>CM065317.1:39470-9117178 GCA_033032175.1 Saturnia japonica
CCTCTCTCAACCTCTCCGTGTCGAGAGCCATCACATTCGCCACCTCTACTGGGGGCTTGCTCGTCTTCCTATAAGTACGGCCGGTCTGGGCCCGGTCTGAGGAGCACTCCGCTTCGCTGACAACACGTCCCGAAGCTCCTGACCGCCCCTTGCCTCTCCTGGCAGTGTTGACTTTTGCGGACACTGAAACCTCCCTTTCAGTGTCCGACTCATCCCCACGGTCATCGACAGACCGCTTGCGCCGCAGCGTAGTACCCCCTGAGCCTATTTTGAGCAGAGCGTCCCCTTCCATTCCACTCAAGCACACCTCAATTTCCTCCTCCGATGAGGAAAGGTTCACCCTAGCCTCACCAATGTCACTATTTTCCAAAAAAAAGGACCGATGTTCGTCCTTTTGCCCCAAATTTGTCCGTCCTGAAACTATGGCGGGGCCTGACCCGCGAGCTACTCCTTTTTCGCCGATGTTTCGGCGGAAACCTTTTCCCCCACTATCTCAGTGTCCAAGGTCGCAAACGAGGAGATCCTCTCGAGCCTAACAATGGGCAAATCAGTCCTTATCTTCGAAGCCAAAGTCGTCAAATTTCCATCAGAATCCAAGGTCCGATCACATGCCGTGGTCGTCGGGTTTTTATCACAATCGCGCAAATCTTTGCCCCCCCCAGAAAACGTGGGGCAGCCCGAGGCTTGCTCGGGGAGGGATTCTCCCTTGCGGGTACCCTCCTGGGGTAGTTTCTTTTTAGGATTTGCCTTCATCTTCTTAACTCTACCCGTCAGTTTGCGGTACGCCTGCCGGGATCGATATGACAATAACCGATCCCGCCAGCCGCTGTCCGGAACTGGGCCCTTGGGGCTCAAACTGAGCCCTCATCGACCCCAGCCCGGTACTGGGTGCGCCACGCACATACCACACCCAGAAGCTTTTAACGGCCCTCCAGCCGGCATCCCTCCACGGTCCCCTCTGATAAGCAGAGGGATACCAGGAGGAGCGCGTCAGATATTAGCCGCCGACCAAACTGGTCGACGTTGCCCGGGGTGCACCACGAGGAGGTTTCTAACCTAATCCTATCCTAACCTAACCTAACCTACTGGTTCGGCTAGGGTGGCGGGAGTTGACGGATAAACCTCCTCCTCCGGCCACCCATTCGTCTTTGGCGGAGAGGGCCGCAGACTCTTTCCGTGAGATGACTCCCTCGCAGAATGAAGCCATCTCCGTCCATGCAGTCTCGCCGCCGAGCATGGCCTTTACCACACTCGGCAACGAGAGATCTCCTCCAACAGCTACGGCCAGAGTGCGGCGCTGCTCCACCCACGCAGCACACTCAGAGAGAGTGTGCTGCGCCGTATCCTCTGCAGCCCCGCACTCGTGGCACGTAGTGTTGGACTCCCTCCTTGCAATCTTGTGCAGGTACCATCCGAAGCAACCATATCCGGACAGCACCTGCACAAGTCTAAAGCTCAGGGAGCCACGCTCCCTGTTGCACCATTCCCGGAGGACCGGGCGGACAGCGTCTATGGTATAACGTCCATAACGCGCGTCCGCCAGGTCCTCCTCCCACCTCCTATATACATCCTCCCGGGCCTCCCTCCGGACCCGGGCTACCGAGCGATTGCAGCTAAAGGTAGCAGCCGGAAAAGAAGCCGCTAGAGCAGCTGTAGGCGGCAGTCCAGAGAGAGGACCATCTTTGACCATTACACAAACATTAATGACCCAGACACACACAACACAACATGACCCACAACAAACCACAATTGACCGCTTTCGAAGGAGAGTTCCAACAGTGAGACCGGACCCGCAACCGAAAAGAACCAGAGCTGATATGGGACAGGTGACTGCGCTAATTCAGATCCCGATCGCGGGACCACGGGAACATATGGAGAACGCGATCCTCGAGTTTAAGGCAATCTTGGAGGCCACGATAAAAGTCAACACATTGACTTGTAAGAAGATCCTAGAAGACCATCATCTGGGTATCGTGGCATCAATGGAGGCGAGACTTGAGGAAGCGGAAGCTGCCATCTACAACAGCGATACTGCCCAGACACTCGCAGGAAAGATGTCGGGCAGCTACATGGCAGCTTTTAACTCCACCAGTGGCTTCGTTTTACGGGAAGAGGACGATTCGCAGGAACCAAATCCTAAGCTAAGGTTCGAGACCCCCCCTAACGACCCTATTGTCGTGGTGGCCCGGTGCACTAAGATCATGTTGGATGATAGGATTATCGAGAGGGTGAAAGCCGTCTCGAGAATCTTGACTCCTACAACGTGCACTGAGGCAATACCCACGATTGAGTGGACAAATGGGGTCCCGGGTTGCGGGAAGACGACGTGGCTGATGAAAAACTTCGATGTGGAGAGAGACGCAGTAGCGACCACCACAACCGAGGCAGCAAAAGACCTTCAGGAGAAACTGGTGCAGACGCACGGCAGTAAAGCCGAAAAGAGAGCGCGCACCATGGCTTCTATCCTCGTTAATGGTTTTAAAGAGTCTGAGACACGTTCGCGGTTAATAGTGGACGAGGCTCTTATGAACCATTTCGAAGCGATCCTGACTGCTGCCCGGCTGGCGGGAGCAAGCTAAATCCTTCTCATTGGAGACTTCAACCAGCTACCGTACATTGACCGGGAAAATCTCTTCGAGATGTCATACTGCCGAGCAACTGCAGTCGCCGAGATCACTAACCAGCTTTTATGCACTCACAGAAATCCCAAGGACGTGGCATATGTTTTCAGTGAAGTCTACGACGATATATATTCATCAACACCGACAGTGCGATCCTTGAGACTCGAGGGTTACTCATGTACGCCGATTCCCCCATACCCCCCGACACTCTTTACCTGGTTCACACCCAGGCAAAGTAAAAAGCCCTAATTGAAAAGGGTTACGGGAGTGGGGAAGGGTCGCGTGTCCTGACGATCCATGAGTCCCAGGGATTGACCTTTAAATCGGTGGTGATCCTCCAAACGAAGGGAAGGAGTCTACAGATTCACGATAGTGTGTCTCATACTATCATGGCTGTTTCGAGACACACGGACACCTGTGTTTATTATACCGACGTAGCCGACGACGCAATAGGCCGTTTTATCTGTAGGGCGGTGAGTGCTTCAGCGAAGGATATAGTGGACTATAACCTTTGAAAAATGACGACCAGAAGGTCATACGAGCTTTAATTGCCCAAACCTCTTCCCCAGGGTAATTAGCGGACACGGTTATGGTTGTGCCCCGGCTTGTGTGATCTGTTGCCTTTTACAAATTAACATGTTCTTTTGTATTGAATTATATAATAACTGTGTTCCTTTTTGTCTTTTTGTTTTTAAAGTATTTTAATAGTAATATTGCAATAATGATATTAGTGATAAGTTTTGATTAAATTAAAAAAATAAAATAAACTGTAACCTAACCATGGTAATATACAGGGTATTAGTAGACCGCTCCCGAAAATGAAGACAGACGATAGTACTAATGACACCTTTGATGATGGGATGGAAAAAAAATTGATCCTGATTAAAAAAAAATCATATTATTTAAACTTTTTATTAGCATTATTTACGCTCCATCATGTTAGTACAACTTAATGAAACGAGAATTTGACAAAAAAATACAATACTTTACTTAAAAAAAAACCAGCAATGAACACCAAATTAAATACAGCTGATTGCTCGGGTCAAATAACGCGCAGGCGCGGCGCGTCGCGGCGCCAGTCCAGCGCGAGCGCGGCGCGGTGCCATTCTCGCGCGGCCCGCAGCTGGCGATCGCACAAATACTTATTTACAATATTGTCTAAATACCTAACTTATCTACTTTGCCACTGTGCTAGTGTCTACCTGGCCACTTTCATTCGAATTCTCCGGTTGAATTAAAAAAGTAACGGGTTCGATTCCCCGCGAATGAAAAAAATACTTAAATAAAATTTTAACAATCATTGAGCCCTGTTTTTTAATCCATCGTGTAAGAATGTTTATTATTCTGATGTATTCAGTTATGTACCTATTCATATCAGTTCAGTACTAAGTTATTTATAAAAAATGTAGGTATGAAACAGCTTACCGATCTAAAGCTTCCGTGGTCTTATGAGATGCGGCTCAAATTGTGCCCCATTCATTTCGAGACAGATTTGGGCTCGGCGTTGCGTATCCTCATGCAGGCATCATCGTGGAGTCCTCGACCCAGTCCGCACGTAGTATGTCGAAAACATCCACGGTCCTTTGGTGCATTTCGTTGGCACTAACACACTTACGATTAAAAGCACATTCTCTCACATACCCCTACAGAAAGAAAACTAACAATGCATTATGATTTATTACAGCACTACACTTTAGGTTTTTCGTACTTTCGCTCATTTTAGTCGTTCATTTTACACACACACCGGCGGTGACACCGCGTCACCGCGCTCTCCCCGTGCCAGCGCGCCAACACAGCACTGGCACGCGGCCGCGGCCGCGGCCTGCTGGTGTAGGTACTAAATTTGCAAGCGACATAAAAGAATTAGAGGCGGCGCCGGCGTTCACGATAAAACTTGCAAGTAATTTTTGTAAGTACCTACCTGTTTTCAAATTAAAGTATTGGCCGGGCTAAAAACGGAAGTGTGTTAACATAAAGTATAAGAATTCTATTTTAAATTCATTCGGATAGATTAATTGACTATCGTAATTGCAATTAATTTCAACTATTAAATTATTCTGTACCATTTCATTTTTATTTTCTTGTATAAAATCAAAGATAAAAAGATTAAATAGTTTTTATAAATAACAGCTAAGCTTATAAAATAAAAGTTGGGAATGTCTAACGCTTTATCGATCTGTGGAAATGTACAAAGTGCCGTCAACGGCGGCCGCGGCTCACCGCCAAAGGAGCGGTTTGTTTTGGCGGGATTGATTATTAAATTTAGTATTTTTAGTGTTTGAGATAGTTTCATTTAGACTTTCATGCGCGCATGAGCAACAGATATTCGTTCAATCGTATTGATATTTAAATTCTTGTTAATATTTTATTGTTACATTTTGTGTATCTTGTTAAGTTTGTGTTGTTTTTATTATTGTTCTGTTTTAATAATGCCTAACGCGTACATTTATAGTGCTCGTGAATACGGTAACATGTTAATGTGCCTTGGAGAAGCTCGCGGGAATGCTTCGCGTGCATTGCAAATTTACCGAGAGAGATTCCCGACAGCTCGACATCCGGCTGACTCTCGTCTGATAACAGCAGCATTTCAGCGAGTGTTGGAAAATCGACCCATTGCTCCAGTAGCGACAGGAGGTGGAAGTCAAGTGGCAGTTCAGGCCGAGGAGCGCATTTTAGATGTCGTTCGCCGGTATCCGAACTTAGGTACACGAAGTATTGCTAAATTGTTAAGGTGTCGGAATGGAACAAGTGTGTCGTACTGGACAGTTCATAAGGTGTTAAAGCGTAACCGAATGCGGCCATACAAAGTGCACAAAGTGCAAGCTTTGGTACCCGGCGATCACGACCGCCGGCGAGTTTTCTGCCGTTGGTTATTATACCAGCAACAACGTGTCCCTGATTTCTTTGAACACGTCATCTGGACGGACCAGTCAACATTTACCAGAAACGGGTAGTGGAACCGAAGAAATACACACGTGTATTCCGAGGTGAACCCGCACGCAGTTCTACAAACCGGGCACCAAACCCGATGGTCGGTTAATGTATGGGCAGGTTTATTTAAGGATCGCATACTAGGGCCAGTATTTCTGCCACAGCGACTTGACGGACAGCGATATTTCAACATTATAAATGAACAAATAGTGGACATTTTAGACGACCTATCATTGACTGAATATCGCCGCACATGGTTTCAGCATGATGGTGCACCTCCACATGTGGCAAGGTTCGTCCGTGAGCGCCTCACCGAGCTGTTTGATGATCGCTGGATCGGCAGACTAGGACCACACGCTTGGCCATCTCGGTCACCCGATCTGACCCCGTTAGACTTCTTTCTGTGGGGGTATGTGAAAGAAAGGGTTTTTAATCGTGAGTGTGATAGTGCTAACCAAATGCGCCAAAGGATCGTGAATGTTTTAGACAAACTACGTGCGGACTGTGTCGAAGACCCCACGATGATGCCCCGACTGCATAAGGAGACGCAACGCCGAGCTCAAATCTGCCTCGAAATGAATGGGGCACAATTTGAGCCGCTTCTCATAAGGCCACGGAGGATTTAGATCGGTAAGCTGTTTCATACCAATTTCTTTTTTATAACTTATTTTTGAACTGATCTTAGTAGATCGTACATAACTGAATACATCAGAGTAATAAACATAATTACACGACGGATTAAAAAGCATGAATATATCCTTTTTTAAATTTCATACAAGTATTTTTTTCATAAGCGGGGAATCGAACCCGGTACTTAGCTTATTTAACCGGTGAATTCGAAAGAAAGTGGCTAGGTAAAGACTAGCACAGTGGCAAAGTAGATAAGTTAGTTATTTTGACAAATGTTGTAAATAAGTATTTATTTGATTTTTAGTTGCGTGCAGCGCAAGATTGACGCTGCGCCCGGGCGTTCGTTGATCCGAGCATCAGCTGTTTTTGATTTTGTGTTTCATTGCTGGTTTTTTTTTTTTACTAAAGTAATGTATTTTTTATGAAATTATCGTTTCATTTAGCTGTACTAACACGATGGAGAGTAAATAATGCTAATAAAAAGTTTAAATAATATGATTTTTTTTTATCAGGATCAATTTTTTTTCCATCCCATCATCAAAGGTGTCATTAGTACTATCGTCTGTCTTCATTTTCGGGAGCGGTCTACTAATACCCTGTATAATAAATAAAAAATATGTATATATATATATATATATATATATATATATATATATATTTATATCGTAGTTATAATATTAGTTTTATTTCTCAATTAGTTTTTAGTACGCAGCTGCATACACAATGCAACTGTTTTTCTTTTGTTGTTTTTAACGCGAATTAACAAAATAAAAGCTCCAAAATAAAAAAGGTGTGGACCACTCCTTCGCCAGAAGGCAGAGCCGCCCCTTCTTCCAGAGCTTGGGGAACTGTCCGACCGACAAACACCGATCGAACAGCTCCCGAAGCATCCCACCCATGTGAACTAACGCCACTGACAGCACCTGGCCCGGTACCGCGTCCGGGCCAGGGGACCTCCGTTTTCTGCGGAGACGCTCCGTCACCAGCCCCATCTCTGTATCAGTTACAGGATGGAACATAGCCGGCCCCTCCGCAGCAAAATCTCCCGGGGGAGGCATCGCCTGCGAGTGGAACTCCTGAGGGTCGGGGAATAAACTTCCCACGACCCTTCCCACAAAGTCCGGCTGAAGGGTCTCCGTGATCGGGGGCGCCTGTCCCCGGAATTTTTCCCGGTCCAGCGTCTCCAAGAGTTCCCCCCACGCGACATCTTTGGCCCGGCTTATGGCCGCCTGTAGGGTCCTCTTTGCCTGCCTGTAGACATCATACAGCCGGGCCTCCTCCCTCGGTTCTCGAATTCGCCGCCGGCGACTGCGGCTCAGCACCCGCCTCGCCACGGAGCAGGCCACCCGGAGAGCGGCAATCTCCGGTGACTACCAGTAAACCGCCCTCTCCTGCGGGCGGTTATTGCTCCGCGGCATCGACGCGTCGCAGACCTCCGTGAAAGCCCCCCGGAATTGGTCTGCAGACGCGTCGACATCTTCGGTCCACAAAGCTGGCGCCAGCCAGCTCTGGACGATGGCCGCCTCTTCCGTTCTCTCCCGGTCAAGGAGGCCAAGCGCCCAGCGGGGAAATGTTGCCCCACTACGAGGGCTGGACGCCAGCTCTCCTGAAGAGGTGGAGAACTTAAATCTAATATATCTATGATCAGAAAAGGTCTCCTCCTCCTCCAGTACCCTCCATCCTCGCACACGGCGTGCGACGGACGGAGTGGCGAACGATAGGTCCACCACCGACCCCCCATTATGTTGCACGCACGTATGCGTCGTCCCCCTGTTGAGGAGGGACAGCCGAACCTGGACTGCCCACTCCTCAACGGCCGTACCTCAAAGGTTCGTGGCCACCGCCCCCCCCCCCCCCCCCCCCCCCCGCTTCCGACTTAGCATTTAGGTCGCCAAGTAGGACGATGGGGAGCGGCGCTAGCCACCTCACCGCCTGCCCCAGTGAGTCGAGAAAGGCCTCAAACTCCACCAGGGCCCGGTTAGGGGAGAAGTACGTCATAATACAAAACCACCATTCACAACGAAGAAAATTATGACTTTATGAAAGGAAGTATGTATCTCAGTCACAAAAGAAAACTAGGAAAACGTAGTGGAAAACCCCAAGGAAATAATAAACGAAGATTTTGAAATATATGTAAATATCAAAAATATTATAGAAAATCAATTTATAATGAATACTAGAAACAATAGCTCAACTGACGATTTTGGCTCATCTTCTGATGATGGATAAAAAATATAT
The DNA here is from genome assembly GCA_033032175.1 of Saturnia japonica. NCBI lineage: Eukaryota > Metazoa > Arthropoda > Insecta > Lepidoptera > Saturniidae > Saturnia > Saturnia japonica. Next base: position 47,891 of record CM065317.1, read on the forward strand.
TTAAATATGAATAGCCTGGTGTCTTTAAAAAAAAATTATATGTAACTATTATTACTTCTGGTTGTCCTTGGATCATGTTTCATCAAGTATTTACAATACATTATTTAAGTACATATCTAATTATTTACGAGTACCATGTATGTCATGGGAGATTGGCGTGAAATCATGTACGTGATTAACATTTTATAACATATTAAATTGTTAACTTAGGGAAACTGCCAACTACACATGAGATATTTTAGCACATGAGGAAAGCTAATGAGCTAATAGTTCCGAGTAAGCAATTATCTTTATTCAGTGGTTGGCGTTCTATTTATACTGAAACATCAAATTACGCTCACAGAGGCGATACTAGTCTTAACTTGTTTCGTTGCGACTGTTAACGATGGCTCTCTCTTTCTTTTTTCTTGGTCTGAGCAGTTTGGATATAATATAATAAATAAGTAAATTGACTCTTAAAAATCGGGTATTGATGAAATTAAATACCTGTATTCCACAATTCGGGAAACTCGACCTAGTATTTTTTGCTTGTGGTAATATTGTGAATTAAGATTGATATAAACCAACTATTCGAATTCGGAATTTCTAATGAATTTATGTCAGATTTAAGTGATGTCCTTTTAAAATACTTTACCAGTACCTATATGGATAATTGTTATCTTCCATATAGAACATACAATTATTTAAAACATTACAAAGTTGCAATCGATTCCTAATGAAAATCATTTAGTGTGGTTACCGATTCTCATTGGTAATGTACCAATGTACATGTTCCTTGAACTTCCTTGTACATGGAATGTTTCCTTGTTACGTAATCATGTCGATAACTAACAAGAGTGACATATTATTTTGTGATGGATGTATGTAATATTAAGATATATTTCATTTCCTAAATTACATGAATTATGTAAACAGATAGATATTTTATTTAAGAAATGTTTTTGTTTTGTCGGGATTTTACATATCCTGGTAACAAAACGCACACAAAAACAAACTTAGGTATATATATAGTACCTCAACTATAGTTTAAAGGCTTCACCTGTTTGTTCCACGCGCTCTGTCTATATTATTATTTTGCTCTGAGTTATAAGTACACGCAATTTTTATTTTTGTTGGAAGTGGTTCTCGTGATTTCTTTTGAATTTGACCCTGCTACAAACTTCTTACAGAGGAATCTCTCAAGGCATAAGCAGAAAAACAAGTCACTTATTTATATACATTTTATTGTATAAACTCAATTATATTAAATAAAAAATCGTATTAGAGTGTCGAGGTTTCAACTAAAGCCTGGCCTGGATCCAGGAGGCGAAGGTGGTAACTCTGGCGAAGGCAGCGGGCAGACCGACCTGGCAGCCGCGCGCCGATCCGAATGAAGTCACACCGATCTGTCACACGCAATCAACATGTCAACACTCATCGAAATCATAGAGCACCGAGCACTGAGAACGCAGGAACAGTACTCACCAGCACGCGCTGTCCGCCGCTGGTGATGGCGAGCGGGCCGCCGGAGTCGCCGCCGCAAGTACCGACACCACCGGCGCCGCTCGTGCACAGGGTCGACGCGATGATCACATTACCGAATGTCTGCTGGCACACCGCGTTCGTGATCACCTGCAGGTTCACGTGGCTCTGGACCTGGTTGTTCGAGATGCCGGCACCTGATCAAGAGGAAAATGGAACATTAAGGAGTGCCGCTGCGTCATGCCTCTTCACACGTTTCTATTGGAATTATTACATGTTAAATTTTATACACGGTTGTTTAAATCAGATGTTCAATGGTCATCACTACGACAAACCGGTTCCGAGCGAAGCCCCGAGCCGTAAGCCCTGAACCCGGGAGGAGTGCGGGCGTGACCCGCTTGAATCTTGAGTCGTTACCTAATTCTCTCAATAAATTGGTGTCGAAGATACTCACTGTCACTGGTTCTCCCGAAGCCGGCGGCTTGCGCCCATGTGCCGGCGAAGTTGTTATTCAGCAGCGTGCCCGACGGCAGGAAGATGCGGTTGACCGTATCTGTGAATATGTAACATCAGTGTTAATGAGCACGCGGCAAGGGGGAGGGGAACGAAACGGCTGGTGCACTGCACTTAGTACTCACTGGAGTAGTTGACCCAGTTTAAGACGATGATGGCGATGTCGTTGTTCAGGTTCCAAGGGTTCCAGTTGGCGTGCATCTGGACGTTAGTAGTGGTTATTCTGACGCCACCCCAGAAGAGAGTCGTGGAGCCGAGCACGACGACGAACTGTCTCGCCTGAGAGCGGCCGTCCCACCAGCAATGCGCCGCCGTCACTGCACGGTTGTTGGTCAGCAACGAGGAGCCGCACACCGAGGTGGCGCCGGTCGTCAGTGTGATCACGAGTCCGCCCTTCGTACAAGTACACGTTTAGAACGAGGTGATTAGTAGAGGCAGAGAGTGACGAACTCAAGTACTCACAAGGTGAGGATGCGCGCCGAGCCCAGCCGCGGAGCCGCCTACGATCCTGCCGCCATCGAAATCCCGCGCCTCCTCCGCTTGGCGGATGCGCGTCGCTTCTTGGACGCCGACTGTCTCGTGGTAGAAGCGCTGTGGCTCCTCCGCAGCAAGTGCGAGCGCTGTCAGCGCGGCGAACACAAACAGGCTTTTCATATTGAGTCAAGGAGTGCGACAGCGGCCGATGTGGTCGCTGCGGGACAGCTCTTGCCTTATATATTTGCCGAGCCAATCCATTATCTTATCGTGTACGTTGGCGAATATAATATTTCGTTGAAGATTGGCCGTACGTGGAGTGTCACATACTGATATGATCCAGTCGGGGCACCTGCTCGCCAAAATGATCCGCATAAGCTATTTTCTGAACCATCGCTGTACACCTCATCGAAGCTCTAAAAGCAAAAGAGGGAATTGTTAATATATTTCTTTCAATTAGAAATATGTAACCAGACATATCATAAGCGGTGCAAAGCAGGAACACTGACATGTTTTTCTGAAACTTACGGCATTGCTTAGTTCTTTTCTTGCATTTGTACACTAACTGCAATTATTTTATCTGGCATGATTCAACCCTCTATCTCAAGTATTTGGATTTATCATTATTGTCGTTTCTTTTGTTATCATTCCTATTGCGAGTTACTTGCACGGTGACACTTGTGGGTTGTTCTGTTGAGTGCATATTGCTTACCGCATCGTTAAGTTACTGCTGATGCAAGTGCTAGTGTCGCGGCTGGTGCCCTAGGGACTGCACATAACGTCGACGTCACCAGACAAGCGCGCTTCCGCGCGGGCTCGGTCTTGCCCTCGACTCAACGATCGATCAACGTAATCCAACCGGATTATCGTGACGCCGATGTAGCTGTCAACAGTTAATATAATAATTATCATAATCAATTAACATTGATAAATGAGGGTTCCGGCGTTAGAGCACGTGACGGCTGCGAGCTGCCTCTGAACGTTTTCTTTGATCCATATAGTTTCTAACAACAACACAAATATTATAAATAATATACGAACAATAAGGACCTCTACTCGCCGATGTCATAGCAAGTGTGACGCATCATTTCCACTTATTTCGGGAGCTTTTGGTTCTAGAGCTCTTCTCAAACCCACTGACGTGGAATGACTGGCTTTAACTATTAAAAAACGCTTTATCTTTTAGTTAAAGTTCCTATCTGTAAAGTGCGAGGTTCCATGTCTTAAATTACTCGTATTGCCCGTTTTAGTAGCAGCTGCCGAACCCCCCATACTAGACATTGACATTAACCAGATGATGTAAGAGAACTAGTCGGACGTAGCAGTAGCAATATCTATTAACTGGCGAATCGTTCGCAACGCGAAACTAGCAGGGCTTAATATTCACGCCGAACTTTTAATTTGCTGATCCCAGTGTGAATTTTTAATGATGTGTGACTGATAGTGTTATCAAGTAAGCTGTCAACACGTTCATACATTGATCAAGATAAATCTGATACATAGATTTGTTTGTATTTAACAATAAATAATTGCATTCAGGTATTTGAATCAACGCAGTATTTAAATGAATAACCTCTGAATCTTCCCTTTACCCTTGAAAGGTTAGTGAAGTACCTATGTGATACAATAAGAAGTATGTTAGCAAAGTTCTTAACTGAAACAAGAACGGTCCCAAAAACAACCCCTGTGGGACTCTTTGAGTAGTCGATTCTAGCTAGAGATCCTAAAGGGAGTGCTCCATATATGCTTACCTTATTACCAGCATGGCAGCAATGAGCGAAGCGACGTGATAAACAAAAGAGTATAAAATAAAAGTATTAATATCAAAAAACAATCTCGCTTTTATATCAACATGAACTAAAAAGTAAAAAATCATTTTCTTATAATCATTATAGTACGTATATCTATATACATAACGAAAGGGGAATTACAATGGGTCGTACAATTATTAAGAATGCGTCTGTTATTTATTAATTATTAAAGATTTCGATTTATTTCGTTCTAAAATTCTACGATATATTTTGTCGTTTGAAACATGTGTCTTACCCCGTCATGATTTATATTAAACTGAACTGAAACAAAAATACACCACTAAACCAGGACGAGAAGTTTTTAGGAGACGAAGAAAGAATGTAGCGTGTCTACAAAATGTAGACAAAATGAAAACGAACGAGAGCTAGAGAAATTGGGAAAGGCTATAACTTTTATTATGTGGGAGCGATGGAAAAAGGACTGGTGTGGAAATTGTACTGGATAGTGAAATGAAAGAGATTGAATGATGGTTGATAGCTATGAAAGTAATGAAAGAAGATGTAGTGAGGGACATTGTAAGTGCATATGTAGCTCAGAGTGAACGTGATGAAAAAGTGAAAGAGAAGTTTTGGGAAAATTTTGACATGATGATGAAAGGTATACTAGAAACGAAGGAACTGTTTTTAGGAGGAGATTTAAATGGACAAGTGGGAGGAATTAATGACAGATATGAAAGAGTGCACGTTGATTTGGGATTTTGGACCCGTAATATGGATGGTGAAGTCTTACTGGAAGCTGCTATAGCCTTCGATTTAACTGTAGCGAACATATATTTCGAGAAAACACACGAGCATCTAGACACATATAAGAGAAAAAACCACATTACCCAAATAGATTACTTTTTAATACGAGGAAATAAAAATCATTCCGCTAAAGACTGCAAAGTAATACCTGGTGAGGCAGTAGTTCCACAGCACCGCCTATTAATATTAGAAAATAAAGTGTATATCAGGGCAAATAAAAATAAAATGAGGCTTACACCCCAAAACAAAATGGCACTAAATAGAAAAACCGGAGTATGGAATTTTTTTAGTAAACATGTGGATAAAATGATAGAGATTGATGACCTAGCTGGAAGAACGGTGAACATAGTTTACGAGATAATGAAAAATTTGTACTTGTGGGAAGAATAATTACAATAGACTAGAATGGTGCGTTGGCGGTGCAGTATTTGTCGGACAAAATTAACACGGGTGAAACCAAAGGGTGGGCGTTAAGGTGTAAGGCGTTAAGGTACTGATGACGTAAGGGAATCTTATACTTCTAGACTGTTCAGTTATATTCTTCTTTTTATTTACAAGCATAGCTCTAGTAACATGGTGGTGGCTCTTATGTCTGTCCAAGGAGTAAATGTGGTAACATAAACTGCATATTTCTAGTTTTTCTTCATCTTTTTATTTAATGACAACGTGTGCTACAATAATATTAATATCGCGTGGATAAAATATTAAGTCTTTACCAATGAAATTGCCGTTTTGTAAGAAAAAGTTTAAACGAATTTTTTTTATGTATTTTTTATTTGTATTAATCGAAGTAATCACCCATGCAATCAATGCATCTTTGCCAGCGCAGTGGCAGTTTATTGATGCACTTCTTACAGAAATCAGCTGGACGGGAGGCAACTAATTCTTCAAAGGCATTTTGTACTGCCTCTCGGGTATTGAATTTTTTTCCCGCCAAGGAGTTATCTAAATTCTGGAAAAAGTAGTAGTCTGTAGGTGCAAGGTCTGGTGAGTAGGGCGGATGACGGAGAACTTCCAACCCCAGTTCTTGCAACTTGGAGACCGTCTGCTGTGCAGTATGAGGTCGCGCGTTGTCGTGCAGGAGCAGCGAAGACGAGCGATTGACCAATGCTGATTGGAGATGTGCCAGTTTCTCCATCATTGTGTTCAGTTCTTCACAGTACACATCTGCAGTAATGCTCACCCCGTGTTTAGTATTGAGATGATTTCCGCTACCAATAGATGTCACTGAACCATTTTTATTCTTATCGCGAGTTAAGATTTACTATGAGTTATTACGATAACTATTGTCGCAACTAGAGGGCGTTATACATTTTAGAAAAGAGGTATTGTTTTGTCTATTTAAATATGTTAGTGTATCTTTGTAAAAATTTATCCTTCCTTGTCTTATAAATAAAATAGTAGTCATTGAGTGTTGTGTTGTGATTTAACATATGGTGCCGAAAACCCGGGAATAAAGTGAAAAAGTGCAAAGTGTAATAAGTCCAACAAAAAAAAACTGTAAGTAAAGTGAAAGTTAAATAAAGTAAAAAGACTTAGAAAAATTAAACCAAATTCAAAACACTTAGAAAATTTTGCAATAATTGTGTTGAGGACTTGTAAAATTTTGTTGAAACCAAACACTTAGAAAATTTTCAATAATAGTGCCGAAGACTTGTAAAATTTTGTTGAAGTTACAAACACTTAGAGAATTTTAATTCAGTCATCACTGACTTGTAAAAATTGTCAACAATAATTCAGTCACAATAAATTTCATAAAAAGAAAAATTTATTAAGTATTTAGAATACATTATTTGTCAAAAAATATGGAGTCTCTCAATCAATTATTCGTCATGCAAAAAGATTTGATAAATAAATTATTTAAAGCTGAGAGCAATTTCAAAAAGACGTCAAAAGAGAGGATGAAACTACCCTACATAGAAACAAAACTAGAAAAAATAGAAGAGTATTGGATGGATTTCAAAAAAGGACATAAAAATATAATTGTTCAAGTCAATGATGAGGATAAAGAATCGAAACCGTATTTCACAGAAGATTGGTATGAAGTATTTGAAGATAAATATATATCTTATAAAAGCCTAATTAAAGAGAATTTGTACAAGATAAGAGCAACGACCCCGGAAACTAGAGAGGTTTCCGCACTATCACATTCCGGTTCCAGTTTCGAAGCTAAGCTTCCCACGATTCATCTACCGTCATTTTCAGGAAATTACAAAGACTGGCAAACATTTTATGACATGTTTGTTTCTTTAATTATAAGCAATAAAACATTATCACCTGTACAAAAACTTCATTACCTGAAAAGTAGCTTGTCGGGCGAACCAGAAACGTTAATCAAGAATTTCCCAACTACAGATGCGAACTTCAGTGAAGCGTGGGAACAATTAATCAAACGGTACAATAACAAACGATACAACTGCAATTCCATATTACAAACATTGTTTGCACAGAAACAAATTATTAGTGAATCGGCAAACGCGATCAAACAGTTATTAGATATAACTGCTTCTTGTTTAAAGTCACTGAATAATATAGGAACAAGTACTGACACTTGGGATGCAATCATCGTTCATTTTGTAGTTGCAAAACTGCCACAAGAATCTCGCCAACAATGGGAATATCATCTTAGCATGAAGTCTGACGATTTACCAACTTGGTTACAGCTTACGGAATTTTTAGAATCGAGATTTAGAACAATAGAAATGATCGAAGGTGCTAAATATATGAGAACCAATCAACAGGTTGTCAAACCTGCTCTTAAGGCAAAATCATTTCATTCCGGCATACAAGAAGTACAAACCGAGCGAAAAAATACGGATGTAACCTGTTCATTTTGCGATGGTTCTCACTATTTGTACAATTGCAAGCAGTTTGGTCTAAAGTCAGTACAAGAGAGACATGACTTTGTAACAAATAACAGATTATGTTTTAATTGCCTCGCACCAAATCACTCTGTTAAGAAATGCCGACAATCTACAAACTGTCGTAAATGTGGCAAACGACATCATTCTCTAATACACACTGTTTATAAAAGAGAAATCGATAACAATCTAGTAAATCAAGAGACTACGAAGAAAATTAATGTCACACAACAACACACAACACAAGAACTACAAGGACAAGGAACACAGACAGCGCATATTGTAGCGAACTATTCTAGGGGTGATACACAAAGCTACAACGTTTTATTAGCCACAGCAGTTATCAAAGCAAGATCACAAAACGGTTTAAATTATATAGTTAGGGCATTGTTAGATCAGGGCTCACAAGCTTCGTTTGTAACCGAGGCTACTGTACAATTACTTGGACTCGAAAGGGTACCTATTAATGGTTGGGTGTCAGGTCTGGGAGATGGCCATACTAAGATCAAATATATGGTATCTATACATATAGAATCACGTCATACTCCTTATCATTCACTCCAGGTAAATGCATATGTTCTAAGCTCACTTACGTCAATGCTTCCAACTTGTAATCTTTATTCACCACGATGGGCAGAACTGGAATCTAAGCCACTTGCAGACCCACATTTCACAACTTCGGGTAAAATAGACCTTTTGCTCGGAGCTGAGGTTTATAGCGAAATATTGCTCAATGAAGTTATTAAATATCCTCAAGGTAATTTAATAGCTCAAAACACCATTCTTGGTTGGGTAATATCAGGAAAATTAGCACAAGAATCATTAGTAGAAGAACGTATTTCAAGTCTGCATATACACATTACACAAGAAGAAGAATTATTAAAGCAATTTTGGGAATTTGAGAATGAACCAAATATCATACAGAAGAAACTAACTCAAGACGAAATAAAATGCGAAGAATTTTATGAATTAACTACGACGAGAAATGAAGAAGGCAGATTCATAGTAAAATTACGTTTTAATACAGAAGATCCAGAATGTCAATACGGAAATACTTTAGATGCAGCTATAAAGAGATTTAACTACTTAGAGAAGAAATTACATAAAAATCCAAAATTTCATGCAGAATATAGAAAGGTTATAGAAGAATATATAACACTTAATCACATGAAACTGGTGGATCGAGAAGATATAGATAATCCTAGAGCAGTTTATTTACCACATCACGCTGTCGTTAGAGAAGAAAAACAGACAACGAAGGTACGAGTCGTATTCGATGCCTCGTGCAAGGGTAGTAATAACGTGTCACTTAATGACAATTTCTTAATTGGACCTAAGCTACAGCAAGATTTAAGACATCTGCTAATGAGATGGCGAACTCATAAAATCTGTATCATAGCAGACTTAGTTAAAATGTATCGTCAGGTTCGGGTAGCTGAAGACGATACAAACTTTCAAAGGATTTTATGGAGGGATCATAGGAATGAACCAATACAACACTACAAATTATTGACGCTAACTTTCGGGACAGCTTGTGCACCTTATCTCGCAGTTAAAACTTTACAGAAGTTGGCGGAAGAAGAACAAGAGAAATATCCTATGGCCGCAGAAATAACAAAGAAAGATTATTACATAGATGATTTAATGACAGGTTGTGAGAAGGAAAGTGAAGCGATACTTATTTTTGAAGAACTTAATAGCTTAATGAAATCAGGAGGGTTTGAGCTTCAGAAATGGAGCAGCAACAACAAAACATTACTAAATTATATCAGTGAGAAGTACCATAGAGAAGATAATTCAGTAATTATTAAATCAGATAACATGACAAAGGTAATAGGCATATGTTGGAATAGAAAGACAGACAATTTCGAATACACAATCAATTTACCAGAAATCCAGAAAATAATTACTAAGAGACAAGTTTTATCCGATATCGCAAGGTTATACGATCCCTTAGGGTGGATTGCACCCGTAGTAATAGTCGCTAAATTGTTCATCCAAATGCTATGGAAATCAGGACTTGGGTGGGACGATGAAATCAGAGACGAATTATTAACTGAGTGGATTAAATTTAGAGGAGAATTGGGACAAATCAAAAACATTATTGTGCCAAGATGGTTGCATACATCATCTGAGTCACAAATAGAGCTGCACGCGTTTTCAGATGCATCCAGGTCAGCTTATGCGGCTGTGGTGTACCTTCGTGTAACTGATGAGCATAAAAATATTACAGTGAGTTTGATATCGGCCAAAACTAAGGTTGCACCAATTGAAAAGGAAATGTCCATCCCAAGATTAGAACTTTCAGGTGCAGCTCTTGCTGCAAAGCTTTTGTCTGAAATATCACAAGTGATGGGCATATCCAAAAATAATCTATATGCATATACTGATTCAACTGTGGTGTTAGCATGGTTGAAAGGACCTGCAAGTCGTTGGACCACATTTGTCAGTAATCGCGTATCAGAAATTCTGACCATAATGAATTATGAACAGTGGGGTCATGTAACTACCGACTTTAATCCAGCAGACTGTGCATCTCGCGGACTAAAGCTAGCACATTTAATAAACCATGATCTATGGTGGAGTGGACCTACATGGTTAACGGAGACAATTGTAAAAAGAAACTTACCTAATTTAGAGGAAACGCTCGAAGAAAAGAGAATAGTCAAAACCTTAACTGCTGTAAATAAATTGCAAGAAGAATTACCTTAGGAAAGATTTTCATCATTAACTAGAATGTTAAAGGTTTTATCATATTGTAGAAGATGGGTGTTTGTTTACAAAACACCAAAGAGTGAAAGGCTACAGTCAAACTTTGTCTCGAGTGAAGAGATGGAACACACATTACACAATTGTATTAAGAAAGTACAAGAAATAGATTTTGGAAGTGAAATACAACTAGTAAAGACTCAAGGTCACGTACAAAAGAATAGCGTACTACATACACTTTGCCCGATTTTGGACGAAATCGGCTTGTTAAGGGTTGGCGGACGAATTAGTCTGTCTAATGTGACTTACGACAACAAACATCCGATTATTATGCCAGCTAAGAATTATCTCACCAAGCTTTTAATAACCGATGCTCATCAAAAAACTCTACATGGTGGCCCACAATTGATGTTAAACTATTTAAGAGGAAAATATTGGATAGTGAGAGCAAGAGATCAAGTAAAGAAGCATTACAGAGAATGTGTTACATGTTTAAAGCACTCTAAATCTAGAAGTAGACAGTTAATGGGACAAATTCCAGTAGTCAGGCTTAAGCCAAGTAAACCATTTATATATCAACAGGAGTTGACTACGCGGGACCCATTAACATAAGATTTTCTCCTGGAAGAGGAGCAAAATCTTATAAAGGATACGTCTGTTTGTTCGTATGCATGGTCACACGTGCAATCCATTTAGAGGCTGTCACAGATTTGACTGCCAAGGGATTTATTGCAGCATTTAGACGATTCACATCTAGGCGCGGCCATTGCCGAGATTTATATAGCGACAATGGCACAAATTTCGTTGGAGCAAATAAAATTTTAAACGACATGTTTAATGCTGCTAAATCTGAGATACCTAACGAGATTGCAAAAATACTCACCTTAGAATCTACGACGTGGCATTTTATCCCGCCACACGCGCCAAATTTTGGTGGCCTATGGGAGGCTGGCGTGCGCTCAGTTAAGACGCATTTACGGAAAGTTATCGGAGAGGTTACCCTAACATATGAAGAGATAGCAACAGTATTGACGCAAGTAGAAGCTTGTTTGAATTCGCGACCCATTTCGATTCTGAGTAATAACCCCGAGGATCCTCTTCCACTGACACCTGGTCATTTTTTAGTTGGGGAGCCTATAATTAATATTGCAGATAGAGATTTTTCAAATATAAACATAGTAGGATTAGATAGATGGAAATTAACGCAAAAGATAGTAAATAGTTTTTGGAAAAGATGGTCAAAAGAGTATTTGCTTACATTAAGTCAAAGATATAAATGGAATAAAACAATTTGTGAACCAGAACTTAATGATGTGGTAGTAATTAGGGATGAAAATATACCACCTGCAAAATGGATGTTGGGTATTGTAGTTCATAAATATCCTGGACCTGATAATGTAACTAGAGTAGTAACAATAAAATGTAAAAGCGGTTTGCTCAAACGCCCAGTTAATAAAATTTGTGTTCTTACCAAATAGGAAATTATCTCTAACAGTTCATCGTATATTGTCACGGTGGGTGGTAATTTTTTTTGAGTTTATTTGTTTCTCGTTGTTTTCTTTTAGTGTGTAAGTGAGGTTTTGTTACTTATATAAATAGAAGCAAAATTGTGTTTATTTTACTTATTAAATGTAAGAAAACAGCTCATATCACATTACATTAATTATGTTTCTCATAATTATATTAAAGATTTGTATTAAAGGAACAAGTCCTTGGTGGGCGGAATGTTTAGTATTGAGATGATTTCCGCTACCAATAGATGTCACTGAACCATTTTTATTCTTATCGCGAGTTAAGATTTACTATGAGTTATTACGATAACTATTGTCGCAACTAGAGGGCGTTATACATTTTAGAAAAGAGGTATTGTTTTGTCTATTTAAATATGTTAGTGTATCTTTGTAAAAATTTATCCTTCCTTGTCTTATAAATAAAATAGTAGTCATTGAGTGTTGTGTTGTGATTTAACACCCCGTTTGGTAAGAAGCTGTGATGAATCACACCGGCGCTAGACCACCAAACAGTGACCATCACTTTTCTAGGGGTAAGTTTTCGTTTAGGGCATTGTTTAGGGATGCTGAACCAGGATCCAACCAACTTGCTGAGCGCTTGCGGTTATCAAACAGAATCCATTTTTCATCGCAGGTAACAATGCGGTTCAAAATTCCTTCATTTGTGTGTCTGTTGAGTAGTGCAAGGCACCCATCACTTTTCTAGGGGTATGTTTTCGTTTAGGGCATTGTTTAGGGATGCTGAACCAGGATCCAACCAGCTTGCTGAGCGCTTGCGGTTATCAAACAGAATGCATTTTTCATCGCAGGTAACAATGCGGTTCAAAATTCCTTCATTTGTGTGTCTGTTGAGTAGTGCAAGGCACGTCTCGATGTGTACTTCGCGCTGGCGATCATTGAGTTCGTGGGGCACCCATTTGTCAATGCTTTTTTACCTTGCCAATTTGACGCAAATGGACCAATATTGTTTTGACGCTAACGTCGAAAGCTGCTGCTAATTCAGCCGTAGATTGTGTATCATCAGCTTCCACAATCACCTTTAATTCGTCATTGTCGACCAAAGTCTTCGGACGACCGCGAGGTTCATTTTTCAAGTCGAAATTCCCAGAACGGAAGCGAGCAAACCAATAACAAGTGGTGCGTTGGTTTGTAGTGTTAGCTCCGTAAACGTCGTTGATGTTGCGTGCCGCTTGTGCCGCGTTGCTACCACGACGGTACTCATATTCCATAATTAATCGAATTTTTAACGTATGACAAAAAAAAATTGAAATGCGGTGAAAATGTAACACTAATCAATAAACAAATGACTACTTTTGGAAAAAGAATTCCATGTTTTTAAAATTAAATTAATTTGAAATTAGAATTCGTAGCTGAACAAAAATTATTTTGATTTGAAATGGCCAGTACTGCAGAACGGCAATTTCATTGGTAAATACCTATTATTTATTTATAATAATCTTCAAACTCAAGCTTCAAAACTTCAACAAGTCGGTGGTTCTCTTTTTAAAAATATACCAGGGAGTTTTTGGCAACTTAAAATTTATGCTTTTAATTATTATTTTTAATTTCTTCACTTGTGCACTATAATGAAAATATATCACGTAAAATTTCACCGAACTTACATAACTAAAGTACCATAATATCAGGTAAAATAACATAAGTTTATGAATTAAAATAAAATATACTCAGATCAAGATTCCGCCAAAACAAACTACTGTTCAGTCTGAAGTTCAAGCTTGCTAACGACATCTATCGTGGAATGTATAAAATCCACTCTCGTATTACTTGCACTTTATCATAACCTATTTTGTTACACAGCTTGTCAAAGATTATCAACTGTACATTTACGGACAATATTTAACGATATTTCTAACCAGTTAATGTAGTTACAGTTCGGTTCAATCTAGGAGAGTATAGTTAAAGTAAAATGGGACTGACTTTCCAAAACCTTCATGAATGTTTTTTTAAGTTGATAATATCAATTAACTTTTCGTTCAAGAGATTTTTAAACATTATAATGATAATTTTTTATCTAGGGGACAAAGGTTGAAATTGTTGATTGTTTTTCAGTGTGTTGTTCGCCTACTATAATATGTTAGCATTTATTTATTTATTTTTTGTCATATCATCGACACATTCACAGAATATTACATTATCGAATACATCACAAGGTAAGGACTGTTTTAAGTATCTTTACATATATGCACATATTATTAAACGATGCCTCGGCACAACCCTAACAAAAACAAAAACAAATTACAAATATGAAGATTGCTACAATTCAAATAAAACAGCGAATGATTTATGACAGGTCGGAGAAAAAGTTTCTTCGCATTTTTATATAAAAACTCAAGATATTTTTTTCAAAGTTTATTTAAATTTATTTAAAGTATATATGTGCCGTTTTGTTCGATGACTTTCTGCCATTTTGTAGGTAGAGAGATGATCCCGTTACTGTAGAAACTTTGGGACTTCTGATCAAAAAAACGCGACAAATAGTTTTGGCAGTCCTCTCTTGATGTTAACCTTACAGAACCAAAATTTTTTTTTATTTGTGTGAAACCCTAATTCTTTTTCTAAAATAAAAGTAACCTAAGTTACTTCATATATCATCTAACGACTCTATCAGTGAAAGTCCCGTCAAAATCAGTTCAACCGTTTCGGAGATTACCCGGAACAAACAGACAGACAGACAAACATGTTTAAAATAGGCTTTTTGTTCTATAACAATACCTATGTATCGTATATACTTTCATATGTATTTATTAAAAAAAAATTATTTTGACATTACAAACAGACACTACAATTTTATTAATTCTATAGATGTAACCTTTTTAATGTTACCAAAACCAACCAGATACAAATAGTACAGCCAAAGAAATTTTATAAGAAGTTTATACCTACGTTATGCGAAAACACTTTTTCCCCGACCGAATATAATTTTGAGCGAAAATTCCAAAAAGAGCAATTATTAAAGTAATAAAAAATAAAAAATAAAAATAAAATTAAAAAAAATAAGAAACCGCATCTAATTGTCTGCTGTTCAAAGAGCACCTTCTAGCGCGGTATATTACGTTTTTATTTTTTCATTAATGATTTTAGATAAACAATAGCAAATATTAATTTCATTTCGATGTCATTGATATAATAAAATGTTTTATTATTGTTTTGTAAATAATAAAAAATTGCCTCGGATTGGACATGTCTGGGACCTTTACAGTCATCCAAAGTGGCAAGAAAACGGACTGTATTCGAAATATTGCAAAGCCGCCATTTCGTACAAAACAACAACACACAATTTATATAACCATTGGAACTAAAAGCCCGGATGAAAATTGTTGGTGTTCGAAGGAATGTGTACTCTTACAATATACATAATGATACAAACACGTGAGGAAGTGTTGTTATTGACGCATACACAAATTGATAATTCTACGTAATTCATACTCATATTGTATTAGCTGCACAGTATTGCTGAGCACGAGATAGCCCTGTGGAAGTGGATCGGTCGTCTCAACGGTCGGTCAACGTTTACCTCCTACCTCTGATATTTCATACATGACATGGCATGGTGTGACCGCCATTTCTATAATGAAATCTGAGTAACCGGAGTTCACCGTCGTCTTTGGAATGTACTGTAGACCAGGTGCTGCAGAGTCCTATTGCCAACTTTAGTATTAATAAAAAATACTAACATTAATTTTCGTTTGGCTGCCGCATCTCGTATAACACGATTCCTGGCTACGTCGCGTCGATGCGATGGTCTCACGCTATTCACTACTTTTCATCGATCGATATCCTACCATACGTACACGCCGCGCTGTGAATTTAACTTTAATACGTCATTCCTTACAGGTTTCTGAGGCGTGAACATTTTTCTGAATATCTTTTTCGCAATCGAGTCTCACCTAACAGTATTCCCCAGTTTCCTCTGAACAAACGGCACTCTTTATTCGTACAATAGAATACTGAGTAATATCCGTCCAATTTCTACTAGGCTTTTGATATAAATACAAATTCCAATGCAATACAGTCCAAAGGTTGTAAAGTCAGTAGTTGAAACGTGAAATTCATTGTAAATTCACTTCGTAACGCAATGAATCAAAAGCCCTTTGAAGGTAACTTAACATAATTATTTTATTTATTAACCAATATTAACAAGAAAACATAAGAGGAAGAGCTGAGTAGTTCAATATCAAATTTTTAGCCTTTGCCATCCTTTAGGGAAACCTAAGTTTATTTAATAACCTTATTATTTTATAGTTTTATTTTATTAATTATTTTGCAATAGTGGTGTACTTTTGTTTCAGTTCAGTTTCATATAAATCATGACGGGGTAAGACACATGTTTCAAACGACAAAATATATCGTAGAATCTTAGAACGAAATAAATCGAAATCTTTAATAATTAATAAATAACATTATGCCCAGCGTGGCGAGTATGGGAAAATCCCCCCAATGAAAACGACAAGAACGACCAGGCCCCCAGTCCCCGGCGGCCCCGCTATTCCTAGTTTCGGTAGCGGCTATGGTAACGGCGGGGCAGGGGGTGCTAAGAATCCCCGGAAGAGTTCCAGCTACCGACCCCCACGACAACTGGCCCTGGCAACATATAATAATCGCACTTTGAGGACTGACGAGAAGATTGTCGAGCTGGAAGAGGAAATAGACAAGTTACACTAGGATCTTATAGGATTATCAGAAGTCCGAAGAGAGGGTGAGGACACGATAATCATGAAATCAGGTAACTTGTTCTATTACAGGGAGGGTGACCAACAGTCCCTAGGTGGTGTCGGGTTTATCGTCCAGAAGTCTCTCATTAGCAACATCGTGACCATCGACAGTGTGTCGAGCAGGGTAGCGTACCTGATACTCAGAATATCCAAAAGGTATTCGTTGAAGGTCATACAGGTTTACGCACCGACCTCGGTACACCCTGATGATGAAGTGGAGGTTTTGTATGAGGACATTAGTAGGGCTACATACCTCGAAAACCCACTTCACTGTTGTAATGGGAGACTTTAACGCAAAGCTGGGCAAAAGAGATGGTGAAGAGTTGGGAGTGGGGCAATTTGGTTATGGGCAACGGAACCCTAGGGGCCAGAGGTTGGCCGATTTTATGGAGAAAGAGGGACTCTTTATGATGAACTTTTTCTTCCAGAAGCCACCTCATAGGAAATGGACCTGGATGAGCCCCGATGGTTCCACGAAAATTGAGATAGACTTCATCATGACCACGAAGAGACATATATTCAATGATGTCACTGTGATTCACAGAGTGAAAACCGGCAGTGATCACCGAATGGTTAGAGGCACATTGAATATCAATCTAAAAATAAAAAGGTCTCGCCTGATGAAGTCTACGCTCCGACCCTCTAATGCTCAACTCCAAAACCCCGAGAGCTTTCAAGTCGAATTGAAAAACCAATTCGATTGCCTAGATAGTTGCGTCTCCGTAGATGATATTAGTAATAGGCTGGTAGAAACTGTCCATGCGGTTGGGTCCAAGTTCTTTAAAACTCACCGTAGCAATAGGACTCAAAAGATATTAGATCAAACCCGAAAACTCATCGCGGATCGGCGTGGTATGGCGCTGCAGTCTTCCGATGACGCTAAGTCCTATAGGCAGCTCAATAGATCTTTTCATAAATCCTTGCGACACGATGTCCGGTCTTACAATACCAAAAGTATTAAAGAGACGATAGAGCGGAATAAAGGCTCCAAAGTGTTCGCAAGGAATGCATCTATTGGGCAGAGCCAGTTGACGAAGCTGAAAATGGATGATGGCAGCGTAGCGTCCACCAAGCCAGAGGTATTAAGGGAGATCGAAAGGTTCTATGGGCAGTTATATACCTCGTCAACTAAGCCTGTTACCAGCCCGGCTAAAGATCCGAGAGCCGGGCTGACCCGACACTATACCGAAGATATCCCCGACATCACCCTGTACGAGATTAGGATGGCCCTTAAGCAGCTTAAGAACAACAAGGCGCCGGGTGATGACGGAATTACATCAGAGCTTCTTAAAGCGGGTGGAACACCGGTACTTAAGGTCCTGCAGAAGCTCTTTAATTCCGTTATACTCGAGGGTAAAACGCCGGAAACGTGGGGCGGCAGCGTGGTGGTCCTGTTCTTCAAGAAAGGTGATAAAACCTTATTGAAGAACTATCGGCCCATCTCGTTGCTGAGCCATGTTTCTAAGCTGTTTTCGAGGGTCATCACGAATCGTCTCGAGCACAATTTTGATGACTTCCAGCCTCCCGAATAAGCCGGATTCCGAAAAGGCTTTAGCACCGTAGACCACATCTATAGGCAGTGGCAGATTATACAGAAGACGGAGGAGTATAATCTGCCTTTATGCTTAGCGTTCGTGGACTACGAAAAAGCCTTTGATTCGGTCGAAACCTGGGCAGTGTTGCAGTCTCTCCAGCGTTGCCGTATAGACTATCGATATATCGAAGTGTTGAAGTGCTTGTACAACAACGCCACCATGTCGGTCCGAGTACAGGAGCAGTGCACGAAGGCAATTCCTTTGCGAAGAGGCGTTAGACAGGGAGACGTAATATCTCCGAAACTGTTTACCGCCGCTCTAGAGGACGCCTTCAAGCTCTTGGAATGGCAAGGACTCGGCATCAATGTTAATGGCGAGTACATCACTCACCTTCGATTTGCTGACGACATCGTAGTCATGGCAGAATCGCTGGAAAATCTTGGCACAATGCTCGATGGCCTCGACAAAGTTTCTCAACAGGTGGGCCTTAAAATGAACATGGACAAGACGAAAATCATGTCGAATATCCATGTGGTGCCCACCCCAGTATCAGTAGGGAACTCTTGTCTAGAAGTTGTTGAAGAATATGTCTACCTGGGACAAACAGTCCAGTTAGGTAGGTCCAACTTTGAAAAAGAGGTCAGTCGACGAATCCAACTCGGCTGGGCAGCGTTCGGGAAACTGCGCGACGTCTTCTCATCCAAAATACCTCAGAACCTCAAGACGAAAGTCTTTGACCAGTGTGTGTTGCCAGTGATGACATACGGCACAGAGACGTGGTCGCTCACTGTGGGCCTCATAAGAAAGCTCAAGGTCGCTCAGCGAGCTATGGAGAGGGCTATGCTTGGTGTTTCTCTACGAGATCGAATCAGAAATTAGGAGATCCGTAGACAAACTAAGGTAACCGACATAGCCAAAAGGATTAGCAAGTTGAAGTGGCAGTGGGCGGGGCACATAGTTCGGAGAACTGACGGCCGTTGGGGCAGAAAGGTTCTCGAGTGGAGACCACGCACCAGAAAGCGCAGCGTAAGACGGCCCCCCACTAGATGGACAGATGACATAATAAAGGTCGCTGGGAGCCGTTGGGTGCAGGCCGCACAAGATCGGTCGCTCTGGAGATCTATGGGGGTGGCTTATGTTCAGCAGTGGACGTCCTGCGGCTGAAATGATGATGATGAAATAACAGACGCATTCTTAATAATTGTACGACCCATTGTAATTCCCCTTTCCGTTATGTATATAGATATACGTACTATAACGATTACAAGAAAATGATTTTTCACTTTTTAGTTCATGTTGATATAAAAGCGAGATTGTTTTTTTGATATTAATACGTTTATTTTATACTCTTTTATTTATCACGTCGCGTCGCTCATTGCTGCCATGCTGGTAATAAGGTAAGCATATATGGAGCACTCCCTTTAGGTTCTCTAGCTAGAATCGACTACTCAAAGAGTCCCACAGGGGTTGTTTTTGGGACCGTTCTTGTTTCAGTTAAGAACTTTGCTAACATAGTTCTTATTGTATCACATAGGTACTTCACTAACCTTTCAAGGGTAAAGGGAAGATTTAGAGGTTATTCATTTAAATACTGCGTTGATTCAAATACCTGAATTCAATTATTTATTGTTAAAAACAAACAAATCTATGTATCAGATTTATCTTGATCAATGTATGAACGTGTTGACAGTAATATCAAGGTGGAAGGGTATTTAGTTAGCTTACTTGATAACACTATCAGTCACACATCATTAAAAATTCACACTGGGATCAGCAAATTAAAAGTTCGGCGTGAATATTAAGCCCTGCTAGTTTCGCGTTGCGAACGATTCGCCAGTTAATAGATATTGCTACTGCTACGTCCGACTAGTTCTCTTACATCATCTGGTTAATGTCAATGTCCAGTATGGGGGGTTCGGCAGCTGCTACTAAAACGGGCAATACGAGTAATTTAAGACATGGAACCTCGCACTTTATAGTTAGGAACTTAAACTAAAAGATAAAGCGTTTTTTAATAGTTAAAGCCAGTCATTACACGTCAGTGGGTTTGAGAAGGGCTATAGAACCAAAAGCTCCCGAAATAAGTGGAAATGATGCGTCACACTTGCTATTTATTTATTTATTTATTTGAACACTTACATAATAAACACTAAAACAAGTAAAGAAAAATAGACAAAGAACATTGCTTAGTGCTACTATAATTAAAAGTGTAGACTACATGATAAATAGAATATAGCGAGTAACAAGAAACAGACGAGAGATCAGATTAAAAGTATTAAACAACATAAATTCTAATAAATAATAAACTACTGAATCAAAATTATTCTTCTAAGTGAGCAAAATATTTTTTTATTGCCGGAACGTCGTCATTTAAAATGTCTAGCTTGTTAGATTTATGGAGTATGTTAACAAGTCTTGTTATTCGCGCTATGGGAGCATTATACCCCAAGTTTGAAACAACTCCTTCTGTTGCAAACAGATTAAAACTAGCTGGCCTTGGCAATTTTCTTGGAACAGTAAATGATAAAGACGATAAAAGATTCGGTGCCTCTATGGAGCCTTTAATCAACTTGGTTAGAAAAACAACGTCTAGCATGCGTCTTCGATTAGTTAATGTGCATATATTAAAGTGTTTCAGACGGTCGCCATAACTTTGCAGTTTCTTACCTAAGTAACAAGCATAAGTAAGATGCCATAGAAATCGCTTCTGTACTCGCTCCACTTTATTATTATAAACATCGTAGAAAGGATTCCATGCAGTACCTACTACAGTATTCCATTATACTACGCACCAGCGCATTGTATAGTAAAATTTTTGTGCTTGGAGATTTAAAGTCCTTGCAGTTGCGCAGTACAAAACCTAGACGCCTGAATCCCCTTGAGACGATGTCATCTATGTGAATGTTTAAGCGAAGTTTACTGTCCAGAATGATGCCCAAATCGCGGATATGAGATACATTTAAAAGTGTATTGTTTCCAATACTGTATATAGGTTGAATTGTATCTTTTTTTCGGGTAAAAAGGATGGAATAGCACTTTGAAACATTCAGGGCCATATCATTTGAAATACACCATTCACATAGCCTATTTAAGTCCTTCTGTATCAAAGATATATCGACCCAACTATCAACAGACCGGAAAAACCTAAGGTCGTCAGCATATAAAAAGTAGTCAGAATTAGTGAAGCACTTACCTATGTCATTAATAAAAATGTTAAAGAATAAAGGGCCTAGATGGGAGCCTTGAGGCACACCAGAACAAGCTGGAAACCAGGCAGAGGCATGGCCATTGACTACTACACTAGATTTTCTGTCTGACAAATAGGATGAGCACCAACTGAGCAAGGACTGGGCGATACCATGGGTAGAAAGCTTGTGAAGTAAAATGTCATGGTTCACTTTATCGAATGCCTTGCTGAAATCTGTGTAAATAGCACTAACTGAAAGACGGCGATCAAGAAAAGATGAAACATGATTGATAAAGGACACAAGAATCGTATTCGTAGATCGCAATTTCATAAACCCGTGTTGATGTATTGAAATAATGTTTTTAAAATGCCACGATAGAATAGGGTGTACCAGTTTTTCAAAAATTTTGGCGAACGTAGGTAAGATCGAGATGGGTCGATAATTTTTCACTAGTTCTTTACTGTCATTTTTATGTATAGGTACTACTAGAGCTTTCTTCCAAGTTTCAGGGAAAATACCACTTGACAATGACTTATTAAATAAAAGACAGAGTGGGTGCGCAAGAGCCTTTGCTGCCTTCACAGCAAAGATGGACGGTATACCATCCGAACCAGCGCCTTTAAATGGATTGAGTCTCTTTAATATTTTTAGAACATTACAGTCTTTGAATTTAAGAGAAGTCAAATAGCTACTAGTAGTCTCAGGTGAACTCACTAATAAATTTGCTGAATGTGGACGAGTATTTTTGCTATATGCCAGAGAAAAATTCTGAGCAAAGAGATTACAAATATCTTTGCCATTGTAAGCTGACCGTTGATCTAGATACATTTTATTTGGGTAGTGGCTCCGTCCCTTTCTTTTCTGTTTGACGAATGTCCAGAATAATTTAGGGTTGGATCGTAGACTGCACTCCAGTTGGGTTAAATACGCTTTATAGCACGAGGACATTAAAACTGATGATCTGTCTTTAGCGCGAACAAAAGACAGCCGATCGCGAGGATTATTGTTAAATTTACGTAGTTTTTTGTGGTATTTATATTTCTCACGTAAGGAATTTATGAGGTCACGAGAAAACCATACAGGGTACTTTTGAGACCGAGAAGATGCTGACTTGGGTACATGTTTGTCGATAATTACACGCAATTTAGCATAAAATATTGACAACATATCATTAACCGTAGATAAATCTTTGAATTCCCTCTCCCACGATATTTCATAAAGTTCTTTTAAGATAACCTCATAATTAGCTTTGTGAAAGCAAAAATGTGTACTATTGCAGGATTGTAGGCTAGTAAAGTCCCCAAGAAAAATAGAAAACTCAAAAGGCGGATGTAATGGATCAACTAAGGAAAGAGGGCAATCGTTCCCCACCAGATCAGATATGTCGACGTTGGAAAGCAGTAAATCAAGCTGTTTTCCTTTAATATTAACTAAGTTGTTGTAATGTCTCAAGTCATGGAGCACTATAAAATCGAGCAGGGTTTTTGTGTAAAGACTAGTGTTTGTTGTATTGCAAGGAGAGTCGCCGTTACCCGAAAAGTTCCAAGAAATCGAACTCAAATTGAAATCACCAATAAAGACAACATTCTCCATACTGTTACGTTCAAACGCTCGGTCAGCAGTCTCCAAGAACTCTTTTAGTACATGCTTCTGTATGGTAGGTGGTAAATATACTGCGCAAAGATGAAGTATTTTCTTTACACCAGTCACCACTCTCACCCGCAGATCCTCACACTTTGACTCTAAACACATCTAAACACATAAGACGAGTAGACTCCAGATGCTTAGCGATAGCTATGAGAACTCCTCCTCCATTCTTTTTATTATGAAAACCACCGGTTTCTCTATCACGCCTATACACATTATAACGACTATCGAATAACTCTGAATCGAAGACGCTGCTATTAAGCCAAGTTTCAGTCAAAATAATAATGTCATAGTTATGACACACAATATTGTTGAAAAAATCTATAGTTTTTGTTTTTAAGCCTCTGACATTTTGGTAATAAAATTTAACCATTAGTTGAAAGCTAGACAAAGAACAAAACAGTTACAATAATAAACAAACCAAAAAACAACAATAATAACAAAAAAAAAAAAAATATTACAAAGGTTTAAGCTAATTAATTAATTGAGTGTATTAAGAAATGTAAGATTTTTAATCAAGATATAACTAGAGTTTTCAGATTTTCTTACAATCACCTTGCCGTCACGCACCCAAACAAACTTGTACTGAAGCTCCTTCGCTTTACGTCGAGTGGCGGCATGCAACGACTTGGCTTCGGGAGTTAAATGTTCAGTAACATAAACAGGGCTCTTTTTGCTACCGATCCCTAGAAGGCTAGTGTTGAGTTTCTCGGATGGATTATTCTTGTTATGTTTTGCAACGGAAGCCAGAAAGTTGTCGCGAAGTCGCTGACTTCCGAACTTAACCAGAATAGAGCGTGGTCTAGGACTCTTGTTATCAAGCTTAGCAATTCGACTACAATAATGAACATCGGATTCAGCCAGAGAACACTTAACAACCTTAGCAACTTGCTGTACTGTGTTATAAATATTCTCAGACTTGTATTCAGGTATGCACTGTATTTCAACGTTAGTTTTGCGTGATAAAATCTCCAACTGTTGCAATCGATATGATTGATCCAGAGTTAAGGCACGGATCGTCTCGTTATCCTTTTCCAATGTATCTATTTTCTGCCTTTGTGATTCACAGATGTTTTTAACTCTTTCGAACTCACTATTGAAGAACGAAAGAGACTCAGCCACGTCAGAAAGTCTAGTCTGAATGTCCACAATATGGGAGCTAAATTTCTTGTCGAGTTCCTCTCTAATAACCTCACGGACGATGTCGGCAGTGAGCAAATCTGAGCTAATTTTGCTACGTGTTTTTGTACGAAGTGTAACGTTGTCGTATTCGTTATGTGAGGAACACGTATTTGGGGGTTGAACCTCAAGAGATGTAGACGCACGCACTGGAGTGTTTGAGTTGTCGCCTAGTTTAGGTGCTTTACAGTTACAACATGGACAAACCCAGCCTGTTTTATACAGTTGATAATTTTCCTTGTATTGATCCTTGCTAATGTTTACACAAATATGATGATAGTTATCTTTACAACGACAACAACACAAGCACGGCACGCCCTCCAGATGGCTACGACAAGCAGCACATTCAGAAGTATTCATAATGCAATGAATAAATGATGATAACCGACGCAGCCGTGTATAAACTTTGTTAGCAAATTCGAATAGTCACAACCGTTGAAACGTTCACATAACAAATAGCAATGTCCACATTTAACGTCCAAAAGAGCCTAAGCGCCGTGCATATCGTGTCACTTACGCGTTATCTTCGAACGGTTGGAAATAAACTCGTATGCTTGAATTTGATTTGGAAAAAGACTTCCCTCGCATTATATAATGTGAATTATTGCAAATTGGTTACTCAAATATATTTGACTAAAACACTACTATATACCAAAAACACTTTACAATGAAAAAAAACAGGAAAACTTATTAAAATCATTAAATATGATCGGGCTACTGCAACAGGTGTTACTCGCTTAACTGTTAAATATGTATGACATCGGCGAGTAGAGGTCCTTATTGTTCCTATATTATTCCTAATATTTGTGCTGTTGTTAGAAACTATATTGATCAAAGAAAACGTTCAGAGGCAGCTCGCAGCCGTCACGTGCTCTAACGCCGGAACCCTCATTTATCAATGTTAATTGATTATGATAATTATTATATTAACTGTTGACAGCTACATCAGCGTTACGATAATCCGGTTGGATTACGTTGATCGATCGTTGAGTCGAGGGCAAGACCGAGCCCGCGCGGAAGCGCGCTTGTCTGGTGACGTCGACGTTATGTGCAGTCCCTAGGGCACCAGCCGCGACACTAGCACTTGCATAAGCAGTAACTTAACGATGCGGTAAGCAATATGCACTCAACAGAACAACCCACAAGTGTCACCGTGCAAGTAACTCGCAATAGGAATGATGACAAAAGAAACGACAATAATGATAAATCCAAACACTTGACATAGAGGGTTGAATCATGCCAGATAAAATAATTGCAGTTAGTGTACAAATGCAAGAAAAGAACTAAGCAATGCCGTAAGTTTCAGAAAAACATGTCAGTGTCCCTGCTTTGCACCGCTTATGATATGTCTGGTTACATATTTCTAATTGAAAGAAATATATTAACAATTCCCTCTTTTGCTTTTAGAGCTTCGATGAGGTGTACAGCGATGGTTCAGAAAATAGCTTATGCGGATCATTTTGGCGAGCAGGTGCCCCGACTGGATCATATCAGTATGTGACACTCCACGTACGGCCAATCTTCAACGAAATATTATATTCGCCAACGTACACGATAAGATAATGGATTGGCTCGGCAAATATATAAGGCAAGAGCTGTCCCGCAGCGACCACATCGGCCGCTGTCGCACTCCTTGACTCAATATGAAAAGCCTGTTTGTGTTCGCCGCGCTGACAGCGCTCGCACTTGCTGCGGAGGAGCCACAGCGCTTCTACCACGAGACAGTCGGCGTCCAAGAAGCGACGCGCATCCGCCAAGCGGAGGAGGCGCGGGATTTCGATGGCGGCAGGATCGTAGGCGGCTCCGCGGCTGGGCTCGGCGCGCATCCTCACCTTGTGAGTACTTGAGTTCGTCACTCTCTGCCTCTACTAATCACCTCGTTCTAAACGTGTACTTGTACGAAGGGCGGACTCGTGATCACACTGACGACCGGCGCCACCTCGGTGTGCGGCTCCTCGTTGCTGACCAACAACCGTGCAGTGACGGCGGCGCATTGCTGGTGGGACGGCCGCTCTCAGGCGAGACAGTTCGTCGTCGTGCTCGGCTCCACGACTCTCTTCTGGGGTGGCGTCAGAATAACCACTACTAACGTCCAGATGCACGCCAACTGGAACCCTTGGAACCTGAACAACGACATCGCCATCATCGTCTTAAACTGGGTCAACTACTCCAGTGAGTACTGAGTGCAGTGCACCAGCCGTTTCGTTCCCCTCCCCCTTGCCGCGTGCTCATTAACACTGATGTTACATATTCACAGATACGGTCAACCGCATCTTCCTGCCGTCGGGCACGCTGCTGAATAACAACTTCGCCGGCACATGGGCGCAAGCCGCCGGCTTCGGGAGAACCAGTGACAGTGAGTATCTTCGACACCAATTTATTGAGAGAATTAGGTAACGACTCAAGATTCAAGCGGGTCACGCCCGCACTCCTCCCGGGTTCAGGGCTTACGGCTCGGGGCTTCGCTCGGAACCGGTTTGTCGTAGTGATGACCATTGAACATCTGATTTAAACAACCGTGTATAAAATTTAACATGTAATAATTCCGATAGAAACGTGTGAAGAGGCATGACGCAGCGGCACTCCTTAATGTTCCATTTTCCTCTTGATCAGGTGCCGGCATCTCGAACAACCAGGTCCAGAGCCACGTGAACCTGCAGGTGATCACGAACGCGGTGTGCCAGCAGACATTCGGTAATGTGATCATCGCGTCGACCCTGTGCACGAGCGGCGCCGGTGGTGTCGGTACTTGCGGCGGCGACTCCGGCGGCCCGCTCGCCATCACCAGCGGCGGACAGCGCGTGCTGGTGAGTACTGTTCCTGCGTTCTCAGTGCTCGGTGCTCTATGATTTCGATGAGTGTTGACATGTTGATTGCGTGTGACAGATCGGTGTGACTTCATTCGGATCGGCGCGCGGCTGCCAGGTCGGTCTGCCCGCTGCCTTCGCCAGAGTTACCACCTTCGCCTCCTGGATCCAGGCCAGGCTTTAGTTGAAACCTCGACACTCTAATACGATTTTTTATTTAATATAATTGAGTTTATACAATAAAATGTATATAAATAAGTGACTTGTTTTTCTGCTTATGCCTTGAGAGATTCCTCTGTAAGAAGTTTGTAGCAGGGTCAAATTCAAAAGAAATCACGAGAACCACTTCCAACAAAAATAAAAATTGCGTGTACTTATAACTCAGAGCAAAATAATAATATAGACAGAGCGCGTGGAACAAACAGGTGAAGCCTTTAAACTATAGTTGAGGTACTATATATATACCTAAGTTTGTTTTTGTGTGCGTTTTGTTACCAGGATATGTAAAATCCCGACAAAACAAAAACATTTCTTAAATAAAATATCTATCTGTTTACATAATTCATGTAATTTAGGAAATGAAATATATCTTAATATTACATACATCCATCACAAAATAATATGTCACTCTTGTTAGTTATCGACATGATTACGTAACAAGGAAACATTCCATGTACAAGGAAGTTCAAGGAACATGTACATTGGTACATTACCAATGAGAATCGGTAACCACACTAAATGATTTTCATTAGGAATCGATTGCAACTTTGTAATGTTTTAAATAATTGTATGTTCTATATGGAAGATAACAATTATCCATATAGGTACTGGTAAAGTATTTTAAAAGGACATCACTTAAATCTGACATAAATTCATTAGAAATTCCGAATTCGAATAGTTGGTTTATATCAATCTTAATTCACAATATTACCACAAGCAAAAAATACTAGGTCGAGTTTCCCGAATTGTGGAATACAGGTATTTAATTTTATCAATACCCGATTTTTAAGAGTCAATTTACTTATTTATTATATTATATCCAAACTGCTCAGACCAAGAAAAAAGAGAGAGCCATCGTTAACAGTCGCAACGAAACAAGTGAAGACTAGTAACGCCTCTGTGAGCGTAATTTGATGTTTCAGTATAACTAGAACGCCAACCACTGATTATAGAACCCGTCACGTCCACCCTCTCTAGCGGTAACCCAAGCCTAGGTCCGTTCCTCGGTGTGAAACCCTTGGGTCAGGCAACCGCCCGCGCGATACAAGTGACACTGTACGTGCATCACTTAGCTACCTACATACAACACTACACACGTATGAACATACACACGTGCACACCACACAGGTACATAGGTTCTGTGAGGGACCTTTTTTTTTCTTTTTTTACGCTAGTTAGTTAGCGCTAGTTAGTGTAGAAACATTCCGATTATTGAATACACATACGCACGGTTCCTTCCTTCCTCCCAGGAGGAAGGGAACGTGCCTATGTGTATATTTAGTTAGCTCGAATCGTAGGTGTAGGGATTCGAATAGATCGCGACCTATTTGCGAACGCGACGACCGCCCGAGCCGAGGTCCGGCCACTTTGGCACCCTCGTGCGAGTCGTCCACAAAACTTTCGCGGCTGAGTGCCCTCTGCGCTCGCCCCCAAGTCCGGTGAAGCTGTAAAAGCCGCAGCGGCTTTAGGGCCCCTAAGGCTAACAGTGTAGTCAGTTCTAAAAAAAAAAAAAAAAAAAAACTGATTATAGATAATTGCTTACTCGGAACTATTAGCTCATTAGCTTTCCTCATGTGCTAAAATATCTCATGTGTAGTTGGCAGTTTCCCTAAGTTAACAATTTAATATGTTATAAAATGTTAATCACGTACATGATTTCACGCCAATCTCCCATGACATACATGGTACTCGTAAATAATTAGATATGTACCTAAATAATGTATTGTAAATACATGATGAAACATGATCCAAGGATAACCAAAAGTAATAATAGTTACGTATAATTTTTTTTAAAGACACCAGGCTATTCATATTTAAAAAAAATAATTATCCATCATCAGAAGATGAGCCAAAATCGTCAGTTGAGCTATTGTTTCCAGTATTCATTATAGTCCAAGATCCCAGAGCAATAAGACACAACTTATTTTCTAAAGCATAGAACTTTCGGTTCTTAGTACACTGTACGTTTGCGGAGTTGGCTCGGTGACACCTGCGCAGGTACCATGTGAGAAAGGTAACTAAAAATCAGAGTTACTTAACTTAAATTTTAATGACTGATTTTTATATATATTTTGTAGAATATTACTCTGAAGTAATATCAAAAAAGTCAGACGTTTTCCATGGGCCAGAACTTTTGTCAGACGCTTTAAAGCTCTACAAAAATAAATGAACTTATTTATTTTTAAATGTCTGATTTTTATATATGTTATTAAGATAAATATTACAAAGTTATATTTAATCAGTCAGACAAATTTTAATGACCAAACATCCCCTAAACACAAAAATTACTCAACTATAAGTATGAGCACGATAGCACTATACATGCGTTTCAGAGCGAGTGAGACATCCATGGTAACTCGGTTTCCCCTTCCTACATCCACAATCTGTTTCAGTCTACTGTTTGTGTATGTGTATATGCCAGGTGCACACACTGTATAGTATACAGTACAGTTCTATATTCAGGTTTATGAGACCACATGTTTTTGTCAGTTATATCGTGTGATTTGTGAGTGATATCAAGTTATTTTCAATAGAGAATATGGAAGAATCCTCGGAAGCATCTTTAAAATGTTAATATAAAATGTTAAACAATATAACTAGTGATGATGATGATGATGATGACTTGAGTGGACAGTATCGTGATGTACTTAATGATGAAAATTCAAAGGATTATTATGACGATGATGAAGATGATTAAGAGACAATCAAATTATTTCATTAATTCATCATAATTAATTATTTCTTTTACTAAAATTATTAGAATTGATATCTTTTTTAAAATAAAATAAAAATTATTCTTTTTGAAAGACAATTGCTCCGAAAAAAAATCATTTTTCCCTATATATCTGTAATATATATAATTACTTTTAAAATGATTATTATTTTAATTAAAAATTTCATCTTATTTAAATAGATATGCAAAAATATGAAATTGAAAGCAGTAAGTATTTTTCAAATATGTATTAAGATATTTTACTCTGAAGCGCATGCGCATAGTGCTCTCGCGCTCATACTTATAGTTGAGTAATTTTTGTGTTTAGGGGATGTTTGGTCATGGCAATTTGTCTGAGTGATTAAATATAACTTTTTAATATTTATCTTAATATATAATATTTATGTAAGATAGCTGTATTGAGTGCATTTGTTTTTCGCCAACAATATATTATATTTTTTGTATTTTGGAAAATAAATTTAAAAAATCAATAAATATAATATTGACTGTCTTGTTTAACACTCAAGTGTTAAGTGGTTTTTTTACACCCAGTAATGGCGACGTATTTCCGTCTTCTTAGCAAGATACAGTAATAATGCAATCGCAAATAGAAAATCGTCGTTAATCGCTGTTAAAATGTCTGAAGTCAATGATCGTTGTCTCTCATCTGAGCCTTATTATTCTGAATGGAAATAAACGTATGTGTGTGAAATAAATACGGAATCTCGATTTGATATATCGAATCGAAGTTCCTAACGGAATTCCGAGTGTATGTGGCCGCTCTAATTTTTCCGTTAATGTTGCTCAATATCAAGCTATGTAAAGAAGTGCAGGTAAGTACTCATGATGCATAAATAGGGATAAAATCGAGTTTTCTGACAATTATGAGAATGCGTTACTTTTTTGATAAAAATGTTACTTTTTGAGCAGTCCGTAGTAACTTTTCGCGTTTCGGTCACTGGCAACACTGGACAAAAGCCTCAGTCACTGTCAAAGTGTCAATAACATTGTGAATAAAATGAAGTGGACCTTTAAACTATAAGTTTGGATTTGGAGCCGCGTTCGAACATTTTGACTTGTTTTTGAATCAACATAGGTAATAGGTATTCAAAGAAAACGACGGTATAAGGATGGTTCAAGTGACGGCGAAGGGCGATTCCCCGATGCAGGTGTGTCGACACAGATTCGTTTATGTAAACAAATTTTACTTGTACCTGCTGAGTAGTGGGTACCTATGTACTTGGTAGTGCGATGCTTGGTAGGATGCTCTCCACTGCATAGGCTGCATAGCAAAATGGCTGCAGAAAGCGGGAACCTGATTGTAAGTTCTAAGAAATGAACGTAAACAGTGAGCAGTCAGAAAACAGACATCCTGAAGGTGTGGGGCTGGCTCGGGCGCCTGGGCGATGTTTTATACATTTACTAAGTTCTAAGAAAGTGAAAGAAATAACTTATTCATCTAGATGACAAAATTTTATTATGATGACACAGATTGTGACATGAAAATAATCAATAAATATGAAATTATTATTATAACCTATTTGAGATAAAATACGAACAGTTACAATATTTGATAAATTGATTCATAGAATGAGAAAGATGATTGCAAGGTTGTGTTGGTGCTGGCGTCTGGCTTGTCACCACTCACTACTACCAAACAAATTTCTGTTGCACTGTTTGAAACCAAGTTTGTTACTTTAATTACAATAAAATACAAATACAGAAAAATACCTCATATTTTAGTTTTATAGCCTTAGCTCTTCAACTAGTAGAACCTGTTTTACTTCAGTGAAATTCTCATTGTAAATTAAAAAGAAGATATTTTATGTATAATGTTATGTAATTACAGTCAAAATCTGTTATAATGACATTGAAGGGACTGCTCATATTCAGTGGTTAAAAACCGATGGTAGTAACAACCGGTGATGTTTAATGTGTATTGTGCAAGTACAAACAAATCGATAGGGAATTATTGGAAAAATATATTTATTCAACTATGTACATTTTGTTTATTACATACAAGTACAATGCATATTATTTTTCTGTGAGCATAAAATCTGTAATTTTGGTCTGTTTGGAACACTTCTGTTGTGCATAGATATTTTGTAATTCACCTTGGATTTTAATTAACATATAGTCATAATTGCTGTGGATATGGAACTATTCATTAAAAAGAACAATCTTTCTTAATACACTAACAGCATTGATACCATCATTCAAAGTTGGTACAGTAAATTGTTCTTCAGAGTCTTCCTGTTCGTCATCTTCCTCTTGAACATCTTGTACAATATCATCTTCCGTAGCTCGTGCGCAAATTGCAATAGAGTTATCTACATCAATGAACTCTGCTGCTTCAGTAGTAGATAAAGCAGGTCGTAATTTTTGGGCTAATTGAGCAAGAGAAATATTGTCCTCTCCATCATCATCAGTCACATCATCTGAGGTTATTGTTAAGAGGTCTTTAAAACCAGCATGTTTAAAGCAGTTAGCCATAGTGTTTTGTGAAACGTTTTTCCATGCTTCTGATATCATCAAGATGGCATCAAGAACTGTAAAGCTTTTGTTGGTTGCTACTGTCAAGTTTTTGTATTAACTTAAACACTTGCAGTCTTCTATAGTGAGATTTTAAACACCTTATTACACCTTGGTCCATTGGTTGCAATACAGATGTAACATTTGGTGGTAAGAACACAAGTTTAATGCATTTTAGATTAGTAACAGCCGGATGAGCAGGACAGTTATCAACCAAAAGTAGAACTTTCTGTTTGTTTCCTTTCAATTCAGCGTCCCAGTTTCTTATCCATCTCTCAAAAATGTCTGATGTCATCCATGACTTCACATTGTTTTCATACGATACCGGCAGGGAGTGTATGTATTTAAAGCATCTTGGTTTCTTAGATTTGCCAATGACTAAAAGCTTTCTTTTACAGGATCCTGTCATATTTGCTGCAACTGTGATCGTTAATCTTGTCTTAGACATTTTCCTCCCGAACAATTCTCTCCTTTGAACTTTAAAGTCTTGTCTGGTTTCATATTGTAAAAAAGTCCAGTTTCGTCTATGTTAAAAATTTCATCTGGTCCGTAGCCTTCGAATAATGTAGGCCACTTTTGCGTTATCCATTCTTCTACAGTATCCTTATCAACACTAGCAGCTTCACCACTCATTTTCCCGCCGACAATACCGTGCCGAGTCCGGAAACGTTGATTCCAATTAGACGAGCAAACAAAATCTTCGCCGAAACGTTGAGCAAAATCATTAGCTTTTTGTTGAAGAATCAGTCCGTTTATTAGCACATTATTAGCCCTTTAATATTTAAACCACTTTAACAAAGCTTCCTCAAGATTTGTATGCTTCGTTGTTCTGGCTCATTTCATGTTCAAAAAATTATTGTCATAAAGGGTTTGAATTTTTTCTCGGTCTTTCCAAATGGTTGAAATTGTCGAGTGTGATACACCATATTCCTTTGCTAAGTCTTTGTTTAAATTCCGCTCTCTAGCTTGGATATAATACGCGATTTTTCTTCAATATTAATTTGTTTTCTTTTTCTTTGCGACATTTTGAAAATTTTCACGAATAACTCTACAAAGTTTTGGTGCGTCTTGTGTATAGATAAGTAACAAACTAACTGAAGAGATATGAAGAAGCGGGCTTTGACTCTACTGCATTCACGTGTTTTGTTTCTAAGAATTAGAAAAGACCCTACACTAAACTAAATCCTATTGTTTTCTTTCCTGATTTTAATAGCCATTGAAGACAAATGTGAATACCTATTCAAATTGTTTACAATACAGCTTAGCCCTTCCTTCTAACAGATCTAATTCTCCGAAATATTAGTTAAATGTGGTCGTTTTATGAGGTATGTCCTTATTAGCAATGTCCTATAAAGCAATGTTTTTAATAAGGCAGTCATATAGCATTCAGCAGGGACTTTTGTTCTAGATAATTTAAAAAAGGCGTGTTGTTCTAAATGATGTCGCAGTAAACGGTTTTGACTGTAGTTACGAATTAATTTTGAAAGAAAAAGAGCTTTAATTCATTTGAATCAAGTTGATAAATGTAAAAATTCTTCTGATAACTATGAGTCTTAATAGCTAAATGGGTTATGATGTTATTCATTGAGTATTGATATGTTCTGCTTTAGGGTTTAGTATATGCCATATGGTGAGAAAAATTATTTCTAGTAAATTCTCAGTGTGATAATATTGTAAGCAGCATAAATCCACATGCTTAGTATCAGAGAAACAGTGTAACATCTTTACACTTTTATTCCTTGTACAATACTACCTTTTAACATGACTCAACTAATCCTTTTATAATACAATTTCTGTTTAGCAAAACTATGCACAGATGATGTGCTGAAACAATTTCTGATACAATAGAATTCAAACCAAATAGGTACACTGAATGATAATGGAAGTTGTTTTATGTTTAATAAGATTTGTATGAAGCCCATAGTATGTTGTAGTGTGCTTAGTGTTTACTTGCCATTGTTTCTCCTTGCATTCATTTGTTAGGCTACAGCTGCAGCCGGGAAATATGTATGTTAACAATATATCTACTAGGTATATCAACTAATATCACTAATAGAAGTTGCACCTCTGATGTTTAAATAGCAGATACATTTATTAAAAATAAATAAATATAGTGGCAAAATTATATTGCTACAACAAATTAAACTTATCATTTAAAGATGCACTATCATGCTGAGCCATGTACAGACATTGGTGAATATAAGGATAACATATAAATAATGGAACCCTCAGGGCAAGTGTTGTACTCTCTATTGTATATATATATATATAATTGGTTTCTCGAAATGACTGATGTCGATGAAACTTTGTATTTAGATAATGTTTTACATTCCAAGTTTACCTAGATAGATGTTTTTCTTTTTTTGTTTATAAGACACCGAGCCCAGATATTATTATGTAAAGCAGTTGTGCCTGTAGTTCCCCCAGTGTACACTACACAGTTATTGTTTATTTATAAAGCTGAATACTACAAAGTGTAAGTAAATCTTCATTATTTTTAGTATTTATGTAAGTGAAATTCCTCAGTAAAAACCAAGGTAGGGACACAATAAGAAATGTAAGCAGCATTAAAACAAAACATTTTAATTTGTAATTAAATATTTTGACAGATTTTAATGATGAAGATATTCATTCCAGTTGGACAACAGTACAGCGACCGCAGTTTCATAAATAAAGTCTTGTTCAATGTAGCATTTTAATAAATATTCTTTGGAGAAGAGTGGTTGGCACAAGTTTAGGTACCACTTTGGGTGAGGTAAATGTAACATCAAAAGTCTGGTTCTGTTTGAGGCATGCATTGCCCCTGATACATCAGGCAGCCAGCAAACCACTATCCATTTGCATCAGAAACACATAAGCTGGTTGCAATATCACTTGTTGTTTTGTTACAGGACATACAGAGGCGCGAGGAGGCTGCAGCGCGACATGAATTGCTTGTCGCATACGTACATGCGCTCTCGGACATGCATGTAAGTACACACACACACAACTTACACACACACGGTCGCACGCACGCATACGTCACGTTTTCCGATCGAATAGGAGGTACGCACTGGCGTCTGGATGGAGCACTCGTATGCCCGAGCGCGCGGCTCCCTGCCCGCCGAGTCTGCTCCGCGTGTGTTGCTCGGGACGCGCACTCTGCCCTCGCCAGAAGAACCGGTCGACGTGGAGCGTGTGGACCCGCGAGTGCATTCCCCTCCAGCTCCGCTGTCGCCTTCGCCCTCACCTTCCGATCTTTCTGACGCGGACTCTGACACTGGTGAGGAGGGATGGGAAGCGCGTGTGGCAACGCTCGCGCCCACCGCGACGCACTCGCAGCTCGTCGGGCGAGCTCTGGAGGTGCTCCGGGCACAGCGGCTGGCTCGTCTCGCATCAAACGGTTGCAGCACGAGCAGGCGCGAGGCCGCCCGCACTGCGGCTCGACGGCTGCGGTCAGCGCTCGCACCGCACTGGGCGGGGCCGGCGCGCGTGCCGCACTGGCTGCACACGACACTCTCGGCGCACCTGCCGCGCCGGCTTCGCTTACAGTACGACGAAGTGATAGCAGAACTGAGCCGCGCGGTACCGCAGCTCGTGGAGAGACTGGGAGTCGTGCCAATGCCTCGTGCTGAGAATCCAGCGCGAGACTGTGAGGCCAGAGGCCCGTTGCTGGCATGGGTGAGCGAGGGGCGCTGGGAGCGTCGGCTGTCGGGGTTGGTGCCAACGCGTCCTCTGCGTCCGCCGCCGGAGAGCGCTGCGAGCGCGCCAGAGGAGTGGTGCGCGGCGCTGGCGGATGCGTTGCGATCTGGTCTCACAGAGGTGCTCGCGGAGGCAGGGTGAGTTGCGGCTCTTATCCTTACTTTTAGACAATAGTTGTTATCTTACTTAGCTACCTTATTGTAATTCTATGATAATGAAAGAGGGTTTCCATTTATATATGTACCTTGCTTTCTAATTTCTATTAGTTTTGTCTTCCTGCTTTGTTGTTCCTTTGCCTTCTAATTAACTGTTGCTTCTAATTATACTTTAGCTGCTCTAGATATTTATCATGCACTGCCATTAATATCAACAATTTTCTAGTGATAGTTAAAATGAACTCGCACGAGGCGGCCTCCTGGATGTCCTCACTCTGATGATTAATATTTGCTTGAGCGTCAGTCTCGGCCCGCCTGGATATAATATTTAATTAACATGAGTAGATTATACAGATTAAAAAATATATGTCTGTTTGTTTTAGGTAATGTAGTTATGTAGTTGAAAGTAGTATGTTTGTTGCAGGGGTCGTGCCGTAATGGTAGGCGGGGCGGGCGCAGGCGCAGCTCTAGGCGTGTGGCTGGCGGCGAGTGAGCCGCGCGTGCGGGGTCTAGTGCTGGTCGCGCCAGCGCTCGAGACAGCAGAGGGCGTACGGGACTCGCCGGAGGACGCGCTACGCGATGTGCGCGTTCCGGTACTGGCGGTGTGCGGGGGTGCGGGGGGGACACGCGCGAGGGCGCTGTGTGCGCGGGGGGCGCGCCGCCTGCTCGAAGTGCGTGGCGTGGACGCAGCGCTGCGAGTGCCGCGCGGTCTCCGCCGGCGCATGCGGTTGTCGCAAGACGCACTCGATGCGGCCGTGGCAGTGAGTACCAGTAGTAAAGCTGAACGGGGAGACTGATCGACTCAGACTGATGTGCACCTGCTCGTCCACAGGAGGAGTGTGCACGGTGGGTGCAAGAGATGGCCGATGGAGAGCCGGAAGAGACCTGCGTGCGCCGCATCGCACATCTTGACCCTCACCAGAAACCCGTGCATGCAAGTGAGTCCAAGCTTTATTTCACTTTAAGTAATTGATGGAATAATGTTATGGGCATTGTCCAATTCTTATACATTATTAGATTTTTATTTTGGACCGTATGAAGAATTTTGAGGCACAAATGTGAACATTATACTATTTATACCGTATTGTATATACCAACGTTAGCAAATAGTTAAATTTTACGTAACTTTTGACCCTCTCGTATAGCATGTAAGTAATTTTTGTAATTAAACCGATTTTCGTAACTTGTGTAGATATTAAATTAAATTTTTAATATTAAACTAAATTTAAAATTTACCCAAAAAATCTGCCCACACGCGGCGATGTCATTACAAAATCTCCTACTGTTTTTTTAATTTTGGCTTTCTGCCTATGTCGGCAAATTTGCCAATGTCAAGTGAGACAAATATATGTTATAGAATTTAGTTAGTATTGACATATAGATGAATAGTTAAATAATATATGACGTATAGTGAAGTATAGACATGTATTTTCGCGAGGAAAACTGGTGAGCATACATAGTCAAAACAAAGGCGAATAATAGTAGATGTAACCCACTTATGGGCAACTTTAAATTAAAAAAAAAAAAACAGGATTTAGCAGGAATGGTATGTTGGATACTTTTATTATGTTTGGCCTTCAATGGCTCAGAATTGATCCAAAGATTTTGCCATGACTGAAAAAGTTTTGGTTTCGCAAGAGCACGCAAGTCTAAAGACAATATTTTGAAGTGAGTGTCACACATCCATAACTTGCAGCATTTTTAGCACAAATAGCAGTTTCATTTGCTACAATCCCACAATGTCTGGGGAGCCAAGCTAAAACTACCTCTAAACCGTTAACCGAGGTTGTCACATTTAAACAATATATAGTTCTCTGGTTTTTAAATTCAAGGTGTATCTTTTGACAAACCCACCAACATCTCAAAAATGACAGTTGACACAGATAATCTATAATACTACCTAAGGCGTTTTATAATGCTAGCTGTAAAAATCCAAACCAGATTGTTGGCGACTCTAACACAGGATTGAAATAAAAATACCCGGGTGGCGGGTCTGGTAGAAGTCAACGTTTAATATTTTTTTTAGATCTGACTACACTGTTAGCCTTAGGGGCCCTAAAGCCGCTGCGGCTTTGACAGCTTCACCGGACTTGGGGGCGAGCGCAGAGGGCACTCAGCCGCGAAAGTTATTAGGACGACTAGCACGAGGGTGTGTTAAAACTTGTGGGTCTTGTAGAATAATAGTTTAATATTCGTGGTTTATTCAGACAGAGTATCGTGGTCTAAGAGGTTACTTTCACGAATGAATACATCAAGGCTCGACCTACCCACTTTTATATCAAAATAATCGCCGTCCTACCCGCTTTATATCAAATTAATCGGAAGTCAGATTATGTACTAATAAGTTTACAATATCAATTTATACGATGATTAACTAAATTATTAATTATGAATTATATTTATAATAATAAGGTATAGGTAAATAACTAGGATAACACTGCGAGTAATTATTATAAATCACAATCTCTGGGCGCTTATGTGTTACTTGCTAACAGGTACCAAAGTGGTCGGACCTCGGCTCGGGCGGTCGTCGCGTTCGCAAATAAGTCGCGATCTAATCGAATCCCTACACCTACGATTCGAGCTAACTAAAATATACTCATAGGCACGTTCCCTTCCTCCTGGGAGGAAGAAAGGAAACATGCGTATGTGCATTTAGTAAACGAAATGTTTTCTACACTAACTAGCGTTAAAAAAAAAAAAGGTCCCTCACAGAACCTATGTGGTGTGCACGTGTGTATGTTTGTTTATACGTGTGTAATGTTGTATGTAGGTAGGTAAGTGATGCACGTATAGTGTCACTTGTATCGCGCGGGCGGTTGCCTGACCCAAGGGCTTCACGCCGAGGAAACGGACCTAGGCTTCGGTTACCGCTGGAGAATGGACGTGGGGGGTGTGCTGGAGCGAAATTTACCGCCCGTCCTCTGTGGAGAGAACGGTGGTTACGCGGGCGTTGGTGCTGGCACGCTCTGTTTGGAGAGTCGGATGAATAGTATTTATTCGCATTTTCGATGCGATCGTCCGGGTCGCTAAAAATATTGCGCGGCCGGCGTTTATGCCGGGTGGTGGTGGGTACCGCGACATAAGTAGCTGCTGCTTTAATCAACGGGTTCGCGTGATTCGACGCGGTGTCGAAATATGAATGGGAGAGCCGTTTGACGTAGGCATGAATCGAAGACATTTAATAAAAATAATACGTATGACCTACGTAAATGTGGTGAACGTAACAATAGCATGTTCTATATTGAGGCAGCGCCATCTAGTGACGACAAAAATCAACAAATTTACATTATACATTTAACACTAGCGATGAGGTCATGAAGGACAATCAAAGGGCATAGACCTTTCTTCAAAAATACCTTTAATAATTTAATATATTTTTTTTGATATAATTAACGTACAATGCAATTCTTCGAAAGGATTTTTTATGTACACCTGATTTAAAAAAAAACAACCTCACTTCTTTGTGTTTATATAACCGTGTGCCGTCAGATGTCGTGGAGGTGGCGGGCGCGCGAGACGAGGAGGACTTCGCGCACTTAGTGCCCAGCAGCACACCGGTCCACACGTGAGTGTATGTCCCCGCGTGGTGCAGGGGAGTCGGGAGTAGGGAGCGGTCGCGGCGAGCACCTCTGTTTGAACAATTCGGTTTTGTTTCAGCAGCACGCGCTCCATCGAGGTGGCAGGTGAGTGACCCTGATGGCACGGCGAGGGCGAATGCGGCTTCTGTCCGACTTGGTGCCGAGTCGTGGTCGGAACTAAGAGGTGGCGGTTGTTCCCCACAGAGGGTCGCGTCGTGACGCGCGTCTCGGGCAGTACTCCGCTGGCGCTGGCCCCGCCCCGGCGCACGGTCTGCAGTCCAACGGGCGGCTCGGCCAGCGGCTCGGCAAGCGGCTCGGCGAGCAACTCGTCGGGAGCGACTCGTTTGGCGCCCGTTGATATAATGCAGATGCCGATAGTGTTTGCGGATGACGGACACAGCGGCGGCGCCCGGGCTCGCCCGCCTTCCGGTACTGTATAAGACGGAACATGTTTATTGTTTCAGACTCTTGTATATAAATAAATAAATTATTAATAGTCACCAAATAATTGAAACATTAATTTTATTAATTTTTATTTTTACTCAACTGTGAAAAATGAGGGTTATGTTTTTCGAGCAAAACGTATGTATGTACATATCTATATTTCTTTGGCACGCTTTGTAGCCTAAACGACTTGATGGATTATATATATATATTATAGCATATGAGGTGTCTTCAGATTCGTCTTAATTGTGGGACTGACATATGCTATATAATGTTTAAGTATAACGTCTGGGAATCTTATAAGAAACAAAAATAGAAAATAGTAGATTACACAATAAGTGAAAAAAGAGGAAATTTAATTCGAGGGACTGAGTTGAAAGAAGAATCCTGAGCAGAGCGAGGGATAGAAGGACCACGATTTACATAATATGTACTCGACTTTTTACCATTGAATGCGAGAAAACTTCTTGGGCGGTAATACTTTTGGTTTGTCGCGATTAGAGATCAGTCAGTGTAAATGCAGTAGTGATAAGAGTTGGAAAGAAAATAAATACACACACACGTCAACTTTGCATGTAATACGGGCACACAGTTTTTACAAAGAAAATTAACATTACATTGAAAATAGTGTTGTGCCGAATATGACTTTGGCCGACTAGTCGGCTAAGCCGATTACGGTTTCGGGGATTTCTGTGACGCAAGTTGCAACTGCCGCCTGCGAGAGTGTCAGAACCTATTTTGTTTACTTTGCATTGTTACTTAATTTTTGCTTTTGTACGGATTAGATCGCTGTTCCAGTGTAAAAAAAAAATTGTATAAAGATAATACTGTTATTGTTAATTAAAGTAAAAGAGTTCAATTAAAATTTAATCATGTCAAAAAGAAAGTGTCGTGTATGATTTTTTGAAGAATTGTACAATGATTCCCGTAAACTCAAGTGTAACCAAATGATAATTTCTCTTGGTGGGCAGAGAAAATCAGCAGATACTACAAGTATGAACAACCATATTAAATACCGACATCCAACACTGATACCTCAGTTAGGTTCTGCGTTCAAATGTTCGATCACAGATGGTTCCTCCCAGTCGAAAATATAAGCAGAACTACCTACAACAGTGCATATTCCGTTAACTTCAGTATAACCAGAAGTCAGTTTATGTTAGAAAATCCAAGGAAATATTGAAGATAGTTTTACTGTACAATGGTCACTTTGAAGACCCAAGATCAAGAGACATCAATATTACGATAGGTGAGATGATTGCACTTGACAACAAACCGTTGTCAATTGTTGAAAATACACTCATCAAAAAAGTCTAAGCAACATGTACTAATTTAAATTTTAGGATGGTTCTTCACATTATAACGTTGTTTTTTATTTTTAAAATAATATCTTTAGAGTTCTATGATGTAAAAATAACAGCTGTTGTCTTTATAAGTTCTTTTAATAACAGAAATGAACAATATTAGAATATACTGTCGAAACTAAGATACATAAGAAACTAAACTTTTTTCTTACAAAATGAAATTTCTAAAGAAAATGTATTTATTGTGAAAAAATAGAACAATTTAATACAAAGTATGGGCTCCTCTGCTATTCAGAACTTGTCGGCAACGATTATTCATTAAATTAATGAGACTGTTTATGTCATCTTGCGGTATTCGCTCCCAATGGAATTTTAGCAAATCCTTCAGCTGTTGGGTTGTTGTCGCTCCGTCCAAGTCCTTCAAAACACGTCTCTGGAGCATGTCCCATGCGTGCTCGATGGGGTTGAGATCTGGCGATTGTGCAGGCCAGGGCAATACCCGGATGTTCTCCGTTGCAAAGTATTCACTGGTTCGTCGAGCTGTATGTGAACGCGCATTGTCATGCATTAACATAAAATCGGAGCCAAAGGTTTGTGCAAATGGGTAGACATAAGGTCTGAGAATATCCTCAATGTAATTTTCAGCATTCATGTTTCCATTTACAAAAACGAGCTCAGTTCGCCTGTTCTTCATAATACCCGCCCATAACATAACTGTTGAGCCGCTGTATGGATGAACTTCCTGAACGCACCTGAGCCTTTCAGTATTTCCGGGCCGACGATACACTCGCACCCTTCTTGTATCAGGCTTAAACCCGAATCGCGACTCATCGGAAAACATAATTTTATCCCATTGTTCCTGGGTCCATGTTATGCGTTCTCTACACAATTCATATCGACGAGCGTGATTCCCGTGACGTATCGGTGGGCACCTGATTGGGCGTCGAGCTCGTAGGCCGACATGAGGCATGAGTACATGCAGTCGATTTCGCACAGTTTGAGGACTTACATCAACACCACTTGAAATTTGTAGCCTCAAACTTATCTCTCGAGCGGTTAACATCGGCTGACGTCTTGCAGTCAGTTGTATGTACCGGTCTTGCCGAGTGGTTGTACTCCTTTTACGGCCTGGATGCTGTTCAACGGGTTCTGTATTATTGTAGCGCTGCCAAAGACGACAAATAACACTTCTATGAATGCCAAAATGTCGAGATACCTGAGATTGATTACTTCCCGCTTGCAACATCCCTACAGCTCTTTGCATTTCATCTACCATCAAATGACGTCGCTTCATGACGTAAAGAATATCTAACAATTCAATTTTGTCGCTAACTTTATTTAAATGGTTGGTAAAATTATAAAATCAAGACTAAACGTAGCAATTAAAACGCACTTAAATTCAAACAAATTCGCAGTCATTTGAATTTTATGAAAAAACAAAACATAATCAAATTTTTTTTGTACAACCAGCCAATATGTCATCAATAACAAAAAAGTTTACTTACCTACGCACTTTGTTTGAGTAAATATTTAGAAATTAATTAATATAAATGGAAAAATTTGTAATATCACGCATGTTGCTTAGACTTTTTTGATGTGTGTACTAGCTTTAGAAACTTGATGAGAAAAGTTAAACAAAAATATAACATGCCAGGCAGAAAGTATTTCACAGAGAATATTATTTCTCAACTTTACGAGGAGACTATATCTGAAAGACGAAGAGGAGTGATGAGTGCAGGTGCAAATTCAGTCACTACTGACATGTGGACGAACATAAATAACAAGGAAAGTTTTTTGAGTTTTACAGCTTACTGGTTTGACGATAGTTTCAAATATCATCACGTAGTATTGTAAATGAAACATTTCCTTGAAACACAAACCACGAAGAATATGAAAAAATTCTTTAGAAGAAATTCCAACTTTGTGGAATATAGATACGTTAAAAATTCACGCCGTTGTACGAGACAACGGCAAAAATGTGAGGAAAACAATCGACAATTAAGCGAGTAACTTTAGAAACTGATTACCAAAGGAAAGGTTGCTTTTCTTTAAATTTCAAAATGTGTAAGACTGATTATAAAATAATATTAATAAACAATCAAGGGTTATATGTAACGTAATTCTCCCTACATACATTTTGTTGAGAAATACGTACAAATTAAAAAGCCGGATAGTCGGCCCTCTTTGCTGAGTAGTCGTTGATTACATAGTGGCCGGATAGTCGGCTTAACCGACTAGTCGGCACATCTCTATTTGAAAAGTAAAAATGTAAGAAAAAAAAGTTAAGATAAAGATCCTGACCGCCATACACATAGCCAAACCATAACTTTTATTTCAAGAAGTTTCACTTCTATCATGTATACGTGCAATTGTTTTATACATAATTTATGTATTAGGTCCTTACATATGAAATTGGCGTTTTGTACGGGAGAAATATAAAGTTTTTTTTTTTATATGTATTTAATTAATCAAAGTATGCACCGTTGTTATATATGCACTTTTGCCATCGCATAGGTAGTTTATTGATCCCTTTACTAAAAAAACCATGGGGGCGAGAATCAATAAACTCTTTGAAGGTGATTTGGACGACCGCTTCGGAGTTGAATTTTTTTCCTTGTAAGAAGTTGTCCAAATTCCGGATAAAATGGTAATCTGTTGGTGCAAGGACCGGGGAGTGCCGTGGATGTCGCAGACATTCCAATTGTAGCACATCTAACCTTGGTTGTTTGTTGTGCAGTGTGTGGTCTTGCGTTGTCGTGAAGCAGCAGTGGCCTAGAGCGATTGACCAATCTTAGTTGTTTAGCAGCTAGTTCTTCCTTCATGGTTTGCAGTTGCTGACAATAGATATCTGCCGTAATCGTTTGACTACATTTTAGAAAGCTGTAGTGAACAACACCGGCGCTAGTCCACCAAACACTCACAAGTAACTTTTTCTGAGTTAATTTTCGTTTGGGGCAGGATTTGG
This sequence comes from Saturnia japonica, assembly GCA_033032175.1. Classification (NCBI taxonomy): domain Eukaryota; kingdom Metazoa; phylum Arthropoda; class Insecta; order Lepidoptera; family Saturniidae; genus Saturnia; species Saturnia japonica. Next base: position 92,658 of record CM065317.1, read on the forward strand.
CTGGGTCTCCAGGGTTCAGCTATTGCAACGAGCGCTTCCGATTATCGTACAGTATCCACTTTTCATCACAAGTAATGATTCGATTTAAAATCCCTTCATTATTGTGTCGGCTGAGCAGGGTAACACAGCAGTCGACGCGTGTTTGCAAGTTCGATTCACTCAATTCATGAGGGGACCATCGTTCATGTTTTTTTACTTTCCCGATTTGCTTCAAGTGGATTAATACAGTTTTATCACTACCGAAGCCTGCTGTTATCTCTGAAGTGCTTTGTGATGGATCCGCTTCCACAATAGCCTTTATTTCTTCATTTTCCACTTTGGTCTCCGGCCGTCCACAAGGTTGCTTCTGAAGATCGAAATTTCCAGAACGAAAACGTTGAAACCAAAAACATACCGTGCTTTTTTTTGCGACACCAGCACCGTACATATAATTAATCCTTCGAGCTGTTTCTGCAGCACTGGTGCCACGGTAGAACTCTTACTCGTAAATATACCAATATTTCATGTTTTCCATTGTGCGGTAATAAGCGACGCCAAAGAAAAAAATAATGAGGAAAAAACAAATGAATGACTGTTTTCAAAAGTCAAATGTGCCAGCTAAATGAATAAATTTGAATTTGGAATTCTTAACCAAAGAGGAGATATTTCAGATCAAAGTGGTCAGTACGACAAAACGCTAATTTCATATGTAAAGACCTAATATTTTGGGCCTGTTCTAAATTTAAAAAGTTTTTATTCTCTTGTGAATAAAAGAATGTTTTATCCACAGTCATCGATGAATAAAATGCCCTTTTTCGAGTTACAATGGCTTCGTTCACATGGACTACAGAATGCCCGCGTGAATCTTGCTCCCCCGCTCCCGGCTATTTTAAAGACAAATGCTTATTGTGGGTGTTCCTTAAAAGATGGACGTATACTCTCCCTGACTTTTTTGTAGGTCTTTTTAATGCCTACAAGTATATAGTACATTTATTTGCTATATCTCTAATGGTTTAATCAGCGTAAGCTATTTAAGCGTCCGAATTGATTCACCATTACCAGTTTTTTTAATTTGTGCGGAATTCTTTTTCTTTATTAAAAGTAGTATAAGTTACTCCCTATAAAATCAGCTATCTGAAAGTCCTGTCAAAATCGATCCAACCGTTTTGGAGAACCATGGTCACTCGAAAAAGGGCATTTTATTGATTGCTAACGGTGTGAATAAAAGTATCTTTTACTCATGTGAATGGTATCGTGATTTTACTGAACCCGTTATATTACCTACTGTATGTCTGTACAGACCAGGCGTTTGTCACTATGTGTAACTGTCACTGTGATCTAGTGTGAACCAGCACTTGAGCACTTGCATTACCTAACACATACCACGTAGCTAACACACCAGAAAGACATATTGAATTTGGACCATAGACTTAAAGTGTTTTTGTTGTTACAGTTCGGTCTTTTGTTTACTATGGATAAGTATATATATATATGTATTTGTGTATGTACACAGAGAGTACACCCCGTGGTACGGCGCCCTACTCGCGTGTCATCGTGGCGAAGCGGGGGTCGGGGGTGGGGCGCCCGCGGGGGTTGCTGTTGCGTCGAGCCGCACGCCGGGACCGCTAGCGCCCTTTCCGAGTACCTACCCTGACGTCGCTCCACCCTGCTCTATCCCGTCAAGCGACATCCAGGACATGCAAGCTCTTCTTGGTCACGAACGACTACCTCAAACAGCATTGAGCGTGTGCGTGTGCCGTGCGGGGCTTACCCCGTGGCCGCGTGGGTCGCGGGATGCAGTACCGCACTCCACCCGCGACTCCCAGTACGTCATAGTTGTGCACTGATGTTAGCCACGTTTAATTCCGCAAATACTTTCATACAATATAATAACAGTTTAGAATTTTCTAGAAGTAAGAGCGGACACAGACAGTTGTTGCGCATGCGGCAAGCGACGGGCGGCGGCGGCAAGCTCCTCTCTACACGAACAGTCCGGCGTGGCTGTATACGAGAGAGGGGGGGGGAATACCCAAGTGATTTCAAGTGGTGATTTAACTCTCCCGCAATATATTTGTTTGTATATATATAATATGCCTAAGTGAGATACAAGTGAATAAAATGTTGTAAAATATTTTCATGTCTATTTTCCTTTTACAACAAAGATAAACAAATGTTGATGTTTCCGATTTTAGTAATTTGATTATGTTATACCTACATATGTCCTCAACCCAGATACTAAGGCAGCTAAAACTTCGCTAAGTTTTTACTCAGCGCAATCTTCTGGTGACATACTATTTTTTATTAGTTTATTACCCAAGTTTTCCGGTGAGTCGCGAATTCGATGACTTGAAAGGCTGAGATAAGTCTGAGCATTGTGTGAGTAGGTACGGTTTATAGATTTCAGCCGAAGTATTTTTACAGTATAAAGTCTGGTTAACAATTCATTTATTGAGCTTTTCATCTGCATTTTTGGATTTTAAGAAAAAACAATATTTGGAAGAGAAATGTATTTAAGGTTTTGTAAGTTTACTTTTACAAACATAAGGCTGCCAATCCACTAATGCGGAGCGAGGAAGCGGAACTAGGTTGCGGAGTTTTGTCTATCAATAGTATTGCATAAAAAACTCCGCTCCGCATCAGTTGACATGGGCTTGCGAGGTTTATTCAAATTTTATAGTATTTGACATGCGGAGCGGAGAAACGGAGTGCGCAAACTAGCTTGCCGCTGCACAGTGGTTCGAGATTTGAAAAATAGGGACATTTTTTACTTTGATTTCATTATACTTTAGCAAGTTTTAGTTGATCTACGAGTACTTGCTGTTGCAGATTAGGCCACTGCGAACCTCAAATAAAAATAAATATTTAAGTTAGGTTGCGGCGGTAAATGATTGGTCATGACGTGTAATTTGTATTTAGTCAAAAACTATTGGCTTTATTGAAATTTTTCCAAGAATAAAAATCATTATATTATTCTTTCAAAAATACACCTCGGAAATATCAGCCACTTTAAACCTAAAGGACGCTTACGGCGGCGGACATGTTTTTTATAGTTCACGTGGACTACAGAATGCCATCGATTGGGCTCGCGCGAATCTTACTCCCCCGCTACTGGGTAGTTTAAAGTCGAAAATGCTTATTGTGGGTTTTCCTTAAAAGAAAAACATATGCTCTTGCCGACTATTTTGTAAGTCTTTTCAATGTCTACAATTAAGAGATGTAGTAATTACATTAATTTGATATATCTCTTAATGTTTACTCACCGTAAGCTGATTCATGATGACCTGTTTTTTTTATTTGCGCAGAACCCAAATTCTTTTTCTAAAATAAAAGTAGTGTTAACACTTGTGGGTCTTGTGGAATAAACAGTGCAATAGCTTTACATTAGTTTTTTATTCAGACAGGGTAACATTGTACAAGAGATTATTTAAACGAACGATACAATCATTCGGAATGTTTCTACACTAACTAGCGCTAACTAACTAGCGTAAAAAAAGAAAAAAAAAGGTCCCTCACAGAACCTATGTACCTGTGTGGTGTGCACGTGTGTATGTTCATACGTGTGTAGTGTTGTATGTAGGTAGCTAAGTGATGCACGTACAGTGTCACTTGTATCGCGCGGGCGGTTGCCTGACCCAAGGGTTTCACACCGAGGAACGGACCTAGGCTTGGGTTACCGCTAGAGAGGGTGGACGTGACGGGTGTGCTGTAGCGAAATTGACCGCCCGCCCTCTGCGGAGAGAACGGTGGTTACGCGGGCGTGGGCGCTGGCACGCTCTGTTTGGAGAGACGGATGTGTAATATTTATTCGAATTTTCGATGTGATCGTCGGGATCAATAAAAATATTGCGCGGCCGGCGTTTGCACCGGATGTCCGTGGGTGCCGGAACATAAGTGGCGGCTGTTTTTATCAACGGATTCGCGTGGTTCGACGCGGTGTCGAAATACGAACGGGAGAGCTGTTTAACGTAGGCATGTATCGAAGGAAGCTCCATATCTCTATGGAGATCTACGCTTCGAACATACCACGGGGCCCCGGTGAGACGATAGAGGAACCTATTCTGTATCGATTGTAACCGTTTGAAACTCGACTCGGACATATGTGCGAACACGGCACAACTGTATGTCAAAATTGGTCGAATACACGTCTTGTAGAGCGTGAGCTTATGTCGCGTGGACATTTTACTCACCGAACACAACAGAGGATGCAACCGGCCCAGGACCCACGCGGCCCTGTTCCTAACCTTACGGATGTGGGGTCTAAAAGAGAGCCTACTATCTAGGGTTACCCCTAGATATTTGGTCTCTCTTACATACGGAATCGGATTATCGTAGAGCTTAACAGGTTTAAGCTTCCACGGTATCTGTGACGAATCCGCATCGAAGAGCATCGCGGCGCTCTTCGAGGGATTAACGGCTATTCGCCACTCGTTAAACCACTTCCCGAGAGTGGTCACGGAGCGTTGGACTTTGTGTCTGAGGTTGGATCTATTCCTATCTGAGGCATATAAGACTGTATCGTCAGCGTATAGCCCTACCTCGACCTCCGGGAGTCGAGGTAGGTCACTGACGTACAGGTTAAATAGGCTAGGAGCCAGGATCGAACCTTGGGGAACGCCTGAGCGTATTGGACGGGGCGTGGACAATTCACCTTCCACTCTATAGCGGAAGGTGCGATCTGTTAAATAGTCGCGAATTATTTTAATTAGCCTATCGGGGACTTCAAAGCGGTACAACTTGTAAATCAATCCCTCGTGCCAGACCTTATCAAAGGCCTTGGCCACGTCGAAAAAGACCGCAAGTGTACGGCGGGGCTTATAAAGTTCAGCAAAATTAAATGCAACGTGCTCCGTGAGGCGGTGCACTTGATGAGTGCAAGAATATCTAGCACGGAAACCGAATTGCTCAGGCGGATAGAGGTCTTTCTCCTCTATTACTGGCTTGAGACGGTTCAGAAGGATCCGCTCGTAAATTTTCCCTAACGTATTTAGGAGACTGATCGGGCGATAGCTGTCGGGAAGCGACGCGCTCTTGCCGGGCTTACGGATACCTATGACTATTGCCTTTTTCCAGGCGGCTGGAAAATGGCAGTGGACTATGGCTACATTGAAGATGCAGACCAAAAGAGCTATGAGGCGATCGGGAAGAAGTCTAAGTACTTCATTCCTGATCCCGTCAGGACCTGGTGCTTTTCTAAGCTTAAGGCTTTTTATAATGGAAAGAACCTCCTCAGACGTGACTGGGGACAGGGAGTCTGTCGCGGGGAGCTTATCCAGCTCCCGCACGCATCCATCGATACCCTCGACCCGGTCGGTATTTGCATCGACACTGTTCGGAGAGCACTGGCTCTCCAAACATGTGGCGAGGCACTCCGCCTTGTCGCTGCTATCGAAGGCGAGTGGTATACCGGGACCCCTCTCGAGGGGGGGCATAAGATAAGAAGCCTCTATTTTGAGGCTGTGAGCTAATTTCCAGTAAGCCAGATGCGACGGCCTTAGCCCTTCGACGAGGGCGTCCCATCTGTGACTTCTGAGTTCTAATATACGGGCTCTAACCGATCTTTGAAGTGCGCGTAAACGTGCGCGGTTTTCCTCGGTCGGATAGTGGTCGTGCGCACGAGTCGCCGCGTTCTTTTCCGTCAACAACGCCCGCACGTCGGCAGGGAGTACGAAGCGGCGATCGCTCGCCTCTTCGACCTCTCTCGAGGCCTCTCCGATGCCGACCTGCAGGTGGTCGACCAGGGAATCGATCGCGAGATCTACATCCGCAACGGACCCCAATACGTCCGGGATCCTATCTAAGCTGGACGAGGACGGCCTGTCCGCAAGATAATGTTTTAGCTTGGCATAGTCAACCACTTGGACCGAAGGAGGGCTAGAGTCGTCTGGTTGACCTAGCTGCATGATGACCGGACGGTGGTCGGAGTCGAGCTCGTGTACGACCCGAATGAGTCGTAACCGAAGTGCGATACCTTTAATGAGAACTACATCAAGCACTGTCGGCATACAGTTGTCTTGAAAGTGGGTGGGAGTGGGTGGCGCTATGACATCAAAGTTTAGCACGTTCGTTAGCTCTTCGAGTTTAACCCCATTACTGGAGTCTCTCCAATTGCCAAACGAAGTGTGTCCACAATTGAGGTCACCCGCTATAATGACCGATTCACCGAGCGAAAGTAGCTTTTCTAGGTCAGACCTGAGAGGCTCTTTCCTCGGCGAGAGATAAACTGAAACTAACGTTATGGACGGGTGGTCGGTCATTCCTAGTCTACACACGGATACTTCCATATTGGTAAGTATCGGAGGATCTACCGGCGTACAATATAACGATCGTTTGTAATAAATGAGAGTGCCGCCCCCGCGGCCGGCCCGGTCATTCCTTACAATATTGTAGTTCGCGATTTTTGGATCACGTTTAGCACGCTTTAAGAGCGTCTCCTGCACTAAAAGAACATCTACTTGGTGATCTTTAAGAAAGGTCGCGACGAGATCACGCTGCGGATATAAGTTCCGTGCGTTAAAAAACGAAAGATTTAACGCTTTCGGTTTAAACTTAGCCATTGAAAGGCCCTTATTTATTGTTACTCGCCTCACGGTCGAGACGTTGTAGCGTCTCTACGAGGCGGGGGAACGCGCAAGCGGTCTTGATGAGACCGAAGCGCTCCAAATGATCATTGTACTCAATGAGCTCGCGGATATCGTGCTCGCGAGTGAGCAGTATCATTAAGTCGTTACTATTAACGACAGCGTTGGCGGGCGCGCGGGGCGCAGGAGCGCGGGGCGCGGGAATATCCATAGCCATAAGGGGCTGTGGATTGGGGCGACGGGGGCCCCATGCGTTCTGCGATGAACGCACGGGTTGCGGTTGCACCGCGCGGTGTGCGGGGGGGCCGGCAGCGGCCGGGAGCTGGCGCGGGACTGGCAGCGCGGGAAATTCCCCTGACGCCAGCAGGGGTTGCGCTTTGATGGCTGAGGCGGGGGGGGCCGCCCGGGGGGCCGCCTGCCTCTGTGTACGTGGCCGCGTGGTACGCGGGGCCTTGGGGCAACCGCGATAATTCGCGGGATGCCCCTCCTCCCCGCATAACACGCAGCTCGGGGGGACGACGGAGTCACGCTCGCGCGTGCATTCCCGGGTGGGGTGGTCCTCTCGGCACTTTACGCACCGCGGACGAGAGTGACAGTTACGGGCAGCGTGCCCGTACAGCTGGCAGTTGTGGCACTGCGCAGGCTGGTGGTTTTTGTATGGGGGCTCCACGTTAATCCCGGAGAGCCCGCACACCGTCTCTAGCTGAAAAATGGCCTTTCCCTCGGGGGAAAGGTCCAATATGGCCACTACCATTTGTAGTGGCCGCTTCTCCTTACTGTACATCCGGTGTACTTCCCGGATGGGATAACTTTGCTCCTTGAGCGAGGAGCACACCTTCGACGGGTCGAGCTCCACCGGAATGCGGCGGATGACCACTCGGAGGACGCGCTCCTCCGCGAGAGAATAGGTGTAGAATTGCAGACCTTTCTGCCGGAGGAGGGTGGTGAGTTTACGGTGAGTTTCCGAAGAACTCACCGAAATGGAAATCCCGTTGACTATGTTTCTAGCCTTGTAATACTCGAGTTTGAGTCTGCGCATTTCATTGCAGACTCCCATCCAGGCCGCCTTGTCCCGGATTATAATTGGAGGTGGGGCACGCTCTTTTTTCCCGCCGGCGGGCGCGGGGAGCTGGGAGGACGCGGGGGCGACGGCGCCCCTGACTACTGCATTAACTTTAACTTTAGGCGCCGGTTGAGCAGTCGGACTGCTGATACAATCATCGCTCATCCTACCCGCTTTATAGTAAATTAATCGCAAGTCAAATTATTAACTAATATAAGTTTAAATTATTGTTTACAACATTAATTTATATGATAATTAACAAAATTATGAATTATGAATTATAGGTATAATAATAAGGTATAAGTAAATCACTAGGATATAATCGGAAGTAATTATTATACGTCACATCCTCTGGGCGCTTATGTGTTACTTGCTAACAGTAGACTAAGTTACTCCTTATAATATCAGCTATCTCCTAGTGAAAGTCCCGTCAAAATCGGTTTCGAAGATTACCCGGAACAAACAGATAGACAACAATTTTAAATTGGTTATTTTGTTATATGTACTTAAAAGTGCAATAAGGCCAGATAATAATTTATAATACTAAAATTGTCTTGATGTTGAAGTGACTTTCGTTCGTAAGGATAAACATGCTATGCCCAAAATTAATGCCCATAAATCAATTTTTAATTTTCAACAAATGATTGTCACAAAATATCTCATTCTGGCTTAGGTATAAGAGATAGGCATACGATATCGCGGACTTTTTTTTAGATATATTAAGAACAAATATTTTTGTAGAACATTATATTAATGTATCAGTAACCATCACGCCAGCGCACGCGGATAAAGCAGTTCAGGAACGCTTTGACTACCGATCTAAATAACAAAAATCAATGTTTAAGACTAACTGAGAGGTGTAGCTTTATTTTAGATGGCCTATAGTCATTCCTCTTGAATTTGGCTATCATATACAAAAGTAATTGTTTAGGAGATTAGCAAACAAAAAAAAAATTATATTTTGTTACTAGTACTACTAGAGAAAAGTATTTTTTTACCAAATGCCTTGTTCAAAAGGTTTCTTTTACAAAATTGAGTTTGAAAGGGGTCCGGCAGATTTTTCGAATGTAATGTAGATACAAGTATGCTAGTAGTGGTCCGTTAGTGTTATAATCTTATCGATTTTGCTGAAAACAGTTTATAAACTAATAAATAAATAAAATATCCCTGTGTGTGCCAACTGTTTGTTTATCACAATACAAGGTAAATTAAAAATTTAATAAACCTACGACACAAGTAACCTATTCTATCCATTGAGACCATTCAAATGAGTCCATACACGATATCTTTGCTGTAAGTTATATTTTAATTAAATTATATTATTAATAGGTTCGCATATCTGTATTAGACTTAAAATTAATTTTATAAATTGGTCAATTATAATATGCCCGCTGTTGGTGCTTCTTTAATAAATAAATAAGTTGGCAAGGAGTACCTAACTCTTATATATTCCAAGTGATGCCGCAGCATCAGGCGCGCGGAAAGGTTGCAAGAGTGCCGGACATCCACACTCAAAGCAAGGTTGATCAGCTTGCCCAGTCAAAAAAAAAAAATCAAAATAATGTTTATTCAATTTAGGCCCTACGAAGGCACTTATGAACGTCCCAGCCATCGAGAAGAACCGGTAAGAAACTCGATGGGGCGAGTGCCTCACGTATCTTGATTAATATTTATAAAATCGACACCTATTTCTCTTTGCTTAAACTTATTGTTGGGGACAAAATTATGTATTATTATGTGCCATGTGTTATATATTGTGTGTTTGTGTATAAGAATAGATAAATAACATTAGAATAGATTTAGCAACTACATTACGTATTATGTATTACGCAGTGGCGTAGCTAGCATAGATGGCACCCGGGGCGGATTTTATAGGTGTCACCCCAAAACTCAATCGAAACTGTTAAAATAAAAAAAGTTATAATCATTTACGTTTTATTAAAAAACGAGTAATTATTACAAATATTTGTATATTATGTGAAACAAATTACTTTGTTAAAAATTAAAATTTCTTCGTTCTAGCTTTGACACTAGCGAACTCCGAAATCACGTCTTTAAAATTTATATTTTGTGTTGCTTCATGTTCTATCGTTAAAATACCAAGATTGTTTAATCTGATTTCAGTCATTGTAGACCGCAAGTAATTTTTAATTAATTTTAATTTACTGAAACTTCTCTCACATGAAGCAACTTGTTGAGATAAAATTATGTTAAACATAAAATGAACAATTTGTTTCTGAACAGAAAAGTTTTTTAGTTCTTAATTCGTCCGAAGTGTGGCGCTTTTTCTCTCTTGTCGCGTCGTACCATTAATTATGTACTGTCTTGTTTTATCTTGTCACAATTTGTAATTACATATAAGTACAGTATTTCAATAAACGTTAAGTATCGAGGTATAATTTCTACACAACTGATGCCATATTGTAATAAATAACTTTAGTGCGACCGTTAGATTCGGAAGAGATTCTGTAAAATCCCATTCCACAATAAATTTCAAAAAATCCAGTATCACCCAATTAGAGACAGTAATATTAGCCGCTTTTAAATGTCTTCTCAATCTTGGTATTTCTAAAAGGATCTGATACTTCATCGTAAGGTTAGTAAATTTTGATATAGCAAATTTTAACTGTTCAGTGTTTGCCGAAAGCAAGGTCTTCGACTGCACAACCTCAAACAATGAAGCTACGTCTCTAATGGACTTTTCTCTTGTTTCGAGTTTAATATTGAATCTGTCAAGGCATTCTAACATGTCCTTTTGAAGTTCCGCTCTAAGTGTAAGTCCAGCATCGGTTGACGATGCTAACTCACCGGGCATGCGTTTCTTGCAGCGAATTCGTCATTCCATCGAAATGTATTTTTCCGATTTTTGTACAGCAAAATCTATTGCCTCTTCTGCTAGATGCAACCGTTTCTCTCCAATGAATAGACGAAGTGCTTCTAGTTTTATGATTATTTCATCAACACATAAACCTCTACTTTGTAATGCAATCTGAGCATTGTTCACTTCCCTTAGCACATCATTTCAAAAGAAAAGAAAACAAAGAAATGAGAAACTGCACACAGCAAGCATAAGATTTTGTGCAGCACCTCTAGTTTCTAAATTTATGTCTTGGTCACATAGTTCCTCAATTGCAGATATCATCCCATCAAAATTTTCTGCCAATACTTTTACTGCACCATAATGAGCACTCCAGCGCGTTGTCGAAAGTCTTTTAACAGATGCTTTGCTGTGATTGAGGAGCACTTCCCAACGGCTTGTGGAAGTTGAAAAAAAGTTAAATATTGTTTCCACTGCTCCGAAAAATGTAACACAAGTCACATTTTGTGCGAACGAATGTTGGCCGCATAAATTAATTGAATGATCTATACAACCAATAAAAATTGCTTTATTGTTTTTTCTTTTGTAATAGCTTGCACTCCTCCGCGTATACCACTCATAACTACAGCATTATCATAACCTTGACAACGACACATCATAATATCTAAGCCATCTTTTTCATGCTTTTTTAGTATTTCAGCGCTTAAATCAGCTGTTTTTTTTTCATGTAAAGGAAAGAATCCTAAGAATACTTCTTTGACTTCTACTTTTCTATTATTTTTTAATTTTTACATAACGAATCACTTCAGACATTTGATCGACATGTGAAACGTCAGGTGTGCTATCAAACATGATTCCGAAATATTTGGCCGATTTAATTTCGTTGACAAGCTGACATTTTACATGATTAGCTAAAACATTTATGAACTCATTTTGTATTTCTGGCGATAAATATGATACTTTAGGTGATTTTTCCTGCTCCAAATATAGTAAATGTTCTTTGAGTACTGCATCATACTTTGACAGCAGTTTAACTAGTTCTAAGAAAGTACCTTTATTAGACGACTCTTGGGTTTCATCATGCCCACGAAATGCTAGGTTTTGTTTAGCCAAAAACAATGTTATATCTAATAATCCAGATAAAAGATTTTTCTACTTCTGTTTTTCCGTATTCATTAATTGCAAGGTTGCATCATCTATTGTAGTGTGAGATTTTAATCTCATTTCCAAAGTTTTCCCATTTTTCGAAATTTTCTAAATGTTCACATGAAGTTTCATGGTCCAATACTTTAAGATTTAGTTTCCACCACTTCTGAAATCCAGTTGTAAATGTTGTTTGTATGTTACTGACAGCAAATAAACGACAGCAAAAACAGTACAGGTTATTTGATATAGGAGAAAATACGATGGTATTTTAATGACCGTAGAATTTTTTCACCACTAGGCATCTGTTTATAAAACCATTACTGTGAAAGATGACGAGAATCGCCTTTAATCTTTGAACCATGACGAGATACAGTAGGAAACGGTCCTTCTTTGTTCTGCAAATTTTCACTGGCATTGTTTATTATGTCAATGCGAACATTATCAGGTACCGGTAAACTCCAATATGAAACATCTCTCAAGTGTTGAACTGATTCTTCGAAGCTAATGCTATCTCCGAAAGTAGCATTAACGGCGACATTTTCATTATTTATTTTGATTCCGTCAAGGTCCTGAGTCGTCTTCATTGATTCTGTATTGTTGATGTTGCTATCTGAATGTGAGTCTCCACGATATGAATCATAACTTTCGTCAGCAGGAGACTCGGGTACTTTACTTGAACTTTGGCCGCTATCTGCTTTTATAACATATTTGAAAAGAGAACCGGACATGCTCTGAATTTCATCCATTTTAGCCTTTTTGGTTTTTCTCTGTTGAAACCCGTTTTCTCTTTTCGAAGTTTGAATTCACCGAGGCATATTTAGTTCTGGGTATTCAAAAAATATTTTTAGTTAGTAAGTGATACGTTGATTTTATAAACGAATTATAACAGTAAATAAACACCTACACGTTACGTAACTAGCTTTGTGAAATATATTTTTATATAAATTAATAATCCTGCGTCTGGGTGTAAATATGTATTTAAGTATTATTAGAAAAATACTAGTTAAATACTCCACCGTTGATTGTGATATCCGTGCCACGAGTGCTTGAGCTACTCATCTCGGAGCCAAATCAACGTACGCGAAGTTGTATGATATGATTATGATTACTTTCAATCAAAAATCTAAACTTAATATATTCCGTTTTTGTAAACAAATCTCATTGCTATTAGATCGGGAAATAATAAGTAAGTAAATAATAAATAAGTATATTATTTACAATTAAACATTATTACCTAAAGTAATATCGTAAAACGTGTAGAAATATAAATAAAATCTTTTTACGCCAGCAAAGCCTTTAAAACCTATTTCAATAAATAAATACCTTTAGTAGATAGTAATACTTGCCCAGGCTAATAAAATACCTTCTATAGAGGTATGTATTTATCATTTAGGATGGCTCAAAAATATAGTTTTAAAATACACAGTAATTAAAAGAGAATAAAATAATTGAAGGGGTTTTCAAAATAATCTAAGATGCTGCTATTAGATACTAAATGAATTAAAAATTTAAGTATTACCTGTAATAACAAAAATACTTCACTTACCTTGTTTATTTTCTTCAAGAATCGATAATATTAAATCGGTTTTTATACAAAAAATGTTGTTTATAATATCTAATAATTAACAAACACTTTGCACTAGACGTTCACACGTTTACGTAAGAGAATATTGAAATGAACGCGGTCGGAAACAAAAGAAATGGCTCAATCCACAATACAAGTGACGAGCGCTATATCGAGGGAATTCCCTGACTAGCGTTGGTTATGTGCGAATGGGGTATTAAATATTGGGGGAATCCCAGATCGATAGACAGTGTGCACATTGTTTTTTTTCTTCTAAATATCAATTTATTATGCTCCTAGTACGATATCATAGTTACCTAGATAATTGTATTAGTGGCGGTTATGCTCTCTGCCATAGATTTACGATTTTTTATAGGTAGAAAGAACTACAACTGATGGTCATAGTCGGGCTCGGGTGTCACCCCTAAACGGGTGACACCCGGGGCGGGCCGCCCCCGCCGCCCCCCTTTAGCTACGCCACTGGTATTACGTGTCATGTATTGTGTATGATATGTGCTTACTTATTATGTGTTACGTTTATAAGATTAGAATAACTATAGAATAGATAAGATTTATAGAATATGTTTATATGGGAAAATGTACGACATCATATTGAATGTACGAACAATACGAGGTAATTTCTATTGTTTGAATATGTGCTTAATGTATATAATGTGTTGAAGTTTAATGGATAGGGAATAGAATAAGGAACGATTTGATATATAACTTGTATATGTAACTTATATATTCAAATAAATATAGAGCGGGAAACAGGGCGACCAAAGTGAAAATAGATAAAAAAAATAGACAAAAGGTAGAATGTAACTCTGTGTAGTACTTAAGCTCGGCAAAAATCGTGTCGGACACGGTTCCAGTCATCGGCCATCGGGTACACCTCAACTACAAGAAGATTGAGTTTTATTCGAAGACCCGGCACCTCTCGCCCGTCTAGACCAGGAAGTGTCACGCCTCCCAACCCCCGCAGAGGGGAAGTAACGCGAACCAAACATTTATCCCATTACATTTGGAATCGACTCTTCTCGTCATTCTTCGACAGATGTTTCAGTTCTGGGTCGTCAGGTCGTTGTTGACTAAATACATCCAAGTAAGAAGGGTACTTATCTCACTTCTTTAGACCTGAATTTATGGAGTAGAGGACCTGAATAGTCATGTGTTTCACGGGCTTCTCATTACATGGCTCCACCACCTCAGATGCTTCAGAGAGACTTTCTTCGATTGGGCGGTTCTTAAAACTTCCTCGGGTATATACGTTTTTTACTCTGTTCTTAAGAGTGACAGTAAAAACCCGACACTAGACGGAATAAAAGGGAGGCAAGGCGAAGACAGTCGAAATGAGACTATCGCCTTGTCTCGCCTCCTAGAGAGTGTGGGTCCGGTGTAACATTTTTTCATTTTGTATTGTATACAATTAATAATTTAAAAAATCCTTCATTCTTGTCTGTCGAAGTAACCTGCGAGTTGACAAGCAAATAAATCACGCACTTTTTTAGGATAGATATCAGATGCTGGTCGCTCTCGGCTTGAGCTTGAAACCATCGCAAGATAGTTTCTAAGCATATTAGCGCTTTAGAAGAACAGGTTTATTTTACTTCTTCATTTCCTGTATTATTAAATATTAAGGTGCTGGTGTTTTTAGCTTTATATGTCACGAGGTCAAACATTTCGGTTTCCTCGTCTTCATCTCGTTCATGACAATTGGGTTCTTTTAGCATATTTAGTATTTCGGACAAATTATTATGTTCCTCGTATTCAGTTTGAGAATTTTTCGCCATATGCAAAATTTTATAGAAAACTTTTTTGAAATTGTATCCTATTACATTATACTGTACGACAGGAGCAAAGAACTTGTCTTTCTCGCTTTGGATGTCAATTAATAGATGTGTTAGTGCGTTATCATTATCAAGAAGCAGTAATGTTGTCTCTCTTGTGCCGTTCTTCAACTGATGGCTTTTAAAAACGATACATAACTCCCTAAACAATTCTGTGAAAATGTTATTATGAATCCAGGCAATATTTTGCGAGGTTTAAACAATACACATTTTAGACGTATTAACCAGTTTGAAACAAGATGGTTTCTTGCTTTTACCAACGACGAGCATAGAAACTCGGTGGCTACCGGTAGCATTAGCACAAGCTAAATCAGTGATTCTTTCTTTATTTCATGACTGGGGTTATTTGTTATAATTGCCACGTTTTACAGGCGGGTGCAATTTGGTCGTGGATAAATACTGGAAAGACGCTTCTGCCCGTTTTCCGGCCAATTCCTTTTTCGCCTTTTATGATACCTACGGGATGACATGGGGTGGTGCTGTTCTAAGCTGGTAAACACATTGGATGCAAGCAACACGGGGCCGGTCATTGTGGCAATATTTGGGGGAGGCCTATGTCCTATTGGCTGAATGGATGGAAAGCAGTGATACGATCTATGATTACAATTGAAATATATATCTCGATGTATTCTGAAATTTTTAAATAATATTGCATGTCAATATAAACGCTTAAGTATTGTCTACTACCCATATCTGTATTTTAATTTAAATTGTTTGTAAATGCTATGGTTGTACGGGACGTGCCGTGCGACAGTATTAGTATGCATAAACTGCAGAGTTTGCTTACGCTGCGCATCATGATTCTTATAAGCCGGGTTTAATAATTAAGTATGTTAAAATCAGTGTTTGTTTGAATACAGCATCGATGACATTCATTCGGGAAGTTTTATTTATTACCCCCGAATCTATCATTTTTTCATTAATATCACAGTGTTGGGCGCGGAGCCCCTACAATGGTCAATAATAAGTTATTATTACTTTAAGATCAAGTATTGTTAATTGTGAAGCTAGAGTTATTCGTGGCAAACCTTTCCAGTTGAGCTCAGTTTCGTCAACATTGTAAACGTTTTCCAGAGCATAGTCTTATTTTTTTTAATACTAGCTGGTACCCGCGACTTCGTCTGCGTATTATTTGATATAGGCGGATTGATCTCGGTACACGATAAACCAAAAGAAAATAATACATGGGTTTGTTACTATGTATATGGTGGACGCGATCCCTACCACCCTGCTATGATACTGCATATACACCGACTGATCTCGGAACACGATAAACCAAAAGAAAATCATAGATGGGTTTATGGGTGTATGGTATTGTAATTATATGCCAATATGACTCGAACACATTAATCGTCCCAATAAAACTTAAATAAGAAATTTAGGTATATCACCCTTATTGTACCGGCTTGCGAGAAGGATTTTTGAAAAATGTGAAACCCCTTTTATTTCTTACCAATAGCATAAATATGAATTTTCACCTCCTTAATTTGAGACAATATGGGTTCTTTATAAGAACTTTCATTCCATTAAGTTTACTTAAGGTAGCCTATGTCCTTCTCTATGGTCCAATGTATTTCTTTACCTACATTCATTACAATTGGTTTACTCTCTGTTCCTCACCTCCGCTAAAGATTTTGATTTGGCTTTAGGTTTAGGCTTAGGTTCAGGTTTGGGATTGTAATTAGGATTAGGTTTAGGCGTAGGCTTATGTTTAGGTTTAGTTGACGTAAATAATACATTTATAGTTCAAAAACTAAAATAGATTGGGCTTTTGATATCATGCCGCTGAATTTGATGATATGAGGGATAGTTTCCCTATTTAATTTCGAGTACTCCCCAGCCGCTGTTACAAACCCGCTCGCTTCGCTTGCTCGGCTCGTGCCTTACGATCACAGTTCAAACAAACTGTAACTAATTTTACTATGTAGGTACAACTATTATAGGTTTAGGTTTCTGTTTCATTTTAAGTTTAGACTTAGGTTTAGGCTTAGGGTTAGGTGTAGGTTTTGTTTACGTAAACAATACAATAATCGTGCAAAAACTAAAAAAGGTTGGACTTTTGATTAAATGGTCCTGCATTTAATTATGTGAAAGGGTGGGGTAGGGTGAGAGGTGAGAGGGAAAAGTACGAAAAGTATAGTAAGTAGTAGTAAGTAAGTAAAGTATTTATTTCTAGCACTCACCGACCGCTGCAACGGTCAGCGCGCTTCGGTTTACCGGCTCATGCCTTATGATCACAGTTCAAACAAACTAACCAATTTTACCACAACGGAATAATTTTAGGTTTAGGCTTAGGCTTAGATATGAATTGATAACAGTAGTCAAGCTATAATATTAACTGGAACAAAATATATCCTATGTGTTAATCCAGGTTATAGACTATCTGTGTGCTAAATTTAATTCAAATCCTTTCAGCTGTATTTGCGTGATTGCGTAAGAAACATACAAACTTTCACATTTATTATATTTGTCGGATAACACTGGTTAAGCTATAACTGTTACTAGGATAAAAGGTACCATATTTGTAATTCCAGGTCATAGACTATCTGTCTGCTAAATTTCATTCAAATCCGTTCCGCCGTTTTCGAGGGATTAATTAAAAAACATGAAAACTATCCATTTATTATATTTGTAGGATAACACTGGTTAAACTATGACTTTTACCGGGATAAAAAGTACCCTATGTGTTATTCCAGGTCATAGACTATCTGCGTGCTAAATTTCATTCAAATCCGTTCTGCCGTTTTTGAATAGTTGAGTAAAAAGCTTGAAAACTTTGCATTTATTATATTTGTAGGATAACACTGGTTAAACTATGACTTTTACCGGGATAAAAAGTACCCTATGTGTTATTCCAGGTCATAGACTATCTGCGTGCTAAATTTCATTCAAATCCGTTCTGCCGTTTTTGAATAGTTGAGTAAAAAGCTTGAAAACTTTGCATTTATTATATTTGTAGGATAACACTGGTTAAACTATGACTTTTACCGGGATAAAAAGTACCCTATGTGTTATTCCAGGTCATAGACTATCTGCGTGCTAAATTTCATTCAAATCCGTTCTGCCGTTTTTGAATAGTTGAGTAAAAAGCTTGAAAACTTTGCATTTATTATATTTGTAGGATAACACTGGTTAAACTATGACTTTTACCGGGATAAAAAGTACCCTATGTGTTATTCCAGGTCATAGACTATCTGCGTGCTAAATTTCATTCAAATCCGTTCTGCCGTTTTTGAATAGTTGAGTAAAAAGCTTGAAAACTTTGCATTTATTATATTTGTAGGATAACACTGGTTAAACTATGACTTTTACCGGGATAAAAAGTACCCTATGTGTTATTCCAGGTCATAGACTATCTGCGTGCTAAATTTCATTCAAATCCGTTCTGCCGTTTTTGAATAGTTGAGTAAAAAGCTTGAAAACTTTGCATTTATTATATTTGTAGGATAACACTGGTTAAACTATGACTTTTACCGGGATAAAAAGTACCCTATGTGTTATTCCAGGTCATAGACTATCTGCGTGCTAAATTTCATTCAAATCCGTTCTGCCGTTTTTGAATAGTTGAGTAAAAAGCTTGAAAACTTTGCATTTATTATATTTGTAGGATAACACTGGTTAAACTATGACTTTTACCGGGATAAAAAGTACCCTATGTGTTATTCCAGGTCATAGACTATCTGCGTGCTAAATTTCATTCAAATCCGTTCTGCCGTTTTTGAATAGTTGAGTAAAAAGCTTGAAAACTTTGCATTTATTATATTTGTAGGATAACACTGGTTAAACTATGACTTTTACCGGGATAAAAAGTACCCTATGTGTTATTCCAGGTCATAGACTATCTGCGTGCTAAATTTCATTCAAATCCGTTCTGCCGTTTTTGAATAGTTGAGTAAAAAGCTTGAAAACTTTGCATTTATTATATTTGTAGGATAACACTGGTTAAACTATGACTTTTACCGGGATAAAAAGTACCCTATGTGTTATTCCAGGTCATAGACTATCTGCGTGCTAAATTTCATTCAAATCCGTTCTGCCGTTTTTGAATAGTTGAGTAAAAAGCTTGAAAACTTTGCATTTATTATATTTGTAGGATAACACTGGTTAAACTATGACTTTTACCGGGATAAAAAGTACCCTATGTGTTATTCCAGGTCATAGACTATCTGCGTGCTAAATTTCATTCAAATCCGTTCTGCCGTTTTTGAATAGTTGAGTAAAAAGCTTGAAAACTTTGCATTTATTATATTTGTAGGATAACACTGGTTAAACTATGACTTTTACCGGGATAAAAAGTACCCTATGTGTTATTCCAGGTCATAGACTATCTGCGTGCTAAATTTCATTCAAATCCGTTCTGCCGTTTTTGAATAATTGAGTAAAAAGCTTCAAAACTTTGCATTTATTATATTTTTGCAGGATGCCCCTTAGTTTGAATTTTGAAAGAATCAGCAGATAGTTTTTGTATTTGAAGTTCACCAAGTTCATGTTTTAATTTAAACCGTTTTAACCAACTCGTACTTGTTTAAAAATTTGTCTGCACATCAAGTTTTTTAATGAAATTGAATTGCACTTTGAATGGAATTGAATTGAAATAAAATCTTGCACAATTGATGCAGCTACTTTGGTAACTGCGTTTTTCTCGCTTTCTGTTGAATTTTATTAAAAATATTAAATGAAATATGTTTTACGGTTAGACAGTTTTAATTGAAGTAAGTAATATTCTATATGACATAGAACATTTCAAATATATATTTAAATAATATAGCCAGTATGACAACACTTTCGCTACTAGTGGCAATCAGTGGCTAATGGATTAAATGTTCCAGTATCTTTTAACTTACGACGCAAAGTCGCAAACAGATGGGTGTTATAATTTAAGGTGGGTATCTGAGTGTCTGTCTGTAGCATCGTGGATATTAGACGGATGATCCATCTTAGATTGTTGGAAAGCAAGGAGCGGTGAAATTTCCCAAAGAACTAGTGCGTAAAGTCATAGATTCATGTTCTGCTATTAGGATTATACTTTATATTCATTGGCAAGCCTTCAATAAACATGTACGTTTAAGTAACTTTAAAAAAAGGATTTTCTTTTGTAACAGAACTTATAGCCAGACTAATATACATTATAAGCTTTTGGGTCGGCAATTTGGCTTTTTGTCCGACGCCACGCGACGTAACCGCTACAGCCGACCCTGCTCCTCTACTATAAATGAGATCAATACAATATATAAGTAAATTATCATACTATATTATATGCCGCGACTATCCGTCTGTCTGAATGTAATAAACTCAAACCTACCGATCGGTTCATACGGTTTTCATCAAAGAATGGAGTGATTTATGAGGAAGGTTTAGGTGTATAATTTAAGTTTTGTATAAATTTGCAGAAATATGAGGATGTCGGAAAAGATCATGCCGACTGGGAACTTTACTGCCTGTGTTACGATAGCGACAGTGTAGCACACCTACCCACAGATCATTGTGAAGTGTCCTGTGTACTGTGAAGAGTGTAAAGTGACGCACTGCACACAGCGTACTGCACACTGCACACTGCACACTGCACACGGCACACTGCACACTGCACACTGCACACTATGCACTAACATTAAGGAGCGAAAAGCGTCAAGTCGCACAGTCTATACGGGTGCTCGTGTGCTAGTGTTGTTGCACAGTGACCATACATACATACATACATACATTATTGTTCCGTTTTTACTATTCGAATAGGATCCGTAATTAAATCAACGTTCTGCAAGAATAGTTTACAATTAAAACAAAATTTTTGCAATAAAACACCATAATCTTCGTTCGCATTAATCCATACTAATCTAGACAAGCGGTAGAGTATGAAGCAAAGTTCAAGCTAAGAGAATCGTGAGCGGTACCGTGTGTATATAATATTATAAACTCCCACTTGTCCGCGGCAAGAAAACGCATCGCATAACGGCGAACGCGTAACGCTGATACAAATTGCAGTTTTCTAAAACTTTAAATATAAAAATGTTCAAAATCTATCAAAACCTCAATCATTTTATTTATTTAAATTTTATTTTTAGTGATAATTTATTTTACTTTGGCTTGAGTAGTTGGACTATAGCGGAAAAATGCGATAAATTCATGCAGAATTTTTTGTCATGCAATTGTATTTTCAAACCCACCACAAGCCTTGACACCTTTAAGCTTTTCTTTTGTAACGTGATGTAAGGAAACTTATCCCATCTGAGGCTGCGCCAAGCAATCGTTTACAATTATCATTAGCTTACAACAGAATGACATCCCGTGGTGCCGCGTGCCGCGTGCTAACGACGCGATACCCTTATTGATTCTGCGATAGTTACTTTGTTGATAGTAGTCATATGTCTTGGACCCGCAGTAAAGAGTAGTACCTAGTAGGTACTTAGTTCTTATACAACTATGTATTTTACTGAGTAAATTTTGTTTTTAAATTAGCAAAATTAATAAAAATGTAAAGCGACGCGATGCAATGCTAACAGCAACGGCAGCGGCATTCGGACCGGCTCGTAGGTACTCATAGTTCGATTCAGTTCAGGGTCTTCGCACAGTGCTTGTGCTTAGGTTGGGTTTCTTCCTGCATGAGAGCGAGAGCGACCGCGAGAGCCGTTCGAGTCGGAGCTGTCGCGTTGCGGCATAGTGACGGGGTGGCAGGGGGTGCGCGCCGGCGCGGTGGCGGCTAGAGGGTGTCACGCGGGGTGGGGCGAGGCGGCAGTACCGGCGCGACCCCCGAGCCTAAGAGACAGCGCGGCGCGGCGCTCTCGTGGTGCTCCAGTGTTTACATCGGCTGTGAGTGTTGAGCGGCGCGGCGCAGTCCCGCCGTGCGCCGTGCGCCGTGCGGCCCCAGCATTCTGGCGCTAAGGTGGGAGCCGCGTGACTGCGTCATACGACCTGTAGTATCGATCGAGAAGACGCGCGACAGTTTCTCTGATGGTACCGCGTTACCCAATCGATGCGACCTCGGCGCGTACTTCGCGATTCCGACCTGCAGAGAGACCGGGCGCCGCGCCGGCCGCGATGCTGCTCGCCGACCGAGGCATCGTGGCAGCGTGGCGTCGTGGCGTCGCGTCACGCTTAGAGCAGGGCCTCGACTATTACGAAACACGCAACGCATCCTGAATATACCCTGATTCAAAGCGCAGTAGCTAGTTTGTGAAGGGAGGTCGAGACAGTGCGGCACCATACCGGTGGACTACGCTCTCAACATTGCTGGTGTACAAGTTCCGAATGTTGCGAGTTGCAAAGCTCGACGAGTATGCTGTGAACCAATACTAAAATTACTGATCATTGACAGTAATGCAAAAATTCTCGTTTTGATTTTGGTTATACACGCAGATTGGTGGCAGTCAGTGTAATTGCAGGTTGTATGCAGAGTAAGACGCGGCTTCTAGTGGGCGGAGTTGGGCAGAGCGGGGTAGAGCCGCACAGAGCCGAGAGCCGCGGACTCGCTGCGAGAAAATCATGTATTTTCATTGTAAATATCTACAAGAATCAAAACTGACACGTTTACGGGTAAGTTTGTTTAATATTATATATATATATATATATATATATATATATATATATATATATATATATATATATATTATTTTTCAACATTTAAATGCCAAATGACTCATAAATGTAAATGACAGTTAATTACCATCGTAAAAATAAAAAAACCATAAATGATTCTCAAGTATTTTACTTGTGTGTATCGCGATATACGAAAAATCTAAGTATATTTACGATTTTTGGCATTCAATGATAATCGGTTCTCAATTTATTAAGTGATAATAAGTCTTAAAGAGTATGATAAACAAACAATTAAAGTGATATTCCATAAACAAAAATAATAAAACCGCAAAGTGGATAAGCTGCTCGACCTGCGAAAATAAGTATACATGGGGCAGCCTTTTCTGGATCTTTTGCTAGAATCGGGGTTCGTCAGGGCTCGATTTTGGGACCGTTTTTGTTTCTCGTATATATAAACGATCTACCGCTAGTAGTTGAAAACAGTACTGACATGGTTCTTTTTGCAGACGACACTTCACTTATAATCAAAGTGAAAAGAATAGATTCAGAGGTTACGCACTTAAACAATATATTAATTGAAATATCTGAATGGTTTGTTCTAAATAATTTTCTGCTAAATGCAAACAAAACTAAATGTATGAAATTTGTTTTGCCCAATATTCGGCATGTTGATTGTATTATCAAGATAGAAGAGAATTTAGTAGGCTTAGTTGATAATACTGTTTTCTTGGGTAATCACGCTTGACGGCTTGATTCAAAATTACAATGAAGTCCGCACATTAAAACCTTGGCGGGAAGATTAAGTTCTGTTGCATTCGCAGTACGTAAGATTCGCCAGTTAACAGATATTGCCATCGCTAGGCTAGTTTACTTCGCTTACTTCTGTAGCGACATCTCCGCCACAACTAACGCATCCTACATCGCGATATAGAAATTAACCAAACAATTGAGTATATATACAAATAACCCGACAACAACCGTTGGGCAGCTGCCCGCCAGACATAACACCTGTCTGGTCGGAGGATCCTCCCTTTTCTGTGGCGGATGAGGAACTTTACACTCTGTTCCTCGCTTCCGCTAAACTTCCATAGCTTAATGTCTTACGGTATTTTGCTTAGGGTTTCAGCAACTGAGATAAATACCATATTTATATTTAAAAAGCGGGCAGTTCATGCAATTTACAATATGAGACCCAGTGAATCACCAAAGAACAAGTTCCAGGAATTTAGTATTTTAACTTTGCCCTCCCAATACATCCTTGATAACTTGATATACGTTCGTAAAAACATACTTAAACTAGATTTTGTCAACGGTCAGTACAATTTACTGGAAATAAAGATATATTATTCGTACAATTACTTGGACTTAGTAATACTAATAAAAGATTTTTAGGTAAGTGTTAGTTTCTATAATAAGATCCCGAAGCACATTACTGATTTACCGGACAACAAGTTCAAGGACCATGTCAAGCGGGTTTTACTGTGAAAAGTTTATTAAAGGGTGGATTATTATGTGAATGTTAATGATGTCTGGAAGTGACTCCCTCTCTGTGCATCCACTAAATTATTATTATTGTACATGTTATATTAATATTTGTAAAGTTGAAAAAAAGGTAAACCCGATCGAGTTTCTTACCGGTTCATCTCGACGTCTGGGATATTTACCGCACCGGCAGTAGAGTTTTGGCGTTCATATGTGCCTTCTTAGACCCTAAATTGAATAAAGAATTTTTTTATTTTGATTACGAAATGAATTCAAGTAACAAGGAATCCCCAGGATCAATCTTTTACAAATATAAATTGGGTGACCTGGATTTCGAAGAAGTGAATATCCATACGTCATTAATTGTATAAACCCTTAAAAAAGCGAACATCTCCCAAATACTATGTAAGGCAAAAAAAAAGATTTGATAACTTTGTTGAAGGATTGAGTGAATCCACAAGAGTATTATTACACAAATATACCATACCATCTGTTGATGAAGAAAACATAATTAACAATTTTTCAGAATCTGATGATACCAAGTAATCATAAGAACCAATGAAAAATGGCCGTGTTAATTAAATATTATAAAGAACCACTAATCTCAACTACTTAGAGATTTAGAATTAATTTCATTTTCGTTTTAGTTTTTAAATTTCATAGAGCTTTTCACAATCCTTCATACGTAAGTGATTATAAAAAATGTTTAAGTTGGTAAAAATCATTAACAATTATTGTTTTTTTTTAAATTTAATACTTCAAATTATTGTAATTAATAGATAATACAAAATGATCCTAAGTACTTACTTTAATGTACAATAGTACTAAGTGACGCTTTTTTATGCAACTGTTTTTTTTTCACTACCTATATTCTGAAAACAAACGTTTCTATTTATGATCAATGGTTACACAGATAATACTAAATTAAATTTATATTTACTTTATTATACACTCTACCTTATTGTTATGCAGTTTTGAGTTTCAGCTTTTCAAACTTAAAATAACTAAAATCGTCCTCCTGAAAAATTGCTAGATCTATAATTGGTACGTTTGCCTTCTAGACCACGTATATATCAATAATAGCAATGACATTATGAAATAGATGAACATGTAGGTGTGAGTCGTAGAGAAAATGATGACGTGCAATGTAGGCGAAGGTTCTAGTTCGGACCTGCTTTCAGATAGCTACGAGACCTTTAATTTTATTTGCATTCATACTTAAACTGATCAACTCAGACTTATTTGACTGATTTGACGGACAACAAGTTCAAGGACCATGTTCTTTGAATAAATGAAAATTTCGAAAAAAATTTAATTCTTCTTTTTTTCTTTTCTTTTTTTATTAGGTTCACAAACCAGACTTCACACCAGTAAAAATTACATATATATCCGACAGTAAAAAAAAAAAAAAAACAATATGGTGTGTGCCTTAAAAAGTGAACACAGCTTGCACACAGAAAAAAACAATTACATTTACATTACAAAAACATGGAGCAATTTATGCTTCAAAACACGACTTAAGCTTAATTTTTAGTGAAGGCAAAGAACAAAAAAAATATCAATAAGGTGCCTTTTACAGTTATATCCAGAAAACATTCGATACAACGGAGAGTGTTGTCCTACATTAGTTCTGCAATGAGGAGTCATGAAAGTTTTCCTGTTAGTTAAGCGACTGCCCGGACGTGGTACAACAAAAGTAATATGATTAACTACATTCTCGCAGTCAACCAAACCATGGATCAATTTGTACAGCAAAGCAGTATCTGCTGCCTTCCGTCTACCACGTAACGCTTGCATTTTAAAATATATAAGTCTAGACTCATAAGATTTTAAAATTTACATTTATTCTCAAAATAAGCTAGATGATAAACGAATCGCTTTAGAACGCGCTCAATTCTGTTTGAGTGTACATCATAACAAGGATTCCTTCCATACTTGGCTTCCATACTCGAAAATGCTACGTATTATGGAGTTGTATACGGTTATAGTAACCTTTGGATCTCCAAAAGATCTGAGCTGTCTTGAGATAAAACCTATCGAGAAGCTTTACGAATTATCTCGTCAATGTGAAAACGAAAACTTAGCTGACTATCGACAATCATTCCCAAGTCACGCATGCTAGATACTTCATTTAATGGAACCTTTTCAATATAATAAATTGCTGGGATAGGAATTCTCTTTCTGGAAAATTTCATAAAATAGCATTTTTTGGAATTTAGAAGCATATTATTTTGGTTGCACCAATTTGAAACTTCGTTAATCTGAGTTTGTAATATTTCAATGTCTTGCAAACAGTCTATAACTAGGTAAAGTTTCAAATCATCAGCATATATAAGGAATTTGCAAGTAATTAAGTTAGCCAGATCATTAACAAAAATTAAGAAGAGTAAGGGACCCATGTGTGACCCTTGCGGTACGCCCGATGGTACAGTGGTCGTATGTGATGCATAGCCTTGTACCATTACCAGTTGTGAGAGGTTTTGTAAATATGATTCACACCAGCGTAGTAGAGAACCATGAATACCCATCTTCAGCATTTCAGCCAATAGTAAGTCATGGTTAATAAGATCAAACGCTTTGCTAAAATCTGTGTAAATTGCATGTACTTCTTTATCTTTGTCCAAAAACATTGCGATATCACTAGTAAAGGATAATAAATTAGAGGTCGTTGACTTTTTAGGCAAAATGCCATTATGTGCAGGGTGAAGCATCTGTTTAACATGCCAGTAAACTTTTTTAACCACTAGTGATTCCAACACTTTACCGAAAATTTAAAGAATTGATACCGGACGATAATTAGATACATCACAAGGATCGCCATTTTTAAGTATAAGGCAAATGCGAACTATTTTGCATTGTTTCGGGAAACATCCAAGTCTCAAAGACTCATTATAAATAGTTAACAAAGGATACAGTAAAGTTTTAGCACATTTCTTTAAGAAAATTGGTGGAATGCCATCTGGTCCTGCTCCCTTATTAATATCCAGATTAGATATAGCTGAGTCATCCTCAAACTCATCTAAAACAATATCATTAAGTAACAAAGTGCTGCAAAAACTATCCAAATTACACTGGGAGGTATTAGAATTATCTATGGTTTTATATACAGCATTAAAATGATCAGAGAACATGTTGCAGATCTCTTGACCTCCGTTTGCTGTTCGCTGTCCAAGAATCATTTTATTGGGCAAAAAATTACTATTAGATTTTAGAGCATTTATATAAGCCTAGATGTATTTAGGGTTAGTAAGCAGAGTTCTAGCGGCTGTAGTTTTAAAAGTCTTCAAACAATCTTTAATCATGGTTTCGCTTCTATCTCAAAGAATTTCAAATGTGAGCTTATCCATCAAGTCGCCGTAATTTTAAAATTTATTATGATATTTTGCCTTTTCCTTTAAACGTTTTATCAAAGATTTACTAAACCATATTGGGTATCGAAGAGTAATCTCTTTCTAGAATATGGTGTATACTTATTTATAATTTCACTTAGTTTGCTATAAAAAACTTCCACTTTTAAATCAATATTATCAGTAGTGTTCGCATAAATTATGTTAGATGGCGTTGTAGCCATCCATAATAACTTAACAACTGTAGCTGTCTACCAATCGGAAGTCGGAGCGATCGCGATCGCTCTGAACCAAGAACGAAACGAACTGTCAAAAAGTCTGCAAACTAATGTCTGTTACAGTAAGTCTATTTTATAATTTGAAAATCTTTAAAGGGCTATTTCATGGTCCTTCGTAGTCGGATGTGTTGTGGTTCGTGTTTATAGAAGTATATGTTTACGTTTAAATAATTAAAAAAGTGGTATAAACTTGTTAAAACAACATTTTCGTTTGTGATAAGTGATTCGATTTAGTAGTGTATATTTACGTTTAAAAAGTGTTTTAACTACGCCGAAATATCTAGTTAACTCTTGCGGGCTATTTTTAAAAAACAACGTGTGGTGAAATAGTGACAATACTCGTAGTTTTAGCAGTATTTCCCCAACGGTTATCGGTTAGTGCCTACCTACCTACTACATATTTATTTAAAAAAAAAGTTATCATGGAAATAATGAACAAGCTCATATCATGCCAGTTGGATAGATATGAGAAAATCCAAAAAGCAGAAAGCAACTTTAGCAAATCACCTAAAAGTAGAATAACTATAACTTATGTAGAAACCCGTTTAGAAAATCTAGCAAAGCTTTGGAAATCGTTCACTGGTTGTCATGAGGATATTGTAGGTTGTGTGGATAGCGACAAGAAACAAAGTATATCATACTTTTCCAAAGATATTTATGATGAATGTGAAGAGGTTTACATAAACCATAAAAGTGATTTAAAAACAAAAATTCAGGAACTCACATCCATACAAGCAGCAACACAAGCAGTACAGCCACAAAATGATTCATCACATACAGAACCAAACCTTCCACGTATAAACATTCCCTTATTCTCAGGAAAGTATACAGAATGGCCAGCATTCCATGATATTTATATGAGTATAATTCATAAGAATTCAAGACTGGATGATGTGCAAAAACTCCATTATCTGAAATCAAGTTTGAGCGGAGAGGCAGAACTTCTCTTGAGAAGTATACCGATTACAACTCAAAACTATTCACAAGCATGGGAGATTCTAAAAAAAAGGTATAACAACAAAAGGTACATTTCTAATTGCATATTTAAAAGATTATTTAGTTTAAAGAACTTAACAACTGAGTCTGATCACAACATCAAACATATGTTAGACACTACATCAGAGTGTTTGAGCTCTTTACAAAATTTGGGATTACCCACATCATCATGGGACGCTATTATAGTTTACATGACAACATCCAAACTTGATCAAGAAAGCTACAGATTGTGGAAGCAACATATAGCTAATAATTCAACTGATTTTGTCTCAGTAGAAACTTTATTTCAATTTTTAGAAACCAGATTCAGAACTTTAGAAATGTTAGAGTGCAATACTAAAACAATTAAATCAAAATCCTTTCATGCTGTGGCCACTGTTTCTAAAAAGACAATACAATGCTCTTTCTGTAAAAGTGAAGAACACTATATATATCAGTGCAAACAGTTTGCAAAACAAGAATATAAGGCTAGGCATGCATTTGTACAAAACAATAATCTTTGTTTCAACTGTTTGATCCAAAACCATTCCGCTTTCCAGTGTAAGAGGAACACATATTGTAAAGTATGTCAGAAAAAACATCACTCATTGTTGCACCCTGAAAAAAGAGATTCAAATGTATACAAAGAGACATTAGTAGAGGAAGCAAAACAAGCAGACCAAACACCTTTTGTGTCACATTTTACAAACAACCTTGGTCAAGTTTTATTGGCTACAGCACTGGTAGATATTATTACAAGAAATAAACAAACACAAGTCTATCGTGCACTCATTGATCAGGGATCACAGAGCTCGTTTGTATCCGAGTACTTTGCTCAAGCAACAGGCTTGAAGCGTTGTAAAAACAACTGCGAGTTCCACCTAAGTGAAGGAAAAACAATACATTCAAGTTCTACAATTGAGTTTGAATTAAAATCAAGACACAACACAACCTTCACGTTATGGGTACAGGCATATGTAATCAGTCACATTACAACAACCCTGCCTCAGAAACAGGTCAAATTATTAGACTGGCCAGAGATAGAAACAATTACACTGGCAGATCCTGGGTTTTACCAGCCAGGTAGAATTGATGTGTTACTAGGGGCCAGTGTAACCAGCAAGATAATGAAACAGGGTTTATTGAGAAGTTCAGTTGGCACATTAGCACAAGATACACAACTGGGATGGATCATTTCAGGTGACACAAATACAACAACTAATAACAACAGAATAGTAAGCATGCATTCTTGTGTGTGTGAAAATAACATGCTTAAACAATTTTGGGAACTGGAAAAGGAATTTATAACCACTGAGAAAAGGTTAACGAAGGAGGAAGATAGATGTGAAGAAATTTATAAGACAACTACAATTAAAACAGAAACAGGAAGATACAAGGTGAACTTACCTTTTCAGAAGAATATTAACACGCCTGTGGATAAATGTGGGAAAACACGGAAAATAGCAACAGCTAGATTTTTACAATTGGAGAAAAAATTCCAGCAGAATCCACAATTAAAAGAAGAATATACAAGGGCGATACAGGAATATCAAACCCTAGGTCATATGTCATTGGCGGATGAAGACAAAAAGGATGCTGTATACCTACCTCATCATGCAGTGATCCGAGAAGACAAGGATACCACAAAGGTCAGAGTGGTATTTGACGCATCTTGTAAGGGTACTGGTGGGTCATCGTTAAATGATGCTTTGCTCACGGGACCTACCCTACAAGTTGATATACGTAGCTTGCTAATGAAATGGAGAAAGTACAAAATTGTGTTGGTCAGTGATATAGTGAAAATGTATAGACAGGTACAGGTGGCTGATGAACATGTTGATTACCAGCGCATAATTTGGAGAGAGAGTCCAGAAGAGTGTTGTAAAGCATATAAATTGTTGACTGTTACATTTGGAACAGCATCAGCTCCCTATCTGGCTGTACGTACATTAATCCAAGTGGCAGAGGATGAAGGCAAGCAATATCCTGTTGGTGCAGAGATAATAAGACATTCCTTCTATATGGACGATTTAGTGTTTAGTTGTCACACACTCCCAGAGGCCCTTGAAGCCTACAAACAATTGACTCAGCTCCTAAAGTGTGGAGGTTTTGAGTTACAAAAGTGGTCCAGCAATTCCGATGAATTGTTGGACAAAATAGCAGAGAACAGAATAGACACCAATGGATTTGAAATTAAATTTGATCAGATTATAAAAATTCTTGGACTATCATGGGACAGACAGGAGGATAAATTTAAGTTTACGGTTAACTTACCAGAACTATCAGCTGAAGTGACTAAACGGAGAATCTTGTCGGATGTAGCTCGCTTGTTTGATCCATTTGGATGGTTGTCACCAGCCATAATATTGGCCAAAATTTTAATACAGAAACTCTGGTTATGTACAGTAGGATGGGATGACCAGTTGCCGCCAGAATTGAGGGAAGAGTGGATAACTTACCGAAGACAGCTCCCGTACCTAGGGCATATTAAAATTAATAGATGGCTTCAGCTACAACCTAATCCTTTACGAGTAGAACTCCATGGGTTTGCGGATGCATCTACAGCCGCCTATGCAGCGGTATTATATGTTCGGGTAGTCACTGAAGAAGGTATTACTGTCACACTTCTGAAAAGCAAAACGAAAGTTGCACCTCTAAAACAAGTTACTGTACCACGGTTGGAGTTATGCGCTGCTGTTCTACTTGCCAGATTACTGTCTGAGGCGAGCAAGGTTTTGGAAATATCTGCAGAAAATATCTATGCCTACACGGATTCCATGGTTGTCTTAGCTTGGATCCAATCACAGCCGATCAGATGGCAAACCTTTGTTGCCAACAGAGTTTCAGAAATACAAGGACTTTTAGACAATGAGAGATGGAGCCATGTAAAATCGGAATCTAATCCAGCAGATATAGCTTCAAGAGGGGTATATCCGTCAGAATTAAAAAACAAAACATTGTGGTGGCAAGGTCCACAGTGGTTGAGCCAAAGACTAGTCAAGCAAATCAAATCACATGTTCCTCAAATAGAATTAGAAGAAAGAAAGCAAATCCTTAAGGTATTCCATTGTAATATTTATGAAAATATTTGTAATAGGTTTTCCTCTCTAAACAGAATGTTAAGAGTACTATCTTATTGCAGAAGATTTGTACGATTAAAGGAAAAGAAAGAGATTAGAACCCAACAGACACATTATTTGACAGCTCTAGAATTAAAAGAAACTTTAAACATATTGATCAAAATGGATCAAGAAATTCACTTTAATGAAGAAATAGAGGATTTAAAATGTAAAAATCGAGTAAAACAAAGCAGTTCCCTTAAAACGCTATCTCCATACTTACAAGCGGGGTATTTAAGAGTGGGAGGACGGTTACAAGGAGCTAAGGTACCTCAAGAAATAAAACACCCCATTATTTTACCTAAACACTCACCCTTAACGCAACTAATTGTGAAGGATGCACACTTGAAGCTATTACATGGAGGCAATCTACTAACCACTAACTACATAAGATCTCGATACTGGGTTATAGGCTTGAAGGCTCTTGTCAAAAAATGCATCAATAAATGTGCTGTTTGTGTGAAACACAGAGCCAACATTACACAACCGCATATGGGAGAGCTACCAGAACAAAGAGTACAGCCTGGAAGACCATTTCAGACAAGTGGAGTAGACTATGCCGGACCAATTCAAATTAGAACTTCCAAAGGCCGCGGTCATAGATCATACAAAGGCTATATCTGCCTATTTATCTGTTTTGCTACTAAGGCAATACATCTAGAAGCGGTGAGTGATCTGTCCACTCAAGGATTTATGGCTGCATTTAGAAGATTTGTGGCTCGACGAGGTCACTGTTCTGATTTATGGAGTGACAATGGAACAAATTTTGTTGGTGCCGCTAAGGAACTGAAGGTTTTACTCAAGAGGAGCCACGACAGTTTAGAACCTGGTATAGCGGAAATTTTAGCTAACGATAGAACAACGTGGCATTTCATTCCCCCTCGAGCTCCCAATTTCGGTGGCCTTTGGGAGGCTGGGGTGAAGTCAGTAAAGACGCACTTAACGAAGGTTTTGGGGAATTCAACACTCACTTATGAAGAAATGGCAACTTTACTCACACAGATAGAGGCCTGCTTAAATTCGCGACCAATCTGTGGATTAAATGATCATCCAGATGATATTAGTGCGCTAACTCCATCACATTTCTTAGTGGGTGAACCTTTAGTTGCTATTCCGGACTGCCAATATAATGACCTACATATAACTCCCTTAGATAGGTGGAAGTTAGTCCAACGGATGACAGGCCATTTCTGGCAAAGATGGAGCACTGAGTATTTACATGTTCTACAACAGCGACATAAGTGGCAAAATAAGACTGGTGCACCAAGTACAGGGGATGTCGTTCTAGTTAAGGAACCCTCACTACCTCCTACAAAATGGCTTATGGCAAAGGTGGTAGGTACACATCCAGGGCCGGATGGGGAAATTAGGGTAGTGTCTTTGAGAAGCAGTAATGGCTTCCTCAAGCGACCAGTGTCGAAGCTGGTTGCTTTACCTATCTCCAACTAATAATCATCACGGTGGGCGGCTACAGGAAGAACGAAGTTCTTGGTGGGCGGAATGTTCGCATAAATTATGTTATATGGCGTTGTAGCCATCCATAATAACTTAACAACTGTAGCTGTCTACCAATCGGAAGTCGGAGCGATCGCGATCGCTCTGAACCAAGAACGAAACGAACTGTCAAAAAGTCTGCAAACTAATGTCTGTTACAGTAAGTCTATTTTATAATTTGAAAATCTTTAAAGGGCTATTTCAAGTAGTATTCCAGAGATCCAACCAATTTATATATTCTAACTCTGTATTGACCAATTCATAATTACATTTATTAAAATTAAGAGACATTATTGGTTTAGGTCTAAGAAAACGTGCATTTTGAGACAAAAGTAATGAAATTTCAAGAGCGAGGTGATGCGAATCTTTGTCATAGGCGTAGCTTTAGAAACTTTTATATATTGCGAAAAGTTAGAAAAAGCAAATCAAGTGTTCGACCGTGATCGTTTTGAATATAATTACATTGATCAAGGTTAAGGAATAACATCTCATCGAGCAACTTATTTTCCAGCAATCCGTGACATGATACTAAAGTACAAAAATTAACTGCAGGGTCCCATACCCAACCTACATTAGTAAGGTTAAAATCTCCAATTAGTAATGTAATTGATTTATTATCGACTTTGTTTTGAAAAATATTACTGAAATTATTAAAAAAAAGTTTGACGTATTCGTGCCTTAGAGGTGGAGCAATATAAACAGCACAAATATTCAGTTGAAAAACCGCACATTTATGTTTTATATCCAAATTAACCCACAACTCTTCACATTTGGATTCCCATGTGGACATTCGTAAAACTTTGTTTTTTTAGTACAGCTATACAGACGCCTCCTCCATCCTTCCTATAAGCATTAATAGTCGTACTACGATCTTGTCTAAATACATTGTATCCAATATCAAATACTTCGTAGTCAAAGATTGTATCATTTAACCATGATTCCGTTAAAACTATTACGTCATAAACGTTATTTGGGACATTAAGATAAAACTCTCCTGTTTTGGTCCTAAGACCGCGAACATTTTGATAATAAATAGATAGATTGAATTTTGTTGCTTAAAACATAGTAACATTGCGTACGGATATTAAACTAAATAATATTACATTTACAATGATTTTAAAACTTCAGTAGTTACTATTAAAGATTTTGAATTAATATTTTTCCGAACAAAAATACGTCCGCCGCGAATCCAGACAAACTAATATTTCTTTTCTTTAGCCAGTACTCTAGTAGCAGCATGAAGTTTTTTATTAGCTGGTGATAAATGTTCCACTGTATAAACTGGTTGTCTTGGTCCTGCGATGCCTAGATGATAGGAATTTAATTTGTTTTCTGGCTGAGCTTTATTGTGTCTTTTCACCGATGCCAATATACCATCTCGTACACGAGGACTTATAAATTTCACAATAATGGATTTTGGTCTACTGGACTCTTTGTTTTGTTTAGGAACTCTATGAAAATCCATTATATCACATTCCTTTCTATCATGTGAAACAGTTTTTGCCAATTGATTGATAATAGTTAGAATATTTTCATTCTTATGTTCTGGCACACACTGTAAATCCAAATTGCATGATCTTGACTGCTGTTCAATATGGGCCAATTTGGAATTTACGGAATCCAATTCTGACCGTAATAACTGATTTTCTGTCAAAAAAACTCATCAGCTATCTTGATCTACTCATTAAAAATTTTAGCGAAATCATCATATTGGGAGCTAACAAAAGAAACGCTGGTCTTTAAGTCCTCGATTGTAGTCCTTACACTTTTTATTTCTAATAACACCATACATTTTAAATCAGTCACAATTTTAGTAGACGCATCACTAATTTTTTTATCGAAGTAGTCCTTAAGCTCCTCTAATACGTTTAAGTCTAAAGACGAAATTATGGCGGGAGGCTTCGGTAATAAAGTCGACCTTATAGGCGTGTTTGTATTATCTCCTTTCTTTCCAAGCATTTGCAGTCTGGACACTTCCAGTTCAACTTTGTGTGCTTGGATTCTTTTGCATAATTATCAATAGTAATTCCTAGACATTGATAATGGTAACCACCAGAACAATCGCTGCATGATTTCAAATTGTTAGCTTTAACAACTTTCTGACAAGCTCTACACTTCATGTTGGTATATATGTGGTACGCCTTTTAAAACTTAACAGCAAAGTTGGTCAGGCAAGATCCTTAAAAAATATAATAGCAAACTGTCCGATCTGCGATTCTTCTGAATTCTTGAAGTAATCTATTCAAACTTTAAATAATTCATGAGTCTTCAATTAATACGTAGTTTAAACTGATTATTTATTCTGCTACAATAACATATTTCGTCACAATTTTGAAGAATGTGCCGATTGTTTTATGACAGTGAATCCTGATAAATAACATTGAATTGGGTCGTTTATCACAATTAATAAACATAAACATACACATAGGTAATTTACAGTCAACTTCCCGGTGGCTCATTTAAAAAATATACTCCGAGGTTTCATAATATCTTGCTTGGAGGCTCGTAACAATATTTATTGTGAAAGAAATGTTGTCCCTACATATTACCCCATTCATACCAACATGGTGGCCTAGTGAAGCCATCTGAGTCATTCAGTAGCTCGGGCTATGGTTGCAGACAGTGCGCGTGCGCGGCACGGTGCGGTGAGACGCAAGGCGAGGCGCACAGCAAGGCGCGGCATGCCGGGCGGTCGCCGGGGGCTCGTAGCCCCGCAGAACACCTTCCTCGAGAACATCATCCGCCGCTCTTCTTCGCAGCGTGAGTACCGCTCCGCCCCACTTCACCCCGCTCTACTCCGCTGCCCGCACGCAGTTCACTCATGGCGGTATTGTCTGCAGCAGACAGCAGCTTCTTGCTGGCGAACGCGCAGATCGTCGACTACCCAATCGTGTACTGCAACGAGACGTTCTGCAAAATGAGCGGGTACAACCGCGCCGAGGTCATGCAGAAGTCATGCAGGTATGTTGCGTGCGTGCGTGCGTGTAGGCGTGCTTCTACCGCACTGTGTCGTCACCCTTGACACGAGCGTGACTCATCAATGTATGCGTATATGTATGTGCGTCTGTGCGTACAGGTGTACGTGGATGTACGGAGAGCTGACCGAGAAGGAGGCGGTGGAACGCGTTGATCGCGCCCTCGACCACCATCTCGCCGACCAGTTCGAGATCCTGCTGTATAAGAAGAACCGTTAGTATTGTTCTATACTCATGTACCTATCGGCGTGACGTCGTCGTGACGTTATGTCGTATTATAAAATATAACTAACTATAATTAAGTCAAGATTTTCTTTTATAAAGTTATGAAAATAAACATTTTATTATGAATTATTATTATAAAAATATAAACAAATTATAAAATTAATCAGTACATTCAATTTTAAATATAATATGTAGGTACCTATAGACATGGACGTATTAAAAAGGTATACGTTCAAGAGTAACCTTAAAACGGGTGCAACGTAACCTAACAACAGCGCAACGGTACGCTCCTAACAATAATTAGCTACGCACAACGATAACAGTACCGAGCGAGGCCCGCACAACGAGAGCGCAGCGCGGCGCGGCGCGACGCCCGATCAACCCTCGGACTCGGTACTCGTCGATGCAGATGCGCCCTACGGTAAGTAGAGAGCTGCAAACCAGTATGCGCAAGCTGAATTCACTACGTGCGACCAACTCTGTTCACATTCGAACCTAGCAGGCGTGAAGAGAGCGAAACAGAACGGCACACACGCAGTGAGGTGCCTACACGGAGGCGTGGCGCTAGCGTAGCTACGGAGTACTAAGTGGACTGGGTCGCTGGCGGGTGGAAGATTTCTTGAAGACAAACACACGAACAACAAAATCAAGTCGCTGTATTCGATCTTCACAAGCAGAAATGGCCGCTACAATAATACTTAATACTATCCAGTGCTTCGGTGTATTGACACAGAGCTTCTTGCAAGTCTTGAGTCTTCTTTTCTTGAGTAGCGTTTGACACTCTGTGTGCCGGTTTGCCGCAACAGCACCATATTTATAGGTGTGTTGGAGTGCGACGAAATGATGGCGTCTATTCCCCTTTCACTCTATCATTGCCTTATTTGGTAACAACAAGAGGGTATTACCATTTTTGGCGCGAATATTTCTGCTTTTCTACGAAGCACTATTGCTATCTTTGTCTATATTATTATTATTACACAAATACACGTAATTTATCGATATCTAGTTAGATACTTATTAAATTGTTATAAAACCTATTTGAATCTATTAAGAACACTAATACCTAACTAAATAAAACATTAAGGAACCGTAAGTAGACTTCGTAAATATTAAGCATCAAACATTGCACCATAAAATAGCTTATAAACACGTTATATACGACTTGTTAACGTTATAAACACGATAGAACTTACATATAAACCTAACTATCACAATATATTCATAAACATTACACATAATTTGTTATAAATTAAAGATTAATACTGAAATACAAGTTAGGTACGTTACGTTACTAGACTATTCTCAAAAATATTTAAAAAATTTTAATCAAGTTGATTTTTGGTGTGACTCCTTACAATGTGTTTAATTAACAAAATATTTGCAAGTGTGAAGTTAAAATAAATCATTATTTTTTTTACCACCCGAATATAAGTATTACCTACTGTAGTATATAAAAATTACTAGTTTCATATTAAATCAGAGGTTTATGATCACGTTTCCTTACTGCCTAAAATGAAAATGCCTCGGCACAGCAGCCAAGTCAGATGTTATATTTATAATGCATGTTTAGATGTCATTTTTATAAAGGTCGAAGTCATGTCCTCTGTTGTTCATTCTTCTTCTTATTTTTCTTTTCATTGTGAATGTTTTAAGCCTTCGTAGTCTTTCCTAATCTTCAATGTGAGTTCAAACAAAATAATAGTTCTGTTGTTAGTACTTTATAGACTTATACTTTATATAACTAACCAAACTATACCACGCAAAATGTATTCAATATTACATAAAAACATAATATAGGGTTACATAGGATAATATAGGGGTATATAACCTAACCTAATGAAATTAAATAAAAATCACAGCATAGTACTTCAAGACCCTGCCAAAAACTCCGTAGCAGAGTAAAGTAATACCGTATTACTTTTTGTGGTTTTAGTGATCCCAGTGTTTTAATTTTCGAAACGGTTGATAAAAAAGCATTTTGTGGGTTAGTTTAACATTGTTCTTTGATGGGGAAAAATACTATTGAAACCAAATAGCAGCTTGATGAGCGTTATGGAGGTGACTCTGCAACAGGGAGTTCGACTATAATTAACTGCATTCTGTCCTCCATTAAGGGCAAGGGATTAGCGGATCTGAACCCTCGATAGAGTGGAGGGTGACAAAACAACAGCCTGCATTTCGCAGAAAATTTATAACAATTTATACTACAAACTATTACAAGTTTTAATTATGCAAATACACTCACCACTCTCGACGTGTACTATAACGGGAGTTGCTCCACAATTCACAAATAACAGTCAAGCAATAGGAGTTGAAATGGCTAGTCATCAGTCGGTCAAATCGTTATCTCACCATACCAATTCTTCTCGTGGTGAGATTATAATATAACAAATGGCGCAAAAACAGTTTAAACAACAATAATTACAAGAGGTTTTATCAAAGTTATAAACCGCGGAGCATGCGCAATTTAAAGCGGCACATTGAACTTCAAGACAAATTACAACTGGCCGCAATAGGAGAATATATCTCGTTCCGTGGCCCAACACGCACGTATTTAATCAACTAGTAATAATTAACAAGGTAACTCAAACAAGTCAAGCCGGCGCGACGTCTGAAATGAAGGTTGACGTGACAGCTGACAGCGCTAAAATTACATAGCAACAACTTGTGTTCCCAGACCCCGGTTCCGAATAGACTGGAATGCTAAAGCTGAATGCTTTGGTCGTCCAAAATCGACAGTTGCTCCGGAATACATAAAAAGTCCAAAAAATATTTTGAAGACCGGAAAGTAAAGTTGCGTGAGATAAACTCCTTAAATATAACCAGAAGGTAGTGGGTTTACAATTATACACGAAAATTTGAACATGCGTAAATTGTTTTCGAAGTGGGTGCCGCGTTTGCTCACACTAGACTAAAAACAACAACGCGTCGATAGTTCATAGCGCTGTATGGAGCTGTCCGAGCGAGATAAAAAGAATTTCTTGCATCGATATGTGACTAAGGATGATTCATGGTTCCATTACTTCATTTCTGAATCTAAAAGATCAACAACTGAGTACACAGCAGTCGCTGAAAAATTTGTGCAAAGCGACCAAAACCTGGCAAGGTTATGGCATCCGTATTATGCCACGCGCTTGGTATTTTGTTCATCGAATATCGTGAGAAAGGTAAAAAAAACTATCAATAGCGAATATGTGATATTATTGAATCGACTGAGTGTCGAAATAAAAAAAAATACCCTTACATGCAATAGAAAAAAATCAATAAGAATGATGGTGAAATTGAATAAATTACGTTTCGAGTTGCTTCCTCATCCACTAGCAACGATAATGGCTTTTTGCATATATCAAAAGAATGCTTCAGGAAAACAAATTTGCCTGAAATGAGGAAGTGATTACCGATACTAAGGCCTATTTTGAGAGCAAAGACAACTTGTTCTATAAAAATGCATTTAAAAGAGAGTTTGTAGGAGGGTATGTTGATAAATAAATTCAAAATTGTAAAAGACATTTTTTACAAAAAAAAGAAAACCAAATTCAATGATTTTGAGAAGATACCTGATGCTTCTTGGCGTATGTCCAACGCCAATGAAATTATAATGAGACAACCTCCATAGTTAGACAGGAGACTTATTGAGCTACCCTCCATAGTTAGACAGGAGACTTATTGAATGATGTAATATTACTAACAGAGATTACGTTGTTGTTGTTAAAACTAATCTAAATATGGGTAAGCCTAGAAATGGAGGGGCCTTGTAAGTACATATGCAGAAACACACGTATAGACGTTCGATAGATTTTCAACTTGAAGGTGGT
Source organism: Saturnia japonica (assembly GCA_033032175.1). NCBI lineage: Eukaryota > Metazoa > Arthropoda > Insecta > Lepidoptera > Saturniidae > Saturnia > Saturnia japonica. The sequence continues at coordinate 132,896 of CM065317.1, forward strand.
AGGTGCTAGCTAGGTGGGTATTGGGAAATTCTCTGTCAATATTAATATAACTTGCAGGCACGCCGCTCTGGCTGCTGGTGCAAGTCGCGCCGATCCGCAACGAACGCGAACTCGTCGTGCTGTTCCTGCTCACGTTCCGGGACATCACCGCGCTCAAGCAACCCATCGATGCGGATGATCCTAAGGGAGGCGAGTCACACGCATACACACATATACTGGTGGATATAATATATATATACTCTTAAACACTGAGCAATAATAACTGCATTGTCGGCTAAAGAAATCAAAGAAAATTGATTATTTCATGCGAAAAATTATTATGCATTTTATTTCATATTGATTTATTGTTTATTTGAGATTGAAAGTTTTACAATAATGCAGTTTTACATTATATGAAACAAAAACCAGCTAGAAATTCCGATTTTCAATGAGTAGGTAGGATGTCCCTATTTAAAAAAAATGCAGAACCACTAGCGTGGCGCGGCGTTCTCAACGTTTCCTATTAGTAAGCGGGGTCTCACGGGTCGGAAGCCGGAGCATTCTGTTTTTATACATATGATATATTACAGTAGTTGGTACAACTATAGTCGTACAAGTTCGTGCGCGATCGTCCTGTTTTCGATAGACGTTGGCGGGGACTAGGTAGAAAAGACGACAACGTGAGAAAATAATGTAACGAGGAAGGGGAGCGCGTGCAATTGCGTGACGTGGGCGCGCAAGTCACAGTACACTAAATTAAACAGTATTACGTCTTCATACAAATACAAAATACTGAAACGAAATCAAGGTAAACTTCAAGACACAGTAGTTGCGATTACGCAATTTTTATCTAATGACTTCCTAGAATTTAATTTTGCATTTGATTTATTAAACTTTAAGCAAAAAATTATATTTTTATTTAAAAAAAATGTACATTCTCTTTTTACTATCTCACAATCACTTTTGAAACTGGAAATAAAACCCAAGTAGAAATAATTTAAATTACAACTTACAAAATTTCCAGTATATAATTTTATTTTGGTGAAAAGATAATAATGCTATTTTAATATAGTATTATATTATGAAATAGTATAATATTATAGTATATAATAGTATAGGTAACTCAAGAAATACACTCAGAGGGCAGTCCTAGTGCGTGTCTATCTATCGAGCGGATTTAGGTAATTATTAAGAGAACACTGCCGACAACATAGGTACTGTTTAATTTAATGTATTGACGTAATGTCGTGCTACCTCGTCCCCGCCGTCTCTCACATGTGACGGTCGCGCTCGAATTTGTTCGACTTACATTATTACTTCACTAAGTTAGTCAGCCTTTCCATCGTCGCTATTATTTTTCTTGGCGATTCATCAAAACTCAAAGTTTTATCTACATATTTCTCATAATATATTTAGACATAATTTATCAGAACTGTTTAAAAATGCATAATTGTTAAGGCATAATTAAATTTGAAAAGTCCGTATTAAATATTCTGTTACTAGACTACCTACGGCCTACGACCAACACTAAGTACCTACTTGTTTGTAATAAGTAAACTTTTTTGATCTGTCGCATCGCTCATTGAAATATTATTGTTAATTTTGAAAGTAACGAGACTCGAGTAAACAATAACATAACAATATTTGGTCTGTGATATAGGTCCTTACCTATTCAAGTATAATATTGCATTTGTTTACGTTTTACTGGTAATGTACACCGTAATGTGTAATGTGTTATTAAGTAGGTAAAGGGGGAATATTGTATCCACCACTATACTAATAATAATAAATTTATTTCTTAAGAAGGAACGAAAGTACAAATACAGCATGCCCTGATACCCAAACTAGGAGTTCCTGTATCTTGGGTAACAGGTTTTTTTACAATGTAATAGAAGACAAATAAAGAAAAGAAAAAAAAGAAATCATCTTGCGGCGTAAAAAAAAATTACAACAATTATTGTTCTCTAAGAATCTATTTATTTTTCATAGATGAACATTTAATAAAAATATACTTATTATAAACTAACTACCTTAAGAGCGTGCGAGATGTGTGTGTGTGTGTGTGTGTGTGTGTGTGTGTGTGTGTGTGTGTGTGTGTGTGTGTGTGTGTGTGTGTGTGTGTGTGTGTGTGTGTGTGTGTGTGTGTGTGTGTGTGTGTGTGTGTGTGTGTGTGTGTGTGTGTGTGTGTGTGTGTGTGTGTGTGTGTGTGTGCAGGGGTAAATAAGAATAGGAGGATGATTGTAAGTTAGAAAATCTCTAATTGCAAGAAACGAGAGGTTGAATGATAGGTATATTAATTGGGTAACAAGAGCTGTTCTGTGTCATTATAGCTTAGAGTAAGAATCCATTCTTTTAATTTCATTTTACATTTCAATTTGCCGGTTATGCCCCATACCGGTATGCAATATGTCAAAAGAGACTCGCATAGAACAAAATAAATAGTCTTAAGTGTGCAGATATCTGCGGAGCCTGTTAGTTTTTTTAAAAGATATATCACCTTCCGAAGTCTGGTATTTAGTTTGTCTCTATGAAAGTATCAGTTTAAATATTCGTCCAAATGAATCTCTAAATATAGAATTTCATTTGTCCAGGTGAGCGACATACAATTACATATCAAATTCAGTGTACAAGAGTGTCCTTTGATACTGATTGTGATTGTGTTATCAGCCGGACGGGAATGTGGCCCTAAGCAGAATGCTATGTATTTGCTCTTTTCAATAATAAGAGTAAGTGAATTAATCAATAAGCACTCCATAGTAAGTCTTAACATTGCCTCTGCACGAGATATAGCTTCAGACCACGTCGCGTCGTACCATACACTGATATTTCAGTATCATCGGCGTATGTGAACACCTGACTTTGAGGAGAGGAAATATTGCAGAGACCATTAACGTAAATTTGAAAGAGAATTGGACCGAAGATGCTACCTTGTGGAACGCCGACTGCGATTTGGGATTCTGAACTCAAACATTTATCTATAACCACCCTCTGAGTGCGGTCTGAAAGGTAACCCTTAAAAATGTGTAACGTCTGACCACGAACACCGATATTTCCCAGTTTATTACTTAAGTAGAGTGTCAATAGGGACACAATCAAAAGCTTTAGAAATGTCTAAAAATATTTCAATACACTTGTAGTTTTCATACATTTTGCTGGGGGCTAAATTAGTATTATTATACTACATGTATGTATTAAAGTCATTCAGTAATTAATTTACTTATTGACATGTTTAATATCATTAATATCACTGGAACCGACTGGACCGACTAGACCGACTGGGACCGACTGGATCGAATGGACCGAGTGGATCGACTGGACCGAGTGAACAGCGAGCGGAATATTCAGTAGACATGACATCTACGGTTTTTTTTTTTCCAAAAGACTACACTGTTAGACTTAGGGGCCCTATGCAAAAACAGAGTCGCTTCGGCTTTTACAGCTTCACCGAACTCGGGAGCGAGCGCTTAGGGCACTCAGCCGTGACAGCTACGGCCTACGAGCTTAATATTATGTTCCTCGTTCAGTTGAAAATCATGTAACGACTCTTTCTACAGAGAACTACTATCAGTCTATGTCTACGTGTGACTTGAAGTTACAAATGGTTTCATATTGGTTCATATCATAATATGTGTGTGTGTGTATTACGCATTTTAATCACATTATTATTTATTTATTTGTATCTGTTAATTTATTTTTAGGATAAAAACTATATAAATAAAATGATTTTGGTTTGCCGTTGTGTCAAAAAGTTTTAAGAAACTACGATTTCTTTAAGAATGTGGGAGTTGACAACTTTTGTAAAATTATACCTATGAACACATTTTTTTCATTAATACATCATAAAAAGTGATTTAAAAATAATATTTAATTTAAATAAAAATTCATCACAAAAACGGGGTATTATGGTACCTGGACGTCATCATTCATTCTATATGTAATTTTGTATGTTAAAAGTAACAAATTTAATAACTTTCGCAAGAGTGTAACGTTCATATTTCCTGAATGGTGACGTCACGTTTTCTAATTGGCATTTTTAAATCACGTGACTCACAAACAATAAATATTAATATTCCAAAGGGAAAATGAATTATATAAACAATTACTTTTTCCAGATTTGTATTGTTGTAGGCTTTTTATCTATAGACCAAAATTACTTAATAATTTACTTTAATTTTTAAACATGCAGTCAAATATCAAATATCGAACGAAGCCGCGGGTACAGCCATTTTTTAGGATAAAATTATGTGATTATACCGCATTTAAATCAAGCAAATAACAAGGAAATGTGCTTTTTGAAAATGTTTTTTTTGGAACTTTAGTTTTTACTCTCTCACTACGCCTGCGTACTGCGCACCGTGTACCGCGTAAAAATAATATAAATCAAGTATTTATAGGTACATCAAAGATACTTTGACGGTTGCCTATTTAGTAGCATCATAGTGAAATCATAAGATTCAGTGTTCGGAACATGCAAATCGAGCGAGTTTAGTTGACACCTCGTTTGGAGCGACCACGACAGCCACCGAGGAGGTATTTATTTATTTATATAGGCACACATTACAGATTATAAACAAAATAAGAATAAATCTCAAAATTTTACATGTTTTAACTAGCTTATTAGTGCATATCAGTTGTTGTTATTTCCCAAACGTAAAAAACACAAGAAAGAAATGAATTTGTCACTTGCATGCAGAATTGCATTATAAAGAATATACAAGGTGTCCAGAAAGGGTATCGGGTATTTGTATTCGCGCCAAATTCGAAACTGGGCGTCTAAAGGGTGCGGGGAGGGGTTCGTGGCGTCCGCCATTTTGTGGACTTTTAGTCACGATGGAACAGTACTCGGGGACGCATCGCGCATTTTGCGTACGAGCGTATTATCGTAATGGTGATTCAATAGTGACTGCTCAACGTCTCTATCGTGCGGAATATCATACACGCCACGCGCCAAGTAATGATAGCATTAGGAAATGGATCAGGATGTTCGAGAATACAGGTGCGACAGTTAAAATTCAAAACTCTGGTCGTCCTCGTTCAGTTCGCGATGAAGAAACAATTGAAGAAGTTGAGGCGTCGGTTCGTCAAAATCCGTCTTTATCCATCCGAAAGCGAAGCCAAGCGTTGAACATCAAAAAATCGTCTTTACATTCGATTTTAAAGAAAGACTTACATCTAAAAGCCTATAAAATTCAATTGGTTCAAGAATTGAAGGATACGGACTTTGCTAATCGACTGAATTTTGCGAACGAAATGCTGCAGCGATTTAACAACTTTAACAACATACTGTTCAGTGACGAAGCAAATTTTCACCTGAATGGTCATGTTAATAAGCAGAATTGTCGGTACTGGGCAGTGGAGAATCCGAGACGAAAGCATGAACGACCCCTGCATAGCCCAAAGGTCGTTGTTTGGGCCGCTATGTCTGCTAAAGGCATAATTGGTCTTTATTTTCATGAAGATCAACGAGGCCGAGCAATTAATGTGAATAGTGACCGTTATTGCGATATGTTACGAAATTTTTTGGTCCCAGAGTTGCAGGAGTTTGCAGGTTTCAACTTAAGAACGTGGTTCCAGCAAGATGGGGCCACTTGCCATACCTCAAATGACTCAATGGAAGTTGTTAACGAATTATTCCCTAATAAAGTCATTTCGCGTAGGGGTAACATCAACTGGCCTCCCAGAAGCCCCGACCTTAGCCCGCTTGACTATTTTGCATGGGGATACCTTAAAAGTAAGGTTTATCAAAACAATCCGACGAATCTAACCCAGTTAAAGCATAACATCAGGTCAGAAATGGCAGCAATATCGATAGCTATGTGTCAACGTGTTATCGCCAATCTTCGTTTCCGTTTAGAAGAGTGCCAGCAACGTAACGGTCATCATTTGGATAACATCATCTTTTCCAAATAATTCTCCAATTCATATGCTAATAATAAACAATAAACTTTTTTATTGCATACAAATAATTTTTGTTTCATTGAACTTACAAATACCCGTACCCTTTCTGGACATCTTGTATTAAAATAAAGTTAAGTACCTTTGAATTACATATCGGGAATCGACTTAGATTAAAATGAAATATATCAATAGGATCCATATTATGAGTGTTATAATGTTCGATATTATTGTATGAGCGACACATTGGGACTTGCTATTGGACAGTTGAAAGATATATTGTTTTTATAAAAAGGCATATGAAATAATTTTGTGCTTCTACTACGGATTTTGATGTTGAAGCTTACCATGCTCAGAAGTTGTGGACAGTCTATGGTAGAATGAATAATTTTATGCAGGTAAATTAATTCACTTGTTTGCCTTTTGCTAGAGAGAGAGGAGATTTTAAAGTGCTTGGCACGTTCTGTGTTCTATGTGATTATTATGTGGTATGAATGGAGTTTCAAGAAAGAAGTGTGTCTAAACGATAATCAGCAGAGATGGAAGAAAGTTAATGGTATTAGTATGAAGTTATTATGTGCCTGCGCAGTGCAGGGTGGTGCAGCGTTGTGCGGTGTGTAACGTTAGAGGAGAGTGTGCCTTCCTGCCCACAGGTCTGTCGAAGTTCGCGAAGCTGGCTCGCAGTGTGACGCGTTCGCGCTCAGTGCTGGTGTCGGCGCTGCCGGCGCTCAAGGAGCCGCAACGGCAGAGCCACCTGGCGCATGTCAGTAACACTACCACCGCTCTCCCGCATGTAAACACGCACGCTCTTCTCTTTCTCTATCTCTCTGTACATTCTGAGATGTTCGCCGCGCCGCCCCACGCCTGCACGGCATAAGGACGCGACGCGGCGCACATCTCTATGTATTATACCTTCTCTGTGAAGTTGCTAATCAGTGATGCGTAGAGTGTGTAAAGCGAGCCGCTTGAGAGCTCTCCCCTCTATCTCTCAGATCGATTTCAATTCCTAAACTAAAAGATTAACTGTGACCTTACGAGTATTTAAACTGAGCTTCTAATTATATAATACCTAATAACCTAGACTTAGAGTCCAGAAACTGTAAGGTTCCACCTTCTGCAAACTCTTTTAGTTTGTCATAAACTATTATTTATCACTCTATCGACCTCATTCAAAATTGAATTTAATTCTGGTAGTCCGTAACTTCCTGGCTTGTCACTTATTCTATTCTTTTTCTTTTTTTGTTACCACAATAAGAAAGCTGATGTTTATTAAAATTAAGCGCGAAATATCTATGAGATTTTTCAAACTATTGCCAGTTAAATCTGAAGGTTTGGCTGAAGAACAGCGTCGTCTGATGATTCTTCCTCACGGGCGACAAAAAGCTGATGCCAAATCTTTTTGTGGCATCGTATATTTTTTTAAATTTTGTTTTTAATACATATTTTATGTTTTTGTAATATTTTTTTGTTTTAATTGTGTACAATAAATATTTTTTCTTTCTTTCAATAATAATAACTTTTACAATGTATCTACTATGAACAAATGCAAGAAGCCGTGTGAGACTGCACTTCGCACTGCCGCGCCCGTAGATGTATTTGTCGACATTGACGCTTTTAATCCTTACCAATACCAATTTAGCTAACCAAATATATATATATATATACATAATTTATTGCTTAAAATCCTGAGGCGCATGCGCTGGCGGATATCCAAGAAATGGTTAAAAATGTTTTAGCAGATCTTCGTATCGCGGTACGTTTTATTGATGAAATAACAAAGAGTTCGACAGGAAGTATGTATTACATTCTACATGAAAGCTTAAATATGAAAAAGTATTCGCTCGTTGTAGGCTTAGCCTATGTCACTCTGACAATTTAGACAAATGTAACGACACCTCGAATGGGATACAGATCGTACCAATGAAATAGACATACACACGCTCAAAAATCATAACCCTCCTTTTTCACAGTCGAGTAAACAAACGAACTCGGCTCCACACAGCCAACGTTAGCGCCAACAGCTGCCAACATTGAGACCAACAATCGATCTGACGCACCATATTATATGCTTCATATCAATAAAAACGGCCCTGCGGCTCCCCATCTGTGAACTGACTTCATAGCTCTGTCATTCCTAGCGAGGCAAAATGTTTTCACTGTAGGTACCTGATAGTAAATGAACTCACTGTGAAAGGTAAAGTCACTATAGATAGGGTAGTCGCGACCACGCCGGTGAATACCTATAGGTCCCATTTCGCTACCTATTCATGTTATATTGCTTTTGGTCTTCATTAGCCAGGTGGTCCTAAGCGCAACACCTATACTCGATGTCCTGGGTTCAATTCCCAGGTCGAGCAAAGTGTGATTGGGTTTTTCTATTAAGTATTAATGTCACATCAGATTTTGGTTTTGTGCCCGATTAATGGCAATAGGCTCGCCCCCTATACATGGGATCTAAAAATATAACCGGCAAACTGTGAGTGTACATTAGTACACCTCTGCCTAACTCTTCGAGGATACAGGCGTGATAGTATGTATATATATAGAATAAAAATTCTGTAAAAATAGCTTTATTAAAAATTTGCACCCGTTTGACTTTCCTCCTTGTACAATTGGCATTTTTAAATCACGTGACTCACAAACAATAAATATTAATATTCCAAAGGGAAAATGAATTATATAAACAATTACTTTTTCCAGATTTGTATTGCTGTAGGCTTTTTATCTATAGACCAAAATTACTTAATAATTTACTTTAATTTTTAAACATGCAGTCAAATATCAAATATCGAACGAAGCCGCGGGTACAGCCATTTTTTAGGATAAAATTATGTGATTATAATGCATTTAAATCAAGCAAATAACAAGGAAATGTGCTTTTTGAAAATGTTTTTTTTGGAACTTTAGTTTTTACTCTCTCACTACGCCTGCGTACCGCGTACCGCGTACTGCGCACCGTGTACCGCGTAAAAATAATATAAATCAAGTATTTATAGGTACATCAAAGATACTTTGACGGTTGCCTATTTAGTAGCATCATAGTGAAATCATAAGATTCAGTGTTCGGAACATGCAAATCGAGCGAGTTTAGTTGACACCTCGTTTGGAGCGACCACGACAGCCACCGAGGAGGTATTTATTTATTTATATAGGCACACATTACAGATTATAAACAAAATAAGAATAAATCTCAAAATTTTACATGTTTTAACTAGCTTATTAGTGCATATCAGTTGTTGTTATTTCCCAAACGTAAAAAAAGAAAGAAATGAATTTGTCACTTGCATGCAGAATTGCATTATAAAGAATATACAAGGTGTCCAGAAAGGGTATCGGGTATTTGTATTCGCGCCAAATTCGAAACTGGGCGTCTAAAGGGTGCGGGGAGGGGTTCGTGGCGTCCGCCATTTTGTGGACTTTTAGTCACGATGGAACAGTACTCGGGGACGCATCGCGCATTTTGCGTACGAGCGTATTATCGTAATGGTGATTCAATAGTGACTGCTCAACGTCTCTATCGTGCGGAATATCATACACGCCACGCGCCAAGTAATGATAGCATTAGGAAATGGATCAGATGTTCGAGAATACAGGTGCGACAGTTAAAATTCAAAACTCTGGTCGTCCTCGTTCAGTTCGCGATGAAGAAACAATTGAAGAAGTTGAGGCGTCGGTTCGTCAAAATCCGTCTTTATCCATCCGAAAGCGAAGCCAAGCGTTGAACATCAAAAAATCGTCTTTACATTCGATTTTAAAGAAAGACTTACATCTAAAAGCCTATAAAATTCAATTGGTTCAAGAATTGAAGGATACGGACTTTGCTAATCGACTGAATTTTGCGAACGAAATGCTGCAGCGATTTAACAACTTTAACAACATACTGTTCAGTGACGAAGCAAATTTTCACCTGAATGGTCATGTTAATAAGCAGAATTGTCGGTACTCGGGCAGTGGAGAATCCGAGACGAAAGCATGAACGACCCCTGCATAGCCCAAAGGTCGTTGTTTGGGCCGCTATGTCTGCTAAAGGCATAATTGGTCTTTATTTTCATGAAGATCAACGAGCGCCGAGCAATTAATGTGAATAGTGACCGTTATTGCGATATGTTACGAAATTTTTTGGTCCCAGAGTTGCAGGAGTTTGCAGGTTTCAACTTAAGAACGTGGTTCCAGCAAGATGGGGCCACTTGCCATACCTCAAATGACTCAATGGAAGTTGTTAACGAATTATTCCCTAATAAAGTCATTTCGCGTAGGGGTAACATCAACTGGCCTCCCAGAAGCCCCGACCTTAGCCCGCTTGACTATTTTGCATGGGATACCTTAAAAGTAAGTTTATCAAACAATCCGACGAATCTAACCCAGTTAAAGCATAACATCAGGTCAGAAATGGCAGCAATATCGATAGCTATGTGTCAACGTGTTATCGCCAATCTTCGTTTCCGTTTAGAAGAGTGCCAGCAACGTAACGGTCATCATTTGGATAACATCATCTTTTCCAAATAATTCTCCAATTCATATGCTAATAATAAACAATAACTTTTTTATTGCATACAAATAATTTTTGTTTCATTGAACTTACAAATACCCGTACCCTTTCTGGACATCTTGTATTAAATAAAGTTAAGTACCTTTGAATTACATATCGGGAATCGACTTAGATTAAAATGAAATATATCAATAGGATCCATATTATGAGTGTTATAATGTTCGATATTATTGTATGAGCGACACATTGGGACTTGCTATTGGACAGTTGAAAGATATATTGTTTTTATAAAAAGGATATGAAATAATTTTGTGCTTCTACTACGGATTTTGATGTTGAAGCTTACCATGCTCAGAAGTTGTGGACAGTCTATGGTAGAATGAATAATTTTATGCAGGTAAATTAATTCACTTGTTTGCCTTTTGCTAGAGAGAGAGGAGATTTTAAAGTGCTTGGCACGTTCTGTGTTCTATGTGATTATTATGTGGTATGAATGGAGTTTCAAGAAAGCAGTGTGTCTAAACGATAATCAGCAGAGATGGAAGAAAGTTAATGATATTAGTATGAAGTTATTATGTGCCTGCGCGGTGCAGCGCGGTGCAGGGTGGTGCAGCGTGGTGCGGTGTGTAACGTTAGAGGAGAGTGTGCCTTCCTGCCCACAGGTCTGTCGAAGTTCGCGAAGCTGGCTCGCAGTGTGACGCGTTCGCGCTCAGTGCTGGTGTCGGCGCTGCCGGCGCTCAAGGAGCCGCAACGGCAGAGCCACCTGGCGCATGTCAGTAACACTACCACCGCTCTCCCGCATGTAAACACGCACGCTCTTCTCTTTCTCTATCTCTCTGTACATTCTGAGATGTTCGCCGCGCCGCCCCACGCCTGCACGGCATAAGGACGCGACGCGGCGCACATCTCTATGTATTATACCTTCTCTGTGAAGTTGCTAATCAGTGATGCGTAGAGTGTGTAAAGCGAGCCGCTTGAGAGCTCTCCCCTCTATCTCTCAGATCGATTTCAATTCCTAAACTAAAAGATTAACTGTGACCTTACGAGTATTTAAACTGAGTTTCTAATTATATAATACCTAATAACCTAGACTTAGGGTCCAGAAACTGTAAGGTTCCACCTTCTGCAAACTCTTTTAGTTTGTCATAAACTATTATTTATCACTCTATCGACCTCATTCAAAATTGAATTTAATTCTGGTAGTCCGTAACTTCCTGGCTTGTCACTTATTCTATTCTTTTTCTTTTTTTGTTACCACAATAAGAAAGCTGATGTTTATTAAAATTAAGCGCGAAATATCTATGAGATTTTTCAAACTATTGCCAGTTAAATCTGAAGGTTTGGCTGAAGAACAGCGTCGTCTGATGATTCTTCCTCACGGGCGACAAAAAGCTGATGCCAAATCTTTTTGTGGCATCGTATATTTTTTTAAATTTTGTTTTTAATACATATTTTATGTTTTTGTAATATTTTTTTGTTTTAATTGTGTACAATAAATATTTTTTCTTTCTTTCAATAATAATAACTTTTACAATGTATCTTCTATGAACAAATGCAAGAAGCCGTGTGAGACTGCACTTCGTACTGCCGCGCCCGTAGATGTATTTGTCGACATTGACGCTTTTAATCCTTACCAATACCAATTTAGCTAACCAAATATATATATATATACATAATTTATTGCTTAAAACCTGAGGCGCATGCGCTGGCGGATATCCAAGAAATGGTTAAAAATGTTTTAGCAGATCTTCGTATCGCGGTACGTTTTATTGATGAAATAACAAAGAGTTCGACAGGAAGTATGTATTACATTCTACATGAAAGCTTAAATATGAAAAAGTATTCGCTCGTTGTAGGCTTAGCCTATGTCACTCTGACAATTTAGACAAATGTAACGACACCTCGAATGGGATACAGATCGTACCAATGAAATAGACATACACACGCTCAAAAATCATAACCCTCCTTTTTCACAGTCGAGTAAACAAACGAACTCGGCTCCACACAGCCAACGTTAGCGCCAACAGCTGCCAACATTGAGACCAACAATCGATCTGACGCACCATATTATATGCTTCATATCAATAAAAACGGCCCTGCGGCTCCCCATCTGTGAACTGACTTCATAGCTCTGTCATTCCTAGCGAGGCAAAATGTTTTCACTGTAGGTACCTGATAGTAAATGAACTCACTGTGAAAGGTAAAGTCACTATAGATAGGGTAGTCGCGACCACGCCGGTGAAGTACCTATAGGTCCCATTTCGCTACCTATTCATGTTATATTGCTTTTGGTCTTCATTAGCCAGGTGGTCCTAAGCGCAACACCTATACTCGATGTCCTGGGTTCAATTCCCAGGTCGAGCAAAGTGTGATTGGGTTTTTCTATTAAGTATTAATGTCACATCAGATTTTGGTTTTGTGCCCGATTAATGGCAATAGGCTCGCCCCCTATACATGGGATCTAAAAATATAACCGGCAAACTGTGAGTGTACATTAGTACACCTCTGCCTAACTCTTCGAGGATACAGGCGTGATAGTATGTATATATCTAGAATAAAAATTCTGTAAAAATAGCTTTATTAAAAATTTGCACCCGTTTGGCTTTCCTCCTTGTACAGTAGCAAACGCATATATTAATTATAAAACACACAGCAACTTCATAGATGAGATGCATTATGGTAATCATAAGTAGCACCTATCAGCTGTCACAGTGCACGGTCAGCACTCAGCACTCAGTACAGTGCGCGGATATCACTTAGCACAAGTGCACAGTGAACGGGCTCGCGTCAGGTTGGTGCACTTGACAGTGGTTATGTGACGGGTTGGCTACTTTACATATTCAACACTTTTTTTAGTATGCACTAAACGAGGAATCACGTAAAGAAAAACTTTCCTCAGCAAGGGGAGTAACAAAATAACACATTTTTTCTGTTGACGACTTTTTCTCGATAGCTTGGACTGTACCACTGTAACAGATGCTCTCGAATACTTACTGTAAGTAGCTGACCCATCACATTGATCTCGAGGCGAGCGCATGGGCACGTGCGTACGTATGGTTTGTGTGTGTGTGTGCAGGTGATGTCGCTATCGGGCGACGTGCTGCCTCAGTACCGGCAGGAAGCACCGAAGACGCCGCCGCACATTCTGCTTCACTACTGTGCATTCAAAGCGATCTGGGACTGGATCATCCTGTGCCTGACGTTCTACACTGCCATCATGGTGCCCTACAATGTCGCGTTCAAGAACAAGACGAGCGAGGACGTCTCGCTGCTCGTCATCGACTCGATAGTCGACGTCGTGTTCTTCATCGACATCGTGCTTAATTTCCATACGACGTTCGTGGGCCCCGGCGGCGAGGTGGTCAGTGACCCCAAGGTCATCCGCAAGAATTACTTCAAGTCGTGGTTCCTAATCGACTTGTTGTCGTGCCTCCCCTACGACGTGTTCAACGCGTTCGACCACGACGAAGACGTGAGTGTGTTCAGTAGGCTCGCCTATCGCTTAGCGCTTAGCGTTTAACCATACCGCTCGGACTGGTGAACGGAACTCGCGGCCCGCAGGGTATCGGCAGCCTGTTCAGCGCGCTGAAAGTGGTTCGACTACTGCGGCTAGGGCGCGTGGTGCGCAAGCTGGACCGTTACCTCGAGTACGGCGCAGCCATGCTGATCCTGCTGCTGTGCTTCTACATGCTGGTCGCGCACTGGCTCGCATGCGTCTGGTACAGCATCGGGCGGTCGGATGCCGACTCCGGTTTGCAGTACTCGTGGCTGTGGAAGCTCGCGAACGTGACGCAGTCGCCGTACTCGTACGTGTGGTCGAACGAGTCTGACGGGCCCGAGCTCGTGAACGGGCCCTCGCGCAAGACCATGTACGTGACGGCGCTCTACTTCACCATGACCTGCATGACCTCCGTGGGCTTCGGCAACGTCGCCGCCGAGACCGATAACGAGAAGATCTTCACCATCTGCATGATGATTGTAGCAGGTGCCGAAATTCTTCTGTTATTAGCCGGAGCACCGGCGCGGTCCCCGTCGGAGCCCAGGCACGCCTGGGACCGCGCCTACACCCTGACCTAATCTCAACCCTAGCCTCCCGCTCTGTGTCCAACCATATCGCACGGTGTTTCGCGTGATCTCCTGCACAGCCGCTAACTTCTCCCTGCTGTACTACTCTATCAGCTGTCATGATGAGCATCCACCCTTCCTTGAACTCGTGCAAGCCCACGCAGAGTCACGGCGCGTCACCTATATGGTCGAGAAAGCGGCCGGCGCACAACCACCCTCCGCAAGGTGGGACGCGAGGGTGGTGGCGCGCCGGCTGGATCCGCCCTGCAGATACACCACTACCACCACTAATCGAGAAGCGTTCTGATATTCCCAGCTCTCCTGTACGCAACCATATTCGGGCACGTGACCACCATCATCCAGCAGATGACATCCGCAACCGCAAAGTACCACGACATGTTGAACAACGTGAGGGAGTTTATGAAGCTGCACGAGGTACCGAAGGCACTTAGCGAGCGGGTCATGGACTACGTGGTATCAACGTGGGCGATGACTAAGGGTCTAGACACGGACAAGGTATCGGTCTCGTCAGAAAGTGTGATGCGGCACAGGTGTGACACGGCGTTGCTGTGACGTGCAGCGACGACGCTTTCAGGTGCTGAACTACTGCCCGAAAGACATGAAAGCTGACATCTGCGTCCACTTGAACCGCAAGGTGTTCAACGAGCACCCCGCGTTCCGGCTCGCGTCGGACGGCTGCCTGCGCGCACTCGCCATGCACTTCCAGATGTCGCACTCTGCGCCCGGCGACCTACTCTACCACACCGGCGAATCTATTGACTCTCTCTGCTTCATCGTGACCGGTAGCCTCGAGGTCATTCAGGACGAGGAGGTCGTTGCGATACTCGGTAACGCATCCCACACTTCACTCCCCACTCCTCCACACACAACGATATTCAAAATAAACCAAGCACTATTTTGACAACTTTTTTTGGACATGAACAACAGGTGCCCGTTATTGAGCGCAGTTATATAATGTACCTACACAACATCCTCTACTTTCTTCCTGCGTTATATAGCAAGTAAATATATGAATTTATGAGTAAGCTCAGCAAATACCGAAAATTAATATCAATTATTCTGTAATACTGTTTATAGATACATGTATTCCGATTTTAATTTTTTGTGATAAGTATTTATTCAATAGATCATAATATAAACATTGTCTGTCCGGATTGAACTGAAAGATGGCCTACGAGGTGATGCGAGAGCGAGTGCGTGCTTACACTTGGTGACAGGTAAGGGCGACGTGTTCGGCGACTCGTTCTGGAAGGACAGCGCTGTGGGTCAGTCGGCCGCGAACGTGCGCGCACTCACCTACTGCGACCTGCACACCATCAAGCGAGACCGACTGCTCGAGGTGCTTGACTTCTACCAGGCGTTCGCGAACAGCTTCGCGCGCAACCTCACGCTCACATACAATCTGCGCCATCGCCTCATATTCCGCAAGGTTAGTCACTGTATCCCTTGCTTTAGAGTGCTAAAGATGATCCTAATACTAAAGCATATATGTATGTATGTAACGCGATATTTGTAACATATCCTTCTACATTAAAAGAGCACGTTTCCACAACAAAACAAAAAAAATCTTTTGATATGTTGGTTGATCGTTAACTAACAAAAAAAAGACAAAACAGTCATGAGGACTTCCGACAGAAATGAAAACTTAAAACTATAAACAAACAGATGCTATTTTTGGATATCCAAATTAATTGTTTAATTTTTTTTTTTGTTTAATTTTTAGATTATATTGCTACCAAGACTCTGTTTATCGTTAACACGTCACGTGATCATGTCGATGACGACTTACATGATTTACTTCCTATCCAAACCACCTCCCTATAGAAATTTTCACTTCAAAAAAGAGTTTCGTACATTTGGTCATGTGTTACTTTTAAAATTGTCTTTATGATGAAGTAACTTTTCTTCGTAAGAATTAATATGCCATATCTAAAAATAATACTTATTAAAAAATCAATTTTTGGTTTTTAACAAATCTTTGTCACAAAATACCTTATTGTGGAACCACAACAAGAGAACCACAATTTTGTATAAATGTATAAGAGATAGGCGTAGATATAGTCTCGCGGACTTTTTTTAAAATATACTAAGGTCAAATATTTATGTAGAACATTGTATTAACGTATCACTAACCATCATGCAAGCGCACGCGAATAAAGCAGTTCGGAAGGGACTCGATTTCCGATTTAAGGCTATCTGAGAGTTGTAGTCTAATCTTAAATAGCCTATATTATTTCTCGAGAGTTTAGCTATCATATACGAAAATAATTTTTTGAATCGGACTGGTAGTTCCAGAGATTAGCGTGATTAAACAAATAAACAAACAAAAAACTTTTATATATTAGTATAGATTATAAATATTTAATAATAACAATAAAAATACTAAAAATATAAAATGTCCAGCAGAATCGTATATTTAAATCTGGTGAGAGTGTTGTTGAGTGGCCGAAGCTCGGTTGCAGGTCGCGGACGTGCGCCGAGAGCGGGAACTTATGGAGCGTCGCAAGCGTGAACCACAGCTAGAACAAGCACAAGATCACCTTGTGCGCAAAATCTTCTCACGTTTTCGTCGTGAGAGGAGCGTTGCCGCCGCACCTCCGCCCGCCCCTGCAGTCGCCGCGGCCACCCCCGCTCCGAGCCCTGCTCCAGCCGCTGATGCGGAGCGCGGAGAGAGTGTTCCCGCAGCACCCGCAGCGGCAGCGCGAGGGAAGTGGGGCCGGCTGTTAGCAGGCGGGTCGCTCGACGCGCCCTCTGGCGAAGCCCTACGCGGCGCTTTCTCAAGGAGCTTCAGCACGCGGGACCGCCCTTCTCCCGGCGTGCCCCCCGCCGCCGTGTCACCCGCCAACGTGCTGGCTGACGCACCCGCCACTACAGGCTCTAGCACTAAAGGCAAGTCCGTGACGCAACACGCTGTACTGACGAGGAGTGTGCGCGGTGTGATGAGAACGCATGCGCAGGCGGCGTTCGCGAAGGGCCGGTCGGCGAGCGCACTCGGCTGTGGCGGCTCCGCGCGCCAAGACACTATCGAGGAGGAGCTGGACGAGCGGCGTCCGGCGGCGTCTGCGGCGAGCGTGCACGAGGCAGCTCTCGCGGAGTTGCGGCGCGACGTGCGGACCGAGGTGCAGCGGCTGCAACAGAAGGTACCTAGATGCTCGGTGCTCGTAGAGATCAATGTACCAAGCGTGAGAGTAGGTGTGACGTCACGTAACGTGGTGTGTTGTAGTTGAGCCGCGTCGAGGAGCTGCTGACGATGCTGGCTACCCGCCTCGGTGCTGAGCCAGGGGAGTGCGGTGGCGGGGGGACGGAGCCCGCAGGAGACCCGGCGGCACTCACCAGGAAACGACGCTCTAAGGTCTCTATATATTATATTAGGTTATAAGTCCATCACGTCGCGCCCTCTTCTCGCAGTACCGCATACTATCAATTCCATTGTCTTTTTCGCCAAATGACTCTCGTCCCTTCGCATAACATAAACCAGGTATGAAAAGAAACAAGTCGTCTGGGGCCATATCTGGTAAATAAGGTGGTTACTCGATGGTATTTGTAGAGTTTTCAGTCAAAAATTCGTTCACAATTATGGCCTTGTGCGAAGCTGCAAAATCCAAGAATTTTCTTTCCACGAATCTGGACTTTTTGTCGAATTTGCTCTCTTAGACGCCGCATAACGCCCAAAATATACTTTATTTACTGACTTTCCGGTAAGAATTCCAAATACACAACACCGCGATAGTCAAAGAAAACACTCGACATGACTTTGACTTTTGAACGACTTTGGCGTGGTTTTTTTTCGGTTTCGGTTCAGTTGGAAGACGCCACTCCGAAACTTCTTAACTAGTTTGCATGTCAAACTCGTAAACCCATGTCTCCTCACCAGTAACAATGCGTTTCATGAATGTTGGGTCGGAATTGACTTCTAGCATGTCCTCAGCGACTCTAATGCAATTGAGTTTTTGGAGAAAATTCAGGTCTTTTGGGACTAGCCGAGCGGCAACATGTTTTATACCCAAGTGATTATTTAAAATGATACGGATCGTCTCATGAGACACAGAAAGTTCAGCGGCTATCTCTCTCAAACTTGAATAAGGATATTCAGTCACTATTTCCTTCACTTTTACGATGTTAGCTTCAGTCGAAGATGTTAATTGATGGCCTACCAGGGCGAGGCTGATCTTCCAGCATATCTCGACCGCTTTTGAACGCTTTGTACCACTTACAGGCACGTGTTTTTAATAAAATCGATTCACAGTTAACCTTCTGTAACATTTTCAGTGTCTCCGAATGCGACATTCTATTGGCGATGAAACATTTAATCCAAATTCTTTGTTCGATATTTTTGTTCATTATGAAATTCGCATTTATGATCTAACTTAAAACAACACTTTAATTAATCTAAATGTTCAACTCAAACACGGCGCCAAAATGAAAAACAATTGTGCCAATATAACAACAAAAAGAAAGAATTTCGAAACATAAACAAATCATACATTCCCGATACTTATTTGACTGAATGTATCTTTTACTGTTATTTTTACAAAACAGTCGACACTAACGGATTTTTAAACAATCGTTTATTATATTATAATTTTGTACGATCATTATATATAAAAAAAGCAAAATATTACATATAGAAAAAAAAACACAGCTGTGACTACTGCAGTCACAACAAAAACAACTTTTTGTAATTTCGAAAGTGCCAGCGCCATGATAACATACGTACGTATCTCTCGACGTTCGTTCTTGTAGTGTACGTGTGTGTAATTGCGAGGCACAGTCCTGCGGCCAAGCTCCACCCCGAAAATCGGTGAAGATCGTCAAATGTATGTATGTATTATCGCTATAGATTCGTGAAAGTAGCTCTGGTGTCCCGAGCTTCCGCTTCACCAGGCTTCACGTTCGGGCAATACTGTCACATAATAATAAAGAACATTAAACATAACTGTATTCGTTGACTCGTATGGTGTTCTCGACAGGCACGGAGCAAAGGAGCTGCGCCGCAGGTGCCCACGCCCACCAGCCCAAACGTGCCGACCGTACCCTCCACTTCCCCACTCTCGGTAGAGCCGACGAGTCGCAGTGCACGAGCGCTGACGCCGGCCGGCTCCACGCCAGCTGACCTACTGTGACGCAGTGTGCCTGTGCGTTTCCCGCGCTAGTGTGTGTGCGCGCAGTGCGAGTACAAACTCAAAGATGACTTCGTTGATAAACAATGCGAAGTGTAACTCATGTACAGAGTGGACATATAATTAAAGACGCTTGCAAAATAATGATTAAGCCGAAGACTTATAATTTTTACATGAATAGGTACTTTATAAGCATTGAAAATAGTTAATACAGCGGGACTTACATTATGCATTCTAGTAGTTTCGGTTACCTACCTATCTACATAATTTTTCTGGTTCGTGTTTGAACACTCGAGTTGTATTTTATATTTCTTTGAAATTGAGAGAGTTCTTACAAATTGTTTATCATGTATACATAGAATAAAATGAAGTCGCTTCCCGCTGTCTGTCCCCTATCTATCGTACGCTTAGATCTTTTAAACTACGCAACGGATTTTAATGCGGTTTTCAACTAACATTTAATGATTTTTACGGAAGCTTGGTATATACAATACATTCCAATTAATTAAGTTCTTGTATAGTAGAGCAAATTCATTTATTTGTAATCAAGTCGTCAAAAAATGATTTTCGGGCGCTTACATGGCTTACGCTGGCTAAACCTTATGAGATACATCAAAATAATGTTGTAAAGAATTATAGTTCAAAAAGACTATGAGAACAGGTTGCGATGGGCATATGTTTATTTCCTAAGGTTGACTAACAGTAACCATTTTTATCTTCAACATAATAATTAAAAATATTACGTTATTTGCGAAGGTATTTTTTCCAAATCAGTATTAATCCTTATCCAGATAAGTTGAGTAACTATAGAGTTACATAACATACCATCACGCCTGTATCCCCGAAGTGTTAGGCAGAGGTGTATACCCACAGTTCTCCGGGTATGTATTTAGGTCCCATGTCATAGGGGGCGAGCCTATTGCCATTAATCGGGCACAAAGCCAAACTCCGAGCTGTTACTGAGAATTTCATAGAAAACCCCAAGAGAACTCTGCTCGACCTGAAAATAGAGCCTAGGTCCTCGAGCATAGCTTCCGTGTTTAGGGCCACTAGGCTAATGAAGCAGTCATGAACTGTCAATATTAAAGCGATACTCTAAATCAAGGCTTTTTTTAAACATAAAAAAATATACCACTTTGTAACTTGTACCCGTGCGAAGCTGGGGCGGGTCGCTAGTTAATTATAAAACTGTTACATACTGAGTTTTCAATTCAAGGTATCTATTTTCAGCAAACTAATATAATTAACGCAACATTAAGCACTCGATAAACAGTTTCAAAAGTATTGCTCTAACATTTTAGTTACTGCAGAGAGACACGTCTCGGCTCGCGTTCACTTTCAACAGAACAAGTTCTCGTCCTTGGACCACTATAATTTTTATTAATAAAGAAATTAGCAAAAATTTTAGTTTTAAAGAAAACTATTTGAGCTAAAGCTATGTACTTGATTAGTTTATAAAATGTTTTATTATATTTTTTATACAAGGAAACATTGTATGTGATAAAATATCACGTGTCGGTAGCCTAGGTACTTACGATCAGTTTGAAAAATAAATATGGGCTCTTCCTTGTAGATCATTACTAAAATATTAATTTAAAACATAACTAATTTATCTACTACTAAAAATGATATACCTACTATAGGTACCTATAGGTAGTTTATAAGTTTTGAAGTGAAGCTCGAGCGGTTAATTCAATAATTAGACGAGAATTTAAATTTAAAGGATGCGTCACGTTTCGTTACATGAGAGAGAAGAAAGATATAACGTATAGAGAATGAGAAAGACAGCTATATATTATACAGGGTATTAGTAGACCGCTCCCGAAAATGAAGACAGACGATAGTATTAATGACACCTTTGATGATGGGATGGAAAAAAAAATGATCCTGATTAAAAAAAAATCATATTATTTAAACTTTTTATTAGCATTATTTACGCTCCATCATGTTAGTACAACTTAATGAAACGAGAATTTTACAAAAAAATACAATACTTTACTAAAAAAAACCAGCAATGAACACTAAATTAAATACAGCTGATTGCTCGGGTCAAATAACGCGCAGGCGCGGCGCGGCGCAGCGCCAGTCCAGCGCGAGCGCGGCGCGGTGCCATTCTCGCGCGGCCCGCAGCTGGCGATCGCACAAATACTTATTTACAATATTGTCTAAATACCTAACTTATCTACTTTGCCACTGTGCTAGTGTGTACCTGGCCACTTTCATTCGAATTCTCCGGTAGAATTAAAAAAGTAACGGGTTCGATTCCCCGCGAATGAAAAAAATACTTAAATAAAATTTTAACAAGCATTGAGCCATGTTTTTTAATACATCGTGTAAGAATGTTTATTATTCTGATGTATTCAGTTATGTACCTATTCATATCAGTTCAGTACTAAGTTATTTATAAAAAATGTAGGTATGAAACAGCTTACCGATCTAAAGCTTCCGTGGTCTTATGAGATGCGGCTCAAATTGTGCCCCATTCATTTCGAGGCAGATTTGGGCTCGGCGTTGCGTATCCTCATGCAGGCATCATCGTGGAGGCCTTGACCCAGTCCGCACCTAGTTTGTCGAAAACATCCACGGTCCTTTGGTGCATTTCGTTGGCACTAACACACTTACGATTAAAAGCACATTCTCTCACATACCCCTACAGAAAGAAGACTAACGGGGTCAGATCGGGTGACAGAGGTGGCCAAGAGTATGGTCCTAGTCTGCCGATCCAGCGATCATCAAATAGCTCAGTGAGGCGCTCACGGACGAATCTGAGGATGTGGGGGTGCACCATCATGCTAAAACCATTTTCGGCGATATTCAGCTAATGATAAATCGTCTAAAATGTCCTCCGACTGTTCATTTATGAGGTTTAAATATCGCTGTCCGTCAAGTTGCTGTGGCATAATCATTGGTTCTAGTATGCGATCCTTAAATAAACCTGCCCATACGTTAACCGACCATCGGGTTTGGTGCCTGATTTGTAGAACAGCGTGCGGGTTCACCTCGGAATAAACGTGTGTATTTCTTCGGTTCCACAGCCCGTTTCCTGTAAATGTCTACTCGTCCGTCCAGATCACGTGTTCAATGAAACCAGGCACACGTTGTTGCGGGTCTTATCCAATGGTAAAAAACTCGCCAGTGATCGTTCTCACCGGATACCAAGCTTGCACTTTGTGCACTTTTTATGGGCACATTCGTTTACGCTTTAACACCTTGGAAACTGTCCAGTATAACACACTTGTTACATCTCGAAGCCTTAACAATTTAGCAATACCTCGTTTAACTAAATTCGGATTTCAGCGAACGACATCAAAAATGCTCTCCTCGAACTGAATAACCACTTGACTTCCACCTCCTGTCGCTACTGGGGTAGTGGGCCAATTTTTCAACACTCGCTGAATAGCTGCTGTTATCAGGCGAGAGTCAGTCGGATGTCCAGCTGTCGGGAATCTCTCTCGGTAAATTCGTAATGCACGCGAAGCATTCCCGCGAGCTTCTCCAAGGCACATTATTCATTAACATGCTACCGTATTCACGAACACTATAAACGTATGCGTTAGGCATTATTAAAACAAAACTCTCATAAAATCAACACAATCTTAAAAAGAAACAAAAAACGTAACAATAAAATAATGACAAGAACTTAGTTAACAATACGATTGAACGAATATCTGTCGCCCACGCACGCGCACATGAAATGAAAGTCAAAGTGTGTCTCAAGAACTAAAAATACTAAACTTAATAATCAACCCCGCCAAAAGAAATAAAGCGCCGCGGGCCGCCTCCTTACAGTAGCCCCTCGTTAGCGTCGAAAGCGGCACTTTGATCTTTTCCGCAGGTCGATAAACCGTTATACCTACATTCACGACTATTATTTCATAAGTTTAGTTATCCCTACTGACTAGTCTTCATATGAAATTTAGAAGTTATAATTCAATTTTTTTTTTATACATTTATACAATCAATTGTACCCTGACGTAACAAGAAGCTCGCTACTACAAAAATGATATTAGAATATTAAATTAACCTAATTGGATTATCACGTACACAATTAAAAAATTTACAATTTTGTACAAGAAATTAAAAATGAAATGGTACAGAATAATGTAATAGTTGAAGAAACTATTTGCAATTATGATCGACAAATAATTAATCTATGAGAATGAATTTAAAAATAAAATTCTTGTACTTTATGTTAACAGACTTTCTGTTTTTAGTCCGGCCAATACTTTAATTTGAAAACAGGTAGGTACGTCACATCTAGTAGGTTAGTTGCGTGCAGCGCAAGATTGACGCTGCGCCCGGGCGTTCGTTGATCCGAGCATCAGCTGTTTTTGATTTTGTGTTTCATTGCTGGTTTTTTTTTTAGTAAAGTAATGTATTTTTTATGAAATTATCGTTTCATTTAGCTGTACTAACACGATGGAGCGTAAATAATGCTAATAAAAAGTTTAAATAATATGATTTTTTTTTTATCAGGATCAATTTTTTTTCCATCCCATCATCAAAGGTGTCATTAGTACTATTATCTGTCTTCATTTTCGGGAGCGGTTTACTAATACCCTGTATATCTAATACACAGTTAGGGCTTCTTTATCTCTGGTTTAGGGTATCGGAGCCGTCTCTTTTCAAAGTTTCACTTCTATCAAGCGATGTAAAAAACGTTTTTATAATTTTAAACTTAATCATGTACGTATAGGTATCTATTGTAAAACAAAATATATTTACTAGTTGGTGACACAAGGCGGCAACGGTCAGCTTGTTGCAGGACTGCCAGGACACTTCCTACAAGGGCCAGTGAGCACATGACCTATAGTGTTTCACATCATACTATCAAAGTAAAGTCACGTGTTCAATGGGAACTGTTAGTCCAGTTATTGTAGTCAGACTATTTGAAATGTAACGGGTGTCTTTAATTATGTGTCAACTATTAAATGTACCTATGTATGTATGTGCCTACTACCAACTACAATACAAACGGCTGTTTCTATTTTCCGCGTCTACATTGTACCTACAGTTTCATTGCTCAATACATTATTCTCATTAACAAATAGTATTAGTAGTTATGCAGCTTACATAAACCTACTCGCAATACACTAGTCATTTAAACTGTAAGCCTTACAGCGAGTCACCAGCGGGATCTTATAAATCGAGTGTCGCCAATCGCATGTCGACGTAGTGATAACATTGAGTCTTGACAGGATACTAAATATAAATAGCACCTGATGGTAATACCTACAACGGCTGCCGTCGCACTCATGCCGGCCTAGATGCTAGAATACCTCTCCAGGCCTCGATGTCATAGTTGAGTGGTCCTTACCTGCTACTCCATGACATCAAGTACCAGTCTAATATGTACGTAGATTGGTGACGGGCCATGCTCTAGCGCCACTGTAATGAATAAAGCCACATCACGCTGCTTAATCTTAAACTGTAGCGTGGTGGAGTGACCAGCTCCCCCACTACTCACTCCATCACTCTGACCGCTTAAAATACATGTTACGTTTATAATTTGTGTTGAATTCGATTGCATTCTCCTTCTCGCACATGCGTCCGAGTCCGCACAATGCGTACGTGTCGCATGTGTGCGTGCGAGGCTGCTTACGTCATCGACACGACCGTCCGAAGCATATCTCGTTTGCATTATAAATTATTCGTTGTTAAAGTTTCTAAATTTTATTTAAGATATTGGATATCGTCACGTTTTCACTTCTGACACCAGCGGTGATCGCTCACTCACTCAGTCACTACCTCTACACTCTGTACGTACAGTCGTACACACTCGTGTTCAGTTGTAGTACTATGATATAGGATACGCTGAGCAAGCGATCGCCGCTAGGCTCACAAACTTTAAGAAAAATATATAAAAATGAAAAGCGACTCGTGGTTTCATTTCAACCTCATGAATACTTGACGGAAATAGAAATACAAAATAAAAATGCACTATTTATTTTATCTTAACTTTAATATATTATATACAAAAAGAAATACATTAACGCAGACAGGGCGGCGCGGGAAGCAAAGAGCCGACGCGAGGCGGGGCGCTTCTCATTTCATTCATACATAGCTTAAATTATATAGCACACATGTTGCGTACGATATATAGTACGATGTTTTTGAATAGTAAAGCATTGGTCGGTCTCTCGGCTCGCTCGGGTCGGGGCCGCTGCACGCTGTGCTCGCGTAGTCGCACGGGCGCGCGCTCGCCACCTGCCGTCTCATTGTTTACAACAAAACACAAAGCATGGCTCTTACGTTGCCCACGATCGAGCGTGACCGACAGACCGGCCGGAATTCAATACTTCTAAAGAATATTTCAATGTAATGATCATCCCCACTATTTATTAATACGAGTGTACTGCATATATTTTACATATTCTCAGAACATTAGAACCCTACGTCTCAAAGAGCAAAGAATCTAAAAAATATTTAAACATGTTACCTCACAATGGAACTTTAACTACCCAAGAACAGAAACATTAATGATATAGAATACAGATGCATGAATAGAGTTCCGACACTGCGGCTACTAAGCACTTGTTGTCAGGGTTTTCTCTAAAATTGTATAATAATTAGAAATATGTCGGTCGGTCACATGCAGACCAGATTGTTAAGAGCTTCCTCGGCTCGCTCGGCTCACTCGGCACGCGAGGCCCGACTACTGCACCGCTATGCCACTACGCGCTACGAAGCTATGCAGACAGCGAGTAGAGCATAGCTGTCTAACCGGCCGCGGCCTCTGATTTCTCGCAAACATTCACTCTCATTTATAAAAGTTTCTTCAGAAAAATCATTATAGAAGACGATGGATAGCATCGTCGCCGTGCTGTCGTCGCGATGTCGCCCCGATGGAACCAAGATCACACGTACGTAGCAAGAGAAGAGTGAAACAAGTTGAAGAGAGCGACCACGATGCGCGTCCCGGTTCGGCAGGCGCCAGGCAGTAGGCGACAGGCGACAGGCGACAGGCGGTGGCCGGCTAGTGTCGCTTGTCGGCGAGCGCGGAGTGTTGCGAGAGGTGCGAGAGCGCGGACTGCGCGGACGAGCACATGTCCTGCAACACACACACACACATACACATACACATAGAGGGCGCGTCAAGAGCCGTGCTAGGGGGGTGGTGGGTAACCACGCGCACGCACTCACTTGGAACGAGAACTGCGGGAAGTGCTCTTCCTGGATCCGCTGGAGGCCGGTGTCGGAGTCGGGCGGGGTGAGCTCGACACTCTCGCCGGTGAACTCAGAGTCGAAGTAGCGCGTGTCAGTCTCGGACTCGACCTGCGGCTTGAACGGCGGCGGTATCTGTTCACATACACGCAGACACACACACATACAAATTAATTTCACGAACAATACTTACCACAATGTATTATTATAATTATCTTCAAATAGATAAAAACGTTTTCCTGTAATCGAATCCTGATTTATCATTAAAAATGTAATGTCTCTGTGTTTGTCTTTTTATTTATAACTAGGTGTGGTCACCTGTGTTAAATTTTGCGACCAACTCAACTCTCGATTGCGCCTAACTTCCTGTTTAATATCATAGCGTGATGTTATATGGTATGTTTACGGTGGCGGTGGCGGAGGCGGGGCTATTACTATTTACATATTATATAGATAGGTGATACAATCAATTGTACCCTGACGTAACAAGAAGCTCGCTACTACAAAAATGATATTAGAATATTAAATTAACCTAATTGGATTATCACGTACACAATTAAAAAATTTACAATTTTGTACAAGAAATTAAAAATGAAATGGTACAGAATAATGTAATAGTTGAAGAAACTATTTGCAATTATGATCGACAAATAATTAATCTATGAGAATGAATTTAAAAATAAAATTCTTGTACTTTATGTTAACAGACTTTCTGTTTTTAGTCCGGCCAATACTTTAATTTGAAAACAGGTAGGTACGTCACATCTAGTAGGTTAGTTGCGTGCAGCGCAAGATTGACGCTGCGCCCGGGCGTTCGTTGATCCGAGCATCAGCTGTTTTTGATTTTGTGTTTCATTGCTGGTTTTTTTTTTAGTAAAGTAATGTATTTTTTATGAAATTATCGTTTCATTTAGCTGTACTAACACGATGGAGCGTAAATAATGCTAATAAAAAGTTTAAATAATATGATTTTTTTTTTATCAGGATCAATTTTTTTTCCATCCCATCATCAAAGGTGTCATTAGTACTATTATCTGTCTTCATTTTCGGGAGCGGTTTACTAATACCCTGTATATCTAATACACAGTTAGGGCTTCTTTATCTCTGGTTTAGGGTATCGGAGCCGTCTCTTTTCAAAGTTTCACTTCTATCAAGCGATGTAAAAAACGTTTTTATAATTTTAAACTTAATCATGTACGTATAGGTATCTATTGTAAAACAAAATATATTTACTAGTTGGTGACACAAGGCGGCAACGGTCAGCTTGTTGCAGGACTGCCAGGACACATCCTACAAGGGCCAGTGAACACATGACCTATAGTGTTTCACATCATACTATCAAAGTAAAGTCACGTGTTCAATGGGAACTGTTAGTCCAGTTATTGTAGTCAGACTATTTTAAATGTAACGGGTGTCTTTAATTATGTGTCAACTATTAAATGTACCTATGTATGTATGTGCCTACTACCAACTACAATACAAACGGCTGTTTCTATTTTCCGCGTCTACATTGTACCTACAGTTTCATTGCTCAATACATTATTCTCATTAACAAATAGTATTAGTAGTTATGCAGCTTACATAAACCTACTCGCAATACACTAGTCATTTAAACTGCAAGCCTTACAGCGAGTCACCAGCGGGATCTTATAAATCGAGTGTCGCCAATCGCATGTCGACGTAGTGATAACATTGAGTCTAGACAGGATACTAAATATAAATAGCACCTGATGGTAATACCTACAACGGCTGCCGTCGCACTCATGCCGGCCTAGATGCTAGAATACCTCTCCAGGCCTCGATGTCATAGTTGAGTGGTCCTTACCTGCTACTCCATGACATCAAGTACCAGTCTAATATGTACGTAGATTGGTGACGGGCCATGCTCTAGCGCCACTGTAATGAATAAAGCTGCTTAATCTTAAACTGTAGCGTGGTGGAGTGACCAGCTCCCCCACTACTCACTCCATCACTCTGACCGCTTAAAATACATGTTACGTTTATAATTTGTGTTGAATTCGATTGCATTCTCCTTCTCGCACATGCGTCCGAGTCCGCACAATGCGTACGTGTCGCATGTGTGCGTGCGAGGCTGCTTACGTCATCGACACGACCGTCCGAAGCATATCTCGTTTGCATTATAAATTATTCGTTGTTAAAGTTTCTAAATTTTATTTAAGATATTGGATATCGTCACGTTTTCACTTCTGACACCAGCGGTGATCGCTCACTCACTCAGTCACTACCTCTACACTCTGTACGTACAGTCGTACACACTCGTGTTCAGTTGTAGTACTATGATATAGGATACGCTGAGCAAGCGATCGCCGCTAGGCTCACAAACTTTAAGAAAAATATATAAAAATGAAAAGCGACTCGTGGTTTCATTTCAACCTCATGAATACTTGACGGAAATAGAAATACAAAATAAAAATGCACTATTTATTTTATCTTAACTTTAATATATTATATACAAAAAGAAATACATTAACGCAGACAGGGCGGCGCGGGAAGCAAAGAGCCGACGCGAGGCGGGGCGCTTCTCATTTCATTCATACATAGCTTAAATTATATAGCACACATGTTGCGTACGATATATAGTACGATGTTTTTGAATAGTAAAGCATTGGTCGGTCTCTCGGATCGCTCGGGTCGGGGCCGCTGCACGCTGTGCTCGCGTAGTCGCACGGGCGCGCGCTCGCCACCTGCCGGTCTCATTGTTTACAACAAAACACAAAGCATGGCTCTTACGTTGCCCACGATCGAGCGTGACCGACAGACCGGCCGGAATTCAATACTTCTAAAGAATATTTCAATGTAATGATCATCCCCACTATTTATTAATACGAGTGTACTGCATATATTTTACATATTCTCAGAACATTAGAACCCTACGTCTCAAAGAGCAAAGAATCTAAAAAATATTTAAACATGTTACCTCACAACGGAACTTTAACTACCCAAGAACAGAAACATTAATGATATAGAATACAGATGCATGAATAGAGTTCCGACACTGCGGCTACTAAGCACTTGTTGTCAGGGTTTTCTCTATAATTGTATAATAATTAGAAATATGTCGGTCGGTCACATGCAGACCAGATTGTTAAGAGCTTCCTCGGCTCGCTCGGCTCACTCGGCACGCGAGGCCCGACTACTGCTCCGCTATGCCACTACGCGCTACGAAGCTATGCAGACAGCGAGTAGAGCATAGCTGTCTAACCGGCCGCGGCCTCTGATTTCTCGCAAACATTCACTCTCATTTATAAAAGTTTCTTCAGAAAAATCATTATAGAAGACGATGGATAGCATCGTCACCGTGCTGTCGTCGCGTTGTCGCCCCGTTGGAACCAAGATCACACGTACGTAGCAAGAGAAGAGTGAAACAAGTTGAAGAGAGCGACCACGATGCGCGTCCCGGTTCGGCAGGCGCCAGGCAGTAGGCGACAGGCGACAGGCGACAGGCGACAGGCGACAGGCGACAGGCGGTGGCCGGCTAGTGTCGCTTGTCGGCGAGCGCGGAGTGTTGCGAGAGGTGCGAGAGCGCGGACTGCGCGGACGAGCACATGTCCTGCAACACACACACACACACATACACATAGAGGGCGCGTCAAGAGCCGTGCTAGGGGGGAGGTGGGTAACCACGCGCACGCACTCACTTGGAACGAGAACTGCGGGAAGTGCTCTTCCTGGATCCGCTGGAGGCCGGTGTCGGAGTCGGGCGGGGTGAGCTCGACACTCTCGCCGGTGAACTCAGAGTCGAAGTAGCGCGTGTCAGTCTCGGACTCGACCTGCGGCTTGAACGGCGGCGGTATCTGTTCACATACACGCAGACACACACACATACAAATTAATTTCACGAACAATACTTACCACAATGTATTATTATAATTATCTTCAAATAGATAAAAACATTTTCCTGTAATCGAATCCTGATTTATCATTAAAAATGTAATGTCTCTGTGTTTGTCTTTTTATTTATAACTAGGTGTGGTCACCTGTGTTAAATTTTGCGACCAACTCAACTCTCGATTGCGCCTAACTTCCTGTTTAATATCATAGCGTGATGTTATATGGTATGTTTACGGTGGCGGTGGCGGAGGCGGGGCTATTACTATTTACATATTATATAGATAGGTGATGCCACTAATATTATTGACAATTCATATAGCTGATTTTACGTTTTTTATACTATTTCCAATTCTTTATTATCTCGATGACAGTTCTAATTTGATAGTTGTAGTGTTGTGACCAAATAAGTAATGATATCGATAACTCATCGAGTGACATTGACGATTCATCAGATTTTGATTAAAATAAATAAATAAAGATTACCTGTCGTTATAATTATTTCCTTTCATTGTCGAGTACCTACCTATACCTACTTATTTTACAACAACTTCGAAAATTTTGAAGAAGTTGGCATTATCAATCAAGAATTAATACATTTAACATATTGTAATGAAATATAACATTAGTTAATAAATTTGTACAAAAGTATCCGGCAGTAGTTTAGTTTCTTACATTTTGTAAAAAATGTATCGGGTCTGTTATCGTGTTACGTTTATCGATATAGCTCCATCCCTATCAGTTTCTCCGACTCTGGTATAACCTTGTACGTGTGTAAACGTCATATTTTTATAAAATAATGCATACATAATGTAAAAAGGCACTCGTTCAAGTTTTCACAGGAGCTGTCATCAAGAAAATAAAGAAATGGAAATGGTATATCAGGTCTAAATAAAAAACCATTTCGAGGAATTGCATTCTACTTTAATTTTATGATACAATAGAATAAGAATATTGTATGATTAATGATATTTTTGAAGAAAATTTTTATGCCGTTTTTTAAACTTCATGACGTCATCACTAACATAAAACACGTTTTTCTTTGCCTGTTCAGTGTCAAATTCATTTGTCAAAAATGTCATATTTTATTGGATTTGTGAAAAGATGACGATACGCTAACGCCAATGTTGTCAGGGCACTTGAATCAAAAGTTACGTTTCGTTTCCTGAGAAGTTATATTTTTCCTACCAAAGATATATATTACTATTTATTATTGAGGCATATTCGCCACTATTAACTGGTTTTCAATTTGAAGGAGACTTTGTGTTAGCAAAATATCTAATTTAGTTTCATAACAAAACCTTAATAAGCTTACAAAATTGTAAATCACGTAAATTACAAAAAATATACTTTCATGTTAGGGGAGTCAAGTATTACGTAACGCAATTTTTTGCCTTCCTCCCCCCATGTAACGCACCGTAACATTTTCTAACACCCAAGTAAGCAAGTCAGCATGAGAGTTTTTATAGGCCAAGAACAGCTGATTATGCAAATTTCCTTGTCTTGAGGACAGTATGAACTCACTTTAACAACACTGACTACAGCAATACAGTCAAGGGATACCCTGTAAACAAAACGAAAATGGTTGCCAACTTGGGAGAACAAAATGAAAATGACGTACAATATAATCGAGAGATTCTCCGCAAAACATAAACTAAAACGGAAAACTCGGAAAATTTTAATTGCATTATTTTTTATTTCAAATTAAAAAAAATAATAATGTAACGCGTTGTTCGAACCCCCTCTCGCCCTTGTAACGCATCGTAACGCTTTACAAGACCCCTCCTCCAAATTGCATAACGTAATACTTGAATCCCTTAGAAAAGTTACGAGAAATGTAACTATTTGCCAACGTTGGTATACATACTACGGTATGACCAGAAGCACAAAGTATGATAATCCACAGATAACATTATGTAACAGTTTTTTTTTAATAAAAAGATCCATAAAAATAATATCTGATGCATTAAAAAAAATAAAAAAGTCCAGTTCCGAGATCACAGATCACTCTGAGCACAGATCCAGTAAGTATAGATATTTATTTATTTATAATAAAAACACCAACAAGAATTACATTTAGACAAATTATAAAATTACCAACAAAAAAAGACTCTAAACAAATGCAATCTTAATTATAGGAATTTATGACATGATTACACAGGTGAGCAGTTATAATAATTAATTTTAAAAAAGCAAGAATGAATTTGGTAATACAATAAGAGAAAAAACAACATATGTACTTTAAAATTAAACTAACAAATTAAATCACAACAAATTAAAAAATGAATATAATCTACTTACAGAGACAAATAGATTTATATTTTTCAAGACTATTCGCGAAGATGTCTAGAACTGACTTTTTAGACTCGGAGTTATAACGTCAAACAATTCTATTCAACGGAGAGAAAAGCTCCAAGTTTGTTCGGTACCTAATGATTAGTAGCGAAAATATTAAAACGAGAAGCTCTGGGCAGTTTTAAAGGAACGGTCATATTAACTCTACTCAATAACTCAGGTGCATCTAAGATTCCGTTTATCAATTGTACAAGAATGTGAGATCGAGCAACCCTCTGCGGTCCTTTAAAGAATTTAAATTAAAATACTGAAGTCTGTCTTGGTGTGTAAGCAGCTTTATTCCTAAATGTAAATTATATGTCAAATGCCACAAAAACCTCTTTTGAACCCTTTCTATCTTGTTCACATAAATATCATAATGTGGGTTCCATACGACACTACAACATTCCAAACCACTACGTACGAGTGAGTTAAAAAGTACAGTCTTTGTATGTGCTGATTTAAAATCTTTACTGTTACGCAATACAAAGCCCAACATTTTTAAACCCTCTGTTAATAATATTATCTATATGCACATTGAGACTCAATTCAGTATCCATAAGGATGCCGAGATCACGGACTTTATTCAGTGCTGTCAATGGCCTAGAATTTATAAAGTACTGACGAATAAAAAATGACTATTGCGGGAGAAATGAGTTACATAGCACTTGTCAGTATTGAAAACCATTTCGTTTGCATCACACCATTTGAGCAAAGAGTCTAAGTCGTTTTGTAGTAACAACACGTCACTAGGTGAGTTGATCGGACGAAGCAATTTAAGGTCATCTGCAAAAAGATAACACTTCGTATTCTGAAATTGCAAGCAGATATCATTAATGAAAATATTAAATAGTATAGGACCCAAGTTTGAACCTTGTGGAACTCCTGAATAGATATTGAATGGCTCGGAAGTGTAACCATTAACAACTACCTGTGACCTACGTTTGGATAGATAAGATTTACACCATTTCAATAGGTTACCGGTAATGCCTATTGATGCCAATTTTTGAATTAATATACTATGTTTGACTTTGTCAAAAGCTTTACTAAAATCGATGTAAATCACATCAACAGACTTTCTACGATCTAGGAGAGTAGTTAAATCATCAATGAAAGTCACAAGGTTTGTAGAAATGGATCTTGCCTTCACAAAACCGTGTTGAGCCGGCGATATCACTCATTTAAAATGCCACGAAAACAAAGGACATAATAATAGTTCAAATACTTTGCCAAACAAAGGTATAATTGAGATTGGTCTGTAATTTTTGATCTGATTTTTATGGCCGTTTTTATGTAAGGGAATAACAAGTGATGTCTTCCAACATGACGGAAATACACCGGTACTCAATGATTTATTGAAAATAAGAGACAAAGGATAAGCAAGAACTTTGGCACATTTAACAGCAAAGACCGGTGGAATACCATCCGCACCAGCCCCCTTGTATAAGTCCAGTCTTTTTAAAACATTAAGAACCTGTTGCCTTGTAAATGATACATTGATAAGAAGATTGCCTTTATAACTATTGCACTCATAGCTGTTCAGAATTTGCGTGTTAGAGTTATAAACTGAAGAGAAATTACTAGCGAAAAGATTGCAAATATTAACTCCATCAGCTGGATATGCAGTGGTATTTTTTTTTTTTTAAATAAAAGACCATATTAATTTGGTGATTTGAGGTTATTGATGTTTCCAATATAGATATTTAGTTATTATACGCCTTTGTTTTTAATTTTTGAAATCGGTGTTTTAGCATATCAAATGTTAGTTTATCTCGTGGATTATCGTATTTGCTGATTCTAACTTTGTATTTGTATTTTTCTTTATTTAATTTAATAAGGCTAACAGAATACCACGGTGGAAATTTATAATTTCTTTGTTTTTTCTTGGGCACATATTTATAAATTAGTTCACGAAGAGTCCTGTTGAAAGTATCAGTCATATCCTCAACAGACAGACAGTTAGAAAATAACGTATCCCAAGACGTTTCGCTTAATTCACTAATTATTTTATCGTAATTGGCTTTGAAAAAGCAGAATCTTTCGCTATTATTTGAAGGTAATCCGTTCACATTAAAAGTGAGAATCTCAAATTGTAGCGGAGGGTGCAAGTGATCAACTTCAGAAAGTGGGACCGTATTCATAATTAAATTATTCACTTCATTAGAAGTAAGAACAAGATCTAGTTGTTTATTCTTGTTGTTAAGGACATAGTTGTATTGATGTAATCCATTCAAAGCTAAAAAAATCAAAAATATGTCACCGAATTGACTTCCTTTAGCATTGTAACCTTGTAGCATTGGTGTATCTGTGACTTTTGCCCACGTAATACTTCTCAAATTAAAATCACCAACAACAAGGAATTTGGCGAGATGACGTTCTATTATATGACTAGTACTGTCCACAAAATGATTGAGGATATGATGTTTAATAGGTAGAGGTAAGTAAGCACTGCAGACATATAAAACTTCAACCTGCCCATTACATCTTGTTTCAATTGAGATCCAAAGATCTTTACATTTCGACTCCAAATCGTTTAATCTAACGGATTTATACAAATTCAATACAGCAATTAAAACACCTCCTCCATCTTTATTTGCATGAAAGCCAGAACTTTCACGGTCTCGTCTATAAACATTATACCGTGAATCAAACAATTCAGAATCGAAGACACTGCTATTTAACCATGTCTCTGTAAGTATAATAATATCAAAGTAGTTACATACAATGTTATTAAAAAAATCTACGGTTTTAGTCCTCAAGTCTTCTAACATTTTGATAGTATACATTTAGACTGGAGAATTTCAATGGTTAAAAGTACAAACTAAATTTATAATCTTTAAGCTAATATTATTTAAACAAAAAATTAAATTTGCTATAAACACAGAAATAATAAACAGCAAATTAACTGAGCTTACTAAGAGTGTCTAGGCTACGTATGTAGATATAATTTGATTCTTCATTCTTACGAACGAAAATCTTTCCATTGCGTATCCACACGAATTTATAATTTAGCTCTTTACACTTCTGGCGAACAGCTGCATGAAGTGATTTGTTCTCCGGACTCAGGTACTCCACAATATATACAGCGTACTTCTTATCACCACCAATACCCAAATGACTAGTGTTCATTTTATCGCTTGAGTTCTTCTTATTAAATGCCGATGTTGCAGCTATAAAGGTATCTCTTAAACGAGGGCTAGAAATTTTCACTAAAATAGAACGCGGCCTAGTACTATTTACATATATTTTTGCCACTCTCGAACAATAATGAACATCAATCTCGTTAATCGGACAATTAATGACTTTGCCTATTTGTTTAACCATACTAATAATATTTTCATTTTTATTCTCCGGTACGCATTGTATCTCGATGTTAGTAGCGCGAGAAAGTTGATCTTGCTGCCTCAGTTTTGTGGCGAGATCTTGTGTTATTCCCCGAAGAACTTCATTTTTCTTTACGTAGTGTATATTGTGAATACTTGAGCTGAGGAAGTATGTTTTATTTTTTCAAACTCCTCATTAAATAGAGATATACTACACTCAAACGACGACAACATGTTTTTCATATCTTGCAATTTATTATTATTTTGGGTTTAAATAGATCGCGTAATTGTTCCCTAACAATATCACGAATACTTTCAGCTGATATGCATGAACAGTTGTTGCCCCTGATATGTTTAGGTCGTTGGGTCACATTATCATATTGTGAAGAAGTAAATGGATATCGTATAGGTGCATTTGTATTGTTACCTTGCTTAGGTTCCTTACAGCGGTCACAGTTCACATATCCATGATGATTTAAAATCACTAGAAAAATTCTGATAATCTTCGGCAGCATAATTCATACATGAATAATGATATTAATTGTCTTTACACCGAAAACAGTGTAAAAAGTCAACGTTCTTCAATATATTCGGGCAGGCTGCACATTTGTTTTTCGATATTCTAGATGAACTTCGTAATAGTAATACTCCAACAAAATATATACTTGAACACTTAACAAAGGCCGCAGTTGTGACGAAAAGGACGTAAGCGCCGTGAATAGGTCGTCGCTTACGCGTTTGCTTCAAATCTTTTACTTGAATATTTCAACAACCGGTAGTTCAACAAAGTGCAATAATAATACTGCACTTATTTAAAAAATAGAATTGTTTTTGAGTATCTAAACTTATCACCAATTAGATCATGCAACTATATACGAGATGTATCACTTATAAGCCGATGTGAACAATTAAACTAATAAAAAACTATTTAAAACAGAGACAGAAATTGACAGCGTTGTTACTTGCCCAAGCAGACATGCACACACACTGTTAGCACCAACACCCATCGTTCACCGGTCTACACGTCCCTTCATTGTTGCGTAGCAGCTTGTTTGTATGCACGTGACAAAAGGCTTTTTTTTTTCGATATTTTCGAATGTGTTTTAAAAGTTTTGATGAATTACTGCACATTTTAGTTACAAAAATATGAACATGAGATTGCCTATCCCAGCTGAAGAAAAACTCACTATAAAAAAAAGAATAAAAACTATTTTGTAACCCGAGCTCATACATTTTCTACTGAGCATAATATATTTGTGGTAAAGTGGCAAGTCGTTTAACGAGTAAGCGGAGTAGTAGCGCACTGACCTTCTTGGCAACGAGGTCCGGCCAGTTGATGGAGGCGAAGAAGGGATGGTTCATGATCTCGGTTGCGTCGTCCGGTCCCGCGCCGAGCCGGTGCCGCGGCTCCTTGGTGAGCAAGCCGGCCAACAGCGACCGGCAGGGCGCGGACACTGCGCGCGGAAACCGCACCTCCTCCGTCATGATCAGCGAGAAAAGCACCTCGTGGTCGCGGTTGTAGAACGGCAGCCGGCCGCACGCCATCTCGTACATCACGACGCCCGTGCCCCACCTGCACGCACACACACACAACACACACTCAGGCGCAACTCACTCCATACCAACACTTGTCAAACAATGGAAATAATTAATACAATAGGAGATTGTAAATAACGAAGATTTATAGGTAAATTGAAGACATTGTACTTTAGGCTTCTAGATTAGATACAAGTGACACTTTACAAATGAAAAACACATCGCAACGCGTTGGGTTGCTTTCGCCTGTCGTCTGCAACGAAAAGGCAATATCGTTGCTTCGCGCGCTTATCCAATTGTTAATATTGATATTGGTTGAAACTATATGGGCTGA
Source organism: Saturnia japonica (assembly GCA_033032175.1). Lineage (NCBI taxonomy): Eukaryota > Metazoa > Arthropoda > Insecta > Lepidoptera > Saturniidae > Saturnia > Saturnia japonica. The sequence goes on from CM065317.1 coordinate 171,005, forward strand.
TATATCGTATCGATATCGTTACATCCCTACTTTATTAATATGAAGACAACAAACAGATCTATATAAATGTTGATAATCTTAGAACGCCACTAGGCGACACTACATAACACTACGCGATACTCGACTGTTTCTGCATGATTGTTATACAAACTAACAGACAGGCAACAGTTTCAAGAACTGACAACAATCCATGATTTTTATTCACTCCGTAGTATTTTTTTCTGAAATAATCTACAATGTACATATTTAATCGGCATTGGACATTAGAGTTGGAACTCCTGTAAATCATTGAAGTCGGTTTTGTTATTATGAGTATAGATAAGTAGATGAGCGCAGTGACCAGTCGACGGCGGGTCCGTAGTCGGAGTCGTCGAGCACCTCCGGCGCGAGGTACTCGGGAGTGCCGCAGAACGTCTTCGTGGTCCGCCCGTACGTTATGTTCACCTGCAACAACACACACACACACACTTTAATAACCTTTTCCCAAGCCATAGCCGTACCGCGGCCAACACATTCCCTATACCTTGTCCACCAGGTTAACCACTTTTTGACAGCTACTTAAAACGTACTTTAAAAATAAATAAACTAACTGCGTTATGTTATTACAATATCTTAATTATGACTTCTTACAAACATTATAATACCGTAAATGTAACAGGTTTAAAAAAAAATTTATATATACATATATCAGTAAAATATTATAAAATAAACAGAATCTTTTTCAAAATAAATCAATGGCTATATTAAGGGGTTTGTATACGAAAATTAAAACAACCAGATAAATATTTATACATATTTGTTTATTATTAGTCGTCTTCCAACATGGAACTTTCGCCATAAAACTCGCCGTCTTCACCTATATTCATTGTGATTGGTTCTTGCTCTATAATGGTGTCGGAGGCCACATCTCTTTCCCAATCCGATAATATTAGTCGTTAATATACTAATTAAAGTATCAATAATGGCATTGTCACGTTGCTGCAATCACTATTTCCATCTTTTAATATCTGTCAAAAAGTTGTTAAACTGGTGGATAAGGTATAAGTCATTTAGTCTGCAAGATATCTATACTATTATAATAATAATAATAAAACGGAAGAGGGTTTTCGTTTCTTTGTTTAAGCACGCTAATCTCTAGAACCACCTGTTGGTTTCGTTTTTTTTATATTATTGCCAGATCGACGAGCTGCTACGTGACGGACGTGGTGGACGGAGGTAGTATAGGCTATATAACATTGGGCTACAACTCTCAGCTAGCCTTTAAAGCCTCAATTGGATTTATCTGAAACTAGTTTTCACTAGCTCTACTACTATTGTAGGAAGGTACACCATCTTGTTGACAGATAATATTATTAACATTACAGCAAATAGTATATCATTTACTAAAACCATGAGTATATACAATACTAGCAGTGTGCCCGCGGCTCCGCGCACTTATTATTTTCATCGCGTAATTTTATTATTACTCAGTCAATTAAGAAACTACATAATATTTATTATACTTCTCGTGTACAAAATTTCATCAAAATCTTTCAGTAGTATTTTTTTACGATACCTAAATGTATTGTTGACAATTCTTATAGTCTACCAACTGTGGAATAACGTATTCTTGCCGTTTATAAAATTAGATCAGTAACGGTTGAGAATTGATTTAAAAAAATGTAAAGTGATTTTTAAAAGTAATATATACAGTCAAAATCTGTTATAACGACATCGAAGGGACTGCTCATATTCAGTCGTAAAAACCGATAGTCGTAACAACCGGTGATGTTTAATGTGTATCGTGCAAGTACAAACAAATCGATAGGGAATTATTGGAAAAATATATTTATTCAACTATGTATATTTTGTTTATTACACATAAGTACAATGCATATTATTTTTCTGTGAGCATAAAATCTGTAATTTTGGTCTGTTTGAACACTTCTATTGTGCATAGATATTTTGTAATTCACGTTGGATTTTAATTAACGTATCGTTATAATTGCTGTGGATAGAATAATAATAGAACAATCTTTCTTAATACACTAACAGCATTGATACCATCATTCAAAGTTGGTACAGTAAATTGTTCTTCAGAGTCTTCCTGTTTATCATCTTCCTCTTGAACATCTCGTACAATATCATCTTCCGTAGCTCGTGCGCAAATTGCAATAGAGTTATCTACATCAATGAACTCTGCTGCTTCAGTAGTAGATAAAGCAGGTCGTAAATTTTGGGCTAATTGAGTAAGAAAAATATTGTCCTCTCCATCATCATCAGTCACATCATCTGAAGTTATTGTTAAGAGGTCTTTAAAACCAGCATGTTTAAAGCAGTTAGCTATAGTGTTTTGTGAAACGTTTTTCCATGCTTCTGATATCATCAAGATGCATCAAGAACCTTAAAGTTTTTTTTGGTCGATACTGTCAAGTTTTTGTATTAACTTAAACACTTGCAGTCTTCTATAGTGAGATTTTAAACACCTTATTACACCTTGGTCCATTGGTTGCAATACAGATGTATCATTTGGTGGTAAGAACACAAGTTTAATGCATTTTAGATTAGTAACAACCGGATGAGCAGGACAGTTATCAACCAAAAGAAGAACTTTCTGTTTGTTTCCTTTCAATACAGCGTCCCAGTTTCTTTACCATCTCTCAAAAATGTCCGATGTCATCGATGACTTCACATTGTTTTCATACGTTACCGGCAGTGAGTGTATGTTTTTAAAGCATCTTGGTTTCTTAGATTTGCCAATAACTAAAAGCTTTCTTTTACAGGATCCTGTCATATTTGCTGCAACCATGATCGTTAATCTTGTATTAGACATTTTTCCTCCCGAATAATTCTCTCCTTTGAACTTTAAAGTCTTGTCTGGTTTCATATTGTAAAAAAGTTCAGTTTTGTCTGCGTTATAAATTTCATCTGGTCTGTAGCCTTCGAATAATGTAGGCCACTTTTGCGTTATCCATTCTTCTACAGTATCCTTATCAACACTAGCAGCTTCACCACTCATTTTCCCGCCGACAATACCGTGCCGAGCCCGGAAACGTTGATTCCAACTAGATGAGCTAACAAAATCTTCGCCAAAACGTTGAGCAAAATCGTAAGCTTTTTGTTGAAGAATCGGTCTGTTTATTGGCACATTATTAGCCCTTTGATATTTAAACCACTTTAACAAGCTTCCTCAATATTCGTATGCTTCGTTGTTCTGGCTCGTTTCATGTTCAAAAAATTATTGTCATAAAGCGTTTGAATTTTTTCTCGGTCTTTCCAAATGGTTGAAATTGTCGAGTGTGATACACCATATTCCTTTGCTAAGCCTTTGTTTGAAATTCCGCTCTCTAGCTTGGATATATTACGCGATTTTTCTTCAATATTAATTTGTTTTCTTTTTCTTTGTGACATTTTGAAAGTTTCACGAATAACTCCACAAAGTTTTGGTGCGTCTTGTGTATAGATAAGTAATAAACTAACTGAAGAGATATGAAGAAGCGGGCTTTGACTCTACTGCATGCACGTGTTTTGTTTCTAAGAATTAGAAAAGACCCTACACTAAACTAAATCCTATTGTTTTCTTTCCTGATTTTAATAGCCATTGAAGACAAATGTGGATACCTATTCAAATTGTTTACAATACAGCTTAGCCGGTCGTTCTAACAGATCTAATTCCCCGAAATATTAGTTAAATGTGGTCGTTTTATGAGGTATATCGTTATTAGCAATGTCGTATAAAGCAATGTTTTTAATAAGGAGGTCATATAGCATTCAGCCGGGACCTTTGTTCTAGGTTATTTTATCCGGCATGTTGTTCTAAACGATGTCGCAGTAAACGGTTTTGACGTATTAGAAATTGTTATAGCCTGTCAATAACGGAATAACTTCACTCGTACATATTTTTTTTATGATTTCTAATAATAATATTGCAAATTCTTATAGACTATCAATTGACCAATGGCAAAAGCTTCACATGTACAAAATTTCATAAATATTGGTCAAGCCGTTTTTGAGTACAATCCGGTCTTACAAACAGACATACAAAAATGATTTTTTTAAAGGCATATTCATTATAAATGTCCTATATATAGTACACATACATGTACAGATAGAATTACAGATTTATTAATATGGATTTCTTGTTATATTTTTTCTATTTAACGTTGCATGTTAAATTGTAATGTCGAAAATTTTATTATGTAATATCGCAGAGCAACAATGTAAGGAAAACGAACTCGATGACGCGGCTCTGTAGTTCTCAGTGTAGCAATGTGACCAGTAATAGTTTTCCTGTTATCCATAGCTGTGATACACCTTTACAGAAATTGCATTTGTCTGTTCAAATAATTGGATTTGGAAAAGAACAATTTCTAATTGATAGGACTTTTTCTAATGCTTGAAAATCTGTCGGCAGTCACCAACTAGGTAGAGTAAGCGGGTCGCTGGTGTATGTACATTACCTTGCATAGCCCGAAGTCCGCAATCTTGATATGTCCGTCCTTGTCAAGCAGCAGGTTCTCGAGCTTGAGGTCGCGGTAGATGATGCCCTCCGAGTGCAAGTAGCCGAGCGCGGACACTATCTCCGCGCCGTAGAATCGAGTGCGGTCCTCCGTGAAGAACCGCTCGCGAGACAGGTGGAAGAACAGCTCGCCGCCGTTAGCGTACTCCATCACGAAGCAGACGCGGTCCGCCGTCTGGAACGAGTAGCGCAGCGCCTGCGCACACAAAAATCCTTACTACCTCCTACTGCACTGCCCACCGCTGCACGTGACGCGTCACTACTCACCGTCAGGAACGGGTGCTTTGTTTTCTTGAGTACTCTATTCTCGGTGATAGTGTGCACGAGCTCGTCTTTCTGCAGGATGAGATGTTTCTTAAGGATCTTCATGGCATAGAGCTTGCCGGTGCCCTTCTCTCGGCTCAACACCACCTTACCGAAGGTTCCCTTGCCAAGTACTTTCACGAACTCGAACTTCTCCAGAGTCTATAAATCAAGTCAGAAGTTAGGCTTCAATATATTATCCTAAGTTATAAGAAAAAATCATATTTTAAGTTGTTATAAAATATTTTATGTTGATCACTCCATTTATCGTTGAAGTGAATAACCAAGGCTTATATCATACTATTGAACTTGGCTCTCATTTCACATTTATGTTTTTCATGGGATATCATTACTTTTTGTACAGAAATTATTAGTAGGTACTTTATAAATACGAAAACCGACTATACTCTTAGTTAAAAGTGGTTATAAGAACTAAAACTGATGTATGAATATTTTTTTAATAGGGGTGGTATTACACTCGTTATATATTCACGTGAAGACCATAAAATCCACGTAAAGACTGTCTGTCTTCCATTTTGATTGCTGATTCTTACATTACAGGTACTATAATAATAAGTATTCCTAATAGAATCAATTAATAGAAATATTATAATTAAATGATAAAAATTTACTAGTTTCTGATATATTCCTTTGTATTCACCCAACTACCTATCTGAATGCTAAATTTGAACTTTCTAGCTCATCTGGAACTGCGTTAGAGTTTTGGTCTATAGGTCAGTCAGTCAGTCAGTGACTAAAAATGACAATTTTTGGACGTTAAAATCTAAATAACTGTTTGAGGTGTGTTTATGAAATGTGGAGCATATATGTAACGCGCAAGTCTCAATATATGAGCCAAATTGAACATTTTTATATGAAATAGTTTTTAGGTTATGAGGGGGCAAAAGCGGCTCGAAATGGCGTGTGGAATATTTACACACGGTACCGCTCGCCATTCTGTTGCTTGAACTTGTGCGTGTCTATATGACCGTACTATACAAGTAGGTACAGGTAACAATGTCATGACATTGTGCAGACTGTACTGAGTAGTAAATACCAACAACAGTGAACCCGGGTATGGAGCCGCGGCCGTTCGGATGACGTAACGCATGTTATTTTCCTGTTTATCAAAAAATTATTTCGCATTATCATTGTAAGTAACCTATCTATAGTTAATAAAAGAGTAGTCTAAATATGTACATTAAAGATATTTCCAAAAAAGTCGTGCTGTTGCATATCAATGCATATAATTATGTATTAGTAATTGGGATTCAGAAGATCTTTCCTATGCAAGTATACAGCGTGTCCGGTAATTTAATGGATAACCTTGAAATGGCTTATAGCAGAACTTATGGCCAATCAGAAAAAAATGCGAAACAAAATATTTCCTAGGTAGTACCTAAGATATGATTTTTTTAAATAAAAAACTACAAGTTTTTACCTTGTTTTACATTCTTGTACACTGCGACCACAAATGACTGAATTCTATCGATTTTTTGTTGATCTATTATTATACGCTAACTATGCCAATAGATAAGCAGTAAATAGTTTGACTAGCCATGGTACTATTAATAAAAAAAACTTGAATTAATTTTTCTGTGAGAAATTTGCTAAAATATATTTTTTTTAAGTTTAAGCTTCTTGAGTATAAAGAAATGTATGAAAACATCGAGTGACCAATAATTTTAAAATAATGTCGGTTTTGAGTAGATTTCATAATGGTAGAATTCATTATTGTATCTTATGTAAATAGTGAATTATTACTATTAAAGTAGAAAAGGAGCAAATTTGATTAAATAACAAAATATTTAATATGGGAATATTTTTTATATTCAACTGCACCTAACATTTGAAGTTTAATAAAAAACAACATTTAACATTAATAGTATTTTATTTGGCATTACATAATTCATAATAAATGTTCAAATTGTTTGCCATTCACTCTTATGCAGGCTCTGCATCTACAGATAAATGCTCTTTTGAGCAGTCTCGTATATCGTTGATTACTTATTTTTGATGCGGCTGCTCTGACACGGATACGTAAGTTTTCAGATATATACAGGATATATCTGAGGTTGCTCAAATGAAACCGTTTAAGAGAGAAAAATAAAAACTGCACTTTGCCCTGGTAGAGATTTTTTTATTTTTCATAAAAACTATTGACTTATCAAGTTTATCTAAAACAAAAGTTGTTAGGCTAGTGATTCGCAATCCTAATAATAATAAATCAAATCAAAATTCTGACTTCGATATCGATATGTCCGTATTTTTTAAATCCTGAACCACTGTGTGCGTCGCGTCCCCCTCGATCCCCGAGTTCCCAGTGTCTGTGAAAGTGTCCCATTCATATGTAAGTACCTGCGGTCGCTGGTAGCTCGCGCAGACTACAGAACGCCGTCGGTATTGTGGTGACCCTACTTCTCAATCACGTTACTTCAAGTTACCAGCCCGCGCCCACGCCGGTTTTTTAAAGATAAAAACGGAATACTAACTATTTTTCTAAAATAAAGGTAACCTAAGATACTTCTTACAACGTCAGCCTTTTGCCAGTTAAAATCCCGCCAAAATCGGTCCAACCGTTTCCGAGATTAACCGGAACAAACAGACAGACAAAAATTTAAAAGATCGGTTTTTGGTTATACGTACCTTATATACGTTCATATGCATTCAGTAAAAAGCTGTTATTATGACATTATAAATAGATATTTCAATTATTATTATTATTTATATATAATAATGGTAACACACAAGTATACTAGCATAGCATACTAGGCTATGATCTACTGTGAGGTGGAGGTATTCCACCAATCGGACTGCTCCAAGTAGAGAGGAATCTCCAAAGAATTTTTTTCTGTAGCCTACCTCTCTTTAATTCTTTTTCTTTCATGCGTTCTTTAATTATTATTATTAGTATGGATTACACATTCGTAGATAACAAGTTTCCAGCAAATGTCTGCTGATCTCACCAGAAATGGCTAGAATGACATTTGACATTTAGCTGGAAGTGGAAATCAGTGTTTATCAGAAAGAGTGTTTATCTACTTACTATGCGGCGAGGATCACGGAAGCTGGTCCCGAGTTGCGCGATGTCGCCGTCATCCGCGTCGGGGGGCGCAGAGCTCGCCATCGAGCTGCCTCCGCCTCCGCCTGAGCTCAGTTGCGAGGACACATACTGGATGGCAGCCACCCACTCCTCTCTGCAACACATACATATACATACAGTCGTACAGTGAGTTCAGCTTTGTGCTCACTCTAAATACTTGTTATAAGTGCAGTTCACATCAGAATCCCTCTTGTTGCTTCTCATATACATTAAGGTGGTACTCATTTTATACATTTAACAATTTTTATGCTACCGGGTACAAAGGTTTCGAAATAAACAAAAAAGGGTATAAAATCTTCATGTTAATATATATTTTAAAACCTTTTTAAAAACAGTTCTCTTAACTGATTAAGGTAAAATTTTGCATACACATCTTTTTAACTTACTGGGCGCTATAGTTCACTGCCAACCACAATCCCTTCCAGTGACACCCCTTTTAATTGAATTCAAAAAAGGAGGAGTATCTAAATTTTTTTAAGGATGTTCACATAAAACTTCTTTGTTTATGAATTATTTGATTTAAATGATTCTTTTTTCGTAAGAAAGGCGATACCTCAAGAGTGGTCCCATTTTAATTTCATTGGCATTGGACCTTCGACTTTGAAGATACATCGGGTGACCCCTCAAAATCATTAGAGTTGGTTACCTTTTTTATATGAATAATAGTGATGAAACAATTATTATAATGGATGATTACCTAATGATTATTTATAACTTTTTTTTTCAAAAGAATTTATTCCTATTGTTAATGTAATACAATCCTTTTAAAGAAGTTATTTCCCATCTTAGACCACGTAATTTGCCACAAGGTGCTGACGGAATTTCAGTTTTGAAAAAAGCAACACAATATGCCATTCGAAAAGAAATTGCAAAAAATATCATACAATCAAACCATCATCTATACGATCAGAGACGTCATTTTCCATTGCTGGATTGATTCAAAATGAAAATGGAACGGATTGACACTGAGAAGTGAGAGTTTTAAATTTTCTGAACATAAATTTAAGATTCCTTAATTCTGATTATTAATTTATTAGTAAATATTTTTTATTTAGTTTATGGTAATTAATATTGTGCTCTTTTAACGATAATAGTAATTTTTTTTTATAAACCAGAAATAATCGTAATGAAAATTGTAAATGTCCATTGTCGAATGTCAAAGGAAATACGCAATGTTATCTGTTAAAAAACTTTGAAACTTGGAAAATTTCAATCTTATCATAGTACCTATTTCTTAGAATTCTTATAAATTTAAGATTCCTTAATTTGATTATTAATTTCTTAGTAAATATTTTTAATTTAGTTTATGATAATTAATATTGTGCTCTTTTAGCGATAATAGTATTTTGTTTTTATAAACCAGAAATAATCATAATGAAAATTGTAAATGTCCATTGTCGAATGTCAAAGGAAATACACAATGTTATCTGTTAAAAAACTTTGAAACTTGGCAAATTTCAATCTTATCATAGTACCTATTTCTTATAAATTTTTATTTGTTGTAATTATAAAATATCAGTGTGCATGTAATCAAAATCGACCCATTTTTTCTTTTACAAGTATGTATGTTATTTTATTCCTTAATTTGTTATGAACTATAAAATGATTTTTTAGGAACTTTACTATACTGCGTTTTTAATTCCCACATTGACATTTCATGTGTATCAAGTTTATTATGTTTTTTAAATAATGATGTCATCAATCCGTACTAATTGTAAACCCCTATGAGATATTATACCTAGTGATAAGTTTTTTTCAAAAAACATTATACCCTTCTTGGTGTTCATATGTGAAGTATTATAGTTTCTTCAATTATGTAATGATAATAGTAAATGATCGGGTATGTTTAATAACACAAAATATTTAAATAAATAAATTTTAAATAATAAATTTTCATGTCATCGGCGTATGGGGCTGTAAGTCTAATCAGAGGAATTGTCTAAGTTCGATATGACTGAGCTTTTCTTGCCTAACCGATGCCAGAAATACTTGGAATTTACTTTGCCCAGATATAGCCGAAACCTGTCCTATGGTTTGTACTAACAGAGATGAGCCGCTTTGTAAACTACAATGGAATACGTCAACTACTGTTGCAGAGCGTGCTTGTTTTCTTGCCACTCAGGAATGGGAGTCTGGTCTTTGGTTAAGAGCATTACCGTCCACTATTGAAATAAAACTTGACAACGCCACCTTCAGCCTGTCCGTTTGTTTGCATTAAGGAGTACCTTGGGTGTCTCACATCACTGCCACTGCGGTGATATAGTCGACCCCTATGCCATCATGGCCTAGTATGGTCGTATATCGCGACACGCTAACCTCCATTTTTACGTCGGACTTTTACCAGTGTCAATGTGCATGCAACCTTGGAACCAGTCGGTTTAGTGCGTGACGATGACAAAAGACCCGACGGTAAGACGCTCATGCCTTGGAAGATGGTCCAACTCTTGGTATGGGATGCCACATACGTAGATACTTTGGTACTGTCCCATCTTCCAGCTACTTCTTCAAAGGCTGGCGCAACAGCTGCCTCAGCCGAGGACCTTAAGCAGCGCAAGTATGCATATCTTGGTTTGGGCTACATATTTGTGCCGTTTGGAGTCGAAACCCTAGGTCCATGGGGACCAAGTGCACGTAGTCTTTAAAGAACTAGCAAGTGGACTGGTCGACACATCTCGAGACCAGAGGGCTGGGCAATACTTTGGTTAACGAATAAGCATTGCTATACAACGAGGTAATGTGGCCAGCCTTCTTGGTAGTACTCCTTCTAGTGGTGATTTGGATGGCATCTAATACTCATAGTAATTTTACATTATTTTGATGTACTAATATGTTAGTATTAGTAAATGTTAATAAAATAAAATTAATAAATAAAAACCCTCAATAGGAAATATGCATGACATTAAAAAGGCGGAAGATATTTTTTTACAACCTTTATCACTACTGAATCACAAAAATATCAACAACTTTCAATGTAATTCAATATTTATTGAGTAATCAATAGAGACAAACATCTTAGAATTCCATGGATTCACTGTGCGGGAGCCGGGTCCATCATGTGGCAGAGACAGAGAGGAAAACACAAGCAGCCCCTGAGACTTACGACTCAGATGTAGGTTTAGGGGCCCCTTATGATGCACATCAGAACTCACCTTGTCTGCTCGTGGTACCCTACCTGCTAAACCAGATTTGGTAAGAGCCTGTTAATGCTGCTTTAGATACCTGTTCTAAAATAGAACTTAATGCAGTTCTCACAGGCCAAGGACTTTTAGCATGTTTTAGAGAGATTTGATTGGTATACCTCTCACTCCCACTTCTACCGCATATACATTAACTGCATAGCCGTTTTTGGTTAGCTTATAACTAAGATCATAATATTTATTCATTTTTATTGCATGGTCTTTAGGTATATATTTGTTTCCCATGGTACAGTAAGCTCTACAAGTACTATGCATTTGATTTTTCAAGAATAAAGAATTATGTCTGGTCTGGATGATGAACCACCCACATCCTCTGGGATTTATAATGCTTTTCATATGTGTATGTGTCCATTAAAATAGTACAATCAGGTGCAGAACCTAGGATTGAGAAGGGGCTTACCTTTAGAATTTACTGTTGAGCCTTCTTTTATAAACTTAACTTGTCAACTGTTAGTGGTCAATCCTTTTTGGACTCTACTTATACAGCTTCATGTATGGTTTGAAGTACTCTATCATGGTGACATGAGTAGTGACCCCTATCAAGAAGCACCTTGCATCCTACTAATAAGTGCCTGGTTGTACCTATTGCATAGCATATACCATGATTTTTCAGAGGCTTTTGCCCATCTTACTAAGTTACTCTGGTCTGGGAGGATCATTTGGAAGGCATTAAGATAAAATTTTAGGAAGGCGATAAGTCCAAAATTATATGAGAATTTTAAAATAGTTGAATGCAAGGCCATTTGTTGATTTTGATTATAACGTCAAAGTTTATAATAACAAGTGTTCATAGTAGTTGGGTGTTTTTTGTCAATGAAACAACAAAATAGATTGTAATGGCTTAAAAAAGATTTAAATACTGGCGTTGAAGTGACCTTCACAACTATATAAAGGTGTTGTCAGAGAAAACATGTTTCTTTTCATAATTTTACACCACTTTTTTCTTATGTCTTCACCTCTCAGGACAAGGAAAAACACTTTATTGCTTGCATTCCATGTAGTATTTTTGCACATAGTCACAATGCAGTACTTATAAGTTGGTGTTTTGCCTTGTTCTTTGATATTATATAATTATGTTATAGGCAATATATAGAATGTCAAATGAAAAACCAGCAAAGTATAAAATAGATCACTGATTTATTTCAAAGTTTTTTGCAGGATCTCTAAGTGTCATGTGATTATAATGCCAGTTTCCACCAACATCCCCTAATTTTAAGGAACACTTAAAGTACATTTAAGTGACCACTTTGGCAAATTTCGTTTACACCAACATCTAAGGGACACCTAAGACCTTAAAGGTTACCTAAATTTTAAGGAACAGAAATTCAACTCCTTAGCGCTAAGTGACGTTTATTTTATAAACAATTCTGGTTATTTTTGTTTCAAGCGTCTTAAAATTTAAGTTCAATTTTAGTTCTTGGAAGCTTTAGAAGAAGAAAAGAAACTGGGAAATTAACAGAAGTCACGCATTTACTGACAAAGGCCTGGCTATTTTTTTTAATATGACAACAAAAATTTTTTGCTAGATATAGATTATCAAAATGCAGTGTTTAAAAATATTTACCTCTTTTTGAACTATTTTATCATATAAGGTTTTATTTATTATTTTTGACAGGGCAAATCCGTGTTACCTATAAAACAGCTCTATACGTACATAGAGATATTTTGTCACAGTGATAGATATGGGTGGTATCGGTGTAGTAGCCACTTGCAGCAAAAGTATTTTAGAACATATTTTACTGGACTATTATTCAAACATATTCTGATGCCATTTCCAGCTCTCAATAACTCGCCCACGTGCCACCTATCGCTTTTTTCAGAAATAATAAAGTATTACACATAGGTATCCATCATGAGTTATGGCCTTGAGTTAAAAAAAATCAAATAGAAAAAAATTAATTTCAGTTTATTTATTTTAATAGTTAATTTATATTGATATAAACTTTAATTAATTTATTAATTTTTTCCTAAAAATGTTATTTGGATTATTAGTACCATTTAAAAAAGCCATAACGCGCTCGGCAAGTTGCTAGTGCTCCGCTTACCAAGGAATAGGCATTCATTTTTGTTTATTTGAATAATAATAACATATCTTAATCACTTAAGAATGATAAATAATTCATAAAACTTTTTATTGCTAAATTATGGGTGTATCACAATGTTGGCTTGACAAAAAACTGACAATAACACTGGCTTGACATAAAAACTGACACTTAACTAAGTGTTTCCTTAGTAAGTAACTCTTAGCTTGGTGAAAACGAAATAACTTAGGTAGTCGATTTAGGAAACACTTTACTTTAAGGAACCCTTAGTTAGGGGTATGTTGGTGATAACGGGCATAAGACAAACATATACATCTATAGGTTTAGTGTTGTGGCCATAATCTCACCTGATCTGAAGTGATGATGTGGCCCAAGTTGGTAGCAAGTTAAGCCTAGTGGAAGACTGGCTCTCAAGTGAAGCTGCCAGAACACACCTATTGGTGTTTGGTAACAGATTTTCAACTTGAGTGTGGTATCTAGCCAGGTAGGCATTAGAAAAAGCCACCATGCTATGGTTTCATCACGTTTTCCTTCACCGAAAGCTCAGCCTCATTGCAGGGATTTAAACTCATGTGGATCAACGGAGAGTCCATACACTCTATCAACTGAGCCATAATTTCTACTAGTACTTGTTCGCAACTCCAACGTAACGTAACCAAGCATTGAATTCAAATAATTGTACCATAAAATATATGGTAGCACAACACTATAAAAATAAATGTGACAACATTATTTTCAAGTTTCACATTAGTGATTGTCAATTCACTCTGTGGGAATAAAAAATGCAGTATAGGTTAGAAATTTTTCTAAAAGATATTTGAAAACAAATGCTTGTTAATCTCTTGATAATTTAAGCAATTCTAAAAAGCAGTTAATAATGATGCTCATATTGAGATCCTTTTTGGTCTTTGCAGAACTTTCACTCAAAATTATATAAACTTCTTGATTTGATTTGAAGTTGGCATTTCCACTATATTTGTTTGTTGTTGGGATTGTTTTGCGACACAATATGTTATAAGATGTGGACATCTGTAACACTTCATACTGATCTGTACTTGTATGAAAATAGTTTGATGGAATATTTTATTAATATGATATATTATACAAACTGAAAAATGTTTTCATTGAAGCAGATTTGCCGCTAAACTCATTGGAATGATTCAGACATTCAGGTCTCAGCTGTACCTTTTATCTTGTAAAAAATGTAACCATATTACATGTTAGCTCAATGAGGCGTATACTACAGGCCAGCTAAACTCCATTTAGTTTGTACTAACATGTCATATCAAAGGTATATATTTACCTTATACACACACTTGGTAGATTGAATATAAGGAAGAGCTGTACACGTATGCAGTACGTCGCAGGGAGTACCTACGTACCGTTCTTTCTCGGTGTCGACGGAGAAGTTCCGCTCGATAACTGTAGTCCACTGAAGGCCGCGGATTGTGAAGGTGTATGGACGTGGTTTGTCCACGGCCATGATCTGGCAATCCCGCACGGTGAACTTGTTCAAAGGATCGCGGTAGTTGTTGCGCTCAGGCTGCGACTTGAATCCCACCAGGTCGCCCGTGTCGAACAATATGAAGTACCGGTCACGCCAGTTACGGATGTGTTCGCCGCGCTTCTGCAGCCAGCCTTCCTTCACGATGTTCCCAGGCGCCGGCGCCGCCTCCGCCATCCTCGTGCCGTACACGCACCGCGCCACTCACCGTTTGATAACAAACTGCAGCTTCCCCACGTTTTTCAGATCTGTACCTATCACCGCGCTGATTTCACCTCGACTGGATTGTACCCGGATCTCTAATACGAAACATTTTCACGTTTACGAGACCTGTACACTACAATATCACGATACAATGTTTTCCTTACAGAAAACACGAACGTAAACGATATTACAAGTACGACGTATATACTTATGTACTTGTACGTAACCTCGCGATAATAACTTGACAGATTTAAAACATTGCCTGAGGAAACGAGACAAATGCTTACGTATGTCAGAAAGCAATGGGCAAAACTTTTGTCACAAAAGAGATAGTGTTACAGATTATGACGTACACACAAATTCATACCATGTCCTATAATTAGTCGGGTTATATCCTATTTTGACAAATTAGTGTGCAATGTCTACCACCAGGGGTTATACGGCGCTGTGAGTTATTTGTTGTTCGAAACATAGACAACAGGGCACAGAGTACGTACATTTTTGTATAATACAACCTTATGTTATAGTCGTAGAGGGAATAACTAAAAGAGATGAGGATATTTCTTACTTCTTTCACTACGAACTGAAAGAGCGCATACAAAAAATATAAAAGTCAAAAGAGAAAGGACCATGGATTTTCTGTCTCTATCGCTGTAACCACTATGTTTTTTTTACATTTTTGACGCTACTATTGTGTACCGAAGAACGTCGTTTCGGCCGTTTGTATTTTGGAGTGCTCAATGAAATCACAATCAAGGGCAAGAACACATACGTGGCAAAATTATTTGAATTTATAATGCGTTACTTTGCGGATATCCATCGTAAATAATTAATCCGAAATTTCTTATCTACTTCCGCTTGCAACAGATCAACAGCAGTTTTCGTCTTCCTACTACATTATCACGTATAATTAGTAAGGCAATGATAATAATAATTAAGGTAATTATTAAAGAATAACAGTAATTAAATAATAATCCTTAAAAAACCTACATTTGAAATAATAATAATAAATTTAAATAACTAGACGTGGGTCGGTACGTCATTTTCAGGAAACGTAACGAACCCAGTGACTTGATCGGCGTCACCTGTTTTAGTACTAGTGATTTTTGTAACTAGCTATGTTTATTCAGCTAATGTGATTGTTTGCTTAAATACCTCCACCAACTATTATACAATTACTTACGAAACCAAAATAAATGAAACCACTAGACAACGAAACCAGTGACTTGGTCGGCGTCACCTGTTTTAATACTAGTGATTTTTGTAACTAGCTAATTTTATTCAGTTACTGTAATTCTTTGCATAAATACCTCCACCAGTTACGCACGAAACGAAAATAAATTAAATCACTGAGTACCTATCAAGTGTTTGTAGCTATATAGTTAAATCAATAAATTAACTTCTCTTCATACTTTATGCAGGCTTAGGACAGACTGCATTAAATATAGGTATTAGTGTTTAATATGAAACTATGATTTTAATAAAATTATTAATGCAGGCGTATTTAAAAGTTAATTTGATTGTATATACAATGATGATATATACAATATTTACAGTTCATTTACACGTTTGATATATTTACAGTTTATTTGCACTTTTATTTACACTTAACAATCGATATGCCATCTCGCTCGCTCGGCGATGCGAAAGTAATGTAACGCTGTGTGCTTGACCGACCGATAGTCAACTCTAGTTCTCGCTCGCACGACTACTCACACCCAATATTAACAATCACAGTAACAGTAACGCATTTACAAAACCACTAGGTACTAATTGTAATTTGACTTGAAACTAGTGATTCGATTACATGGCCGCGTAGCTAGTTATTGTAACCAGTGACGTTAAATAACGCCCACGTGTTCATATAACTGAAAAATACGAATAATATCTTGAAACTAAATTAATTAAAAAATATGTTGCAGTTGAAACGTGAAACGACCATAATCAATGACATGACACGTGTTTCGCCCCTCACCTCAATGCAACGGTGCGGCATCCTCAGATCGATGTAGACTCGCTCTGTTTACCGCTATTAGGCTTTGTGCTTTATTAGACTATATAGTTGACTCTTTTTTAATCTAGTTCTGAAATTATAAATTATTGTCCGATCAGAGGAAAAATATATTACCATATTTTAGGACCTATAAAACAGCAAAGCTTTATTTCGAAAGTTTTCTTTTCGTAATTAAGTGGAAACGCTGCCTGCCGTATTACTCTATTGTTAGGTATTTTAGTTACTCATGGCTACCCTTGTCGGGAAGTTGGAGTATATTCATAATTGGATATCCACAACTACCCTACTTCGTATCCTACTTCTTACCCTACTGCTCGGACCGAGCGAAAGGGTAAATAAGGCGCAGCGCATATAAACTCTGATATTGCCCCTCAGTTTATTCGAAGTGAAGATCTGCATAGAGATATGCATCTTCCTTCGATTCATTCTTACGCTAAATTCTTGTCACGACCTTACTTCGACGTCGTGTCGAATCACACTAATCTGTTAATTAAAGCAGCCGCTACTTATGGCCCGAATCCTACCGCTTCCAGGAAAAAGCGCCGATCGCGTAAAATTTTTACCGATCCCGATGATAAAATCGAGAAAGCTGACGCATTCTTCTCCGCAGTCTCTCCAAACAGAGCGTGCAACCGCCCACGCCCGGGTAACCATCGTTCACTCCACAGAGGACGGGCGGTCAACTTCGCTCCTACACACCCGCCACGTCCACCCTCACTAGTGGCAACTCATGCCTAGATCCGTTCCTCGGTGTGAAACCCTTGAGTCAGGAAGCCGCCCGCCGGGCATTGTCCAGAGCTGGCGAGGGCCAGCTCCAGCAGCTGAAGATATCGACGCGGTCGCAGACCGCTTCCGTAGGGCCCTTACGGCGGTTTGCGACGCGTCGATGCCGCGGGGCAACAACCATCCGCAAAACAGGCGGGTGGTGTATTGGTGGTCCCCGGAGATCGCCGGGACTAGTATTAGGAGTGGCGCTAGGCCACATTGGGGGAGAGCTTCGGGAGTTGTTCGACCGCTTTTTGCTGGCCGGACGGTTCCCGAAGCTCTGGAAGGTGTGGCGACTCTGCCTTCTGGCGAAGGAGGGTCGCCCCCCAGACTGCCCGTCCTCGTACCGGCCCCTTGTGCTGCTGGACGACACGGGGAAGATGCTGGAGCGCATTCTGGCGTCTCGTGTCGTCCGGCACATGGAGGAAGTTGGGCCGGTACTCTCGGACCGGCAGTTCGGTTTCCGGAGAGGGCGTTCAACGCTGGACGCCCTCTCCACCCTGAAGGAGTGGTCCGCAGAGGCGACCGAGGGGGGAGGTAGGTTGTTGGCGGTGTCGATCGACATCGCCAACGCCTTCAACAGTCTGCCGCATGGTGTTATACAGGAGGCGCTCCGGTTTTTCGGAGTGCCCTCGTACCTGCGGCGGCTGTTGGGGGACTACCTCCAGGACAGGGAGGTCGCCTTCGTGGACGGAAAGGGAGCTGTGTTCCAGCGTCGCGTCGGGTGTGGTGTTCCACAGGGGTCGGTTTGGGCCCACTCCTGTGGAACATGGGCTACGACTGGGTGCTCCGCAAGGCTCTCCCTTCGGGGATCCGAGTGCTATGCTACGCGGATGACACCCTAGTCGTGGCCCAGGGGAGGGGCATTTGAGGAGGTTACGCGCCTGGCCACAGAGGGCACTGCCCTTGTGGTCGGGCGCATTAAGTCTTTGGGCCTCAGGGTGGCGGCGGAGAAGACCAAGGCTATACTTTTCCATAGACCTCGGTGTGGGCCGCCTCCTGGGGCCCACATATATGTGGAGGGCGTAAGGGTCCGGGTTGGGGCCCAGATGAAATATCTGGGCCTCAACCTGGATGGGCGGTGGCGGTTCGAGTCCCACTTTAAGGGACTCGAACTGCGGATAGTGGGAGCGGCGGCGGCTCTCGGCCGGCTTCTCCCGAACTTGTGGGGGCCGGGCGCGAGCTGCCGCCGTTTGTTTGCGGGGGTGGTGAGGAGCATGGCCGTCTACGGGGCATCGATCTGGGCGGATGCTCTCAGCGCCACGAACAGACGCATCCTGCGTTCTACGCAGCGTATCGTGGCGCTGAGAGTCGTTCGCGGGTACCGATCGATGTCCGCAGGGGCGGCCTGTGTCCTTGCCGGCTCCTCGCCGTGGGAGCTGGAGGCGGAGGTGCTCGCCGCCGTGTACAAGTTCAAGGCGGCGAGAAGAGAGTTAGGGGAGCCTCCAGCTCCCACAGAGGTAGACAGGGTCCGACGGGAGGCCCGGGAAGAAATAGTCAGGAGGTGGGAGGAGGACCTGGCGGACGCGCGCTATGGGCGTTATACCATAGACGCCGTCCGCCCAGTCCTCCGGGAATGGATGAGCAGGGAGCGGGGCTCCCTGGCGTTTAGACTTGTGCAGGTATTGTCCGGACATGGCTGTTTCGGATGGTACCTGCACAAGATAGCACGGAGGGAGCCTAACACTACGTGCCATGAGTGCGGGGCTGCTGAGGATACGGCACAGCACACTCTCTCTGAGTGTGCTGCGTGGGTGGAGCAGCGCCGCACTCTGGCCGTAGTTGTTGGAGGAGACCTCTAGCTGCCGAGTGTGGTAAAAGCCATGCTCGGCAGCGAGACTGCATGGACGGCGATGGCCTCCTTCTGCGAGGACGTCATCTCGCAGAAGGAGGCTGCGGAGAGGGTTCGCGAGGGGGATCCCCTGAGCGGCCCTCTCCGCCAAAGAAGAATGGGTGGCAGGAGGAGGCGGTTCATCCGCCAACTCCCACCACCCTAGCCGAATCAGAGGAGACGGGTCGGGAGGCCCGTCTCCTCATTGCACAGGTTCGGCGGGCGGAGGAGACGGCTATCGTGTACTTAGCTGTCTCCTAATTAGGCCGGGGCCCGGTTAGCCGGGCCGGCCACCGGGGCGGCGCGGCTGAATGACAGAGCAGTGCCCGCGTCGCCCCAGTATGGCGGCGGATGGTACACCGTGGAGTTTTTTAGTGAGTAGGAGTCTCACATACCACTCGTCCCCCCGGGCGAGTGTGTACCCATGATGGGTTTTCCCTTCACGTTAACGAAAAAAAAAAAAAAAAAAAGGAAGCCGCCCGCGCGATGCAAGTGACAATGCACTTGTAACACTTAACTACCCACATACACAACATTACACACATAATATGTACATATTACAGACGTGCACACCACACAGGTACATATGTGCTAGGTCACGTCCGCACAGACCGTTGAGTGCTATGCTACAGTACTCCCGCATGCGGTGTTGTGGAGCTATCAGCGCTACGTCAGAGACCGCTTTGTGCTTTGATACCGTGCTCTCGCGTTTGTTAGTTGTATGCGCGACGTCATTACTGACGTTCGATGAAGCGCTACATTATAGTTAGCCGAGTGTTTTGATACATGGTGTTAAATTTTGAGTAACGTTGAGTTGGCGTACCAGGAGTTTTTGCTGAACTGATTGCTTGAGTGAGTGTCCTATGAGATCTGAGGCTGCCACATACACATACATACAGTTCACTCCACAAACACAAATACCTCACATTATGCAGTCGAGGTTGACGGGGCAAGATCAAGGTCGCCGCCCGCTCATGACGAGGTAAGTCTTTTTTCTTTTGGTTGTTTTTATATCGTTTACTGTGTATCGCAGTAATAGTGTACGAGGGGGATTGATTCGCGATAGATAATTGAATTAAGGGTCCAGCACATATATTGCGCCCCCCTTCTGCTACACCCATATATCCAAAACTATTCAGGCATTTAATAGTTATGGTGGAATAAAGAAACTCACATACATGAAGCTTGAAAACATTATACTCCTCTTTTGGTCAGTCGTGTAAAAATAAATGTTTTGAATTATTTTTTTCCCATTTCTAAAAGTATGTATGTGTTAAAGTATTATTGAAAATTCTTATAGCTTATTAAGCAGGTCTCAATAAAACTGACCAATGGCATAAGTTTCCCCTGTATAAAGTTATTTAAGAATCGGTCAAGATGCTTTTGAGTTAAATAAATAGACAGACAGATTTGAAGAGTTTGTTTGGTTGAACACGATAATCTCAGGAACTACTCGGTCGAATGGAAAAAATGTTTCAGTGATGTTTCAATTTATCGAGGAAGGCTGTAGGCTATATAACATCACGCTATGATCAATAGGAGCGGAGCGGAAAAACGGGCAAATTTTATTTGCATTGCGTTCGCTGCGTAAATGGTTAAAGTTATGCAACAATCGTGTGTGACGGAATTGTTTCTCTTAAAAAGTTCTAAAAAAAGTCCGCGATAGCATAAGACTATCTTTTAAGGCTTACTCAATATATGTAATCTTTTTTATGGTAATAAAATTTGTTCTAAAATAATGAATAATTATTTGAGAAGGTGTTTTTACATAATAGGTATTTACCTATGAAATTCCCGTTCTGTAGTACTGGCCATTTCAAATCAAAATAATTTTTATTTGGCTTAGAATTCTAATTTCAAATTTATTTTATTTTAAAAACATGGAATTCTTTTTCCAAAAGTAATCATTTGTTTATTGATTAGTGTTACATTTTCATCGCATTTCAATCTATTTGTCATCATGGATACGTTAAAAATTCGAGTAATTATGGAATATGAGTACCGTCGTGGCAGCAACGAGGCACAAGCGGCACGCAACATCAACGACGTTTACGGAGCTAACACTACAAACCAACGCACCACCGGTTATTGGTTTGCTCGCTTCCGTTCCGGGAATTTCGACCTGAAAAATGAACCTCGCGGTAGTCCGAAGACTTTGGTCACAATCTACGGCTGAATTAGCAGCAGCTTTCGACGTTAGCGTCAAAACAATATTGGTCCATTTGCGTCAAATTGGCAAGGTAAAAAAGCTTGACAAATGGGTGCCCCACGAACTCAATGATCGCCAGCGCGAAGTACGCGTCGAGACGTGCCTTGCACTGCTCAACAGACACACAAATGAAAGAATTTTGAACCGCATTGTTACCTGCGATGAAAAATGGATTCTGTTTGATAACCGCAAGTGCTCAGCAAGTTGGTTGGATCCTGGTTCAGCACCTAAACAATGCCCTAAACGAAAACTTACCCCTAAAAAAGTGCTGGTGACTGTTTGGTGGTCTAGCGCCGATGTTATTTATCACAGCTTCTTACCAAACGGGGTGAGCATTACTGCAAATGTGTACTGTGAAGAACTGAACACAATGATGAAGAAGCTGGCACATCTCCAACCAGCATTGGTCAATCGCTCGCCTCCGCTGCTCCTGCACGACAACGCCCGACCTCATACTGCGCAGCAGACGGTCTGCAAGTTGCAAGAACTGGGGTTGGAAGTTCTCCGTCATCCGCCCTACTCACCAGACCTTGCGCCTACAGACTACTACTTTTTCCAGAATTTGGATAACTCCTTGGCGGGAAAAAAATTCAATACCCGAGAGGCAGTACAAAATGCCTTTGAAGAATTTGTTGCCTCCCGTCCAGCTGATTTCTTTAAGAAGGGCATCAATAAACTGCCACTGCGCTGGCAAAGATGCATTGATTGCATGGGTGATTACTTCGAATAATACAAATAAAAAATACATGAAAAAAATTCGTTTACATTTTTTCATACAAAACGGCAATTTCATAGGTAAAGACCTAATATATAGTATTAATCCTTATCGAAATAAATACGTTATTCAGCACAAGTATTACATTTTGAACAAAATTGCCCTTTGCAGTAATTGATTTAAATGTATATCTTAGGTGATATCACAGTTTTAATATAACTCGGCAGCAAAATAATGATCAAGTAACGCGAGCGCATTTTTATTATGCGGAATAATGTGTGATGTGGGCGGTAACTATAATACAGTGCCTACGGCCCACTCTCTCTAATCCTTTATCACTCTCTTTCTTACATGTTACAGATGAAGTTGCGCGGGTTAGCTAGTTTTAGATATTTGGAAACCATATATTGAGTTCCACTTGGTGGCGTTAGTCTAAAAATTTAAGTTTTTATACTTAGTAATTATTGATAGTTATGTTTTCTTGGGTAATTACGCTTGATTCAAAATTACAATGGGTTCCACACATTAAAACTTTGGCGGGAAGATTAAGTTCTGCTGCATTTACAGTACGTAAGATTCGCTAGTCAACAGTCTACAGCTTTAATTAAAGTTTTATTTTATTGAAACTTGGACCCGCTAGTACTCAGCTTTTTTAAGAATGAAGTATTTTTTTAAATGGATTTTCATCCTTAACGTCTTTGCTTATGCAGATGCAGATATAGATGATTCTTTTTTCGTTGAAACGGGATACCTCAAATGTGGTCACATTTTAATTTCATTGGCATTGAACCTTCGACTTCGAAAGTTCACGAGGGTACTCCCCGGAATCCTTGCAGTTGGTTTTCTTTTTGTTAAAAATTGTCTTACGGTGAGAACTCACAACTACTCCGGACGTCGTTTCTACCGAACATAGCATCTTTGTCACATTCCATGTTTTTCTTGGGATAATAATTATATTCTTTGAAAATATATTTTTTACAATTTCTAAAAGTTTTTTTGACAATAATTCTTACACCCTATCTGTACACGTGCGACTGTGCATGTTCAAATATACTTGACCCCGCAAACTTGTACTCACAACTAGTACCCGGTTTTGTGAACATGACATGTATATTTTGAGTTTTTTTTTTGTAATAATTTATCGATACTTCTATAAATAGTACAAAATGAAGTCGCTTCCCGCTATTTGTCCCTATGAACACCAAGGACTTATAAAAAAATGTAGGCCTTGATCTTTTGATCTTTGACAACGCAACGGATTTTAATGCGGTTTTCACGAACATGTAGAGAATTTTTACGGATTTTTTTATACTTACAATAGATTCCAATTAAGTTTTAGTATAGTAAAGAAAATTCCATCATTTGTTATAAAATCGTCAAAAAATGATTTCCGGGTGCTTACATGGCTTACGTTGGCTATTGCTATTAATCATGTACAAAGCCAAATTCCAAGCTGCTACTGAGAATTTTATATATAAATCCAGTAGCACTTTGCTCGATCTGAGAATTGAACTTAAGACGCTTTTAGGAGCACTAGGCTAATGAGGCAGTTATGAGCTGTCAATATGAAAGCTGGAGCGGGTCGCTAGAAACATTACAATTTCGAAAATGACTCTATCTTTTTGTTACATTTTCACTCCAAAACAGCTGAACCAATTTTGATGAATTTTGGTATAGAAATAAATAAGACCTTCGGAAAGTATATAGGCTACCTTTTATAGCGAAAATAAAACCCTTAAGGGTGAAATAGGGGATGAAAATTTGTACGAAGAACCCATTATTTGCCTATGTAGGGATATGGAAACTCATATGTTTGCTTTTGCATTTAGCGTTTCTGAAAAATCATCCCTCAAGACGGTACCTTAAAGGATGATTTGAATTATTTTTGATGTTCTATGGGGTCGGTTAATGTGTTAGATTAGTTCTGTCATATAATTAAAAACACAATACATACACGTAGTGATAAACTCATCAGTGAATTTCTTTTGGTTTGTTGCGTTCCAAGTGTGCAGTCTGCTATGATAACTAAACAAAATTAAATTATGTTAAGGAACAATTAAATAAATGATAAAAAAGTACTAAGGTATATAATAAAGTCTCCATACTAATATCATGAAGACGTTTTATTTCAAATGATGTTTGATTATTCACGTTTGGCTGATTAAGAAAAATTTCTACTTGCTTCGTAAATAATATTTGAGGATTATTAAAACGGTGCGTGAGTATGTTCCACGCTGTATCATAATTTTCTGCAGCGATTTGTAGATGTTGTATGAGCCGCAACCTACCTTTCAAATGTTGCATTTTTTGTGCTTTATTAAGAATTTTACTGTTATAAATTGTTATAATTTCCGGAAAAGGTTGGGATATCTAATTGCGGAGTGGAAAGATATGTATGAGCCGTCGATGATATTCTCTGATTGATTGATCTCTTAATACGTTTATAAGACAGACATAAATGAGGTCTCCGCCTTGAAGAATGTTATCAATTTTCAAATGCATACTGACAATTGCATCCCAACGCGTTTGAAGATTACGTAGCTCATCTTTTAATTCCCATTTGTCAGTCAACTCTTCTTCCCTAATGCTGTTTATGTACAATGCGACGTAATGCATGTGTGTGTTACGCTGTGCTGACAAAAATTCATCTAACTCACTACTAGGATCAGTTGCCTTGTCTGATTTTGATGAACTTGGACCAGCAGTCGCCTTCAAATTTTGGCGTTGTTTTTCTTGTTCTTTGGAATATGTTGTAATCATAAATGATATGTTGCGTGGTAAATGTTCATTCCAGATTCATAAGCATTATTAATAAAATATTCTTCGCCTCTGGCAACGGTTTTATATTTATCCAGAGCATTATTATAGTGCTAAAATTCTACCCAAAGATTTTCTAGCCTGCTTAACCTCTCTTCCAGATATTCTGGGGTTTTTCTGATATCACTATCTTTTCCGAAATTTGATTTAAGTTTATTGATATTTTGAAAAATATCTGCTTGACGTACAAGTAGTTTTTCCATTTCGAAAGATTTATATGATTAAATTGATTAGTAAGGAACAGTCTTACTTGGTTTTTGCTGACACTGCTAAAGACGCTAGTGTGGTGAACTTTACACACCATGTGGTTGATAATCCTCTGATGCTGATGTGATACTGCTACGAAAACTTCTCGCCTTCCACAATGATAGTCCAATCACTATTCTTAATAGAGTTCGGTTATGATATGATATAGGTACCCAAAAATCAGAACGAATACCAGGAAATTCTGACTCGGGGTCCCGATTTTAACAAGTGATATCGTAGGTTAGTAGAGATTTCTACCACCATAAACATAGTGATAATAAACCCATAGCTGGTTTTTTCTGGTTTCCGGGATCAGTTGATGTACATCTTTGATTTATGTATAAACATCTAGATACCGTGTCGCGTTGAGACCAATGACGGCTTCGCTAGCCTAGTGTTCGTTAAGACATTCTTGTAGACACGCGTCACTCGTTTTTGTGTGCTGTATAGGAGATACCAAGTCAAAACATTTTATGCACAAATTGTGCATAAAAGTTGTTGCGATGATATTTCTTATATGAAAACGAGTAATTTTAAAGAGTCACGGATATATGCATGTACCGTCTATTGTAATTAAAGGCGTTTTTCCTTGTTGAAACTTCTTTTATATCTTTTAGTAGAGGTATTTACAATTGATGTTATCGCCTTCCGTGTACTTACTCGTCTTCACGTGCTTTCGAACAGGTCCTCATAATTTCTTTAGTCTATGTCTTTAACTCATTCGTTCAATTTATTGAATCTGCAATCGTACATTACTTTTCATTCATACATGTATTAGTATTGAAATTCAATTACTGTTAATTAATCGTGCCTCGTGCTTTATGAATGCATTTGGTGCTACTCGCACCCTTAGAGTCTTACTCTGTGAATGCCTCTGACTCCCTAACCGCACCATGAAACTTGTACAATGGCATACGTTTATTTCCTAAAGTTGACTCACAGTAAACATTTTTATCTGCAACATAATAATTAAATATATTACGTTATTTGCGAAGTTATTTCAATCACATCAGTATAAAACTTTATCCAGATAAGTTGCTTAGTTAACTTGGACATTTAATGTACATTAAGATCGTCCTTTACACTTTTCCATTTAAATGAATACCACGAGAAAATATAAAAATACCACGAGTTCAAAATTGTTCGTCATCAAAGAAATCCTACCTAAAAAAAACCTATGATAATTGTGTGACGCGAGCTAAGCGCACCATTTGTAGTTATGAAGTTACATAAAGTACCATCACGCCTGTATCCCTGAAGTTTTAGGCAGAGATGTAAGTAAGACCTACAGTTCGCCGGGTATGTTTTAGGTACCATGTAATAGGGGGTGAGTCTATTGCTATTAATCGGACACAAAGTCAAACTTCAAGCTTCTACTGAGAATTTCGTTTAAAAACCCCAATAGCACTTTGCTCAACCTGAGAATCGAACTTAGAACCTCGATCATAGCAGGATAAACCCTAATAAACCATTTTGTATATTGTATCCGTGCGAAATTGGGGCGGGTCGGTAGTATTTGTAAAAATAAATTTACGTGACTTATATAGTATATGGAATCATAATACTTAGTATTTAAGGAATGTAATATTCTTATCTATTTTAGTTTTGCAAATAATGACACAAAACGCCATTTTTAATTATAATTGCGAAATATTATGAAATTATAAATTTAATTAACCGAAGTATGTACCATTAATATCTATGCTCTTTCGTCATTTTATAGGTAGTACATTGATTCCATTGCTGAAAAAATTGTGGGAGCGAGAGTCAATAAAATCTTTGAAGGCGGTTTGGACAGCTTCAAAGAACTGAATTTTTTCCTTGCAAGAAATTTTCCAAATTTCTAAAAAAGTGGTAATTTGTTGGAGCAAGGTCCTGGAAGTATGGAGGGTGTCGGAGATATTCCAACCGCAGTTCCTATAATTTAGCGACCGTCTGGCGTTAAGTATGGGGTCTAGCATTGTTCTGAAGCAGTAGTGGGCTAGAGAGATTAACCAGTTTCGGTTGTTTAACGGCTAGCTTTTCGATCATGGTTTGCAATTGTTGACAGATCTGCCTTTATCATCTGGCCAGATCTTAGGAAGCTGTAGTGCATGACAACGGCACTGGTCCACCAAACACGCACCAGTACTTTTTTCTAAGTTAACTTTCGCTTGCGACAGGATTTGGCCGGTTCTCCTGGGTTCAACCACTGTGATGAGCGTTTCCGATTGTCGTAAAGGATGCATTTTTAAGATAAATATCTTGGCAAAGTGTTGGCATTACGTGGAAAAGGAATATACCTTCTTACACGCCGAATCGTGCCGCGTCGTGCCGCGCCGCCCAGAAGCGACTTTTTTAATTAAAGTAAAAATATTCTTTATTATTTACTAGCAAACCCGGGTACGCGTTGTTGTGTCGGTTTGGAGACCATAGGGAATATTGATCCGATCGCTACCAAACTTTACAGTATCACCCGCTGAGCTAATATGAAGATTGTCTGAAAATTTCATCAAAATCGCTCCAGCCGTTTTGTATCTTTATCGATAGAAGAAGAAGAAGACTTGATGTGCCCGCGGCTCTGCTTGCATGGACTACAGAATGTCAGTGTTGTGGTGACCCCGCTTCCACCCACGGAGGTCGCCCGCTGGTTATTTTAAGATGCTTTTACCTAAAGCTACTCCTTATAACATCAGCTATATGCCAGTGAAAGTCCCGTCCTAATAGGTTCAACCGTTTCGGAGATTACCCGCGGAACAAATAGACAGACAGACAAATATTTAAAATTGTTTTTTTTTTACATTACAATCAGACAGTTAAATATATTAATTGTATTTAAGCATATGAATATCTTAAAGTGAAACTTTTGCTATAGGTAGATACCTACTTTCCAAGTCCCGTGAAGCTGTAAAAGCCACAGCGGCTTCAGTAGTCAGATCTAAAAAAAAAGGTGCCTACTTACATACTTTTTAACAATAATTCTTGGTAATTCAGTCTGCCCTTATTGTAATATGTAATGTAATGTATTTAGGTAACATTATACTTTCTAAATTTTATAGCCCCCGCCCACATGTTCTACATGCTATTAATAATATAACTTTAATAATAATAATAATAATATAACTGAGTCGTGTGTGTGTGTGTGTGTGTGTTATTGTGTGTGATAGGTACAGGCTGAATTTGTATAACTATCAGTTATGTAGAAAAGAGAAATCTATAATATAATATTCTCTTATGTAAGATCCAGAAGCAAATTAAATGTACTTAATTGTTTTACATTTGTTTAAATAGCGGATATATATTGATCACTTTGTTAATTATATTGTATAGCATAGAGCTTAAAAAATGATAATGTCAACTAGCCCGTTTTGTTCTACTCGAAAGATGAGATGAGTCAGTCAGTGCTTAGTAGCGATGGGACCGTTCTTGCTTCACCTGCGCATCGTTTTGCGCATCACGCGCCGGTCGATATAACGGCGCGGCGGAGGTGCTGGAGGAAACGGGGAGGGCGCGGGGAGAGAGCCGAGTGTAAAGAAGCCCGGTGTAAAACGAGTGCGAGCGCCGAGCAGCGACAGTACCGGACGGCAGCGCTGTGGAGCGCACCGAGCTGACCGAGTCCGCCCGCGTTCGTCCGCGTTGCCATGAAGGTACCCACTACCCCACCCAGCCCGTCCGTAGCGGTAGCGGTTTACCCCTAGCGGTAGGTAGCGGCCGCCCCACTCGAGCTCGTGCAGGCAGGCAGTCACACTCTTCTCCATAGATGCACCTTTTAGTGATGCGCGCTTTTCTGCCATTTACCGATCGATCTCTAATATTGTGTCATCCATTTCATCGTCTTTACTTCGAGCGAATCATTCAACAGTCGACCTCTGTCCATCATATCCTAATATATAAATATATACTTAACTTTAAAACGTTTCGCCCTAAAATGGGAAACTTCGATGAACTCCAGACGGTTACGGTAGGTACATTCATTCATACATACACTCGTATTGATCCGATGCCGCCTATTACAAAGGAAGCGTCACGGACCACTCAATCGATAATAAAGAGGGCCCTCATCCTTTTTAATCTGATTTTATCTGATCATAATTATAACGTAGTGAAAATGAGTAATTATGAAACACTGTTAGTGACTCTTCCATTTTCATTTACATACTCCTCATATATTATAATAACTTTAATTTTACATGCTTATCACCGAACAAAGAGAATAAAAAGTGTTTAAGTTTCTAATTTTGTTCTTAACTTATTTCTATTTTCTTATTCTGTTCTTAAGTTATTCTAAAGTGATAATATGATATGGAATTGATTTAATAATCAAAATTATGTTTCAGCAACACATACTAACATTTAGAAGCACATATAATGCTAAAACTACCTAAAGGCCTTAAAAAGAAGAAAAAAGGGAAAAAGTCAAAAAGAAAAGGAGAAGAAGAATTGTTTACTGAAGAAGAATTAGAAAAATATAGACGTGAGCACCAAACTACGGATAACGGTGAAGGAACCGTTAAAGAGAATGAAGAATGGTCAAAATTCAAAGATTTGACAACTGGAATCGATTCTGTGCTTAAAAAAACCCAAGGAGATTTAGATCGCATTAAATCAACATCATTCTTTCAAAGAGTTCCCACGGGAATCAAGCAAGTCGAGCGACCGCAGGAACAGTATTCGAACAGGCCCATCGTCGAGGTCACTGCAGCAGATTTCCCTCGCTTGGCTCAGAGTGCGGAGGATAACGGCGACAAAAGCGATTACGGAGTAACAGATGACGAATCTGAAGAAGAATACGAAGACGACATATTTGATACTTCATATGTGGAAGCTGTAGAGCGTGGAGAAGTGAAACTTGCTTACGTGCCTGATTCTCCGGAGCAATACTTGAACGACGATATTTTCGATACTTCTCATGTTGATGCTTTAATTAAAGGTCAAGAATCTAGGACCTCCAAGGGTAAAAAGACATTAGATATAGGGGTTGCTGTTGAAGTTCTAACGGGTCGAATAGATAACGTTACTGTTACTACGAAAAAACCTAAGAGATTGATACCTGGTGATCTTTTATTAGAAGACACAGGCAAAGAAGTGCCGGCGGCAGCGTTTGTGACTACTGTGGAGAACGCTGAAAAGAGTATATTGGACATTGATGCAGATATTCCTGTTACAACTCCTATAGATCTTAGCGTATCTCTCCACACTTCTTTAATTCGACCATTTATTAAACCTGAGACTGATAATTCTACTGATTTGACTACAAAAAAAAAATCAAATAGTGAAGACGAATTTGATGAATTTACATTGTTAGCTACAGAATCCTTGGAGGTCAGTACAAAAATCACACGGTTAGACAAGGAAGAAATAAAATTAGAGGCTGTAGTTCAAGATTCTTGGTCTGCTTTCGAAGCCGATAAGAACAAATCTGTTTTTGCAGAATGTATAGTTGAAGACCAAATAGATATCGTTGACCCATATTTTGAACTAGACGATCCTTTCGATACTAGTTTCGCGGAAGCATTGGTTTCATCAACTAAATCGAAAGAATTGTGTAAAGAGGCTGTTATCTTAGAAGATGATGATGACTTCGATCCACGTGCGGAAGAGTTCAACGTGCGATTGAATAATAGACGAAAATCATCAGTGCGCATACAACTGATAAACCCATCAGGTGTAAGGGAATCAATTACATCTGATGATATACAAGGAGACAGGGAAGAAGACCAAATTTCCTGTGATTTATTAGGTAGCAGCACCACCGACCTGACACAACTAGAGGATTCTGTCTTGAACCCGATAGACGTAAAAGATAGTGAAGTTGACCCATTCGACACCACTATTGTAGACAAAATCGTAGCACCGGGAAAGAACGAGTTGAAATTTCTAGAACAAGAATTAATCGAAGCCAACTCGTCTTCAATATTTAGAGTTCCAAGTGACCCAGATTTTGATCCACGAGCGGAAGAACCAATAAAAAATGAAAGACGTGCATCACGACCTGAAAACTTGACGGTGAATAAAACTGTTGTCTTTGACGTGAACACTGAAAATAATATCGATTTAAACATTAAACAGAAAACTGTTAAACCCCTTACGCCATATTACAATCGAGAAGTTTCTATAACCGAGAACACCAACGAAGAATCCGAAGCGGCTGACACTATTTCAGAGTCTTTAATTAGAACACGATCGGATGAGGATTTAACTTCAAAAATA
The DNA here is from genome assembly GCA_033032175.1 of Saturnia japonica. NCBI lineage: Eukaryota > Metazoa > Arthropoda > Insecta > Lepidoptera > Saturniidae > Saturnia > Saturnia japonica. The sequence continues at coordinate 202,642 of CM065317.1, forward strand.
AATTACCCATCTAAAAGGAGACATTCAGACTATCCACAGCTGAGTCACATTAAAGTTGATTTTAAAGCAAATGATTTCTATAGCGGCCAGAGCGATATTAGCACAAAGGTATTAACTCCAGTGTTTTCGGGGAGTACCGAGACTGTCTCTGCATTAGAAAACGATCCATTCGACACCTCATACGCGAGTGTTACCCCCAGCAAAACCGAACTTAAATTGTTGGCGAAAGAGTTTTCTTGTGAAGAAACGAGTAACTCAGAATCAAAAAACACATACGATCTTCTAGAGCCCTCTGACGACATATTCCAAGTGAAGGCTCTTAGCCCGGAACCCTCGCACACAGGAAGATTGTCTGAGGAAATATTCGACCCATTTGACACATCTTTTGCTGCAGATTTGAATCTTGGAAAGACCGAACTGAAACTGCTCGAGTCCGAATTCCTAAACTAATTTGGTTATAAAGATAAAGATAAGGACATAAAGATGGCGTACAATCCATTTTTAAGCACGATCGAGTCTGCAACTACGTTAACTGGAGACTCGTTTAACCCGTTTATGATGACTGACGGGGAATCGGTTGAGTTCGCTAAGGATAACCCCTTCGCCGCAAGCAACCCTTTTTCGGACTTTGGTGGATACGATCCTCCCGCTGGAGACACTATGCCCAATGACTTATTTGGTGATCCATCCGGACCCGGAGTCGAGCGGTTCGATGGTTTTGCTGATGATACGTTTGGAAGTCGCGAGTGTCGCGACCCTGATATTGATCGGTTCGTGAAACCGAAAGAACTCGAACTCATTTCATCAACAGAAGATCTCTCGCCGACAACTACCTGCCCGCTGCCACCCGAGACGCAAAACTTGATCTTGAGCGTTACTGGGCAGATGGAGTTCACCAGCTCACATTTGCTCGATCGCATCCCACCAACGCGTACACCGAGTCCCGTGTCAGTGCGCGATATCCACTCGCCGAGTCCGACACCCGAGCCAGAAGGACTGGAGGAAATAAACTTCGTCGACGACCAATTGCTTGACCGCAAGAAGCCGAATCGGCCACCGCCCGCCCGACCTCCACCTGTAATGCGACCGCCACCGCCGCGCCCTGCACCGCCAGTATCGCGTGGTGCTACCCCGAACCCTGTGTCCGTTACTACTCTTGCTTCTCAGCCGATGGACGACATCAACTTGTTCGACGCACCAGCACCTGTCACGGTTAAACCTACTATGGAGGCTATACTCAGCTTATATTCAGCACCGCAAAAAGAGGAAAAACAAATCGATTTTTTGAGTGACGATATCTTGGAAGAGATGCCACTAGACACGAACATAGAATCCATGCATGTTTCTGAACCAAGAGTTTCGTGCGATGAGCTCAGTACTCCGCCAGACAATCGTTCTGGAATCATTGATTCAGCAAACGGAATTATAGATTCACCATTTTCGACTTCTACAAAATTCGCAACGGAACAGGTAATACCAATGGATTGCTCGGAGCCCCCAGAAAATATATCGGCTACACCTTTTACAGCTGCTTCGTCCAGGGACTATAAAGACAACGATATTCGGGTACCTTCATTAGTAGATGAGGAAATAAATCCATTTGAAAATTTTAACGAGGTTGAAACAACTTACCCTGATACTATCACTAATATATTCTCGAATGATGATGGTTTTGGCACAACCAAGGATACCGATATTTCTACGGTATCCAGCCATGATTTTAACCTAGTCACCAAAACGGCCGCCGTGCCCACTGATGTGTTCACCTCAACAACCACAAATTTATTGTCGACCGAGGAAACGAACAGAATTCACAATAATATGTTCGTTGAACACCGGGCGTCTCACACTGCAGATTCCGGGCCGAACGCCACACCAGAGCCGATGGTGCAAGATTTGATTCCTGAGTCACAAGACGCTTTCGACGCATTTTCGGCAAAATTCGAATCAACTACGTCAGATCGTGCGAACACCGGTGAGTATTTACCCCTTGCTCCACAGCACAAACCCATTTGCTCCCAAACCTAAAAGCACTCTTAACTGTGCAAGTCTCCGCAGGAGCGTGGGGAGACGAGGCCGTTTCGAATGCGGATCCCGGGGGCTTTGAAGCGGAGGCATTTGACCCATTCCTGAGTATGGAAGCACCGGCCCCACCGGCCGCCACACCACGACTCGAGCACCAGGGCTCACGAGACTCCGTCGACGATACTTTCTCGGTTTTCATTAGGTGAGCCGTAAGAGTAGGACAATGTTTACGTATGTTCAACGACACGACATAGTGATCTCTCGGGAATCGCAGGCCCAAGGACAGTGAGGTCAGTGGCGGCGACGTAGCAGCGGTGCCGGTGCTTGCACCTCCGCCTCGGCCACAAGTGCTGCCAGAGTCTCCGCGGTTCAACCCCTTCGATAAAACTGGAGCAGAAACTCAGTCATTCGTACCGGAACTAGGTAAGTGTTCAAAATAAATCCAGTATCATCAAATAGTGAAATAGAATCCAAATAAAAATACTTATTCAATCCTTTTCGTTTTCGTTCCAATCATTTTCCTTAAGTACTTTTTAATTATTTTACAAACCCATTTCTGTTAGTGATTCCTAAAATGTTATAAATGAAGATCCGCTAAGTGTCTCTCTTTCTTTTCTTTCCACTTTTTTTATTTTTTCCTGAAAAATATGTATTTTTTTTTAAATAATTGAGGATATTCTATACAATTATTATAATAAAATTGAAGTGTCTGTTTGTAATGTCAAAATAACTATTTAAAACTAAATACATATTAAAGTATATACGATACCTATAACAAAAAGCCCATTTTTAAAATTTTTGTATGTCTGTCTGTCTGTTTATTCCGGGTAATCTCCGAAACGGTTGGATCGATTTTGACGGGACTTTCACTGATAGATAGATAGCTGAAGATATGGGGAGTAAATAAGGCTGCTTTTATTTTAGAAAAAGAATTAGTGTTTAGCACAATAAAAAAATCTGGTCATGGTGAATCAATTCGGGTGCTTATGCTGAGTTAACTATAAGAGACATAGCAAATTAATGTACTACATCATTATAGGCATTAAAATACCTACAAAAAAGTCCGGAAGAGTCTAAGGAACACCCACAATAAGCATTTTTGTCTTTAAAATAGCCGAGAGCGGGGGAGCAAGATTCGCGCGGGCATTCTGTAGTCCACGTGAGCGAAGCCACGGGCACAGCTAGTCTATCATAATTTTTCTTCCCATTTACAAATTATTTTATTTTTTCATTATCTCCTAAACTATGTATCTAAATAGCATACCTACTCTAAGGAGCAATTTTTAACTTCATGAAATTGTCTTTATGATGAAGTAACTTTTGTTTGTAAGAATTAATATTCCATGTCTAAAAATAATGCTTATATCACTTTTTAATTTTCAACAAATCTTTGTCACAAAATACCTTATTGTGGGTTATGTATAAGAGATGACATATGCTATCGCTGAGTTTTTTTTAGATATACTAAGGAACAATATTATTGTCGAACATTATATTTCCGTATCGTTAACAATTGCGCCAGCGCACGCGGTTAAAGCAGTTCAGAAGGGACTCGACTTCCGACTTACGTAACAAAAATCAATATTTAAGACTATTTAAGAGCATAGTCGTAAATAGGCTTTATCTCGAGAGCCTGGCTATCATCAAAAATATTTTTTGGAATCCTTCTGTTAGTTCCAGATATTAGCGTGTTTAAACACCTTATTGTGGCAGTTCTTTAGAAGATATAAAATTACTCTCGCTGAAATTTTTGCAGGTCTTTTTAATGTTTATAATTATGTTATTATTTAGCTATATCAGTTTGAAAACACTCATTTAAAAATATGTAATCAAGTTGTTCTTCGGCAAGTCTCAAAATATCAAGTGCTCTCTTGTTTTAACGAGTCGTAAAAATATCAATATTCATATAAGTTGCACACTAAATTGTGAAAGAGGCCCATGTTATCGAGCAGTTGGCCACACAGCAGAGTTCAGATCAGATATTCTAATGGGCATCTGCAAAACACAACGCTGATTTAGATCACAGACGGGCAGGATACAGTGGACTGCTCTCTCTACTTAGGTCTTATATAAATATTTGTATTAATATGTATATGCCCGTATATGCATATAATATATGTTAGAAATATATATTGTTTAAAGAAACAGAAGAAGAACGCGGAAGCGTTGGCAGCGGCGGAGAGACACCACCCACACCGCTGTTTGACGACGATGTATCTGTACCGCTCGAAGACTTTCCTCGCACTAAGTATCTCGGTCCAGGCTGGGAGATGCATCTGAGACAACCCAACAAAAAAAAGATCACCGGTCAGAGGTAAGTATTGTTTGATTACTTGAACTCAATAATATAGTTAAAAACTTGTTGAAGGTATAGAATATAGCAATGTTCATCGTTTCTTATTACAGGTTTTGGAAGAAGATATTTGTGAAGCTTGCGTTCCAGGGTGATAACCCCGTGGTGCAGCTATCCAACACGTCGGCAGACAAAGAGCCTTTCCAGGAGTTGCCGCTTCAAGCGTGTTACTCTGTGTCCGAGATCGGCGCCCAACAGTTCGATCAGTTCGGAAAAATCTTTACTGTAAAACTGCAGTACGTGTTCTACAAGGAAAGGCCGGGAGTCAGGTTATCACTATTCATCATTTAATTTTATTCAACTACTTATTAGATTTATCATTGTCGAGAGTAATAACAAATAATTTGCGTTCTCTGTCACCAGGCCCGGGCAAGTGACAAAAGCTGAGAGGATCACGAACAAGTTGTCGCAATTCGCTGCTTACGCTATCCAAGGCGACTATCAGGGAGTAAAGGAGTTTGGCAGCGACTTACGGAAACTGGGGCTCCCGGTGGAGCACGCACCGCAGGTATTGCGTTCAGTCACCGAGAGGGACTGTGAGTGGTAGCACGCGCCACAATAAGCAATACTCGATACCTAGGCCCAGTAGTCAGTCAGTCAGGACAAGTAGTATTTCTGTTTGTTTCTAAAAGTGTATGTTTGGTTGGTTTGCTGCCGATGCCAGTAGAGAGTAGGCTACAGAGGTCGATGGTTGAGACAAGCTGTGCGTCTTTGTTGTCGGCAGGTCTCGCAGCTGTTCAAGTTGGGCTCGCTCTCCTACGAGGACATGAAGCAGCTCTCGTGCTGTGTGGAAGAGGCTCTGTTTCGTCTGTCCGCGCATCGAGACCGCGCACTTACGTATAAAATGGAAGAGGTATGAGACTATGACATTTCTTTTTAATATAATAAAGATTAGTTTATCGTTATAATATAGTATGTACGTACCGGTACATACGTACTTATGATGTATAGAGTAGGTACCTATTGTAAAAATGAAATGGTAACAGGTGCAGATAACGGCGGTTGACGAGCTCTACGTGGAGCAGGATGCTGAAGGTTCCGTGCTGAAGCAGATAGCTCGCGTGCGTCTGTTCTTCCTAGGCTTCCTAAGCGGTGAGATGCAAGCACTGCACAAGCACTAGTACCACGCAGGGAAATGGATCCTTTTTGAACAATCAATAAGTTGGTCGGTTTTTGGCAGGCATGCCGGATGTGGAGCTGGGAGTAAACGACTTACGGCGGCAGGGTAAGGAGGTGGTGGGACGACACGACATCATCCCCGTTGTCACCGAGGAGTGGATCCGAGTCGAGGACACAGAGTTCCACGCATGCGTGCAGGCGGAAGAGTTCGCCAACACGCAAATAATCAAGTAAGTAACCAAGAACATAAATAATTTTATCAAAATAATACACTCATTTGCAAAAATAATCAACTTCAAAAAAAGGAGTAAGTTCTCAATTCGAATGTATATTTTTGTCCAGTTCTGATTTCGTTTTTTGTTAAAAAATTTCTTGTTAAAGTACGGTAGCGTATGTCGGTAGTATATGCCGGGATTTTTGCGTTCAAGATTGATTTTACCGAAGCACACACTTTGTTTATTTAGTTGACTGAACGATTTCAGTTGTTGATGTTTCGGTTGTATAATGGGTTGTGTTCGGAGGAATTTGTTCCACATGATGCCATCGGCTTCTTTCCACCATCATACCGCTCGCCATCGGCAGGAAGTTCTACTCACACTTTGAAACCTAAATGGTCTAGTTCCAGAGGAGTTTCCTTCCGCGAACGCTCCGGTTGTGGAATAAATTCCCTGCTTAAGTTTACCCTGGGGACTACAGTAAGGAGCTCTTCAACGGTAACGCGCATATGATACTTCAGGTGTTGCAAGCATCTTTAGGCTGCGGTGACAGCTTATCATCAGGCGGACCGCATGCTTGTACCTATCGGTGACGATACCTGTGTCTGAGTGGGTCTCTAGGCGTGTCGAGTTCCGGGATCTATTATCCAGTAATGAAGCGGAGTGGTAGAGTATCTGTACCTACTCGACTGGACCATGCACATATTGATAAAATATGTGTTAGTGTCTCTCTTTCGGTTGTCGCGTTTCGGGATCACTCAGTGTATCTCCGACTGCCGAGAGGCTAACAGGTCGCGGTATGACAGCGACGCGGTGACGTGGCGACGTGGCGACGACCGCCGACGGATTACACATCTCATAATGGTAGCAGTTGTTTTTGGATTGCATTGGACAACATACTTTCTAATAAAATTATACTAATATTAATACATGAAAAGAAAACTTCGGACACTTTTTTAAGCGTATTGCGTGCACGGAAGTCTGTGAGATTTGGCATGGTTAAATTTTATATGGAGAAGGAGCGCCGAAAGCTAAAATGTATCTATAATATCTGTTACTAATATATTAAATGAAATAAATTAATACTGCGAATCCTAAACCGACCAGTGCCATTTAACTTAGAACCCCAAAACACTGACAATGTCACTCAATGAAAAGTAACAGCAAGTGTCATAATATTCATTGTTTAGGTTCATGAATACAGCAAATGTCAAACAGAAAATAGTGTATGATTAAAAGTCGCTTGTCGAAATTATAAAACCACGCAGTAACTTAACCTTTGTGAACAAACATAACGCTGACACTAACGTAACAATTCGGTTTGACCAATAGCGTTGCATTTTACGATTTCAAATTCCCCTCGTATTTTTAACCTATTTACTAATGAAAATCTATAAACAAAAAGCGAATAGATAAAAACTAACATCATAGGTGTAATACTTTTTTTTTTAACGTGGGGATATCCTGCATTGGATCCACCTCCCGAGTCGGGACGCTCAAGGGAGGGGTATGTCGAACTCTTACCGACTAAAACCACGTCCGCTCACCCGTCCACTGAACCCGGCAGGTGTGGCCCTACCTCGGGACCCCATCGCGATCGGAGGCAATGAACCTCCAACAAGCCTCGGAGGGCGCACGAACACCAGTGCGCCTCCTCCATCTCGTGCCTGCAATACACGGTGACTGACATGCCCAAGCCCGCCACCTGCAGACCCATTTAAGGCAGCCGGAAATAAACGCGTGGCCTCAGACGCCTGGCTCGCTGACCACGGGAGGGGAGCATGGTGTTACGCTCCCTCTCCGTCTCCTCTTTTGCAAGCATGATTTGCTCGCAGAACGAGGAGACAGAGTTCCACCCGCTCTCGCTCTCGGCCATAGCTAGAACCACGGCCGGGAACGAGAGACGCAGTATTCTCCGCGCAGCCACAGTGATGGCACCCAGGAGCGATCTCCCGACCTATGTGACACCGGTAACTCCCGAAACAGCCATGTTCCAAGAGCTAGGGTGCTCGAGTCGTGAGTTCTACTCTTCCACCATGGGATTCTGGCGGAGCTCCAACCTGTACGCCACAATCTCCCGCGGCGTTGGTCTTTCGCCCTGCCTTAGCGCCTCCTCGCGCCATAGGTGTAATACTACAATAACAAAGATTCCCAATAAAAATACTTGAGCGATATTTAAATTACATGTAGTTTATATTCCCCCAAAGAACAGCTATGTAACTTGGTACTCATTAGATCTTACTTCTTTATATCTGGAACGTCGTATCAACCTAACTTAGCCTCTTTCACATATATGTTTTTGTTGGGATATCATTAGGTACTTTTTGAAAAGCTGTACAACGCCATCTATCGGTGAACGAATGTAAACGTCTTAGTAGTTGATGTTCAATGTGAGTAGATATTACTTCGTTAAAAATAATTAATTATACTTTTTTGTGTTTTTGTTCGTTTGTATTATAATTTTGCTTAATAAGTTTTATGCCAAATTTCAAGTTTCTGAGTCACTTAGAAGTTGTCTAAGTTTTTGATGAGTGGAGAGTCAGTGATAAAACTGCTACTTTTCAAACCCTAATGACACAAGAACTCTATACGATTTATTCGTGAAATTTGGGGTTCAAGGTATTCAAGAGAGATTTTTAAACATAAAATTTCAAGTGTGTAGGTCGAATAGTTTCTGACTTGTGGAAAGGTCGAAAGTAGCTCGAAATGGTTCGTGTAATTATCCACACTGGCTGGTATGTTGGCCTTTTCTTTTCCGAACTTGGCTGACACACTGCTGTGTATCTATGTAGATATTTGCTTTGTTGCTACATAAATCTCAGATTGGTACAGGTGGGAATTTTTATTTTAACACCAGCTGTATGAAATTTTTCTTACCACTGTTAGATAGGAATCTTTATTGAACATTACAATTTGTTATAAACATATTATAATGTTAACTTTATTCAAATTGAATAGAGTAATTTTAATTTTGAACATTAATAAATAGCTTGTATGCCCGATATGCGTCATGCGCGTTTCTCATTCCGGTATCGTTGTCGACAGGTTCAAGCCTCCGGATGCGTGCTACATAGAGCTGATGAGGTTCCGCGTTCGGCCGCCCAAGAACCGCGAGTTGCCACTGCAGCTGAAGGCGGTCTGGTGCGTCACCGGGAACAAGGTACCTACCCGGGTCCGCACACACACGCACGCTGCGCACACATAGTATATTACGCCTGCGTACACAGGTTGAGCTACGGGCGGACGTGCTGGTGCCCGGCTTCGCGTCACGGAAGCTGGGCCAGGTGCCGTGCGAAGATGTGGCTATCCGGTTCCCGATCCCGGAGTGCTGGATCTACCTGTTCCGCGTCGAGAAGCACTTCAGATACGGGTCTGTCAAGTCCGCGCACAGGTACCTACGCACTTCTCTTTTGCCTCTATCTACGTGCGGGTACTATTTAGGTAGTTTCACTTGCCGTTTTAGAAATGAAACTACCTCAGTTCTTTACATATTATAAAATTCAATGTCTGGGTGTCCGTTTATGCTATTTTCGAGCGAAAAACAATTATCCGATTTACATGGGTTTTTAATACATAGCTGATTAAGATGGTGGAGAAAGATGATTTGTATAAATAGTAATTGGTGTATTTTCAATATCTGTCAAATATACACAACTACACTTCTATTATTTATGCAGAAAGCATTTTAGTCTTCCAAAGACTTTAAAAAATATTTTAAATGAATTTGCATGAAAGTACTTCTCCAAGAACATTTTATAAGTAGACTAGCTGTGCCCGCGGCTTCGCTCACGTGGACTGCAGAATGCCATCGATTGGGCACACGGGTGGATGTCGCTCCCCCGCTCCCGGCTATTTTAAAGACAAAAGTGCTTATTGTGGGTGTTCCTTAGAAGATAGTTGTATACTCTCACTGACTATTTTGTAGGTCTTTTTAATCTCTACAATCATCAATGTATATCACTAATGGTTTACTCAGCGTAAGCTATTTAAGCTCCCGAATTGATTCACCATGACCTCTTTTTATTTTATTTTTGCGGAATTCTAATTCTTTTACTATCATAAAAGTAACCTAAGTTACTTCATATATCAGCTGTATACCAGTGAAAGTCCCGTCAAAATAGATCCAACCGTTTCGGAAATTACCCGGAAGAAACAGACAGACAAAAATTTTAAAAATAGATTTTTTGTTATTAAACATTAGAAACAAACACCTTAATTTTATTAATTGTATAGACTGAATATTACTCGTTAACTTGTAAAGCCTAATTGCCTCTGACAGTTTTCCTTTGTAAATGGTTTCCACACACCCGGTTCGCTATATTTTTGAGCGAGCTATCCAACGACCGCGACATGGCGACACCTACACAATAGGATAGACGAGAAAAAAAAATCATTGATACTTTATGTCTAAGGACCCTAAACAATTTTTTTTTTTCAATAAATTATTTTAACACTTCGTCGGCGTGATTAATATGTGTGCCCATTACAAATAAATTTCAGCTTTCTACTAATAACAATCTCTGAGCTAAGCCGTGGACAGACAGACGGACATAGCGAAACTATAAGCCATGCTATGATTAAAAAAATCGAGTGGAAAGCGCAGCGTCTGACAAAACGATTTCGTACTCAAATATTATCGATGCAGGCGTACCGGTAAGATCAAAGGCATCGAGCGATTCCTGGGTACCGTGGAGACTCTGCAGGAATCTCTAATTGAAGTCACTTCGGGGCAAGCCAAGTACGAGCATCAACATCGAGCGATCGTCTGGAGAATGCCTCGGCTACCCAAGGAGGGTCAGGGTGAGTTTGAATTCGACCCTATCATATTCATTAGTAGTCAGATAAGACATTGGTACTAAGAAATTGGATGAATGTCCAGGAGCGTATACGACACACAACTTGGTGTGTCGCATGGCACTGACGTCATACGACCAGGTGCCGGCGGAGCTCGCTCGGCACGCGTTTGTCGAGTTCACGATGCCCGCGACGCAGGTCAGCCACATGACGGTCCGGTCGGTCTCGCTGCAGGAGCACGACGGGGACCCGCCCGAGAAGTATGTGCGGTATCTCGCACGCCACGAGTACATGTCAGTATCCACCACAGCACCACAACTGAACTGAGCACTGGAACATTAATTCACAATGACGCTCTCATGTGGCCGCATTCCGCAGGGTCGGTATCGAACGCACTTCCGGGCAAGCTGCGCCCGCCTACACGCTGGCCACGGCGCACGACTCTGCACCCGCGGCCGCAACACCGCCCCCCGTCTCCGCACCGCAACCCCCGTCCTCGGACTCCGACTCGGAGTGAGACGCGTTGTCAAACAGTTCAGATACCATGAAAACAAAACTACGTTGTGCGAAATCTTACCTATGAGTTCGCGTCACCGATACCGTAATGTAAACAGTATATCTGTAGCTACAATTATGACGTGTCAAGTGATTGTTAAATTATATATGTTCCCGTTTTACTTCGAACTCCCAAGTTTCATTCTCTTGCAAACGAGCAATATACGATGAAAATTAAAGTACTCATAAATTCGTTCATGGGCTATCGCAATCGTAACAGAGATCGAAAGTTTCAGTGAAACAGAACAATATATGATTATCAGTATATCAGAGCGTGACAGCACATCGCATGCGTGGACTACTCAACTGATCTATGTTATTTATTGTTCGGAGTGACAAGAGATGTAAAAAAAAGATTAATGTTAATAACTACAATTTACAAATTATGTAGCTTTAATTATACATACTATAATAATTTAAAAATTAATATAAAAGAATCAGTAGATATTGTTCCAATGTTTTGAGTTGTGACTTCTGTCGGCAGTTCTCATAACTTCCTATTTCATAAATAGAAGGAGGTAAAAGTATCTAGACGGCATGGCCCTTTATTATGTAAACTTGTTTGCATTTTGCGTGATATCTTAGTTTGGTTACAGTGCACAAGTGAAGTGAATTAAGAATATTATCTAGATTAAGTTGACATATATGTTTCTGGGACAATTTTACCAAGAGATCCACCAACTTGTTAGAACGTTGCTTGAACTTTGAACATTACACAAATTTAATATTATATCCACATGACATCGATAGAATAATTATTATGAAAAAGAAAAAATATGTTTAATTTAACTTCCTCTGCATTTCCGCTAGAGGCGCTGGTAGTATGGTAGGGGAACCTATAAGGTGCACTACACATAACGTAACAGCACTAAAGCGAAAATCAATCCAACGCGTTCGACTTGCGGTCGCGGTGGATGGCGATCTAACTTGCGTGCAAGCGTCATTCACACCAAGTACCCGATCAACGCGTTCAGTTTTGTCAGTCTGGGGAAAAAATGTACGAAGGATTCGTGGTGCAATGGTTGTACTTAATACAAATATAATTGTTCAACTTGATCGCTACCGTGCACGCCATGGCGCCACCGCGCCGGGGTACAACTCTGAACTCCTACTAGAGCGGATAATAATGTTCCGATTGCAATATTTTTGTATAGGTAAATGTAAAATAGGTAGTTACTTTAAATAGTTTCATATACATATCTTATATTTTTTCATATATTGCGTTTGCAGTACCTATATTATTATTTTTATTTATTTATTTTATTTTATTTATTTATTGGTCCACAAAACTGACTACAACCTATGTATATAATTAGAAATGTGCAATATTTTAAAATCATGCAATGATTGTACTCTTCTAGATGTGGATACAGCATGCACATAAGTTATAGAGAAAAAAAAAAAAAAACACATTAGGCGGTACAAAAACTAAGTAAACTAAAATCATAGAAATTACATTATTTAAGTATTTTAAGAATATTTTTAATAGAGGAAATAGAACCTGAAAATATATCAATCTCTGTGCGAACAGCGTTACAGAAAGAGGACATACGATATATTGGAGAATGTTGAGCAATATTTGTTCTGCAATGAGGCAGGTAAAAAGTTTTTCTGTTATGCAAACGACTGCCCAAACGTGGAATCGCAAAATTCAAACGTTCAAGAATGTAGGGGGAGTCGGTGATTCCATGTAGCAATTTAAAAAGACACACGATGTCCGAGTTCCTCCTACGAGTACAAAGCGACATAACTCTGTAATAAGAAAGGCGTTCTTCATAAGTTTTCAATATTTTACATTTGTAATCAGAATATGCCAAGAGGTACATGAAACGCTTTTGTACTCGTTCAATTCTGTCAGAATGTACTTGGTAGCAGGGATTCCAAACAGGACTATTGTATTCTAAAATTCCGCGTAGAATAGTATTGTAAATTATTATCGTTAGGCTGGGTTCTTTAAATATTTTCATCTGACGACTAATAAACCCAGATAATTTGGATGATTTTTGGATTATGTTATCGATGTGATATCGAAAGCTCAAAGATCCATCTACAATGATGCCCAAGTCTCGAATAGTTGTTACTTCCTTTAATTTAATAGAGTCGATCATATAATCACCGATATGAGGCTTTTTCTTTCTTGTAAACTTTATATGAAAACACTTATCTGGATTAAGCGACATGCCATTAAAACTACACCATTTCTTAACATTGTCAATGTCAGATTGTAGACATTGTACGTCTAAAGTACTACTAACAATGCGATATAATTTTAAATCATCAGCATACATTTTGAATTTACACTGAATGGAATCGCAAAGATCATTTATAAATATTAGGAAAAAAAGCGGACCCAAATGGGAACCTTGAGGAACTCCAGACGGAATCTCAGACACCATAGATTTGTGGCCATGAATTGCTACCAATTGGGAGCGTTTACCCAGATACGATTCACACCATCTTAATAAGGAACCATGTATACCCATATACGCAAGTTTATTTAAAAGCAAATTGTGATTTACTAAGTCAAATGCTTTTCGGAAATCTGTATAAATTGCATGCACTTCTTGGTTATCATCAAGAGCTTCAGATATATCAGATACATATTCTAGCAAATTCGTAGCAGTTGATTTCCGTGGTAGGAAACCATGTTGATTGGAATTGATGCGGTTCTGAATATGGGGTAGTATCTTCTTATATACCAATGATTCGAAAATTTTTCCACAAATGGATAAAATGGATATTGGTCTATAATTTGTCACATCATCCAGTGCCCCTGACTTGTGAATTGGTGTTATATGTGCAAGTTTCCAGGTCGCCGGGAATTTACCAGTGTTTAGAGATTGTGTATACAGCTGTGTTAGTGGCTTAAATAAATTTTCGGCACATTTTCTAAGCAAAATTGGGGGTAGCAGGTCAGGCCCCGGGCCCTTGTTGCAATCTAGTGATTGTAGCGATCTCAGAACTTCTTGCTCAGTAATATCACAGTTACTAATAGGCACATCATTGAAATTAGTATGACGATTAATATCTAAACTAGTGGAGAACTGTGTGTTAGATTGATTCGTACTATAAATAGTTTGAAAGTATTTGCTAAAAAGTTCTGCAATAGTCTGCCCATCCGCAGCCACCACATCCCCAAAGTGCATTTTATTAGGTATGCCATCACTATTATTTGTTTGGTCTTTGACAAATTTCCAAAAATATTTAGGACAACGTCGTAAATGAGAAGCTGCCTGTTCTTTAAAATTATTATAACAATGCTTAATCATCTCATCGCAACGCCGCCGTAAAATATTGAATGTTGCTTTATCCAGTGGGTTACTATACTTGATGTATCTGGAATGGTATTTGTTTTTCTCTTTAAGAGCTTTGATAAGGGAGGAACTAAACCACACGGGATATTTTTCATCTCTTATTTTTCGCATAGGAGTATGTCTCAGAAATATTTGCATAATTGTATTGTAAAATATTTCCAGCATTACATCGATATCATAAACATCCTTCCAGATAAATGACCAATCTATGTCTTGTAGCTCACTATTCACAGCATCATAGTTGCACCTATTAAAGTTATAAATTGGTAATTTTTTTTGCTTAAGTGGAGAACTGTGCGGCTTATTTAATTCAATTTCGATGCTTGGATGATGTAAATCCAAGGGTAAGACAGGATTTGTAACTTTAGATATAGTGACATTAGTCGGGTGATTACAAAGTACCAAGTCTAAAATACGTTGATTTTCATTTGTGACATAATTACACTGATATAAATTATTAAAAGCAAGGGTATCAATAAAAAGATTTTCAATATTACTAGAAGTCGATAGTGCAGATAAACTGTAAGAATCGTGTTGCCATTTTAGATTAGAAAGATTGAAATCACCTACTAATAAAGCTGTAGAAGATGTAGAAATCTTGTTTTGAATTATTTCAGTGGTGTTTTTGAGTTAAGTGTCAATGTATTCGTATCTTATTGGAGATGGAACGTATATTGCACAAATATCAACGTAAAAGCCGTTGCCGACTTTTACAGAAAGCCAAATATCCTCACATGATGATTCCCATTTAGATTTTCTTAGTACCTCGTATCTCTTTTGTACAGCAATCATTACTCCCCCTCCATCATTTTTGACAGAAGCAGAAGAAGTAGAGGATCTATCACGTCTGAATACGTTATAACGCTGATCGATAATCTCGCGATCATATACACCACTATTGAGCCACGTTTCAGTTATTATAATTACATCGAAATTGTTACTTAGCACAGTAATATAAAAATCTTCAGTTTTTGTTCTAAGTCCTCTTACATTTTGATAATATATTTTTAGAGAGAATTTAATAAATGATCAATATAGTCAACATGCTTAATATTAGAATAAGAGCACAATTACAGAGAACTTAAAACATCATTATTTTTTATCGTTATTGGAGGTGATTTTATATCCTTTCGCACAAAAATACGCCCGTTTCGAACCCATACGAATTGGTAGCCTTTAGATTTTGCGACATGTCTAGTATCAGCATGCAATTTCTTGTTCGCAGGAGATAGGTGCTCAGTGATATATATTTGCATCTTCTCACCAGAAATGCCTAAGTGGGTAGAGTTGAGCTTATCAGTTTCGTGTTTTTTATTGAAGTCTCGAACTGCTCCCAGTAGATGGTCACGAGAACGTGGCGTAGATAGTTTAAGCACTATATTCCGAGGACGTTTGGATTCTTCGTTTTGCTTAGCAACTCTATGAAAATTAACAATATCCGTGTTGGACAAGTTGCACGAAATTGTTCGTGTAAGCTGGTGAATAATGCTAAGTAGATTTTCGGATTTATGTTCCGGAACACATTGAATTTCTACATTATGATCTCTTGCTTGTTGTTCCATTTCGTTGAGTTTAGCATTCATATTATTTACTTGAACAATTATTCGAGTATTTTCAGCTGTCAGTGTTGATAATGAGTCACTATTTTCCTTGTTTATTTTTACTTGATCATCAGTAAAATTGGAAAAAAAATCCACGGATTTGGTAATTTCATCAAGTTCTTCACGCATTGTGGAAAAGTTGGAGTTTAATTCTCTTATATCCTGCTGCACTTTGATCAAAGTAGAGTTAAATTTGTCCAAACTTACTTGCTGACTTTTAAATTTATCATTCATATCCATATGCAGTTTGCGTATCTCTTGTAAGATAGCATCTTGTGAGCATATTGATGATGGAGGAGAAATTGTGAGTGAGCCAGTATCAGCCGTAAGGTCAACCTGACTCCTGCTATGAATGGGTGTATTGCTATTATTCCCACCTTTAGGTTGAGCAGAAATGCAAGTTGGACATATCCACTTAGAGCGTAATATTGTTGATTCGCCATATTTCACACAATCTTGGTGATAGGAATTATTGCAGTTACAGTTTGTGCATTTAATGCGCTTTTGGTTAACTATTATGTTGTTGTTACATACTGAACATTGAACCATTGTACCGGTGTACGTAGCGCTTTAATATCGTATTTTCTAAACGACGAAGATAAATAAACATACACTAACTTGCGATTCCTTGCTAATATTGTTCCATAGGTATTTTCTCGTTTCATGTGTATAGCACTGAATCGCACTAGATAACACTATCAACGTATTAAACCTCGTATTAAGTTTACGTTCGCGCACTTTTTATGTAATTTCAGTTTATCTTAGACACCAAAATATATTTATTTGTAAGTACAATTGTAAGTAATTGTAAGTATTATGTAATACAATATGTATAAATGTAGGTATTAGTAATGTTTTAAATTATTTTTGTTATAAATTATGATTATTGATTTGTTATAGTGATTCAGACGTATCGGTAGGTATCGGGTTTACAGTAGGTGTTATATTACATGAATAGAGGTGTTTCAAACACTGTAGTGTGTATGTGTCGTATGTGACACGTTACGCGTGACACTCCGAGTCACGGCTTTGCGTCTACAGTAACTGAGTAGGCGAGGAATACGGCACGAGCCACAATTCCCATGACGAATAGTGTCCCTTATATTCGCAAGAAATATGAATTTCAACACAAGAATACGTAGAGGTAGCTGCAGTTAACATAATTATACTAAACAACATTAACTTACTGTTAAAATATAATTTATGTTTCTTTCGGACAATGTCCCACCCTGATTGTGTAGTAGGTCTACTTATTATACCCATGTACTTAGCTATTAAAGTAGTATTAACAGCATAAGCGGATTGTTCTGTAAACATTCAATTGTTGATTTAGATAATATATGTATATTTAAAATATTATAACAATACCGAAATTTTATGATGTATTAAATATAATAAAGCGTTTCATGTCTACAATAAAATATTAGGTAGTATCAGGTATACAAATATTATAATATAGGTATTTATTAATATTTAATAAATGTTCAGCACAATATGATCTGAAATGTAACAAAGATCAAATATTATTTATTTAATGGAATGAACGTGAAGCGACGTTATACAAAATGACCATCTAAATGTTTTTCACGCGAGACGCAAGACTCAAGAGTGACAAACCGACGACGGCCACAGGATCATTGTGTTTCACATCATTCAAGCTTACACTTAAACTGAGGCAAAAGAAAGACAAATAATAACAAATACTTATTATATTGTAGGTAATTATTATCAGCGTATAGGAATAGCTACAGTTCAACTGACGAACTGTTCAGTGTAATTCAGTATTGTCAGTTTAGAATGATGCATTCTATCACTAAGCATACGCCACTTTAAAGGTTTAAGTACTACATAACACAATATGGTTACGTTGATTAATTATATATATAAGTACTGCGATGCAGAGTTAAGGGTTAGACCTATGTTTAATGGAAGTATATCTCGTTTTCGCAACTTTTAATAAATTAACCAAACGTAGGCGCATTGTACACACACATGTACGTAACATATAAACAAGCATAGGTACTTCATAATGTATTTTATCATAATATTATATGCGACATATAAATAATTAAGCAATTTAATTAATAACTTAAGCTAAGGCAGTGTTGGAACTTGCCCCCGCGCCTTTCTTTACTCCCAATCTCCCCGAGTCTCCCAGTGCCGCCGACATGCGACACCTTGACTCGTATATATAGTATACTTCAAATATATTTATAAAAGGGGCCCTGCGTTTTGTTGTCGATGTTAATAAAATATTATAATTATGACTGCCTACAGTTTTGTCTACCCTCTCCTCACTCCTGCACAATAAATCACCCTGTTTATCCTAATTTTATCATATCAGTGGCACCTTGTACTGTTTAGAGATAGTTCAAATCCCTGCAATGAGCCCGAGCACCCGGTTACTAAAACATAGCGATGAAACCATAGCATGGTGGTAGGATATCTTCTATTACCCGGCTGGCTAGCTACCACCTTCAAGTTGTAAGCCCAGGTGAGATTGTGACTATGGCACTAAACCTATAACTAATAAAGTCGCTATTTAGTATTGAATTGATCAGAGACCAGCTGGCAGCTACTAACTGTTCAATTTCTGTACTACTATAATCTAGACTGTGTGTTCTCAGTTAGTTATAACAGGTACATACTCTATAGATATAGAAGTGGTATATAATATAGATTGTGTTTATCAGCTTTCAGTAAATGTTACAAAGAATCCATTGTGTGTACCTACTCAAACGTAAAATAAAGTGCTGGTATAGACAATGACGCGCAAAGGCGATCAAACGCATTGTCCCTTGCCCCCATGCAAACATTCATATAAATGTAAATTTTGCCTTTTTTATTATCATTACTGACTCTAACAGTGATTTATGATATAGAATACAAAAAATATATTCCTTTTATTCAGCAAGGTCACAAATGAAGCATGCGGTGGTGGCCTTACAAGGCAAATGCACTGAAAAATGTGTTGATATTGTAAATATGAATGAAATGTAGTGTATTGGCCACTGGTCATCCATTTTTCATAAATTAATAAATAAATCAGTTAGCAAGCATCATTTCCTTATCGACACGGGATCAGACAGCTGTTGTCCATATAGCTGGCTTCGAGAGAAGAGAGGCCCTCCTTAGCTACGAGCTCTGTGCAGACAACGGCATCTACATTAAAACTATAGGAGCATAAAATTCGACTTTGGACTGCACCGTGGTTTCGATTGGCAACTCGTAGTCGCCGATGTTAATACTGCCATTATTGGTTCAGACTTCTTGGCATACTACCATCTTCTGTTAACCTGTCATAACAAAACACTATAGGATGGCAAAACTGGTCTGTCAACGTCTGCTTCATGACTTGCCAATTTAGAAATCCCATATTAAAGAAAGTAACGAATTCGTCTGCGTCACATAAGAGAGAAAGAGAGAGGGTTAGAGAGAGTGGGTCGTAGTCACCCATATTACAATTATAAAGGAGCTGAAAAATTCTTTGTTTTGATGCGGAGTTATTTTAAAACTGTGATTTCTCCTAAGATATTAATTGAAATCAATTGATGTAAAGGGCAATTTTGTTCAAAATTAAATACTTGTGATGAATATTGTATTTATTTATGAATATTATATGTATTAATACTATGTTTATATGAACACCTTCGCAAATAATGCATTATTTTAGAACAAATTTTATTACCATAAAAATATATATTGAGTCAACCTTAAAAGATACACATATGCTATAGCAGGCTTTTATTTTAAACTTTTTAAGAGAAACAATTCCGTCACACACTATTGTTGTGGAACTTTGACCATTTATGCAGTGCACACAATAGAAGCTTTCATAGGGAATAAATTTCCCCCGTTTTTCCAACATTTTTCATTGATGCTCCGCTCCTATTGGTCGTAGCGTGATGTTATATAGCCTATTATAACCTTCCTAGATAAATGGGCTATCCAAAATGAAAGTAATTTTTACCCTGTTTACTGTTTACAGGTTTAATCAGTACTTAGTTCCTAAGATTAGCGCGTTCAACGAAACAAACAAACAAACTCTTCAGCTTTATAAGCTTTACTTCCTACATCCAAACTCACGAACTTTTAATAATATTTACTAGAAACGCCAATAGTTTATATAGTGATAGAAAAAATAGCAATGAAATCACTGTAGGTAAGGTACCTATGCGTATCAGTACCTACGCAGTTGGAAAAATATATGTTAGAATAGTACAACGAGGAAATACAGCATGGATTTACTAAATTATATTGAGTTTATGTGGTATTATTGTAAGTTTATTAATCAGGTAAACCTGGCAGCACTGCCTAACGAGTCGCGATGACGGTGTATCGCGCCACGATTAACTTTAAAAAAATTATATATCTCGTTTTATGCTATACACTGAATTAGTTCGAACATTATTTAAGTAGAGATATGATAACAAATCTTACAATATTAACGCTGGATTAATTTTTAATACAACTAGTCATAATTGTTTATATTATATTTGCGATTCTTCAGAATTTTCGTAGGTGAGTATACATTTTTTTGGGAATCATTAATTATATTTGACCGCAATAATTATATTATTAACATCATAGCTTATTTCATACTACATGACATTTTTTGAAATTATTAGAAAACAAAGTAAGTTTCTAGTATCTGTTTCAGGCGATTTCAATGAGGGTTCTTTAGTGTTGCCTTATATCGTCTTATTGTATTGCTAATTCTCAGTTTTCATATCTGGGTAAAGGGAAAACACAGGTCGTGGAGCGCATGCGTGCACCGTACCTGACGCATGCGCGCTGAGTCACGTCAATGAGCGCTGACATCACGCGGTGTTGGGCGATGACCCTCTCAGCATCAGGTATATGTCGCGCGCGACCCTGGCTCCTCGCACCTGTAAACGGTATGCGACATACTTAATAAACCCTCAGTGAAATAATTAGTATACTGTGATGCTCCGGAGAATAGCCCTGATGTTTTGTGACGGCACCGCACCGTACCAGCCCGTGACATCTCAGATCTCTCGTGTGGTGCGATGCACTTCCTCCTGGGAGTGACTAGCAGCAGTGACAGCTAGGCCGAGCGCCGCCGCCGCCACGCCGGCCCGGCACAGTATTACCACACGGTGCCAGTGCCAAATGTTCCCATAACTATACCATATTCCAACTAAATTGGACGACAGATTGTCGAAAACGGTTTTCATGTAAGGACGTTTCTTTCACAAGATAATTTTCGCGTGTGTATCCTGAATATCAATCCTATTGGTTCGATCGCGGACTTCGTCGTGTTCAGTCTCCAGGATACTTACTGCGACGTCACTTATTGTCCAACTTAATTCCAGACAGGTGCGCCGACGCAGGTAAAGACATCCGCCGCAGGGACGGACGACGTTGTGACGCGTAGCATCTGCAACGAGTGTCAGAGGCGAGCGAAGTGCGAGTATAATGGCTACCCCGCAGTAACTAATTCTGACGGAGGCGCATGGCGGCCGAGGGCGCGCCCGAGCGCCTGCTGCGCCGCGGGCCGGCACCCATCGCCTCCTTCGATCACGACGTCTCTGACGAGGTGAGACAGCCCGTATGTATCTTTTCCTTTCCGTTATACTAGCGTCGTTTAGATTCTTGTTGCGAGACAGCATTAACACTCTATTCCACCCGCAGTCAAGCCCAGAGACGAAGCAGCAGCCAAGGTTGCCTGAGATCCACGAGGACGTCGGCGGATGCGCAGGGAGCGGGAACGGAGGGCTCACGGCGGGTGAGACGCGTGCTCGCTCACACTCAACACCGTCAGCCGGTGGACTGCCAGCGCCTCGTATCGACATCTCACGTGCCTCCAGCTCGAGTCATCAAGACTCGCGAGACAGCTCGCCGGAGCTGGCTCTGTTCGCAGGCGCGGCCAGTGAGGACACTCGCGCACGGCTTGAGCTCGGTTTCCGTGAGGACGGCGCTCTCGACCTGCGCTCTTCGACCGAGGAGCTCGCCTTCCTGGAAGACGTGCCCGGTGAGCCGCGAGCGCTTCCGCCTGCACCACCGCCGCAAACTGTACGGCGCCACTCGCGGAAGGACAGCCAGAGTTCGGAGGTGGCGCTACTAGCGGTGTCTGGGCGCACAAGTCGTCTGTCCAGTGTAGGTTCGCAGTGTTCAGCGCACTCAGCTCTGTCTGGACTGAGCCGCATATCACGTCTGTCCGTAACGTCAGGTGTATCGCGCTCGCCCTCACCGCACAGAATGTTATTGGAAACATCATTCTGTGGACCACGTCCAATCGAGACCGACCCAGAGATATGCGCGGCCGCTGTCGAAGAGCGGCTGCTCGAGATTGCAAAGCTAGCTGCACCACCAGATTCACGCGACCGGCGAGAAGTGCGCGCTGAAGTCACTGTGGAGGTCCCGCGACTGCCACTCATCCAAGCTGCCTCACCCGCCCCGCCGGTCTCGTCACCGGCTCCATCCAAGGCACAAATGATTGTTACACCTGATCCCGCTGTCGTCCTCGCCGAAGATGACAAGCGGCGTAAGGAGACCACTAATAAGATGCGAGCAGAAGAACGCCGTGCAAGACCTAGGCTGAAGCGTGAGCTTTCCGAGCCGGAAGTGTACAAATCTGGGAATCTAACGAAGGATATTATTCGCATAAAACTAAAACCAGATGAAGATTACGGAGAGGAAAAAGAAGAGATCGAGGTGGTGCACCCGGATCCGGATCGAATTTCCACTACAAGTGATGCAATAACGCCGGGACCTGACGCAAGTGCGGCGCGTGCATTGCGCCCGACTGAGCTCGTGGGGCGCTCTCCATTAAGTCCAGCACCGGTGCGGCGGTCTGCACTTCGTGAAAGCCGGACGCCATCTCCAGCGGGACCGCCAGTATCTAGAAAATCTTCATTCTGCTCATTATTCAAATCGCGTGAGACTATCGGTTCCCCGGACTCGCCATCTGAGGTACTTCGCCGCAAACGAAGTCTCACCGAGGGCGGGGGACGGAGTAAGAGCCGTGAGCGCTCAAGCACGCCAACCTCAGCGAGCAAGATCCGCGGTTCAGTTCTTTCACTATTCCGCACTCCGCGTCGCAGTATCGCGTCACCCTCACCGAACACACGCGAGGGTTCTCCCGTAGTACATACGCATCGGCCTTCGCCGTCACCGACACCTCCCTTACACTCCGCACTGCCCATATACCCCACCGAGCGGCTTAGGTACTACGACAATACCGGGGACGGGATCATTCACATCCCACTACGGACACCGCCTGAGGAACTCGGTGGCGCACGCCGTGAATCGGACTGCGAAGGTGGTGTGTCGAGCGTGACAAGCTCACGCGAGACAGCGCGCCCTGCCTCTGCCCCTATCGTACGCACTACTCCCGAACCCGATGATAGCGTGCGTCACTTCGGCAAGCCCGTACACCGCACGGTGTTGCCTGACGGAAGCATTATCATTCCGCTGCACTCGCCAACGGAACGAGTAGCGCCTGTCGATATTTCAGTTTCAGTTCGCCATGGACCTGAACCGAGTGAGAGTTCGGTTGAAGTAGTCACTCGCATAGCTCCTCCTACTGGAAGTCGAGCCGCTGCCGATGGTGCTGAGGCGAGTCCCGCCCGGGAACATCCTGACCCCAATCTGACGGCTGATTTTATTAACGAGCACGTTCGCCGAAGACAGACAGAGCAAACTGTGTTCACGACCCACGTCGGCAGCCGCGACCAAGTTTTCACGACACAATTCAGTATAACCAAAACGCCGAGTATCGCGAGTGAGATTTCAGGCTCGTTCCCGAGCTTCGGCGAGGGCGAGGACGAAGGAGAGGACACGAGGTGCGCGCCGAGCGGGGGTGACATGTCCCTTGAGAGCGGCATCGCACCAAGAGACTCCTCAGAATCAGAACCAAGTTCGGAGGCGGGCGCTCCACGTGCAGGGAGCGAAGTAGAGCGGCGTAGGCTCGTCGTGCAGGACTCCTTCGAGGAGGAGTTACCGTACGTCCCAACGACATTACCGTTGGAGCGGTCAGTTGCGCTGCCGATGGTGCCAGTGCGCGAGCGTGCCGGAGTACGCGTCGCACCTCTCCAGCGACCCCGCGCTGCCCCGCTGCCCACAACCCGTCCACGAGCACCGCCTCCCCCACAGCCTGCTCCACCTGCTGATAAGTTGCGTATCCGACTTCCTCGACGGCCACAGCCCCCCACCTCAAGATTGCGCACCCGCAGTGGTGGGGATGGTAACTTTGCACAGTTATTTTCTACCATAAGTAATAGTAGCAATAGCAGTACGCGGCACAGTGGTAATACTGAGCAGGGCACCCGCGACACAGTGGTGGAGTCTCGGCCGAAGCAGTGGATCGACTTCGAGGAGGTTCCCGAGCGGCGCAAACAACCCAAACGGATCCAAACTTTACCAGGAGACAGCACAGGGGCTGGAAGCGCCGGGAGCCCCGGAAGCGCGACGCTGGCGGGCATCGTATTCAGCTATGTGGAGCCCGAGCAATGCCGTTGCGAGTGCCACGGACACGCGCGTGCACCCGATCTGTTAAGGTACGTCAGCAGCATTACTTGCACCTACTACATACATACAGTTCAATGACATTAATCGAATAGACTTTCCTCTACTCGCGGAAACACACGGGCCATCAGCACGTGTCTGCAGTAGAATGATTTTCTGTTAAAATGCATTTTGTAAAAAGTTTTGGTATTAACTGTTTGAAATAAATTGACTGCAGCTCGGTGACGCCGCAGGACGAGGCCCAACTGGAGCTAAGTGTTCACATCGCACGACCCTTCACGTCCGACCTCGACCTCAATTCTGGAACTCAGTTCAGTGCAGTAAGTGATGTTGGAATGGTTTTCTTTATAATGGAGTAAGGGTTGCAGCTATGCCTCATGCATACTTCAGATAAATACATTGGTACGTCTACACGTTAGCTTTATACCAAATCGTTGAAAGCATTACAAGAATCTTGTCCAATCACAAGTTAATTAGAGCCATGGTGCGAAAATACTGAAAAGGGTGATTTTAGACGCGATACTCATTTTTACAGAGCGAGTGTAGCGGCAGCGTACGCCAGTGACGTCGATACCGTCACTCCTGCTCTACAGTGCTACGGCTACGTGCATGTAGCGACCACTGACCCGTGGGCATCCAGACTGTAACGTTTTGTAAATTATATAAATTCGTATTCTGTATTGATGCAATTGAGCAGATGATAGCATTTTTGAGATGTAAATTTACCTGGTTCATTAGGATAATAAGCTAAGTTTTGATTAGACTGGTAACTGGCCGAATCGCATTTCTTGCTCACTTGATCATTACATAAGCATCGAACCGAAATGGTAATTCGTCGTTGAACTCAGCTTGTTGTGAACTTGTGATGATCAAAATCAAAAGGGCGATGTTCTTCAATAAATTTTAATAAGAAAGCGCTAAAGAAAGAAATACGTTATCAAAAAAAATCAAGCGAAGATACGTTGAATCGGTCTGCCTGTAAAGGTGGTTATACCCGCTAGGGTGTTATATTTGTCAGGTCAACCTGTAGAGTTTCTGCACAAGTAAACCTAAACATTTATGGGTGCATAATTGCGCCGGTTAAAAAGGTTTTAAAGATTAGCCTTTAAATGATTTTTTCCCCTCTATCCAGTTTAACTTTAGGTACTCATCTTCTACTGGAAAAACGACTACTGCTACTACTACTACTTCTACTCGATATATTAATAAGATTACCGCTGATAATAAATAGTTGGATATACTATTTTTCTTATTGTTAAAAATTACGATAATCTAAATAATAACTTCATACTACTATTATGTTTTAAGAATAATTTCTATTTTCTTTTCTTTAATCTATCTTCTATGCAATTAATGAATTGAAGTGTCAGTCTGTAATGTCAAAATATCA
Source organism: Saturnia japonica (assembly GCA_033032175.1). Taxonomy (NCBI): domain Eukaryota; kingdom Metazoa; phylum Arthropoda; class Insecta; order Lepidoptera; family Saturniidae; genus Saturnia; species Saturnia japonica. Next base: position 228,498 of record CM065317.1, read on the forward strand.
GCTTTTTACTAAATGCACATGAAAGTATAAACAATGCCTATAAAAAAAAAACACTTTTTTAATTTTTGTCTGTCTGTCTGTATGTTCCGGGTAATCTCCGAAATAGTTGGACTGATTCTGACGGGACTTTCACTGATAGATAGCTGATATTATAGAGAGTAACTTAGGCTATTTTTATTTTAGGAAAAGAATTAGGGTTCTGCACAAATTAAAAAAAACTGGTAATTGTGAATCAGTTCTGGCGCTTAAATGGTTTACGCTAAAGTAAACCAATAAGAGATATCGCAAATTATTGTACTACACAATTGTAGACATTAAAAAGACCTACAAAAAAGTGCCTATCTTCTAGGGAACACCCACAATAAGCACTTTTGTCTTTAAATTAGCCGGGAGCGGGGAAGCAAGATTCGCACGGGCATTGTGTAGTCCGAGTGAGTGAAGCCGCGGGCACAGCTAGTATTATATACAAATAAATATTTGTAAACGCTATGCCAAAATGAAGCACAATTGTGGAGTTTATGCTTCAACTGAGAGTTTGTGAATACTTGTGGTTGAGTTGTGTAAATACCCTCTCTGTATACAGCAGTTCGGTCTTACCTGTTAGGTTTCAATTGTATAGCTACATATTATACTCTAGTGAGTTTGGCCACCTTTACAAACGCGGTTCGAAGTTAAAAATATATTTAGTATGCTTTATGAGAAATAAATGCTATTCGGCGCGGTGTGCCTGGTGGACATTTATCTGTACCTACATAATGAAATAACTCAACCGGACGAATTAATGCGATCACAACTGGGCGCATTTTTTCATCTAATCGACGCTTAGCTTTACGGTAATTAAAAAGATTTTATGTCATATTATTACTCTCTTGTTAGTAATTTTAACTTTTACTATTTTTCTTGTCTACATAGGGAATCGATACGTTCGGGTTATGCGCTATGAAGCAACAGGCGTGCAGACAGCCACAGTATAGAGAAAGAGTGTCGGTTTTGATTTAGTTTTGAGTGTGCGTATTGCGTGAGCTGCCTTATTGTCTACATACGATTATAAAGTCACAATAATAGAAAGTAATCACAAACGTGGCTGTTAACGATTTATGCACTTTCAAGGACACAAGACATGCGGTAACGTCTGGATAAGCTTTATGTAAATATATTAAAACACTATGTCATGGCAGTTGCGTTACTAATAATTATTATGTACTATTTATATGTTATATTATATTTCTAATATTGGTTATTGAATAGTTTTAATTAATAAGGAACAAGAATGTCTTAAAAATCTAATCAATCTTTGAAACGAAAAGAAGATTTATGACGACAGCTTCTTCCTAAATCGAGATAGGTATTGGACAATATGAGCAGAGTGTCGTCACGAATACCTATAAATCGGAATAAAGTATATAAGGACATGGCAAGCATCCTACAGGCAAGTTGCCCAGAACACCTCTTCCATAGCGGAGGGAGAGCTCTGGACGCTCTGGTAACCTCTGGCGGAACTGTTGGCAGTGTTAATGAAGTCGCGACTTGCAACCTCCCGGGCAGCGGCTTCCGCGTCTCCTCTCGCTTCCACTTGTTCTAGGGATTCACAAACCCAGGCGTCACAGCCGGACGCGGCCACGGTAGCCTAACGTACAATATTTATATACAACTTTATTTATTATAATAATATGTTATATACCTCCCTATATCGCATGTATTTGATATTAAATCAAACAATTTTATCACTTAGATAAAAACTTCAAATGTGAAAATATGAACTTTTGCTTTCCGAAAGTTTGTTTTTATTCATTATGTACCTATAATGTTTAATATGTAAATATATACTTAAATAAACACATAGACAGCAGGGATTTTGTTTTAAGAGGGAAGCGGGCGGGCAGGCAAGAGGACGAAGTACTGTCTACACTTTTAATAATGAAACTTTATTGATATGTTCTTTAATAATAGTAACAGACCTAACAGTAGGTATATTATTCCAAGGAAAGTGTTAATGCTAAGTTTTTGTACAGTAGAGAAAATTCAATGTTCTGTAAACAAGTCTGTTAATGAATCGAATTTCGAGCGCTTACATTACATAGGTTGCGCTGGTCAAACCTTATTAGATACCTACTTCAAAATAATGTACTAAAGAATTGTAATCCTTCAAAAAACCAGAGAAAAGTCCGCGATATCATAATATGTCTATCTCCTAAGGTTGATTCACAGTAACCATTTTCATTTATTAAATATTGATTAAAAATATCAGATTATTTGCGAATTTCTTTTCTGTTATTCAGTATTAATCCTTATCCACGTAAATATATTATTTACCTTGAGCATTTAATATGGATTGAAATTGCCCTGAACGTAATACCATAGAAGATATCACAGATTCAAAATGACGCGCAACCAAAAAAAAACCCTCTCCAGTCGCGAGTGTCCCCGCATTCACCCGATATACTTTGTGTACCGCTTCACACTTGGTTCATAATTAATAATGAATAAACGATAGGTATTATCAAAATTGTTTTAGGTATATTTGGTTATTTAAATAGTATATTAAAACAAATTACTTTTGGTGGACGTTACCATAGACAAGGATTATGTACCTACCTGATTAAATTTATCTATACATAGTATAAAGTCGCTTCCCGCTGTCAGTCTGATATACGCTTAGAGATCTTTTAAACCACACAACGGATTTTAATGAGGGTTTCACTACCATTTAGAGATTTTTTTACGGAAGGGAATTTTATCTACACAGTACCTACATTTCTATTAAGTTTTTGTATAGTAGAGAAAATTAAATTGTCTGTAATGAAGTAGTCAAAAAAAAATTATTATATATATTTCAGTCTCATGTATTATGGGGCGAGCCTATTGTCATTAATCGAGCACAAAGCCAAACTCGAGCTTCTATTGATAGAAAACCCCAATAACACTTTGCTCGACCTGGGAATCGAACCCAGGACCCCGAACATAGCAGTCGTGTTTCGAACCACTAGGCTAGAGGCAGTTATGAATTTTTGATGTATCAATATTTTAAACCTATAAACTTTAAACATAAAATACTTATTCAGTAAATTGTACCCGTGCGAAGCTGGGGCGGGTCGCTAGTTGAATAATAATTACATGTAAGAACATATTACATTTGTTCTTTGTCGTGAAAAAAAAATAACACCTATTTAGGTAAACTGTGCCCTGCGATGCCACCCGTGTTTGGATAGGATATGCATAAAAACCGTTCTTAGTGTGCGTCTACATCGCAAAAGGAGTAATTGTGCGTTTCAATTAAATTGGACTTTCGGAAATTTCGTGAAGAGTATATAAATATATTTATTTGGAAGAAATAGACAAGTACGTGCGTGTCCGTTTTAGTAGGTATAGTAGTGGTGCGTGGACGTATTGTATTTCGGGCACGGCTCGCGCCTGTCGGTATAGTCTGGAGTACGCAGTATTCGCAACTGCATTACATCCACCAAAATATTTATATGAACCAATTTACATATGTATAACAAATACAAGTTTAATAAATAAAAAAACATTTTATTGTAATTACACAAGACTTTCGTAGAAATGAGATACTGATCAACAGAACGGGTCGTAATAATAAATGCAATTTATTCAGAATAAGACACAGTTTGCGCTTACGTGTTATACGAGAGACACACAACACACTCCACCTCGCAATAATGTACACACAGCACAGATATATGCTCAACTGTTAAACACATTTCAAACAGTTGTTTAAACATAGTGTTATTTGTTTGTAGCAACAGAGTAGAACACAACAAGAGCTGTATGTAGATGATTGCGTTGTTCGAGTCGCGTGCGAGAGACTCGTCTACTTGAAGATCTTGCCCTGGTTGAATTTGCGGCCTTCCTTGTCAGTACCGCTCCACGAGAAGTAATCGTGTACCAGTTTCTTGGTATGATCGCTGGTCGGGTCCAGTTTCTTCCAGTCGTATGACTCGTAGTCTATCTGCCAGTCCGGCGAGAGCGGGAAGGCGAGCTCCTGACCGCGCCACACCCACACGCCGGATATGGTGGAGTTGTTGTCCTCGCCGAACAGACAGACGGACGCGAAGGCTTGCTTGCGCATCTTGTCGAGCCGCTGGTACATGCCTACAACATGACAATCCTGCCTTCATATACATACATACAAGTAAAACCTGAGCACACATTCACTATTCACTACATACAAGCCGGCTCGGCAGCGCCACCTATGCCGATTATTTTCTCTGAAAACTTTTCCAGGATCATAATGGACAAGACAAAAAATAAAAATTACACATATACTTAAAAATCCAATCAAACAAAAGAGACGGTACTTCCCAAATTAGATAATTTTTCAATTTTTCTTTCTATAGAAACCTAACTAAATAAAAATATTCAACAGTTATCAATTTACATTTTAAATGACTTCCAAAAAGGAAGAAATTCGCAATTGTATATATGTATATTTTATCATTATAGGTTTAGGATGATATGGCCCAAGATAGTAGCACGCTAATTTTAGTGGAAGACTGGCTCTCAAGTGCAGCTGCTGAAACACACCTATTTGGTGTTTAGCGACAGATTTTCAACTTGAGGGTGGTAGCTAGGCAGGCATTAGAAAAACGATGCTATGGTTTCATTAAGATGTTTTCTTTCACTGGGCGCCTAGGCTCATTGCAGCGATTCACACTCAAGTCGATTGATGCAGAGTTTGGACACACTACCAACTGAGCCATCATTGATACATATTTTATGGATGTTTATTGATGGGTCAATTTATATGATTCTTTAAAAGGAATAGTTCAAGGGTGGTCCCATTTTAATTGAATTGGCATTGGACCTTCGATTTGGAGTTATTATTGTATAAAATGATGAACTAACCAGTGATAAGGTTACAGCTCATGAACACTTTAGCAAGCTCTTCAGGGTACTTGTACTCACAGTACCAGATGGAATAGTGCTCAGGGTCAAACTTCTCCCAGAAGTAAGGAATGGACTTGGCCTCCTCTTCATTGGAATAGAAACGTTTGAAGTCATCCATGTTGAATGTACTGAAACATAGTAAAATAACACTATAAGTAACACAACAATTGAACAACACAGTCATTAATACATAATTAATTTGATAGATTGGTGCTCCAAATAAATACCAAGGGGTTTCCTTTTCAATTGCACATACAAACATATCAAATAATTAATTAAATATAAATTAATTGATAACTTTGTAAGTGCAATTGAATAGGATTAAGAGATAAGATAAGTTTTATCCCGGTAAAAACTGAATTCTGAAGTCCGTGCAGACGAAGTTGCAGGTAAACTTAGTATAATTTTTTTTTTCTGTTATTTTGAAGTTACAAAAAAAAGACATTACTTTACTTTATTTACAATTGAATGAATGAATAAATACTTTGCAACTTTAGTTTGTATACTGGGTAACATAATGCTATAAGCATTTTCTTGCAGCTAACCAAGACAAAGGTAACATTGAGTTATTTGTCGCTTTTAAAATACCTAATTTATAAACTTATTCAGAGAAGAGGAACCTACCCCTTGGGCATAGAGTCGAAAGGGTCTTTAGACTCTTTGGGTTTCTCATCAAACTCATCATCAAGAGGTGCCTCAGTTGCAGCAGGCTCTTCCTTCTTCTTGGGTTGCTCCTTCTTTTCTGCTTTCTTCTCCTTCTTTCCATCCTGCTACAAGTACAAGATGATATTTGTGTTTATGAAACATAAGATACCATCACTCCTGTATCCCCAAAGGGTTTGGCAGAGGTGTACTAATGTACACCCACAGTTTGTTGGAATACCATGTTATGATATCACAATAAAATTACCCAATAATTCCACTAGCGTGATATATTCATCACTGCACTCACATTCTACTAATAGTTTCACCAAACCTATGATATAATAATTTCTACCTATACATACAAAGTATTCTGTCCAACAAAATGTAAAGAGGGATTTACACGATTCGATTTTCGGCATGCGACAACAGCTACCCCATTTACACATTTGCCTGAAATTGCAGGTGACTTAGATAAAATTGAGAACAAATCTTTTGCTTGTTTGTATCTTCGTGTAAAGACACCTTGCGTCTGGTCATCGCCAGTGTAAACTCTTGTAAATCCTGTATACATACACTCTGGACTCAGGAGTACAGTAACTGTAACAGTTACAGTTTTCATATAAAATGACATTTAATTTTGTGATTGTACATTACTGTTTTACTTCCGATACACTAGTGAACTAATATACATGTCCCAAGCCTTTGGAACACACACAATAGGGTTAGACATCATTTTACCTTCTTATGTGTGAGCTCCTGGTACTTCTTGGGGTCAAATACTGGTGAAGCGAGGCAGAGCACAGGTTCGCCTACAACACGGGACACCTGTGGCTGGTGGCCCACCGTCAGGAACCAACGCTGCACGTTCACCAGCTTGTTGCGCGCGCTCGGGTCCAGCACATGCTATAAACCACAATATTTAACTATACCTACAGTAGTCTATACAGTAAAAAACAGAGAATGGTAAGTGTCTGGTTTCAGGATTCATATGAATAAAAAACAAGAGACAATAGAACAGCTTTCCTAGTACTTTAACCATTTTAATAAAAACTTTGAAATATATGATACCTTAACTTAAATGAGCACAGTGAAGCAAAATAATGGTAATATTACTCAGATATGAACTAACTTGGAAAGCATGCAGCAGTGTGCAGTAGACAATGATATCTGCAAGGGTGATTCTCTCTGTGACAAGGAACGTGCGGCTCAACAGATGTTCTTCCAGAATTTGCAATGCAGTCAGCAGATCGTTTTTTGCACGCTCTACATTCTGGAAATAAGACATTACATATTATGATATAACTATAATTAATTTGTTTACTTATATTCAGGTATACAGGGAAAATTATGAATGCACTGAAGTTATAAGGTCTCACAATTTAAATTATTAATGTATTCTCTACTGATATTTACATGTAAGAAATAAATATGCCACAAAGTAACATTTCTGGAGGACATTGACCAGACATTGACAAAATACAATTGTTGAAATATTTCACCTGTTTGTTGAACTGCATGATGCCCAAATAAGGAAAGACCCAGGCGCAGGAGGCAGGCAGAAGCTCACTGTCAGCCCATGAGGCCCACTGCAACACGCGTGCCTGTGTTGCCAGGTCTCCACCTCGCAAATTCTCATTTGCCACTGCACAATAACATACATTATTGTATGTATAACATATTAATTACATTCAAATGATAATTTTCAACAACAGGCAACCTGACTACTTTTTAAAAAGAGTTCATTTTTAATCATTATGGATTTATAAATCTAGGGAAAATATAACTTCACAGAAATAACACATTATAAATACTTAAAACAACGTCTAAACATATACATATTTAAACCGCCACACAAACAATACTGCAGAGAGTACAGTGGAGTCAGTACTAAATAAACACAGAAAATTATAAGGAAACAACAGATGTTACCACACTTCACCAAATGTTTGCTTACACACAAAAATTACGCTTGAAAATTTAAAAATATTATTACACTAAAAAAATTGACTGAATGATGATTACTCTCTTTATTAAAATTCTATGTAAATTTATTAAAATTAATCAAATAAAACTCTGACCTTTTATGTATTATAATGTAGTAATTACTCTTGCTGTAGTGTAATACTGTATTATTGGTTGTAATATAGTGTATAGTGGGTGGGTTGTTAAATATTGTGTTGTCTCTTTTATTTTAGTTAACATGGCTTAGAGGCAAAATGACACTAGTCAACTTCAATAGAACAGATTAGAGCTTTCCACTGGCCGATTTTCTTCATCTCAATTTTAACCACATGACAATGGAGGAATTGTGTTCTTAACACATGTCAACATTTTTATAAGTGAAGTGAAAATAATTCAATCAAAATTTATATTTCTTTGTGATAACTGTAGGGTTACCTATTTCAATATTATGTGACATGCACAATAATGATAACTAGCTGTGTCATTCTGCACACACATCAATGACAGAACTATCATTTATTTAAAAAGATGAACAATATTTAAGATAAAGGATGTTATATTATTAACATTATTTTGTTACTCTGTCTAAAATCACACAAGCCCCATAATCAGAAGATTTAATTAATAGTTTGTTACATATTTCAATTTAGTATTGATAAGGCAAAATTGTATCAAACTATATTTCACTAACATGGATGAAATTATATACTTATGTTTAACAGGTTTAAACACAACATTATTATGTAACAGGAATGCAGTCATTGTGACTCAAATGAGACAGGAATGAGTAGAGTTATTGTTATTGTTATTATTATATTGTTTGTCAATCTGTAATCATTTATTGCATAACTACTTGGGGAGGGGCAAAAAAAACCAAATTGATTTTGCTTGAAAGAGCCCAAAGAGCTGTACTAAAAGTAATTTCTTCCTACCATATACATTTCCAACTTTCCCATTATATAAAATTTCAGAAGTTTTATCGGTTCGTCAATTATTTATATAGCAACAATAAAGATACACTCTACAATGATATAATATGATCCCAGTATGAACTCAACTCAATGACGTAATGACATTGTGAGTAAAAATAGGTTATTTTATACAACATTTTCTCATAGATTTTTCTGTTTTCTTGGGGACTATGTATATAATAAAATAAATCAGGAAATCTCTGTTTATGAAAAGACAAACTACCAATGTAAAAAAGTAATAACAAGCTTGCTGATAAATAAATCCTATGATGAAATGGAAGACCTCAAAATTTTGAAATAAAACTTAAAATACCATTTTTTTTAAAATACATAAATGCAATATACTCAATATAACCTTTCAACATAGATACAGTCCCACACCCACACACACATATGAATACACAAACATATACTGCACACTTGTACACTGACACCACCACACCACTAATTACATTAATTGCATAAATACTTAAATGATTATAATCTTTTTTTCTAGAATTTATTGTTAGTAGTAGTATGTATTGGTAGCATTATTATTTTTCATTTTTTGTTCTTTTATTATTATTTTAGTGTTTTTCTCTTTTTTGTATCAACACAACTTGTTAGTAATGGGAAAGAGAACCATGAATATATCTATTTTGTAGGCAAACCAACTGCCAAAATTCAGGGAACCCTAGTTTGAAAGATATTTCAAAGGGTCATTTTTAGATTTATAACACTGATGTAAGTTTTAACTGATAATAAGAAAAGTGAAAATAGAACGTTTAAACTGAGTAGAATACAGTAACAATTATATTAATATTTATTTTTTAGGTTATATTCAGGTGAAATATATTAGTGTATTCTTAGAAACTTACCGTAGTAAGCGATAGCATTGCTCTCCGTCAGCAGAACATTTCCTCCGGTACTTTCGAATGCTGGCACCTAAAATATACAGTGTAATTACACGTCACCGTCACAATTTATTATCATCATGTAGTACTACACACACAAATTTGCACTATCAACAGTATCAGCTGATCAATATATCACTCACTTTACCCGCCGGGAACTTCTTCAGGAAGTTTTCAGTCTTGTTAGTTTCACCGAATACAAAATCGGGAGCTACTTTCACGTCAGCCCCGGAATATTGTGCGGCGATCAACGCTTTGTAAGCGCGGAAATTTTCCGGATAAGTATAAAGTACCTGAAAAAAATAAAAGTATCATAATTTATAACTAGTGAATTAAATATTACATGTCTGTTTTTAAAAGTGATAACATGTCGATTAAAATGATATTTTAAGATAAAATTCAATGAACATACCCCGGACGCCATGGCTTGACTTTTCTAAAAGAACCCAAAAGGGGGTGAGGAAAGCGCCAAGAGGGGTACCTTGACATTTGACATTGGCATTTGAAATTTACTATTAGATACGTCTTACTCTTGTTTTGGCGCCACAAAAAGTACATGCCAGTGTCAATGTGCTTGAGCTTTCGTAAAATTGTCTATTATTAATTTTCTAAATTTTGAAAGCGGGGTCTTCTGACATGATGTTGTTTCTCTTGTCAAATATAACCAGAAATTTTATATGACATCTCCAAATGCATGATCATAAACTATACCAAACTATATAACGCAAAATGACACAAAAACCACAACATGTCAATTGAAGATCCCGCCAAAAACTCAAATTTCATACGTTGATAATGTCGACAAAATTATTGTCTCTATTCGACAACAGTCGATAAAGCATTGGCCAAACTGCAGTAGGTATTCTAAAAGCCAAATTAATGAAAAAAAGGTATAGATGCAGGTAACGTAGAAGAGAAAAAATAAATGAGTTAGGGATATTTCATAAACAAGCTTTTATTGAATTTTTCACTTGTACTAAAGTGAAAATAATATAATTTAAAAAAATCATGCAAGTGTTGGGCTGAATGTTATTTATTTAGTCAAAAAATTTATACAAAATATTCAGACATATCAAAAATAATTTATCTTATCTTTAATTTAATGCGCAATAAATTTAAAATATCTCGAAGCAACTAGAAACTTCTCAGGACATCGAAATAATGTTTGCGTCATAAACAACCGCGGCGCATGTTTGTGTACACATGTACAGGGCTAATTACGAAAGCCACAGCCGAAGGATAAAAAAAAAACAAAATTACTTTAAACTTAATTTAATTAATAAGATTAATACTAAAATACAAGACGTGTGAAAGTTACCGGTGCTAGGTATACAATGAAAATGATTTATTTAATATTACAACACCTCAAGTAAATCGAGTCACACGGGAACGTGTTGTGAAATTGCTGACGATAGGACGACAGCTCGGTGACGAGGCGGTGATTGTGCAAATCCATGAGCAGCCCCGATGACGTAACAGGCTTATCGCCTCGATTACGTCATCGAGTGGGCATTGAAAGTAAACATCAATGAAAAGTTCGTGACGCTTCACGATGTTTCTGCGGTCGTTTAGTGTAGGTATATAAGCGACTCATGGGCGGCGCCGAAGCAGTTCAGTTTTGAATTACAAAACGATAACAACGAGCAATAAAAAGAAGCGAAACCACATTGTTATAAATTACCGTGTTGTGAGTTCGTGTAATTTGTAATTGTGTGGAATTCAAATAAATCTTCTGCACGTCAATCATCGGTGTTCGTGACGTACACTAGGCCCTAGCTTCACGAATCACGATCTCTCTCGAACCTATTGCTGCGATACGCAGTAATTGATTACAAAGAAAAGGAGACTCACCTAGTCAGGCGCGGGTGGTATCCCTGACCGCACCCTGGCGACTTGGACGGCTAATTGTGAAGTATGTGTGTGTGTGGAGTGAATTGTATGTACGTGATTGTAACCACCTCAAATCGCAGCACACTAGCACCCCAAGTAATCAGTTCAAGAAAACTCCCGGGATACCAACTCAACGTTATACAATACAAGACAAAATCCAACTAAGACACTACCGAAAATTACTTGTGACGTAGCGCTCTCCAAACCACAAGTAGAAGCATGGTACTCAAACGCACGACGACGACTACTGCGCGTGCCCGTACCAGCCGTCCCGCCCCCGCCGAACTAAAGGGGGAGCAGTTCCTGCGCCGAACGGTTGCACCTGCCGTTCGCCCGCATTTCACAGGCCTTCCCGTGATCTCGCCATCTCACTATGCGAGCTAATGAAGTTATATTTCCAACAATCGGCATTTTTAATACCCACGGGTGTAAAAATATTTAGTACAAACCTGAATTTAAGTCGCAATTTCACCAGAAATACCTACGTATAATTTTATAATAAGGTGACATAAGTTTCAAGGAAAACATTTTATAAATAAACTAGCTGTGCCCTTGGCTTCACTCACGTGGACTACAGAATGCCCGCGCGAATCTTGCTCCATCGCTTCTGGCTATTGCAAATAGAAAAATGCTTATTTTGGGTGTTTTTTAGAAGATAGACGTATACTCTCCCGATTTTTTGGTAGGTATTTATAATGCCTACAATTATGTAGTACATTAATTTGTTATATCTCTTATGGTTTACTCAGTGTATGCCATTTAAGCGCCCCAATTGACTCACCATGACCAGTTTTATTTGTGAGGAAGCCTAATTTATTTTCTTAAATAAAAGTAGCCTAAGTTAATCTCTATAACATCAGCTATCTATCAGTGAAAGTCCAGTCAAAATCGTTCCAACCGATTCGGAGATTACCCGGAACAAACAGATAGACAGACACAAAATTTTTAAAAATTGTTTTTTTTTTTTTGTTATTTGTATCGTATATACTTTCATAGCATTTAGTAAAATGCTGTTATTTTGACATTACGATTACACTTCAATTTTATTAATTGTTTTTAGACTTTCATATGCATTTACAGTTTATACTATTACTGTAAAAACTATGAAAAAAAAATGGGTGCGTGTACTTATGTACGCGCGTGAGAAGTTATACTTCTTTAGCATCATTAAAAAATAGTTTTTAATTGCATGCAAATAATTAATTACAATAAAATAATAGAAGGATTGGAAAAGGATAATCTACAAAGTTCATTTTAAATTTGAAAAATTAAATAAATAAATATTTATTTTCTTATTGATTATTTAATATTTTAAAAATAAATTTAATAATAAATTCAAAAATTGAATTTATGGTTGGTCATTTTTTAAATATTTTTATTGATTTCTTAATTTAATATTCACTTTTCATTTTTATCAAAAAAATTTCATTAAATTTATTTAGTTATTTTTATAAATATTTATTATTTATTCAATTTAATAGCAAATATTAAAAATTAATATTATAATTTGATGTTCAATTTTAATTTTTATCACAAACTTTTTATTAAATGTTTTATTAAATTTATTTCTTTATTTTGTAAATATTAAGTAACCAATAACGAGTATTTAACATTAATAATTTAATAATATTTAGTGTTAATTATATTAAATAAAAGTATTTTAATTTATATCAATAAATAATACATACGGATAGTTAATCTCAATAATATTAGAGCACTTGAAAAAGTATATAAGCACAATTTTTTTCACTAATATTCACAAATAGTAAGTAATATCAATCAAAATATTCAATTTAAATCACTACTGAATATAATTTATTAGCACATATATAATTCGCACTTGTATGAAACTAAAACACGTGTTGGGAATGTATAAACTAGAAACATGTTGATAAATATTATAAATATGAAAACAGTGATCAGAGGTGACGAGCGTACCAACATGCGCGACTAATATCGAGGTTCAATTTCTATTTTGTTGGTAGCTTTTTTTTCGAGACTTAATGAGTGGTTAAGCAGACAACTTCATACTGTTAATTTTGTGTCACAGATGCGCGCGCATCTTAAAATTTCACTCTCATCATTTTTTCATAACGCGCCTAAAGAAGTATAACTTCAAAAAATCCTTTGTGTGAAATTTTGTATTTCATCAAATTAAAAATGGCAGTAGGCTCGCCCCCTATTACATGGGACCTAAAAACATACTCGACGAGCTGTGGGTGTACATTGGTACATGTCTCCCTAACCCTTCGGGGAATACAGGCGTGATGGTATGTTATGTAAAAAATTACCTAACTGTAAATAAATTTGGAGTCTCAACTCTACGGCATATTGAATCTAAAGTTGAGCCTAAATAATAATAATAGGTACTTTTCAAATTTCTTATATTTGTAATAGTAATCCTACATTACTACTATACTCGAGTACCTCATGTACTCATGTGTTCCGTGTTCCCTATGTATTACTTTACTCTATGGAGTACCTTTAACTATAGCAGAGGTAGGTAGCCTTTGTTTATTTGTCTATAATAGGTAGGTACCTGTTCGAGCTCATAAATTGGTTGGGGGTATGTATAAATTTTGTTTTTTAAATTACCCTTTAATTGATAATGTGATGAGTGTTTTTAAATTTCGGTAGTAGGCACAGTACACACATAAAGGTGCTGTGCATATTTCAGTTTGGCGTTTGGAGTAAATGCATTTAGATCCTGGAACATTGTTATATACATCATCGGCGGACACGACACGAAAGGTAAGTGAGCCTTCATCAATCATCCCTGTTATATTTATATGGCGGTTATTTTTTATGGTATCTACTTCAAGCCAGTTTCAAAATATACTCTCTACTTTATCTACAGAAGTAGAATATCACACCCGGTGTGGGAGTGCTGGTTACCACCCGAGTACCTGTAGAGCGTAGAGCACTGTAGAGTGCAGAGACAAACCATAGATAATACACTAATATGTATTACTAAAAACAAACTGAAAACTAAACTATGTACTATGTTGTCTGTTGCGCAAACTATGTTTAAGTCTGTGACATCTGTGAACTGTGAAGTGTCATCTGTGATTTAGATCGATGGTGTGAATGTAATGATAGCTATAAATATCATTTGAGATTGATTTTATCATAAATACTTGGACTGATAAGAATTGTTTATTATTACTGAGAAGTAATTACACTAAAATACAAAATGGTAAGTTTTTCTTTGCGTGTCACTGATAAAATGAACACAATTGAAGAGATGATCGGAGTACCTATCTACAGGGGCGTAATTAACCTAGGGTCATGGGGGCCATATCCTGTTTTGTAAGCAAACCCTACGGGCCCCGCACTTTCCAGAAAATGAAATATGTGTGAGCCTTCCAGGTGAACGACTTCTTGTTATTTTTTACTCCCTAAAATTACTAATTCTTTTATTATCGTATAAAAAAGTCATTTATATAGATGTATATTCATAGTTGATACCAATTTTCTTTTACATTTATGTGTCAGTAAATCTTAAATCATAGCATAGAATAAAAAAGCTGTGCTTGAATTGAATTGTCACAATAAGCTAATGGGACTGTGAATGTTTCAGGGCAACGAGAATTCTATCCCTATGGAACTATGTTCAAACTGTAAGTATCCCCTTGGCCTGCATTATTCCAACTTCCTACATATTATATTGAATATTTTCTTCAAATCCAGTTATATTTACTAATGCTTAACACTTGCCTAAAAATTTGTATGGCTTTATAATATTGATTCTAATATTCTTTCGCAATACCTATGTTACATATTATTATGAAATTATTTTATGAGAACCTAATTGGCTCTGTGTTAAAAATAAAATTCTGCGGCATTGTCACCTTCATAATGTTTAGTGTATAGAGTGCAGGAAATAGTGCAGGGAGTAGGTACTGGTAGGCAGGATATCAAGATAAAACATAACCTGTTGCAATGTTGTTTTCAGCCCGTGTTAACTGCATTGATTTTAAGGTGGAGAACTGTGAGTGTCGTAGAGTCACTCGCTGTGATGTTCATCTCCATGTTAGAAAGATGCACGCACACCATTTGCGTCCAGAACAATTTTTATAAAACAAAATAAATATTTGTCTAATATATTAGAAAAAGGCAAATTTTTAATATTCATGTAAAAATGCATTTGGAGCTGTACATTTAAAATGAATAACTTATAACATTTAGAATAATATAATATTAATGCAATATCAATTTATTTCATTTAAATCTGGACTAAGTAATGAATACCCATTTGAAACACAAAAGAATCAATGAGTACACACTTATGCTTATATTATGCTGTCATTTGTTTTAACTTTCAGCTTCAAATATGTACGATTTTGCTTTTAAAATGTGTTTCCGCATAATTCCTCGAGCTATGTGTACAAAAATTGTTCTGGATTAACATTGTATAGTGATGGGAGTAAAACTGTATGCCTAGTCAGAGTGAGTGTAATGTTTCTTTGTGGTGTTTCATTGTATATCTTGTACATTAGATATTGTTGTGAATGCATAGAACTAAACTAACACTGGGTGAGAGGAATATATGCAAATGAGAGAGGTCAGCACTCTTCAAACACTTCAACTTAGTTCAAAGCAATAATTCTATGTACATACATTCTTTAACATATTCAGTATTTTATATATATTTAGAAAAGTGACATAATAATAATTATTGTTATGTATTCGAATCTATATTCTCAATGCAGCACATTGTTAAAATGTTTTTATTTACAAAAGAGTGAATTAAAATGTCTAACAAATTTTATAAAATAATATAATCATCAAGTTCGCAAATCTCATTTTTATAGGTATTTTTAGTCTGAAATAATTATATGAATGAATATCTATTTAGATATTAGTGAAACATATTAATTAGCATTGCCAGTGGTTAAGAAAGTACTGGTAAATAGTTGATCTTTTGAATTGCTGACTTCACTTTGAGCTTTGTTAATATTATGTTGTCTGCAACTCAAACTCTGAGTTTGGATTTTATGTGCTATTGTACTATAGGGCATTGCTATGGTAGCTCAGGAATGTTCATTATTATGTATCTTATAATTTTTTGCATAATCCTTTTTTTTTTTTCATTAGTTTATTTAGTGCAAGGGTTCTTAATTGGGTGCTTCACTAAGTTTTTATATTATGCTATTACTGTTTACTGCAATTTTTTATGGTTGGCCAAGTTTCTTTGTCATACACAAGTGATCCAATGGAGGAGAGAATATAATGAAATCTTCAAAAACCAATTGCGTTAGCTACTTATAAATATACACAATGTAGGTTTAATTTGTAGATAAGTATTATAATCATCTTTTTATTTATTGAGACTTGAAACTTGGAGAATATATTTATATTTTATTTCGAGCCCTATGAGACCCTGGGAGGATTAAAAATTTACAATTTTCAAATAAGGATCACCCTAACGTATACCTAAATAACTTTCAGATTAAGTTTTGGCCAAAAACAGTTAACTAATTTAAAAAGTAATAATTAAAAAAATCTGAAACATGCTTTTATAGAAAATCCAACTAAAATATAGAAAATAAATTTTAATAAATTTGAATTAAGAATAGTGTAAAAAAATTAAGAAAAAAAAATGTATTTTATTATAAAAAAGCATGGGGTTCTTTTTAAGATATCAAAATGATAATCCTTCTACTCATATTTCCAATAAAATATTTATAACCACCATGCACCCGACGGTTTTTTTTTTACAATAAAATACATTTTTTTACATTATTCTTATTTTTATTACAATTTATTTCCTATTTTTTAGTTGGATTTTTTATTAATGCGTGTTTTTAGTTTTTTTTAATTGGTTTTTCATTTTTAGTTGGATTTTCGCCAATCCTGATTATCCTAGTAAAGATAACGGGTTTAACTGATTGAAATATTGAATAGTCATGGGTCCTTGATAAGTATGCCAAATTTCGAGTTAATCCGACGTTTTGAAGGGGGTCAAAATCATGTTCGAAGTTTCCGTTACATACCTACATACATACGTATGAAGCTAATAAATGCGTATTAAAAAATATATAATACCTAGTAATAAGGAGATGCGAGGCATTCATTTATCATTTCTGTAAAGTGGAAATTGATTCCTGCACAGTGCATACGATTAGCATTGTGGTTGACAAACACATTTACTATGCTTACATATAGGTATATGAATTTGAAAGATTTATTTATTGATGTTCAGGCACTGGGCACTTTCAAAATTTGATGACAAACTCCGATACGATTGGTAACAATTATTAACTATTTAATTAATTAGGAATTATGAACCAGTGCAGTTTCAATATTTTTGTGCTTTTAGGCATATTTGTTTTATTGAAGGCCGTTTTTGGGGACACATTATAATGTTTATCTATCAAGTCCTCTTTAAAGCAGACCGGATTTTAATGAAATTTGGTATAGAAGTCGATTACATCATGGAATAGTACATGGATATTTATTTATCATCCACCCTAGTGAAAGGATAACATATAGTTTAAAATATATCAGATTATTATAAAATATAGTTATAGACACATTTCATATACACAGTAATACAATTAAAGAAATCTACTGAAATAACATATAAATGCTATTATTGTAGTGATGTTTAACGAAATAATATAAAAATACAAATTGTTCTTGAAATGAGTTTGGTATATTATGAACAGAAGACTGTAATGTTGGCTGTACTCCAATAAAAACTGTTACGATAGTTCAGCGTGTACACTGAAATATAATTTGCCATTTAACTAACTACGTTAATCTGAAATGATGCATTGTTTTAACTAATCTCATACATTCACATACAATTATACCAAAATAATACTTTCCCATGGCCTTTTGTGTTATACTTGTTTATTATTAGGGCTGAGTGTGCGATAGTGGCTACTGCACTCTGTAGCTGAGTAGGTACTACGTTTTCGTTGTAATATCTATGTACGTATTACTACTTCGTTTGTACCTTTATAGAGTCGTACAATCAGTGCTGAAGGCCCTGCTGCAGTCTGTTATCACCGGCTGTAATTACAGCGTACTCTGTGAGATAAGTTAATGGACGATACGTTCGGTAGTTCGTCCTTGAGCGCTGCCTGTGCGCTCCATGCTTATGCATATATATGTTTATTTTATAAGCGAATGACGCATAAGAAGATAACGTCGGCCTTGTGAAATATTCATGAGGCCCCACTCTTCTTGTAATATGCAATGTATCGGTTCTCGGTAACAAGATTGCCTTTTAATATTGTAGTGAACGAATATTGTGTTTGTTAATTTACTTTACGTATAGTATATTTCTTTAGTTTTTCAAATTAATATAAATTACCTACCTACGATTACAGCATAAAATCAGGATCTGTAATTGAATAAAATGATTTTATTGCAAGTAATTGGATCCAAATGGGAGCCATTAAAATACCTGTTTCACCAAACTAGCTCGGAATAGTCAAGCAAAGCACCTTGTGCAACTAGTGGCGAGTACCGTGCATTAAAAAAGATGGCAACCATTGAGGACACGGGGGAAAGATCCATCTTGGTTCAACTCTTCAGTTCAGAAAATATTTTAGCTAACCTTCCATGAGCCCCCATCTGACATCCTCGACTGCGACTGAACGTCATAGTGACTGGGCAGAGATTCGAGTTGTATAAACTTTTGATTATAGCACATTAGGTATGGAAACGTGGCCGGAGCCCATTACTGTCTTTTTGTCGAATGTCAGTTCTTTGATTAATATTAGTTGTTTGGTTTTTCGACATAAAAGTAAAGGCGCTGGCCCGGACACGATCGCGAATGGATCAGTAGCCGGCGTATAGGTAGGGATCTCTCATAGTCCACAGCTTATAGATTGAAGCGGCTCCGGTCGCCGTCGCGTCGGCACCCTTCAACGAGACTATCAAGTTAATAGTAAACATCTAAAAACTACGATCGATGTTCTCTTATACCTCTTTCGCTTTTCAGCAACAGCTTAAGCCTAGACCCGTGCTTGCAACATAGTCCTGGTTCCCATAAAATGCGTTCACTAGCAGTACTAGTATTCTTGTTTTGCGAATTTCTTAAAATTAACGGTTTTGTTAGATACCGACTCAGCACTTTTACACTTGTTGTCGACAATGTTATGTATGTTTCCTGCTTATGTAAGATCATCAAACTCCATAAGTTAGTTGCACTGATATGCCAGTATAAGAGATCGCAGTGAAAGCTTAAGAAACACAACATTATGTATTTTGAATAAAGTCACGTGGATATGTGAGGTTGTGTGCCGCCGGTGAAGCCGGTGACTCCGGTGACGTGACAGTTTGTGTGCAGTCGACGCAGATGAGATCCGTCGGCTCGGGAAGCGGTTCCGTAAGCTAGACTTGGACAACTCGGGCGCGCTCTCCATCGACGAGTTCATGTCGCTTCCGGAGCTGCAACAGAACCCCCTCGTGCAACGCGTTATCGACATATTCGACGCGGACGGTAACGGAGAGGCGAGTGCTCAATTCTTTATATAATTTATTGTAATGGCAACGACCTGCTCGGACGTGGCTTCGAATTCTACCATGATTCTAAGCTTTTTATGAGAGAAACATCCCGATAATATAGTTATAGAATAAGTATTGAAATTTTGTAGTGCTGCTTCGGTGAAGTCAATACTCAAGTTGGATATCTGTTGCCAAGCAACTGTCGGTGCGTGTTGTGTTCCGGCTGCCAGACTATAATTGAAAGCCAGTCCCCTTTTCAGGTTTAGCTACTATTGACTTGGCAACAAGTGAAGCTAAACTCAAATGACGAGCAAGACAATAGAAAATATACGATAACCTGATAGGTATAAATAGGTTAACCTGAAGTTAGTTGCTGTGTCGCTGTGACTCGCGCTGACGTCGCGTCGGTGCCAGGGAATATACTAACTACTGATGTAAATCTACTTCTAATTATTAATCATATAAATCCAATTCCAATTATTAATACGAATTCATTAGTACGTATAGTAAGCGAACGAGTTGAATGCAGAGGAACGAAGAAATTCGATAGTGGTGGGACTTAATTAGAGTTATTGCTGTCGATAATGAGATTGTCTATAAATTTCAACGTTGTTTTAAATTAAACATTTACCTACATATTGATTAACATAATGAAAAAAAAACAAGGTAATAATTTATCAGTAATTTTTGATCAATAATTTCACACATTGAGATGTAACTGTAAAATAAATAATTGAAATTTAATCTTAATCAGATTCATTTCTCGCAGTTTCCCTTCTTTGGCGATGAATAAAAATATGTCTTTTTTGGTAACAGAAAAGGACTCGGATCAGTCATTTTTAAAAACAAAAAGTAACACTGGTTCTCAACTTGAATATGAACGCGATATATAAGCGTACGATAGTTGTCAAAGAAAGCACTCACATCACTGCAGTTAGGGCGCGTGAGGCGAGGCGTGCGTATGGCGGGTTGGAGATGCACCCGCTCTTCACCTCATACCCCAACTGTATTCAACTCTCGCGCTTATTATGCATACGTAACAAATTATAATATCTAAGTAAACATTGGACTAAGTCTAGACAGAATAAGTTAGAGGTTATCGAAAAGAAATGAAATGTGGCGCTTCGTCGTTTCAGGTGGATTTTAAAGAGTTCATCCAGGGCGTGTCGCAGTTTAGCGTGAAGGGGGACAAGCTCTCGAAGCTGCGGTTCGCGTTCCGCATATACGACATGGACAATGATGGCTACATCTCCAACGGAGAGCTCTTCCAGGTACCTTATGACATTCTTGTGGTTCACGTGTATCTCTATGTCTCGTAACTGAGTCACCAGACCAACTGAGCTGACGTGACGTCATCGCGCATGCTATTGTGCCTATCATTCGGCTTGATTGGCAAGACATTTGTGAATAGCATAGGTATACAGTCAGTTGGTTCGTGGTTGTGTCCTGAAAACATCGTTATTTTATTGTCTAAACATCAAAATTCATTAATAAAGTGGTGATACATTACCCGCAGGTACTGAAGATGATGGTCGGCAACAACTTGAAGGACACGCAACTCCAGCAGATAGTGGACAAGACGATCCTGTTCGCCGACAAGGACGAAGACGGGAAGATATCCTTCGAGGAGTTTTGTAACGTGGTGGGCAACACTGACATACACAAGAAGATGGTCGTCGACGTGTAGACTGACATGTCTCGCAATCACCTCCTTTCCGCCTTCCCCTACTCTTCTTCGCTCTAGCTAGAACACTATTCAAATTGCTGCGTCGCGCCGATAGCGGTCGGCCCGACCCTACTCTAATCCTTAAAATGAATTGAGAAACTTTTATCACAACTCTATCCTCATACATGTTCATACAAATTCTTCATTCCTCTAATTTTTTTAAAATAGACATTGATTATTAGTTCATTTTATGTCTGTATCTTGTGTGTAATGTGTTTAGGGTATATTTTAGAATTTCTTATAAATAGATGTTTATTTTAATTGCGTAGATAGTACAAAGGTGATGTTCGTTCTCGGTTTAAGTGTAATGTCGTCGCGTCGTTGCGTCGTTGCGTTCGCACGCACAGCGCGGTTCGACGCGCGGCTTTACGACACTATTCTATCGTAATAATTATATAAATTTTAAACTATTTAACTATAAGACTCTACATTATTTTATAATAATTATACATCATTTAGATTTATATGTTAGTACAATCGAATGTAGATTATTTTATATATTTAGTTTTGTTGGATTTCTTTTAGAATTTTGTTATTTAGTATTTTATTGGATCAGATTTATATATTATCTTGTATAAGAGTCATATTCGCACGTTTTGGATTCGGGTTCGAGTGAGTTTTCTCATATTAATATACTAGTGTTTACAAGAAGCGCAACTAATATTTAAATGACGTATTGACATCTCTTAAAACACGAATTGCTTCGAATCGAATACATTTCAAGTCATTGGCTTGGTATTGACAGTTCAACTCATTTAGCGCGTGTCCCTATGTATGCGTTCAGCATGTATAGGTACAGTGACGACGTGTGCGTGCCAAGAGGTACAGTCAAGTACACAACAGAATTATATTAGTTTTTTACTTATATTGTGTACAAACTTTTACATCTTATTTGTTAAAATTTAAAATAAATCAATAGCTCAAATAGGTAAATGCATGTTTAGTAAACATGAAATACCACTAGATACCACTAGAAATACCAAATAATGAACTTTCTATTAATTTCATTATGAAACCTGTCAGCTTATGCCCGCCACATTCTGTGAAATGTTATGTAAAACAACATATATTTTTACATTCCCAAAATATTTTCTATAGGGTAAGATTATAGGATGATATGGTGGTAGACGAAGAATTTTTATACCATATTGTTGTGTATTTTTTTCTGTTACCCATTGCTTCTTTAAGTTAGAATTTAGCATTTTAAAATTTTGATCATTGTGATAACGACTCATACGACGCATTATAAAGAACAGTTACTGGTTAGGTGTAACATTTTCTCCGTGACGAATTTGACATTTTTATTACTGACTGTACTCGTAGAACAAAGCGATAAAAACGCGTGGTGATCGGAAGACGACTGGCGCGTCACTGTCAACAAATAAAAACTGCATGCTTATTAGCTTACGCACACATAGGACCGCGCGCAAAGATACGTTGAAGCCTCTTTAAACGATCATTTTGTTTTATCGGTTTGTATATAAATATACCCGATGGACAAATTGTGAGAAATGGGGAAAACATGTTAACTGCGACACGTCTAAAACTAGACATTCGAGTCTAATGTAAGATGTCCAGTCCGACACAAACTATTCATGTTTTGCTATGTCTTAAATAATTATAACAAGAACAAGCTTATTTTAAAACGTGCTGCTCTCGTCACAAAAACATAAAATGAAATGAAGTATGTATAATATTCAGAATTATAACGCGACGAGTGTTTAGTTAAATATTGAAATATTTACGCTTTGTTCAGGCGTAGGGAGTCCTTCCCTCTCAGCTCCGGGTCCTCTCTCGCAACACAGGGACTCGCGAGCCTAGATTATTTGTCAAACACAGCTATGCAGACGTATTTATACCGTTAATGAAACCACAAAGGAATCTAGCGTTATAAAAAAACTTTTCTGTTTGAACATTTATGTGAGTTTGTCACTTATCTTAATACGTATAATCCTGACGCGCCTCAAAGCAAGGTTACGCTTTATCTATTGTACTCTCGAGACCACCATTTTGTATGGATAGGTAATATCTTGAATGCTGTTTGACAGTTCAGAATATTAAATTAGTACCGGAGTGTTGTATAACTTTTTGTCCCGTTTATCACTAATAATAAACTAATACACGTTTTTTTACTTAACCAAACGAAATAGTTTTGGAAAATATCTATATGGAGACCTATTTAAGAATGACTTGAATGGCTTTTGCCAAAATAATCAGACGATTAGAGTATGAATACGGGTAAAGTGGTAACACTATGATCGGCGAATGAACTGTAACTATAGGCATATGTTATTTTAACGGAATCAATGCGTAGTAGAAATCAAAAGTCGAAATGTGAAAAAATTATCATTGGTAATAGTTTGAGTCTACTAATATATGTAACATATTATGATATAGATGTAATTGAATGCTGTATTTGGGAGAAAATTAAAATGGAGTTTTTTTGTTGTATGGAAAAAACACATAATTTGACTTTTCTCGCAACTGTTTTCAACACTTATATGGATTATTAGGGCTCTTACAGCGAATCATGTGACATATACGACACTCACCTATCGTTGCCGAAAATGTGCTAAAGGCAGGGGAGCATGAGCGGAAACGGGTAAATTAGGGGGGATGTAAAATAAAACCCACTTAAAAACGTAAATGCACCGCAAAGTTTTATTACTAGAAATGTATATATAACAGTATCTAAAATTAAATCCAAACGTAAAAATTCTCTTCAACAATCATAGAAAAACACAAAAGAGAACACGGTTACAATTACCCGTTCATCCCGTACGGGGGCCTAAAACGGGTACCACATTTGGAAAAACCAGTAAAGGCTAAAAAAAGAGATCAATCGAAAAAAAAAAATATTTGTAAGTTTATTCTAAACTCAAAATCAACTTTGTTATTTATATCTAAAAAGTTATTCTTGACAAGAATCACAGTAATAAGAACCTCTACCAGAATATGCAGTGCATGCTTCGTGAGCCCCCACATGTTACAGTCATCGCACCAGATCCAATCTTCTAGAGGTGGGTAAGTATATAATTCAGTACAAACTAAACATGCGTAGTCAGCTTCATCATTTTGATTGCTCTTTGGACCACGTTTGGATCTTACCCGTTTATTTATTTATATTACTACAAGAGTATTACTCCTTTTGAGTGTTTCTTCTTTTCTGTATTCTTTTACTTTCAAGTATTAAGTTTCTTTACATTTTTCTTTACTGCGTCAAATTTGATCTTAGTTTCTCCTTCTCCTTATTTATTTATTTCTCTTTGTTCATCCTTAATTGGTGTGCTTGTAAGTATATCAGACCTTTTGTGATTTACGTTTTCGGGCAGTTTTAATTGGTTTAATTTCAGGAAGTGGCCTGATGTCTAATGGGGTCTTATGCTGTTTTTTGGCGGTGAAGACTGAATACTAGTACAATTACTTTAATAATTTCGGGAGTCACAGGTTTGTTTATTTCAGTCAATTGAACCTCTTGTTCCGTGTCTGCCACCAGTGTTATAGGAATGGCACAAATTGAACCAGTAACAATGTTTTCTTTTAGAAGAGACTGTGATACGGTGCAATCAGAGTCGAAAGATGAAAGTGTTACTGCGATGTTGGTGAATGGTATTTCAATATAATATTCGATATTAGATTGAAATTCGGTTCATTATTTGCTGACTCATTTTCGGTTATAGTTTCTGCTCTGTCTGTTGAAGTAGATGGCATGTAATCACAGTCGTTAAATATGTGTCGATTTGTTGGCCATACACCAGTGGAAGAAAAAACTTTTATTGCATTGTGGGCACTAGCCGCTTTTGTTTAGGCTTCACCAAACAATCTCGCCACATCATATTGTGAATTGATGCGCCCGACATGGGTGTGTTGAAAAAGTGAAGTATCCTGCTCGAATAACTTTTTAATGGGGCGTAGACACACGTGTCTAGTGGTTGTAATCAGTGAGTCGTGTGTGGTGGAAGAGACCAAAATCACATTGTTCTTTGAAGCAAACTACACGGTTTTAAGATATTTGTGTCATTCGTGATTATCCATCAGTAAAATTAGTTTCTTGTCAGAAGTTGGCCTAGACACATCCATAAAATGGCGAAGCCTTTCTAAAAATGTTGGCCCATTAATCCAGCCGTTATCAGTGCAACTCGCGACTGATCCAGTCGGAGCTCCATCTAGAAGCCTAAACGGAGGAATAAACGAACCTGCTACGTTACAACAGTTTTAAGTTTATCATGCTTCTCTTCATTTATGTCTAACTTATTTTCTTGTGTGAATTTAAAATAGAAAGGCCTGCACAAGAGTGTTGATGATGGCTTGAGGTTCTCCCAGATTATTTGATCTTCGCAAGTCAATCGCAGGGGCACAAACGAGCACATGAAAATACTAGAGTCATCCTCACCATCCATAGCTTGTTTATAGGTGCTCTGACCTGAAGCTCCATCAAAACCCCACTTATAGACAAGCGTCAAGTCTTTAATGGTATAGGAAGTTGTGAATACTTTTTCGAGTCGTGAGACTGTTTTATCCTAAATAGCTTGTAATCTAACTTTGACTCCCCGTTCAGTAACTTTTTGAAGGATAACATTAGTTTTTTGCTTCAAACAATATATATGAGGAATACAATTCCACGTTTTCATTTTTGCTACAAGCTCTTAGTGTACAATACGGCCACTTTGATAACTTCAGAGACACTAATATTGCTAAAGATTTTTCCCCTGAAACCTTAGGGAATAGGTTTCTTGTGCTTTAAAAAGTACTTTATTTCTGAAATTCTTTCAGGATATTCTGTAGTCAACTTGATTATATCTGCCGCATCTTTATTGCTAGAGCTAATTCCAATAGCATGGGCGAGAGCATCTTGCTCGTAAGTGAGGAGCTGATCAACTCTTCCTCTTTTTTGGACTGAGCGGAGCTCGGCGAAACATTTTCTTGGTGTAAAATTTGATGTCGAAGTAGCAACAGAGCACTTTGATGAAGACGCGACATCACTGATAGAACTAGAAGTTGATGGTTATTCTTCTGCCATAAGATTTAAACGTTTCAGTTTGATTTTAATAACTCCGGCCAATTAATATCCTGTTCGAGCCAAGTTTCATGTTTTTTTTTATAAAACTATGAGTAGTACCTACGGTTACATTTATTCCATCTCGTTTGCAAGTTACAGATATAGTTTTAACAAAACTATTTCAATTATTTTTGCTCTACTCGGAACAATCAACAATATCCAGAAACATCCGGAATAATATATTGGGATTTGCAAAACACTTATTTGATTTCACAAGCATAAAAATGTGCCCAAATTGGAAACAAAACCATCCATTATGAAACGCTTGTAAGTAAATATCAACACGCATAAGTGCAAAAGAAGACTAACTCATTGCAATAAAAATTACCCTATTTAAATAAATTTAGCCCCGTTTACCTTAATGGAATTAGGTGATCTATTATTATTAACTATAGTCATTTTGATCTGACTAATGGCTTTACTTTTATTTGTTGTAGGTGAGAGGCGTACAAAATGACATACAAGTCAAAAAATCAAATAAAAAATAATAATACTAGTCAAATCAGACATTAAATTTTTCTTTCTTAATAATATTCAATACTTTAAGTGACTGTATTCTTTGGTTCATTTAGTTAGAATTATAGAGATCAATGAACTCAATCCAAAAACAATAGAGTTACGAAACGTTTCTAAAAACTTAAACAAAAACCATTTTGTCCGCCCTTAGCGAATACGTAACGTAAATTAGTCGATTACAAGAGTACACACATAAAACGCTTTGTCTTCTTCCTAATATCTGCACATGATGCATGAGCTCATCTTTTATATGTCAAGCACTTTAGCCAGACCTCTTAGGCTTGGATCTGGTGTAGAAGTCATTGCAATAAATGCAAGCACAATCTTCATTATCGTTCCAGGCTTCTGTGTAAGCTTGTAAAGAAAAGCTTTTGTAACCTTTATCGTGTTTTTTTTTGGAACAGGTAGAAGAGCGAATTTTGTTTTTGTCTCATCCATATTTGGCGTTGAAGTTAGCAACAATACTGTTGGTTTCTTAGGTGGTTTTCTTTTAACTTGGCCGGCCACATATACTCCTTTCGGCACTGGAATATTGATATTCAGTTCTTGGAGAATCTATTTGGATGATGTGGGTGTCATAGGTATTGCAGTAACTGTATCTCTAGATTGGGCTGCTAAGAATGCACGTGGGTTGTCTGCGGCTAATGTGCTTGCAATTATCAGTGATTTTGAACTTCCTGTTTCTACCTGAGATGGACCTGCTGAGGTTATGAATAGGTTTTCTGCTGCTGTTGAATCTTCTTCGGGCTCTACCCTATCTTGTTGCACTGGAATGCTTGTCGTCTCAGTTGGCTCAAGCAAATGTCTGCGTCGAAATCCAACCAACCATTCCTTGCCTGCCATCTTTTTTCCATTGAAGTTATGAGGAATATTATTAACGTCTGCAAAGTGGTACGCCAATTTCAAAACTTCCTTCCTTGGGAATCCAAACAATCTCGTTTCTAGTTATTTAATATGTTCCACCAGTTATCGTTCCATTTCATATGTGAAGACATTCCTGTAGGTACCTACCCATACCTAAAACAATAATGTTCGCGATAAAATCCGCTCTAATCATGCTAACAAAAGCGTACCCGTACCTTTTGAACTTGGAGCTAAGACTATATTTTGTTCCAGTGCATGTCTTCTGAGAGTCGATTGTGGTACGTTAAACACTTTAGAAGCCAATAGCCAGCCCATTTCATTATTCTTCACAGCTTCAATAGCCTTTTACAAGGATGTTTTATCCCAACACTGCCGGTCTGTTTTTCTAGAATAGTTGCGAGGCATGATGTTCGATTATCTGGGAAAAGAAAAAAGGTGGGTCAAAAGACAAAGTATGCTATTTTACCCGAACAAGGTGTAAGCCATTTTGTCCACTTCATAACCTTCAAAATCAGTAAATAATAACTAAAAATGTATCTAGAATTTTGAGATTTATTTAAATTACAATAAATTAATCAACGTAACAAATAGTCTTTAGTTCAGTCGCCATAGTATCAACTACGTTTATGCTGAGTTTATTTAGCGTTAATAGCTTCAGATTTTATTAAATTGCCGCCGTTTTCTTTGGACAGCTTTCGATGGCCAGACTCGCCAGTCCTCTACGAGTCTTCCTTTTATAATTAGAAGGCATGCTAAAACAAAATAAACAAATAAGCCTCAGTTCACCTCAAATCGGTCATACAAAACTTAATCGAAGTGAATTGAAACAGTCTGTTTCAAATCTCCTCAGTAAAAAAAATCGTCCCAATTTCTGTTCAACTACAAATCTAGAAGCAAAACACAAATAAATGCTATGTAACCATGCTATGAATTTAATCCTTAGTTAATAAGCCTTCGAAGCGTATATAACACGCACGAAAATACAGAAGCATTATCCAAATAAAGCCATTTAAAACAAAAAGTTGAATAAGTTAAAAGTACTTACTTTTTTATAATTTTTTTTTTTTTGGTGTGGATCCAAAAACGGCGCAACTGTGAACTCGGAGTCATGAATGAATACCGAGGGGCCTGCGGGCGGTGGAGAGGAGTTACTATGCGACAATGCCAACTCCCTAACGGTTTTTAGTTCAGCGAAATCAGTGTTGTTTTAAATCACCTCTGTTTCAAAACACCTCGGTCTACCCTACGCCTCGTCCCTAGTTGTATTTGTAACGCGTGTCCCTATGATTTGCTATTATATTTTCTTGGTAATTATTAATACATCAGTATTTGTTTCATGGTTACTGAGAAAAGTAATCTCAGTACTGGATTATCTCTTGTTATTGATATTTTAGGTATATTTTAATTGCTTTTAAGGATATGGATATTAACAACTTTTCATTTGCTATTGCAATTACCGTAATTATTGATTTAACTGATGACAAACAAGTTAAGAACGATTAAACTCGTCCATAAAATTGGATGTTTTGTCAATATTTGATATCGACTTACGCATCCGAAATTTTGGAAAGTCGCGATGTTCTGTCGGTTAAAGTGTCAAGGCTGTAGTTGAAACAGTTGCGAGAAAATCAAATTGTGTTTTTCTCCATACAAAAAAAACTCAATATTAATTTTCTCCCAAATACAGCATTAAATTACATCCCTATCATAATAATTATGTTACGTATATTAGTAGACTTAAACTATTACCGACAATTTTTTTTTTTACATTTTGACTTTTGATTTCTACGGTTAAGGACCTCAAATTCTGAACCACTGCGCCGCCGCGCTATGAGTGATCCAGCGTTCATGTTTCATAAACACGGAGCAGTACCTACAATTGACGATTTCAAATAATGACCGCATTACGACGTCGGGACTCTTACTTGAATTGTTCAAATTATTTGCAATCCTTGCTAGTTTTCACGTCATATTGTTTTTTTTTTTGTTGTAATATTTTTATATTGATAGTTGTCGCTAAGGCGCCACCTCCACGAGCGAGTGTATCATAACGAGTCCGCCTTAATAGCGTCGGGTGATCTCCACGAGACGTTTATTTTTCCGCCTGCGTGTCGTCGTAACCCGCGACGGATTGTTGCGTGTGCACAAGTTGTTTCGTTGAATAGAGCTTCATTTGGTGACAGGCAAAAGCGAAATCAGAAGTGTTAATAGTTATGTTTTGCAGCGAAGCGTTGGCATTCTCGTCGCATTGCCGCGGTGGTATTGCCGTGTGGAGACACGTTCATAGATTTGTTATAGAATTAAGTGGCAGGACGATAATATCGCTGCGATAAACTCGTTCGTGGAGGTAGCGCCTTAGTGTAACGCAATTGCTATGAAATATTTCGTAATAGCTTATAGCAAAACTAACAAATATAAACGTAATAATATGTAATGTATAGTTTTAGAGTTAGTACTGGCTGATACAGGCATTGGTTTCGTCGTTGTGTTGTGATTGGTTGGTCTGCCGCCAGGGTTCGGGAGCGGCCCACTACAAGCCGGGAATAGCACAGTCATCTTCTAGACTCAATTTAACAATATTATGAACGTTTGCGATAATACGAAACTGTATGGAGTTTTATTCATTTGAAAGGTATTCGGATAGGTAGTGTAGTAGTTCCTGTGAGTGGTTCCTTCCCTAGTCCAACCTGACCGCTGTTCCTCCTGCAGGTGATCGCCGCGGTCGCAAACGCTTGAACCCCTCCCGCTCGCGAACCCACGCCGAGTGCCAAACGAATGGAACCCCTCCCCTGCCCCACCCCGTCTATGTTATATCATGTAATAGTTTCATAAAGATCTTATTTACAAGAAAGTGTACAAAGTAATTATATACCTAACTATACATATTTTTGTGTTATTTTGCCTGATTTGTATTGTGTGCGGGGAACGCCCTTGACGGAGACATTTGACGCGGGTCACGCGATGCGACGTGATGCGTATTTGTTTTCGACCCAATACAACATTTGAATAAATTCATATTTATAAAGTGAACACGCATTATCGTGCGCCGGACCCCAGGTACATCTTTTCAATGACATTTTTCAAAGATTATTTAAAATTAGTAATTATTTGTCGTATAGTTTAGATGTAAATCGTTTGACGTGTCGCTAAGCGTTGCACGTTGCGTCGTCACACTCGCTACCGCTGCAGTCTGCTGTAACTGCACGCGCTGTCACTGCAGAGACCAGCGGACGCACGTGAACGTGAATCTTTTACTCTAGTCAGTCATAGGTCACATCCCAAAGCGGTTGTATTTTGTTCATTTTTATACTAAATTATTATATTTATTATACCAGGACGCAGAATGCACGCGGTTTTGGAGGGTTTCTCCGCAATTGTGGTTTGTCAAAGTTTATTTAGGAGCGAAATATCTGCGGACACAGATGTACAATCTTGTTATACAAGGTTTCTAGTTTACGATGTAGATAACTTCTAATGAGTATATTGTATAAGTATCTGTTTCAGCTTTAACTACATAAATGAATGATATTTATGAGAATTTTAAAGCCTTATTCATAGGACAGGCGTAGGCGGAGCGGGGCGGCGCGGTGCGTTACACATACTAAAACAACTGATAAATTATTAGGTATGAAGGTGAAAATGTACACTTTTGTTTAAAACAAGATACAATAATAGGTGTAAATATTTAGCCGGCATCGCGCGTCCGCCGCGCCACTCCTCCATCCTGCTGACTGTGTTATAATATGTACTATACTACTGGTTAACTTACATCAGTGTATTGTCTTGTGTCGTGTGATTACTACTCCCATTGTATTGGGATAGGAATGAAGGTAGCGTGTCTAGTTAAGTCTACTCTCAAGTGAAACTGACTATAAGTTTTATTAAATTTTCAAGTTTCAATCAAACAGTCTTTTTTTACCTTCCAATAATACAAGTATAATGTTAAGTTAATGTATTCAACTGGTAACAGCAGCACGACTGTAGAATTTGCTTCCTATCAACATCAAACAAGCCAACTCTCGGGATTCCTTCAAGTATTTGCTACATAGGTTTTACTTGGAGCAATGGCCATTACGTCGGCCTATGACAGATGGTTTGGTCAATTTTGATATTTATGTTCTCGTGATTAGAGTATGTTACATGAATAGACTTTATACAATGGTTTGAGAAGAATTATATGAAATTACGAATGGCAATATCAATGCAAATGTTAATTCTTTGCCAATTGAGAAAGAAACATCTATAACATTAACAGACTTTGTGGGATCATTTTAGAAAATAAAATATTACCTTCTTGATCTAACAGGAGGGCAGATCTTATTTTGTATAATTTAATGTAAAGTATGAACATTTTGAAAATATTTTCAGATATTATGATTATAATATATTCTACTTTACCTACTGGTTTAATTGATCATCATGATGCTGATAAAAATTGCAATTTGATATTAACTATTTATTATTTACATGCTACTTATGTATTAGTTTTAGATAAATTTAGTCGCTATTGCCAGTAACTTAGTGTAATCAGCTCCTTTGGCATGTGTCCGCTCTTTCAGTATGGTTCTGAGTATGGTGGGTATGGGCACATGTATTCGTGTTCCCAGTGGAGTGCCATTGTCATCAATAAGCACCACATTGTTGCTGTCAAACTTGGGGACTTTGACTTCTTGCGTTTGTTTCAGTCCAACTAAAATTCCTTTCTTCTTTTGTCCTTTGATTGCCACCATCACTCTATCCCCTATGTACCCGACTCCTGGAATTTTGAACAAATGATTATAAATTACAGTGTAACTTTAGAATGAAGATGACTTAGTTTGTACTTTAACAATGTTGCTTTGAATTCTTATTACGAATTCAATAAAAGTGTGTTTGATCTTATAATGAAAGAAAACACTGATAGAAGCTTAGATTGTTTTCCTTCTGCTCATAACCCTTACAGCCATAGCATATTATGACTGCCTCATTAGCCTAGTGGTCCTTTAGTATGACTGCCATGATTGAGGTCATGTGTTTGATTCCCAGGTTGAGCAAAGTGTTATTGAGTTTCTATGAAATTCTCATTAGCAGCTCAGCTTTGTGCCCGATTAATGGCGATAGGCTCGCCCCCTATTATTACATGGGACCTAAAACATACACATCAAACTGTGGGTGTACATTGGTACACCTCTACCTAACCCTTCGGAGATGCAGGCGTGATGGTATGTTGTTATATTATTATAATCACATAATCCCTTAATGTAGTGTGACTCTTGTTAAATTTTGAAGAGCTTTGAGCTAATTGCTTCTGGCGCAAGGTGGAAGGAAGATTGTTATTGGCTGGAATTATTGTTACTGAAGAAGTGCTGTAGTCAATATAACTGCATAAAATTGGACAGTTAAATCCACGTAAATAGACATAATATCAGCTACAAACATAAATAGGAAAGAATCTGTACGTTAAGCTCGTTAGAATTGTGCTAAATAATGAATAACGTCAAGAAGTAAAACTAAATTTATAGTTCATTATATTGCATGTGCATCAATTTTTTCTTATGATTAAATGTTGAACGTGAATTCTGAATTAAAGTTTACGTACGTTTTTTATTATAAACGCAGATTATTTTAGGTGGTTTTCCTTCGGCCATCGCTCGCATTCCTATTTCGGAGTTATCTACCACTCTCAGCCTTGAGAGCAGTCTTACCTCGTTCATACAAGCTGTCGTGTGGAATCCAGCAGTTACTTGACATTGTTTTAATTTATGTATCATGGATTTGAACATTTCTAAAAATATCAATCTGCTGAGTGAGGTTAAGTGTTTGATTATAATATCATATTTGATTAGGGATGAATCGATACGAGTACATACTCGATTATTTTCTATCGATATCATTTAATTTTGGCATTGATCTTATGTAATCGAGTACCGAATAGGTATCGGCGAAAAGTACTTGGTCGTACCCTATTATAATTTCACAAAATTAGTTTATAATTTTGAATTCTTTTTCTATTATGCAGTGGCATCTTTGTACTCATTATGCGTGACTATTTATTGGAAAATAATTATTTTTGAAGAGCACTTCTAAATCAGACTTTCCAATAAAGTACAATTATGTTAGTACTGTTGTTTTTACTTGTCTTTAATCCATAGAAAATGAACGATATGAATAACTACCGTGATTTTAGTTGATTCTGAGAAGGTAACAAAATAGCCGTGGCATCGAGTAGAAGAGTGGAATCTTTCCTAATATTAAAGTCACCAGATTAAGGGGGCGGTTTTTAAAGCTCCGAGGGAAATTTAGGAAGAAAATTTATATAGGGACACCGTGGACACAGTCTATTTACTGGGTGAAAAAGAAGCAGAAAATAAGTTTTTTGTATAATAATGTATGTATTAACAGAGAATATTTTATACGAGCAGGCTATGTGGTAT
The DNA here is from genome assembly GCA_033032175.1 of Saturnia japonica. NCBI lineage: Eukaryota > Metazoa > Arthropoda > Insecta > Lepidoptera > Saturniidae > Saturnia > Saturnia japonica. The sequence goes on from CM065317.1 coordinate 262,802, forward strand.
CAAACTATGACTTTAACGTCATGGGCGTGGCTTGAGTTCTTGTGATCTTACTATTTCCAACATAATATAATAATAATAATATAATAAATACAAAATACAGGGAATTACAAGAACAAGTGATAAGCGAAAGTCCAGAGGTAGAGTACCCCTAGGGCTACCCGAATCGCCCAGATTAATATTTTATGCGATTTTTCATAGTTTTCCAGTTATTAATGTTTTTTGTCGATCTTTGATTTACTAGACGTTTTTGATCACTGAGATATGACTGATTATTAAGGTATATGCTGGATATTTTTTTCTGTATAAAGTACAATCCAAAATCAATTATGGTTCTTTCTGAAACCACTGCGCCATAAAAAAAAAGATGAAATCTATTACTGTAGTAGTAGTAGTCTACTGTTTAAAACTACTTAACAGATTGACCTGAGTTGTTTTTTAATAGTCGCTCTGTAAATTAATCTTTGATTTTATCCACAGCACAATCCAAAAACAACGATGGATCGTCAATCCGTAGGTGGTTGAAGCAAATAGCCTTTCTCTTAAAATTATTAGAATTGGGTACTAGAGAATCTTTCGGCAAAAGTTATGTCACTTTGTCTTAAATTATAACTATGATAAATTGACTCAGAACACAGAAATAATCTACGGGTTAATTTTAAACACTTTTAGCGGAGCGTTTTTGACAGAGTAATGCGTGCACTGTCACTTCTACTTGTTAAGAGCGAGTCTATAGCGTGACCACTCGGCGATGCGTTTTCAAAGCGACTGGGGTGGGAACTAGGTAGGAAATAATGAGTGAATGTATGTATGAATGCGTGAATGTAAGTATGAATGCGTGAATGAATAATATAAATATACAGCGTATACATAGAGTATAAAATATACGAAGCTCTTGATACCTTACTAGATCCACGTTTTAAAATGTATGCGGACCCGTCCACAAAAATTATAAGCAAAAATTGAAAAAGCTTGTAAAAGAAGATATCGCTACTTCTACCATCAATGAATCCAAAAAAGCAAGCTCGACAACCTTGGCTTCTAGAAATCATTAAACGGGAAAGTTAAAGTTTTTGTTTATGGGAAAAGCAAACTTTTCACGAATTAATCATACATTTTTCCTTAAAATGTGAATCAAAACATAAAACTATTAATGAATGTATTGTTGGTTTTACTAGTGTATAAATCATAGAAAAATTAACTATATGAGTAACTACCGATACGAGTATCGAATTTTTTTCAGCTTTATTAAGTAGGTATCGATACGTTACTTCCTTTTTATATTGAGTAAAAGTATCGATACCTGACTGGTAACGTTGCATCCCTATTTGATTATTTGAAATATTGAGTGACATAAACACAGGGTTGCCAGCTTGTGGTCACGGGCAGAAAGTGCTAGACTGCTAGAGATTTTCAAAATGTGGAACTTAAATCTGTTGAGGAAGAGAACAAGCCATAAGTACTTGCTTCGGCAGTACATATACTAAAATTGGAACGATACAGAGAAGATTAGCATGGCCCCTGCGCAAGGATGACACGCAAAATCGTGAAGCGTTCCACATTTTTGTCCACCCTCTCTAGCGGCAACCCAAGCCTAGGTCCGTTCCTCGGTGTGAAGCCCTTGGGTCAGGCAGCCGCCCGCGCGATACAAGTGACACTATACGTGCAACACTTAGCTACCCACACACAACATTACACACGTATGAACACACACACGTGCACACCACACAGGTACATAGGTTCTGTAAGGGACCTTTTTTTTTCTTTTTTTGCGCTAGTTAGTGTAGAAAAACTTTTCCGATCACTAAATACACATACGCATGGTTCCCTCCTTCCTCCCAGGAGGAGGGGAACGTGCATATGAGTATATATTAGTTAGCTCGAATTTGTAGGAGTAGGGTATTAGTTAGATCGCGATCTTTCGCATTCGCGACGACCGTCCGAGCCGAAGTTCGGCCACTCTGGCACCCTCGTGCGAGTCGTCAAAAACTTTCGCGGCTGAGTGCCCTAAGCGCTCGCTCCCAAGTTCGGTGAAGTTGTAAAAACCGCAGCGGCTCTGTTTTTGGATAGGGCCCCTAAGGCTAACAGTGTAGTCAGTTCAAAAAAAAAAAAAAAAAGAACAGGCCATAATTTTATAGGACATGAAATAAAATAATTTTGGCAATAATTTACGAAGAAGACAGATGGTATGAAAAACCAGGTCAATTTTTAACAAAGTTGTGAAAATATCTAAGTGTTTAAATATTAAAATATTAATTACATGAGCAATAATAATATTTCATTTATAAAATGGTTTAGTTTTTTAAAGTTTAATTTTAACAGCGAACATAGGCGTGTTTTTCTTTTTTTGTCTTTTTATTTCACAGGCAATCCCTACAAAAATGTATCGACCTAGTTAGTGTTTTGGAGTTTTTGGCGGGATCTTGAAGTGACATGTTGTGGTTGTTATTTTTAATTCATTTACTTAGGTTTTTGACCCTATATTATGTAATATTTGTGGCGTTTTGCGTGATATAGTTTGGTTTTTGTGCATAAGTGAAGTGGATTATAAATATAAACTGAACGCATTCATTCCGAGATCACACAAAAAATCCCTAGAAAGTTCTAACAAGGAGCCACCATCTTGTTAGGATACTGAATCGTCATAACACTTGACAATATAATTCACTTGATAATGGCAGTAATGGCCTTCATTAAAGAGGACCGGTTGCCAAGTTAGGAAGAAGAAGAAGAAGTTAGTGTTTTGTTCTGCCAGATAATAATAAGCATGGTTATTGATTACTAAATAGTGCTATAGCTGGACCGCTGTAAGCTCGGCCTTCTCTCGGCGGAATGCGGGAGGGGAACAAAATAAACCAATGAGTTAGTATGTTGCCGGCCACCGGCAGCAAGAGGCGTTTGACATTAGGGCTTGTGCGATTTTGTCTTAGTGACTGCTACACTTGAGATAATTTTACCGAGATGGAATTACCGACGCTACCTTTTAAAAAGTTGAATAGTCAAGCAAAAGTAATGCTTCTTAATGTAGCGGAATATTTCAAAGATAGAAAGACAGATTTAGCGCTTTCAGGTAAATTTGTATTGTGTATGGGAGTGTAATGTTCTATTTATGGATAAATAAGTTTACATTATATTGTTTTTTATGATGTTGTAGGTGAAGATTTTAATGTAAATAAGGCTATTGCAGAGGCCACTAGCGTGTCGTTAAGTACTACTATCAAAAAGCTATTGTCTCAAAGTCGTTCAGATGATATTACATATATTATAAAATTGCCATTGATAATTAGAAAATGCAATATCAAGATTGATGTTGACGATTTTGCAGAAGGCGAGTCAATCTATCTAACTGAAGATATTTGAGAGAAAATACTACGAAGGGGTTTAGAATCATGGACAGAACACATTTCGATGGAGACAGAACACATTTTGATAGATTTTTAAGTTTTATCTGTCTGTATGTTTGAGCGCCAATCACGCGAAAACTACTGGATTGAATTTAATGAAATTTGATAAAATACATTTAGGATGCAAAAATCAGAAAAACTTGAACACATCTTTGCAGAGTATTCTAAGGCTCAATGGATTGAATGTGTGAATTATGCAATCAAAATTGAAAAGGATTACGTAAAAAAGGATCGGATTATTGATCGAAATTACGATTACATAATTTAATTATAATATAACATAACATAGTATAATTATGATATATAGTGATATAGTTTGGTTTTGTGCATAAGTGAAGTGGATTATAAATATAAGCTGAAAGCATTCATTCCAAGATCCCACAAAAACTTCCTAGAAAGTTCTAACAAGGGAGCCACCATCTTGTTAGGATACTGAATCGTTATAACACATGACACTATAATTCACTCGATAGTGGTAGTATCTAATGGTCTTCATTATGAGGACTAGTTGCCAAGTTAGGAAGAAGAAGGTAAATTACTGTATCTGCAATATTTAACGAATCTCAAAAAGATACAGTAATTTTATAAACAAATGCACTTATTAGCTGATAAACAAAAGTTACAAACTTGTTCTTTCATTTATTTTAAAGATAAAATAATCCTTTCATTTTCCATTATCTCCTAAACTTTGTTTTTAAATAACATGCTTTAAAGGACAATGTTTAATTTTATAAAATTGACTTTTTAATGAAATAACTTTTATTTATTCATAAATAACTTTTTAATGTTTAACAAATGTTTGTCACAAAACAATCGCTCGCGCGTATTGTTTGACAGCGATTGTTTGACAGGCGAATTTCTTCTCCGATGGGCTTCGTTTCGACTCGCCGCGCCTCCAATCGGCGCAAGGAAGCGGATTCGCACCTACTTACGTGTTTTTACAATCTTGACCACTTTTAGTAGTTTTCTACAGTTTTATAGGTAAACTTAGCCCATTGAGATTGAAATGTTAGTATGTTAAAATACCTAAGTAAAATTTTTTAAATTTTCATAGGCGTTGTTATATTCATTATTATAAAAAAATATAAACTATAAACCTAAATAAAATTATTTTTTTTCATCAAAAACTATAACGATACACAAACAAATACTTAGGTAAGTACTTGTTTTGGTTGCTTAAAGTAATTAATAGGTATAGGTAATAGTAGTCAAAGTTATATCAATTTTATTTATTAAACTGTTGTGTTAATGTGTGGTAGAATGGTAAAATCATATTAGCATTTTCAATTGGATGTTAAGTAGTAGATTTAGTAGAATCTCGAAAAAGAAAAGTAATTCTATAACAAAAATTATTTAAAAAAACGTTTCTCAATTCGAGCTGTCCATCACATAAAAACAACATAGGTACTTCGATGAAGAGTTACTATGAATGATTCGGTTCATTTCGATTCCTCTGAAATGAACGCATAGGACAACTTGACTTTCTTTGATACGGCTGTAGTCGACGCAAGGCTTTAGTGTTTGTGTAGAAGACGCCGCACAGTGTGGTAAAAATTGCCGTTAGAGGAAATAGGATTTTTAAATTTTTTTTTCGTTTATGTATTTTAATTTAGACCATAATTATAAGACTTTTGACGTATATCTTATTTTTAAAGAATGCATAGTTAAGTAAAAAAATGTCTTAATAGATTCTTGTGGTATGGAAGCTGAACTTCAATTAGACTCTGTTGCTTCATCTTGAAATATCTAGAGCTGAAACTTCCATGGGTTGAGAGACCTAGTGATAGCTCATCATTCAGTTAATTTAATTTATTTTAATTCAATTTAGTTTGTGTGCAAAACATTTTAATTGGCCTTACATTTGAAATGAATATTTTGTAGATTTTCTTTATGGATGAGTTACAAGAAGGCACTGCGCAGGTAACCATAAATGTAATAAGTCCACCAAATACTAAATTATATTGTAAGACTTTATAATAGGTCTTTACCTATGAAATTGCCGTTCTGCAGTACTGGCCATTTCAAATCAAAATAATTTTTGTTTGGCTAAGAATTCTAATTTCAAATTAATTTTATTTTAAAAACATGGAATTCTTTTCCAAAAGTAGTCATTTGTTTATTGATTAGTGTTACATTTTCATCGCATTTCAATCTTTTTTGTAATCATGGACACGTTAAAAATTCGAGTAATTATGGAATATGAGTACCGTCGTGGCAGCAACGCGGCACAAGCGGCACGCAACATCAACGACGTTTACAGAGCTAATACTACAAACCAACGCACCACCTGTTATTGGTTTGCTCGCTTCCGTTATGGGAATTTCGACTTGAAAAATGAACCTCGCGGTTGTCCGAAGACTTTGGTCGACAATGACGAATTAAAGGCGTTTGTGGAAGCTGATGATACACAATCTACGGCTGAATTAGCAGCAGCTTTCGACGTTAGCGTCAAAACAATATTGGTCCATTTGCGTCAAATTGGCAAGGAAAAAAAGCTTGACAAATGGGTGCCCCACGAACTCAATGATCGCCAGCGCGAAGTACGTGTCGAGACGTGCCTTGCACTGCTCAACAGACACACAAATGAAGGAATTTTGAACCGCAATGTTACCTGCGATGAAAAATGAATTCTGTTTGCAACTGCAAGCGCTCAGCAAGTTGGTTAGATCCTGGTTCAGCACCTAAACAATGCCCTAAACGAAAACTTATCCATAGAAAAGTGATGGTCACTGTTTGGTGGTCTAGCGCCGGTGTGATTCATCACAGCTTCTTACCAAACGGGGTGAGCATTACTGCAGATGTGTACTGTGAAGAACTGAACACAATGATGGAGAAGCTGGCACATCTCCAACCAGCATTGGTCCATCGCTCGTCTCCGCTGCTCCTGCTCCAGAAGAACTGGGATTGGTAGTTCTCCGTCATCCACCCTACTCATCAGACCTTGCGCCTACAGACTACTACTTTTTCCAGAATTTGGATAACTCCTTGGCGGGGAAAAAATTCAATACCCGAGAGGCAGTACAAAATGCCTTTGAAGAATTTGTTGCCTCCCATCCAGCTGATTTCTTTAAGAAGGGCATCAATAAACTGCTACTGCGCTGGCAAAGATGCAGTGATTGCATGGGTGATTACTTCGATTAATACAATTAAAAAATACATGAAAAAAATTAGTTTAAATTTTTTCATACAAAACGGCAATTTCATAGGTAAAGACCTAATATTTTACGAAAATAAGGGATATTTATTTTCGTCACGATTGACAAAGAGCCCCGCGGGGCCTTGGTTTTTAGAAACATGTGATGTCCCCCTATGTTGCTCTGACATATGCCTTACTATGCCTATACTATAGATACTCTTTCTCTGTCGTATAGCCAATCTATATTATACTACATCGATGTTCGTGTGATCGTGTGTAGTAGTGATTTGACTAGAATCTGATTGTACCACTCGAGCAAATCGAGTCGTTTTACAATTTTATTCGATTACTGCTCGAATATACAAGTCGCTCGAGTTGTTTATTTCCAAACCAGTGATTTTGCAGTTACTTTAGTATCGTCACTCATTTTGAAACCAAACCTAACACTTACATACACTACTTATTTCTACTTATTATTAAATAAATAACAGCACATCGCATTCACAATAATTAACATAACTAATCGTCCAATACTTATGTGACAAACTTAAATCTAGAAGTGCAGACGGAGGTATTGAACACAATCTATACCATTTTTTATAAATATTTTTAACATTAATATGTATTTCATAATTTTAATAGATATCATTTTGGTAAATAGGTAGGTACCTACAAATTTAATTTTTTTTTCAAACTTTCATGTTTGACAAAAAAAAATGAGGATAAAAGTTGCAAAAAATATGATTTTGGGAAAATATAAAATAAATAAATAAAAAAATATTATCTCATCACATCACTAAAAGGAGATTTTTTGAATTGTTTCTACTAAGTATACCTGGTGTTGACGTGACGTTGATTGTGATTTTGTTTTTATCTAGTATCATGTACCTTTATTGTGTATAATATAGCTATCATTTTTTTTTCCAAAATATTATTTAATATAAGTCGTAACATAATCTGTTAGGTTATAGTAGGTATGACAGGTACCTATAGTATTCGAGCTTCTCTTAAAATATAATATTACATACCTTTTCCAGATATTTTCTAAGATACTTATCAATTTGGAAGAGGAAGTTAAACAAACGAAATCTTTGATGAATACCTAAATGTAAAGTTTAAAGCGTCGCGTCGTCGCATTATAGAAAGAGGTCCAATTACTCATTTCTTTATTTGATCAAATCAAAAGAGTATTGATTACACAATCGTAGCGAAGTAGGTACCTACAGAGCACAGAGGTGGCTTAGTGAACCGTTACCGAGTCCGGAGTTACTAAACGTCTCGGGTTATCTTCTAACGCAGAGCCTGAGCGTCAATGATTAAAGGCGGTAACCCAATAAGAAGCGGATTGCAAGCGGTTATCGGAAACGAAATAAAAGAGTCCTTCGCTGGTACGCGTAGGTATGTACTCAACAGATGTCACGTTGGTCGGGGCCCCTTGACAAAATAAATTCAATTTACAATTCTATGACTTTCTGGTAATTATTTACTACTTTCTATCAATTATGTATCAAAAATTAAATAGTTTATCTATACTAGAACATAAAGAAGCGGAAAAGTTTTTTTTAGTTGTTTGTTTAAGCATGCTAATCTCTGGAACCACTATTCGGAATCGAAAATTATTTTTGTATATGATAGCCAGATTAACGAGGAATAGTATATTTAGGCTATCTAGTATTACACTACAACTCTCAGGTAACCTTAAATATTTATTTTTGTTAACTAAGTCGTAAGTGGAAGTGTTCCCGAACTGCTTTATCCGCATGCGTTGGTGTAATGGTTAATGATACGTAAATACAATGTTCGACAAAAACATTAGTCCTTAGTATATATATAAAAAAATCCGCAATAACATATGCATATCTTTCATATATAAGGTATTTAGCAAATGTTTTTTTGTTGAAAATTAAAAATTGATTTTTGGCAATTATTTTATGGCATGGCATATTAATCCTTATGAATAAAAGTAATTTCATCATAGAGACAATTTTATGAAGTTAAACTTTGCCCTTTATAGCATGTTATTTGTACACATCGTTTAGAAGGTAATGAAAATTTAAAATAATTTGTACTTGCGGAAAATGAGAACAATAATTATGATAGGCTACACGGGTGCGTTAGTTTCGCGGCATTTGTCGGATAAAAACACGGGTGAAACCGTGGGGCACAGCTAGTATATCACATAGTATACAGATAGTATAGTGTATCGCACCAAAAACTTGCATCGTGATAAGAATTTCTATGAATATCGATACTGAGGGGCTACTTTCTGAATATCGTCGTACTTCGTTATATTGGTGTTAGCGCAACTGCAATTTTTTTTAGTATTGAATTAAATAATTATTTACCTATGTAACATGATATTATGTAAGAAAAACATAACATTATTTCAAAGAAGACGCGATTATTTATTGCAATAATATAGCACAAGCACGGGGTGTGTTGGGACTTGTAGTGTTGAGCTCAGCGTTTGTTACATTGTAAGTAGATAATTCACATCCTTCGCATCCTAGTCTCTGTCCCCTACAATATTATAATATACGTATCTAATGTGGTTTAAATATGGATCTTTAAATATTACGTCATCTTCGTTGGCTTGGAATTAAAAATAATTTAAGAAGTGAGAATTATTTTTCGTTTAGTTTGGTTTGGAACATCGTCCTACGTAACATAAATATAAGTAGGGCCCTGTGCCGGCTCAGTTTACGTCATTAGGGATTCGAGCCGTCGAGCGGGTAGTAGGTACTGGAGCGACTGGAGCGATGCGGGGCGACGCGTCACACGACACGACGCGACGGTGCGATATGTACTGACGCATAACGTACTGAAATCTCTCACGGCAGTATTTGTTTGTATAAAGCACTCTACATTTAGCAGCTTTTAGATATCTTCAAGATCTTTTATGACGCCTCCATAATGGTTCGTTTTCGCGTCGTTTCCTGTTGCATTGTCTCACTGTCCAAACATCCGAAAACGCACACCTCCCTCGCCGCGCCGCCCGTCACCGCATCCCCTGCCAGTCCATGTCCCGGATCAATTACACCACTATTTTAGGTTGAATGAAGGGCCGAGGACGCTCCCGTTTCTCTAATGGCTTGTCTATTATTCATTTAATTGGGACAATGCGATTTTATTGAACAATACATTTTGTTTTGGGTTTGAAGCGTGACTTGAATCAGGGTTCCCAGTTTCATTGTATTTAATGATATAGATACCTATCAGGTAAGACAAACAATAGCAAGATGGTTCTTCGATTAATTTGTCATCATCCTCACTGTTCACAGTGTTCATCATAGGAAGAAAGTTTAAGGGATTGTTTGTTAATTGAATGCGAATGATGCGTTAGTCGCCGATTGAGCTCACCATGATGAGTTCTTCATGTCCTGATCTAGTCTACTGCTTGCGGATGATTAGAGATATGACGGCAAGGTGACATGGGCACATTGGTGTACCGTACCTACCGTGGTAATCAGTTGGTGTGCCGCATACAAATAGCTAGATTAGTCAGACAATTATGAAGATATTTTTGGCTATATAAGGAAATGAGTATTCACTATTTTCAAAGTGTGTTATTGCAATATTCTTACAATTTGTCACTAAGTACCTATTTAATCTAATTAAAATTAAATAATAAAAAGAAAAGGACGATCGAAGAAGAAACAGATGAAAGCAGCGATTGTTCCAAAGATGAATCGGCTGTGCTCAGTTAAGCAGGTGACACTTCTCATTAAGCATCTTTTCACATTAGATTAATGTTTATCTATACTAATATAATAAAGCGGAAGAGTTTTTGTTTGTTTATTTAAACTAATCTCTGGAACTACCGGTCGGATTCGAAAAATTGTTTTTGTGTATGATAGCCAGACTCACAAGGAATAATATAGCCTATCTAACATTAGGTTACATCTCTCGATAGCCTTAAATATAGATTTTTGTTAAGTAAGTCGAAAGTCAAGGCTCTCCCGAACTGCTTTACCCGCGTGCGCTGGCGTAATCATCAATGATACGGAAATACAATATTCTTGAAATTTCTTTCCACTAAAATACTTTAAAACAAAAAAGAAACGCTATGAAATTTGGCTTGCAGATTATTTTAAAAACATAACCGTTTTCTTAGCTCTCCAACAATGTATAACAACTAAGAACTTATTTCAAATACACGATCACAAGAGAAGCAGGCGGATATTCGTATTACACATACATATTCGTACTAAACATAAGGTCGTTCTTTAAAATTTCCATAAAATTAATTAAAAACAAACAAATGTTACAAATGTAAATAAAACAAAAAATACAAATTTAAAATAAAATTTAGAACCAGTAACAATTTAATAGTAATAACAAGTAACAATTAATAATAAGTAACAAATAAGACATTTTGTAATTTAGCCTAATTAAATTTCTTGCTCAAAGTGACTTCCTCTATTGCGAGTACCTAATCTAATTCGGATTTACGAGATTTTTTAAGCTTGCTGATAAAGGAAAATCTATGTACTGTTGCAATATACTAACAGAAAGGCTCAGTTCATATTTAGAAAACGACGAAGGTCACTGTTAGTAATAAAACACAAAATTAAAAAATGTTAGCTTATTAAAACAATATTTTGAATTCGACTTACACGGTTATCGAGTTTTGCGGAGTATCACTGTATATACATAATTAAAATAAAAAGCTGTATAGATGTAATTGGTGAACACGAAGCTATCTGAGAGTAGCTCCTTGAAGAAATGGTAGATAGTGACCCACTATTACTGGTACTATGTCATTCAAAGTTGGTATAAAACAAATGCTGGTACCCTCAAGGAAATATCAAATACCAGGAGCAGAGTACCGCCGTCCGCCCCGGTGGACCTTTTTTCAACTAATCAGTGCCCAAATTTTGCTATCGTCAGAGGCATTATTCCGTCTTCTCGTCGCCTGGAGACCTTTTTCTTTTAGCTCCTCGGTGAACAACAGGGGCCTTGATCGATATCTATCTGATAAGTTGGTAATAATCCCTGGCTCCTTGAATAGTTGTTGTGAGTGATTCGCAGATGCACAGGCTCAAAACAACTTGGTCCTCACGCTGTGGTGGGGTGGAGTCTCCAGCATGCAGCAGCGCGAGACCGGTTACCTGTAACTTTTACATCTTTACTTGCTACTTCTGCTACTTAAATGTCTTGTGAGCAATTGTTGGTAATAGGATTGAAATTGCTAGAAAAGGCCGCGGCTCCGCACGTGTTTCTTATTACGCAGTTACTCATATTATTGACAATTATACTTCCCGTGTAAAAAATGTCATAAAAATCTTAAAAAAAAAATCTAAATGTGTTGTTAACGTTTCTTATAGTCTTTTTATAATGAAATGACGTAAGGGTCACGTCTACAAAATTCGATAAGAATCAGTCGAGAATTGAGTTTTTTTTTTTTGCGATCTCTAAAAGTAATATTGAAAGTTATTATAGCCCATCAATTATGGTATAACTTATACTTCCCGTGTACAAACTTTCATCATAATCGGTTAAGTTTTTTTCCCTAGGTCTAAAAATATTATTGAAAATTCTTATAGCTTATCAAGTGACCTTTGATATAAGTTTCCCGTTTACAAAACTTCATAAGAATCGGTTAAGCCGTTTTTGAGTTAAATCCGGACATACAAGCAAACAAACAGACAATTATTATTAAGAGAATATTCGTGATCAGTGTTGTTTATACTTATACTATGTCGTCGGAAAATTTGGTAAAAATATTACATGTACAGACCTAATTATAGATTTATACATGTAGATAGATACTAACATCGGGTTCAACTCACCGCGCCGCGACGCCGCCCCCGCCGTCGTCACCACCCCGTGGAGAGATAAATACTGACTTAAAAAAGACAGCAATTGCCAACTAAGTCTTGGCTTTACCCAGTAAAGAATATTTAAAAATCATGACAATCAGACAATCGGTAAGACGGACAGACAGAACACACAGATGATAGATGACGAATACTTCGATGAACGCTCTAGATCCAAAGGAATATGATACAAAACGATACAACCGCATCCTCTAAAGTCACCTTGAATAGATCATATGACAATTAACCGTCAAAAAAGTAAATCAGATATGAAATTAGGACACATCCCATGCATTTATGATGCGTAAAGCGCCATCTCCAACGTGAACTTGTGGACTTATATAGATGATGTGCACCACATTCTGGTGGAGTGTGTTCGAAGTGAATCTACTAGGTCTAAACATAATGCTTCTGGTTCGCTCCACATCTGTATATACATGTGGGTAACCTTTGAAAAGGGAGGATCCTCAGACCAGACGGGTGTTATGTCTGGCGGGCAGCTGCCCAACGGTTGTTTTTTTTTCTTTTTTTTGAAGTGACTATACTGTTAGCCTTAGGGTCCCTGAAGCCGCTGCAGCTTTTACAGATTCACCGGACTTGGTGGCAACGGTTGTTTTTTTTTTTTTTGACTACACGGTTAGCCTTAGGGGCCCTATCCAAAAACAGAGCGGCTGCGGCTTTTACAGCTGCACTGAACTTGGCAACGGTTGTCGTCGGGTTCTTGTATATAGGTATACTCAATTGTTGGGTTAATTTCAATATCGCGATGTAGGATAGTTCGTATGTGGCGAGATAGATGTCGCTATATCGTTGTCGCTACATACATATAATTCCATTATGGTCGTCCCTATGTCTTCTTTTGCAAGGGAGCTATTTAAAATTAAGTTAAGTACTTAATTGTTAATAGTAGTTGTTATGTTATCTGGAAATTTTCTTGTGAAGCTTAAATTACTTAGACAACATAGACCTCATGCGACTAAACCTGAAATATTTTTCAAAGAATCTTGATGTATTTCTTCGAACAAATCTTAAATAATAGGCGGTAACCATAACTGCCACAGAATTAGAGCAACCAACCCTGACCAACTGCAATTTCACCGCTTTAATGAAATGACCTTTAGTTGAGAATAATGCTTTCATTAACATTCAAAACCTACCCCTACATGTATGATATACGTATGTAAATAAACTATTCAATTAGGCGTTAGCATAGCAGATTCTGCTATTAGGCTGAATGAATAAGATAATGGCAGAATGAAGTGTTCTGCCGGAACATTATTACTAGGTACCTATATTGTAATATTATACATTGTGGAAACTGCTTAACGTTACAACAAGTACTAAACGATGACTTCGTAGCATTTTCTACGAACAGACATAAAATATATGATTCAATATACTTTTTTAGGCACTAGATTAAGATTTGATAAGTAGGCACAGTACCGTACCTCTCTGACACACACATGCATCAGCACCAGGTTCTATTTCAATTCTAATTATATCCTTCAGCCTACATATTACAGGCAGTTAGAGTTGTACTATTCTTTTGTGACCTTAGTTATAAGGTAAATGTTATGTACCTAGGTGGTTTTTAATAGTTTTTTTAATACCTAATATATGTGCATAGTAGAATCTGGGGCAGATAGTAAAATATGCTACGATAACAATATCGAATTCTCAATCCACTTGTAGTTGAGTTGTATGATGGTAAGTGTGCAGCGCACAGTAAGATGGTGCTGTGGTGCAATTTCTGTGTTGTGCTCGACGGCTCCTGTGATTTACGGTTGTGATTTTTTTGCCGCCATTTTGAAAGAGGTGGCGAATCAAATAATGGAGAAATAATTAAATGATCACGGTCTTGAGGCCGTATGGACCCTAAGCTGATGCGGCAAGGTACAGTATCGCTTGCGACCTCACGAGGGGACGAAAAAACAGTATGCTTGTGCCGTGTGTGCCGCCTTAATAGGCACCCCTGCGGCTCTGCCCTTAGCTTGTTGCCCTGTTCTCGTAAACCCCCCCCCACCTCGCCCCGGCCCGCTCCGCGCCTTGCGTACACCCCCTGGCCCCGTGTACTCATGCCTGCGTTCGCACCTCTGTCCCCCGTGGCCGGGGTGCTTGCGGCATAATTTGAAATTAAATAGTATAATTCACGGGCGCTTTGGCCTCTCCGAGCCGCCGCAGAGCCGCCGCAGCGCCGCCGCCGGTGACGTGATTTTTGCGCCTAATGAACTTCATTCAGCATCTATTCTCCGAGGAGATTTTCTATTTTCACTTCTAATTGAATGGTATAGTTACTTACAAAAGCTCTTCTCAAACCCTTTTATATGTACCTATTTAAATTTTGTATGTTGGGTATAAAGTAACAAAATTGTTTTTAATTTGCACATATATTAGATCCTTACACATTAAATGGCGTTTTGTACGGGAGGAATATAAAGTTTTTTTTTTTTTTTGTAAATTATATTTCATTAATCAAAGTATGCACCGTTGTTATATATGCACTTTTGCCATCTCATAGGTAGTTCATTGATCTCTTTACTAAAAAAACCATGGGGTGAGAATCAATAAACTCTTTGAAGGCGGTTTGGACTGCCGCATGGGAGTTGTTTTTTTTTCTTGTAAGAAGTTGTTCAAATTCCGGAAAAAATGGTTATCTGTTGGAGCAAGGTCCGGGGAGTGCGGTGGATGTTGCAGACATTCCAATTGTAGCTCATCTACCTTAGTGGTTGTTTGTTGTGCAGTGTGTGGTCTTGCGGTGTCGTGAAGCAGCAGTGGCCTAGAGCGATTGACCAATCTCGGTTGTTTAGCAGCCAGTTCTTCCTTCATGGTTTGCAGTTGCTGACAATAGATATCTGCCGTAATCGTTTGGCCAGATTTTAGAAAGCTGTAGTGAACGACACCGGCGCCAGTCCACCAAACCCTCACAAGTAACTTTTTCTGAGTCAATTTTCGTTTAGGACAGGATTTGGCTGGGCCTCCAGGGATTAGCCATTGCAACGAGTGCTTCTGATTATCGTATAGTATCCACTTTTCATCACAAGTAATAATTCGATTTAAAATCCCTTCATTATTGTGTCGGTTGAGCAAAGTAACACAGCAGTCGACGCGTGTTTGCAAGTTCGATTCACTCAATTCATGAGGTACCTATTGTTCAAGTTTTATTACTTTCCCGATTTGCTTCAAGTAGATTAATACAGTTTTATCACTTACCTCGAAGCCTGCAGCTATCTCTGAAGTGCTTTGTGATGGATCCGCTTCCACAATAGCCTCTAATTCTTCATTTTCCACTTTGGTCGCCGGCCGTCCACGGGGTTGCTTCTGAAGTTCGAAATTCCCAGAATGAATACGTTGAAACCAAAAACGTACCGTGCTTTCTTTTGCGACACCAGCGTCGTACACATAATTAATCCTTCGAGCTGTTTCTGCAGCACTGGTGCCACGGTAGAACTCGTACTCGTAAATATACCGATATTTAATGTGTTCCATTGTGCGGTAATAAGCGACGCCAAAGAAAAAAATAATGAGGAAAAATCAAATGAATGCCTTTTTTTAAAAGTCAAATGTATCAGCTAAATGAATTTATAAATTTGAATTTGGAATTCTTAACCAAAGAAGAGATATTTCAGATCAAAGTGGTCAGTACGACAAAACGCTAATTTCATATGTAAGGACCTAATATTATATATTTTATATGTGAGTTTGTGACCGAATGGCAAATATATATGTTGATACTTATATACTTTAACTTAACAAATAATTCTTCTAATATATAATAAAACTAAAAATCTAACACACGCATTAGGGCCTCGTGAATGACTGCTAACATGCTGCATGGAAGCTAGAAAGACAATAATGACTATCTTCTTCCACCGGCTGGAGAGTGCGTGCTGGTGGTCCGCTCGTACCGAGTAGCGTGCACCACCACTACCACCAGCCTCTACACCTCTACGTACCCGACCGCGGACATCTCCATTATTTATTTGTTCCTAAGCAATTTTAAGCAGCAGAACTTAGAGGCATACTAATAAATGCGTTACCCTGTACATTTATACAAATTACAAATCACGAAATAAGTAGAACTACTTACTTTACCCTCACACCAAGCCCCACTGTCGAAATATTTTGTTACTGCAGCCTTCATCTCGGCACGGACTGAAATCTTTTCCATGACTTATATTAATCGTATCGTGAAGCTGTAGAACCTTCTCCCGACTAGTGTGTTCTCTTCTTCATACGACATCGGGTCCTTTAATCGTAACGTTAAGAGATATTTATGCAGGTCGGACGGTGGTCGCCGTTCTGTTTGGATCGTCGGCACCGTGCTGACTTTCCATCACACATATTACTTACTGTCAATTTGTCGAGTTATCTAGGTACTAGGTATACAGATATATGTATTTACAAATCTATACAAAAGTAGAATTAATAATAAATGGATCAGATAACGTAATGAAATAAGTGGTTAGCTTAGGTTAGTATTTTATGCCGTATTTAATTGTTTTTATTCTGCTGTTCTCATTACACCCATACTAACCTTGATTTACACTCTATAATATATCCAACCAAAGGTTGCCTGTAAGAGATTGCTTTCAGCAATAAGGCTACCCATAGTAATTATCATATAATTATGATATTCAATTTTATATGTAAGTAACGGTGTACACTAAAGATTAAATAAATAAATAAAGATATGCGCGACATTTTTTAGGAGCTACACTTTGATTATTCTTTTCATCCTCATTCAGGGTGTTCAGTAACAAAGTTAGGATTTTATATTATTTATAACAGAGTGGAGAGAGATTTTCAAGAGTGGTAATTCCAAAGCTGCTGGTAGTATCGTTCTCTATACAATATTCGCAAACTAAGGGATACCCCGACTACTAACCCGTTAAAAAAGTGAATTAAGGAATTTTCTGAGAAAGATTGTGCCAGCAACCAACGTGTCCCATGAATCATGTCTGCTGTTTCAACAGAAGAAATATAGATACGTCGAGTAAATGGTTGAGTGCTTGCAGATCCATGGTTTCGTGTTCAGAGGCACTCGGTCATTATGGATACCTTAAACGTAATTATAAAGAAAAACATACATTTCCATCCGTATGAATTAACAAATTAGTGTAGAGATTAAATGAAAATGATTGTTTTAAGTATAATTTACGTTGAAAAAATATTGTAAGATTTTCCTAAGCAGTGTATACTAATATCGTCAGGGTTAAAATGGGTATCATTATATTAATACGTGAAGCAAAAAGTTTTTATCCCTTTTTAAGCGTAATGTGTGGACGGAAGACTGAGATTTGGCATGGTTAAAGTTTATATAGAGAAGGAGTGCAGAAAGATAAAACTTATCTATAATATCTGTCACAAATATATTAAATTAAATTAATTAATACTTCGAATCCTAACCCGACCCGTGCCATTGAACTTAGACCACTCAAAATATTGACATTGTCACTCAGTGAAAAGTGACAGTAAGTGATATAATGTTCATTGTTTAGGTTCATACTGCA
Organism: Saturnia japonica; assembly: GCA_033032175.1. Classification (NCBI taxonomy): domain Eukaryota; kingdom Metazoa; phylum Arthropoda; class Insecta; order Lepidoptera; family Saturniidae; genus Saturnia; species Saturnia japonica. The sequence goes on from CM065317.1 coordinate 280,668, forward strand.
AATGTCAAACAGCAAATAGTCTATGATTAAAGAGTCGCTGGACGAATTCCGATCACTGGGCGACCGCCAGTTATTATACAAACAAGCAAAACTACAGATGTTGACCTCCGACAAACCCAAAAGCGTAACATCAAAAACAGTTACATAGTCGAACGGAGAGACTGGAGGACTATATGCCCTGGTCACCTTATCATACGAGGTGTCGTTAGAATCATCTTTATTGTGAGAGTGACATAGGCTATATAACATTTAAGTACTACGTCTAGATACGTAACTGTTTGTTGTTTCGTTTATATAAAACAACAGTGAGTGTTGTATTTACTGACAGTTATCAATGTAATATTATCAACGTTTATTATTTATGTTATAAACATTAAGATCCAATGCTAACTCTATTGTTGAGACGCTTGTTGTACCTACTGTTACGATCGCGGGTTTGGCTCCCGTCCATTACAGAACTGATTTTTGTGTGATAAATATGATTGCAAATATGTTATCTGGTCTTGGTAAAGTGACGTAATTGCGATTGATGGTAAACACAGCACACAGCGACGACCGGCGACCACCGACGAACACTCGTGACTGTAATACCGGCTTGCAATCACATTCACACAAATTGATAATAATTCAGCGCAGCAGTAATTGTGCGCACGCGGCGGTCGGCGGTCAGTTTGCCCGCAAGCAGTGCTGCCAAACGTTATCCCTATGTTATATACATAAGCTAGCTAGATGGGATATCTGCTACACCATACGTAAAAGCAAATATTTTATATTTTGTACTTTAGTAAAATGAGACGTACGACATTAAACTTACATATTATAATCACTAACTGAAAAGTGTAAGTACGAATTCACCTTCTTTTCTGTTCACCTCCTGATAAACAAGTGTTAAGATACACAATTATAAACACGATTTTAATTATAGTGTTCTCATGCCCCTCACGTACAATACTTAAGAATGGAAAAACTTCGCATTACGGTCGCACCGAGCCACCACCGAGCCGCCGTTGAATATTTCCCCAATGATTAAAGCCTGCAGTCTCTTCAAACCACTCCATTATGCGAACACTGTAATCATGAAACTATGCGCCGAACGTTACCACGTAACCGTCGCGTCGTCGCGTCGCCGCATCGCATCGAGCCTCTGAAACGTTAAGTTCCCATATAGAGGTATCAGGCAGTCAGGCAGTCAGGCACGTGAGCGTTAACGTAAACGTGTCGAGATAGCATAGCGATTGCCCCGGCTCGACTCGCCTTCATAATTATTTAACTTAATGATATACTACAACTTTTTTAGCGTAAATGATTTGTTTTGAGTGTGCGTGTGAGTGAGAGCGATATACATAAGTATGTTGAGGTGCGAGGAGGACGCAGGTGAGGGTGGTGCCTCCGCGTCGGTAATGCAGCCTGCCTCTGATTATAATATTGCGGGGAGCGAGGCCGAGGCTCTTCAGTTTGAAAGCGGTCGCTTTTTAATCTTGTTTACTTATGTATTCGCGTTCTAGCTACTACCCACTATATACTCGCTTAATGAACTGTTCCTAGGTACTCTTACTTCTTATAATCAAGCTATACAAATAAAAGGGCAAGACAGAGACACGTGAATAAACTCCAACTCATACATGGAAATAATGTCTGTTTTATCAGTCGCTCGCCGTTGATTCTGTTCTACCGAGTAACAAGTTAAACGTTCAAAAGAAAAAGATTGAAAATTATACTATAAATCACTCATATCTAAATTATTAAACACTTTAATCTCTAATTATTACATTATGTTTTGAAATACATATCACATATAACCGATAAAGTTTTATCAAACATACTCTTACATATGTATGAAAATTTTAGTTAACATAATTGTAATCACTTAGAATTAAATACCTAATTTATGTTTTATTTCTTATGTTTACCTACCTTTACCTCGGCATCAGAAAATATAACTACTGCAAGCACTTCACTTCAATGTCTAATTACCTACCTATTAAATTAATGGTCATTCAATTGTTATACTATCATCATACATCATATAAGTATATAGTATCTATAGATATATCAGTTATACCAATTTACACTTAGGTATATAAACGCCTAATTTAGAATATTGCAGTCCAGTGTGGAAACCCCATTATGACATTTATATAAAATGCATATAACGGGAATAGAAAAGATTTTGTGACATCATTATAACAATATAATAATATCCTTATAATATGGCCAAATAGATTCCAAAATATCATGACAGATTATCCACAAATCAAGAATAAATTCCAAATTAATATTCCCGTCAAGGTCTCGTTTTACAACCCTTCACTCCTTTATCAGTTTAAGTTTTTTCTGTCCAGTGAATAGAATTTCTAAGACATAAAATGTATTACACAAAATATCAGATAACTTTTCTAATAAAATAACGAAATTAAACAAAAAAACATTATTAGCATAAAATCAGTCATTTAATTCTGAAGAACAATTTAAATATGTTCCTCTTTTTTAGGTTCAATTAGTTTTCCATGACTCCGCGTTCATCTATACCTAACTACAATAGCATTTAATATATACTATGATTAGTTTTTTTTAAACGTGTAATGATATATTATATTGGTGTGGAAACATAAATAAAATACATTCATGTAGCTGGCACAAACACAAAATAGTTTCTCAAAAATTACAAATGCGAAAAGTTGTTTTATGAATTTAAAATTCAGGATTTATTCAAAGAGAAATATTAAGATACTTATAACCATATTAACGTAGGCCAGTTTTGAATATTTGTGAAAAAAAAAGCATTTTCTAAATATTTAACGTCTACAGGTGTGATCGTTTAGTCTACAGAAGAAAATACTTTATACTATTTTATATAATATAGCAAATACTTATTTAACAATAATAATTTTATGTTAAGCTACATAATCATTAGAAAAAATAATTAAAATTTTTTAGTAGCAATTAATAAAAAAATTAAAACATGACCACAGAACTGACATATTCTTATGCGTAATAAAATAAATATTGAAATAATATATCATCCGTCCAAGCTCATTTATATTGTATGATAATTATTTCAAGCAGCTTTGAGCAGTTTGAAGTCTCAACGAGAACAAGAGTGTTTAGTTCTATGTGCGGCTTACAGCCTGGACAACCACGTCCGAGCTCTGAGCACGGGACACGGGACTCGAGACTCGAGACGCGAGACACGAGACACGATAGCGTGACAAACTATGATACAAAATACAAGCTGATTCACGAATAATTCGACAAATGCATGCCGGATTAAAACTAATCTGGTCATAATTAATATTCTTAAAACTTGAAAATTAGTTATTTTTATTCTTTTCTCAAATCAAATTTGGAACACGTTAATTATGTTAGAAACTTCAAACCGTTCCCCGTCATTCATTTTTTTAAAGTTATTTTTTACAGTATTATGGATTGGGGTGTTAAAGAAAAGAGAATTGCAATGATTGCTTGGCACGAAGGAGGTATGGAGCCGTCGGTCATTTTCATAATACTTCAAAAGCTTGCTATCCGCCGTATGTCCGTCCGTATGTTCACACATCGTATTACCGCAGGCTATATATGCAAATATTTCTTCTGTCAGAAATCATAAAATATCGGAGCCCTCGCCTGCTGTACTTGGTAAGTAGTCGGAAAGGTGCAACGTGGTGATTATTCTGCATCAGTCGTGATTTGGAAGCGTGTATCTTATTAAGGAATCACTAAGCTTTATTTTTGTGGTTAAATTCATTTCAGCCAAAGCGTATCAAGAAACCGTCTTAGATATTGTAAAACCTATCAGAAAGACACTTTTAAAATGTTTGTGAACATTCGGTCTCGAGGCACGAACCACGCATGCCTGGCTGGAAGCCAGCGGCAAACGGCAAACGTTCCGGACTTTATATGAGTTGAATACTGGTCTTCGTTAGCCCAAATCCGTAATCCGTAATCCTTGTACTATGGTCAGTTTTAAAAGACATGGCCTAATTTAAATGAACATTGAGTCTGTTAAGAAATGAAGAGCAAGCAGAGGTTACATTCATGTTCAGATATATTAGAGGTGTATCAAAGCCAAAAGTGGCCATTTCGAATAGAATTATTTTGAATTACTGCCGAGACTTCAGTAAATATGAACCGATATATAACTTTTATTAAGATTACCTATAGTAGAGTTTTAAATAAATAAGTATAATAAAGTTTCACCAAATATCACTTTATTACTGTATTAATATATTATGCTCAACCCTCACACTCGAGTATATTACCCTATATTTTATACACGATGTATTTAACAAGTATAATGAGAGAGAGAGAGAGAGAGAGACCTACCTGTGACGTCACTACACAAACATCTTTTACTAAATTATAAACAACACATTTGTGATGAGTAGAATGAAAAAACTGCTTCCGAGTGCTTAAACTACTCGTAGGTATGTAGGTACTTAACTCTCAGGGTTCTATATGGATTATATTCCTCATTCTGAAACCTGTTTCTTTCCATATAATCAATTTCAAGAAGTGAATATGTCTTACAACTAATATTATATTTATAAGGCTAGAAGAGTAAATGTGGGGAGTGAGTATGGCTGCCGGAACATGTTCAACAAAGAGTTGTAGAACAACCTGGTGCGGTCGGACTACCTGACATCATACTAGCGTTGTATCAAAATGCTATTATTTGTGAAAGTTCAAATTTATTGTAAAATTTGTATCTATATCTATCGACGCATTTGCGGCGCGCGACGCCGTCTAAGCACGGTGCCAGTGTGTCCATCAGTACTTCACGATATTTAAAATAATAGAATCTATTCAGTAGTAATTAAGTAGGTAGATAGGTATATGAGATAATACGTAATTCAATTAAAAGAATAGTTTACTACTTTATGTATGAAATAAATTTAGAAATATATACCTTGGAATTGTTATTGAATATTAATGTGCAGATATTTCGGTACTACGGGAAAAACTAGTTCTGATACAAATATATTGAATAAGAGTAAGACGTAGGACAAGCTCATTCACGGAGGCGAGCTCCTCTGCCCCCAGCTCCTAGGTCGGGGGGAGCCGTGGCCGGCAAGCATACAGTCATCCGCATAACACAGGATGCGTATTCCTAAAGCACTCAGTTGTAGCCCAAGTTCCAAGGAGCAGCCCCAAGACTGACCCTGGACTAACTTGCCAAGATCATCCACGAAGAACGTTTGCGTTTACTGCACCGCAGCATCGCAAACGTCCGTAAAGGCCCCACAGAAACGGACTGTAGACGCGTTGATATTCTCTATCGCTGGTGCTGGCGAACGTCAGGACTGGACTATGATCGCCTCTTCCACCGTCTCCCTGTCGAAGCGGCCAACAATTCATCGAGGGAATGCCTTGAACTCCACCAGGGCTCGGTAAACGAATACATGTACTTTAAAATCCATTGACTAAATTAACAGAAATTCGACATCGACTGCCACTTTAACTCTTCCTGTATTAAATTAAATTGTTTTCACATCTAACAATTTTAAACATACTATGTGCTAAGGGTTATAGTATTCAATTGTAACATATTTGAACTTTCATTTTTTTGTACAAATATTATATAGAGGAAAGATTTGATTTTTTGTTTGTATTGGATAAACTGAAAAACTACTGAACCGATTTTAAAAACTCTTTCACCTATTTTTTATATTTTGTGTAAACCCATCGACATTTTTATGAAGTTAAAGCTGCAATATCAGCGAGTAACATAGGCTGTATTATAATTTTAAAATTAATTTATTCCTCATAAAAATGTCGATGGTTTTACACAAAATATAAAAAAAGCCTACACGGGTGCGTGCATTGACAATATTTCTCCCATCAAATTAACACGGTCACGGGTGAAGCTGTAAGGTACAGTTAGTTTGTTATAAGTAAAGTACTTAATGTTGTGGTGAAATATAAGGATAAGATTAAGTCGAAAAAACAGGTTAATAAAGTTTAATTTCTTGGTGAAAGATCATGTTACAACAAACCCCATCTTCCCCTACATCTGTTTTGGATTCGCTATATTTACAAAGAAGACCTCTTAAAATTAATTTAAAATAATTTGATATTCTATAGAGAGTTTTGAATTTAAAGGAAGTACTTTTAAATTTATTATTTGTATATTCAACAAAATTAATTTATTTATATATACAATTAATGGAATTGAAGTGTCTGTTTATAATGTCAAAATAAAATCTTTCTACTAAATACATATGAAAGTATATACGATACCTATTACAAAAAAAAACATTTTTAAATTCATTGTCAGTCTATGTCGGTCGGTTTGTTCCGGGTAATCTCCGAAACGGTCGGAACGATTTTAACGGAACTTTACTGGTAGATAGCTGATGTTATAGGGAGTAACTAAGGCTACTTTTATTTTAGAAAAATATTTAGGGTTTCGCACAAACAAGAAAAAACTGGTCACGGTCAATCAATTCGGGTGCTTAAATGGCTTATGCTGAGTAAGCCATAAGACATATAGCAAATTAATGTAGAACATAACTGTAGACATTAAAAAGAACTACAAGAAAGTCAGCGAGAGTATTATATATCTATCTTCTGAGGAACATATACAATAAACATTTTTGTCTTTAAAATAGCTGGAAGCGGGGGAGCAAGATTTGCGCGTGTGCACGATCGTTAGCATTCTGTAGTGTACGTGAGCGAAGCCGCGGACATAGCTAGTCTAACACAAAACCTACATTTCCAACATTATATACTGTTTTTATAGTTTTATTCATTATTCAAATGTTTACTTGAGGTAGGTATTATATATGTACGTACGTACGTACTCAATGAGATGTTTATATGTTTATCCACATTTTTATATTTGTCTAAGTATTGGTACCTAAGGTGTTGTTAGACTTCGTGGGGTTTACATTACAAGACTTTTTTCGGACCGTTCATATAACTTACCAAAAAAAATTTTTTTTTGTTGTTGTTTTAGGAAGCTTTGTTCCAACGAATATATAAGTCCCGTTGTACCGTATCCTTTCTAGCATCAAATCAGGAGAGTCACTGATGAGATAGTAGTACCACTAGGTTATACAACTTCTTGAAGTTTTGTTTTTACTAGTGCGTCAACAGGACTGTATAGCACCTGATCCTAAGTGCTAAGTACGGTACCGTACACAAACAACCTTCTTCTTCTTCTTGTTTTGGCGCCGCAAAAGCACTTGCCAGTTTCAATGTTTTTAAGCCTTCATAACATTTTCCAATATACAAAGTGAGGTTTTCAGTATCAATGTATTAAAGTCTTAGTAAAATTTTCCAGCGTCAATGTACTCAAGATTCCGCACAAATATGTAAGCACATTATATACAAAGTGGCGTTCAACAAGATGGTGGCCGCTTTGTTAGAACGATCTAGGGAATTTTTGTGGGATCCCAGAATGCCCGCTCTTGGTTAATATTTATAATCCACTTCACTTATGCACAAAAACCAAACTAAACGCCACCAATATTACATAATTTAGGGTCAAAACTTAAGTAAATGAATTAAAAATTATAACCATAAAATGACACTTCAAGAACCCGCCAAAAACTCCCTACACAAACATTTTTTTTTTTGGTTTATTTCTTCCCTTTCTTCGTGAAAGGAAAAGGCAAAGGTATCTAAGACCATGCAATCAAGTCAGATAATTACCAAGTACTGCTCAAAAAATGACATTTTGATCACAAATAACGCATTGTCATAATTGTCGAAAAAACTTAATTTTATCCTTACTGATGCATCTATACACTTACCTGCACATCTTTACATACCTTGAAATTGAACAATTATAACAAAACTATTAATGTCAATTACTTTGTCTACATTCAGTACCTATTTATTTATTTAGTTTTATTTACAATTCAGCTCAGTCATATAAGATCACAATTTAAGGTAGACAAGGTTTACAACACAAACAAACTGGCTACTTCTAGTGACAGTGCATGGTTTGGGTTTATCTACCTCCCTTATTGTCTTTTACTTTTTCCGTGAGTGTGGGAATGAAAGAGCGAGCTGTAAAAATAAAATACTGGGACAACCTCGAAAAATATTGAAATATACCGGCTTATACAAACAATTCAATCAATAAAAATATAATTTTTCATAGACCCGAAGAAAGCTCCAGTATTTTATTCCAGTTTTCTAAAAAACGTTGCTGAAAACTAGACACTGTCTAGATGGATACGTCAAGTGGAATTAAAACAACAAAAAAAATATTCTATTTAGGTACCTTATATTACGACAAAAACTTATCTATTAACTTTTGGGAAATTCTCGAAATATCGAAAGAACCTTAGGTGTTAAGTGAGTAAATAAAAAAGTCATCATATGTATACAAACAATACTACTTGATTTCATACTAAAATTCATTTATGTAACTTACTACTTATACATACCTACAACTAAAAACTTTTAAAATTTAGACTGTTTATTATAATAGATTATTTATTGTATAGTTCAAACTCAGCAATAAACCTATTAAACTGGAGAATCACTACAAGAAAAAGGCTTCCCATTCTTGTGCATTATAATATTTCTGGTAAATCATTATATTAACACGTGAAGAAAAAACTTTGTACCCTTTTTTAAGCGTATTGCGTGCACGGAAGACTGTGAGATTTGGCATGGTTAAAGTTTATATGGAGAAGGAGTGCAGAAAGCTAAAATGTATCTATAATATCTGTTACTAATATATTAACTTAAACAAAATTAATACTGCGAATCCTAACCTGACAAGTGCCATTGAACTTAGACCCCCCGAAATATTGACATTGTCACTCAATGAAAAGTGACAGTAAGTGATATAATATTAATTGTTTAGGTATGAACTGCGAATGTCAATCAGAAAGTAATCTTTGCTTAAAAAGTTGCTGGACGAAATTTCAAACATTGGGCAACCGCTAGTTATTATAATTACATAAAATAAAACAGGTCAGTAATAATTAGTAGCGGCGCAAAGGTTCAAATCGATCCATGATATTTTTTTAAAGATTCGCTTGTATTTATCATTGCTAACTAGAAATTAATTAAGTACTTACAGTAAGTAAATGAATAATTAAATGAAACAGATATAGGTAGATATAATAAGGTGAATACTTTTGAATCCTATCAATAAGTTCTAATAAAAATACATAGTGCAAATGATTCCGATTTATTCAATTTGACTCATACGTACACCTAGGTACCTACTTATATTTATTTTTTACTGAGTTACCAATCTCACGTGATTTGTGAATATGCTTGGATACTGTAAACCGTATTGATTAGAAAGGGAATATAGCCGAATGGGTCTCAAGTGTAGCTTATTTGTTTATTTATAAAGCACACATTACACGTTAATAAATTACAAAAATTGAATTTAAAATGTTACAATATTTTCAGCTGGCTTATAATTGCACATAAACATAATAAATGCACATAAAGTTCAGAAGTTGTCGTTATTCCACAATTAAATTAATGAATGCATATAATATCAATATTTAGAAAAGTATATTTAATTACGTATCGATATCGATTTATATTGAAGTGAATAATGTTAATAAGATCCATATTAGCAGTAGTACGAGCGTTATGATGTTGGATAATGTTGTGTTCAGAGCGACTCATGCAGCTCCTAGCTATGTGACAGTTCGAAGAGACATTGTTTTTATAAAATGGGATATGAAATAATTTCGTATTACGACTACGGATATTGATATTGAAGTTGTAGACAGTTTTATTTAGGTAAATTAATTGACTCGTTTGCCTCCTCCTAGGGAGAGGGGTTATTTTAAAGTGTTTGGCACGTTCAAGGTAATTAGATAGTGTTCTATTCATCCCATGTCTAAGGCAAAGTGACTTCAAGCACCGTATCAATGTTTTTTGTACGTTATATAGTATGAAGACCAAAGTACAGATTTTTAATTAGAGTTTTATAATTAAGCAAAGAGGTAGGTCTATGAAATTTCTTAGTTATACGAAATATATAACCAAGTAACTGATTGCTTTTATTTATTGTATCTTCGTAGTGTGGAGCTGCTAGAGACCGGTCGTGGGAGATGCTTGACGACATGTTTACAACTAGGGTGCAGATACCGGTGGATTCTACCGCGGAATTGTAGGATCATTTTCCGGCTACTGACATCGGGATCTTCAAGCGTAACGTGAAGGTCCGGTATGACAGTAGTGAACATCGATAGATCTAGATCTCTCGGTGGTCACCGTTATGTTAAGATTGTATTGTGCTTATCATCAGAGACAGTACCTACCTGTCGTCGATATACTGAGCTGCTATAAAAACATACATACCTTACATTTTCGTCACAAATTATTCTTCACAAGATTAAACTCTTCGATCGATGCGGTAATAAAAAGAAAGTAAAAGTGAAAAGTCACATATCTAAACTTTTTGGGTTCTACTTGATGACAAACAGGCGGCGCCTCGGTACGAGGTGTGTTTCTATTCGTTGAACCGCTTCAAGCATCAGCTAGTGGTTCCATTTAGACTAACTCAACAATATAATATAGTTAAAGGTGTCGTTATAGCGTAGGTGGGCTCCGAACCCGGCCCTCTACTCTACTGGGGGATACAAGAGTGTGTGTATCATGTATGTGCTCAAACTAAGGTCTTTGAGATGTTAGTGAATAGAGTGGTATTGGTGGATGTGTGTCTGTGTGCGTTCGTGTTTCTCTCGTTCTCTTCGTAACACAGTGGACAGGTAAGCTTTATGTATTTAACAGGCTTGAGAAAGAATATAATGTAAATTGAGTACATAGGAGGTGTCGGTGTGTTCCCGGCGCGTAGACTGGTGGATATCATATTATGGTATGCTCGGGTTGTATGGGAGAGACCCCCCCGCGCCCCCGCACGCCCCCCGCACGCCTCTCAACTGATGCAGAGAGGTCTCTGCGCATTGTGTGCAGCGCGTATGAATACATACAATTATAATGAATGGAAACTCACATTATCTACACTACGAAAACCCTTATGTATACATTACAACGTACGTACCTACACGCGCATACAAATGTACATAAGTATGAATACACTTTAACATTATAATCTATTTGTTTAGATATTATTTATATAGTTACATGTCATTATTATACACTAGAAAATATAAATGTTTTGCTCGTAAAAACTGTAACTAGTGACAAATATGTGAATAAGATAGGTAAACGCAGTAGAGAAAATAATTTCAATTTCGTCTAACTTCCAAAATATGTTTTTAAATATAATGAATCAATTTATAATTTAATTCTATAGCTATTTTAATTGTTTCCGGCTATTTTGTAGTTGAAAATACGTACGAAGGGACGCACAGAGGACTGTTTAAATATTATATTCCCTCTTTGTTTATGAAAGAAATCCATGAAATTGCCGTTCTGCAGTACTGGCCATTTCAAATCAAAATAATTTTTGTTTGGCTACGAATTCTAATTTCAAATTAATTTTATTTTAAAAACATGGAATTCTTTTTCCAAAAGTAGTCATTTGTTTATTGATTAGTGTTACATTTTCATCGCATTTCAATCTTTTTTGTCATCATGGATACTTTAAAAATTCGAGTAATTATGGAATATGAGTACCGTCGTGGCAGCAACGCGCCACAAGCGGCACGCAACATCAACGACGTTTACGGAACTAACACTACAAAAACCAACGCACCACCTGTTATTGGTTTGCTCGCTTCCGCTCTGGGAATTTCGACCTGAAAAATGAACCTTGCGGTCGTCCGAAGATTTTGGTCGACAATGACGAATTAAAGGCGATTGTGGAAGCTGATGATACACAATCTACGGCTGAATTAGCAGCAGCTTTCGACGTTAGCGTCAAAACAATATTGGTCCATTTGCGTCAAATTAGCAAGGTAAAAAAGCTTGACAAATGGGTACCCCGCGAACTCAATGATCACCAGCGCGAAGTACGCGTCGAGACGTGCCTTGCACTGCTCAACAGACACACAAATGAAGGAATTTTGAACCGCATTGTTACCTGCGATGAAAAATGGATTCTGTTTGATAATCGCAAGCGCTCAGCAAGTTGGTTGAATCCTGGTTCAGCACCTAAACAATGCCCTAAACGAAAACTTACCCCTAGAAAATTGATGGTTACTGTTTGGTGGTCTAGCGCCGGTGTGATTTATTACAGCTTCTTACCAAACGGGGTGAGCATTACTGCAGATGTGTACTGTGAAGAACTGAACACAATGATGGAGAAGCTGGCACATCTCCAACCAGCATTGGTCAATCGATCGTCTCCGCTGCTCCTGCACGACAACTCGCGACCTCATACTGCACAGCAAACGGTCTCCAAGTTGAAAGAACTGGGCTTGGAAGTTCTCCGTCATCCACCCTACTCACCAGACCTTGCGCCTACAGACTACTACTTTTTCCAGAATTTGGATAACACCTTGGCGGGAAAAAAATTCAATACCCGAGAGGCAGTACAAAATGCCTTTGAAGAATTTGTTGCCTCCCGTCCAGCTGACTTCTTTAAGAAGGGCATCAATAAACTGCCACTGCGCTGGCAAAGATGCATTGATTGCATGGGTGATTACTTCAATTAATACAAATAAAAAATACATAAAAAAAAATTGTTTAAATTTTTTCATACAAAACGGCAATTTAATAGGTAAAGACCTAATATATTGTCGTGTTAAACAACATAATATACATATTTAGGGTTGAAGGTATCGCCACTTGTTGTTTGTTATTATTATGTTCATACAAAATGTAGCAATACCATCAGTAAGAAATTCAAACGAGCAATGTTTTATTTTAAATGGTATTGATGATATTAAACAAAAATTGTCGTGTTTTTGTTTCTGTCAGTACATCGCGTAGCCCGGACCCTAGGCTACGGGAGGGCTCACTACGTCACGTCACACTGCACCGGATCGCGGGTGTCGGGTTACCTACACGCATCTGTGTACTTGTTGTATGTTAAAGTAATATGTTGTTAGGTATATTAACTTTTATGCAAATGTTATCCACTTGCTTAAGCTTAGCGTGTTATTTAGAAACTGATAGATTTTTTAATACTTACAACTAAGATTGTAAACCATCGTATAGCTCGCTTGAAGGTAGGTACTTAAGCGTTTACCGTAGGCTATGAACGCTTGTAACACCAGAGATACCACTAGTGCTTTACCGGCCTTGAACTCTGCTTCTCCAAGGAGCCCTGGAAACCCAACTCACCAAAGCAACACAATGCAATGTTATCTGCTATCTTCTGTAGGGTCTATAGGTATTTCAACAGTCGGGTTGTTCTAAGTAAAGTTTGCAAAGATATATCTCTGAGCCCTACTTGTCTTTAGGGGAAGAAATCTCTAGTCTGTTGTCATATTTCCTCATTACAGATACATTACGTACCTACCACTTTTTAAATCAAATATTACCGAGTAGGTACATGTAACCGAAAAAAGTTCCATATCCTCGTCGGTTATATAAAATAGAATCAAATGAATCTCGCTACGGGAATTATTTCTTTTAAAGCTTCAGCTTCTATATAATTGGTATGAGTGACGTCACTCTCAAACAACTCACACCCTAGCGCCCCCCCACCTCCCGCCCCGGTTAATCTCCTGTAATCTCGTGAAACGCTGTATTCTTGGCACCACTAGCACACTGACTCTACAACGAGTTTATCCAAAATGTGCTCTATGGCGCTCTAACAAGTGATATTATAGGTTTGACTGGTTGTGAACAGTTAGGGCTGTCAATAATGAAAATTGCTTCCGATCTTATTTACTTTTGCAGTAGGGTTAACACGAACGTTTACTTTATTGTGTATGAATGAATGCTTTCCATATATATGTATCTGTCAAGGACAACATTCTGTGAAATTCTTGAAGTTTCATTTTCTTAGAAGGTGATATTATGTTATGTGAGTAATAAAATTAAATTTGGTTTTAAAAACCCCGTTGCATGTAGAATAATGAAGCAAGACTACTGGAATTATGCGTGTGTATGTAGTAGATCAAAGCGTTAAGATTTCCGAAGAAGGCATTTGGCTTCAAGATGTTTATTTCGGGAATGTTCATGTCTTTCCGTATCCATATTGAACACATTTCGCCATTCCAATTTCTGAATTGGAAGTTCTTCAGGCGCATCACTGAGCAACCCGGCAGAGGTCAAGTCAGTTAACGCAGCTACTGTCCTCCAGTCTTACGTTTACTTGAGTTAGTTCTAAGTATATGAGAAAGACTTTAACAGCCTGTTTCAGTTGATACGTACAAGGCGCCCGCACTAACACATCCACACTAGATATTTTGGTTCGGCGAGAACACAACACAAGCATGTTTCCACCAGTCGGACTATCCCAAGTAAAGAGAAATCTCCAAAAATATTTGTTTGTCTCCTACCTCTCTCTGTTATGACTTATTTGTTTGGATTTGACTGGAATCACACGTAATGTTACACGAGGATATGTTAGATGGCGTGCTCGTAACTCGATCAACTAGGGAACGGTTCTTGGCTCACAGGACCAAAAGCTATTAAATGCTTGTATATATATTTTTAACTGGAGTGTGGTAGCTAGCCGACTGATTACTTGTTAGATACATATAACGGGCAGTGTGAGGCAGCCCTACCGCTCTGCCGCCCTGGGCCGCCCTGGGCCGCCCTGGGCCACCACTTACCGTATTAGGGTGTCCTTGTTCGGTGAGTAATTCGATAATGATGTCTGCGTCCGTACCCGCTGCCTATATTGTGCAATATTGTAAAGGGTAGGTACGTTGCGCTGGTGTCGCCCTCACTGGCCACGTTGATGATTAACAGCTAATTCACTCATTTATTGAGTGCTGAGAGGGAGTAATGAAATTCTAATCTGTTTTTAGTAGCGTTCGTTGCGTGTCTGCTAGAGTATTGCAATAGAGAGGTAAGAAATTAACAGAGGTAGGATATAGAGATGAGATAAGATTCTTAAGAGATGTATTTCTACTTTGGACAGTCCGGCTGATGTAATATCTTTATCTACATAAGATCGCAGCCAAATAACCTTATTTTGTGTTTCCGTGGTGACTAGAGTTTCCAGAGCTCCTTAGCCTCCATAGCCGCTTACCATCAGGTACGTCGTATGCTTGTTTACCTCCTTTATAGTATATAAATAGATGAACTGATGAATTGAAGATGAATTGAAATGATTTTCAAGTGGAACCCCAAAGCAAGCCACAGAGCACCGACAATAATCAATCAAAATATAATAAAAAACATAAATAACTCACTATTCATGGTATAAATTAAAAAAAAAGAGATAATTAAAAATAATATAAAACAAATAAATAAAAGGGATACACATTTCATTAATTGTGAATAAATGTGGACATAGTAACAATGTAACAAACAAATAATATATATAATTAACTAATGTAGTTTCTAACATTTTATTATTTTGTTTTATGTATATTCTGTTAATGTAAACAAATAAATAATAAATACATTGTAACATTATAACAATTTTAATATCACCAGATAACTAGTAAAGCAGTTCAGAGCAATGTCGTGCTGACTTCTCATCTGTCTCGAGGCCCAACCAACCTGTATATCCCATGGTTTAGTTGTCAAAACGGCAAAGGATTGTGTGATAACTATCTATATATTAATACGTGAGGAGAAAACTTCGGAAACCCTTTTAAGCGTATTGCGTGCACGGAAGTCTGTGAGATTTGGCTTGGTTATACTTTATATAAAGAAGGAGTGCAGAAAGCTAAAATTTACTAATACATTAAATAAAATAAATTAATACTGCGAATACTAACCCATCCAGTTGCATTGAACTTAGAACCCTCAAAATATTGAAATTTGTAATATCTCGGATAATTTAGATTTAAACTAAAACACTCGTGCACTGTCAGACATTTATTTCATACTGAAACATGTACCCTCCACCCCACATAACTGTATCTTTATTTCTATGTACCTACATATAAAATAGTCTTAATACACTACAAAATTAATGAAATGTGAAAGTGACAATGAAAAGTGACAGCAAGTGATATAATATTCATTGTTTAGATTCATACTGTAAATGTCTATGGTTAAAAAGTCGCTCTGGTCGAATTTCTGTCATTGGGCGACCGCTAGCGCTGGTACTATTAAATAAATAAATAGATGAAGTGTGGACGCCCGTTATATCTGACTTGTTCAAAGAAGAATGTATAATGATAATTACATAAAATATATAAACACAAACGTAACAGTAGGTACCTACATAAAGTAAATG
Organism: Saturnia japonica; assembly: GCA_033032175.1. Lineage (NCBI taxonomy): Eukaryota > Metazoa > Arthropoda > Insecta > Lepidoptera > Saturniidae > Saturnia > Saturnia japonica. Next base: position 296,869 of record CM065317.1, read on the forward strand.
CGCGTTGCATTACAATATTAGAGAGGGTGGAAAGGGGTGCTCTTGCAATTCAATTATTTAGCAAAAGAAATTTGATACGATTCAACGAGCAAGCGCGTGCGTGGCGCCCTCTTTCGCCCCGCGTCGGATTTACAATACTAGCATCGTTTAGTATATAGTTATATAAATATAATAAAATACCATCAGGCCTGTATTCCTGAAGGGTTAGGCGGAGCTGTACTAATGTACACCCACAGTTAGCCGAGTATGTTTTTAGGTCCCACGTATTAGGGAGCGAGCCTATTGCCATTAATCGGCAAAACACCAAACTCCGAGCTGTTACTGAAAATTTCATGGAATCAAACCCAGATCGATAATATTCTATCTTATTCAGAAAAAAATTTCATCGTGAGGGTAACATAGTATGATCCTACCAATGTCTATCTAAGTTTATTTACCTACCTACCTCATTGACACGTCATCAGTATATATGTAGTTACGAGTACTATGTATGTAAGTACATAATAATTAATACTATACAAGTCGTACAGCTACAATTACCTTACCATAGGGGAAAAAATAAAAAACAGAAAAATATTTTTTTTCTCATTTACATTTTTCTTTATTTGGCGTCGCAGTACAATTAGCTGTGTATGTGGTGAACTGTATCTTCATAATACATTAATTATTGCTATATAATTCTATACAATAAAGTAAGTATTTATTCTGTGCCGATTCTTTTCGATGTCTAAGTCATTAAGTGGATAATTAAGTCATATTAACTTACTGAAAATTTCTTGAGAGATTTGAATGCAACTTGTAATTCACGTCCCGTGTTGTTACTACTCTGTCTAAAATGTACCGGGATAAGATCAATAATACACAACATTTTAGTTATTTATCCAAATATTATTTTACCGCCTTGAGTATGCTCCTTCAGAAACAATCAATCAAAATATTTTTAAACGCTTTTTCCGGAATTGAGTTCAGTTCTCGTCATGAATTTTCCTATATGTCTTCTACCGAATGAAAACGGGTGCCACGAAGTGGTGATTAGAGTTTAGGAAAAAGAAAGAACTCAGCTGGAGCCATATCTGGTAAAAAAGTTGCTTGCTCAATGGTATTTGTTGACTTTTTGGTTAAAAATTGGTTCACAATGATGGCTTTGTGCGAAGGCGCCTTATCATAGTGCAAATTACAAGAATTGTCTTTACACAAACCTGGCCTTTTTCGCCGAATTTGCTCTCTTAAATGCCGTATAACGCTCAAATAATATAGTTTATTTACCGTTTAACTTTCCGGTAACAAAACTAGTGCACAACAACGCGATATTCAAAGAAAACTGTCAATATGACTTTAACTTTTGATCGACTTTCGGTTTCGGTTCAGTTGGAAGGCGCCACTCCGAAGCTTGTTGACTAGTGTGTATGTCAAACTCGTAAACCTACGTCTCCTCACCAGTAACAATGCGTTTCATGAATGTTGCGTTCTAGTATGTCCTCAACGACTCTTATGCGATTGAGTTTTTGGACAAAATTCAGATCTTTTGGGACTAGCTGAGCGGACACAAGTTTCATACCCAAGTGATTATTTAAAATAATACGGATCATCTCGTGAGACACAGAAAGATCAGCAGCTATCTCTCTCAAACTTGAATGAGGATTTTCACTTCACTTTTGCGATGTTAACTTCAGTTGAAGATGTTGATGGCCTCCCGGTGCGAGGTAAATATTCCAGCAGATCTCGACCGCTTTTGAACGCTTTTTACCACTCATAAGCACGTGTTTTTAATAAATTCGATTTACCGTAAGCTTTCTGTAATATTTTCAGTGCCTTCGAATGTGAAATTTCATTGGCGATGCAAAAATTTAAGACAAACTCTTTGTTCGATGTTGTTGTCTATTATGAAATACGCAATACATACTAGATATGATCTAACTAAAAACAGCACTGTATTTAATCTAAATGACAGATGCAACTCAAACTCCGCGCCGAAATGAAAAACAGTTGTGCCAATATAACAACAAAAAAACCAACAAAGTATTGAATTTGTAACCATAAACAAATCATCCATTCCCGATACATAATTTGTACACAATGTCTAAACTATAGCTCATTAAATGCTGCTAATTTTACAGAATAAAGGCACTATCTATGTGAATAGTCAAGTTCCAACCAAATCATAAAATTAAAACACTCTCTATGCTCCAAACGATCACAAATCAGTAATAGATTAGTTTCCCGGCCGTGGCTTAGCTCACGTACCCAAACTATAAGATATTCTTACAGTTTTCATTTCATTTTAATTTGAATTTATAGTTTTATTATATAAATCAACAAACTGGTCAAATTTGCGATGGATAAATTTCAATATAATAAACGCATACATACGCACTTATATGTAGAGTAATTATGTGGTTGTGGTTTCATAAACACCAGACTGCTGAGTTGGTATTTGGTAAATGTTATCTTTCATCTGTAGGAAAGTAATTTGTTATTATACCTTTCTCCAGTGGTTGAATTTTGAAAAAACGCCAGATTTTGTGTTTTGTTTTTCGTGGTCAATAGCATTAACGCCAAGTTTCAAGATATATGAGTTTTTTTTTATTTCCGACACAAACTTAGCCAACCCTTTTCATTCCCTTATAGATTGAAATAAATAAATAAACTTTTCTTACAATATAAAATTAACACTCTCCCTAAATTAAAAATTTCCGTAGTAGTTTGGGCTGGTCTATAATGAGTTAGTTAGGGCAATACTTTTTTATGAAAGTAATTATGAGGAATTTTTTAATAGGGACGTTCTGAAGAAAGGTCAGGTCGAGAGTAAGTACTCTAAACCGACGAGCATGCATCAAAAGATTGATGAATGTTGAAGAAGTGAAAGATGTATGCCAGGATTTTAGCAGGTGGAAGGACGTGGTTTCTGCCTACTGCGCTGGGAAATAGGCGTGATGTATGTGTGTATGTATATTATTTTTTATATATTTGTAGGTATATATTGGTGTAACTGAGGCAGACGTGTACTGGAACCCTGAATGCATATGGAGCTATTGTAGTGAAAGCGACAACACGGTCCCCGCCCCGGCTTAATGTGCGGTTTGTGAAAGATCGTGTATTTACATACAAAACTAGAATATTTGTGTGAGACGAGGCGCGGAACGCGGGGGCCTCGCCTCGCTTCGTCTCTCTCGCCTAGGGAGTAAACATTTTTCCGACTCCGAGGAATTGTCGCTTGAATTATTCATAGAGGTCCCGGATACGAGTTTGGCTCGTTACATCAACATGGTGGATGTTCCCGTCTTCAATACTTACTCCTGAATACGCATTTATACAATATTCTTGAATGTTATAATGTTTAAATGAACTGAATATTCCAATAGAAAGAGAAAATTTGTCACTTTTGTAGACCAGTCAATATATTCTACATCTTTATGAAGTTCGTTTGAATACGTAAGTATAGTTGCGTGGAATTACTGACAAACTTAGTATTTTGTTACCTCTTACTGTGATTGAAAGCTGCGGCTGTGTGTGTGTGTGTGAGTCATTGTGAAGAGATAGGACCGTTCAGGGTGGGAACGCTATTATCGCATTAGTGTGTGTAACAACAGGATTGTCACTAGAGGAAATACCTTCATTAGACATTTTTTTTAAATATGGGAGAAAAAGAAAATGTTTATTACAAGGATGTATAAGTGTTTCGTTTTTTACTATAACAACCCCTGGTATTTATATATTCATTTAGGTTTCTTTTTTGGTTTTACTTCAGAACAGGTGAGTACGTTTTTTGTGAGCTGAAATAGATGGTAATAAATCCATATTGGAATTCAGACAGAAGAGACGTTTTCTTTAGACATTATGAAGTCTGCAAATGATCTAAACGAGTCTGTAATTATGAACAAATAAAATGACCGCAAGCTCTGCTGCTGGAGTTGTAGCTGTGTACACTTCGTATATCATTACAGATTAGTGGAGAAACTTAATTTCGGCCGTGCCCCTCAATCATGAGATGTCAAGGGAAAAGAAAAATGCAGTACTTATCCAGGGCCAGGGTATTTTTGTCGTTATAAAGGTGTAAAACCTCATCCCACTGAAACTAATGTTTCAAGCTTTTAAAGTTTTTTTTTTAGTTCTAATTATATGTACATTTTAGTTAGTATCTGCCTAGTGCATGCTGCCAGCGACTAAAGGTCAGATTTTCTTGTAACTATTGTTACGTGTACGAACGTAATGTACCCGTGTTAATGTAATGCTATTCTGTCTCTCGTCAATTATAAGTATAACAAATGTTAATAATCGTGTCTGGAATTAAGTTAAGTAATACATTGGGGTATCCTGTAATACATTGATTGTACACACAACTAATGTCTTTCATAAGCCTTACAACTAACTGTATTAATCAAACGTTATTATTTGCTCTTCTGTTCTATAATTTATAAAAAAAAAGCTTGTTTTGAAATGATTTTAATGGAAATATTTTATTTAATACAATGTTTATGCATATTCTGTGGGGAGCGGTAAGTAATAGAGATTGCACACTGTACGCACTGCACACACATATAAATGTTAGCATAAAATCAATCTAGAGATGCGAACTAAGATATCATTGTACTTCGCTAGATATCTATTTAGTTTAAAAGCTTTTACAGTAATTGTCTGCGGGAAGAAGAAGAAAATATATTTGTCGTGTTCCGAGTTCTAGTTCGCCCTACACACGACACACACGCACACACGCATATATATAAATAAATATCCAACGCTATGAAGAATACATTGATTATGTTTTTTTAATGGCAATTTGTAAAATTTGAAATTAAAATAAATTTGTTAAAGATATTTTATTTGTCAAAATTCTTCTTTCGTAAAAATTCTAGTAGTACTAGGTACATAATAGTAGTTCGTACGATTCTGCTCGTCTTGAAGGATACAGTACGAGAGAAAGATATCAGTTAACAGATGCTATGTTACCATTACCGAGCTGTGACTCAATAAAACACGAGAAAAGTGACATTATCTATTAGGTATTTCAATATTGCCATATATGTAGGTAGTTGTAAGTTAGTTGATACTACTAGAGTAAGTAGTTTTAAGCGGTCATTGCCTTCATTCCGTTAATAGATAGCTTATGTTAGGATCGAGTTCCATTGCGCTCTCTAAGTAATACCTTGATTAAACATTTACATTACTGGATTTGTTAATAATTACTTCTATGTTATATTTATTCTTCACATACATTATTAAGTGGTACATATTTTGTTGACGTCACTAAAGCACAGATAATCTATACAATTAATAAAATTGAAGTGTCTGTTTGTAATGTCAGAGTAACAGCTTTCTACTAAATACGAATGAAAGTATATACGATATCTATAAGAAAAAAACCATTTCTAAAATTTTTGCTTGTCCGTCTGTCTGTTTGTTCTGGGTAATCTCCGAAACGGTTGGACTGATTTTGACGAAACTTTCACTGGTAGATAGCCAATTTTATAGGGCGTAATTTATGGTATTTTTATTTTAGAAAAAGAATTAGTGTTTGCACAAATAATAAAAACCAGTCATGGTGAAACAATTCGGGCGCTTAAATGACTTATGCGCAGTAAACAATAAGAGATATAGCAAATTAATGTCCAAAATAATTTTAGACATTAAAAAAACAAAAAAGTCCGCGAGACTATATATCTATCTTCTAAGAAACACCCACAATAAGCATTTTTATCTTTAAAACAGCCGGGAGCGGGAGAGGAAGATTCGTGCGGGCATTTTGTAGTCCATGTAAGCGAAGCCGCGGGAACAGCTAGTATAGACTATAGAGCATAGACTATTTTCTGTAAAAGTGACGAGTAATGTAAAGTGAACGCGAAGTCGAGCACACAAGTATTGTAACGAGTTTCGATAGCGGTTATACTTCTAACATTGCGTCACCTCGGACTAACACGACCTCACTATGATTCATTTTTTATTAACACGCTTTTATTAGCTTCACCTGTATGTATGTATGTAACCGACCCCTTTGAGCTCAATTTTGTCCTACTTTGAACGATCAGATTTAATTCAAACTTTGCACACCTGTCAAAAGTCGATGACAATGCAATAATCCGATCAAAGCATCCGATTATCCTAATTAGATTCGCCAGGATTAATTAATTTCTTTCCGCATCCTTTGCATGCGAGTAAGAGAGATAGAGCTAGTGCGCGAACTACGCATGCGTGCAGTTCCACACTTACTCTTTCGAGCACTCAGCTCAGCACAACCTCGGTAGTTGCGTCTTGTTCCGTATCCTTACATATATGTTCCGACAAATCTAATAAGCATTCTATTATCATTTTATAATATCCATAATATATTCTTCGTATTCACAACAAAGGAAAATATTTGCATGACCTTGGATCTGCAGTCGATAAAGTCACCAACTGTTAATAAGATGAAATTTCCGGAGAGGGAACCTGAGAAACGGCTACCTCATCCAAGGAAGGCAGCAGGTGCCCGATTTACCCATTTGTCAGATTAGTACTGTCTTAGAATAAACATCAATGATTTTCTGATTATTTTGAAAATCATTGATTTTCATGGCACGATACTGAAATTATTGAGTACTATAGTTCTTCAACACGCTTTATTGAATAAATAATCTAAAAGCAGCCAATATTTACTCAGTCTCACTGTTAGCGACGCGTAGGGCTAAGCGTGATGATAGAAATCATAATTGTAGATATAAGTTGTAGGCAATAATAGTAATGTTGAAGGTAATAGTAGTTGTAATTGTATCTTATATACACGATCGGCGATTTAATGTTTTGAATAGAATATTGTAACTTGTAGGCATATAAGAATAGTAAATAACTTAAAAATGCTCATAATATCGTAGAAATAGTCTCTTAAAGTATTGAACTTATATTTCATAAATAATCTGTGTTTTATAACAGTTATATGTGATGTTTAATGTTATATAGGATAGTTAGCCTGCTAAGTGTGTTGTATAATGTTTGTAACGTTTAATAGTGCGTACATAACGTGTTTTTAGACCGTTTAAGATTGTAAAGTTTATTTTTATTTAATTAAATTATATCTTTTTAAGATTTCACTTGTTTTGTCGCGTTTAGTAGCTAGAATAACATTGTGAACTGCGCGCGCGTCATGTAACAGATGTGCGTATTTAAAAACTATTTAAGGATGTGTAAATAAACATTAAATAATTAACAGCAAAGAATTTATTTTTACAAAATAAAATAAAGCCAGTAAAGTAAATCACATTATTATGATTGTTGTTCAACTTCATCATGCTGTTGGTGTGCGGGATAAAACCTTTTGGAGGTTTTTATTTTGTTAAGCCAGAGAAGTATGGCTACTTACGTGCGTACATTACATACATAAGACACTTCATTTTTTGTTTTATCTCGTCAGTATAATAAGTGAAGTCCTCTCTGCACGAATATTGTGTTTTATATATATTCTATGAAAAATGTCTAGAGGCTCTCGCTGTAACAGCGGTGGCCGAGGTCTCTGTTGACCGTTTCATTACATTTAGGTAGTTGGATTTATTGATCAATAAACCTGTCGCGAGGAATGCAATTAATTTAATAGCATTTATATACTAACGGTTAAACACATTGAACCTTTTTATTTGCTGTAGATATTTTTTTATCGTATTACAGGGTAACGTTTTTATACCTACAGTTTCATTAAATCTTATGTGATTATATGTTATAGTAAATGATGTAAATATTGTTAGTTTAAAGATAGTATCAGCAGCTACCGAGTGAAGCTAGCAGTTTAAACGAAAGATTTGCAACATGAAGACGCTATACGGTGTTTTACTAGAACTTCAGATTCATTATTACTATTCAATACGTTTTAAATCGAACAGAATTTCCAATGCACCAGAACTGGGCCGTAATCGCTTACAGACTTGCTTCACTCATCTGCCTTCAACAAGCTATTACATTCTCTCATGTAATATTGTCATCGCTCTGGTAATGAATGGTACTTGCGTAAAACTTACAAAGCTGCTGGAATATTAATAATCGAGTATGTTGTTCCGCTGTCACACTCCGCTTATTGTGCTATCACGTTTATACATAATTTCTGCAGTTCTCATACTCTGGTTCATCAGTTGGTAAAATTGTCACTCCTCACCGCTTCTCACAACAATTCTTCTCGTAGCGAAATTACAAGTTTACACAATATAACAACGTAAACGTTGTATATAATATATATTGATATATAATCAATCAATATCCATACCTCAACACAGTTTAAACAAACAATTACAAGAAGTTTTCTGCGAGTTATCAAACGGAGGTACAAAAAAAAACCTAATGTTCGTCATTATATTGCCGGCCTACGCATACATTGGCTTTTCCAGAAAAACGATAACCTAAATGAGAGTCACTACGATGGTTTTATTCGAATGCACGACGATCGTGACTCAGGTGGGTACCAAATAGAAGGTACCCTACCACCCTAGCAATATACCTATAATTAAAAAATGAAAATATTTCATTTAATTTAGACTATAAGAAGTTACTTGTAAATTTGAACACACTACCACCAGTTCGGAAAATATCCAAGTCATCAAGTAGAATCGCAAGAAACTCGATCAGGTTTATCAATATTTATTTAAAATAATTATTTATACTATATTACCTAGCTAAATACTTAACCATGTTTCAGTTCGTTTCCCGAAAAATGAAATGTTGGGAGATCGGCAGGTAGTATGGTCGACCACGAAATGGAGTTTCCTGGCACTCGTTTCGACTGGATAGCATCGTCACACATTACGAACTAAGTATCCTTGTGCTTCGGTTGTTGAATTATTTTTTGTAGTTAACACTATACAGCGAGACAAGCGACATGCGAACCAACAGTACCTATGGTGGCATGACGCTGCAGCGAGCATATCGAAAGCCATTTCAAACTTGTAGCTGAATAATCTTATATAGTTAGAGTAAATTAAAATATTTCATAGTAATTATATTCCATTTTAGTATGGGATATATTATATGAGCCACAGTGTATTTTATATATATTTACACAATTGTTCATATAACATTCATTACGGGATGCATTGCTAACGAGATGACGGGTGCGAGCACATAGCGACCTAGTCCGGGAGCCAGACGCTCTGTTTCATCATGTACTGCATATACCAGCGCGTGCCCTGTGGCCTGGCCTCCGTACAAATAGCAGTTATAATTATGAAATATTTATTCTTATTGTTTATTTATACAACCACTTTTTTTACTAAATTCAAAGTATTTATTTGCCGAGTCTATTATGACAAAACAAGATCTTTCATCTACATCTACAAGTGTACTGTACAGTCTCAGTATTTAGAGTCAAGCAGTATTAACAAAATAATCGTTTCGCTATTATCATTGGTAGTACCTACCTACTCTTACTTTCCACTTTAAGAATTTTTTTAATTTTCAGCTTGAGACATCTTTAGTATCCCAAGGGTAAATTTATGTAATACTTTGATTTGTACATTTTCTGTACTCTAAATAATTGCTATATAACAATAACTTTAATAATAATACTAAATGAATTTATATAGGTATATAACTATCTGACTCGCAGAGCTTCGTCTGCGTCACACAATACACTTCTCACATCAATCCGCATAAAATAAAAATGCGCGCGTGGTACTTCATCATAATTTTGTTGCGCTCTCCGCAAATAATGCATTATTTAGAACAAATTTTATTGTCATAAAAAGGTTATATTGAGTCAACCTTAAAAGATATATACTATCACGGACTTTTTTTAGAACTTTTTAAGAGAACATTTTTGTCCCACATGATTTTTGCGTAACTGTAAACATTTACGTAGCTTACGCAAAAGAAGCTCGCAAAAGAATAACATTTCCCTGTTTTCGTGACATTTTTCATTTATGCTCCGCTTTTATTGATCATAACATGATGTTATATAGCCTATATCCTTCCTAGACTAAAATATTTTTTTCATTCGAACCAGTAGTTCCTGAGATTAGCGTGTTCAACCAATCAAACAAACAAACGAACTTCAGATTTATAATGTTATAATACAGATTATACAGTATTAGCTATAGTGTTTCTTCAGTAATTAATTTAATTTCAATTATTGATATAATATATTAAATAGTTTAACTGAATTTATTTACTACTTCTGCCTGCAACTAATTAACAGAAGTTTCGTCTTATTATTTTACTGCTACTGGGAGAAGTGTAAACATTTGCTATATGTTTCTATTAGAATTTCCAAAAAGATTCTGATGTTAATTTTAATATTATTTTGCACATTAATTCAGCTGTCAGCTCCCGCACTACATCTGAAACAAAAATGGCCGGGTACATAACAGACTCTTTGTCTATAGGTAACGATGCAGTTCCGCCTAGTAATGATGTCCTCCCGGTAATGACACCAGCACCTACCGGCTGCCCCCCTCCCCTGTGCCCTCTCTAACGCCCCGCACCACTCGTACCCTTCTTAAAACAATGATATTACTGGGAGCACTGGGAGCTGAAAACTTTATTACTTACGGATTTAATTTATAATCTATTCGACGGATTTTAATGAAACTATTTTTAAATGTTACTTATGATTGCAGAAGTACTATAAGTTAAAAATGATTACCACTAACAGGATACAAATTATCTTTTTAAAAGAAGGCTCAACAGTAAACGTTAAAAGTAAGCCCTTCTCAATCCTAGGTTCTGCACCTGGTTGGACTATTTTAGTGGACACATATGAAAAACATTATAAAATCCCAGAGGATGTGGGTGTTTCGTCATCCAAACCGAACATATTTCTTTATTTTAGAGAAATTAAAACGAATATAACTAAAGACCCCCTCTGACCCTTCTGTTTACCACACGATGAACCCGGCACCCGCACGGTGAATCCATGGAATGCTAAGATATTCGTGTTTCTGTGTAATGTAATAAATTACTTACGCCATGCGAATTGACCTAGCACCAGCTAGTTGTTTAATATGATAAAGTTGCAAGCCCTGCCCATCATTTCTGTACCGTTTTGAAATCTATAGGGAATATTGATTCGATCGCTACCAAACTTTACAGAATCACGCACTGGTCTAATATGAAGATTGTTATGAAAATTTCATCGAAATCGCTCCAGGCATTTAGGAGTCCATAATGAATATATATACAAACATCGATTTTTGTATATAAGAAGACAGTACTTAGTAAACAATGTGCAGCTCTCCGCCTCGATCTACACTTAAGCGATAGTGTTTTAGGTACCTAGGTAGTTTGATGATAATAGTGCAGACGCAGTACTAAGGCTCTGGCTGAGGCGGAGGGGAGTCTAATGAAAAGCGTTTTATAATATCCGGGAGGGAACAGTGACTGAAAACGAACGAACGCGAAGGGGATCGTGTTTTAACGGGACCTCATTACACTCTTATTATTTATTGGAAGGTATTTGATTCGAAGCTTGCTTTATGACTGTAGGTCATTGATGTGATCAAATTACCATGTGTGTGGAAGTGTCAGTCCAGCCAGCATGAGACCGCCGTCGCACAATCCGGCACTGTGCACTGCGCTTTGCGCACTGCGGTCAGGAAGGTGTAATTAATATAAAATATTATTTAATGTGTTGTAAGAGGTGTTATACTGAGTGAAATACTAACTGTGTTAACTATGTTTCGAGAGTCACAAGTTAAGAACAAAAGACTTCAACGCACTTGTGGCATGTTCATTTGCTGGATATTCACCGTCATGAGTTTGCACTTCACTTTACTGACGGCGAATCTGTTTCGCGAGCTCGTATAATACATATATACAACATTTTATTATGTGTGTATTAATCTGAATAAAACTTTATGTTAGCCTAACTTAACTAAAATAACTGTACAATTATGCAGTTAACTATAATTTATGATTAATTAGTTCTGTTTATCTAGGACTTACTTAAATCGATTCAGCACTATGGAATTGTATAATATATATAATTAGTTGCAACATACATAGTACTCAGCTATTCTGCAAAATAGTAAATAAAACAGATTTGCTTAACTTAAACTCTTATCTTAACATTATCTCCTATAGACAGGTCTATCCATTTGTAGGATCAGAACTCGCTTCTTACCTTCACAATAATAAAAATTGCTATTTATATTCTTAAAGTACAATACATCGGCTTCCTGTTGAGATATTTTTTTGTTAAATGTTATTTCTACTCAACTTTCATTTGCCAATAAATAGCGTTGTTGGAATACAATTTCATTAGCCGCATCGTACGATGCCGCGATCACTGTGATTGGCAAATTGCACGGCAGGTCCATCGTTCGGCCCTCCCCGCGCCCCTAGCTTCGTCCGACGGCAATTCTGGCACGTAGACCAGACTATTTCGTGCTTTGGTCGTGAACTCGCGTTTGTTAGTTTTGTACGCGCTACGTCATTCCGGACGTTCGGCTAGCACAGTGATATATATGATGTACGGTGGTTGAAGTTTTTGCATTGTATAACTTTGAGTTGGTGTCCCAAGAGGGTTTTGTTGAACAGATTGCTTGCGTCACAGTGTCCTGTAGGATTTGAGGCTGCACACACACATACACATACACCACAATCTGCAGTCCAGGTCGACGGGGCAAGGTCAAGGTCACCGCCCGCTCCTGACGAGGTGAGTCTCTTTTGTTTGTTGTTAGAATAATTACTGAGTATCGCAGCAATGGCTTCGAGAGGGATTGATTGAATTAAGGGCCCAGCACATATTACGCGAACCTTCTCGAACAACAGTTAACATCCTTTACGTTTATAAATAGTTGAACAACTAAAACAAACGGTCCCGTGTCGAACTAATTTTATATATATTTAAGACTGTCCTTGATAGAATAACAATAACATCATATTACAGTTATCCTTGTTTTATAAAATAAAGAGTACATGTAGGTACGTGTATATAAACCAAAGAGTAAAACTCATTTAGAATACAAAACATTATTGTTTCTTTGCCTCTGTTCACGATCTCTGACGTCTACAAATATATAATATTAAAAAAACCTGAAATTATACTTTGAAATTATAACGACCGTCCAATTTTCAAAGTTCTCATTTGTGATATCGAAGTGCGGCTTTGATCTCGCAGCCTTCTTTATCCTCGGTGCGGGGGTAGGTGAGGAGAGAGCGCGGACTCCACTGAAACCCGAGCTCCGGAACGAAATAATATGGAAATGCAAAATGAGAAAACATCAAAGAGATCAGTCCACTCCAAACGGATAACAATACACCTTTTGTAAATATTCAAGAAAATATACTTTAAACTTCCGGCCACGACATAATTAAATTTGTAAGTTTAACTACTCAACATTGTTATATACTATTTTATGTTTAGAGAGTGACATACTTTTTTATTGTAACATGTTACCGTTAGAGCACTCAGGACTCTCTCACTCGATGTTATATACCGATGGGTTCGCAAACCCGTTGACAACACGCTACACCAGAATAGTGGCTTAGTTCTCGAGTACAGCCGTAGGATCACAGCAATAGTCACTTGTCAATTGACAATTGTCAACCAATTGGTTTTCAGCTTGAAAATAGTGACCGGTAGAGATAAGGCAACAGTAGTGAAATAATAAAGAACATTTTGTCACGAACAAACAATTTCTCTACGTTATATCCTTGCCGTATTGTCTCTCGGTTAGTGTGTTCTCTCCTTCCTACAACATCAAGCTCTTGAACATAATGGGAAAAGATATTTGATAAGGCCGGTGTTACGGCGAAAACTGGCGATGGATTGTAAATCTCACTGAGGTCGTAGATTTTATTGGATACATTAAAAAGTCCTTACATTTCCGTGATACGATTAAAAAAAAGACTGCTGAGAACAGATGAGTATGCATCACCTCATAGCATTACTATACGAAATCTAGTTTGGTTGTATAGCGAGTCTACGTTGTAATCTTTGTATTTTTCATGTATAACCAGTCAATATACTTTATTTTGTGTTTCTATGGTAAATTATTGAGAATATCTTATATATAAACAACGTCTTGTTATTTGGTAGATATGTATATGAATTATAAATGGGTTTCTCTTACAACGTATGTCTATGTGCTATTAGCAACGTGCTTAGGAAATGTATATGGTTTAAAATGATTTAGTTATTAAAGTTACGTGTTTATTGGAGTTAGGGTAAGGATTACCTAGCTTGTACTGTATTTTTATGACTATTTACTCGTTAGGAACTAAGAATAATATAGTGAAAGCAACTACGTCTTATATACTACCATGTTGTGTACAATAAATAGTTTGTGTGTTTGTGTTTTTTTTGTATGGTAAGTATTCCCTAACCAGAAGACTATTTCAAGTCTTCTGAAGTGAACGGCCTATTATATAACTCAAATGGATCATTAATTTTTTGTGGAATAATCATTATTATTACCGATCAATTTAGAAACCTGTGATTGGTTAAAATGTAATTCTAAATATATAACGGTCAATGTAATAGTTATATAGTACATAAATCATTTAAAGTCCATGCCAAATTGTTCGAGAGCATGGCTCGAAAATTCAATTAACATCCCGATATTGTACGGGATACTGGTGGTCGGTTAAGAAGAAAGGAAATAAATACAATCAACTATTTAATCCGGTTGTTATTTTTGGACAACCCTAACAAAGACATTCCCTTCACAATATTTTACTATAACATCTATTAGAGAGTGGGAAAACGTAACAGTGAGATAATGTCGCTGAACAAATATTCACTGTTTCTGAGAATGTACGATGTGAAGAAGAAAACGCTCTGAAGGAAAGAACATTTTGCTTGGAACTAACTGTAGAACAGGGGGCTCGGCTTTTGATGTTTAATTCAAAGAGCACAGGAGTAGGTGGAATATTTTAACTGCTATTATCCAGTATCAGAGTTCCGGCCGTCGCGACGTCGCACTCCTGTATCTACTCACTGCATACACACATAGACAGTGCAGTGTCTAGAAACGTGCTCTTCTAACAGTAAGATCTGGCTGAGTCTCTGACTGTATTTCAACTGCGCTCATTATGTTTTATCATTATTGTGTTATCCAGTATCAGAGTTCCGGCCGTCACGACGTCGCACTCCTGTATCTACTCATTGCATACACTGACACACAGACAGTGCAGTGTCTAGAAACGTGCTCTTCTAACAGTAAGATCTGGCTGAGTCTCTGACTGTATTTCAACTGCGCTCATTATGTTTTATCATTATTGTGTTATCCAGTATCAGAGTTCCGGCCGTCACGACGTCGCACTCCTGTATCTACTCACTGCATACACTGACACACAGACAGTGCAGTGTCTAGAAACGTGCTCTTCTAACAGTAAGATCTGGCTGAGTCTCTGACTGTATTTCAACTGCGCTCATTATGTTTTATCATTATTGTGTTATCCAGTATCAGAGTTCCGGCCGTCACGACGTCGCACTCCTGTATCTACTTACTGCATACACTGACACACAGACAGTGCAGTGTCTAGAAACGTGCTCTTCTAACAGTAAGATCTGGCTGAGTCTCTGACTGTATTTCAACTGCGCTCATTATGTTTTATCATTATTGTGTTATCCAGTATCAGAGTTCCGGCCGTCACGACGTCGCACTCCTGTATCTACTCATTGCATACACTGACACACAGACAGTGCAGTGTCTAGAAACGTGCTCTTCTAACAGTAAGATCTGGCTGAGTCTCTGACTGTATTTCAACTGCGCTCATTATGTTTTATCATTATTGTGTTATCCAGTATCAGAGTTCCGGCCGTCACGACGTCGCACTCCTGTATCTACTCACTGCATACACTGACACACAGACAGTGCAGTGTCTAGAAACGTGCTCTTCTAACAGTAAGATCTGGCTGAGTCTCTGACTGTATTTCAACTGCGCTCATTATGTTTTATCATTATTGTGTTATCCAGTATCAGAGTTCCGGCCGTCACGACGTCGCACTCCTGTATCTACTCACTGCATACACTGACACACAGACAGTGCAGTGTCTAGAAACGTGCTCTTCTAACAGTAAGATCTGGCTGAGTCTCTGACTGTATTTCAACTGCGCTCATTATGTTTTATCATTATTGTGTTATCCAGTATCAGAGTTCCGGCCGTCACGACGTCGCACTCCTGTATCTACTCATTGCATACACTGACACACAGACAGTGCAGTGTCTAGAAACGTGCTCTTCTAACAGTAAGATCTGGCTGAGTCTCTGACTGTATTTCAACTGCACTCATTATGTTTTATCATTATTGTGTTATCCAGTATCAGAGTTCCGGCCGTCACGACGTCGCACTCCTGTATCTACTCACTGCATACACTGACACACAGACAGTGCAGTGTCTAGAAACGTGCTCTTCTAACAGTAAGATCTGGCTGAGTCTCTGACTGTATTTCAACTGCGCTCATTATGTTTTATCATTATTGTGTTATCCAGTATCAGAGTTCCGGCCGTCACGACGTCGCACTCCTGTATCTACTCACTGCATACACTGACACACAGACAGTGCAGTGTCTAGAAACGTGCTCTTCTAACAGTAAGATCTGGCTGAGTCTCTGACTGTATTTCAACTGCGCTCATTATGTTTTATCATTATTGTGTTATCCAGTATCAGAGTTCCGGCCGTCACGACGTCGCACTCCTGTATCTACTCATTGCATACACTGACACACAGACAGTGCAGTGTCTAGAAACGTGCTCTTCTAACAGTAAGATCTGGCTGAGTCTCTGACTGTATTTCAACTGCGCTCATTATGTTTTATCATTATTGTGTTATCCAGTATCAGAGTTCCGGCCGTCACGACGTCGCACTCCTGTATCTACTCACTGCATACACTGACACATAGACAGTGCAGTGTCTAGAAACGTGCTCTTCTAACAGTAAGATCTGGCTGAGTCTCTGACTGTATTTCAACTGCGCTCATTATGTTTTATCATTATTGTGTTATCCAGTATCAGAGTTCTGGCCGTCACGACGTCGCACTCCTGTATCTACTCACTGCATACACTGACACACAGACAATGCAGTGTCTAGAAACGTGCTCTTCTAACAGTAAGATCTGGCTGAGTCTCTGACTGTATTTCAACTGCGCTCATTATGTTTTATCATTATTGTGTTATCCAGTATCAGAGTTCCGGCCGTCACGACGTCGCACTCCTGTATCTACTCACTGCATACACTGACACATAGACAGTGCAGTGTCTAGAAACGTGCTCTTCTAACAGTAAGATCTGGCTGAGTCTCTGACTGTATTTCAACTGCGCTCATTATGTTTTATCATTATTGTGTTATCCAGTATCAGAGTTCCGGCCGTCACGACGTCGCACTCCTGTATCTACTCACTGCATACACTGACACACAGACAGTGCAGTGTCTAGAAACGTGCTCTTCTAACAGTAAGATCTGGCTGAGTCTCTGACTGTATTTCAACTGCGCTCATTATGTTTTATCATTATTGTGTTATCCAGTATCAGAGTTCCGGCCGTCACGACGTCGCACTCCTGTATCTACTCACTGCATACACTGACACATAGACAGAGCAGTCTCTAGAAACGTGCTCTTCTAATAGTAAGATCTGGCTGAGTCTCTGACTGTATTTCAACTGCGCTTATTATGTTTTATCATTATTGTGTTATCCAGTATCAGAGTTCCGGCCGTCACGACGTCGCACTCCTGTATCTACTCACTGCATACACTGACACATAGACAGTGCAGTGTCTAGAAACGTGCTCTTCTAATAGTAAGATCTGGCTGAGTCTCTGACTGTATTTCAACTGCGCTCATTATGTTTTATCATTATTGTGTTATCCAGTATCAGAGTTCCGGCCGTCACGACGTCGCACTCCTGTATCTACTCACTGCATACACTGACACACAGACAGTGCAGTGTCTAGAAACGTGCTCTTCTAACAGTAAGATCTGGCTGAGTCTCTGACTGTATTTCAACTGCGCTCATTATGTTTTATCATTATTGTGTTATCCAGTATCAGAGTTCCGGCCGTCACGACGTCGCACTCCTGTATCTACTCACTGCATACACTGACACACAGACAGTGCAGTGTCTAGAAACGTGCTCTTCTAACAGTAAGATCTGGCTGAGTCTCTGACTGTATTTCAACTGCGCTCATTATGTTTTATCATTATTGTGTTATCCAGTATCAGAGTTCCGGCCGTCACGACGTCGCACTCCTGTATCTACTCACTGCATACACTGACACATAGACAGTGCAGTGTCTAGAAACGTGCTCTTCTAACAGTAAGATCTGGCTGAGTCTCTTACTGTATTTCAACTACGCTCATTATGTTTTATCATTATTGTGTTATCCAGTATCAGAGTTCCGGCCGTCACGACGTCGCACTCCTGTATCTACTCACTGCATACACTGACACATAGACAGTGCAGTGTCTAGAAACGTGCTCTTCTAACAGTAAGATCTGGCTGAGTCTCTGACTCTATTTCAACTGCGCTCATTATGTTTTATCATTATTGTGTTATCCAGTATCAGAGTTCCGGCCGTCACGACGTCGCACTCCTGTATCTACTCACTGCATACACTGACACATAGACAGTGCAGTGTCTAGAAACGTGCTCTTCTAACAGTAAGATCTGGCTGAGTCTCTGACTGTATTTCAACTGCGCTCATTATGTTTTATCATTATTGTGTTATCCAGTATCAGAGTTCCGGCCGTCACGACGTCGCACTCCTGTATCTACTCACTGCATACACGGACACATAGACAGTGCAGTGTCTAGAAACGTGCTCTTCTAACAGTAAGATCTGACTGAGTCTCTGACTGTATTTCAACTGCGCTCATTATGTTTTATCATTATTGTGTTATTAGTCGCAAAATTATTTTTTATTTACAATTATATTTATAGGATATTCGCTGTCGGAGGATACCTGAAAATCAGCAAACGATTTCATACCAACTGATGGAAGAAATTAATCTGCGGGCTGATCGTCCTCCAAATTTGCTACTTTTCCGAAGAGTATATGATATGGACACTAAATTTCTGAGAAAGATTTATTAAAATTCTACTAACTGAGTAATTCTTCGTCGTTGTACATCCCAGAGTAATTGCATGAGGCAAGGCGCGGAGGCGCGGAGACTCAGCTGCGCAGTGATGGTTCAAAATTAAAGTGATGCATCAAAAATTTATGCATGAGGTGCGCGTAAGCCAAGCAAACTCCCAAAATCAACTGTTGTATGTCTCTTTTTTTGAAACGCTCGTCCGTTACCGCGTGGATTGTCAGACGACTGATAAGAAATCACTCCAGGTAAATGAGCTACCAGCAACGACGTTAACAGCTCTTAACACAATATGGCGGAACAATGTACGCACGAAAATGCAAAATAAGAGTAACCATCTTGCCAAACAACAGACGAGGTGGTGAGAGTTACAGTGTATACGGAGATATTACAGTATATTCAGTCAATATTTTTACTGTGTGTGTGTGTGTCGTAACGTGTCGTGTAGTATCGTGTCGTGTCGTGTCGTGTCGTGTATTTCTCTATACACTCCATATAATTACCATTATCTCTCTATATACTGTGAAAATGGATAAAAATTCCCGCTGGTTATCAGAAAGTATGTATTTTGCCCACGATATGACACCAGCTCAGTGGTAGCACGTTCTAATACTCCTTCGATAACTGACTGAAACGAGCTCGAGATTTTCGTCGGAGGAAAACATAGGGTTGAACCACATGATATTATAGTTGTAGTCCTACAACATTTTCCTTTATTACCTTTCTATGGGTTTAGCGTTTGACAACAATCTCATCTAATATTAAGTGACGACAGCCTATGATTGTATTACGGTAAGTCCACAGAGAGTGACATGTTCTCAAGTACATCTGCCGAATACATTTATAAATGTTCTTCGATAGATTTTAAATTTGAATTGTTATTTTCTTTTTCATTTCCTAGTGAGCACTTCTACAATCATCTGAACAGATAAGGCCAAGCATCTATCACTGTATCCGGCAACTGCATTTCAGAGAGTCTCCTATTTACTGTCTAATGTAAGCTTAACGTGATACAATCTAAGGCCATATCGTCACTTAATGTTACATGAGCTCGAGTGCGACATCATGCATTAGAATGCAATAAGAATATAATTTTAATTGAGGAGTAGGTGTTGGCGCCGCGCTCTGCGCTGTGGACAGCATGCTCTCTGTCCTGAACATAGTTCAGATTTCATTCCAGTTCGTAATTGTATTACTTGTGTTGAAGAATTACATTGCAATTTCTTCAGCGGGAAAAGATTTCTTGAATCCTCGTGAAACTGTTGAGAGCTTGAATTAAAAATAAAAGCCAATCGAATGCATCTGGAGACACGCGGCTTCTCTCTCTTCCTTCGACACGTATCTAAAGAGTTGACAATTGAAGGGCGACCTAATGGCCTGTCGCTGAATCACAACCCCGCACCCCCGTGCCACCCACCCGCGTACATGGAACTGCGAAATCACTTTTTAACCATGATAATACAATATGTTCGAGCGTATATTATCATGGTGGAACGCGGTGTGGCGCGGCGTGGCGTGTTGTCTGCACAGGTCTTATTACTTCTTGAGTCTCAAAATTTAAGGTCACAGAATTAACATGCATAAAATAAGAGAGAGCGAGTATCCAAAGACACGAACAATAAAAATTACTTATGTTAGGGTCACGTTTCAACTATGGCTTAAAGCATGTGGCTTACAAAATAATTACATATTATATGATGTACAGTTTGTTAGTGTGGAGTAACTTAATAATTTTACAAAATAATAATTCTATTCTACATTAAATAAGGCATATAAAGATAAATCACAATTCGTAGGTTGACGTGACGGTAGAGCAGCGTGCGACCGATTTGCGATTTCCTAAAGAGTGCTCGCACCCTGAAGCACCCTCCACGTAACCGTTCCTCGGCCGCACCCCCGCGCCCCCCACACCTTCCCGCTCTATCTGACTCCCCAGCGAATCACTGGAGGAACTGAATAACTCCTTTGATCGTTTAACGACACACCGCCTTCGGACTTCAGGTTTTTGAGGCTTGGCGCTATACTTTCAGTAAGTAAGTATATTAAAGTGTATAATACTCACGAGGTTCATTGATTGTTATCTAAACTGCTGGACAGTTTGTAACCTAGTTATTTATGAACAAATAAAAACCCTATTCTAGTGTACGAAATGTTTCAAATGAAAATAAATATTTTGAGTTTTCAATCGCCGTGAAGGAGTCTTTTATTTGTATTCATTTTATAATGTAAGCGGGAAGCGGGTTCGTCGAAGCAACCATGGAATACAACCTGATAAAGTGAATGCGTCGTGCGTTACAACTGTTTCGGTTTCAATCTCCGCTGTGCCCACGCTTGATAAGTTTTGCACAAATGCCAAGATAATTTAGGAAAGTTATTGCTAGCCGTGCTCTCGGCTGCGCTCGCGTGCTCTACAGAATGCCTTCGATTGAACACACACGTGAATCTTGCTCCCCGCTCCCGGTTATTTTAAAGACAAAAATGCTTATTGTGGGTGATCCTTACTTAGAAGATAAACATATGCTCTCACTTTTTTTTTGGAGGTTTTTTTTGATGTACAATTATATACCTCACATTAATTTCATATAGGTATATGTTATGGTTAACTCAGTGGTTTGGTACTTCATTTAAGCACCTCAAAATCAGCGTTTTTCTAAAGTAACAGACAGACAAAAAAAACACGAAAATTTTTACAGTTGTCGTTTTTATTTTTGTTATAGGTACTAATAAAGGTACTTTTATAAACCGATTATAACAAATTTCATACCGTTATTGAAGGCAACGTTGAAGGCTGTAGGTACAGGTTCTGAGTCTGTTTACTAGTCACAACTAAACTTGGTTTCCAGTATCTCGTCATTACCCAACAATATGAGTGACCAGTGTGATTCCCCATTACGATCCTGTTTGTAATTCTTTAATGGTTTATATCGCCTGTTCACAATTTCACTTGATGTTGATTGACAACGTAGCGGCTGGTGGTAGAACCACAATAACTGAACACTGACTCTCAAGTACTTAGAGTTGCTGCAATACACCTATAGCTGCTTGGTGATTTCATTTTATATTAAATCGACAATAATACATTATTGCAAAGACTGTGACATAGGCAATTGCAGGTCGAGTATAAGTTTGCCATTGCTATTTCCGCCGAGGCATTTGTAGTACTTTTCTTAAACATGCATGAAAATATTGTCATTATTTTAGGAAAAAGAACACGCGAAGTATCGAATTTACGAACAAAGAAAATCAAATCCATTGCAGGAGCGTTTTATGAATTTGGAACATTACAACGCTCTAGCAATGTTGTATGAAACAGCGTGCTGGGGTTATTAAATACTGTCTGATTGGATCTCTTTTATCATTCTTCAATATTTCCATGCATGTTTAAGAAAAATTTTATACATATCTAGGGCATTCATGAAAGAGCGTTAATAAATGAACCCCCGGCGGTGAGGGAGATGAGCTCGTCTCTCTACGAGATTACCAATAAGCCGACATCATCGAGTTACGCGGAGGCCCCTCCTCATACGCACTCTACGCATTTATTTTTCAATTTCGCATTCCTTCTTCGACATATCTGGCGGAATTGATTGACGTGGTTACAGGAACTCAACAAAAGTTATCTACATTAATAAATCTGTAATTCCGTTTGTACATGAATTTATATCCAAATATTCTGATGTACATCCTATAAGAAGAATATTGATCACTAATATGGCTTTGAGTTTTTTTGGCTAAGACTCTATCAGATTTAATACAAAAACGGCTTCACCAATCCTCGTGAAATTTTAAACACGGGAAATTTATATAATTGCTCAATTAATGGGCTATAAGAATTTCAGAGCTTAACGCTTATCTAGCACTGTAATATTAACTCATAAGTCTCCGGCAGCAGGCGATTTCTTTCATCGGTCCACTGGATCTTCCCACAATGGCGTCCTGACCAGGTAGCGCAAACAAATATTTGCATAATTCGATCATATGCCTTTTTAATTCGGGATCTTTTGTTTCATTAGTCCGTTGTAACCACATTTTTACTACAGAACTTTTCTCCTTACACTCTTCCAATATAACTTTGTCCTCGAAATCTTTTTCTTGAAAGCAACCGTTGCATCGATTTACATCTCCACACGATTTTCTTCCGTATCCAACGTGGTCAAGTAGTTTGCTGCGAATTTTATGATCGAGCTGAAAATCGTGACGTAATAGTGCCTTGTTGAGACAGAGGGATAGAAGGCTTCTCTAATGACGGTCAAAGTTTACAAATGGCAACTTTATTAACAACTACTTCACCAAAATGATGATGAAAATATTATTATATAATGGAAAGCAAAACCACGCGTATTAGTGGCCTAGAAAAAAAATTTTGGATCCGATCGCCAAAAATTTACAGGAACATCCGTTGGGCAAATATGAAGATTGAAAATTTTGACAAAATTGATTTAGCCGTTATATTATAGGTAATGTATGTAGATAATACATGACATAGATCATTTGCAAGTTGCTTTAGGTAACTATAATGTTTTATTGTGTGATTTATCGTTGGAATCTAGTCACGTACAGACCTACATGACGTGTCGCTGGTGTCGCGGTTTGACAGCACAGTGAAGGGGCGTCTCATGTTGCATGCAGTTAGACATGGTGGCGGGTGAGAGCGCGGGCGCGGCTCTTGACACCTTGTGTGCATACACACAATGCTGACAATAACATTACCTCGTTATTTACATAATAGTTCTCTAACAATGGTGGACGCCTTCAAAATCGCTTATAACAAATATAATAATGTGTTTATTCGAGGGTTTGCGTGACGTCCTTTGTTCGCTAAATTATATATTTAAGGGTAATAATATTGAAATATGGTAAATACGAGCCAGGCGGGGTATGCGGGGTGTGCGGGGTGTGCAGGCGCGGGACAGATGTCGGGTCTCGCGGGTCGTGTTTGTTTGTTTGACGTGGCACATAAAAGGTGTTACTGAATATCAGAAGGACAAACGCGCGGGGGTGCGGGACGTGGGGGCGAGAAGTGACGTGATCTATCACAGATAACGATTCGATTGACATATCATCGAGTTTAATTTATACAATAAAATTATACTACATATTATAAAATAGCTCGATAAAACCATATTCAAATTAAAAAAAAAAACTTAATTTTTTAACTTGATGCACGGTTTGGCATAAGGACCCAAGAAAACTCAAACCTCAGACTGCTTTTACAGCTTCACAGGGAAAAAATTTAGAGTCTAATAAGCTCTTATAAAGAAAAGTTTCAGCTGACGATGTGGTACCGCACTCATTGCTTCATATGTTTCATTCTTTAATCGCTGAAGTAATAAGTACACGAAAATATATTGAGATAAATAAATGATGCTTACTGAGTCAATACTTGTACCTATCCAATTTATATATAGAGTCTAATAAGCTCTTATAAAGAAAAGTTTCAGCTGACGATGTGGTACCGCACTCATTGCTTCATATGTTTCATTCTTTAATCGCTGAAGTAATAAGTACACGAAAATATATTGAGATAAATAAATGATGCTTACTGAGTCAATACTTGTACCTATCCAATTTATATATAGAGTCTAATAAGCTCTTATAAAGAAAAGTTTCAGCTGACGATGTGGTACCGCACTCATTGCTTCATATGTTTCATTCTTTAATCGCTGAAGTAATAAGTACACGAAAATATATTGAGATAAATAAATGATGCTTACTGAGTCAATACTTGTACCTATCCAATTTATATATAGAGTCTAATAAGCTCTTATAAAGAAAAGTTTCAGCTGACGATGTGGTACCGCACTCATTGCTTCATATGTTTCATTCTTTAATCGCTGAAGTAATAAGTACACGAAAATATATTGAGATAAATAAATGATGCTTACTGAGTCAATACTTGTACCTATCCAATTTATATATAGAGTCTAATAAGCTCTTATAAAGAAAAGTTTCAGCTGACGATGTGGTACCGCACTCATTGCTTCATATGTTTCATTCTTTAATCGCTGAAGTAATAAGTACACGAAAATATATTGAGATAAATAAATGATGCTTACTGAGTCAATACTTGTACCTATCCAATTTATATATAGAGTCTAATAAGCTCTTATAAAGAAAAGTTTCAGCTGACGATGTGGTACCGCACTCATTGCTTCATATGTTTCATTCTTTAATCGCTGAAGTAATAAGTACACGAAAATATATTGAGATAAATAAATGATGCTTACTGAGTCAATACTTGTACCTATCCAATTTATATATAGAGTCTAATAAGCTCTTATAAAGAAAAGTTTCAGCTGACGATGTGGTACCGCACTCATTGCTTCATATGTTTCATTCTTTAATCGCTGAAGTAATAAGTACACGAAAATATATTGAGATAAATAAATGATGCTTACTGAGTCAATACTTGTACCTATCCAATTTATATATAGAGTCTAATAAGCTCTTATAAAGAAAAGTTTCAGCTGACGATGTGGTACCGCACTCATTGCTTCATATGTTTCATTCTTTAATCGCTGAAGTAATAAGTACACGAAAATATATTGAGATAAATAAATGATGCTTACTGAGTCAATACTTGTACCTATCCAATTTATATATAGAGTCTAATAAGCTCTTATAAAGAAAAGTTTCAGCTGACGATGTGGTACCGCACTCATTGCTTCATATGTTTCATTCTTTAATCGCTGAAGTAATAAGTACACGAAAATATATTGAGATAAATAAATGATGCTTACTGAGTCAATACTTGTACCTATCCAATTTATATATAGAGTCTAATAAGCTCTTATAAAGAAAGTTTCAGCTGACGATGTGGTACCGCACTCATTGCTTCATATGTTTCATTCTTTAATCGCTGAAGTAATAAGTACACGAAAATATATTGAGATAAATAAATGATGCTTACTGAGTCAATACTTGTACCTATCCAATTTATATATAGAGTCTAATAAGCTCTTATAAAGAAAAGTTTCAGCTGACGATGTGGTACCGCACTCATTGCTTCATATGTTTCATTCTTTAATCGCTGAAGTAATAAGTACACGAAAATATATTGAGATAAATAAATGATGCTTACTGAGTCAATACTTGTACCTATCCAATTTATATATAGAGTCTAATAAGCTCTTATAAAGAAAAGTTTCAGCTGACGATGTGGTACCGCACTCATTGCTTCATATGTTTCATTCTTTAATCGCTGAAGTAATAAGTACACGAAAATATATTGAGATAAATAAATGATGCTTACTGAGTCAATACTTGTACCTATCCAATTTATATATAGAGTCTAATAAGCTCTTATAAAGAAAAGTTTCAGCTGACGATGTGGTACCGCACTCATTGCTTCATATGTTTCATTCTTTAATCGCTGAAGTAATAAGTACACGAAAATATATTGAGATAAATAAATGATGCTTACTGAGTCAATACTTGTACCTATCCAATTTATATATAGAGTCTAATAAGCTCTTATAAAGAAAAGTTTCAGCTGACGATGTGGTACCGCACTCATTGCTTCATATGTTTCATTCTTTAATCGCTGAAGTAATAAGTACACGAAAATATATTGAGATAAATAAATGATGCTTACTGAGTCAATACTTGTACCTATCCAATTTATATATAGAGTCTAATAAGCTCTTATAAAGAAAAGTTTCAGCTGACGATGTGGTACCGCACTCATTGCTTCATATGTTTCATTCTTTAATCGCTGAAGTAATAAGTACACGAAAATATATTGAGATAAATAAATGATGCTTACTGAGTCAATACTTGTACCTATCCAATTTATATATAGAGTCTAATAAGCTCTTATAAAGAAAAGTTTCAGCTGACGATGTGGTACCGCACTCATTGCTTCATATGTTTCATTCTTTAATCGCTGAAGTAATAAGTACACGAAAATATATTGAGATAAATAAATGATGCTTACTGAGTCAATACTTGTACCTATCCAATTTATATATAGAGTCTAATAAGCTCTTATAAAGAAAAGTTTCAGCTGACGATGTGGTACCGCACTCATTGCTTCATATGTTTCATTCTTTAATCGCTGAAGTAATAAGTACACGAAAATATATTGAGATAAATAAATGATGCTTACTGAGTCAATACTTGTACCTATCCAATTTATATATAGAGTCTAATAAGCTCTTATAAAGAAAAGTTTCAGCTGACGATGTGGTACCGCACTCATTGCTTCATATGTTTCATTCTTTAATCGCTGAAGTAATAAGTACACGAAAATATATTGAGATAAATAAATGATGCTTACTGAGTCAATACTTGTACCTATCCAATTTATATATAGAGTCTAATAAGCTCTTATAAAGAAAAGTTTCAGCTGACGATGTGGTACCGCACTCATTGCTTCATATGTTTCATTCTTTAATCGCTGAAGTAATAAGTACACGAAAATATATTGAGATAAATAAATGATGCTTACTGAGTCAATACTTGTACCTATCCAATTTATATATAGAGTCTAATAAGCTCTTATAAAGAAAGTTTCAGCTGACGATGTGGTACCGCACTCATTGCTTCATATGTTTCATTCTTTAATCGCTGAAGTAATAAGTACACGAAAATATATTGAGATAAATAAATGATGCTTACTGAGTCAATACTTGTACCTATCCAATTTATATATAGAGTCTAATAAGCTCTTATAAAGAAAAGTTTCAGCTGACGATGTGGTACCGCACTCATTGCTTCATATGTTTCATTCTTTAATCGCTGAAGTAATAAGTACACGAAAATATATTGAGATAAATAAATGATGCTTACTGAGTCAATACTTGTACCTATCCAATTTATATATAGAGTCTAATAAGCTCTTATAAAGAAAGTTTCAGCTGACGATGTGGTACCGCACTCATTGCTTCATATGTTTCATTCTTTAATCGCTGAAGTAATAAGTACACGAAAATATATTGAGATAAATAAATGATGCTTACTGAGTCAATACTTGTACCTATCCAATTTATATATAGAGTCTAATAAGCTCTTATAAAGAAAAGTTTCAGCTGACGATGTGGTACCGCACTCATTGCTTCATATGTTTCATTCTTTAATCGCTGAAGTAATAAGTACACGAAAATATATTGAGATAAATAAATGATGCTTACTGAGTCAATACTTGTACCTATCCAATTTATATATAGAGTCTAATAAGCTCTTATAAAGAAAAGTTTCAGCTGACGATGTGGTACCGCACTCATTGCTTCATATGTTTCATTCTTTAATCGCTGAAGTAATAAGTACACGAAAATATATTGAGATAAATAAATGATGCTTACTGAGTCAATACTTGTACCTATCCAATTTATATATAGAGTCTAATAAGCTCTTATAAAGAAGAGTTTCAGCTGACGATGTGGTACCGCACTCATTGCTTCATATGTTTCATTCTTTAATCGCTGAAGTAATAAGTACACGAAAATATATTGAGATAAATAAATGATGCTTACTGAGTCAATACTTGTACCTATCCAATTTATATATAGAGTCTAATAAGCTCTTATAAAGAAAAGTTTCAGCTGACGATGTGGTACCGCACTCATTGCTTCATATGTTTCATTCTTTAATCGCTGAAGTAATAAGTACACGAAAATATATTGAGATAAATAAATGATGCTTACTGAGTCAATACTTGTACCTATCCTTGATTATGTGGACGTCTGTTATAATTTCAATAGTTATATAAGGATGTGTATTTTTGTTTCGTGTGCAATAAAGAAAATTATTGTATTCTTGTACATATCAAATTATATAAAACTAACAGTATGTGTTGTTTAATATGCGTGCTCTTTGCCTCGTAGTGCTTGCTACGGCATAGGACGAGGGGCGCGGGCTCCGGCTACGAGTTTATGCTACGCGAAAAGAATGACTATACATATTTGTTTTTGCTTTTCTAATACATAATACATTTTATTATAATAGTTTTTTTCATTTTAAAAATTAATATTTGGTACTTGTTACTCATTAGAAGGTTTATATTATATTTGTAAAGATTCAGGATTTTATTTAACAAATAGTTTTTTTATTAATGTAGTTGGGGCACGCAAGCTGCTGTGACTTCACTCATTCATTATTTTTCAATGGATTATTATTTTTTACTTTTCTTTGAGAACTCTATTGATTATTAATTGTTTGTCTGATTTTTTTATCTGTTTTTGTGATTGAAGAAAGTGTTGTGAGCACAGTCTCTCCGGATGTTTAGCAAAAACATTGAATACAATGTAAGAGCAATCAATACCCTTTTAAACCTCGTAATCGATCGGTTAAACAAAGCGCCGTGCGTAATGCCGCACCGCTTCGTGTTACCGGTTCGTTCGCAGGTTTTTGTCAAGATATTGAACACCTGTCAATTAGCGAGCTGTCACCCGCCAGAGCGATCACAATGTCCAACATGATGTGTAACAATATCGACAATAGCAGAACCCTTATTAATACAATTAAAGACAGTCGACGCGTCGGTCAATTGAGTCGGTTTGTCATTGTGGTGGCAGCTGCGCGGAGCAGAAAGGCAAACAGGCAGACAGGCAGGCAGGTATGCGGTCCCTTTCCATTGTTCTGGTATTACCGATGTTTTCTATGAGATGCGATGACGTTTTGAATTGGTCACTCTCGAGTGTCGAGTCATCGATCAAGAGTGCTCCGAGAGACTACAACTCTTATCTTTATATCATATAATTATATTTGTTTAAATGATGATATTCATGTAATGGACGAACTTTTCTCGTCATGATTAACTTACGTTATAATATATAGATAACGGACGCAATCGCAATATTTTTATTGTTATATAAATGTATATACAATCAAAAGACTGGTTATATCTATAAGATTCAAACATTCTACAAATCCCAAGAAGAATTTTAAATTTTCAAAATATGTTACATAATAGTACATTATGGTACAAGTGTGTAAAGTTAGTGATTACCGCTGAGGCGCCATTGTGACCCGAGCCGTTAGGTGAGGCCGTGAGGGTCTTTAGAGAGCCGAGGACGGTAATCACCAGTACACACGTGTATCATACGATGTTTTTCAACACACTTGTGAAGAAAATAATAATAAAAAATAATTTTTCCTTGGAGTTTTCAGGTAGTAAACTTTGCATAACGTTAAGGGCTTCACATCTTATATCGGGCGGTGTACAACATAAGTCATTTTCTTCATAACTAGTACTTGTAGACATTTTAATTAATAAATAACTAAAATTTCAACAGTGACAACGAGTTGTGAATTTTTTTTCGCTATGGTGGGAAAAATTAATCAGTTTGCGCGCGCATCTAACAATGGCGATCGGCCATAGACTGAAGGAATGAGGTTTCTTTTTTTTGGCTTTCCGCAGATAGCGTTTTAGCCACGTATAAAATGGGGAATTTAAAGTTTTCTTTGTTACAGAGAAAACAAAAGTTATATTTGAGTGAAAGTTTTATTAATTAAACACGTACATGTTGAAATTATCTATTTTAATACGAAGTTGTATGAAATGAGAAAGCAATAGGTACATTAATTTATTTGTTCTATTGATCATTATCTTTTTTGTATCGAAACTTTTTTAAGAACAAAGCAACTCGACCAATAAAATAAATAAAAACTCTATAACTGACTTGTGAATAATAATGAAAAAGTCACATTTTCATTACAGGTGTCATTATGTGCCTAATTGCGGTGATATTAGAGCCACTTTATGAGCAAGTGTGTTGAAAAGTATATTATGAATGTATAAACTATATCTACTTATAATACAACAGTAAAGAGTCGAAATCTGTATCTACGTTAAAGATGTTTTAGAAAAAATAGTACTTGGGCAGAAAATATTTCGAATGTTGAAATTTTGGACCCGGGAAGTGTAAGTCATTCTATGAATTATGAGCTGTGTGATTTTTCAATAATAATTCTAGAAATAAAAAAAAAGTTCAAAAAATTAAATTTTCATCAATTCTCAACCGATTTTTGATCATATTTTGAAACGGGAAGAATACATCATACCATAATTAAGCGGCTATAAAGAATCGTTAATAATGCATTAGAAATAGTAGGATAGAATAATACATTTTAACCGATTTTGATGAAAATCGTAACCACACGGGTACGTAGTGACAAATGCATGCGGAGCCGCGGGCACACCGCTAGTTTTTAATGAAATGCTTAGGATGCATGAATTAATATGCACGATAATATGTAATGCGTTTAGTTGTTACCGAGGTGCCTGGCTCCGTGCTTACATTGATGTGGTGTTGTTTTGTCTGATCGTAATGTGAGAATGATATTTGTTGTGAACAAAACCCATTGTAGTGTGTGCGCACCGAGTGAGTCCCGCGCTCGCACCCGCGCCTGCGCCCACGCTGTCACAACACAACACAAACACAGCGCCGCCGCATGACGAGTGACGACGCGACACAGTTAACAATACATTACTAGAATCACACGTTTCACGTGAATACTTCGCGTAAACATTGCACTTGTCGTTTTTTCATTTATCTTACAAATCGCAGCCGGTTTTTTTTTTTTCAATCTAACATCTTTTGTCACTACACGTGACAAATTGAGAGCCTCACGCATACCTATATTGAAAAGCGAATAGATGTCATGATTGTTTTAATGCAGTTGTTTCATATCACATTAAGTTAGATGTGTTAGTACATACGTGAAAATAAATATTTTTATTAATAGGTATATACATGTAGCTATTAGACCTGTAAAAGTAGGTATTTATTATTCGATTGTATATATTTCTTTTCTTTCCTTTACGAATATTTAGGCTTATTTTCACGCCAGTGTTACTGTAGAAGACTGAAACTCTGTTTACTTAAGAGTACTTATGGAACGCTACAATGTCAAGAGGTTTCAAGTTTATAGCTTTACTCGTTTAAAAGTTAAGTATAGGGTTGCAAGTTTACGAAATTTTGAGACTGACTGACTCATGACCATCGAAATAGAACTATTACTTCTCCAATACCTAGAGAGCTGAAATTTGGCACAGAGATAGGGTTTAATACCTACATAAAGGAAATACTATCAAAACTTAGATTTTCGAAGAACTAACCATGACGTGAGCCAAAGAGCCAAATTATCAGAGATATTGAAAAACCGTGTTAAGTAAAAATTATGTAATAATTTGATTTGCGTTTTCATGAAAATCTAAGATTTGAAGTACCTGATGTGGAACCCAAAGAGCCCACCCAAACTGTAAAAAAATATTACTTTAGTGAAAATGAGTTCTGTGGAACACGAAGCCCCCGTTCAGATATATTGATTTCTACAACAAGATATTAGCTAAAATTACTTGTTTTTGTATCCACCTCCTGGATTATGTGATTTCACTACTTTTTGTAGACAAATCATCTCAAACGAGGCTTAGCCCGCTTTTACAGCATGTTTTTGTTGGGATATAATTGTCAACAGATACTAGATATATAATTTTTTAAATTTGCAAATAAAAAAATTAAGGATTTTATAGTACTCTTTTAAGTAAGTATATAAACAGATTTTTAAATTATCATTTGTATTGTGTGAAGTCTTACTTATAGAATTGTTCATTGTTATTTGCTTAAGCGAGGGAGATCTTGGCTTCCTATAGTAGATCTGAGATCACAACTACAAGTCAATAATCAAAAAGTTCTATATCTTTGGAATATAGTCAGAGTACATATGTTTAAAAAGACATAGCCATAAATATGCGATATGTAAAACCACGGAACTAGAGTTTGTAGAATAGTGCCATTAAAAATGCCTATTATATGTTTGTTTATTTTTCTATAAATTATAATTAGTATCTGTTTAATATACCAATAAGATCCATCTATAATAGCCATCAAATCCCTTCACAATAACAACAACAACTTCTTACAACTTGTTTCTGAAATCGAGAATAAATTATCCAGGGACAGCGATTGAAGAAAATTTAGTCAAATTCAGCCACATCAATACAAAAATTTGCCGGTTTACCGCTGAAAGAAATCATTAGCTGTGGTACCACCCCTTACCACATCGAAGAGTGTTGGAATCCTGGGTCACGACATCTCCGTTGAGGTTCAGTTATGTAGTTACTTAGAAGAAAAGGTCAAGCTGCCGTCCAAAAAGCTCCGTGTACTAAACGAGACTAAGCGCAAGTTCGACCCCATATGGAGTGCTGCTATCGCCTCTGGGCAAGAACACCTGGATACAAAGACGAGTTGTAAGAATCTTTGACGATCCTTAACTCACAAACAAAAGCAAACCATTAAGTCTGAGTAGAGACCGTGCATCCTTGTGCATCTACCATTTGTATAATGGGTTGCGTTTCGGAAAATGTTCAACATGATGCCAACATGATCGTATCGCTTGCGATCGGCGAGGAGTCTGTCCTCACCTTGAAACCTAAATGGTCGATGACAGTTCGATTTCAGAGGAGTTTCCTTCCGCACACTCTTCAGATATGGAATGAACTCCTTGTTAAAGTTTACCCAGGGATGAGGGGACTACAGTATGAGGAACAATGTGTGATAGCCTCAATAGTCTAGGTGTGGATGTTCGCAGCGACCTCAACTATAGATATTATATTAGGGGGGTCATTTCCATTTCATCTCGGACTTCTCGATGCTCTGGTCAGCTGGTTGCAGAGACGGGCTGTCCACATTGTTAATGGTACAGACACAAAGTGTTTTATTGAAGGCAATATTGTGACATCCATTTTTAATTGCAGATACCTATAGATTAAATCAATTCAAATGCGAGAGTAAAACTCCCGCGTGTCTATTATGCATAGTTCTTGAATAAAGGAAACTGCAATAAAAAAGGATGTCACAAAATTGTCATCCTTAAAACACGACGTTACCAAATACATCGAGCCACTTTACCTACTCAGGAACATTGCCTCGCTAAGCGTATTCTACCGCTCGTATCTTCTCGTCCTCCTACTCACTACATTAAGTTCTTTAAGCGTAACAGGAAGAGATATTAATGTTGGCCGGCAAGACAGCGGTGACCTCCGCTAGATTTAGGTCTCTCGGTGGTTGCCGTTGTGTTTGGATTATACTGTGGTTACCATCCGGAACAGTATCATTAATGTACCGAGCTACTGTATAAAAAAAACGCAAAAATAGTAAGTTAACTTTATCAGTGCCTAGTAACACTAAAAAAAAACCCTTTTCAGAAACTTTATGTACCTCAGCGATAGAATGCTCCACATTTTGAAGAACTAAAATTTGTAAAATATGTGAGCGATGAAAATGTATTTTAAGGGGAATATTGTATTCGAGATGGTAAAATTTTTACCCGACTGCAAAAAAGAAGGGTTATATTTTTCGAGCGTATGTATGTATGTATGTCTATTTCTTTGGCAACGCTCTGTAGCCTAAACGGCGTGATAAATTTTAGCATACGATGAGTTGTTAGATTCGTCTTGTGGGAGTGACATAGACTATATCATATTTAAGCACAAGGTCTAGGAAACAAATATAAAGTAAATATAGAAAATATGTTTTTTTATGATAAAATGTTTTTTGTTTCCGTTTAATAATTTAGCTTGTTATAGAAATACTTTCATCATGTTAACAATTTTTATCACTTTTGTTGCTGGAAAATACATGAGTGATTTTCTTTTAAGGCTTCAAAAGTTGATTTTTTCCCCTCCTTTCTTATGACTAAACAAATTTTATATTTCTAGAGCTTTAAAGCTCAGAAAATCTGTGCAAATTAAAACACTTTGCAATTTTTGTAACTTATAACAGCTGGAGAACGTTTTGTTTTATTATTTACAAAGTATGACAACCCTAAAAAGAGAATTAGAATTAGATGTGAGATGTCATTGTATCTTCAGAACAAAAACGAATCGGTTATTTTATGGTGATTATTTGAAATTCAGGATGTGGCAATACATAACAATAAGCAATTTCTTAACCGAAAACATTTTCATATAATCTGTTTAACAAACATTAGGTACCTATTATTATTATCCGGTAGGCAGTGTTTCATGCCAGTTAAATGAGCAGGGAATATTGAGATGAATAATACGCGATACTCATCACAGAATCCAATAAGGTAACTTCCGATCAATTTTCTGATTTTATTAACCGTGCGTGTTCCCTCTTTGCTTACAGACGCCATTTGCAATCGCAATCAAAATTACTACCACCCTTCTAGTTCTT
The DNA here is from genome assembly GCA_033032175.1 of Saturnia japonica. Classification (NCBI taxonomy): domain Eukaryota; kingdom Metazoa; phylum Arthropoda; class Insecta; order Lepidoptera; family Saturniidae; genus Saturnia; species Saturnia japonica. The sequence continues at coordinate 331,992 of CM065317.1, forward strand.
TAATACTTCAGCAATATCTGATTGTAGCAATGTTAACTCTTAACGCTGGAGCATAGAATTTAAAATAGTTTACCGCGCTGATACTCCAGTGAGTCGAAAAAACCGCGACCGAACCCGAAAAAGATGAAGTGAAAACACGACTGGTGAATTGAGCTGAGCATAATTTTGAGTTTCTTTTCTGGAAGGTCGTTCGCTGATTGGCGGAGCCGGTTTGCAACGTAAAGCCCTGATTGGTCGGCCGGCGACTGATGTAAAAAATATAGCTTTGTGCCGACTCCAGCGTTTTATTCACGACTATTAGTTACGGTTGGATGAACGGGCGCCCGCAGCGATAGTGACGGGACAGTCTCGTTATCGACAATCTCTAATTTCTACAGTAATATATTTCGTTCAAGAAAATTATTGATATGTACAACGGAAAAGGAAATGTGTGGTGATATTAAATAAGGTTGTGTAGTAAATAAGGCCCTATTTTTATATGGTTCAGTTAGTAGCGTGTACGGACTCCGCGCCGATCGACGTGAGTTCGAATCCCTGCAATGAGCCTGAGTTTTCCGTCAAGGGAAACATCGTGATGAAATCATAGTACGATGATAGGGCTTTTTCTAATCCCCACCTGGTTAGCTACCACCCTCAAGTTGAAAATCTGTCGCCAACTACCAATAGGTGTGTTTCGACACGTGCACATGAGAGTCAGTCTTCCACTAGGCTTAGCGTGCTACCATCTTGGTCCACACCCTCACTTAAGATCCGGTATGACTGCGACCAGAATGCTAAGCCTATAACGATAAACAAACAGATATTAATTAAGCAAAATTCTGAATTTTGAGTAACGATAAGATAGGGAATAATTAAACATATAAATTTGTTTTCTTTAAGGAAGTAAATGAAAAACAGTGGCCCCCAGAAAGACTGCTGACAAAAGTGAAATCTCAAAACAATGGAATAACTGTGTTCTTGTTTAACTTTTAAACGAATTATAAATTTCATAATTTGTAAATTGCTATTACAGCATGTCGAAGATGCGATATTACAAAATTTGACCTATCCAAAAAGACAAACATGCATATGATACAGTCGAGTATATACAATGTATCAGTGTATGTATGCGTATATATTTACACAAGCCACTATACTACGCATCGCTAGTCTGGCGCAAGCGCAATACGTCACGAGCATGTCGAAGTAATCGATGACGGGTACCCATAAGTAAACTTACTTATAAATCCCCTACCGAAAATCGCTCAACGCGGCTAAAGAAATTTATACTTCAAAATAATTTGAGTGTTTTTTAAATTTTAAATATTTTAACGTATATGTGCTACCTATCTATATATTTTTTAGTTTGTCTATAATAGTATACCGATTTATCGATAAGAGTTACCGCATTACTATTTGTGTTTACTATCCTCGAGGTGTATAATGGGACCAGTGGCAGTTGCCAGTTACCGTCTCAATCATCCCACCTTTTACTTACTGTTAGAGTAGGACGGCAATATCGTTATTACTAGTCGGTGGGGGACGCAATGCACGCGTTCATTTGTCTGTACATTCAATTCTACGAATGTACACAAGAACATATTTGCATTTACAACTTTATGACGTATTATTAGAGTAGTTTTTGAGTAACACATAACATTTACGTTGTATTGTGTGAACAATATTTAGCATGTATGTTTTCTTTAGATATGAATGCAAATAGTAATGGCGCATTTTTATACGAAATGTTTACATAGAGGGACTGACTCCCGACTCCCGAGGCTCCGGGCTCCGAGTGGAGTATGACAACGTGTAAATACGGGCGCCATTTTGCAATTCGCGTACGGACAGCAAGGCAAGTAGTGTGTTTAAGGGTTACAAGTGGATTTGCGTTAAGTAAAAGCTGGTTGCGGGTGATAAGGGTTCTCTTGGCCCTCGTGCCTCTTGCCACGAATACTTACGTACACTACACTACACATGTACTAAGTGTTCTGCAGGTTATTTGTTCTGACGCTCTGAGCCTTTTCTAGACGTTAGTTAAACTGACCGTTAGGCTCGGCCTCGGTATTCGGCACAGTCCAAGGTCTGTAGTTCAGCTCCGTCTGCAGTTCCCATCTGTGTTGGTCTAGTGTCCTCCGAGTTCAGTATTGAATAGAGTAAAACTGAGATAAATATTCTAAAATCTAGCTTGAATATGTCTTTGCTAACATACATTAAGTCATCAAGGATGTACTGGAAGGATAAAGTTATATTCCTGGAATTGATTCTTTAGTGATTCGCGAGGTCTCATGCTGTCTGTTGCTCGAATTTGCCTGTTTTTGTAATATGTATTTGGTATTACCTCAGCTGCTGAACCCCAAAGCAAAATACCTTTAGTCATTAAGCTATGAAAGTTATCGAAATAAACTAGCCTAGCGATGGCAATATCTGTTAACTGGCGAATCTTACGTACTGCGAATGCAGCAGAGCTTAATCTTCCCGCCAAGGTTTTAATACGCGGACCCTGTCTACACTGACACTTGACAGTTTGAAAGAAAACCCTTATTTAAAATAGATATATAATGACTATAATATTACACTTTATAATCGCTTATTGCAATTGAGATTGAGCAGTGAATCGCACGCGTTAAAAAGGCCCTATTGTAATTTTAAATCATGTGTAAATACCCAAGAAGACAGTATTATCAACTAAGCTTACTAAATTCCTTTCTATCTATCAACATGCCGAACATTGGGCAAGGAAAATCTCATAAATTTAGTTTTAATTGCATTTAGCAGTAAATTATTTAAAGCAAATCGATAATTCAGAGATTTTAAATAAGGTACTGTTTATTTACCCGAGCTCCGAATCTATTCTTTTCATTTTAAATATAAGTGAACTGTGCTCTGCAAAAATAACCATGTCAGCACTGTTTTCAACCACCAACGGTAGATATTTTATATAAATGAAAAACAAAAAAGATCCCTAAATCGAGCCTTTGAAGGCCTTTGAGAGAACACCTAGCACACCGAATATATCCTGTGACTTCTCCCAAGCCTTATATAATATATAAGACTTATCAGCGTTGCACTAGCGTCAGTGGTTGATTTTGGTTTCGTAAAAGCATATTGCCGACCATCGAAAATTTCTTATGTTTTGAAATATCGACCGAGGTACAAAAATTGGTTCATATTTTCCAAGATCACTTCCACAACCTGATCTAAACAGAGGAACTACTTTACTTATTTTCATTAAATTAGGGAAAGTTCCTGTTTCTATGAACTGATTTGATATTATGGTCAAATATTGACAAATAAGGACTGAAGTAGGTACTATTACTGACATTCTCCAAATGTCTTCAGTATGTTTTAAGTTTTTTTTTTTAAGTCTTTAATATTTCACCTACACTAATAGATGTAAAAGAAAATTTAGAATCCACAGGTGATAAGATTTTCCAAAAGTGATGAAGCACCATGGGGTGATGATACTATATTTTTTGTTTCTACTGAGGGTATATTTGGGATATAATCCTGAAAACAGTTAGTAGCTTTTAACTGTTTGAGACATGTACTCCCTTGACGTTTAGATTAAGCGAATTATCAGTTATGTTATATTTTCCTGTTTTTTATTTATTATTTGCCAAACAGTTTTGGGCCAATAGGCAATAACTGGATTTCAGAACTTTTTTTTTTCAATATAGCTTTTGCAGCAAGACAAACACGTTTAATTTTTTTGAATAATCTCTAACGTGAGCATGAAATGAATTACTAGTTGTCAATGATTTCCTATAAATTAAACCATATAGTCAGTCACTACTTTTTATAATTCCTTTGGTTTTGACAATGTTTACTAAATTCAGTGATTATGATACTGAACAAGCTGCCTTAGTTGGTATTCGGATATATATTGTCTAAAGCCTTTGTTTCTATAGTCGTATAATTAATTAGGTTTCATTAGCATTCTTGGTACTGATTATGATGCAATTGCACAGTTTCTAGATAGTACAGTAAGAAAAGAAAGACCTTTAAAAATTATAGTCCAATTATCATCACAAATTCTTTTGACCATGACCAAGAGAACGCAGTAATCAGTAAATGTTTTGAGTTTAAGTGAAAAATGACATGAAAGATATTGCTGAGAGGAAAAAGTCGTATAAAAAGTAAGTTAGGTAAAAGAGATAAAACTGAAATAACCTAAGAAAAAGGAAAATTAAAAAAAAAATTGATTCAAAGATAAATGACAAGACAAGAAAGTTAACAAAGGAAAACCAAAACAATATAATTTAAGGAAGAAGACATTGACGACGTGACTAATTTTAGTGACAAAGAAAATGGAAATTATTTAATAGTACCTAATGATCGAGGATCACGAAAATGATTAATATTATTTACAAACCAAATAACAAAAATGAAGACAATTCACCCAATAACTACTATATAACCACGACCTCAGTCATCTATTCTTTTAAGCATTTCCATGGTGGGGCATCTATCATCAAAAATAGTGTTGCAAAAACTCAATTTCCACACAATCAGAATGTGTAAGGTCAATAAAAATAAGTTTTAATGTAATCTAAAATATTGAATTACCTAGCTATTTTTATATACTTACTACTAGTAATTATTGCTAAATTAATAGTTTTAAAATTAGGAGGTTATTTGAAACATCCTACAACAACGTGTCGGAGACAATATAAAACTAACGTGACATAATAGGTAGCTAGATAATCACTAGATATTTCATATACCTAATAGAAGTTGTTGTGTATTTAAACAGTATCACAGAGTAGGTACTCGTATAGAAGTTGGAAGCCGCATCTGACAAAGTGGCTGTGCCTGAAACTCCGAGCTCGCCCTGTGTCGCTGTGACAGATTCCCTCTACTCATTAGCAACTTGTCCAAACTCGTTATAAGTTGACACCGGCTCGGCGCGCGGCACTCCCCCTTCCCCCCGCTACCTGCTCCCCGACCCTCGCCGCCCGGCTCCGCGCGTTGTGGCAGCCACCGATTGACTCGCTCGTTACCGCCGAAGCTGTAAAAACTAATTCGATATCATTATTGGTAGGGCTGTAGCATAGGTACAGGGCTGTCGCCGCTAAGAATATTCAAAACATTTTCTTTGAGTAAAATCTTATAAAAAACTAAAACTAGTTACCTACCCACCTTAGTGAACCGGTAATCGCAACTTCCAAAAATGTTTACTTTACATGTAAATGTTATTGTTAAAATTTGAATTGAAATTTCGTTTTCATCAAAATTAGGTTTCAAATCAGAGGCTAAGAGACTAAGAGCTACAAACACATTTTTTAAATTCTGTTGTAGGCAGATAGGTGCCTACCTATAACGACTGATATAATATCTGATGTTAAATTAAACTCTACCAAGGAAAGAACTGCTTTTGAAATGTAATCACATGTGGTGGAAAAGACGGACAGTTGTTCGCCGACAGATTTAACTTGAAGTTGCCAGCTAGTGAGACGAGCTCTGGGGAATGCTATACTACCATGTTATAGTCATACGACGATGTTATTGTGAATTAAAAATTCAGGTCAATAGAAATAAATAAAGTAACACTAGCTGGTACCCACAACTTCATTTTCTTATTATTGGATGTACACAGATTGAACTAGGAACACGACAAATCAAAAGAGGAACAATTTTCATACTGTTACTTGCCTTAATATATGTTACAGCTAACCCTAGAGACTAAACAGTTAATTGTGAAGTTAATATTAATAGTTTTGGTGTTTTTCAATTTAAGGAAGAGGTAAAGTAGCAGTCTATGTTGAATTTGAGTTAATTCAGTTAACGTTAAGGTATTATATTAATTTATCTAATAATTGTTTCTTCTTCAAGTGTCTCGCTCCCCCGCAGTGCCTGTAATCAGGACTCAGTTGAAATGTCGTCGTCAGTCGTCAGAGGAAGCTCGATATGCAATACTTAATTGTGAGTGATTCATTTATTAAAAGTAACTGAGAGTATGTGATAATAGGGAGAGACACCGTGTGAAAACTATCCAGCCTCTCATACTCGTACTCGTGTCATCATGTGGTGAGATAACACAGATCTGTTAATTTGTCATCGTTTCAAATAGCTAATAATTCCACAGCGAGCATTGGTGGTAAGCTGCGTTATATTTTAGCCCATAATAAAACAATTGCAGAGTGAAGTTAATTAATCAGTTAAAAATGTTAACTGATTGTAGTAAAAGTTGATGACGCAAGAGTAATGCTTCTTCTCTCTAGTTCTACAACAAAAAAATATACATATATAGGTAGCATTGTAAATTCTATACGGTATAGTATAGCTTAATATGTAGTCAACCCTTATTCGGATTATCTATTGCGTTTTAAAGACAAAGTTATAATGAAGATGAAACTTTACTCTTAGGTATCTACCTACAGTGCAGAGGGGGGTTTTCAAAATGAATAATTATTAAATGTATCTCGTTGTTAGTAAAGAACTGGTGTCTATGAAATGATGGTAATTAAGCATAATTTGAATGATATCTGGCAGCCCTGGCGCCGGGAGCCGGGAGCCGGGAGCTGATGCCCGCGGGCGGGTGCGTGACATCGTGACTTTAGACCGCGACCGGTGCGACCCCCCCCCCCCCCCCCCTCCTCGCCCTAGCCCCCGACCCCGCACGACAAGCCGCATCTCGTAATTTATTTTATATCATAATGTATTGACGATCATTCTGTTCTCTTCCAAATTTAAGTTCATAAAGGGCGCTCCTTTTCGATAAAAGTCAAATACAATGATTTATGTGTACCCTTCCACAGCTAAGGGCACATGCACCGAACACACTCGCTCTCTGCAACTATCGACAACTAAAATACTGTTTGAGTATTACGGATGAACGTTATCATTTCCTCAATCCATATAACGTAGAGACCTACTATTTTGTTAAAATAATTTGTGAGATGTTTGTCTCGATATACCTATCCGTTACTTTTTTTCTATTATGTAGCTACAGGAAACTCATCTTAAAGGGTTGAACGGTTCATTTATCAGGTACAGCTTGCTTGCTCACAGGTAGTCAGTTTGAAGCCGGTACTATGCTACCGCAACCTACCAAGTGGAGCTGTGCCTAGGCAGGCTACTAACTTATTTGAGTTTTTGGCGGGATCTTGAAGTGACATGTTGTGGTTGTTATTTTTAATTCATTTATTTAGGTTTTTGAACCTATATTATGTAATATTTGTGGCGTTTTGCGTGATATAGTTTGGTTTTTGTGCTTAATTGAAGTGGATTATCAATATAAGGTTAAAGCATTCATTCTGAGGTCCCACAAAATCTTCCTAGAAAGTTCTAACAAGGAGCCACCATCTTGTTAGGATACTGAACCGTCATAACACTTGACAATATAATTCACTTGATAATGGCAGTAATGGTCTTCATTAAAGAGGACCGGTTGCCAAGCTAGGAAGAAGAAGAAGAAGTTATTTATAATGTATGGCAACAAACGATATGTATTTATATGTTTAAGTTTTTTACATAAAGTTACACTATCGGTGCCACATCGGAGTGTCTGAAGATGGTTAAGTACTTATTAGTTTGCACTCCTGATAGTAACGGTACGTATGCTAATATTATTTATTTATATTATAAACATGCAAATGAAAAGATAATCAACCTGTATGTGTTATTGCATGTATCGTTGGACCGATATGCGCTGATATTAGCGCCGCCGCCGCACCGCGCCGTCACTGCGCCGTCACCGCGCCGTCACCGCGCCGTCACTGCGCCGTCACTGCGCCGTCACCGCTTCCAACACTGTTATACAAGATATTAAGAATTACTTAATGTATTAAATATCTTGATGTTATATTTCAGCATATAATAATTTATATATACATTTTATAATTCAAGTGCATGGTTCAATGGTAATGCGATCGCATACCGCATCGGATACGTGGGTTCGGATGTGATACTTAAAACTTTACAATTTACAAACTTTAAATTTTTTTTATACAAACTGATAATTAAAACTTATGTATACCAATTCTCTGTGTAATATAATACACCATATATACCAATTATGTATACATGTTGAAATCTTAGTGAATAATTCAATAATTTATTACGACAGCTTCAGAAAAATAACAAAAATATCATTGATTGATCTGCAAGTACCTACCTACCTACTATGGATAAATTAAGTATCTAAGTTCCAGTATTTTAATTCTTCATCTGCATCTGAATTGCGCTCCTTACATGGATCAAAAAGTGCAAATAATGAAAAGTTATGTGTTTTCTAACTCTTGTACTTACAGTTACATAGATACCTACTATCTATACCTAAGTATCAACGCTGATAATAGATTTTAGAACTAACAATGGTTAGAGTTATCTAAGACCTGCTAACTTACCTATGCCCGCGACTACCTTCACGTAGAAATGGTCTTAACATCCTAAGTAAACTATCTGTGAGTGTATTTGGATTAAAAGTAGGCTGTTTTAGTTTTAGTAAAACGTGCAAATGAGTGATAGAGAGAAATCCATAATATGAGTTTAATAAAAATTTATTTTGAAATCACTTGAATTATAATTAGCTTTTAGAATAGAATCATTAAAATTTCTTTATATACCATCTTATTTTAATTTGCATAAAAATTCCGACTAAAAATCGTAATGAAAATAAAGTTTGGTTTTAGAAAATCAACATTGCTTTTACTGGTATTAAAGTAAAATAGATACCTAACTAAGTACCTACCTACTAATAAACATGTAGGTAATCTAACCATGGGTCATGAATGTTATTTCTATTAAAATGTATTTGTAAAGTACAAACATGTAGGTACAACCTGAACAACATTAATTAAATTATTCATATTCGATTAATTGTATAGTTTAAAATATTTTTCTGTTACATTTCTATAGTAATAATTTAGTATTTGTCGGAATTATGCAATTACGTTAGCGGCGCGGCGCGGCGCGGTGGTGTGCTCGTTCGCCGTCGCGCCGCGCCGCGCCGCGCCGCCTGTGTGCTCGCTGATGAATGCCCAATCAATTTAATTAGGGTTTCCCGCGCCGCTACTCAACAATACTTTATTGCTTAATTTACAAATTGGAACATTGTCCGAGCCAATGGCCGGAGCGCGGTAACGGTGCTCCGCCCTGATTGGCCGAGGTGGCGGCCGCCGCTACTAATTATTGGCCGTTGTAAAACAATACCCGTACGTTTGATTACGGAATGTGTTAATATGGCCGCCTCGTGTTGTGATGAATGACTTATTGTTTTCTCAATATCTCATTTATTGGCAGTTGTGATGGCGGTGTGCGGTTTGACAGTCGTTATAATGCCTTGTGGTTTATTTTGTGAAATAAAAATGATTTACTGTAAAATAATATAGGTGAGTTGCATATATTATATTATTGTTAAGTATCTATCTAAGAAAATGTATGTTTGTCATTGTGCACGAATTACGCAAAATTACCTACTCTATAGATTTTGATTAAACCTTTTTTGTTTTACTCCTTAGATATTGATCCTATTCTAAAAAAAATATCACGATATTTTCATTCAATAAAAATTTGTTAAAATTTTAAGAAACTACGATTTTTATAAATAGTACCTACGCTTGTCTTGTCGTCCAGGCGAGTGGGGCCGCGGGCACAGCTAGTTGTTAATAAGGAAGTAGAGGAATTAAATTAGTTACCTTTAGTTTTTTGTTAAATATATATATATGCCCATACACTACATATGTACCTACTCACTGTTTAGTCTAATTAGACTACCTATACCTAGATATATGAACTTGAGTACATGATACATTTAATAAGTAGGTATTTATATGATGTGAAATACTAATTAAGGAAAATATAGTTTCCAATATTTTTCTATTTGCAAATTTTTTTTAGATGAGTTGTATCAACTATAGATACTTCAAAACTGAACGATTATCAACATAATAATAACAGGTACTTACCTAGGTAAATATATTGATATAATACTATTATCTATATTAATAGATCTGTAATTCTGTCTGTGCATGTATGTTTTTCCTAATTTCTCAATAAACAACTATCTAAACGTTACTGAACACGAAAATGCCATAAATGTTGCCTGTCTTTTTGTTTAGGTATATATCCGGATTAAACTCAAAAACGTCTTGACTGATTCTTATGAAATTTTGTACCCGAAAAACTTATTTCATTTGATAAGAATTTTTAATGATACCTATGCGTGGAAATAAAATTACGAAACAAAACTAATTATTGCGTAATAAAAGCGTGCGGAGCCGCGGGGCACCACTAGGGTTATATATCTGTGTTAAATGATTTATCAGATAAGTCTGTAAAGACCTTCCCGATAATACCTATGTACTTGGTAGATAGATTAGGTAGATATACTTAAACAGAAAATATAGAGAAAAAGATATAGACAGAAGGTGCTTTAAATGCAATAAATATTAGAATAAGTACAACACAGTATATCATAGCGGTTCCTAGATGTACCTAGGCAAAGGTCGTGAAGACCAGCTGTAGCCAGTAGGAGGGGCTGTTCATCTCTCTTCAGTATCAGATTCAGCTCTCTGACTGACTGTATCAGGCAAATAGAAGGCTACAGCTGTGTCTTGTACACTATTTACTAAAACTAAATTATGTATAATATTTTATACATAGTAATCTATTATTTAAAGAATTTTAAAATCATTTTAGATTGCGTTATGGTTTGAAGCTATGATGAGTCAGTGGTTTCAGTTGTAACGTTCTCAGACACCGCATCGAACTACGTGGGTTCGAATTCATTAACTTTTAGCTTTTGTTGAACGAATATATCGGGATGGAATGAGCTACAGCATGGCTGTAGGATATTTCGCAAGTAATGCTTGTCCAGCTGGCTCAGTAGAAATAAATAAAACCCGTCAAGTTTAAACAAGTGTGTTCCGGCGGATTCACTCGGGAGCTCGTTCATTTAAGCTTAGCGTTTTATTCTCTACCTAATTATTATATTTTACCTAATTACTTATGGTGCCTAATTTACTATAGAATACACTCATGTACACACGATGACCGCTATGTACTTGCGTACATGGAATCATATACCTACACACACTATTCCTTATATCTACAGATATATATATATATATATATATACTACTGTTTTATTTATATGATAAAAAGATTTTCGTATGCAACCAGAAGAATACATGTAAACATTTGACATGTTTCTATCTGTTGTTATTTGAATTGACAATCGTAACATCTACGCGACCATAAGTAAACTAAGTTGACAATAATAAATACTTAGATATCATATAATACAAAGTAGAAAATTCCATCAATACGGTTAGAACTACCAGTTACCTCTAGCCTATAGGTATTATATATATATATGTACCTGCTTAATTAAATTAGAAATTTCAAAGTAGGTGCGTTTATCGGAATGTTTGTCCTCAACTAAACGGCTGCGCAAATTCTAATGAAATTTAGCATAGAAGTCGATTATATTGTGGAATAGAATAATGCAAATTATGAATGGAAATAAATATGTGGTATTTTCAGAGATTGCTTTCTATAAACATTTCTCTATATAATAATAGTAGATAGGTATTAGATATAGGTAAAATTTGAGATATTCTATCATTTTAGAGAATCATATGTTATTGTTTGTATAGATAGATAAGGCGCAAGTTCTGTTTGTAATAATTTTATTTCTCGTATTAATTTTGTTTATATTTTTATAAGTTTGCATAGAGAACTGTTGACTGGGAACCGTGGCGTGTGAGGTGTGGAGAGTGGGCACAGACAACCACCACCACCAGTACCTACGCAGTAGGTACTCACACTCACAAGGTACGTTACTGATCTCATTATATTAAATGCATAGGAAATATACATTATATATTTATTTTATGATCATTATTATTCGAACGCATATTATATCAGTAACAAAATACGTAATAACCATTGGGTTCGTCGGAGTCACGTGAAACCGTCGCGTCGCGTCGCGTGCGTGCCGGCCGCGGTCCTACCGGCACCGTGCTCCCCCGCCCCCCGCCCCGCGCTCCCGCCGTCGCGTCGCGTGCTCGGGACCCGGGGGGGAGGCAGGGCTCGGCCGGCACACGCCCCGCTACTTAGGTTTTTTAATCAACCGCGCTCTCTCATTACTATTCCGCATAATGGAGAGCACGGCTGCCTGCACCCCGCACCCCACACCTCGTACCCCTCACGCTCACGCTGAGCCCAGAACGTAGCAGGTGTAGGCAGAGCTCTCACCTCACGGCTCTATCTCTAACATTTAATTTCAATATAACTTATAAAAAAATAGAATTTACTTTTGCCGTAAGAACTCAAACAAATGTTTCATTATAATATTAATCAATCATTCTGAATTCGTTCCCCCTGCGTAGTAATGTGGTAGCGTGGTACTGTGATTGAATATGTGGTGGTGACTCAGTGATACCAAAGACGTAGTTAGCTAATTTTTTAACAGGACCCAGCTTATTAGCAACGATTTGGTACCCACTTAATTGCGCCCATGTGCTAGAGTAACACCGCGGCCGCGGGCTAGTTTGCAAGTTTCTCATCCGTTTGTCCTCCGTCCTTACTCGTAGCTTCTACCTAATAAGAGATTACCTATTTGAATTTATAAATGCAATTGTTTATTTATTTGATTAAACTGAGTACGCTGTTAGCCTGAGGGGCTGTAAACAAATAGAATCACTGATGACTTTTACAACTTTATCGGGCTTGGTTAAGCTAGTGATTGTCTAATAGTTACATATCTATTTTCTATATAAACTCTTTTCACAGTACAGCATAGTAATTACACAACAAATGGCAATTAGAAATAAAAAAAATATATGATTTAATAAGAAAAATAGCTGTAAGGGATAAGGGATGTACCTATACTGTAGCTGTAGCCGACAGCGCATAAACACAAGCTACGAGCTAAGCGGAGCTGAAAGCGATCGCACAATCACTGTAAGTGGATTTCCTCGAGCCCACAGGCTGCTTGCAGCCGCACCGGGACCGCAATTATGCACCCTCGGGCCTGGGGGGTTGCAGCCTACACGGAGGCGGGATCCCTCCCAAGCACGTGTGAGTGAGGCAGGGCTGGCTGCTGGGATCTAATTGCAACTCGCTGATAAGGATTGCTTACACCACGGAGTTGATTAGTATTTTACATATTAGTTCTTTTGGATGAGATCGATTTCAACTGGACTGATTCACCATTTAGTAGAGAGTGAGACGAAAGGAATTAATTATTATTAGATTTATATATTTTAATTAATACTGTGTGTGAGTAGGTAGCTGACGAGGATGGGATACAAGCTGATAATTTGGCTAAAGTTTCGAATACATTGTCTTCACATTAGGAAGATATAGGGGCTGATAGTTTCATGTTGGAGGGAGGTGAAGATCTTTCGAGGTGATAAGAGAAGGTAAAAGTTGCAGTAATACTTTCAAAAAGTGTAAGAACCTGTCCAATGTAAGCTAACCCTAAACTTATTTAGGGAATTATGAAAAAGTTTCACAAGTTCAACGACCGTTTCCTTATGCAAACAATACTGAAAATGTAAACAGTAAATCTAACATGTGTATGTTTGCAAGCCGATTATAATTAGCTGGTGGTATTCACACAAATAGCGACTGCTGTACTATTAACTAGCATCGCAGGCATTTCTGTTTTCACCCCGAAGCAGCAGCGCTCGCGCAGTACTTAAGAGAACATTACAAGTAACTTGTCTCTATGGAATATAGCAAAAGCACTACTTGCAAACCAGACCGTATGCTTATTTACTACTTTTATTTTAGTACTTATTAAATAAAATATACGTAGGTACAATAGGCTCATGCCCACACAGAGATATAGACAACATGCACGTGTTAGCTAGATCACCGAGAAACCCAAGTATTATTTATTCATAAAAATTTACAAGCTTTTTCATTTAAGCGAGAGCGCACTTCAATGAGAGTGAGTGTTTATCGAAAGAAAACATTGTGGTGAAACTATAGCGTGATGATGGAAAACGATTTCCTCGTTCTTCGTGTTCTCCTCACTAGCTATCTAGCACCTTCAAGTTAGAATAGTCAAAGACTAGATTTAAAAGAAGGCAACAAGGGCTTCAATCTCGAGGACCTCACAAGTTATAGACATCTTAACAAATAATTTAAATAATTGATATTGTTCGTTGTCGCAACCAAGGCCTTACAATGCTTTAATCTGGCTCTGTGGAATCCTGAAGTTAATTCTATTTTTAAGTTTAACGTGTTTCAAGTAACATTTGTTTAATTAAACGTAAGAATGTAGAAAAAACTCAATGTAGCAATGTTAACAATAAAATCACTATGTTGCCTGGGACAGACACGACTCACGACACGTCGTGAAGATATTCAGGAGGGTCTAAGCAGTACTCACTATTTACCACTTACGTACGTCGTATAAAGCGTTCAATCAGACTCTCTGAATGTCAGGTACATTTCTCACGTGGTGTTTGTGAGAGCACGCGGGATCACATTACTTGGCAGTTAGCACAAAGCGCACCAGTGTCTCGGTGTCTCGGTGTCTGTAATGTCGGCCGGGGATGTGTCGACACGCAACGACATTATTGTGCGACGCTTTTGTCGACTGACGCGACGTGCCTACGTGTTGACATATGAAACGTTCCTCCATTGACAATTGTTCACACGGGGGCTCCCTATGCGCTTTTTGTGTTCTGCCTATATACTTATCATTTTTTATCTGTTGTTAAGATATTTACTGTGCTACCAGGTCCAACGCGACGTTTTGCCTATTAATTTAAATACATTTATATAATTTATTAAATGAGTTGGCTTCTTAGCGTAGTGTTGTCAGGTTTGGTTTCCTTTTGGATCATATTATGTTATTTTTATTAATTTATTTCATTATTGTTAAGTTTATATCTACCACGCACTTGTAATACAGATCTCTTAATGTATTTAATTATTTGTAGTTACAAAAAAATCTAATGTTACTACTACAATAACTTTTCGATTTGCATTTGATTTGAATATAGATTAAATATAAAGACGAATCCATGTAAAAATACAATTTCACATCTTACATAGGAACTGACAGGTAACTACAATGTGAAGCAGTCGAGCCAAACCAACTAATCAACTGGTTTCCGCGTTGTGTCAGCTTCAACCAATTATTTATCTAAGGTTATAGTTAAAAAATATGTACCTAATATTATCATTATATAAATACGTGAAGTAAAAATTTTGTACCCATTTTTAAGCGTATTGCGTGCACGGAAGACTGTGAGATTTGACATGATTAAAGTTTATATGGAGAAAGAGTGCAAGAAGCTAAAATTTATATATAATATGTGTTCCTAATGAATTATATAAAATAAATTAATATTGCGAATCCTAACATGACCAGAGCCATTGAACTTAGACCCTTTAAAATATTGACATTGTCACTCAACGAAAAGTGATATAATATTTATTGTTTAGATGTCAATCAAAAAATAGTCTATGATTAAAAAGTCGCTGGTCGAATTTCGATCATTGGGCTACCGCTAGTTACTGTGGTTACACATTTTAAAATTCTGTCCGCTGCCGTTCCTCGAGCTATATATTTCTTTATTTGTTTTAAGGTTTTGCGCATTTTAAGCGTCAAAATAGTTTTGTTCTTGATGCTACCTACTATAGAATAACTTTCCACAGGGTTGTACCGCCACGAGCAACTGCACAAACCGATAAATCGTTCCTTCAATCGACGTCCCCTGCATGTCTAATACCATTTTTGTAAATTTTCGATACGAGGCCATCCATAAATTACGTCACACGAATTTTATGATTTTTTGACCTTTTCCCCGTCCTTGTCACAGTTGGTCACATTTGTGAGACCCAACCTAGTGTGATGTCACATATTTTGCAATTTTATAATTAGAAATTTATGAAATTAAAACAGCAGTGTTCGGAAATTATTTTAATTTCCATTTAAAATATTTTTCAATAAAATCGACATGAAATCAAACAAAGGTATAAAAATTAACAAAACATTAAAAAAAAAACACTTTAATGAAAGATAAAAACTTATTCCATAACTAACATAACTTATTTTTCTTCGTACTATAAAGGTTAAAAAGTTAAGTTAAAAAAGTTAAAAGTTAAGTTTCAAATAATCGAGTTGTAAAAGTTGTTAAATAAAACATTGCTATGTTCGAGATACAGAAGTCCAATTTAATTTTTTCTCTGATTATTTTGACTGGAGGGTTGAGTTTTAGTGCAACGGCGGTTTTGGGACTTGAATGGAAGGGAAGACATTCTTTCGAGTTTGGGAGGTTTTCGACTTAAAGAAGTTCTAATGTACTTAGATATAAAATATTATATTTTAAAAAAATGTGATGTCACAAAATTTGGGACCCCTCCCCACCTCTTGTCACACAATGTCACTCTTCGTCGAACCCCTCCCTCTCCCTAAACGTGTGACGTAATTTATGGATGGCCCCTAATGATCAGGCGTTTAATGTTATTTTATATATCAGTTAGCAGCGACACCTGGTGTCAAGTAAATGGTTACATTGTGAGTACAGAAACTAAGACGTGATACCACATTTGTTAAATGTTTCCAAACACATACTTATCTACTCAACGGCTTAGAAAGACTTTATGTAGGTACTGTTTGTTGTGAGTGTTTCTCACGTTACGTACGGACACTGGTACGTAATGTTTCTATGTGAGTAGCATTGTAGAACACACGGGCCGGCAACAGTATTATCATGACTTATTTGCTCTTTATGAATTTACCTATGAAATGATACTCTATTACTAGTTATGTTCTGCGGTTTCACTCGTGTACTAATTTAAAAGAAATCACTGAATTACCAAAACTGATTTCCCACCGTCTTTCGTAAAGGATCGTTCTTTAGAAATCAAAGCAATAAACTCTCCAAGCTATACTGAACATACAAACTGATTATGCTAATCATATTTACGGTGCTGTTACCTCTAATCAATTACTGAAGCTCACCACGGCCAGGACCTAATGGCCCCAAGCATCTTTTACATAACTAATTAATTCCTTATTCAACTTAAAATATAAAACCTCTACCGGGAGCTGGTCGAAGAACTGTCCTGTTCTGGTACAAATCCTGATATTTTGAGTTGAAGAAATATTTTTTTTTAGGTGTTTTGTCCCTTTTATAACTAAAAAATGTGTGTGTGTACCAGAGTACACAGGTAAGAAGTGAAACTTCTTTACGACATATCATTTTTCTACTATTTGCAACTTCACGAAAATGGGGTATATAAGGCTTAAGCCTTAAGAAAACAATTTTTTCCGTATTAAATTAAAGCTATTTTATTATTATAGACATGCATACAATTAATGAGTAATTTATTTTATCATTGTTCTTATTATAATATAATTGCTATTTATTTATTGTATTATATTTACAAGTTATGAATAAATAATTGGAATTATCTTTTCAAAGTATATAATGACAGTTAATCTTGTAGAAATGCAACGATTTTATAAAATTAAAAATGAATAAATAAATCATTAAAAACGAATTGGGTTACTTGTCTATTGTATATTGA
Source organism: Saturnia japonica (assembly GCA_033032175.1). Taxonomy (NCBI): domain Eukaryota; kingdom Metazoa; phylum Arthropoda; class Insecta; order Lepidoptera; family Saturniidae; genus Saturnia; species Saturnia japonica. Next base: position 349,476 of record CM065317.1, read on the forward strand.
ACACGTTTAAGTAATCTGATTGCTTAATATCTCAGCTGTTTTGTTATCACAATACAAGTCAAATGAAATCTGTAAACAAACGGCCGTGTGTTCACGCTAAATTAACAAATCCCTTATGAAGAATAACGTAAGCACCAAGTTACAGCAGTTCCGAGGCAGTTTGTGTAACCTTGAAAATTTCGTTGCGCGCCATTGTGTCGCGTTATACCTACAATATAAGGTAAATAAAGGTAAGTAAGTACCTACATTAATTATTTGAGTTTATTATCTTATCTTTAAATATGACAGTTTAATTGATGGTTTTTATTTTACTTTATGACATAACATACCTATCATCACGTCTGTATCCCTGTAGGATTAAGCAGAGATGTACTAATGTACACCCGCAGTTCGCCGAATATGTTTACAGGTTTCATGAAATAGAGAGCGAGCCTATTGCCATTAATCAGGTACAAAGCCAAACTCCGAGCTGTTACTGAGAATTTCATAGAAAAAACCCAATAATACTTTGGTCGAACTGGGAATCGAACCCAGGACTTCGAGCTTAGCAGTCGTGCTTAGTAGCACTAGGCCAATTAGCCGTATAGGTATTGTGTAATGTAAGGTTTTGGTTAAGTTTGGTTATTGTGCACAAGTGGAATGTACCTATTATGCCTAGACAATAAATAGAAACATGAATCATACGTACTTAGGTACCTATTAATAGGTAGGTACAAAAGTAACTGGAGGTAATTTTTTTTTAAATCTTTCTTTTAGTTTAAATGTTGTAAGTACTTACTAAATAATTTTAAAATATTCACAAAATTATATCAGATTGGTACCTATAATAATACCTACCTATAAAAAATATTTATTTTTAGGAAGTGAACTATGTAAATAGAGGTCCGAGGGGTTTATTGTAATAGGGGAGTAGCTACATGCCTTTTTCACCTGGATCAAACACATAATAATTTATTTTTTCGATTTGGATTTATCCTTATGTGGCTACAAAACATTACATTATAACCGATGTCCCACGAGGCGCGTTTATGTGCTTGTTTTGACCCAGTATTTAGGTATAATAAATTTTTACTTTCGTAAAATTTGGACTTTCCTTATTATTACTATAAATGATAATAGATTTAAAAACTTTCTACGTTTTATGTTTTTAAATTCACCTATTTTAAATGTTGTATAACGGTTTTTATGATTAATAAGTTATTTCAATAGTTATCTTGATAAATGTCAAAAATTATGCTATGGGGTAACTTGTAACAAAATCTTAGTGCTTGATGTAACATATTACATCAACATGTTACATTACCCTACAGTGATTGGGTTTAATGGAACATCCCAGAGGGTTCTGGTTCATGATTTGGCTGCAACTGAAGTTCCACTGAGCCCAGCAATATTATTCTATACGACCAATATTAGCGTTTTCTTTGGAATATATTTACATATCAAAGACTTCACCAAAAATACAAATTATACGCTTCTGTGGTATGGAATAATAATCAAAGAAGAGTCGCTATATAAAAAAAGATTTATCTCAAAACATCCGCAATTTCGGATGATATTATTACAATAGATTTTCGCATAGTACCTAACACATAGGTACGTCAATATAAAGAAATTACATAAAGTGGTGCTCGTACCTAAAAGCCTAATTGTTAAAATCTTAAATATGTTATGTGTTTTATTAACATTTTATTTTAAATTTGAGTTCATTTTTGTAAAAAAAGTGAAGTTACACATAAAATAACTTGTATTATTGTAAAATAAAAATAAGAAGTCAAATATGTTACAATTTTAAATATGTTTAGTTAGTATTAATAAAATTTTCAATAGGTGTTCCAACTGAACCCAAACACGGGGCAGGAAATTTGTAACATAGCATTTTTTATGGTAAAAATGTTAGTCGTGAAGTAAATATTAATAGGTACTTTTGGTTTAATATAGGAAGTGTTCAAGTAGTAGGTAGTCAATGTCAATTAGTGTTAATTCAGTCAATAAATGTTCAATAAATATTCGTTTCTCCAAAAATTGTTCCAGCAAGCCCCTAGCTACCCTACCTATTTATACATTTTTTTCTGTTTTTTGCAAATAATTTTGTATAAAAAAAATTAATAACATAGGAGATTATTGTGTGATTTTAATATAATTTGTTACAATAAATACTTAGTAATTCTTAGAGTCCGCTGTAGAGCTGAGCGACACTCAGTAAGTCTGACTCGTAGCTTAGCCACATACCTAAGTATTGTATTTCTGTATAAAACCAAACATCTACTGATATTTAAATTTATCAATAAGTCAAAAATATTACTGTAAATTTGTGTACAATATGTTCTGTTGCTTGATGCTTTTGCGTGAAAAGATAAGTTAAGACTTGTATACAATAATACATTAACAAAATTTTTACATCATTAACATAGTTTGATTTTAATTTAATTATTGATTAAACGTTTAAAGTTTAATACACACAGACAAACTTAATGACATTATTCCACTTTTTAAATATACTACAGAAAATAATTTAAAGTATCTAAAGGGCAGTAAGCATCTATTAGTTGATTTAATTATACCTGTAGAGATTTGATTTATGTATTTTACAGAAATAAGTAATTATCCGCAGCGCAGAATTAGTTTTATTCAGCTGCGTATTTCATTCACTTATTATGTTTCTAGGTAGATAAGTACTATATTCTCTGTAGAACACTTCATTATGTATTATAATTATCAATACAACAAATAAATAATCACTGATTAGGATGATTTCCATTATCATGATAATTATGTAATGATTAGATTACTTGAGGTATGAATTTTCTCATTATTTGGATACAAAACGTCTACTTCTGAATATAAGTATTGGGTACGTACATACGTTCTATTCAGCAAATACCTACCTTAAATACACTTGGTAATTACTATTTATATTTTAATTCTTACTTTATTGCTAACACAAATAAAAAGATTACTTGTAACAAATACTATAGGTAGGTAGGGTTTAGTATATTTTCATCAGATGCTAAAAATACTTACTTATCTACTATAAAATCCTAAAAAAAAGAAATACAAATTTTTGTGTCTGACTGAGCCCTGAGGCCTTAGATGGCTTTTATGGCCTCACCGTGACTTGGAAAATACAAATGTAAGAACATTGTGTTCTGTCTACAGACTGTCCGAAACCTTCATAACAATTAGATTATAATTTCGAACTGACCACATAGTCTTAAGAGCCCTAGAGCCTCTACCTATACCTCTACCTAGACGCAGTCTGAGTTAATGTGAAGCAAACCAAACTCAGAGCTGACGCAGTCAACAGAACTCAACTTTATTTGGGTCTGAGAAAACATTTGCCAAGCATTGAGATGAAAACAACCCTCTCTCAACTCCGTTCAGGCGGTTTCTTATATCAGCTAACCTCAGATCATATGACATTTAAAAGCCTCTAGAGGAAGCTGCGCGCCGTGCCGGCTCTAGCATTCACTATAGTGAGAATCACCTGTTCCTTCCCGCCACCAGCTCTGCGCTGTCACCTCACGCCTGTTCCTTCACCTCGCCCTCGCCCCCCTGCATGCTCCACCGCCGTCGTCAACCGCAGACCTATTCATTTCTCCCAATTAATCAAAATTAAATGAATCAACTCCTGAACGGTATAAATCCGATTCTAACTGTCTCAAAACAAGGTACCATTTCGATTAGTCCAGTGCTGAGTAGGCGTGTCCCGAGCTTCTCGCGAACGAATCCGGCCAATACACTGCGGTAACAAAATATCCGTATTGGCTATTAGTAGGCTCCGCCCGCGCGCGCAACCGCCAGGGGGGGGGGACCGGGGGACCCGTGGGGGACACGACCGAAACGACGTAACGTTGCCTCATAGCGTCGGAGTTAAGCCCTTGTTTCATCGGAGCGGTTAGTCGCAGTTCAGTTGTGAAACGTCGCAAGTGTTGTGCGAGGGCTCGTCAATTACGATGATTCGGCAGTGGAGGCCCGGGGCTGCGAGCGCGCCGACCTCACGGGACTTGGGTTTGCAGAGAGCGCGTACACTAGCGCTAGAGACGCCGCCGCGAGCGCTCGTGTTACGCACCGCAACTTACACTCGTACTGTCCCGATCCGATTTCATACCGATAGGAAAACAAACTATTACAACCGTTGAGTCTAACTTTAGGCCTAAATACAATAATTGAACAAGTGCTATTACAATTTAGGATTATCTTGTGTGTTTGTAAAGTTTACGTACAATTCAAACGAGCTGACCTGCATTGTGATAATAAATATAATTTATTTAAATGAAGTACATACACTTAGAGTTATGTTACGCTAAATAGAGGTAGAGAAGCGAGACAAGATGCAAGCGATGAGCGCGAGCGCCGGCGCTCCGCGTGCGCCGCAGCGGTCGCCCTTCGCGATACAGGAGCTGCTCGGCCTGTCCGACACCAGGGACGCTCGTGACAGGTACTTCGAAAGCCGGGACACGGACAGGGTCCTCAACCTGTCCGAGGGCAGGGAGCCGCGGTCCGCGTACACGCCGCAGTTCCCGCTGCCGGCTTCGATGGCAAGTCGCGTCGCATACGCTGCGGCTTTCAATGCACAGGCGGCTGTCGCGGCGGCCTTCCTACCAGCGCCACCCTTGCTTCACCCTCCACCCGGTAAGTGCATATAATATCCACCCTGATCTCGTACCGTCCCGCTTGCAGAACATACCAGAGAAGGCTGGGATTTCATGATACTCATTTCCCTACAAGGATGCATTAACATACTTGATATATTTTTCTCTCTTAAACATGTAGACGTAACAATCGCATTTACCTACATGTAAAAATGCTTTGAAATTGTAATACCTAAGAGTAATGATAGCGTATAAATACAGCACGGCAGTCCAGGGGGAATTCGCGATATTAAACGATAAAATAGTTATAAGTAGAGCTACTTATTTAATAGCGAGACGTATATCCCTGAAGCGTTTAGGTTTACTGAAAATAGTTTATTAGTAAACTACAATACAACCGGGTTACCTAACACTTGGTCGAGTCTCTCCGCGTTAGTTTATCGACGAGATGGATGTGCTTCGAAGCGGTGATATTATTTATTTCATGACTGTAGCCAATCCATTTTCTTTGACTTAAGAAATTAACTTTCTGTACGATGGTTTTCACGTACGCCGGTAGAGATATGACGTAATGTTAATGAAGATAGTTATTCATAATATCGTAATTACCGAACCGCTCGATGGTTTGTTGTATACAATGTTATGTGAATTTATTAATGAACGTACCTACCTACCTATATCTTCAATGTATTTTCTGTAAATCATAATTATAAAATATTTATAGTGAACAGCTGTGTATTATAAATTCAATAGATAAATAATTTAAAATGAAATTCCTTGTGGTGCGGGATCAATGCTGGTTAACATTTGGTACTAAAGAGCGAGGTACTAGTGGATATGATATTTAGATGCCGTCGCATGGGAACGTAGAAGATTAAAAAAAAATAGTTTTAAGATGAGATTAAGTATAAGTAATGGGTTACAGGATACCTATATGAAAGTATGAAGTGTTTACCTTATCGTTTTAACTACTAAGGTTTACAACTGAATTAAAATATCTTGAACAACATAGTTGAACTGTAGGTGGAAGAAGCCGTTGATGTGACAACCTGACATAATATGACTTGTTGGTGGCTTTTCCTTCGGTAGACTAATAAGCGTGATGACTGTGACCGTCGCTAGAGCAGCACACGTCAGTTGAACGGTAGTTTAGGTATCTACTCACTGTTATGTGCAGCTTAGTCAATCTACGAAAGGTTGTTAAAGAAAATAAACTAGTTAAATAGTTTTTGCATAATATGTGTCTACTATCATGTATTTAAATGACATAGGTTCATTTTTAAAATCAAAGCTTTAAATTCTATTCTTTTTTTGGCTTTAGATACCTATAGGTACTTTTATGAAATTGAAAGTTGTAATATCAGCCTAGCGCTGAGCGAGTGTTTGTTTCCTCACCAACCAGGACCATTTACAACTTATGGTCATTTATGAAAACTTATAAACTACAAATTTACCATCAGATTAGGCAGGAACATAAATCACACAAGGGTAGGCCTATCCTAAAATACCCTATTTTTCCGTTACCGTAAGCTGATTGCACAAAGTGAAAATGTATGGTATATGCAAAGATACGCACCATCGAGTAATATGTTACCGGTCTTAAAGTACCTACGCACTGTGCGGTTAGGCGTCCGGTTAATCGCAAATAAAAAATCCTATGTAAAATCTATTTGTATCCGCACTACGTTGCGGCTGACCGGCTGCCCTGCAAACTACTTCGGTCTCTCGGAGTGAATCGGCTGGTTTGCTGCTGTTGACGGCCTTCATCGTTCGTACTCTACGACGTCAATTAGATAGTTTGGTACTTCAGTACAAAAGTTACATAAATATTCCTTAAATATATTATAATAGGTAGAGAATATAGAAGCAGTTGATGTGGGCACGCTACACGTCACGTCGCTATCCACCGCGGTATGCGTTTATGTAACTTCCCTACTCAATGTCTATTCATGATAATGTAGATATTGGTGTAAACACTAAGTGCCTACCTATGGGTATCGGTCTGCCGGAGACACTGTCGCAGGAACCGCATTGTTATATATCGACCTCTATATACCTAATATATCTATAATTATTATAAAACATTCACTCAGGCATAAACCTTAGGTCTCTATCCTCAGAGGTGAGGAGATAATGATGGATTGCTTACTGCACATGTGGTGGTCGCGAACGGGTCGGACTGACCGCGGTAAGGTTTCACCAGGCTGCTTGTCTCGACTGCAAGTGTTTACTTGAAGTTTACGCTATTCTGAGTTTATCCAGAGTGAAGGAAAAAATCCACAAACTAACAGAACCTATGTACATGATATTTAATAAAATCATAGAGCTACTTATTGCATTCCAGTTAAGCCATGCCAAATAGTTTCAATACATATTTTATGTACTAATATTTAATTTTTTTTAAAAGAAAAAGAAATTCAAACAAAAAGCTAATACACAGTTTAATTAATAAACCAGATTTGTGTTCGTATTGCTATTTCATTGTAGTTACAAGACCCGGGAATGTATAGTTTCATTTATATCGGTTGGTGATTATTATATTACTATAAACGTCATGCGTATTAGCAAACTTAACTTATAAGTTAAAATGAGTAGGTACTGTTGAAACACGAAGACGCTGCACACGCGGGTCTGGTCTTGTTCTCGACACGCAGACTGTGAATCAATGCGCTTTGTCAGCTCTATATAATTAGCATGAATTAATTAATTAGCGTCTTTAGTGTTGGAAACAATGCGGGCTCGCGGGCTGCACTATAGACGCTTTAACGAGTGCCGACATACTACACACCGCACAGTGGATCCGGTTACAGCTTAGCGTGGGTCGCGACTCGGGACCGAGACTCGCCTTTTCATACAATAACCTGCATAATATCATACTACGAAAAATGGAGATACCTGCTAATAAAAGCGCTATCTAAAGGTGATTTTCACGGTCCGTGATATTGCGGATTCTCACGCCAACCGACGAGCACGGGCAGCCACCGCTCACGCACACGCACCGTACATTAAGGCTACAGATTTGTCTGCGCTACCACAGACGAAGCTCTTCCCATGGCGCGTCCGCCTTTACATATTTTCATAAAAACGTACACCTATATTCAATTTATTGCATAAGTGGTCAGTTCAAAATGATTATGTTCGATTTAGCCTCTGTATGAACTGTAGAATACGCGCGACATTAATATTATCATTTTTATAAATTCAATTTAAACGATATTTATATTTTTAACCATTTGACTTTGATTTATCTTAAAATTAATTGTAATATTATGCGACAAGCCGAGCGGAAATTGCCGATTGCGCGTAATATGGACTATTTATGAATGTAGGGAAAACTAAAAACCAGCGCTGTGTGGTGAGGATATACCACGTCACATATAATCAGCTGAGTCTGTTCCATTGACAAATTGTATACCTATGTAGGCTTCTTAATTTGTAAACTTTTTTTGTCAATAAATGATTGCCTATTATTATTATTCAGTATAAAGTCTTGAAGTGTACAATGTGTCGTATGGTATACAGCTATATACAAAAGTACTCTGTGGTGCACAAGCTTGGGCAAATTAATTCGCTTTGTTGAAGCAGTTCATCGAAACTCATTCAGTGATGTGAACTCCTTCAGCAGTTCATTTCATACAGTAAAGCAGTAAGCAATGATGATAACCATTTTTATTCAGAATTCGTGAGTTATGAGTTTGAATTAAACGAAATCTATTATGAATTTAGGGCATATGATTGAAAAGGAGTTTTTGATTAAATAATTTATTCAAAATGGTAAGACTTGTTGCCGCAGATCAAAATTCGATTTCCTTTAATATTTTTCAGTTTGGAGGATACATTATTTAAGCACTTACTACTAATTAAAGTTTTTATTATTTATTATCAGTTTATCTTTTCAAGTAATTACGAACGAGTCACAGGATTAAAAAAGTTTAATTAAAATATGAGTATGAACTTTAACACAATGCATAAGGTTCTTTTTACAGTATACGTTATAATAGTTACTTATGTAATTGAATAAAAACTCTGTGACAATAAATGCGAACATTTACAAATATCTAAATAAAAACGTGGAAATAAAGATGAGTGAGAAAGCAATATAATCTTGTATTGGGTGCGACTAAGATGTCGAATCAACTCACTTTCGCTCACCGCCGTAATCACTTACTAAGTGAATTGAAAGAGTCTAAAGGAATGCCTAAGTTGTCATACTTCATTTGCATCATTCGATGTGAGCAGTTCGTTTGAACAACTCATTCATGAGAAGTCTAGGCTTACCTAACCACACGCACACGCACGCACGCACGCACGCACGCACGCACGCACGCACGCACGCACGCACGCACGTACGAGCATATAAAAAGCATGTTACATTTACGTTTTAACGTTAAAGTATTACCAACAAACACCATTTAAATTATGAACTATTAGGTAAAATGTATGTCGGAACACTCGGTACAGCGGCCTGTGGAGGTTCTATTCAATAAACTAAGTACCTACTAGTTTCCGTATCTGCTGGAATTTACAATAATAAATAAATTATTGTTTACATATATTTTAATTAATAGATATTTCTCTTGAGACACAATACATCTATAATCATTACAATTTAATATTGTATTATACATATAGCTAAGAAGAAGAAATACTTATATATTTATGAACATAATATAAATATTATGTATAATTTCGTAGGGTTAGCTCTCTTAACGTACCTACTTACCTACGATACTTTACCTACCTACATGTTAGATGTTAATATTGATATAAGAGAACACGTAAAGAAGGACCACATAGTAAAATTTGTCAATTCGTTCACTGATTCACGTTCCTACTTACACGCGTGTTGAATCTCAGAAGAATAGGTCTAATAATATCTATGGCGATTGTGATTAATGTTCACGCTTAGTATCGTCCTATCTGATACCACGGAATGTACTTGCTGAGGTATACAGGAACTTGGTCACACGCACTTTTATCTGTCGACTAGCTGTGCGGCCCGCGGTTTTACTCGTGTTTAAATTGAATGCCACCGCGCCCGTGTAACAGGTAGTCCGATTGCTTGACGTTTATAGTTACTGCTTCGCTCTTCAATCTAATAGCTGGAAGTTGTATAACCTTCCTCAATAAGTAGGTTATAAAATGCATAAAAGATTTTTCCCAATTTATCTAGTATTTCCAAAAATTTGAGCCTTCGAGCAAACAAACTTTTTAGCTTTCTAATAGGTATTAGTATAGATAAAGTCATAAAACTCTCAGCCGTAGATTCCATCATTGGTTCGTATCGAATTTTGTGCTTGGTAATAATAATCTTTTCAATTGTGAGCAATAGGTACTGTTCTGTGTAAGTAGCGGGAGCGAGCCTACTGTACGTGTGTATAGTTTGTGGTCGTACTATGAGTTACGGCACATAAGTTATTGTTGATATAATAAATAATCGATTATGAAACACGTAAGTAGGGTAGTGTAAATACAAAGCCGGCGCTCGCTAAGCTCGTTAATAATATGAAAACAACCATCATTTACAATGTTTAAATATCGGATGATAAGTAAATATCACTACATATTAAGTGAAAGTTCATTGAACTGGTCTTCGCCGCGCACACCCCCGTACACCCCACACAAGGTCAATCAATGTGACACCCAACTACAACTGTCATATTTAATATAATTTATAATTATAATACACAATTACGTTGTGTAATTCATTATTGATAATTGTTCAGTATTGTTTTCACTCATATGGTTGTTAGTAAAACTTAACGAGTTAGTTGTTTGTTTGTTCGTAATCTTACCTACCGACGATATAGGTACCTACCTACATATGTTCAAGTTCGTAGTTGATAGAAAGTTCGACATTACACGTTTAGCTATGTGTCTACAGTGTTACTATCTACTTAAATTTCATTATTATACTTATATTGAGACCTGTGGAAGTAGTGAAGAGGTGGGGGGTGGGGGGGGGGAGCACTCTATAAAACTCACTGCCCCCCTAGGAAAATTTGTTAGCTACGTCAATTTAACAAATACAATTTCCAATAACACGTATTGCTACATAATTATATTCAGACGGAGAGACAGGAACGATAGTTAGCGACACGACGCGCGGCTAGCGACTAGCGACAAGCGACATGCGACACGCGACAGCCGTTCTCTCCACAAGGTTCGCAAACCGGTTGATATGAAAAGACGGTACAGGGTACTCCGCTCACACCTAGCAAAATGAAGGTATTGTGGCACACAATAGTGCCAGGATAAAGAAGCTTTTGTTTGAGCCTTCGAGATCTTGTCACTCCGATAAAGAACTGAGAATACTGCTTGAGATAAATGAGTGGTCAGTCGCGTTTATCTTCAAATTATGTACAGACGATATTAAAACCCATTAACAAATGTAAGCAGAGAATTCCATATCGTGTTTCTAACAAGTGCTTCCCATAATGATAATATTTTCACGCAATGAAGTAAACTTGAACATCAAAATATCTTGCATTTTCTATTATTCTTTAATGAAACTTTTCTCTTTAGTTATATATTTTCAATAATTGTATTAAAAAGAGCAAAACACTTATTGTTATTGTGAAAGCAACGCGGATGACATTTTACAGTGCGGAATTGCGAATAGGTATCTTACACCTACCTACCTATACATTCGTTCTCAGCTCTTGTCGGTGGAGCAGTTGTCACTGTTTTCTATCCTTCTTGACTTCTTGATATGACACGACTCGCACTTTATACTTTACTTGTTCGAAAAACCTTCATCTAGGTTTTCCTCTTTCTCTTAGATACCTATACCTATTTGTGTAAATAGTAAAAACAACTTATTTTTTCTACACATATACTTATGAAGACATTAATGATTGATAAGTAATATCAACATTTCTACATAAGTTCGCGAATCGATGGCCTTCTAATTTTTACCCGACTGCCAGAAAGAGAGTTATTTCTCATGTGAATAGGATATACATATTTCTAAGTAAGTCAGGCATTCGTTTTCTTTTCATCGAATATAAATGTAAAACAAACAAATAGTTTGGCTTCGTGTCTCGATTATATAACACACCAATTTCAATAATATGACTAAATACCCAATGATATGTCTATGAACTCTTTGAAATCATACTTACTTACCTTTATATGGTTTTAATGTTAATTGTAAGTGCTGAGGACCAGTAAGAACATGTACAGTTAAACTCAAAATATAAATACACTTTCCTTTCAATAAAATATTACACGAAGCGTCATGGCTAATATTATAAATTTATTTTCTTGTAAAAGTTACTTTTATTAGATAACTGTTTGTGTCCAGCGGTTTCACTCGCATGTAATTTCAAAGAAATCACTGATATTCATTTATAATACTTGAGTATAAATCATTTTTTTATGATGTGGACAGGATTATGCGTCACATCGCACGCCGAGTGTTTATTTTAATTTTCCATTACCTCTCAAATTGTGCGTCTCAATAATAAGCTGTAAAGGGTAAAGTTTATCTTCATAAAATTGTCTTGACGATGAAATAACTTTCATTCATATGCCATGCCTAACAATAATTCTCATAAATCACTTTTTAATTTTCAACAAATCTTTGTCAGGCATATGGCATCCCTGACTTTTTTAGATATATTAAACACCAATATTTTAATAGAAAATTGTATTTACGTATCATTAATTAATAAATCAGCGCACGTGAATAAAGCAGTTCGGAAACATTTCGAGTTCCGAGTTACTTAACTAAAAGCAATATTCAGGGCTAATTGACGGTTGTAGCCTAAAGATTCCTCGTAAATTAGGTTATCATATACAAAAATAATTTTTCAAATCCGATTGTTAGTTCCAGAGATTAGCATGTTTAAACAAACAAACAAAAAACTCTTCTGTTTTATTATATTAAAATAATTGTATAGATTAGTTTAGATATGTTAACGTATAAAACACAGATAAAACAGTGACGATATATGTTTTGTGCGTGAATGTACCTACACGAGACTGCTGCGATGGTTCACTCTTAACAGCGAATCAGTTTGTTCCTTTCAATTGATTTCGGTTTCTCACCTTCACGGCCCGCAACCGCGCCTCTCACTATAGCGTACGTATAGATGTGTATCTATAGGTACGTCAACTTAAAGTCCGTGCCTGTAATAACTGTTCAATTGACTTAGTAAAGTAATTATAGTACGAGCTCAGTTTATTTAAGTGGAGTTTTAGGAGCTGATCACTTGCAGTAGGTAAGTCATTAAGCAGTTTTCTCAATAAAATGTAAAGAAATACAGGTGGTGTTCAAGTACCGAAAAGGTAAAAATAATTATCAAAATATAATAAAAACATTTATATATAGATTAGACATGTGATGCGATGGTGATGGAAAATATTATGAATGAAATGAAGAAGCAAAACAAGAAACGGACAACGAACCTTACTATTGACGCAATAGGGTATAACGCAAAATCAATCCAAAAGCATAAAGTAATGTTCTTACCCCTGAATATTCTATAGGGTAATTATATTATTATTCAATGGGTAATGAATAATAAAACTGTTAGGTATATTATCATTTAGGACCGTAGGTATTCTGTAAGTGCGGTTGGCGGTTTACTTTCTAAGTTTAAATGTACACATGACATATTGAACAACATAAGAATAATTTCTAATGGAGATTCAAAGTGAAATATAACATTATCACAGGCAAATGTTTCTGCGGCACGAATTAAATGAAGAGCACGCATTCAATTCCCAATTTATTGTATGAGGAGTTATCAGGTGAGCGGAGGTCGTGAGGGAGATGTGGGTCGAAGCGTGCGAGCCCAGGGTTCTTATCGATCAGACAGGGCAGGCAGGCATCCCAGGAACGCGGAGCAAATTAGACAAGCACATTAGCGAGGTTATTATCGCGCCTTCGGACCCCGGTTAGGAACGTTACACACTGACACAAGCTATATCGCTTTAATTTGCATTGCATTTACCCACCATAATACCTAATCCAATTCAATGTAATCTAGTCAGTGTGTAACACATGTCTGAGGCAAATAATAACAAGTATGACTGCAGTAAACTCAATGGTATCTATGGTCTAAGATTAATGGTAACCGTTGAGAAGTGATTAACTAAATATCCACTGTGGCCCTACTCATCCGCCAACTAATCACGGTAAAAGTTTATACGTAACTGATACAGTTTTTTAAGAATGTACTTTGGTTAATGCTGAAATACGATGCATTGAGGAATTCGCCACCTTCGTAAACTACTTTCAACTTGAGTAGCTCGTGCAGGGTACTTCTACACATACTCCAAACGATACGTCTTAATCGTATTACTTAGTTCTACTTAAGTCTAATGTTTTAGTTATTCTAAGCTATAGCACTATTAAAAGTAAGTAAGTACAGTTATAAATACAGAATCAGAGTTAGTAATGTGATATGTCGCGGTAGGGCATAGCGTTCGCATCGCGGCATAGCGGGTACTGTAGCCCGGCCCTTACCCAAAAGGGTTGTCGGTTATTGGTTCGCGCAACCGCCGCGCTCGCACACGTATGCACACATTCGCAATGAGTTATCGCTTCAATGGGAGGATTGCACGTGTGTGCGTGCGGCAACCCTTCCGCCGCGCCACGTCACACTGTGAGCCGGTTTGTTATTGTTTGGTGCAAGTGATAGCAGTAAGCGATAATTTGCCGCTAACTTTTTAGCCTTAGACTTACATGAAAAAAATTATATCTTAGTGTTAAGTCTCCGTAACAAATTACTTTATGATCACGGAAACTGAAATTTATTTGCCTACTTATTTCAGTTAACTCTCTTACAGAGATGAGCCGAATGTGATTTTTGCCGAAGCCGAACTTCGTATCAATTGTGGCGCCAAGAACGTGACAATAAATATTTACGTGTCGCTTTCCATTTTTCTTGCGCGCCTCTCTCTCATTTCTTATGACTATTTTTTACTTCCTCAGACCCCAAGCCAGTCGAGTTAATGATTTCTCTATGTGGTAATGGTTACACTAGATCTATTTCTGCATTATCGAACCATTTTAGAATTTATTGTAAAAATAATTAAAGCAACTACAATATCCAATTCACATGATGGAGTCAAGTTATACTTAATTACTATCGGATTCAAGCGATATTCTATCTACTCTGGCTTCTTATTAACCAACAACTTTACCACTATTATTATCAGTAAGTACTATTATACTGTTTTTCCGTAAGTGGAAAATTGATTATCCACATTCTACGCAAATTCATGAAGCCTCAGCAGAAATTATAGTTTTAGATAAGCAGCCATTTTCAATTTTTCGAAGTTCATATATTTAACATTTTGGCCCTCATACGTTACAAAAATTTATCTACATGTTGGCATGTATGCCATCCTCAGTAGTAGAGTTATTAATTGATTCATTTTTCTAATGAAAACTCAATATCAAGTATCTACTAAGAAATTTATGAAATAAGTAGTAACACCTCAGACTTTCGAATAATTGAAAGTTTTGATTTGATAAGGACTTTCAAAGATCAAAACTATATCTATTACAATTTAAATTAAAGATCTTTAAAAATTAGTATTTAGCAATTCATTTAGATAATAAAAAGATGAGACATAACTCAACTGTGACGCGGGGGAAATCGCTACTAAAATATATCTAAGTAATATATTAATATTAACATGGTTTTTTAAAGTACAAATAGGAAGATAGATAAATAGATAAAGCCTTTATTCGCAGACCATAAGTATTATAACAGAAATAGTATTAATAAATGACTTATAAAGTAAATATTTAGTGTCTATACTTTCAGCAAACAGTTTGTTTGTCAAAATGTCTCTCTGACAGAGACCTCCCCTAGTTCCTTCCACGCTTTTCTATCTTGAGCTAATCTTCTCCATCCCATTGGTAGATAATCTTCCTATCTCTTTATTTGACGTCTTCTTTGTCTTTTTTCCGTTTACCATGTACCATTCCATGATGTCTTTCGTCCATTTCACTCTGTTTGTTCTAATGATGTGTCCAGTCGAGTTCCACTTCAGTTTCTTAATTTTTTTGGAAACATCGCTTACTTTTGTCTTTCCTTATACTTGAAATGGTCCACCAATCTTTTAACCTTATATTTAGCCAACTTCGCTTTATGTGAAGCTGGCAGTTTGCAAGTTTTTGGTTGTTTTTGCTCGTAGCAGGCCAAGTTTGACAAAAAGGTACACATATCTTTAAATCCGAAATACGCCACAGAAATAATCCAATCTGAATACATCATTTGTTAAAACTTTTTGCAGTCGGAATCGGTTTCTTAAGCTCAAACGAGTTCTCCTAACATAGTCATTATATTTCTCATTTCAGAATTATAATTGAGATCAGTAAAGCAATGTTTTAAACATAATGATGAAGAATTCAAGATTATGAATTCCTGTGTGTAAGTTTTTAGTTGAAAAACAATGTCAAGTAGGTGTATCTGTGTACTTATTTGGCTATGTTTACTCGCTTGAGCATGTGAGTGTATGTCCTGTATGTACATCAGCGCGCACAGTGGCGCCACGCAGCGCACAGCACACACACTACTGTGTCGCGGACTCGGCTCTGTTTGTTCTATCACCGCGTATTACCTATTACATAGCGATCGCTACCGCCTGTGTGTAGGCGCCGCGTCACCTTCGGTACTTCTCTACCTCACCTATATTATTTGTACATCGCTGAACTCACAAAATATTTCTTTTCCTTACGTAAATACAATCTTTTAATAGTTACCTACATTACAAATTCTTATAGTAAATTAACAGTTAACAGTTAATTCTACCCACATTCAACACAAAATATTCTGACATTTTCATAAGTTGTAAAACAATTCTATGATCGTCGTAATTTCAATATAAATACTGTGTAGGCCATACGCGCCTATGGGATGATATAGTATTTTGTTTACATATTACATTGCTTACCTCGACTTACTCGGTATGTGGTTTCCAAGCTCCAAACGCGACACTAGCCGGAACAGTAGGATGGTTTGCAGAGTTACGGTTCAATTGTGGTAAATAAACCTTATCTTGCTATTTATACGTAAACATTCGTTAATTATAACTTTATCAATAAATATACAAGTAGGTATAAATACTTCAAAGGATTATTTTTCATTGTAAAGTGTGGTTTGTAAGGAAATGTGTGTGTGTGTGTGTGCTGGAGCTGCGCGCATACACGGTGTCACTGTGTTGTAGTGTTGGGTTCAGATGTGAGAGAGCGCTGAGTACGCTCGCCTCGACACCTCCGTACAAAGAGTGACGCGGCACCGCTAATAGCTAGTTTCACACGACTAGTATACCACACCCTGGTCCGCCTTTAATCTAACATATCTACATAGGAAGAGTATAAGATACCTTTCCAAATAGAACTTGCAATGCCTAGAAAGTATATAGTTCACAGTTTATGTCTATTGAATAGGAATCGAATCAGTAACCATAATAATGGTAAGTAATTAGTTAACTTGCACGCCACACGCTGAATCACTAGAGCAGAAGTAATCATAATTTATTTCAGTAATTATAAATCTATTAGACTTATTATTAAATAATTATAAATAATATCAGCTTAACCTACTGCTTAGATAAAGCACAAGTCTCTTCCCATGAGAAGTCACAACTTATTCATTTCGTAAGTATAAAACTATTTGTAATTTGTAACGTTGAGATATCTATTTAGGTTGGTTCGAATACCTATCTTCTTCTTTAATTTAAGAGCTCAACTCTTGCCGGTGGAGCAGTTATCAGTGTTATCACTGTTCCCTATCCTCTGCCTTTCTTTTCACCTCTTGATAAATTACGACTATCAACTATTATTGTTCTCTTGTTGGAAGAAGTTTTGTCTGCGTCTTCCTCTCCCTCGCTTTTCTTAAATATTTTCCTTTACAATTTTTTTTTGTTTTTTGTCAAATATTCAGAACATGAAACGAATATCTACAAACGAGTCACACCGATATAAGTGTACTGGCAGAGAGATTTATAACTTGAAATTGTTAACTAGCTCAGCAAGAATTAAGTTGTCATGGTATACTCTGAACTCAGGCTCCTTGTACGATAAATCGAAATGGACATTCTAAATAATTTCAATAGCCCTAAATAAATTTAAGTGAATTAAATAAAACAACGTACAGACAATTTCTGTAAACACTAGCTTACTAACTAACATTTTAGTATTCCATCTATAGGTAGTGCTATTTTATATCTTAGCTGGTTTGCATTAGGGCTCAGAGTTATATCACCGCATCCGAGATCCCTCGCTTCTAATTAGCTTTAAAACAAAACTATAGAACCTGCAACGTGAATTGCACCTTACCTACCTGTTCCAGAGTATATATTTAATTATATATTAAATGAACAATAACAAAGCACTCTCGAGCTCCAGATCCCAACGCGCCAGCTTTACGGTTCCTCATAAAGTGTGAAAGCACCTACATGTTGGTATTGTTGTGTTTGAATAACCTCTGCCCTAGATCCCACTGCTGGACGTATATAACTATATATTGAGAATAGTATAAACTGTCAATAAACCTTAAAGTGGATTTGTAACATTCAATTCACAATACGCGGGGGGGGGGGGGTGTGGGGGGGGCTCCTATGATGTTTATTTAAAACACTTCAAATGCCTTTAATGACATGATTGACTATTGCTTTGTTAAAATTGTAACGAGAATATATAAGTAAATATTAGGTATTTAATTAATAATACAATTTTGTTAACGGTACATTTAATTCAATTATTTATAGCTGCTATTACGCGAAAACAGTTGAAAAATCCAATAAAACCAAACTTCTAACCCATATTTCAGTTGATGTGAAAAGCGCGACTTTCCGTCTCGCTTCCTCCTCGATCCGTCCGTGTTCGCTATCCCTGTCTAACTCGTGACGCGCCGCTTCGGTACGCGCGTGAATACAAATTGGTCCCTGATCCAAGATGAGTTATTTAACGCGATCCTTATATTATCTTATTATGGAAATGTTATGAACGTTTACACGACCTAATGAATTTATTATGGACATCAATTATTTATATTTATTCATATATTCATGGTAACTATTTCACGACGATATAGAGCAATTGTACGTGTCTGTTGTTTTAATGATTTTTCCACTTTACTAAAATATAAGAAACAACTATGAATTAATTTTAGTAAATTCGTCGAATATTTTTACCTGTATAATTTCAGGTACCAAGTGTTTAGTTGTAAAAAATGCTGAACTGTGGTTATCTAAATACTCTGTAGGAGTGGCTATGATGGCTATACGGACTGACATATCAACGCACAACCCAAACTACTAGGTGTAGGATCGTGAACATTTGCATGAGGGTTCCCTTTATTCTGTAGGTGGCCAATAGGGAAGGATTTTTGTAAATTCAACCACTAAGGTGATACAAACGGATGAAAGTTTGTATGAAAATCCGTCATTTACCCATTACAAGGCGATAAAGGTGAATATTTGTGATAATTTTCACCCCTATATGCATTATGCAAACATGAACCATTTTTGAGTTATCAGGTTTTTAGGCTTTTTCCAAAATAGGTCAAATTGCTACATCAAAAACTTATTTTAAAAAAGTATCAATTTAAATCTCATTTTTTCTATTGATTTATTAAAAAAAACGATTAAACACTGGTTATTTATCAATATTAAAACAACAATTATCGGTCCAAATTTAAAAATGCGAGACGAAAAACTATATTATTTCCATATTTTTTGAGAATCTTTTCATTTGCCTTAAAAACAAACAAAAAAACGTTATTTAACTTGGCTTGCAGATTATTTTAAAAACATAAACCGTTTTCTTAGCTCTCCAACAATGTATAACAATTTGGAACTACATTCAAAGAAACTGGAAAAAAAAAATTTTTTTTTATCAGAAAGTAAGTAGGCGGTAATTCATATTCGAACTAACTCAAGGTCGTTCTTACAAAATTTCTATAAAATTAATTAAAACCAATACCCGATATAAATAAAACAAAAAAATACAAATTTAAAATAAATTATAGAACCAGTTTAGTAGTAATTTAATTAAAATATAACTAAAGACACAACGAACATGTTTAAGGATGGCAGTACCTACCAATACAATTAAATGATTTGATACTAGCTGTGCCCCACGGTTTCACCCGTGTTTTTATGCGACAAATACCGCGCCGCCAACGCGCCGCCAACGCGCCGCCAACGCGCCAATGCGCCGCCAACGCGCCGCCAACGCGCCGCCAACGCGCCACCAACGCGACGCACCCGTGTAGCCTATCATAATTGTTCTCAGTCCCCGCAACTACAAATTATATTAATTATTTAATATCTCCTAAAATATGTGTCCAAATAACATGGTGTACAGAGCAAAATTTAACTTCATAAAATTTTCTTTATGATGAAGTAACTTTCGCTCGTAAGGATTAATATTCCATGCCTAAAAATAATGCTCATAAATAACTTTTTAATTTCAACAAATGTTTGTCACAAGATACCTTATTGTGTTTTATGTATAATAGATATGCATATGCTATCGCGGACTTTTTTTAGATATGCTAAGGGCCAATATTTTTCTTAACCATTGTACTTACGTATCACTAACCATTACGGCAGCACACGCGAATAAATCAGTTTGGGATCGCTTTGTGTTCCGACTTACTTAACAAAAATCAATATTTAAGGTTGGCTGAGAGGTGTAGCTTAGTTCCAGATAGCCTTTACTATTGTCAGGATATCATATACAAAAAGAATTTCACAGCTTCACCAGGCTTGGGGACGAGCGCTTAAGGCATTCGGCAAGGGAGCCAAAGTGGCCGGACCTCGGCTTGGGCTGTTACCGCGATTGTGAAAAGGTCGCGAACTGACTAATTCCCTATCCGTAGAAAATTCGAGCTAAACTAACGCATACATATAAATGTCCCTGTCTTCTAGGAGAAAGGAATGAACATGTGTATATGTATTTGATTATATATTTGATTTGTATATGATTTTTAAAGCTAATGGTAACAAAAAAGACTAAAGCCAGTTGTAAGGGTGATTATAGAAAACTATTTAAAATATGTGGTGTCTTGCCTGTCAGCCTAAAACATAAATATCTTTTGCTTATCAACCAGCATACCAGGCAGGACCATGACTTATCAATGATAACAAATAGTCATAATACCCAGTCAATGTCTGCCGGTAGGTATATTGTGCCGAGAATAGATAACTACTACGGCGATAGAACACTTAATAAGCGCGTACCCTACATGCTAAATAGCCTGCCGGCGGATATCCGAAAGGAATTAGATTTTAATAGGTTTAAAAAGAAAATTAAAAAATATTTATTAGGTTTATAATGTAATACTACTTGGCATGACACATTTATTACTTACGCGAATCGCCCACAGTCAAACCGCTAAACCGGTTTTGTGGGAAACTAGCCTTAAGTTTAAATGTAATACATTATTGTGCAATTTCTCAAAAATAAATAAATAAATAAATAATTTAATATTCTATAAGCACGGTCGAAACTATCGTAAAAAAAGAAAAAAAAAACAGTAAATTTTAAGTGAAGCTTACCACAATATATTAGTGAAAACCGCATACAAATCGTTTAAGCCGTTTCTGAGATTAGCGCGCACAAACGTTGCCAAACAGACAAACAGACAAAAATTCTAATAATCATTGTTTTGGGTTCTACGGCGTTGATAAAGGCCCCCCATTACAGTTTTTCTCATATATCTTGTATGTACAAACATCGACCAGTTACGTTTTTATTATATGTATAGATAACTAAGTGTTCATCCTTAACACAGTAGCATTTACAACTGGCAGCAGTCGAGTTCGAGTTGTGAAATTAGTGAATACTTTTGTAATGCAATGCACAAATGTTGAACTTGCAAATATGTAGTTTAAAATACAAACTGGAACTTATGAAATAAAATAAAATATCTGTAAATTAATCGTCACTTGTCACACAGTAAAGGTGTTCTCTGATGTTCTGGAAATTATGTTTAGTTAACTAGATTGCGCACATCTGGGTTTCAATATAATAAACCACCCCAGATTTGCTGATGATGTAGTCCTGTTTGAGGCGAACCCAAATTATCTTGAAGTTATGATACAAACTTTTTAAGCAAAGAAAGTGTCAAAGCGAGATTGACAATAAATACATTAGATACAAAATTAGTAAATAACGCAAAAAAGAAACAATATTGTGGATGCCCAGACCCTCGAGTATCAAACCAGACCAAACAAACAAAGAAATAAACATAAATACGAATTGCCAGTGGATGGAAAAATTACTGGTATATTGAAAGAGATCATGACATCCAGAGATTTAGGTACTTATTGTTATAAAAAAAAAGTTTCAACCCCTGCATTCTACCGTGTATTAATTAGGGATGTGAAACATAGACCCTTGCAAAACATATAAAGATAGAAATTATAATATCGACAGAGATTTATGCAACTAAGTATGACAGGGATGTGTAAAGCCGGTCGATTATGGAATTAACAACTTGTAGCTAAAACAAATGTAACAGAAACAGCAGAAGTGGAGGTGGGCAGGCAGGCAGGCCACATGATGAGAGCAAGTCAGACTGTATCCTAGAAACAGTAAACGGAGTAGGGGAAAGTACTTACATAAAGAGATGAGAGTACGCGTTAAAGCTCATAGCAAGCCCTAACTGATGGAAAATAGCCCGTGTCATAGAACGCAATGGAAACAGCTAAAAGGGAGGCCTATGCCAAGATGGATACTGAATTAATGGTAATTATTGTTTAATTAATTACTATATCAGAAACAATCACAAAATTTGTCAAAAATCAAATCTCAATATCAAAAACAAAAAGCTATATCGATGAATAAATATCCGTCACTGCCTAACCTCCATGATTGTATGGTATATATTTTTGACATATAATAATATAACACGAGATGTAATTTATGAGTACCTAATAGATACTTTTATGAATTATGAGGTATGAAATATTATGTGACCAGTGCTGTCGGCATGTGGACTTGCTCTATCACTTAGTGGAAATCCAATTATTAGTTTTATTTACATAGCGAGGTATTTTTAATTGATGAAACCATTCCGTTCTGTATAGAATGTATCTTAACATAATATGTACTTTATTTAAAAGTATTCTACTAAATAATTTCCATGTGAAAATAGCATACATTTATAATGTAAATGTCTTCAGATGTATTGGTATCGTTCCCTTCTAAACGTTTGTTTTCAGAAAACTCACCCCCGAAAATCTATAGCCTGCTCACCTCCGTGCCCCTCGTACCCGCCCCTGCCCCTGTCTCAATCCCCCGTACACCGGATTGCACACCCGTCTCCCTTCCCCGCACGCAATACTCCACTTTTAGACTTTTTAACCTAAGATGGCTTAATTTTCTTCTCGTAACGATTATTCTGCGTTTCTTGAAAAACTCCATTAGGATCGCGCTCCGAGGGCTACACGGTGTGCGAGGGGGTGAGTGCGCGGGGCGGGAGGGACCGGGTATAGAGACGGGCGGGTGGTTTGTCCCGGGATTAGCATTTAGCGTGTTTCTGGACAATGCGAGGTGAGAACCGTTTGGGAGAAAGCGCCCGTTTAAGATCGCATTTCGTTTTTATTTTCTTTCAATATAAAAATCACGGGTTGAATTTTTATTTCGCTTTTAAATACGTTGTCGTGTTTATTGATTTCTATCTCGATACCGATTAGACGTATGTCAACATTAGAACGCTTCTGTAGCATGTTGGTCTGGGATCACAGGTTCGATATTTAGTTCGTCTATTAGGTAACTAACATATCACTCCGTTTGCAGTGAGAACAAAACTCCCTCTAATAAAGCCGTACATCGACATATCCTCAGATACGTCACAGGACTGTGTCTAGATCAGACTGTTCATGTTTGTGTGGAAGAATCATAAGACAATTGTAGTTCAGTTGGCGGGGAACATTCGCGACTGATGAAGGTCTATCGGGCACCTGGTGCTCCGTGCTCCGTGCTCTGAGCAAAGTAAAGGCATTACGCAACTTGAAAGAGACACGGATATGCAGCTCGCGCTTCCTCTCCTGTAGAGCATTCACAAGTTGTTAATCCAATTGTATGAAGTGTTCAAGATCGCGAATACTCCACGTAGAAACATTACATTGCTAATTTTGTTTATACCTTAACATTTTTAAACAACTGAATATTAACTAGCATGTCACTCAAAATATTTATAATTTAGTTTTTTACACCTGATATTGGCAAAATTGCCTACATAAGCAGACAGCCAAAATAAAATAAAATACCTACCAATATAGGTAGCTAAAATTAAGAGTAATATCAAGCAAACGGATATAATATATGTATAAGCGGACAGATTCTAACGCGATGCCTCTCGCAGAAACTAATGATTGAGCAAAATACTGCATTAAAACAAAATTAAATATTGATTAGGTACATTGTGTATCTATAGGAAATAGTATGAACTGAGTTGAGTTGATGCATTGAAGACACCGCGCCGTTTCACTGAATCACGTTTAACACCTAAAGTAGGTATTACGAAAATAACCCTGCAAATATTTTAAAATTGTAGAGAAAGCAATTACTGAAAATATCTTAGTCGAGAACGTTTAATAAAGGTGTTGGAATAAGAGCGCTACGAAGCGTCGCGTCGCGGTGTGGCACAGAGGGCGCCGGAGTCGCGTCGGAAGTGCCGCGAGCCGTGTGCCACCAGCTTATTGTTAATTAACTTTTCTGCCAACCCAACAGTCGACCGCGCACAATCGTCGCACATACCGACCCGGGCTACGGCCGTGCGACTCGGGCACCAGGCCTGGGATACACGCATCACTTACGATTTTATTCAACAATACCAAGAAAAACGTTATAATGGAAAAAATATGTACTGGTAACTCCATAAATACCTCATGAGGAGGACGTCTCTAGTCGTTTACAATAGGCATCGGGAATAAAATACACTCAAATTATGTTTAAAACAGACTAAGAACAGGTTTTTTAAATGATGAAAAATACTATATATTGATTCAAATCGACGAATAATTCATAAATGTTCGTATAATTCAATTTAAGATTCGTCTTTAAAGCTTAAAATTATTACTATCTTATTAGTCTGAATAAGATATTTTTAACAAAAATAAAATTGGTTCAAATTGAATGCAAAACCTCATGAATTATCTAAAGTTTCAAGAAAATAGTACGAAAATAATAAATCATACGAATAAATCAAAATTATTCGCAAACCTCTAAGAATACATACACACATGATAAAATCAAATAAACAAAATATTCTTTATTCATTTTAGGCCCTAAGAAGGCACTTATGAACGTCAAAAAAAAAACTGCCGGTTCGGAAAATATCGCAGACATCGAGAAATTATTAGACCGATATCGATTATCGATATTAGACCATATCCAAATTCCAGTCTGGTTGGTCACCACTCTTAATTGTAATTCTGTTGATGTGCGCCCTTGCATACTGTATGCTCCCGTGCACTTGGAGCCGGTACACAATCCCAAATCTAAAAAGTTATATTTTTATAATTTGCGAGGCAACCCTGTAACACTATTGCTTTTAAAACGTGTAGAAATAAAACAGCAGAGCTAGAAGCTTTAGTTTTATAGTTAAATATATTGAAATCCAACAATAACACTTTTCTATAATATACGCAACGCGAGCAAACAAGAACAAGAAGTTTCTATGCCAGTGTGTATGTAACATTTGTACGATAGGTGGCGCTCACCGGCTTGTGTTTATTTCTTTACTACAAAACGTAAGTAAAATAAAAATAAGTAATCAGAATAATTACAGATAATAAGAGAAATCGTTTTTTAAGGGATCCCATAAGATTTAATATGAATTGGGTGAGTGTGCCTCAAGCTTTACTGGAATCGCTTCATCGTAAGGGTATAAAATCGCAATTTTCTTATTAAGCGTGGAAGTGAGGCAATCCAATGTAGTTTAATGAGGGATTCTCTCAGGTTAGGGAGTGAGCGTGCCTCCGCTCCACTCCACGCTGCTCTCCTTGCTATATTCACGAGAAATCCTTGTCCCATTCAATTAACGTAGATAAGACTCCTTACGGTATCAACAATTACTTTCACTCCATTGCTGGGTAAATAGATCTCATGCTCATCATCTCATCACTCGTGCGTAATGGATCGACCATTACCACCATTCGCTTTTTGATGAGCATACAGCATACCGAGTCTTACCAGAAACAGAATTTGAAGACTTTATATCAATATTTCTCTGCAGATGACTCACTAGTAATGCTGAGGAAGAAAAAGATAATAATGAATCTAAGAAAAGTTTTAGTAACATATATATGTATTTAAATTATAACATAAAATCATAATACATTTGCAAACATGACCGATTTGCCCGCGGGTCTACTCGCATCCGTGTAACAACATAACGAACTTAGTTGGACCTCTGAAATCGACCCTAAACAGCATTGTTTGTACTAAAAACCGGATACGAGCGAGCTCCATGCAAATTGGTCCTCGATGAAACACAGACCAGTACATGTGGAACTGTAAAACCGTAATCTTTAACTGTGGAGGTAGAGTTGTGGCACTGGACAGGGGGCCCAGGGGAGATCCAAGCATACTAGCCGAATGACGTGTGTAAGCGCGCACTTCGCACGTACTACAAAGGTCCCTAACTGCCTGCTATTAACACTGCTCGACCCTTGCACCGGTGTCTAGTGATGGGATAATAGACCCGATGCAAGTATTAAAAGACGCGAATATTACGCAATATTAACTGAAGCCAACATTATGAACAAAACCGAGAAACTGACATGTAGTACACCAAGAAGAAATTCCAGCTATATTTCGTTTCCATCAATATCCGTCACAACTGCGTTCCAAGACTGTCCATACAACTGGTTAAGAGCCATCATTTGAACTAGTTTGTTTAAATTGAAACTCTTATTGGAAGCTTTGTCCCTCCATTTAAATAGTTGTTTTGGATATGTGAAAAAATTCATGGTAGTAGTAGGTACCTAAATAATAATAAAGTTAACAGAAAAACTATCACAGTTAAGTAGGGTTTATAAGATAACGAGTAATAGTTGAAATATTTTTAAAATGTACTTGTACTTCGAGAAGTAATTTCGAAGAAATTCCATTGAAATTACATAAAGCACCCTTCTATATTGACATATTGTGACGAGCTACAAAGGAACCATGGCTCGATACGCACTTGGCAATTTTTTAATATTAAAAATAGGTCATACTATTTTTCATATAACATTATGCTATTGTTTTTCTAGGATTATTATTTTTTAGTATTCTTTATAGGTTTAAGCGTTTGGCTACAATCTCACCTGATCTTAATTGACGATGTTACCCATGATGCTAACACGATAAGTCGAATGTGGGGACTGGCTCACAAGTGCAGCTCTCGGAGCACACGTCTAGGTGTTTGGCGACAGATTTTCAACTCGAGGGTGGTACTGTTGTAACCAGTTAGACCATATTTTACCATCACGAAGTTATCCTTCACGAAAAGCTTAAACTCATTGTAGAGATTCGGAATCATGGCGATGGACGCCGAGCAGTTTCCTTCCAAGCCATTACTGAGCCATCATTGCTGTAATTGTTAATTGCAATTAATTACAATTGTTAATTATGGTTATGTAGTAATTAATATGACAAAATTAATCATATCTCATCACTAGAGTTGACACCGCCCGCGGCTCTCACATCCCAGCACAATCGAAACTAGACCTTAATAACGTTAATCCAAGATGCTAATTAGCTTATATCTTTCACTTATTATTTTCCATCAATTATTTTATGCCAATTTGTACTTTACCGAAGACGTCGTAAGGTAATATTTTTATATTTGACACATTTGATCAATGATTTCGGGTGCGAAGACAAGGGTTTTTATAAAATTCTTTGGTGTTGACAATTAATGTTCAAAAAAATAATTTGATTATATAAAACTGATTTTATATAATAATTCCATAAGGTAAAACTATAACATAAGTAATGTAAATAACTCAGACGCAGATAATTCAAAATGAAGAGCAGCCCGTATTATCTATTATCTCTTGAAATACGTAAACACAATTGAAAGAGGTATAATGTAAAAAGCAATATAATGTTACCCAATGAAACTTTTTTGAAATTCTATCTTGTACTCATATGCTTCTCATGAGATGAAGAAATTGTTTAGTATAACACACTGTAAATGTAATTTGTTTAGCTTTTTCATTATTAAAATCATCAGGAGTCAACATCGATCTGAGGATGCCTCGTTGAGGAGCAAACTTTCCCAAAATATTACTCTACTGTATGTTAAGTTTTACCTAAAAATTACAACTTAAATTTTAACAATGGCCCCAAACTAGGCATGCCTGTGTCTTGGGAACCTTACATATGAGTTACCATATTATACTTACTCATAATAACATCTCAAATAATTACATTACACATTACTTATTCATTATACTACATACCATACTATTATATAGTATGCAATACAGACACATATTTTATACTACATAAACATAATTACATAATACGCAAACAAAATACATGCAATCATAAATCACATATCATACATATAGGTACAAAATAAAACATACAACATACATATTAGGTCTTTACCTATAAAACGTTTTGTATGAAAAAATTTAAACGAATTTTTTCATGTATTTTTTATTTGTATTAATCGAAGTAATCACCCATGCAATCAATGCATCTTTGCCAGCGCAGTGGCAGTTTATTGATGCACTTCTTAAAGAAATCAGCTGGACGGGAGGCAACAAATTTTTCAAAGGCATTTTGTACTGCCTCTCGGGTATTGAATTTTTTCCCCGCCAAGGAGTTATCCAAATTCTGGAAAAAGTAGTAGTCTGTAGGCGCAAGGTCTGGTGAGTAGGGCGGATGACGGAGAACTTCCAACCCCAGTTCTTGCAACTTGGAGACCGTCTGCTGTGCAGTATGAGGTCGCGCGTTGTCGTGCAGGAGCAGCGGAGACGAGCGATTGACCAATGCTGGTTGGAGATGTGCCAGCTTCTCCATCATTGTGTTCAGTTCTTCACAGTACACATCAGCAGTAATGCTCACCCCGCTTGGTAAGAAGCTTTAATGAATCACATCGGCGTTAGACCACCAAACAGTGACCATCACTTTTCTAGGGGTAAGTTTCCGTTTAGGGCATTGTTTAGGTGGATCCCAACCAACTTGCTGAGCGCTTGCGGTTATCAAACAGAATCCATTTTTCATCTCAGGTAACAATGCGGTTCAAAATTCCTTCATTTGTGTGTCTGTTGAGCAGTGCAAGGCACGTCTCAACGCGTACTTCGCGCTGGCGGTCATTGAGTTCGTGGGGTACCCATTTGTCAAGCTATTTTACCTTGCCAATTTGACGCAAATGGACCAATATTGTTTTGACGCTAACGTCGAAAGCTGCTGCTAATTCAGCCGTAGATTGTGTATCATCCATCAGCTTCCACAATCGCCTTTAATTCGTCATTGTCGACCAATAGTCTTCGGACGATCGCGAGGTTCATTTTTCAGGTCGAAATTCCCAGAACGGAAGCGAGCAAACCAATAACAGGTGGTGCGTTGGTTTGTAGTGTTAGCTCCGTTTAGTTATTTTATCCGTTATTTTAGTTTTTGTTTGTAATGGATAAACTCACAAACAAGGATGCCGCGTTATATGGTAATGCTGATTTTTACCTTAATAAAAACTCAAAAACTACTAGATCAATTTCAAAAATTCTATCACATGTATAATGCTACAACAGTATCAGCAGGTGACATAGGCTATATTATGATTAGAAAAAATTATTTATTCTTCATAAAAAGTCGATAGTTTTACAAAAAGTATGTGGCGACATTTACATAGCGACATCTATCGAGCCACATAAGACGCATCCTACTATCCTACATTGCGCTATAGAAATTAACTCAATCGTTGAGTATATATACAAGAACCCGACTACAACCGTTGGGCAGCTGCCCGCCAGACATAACACCCGTCTGGTCGGAGGATCCTCCCTTATCTATGGCGGATGAGGAACTTTAGTCTCTGTTCCTCACCTCCGCTAAAAGTATAAAAAATTGTCTACAGGGGTGCGCGTGGGCGATGTTTGTCCTATAAAATTAACAGGAGTAAAACCGTGAGGCACAGCTAGTAATATGATAAAGCGGAAACGTTTATTTGTTTATTTAAACACACTTATCTCTGGAACTATCAGTCAGATTTGAAAAATTATTTTTGTATAATATGATAGCCAGATTCACGGGGAATAGTATAGGCTATTTAACATTAGACTACAACTATCAACTAGCCTTAAATATTGATTTTTGTTAAGTAAGTCTGAAGTGAAAGTGTTCCCGAACTGATTTATCCGCATGCGCTGGTGTAATGGTTAATCGTACGTAAATACAATGTTCCACAAAAATATTGTTCCTAAATATATTTATAAAAAAGTATGCGATAACATATACCTATCTCTTATACATAAGCCTCAATAAGGTATTTAGTAAATGTTTTTTGGTTGAAGATACAAAATTAATTTATGAGAATTATTTTTACGCATAGCATATTAATCCTTGGATTATACAAACAAAGTTTTTTTTATCGTTAAGACAATTTCATGAATTTCTACTTTTTCCTTTATATCATATTATGTGGATTAGGATTATTAGTTTAAAAGATAATGAAAAATTAAAATAATTGATACATGCGGGAAGTGGAACAATAATTATGATAGGCGCGCTCTTTGTTGTATAAAATTAATATGAGTGAAACCGTGGGGCACAGCTAGTGAGTAATAATTAAAATGGTTTTACTCGAGTACTATCAAAGGACTTTTCATTCATTGCGTTACTTTTTGGATTTAAATTAAATGACTTTAACTTTCGGATTGGATTACATTGTATTTTGTATCTGGGTAGAAGGTCTGGCAGACAGTAGACGGAATTTTCTCAGTATTCCATTGCTACAGAAAAAGTGAGAGGCATTCGTTCAAAAAAAGCTGGGGAATACCGTCTGGTGAGACTTGCTGCTGAACGAGATACTAAGAAAAAATTACGCGCTAATAACTTCAGGGAACGACGTATTAGGTTAGATTCAAAGCAGACGTATGACAGGATATCGATCCATCCAAAGAAATGAAGAATGTGAGCAACGACTGACTGCTAACCATGAGTGGTAAGCAAGCTGTGTCTCAGGAGTTAAGAGATATTCACAGAGTTTGAGGCAAGGCTGACTGCTAACCGTGAGTACCAAGCTTCGAGTAAGGAATCCAATATATTCACAAAGTATCAAATTAAATCGGTGATGTTGAATTTCAGTAAGCCTACACACTTAGGTATCTTGTTTTTTTTTTAATCTGTTTATCATACACGAAATTCCAAGCCGATGAAGTCGCAGGCACATCTAATATAAAATAAAAACATATTAATTATGTTAAAAATGCATGAATGCTTATTTAAATGAATTTTATATAATATATGAATTAGTAATTACAATAATAAATGTAACAATATAAGTTGAAAGCGGAATGGGCGTCTCATCTGAGTTCGGTACACAATATAACCCTTCTATTGCAAGCGCTATTCAGGGACGATAATGTCACCTGGGCTCAGTCAGAATCCCGACATGTTGGATTTGATTGTTCATAACATACTAATATTGTGACATAATGTCCCACCTCTCACGATTACTGAATGCATGTCTCTCCACATTGTCAGCTTTCTATCTTTGTCAATAGACATTGTTAATATTTTTTGTTACTAGACGTTACCTTTTCAATGCGAACGTATAAAAATCTCTTAAAATTTGTAAATTCATTTCAAGTGTCAAAGATTCCGTTTTTTTTTTTGTAGTCTAATATTTAGATTTTAAAGTACCTGTCGCCTTGCTTTGGAACTAATTGCAAAATAACCGATGCTGACTGCCGACCTTCACTAGTTGGAGTGGTACCTACTCTAGGATGAAGAATTAACGGAAGGTTAATTAATAATTATATAATAAGCTTTTTTTAACCGGAATTATTCATACTGATATTATAAATGCGAAAGTAACTCTGTCTGTCTGTTACGTTTTGACGCCTAAACCGCTGAACCAATTTTGATGAATTTTGGTATTGAGATAGATTGGACCTTGGAAAAGGACATAGGGTACTTTTTGTAGCAAAAATAAAACTTTAATGGTAGTAAATAGGGTATGAAAGTATGTAAGAGGGAAATATCAACTTCCATGACAACCAGTTTGTTGATTTAAAATGACAGCGTTGTCAATGTTAATTTATTGACAGTGTTATACTTATAAGAAATGTATTGTATTTCTAATAATTACCTATTAAATGATAGTCCAGTATTCTTTTTAAAATTGGCTGAAGTGATTTTAAACTGTTTAACTACTCAGTACGGCATAATTACTGTTTTATTTTATAATAGAAATATGACGTGCGCTGTCAATCGCGGCTCGCGGGAGTTTATACATTTTATTACATTACATTACATACATTACATTACATTTTATTATATCTATTGTAAATTATCTGGATTGTACAGTTTTGCTATAAGTAAATTATTTCATTGTATTATTCCACTTGTGGCGAAAATAAAACTTGGGTGAAATTTGTATGAAGAACCCATTCATATTTATGCTTTTGATAAGAAAGAAATAAAAGGGGTTTCACGTTTATCAAAAAACTCTCCCGCAGGCCGATACAATAAGATATGATTTTAATTATTTTTGAAGTATTATTGGGTCGGTTAATGTGTTGGATTCATATTGGCATGTAATGTTAATACCATACAAACAGTAATAACCCAATCTATGATTTTCTTTTGGTTTGTCGTGTTCCGAAATCAGCCGGTGCATATGCAGTAATATAGCGGGGTGGTAGGGATCGCGACCACAATATACATAGTCATAAACCTTTCTATGATTTTCTTTTGTTTTTTTTTTTGTATTATATAAATATAGCTATCTATATTAATAAATCTGTAGTCCTGTCTGTACTTTTAATATTTTTCCATAATTTCCCCATACGCATTATATATGAACGATACTGATCATGAATATGCCATTAATTTTTTTTGTCCGTCCAGTTTGTATGTCCGGATTTAACTCAACAAGGGTTTGACCGATTCTTATGAAATTTTGTACACAGGATGCTTATATCATCGGTCAGTTGATAGGGTATAAGAAATTTTAATATCACTTTTAGATAATGTAAAGAAAATGAAAAATTAAATATTTTCGTTAATTGAATTATGTACATGGGAAGTATAAGTCATTCCATGAATGATAAATTATGAGAATTTTTAATAACACTTTTGGAAACAGTAAAAAAATTAGTTTACAAAAATTTAAAATTTCATTAATTCTTAACCGATTTTGATGAAATTTTATACACGGGTCTAACTATTTACATAATTAATGGGCTCTAAGAATTGTCAATATTACTTCTAAAATAAAAAAGAAAGTAGTTCAAAAAGTTTAATTTTCATGAATTCTCAACCGATTCTGATCAAATTTTGTAGACGGGAAACATACATCATACCTGCTATAATTGGGAGGATAGCCTCCCATAAGAATTGTAAATGCATTAGAAATTGTACATTAGAATAATAGTTTTCAACCGATTTTGATGAAAATTGTACACGGGAAATACATGCCACTCCTCAATTGATACGCCATATGAATTATCAACAATATGAGTAAAAATAAAGGGATTTAAATAATTATTGCGTAGTAACAAAAGCGTGCGGAACCGCGGGCACACCGCTAGTAGTGTAATATTTATGATGACATTTAGGTAGGTACATTTTTTTAAGTTATCAACTTATCATCATTACAGAGGTGTATGTTATTTGAAACAATACCGCAGTTGAAGAACATAATTGGATCGAGACAGCTTAACAAGTTTTTATAAGATGTTCGAGGAAGGTTTTGTTTGTACATGCTACCCGGTTGTCCCGGTGCGGGGTAGGTACCCGCTGCGCTGCGCTGGCAGCTACTGTCCCGCTGTCCCGCTGTCCCGCACAATGACACCTCGATATTCTTTTAATTACTTAACTACACACATAACTACATACGAATAAGGTTCAAAATTAAAACTACACTAAATATATTGTCTTCATGACAGCTTTTATTTTCTTTTTTTTCTTACAATCAAAATTACTGTTCTTATTAACTGGGTTCCATTTAGTAAAATGAAACTTTTTTTTGTATCGTATTTCAACATCGAAGCTATTTAATCAACAATGACAATTATATGTAACGAGAACAAGCATTTTCGAAAATTCATTCATTTCACCAATAATATCTGCTCATCAATCAAAATGCTTGCAATAAAATTTCAATTGCCTTAAGCCGTCGACTTAGCTTTCTAAATTATAAGAAGTCCTTTGTTAGCGGATTAACCGACGAATGCGGAGGGCAGACTCCGCGCTGCGCTCTGCGGTAATTGGAATAGCTCTTGCATTAGTACGGTGTATCCGCCGAGCCGCGCCGCGCCGCGCCACCAACAAACAATGATCTGTCACTCTCGCAGATTATCGGTCTGTACGGTGGTCGCATTACAAGGTTACATCAAATGCTTACTAACTTTTTCAAATAATGACAATATTAACACTCCGCTGTGATTATATTATTGATGTGAAACATCTATAGGCGAGGGTAAACCTGATTGTTGGCGTGGCGATACAGGCCGTGGCGACGTATCGCCACACTAATATGTTCTTTAATTTTTAGTATTCAATGTTTCTTACTTTTTCTCTCTCTCTTTCTTTCTTTCTTTTATTCACTAAGATGTTTCACATCTATAGGGCGCCCCGTGACGGCCAACTTCTTTTAAATATCTATATTATAGTGTCCTCGGAGATGATCACACCTAACTGGTATTGTAGTAGTAACATAATAAGTATAATACCAATACGTCCTTACAATGTTAACATAATAAATAAAGAGATTAATCAAATTCTTTAAAAGAAGAAAACGGTAGCTAGCTACTCCGTACCTAGCTAAAAGCACGAGGTTTAGTGAGTAGGTTAGCTTATCCATTGATTTCGGTATTTAAGTCATGTTTTTAGTAATATTGACATAATAGGCAATGTGTCAAACTATTGTGTTGTGTTAGAACTGAGTGGAATAACGTTGTAAGTTGTAAGGCTACAGTACCTACGTGTTCCGGTACCTAATGCAGTGAGTAGAGGTCTAGACAAACTGGACGGCGTGCAGGCATGCGATCACATTCCTACAGGATTACAAACTCGTGGGCCAGAGGTTTAATTAAGTGCCCCCGCGACTCCATTCTATATAAATTTATTGGCATCATAGAGACGTCGCGGGTGACGTGGTTGCTCCCGCATTCGACTGCTGCACTCGATCGTCAGTTTTTATTACTTGGATAGCTAATAAATTAGCTTCAAGTGGATATATCCTCTCCTCCATACCATGTACCATCTTATTATTTTATTCAAACTATGTAGGTAAGCGTTAGGTATAATAAAAAGTCAAAGCAGTCTTGAGGATTGCCGACAGAAGTGAAAACTGAAAACTATAAACAAAAAGTTGTTTTTTTCGGATGTCCAAATTATTATTATTTTTTTTTTTAATGGTTGTATTATATTGCTACACAGACTTCGTTTATCGTTAACACGTCACGTGACCATGTCGATGACGACTTACATGAATTTACTTCTTGTCCAAAGTTCCTTAAAGAAGTTTTCATTTCAAAAAAATGTTAATCGGTAGTCGGCTGAATAAGGATCTTTGTGGTTGAGTATAAATTAAAAAAAAAAATAACTTTATTGAATTTTGCCAGAAGACGGTTACAGTGATAGTTCAGTGAAGTAATACAAATACAAATACAAATACTGGTGCTAATCATTATCACTTGTTAAATTGTTAAATAATAAAGTTACAGCTCGAAACTGCCTCATCCGTCATTCTCTCCAAACCTTGGTTTAACTTCCACGTTTATCGGAATTCGGATAACTTGACGCAAGACAAGACTTTAGTTCTCAAAAGGCAGTGGAGAACACGTTTGAAGACTTTGTCACTTTCCGCACAGGAGGCATCTACCAATTGCTCTTGGACTTTTAAAAATGTGTAAATAGTTTACATAAGTATTTCTATGAAATAAATTTATTCTTTTACCTAATTAAAAACTTACAATTTTTTTTTTATACCAGACAGTAATTTCATACATAAGAGCGTGATATTAAGGTTAAGTGTACACGATCAGGCTGCAATAACAGGACAACACGAGCGCGAGTGCGAGTGCGAGTTCCACGCGAACGTGTTTTGAATCGTAATGTGACGTTTACAGCAAGATGGCGGCCTTGTAGCGCTGTACGGGCGCGGCGCTAGGCACGGGGCGGCGAGGTTCACACCTCGCGCTAATGAATTGTGTCATGAATTATCAAATTAACATATTAACGGTAATTATTCGAGAAAATGTTGTACGGGACGGTTTAAGGCACATCACGAAGTGTTAAACTTATAGAGCGTAAGCTTATGGAACGACTAAAATAGTTACCTACATATAACTGTGGGATATCTAAATAAATGTCATTATTTAATCTAATAGAAAATTAATTATTATATGATTTTGGTATGGTTATTCGAATGTGAATTTCATAATAGTGAAAGCTAAATTAAAAAAATACCTATACCTATACCCATTACGTTTTCTCAAGGAAAAATATACTTAGCTATTAAAGTGTTATAATATTATATTAGATCAATATTATATATAATTTGTATTCGGGATTGTATTCATAATTTAGGAATTATAATGTCTTTGTCACTGTTCATATTATACCTAATACCGTTGTAAAGACTATTCGAATGGGATTTTATTCCATCATCCCCATACATACAACGTAATGCAAATTATTAACTCAACTCTCCTACATATGTTTTCTAGGTTAGCAAATAAGTGAACCGTACCAGATAGCATCCAGTAAGTTTGTAATCGTTTAAAATCATGACTACCATCGTGAAATAATGTTCTATCAAATCTAGTTGTGGTCACACTGGGGTATAATTAGGTACCTACTGTAAAATAAGGTACTTAGTGTCTTGTGAATTCCGGAACCGGAGAAACTGTACTCGTTATTTTATCATGTGTATGGATCCCATCCACAAAAATGAAAAAAACATGAATCTATAATTACAGCGTTGAATAATATGCCTATTCCCTGGCAACACTTTTTCAAATCTATTTTAAATCTTAAAGTAATATTTATTTAAACGGTTTAAAGTGATAAACCGTTTAAGTTTTTATTAATTAATTGTAAAAAAGGTTTGAACAATGAGCGATTGAAATAAGGTCTTAATGATAGTGATTCATTACTTTATTAAGATGTCGAGTTGAGTTGAGTTGAGTCGGCGCCCTCGCAAGTCCCAACACTGATTGAGTGTAGTGGGGTCGAACGGTCTCGGCCGAAGCATGTCGAGGCACAATTAAATCCTTAGCTATAAAGTTTCAATTAATTAAAATGAATTGGATGTTAATTGATAGGTGTGTTATTGTATCGTCATTTCGATTGGTTTTGTGTGGATATATTTAACTACAATATTATGTAATTATTGCTTGTCCGTATTATTAATGTATTCTTGTATTCATCACATTTATACATGATTTACTCTTCGTTCTTTTTTGACAATTTTTGAATTTACAACAATAGGTAGTGCAAATAACCTAAATTATACAAACAGGTACATACAATGTAATAAATAGTAGGTAATAAAATAAAGCACAAAAATGTAAAAAAATACACACTAAATCACCTAATTTTACATCAAATAAATTAATCTACTTATATATGTAATATAATGTATATAATCTATCTATCTATTTAAATAATAAATTTAAACATTCACAAGATCAGTTTTATCGTATTATACTATTTTCAACAAAAATAATTATATATATTGTATTCTTAGTTCAATTTTCTTATTACAAAAAAAAAACGGATTTATAATTTTCTGGTAAATTGACGTGTACGATTTTATAAGTAGTACACCGATATTAAATATTTTTAAGTGATATTAGAACGTGCCCAATAATATATAATTCTCTAGGTATGAACCATCAAATACCATAGGTATTGTTGAACGATGTTTGGAAATTTATTTGTCATACTGTGTTCATACATTTTCTGATTAAACTGTCTTTGTATACTTGTTAAATACAATCGTACTTATTTATCTGGCAGTATTCGAATTTACTATTTTTGTTCTATGTGTTTTCGTCAGATACCTTGAAAACTAGACCATTCTATTTTTTGAATTATATTAAGAAAATAATAATATATTATTGCAACCGTGATATTCCTATCAGCATAACAAGGGACCGATAAATGTTCAATAAGGTTTTAAAACAAGCTGATCTCGTTCTGCGCACGAGTATCCCACTAATCCCACAAGTCAAGACCCCGTTAAGTGGGCTATTGACGCGACAAAGCAAAGTGGCTGCCTCGCTACGTGTGTAATCCTCTTTAGGCTTTGTGATGCGGATGCTCGTTGTGTCGACGTTTTTTGTGGCGTCGCATCGCATCGCATCGCGTCTATGAAGCAGCGAGTTTGATGTCACACGACACTAAGCCGCAATAATGAAATTTGTATATTTTCATTATAATTACTCTTTCTATTGTAAACGAATTTTAGATGAATGTTGATGAGATACCGTGGCCGAATGGATATTAAAATCAATACAAAAGTTTTTCAGCCCTTTTGAATCTATGATATTATTTACGAAGCTCTCAGGAACAAAACTTACGTTAATGTTCATCATATAAAAATCCGTCCTACCGAGAATCTATTCCATGACCTGCGACTCTCAAAAAGAACTGTATTTAATACTAAAATACTATGACGATTGTTAGTATAAAAGCTTTCTGGAAAGTTTTCACACGCTTTCCAATTTCCACTCGCAACATAATATAGATAGGGTAGAGGCACAGTACAGAGCGCGCGGTCGCGTCGCGGTGAGTGACGCCGCAGTCCGCGCCGCATCACACAGATGCAGGTCACCTAACAATAAGACTATTACACGGTCCAATTCGTTTATTTATCTTATACCACATAATTGAGGAAGTCTTTAAGTCCCTACCTTTGTGCCTTTCTCTGTATTTTTTTGCCCTAATACAATATTATTGTGTGCGTACGTGTGGTAACCGTTTGAAATCATTTGAATGGGTCTTGTGATATTATTTTGTTTTCTTTACTTTTGTCAGGTTTTATTTCTTTTGTAATGCAATGGAGGTTAGCGTTAGAAAACACTCTCCCTTGGTGTTAGGTGACATTGTATAAGATAGCAAACTAAGTATAGAATATATGGTTTAGCAAAGAAGTGCAGCCTCCTGAATTGTGTTCAACTTGCGGTTGGCAAGTAGCATCTAGGTAACTACAATAAATTCGATTATAGTATACTAGCTGTGCCTGCGGCTTCGCTCACGTGGACTACAGAATTCCCGCGCAAATCTTGCTCCCCCGCTTCTGGCTATTTTAAAATTATTTTTACATCACTTAAAGAGGACTCCTACCAAATTTGGATTCGATAGGAGCTATAGCTTGAAAATTAAAAATTTTAATTGTTAATACCCACCCCCGCAACACCCTGTAGGATGGAATATCGTAAAATTTCTTCATAAATTATTTCTACATCTCTTACAAAAGATTGCTACCAAATTTGGAGTCGATAGGAGCTATATTTTAAAAACGGGAATTTTTCATTGTTAACGCCCCCGCAAAACCCTTTTGGGGCAGGAATTTCTTAAAATCCGTTCTTAGCTGACCTCTACATGGTAAAAGTAATATACCTGCCAAATTTCAAGTCTCTAGGTCTTATAGTTCTAGAGATATTGTAATGATTCAATCTATCTATAGAACAACTCCTATATATATATATAGATTTTACTTTCTCTGGAAAATTGTAACTTTTTTAAAATTATTAATAGGCTAGAGTTTATCCACAATCTCAACTGATGGTAACTGACGATGTGTTTTAAGATGGTACCACGCTAAGCGTACCCTCGTATTGGCTATCAAGTG
This sequence comes from Saturnia japonica, assembly GCA_033032175.1. Classification (NCBI taxonomy): domain Eukaryota; kingdom Metazoa; phylum Arthropoda; class Insecta; order Lepidoptera; family Saturniidae; genus Saturnia; species Saturnia japonica. Next base: position 389,077 of record CM065317.1, read on the forward strand.
GAGCTGCCGGAACACACCTATAGATGCTTGACGACAGATTTTCAGCTCGAGGGTGGTAGCTAGCCAGACGACCATTAGACAATACTCGACCTCAAAATGCTAAGATTTCATCACGAGTTTTTTATTGTAGGGATTGGAACCCACGTCAATGGACGTGGTGTCCGGTACACACTAGCACTGAGCCATCGTGAAAGTGGAGTTGATGGGAATGTATTTTTACAAGTCAGTACTCTTTAAAGATTATGTAATATCTTTATTAATAAATCTGTAGTTGTCTCTGTACAGTTAATTTTTCGTCCAAATTTCCCGATAGGCATAGGTACTATGTGAACTATATTGATCACGAAAATGTAATTTAATTTTACAAGTCAATACTCTTTGAAGATTATGTAATATCTTTATTAATAAATCTGTAGTTGTCTCTGTACAGTTAATTTTTCGTCAAAATTTCCCGATAGGCATAGGTACTATGTGAACTATATTGATCACGAAAATGTAATTTAATTTTACAAGTCAATACTCTTTGAAGATTATGTAATATCTTTATTAATAAATCTGTAGTTGTCTCTGTACAGTTAATTTTTCGTCAAAATTTCCCGATAGGCATAGGTACTATGTGAACTATATTGATCACGAAAATGTAATTTAATTTTACAAGTCAATACTCTTTGAAGATTATGTAATATCTTTATTAATAAATCTGTAGTTGTCTCTGTACAGTTAATTTTTCGTCAAAATTTCCCGATAGGCATAGGTACTATGTGAACTATATTGATCACGAAAATGTAATTTAATTTTACAAGTCAATACTCTTTGAAGATTATGTAATATCTTTATTAATAAATCTGTAGTTGTCTCTGTACAGTTAATTTTTCGTCAAAATTTCCCGATAGGCATAGGTACTATGTGAACTATATTGATCACGAAAATGTAATTTAATTTTACAAGTCAATACTCTTTGAAGATTATGTAATATCTTTATTAATAAATCTGTAGTTGTCTCTGTACAGTTAATTTTTCGTCAAAATTTCCCGATAGGCATAGGTACTATGTGAACTATATTGATCACGAAAATGTAATTTAATTTTACAAGTCAATACTCTTTGAAGATTATGTAATATCTTTATTAATAAATCTGTAGTTGTCTCTGTACAGTTAATTTTTCGTCAAAATTTCCCGATAGGCATAGGTACTATGTGAACTATATTGATCACGAAAATGTAATTTAATTTTACAAGTCAATACTCTTTGAAGATTATGTAATATCTTTATTAATAAATCTGTAGTTGTCTCTGTACAGTTAATTTTTCGTCAAAATTTCCCGATAGGCATAGGTACTATGTGAACTATATTGATCACGAAAATGTAATTTAATTTTACAAGTCAATACTCTTTGAAGATTATGTAATATCTTTATTAATAAATCTGTAGTTGTCTCTGTACAGTTAATTTTTCGTCAAAATTTCCCGATAGGCATAGGTACTATGTGAACTATATTGATCACGAAAATGTAATTTAATTTTACAAGTCAATACTCTTTGAAGATTATGTAATATCTTTATTAATAAATCTGTAGTTGTCTCTGTACAGTTAATTTTTCGTCAAAATTTCCCGATAGGCATAGGTACTATGTGAACTATATTGATCACGAAAATGTAATTTAATTTTACAAGTCAATTTAATTTGTAAATCTTTATTATAAATTGTATTTCTTTAATTAATTTTTGTCAAATTTCCCGTAGCATGTATTTGACAATTGTCACGAAAAGTAATTTAATTTTACAAGTCAATACTCTTTGAAGATTATGTAATATCTTTATTAATAAATCTGTAGTTGTCTCTGTACAGTTAATTTTTCGTCAAAATTTCCCGATAGGCATAGGTACTATGTGAACTATATTGATCACGAAAAGTAATTTAATTTTACAAGTCAATACTCTTTGAAGATTATGTAATATCTTTATTAATAAATCTGTAGTTGTCTCTGTACAGTTAATTTTTCGTCAAAATTTCCCGATAGGCATAGGTACTATGTGAACTATATTGATCACGAAAATGTAATTTAATTTTACAAGTCAATACTCTTTGAAGATTATGTAATATCTTTATTAATAAATCTGTAGTTGTCTCTGTACAGTTAATTTTTCGTCAAAATTTCCCGATAGGCATAGGTACTATGTGAACTATATTGATCACGAAAATGTAATTTAATTTTACAAGTCAATACTCTTTGAAGATTATGTAATATCTTTATTAATAAATCTGTAGTTGTCTCTGTACAGTTAATTTTTCGTCAAAATTTCCCGATAGATAGGTACTATGTGAACTATATTGATCACGAAAATGTAATTTAATTTTACAAGTCAATACTCTTTAAATTTGTAATATCTTTATTAATAAATCTTATTTTCGTTAATTTTTCGTCAAAATTTCCCGTAGATGTCTAGGAATATTACAGAAAATAATTTAATTTTACAAAATATTTAAATTTTAAATCTTTATTATAAATTTGTTTTCTTAATTAATTTTTGTAAAATTTCCCGAAGGTAGATTTGACAATTGATAGAAAATGTAATTTAATTTTACAACAATATTTTAAGATTATGTAAAAAAAAAAAAAAAAAAAAAAAAATATTTTGAAGATATGTAAATTTTATTATAAATCAGTTTCTTGAATTAATTTTTTAAAATTTCCCGATGGCTGGTACAGTAATTTTGTCAAAAATAATTTAATTTTACAAGTAATATTTTGAAGATATGTAATTTTTATTATAAATCATTTCTTGAATTAATTTTTTAAAATTTCCGTAGGCTGGTACAGTAATATTTGTCCAAAATATTAATTTTACAAGTCAATACTCTTTGAAGATTATGTAATATCTTTATTAATAAATCTGTAGTTGTCTCTGTACAGTTAATTTTTCGTCAAAATTTCCCGATAGGCATAGGTACTATGTGAACTATATTGATCACGAAAATGTAATTTAATTTTACAAGTCAATACTCTTTGAAGATTATGTAATATCTTTATTAATAAATCTGTAGTTGTCTCTGTACAGTTAATTTTTCGTCAAAATTTCCCGATAGGCATAGGTACTATGTGAACTATATTGATCACGAAAATGTAATTTAATTTTACAAGTCAATACTCTTTGAAGATTATGTAATATCTTTATTAATAAATCTGTAGTTGTCTCTGTACAGTTAATTTTTCGTCAAAATTTCCCGATAGGCATAGGTACTATGTGAACTATATTGATCACGAAAATGTAATTTAATTTTACAAGTCAATACTCTTTGAAGATTATGTAATATCTTTATTAATAAATCTGTAGTTGTCTCTGTACAGTTAATTTTTCGTCAAAATTTCCCGATAGGCATAGGTACTATGTGAACTATATTGATCACGAAAATGTAATTTAATTTTACAAGTCAATACTCTTTGAAGATTATGTAATATCTTTATTAATAAATCTGTAGTTGTCTCTGTACAGTTAATTTTTCGTCAAAATTTCCCGATAGGCATAGGTACTATGTGAACTATATTGATCACGAAAATGTAATTTAATTTTACAAGTCAATACTCTTTGAAGATTATGTAATATCTTTATTAATAAATCTGTAGTTGTCTCTGTACAGTTAATTTTTCGTCAAAATTTCCCGATAGGCATAGGTACTATGTGAACTATATTGATCACGAAAATGTAATTTAATTTTACAAGTCAATACTCTTTGAAGATTATGTAATATCTTTATTAATAAATCTGTTTATTTTAAATTCCGGATAAAATTATTTAATTATATTTAAATTATTTTAAATTCCGGATAAAATTATTTAATTATATTTAAATTATTTTAAATTCCGGATAAAATTATTTAATTATATTTAAATTATTTTCAAATTCCGGATAAAATTATTTAATTATATTTAAATTATTTTAAATTCCGGATAAAATTATTTAATTATATTTAAATTATTTTAAATTCCGGATAAAATTATTTAATTATATTTAAATTATTTTAAATTCCGGATAAAATTATTTAATTATATTTAAATTATTTTCAAATTCCGGATAAAATTATTTAATTATATTTAAATTATTTTCAAATTCCGGATAAAATTATTTAATTATATTTAAATTATTTTAAATTCCGGATAAAATTATTTAATTATATTTAAATTATTTTAAATTCCGGATAAAATTATTTAATTATATTTAAATTATTTTAAATTCCCGATAGGCATAGGTACTATGTGAACTATATTGATCACGAAAATGTAATTTAATTTTACAAGTCAATACTCTTTGAAGATTATGTAATATCTTTATTAATAAATCTGTAGTTGTCTCTGTACAGTTAATTTTTCGTCAAAATTTCCCGATAGGCATAGGTACTATGTGAACTATATTGATCACGAAAATGTAATTTAATTTTACAAGTCAATACTCTTTGAAGATTATGTAATATCTTTATTAATAAATCTGTAGTTGTCTCTGTACAGTTAATTTTTCGTCAAAATTTCCCGATAGGCATAGGTACTATGTGAACTATATTGATCACGAAAATGTAATTTAATTTTACAAGTCAATACTCTTTGAAGATTATGTAATATCTTTATTAATAAATCTGTAGTTGTCTCTGTACAGTTAATTTTTCGTCAAAATTTCCCGATAGGCATAGGTACTATGTGAACTATATTGATCACGAAAATGTAATTTAATTTTACAAGTCAATACTCTTTGAAGATTATGTAATATCTTTATTAATAAATCTGTAGTTGTCTCTGTACAGTTAATTTTTCGTCAAAATTTCCCGATAGGCATAGGTACTATGTGAACTATATTGATCACGAAAATGTAATTTAATTTTACAAGTCAATACTCTTTGAAGATTATGTAATATCTTTATTAATAAATCTGTAGTTGTCTCTGTACAGTTAATTTTTCGTCAAAATTTCCCGATAGGCATAGGTACTATGTGAACTATATTGATCACGAAAATGTAATTTAATTTTACAAGTCAATACTCTTTGAAGATTATGTAATATCTTTATTAATAAATCTGTAGTTGTCTCTGTACAGTTAATTTTTCGTCAAAATTTCCCGATAGGCATAGGTACTATGTGAACTATATTGATCACGAAAATGTAATTTAATTTTACAAGTCAATACTCTTTGAAGATTATGTAATATCTTTATTAATAAATCTGTAGTTGTCTCTGTACAGTTAATTTTTCGTCAAAATTTCCCGATAGGCATAGGTACTATGTGAACTATATTGATCACGAAAATGTAATTTAATTTTACAAGTCAATACTCTTTGAAGATTATGTAATATCTTTATTAATAAATCTGTAGTTGTCTCTGTACAGTTAATTTTTCGTCAAAATTTCCCGATAGGCATAGGTACTATGTGAACTATATTGATCACGAAAATGTAATTTAATTTTACAAGTCAATACTCTTTGAAGATTATGTAATATCTTTATTAATAAATCTGTAGTTGTCTCTGTACAGTTAATTTTTCGTCAAAATTTCCCGATAGGCATAGGTACTATGTGAACTATATTGATCACGAAAATGTAATTTAATTTTACAAGTCAATACTCTTTGAAGATTATGTAATATCTTTATTAATAAATCTGTAGTTGTCTCTGTACAGTTAATTTTTCGTCAAAATTTCCCGATAGGCATAGGTACTATGTGAACTATATTGATCACGAAAATGTAATTTAATTTTACAAGTCAATACTCTTTGAAGATTATGTAATATCTTTATTAATAAATCTGTAGTTGTCTCTGTACAGTTAATTTTTCGTCAAAATTTCCCGATAGGCATAGGTACTATGTGAACTATATTGATCACGAAAATGTAATTTAATTTTACAAGTCAATACTCTTTGAAGATTATGTAATATCTTTATTAATAAATCTGTAGTTGTCTCTGTACAGTTAATTTTTCGTCAAAATTTCCCGATAGGCATAGGTACTATGTGAACTATATTGATCACGAAAATGTAATTTAATTTTACAAGTCAATACTCTTTGAAGATTATGTAATATCTTTATTAATAAATCTGTAGTTGTCTCTGTACAGTTAATTTTTCGTCAAAATTTCCCGATAGGCATAGGTACTATGTGAACTATATTGATCACGAAAATGTAATTTAATTTTACAAGTCAATACTCTTTGAAGATTATGTAATATCTTTATTAATAAATCTGTAGTTGTCTCTGTACAGTTAATTTTTCGTCAAAATTTCCCGATAGGCATAGGTACTATGTGAACTATATTGATCACGAAAATGTAATTTAATTTTACAAGTCAATACTCTTGAAGATTATGTAATATCTTTATTAATAAATCTGTAGTTGTCTCTGTACAGTTAATTTTTCGTCAAAATTTCCGATAGGCATAGGTACTATGTGAACTATATTGATCACGAAAATGTAATTTAATTTTACAAGTCAATACTCTTTGAAGATTATGTAATATCTTTATTAATAAATCTGTAGTTGTCTCTGTACAGTTAATTTTTCGTCAAAATTTCCCGATAGGCATAGGTACTATGTGAACTTAAAATTATTTAATTATATTTAAATTATTTTCAATTCCGGATAAAATTATTTAATTATATTTAAATTATTTTAAATTCCGGATAAAATTATTTAATTATATTTAAATTATTTTCAATTCCGGATAAAATTATTTAATTATATTTAAATTATTTTAAATTCCGGATAAAATTATTTAATTATATTTAAATTATTTTAAATTCCGGATAAAATTATTTAATTATATTTAAATTATTTTAAATTCCGGATAAAATTATTTAATTATATTTAAACTTATTTTCGAAAATTAATTTAATTTTACAAGTCAATACTTTGAGATTATGTAATATTTTATTAAAAATGTATTTTTACAGTTAATTTTTCTAAAATTTCCATAGCTGTATATAACTATATTGTCCGAAAATTAATTTATTTTACAAGTCAATACTCTTTGAAGATTATGTAATATCTTTATTAATAAATCTGTAGTTGTCTCTGTACAGTTAATTTTTCGTCAAAATTTCCCGATAGGCATAGGTACTATGTGAACTATATTGATCACGAAAATGTAATTTAATTTTACAAGTCAATACTCTTTGAAGATTATGTAATATCTTTATTAATAAATCTGTAGTTGTCTCTGTACAGTTAATTTTTCGTCAAAATTTCCCGATAGGCATAGGTACTATGTGAACTATATTGATCACGAAAATGTAATTTATTTTACAAGTCAATACTCTTTGAAGATTATGTAATATCTTTATTAATAAATCTGTAGTTGTCTCTGTACAGTTAATTTTTCGTCAAATTTCCCGATAGGCTGTATAGTGAACTATATTGATCACGAAAATGTAATTTAATTTTACAAGTCAATACTCTTTGAAGATTATGTAATATCTTTATTAATAAATCTGTAGTTGTCTCTGTACAGTTAATTTTTCGTCAAAATTTCCCGATAGGCATAGGTACTATGTGAACTATATTGATCACGAAAATGTAATTTAATTTTACAAGTCAATACTCTTTGAAGATTATGTAATATCTTTATTAATAAATCTGTAGTTGTCTCTGTACAGTTAATTTTTCGTCAAAATTTCCCGATAGGCATAGGTACTATGTGAACTATATTGATCACGAAAATGTAATTTAATTTTACAAGTCAATACTCTTTGAAGATTATGTAATATCTTTATTAATAAATCTGTAGTTGTCTCTGTACAGTTAATTTTTCGTCAAAATTTCCCGATAGGCATAGGTACTATGTGAACTATATTGATCACGAAAATTATTTAATTATATTTAAATTATTTTAAATTCCGGATAAAATTATTTAATTATATTTAAATTATTTTAAATTCCGGATAAAATTATTTAATTATATTTAAATTATTTTAAATTCCGGATAAAATTATTTAATTATATTTAAATTATTTTAAATTCCGTAATTTAATTTTACAAGTCAATACTCTTTGAAGATTATGTAATATCTTTATTAATAAATCTGTAGTTGTCTCTGTACAGTTAATTTTTCGTCAAAATTTCCCGATAGGCATAGGTACTATGTGAACTATATTGATCACGAAAATGTAATTTAATTTTACAAGTCAATACTCTTTGAAGATTATGTAATATCTTTATTAATAAATCTGTAGTTTCTCTGTACAGTTAATTTTTCGTCAAAATTTCCCGATAGGCATAGTACTATGTGAACTATATTGATCACGAAAATGTAATTTAATTTTACAAGTCAATACTCTTTGAAATTATGTAATATCTTTATTAATAAATCTGTAGTTGTCTCTGTACAGTTAATTTTTCGTCAAAATTTCCCGATAGGCATAGGTACTATGTGAACTATATTGATCACGAAAATGTAATTTAATTTTACAAGTCAATACTCTTGAAGATTATGTAATATCTTTATTAATAAATCTGTAGTTGTCTCTGTACAGTTAATTTTTCGTCAAAATTTCCCGATAGGCATAGGTACTATGTGAACTATATTGATCACGAAAATGTAATTTAATTTTACAAGTCAATACTCTTTGAAGATTATGTAATATCTTTATTAATAAATCTGTAGTTGTCTCTGTACAGTTAATTTTTCGTCAAAATTTCCCGATAGGCATAGGTACTATGTGAACTATATTGATCACGAAAATGTAATTTAATTTTACAAGTCAATACTCTTTGAAGATTATGTAATATCTTTATTAATAAATCTGTAGTTGTCTCTGTACAGTTAATTTTTCGTCAAAATTTCCCGATAGGCATAGGTACTATGTGAACTATATTGATCACGAAAATGTAATTTAATTTTACAAGTCAATACTCTTTGAAGATTATGTAATATCTTTATTAATAAATCTGTAGTTGTCTCTGTACAGTTAATTTTTCGTCAAAATTTCCCGATAGGCATAGGTACTATGTGAACTATATTGATCACGAAAATGTAATTTAATTTTACAAGTCAATACTCTTTGAAGATTATGTAATATCTTTATTAATAAATCTGTAGTTGTCTCTGTACAGTTAATTTTTCGTCAAAATTTCCCGATAGGCATAGGTACTATGTGATTTTAAATCTATATATTGAGTTTGTAATATTTTTCAAAATCGTAGGCTGTACATTAATTTGTCCAAAATTATAATTTACAGTAATATTTGAAGATATGTAATTTTTTAATAATCTTTTGTTAGTAATTTTTTCAAAATCGTAGGCTGTACATTAATTTGTCCAAAATTATAATTTACAGTAATATTTGAAGATATGTAATTTTTTAATAATCTTTTGTTAGTAATTTTTTAAAATCGTAGGCTGTACATTAATTTGTCCAAAATTATAATTTACAGTAATATTGAAGATATGTAATTTTTAAATAAATCTTGTGTTTGTAATATTTTTTAAAATCGTAGGCTGTACTATTACTAATTTCCGAAAAGTATATTAATATATTTGAAATATTATATTTTATAATAAATCTTAGTTTGTAATATTTTTTAAAATCGTAGGCTGTACTATTACTAATTTCACGAAATGTAATTAATTTTACACGAAAATGTTTTAATTTAATATTTATTATAAATCTTAGTTATCTTAAATAAATCTGTAGTTTCTGTACAGTTAATTTTTCGTAAAATTTCCCGATAGGTAGGTAATGTAATATATTGAACAAAATGTAATTTAATTTTACAATAATTCTTTGAAGATTATGTAATATCTTTATTAATAAATCTGTAGTTGTCTCTGTACAGTTAATTTTTCGTCAAAATTTCCCGATAGGCATAGGTACTATGTGAACTATATTGATCACGAAAATGTAATTTAATTTTACAAGTCAATACTCTTTGAATTATGTAATATCTTTATTAATAAATCTGTAGTTGTCTCTGAGTTAATTTTTCGTCAAATTTCCCGATAGGCATAGGTACTGTGAATTTTGATCACGAAAATGTAATTTAATTTTACAAGTCAATACTCTTTGAAGATTATGTAATATCTTTATTAATAAATCTGTAGTTGTCTCTGTACAGTTAATTTTTCGTCAAAATTTCCCGATAGGCATAGGTACTATGTGAACTATATTGATCACGAAAATGTAATTTAATTTTACAAGTCAATACTCTTTGAAGATTATGTAATATCTTTATTAATAAATCTGTAGTTGTCTCTGTACAGTTAATTTTTCGTCAAAATTTCCCGATAGGCATAGGTACTATGTGAACTATATTGATCACGAAAATGTAATTTAATTTTACAAGTCAATACTCTTTGAAGATTATGTAATATCTTTATTAATAAATCTGTAGTTGTCTCTGTACAGTTAATTTTTCGTCAAAATTTCCCGATAGGCATAGGTACTATGTGAACTATATTGATCACGAAAATGTAATTTAATTTTACAAGTCAATACTCTTTGAAGATTATGTAATATCTTTATTAATAAATCTGTAGTTGTCTCTGTACAGTTAATTTTTCGTCAAAATTTCCCGATAGGCATAGGTACTATGTGAACTATATTGATCACGAAAATGTAATTTAATTTTACAAGTCAATACTCTTTGAAGATTATGTAATATCTTTATTAATAAATCTGTAGTTGTCTCTGTACAGTTAATTTTTCGTCAAAATTTCCCGATAGGCATAGGTACTATGTGAACTATATTGATCACGAAAATGTAATTTAATTTTACAAGTCAATACTCTTTGAAGATTATGTAATATCTTTATTAATAAATCTGTAGTTGTCTCTGTACAGTTAATTTTTCGTCAAAATTTCCCGATAGGCATAGGTACTATGTGAACTATATTGATCACGAAAATGTAATTTAATTTTACAAGTCAATACTCTTTGAAGATTATGTAATATCTTTATTAATAAATCTGTAGTTGTCTCTGTACAGTTAATTTTTCGTCAAAATTTCCCGATAGGCATAGGTACTATGTGAACTATATTGATCACGAAAATGTAATTTAATTTTACAAGTCAATACTCTTTGAAGATTATGTAATATCTTTATTAATAAATCTGTAGTTGTCTCTGTACAGTTAATTTTTCGTCAAAATTTCCCGATAGGCATAGGTACTATGTGAACTATATTGATCACGAAAATGTAATTTAATTTTACAAGTCAATACTCTTTGAAGATTATGTAATATCTTTATTAATAAATCTGTAGTTGTCTCTGTACAGTTAATTTTTCGTCCAAATTTCCCGATAGGCATAGGTACTATGTGAACTATATTGATCACGAAAATGTAATTTAATTTTACAAGTCAATACTCTTTGAAGATTATGTAATATCTTTATTAATAAATCTGTAGTTGTCTCTGTACAGTTAATTTTTCGTCCAAATTTCCCGATAGGCATAGGTACTATGTGAACTATATTGATCACGAAAATGTAATTTAATTTTACAAGTCAATACTCTTTAAAGATTATGTAATATCTTTATTAATAAATCTGTTGTTCTCTCTGTACAGTTAATTTTTCGTCCAAATTTCCCGATAGGCATAGGTACTATGTGAACTATATTGATCACGAAAATGTAATTTAATTTTACAAGTCAATACTCTTTGAAGATTATGTAATATCTTTATTAATAAATCTGTAGTTGTCTCTGTACAGTTAATTTTTCGTCCAAATTTCCCGATAGGCATAGGTACTATGTGAACTATATTGATCACGAAAATGTAATTTAATTTTACAAGTCAATACTCTTTGAAGATTATGTAATATCTTTATTAATAAATCTGTAGTTGTCTCTGTACAGTTAATTTTTCGTCCAAATTTCCCGATAGGCATAGGTACTATGTGAACTATATTGATCACGAAAATGTAATTTAATTTTACAAGTCAATACTCTTTGAAGATTATGTAATATCTTTATTAATAAATCTGTAGTTGTCTCTGTACAGTTAATTTTTCGTCCAAATTTCCCGATAGGCATAGGTACTATGTGAACTATATTGATCACGAAAATGTAATTTAATTTTACAAGTCAATACTCTTTGAAGATTATGTAATATCTTTATTAATAAATCTGTAGTTGTCTCTGTACAGTTAATTTTTCGTCAAAATTTCCCGATAGGCATAGGTACTATGTGAACTATATTGATCACGAAAATGTAATTTAATTTTACAAGTCAATACTCTTTGAAGATTATGTAATATCTTTATTAATAAATCTGTAGTTGTCTCTGTACAGTTAATTTTTCGTCCAAATTTCCCGATAGGCATAGGTACTATGTGAACTATATTGATCACGAAAATGTAATTTAATTTTACAAGTCAATACTCTTTAAAGATTATGTAATATCTTTATTAATAAATCTGTTGTTCTCTCTGTACAGTTAATTTTTCGTCCAAATTTCCCGATAGGCATAGGTACTATGTGAACTATATTGATCACGAAAATGTAATTTAATTTTACAAGTCAATACTCTTTAAAGATTATGTAATATCTTTATTAATAAATCTGTTGTTCTCTCTGTACAGTTAATTTTTCGTCCAAATTTCGCGATAGGCATAGGTACTATGTGAACTATATTGATCACGAAAATGTAATTTAATTTTTTTGTCTGTCTGTATGTTGGGATTAACTTTAACAATTAATAATATTACTTTTAGAAAAGGTAATTTTTTTTTGGGAAAAAAAAATATTTTCGTTAATTCTTGACCAATTCTGATAAAATTTTATAGACGGGAAGCATACATTATACCATAATTGAGAGGCTATAAGAATCGTCAATAGAAATATAAAATAATAAATTTAATCAATTTTGATGAACATTGTAGACATGTCATTCAATTGATCCGGCATATGAATTGTCAACAATATGAGTAAAAAATTGGTTGTGTGGTTTTATGAAACCACGGTAGAAGTGAAACTTTTTTTCACATTATAGACATTTAACTAAAAATTCTCAAATGAGTAATAGTCTATACACTACACGGTCAGTTGCTGCGAACTATAGGCGCCGCCATCCCTACTCCGCGGCCGACCATCACGCGACATGCAACACACAGACCAAAAAGTTTGAGACGATCTAATAAAAGTTTCACTTTAAAAATAAAATCACGTGATGTGAATAACTACTGCGTAGTGAAAAACCCGCGCGGAGCCGCGGGCACACCGCTATTAATAAAATAAAATTTGATTTTGATTGAATTTTTTATTATATTTAGTAACTCCATCATAAACAACGTCTGAAGTATTGAAACCATCGAGGATACATCTTGAGTTGCATATATTCTAAACCAAAACTAAGTAAGGAGTAGTATTACAATGCAACAATTAAATTCACAGGATCTGCTATTATTAAGATGTCTTGCCCAAAAAATATAAAGTATTTTAATTTAAAACGAAGTACAAAGGGGAAAATCTAAGTCTGGTTTAAATATTTTACTTTCTTAGTTATATTAGTATATTATTAACTTTTAACGAGACGGAGCTACGACTGTAAAGACCAAAAATAGTAAGTAAATTGTACGAATAGTTGACAGTTGGCAACTGTGGGCGAATTACGAATGCTTGTAATGATGTATAACTGTCCGTAGCATAGTGTAGGTAATGTCCTTGTGCGCGACGAATCTAAATCACGGCTAGAGGAGTGAGGCAGTTTTAAATTGGAATTCCACGAGCGCGAGTTAATTGTTTCTTGGTTAATTAATGTTATATTTTATTCGCAGGGTTCCCGCAGATCAAGTCACCCTACAGCCCTAACTCGCAGCCGCATCTCTCAGGTATGTCGCAAACTCACTACTTGTTTATTACCTTTACAATCTAACGACAAATTACTTACACTGGCAAATGACCCTAAGTTGCTCAACTCATCGTTTTCTTATCCGATAATAAATTATTTGGTTTTTTTTTTATATTATGATGTAGCAAATATTGATGTTAAGTACCTAGTAGTACTTTTGGGATGTTCAATAAAATGAAATCACAATAAAGGCCAGAACGTTTATTTTGCAAAATTACTATGCAAAAACCATATAGAAACGAAAAGTAACACTTTCATATGTGCCATCTGTTTAGTTCTTGATTGCACCAAAGAGGCTTCCCATGGAGGATCGCTAGAGATCGCAGAGCTGAGGACTGAGTTGGACTGGCTCGCGTATCGTGTGTGACGTAAAACTCACCCTCGGATCAGATCCCAGTAGCGGGAGAACTGCTGCTTTACGACACTAATAGATGTGGCGTCTGCTCTTCTTCTTTAATGTGATGTATGATGGTTGCCCTTCATACCGGAACATATCTATATGTGACTGGAGGCAGATTTGCAATACTAGAGTAGTTAACTAGACAGTCAGGACTTAGAAAATGCCCTACCATCATGTTATGCTACCAGCATATTATTCGTTAAAGTTCCGTCACGATATTTTGTGCAACCAGTACAATTGAGCTCGACAACTCCACCACACGTTCGTCAGCTTTTTCAGTCAATTCATTTCAATGTTCATTAACCGAGAGCGACAAAGAACTTTCTTAGACTTGAGATCCAATATTTTTCCATGTTACCTCTCTAACTTTATACCTCTGTAACCACCTAAACCAATAATTTAGTATGCCCGATCGACGGCATTTTGACAAACAAATATGACAATATCGCCTGTGAGAACTAAAAGTCAACTACCTGAGTTAATATTTGAATTAAGTATGAAGCAAGTACAAGTGCGGTAAGTATCAAATTAATCATTTTTGATCTTGTGCCTAATTAATCCAAAAAGATGCCAGGTTCGAATCTTGGATGGAACAACTAAATATTTGCTTTGTAAATAAACGCTTTGGGTTTAGTTGAACTGTAGAATCTATTCCACGGGATCACCTTGTTCTGTCACAAGGGCCTAACGCGTCGCGACGCTTAGAAATTAATTTTCCCAGTTTACGGGGTAACTTTCTCCGCAAAACAATACCTCATCCGGTGATTTAGGAAAGTGGCTGGTGGGGCAGGTTGGCGTGCGGGGCGTAGTGGGGGGGGGGCAGGGGGAGGAATCCCTCGTGTGCTCTCCCTGTACCCCCCTGCCGGCCGTGTGCACACCTCTCACGCCCGGCTTTGTCTCAGTAATGAATCCGACAAACGGCAAACAGCGCGCAGTCGCTTCTCTTGCCGGATACCGACGTGCATGTGTCTGATGTGTCACCGGATTAGCCACTGAATACTAGACTCTATCTGTTGATAATAACCAGTCATGTTCTCTCGACACCGATATTACTATTCGACGTCTTGAAGCGCTGCGTTCCATTTAGAATACTATATCGTATGAAATTCCAATTAGGCCCACGATAATGATAAGCGCGTTACGTACCTACATATCTACGTAGGTATACAATTAGTATTGATTTATAATATTCAATGTACTGGTCCTTTCTTTAAATTCATGTTTTTATTCCACTATTAGTAAGCAATGTACTTTTATATCGTGCCTAGGTATTGGAACATTTTGATACGGGCCGACACAGTGTTGCTGTGTGACTGAATGACATGTTTATAGCATTTGAGAATATTTTTTTACGATTTCCAAAAGTATTATTGACAATTCTTATAAGTTATAGCTATCAATTATGATATGAACTTCGCTTCCCGTGTACAAAATTTCATCAAAATCGGTTATGAAATAATACAAATTTATTATTTTTCAATTCTTTTTTTTTTTTTTTCAAATGTTTTATTGACAATCCTTATAGCTTATAAATCATGGAATGACTTATACTTGACGTGTGCAAATTTTCGTGAAAAACGGTTAAGAATTATTTTTTTATTATAATTTATACAAATAATCTTGATATTTCTTATAGCATATCACTTGACCAATGACATAAGCATCTTGTATACCTACATAATTTTATCAGAATCGGTCAAGTTGTGTTTGAGTTAAATCCGGTCATACAAACAAATAGATAGACAAAAAATATTTGATGGAATATTCGTGATCAGTGTCCTTCACATACAGGTCTATCGGGAACTTCGGAGAAAAAAAATTACGTGCACTAGTACAGTCAGAACTACACATTTTTTAAATAATGATAAATGTACTAGAGCCTGTCAAGAATCGAATCTAAATAAAATTATACAGGTTACTACTGATGTTATGTTTGAAAATGAACCTGCTAAGACAAAATATGTACGCCTATATGCCTAATATGCCTTTACCTAAAGTTTCAAATTTATTAGTGAAAATAAATAAAAAAGTAATTTCCCGCTGATATGAATTAACTAGTAAAATCAGGTATCAAATTTATACGTAGAGACAAACTTAATATCCTTATGTACCAACTTGTCGTTATATTCGAGGAAATGCTTTGCCCTATAATTATGAAATTTCAAATTTGTTCAACTAAACATGAAATTAAGTAAAACCGTTATCTAAATGTAGCAAAAACATTATTTAGTACTTTAAGGTAATTGATATCTAATAGGTAAGTATCAAAGTGTTTAGATGCAGTAATGTTAGTGTCAATGTGGAGTGTGGTGGAGCTAGCACAGAGCTTGTTGAAACGAACTCGTGTCGAGATCTAAGGGAAACTTCACACTGCACACTATCATTTGAGAGATACTCGCTCAGATAGTGGCGAATATAAAATATCACACAGTAACATTTGATAAGATATGAAAATAACATTATATTTCATCAGTAGTTACAATATCTAATTTTTATTTTACCTAAATATTCTATTGCTACAATGCTACTTGTAAATTGCTGACATTTACTGACAACTCTCGGGATTTTAAATTACATTAATCAAAAAAAATATTTATTAACATCATACCTGACCACATCAAGGTTTATCATTAGCTATACCTAAACTAACAAATCATCAAATAGGAATCGGTATACTTATGTTTTGCACAAAGTATTTCCTAGGTATGATGAATAAGTGGAATTCTCTTCCTATCGACATCCAACCACCCAACCAACTCTCGGGGTTTACTTAGAGCGGTTGAATATCGGATAGATTTTTTTTACTAAATATTAGATAGAAATAGAGAATACATTTTATCATTAAGTCCTCCAATTGTACTTTTTATGTGCAATACAAAATATATAAATAATAATAAGCAATAAGTTCAAGAAAATATAAACTACAGACAGATACACCGGACTAAACTGTTTATAATTATACATTAAAATATAAACTACAGACAGATACACCGGACTAAACTGTTTATAATTATACATTAAAATATAAACTACAGACAGATACACCGGACTAAACTGTTTATAATTATACATTAAAATATAAACTACAGACAGATACACCGGACTAAACTGTTTATAATTATACATTAAAATATAAACTACAGACAGATACACCGGACTAAACTGTTTATAATTATACATTAAAATATAAACTACAGACAGATACACCGGACTAAACTGTTTATAATTATACATTAAAATATAAACTACAGACAGATACACCGGACTAAACTGTTTATAATTATACATTAAAATATAAACTACAGACAGATACACCGGACTAAACTGTTTATAATTATACATTAAAATATAAACTACAGACAGATACACCGGACTAAACTGTTTATAATTATACATTAAAATATAAACTACAGACAGATACACCGGACTAAACTGTTTATAATTATACATTAAAATATAAACTACAGACAGATACACCGGACTAAACTGTTTATAATTATACATTAAAATATAAACTACAGACAGATACACCGGACTAAACTGTTTATAATTATACATTAAAATATAAACTACAGACAGATACACCGGACTAAACTGTTTATAATTATACATTAAAATATAAACTACAGACAGATACACCGGACTAAACTGTTTATAATTATACATTAAAATATAAACTACAGACAGATACACCGGACTAAACTGTTTATAATTATACATTAAAATATAAACTACAGACAGATACACCGGACTAAACTGTTTATAATTATACATTAAAATATAAACTACAGACAGATACACCGGACTAAACTGTTTATAATTATACATTAAAATATAAACTACAGACAGATACACCGGACTAAACTGTTTATAATTATACATTAAAATATAAACTACAGACAGATACACCGGACTAAACTGTTTATAATTATACATTAAAATATAAACTACAGACAGATACACCGGACTAAACTGTTTATAATTATACATTAAAATATAAACTACAGACAGATACACCGGACTAAACTGTTTATAATTATACATTAAAACACCTAGTAGAGGGTTGGTGTCAGACACGAGGATAAATCCGCTTCCTGATTAATTTGTTTAAAGTAGTCGAAAAGAAAATTGAATTTAAAAATCTAACTTTTAATAATACTGGCGGTGAAAGAAAATATAGTAAAAAAACTTAAAAGGCTTAATAAATGTCTGTATGTTTAAAATCGACAACGAGTCGTGAGTTGGATTGATGATTCCGTCGGGGAGCTGAGCACGTGGTCGCGTGGACGCGTGGGCGTGTTGGAACATGGTTGTGAGTTAACCCCTTATAGTCATAATCAGTGACCACTTGTAAGTTACGGCCAAGAGATTCAACTTATATGTTACAATAAATTATGTGTATATTTTTAGCTCGCGTTCAAGCTGGTGAGATTTTGTTAATGGTATTAACCTAACCAAAATCTTAATAGCCGGATGTAGGTAGAATACCTAAACTTTTCGGAGTGATTCGTTGATGTAGGTCCTTTTTATAAACTTTACTTGAAACTGACCATATGAGTTTTTAGAGGGGCCTTAACGTGACATGTTGTAGTTTTTATTTTTAATTCATGAATTTATATTTTATGACGCTCTATTATGTAATATTGGTGGCATTTTGCGTGATATAGTTTGGTTTTTGTGCATACGTGCAGTGGATTATAAATATAAAGCGGAAAACATGCATTTTCGGATGTCACAAAAACTCCCTAGATAGTTCTGACAAAGATTGTATATAGGAAATTTTACGAAGGTTTAAAAAGTATTGCCATTGGCAAGTGCTTTTTGCGGCGCCAAAACAAGAAGAACTGACCACTTTTTTTACTAATTGAGATTAAAAAAACGTGTGCAGTTCACACGCGGTAGGAGTGAAACCTTCAGAAAACATAAAAATATTCACATAGACGACTTTTCACGAGGCTTCGTAATATGCAGGCATACACACACGTATTTACACAGTAACACACGCACAAAGAGGAGACCAAGATAATATGAAACACTGTATAATGGTATTTTATATAATTCTCTCGCAAGCTTCATTTTATTGATATATGTCTCTTTTTAGAGTCGCTTCTTGTTTCTTCGAGTTTCATGTCACAACGCTTGGTGATAAAAATATATAATTTTCACTTCAATAAATAAAAATAACATGGATAGGTAAATTTCAAATACAATATACATCAAAATTAAAAAATTTAGATGTCTCGAGAATGAGCTAAACAATGGTAGAGTGGACATAATATGTGAAGGGGCCCTAAAGTCGGTATGCTTCCAAGCGTCGCGTCGCGTCGCGTTGCGTCACGGTCTATGAAAAGCGCACAGAAAACAAACCACCAGACTGGCTCCCCGGCCGGCAGCCATTTGTAAAAATTACCTTCGCCGCCATTTTTACGCGGGAATTTCATATTTAGGAACGCCGCCGCCGCCGCGGGGTGGAATTCGCGATTTGACGTTTTCATCATGGCGGATTTTTATTGTTTCTAAAACAATGCTAAGCGCGATGCCCGTTTTGGCTTTCATTGTTTAGACGGTCGCCATATATAATTTGAAAATTAGGGTTTCCATTGTTTTGCGTACTTATGTATTGTTGAAGTCAAGCAGTTAATGAGCCTGGAACCTTATTGGTTATCTAAAACAAAACAAAATTACATCTATACACTTGCTAGTAGGTTTTTATGTAGCTATAATTATTACTAACGATATGCCCGCAGCTCCGCACGCGTTTGATATTACACAGTAGTTATTTACATCCCATAATTTTATTTTTATACATACGCATTATTGATAGTTCATATAGCCTGTCAATTATGGAATGGTTTATATTTCCCGTTAAGAAAATTTCATCAAATTCAGTGAAGAATTCACAAAAAATATATTTTGTAAATTATTTTTTTACGATTTCTCAAAGTATCTAATTTTGAAAATTATTATACCCTATCAACTGACCGATCACATCCCGTGTACAAAATTTTATAAGAATTGATCGTGCCGTTTTTAGTTAAATTCGGAAATACAAACAGACAGCCAGACAAATTATTTTAGGGGATATTCATGATCTTTGTCCTTTGTATACGAGTACCTAGTATCTATGTGTATCCGGAAATTTCGAAAATATAATATATGTACAGACAGGACTACACATTTATAAATATAGATTAGGTATTACACTGACCTAATTTGTAATAATTTTAATTATTGTAATGATTTACGATGTAGTAGTTAGGGAGGGGGGGGGGGAGCTACAAAACTCATTGCCTATTCTAAAAAAGCGATAGTATCTATTAAAGCAATATAATATTTTAATAGTTGAAATCTTGAGAAAAAAAATTGTCATATAGTAGTTGATATATAAACAATATCTATTTAATATTTCCAGCAGTATGCTTCTAGGTACACGAAGGATATAGGAATATTGATGTGTCTAATACCTAAGACTTGGATAACAGACGCGGTCATAGCTTAGATTAAACCTATACTCAGTTACATGAAGGTGCAATCGAAATTTAACTTGACACAAAACATTCCTTGCGGTTAAACCAAAAAGTAACTCAACACCACATAATTACTAAGAATGTGTCACACAGAACCACAAGTTGTAACATTCATATACTGCTTGTTATTATAAAGTTGTTGGCACTTAGTTAAACAAAACAGTGCGGCGACTGTGACACCCGACACCTGACCAACGCGGCATACTGATTTCCACTATTCACGTTAAAGGAATTTGTGTTGTGTGACGTTGACAATATGGCGCCGGCGTCGAAAGTCAACAGTCGCTACTCGTCTTTAGTTGACGGGACAAAAAAAATGTTTCTTTACCAATGTTTCGGGTAATCGAGAATGTTACGTCGCCGCGTCGCCTCGCATACTCATTAGTACTGAGGTGTGTCCGCTTTCCTAACGTTTGATCCCGCGAATTCCCGTAAAAAATATTACCTACAACAACAACTATCTACTATTTACATGGAACAGTTGGCTATCGTATTATGTTTTATTTGTATTATTTTCACGGATGCTCAATCCTATTTAATATAATAAATGTGAAAGTTTGTATGTTTAGATTTATGTTACTCAATTACGCTAAAACTAAAATAATAAGCTAAAATTTGGTACACAGATAGTCTATGACCTGGAATAACACATAGGGTACTTTTTTATCCCGGTAAAAATCATGGTTTAACCAGTGTTGTCTTACAAATATAATAAATGGAAAGTTTCTATGTTTGTTACTCAATCACGGAAAAACGGCGATTTTTTTAGTTTGTCGTGTACCGAGATCAGTCTGTGTATATCCAATAATATGCAGACGAAGTTCGCGGGTACCTGTTAGTTTTAAATAAAAAATAATCCAATAAATCAAAAAATGAAATGATATTAAAACTTGATTTACTTGAATTTTTTTTTACCTATTTTTTAAATAATTTTGCATTAGTTATAATATGTAGTAATCGTAGAAAAGTCTCGGAATATAAAAATGCCAGTGTACATAACTATTTAGTACGTTAGTTTTTTTAAATATTTACATGAGAAAATCTAGCCTGGACTAATTTGAGACATGATGGGTTCTTCATACAAACTTTCATCAATTCAATTTTTATATTCAACATATGTGGGATAACACAATGAAAGAATACGCTTGTAGCAAAACTGTGTAATCCAGCAAATTTACAAAAGGTATTCGCTTAGAGTATTAGACTTTATAGACTGCACGATTACAACGCGCAAGTGAAGCCACCTAAAAGTAATAACAAATAACATGGTTTATGGTATTCCATTTCGTCCGCAGTTTTCTTGAGCTGCGGTCGATAGCACACGTTACGTTTCAATCATAATACTTTAAAAGTCTGTTATCTATATTATTCTTTTAATCTAAATTATATTAATGCCAATAAATCAACTTGGTTGGCGTGGAAACCGATGTAATTTCACAATTACTGCACAGGTGTATAATAAATCAACAAATCAGTTGGCGTGGAAGCTGATATCATTTCACCATTACCGCACATGGTCCCATATTTTCTTGTTACAAACTTTCATGCCCTATTCTCATCCCTTAAAGTTTTATTTTCGCTACAAAAAATAGTCTATGTCCTCTCAAGATTTAATCTAAGTCTATTCCAAAATTCATCAAAATTGGTTCAGCGGTTTTGGTGTGAAAAGCAAACAGACAGACAGACAGTTACTTTCGCATCTACAATATTACTATGGACGTTTTATAGAACATCCCAAAAAAAAAAATCAAATCCCGGTAAGGCGACCGATAGCGCACATCCCTGGTTGTGATATCGATCATTTCGGAATAGCTCTCTCCGTAAGTTAATACGTTACATTCGTAAGTTCGTAAGTTACATTTTATATATACATTGGATACAATGAGAGAAAATATACCTAAAAAATTTACATAAAAATAACTTACCGTCGATTCTATGAGGAAACGTTGTAAATGATATCGAGCGAAAAAATTAAAGTAGAATTCAAATCGGGTTTCAAACGCAATCCATTTCGTTGTTAAAAATTATTTTTCTTTTTGAGGTCTAATTATAAGGATTCATTGGCGACCGAGCGTTTTTTTTTTTACCCAGTGCACATGGACGGTTTACGACTAAATATATAATAAGAAAAGTAAAATAAAATCCGTTGGAAAGGTGTAGAGCGATGTCCGTGTTTAGTGTGGAGTTGTAATTCGATGAGAGAAAGCGAAGATGTACACACCTAAGTGAATATCGGGAGTTGGACGGCTAACGTCGACGGTTAGTAGTGACCCCTTGTTTGTAGACACGTGTAACAAATCCTTGTTGTTAATTTAGTTGGAGAGGAGTGTTGCGTCAACACGTAGATACATGGCACCACACTGCGGCGCTA
This sequence comes from Saturnia japonica, assembly GCA_033032175.1. NCBI lineage: Eukaryota > Metazoa > Arthropoda > Insecta > Lepidoptera > Saturniidae > Saturnia > Saturnia japonica. The sequence goes on from CM065317.1 coordinate 412,199, forward strand.
ATTGTGTTTGTGTACGACTTATGTTACACCTCAGATTATCTTGACGAATTCTGTCGATTGATGATTTATTGAATATTATTTTATTTGTACGTATCTATGCATTGTGCAGGGTTCGAGTATTGAAGCGATATATCGGTGTTGTCGGTAAAACGCATTAGCGCACGCTCCATCCCAACTTAGTGCTAAGACGTAGGTACTAACCTATTACGACTTGATTCCTAGCTGGAACAGCAGAGTTTTTGAAACCGATTTTATAAATCTGTAGGTTGTTAACATATTGTTACAAGGGACGTACTCCTCTACCGCCACGTTATATTAAATAACTTACAACCTACTGGGATGCCACGTGGGTAGATACTTTGGCACCGTCCCATCTTCCAGTTATTTCTTTAAAGGCTGGCGCAGCCTCAGCGTTAGTATGCATCCCTTGGTAGGGGTTACATATTTGTGCCTTTTGGAGTCGAAACCCTAGGTCCATGGGGACCGAGTGCACGCAGCTTCTTTAAAGAACTCGCAAGTTGACTGGTCGACACACCTCGAGACCAGAGGGCTAGCCAATACCTCAGTCAACGAATAAGCATTGCTATACAAGGAGGTAATGTGGCCAGCCTTCTTGGTACTTTCCCATCTGGCGGTGATTTGGATGGCATCCAATACTCATAGTAATTTTACATTATTTAGATGTACTAATATGTTAATATTAGTAAATGTTGTAATATATATATTAATATAGCAAAAAAGTATCTGTTTTCCGTATTTATCAAAATATACCTAATAATTACATACCTACTCGTATTATCGTGTTTGTAATTCCAAAAACCGTAAACTTACTTATTAATATGTCGAAGAACCGTCGATGTGAATATGAAATACGTACTAATGACTTAGTACCCGTACTATTGACCTGCACGCTATTGGCTGGGTGTGCTCTATAATTGCACGCGCTTTATAAGCTGGAAGCCAGAAAACGACTAACTTGGATTGATTCTCGCTTCAGACCTGGAGTAATATCATTCACACAGTCTCCTCGTTCGAGGTATCAGATAGTGCAGACCTCAGTTAAAAAGTCGATTACTACAATAAACAATATTCCTGAGTGTTATTTCGCTGCTCGTCTCTCTCACTGAATATTACAATATGCACTGCATGCCCATTTGCTGCTTTCATTATGTAAGAATATCCGGGTGCCGAGCTGTACTCGGTGTCTTATAAACAAAAAAAGAAAAACACGTATCAAGGTAAACTTGGAATGTAAAACATTATCTAAATGCAATGTTTGAGAATAGTACTAAGTAGTAACCATTGAGTTATTAAAATATTTATTGGATTTCAAAGTGTAACATTCTGTAGATATGTACGAGGCGTCATGTTTATTCATCTACACGTGTATACTTACGCGACGTACGCAACACTACAATCAAAACATAATATTTAATTATATATGTACCATGGGACATTCAATGCCCTCGACGTCCATGACATTAACTAAGATGCCTAATTGTAACAGACTATAAGCTCTGAACGTAACGCCACGCTACGCTACGCTACGCCACGCTACGCCATAGTGCAATTGATCAATGTGTAAAACGCCGTATGCTATTAAATTACCTAAATAATGTACCTTAATGGTTAATTCAAACAAGTCTATTATGGTTCCAATAACGTCTCGGATGAGACGATCGATAATGGAGTGTGCTGCTCAGTGCTCAGTTGGCTCAGTGCTCAGGTCGGGCGTCTCGAGTAATTAACTGACAAAGCTGTACAGCCTCCGCAGCTACGAAACGTCTTCGAGACGAATACTGAACGTAATGAGCAGGCACTTACCTACCTACTGAGGAATATTGCCAGGTAATGTAACAATTTACCCGATTTTATGTTGACATCTCATGTCTGCATCAAACCTATTGTTTTGTATAAACTGTAGCGTAATAGTTTTTCATTTGATTGTTCTTATGTTTTACATCGTTATGCCTGTAGCCATATGTTTTTGTCAGTCATATCGATATATTTACTTCTCTAAGTCTCCTTTTATTTGCTTTTCATATTCGAAACATAATTTTATATTTTTTATAATATATATGTATACAATTCTGGAATTCTATAGTCTTCTAATAATGTTTGATTTTATATATCTGCTTAAAAATTTATGTGTTTTTATATAGAAAAAAAAACAGTCACTCCTTTACCCTTCTAATATAATATGAGTTATAATTCCCATCTTATTGCTTATATAAACATACAGTATTATTAAAAATGATTAGGTATAAATTAGTCTTTCTTCAAATCGATTAGTCTAATTTTCCAATCCCAGAATAATGAAATAGGAGCTGAGCTGGCAACACAACGGGAAGCCCGACGCGCGACGACGATAGCGATTATAATTGCTAATGGGCTCTCACTTCACTTTGATATTTTGGAGAATCTGTCAAATTAATTACATCTCATTTTAAACCTAATTTTCTTGATATTTGAGTCTCTTTTGTCGTACCAAGGATTGGACTTTTCTCTTTATTATAAGATCAGTGGCATGAGATTGAATAAGGATATTTATTAATCACATAATATTTTTTCTTTACAAATTAGTTTAATATACATACTTAAATATGTTATACAATATATACTATACATTAATTTGTTTTATATAAAATAATATAGTTGTTGTACTGTGACTTTTAGAGTTCAAGGTCTTTTGTTAAGTTGATTAAGACTAAGGATAGTGGATTTACAGTCTCACTATATAGATTTGATAATCTAGTAATTGATATATTATTTCTAAGTTTTTTTTTCGTTATATAAGTAGTATCTTCAAATTCTATTCCTTCTACGATATTGTGTCTCCAGCATGATTCAACAATGCTATAGATACATATATGAAATTGGCGTTTTGTTGATTGAACTGGCTACTTTGATCTCACATATCTGGCGTTTGATTAGGAATTCAAATTATTTCTAATTTAGGCTTGTGTATTTGTGTTTAGAATTTAATTTAGTAATTGATTTGTTTTCACACCATTTCATTTTTCTTTGACATCGTTCTTTTCACAAAATCGAAAACTTAATCACGAATGACGAATACGAGTTCCACCGTGACATCAGCGCTGCAGAAACAGCTCGAAGGATTAATGATGTGTATGGTGAAGCTATTGTAAAAGAAAACACGCTATATTTTTGGTTCCAACGTTGTCTTTCTGGAAATTTAGACATATGAAACAAACCCTGTGGACGGCCGGAGACCCTAATTAATAATGAAGAATTAAAGGTGATAGTGGAAACGGATCCGTAAACGCTCATTACAGTGGTTGAAACCAGGAGAACCGGCAAAATACTATCTCAAACGACTAGTGCTGGTGTACTGGTGTCATACACTACAGCCTCCTAAGATCTGCCCAGACGATAACAGCAGATCTGTCAACTATTGCAAACCATGATGGAAAAGTTAGCCGTTAAACAACCGAGACTGGTCAACCTCTCTAGTCCACTGCTGCTTCAGGAGAACGCTAGACCCCATACTTCACGCCAAACGGACGCTAAATTAGAGGAACTGCGGCTAGAATGTCTCCGATACCTACCATACTTCTCGAACCTTGCTCTAACATATTACCACTTTTTTCAGAATTTGGACAATTTTATGCAAGAAAAAAATTAAATTCCGATGAGTCTGTCCAAAGCATCTTCAAAGATTTTATTGATTCTCGCTCCAAAAATTTTTTCAGTAATGGAATCAATGAACCACCTATAAAATGGCGAAAGTGTATAGATAATAATGGTACATACTTCGATTGATTAAATGTATAATTTCATAATTTTTTTTCTTTTTACTTTTTCCACACAGAACGCTAATTTCATATGTAAGGATCTAATATTAAAATCACTGTTTATAAAAATTGTGCACAGATGGCGTAACGATAAAACTTCCTCTACAATATAATTCAAACTGGTACACTGAACGATAATTGAAGTCGTTAGTATTTAATAAATTTCGTAGGAAGCTAAGAGTTGTATTTAGTGTATTAATTAAAGTGTTTAGTCACTGCTATCAGAGATTCTACTGTGTTTTGAAGTTTTACGATACGATGAAACGTTTTGCATCTGTAATGAATAGTGAATGATACAGTTCCAACACGTTACTATTACACGCGCTCTTTAGGTTCACAAAATCTAGGAAAACTTAACTATGTAATAAGAATATAAATATTTTGCATGTATGTATATCCAATAAATTTTCTTTGTTCGGCGAGTACAGGTACGTGCACAAAAAGATTTATGATGTTGCATATATACTTAACTATAGTAAATTCCATCGCAGCCATTATTAGATATATAGTATGATAAGTGTTTTAAATAACCAAAGCATTCAATAACAACAACGTCAGTACGTGATGTATGTCGCCCGCGCTGCGCCGCCCGCCCACATAGCTAGGGATCTGAGTGTTTGCACAAACTGTCGATCACGACGTCGCACTTGTCGATTTATTATTCGAGACATCGATAAATCTAAAAGATATTGTAAATACGTATATCCATTCGATATATAATATTTTAGGGTTTACTATAATCATTAATATTTAAACAATTATTAATGATTATTAATAATAATAATTATTGACAATTATTATGTTTGATTTGAAACTAGTGATCCAATGCTTTCATTTCTATATTACTTATAGGTAGGTATAATAAATAGTATATTCTTATAATAACTTTTATAATATGGCGCATGTTGAGGTTTAGATGTGGATTTCCTCACGGTATGAAGCAATGGTGGCTCAGTTGGTAGTGTGTACGGACTCCGCGTCGATCGACGTGAGTTCGAATATCTGCAATAAGTCCGAGCTTTTGGTGAAGGAAAACATCGTGGTTAAACTATAGCATGATGGTAGAGCTTTTTCTAATGCTCGCCTGGTTAGCTATCATCCTCATGTTGAAAATCTGTCTCCAAACACCTATAGGCGTGTTCTGGCAGCTGTACTTGAGAGCCAGTCTTCCACTAGGCTTAGCGTCCTACCATCTTGGGCCATATCGTCACTTAAGATCAGGTGAGATCGTGGCCACGGCGCTAAAACATATATCCATAAAAAATATTTTCCTTCACCATCAAGTTCTTATAATATGACAAGATAATAATCTATACTAAGAGGTTGTTTGTTTAAACATACTAATCTCTGGAACTACCAGTCGGATTCTAAAAATTATTTTTGCATATTATGATAGCCAAACTCACGAAGAAAAGCATAGGCTATCTAATATTATGCTACAACTCTCAGATAGCCGTAAATATTGATTTATGTTGCATAAGTCGGAATTCGAGGCCCTCCCGAACTACTTTGTCCGCGTGCGCTGACGTAGTCATTAATGATACGGAAATACAATGTTCTACAAAAATATTGATCTTTAGTAAGATCTAAGAAAGATAGGGATAGCATATGCCTGTCTCTTAAACATAATCCACAATAAGGTATATTGTGACAAAGATTTTTTGAAAATTGAATAGTGATTTATAAGCATTATTCTTAGACATGGCATATTAATCCTTACGAAAAAAAGTTACTTCATCATAAATACGATTTTATGATAAATTTATAAATTATGATCCGTGGTTTTTGTTGGATAACATTAACACGGGTGAAACCGTGTGGGCAAAGTCTCATAATATATAAAGTGGCGACCTCACCTCAGATGTATCGTCAGACATCGCTGCTTGATATTCATTCGTATTTCTTTAAACAATGTTTTCCTCGTAAAATAAATTATACATTAAAAAAGTTAATAATGAAAAAAATGGGCTACGCGACCCCAGCAGGGGGCGCCCATCACCATGCAGTACTTACCTACTGTGCATACAGTATGATATGATTTTAAACATTCTGATTGATATCAAATACTTTTTTTTCATTTACATCTTTTAACATTGAATTTCAATTTATTTTTCTATTAGTTGAAGTATGAACAATGCTAGCTGTGCCCCACGTTTTCACTCGTATTTTATCCGACAAACACCGCGCCACCAACGCATCTGTGTAGCTTATTATAATTTTTCTCACTTCCCGCAAGTAAGTACAAATTATTTTAATTTTTCATAATCTCCTAAACTTCGTGTACAAATATCATGCTTTATAGAACAAAGTTTTTCTTCATGCAATTGTCTTATTGATTAATATGCTATACCTAAAATAAATGCTCATAAATCAATTTTTAATCTTCATCTAAAAAAAAATTCACGAAATACCTTATTGTGGCTTATGTATAAAAAATAAGAATTAGCTATCGCGATTTTTTTTTAGATATACTAAATACCAATATTTTTGTAGATTATTATATTTATGTATCCATTGATCATTACGCCAGCGCATGCAGATAAAGCAGTACGGAAGGGCTTTCACTTCCGACTTAATTAACAAAAATTAAGATTTCAGAGTAGCTGAGAGTTGTAGTCTAATGTTAGATAGCCTATACTATCGTAAATCTGGCTATTATAAACAAAAAGAATTTTCGAATCCAACTGGTAGTTCCAGAGATTAACATGTTTAAACAAAAAAAAAACAAACAAAAAAACTTTTTTATTTTATAATATGATAAAAGTATAGGTTTCAAATATATATTTATAAAAACATTTTGGTTCGTTAACATCCCCAACTCTAACATTGGTTAATTTTTTAATACCTACATTGAAAATGTAGTGTATCTACTGGCATATCCCTCAGGTCCTCCATTTTAATTAATAAATATACTGTCTTCGTAAACCGAGCTATGTCACCTTACGTTGAAGTTATGTAAGTTAAGTTTTAGATTACTATAGAAAAAGAAGCCGCGTGTTCCAACAAAGCTTCTGAATGCGTTCAGTATTTCAGGACTCTCCGGCTAAGGAAGGTGTTCCGCAATGAGATTGAAAGGGAGATCCGTTGAAGCACGAACATTTAATAAATGCGCGCACTTTTCTTAAACTTTGAAATTATTCCTCTCTGTCGCACCTGAGGGTGTGGAGCGAGACCATGAATTGGAAAATAATTGTTTGCACTCGTTTATTTTAACAATAATATCTATGTAAGAAGCCTCTACAGACGGTTTTACAAAAGGAAAATGCCTTAAATGCAGATTACTTCCATTACACTTCTTATTTATTATAACAATTTTTTTTCTATGTTGGTGTAAAATCAATTTTGCTCTAACGCACAGCTCCACGGAGCCGCGCCCGCGCCGCCTCGATCTGAACATTAGTGACTGAACAATGTTTATTATGATAATTGTTACTTAAAACAAACTCTCACTAGAGAACAGATATATTTCGGTTTATTTAAAGATTAGGACTGACAATTGTCATGTCCATATTGTATTTTATATAGCGTATAATTTAAAAAGTTTATGTTTTTGTGTTTTGTATGTTTAACTAAGGTATTGTGAAATTGCTACAAAATATAAATTTATACAAAATCTATAATTAAATATTATTATTGGACAAATTTTTCTTATCAATGGAAGGTTGCTAATCTACCTGTAGGCATTGGGGATACCAAACAACAACCTTACAATTCTGTTTTGTTTTTGGGAGTTGAACTGATTCAAAACGCAAACATCGAAAAATTACTTTAAACCAACATCGTCAGCTTTATCTGCCCATGAACTGTTGTACGTAAGACTTTTATTTACCGAATTATACTTTAATATTTATGTTGCTAAGTGTAACGTGCTGCGTAGCCTGATGTATCCAGGCCGTTTCTTTACTTAATAAAGTTTCATAAATTCAATAATAATAAATAATTAGTAAGAAGTAATACGGTACAATAATGAATATCGTTAACAAACTAAATACCGTAACACGTTAAGTCGACAACTCCGGTTCGACGACACGGTTCTAAGGGAATCACATTGGGAAATCATTTTTTGGGGCGCAAAGCCCTCGAGGCTCGTTACATGGCGCGCCTGGGAGGACGGAGCCAGAGGGGGGCGTGGAGGGGAAACTCGGCGGGGTGAGGGACGGCACTTTCCGCAATTTTTTGAAAACGATATTGTTGTGAAGCCCTCAGCATGGGGAGCACAGTAATGAGGTAAAAATATACCTCCGTCAGTCCGATACCACGTACAATTTGCAAGGAAAATAGTTTACTTTTTAAGTTATTTATAACAAGAGATAATATTTCGAAAGATGTATTAATTTCTTAAATTATTTTCATACTTATTGTTTAATAGGTGCCTACATACCTACTGTATATTTGATAATTTATCATATTAGACAGTCCTACGCTCTACGACGACTGGTCTGGTTCAGATAGAATTTTTATTTTTTTTATCTATTTGATGTACACTTTAAAACTTTATGAGGTATAAGCTGTCTTCTAATACTGAAAGGTCTGGTAAGACTCCATAAGGCGAGCAGCTTTGTGTTCCTCCGCATAACAATTTCATAATCTATTTAAATTTGCGAGCAAAATAAACTAATGTTTAACATTGAAATTCCAATACAAACAAACTTTCAATTATAGTAATGAATAAGACAATAGATGCAATTATATCGAGAGATGGCGGTGCGGGGAGGCGCGGGGCGGCGAGTTACGTAAGCGCTAACCGCCTAACAGCACTCGTACGTACCTGCTCGTAATCTCTGTGCAATAAATAAACTCGGAGATATTCATTTAAATTAGTTTACAAAGATTAAGACAGAACGACTTACTCGGAGGATGTGAGGTGAGGTGAGGTGAGGTGAGCATTCAGCGGCTCAAGCCGATGTCCACGCACGACACCTATATTCTGAAACAAATACTTTTTATGAGCTCTATTTGGAAATGTCGCTATTTTGTATTAAATTTTGAAGCCTATTCTCGTACTCGACAATCCTACACTTATTATAAAGTATATAATAGGTCTTTACCTATGAAATTGCCGTTCTGCAGTACTGGCCATTTCAAATCAAAATAATTTTTGTTTGGCTAAGAATTCTAATTTCACATTAATTTTATTTTGAAAATATGGATTTTTTTCCAAAAGTTGTCATTTGTTTATTGATTAGTGTTACATTTTCATCGCATTTCAATCTTTTTTGTCATCATGGATACGTTAAAAATTCGAGTAATTATGGAATATGAGTACCGTCGTGGCAGCAACGAGCCACAAGCGGCACGCAACATCAACGACGTTTACGGAGCTAACACTACAAACCAACGCACCACCTGTTATTGGTTTGCTCGCTTCCGCTCTGGGAATTTCGACCTGTAAAATGAACCTCGCGGTCGTCCGAAGACTTTGGTCGACAATGACGAATTTAAGGCGATTGTGGAAGCTGATGATACACAATCTATGGCTGAATTAGCAGCAGCTTTCGACGTAAGCGTCAAAACAATATTGGTCCATTTGCGTCAAATTGGCAAGGTAAAATAGCTTGACAAATGGGTGCCCCACGAACTCAATGATCGCCAGCGCGAAGTACGCGTCGAGACGTGCCTTGCACTGCTCAACAGACACACAAATGAAGGAATTTTGAACCGCATTGTTACCTGCGATGAAAAATGGATTCTGTTTGATAACCGTAAGCGCTCAGCAAGTTGGTTGGATCCTGGTTCAGCACCTAAACAATGCCCTAAACGAAAACTTACCCCTAGAAAAGTGTTGGTCACTGTTTGGTGGTCTAACGCCAGTGTGATTCATTACAGCTTCTTACCAAACGGGGTGAGCATTACTGCAGATGTGTACTGTGAAGAACTGAACACAATGATGGAGAAGCTGGCACATCTCCAACCAGCATTGGTCAATCACTCGTCTCCGCTGCTCCTGCACGACAACGCGCGACCTCATACTGCACAGCAGACGGTCTCCAAGTTGCAAGAACTGGAGTTGGAAGTTCTCTGTCATCCACCCTACTCACCAGACCATGCGCCTACAGACTACTACTTTTTCCAGAATTTGGATAACTCCTTGGCGGGAAAAAAATTCAATACCCGAGAGGCAGTACAAAATGCCTTTGAAGAATTTGTTGCCTCCCGTCCAGCTGACTTCTTTAAGAAGGGCATCAATAAACTGCCACTGCGCTGGCAAAGATGCATTGATTGCATAGGTGATTACTTCGATTAATACAAATAAAAAATACATGAAAAAAATTAGTTTCAATTTTTTCATACAAAACGGCAATTTCATATTAGTACATTTTTTAATATCCTTCATCGTTGTTTAAAAGCAAAGTATCTCTATGTAGTAGGTACTTACCTGTTTATTAGTGTGCTTATAATTTGAGGATCTTTTAACCACTTTATATCCTATTGTTTAATCAAAAATATATATATATTATATATATTATCTGGCTTGGTTTTAGCATATACTTCCTCTGTTTAATTAGCTATCTAATATAATATGGAATAATTAGATACAAGGACAATAGGAAATAAAGTTTCCAAAAAAAAGTACTACAAGCACGTTCTTCTGGCAACAATTTACTCTTTGAGGTATAGATATAATTCATAATTATAATTAATTTATAAGTAAAAATAAAAATATAAAAAGTTTCACACGATATGTAAATGTAAAAATATTCCTCGTCTTAATTAAGTAAATTAATTCTTCACAACATTTAACGTGGTATCGTTATTTGGGAAATAAATATTGTACACCAAGAAACATATAAATGGATATTTATATGTGAAAAGTCATGTGTCATACTTAACTTTTTTTTTTAAAAAACTTTAGCAATCATTTCGTAGTTAACGCGAGAGAGGCCACGAGTATAACTAGTACAAAATGTCTTGAGAGAAGGAATTAGCACAGAATCTAGACAGTACTTAATTAAAAAAAAACAATGGGTAATTTTTACAGCAGTCGGGATAGGACAGGAAAAGAGTAAATTAATTAGTAATTAGGAAAGATTTTATTTAAATCAACTCATAGGAAAAATAATTTATATGAAAGCTCAATTAGCTTTCAAGCTAGAGATAATATGACAATTTGTATGAAGATTCTCTTGTTACAAATAATAATATAGCTATTTAAATGAGATAAAGAGTGGAATAAATAAAATAAACACAATTTTATTTATACTTTGAACAGTAAAATGCCAGGAAATTTGGACTAAAACAAATCAAAACTTACGTTACAATTGTACGTATAACATTGCGCTTGAGTTAGCAACCCTACAAATTAATTTATTTTAATATTTTAAGAAAACTTACATACTTAACATATTTAAGTTACATGTATAAATAAATGAAGGCCATTTAAAATTTCACACATATATGTATATGAATAAAAAATAAAGAATAAAGTAACGGAAGAACACAAAAATATTAGCAAAAGGAATTACAATTTAGAAGAGCTTTCAACTTCTGCACAGTGTGTATCAAATAAATCAACGTTTCAATCATTAACCAATTTATTCGTACTGCTGCTTAGTTAAATTAACGAGTTATATTGTTTAAAGCATAAGTTATTGATTATATGTTGATAATTAATCAATTCAGTGAGTCGTATTTGTCCATGTGTAAGAAGGAACGTGTAAACATTCACACAATGTCACTAGTTAGTTAGGTACCTATTTTTTACCTATTAGAAACATACATATTATAAAGAGCTAACAATTAATCCTTAATCAAAACTACAAACAGATGTAGCATAATTTTATAAAAACCTCGTTTTGTTTTTAAATTAAATAAAAATTATAAATTAATTATGTTATCTGTGGGTCCTACCGCGAACTCTGCCGGCTGTCTTGGATACTATGTTACAACTTGTAAAACAATTTGGTATATAATAATACTAAAATGAATTCATTTAACTGACTTTTATTTTTTGTAGTTGTGTATATTTTTACTTAATTAAAAAAAAGTTAGTTAAATGAATTTATAATATTATCATTGACACCATTTTAAACAAATTAAAATAATGTTTTTATATGGTTAAAACGTTTCATGATTTTTACGCAATAAAAAAACGATGCGCGCGCGCTTTCAATTTTTCTTCCCTACTAAATGCACCAAAAGTGGTAAATATAACTTTAAAAAATTGATATCGGTCATTAAAACTATTTTACTTTTTAGTCTAGTGGTCCTAAGCGCGACTGCTGTGCTTAAGGTTCCGAATTCGATTCTCAAGTCGAGCAAAGTGTTATTGGGGTTTTCTATGAAATTCTCAGTAGCAGCTCGGAGTTTGGCTTTGTATCTGATTAATGGCAATAGGCTCGCTCTCTATTTCATGGAACCTGCAAACATACTTGGCGAACTGTGGGTGTACATTAGTACATCTCTGCCGAACCCTTCGGGGATACAGGCGTGATGGTATGTTATGTTATTTTAAGATAATATATCATTGCTTTAAGACATTACCTTCCTTGCTTCTAAATTATATCTTCGACGTACATATTGGTATTAGTTCTTATTTCACACTTCGTAATGACACATCTCTGGGTATGCTTTAAAAATATGAAACGCAAGTGTGAAAGGGCATACGTTTTAAATTAGAAGCTCTTAATGCCGTATTATTTATTTATCATTTCTATGGACCCCACGTTGTTAAAACTGAATCGTATTTTCTTGAACTTACGTACCATTACAAACGCTAACCGTGAACCGTGTATGTATGTAGGTACGTACTTGGGTACTTCTATTGCGATGTCAATCGTGTTGTGAATCATTGACCGAAATAGTTCGTGAAAATGTAAAGGGAACGAGATAAAAAAACGCCCAAGATCATAATATCGGTACACAAAGGGCCGTGGTCTACAATGAGGCATGCTTTGTTCCAGCAGCTCCGTCGCGTCGTGTTTGTCCATTTTTATTAACACCTGCTCTCTCGGGAACAACAAGTTGTAACGCGATACACGACGACGACGACGACGCGAAGATCCTCAATCTATACGAGAATTTATTTTCACGCTTTATTTCTGTCTTGGTTTTATATTAATTGATCTAAGTATTATTAAACTATTAAAGGGTCTAAGCGAACATGTTTATTATCTCAAGTTGTGTTCGCATCCCACAGTCGGATAGGAAGTTTTAATATGCAGCTAATTAGGTTTTGTTTAATTCTGCTTATTTTTTAACTCGTGTACTTGTGTCTTTATTTACACTGAATGTCAAAGTTCCATTTCGAGTAGGTAATGTTAAGTGATTAAGTAGGTCGAACGAAGGACGTTAAGCCAAATAATAGTATTATTCATTTGTATAGTATACAAACAATATAGGTATGATTTTATATACAGTATTAATAAATGGGTAGGTGTATTGAAACAAAAAAGAGAATAAAGAACATATCATTGAAATGCGAACCAATTATTAACATGATAACTAAATTATTACTGTTGAAAGTTGGTGCTTGTAAGTAATTTAAATTAGCCAACTTGTTTACCCAACATGTAGTAATATTCTTTTGATATTGAACTATAGATCACCTACACTTGTCGATTGTTACCATTATAGTATAGTGTACAGTGACCATCGCCTTGCCCACTGGCAGAAGTCAACCACTTTGACGAGTTTTCCCCCATATGGATAACAAGATCTGTTTTAAATCATAACGCAATACCTACCAATGTATTTTAGACTAAATTTATTTAATATATATTTATAGTTTTTAAATTATGTATATGTTTTTGTTTTGTTTCATGTAACTGTAGCGGTCCGACAATTTTATTCAGGTAATTTTTTATTATTTTATATATGAACAAATTTTATGTGTTTTGATTTCTTAATTAGCTTTGAAATGACTGCAAACATATATAAAATATATTCAGCATCAACCTATAGGTATTGTAAATAAAAGGGATATAGTTTGCATGTAGGTGTGTGTTGTAGATAGTAGGTAATGGGTAGTAATCTCTGAAACTAATTAAATCTTACACTATCCCTAAATGTTATAGCCTTTTTTACTATGTTTTATATTGTAATGAACGTGAATGAAGTTGTGAGTTGTTGCGATTGCTAAAATAAGTCGAAATAAATTGATCTTTATTATTGTCTGGTTGACATAATTTCAAAATTGTATACTGATGGAATGGTACCTACAGGTTAGGCAAACTCAAAACTAGGTATTAGGTATTTCTGATTAAGATCATATAGATAATAGTAAAAATTCCATTGAACCCAGTAGGTATTAGAGAAGGGAATATAACGGGTGTCCAGTAAAATATCTATCAGGTAGAAAACATCAGGAAATTGAGATTTTAATGAATAAACCGAACAATAGTTTTATTTCGTACTTATGGGTAGATCGTGAAATTTGAGATGTTTATTTTTTTATCGTTAGGTATAGGTTTAGCGTTGTGGCCACAATCTACTTGTTTTTTTAAATATCTGACTACATTATTAGTCATAGGGGCCCTGATGCCTCAAACTGCTTTTACAGCTTCACCGTAGGTTGGTGGCGAGCGCGTAAGGCACTCATCCGCGAAAGCAGGACAACATCAGTCTAACTAGTACAAAAAAAGACAAAAGAGTTCCATCACAGAACCTATGTACCTGTGTGGTGGTGCAGTGTAATGGCACATGGATCGCACGGGCGGCTGCTAGGCTCCAGGGCTCCACACTTGAGGACACAGGTTTGGATGGTAGCACGCTAAGCCTAGCGGAATACTGGATCTCAAGCTAGTGCAGCTGCCGGAACACACCTATTGGTGTATACTTAGGTACTACACCGGAGTAAGCGAGGAGATGAATTTTAAATTGAATCGTACAAAAGCATCGCCTGCGCCTGAATGACATCACCTACGTGTGGTTGAATCTTCAATAGTTTAGACAGTGGCAGTGGCAGTGTAGTACAGTGTAGAGCAGTGGAGGAAAGCGCGCTGTTGAAAATATTCTCCGATTTCATTCGCTATTACCTATACCAATTTCTGTCTCATTTTACTTAAAGTAAATACTAAAACCAACTCCGAGAATACAATTATATTTATGTTTTATAATAATAAATGAAAACGAGAATTATGTAGCGAAAGAGGAGCCGCACTGCCGCACTGCCGCAACCCCGACCTGCCCGCGCTCGACCGCGAGGTTCTCTCTACACGCACAAATCAAATATTCTCAGGGAACGTTCAGAAATTGCCTTGTTTGCCCGTAAATTGGCAATTCCTTCCCATTTCCTCATTTAATTGCGCGTCTCATCAGAGTTCGCGCACGCATCAGTTCGCGTGTAACCTTTTCATACAAGGTACTCTCGCAGATGTTTAGAAAATGAGTTAGTTCTAAAGTACAGCGATTGGAAGTTTTCTCTTTTACTCGTCATACTTTTTGTATGTCGCTCTTTTAGTTCGTAGTGAGTGAGTACTTAAAGTAATATCTCTAATATTTTTTCTTGTTTCATGTTATGGACTGAAATCCTACTTTGTGTTTCACAAGCAGCTGTCTACCTGACGTCACTTTACATAAGCAATAGGTACGCAAAGATAATAAAATACAAAAATAATCGAAGGATATTGAACTCCCGAATTGTTTCTTCGATTCATGTTGAAATATACGCATCGTAAGTGTATGTCTAGTGGTTTGAGAAGACACGGCCGCGCGAGTCGCGATGTCGAATCTGAACGAAGCGATCCGCCGGCGTTGATAAATGTAATCTCGAGCTGATCTCGTGGAAATTGGCTCGCGACGATTGCCAATTTGAGAACGAGAGGAGTCGAACGCGAATTGGCTCAATAATAAGTATAGGTGTATATGAAATAACGTGCAAACGCGACCGCAGCAAGATATATTTCGTTTGCGGGCTCAATGCGATGTCTCGCGACTTGATTTCGTGTTTATTTCCTCACTTTATCCGTTAGTGTTGGCTTTGTGGACAGTATTGTGGTGAACTATTTTCGTAAGATATAATTTATAAAACGCCTGGACCATTTGACAGTAAGAACCGAATGACTATCGCCGCCATGCCGCGGCCGCAAGTGGTCTGCGAATGTAACGACGACACAATGACATATCTAGATAATATGAACTGTCTTGTAGACCCTAGAACTAGTACTTTATAAAATAATAACAGAGTTATGATAAAATACAATATCAATTACGTGTAACGTAAAATGCTTGATCCGCGTCATAATTTATGCTTCAACACGTAATGCAGTGATCTGTGATTTGCGACTTTATTCCATATAATTAGGGTATAAAACCGTGCGCTGACCGCCGCGGAGTCTATTTTAAATGGTTCGACCCTCCCCTCGGCCGTACGAGTGCGGGGGAGGGTGCTGCTGGGAGGTAGGGGGGTTTTACGCGGAAGGGAAATATGAGACTCGTGCAAGGAAAGCTACTCGAGGTAAGAACACTGCCACTTTACGAACAAAATTATGAGTAATGTTGTATACTAAATATATACTAGCTGTACCCGCGACTTCGTCCGCATGCTATATTTCGTGTGTGAAAAACCGCAACTAAATAAAATCTCACCTTATATTTAACCGCTATATGCTTTGAGAATACCCAACTAAAATCATTTTAAATGTTAACCGACCTTTACAAAAACTTAATTTTATTTTATATCTTTATTTTTGTAAACCGTTAATATCCAGTGAATAATAATGCTTTATAGTTGGGTATTTTCAAAGCTTATATCGTAAAAATATCGTAAGGTGAGAATGGGGTGAGGGCCTTTTTATTTAGTTGCTGTTTTTCATACATGGAAAAAATACCACGCGGACGAATTCACGGGTATAACAGCTAGTATTTAAAATATATTACAAAATTACATACACATTCATCCTTTTTTATATATATGTACATAACCTAAACACAATGTATAGACCATACCAATGTACATACGTGTAAAAATGTATCCTAATATACCTTTAGACTATAAACTACAATCTAAATCTAAAATCTATCTTTCAAAAAGTGACAAAGTTGAGCCAAGGGTACGGGGCAAATTGAGCAATAAGAATTTCTAGCCTAAACATGGTTTAATGTTTAATATAAACTAATAAACAAATATTCATTGATAAAGAAACATTCGCTTATAACTATTTTTTACTTTTATCTCGCAAAATAAACAAAGCGTGCAAACATTTCACTCTATCGACAGATCGGCACTAACAGTCGCGCAATAAGTTCTCCTACCGATACCACTTCTTTCCATCATTTGATGTGTTAGTTTACGGTGTGTAGTTACTGAGACATTTTGATGGCTCAATTTACCCCTATGCTCAACTAGCCTCGCCCTACCCTACTATTGTACATCAGGTGAATGTAGATATGCCTGATTAATGTTTTTTTTGTATAAAAAAATATTTTAATATAAAATGTAGGCAATGATAGTGTTTGTAGTGTATCGATGTAAGTAAGGCACGTCAGCACGAGGCCGCGTCGCGTCGCGTGAGTCCGACTGCGTGACCAATCGATTGGCGGACCGGTCGCGACTCCACGCAATACGGCGCTCTCTCTACGATAAACGTAAACATTTAAGGTGACTACCCACTTCCGAATCCTCTACAATGATTTCCCACGGCTAAATCATGCAAATACACTCATCAAAAAAGTCTAAGCAACATGTACTAATTTAAATTTTAAAATAATATCTTTAGGGTTCTATGATGTAAAAATAACAGCTGTTGTCTTTATAAGTTCTTTTAATAACAGAAATGAACAATATTAGAATATACTGTAGAAACTAAGATACATAAGAAACTAAACGTTATTCTTACAAAATGAAATTTCTAAAGAAAATGTATTTATTGTGAAAGAATAGAACAATTTAATACAAAGTATGGGCTCCTCTGCTATTCAGAACTTGTCGGCAACGATTATTCATTGAATTAATGAGACTGTTTATGTCATCTTGCGGTATTCGCTCCCAATGGAATTGTAGCAAATCCTTCAGCTGTTGGGTTGCTGTCGCTCCGTCCAAGTCCTTCAAAACACGTCTCTGGAGCATGTCCCATGCGTGCTCGATGGGGTTGAGATCTGGCGATTGTGCAGGCCAGGGCAATACCCGGATGTTCTCCGTTGCAAAGTATTCACTGGTTCGCCGAGCTGTATGTGAACGCGCATTGTCATGCATTAAATGCCAAAGGTTTGTGCAAATGGGTAGACATAAGGTCTGAGAATATCCTCAATGTAATTTTCAGCATTCATGTTTCTATTTACAAAAACGAGCTCAGTTCGCCTGTTCTTCATAATACCCGCCCATAACATAACTGTTGAGCCGCTGTATGGATGAACTTCCTGAACGCACCTGAGCCTTTCAGTATTTCCGGGCCGACGATACACTCGCACCCTTCTTGTATCAGGCTTAAACCCGAATCGCGACTCATCGGAAAACATAATTTTATCCCATTGTTCCTGGGTCCATGTTATGCGTTCTCTACACCATTCATATCGATGAGCGCGATTCCCGTGACGTATCGGTGGGCACCTGATAGGGCGTCGAGCTCGTAGGCCGTACTCATGCAGTCGATTTCGCACAGTTTGAAGACTTACATCAACACCACTTAAAATTTGTAGCCTCAAACTTATCTCTCGAGCGGTTAACATCGGCTGGCGTCTTGCAGTCAGTTGTATGTACCGGTCTTGCCGAGTTGTTGTACTCCTTTTACGGCCTGGATGCTGTTCAGCAGGTTCTCCTGTATTATTGTAGCGCTGCCAAAGACGACAAATAACACTTCTATGAATGCCAAAATGTCGAGATACCTGAGATTGATTACTTCCCGCTTGCAACATCCCTACAGCTCTTTGCATTTCATCTGCCATCAAATGACGTCGCTACATGACGTAAAGAATATCTAACAATTCAATTTTGTCGCTAACTTTATTTAAATGGTTGGTAAAATTATAAAATCAAGACTAAACGTAGCAATTAAAACGCACTTAAATTCAAACAAATTCGCAGTCATTTGAATTTTATGAAAAAACAAAACATAATCAATTTTTTTTTTTACAACCAGCCAGTATGTCATCAATAACAAAAAAGTTTACTTACCTACGCACTTTGTTTGAGTAAATATTTAGAAATGTATTAATATAAATGGAAAAATTTGTAATATCACGCATGTTGCTTATACTTTTTTGATGTGTGTAGTTTTTTCTTGGTCTTTTAGCTATAAACCTGTAGCGACATCTACATAGCGACACATAGTGACATCTATCGAGCCACATACGACGCATCCTACATCGCGCTATAGAAATTAACTCTTCAATTGAGTATATATACAAGAACCCTACTACAACCGTTGGGCAGCTGCCCGCCAGACATAACACCCGTCTGGTCGGAGGATCCTCCCTTTGCAATAGTTCTTCTACAAACCCTTAGGTATAGGTGCCTAGTTATTTTATATGAAGTAACTAATAATCAAGTTGTGTACCTACTGAAAAGGTGTCAGTACTTATTATCATAGGTACCATCGGTATCCACTAGCGCATCGCTTTCCTTGAACCCGTTGAAACTCTGTAAACCCTACTTACCGCAGGAGCACAACAGGTATTCCACCATTCAATCTACCTCAAGTAGAGATAAATCTCCAAATTAAATTTCTCCGTGCCCTACCTCTCCTTATTAGATGCTGTCAAGTCTGGACAATATAGCATGGAAGGCATCCTGATCTCTTCCACATACCGAGACCGAGGCGGCCTATCATATTTCCTCTCTGTATTTTATTCCGGATACAATCCATCAATCCGTGATACAAATATATCTGCAACTTTATCGCATTGTTCATCAGATAGCAAATATCAAAGTTAATATCAACATACAATACGAACAGTATAAGATTTGATTCTGGATTAATGAAGTTTCTTACTATATTTAATAAAATATTTAGCTGGACAATCTGTGTTAACCCTTGAGTTCATTAAAAAGTAACTACATATATTATACTTGTTGTACCTTTACATTTTTTTTTTCAATAATACTTTAAAATATTTCTATATCATTAATAAGTTGTATGAGATGCGTTTAAATGGCTCACTGAATTCCTTGGTATAGGTACCTATTGAGACATTCTTAGAGGCTGAGCCGTCAGTCAACACGTAACACTCGCATTGTAATTATTTATTAAAGCTGTAAAGGAAACAATTATTAAAAGAAATTCCCATAATTATCTATCCCTAACAACTTATCACCCCCAAAACACCATTCCCGTTTCGTTACGCCGCACTCAATAAATAAATACACAACCGATCAAACCTACACATGTTACGTCCAATACCTCTACATAACACAAAAACATTCACAACGCGTTCTGTAAACGTGTAATGTACGCCGTAAAACCTGATGAGTTCGGCAACAGTACTAAATTTAATAATTCATTGTAGTATTTCATTGGCGCCAAATTCAATTACCCGAGCGTCCCGAGGGTTTGCTTCTCGCCTACCCCTCCACCCCCTTCTCTCCTTCGTTCTACAGCCGTGTTGAGCGCACTGTACATCAGAATTTTGGATTGCCAGATATTCGATTAGTCTAAAATTACAAGATTTTATTGTTCATATTTTAATGTTTTAGTTCTACACACATTACCCGTATATACCACTTGTTTTCATTTGCTTGTTAAATATTTTATCATATGATAAAATTAATTAATTAAATTAATTTTAAGCATGTCACTCATTAACTAAATAAATTTACATAAAAAAAACGATTCATTTGACATTTAACACAAGTTTTTATTTGACGTCACATTTCCCCATATCCAATTTTGCTCTTAATTTTTGTTTGTTCTAAAATATGTGTTATCTGGTTAAATACTAAAATTATGAAGAATTGTTTGCGGAGAGTTGTCTGTATTGTAGCGTTTAGTTACTTTTTCTTCGTTATATTTATGTAATAGATAATTTAATAAGTTTAGTATAAAAATTGAAAAACTTTTTAAACAGTACATTTAAAACAGTTAACATTTTTTAAATAAACATTATTTTAATTCGATTCGTCGTAAGTTATCGTCATTCGTAAGTTTATTTTATTGACTTTTAGTATATTTTAGTAATGTAAACCCTCTACTGAACAAAGTATAATTTCATAAATGAGATGTACCTACTTACGATATTATTTTTTAAAACATACACCAATATAAAGAAATCTCGGGAATTGAGCTTAGTGTAGGTACCTGGCAACACTGGCTTCAGTCCCTCGGGTCGCGCTCGATCTATTCTATTAACCCGGCAATGCGTGTTTACTAATTCATTTGGCGATCACATTCGGTAATTATGTGACAAATCCCCCGCAGTTGTTGCCCTCCGAGTTGTTAAGTGGATTTCGGGGGAACGCGACGATTTGCGGACGGGTTAAACTCACTTTCCAAAGCTTCTGACTTGAGATGTCACTTCTTTTACTAATAACAGTGCAAATTACACTTGGAGTGAACTTGACGCTATGTCTTGTTTTAATATCATGATCAGTTTGTTTGTGTGTCGCTGTCGGTCGAGTTTTCTGATGTCAGGCTTGTTTATGTTTCTGGTCACCGCAATTATTTTAGCCGGTCCAGTATAAACTTTTACTATAAATCAATATTACTAATATAACAAATATTTGTCCATAAAAAGTAGTGAAATCACATAAACAGCCAACTCTAGTAGTTGGATCTAAGACAAGGAATAATATTGGCTAAAATTTAGTCTCTCTTTTACACGTTAAATTCTATTCTTTAGAATCTACTGTGCATAATTATATGAGACTAAAACATTTTAATTAATGACAGGCTTCGTGGCGCAGTGGTAGTAAATGCTACTACTGAGCCGAGAAGTCGCGGGTTCGACCCCCGCTCTTTACTGACTTTGTGTGATGAGCATAAAGTCAGTTGCGTCTGTCTGGGTGTAAAATATATATATATGTATGTATATCAGCTGTTTAGTTACCATATTACAAGCTTCGCTTAGTTTGGAATTAAATGGCCGTGTGTGATTCTTATTATACCCCTGTTGTTGAACTCAACAACAACGGCAACGGCACAACATGTTTTTTTCTTTCACTCTATCAAATATCATCTCAGTATTCACACCTTTTATACGCATATCATTCTTCACACAATCCATCCATACCTTTTTCGGTCTTCCTCTACTGCTTTATCCATCCACCGTCATACTTAATATTCTTTTAGTTATATAACTTTCATCCCTCCTAATGACCTGCCCGTACCGTGCTAGCCTATAAACCCCTCAACTTTTTTGAGGGGTTTAACTTTTCTGGTGTTATTTTAAGAATAGCATATGAAGTTCTATGTCGTGGAACTTATAAAACAATGTTTTTAACATTGGATGTTGACCACAGAGTATATGGGAAACCAAGTGAATTTATTGACACTGGTTCAGGGAATACTTTTTTTATGTATTGTAACATTTTAATAACGAACTCGAAGACAAGCGCTGAATCGCTTGTACGAAGTTAAAGATAGCTTGTACGAAGGTAATCGAAAACAGTCACTCATAAAGAGATATTAAAGAACCCAACAATATTATGGTTGCATTCTTCAATTACTCATATAATCTTCCAGACCATAGTAACTTAGTAAGATGGGGGGAAAGCTTCTGAAAAATCTTACTATACTTGTGGTAAGGCAACAGGTACAGTCAGGCACTTATTAGTAGGATGCAAGGTGCTTCTTAATAGGGGTCACTACTCATGTCGCCACGATGGAGTACCTACTTCAAATCCTACGTGAAGCAGTAGGTCATTCAGTAGCTAGATCTCAAAAAGGATTGACCAGTAACAGGAGACAAATTAACTTTATAAGAAGGCTCAACAGTAAATGCTAAAAGTAAGACCTTCTCAATTCTAGGTTTTGCACCTGATTGGATTATTTTAGTAGACACATATAAAAAGCATGATAAACTATCAGAGGATGTGGGTGTCTCGTCATCCAGACCAGACATATTTATTTATTCTTGAGAAATCAAGTGTATAGTACTTGTAGAGATTACTATGCCGTGGGAAACGAATATACTTAAAGACCACGCAATAAAAATGAATAAATATTACCATCTATGTGATGAGCTAACCAAGAACAGCTATGCGGTTAACTTATATACGGTAGAAGTGGGAGCGGGAGATAATCCAGCGAAATCTCTCTATAACTTGCTAAAAGACCTTGGTCTGTCGAGAACTGCAGTAACTTCTATTTTAGTACGGGTATCTAAAGCAGCATTAACAGGCTCTTACCAAATCTGGCTTGGCATGGAAAGTATCGCGGGCAGTCAAGGCGAGCGCTGATAAAGAGGGCCCCTTAAACCTAGACCTGGGTCGCAAGTCCTGGGAACTGCTCGTGTTTCCCTCTCTCTGCCACACGATGGACCCGGCGCCCGCACGGTGAATACATGGAATGCTGTAATGTTTGTCTCTGTTATCTATATTAAAGTAAAGAAATATACGTAACGTTTATTTGTACACAGGAGTATCGTCGCTGGAAGCTGCTAAGGACTTCACCGTGGACGGTCTCACCGGATACAACGGAAAGAAGAAGAAGAAAAAACGTAGACACAGGTACCTACCTAAAGTACCTACCTACCTATGTACGAGATGCAATGTCCTGTACCTCCAATACTCTACTACTTACTTTTGGACTAAAAGAATACCCATTATCACCTTTTAGGTAAAAAATAAGCCAGCCTTTGAACACAATTTCACTTAATGATTTAAAATATGAAGTATTAACATTAGAAATGATGCTACAGTCTTTTCAATATACCTAATATTATTATCCATTATAAACTTACTATAACTAGCGATCGCTCTAAGCTCGAAATCCGACCAGCGACTTCTTGGTCGTAGACTATTTTCTGTTTGACATTTGCAGTATTTATGAACCTAAACAATGAGTATTATATATATCATTTGCTGTCACATTTCCTTGAGTAACAATGTCAAAATTTTGGTGGTCTAAGTTCAATGGCACTTGTCGGCTCAAGATTCGCAGTATTCATTTAATATATTAGTAACAGATGTTAACGATAAATTTTAGCTTTCTGCACTCCTTCTCCATATAAACTTTAACCATGCCAAATCTCACTAGTGTTCCGTGCACACAATACTCCTAAAAAGGGGTAGAAAGCTTTTGCTTCACGTATTAATATATAGATTATAAAGAGGTAAAATTTGTGAGTTTGCTTGTAGAAGACAATCTCTGGGACTACTCACTGTTAGAAAGCTGTGTTCAGTCCTATAGGCTAGGTATATTTTAAGTTCTAATTTTAAAAAAATATGCGAGGGCATAAAGGGACTTTCTCTAAAATACCTACCATCTTCTAGAACATAGCGAAGGATTTTCAATATACTTAAGCGTGGTAGCCTGCTGTTTAAACTTAGACTTTTCAAAATAAACCGGACTTGTATTAATCTATCAAATTGCAACTTGTTTAGTGGCTTACAGCATAAACCCCCATTCATGAAACTATTTGTCTTAGATTTCTTTTAAATAAAATGACAAGGTCCAGTCCTAGTGAAGGTGTTTTTGCTAGTTCTCAAGTTTTACTAATCTTAAAGTTAAATATAATCATCATTATTTAAATTCTGCTTCAGTAAAGTAAATAGGTGCTTACTCGTAACTAAAGCAAAAATAATGACGGCGCCGGTATGACAAAAACTCCTTAACCATAAATCTTAAACTATTTAAAAACAGTGGTATTCAAAGCTCCCGTTTCGATTTGTCTCTGCAGCAGGACAATCTTCACTTCGTATCAGTTGGACGAGCTGGAGAAAGCGTTCAAAGACGCGCACTACCCTGACGTGTACGCGAGAGAGATGCTCTCACTAAAGACAGACCTGCCTGAAGATAGGATCCAGGTTAGTGATCAATAATTACTGCTTTTCTTCTAGCTTTAACGTGGTAACAACTTCGAAAATATTTCTTCAGAAAGTTACTGCGAGTAAACGTTATTCTAGTCTAGTCCAAAGAATAGGGCGGGTAACAAAGGCAATTCCGTAGTTACATATAATATGATATCATCCAAGCTATTGTATCTTGTAAAATATAACAACACTATATAAATTACATAGTTTATTGATAAAAGGCTATAGTCTAAGTCTATAATTTGTCTATTAGACTTACTTGAGAAAAATATTTTTTTGTTAGATAACTACGATACGTTCTACAATAAACTATGTACATATTATATCCAATTTACCGGATGATCCAAGAATCATTTTAATGTCGAATCATTGCGTGAATGACGGTGACATTTGGAATTTATTCCTTCTCTGTACATCGATTGAAAATGATAATAACTGTAAACAATACAAATAATTAAAAAAACTTTATCTATCTCGATGTCTGGAATGTTTTCCGAACCGGTAGTAATGTATTCATATTAACAAATGCGATCTTAAGGTCTAAACAAAATAAAATATTTCGTATTTTTTGAAATAGATATATAGATAAGACTTACATAATCTCAAAAATGTGACAGAGAGAATCAATTTGTTCTCTCTCTAAGCGTAACTACGTATACTTTACTTACTCTTATTAAACAACAAAGGCAGCTGTGTAGGCTTATTCAGTCTTGTACCAATTAGTATGCGCTAACTTCAAGGTACATATGTATTATTCAGCCCCAGTAGTGGTGCCCGAGCGCTGTATAATTATAGCATCTTTTAGCTTATGGCAATAACTCCGTGGCTTATTATTGATAAACCAAAGAGCACGTTAGATAGATATTTCTCGACGAGGCGGCGGCCTAAATACTAAATACCTAAAGTTAACATGTACCTATGTTCTTTTCATTTCTAACAAAACTGTATAATATTAACTTTTCCCAGTACTGGGTAGTGTCCTCCCCACGAGTACTGGGCAGTGGGCACGCACTACCTCATCCAACAAACCTGCGCACGAACTAATAATATTACTGATATTATTTTTTATTACAATTGATTAATCCATGCGAATTTAATAGGCCGTTAAATTCAATCTCTTAACGTTTTTTTTTATCGTCTCGCCGACAATATAACAAAAAACCCCTCAGAAATTGGTTGTAAGCAAGAAACCGCATTATTCCCTTATTAGTTCGTCAATTGCCATCGATTGGTGTCAGTGTTCCCGTAATACGACACTTGCTTGTGTTTAGGACTAAACGTTCGGCCCATCGGGTCCTCATTCGCAAAAGGCGTCCTCTTACATGTAGGGAGACCATAATTTATTAAAAATTACAATAAAAAAAATTATTATACCCACTCTGATTACCTACCTAATTTAATGTAGTTTTCACAGCTGGCAACCTAAAGTTCAATCACCAATAACATTTATTGCAGTACTGGCAACTACATAATATAAAAAACTTCTAAAAATGAAATCGTGTGAATCAAGACATCCACCAATTATATGTAACGAGGATCTACATGAATCGCTTAGCAACCACGTCAATCAACGTACGTTTGAATCCTACAATAGCCCTGAGCTTCCAAGCGCAGGAAAACATTGTGATAAAACCATAGTAAGATATGTTACCATTTTGTAATACCTGCGTCTGGTTATCTGCCACTCATAAGTTGAAAATCTGTCGACAATCAGGTATAGATGTGTCCTGGAAGTTGCACTTGAAAATTTGTTCTCGTCTAGGCTTGGCTACCATTTAGCACCATCTTCGACTACTTTTTCACTTTAATATCAGATATTAGAAATGAGAAACAAAGAAAATAGATATCCAGCTGCAATCAATAGATAAATATATAGAGATAGATATAGAAAGAGAACAAGTAGATGTTTTACTACGTTAATAATTGTTTATTGATGTAGGCGTTACTTTGCAGAAATCCAATTATCCAAATTTTATTTAATAACAAACGGTTTTTTGTTGTAGAAAGACGAAATAAACGTTTTATCATTTTATACGGAAGTAGCAAAGAAAATTTAGATAAAGTTATTCAATAAACATTGTCAATCTTTTTTGACAGAAAGGGAATAATAGAAAAAAAAGATGTACACAATTGATTAACTCTGAGGTGAAAATCTTTATAAAGAAGGGTCGATGTTTCAATCGTCAGATAATTGTATTTGAGGAATAATTTTGACGTTTCGACAGAAAATATATGGAAAATCTGTAAAAATTAATAAAAATATTTCTCATTAAAAGTTATCTGTTGATTGAAAAATCGACCCATATATTAGTAGTTGATGAGCTATAGTTTACCGATAGTAATGGTATAGGAGTTATAATGGGTAATCAGCCATAATAAATGTGTTTCTGTGTATTTATAACTAGAAACGTGTGGTTACTGTAGATATAGGTAGTGCAGTTCACGTCACGTCAAATCAAATCAATGTTGTAGTGAATTCGACACCCGGTTTGGGCAATACGATATTTTACGCAAACAATTAAGTATTTCGCGGAAGGAAGTTTTTTTTACAATTTACAATGAAGGGAACTGTAGAAATGTTTAGCACCGTTCGTTCGCAATGCGCTTGTTAACTAAACGTTTTTTACTTTGTGATATAAACAATAAATCGTTAGAAATACAAGCTTCATAAAAAAACTAGGTATGTATATAGTTCAGTTATAAATAGCAATAACATTGTACCCATTTATCGTTTTTGACATTTAATTTTAATTCGACTAAAAATAATGTGCCATGTAGAGGATAAATGACAAAAAAAAACATTGAACCATTTTTGTGTCATAAAAACCTTACACTGTATTTATTTTGTTTCTAACCTAGGAACAAATAATAGAAACGAAACATAAGGAGAAGAACAGGATTTCAAAAGGCATATTATTAAGAAGTAGGTATTAAAAATATGTTGATCTCAATAAGTACCTACTCTTTTAACTCCGTCTTTAGATATAAATTTTATCACATCAACAGTTCTTCGGTCCTGAAAAAACCGGAGAGTTTTTCTACCTATAGATAAATATTGTTTGTTTGTCCGTTCTTTGGGTATTTTTGTTCTTGTCGTGGACATAAAATACTTATTACTTTTGACCTTGCAGCATTTTCATTACGTATAATGTTTTTACTGCTGGTAATCTCTGTACTTATAATAGGCGACTGACTGTATGTTCAAAAATTAAATTAACTTAATAAGCAATATTGGTCTATATATGAAAAGCCTAAATACTAATCTAGATAAAGTAATTGTTTATTAATTTTAATTTTCCCTTTGGAAAGTTAATATTTTTTGTCTGTGAATCACGTGATTTGAAACGCCGATTAGAAAACGTGACGTCAACATTCAGGAAATCGATAAACTCTTGCGTACGTTGTCACATTTGTCACTGTTCATCATACAAAATGACTTATTTAATGAATAGTGACGTCTCGGGACCATAATGCCACGTTATTGCGGCGTATTATTTATTTAAGTAAAAAAATAATTGCAAATCACTTTTTATGGTTAATTCATGAAAAATATAAAAATATATTAATGGGTATTATTTTCAAAATATAAAGTGTTTAAAACAATTTTCTAAAAGTTGTCAACTCCCAGATTATGATGGCTTTGCACACGTAAGTCCAATAAATGATTTTAATAACTGTTTGGCACTCTGCCGCGATGTCCCACAACGTTCCTGCCTGCTACAGTTGTGTGAACAGAGCGCGGCGTGACTATCCTGTTACTTAGGTATTGTGCCAAGTACGCAGCACTACATGCAGTGAAGTTATTTTCTCATATCAATATAAAAAATTATGTAAGTATGTTTTAAGTTAACAAGTGTAAAAGTACTTATATTTTTCTTAATATGGTAATTGGTGGAGCAATACTGATTAAATATCTGATAGTTCTCTCCGGCGAGTATTAACTCTCCCCGCGCCTCCGCCCCGCTACCTTGCTGTCCCGGGAAACTGGGGGAAACATAAATACGACCCTTGGAGCCTACACCGTGCCCCCTGCACCTACTCCCGCATACTGCGTGCCACCGCAGCGCATTTATGAAAATTTAATTTCAAAACATAACTCAGTCTAATTTAGACTCTACGATGACGTCTTAAAGACCAATTAGTTTCTCGGTATAGAGTATTGTTTTAGCTACAATGTGAATTATGCTGTAGTGTGTTTGTGTTAGAGTGGTGTATTCGCTGCCGTTGTCGAGTCGTTGTTATGATGGATGCTTGTTTTCGTAAGGCTTACAGAAGATTAGGTTTTCCCAATTTTCCGTTCGCGAGACACCGCGCTACGCTCCATGTGCTGTGTTGTAAACGGATTTATGCAATCAAACATCTTTTAAAACCTCGCGGGTTTGAATTACGTTTCGATTAAAAGTTTATATCATTATTTTTATGATGAAAGTATTTAGTTACATGGAACCGGCAGACAATAAT
The DNA here is from genome assembly GCA_033032175.1 of Saturnia japonica. Classification (NCBI taxonomy): domain Eukaryota; kingdom Metazoa; phylum Arthropoda; class Insecta; order Lepidoptera; family Saturniidae; genus Saturnia; species Saturnia japonica. The sequence continues at coordinate 441,317 of CM065317.1, forward strand.
ATACCTATTCTAGGTAAAGAGATAAAGTTTGTGAATATTTTTATAGTAGGTATTCATTGGAACTACTGCGGAAGGTTGCTAGTATATATATCAACATATATAAAAGGCAAGCGAATTTTCGTAAACACTCACTTTCTTCATAATAATAATAAGAAAATTTGGTAGCTGTGTGTATACATAGGAGTGCGTTCTGAAAACTTTCTTAACACACAAGTTTCTCATAAGAAGTTCGAAAATGTTTCAAGATGCCTTAGAATAGACTCAATAACTGGTAAGTGGCTGGTAAAAGTGGCATAGATATACAAACATGGCAAAATGTTCTAGATATTTTTGGAAATCTCAAGAAAGTTCTCGAATTTCTCAAAATTTACAATACTTCGAGGAGATGAATCGTTTTCTTTATGTATGCTATATAAATCTCACCCGGGAAACACCAGATATTACAGCTCGTTCCCAGCTCTTGTTTTTTTTGACGTATTAAAAACATTTTATCTATTTAATGTCATGCGATCTAGATCTAGGGGAAGTCCGGGCAAGATGCATAGATATGTTAAGGGACAGCGTAAATAAAACCAGAATCAATAATATAACTATTTGCCTATTTTAATTAGAACTATGTTTAATCATATTTGGAATAAAATCAATAAAACTAAAAAGTAAAACAATTTCTATAAAAATTAACAAAAAATATCTAATAACAGTTTTACTCAGAGGGGTCGAGCGAAGGGCAAAATGATCAGTCTTCGCATTCATAACAAAATGAACTGCCAACTCATACACATGAAGTGCATTCTTTGTGCATCCAATTCTGGTTTTTGCGTTTTTCTTTGCTTGTTTTACGGAAGATCTTTTACTTTTAGTTTTCATCTTTTCAACTTTTATGGCGCTTGCTCAGCTGTTAAAAGTATTGATTATTTCCTCCTGTGCAGTTTATGACCTGTTTTGGGGGCTGCCATGGTTGGTACAGGTCTAACTTGCAGTGGTGTTATGTCCGAGGTCATCACTGAATAGCTTTATTCTGCTGAAATCGCTGACCCTTCTTCCAGTGTGTCAGGTTCATGCAACAAGGCGTAATTAGACTAAGATGTAGTGAACCTTTTAGCCTCCATAAGTGGCTGTGTTAACGATTCATCTTTTGGCTTCTTATTTAGAGGATTATTTCTGTGTTGATCGTTTGTTGCTATACTATTATTTAGTGCAGTCAGAGTAGTAGAAGTCTTTGTCGATATAGCATCATTTACAAGGCCTTTAATCGTACCTACCTAATCAAGATTTAAAATGTTGTTAACTAGATAAACAAAAACTAACACTTACAAATAGCACTTAAATAAACATTTATTTCAATAAACGAAACATAATCATATAAAATCGGTGAGTAATACAACATATGAGTATACCTACAAACCTTCGCACAAATTGTAACAAAACCAGCAAAAATGCTTTTTATTTTAATAAAACTGTCATGGAAGACTGCTTGTTGCACTTGACAACCTGCAGTACCTACTCTTCACTCATCTTAAGCTACATCGTCATTAACTAGGTAGGTATTAAATATTGTTCGGCCAAAAATTTCAAACACCTATAGATACCTAACTAATTTACGTCACGTCAGAACTGGTCTTCTTATAACTCTAAACACTAGGTACGTACCCAATGATTAGGGTTCTAACTATGTTCTTTTTTTCGCAAACAGTCCTCTTGATTAAATATTCATTGACAATCACAGTCGTCGTGCTATTCGTAGATATGATAGAGTATGCTCGATCAGGCTCTGGTAAATGTTGTCACAAGTCTGAGAGCAACATTACCTACTCACTTACAACATTTTCCACTTCATAACACTTCATCAAATTACTTTTAGTTTAAACATCATGAAAATTCACAAACTTAAAAAGACATAGGTAGATAGATAAGTTCACGATAATAAAACATAAACTAGAATATTGCTTAGGTACTTTGCTAACAGCCGTCAAAAGGTCCTCAAACTCTATTCAGGCTTACTCTGGGTACAAATCGATAATAAACACTGAAGCTTACTTCCAAGGCTACTTTAGGTTAGTAGGTTGGTAAGGTAGGTACCTACATACAACCTACCAGCTGGAATTTACATGATAAATACGTACTCATCGATGCAAATAAACATTCTATTATCTGCATATTTACATTGGTAGGTAATAAGATTGTCACTTAACTACTTATCACCTTTCATTATATAGGTACACGTATAAAATCAAAGCTTATCGCATAATTAAGAATATACACATCAATATTAATAACGAATAGAAAGAAAATCAATTCCAACGCAAACTTCAACTCCCCTGTTTTCATTAAACCTTTGTCAAATAACGCCATCTATGAGCTGCAGGCGACAGTCGACGTAGCTATGGTAACGGCACGCTGATTGGCCACTTCGGTGAAACTCCGTCACAGCGGAACGTAGCAACCGCCACTAAAGACCACTCAACATTCGAACGTACCTGAACGAATTAAGGTTGCTATTAATTAGTTAGTCATGGTATTTAAAATGTTTTCGTGTAATGAAGATCTGTGATTAGCTCCGCCCTAGTCGACGGCATGGCGGACGGCTTTGTCTTAGCTGTTTGTCTTTTTGCGCTGTACCTGTGGTTGTGTGAAAGCTGTATATGTGTGAAAAGCAAAGTGAAACTTACGTGTGGATATAATATCTATATTTAAGTAGTTGAATTAGGTATTACATCTCTTACTCTATAAATTTAAATTATTTTATGAATCGAAGTCTGAACTAAGTACTTAGTCGGTAATTCTAAACACAACTTATGTTCATAAGTAATCCAAGCTTAACAATTTAATATTCTAAATAAGTACCTACATTAAGTGTGTATAGTTCTAATATATTATAAAACCGGGTTTATTTACTTAATCTGATTATTTAGTCCTATGAACTTATAGTAAGTAGGTACCTACTCAAGTAGGTAAGTACCTAATAAACTTGGTCATTCCGCAACATAGACATTTATTGTAACTATTTATCGATGCAATAGTTATTGAATCGTAGTGTAACTATATATTTGTTTGTAGCGGTTTCTGTCATTACTGATACACTAAAGTATCGATTGCGGCTATGATTAAGTAAGTGACTTAATGACTTAATGCAGCCACAAAACCTCTGAAGAACTTAGGTAATATAAGCTGTTCATATCTATACCTACAAATATAAGATAACATACCATCACGCCTGTATTCCTCGAAGGGTTAGGCAGTGGTGTAAATTGTACACCTACAGATCGCCGAGTAGGTATGTTATTAGGTCCCATGTAATAGGGGGCGAGCCTATTGCCATTAATCGGGCACGAAACCAAACTCCGAGCTGCTACTGAGAATTTCATAGGAAATCCCGATAACACTTTGCTCGACCTGAGATTCGAACCCAGGGTCTCGCTCATAGCAGTCGCGCTTACGACCACTAGGCTAACGAGGCAGTTATACAAATAATACAGTTACAAATATATATACATACAATAAGATTGGAGCGCCCGTAATATCAAAATAACAGCTTTTTCGTAAATGCATATACATAAGTATCCACATCTTATAATAAAAATCCAATTTTAAAATTTTTGATCGGTCTGTATGTTTCGCGTAATCTCCGATACGATTCGACCGTTTTTCCTGAGGTTATTCTTTTTTTAGAGAAAGTATTAGGGTTCCGCCTAAATAAAAATACATTCGAAAAAACGTCGATTCTGGGGAGCTTATTTTTTTATTTATTCAGGCTTGACAACAGAAACATGACAATAAACAATACATAAATAATAGCAAACACAAGTTACATGATTAATAAACAACTACTTAATTACAGCCAATCTCATCATGCTTAAAATGAAATAAATTATTGGTTAAAATTAAAATTAAATTTATCTACCTAGAATATTATTGTATATAAAAAAGACATCAAAAAACACAAAAGTTCAAATCAATACATAATATTAAATTAATTGCTAAACGCGTCTGCCCGTCCGCACACTTTTTCTAAACCACAGAGCGGATACTTATAAAATGGCTCAAGTTTTGTACACAGGATGCTTATGTCATTGGCCAATTTTTAGGGTATGAGAAATTTCAAATATAACTATTAGAAGTTCCAAAAAAAAAACAGAAAAAACTTATTTTCGTTAATTCTTGACAGATTTTGGATAAATTTTCGTACACGGGAAGAAATAAGTCATTTCACGAATGATAAGTTGTGAGAATTTTTAATAAAACTTTTAGGAATCGAAAAGAAAATCCAAATTTTTTTTATTTCATTCATTCTTACCCGATTCTGATGAAATTTTGTACACAGGAAATCAAAGTATTTACATAATTGATGGGCTATATGAATTGTTAATATTAATTCTAGAAATAAATAAAAAAGAATTTCCAAAAAAATAATTTAGATCAATTCTCGACCGATTCTGATAAAATTTTGTAGACAGGAAACATACATCATACTATAATTGAAAGACTATAAGAATCGTTAATAAAGCATTAGAAATTGTACATTAGAATAATAGATTTCAACCGATTTTGAGTAAATTTGTAGACGGGAAATACATGCCACTCCTCAATTGATACGCCATATGAATTATCAACAATATGAGTAAAAACAAAATAACGGAATATAAATAACCACTGCGTAGTAACTACAATTATTTTGTTTGTTTTACTCCTTCATTCGACAAAAATTTATTGAATTTATTAACATCGCAGACAAAGTCGCGGGTATGAGCCAGTGAATTAACATAATGTGGCTGTATAGCCTATAAGCCTTTGCTCATTCGTGGTCAGAAGAACTAAACTATGACAATAGCGCATATTCAGACTACTCAACAAATATATTTTTTATTATTTGCCTGCAGCGACCGTATAAAGGTTTACTTATGAACGATTATCCTTAGGGAATTAGACTAAAACAAATATGTATGTTGAAATATCGAATTTTAAGTGGGTAAATCTAGGTATCTAAATCCCACAGTAATCGATTTGTTATCTTGTCGACAATTACCGTTGGACTCGGCTTGTTGAAGTCTAAGTACCTGACAACGGAGTTAGGTATTTGTACATTAAATTTGTAGTTACCTAATGACGTCATGAAAGCATAATTGCCAGTGTCAAAGTATAATTTTCATGGATGTAATGATTCGAGTTCACTTCTTCACTGGAACACATTTTGAATTTGTGTCTCGCATTATTATTTTGGGTTTACTTGAATTGTAAACAATTTCCAAATTATACAGTCCACGTAAAAGGCTACCAAGAGGAGACTACTAAAATTTATTATTTAAAAATAACTAGAGATCGCCCAATGATCAAAATTTGACCAGCAACTGTTTAATCATAGACTATTTTCTGTTTGATGTTTAGCGGAGCTATTGCAAAGGGAGGATCGTCCGACCAGACGGGTGTTATGTCTGGTCGGCAGCTGCCCAACGGTTGTAGTCGGGTTCTTGTATATATACACAACGATTGAGTTAATTTCTATGTTTGCAGTAAGAACCTAAACAATTAATATTATATAACTTGCTGTCACTTTTCATTGAGTGACAATGTCAATATTTTGGGGGGTCTAAGCTCAATAGCTCTGGTCAGATTAGGATTTGCAGTATTAATTTATTTTATTTAATATACAAGTAACAGATATTATAGATAAATTTTAGCTTTCTGCACTCCTCCTCAATATAAACTTTAACCATGTCAAATCTCACAGCCTCCGTGCACGCTTTACTCTTATAAAGGGGTACAAAGTTTTTGCTTCGCATATGATTCAAAAATAATAACAATATATTAGCAATCAATTTACCGCCAAAAAAAGTCAACCAAGTCGTTTATTCATACAGTTGTATCTGTAGGTACAGTAAAACAATATTCCGGTAAAGCTGACCCGGTTCAGGGTTCAGGTATAGAACCGGGCCGTGACTAATTGGCGGGTAACGCGATACTGCCGGTTCCGCGGCGCCGGTACCACTCGCTCATCCGGAATAACTGTTTCCGAGCGCTTCCCGACTCTTCTCGGCGCTTCCCAGCGCTTCCCGGCGCTTGAATCCGTTTATCGATTTTATCATGTAACCTTGTAAACACGAACTGTGCTGTCTAACCACATGCGGACCTTTACAAATACGAACACACTACCTATTCGTTTTCTTTTATACACTTACTAATAGATTAATAATTAGGACGCAAAAGCCTATTAGCACTCGGGGATAGCCTTTGTTTATTGGTGAAATAATTATTTTCAGATTCGGTCCAGTAGTATCAGAGATTACCTTAACAAGCATACTCAGAAACTGCCTCTTTATAATAGCCAAGTACTATAGAACTAGCAGCGCTCTCCAGCGTAACGCGGAGGAACTAAACCTAGGAGTATACAAAACGAAAAGTTTCATCGTATTATATTATAATGAGCATAGAAGTAGGAGCGAGAGATATTCCAGCGAAAACTCTTTATAACTGGCTAAAAGATCTCGGCCTGTCGAGAACTGCAGTAAGTTCTATTTTAGAACAGGTATCTAAAGCAGCATTAACAGGCTCTTACCAAATCTGGCTTGGCAGGGAGGGTATCGCGGGCAGTAAAGGTGAGCGCTGATGTGCATCATAAGGGGCCCCTTAAACCTACATCTGGGTCGCAAGTCCCGGGGGCTACTCGTGTTCCCTCTGTCTGCCACAGGATTGACCCGGTACCCGCACGGTGAATCCATAGAATACTAAGATGTTTGTCTCTTATATCATAATTATATTAAATAACAATATAGGTAGCTTCCTCCGTCCCGTCCGTGAAGTTTCGAAGTATGAAAATTTATAGAGATTGTTGAACAAGACCCCTAACAGACTATACTTAGAGAGAGCAGCGCAGTGCTGAAAATGACCTCAAATAAAATGTTAAGTATTTGTTCAGGGAGTTCCTTTAGTAATCACTTTGTAGCTTCAGTAAAAATATATTTACAAATAAATCAACTTTTAAATGGAAGAATTACGAAAAAATGTGGAGCTGCGGCTGATCCGATCTGAAGGTAGAAAAGAGATAACCTATTTATTTTACGTTTTACGTCATTTAACCCTCTGAAGGGTTGAAATGGGATATGGAAGAACAGGTTAAATCATAGAATTATGAATTCAGTACCTATAGAGCGGACGTTATTACTCTATGAATTAAATAGTCTCACGTTTAATCTGGCAATTGTAAGCGAATCAGGTAGGTACCTATACCTATAGTGTAATGTTTGGTGGCCACATTATGCACAGTGGTCACTTGTTCGATTTCAGGTTAATTAGTAAACAAGTCTGAATTGAAGTTTCGCTTTTTCCTCACATACCATACAAATAGGAAAATTTCATCTAGTAAGTAGGTTTATAGTAGCCACAATATGTCGGGTCGATTTCAACAGGGCGGGGGGATGTTTCTTTGTTAACATTATTTATAGGTAATTGGTATCCGAGTGTTTAATAGATGCATATAACATCAGCTGTTTGCTTACTTTCTTGTACTTCTTTAAATAGTCGCTTAACCATGTATGAGATTGACGTCTAAGAAAAGAAACACTAGAGAAAATGAAATGAATGAACGCACGCACGTTGTTATCTATCTATTGCAAAATGCAAACTTAGAGAAATATACAGTTATAATTTTTTTAATATGTCCACAACATTTTTAAAATGTTCGGGTTTCCTCACTTATTCGGTTTTCTTCACCATTATAATATATATTCGAATTAGTAAATGTCCGTGAATTGCGAAAAATTTATTGAAAGATGCCGAGGCTACGGATTTTACTAACTTTATCCATTCAAACACCTTGAGTTTTTACGTGAGTTATAACGAAGTGAAAATACCCGAAGCTACTTGCAGCTGATTACAAAAAGACATTATGTGGATGTTCGTGTTGGTGCGGCGGGGTTGGGGCGCGGGTGAGAGCGGGGGCGGAGGGGATCAGTGTGGTATGTCAGTGAGTACTGACTAAGCCGCTAAGCGACGCGCGACGCTTCAACTACGTAATCCGTGGCGCCGCTCTGCGGACCCACTACATGCCCGGGAACAGCCGCGCGGCCGGGGACCCCTGTCTTCACGACTTGTGGACAAGTGGCCGGAGTTGATTAAAATGCCGTATGTCGCACTTCGCCTCTACCAAATTATATTGTTTACCTAATAAACCATATCACCACTATCTCACTATAGTATAAACTAGTTTGTTTAATACTCTGCTATACGATTTTTTTTGCGTTCAAAGTTCAAACATAAAAACTCTCCAGTTTTATAATAAAGTAACACAACGAATTGTTTATTATTAGGAAACTAGCCGGTCTGAAAGACGTTGGTCCACCCTTTCCAATAGACTATAATGTTACCACATCGCAGCGCCACCTATCCCGATTTTCTTGTCTGAAAACATTTCAAGGACTAACACAACAAAATAAGAATTTATCATCAATCCATCATACAAAAATATGATAGAAAAAAGAACTCTAAAGGAGATCTAAACCCATCGGAGGCGCCACTGTCATACAGGCCTGCATAAATATCTCCTCGCGTTACGCTTAAAGGAGGGAACAAACTGGCCTGGAGAAGGTTCCACATCTTCACGTTCAGTTTTACCAGGATTTGATAATTTTCTGGCTCTCAATTGATGCGCTTACCAACGAACAGTATTTATTTTTATTAATATAAACAGTGCTATTTCTATTTCAGTTTCTAGGTGTCAGTAATAAGCGATCATTTCCCTACAGGTTTTCTTCACCATATTTTCCTTCACTGCGAATATGATTAAATTGCTACTAAATGGAAAATTATCTGCGAAAAATTCATTTCTACATACCAATACGCGGGTCAGGGGACAACGGATACGTACATTACGTACGGATTTATTTATATATTATATAATTGAAATTAACGAGTTCAAGATGAATGAGTTCGGTATAAAAACGCATAAAGACAATAATTGAATTAGCACCGCAAAGTATCGCGTACTACTGGAACACGTACGAGCACACGCAAACACAACACTGCAGCTACGCTGTTGTGATCCGATTAGCGGAGATTTATACACGTACTCCATGTGTAATAATCAATTTACGAGTTCAACTATAAATTATATTCTAACAATGTTTATATCTACACATCCCATATGCTCTATTTCCTCGGAATAAAGTCTATTATCGTGTTATTTCTAGGTAGATTTGTGTTGGTCGTAGCACGCCCTCCGGCGCGCTCGAGCCGGCCGCGGGATGAAGTTTGGGGGTCTCTTGTCCCCTAATTTCTAATAATGAACTGGTCCAGTGAGTTAAAATTTGTAATGTGTACTAATGGATTATTATCGTGACTACGATGTCTATTCATATTTATTGAAAACTAAATCGGACTGATGGTTTCAAACGAACGCATTAGAGTTAGACTATACAAAAGTTTATTTTTTTATTTTTACATTGTATCATTGGGTATATTATGTGTCTGTTAAGATAAAGACTTTTCTTAGTAGAAATTCCTGTAATACACCGTATGTTTATTTTATATACCTATTTACGATTTGTGGATTTATTAAATTCCCAAAAAAGAATTCGTCCTGATGTTTTACCCACTAAGGCAAATCATTATAATATGTATTTCTGCAAAGTTTAAGGGGGTCTCAATTCAGTTGGGTATTTGCGTACTCCCCGCTTTGCTCTCGTAGTGCACAGGTCGATTTCATCATCATCATCATTTCAGCCGCAGGACGTCCACCGCTGAACATAGGCCTCCCCCATAGATCTCCAGAGCGACCGATCTTGTGCGGCCTGCACCCAACGGCTCCCAGCGACCTTTATTATGTCGTCTTTCTTTCAGGTCGATTTGGTTTAGTAAAAATATCCACGATATGGGTTCACTTGAAGGTAACTCAAGAGAAATTGTCTTCTCAGAATTATCGCTTCTTATACTCAAATGGAATTTAAACAGATAAGTTTATTCACAAGCGACTTCTCCCATGATATTTATAAGACTCGTAAACTGTATTTTTTATAGATAATTAGATTAAATATGACATGGAATAATGAAGTGTATGTCGTGGAGTGAGTTCGCGGCTCAATAGCGCGAAAGTTATATACGTGTCTGTTTCTCCCCCGCGTACACAAGCTTAATGTTTTGTATGGGATGCTGTTACGTCATTAAATATTCATGTGCGAAGAGACCGCGTTTCATTACTGGGGTTGTTTTTTATTGAATTATATCTTTACTTTGTTGTTAATATTTCTGTTGCAATAACAATTAATTTGTTACAAGTCAATAAGTTTTTCAGTTTCGACTTTTGCACTTAAATGGCATAAATGTTGAAATATTTAGCGTTAATGTAAGCGAAATATTTTTTTTTACTTAGAACCCACATCATTCGGTACAATTGAATCGCTTAAAACATCAATCGCGGTTTCTACTGACGATGTTATCAAATTACTTTATGACAGTTCCATGCACATAAAGAATAGGTAAACTTAAACAATTTACTGTTATTAAATAACATTATTGAATATGGTCACTATTATAACAAAACTACAAAAAAACACAAACAAACCATACAATACAATGATGCTTTACAACATAAGTACACAAGTGATTAAGCAACAAAGCGGTCTCGATGAATAGATGCGCGTGCGCACTGGCCAGTAATCCGAACGCGACGCGCATTGCCACCACTAATGACGGATGATAAGGCTCACCCCAATGCTTTACCATTGTTAGAAAAAACGATGCCATTTTACTATCTTTTAAACCTAACAAGCGGGGTAGTAGTCGTGCACTTGGTGTACCGTCACAAACCGTCACAGTGACTCTGCTTTACCGAGAGGCTTGCTTGCTGATCTCTCGCTGGTCGTCGCTGTGATTGTGCTCACCACCAGGTACAATGCTCTCACTTTGCCACGTTATCATAAAAAAAAAACTTTAACTCTTTGTTTTAAATCACCATCATCGCTATAAGTCCACGTAGAAGAAGTCATCTCTCCACTTTCTCGCTCTCCATTGCTTGCTGTTCTACTATCATATAAATCTCGTCCATCTCCCGGTATTCATCACTGGAATTGAGGTTATACATTCAAATAGTTAATTTATCCTCGGTCACCGTTCCGTAGGTAAAGGTCGTGCTTCACAAATCAATCAGCATCACGTTGACACTAATTTTCAGTTCAATCCGAGTGAGAGTTTATTAGATATCCGTAATGCAACTTCTAACAACGACCCGTCAGTTCCCTTCGATGGCGAATTCGCCAATTTAACGTACATTTCTGTTATGTAAGAGAACCAAAGAGTTAACATAGTTAAAACAAATTGAAAATTACATAATAGGGAATAAGCTTGTACAATCCCGCGCACAAACTTATTAAACAACAATAACAAGATAGTAAACGCAGAAACAGTTAATAAAGCATCGCGCAGCGGGTGTCCGGGAACGCGATTCGTTAGCCGCCGGACACGCGCCGCCCGCCGCTCGCCGCCCGCCGCCCGCCGCCCGCCGCCCGCCGCCGCGCCGAGCCGTCTCAAACTCGGCAATTACTGCAAATGAGCATTTTTTTAACGTTGGTGATTTGCGCACGTTCCTTGCATCACCGGAGGGCATCACGTGGTCAAACTGTAACCGTTCGTGACTGTCGCAGCGCCGCCAGTTTCTAATAATGTTTTCCTGTTGTTTCTATGGCGCACTGTAGTGTGCTCATCTAATACGATTTACCACCTGATTTTTTTTGGAACTGAAAATTGAATCTCAAATGCAGATGTAATACACCAAACAGATGCTTGGTAACAAATTTTTAACTTGAGGATAGTAATTATAGTCAGACCGCTGTAAGCGCGACCCTCCTTATTGTCTGCGGGTTGCAGGAGGGGAACAAAACTAAACAATGAGTTAGCATGTTGCCGCCCACCAACAGAATTAGACGTTTGACGTTAGGGCTTGCGTGATTTTGCCTTTGTGACTGCTACACGTGAAATAACTTTACCAAGACAGAATTAATGACGCTGCGTTTTTAAAAGTTAAATAGTCAGTCAAAAGTAATTCTTCTTAATGTAGCGAAATATAACAAAAAAATAAAGACGGACTTAGCGCTTTCAGGTGAATGTTGATTGTGTATTGAATTGTAATGTACTATTTAAAGATTAATAAATTTAAATTATATTATTGTAGATGAAGATTTCAATGTAAAGAAGGATATTGCAAGAAGCTACGAGTGCACCGTTAAGTACTAACGAATAGTTATTATCTGAAAGTCGTTTGGATGATATTACAGATGTCATAAAATTGGTCTTAAAAACTAGTAAACGCAATTCCAAGATTGACGTTGACGATTTTACAGAAGTCGAGTTGATAAATTATATATTACCAATTAATATTATTATCGTATATCTGTAATACTCTGCAAATGTATTACTTTTACTAATAAAGAAAAAATTGGGTCCATATAAGATCACTTAAAGTTGAAATTACTTTTAAACACTAACAGCCTTATTAATAAACGTAGACTAGAGCAGTATTAACTTTACTCCCAGTATTAAGTCAGTACTAACCATTTTTTGTATTAATAAACACGAAGTAAGGTATGAGTAAGCTAATCCGAATCTACTCTCGGAATAAAAGTTATACCTTCCAGCTACCTAGTTTAGTGCCGGTTTAAACTATGGCCATCCATCCGTAATTGTATTTTGACAACTTTGAACTTTCGTTTTGTAGTTTAGTAGCTGCGTTGATTGTGTGGTGTTTATTTCGAATATTTTTATTAAATTATTAAGATTAATTGATTAAATATGAGCCAAAAACGCAGTCGCTCAGTTAATTGGGATGAGGAAGAAAAGGTAAGGTAAGATTTCAAATTTATAATTAATCTGATTCCGTTGTATTAATTATAGTAATCAAATTAATTTCGTTTATTATTTCATCTACTTCTTCCAGTAGCCTCAGATTAACGTTATAATAATCTCTATCCATTTTCAGTTCCACCAAATTAACTTCGCGTCGATTGAAGATAAGAAAATGAAAACTGTAATTTAATCTGTCAGTATCAATAGTTTCTTTCGTTTTAGTTCACTGACTCATTCTTTTTACTTTTAAATGCAAGCGTGTTGCCATATTTAGACCTTAGTCTAGGGTATAAGTAAAGTATTGCTAATCCGACGTAACTCCATGTTTATTAATAGCATTTTAAAATCGAAGTTAATACTTCGTTATACTCGGAGTAACTAGTCTAGATGTAAGGTCGGAATAAGGTTAGGTTACACCATTTTTATTAATTAATACTCCGAGTATAACGAAGTATTAACTTCGATTTTAAAATGCTATTAATAAACATGGAGTTACGTCGGATTAGCAATACTTTACTTATACCCTAGACTAAGGTCTAAATATGGCAACACGCTTGCATTTAAAAGTAAAAAGAATGAGCCAGTGAACTAAAACGAAAGAAACTATTGATACTGACCGTTTAAATTACAGTTTTCATTTTCTTATCTTCAATCGACGCGAAGTTAATTTGGTGGAACTGAAAATGGATAGAGATTATTATAACGTTAATCTGAGGCTACTGGAAGAAGTAGATGAAATAATAAACGAAATTAATTTGATTACTATAATTAATACAACGGAATCAGATTAATTATAAATTTGAAATCTTACCTTACCTTTTCTTCCTCATCCCAATTAACTGAGCGACTGCGTTTTTGGCTCATATTTAATCAATTAATCTTAATAATTTAATAAAAATATTCGAAATAAACACCACACAATCAACGCAGCTACTAAACTACAAAACGAAAGTTCAAAGTTGTCAAAATACAATTACGGATGGATGGCCATAGTTTAAACCGGCACTAAACTAGGTAGCTGGAAGGTATAACTTTTATTCCGAGAGTAGATTCGGATTAGCTTACTCATACCTTACTTCGTGTTAATTAATACAAAAAATGGTTAGTACTGACTTAATACTGGGAGTAAAGTTAATACTGCTCTAGTCTACGTTTATTAATAAGGCTGTAAGAGTTAAAACTGCTGCTGTACTATAACAATCTGTTATTTAAAAAAATAGAGGCAGCCATAAGACCCGACAGAGGGAAAACAACGAAATAAATGTGTTTTTTATTTAATTTTAAAATAAATTATAGTCTGAAATATTGCAGACAATGTCGATGACAAAAATCACATGATTTTACATATCTAAAAAGTCAAACACGGATATGAAACAGTCGAGTAATATTTAAAAAAAAATATTTTGCTTATCATTCTACAAGACAACAATATAATTTATATTATAATAAAGTATTTCATTTACCATTAGATGTCTATCACACTTGCGATAACATACGTAAATTTATAAGAAGATATATTTAATATAATACCTTTAACACACCCGCTGCCCCGCGTCTCGTAAACTTTATGGAAGGTCGCGCTTATAGCGGTCCGGCTATAAGCAAGCCATGCGAGCTTTTCTCTGTCGCCATATTATTGATTCATTTCGATGGTATACAAGGTATATAAGGTTCTCTGTTTAATATTTGAACCTATATAATTGATTTACCATAAGTTAAAGACGACCCAAAATATGTTATGAAAATGTCTAAAATATATTTTAAATGATCAATATTTATATAGATAGTAAGAAAAGCATTTTTCCCGAAAGCTTGGTAGCAGATCCACCACCCTCTCTAATCAATTGTCTCGGGGAGAATTTATTGCGTGTAACTGGATTGGTGGTCTCCCGCCCACGCTCACAATGTTCAAATGAATTGAATCAGTCGTAATGGAGACGCGGGCTGGCGTCGCGTGTCGCAAGTCGCGTGTCGCGTGTCGCGTGTCGCGCATCGCGTCTTGCAGTTGTGCCTTCACAATGGTAGACTAATGCAATGGACAGTGTGTCCGGTGCGCGGGACGGGAGGAAGCGTCTTCAATTTTATACATGTCCATTTGAAAAATTTGTTTTTAAGCCCAACAACATTATTCTTCTAGTGTTGCAAGGCGTCACTTATCATCAGGCGGACTGTACACTTGTTTGCCACCATGGTAGTATGAAAATTAAAAAAATTATTTCGCCATGATATTTCATACACTCAAGTAAAAGATATAGTTATGTAAAAAAAATCTGTTTATACCTACTGCAATAAAGTCTTAAAGTTTAATTTGGAATTGTTATATTTTTTTAGATAATCGTGTACCAAGTGACCTATAATTTTTTTTAGTAAAAATAATGAATTTAGTTATTTAGGGAAAGGAATAATTTGAATCATTCTATTAAATGATATATTTAGATTTTAAATAATTTACCTAAGTACCTAAATTATAGTTTACTAACTGAACTGTAAATAAAGGAAAAGAAGACATATTTGATAAGGAAGTAATGTTTCTTACACGGCATAGATATTCAGATATACAACTCAAATCATTTTAATTATAATTTATTTAAACATAACATAGATACTTAATATTGTGGACAACATTTTATTTTCATGTACAGCAGCTTTATGAAAAGAAATAAATAAAGATATAGTAAAAAATATATAATAAGAAGGAGCGAGCGTCGCGGCGCGGTGCGGCGGTCCACGCGCGGTCTCGGTCGCTTAGTTCAACTGTATCTACTGTACGAACGTGAACGGTTAGTTAAAGCGTAGAAACGCATTGTTCGCTAATGTGATGGCCACGACATATTTATTTGTGTATCATTTCACTAGATTGGATCGACTCGAGTGCTCCATCGTTTCTCTAATCGAACTCAACTGGAAGTGAGGTCGACAATGCTCTCTTACAGCGGGATATTCAATTCATTATAGTTAATGCGATTGACTCTTTCCTAAATATTTATATCCCACTAGCAATTTTATTGTAATTTCATTTACATTAACCGACTTGAGAAAAGCAGAAGGTTCTCAATTCGGTTTGTTTTATTTTATTGAAGTGAAACTTCTTTATCGACGTATGGGAGAAATTTTTGTAGCAATCGTCACGTTTTTCGGTTACGCGCCATGTTGCTTTTTTTATCAAAGTTTAGTATAGTGACGTAAAGAATATAATGTAATATATTATAATAATAACAACAATATATTAGTTTTGAAGTTTGGTTTGAAATAAGAATAACAATATATTAATTTGAAAGTGATAAAATAAAAAGACTTATTCAAATTTAAGTGAATTTACAAGAAAAGTGAGAGTGATTATATATTTCGTTTTATAAATTCAACACGTATGAGCATGATTTTAATATTTATTTGAGGTTAACCTCACTTTTTGATTGTAAGTATCAGTGAATGTATATAAATCTGTTAAAATTAGCAAGTATTAATAAATATGACTGTAAATCTAGTGAACATTATTAATTCTAAAAACAATAAAAAATAAAAATTAAATAATAATTTAAAAATAAAACAAAACACGATTAGAAAATAAAAATATGTATACGTACATCTTTTTTAATTATTCGTTTTTAATGATTTATTTATTAATTTTTAATTTTATAAAATCGTTGCATTTCTACAAGATTAACTGTCATCATATAATTGTATTACTTTGAAAAGCTAATTCCAATTATTTATTCATAACTTGTAAATATAATACAATAAATAAATAGCAATGATATTATAATAAGAACAATGATAAAATAAATTACTCATTAATTGTATGCATGTCTATAATAATAAAATAGCTTTAATTTAATACGGAAAAAATTGTTTTCTTAAGGCTTAAGGCTTATCTACCCCATTTTCGTGAAGTTGCAAATAGTAGAAAAATGATATGTCGTAAAGAAGTTTCACTTCTTACCTGTGTACTCTGGTACACACACACATTTTTTTAATGTATGTTCAGTCATAGCTTCTTTGTTTATAAACCGATTTAGATGGTTCTTCTTTCTTTTTAAGAGTGATCCCACTGTAATTTAATTGGTTTTAATACACCTTAAACTTCGAAGAATTCCTCAAAATCATTGAAGTTAGTTTTCTTGTATGTTAAAAATTGTGTTCTTATGAAATCTAATATCTATTAAATACAGAATATAATTATATTTACAATAAACAAAGCTACATTTCAGTAATACACATAATATATGGCATGTACTACAACCTGCTTTATTTGAAACCAAACGTTGTAAGGGTAATCCCTTATGTAAAACAATTCTTTTCAAAATCATTTTGAATAAAACTTCAATAGTAAATTGAAGTTTCTAGAATGACAAAAACTGCACAAAGTAGAGAAGTTGTGGAGCGATATAAGTAAATAACCTGAAGCACATCTTAAGCGCCGCGCGGCTCAATTATAAACTTATGCGTCCGAAGTAGGGACGTTATCCTTCGACACGGTGATCTATATCGATGTATTGTAACGTACTCATGTATTATTTAAATTACTATAATTTTGTGAACATAAAACAGCACTTTATTTAATTATTAATCTAAAGAAAGCTAAATACAACTATATTTATACATAAGAAAGTAGGTACTGTTTGAGAAGGTTCGCGACGTACCATTCGCGTGACGTATGCTCGGCCCTAGAATCGATCTTCGCGAATCGCAATCCCTCTCGAACCTATTGCTGCGATACACAGTAATTGATTACAAACAAAAGAAGACTCAGCTAGTCAGGCGCGGGCGGTATCTCTGACTGCACCACGGTGACCTGGACGGCCAATGTAACCACCTCAAATCGCATGACACTATCACCGCAAGCAATCAGTTCAACAAAACTCCTGGGACACAAACTCAACGTTATACAATTCAAGGCAAAATCCAACTAAGACACTACCGAAAATTACTTGTGACGTAACGCTCTCCAAATCACAAGCAGAAGCGCGGTACTCAAATGCACGACGACGACTACTGCGTGCCCGCACCAGTCGTTCGGCCGAGTTGGGGGGGGGGGGGAGGGGGGGCAGCGCTTGTGCCGAACGGTTCCACCTGCCGTTTGCCCGCCTACAACAGGCCTTCCCGCGATCTCGCCATCTCACGATGTGCGAGCTAATGTACATTTTCAACAGGTACCTATCCAAAGTTCTACAGCATTCGTATGTATACCATGTCTAAGCTGGTGTACAAGATGTTTATGTCCAAGCTTCAAGGCAGTGCATTGTAACTTCTTGACCTAAGTATCCTAAAAGCATTTGCTTGTACTGTGCGCGCTGGGAAACAGGATTTATAGCAGCTGATATATTAAATAGATTAAAAATATTATTGTTGGTTTACTAGATAACGCGAATAGTGGATAAGTGAATATTCACAATAGTCATGCAGGTATTTAAAAATCGCGCGGTTGCGATAGATAAACCCGATATCCAATACGCCGAAATAATTAATTACGGTACCTACATTTTTCACAGACGGCGTGTGTGGTGGTCGTCATTCTAGAATGCCGTTTATTAAAAACATCTGGTCTATCGATAAATTTCGATATCCCTAGAGCAGCGCCGCTCTCTGTCTATCTCCGTACCGTACAGAGAGTACCTACGTCACAACTACGCCTGGGCATACTCGTGTGCGAATATATCCGATACCCGTCTATTGCCGAACAGTAGCAACGCTAACTTTGAACTACCGCTAATTTCGCAAAAAATGCCATAATAGTTGAATGTATAATTGAAAACACCTATGACCTGATAACTAAGCAACTATCGAAACAGCGAAAACTGAAAAGACTACTTCGAACTCAAGTACTTTAAAGAATATTTTTAAGTAAGCGAACGAGCCGATGTGTAAATTACAAATAAATTTTATTTGTTTAGCTACCTACCATTTTAAAGGTTAAAACCTGTCGTCATACAACTAGTAGAAAAGAGTAAAAGTTATATCTGAGACACAAAATAACTGGGAGCTATTCGTAACTACTTATACGTACCTATCTATACTAATACTAATAAAATTGAAGTGTCCGTTTGTAATATCAAAATAAGTTTGTATTTGTTTGTTTGGTTGGTTGAACAGGCTAATCTCAGGAAGTACTGGTTGGAATGTTAAAAATATTTTACTGTGGAAAGCCCATTTATTGAGGAAGATTATAGGCTATATAAAATCACACTACAACTAATAAGCGCGGAGCATCAATGAAAAATGTTGTAGAAACGGGGGAAATTTATTCCTTTTGAAAGTTTCCATTGCGTGCGCTGCGTAAATGGTTAAAGCTATGAAACAATTTTGACGGAATTGTTTCTGTTAAAAGGTTCTAAAAAAATTCCGCAATAGAATAAGTCTATATTTTAAGGTTGACGCAATATAACCTTTTTTATGGTAATAAAATTTGTTCTAAAATAATGTATTATTTGCAAAGGTGTTTTTATATATACGGTATTAATCCTTATCGAAATAAATACGTTATTCATCACAAGTATTTAATTTTCGACAAAATTTACCGTTTTATCATTTGATTTCAATTTATATCTTGGGAGGTATCAGAGTTTTAAAATAACTCTGCAGCAAAATAATAATCAAGTACCGCGCGTTCATTTTAGCGGAATGATGTGACAGGCGGGCGGCACCTATAAATTGTATTGTAGGTGCCTATGACAATTGTTTTTTGTCTCTGCCCTACGTCCCTCTCTCTCTAATCTTATGTGACGCAGACGAAGTTGCGCAGGTCAGCTAGTTAGGTATATATAGTGTGACTGTTTTTGAGAACATTCTCCTTTCACATAAAGAATAATTGGAATTTAACATCCGCCACAGCGGAGAACAAAGAATAAAATATAAGAAAATACAAGACATCTCACTAAGATATAGAAAGGAATTTTTGTTAATCAGTTAGGAATATTATGTAACCTTTTTATCAATTTAAATATATCATCCAGATATACTTTGTATAATACAAATGTTTATTTTATTTTTTATGGTCAGCTGACGAGTTTTTGTGGTTAGTCGACAGTAATTTTATTTTCAATATAAAAGAAATAAGTTCAAAGTTTATGCAGTCGCCATTAACAAGCACTGAGGTGCCTTCAGCTGAAGACGTAAGTTTTAATAACTTTTTAAAGAAAAATGGTTTCTTTCTCCATTCTTTGTTTATACCTAAATCCTTTGTTTACTGTTTAGAATATTTAACTCACCTACAAAAGACTTCAACGCATCTATAAACAATGATGATCTTACTAAGAAATCATTATTCGACGATATCACCAGGTATTTATCTAAAAATATTTTTTTAAATATAAACCAAATGTGGAAAACAAGCTTACGTCCTGTCTGATTGTAAGTGATTACCGTAGCCTATGAACGCTTGTAACCAGTAGTGCGTTACCGACATTGAACCTCCAAGAATCTCTGGAAGCCTTACTCACCGCAAAAATACAATACATGGTTATTTGCTGTAATCTTTTGCAGGGTAGAGGTATTCCAGTCGAATAGTCCCAAATAGAGAGAAATCTCCAAAGAAATTTATCTGTGCACTATTGATTGATTGATGCTCCGCTCCTATTGGTCGTAGCATGATGTTATATATCCTATAGTCATCCTAGATAAATGGGCTATACAACACTAAAATATTTTTCTCCATTCGAACCAGTAGTTCCTGAGATTAGCGCGTTCAACCAAACAAACAAACTCTTTACCTTTATAATATTAGTATAGGTTAATTTATACGAATATATTTTTATCGCTTAGGATTAGAACATTGTTAACAATAATACATTTTTCTATGAATTTTATCAGATTTACAAGATGGCTGTTTATAAACTAACTGGAATTTATAGATAAATTAGGATTTACACATTGTTTATAACTTTTTTTACGTGTTATAGTGTAGTTGTTAACAGCATTCTCCTTAATGATTAAAAGGGCATTATGTTCGAGCTCGAGTGTAATAAAGATTTGTCGATTAACATTTTAGGGTTCCGTATGATAAAAAGTGAGTAGGTACACAAAATTGTAGAACAATCCCCATCAGTACTTTCAGGTTCAGTCAGGAACGGACGGACACATTGATTCGTTTACAGAAATCTCCAAAAACACAAATCCACGTATCCTATAGGTATTTAAATTTCTCAGCACTATTAATTTTCCATTAACGTAATCTAATTCAAAACAAACCATTTGAGTTAGCCTCAACGGTAATTGCGACGAGAACGCGACACTGTCAGTCAAACGTGTTCACGACAAAACGGTATCACAGTAATGTAATCAAAACGACAAGTTATCGTTTTATGGCAACACCATCATCATTATTATAGAAACAATCATTTATATTCGTAGACAGTTGAACAATGGATGCGCGAGCGGTCGCCGTCAAATAGTCACGCTATTTCATAGTATTAATTGATAAATTGCTGTTAATAATTCTGATTTTAGCCTACAACTGATAGCTCGATGCATTCGACATTTAATTACATGAACTTAATTAATTTAGTTGTTAAAATAAATAAATATTATAGCTAACTAGCTGTTCCCGCAGCTCCGCTCACGTGGACAAAAAAAAGTTTTATCGGGATAACAGTAATAATTCATAGAAATAACCAATAAGTACACGCTATTGTCGTATAATAAACATTTAATTTGCAATAACAAATATTGAGATCAATAATTGAGATAAAAACTATTATATATTTTAAGTTGGACCAAATTACAGATAGTTACGAAATTTGATCAAAATCGGTTCAGTCGTTTCGAAGTTTATACCATATCTAATTAATTATCTACTAAAAGCACTGTAATAATAAGACATCCCAGGTAAACAAGAATATTTAAATCAGTTACAGAAGCTTAACAAGAATTGCATAAAAAAGACTCAAATACCTACATACACTCAGATAGGCAACAACACGAAAATAAGGATCCATTCAACTAAGAAGAATTAAAAAAAAAAAATTAATTACATAGGTATCTATTTCTTAATCGGCGCTTATTTGACTGTTAAGTATACATATACATTTTGTAAATATTATCTAATAGATATATCCAT
Source organism: Saturnia japonica (assembly GCA_033032175.1). Classification (NCBI taxonomy): domain Eukaryota; kingdom Metazoa; phylum Arthropoda; class Insecta; order Lepidoptera; family Saturniidae; genus Saturnia; species Saturnia japonica. The sequence goes on from CM065317.1 coordinate 463,194, forward strand.
CATATTAAATCCATTTATGATGGATATTAATATAAAGTACCAGGATAAAGAATTAAATCAAGCAAAAGATACCTCTACCTATATTAACTAAAAATGGGCAAATTGTCGACACAGGTTTCTTTCCGAGAGGGCGCGCGGCTCATGCGCCTCGTCCGCATTGGTGAACTGAGAAATGTATATAGTCCACAAATAAACACAAACCTTGGATAATGTGTTCAAAAAATATATAGAAATATTAAAATTAGGCATAATCTGTATATTAATACGTGAAGCAAAAGATGGTTAAAGTTTATATGGGGAAGGAGTGTAGAAAGCTAAAATGTATGTATAATATCTGTTACTAATATATTAAATTAAATAAATTAATACTGCAAATCCAAAACCGACCAGTGCCATTGAACTTAGACCCTCCAAACAATTGTCAAACAGAAAATAATCTATGATCAAAAAGTCTCAGGTCGAATTTCTAGCTTAGGGCGATCGCTATTATAAATGAATAACCATATATCTAATAAAAATAATATAGGTATACGTTTCTTTTTCAAATTTTGTATTTAAAACAGATATTGCTGCAGTAGCAGTATATAAGAATTATCTATTAGGTATTACAAACTAGGTGGCCTTATAGACGTTTTTATGCCTTTTATTGATGCCCTGTATTCTGAACCCGACTACAGCGCCAACTATCCTGTTTTTTCTGAAAACTTGCCTAGGACCTTATAAAACAAAACAAAGTAGAGTTACGCATAACCAATCTTCTAACCGGGTATGATAGTCTTAAGTAGGTAAATTAAAAAATCCAATAGAAAAAAACTATTTCAGTGTTTCCAGAATTATCTATTTTCCCTGCTAACTTTTAAAAATGTTCTTTGCCTAAAAATATTATTCGAACTATTACTCACATAAAAAAAATATAAAAAGCCAATTCGGTCGAGCCGTTATCAACTGGTGTGCTTACCAGTGAACGAGATTTAATTTTTATTTAAGTATATGGATTGTAAATGCAATTTTATTACTAAAAATATAGATTCCATATTCATATGTAATAGCATATCTATAAGTCAGTATATAATTTAACAAGAACTCTGATATCAAGTAAATAATGACGCGGTAAGAGGCCAGCGGCAAACCGAAAAACAAGTCTGTTTGTAGAGAAGCCACGGTTCGGGCCACTGACCGAACCTGAGACCTCCGTCCGTGAAACCGATTATCACCCAATTGAGTCAACAAGCCAATCATATTTACACACATCAATTAAATACAACGTTTTGTTCTTTTACTTTATCTTTACTGTCTGACAAATACTTTATTTGTATTCACAGGTTTCGTGACGTCACTATCTAGAGTTATCTTATATTATGATCCCCAATAGCCCCAATTACTATTAGCAATGCAGTGTTTATTTTATCTTTGGTTTTGCGTATCCAACCGCTTTGACCGTTTAATTGAAGTAGAAAATATATAAAATTAAATTCCATTCCAACAACATATTCGAATAAATATAATTATAAAAACGTCACGTAGAACAATAATAATTAATTAATTCAGTTTGTATCGCTTGTAATTATGCTTGTTTGTTGTTTGAACAGTTGTCCAACGTTATACCATTTATAATGCATTGTAAACACAACTGTACGATACCTATTTCTTAGAAGACTCTCGTCTATTTAATAATAAATTATATTTCATCACGCTACCTACTATTTGGGATTAGCAAAGATGATAACTTAATATAGGGATTGACCGCTCACTTACTTTGTGACGACCTATAAAGAATTTTATAAAATACAATATTAAAGGAATCAGGAATAGAGATGAAGCGAAGTGTCGGATGAACATAGATAAGAATAAGCAAATAACTCAAGGAAGACGTTGAATCGGTTCTAGTGAGGCGGTAACCGGCCGCGGCACTCGGCAAATCCGGATAATATCGCGCAAATAGACCGTGCCAATTCGATTCGGCGCCGACTACCGGTAAATAACGTCCGGCCACGCGACCAAACCTATCCGACTGCTTTTACAATCCACGATGCGATGACGACTTTTCGTCGAAGTCGCCACGTTACGATAATTTATCTGTGATAACTAAGTAGACTGCAAACTTAGTTGTCGTAGTAACACATCCAGCTGGTTGGGCTGAGCTCTAAGCAATACTAACCGTTCAGACTTATAAATTCATAGTTTTCAGTAAAGATTTATTTATAGAAAAAGGTCTCATCGCCTTACAGGTTTCAGAATATTATTTTACTTTTTTTTTTCGTTATATCAGATATGTCTATAATAAACTCCTATTATACATATTTTTCCTATATCCAGTATCCTCAAAGTTTTGAAATCATTTTTAATGAATTATAGTTTTATATAGTGCACTAGATAGTCTACTACTTATTCCATCGCCACAATCCCGACACGTCGAGTTTAAGAATAAACAAATAACTAGATCAGGCCGATGCACACGTCCGAGACGTCTCATTCAGTAGTAGCGGAGCAGTAGCGTTGCGACGCGTGGCGTAGATTTAAAGTGGTACACAACTAGTCGCTATTTAAAATGTATGAGTTCCGAAGCATCCAGATCGACGTTCGTGCCCCACGTGGGCTTAAAGTCCTCGTCTAACTTTGACAATATATAAAAACGCTCCATAAACCCCAATGATATGATGCGATTATCTTTCTGTCAATGCGCGTGTGATATATTGTGTCGTATGATATAAAAGTAGTTCTGTAATCGAGTTATAGTGATTTATAGTCGGAAGCGAGCAAGGCGGAGCTCCAGCGGCGAGATTTGTGTCTGCCGCTGTTTTGTTTATTGCTATTACATGTCTGTTAGTTGATGCGTTCTTCACTATTCTTACACTAACAAGAATAACTTTATTTATATATGGAAAGTTAGGTTTTTTTATTATTAAATAAAAGTAGCAAACATGCACATAATTCCTATGACCGATATATTAATACATATTTGTTTTAGTTAACCAGTTTCCGATTGTAGTCATACCTAATTGTTAATCTTATTCATATTAATTTGACATTTTAAAACCATTCTTATTTATTTTACTGATTTTCTTAAACTTCTTAAATATATAAAATATGAATAAGATAAGTTATTATGATTCTGGTATAACCGCAGTAAATGAAGTATCTATGTATAAGTAAATAACGAAACTGTGGTAATAGCAGTAGTTGTGAGAGTGAGGTGGGAAGTGAGCAGAGACGCTATTACGTCGGGTTCACCTTTGAAATATTCACACAAAAAGTCTGTCCAATTTGTTGATAGTACGGCTCAGAAGTGCGAGTGGACGGACGGCCCTCGAGCTGAAGTATTGTTTGCTCGTAGCTGCCGCACCCGCGACAGCCCTGTGGGCCCACAAAACTATTCAACCCTTCTACCGAAGAATTGACATTATTCTATTTCCTTATCACTTGAGGTTTTCAACGCACTTCACGTGAAAATTTGAGTTTTCCACGCCCTTGACACTCGTGTGAACTGGTTTGAAATTTTTCTAACATCTACCTATAGGTAATCTTCCGCTTAAAATACGTTCCTTGTGGTTTTAGAAGATTAATACAAAAGTATATTTTAAAGTGCTTTACTTTATGGAATAATTGACGATATTATTATGTTATAAAATAAATAATTTGACTTTTTTTCGTATATGTATAATTTTTTTTTTTCAAACACGCATGGAATCATTGTCGTTATTTTCGAAAAAAGAATACGCGAAGTATTGAATCTACGGACATGCCAAGAATGATAAAAGAGATCCAATCAAAGAGTATTTAATAACCCCAACGCGCCGCTTTATACAACATTGCTGGAGCGTTGTAATGTTCCAAATTCAAAAAACGCTCCTGCAATGGATTTGATTTTCTTTGTCCGGTGAATTCGATACTTCGCGTGTTCTTTTTTCGAAAATAATGACAATATTTCCATGCATGTTTGAGAAAAGCACTATATATGCCTCGGCGGAAATGGCAATTGCCTATTTCACCGGCCTTTGCAATAATGTACTATTCATAAATTTTGTCCATGTACTCAATTTAAACAAGTCTTGGGCGTTATTTTGTTGTTATTACTTAGTTTTGCTTGTAGAAGAAAACTTTGAGGCTACCGTATCTTTGTGCAAGGTCATTTTCTATTGTCCGTTTGGTGCAAACACCAGAGCACTAGTGTACCAGTATCCATTATAGTATAAACGAAATAATTTAAACTCTTCATACACTACCTACACAGTAAAATATGATATAAGCACACATTTAAATCTTAGCCTAATAAAATAACACTGGAACTTGAGTAGAAGTCGGCCACACGCACTCGCGCCGCGCCGGGCCGCGCCGGGCCGCGCGCTCTGAGCGCCGTCTGCTCGCATCGTGTTCCTTCCGCGAACCTCAGCCACTCGACAATACTCCACTAATAATAATTACACGATTATTTTCTTTAAAAACGTCCGCTGTCAGTTCGAGATGCATCCCCGCATTCCCCGCTTCTCGTCGCGTCGGCAACGATAACACTGGAAACAACCGCTCGAAGTGTACCAAACCGGTAAGAGAATAAGGTTCATAATCCATTTGTTTGTTTCTGTGGCAGTCTACCTATGCGACCGTGCCTACACGCTCATTAGTGTAACATAAATATGAATAAATGTTGTCAGAGTGGTAATGTTGTGTGAGCGAAGCAGGTTCCCTTTGGTTAAACGAGAGCTGTATTTCAATCCTTTTGTTCATTTTTTTAACTACATAAGTACATTTTATTATTGAATAAATAGATATCGTATTTATTTATTTAATATCTACTATACAAACAGGCGTATAGACAGTACTTTATACACTAAATAAGTACTTATCTTTAGTTAATTAGTAATTATATAAATTTTTGTTATGATAGGTAAATTGTAACTGTGAGGATGTTTAATAGAATTGAGGTTTGGATTTTGTAGGTAACTGATAGTTTGTACTGAAATTGACTAAAATGAAATAACCAATGGTGGGGATTACTAATGGCTAAAAAAATACAAACTATGGATTTCTTGATATTTAAAATAGTCATTATGATGAGGCCAGGAAAGATGATTAAGCCCCATCTTTTCTGGGAAAGAGGTTTTGATCAGCAATCAGATCTAACAGCATTCTCAACCCTTATCAAAGGTTGCACATTTAAGATTAAAGACTTTAGAATTTAGTCTTCTTTGTGCTTGAAAAATAATAATATTGCAAACGCAGTTCCGAAAATTTCCGTTGGGATGCAAAAAAACACAATTGCCAATGACCATTTGCGAGTATTATTTAGAGGCCCAAAAATCGGTCACTATAATAATTAAAGTACATATAAATAAGTTAGTTACATAGTACGTTCCGTGTCCTGTTCTATATCTATCATAAAAAAATTCCAAAAGAAATTCCTTAAATTTTGAGCCGGACAAATAATGAGCCTGATTATGTTAGAACAAGTGTTGGCCGTGACACTTTATGTTTGCGTCCAACATTCCGTTCTATTCGCTGTTTGTTCGGCACAATGATTGTCTGCTTCTTTGTCAAATTATACGGGATTGTTTGACTATCGTTATGAGTAGGGGTCGACCTGCGACACGTCCCACGCGGGACTCTAACATCACCAAGAAGTAAGCATTAGATATCTTTCGTTTAACTTAATGTTTTACATGACATCTAAGCTAAATTCATTTTATAGTTATTTTAATTATTCTTTAGTCAGGGCTCTAGTTAATCCGAACCAAATACTGTAACTGTCCAATTAAAAATATAAGTAACCAAAAAACATCTGCACATTTTCCTTGTTTTTCAAATAACGAAATACACATAATATCACAGCAATAATCCAATTTAGAAAATTTAAAACGTAAACTGATCCCCAAATCGGAATTACAAAACGACTCATCATAATAATCTGTATTAATTCCGATATGAAATGGAAATACCGACAGACTGTACCGAACTATTGAAATCAATTCGCAATAAACGAAATCCTCGCTTATCATAATCGGATGTATGAGCAGATACTGCACCGGCCGGTTCGAGCCGGTCTTTACATCGACATGATTAATTAAAAAACATATTAGAAACATGTTGGACCTTACGAGGGGACACGGCTTTCCTCAGTAATCTGATTGCATCGACGCGGCGGGACGCGGCTAGCGGGGGAGCGGGCAGACGTTGGTTTCAAGTGCCATTTTAAAACAAGATTATGGTAAATTGCGTTTTGCTCGAGCTGCTGTTTAAATATTAGATGCATTATATTCAGTTTTATTGAGACACTAGCTCTTACCGTTGTTCAATATACCAGACAAAGAATAATGCACAAAGCTTTAGAACCTGGTGCATGTGGTACTTCAAGGCCTAGGGAGTTTACCTGCTCAACAAAAAGAAATGAACAATTTAAAAAAAAGGAAATGTAAAATTAATATCACCTACATCTTAATTACTGTGTAGCGACATCTACATAGCGACACACAGCGATATCTATCGAGCCACATACGACGCGTCCTACATCGCGCAATAGAAATTAACTCTTCAATTGAGTACATATACAAGAACCCGACTACAACCGTTGGGCAGCTGCCCGCCAGACATACCACCCGTCTGGTCGGAGGATCCTCCCGTTGTAACATTTCATCTAGCACTATCAGACCAGTGTAGATGAACTATTACAAAGGGAGGATCCTCCGACCAGACAGGTGTTGTCTGGCGGGCAGCTGCCCAACGGTTGTAGTCGGGTTCTTGTATATGTACTCAATTGAAGAGTTAATTTCTATTGCGCGATGTAGGATGCGTCGTATGTGGCTCGATAGATATCGCTGTGTGTCGCTATGTAGATGTCGCTACAACTGTTTAAGTTAGAAATTATCCTGCACAATCAGAATAATTAGATAACTTTGTACATAAGTACATATATTCTAAAATATAACTCGTATTGTATGTAAGTCATAAGGGCAATAAGATGTATCTGGGTTGCCACAACAAAAAATACTATGACAAAAAATTTCTAAGAAGCTCGTGTAAGACACACAACCACAATTATTTTACAGAAAACGACTTAATTCTCATTGCAAGTATTTCTTTCATAGTAAGATCATGACTAATTAATTTATTGACAATTAGGTAAGCTCTATACTGACACGTGTTAAAAAGTATTTAATTACATTGTAGTGTAACAGAATAGATGGCAAACTTCTCGACGTTGCAAAATCGTATTCATTTGAACCACGAAACAAAGAATTTCAACAGATACATCTATTTGATATTTGACATAGAACAATGATACCAAACACAATATGTGTGCCGCTTTCAAATTGTTGTCAGTGAGAGTAAACCGCGTCTGTTTATAAAACATCGGACTAACATGATGGTTAAGCTCATCTTTCCTCTGCGAGAGACATTTGGCGTGCAGCAAATAATTAACATAATGTCATTATTAGATATGTTGAGTAGATACTCTTTTATAATAAATTTGTACCTTCCATATTTTAAATTTGGTATGTGTCACATAGTTCTCTTTTGTTGTGTAAAGATCTTTGCTACCTTATATATATGTTTTTTCCTGTTCTTTACTTTTATAAGCTGGTTTTATTTATTACTACAAATAACTTCCACTGCGCTACCGGCTCATAATCTGCTACAAGATATACATTAAACTCATATTTACAAGGAAGGTGTATAATGACTATAGGGAGGAGCAACCAATTAAAAGCGATCTCGTTTAAATTCGTCAAACAAACAGTTGAAGTGATTAGACGTCAGCGAGTCCTGTCAGCATGTCCGCTGATGTAACACAGCAATTATGTCGGTATCGAGCAATTTGCTCGGCCGATGTCGGCCATTGCGCCGATTGCCCGAAACCGCTTATTCACTGTCGCTAGTTGCCTAGTTAGCGCAGCTGTTGTCTGCGTCCCAAGTGAACAGCGCTCAGAGGGTTTAAGTCGTATTGTTCACAATAAACTAGCTATGTAGAAATTTAAAAATGTGTCTAGTTTAAATGCATGAGCTACTAGCTGTACCTACTGGTACTACTCGAGCGGTATACAAGTTTGTAATGGGTACTTTATAACAAGGATTACTTTAAGCGATTGTAGATAAATCCTTTATAAATAAATAGTATCTTTCTTATCGGTATTGAAGGTAGCGAGCTAGCCTGCCACGATTCCCGCACTCCACTTGTTTACAAAGCTATAATTTTAGTAACTTTTTAACAGGATTACAAAGTCTTTTTAAAAATATTTTAACACATTTTAAAGCATACAATACAAAGCCCGATTACAAACTACTGAAAACATAGAGTATTAGTTAACTACGGTATCACGATCGCAATACGTATTTTTGCTGCTAAATAACATAAAATAGGTACTTAAAGTAGTATTCTGGTCCGAATGTTGTGATTGGTGACATGCATTAGCATAAAAACTGTTCCACATTAGTTCTCAGAAGTAGTTACTTAATATTGTCTTATTTTACGTAGGAAAGAAAAAACTTTATGTAAGAAATGAGGAATGTTAAATTAACATTAGAGCTAACAACGTTTCAAAAAACATCCATTAAAGAATGTAACTGAGTGCGTATTAATATAATTTTCTAATGCTTTTGTTACAAAATAGACAAGTTTAATCTATCAGTTGATCGCTTCCTGTCATGGCTTGGTCCGCGGCCGCACGGAGCACACAACGTGTATAATTTGCCCGCGACATGGCTCGTCGTGTTTATTTTACACCGCGGTTGTCGGAAGTTGCCTTATTTTCTCGTTAACATTATATTTTCATTTCATTATTAGAGTGTACAGTTGTTAGTAAAGTGACTTGCTATATTTATAAACGACCATGTTAAACAGGCCTACCGCTTTGTACCTACTATTGTCAATGTTGAACGGATGACGGCCATTGTTACAAATTATAGATCTATTTAACTTGTTCACCAGAATTACTGTAATACATATGGTGGTACGTTACAAAGGAAAGGTAGCGGGTTCGATGCTCGCCACTCGACAGGGATTAACTGATTAACATAAAGTCATTACGTTGATGCAACTCACAGGTTTTTGTATTCAATCCTGGCGACTGTCCAGTGATGAGTAGCTATCATCACCATCACCAGTCAACCTTTAAACCGATAAACACAAAGTGACACCAAAACAACTCACTGTTTTGGTTTATATCGTGTGTATGGAAGCGGTGATCCAGTCAAGCACATACATATATCTTCCCCCTGTCCTCCAGCAAGTACCTACGTCTCCGCACTTTCACAAGTGCAGATAACAACAGCTTATTAATACAACTTCACATTTTTTTTAAAACATTACGAATAACAACTGCATCAACTGTAATAACAGAGGACTCACACAAATACATTCAATTCTATATTCACGACATAGAAGACAAAATCCTAATCCAAAAAAAATATTTAAAATCAAGATTTTTATTAATCTTTGTCAACCAAAAGAACTAAAAATGGGCTTAGGCTGTTAGCGAAGGTACGAGAGGTAGGGCATAGATAAATTTTTTTGGAGATTTATCTCTACTTGTGGCTGTCCAACTGGGCTACCTCCACCCTACAAAAAATCATAACTAAATAATAACCCAATGTTGTGCTCCTGCGGTCAGTAGGGTTTCCAGGGCACCTCGGGGTAGACGGGTTCTAGGTTGACAATGCGCTAGTGATACCTAGTGATAACAACTTACCATCAGGGCACCTTAGCAGACAGTATCAAAATCCTCGGAAGATTTTTGCATTTATTACATTAAATATTATCGCGTGGAACATTCTAGATTTGAGTAACATTAATCGGTTTGTATGAAAATCTATACCAATATTATAAAGGTCACGAGATTGTTTTATGTTCGTTTGTTTGTACGCGCTGACCTCCGGAACTACCAATCATATTTGAAGAATTCTTTTGGCAATTTATAGCCAATCTAGTGAGTAAGATTACAGGCAATACAACTTTACGTTTAACGATCCTTAAGAGCAGAGAAGTAAATGTGAACTTCATGCAGTCTTTCAACCTGTGGGCAAATACAGGAAGTGAGAACAACTGTAGGCTATAAAAGCTACGTTGGCCATGGTACAGTAGAGTACGGTGTAATCGTTGGACACAGCTTGTATTCTTCTAATCTTCTAAATTCGAGTAGTTGCTTTAACTGCTTTGGCTAGGTCATATTATCTATCGATGATCATTAAATAAATACATATAATGGATTGAGAAAGGGATGCTTACATGGTTTGGGCATGTTGAGAGGATGAATGGAAGAAAGAACTAAACAAATTTATAATGCGAGGGTGAAAGGAAACGTTGTAAGAGGAAGGCCTAGATGAACTTTTGTCGATCATATCGGAGACGTTCTGAAGAAAGGTCAGGTCATGATTACTCTAAACCGACGCATGCATGAAAATATTAATGAATGTTGAAGAAGCAAAAGATGAATGCCAGAATCGTAGCAGGTGGAAGGATATGGTCTCTGCCTATCCCTTGGGAAATAAGCGTGATTTATGTGTGTATGTATAACTAATATCTACTCAAAAAACAATAGTCGTTAGTCAAGAATGTTCGATCAGTTACACTATGATAAATGTCTGCCATATAAAATTTGGCTAAATTTGACTTTAGGGGAGCAATAGGCTTGTTGTAACAGGGGTATGTATTAACACGGCTTTTCCACCGGGAACAAAATGTTTACTATTAACTTAGTTTTCCACTTTATCTTTGCCTTATAGCGCACCACACCATGACGTTTTAACCGATGTCCCACCAAGCGGCGCGATGCGGAAATGAAATGTGTGCTTTTGCTTCATTTTAGCCATGTGATATAATATTTTAGTTTCGGAAAGTTTTGGTTGTCGTTATAATTATAAACTATTTTTAAACTTTCTTTGCTATAGTTATATAAGTAAGTACTCTTAAATTTAAATTTTGGGATTTGTTGTAACATATTACTTTTGTTATCGTTTACAAAATGAGCGGGTATAAGGGAACGTCAGAACGGACAAGGTAAAATCAGGTGGCTAACGATTTAGCTACAGTCCAAGTTTCCAAGTCCAATAGCATCTTTCAATAAGGCCAACGTTAGTTTTCTTGGAAATACACAAACAACTTTCCCCAAAATACCAAATTTACGCTTCTTTGATATGGAAAATAGATCAAATAGGAGTCACGATAGTAGTAGTAGTGTTCGTGCTCAAAAGCTGTAGTTACGACACTACATTTTAGGAACAAAGAGTTCATTATTTGAAAAATTTGATTAAATACCTACAATAAAATGTTTAATTTTATTGTTCAAATTTAAAAAGTGAAAGTTAATTTACGTTACAATTTTGATTATTTTTACTGCTAGGTACTGCTTACCCTAATACATGTTACAAATAACCCCGAGCACGGCGTCAGTTGTAACCACAGAGCTGTAGTTGTAACATTGCTCTTTTTTTGTAAAAGTGTTAGTTGTGTAATTGTTATTAATAGTTTTGGTGATTTTTCAATTTAATTTAATACAGGAAGAGTTAAAGTAGGAGCCCATGTTGAATTAGCTTTTATTCAGTCAAAGGGTTTTAAGATATGTATATTCATTTTCCTAAAAATGGTTATAACATGCTCCGTCGCTGCCTTCTGTCGGTGTCTTAATATAAGACAATATTTTCTTTTCTTTACAAAGAAGTATGGAGTAGTGTAGACACTATGCCTGATAGTAAGTAGGTGCGTAGGTACTACAATCCGAATACAACGGTGAACATCAAGGGATCAAATATGGAATAACGTATGCTTCCCAACTATAAAATTTTATCAGAGTCGATTGAGAATTGATGAAAATTAAAAAATTTTAAATTCTTTTTTTACGATTTCAATAAGCAATATTGACAATTGCTATAACGTATCAAATATGGAATGACTTATACTTCCCGTGGACAACATTTTATAAGAATCGGTCTAGCCGTATTATAGACAGCCTGATAGAACAGACAGATAGAAAGACAGTGTCCTTCATATACTTTGAATATCTATTAGGAAAATAGTAAAAAAAAAATATATTTACACACAGAATTACAAATTTATCTATATACCTGAGTATAAGATATATTTCAGTGTTCAAGAACTACGGGGATAATCCTCCAGGTATAAAATCAATACCTAACGGTTGCGATTTCGTACATTGTAAACTGTATTTCCTTCCTGCTCTCTAACGAGGTCCTCTCTCTTTAACTTATGTTGCAGTAACTACTTATAAATTATAATATATTCCAAATATTATTCACTAGGTTATGGTAACGGTTCTGCCCGCACTTCAACAATACCAATCTACAAATACATAATAATACCTACTTCATTATTATAATAAAAAAATAGTCAAAATATATAAGTAGTTATACCGGTTGTAAAGTTAGTTCTAAGTTAAGAGTAAAATAGTCTAAGAAGAAGAATGTAGATAGATATACTTAGCATTTTTTAACAAGTAGATAGGTACCTAGATAAATTAATAATCTAAATATTATAGACTAGACAGTGCCTTTGTCTTCGTTCACGTGAAAATATTTTTAAAGTTCGACAGGAATTATCTACCTACCTATGTGCCCTATCAGAGTTAAAAGTAGGTTTTCTTTTTTATTGTAATTAGCGATCGCCCTAAGCTCGAAATTCGACCAGTGACTTTTTGATCATAAACTATTTTCTGTTTGACATTTGCAGTAACAATGAGTATCTACTATTATTTACATCACTTGCTGTCACTTTTCGTTGAGTGACAATGTCAATATTTTGGGGGGTCTAAGTTCAATGGCACTGGTAAGATTTGGATTCACAGTATTTTAATTTATTTAATTTTATATATTAATAACAGATATTATAGATAAATTTTAGCTTTCTGCACACTTTCTCCATATAAACTTTAACCATGCCAAATCTCAGTCTTCCGTGCACGCAATATGTTTAAAAATGTACCGAAAGCTTTTGTTTCACGTATTGTAATTTAATTATATCCTTCCTTTTGGAAAAGCGTGACGGTGAGTAGCATACTAGGTCCTTCTTCGGATTCACTTTTATATTACCTAAAGTGAAAAGTACATACAAATTGGTTAAATAATTGTTAAGTGATATGTGTACCATGCGCATTTACATAGTTATCATACCTATCTTATCTCTATATATGGATAACTGATTATGATTTTTATATAGTAAATTTGTTGAGTAGTCACTTAGATACGAAAGTGTAGATATGCCTAGGTACATACATATGTTATGTAGTGTCCATGAAGTTAAGTAAACTGTTTGGCAATTATTAATTATTTTTATGGGAAACCAATTGATTAACTTGCCTATGTAAATACTTATACCGGCTTGAAAGATGTAAGTACTTCTACGATGATGTTATTGATTAAAATATTGTTTTACTGTTAGAATCAAACCCGTATAAATATGATTATAAACTCTTATTTCGAGCGAACTTCATAAACAGTTAGTACAAACAATTTCGTTATTAAAACAACCTACGTCTAATTTGTAAGTAATATAAAAAATAACAAATAAACGGAAGTATTAAAAAACAGTTGCAAATAATTATAAGTCTAAACAAGTAGTAAATTGGGCAGATAATTACACTTTGACGTGAGATATACCTAACTTAATTATCCCTGAAAGCGGAAACTGTCAGCTAACCGCGCATTAACTTATTGACTAATCAAAATGTGTCCGACACACCCTGAAATTGAATAATAAAGTGTTAAGGCGAAACGGCGACACGCCGCGAAGTGACGTCATTGTCCCGCAAATTGCCGCCAAATTGGGAACAGACTCACAGTCGCAACTCCATTTAGCGCGCGCCTGCACCTGATTGGTCGACACGCCCCCGGCCCGCGCGTTCCGTTCGGATACACCATTCAAACGAAAAAGAAATGAAATTATGCACTACGTAAAATAAATAAGAACGCCTTTGTACACTACAGTGCAGTACTAGTATGCCTCATTTAAACTGTCAGGTTTCTGAACGTGTTTTTGCCTAATGAAAACGATGTTTGAAGGCGAAGTGACTTGCGCCATTTTGCGTCGAGTGTTTTCAGTGACAACTGATGAATTGAAAGTGGCCGGTAACGTTTAACAAATCATCTTCATCGCTCGTCATTATATTCATTGTGTCATTGAGTTGTTTCTTATTACTTAGTATCTCATAAATTATAATAAATTTGAGTGGATTTACCAGTAAATTTGTCGAAGGATAACTGAATTGAAGAAATGACTTGGTGTTGGATATGTACCTTCCTATTTTATTTATATATGTTTAATCATGAGTAGGTATCATATATTTATCTTATACGTATCTATGTATTTAAAATTAACGTAAAAAATTTGAGGAATTCATGAAATTACTTAACAGGTTACAATTTGTTAGTAGTATAATTCCCCTGGGCATTGCTAATGCCCGCGGAACTGCGGCGCCGCGCCGTTGGTACTGGTGTGGGTACGCTTTACAACTTTACGAGCTCGTCACGGTGGATTTACAAGTAGCGCTTGTACTTGCAGCACAGTACCATGGTAGTACGATACTGCGGCCGCGGGGAACTAATAACATACCTACTTTCATACGCGATTCAAAAGTATGAAATTAACTACATTCTTGTTATCGTTATCTATACAATTAATAAAATTGAACTATCTTTTTGTAATGTCAAAGTAACAGCTTTTTACTACTGATATTGATTTGATACTGATATGTTCCCTACGAACAATGTTCATTAGATAAAAACGAAAATACTGTACCTTTTCGGTGATCAAATTTTGACAGTATTTTTTATTCCACCAAGAACCAAGTGGCACTAAGCAATAGTGACTTCGCCGTGTCTTTACTATTTGTTACGCACTTTATAGTCTATAAAGAACATATTTATGTAAAGCAGGAACAAGAACAATCTGAATATTCATATAAAATTCCACAACATATATTTATAGCTAGCGGAGTGCCCGCGCCTTCGCACGGGTTTGTCACTACGCAGTAGTTATTTATATCACGTTATTTTGTTTTTACTCATATTGTTGACAATTCATATGCCGTACCAATTGATGAGTGGCATGTATTTCCGGTGTACAATTTTCATGAAAATCGATTGAACATTATTATTCTATTCTACGATTTCTAATATATTATTAACGACTAGTTGTGCCCCACGCTTTCACCTGTGTTAATTTTATCCGACATACACCGCGCCGCCAACGCACCCATGTAGTCTATCATAATTGTTCTTTCTGCAAGTACAAATTATTTTCATATTGTATTATCTCCTAAACTATGCGTCCAAATAGCATATGCGTCTAAAGAGCAATTTTTAACTTCATAAAATTATCTTTATGATGAAGTAACTTTTGTTTGTAAGGATTAATATGCCATGTCTAAAAATAATGCTCGTAAATTAATCAAATCTTTGTCACAAAATACTTTATTGTGGCTTATGTATAAGAGATAGGCATATGTTATCCCTGACTATTTTTAGATATAGTAAGGGCCAATACTATTGTAGAGCATTGTATTTCAGTATCATTAACGATTACGTCAGCGCACGCGGTTGAAGCAGTTCGGGAGGGCCTCGACTGCCGACTTACGTAACAAAGATCAATATTTAAAGCTATTTGGGAGTTGTAGCCTATACCTATACCTATTCCTCGAGAGTTTGGCTATCTTATACAAAAAGATTTTTTTTAATCCGACTGGTAGTTCCAGAGATTAGCGTGTTTAAACAAACAATTAAAAAACTTTTCCGCTTTATTAAATGAGTACCTATAGATTCTTATAGCCTCTCAATTATGGTATGATGTATGCTTCCCTTCTACAAAATTCGACCAGAATCGGTGGAGAATTGATGAAAATTAAATTTTGGTACTTAACTCCTTTTTTTTTACAATTTTTAATATTGACAATTATCATATCTCATCATTTATACTTTCCTTGTACAAAATTTCATGAAAGACGGTTAAGAATCAATGAAATTTTTAATTTCTGGAAATTCTTATTTTTCGAATCCTGAAAGTGTTATTGAAAATTCTTATAGCACATCATTCATAGAATGACTTTTACTTCTCGTGTACAAATTTACATCAAAATTCATTGAGTTTGTCAAGAATTAACGAAAATTCATTTAAGTAAAAAAAAAAAAACGTTTTCTAAAAATAATTTTAAAAATTCTTATACGATATCAATCACATATGACCAATGACATAAGCATCCCGTGTATACAAATTTCATAAGAATCGTTCGAGCCATTTTTGAGTTAAATCCAGACATAAAACAGACAGACAAAAAAAAATTAAATAGACCAGATTTTAGTGAAATTTACTCGCTGTTTTTTATTGACTTTTCTCATAGGTACCTCACCTCGCACCTTTTTATAGACAAATCATCTCAATCAAGACTTGTCACATTTTTTAAAGCATGTTTTTTTTGGGCTTTCCTTCTTTTTGTGGTTTTAATTATGTTGGTTCTAAATTAGGTAGGTAGGTACTTTCTGGAATTTTTTAGTATTGATAAGTAGATAAGGCCTATCAAGTTAATTGAATTTATTGCTCTTATTGTTGCACAGAATTTAATTTCGCTAAAGTGACATTTCTCCAATATGTCTTACTACAGTTTATCTGGGTTCTTTTTGTTCCCCATCAGTTACCAACTTAGATTTTTATGGACCATTAGAAAATGCTCATCAAATTGAATAACTTTCAGTAAGTCGGCATTTCTTTATCTCTTATAGTTTGGCGAAGCTCTTAGGGTTCCACATCAGGTACTTCAGACCTTCGATTTTTATATGCAATCAGAAAACGCTCATCAAATTATTTTTACTAAGGCGGTCGGCACTTCGATATATCTCTAACAGTTTAGCTGGGCTCTGGGGTTACACATGAGGGTCATCAGGTACTCTAGATCTTCGAAAATCCAGATTTTGAACCATATTTCTGCTTAATTTCAGCACTCTAGATATTGGGAAAGTACTAGTTCTATTTTGGTGATCATGAATCAGCCAGTTAGTTGTTGTCGAATTTTCATAACTTTGCATTCCTAAACCTTCTAAACAACTGAAGCTATAAACGGATAAAACTTGAAATTGTAGGGATCCAATGAGTACCCTTAGTAAGCAAAATTTCAGCCTTCAACAATTAACCAGTGATGCTTGACACAGGCCTGAAAATATGCCGACGTGCTTCCAGAAAAGGATGATAAATATTCAATTTTATTTAAATAGATTATGCATAATATATCACGTGAGATACATTGTTACTAACTAATTTTACAAACGAATCTTACTTAGTAGGTCCCTACGTTACTTACTTCAATGGATTTTAATTGAATTGCATCTAATTTTGTTCATTAAAATATAACCAACACCGTTTGCTATAGAAAATTGAGTAATAATTTAATTAAATCATAAAACTAATAAAATAAATGAAGATGACATTGATATAAGCGTTCCCTGGAGTCTGGAGTCCCGTCGGTGCGTCAGCCCTCAAGGGACTGGTGTTTGTTTAGCGGATGAGTGTTTGCGTCCCGGACCCTGTGGAGTGTGGACGGACCATTATCCCCTTTCCGATTCTCTACACTGGATTACAACGCGCACTGTCACGCCCGAGGTGTCGAGGTGCGATAAATAACCAAAATGTTAGGATAGCTATGACATTGTAAAAATCATATAATTAGTTTACATTATTTTTATATGTATTTATTATTTTATATTTACATTTATTCATAACAATATTGGCTAAAGTTTTAGGGATATATCGTTCGGAAACATGAAATACTTGAAAAATATTCTGGTAGTACCATTATTTAACAAAAAAAAATACACAACTATAGATTTCTAACTCATTTTAGACTGACAATTGTAGTTTTTTTTCTGGAAGGAGCTAGTTATCCCTCTGGTGAAATAATTAAATAACAACATTCTAGAACTTACTACGCCTAGAAACTCGATTGGTTTTAAAGAGCCGCCTGAACTCTGGCAGCGCATTTTTTACTAACAAATCATTAAAACAATAGAATAACACTAAATAAATTATCGAGATGTTTTCCTTCATTCGTGAGCTGAGCAGGCTTTTTGAAGGATATGAAACAGCTCGACCGACTTGGTGTCCCAGCATTTTCTACTGAACTGTTATACCATGCACATCAACGATAGACAAACATAATTGACCGCTAAAGCACTGAGACTTTACTTTAAATTTATTATCACAATGTAAAAGCTAATTATTTAAAATTGAAACTGCGACAGTTTAATATTAACAAAATCGTAGAAACTTACCGACGCGAGGCAATCCCGCACTCGGCAAATTGTTTCACAAGCAACATCACTAATGCCTTTAAACTAATGCGACAAGTATCGTTAGACACCTCGTTCCACCTCGGTCCCATGTCCGTGGTCTCGGTCCCGATGTGACGAGGGAGCCGGGACGGGTCAGGTTACACGGGCCGTTGTCACATACGAGTAATAAATTGCGGAGGAAGCAATTCCCTCCGAGGAACGCCACGCATCATTAACAAAGCAGAATGTGCTCCCAAATTAACAATTACACTGAACGCTGCCGGCTTTATGTTAATTAGGAAATTCATAGGTCCTGTACGAGTACCTATATGTAGGCGCTCGATATAACCTTCAGATTACTACGAGAGCCGCCTTCTACACAATTATGTATATTTACTGATGACCAGATATGTTTTATTAAACCCCGACATAAAAAGAGGGATGTTTGTAATAAGTTTAACGCTTGTATCTGTGTATCTGTGCCTGTATGTGCCACAGTTGCTTACAAACGGCTAAACCGATTTCGATCTAGTATCTTTTGTTTGAAAGCTAACTTGTTCAAGAGTATTCTTAGCTATAATTAAAGAAAATTTGTTCAGCTGTTGTAGATTATCAGCTCTTGTATAGTTGATAAATAGACGTGAGCATCTTCTTCATTCTTCATCTTCATCTGTTACTTGTCCTGATACTGCAGCGTCATCTGTAATCATTTGATATCTAACTCCTCACTAACTTAGAGAAGAGATAGTGTGTTTGGGTTGGTTGGAATCGTTTCTATTTATAGGTTAATTATTTGTGTCGGGTGTTTATTAAATTTTCAATTAACCTTGTCTTAGTGACTCGGTTAATCGTTTTATTAGCTGAGATGAGTACGTCTTCCGTTGGAGCTTCAACAGTGAAAGATCACGGCTGTTCGCGGACAGTGCCTACCTGTGACGATACTGTTAAGTGCATTGCTGTAGTATTCTAGGGAAGTGTTGCTATATGGCATACTAGTTCTATCCGCCGCAACAAATGCTGTTTTTACGGGATACAAAGTATTCTATTTAATAATCCAGGTGAAAAATTATCTGTGTTCCAAATTTTATCCAAATCCGCACGGTTTTAACTTGATTGAGTAACAAACATAAAAACTTTCGCATTTATTATGTGAATAATAATAATAATAAATAATAGAAATAACATATAACTAGAAAGGATAGTAGATTTCATTGGTATGGAATTTTATTTAAAGTTTTATGAACATTCGCTTTACTTCTTTTTGCTTTTTACAATTATTCGAGTACATAAATAATTTGATGTTTTAGATAACTATAGTCAGTTAACTTATATAATATAAACTGTGTAAATAAATTAACATGTTATTCCAAATCATTCGATTCAAATCTATAGATATTACCAGATCGAGTAATTGAATGTTGGCGAGCGAGCATTACTTGGATTACTCGGACAAACCCTCAGTAATTCCCTTGAACAATTAGTGTGGCAGTGGTTTGTAAGCCGTAATAATCGTGGCCTAATCTACTAAGTACAATTATACTGTCACCGGGCATCGGCAACCAATCAATAATACCGGAGCTCCCGCGTCCGCCGGCGGCGGCCCGGGCGCGTCGCAAACCACACGCTCGCAGCGTTATACAAACTCAAATACCTCACACAACACACATCTTAGTTTGTCTTCCAAATATACATCGTAATATTGCTCAACTTAATCTTGTATTGTGGAGAAACTTATATATTACTTATTTATATTTATGTAACTAGCAATGGAAAAAAGAATTTTTCACTACTAAGTCATGTAAATAATTTTTTTATCCTGGAATTTATGTAGGTACAGGTAACACATAAGTGACTGTTTTGAAACTAGCCTTTTTATAAAGTAAAATATAACTTACTTCAAACTTATACAGATTCTATGTAGAAAAGTGGCACTAATATCTATAATAAATCTAATTATCCTAATGTTGCTTTTTAAATAAGTTGCTAACATCACAGACATAGTTTTCAATTGGAATAAAATAAAATATGTTTATGAAAATGGAAAATAAATCAAAGTACAATGTATTTATTTTCTAAAATCACATGTCGTACGTTGGGAGGCCTAAAAGTGCATGGAATGGAGGGGATGAAGTGGAGATAGGGGTGCTCGCTTAATGTCATACTAATTGGGGGACTCATCATTAATATATAAATTAAATTTCAGCCCTATTGCGTCATTAATTTACGAACACTCGTCTGCTAAACAAATCAATGCGGAAGAAAACTGAAACTATAGAGAAAATTGAACTCCGTGCTATGATAAAATTCCTTACCAAGCAAGGAAAGAACGCTCAGACCATTTTGAATGAAATGGAAACCATTATGGGGAACAGTGCTCTAGTAAACCAATGATTTACAAGTGGCATGGTCTTTTTGAAACACGGTCGGAATCGATTGAAGACGACCCCCGCTCAGGAAGGCCAGTTGGGCCACCATATCAGACATCGTCGGAAAAGTGGAAAAAAATTTACTGGAAGACACCCGTTTGAAGAAAAAACAGTTACCTGCATTAGTTGGAGTATCAGATACCACCATTTTGCGAATCCTACATAATCACCTGGGTATAACAAAAGTCAGTGCAAGATGGGTACCGAGAATGCTCACACCGCTTCAGAAACAGCAGCGCGTCGATGCGTCAAAACAATTTTGGAGTTGTGTGGAGATGCACCTGTACAGATTTTGGAGCGGGTTGTTACTGGAGATGAAATATGGGTTTATCACTTTGAGCCTGTGTCCATACAAGAGGCCATGCAATGGCATAAAAAGGGGACACCACCGCCAAAGAAATTGAAAGTTTCGGAGTCGGCTGGAAAGTTGATGGCTATTGTGTTTTGGGATTGTGAGGGGATAATACTGATTGATTACAAACAAAAGCGAAGGGCCATAACCAGAGAATAACTACGCAACGATAAGTACTAGAAAAATTAAAGGAGGCCATCCAGGTAAAACGTCGGATCACAACAGAAGAGTTACAATGGCTGCTCTGAACACCCATGACATCGATTCACTATTCCACCTACCCTACAGGCCAGATCTAGTCCCAAGTGATTTTTATTTGTTTCCCAATTTTAATAAAGACTTAAGGGAAAGGAATTTTTCCGACGACAATTGGGTAAAGGAGGCAATTTTGGCTCACTTTGAGGCAAAAGATAAAAGATACTTTTACGATGGTTTAGAAAAATTAATTCATAGATGTAAATAAATGTATTCTGCGTAAGGGTGATTATATTGAAAAGGAAAAATAGATTTATTGTTTCATTTTATTTAAATCATTTCAATTCCACGAACTTTTGGATCTCCCCTCGTCCTACGCTATGATAGATAGATTTATGTGAGATATTTGTAACTATTAATTAGGAAATAATAATTAATCGTAATTCAATATTATTTTAAAATAATTAACTATTCATATAACGTCATGGCCCTGTAGTATTATTATTTATTAAAAGTAAATTTTTATATGTTATATTTTTTCTGTAACGTGTGTCCAAATGATTACAAACGCTTTTCGCTTTACAATTATACCAAGGGTTATTCGTGTGGTGTATGAACCCGTCTCTATATTGTCCGTTAATTGATCGGATCCGCTCCGAGTTACTAATTTTCCTGTATTGTAAGCCTTTAGGTAAAACCATGCTGTAATTAGATATATTGGCGATTTCAAACCTTATATTTTACACTCTATTGCGAAGTGAAATTATTATATTATGTTTTCTCAAGCGTTTAGTATTCTTCACAATTTTATTCTTCCCATCAACCGCTTGTTTTTCTAATTAAGTTGAATTAATAAAATACAGGTAAATTCTAAATAAAATCATTAGAGGCCGCAAACCTGTGAACATCGGAACGATGACCTGTGCTTAACTACATAGCCACGACTTCTTACTTACACTTAGGTACATAATTAAGGTTCTGTGTACGTACAATATACATTACAGAAATATATTATAATAACTGTAGGGTATTAATTTGCATAGAGGAGCTCGAGAATAGAGTTTAATTAAAGGATTTAATTAGAAATTAACTGTTTTGTAGAAAGAGAGAGATAGCGAACCGAACGAGAGCGTGCGAGGTAGTGCGGTGCCTCAAGCTCGACCGCTCGCTTTAGGGTTGCCTCTTTACAAAAAATAACTTTTTATTTTATCGTTTCTTGTTTTTACTATTGAAGGCTAACATCTAAATACCTACTGTTTATATATTTATGGAGTTATCGCGTTACGTCCGCAGTCTGCAACTGTACGAGACTTAAACGCCACTGTTCTCCACTGTATTCTCCGTTCAGTTACAGTATTCCTACCAAACGCAGTAGGTTCCCTAAATTTAAATTTATCTGCGTATTACGTCACATTATTCCACACTTAACTTCACAGAGGTAGGGCACAATTAAAGTTCTTTGGAGATTTCTTTCTGTTTGGAGTAGACGGGTTCAAGGTCGGCAACGCGCTAGTGATACCTATAGTATTACAGGCGTCCATCACAGGTTATGGTAGTCGGTTACCATCAGGCGGGCCGTATACTTATTTGTCACTTTAGTTGAATAAAAAGAGGTATTAAAACAGTCAGGATGTAGGCTTGTGATCGCGCATTTTGTTTGTATTTTGAAGCAGTACAACAATTTTTCCACATTATCGCGGGTTAGCTGGAAGAAAATGCTTTATAGCATTAAACTCGCCACTGTACTAAGTAAAAGTGTAATAAAGTATTCATTATCTATTTGAAACAGGTTTGCAGCCTTCCCGATGTTTAGAGTTTACTACAGCTTATAGCTTTTTACAACCAGGTTCGGAAATACTGGAGCATTTTGAAGCCAATCAATTATGGGTTTTTAATTCTGGGAACTGATTTAGTGGAACACCTAGTGTTCCAATGCGTGTTACTAGTAAAACTCTTCGATCAGGAACACAACAGCACAGGCCTCGCTGGTTTGCAGCAACAATACGGGTGGTGGTTGTGTTTGCGCAGTCGAAATCTACATAGATTTTATCGCTGTTAACTTTTTTGTGCTAACTAAAATAAAAATAACGACAAAAACAACAATTAATTTAGCGTTGTAAATTTAATATGAAGTAATAAGATATACAGTATGACAGCCCTACCGTTAGTAGAATTGTAAACAGCGAGCGCGCTCTAGCGGTGAATTTGAAAATTTAATTTAATTCAGTTTTGTTCTCGCTAATTGGTTTGTTTTCTTTGCTTAGCTACTGTTTCATCCGCACAGAAATGTAACTTTAATTGTATGGTAGGTACCTACTTACATTACATTAATTTAATATTTAGAATAAGTAGCCAGTGAGCGCCTCTTACACCGATATAATATTCCTTATTAATGGAGAATAAAATAATATAAATAAAATAAACATGTTTCAAACTAACGGCTATCTATGTATCTAGTTTATAGCTATAGTAGATACAAAACAGAGATCGATAGTGATGAACAAGACAAGAATGCTTCGGTATAGAACTAGTGACCACTAAGTGTTTAGGCAACGGGCTATAAACACTGAAATCTCAAAACGTTTGACACCTTAATTA
The DNA here is from genome assembly GCA_033032175.1 of Saturnia japonica. Classification (NCBI taxonomy): domain Eukaryota; kingdom Metazoa; phylum Arthropoda; class Insecta; order Lepidoptera; family Saturniidae; genus Saturnia; species Saturnia japonica. Next base: position 487,017 of record CM065317.1, read on the forward strand.
CGGAATATATTATTACCGTATGTATCTATTAGGAGTTACCTTCACGACTGCCCTGTCATTCCCTTTAACGTATAATCGTGTGACCTAACGGAAAAGCTGTCTGTCTGTGACCATATGAGGTTCGCGTTATAATTTAGGCCTGATTAAATTAGTTGGATCAATCGAGTCCAGATCTTCTGCATAACCAATAAAAATCTCATTAGATCGCCCGAAGTAAAGTGGTCGGTTTGGTTTATGGCTAACATTTTGTTGGTCTTGTCTAAATTATAATGGTAGAGGTAACGAGAACCACCATAAATGGGGGACATGTTGAAAAATTGTCCAACTGTAAACAGCAACATAACAATTTCAATAACCCAACAAAATGGCATGTAGTAAAAGGGGAATGATACTTTTCATGATTTTATAGTTCATACAGTTGTAAAAATTAAAAAAAGAGCAATAAATTGGAAAATTAAAAAATATCAACTTTTAACTTAGGTACGCACTTGCTACAGTGGTGCCATCCTAGTTTGATGCGTTTGATGGTACTTCTGTCTTGTCCGCCAATATGATGACATGTTTCATTTTTATTTAAACACGATAATATAGAACCAGCTCATTAATCACTATGCGAAGAACACCACGCCTAATATATTAAAAAAAAAAATTGCATTAGGTACTTTGCCTATCGGCTTCATTGACTAGCTGATGCAATTTTAAAGGAATTTTTCCGTTTTCCCAGGGGACTACAGTCTTCAAAATGGGTGTGAATAATTTTTTAAATAGTCGGCAATGCGCATTTGATGCTCTAGTCTTGTAAGCGTCCATAGACTGTGGTAACGGTTTATCATCAGGCGAACCGCATGCTTGTTTGCCACCATCGTGGTAAAAGAGTACTGATAACTGCTGAGTGAAAGGCCAATAGTCGATTAACAATTTTTTCTCATCAGGATTTCTTGGGTTTGGCTGTTTCTGATTGTTAGAGGTAAAAGTATCCCAGGCTATCTAACGTTGTAATAATTTTGTTAAACAGGTGTGGTTCCAAAACCGGAGAGCGAAATGGCGCAAAACGGAAAAATGTTGGGGTCGGTCTACCATAATGGCGGAGTACGGTCTGTACGGAGCGATGGTGAGGCACTCGCTCCCTCTGCCGGAGACTATCCTGAACAGCGCGAAGGAGAACGACTCTGTCGCACCCTGGCTGCTCGGTGAGTCTCCGTCCACTTCACGTATCACTAGCGCCACTCAACTACTCTCCTATTACTCGTTCAATTTCAATGATAACTCAGTTTACGGATCATCATGCGTGTGGGGAAAAGTCCGTCATAGTGACTCGCTTTTCCGTGTCGCCTTCCGAGATCAGCCTGTGCATATCCATTTAAATCATGCAGGTCGATTTGACACCGGTGACCGTCGATGAATATGGATCTGTCGGAGGTCGCCGTAGTGTTAAGACGGTAGTATGCTTACCATCGGAGATACTGCACTTAATTTGCCTTGCTGTTATAAAAAAGAAGGAGAAAATATAGTGGTAAGGTGTTTTCTAATTTACCCCTAGATTAGTTACCATCCTCAAGTAAAAAATTTGTCGCAAAGCATCTATAGGTGTGCTCTGGCAGCTGTATTTGGGAGCCAGTCTTCCACTAACTAGGCTTAGTATGTTTACCATTTTGGGCAACGTTTTATAAGATTGTAGTCAACCGTTTAAATATATTTAAAAAAAAAAATATTCAAGATATAGGTACACTGAATATTTATGCACCAATAAAGGAACTATAATGCCCGTTTATACTATTTCACCTTTATTGTAATGTATACTATACATCTATCATAAGGCTCTAGGTATTAGGTTAGGTTAGGTTACAAAACTATCTACAATGCAAGCTATTTTATGCATGAAATGTCATATCTTTGACAGTCCTCTAATGAGTTTTTTAATTAATAAATGTTTTTGCGTCTTTGCTAATCCTAAGACGCATTTGGCTAGCAGAGAAAGAGCTCTGGTATTATTATATCCTTATTGATCGATGAAACTCTGGAAGAAATTAATTTCATTATACAACTACTTTTTTGTAAAGATATAAAACTTGACAATATTGATGATAATTTTATATAAATTAAACTCTGAGTTCGACTAACTTTTGAACCAGTATATATAGAAAAAAAAACCATAAGACATCTTTTTTGTCGGGCCTTAAATTTTCTATATAAATATACATGTTTAATATGATTAATATAATCGTCAACGACAGAATTTCAAATAACAAAAGGAGTTATTTCCATAAGAAACTCTGGTGGAAATGCAGACTATCTTAGAGTTAATATTATGAACTCAAATTTACAGGCCTCTTTTACTAGTTTGAAAACGTTTAAACCCCTGGGGTCATATAAATTCGAAAATACACTAATAGTATTATATACATTAATGTAATAATGCTTCTACGTGTCTAAAAATAATTCCTATTTATTGTTTTAAGGTAACATATTATAATCACAATTAATCGACACGCTAGCAGTAATTTCACTATAATTTTATAGGTGATACGTAATCAAGCAAGCCTTAGAGCTACTAATAGGTACCTACCTACTGCTTATTTTCATAACGGTATTCCTTTGCGATATCACCAATCGTAGGCAAAGTGGTATATCCCCTATGTTTAGAGGATCTAGACCACTCCCCTTCTTAATCTACAGTGAAACATCAATATTGTCCTACGGCGAGCTGGCAACTTCTTCAACTGTATGAGTGGACATAGTAATAATGATATTTTAAACACCGTTATAAACAAGCCGAGAATAATTTTAACCGTACATTTCTTTGTCACTCAACCCAACTTTTGTTTGTCTTTTCTGCATATTTTTTTTGTGTTTGTTTAATTTACTTCATATTTATTTGATAATGTAGTACGATGAAGAGTTAATGGTTTCGGAGAATAGGATGCTTGTTCGATGTTTAAATTTCTGCAAAATTGACTACAAGAGTAACTCATCACTAATTTGCAATTGATTGGTTTTATTAGCTTTTAGATCTCTGCTCTTGTATAGTGCGAGTTGGTCAAGGGCAAAAACTACCGTAATTTATTTTATGCATTTTAGTCACCAATGTAAAACAATCTAACTATAGCAGTATATAATACAATATTTGGCCTAGCCGCAGCCAGTTTGAGCTTCATTCGTATTGCCAATGAGCCTGCCCTGATAAAGACTTATCAGCTGAACACAATTGTGACGTAAATAATTTTGTTTAAGAGACGGGAGCAGTGACAGGCGGGGGGCAGCCCTAGCGCCAACCCTCGACCCGACCACCGCGCCCTGGTGAGTCTACACACACATTATACTGACTTTAGACATCCTGTCACTGCACCCGTTTTATAATTGGCTGCATGTTCTAAACTGAACACAAATACCCCAAGTATCCTAGACGAAGGCCTCTTACCCTGTGAACAGTAAAGGCACATGCTTGTAATGCACATGGGCCCGACCACGACATACTGGCGATTGTAAATGCGGATAAATCTACCACTCTGTGTTTGGTCACTACATTCTAACATTTTTAATCAAATTTTTTTATAAAATAGGTACTATGGTGACTAATAAAATTGTTATTAACGATTTTTTAAGCATTCTAGTTTCTACACAATGATTTCCTTCGCCTACATAATAAAATACAAATTAGGTAAAATAAATAGTGTACGCTATTTTAAAAACATTCATTATCAAATCACGAGATTTGAACCGGCGACTATCGGCACACTAATACACATTAACTGAGCAAATACTTGTAGATCTTATAATAATAATTGACAGAAAAATTAAAAGTTAAACAAAGAACAGTGCTAGTTATAGATTCTATAGTAATTATACAAAGAGTTGCTCTCGTGTCATTATTCAGCGATAAGGCAGACATTTCCACAGCCCCCTACTAATTTATTTGATGCACAGTTAGACGTTAGTAAAGGCGGTGATTAAAAATAAATATTTAAGAAAGACAAAAATATGTATACAAGAATTAAGACACTATGTCAAAGAGTTTTATATCACGCTCCACTTGAAAAAGTGATAAAGCAAGAAGCTATTTTGTTGTACATAATCTGGGATGAAATTGATCAAAAAAAAGTTAAAACAACTAGACAGCTCTGTTAAGTAAATTACGGGAAAATTGCGTTAAGTAAGTTACCTAGATTTTATTTATACAAAATAGAAATGTGAATGATAAGCGAAAACGTAAAGACGTTTTAGCGAAACGTAGCGTTTTAACGAAATAGAAATAGGTAAAGACCTATTAGTCGATTAATCAACAAGTGGATACAGGAAATTAAAAGGAGTATAAGCCTTCTCTGCTGCACCACAAATAAGTACTTGAAGATAGAAATCAAGCCACGTCAACCCCCGGCCCCGGCCGCGGCCAAAACAAAGCGTATAATTTTTAATCTCCACAACAAGAGATGTTCATTTTTCACGAGAAGGCTCCAGTATACACCAACATGCCCCAATTGCTTGGATGAAGAAATATAAACCTTAACTCTTTGATATAAACGTTATTGCAGTGGTATCGCTTATGGTTATATTGTGAGACAAGAGGCGTACACAGCTTATGATGCGTGTTTATTTGTTTCAGTAGTTTTGTGTTCACTCGTCGCCTTGTGTTCAAGTGCGAAATGTATTTTCCAGTTTTTGTCCTGTAGGTACCTATAGGTACCGTACACTGATCAAATTGAAAAACGGTTTTTTTTCTTCATTTATTGTTGTATACATATTTGCCAGTGTCAATGTTTTATTTTCATGGAAATAATAATTTATGTCCAATTGAAAATTATTCTCTACTTACTTCAATTAGGTAATCACCGCTATAGTGTGAGTGCAATTTGCTGCATACTTAGCTGTCTGCTGATAGAGGAAAGTGGAAGAAGAAAACATGTTGTACATAGCGTGGGATCAAGGGCAAGAAAAAGAAGATTCATACTTGCTTTTATCATTTTTATTCTATACTTAATCCTTGATTTTATGAATGTACCTACCTACTTGTTGTTTCATCTGTTGCTCACCCAATTTGTACTGAGTTTAATTTACTTCTTCGTTAATACAATTGGATTATAACAAAAATTAACAAAAAGTCTGTTCTGAGTAAATTATTTAATTCATTCAATATTTAAAAAATTAATAGACATTTAAACATTGTTATGAGACGTTGTTTTCCCAGTTCATCCCAGACGATGCGACAGGAGCCGTTACTGTTTAAATTAAGTTTTTTTTAATAATTATAATAATGCAGTAGGTATGTTATAGCCAGAATCTGTAAATTTGATCTCGATACTTAAACATAAACAGAGCGTAATCAAAACGGAATGCACTTCTAGCAAACAAAATTTAAATATCAAAGGCACAAAACACGGATACGACGACATCTAGATATGAATTAATAAAGCCTAAGCCTCCCCTTAAGGCTCTATATGGGGGGAGCGGTCTCGTGGGGGAGGCCGGGCGCGAGGTGCAGTGCGCGGAGCGGCGAGCGGGGGACACGCAGCAAGATGGCGGCTGCATTGTCTAAGGCTTGATTACCGCGGATTTAAGGGGTTTGCGCTTACATATTAATTATATGCTTAACTCGAGGTTGTTTTTTTCTAACTAGAGTGTATTTATGTATAGCGGCAGGCACCTACACGTTTATTATGATTACATTTCGTGAGGGAGTTCCCTCGACTGGGGACTTGTTTCATAATAGGTAGGTACATAATATACATTTTACATATTTGCAGTATTTTTATGTTGGTATCTACTCAGTAAGTTTTAGATTTTTGTGTATTAGGTATAGTCTATCTCTAAGAGGAAGTCGATAAAAAGATCAGATTTTTTTTTATTATAGGTAATAATCAGATAATTCGATGTATAAAGATTTCCAATGTTTTTATTTATTTCAGTGATTTATATGTCGTTTAGATCCATTTAGATTATCAATTAATTTACATTTTATAATAAATATATATTAATGACTCGTTAATATACATATATACCTATCTACTAAGTAGATCAAATCCCGAAGAATCCTTTAATTTTAAAAACTATTTTCTTAAGTAAATCATCACCAAGCATCCATAATAATATAATTAATTTAAAAGCTAGTACTATAGGTGTATCTAACTGGAACCGATAGACATTTGCTATCGAAGGTAGGTAATGTGGTAATAGTATGGATTTTAGTTATTCGTTTTAATTTTTATAAGCTGTTCATATAAATAGGTAATTTTGTTCAGTATATGACGTAGTTTTTATAGGTATAGTTACGCACAAAGTTTAGCAATATTTCTCATGCATCATGCGGTAATTTAATATCCGCACTTAATGTTACCCCTCTATGCACTGACACTCGATGATTGACTTAAAATCTGAGCATTAAAATATATTTGGTGTATAAGTATTTTATATTTGAAAAGTTTTGTACCGTTTTTAATAAAAATACTTTATTTCGAAACTTTTAATAATCTGGTTTGTAATAATTTACATCAAAAACTTAGGTATAATGCGTAGTACGTACCTATGTAGGTACCTAAATCTAATTATTTAATTAATTTAAATAATAGAAATGAAATCAAGACATGTTTCTTGAAGTATACTAGTTCAAATTAATATTTTTATAACACCTCGTAATATTAACTAGTTATTTTACACATTAACCCGTTTATAATTACTGGATAATAAATAACATTTGATTAATAATAATCATGTATTTATACAGTAATTCAATTTTAAAATTTGGAAGCAGTATTTCGTAAATTGTCCCTTGCTCGATGGTAACGGTTGCTAGTTTCATTATGTACCTATGTACGGAAGTATTTGCAAACAAAACCATATTAAGTACTATCCATAAAGATGATTCCGAAGCAATTCTAAAAGAAATCACAATAAACATTAAGTGTTTAATAGCGTTTTATCTGAAAGACATTAGCGTGAGCGCGGCGGCTGCGGTAAGTTCGCGCCGAGCCCTCAACGCCTCAACATCGCATCAGCAAATGGATTCTAATGTTCCAGGAGAGCACCTTACGGAATTATCTGCCTATTACCCACTTGCTTTGTGCGCTTCGCTTTCATCTCACCACTTCTGCCATTATCTAAAGTGAAAAATGCGTTCGTTACTCGAGCAGGACAAAAGCGCATCGCGTACAGAATTCTCTCGCGACGACACATCTAGGTACCTACTTGAAAACATTACGACCTGCTGCGGCTTCTCGCTAAACTTGTAAACATTAAAAACGAGGTGACATCCTTCATACAGTAGGGCGATTGTGACGACTCGAGTAACTCTTTGTGGTTTAAAAGTACAAGGCGATCGCGTCGCGACCACAGCCCTTTGATCTTCCCATTAGGAATATGTCGCTTTGATTAGCAATAGCTAAGTACCTACTACAACTAAGTAATATACAATAATAAAAGAATGAATAATCGCATAGAGAGAAAGGAACTTTAAAACACGCTTACAGATCAGAAATGTTTTATTTTTGTTACGAGAGTCAGTCGACACTTTCTAAATATTTGTAAACACAGCTCCGAGCGATTTTTAACTAATGATACATTCTTGCTTCGAATTTTAAAAAGAAGCATACGACATATTAAAACATTAATAAATTCAATTGAAAAGTCCTAGTAAATTTAATTATCAAGGTTTATTCAAAAAGTTATAAATGTAAGACAGGTGAAATAGAATAAAAAGTAGGTACCAACGCAACGGCGCGAATGTATCAAGGAGATAATTAAACTGAACTAAGCGAAAAGGATTTGCAAGTAGAAAGAAATGGTATTTCATGTATCACTTTGTATAAGTTAAGTTACACAGTAGGCATATAAAACGGCATGGCACAGATTTTCCCCACCTTTTTGATAAATCTAAGTTTCACAGAATAATTATAGTTCAGTACTAATTCAAAAACAGTTGTGAACAATCGACAGTCACCATTGCATTACTGTTCTGTAAACTTCCAGCGATATCGCGAAACCACGGTACGGTGAAGGAACCCTCTAGTTAACTTAAAATACAACAATATGTCTCTATGGATAACTAGATAGATAAATTTGGCGCATAGACCCACAGTCGGTTCCTAAATCAACACGATTTATAACAACACAACGGGTCTAAAGTGTGTGCTAATGGAGAAAGTTGTTGTAATCCTTCGCGCGGACCCACTAATGCTGGGAACAAATCAAACCGTTTGTCGGACCGGTCCGCACCGCACCACAGGCCTTAATGACCAGTTAACTTTAACCCTTTTCGGCAGAATTACGCTTCAGTTTAGAACTATTTATATGAGCGCTTTTATATGCTTAAAATTGGTATAGATCGTTTGGTAGCTGCGTCTAAGGACCTTAATTCGAACCTATCAGTGAGTCTTAATCTCTGTAATGAAACTGAGCTTTCAGTGAAGGAAAACCTCGTGATGTAATTACAGCATGGTGGAAGGGCAATTTCCAATCCTCGTCTGGCTACTTTACCGATCTCGAGTTGGAAATCTCTTACACTATAGGGTGCACTAAGAGTTGCACTTTACACCCAATTTTCCTACACTAGGCTTGGCGGGCAACATGGTCACATAGCATGAGGTAAGGTTATGGACAAATGCTTAGCCTATAAAGAATTTTTTTAAATTTCTTTCAGATAAAGAAATCATTATTATATGGTCATAACATAGTCAGATGTTACATTTTCTATTTAGCTTATCGCTCTTGAGAGTAAAACACCTTTCTTAACAATAGATACAGTACCTACAAAACCTGAAACGGAGTTATGTTCCTTGTCATAATGTATCAGAAGTTACACTTCCAACATTTATTAGTACGCACTGGCATTTCTACGTATACCTAAATGTTTTCCCTTTGAATGTGTTTCTCACGTTGGGTTTCCTTTATATGTTTTTCCCAAGTCGCTCTCCGTCTACTAAGGAGAAAAGTACCCGAATCTTTCATAAAGTAATAAATTTATGATTTGCATATATACACGTCGGCAGCGGCATCTGAACGGTCCGGGCTTTATATCAGAGTTGTGGTTTTACGGCACTTTTACAATCTCGCATCCGACCGCCCTGAATACCTAATCATCTCAATTATTTATTATCTGCGGAGACGTAAGAATGCCGACATTCATAGAATATTATTTTTCCGCTGTTTCGCCTTTTAAAATATTAAATATCAATGAAGTGGACTATATTATGTAGGTAGGCGCTTAGGTATACAGGTACTACTTATTACATAAGGGTAGGTACCTACTTTAGTCATTTTTGTTTGCTAATGTAGTCTTTATTACTGTCAGCTTTCCGGTTTAGAGGTCTCCGAATTAAATTTGGTGAAGAGACTTAAATCATACCTATTATTAAATGTAAATAGGTAATTATTTATGAATACTTGAAAAAATTAGTATTGAAATACATCACCAATAACTATTGTTGAAGTAGATAATATATTCTTTTTTAGTAGTAGGTACTTAACTCGGTAATTTGTTGGCTTGTAAGTACCGTGCTTACCCAAAATCCAAAAACAAAACGAGCACGTCATCACCGAGCGTCGCTGTCATACCGGCCTCCAAGCCTCTCGGCAGGTGGATACACACTGGCAAGTCCCAAAACTCAACAAAGAAAAGAGTGCTACTTTCACGGGTATTTTCCCACAGCATGGTAGTTGCGAGCAAGTTTGATACAAACCCCTACCTCTACCTCTGGGTATACACCGGCTGATGCCGGAACGCGATATGCCTAAGCCTGCCACTATAATACGAGAGCCAATCCAAGTTCCTTTTCTACATTCTTAATGCAAAAGAAAATTTAAAAAAAAGTTATGTAGTTGACATACTTGACTTAAGTCAACTCTATACATTTCTTTCGTTTTCGTTAACATTAACGACTGTAAGAAGGCAGTTGCTTGTTGCATCCCCATGTGTACCTATAGTGGTCTTTATCCAATAGGATGCAATTATACAAGAATTGCTACTGTGTAAAATAATTTATATGACAAAAAAAATGTGTGTGTGTACCAAAGTACACAGGTAAGAAGTGAAACTTCTTTACGACATATCATTTTTCTACTATTTGCAACTTCACGAAAATGGGGTAGATAAGGCTTAAGCCTTAAGAAAACAATTTTTTCCGTATTAAATTAAAGCTATTTTATTATTATAGACATGCATACAATTAATGAGTAATTTATTTTATCATTGTTCTTATTATAATATCATTGCTATTGTTGTATTTCATCAATAATGATAGCATCATTACTACTATTCTTGTCATTACTAAATATTTTTGTAATTAATGGCTTGTGGTAGCTAAAATATGAAATATATGTTTTACATTCTACATATTAATATTTATTTCATAACTTAATAAAAATAATTCTAAGCAGATATTTAATGACTTAATCAATTACACAAGTTATGTATAAATAATTGGAATTAGCTTTTCAAAGTAATTCAATTATATGATGACAGTTAATCTTGTAGAAATGCAACGATTTTATAAAATTAAAAATGAATAAATAAATCATTAAAAACGAATAATTAAAAAAGATGTACGTATACATATTTTTATTTTCTAATCGTGTTTTGTTTTATTTTTAAATTATTATTTATTTTTTATTGTTTTTAGAATTAATAATGTTCACTAGATTTACAGTCATATTTATTAATACTTGCTAATTTTAACAGATTTATATACATTCACTGATACTTACAATCAAAAAGTGAGGTTAACCTCAAATAAATATTAAAATCATGCTCATACGTGTTGAATTTATAAAACGAAATATATAATCACTCTCACTTTTCTTGTAAATTCACTTAAATTTGAATAAGTCTTTTTATTTTATCACTTTCAAATTAATATATTGTTATTCTTATTTCAAACCAAACTTCAAAACTAATATATTGTTGTTATTATTATAATATATTACATTATATTCTTTACGTCACTATACTAAACTTTGATAAAAAAGCAACATGGCGAGTAACCGAAAAACGTGACGCTGCTACAAAATTTCTCCCATACGTCGATAAAGAAGTTTCACTTCAAAAATACATCAAGGGAATTTATATCTACACTAAAATTAACTAGATGTCGCTACTAACCTAAGTAAATGAAGTTTTATGGTGAAATTAGATGCAACGTAACCAATTCGCCTTGATGATTTATCCACTCAGTCTGGCCGTAAACAAATGAAAATACACTTTATAAACTTCATAATGTTTATTGTGTCTGTAAGTACATAATATTTATTGAAATCTCGTTAATAACTAAAAAATTAATTATATTCTAAAGGTCGCCACTTTTGGCTTTAATAAAGGCCTTTAATCTAACTGGCCGTGTATCTATGTATTTAAGTAGTGTTTTCATGGGAAATTGAGCCACTACTTGCTATAGAGATTTTTTACGAAACTCAATATCGTCGTGTCGTTTAGAACAGACCATGTGCTCTAAAACAGACTGCTTACAATTTGTAGTCCAAGGGATTCAGATCTGGGTTAGACGGAGGATCGTTTTCAACTCTTATAAAGTCTGCAAATTTAGCTTCAAGCCAGCCTTGCGTAGTTCGTACCTCGTGACCAGGTGAAGAGTTTTGGTGCAAAGAACATGATACATTTTGTAAAATGTGTATTGCTGAGAGGTTTCATAACAAGAATCTAATGCGGTCTCTTGATACAGTTTGGAGTAAGTCTTCAGTTCTTTTTCACAAAAATTAAACTTTGTGGCTCCTTGATAAGACACCTGCAACCAAACCAAGACTGAGGCAGAATGATCACCACGTTGTACGTTTCCGACTACGTGCGTAGCTTCTTTCCAAATATGAGTTTACACTTTTTCGTTTTGCTTGTTGTAATGCTTATCAAATGTAAACATTTTTCAACAGTAAAGAAGATATGTTTGTGTCTTTCACCCGCGTAACGGAACAGCAAGCGTGAAATCTACTCTCTTTAACTGTAGGGATTGATTTAGGGCATGTACTGTATATCATCGAACCTCATGTCTTGTTTGATACTACGCGACAGAGTTCTAGAGGGAATCTTTCAGTTATCGGGATATATTTTTTGGTTTCTTGTGTTTCTTTTGTTTTGGGCGAATTCTGGCCGTTCATATAGTACGATTTTCGACAGAAGGAATGTTGGAATATTATCGATATACGATACTGATACCAAGCTCTTTAGTGTCTCGGAAATGAGCAATGGTTCCGAACCCATTTTGTACAAAACAATCATTGCAATTCTGTTTTCCTGAACAATCCGATTCTTTAACGTAATTTAATATTAACGTGAAATTTAAAAAAGTTAAATAGCCGGAAATTGCTTGAAGTTCCTGACATAGTAAATGTGTACCATATTTGAATTTAGAAAAAAATGTAAAGTTTTTTAGATGTAATAATATTTATGTTCAGAGTAGTCATGTGTTTAGAGTCGTTCTGCTCTAGATGTACTTTTTGTAAAATTTTAAACCATGGCATTGTAATACTTTAAGTTCAAATACACATTCCATTGTGATATCCACTGATAAATAATGCTAGCATTATACAATGCATAGTTACTAATACGATTTTGTTTTTGTAAGTTATAATGATTATTAAATTTATAGCCATGAGCACTTAATCAGATATTTGTTGTAGGTATATCATATATTTCAATCAGCAATTTTACTAATCTCTTACCTATACCTACCTTCATCGGTACATTTTCAATATTTTGTAAAATTGGTATAATGCAATAATAAAAATACATATCCAGAAGCTGGTGATTTGTAAGCTTTTGCCATAAAGTATAAAGACCGTCACTACGACAATCAGTTGTCTTTGGCCCCTCGGAGGTCATCATTGCCTTTGGATTCGAACTACATTAACCAGTAACTATAATAAAGCAATTGGTGCACTCGCAGAAACCATTAACTTCACTGAATGTCTTGAAAAACAATTATATATTTTTGAACCAGGAACTACGAATTTGTAGGTATCTAAATCTTCGTATTCATAACCTATGGATATTTTTGTTTCTGTGTTAAATTTCCTTTTTTCTGAAGATGCATTCTAAAATGTTAGCACGCTAACTGTTGAAAGTGAAATTGGTTTTCAAATAGGATTTGATTAAAAAAACTTTTATAGTTTATATGTTTAGCGTTATAGTCACAATCACACCTGATGTTAAGTGACGATATTACCCATAATAGTGATACGCTAAGCCTAATGGGGAAACTGAGTTTCAAGTGCAACTGCCAGAACACACCTATTGGTGTTTGGCGACAGATTATCAACTTGAGGTTGGTAGCCAAGCGTTAGAGTGCTGTGATTTAGCTCAGGCACATTGCAGGGATTTGAACTCAATTCCTTTCAATGTAAGTGTAAGTTCATTATGAGATTCAAACTTCAAACTTAAGCGTATCGACACGCGACGTACAACCGCTCTACTAATCCTATTCGACGATTCCTTTAGAACTTAAGTAAATTAATTATAACTAAAAATGTTCACGAAGAGTAATGGGTTGTGCTACAGGAATGCATCGCAAGTCAATAGAAGCGTCGCGGCACCTCAAGGATGGTTCAGGGTCGGAGCGCGAGGGCTCGGAAGCGGAGCCCGACCGAGCCACGTCCGCCTCTCCGCACCATCACGATCACCAAGTGAGTTCACATTGCCTACCTCTCACTCACACATCAACTTCCAATAGTTAACATTCATGCATCTGATCACACTTTACAAAACAAAATACGCCATTGTCTAGTAGGTATTCCCCGTGACAGCCACTGAACATCTTCAATTTGAAAACGGTATAATATAGAGCCAGCATCTTTTCTACAGTGGTACCTTCCACATTCGAAGATTCCGGGGCATGTCTCCGCCACTACTATAATGTCGAAACTAATTTGGTGATAATGTTCATTACAGGCTCAAAGTTCACCAGCCAGCAGTACGACGGCGTCGTCCTCTGCGAAAGGGCGCGCGTCCCCGGAGCCTTGCCGCGACACCTACGAGGACCCCGAGGCGTTCCGCAACAACAGCATCGCGTGCCTGCGAGCCAAGGCGCAGGAGCACCAGGCCAGGATACTCTCCAACAATTTGCTTTTGCAGGTGAATATTATTATTACGTGTTGTTATATTCAACATTCTTATGTTTTATTATACCTATCTATTTCTAAATCATTAGGTATGCAAGTCTGTATAAGCAGTTTTACCTAGTCTCTAGTATAATTATACGTCTAAAACTATGGCGATCGCTAACAGAAAAATTTCTGTTAACATGTTACACTGGGTCGTTCGCTTTAAAAAAACGTAATAATTACTTTTACTCTTAACTTATATCTGAAAATAGAATTGGATCTTAGGATCTTGAACTTAGGAATAAGCTTAGTGGCTTCTTCAACGGACTGGACGCGACTGTAAAAATGGTAGCCTGAAGTTATACTATGGCCTATGACGAGGAGTGTCTGGAACTGCCCGGCAAGCGATAACAATGATAAGCGGGAATTGGAATGATGGAAACATAACGCCATATATCTTAGGGGTAAAAACAGATTATGACCTACTGTCACGTCAGCTTAGGTTCAAATACCGGCAAAAATGCCAATCTATCTGGATAACTTGATAGTGCTGATACCTACGCGGCAGACTCGCAGTTCAAAGTACCCACTGCACTAGAGATACCGAAGCAACAATGCCGCTTCTGTCTTTATTAGTGGAGGACGTGACCCAGCTAAAATCAATTGCGACATTCAAGGTGCCTCCTTCGTGCTTTGTTTTGTACCATTTGACCACATTCCACCAGATATTAAGTGACAGCGCGGTCCAACTCGATAATAACACACTAAATAAACCTAGAGGGAGGACTGGCCCTCATACGTAGGTAGCTGTCGAAAGTCGGAACACATCTATATAGATACTTTGTGGCAGATTTATAACTTGAGGGTGGTAACCAGCCAGGCAGGCATTAGAAAATACCCTACCACCATGCCTGGCTTCATCAGAATGTTTCCGTCACCGAAAGCTGAGGTTTATTATAGGATTTCAACCCTCACATTGATCGACGCGGTATCCGAACGAGCTACTACTAAGCCCTCCATTGCTTCTAAAGCCTTCTCTTACGTAATATACCTCGAACTAAATTTATACATAGTACAAAGTAAAGTCGCTTCCCGCTGTCTATCCCTATGTACTCTTCGATCTATTAAACTATGCAACGGATTTTAATGCGGTTATCAATACCATTTACATACTTTTTACGGAAGGTTTATATATACAATACATTCCAATTATGTTTTTGTATAGTAGATAAAATTCAATTATTTTTAATCAAGTCGTCAAAAAAATTATTTTCGAGCGTTTACATGGTTTACGCTGGCTAAACCTTAAGATACATCAAAATAATGTTCTAAAGAAATGTAGTATTTTAAAAAGCCTTCAGAAAAGTCCGCGGTGGCATATATATCCTAAGGCTGACTCACAGTTACCATTTTTATCTTCAAAATAATAATTAAAAATATTACTTTACTTGTGAACCTATTTTCTGAAATTCAGTAATAATCTTTATCCAGATAAGTTTGTCAGTTAACTTGGGCATTTAATGTAGATTAAAGTTTACTTTTACAGTTTTCCATTTAAATGAATACCGTAGAAGATAACACGATTTCAAAATTATGCGCGATTTAAGAAATTACCTACTCTCAGTAAAACCGGACGCGGTCGGTTGGCCGGTAATCCCCACCTATGGTGAATTGCGCGTCGCGAGCTAAGCTCATTGTTCGTAATCGTAAATATGGAGATACATAACATACTATTACGCCTGTATCCGCGAAGTGTTAGATAGAGGTGTACTCCTACCATTCACCGGGTATGTTTTAAGTCTCATGTAATAAGTAGGGGGCGAGCCTATAGGCATTATACAGGCACAAAGCCAAACTCCGAGCTGCTACTGAAAATTTCATAGAAAACCTCAATAACATTTTGCGTTACCTGGGAATCGAACCCAGGATTTCGAGCATAGCAGTCGTGTCTAAACCACTGGGCTAGGCAGTTATGAACTATTAATATTAAAACGATAAACTCTAAATGAGGCTATTTTAATCATAAAATACACCACTTTGTAAATTGCACCCGTGCGAAGCTGGGACGGGTCGCTATTTGTTTATAATCTCATTTGATATCAAATGTAGATAAGCGAAGCTGATAAAATCTAAATGATGATGATAATGAAGTCTTTCTATCTAGAATGGAAACTAGCTCTCAAGTTCAGCTGTAACAACTACAGAGATAGGAAGAAAGCAATAATTTTACAGGAACTAATTTTAACCGTATCTTAGGAGTTTAGCCCGACGTGCAATAGGTACATATACAATGGCGGAGCCCCGAGCAAGATTTTTATTGTGTTGTATTATTATTGCGAACTGGAACACGATATCAAGATGGTACACCATAATTATATCCGAGTGGGTCGCGATCACCAGATAACCCGTAACACCCGCCATAGTTGTTCACTTAAACGTCGCATTCCGGGATGACCTAGTGTATGTATATCCAGAAATGTAGCGTAAGGTATACAGTATTCTAACTAGTATAGGTACCTAGTATCGGAGTGGATCGCGACCACCAGGCACATAGCAATAAATCTGTAACAGTGACTCTGTTTTTGTTAATCGCGTTTCGGGATGAGCCAGTGTAGTTGCAGTCTCATTGCCGAGAGGCTTTCAAGCGACGACCAGCGATTGGCTGGTGGCCACCAGGAACAGAGCAGTCACATTAACGTGCTACAATTTTTAAAAAATTCTTCACTGTACGACCGTGGCTGACAGATGTGAAACATCGAAATTATTATATGCATAAAAGTACAGATTACGACAGGAATCAGATATGACGTAAAGAACATAAATATAATAAGATAAACCATTACACGTTTGTTCCATAAGATAATGACTGTTTATTACATAAATATTCATTTTTATTAAATACAAAAATTTAAAAATTTATTTGATATCGCGACAACTCAATTATTTTCACAAATAATTTATAGTCCATATATTGCATCATATAACGTGGCGATGCGTCGCCACGGCCTATATCGCCACGCCAACAATCCGGTTTACCCTTGCCTATAGATGTTTCACATCAAGTCATTTAATCATAGTCTTATCGGTTTACTCCCGTTATATAGCGGTACCAGGAGCCAATTTCAAGATGAAAGAGGAATTAATTCAGTGAACATTTATGCGACAGTGGTATTTCCAGGTTCGCGGGATGACTCGCCCCCCGGCGTGCACTCCGAGCGCGGGAGGGGAGGAGGAAGGCCCCGTCGACATCGACGTGGGCACGGAGCCTCCGCCCCTGGAAGCCGGCAGCTCGCACACACACCTCTACTGACGGCGTTAAGCCGGAGGACTGGCACCATTCGGCGCAGAACAATCAGTTTCAAAGTGTAATTATGTACATTGTTGATGTTTACGCGTATTTAATGAATTTTCGTGCAATACATTTAGTTAAGTATTTATCTACGTAGCCCGTGTTAGTTATGTAAAGGACTAACATCATGCGATTAAATCTGGAGGCATTCGGTTGTTTCTCTTGGAGCATTTTAAAAACTTTACACACTTTACATCTATTTTTCCTGAAATCTAACTTTCTGGCTTGTTCTTATATTTTTAAGATTGTTCTCGTTTCTAAAATAGCATTAAAATATCTACAAACCTTTCTTAGCTTTTGTTTAAGTGTTAGTTTTATTTGTTTACTTGAGCTATTTTAAAACTGATTACAACGCCATCAGTTTTCCCTCAGAGGCTTTAAATGTAATATTCATAGAGTCTTGCCAGCACCTCCAGTGTTTAATCTCGCAGGTGTAATGCCAGCAGAGAGCAAAGCGTCACCTGCTTGCTCGTTACAGCAGTGAATTTGTATAAACAGTAAAATTATTATTAGTAATTTAAATATGAATGTAGAGTAAGAAGTTAAAGAAAAAAGACTATGTATAAAACGAATTAAAATAAATGTGAAATTGGTACTAATTTTAAATAAACGCCTGATAAATAACCACTATTTTATGACGCTGACTAATATTGGCGCCAATTTTTTTGTAAGCAAATAATTATTTACAGAAAAATTTAAATTTTTAATTTCAAAAGTTATGTAAAAATCAAATACAAGTTTATATATGTATTTTAAGTGACCTATGTAAATTTTTGTAGATATATATTTATTATACGAATCCGGTTAATTTTTTTTTTCATTTCAATGTCTAATAAATTAACAGCTTCATGAAATGGCGGTTGGGAACAAGATGGCGGCGAATTCTTCGTTAATTATTTATGTAAAACGAAATTGCACATCGAATACATTCCAATAAAGACTACTTTTTAGAATATTTCCTTATATGTTACAATAATAAATCTCTTAACAAGTTTATGTAAAATTATTGACAAATTAGATCAACTTACTTTTCACAGAAAAATAAAGATATTTTATGGCAATGCTATTTTATTCCTTTAAATTAACCAGTCCTAACAGTTTAATAAGCATGAGTTATCGATGTTTATAAACCTCATCTGACTGTAAGTGACGATGTGGCCTGAGATGATAGCACGCTAAGTCTATTGGAAGACTGGCTCTCAAGTGCAGGTGCTCGAACACACCTATTGGTGTTTGGCGACAGATTTTCAACTTAAGAGTGGTTGCTAGCTAAGCGGGCATTAGAGAAATCTCTACCACGATGCCTATGGTTTCATCCCGTTTTCCTTAACCGTGTGCTCAGTCTCATTGCAAGGATTCGAACTCACGTTGATCGACGCGGAGTCCGTATACGCTAACAACTGAGCATCTTTGCTTCATTAAGTAGATATATAGTATATTAGGCCTTACATATGAAACTAGCGTTTTATATGGAAAAAGTAAAACAAATATTATGAAATTATACCTACATTTAATCAATCAAATTATGTACTATTATTATCTAAGCACTTTCCCCATTTTATAGGTAGTTCATTGATTCTATTGCTGAAAAAATTGTGGGAGCGAGAATCAATAAAATCTTTGAAGGCGATTTGGGCAGCCTCATCGAAATTGAATTTTTTTCCTTGCAAGAAATTGTCCAAATTGTGAAAAAAGTGGTAATCTGTCGGAGCAAGGTCCGAGAGTATGGTGGGTGTCGGAGACATTACAACCGCAGTTCTTTTAATTTAGCGACCGTCTGTCGTGAAGGTATGGAGTCTAGCGTTGTCCTGAAGCAGCAGTGGGCTAGAGAGATTGACCAATCTCGGTTGTTTAACGACTAACTTTTCCATCATGATATGCAATTGTTGACAATACAGATCTGCCGTTATCGTTAGGCCAGATCTTAAGAAGCTCAAGTCTATGACAACAGCATTGGTCCACCAAACACGCACCAGTATTTTTATCTGAGTCAACTTTCGCTTGGGACAGGATTTGGCCGGTTCTCCAGAGTTCAACCACTGTGATGAGCGTTATGACTGTCATAAAGGATTCATTTTTCGTCACAAGTAATAATATGATTCAAAATTCCCTCGTTATTGTGACGGTTGAATGGTGTACCGCAGCACTCAATGCGTGTTTGTTGGTGTGCTTCAGTCAATTCATGCGGTACTCATTTCTCGAGCTTTTTCACTTTTGCAATTTGTTTCATGTGAATTTAAATTATTTTATAACTCCCACCGAAGCCCCCCGCTAACTCTGACGTGGTTTGCGATGAATCCGCTGCCACGATCACCTTTAATTCTTCATTATCAACTAGTGTCTCCGGTCGTCCACGGGGTTTGTTTCGTAAGTCAAAATTTCCAGAACGAAAACGTTGGAACCAATAATGAATCGTGCGGTCTTTTACAGTAGCTTTCCCATACACATCATTAATCCTTCGAGCTGATTCTGCAGCGCTGATGCCACAATGGAACTTATATTAGTAAATAACGCGATATTTTAAATTTTCTATTTTGTGAAAAGAACAATGTGAAAGAAAAATCAAATGGTGCGAAAACAAATGAATCACTAAATTCGAAACACAAATACATAATCCTAAATTTGAATTTAGAATTCCTAACCAAACCCCAGATATTTGAGATCAAAGTAGTCAGTTCAACAAAACGCCAATTCATATGTAAGGCCCTAATAGCTAACATAGTTAGCTAAATGTCTATTTTTGCTTTTCTTTAATAACAAACTTTTTTTGAATGCAGTATCTTTGAAAAATTCTTACACACATTTCTTTATCACAATAAGTAATTTTTATACCAGTTGTAGTTACAGTTGTAACGCTCCGAATACGGCCTTGATCACTGGGTACGTTGCACGATAGCGCCACCGAGTCAGTCTATGGATTCAGACCATAGATTATAGAATTATAAGCATTTATATATACGCAGCAGCGGTAGAGTGCACAAAGCGCCGCGCCGCGCCACGCCGCCCCGATATTACGCGGCGCACGTATTATTTTATCTCATGAAGCTTAAACAGTTTATTTAGCATTAATATTTTAAACTTTCAGAAAAACAACTACGTACCACTAAATGTGAAAGTAACCTTTTCAATACTAAAAACTTAAACTAGTTTATGCCATTGTCAATTTTGTAACTTTGTACCTACTATCATTATCTCCTTGTATTACAAAAATAAAATTAAAACAGTGATTTATAAAGAGAAAACGGCATTTATTTAAAAACGTTATGCAAAAATAATATTAATAATATAGTACTTAAATCTTCTACGGAAAACATTATAATTATACGATTAAATATAATCTGTGGGTAATATACTTATAACATAATATATCGCATAAGACAACATTGACGGAGACAGTAAAATACTTGATACCAATAATAATTAAATGGAAGGATCTAGTGTATAGTCCGTAGATCACATTTTGACAGCTTATATATAAAATAACTTTATTTCCATACTACAAGTGTTAGCTGTTTATGCTTATCTATATACTAATATAATAAAGCGGAATTTTTATTTTTGTTTGTTTGTTTGTTTAAATACGCTAATCTCTGGAACTACCAGCCGGATTCAAAAAACTCTTTTTGTATATGATAGCCAGACTCTCGAGGACATTTAAGATTAGCCTACAACTCTCACATAGCCTTAAATATTGATCTTTGTTACGTAAGTTGGAAGTCGAGGCCCTCCCGAACTGCTTTATCCGCGTGCGCTGACGTAATCGTTAATGATACAGAAATACAATGTTCTACAAAAATATTGGTAAGTAATATATCTAAAAAAGGCAGCGATAGCATAAGTATGCCTATCTCTTATACATAATCCACAATAAGGTATTTGGTAACAAATATTTGTTGAAAATTAAAAGTAATTTATAAGCATTATTTTAGATATGGTATATTAAATCCTTACGAACAAAAGTTACTAAATTTTAAAGACAATTTTATGAAGTTAAATTTTGCTCTTTAAAGTATAAAATTATTTGTATTTGCAGGAAGAACAATTATAATATACTACATGGGTGTGTTGGCAGCACGGTGTTTGTCGGATAACATTAACACGGGTGAAACCGTATGACACAGCTAGTATAATAATAAAATTATCTTACATACAATACATCATTTTTCCCTATTTGGTCACCTTTCCGAACTCTCGCTGATTCTTTAGATATATAATTAATATAATAAAATCTAATCACCTTTTCTAAATTACGATTTGCCTTTTATCAAATTAATTGCAACCTTTTTATTACATCCGAGTGAACCATAAAAATATCAAAAAACATATAAAATTATCAAAAACTTGGCACACTGTATAATATCGTAAAATCCGATTAAGTAGGTACTTTAAATACAATAAATTTCACTTCGAAAAATTTTTAAAAAAAATTATACCATCAGCAGAAAATATAAAAAAGTTAATTTAATCTTATATGTACGCTTTGGCAGCAATTTTCGATGGGCATATTTAAAAAAAAAATAACAGTCCAATTTTTTATACGTCCTTTTAAGCCATCCGAACGTAAAATATCATAAATATTGCCAATAATATAAAATCACGACTATATTTAGTATAACATTTCAATGAAAAAATTTGAAAATCGAAAAAAAATTTAAGCTTTATAATATTGTCAATTGCTCATCAAAACTATGTTTTATTTACTTAAGAGGAAACGCGTATACTAATTCGTTCTTCTATATCTGAATATTTATTTGCACTAGAGAATTTTTTTTACATACAAGTTATATTTAATAAAGAAATCGAGTAATGTATAAATTAATGATAATAATATAATAAATAGAGTTTTTTATAAAATGATTAAAATTGGCCAGTTATCCTTCATCAAACAAATATGACTAATATAAAACAAAAAAAAACATGATATTATATAGACACATCCAAAGTACATATTTTATTCTTTGAAAAAATCAATTTCACCTTTGAAACAGGTACGAAATTATGATTTCGTCTGAATAGTTCTCGAAAGTTCGAGCGCAGTGTGAAGCAAAGATTTATATTAAAACATATTTTTTATGTGTTACCGATCGAGTTTCCTCTTATAAAATCCTTAACACTGATTTACTTAAAAACAAAACACTACTTTAAGCCGGTGGGTCTACAAGAATGGAATTTTTCAAACGAGTTCCTTAAATATCGTAGATGGACTGAAACAAATGATTTTTAAAATTCATATCATAAAGTTCAAAATAAATAACCAGCTATTGTTATCGATGAAAAATCGGTTAATATATAAATAATAACTATATAATATTATAATTAAAAACTTATATACATATATAGAGCAAGAGGCACTCGTTTTTTAACCCTTAAATGGTACGGTTAGTTTCATCAAAGTTATTTATTATAGTAGGTTATTATTATCCCAAAATAAATGTTAACTTCTTAAAAGGATATTTCAAATACAACACTACATAATAACACATTAATACACTCTTAGTAATCAATGACGTAATCCTATCTATATGGTCTTCAATTTACCCGCCATGTAGATTGTATTCAATCACTTTACCAAGACTCGACCAAACCTGACCATCTGCAATTCAATTTACTAAGCTACACCATATCACCGCTTTAATTAACAATCATTTACTTGAAATATTTAAACCTGAAGTACTAATACCCGAGTACAATGATCAACGAATCAACGTGTTAAAGAGCGAGAAAGAGGTCTAGGGTTCGACTTCAAACACCGAAAACTATAGGTATACCCGTCGGGATATTCCGGCCTCGACAATACCATTTAAGGGTTAGACCAGTTATAGACGTTTTTGACTTATTCTGCGTTTTTTATTTCCACGGAGTGAATTGACAATCGGTAATGTCAAACTTCAAAATACTGTTGTTACATTTATTTTTGTAGTTGTAGTGTTAGCGTATATTTCACAGTACAATTATTTGAATCGCAAGTTTTTAAGTACTGAATTGAGAGTTATCACCATTTTAAAAACGCAATAAACCTGCAAAACATGGAATGTCAGTTATCTCAGAGGGAATAAAAAACGCAGCATAGTTTTTAATTACTTACGCCATTATGATTATAAAGTACACACTCATCCACTTGTAAGTTTCATAAAGTCTACTCATTACATAATGTAAATTTAAAGCTTCAAGCTGCACGAGACAAGAATAAACACATTTTAGTGACAATATTTTACGCCTTAAATAACTAGTTATTTTATGACATCATTTAACATTTAAATATATTTTTATAACAAACTTATATTATTAAATAAACATCGGAATTTTAATTACTATTCGATAATATTATTACTCGATCCACTTTATGATCTGGACATTAGTATGAACTTCCCTATTGTCGAAGAAGTCCAAAAAAACACTCCATTATCGGTCTAAGACCTGTATTCTGACTAGTTGCCGGAGGTCGCACGTGATCGCTTATTACACGCGCGTCAATAACGGGTACACAAGACACATGGATTTCCTACAGTGTTTATGTTTTTGCTTTTTGATTCTATAAATAAATAATTGCAATGCAATATAATAATACACATTTCGTGCAAGTAGAGCGGTTTTAACTTATTCCAACAGCGTTAAGGGTTTGATTCCCGCGAATTTTAAGTAAATGTATTAAGATGTTAATTAGTAGAAACTAATTTATCTTCAGCTAAATATCATTATTATGTACGTACATTTTTAATAAAGTTTTTTATACTCATTTGACCATATTTCTCGTATTCGTTGGGAAGCTATATGGCCAAAGTAGACTCTGACAACAGCAGATCAGTCAGCATGTGAAGCGATTCAGTAGTCAGTCTTGTTAGGTCCTTCCATATCCTCATTGCTCTTCAGCATCAAATAATAACTATTCACCGTGAGAATGCAGTATGCAATGGAACCTGTAACGAAATGGAAGATTATAATAATTATCTACATACTTACCTGAATAAAATGATATGAGGTTCAAGCGCACCACGCAAAAACTATTCTATACATTACTAAGGAATAAGATACTTCATTACTGCTAAAATAATGTAATTATCATGTACGGAGTCGCGAGCAAAGCTAGTGTTATAATAAAATTATTTTATAAAATATTTTAGTCTATATGTTTGTTTGTTATATTTTATCAGTATTCTTCTATTTCCTTTTCAAAAGGTCATTTCTAACACCAACTCTAAAATTCTAGAACAGGCATTTTGAATCCACGGTATTCCACAAACGCATCTTTGTGGACCAGGACCACCATTCGTAGGATCAGTTTTTACCCATAATTCAGTTTAAAGAAATTTTATTACTCAAAAGAACATTTTTGACCAAGTACAAAAAAACATCTGGAATTTATGATTTTTGACGTAAATCATACGAATTTAATGAGGGAGATACTATTTACTAAAGCATTTATCCAAGTGACAAAGATAAATATTTCAGTATGAAATTACCGCCGAAATATATAAAATATAATATAGTATTTCAGATCAGAAGCAATGAAACTCAGATTTAGTTTTCCGTTATTCCTCTATTTTTGATAACGTATTTCCATTTTATAATCACATTACTTTTGCCCTAAATATCTTTTCATACTCTTACTACGCCCATCGCTGAACCGAGAGTTCCCTGTTTTTTTTTTTTTTTTTTGAACTTACTACACTGTTAGCCTTAGGGGTCCTATCTTAAAACAGAGCCGCTGCGGCTTTTACAGCTTCACCGGACTTGGGGGCGAGCGCTTAGGGCACTCAGCCGCGAAAGTTTGTGACGACCCGCACGAGGGTGCCAGAGTGGCCGAACCTCGGCTCGGGCGGACGTCGCGAATGCGAAAAAGTCGCGATCTAACTAATTCCCTAATCCTAAGAGAATTCGAACTAACTAATATATACTCATATGCACGTTCCCGTCCTCCTGGGAGGAAGGAGTGGACCATGCGTATGTGTATTTAATAATCGGAATGGTTTTTCTACACTAACTAGCGCATTAGTCTAACTAGCGCAAAAAAAGAAAAAAAAAAGGTCCCTTACAGAACCTATGTACCTGTGTGGTGTGCACGTGTGTGTGTTCATACGTGTGTAATGTTGTGTGTGGGTAACTAAGTGTTGCACGTATAGTGTCACTTTGTATCGCGCGGGCGGCTGCCTGACCCAAGGGTTTCACACCGAGGAACGGACCTAGGCTTGGGTTGCCGCTAGAGAGGGTGGACGTGACGGGTGTGCGGGAGCGAAGTTAACCGCCCGTCCTCTGCGGAGAGAACAGTGGTTACGCGGGCGTGGGCGGTGGCACGCTCTGTTTGGAGAGACGGTGGCATAGAACGCGTTAGCGAGCGGGTCAGTGAATATATTACGCGGCCGGCGTTTCCTCCGGCAGGCGTTGGGATCGGGAACATATGCTGCCGCTTTTATTAGGGGATTCGCGTGGTTCGACGCGGTGTCGAAATAAGAGCGAGAAAGGTGTTTGACATAGGCATGTATCGATGGAAGGTCCATATCTCTATGGAGATCCTCCATACGAACATACCAAGGGGCGCCGGTAAGGCGGTGAAGAAACCTATTCTGGATGGCTTGTAAGCGTTTCCAATTATATCTTGACATATGTGCGAACACAACGCAGCTATATGTCATAATCGGTCGGAACCCTGTTGTTCCATCCGCATCACCTTTTATCCTCGCTTCTATGTTTTGTCAACGCGTATGATTGGTCGAAGCCTAAGATTGGTCAACGACTACGAGTGGTTGACGACTAACTCAGAAACGATCAATAAAATTGTACAACTAATATATTCATATACGTAGTTTATAATAAATGTAGTATTTTTTTAATAATGTGCGCATTATTTAATGATTACTTTATAATGTTTATTTACTCGCAAACTACCCGGTAATTCTAATATATTATTTTAACCTTAGAATGATTGACAATGATTGGTCGACAACAAATGTTATCAATTGAACATCTTATATGTGTTAATAATGTACGTATTATTTAATAATTAGTTAACATGTTTACTTGCAAACTATCCGAATATTCATATATATTATTATTAACCTTACAATAAAGTATAAAAGAGACTATCACTACAAGGTTTACACTACACACTACAACACTAGGTTAATTAGCTGTGATCTTTTGTAGGGTGGAGGTATTCCACCAGTCCTGCTGCCCCAAGTAGACAATCTAAAAAGAAATTTCACCTCTCTTAATCTAGATATAGAATGTTTCAAAATATCACCGACCAAAGAACAAGATTGCTTCGAGGAACGACAGGAAGATATCGGAGCCTGTGCCAGTGAAGCCGTGGACGCAGACGTTGACCAAGATGTAGATAATGCTAGCTAAGAAGAGAACCAGCATCACGTAGACCCACGTGCGTAAGCCAGCAGTAGAACGCTGGAAGAAAATGATATAAGATAACTGGTAACACGCGAAGTTTAAAGGGTGATTATAATATGCAGTTGCTGGGACACATTCATAGTTATTTAACAACAGATTTACAACTTGAGAATACTGCAGAGTGGTGCGAGCTCAGAGGTGCTATTGTTGCAAAACTGAATATATTTTAGAATTAAATGTACGGCAATCTTGTAATTTGACAGGTAATTGAGTAGGAGTAATAATTCGTTATAAATATACAGTATAAAAATAATATTATCTACACACTTTAAATTTATGCTGAAATAAAGTAATCGATATACATAGTTTAAAATATTTGTTTCTTTTTTTTATAAGCAGTTCAATGAACAAATGATGATTAATGAACTGATGTTGATGAACGAATGTAAAAATCGGTAAAATACAAAGACTATCAGTACCCAATTATTTTCCAAGGATATGATATTTTTATGAACAATTTTTGGTTCCAGAAATTACTTTCTTTCAGTTTTAAATGCCAACGCAAAAGTGTAACTCATAGATGTTTTACACCTAAACACATAAAATAGGAAACAGGGTATATTCAACTGCTTTGCACCGTGAAGTGTGGAGTGACAAGTGCAAAAAAATGTGGATTTTTGTCCCTGGAACATTCTTGAAATTTTTGATATGATGTTAAATAGTGCATCAACAATTTTTACGTTTGTTTTATTATTTCATTTGGAAGTAATGGAACTAAATATGGGAATGGAATAAAAAATGGAATTAACTGCATTATTAATTTCATCCTCATTTCGAACAGACTTCAAAAAAGGGGAGGTTCTCAATCTTTAGATGATTCTTCGTTGGAAAGTACAAGTTATTAAGTTGAAATCGTTGTTATACCTACTTATTTGCACAAGTTACAAGATCGGTGTTTTACTTTATTTCCATCTTATTAACCGTCTTCAAAAAAAGACTGAGGTCACTCAATTCGAATGTATATATTTTTTATGGACGTTTAGCCATAACTTCTTCCTTTATGAATCTATTTGGATGATTCTTTTTTTGTTTGATGCTTTAAGAGTGGTCCCATTTTAATTTCAGTGGCACTGGAGCTTCGACTTTTAAGATACAGCAGGGAACCCCCTCAAAATCATTGAAGTTAGTTTTATTTTTTGTAAAAAATTGTCTTGTTGAAAACTATATTGTATCGAGTTACTTTACTCTGTACCCTGACAAGCATCGCGCCGCGAGGTAAAGCTTACCTTATAAACGGAATAGAGGAGGATGGCTGCGAGGCAGACGTGTACAACGCTCATGACAGTGACGCCGACTGCAATCATGTACCAAGTCGTGTAAAGGTGGTCTCCGGCATCCTCGACCGTGCCGATATACGCGCGAGTGTTCTCAGCAAACACCGAGCACAGCACCACCATGGTCAACGATGCTAGCTGTCAACAGAAATAATACGAATTACTATTTTTGATGTTCAACATATTTTATGAAGCAATGATAGCTCAGTGGTAGGGTGTACAAACATCGCGTCTGTCGACGTGAGTTCGAACCCCTGCAATGAGTCTGAGCTTTCAATGAATGAAATCATATGACGGTGGTGAGGCTTTTTTAATGCCCATCAAGCTAACTACCCACCCTCAAGTTGAAAATCTGTCACCAAACACCCAGGCTTAACGTGTTAACATCTTGGGCCTGTAGTGTATGCGCAAGACACATTAGCGTGGCAGTCGCTTACCGACTGTAGGCGAGTGCGGACGTGTTCTGTTTACGCATAGAGTACTATCTCAGTGTCTGAAAGTGAGTGTTTAGATTAAAGAAAAAGGCAGATGGCGCCTTCAGAACACGAAAATGTGCCATATTAGTATTCAATTGTATCAATTTTGAAAGGATATGTCATGCAATGCCACCATCCCGTGTGCTTTAGTGTTACTTAGAAAATATACCGTCTAGTGCGCAATTGCATTGTAAAAGTTCTTCGCAAAAGCAAAAAAAAATAAAATGAAATTATTTTCATCGAATAAGAAAGCATATTTTGATATTATTTTCTGTTATTTTTTTAATAAAAATAAAATTACAAAAATGTTGCTAGGTTACAATGAAATATAATCCTGGAATTTATAGTAAAATATAACATATATAGTTACAGCGTTGAAAGATCATTTTATTTACAAACTAACTACCACGAAACCAAAAAAAATCGAATAAAATTTGTTACGTATTAGTTTGTCTGTTTGATAACGATCTGCAAACACTGAAAGGGATAGCGATATGGTTTCAAAGTAAAAATTAAGCATTAAGCAATTTAGTGTTTTAGGCAAAAATCTAAACCCCAACATGGCCGGCAAAAATTGAAACGCTTACGACATCGGGGTCATTAGTGATAGGTATAATAAGTTAAAACAAAAGAGATACAACAAATATAGACAAATAACAACAAATAACAAGAAATATTAATTCCTCAGGGCCCTTCATTTCAAGTGTGTGTACAATGTGTATACATTCGCCATACAAAAAAAATAAACTGCCTAAGCCTAAGATCGTAGCTAAGAAAGCACCTTGATGTGGTGAAAGAATACACATACCTGGGGCTAGAAATAGACCATAAATTTAATGTTTCCATGTTGACCAGGTATGTTATAAACTTAGAGCTGTGCTGTCAAAATTGCAAAGTTCCTTACAGTTCATTGAGACTCCTGTATATCTCATGTCTGTGTTTAATTATGGTCTGGCTAGCTATGATCGTACATATAAAAATACCTGAAAGACATATATAATATACAAATAAGATTGTTGATAATCATTGTTCTATTAAAAATTAAATATAAAAACCAGGATAATTACTATAATGATTCATTATAGTCTGAGCGTGTTCGATAAGGCGGATTTAGCAATAATTGAAACTCAATACAGTGACAATGTAACTTAAATTAGATAATGAGACCTGTGACCTTACGTAATCTGGTGTATCTTCCAAACATTAATATTCCCAAATGTAACGAGTACGGTGAGAGGTTTTGGAGATACATTCTGCCTACAACACTAAATAAATTACCAAAAGATATAGTAGACAAGCTTAAAAACAAAAATACAGACCAAATAAAAAATATACTTATTGATACTTTTTATAGGAAAGCTAAATAGTTAAATTGAAGCAGGTAGTAATTTCTTAACTATAAAGTTTTGTTATAATTTAAGATTTAGAGTTAAGATAAGTGTATTTTTTTTAAACATATTATTTATTTCAAGTAAAAAAGTAGATGTTTGATGACGGATGATGGATTAACGACTACACTGTTCGAATGGTAAAAAAACAGTAAAACTTATTTTAACTGCCCTGGCAACATTATTTACACGATCGCACGTGTCGATATCGGGTTGTCAAGGATACAGAGCTAAATGTATGTCCCACATTTGTTGTTCTGAAGGCCCCATTTGCCTTTTTCTTAAATCTGTGGGCCAGGCCATGTCGTCATTTAATAACAGGAGGGATTGTGGAAAGTATTAGGAAAACAAACTGGCGCGCTTGAAAGGGAATAAAAGCGTTCAGTCAAGACAAGAATCGAGACAGAAGAGGATTGGGTTGCCATATAAGAAAAAAAAAGCGTTTTTATTCGACGTCGCGACGTGCCATTCCATAAAAACAAGATAATTAAAAAAAAAATCCCTTTTGGTTTACTAATATTTCAAAATAAAAATACGACATATTTTAAATGTTTCACGTCATGCCAAGCGGCCCATGACGCCTCACGTTATTTGTATCTTTTTGAAACAAATTATTGAAGATTGAACTTTTTGCCGATGCGACATGGCAGCCCGAAAAACACCATTAGATTCGTTGTTAATTTGACTACACCGTATAGTTCTTGGCTAAACTATTTCGATTGAAACACCAAGGAAATAACAGAAAATAACTTGAAAATATATATATTAGGTCGGGCAAAAAGTGTTATCGCATGACGTAGGTATAAACTTGTTATAAAATTTATTTGACTGTACTATTTGTATTTGGCTGGTTTTGGTAACATTAAAAAGGTTACATTTAAAATATTAAATAAAAAAAGTTGTTTCTCGCTCTTTTTCATTTGTTTTTTCTTTCTGTAAAAATGAGTGAATGTAATGAACAAATTGGATACATTTTAAAATATTATTACAAAAAAGGCAAAAATGCAACTCAAGCAGCGAAAAAAACTTATGATGTTTATGGACCTAATGCAATGTCAGTAAGTGTTGGGTACGCAGCACGTCACACGCGTCGATAGGGCGAGTGACGTCAACCCGGGTTGGACGGGTTTGCTAATCTTATAGGATTTCTAAAAAATCCTATAAGACGCCGGATGCCCGCCTCGTGGCGATTATTCTTGCCGATCCGAAGTGCTCGGTACGGGGTCCTGAGGTGTGCGATATCGCACAAGCTCACTCGAAAGTGAAACACAAAACTTGCACTAACAACGTAACCGAGCCGACCGATCTGTCTATGTAACCGCAAGTCTTCAATATGTCCCGTAGTGGCGCTAGTGTCGATGGTTTTAGGTTCCGATGAAATCCGTAGTGGCGCTAGTGTCGATGGTCTTCTTTTGTAGGCGGTCGGAGGTCGGTCGGTTAGTGCCCAGCAACGCCGCGGGATTGAGAATGAAGACTCCGGCGTTACCGTAAAGGGAGCCCCTTGCGCTCGGGCAAAAAGTGCTCCATTTCTATTTGATTTTCATTATGGTCGGCTCGGTTTTCCGTCTATATTTATTTAATTATTAAACCTATGTACAAACTCCTTACGCCTAATTATTCTATATTGTATTCCCTATCTATAAACATAACTTATTCTATACTTAATCCATACTACGCGCCCGTATAAACGAAATACCCGGTCCCGAACACAAATCGATACATTCTTTACATAGTTTCGGGACGCGGGCCGAGCGCGTACTTATATAAATTATTATTCTATCTTAAATCTATGGGGAATAATTAGACAATTATGTACAATATTTATTTCAATGTCCTTATAGCTACTTATCATCTATTCTACGCTAAATCTATATGTATTGTCAATATTCTATATCTATGTGTTCTTTATTCCGTAATTCTATATATATCATTCTGTATTCGATAATTTATCTATTCTATATTCTATAACATAATATAATAATTCTATATAAATCTATTTCTTTATGTCTTGCATGGGGCGACGCCGCTGTCGCCAACATCCTCCCCCTCGTGCGTAGCACCGACTCCTTGTAGTGGCGACTCTATGGGCGTGGGTTCGTCGCTCGTTGCAGGCACCAGCAGGATCGTCTTGGAGACAGGTCTTTTCAGCAGGCCACCGCTCGTCTTGACGTCGATAGTCCGTACGTGGTCGTCGGGGCCCGGGTAGGTGCGGACAACTTGTCCGCGCGGCCATGTGTTGCGTGGCAGCGTGGAGTCCACTATGAGGACGGTATCTCCACACTGCAAGTCCTCACCGGCCGCTCTCCCGTCGATCTTCCTGGGCAGCAGCGTAGGCAGATATTCCTTGACCCACCTACTCCAGAAGTGGTCCGCCATACGCTGCGCCACTCTCCATGTTCTCTTGCCGGTCAGGTCCTCGTCTGTGTAGTCGCCTATGCTCGGAGCTCCGCAGGACCTCCCGATGAGGAAGTGGTTCGGCGTGAGTGCTTCTGACTCCCAGCTCTCTTCTTTGGCGACGAGGGGCCTCAAGTTGACTACGTGTTCCGCCTCCAACAGAAGAGTATGTAGAACCTCTTCCCTCGGGTGTCTTTCTTTTAGCGTGACTGCCAGTGCGGTTTTAACGGACCGCACCAAGCGTTCCCACGCGCCTCCCATGTTCGGAGCTCCTGGCGGGATGAACTTCCATTTAACGTTCATCTGAGCGGCCCGTGACCCGACATCTGCTTCCCTCGCGTTCTCGATAGCTTGCTTGAGCTCTTTGCTGGCGCCGACGAAGTTAGTCCCATTGTCGCTGTAAATGACTTTGGGCATTCCTCGTCGGGCCGCAAACCTTCGCAGCGCTAGCAGCATCGAGTCCACCGTCAGTGACGCTGCCAGCTCTATGTGGACCGCTCTTGTGGTGAGGCATGTAAAAAGCGCGCCCCACCTCTTCTCATGACGTCGTCCTATAGTCACTGTCATGGGCCCGAAGTAATCGACGGCCGCAAATGTGAACGGCGGCTCTCCATATCGTAGCCGTTCTATAGGTAAGTCCCCGGTGGGCGGTCGTCGTGGCGCGCTCCGATAGACCCTGCACCACTGGCATCGGACGGACATCGCTCGGACGGTCGATCTTAGTCCCAGGATCCAGTAGCGCTGCCGCACCTCGTTCATTACCGTCGCGTGGTTACCGTGCTGGAACGCTTCGTGATAGTGTTTGATCAATAGTCTCGCTATCACGTGCTTCCCGTCCAGCACGATCGGTCGCTTGTGGCCTGCTTCGATGTATTGCGCCGCGTCGATACGTCCGCGCAGGCGCAACAGGCCATCCTTCATTACGGCGTCGAGTCGTCGCAATTTGTTGTGATTCTCGGGGTTTCTTTCGCCGAAGCTCTCTCCTTGGCTGCCTCTCAACAGGATCATCTCTGCCTTGTTCAAGTGGTGCGGATCGAGCGGCAGCCATGGTTCCTCACGTGCCTCCGGGGTCCTTGAATTCCTTGATGATCGGGGCTGCTTTGTGCGCGTCGCCCTCCACGTGGGATATTGCTGCTCCAACCGTCTGGATACGCAGGCGATCTCCTTCCGGGGTCGACACAGGTCAATAAATTGGAGGACCCTGGCTGTTGCTCTCAATAACCTGACCCAGCTCGAGAATCTGTGTGAATCGGGCGTGGGTCGAGCGTCAGCGGTCCTCGCCGTGGCGACCAGGAAGGCTTCTTTCTCCTCTCCAGACGGTTCTCGCTTGAACGTTCGTGGTTTGGGCCAGCGCGATTCATCCCATTTCAGGAACTCGGGTCTAAATAAATTACCAAAAGATATAGTAGACAAGCTTAAAAACAAAAATACAGACCAAATAAAAAATATACTTATTGATACTTTTTATAGGAAAGCTAAATAGTTAAATTGAAGCAGGTAGTAATTTCTTAACTATAAAGTTTTGTTATAATTTAAGATTTAGAGTTAAGATAAGTGTATTTTTTTTAAACATATTATTTATTTCATGTAAAAAAGTAGATGTTTGATGACGGATGATGGATTAACGACTACACTGTTCGAATGGTAAAAAAACAGTAAAACTTATTTTAACTGCCCTGGCAACATTATTTACACGATCGCACATGTCGTTATCGGGTTGTCAAGGATACAGAGCTAAATGTATGTCCCACATTTGTTGTTCTGAAGGCTCCATTTGCCTTTTTCTTAAATCTGTGGGCCAGGCCATGTCGTCATTTAATAACAGGAGGGATTGTGGAAAGTATTAGGAAAACAAACTGGCGCGCTTGAAAGGGAATAAAAGCGTTCAGTCAAGACAAGAATCGAGACAGAAGAGGATTGGGTTGCCATATAAGAAAAAAAAAGCGTTTTTATTCGACGTCGCGACGTGCCATTCCATAAAAACAAGATAATTAAAAAAAAATCCCTTTTGGTTTACTAATATTTCAAAATAAAAATACGATATATTTTAAATGTTTCAGGTCATGTCAAGCGGCCCATGACGCCTCACGTTATTTGTATCTTTTTGAAACAAATTATTGAAGACTGAACTTTTTGCCGATGCGACATGGCAGCCCGAAAAACACCATTAGATTCGTTGTTCATTTGACTACACCGTATAGTTCTTGGCTAAACTATTTCGATTGAAACACCAAGGAAATAACAGAAAATAACTTGAAAATATATATATTAGGTCGGGCAAAAAGTGTTATCGCATGACGTAGGTATAAACTTGTTATAAAATTTATTTGACTGTACTATTTGTATTTGGCTGGTTTTGGTAACATTAAAAAGGTTACATTTAAAATATTAAATAAAAAAAGTTGTTTCTAGCTCTTTTTCATTTGTTTTTCTTTCTGTAAAAATGAGTGAATCTAATGAAGAAATTCTATACATTTTAAAATATTATTACAAAAAAGGCAAAAATGCAACTCAAGCAGCGAAAAAAACTTATGATGTTTATGGACCTAATGCAATGTCAGTAAGAGTAGCACAAAGTTGGTTCAAATGTTTTCAGTCCGTAAATTTTGATGTTAAAGATGCACCTCGCTCTGGTCGACTTTTTACGAATTAAATGGACGCCATTTAAAAAAAATAGAGCATGATCGGCATATCAGTAATTACGATGTAGCTGAAGAACTGGAAATTGGCCACAAAACAGTTTTAACCCATTTGAAGAAAGCTGGCTATACCTAAAACCTCGATATTTAGGTGCCAAACGAGCTCACTGAAAGAAACCTAATGAACCGTGTACTCATTTGCGATTAATTATTGAGATATAATGAAACCGAACCGTTTTTGAAGAGATTGATAAATGGCGATGTAAAGTGGACCACGTACGACAAGAACGTGCGAAAAAGGCCAGTCTTCACAGACTGTGGCTAAACCTGGGCTAACTCGAAATAAGGTGATGCTGTTTGTATGGTGGGACTAGAAGGGCATTGTTCATTATGAGCTTTTACTGCCCGACAAAACCATCTATTCGGATCTCTACTGCAAACAACTGATGAGATTAAAGGAAGCAGTTGAGAGAATGCGGCCGGAATTGATCAACAGGAAGGGTGTGGTCTTCCATCGCGATAACGCTAGATCTAATAATAACGCTAATCAGGCACAACTTTAGCCACTCAGCAAAAATTAAGAGAATTTGGCTGGGAGGTGTTAGTGTATCCACCGTATAGCCCTAACCTTGCACCTTCAGATTTTCACCTGTTTTCGTCTCTTCAGAATTATTTTGTTCTGAAGGTTAACATCAAGATAGGATTGCCAAAACTATTTGTCGCGTTTTTTTGATCAGACGTCCCAAAGTTTCTACAGTAACGGGATCATGTCTCTACCTACAAAATGGCAGAAAGTCATCGAACAAAACGGCACATATATACTGAAAACAAATGTAAATAAATAAACTTTGAAAAAAATGTCGTGAGTTTTCATATAAAAATGCGAAGAAACTTTTTCTCCGACCTATTATATTTGCGTAAAATAAACGTTGTCGAAGCGATCTACATGTCTTTAGGTGTGTGTGGTTCTCGCGCGCGATACCACGCCGCTACCCTACAATCCTAATCCCCGAAACAGGTCACTTTTTACAAATCGCTCGCCAACGCGCACGTCAATCGCCCTAAGCTCGAAATTCGACCTGCGACTTTTGAAGTGAAAACTTCTTTAGCATAGTTGTAATTTGAAAGTCGATGAAACGAAAAACCGAAAGCGACAGTGAAAAGAGACAGACACATAAATTCATAAGATTTAACGTGGGAGAAAATAAGATAGGGAAGTTTTAGGCAATGGTAAAATGGTACAAGAGGTTTGTTGCCACGCATATTAATGAATTTTATTACCTCACCAAAAAGGCACGAAATTAAAACTTTTTAGACAACACTTATGACATTCTATTACTGATTGATATTGTGTTAGGTTATCGTGGATATTTCAAATGTGCATTAATTGAAAATGATATTGTGAATAATGATTGTGAGTGCTTGTATGTACATTTTCATAAACTTTAAATTAGTGTGTTTTGATAAATTTCTGAATTAAAAAAAATAGATATGAAGGTTTCTCTTTTACCACGTGTGAATTCATTTTTTTTATTATAGATATTTTCTGTTTGACATTTGTTTGGGGGGTCTAAGTTCAATGGCACTTGTCGGGTTGGGATTCGTAGTATTAATTTATTTTATTTAATATATTAGTAACAGATATTATATATAAATTTAGTGCACTTCTCCATATAAACTTTAACCATGCCAAATCTCGGTCTTCCGTGCACGCAATAAACTTAAAAAGGGGTAGAAAGCTTTTGCTTCACGTATTAATATTGGATATTGGAGATTTAAATCACTGAGAAATCTACAATTCTCGATACGAAATAGTACTATAAGGACATTTCTTATGTGTTTGGGTTTTATCCAAGATGTTTCATACTACCATTAACTGATATCTAATATTACCAATTAAATTTAAATTAGTGAATGTAATCTAAATCCAAGAAATTTAATGACACATGCGACATGCCAAGAGAGGCACTAGACGAAATCGGATAGATTTTCCACCAGTATAACTATGTTTATATCAAGTGTGATCACAATTAAAATCTACATCTATCTAAACAATTAATAAAATTGAAGTGTCTGTTTGTAATTACAAAATAAAAGCATTTTAATAAATCCATAATATGAAAGTGTTATACGACAATTATAAACCAACTCACCAGATGAACAACACCGATAAGCTTCGAGCCTCCCTCGATGCCCA
The DNA here is from genome assembly GCA_033032175.1 of Saturnia japonica. NCBI lineage: Eukaryota > Metazoa > Arthropoda > Insecta > Lepidoptera > Saturniidae > Saturnia > Saturnia japonica. Next base: position 524,161 of record CM065317.1, read on the forward strand.
TGAAGCAGCAAAACGAGGTTACGTGTGGGACTCCCATCTCCAACGCTTTCTCCTCAACTACAGCCCTGAAACCGTAAATTTGCTTATATTAAAGGATTGTTTTATTCATCGAGCTTTAACAGCACTCGGTTTTAAGGGTTTATCCTTTAATCTTAATGTGGCAGCTTATTATTTCATCATAGCAATCAAGTAATTTCTTCGTGACGATTAAGAAAGAAAGATGAATGAATGGAAAGAAGTATTAAACAAATCATTAATCACCTACTAATTATATAACACGAGTAAGCTATAAGTACATATTACACATAGATTATTGTTTAACAATATCTTTTTCTTTATATATAATTTTCATTATTTTCCTAATTGTTCACTTACTGTTTTTATTGTAAGTTTTTCTTGTATTTAGTAAAGTGACAAGAAAATTTAAAAAAATAACTCCAAATTCAATGATTTTGAGGGGGTTCCCTGCTGTATCTTAAAAGTCGAAGCTCCAGTGCCACTGAAATTAAAATGGGACCACTCTTAAAGCATCAAACAAAAAAAGAATCATCCAAATAGATTCATAAAGGAAGAAGTTATGGCTAAACATCTATAAAAAATATATACATTCGAATTGAGTGACCTCAGTCTTTTTTTGAAGACGGTTAATAAGATGGAAATAAAGTAAAACACCGATCTTGTAACTTGTGCAAATAAGTAGGTATAACAGCGATTTCAACTTACTTAGTACTTTCACGTGTAATTCGATTAACCTTGAAATATCATTGCTTAAAAAAGTACAAATTATATAAGGATTACACAAGTGTTTAAAGTAAAAAAGAGACCATTTCTCTAAGAATATAAATGTTTTATTGGCGTTTAGTAATTGATAGCTTACTACGTAGATATAGTGTAGTAGGTATATTAACTAACAATTTTTAAAATAGATTCAAGCGTCTATTAAACTAATTGAACTTTAATGCCACAACAGATATAAGTCTATTTAGATATTAAAACTTAAAACCTATGACCATGTTTATAGCTAGTTGGATGATTTTTAGCTTTAACGGTGATGGTTCAGTACTAGCGTGTCTGAACATCGCGTTGAACAACGTGGTTTCAAAACCTACAGTGATCTGAAACATGATGCGGTTATATCATAGCATTTTTTTTCTCACCAATTATCACTATCAAGTTTGAAATCTGTCCAACAGATGTACCTACTTCAGAACTATTACCGTTGTTGCGAATATATCATTACTTAAAAACAAATAAAATTTTACTCAAAGACTAACTAACGGCTAATGTATTTAGATTAAAAAATACAAACTGTAAAAGTACACAGTTGAAAAACCGGTCTTAATCTCTAGTAACCAGAGAGTCGCTATAAAGTAAAGGTGTAGGAATTCATATTATAGGTCTAAATTTATTTAAAAAACAACACACATGTAAGTCAGATAACAATGTACAAACGTCGCAGTACGCGATATGCAAGAAGAATCGCAATGATTATGAATTCAGATGAACTCGACAAGGCGCGAGCGCGCGACCATGGCGCCAGACATTCGACCTTGTCGCGTCACACACAAATGAACACTTACATTGTTTGCTGTACAAAATCAAATCTTCCTTCGAACTTTACCGTGAACATGTTTTTTATGTACGAAGTAGCAGAGAAGTATAAATTCCACCTGATGTTCAGTAAAAAAAGTGTTTGTATCAGTTCCAACGCACAACTGGAGTTTACTCCTTAAGTACGACCGTCTTTGAATATGCAATAGGCAAATAGGTGATTGATTGACTGTTTGACGGACTAACTGTCTGACTGATTGGGTAGTTAATGATTTACCTAAAAGCAAAATGATGTATGTATACACATCGTAACGCTTTTTGTTAACGCTAAACGTAACGCTTTTATAAATTTCTCTCCTGATAAAATTTCCATACCGGGGTTCTTTTTATGTAACTTGTTTCTTAAGAAATAAATTCCAATAATTTCAGAAAACCCGGTCTCCTAACTGATACCTAGACCTGAAGACTGAGTTGGGCGCAGTCGAACTTTTCAGTATCTACCGCTCTTTGTTCAACACAATATTATCCTTACAACGTACAAACGTACAAACAACATTTACTGTTTATTTTTATGTCATGTATAGTTTCAATATTTATCGGCCAGGTTTAAAATATTTAATAAAAGACAAAGAACCGTGGATTGATTTTCATAACATCTGATGTAAAATACATACATCGAGACAAGAAGATGTTTACAAGTTAATGTAACTACTTCGGGCAGTTTAAATCATAACATTCAACTGATTTATGTACCTCTAGCTACCCCGTAGAGGTATAAGTGTAAAAATATTTGAATACAAAACACTCACTGTCCGTTATTGTACTCCATGATCGAGACAAGACTGACGCGCGACGACAACCACTGATCGAATGGGATCTCGAATACGTTGAAAAGTGTTTAAAACAAGATCCACCAGTGTTTTTGTGGGTAAACTTGTGCTATGTTGATGACAATGATGACACAGCCTGTGAATATGGGCTCAGAGATGTCGTAAGTTACGAACATACGGCGATAATATTTATAAACAGAAATTCCAATTGTTAAAAAACCATTCACTTAAAGGTGCCTGTGAACTATTTCTATTTAGCTAGCTCCATCCAGTAGAGCATAAGTTCTGAGTCTTATTTAGCCCACCGATCAATTTCAAATGAAAGTTTACTAGCGGCCTCCAAAAATCTGGTTTTTATATGTATAGGATACGTTACTTGCGCTCTATTTTAGCAATACTAAAGTCAGGTAATTGCCTGACATTCTCTAAAGGCAAGCATTATTTATCCAATGTCACGGTTGTACATAAATACAACTCAAAATATATATTCATTTTGTTCTAACAACAAAAATATAATATGTCTTTAATATTATTTCCCTTATTTGCTTACTAGGTATATAACTGAATGAATTATACCTATATAGTTTGTATGTATATTTTAATTACGCTGTTTTTAGTGCACTGATGTTGGTGTATGACGCGTCTATATAGTATATAAAATGTCATTAGTTTTAACATAAACTTGTTAGTACTTGATTGCTTTATACAAGATACAATGGGTGAAATTGCACACGAGTTAAGAGAGAAATGAAAAAATATATCAATAATAGGAATAAGAGGAATGAAAGTAATTTTGCAATTGCAGTAGTTATTTAACTATAGATTGAAATACGAAATATTCTAATTCATTCTTAACGCCCACTAGTCTTTTCTGAGCCTTTTACCGACCTGAAAACGTCCGGCACCCACAAGGAAGCGTTATCGTCCACTTTAAGCAAAGTAAAGAGATGCAAAAAAGTTTTACAGAAAGAAAAACAAATGCTTATAAAAATCCTTATGATTTTAAAGATACAATAATAGAAGCTATAAATGCTATATCAATATCTAAGTCTCCTATTACCATGATCGGTGTACTTACGCGCGCTGAAAATACTTATTTATACATATATTGATTTCTCTGATAGAAATGAAGGCGGAGCTAAAAGCAATCTCCGAAAGGTTTTTTTTAACCACAATTTTGTACTTGGATTACAGCAATTACGTATTCCTTGGATTGGACCACCGCATATAATCCCGTTAGTTATTATAGTGAACTTGTCAAGGACGACTCTTGCTAGTTTGTATCCTTGCAAAACACAAGCTAAAACTTATCATATCTTAAAATTCTTAAAACGAACTGACACAATGATACAACGCACATCTTAAACCGGTGGGTCTAGGAGAATTAAATATTGAAAAAGGATTAATGGGGTCTTATAATAGGATTATCCCTGAAATGCTGCTAATGGTAAATTCCATAAGACACACCACTATTACTTTAACAAAATTAAAATATAAAATGCAAAAAAATAGTGTACAGAATAAATAGGGTCGATTTTTTGTTTTCGTACATTTCCATAAACCCAGGGGTTGGGTTTTACAAGAACTTAATCTTTAAACATTATCTATAAACTTCATTATTTTTGGTAATGGTTTGTTTATTATTTTTGATTTTATTCCATTGGGAATAAATATGAGAAAAGCTGAGGCTTCCAGAACGTATTAATTCAATTTCGGTAGGTCGGTCCACCGCGAGTTAAGTAAATTCGCCTATAATCGAAAAATGAGACGCTTGTATGAGGAATGATGTCAAATATTGTTTGACGTAACTTACTCGCCTGTTTACGAGCTTTTTCTTGGAATATGATATATGTACAGATCTATAAAGGAAATTATAATAATTGGGTTTTGTAACGTAATAACATGTTAGTGAATTCCATTTTGCTTATGACGCATTGGCCGATTAGGGCTATTTTTTTAAATAGGAGAATGGATTTTAATTCACGCTCAAAGCCGGCGCACTTTGGATCGTATCCAAAGTGTTAATATTTTGTTTACGCACTCACACATTCATGATAAACCATCAGGCACTGACCTATATTTACTTGCTAAGGTCATTTTCATGAGCTACGAGGGCGGCACTGAAAATTTCGGGAATCAAGGAAGTGACACAACATTACTATTTAAAAATGTATTTATTGCTTTTCGAAGTATTCTCCGCGAAATTTGACACATTTTTCCATACGATGGAACCAATCATTGAAGCAACCATTCCATTCGGAAGTTGGGGTCTCCAAAATGGCCGTTTTGTAGGCGTCCACAGCTTCTTCAGGTGATGAAAATCTCTGTCCACGCAATTTATTCTTTATTTTAGGGAAAGTATAGAAATCATTAGGGCTTAGGTCGGGGCTGTACGGCGGATGGTCTAATAATTCTGTTTTCTTGCTCTAAAAACTCTTTTGTTCTGTGCGCGGTGTGAGAACTCACATTGTCGTGATGGAGGATGATGATGCAGCGGTTGCCGTTCTCTTTACGGAGTTCAGAAACGACCTGTGGCAAACAAATGCTAGCATACCATTCTGCATTAACCGTTCTTTGTCCCTCAAAAGGAATAGTCGTAACATGGCCGGTTTTGGAGACAAACGTGGCTACCATTTTTTTTGCAACCCTCCGTAAACGAATAATTTTTGTTGGCTTTAACTCATTTTCGAACACCCAAACTTGTGACTGGTTTTTTGTTTCGGGTTCGTACGCGTATATCCAGGATTCGTCACCTGATACGATGTTATATACAGCATTTGAGGATCCTGCGTGGAATCTTTCGAGAGTTCTGACGCACCAAGTAACGCGAGCCGCTTTTTGCTCTTCACAGAGCGAATGCGGTATCCAGAGGGAAAACAACTTTTTTACACGTAATTGTTCATGCAAGATTATTTGTATTTGACTCATGCCAATGTCTAAAGTTGCCTGAATTTCGCGGTGTGTCACATGTCGATCTTCCTCAATCAGCTTACGCACAGCATCAACGTTTTCTTGGGTGACTGCAGTTTTTGGACGACCTTGACGAGGATCATCACTGAGCTTGACACGTCCACGTTGAAATTCAGCAAACCAGCGATAAATTGTGGTTCTTGGATGGGGCTTCATCACCAAATGCAGAAATCATCCGGTCAACACAGTTTTTGTGTCCGACTTCGAACCACTTCGAAAGTCATAATAAATCATCGCTTTTCAATTTTCTCGAGTCAATTCCATTTTCTCAACGACTAAACAAGTTTGACAAAACCTTGAGACAAGACCGAGAATCTTTTTTTAAATAAATAAATTGTATTCGATTTTTAAAACCAAGGAGTTTTCAATTAAAAAGATTTTATTATGACAAGAACAATGGAAATATTCCATTCTCGATACTTTTAGTGCAGCCTATGTAATACGGGTTCGTAGACTTCATTTTTTTTCCATGAATGAATATATTTTGCTTCTCTTAAATATAAAAATTCTTGGATACCATAACTTTTTGTCATTTCTTTCACGAATGTTGATTTTAAACCAGTCAGTCATTATTACTATGTATGTGAATAATGTACTACCTGTATTAAAATTGGAAATTTACCAAGTGCGTGTCCGGCCACGCGCAGTGTATGGTTCCGTAGTTACCCGTTATAATTTAATCAATGAAATCTGTAAGAAAATACTTCTCCAAATATATTTTATAAATTGATTGATTATTACTCGTTAACTTGTAAAGCCTAACTAACCTACTTCGCATAGTTTTCCTTTTAACTTCATTATAATATACTACTACCATGAATTTTTCCTAATATCCGAAAACAACCATTTAGCTGGCAGGGGCAGGGGATCAATTGACTCTAACAAAGATTAGCACTTCTCTATACCGAAAAATGATTTTCACACATCCGCAAAATTTTTGAAAGACTTATCAAACATCTATCCAAAGACACCTATCAATAGCTGAGAAAAAATTCATTCCCACTTTATGTATAGGATATTATCTATAGGTACTATCAGACGGATCGTATGTTTGTTTGTCGCCTTCACAATATAAAAAAGATATGTCGGCTTAAAGGCTTCATCTACAAAATAAAAAACCATTAAATGATTTTATTATAATTAAACAAATTATCTAGTTTGGCTTCGTTTCTACATTTATCTTACCATATAAATACAAAGCTGAGAAAAATATCATTCTAACTGGAATCTCATTGAACCATACACATCGCTACAGATAAAACTCATGGTCAAACAAACAAATTATGATAAAGATCCATTCCATTTGAATGCAAAATGGATTGATATTTTCAATAACAGGAAACTAAACATTTATTAAAATATGAATGATAAATAAGCACTAAATTATTAACATGTACACTTTAATGGTTAATTAATTTTTATATAGATAAAAATAATGTAATTCATAATAAGTTTATTAATTATCATGAAACAGAAACTGCTCTCTGTGAAATAGTATAATGTATTCATTTGTATGGTTGAATTTAACTAGCACTAGGATATAATGACAATCTTGAATTGGAACATTTATTATTATCATAAGGGGAAGGAAGTCACATAGGTGTCAATTTTATTAAATTTAGTAATTACTTAATTACTGATTTTCATTGTTTTAAATATACATGACTAAGTTTTTTCTTAGTACTTTCTGATTGCACTGCATGGGTCAACTCCTATTTCTGGCTTGACATTGATTTATGGGACACTTGTAGACTTTATGGGCAAATAAACCTGACTGCTTTTAGAAAAGTAATAACAAATAGCTACTTTTGCATGAGGTGGAAGAAATTATTGTAGAAAAGTAGATATCAATTTATTATGTATTGAAAGTGTAAATTTATCAACTAAAACAAACAAACATGAAAGCCAGCCAACTTTTCTTGATCTTGTTTCCACTAACAAGAAACAAAGCACTTTAATTTAATGCTTCTTATAATAATAATATGTTAGGATTATTAAATTCAAAGTGAAATAAATAATTTGTATTTTCTTAAATTTTAGAATAAAAACATCATTATGATCATTCCGGAATTTTAGAGAACACAACAGTATGTTACTGCATCCACAAAGTTTATATATCTACCTACCAAATAAACTCTCTTAACATACCTACTCTACCCATTCCAATCTGTGATTATTACTCCAAAATTCTACGATACATTATTCAACAGTGCTTCATTTTACAAAAAATTAGTGTTTTTTCCATGTCCATGTATTTTTTCTTTCAAATTCCTTTTTTTATTTTTATGTATACATATTTTTATTCTTGATATTGAAATCTAGTGATTTAATTATTCAACTTTTTTAAATATTTTTAGCCATCTGATTTATTTATCATAATGATAATACACATAATTTTAAGGTATGCTTTGTTAGTTCTTAAATGTAAAAAAAAGAATGTCAAAACAGATGCAGAGGAAGAAGTGTTGAAAGAAACCAGGGACAACCAAGAATGACATCAATATGAAATAGAAAAGAAAAAATTGCAAGCAAAGTGAGAAGTAATCAGAATCAGTGTGAAGGTATGAGTTTATTAAATATTAAAGAAAGCAAAAGAAGTAGGTATATTATGTAGAAAAATGTTCCAACTTTCCTGCTTAGCCATTAGGGGCATGGCATGATAATAGAAGGATAACTCTTTAGATGTTGAAAATGATTTTATGATATTTGTTCTATACAGGCATGACATACAGAGATATGAAAATGTTTATGAGTGATAGCAGTGATATCGTTAGAAATTACATCTAAAACAGTATTATCTTAAACAAATAAAATGCTCCTGTGAAGCTCATACATGGTAACATTTTTTTTTTTTTAATACAAAAGCCACACAATAAAATTCTGAGTTGCATATATTTATACTCATAGAGGAGTGTATATATATAAGTATAATGCTATCTTTTAGTAATGCTTCTACATGGTTAAAAAAGTGTTTTTTTTTGTGAAATCTTCGTTATTTTTTTTTTATTCTTCGTCTAAATATTTCTCTTCTATTTTATTATGTAAATACACTAAATATCATAGTGTTATTTTAAGTTGTTATATTACTATTAGGTACTATTAAGTTGTTAGAGTACTATACTCCCTAGACTAGACTCCTTTTCTTGAAAAGTTTTAAATGCAAATGAAAAAAAATTACAACAATAAGGTGTAGAGACTTACCTTGAATTAATAAAGACAACGATTAATAGGAATAGCGAACACTTGAGGTGGTCTCAAACAAGCACTGTTAAAAATTTATTTAAAAAACTGTAGGAATGATCTCACACACACTCAGTCAACTAACAAGCACGAAATATACTACTTGTACATCTATTAATCTGTGCGCACAGCGCTTTAAACAAAATCATAGATAATACACTATTAAGGGAACAAAATATAGCTACTGCCATAGATTAATATGAATATACGGGCTACTACTCTGATTTTTTATTTTTTTATCTGACTACACTGTTCGCCATAGTTGTTAGCAGAGATAAAGTTGTTAGCCTTAGGGGCCCTGAAGCCGCTGCGGCTTTTACAGCTTCACCGAACTTGGGGTATACTGCTTCGAGCTTTTTTTTAGATCTGACTACACTGTTAGGCTTAGGGGCCCTGAAGGCGCTGCGGTTTTTACAGCTTCACCGGACTTGGGGTTGCTCTGAGCCACAGAGTACATTATACATACTGACTCTGTGCTAGGAATGTGAAAAAAAAATCGATTTTTTAAACAATCGATTAAAAATAGAATATTTTTTTATAAAATGGATTTCTTCAATCAAGTTTTTATTTATAAAAAAATACAATTATTTGAAAATCATTTTTTTTTCACTGGCGATTTTTTTTTTTTTGGTGGGTCTAATGTAATTGTGAAAGTAGGTATTTAATCACCCCCCTTTCTTCTTACTAACCTGCCAACCAGTCCTCTTTATTGAAAACCATTACTGCTATTATCAAGTGAATATAGTGTCCTGTCTTAGAAAGAATTCAGTATCCCAACAAGATGGTGGCTCCCTTGTCAGAACTTTCTAGGAAGTTTATGTGGCACATCAAAATGTATGCTTCCAGTTTATATTTATAATCCATTTTACATGCACAAGCTATATAACACAAAACGCTACCAGTATTACATAATATAAGGTCTAAAGCCTAAGTTAATGGACCTATACTACTATTATTGTTCTGAAGAGTTTCTTTGTTTGTTTGTTTGGTTGAACGCGATAATCTCAGGAATTACTACTTCGAATGGAAAAAATGATTTTTGTTGGATATCCCATTGATTAAAGAAGGCCTTTATTCTATATAACATATATTGCAAAAACGGGGAAGGAGTATTGCTTTTGAGAGCTTCCATTGCGTGCGCTGTGTAAATGCTTAAAGTTACTCAACAATCATTAACTTAAAACCAAAATCTCTACTCTCTCTCTCTCTCTCTCTCTCTCTCTCTCTCTCTCTCTCTCTCTCTCTCTCAAAAAATCTTATATAAAAAATCACAACATGCCATTTTAAGAACCCACCAAATTTTTTTTTTTTTTTTATGGAACTGACTACACTGTTAGCCTTAGGGGCCCTAAAGCCACTGCGGCTTTTACAGCTTCACCGCAATAGGTCGCGATCTATTCGAATCCCTACACCTACGATTCGAGCTAACTAAATATACACATAGGCACGTTCCCTTTCTCCTGGGAGGAAGGAAGGAACCGTGCGTATGTGTATTCAGTTAATCTGTGTATCTTACACTAACTAGCGTCCGTTAACCAACGTAAAAAAGTAAGGTCCCTCACAGAACCTATGGACCTTGTTTAAAGTGCTGTGTATGTTACGTATTACAATAGTAAGTAAGTTTTGTATTGGTGCTATGATACGTACAGTGTCACTTGTATCGCGCGGGCGGTTGCCTGACCCAAGAGTTTCACACCGAGGAACGGACCTAGGCTTGGGTTACCGCTAGAGAGGGTGGACGTGACGGGTAGAACCCACCAAAACTTCGACAGCCTTTATATATTTGTGATTTAAAGGCTGTCGAAGTTTTGGTGGGTTCTTAAAATGGCATGTTGTGATTTTTGGTTATATCACCCATAAATAACGTTATTTATAATTAAATAATGAGTTGCTTTTTAATTTAATATTGTATTTTTGTGTTCAAAAGGATTGTAATAGAAGTAATGGAACGCACCACCCGCGCCTTTGTAACTATTTACGCAGAGTATAATAATTTTTAGCTGTGCCCCACGGTTTCACCCGTTTTAATTTTATACGACAAACACCGCAACACCAGTGTACCCGTGTAGCTTATCATAATTTTTCTTCCCACAAATACAAATTATTTCAATTTTTCATTATCTAGTATAGGAATACTATATGTCCAAATAACATGCAAAAGTATGATGAAGTACCTAACTCTTGTGCGTAAGGGTTGATATACCATGTGTAAAATAATGATCTTAAATCACTTTTTAATGTTATACCATTGTTTGTTATTTAATAGCTTATTGTGGGTTATGTATAAGATATAGGCATATGCTATTGCAGACTATTTTAAAAATGTACTAAGGCCCAATATTTTTTTACAACATGTATTTACGTACAACTAAAAATTATCGCAGCGCACGCGGATAAAGCAGTTCGGGAGAGCTTCGTGTTCCGACTTACTTAACAAAAATCAATATTAAAAGCTAGTTAGGATGTGCATCTTGATGCTAAATAGGCTATACTATTTCTTGAAAATCAGGCTATCGTACACAAAAAGAATTTTTCAAATCTGACTCGTAGGTCCAGAGATTAGCGTATTTAAATAAACAAACAAACATAAAAACTCTTCCGCTTTGTTATATTAGTATACATATAGTATAGATAATACTTTTAAAAGTTTAAAGAATATTCTTACTTTGAAAACCAAATTCCGAGGATAAAAAGTCGTAAAATAAGAAGAAAAAAACATTCTTTACTTTTTATTCAACAAAATTTGGTACAAGAATGGGCATTCTCCGTTATTAACAATATTTTTTGTCTTTCTATTGAAATATGTTAATTTAAATTGATTAAGAAAGTTATGATTGTAAATATTTCAGGTTTTAATTCAATTTGTCAAGAAAATATGAATGAAATCAATTATTAAAAAATTGATAATTTTTTAAATAAAAATCGTTTAATAAGTAATCGATTTTTAAAACATCGTTTTTTTTTTAAATTCACGTCTCTACTTTGAGCTCTGATCTCTAGTTAGTCTGTGCTACTCTATATTTATGCATGTGTCCGTTAAAGCCAATCGTAACTGAAAACGGTTGACATGCCTCTAACGTATCGTATCGGTATTCATTTAAAGCGGCCTGTGTACATGTTAACGCATTAGATCCGTTCCTCGGTGTGAAGCCCTTGGGTCAGGCAGCCGCCCGTGCGATACAAAGTGACACTATACGTGCAACACTTAGTTACCCACACACAACATTACACACGTATGAACACACACACGTGCACACCACACAGGTACATAGGTTCTGTAAGGGACCTTTTTTTTTCTTTTTTTTGCGCTAGTTTGACTAATGCGCTAGTTAGTGTAGAAAAACCATTCCGATTAACAAATACACATACGCATGGTCCACTCCTTCCTCCCAGGAGGAGGGGAACGTGCATATGAGTATATATTAGTTAGCTCGAATTCTCATAAGATTAGGGAATTAGCTAGATCGCGACTTTTTCGCATTCGCGACGACCGCCCGAGCCGAGGTTCGGCCACTCTGGCACCCTCGTGCGGGTCGTCACAAACTTTCGCGGCTGAGTGCCCTAAGCGCTCGCCCCCAAGTCCGGTGAAGCTGTAAAAGCCGCAGCGGCTCTGTTTGACGATAGGGCCCCAAAGGCTAACAGTGTAGTCAGTTCAAAAAAAAAAAAAAAAAAAAAAAAATGTTAACGCATATATACAATAATAAATTACAATGTATTATGTATTAGTGTATATACTCGACTATATCATATGCGTGTTTGAATTACGGATGTGTAAAATCTTGTGATTTCGCGTCACCGACATCCCCTGCAATAATTCAGACTATAATTGAATTTAAAAAACAAAATTGCGTTTTCACTTAGGTCGCTAGTTCCTCTAACTGTTGAGTTTTTTTGTCTTCATTAAACGTAATCCTAAATTAAGTTTAGCTTAAAATTAACACAACAATCATTGACTGTTAGGCGGCACGAAGTTCGCCGGGTCTGTCAATCTTCTATACAATTAATAAAATTGAAGTGTCTGTTTGTAATGTCAAAATAACAGTTTTTTTTACTAAATACATATTAAAGTATTATACGATACCAATAACAAAAAGCCCATTTTTAAAATTTTTGTCTATCTGTCTTTTTGTTACGGGTAATCTTCGAAACGGTTGGACCGATTTTGATGCCACTTTTACTGATAGATAGCTGATTATTTAGGGACTAACTAAGATCTCTTTTATTTTAGAAAAATAATTTGGGTTCCGTAAAGATAAACATAAAAACTGGTCGTGGTGAATTAATTCGGGCGCTTAAATGGCTTATGCTGAGTAAACCATAAGAGATACAGCAAGTTAATGTACTACATAATTATAGGCATTAAAAAGACCTACAAAAAAAATCGAGGAGAATATATATCAATTTTTTAAGGAACACCCACAATAAGCATTTTTGTCTTTAAAATAGCCGGAAGCGGGGGAGCGGAATTCGCGCGGGAATTCTGTAGTCCACGTGAGCGAAGCTACGGGGCACAGCTAGTATTATAATAAAATTAAAATAAGTTTTATTAACACAAAATTAATAAGAATAAATAAATCGAATAGGTACCAAAATGTCAGTTTTAATAAATAACATAAATACTTTAATCAGAATGCGTATTATATACCTACATCGATATTAACAGATGGATTTTTGAGATAGGGCAGTATCTATGGGTAGGTACTTTAACCGTTGTAGCTACAAGAAACCTTTCCGAGGAGACTGTCTTTAACTTCTTGATACATTTTGATCAGCGTTTACACTTTTTTAAAGCAGCAAGAAAATTGACAATTTTCACACAAAGTTTTTCCATGTCAGTCGATGTTGTTTCTTACAAGGATCAATACACTCTATGGGACCAACTGAGGTTAGTAGAGTACTAGGAATATGTCAGAAGTCTCAAATATATATTTTTCATATTAAAAAAGTATACATTTTTCAATCGAAATGGTGGAATAAAACTCTCTTCTGCGTGATATCCGGTGATAAGAAAACTTCCTCAGATGCAACCGACGAATGGCTTAGAGAATACACTGTAGTCAGTGTAGTGTACCGGAACAACTCTAGTGATAATGTACAATCGAGGGTAGTCACTAGAAATCAAACTACCCGCAGTAACGTAGACGCCGCAACACATCAGTCGACTCGTAACCACTGTCTGTACCTCTGTGAAACCAGACTGATACGTCGGGCAATTAAAAAGTAAGACGCTTTCTATACCCGCTTTAAATTATCTCATTAAAACATTTTGACTTAACATCAACAAACGTTAACCAAAAAATTAAGAGTTTACAACACCGTCGAGTCCACTTGCACAAATAAATGTAATATCAGACCACATAAATTAAAAGAAAAATATTATTTTTCATCTAGGCCTTGAAGAATCTAAAAAGATTATTTAAATAGGATCCGTTGTTTGAATGCTGCTCTTACTCACGTGACTTATCAAAACGATACGAGAACGAGAGTTACGTTCCCGCCCAGCACGGGCAACCTGAGTTCTTGGAGCTTTCAGGGGATTGATCACAACGCATTAATGACGAAGCTCGCGCCTATAAGAGACTAATTCAAACCACGCATGATCGTGAGCAACAACGTCATCGGCAATCCTTTTCCATCAGATATCGCGACTAGCGGCCTCTCTCCCTTAATTATATCGGTTGATATTAAAGGTGAGCATGTCTCCTGAGTCCTGTCTTTTGAGCTTCCCACTGGTCGTTTTGCATTAGCAACCTCTTTCAAGAGAATTGTCGTAGCCTAGCCACCAAAGTCAGCTTTGTTTTAATAGTGTAATAATACTAGGCAGCCTTGCTATACTTAACACTTTCTCATTTTTCACCGTATCCTTCCACGACGTGTTAAGAATACGCCGAAGACAGCGCATACGGAAGCTGTTTATCTTTCGCTCCTGTTTAGAGTACGACGTCCAGGTCTCAGGCTCCATACAAGAAGTATGCTCCAGATGCAGGTCAGATATACAAATTATGTTGTTTTCATTACTTAATTATATTAACTGTCCGTTATAAAGCGTGGTCTTCAGTCTTTACAGGATGATAAATCCTCCCGGAACGTTGAAATCTGGTAACGTCCTTTTCGTACATTATTTGTTTATGCCGACTGTGTACTACTAATATGCAATAAACAGATATACCTGTGAATTAAATGGACAGTTATAAATATACTTATAATTGTTTAATCATTTTAAATAACAAGTAAATACGTACTTAATGTTTTTATAAAGGTATTTTTAAATCAAATTATTAAAAATTTTTTTTTAGCAGAAATGGCTTTTTAACGATTTCAATATGATTATTTCAGATTATGTACAACCCGCTTTAACGTATAAAAAAAAGTGAATTGCACACGTGGTAAAAGTGAAACCTTCAGTAAACATAAAAATATTCATTTACGATACACGCGAACAATACACCACGCTGACTGTGACGCCTTTTCCCAAGTCTTAGTAACGCGAAGGCGCATAAACACGTACAAAAAGGAAACCGAAATAATAGAAAACATTGTATAATGTATTCTATCTCATTCTCTCGCCGGTTAAATCCAATAGATGTATGTCTTTGTTCGTCTTACTAGTGTTGATCAAGTTTCAAATCAAAACGGTGCTAAACAAGTTTTCATTTCATTAATCTCAATTTGCCATTTTGTAGCCAATCTTTAGCTATTTCTGTTATTGTTTTGCTCTTGCAAACTACCCGATCACTTTTTAGTTAGGGCCGTCGAAATTATTAAGTCAAATATCTCAGTTAAAAATTAAAAGAAAAAGGCATAATGGCGGAAAATAAGTGACATGAATTTGTTTCCACCTACCTGACGGACTTTTGAGTTTAGATGCAATCTACCTACGCTATTCATTGAACGTAGTTTACGCCTTGAAACTAGGTTAGTAATTTTAAAGTTTATTCTTAACAAGAAAATTTGTAACAAAAGCGAAACCTACCTCAAAAATTTTGAGGAGTTCCCTGGTGTATGTTGGAAGTCTGAGGTCCAATTCAAATGAAATTAAAATTGGACCACCATTTGGGTAACCCCTCTCCAACGAAAAAGGAATCATATAAATCGGTTCACAAAGAAAGAAGTTATGCATCAACATCCTCCTTTTTTGAAGACAGTTAAAACATTGATTATTATTCAAATAACTACATAAAAACCGATTTCATTTCATATCTTCTACTCTGAAGCAGAAGAAAATTATAATGATTACTTACACGCTCTAATTAGATGGACGACTATGATGATCACCTCTACGACGAGGAGTTCTCCAGTATCCTGCAGCACGAGGCTGATCCCGGTCAGGCACATGAGGAAGAATACAGCTGACATTATCCCGGTCACGATCGTCCACGGTAGAGTCAGGGAGGCGAGTTTCTATAATTTTTTTATACATATACATTTATAGTTTCATAACCTTGTCTTAGTTTTCTGGTTAAAGATTCACACGCATTATGCTGTTTTACTGTTAGGATTCTAAGCCATTGGTCTTCATATTGCGACCGCAATTTAAATTTAGTGCGGCCCGTAGTGAGTTCCAGTTGGAAATCTGGCCTGACGAGCTTCTTTATATCCCAAAGCAATATTGTATACATGGATTTAACATTACTAGTGGTCGCCCAATGATCGAAATTCGACCAGCAACTTTTTAATCATAAACTATTTTCTGTTTGAGATTTGCAGTATGAACCTAAACAGTGAATATTATATCACTTGCTGTCACTTTTCGTTGAGTGACAATGTCAATATTTTAAAGGGTCTAAGTTCAATGGCACTGGTCAGGTTAGGATTCGCAGTATTAATTTATTTTATTTCATATATTAGGTATAGATAAATTTTAGCTTTTTGCACTCCTTCTCCATATAAACTTTAACCATGCTAAATTTCGCAGACTTCCGTGCACAGAATACGCTTAAAAAGGAGTCCAAAGCTTTCTTCTCACGTATTGATATAATGATATCAATATACCAGAAAACACATTAGCCCCATTGGCCTCATGCCTCATTAGCCTAGTGATCCTAAGCACGACTGCTATGCTCGATATCCTAGGTTTGATTCTCAAGTCGAGAAAAAATGTTATTGGATTTTTCTATGAAATTCTCAGTTTTAGCTTTGTTCCCGATTAATGGCAACAAGTTCATTCCCTATTACATGGAACCTAAAACATACCCGGCCAGATGTGGGTGAATATTAGTGCATCTGTGCCTAACCCTTCGGGGAATACAGGCGTGATGGTATGTTATGTTATATATTCCTCAAAAAAATAAATATCGTCCCTATGAAAGCCGATACATAAATTGCTACCCAATGCGTTTCGTCTGACATTGTTAATAATTGTCCGTGGTGAAATAAAATTAACGACCACAGTTCTAAACTATTAAAGGCAGTGAGAGATATGTGTTATGAGTACTTATGAGTGTTAAACGCTCGTCGCCGTTAACAGGCAGGACTGTAAAAACCGTCACAAAAGCTTCTAGATCTTATAATTTTAATAAATATATTTATAAACTCCACAAATATTAATATGCTTTATGAAGAATTACTTCACAATTTACATTACCTTATAAGCCGCTACGATGAGTAGAATGGACGATATGAGATGAGCCCCGGCGATCACAGCGGCGGTGATATACAATACTAATTTGTGGATGGATACGTTGCCATTCTTGCCTAAAGGCGCCAACGTCACCAGGAGACAGTAAACGGTGAGCTCCATTAAAGCCCATATCTAGGAAAAGGTTTGTCAACTCATAAATTATAACATAAATATAACGCCTTAAAAATTATAATAGCAACATTTGTAAAAGAAGAATTTGGTAAAATAAATTTGACAGGCACTACATTCTTACAAAGGTGCCTAGGTGTTCAACTACAATCAAACCAAGATAATAATCTTTTATTGACAGCAATATTTACGTCATTCAAGTAAATACCCGAGAGCAGATATTTAACTAGGTTATCTTTGGATTTACTTTACTTTGTAGTTTTTCTTACTATCATCCTCTATCAGGTAATTTAGAGTAACGTAACCAAAGATAAACATTAACTTGAAAAAGTATGTCAGGATCATAAAATATTTATATTGCAGCAATGTTTTGTTTTGTGTCTCTGTGAGTAAAAATTTTGTATGTTACATATTATATGCATTTTGTGTACGTAGGTACCTATATATTCTTATCTCAAATACAAATTAATGTCAATCAATTAGAATAGACGTAGGATCGGTGTTTCGCTCAGTCGTCTGTGTTCATTACATATATATGTCTATATTACTAGCAGTACTTGGTTCAAAGTACGGTGACAAATTGACCATGGTTATTATAAACTATAGCAGGTAATTACATTAATTTACATTTTTATATATATATATATATATATATTGGGATATTAATAAAATTGTCTGTGTCCCATGTAATTTTGTTAATATTATGTACAATGCAAGACAAAGAAAACCCCGCGGCCCTGGAAGATTACCCACATCGAGTTTTGAATTTTACGCCAGATGTCGCTTCAACGATTTGAATGTCAAAATTGTTCAGGAGTTTATCGCCCGCGACGAGACGTTGTTAATGCAATACTTAATGCATTTGCAAATAAAAACAAACAACTTACTGTCGATAAATATCCAATAATCAATGTTCCAGTATGGAGATCGGCGCAGAAACAACACTTCTTCACCATAGGAACACTCATCTTTCTAACAATCTAATTCGAATTCGGCTAAATTAAAAATAACTATGACTTTACATTTACTATTATGTAAACAGAACAATTTTATATTTAGCCGGTTTTTACAGCAGCACGTTCGCATAGCGCCAAGGATCTCTTATCACTAAAATATAATTGACGAGATTATGACGCAGTCATTATATTTATCTGATTTTAACTTATTTAATTCATATATTAATGAGTATCTATAATCTTATTTTTTTATTCTTACTGCAAAGTTTGTTCCAAACTAAACCAGGTTTCTTTACGATAGGTACGTTAAAGTGAACTATCTCTCAAGGGCAGACGTACACGTATCTCTCAAACGTACTGCGAGGGATTCTTAACTCTAGGATGTTAAGTACCAGACGAGACGTACTTTTATTTTAGACATACATGACAGCCTTTTAACATAGATCACGGAAGTACCATAGACAAACTTATAACTAGAGATGTGACGACTATAAACACGACACTCGACTGGTGGAATACCTCCACCGCACAGAAGATGCCAACCAAATAACCTTGCGTTGTGTTCCTACGGTGAATAGGGTTTCCAGATCTTCTTGAAGGGGGTGCCAGGTCAGCAACACGCTAGTGGTATGATTAATTAGAGTACCCCTTGTACCTCTAGAGTTACAAGCACCATCAGGCAAGCCGTATGATTATTTACCGCCTTAGTTTTATATTGAAAAAAAAAAAATTAAGTGAAAATTTCCTAACACCATACCTTGATAGTACCGTGACGTGTTTCTTTATAAAAACACTGACTGATCCGTATTAAAAGATTCTTTTGTGAATTGTAAAACCTAACTTACAGGTAAAGAGTAAAATAATCTTTCAGGATTCCAACTTATCACGTATTACGTCACCTGAGAGATATAACAGTGAACTTGGTTTATGTTTGTACAACAAATTGTAACAACATGTAAGATGCCTTGCGATAACAACATTGTTGAGAAATTACTGTTAAAATGAATCATCTATTCGTAGATGTAGGTTAAAGATACTATAATCCGGGAGTTGTCAGCTTTTAGAAAATTGTTTTAAACACTTTATATGATGAAAATAATATCGATGATAATTTTTTCTTCATTAATACATTATAAAAAGTGATTTATTAATATTTTTTCATTTAAATAAAAAATACGCTACAAAAACGCGGTATTATGGTCTTGTGACGTCAACATTCATTTTATATGTCATTTCACCTATATTACGTTACACCTATCTTCTCCTATCACCTACCTTCCATACGAAAAGACATAAATCTCTCAAGGGCATATCTCAAGCATATACCGATGTACCTACTACGAGAGATTTTTAACTCTAGGATTATTACATATACCAGACTACGAGAAATGACAGGAGTTATTTACAGGTCATAAAGGTCATAGAATTTTTTTTTAGAGATTTCTATCGTTTTGGGGCTGCCCGACTGGTGGAACACCAATATTCTACACAAGATTGGAGCAAAATAACCTTGGATTGTGTTCCTGCGGTGAGTTAGCTTTATAGAGCTCCTTGGGAGCTGCTTAGAGGGATTCAAGATCGGTAACGTCGTCCATAGGCTACGGTAACCGCTTACCATCAGGCGGGACGTATGCTTGTTTTACACCTTAGTAGTATATAAAAAATATTTTAAAAAGTAAAAATATACATTGTAATCTTATGTACGTATTCCTATATATAAGTGGTTATGTCACGAATTATCACTTTACACATTTCTGCAAAATGTGACGTGTAAATAATGTAAATGGACTCGTGTTCGATATAGCGCACAGTTTATTACGTTTACAAATAATTCGTGAAAATCTTGTAAATATACAACATGACGACATGCGGCCGCGATTGTCCGGCAAGCCGGCTCAGGGCTGTTTCATACTGTTACCAACCTTATACAATATAACTACTGATTTTTTGTTTGTAAATTTATGACTTAAATTCCATTGAATACAGATTGTTGATTCTATTAGACATTTAATAGAACAGAAAATATAAAAGAATATGCAGCATAGGGCTGCGGGTTTGGTATCAGAGAAACTTGGTATCTCTTTAAACTTTTATTCCTTATACAAATAATTATGATTTACAAAACAAATTACAACTCCTGTGTATGAAAACTATGCACATACTATGTGTGCCGAAACAACTTCCGCTATAATATAATTCAGACCGGATACGCTGACCGATAACGGAAGTCGTTAGTACTCAGCACTATGAAGCCAAAACAGACTGTTTATTATTATTTTTTAATCTCGGATAAGTAACACATAATGATGTAGGTAGTTACCATCTGAAATATGATTAAAATCGATTACGGTTTCAGAACTAGATCTATTTACTTGTATTGTGTATATGAGACTTTGTATTTAGATATTGTATTACATTTCAAGTTTACCGAGACAGTTGTTGGTTTCTGTAAGACACTAAATATTATTTATTTATTTGAGCCACTTGGTCGTAAGACTTGGTCATAAAAAAGCTTTTAAAATGAAAGTGGTCTAGGTATAGAGTGAATTAATAGGTATTATTACTACTTGATTTTTAAATCGCCCAAAATAATTATAGTATTAATATAGGCCCAATATGGCCTGAAAAAACTCTACCTCCATTCCTGAAAAAGTTACATGGTAAAAATTGTTAAGAATTTGCCATTTCATTCCGCATTCGGAACACGATGCAGTGGCAAAAAATAAAATTTGACACTCATTTTAATCGCTAAAAGAAACATCATCTCCGAAGCCTTCGTCGTTTTCGTGAATATACATAATTCGTTCGATTATATTTGGGATTCCAGACTCAACTTCGTCAGACAATTTTTCTTCTTCACCTGGTGTCAGGAACGATATTAGCACCGCGAGGTCGAGTTATCATTTCAAAGATAATTTAATACATGTATATTATAAATATTAGGATTTTTATTTCTTCCAATTCTCTTTTGTCAAATTATATTAATACTAAGTCTTGTTCTTGTTAGTTGTTACAATTTTAGTTTAACTTAAAATATGTTTTGTAAAATAAGTAAAAATAAGTTCCAAATTTGAATGCGGATGTCTTACAACTGCACTGAATAGAGCTCCACACAGTTATGTTCAACCAAAGAAAAAAAAAGAAATGATGGACTTGCCTTAACGTAATAAAACAAGTGTAAATAACAGGAAAACAGAAATACTCAACTTCTATGTAAGTTATCTAGTTGGTACCTAATCGTGTTACATTACTATAGATAAGTACGATTTAATAAGTGAAGTGGAATGTAATCAGTTATATACAAGCCGGCAGCCGGCTTCACGACTCATCTACCTACTGAGTACTGTTCGCGTTCACTTCATACAGAAGTAACAGAACACATTAGCAATGTGTATGTCGTTGAACAATTTCTGCTGCTGCATAAACCTGAGTGCTGGAGCTAAGATAATCAGTGTTATATCTACAGTGAGTGTTTTTTTTCTTCAATGTTTATGTTAAAATGTAGTTAGTCTATTCTCCAGTGAATTAGTATATACATATTACGATAAAATGGTCTGTGTAAGTACGTATTCTGTACAATGTTTCAATACGAAGAAACACGTATATTTGCTTCTGGGGTATCGCAACAGTATTTGGCTGTGTGTTACAAGTGATATATTTTGTTCGACAACAAATGGGAAAGTGTATTAATCACATG
Organism: Saturnia japonica; assembly: GCA_033032175.1. Classification (NCBI taxonomy): domain Eukaryota; kingdom Metazoa; phylum Arthropoda; class Insecta; order Lepidoptera; family Saturniidae; genus Saturnia; species Saturnia japonica. The sequence continues at coordinate 546,154 of CM065317.1, forward strand.
GTAAATAACTTGATTTAAATGTCACGCGCGCCTGTGATCATTCAGTGCTTGGATAACTTAATCCCTAAATCTAGATATCGATGATAGATTGATAGGTACTAATCGATCGACGCGCGACGTTTCGGTGTAATGATCGGTATTACCATCAGGTAATGTGCAATAATTTTGCTCAGCTTAGATAAAAATATCCTATCCCAGTCTAAAATATCTCTTATAATTTCTTCAGATTAAATAATAAGTAATAACCTTGATACCTATATATACTATATAATGATAAATGTGTCGACTTGATAAACCACCAATTTAAAGCACCGAAAAGAACAAAATATGTAAAGAAAAAAATGAAACTGAATATAATGAAATAGCTACGCGTTATCATAATAACTACGGGAAGGGCAAAAGGACAATCGATAGTATGTAAGCCTGATAACACCGGGACTAAGAGATAATCTCATGATCAATTAATCTGTTTCAAAGTCTATAGTTTCTACCATTCATTAATTCAGTTGTTTTTGGTGGGAACTAGATTCACACTAGTTGGGTCATATTTATTGTGTATAAGAGCACGCCGGCATTATTAATTTTATTATAAGGAATAGTTTCTATTAGAAATGTCTATCCATATTATGTTGGTCAGCCATAATAAATAAAATAAAAATATGTATGTACATATTATAATATTTAGCCTGAACAGTTTCAATTAACATACCAAAATTTTCTTTACTACTTCCGCCTGAAACAGATTAACAGTTGTTCAGTATTTCTGCAATAAAAAACGTTTGTTATTGATTATTAAGGGGAATTTGCCAAATTAAGAAAAATAAAAAAGTGAAATATTAGTAACTGAAACTTTATAGAGATGCAGTCGAGCCCGTAAACTATTCGATATTAACTTTTAAGGAATAAATGTTAAACAAATAATAATAATTATCCTGAGGACTCAATTTCCATCTAAGGATGTGATATGGAACATAGTTTTTGATTATTTTTTTAAATTATTATTTGTTTAAAACGTTTCACATATATTCCAGCTCGTGTGGTTCTCTTGTGGAAGGCAGAGGAGGTAATAAAATGAAACAGCACTTGAGAACACTCGTCATGCGCAGTTGAAAAGCAATTAGAAAACGATTTGTTTTGCAGCTATGGTCAATGGTAATCGTGATACTGTATGGGATGCCAGCCGCGTTGTACTATCCGAGCTTGCCGCCGGTCAGGCTCGTCTTCTACATCGTGGTCGCAGCGACTGCACTGCTGCAGGCGTTGTTCGGCTGTTTATTAGTACATGGCACATTCAGGGTAAACTAATACACTTGCTCTCAACAGCCCATCAAACTGATTTCTTCTATAAAACAACGGAACTCTCGCGCGCTCGCGCTGCAGTGTGATCCCGTCTGAATGATGTGATTGCTAGCACAGATTATGTTTCAAAATAGTCGGTAGAAATAGAAAAGTATATGTCATCTTTTTTACACAACTAAGGTATGTTAAATAAGCGTACGGCCCTCCTGGTGGTAAGCGGCTATCGTAGCCTATGGAGTAAGGACGCTTGTAATACCAGAGGTATCACTAATGCGTTACCGACTTAAACCTCGCCTCCCCCCTCCCCAAGGAGCTCTGGAAACGCTACTTACTACAGACCACCAATTAGACTGGCCCAACTAGAGAGAAGATTATTAGTTGTGTGGATTAAGCACTCTTCAGAGCGAGGCAGAGCTGAGGGCTGCTGATTTGGAGTTGACGTACGTGTGGTGGTGATGCCTCCGAAGATAAACCTTGCGATTAAACCCGCTCGATCACCACGATTCATCGCTTAGTTTTTATAGACTTACTAGCAGAATCATACTTACGAGTAACATAGAGAAAATGGTGGGTTTCATTATCAACTCGTAATAAACTCGTATAAAAGTACAGTATTAACGAAATAGATAGAAAATACAACGCTGTGTTTAATAAAAACTTGTGGTTATTAGATACAGTTTTGTTTAATACATTTACGTATGTCATCGCGTCACGCGTCATCAGCTGCAGGATCAAAGTTTGATTATGATTTAATTGTGATATAAAGTGTCACGTAGCCTAGCCGACACTCCGCAACAGTACTTATCATGAACTCTCTTGTAATCGCATATTTCAAATTTATCACTTAATCTATTAATTACTAGCTGTGCCCCACGGTTTCACCCGTGTTCATTTTATACGACAAACATCGCCAACGCGTGTAGGCAATTTTTTATACTTTGTATAAAACCATCGACATTCAAAATTATAATAAAGCCTACGTAACTCGCTAATACTGCAGCTTTATATTGGTTAAAGAATTTTTAAAATCGGTCCACTACTTTTTGAGTTTATCCATTACAAATTAAAAAAAAAACAATCCTCTTTATAATATTGGTATAGACTAGCTTTGCCCGCGACTCCACTCGCGTGGTCTACAGGATGCCGTCGGACGAGGAAATGAGCGAATCGTGCTGCCTTCGCTCCTACTCACGGCAGTCTTCCACCAGTTATTGTGGGTGATCCTTAGAAAACAAACATTAGCCTATCGCAGACTTTTTTGGAAGTCTCTTTTAGATCTGAAACTATGCAGTGCATTAATTTGATACATCTTTTATGGTTTACTCAGCGAAAGTCATTTATGTAACAAAACATATTTTATAACCTGGCCAGATAACATAGCTATGATAAAAAAAAACTATGTAAATCGGTTAAATGATTTTCGCGTGAAAAGAACATAAGCGGACGGACAGACAAAGAGATGTTGAGTTTTGTAATATGTATAGATAATTATTAGATGAGAATATTTGAAAGTATTAGTGAGACGTCACTTTGAGTATAACCTCATGTGAGGAGGAGAAGGCGTCGTTACAACTGAAACAGTTGAAGGTAGGTACGCTTGATCGTACCTAATCTCCGTCATAATTAACATATTCATCATAAAACAATGAGGTATTTGATACTTGATTGGTTGTGCTCATAAGAATGAATATAGGAGACAAACAATACTATTCCTTCTCATTTGACGCTGGGGAATTATGGCGTGTTTGATTCTGACCATAAAATTCCTAACTTCGACGGAAATTAATTTAAAAGAAAACATATTATTTGAAAGTATGACCTCTTCATGCTGGATTCTATTAGGCTAGAAATTTTAGTAACGAAACCTAAATGTAGTGTTAGGATGTTTTCTAGTAGACCTCTAATAAACATTCACTAAATGGAGTACCTGTTGCAATTGTGGACCAGTCACTCTTTTGGGCTTAAGTTTTGCTATATTGAACATATCGTTACTTAAGACCTATAAATGTAATTGGGAAGAGAATACTAACTTGGTGAGACCTCTAATCTTTAAATATTTTAAATTACAGAAGAAACCTAAATACACATGGCCGTGGATAATTCTGGCGTGGTTGCAGTGTGTAGCACTTGTCATCCTGACCACGGCTGGCATATTCCTGCTTAGTCAGAACAAGAACTTGGAGACCAACGTGGAGATAACCCGAGTTATTGCGATCTACTTCATTTATGCCAGTAAGTATAGGTTTTGTACATTTTTTTAACGTGGAGAAATACGTCATAGACACATACTCACCTGGGGGAATGAGTGGGGTTAAATGAGACTCCTACTCACTATAACTCCATGGTGTACAATCTGCCGCTTGATGTGGCGACGCGGAGCCACTGGTAGCATTCTACCGCGTTGCTCCAGTAATTCTGGGCCCCGGCCTAAAGGAGACAGTTCGGTACACCCTAGCTGTCTCCTCCGTCCGCCTAATCTGTGCTGACAGACAGGCTCCCGATCTCGTCTTCCCTGGTTCGGCTAGAGCGATAGAAGATGGCGAGCAAATCGCTTCCTCCGGCCACCCATTTGTCTTTGTTGGAGAGGGCCGCTCAAAGGGTCCTCCACACGAACCCTCTCCGTGGTCTCCTTCTGCAAGATGACATATTCGCAAATAGAGACCATTACAGTTAATGACCCCTCACTGTCGAACATGGCTCTCACCTCACTCGGCCGTGAACGGTCCCCTCCAACCACCACGGCCAGACTGCGGTGCTGTTCGTTTTACGCATCACACTCAGAGAGAGTGTGCTGCGGTGTATCTTTCACAGCACCAAACTCATGGCACGCAGTGATGGGTTCCCTGTGGGCTAATCCTGTGCAGATACTCGCTAGTCGCTAGGTCGCTAGTTAGTAATCTTTCAACAAAAACGCAAGGTATTTTCACAGAAACAAATTAACACAGTCAAAACGTTGATAATATTAATCCCATTATTAACTTAATGATAATAAATGGAAACATAATGACTACGTTCTAAAATTGAATAAAGACTATGATAAAGGAAGTAGAACAGTTTGTTTGTTCAAGACATAATTAAGTCACTAACTATAAGATACAGTAAATCAACATTTACTGGTCGAGTGCGATATTAAACAGTCTATAAACAAAACGCGTGATTAAACGAATAACAGTTTGCCTGTATCTTACAGCCGTCAATAATCAACTTCAAATAGGAATAACTTGACTGAAGTCAGTTACAAATAAGAATAGAGAACATCATGTGTATCTTCTACGTTTCTTTCACGATAAGTAAAGGGGTGCTAAAAGTAAATGTAAAGCACGAGCTACTGCTTCTAAAAACAAACTCTGTCCAGGTTCTGCTAGAACCTGATTTAGTACTTAACTCATTATAAAATTATAACCATAGTTTGCTACCTTTTTCCGATTCAGCAAAGTTACACAAAACCTAAAATATTGAACTAACTAACTATATATTTTGGCTCAGTGATCGAAAAAGGGTCTTGGTCTGGCTACTTTTTCTGTATCCTGCGCTGTCTCTTGCTAACTGTCAGCTTCAAGCTGACACACGTCCACTTTCACTGTGTCACGACGACGACTAGTTAGCCGTTTCAAGTATGCACTTTTGGCTGCTAGATCCTCTCCCATTCTCTGTAGGTGGCCAAGCTAGCGAAGTCTATGAGATTGTGTATCGCCAATGATGTTGGGCTCGGCTACCAACTTCAACATTTTTCGAAACCTCCAAGTGTTCCAGGATTTTGTAAAAATTATTCATTTGTTATTGTATTAATATAATAAAAATAATAATATAATATAGATTTGTAAAAATATTCAATTCTGTAATCATTTACACGATAGTATCATAATTATTTAAAGGAGCTTAGATATAATATATAATTAATTTAATTTTATATATCTTCCAGTAATAGTATACTACTTCGTGTCTGTGGTGAACAGCCGGCGTCAGCAGATTGTACAAGAGAAGTACACATATTCATCAAAGAGACTGAAGCAGTTTAAAAACAATTACTACATATAACGGTTATTGAATTGTCCGAATCACAGGAGAATGATCTCAATTTTATTTGTTGTTAATTAGTTCCGATCTAATTTCATGTTTATCTTATATATGAGTGAAAAATATTTTTGTGTGTATTTATTTATAACATTGCTGCTATCTAGAATTATAAAAACTTACAGGAGTATGGGGTAAAGTTATTCTTTGTAACAACTGATAATATTATGTCATATTTATTTTTATAAAAAAACTCTTAGAAAAGCTTTACGGTAGAGCTCGCTCCTTGCGGGTTCCGTGATTTACATAAATATTATTTAATATATCCAGATATCATTTCAAATATATTATTTTGAAATGTCTTCCTGTCAAATTTCATATAACTGTTGGTCTCCAGAAGTACGCTTTAAGTTTTATGGTTAGGCATTTAGTATGATGAGCCATCATATCTCTTTATGAACTAAAATTTGATTTTTAAAGCAAAATAATAAGGCTATAAGTTAGTATACGATATTAATTTCAATTTTATTATCGTGAAGAAGGGTCCTGACACACGGTTAGACAGACGGACATAAAAAAGATCCTATAAGAGTTTCGTTATTTGATATTGGATACTGAATCCTAAGAATTAAGTTTTTATAGTACTCCATGAACAACTTTCTTGTAAAAACGTTTACGGTACGACACAACTATTAAACTGTCCCCAGCAGTTATGCATACGAGGAAACAATTACAGAACTCTACGAGGGTGACGCGTCGCCAACAATGAGTCTCGCACGAACCACATCTTGCGGAAAATCATCTCCCTGAGGTAAAGAATGACCTAAATCTTATATTAAAAAAAAACTATTCAGTCGTTACAATGTTTCGATTCAGAATGTCACAAGAGTTCATTTTCGCATCGATACGTATTGTAACACCTCATATTTTCAAAACCATTTCGTTATCCGTTACTCTGGAATGTACCGTAATTAGTATTAAGTAGTATTGTTTGAAAACATTGGTATCATTAAGAAAAATATTCTGTGTAATTTTTATGTTAATTTGGTCACACTTTTTAATCTATCACTCTATGTCAATCTTGGAATAAAACTAATAACAAAATTCAGTGAAATGTTGATTTTATTGTATTTTAAAACGAGTGAACATGGTGCCGAAACACGGGAAATAAATAAACCAAATGAATAAATAGTGTGTAAAAGAACAGTTTGTTCGTTTATTTAGTTTGAAGTGAACTTGGAAAAAATCCCTAGTACAACTATTACGTTGTAAATTATACGAACAAAATGGAGTCACTTTATCTGCGGCAAGATGATAATTTAGAAAAAGTAAAAAAAGCTTTCGAGAATTATAAAAAATCGCCGAAAACACGTATAACAAAATCTTACGTTGAATCAAAACTCGAAAATTTAGAGAAAATTTCTAATGATTTTATGAGTTTACATTCGGACATTGTCAGTAAAGTGTCAAAAGAACAAAAACAGAAAAACGAGTATTTTATAAGCAATGTATATTATGAATTCGACGATATTTATACGGATTACAAAACAAAGCTTAAGGAAGATTTTAAAATGTTGACGGAAAAGTCAGACTCCAATTCAAAAACTATAACTGTTCCATCACAATCACTATGTGAAGTTAAATTGCCACAAATCCAATTGCCGAGTTTTAAAGGAAGTTATGAAGAATGGCAAATGTTTCATGACATGTTTGTTTCCCTAATACACAATAATAATAATATAAATCCAGTACAAAAGTTACATTATCTGAAAAGTTGCTTGTCCGGTGAACCAGAGAAACTTCTTATGAACCTTAATACTACAGAGACAAATTATGAAGAAGCCTGGAATCAATTAAAACGCAGATATAATAACAAAAGGTATAATGTGAATGAAGTAATGAAGCGTTTATTTGCACAAAGAATTATAACAACTGAATCTTCGACCGCAATAAAAGAAATTTTAGATAATACATCGTCTTGCTTAAAATTACTCAAAAATTTGGGCATAATCGTTGATTCATGGGATACTATCGTAATTCATTTAATTGTAACAAAACTGGATATAGAGTCTAGAAAATTGTGGGAATCAAACTTGAGTCAATGCGATTCTGATAGTCTTCCAACATGGAACGATCTTGTGAGCTTCTTAGAGACAAGATTCAGAAGTTTGGAAATGTTGGAAGAATGTAAAGTAAATAAACATATGAGATCAAAACAGAAGTCATATCACTGCACACTAGAAACAAATATAAATAAAAATTTAGCTTGTATAAAATGCAATAATCAACATTTATTATTCCAATGTGAACAATTTAAAAGCCAGCCCCCAGAAAAGAGAATAGAGTTTATAAAATCCAAGGGGCTATGCTTCAATTGTTTTGCCTCAAGCCATAATGTGAAAAACTGTCACCGACCTACCTATTGTCGACGCTGTGGAAGAAGACATCACACCTTATTACATATTGAGAGAGCTACAGCTTGCGGACCCTCACCAACGGAGAATATAAGAACTCGTGCTGTTTCTGTCAACAAAGAGTCCTCTAATCAAGATAATGAGAAAAAGATCTTGGCTCACTTTGCTGTGGAGAGTAATAGTGAAGTACTACTGGCAACAGCGTTAGCTAAGATCAAAACCCCATCTGGGTTTTCCGAAATAGTTCGAGTTTTAATAGATCAGGGTTCTGAAGCATCTTTTGTAACCGAAGACACAGTACAAAGATTAGGCTTGTATAAAATCCCTATGAATGGTCTAGTTTCAGGTGTAGGTGATGGTGATATGAAAATTAAAAGTAAGGTTTTATTTAATTTAGAGTCAATCCAAACTCCCAATTTTTCTGTGCAGGTTCAAGCTTTCGTGCTACGTTCTTTGACATCTTTTCTACCTACCAATAATGTTGTGGTCAAAGAATGGTCAGATATTGAGACACTACCATTAGCCGATCCTCAGTACAGAACACCTGGTAAAATCGACATTATCCTGGGAGTTGAGATATACAGTGAGATCATTTTGAGTGGTCTTTTGAAACATCCTTTATACAGTGGTCCAGTTGCACAAAATACGCAACTCGGATGGGTTTCATCAGGCCGGATTGAAAATCCTAATCCTAAGAAAATTATAAACTTACACCTTAGAGTAAAAGAAGACGAAATATTGAAGAAATTTTGGGAGCTAGAAAAAGAACCTAATGAAGTTTATAAGAAAATGACAAGCGATGAGAATAAATGTGAAGAGTTATTTAATACAACTACCATACGAGAGAAAGATGGACGATATAAAGTTCGTTTACCCTTTAAAAATTCTGAACCCAGGTGTCTAAATAACAGTTTAGACAAAATCGCTCTACATAGATTTAATTTATTAGAAAAAAGGTTTAATAAAGATAAAACTTTACAGAAGGAATATACCAAAGCTATAGAAGATTACATTGATCAAAACCATATGGAAGAGATTACAAAGGTTGAAGAAATAAAAAATCCAAAGGCTGTCTATCTACCTCATCATGCTGTGATTAAGAAAGACAGAGAAACAACGAAACTTCGTGTGGTCTACGATGCTTCTTGTAAAGGTACGAATAACATATCCTTAAATGATACTTTTCTAATTGGACCTAAAATTCAACAAGATCTCCGTCATATATTGATGAGGTGGAGATATCATCCTTATTGTATAGTAGCTGATTTATCTCAAATGTATCGACAAGTTCTGTTTCATGAAGACGATACAGACTACCAGAGAATATATTGGAGACGAGAATCGAACCAAAAAATACAACATTATCGTTTGTTGAGACTTACATTTGGAACAGCTTGTGCTCCATATTTAGCAGTAAAATCACTTCAACAATTAGCTAAAGATGAACAACAAAATTTTCCTCTTGCATCAGCAATAACTTTAAAAGACTTTTATATGGACGATTTATTAACTGGATGTGAAGAGGAAAATGATGCTATACAAATATTTAATGAAATGAATGATTTAATGAACTCTGGTGGTTTTCAGTTACAGAAATGGTGTACAAACAGCTATACCTTATTAAACTACATAAAAAGTGAAAAACAAAAAAATACAGAGACTATAATATTTAAAACAGACAATATAGTAAAAGTGTTGGGAATTTCTTGGAACAAAATTACAGATAGTTTTGAATATAATTATAAAATTGAAGGTATTGAAGATATGGTAACTAAGAGAAAGGTATTGTCGGATATAGGTAGGCTGTATGATCCATTAGGATGGTTAGCTCCAGTCATTGTTATATCAAAGATTCTCATGCAAAAGCTCTGGAAATTAAATCTGAGATGGGATAATATCCTTCCTTCTGAACTTTTGAATGAGTGGATTGCTTTTAAAAGAGATTTATGCAACACAAAGCATATAAAAATTCCTCGTTGGCTTAATTATAGAACAGATTATGCATGTGAATTACATGTTTTCGCAGATGCATCTAGTTCAGCATATGCTGCTGTTGTATATATTAAAGTAATTGATAATAAAGGAAATATTTATGTACATTTGGTGTCCGCAAAGACTAAAGTTGCGCCAATTGATAGACAAATTTCTATTCCAAGACTAGAACTATGTGCAGCTGTCCTAGCAGCTAAATTAATTTATGAAGTTTCAGTGATAATGGGAATACCTAAAGTTAATCTGTTTGCTTGGTCTGATTCTACGGTTGTTTTAGCGTGGATAAAAGGTGAACCAAGTAGATGGACCACTTTTGTTAGCAATAGAGTGTCAGACATTCTAAACATCTTAGATAGTCATCAGTGGAATCATGTTTCCACAAATAATAATCCTGCAGACCCTGCTTCGCGTGGTTTGTCAAGCTGCGATTTGATTAAGTTAGATATGTGGTGGCATGGTCCTGATTTTTTAATTAAAAAGAATAAATATAAGACAGATTTTAATGAATTTATAACCACAGAAGAGATTAAACCTATAAAATTGTTAGCCACAGTTGTAAAACCTATTGAGAATTTTGTTTGGCAAAAGTTTTCGAATTTAAAAAAGGCTTTAAGAATTTTATCATATTGTCGAAGAATTTTGAAATTTAGATTACCAAAAGACAGTAGACCTAAAGAAAATATAACATTTATAACTACGAAAGAAATGGAGGAAGTACTTAACATTTGTATAAAAGCAACTCAGATATTATATTTTGAAGAAGAAATAAAAGATTTAAAATGTAAAGAAAATGTATCAAAGAAAAGTATTCTTCATACACTCAGTCCTATTCTAGATAAAAATGATATATTAAGAGTAGGTGGTCGAGTGACTCATTCACCAGAAAGCTATGATAAAAGACATCCTGTAATTCTACCTTATGAAAGTCATTTAACAAGGTTAATAACTTTGGATGCTCACATTAAAACCTTGCATGGTGGTCCACAAATCATGTTAAATTATATAAGATCAAAGTATTGGATAGCTCGCGGTAGAATTTTAGTGAAGAAGATATACAGAGAATGTGTCACTTGTGTTAGGTACAGAAAGCAAAATAACAACATGTTTATGGGTCAACTACCGAAGGCTCGAATTACACCATCCAGACCATTCAAAAGTGCAGGTGTGGATTTCACAGGGCATATAAATATAAGATTTTCACCTGGGAGAGGTGCAAGGTCTTATAAAGGTTATATATGCTTATTTATATGTATGGTCACAAAAGCTATACATTTAGAAGCTGTGTCAGACTTAACGTCGAAAGGATTTATAGCTGCCTTTCGAAGGTTTGTCTCCAGAAGAGGACATTGTCAAAATTTATACAGTGACAATGGTACCAATTTTTTAGGAGCACAAAAAGAGTTGTGTGAAATGTATAAGAGGAATATATCTCAACTAACAAGTGAATTTCAACAGATGTTGGCAGGTGAAGGCACCTCCTGGCATTTCATTCCTCCACATGCCCCTAATTTTGGAGGACTGTGGGAAGCAGGTGTAAGATCAACTAAAACACATTTAAAAAAGATTATTGGTGATTCAACGTTAACATTTGAGGAACTTTGCACAGTCTTAACTCAAATTGAAGCCTGTTTAAATTCTAGACCTATATCATATATTAGTGATGACCCTAACGACCCACTTCCTTTAACCCCAGGACATTTCTTGGTGGGCGAACCTCTTATCACTATACCTGATGAAGATCATTCAATTAATAAATGTTCTAATCTAAGTAGGTGGAAGTTTTGTCAAAGAATGGTAAATTCATTTTGGAATAAATGGTCTAAAGAATACTTAATAACTTTAAATAATAGATATAAGTGGTCAGTTAAGGGAGATGAACCAAATATAGGAGATATTGTTATCATTAGAGACGAAAATGTTCCACCGGCAAAATGGCTTTTAGGAAAAATTATACAAAAACATACAGGTCTAGACGGTATAACTAGAGTTGTAACAGTGAAAACTAAATTTGGATTATATAAACGATCTTTAAATAAGTTGTGTATCCTCTTAAATGATAATAAAACGTTTAAGTAAAGGTTTGAGATGTAAAAATTTGTAAAGGTTGCGTAAATTTTCAATATTAAAAAAAAAAAATAAAAAGAGTTGTTATGTAAACATTTCTATAGTATATTTATGCATGCCTTTATAAATTTGCTTATTTGTTGTATTTGTTGCTTGTGTGTGATTGTTGATTTTATGTGCTTATTACTTTGTATACTTATGTTGATTGAATTTAAGTTATATCAATAAGTAGGTATTGGTGATTTTTTCTTGTTTGTTAATTTGATTTAAGAACGAAGTTCTTGGTGGGCGAGATGTTTGAAAACATTGGTATCATTAAGAAAAATATTCTGTGTAATTTTTATGTTAATTTGGTCACACTTTTTAATCTATCACTCTATGTCAATCTTGGAATAAAACTAATAACGAAATTCAGTGAAATGTTGATTTTATTGTATTTTAAAACGAGTGAACAAGTATGCAGTCATTTATATCTTTTGCCTAGGATTTTCTAACCTGGACTGAATTAATGAACGAATTCTTGCGCATTGTTATTCTTATGATAAAAAGGGAGCAAACGGGCAGGTGGCGCACCTGATGGAAAGTGATCATCGCCGCCCACAAACATCTGCAACACCAGAGGCCTCACAGATACGTTGCCGGCCTTTTAGGGAAGAATGAGCTCTGTTCTTGAAGGTCACCAGGTCATAATGGCTCGGAAAGACCTCAGGCGACTGCAGGTTCCACAGAGTGGTTGTGCGAGGCAGAAAGTGCCTTATGTTGTACACTCGCGAGTTTATTGCCACAAAGCATTTTTTTCCAGCTAATCAAATGTATTAAGAGGGAAAAGTAGCGTTATAGGTAGTGCGAATGGGTACCAAGGATAGTAAATAGTAAAAATTACGAAGCACGCATGGCAAAGACCAAGTCGTATGACCGCACTCCATTAGTGATTAATGATTATTTAGATAACAAAGACAATGTGATTATAATTTTGTTTTTCATTATTCAAGGATTTGTGATGGTTATAGTAAAATCAATCGACATTGAAGAAAGATGGGAAATGCTGCACAAGTATGTCAAATATGATATACATGTACCGTGACAACAAGTCACACAATGTTATGGGGTGTAAGGGGTGTTGAATTACATTTTCTCGTCTGCACGTGATGCACCCAGCTGAGTAACGAACGAGAAAATATCGCGGGGAAACGACGAATGAAGCGGGATGGTAGGGTTGTTTTGCCCGAATGGAGACCGCCATGAATGTTGTGAAAAGTCCGTCTTATTGACTCGCTTTTGCATGTCGCGTTTTAGTATAACATATCATCACTCCTTTATCCTCGATGGGTTAGGCAGACGTATACTAATATACACCCACAGTTGGCCGGGTATGTTTTTAAGTCCCATGTAATAGGGGGCGAGCCTAATACTATTAATGGGGCACAAAGCCAAACTCCAAGCTGCTACTGAGAATTTAACAAAAAAACCAAATAACACTTTGCTCGACCTGAGAATCGAACCCAGGACCTCGAACATAACAGTCGTGCTTACGACCACTAGGCTAATGAGGCAGCTTGTGCATATCCAGTTAAACTAATGCAGAGGTGTTTAATTAAAAAGGTACAGTAATAATGTGCGGTATACAAATAAAAATATCTACATACAAGTATGAACATGTATTAGATGGCTATTTAATCCTCACAGGCGCTGGTTTAACTCGTGATAAATTTTCTTTTTGACAAGGACAAATTAGTATCTAAGGAGTATAAGAAAAAAAATTGGTCAAAATCTATCCGGTAGTTGTTGCGTGATGCGCGCAAAACGGCAAACCTCTAGCATTTTATTTATATAGATTTCGAGTAACAATAATAGTCATTTTGTAACTTCAATTTTGATTATTTTTAAATTTATACACTTTTCACACGTGTAGACTGAACAATAGTTTTCACCAAGCAACAACAATGTAGTCACAGTATGTGCGCAGTGCATGTTCAGTTATTATAAATATAGGACGAATGTAAAAGAGACAGTTATTCTAAGATCATGTGGTAAAGTGAACATTATGGTAAGTGAAAGTGTTTATTATTTTAATCATTTTTAACCGACTTCAAAACTACTGAGGCTACTCAATTCGAATGCTTTTTTATGGATGTTCAGCTATAACTTTTTGTTTATTAATCTATTTGGATGGTTCTTTTTTTGTTTGATAAGGGATAACTGAAGGTTAGCCCCGTTTTAATTTCATTGGCATTGAATCTACAACTTCGAAGATACACTAAGGAACTCTTCTAAATCTTTGAAGTTAGTTTTCTTTTTAGTTAAAAATTGTCTTGTCTTATATCACGCAATAGAAAACGGTGCGCAGATTTTCTTAAAGTAACGTTAAAAAAATTACCTTAGTGTTAGTCGATTTTGTTACCTATTGAGACAATTTAATGTTAAAGAGATTTTTGCTAGTGATTTACATTGTAATATCTTTATTATCAAAATATATTACGCCAAATTTCTGGACGCAAGCATGCCATTATAATTAATTCCTGAATATGACCTATTACTCCAGATTATATCGACGTCCGACCATACAGTATGTCTGCTTCATGCTCACTAGCTGCCCCCGACAACTATTCAGTTACGCTTGTGTTTCTACTCAATCAAATATGTAGCGACATCTATCGAGCCACTTACGACGCATCCTACATCGCGCTATAGGAATTAACTCTTCAATTGAGTATATATACAAGAACCCGACTACAACCGTTGGGCAGCTGCCCGCCAGACATAACACCCGTCTGGTCGGAGGATCCTCCCTTTGCAATAGTTCTTCTACAAATATAACCTACGCTAGTTGGTGTAGACCATATTTCAGATCACTAAATACATATACACATGCTCCTTCCTTCCTCCCAGGAGGCACGGACGGGTGTATAAGTATATGTTAGTTTAGCTCGAATTTTACGAATTAGAGTCAGTCAGATCGCGACATCTTTGCAATCGCGGCAACAGCCCAAGCCGAGGTCTGGCAACGTTGATACCCTTGCGCGCTTGTTGCCCTACGCTTTCGCGGCAGAGTGCCTAAAGCGCTCGCCCCCAAAACGGTAAAGCTGTAAAAGCCATCAGCGGCACTGTTTTTGTATAGGGCCCCTCTGGCTAACAGTAAGGTTAGGTCAAAAAAAAAAACAACGTAAGCCACGTGTTATAATTTCGATCATGGGTGATGGGATATATTATAAAAATATGTAATTAATGTATACTATTAATAAAATATAATACAACTGCTGAATTTTTCTATTAAAAAATGCTAGACCTTATATCACCATCTGGCTTTGCCTTGGAGAACTCTGAACTATTCTTTGTAAATAAGAATAAGCCGAATAGATTATTGAATGGTTTCGGCTGGCGGTTGTTTTGCAGCGAAGACCAATCATTAATCTATGATAAACCGCATTGAGAACATAGAATTTTTGGTTTTGACGTTCACAACATAACATAACTTACCATCACGCATGTATCCCCGAAGGGTTAGGCAGAGTTGTACTAATGTACACCCACAGTCCGCCAGAGTATGTTCTTTAGGTCTCATGTAATAAGGATCGAGCCTATTGCCATTAATCGGGCACAAAGCCAAACACCGAGCTGCTACAGAGAATTTTTCATAGAAAAACCCAATAACACTTTTTGCTCGACCTTGGAATCGAACCCAGGACTTCGATCATAGCAGTTGCGCTTACGACCACTAGGCTAACGAAGGCAGTTCACAAGTGCTGTATAAAAATATGTTGTTGAAGGAAACTGTATTTTATTTTGTCTCGTGTACAGGTGCAATTTCTATCGCCGTATTCGTAATAACGGTTTACGGTTCACGTTAAAGCAGAAAAAATTGAATTCTTGTATTTTATTTTTAAATCTATGAGGCCTGGAATACTCTCAGCGTAACTCCAGCGCGCAATTTTTTGATTCCCCACTGATACTAGTTCTGAGGACTATGAGTGAAAGATTTATTTTTCGAAAAACGAATTTCATTTTTAGTGGATACCCTACTTTTTATCTTGTGTATAAGATGAAAGGATAATTTGCATTATATAGCTATGAAATTCCAATCACCGATGGAGATTAGAACACTGATGCCACTAAAAGATGAAAAAAAAAACTCCTATTTAACACTAATTTCAACATCAAAGAGTTCAGGACCAGCAAATGTAATTACCAAGTGACTTGGTACTGGTTCTTCTTAGATTGGCACAATTTAATTTTAGAGGGTAAAAACAAACTTTAGTTACCATAAACGATTACTGGTCAGTACTAACACACTTGAACTAGCTGGTTCGAGTTTTACAATATACTTTCAATAAAGGAAAACTTTGTGATGAAGTGATGGTGATAGATTATTTGTCTAATCAACCAAGATAATTAGAGATACTGTAGAATATTTTAAAGCTTTTTGTATTCGTCTTTTTTAGCCATTTTTAAATATATCTATCGTTGTCTTTGGTACCATACCGTCTTTTTAAATTGTTTTCAATACTACCGTATTTTTTAAATATTAAAAAATATTTACTTTCATATATCGAATCGAATAAATCTCTGAATATTATCTGAAGCAGAAAATCTAAAAATTCCGGATCAATTTCATTTCAAAAAATTCAATTTTAAATTAGCAATAGCACGTAAAAGGCATTCGTATTCCCAGGAGATCCGTATTACGTTTTGATCGACGCTTTCACTGTATGTCAACCGCATCTGCGAACTTCGAGCAGCGACTCACCTTCAAACATTACTGTGACAGTTATGCAAGATCATTATCGAATGATCTTATGCAATTTGAAGCAATGATGGTATAGTGGTAGTGTGTATGAGCACCGCGTTAATTGACTAGGGTTCGAATCCCTGTAATAAGGAATACTTGAGCTTTCAGTGAACGAAAACATCGTGGAAAAGCATTTTCAAATGGCTGCTGACTAGCACCTAAAGGTGTGTTCCGGCTGCCGCATTTGATAGTCAGTCCCCCCTCCCCTTAAGTTATTGTGTTAACATCCATCAGGTGAGTATGTAATCAACCGGTAAAACTTATAAGAATATTAATTTAAAAAAACTTCCAATGCGGTCTACAATGAACGACAAAAATGCCATGTATTTATATTTCGAAAGGTTTCCAAGGGTTGGAGACACCCAAACCTACGTGTGGTAGACTCTGCTAGTCAACAAAAAAAGGAATAGCTACAGCTATGTATATAGTCGAAAATCGGTCATAGAAAATAATCCTTCGACAGACTTGTGGGATAAATGAGTTGTGACGTTGAATGTGAGACAAATGTAAAGTTAAATGCTACGCAATGACGCATTAAAAGAGAAAAATTGATTCATTCATGACGGAATCAAACCTGGAGCAGGTTGACCATTACAACGCTCGAGACATTGTTTATTCAAACGCGCTAACCTATGGAACTGCCAGCCTAATAATTTTTTTTTTTATTTATAGCGTATTTATTGTTGAAGAGTATATTTACATATAATTATTGTTATATAAAAATTAATAATATTATTTAAAAATGTTTTTGAGTTTATAATCAGCGCCGTATTAAGCCATGCAGGGCCCCTAGGCCCACAACAATTTGGGGCCCCTTTAGAAAGTAAAAAACTCGAAAGGTGCAGTGGGACACTCGCTAGCTAGTAATGAAGTTCCTCTCGTTATGACCACATTTCTACGCACTGTTTACTGTTTCGAAAATATTTAGATCATATATCTGGTTTCTGATTTATAATTTAGTAATAATAAGGGATTTTTTTTTGTAAAAGACTTATGATAGAGCTTCTCTTTTTCGTGTAAATGAATATGATAATTTAGGGGCACCCCTGAAATAGGGGGCTTCGGGGACATGGCGCGTGCTCTTATTTTAAAGACGAAACTGGTTTTGATAAATATACCTATAGTTAGTCTGATCTATCCTAGAAATAAAGAAATTCTAGCCTTAATAGCCTCCTCAATGGGTATGTAAGCCATAAAATTGTGGTAGAAATGAGTCTGACAGTTATAAGTTAGCTTTTCCTTGGATACGGCCGACTCGTCCATCCAGTCGGCGCGGCGCGGCGCGGTGCGGCGCGTCGTGACGTGCGATGCCGCGGTGCAAGTAGTGTTGCCGGACCGGATTCATTGCGTAAGCGGTCCACTCACTTTCACCCTAAACAGTCACTGACCGGTTGCACAGTACACTCGCCCCTTCATGTCACCCTCTTGACAACAAGCCAAACGCATATTTATTTGTTATACCACTGGTTAACCTATGATTAAATTTAATTTAGTCTAATATTATTTTAAGTTTTAAATACAAACGTGCATATCGTTTTCTAACAAGTTTCGTTCCATCGCTTTCCACCTGAGGGCGTGGAGATCAAAACAAAAGAATTATACCGATTAGTGATTGATATAAAATTCTCAATTTGAATGTGGTAGTTAGCCTGACATGTTTTAGGAAAAAAAAAAAATTAAAAAAACCACGTTTAATTCAGGAAAAAATATTGAAAAATAAATTTGCAATGTATTTTTTACAAATGAAATATTTCATGATTTTCACCGAAGTCCAAGGTACAAAACAAGAATGTTTATATTAACGGAAACAACGAACAAAACTTTTCAAATTTTTTCTAACATATTCTTCACACAACAACAAGCTATTTAATAACTTTAAATAATTTAAATAAAAATACTTCATAACTGAATTAATTTCTAAACAGATATAATTACATATTCCTTGAAATATAATATTTATAACAGTTATTAGATGTCGTATATAATACAGTGACTTATAATAATTGATATAAATTATCAAATTGGCCAGTTGCAATTTTCGAAGTACAATAACTCATTGCAAGATGGTGGGAAACAGAATTAAATAAAAAATCTACATCTCCAGAATCATTTACAAAATGAATATGATGTAGCCACCATAGAGTCGATCTAAATGACTGAATGACTTCATAGTATTTTTCTTAAACTTACTTACTACTATATATCTACTTACTAAACGCATTACTTAAGTTTTTTGTGCAACAGTACAAAAAGTAGTTATACTAAAATGTAAAAGTAATTTGAAAATATACTTAAAAAGTTCTTTAAACCAGAACAAATACTGAAATAATGAGGTGGTATACGTGTAGGGGCGAACGTAAAGGGGCGAGGTATCATCAGTTCTTTGGTATCGAGTGCACACGATCAGCTGTTAAGACATTAAGCGTTATCAGTGTGCCATCTCTAAGAATCTGGTCGCGGTCACTTCTACCATCATTTCATTAATGCTAATCACGTACTTAAATATAGATGTGTGAGGAGATTATCATATATTAATATATTGAAATTAAGACTGGTTTATATCTATAGCAGTAACACACACAACAGTTAGTATAGAAACAGTATTGAGCTAAAAACAGTTTTCCATAAACTTTAATGTATATTCTATACTAGCTATGCCCAACGGTTTCACCGCCAACTCACCCGTATTGCCTATCATAATTGTTTTCACTTTCCGCAAGTACAAATTATTTTAATTTTCCATTATCCCCTAAACTATGTGTCCCAATATAATGCTATAAACGAAAAGTTTAACTTCATAAAATTGTCTTTATTATGAAGCAACTCTTGTTCGTAAGAATTAATATACAATGTCTAAAAATAATGCTCATAATTCACTTTTTAGTAATCAAAAATCTTTGTCACAAAATACCTTATTGTGGCATATGTATAAGATAGATATACTAAGAATCAATATTTTTGTAGTGCATTGTATTTGCGTATCATCATTAACCATTACGCTAGCATACGCAGTTATAACAGTTCGGGGACACTTCCACATCCGGCTTAACAAAAATTAATATTTAAGGCAAGCTGAGTGTTGTAATATAATGTTATATAGCTGGCTATCATATACAAGAAGTATTATTTGAATCCGACTGGTAAGTAGTTCCAGAAATTAGTGTGTTTAGAAAAATAAACAAACATACAAAAAAACACTGTTATATTATTACAATAATATACTAGAGGTGAGCCCGCGACTCCGCGCGCGTTTGTCACTACCCAGTAGTTATTTACATCCCGTAATTTTATTTTTACTCATATAGTTGACAATTTATAAGCCGTATGCATCAATTGAGGAATAGCGTATATTTCCCGTGTATATTTTTTATCAAAATGGGTAAAAAAATATTCTTTTATTGTTTGTTTTTGTTATTTCTAATGTAACTATTATTAACGATTCATAAAACCTTTCAATTATGGTATGATGTAAGCTTCTCGTCTACAAAATCCGATCAGAAGTGGTTGAGAATTGATGAAAATTTGTATTTATTTTCTTTTTTTCCAATTTCTTAAAAATTGTTATAGCCCATCAGTTGTGTAGGTATTACCTATACCTACTTCCCGTGTACAAAATATCATGAAAATGGGTTAAGAATTAATAGAATTTAAAATGTTTAGAAATATTTTTTTTTAATTCCTGAAAATATTATTGAAAATTCTCATAGCCCATCTGGAATAACTTATTCTTCCCGTGTACAGAACTTGTTATGATATATGGTTATTTTAAATTATGATATAAGAGAATTATAGAGCCAAAAAAAAAATGGAATGAAAGAAAAATAAAATCTAATATAAATATATTTCCAGGACATCAAAGGAATGTAATAAATTTGCGTAGTATAAAATCTAATTTACATTACCGTTATAAAAGTTGTAATTAAAAAAAAAAACAAAGTCCTTATCCATTTTAACAATCCACTTCACAACGTACAAATTTGATAATATTCCAACAATAGGTAATTCAGCGTCAGGACCACTAGCTAGAATATCGTGATCTTGGTTGATCGGTCCACGGCAACCCACAGCAAGATTTAACACCATCCAGACACCGAATCAATGTGGGCCGCACCCGGGTGATCGGCATAGTATTGGGTACGCCTGGATATAGTGTTATGCAGACTCGAAGCAGGAACCACCACAATAGTAGGAATCTCGCCAGTTGAGATATCAACCATATGAAAATAAATGTAATTAGGTTCTTCAGTTGTCTTAAACAACTCTTAAATTTTATGACCGTGGTATTATTTTACCAATTATAATGTATTAATTAAAATATCATAAAATATATTTTTCAAAATAAAACAATCTGAATAGCCCAGCCCTATCTTATTTATTCGAACTTCAAATTTGACATAAAATTATAGTCATAACGTCATAATCATCATGAGGCGCAGTACTAACGTATTTTCAAATCATTACGTAACAAAAGGATATAATATATTATTATATTCGGACTATGAAAAATATATTTATTTCATTTTTAAAACGAATAATAACTCAAGTTTGAAAGGGAGAGAGAATGCGGAAGGTTCAAGGTTCGACTTGTGGTCTACCGGCCCATAAGGTGCATACATTTAATATGCTTTCACGAGAACACGTTCCGTCTGTTACGACACGCTTTTGTTTCTTCTCCGGCTTTCATATTTCATATTCGTATTTACTAGCTATTACCATCGACTTCGCTCGCAATACCTTTATATATATCGAAGAGAGAGACATACATCCGGATAGACTATCAGAGACTCCAGGATTTTCCTTGATATCTTAATTAAGGAATCACAGATCTTGAGGGCGTAATCAGGGTTAAATTCCAGCACTTTAGAGATGTACACGGTGTGTCAACCTAAGTGAGAATTACGTATGTTTATTTGGGGTTGCCCCAGTGGCCTCCAACCTCCCCTAAATAACCACCCCAAACCTCGCATGTCTGATATTATCACTATCCGTAGGTGAGCTAGTAAGTGATCTTGAACGTCTTCACGAACTGTCAAGCTCCAGCCAGAATAATATTCTCGTTTCTTTCAATTTATTTTATTTTCCACGTATTTTTGAGTACTTCTGAAAATTATTACATATCTCGTTGCTATGACACATGTTTTCCTTTTTTAAATACTCACATAGACACGATTCTCTGACATAAAAGACTTGACTAAGTTGCAGTCCACGTTATGTCAAGTGGTCAACCCGTAAATGTTTTTATCTGACCTCACATAAACCAGAGTTGTAACTGCGGTCAGTCATTAATCGATTCCTACTTCTGAGGACTGAGTTGGATCACTTCGTGTGTCAGTGCGTATTGCTGAACCGTAACTAACTACTAACCATGTAAAAACAAATTATTCTAAAATCTGCTATTGGCTGGGCTTAATGGCTTAAAGATTTCTTTAAGCGGAATATACATCTCTTGCTGCACATAATTTTTTACCGAAAGTATAAGCCGATGCCCATCGATACAAAATACTTCAGAAATAAATAAAGAATTAATTGTCAAAAGCTGTAGTGGATATATGAAGAGAAAAATGTATGAATGAGAAAGTACAGTTTGGAAAGACATAAAGAAAAAATGGTGCTCCTATAATTCTGCCTGCTATTTTCTTAGAACATAGTTATGCGGTCATTTTTTTTGATTAAAATGGATTTACTATTGCGGCAGTAAATATTAATTTACTATAAACCTTCACATATACTTTATGTGGAATCTCAAGTCCAGTAAATAGCAAAATGAATCTTCTTCCCCGCTCTTCTTTTCTCGGTTGCTTCGTTTACTTATCTGTTAATGATAACTGAAATATCTTTCTTTTAGATAATAATATGGCTGTTGCTCATCTCGAGTATTCAAGGTCAAGAGTCCAAAAGAAGAGACGACCAAAGCGCGTTCCAAGTCCTAAATGTCACAACGCTCTACCCAGTTTCTAAAAAGATTAAAAATGCTTCAAGCAATATAACTAAAACTTTAGATGGGCGAACAACATGGAAATTGGAAGCTACTTATGCCGAAACTAATTCAGAAAAGAAAACAGATGGTAAACAAGAAGAAACATATAGTAATATATCAGTTATTGAGCAGGCACGGAGAGGGATTAATAATAACATAACAGCTACTAAACAGGAAGGGAGAGGGCTTAATAATAATATAACGTTTGAGGATGAAGAAGAGAAACGGATTAATAATAATAATATAACGATTATTAATGAGGAAGGTAGAGGGATTAATAATAGTATAACAGCTACTGAACAGGAAGGGAGAGGGCTTAATAATAATAAAAATATAACGATTTCTAAGGAAGAAGCTAGTGGGAACAATGGATGTATGGATTTCAAGCCAAGTCAACATTTAGGAAATTTTCTTGATGAAGAAGAATTTACGAAAACTTATGGCGTCCCAGCTAATGTCGAGGATCCTGGTTTTCAATTTATAAGGTAAGTTGGACTAATAACAGTCTCGCCACATCAGTTATGTGAATATTTAGTCCCTCTGGATTGTCCCGTTTCTTTAATGAAAAAAAGATCGTTATGTAGTGGGCCATTGCATACATAATGCATAATCAAACGAACTTTCCAATTTAAGTTACCACTATACGCGATCGGTGAATACGAATCTCCAGAAACTCAAGGGTGGTAGTCTAGCGCGACCTACAAAGAGTGAATAGTATTTAATAGAACAAATGGCTAAAATCTTTAAAGCAAATGATTCTCGGTTCAAAATTAAAGTGTATGCGGCATATCGTAGCAAACGTTTTTATGGTAATTATTATCATAAACGCTAAATTAAAGCAAAAATATTTAACGTATCTGTATTGTCTGTTTTAGTTTACACAAAAAGGAGATCAACTCAGTCTTTAAACCATCGCCAGAAGAGATCCCAATTCCAAAAGAATTTCCATACAAATTCTATAATACTATGTATAGATCAAAAGATATATGGATACCTGATATCTTGGAGCCAAGACCTACTGTTGAAATACCCGTACGTGTTCCAGCTGGAGGATTATACAAACTTGAGGACCCTTTTGCCGTCCATCCTAGTACATTACACTCTGGCTTTGACGAGGAACACGGACTGGAAATCAAAGAAAATTTCAAAGAAAACTATATTAAGAAACGGTAAGTTAAACTTGTACGAAAACGCATTCTCTATTATCTAGTTAAGGATAACTAAACTTGAAGTTTGTTTTATCTAGTCAGAACCAAGTAAACTTGGGCTGTACTGCAGTCTCTTCAGCGGATCCAAATTGCCTTCCGGTACATCGAAGTAATTGAAGTATTTGTATGTAAACGCCATTATGTCAGTCCGACAGCAGGACCAGATTGTAACCGCAGATATTTTTACTAACGATTTTTAGCCTTTTTGTAGTAAGGCGATTAATGTGAGAGAACGAGAAACAGAGAAGAAAAATGAGAAAACCTAAGGCTAATGAGTGTTGTAGTGTAAATCACTAATCACACAGTTGATGACGCAATACCAGAACCACACGGACTTCCTTTCACTCTAAACCGGATATAACATTTTAGTAGGCTCTTAATATTAGCGAAGTATGAATATACCGCGTCACGAACGTTCCGTACATAATTGTTTGCATTGTTGCTGTTGTTCATTAAATTATATAAATAAAATATTATATTGATGAACCCGGGCGACTTTGTTGCCGGCTTCTCTTAATGTTAGGGACGTCAAAAGGTTATTATAGGGTGGATTATTATGTGAATGACAATGATTTCTGGAAGTGACCGATTTTTCTCAATGACTGGGATTTTTTCCGAAACGGCAACGGTGTTTTGACCTCCACAAGCGCCTTCTTAAGGCCTAAATTGAATAAAGATTATTTTGATTTAATTTGATTCCTTTCCTACCTTGAATCTTAAAACATATGGTAGAAATATTTCATGCTCTATGTCAGAGATTACTGAACTATAGCCCTACCCCACCCTGGCTTTAGCTCTCTTCAATAATCCAAGTTTCTTCACGATGTTTTCCTTCACTACGTCCGGGAAAAAATAGCTAGTAATAAATTAATTTCACATTATCTTATTTTATCACAATTACCGTAATGCATTCAACCTGTATAGATTATAGACGATTAGGTAACAACGTTAGGTACTTTGAAAAAGACTAATGAAATGTCTTAAAAATTATATGCAAATACATATATATTGTACTTATACAGCGTGAATCCATGGAGGAATGTGCTACGCCTGATGACAGCGTTAGTTCCAGCCGGCCTAATCATTTCAGCTCTAACGCCAAGTGTTATCACCGTCCACAGCACAGGGCCTGAAGCCAGGTGACTTATCCAAGATTTTATTTTTAATTGACTTCAAAAAAAGACGGAGATTATCAGTTATAGTTGGAAAGGGATACTTCAAGGGTGGTTCAAGGGCAGGTGGTTAATTTAATTGTCATGGACCTTCAACTTCGAAAATACATCACGGAACTCTTTAAAATCATTGAAGATGGTTTTCTTTTTCGTTATAAATTGTCTTGTAAAATCTACTAACTGGTCCAGTAAACACTGTTCTGCCCTTTTAAGTAGTTAATGGCTCGACCATAGCTCCACCTATTAGATCCTGATATACCTTTGAATTATCGTCTTGATAAACCAATATTATTATTTGAATTTAAGCTCAATCGGTCAAGTCCTTCAGAAGTTATAGAATGACTAACAGACGCACACAACATTTTTGTATATACAAAAGATTTTATTCGAGCTACTCCTAGACTGCCACCTATATGATGAATCTGGTTAGCTGGGAATGGTAAATGTCTTTCCAAGTGCAATAGCCAAACCATACCTTTTTTTTTTACTTGGATAACCCGTCATGGGTACACACCCGCCCGGGGGGACGAGTGGTATGTGAGACTCCTACTCACTAAAACTCCACGGTGTACCATCCGCCGCCTTAATGGGGCGACGCGGGACCGCGTATAGCATTCATACCGCGTCGCCCCGGCGCGGCGGCCAGCCCGGCAATACCGGAATCCGGCCAAAAGGAGACAGCTCGGTACACACTAGCTGCCTCCTACGTCCACCGAACCGTGCAATGGGAAGACGGGCCCCCCGACCCGTCTCCCCTGAGCCAAACCATACCTATATCAACGTTAAATCATGTGTCAATTCCATACATTTGTTTTTGTTTTCTGTTAGCTCTAAAGATTGTTTAAAGGTAACTGGGCTAGGTTTGACAACAAATATTCAACATAAGAGTGATAGCTCGCAGTTAGGCAAGCAATAAGAAACACCGTACCACTATGTTATGATATGATGTGTCCCTTCACCGAAACTTAATTTTATCGTAGGACGAGAAAATACGTCATTAGATGCGACGTCAGAGGCTTTTGTCAATTATCTATAATAGCTAAAAAAGAGGATTTTATATATTCAGTATTTCAACAGGTTATCTCTGATCGACCACTAATCTAAATATTTGACTACTTCGACGACGATTTTGTAGAGTAAAAAACATTATAATAATTATTATCACAGTAACATATACCTTTACAAAGTAAAAAATAATAACGAATGCAGACAAGAAAAGATGTATTAAACAAGTTCTCAAATCGGTACAAGCGCTTATCGTTTAGATTTTGATTGAAAAACATTAGTCGCGCTCCACTATTCGTTTTACAATTCAGTTATATAATAAGAAATGTGAATAAACTATAACTGCCGAATAACATAGTCTACTTCCTAAAAAGTTTCCCGTTGCCATGTTTAAAAACAATTAACTTTTTATATATATAGTTACCAGATAAGTAATAAATATATTTACAGATATAAACTGATGGTGAAACTAAGCACCATGAAAAACCTGGACGTCTGAGAAAAATATTCTCGTAATATTGCCATTTTAGGATAAAATCTCGTATACCTTAATCAGATTCACAAAATGACGTCTCTCAGTTGACAATTTATCATTCAAGACAAGACAATTTTTAATAAAAAAAGAAAAACAATTTCAATGATGTTGAAGAGTTCCTTGGTGTATCTTTGAAGTTGAAGATCTAATGCCAATTAAATTAAAATGGAAACACTCTGGAGGTATCCTCTATCCAACAAAAAAAGAATCTTCCAAATCGGTTCATAAACAAAGAAGCTATGGCTGAACATCCAATAAAAAAAATACACATTCGAATTGAGTAACTGCCGTCTTTTTTTTGAAATCGGTAAAAATTAAGTTATCGGCCTTTTTATTTTTTATAGGTATGTATAGTAACATAAATAACAATCAAAATTATTGTAACTCAAATTAATTAATTGTTTTTAAT
This sequence comes from Saturnia japonica, assembly GCA_033032175.1. NCBI lineage: Eukaryota > Metazoa > Arthropoda > Insecta > Lepidoptera > Saturniidae > Saturnia > Saturnia japonica. The sequence continues at coordinate 573,029 of CM065317.1, forward strand.
ATAACTATTTATTATATTATTAATAAAATAAAATATACGGAATATATAGCTGCGTATTTTGGAGCAATAACATTAAATGCGGCAATCGAACATTTGTAATTTGATATAGAATTGTAACTCATTTCACTTATAGCTTTAAGTTCATACATTGTAGACTCTAAATCTCTTTTTATGTTACACATATAAGTTATTAATATAATATAAATAGTAAATATGTAATAATTTATTATAGGCAGCGATCCCGTTTCGTGCGTCGCTCGGACACCAGTGCGTTTGAGTTGCCAACGATCAGTGAACAATGTCGGTTCAGGCTGCTCTGCGAGTTGCATTCTCAAGATAATTATAAAAAGTACATATCTTTTTACCTTTCACCTACGCACCTTTCGCTACATCAAGACTCATCTCCATAACCTGAGGCTGTCCACAAACATAACGGATTCAAAATACCGAATTACTATTCTTGCAAATAACCTTTTTTTAGCATTTAACGGTAAGTACGGTACAGTCCAAAAACTATGGAGACTAACGCGCCGTGGCAGAGACAGATTCCATTTGAAATCATCTCCCTTCCGCTGGCCCTCGTTAATCTCTTATCTTGTCCTATTTAAAGAACATATTTTCGTAGGAAAAGGGATCTTTGCTCGAAGATGATTCTACGTCTTTACAAAACAAAAAATAAGCATTTGCAAACTTTATTGTTCATGCTAGATTGACGTCTATCAGGTCTGAGTCTACCTAAATCTTCTGTAATGGAAAGGGTCTAACGGAATTTCTCACCATGATACTAATAAAAACACTGCTGTAGTTCGGAATCAACTTTATTAAGAACTGTCATAGACAACATCATAGATACAACCATAGACATAAATGACAATAGTTTATAGAGAGGGCGCTGATGAACATACAATATTATTTTGTTATGTAAATATTTAACAGATGAAATCTGTACAACATGGTTAGCGAGGCGATGTTCCTCCGTGACCGAAGCAATTCTAAATTTTAAAGAAGTCACCATAATTCCTAAACAATTGTAATGTCTTATCAAAGCTGGCTCAATGGCCTAGGCATTTGAATAATGCTCACAAAAATGTTGGCTCAAATCATACAGTGAGCTAAGCTTTCGGTGAATGACATCATGATGCAACTATTGCATGGGGTTAGAGCATTTTCTGTTAACTTGTGTTTAACAATCACCCTCCAAAGTAATAGCTCCTTTTGTAACATTAAACCCTACAGTAACGTGCACACGGAACAGAGGGTGGGATGCAAAAAAGGCTAAAAAATGCCCAAATTAAAATACAGCATGTATGAACCGGCTCGGCGCTTCTCTGTGTTTATGTGTGATATGTGATTTTAACAGTGTTCTATTGCTTTCAGATCATTATCAGAGCGTCGCAGAGGTACACACTGTTATAAGATCCAGTGCGAGGATCCTGAAGCCGTGTGGAGGATGCTGCACTGGCTTCTCAATTATCATCAACCCAAAAGTAATGATGAGAGAGGAAGATATTTCACTTAATTTATAAATAATTTGATATTCATTTTGATTATTTTTATTTTTTCTCCGTACTAATAATATAAAGGTAGAGAGCTTGTGTGTTTGAATGTGATAATTTCAATAACTATTAGCCATATAAAAAAAAAATATTTTTGCGTTACACAACTGGCTTATTGATGAATACTCATAACAGTGTAACTTCTCGCTACGACCCTAAAAAACTGACCAGAAACTTAACGCTGTTGTAATCATGATACATAGCTGGTCATTTTATAAATATAAAAATCTCGTATCACGGTGATTGTGGTCGCACTCCTCCAAAACCGCTAGACCGATTTTTGTGAAATTTTTTATGTATATTTGGTAGGTATAATTATAGGTCGTAAAGTATATTCATACCGCTAGGTGATTAGGGTATTCCTACCCATACTTTTTTTTCTGTTTTACGGGTGAAACTGTTGGACACAGGTAGTATATTTATAAAATGCAACCATGTTTATATGAAAATCAATTTTTTATATTTGATTTAGACAAATTGTTTACTGCCTTTTATATTGAGGTTTTAGTATTAATGAAATAAACAATAAAAATGTAGCCAAAAATACTGACAGACATAACAAATTGCTATAGAAATAAATCATCAATTATAATATCAGTAATTAATCAAACAAGAAGTACTACAGACATACCTACTTCTACATTTGAACTATAAACGAAAGTTATTATAAATAGCGGTCGCCTAATGATCGAAATTCGACCAGCGACTTTTTAATCATAGACTATTTTCTGTTTGAAATTTGCAGTATGAACCTAAACAATGAATATTATATCACTTGCTGTCACTTTTCATTCAGTGACAATGTTAATATTTTGGGGGGTCTAAATTCAATGGCACTGGTCGGGTTAGGATTCGCAGTATTAATTTATTTAATTTAATATATTAGTAACAGATATTAGTAAATTTTAGCTTTCTGCACTCCTTCTCCATATAAACTTTAACCATGCCAAATCTCGCAGTCTTCCGTGCACGCAATACTCTTAAAAAAGGGTAGAAAGTTGTTGCTTCACGTATTAATATAATTATGATGATAATATGAAAGTTGTCAGCTTAAGATTATTAAAATATTTTCTATTGAAATACAAATGAACAAAAATTATGCTTATAATATATAAAATTATTTGTGTTAACATTAATATTCATCGCCAGTTGATCCTCAGGGGGCTATCACTTTCCATTCATAGCTTATATATGAGATAATAATATTAATATATGCTAATATATACAGTTCTAATATGCAGTCTATACAATTAATAAAACTGAGGTGTCTGTTTGTAATGTCAAAATAACAATTTTTACTTAATGTCTATGCTGGTATATACGGTAGATACCTATAACAAACCACCAATTTTTTTTTTTTTTTGTCTTCAGTTTGTTTTGGGTAATCTCCGAAACGGTTGGACCGATTTGACAAGACTTTCACTAGCAGATAGCTGATGTTATAAGGAGTAACTTAGGCTACTTTTATTTTAGAAAAACAATTAGGGTTCCGAGCAAATAAATAAAAACTGGTCATAGTGAATCAATTCGAGCGCTTAAATGGCTTACGCTGAGTGAATCATAAGAGATATTTGAAATTAATATACTGCATAATTGTACATATTAAGTGACCTACAAAAAAGTCAAAGAAAGCGTCTTCTTCTAAGGATCACCCACAATAAGCATTTAAATAACCGGGACCGAGGGTAGCAGGATTCGTGCGTGTGCCCGATCGACGGCATTCTGTAGTATACGCGAACGCAGCCGCGGGCAGAGCTAGTTAGGAATAAAAATAAAAATTTGTCTCGCTCGAGCCACGAAAAAATTTGAATAACTAAGAGTGACAAATATTTTTCTATGTAAAAAAAAAGTTGGAGAAAAGGGCACTCTTATAGCTAGATGATAGGACCCAACAACTGGAGCGCGACCATCATACACAAGCTGTAGTACACGCCATAGTGGCATGCTTAGACTTTTTATGCGCTTGGCCTTGATTTCAACTCATGGTAAGTGAAGACGAGGCCAACGATGGATCGCGCTTCCTTATTAAATACCTACCTATTCTTCGCTTAAAGACTCCCAAGTGATAGGTGGCCGGGAAAACAGACGCCGGGAGTAAATTCCACTCCTTTGCCGTTCGCATAATGAACGGCGCAGCTAACTTTCGTGGGAATCAGGATTTCCTCCGCATAAGGGTAGAAACCTTCACGACGACTAGTTGTCCTATGATGCAACGGGTTGAGCGGAATAAAATCGTGTAATTCCTGTAAAACACTGAGAAGCCAGCCAAGCAACTTTCCGTTGATGCCCTAGACTGAGCATTTTTGCCATCATCAGTGCGTCATCGCCAACAAGTTGACGAACTCGGCGCTCAATAGAGTCAAGAGAACCAACTGATATTAGCAGTATTCCACACATGACCGTACTTGTGCTAGATGTAAACTAAAAAGCGGGTCCGATGTAAAACACGCCTAACCTTGAAGAGGATCCGCAATTTTTTGGCAGCCGTGTCGAATTTCGGGATAAGCCGGCGTGCCTATATCCAGTAATAATGTGGGTATCTATACCTGGATTGCGTCCACCATGCACATATGCCTAGTGGCTCGTTTGTCACGTATCAAGTTTCGGGCTGTTTGTATCCACGTGCTGAGTTTTATTATCGGTTGGCTTTTTATTTTAGTGGAAGTATTAATCCCAAAGAAACAAACATTTTCTTTAGGTTTAATCAACATTGTATTGTTATAATACACACAGAGAGGTTGCACAGATTATATAACATATTCTTTGACAGAATGTACTCAAGTGACAGATATAATAAACATTGGTAGCATTCGTCTTTTATCATATTATAACACTGAGAGATTTCTATGCCGGCGTGATGGTGAACAGCGATCGATGCTAATCTCGCTATATTCGTGTTTGGATTGTATAGTGCTTACCAGCAATCTACCGTGCCATTATAAAAAAAAATCAACGAAATGTAAAACATTATTAACTGCTACAATTTACAATAAAATACTCAGCTATTTTGATAGATATACCTATTTATATATGTATGTAAAAGTTATTAAATAATTAAAATTGCACATCCTACTAAAACTACATATTAAAAATGTGAAAGTTTGTATATTTTTAACTCAATTACACAAAAACAACAGAACAGAATTAAATGAAATTTGGCTCACAGATAGTTTATAATTTGGCTTAACACATACGATACTTTTTATCCCGGTAAAGACAAAATAAATAAATTCTGAAATCCACACAGTCGAAGTTGCAGACAGAAAGTAGTTGAAAATAAATACATACATTTCTATCTTTACCTTAGAGCAAGTTGCATGATGATAAAGTAATATGTGTTATAAAATTACACCTTGGGCACTGAAAATGCCTCCGTCATGTAATTGATACATGACGGAGGTCTGCAGAAACTTTCGAAGCGGACACCTCACTATCACCGCGAAGAAACTACATTTAATTGAAGCATTTTATTAATATGTACTTATTCATGTACTTACATGTTATTGTGATATCGTAAATTATTGCTAATAACAAGTAGAAATATACTTTTTTATAATTTATGGGGAAACATACTTTTTCCTTTTTAATATACATATATTTAATACGAATCTATAACATTTCTTACGTTTTTCTTACTTCCTTTTTAATATAATTAAAAAGTAAAACACGTTCTACTCCGAATTAAAAGTTATGTAATTATTATAATTTGTATTAAACGCGATCGTTTCAAAAGTGTTCTATATTTTCTTCTAAAAAAGTACGTTTATTTAATCCTAACTATCTTTAGATTGAAATCAGTCTGTTGCCAAGCCGAATAAGTGTTTAGTGTGGTACTACCTTCTGCTACGTCGTCACTTGTCTTGTGTTACCGGATCGAACCGTGTCGTACTAACCGTAAAATGCTAACCTATGATAAATTTATTTTATTTATTTATAAAAAAACCCTTTGCAATATTTTCAGACTTTGACAAAGTCTAACAAAATTTCTGCATTGACTAATCAAAATTTCAAATTGCGTTTCAAATGTCAAATATAATGTGAAAACTCTACCTAAATAAAAAAGATGATAGAGTGATATATAGATAAAGATGCCTTGTATTATATAAGAATGTGATTATATGCAAAAACTAAGCACGGATGTTGAGAAAGTCTGTGTAGAAGCTCCACGACTGATGACAGCACTAGCTTTGGAAATATAACACGCTAACTGAATGGTTTCTCAACTTTCAAAGTAGCTTATAGGATTTCTTTTGTTCATGTTCAAATATGTATACATAAATCAAAATCAAATACAGTTTTGAACAAAAAAATAAAAATATAATCACTGGTTTGCATAATATACCGGTTATTGGAAATAGCGGGCAAGAATATCTATCAAATTAATAAGAAATTTTATTATAAGCAATGATTTGATGGTGAACAAAAAGGGAGTTATTTCTAGACATCACTATCACTCACGTTTAACTTGTACGAACTTTAACTTTATAACTTTCTTAAACTTTTTGTCTGGCATATCGATGTGTTTTGAACCTTACTGTAAAAAATTATTACCTGAATTATTATACTTTTATTATTTTTAATAGTTCTTTACCAAAAAAAGGAACTACGTCTCGGTTTGAGAGCAACGCAACCGTGAAAAAGTCGCCAAAAATTTTGCAAGCACCCTGATAAACTCTCCGCAAGTTTACACTGGGAACAGGAGGATGACTTGGGGAGGCGGTGCGTATAAACGCATGAATATTCCAGGATTAACTATTCCAATAAGTACTCTACTACTCCACAAGAAATAAGTATATAGGAAAGAATTTATACGACCGTTACTTGAAATCTGCAATGTCTTGAACTGGTGAGGTTTTTGCAGTGCGGTTCATGAAAATTTTCATATATATATATATAATCAACTTCAAATAGTACCATAAATCTACACCAGATTACAGAGCCTTTTACTCCTGAAGACTAAATTGGAACGCCTCGCTTGCCATTGCGTATTGCCAGTATATGAAATCTATGGTGTCGCCAACCACACTCTTTTGCTGAGCACTGTAGCTTTGCGGCAAGCAAATCGTAACGATGGATTTCTACTATGCTACGTTAATTATCTAAAAAAAGCACAAATATTTTCACTGTACCGAGAGTTGAATCGATAACCCCTATTAATATCAATAATACCCACTTAAAATACAAGTAGATATAGTTTAATAGGATTTTACCGCGGAGGTAGCGGCATACGTATTTCGACGCGGCACGTTAACTGAACAAATAGAACGTCGTTCGACGTGTTAAAAGAAATTCTATACTAAATAAATATTGGGTATTTACACTTATTATCGAGGTTTGCATATCTTATGAATAAGATTAAGGCTTATTATTTGTTCCTTGTCTATGTCGTAAAACCTCAGTTGACAGAAAAAGTTAATAACACTTTATTTTCTTTATTTTTATATTCAATATCGGTTCTTTACTTAATTAAAAATATTAACGTTCAATTATAAGAAATGTAGTAGACAGCTATTTAAATTTGGCTTCAACGATATTTCCTATTAGACATAATTGTTGAATGTAGATTTATTTATAATTTATTTGATGTAGATAGGCTGAGAAAAGTAAATAAAAAATTAATTTAATTGAATAAATACTACGTTTTAGTTGAATTGAAATGCGAAACGGCTTGTTATAACTTCAAAAGCTTTCTTCGTTCGAGTAACATGATGTAAGGGAGTAATTGAGAATGTGAAACGAGGTCACCAAGCACCGGGCAGCCTTCACTCGGATGTTGACAGTCTTAGGGGAAACAAACAAGGATCCTTTTCACACCAGCACCACACCACCCACTCCGCAAGTGTTACACAAGAGCGAAGCTGCGCGTGCGACGCGACGCTCTCACCGGCCGCAGTCGCACCTGACGCACCGCTGGCAACACCCGACGAAGCACGACCAATCACAACACCGCGTTCGTATTAAGAACAAGTGCCGAGCAAATCCGAATCGCGTTCGAATTTTGAAATTTCAAACTGCGTATTCGTTGTGTATTAATTTTTTTTTTTAATTTATTTTAACTAAGAACAATATCGGTGTGTTTAGTTAGCAGTGAGATTGTGTTGAGGAAAGTGAGACCGGAGTATGCGCACGCGTTGATTTTCACTTTCTACGCGGCGGGACACACTCAACGGTGAGTATCGGCTTATGTAACACGTTTTAAGTTATCACTTTTACTTTTTTTTTTTTTGTTTTTATAAGGAAATCGACCTTGTTACGTAATCCGTATGTAAATTAAATCATGTCGGGTAATAAAAGAGACTGCAGGATAATTATAATAATTTAACTTTATAAATAGTACTTCGAGGCTGAAGTTACCGAGTTCAAATAAAGGTCAGCGCCCTCCAATAAAATACTCGCCCGTGCCCTGCCTTAAAATTATTCGTACGTAAAGTAAATTGGTAAATATGTAAGTAAAAGAAATGGAAATTCTAAAGCTGACCCTTTTCCATTGAAAGGTAACTTCACTAAATTATGTTAGATTAAGTGTTACGATCCTGGATTACTTAGATAACTTTTTTATTTAATTTATCGCCGAGACATCAGTTCTCTACTTGTATTCTACCGCATTTACAGTGGTAAATGCTCCAAGGAGCTATTGGATATACCGTCATCACCGTTTCAAACACGCATCTACCGCTATTGGTTGGATACTCAGATGATCCACACCCTAATATCTAAACGAATAGCGACAACATTAGGTTTAGCGTTGTGGCCACAATAGCTAGCCAGACGGGCATTAGAAAATCCTTACGACTATGATATGGTTTCATCACGATGTTTTCCTTCACCGGGCGCTCAGGCTCATTGCAGGGATTCGAACTCACGTCGATCGACGCGGAGTCCGTACACGCTACCAACTGAGCCATCATTGCTTATGCATTATGGTACTCTAAAACCCAGTATGGGCTTCGCACAGGGAAACATGAATATATGGGAATTATATGGGTCCTTTAAAAAGTGACTGAAGTACGCTCTCCAATATCAGTGAGAGTCCTGGAGAACTACAGTGGTTCCAGCTTAAAACCATGTCATATATATACCTAGGAAAATTTTGGACTTTGCGTAAATTTAGCAATTCGAAAAGAAAAACTCCTGAAGAAAATTTACATGCTCCAGAAATATTCTCTGTAAACCACCATCAATACAGAACTGTAAAAGCTGCATATATCTGGAAAGCTTCATTGTCCATTGATGCCTTATATCAGTGGTATCTTATAATAGATTGAGGGACGAGTAAATGTCAATGTACACGCGGAAAAACTTTCATCTTTTTATAAATAATTAGATAATTTATCTTCAATACAGTCTAACATAAGTTCTAAGTTGAGTCTGTATATTGTCATTTATTTTATTATGTCAGAGTACTACGCTAATAATTAAATCCCGGTATAGAAAATGATTTAAACATTTATTCAGCAAATCATACGCATAATATAAAATAATTTTCCCTTCGAGCCATCTTCACTGGCGTAGTCTATGATTGTCACATAAAGTTACGACTGTGTCTGCATACATTAAGTATTTGTATCTCACTTAATTACGTAGATATATATCTCTACCTAAGTATATCAATCTTGTCCTAAGTTGTCCCTGTCTCTTTCTTACGTACGATATAACACGTTATGAATGAAGGCATGGACGAATAGATGAAGACCCTGACATCGGGCATGAAAGCAAGTCGCTAACACGCACAATTTCAATACTAGAAATAAATATAGAATAGTCATTCCGTCTTTTAGACTTAGTGAAACCAATAAAAGTTTTTTAGGTAATTGTGTTAGGTTTTATAATAAACTTCCTAAGCACATTACCGATTTGGCGGATAATAAGTTCAAGAATCATGTTAAGTAAGTTTTGTTGTCGAAAGGGTAGCTGATTACGTAAATGATGGTGATGTCTGGATGTGATTCCCTCTCTGTACATCTAGGTACTGAAAATGATAACAACTGTATATAATTAAACACTGTAAAAAGTATATAAAAAAAGATAAGAAGATTTTTGATAAACCCGGTCGAGTTTCTTGTCGGTTCTTCTCGATGGCTGGGATGTTTTCTGAACCGGTGGTAGTGTTTTGATATTCATAAGTGCCTTCTTAGGGCCTAAATTGAATAAAAAATATTTTGATTTTTGATTTTGGTCATATAACACGAACCGATATATTGCTATATGTGACCATTTTAAGGTATTATCTGTGGTTTGTAAAATGACTGTAAGTTGATAAAAAATTACAATTAGCCGTTGGTCGTGTATACGGTCACCGCATGGATCGACAGTTCGAATCAGTATAATGAGACTGAGCTTTCGGTGAAGGAAAACATCGTGATGAAACCATAGTATGGTGGTAGGGCTTTTTCTAATGCCCGCCTGGCTAGCTACCACCCTCAGGTTGAAAATCTGTCACCAAACACCGATAGATGTATTCCGGCAGCTGCACTTGAGAGCCAGTCTTCCACTAGGCTTACCATGCTACCACCTAATGGTTTCATCGTCACTTAAGATCATGTGAGATTGTGACCATAACGCTAAACCTATAACGATAAAAGTTTGTAATGCACAATCCGAATGGCGACGGTCACCGTCGTGTTAAGGTCTAATGCACATACAGACCTTTACCTGTGTCACTAGTTAGCAAGCTACCTTAAAATATACTAAGTAATCCTTTCCTCTAATTAGTGAGTCTATTAGTTATTCGGTAAAGATACAATAAATATACACTTAAGCTGGTATCAGGAGCGGCCTAAAACCTCTAATTTTATACAGCTTGTAAACATATTTTGGCCTTGTTTGAGAATTGAATTAAAAATATTCTGATCCTGGGTAGGCTACCAAATAGCTTGAGGAGACTTCTGGTGATTTAGAGGTTCTTCAGGACCAGAATTACGCGACAACCTCACCCTTTTATTATGACACTAGCTGGTATTGGTCTCTGAGATTTTTCACAATCCACCCATACCCATACATAGATTTTAACATACATAGTGAATACTACATTTGCATAATAAAAATAAAAGTTATTTTAAGTAATGAGTTTCGGATATCCTCTATGGCTTAATTGCCTCCGAACAAACCTTCTATAGAACCTTTAGTTAAAGGTCGATTTCATAAAAAAAATATTAAAGTATAACTTAATATCCTCTTTAACAAATTATTTCTATGCTTACAATCTTCATACTATTTTGACTCTCAATGAATACATGAGTTTAGAGACAGTGTATTTCAATTCATATTGAGATACATACTTGTATTACTTTATAATACTGAGCCTAAAAACTTAGATTTAGACTTCTTCGCGAATGCCTTGAAAAATATAAATCTATTTGTCTCTGTAAGTAGAATATATTCATTTGTTAAACTCTTATTACATTTCCAAATTCATTCGTGCTCTGTTTTAATTCATTATTTTAACAGTTCATCGTGTGTAATCATGTCATAGACTCCTATAATTAAGATTGCATTTGTTTACAGTGTTTTTTTTGTTGTTAATCTTATAATTTTTCAGTATGTAAATCTTTTTGGTGTTTTATTACGAATAAATAAAATAAAAATATAAATATTCTGTACTAAGTGCTAAGTGATATTATAAAGAAGTTACCTAAGCTTGTGAAATTGTAAGTGGTAATTTTTTTTTTTTTTTATGTTACTCTTCACCGTTCCACCTATATTATTCCATTTCTTCGACTAACTCTCCATCACGCCGCCCGCTCCCGCGCCACTACGGAACCCGTGTAGTCAATCGATGTTCTCAATTTCCGCACTTGTCTACAGCTTGTTACATTGCTTTACGTTCATAGTTTCTGCTCCACTCGTTTGTTCGTAGCGTGAAGTTACATAGCCTATAAACTTATTTAATAAATAGGCTTCTAAATCTAAATGATATGCTAGCCTTATAAGTCGATAAAAAGGCAAAAATAAAATTGATAGTTTTTCTTAATCCTGATCCACGTCATAAACTATTCTGAGAAGACAAGGATTATATATTTGTCTAATGCATTTAAGTAATAATTAAATCTTTAAAATACTATAAATGAAATATATGCCTTATATATACTATTCACTAAGTTGTTAAAAATTGACTTACAAACATTGTATTACAAGTTTTAAATAATTTTTTATTATTTCTTTGTAGATTTTAGAATTTGACTGCGTTCCCACTTGATTTTAAGCGACGATGTGACCGAAAATGGTAATACGTTAAGCCTACAGATGACTAGCTCTTAAATGCAGCTGTCAGAACAAATTTATAGGTGTTCCTATCATCTATCATACCTATCGTACCTATGCAGCGACGTACGGTTTCAAAAACGTGTTTTCCTTCAACAAATGCTCAGGCTTTATGACAAAACGCTAGGTATCATCGCTTCAAAACACTAATAAACAAGGTATAATGACATGACCTGACAAACATGTTCATCCATCATTAAACACAACCGACCGCGACTGTATTAAATCAGTGACCCAATCTAACAAGAGACCAAATCGAGCACACTACATTCATGAATGTGACACGAAATGCACTAACATACTCTTTATATGCCAACTATAACGATCACATTCATGTTTACGAAACTAGTACCTAATCTACTTAAAATACAATAGAATATTTAATTTATTTTATTAACTAAATCTATACTTAATATTATAAATTTGAAGAGGTTGTTTGTTTGTTTGGTTGAACGCGCTAATCTCAGGAACTATTGGTTTGAATGGGAAAATTATTTTAGCGTTGATTAGCCCATTCATCAAGGAAGGCTATAGAACATCACGTTACGGCCAATAAGAGTGGAGCATCACTAAAAAATGTTACATACACGGGAAAAAAATATTCCTATAAAGAGCCTCTATTGCGTGCGCTGCGTAAATAGTTAAAATTACGTAACAATTATGTGTGACGAAATTGTTTCTCTTAAAAAGCTATAAAAAAAATAAGCGATAGCATATGTCTGTCTTTTAAGGTTGACTCTCTAAAACCTTTTTTATGGTAATAAAATTTGTTCTAAAGTAATGCATTATTTACGAAGGTATTTTTATAAACATGGTATTAATCCCATACAGAAGACCGCAGCAAAATATCCTAGTGTTGTGTTCCTGCGGTGAGTGGTTAAGCTCCTTGGAGTGACGGGTTCAAGGTTGGAAACGCGCTAGTGACACCTATAGTATTACTAACATTCATTGGAAATGGTAGGCGCTTACCATCAGGCGAGCCTTACGCTTGCTTGCCACCTTTGTAGTAAAAAAATGACATAGCAATAAAAAGAAGATGACGCCATGATGTATTAGTTGTAACGTTTAAGGACATTTCGTCCTATTAGTTTATGCTTTTGGTGATGGAGAAACATCATGATCAAACCATAGGATTGTGGGTATTTTCTAACGACTGTACCACCCTCAATGAAAAAACCTTTCAAAAAGCACCTTTTATAGGGTTGTTCCAGAAGATGCACTCGAGAGCTAGTTGGTTTCCCCAATAAGCTTAGCGTGTCACCGTTTTGGGCCACATCGTCACTTAACATCACGTGAGATTGCTGCCAATAACAGTAAACCTGCAAACGACAAATAAAATTGTATAAGCCTGTAAAATTGTTTTATAGTGTAGAGTCGTAGCTGCAAGAACAGGCTAAAAACTGCATTCTAATAATAATCTATACAACTAATAAAATTGAAGTGTCTGTTTGCAATGTCAAAATAACCGCTTTTTACCAAATGCATAAGAACGTATATAAAAAATACATTTTAGCTTACCCTGTACAAGGTATGAAACTTGATTATAAATAATTCAAATTACACAAATCATAATTTTGAGTTGTACAAATAATACCAAATTTATCTAAATACTTACCCACCTAGTTCATTTACTATTTAAAATCAATTTAACTAGAATCAGAATGCATTTATGCAAACAATTGTCTGCCCTAGATTGCGTAAGATGTATAAGAACTTAGCTGTTTCCATGAGAAACATGCCTATGGCGTAAGTATATCTACTTACGATTTACTTGACTAAGAGAATGTAGAAGGACGATATGGAAAATTTTAAGATACCTGCAACAAAAAGTCCGTTTTTAAAATTTTTGTCTGTCTGTTTGTACCGGGTAATCACCGAAACGGTTGGACCAATTTAGACGGGACTCTCACTGATAGATAGCGGATAATATAGGGAGTAACTTAGGCTACTTTTATTTTAGAAAAATAATTAGGATTCTGCACAAAAAAATGGTCATGGTGAGTCAATTCGGGCGCTTAAATGGCTTATACTTAGTAAACCATAAGAGACAGCAAATTAATGTACTACATAATCATAGGCATTAAAGAGACCTACAAAAAAGTCCGGGAGAGTATAAATCTATATTTTAAGGAATTCCCACAATAAGCATTTTTGTCTTTAAAATAGCCGGGAGCGGGGGAGCAAGTTTCGCGTGGGCTTTCTGTAGTCCACTTGAACGAAGCCGTGGGCACAGCTAGTTTAAAAATATAATAATTCTAATTTTGAGAAAACATTCTGAAGGACGGTTGGTGTTAATTTTGTTGCTAGTATTTATGTCCGGCTTCCCCTACCAACGAATCATAATAAATAAGATACTATGTCATATAAGTCGGAGAGTCATGTCAATGTGATTATGGAATCCGTCCTAATGATTTAGTATCCGTACTATGGACTTTACTATTGACTGGACGCGACAACAATATGTGTGCTCTATAACCGCACACACTTTATAAGCAGGCAAAGACGGGCTTGAAGACAGTGTTTCTGCGTGTAACAATACGTCCAATATAGATCATACTGATTCACACAAATCCTGAAGAGAAATATTTATAACCTAATCAAGGTTCCATTTTCCGACCTTTAAACAAAAGTTACTTCACCATAATTCACCAATTTTGCCCTTTATAACATGTTATTTGAACACAGTTTAGGAGATAATGAAAAATTAATATAATTTGTACTCGCGGAAAGTGACAACAATTATGATAAGCTACACAGATGCGTATAGATTAATAAACCAGATGTAACATGTTCCTTTGTACATTTCAGTTATGCTCCAATCGGTGGTTATAAATAAAGGTACAGTGTCGTCACTAGCAATATGCGGATTAAATTAAAGGGTTGTGATTGACAACATGTACCAGCATACGAGTCGTTATAACTTAGTTTTTAGCAGTAGTTGGTAATCTATCCGTGAAAAAATCCAATCGGAGCTAGTTCTCTTTAATGTTTATCATAAATGGTTATAGGGTACCTACTGTCTCCACTTAACATCATGTGGACGCTTGTATGTTTGATAGTTCATTTTCGAAACAGATCCAGTAAAAATGGTGGATATTTAATTACGTTAATTCCAATAAAATGTGTCTAGCCCGATAAACCAATAGTTCGGCGAGTATTTCGGCATAATAACTTGGAGGTCTTAATAAAGGGGATTTGTGGAATGCACTTTTGATTTTTATGGTCTATATTGATATATTAAAAACACAATAATATTTAAGAAAAGCTCAACCACAAGCAAAGAAAGTAACTATATTATTTAAGCCACTAGCATAGAACATGCAACACTTCGGTAATCTCAGGTCACGCTTTTACGTTTTAAAAAAATACATTTTAGCTTACCCTGTACAAGGTATGAAATTTAATAATAAATAATTCAAATTACACAAATCATAATTTTGAGTTGTACAAATAATACCAAATTTATCTAAATACTTACCCACCCAGTTCATTTACTATTTGAAATCAATTTAACTAGAATCAGAATGCATTTATGCAAACAATTGTCTGCCCTAGATTGCGTAAGATGTATAAGAACTTAGCTGTTTCCATGAGAAACATGCCTATGGCGTAAGTATATCTACTCACGATTTACTTGACTAAGAGAATGTAGAAGGACGATATGAAAAATTTTAAGTACCTTAGACAAGCATACATCGATAAAATAAATATTATAAACTATTTCCAATGTTTTTGAAGTAAATCCTCTTAGACGGCAATTCAATAATTAGAAGAGAAATGAGAGTGAAATTTCAAGGACGCATCACTTTTAGGTACATTTCGTTACATGAAAAAGAAGAAGACGTAAGAGAGAAGGAGAAAGTGAGCTATATATTGTATATCTAATACCCTATCTGCGTTCCCCTTTTTAAGAAGTTTCATTTCTATCACGTTCAGGATCGTCTACATGCGTGTATATTTTTATTGTACCAGTAAAAATTGACAGAACATCCTAATAAAACTGCGACCGCCGAGAGGTCTAAGATTTATCGCCAGCCGTTGATATCATGCCTATGGCCTATGCCTGTGCGTAGCATATGGACGTTTATAATGCCATAAGTATCACTAGGGCGTTGCCGACTTTAAATTCCCTTGCCCTAAGGAGCTCTGGAAACCAAACTCACTACAGGAACACAATACATTTTTATTTGGATGCAATCTTCTGTAGGGTACGACATTTACCATCACTTAAAGCACAGAGTCACCGCTAATTACTCTATCTTTCAATGACAAAACTGGTAAATGTTTATTCTTCCAGATATAGCTTTTTGAACGTTAATTACGGTTTTATAATTAAAAAAATTGTTCTTATATTGAAATATATCTCAACAATAAGTTAATCTGTACAAATAAATTAAATTGAAGTGTCTGTTTGTAATGTAAAAAAAAACAGCTTTTTACTAAATAGAAAGCATTAATAACAAAAAATCATTTTTTTTATATTTTGATCCATTGTCTGTCTGTTTGTTCTGGGTAATCTCCGAAACAGTTGAACCGATTTTGATGGGACTTTCACTGTCAGATAGCTGATATTATAAAGTGTAAATTCAGTTACTTTTATTTTAGAAAAATAATTAATTTTTCACGCAATTAGAAATCAATTCATAGAAACGACGATTTTGGGGTGCTTAAATGGCTTACGCTGAGTAAACAATAAGATATATCAAATTAATGTACTGCGTAATTTTTGATCGTAAAAAGACCTACAATAAAGTATATGTCTATTTTCTAAGGATCACTCAAAATAAGAATTTTGGTCTTTAAAATAACACGGAGCGGGTGGTAGCATGATTAGCCGTGTGCTCGATCGACATCATTCTGTGGTCCACGTGAGCGAAGCCGCGGGCACAATTAGTATCTAATATTCTTACGTAGATAATACATAAATAGAAAATAATATTAACTCCGCTTTAGTTTCATGCCGGTATTATTCTTATTCGATTGACGGTATTATGTAATCCGCGCGAGCGCAGCAGCGAGCACAACTAGTTAATCTATAAAATTGAATTTTCACAACAAATCATGTCAACCCGGTTTTCATAGTAACATCACGGCTTACGAAATAGTGTAACCCTCATAATAAAATCGTGCAACACACATACAAATGTACTTACCAATTCCCGTGCGATACAGTTTCGTTGCGCAACAACATCGATTCTTGATTATCTAGGTTTCATTATAATGACACGGACAAAAACGTTGGGAACGTGTGTGTACACGTAAAAGGTAGTGCGATTTGCAATTCATGTGTGACCTCTTTAGCTTACATCACTGATTTTATAAAAATCATATCGAGGACGGGTTTTTGCTTTGAATTCTATTTCTAGCGATCCAACGAGATGTTCAGTTTATTTACAACAAATTAACATAACATTATTTGTTGTGTGTTTTTGGATCAAAACTTAGTCAACCTAGATTTTGTCAAAAATCAGCATAATGTTAATACCAAAAATATAAATAACAATAGAGATGACAATACCGTGTTTTATACTTAGTAAGACTAATAAAAGTTTTTTAAGTAATAGTTTTAGGTTCTATAATAAGATTCCGTAGCACATGAATGATTTGCCGGACAACAAGTTCAAGGACCATGTCAAGCGGGTTTTACTGTGAAAAGGTTATTATAGGGTGAATCAATATGTGAATAATCGAGATTTCAGGATAGTGATGTCATTGTTATTGTATCTGTTATATTAACACTTGTACAGTTGAAAAAAAGATAAACCCAATCGAGTTTCTTGCCGGTTCTTCTCGATGACTGGAATGTTTTCCGAACCGGCAGTACTGTTTTAACGTTCACAAGTGCCTTTTAGGGTCTAAATTGAATAAATATTATTTTGATTTTGATTTTGAGGCGCTCGTTTCACCGTTGTAATATATTTCATAAAATTATTTGTCAAGCTTTCGAATTTAATTGGGAGAGTGGTAGTATGAAACCAGTAAAAATTAAAATTAATAAACGTAATAATCAATTAATGTAAGTATTACATAAAAAATTACACGTATGAAGTTAAATCATATAAATTTGCTTATAATTATTCTTAAAATATATGTATGTATAAATTAAACTTTGCAACTATATATTACCTACGCTTAGTTTCCGTAAAAATGTTGTGTAAAAGACAATTTATCGCGAGTATATACACTTCACGCTCTGAGTCGTGGGAACGTCGGCTTTCTTAGTTTATCTTCGGCTATTGTCGGGTTAAATCGCGATGACTCGTGAGTAACTCCATGCCCCCCTCCCCCTAACGTGGTCTCGTGCCGCGTCACCTCGGCCAATGAGCATAACATGACATAACTGCTTTCACCTGCCCCGAAACACGATCGAAACCGACTTTATAATTTATTATGGAATGTGGTACTTTCTTATTTTTTGATTTAATTCCGTTTCTCGGTCTTATGTAATAGTTGACGATCATGCATCATAATACTTCCGTTTTTGTTCGCATGGTTTGATAATGCTTTAGTAGAGTAAGGCGCGCGCGTGCGCTTGTATCTCGGTCAGCATGGATTCGTCGGGATTATAAATATTTCTCAATCTGTGTACATAACAAAACAAAAACTGTTGAACTTATTAGCAGCGTAACTATTTTTTCTTTTATATAAAGCTGCGGCTGACCTATTATATAATAGCATATCTAAAAACATGTGATTTTGTTACTTAAAGTTTGAATATTTACTTATTCGATTATTTTAATTAAAGCAATGAAAAGGCCACAACCAGACCTAAACCATTATTTACAATGAAAAATTCGTGTCAAGCTATTTATAAATTTCACTTTTAATATTGATACTCTTTCTTACAAACCGAAAATTCAACGGCAGATTGGGTAACGTATAAAACTGTACGTGCAAAACCACGCATGCGTAAATGCCAACCGCGAGCTAATTAGTCGCCGCACAACTAACAACAAAAATACAATCGTTGACACTGATTTATTATTAGAGAGTTGTAACTGTGTATTATTTTTAATGTTAGGTTAAATAGTTTTAAGTAATAAGTTCTTAAAACTTTTAAGCGATGAGATATGTTGTACATATAAAAGAGTTCAACGAGATTGTGAGAGTAGTATGTATTATATTAGCTATATAACAACTAAAATATTTACATTAATTTACATAATTACAATGCATAAGTTACTGTAATTAAATAAAAATAAGTAATACAGTCTCGGTATTGAAATTTAAGTTAACAAAATTTTTGTGCAATTTATTACAATTTAATTAGTTAAATTTATATAATTTACTTTATTGTAAATGTACAGATTTGTTATTTTTCCTTCCCGTATAGTAATAAGCACTCTAACGTCTATAACTGACGTTAAGAAAGATGAATAATGTGTTTAAGGTCGACGACCTTGCCGCGGTACAAACCACGCGCCTTTGAAAGTGAAACCATAATCATTTAGGCTTATCTTTTATACTCTTTCATCATTAGCACCAATCTGTCAGAGGGATAAGTAGAGAAGTTCAAAATTCTCAGTCAAATCTTGTGATGAATTTTTTTAATTATTATTCGCTAAGTATTACTCGTCTCTATGTAAAAATAATTGTGGTATTTTGTTTGTCCCGCGTGCATTCGTATACAATTTATCGTATTGCGATAAAACTCGCTGATTTTTTATGCGCAAACTCGTTAAGGTTTTTAATTATTATAATCATTTTACAGTAGGTGGCGCTCAAGTTGTTTTATTTTGAAGACCATTAATGGGAACGAAGTCGACAGAAGTTAATAATAAATGTAAAACCTTCATTTTTTGACGATATATTGGTAAAATCCAGTCCAAGAACATTAGTGATTGTGGACAGACGAGAATCTATCGACACTCCCAAAATGCGAAGTATCGGGGCGAGTCGCTGTGACGCGAACGGACATCCGCTTTGTACTCGTATAGCCATTGAGCGTCAATCAGGTTCAAGTGCTCCATCGCTTTGCAAGCCTCTCCCATGATTTAAGTACCACCTCGGAAGTTATTCAACAGGAAGGATGTGATGTCATCCGACACAACCTTCATTAAATATGTAAAATAAATATAACATTTACATACATTAAATTAATTATCTATTTATTTTCATTTTCATTTATCATTTCGATACAAATTAATAAAGATCTATAATTAAGCAAATTTATATACTTCCGAGCTTAATTATTAAAGAGGAAACAAAAACATTTTTCTGTATTTGCTTTTATTTGATTACCAGACGTCGTACTTAAATATTATATAGCCTCTCACTGCCACAATTAAAACGAATCTACAGACTACAGAGTGATATATAAACATATATATTATATAACCTAGAAAACTCTCCCTTAATCTTTTTTCGCAGTCGGATAAAAACAGATCTTTGTTTTTAATATGATCGTTTATAAATACCGATGACTGATTACAATGATTACATCTCATGTTATAAGTGATATAACCCAGTCGAACATGCATGAAAGGCTGATGGCTACAGGTTTTCCACTTGAGGTTGTATTTATCCAAGCGAGGAACAGGATCATAGTAAGTTAGCACTAAGCAATCATCATTTTATGTTCTCAGAAAACAAAGGTAAAACACCACAAGTGAACGTCATTAATTTCTTAACTCTGTGAATTAATTGAAGGCACGCTGATACAATAGTATGGAAAACTTGTTGTGAAATAGAAAATGTTCGAAACAATCATTTTGACCCAGTTTCTTTACGATAACCATTAAATGCATACTTTACTCAACGTACGCCATTATGTTTGAAAGTAAATAATATATAAGTGTATAGTAGTATAATAATATTAGTTGTAAGAAAATTACATACATAGTTATTAATTATTCTAAGTAAGCATACACATAAAAAAAAGTTGGCCGTCACCGAAACATCTTAGTGAATATTAAAAGAAAAAAGAAAAAAACCGTGTGAGACGAAACACGACAAACGTAAAAAAGGAAGTCACTGTGAAGATATTTATGTAAAGAAAACACTCATATACGAGCGCTTTTCTTAAGTTTTTGTTTCTTCTGCGTTATCTATGGAAAGTTACTAGATGTCAAAAGTGACGTCGAACGGGACGTCATATATTTTTTAAAACAAAATGATATGTTTGTGTACAGAAAACTCTCTTATAAATAATTTATATTGTATAACTGTAAGAGTATAAAAATACTTGAAATAAAGGCTTCAAATGTTGTTTCTTG
Source organism: Saturnia japonica (assembly GCA_033032175.1). NCBI lineage: Eukaryota > Metazoa > Arthropoda > Insecta > Lepidoptera > Saturniidae > Saturnia > Saturnia japonica. The sequence goes on from CM065317.1 coordinate 594,060, forward strand.
TATTTACAGGTGAGTGAATCTTTTGTTAAAGAGAAAATGTAATTGGTTAATTGTTTTGAATATTGTTTATATAATAAATCCTGTGTTTACAGAACAACGCAATTACGTCTTTGTTTCATTTTTAAATTAATATCATTATATTTATATTATAACTATGTGTATGGTGTTCGTGATCCCAACAACCGCATTTAATCTATTCGTGTTTTAACATGAAATTGTGAAATGACCCAGTCTGTTTATTAAAGTTGGGACCAAAGCGTCGCCACGCCAACAATCGGTTTGACCCTCCACATTAGACGTTTCACATCATTATAGTACTAACTTACTACTTTAGCCGGGTGATAGAACCTGGCAATTGTACTTACCTGTATCACGACCACCATACACTAACTATAACCATACGTTATAGTGACAGACTCAAGCGTGTCGCATTCCGACACCAACCGATGTATATCTAGTAAACAAGCAAGGTAGTAAGAATTTATACCAGACTTGGTCACAACCAGCATACGCATAGTGATGACCTCGTCACAGTGAATCTCTTTTGGTTTGTGGCGCTTCGAGATCAGCCATTGTAAATCCAGCTACAATTTCTCGGTACTCGCCATTGTTTTGGATTGTATTGTGTGTAATAAAAATCATTATTAATTAACTTAACTCTACGCTACACTACGCCAAGAAGTACGACAAAAAACTTAAAGTTTGCCTTTCTTATATCAGTCTATTGGACCTCAAGCGCCTAACCATCTGGTTTACTGTATAAACTAACCAAATATTGCATAATAATCAAAGCATTTCTTAAATAATATCTGCAACGAGATCCAAAGTTATAGAAATTCAAGCTGTAATGGTCGCAGTATTGTCCGCCACGAAACGACACCGCGCAGGCGCAGCGCAGGCGCGGCGCGGGCCCACAGTGAAAACGCTGGGAAATCAGAAATCTAATTGCTCGCTTATTAACTCCACTTTTCTTTAACGCGCGAACGAAAGTGGGTCGGAGTTCCCGCAAAAATATCTTTACTTCCTATCGCTTATGTTTGCATTGTATTGCAGAATATGCACCATTTCTTAATTATGTACAATTAAAAATATTTAATTTCACTATACACACCGTAAAACAAAGTAAATGCTTATATTAAAAAAATGAACAGTGGAGGTGTTGCAAATTTGGAATACATTCATTTTGAATAACTGTTTTGTTTAGTAAATTTATGTTACCTATAAAAATAATTACTACAATTTATTTTTCATTTACGTTTTTGTAACAATTTAACAGTGACCTTCCCTAGGCGTATACGTTATCTTTAAGGCTAAACACGATTTTAATCTTTTGCCATTTGAAGTTAACTACCTTAACCCATTGAGCTATAATGGTTAAGATACCCATTAATTAGAATTCTAAACTCGAAAAGCAATTACATCTCACTTGCAACAATGTTGTGGCTGAATATTATGTTAAACGCATGACGCAAGCCTCTTTCCACTCATATTGTGATTATACACGCTCTAGTAACTTATCATATATGTTATCTATGTCATTCACTGAACGACATTTATGATGCGGGTTTATTGAGTTTTCATATTGTAGAAGCATTATGTATGTATAAATGGTGTGTTTTAATAATAAGCAAATCGCGAATTGATAAATTACGTGTATCTGTCTATACCTACATGGCAATATCACACAACGCTGATATGACACCAAAGACCATGTATCTCATTACAGTCATTGTTTTGATTGAATAGAGGTATTGCAGAACTAACTCTGAACTGTATGGTAATCGGTTGTAACTTGCTCTGATACTGTATTGTTGAAAAGTGTTCAAACCCTAAACAAAAGAGATCACATTTTCAAGGGTATTTTCTAAACTCATCTTATTAGTCTTCATCCTTAAGTTGAAACCCTACCTGTACCTGTAGGGTAGTTGTATTTCTAAGCCTAGCGAGTTATCAAATTCAGTCACATCTTCACTTAACCTCAGGTGAGATTGTAGTCATAAATAAATATGGGAGACACAATCTCACACACGGCCGTTTAAATCCAATAAACCTTTTCTGTCAACTCAACCTAACAAGCAAGCACTTAAGGAACTGAGTGACGAATAATTTATTATAATACACCTTCTGGAAAATTTCGTTTCCAACACTTTCTATCGACAATCAATAATACGAATCTATTTATCGTGTCGTTTCACAAGTTGATTATCATTGGGTTACTCGACAGTTTCTGATTAAAATGTAAATTTTCATGTTAATATCGTATCGTTTTTACAGCAATACTCATTTAATTGTTAAATTATAGGAAATATGTAAGCGGCATGTAAAAATCATTCGTTCACAAATCGTGAAAGTTGATAAAATCAGCAACTTATTTCGTGTATCCTTTGTAAAGATATATGTAATAAGTTCTTAAGTTAAGGCACGTTGGAAAAACGCAACGTGGGCAGACCCGCCACAAGTTGGAACGATGACCTGGTAAAATTTGAGGGAACCCGCCGAATGCAACCAGCTCAGAATCACTGACTGTAGCGATTATTAAGGGAGGCCTATGTCTAACAGTGGACTTCTTTCAGCTGGGATGATGATGATGATTATGAGAGCGCATAAACTATCGCAACTTAATTTAGCATTTTAATCATATGATAAATATAAGAATATACATGTCTCGACTTAAAGCACCAAGATAATTGCGAGGAGTGTGTGTGGAGTACAGTATCATCAACTGTTCCTATTAAGACTTCCATATACTTCCAATAGGTTGAAAATTTTAAACAACAAGAGAATTAACTATGACACCTTTAATATGCCTAATGTGCCCTCTCGAGTCACTTCTTTCAATTTATTAGCAACTAATTGTAGATAAATAAAAGACAAAATCATACTTAAGCAATAGTTTCTTTTTTTACAGATGAATCCCGTAATAAAAACTGGAGCCATACTCTGGCTGATGTGCATTGTAAGCGCAACAGCAGATACAAATGACCAAAACACAACAACAACGAAAACAATACGGACTACGATACTTCCGTCAAGAACTACAAGGACAGAGCTCAAAGTGTCGAGAAGCCTAAACCCTCTCGACACACAAACGTTAAACGTCCGGAGTAAATCAGGCCATGTAACCCAATTAATCGTTAAGAAAAAGGATAAATCGACGTATCATGAGAGTAGCACATTAGAACCCACAACTGTCTCTATCAGAACTACAATGTCTATAAATACGACAGCCGAAGACCTTAAAAACAACACAGACGTAAGAGATCAAAGAAAACTGAATTTCGTTGGAACTGTGAACAGTGATTTAGCAGGTTACGATTACTATCTTAATCGGAATAAAGGAACTGATGAAGCAAGTGATATTAAAGCTGAATATGGTAACTGGTCCCCAGTCTCGGTTTATCCTGAAGCACATATACAAGAGAACGGTGGAAAACCTAATTCAGATCCTGAGACTTCAAACTACTACCCAACTTACGACAACGATAAAAAGACGGAAAACAAAAAAGTTTACATCACTTCTGCCAGTTTCACGGATTACGCTACTCCCATCAAGAGTTTCAGATTTGATCCTCATAATCCTGTGATAAAGAATGACAGGAATCCCGTATACATCGAAGTTGTAAGTACTAAAGTTTCTGATGGTGAGGGAGAATCTTTCAATGTACCCGATCCTGTTGTTATTAATTCTGAATCGATGTATATTAAGAAAGCGATTGAAAAGTACAATAATAAGCGTGGAAGGTCAATCCTGACACTCGGGGAAGATGGTATACCTGAAATTCAAGGAGTTAGGATGCCCGATGATGAATCTGATAAGAGGACATGGCGTAACGCAAGAGTGGTTAACGGGGAACTACTACCTTATCCAGAAGGGTATATACCACCTAAAGCTATCCCAGAAGCAGACGTTTATCCAGATTTGGCTGCAGCAGACGCTGCTCAAAGCTTCGGTCCATTTACTAAAGAAGATAACTTCGAACCCAAAGATGGTCCTTTCACTAAATTTGATAACATAAAATTTGAACCATCAGACAGCATTGGCCCGTACATGACTAGCGATAACCCTACATTTTTCTACAAACAAAAAAAGGAAAATAACTTTTTTAAATCTGGATACGGTCCCTTCACCAAAGCCGATAACTCTAAAGTGGCTAATTCGAAACTCATAGAATACATTAAACAAATAAATGAACAAGAATCAAAACGTGATTACTTTAGTGGCAGAAGCTCCAGATCTCATAACGGAGATTTAGAATATGCCGAGAGTCACATACAGAGACGCATGCTTCATCATCCAGGTGAAGTTAGCTTTCCAAACTCAGTAATGTACACGCCAAAGAATACCAAACCCGGTTTTGATGAAAACGTAAGGAATCCTGTTCTCCAATACGCCCACCCTGAACTTGGGGTCCAACCAGCGAAAACAACACGAGACAACGTTGAAAACTACAATAATAAGGAACGAAAAGTAAAATATTACACAATGAACATACCAAAAAGTGCTCATCCTTACCCAATGGAACCTATCAATGGTTACGGACAGCAGCGCTCCCAAAAAAATATAAACGCTAACCGCTACTACGAAGATGAATACAACAAATTCTCCTATTACGAGAATAGTTTCAACCCAAGTCAAACTTCGAGATACCCCTACAATAACTACGGCTACATTAAAAGGGTACCAGAACCAACTTTGTGGCAAAGATTTACCAATTCAATGAAAGATACGTTTAATAGCGCTAGTCAAACGGTTCACCAATTAGCAAGACCAATAATAGACCCAATTGCTAAAGTAACTCAGCCTGTTCTGGAACCGATTGTGGAAGCAACTCATAAGATTTCTAGTAATCTTGGTTTGTACCCATCCAATTCTATCCAAAGCCAAAGGTACGCTCAAGATAAAATTGGAGTTGTTGCCGCAGCCTCGGGAGCTCCAGCTATGCTACCAGCACTCGGTTTGATGGCTGGTGGAGCGGCTTTAGGTCTCGGAGCAGTCGCTATGGGCAGGCTTTTGGATGTTAACCTGATGCGTAGTTCTGGAATGAGCGACGATGACATACAAGACGAGTTAGAAAAAGAACACAAAAGGTCTTTGGAAGCTTATGACATCGACAGACAAATATTGAGCAGCCAGAAAATATATGATGATAATTACAAGATGCCGAGTGAAAACGTTTATGTGGTAATGTCTCCTGATGAAAGCGAGGGTAGCAGGGCCAAGAGAGACATACTGAGCTTCTTCGAGGAACCTAGTTACCAAGGGGAGGCACTTAGACGGGTGAAGAGACGACGTGTTCGGTCGTTAAATCATAACATAGCTGAAGACTTGCAGAGCTTAGAAGGTGGCGGTTGTGACGTCTTCGCTGACGACAGCCGCTATGGACATGGTGAAGAAAACGGACTGGAAAGACTCACAGTGTGCGAAATTAACGTTTTGCAAAGTGTTAACTTCGCAGTCAGATGACACAATCTTTGGCATGGAGAAAAAGATGGCGTCTTTACTAAGAATGTAAGTATGAGCAACAGGGTAAATATCATGTATTATTATTATGAGCTCTGCTAAAAGTATAATATATAATTTATATTTCTAACAATTTTTGTACGTCGCAACCACTTTAAAACAATATTCAACGTGCAACGCATTTATAAAAAATGCAATTTCTTGGATTATCACAAATTTTTGCTCATCACAACTTTACTGTTGAAACGTTCCATCACTGAACATTTAGGGAGATTTCATCTTTATAATACATAATGTCTGTCTGTTCGAGTATGGTGTTATCCCTCGAATACTGCTTAGGGGATATTCATTTATTACGCAAGGATGATTTCGGCGATTTTTCAACCCCCATGTAGGGATACACAAGATATCTCGACCCCCTCCCTCTTCTTACGTATGATTCAATCTCATTTTTCAGAATAATAAAATGTTGTTAGAAAAGGATCAGTTATACTAAAACTCACATATAATTAAAACAAGATGAATAAGCGGGAACAATTTACTATAATTATTATTAACATTTAATGTGGATAAAAATTAACACATTTAATATTTTTAATAAACAATAAAAAAATAATAAGATGCAATGCGAATTGGACATTATAGAATGAAGAAAACCATTCGGCATCCGAAATGAATCTAGATTTCTAATATTAAATTTTGACTTACAAAATATTACCTAAGAATGAGTTCTCCCTCCTTCCCCTCCTGCAAGGACAAGGGCATGTAGAGATTTTTATACGTTTGTTGTGTTCTCATACCAGGTTTTAGTATTATATTTTATTACGTTAGATAACAAGGAGTGATCGGTAATAACATAATAGTAAAAATTTACCGTCAACACATTCACTTGCAATATTACTTAACTTACGGTTGCTAACAGCTAAATAATGTATAAAAATTAATAGTAGAGATATAATATATGATATATTATATACGTACGTAAACCGAATCTCAAATATCATGATCAACTATCGTCGAAAGTTAAACTAGAAGTAAACAAAAAACCATAATCGAGATAGCGCATGAGTTCATAACAATCAAGTTTACGGCTACTACAATCTCCACATTCATTCAAAATTTATTTGACAAACGACAACATGCAACATCGTAAAGTAAGTTCGTTGAAAACGAAGCGTTCCGGGTGCGGCGACCTAGCTTTCTAAAGGTCACCGTGTATTGCCGCGGATAGTCATAACACATAGTTTATGTAATATCGTGAACTAACAAGTCAATTTGACGACGTATAACAATTTTATTAGTGTAAAAGTTGTCTAGAAAATGAAATTGTCTATTTTGATTGACCGTGTAAAATTACTTATTTACAGTATCAAGAACAGTATGTCGAAAGTAAAATAGAGATATTACAACTGCTGCGCCTTGTAATCCTGGACACTTGAGAAATGCTCTCATGATCTCTTTCTCTCACTTAACAACTGACTTTTCTTTACATTTAAATATTCGTATATTATGGTGGTTATTAGGATTATCTATTTAATGAAATTCATGAGTTGGTGAGCCGAGAAATTTTAGAATACAATGAAAGATCTATTTGTGATGTTAGCATATTTATGTTTCGTAAAGAAAACAAAAATATTAACAATCAAAAATCTATATAACACGATTATCTCTTTAAGTCTACTACATAAGTGTAAATTAATAATAAAAATCAGTCTTGTACTTTCTGAGAAAATCGCATACATAAAAACATACTAGGGAAAAAAGTTCCTTTTTTTCAGTGAAATAAAAATAATTTTAAAAAACGGTGTCATTGAAATATTTCGAAACCCATCCAAAACATATTGTGTAAGAAACGAACAGACATATAGACAGACGTTAAATATTATAACACAGAGATAATCGATTTGTCTAATGTTTATTGTTTCAATGAAACGATCTCGTAATTGATTTATAAAATAAATAGTAATCGATACTTCAATAAAATCATCCGTGCCGTTGCTTAAGGTGAATTTGATTACGACATTTTATTTCTATTAAATTAACAACTAACCCGGAGGACAGTTACTAATCCCGGACTATTATTATTAATCCCGACAGTTACAATTAATCTTACCTGATTTGAAATGATTGTGTAGCCATAGATAGTGGCACACTGACCCTAGAGAAAAGTTCACAATTGAATTTGAACCTTTGTGAACATTCGATATAGGTAATTTCAATTTTTTTATTAAACTAGAATATAATAATAAACCATGTGACTAATTCATAATTTAACTTTCTTCTTTACTATATTATGAAGGGTCTTATAAATACACTAGCTGTACTCCATGGTTTCACCCACGTGTTAAATTATTCGAGCAACTTTGCTTCTTAGGGTTGTTGTGCGAGGTTATACATATATAGCCTCAAAAAATTGACTATAATATTCAAAACCATTTCTTCAAATCTGAGTGATAGTTCTAGAGTTTAATACGGTTCAAACAAACAATCAAATCTCATCCATTTTATATCATTATATTAATACGTGAAGCAAAACCTTTGTACCCCTTTAAAGCATATTGCGTGCACGGAAGACTGTGAGATTTGTCATGGTTAAAGTTTACATGGAGAGGAAGTGCTGAAAGCCAAAATTTATCTATATTATCTATTACTAATATATTAAATTAAATAAATTTATTTTTTATATTACGACACACATGCACAACAGATAATAATGCACTTTTGTTTCAAAAATATATAACCACTATATGTTTAGTAAAAACCTGGTCACACTGAGTAGCTTTGGTGGCTCAAGTTACAGATTAAGAGAACGTACATCCAGCCTTATAGATTTCATTATATTAAATTGAAAAATCGACAATATGTGACGGTGGCCGTCATCAGACTGTCATGAACTATTTTTTCATTAACATTTTTTTTCTTGTATAACATAATTGTCTCTGACAAATAAATGTATTTTCTTTCTTTAAAATCTGATGTTTTGTCGCTGACGAATATAAATATAATAGATACAATCAATATTTTAGGCATCTCTGATTGTATATATGTAATTACAGTAGACACACTAAGTGAGGTATTATCAAGTATCTTTTAATGTATCTCTTCTGTTCTACAAACCTTATTATTTGTACGTTTACAAGTAGAAAGTGCACCTTTTCCTTTTAAGATGTATCTTTTCGCTTGTTGAATTCGGTACTTTTTTTATCTGTCATTGTTAATTAATTTGGTTTCTGTGTTAAGTATACTTCGAAGCCGCTGTACCGTTTAGTGATATTTTTTTGATAATTTACACATCTAGGGTTCAATGCCCGATATTTAATAATTTCAAAATTTCCAGTACATATGTACCTATTATAGTTATAGCTCTTTGGTGTAACAAAACTAAAATAATTCAAAATTTTTTATCCCGCGTGCCAACCATAAAAATTAAGTCATCAATGATACTTACTAATGTGAATTTGTTTTACTTTTTACTGACTTATATTTATTTTAAATAAATAAAAAATAAGAAAGAAAGCATTTATTCTTAAGAACAAAACACGCTATTACATAATGTATACTAATTAAAAAACATAAAGTCAATCGGGGAAACTGTGTACATGAATTTAATAATACTAGCGGTCGCCCCCTAATCGAAATTCCAACAGCGAATTTTTAATCATAGAATATTTTCTGTTTGACATTTAAACAATGAATATTAACTTGCTGTCACTTTTCATTGAGTGACAATGTCAATATTTTGAGGGGTCTAAGTTCATTGGCACTGGTCGGGTTAGGATTCGCAGTATTAATTTATTTTATTTAATATACTAGTAACAGATATCATAGATAAATTTTAGCTTTCTACACTCCTTCTCCATATAAACTTTAACCATGACAAATCTCACAGTCGTCCGTGCACGCAATGCGCTTAAAATGGTACTGAAAGCTTTTGCTTCACATATTAATATATGGATTAACATACACACAAAAGAAATTCATAAAAAAGTAATAATATAAATGGTCCAGCTACGTGTCCTGCCATTAAAAAAGGGTTTCCAGCTCAGCATAGGTATGCTGAAGTACCACGGGGCTCTTAGCGCTGATTTTCAGCTGGAACCCCAAAAGCAAGTCACGATGCGCCAACAATAACCAATCAAAAAACTATGTAAACGTTTTTATAAATATACATATATTTTCATTTGATTACAATATGAAATCGTTTCATTGAATCAGTCTTGTAAATTATTATTATTTTACAATCATAAAAATAAAAGTCAGACTAATGAATTCACATTAATATCATTGCTTGCTAACTGAATCTAAGGTCTTTAGTAAAACGAGTTCACCTGATAGTTAGCAAAGTAAAATCCAAATGGAGCGCCGACAACCGAGAAACCAAGATCTGCCGACAATCACCGTCAATATATCTGTCTACAAGACAACCGATTAAAAGGCGAACCGGAAGCCATTAACTAAGAATGTGTCCTTAGTCCTTAATCACGTGTACGGTCGACGTAGTCCAAAAATGCTCTGTTATTTTGTCTTTCTCAATACCTCATTAGCTGTCAATAAATATACATGTTTAGGTATCTGGAGATGTAACGTAGTGGGGGATTAAGATATTTCTTTGGAAATTTGTGTCTTCTTGGGGCAGTCCGACTAGACTGGTGAAATACCTCCACCCCACAGAAGATCGCAAAAAATCTTTGTATTGTGTTGTTGAGGTGAGTAGGATTTCCAAAGCTCCTTGGGGCAGGGAGGTTCAGGGTCGGCAACGTACTAGTATACCTAATGATAGCTGTATTTAAAAAAATATCAGATCTATAGTACGGCATGAAAACAACGACCATACACAATTGTATAAAACTTACCATACAATGGTATGGTGCGTAGAATGCACCTTGCTACCGCGCCGCATCGCGCTCGCGCCGCGGCCGATGCATTGCGCTGCGCTGCGCGATGTGACGCGAGCCCGCGACGCATCCGGACACACTTTCACTGTCCACTTACGTCACGTCGCACGACGGCGACGCTCCCGCATTACTAACTCCACACATTTACATGTGAAATGTCACCTAATGTAACTCAAGTGGAAACTTTTTAACTCATTGTTACATATGATGCTATAAAACAGCCATTAAGAGAAATTTACACATTTGTAATGTTTTGACTTAAATTAATGTTGTCGCGCAATGCCTTTATTTTCTACATAACTTGTACTAACGTCTAAAGCAGAATTAAATTATTAATACGTATTACTATTTCACTATTTTTTTATTTCTTATTAAGGAATGAGTTTTTTGGCTTAAGATTATCTATCAAAATAGAATTATATGTTGCTGTGGTTTTCAGTACAATTTTTTAACTCGATGGAGAAAGATAAGTTATATGGAAAACCCTTCTCAATAAAAAATACAAACAAATTTGCTAAAAGCTTTTGCTGAGACTGCATGGCGCCTAAAAACTCAGTGCCGTATCTCGTAACGTGGTTCACGGTCAATCAAAGAACTTATAGAACGACTATTAATAGATTTATTATATAATTATGCAATCGAAGCTATTTTTCTAGTATATACTTAATTAAGGATGAAATACATACAAAAACATTTAAAAAATTGTTGCCAAATATTTACAATATTTTATTACGCGAGTCGGCATATATCTTCTTTTTTTAACATTTGATTACTTTACATTTTCTATTTCTCAAAGTTCCGTCTATAACCACATAAGTCTATTACATAATTCTAGTTCGGAAGCATTCGAAGTTCTACGCGGTGAAAGCACGTAGCACGGGTTACGTGCAAAACTTCCACGTGTTTAAAGTGAAGACAGCGTGGCACAGCCGTACACTAAACCAGCTGCTATTGAGCCAAGAGTTTGCAAGTTCGATGTCCACATAGAACGAATCTTTTTATGAAGAGCATGATTATAATTTATATGTTCGTATATTTAGTACATGTATGTATGTATGTAAGCTGTTTGGTTGTCATAGTACGAGATAATAAGAAAAACGACAACCGTTGCTGCTACCGAACTTGGCCCCTTTTTCACATTTACGTTTTTGTTGGAATTCATCTTTATGTAAAGGTGCACAGCGTCATCTATCGGTGGATTGATGAAAACGCTGTTCATAAGTATTATTTCGCTGTAAATTGTACTTTTTGAAGTATTTTTTAGTTTTTCGTTTGTATCCTTTATATATGCGTAATGATCTACCTTGATGCCAAATCTCAAGTATCTGAGTCACCTAGGAGTGGTCTAGGTTTTTGATGAGCGAGTTAGTGACCAAAATGCTACTTTTCAGACCCTAATAACTCAAGAACTATAATAGAGTTATTCGTAAAATTTTGCATCATAGATGTTCAAGAGAGGTTAATTAAACATAAAAAATTCCAACTTTGTAGGTCTAATAATAGTATTTGAGTTATAGCGGGGTCAAAAGTAGCTCGAAATGGTTCGTGTGGCCAGTGTCGCCCGTTCCGAACTTGGTTGACACACTGCCGTGCAATCCAAAAACAACGGTGACCATCGAGTGATCAACAATCCATCGACGGTCGTCACTAGTCATTGCTCGTGTCAGGTACAGATTTCTACCACCCTGCGTGATCTCTAGATGTATACCGGCTGATCCCGGAACGCAACATGTCTATATCCAGCAATTGGGTCCAGCAAAAATAAAATTAGTCTTTAACTTTTACCAGTATATCATTTTGCTTCAATCCGTTAATATCCAGTTTAACATCTATTGTGATTAATTAAGCACTCTAATGTGATAATTACAGGATATCATTTGGAAATGAATCCAGTGCATCATCAGTGGCGTATCAGCTCGGCGACGTGATGGCGGCGAGTAGAGACCACGATTGCGGCCGCTTCCAATGTGACAGGCAATAATATAAATTCATTATGTGAAATGATTTTGCAATACTTAATTTAATTTACCTTATATAAATATTAATAAAATACAATCATAATTATAAGCTACATCAACATTATATTCGCCTACGCGGAAATAAACAAAAACCATTCTCGAATTATCGTAAACCAATGAATCAATTAAATACCGGGAATTATTACGCGAATGGCAACCGGCATGCCAATTGGAGAAAGCACTTATCAAACCAATAGAAGTACAGATAGGTTTCACCTGCGTAAAATTTGCTACTTCGTGATTTGTTAAAAAATTGTTGGTTCTATCAAATAAACTACGTTTTAGTATTTTGAATTTCAGACTGTTTATGTTTTTTATCATAACAGATATTTAATAAAGAAATCTATGTTACCTATCACACGTAAAAATATTGTTGAATGTATGGTGGCATGTCGAGATTATTTAATTAACAACAAGTAAAAGAAATTACAAATTGCAAAGTCATAACACTAAGAAAACGCTAAATAATTAAAAATATGTATTAAGGACAGTGATCATAAAGTGAATTTAACGAATATTTTAATGAACATAATAATTATTTACGATAATTAACGGAGATTAATTACGCAACGTTAATTACGACGAGCAATGCGAGGTGGTTGAAGTCAGGGTTGCCAATTGTGGGACTTAATTTGCGATAAGTAAAAAATAAAAACTCTACTGCTTGAAAATTTTGCCTTAATTAAAATAGAGTAAAGCATATTACGGGGGTATATAGAATATAGATCCCAATTGTTTTATTTCTTCATAATGTTTTGAATTGCATAAAGGTAAACATAAGAAATTAAATTTTGTATACAAACCGCATCAGTACTTACATAGTGGAAGAAATAATTTTTCAGACTACTTATGAGAGATGCCTGTTCCAAACTAGATAACCCGGATCTCATGGGACTGCTGGCAACCCTAGTTGAAGTTAGACACTAAAGCAATTTAAAATGGTGCCGAATAAATTCATTGTTGCACGTAAACTAATTTGAATACCATTCCGATATGTCATTTACAGTAGAAATAAAATAAACGATTTAATAAAAGTTCTTAATTGAAAATTACTCGGTAACTTCGTTTTCAGAATCAGTGTAGGTAGCCGTTTGGCAGTTGATTTTAAAATCTTTCAAAATAAAGCAAAAAGTAACATTTTTTTAAAATATGCAGGAATATGATCTAGTTCTTTATCAAAGAAAAATCATAAATCAAGAACTAGAAAAGTACGACCGTTATTACAAACTAAGTGTAGGTATTATGATCAATCACGGTACTGTTTCTACTCTCTAATTATTTCGTTTAGTAATTTTGTAATTCAAGAAAAAAGCTTTCGGCTAATTCAATTATATGTAAGATTGCTTTTGAAACAGTTATGCTATACCTCAGTGCTAAGGACTGTTACAAAAACAGTTATTTTGTTAAAATCCGGTATTTATATACAAAAAAGTAATCATTTCAAAAGTATAATAATCCATAATAACACCTACGTGTTTTCACTTACTTTATAGTGTAATATAAATAATGTAACTCATTAGTTACTTTCTAAAGTTAACGTTTATTTTTGCTGTAAATTATAATTTCAAAAATTCGTAGCATGGAATGCGTGACAGTTTGAAAGTGATTTAAATTAAAAAAAAAGAAAACATTTAAATACGATTCATTTCACAGCACGCAGAAGATATGTTTTTTTAATGTGAATTTATGTACAAAGGATTTAAATTTTTCCCGATATGATTTAATACGAAATTTATTCAGAATGAGTTATTGGTGTGTTTATGCATGTGATGTGATTAAAAAAAGAGAATTAATCATTTAGTCTCCGAATCTTAAACACAGGATAACGACGGTTATATCTAAGAGCATTGCAAACTCGATGAAGGGATATTAATAACAGACTTAACTATTATTTTAGGGATTTTGTTCTTATATATACGTAATAAAGTTAATATCCAGAAAACACCTAACAACCCAAAAGTTTTTGTGTAGAGTTTCCAATAATTATTAATTTTAAATGTGATGTAAATTTTTTTTCAATAAATTATAACTCTCCCTTATTAAATCATTATAGAATAAAATTTAATAGTGTTTGGTTTAAAGAAATCAAATGATCGCGTGAAATATAATATTTTTTTAATTATTATAATAAGCTTGTAACGCAAAAGGAAAATTTGTGTGCCGCGCGACGCTGTCACGTTATAACACGTGCAAATGCGTTTGTATTTCGTACTTGCATGCACTTCTTGTATATTAAAGAAATATTCTGAATAAATTTGATGTTAAATCATTTAGGTACCTATTTATTTTTATTTATTCTCTAAGTTAAGGTTAAGTTAAGATTCAAAACAACTTGAATTTAAATTATCTATGTTTACTATAAAAATATTCAGGATATTACATAAGTATATTCAATTAATTTCATTATTTGATATAGTTGTGTAAATTAAGTGTATATTAAATTAGCCAACACAAATTTTAATCCGTTATATTTTAATAGTGGAAAATTATTTCTAGTGGTTCACTTCACCTACCTACATAATTCCTCAAACGACCTATCGTTTTTATCTTGCACCACTCAATTTATAACAATTAATTAATATACACAAATAAAAATTAAGTTTCTGTTATTTAAATTTATGACGGCAGTAAAAATATGATCATACATCTATTTATCATCCTGGCATCAACTTGTTTTTCATTCATGTATTTATTGTTACCAAATAATTAATTTATATATCCTGTATTTAATAATTTATTTTAACTTATTTATACTTTAATTTTAGTTTTAATATACATTTATGTAATTTCAATATTGTGTTAAAAACATCTTAATTTTTCATCTTTTAATAAGTGATATGCTAAATGGAAATAAAAAATGTCACCATTTGTTATCAACTTTAAAAACCTACTTATAATGATAATTTTCTTAAAGTGTTCAATTATCTTTATTATATTAATTATTTAAAACGTCACCATTAGATATATTTACGACTTTGAGTACCTACTGACGTTACTTTTTTAGTAAATAATAAATATTACTTTAATATTCTGCACTGCTTAGATAATAGAGACATACTATTATAATGCTTCAATTATTTATTTATAATAAGAATTTTATGAATGTTTATTCTAAGCGCTGTAAGCTGTAAATACGCTTTGTGAGATTAATGTAAATTATTTATTTATTTCAACAAATAAAATTTTAAATTAAAATTTATTTATTTTTTGATTTTGTCAACCTTTGTACTACTTGGAGCACCTAATGAACCCTTGTTAAAGCGTGTTTCGTATTTTTTACTAATATCACGATGGGATTTTTTTATCGTTCGATATTAAACATGGTTAAACAAACAATAAAACTCCGTAAATAAATAGAAGCATGTATTTATATTCATAATTTTGCCAATTAACCCATAATTATCCCGTGAAAGACACTCTCGCTCCTGAAACAATAATTAGAATGATTTCTTTACGAGCTTAATGTCATGATCACTAGTTATAGCAAAATGAATAATTATTTATAGTATAATGAACGTCTACAATTATCATTAAAATGTGTTTAAAACACGCCCAAATATCTACACCCCAAAGACAAACAACTGTTTTACTAATTGAGGCAAAGAACAACAAATTTGTGCGGTAAAGAAATAATTACTTGCGTGCTTACCCACTATCGTCAAAATGGGGATATGTCATAAAGTAGATGTTTTCCGGTAATTGCAAACAAGAGTCCGTCTTTGGTCTAAGCTTAGTTTAGCTAACTATTTTAGACCACTGTACATCAATTAAAAAAATGCAGCAAATACTAGATCTAGCTTGTTTTATAGAAATAGGTACACAAACGTGGCCGCTCGAAACACAAGCTTCAATGTTTATGAATTTGAGCCAGCAAGCCGTTGAAAATGTAACTTATATATCAAAAGATATCTATTTATTTAAGATATTGAGTTTTATTTGAGATCTTTGATATATAGTCAATTTCAGGAAGGACTTTCTTGACTTTACTACGAGTAAGCCTTGGAAATAATTTCAGGTCCTAGATCGTACATAAAAGACTAAGATTAGTCTCTAATTATGAGTTAAAGAAACTCCACCGGTGATCAGGGTGTTGGTGCTATTTAAATACATTCGTGGGAAGGATTGCCACTCAAGCACGTGCTACTGGGTGGGCTACCTAACACAACTATATAGTACACTCCTTTCAGTATATCACTAGAAAAAAACTAACCTTGGTCACCATCTCCAGCTCCTTGAAGAACTTCAACTGGTTCATCGCTGATCTTCTCCGCGTTGATGATATTACACTCCAAGCAGGGCTGCAGTTCCTCTTCCATCATGTACAACTGTGTGAATTAAGATTACAGAAAATATCTTAAACGTTAATCTATACTAATATTAGGTCCTTACATATGAAATTAGCGTTTTGTACGGGAAGAATATAAAATCAATTTTTTTTTTTTTTGCAAAATATATTTCATTAATCAAAGTATGCACCGTTGTTATCTATGCACTTTTGCCATCTCATAGGTAGTTCATTGATCCCTTTACTAAAAAAACCAAATTTAAATTTATAAATTCATTTAATTAATTAATTTTGAAAACGGTCATTCATTTGATTTTTCCTCATTATTTTTTTCTTTGGCGTCGCTCTTATTACTGCACAATGGAAAACATGAAATATCGGTATAAGGACCTAATATAATGAAATTTAAAGGAAAACTATCAAATTAAATTATATAAAAAACTAAATTAAAGGACAGTAGGCTTTAGAAGTTGACGAGTATTAGTCAATCAACTTATAAAATGTACTCGGAGTGGTAATTTCGTACACATTCCATTGAAAGTAACTTAAAGCCTCCTGTCTAAGTCTGCATATTATGACGGAAACATAATACTTCACCCAGGCATTTCATCTATCAGGTTATTTATATCTTTCAGCTCCAATATCCATAACATGTGGTCATACCCGTCCGTCGGTTCCGTAGCCAGTGAAGCGCTTCGTGGGGTGCGCCTGGACCTGCATTGGTTCAGCCTGATCTCTCGTCACAGCATCCGATAGCAGTGTGTGAGAGCCGCCCACCCATCGGTGACACGTGTGCACCCTAACACATAAGGTTAATTTTTAAAAACCCTTTTAAACTCATACTTGCATTTTTAACACTATAGTATGTTAATTACCATTGTCAAATAGAAAATTTGTAATAAGTAGCTACACTTGAGAGCCAGTCTTCATGCCAGGCTTAGCATGTTCCTGTCTTCATGCAGATTGTGGTGAGTAAATGTTTTAAACTCCAATCAATAAAAATAATATATGAAGAGAGATGAAAAGATCACAAAATTGAATACTAATCTACTCTATTTTGATGATAAGATTAAAATGGCATGTTTATCGAAAATGTAAGATACCAATTTGTAGATGCCTAATCAGAGTAAAATTATGTTTCATGAGCTAAAAAGACTCAGGTTCATAGTTTTTAGAGGAAAAACCAAAACTTCTGATAAATTATTTGGCCACTTTGTATTCTGGATTATTACGAACATGTAAATAAATAACAGTGGTGTATAGATACATACATACATACATAACTCACGCCTATTTCTCATCAGGGTAGGCAGAGACTATGTCCTTCCACTTGCTACGATCCTGGTATACATCTTTTGCTTCTTAAACATTCATCAATCTTTTAATGCATGCTTATCGTTTTAGAGTTCTCTTGACCTGACCTTTCTTCAGAACCTCCCCGATTTGATCGGAGAACCTTCTTCTAGGTCTTCCTCTTCCAACGTTTCCATTCTTACACTCCTTATAAAATACGTTTAGTCATTCTTCTTTCGTTCATCCTCTCAACATGTCCAAACGATCTAATCATCCCTCTCTCTCTTACATAATATGTCGGAATATGCAACCTGCCCGGATATACTGGATTCTTATATAAAAAGAGACTATATAAATCTAAATATACTTGAAACACCATTAATACAGATCAAAAGTGCCTAATCACATTCCCTGAATTTTAAAATATAGCTTCTCATTTACAGAACCATTTCTCATGAAGCTATAATAAAAGAAATGTTATTATAACGTTATTACCCCATTTTACTGATCTGCATGTTCCCTTAAAAAACTATTATTTAATGTAATTTTACCACTAATTTACCTGTATAACACAGCGATGGCCGTTTGTCGCGCTAAAACTAACGATTAAAGTTATCACGATAAACGCGCTGTTTAAACGCTCCCACACCTGCGTGATGAAGCTTCGACTACTTGTTCAGACACTCGTACTCCTACCAACTGACAAGCTAACATGTTGTGTCTATCGTCATGCTTGGCCTAATACTTCATAACTCATGACAATAATGCTTTCTCACAACTGCGACCATAGATACGGGTTTGGGAAAACCATTAAATTATTAAAAATATCAAATATTTCGGAAAAGACAAATATTGTAGTTTTCTATGTGTACTTGGAGTCAGGTGGTTCCAGTGGCTTCAAGTATTCGAGGCATGGCTCATCAGTCTGCGCAGGTGCACCCATAGGCCGCGGACGAAGCGCCGGCAGTGGAGGTGGAGCACCAAAGCTAATATCAGTTTGTTCCATAAGCGCTGGTATCATACAGGCCCCGCATGTTGCATCTCGTGACAACAGTCGCGTTATTATCGCCGCCTGGGAAGTCATTGAAAAATATTCTTAATTATTCAGAAGAATCCTGCCAGATGGTGCTTTTTTGTCATTCAAAAAGCCATGCAGTCATCATTCTAACGCTTTGTACTTTAAGACATTCTATTAAATAACATCTATTACGTAAGTTCTAATACAAAATCAAACATAATTGTTGTACCCTTTTCGTAAAAGATTTATTTCAGTTATAGCTTAAAAGTAAATGCTTATTTAAGAATAAACAATGACAGTATTTTACTTTGCGTAAGCTTGCTAAGACGCATAAAATGCTCCGAGAAGTGAGCAGAATTTTACTGTTCTCATGAATAATTAATATCTTCATTGCCTTTCTATAAGACGATAAATTCTCCCTTCATTTCTATTCAAATTGTTTTCAAAAACCTTAGGGTCTCCAAGTATAATTGACAGTTTATGAAGTCTCTTGTGAATTTCACTTAGTTGCTGCTGTGCGTCATCTCTCGTCGCCAATAGCTGCATGATCTCCGCCTTGTTCTCGGTTATTTGAGTGAGGTCTCGTAAAGCACCCTGTAGGAAAAAAAATTGTGTTCATTTATTAAAAGTCGAGTTGAGGACCTCTTCAAATCTTTAGGCATACGCAGTTAGCCAGTTTAAAGTTAATAGTTTGAGTTAGATGTATCTGGATTCAATATAATAGACTCGTGTCGTTCATGGTGATGATCCACAAAGCAACCAGAATCTTTATAAAATTGGTTAGTAATGAGACAAATTTAGCAGGGCTTACATCTTAACAAAACAATTCCCTTAACGACAAGATTAACAGACTATTTAACATAATTATGAGCATGGTATCGATGTGTTTTATCATCTGTACTTAAAACTATATCTAAATATACCATCACGGTATGATAAATAATGGTCAAACGTTCAATAAAAAAATATGGTAACAAGTATAATGAACTGTATAACATTAAACTTTTTTATAAGACAGTATAAAAAGCAGATGAAGGTAAAGTTTACCAGCCAAACCATCTCCTGCTTCTTGAACTTATCATGGCAGAGCTCCAAACGTCTCTCTAGCTCAGTACGTGCTGCTGCGAAGTCCCACTCTGTTAATAGTCCGGCCAAACGGGTTATATCAGCCTAGGATTTTAAACAAAAAATTAAGTTAACCAATCTATATAGAAACCTAACGATTTTGTTTATGTTAAAGACGTAGTTAATTTGATGAAGGATGTTAATATTTTTTTATTAACTAGTCTTAAAAAGCATGTATGTTTAGGCTATAGACAATAACACAAGACTCTCAGTGCCGAAAGAGTAGTTATGCCAAACAAGAATGTAATATCCATACACAATTATAGTAACCACTAACCATATACAGCAAGTATCATCAGTTTTGAGTATTACGCTATCAGCCAATGTCTAGTTATTATATATTATGTAGTTTTAACCTTGACATTTGCGACGTAGAGTGTTGAAATTTATAATTCTTTCTTTTTTCTGGTATGCAGTAGCACATAGGTATGCAGTCCACCTGATGTTAGGGTGTCACCTATTTATAACCAACCTTAATAACGACTGTAGTCCTAACCGAAACCAGCCAATAATAAATTGCTATTTTTGAGAAGTGAGTAGAAATGTTTCATGTGCCCATGCCAGTTGTCTAACAGCACAAATACTGCTGTTCTCTCTCTCTCTCTCTCTATCTCTCAACGATCATCGTTGCTCTTACATCGTTACCTAGTTGCCGTAGAGCGCAGGGCATTATTGATAAAACTGCTCCTAGATCCAATTATCCCGCTTTTCAAAACAATATAAAAATATTGATTCCAACTTATCCAATAGGTCGGTCATTTTTCTCGGATCGTTTAAATTACCTTGTCTCTTAGACCATCCAACACCTCATCACGGTCAGCTTTTTGCTCCTGCAGCATTTCCACACGTTCAACCAGATTCTGTTACACATTTCGAACTTTAAAGACATTTTATACCAAAATATACAGTTAACATCAGTGCAACTAGCGGAAGACGTCTCCCTGTGCTTCTTTGTAAAAAGTGCCAGAGATACATACATGAAAAGGACATAATACCTACTTATCTTTTCATTTAACTTCATTTAATTTTACTTAACGAGTATTTTCCTTAATAAAAATATATTGCTTACTTTGAAATATCGTATTAAAACTAATATGGCCACATTATTATGTGCTGCTGCAAGTTCCTATATTCAATGCTCATGATTTTAATTACCTCTTTCCCACTGAATAGAAATATAAAAATAATCAATAATTGGATTGTTTAATATCCTATAGTAACACTTCCCAAAAGACCTGTTTAAAGTAGTTCCGCTATGACTCAGTAGCGAATCCGTTACAACCAACACTTACACGAAGCTGATCCTCTAGCTGTTTCTCGAAACCGGTTAATCCGTGATGAGCATGTAGCGTAATATCCAGCTCAGCCACTAGGCCTTCGTAGCGTTCATTCAATTCCATGACGGCTGTGGAAATCATAAAAGTGTTTTTTTTTTCATAATCATACTCTCAGAATCTGTAACTCACCCAATGGCATAATAAACTACATTCTTATTCAAGAACAATCGAATCAAACCTGGGTTCTACTACCTTAAAAGATGAAAGTAGTAGAGTGAAAGGAGTGGCGAATTACATCTTATCTGAGACGCCGAAGCCATTCTCACCAGCACGTGGTGCACCATGCTGAGTAACGGACGAGGAATTCGTTATAGCGGTATAGTAGGGCGGTTTTGCCCGACTGGATCGCGGCCACCATACATGCGGTGAAAGGTCCGTCATAGTGACTCGCTTTTGCGTGTCGCGTTTCGGGATCAGCCTGTGCACATCCAGTTAAATTATTAAAGGCCTAAATGACAACGTAGACTGTCAATGGATTCCGATCTCCCAGCAGTTAGAAACAATCAATTACCAGCAGTTTCAGCGTTGTTATTCGCTTGTTCTAACAACGTTAAACCTCCTTTGAGATCACTTCTCATTTGTGCCATCTGCTCTTGGAAACTTTGCATCTATAAACAGGAAATAATAAGATTGTTACAAGAATATATGGCTTATTTCAACGACATACAATTTTTTGTTCTATAATAATGAATTCTAGCGCCTGAACTAGGCCGAGTCTATATCTCAAATGCAATATAATATTAAAAGCATAGAAATATCATGCAATATGTAGGCTGTAAAATAAAAATTCTTTTAACAGACTGTTTGGATGAATACTTCAAACATTTCAGATAGATATGATCCCAACAAAACCATAAATGTGAAAAAGGGGCCAAGTTCAGTAGAAACGATGTTCGGGGTAGTCGTTGTCACCAATAAAAAAGGTGAGATCTAAAGGGTGCAGAGTTCCATAGCAAATCCATTAATTATAGCTGTAAGAATGTACATTCATCAATTCATTTACAGAATGTCAAGAAGTCTTGATTAAGGTTTTTGTAATACTTTGTTTGTTTGCTAATGTTTTCGTGCTGCTATGGAATATATTTTAAAACTACGCCTTCGTTTTTATACAATGATACAATGAAAGTATATACCTGTGTTGTTAGTCCAGAATCAAACCCACTCAGCTGCTCCGCGTAATCAGACACCAGAGAATTTAGTGTTCCGATCCGGTTATTTAGTTTCGTGGCTATATCCGACTTGGTCGCTGAAAGTTATTGTAATTACATTCAATTTTACCAGCAAATCCTTCACAAAACAAAATTTCTTAATAGCAGCTTGCTACCTCATTGGTACAAATCTAAAACTCTTTAAATTTTTTACTGTGTACAGTGTTTTAGTGTGTTCGCAGTGTTTAGTGAACCGAAATAAATACTGATCAGGAGCTTTGACCAGATTGCTCTTTTTTATAAATATTGATAAATCTCAGTTTTCCAAAACTATAAAGAAATATTGTAAAGCAGAAATTGAAAAAAATGATATCCACTGTTTTTAAGGTTCTCAGAGAAACAAAAGTAATGAATACCCAGCTCCATAGATACATACTAAAGCGTCGATCAAAAATTTTTATCTTCAGTAGGGAGCCTAGCCCACAGCCCTGAATGCTGAAGACATTTAGTTTTAGCTGTTCCTCTAACGGGTCGAGTAAGCGGTTTTACTGCTTTAATGAATTCAAAACTTTAAAATATCGATGAATCAAACAAAAAAGACGGTATATAAATATTTTTACCTAAACATTACGATGGAGATATAGACTAATTTATAAATAAAACAACAGACTCTTAAAGCATGTTCTTTGACTTGTCAGTTACTGCCAAACTCTCAAATTCTATATATGATACATATCGATTAACTTTTAAAAAATATAACATATAAATCTCACAGGCAGCTTTAGCAGTATTAACAGCTGTTTCTGCCGCTGTTGCAGATTTAGCAGTCATCGTGTTCATTTGTTTCGTCAGATCCTCTTTCAAATTCTGCAAGGCACCCCTGTTGGCGCAAATAATCATTTTAACTATTTCTCTTTTTCTTTAGAAATAAACCAGTTTATGAACTACCGCTTTTGTGTTGACTACGTAATACATAACTACGACGAGGTTGGGATAAGAACCTACGTGTTCTTCTTAATTCTTCATTCTTCGTTGACTTCTTAAATACCGCAAGAAATAAAAAGTCATTAAAAGTATCTGCCATACATGGCCCCAGGAGGACAGTGTGTGATTTGTCTTTATCTATTTTGTTATAAGTAGACTGAATTAAAATTTCCCCAGAAAAGGGATAACAATTCTTTCATAAATAATCTTTCATAAATTTCATGTAACATTTAGTGTGCACACTGAACCTGATTTTTATCTATATAACAGTACTCAGTAGGTAAGTATATCTAAATATATATAAAAGGAAACCGTGACCAACAGATCTATCAACACACTGCTTAAACGGATTTGACGGAAAATTGGCAGACATAGTTATTACAAAGAATCCGCAAAGAATGGATTTTAAAAATTCCACCCCTAAAGGAGTGCAACAGGGGTTCCAATCAAAAACTTTAACACTGGTGAAATATAATAAAGATATGGAATCGAACTCACTCCATTTCCTTGTGAGAGACAGATATCACATGCCCGGATACCATGGACGGTCTGGTCGAAACCGTAGAATGGCTAGCACTTATAGTTGAAGGCCGACTCTGTGTCCCGGGAACTGTCGACGTTCGGGAAGCTATTGACTTGCGAGATGTTGTGTCCTCCTGGGACGGAAGGCTTGCCTTTGCGTCGATTGCCACGGACTTGCGAGGTGTGGTGGACGGTTGTGGTATTTCCTATAAGAGTCAAAGCTAAAAGGATCTGATAATACTTAAGAATATTTCCAATAGCCCATCCCGATAGACGCTTAATAACTGGCGAAATATTTCTATGAAAACAAAAACTAATAAATCTCATGAATAAGACCCGTAAAAAATAGTAGTGACATGTATCCATCATCCTCGTCGCCAATAATGTGTATAAAAATCAATGAGACAATCGGTCTAGTGAGCCGCTAATTTATTACTGAATAATAAAAACTGATAGAGTTAGGGGAGTGCATCTACATACATGTTGACTTCAAAAATCAAAATCAAAAAGTCTTTATTCAATTTAGGCCCTAAGAAAGCAATTATGAACGTCTAAACACAAAACACTACTCCCGTTCGGAAAACATCCTAGCCATCGAGAAAAACCAGCAAGAAATTCGATCTGGTTTTTCTTTTTTTTCATTACTGTACAAGTGTTAATATAATAAGTATAATAATAATAATTTAATGAATGCACAGAGAGGGAGTCACTTCCAGACATTAGTATAACGTTTTGACTGTAAAGCCCGCTTGACATGGTTCTTGAACTTATTGTCTAGTAAATCAGTAATGTGCTTCGGGATTTTATTAAAGAACCTCTTAAAACTAAAAACTTAAAACTTTTATTAGTTTTACTAAGTCTAAAACGTGGTACTGCGACTAATTTATGCCTGTTTCTAGTATTAAAACTGTACTGCTCTTTAACAAAATCTAGCTTATCAAAGTTTTACGAATATATATAAAATTATCAAGAATTTATTAGGAGGGCAAAGACAATATAAGATAACCTCTTTTTCTCATATCTCGGTAAGATGACACAATTATTAGAGTGTAATAAATCAAACAAAATAGACGTCTATCTAGATATGTGGTTGATTGTATTTTGATGCATATATGGAAGAATCGTAACTTTTGCAGCAGCAGCCTCAGCCGCTGCAACAGTTCCTTCCACCCCAGCCTTCACTTCGTCAACCATGGCGACCAGCTCCTCGGGGATGGCTCCGGACGCTGCTAGCTGAGTTATCAAGTCAGCCATGCAGCTTATTGCCTTCTCCGCCGCCTGGATCCTCGCAGTTAACTGTGATTATCAGATTACTTCACGCTGTTACAATTAGTATTAAATACAAATGTTCGCTTTCGGCTTTACCTACAAAAATCTCGTATTCAAATTTACTGACGGCTCCAGCTGATGATAATTTCTGAGTGATATTACAGTCCAAAATGTGAAAATAATCAACATGAAAAAAAGTACCTCCGTGGATGCCGAAACTAATATCAGGTCACTATTTAGCAGACATATGAGATCTGCGTCTATACAATGAATTAAATTTAAATGTCTGTACGTAATGTCAAAATAAATGCTTTTTACTAAATGCATATGAAAGTATATACAATACCTATTTAAAAAAAAAAACAATTTTACAATTTTTTGTCTGTATGTCTGTTTGTTTGTTCCGGGCAATCTCCGAAACGGTTGGACTAATTTTGACGAGACTTTCACTGATAGATAGCTGATGTTATAAGGAGTAACTCGGGCTACTTTTATTTTAGAAAAAGAATTATGGTTCCACAAAACGAAAAAAAATCGTCATGGTAATTCAATTCGGGTGCTTAAATGGCTTACGCTGAGTACCGGCCACCGGCTAAAACTACCCATATCTGGATGGGTAAAATATTCCCAGTTCAGACGCCTAGGGTTCTGAGTGCACTGTTTTATGCGTGGTTGCGGATTCACCTACCCCAGCAAAAATGTAGCAGTAAAGCCCACTCACCTGGAGGTTTTTTAGCGCTGCACCAAGTAGGTAGTCACGTAGCCGGCCGGCGAATCTCTTTCACTCGCAACCCACACCCCAAAAACGTTTATCCCGACGCTTCTCTTGTATATAATTCTTTTACACCGTGTTTTATGGCACAATCAACCTTAATAATAACTAAAAGCAAAGTTTCTTATCATATCACCACGAATAAAAATGGCGGCAGTTGTGAACTCGACTACACGGAGATTAGTAGTGGCTTCAAAAACAGCGGCGCGCGCCGCCGAGGTTCTCCCGCGCACGCATACTGATGACTGACATAACTGGATGCGCGTCATTTGAGCGAGCTCATAGCCAACTTCTACCAGGATAGGAAACCCTGACAACCACGCGCTATTTGGCCCAAACACGCTGCGTAAACCATAAGAGATATAGCAAATTAATGTACTACCATAATTGTAGGCATTAAAAGACCTAGAAAAAAGCCCGGGAGAGTATATGTCTATCTTCTAAGGAACACCCACAATAAGCATTTTTGACTTTAAAATAGCAGGGAGCGGGGAGCAAGATTCGCGCGGGCATTATGTAGTCCGTGTGAGTGAACCCACGGGCACAGCTAGTATTAAATAGATTTTGGATATCTGTTACATGTTCAGATTGATAAGTTTGCCTTCTGTGTTGTAATTTAGCGTTTGATTATTACTTTAGCTCATTTAGACTATGCGGGTAAAGATAGTAACACTCTAGGATACCAAGAAAAGGGACTGTTTCTAAGCGGAGTTGTAGGTGCCCAATAGGTGTGGAAGCTAAGCCTAGCAAGGGTGCGCTTAAAAATGCTTTACCACAATGTTATAGTGTCGTCTGATTGTTTTCCTTCACTGAAAAATATATCGACACGGAGTCCAAGTAACCTACTATTGAGAAAACATTGTTTAGATTTGTTTTCCTACATAAACGGTAATTTCAACCTGCATAGCTTTCATAGTATCCGTGAGTGAAGCAGTCCCCTTAACAAGGTCGTCCCTCAACTTCTGGTTTTCAGGCATTGCCGGTGTCGGCAGTGGTCCAGCGACAACCTTTAGTTCTTTAACAGCGGCCTCCAGAAGTTCAAACTGGGAGATGGTCACAACTTCTGTACTTCCGACGCGCGTGCGAGAATCTGTATTATCATCATTTTTAACCACTTTTATTGCAATTAAAATTACATATTGTAAAGGAGCAGACTTATTGATTAACTTCAGCAACAAGCGTTTCGGAATAAGCCAACACGTAACTACATTAATTTGGCTTATACTTTATATTTGACTAGCTGATCCGCCCAACTTCGTCTGCATCATGTAAGAGAGAGACAGAGAGAGAGAGAGAGGGGTCGTAGGCACTGTATTATTAGGTGCCACCCGCCTCATACATTATTCAGCATAATACAAATGCGCTCGCGATACTTGATCATTATTTTGCTGCCGAGTTATTTTAAAACTGTGATATCGCCTAAGATATTTATGTAAATCAATTACTGTAAAGGGCAATTTTGTTCAAAATTAAATAAACCTTAAAAGATGGCCTATACTATTGCGGACTTTTTAAGAAAAACAATTCTATCACACACAATTTTTGTGTAACTCTAACCATTTACACAGCGAACGCAATGGAAGCTCTCAAAAGAAATAAAATTGCCCGTTTTTCCAACATTTTTTATTGATGCTCCGCTCTTATTAATCATAACGTGATGTTAATTATATAGCCTTCCTCGATAAATGGGCTATCCAGCACTGAAACATTTTTCCATTCGAAGCAGTAGTTCCTGAGATTAGCGTGTTCAACCAAACAAACAAACAAACTCTTCAGCTTTATAATATTAGTATAGATGGTAACTGGCAAATACGACGGTGGCTACTGTAGTTTATATGCACACGTTTGCAATTGTTTTTCTTCTTTATATCATATGCAATGTCTACTAATACATCAGTATTCGACAGCTACACAAGAGTTTAGATTTAGCGTATTAACATTTTAGGGTACATCGTCTCTGGGCATCAACTAAAATTATATTCAAATCTCAGCATATTCCTCTCGAAGGCAGGCCCGGATTAACAATGTAGCAGATCCTAGGCAATGCACGTTTTGGGGTCCATATTCCTTAAATATTTTATTCTACCACAACGAAATATTAATCATATCTAACATCACTCTTTAAAAGGGTTTTTTACTTACAAATCTTCAAATTCAATCTTCACTCGAAGTTTCTTCGAGTTTGTTGAAGATTTATATTTTTTAATGCCAATAAAAATTCTCGGGGTGCGGCCGCGGTTCCCCTTGGCAGTTACCTACACTGCCTAATGGATAATCCGGCCCTGCTTGAAGGTGGTAGTTGGCAAGATGAAGTTAGGTCGTCTCATCTCTAATCACTACAGTCACTTTTAAAACACTGGTGAAGCTGTAAAAGCCGTCTGAGGCTCAAGGGCCTATAACTAACAGTATAGTTAGTCCTAAAATCAAGCTTACTTTAAGATTAGAGTTCACATCGATCGGTATTGTTACTTCGTGAAATCTATTGTATGATCGATCGCTTTGTCCAGTTGTTATCTTCATTATTATGTTCGCCCGCATAAACTATTTATTTATTTTATAGTTTTGCGTTTGGCCACAATTTCAAATGATGCTGATTGATGATATGGATGAAGATAGTAAGCCTTTGAGGGACTGGCTTGAAATGAAGAACAGTCTTCAATATCGCATATAGTTAAAACGAGAAAGCTAATAATATCCAGAATATTTGATTCTTGAAAGGATATAAAATCATATAAAGTTAATCAGTAATATTTATTTAGTTACTTTACTTACCAGTTCTTGTTGTAGGTCCTTTTTCAACTGAAAATTTTAAATGTATTTTTAGTTTTTTTTATACAGCTATGACCAGACAAAGTATAATTTTTTTTACCTCAAATTTAGCAAAATGATTAGAACGGTGACAGCTAAGACTCATTGCTGTTGACCCAGAGTCTAGAATCCTATGACAACTAAAGCCACAAGCTGACTGACTATTTGGATAGGTAAATTCTACGAAGTTGGCTGACAGCCATATTATGATGCACGACAGTAAGGCATTATGTATCTACCACGTATGTTGTGAACATGGACCAGCAGGTATTCCCTTTTACTTACATAAATACTTTATTGCCGATCTGAACATAGCAACGAGTCCGAAATCCACATGGTATAGTCGAATAAACAATGCTTAGAACGTTTTAATAATATGTTATGTTGCTTTTAGATAAATCATTAACTGTTATAATTATAATTGTTATTAAATATAATTTATTAATATATGTGTAATATTTGAAACTAAATTTGCGCCTATGTTCACAGCGGTCATAAAGTGTAGCGCAAGGTGTGTAACGTCCTATTATAAATAATATTAATATTTACCCACTAAAACCTTATCTTTCTTTCCGTGTTTCTCTGAAATAGAAAATGTCAAATTTATATTATATTTTAATATTTCGCAAGTATTTATTCTAGTTTATTATCATTGGCCTCTGATTAAATTGTGGTTGTTTTAGAGATTGGTTTTATAAATTAATTATAATGGTTGTACGTTACAAGCTGCAGTGACCATTTGCAGAGAAATGTTTAACAATAGATGACGCGCAAATCATTTTATTTGGAAGACCCAGTTGTACTATAAAAATTATATTAGAACTAAATTCACCTGATACAACGATGCTTGTTCCAGAAGGTGTGCGACCTTTCCCTTTTTCTTTCTGTACAAAGTATGAAAAATATATAAATAGTCTTCAGAACAAACTCACGAAATTTCTGAATATAGAAACCCTTTTTGCTATTAAAATCATAGACTGATGGTTTAATATTTATATTAGTATAATATAATATGTATCGTTTTCATTGTTTAGAATTACAACTGAATCCAAAGAAGGAATTAGGCTTCATATCCTTAACCTTTTATATAAGGTCTTTTATATACATTTGGTATTAACGTCTCGATGCCCTAAACATTTGGTATTAAACAAATTTTATCTGTATTATATAATGTACAAATTGTGTAATAATTAAAAACTGCCAGACACAGAAACATTACTGCGATATTGCGCTGCTTAATGAAGAATGTTAAGTCATCAAACGCAATTACTACTTACTACAGCTTTTGAGGCAGCTTTTTCTTGATCTTTATCAGCCCGTCCTTTCTCTTTAGCGGCCGCTTTGTCTGCTTTTTCTTTTTCCTTAGCTGCAGCTTTCTCAGCTTTATCTGCTTTTCCTTTCTCCTTCTCAGCTCGTTCTTGTTCTTTCATTTCAGCTTTATGGGCTTTTTCTGCATCTTTTGATGACACCTTTTCAGCTTTTTCGCTTTCTTTATCTAATTTTTCTTTTTCTTTGATTGGTGATTTATCTGTATCAGCTTTCTCTTTATCTTTTGACGCAGCTCGCTCAGATTTTTCCTTCAAAAGTTTAGTTTTATTATAATAATTTAACATAATTACTGATGCAATTTAATAGCAATTAATACAGCTCTTTCTTAAACCGCGTATAAAGAATATTATTTACAAGTTGTGCCTGCGGCTACGCTCGCATAGACTACAGTAAATGTTCTAGATCTGGCACACGCGCGAATTGTGATCGAGCCCACAGTTATTTTAAAAAGAAACACGCTTATTGTGTGTGGTCCTTATAAGATAGACATATGCTCTCGCAGACTTTTTTGTAGGTCTTTTAAGATCTAGAATTATGCAGTACATTTAGCTATTAAATCTCTTGTGGTTTATTCAACTTAAGCCAATTACGCGCCCGAAATGATTCACCCACTAGTATTTTCGTATCACTTTCTTTCATTTGCGCGGAGCCATAATTATTTTGCTAAAATGAAAGTAGTCTTAATTACTCTTTATAACATCTGCTATCTGCCAGTGAAAGTCCCGTAAAAATCGTTTCAACCATTTCGGAGATTACCAGACAAACGGAACGGAAAGGAACAAACAAACAAACAGACAAAAAATTAAAAAAAATGTTTTTTGTTGTAAATACTGTATATACTTTTATATGCGTTTAGTAAAAGCCTGTAATTTTGACATTACAAACAGACACTTTAGTTTTAATTATTATTCAGATATTTAAAATAGATAATTAGCTAATTAAATGACATACAGAAATTTTTATTTTTCTTTACAAGGCAAGCTGACATAGCAACGCACACTAATTACCTACTTATATGAAAAAGGTACTCAAGTTTACCTTGGTTCTCATTATAACTTACTTTTCCTTTCATCCGGTCGTGCGCTTTACCCTTTGGACTGCTCGGTGAACTTCCAGAAGAATCTGTTTCTCTTTTCTTTTTACCTTCGCCGGTTGTCGGAAATATCTCACATATTTTGATTTCTACTTGTGTTTCGAGCATACGCATTTGACGTGCTAAGATGTGCAGGATTGTTTGCAACAGTTTGTAGTTGACTATGTTTTTCTAGTTAGAAGTAATGGTTAAAATGTAGTTAAAAATTATAACAGTTATTGGACAATAATTTTTAAAATATTTTAACTAAAATTCAATTAGAAACGATTTATATTAATTATGCAATCGTGCCGTGGCCCACTAATGTAGGTAGAAAGGTGAAGCACACGTTTTTTATCCGACATTAACAAAAGACGTAAGATTATTCAATTTGAATGTATTTTTTATGGATGTTCAGCCTTAACTTCTTTGTCTATGAACCGACATTGGATGATTATTTTTTTGTTGGATAGGGGATACCTCAAGGCTGGTATTGAACATCGAAGATACACAAGAGAACTCTTCAAAATCAATTGAAGTTCGTTTTCCTTTTTGTTAAAAATTGTCATCTTCTTTGATATTTTTGCTTTTAAAATATGAAACTATTCATCTGTTTGTTCTCGTGGGAATGAAATTACAAAATATAATACTATGTAATTGCCTCGTTAGCCTAGTGGTCGTAAGCGCCACTGCTATGATCGAGTTCCTGTGTTCGATTCCCAGGTCAAGCAAAGTGTTATTGGGTTTTTCTATTAAATTCTCAGTAGCGGTTCAGAGTTTGAATTTGTCACAGATTAATGGCAATAGGCTCGCCTCCTAATACATGGGAACTAAATAACATACCCGGCGAACTGTGGTTTTACATTAATACACATCTGCCTAACCCTTCGGGGATACAGGCGTGATGGTTTGTTATGTTTAAATATGCACACGGACGTTTGATTTAAAATTAAGATAGACGTCAAAAAGGTACTAATTAACCTTTATTGATATTATATACCTAGTTATTAAATGGTAAAACCCAGAACATAAAATAATTAATTAAATTCATCACACAAAAGTCTATTTTGTACGAGAAATCGAGGAATGCTCTACTGAAAAATTAAAATATCATCATTGTAGGTATACTGCTGCTTATAATAAGGTCGGATCTGGCACTATGTTATTAGACATGGAGCGTAATTTGACAGCTTATCATGAGAACGGTGAAGCGCCAATTTCACATAATTACAGCAATCATTATAATGTGAGACGTGTGTTTGGAAGATTTAATTACATGAAATTCGCTATGTGGAAGTGTCTTCGAAAGCTTCGTCGAGCGATGTAGGTTCGAATCCTACAAAGGCTCGTGTAAACGGCCCGCCGCATGATTGTTACATTACTGTACCTTTTTTGTAATACATTGCTAGACACGTAAATTATACGTGTAGTGAACATGTTGAGTTTAACTAAAAAAAAATTTAGTGTTTGCATATAATAGTTGTATCTAATAATTTGTCGAAAATGTTGATTCATATTTATCCGAAGATAATCACAAAACTTACACTAATCTTTTCATAGGTCTTTACAAAGTGTATGGAATCCACCATGTTTGTTCTCTTTGCATCAAAATAGGATGAATCCAAGCGTCTATTTGACTTCTTACTTTTATTTAGCATTTCTTTAGATATAATATGCAAACACTGGCTCCTTTTTTAGATAAATTCATCATATTGATTATGCCTATGAGTATTATGTTCGTGGCTAGCGATGTATTACTAATGATGTACAGTGATATGGAAAATCAAGCGGCGTGATGGAACGGTGGCGGCGCCATCTACACAAGCCCTGAGAGACTGAGCTATTGGTAAAAGTTAATATCATGATGAAACCATAGCATGGTGGTAGGTCAATTCCCAATGCTCATCTGTTGTCAATCACCTATAAGTGTGTATAGTAGTGGACAAACTTTTAAGTATAAAAATCCTGAACCAGATTTATTTTTATTGCACTACGGTGGCAAACAAGCACACGGCTCAAATGGCGGTAAGCGGCTACCGTAGCCTATGGACACTTGTATTATCATAGATATCACCAGCGTGTTGCCGATTTTGAACCCCCTTACCTAAAGAACTCTAAAAACTTTACTCAACGTAGGAACACAACACAAGGTTATTTGGCTGTATCCTACCTCTCTTTGATGCTTAATACTAAGGATCGACTAGTTCTAATAAAAGCATCGGGGAAGCCCTCCGCATAGCAGGAGAATGGAACTAGTTATTACAATTCCCATGAATGACAATAGAACTTACACCAGGAGGCCCCATAGCCATGTTTACCAAGTCTTCAACCTTCAACAAGAGCGTGGCGTCGCTCATGTTAGGTTCATCGCGATAGCGGCGTTTCATTTTGATACACAACAATGGTAGTATTTATTAAATAAATTACGAAAACGCTTATAAAAGTTTACGAAAAAATTCTTTTCTTGCTTGACAGATCAAAATTTTACTGTTTTCTGTCATACAGAAAACCGTTCTGCTTTATTATATTGTTCTTCAGAACCAGTGTTATTTAATTTACGAAATATTTTATATTTTCTATCCAAAACTATAATATTACCGATTTGCTGGATAATATAGGTTCAAGAATCATGAAAACTAATGTTTTAGTGTCGAAACGAAGTAACTCCCTCTCTGTACATCCACTGAAAATTATAATAACAACAAAACAATACAAATAATTTAATAAACAATTTTAAATTCAATCATGAAATCATGTTTCTTTCCGCGGCTCTTCTCAGTGACTTGGATGTTTTATGAATTGGAGGAAGTTGTTTTAATATTCAAAAGTAGCTTCATATAACCTAATTGGAATAAACTATTTATGATGTTGATTTTTTAACCGAATTAAAAAAAAAGTAGATAAGTTCTTAATTCGAATGTATACATATATATACTTTTTTATGGATGTTCGGGCATAACTTCTTTGTTTATGAACCGATTTAGTTGTATCTTTTTTTGTTTAATAGGGCATACCTCAAGAGTGATCCCATTCTAATTTAATTTCCAATGGAACTTCAACTTTGAAGATAAACATGGGAACTCATTGAAGTTGCTTTTCTTTTTTGATAGATATTGTCTTGTATAGGTAAGTATTTGTGGATAAATACTGTAGCATTTAACGAATTGTAATTATATCCATAAAAAGATTTGGTATTTATTCTGTAATGATTTTAAATTATCTGGTTCTCGTTATCATGCATTTAATAGCAAGGCAAATATATTTTAAACAGGTTCCCTTACATTTAGGTAGGTACTTATATATTATGAACTTTAAAATCTTGCGTAATAAAATTGACCTACATAATCATGGAAACTGGTATCAGAATTAAGTCAACGAAATATCAGTTGTATAAAAAAAACAACAGGTTCTACAAAACCCCGTCACCGGTGACGCATGAGAGCTACATAAATCGTCCTTGCAATATTACAAATCTGTGTAGCAGCATTTAAGGTGTTTACAAGACTTTTAATAAAAACTTGCCGGTTGTATTTGACCAGAATGTGTCCGGCCCGCCTAATCGTGAGTGGTTACGCTTGTAATACTGTAGGTGTCATGAACGCGTTTCCGATCTTGAACCCCCCTTACCCCAAGGAACACAAGTAATACTATACCAAATGTATGTTAACCTGTAACTTTTTTTTTTTTTTTTTTTTCGAACTGACTACACTGTTAGCCTGAGGGGCCCTAAAGCCGCTGCGGCTTTTACAGCTTCACCGGACTTGGCCAACCTGTAACATGTAGCGTGCGGTTATATCCCATCTTCCGTTTCGGTTTATTGGATAGCTGTCCCTTTTCCCGCGTCGTTTCTCAAAAATGTTTCCGCCTTTAACGCTTCACACCACGACAGTGTTTCGAGCGTTACTTGGTCCGTGTTTTTAATGGTATTTATTCCTGTCAGACTTTAAATAGAACACAAACAAAACACGTGCTGGGCTTCAGAACCATAACTTTACAGTAACTTCCAACTCGACACAAGTCATTTGCCGTACTGTGATGCCAATCCTTAACACAACGGTGACCACCGAAAGATCTTTATCCATCGACGGTCGCTGCCGTCATGCCAGCCTGCGATAATCTATTCACGTTACGCCGTTTGAAAGGTTTTAATGTCGTAAGGAGAGAACACGTTTGTCGGGAAATGGTTACATGAAGAGAAAAAAAGTATGCCAGCATCAGTGACTACTGGCGACGGAGTAGACCCCTGGGAGATCGGCGATGATTTTAAATTTCACTATGCGAATGCCACGTACAGACAGCACGAACAAACGCGAACGAGGGCTCTGAGCGAGCGTGGCCGATCGACACCGCACTCGCTCGCGTTCGTTCAGTACGATCAGAGACAATGCGATCACTTTAACGGGCTATTAAAAAAAGCATTATTGGAAATTTATAAATCTTGTAAATTCTAAATAAAACAACATTTCATATATTTCACATATTATTATTATTATTTATTATAATAACGTTCCGTTCATCTCTCAGCACATTGTCACTGAATTTCAAACAGCAAGTATTATATTATATGATTTTTAAATATACTTTTTTAATATATATAATGCGCGCGATTATAATTTGTACACGTGAAATATACAACATATTCTGTAATACTGTCAATATAAACGTGTGGGAAACACGCGGAAAAGCGTAGAAGCGTTGTTTAAAAACACAAAATTAATCACAAACATTTGATCCAATAATTTCTAATATTAAACTGGAATGCAAATAGTTCATAGTAACACTGCATTTACGAGGGCGATATCATTATTGCGTTTGTAATAAATAGTTAATATAAATATAACAATTATATAAAGGCTAGGGAGGGGTATATCGCGCCGCGACCGCGATACGAAACGCGAACAAACGTATTTACAAGGAAGTTTTATTAGCATCGCGGTCCGAGCTCAACGCAAAATAATACAATACGTTAACAATTGGAATATCGAATAATAATAAAACATTTACAGTCTACAGTAACACAATAATTACTAGACATTAATAATCTTTAACAATCGCGTATGTCGACTGACGAACAAAGTTTCATGCTTAATATCAATCATCACGAGTCTGAAACGCGTTCAAACTCGGTAAACCTTCGTGGTAATGATTAGACATCAACCATATATCATGCTTATATCATATTTATATAAACATGACACGTATAGTCTATTTGATGTACAAATTAACATCTGGAACGCGTTCAAGAACTTGATTCGACATCATGTCATATTTACATAAAAGTTGCATATGATCTGTGTTTGCTGGGGGACAGATTTAAACGCCACGTTCCATGTTATGTTAATATTTATAGCATTGTTAGGCTATCGCTATCTCGTTCTTTCTTTCAGATTTGTTCGCCGATAGACATCGCGTTCCCTACGTATTTGTATAATATAATATGGGGGATGGCATCTAATCTTCTAGGTTACGGAAAGCCGCTGACATGTCTTCTAAGAGCTGGTCGAAATCCGCCTTGATTTTGGCCTCGCCGTCTTTCACTGGGTCCTGTGGAAACGTGAAACAATTATTTTTTTGTTTTAAATGTATTATATCAAACCGTTCGAAACCGAATTGAAGAAACGTGAAATTTCGAATAAGATGCCATAGATAAAGTGATCCTTTGTATTTGTGGCCTTAAAATCCATACTATATTACTTGTATATTTAAGTTTACATCAAGGGGTGATATTTTCTTTACTAATGTGTCTGGAGGGGCCACTGCAAGGGAATCATATTTTTACAGACAGTAATATTTTCTGCCACCAAAGTGTATCCCCTAATTATAATATCTATTCCTAACAAATATTTTTACTATCATATTAATGAAAACGGTCTCCAAAGGGAAATGGTAGTAACAATCAAATAAATGCCTAAACTAGATGATCAATTCACGAATCCACGGAATTCACGGAATGTGGCTGGGTTAGGTTAGGTTAGATTCGATTCTGGTACATTTATAATTATTTTAGAGACGCATTTTATTAATTAAGTCATTGAATATGCATTTTTTAGACGATAGTTAATATTATACTCTTTTTTAAATCAGTGTGACAAATAGTTTATCCACAGGTTCACAATTTGAAAGAGGTATTTAGGTGCAAACCTTGAACTTCATGGAGGAGAGCTGGTAAAGTACGTTGCCCATTGCGTCACGGATCACGTTCCATGTGACCTTGTTGTCGGACTGCGCTGTCGATTCGACGGCGTGTCGGGACATGTCGTAGAAGGAAATAATGTTCTTCAGCATGCCCACAGTCTTGTAGAACGGGCAGAAGCGATCATACGACGAATAACTGTGTAACAACAATATCATTCAAATAACACATTAATACATCACACATAATTAATAGATATTGTAGTGGTATGACAAATCATACTTAATTATTAAAGATTTTGGTGGTATTATGACATATTGACATTTGGCAGCCAAATTTGGTA
This sequence comes from Saturnia japonica, assembly GCA_033032175.1. Taxonomy (NCBI): domain Eukaryota; kingdom Metazoa; phylum Arthropoda; class Insecta; order Lepidoptera; family Saturniidae; genus Saturnia; species Saturnia japonica. The sequence goes on from CM065317.1 coordinate 631,872, forward strand.
TAAGACACAAGTTACCTTCATATGAGGACAGACTAAAACATTTCAATATGAACACATTGTTATCCAGACGTAAGATCAGTGGTTACTCTGTCCTTCATAAGATAGTGAATGCCAAATGGGATACCAGTGAATTGTTGAGCCAATTCTCACTTAAAACAAGCAGCAGACGAACACAAACACTTGAGACAAACAATGTGTAGAGCACATAATGAACATACTAAGGACTTGGATGTGTTTAATTGTAGTGTGAGTGTTTACCTGAAGATATGTCTAAGTAAATTGTAAATTATTATTATGTTACTAATTGTTATTATGAGAACGTTGTGCGTTGCTTTAATCGAAGTGCAAATTCTATTGTGTTACATTTATAGTATGTTTAGTTTGTGCTCTGTAGCAGTGCCTTTTATTATAAATAAATAAATCACAATTAATAAATAATTTAATGGCATGATCAATTCACACTTGATTAATAGGTATTGTAGTGACATGGCACATCCTACTTAATTAATGAATATTTTTAATGACATGACATATCACAATTAATAGATAATTTAATGGCATGATATATCACACATAAATAATACATATCGACGGTTAAAAGTTAATAGGGCATAAGCGACACTTTGGTTGAAAATGAGTTATGATTCCCATCCTACTTAAAATTTTTCGTTCTTTCGAATGCGCTCACCCCCGTGGCTCTACGACGACTTTTTTGTCGCTTATGCCCAAGCCAAAAACGGCTATTTCAAAGTGTAATTTCGTTCAACCAACCAAATATTAGGCCTTTTCTATTCTAAAGGCGCTTATACCCCTGTAAAAATGGCACAACTTTATGTTTATAGTCGGTAATATATTTTTACTTTTTACCTGCGTAGAGATTCCAAGCGTTTACGGCTCCTTACCATTAGTACCTGTATTGAAAGCTGGAACTAATGCTTTTTTACCTTTGTCATCAAAAACATTAAGCGTCAGTTATATCCTACTACCATTTACAAATTTACAATATAATTGTCACTTATACGCAATTACTAAAATCAAATTTGGTATGGAACTGTCGCTTATACCTTACTACCACTTACAACTTTACAATACAGTTGTCGCTTATACGCAATTACTAAAATGTTATTTGATATTGATATGTCGATTATACCCCATTACTATTTACTATTTTAATAAAACTCTGTCGCATAAGCCGTATTACTTTACAATGATCATTTATTAATTGGCACTTACGTCAATTTGGTTTCACTTTGTTGTACTGAAATAGCTATTTAGCGAGTCGCTTATCTCAAAATCAGTCGGTCGTGTGCAGTGAAACCGAGAGAGCACGATGGACATTTAAACGTAAAATTTTTGCTGCGGTGGTATAACGGAAGAAAGAAGATTAAGCCTTTCAGAACAGAGAAGAAAGGATTGGATCGTCAGCGTAACCCAGAAAACTAATATCAAAAGAAAGAGGAGTAAAGATTCAGATAAACGCACCACAACGACAAGTACAACATTACACATGGTGAAGCTCATCGACAAGTATGTCTGCAATTCTTGTGTAGAACGATTGATGTGTCACACAAATACATTTATTATACAGTTTCGACTGCCGATGAGTTTGGTAGTGCCAAAGAATCTAAAAGGGGTAAAAGTAAACAATACCAGCAACGATGAAATTACAGCGGTTGAATACTACATAAAATATTTACCGGCGGTTCCTTCTCATTATTGTAGAAAGGATAGTACTCGAACATACCTTCCAGCGGAATATAAAAACTTGGCCAATTTATATAGAAAGTATAGAGAACACCGTACATTTCAAGGACTGGCGTTTGTTTCGGAAAACATTTTCCGAAAAGTTTTCAACGAAAAGTTTAATATAGCATTCCATATACCTAAAAAAAACAAATGCTTGAAATGTTGTCAGTACGAAAATAAAACTGATCCTACACCCGAAGAACGACGAGCTCACGAAGCAAACATTATTGAGAAAAACCTTTTATATTGTTTTTTTTTTATAAATTGTGAAAGAACATAATTTTGTTTTCATTTCATTTCATTGATTTCATGAAGTTACTAAAGTTTTATTTTAAAGAAGAATCATGTTGGTTGTGATTCTATTATTTTTAAGACGTGACGTTTAATTCTCGTTACCAATTGCCCATATAATGTTGTATGTTGGATATTCTCGTTATCCTCTGGTTATAGAAATCTTGATCTGCGGAAGTACCACGTTACCTATTTTTTCAACCAACTTACAGTGTCGGTAATGTCTAACATCGTCATGATTTTTTTGCTAAGCACTGTTTCTTATGCTTCATTATGTTTTGGCAAAATTATCTGAATTGTCACTAATACTTCTTTACCCATTTACGTTATTCTACAGTGATGTCACTTATGCCCTATTACCTCTTGGTATGAGAATATCAAATGTAGCTAATTCTTCTCTACTCTTGTTTTCTTTTCTGTGTAGATATAACTTATTCCGAATTACCTCATAAAGAGAACAAGGCATATTGATCTAAGCGACAAAAAAGTACATAAAACAACGTCGAATCAAATAAATTAAAGTACCAATTAATGCTTTTATTTTTCTTGATTCTAGAGCTGTTTCCATTTTTACGATATGACAATAAATAAAAAAGTTATTTTCATTTTTCTGAAATTTCAAACTTTAAAGTGATCTCCTGAACAATTAGGTTTTTGGCGCCTGTACCCTATTACTTTTAAACCGTCGATATGTAGTGTCATCATTAATGTTTAATGTTGTACTTGTGCATTGTGTGCACGCCGCACGGACAGTCCAGTTTCGGTAACGCTGTTACTGAAATTGCTAGTGGAAATGTTTTATTTGCTGACCTGTTCTGTTGTAGGAAGTCGTCTTTAAGTAACTTGGCGACCTCGAGAGTGATCTTATCGGTCTCAGCAAGTGACGCCTTACCGACCAGCTGCACGATTTCGGACAAGTCCTCTTCCTCTTGTAGGATCTCCTTGACCTGTCACATGACAAATTAATTAAAAATTCAATTCAAATATTATTCGTTCAAACTAAGTTTTTAATTAGTCACTAATAAAGTTTAAATAATAAGCGAATTCAAACAAAAATTGTTCAATTAAGAAGTACAGGCAAGAAACTCAATGGGAATTTAAATAAATAATTGAAACACGTGAAAAATACGAACATTACGAAATGCTATTTATTTTATATAACTATATATATACATTATACGGCCTTTAAACTAATTATCTTCAATTTAAAGTTTCATATTAATAACAATGATATACAAGAAAAATACGAAATAAACTTAAGATTGTCAAAATTTTAAATTGTTTAAATATATAATATGTATTAAAAACCCCGTCGAATCCGAAAAGGGTATATAGGTACCCCAATGAAATTGCCAAAAAAAATTTTTTATTGAGATTTAAAATTAACATATGTATTTAGTTTTAATTTCCCTAAAATTTTGCAAATTTTTGAAACGTGATAACACCGTCGGCAGAGGCTGCGCGGCGCAGCGGTAGCTTTGATAGTATGGCGGTACCCTGCGCCGCGCCGCCTGTATTGCCATGTAAGTTTTCTCATTTGACTTATTTTTTTTACACTTTATTAGTGGTAATTTTTTTTACGTATAATCTGAGATAGTTAACATAAACAGAATATAATGTCGCTACCTAATAACACCTTTACGGATCCGACGGGGTTTTTAATACATACTGTATATTATGATTCACAAGACAACAATAATAATTTATTTACCTTAGTCCTAAGGGGCACAAACTCGGCGTAGTTCTTCTCATAGAAGTCATCCAGAGCACGCATGTACTTGCTGTAATGAAACAAATATTATTTACATTATGTAATGACGACTTTCACATTATTTACACATACCACGTGTTGTAAAAACAACCACTTTAGTGGTTAGAAAAGTGACTGGGGCAAGACCATAAGCGAGCCATTTGCTTTCCGGGGGGGCATCGGGTGACTGGACTAGCAAGACCCACCTGCATGCAAAAAGGGCCCACCAAAAAACCTAGTTACTGAAACAAGTCTGCTCATCAAGTACCAAGTACGAGTGGCAAGATATAGCACACAACCCATTTCAATCAGATACAACAGGACTATAGCCTCATTTGAGGTTGACTATAGACTGTTATAGGCTGTAGAACCATTCTATTAAAAACTAAATAAATAAATCAAGCTTGATATAAATGTATTTTTGCTGACACAATATTTGTGTAATAAGTGAAAACATCTTTAAACACATTGGGCACTTTTGGGATGGAGAAAAAGCACTGAACTCGCGTGACCGTTACGCTCAGATACATATGTGTAAATAAAAAGTTCTTAAATAAGAAGTTTTTCACTTCTGATGTGCAGTCCAACGATTGTTAGTCGTTGTCATGCCGTCCAGCAAGCCTCTCGGCACATGAACATACTCCGACAGTTCCCTAAACACGACAAACCAAATAACAGTCACTGTGACGGGTTTCAACGTGCATGGTGGACTTGGCCAAATCATATACAGAACCCTACGACCCCTGTTCATTACGGAATATAGACCAGCTGATACCGGAATACGACACGCATAAGCATACCATTGTGACGAATATTACACCTTATGTAACCTTGGTCGCGATCCAGTCGGAAACAAGTGTCGGGTTCTACCACCCAGAAAGAGCATCTAGTAACAAACACACCTGAACTAGCAAATACTAGTCCTAGAGTACGACTTTAATCACTTTATAATGTTAAAAATAATGCCCATAAATTAATATTTATCCATTATTTCACATTTAAAATAAATAAAAAATTTAATTTAAATAAAAAGTTAGCCCAAAAATGCCACATTATAGGCACGTCACCATGCGTGATGACGTCATCGTACAATAAATAAAACTAACTTATAAAACTTCTAAGTAAAATACATATATAATTTTAAAGCAAGACTATTTCCACACTTATTAATTATTTTAGTTGCTTAACAAAAGATTACCTAAAAAGAATAACACTCAAGTGTGTATAGTATATGTACTCCACGATGACGTCACGTTTTCTGATTGGCCTACCGAATAATGCGTACGACTCGCAAACAAAAAAAAATTAAATAAATTTACCACATAATATTTCCAGGACTGTAGTTTTTAACCAACTGAAAACGGAGGTTAATCAATTCGATGGAAGTTCAGCCATTACTTTTCTGTTTATGAACTGATTTGGATAATTCTTTTTTTATAGGATAGGGGATACCTCAAGGGTGGTCCCATTTTAATCTCACTGGCATTGGACCTTCGAAGATACATCAGGGAACTCTTCAAAATCATTGAATTTAATTTCCTTTTTTGTTAAAAATTGTCTCGTTTTAGCTTTTTATCGTTAGACCTTTAATAAGATTTCGCATATACATACAACTCTAGACGTAAGGATAATTTTAATGTATCACCTGTAAGAGATAAGCCAGTTGATGGAGGGGAAGTGCTTCCTCTGGGCGAGTTTCTTATCGAGACCCCAGAACACCTGGACGATACCAAGAGTGGCGGCGGTCACGGGATCCGAGAAGTCACCACCAGGGGGCGATACGGCGCCGACGATAGACACGGAACCTGCGACAAAACCAAACTTGAAGGAACTAGAAATTGGAGTTTTTACAGAGACCTTCTTTTGGTTTTTATTTTGATTCGTAATTTTAACTTAGGTCACATATTCAATGGGTAGTTGCTGATGGTATACAATACTTTTTCTACTCTTCAGACTACAAGCAACACTTTAACAAGATGGTGGCTCATTTGTTAAAGCATACAATTTATAAAAATGAATGATGTAAAATATAAATCATGTGAACACTGGATACTTAAGTATTACACATAGCCAATGCTTACATATGCATAAAATATCTCTTAAAAGCATGTGAAAACCCGGGAGTATAAGTTAGAGTGGGAGAGTCACCTTCTCTGTCAGGGTTTCCAAGACACTTGACACGTCCAGCGCGCTCGTAGAAGGAAGCCAGACGTGCACCCAGGTAGGCGGGGTAACCGGAATCGGCAGGCATCTCAGCCAAACGACCGGAGATCTCACGAAGAGCCTCCGCCCAACGTGATGTGGAGTCAGCCATCATGGATACATTGTAACCCATGTCACGGAAGTACTCAGAGAGGGTGATACCTACCGAGACAAAAAATTAACAGTGAATACTATTTGTATAATAAAATAACTTCTTAATCATTATGAACTTAATTTTTGCATTATTTATATTATTTTTATGTCAGCCATTTACTGATCTATGATTGGAGAATTTTACAAGTAACAAACGCCAACAATTATTATTTTATGTATTAAATAACAAAAGAAATCATAAGTTTAAACAATTTTTTATAATATTATTTCACATCTGGTAGCCACAACATTATGAATACAATATTTTATGCACATTCAATGTTCTTTTAAAAGTTTTTACCTTTACTTACATATTATATTTCATTGTATACTATTCCCAATTGTTAATGTTAACGTACCGGTATAGATGGAAGCCTCTCGGGCGGCGACAGGCATGTTTGAGGTGTTGGCGACGAGCGCAGTACGCTTCATGATGGACTCCGTCACACCTTCGATTTCCACCGTCAGCTCGGGGAAGTCACGCAGTACCTCAGACATCTCGTTACCTGACCACCAAACGCATATACATCATCAACAAACTTTACACCTTACAATCGCAGTTTCGAACCTGGAAGCCGAAACTCCCAGGGGAGGCGCGGACTATAGCCACGGAAAACGCAGACCGCATATATCGAGAGACGACGCTAAAATTTTCTAATAAAAAAATTAACATTCATACCTACAACTAAATATTGTAATTATTTGTAGTACATATTAAAAATGTTCTTTGGGGACATGGGATTTTTTTAGTTTACATAAATGCTGGGCAAACCTTCCTTAAAATAAAAAAAGCTATACAGAAATATTTATTTACGATGTTCTGTTAATAGTTTTACTTGAAACTTCTTGAATACAAAAAATAAATGAGACCCGTCATTAAGAAATGATTAAAAGTGAAGACATAGATCGGATTAAAGACAACGAGTTTAGTTTCCGCAACTTGGCGACTAAAAGCATCAACGTCTAGATTTATTCCTACCAGGTCAGTACCTCCCTAAACTCGACTAACCCAATGCAGATATACACAAATAAACTTAAAAACTGTACATTATAAAACAAAGATCAATCAGCCGTGCAGGCTTAAAGATTTTATTGTGATTAAAGTCAACAGCTATAGTTGATTAGTGTTCACAAACATACCCTATTTGTGGAACAGAATAAATATAAAAAAATTAATTCGATCATTACCCATCTCAACTAAGTGGATTTATAAAATCTTCCCAAGAATTAAATAAGATTACCCTAAAATATGGCATTAATTGATTAGAGATCTAGAATATTCTAGATGGCAGACACTCACCACGCTCACCGCAACCGACGTAGATGATGACGTCAGAGTTGGAGTACTTGGACAGGGCCTGTGAGATGACAGTTTTACCGCAACCGAAAGCTCCGGGGATGGCGGTCGTACCGCCCTGTACGCAACTGTACAACAAAATTAAATTATCAATACGTAATTGGTTCATAATACATATTATAACTTATTTCTTTTAGAACCTAAAACAATGAAAATTTGTGCCGATTGTGGCTATCAACTAAATTCATTTATTCACCATAGAAGTTAGGCAACCGAGATGAACCAAATAATTTTTTTATTTGATACAAGTCGACGTTTCAACTTATTCACGCCTTGTACGAATTTTTAATTATGACTTATTATGCAAAATGGATACTTGCAATAAAAAAATATTATTATTTATATATTAATCTAACCCATACGAATTAAAAAGAATGTAAAGAAGTGCCTATAGAAAATACCGTCATAGGAGAACAACTAGCAACCAAGTATTGTTCACTGGTGTGCATCACATACTATCAGAAGTGAAGCTATTTGGGTACGTTTGGTTTAAGAATATTTCAGTGTCTGAGACACAAAATAGCACTTACGGGAAGAGCGAATCCAATACACGCTGTCCAGTTAGCAGTGGGTGGTTGGCGGGCAGTTTCTCAGTGACTGGCCTGGGCTGACGCACGGGCCACACTTGCAACATAGTGTACTGTGCCTTTTCACCGTCGAATTCTGTCTCCAACACTACATCCTGAAGGGCGACATTACAAACGTCATTAATAATAGCCAACCGCACAACTTTCCAAAAAGTTACTAAATATTTAAAATAACGTCGAAACGTATAAATTTTTTTAATTACTGCAGAGCGCGTGACGTCAAATGTGGAGTTATTACTAAATAAATGCAGAAAATTATAAGGAAACAACATATGTCAGTTCAAAGCACCACTCCGGGAGTTGACAACTTTTGAACAATTGTTATAAACACTTTAAACATTGAAAATAATAACTATGGTTTTTTTTTCATTAATACAACTTTTTTTTATTTAAAAAAAAATACGTCATAAAAACGCGGCACTATGGTACCGTGACGTCATAATTAATTTTAAATGTGATTTAGTATGATAACAGTGACAAATGTGACAACTTACGTAAGAGTCTAAGTTCTTTTCCTGAACGGTGACGTCATCTTTACTAATTAGCGTTTCAAATCACGTAACTTACAAACAAAATTTATTAATTTTCCATAGGGATAATTAAATTAATAAACAATTACTTTTTCCAACTTTGTATTAGAATTTTTTTATCTATAGACCAATATTACTCAATAATTTACTTTTAATTTTTAAACATACAGTCAACTCGCAAATAGCATAATGTTCGCTTACACATGAATGACCTCGTACACTGTTATTGGTGTTTGTTTGACATGAAGAACAGCTCAAAATATTTGATCATCATTTATTAATTGAATTGAGGATTATTTTCGAAAATATTTTTTTTTTTCATCATTGCACAATCATTACATATTGCCTATTTCAGTTTTTCAGAATTACAATTGCAGAGTATTAATGATTCTATATAAAGTATACTTACAGTGACTTTGTAGTTACCAGCCGGAGCGATATATGTGACTGTTCCCTTAGCTCTGGGCGGCATCAACATCCTGTGCTTCACGAGAGTGTTTTCATGGACGATACCGTACAGGTCACCACCGGTGATGTGTGAACCAGCCTTATAACCAAAGAAAAAACTTTTAAAATGCGCACAAAACTTGTAGAGAGTTCGAAATAGCATTAAGTATTTCTGCTGCAAAATAAAATTGTTCTTTTCTTTTTTTTGAATTTTAACTATAATATTTTTTTGTACAGTGGCTCTTCTAGGATTGTTTCTCGCTACTTTTTACATTAAGGATAATATCAAAATTAAATATTGATTAAAGTCAAGGAAATAATCGAATGCTATAGTCGTACAAGCTCGTGCGCGACCATCCTGTTTCCGACAGACGTCGGCGGGGACGATACAACAGCCTGCAATTACGTGACGTAGTCGTACACTGAAGTTACTTACCTCCTAGAATTTAAAATTGTTTTCCATTTATTCAACTTCAAGCCAAAAAAATACATTTTTTAATGTACACATCCCTTCTTACTACCTCAAAATCATTTCTGAAACTAGAACTTACAAGATTTCTAGTAGATAATATATTTTGGTGAAAAGATATTAATTTTTATTCCTATAACATTAACATACCTTATTATTATTATTATTATTTATATTAATTCGTTATGTTTATTATTTTATATGTATACAGTTAAATTTATTATTCAAGTATGTTTGTCTGAGCACGTCGTGTTCGCCTGTAAAACTATAACAGCATTTTACTTTTACATTATGAATACTTTTTATTAACAATGTATAATGCTATGTTATGTCAGTGAGACAAAATAAATTAAATAAAAGACAATAAACAATTACATTTTAATGTAGTATTATTATTCAACATCACTGCCGAAATAACATACTGTTAATTTACTGTACTGTAGTGACGTAATGTCGTGATACCTCGTCCCCGCCAACGACTTTCACATAGGACGGTCGCGCACAAATTTGTTCGACTATAACACTCATAACTTTGCTAGAAACTGTTTTTTTTAACAGAAAGTACATATAAAGAAGTAAAGAGTAAAAGGTACCTTAACATTGAGAGGGTTAAACTCCCAATCGACTTCCCTGGCGAGAGCAGGCACATTCACACCCTTGGGAATGTAGATGGACTGAGTCAACTCGTTAATATCCTTCAGGGGGCGCTGGATACCGTCAAAGATAGAGCCCAGAATACCTGGACCTAGCTCGACAGACAAAGGCTTGCCTGTGCGGAGCACGGGATCGCCAACTGTGACACCTGATGTTTCCTCGTATACCTGTTCAGAAGGCATACCTGATTTTATAAAAACTCTTGAGAAGATAGCAAAAGTAACAGCAATTTTTCCAACATATTAGCTTAGCTATCTTAGCTCATAGACACATTTATTCAAATAGACATTCGGGTTGTCATTATTAATATTGGTGAGGAACAAGAAAGTGCAATAGCTGTCTCGTTTTATTTACAAAGAGAAATATGGCTATTGGTTGTATGCAGGTAAAATTTATTTTATCCGTGGCTAATGCTTATATTTTATTGTGCACATCAAAGAATAATTGAAAGGGTGAATATTGAATAAGAGATCTGTGCGTAAATTTAGCACAGCCTGAGTCATATTTTTTGAATAGCCTATTATTAACTATATATTTTAAAAATATATATCCAAATGGAATAGCGATATTAGAAGTGAAATTTTTTGGTGAAAGAAAATCAATTAATAACCTCATTAACATGAGTATAATATCATACCTGGATGGTAGCCATGTCACCTTCCAGACGGATGATTTCTCCGACAAGCTCATTGTACCCAACACGGACCAACTCGTACATAGCCGATCCGGACATCTTCTCCGCCGTTACGACTGTACAAAACGTTCAATTACCTTCCATTGTCAAAAGAAACAAAAACATGCACTTGTTAGGTTAAGCAGAAACCATATTTCTCCACCCTTGGAAACCTTTTTTGATTACTTCACATTTAGTAATCGACCATGTATGTACATAGGTTCAAAATACTTGTCATTTTTCTGACGCTCAATACACTTTTACTTTCTATTCTTTCTTTCGATTTGGTTTCTACTTCCTCACATTTTCCCTTGCCTAACCGTTTTTAAATATTAAATTACTTATAAAATATTTCGAGTTCCTTAAATCTTTTTTCTGTAAAGGAAGAAGAGACCCCCTATAATACAAACACAAATCTTGATTTAAAAAACTTGTAGTTAAACATTGTTTTTAAAGTGAAAACAACACAGTAGATAGGGAAGTATTACTATTAGTAGATACCTTTATTTAGTAAAGATACAGCCTGAAATGAATGATGCCTCTAGGATTTATGGATATTTATAGAACAACTTAACCCACTATAGTAAAAAATTTCAGTAACTAATGTATTCCAAATGGGGATTAAGAACTGCCACTGGTAAATAGAAAATCCATGATAAATGATGATTTACAGACCATAAAACCTATAACTCAAAACTTTATAAAACTATTACATTCTCTTTAAGCATACAAATTTGCAATCATCTACCAATGTAGATGATGTAGATGATGCATAGCTAGGGAATTTTCTTAGGGGAAGCAGAAAGAAATAAAAAAAAAATGAAAAAAACAAAAATTTGATATTCTTTTAATAGCCTTCAATACTGCAAACTTTTCTAAGGTGGGCAATAAATTTTGTAGGATGGGCAGTGACGACCCTGAAATTAACTACACCCACAATCATCCAGGAAATTTTTTTTTGATCTGGCTAACCCTGTTTGCCTGAGGGCACAAAACAGCTTCACTGGGCAAAAGACACTCAACAGATTTTTTTACTATAGTTAATTAAGTTTATTACTGTAAAGTTAGTTACATTCAGTGATAGGGATGCTTACCGGGACCGGAAACAGCGAAGACATAGCCGAACCTCTCCTCATTCTCTTCATTGGCGATTGTCTTCAAACCGCCCTTGTTCGCCATTTTGAACTATTTTTTCTTTAAGCCTGTGTCATAATCAAAATAAATACTAAGTTAGAAATAATAATAAATTAATAACAAATTGAAAATTATTCAAGATTCTACCAATGTTTTACATTTAATTTATTTACAATCATAATAGATTTATATTCCTAATAATCCTATTAACAAATGTCATGTAATCAATAGTTAATATTCAGCCAATGTTTAAATTTTCCACAAATTTTCCATTAAAAATATTAAAAAATGTTTTAGATAGTTTCACTAAACTCTTTCACATGCAATCATCTTTGTAGTAACAATACCATTATCTCTATCAAATTTCATAAACATACATACCCACAACTAGTAAATCCTCAAATACACCTCTATCTAAATAATCCATAAAAAGAAATTGCTATTTATTTTATACAAAATGCTACATCACATCTGGATATTCATTACATAACATACCTAAGATCACAAAACTGAACAGAATCTAAAATCAAACCAGGAACACTCAGATCAGCTGACATATGCTATTACTATCTTGAATCTGATAAATATAATCATCAATCAATTTCAACCAGACATTTCCAATATCAGCAACAAATATTGATTTAATGCAAATCAAAATTGATTTATGCAAATTAAGTACCTACTAATAAGCGCTCATAACCATAAGATGTATCCACAGTTTCTGAAAACTATTAATAGGAACTAACAAAAACCTGGATCAATAAAAAAACTTTACAGCATCATATAAATCATTATTTTGTTGTATTCCAAACAGAACAAGGAATCACTAACCCATGTTAACCTAAAAATTCTAATATCAGTCTTTACATGAATAGACATTAGGTGTGAATTAATGTTGAAAAATCCAAAGAGCGCAAGTCTTTGGTAACACCTCAATATCTATGTGTACCTATTTTGCATTACTGTGACTGCCTTTAGCCATACACCAATCCATAAACCACATAAAACCCATGAAAACCTAATTTGTGATAGGTTTTTACCTCTTTGGTCAAATATATCAATTAAAACTCTTAATACTGAAACATTCACATTTTTTCAGAACTTTACACACAAAGTACATGAATGGGAATGTAATTTATAATTAAAAAATTGTGTTAATATACAATGAACCACTTCAACCATAATTGTATTTGTATTTAAATGATTGGAGTATCATAACCCATTAATATTTTGCAGGAAAAAGTATTTTGGGACACATTCTGTAATGCCAAATATCATTTAGTTTCAATTCTTTACTACAGTGCAATGTGATTTGTGATTTGAAAAACAATAATTACTTTTTCATACAGTTAATATTATATGACCTACCAGAATTCTTGTAATAACTTCCAGCAATTTATGTTAAGAGTTTTAACTGCACTAACAAATAATTATATGAATGCTTCTTTTTCTACAATTCAAGTTACTTTAAAACAATCTCAAGAATAAATTTTACATGTAAGGAGAAGTGAAAATTGAGAAGTGGGACAGAGAACACATGAAAATTTGACAAAATGAAGAAATCACATGATTGATAAGATTCCAATAGGTCTTTGACAAATAGTAGCTACATGATTTTATTGGAAGATTTGAGTGACTATGAGACCAAAATATTTAACGTTCTTAAGTTTTAAAAGGTCGCTAAAAAAATAAAATATTTTATTAGATTATATAAACAGTCATAATAATCAATAACTATAGCCAGTTCTATCAAACTACGGATCAAATAAAACAACATTTGGTCACATGATTATAGAATCAGAACAAATTTCTAACTGATGAATTAAATAATAAAAAATATTGAAAAATACGATGAAAATTGCTTACCGGATCTCTACAAATATTTAGAAACAAATAAAACAAAATGAATAAAATGTAAAACAATTATAATTTTGTGGCCCAATAGACGATTGAATCAATTTGTCTGTGGCAGAATCGAAAATAATCTTACCAAAATTAAATACTTTCACAAGGAAAAACACATACACAGGCCGAAACAAACTTAAAAATTATATAAATTCTGACTAGAAAATGAAAAATTCAACTCACGGGACGAGAAAGATGGAAAAGACGAACCGAGAATGGCGGAGTATCACAACTTATCACAAGACCAATGATAAAAGTAAAGTCAGCTGACCATAACTCTATGCCTCGTTGTCTATTCCACACAAATCATTGATTTTATACATGAATCAACGCAGCTTGCTTTTACAAAAAGTTTCTATATGTTAACGAATATAATCTTTATTTCAATAAGTTAAAGTACAAAATTCAATGCTGAATTAAAATAAGTTTAAACAACACTGGTGAAACAACTATATTTAAGAGTAATTGTTGCCATAATTGCCATACTAAATGTTGCGATATCGAAATTGAAATATGGTTGGAGTTTTTTGCGGGATCTTGAAGTGACATGTTGTGGTTGTTATTTTTAATTCATTTACTTAGGTTTTTGACCCTATATTATGTAATATTGGTGGCGTTTTGCTTGATATAGTTTGATTTTTGTGCATAAGTGAGGTGGATTATAATTATAAGCTGAAAGCATTCATTCCGAGATCCCACAAAAACTACCTAGAAAGTTCTAATAAGGGAGCCACCATCTTGGTAGGATACTGAATCGTCATAAGGTACAATATAATTCACTTGATAATGGCAGTAATGATCTTCGTTAAAGAGGACCGGTTGCCAAGTTAGGAAGAAGAAGAAGAAGAAGAAGAAGAAATATAGATAGGAATAATATAAAAATCAAATCTAAGCCACCTCGCATCGTTGGTATTATAAATAAAATTAGCACAATGGCACAATAAATAAGCCTAAATGTAATACCTGCTGAACCCATATACCATATAAGAACCCGTTGTTTATTTACTAAATAAGAATAATGTACTGAATGTTTAAATCTCAGAATAACTACCTGTGTATTGTAAACAGGTAAAATATAAATAAAATTATTTATTCTACATACCTATAATAGGCTATTTGGCCACAAAACAAGACAATCTTTAACAAAAAGAAAACCAACTTCAATGGTTTTGAAGAGTTCCCTGGTGTATCTTTGTTGGAATAAATAATTTCTTGAGTAAATTAACAGTCTTTTATTGTGGATAAAACATTTACATTCTTTTAGACAAATTATATTTTTATATTTCAAATGTGACAACGGAACATGTTGCGATAGACAGACAGCTTGTGCCGGGACGCTCCACGTGTCGTAATTTTCTTTATTCAGAGGTTCAATACGATATGACGCCGACATTGTTCACGTGTGAACGTGTTAGCATATTACATTGCAACCACATAACCACCCAACCACGGTCTGCTACCAATTGTTTTCCTGCTTGCTTTAGACCGTATAAGGCTCTTTGGAGTTTACATAATTTTTCTCCCTTTATGTCATTTAAATCTCTTCGCATCTTTTTCGATTTCTGGTACAAATCTAAGTCTTCATCAGAACTTTCTATCATGATCTCTGTTAAATATTCTTCTAAAAAATCTGGCTTCTTCATAACGATGTTTTTTTCTAGATCTCCATTTAGGAATGCTGTTGTCACATCCAGTTGATGCAGCTTTAAGTCTTCTTCCACTGATACAGCTAGTAAAGTTCTTATAGAACTTAATTTTGCTACAGGAGCCCATGTTTCATTGAAGTCAACTCCAGGTCTTTGACTGAAGCCTCTAGCAACAAGTCGTGACTTTTTATTGTTTCCCTTGTCTTTGAGAATCAATTTAAAGTTTACTATATTCCTCTCATTTTCTTTTTTCTTAAATGACCAAGTCCCATTCTTGATGTGAGCTTTCATTTCAGCTTTGATGGCTTCATGCCATTCTCCTCTGTCTTTAGTATTATTAGATTCACACAACAGGGTAAGCTGTTCTTCTGCATCAACAAACAGGCTTGACAGATCTTGTCTTTCTTCGGGTGAAGTACATGACTTTTGATCTTTCTCTAGGAAAAAGTATTTTGGGACACATTCTGTCATGCCAAATATCATTTAGTTTCAATTCTTTACTACAGTGCAATGTGATTTGTGATTTGAAAAACAATAATTACTTTTTCATACAGTTAATATTATATGACCTACCAGAATTCTTGTAATAACTTCCAGCAATTTATGTTAAGAGTTTTAACTGCACTAACAAATAATTATATGAATGCTTCTTTTTCTACAATTCAAGTTACTTTAAAACAATCTCAAGAATAAATTTTACATGTAAGGAGAAGTGAAAATTGAGAAGTAAGTGGGACAGAGAACACATGAAAATTTGACAAAATGAAGAAATCACATGATTGTTAAGATTCCAATAGGTCTTTGACAAATAGTAGCTACATGATTTTATTGGAAGATTTGAGTGACTATGAGACCAAAATATAAAATGTTCTTAAGTTTTAAAAGGTCGCTAAGGAAATAAAATACTTTATAAGATTATATAAACAGTGATAATAATCAATAACTATAGCCAGTTCTATCAAACTACGGATCAAATAAAACATTTGGTCACATGATTATAGAATCAGAACAAATTTCTAACTGATGAATTAAATAATAAAAATTATTGAAAAATACGATTAAAATTGCTTACCGGATCTCTACAAATATTTAGAAACAAATAAAACAAAATGAATAAAATGTAAAACAATTATAATTTTGTGGCCCAATAGACGATTGAATCAATTTGTCTGTGGCAGAATCGAAAATAATCTTACCAAAATTAAATACTTTCACAAGGAAAAACACATACACAGGCCGAAACAAACTTAAAAATTATATAAATTCTGACTAGAAAATGAAAAATTCAACTCACGGGACGAGAAAGATGGAAAAGACGAACCGAGAATGGCGGAGTATCACAACTTATCACAAGACCAATGATAAAAGTAAAGTCAGCTGACCATAACTCTATGCCTCGTTGTCTATTCCACACAAATCATTGATTTTATACACGAATCAACGCAGCTTGCTTTTACAAAAAGTTTCTATATGTTAACGAATATAATCTTTATTTCAATATACTAAAGTACAAAATTCAAAGCTGAATTAAAATTAGTATATACAACACTGGTGAAACAATCTATATTTAAGAGTAATTGTTGCCATAATTGCCATACTAAATGTTGCGATATCGAAATTGAAATATGGTTGGAGTTTTTTGCGGGATCTTGAAGTGACATGTTGTGGTTGTTATTTTTAATTCATTTACTTAGGTTTTTGACCCTATATTATGTAATATTGGTGGCGTTTTGCTTGATATAGTTTGATTTTTGTGCATAAGTGAGGTGGATTATAAATATAAGCTGAAAGCATTCATTTCGAGATCCCACAAAAACTACCTAGAAAGTTCTAATAAGGGAGCCACCATCTTGTTAGGATACTGAATCGTCATAAGGTACAATATAATTCACTTCATAATGGCAGTAATGATCTTCGTTAAAGAGGACCGGTTGCCAAGTTAGGAAGAAGAAGAAGAAATATGGATAGGAATAATATAAAAATCAAATCTAAGCCACCTCGCATCGTTGGTATTATAAATAAAATTAGCACAATGGCACAATAAATAAGCCTAAATGTAATACCTGCTGAACCCATATACCATATAAGAACCCGTTGTTTATTTACTAAATAAGAATAATGTACTGAATGTTTAAATCTCAGAATAACTACCTGTGTGTTACGAATAAAAGGCTGATTAAAATAACGAAATTCTTTTTATAATATGCGTCATTATTTACATACTTTATATAGAACACAAAACTTCAAAATCTGACAAACTAAAACTTTTTCTTCTGTTTTAAACATAATAATTAAAGAAGGTTGGTTATAGCATTCCTCCCATCCTTTTATTGAAGCTCCTCAATAAGACGTCTTGGGGCTCTGGTAGTTCTCATACTTCGTCGTGGTATTCTAGTATCTGTGTTGATTCCAGAAATATCTGTCGTATCATTGTTTATAGTAATTTGTACAGGTGATGATACTATATCAGGTGTACGCGATGCTTGCAGTGCTTCTTGTGTTTCAGGATTTCCATCCGGTGTATGGAGAAGTATGTTATTCATATCATTTGGTGTGTTTTCATCAATTCGTGGTCTTATCTGATCTGCATGTCTACGCTTGAGACTCCCGTCTGGTGTTTGTATAACATAAGAGTATTTGTGTGTTTTCTTTGATACAACAGCTGGCTTCCAAATTGATTCTTCTTTTGTTCGTACATAGATATTATCACCAGTCGAATAGTTCGGTTGTCTTCCTAGTTGTTGATTTTCTGACAGTATGTTTGCCTGAACTTGTTTATGCTGTAACATTCTCTTAGTACTCGGACGTGCATTATCCAATACACAATTTAACTGCCTTCCAAACATCATGTATGCAGGAGACTTCATTGTCGTGTTATGCGGTGTGTTTCTGTATGTAAACAGAAAATCTCGTAGGTTCTATTGTATTATTATGTTGTGTACTATCAGTTATGCTTTTGAAAGTGCGTACTAAACGCTCAGCTAGAACATTGGTAGGTGGATGAAAAGGTGATGAAGTAAATGTGTAATATTCCTTTGTTTGCGGTAAATGTTCCTAGTTCCGATGTAAATTGTGGGCCATTGTTGGATACTCTCCTTTCAGGTAAACCAAATGTTGTGAATATATCTTCGAGTTCATCACATAGTTTGTCTAACGTGGTTCTTTGCATTGGTCTAGCTTCTATCCATTTTGATAGAGCGTCACGAATAACCAACCAATATTTGCCCTGGAAAGGGTCCGCAAAATCAATGGTATTCTTTGCCAAACGTTATCAGGTAAGACCAAGAAAATATCGGTAGTTCCGGATTATTCGGTCTATTTTCTTGGCATGCGTTGCATGATTTAACATAATTGTCAATATGTTCCTCGATCGATGGCCACCAAACATATTTTCGCACAAGTGCTCTCATGGCATAATATGTCTGGATGTCCTCTGTGAAGTTACTTGAGTGTTAAATTCTTTGCGAGGATGGTATATTGCTGTTGGCTTGCCACATTAAAATGTTTTTTCTACAGAGAGTTCGTTAATTTTTTGAGATATGGTACCAATTCGGTTTTGGTCAAGATTGTAAGGACTCCAATTTGTCTTAACACTCGGAATAACACTGTGTCTTCGTTTGTTCCTATTTCCTTCGAAACTGTATCTCGTGAATGTTTTGTACGATTTGTTGATTGTATCCTGCTTTTGTTGGTTGCGGGTCAGGATTCGGCAATTCGGACAGAGAGTCTGCGAGTATGTTATTTTCTCCTTTAGTATATAAAATTTTGTAATTTTTACGCCGATCACCAAAGCCCATCTGTTTAGTCTTTACTTTGATTTTTGGCAGATAATCGATTTGTTCCCAGTATATTTATCAAGTGGTTTATGATCTGTTATTAAAGTGGATTTAGAACGACGTAAAATATTGGTCAAATTTTTTAATGCCTGAATACATTGCTAATGCTTCCCGATCAATTACGGGGCATTTGCTTGCTTCTTTTAATTTCCTTGAAGCAAATGTTATTGCGCGTTGTATTGCTATGTTTATGAAACGGGACATCTCGTACTCCGTTTTTCGAGGCATCGCAAGCTAAATCCCGTGGTTCTTTTCATCATATTCATTGAGATGTTTCGTATTCACTATACATTTTTTTATTTCGTCAAATATAACTTTTTCATGTTCAAGTCCTCTTCCATTTCAGTTTCTCCTAAAAAGAAACAAAAAACTAACAAAAATAATGACAAGGACTTAGTTAACAATACGATTGAACGAATATCGGTCGCCCACGCACGCGCACATGAAATGAAAGTCAAAGTGTAACTGTCTCAAGAACTAAAAATAATAAACTTAATAATCAACCCCGCCAAAAGAAATAAAGCGCCGCGGGCCGCCTCCTTGCAGTAGCCCCTCGTTAGCGTCGAAAGCGGCACTTTGATCTTTTCCGCAGATCGATAAACCGTTATACCTTCATTCACGACTATTATTTCATAAGTTTAGTTATCCCTACTGACTAGTCTTCATATGGAATTTAGAAGTTATAATTCAATTTTTTTTTATACATTTATACAATCAATTGTACCCTGACGTAACAAGAAGCTCGCTACTACAAAAATGATATTAGAATATTAAATTAACCTAATTAGATTATCACGTACACAATAAAAAAATTTACAATTTTGTAAAAGAAATTAAAAATGAAATGGTACAGAATAATGTAATAGTTGAAGAAACTATTTGCAATTATGATCGACAATTAATTAATCTATCAGAATGAATTTAAAATAGAATTCTTGTACTTTATGTTAACAGACTTTCTGTTTTTAGTCCGGCCAATACTTTAATTTGAAAACAGGTAGGTATGTCACATCTATCGAAAATTACGGCCGGCAGCTGGCGATCGCACAAGTACTCCAAAGTATGCAATGACGAAGTTGGAATGTCAATTCTAAAGGAACCTTGTGACGTAGAATCTGCACATACTAAATTAATTATTGTCACTACTGTGTTTTGTTTTGTAAGATTCAGAAATACACACCGTAAAATTTTCCTCATTTTTTCTATCTAACTCTGTACAAAACAATGCATTATGAATTATTACAGCACTACACTTTAGGTTTTTCGTACTTTCACTCATTTTAGTCGTTCATTTTACACACACACCGGCGGTGACACCGCGTCACCACGCTCTCCCCGTGCCAGCGCGCCAACACAGCATTGGCACGCGGCCGCGGCCGCGGCCTGCTGGTGTAGGTACTAAATTTGCAAGCGACATAAAAGAATTAGAGGCGGCGCCGGCGTTCACGATAAAACTTGCAAGTAATTTTTGTAAGTACCTACCTGTTTTCAAATTAAAGTATTGGCCGGACTAAAAACGGAAGTGTGTTAACATAAAGTATAAGAATTCTATTTTAAATTAATTCTGATAGATTAATTGACTATCGTAATTGCAATTAATTTCAACTATTAAATTATTCTGTACCATTTCATTGTTATTTTCTTGTATAAAATCAAAGATAAAAAGATTAAATAGTTTTTATAAATAACAGCTAAGCTTATAAAATAAAAGTTGGGAATGTCAAACGCTTTATCGATCTGTGGAAATGTACAAAATGCCATCAACGGCGGCCGCGGCTCACCGCCAAAGGACCGGTTTGTTTTGGCGGGATTGATTATTAAATTTAGTATTTTTAGTTTTTGAGACAGTTTCATTTAGACTTTCATGCGCGCATGAGCGACAGATATTCGTTCAATCGTATTGATATTTAAATTCTTGTTAATATTTTATTGTTACATTTTGTGTATCTTGTTAAGATTGTGTTGTTTTTATTATTGTTCTGTTTTAATAATGCCTAACGCGTACGTTTATAGTGCTCGTGAATACGGTAACATGTTAATGTGCCTTGGAGAAGCTCGCGGGAATGCTTCGCGTGCATTGCGAATTTACCGAGAGAGATTCCCGACAGCTCGACATCCGGCTGACTCTCGTCTGATAACAGCAGCATTTCAGCGAGTGTTGGAAAATCGACCCATTGCTCCAGTAGCGACAGGAGGTGAAAGTCAAGTGGCAGTTCAGGCCGAGGAGCGCATTTTAGATGTCGTTCGCCGGTATCCGAACTTAGGTACACGAAGTATTGCTAAATTGTTAAGGTGTTGGAATGGAACAAGTGTGTCGTACTGGTCGCACCTCACCGAGCTGTTTGATGATCGCTGGATCGGCAGACTAGGACCACACGCTTGGCCACCTCGGTCACCCGATCTGACCCCGTTAGACTTCTTTCTGTGGGGGTATGTGAAAGAAAGGGTTTTTAATCGTGAGTGCGATAGTGCTAACCAAATGCGCCAAAGGATCGTGAATGTTTTCGACAAACTACGTGCGGACTGTGTCGAAGACTCCACGATGATGCCCCGACTGCATAAGGAGACGCAACGCCGAGCTCAAATCTGCCTCGAAATGAATGGGGCACAATTTGAGCCGCATCTCATAAGGCCACGGAGGATTTAGATCGGTAAGCTGTTTCATACCAATTTTTTTTTATAACTTATTTTTGAACTGTTCCGAGTAGATCGTACATAACTGAATACATCAGAGTAATAAACATAATTACACGACGTAATAAAAAGCATGAATCTATCCTTTTTAAAATTTCATTCAAAAGTAATGTATTTTTTATGAAATTATTGTTTCATTTAGCTGTACTAACACGATGGAGCGTAAATAATGCTAATAAAAAGTTTAAATAATATGATATTTTTTATCAGGATCAATTTTTTTCCCATCCCATCAAAGGTGTCATTAGTACTATCGTCCGTCTTCATCTTCGGGAGCAGTCTACTAATACCCTGTATAGCAGGGTGGGCCAAAAAAAACTTTTTTTTTTTCTTAATTACCATGAAAATATCGTCTGAGATGACGAAAAAAAAATTGTTTTAAAGTTTCAGCTCTTAATACTAATATTAAGAGGTGGTGCATTAGCGTTTTTCTTTCATTCTTTAGTCCCATACAAAAAAATTAATATCTCACCATTCGTTGTTCGTACAGCAAAATTTTTCAAGAGGTTTTTGTAGGAAATTGAACGTTCTACAAAAAAGTTTTCTTACATATTTTTCGCACGCCTTGGCATTTTAAAGATATTGTTAAAACTTGTGGGTCTTGTGGAATAATAGTCCAAAAGTTTAATATTCGTGGTTTATTCAGACAGAGTATCGTTGTCAAAGAGGTTACTTTCACGAATGCATCCTTCAAGGCTTGACGTACCCGCTTTTATATCAAAATAATCGCAGTCCTACCCGCTTTATATAAAATTAATCATTGTCCTACCCGCTTTATACCAAATTAATCGTAAGTCAGATTATAGTAATAAAATATCAATTTATATGATGATTAACTAAATTATTAATTATGAATTATATGTATAATGGTAAATAACTAGGATAACACTGCGAGTAATTATTATAAATCACAATCTCTGGACGCTTATGTGTTACTTGCTAACATATTTGTATACCACCCACATTCATTCTGCAAAACGGAAGGTAGTCACGTTTTTTCAAAGAAATGTTTTTGAGTAACCTTACATTCGACCATCCTGACAACGTGTATGTCCTCATACACGTAACAGGTGTAACCTTAACCTTACATTGGGAAGTCGATGTAGTGCAAGACTGCCACGAGTCGAAGCACGCACGGCTTTTTATGGCTGGCTATCCCTACCCCACTCGTATGGCGTGGCTTGTAAGGCGTGGCGATATGGCGCTATCGGCTGGTGGGGTAGTTACATGGCTTGGCTTGGCTTATGGCGACACTTCCGGTGGCAGCACTAGGCATTACGTACGGTAGTGCTTCCGGTGGGCAGTACCGTGGGGAGATACAATGTGCTTCCGGTTGGTCGTTACACTCGTTCCCCATAACCCTAATAACTACATAAGGCCCTGAATAAATATCATCTAATTTAGTATTGATTTTGCCATTGTAAAATTTTCCAACGAGCGAAACGGAACTATTAGGCGTTTAGTGTTTTACGATAGAGCGTAGTTGTTAACTATATCGAGGTCGGTACACTCGACGTTTATTAATCCTATAATACTATTCAATTTTTCGTCTTGGTACTGCAACGTATAAAACCAATCTGCTACCTCCAAACGATTGATTTCGACATTATCTATAACCTGTTCTGAACCTTCAGATGCAAGTCTGAAATTCGACCCCCCCTCAACCGGATTTAGACTTAATGCGTCTACATGTCTCATATTCGCTCCCCGGGTCTATAAATCTCAAAATCATAATCCTGAATCAAAAGCCACCATCGAGCAATTCGGGGAATTAAATCGCGATTTATCAACGTAGCGCGTACCGCGGATAACAAAGGGTCAAAAAACGGCTAAAACCAGCTTACTACATAATTTATTTTTAAGTTCATTGAAGCTTTGCATTTGTTCGTCACCCCAAACCCACGGGACATTTTTCTTAGTTAACTGAAAATCGAAAATCGGCACTTGCTCGCAGCTTTCGGCTCTTGATAAGACTGTGCCCGCTTCCCAATTGACGTCCTCGCTACCCGTATTCACAACCTTCAGGTAACCTTGACGGCCGCGTAGCAGTGTAGCCGGCAAAGAGTGTCGTCAAGTTGCAGTCTAAATTGAACTTCCCCTTGGCTCGCGATGACATCACCATTGAATCCCGGCTTCGATTTCTTGCCTGGTGCTCAATAGCTAGAGGCAATCTTCTGATTACGCTTTACCTCTCGCCTTAAACACGT
This sequence comes from Saturnia japonica, assembly GCA_033032175.1. Classification (NCBI taxonomy): domain Eukaryota; kingdom Metazoa; phylum Arthropoda; class Insecta; order Lepidoptera; family Saturniidae; genus Saturnia; species Saturnia japonica. The sequence goes on from CM065317.1 coordinate 656,153, forward strand.
GTCCGGGTTCGGCTGAGTTTCGAGGACCCTGGCAGCACAATGCCGGGATGCCTCCTAATAGACTTCTGTCTATTTTCGGAAGAGTTCACATGGCATATTTACTCGATTGTACATTCAGTACAATGTTCAATGCCCACATTGTGGTCGTATGATTACATCAGGGTAGTAATAATATACCAAAATTCCTGATGTTATCCCACTTCTGAAATGTTAAAACTTGTGGGTCTTGTGGAATAATAGTCCAAAAGTTTAATATTCGTGGTTTATTCAGACAGAGTATCGTTGTCAAAGAGGTTACTTTCACGAATGCATCCTTCAAGGCTTGACGTAACCGCTTTTATATCAAAATAATCGCAGTCCTACCCGCTTTATATAAAATTAATCATTGTCCTACCCGCTTTATACCAAATTAATCGTAAGTCAGATTATGTAGTAATAAGTTTACAATATCAATTTATATGATGATTAACTAAATTATTAATTATGAATTATATGTATAATGGTAAATAACTAGGATAACACTGCGAGTAATTATTATAAATCACAATCTCTGGACGCTTATGTGTTACTTGCTAACATATTTATATACCACCCACATTCATTCTGCAAAACGGAAGGTAGTCACGTTTTTTCAAAGAAATGTTTTTGAGTAACCTTACAATATTCAAGATTGAAATTTAAAGATTTTAAGGTACATTTCTTTTTTGCTTCTGAATTTTGTAAGTCGTTGACAAATGAACGTCATGAAATGCGCAATACATATTTCTGCAGGAAATTAAATGCTCTACAAAAAAGGTCTCTTATGCTTAGTCGATTAGAATAAGCATTTGAAAGATATTTATGATCAAATTTCAATACTTATCGCTCTTACTAATTTTTCAACATTTTCTTCGGAAAATTTTAATATAATTCATTAGTTTCGAAAAAATTAATGCAAATTTAAGTTTTTATCAGCACAAAAATACTTTTATCTGTTATTTAAATTATTTTTTATATACATGTACGTTCGGGTGGGCCAAAAAAAAATTCAAATTAATAAGAGCGATAAGTTTGCATAGGCCCGCATACATCGCTGTGTATTATTTCCAACGGTTCCTTTGATCTTGGTTCTTCAACAGATGAAAAAGGTATTCTTGTCATCTTTCCTTTGATGCAGACGTCACACTCAGGTAATTTTTCATTCGTTTATTTATTTATTTGGAAATCCAACAGCATACAATATTTTATATAATATCTTATAGTATGTAATAATTAAAGCCAAAACAGGATTTTACAATTACAGGAAGTGATACATAAAAATATACATAAGTAGACAAAAAAAAACATGTAATCTTTACTGGCGTTTAGTATAGTGTGCGTGTGTGTGTGTGCGCGTGTCGGAATGTGTGTGTGCGAGCGTATGTCTGTATTTCTGACTTGTGTGCTTTATCTTTTTTATATTATAATTGTATAATTCCGCGTTGTAACTTTATTATTTCACTCTTAAATGTATTCCGTGAATATCGAAATATGTCTACCGTATCGTATACTTCATTATAGGATCGGGCAATGCGACACAGTATTGAAAGTTAAGCATAGTTAGATTTAGCATATGGGACAGCAAACAACGGTGCTTTGCGTGTACAGTATTTTGGTACTCGCAGTGATACAGAGCCCATAAGATCGGGACAATCAATATAGCCCGATAGTATAGAGTGAAATAAAATCATTTCATGTTGTCGACGCCGCACTTCTAAAGAATCTAGGCGAAAATACTTACATAGTTCACCATAGTTCGTAAATTCTTTATAGCATAAAAATTTTACAAATTTTTTTCTGAATAGATTCACAACTGTCTATGTATTTATTATATTGAGGCGACCATATGACTAAAGCATATTCAAGAATACTTCTTACGTACGCGAAGTACAGCATTTTAATACACTCTATATTTGTGAATGGTTCGTATATACGTTTGATGAAGCCTAATTGTTTATATGCTTTACTAACGATGATTTCTATGTGATCACTCATGACAGCTTATAATCAAAAATAACACCCAAGTCTCTAACCTTGTCAACTTTTCTAATAGGAACATTATTTATGTAATACTGAAAGTTAATAACTTTAGATTTACGCGTAAAGCTGATATTTACGCACTTATTTACCTTAACAGTAATTTTATTCTTTTTATAATATTCCTCAAGAGTATTAATGTCACGTTGGATATTTATGCAGTCAGTTTCCGATTTAACCCTTAAATAAATCTTCTTATCGTCAGCAAACCTTATAAATTTTGAGTGCTTAAAACAATCACATATGTCAAAAAGATAAGCATTATAAAGTAGCGGACCTAGGATTGATCCTTGCAGGAACCCAGAGGGTATTTTGATAAAATTACTGCAAGAACCACCTACTACAACAGCTTGCATCCTGTTTCTTAAATAAGATTCAAACCACCTATGTAAGTTGTCACGTATACCAAGAAAATAAAGTTTTTGCATCAGAGTAATATGATCCACACGATCAAACGCTTTTTCAAAATCGGTATATATGACATCGACCTGCTGTTTGTTATCCATACCAGTTAGTATGTAATCTGTGAACAGAGACAAATTAGTAATAGTGGAACGCTTTTTCATAAAACCGTGTTGCTGAGTTGGCATAGATTTATAGATTAGAGGACTAACAAATTTAAAAATTAACTTTTCAAAAATTTTGCCTAAAGTATTTAAAATAGATATAGGTCTATAATTTTTAATTTCCATTTTAGTGCCACTTTTATGCATTGGTATTATTATAAGGGCCTCTTTACATTTTGTAGGGAAACAACAATATTTATTAAGCGAAAGGTTAAATAAAGCCGTTACAGGCTTTGCCAGGTATACTGCGCATTCTTTAAAAAAGAGGGGTGGAATTTTATCACTACCAGGACCCTTGTTGGTTCTGAGAGAGTTTAGAATTTTAAATACACTTTCTTCGTCAAACTCTAAGGTGTCCATCCCATCTGTCGTTATTCTGTTTGATGAAAAATTATAGTAAACCAGGCAAGAATTACATTTCGTGAAAATACTTTCAAAATAGTTATTAAAACCATTAGAAATTTCGATTTCTGAGGTATATTCTTTTTCTTCTAAGACTAGCCTATTAGGATACCCTGAACTATGGGTTTGTAAAGTTTTCAAATAAGACCATAATTGTTTTGGATTGGATCGAATACGTTGTTGAATGTTAGATAGATAAATATCGTGGCACTGTTTTTGTACAGCTTTTTGCCTGGCACGCAACAAAGAAAATTCGTCATAATCACGCGGATTTTTGAATTGTTTCCACTTCTTATGTGCTTTTAATTTATCTTTTATTATATGTTTTAGTGATTTAGAATACCACACAGGAAAATAATTTTAATTAGATTTTGTTACAAAAGGTACACACCAACTTATTACGTCATCCAGCTCTGTATAAAAAATATTGAGTGCTTCATCCATTGAATTTGAAAGAACAATGTTTTGCCAGTCTTGTAGTTTAAGTAAGCTATTTAATTTAATTTAATTTAATTGTAAACCTTTAATCAAATTATTTTTAGCCGCCGTTTTTAAGTCGGTCTCATTCAAATGACCCAATTTTCTGTGCCACAGCATTATATCGGTTTGATCATTGGCAATTAATGCACATTCAGTATCTATATAGTATAAGCTGTTCCTTTTTTTAGCTGTTAACATAGTTTTGACATTTTCATCTGTAATATAAGCTTTATTTTTGGTAAATAAGACACTGTTTCCTTTGTCCGTCACTTTTCCTACGGAAATAAGGTTTGTACATAATTCGGGCACAAACAAGGTGTCATTTAAATTATATTTCTCATTGTCAATGCACTTTTTGATTTTTCCTTTTCCTTCTACTGTAGTAGTGTGATTATTTGATGCAAGTCTCAGAGTACCACTATCCATACTCATGGAGGTAAATTGTTCTCTTTGCCCACACATGTGAGAACTACATCCACTATCTAAACACCATTCGGTTTTCTTCTCTGGTACTGTCGGATGTGTGATGTTGAAATTCTTTTCTTGTTTTTGTTCTTTCTTGTATTTAGGCTTACTCCAACATTAATCTGCCGTGTGTCCTTTTTTCTTACATTTAAAGCACTTCAAGTTTTTCCTTTTAGTGAAGAAAACGCCTTCGTTTTTCTCAGGATTTATATTATTACTTTTCCTCGCTTCACTTTCTTCAATTATCTTAATTTTTAACTTTTCAGGGGATGGCAACGTGTCTCTGGATTCAACGGTTATCCGAAAGTTTTCATACGACGCTGGCAGACTGTACAACATCCATAATACTTAGGAGGTCAGGGTGTAAATGTATGTTAATGTTTGCTAATTTATCCACAATATCCAAAAAGTTATTTAGGTGTTCTCGCACATCATCTTTTTCAACTTTCTTCAATATTAGTAGCTTTAATAATGTTGCTTTAGGGGCAGGTCCAGTGCTTTGGTAGGTAATTTTTAGTTTATCCCATACCTCCTTTGATGTTTGGTATCCTTTTACTTGTTTTACTTCGGAAGGCGATATCAACAGTAGTTCTGACCGCGCCATCAAATCTTGTTGAACAAACTTAGCTTTCGTATTTTCTTCTTCAGATTTAGTTATTTCACCACTCGCGTAGTCCCACAGTTCATTCTTGATAAGGACAACTTGTGCCTGGACGCTCGACGTGTCGTAATTTTCTTTATTCAGAGGTTCAATACGATATAACGCCGACATTGTTCACGTGTGAACGTGTTAGCATATTACAATGCAACCACATAACCACCCAACCACGGTCTGCTACCAATTGTTTTTAAAGAAAATACGACACGTGGAGCGTCCAGGCACAAGCTGTCTGTCTATCGCAACATGTTCCGTTGTCACATTTGAAATATAAAAATAGTAGAAATATAATTTGTCATAAAAAAATGTAAATGTTTATTCCTCAATAAAAGACTGTTAATTTACTCAAGAAATTATTTATTCCAACAATCTTCGAAGTTGATGGTCCAATGCCAGTTAAATTAAAGTACCCCCTATCCAACAAAAAAGAATCATTAAGAATGTTTCATAAACAAAGAAGATATGACTATACATCCATAAAAAGAAAAACACATTTGAATTGAGTAACCCCCCGTGTTTTGTTGAAGTCTGTTAAAAAAGAGTATATTTTAGTTATAACTTTTTAAATAATTATAGAGTTATAATTTGAGACGTGTATTAAACAGTGTGAAAAATAATATTATATTCATTAGTCGTCTTCATACGCTTTTTAAATTCTTTTTACACAATATGTGATCACTCGAAGACAAAAATCATAAGACTTTTTTATTTATCAATAAAAATTTTCAGAATAAAGAAAACCCAACTTCAATGATTTTAAAGAGTTCCCTGGTGTATCTTCGAAGTTAAAAGTCCAATGCCGATGAAAACCACCTTTGACTATGTTCGTAGAGTGCAACGCAGCTGTCTACTTTTAAATAAACCACTTTTATATTATAGCGAGACATTTATTTAATTAAAGCATTAGAACACATTTATAATATTTATATCTAACACAGAAAGCAGACATCTTGTACTTTATATAATAGTGTTGTGTCACTCTAAATAGGGATGTGAGTGGTCGATTCATATACATAATTTTTCAACAGACTACCATCTCCTTTCCAACAAAGAAAAAACTCATCGAATTTGGGTCATGAATAAAGAAGTTAAGGCTGAACATCAATAAAAAAATATGCATATCTTTAAGTGAGCAATTCTTGTATATATATAATTAATTGAGATTTCAGAAACGGCTCCAACGATTTTGCCATACATCAAACGTCTATTGCTGCCGGAAGCTGGTAACAGACTACCTTAAGCTAATAGCTTATTGATCGGTCTTTTTCCTCTCCCGCTATAAATTGATATTACTCATGAGTAACGTATCGAAACTTATTTTTCGATATTGTGCCAGTTCATAGAGTATCACGCCATTGAACAGTGATGCCAATTATTATAACTAAAACAAAGTGTTGTTTTTATATTATTAAACTAAATGACGTCTGTGGCGTGCTTTAGCGAAAGTGGAGTGACACGCATTGTTTATAAAGATTTTTCTCTAAGAAAAAGAAATGATTCTATGCTGCTATGGACCGATGTTTCGATTATCAGATAAATTTATTTGAGGAATAAATTTGAAATTTTGACAGAATGTCCTTACATTACCTGTCAAAACATTATACCTAAAATAAAGTTCTTCTTCTTCTTCCTAACTTGGCAACCGGTCTTCTTTAATGAAGACCATTACTGTCATTATCGAGTGAATTATAGTGTCATGTGTTATGACGAGTCAGTATTCTAACAAGAGGGTGGCTCCCTTGTTAGAACTTTCTTGGAAATTTTTGTAAGGTCTTAGAATGAATGTTTTCAGCTTACATTTATAATCCACTTCACTTATGCATAAAAACTAAACTATATCACGCAAAACGCCACCAATATTACATAATAGAGTCAAAAACCTAAGATAATGAATTAAAAATAAAAACAACAACATGTCACTTCAAGATCCCGCCAAAAACTCCTAAAATAAAGTTATCTGGTAATTCAAAAATGGGACCTAAATGTTATTTTAATCAATGTTTCTTCAGTGAATTGGCTCCATTAGATCCGATTTTCATCTCGCCCCAAAAGAGCCTTGTCTGAGTAATGACTATGATTGAATTGGATGCTAATAAATCGCTGTTTTAGCGGTCAACCACATTTAGACCTGTATTGACATTCGCAAAACGAAATGCCTTGTTCTCGAAGTAAAAAAATATTTTGTGCGTTCTGGCGCTTTTTAAAAGCAATTAAAGCGCGTTTTTGCGTAAACCAGTTGGCAGAGCTGATCGGTCTCGAGCATAGACCAATAACGAGAGGAGTCTCGAGCTACAGTTTGTAAAGTCTGTCTGTTCGGAAAGAGAACAGTCGTGGACAAAAATGTAACTAACGTGATGGTTTTGAAATGGCAACTCGCCCCTATTTACTCTGTTGACATAACGAACTGCATTAGTAACGAGTGAGGTAGAGAAGTCTTTGGCGGGATTTTGAAGTGACATGTTGTGGTTTTTATTTTTAATTCAATAAACTTAGGTTTTTGAACCTATATTATGTAATACTGGTGGCGTCTTGCGTGATATAGTTAGGTTTTTATGCATAAGTGAAGTGGATTATAAATATAAGCTCAAAGCATTCATTCTGAGATCCCACAAAATCTTCCTAGAAAGTTCTAACAAGGGAGCCACCATCTTATTAGGATACTAACTCGTCAATGTATCACATGACACTATAATTCACTCGATAATGGCAGTAATGGTCTTCATTAAAGAGGACCGGTTGCCAAGTTAGGAAGAAGAAGAAGAGTGAGGTAGAGTCTGACCATCGAAAACAGTCGAAAGAAAACGGCGGTAATTAAAAAAAACCGTTTTCTTTGGACAGCTTTCGATGGCCAGACTCTAACGTGTTGTTGTTAGACAGACGCGCTATTGTGTTGCCCGCTAAACAAAAAAAGTAATTAATAAATGCGCCCCCAAATTCCACGACAGTTCTCTTCCCGAACAGACTTTACTTAATTTATCTCTATTCAGACTGTAATTTTGGTTTTATGTTTTATATTATGGAGGACGACTCATGAGCATGGCCCGCGTAGCGCCCGTCTAGAAACTTATCAATAACTAGTGGTCTGCCTACGGCTCCGCACGTATTTGTTAGCAGTTTAATAGATAAATACATTCCGTAATTATTTTTTTTACTTATATTATTTACAATTAATATAATCTATCAATTGGGAAACAGCATCTATATATATCCAGTTCCAGTGTACAATAATAAAAAAAAACGGTTGAGCCTTTTTTATGATTTCTATGTACATTATATTGACAACTCCTATAGTCTTATTCAGGCTCCGTCGACTCGTCTATAAATTTTAACACGAAAAGCTCACGCATCTATTTCACTCAACATGGGAAAAATCCATGCGTACCCGCTACTTTTCTCTTTCACACAAAGGCATACTCAATGATGGTCTTCCGCCATATTGGTCTGTGAACGCCATTTTCATTGGAATTGTCAAAATTGACAAAACAAATTGAACCGCCATTGTTCGTTGTTCATAATTACTTGTACATCTAATAGTCTGTGTTCATAATCTTAACATTTAATAAACTTTTTATATTTGTTAATTTGTGGAATTGTAATCGCATTTTATTTTGCTCGAGATGGAGTAAAAACATTTGTTTTAAAGAATATTATCAAGGAGGTAGTATTGCAATTTTTAAAGCTGGATTCATAGTTAGAGCCACAGTTAGTGATCAAAGCTCTGCCAATGTTGCAGCTATTAAGTCATTAATATCGGACTCAAATAGAGAACTTCTACGCAGTGAAGGCTACAATGATAATAATGTTTCCTATAACATTAGTAACCGGCTGTATCACATCTATGATGTACCTCATTTACTAAAATGTTTTCGCAATAATTTTCAGAAAAAAGATCTTCTCATCGGTAATCGGCGTGCTAGGTGGGAGTACATTGAAATTCTTTATAAAGTAGATGGAATTGGTGGACGAGCAAGAAGCACTAAAGGCTCAGCTTTCCATTGACGTCCGTCGAGTTGGGGGATGATTTTTTTTTTACAGAAAGGTTACATTATTATAAGCACATACACAAAGTTTCAACATGCGGAAACCCGTAGTTTTTGAGAAAAAAATTAATTAAAATAATTTATTTTTGTATTATTTGTCAATCCCTACCACAGATTATATAGAATTCACGCCATTGAACGTTTCGTTTTACCTACGGTTAAGTTGTCATACGTTCAGTAACATTTTATTTTATATAAATTTACGAAAATAATTATATTTAGTACTCATTTCAATAATTTATCATGCACATATATATTTATCAGTTGATATATATTAAATTATAGCATTATTTTCATTAAGATTCATACGAATTAAAATAAGTAGTGTCACAGTCTTTTGAGGGCTTGCAGAACGAAACGTAAAACTGACGCCATTTTGTACTGTCATTGTCAATGTCATCGTTTGTGTCCGTAGCAGTTGAGAGCGTTTAGGGAAGATTCCTCTGGATAATGGTCTATGGGGAAGATAACAAATAAAGTAATAGGTTAGGTTAGGTTCAACTTATGGCAAAGAACTGAATTGATTGACTCCAACTCTACCTGGTATGAGTCTCTTTTACCCCTAGAGTGTTTTTATAAAGCCGGAGGCGCGTAGGGAGAGCAGCGGATAAGTCCGGTGAAGCTGTAAAAGCCGCAGCGGCTCTGTTTGACGATAGGGCCCCTAAGGCTAACAGTGTAGTCAGTTCTAAAAAAAAAAAAAAAAAAAAAAAAAAAAAAAAAAAAAAAAAAAAAAAAAAAAAAAAAGGGAGAGCAGCCTCCGCCTGCTGTAACTAATTGTAGGCATCGGACGAGCCAAAGCGGCTGAGGCTGGTCGCCAAAGGCGACCAATTAGCCGAGGCTGCGGAGGTGAGAATGGATGCCTACAATTAGTTACGCAAAGGTGTAGAGGCTACTCTTCCCGCAGCGCTGGAGATGTTGCAGTCTCAAAATAGATATAAAAATCCCTCTAAATCTGTCCCCCAATTTTTCGCTGATGAAGGGGGTTCTACTCCTTCCCCTCCAAGGGGTCACCTCTTGTTTTTTACACTTATTATTAGTTTAAAAACATAAAAATGAGGAAAATTTCCTAAGAATTAAAAATTTATAAAACTCGTAAACTTATATAAAATAAAATGTTACTGAACGTATGACAACTTAACCTTAGGTAAAACGAAACGTTCAATGGCGTGAAATTTAGAGATGTATTTTTTAAATCGATCATTTTGTAAATAAATAAAATCGATTTAAAAATAATCGATTTTATCCAAAAAATAATCAATTTTTTTTATAAATTCTTAAGAAATTGAATTATACACCTGAAATATTCAAAATCATCTCTTTATTAATCAAATAATCAGTGTTTATCACAGTAATAAAATCAAGAACAATTAAGTATACAAATATTTAAAAACAAATTACCACATCTCTGTGGGCCAAGAATTTAGAAATAGCAGTTTTGGTAAATTTAACGCTGTTTTAAAAGTACAGAAGGATTATTAAATACCTACTTGCACAAAAAAATGACATTAGATTCATAAAAAAAAATTGACAGTGAAAAAAATCAATTATTGAATAATCGATTTTTCTAAATTAATAAATAATTTTTTTTTCGCATCCTTAGCGTGAATTCTATATAATCTGTGGTAGAGATTGACAATTAATACAAAAATAAATTATTTTAATTAATTTTTTTCTCGAAAACTACGGGTTTCCGCATGTTGAAACTTTGCGTATGTGCTTATAATAATGTACCCTTTCCGTAAAAAAAAAATCATCCCCCAACTCGACGGACGTCAATGGAAAGTCGTACCGCACTAAACTCACCGACAAACATGTTAAACCTACATCATATGATAAAATGAAGGTAAGTAAAATTCTCACTGACCCATCTCAAAAATCAACCTGTATAGGCGTGAAATCATTTATGTACACTATGTACCTATGTAAGTAAAATTATTAAAATCCCAGTCGCATGTGAAGTTTATAAAATGACCACTCTGCTTGACAAAAGTGATGTATGATTGCCTATACTAAAGAGATCTCAACATATTTTAGTCATTTTCATCTCCGATACTACTGAATATATATTTACTAGCTGGTACCCGCAACTTTCGTCTGTATATTATTGGATACTAGTTGTGCCCCGCTTTATTTTTTTATTTTATAAATAAAACTACTTTATTGTATATTTCCAGGTCAAACTAGCTGCTCAAGTATTCATCAGACAAGTGCTACATCGCTTGAAGTTTATATGAAGTCCCTGCTTTTTCTACAGGAGCATGAATATTCTATTCCGAATGTGGATATTGATAATGGTCTTTTCACAGTAGAAATACTTTTATTTATAAATGATTTGTTTGATAGTTTCAATGGTTTTGGTCACTCTGGTTATAAATTGCAACATGCTCTATCTTTAAATTCTGAACACATAGATTTGTGGAATAATGCTGTGAAGAAACTAAATTCAATGCGGTTTGATTCTTCCATTGAAAGGGAAAGCAAGCCTTTATCACTGAAACATTTTATACTTAATATTAAAACTATGAAACATCTGTGGTCTGATTTATGCTCTATTGAGGGTGTAAAATTTTTAAGTCTCAGACGACTAAACCAAGATCCATTAGAAAAAATTTTCAGTCAAATAAGAGCACATGGTAATTTCAATACCAACCCAGATTGTACTCACTTTGTCTCGGCTTATAAAACTTTATTAATTAATAACATCACTACTGGTAAGTCATTATTTACAAATTGTGCTAATGATGATGACAAAATGTTAGGTACCCTTCAAAATTTAGTAAACCAACAAAAATATGGATCATACATTGATAATTTTCAAACTGACGACACTGAATTCATAGAGAATTTTATTCCCCCTGAGAATGTTCTGCAAAGCAAAGCTGTGCCATATATTGCTGGAGCCATTTGCCGTTTTTTAATATCAAAGTTGAACTGCAGAGTTTGTGATAACTGTAAAAAAGTACTTTTATCAGAGAAGGAGTCATTTCATTCATTTGATCAATTGTCTGGCAGAGTATTTATATTGTTGATAGGATGTTGCCTTCTACTTGTAGTGTTCATATTTATCCGGTTGTAATACGTTCATTGGAACAAAAAATTGATACTACATGGTACAATTGTGAGATGCACAAAGAAACTTTTCTCAAAGCTTTTTGGTTATTTGTTATTAGAATGCAAGTAAAACAATGGTGCATTAATTTTAACAGACAAATGCATAATATTGATTCCAGATCTAAAGATGTAGAAATGGAAAGTTTAATCCATACAAAAGCTACAAATGGATTTAGTTATAGATCAGTTCGAAGGCGTAGTACTACATAATCATATTTAACTGTATAGGTACTACTTATGATTATCATAGTTTCTGCAACTAAAATTGTCTTTATTTTAATTCCTCTATTAACTATTATTATGTATAGATATATTATTACTGGCTAGATACCTATATCTATGCCTTTGCAAATACATTACTATGCACAGAATTCCTTCAGTGTGCCTCATTGTTAATTCTAACGAGTATGCAAATTTTGTTTACATTGTTTTTAAAATATAGTACTACTACTAGTTGTAATATATTAATAATAATTCATTGTTATTATTAGGTAATGTTCTTAGTTATCTAATGTACAAAATATAAAATAGATTGATTAAATCAGAATCAATTATAAAATAAAATTTAAAAGATGCATGAATATACTCACATGTATTGTTATGATTTTTAAGGTAAATAATAATTATGTAATCCTAGTAAATAATATACATAATCTAGCATATTTTCTTTGTTTCTAATTAGGCATTATGTGTAATATTTACTAATTATTCATACAAATATTTTATGAAGCATGCAAATTTGTCTGGTGTATTTTTTAACAACATTCATGATTCATATTAAGAAAATTATTTTATAAGTATACTTTTAATAACTTTTGTTTTATGTTAATATTTTGTAATGTTTTTATTCTTATGATCTTAATTAATTAATTGTAATATGAATTTGTTTTCCCTGTCTGTAATGATTTTGAGAAATACGTTGTGAGCAATTGATTTTTATATTATTGATAAATTCTGTTATTTTTGTAGTTTGTTAGCTGAAAGCATATTTTGTCTTGATCGTTCGTATTAAAACGACAAGGATGCACTAAACCAACTTTTTAAATACGCCTTTATGCAAAAGCATATATCCACAAAATTGTGGATGTGATGTTTTAAAATAAGAAGAATAAGTATAAAGGGAGCGCATGACACTAAAAAGTGAGGAATAATATAAATATTCTGTTTTTGCTGTTATAGAAGTACGCTCTCGGTCGCGGTTTGCGAATATTACGGAACAATTGTAATAATATTCCATTTTGTATTTCCTTTTTTCTGGTTTCACTTTTAGTTCCATGCGCTCCGTCTTTCTTTTATTGAATGGCAACTGTTCTTATACATTTCAGCCAAAGTCAATTTTAAACAATAAGTATTTACCCAAATGTAATTATCTATCTTGCAATATTCAAAAATAGCTTCAACAAGATCGAGGCTCCATTTTTAAAACTTTCCAGGGAGTTTTATGTGAACTTAAAATGCATGTTCCCAGTTAGGTATTTATAATCCACTTGTGCAAAATAACCAAACTACATCACGTAAAATGTCGCCAAAATTACATAATATAGAGCTAACATAAGGTATGAATTAAAATAAAAACCACCACATAACACTTCAAGATCCTGCCAAAATTCCCCTTGCGCTCCGTCTATACAGAGTTCAAAAAACATCACATCCACAATTTCGTAGATTATATAGTTAATCACCGAAACACTCTGTTTATCATCATATCGAAACCAACGGATCACCTGTACATGCTAGGGCAAGGCCGTTGCCTCCACACCGGTATGGCAAGGTAAAAGAGGAATTTCGAATTATGCAGGAGATGGGGATTTGTAGACCGTCGAAAGCTGCGTGGGCGAGCCCCTTACATGTGGTAGCAAAAAAAGATGGCCAAATTCGACCCTGTGGGGATTATAGAGCTCTTAATGCAATTACGAAACCAGACCGATACCCTATACCGCGTCTTCATGATTTTACATATTTACTAGCGGACAAAAAGGTATTTTCGCGTATAGATATAAACCGAGCGTATCATTGTATAAGAGTAATCCCAGAGGATGTGGAGAAAACAGCCATCATAACACCATTTGGCCTTTACGAATTCCCGTGTATGAGTTTCGGTTTACGGAACGCCGGACAAACTTTTCAACGGTTTATGAATCACACAGTGTTGGAAGGTCTGGATTATTTATATACCTATATCGATGACGTCATAATTTCTAGTGAATCTATGTCTATGCATAAGTTACATTTAAACGAAGTTTTTGACAGACTAAATAAATTCGGTATTACAATAAATTTAAACAAATGTACATTCGGTCAATCTAAAATTGAGTTTCTAGGATATGAAGTGTCTACCGAAGGGATCCGTCCTCTTCAGCAGAAAATAGATGCAATTGGCTCTTTCCCGAAACTCGAAACCGTCGATCAACTGAGACGATTTTTAGGTATGATTAATTTTTACCGTTTACATTTACTTATTGCAGTAGAGTACCAATCCGAACTAAATAAGTATTTAGTTAAGTCTAAAAAAAAGGACAAATCTAAAATTAATTGGATAGAAAAATCAAATGAAGCATTTGTTCAATGTAAGTTGAGTTTGCAACGCGCAGTCAGCCTAACGTACCCGAAACCCGATACGCCGCTTGCACTCATGACGGATGCCTCAGATACTTGAGTAGGTGCTGTTTTGCAACACTATACAGATAACGCATGGAAGCCGTTAGGTTATTTTTCTAAGAAAATGACAGTTTCGCAGACTAAATATAGTACTTATGACAGGGAATTATTAGCAGTATATCTAGCAATTAAATATTTTAGGAATATGATTGAAGGACGAAATTTAGTAATTTTTACAGATCATAAACCATTAACCTTTGCTTTTTCAAAGATAGGCAGTGTAAATGAATTACCACGACGCGTTAGACAATTATTATACATCAATGAGTTTACTACGTGCATAAAACATATTCAACGCGATAAAAATGTAGCGGACGCGCTGTCGCGAGTAGTCAGTTTTCGTTCCCACCTTACTTAATTACGCTGAAATCGCGCAAGCTCAAGCCAGTGACGAGGTACTTGTTGACCTACGTAAGCATTCAAACAAATGGAATTTTAAAGAGATACTGTTACCGGGGCGTGACCTACCTATTGTGTGCGAAATGACCACACAGCGAGCCAGACCATATTTGCCACAACAATTCAGACGACTAGCATTTGACTCTGTTCATAATATTAGCCATCCAGGGATCCGAACTTCGCGAAAGCTTGTTAAAGAAAGATTTTTCTGGGTAAATATGAACAGTGACGTAGGCAAATGGGCTAAGTCTTGCATTAAGTGTCAGCGTGTGAAGGTTCATAGACATGTAAAATCAGAGTTAGGAAATTTTCCATTAGCTGAAAGATTCATGCATATACATGTAGACATAGTAGGTCCTTTGCCAATTTCATTGCAAGATTTTAGGTATCTTGTTACCATTATTGATAGACAGACTGGTCGGCCCGAAGCATTTCCGGTTAGAGATATCACAGCAGAAACCATAGCTAAGGTTATTTTTGAAGGCTGGATATCACGTTTTGGCTGTCCTGCTAAGCTGACAAGCGATCAGGGCAGACAATTTGAAAGTAACGTTTTTAAAGAACTAATGAAATGTTTAGGTATTAATTAAACGCGTACCACACCCTACCACCCGCAATGTAACGGTATGGTTGAGAGATGGCACAGGTCTCTCAAAGCTGCACTTATGGCAAGATTAGATTCCAGTACATGGGTCGAAGAATTACCCATAGTCTTGTTAGGACTACGAGTAGCACCAAGGAATGACACTAGTGTTAGTGCCGCTGAAATGACTTATGGACAAACACTTAGATTGCCCGGAGATTTTTTTAATATACATAGTAATACTAATATTAGTAACCATTGTGAATACGTCGAACACCTTCGCAGAATAATAGGTAACTTGAAACCGATAACGCATAAAGACTCTCGTACATTATTCGTATATCCGGAGTTAAGTAAATGCCAACATGTTTTCGTGCGAAGTGTTTTATTTAAAAAACCTTTACAACCACCTTACGATGGACCATTTAAAATTTTAGATAGGAAAAATAAGGTATATTTAGTGCGAATGTCAGGTCGAGACGCATATATTTCTGTAGATAGGTTAAAACCAGCATTTATGAACGAGGAAAATCTTAGTAGCAGTAATTTGGTTAAATGTAACAAAGATAATAAGGATAAGACAAATAGTAGTATTAAGGATTCAACACAATTCACGAGCAAAGCGGATAACGATAATCGCCCGCTCCGCTACATTACGCGTAGCGGCCGTATAGTAAAAAAACCCGTACGATTTCAAATTTAGCAAGTTAATCATTAATTTGTTTGTTCTAATTATTTATTTTCTAATTTGCAATTTGAATGAAAATGAAAAATGTTGTATAGCTCAAAACAAACTACTAAAAAAACTGTTTTGCATTTAGTCGTATTAAAATCACTTTACATTAACTATAATAATTTATTCGGGAATTCCCTCGCGTGCCCTAGTATTGCCAGGCGGCTAAGACAAAAGCGAAAAATGTGTTTCGTTTGATGTATATTTGCGACGTAAAATTTTTAATGATATTCATTATTAGTTATTATAGTTTTACGCGGTAGTCAATATTGAAAATTATCATAAATTACACAGAAGTGAATCACTACTGTAAACCGAGTATTAGTCAAAAATACCGTGCTTCTACGATAATTACCCTGTACCACGTACCAAGGTAGTGCTACTAGATACACTGTAATTACGGTAGATCTACTATAATTTCATATAATTCCACGGGGCACTGTATTAGTAAAAATACAGTGTATAGAGACCCTGTATTTTTATCTAGCTATAAATACATCTACTTAGACCAAAAATAAGGTTTCTTTTATATTAGGTCCTTACATATGAAATTAGCGTTTTGTCGTATTGACCACTTTGATCTGAAATATCTCCTCTTTGGTTAAGAATTAATATATATATATATTACGATATCTATATTCAATATAAAATAATTAAAGTTTTATAAGCACTAAGCGTTCTTATGTCATCCACGCGAGCAAAGCACCGGGTACAGGTCGGCACAGCTAGTTTTGTTATAAACACTGTATTTTTGTCGAAAGCACTGTATTTTTGAAACCCAAAACATTAACGTAATTTCATTTTCGTCATCTGACAACACTGCCTATTGGGACGGCAGACCATAGACTTCTTCTTCTTTCTAACTTGGCAACCGGTCTTCTTTATTGAAGACCATTACTGCCATTATCGAGTGAATTATAGTGTCATGTGTTCTGACGATTTAATATCCTAACAAGATGGTGGATCCCATGTTAGAACTTTCTAGGATGATTTTGTGGGATCTATGAATGAAAGCCTTCAGCTTATATTTATAATCCACTTCACTTATGCCCAAAAACCAAACTATATCACGCAAAAAGCCACCAATATTACATAATATAGGGTCAAAAACCTAAGTTATTGAATTAAAAATATAAACAACAACATGTCACTTCAAGATCCCGCCGAAAACACCCGACCATAGACTTGTAGCTCTTTCTACGCGCAGACGGTTCGGTCGGCCATATTCTTGTTACTAGGGATGAAACGATACCAGTAAGTTATTGATACTTTTACTTGATACAGTTTTGGAGGGAAGTATTAACAGCAATTTGATATCGATTAAGAAGTATCTACCCGTATCGGTACTTACTTACTCGTATCGGTAGTTACTCTCATAGTTTTTTTATTGTTTATTTAAAGACCACTAAAACTAATAATACTATAATTAGTTTTATGTTTCAGTTCACAATTTAAGGAAAAAAGTCTGATTTATTCGTGAAATTCTGCTTTTCTCAAAAACAATAACTTTGGATCTTGGAGTGAAATGTTGTGGTTTTTATTTTTAATTTAATATCTTAGGTTTTTGACCCTATATTATGTAATATTGGTGGCGTTTTGCGTGATATAGTTTGGTTTTTGGGCATAAGTGAAGTGGATTATAAATATAAGCTGAAGGCTTTCATTCATAGATCCCACAAAATCATCCTAGAAAGTTCTAACATGGGAGCCACCATCTTGTTAGGATATTAAATCGTCAGAACACATGACACTATAATTCACTCGATAATGGCAGTAATGGTCTTCATTAAAGAAGACCGGTTGCCAAGTTAGAAAGAAGAAGAAGAAGAAGAACAATAACTTTAACTTTCCCGTTTAACGGTTTCTAGAAGCCGAGATTGTCGAACCTGCTTTTTTATCTACTTGAGGTAGAAATAGAGTCATCTTCTTTTACACACGTTTTTGATTTTTTGGGTTCAAATACATTTTAAAACGTGGATCTAGTAAGGTTTATGGAGCGTCGTATATGTTATACTCTATGATCCTGGCCCTGCTTCTTTTACTACATTTTTTCTTTTAAATTTTTCTAGGAACTTTTCAAACTGCCCCCTTAATCTAATGACTTTAATCTTAGGAAAGATTCCAATCTTCTCGATGCCGTGGCTGTTTCGGTACCTTCACAGAATAAATTAAAAGCACGGTACTTTCTTATATCGTTCTTTAACAATTGATTAAAGACAAGTGAAAACAACAGTACTAACATAATTGTACTTTATTAGAAAATATGATTTGGAAGTGCTTTTCAAATACAATTATTTTCCAATAAATAGTTTCTTGCAACAATGAGTGTTGCCCAAGTATTTGAAAACAATCTTTTATAAAGCAAAAATATGCAAATTATATATAAATCTTTTGACCCTGTTTCTGTAGCCTAGATATCATACCATTCTTCCGATAGGTTCAATTATTATAACGTACAAATTTGAATTGACGTCATGACGTCTTATACTGTACTATAAAAATGATAGGTAAATTTCTTCCATCGGCCATAGATTGTTCAAACGTTAAATCATGTGTGTACATCGCATGCAGAATGAGTCAAAGGCGCCACTGCATAATATAAAAAGAATCGACAATTATAAACAAATTTTGTGAAATTGTAATGTGGTACAACCGAGGACTTTTCATCGATGACAATGTACTAGTGCCAAAAGTACTTGGTATTGAAAGAAAAGAATCAATTATGTACTCGTATTGATTCATCCCTACTTGTTATGTCTTTGTTTTCCAGTTTATAATTTCTATTATTCGGCCAAAATCATATCTATTGGCATTCTGTAATGTTATAAATGCATACGTCTGTGCTACAAATTAAAGTGTATAAATTTGGTTTTTATTGACTAATTAGATGTACGTATGACATGGGAATGGTTTTTTTTCATAAAAGTATTTTCCAAACTATAAATTGTTTACAGGAATAATAAAGACGTTCAATTAAGTAAATCTTTGTCTTGGCTTTTGCGGCACGGAGCAATAAAAGAAGGTATATGTGTTAGGTATGTATAATTATTATTGTAATTCGTACAACACTCTTAATGCAAGCACCAGATCTTATTGAACAAAGGCTACCTAAAGTATTTGTACTGGGTTTTCGGAATTGTAAATCATAAGGAATTGAAAGAACTTTGGCGCCACGGCAACAGTAAAAGTATTAGGTACCGACCAATCTATCCAAAGCGAAATTTATTTGATTTGTAGATTACTTGATATTTTTTGGGCTCAACTTTAGATTATACACCATCAAATTGAGACTTCAATTTTTTGTTACTATTAGATCATTTTATAGGCTAAATATATAATTTTACACCATGGAAACATAGTTTTTGAAAAATTAATCTATTAAAAATCATATTTTTTTGGTAATTTTTAAATGATGTTGTTGTTGATTGTTGTTGACGTTTTAAATGTTGATATGGTCCATGGTATACTAGCAGACCTACTTTTGGTTTGGCTGGTATGCTGTTGAACTTTATTAATAGTAATCGTTTTATGGATTTATTTATAATAAAAACACTAACAAGATTTACATTCTGACAAATTATAAAATTACCAAAAAAAAGGAGACTAAACAAATGCAATCTTAATTATTGGAATTACATAATTACACACAATGAGCAGTTAAAATAATTAATTAAAAAAGAGCACAAATGAATTTAAATTAAACATCAACAAATTAAAATATGAATATATTCTACTTACAGAGACAAACAGATTTATATTTTTCAAGGCTATTCATGAAGATGTCTCTATATCTAATTTGGCTGATTTTCTCTGATGGTGCATACACTAGTTCAAAAAGCCCTCTTAAATAAAAGAAAGATAGATATAAATCTTTCAAGGTTAACTCAACCCTCTTTATGCTCTTTAAGATAAACATTATTGCCAGTAAATTCACACAAAATAATGACCTGACTTGCTATTTACAACTTAATATAATATTAATATTTTAACTCAATATATATTCAACAAGAGGATTGAAGGTTTAACAAAATTTTCATATGAACCTTGTTTTTCATTATTCTTTATAGGTTTACCTTTGATCATGTTCTACTCTGATCTTAAAATATCATGTACCTATGAATGGTTGCATGCTTGATTAAATACAAGGAATGTCTCTAATTACTAAACAGCAGCAGTCTTAACAGTGATAAATGCTTGGCAACTCATCTATACAATTAATAAAATTGAAGTGTCTGTTTGTAATGTCAAAATAACAGTCTTTTATTAAATGCATATGAGAGTATATACAATACCTATAACAAAAAGCCCATTTTAAAATTTTTTGTCTGTCTGTTTGTTTGTTCTGGGTAATCTCTGAAATTGTTGGACTGATTTTGACAGGACTTTCACTGATAGGTAGCTGATAATATAGGGAGTAACTTAGGCTACTTATATTTTAGAAAAAGAATTAGTATTCCGTTGTCTGTTTTCCTATCCACTTATAACATGGGAGTCTTCAAGTGAAGAGTAAATAGGCATTTAATAGGTAAGCGCGATACATCGTCGGCCTCATATTTACTTTCCTTCAGGTAAGATCAAGGCGAAGAGCATGCCGGTATTGCATAAAAAAAAAAAAAACAAGAAAAAAAAATCTGTTAAAAAGTAAGAATTTAAAATTCAAGTTAAATCTCTATACATGACAGTTTTTATCAAAAAATAAAACAAACTTCAATTATTTAGAAAAGAATTTCTTAGTGTATCTTCGAAATCTAAGGTCCAATGCCAATGAAATTGAAATGGGAACACCTTTAGGTGTCTCCAAGCTGATTTATGAAATCATCTGGAAAAACAGGTCGGCTGACAAAATGTTTGCTTGTTATGTAATGATTTATAAACTGTTTGCTAATCCCGGAATCGAATCCTTCTAGTGGTAGCTAACCAGGTTCAAATTCCAAAATATCCCTTAATAAGTTAATATACTTGATAAGTTTCATCATGATGTTATATTTTAAATCCTCATCACTGACATATATAATTATTTTATAAATAATAATCTAGTTTTAATTATTATTCATTTAAATTCATGTTGTACATAATATAATTTTCCAGTCCTGAAGGCTATGTTGATGTAGCCAAAATACTTCAGCACAAATCGTTCCGGGGGAAATATAGTCAATCAGACATAGAGAGGGTAGTTATTAATAATGAAAAACAAAGGTATAAACTAAGGATAAACAGTCAAACTCATGCCTTGGAGATCAAAGCAAATCAAGGCCACACAATTACACAAATTACTGATGATGATTTAACTCCTATATTGCAGGTAAACACAATTATTATTTATAATGATTTCACATAATTCATGAATGCATTAGTGGGAAATCATAATACAGAATAAGAAAGTAATTATTGCCAAGAGATGAGTATCCCTTATTGGTCACTGTTGTCATGCAAGCTTACATAAAAAATTTATAGAGTCTGGTGACTGTGTAAGTGTGTATTACAAGAAATTGACTGCTCCTAATATGCACCAATGTACCAAATTACAATAATGTGATTCAATTTGATGTTTGTTAAAGTAATAATGGTTCAGTGATAGCATTTACAGACACTGCTTCCATGATGTGAGTTTGAATCCCTGCAATGAGCCTGAGCTTTTGGTGAATGAAAACATCATGATGAAGTTATAGCATGATTGTAGGACTTTTTCTAATGCCCGCCTGGCTAGCTACCACCCTCAAATTGATGATATTAATTGAATATTGAAAATGTACATCTATTGGTGTGTTCCGGTAGCTGCAGTTGAGTTGGTCCTCCGACTAGGTTTAGGGTTTTACCATTTTCGGCTATATTGTCACATAATATCAGGTAATATTGTGACAAAACGTTAGACTTTTTACAAATAATAATTTAAAAAATTTAAGTTAAGCTGGAACTAATTTACTGCATATATAGACTTTTCTAGTAAGTAATCTTTTGTAGCTCCCACTTTAAATATATAGTAACATTGCTTTCTAATACATCATCCAATTCACAAAAAGTGAAAGTAGATACAGATAACAGATTTGTTTAATTACAGTATAGGTCTTTGCCTTCAGTCTTCTCATATTAAAAGTAGTGTAAAAGTAAACCACTATACTTGCCTAATTGCAAGTTGATATTTATTCAATTAGGTCCTGAGAAGGTACTTATTTCAAATTTTATGTAATTCATTAATTCATAATGTTTTTCCAGCCTATTTATAAAACAGTTTTGCATGGGACATATTTACACAACTGGCTACAAATTAAAACCCTTGGCCTCAGTCGTATGAAAAGGAGACACATACATCTAGCAAAAGGCACATGTGGAGATCCCTCAGTGATAAGTGGTTTAAGGGGGAATGTACAAGTGCTGATTTATATCGATTTGGCTAAAGCTCTGAATGAAGGATTGAGGTTCTTTGAATCAGATAATGGTGTAATATTGACTGCTGGTAATAACGAAGGATTATTACAACCAAAGTATTTTCTAAAAGTAGTTGAAGTCAGTACAGGTTTGTTATCATTTTATAGCTTTAATATCCATCTATTTAGGAGTCTGGTCAAGCATAAGTGTTATTTTAGGCCTAGTCTTGATTTTACCAAATAGAATTAAGGAAAACAAAAAGGGTTGTGCTACTTCATTATTTATTTACATGAATTTGATTTAAAATTTTAATAAATGTTTCATGATTGAGGTTGGGAATTTTAAAAATCTGATGTAAAGGACTGTTTACACTTATTAAGTGGCAAATCGATTAATTACATTTTAACTAAATATTAAGACAATTTAAAATTATTGTGTTTTTATATGTTAGGTAAATCTATACTTAGTATAATAAATCGGATTTTTTTTTTTAATTCTTTTGTTTGTTTGTTTGTTTAAACAGGCAAATCACTGGAACTACCAGTCGGATTAGAAAAATTATTTTTGTGTACGAGTATTTGATACACAATGCAAATACTGCTGACTTATACATTTCACTAAATCATTACATTATACACGAACTTGATAATATTTTAGTAGGAAGCTAGCCAGGGAATGCGCACTGTGAAGGATGGGAGGACAATTTATGACTAAGATCTGGGCGACCGAGCATGCTCGGTGTCTTATAAACAAAACGGAAAAACATCTATCTAGGTAAACTTGGAATGTAAAACATTATCTAAATGCAAAGTTTCATTGAAATCGTTGGAGCCGTTACCGAGAAACCAATTACATATATATTATATAAAAGAATTGCTCACTTAATATAATAAGATTTTAAGTGTTTGTTTATAGCAATAATTTAAGTTAAGATTAATTCACTTCATCACTTAATATGTGTAAACAGACCATTAGATGACCTTTGAATAATAATAGAATGAACATAAAGGGGAAGTCCCGAAAATGAAATAACGTTTTCCTTATCTGTGAATTTATAATTAGTCTTATTTACTCCTAACTTTTGTTTATAATATTGTCCTCAGTTAACAGATCTGTCATACTCATTAAAATAATTACAAAAATTTTCAATACTTTATAAAATTGTATTAAAAATTGTTGTGTTGTATAATTTTAATTTTTTTTTTTTACTTTTTTATAATATACGATTTTATTTCTATAACTATCAATTAAAAATATAAATATATGAGGATGCAATTTCACACAAAACCATTTAGTTGCCAAACTAAGCAAAGCTTGTATTATGGTAACTAATTTATACATATATAGATATTTAACACCCAGATATACAACTGACAATTATTATTAACTAGCCACTTTGATCTCAAAAATCTGGCGTTAGGATACGAATTCCAAATTCAGTTTCAAATTCAGGCTTGTGTGTTTGTGTTCCGAATTTAGTGATTCATTTGTTTTCGCCCCATTTGATTTTTCTTTGACATCATTCTTTTCGCATAATTTAAAACTTAAAATATCGTGTTATTTACGAATATGAATTCCACCGTGGCATCAGCACTGCAGAAATAGCTCGAAGGATTAATGATGTGTATGGGGAAGCTACTGTAAAAGAAAGCATGGTACGTTCTTGGTTCCAACTTTTTCGTTCTGGAAATGTTGAAATACGAAACAAACCTCATGGACGGCCAGAGACCCTAGTTGATAATGAAGAATTAAAGGTGATTGTGGAAGCGGATCAATCGCAAAGCATGTCAGAGTTAGTGGCAAGCTTAGGTGTGAGTGATAAAACAATTTTAATTTACTTGAAACAAATTTGAAAAGTGAAAAAGCTCGAGAAATGAGTAACGCATGAATTGACTGAAGCACAGCAACAAATGCATTGAGTACTGCGTTACATTACTCAACCGTCACAATAACGAGAAAGTTTGAATCGTATTGCTACTTGTGATGGAAAATAGATCCTTTATGACAATTGAAAACGTTCATCTTAGTGATTGAACCTAGTAGAAATGGCAAAATCCTGTTCCAAGTGAAAGTTGACTTAGAAAAAGGTACTGGTGAGCGTTTGGTGGACCAGTACTGGTGTTATACACTACAGCTTCCTGAGGTCTGGCCACACGATAATGGAAGATCTGTATTTTCAACAATTGCAAACCATGGTGCAAAAGCTAGCTGTTAAACAACCGAGACTGGTCAATCTCTAGCCCACTGCTGCTTCAGGATAACGCTAGACCCTATACTTCATGACAGACGGTCACTAAATTGGAGGAACATTGATTGGAATGTTTTCGACACCGACCATACTCCCCAGGCCTTACTCCCAACAGATTTTCCGAATTTGGACTATTTCTTGCAAGGAAAAAAATTCAATTCCAATGTCCAAAACACCTTCAAAGGTTTTATTGATTCTCGCTCCCACAATTTTTTCAGCAATGGAAACAATGAACTACCCGTAAAATGGTGAAAGTGCATAGATAATTATGGTATATACTTCAATCGATTAAAAGTATAATTTCATAATATTTATTTGTTGTACTTTTTCCATATAAAACGCAAATTTCATATGTAAGAACTAAGGACCTAATATTATCTATTATTTCTTAATCTCATCGACGTCTCTATCTCTCACAGTTTGGATTACTCCTGTAATGCTCATCAACAGCTGACTTAACCAAAATCAGATATTCGAAATTATTATTATTTAAATTGATTTATATTGGATAGTTTAATTTTCGTCCATATTCGGCAATATATTAGTATTTATTGAATTTTATTTGTAACAGGTAACTGAGTTCATAATAATATTTACTGATGCGTTTGTTTTTATGCAATCACTTGTAGTTAATCAATAGAACGAGGGTCTGAAGATCTATAGTTCAGGTCATTGTATTCTTTTCAGAATCCAGACCTCACATTTTATTCTTGCTTTTTGCAATTTTTGTTGATTTATATTGTAGAAGCGTTTTGATTTATAAAATATTAGATTAAGTTAATATTGTAAAGATTGAGGTCAAATTAAAAAAAATACATAAAACAACTGACAATGGGATTGAATATTTGTCCATATTTTAGGAGCACAGTTGTATCCATGAGAAATGGACACGAAAGTGGCACAGCCGATTGTAGTTCCGTCGGCGAGCAGTTCGTCCCCGCGGGAGCAGGCTCACACTTACGCTCAGTCAGAGCGGAGGTCGAGAGGTGGACATGGCGCTCGCGCGAATAATTCCACTGATGCCACTACCAAAGTTATTGTTACAGGTAACTACAGGTGGACTCGCTTCATGGTTTTTTTTCACATTGACTTGATCAGCTGTTCTTTAACCGTTTCAATGTTGTCACCCCTATGATCTATTAGGAAAGCTCATTTTCATTAATCATAATAAATTGCACAAAAATATTAAACTGCCTAATGAGGCAACCTAGTGGTTGTAAGTGCGACTGCTATGCTCGAGGTCCTGGGTTCGATTCTCAGGTCGAGCAAAGTGTTATTGGGTTTTTCCAGTGAAATTCTCAGTAGCAACTCGGAGTTTGGCTTTATGTCCGATTAATGGCAATAGGCTCGCCCACTATTACATGGTACCTAAAAAAAACATACTCTGCGAACTGTGGATGTATATTAGTACACCTCTGCCTACTAACCCTATAGAACCCTATAGAAAAAAAATATTTTTTTATGTATACAGGTGTATTTTTGGAATGGGACAGTAAGCAAAGTACCTAACCCTTGTAGCTACACGAAAAGTTTTTGAGACATTTTGGCCAGCATTTACAGTTTTTGAAAAAGTGTACAGTTAGCTAGAAAATGGGCACTATACATAAAAGTTCTTTACAAGCATCAATAAACTCTACAGGACCAACTGAGGTTAGAGTACATACTAAAAATGTCAGAAATCACAAAATAAGTAACCTACTCTTACTGCCCCATCTCAAAAATCCACCTTGTATATATATATATAAAACGACAATTTCATAGGTAAAATAGGTAGATGCAGCCTGTATACAGGTATATATTTCATTAGTCTGAAGTACTGCCTATTATTGTCGATTAAGGAAGACGGAATTGGATGGAAATGTGTTTTTACCGCCTTACTGGATTTGTAATCTTTCTCCTGTAAAGTCCTGTCCATTAAATACGTGAGGAATTTAGGGGGGAGGGTTTGATCCAAATCTCACCCAATCTCATATGGGTGAGAGGGGGGTCTCGACAAATATCGCATTATTTTTTTGCCGCAAGAAAATGTAAAATAGGGAGAAAATTGGTTTAAATTAAGAACAATATGATTCTCCACTAAAATATGGCTATACCCTATAAATACAATAATATTTATCGCGGATTTATATGAACGCTACCAAGTAGCACAGCTGTTAACCCTCCGATTGTGATTGTTCTGCGCCATTGCACCGGCCAGTCGTAGTAGATGATAATACTGAAAATCACATGGACATGTTGATTCCTGCATTTACTCTTGGGACCACTCACGAGTGACCGTGGACTGAATTAGAATGATGATTGATGATGATGATTAGAATGAAAAATCGGCAAAATCACGTCACGTAATTAATGAACGCCCCCTAAAATGTTAGGAACCCAGGGACTAGAACAAGATTTTCCAAACCCAGATCCGCGGGCTATAAAGTGACCACCAAGGTATTAGATTTGCCCACCAACAGTAGCGGTCAGCTGCCACCATGCGTGATGGTTTGGTGTTGTGCTTTTTAATCTGTTGATTATTATTAAACTATTTTCACATCTAAAGGCCCTTCTTATTCCCATCCAGTAAATTAACAATCACTAATGTCAAACTTGAAAATAATGTTACATTTATTTTTATAGTGTTGTGTTTATATTTTAATTTTTACGATACAGTTATTTGAATCGTATAATTTTCGTTATTTATTAATCAAAATATAAATGAATGTCGAACAATTGCAAAAGAAAAAAAAAAAATGTTTTGGTTGACCCACGATAGATGCGAAATTTATTCGGGTCTCAGATTTATGAAGGTTCAATGTTTTTTAAAAGAACTTATTAATAGGTATATCTCATACTGGTGTACGATTAGTACCTATTGGTGACATCACTATTTTAAACACATGAAATGTAATTTTACTCTATGGGAATAAAAAACGGACCATAAAATATTAATTCATTTTTATAGTAAAAATTAAACTTGACTGGCAGAGAATGCCTTAGGCATTAAGTCCGCCATTGCGTATTTAACGCATAATGTGTAAATAAATAAATAAATAAACAAATGATACGGCCGCTAGGACAGAAAATATTTAGCTTATAAAATTTTAAAGCCTGCTGGTAACATTTCCTACAAGCCTAAATCTACCTCTAGGTTTATCACTCACACATGACCTGTTTTCCAATGCAGTTCTCAAGAGGGTTTGGAGTTACCCAACCAAACTACTATAAGCCCATAATATAAATCTTATATTTAAATATAAAATCTGTTCAGTTTGCTTGCAACTATAAGCGATTCGATACCACAGCTCACTATAGGCCATTATCAGTTGAAATTTATAACAAATTAAACAACAATATAACAAACATCAACTCTCTTAAAACTATCCACTACCAGTATATAGGCTTCAACTTATCTATGCGCGCGGCCTTATGTGTGCGTGAGCTAATAAATTTTTATTTGTATGACAGTGATGCGTCAGTCGTCATCCAATCGTCACGTGTTTTTATCGCTTTGTTCTACGGGTACAGTCGGTAATAAAAGTGTCCAGGTTCGTTATGGAGAAAATGTTACACCTAATCAGTGGTTGTGTTTTATAATGCGTCGTATCACCATTATCGAAATATGAAAATGCTAAAATGTAATTTTAAAAAGATAGATATTTAGCAATGTATAACAGAAAAAATACTCGGCAAAATATGGTATAAAAATTCTTCGTCTACCACCATATCATCCTAAGCCCTATAAAAAATATTTGGGAAATTAAAAAATATATTTTGCTTTACATAACATTGAACAGAACGTGACGAATATAATGAAATTAATAGAAAGTTCATTATCTGATATTTCAATTGGTAGTGATACGGAATAATGTGTTCAATAAACATGCATTTACCTAATTGAGCTGTTGATTTATTTTAAACTAGCTGGTACCCGCGACTTCGTCTGCGTTATTATTGGATATATACAGCTTGATCTCGGAACACGACAAACCAAAAGAAAATCATAGATGGGTTTGTCACTATGTGTATGGTGGACGCGATCCCTACCATCCCGCTATATTACTGAATATACACCGAGTAATCTCGGAACACGATAGACCAAAAGAAAATCATAGATGAGTTTGGCATTGTGTGTATGGTATTGTAATTACATGCCAATATGAATCCAATACATTAACCGTCCCAATAAAACTACAAAAAAATAATTAAAATCATCCTTATTGTTCCGGCTTGCGAGAAAGATTTTTGAAAAACGTGAAACCCCTTTTATTTCTTACCGAAAGCTTAAATATGAATTTTCACCTCCTTAATTTGAGACTATATGGGTTCTTCATAAGAACTTTCATCCTTTACTTTATTCCGTCTTTCCTTTCATCAAGTTTTATCTATTTACCTACATTCATCACAATTGGTGTGAAGTTTGTCAAAAGTCGGGGTCACCACATGTGGGAAAACACAATGAAAGAATTTACTCTTAGCAAAACTTTATATTCCAGATAATTTAAAATAAGTAGGTATATCAATATCAATGAATCAATAAACCAGTTGGCGTGCCTTATGTAGGTTTAGATTTAGATTTTGGTTTTGGTTTGGGTTTGGGTTTGGGTTTAGGTATGTATTTAGGTTTTGGTTTACGTTTAGGATTGGGTTTAGGTTAGGGAAAAGTACGGAAACAAATAGTTGTTGAGTAAATATTTTTTTCCAATTTTGTTGTTATATCTTTGGAGGTTTACCAGTTTGGAGATAAATATGAAAACAATCCTTCCAAATGAAATTGTTTATTTCTGTATTATTACCGCGTGCATTGCGTGTGCCGACCGAGACTGGACTGTCCGTGCGGCGTGCACACAATGCACAAGTACAACATTAAACATTAATGATGACGCTACATATCTGTCTAAGAGTTGTATATGAATTGTCAACTAATAATTAAATTTTTTAGCACTCGCCGACCGCTGCAACGGCCCGCTCGCTTCGTTTTGTTGGCTAATGCCTTATGATCACGGTTCAACAATCTATCAACGGAATAATTTTAGCTTTAGGCTTAAGCTTAGATATGAATTGATAACAGTGGTTAAACTATAACATTAACCAGAACAAAATATATCCTTGTTTATCCAGATTGTACATTATCTGTGTTATAAATTGCATCCAAATCCGTTCAGCCGTTTTTGCGTAATTGAGTAACAAAATTATTATTTTTTTCATTTATTGTAATTGTAAGAGAACACTGGTTAAGCTATGACTTTTACCGGGCTAACCTACGAGGTACCCTATGTGTTATTCCAGATCATAGATTATCTGTGTGACAAATTTCATTCAAATCCGTTCAGTCGTTTTTGCGTGATTGAGTAACAAACATACAAATTTTCCATTTATTATATTTGTTGGATAACTTTTCTTAAACTATTACTTTTACCGGGATAAAGAGTACTCTATGTGTTATTCCGGCTCATAGGCTATCTTCCAACTAAATTTCATTCAAATCCGTTCAACCGTTTTTCGTGATTGAGTAACAAACATTCAAACATACACACTTTCACATTTATTATATTAGTAAGATTTGAAAAAATACAATGTAAAAAATTTCAACATATTATAATATAAGTAAAATAACTAATAGAATTCTCTTGTGTGCTTGACTATACCTCTTGACACGCACAGAGCCGCGCTCATGAACTGTCTATGGTCAGTCAATTTTGAGGTAATAGATATATGTTGCGATCTCTTAACATAATGTGGATTAGGCTGCATCTTTAGACTTACGCAATTCTATTTATCGAAATTTGCACAGCTCCGCTCCGTTTCAGTGAAGAGGCAGCTTTAGAAACCTACTAGCTAATTCATTTACACTATAAGAGTTATAATAATAATCATTTCTAAAGGTTACCCGGTATACACGCAAGCCAGTGATGTGATACGGGCGTTCATCCCTTTCGGCACTTTTAACATTGATAATTTAACATCGAAATTCGCAATAATATCGTTCCCAAGCAAAGATGAAGCGAAAGCCGCATCCAACAGCGCCACGCCCCTCAGCATCTATGGGCAATACCTCACAGTAAAACCATTTATTGGAAGGCAAACATCAGACAATAAACAACGGCAAAGGACCCCTAATAAGGAGTTACCCAAAATCGCACCGAAAAGTAAGTTTTTTGGGATTTTATAAAATCACATCGGATTACTCATTACCCTAGTGGTCCTAAGCGTGACTATTATGCTCGAGGTCCTGAGTTCGATTCCCAGCTCGGACAAAGTGTTATTGAATTTTTATATAAAATTCTCAGTAGCAGCCGGAGTAAGTAGTAGTACACTATTAATGACAATAGGGTTCCCCCCTATTACATGGGACCTAAAAACATACCCTGTGAACTGTGAGTGTACATTAGAGTACGCCTCTACCTAAACCTTTAGGGATACAGGCGTGATGGTATGTTATGTTACACCAGATATCAAATAATGATAAACAATACCAACTCTAGTCAATTTACTTAATTTTTTGTTCACTTTTTTTAACATATTTGTGGCTCGTAACTTTTTGAAAAAGCGACTGTAGCATCATAAAAAGTTTGAAAATTAATTTAACATGAATTCCTTGAAACTAAACAAAGCAAGCTATAGAAATAATATTAATAGTTCGGGGAAAAAGTTTCTTCGCATTTTTATGTGAAAACTCAAGAACTAGTTTATACCTACGTTATGCGAAAATACTTTTTCCCCGACCTAATATGATGTTACAAATTTTCTCTCAGGCTTTTGTTCAGTTGTGATTAATAAGTAACAATGATTATGGTAGAATTATTCTAGTTTTCTTATATATTTGGCAGTATATTTCAAAATGAGGTCTATGCAAAACATGAGGAAATTATTAAGCTACGTTAGACTGGAAAGAATCTATTTTTTTTACTTCTCAAATGAAATTATGCTAATTTAACACGTTTTAAATATTTTCATCAGAAATCAACTGAAAAATAGATTTTGTAAACATTCAAAAAATTGTTTTTTTTTTTTTTTTTTTCGTCTTGTTATTATGGTTCCCTGTTTTTGAAACAAAAATGTGTTGATTTTTGTTGAGAATTCTCAAAACGTGTTTAATTAACATGTTTTAATGTAAAAAGTTTAAGAATTAAACGATTATTTTGGCCACTCTAATATGTATAAAAAAATTGCAGCAAGTGTAATGTTGGACCCATCTAAGATAGACTTCTCTGGTGATTTCCATCAGCAACTGGACAGAATTCTGGCTGCTATTAGACTCACGCAAGAGAATATTAAAGCTCTGAGTACTCTCTACACAGATGTGGAAATAGCTTTGCAGGATCAATGGCCTGGTTTGTATTACTCCAGATTTGACATCTTCGCCATTATGGAAATTGTTGATAACAAGCATATTTATTGTAAATCGTAAATTAAATCTGGTTCTGGTGCCCTTACAGGTTGTACAGCAATACCATTCGGGTCGATAACAACTGGTCTCGGAGTCAAGTCAAGTGACGCGGATTGTTTCATGAACATCCCACAGGAGTACCGCACTGGAAACCCAAATTTTGTTCAAAAAGCAAAAAAGATTCTCCTACAATACCCTGATATCTTTACTGATATCCTATCGATACCGCGCGCAAACACGCCTATCGTTAAATTTTTCCACAAACCGACATCAGTCAATTGTGATCTCACTTTTAAAACTGCTCTCGGAGCTCAGAACAGCAAGCTGATCGCTTTCTTCTTACACGCTGACCCCAGACTCCTGCCTATGGCTGTCCTAATTAAATACTGGGCGAATGTTCAAGGATTCTCGGGTTCTGGGAAACTTACCAACTATGCCTTAACAATGATGGTGATATTCTACTTACAACAGACCGCTGTCGGTATATTACCATCAGTTGAGTGGTTGCAACGAAACCAGGCAAACGATATCATTGTTGACTACTGGAACACAGGATTCATAAACCAGTATGAATATCTGCCTCCGACTAAAAATAAGCAAACAATATCAGAGATGATTGGTGAGTTTTTCGAGTTCTACTCGACGTTTAACTTTGAGGAAATGGTAATTTGTCCATATTTGGGAATGCAGATAAAAAAAGATATTTTCAAAGAGCTAGACCAACTTCCGCCGGCTTACGAAAGGTACAAGAGAAATGTCGAAAACAACTATGTCATGCCACTGAGGTTTTCTACGGCAATATGCGTGCAGGACCCATTTGAGCAATGTCATAATGTAGCCTCGGCTATATCAGTAAGGATGGCCGCAGACATCAAAGCCCATTTCAAATTAGCCAGCAGTATATATGAAAAGGAGAAAACCAATAATTGTCAGAACTTCCTCAAAGACGTTTTGCTTCATAAGCCCAAACTGATCCGTGGAAAGACACACCCTGATTTCAGAATGAATTTGTTCCCGAGGATTATTCTTGCAATAACAAACCCAGACTGGAAATCGGCGGTCAGAGATGTCGTATTTACGATATTCGAGAAGATTTTGAAGATTAAACTCGGTAAAGTTGAGGAAAAGCTGAATCCTGATACGAAAAAGGAAAAGGAGAAATATTCTGGTTTATTGACCAAACAGATATGGAAACGTAAACAGCATTCGAAACTGTATAACCGCATGATGAATATAGGGTTTCAGGAGAGACAAGAGCTGATAACAGGGGAAATAATAAAATATGAAAAGCAAACATTAAAAATACAATTTCAGTTAATGTTGGTATACTGCCACGATCCAAAGAGCTCCGTGGTTTCCATTAGGTTTGGTGAAGGTGATATTGAAGCCTTCCGGGAATTTGGCAAATTCTTCATGTCCGACATACAAAACTGGTTCTTCGAGTTACTCAAATCTCACTCTGAACCGCAAAGTAACAATATGAGTGCGAAAATCGCGGAAAATTTAAACGGTTTGAAAAATAGTGACGTTGAATTGCAAGCCATTTCCAGTGAAGATGAGATAGCCGACTCTGTGTAACATGAAACATTAAATTGACGATTTGGTTTTACTCTTTAAAGATAATTATTAGATCTAAACCAATAATAATTTCACACTGTTTCTTAAAATTAAGCTGTATTATATTAAAATGTCGTCGGTGATACTGCAAAACAGGCTATGTCACTATGAACGGATTTGACAAGAGTGAGTGAAAACCTGGTTTTTTTGGCGGGATCTTGGGAGTGATATGTTGTAGTTTTTATTTTTAATTCAATAACTTCGGTTTTTGACCCTATATTATGTAATATTGGTGGCGTTTTGCGTGATATAGTTTGGGTTTTGTGCATAATTGAAGTGGATTATAAATATAAGCTGAAAGCATTCATTCTGAGATCCTACAAAATCTTTCTAGAAAGTTCTAACATGGGAGCCACCATCTTGTTAGGATATTAAATCGTCATAACACATGACACTATAATTCACTTGATAATGGTCTTCATTAAAGAGGACCGGTTGCTAAGTTAGGAAGAAGAAGAATAGTGAAAACCTTTTTTTAAATGATGTGCTAGGTGTATGACATGCCTATTTGTGATGTCTTATTGTTGGTAAAATCGATATAATTTTATACACATCAATCCTGAGTGTGAATTAATAACAAAATAATTAGAGATATAACATTTAAAAAGAGTAATATTGAGGCTGAGTTTTTTGACACAGAGAACATATTTCAGTATCACTGATGATATGATGATATTTTTTATGAAAGTTTTGTAGAACTTAATTTGATACTAAAATGCTGTTATTTTTTTTAATTTGTACTATTGATTATCATTCTTATAATAATATGCAACTGGACAGTAATCACAAAAAATATAAAATGATGAAATAATATTGATTTGTATTTATAAATTAATAACGAAATGCCAGTAACAGCGTATGACGTCATTCGTGTGTAAACAAGCATTACCTAATTGTTGCGTTGAGCTGACATCTGTTGTTTTCTAATAAATTTCTGTGTTTATTTATAATAATTCTATATATAACGTCACGTGCTCTGCGGGGTATAGTTTGCGCGGCAATTAAAAAATTATACGGCTGTTTTCAAATCCATCTAACCATTGTTTTTAACGTTATTGAAATGCAAAAGCTTACCAAAATGTTTATCTTCCTATCATCAGGAACAAAAGCTGATTAAATATATTATTGAAAACGGCCTTAGTATACGTTTAGACGTTATTTTAACTATGTCAAATTATATTTTTCCTAGCTTTATTCAAAATCATAATGTTTAATAATAATTAACGATTTTTGAAAAGTCCGGTTGCCTATTGCATGTCTGTTCATAAATAAATGTTCACGAGGAACACACTAAATGAGTTTTGAAATTATACAATTTTTTCCAATAATTGATCCTTTTTATTGTATTTATCCCTCCTATTTTAAAATAGGCAGTTTCATGTATAGTGTTCAACTTGATCAAAACATATTCTGGAGCGAAGAAGTGAGAAAAACTTATAAACACGTAGTTTTCTTTTCGAGTTTTTACTAAAATGATTAGGAAAAAGGCTCAGTTCAGACTTGATAGAAACCGTGCGTGCGACCCGCATAAAAATACATCTTGATCTTGGATGTGAAGAAAAGAGGTTGTGTACACTTCATCGATTTGTTTTGAGGAGGTAAAGAGGTAATCTACATCTACTCTTTTAAAAAAACGAAAAATACATGTTATAATTATGGCAATTGATAGTACACAAATTTCACGAATAGTAATTTACAATAATAAAACTTTAATACATCAATAAATATTTTGTAATAACGAACAAATGAATCTTTGAAGGATTTTTCAAATGTTCCGAAGTATCTATAATCGGCATTTTTTGGTTTTCTTTGTTATTGGAGATACTAGGAACTAATTGTGATGGATCCTAACATTAGCACAGACGAGACCTTTTTTTCTCTGACTATACTCTTAACTTTAGGGGCCCTAAAGCCTCTGACGGCTTTGACAGCAACACCGTAGCTTGGGGGCGAGCGCTTAAGGCACTCAGCCGCGAAAGCAGGACAACATGAGCAAGGAAGTCAAAGTGGCCGATCCTCTGCTTGGTCTGTTGCCTCGATTGCAAATAAGTCGCGTTCTGACTAATTCCCTATCCGTAGAATTCGACATAAACTAACGTATACATACCTATATAAATGTCCCTGCCTTCTGGGAGGAAGGAAGGAAAATGTGTACATTATGTATTTAGTACTAACCTATTTTTGTCTAAGAAACTTGCACAAAAAAATAAAAAAGGTCTCTTACATAACCTATGTACCAGTGTGGTGTGCACGTATGTATGGTCACTGTGTAATATAATGATGTATGTGGGTAGTTAGTGATTGCAAGTACATTGTCATATGTATCACACGAGGGGCTGCAAGACTCAAGGGCTCCACACCGAGGGGACGGACGTAGGCTAGAGTTGCCACAGGAGAGGGTGGACGTGGCTGGCGAGTGTGCGGGAGCGAAGTTAGAAACCCGTCCTCTGCGGAGGGAACGGTGGATTCGCGGGCGTAGATGTGAGCTCGCTTGGTTTCTGTGATCGGGCGAGTAGTACACGTTATTTTGCCTTGATTTCACCACCTACCCCATACATATGCAAACTTATTATATGAATGGTCTCGATCTATCGCAGCCGACTTTTGGTGCGGGGGGCATAACCGCAGAATGATAGTAAATTTGGTGACGCATGATTCTGCGTTTATGACTTCATGCTCCCCTGCACCAAAAATCGGCTTTTACTTGAAATTGCAAGTGTACTGTCTCCACTACCTATACACGGTTGTGAAGGATCTCATAAACATTTTCAACGAGAGATCGACAGTTCCTTAATCATTGATTTAATAATATTTAGAAATGTATTTTTTTACAATTAAATTCGGTTTATTAATTGTTGAAAGGGGAATTGCTGCATTGCAGCCAACTGCTGTCAATGATACAAATGTGAAACACAGGCTTCATATGACCATGATAGATGGTAAGATAACTTCATATCTTTCAGATACCTCAACAGCAGTATGTGATATTTGTAAAGCGAAGCCGAAAGATATGAATGCCAGCGACTTGATATCGCGAATAACTCATTCTGAGGATATATTTAAGTATGGCCTATCTTCCCTCCACGCCTGTTTTAAATGCATGGAATGCGTATTGCATATTGCGTATCGCCTAGATTTCAAATAATGGCAGGCCAAAGGACACTATTTAAAGCAACTAGTAGATAACAAGAAAAATATTATTCTAGAAAAGTTCGAGATGAAATGGGACTGCTTGTAGATATAGTTAAACAAGGTGCGGGAACGACCAATGATGGGAACACCGCAAGAAGGTTTTTTGCAAATCCTCAAGTAACTGCACAGATCACTGATGTTGATAAAGAACTCATCAGGAGATTTGCGGTGATTCTTCAGGTAGTCTCATGTGGAAAGTTTGTTGATGTGGAAAAGTTCCGGCAATATTGTTCTAAAATAGCTCATAAATATGTCGAGTTATATCAGTGGTATTATATGCCTTCTAGCGTGCATAAATTACTCATGCATGGTGCAGACATCATTGAGCATAATAACTTTATCCCAATTGGCAAACTTTTTGAAGAGGCTTCTGAAGCACGCAATAAAGATTTTAAAAATTTTAGAGTATTCCACTCGAGAAAAATTTGTAAAATTGCAACAAATGATGATATTATCCATAGTTTTTTAATAACTTCTGACCCATAACTGTCCAGCATCAGACCTGAGATAAGTCAAATTTGCCATAAACCGCTATCAGATGAAGCTAAATTGTTATTGGTAAATTCTACATCAGATAAAGAAAATATAGAGTTTGTAGATGTAAGAAATTTGTGTGACTCTGAGTAATGTATGAGTGTAATTAAGTAGGTATCATCGGAACTATATGTATATCATAATTGATAATATCATAATTTTGTTATAAAATATTTTTATATATTTGGAATTTACATTTACATCATTTAATTAGAGGTACTGTTGAAATCGATAAGTTAAAATGAATATAAGATCTCATGTTATTTACACTGCTTTCATTTAGAATCCTAATCTAGCCCCAGAAATAACTGTTTAATCTTTTACGACAAACATCAATATCAACGAAACAAATAAACTAATTACCCTAATTAGCAAAATCAAGACATTTTGGTACAAATGTGGAACAAAACCAATCAATAATAGTAGCAGGTAATGATAATTGGTGTTAATTTAAGTTTATAGTGCAAATTTATAGGTAATTTACAACTTTTAATAAAGAAAAATAGGTATATTGAAATTTTAAAACGAATTCTGAATCGTATTTTTGAAAGCGAAGTGGTAGGGTAAATCAGGGGTAACTTTATTAATCGATACCTGTAGCATTCAGGTCGAAAATAAACCTACAGATTGATGATTTCACCTCAATACAATGTCATCAAAATATGAAAATTTTCATTAAAAAATATGAAAATTTTCTTCTTCCTAACTTGCATGGAGGGTAGAGGTAAAGAGAACCATCTAGTATGGGGGATCAGTTCAAAAAGTGTCCACCTGTAAACAGCAAATTATGGTTCGAAGACTCGTCAAAATAGCGCTAGTGTCGGAAAAGGAAATAATATGAATTTAGCAGTTATAAACAAAGTGAAGTGTGCTGGGTTGAAAAATTTAATATTTTTCGTGATTTTCGTAGTTAGGAGATATGGCAGTCTAGCGGAAGTGTGAGGAACAGAGAGTAAAGTTCCTCATCCGCCATAGAAAAGGGAGGATCCTCCGGCCAGACGGGTGCTATGTCTGGCGGACAGCTGCACCGCCTGTTGTTTTTTTTTTTTTTTTTGAACTGACTACACTGTTAGCCTTAGGGGCCCTATCCAAAAACAGAGCCGCTGCGGCTTTTACAGCTTCACCGGACTTGGGGGCGAGCGCTTAGGGCACTCAGCCGCGAAAGTTTGTGACGACCCGCACGAGGGTGCCAGAGTGGCCGAACCTCGGCTCGGGCGCTCGTCGCGAATGTGAAAAGGTCGCGATCTAACTAATTCCCTAATCCTACGAGAATTCGAACTAACTAACATATACTCATATGCACGTTCCACTCCTCTTGGGAGGAAGGAGTGGACCATGCGTATGTGTATTTAATAATCGGAATGGTTTTTCTACACTAACTAGCGCATTAGTCTAACTAGCGCAAAAAAAGAAAAAAAAAGGTCCTTTACAGAACCTATGTACCTGTGTGGTGTGCACGTGTGTGTGTGTTCATACATGTGTAATGTTGTATGTGGGTAGCTAAGTGTTGCACGTATAGTGTCACTTTGTATCGCGCGGGCGGCTGCTTGACCCGAGGGCTTCACACCGAGGAACGGACCTAGGCTTGGGTTGCCGCTAGAGAGGGTGGACGTGACGGGCGTGTGGAACCGAAGTTAACCACCCGTCCTCTGCGGAGAGAACGGAGGTTACGCGGGCGTGGGCGGTGGCACGCTCTGTTTGGAGAGGCGGTGGAATAGAACGCGTTTGCTGTGTCGATTTGGTCGAGCGGGTCAGTGAAGATATTACGCGACCAGCGTTTACTCCGGCAGGTGTTGGGGTCGGGAACATATGAAGCTGCCGCTTTGATTAAAGGATTCGCATGGTTCGACGCGGTGTCGAAATAAGAGCGAGAAAGGTGTTTGGCATAAGCATGTATCGAAGGAAGGTCCATATCTCTATGGAGATCTTCCATACGAACATACCAAGGGGCACCGGTAAGGCGGTGAAGAAACCTATTCTGGATGGTTTGTAAACGATCCCAATTATATCTTGACATATGTGCGAACACAACGCAGCTATATGTCATAATCGGTCGGATACACATCTTGTAGAGCGTAAGCTTGTGTCTCGTAGACATTTTGCTTGCAGCACATAACAGAGGATGCAGTCGGGCACGGCCCGACTGTTGTAATCGGGTTCTTGTATATATACTCAATAGAGTTATTTTCTATAGCGCGATGTAGGATAGTAGGATGTATGTGGGTCGTTAGATGTCGCTATGTGTCGCTACGTAGTTGTGTCGATGCGTTGATGCGTCAGTTGTGGCGATAGATGTCGCTACATGCAGTATTTAAAACCTGAACTATTTACGTAGTCAAATGTAATTTAGTGAATATAACCTGTAAAGGTGCTGAAATAACACAGATAGTGATTCGATTGTTATAAACTTTTGTTGTTTGTCTGTCATTTTGTCGACCAACAGTATGTATAATAAATTTTTATTAATTATTTCACAATAGCGAAGTTAACGGATACACAAAAGTTTTTGATTTTTATATGGCGCTATTTTTAAATACTTTTTCACTTGCTATTGTGGCGCCATCTTAATTTGCTGCTTTTCAGTTGACACTTTTTAATATACTGAGATGGTTCTCCTTACCTCTACCCTCCATACTAACTTGGCAACCGGTCCTCTTTAATGTAGACCATTACTGCCATTATCGAGTGAATTATAGTGTTAAGTGATATGACGAGGACGAATTAGTATCCTAACAAGATGGTGGCTCCCTTGTTAGAACTTTCTTGGAAATCTTTGTGGGGTCTCAGAATGAATGCTTTCAGCTTACATTTATAATCCATGTCATTTATGCACAAAAACCAAACTATATCACGCAAAACGCCACTAATATTACATAATATAGGGTCAAAAACATAAGATAATGAATTAAAAATAAAAACCACAACATGTCACTTCAAGATACCGCCAAAAAACTCCTTTGTCAAAGTCGTTGGGGTGGACGTTGCTAGGGATGAGATTATAAAAAAAAGTTGATTAAAAAAAATGTATTTTTGAATATTATATAATCGATTAAAAAATAATTGAGTTTTGTTTATTAAATAATTGATGTTTCTTTATAATTGTTTTTTTTTTCTTCTAAAATTGAATGAAATACCTGAAATATTCACAATCTTAACATTCTTCAACAAATAAGAATAAAATTGTTGTTAGTAACAGAAAATGCCCACTCTTATACCAAATTGTGTTGTTTAACACGGTTGAATAAAAGTAAATAATGTTTTTTTATCATTTTATTTTACGACCTTTTTTCCTTGGAATTTGGTTTTCTAAGTAGGTTTATCATGAAACTTTTAAAAGTACTATATATATCTATATACTAATATAATAGAGCAGAAGAGTTTTTATGTTCTTTTGTTTGTTTAAACACGCTAATCTCTGGAACTACCAGTCGAATTTGAAAGAATCTTTTTGTATACGATAGCTTGATTCAATAGGAATAGTATAGAGTATCTAGCTTCAAGGTGCACATCCCAGCTAGCCTTTAATATTATTTTTTGTTAAGTAAGTCGGAACACGAAGCTCTCTCAAACTGTTTTATGGGCGTGCGCTGCGATAATTTTTAGTGTTACGTAAATAAAATTTTGTACAAAAATATTGGGCCTTAATATATCTAAAAAATAGTCTGGGATAGTATAAGCCTATCTCTTATATAAATCCACAATAAGCTACTTTATGACAAACAATTGTTAAAAATAAAAATTTATGTTCATTATTTCAGACATGGTAAATAAAGTCATTCCATCACACATGGTTGTTGCGTAACTATAACAATTGACGCAGCGCATGCAATGGAAGCTCTCGAAAGCAATAAATTTTCCCCGTTTTTGCAACATTTTTCATTGATGCTCCGCTCCTATTGGTCGTAGTGTAATGTTATATAGCATTCTTCGATTAATGGGATATGCAAAAAATTTATTTTTTTATTCGAAGAAGTAGTACCTAAGATTATCGCGTTCAACCAAACAAACAGATAAAGAAACTCTTCAGCTTTATAATATTACAATAGATTCAGTAACTTAGGTTTTAGATCCTATATTATGTAATACTCATAGCGTTTTGTGTGATATAGCTTGGTTATTGTGCTTATGTCTAGTGGATTATAAATATGAACTGGAAGCATACATTATGATGTGCCACAAAAACTACCTAGAAAATTCTGACAAGGAAGCCACCATCTTGTTTGGATACTGAATACGTTATAAGATAGGACACTATATTCACTTGATAATGGCAGTAATGGTTTTCAATAAAGAGGACTAGTTGGCAGGTTAGTAAGAAGAAGAAGAAGAAGGGTGATTGATTACTTACTGTCACAAAAAAATAATTTGACTTATCAACAAAAAATTGATAGTGAAAAAAAATATATTTCCATAATTGATTTTTTTAAATTAATATATCTTTTAAAAAATAATTTTATATAAAAAAAAAACATTAATCGATGTTTTATAAAATCGATTTTTTCTTTACATCCCTAGCCGTTGCAGTAACAAATTACTGAAATGACTGAAATCACTGGGAGTTTTTGGCGGGATCTTGAAGTGACATGTTGTGGTTGTTATTTTTAATTCATTTACTTAGGTTTTTGACCCTATATTATGTAATATTTGTCGTTTTGCGTGATATAGTTTGGTTTTTGTGCATAAGTGAAGTGGATTATAAATATAAGCTGAAAGCATTCATTCCGAGATCACACAAAAATTCCCTAGAAAGTTCTAACAAGGGAGCCACCATCTTGTTAGGATACTGAATCGTCATAACACTTGACAATATAATTCACTCGATAATGGCAGTAATGGTCTTCATTAAAGAGGACCGGTTGCCAAGTTAGGAAGAAGAAGAAGAAGAAGAAGACTGAAATCACTGAAAAAAGGGCGGGCAATCTTCAAATTTGGCGGTCGACATTTTTTGATTTTAATTAATTGTGGCGTTATATTTTCATTGTTATTGTTTTTTCTTATAGTTTGTCTTTATTTTCAACTTTTATATCTGTAATTTTGTGTAGTTTAGTTAATTTTGTGTAGCTTCGAGAACATTCAGTGGTAAGTTTTTTATTTTATTTTAAACATGGATCTGGATCCTGAGCCTGACCCTCCTCCTGACAAACACCCTTTGATAACACTATTAGATGCACTATTATATATTTCTTCTGATCCTAAAATGTTGAACTC
Organism: Saturnia japonica; assembly: GCA_033032175.1. Classification (NCBI taxonomy): domain Eukaryota; kingdom Metazoa; phylum Arthropoda; class Insecta; order Lepidoptera; family Saturniidae; genus Saturnia; species Saturnia japonica. Next base: position 698,840 of record CM065317.1, read on the forward strand.
AGTATCTGTTGAGGATATGAAAAAATATAGACGGAAATTGACTCAGACTTTTAAACCAATAAAAGATAAATCTGTTCGGTTTAATAAGAAGCCATTAATTATAAACACTTCTTTAACAAATCTTCCTGTTTCCACCAGGTCTTCCGAGGTAGGGAGTGCTCTAAGTTCTCATAATACTGACAGTAATACTTCAGATGAGAAATTTTCAAATAATGTTAACAGACAATTTTATAAAGACTCAGACCCCGGTCCATATATTGTTACAGTGGAATTAGTAACAGAGGATCCAAAAGCAGGTACAACTCTGCATCCACTAAAATTTGGCTAATTTTTACAAAAAAATCAAATGACAGATGTTTTAGAAGACGGAATAAAAAAAATTGGTAGAAATCGTCTGTCAGTATCATTTAAGTCGTCAATATCTGCCAATAAATTTTTAAGCAATTCCATATTAGGTAGTAATAATTATAAAACTTCAATTCCAACTTATAATGTATGTAAATTAGGAATAATTCATGAGATTCCAATTGAGTGGTCGCATAATGACATTATTAATTATTTTAAAATTCCTGAATAATTCGGGTCAATCATACGTTCCTGTAGGCTTAGTAGAAAGGCCAGTAGCCCAGAGGGTTCTACTTGGATCCCTACACAAATGGTAGTGATAACTTTTGATGGACAAGCCTTTCTCGGGTATTTTGTATTTACTCATCTCTGCCAGTGAACAATATATTTACCCAGTAATACAATGTTTCAATTGCTGCCGTTTTGGGCACACACGGATTCAGTGTAGAAGCAAACCGCGTTGCTTTAAATGTGGTGAGAATCATGATGGTTCATCATGTGATGTAGATGGGGACTACAGATGTATTAATTGTTCTGGACTTCACAAAGCCATAGATAAAACTTGTTCAGAGTTTGTGCGTCAAAAAGACATAAAACATATGTCTAATCATTCGGTCTTTTACCAAGAGGCTGACAAAAAATTCTCACCTGCAAAGAAGTCATTTGTTGAGGTTTTAACCTTCAACCCTAATAGGGATAAACCATTAATACACACACAGGTAGATGATACAAAAAGAAACACTTTTTCATATAAAAAAACAGTTTTATTGAAACCAAAAACACATGCTCCTTTAGCTAAGGGCTATGATATTTAAGCACATAAGGACTTCATTAAAAATTATGAAATTCCTCCTTCAAATAATGGTTGTGCCTTGAATAACAATAAAGATACCAATGAAGAAAATGTAGATATAAATGACTTGATTATTTCCTTGATGAATATTATTTCTAATTCTTCTTTAGCTGACCACGTTGCAATCATCTTGATTTAAAATATATCAGTTACACTTTTTAATTCCTTCATTCATGGATTACATTCTTCAGTGGAACTGTAGAAGTGTAATATCAAAACGGACTGATTTATATTACTTGATTAATAGATTTAAACCACCTATTTTAGCTTTATGCGAGACTTGGTTGAAACCAGGTACCATATTTAAAGTACCAGGCTATTTTATTCTGAGAGATGACAGAGAGGATGGTTTTGGGGGCTCAGCCCTTCTTATTAAAAAAAATGTTTTTTCAAATCTTTATCACTGCCTTTTTTTAATAAGGGGAAATTAAATGCAGTTGCAGCTATAATAGATAATATTTCATTTCTCTTTCTTTATATTCCCCATAAAGATACTTCAGTAATTCCTGTACTTATGTGTATTATTGATTCTATCCCTTCTCCAGTTATTATTTTAGGTGACTTTAACGCTCATCATTCCCTGTGGGGCGCTCCTAACGATGATAGGTTAGGAATTGAACTTGCAGGTATAATAGATGATTTGAACCTATGTGTCTTAAATGATGGCTCAGTGACTCGACGTGGTATTCCGGGTCAATCTTTGAGTTTTTTAGACATTTCTCTTTGTTCTTCGTCCCTCTCTTCCTGTTTAATGTGGAGGTGTCATGAGTTATCATATGGTAGTGATAACTTTCCAATCATCATTTCGAAGCCTACATCAGTTTCCCGCCTAACTCCTCTACCACCGTTACTGAAGTATAATCTAACAAACTGTAACTGGGAGTTATTTAGTTCAGTTCTGGATAATAAAATTACATCACAACCTGAAGTTTGTTTGTCTAACATAGAACAATCATATGATAACCTTATTACCATAGACCAATAACCAGAGGACTTATTACTAGTTTGAAGTTAGCGGCTGATGAATGCTTTACTTGTAAAAATGTTGCTAGTAGAAATATTCAGTCTCCACCTTGATGGGACAAGGAATGTACTCAGGCTATTCATAGACGAAATATTTCTGAAAAAAGTTGTGACTTGGTGCTTGATTTAAATTATTTTCTTCAATACAAAAATACGTTAGCGGCACATAAAAGGCTTTTAAAAAAGAAGAAGCGAGATGGTTGGCAACGTTTTTGTTTGTCACTGTCGCCTGATACTTCTCCCTCTATAGTATGGCGAAATATACGTCGATACAGATCTTCCACAAAAACTAATCATAATTTTTCTTTCTTCTCGCTTGAGTGGGTTGAACCCTTTTTAAATAAACTGGCCCCAAGTTATGTTCCTGATTTAGATGAAATGCCTTATAATTACATTTCTGATTATAGTAACACCTTGGAGTCCTTAGATGCTCCTTTTTCATTACAGGAATTGAAATTAGTCTTGAACCGTGTTTCTGATACGTCACCTGGGATTGATGGTATTCCGTATTCTTTTGTGGTTAATGCAAAACCTTTAACTTTATCATTTATTTTGAATTTAATAAATATTATTGTTGAAACTGGTCGCATTCCAAACTCGTGGAAACAACAAATAGTAATTCCTATTTTAAAACCTAATAAAGATCCATTTGATGCGAATTCTTTCAGGCCTGTGGCTTTGTCATCGTTTGTCAAATTGACAGACCATCTAATCAAAAACAGGTTAGAATGGTTTTTAGAGCACCACAATCTTTTAAGTTCTTCTCAGTTTGGGTTTAGGAAGGGACGTAGTGTTTCTGATAGTCATTCAATTTTTTCGACAGATATTCAAATTGCCTTAACCAGGAATGAATCATTGGTGGCTGCATTTCTTGATATTGAAGCTGCTTATGATAATGTTGACTTGATAGTACTAAAAAACAAGCTGCAGAACCTTAATATTCCTTCAATGTTTATAGATTTCATTTTTAATCTTTTTAGTGGTAGAACTATTATCTTGAGGACTCTGGGAATGAACAATCACAGCCGAGTACTTTGGAAAGGTGTACCGCAGGGGTCTGTTCTTAGTCCTATATTGTATGATGTTTATACAAATGATCTAGATTCTGTAGTTTTCCCTCAGTGTTCTGTTCTTCAGTATGCTGATGATTTACTAATTTATTCCTCGAACAGTTCGATAGGTTTGGCTGCTAAAATTGTAGAGCAGTCATTGGATAAATTATCGCATTGGATGTCTGATCATCGTCTTTCCTTTTCTGTTTCTAAAAGCAAAGTAGTCGTTTTTTCTCGAAGAAAAACTAATCCTCATATAAGTGTTTCTTTAAATCAGGCGAGCTTACCGTTAAGTAACGAAATTATTTTCCTTGGTAGAATATTTGATAGCAAATGTATAGGCATTCCGCATGTTAATTACATAGTTGCTAAGTGTGAAAGAAACATTACTATGATGAGAGCACTTTCTGGAGTTTGGTGGGGTGCACATCCTTTTTCTTTAAAGTTAATATATAATGCAATGATAAGAAGTCTTTTAGACTATGGTTCTTTCACTCTTTGTCCTATTAATAAATCTGTAATTCATAAACTTAACCTTATACAATCTAAGAGCCTGCGTATTGTCATTGGGGCTATGAAAAGCACTCCCATTGATGCTCTGCAAATAGAATGCGCAGATCCACCCCTTCACATAAGAAGGCAGTTTTTATCAGATCGGTATCTATACAAATCCTTTCAACTTTTGGACCATCCTCTTCATAAAAAAATTACTTATCTTGATAGCTTTATTGTTAAAAATAATAGCTACTGGCATCGAAGGCCTCTGCCGCATTTAATTCATAGTCTCAGGAATTTACATAAACAGGAATGTACAATCACAAATTTTCCATGTAATCCTCTCTTCTTTTTTGATTACAGTGTGCTTATTTTCCAACCTGATGTAAGATTATCCATAGGTATAGGAAAAAATATGTCAAATACTGATTCCAAACTTTTGAATTTTATTAAAAAGAACGCTCCTAATGCGGAAGTTTTTTTTACTGATTCATCTAAATCTGTTGAACCACTTAAAGGAAATTTTTCAGATTTTTTTGGAAATGTTTCAACCATTCAAAATAATAAACAAGGAGTAGGTGCTGCTTTTTATCAGATTTCGTCTGGATATTTTAAGCTTTTTAAATACTCTTCTCTAATATCTAACTTTTCTGGGGAATGCTTAGCTATTTTGGAATGTATCAGCTATATCATAACGAAAAAAATTACCAGGGCTGTGATCTTTACGGATTCTTTAAGTTGTTTACAATCTCTTTTACATAATCCTTTTAAAAAAATAATTGGTCACCGATTTCTCTTGTTATTAAAAACAAACTGAAATACTGTGTGCAACTAGGTTTACAAGTTTCCTTGATATGGATTCCTGGTCATTCAGGTATCCATGGTAATGAAAATGCTGATGGTTTGGCTAAATTGGCAGCTTTTCAAGGTGCTCCTGATAATTATTTATATAGCCAGGATTTACTTTCTTTTCTATCTCGTCAAGACTTGGTTGAAAGGTGGAATATGCACTGGGGTCATTCAAGCAAAGGTAAATCTTATAAAAGATTTCAATCTTCAATTGCTCTAAAACCGTGGTTCTCCAAATGGAGATTTAGTAAGAAAATTACAATTATTATTTCGAGGCTAAGGTTTGGCCACTGTTGTTCGCCAGTCCACCTGAACAAATTAAGGATTAGAGATACATCTATCTGTGAGTGTGGTCTGGAAGAGGGTAACATTATGCATATTCTCTTCAACTGTTCTCTTTATAACTCTTTACCACTGTATGATATTTTGTGTAATTATAAGGCTATTCTTCCTTGCGACCTGTCATCTATCCTATCTCTCAATAATAATATATATATTAAATCATTAGTAAAATTTCTTAATCATCATAAATTGTCATTGTAGGTTTCTAATATTATTTTTAATTGTATTTATTTATTGCCACTTCTTCATTTACCCGCCTATTCCCTCCATCCGCCTAAAGTATCGAATTCGCATAACTTGAAAATGGCAGTATTAGTCTCTAAAGTTGACTGGGTTGCCAAGATTGAAAACAGAAGAAGAAGAAGACTGAAATCACTACAAATTTCCTTGCTAGTTGGTACCCATAGATTAATATGTGTTGGTACCCCTCTGGTTATTGGTCTATGTTGGTACCTATGGTTGGTACAATTTGTATACAACGTAGTACTTTTTAATTTACAAATATACAAATTTAATGATACATGCAGTTCTGTGAGCATGGCCTTAAAATAATATAGCATTAATTTATGTGATTTAATATGGATTCTCTAGGTAGGTGATGAAAATTCTCTACCTATATTTTTGTTTAATTAATAGTAAACTATACATTTAAATTGTTTTCACTTTTATGTTTATATTTCAACACAGCGCTTTCGATGAAAATGAATGCTAGGTACGTGGTTTTATTGTGTATAGACGGAGTATTTACAATGAAAATTGTTGGCATGTAGGCTCGTTTTTCATACCGAGAGGGTAGTGTAGTAAATAATAACAATTCACTTCTTTGTTCGTCTTCCAACACAATTTATTAATCTCTCTCTACATTTCTAGTGCATAACTTTTTTTTTGACATTATTTAAACATGCTGCTAGTATAGGGCTTGGATTTAGAATAGTTTGGCACAAATTCTGGCTTGAAAGTGTTTGAAGTAGATAGAGAATTATTCCCCGATTATAACGTGACTAGTCCCATTACAAGGTAATTAGCCGTTTTCGAGAAAATTAATAAAAACTATCTTAACCTCAAACCTTACAAAACACGAAAATGTCGTTTATTTAGAGATGCCAGATGAACAAATACTAAAATAGTTCGAAAATAGTGACAAAGTTGTACCTTTTTTAGTTTAATAAATTACCAATAGCACACATTAAAGAGGTTCATAATATTTTGATAGTAATAAGTGTTTAAAAATACATAAAATAAAATTCATAATTAAGTAATTTACTAGTAAAATGTCATTTTGTTATTTCGGTAATTTTTAGTAACTGTTACTACATTTTCTTAAATTTCATGAGTTGGCAACTCAATTAAAGGCCACTTTACTTTGATAAACAAAGTTTGTTTTGTTTGCACCGATTTTCTTTCACAACTGATTTACGTACTTTTGACTTCGATTATTGTATACTAACTCAGCAGCCGCAACATCTTGCGTCACCTTTCGTGTAGTTAGCGTATAAGTAAACACGACAAATGTATGGGAATAGGCAGCCTGAATAATTTTTTGATGTATCGTATCGTCAGTTTACCACCATACATACGGATTACTGGTGGGCATATGGTTGTTTAGGGGGATCATGGTTTCATTCATTGCAAAGTCAACCACAGTGACCCAGAAAATCCCTTTGTGGCTGGTGACGGCACACACACAACGCATTGAATCACAGTGGCGTGTCATCAAACAATATTTCCAAAAAGATAATTTTAATAATAGAGAAAATTTTACTTATTTATTATATGAATATCTGTGGAGACGCAATGTGATGAAACAAAAGAAAGATCCCTTTGAGGAATTAATTAGGGCAATTAATTACATTTTTAATAAATGAAAACATAGAAAATGTGTTGTTTTATTGAAAAATTAAATTTACTAAAACCACAGTAGTACACTCCTGCCTAACCCTTCGGGGATACAGGCGTGAAAGTATGTTATGTTAAGGATACTAAAGTTTTATGTAAATTTTAGTAATTTGTTGACAAATAGGTAGCGAGTAGCGACCGAAGGGAGTGACAAGCATGTTAGGTGTCTTGCCAAGTCCTAATATTATCACTTATCATGATGACATATGGCACAGAGATGTGGGCCTCATAAGAAAGCTCAAGGTCGCTCAGCGAGCTATGGAGAGGGCTATGCTTGGTGTTTCTCTACGAGATCGAATCAGAAATGAGGAGATCCGTAGACAAACTAAGGTAACCGACATAGCCAAAAGGATTAGCAAGTTGAAGTGGCAGTGGGCGGGGCACATAGTTCGGAGAACTGACGGCCGTTGGGGCAGAAAGGTTCTCGAGTGGAGACCACACACCAGAAAGCGCAGTGTAGGACGGCCCCCCACTAGTTGGAAAGACAACCTAATGAAGGTCTCTGGGAGCCGTTGAGTGCAGGCCGCACAAGATCGGTCGCTCTGGAGATCTATGAGGGAGGCCTATGTTCAGCAGTGGACGTCCTGCGGCTGAAATGATGATGATGATGATGATGTTTATTCTGAGTAAAATCCCATCAAAATCTTGAATTTAACTTTATAACATAAAACCCCTATACCTCTGTCCAGGAAGGTTATTTCTTCATGGGAATAGTGTCAGAGGGTGGGTGGCTGCCCCCATCAACCTCCCTGATCCATTTCTTGCCTCTAATATTACAAGAGATTGCAAAATGTGGAAATTTCAGATTTGACCTTGAAACTTTGAACCCCTATAACTTAGCTCTGGTGAGTTATCTTGCAACGGGAGTAGTGTCATATGGTTTAGGGGCACCGCCCCCACCCAACCCCCCCGCTCCCGTACCCCTCCGCGTGCCAAACGATTCTAAATTTTAACCCCTATAGTAAACTATAACTATAAAAAGATAGGTTTTATTTCCGATCCACAACAGGTAGATACTATGTACTTTTCAATTAGAGACCGTGTCTAGAGGAAACTACATACGACTCAAGTCCGATTCAAGCTTCTGGTGGGCAAAAGCTGGATTGATCAGTACAAACTGGAGTTAATAAAATAATAAATTTAATCTATATTGAAACGGAAAAAAAAATTCTTGTTGGGGTCACCAAATAAGGGAAAATAAAATAAATGTTTCCATGAATTACTATAGTTTTTAAATGATTTGTGACAATAAAAGGCTTGTACTTAAAAAGTATATAATAATAAATATAATGGAACAAATACTTCCTATAATAAATTATAACCATAAATCAACCACCAAATCAAATTATATATGTTCACCTTTTTTTTTTTAACGTGGAGAAACCCGTCATGGGTACACACCCGCCCGGGGGAGGACGAGTGGTTATGTGAGACTCTTACTCACTAAAACTCCACGGTGTACCTCAGTCGCCTTAGAGGGGCGACGTGGGCTCGCGGTTGCATTCAACCACGTCGCCCCGGCGGCATGCCCAGCTACTACTGCCGGGCCACCGCATAAGGGAGACAATTCGGTACAACCCTAACTGTTGGGTATGCGTCACTTCCCCTCTGCGTGAGGGAGGGGGGGGGGGGTGACGTTTCCCGGTTTGGACGCGTTTTGTTGCGCCGGATGCCCGTCTCGTAGATACCGTACGGATGCCAGTTGCGTGATGTTAGTAGTGAGGGGGTCCGGCGGGTGCAATAATGCACGACCGCTTGAGGTGCCGGGTCTTCAATGAAAGTCGATATCTTGATTGTTGATTGTTCGCAGGACGACCAAAGCTTTCTTCTTGTTGTTACTTGTACTCGTTGACTCGTTGAATTGCACCGTGCCCAATACGGCCCCTCTTCGAGCTTAAGTAGTTCGGAGAATGACCGTAAAGAGAGCCCCGTTTTATTTCGTGTTTATATTTCTCTCATTATATATCTTATGTACACATGTCATATATCAAAATGTTCCTTTTTGTATTACCTATCCATTACATATTCATATATAATATTCATCAAGTATATATTCCGTACATAAGCCAAAAACAATGTAATTTACGGGCGGCATCACTGTTTTCCATTCGTAAAGTTTCTATGATAGTTGATATACTTACTCTATTGGCTTTCTATGCATTAATCTATTCTATATTAGTTCTATTTTCACATATGTGACACACAATTCATAATCGTTTATATACATCTTAATATATAACATGCAACTTATAATGTAGCGTAGTCGCTAACATTTCTCTATAATATTGTCTGTATCAATCTATTTTATCGTAACACATAGTATATAACACGTAAACACAGTAATATCACATATTAACCTAACAAGAAACACGAAAATGACTGTTCTGTCGCCAACACCTAACTGTCTCCCACAGCTGCCGAACCTGTGCAATGGGAAGACGGGTCCTCCCCCGTAGACCCGGAGACGGGGGTGCTTGGCCTTCGTCTTGGCCCCGGTAACCTTCTGAAGCGTAGGAGCGCCTGCCCTCGCAACTACTGCCTGAGCAGCGACAGCCTTCTTTCGCCGACGCCGGACCACCGTTGTCCACGCTGCCTCAGCTCCAGTCGAGGCCTGCGTGGTGGTCGAGGCATGGAGCGCTTCCCACTCCATGCCCAACTGTGTTGGAGTTGCCACGCTCACCCCCTCTGATCTTGCCCGGGACACTGACCGGGGCCTTGTAGCTCCCGCCGATACAGACCCGGTACTGCGGCCAGCAGAGCTCACAGGCCCGTGACCAGCGGCCGGCCTTGGTCTTTTCCCCGCCGCAGGCCTTTTGTCGGCCGCTAAAGGTGGGCGGATAACCTTTTTGGGCAGGAGCCGGCCATCCACCTCCAAACTGTCGAACCGGGCATCCATTATCTCCCCGACAGTGGAACGGATGGACCACTCCAGCCCACTCACTGCATCCGCCAATGCCTTCTCCCAACCCTGGGGAGGCGCCTCAGATTGTACTGGTCGCGGAGGAGGAGGAGGAGGAGGCGGCATAATCAGTCGTGTGCCGGCCTCCTTTCGCCACGCGAGGACCTCCTTGAGGTCCTCGACCTGCCGACGGAGAACCCTCTTTTCCCTACCAAGGCGAGCCGTGTCCTCGTTAGTAGAGCGCTCCAGAAACGCCTCCACCACTTCCTTCAGAGTATTCGCCGCACCTTTGAGGGACTTAATACAAGTCCCCTTTAGATTTCCCGAGATGCGGCAAACCTCAAGGATAGTGGCCACCCCGCTTTCCGTACGGGCTCTTAACGTTTCTGAGTCCATCGACTCCACGTTAGTGTACCCCACAGCACCACTCTTGTCCTCTACCAAAACCTCCTCGTCATCAACGTCCCCACCAACGCTCTTTCCTTTAAGAAAGGCCTTTTGGTCGACTGCCTGGGAATTTGACTCATTCAAAAATTGTGGGTTCGTCCCTCCTCCCTTAACTGGGCGTCCAGTGCTCTTAGAGTGGCCCGATCCACGAAGTGCCCCTCTTTAGGACGTCGTTATCTTTGCGGCAACAACTGGGCTCTGGCCTGCGTTAAGCGGCTCGCCAGTCCGCTTCTTACCTCCCCCACTCACGCCCTCCCTATCAATATCACTTATCCTACTTAGCCTAACGTTTAAGATTTTTGGGTTAGAATCGTTCATTTTTGTCCCACATATATGTTCACCTTTTTTTTTTTTTTGTTATCGTGGAGGGAAAACCCGTCATGGGTACACACTCGCCCGGGGTAACGAGTGGTATGTGAGACTCCTACTCACTAAAAAACTCCACGGTGCACCGTCCGCCGCCATACTGAGGCGACGCGAGCACTGCGCTGGCATTCAGCCGCGCCGCCCCGGCGGCAAGGCCCGGAAGGGCCGCCCGCTGACGGAGACAGCCCGGTGACGAACTGTCTCCCCGTCCGCCAAACCAGTGTAATGGGAAGACAGGCCCCCCGACCCATCTCCCCTTGGTTCGGCCTGGCAGGAGAAGGAGGCGGATGAACCACCACCTGTCCCCCACCCACCCGTCGTTGGGTTTTTTATAGAGGTTTTCTCCTCTGTCCCTGCCATAATGTTTGGCATATGGCGGGGGTAAGGGGCGAATGAACGCACCCCCACCCCGCTAGCCTGGCCATGATTTTTTACCGAAGTTTTCTCCTCTGCCGTCCTGTAACGGCAGGAGAAGGAGGCGAATGAACGCACCCCCTCCCCCACCAGTCCGTCGTTGGTTTTTTATAGAGGTTTCCTCCTCTGCCGTCATTGAGCTCCCGTCCGTCCTTGTCAGGTCCGTCTTTGATTTTTTAACGAGGTGCTCGTCCTCAACCGTCCGGTTATTTTTTTAAGTGGTTTCCTTCCACTGTCCGTCCTTGATTTTTTATACTGGTGGTTTTCTCCACCTCCGTCCAGTAATTTTTTAAGGTGGTTGTCTTCCACCGTCCGTCCGTGATTTTTTAAAGGGTGGTTTACTCCACCACAGTTCGTCCAAGGTTTTTTAAGGTGGTTTACTCCACCGCCGTCAGCGATTTTTTAAAGAGGTTGTACCCTCTCAATTTTTTAAGGAGGTTTTCTTCCTCCTCCGCCGTCAACGACGAGTCCGTCCGTAGTGGACGAGCCGAAGCAGGTCCACTCTTGCCCCATCCCCTGTCTCCTCTGATGAGCAGAGGGGTACAGGGGAGGAACGCCGTCGGTCTGGTATTAGCCGTCGGCCGTGAAGCGGCCGCCGTTGCCCGGGGCACACCACGAGGAGGTTCCAGACATAGTGCCCCACATATATGTTCACCTGGTTTAACACATACTATTCCCAGAGATATATAGAATTAAACATTTGGGGATTTTTTCCAACTGGAGAATATTTCTTATGAATTTTGTTTGACACTTGTTATCTTTACACCATTATTAAGTTCAACTGTAAGAGAAAATCAATAAATAAAGATAATTTTGATCAAAATTGATAAGAAAAATATAAGTAACAAATGTATGTTTTCCATTTCAGATATATTGGATACGTCACAGCTCTGTTTAGAAGGAAGTTTCAACAAGCAAGTTGATAATCTCTTGAAACAAATAAGGCTAACTAGGTTGGAAGTTGAAAATTTAGTGATACTTTTTAATGACTTGCTTATGGTGTTGAGGCAAGTTTGGCCTGGTAATAATCATATTTATATATTATACATTGCATTTATCCATTTAGCTAAGTTGCTTGAAGCTGACTAAATTTACAATCAGTTTGGTGTTTTAGGGTATGGTAGTTTTTTTTTTATTGAACAAATTCCATTTAAATCATTATATATCAGGTCTAACACCCAAAATAATGGCTCGCATAGGTGTATCCCTATCCAGGATTTGCCAGTGCATATCCAGTAATCAAACGAGGTTGTAATGCACATGGGATAAATCCTTTAACAGTTACTTTCCTTATACCATTTCCATTTCTTTATTTTCTCGATGACAGCTCCTGTGAAAACTTGAACGAGCGTCTGTTTTACATTTTTACTTTATGTATGCATTATTTTATAAAAATATGACGTTTACACACGTACAAGGTTATACCAGAGTCGGAGAAACTGATAGTGATGGAGCTATATCGATAAACGTAACACGATAACAGACCCGATTTTTTTTTGCAAAATGTAAAAACTGAACTACTGCCCGATACTTTTGTACAAATTTATTAACTAATATTATATTTCATTACAAGATGTTACACATATTAATTTTTGGTCTATAATGCCAACTTCTTCAAAATTTTCGAAGCTGTTGTAAAATAAGTAGTTATAGGTAGGTACTGGACAATGAAACGAACTAATTATAAGGACAGGTAATCTCTATTTATTTATTTTAATCAAAATCTGATGAATCGTCAATGTCGTAAATATATGTGATAGATATCATTACTTATTTGGTCACAACACTACAAGTATCAAATTAGAACTGTCATCGAGAAAATAAAGAAATGGAAATAGTATAGTTTGTTGCGGTTTAGGATCTACCATAGTAATAATAATAAATAAATATGGGGACACAATTTCACACACGGCCATTTAATTCCAAACTAAGCGAAGCTTGTATTATGGTAACTAAACAGCTGATATATAGATATTTAACACACAGACACACAACTGACAATTATGCTCATCACACAAAAGTCAGTCATGTGTGGGGATCGAACCCACAAACAACCTCTCGGCTCAATAGTAGGGTTTACTACCACTGTGCCACAAGGTCTATCTTCTGTCTGATAGTATATCCATCTACCAGGGTACATGCAAGTGTTGCAGATATTTTGGTTCTTGATGCTGTTTTTGGATTACCACAGCTGTGCCACTTTGGCCACAGTACCATCACTGTGCCATGCTGCAATAAAAGAATAGTGGTTATTTGAAATACAATTTGTGTCAAATATGAAAAGTTGTATATACCAAAAGTTGAAAATCTCACATTAAGGTCAGTCATCATACCACCTTACAAATACCCACAGAGGGAGCCACTAGATAGTAAAATATACACGTTATTTTATTATATTATAATGAAACTTCCAAATGCAAACAAGCATGCACTGGTGTGCAGGTGGTCCTGATGGTAAGTGGTTTACCATAGCCTATGGATGCTTGTAATACCATACATATCACTAGCGTTTTTCTGGACTAGAATCTTCCTTACCCAAAGAGTTCTGGAACCCCTACACAGCACAGGAACATAACACTAGGTTATTTGTTAGAGATCTTCTGTAGGGTGGAGGTATTTCACCAGTTGGACTGCCCCAAGCAGAGAGGAATCTCCAAGGAAATTTGAAAGGATGAGTTCTGAACTATACCTTTATCAGCATTTCCTCATATGTTGTTCAGCTGAATACACTATGTGAATGAGAGGCTGGCTTGTCTAAGGTATCCCTACATTAACAGACATTTGATTAATAATAATAAATTTGAATTACAGGATGTCAAGTAACCCCTTTTGGTTCAATAGTGACAGGTTTAGGAATAAAGACAAGTGACGTAGACATACATGTATTTACTAATTCCAACCAGCATCCGGTTGATTGTGTGAAGAAAGCAAGAAACATACTTCATAGGTACCCTCATATCTTTAGTGAATTGTTTGCTATAACCACAGCAAAAGTGCCCATAGTAAAGTTCTTACATATACCAGTTAATTGCTACTGTGACGTGAATTTCTCAAGCAATGCCGGAGTAAGAAACAGCAATCTTTTAGCTTGTTTACTACAAACTGATATTCGGGCATTAAACTTAGCGATCCTTGTTAAATATTGGTCCAAAGTACACAAGCTTACGGGAACAAATTTGTTGCCTAATTATGCATTGACACTGCTAGTAATATTCTATTTGCAGCAGAGATCGATTTTGCCTGCAGTGTGTTTTTTACAGAAGAATATTCGACCACATGTAGTGAATAATTGGAACACGGCGTTTGACCTTACCGTTGTACAGAAAACTACTAATACGGAAACGCTTTACGAACTGTTAGGTGGCTTTTTTAAATTCTATGCGAATTTTGATTTCGAAAATAATATAATTTCGACGTTTTTGGGAGAGGCGATAAGTAAAAAGAACTTTTCTTCTAATTTCGATAACGTACCTATGAAGTATTATCATATGTATAAGAATAATGTAAGGGCCAACATTTACAAACCACTACGTCTTGATACTAAAATGTGTGTTCAGGACCCATTCGAACACTGCAGGAACTGTACTGTCATGGTATTTGCTAAGTTGCACACACAGTTATTGAATTATATAAAATTTGCAAATAACGCTTACTGTGAACAAGACAATAGAACATTTTTAAGGAAAATACTGATTGACAGGTTCGAAGAGGTCCGTGTCGAAAATACAAAGCCAAAAGTGAAGCATATTTTCAGTAATAAGGTGATGAAAAATAATCATAAACTAAAGTTCAATAAAAACAGCTTCGATGGAGCGTTGAAGTTGTGGAGGAACCGAACAAACAATAGATAACATTACTATGATCAAAATATATAGAAATTTTTTGCGATAAAGCTAATCAATTTTAGTGACCAACTGATCGCAGATCATATCGCACACCTAGATCTAAAGAGCGATTAACTCAAAAAAACTCTTTTTTCATTAATGGTGAAAAACTAATTACTGTACTTCTGTGTATTGCAGGAGTTTTCTGTATTGGTCAATGCTTTTTAAATGCAGATAGAACAAAGATGTTCTAGGAATATTGTCTTTTAATCATAGATTGAGGTTGAAAATGGGATTTTTTTAGTTATTTCCGTATTGCTTAACAAATATATGTATACTTTTTTGTTATTTAGAGTTGAATCTGTGTTGATAAATTTAGTTTTTAGTTAGCTCTCTTTTGAAGAGTCAATATTTTAAATGTGACAATCAATCTCCAGAGTATAATATAAATAAAATGATAGAGGTTTGCTGTTAGCGTGCATCACGTAAAAACTACTGGATAGATTTTGATAAATTTAAGTTAATTCTCGGTCCTTACAAAAAAAAATATCACGATATCTTCATAAACAGTAAATTTAAGTTAACGCGTGTGGAGCCGCAGATACAGCTAGTTTATAATAATCCAATTCATGGAGGGTCTTAGACCAACAGTAGGGATTCACTGGCTGATTAATTAGAAAGAAAATACTGAATTAAATACTACAGTCATATAATATTTTTTTAAATAATTAAAATTAAAAAATCTAATAATAGCCACTTAGATTATGAAAATACTTCAGACAAAATTATCTTATAAAATAGTATCACAACATAAAAAAAAACTTCCCATTCTATGAAAAAAAAATTTTAATGCACATTTAAAGTCACATTTGACTTATACATAATGAAGTAAGATAGTATTTATCTATTAATAAAGCTAAAATTACAGAACGAAACTCGGGACTCGCTTAAAATTCAAGAGCATTTTCAGTACTGGGCTTAGTCAAATTGAGGTCAACCAATCATAGCAATAGAACTGTTCTTGAGTTAGAATAAAGTTTTGAGTATCTTTATGTCCTATGGGCATGACAGTATCTGTAAAGATAGCATTTAAAAATGTTTTCTATAATTTGTTAAATTTTCGTTTTTTTTTTTATTTCAGTATTGAAAGGTAGAACAAAAAAAAACTTATATGAGTATGATGAACATAGCAAAGTATGTTTGTAAGTGCATACTTAACAACAAAACATAATCAAGTTTATATTTATCCATGTATTTTAAATATTAACAATGGCACTTTGAGATCATCATTATTGAAAACCACAATTATTTAAATTGTATAACTTTAAATAATATCTGAAGAATTTTGGGCTTTTCACATTTTCATCTAAACTGTTTTTATAATATGTATTTGATTTAGAATCTTCGGTGATAAAAAATAAAGCAGTCTCAGTTATCATTGACGCCCAAAACGTCTTTATAATAAACATCATAATAGTATTTTGGACTGACATTGTTGTCAATCAACTCTTGTATGTCTCTTTTTTTTGCACGAGACAATGCAATTTTCTCAGTGTATGCATGTGTTAAAACCATCTATGGTAGATCCGGATCCTCTTACGCGGAGAATTCTCTTCGCACACAAACTTACTTATACATTTCCTCAGTAAATGATGTTTTATAGAAAAACGATTCAGGGTATTCTTTTTCGACCCTGAGAACCTTAATATCATGCCACTTGACTTGGTTTCTCTCCTCGTTTATATTGAAATTTGTACCCCACGATTCTTGTAAAGCTTTTAGCGTCATAAAACTTGTCAGGAGTCATTTCTACGACTGTGTAAGGTTTTCCCATTTTTTTTTGCTGTACCAATCAAAGTTTTATATTGCTCTGGTATATAGATTGCACCTGACTGCATGTATCTTTTAATTTGTTTTTCAGTGACACTATGGACGTTGTCACCTTCATTTTGTGAGTGTCCACATATTAAAAACTTGTGAGTAATAGACTTGACTTTCAACTGGTTAATAGCGTAGGCATAGACAGACAACAGAAACTTATTTTTTTGTTGGCCGCCACAATTATGTCAATTTCTTTATTAGGATTTCGATTTACCTGAGTTTTAACATAGTCGAGTATGCAGCTGCTAATTTCAACAGCTCCTCTCTTTTCTTTGGTTTCATCCCAAAAGTAGCACACAACTTCTTTTGCCCTTAAATCGCTGAGAGTAAAATTGAGACAGTTGATCCTGGAATTATAAAAAAAAACAACCATATTTGTCCCTTTGGAATCCACAATACTGCCTGCAAGTCTGTAAACTGCTACGATAGTACCATCGGTCCTACTTGTGTAGTTTTCTTTTTCAGTTCTTACCAAAGCTTTTTCAGATGCTGTTCATAATTTTGGCTTAACTTGCGTTTTTCTTCTACGTCTGAGTTCCTGTACCTTTCGCACATATCACATAGATCTTTTTTCGGTATGAAAAAAGAAATGTTGAATTCGGTGTTGAATATTCTGTTGAATGTGGAAGATGTGGCAAAAGCTAAAGCGTCCTTTTCACGAATATGTTTATAATCTCTGTAGATATCAGCCAAAGATTTATCACTTGAAATAAATTCTATTGTCGTATGAGCTCTCAAGTAGTGAGATTCAATCCTTGGAATAGAATTTATAAAATCTATAACGCTCTGTTTAATTTGAGGATCAATAGTTGGTTGATGGCAGTGTTTTCTTCTTAAATCAGCTTGTATGACTCTTGATTCAGATTTCTTAGAAAGTGCCGTTTGTATTGCTTTATAACTCAAGTCTAGAGTGTTTTTTAAAAAAGGTTTGCATACCCTAATTTTAGATACATCAACTTCAAAATAAAAGGCGGTGTTGAGAGATCTAAAATCTTGTGTGCTGGAGTATCGATATATTTAGGCTTAATTTTTTGTGAGCGTCGTACTACAAATTCTGTCTGCCTTTCGAGATTGCCCAGTCCCCAAAATGCATCAAAAAGCTGTTGCCTTGATATTTCATCGATCTTATCTTTACATTTTAGCCGACATTTCGCTCCACAGGGGAGTCCAACTTTTCTTTCTGGCAATTGTATCTTTGATTACGACAAAGGCTTTACTAGAATTTCTCAGCACCTTTGCAACTTTCGTTTTCCACATCGCTGGTTTTCGTACTCTTTTTACCCTTTTTTCTTCTATCGCGGGCTCTTGGGCAATAATTTCAGCAACAATAGCATTTTGAGGGTCAAGTTGTACATGTGGACTATCATTTTCAGTGTACGACGAGCTACTAGAACTTGATGAACTCTTAAAGCTGTTACTGCTTTTGCTGGACGAAGACAAAGATGAACTAGAAGGTACGACCTTAGTTGCCTTACTTTTACGAATTAATCGGAAATTGGGATCCGTTTCTGAGTCGACAAAGTCACTTTCGTCACTTAGGATTGGTGAAATGTAATAATTTGCTGTACCAGTCAGCTGTTGTTTAGACGTGCTTGAAATGGATCTGTAGCGACATCTCTCGCCACAAATGATGCATCAACGCATCGACACAACTATGTACGTAGCGACACATAGCGACATCTATCGAGCCACATAGGACGCATCCTACTGGTCCTACATTGCGCTATAGAAATTCACTCTATCGTTGAGTATATATACAAGAACCCGACTACAACAGTCGGGGCAGCTGCCCGCCAGACATAGCACCCGTCTGGCCGGAGGATCCTCCCTTTTCTATGGCGGATGAGGAACTTTACTCTCTGTTCCTCACCTCCGCTAAAGTGGTGACCCCGACGTGATACGTCAGCACAACCTTCTTCATCAAAGCTACGTCATCATCACTTCCTCAAGCTTTCGAGCAGAGAGTCAATACAGCCAGTCAACATCCACGGCTACTACGGGTATTCTGACCATACGCATGCAGCGGACGCGCATTCCTGGTCAGCCCCACAGCCTTCTCAGCGACCTTGGCACAGCACACTGCACTTCGGCCGGTCAGCAAGCAGCAGAAAACGCACTTCTCTCCTGGTCGACGCAGCAGCCAATCACCGCAGACAGTTCCGACTCACCGTGAACTATGCGACATCACCCCGACTCACTGGGGCAATCACCGCAGACAGTTTCGACTCACCGTGAACTATGCGGCATCTAGTTCCGACTCACTGGAACACTCCACTGGTCCGGCAAGCATAACAAATGGACGACTCAACCTGCTATCGACCTCCAGTCTCGGAGGGGAGTGATGTAGCGACATCTCTCGCCACAACTGACGCATCAACGCATCGACACAACTATGTACGTAGTGACACATAGCGACATCTATCGAGCCACATAGGACGCATCCTACTGATCCTACATTGCGCTATAGAAATTCACTCTATCGTTGAGTATATATACAAGAACCCGACTACAACAGTCGGGGCAGCTGCCCGCCAGACATAGCACCCGTCTGGCCGGAGGATCATACCTTTTTTATGGCGGATGAGGAACTTTACTCTCTGTTCCTCACCTCCGCTAAAGATCTATCAACCACGGATAGCGTGGGATGAATTTGCTTCGATGCGCCTTCATCGCTTAATGACATCTTGGAGTCATCTTCTAGCTGTGGCCTGTATACTAGTACTGTAGTACCGTTCCGTGTTATTTGTTCAAACTCCTGTTTCAAAGGTGTAGTATTTTGTTGCATATTTTCATATTGTGTGAGTAAGCTAGGGCTGATGTTGAATTTTTACTAAAAATCGTCAACGATTAATTCTTTTTCTGAAATATAAAATGTACATTTCACTAACCATGTGGTCTGGTACGTTACATCGATTTAATAAGCCATCTAAACAGCTCTAACTTAAAAAAAACTGTTCAGTAATAACTTAACAAGTTGTGTACTTACTAAGATAAAAATAAAACTATAAATTATATTAATATGAAAAGACTCTAATCGCCACTAGTAAAAATGTTCAATTTCATTGGTTTTTTAAAGAAATTTTAGTTTCAAAAATGACAACTACAAATAAAAAAAATTTCAACAACGGTAACAATTCTAAATAAACAAAAACTTCACTCACCTTATTATCAATACTGGTTCAACTCAAAATGTAACTTTAAATTGCTCAGCACTAAACACAAAGATGGCGACAACTCGAAATAATGTTACTACAATTTCCTGGTTTAACTGTACAACAGCGAATCAACTCAAAATAACTCTAATTTGTTTAGGACGGGCGCGTGTGGCAACTAATGATATCTCAGTTTTGGTGGAGAGGACAGGGGCTCGCTCGTCAATAAAAGGAGCTTCTAGCGTCATCTAACGTTCAGTAGTGGAACGATTTTTGAACTTGTTTTATTGGTCGCTTGGTAGTAAGATAAGAAAGTCGATGGTGTGCATAACTCAAAACTTGAGATTTTTGAATTAGCTCTCTTTAGATCTAGGTGTGCGATATAATTTGTTCAAAGTGCAATAAAAATACCACTTTTTATTTAGTTTTATTTATTGAAAACTTATTTTGGTCGCACGAGCGGCTTTGTCACCTGTAAAAAAGATTTACAATATAACTTTGCAGCAATAGAAAAATTAATTTTGTACAGTTCCCTAGCTTGCGATGTGCAAACACTACATAATGTCGTCGGTCGGGTGAACACGAGAATCGTACAAGCCCGGCCCCCGGTTATTTTAAACAAAAACAGCTAACCCTAATTCTTTTCTGAAATAAATTTAGCCTAAGTGACTCCTTATAACATTAGTTATCAGTGAAATCCCGTCAAAATCGTTCCAACCGTTTCGGAGATTAGCCAGATCAAACTGACAGACAAAAATGTTTAAAAATAAGCAGATTTATATCCCCTTCATACTCATCTAGTAAAAAGCTGTTATTTCGACATTACAAACAGACACTTCAATTTCATTTATTTGCATAAACAAATTCGATTCGATCCAACACTACAATGTGGTGCACTACGTCAATTTTCTTGCAAATCTCGAGGACCTTGGAGACGGAACTTTGCACATCATAAAGGCGAGGTTTTTTGCTGGGATGTTTCGTGATTCGTGAGCGTAATCTCATTCTAGTTATAACTTCCTGATGGATAATTACTATATGCTTTAAGTGACTTTAACGTATGTGTTTGTATGATCGTTTTGTAGGTAGGTTCCATATTCATTTAATTTTAGACTCCAACGCATGAAAGGGCAAAGAACGGACCTTTAACGTCAACACTGCCAAAAGGATAATTTCCAAAGATCATTGCTCATATCCAGAAAATATTGCAATGTTTACGTCATGATAAGTGTGTGAACAGACGTTCACTACATGAAAATGCGGAAGGTGGCATGGCCATAAAACATGTTAAATTAGTATTTTATAAATCTATGACAGTATTATAAAAAGGAAAGATTTGATTTTTTGTTTGTTATGGATAAACTCAAAAACTACTGGATCGATTTTAAAAACTCTCACTAATATAAAGCTACAGTATCAGCGAGTAACATAGGCTATATTATAATTTGAAACATTAATTTATTCTTCATAAAAATGTCGATGGTTTTACACAAAGTATAAAAAATTGCCTACACGGGTGCGTTGGCGATGTTTGTCGTATAAAATTAACACGGGTGAAATCGTGGGGCACAGCTAGTATTTAATAAGTTTGTAACCTTAAAATCAATTATTAAATTTGAAAGATTCAAAGAAGTTCTGGTCACCAAATAAAAAATGTATTGCTTTCGTCATCGTCTGCCGAATAGCGGTCGTTTTTAAGAATAGCCTTATTTAACCCCCGAAGCGACGCGACGTAGCAAAAAGGGTATTATAAGTTTAACCACTATGTGTGTGTCTGTCTGTGGCACCGTAGGTTTAAACTTGCGAACCGATATGGATGCGGTTTTTTTATTTGAAAGCAGCGATTTCTAGCGGTGGTTTTAGATATGTTTTATCAAAATATGTTCAGCTGTTACAAGGTCATTAGCTCTTTTCTAGCTTATAAATAGATGTGAGCATTTTCCACAGGTCTGAATGAGTCGAAATTTGGTATTATATTAGTAAGACGATTACCTGATGCTGTAGCGTCATCTGAAATCTGCAGGATACCTAACTCTACCAACTTGCATTGAGATATCCGTGTTTGAGTTTATTGGAATAGTCTCAATAAATTGCTTGTGTCAGGGTTTATTAATTGAAAATTGTACCTTGTTGTTTACAAACCATGGAAGTAATTGCTTTAAAATGATGTAAGCGAGCAGTGTTCCTGGAAAGGTCAAGATTCATCCAGCCACATGTTGAAGAGCACTTTTTGAGACCGATATAACAACCAACTAAATTATAAATTTAGTATTTAACCTTAAAACCAATGGGCCTTCTTATTTCAATATTACTTTTTATGTGTAAGTAACATAACAAATATTATAGAAAGTCATAGCGATGATATTTTGTTATCGGATTATGTAGGTATACCTACTGGTAAAGTTTAAAAAAAAAAAAACGGAAATGAGAAATCGGAATGATTAGAATATTCTTCTTTTTGTGTACGAATCTAACACAACAAACACATTGTACTAATTATTTATTATATTATTTTGTTTTTAATTCTCGTAGTCGCTCTAGCTCTCTTTCATTTTCATTGAAATCCCTTCAAACACACACTTCTTACTTCTGACACAAACAATCCTATAGAATCTGTGTTATCCATCGGCTATCGCTATTAATTCCTATTCCACCGGGTGCTTATAAAATAGACTAGGTACCTACTGTCTGAGACATTTAATAATTTTCATCGTTTAGGTGCTGATACTCCGGTACTTAAATCTACTCAAATAAAATAAAGAGATTGTGTGGTTTTTGATTGAAATTTTGAAATGATTGAAACTTTTTTTCACATTAACTAACAAAAACAAACGAAATAGCGAGTGCCTTTCACTTTATCCCTACTCCGCGGCCGACCGTCACGCGACATGCAACACACACCCAAAAAGTTTGAGACGATCTAATAAAAGTTTCACTTTAATAATGGAATTTCGTACATTTACTTAAGTACTCATTAGACTTCAGCCGCGCCGTAGAGAGAGGTTGGCAGTTTTTAATTCAAGAATCCACTTAGAAATACTTCAGGAGATTACTGAAATGTTGAATAAAGTATATCCTGAAATGTTTCCCAATAATTCACTTTAGAAGAATATTTTTGTGTTTATGAAAAAAAAAAAGATCAAAAAAGTATTTATTCAATTTAAGTAGGCCCTAAGAAGGAACTTATGAACGTCAAAACACAACTACCGGTTCGGAAAACATTCCAGCCATCGAAAAGAACCGACAAGAAACTCGATCGGGTTTATCTTCTTTTTTTTAATAGTATTAATGTAATACAATAATGTCTAACTATATAATTTAGTGGTTGCACAAAAAGGCCGAGAGGTAGATACTGGAACATAACGTTTGATAGAAATAATTACAAAACAACAAAATGAAATACTACGAGTTATTCGATGGTTATTAATAAACAAGTAGGTAATAAATCAAGATTTCTTTCGTCAACTTTAAACTTACAGTGGGTAGACCGACATTGTTACGTTTTAAGATATCTGCATTTAAGTTAAAAAGAACTGCGGAAACTTAACCAAATTTTTTTTAATAGTCCCCATTTTTCACTATAATTCCTCAGACTATGGATGTGAATGTAATTCTTGTGATATTTCGTGATCATGGAATTGATCAGACTGTGGTCCTGTTAAAGTACGTCGAATGTTCATTATTTATGCTGTCAAAAATGTAGTTTTTATTTATATGCAAAATATAACAAATGCTTAGCCATAGCCATTTTGTTCGTAAATTCAGTTATTTGCTAACCGCCAGAAACACGCTCGACAGTTGTGTCGATGTCGCGACGAAATCAGTGCCAGTTATTTGCTAACCGCCAGAAACACGCTCGACAGTTGTGTCGATGTCGCGACGAAATCAGTGCCAGTTATTTGCTAACCGCCAGAAACACGCTCGACAGTTGTGTCGATGTCGCGACGAAATCAGTGCCAGTTATTTGCTAACCGCCAGAAACACGCTCGACAGTTGTGTCGATGTCGCGACGAAATCAGTGCCAGTTAATGGTTTGTGTTCAAAGTGAAACTGTTTCTACGATTAAATCATCCACGTGTAAGTAATTTAGAATATTAATATAACTCGAACAGTATTATTTCAATTCGACATATCTCAGCCATGACGTAATGGCGTCGTTTCGAGCTTTTTTCTTTCTTGTAATAAAGTATTTATAGTAGGGGTATACTTAACATCTTTAATGTATTAATGTAATAAGAGTTTAAGTTTGTTACAATCACTAACACAAAAAAGTTAGAGTTTATCGCGCATGGGGTCAATAACATTTAAAAAAATGTACGATCGTAAAAGTATAAAGTCGATTTGTAAAATGTTCTTTTAAGACAACATACCATTGTTTTTTGTAATTCTGGTAGTAAATTTAATCTAAATTTGATTCGTAAAATAATGAGTAGATTTTAAATTATTAGTTTTTTATGCAAGCCCAGCAAATATTCTCTTACCCCATTTTTAGCTTAGATCTACAAAATAATGAAAGACCAAATTGTATAAATTATTTATTAATAAGTTAGTATATTTCGTAAAGAACACATCGATATACGTTTTATATAGGTGCTATACAAAATAATTTATAAATTATTGAATTTCTGAATGCGCGCAAATTTCGCGGTTTCTTCCCAACCCTGCAGGTTTCCCTGCCACAAAAGATATTTTTTTAAATGTTCTACGACAGTAGAAGAGCGAAATCTGCGTGTAATCGTTTGATTGAAATAAAATCACATAGATAGAATATCTTCACTGATGCTAAAATAATATCCATATTACAATTAAACATGAAGATTACAAAGGTAGTCATTTCTAAGTTACGTAGTCGCAGGTACGGACAGTCGGACACGTAGAGTTACGAATTACGAAAAACATAATTAACCACAGAACCAGATGATAATATAACAAGGACAAGTGACAAGCGAGCCTTTGTCTATGGCCATAGCTAAAGAACATGTCAAGCCGTAAAGATGACAACCTGTCATAGATTAATATTAGGGTCACAATGTACAAATTGTTCTTATTAATATTAATTTAACAGTCTACAATTTTTACAGTAGCAACTTTATCGATTTTGCTTCAGTCACTGTCACATTAAGTAGAGGTGTCACTGTTGCCAACTTAGCACGTTCGGTGCTTGATTTAGCACTATTTTAACAAGTCTTGCACTGAAATCTAATAAACAGCACCTAGCATTAAATATAAATAATTAAGGTTATTATGTTCTGACAGAAGAAATTGCTCTGACTTTATAGGTTGCTATAGTCCTGTAGGAGATTTCCCATTAAATAAAAAAAGAAAGGCGAAAAAAAACACGATTATGTTTGTCATGTTCTAATTAAACTCCGTTGTTTGGCGTATTTATTGACGTGAGCCTAGCATTCTATGATTAGTGTTTTAGCTATGAATTGCTATTTGCGTATATCTTATTAGATTAGATGTCAGTGAAGATGATAAAAGTAATAATATTTTTATGTTAAATGTTAATTTTTTACACGTTTAGATAATCCTATAAAATTTGTTCAAGCGTGAAGTATCCGAGAACAAAAATTGAGCTGATTTTATTTGTAATCCATCTTCTTCGAAAATTGTTGTAATCAATCAAATCAATAAACACCAAATAAAATTATAGCCTGTGTAAAAATATAATTACCGTGGCCAGTACGAAAACTAATGCTATTGTGATTTGCTCAATAACCAAAAAATAAGTAAGTACAAAGCTCAAACAAACTAAAGACCGTTCTTTTTCTAAATAGATTTTAGCACAATTTTTGAAAATCCCTAGCAAACAAGAACTTTTTTAGAAGTTTTTAGCACCCAGCTCTTAGCACTCTTGCCGTCCAAAACAGAGGTGGGCAATTATGAATGAAGACTGAATTGAGAAAAGTATTTATTAAAAATGTAGAGTGAGAAGATTAAAAAAAAATTATGTGTGCAATTCACACGTGGTAGAAGTGAAACCTTCACATCTATGTTTTTTTAATTCAGAAAATGATCAAATACACACTAATTTAAAGTTTATGAAAATGTACATACAAGTACTCACAATATCATTTTCAATTAATGCACATTTGAAATATCCATGGTAACCTAACACAATATCAATCAGTAACAGAATGACATGTGTTGGCTATAAAACTTTTGTACCATTTTACCATTGCCTACAACTTTCCTATCTCATTTTCTCCCACGTTAAATCTTATGAATTTACGTGTCTGTCTCTTTTTACTGTTGCTTTCGCTTTTTCCTTTCATCGACTTTCAAATCACAACGATGTTATATAAGTTTTCCCTTTAAAAAAGGTCGCGCAGTAGTAAGCAAAGTTCTTTACAAGAACATAAATTACCAATTAGCGAGAAAAAAAAACAAAAGGTCGTTCGGTCGTAATAATTACTAATTCTATTAAATATGTAACTACTAATATTAGTAACCTAGCATTAGTAATTAACTAATTACTAATGGCAATAATCGAGATATCTTCATAATCGAATAATTACATTAGTATATCTCACAATCGCCCACCGCTAGTACAAAATTAATCACAAATGCATACTACGCTTTACAAGGAATTCCCCATTCATAGTGACGACATATTTAGTTTTCTATAATAAAATTGAGTGAATTGATTATTGAACGGACAGCATTAGAACATTTAGAACCGGTTCACATTCTCTCTACCGTATGAAATACTAGTGACATTGGACTAAGTTGCAATTTTTTTAAATATCGGTACCAACATTATCTTTAAACAGATATCTAAAAACGAACACGTGGAAGGATAATCGTTTAAAAAACTGTAAGAAATATCCGGACTGTGCGAAAGAAGCACATGGGAAAGCAACGCAAGAAGAAATCTAAGGTAAGTACTAATTGTTATTTATCTCTGGTAAGTACCTACAAAATACATTTTATATCTACTGCAAAGGCTGTTTTTAAGGACGAATCCATAGAGTAAAGTCACAATAACATTATTACAAATGACAATTGGGTATACAGCAGGTATTTTTTTATAGTCGGTTATTATTTTTCATCATCACTACATAGTATAAAACAAAGTCGTTGTTGCTGTCTGTCCGTCCCTATGTATGCTTAAATCTTCAAATCTACGCAAAGGATTTTGAAGCGCTTTTTTTAATAGATAGAGTGATTCAAGAGGAAGGTTTATATGTATGATGCATGCATAATATTGTAGAGAAACACTGATGAATTTACAGGTTTCGAATGTGATGTCGTAAATAAACACATTTTTTTGCGCTTACATTGCAAACGCTGACTGAACCCCACGAGATAAATCAAAATAATGTACTACGGTATTGTACACCTTAAAAAGGTCAACAAAAAAGTCCGCGATGGTATATGTCTACCTCTTAAGGATAACCCACAATAACCATTTTTTATCCTTTACATTTTACGGGAAAAAATGGCTTAATTAGGAAGTTATTTTAAGCAATACAGCATGTAATTTAAATGATTATTTCCGAAGATATTACAGATTTAAAATGCAGGGACATAGCAGTGCGGCGCACAGTGGGCTGAAATCGGAGCCTCCCTTTCATAGGATTTTAGAAAAATTAAATATGTTATTTCATAGTATAAGTATACAGTTTTGTCAAAACAGTCATATCATTGTATAATTTAGCAATTTCTAGCTTTATTTTTAACTTCTACACCATATAATATGGACTTGTAAATTTCAAATCTATGAAAATGGATTTTCTTTTCGTCATAACTTTTTTGTGTTTGGAATTGTAAAGCTGAAAGTTATACATATCGTTACTGGGGTGGTAATGAACCCTTAGGACCTTTCACCTTGACTCCGGGCGTCCCCGTTCAACACATATTTGTTGATGAAAATTTCATACTTTGATGACATTGTATTGAGGTGAAATCATCAATCTGTAGGTTTATTTTCGACCTGAATGCTACAGGTATCGATTAATAAAGTTACCCCTGATTTACCCTACCACTTTGTTTTCAAAAATACGATTCAGAATTCGTTTTAAAATTTCAATATACCTATTATTCTTTATTAAAAGTTGTAAATTACCTATAAATTTGCTCTATAAACTTAAATTAACACCAATTATCATTACCAGCTACTATTCTTGATTGTTTTTGTTCCACATTTGTACCAAAATGTCTTGATTTTGCTAATTAGGATAATTAGTTTATTTGTTTCGTTGATATTGATGTTTGTCATAAAAGATTAAACAGTTATTTCTGGAGCTAGATTAGGATTCTAAATAAAAACCGTGTAAATAATATGAGATCTTATATTCATTTTAACTTATCGATTTCAACAGTACCTCTAAATAGATGATGTAAATGTAAATTCCAAATATATAAAAATATTTTATAACAAAATTATGATATTATCAATTATGATATACATATAGTTCCGATGATACCTACTTAATTACACTCATACATTACTCAGAGTCACACAAATGTCTTACATCTACAAACTCTATATTTTCTTTATCTGATGTAGAATTTACCAATAACAATTTAGCTTCATCTGATAGCGGTTTATGGCTAAGTTGACTTATCTTAGGTCTGATGCTGGACAGGTATGGGTCAGAAGTTATTAACAAACTATGGATAATATCCTCATTTGTTGCAATTCTACAGATTTTTCTCGAGGGGAATACTCTAAAATTTTTAAAATCTTTATTGCGTGCTTCAGAAACCTCTTCAGAAAATTTGCCAATTGGGATAAAGTTATTATGCTCAATTATGTCTGCACCATGCATGAGTAATTTATGCACGCTAGAAGGCATATAATACCACTGATATAACTCGACATATTTATGAGCTGTTTTAGAACAATATTGCCGGAACTTTTCCACATCAACAAACTTTCCACATGAGAATACCTGAAGAATCACCGCAAATCTCCTGATGAGTTCTTCACCAACATCAGTGATCTGTGCAGTTACTTGAGGATTTGCAAAAATCCTTCTTGCGGTGTTCCCATCATTGGTCGTTCCCGCACCTTGTTTAACTATATCTACAAGCAGTCCCATTTCATCTCGAAACTTTTCTTGAATAATCTTTTTCTTGTTATGTACTAGTTGCTTTAAATCGTCTCCTTTGGCTTACCATTTTTTTAATCTAGGCGATACGCAATATGCAATACGCATTCCATGCATTTAATCCAGGCGTGGAGGAAAGATAGGCCATACTTAAAAATATCCTCAGAATGAGTTCTTGGTGATATCAAGTCGATGGCATTCATATCTTTCGGCTTCGCTTTACAAATATCACATGCTGCTGTTGAGGTATCTGAAAGATATGAAGTTATCTTACCATCTATCATGGTCATATGAAGTCTGTGTTTCACATTTGTATCATTGACAGCAGTTGGCTACAATGCAGCAATTTCCCTTTCAACTGCCAGCATTTCTTCTTTTATATTTAAATTACTTTCCTTTATGAACTTAAAATAAATAGATCTACAGTAAAATGTTGATGATGCATTAGAACTTTTCCATGTAATTTCATCCGTATCCTCTCTCACCATTTTCAACGGTACAAATGAACACATGAAGATACTGGAATCATCCTCAATCATTTTTTGTTTGTAGTTGCTTTGTCCAGATGCACCATCAAAACCCCATTTACTGATGAGAGTTAAATTGCTACCACTAACCTCTGTTGCAAATGGTAATGTTTTTAAGAGTCTCTTGACTGTAATGTTAAGAACAGACTGAAGTTTTAGCTTGACTTCACTATCTGCTATCAACATGTCTTCTTTTTCCACGTAGCACTCCTTTTTCGCAGACTGTATTGCACTATATGATGGGAAAATATCACACCCCATGTATTTTGTACTCTGCCTTAGTGTTGCGTATTGCCATTTTGATAACTTCAAAGACGTTGATATACCCAGTGCTGCATCAGCAGAATAAGTTCGCTTTGTAGGGTTTAGGCATGCTCGAAGCATTTTTGCATCTTCAGGGTGTTTAATTAAATGCTTTAATAACTCAGAAAACTCAGTGTGGATAACGCATTTCAAATGACCTCTTTCTAGAGTAAGCAAGTCGTTAAACATGGTTTTATGCCTACATTTAAAATTCAAGGACAAGTGTATCGCTTAGCCGGGAGCTTGCTACCACTTCGACCAGATGATCACAAATTTCTGCAAATTTATTTTATCGCTTATTTAGATACACAATGATCAACGCGGTGTTCAAGTGTCGCACAACCAATAGGTAGAGATTTGATCAGATCTCTTCAAGACATGTTACATTCTCATAACTGCTACATACAGTCATTTAAAACGGCGATTGAGAGTGTTCCAGTAGACACTCCAGACTTTAATGTCGTAATCTATGCAAATAAAGTTCCTGTTGGAGAACACAGAGGACGATATAATGCGCCTTCCACGAGTGAAGTAGCAGTGGTAATAGCTGGACAGCAATTTGACAAAAGAGATATTGTATTGTATAGTCGTGATGATAATTTGCAAAAGATTGCAGATTTACACAGATCTTATGCCAGCTTACAATATCCTTTGATGTTATGTCGCGGAGAAGATGGTTATGCCATTAATGTGTCTCAAGTTGACCCAATCAGTGGTGCACTTTTGCGTAAAACAGTGTCGTGTATGAACTACTATTGCTACCGTATAATGACAAGACGTAACAATTTCAACCCTTTGCTTAGATATGGAATGTTGACAAACAAATACTTGGTCGATCAATATGTGAAAATTGAATCTGAGAGAATGGCTTACATCCGTAACAATCAAACTAAATTACGTTCACCTTCAGGATGCTTTACAGGCGAATGAACACA
The DNA here is from genome assembly GCA_033032175.1 of Saturnia japonica. Classification (NCBI taxonomy): domain Eukaryota; kingdom Metazoa; phylum Arthropoda; class Insecta; order Lepidoptera; family Saturniidae; genus Saturnia; species Saturnia japonica. The sequence continues at coordinate 729,502 of CM065317.1, forward strand.
GTAACAGTATTGGACAGTTGGTTATATTATTTTCATCATTCACAGGTGGACCTCGATATTTACAAGAAAAATCACAGGACTAATACCAATTTAACTCCACAAGATAGATACGATATAGTTAACAGAGTCTTCCATTTAAAAGTTCAGAAACTCCTGCACCTCATTAATAAGTCTGATATATTCAGTCCGCCGCGCTGTCATCTGTACACTATAGTGCTATCTGCTATCTGCTGGTGTGGTTAGTGAACAAAATCAGACCAAATCAAATTGACAGCGTTATTTCAGCTGAATTACCGGTTAAAGAAGATCCTGTCCTGTTCGAAATCGTAAAGAAACACATGGTGCACGGCCCTTTCGGAGCTTTAAACCGTAATTCTCCTTGTATGCTAGATTCCAAATGCAGTAAAAAAATTCCGAAGTCGTTCCAAACTCAAACATCTACTAGCGATGACGGATATCCCAAATATCGTCGACGATCGCAAGAACAGGGCGGGCAAAGTGCCACCGTCCGAAACCATGATATTGATAACCGATGGATATTTTCCTATAATCCGCTCCTTTTGAAAATTTTTGATGCCCACATCAACGTAGAGTTGTACAGTTCAATAAAGTCGATCCAATATGTTACTAAATACATTAATAAAGGTAGCGATCAAGCCACTTTCAGCATACAATCACCAAATGAAGTGGAAAGATATCATTCCGGACGTTACATTCGCAGCTCTGAAGCAGTGTGGAGGATTTTATCATTCGAAGTGCACGATCGAGCTCCCACTATTGTCCACCTTGCAGTTCATTTAGAAAATTGGCAAAGAGTATGTTTCACTGAGAACAATATACTAGAAGTTGTCAATAACCCGCGGGACACAACATTAACCGCATTCTTCAAATTATGCGCTCAAGATGATTTCGCGAAAACACTGACATATAACAGAGTTCCAAGTTACTATACATGGAACCAGAGTTCTAAAACCTTTCAACGGTGAAAGCAAGGTACTGCGGAAGAAGAAGAAGCGGGGCGAGTCGCTAGTCTTAAATAATAGGAATTGTGTTTATCCACAATTCTGCTGACGTCACGCGAATAGAATATTTTTCCAATTAGGTTTCTTCGAAATTATGAAACATAGCTCTATCAAGATGGCGCCATGGCGGCTCCCTTTTTAAACTGTCCAGGGAGTTTTTGTGGCATCCTAAAATGTATGTTCTTAGTTAATATTTATGTGCACAATAACTAAATTAAATCACGTTAAATATCGCCAAAATTACATGATATAGGGCCTAATAACATAGTTTCATGAATAATAATAAAAACTACTGCATGTCAGATTAAGATCACGCAAAAATCTTTTTAATAATAATATAATCTGGTTATTGTAATAGGTCGTGAACGCTTAAAAAATCCCGATTTTCTTTACGGAGCCTCAAGGGTTTTAAATTTCTTGTAGTTTGGGGTAGTCAATAATACGTAGGTAAGTATGGTTCTTTTTTCGATGGAGTACATAATATGGTATGTATATATTTCGTTCAGCAAATTGCTATATAGTAAATTTTGCTTACTGCGTATTGCTAATTTGGAATGTAATGTATAAAAATAGTGTACAAGCCAGGATCGTAGCTACCGCTGTATCAGACGTATCTTCTCTAACTATACAAATAATTTTTTTTTTTTTTCGATCTGACTACTTTGTTAGCCTTAGGGGCCCTGAAGCCGCTGCGGCTTTTACAGCTTCACCGAACTTAGGGGCGAGCGCAAAAGGCACTCAACCGCGAAAATTGTTTGGACGACTCGCACGAGGGTGCTAAAGTAGCTGGACCTCGGCTCGGGCGGTCGTCGCGCATGCAAATAGGTCGCGATCTAACTGAATCCCTACTCCTACGATTCGAGCTAACTAATATATACTCATAGGCATGTTCCCTTCCTCCTGGGAGGAAGGAAGGAACCATGTGTATGTGTATTTAGTGATTTGAAAGTATTTCTACACTAACAAGCGAAAAAAAATTAAAAAAAGGTTCCTTACTGAACAAGCTTAATCCTTTCCCTTCCACATTCAAATCTCTCGCTAATGAGCCGCGGACAGCGCCGCGCGCGACCGCGCAACAAAAGCCTCACTCGCGCCCTCTATCGTGAGGAAAAATTCATTCATCGACTGGATGGCGGTTAAAAATCTACCGAACAACAAATGGCCTCGCGAGTGCTCCGGTCAATTCAATGTACAAGACACAAAATTAACAATATTAAGTGAAAAAAGTGAGTGCTCATTTAGTGACGGTGCATGAATCAATTCCGTAAGTCCAAAATTCATACCAAACACTAATTTATCCTACCTTAAGCTGTAACACTTACAGAACCCATGTACCTGTGTGGTGTGCATGTGTGTATGTTCATACGTGTGTAATGTTGTATGTGGGTAGCTAAGTGTTGCACGTATAGTGTCACTTGTATCGCGCGGGCGGCTGCCTGACCCAAGGGCTTCACGCCGAGGAAACGGACCTAGGCTTGGGTTACCGCTGGAGAGGGTGGACGTGGGGGGTGTGCGGGAGCGAAATTAACCACCCGTCCTCTGCGGAGAGAACGGTGGTTACGCTGACACGCTCTGTTTGGAGAGACGGATGAATAATATTTATTTGCTTTTTCAACGCGATCGTCCGGGTCGGTAAAAATGTTACGCGGCCGGCGTTTATGCCGGGTGGTAGTGGGTTCCGCGACATATGTAGCAGCTGCTTTAATCAACGGATTCGCGTGATTCGACGCGTTGTCGTAATACGAACGAGAGAGATGTCTGACGTGGGCATGAATCGAAGGAAGATCCATATCTCTATGGAGATCTTCACTTCGAATATACCTAGGGTCCCCAGTGAAACGATAGAGAAACTTATTCCTATACCTGTATTTTTTGTAACGGTTTAAAGTTCGATTCGGACATATGTGTGAACGCTGCGCAACTATACGTCATAATCGGATGGATGCACATCTTGTAGAGCGTCAGCTTATGTCTTGTGGACATTTTGCTTACCGAACATAACAGAGGATGCAAACGGCTCAGGACCCAAGCGGCCCTGTTCCTAACTATACGGGCGTGGGGTCTAAAGGAGAGCCTACTATCTAGGTTTACGCCTAGATATTTGGTCTCCCTTACAAAGGTGGTTAGATTACGTAAGAGTTCAAGAGATTTGAGCCTGCACGGCAACCATTAGGAATCCGCGTCGAAGAGCATCGCGGCGCTCTTCGAGGGATTAACGGCTATTCGCCAGTCGTTAAACCACTTCCCGAGAGTGGTCATGGCGCGTTGGACTCTATGTTTGAGGTGGAATCTGTTCCTTCTAGAGGCATATATGACTATATCGTCAGCGTATAGCCATACCTTGACCTGCGGGAGTCTAGGTAGGTCACTGACGTACAGGTTGAAAAGGCTAGGAGCCAGGATCGAACCTTGGGGGACTTCTGAGCGTATAGGGCGGAGCGTGGATAATTCACCTTCCACTCTGTAGCGGAAGGTGTGGTCTGTGAGGTAATCGCGAATGATTTTAACTAATCTATCGGGGACTTCACGACAGTACAGCTTATAGATCAATCCTTCGTGCCAGACCTTATCAAAGGCCTTGGCAACGTCGAAAAAGACTACAAGTGTACACCGGGGATTATATAATTCGGCAAAGTTAAACGTAACGTGCTCCGTGAGACGGTGCAGTTGATGAGTGCAAGAATGTCTAGCACGAAAACCGAACTGCACAGGCGGATAGAGGTTTTTCTTTTCTATTACGGACTTGAGACGGTTCAGAAGGAGCTGCTCGTAAATTTTCCCTAACATATTTAGGAGACTGATCGGGTGGTAGCTGTCGGGAAGTGACGCGCTCTTGCTGGGCTTATGGATACCTATGACGATGGCCATTTTCCAGGCGGCTGGGTACTTCATTCCTGATCCCGTCGGGAACTGGTAACTTTCTAAGCTTAAGGCTTTTGAGTACGGAACAAACTTCCTCAGACGTGACTGGGGACGAGACTCTGTCGCGGGGAGCTTGTCCAGCTCCCGCACGCAGCCATCAATACCCTCGACCCGGTCGGTATTTGCATTGACACTGTCCGGAGAGCACTGGCTCTTCAAGTAAGTGGCAAGGCACTCCGCCTTGTCGAGGCTATCGATAGCGGGTGATATGCCGGGACCCCTCTCGAGAGGAAGCATAAGAGGAGAGGCCTCTATTTTAAGAGCGTGGGCTACTTTCCAGTAAGCCAGATGTGACGGCCTTAGCCCTTCGACTAAGGTGTCCCATCTGTGACTTCTGAACTCGGTTATGCGGGCTTTAACCGCTCTCTGAAGTGCGTGTAAACGTGCGCGGTTTTGACGAAGATAATAGTGTCAAAATTATTGGGCTTCATTGGAAAACCCATGAAGACGTGCTTTATCAAGATTAAATGCTAGTAATGCGGCATTTCTAAACGCACAATGTTTTCGGTGACAACGAGACTTTTCGATCCGCTCTCATTACAGCGTCCGGTCACCGCGCTTTTAAAATTATTGGTACAAGAATGCTGGAAACTTAACTTAGACTGTGACGATGAGATGCCAGCTCACATTAAAAATCAATGGCCGCAATTTCAAAACGAGCATCATTTGTTAGAAAAGACAAAAATACCGCCTCATAAAGGTATTTAAAAAAAATAAAAATCACATTGATAGGTTTCGCCGATGCGAGCGAAAAATGTTATGGCGCCGCAGTCTATGTTCGAGTTCGCCAGGATGCTAATGACGTGCGCCAGGTAATGCTGCTTTGCTCAAAATCTAAAGTAGCTTCTGCGAACAAAACTATCACCGTACCACGCCTTGAACTATGTGCAGCACTTTTATTGTCCACTTCAATGGTAGCGGTACGCAACTCCATCGGGGAACGTATCCACTTAAACAACGATATTATTGCATTTTCCGACTCTACTGTAACGCTTTCTTGAATATTCGCTCCGCCATATCGATTTCAAACATTTGTAGCGAATCGAATCTCCGCAATTAATGAAAATTTGCCAACCGAATATTAGTGTCATATTCCTGGGGATGAAAATCCAACATATATTATTTCGATGCAGAATAAACTAATCAACGACCATTTATGGTTTCACGGTCCATCGTAGCTCACTTGGCCTTCCAATACATGGTCCATTCAACGTGCTAATCTGTTATCTGTGAACGAGCTTCCAGAAATAAAAATATTAACTTTAGCCGCTCAAACTGATACGAACATCAACAATTCGGACGTTCTATATGACTTTAGTAATCGAATGTCTAAGTGGATTAAATATATTCACACAGTAGTGTATGTTTTAAGATTTGTTAAAATCTTAAAATCACGTTATTTAATATCGGTACAAAACATAGAAGTTGCCGAAAAATACACAGTTCGAAGTATACAAAGAAGACACTTCCATAACAAGAATATTCCTGCCTTGCAAAAACTAAGTTCATTTATTAACAAAGATAAACAATTCGTGTAGGCGGACGCTCAAGTAACGCTCAGCTAAACTTTTATACATCCTATGGGATGGTAAAACTATGGTTTTACCTGCAAAGGATTCTATTGTTCATTTACTAGTCGACCATGCCCATATTTTAAACGCTCACGCCGCCGGCTTTAGCCTACTCCAAGCTTTGCTCACGCAAAATGATTACATTATTTCTTCAAGAAACATGTTACGAAAATTCATCAAAAATTGCAACGCTAGTTTTAAAGTAAAACCAAAAGGTACTTTTCCTATTATGGCAGATTTACCCCACTTTTGAGTAAGTGACGTTAAAAGTTTTGTTTACCTGGCGTTGACTACTCAGGCCCATTTTATATAGAAACTTATCTTCACCGCGCCGCGGTGTAAATAGCGTCAAAGCATATCTTTGCTTATTGGTTTGCTTAACTACGAAAGCATTACACCATTCCAATTTCAAACGATGTATAAGCAGACTTGGGCCCTTTTCCATAATTCTTAGTGACGAAAGTAGTAATTTCGTTGGCGCAACTTGACGAATTACAAGCATATTTAATCTGAAATACTTATAATAAATATCTTGATGAAAATTTTGCAGATTTACATATTCAATTTAAATGCAGCCCTTCCTTCGCATCACACGCATATAAGAAAACCACGTAAAATCAGTTAAAACTCATTTGAAAAGGGCTATAGGAAATCAAATCTTGTCATATGAAGAGCTAAGTACTGTCTTAGTTCAAATCAAAGGTATTCTTAATAGCCGTCCGCTAGCGTCCTAGAGGCTCTGATGCCATCTCATTTTCTTAATATTACTCTTGGTTGGGCATAAATACCTAAAGTATATAACTTAACGGTTTTCAAAATTAATGTGCATTGGATGTTGGTGTTCAATGCACCTAAATCTAAATCTTATTTTTGAAACCATATTCTAGATTGGGCCAAGGGATATCAATACAAATAGAATTTAAATTAATCATACTTGCATAAGTACGTTCGCCGCGGTGAAGAGATTATTTACACATCGCTTCATCAACTCCTTTAAAATATTTTACCTGCTCAGGATGTTTATGACATACCTGATAGTCGATTAACTCGCTTTGATTTGCTCAATAAACTGGTGCAGTCCTACTGGCATAGATGGAGATTAGAATATTTGAGCTCACTTCAAAGCAGATAGAAATGGAACACTCCATCTAATCCTGTACGAAAAGGACTTGTAGTTATTATAAAAGATGACAATTCACCTACAATGAGATGACCAGTTGGAACCATTGTAGACTTATTTCCAGGCAAAGATGGTGTCAACAGAGTGCCCAAGATTAAGACCAAAACTGGTTGATATGTTCGAAGTGTTCATAGACTTTGTCCGCTCCCGCTTCAATAAATTCTTTGAAATGACAAAAATTTTAAACTTTTTATAATTTAATTATCCTGAAGGCATCCCTTCCATCCCAGGGGATAATGGTAACGCCATCTGTATGTTTATAATGTTATTTATACTTTTCTATCTATCTATATTTCATACGCGATATATTTAATATATTATGTAGTATATGCTACCCGTCCCCTTTTCAAAAGAACGGAACGCACAACCGCCAGCCGCAAACCACGCACTCTCGAAAACTGACCGCTACGCATCGCACGCTATAATCATGTATCAGTTATATTGATAAAAAACATTACCATGATTTAAAGTGCTTTTAAAGAACTACTCAAAGTGATATTGTGGTCCATCATCATCGCGAACCAGCAAGTTAAACATCGCGGTACCAGGCGTTACTAGGTGTAAGTTCTGTTCTCTTTCCGAAAACTGATTCAAAATCTATACTATATACTTATAATATAACAAAGAGGAAGAGTTTTTTGATTGTTTGTTTGTTTAAAAACGCAAATCTCGGGAACTACAAAGAAAGAAAAAGTTTATTTATTCGTCACACAACACATCAAAAACTGAAATTATAAAAACATAAAATCGACACAACTGACAAAATAATGCCAATAATAATAAGTAACGTGTCGTGCGGGAATAAACAGGTCCCAGTCTCTCAGCATAACTGCTATACTGCATCAGTACAGCGCTGGTATTCTGACTGGGCCACATTAACATACATCACGAACATCAATAAAAATAAAATAAGATTATTAAAAAAATGTAAATAAATAAATAAAATAATACATACTAACAATGTACAAAAAATAAATAAGAGCAATTAAAACTGTGTTAGAAAGAGAGAGAGGAGTTCACACCTTTTAGATCACACTAAGCGACAATTCTGGTCCTGTAACAAAAGTTTGAAAGTTGGGTTCGAAAAATTATTTTTGTATATGATAGCCAGATTCACGAGGAATAGTGTAGGCTATCTAACATTAGGCTACGACTCTCAGCTAACCTTAATTTTGATGTTTGTTAAGTAAGTCGGAGGTGGAAGCCCTCCCGAACTGCTTTATCCGCATGCGCTGGCGTAATGGTTAATGACATGTAAATACAATATTCTACAAAAATATTGGTCCTTAGTATATCTAAAAGAAAGTCAATAATAGTATATGCATATCTCTTATAAGTAAGCCTCAATTAGGTCATTTATGACAAAATATTGTTGAACAATAAAAAAGTGATCAAGACAATTTTATGATGATAAACTTTGCCCTATACAGCATGTCATTTGGATTTATAATTAGAGAGATAATGAAAAAAAAAATGAGTACTCGGCTCGGCTCTCTATATCTATAATACCTATATGACGGATATCTCTGGCTGCTCGATATAAATATTGTCTATACTGAAGTATTCTATATCACCAATCAGTGATTTCTTTTAAATTATATGCAGATGAAACCACGGGGCATAGCTAGTGTTATATATTCGAACTAAATATTTTTGTGTATTCATTTCATATCAAACTTAATTCATCTTGCTAAAATCATCCGTAGTGTTAATCTTAATAGTAAACACAGGTTATATACACAGTTGATGCCCCTATTTTTTATTCTGACTCACTAGTTCTACTAGTACACCCTAAGGGCAATGAAGTCTCAGACGGCTTTTACAGTGACATGGCTGCTGCGCCAACTTATATCTATAGACAAACCTTTACCGGTGGTACTGTACTGAGATTTGTTACTTGTAAGGACTATCTATTAACTGTCACCGTCACTGTCGTTCGTTCCGTTGTACGTAGGTTTACTTCAAACATTGGTGTGAATGTTTTTTATATGGTTTCGATATATTTTGAAATATCGGTAGATTTGAGGTTCATAATGGTAGATTGGTAGACAGGAGACAAAATTGGTAGATCTACCAATAAGTTGGTAGATATGCCAATAATGCGTAGGATACCGGTAGCGTAGTGTTCGGCGAGCCTTCATACAAATGTATGTACGATATTGGGCGGCGCGGCAACTGGTCTACGGTACTCGTATAGGATACTTGTCGCCTGTAATTATCCTATATCTAAGAAAGGCATTACAGTAGCGGTATTTTAATATCATCTATACAATTCATAAAATTGAAGTGTCTGTTTGTAATGTCAAAATAACAGTTTCTTACTAAATGCATATGAAAGTATATACGATACTTATAAAGCCGCCTCCACAGGCTTGGCGTTTGCCACAAACACCAAACACGTGACAAACACCGACCACAATCACCAAACACAAACACGGCATCCCCATGCTTGGCGAACGTGTTAGTATATTCCGGTTAGGCAAACATGGCGGACGTCGAGCTTGTGGCAGCGATTACTTTCGGGTTGACCTATTTTTATTTTAAGAAAAGGCAAAATGAAATTGAACGAAAAAATAAATAATAGTTTAAAAAAACAAAAAAAAATCACGCTTTCATAAAAAATCCAACTAAAAAACAGAAAATAAAATTTAATAAATTTGATTAAGTACAGTTTAAAAAAAATGAATGTACATTATTGTAAAAAAGCGTGGGGTGTATTCAAAGCGCTTTTTAAGATATTATATTAACGAAGTGATGATTCTTCTACTCATTAACTGTCAATAAAATGTTTATAATTATTGACACTATGCACCCCACGCTTTTTTACAATAATGTACATTCATTTTTTTTTACACTGTACTTAATCAAATTTATTAAATTTTATTTTCTGTTTTTTAGTTGGATTTTTTATGAAAGCGTGTTTTTTTTTTGTTTTTTTAAACTATTATTTATTTTTCATTTTTTAGTTACATTTTTTAAACTATAAATTATTTAGTTCGATTTGCTAACTATCAACCGCCCTTAATATGTACAAATGTGTTCCGATTGTATCTTGGTTAAGAACACATATTCAAAGATTTCTATGATGCCAATATAAACAGCGAGACACATAGAGGTGCAACCTTATTTACATATACAGTCAGTCACATTAATGCTTGAGTATGGAATTTTCAATCCGTAATCACTCTACAAAATATTATAATCATAGGAGCGAATCTGTTGGCGGCACCTGTTAATTTTGAGCAATCAAGTTCTTCAATTCGTATACCGTCCAAGGATCTTCCACGACTAAGTGCTACATAAGCTTGTCCAGCAGCAAACAATCGCGGACCCAAATAAATGACTGCATGATCAACTGTATAACCTTGCATGCCCGAAAGAGTAAGTGTGGAACTGCACCCATGCGTAGTTCGCGCACTAGCTCTATCTCTCTTACTCGTATGCAAAGTATGCGGAAAGAAATTAATTAATCCTGGCGAATCTAATTAGGATAATCGAATGCTTTGATCGGATTATTGCATTGTCATCGACTTTTGATACGTGTGCAAAGTTTGAATTAAATCTGGTCATTCAAAGTAGGACAAAATCGAGCTCAAAGGGGTCGGTTACATACATACATACATACATACAGGTGAAGCTAATAAAAGCGTGTTAAAAAAAGGAAACGACGACGATGGTGGATGATAATTAATAAGAATAATAACCACTAGCAACTTCGTCCGCCGCCCGCAAGCTCGCGCGTACAACTGATTGCTTACAAGCGTTTGGATACATCGCAAACATGTTTGTCGAACACCCTTTGATTTGTGCACAAAAACCGACATCGACTCCGATCACTGGCAAACACAAACAAAAACAGGCAAACACAAGCAAACACCTATCCACACGTTTGTGTTTGCTGTTTGGTGTTTGCTGTTTGCCGTTGTTTGCCAAGCCTGTGGAGGCGGCTTAACAAAACACCAATTTTTAAAATTTTTGTCTGTGTGCCTGTTTGTTCCGGGTAATCTCCGAAACGGTTGGACCGATTTTGACGGGACTTTCACTGATAGATAGCTGATTATATAGGGAGTAACTTACGATACTTTTATTTTAGAAAAAGTGTTCCGCAAAAATAAAAAATAAACTGGTCATGGTGAATCAATTCGGGCACTTAAATGGCTTGCGCTGAGTAAACCATAAGAGATATAGCAAATTAATGTACTACATAATTATAGGAATTAAAACGACCTACAAAAAGTTCGGGAGAGAATACATCTATCTTCTAAAGAAAATCCACAATGAGCATAGCATCCAAAATAGCCGGGAGCGGGGGAGCTAAATTCGCGCGAGCATTCTGTAGTCCACGTGATCGAAGCCACGGGCACGGCTAGTCTATACTAATATTATAAAGCTGAAGAGTTTGTTTGTTTGGTTAAACACGCTAATCTCAGAAACTAATGGTTCGAATGGAAAAAATGTTTCAGTGTTGGATAGCCCATTTATCAAGGAAGGCTATAGGCTATATAACATTATGTTATGAACAATAGAAGTGGAACATCAATGAAATTGTTGGAAAAAGGGCAAATTTTATTTCTTTTGAGAGCTTCCATTGCGTTCGCTGCGTAAATGGTTAAAGTTACGCAACAATCGTGTGTGATGGAATTGTTTCTCTTAAAAATTTCTAAACAAGTCCGCGATAGCATGTGTCTACCTTTTAAGGTTTACTCAATATAACCTTTTTTACGGTAATAAATTTTATTCTAAAATAATGAATTATTTGCGAAGGTGTTTTTATATACTTAAGTATTAAGTACTTAAGTAGTATTAAGTATTCAATTTTGATTACAGTAATTGATTTAAACAAATATCTTAGGTGATATCACAGTTTGAAAATAACTCGGCAACAAATTAATGATCAAGTACCGCGAGCTCATTTTTATTATGCAGAATAATGTGTGAGGTGGGCGGCACCTAATAATACAGTGCCTACGACCCACTCTCTAACCCTTTCTCTCTCTCTCTCATTACATGATGCACTAGTCAGCTGCAGCTGCAAGTTGCGCTGATCAGGTAATATATTATAATAATATGTGTAGGTAGTTCAAGTCATTTGTGCGCGCGACCCTGTTGTGCGTAAAACGTGTATAGATATGGTGACTACGTCACGTGCATGTCAAGAAGTACAGTCAAGCACACAAGAGAGTTTTATTAGCTGTTTTACTTTTAGCTGTTGAATTTTTTTACATGCTATTTTGTCAAATTTAAAATTAACGAACAGTGCAATTAGGTAAATGCATGTTTTTTATACATATTATCCTGTATCTAATGTAAATAATGTTGGTTCTATTCACTTCATTATTTCCGTCCCTTTCTATTCTATGTTATACAAAGCTATATATTAAATTCTTCAAACATGATCTATAGGGTTTAGGATGATATGGGGGTAGGCGAAGAATTTTTATGCCATATTGCCGAGTATTTTTTCTGTTACCAATATTCAGATTTAAAATTAGAATTTAACGTTTTAATATTTTGATCATTGTGGTACGACTCATTAGGGGCCATTCATAAAATACGTCACACGAATTTCATGATTTTTGACCCCTCCCCCGTCCTTGTCACAGCTGGTCACATTTGTGAGACCCCCCCACCTAGTGTGTTGTCACATATTTTGCAATTTTATAATTAGAAATTTCTGAAATTAAAACATCAGTGTTCGGAAATTATTTTAATTTCCATTTAAATTATTGTTCAATAAAATCGACATCAAATCAAACAAAGGTATAAAAATTAACAAAACATAAAAAAAATCATTTTAATGAAAGATAAAAACTTAATCCTCTTCAGTCCATAGACTTCGAATCCAGTCCTTTATATTATTTATAACTGGCATAGTAGTGACATCGTTCTCATTTGGACAGTTAACATCAGAAACATTAATTGTGTCAATATCTTCTTCATCTAACCATAAAGCTTCATTGTCATCATTCAAACAAAGAATTTCCCTGGCACGTCTAGCAGCAATTCATTGAGGCCGAATTTTCACGATGGGCAATACTTCTTCTTGCGTTTTATGTGTTTTCTTGTGTAGGTTAGTGGCCTTGTATGATGCAAATATAACCACAGATACCACACGATCGCTTAAATAAGTATACCTCGACACTGGGGCAATAGGTATCATATGGAACTTGCTTCAAATATGATGAAGCTCGGAGATCCAAAGATAGCTGAAGTAACAGTGGAGTGATAAAAAACAGAACACGTGCAAAGACTTAGACTCGCACAGGTATTAAAATACAAATTACAGTCGGAAAGCAAAAGTAAAAACAATAAATTAACAATAGCGTCTGAGCAACAATAAATGAACAAGATTACTTGCTTCGCTAAAGTTCAAATGAAATCAAAAATAATAAAATTAAACACAACATCAAAAAGCAAACACATGTTAACGGGAGTCATAAATTCGTGGTAATCGTATTTATTGTATACTCCTAAATTTATTTCTAAGAAACAATGGTGTACTTACATTGTCGATAATATTCTTAAAGTCGGTAACTTATTTTTTTTTCGAACTATAAGGTAATAAATTTCAAATAATCGAGTTGTAAAAGTTGTTAAATAAAACATTGCTATGTTCGAGTTACAGAAGTCCAATATAATTTTTTCTCTGATTATTTTGACTAGAAGGTTGAGATTTAGTGCAACGGAGGTTTTGGGGCTTGAATGAAAGGGAACACATTCTTTCGAGTTTGGGAGGTTTTCGACTTAAAGAAGTTCTAATGTACTTTAGATATAAAATATTATATTTTGAAAAAATATGATGTCATAAAATTTGGGACCCTTCCCTACCCCTTTTACACAATGTCACACTTCGTTGACCCCCTCCCGCCCCTAAACGTGTGACGTAATTTATGGATGGCCCCTTATCAAGCACAACTATTGGTTAGGTGAAACATTATTTCCGTGACGAACCTAATATTTCTATTACCAACTGTACCCGTAAAACAAAGCGAAAAAAAAACATGTTGATAGGAAGGCGACTACCGCATCACTGTTATAGGTACAATTAATTTTTTTTTTTAAGAACAGACTATACTGTTAGCCTTAGGGGCCCTGAAGCCGCTGCGGCTGTTACAGCTTCACCGGACTTGATACAAGTAAAAACTGCATGTTTATTATATTAGCTAAAGTCTATTTAATCAATAGTAAGGTACTTTAATAGAATTTTTTTTTTCAGTATCTCTGTTAATAATGGTACTGGCAGTTAATTCGACTGCAGCGGAAAATGCGAAAACATACCGTACGCGTGACTTCGATGATCAGGCTGCACATATAATAAACTCCGCTTTGATGGGAAAGGATAAATTGGCTGAGTTGGATTTAGTGCGTAATGATATCGAGAGAGCTTTGCAAACTAGGTGGCCGGGTAAACTTGTTTTATAAAAACTATTTCTTATATAGGAATTAAGTGGGCTTTATTTATGGCTTTCTAGGAAGTACGATTTAATAAAATTGGTCATTTGTTGGTGATTTTTTACATTACCTTGTCGTCTAACATACTAAATCTACAGGTAAAAGTTTTCCAAGAATAACATAGAATAAATAATATTCACGTTTCTTTTTAAAATCTTTGATTTCTCTTCATTACAATAAATGTACCATTCTCTACTCAACTACTATGAAAAATCTTGGTATCATCTTCGATACTAAATTATGCTGGATAGACCAAGTCAAGGAAATTTTATGCTTCTCTTCGTTATCTCATTCGTTTGAAAAACTTTCTTCGTATTGATACAAAGATTTCCCTAGTAATAGTGACCTTCTCATCCCTCTTCTAGATTATGCAGACGTTGCTTATTTGGACCTCTCAGAAGATCTCTAAAGTAAACTTAATCGTCTACTTAATAACTGTACCTATCCGTTTCATCACTTTCATCTTCCGTCTTCGGAAGTACGATCATGTATCTGAATACCGAGGCAGCTTCCTATTCGGCAACGTAGGAATATTGTTTCCTCTTCTCCAAAGTTAAGAATCCCAAATCTCCTACATAATTAAAACCACTATTTCAATCTCTCATCCGATTCTTTAATTCTCATCATACTAATTTTTCACGACCGATTTTTTGCTGTAACAGCAGCATGACTGTGGAGTTCACTTCCTATCAACATCCAGTTAACCAACTCTCTCATTCCTTTAAGCATCAGCTACGTACGTTCTACTTGAAAGAGTTTAATATGTAATAGATTTTGTTTACTAGACATTATGCAGACTCTGCATACTGAAGAATGTTTTTGGAAGATGAATGAAGAGAATGCCTTTTAGCATTAAGACTATTGTATCTACACTTATATGCAGAATTTTTTTTTATCGGTTCTCTGGTGTTACAAGCGTCCATAGATTGCGGTAACCGGTTACCATCAGACATCCGTAGGCTTGCTTGCTAAGTTAAATAAAAAAAGTATTTATACATATTCATATAATATGCTGAACGGTGAAATATTAATACGTTTTAATTCAATTCGTTTGATGTATTCCAGAATTCAATCTTCAACGTTACGGTTCAACTACAACGGGGCTTGGGTTGAAATCAAGCGATGCCGACTTCTACTTCGCTTTACCGGATCAAAAACCATTGGATTTAAAGAGCATTGTCAACGAAGCGCTACAAGTTTTCGAAAAGCAACCAGAGTTGTTCGGCAATTTTAGTACTAAACACCCACCGAGTGGATTGTTATTAAACTTGGTTCATTTGCCAACGGGGATGGAGTGCGATGTTAACTTTCACGTGCCGTATGCGGTCAGGCAGTCCCAGCTCATAGCTTACCTTCTAAATTCAGATAAGCGTGCATTAAAACTTGCGAATCTTTTAAAAATTTGGGGTTCGATCCACGGCGTGACTGGCTGCGACAAAAAGATTTCCAGTTACAGTGTTACTTTGCTTCTTGTGTTCTATTTACAACAAAAAGGTATTCTGCCATCGATCGCTTTACTCCAGAAGAATGTGGAACCAAACATGATTGGAAATTGGAACGTAGCTTTCAATACTACTCAGTATAAAAACAAGAGTAAGGAATCTCTTTACAGCCTTCTGGGTGGATTCTTTAAGTATTACAGTGCCTTCGACTTTAATAAATACGTAATATCAACACATATAGGAGACTGTATTGAAAGAGTGAAATTTGCTACTTTAGAGGAACTTCCAAATGATTTATCATTGTATAAAACGAATATTCTAAACAACAAAGTACCTCATATGAAAATTACAGAAATCACAATTCAAAACATTTTCGTTCTTACTGATAATACTATGATACATAAAAATAACACAGATTACTTTAAAAGTTTACTTAAAATATCCGCTAAAATATATAATGAAGTGAGAAGGAATGATTTCTTAGGAGCGATATTTAAGAACATACGAATAATTCCAGAAATCATGATAACTGAGGATTGTACTGCATAAAACAGCTAACACAACAACAGTTAGGTTTTTTTATTCTGACGAGGCAAAGCTGTGATTTTTTGTTGAAGCTAAAGCTGGTACCTATAAAGTATTTGTTGTTAGTTACCAATAAATATTACTTAAGTTTAAATTCACTCGCAGATTGTGTGTTTGTGTAATTCAATAGTTTCATATTAAAATTACCTAGTTTAACTTGACTTCCGGAGCCTTAGTTCAATGAAACAGATCGATTTTTTTTTTTTTTTTTTTTTTTTTTTTTTTTTAGAACTGACTACACTGTTAGCCTTAGGGGCCCTAAAGCCGCTGCGGCTTTTACAGCTTCACCGGACTTGGGGGCGAGCGCAGAGGGCACTCAGCCGCGAAAGTTTTGTGGACGACTCGCACGAGGGTGCCAAAGTGGCCGGACCTCGGCTCGGGCGGTCGTCGCGTTCGCAAATAGGTCGCGATCTATTCGAATCCCTACACCTACGATTCGAGCTAACTAAATATACACATAGGCACGTTCCCTTCCTCCTGGGAGGAAGGAAGGAACCGTGCGTATGTGTATTCAATAATCGGAATGTTTCTACACTAACTAGCGCTAACTAACTAGCGTAAAAAAAGAAAAAAAAAGGTCCCTCACAGAACCTATGTACCTGTGTGGTGTGCACGTGTGTATGTTCATACGTGTGTAGTGTTGTATGTAGGTAGCTAAGTGATGCACGTACAGTGTCACTTGTATCGCGCGGGCGGTTGCCTGACCCAAGGGTTTCACACCGAGGAACGGACCTAGGCTTGGGTTACCGCTAGAGAGGGTGGACGTGACGGGTGTGCTGGAGCGAAATTGACCGCCCGCCCTCTGCGGAGAGAACGGTGGTTACGCGGGCGTGGGCGCTGGCACGCTCTGTTTGGAGAGACGGATGTGTAATATTTATTCGAATTTTCGATGTGATCGTCGGGATCAATAAAAATATTGCGCGGCCGGCGTTTGCACCGGATGTCCGTGGGTGCCGGAACATAAGTGGCGGCTGTTTTTATTAACGGATTCGCGTGGTTCGACGCGGTGTCGAAATACGAACGGGAGAGCTGTTTAACGTAGGCATGTATCGAAGGAAGCTCCATATCTCTATGGAGATCTACGCTTCGAACATACCACGGGGCCCCGGTGAGACGATAGAGGAACCTATTCTGTATCGATTGTAACCGTTTGAAACTCGACTCGGACATATGTGCGAACACGGCGCAACTGTATGTCAAAATTGGTCGAATACACGTCTTGTAGAGCGTGAGCTTATGTCGCGTGGACATTTTACTCACCGAACACAACAGAGGATGCAACCGGCCCAGGACCCACGCGGCCCTGTTCCTAACCTTACGGATGTGGGGTCTAAAAGAGAGCCTACTATCTAGGGTTACCCCTAGATATTTGGTCTCTCTTACATACGGAATCGGATTATCGTAGAGCTTAACAGGTTTAAGCTTCCACGGTATCTGTGACGAATCCGCATCGAAGAGCATCGCGGCGCTCTTCGAGGGATTAACGGCTATACGCCACTCGTTAAACCACTTCCCGAGAGTGGTCACGGAGCGTTGGACTTTGTGTCTGAGGTGGGATCTATTCCTATCTGAGGCATATAAGACTGTATCGTCAGCATATAGCCCTACCTCGACCTCCGGGAGTCGAGGTAGGTCACTGACGTACAGGTTAAATAGGCTAGGAGCCAGGATCGAACCTTGGGGAACGCCTGAGCGTATTGGACGGGGCGTGGACAATTCACCTTCCACTCTATAGCGAAAGGTGCGATCTGTTAGATAGTCGCGAATTATTTTAATTAGCCTATCGGGGACTTCAAAGTGATACAATTTGTAGATCAATCCCTCGTGCCAGACCTTATCGAAGGCCTTGGCAACGTCGAAAAAGACCGCAAGTGTACGGCGGGGTTTATATAATTCAGCAAAATTAAATGCAACGTGCTCCGTGAGGCGGTGCACTTGATGAGTGCAAGAATATCTAGCACGGAAACCGAATTGCTCAGGCGGATAGAGGTCTTTCTCCTCTATTACTGACTTGAGACGGTTCAGAAGGATCCGCTCGTACATTTTCCCTAAAGTATTTAGGAGACTGATCGGGCGATAGCTGTCGGGAAGCGACGCGCTCTTGCCGGGCTTACGGATACCTATGACTATTGCCTTTTTCCAGGCGGCTGGAAAATGGCAGTGGACTATGGCTACATTGAAGATGCAGACCAATAGAGCTATGAGGCGATCAGGAAGAAGCCTAAGTACTTCATTCCTGATCCCGTCGGGACCTGGTGCTTTTCTGAGCTTAAGGCTTTTTATAATGGAAAGAACCTCCTCAGACGTGACTGGGGACAGGGAGGCTGTCGCGGGGAGCTTATCCAGCTCCCGCACGCATCCATCGATACCCTCGACCCGGTCGGTATTTGCATCGACACTGTTCGGAGAGCACTGGCTCTCCAAACAAGTGGCGAGGCACTCCGCCTTGTCGCTGCTATCGAAGGCGAGCGGTATACCGGGACCCCTCTCGAGGGGGGGCATAAGATAAGAAGCCTCTATTTTGAGGCTGCGAGCTAGTTTCCAGTAAGCCAGATGCGACGGCCTTAGCCCTTCGACGAGGGCGTCCCATCTGTGACTCCTGAGTTCTAATATGCGGGCTCTAACCGCTCTCTGAAGCGCGCGTAAGCGTGCGCGGTTTTCCTCGGTCGGATAGTGGTCGTGCGCACGAGTCGCCGCGTTCTTTTCCGTCAACAACGCCCGCACGTCGGCAGGGAGTACGAAGCGGCGATCGCTCGCCTCTTCGACCTCTCTCGAGGCCTCTCCGATGCCGACCTGCAGGTGGTCGACCAGGGAATCGATCGCGAGATCTACATCCGCAACGGACCCCAATACGTCCGGGATCCTATCTAAGCTGGACGAGGACGGCCTGTCCGCAAGATAATGTTTTAGCTTGGCATAGTCAACCACTTGGACCGAAGGAGGGCTAGAGTCGTCTGGTTGACCTAGCTGCATGATGACCGGACGGTGGTCGGAGTCGAGCTCGTGTACGACCCGAATGAGTCGTAACCGAAGCGCGATACCTTTAATGAGAGCTACATCAAGCACTGTCGGCATACAGTTGTCTTGAAAGTGGGTGGGAGTGGGTGGCGCTATGACATCAAAGTTTAGCACGTTCGTTAGCTCTTCGAGTTTAACCCCATTACTGGAGTCTCTCCAATTGCCAAACGAAGTGTGTCCACAATTGAGGTCACCCGCTATAATGACCGATTCACCGAGCGAAAGTAGCTTTTCTAGGTCAGACCTGAGAGGCTCTTTCCTCGGCGAGAGATAAACTGAAACTAACGTTATGGACGGGTGGTCGGTCATTCCTAGTCTACACACGGATACTTCCATATTGGTAAGTATCGGAGGATCTACCGGCGTACAATATAACGATCGTTTGTAATAAATGAGAGTGCCGCCCCCGCGGCCGGCCCGGTCATTTCTTACAATATTGTAGTTCGCGATTTTCGGATCACGTTTAGCACGCTTTAAGAGCGTCTCCTGCACTAAAAGAACATCTACTTGGTGATCTTTAAGAAAGGTCGCGACGAGATCACGCTGCGGTAGTAGGCTTCGCGCGTTAAAAAAAGAAAGATTTAACGCTTTCGGCTTAAACTTTGCCATTGAAAGGCCCTAAGTTATTATTACACGCCTCACGGTCGAGACGTTGTAGTGTCTCTGAGAGGCGGGGGAACGCGCAAGCGGTCTTGATGAGACCGAAGCGCTCCAGATGGTCATTGTAGTCAATGAGCTCGCGGATATCGTGCTCGCGAAGGAGCAGTATCATTAAGTCGTTACTATTAACGACAACGTTAGCGGGCGCGCGGGGCGCGGGAATATCCATAGCCATAAGGGGCTGTGGATTGGGGCGACGGGGGCCCCATGCGTTCTGCGATGAACGCACGGGTTGCGGTTGCACCGCGCGGGGTGCGGAGAGGCCGGCGGCGGCCGGGGACTGGCGCGGGACCGGCAGCGCGGGAAATTCCCCTGACGCCAGCGGGGGTTGCGCTTTGATGGCTGAGGCGGGGGGCGACGCCCGGGGGGCCACCTGCCTCTGCATGCGTGGCCGCGTGGTGCGCGGGGCCTTGGGGCAACCGCGATAATTCGCGGGATGCCCCTCCTCCCCGCATAACACGCAGCTCGGGGGGACGACGGAGTCACGCTCGCGCGTGCACTCCCGTGTGGGGTGGTCCTCTCGGCACTTTACGCACCGCGGACGAGAATGACAGTTACGAGCAGCGTGCCCGTACAGCTGGCAGTTGTGGCACTGCGCAGGCTGGTGGTTTTTGTATGGGGGCTCCACGTTAATCCCGGAGAGCCCGCACACCGTCTCTAGCTGGAAGATGGCCTTTCCCTCGGGGGAAAGGTCCAATATGGCCACTACCATTTGTAGTGGCCGCTTATCTTTACTGTACATCCGGTGTACTTCCCGGATGGGATAACTTTGCTCCTTGAGCGAGGAGCACACCTCCGACGGGTCGAGCTCCACCGGAATGCGGCGGATGACCACTCGGAGGACGCGCTCCTCCGCGAGAGAATAGGTGTAGAATTGCAGACCTTTCTGCCGGAGGAGGGTGGTGAGTTTGCGGTGAGTTTCCGAAGAACTCACCGAAATGGAAATCCCGTTGACTATATTCCTAGCCTTGTGATACTCGAGTTTGAGTCTGCGCATTTCATTGCAGACTCCCATCCAGGCCGCCTTGTCCGGATTATGATTGGAGGTGGGGCACGCTCTTTTTTCCCGCCGGCGGGCGCGGGGAGCTGGGAGGACGCGGGGGCGGCGGCGCCCCTGATTGTTGCCTTAGCTATTACCTTAGGCGCCGGTTGAGCAGTCGGACTGCTACGCGCCGTTCGCTTACGCGACGCCACGACGGTGAAGCCGTCGTTCTCGGTATCCATCTCCGGAGATGGATCCGAACTCGCGGGCGAGTCTTGTTCGACCGGAAGGGCCGAAAACAAATTTTTCGTCTTTAACGCGGTTTCCGTGGATCGCGCGGGACGGACGTACGGGCTATTTTTGGTAACCCTAGATTGTGACCGCGAATTACGCGGCCCTCGCCTGACGGAGGCGGGGCTTGACCCGCGCGATTGGCTAGTCGGGACAGGGGGCGTGGCCGTAGACGTGGCCACGGCCCCGGATGTCGCGGCGGACGGACGCGCAGCGCTGCGCGTGAGACGTTTGGGCGCGGCGCCGACTGGCGCGGCGCCAGTCGGTATAACGGTCGCGGCCGTGACGTCATCGGCCGCCTTGCTACCTGAAGCGGCCGCCTCGCTACCTGAAACGGCCTCATGACGGGTCGCGGTCGCAGCGGTGCGACGCACGCAGGCGTTCTCAGGTAGAAACAGATCGATTGTTCCGTACACTGAATTTAGTCTATACAATTATAAAATTTGAAGTGTCTGTTTGTAATGTCAAAATAATAGTTTTTTACTAAATGCATATGAAAGTACGATACTTATAACAAAGCACCCATTTTTAAAATTTTTGTCTGTCTGTCTGTTTGTTCCAGGTAATCTCCGAAACGGTTGGACCGATTTTGACAGGACTTTCACTGATAGAAAGCTCATGATATAGGGAGTCACTTAGGCTACTTTTATTTTAGAAAAAGAATTAGGGTTCCGCACAAATAGAAAAAACTGGTCATAGTGAATCAATTCGAGAGCTTAAATGGCTTATGCTGAGTAAACCATAAGAGATATAGCAAATGAATGTACCACATAATTATAGGTATTAAAAAGATTCACTAAAAAGTCTGGGAGAGTATATTATCTATCTTCTAAGGAACACCCACAATAAGTAATTTTGTCTTTAAAATAGCCGAGAGTGGGGGAGTAAGATTCGCGTGGTCATTGTGTAGTCCACGTGAGCGAAGCCACGGGCACAGCTGGTATACAGTAAGTTGATATCGTTAACAACTAATGTATTTATTTATTAATAACTTTTATTGTCAAAACTCCTAATATAATGTACATACATATATATACTTTAATATAATTTACAACAGTAACATCAAAGTTGTAGGTATTGACAATTTGTTACATTGATCGAAACAGGTGAAAGTCAGAAGGAACGAACCTAAAAAGACGACTAATAAAAATATTTTTATATTTTTGCTTTTTATTTTAATCCCAGACGTCGTACTTAAATATTATATTTTATAGCCTATATCACTCCAACAATTAAGACGAATCTAACGACACCTCGTATGCCATCCATCGTATCCATCAAGCCGTTTAGACCACAGAGCGTGCCAAAGAAATAGACAATACATACGTTCGAAATACATAGTCCTTCATTTTAGCAGTCGGGTAATAATTATTTAAAAAAAGAAAAACATTTTTGATACCAAAAGATAAAACCAACTTCAATAATTTTAAGGAGTTCCCTGTTGTATCTTCGAAGTCGAAGGTCCAATACCAATGAAATGGGCCCATCCTTGAGGTATCTCCTTTTCAACGTAAAAAGAATTCACCTAAATCGGTTCATAATCAATGATGTCACTTCATAAACAAACTCTTATATCTGAAAATACAAAAGAAAAATATGCATTCGAATTAAGAACATCCTCCTTTTTTGAAGACGGTAGAAAATAAAACGAATTGAGCATACATGCTGCATAATGCTAATCTGGTTAATTTATGTACGATGTAAGGGGTAGGAAATAAAATACGATTATTATTCCAATTGTTTTTAATGCTAAACATTAACACTGAACAAACGAACATGTAAAAGAAAAAATAAGTATTAAAAAGGTAGAGGATGTAGAGATCTCTTTTTCTGGAAACTCTAATCAATACGAACAAGTATGAATTAACCTAATTGCTAATTATTAATTAACATATTTATTTTCATATTGCAACCGAATTACTAAAAGTTTATGTCATGCAAAATTTAAAAATACGTTCACCGATATACCATAAAAGAAGTTTGTTAGACAAATTAAAAAATAAATGATATTTTCTATCTCATAAAAAGACGTTAAGTTAAAAACTTAAAATCACAAATTAAAAGATCCGTGTTTGCATGTTACAATCCAAAGCTTGTCTATCACTGAGCCTCTGTTGTTTACCAACTTATCCACGCTCACCTGAAGCAAAACAAAATCGTTAATATATATAATCCAACGATATTGTATTACAAGAATGCATCAAAGTAAAAATATCTATACAAATAAATAAAATTTAACTGAGAAGATGACCATAAAAAATATGTGCTACTTTACATTGTGGATGATTACGAGATGTTATTTTTATTGTTATTATTGGATGGTTTGGTTTGTTATTTCTCTAGCTATCGGCGTTACTAAAATATTAGCATAATTAATCTAACCTGCTCGAAGTATAAATGAGTTCTATTGAACACCGTGAGGCGACCGTATCCGTAGTCCGAGTTTCTGAACGCGGACCAAGGTTTTGTGCTCTCTGTCAAAGAAAATGTGTTTTTTAAATATACATATATTGAGGATAGCGCTACAGAGGAATGTATGGTTTATTATAGCGTAAATATGGCTAAATATAGCTCATCCAATAGAACAACATTTTTACATTTACATTACATTTTTGTAATTTTTCAGTAGAACCTTTACAAGTTTTGAATTGATGAATATTTAGCGAATTTAAGCCAACTTCCTAACGTACTTTCATGAACTATTTGAATAACTGTGATATTTTTTCTATAGATAGTTTTTGCAACAGGAACTTATGACACCAAAATGTCAATTTCGGCTTTTTTGTAATTATGTCGTTGTAGTTTTGGATGAGCGAAATGTATTTACAACTAGATAATCTATAATATTTTTAAAATTCCTTGATATAAGCATAGATTTATATATAGGTATTACATCTAAGGTCATAACTATCACTAGCATTTTACGATACAATATTATGGCCACCGTCACTTTGGCTTCATCACGATGATTTCTTGACCAAAAGCTCCAGGCTCATCAAGCTCCGTACAAGTCAAAACCAGTTTTAGTTCTTACTGCTCATTATCTATTCCTGCTTGTGAAGAGGAAGAGAGTTAATATTTTCCTAGGAAAACAGCCCTACAGCTTCACGCTACGATTTTATTTTTGTACGCACCGAGTTGGAGATACTGAGCTGCGAGATTGTAGTCACGTACATGTAAGTAATTTTGTCATAGAAGGGAGAGAGGACGGACTCGGAGAGGCTATGGTCTCTTCGCAGCTGAGGCTACT
Organism: Saturnia japonica; assembly: GCA_033032175.1. Taxonomy (NCBI): domain Eukaryota; kingdom Metazoa; phylum Arthropoda; class Insecta; order Lepidoptera; family Saturniidae; genus Saturnia; species Saturnia japonica. The sequence continues at coordinate 753,877 of CM065317.1, forward strand.
GCCTAGCTACATGATCACTAAGAGACGCACACAGGTGATAATACCTTTTACATATCTTACTCACTCTTGAAGGGGTCATGCTGCTCCTTGCACCCTGCTGAACCTGTTGTAACATGGACTGGAGCTCTGGAATATTTTATAAAAATATTATTAACCAAATTGTAATCACTATCAGGAAACCTCTTCACAGTGGCTTGCTTTAGTGTGTCTCGGTCTGGTATCATTTGTTATATCGGACAACTGTTTATAAGTTAAGTAGGTGATCAGCGTTCGCTGATGTGTTTGTATACAAAAGTGACAAAAAACACATTACTGCTCTCTGTCTTAAATCAAAACAAAAAAATCGTTATTCAATTTAAGCCCTAAGAAGGCACTTGTGAACGTCAAAATACTACTGCCGGTTCGGAAAATATCCCAGACATCGAGAATCAGAAAAGATAAGAAACTCGATCAGATTTATGTTTTTTTCCAACAATACAATAGTGTTAATATAAAACATTACAAATAATTAAGTGGATACTCAGAGAGGGAGACACTTCCAGACATCACTATCATTCACATAATGATCCACCCTATAATAACTTTTTGACAGTAAAACATGCTTGACATGGTCGTTGAACTTAAGGGCCGATTATACTTTAAATGTCTTAACTTGACCTTCTGTTACATCAATAATACCACAGCATACATTTTGTAATAAATATATGTTAAAGTTGAGGATTGAAGCTAAGTACTTACTATGTTTGGCGAAAACATGATTGCACAAAATTTTCTCGATAGAAAAAATGTACCGTTAGTACTCAAAATATACCACATATTAGATAATGAAACTTTGTATACTTACTGAACAAAATATAAAGCAGACATATGTACATACATACGTGCACACCACACAGGTACATAGGTTCTGTAAGGGACCTTTTTTTTCTTTTTTTACGCTAGCAAGTGTAGAAATACTTTCAGATCACTACAGATACACACTACTAGATACACATGTTTGTTCCTTCCTCCCAAAAGGCAGGGACATGTATATATTAGTTTAGCTCGAATTTTACGGATGGGGAATCAGTCTGATCGCGACTTAGTTGCAATCGCAGCAACAGCCCAAGTCCAGGTCCGGCCACTTTAGCACCCTTGCACGCATGTTGCCCACGCTTTCGCGGCTGAATGCCTTAAGCGCTCACCCCTAAGCCTGGTAAAGCTCATCACTACCAAGCTGGTATTTTATTAAGTAGAGCTTCAACTACATCGGACATCGTCTTAAAGAGGTCAAGCTCCCGTGAAAACTAACCTTTGATACGCCACTGCCAAGATCTTTAATTTAACAGCGACGCATCCTTGATTGAGGATCTAATGTATTCTCAAACTAAAAGGTTTATGCATATCAATAGTAACAACACTGGTCCCACTGCTAGGCAATAAGGGAAGGTACGAACTACATCACCACATTGCCTTCCCCACGACTTATTGCCGATTTTAAACACTGAAAAATCAAAAGTTCTATTTGTTTCCCAAGCATTTAGTTTTCCTCGCGGTTTCTTTTACCGTCAGCGGATAGCGTTACCAATTTGCATTAGTACAAAAATTCCGTCGGTACATGTTGGTGTTTGAACTCGCGGACTTCAAATTGATATTCTGCCTTGCCAATAAAACAACTTTGACAAGAGACAAAAATCTTAGCATTCCATGGATTCAACGTGCGGGTGCCGGGTTCATCGTGTGGCAGACAAAAGGAACACGTACAGCCCCCGGGACTTGTAACCCAGGGGTAGGTTTAAGGGGCCCCCTTATGATTCACATCAGCGCTCACCTTGACGCCCGCGATAACCTCCTTGCCAAGCTCTATTTGGTAAGAGCCTGTTAATGCTTTTTTATTCTACAATATCAAGTAAATTTACTTACCTTGGGTTCACATAGGGCTGGTTTAGAGATCCGTTATACACGTTATTGTCGTAAAGCGGCCAGGTCCTCTCGTACGAGTGCTCGTGACCCCAGAATATTACGCTCACACCATGTGCAAAAAAGAGTTTTTCGAGACCTATAAGTTACTTATCTATAAACAAGTTATAACTTGGAGTTTACACAGAAAATAAGTGTTCATCTATCCTTATAAAACTGTTTTCATTTATTATCATGTTTATTTTTTGTATAGACTCAACTTAACAGCGTCTATTCGACGGTAAATTTTATTTTAATTGTTTTATAAGTATAAGTCAGTCTCGGCCGGTTTATATCTTTTTGCAAATCTTCCACCACCCTACTTTAGGGTAGTATAATAAGCGATCGGAAGTATGGGGCAATGTGAACCCGAACTGCCGTATTCCCTAGATACCCATCCGATCGAACATTGTAATGACATTTACAGTGGCTAGGGAGCACAGTCATTGCACGACGAGAGTGGAGACCAGTACTGTCTAGCATCCGTTCGTACAAAACAATATTTTGTTAACTGTAATAATATATTTTTCAGACGTTTCTGTGATATTTTTAAACAATAGGGATTGAGATATTATTACGCACCCAATTATTATAAATCTTGATAAGAGTATGTTGTGGCTAGAAATCTTAATGCGACAGTCTTTTACAATTTTTTTAAGACATTTAGTCTTTAAATGGAACTACTCAACCTAACAAATTTGTTGTGAATAATGCAGTAAAAGCATTTTTTGTATTTTTTAAAGGGCGATTACTATGATAACATACGTACGATCTCTCATTATCTATTATTATCTCTCATATTCTATTAACTACAGTATGCGGTAGTAGATCTGCAATCAATTATCCAGAGCCATGCCTATCTGGGAAACAGGGCCCTTGAAATTGGGTAGTGTATTAAGAGTTTAATACTAATGGCCTTGGAAGTGGTAGTTGTAAATACTAGAGTAATCGCTCACCGTACTCCCCGTTGATACCGATGCGCGTGGCGTTCAGATTGTAGTCGGTGTCTGTATTGGTGCAGTACATCGGCCGGTGTCCGATCACTATGATCCACGGCCGCTTCGTTCTTTAACATTTTAAAAATTTATCGTCAAATTTTATAATCTATCCGAGTAAAAAAGTTTAACTTATCGTAGCTTCAATTATCTACTATTACAGTCAAGCTAGTCGGTACTTAACTCAATTTTCCTTTACAGTAGTACGGCAAATATAGAGTACTGTCCCTGATGGTAAGAATAGTACAATCCTATAACAACGGCGACTATCGGGAGATCGTAATTCATCGACGGTTGCTGCTGTCATTTCGGCTTGCATTCATTTAACTGTATATGCACAGGTTGATCCCGTAACGCGACACGCAAAAGCGACCTAGTCGGACTGTACAGCCCTACCACCCCGCTATCGTCATTTCCTCTCGATATTTACTCATCAGGGTGGACGACGTGCAGGTGAGGTTGGCTTGGACATCTCAGCTTTGAAGATGTAATTCGACACCCTTGACACGTGCATATTTTTTTGTTTATCTCAATGTTATTCTAAATATTTAATTTGATCTTCGCTGTTTCCCTCCTTAAGTAGATACGAGACGGAATTAACATGGAATTAAATTCACAAGCAATGCCTTTATCGATTAAAAGTCTGTCTCACCGTATGCCGTCAATAAATGGTGTCTTTCTTTCTGAAAGTAATTTTTTCCAAATCTCCTTATGTTTATTTGCAATGCTTCTGGAAGTTTTGAAAACTACCATAGCTGGCCGTAAAACTAATATAATAATGCTGGGCTTCATAGCTATGTACAACAAAAATTATATAAATTAAGTATAACCTATTTTCTTCACTGTTGGCATCGGCTAAATCCTTCTCCATCCAGTCATACTGGTACTTGATGAGGTCGAAACCGTACTCTTGGAAGTAGTAAACCTCAGTAGAGAAAAATATGAAGTGTACCAATCCCAGATTCATGCTATAGTAGATACTACTGGCTTCACCTGGCATGTTGAACCGGTACCTATAGTTACTGAAATTGCTGTAACAGAGTATACGCTTCATGATTGTTTAGGCAAAGAGAACCGTTGGATAAATATTCATTATTATAAATAACGAAAATACCTAGTTGTTCCTAAAACAAGAAGGACAGAAAAAGTAATAAAACATTTATTCCTAAGAACAAAACACGCTGAACATAAATTGAGTAACATTAAAATACACAAAAAAAATGTCTCAGCTACGTGGGCTGCCATTATGAAAAGGAAAGAAAGAAAGAAAGAAAAATTTTTATTTGTTACAAAGACATTTGATACCGTAGAAAGTTTAAAAAAAAATATTTACAACAACCTATTACATATCGAGCGTCAAATGCCAGTTGCGACAAAACGGCCCCTGCTCAGCATAATGCTGGTTGTAACAACCAGCGCTGGTATTCCGTCGGAGCCGTCCGGTGGCGTCACATGACGTACATACTAACTTAAATAGTCGTAAAAGTAAAAAGTAAAAACGTGAGACTTATACGTATAAAACAGAAGTATGTATTATTATAAAAACTTCAATAGATACACAAAAAACAAACAAAAGCAACTTAAAGAAAAACAAAGAAACATAACAAAAAAGACAAACCTTTTCGTAACAAAAAGGGCTGGTGCTTAAACAACCAAAAACGAGGACCCCAGGAGCACACACAGGACAAGTAAGTTTTAAATTATTTTACAGGAGAGAATACATTAAGAAAAATAATTATATTAAGATTAGGTTGCACTTATTTTAAAGAGCACTGGTGTCATGCTGTTGATATTCTTGGTTCTTTTGATGTTCGTAAAGAAACCTTTTCAATGATAATCTAAATCCGTGAATGTATCTCAGATTCCTTATCGGCGGTGGAATATTATTCCAACATTTGGTCGCAGCGTAACGAAAACTTGCGTTGAAAGCTGCATTGCGCATTCCTAGGCCCATGAGATCTATGACTGGATACCCAAGACAATTTATCATAAAGATAAGTTGGTGTTTTATACTTTATAACGTCAAAAAGAAGACAAGCCAAATGAAGTTTGCGACGATGCTTCATTTTAAGAATGGAGAGTTTGTATAAATATGGAGACACATGGGCTCTCGAGGGAATATCGAAGCAAAAGCGGGCGCAGGCATTCTGAACTCGTTGTATGAGTTTTTGTGTTCTTGTTAGTAGACGTGGGCCAAAAACTGTGTCCATATAATTTAACTTTGCTAAAACAAGTGACTCCACAAGCTGGATATGCAATCCTTACTTAATGTATGGCCTCATTCTAAACAATACTTTCAGTTTGTAAAAGCAATCTTTAACTGAATTTGAAATGTGCTTTTCAAATCGTAAGTCACAGTCCATATGCAAGCCCAGGTTGCGTGCTTCGTATACACGCTCGTTGGGCTCATCCATTAGCTTAACACTCACCGATGGACATATACTCGCTAGCTGGTGCTTACTACTGAATACTAGGTATTTTGTTTTAGTGGGGTTAAGCAACAGGCAATTCATTTTAGACCATCTGGCTATACTTGCAAGATCTTCATTAAATTTAACTATCCCACTATTAATTTCAGATGGTTTACAAGAAATATATAGCTGTATATCATCCGCATATATGTGATACTTACAATGTTTGATATGTGTTCTAATATCAGCTGAGTACAAGATAAATAGGATTGGTCCCAAAATGGATCCTTGAGGTACACCTTTATTACAGGCTACTTTATCAGACATTAACAAGATACCATCATTTTGACTGAGCTTCACGTACTGGTAAAGATTACTAAGGTAGCTGTGAAACCACCGCAAAGCTTCGCAGTCACAACCATAATAACTTAACTTGGACATCAACAGGTTAATATTTATAGAATCAAAAGCTTTAGAAAAGTCTAGTAATACTAATAGCGTACACAGTCCTTCTTCTTGGGAGCATAGTATATTATCGGTCACATCGAGCAAGGCAGTCACTGTACTTCGTCCTTTCCTAAAGCCGGATTGCATGTCAGGCAAAACATTATTATTTTCAAGAAAAACTGTTAACTGCGCACAAACAGCTTTTTCTAATATCTTAGACAAACATGGTAAAATACTAATCGGTCTAAGATCTTTAAGTTCGACTGGGTTTGATGTTTTAGGTAAAGGACGTACGATTGCTAGTTTCCAAATATCAGGAAATGTAAATGTGTTGATAGACGTATTTATCAAATCTTTTATAGCATATATTGTGTTAAAAGGCGTCCAGCTCAGCATATGCTGAAGTGCCACAGGGTACTTAGCGCTGGTTTCCAGCTGGAATCCCAAAGCAAGTTACGGTGCGCCAACAATAATCAATCAAAATATAAAACACATCAATAACAATAATAATAATTCACTATTCATGGCGAAATATAAAAAAAACACAAATAAATAAAAGGGGCACTCATAAACATATGGAAAATAATATTATGAAGGTGCATAATAAAACTATATAAAACATTATATCTATGCTAAGCTAATATAATCTAATATTATATCAGCTTGATATACAACGAACTTTTTGGAAATCGTGAAAACTGACTAAACAGAATTAGTGGCACTACTGACTAACGGCACTACTAACTAAAAATTTCATGAAGAACTTTGAAAACTTCTATTCTCGTAATATCACAGTATTGGAACCGGAATTGTAAAAGTTTCGGTGATTATGAACACAATCTCTTTGGATATTTTTGCGCAAAATTACTTACTAAGCCTGTTCGTGATTACCGGGGCACGTCATGTACGGTACCACGGCGGCTATCGGCTGGATCTTCCTCATGAACTGGTCTCCGACCCTACCGTTATCCGAGTCCATATCGTAAGCGAAATCTCCGTCGTGTATAACCATATTCCAAACGGCTTTTTGAACCTCGGTTTCTAGGAACGATAATGCCTGAAAGTGTTTTCTTATCAAGATAGATTGCTATTACAACATAGTAGCTTTACGATGCACATTCCAACTTGGGCACGTTCGACAAGGTGAGGCGAATTAGGAAAATAGCCTTTTAAACTCAGCTAAAAGTCAGTATTCCTTAAATCCCTTCTGAAATGACTTATTCAAGTCGGCAGCTACAGAGCTATATGGGATAGCGCACTTTACTGAAATTTGTATGTATATATAGCTTCGATCGACATGAGTTCGGATCCCTGCAGTGTGCATGTGTTCTGACAGCTGCACTTGAGAGCCACTCTTCCACTAAGCTTAGAGTGTCACTTACCTTGGGCCACATCATCACTTAGCATCAGGTAAAATTGTGGCCATACGCTAAACCTTTAAGGAATTAAAAAAAAAAAAAACAATATTTGTCAACTAGCTGGAACTTAAAAAGGTAAACCAAGGTCAAACTAAACCAAGGTTGGGTTATTCCCCTACAGTATAATAATATACCTAACATACGGCTTTGGTAACCTATGTGTAAATTTCATACATTTTTGCGTTAAGCAAAACTTTGCTGAGATCTCTCTTTCTTTCTGTTTTTGATTTTTTCAGACACATTACGCATTTGAAGTGTTTATTCTCAGCAGAGTTTGTTGATATAAAATTATGGTCTTGAGCAAACAAATTGTTAACTTGGTTATTGTACTTACATGAGCATTTTCGCTGCCCATATCTCCGTAGACAAGTGCACGTAAAGGCCAATTTTCCCCTTTTGGCGGTGTCTTAAACGTGAATACTTTTGACCACCCGTATATTGAACCGACGACATATACTAAAACATATTACCTGTGTTACGTGAAACTAGTACCTATATTCAGTATCTGAAACTTTATCTATACTTATTGGTGTAGACTGTCCGTTTGAACACTTCTCCCTTTTCCTAAAATATCGGGTCCTTCAAACACGACGAAACAGCAATGTATTGTAAATCTGTCGGTTCTCGCCATTGCTTTTAGATTGTACTGTGAAAATCATTCGATACAAGGCCGTCTCTTTATCGAACTACAATATTTAAAAAATACTCAATTTCGGTCTCAACAAAGCAACTTCTTTGCATTTTTTAAGTGTTTTTAAATTCAATTTTTTTCCACTTTATATTTGTCGCATTGTGAAGGTGTATCAAACATAGCCCACTGAATGCTTCTGGATTGTTTAACTGTAGTCGAACACGAGTTACTCCAATTTTTTTAAATCGTAACCAGACTACACCAACTATTTATGAATTTAATCAGTTCTCAAGGGCGGCTTCGAGCCAGACATTAATTATTTTACTCAGATATACACAGTGATTATTACAACATAGAGGAATACCACTTACTGTATCTAGTGTCATATTTTAGATTTCCCAGCTCGACTTTATGTATCCACTGGGACCTCTTCTCGTTTCCGCCGTCAGTGAACAGCGTCTGTGTTCCGACCGCTTCATTGTCTAATACGCCCAGGCCGTATCTCGCGCGTGTGTCCTGCGTATTGTTGAATGTAGACCATGTCACCACTATTTTATTGGTTTCGCCTAAAACATACTTTTGAATTGAATTAAAATATAATCAGCCTAAACTTTTACGATTCTGAATTGGTGCCTCCTCCATTTTCAACTCTTACCGACATCTTCATTTTTTACTCCAATTTCTCAGGTACTTATAATAATTCGGCACATTGACGGTAAGTACTGTCCCTGATGGTAAGCACAGCACAATCCAAACACAACGACGACCACCGAGAGATCTAAATCCATCGGGGGTTACCGCTGTCATGCCGGCCTACATAAATATATCTTCACGTTACGCTTGAAGGACCCGATGTCGTAAGGAGGGAACACACTGGCCGGGAGAAAGTTTCACAGTACGACAAAGATAAGTCATAGAGAACTTTTTAGTTCGTACCGAGATGGAGGTTACCGTAAAACTGTGACTACGAAGCCCAGTGTGTGTGGTTCTGTTATGGAAAGAAGAGAAGGGTATTAGATTGAAGAGCTCTTCAGAACACTCACCATGATACAGACGATAGAACACGCTCAGCGAGGCGATGTTCCTGCTCAGCTGAAGCGGCTTGATGTATTTGGTAATGTCTGCATCATTAACAATGCGAACAGTCCGTTTCTGCAACCTAATCAGAGCATCGAGGGGGTATTTTGTAGATTCATCCCAGAGATGCGAACAGTATTCCATCCACGGCCGAACTTGTTCCTTGTAAAGAAGATACAGGTGACCGGGCGTGAAAAACCGTCGCACCATGTTCAGGATTTCGAGTCTCCGAGATGTAGTAGAGATAACACTCCCGATGTAATTCCTCGAGTTGAGGACGCTGCGAATATCCACATCTAGGATATTGAAGCTAGCGAGACATTCTGAAGAGTAGGGAGGGGAGAAAACGGAGATTTCTTTGAAGAAAACGCGCACATCTGAGTTTTCTTGGCATTGAACTCCACCATGTTACTTTATATTTTCCATGTAGACACGCGTTACAAGGATTGGTTAAGTTCACTGATAAGTTCCTTCCGTCTCTTTCCTGTTTTTTCCCGACCACATGAAGGCTTGCTATAATAATGCCCATGAATGGTGCTGTCATCTGCATAGCAATGAGTATGGTCTAATTTAACATATTATTGATATGCAGAAGAAACAGAGTGGGTGAAAGCATGAAGCCTTGAGGAATTCCTATGTTTATGGACATGAACTGCAAATTACATCCGTCAACAAGGACTCGAATTCTGCCTTCATGTAGAAAGCCAGAGATCCAGTTGCAGAGGTTGTCGGGAAGTCCGTAAGGCGGAAGTTTGGAGATAATACTTCGGTTCCAGACCCTATCGAAAGCCTTCACTATGTCAAAACAGTTCGCCAGAGCCTCGCCATGCTTATTAATTGCCCTCCCCTAGCGGTAGCCAGGTCACCGGTTGATCGATTTTGTAACTAAACTATAATTGACAGGGTCTGATCGTCTCCCTTCTTCGTCCCTTATTATTATTATTTTTTTATTTTATTAATTGTTAGTTTAGCTTCTCAAAGATCTTGTGACCGATGATATATGGAATGTATAAAAGTTTTTTTAAACTTAGGGTGCTAAGAAGCAGATGTGACCTTGGTAAGGCAAAACAAATTTATCACTTTTGGTGGCATATACCACAATCTCAAACTAAATGGTTTACCCAAAGACTTCTTTTTGATAACATGATTCGGATTATCAATAACGGTTTGATAACATGTGAAAAAGAAATTGTACGATTTTTCTAAATTTTCCCAGTGTGTAAGACTTTTTTAAGGCTGGTGTACAACTGTTGTGTCAGGACGCGTGAAATAAAAACAAGTAGTTCAGTTCCTTTAACGATCCAATAATACTTGTAGAGGCCATAATTATATTACAAGCAAAAATATTATTATTTATTGAGAAAATGATTCATACTATTTACTAATTTATTAATCTATTGCGTGGGTAAAGCTATTGGCAGAAGACAATGAAAGATAAAATAAAATATTAGTTTTTTTAAATGCACGTGGAAGGCGAGATAAAAACAAATATCTCTTTTTATAGAACTTTAACCTTTTAAGTGAATGATAATAAACATAATAATACTATTACATAAACTAAACTGGAGATCCATATTATGAATTATGTATTCAGATAAAATATTGTCATATTCTTATTTTTTTAATATCTGGGCGACCGAGCTGTACTCGGCGTCTTACAATTTATTTTACAATTAAGGTAATTAAGGTATACTTGGAATGTAAAACAGTATCTAAATACAAAATTGCATCGAAATCGTTGGAGCCGTTTCAGAGAAACCGTTTACATATTTAAATACATAAATTGCTCACTTAATATAATAAGATAATATAGGAGCTGTTCGGTACAAACCAAAAAGGCTTTTACAAAACACTCGTTTAGAGTTCTTATTCAATGTTGAAATTAAATAAATTTAAGTATATTTTTCAGAGTTTATATTTAAAAAAAATTTAACAACTTTTTTATGCACATAAGAAGTTATGCCTACTGCTTTGTCGTAACAAAACTAAAATGACTTCCAAAAATGTTATTCTGCATGACAACAACATGATTAAGTTAGCCATTGATGATAATAATGTTAATTTATTATAATTATGTAGTAACTAGTAGGTACCTATTATAGCTATTAACTTTTTTGTTTAACAATTATTCAAGTTTCATTATAATCATATTACAATAATGCTTATGTATATAACATTCAATTATTATATTTTTACACAATTAAAAATAGTTACATTTAAATTATTAGTGTTAGCGACGCATAGGCCTAAGCGTAATGATACGAAAACAGCAATTGTAAATATAAGTTGTAGGGATGAATAATTTATACAAAAATCATAGATCTAATGTTTCTAATGTTTCGAATGTAATACTATAGCGTGTAGGTATATAAGAACAGTATATAAGTTATGAAAATGTTTGTAATTTAATAGAAATAATCACAGTACTAAAATCATATATCGTCGATAATTCATATTATATAGAAGTTGTATGTAATGTTTTGTGTTATATAGGTAAATTGGCCTTCTCTATATGTTTTATAATGTTTGTAACATCAAATAGTGTGTATATAACGAGTTTCAAGACGTTTTAAAGTTGCAATGTTTAACGCTTTGTATCTACCATGTTTATTAACCTATAATGTTAAAGTTAGTGTTTTTGGATAGGTATTTGTATCTACAATAATGTGAAATAGTTTTTATAGTAATTGAATAATTGTAATTAGAGATATTAACGATTTATAATACAAGTAATAATAATAATGTAGATAGAGATAGCAATAGTGCAACCACGAAGCACCCCCGCGGTTAGCGGGCATGCCCATATTTGGTAAAGAGCAGTACGGATAGAGACGCCATCGTCCGTCTCGCTCTCCGGTAAATGATATAAAAAGCGCGCTACCGGGGCCAACCGGCACACACGGGTGCCACAAGCTGAAGACTCAAGACTCAAGAAACTGGAAGAATCAGTACCCAGAAGATAGTACCAACAAATTGTATTGTGTTTTGAAGAATACAGCGAATTTTATTGTGGTACCTGTGTGTCATTTTGCATCTTCACGAGTGTTCAACCCGCCAGCGACCCAGTCCCGCGCTACCCGCGCCTACCAGCAGGCACCTCACTGGGTGTGTACCTTAATGTTTCGCCCTCTTCACGCCTAGTAGTTTCGGGTGTGAGCAGGGTCGGTTGCACGTAGTGAGAGGGGCTCGCACGCACTGGTTTCCAGACAGCTGGTTACCGTAGCGTGTTATCCGCCGTCGGTTATATAGAGTACGAGGGAATCGTTTCCGTCGCGTTCGCGCCCTCGGTGCGCGGTCCTGCTCTGTATAGGTTGACGTAGCACATTTGTTGTGGGCAGTCGCACGCGCCCATTTTAATTAGGCTAACTTCATTATGTTCCACTTCCGTCACGTGATGCGCGCGCATCTTTCAATTTAACTAAATAAGCCGAAACTGCCGAAAGTATAATTTCAATAAACTATTTATTACGTAGGTACTTTATAATAAGTATGTTGAAATTATTTAAACTTACTTCCGTAGGAGATGTGAATCTGCTCGGGATTGCCGTAACTCTCGTCGTAGTATCTATTGGAGATGTTAGGGATCGCGGTATAACTAGATCCGAGTATTAATAAAATAATTAAATACTTCATATTATTATCCCGGACTTAATAAATGTTTTAGCAAACGATAATGTCGCGCCGTGTTTAACTGCGAAGCGAACCATTTGCTCTAATAATAAAAATGAATAACTTGATATTATAATATGTAGGTTATCAAATCTGTATGAAAATTGTATCAGCTGCTTTACCGAATTATGTTGCCAGGATTATGTAAATTACCATAAACTCTTACTTTAAGTATTCGTACAGTACAATAATCCCACAGGATGATTTATATCAGACTTAAAAAAGGAGGAAGTTCTCAATTCGATTGTATATTCGAAGTATATTTTTTGATGGGTGTTCAGGCATAGCTTCTTTGTTTATGTAGGTACCGATTTAGGTGATTCTTTTTTCGTTGGAAACGGGGGTAATACCTCAAGGGTGGTCCCATTTTAATTTCATTGGTATTAGACCTTAGACTACGGCGATACACCACGGGACTCTTTATAATCATTGAAGTGTCGCTTTGAAATGTTACAATAATAGCTTTTTAATAGATGCATATGTATACGACACGTATAAAAAAAATACAATTTTTAAATTTTTCGTCTGTCTGTTTGTTTGTTCCGAGTAATCTCCGAAACGGTTGGACCGATTTTGACGGGACTTTTAATTGGCAGATAGCTGATGTTATAAGGAGTAGGGAGATAATGGTAATGGTAGTCAGTACAATAATAAGGAAAGTAAAAGACGTTCACAAGTAAATATCGAGTGAAGTGATCGGCCATATTACAGCCTGCTCCCGCGATCCATCTGATCACCGGTTTAATTAACACGTGACGTTTGGACGAAAAATATATAATGTTGTTTTCCGCAATTTTATTGTAATTTTTCTTGTCGGAAATCGGCATTTCCTCGTTCGTAACTCAGCAGGGTGCACGTGAGGACCTGGTTGGCTTGGGCGTCTCAGTGCTGAAGATGTAAATAGATACCCCTTACATCCGATTAATTATTTTTATTAATAACTAGCTGTGCCCACGGCTTCGCTCACGTGTACTACAGATTGCCCGCGCGAATCTGCTATCCCCGCTCCCAGCAATTTTAAAGAAAAAATTCTTATTGTGGGTGTCCCTTAAAAGATAGATATATACTCTTTGTGAATTTTTTGTCGGTCTTTTTAATGTCTACAATTATTTAGTACATTTATTTGCTATACCTCTTATGGTTTACTTAGCGCAAGCCATTTAAGCGCTGGCGGAGGATGCCATCTCCCAGGGCGAAGTGGTGCTGGCGGTGTCCTTGGACATCGCCAACGCGTTTAACACCTTGCCCTGGAGCAGTATACGGGAGGCGCTTCGGTACCATGGAGTGCCCCCTTACCTCCGCCGCATCGTCGGGAACTATCTCGCAGAGAGGACCATCACCTTCCCGGGCCCGGAAGGCTGGAGTCGGAGAGATATGTCTAGCGGTGTTCCACAGGAGTCAGTGCTTGGCCCCATCCTGTGGAACATCGGCTATAACTGGGCGATATGCGGTGCGCCCCTAAGCGGTGTCAGTGTCGTCTGCTATGTCGACAACACCCTTGTCACAGCGCGAGGGAAGACGCACCGCGACGCGGCAATGTTAGCTACGGCTGGGGTGGCTGAAGTCGTAAGTCGTATAAGGCGTCTGGGTTTAGAGGTGGGCCTAAGTAAATTTGAGGCCCTGTGTTTTCATGGGCCTCGGAATGCACCACCTCAAGGGTGCCAGATCATAGTGGGAGGCGTCTCCATCGGCATCGGGTCGACGATGAAGTACCTGGGAATCGTCCTCGATAGCCGATGGAGCTTCGTAGAACACTTCCGGCAGCTGACCCCCCGACTCATGGGCACAACGGGCGTGCTCGCTCGGCTTATGCCAAACCTCGGGGGGCCCGATTCCGCTTGCCGGAAGCTCTACCTGGGGATCGTACGGTCGATGGCCCTATATGGGGCTCCAGTATGGGCGGACAGCCTGATTGCCCGACACTTTGCATTCCTGCGAAAACCGCAGAGAGCGATGGCCGTCAGAGCTGTCCGAGGGTACCGTACGGTCTCATTTGAGGCAGCCTCCCTATTGGCCGGATCCCCACCATGGGATCTAGAAGCGAGAGCCCTCGCGCTGCTATTTAGGTGGTGCGAGGAGGCGCTGAAGCGGGGCGAGAGACCAACGCCGCGACCAAACGCGGCGTGTAGGTCAGAGCTCCGCCAAATACCCATGGTGGAAGCGTGGGACTTGCGACTTCGCCACCCCAGCTCAGGCGTGGCGACCGTAAAAGCCATCAGACCAGTTCTGGCTAGATGGCTCCGGAGGCGGCATGGCACCCTCACCTTCCGGCTGACGCAGGTACTTTCGGGACATGGCTGTTTCGGGAGTTACGTGTGTCGCATAGGCCGGGAGATCGATCCTGGGTGCCATCATTGTGGCTGCGCCGAGGATACCGCGCAGCACACACTAGCCGCCTTCGACCGTGACGGGGCCCCGGAGTAAGGCCACACCTGCCGAGTCGAGCGGATGGCATGCGCAAGCAGTTTCCACTCCCCAGCCAACAACAGGTGCGAGAAGGACACCGTGGGGTTTTAGTCGGTAAGAGTCCGACATACCCCTCCTTTGAGCGGCCCAGCTCGGGAAGCGGATCCAATGCAGGATTTCCCCACGATAAAAAAAAAAAGAAAAAAAAAGCCATTTAAGCGCCGGAATTGATGCAGCATGATCATTTTGTTTATTTGTGCGGAACCCTAATTCTTTTTCTAATATAAAAGTAGCTTAAGTTACTCGTTATAAAATCAGCTATCTACCAGTGAAAGTCCCGTCAAAATCGGTCCAACCATTTCGGGGATTACCCGGAACAAACAGACAGACAAAATTTAAAAAATGGGGTATTTGTTATAGGTATCCCATTATATACATTCATATGCATAAGGTAAAAAGCTGTTATTTTGACATTACAAACAGACACTTCAATTGTAATAATTGTATAGATATTCATGGTAGCTAACATATATGTACTTTAAAACAGCTATTAATACTAACAGGGTGATATGAAAATCTGAGGGTGACAAGCCCTTTTTATCCAGTAAAGGGGCACCTGACAGACTAAGAAAAAAAAGATCTACGACATTCTGTGCGGTATGATGACGTATGTATCTAAACGGTAAAACTGCGTTTCGTGACACTTCATAGGCGACGTCCTACTGTTATATGTTATAGGATGGTTATCATACACGAAGGCTCTTTCATTTAGAATACAAATATAGAAATCGAATTAAATAAAACAAAATGTAATAAAAATAAACGTTTAATTAAACTTTCCAATAATATCACATGTTAATAACCTATTAAATTCTTATTTTAATATACATATATTAATTACAGTGCAGTATTCAGAGAAAAGTTTAGGCGAGAGCGTGACTGGGCATAAAAATAAAAATAATACATAAGTGAAGCGAGCTCTAAACAATGAAACATGAAATTCGAGTCGCCTCAGCCTTCTTAAAAATGTTTTGAAATATAATGTGGTTTTAATAGTGAACAGTTTAGACAATAAATTAATAGAGATATAAAAACTATACGTAGATACCTATTAACTTAAATTATAAACAAAACATGACACTTGAAAAAAAAACTGAGCCCACTGCTGCAAATACTTAAGTTAAAACCCTAAATCTATATTAACTTTTTCATTACAATAATATTTTTTCTCTCTATAATAATTAATAATTGACTATTTATTGCCTTTAGCGTTACATATTATAATAAACAAATAATATAGAGTAAATATTTGGAAATGTCGTTGCACTTATTTACGTGCAATAAATATATTAAACAACATGAAACCGTTTTCAAAATCTAGTATTTTCAAATAAATAAATGCAACAAATTTTCATAAATCTTAAAAACTCAAACGAGATTCGATAGACAGGGTTCGAAGGGTTCAGTGCTGAACCCCAAAGTAATTAAAGTCTTTATTAAAATAAATCAAAGTAAAGTAAATGGTAATTACAAGTTGTAGGGTTCGTGTTTGTTCTTCACGATCCAAAATGAATCGATGACATCCCCGTACTTATCCACGCTCACCTAGAACAAACATGATTAACAATCAAATCAAACAAACTTATAATACAAAAGTAAAGTGGATATGGTAGATGAGTCTTTGAAGTTACAACAATAAGATAAGAAACAGACTTTTTATTTTTAGATTGTTTTATAATTGTTCAGTTTATGATTATTTGTCGTTATCATACATAGTTTCTTTCGTTCTGATATCCCCGGTTCCTTATTTTTATATATTAATTTACTTCTCAAATGAGGCATATATTATTATATCTCATTATTTTTTATAGTATATAGTTATATACAGTAAATTGTTATAACTGACCTGGTCGATGTAGATATGAGTTTTGTTGTACGCTTTGAAGCGGCTGTATCCGTAGTCCGAGGATCTGAACGCGGACCACGCAGCGGGATCATCTGTTCAACCAAATCACTTAGATGAACAAAGATAGCCTACTTTAGTCAGGATAATTTAATAGCTCGTATTGGCACTTGACAAAACAAATTACGAATGAATACAATAATTAAATAGATTTAAGTTATTACTAACTTTAGAACAGGTACCTATATAATACAAAAGTATTATACTACATTAGTTTTATTGGTGAATTTCATTTTAATTAAAAAGTATGACTTTTAATTTATTTTATTTATATGCGTTATTACTATAATTTTGTTATTTTTGTATTATATATTATTCTGTTCTTTGTCACAGTAAAATATAAACAGATCGCGCACACAGAGTTAGCTTACTAGGCTTAAGGTTACACACACGCACACACACACACCTGCTGTGAACAAATTAAATGCAAAAGTTGGGATTCGTATCCATATCCGTGGATCCACATTTTTAAGGATCTGGCACATCATCCGATTGTAATTCGTCATATACAGTTGTACCATTTGCAAACAAAAAATTAACAGTAGGTAATTTATATAACACAGCAGTATAAATATACTTGAATATATATTTTAAATACGACATACATTTGAATGGATCAGTGTTCTCTTGACAACCAGCGGATCCGGTTATGAGATGGACTGGAGCCCTAGAAACAATTACAATTTATTATTATTTTAACATATATTAATTAAGAACAAGGTATCATAAAAAAGGGTAATTAAGCAATAAATTAAGCAATAAGAAAAAAAAACCTTGTTATATAGTACCTATACAGGCTTGTATACCACCCGAGTAGACGCATCATATAGTTATAGTTTTGCACAATTAGTGCATTATTCCCACGGAGTAAAATTACATTTCACGTGTTGCTAGTTTATCGTTTTCAAAATAGTGATGTCACCAATCGGTTGTATTCGTAAAACCGTATGAGATATTATTAGCTATTGATAAGATTATAATAATCGATAAGCTTTTTTTTTTTCAAGAAACTTTGAACCATTCTTATGTAAGGCCCGAATAAGGGAGACAAATTCGCATCTCTCATGGGTAAACTAAAGCATTCTTTTTTGCAGTTTGTTCCTATTTTCATTTATAGTTTAATAACAATAGTAAATTGGTTATGTTGAATAACACAAAATATTTAAATTAATAAATAAAAACCCTCAATTCAGTATTTAAAATCTTACGATTCAAATAATTGTACCGTAAAATACACGGTAGCACAACACTACAAAAATAAAAGTGGCAACATTATTTTCTAGTTTGACATTAGTGATTGTCAATTTAAAAACGCAGTATACGTTCGACGTATGTACTTACCTCGGGTTCACATAAGGCTGGTTTAGAGATCCGTTATACACCTTGTTGTCATAAAGCGGCCAGGTCCTTTCATACGAGTGTTCGTGAGCCCATATCACCAGGTCCACGCCGAACTCGTTCAGGAGTGACTCCAGACCTGAAAGAGGAATATAATAATGCCAGTTTGTTATTTTATTTGAATTTAGCTCCATAGAATGCAACTTGAGGTAAAATCAAAATATTTTTTTTAATACAATTTAGGCTCTAAGAAGACACTTATGTATGCCAAAACTCTACCATCGGCACTGGTTTGGAAACATCCTAGCCATGGGGAACAACTGAAAAAAAAAACGACCGGGTTCATCATTAAAAAAAATTATACTTTGTGTGTGTGTTTGGGCTCATAAATTGGTTGGTGGTTGGTTGGCCCTATATTAAAAATCGAAGATGACTGGTCACTTACGCGTGGGACCAGGGCGAAAAGTGACGCGCCGGCGAACAACCAACGAGGCAGTTTTTTTAAAGTTTTATTAGATACGGTATTATACGTAAAGGTGCTGTGCATATTTCGATTTGGCATTTGGATCCTGGAATACTCCGATAGACATCATCGGTGGCAACCTCGGCGGCGAAAGGTAAGTGAGCCTTCATCCCGTTTATAGTATACCATATTTTGCGGTTATTTTGTGTGGTATCTACTTCCAGCCAGTTAAAAAATATACAGTCCGCTTAATCTACAGAAATAGTTTATCCTACTGGGTGTGGAAGTGGTGGTTGGCAGCCCAATATGTATTGTGTACAGTGACTATCTTTTTAGTGGATATATAGGTAGAGACCCTTTCGTCAATAAAACTTGGTAAACATGATTGTGGAAATTAGCAAATCGGTATTGTGATTAGGAAATTATTGAATAAGAGGTGAGCATCTGCCGGTACAATCGCTCTCGGCATGCTTAGAGACCACACGGCGATCGCCACAAACTAAAGATTGATGAATCGTTTTTATTCTTTCAGTGACATATAACCTCTTACAACCATATACATAGAGGGCTTTTTCTAATACCCACCTGGCTAGCTACCACCCTGTAGTTGTTTTCCGGCAGCTACACTTGAGAGCCAGTCTTCAACTAGACTTAGCATGACCATCATAGGCCACATCGTCACTTATAATATCAGGTTAGATTGTGGCCACAACGCTAAACTTTTAACGATAAAAAGAAATGTGAATAGTAAAATGTTTTACTGACCGTACATGCCGAAGATGCCTGTGCGCGTGTACTCGACACTGCAGTCGATGTCGTTAGAGTTGCTGCAGTACATCGGCCGATGTCCGAACACTATGATCCAAGGCCGCTTCGACCTGCGTTATATCATCGATTTAATCTTACAAAACCTGGGATTTTTTTATGACGGGAGCTCGATCTGTCATGTGTTACTTATGTTACATGTTATTTGGCCCTATATTATGTAATTTTGGCTGGATTTTGCTAACTAAACTACATCTACAGTCCGACCGCTGAGAGAATAATGCATTAATAATGCATTACGCCATTTTGGGTTTCCATTTTTTACCAGAAATATAAAATCATAAATAAAGTTTTTAATCTAAAAAAAGATAAGATGCTTTTTTTCAATACTATTTATTTTCCTTTTCCGACCTTCATATTCTTTCTTGTACGAAAAATAAGCGACCATAAAATAAATATGAGTTCTCTCAGCGGCCGAACTTTACTTTGGTTATTCTGAACAAGTTAAGTGATTTATAAATAACAACAAGAAAGAAGCATTTTAAGTTTCCACAAAAACTCCCAATGCTCCCTGCAATGAGCCTGAGATTTCGGTGAAGAAAAACATCGTGATGAAACTATAGCATGGTGGTAGGGCCTTTTCTAATGCCCGCCTGTCTAGCTACCACCCTCAAGTTGAAAATCTGCCTCTAAACACCAATAGGTGTGTTCCGGCAGTTGCACTTGAGAGCCAGTTTTCCAATAGTTTTAGCGTGCTACCATCTTGGGCCACTTCGTCACTTAAGATCAGGTGGCATTGTGGCTACAGCGCTAAAAAAATAATTACTCAACCATTCACTATAAACTGGTGAATAGATTTAAAATGTTATAAAAGTAAAGAAAAAATCTTGGAACCTGTTCTCCGGAGTGTTGGCTGTGACCAAATCCTGCTTGAGCCATTCATACTGATTGACGATGAGCTTGAGCCCGTATTGGGTGAAATAGTAAACCTCGGTAGAGATGGACACAAAGTGTATCGGCCCTATATCGAAGCTGTAGAAGAGGCTGCTGTCGCGACCGGGCATGCTGAACCGGTTCGCGTAGTTGCTGAAATTGCTACAACACAGCACACGAGTTATTTCGTTATTTAGAATCTTAGAGAATGCGTTCCTGAAATCTATCACAACATACGACGACGACAGTTTTAGCATCACGAAATGACGGCCCATCACGCCATTTGGAGATGCCATTTTTTACTAGAAATATAAAAGTATTGAAGCTACTCATATTTATGGTTGCCTGCTTTTTGTATAAGAAAGAAAGTACATATATTAAAGTGGGAGAATGAAAAATAAACAGTAAAGTTTAAAAAATATATTTATACTTTACATTTTTCTGGTACAACAATGGCAACCCTAAATGCCGTGATGGGCCGCCATTTTGTGAGGCTAAAACCGTCGTCTGTTGTGATAGACCTCAAGGATGCAATATCTCAGGGGCAGGTATTATAAGTAAATATAAGAAATCGTGGCAGCATGTACAAGGGATGCAAAGTGTATGCATTTAGTGATCTGTTAATTTTTGTCTATAAAAAAAAGAACCTACAGAACCTAAGTGCTTGTATGGTGTGCACGAGTGTGGTGGTGCAGTGTCAATTGTATCGCGTGAGCGGCTGTTTGGCTCAAGGGCTCCACATCGAGGGAACGGACCTAGGCTTGAGCTGCCGCAGAAGAGTATCCTCCTTTTTTTGGAAACTGTTAACAAAGAGTTACTCACTAGGCCTGTTCATGGTTGCCAGGACAGGTCATATAGGGCACGACTGCGGCTAACGGCTGGATCTGTCTCATGAACTCGTCACCGACCCTGGCGTCGTCCGTGTCCATGTCGTAAGCGAAGTCTCCGACGTGTAGGATCAGGTCAAAATGGTTCCGTTCAGCCTCGTCTTGGAGATACGACATGGACTGTGGATTTTACAATTGACAATAATTCCTTATCAGAAAACTGTTTGCACCGATTTCTTTAAAGCAAACAATGGCCTACAAATAGGAAAGACCGTCAAGTTCCTTTCGCTCTGTATTCGTTTTTACAATGGTTCGGTAAGTTAAAGTTTAAAAAATGCCTTTTTTATAGTATCATGCTTATTTGACGGTACTGTGCGGTATTTGACGGTACTCGCTCCCTATTACATAGGACCTAAAAATATACTCGGCGAACTGTAGGTGTACATTAGTACACCTCTGCCTAACCTTTCGGGGAATACAGGCGTGATGGTATGTGCGGTATGGTACAAAGGGCAGTATAATGTTTAAGTCCACCCATCACAGACCATCGAGAGATCAGTAATTCATCGCTGTCATGTTAGCCTGCAAGCTTCTTGGCGGGTGGATATGCACTGGCTTATACTAAAATGTGACAAACCAAAACGAAGTCCAGTCAGCTATAGATTCCTACCATCCCGCTTGGTTACTGGATAATATACATCAGCTGATCTCGGAACGCGTTATATATGTTATAATACCTGGTGTATGGTGGTCGCGATCTAATCGAACATTAAGAGAGGTAGGGCAAAGAGAAAGTTCATTGGATTTTTATAGTACCTCCACCCTGCAGAAGATCGCGGTTAAATAACCTATTGTTATGTTCCTGCGCTGAGTAAGATTTCCAGAGCTCTTTGGGGTAGGGGGGTTCAAGGTCGGCAAAGCGCTAGTGATACCTATAGTTATTACAAGCGTTCATAGGCTCCGGTAGCTGCTTACGATCAAGCGGGCCGTAAGCTTGTTTATCATCAATATTATCATCGTAAACTAAGACGTCTAATGCCCCTATGGAACTTGTAACTGGGCCAAAGTGATCCTATAATAGTGACCAACAGATATTCCTGATGGTATCAACTCCGTTGAACATTTCTCTCTACTACTCTACCTTCACTACTATTCCTAATCTTAAGTAATCGTTTCCATAAATGATTATTCTACTTACATGAGCATTTTTACTGCCCATATCGCCGTAGATGGCTGCGCGCACAACCCAGTTCTCTCCCTTAGGGGGTGTCTTAAAGGTAAACTTTTCAGACCACCCGTACACTGAACCCGCGTGGTATACTAGAAAATATTACATATGGTATAACTAAGTTAAAACAGACTAAAATAATAATTATGTATTTGAAAATTTCTAAGCTGGTAAGATCTTGGTAAATTTGCCTCAGGTTGGAGCTAAAGAACCAATATGCTGTGGGATCGTATTTTGTATTATCACCTGCATTCATCTAATGCATTGTGGTAAGGTATTTTCTATTGCCCGCCTGGCTCTACCACCCTCAAGTTCAAAGTATGTCGCCAAGCACCAATAGGTACGTATGTTCCGGTAGCTGCATTTGAGAACCAGCCTTCCCTACTAAGCGTGGCACATTTGCCATCTTTGTTTATGGTTCGCTAAAACCTATAAAAAATTTAAATAAAATTTAGCAACGTTTTTATTCAGATAGCTAATAAGTTTGCTAATAACATTTTAATGAATCTACTTTTAAAAGTTAATTTCGATTGTCATTTGACTTTGTTACTTACTCACCATAAGTAGTGTCGAACTTGAGATCCTTCAGTAAGACTTTATGTATCCACTGAGTTCTTTGTTCTTTTCCTCCGTCGGTGAAAAGCCAGCTGGTTCCGACCGCCTCCTGACCCATGATGTCCTCGCCGTACTGCACACGAGACTCTTCCGTGTCGTTGAATGTAGACCATGTCACCGCGATCTCGTTAGTCTTATCTAAAGTACAATTCTAAATCAATACAAAAACGTAATTTGGAAAATCGTAAAATCTATAGATGATATTAAAAAGGTTGGTATTATAAGCCATATAAGATCACGCTACGAACCTAAGGAGCGGAGCAGTAACCATGAATGTTAAGCAATTGGGCAAGCTGCAGAACAACAATAGGGTCATAGGCTACATGGGTGGGTTGGCGGCGACGCGGACGAGGTGGACAGCGGATGAACACATTTAACACAAGTGAAACCGTGGGCGCTGATAGTGCAAAATAAATATTCTTCAAAATAACAGATAATAGAGAGCAAAAGGTCATATAACAGATAACAAGTAAGGAGTAAGTACATTATTTGTTTAAATAGTGTTAAAGCTGAGGAGATAAAGTATAAACACTACATAATTAATTGTTAAACAACTTAATCAAGTTTTTAACCTATTGAGGAAATGAAAAATTTACTTTATCTTGGCTTTTCACCTCAACTCAAAAAAAGAGGATCCATTTTATTAACTCGCATTTATTAGCTTCATTTGTATGTTTCTATGTAAGTATGTATGTAGCAGAAACTTTGAACATGATTTAAATCCCCTTCAAAACGCCGATTAACTCGAAATTTGGCATACTTAACAAGGACGTTAGACCCGTTATCCTTGCTAGGATAATCAGGATTAGCGATTTTTTTGTAAACTGGTAATGTCTTTGCGCCAAGACCGAGAAGGGTGTAGAAGAATTATTGCAAAGGGAGGATCCTCCGAACAGACGGGTGTTATGTCTGGCGGGCAGCTGCCCAACGGTTGTAGTCGGGTTCTTGTATATATACTCAATTGAAGAGTTAATTTCTATAGCGCGATGTAGGATGCATCGTATGTGGCTCGATAGATGTCGCTACAAGAGCAATACCAGGCGCGCTGATCACCTATTTCTCGGATAAGTTACCGACTTTGAATAAGATAAATTTTCGGAGAACTGGCTACCTCATCCAAGGGAGGCAGCAGACGGCCAAATAGCTCATTTCTCGGATAAGTTACTGACTTAGAATAAACATCAATGACTTTCCGATTTTATTGAAAATCATACATTTATAGAAAATCCAACTAAAAAATAGAAAATAAATTTAAAAAGAATACTGTATTTTTTTTTAATAAATATAAATTAAGAATAGTGAAAATAAGAAAAAAAAATGTATTTTATTGTAAAAAAAGTGAAGGTGCTTTTAAAGATATTATCAAAATGATAATCCTTCTACTCATTTCTGTCAATAAAATATTTATAACTATTGGCACCCATCAAATTATTTACTAGATGAAAAAATTATATTAATTTCATAGAAAAAATAATTTCAAAAAAAAGATATCATGCCCCCTTATAATGCACATCAGCGCTCACCTCGACTGCCTGCAATACCCTCCCTGCTAAGCCAGATTTAGATACCCGTTCTAAAATGGAACTTACTCCAGTTCTTGACAGGCCGAGGTCTTTTAACAAGTTATAGAGTATGTTTTCGCTGGTGTACCTCTCACTCCCACTTCTACCCCTTATAAATTAACCACATAGCGATTTTTGGTTAGCTCATTAGTTACCCACGGTACAGTAAGCTCCACAAGTACTATATGATTCATTTCTCGAGAATAAAGAAATATGTCTAAAACTGTCCAACAACCAATCAATTGGACTTTAGAAAAAGTTCAGATAAGCTTGAAGCTATTTTGATACAATTAGAAGGGACATTTCAGGTTGGTTTAATTTTACTCATATTTTATTCTAGTTGTCTTTCATGTTGATATAATTAAATATTTTGAAAAGAAGCTAGCTATCAAAATTAATAAATTCAATAAAATGAAGAAAATCAATGTTTCAGATGATTTCAGTTAAATGTGTAGGACCTGCTTAACATATTAAAATATGTTTAGAATAATTGTACAATTGCTTATATAATAATAAAAATTTTGAAATAGATATTTTATGACTTTGGCCTTGTGAAGGAACAAACATTTCTCAGTAGATAAAGAAGTTATTGACTGTAAATTCATAATATTTGTTTTTACCATTTTACAATTCTTTTTAAATATCCATTGTTCAGCAAATTCAAGTTCCACAATGTTGGTTAACAAATTATGTATTGTTTATTAAAATACAATCACCATGAAACTGATGCTACAAGTTTTAAACATTTATGACTGTCATGTCATCTACATTATGGGGCTTAATTGATTTAAGAAAAAATTCCACCTTACGATGTGATTTGCTAAGCCCCTTGTTACAACATGCTGATAACAATATAAACAATATTTGTGCAGTTTTAAAATTGCAAAACATCATTCCTCGAAAAGAATTATTTCAGCAGGCTAGCCTGGCAGTGATCATTACCAATGGGATATGTTGCTGACAGCCACATTGTTTTTGAACTGTACCACAAGTACTGTGAGATGCAGTATGGTTATTTTCTCAAGCTATTTAAAAAAAACCTGTACCTCACTGTAGAGCATGACTTTCACATAATATATAGATTTTCAGATTATTTGATAAACTCAATAATATAAGTTGTTTTTTAGGTTCCTTGTAACAATAATATAGGTAGGTATACTTAAATATTATATATAATAAACAAGAAAACCAACTTAAATGATTTTGAGAAATTCCCTGGTGTCTCTTCAGAATCGAAGGTCTAATGCCAATTAAATTTAAAATAGGACCAACCTTGAGATATCCACTTTCCAACAAAAAGAGAATCATCTAAATTGGTTCAAAACAAAGAAGTTATCACTGAAAATTCATTAATAAAATATACAAACAAATTGAAAACCTCCTTTTTTTGAAGTCATTTAAAAATATGTAAATTTTAAGATAATCACTCAAAGAATAATTTTATAATAAAGCTCTGGCTATAGAATTCACGGAAACGAAGTTACAAATTTCTGAGAGTTACAACAATAAAATTTAAAACAATAACAAATGTATTTTCAAACAAACTTACCTCCAAAGGCGATATGAATCTGTTCAGGCTGGCAGTACGAGCAGTCGTAAGGTTTCCCCGAGATATCTGGAGTACGAGCCCAGCTCGAACTAACTGTTATTAAAATTAATAAAATATTCATTTTCAAACTCCTGCTATATTGTAATACAATGCATGTATATTGCGGCGGCCAACTCGTAACTATGATGAGCGCATCCGTTGTTTAAAAACTGATAACAGTTACATACTAGTATATTTAAATTATTAATTGTGTTTGAATGTAACTAAACGTATGTATATTGTCAATCGGAAAACTCGAAAAACAAATACCCAATCCCTATGGATGAATCAATACGAGTAAATAGATACGAGTAGGGATCCACAAAAAGTGTCGATACCTGAGTAGTGTCGATACTTTCGATAGATACCTAGTATTTTTTGTAATAAATACTTTTATTCTAGTATTTGACTAGGTATTTTCGCAAATACTCGATACTTTTCTCTCTTTTTTTATTAGGTACAAAGCACGATGAAATTGTTTTATTTAGAAATTTAATTATTATGTATTTGTAGTTTTAATGCCAATAATAGCTTTTGTAAGGTTAGTTTGAAGTGCATAGTTACAATAGTAAAATCTCATAGACAAAGTAAGTTGTGTTCGTCGAAGTGCACTTATACAGTACATACGTCTATATAAATAGTAGATGTACCGTATTTTCATTCCATCCTCCGTACACAGATTTTTTTCTCTGCCTAAATAAATATGAACAATTACAATACCTGCACCTAACTTTGAACAACGTAGAGTATTGCACGTTTATAGCAATGATATTTTATAAGTAGGTGCGACATTGATACTCTTTATGCTCCATTGTGTACGGAGAGTAATTGCCATCAGTTCACTTAGTCCGTTACAGCCTGACAACAAAGCCACATGTGGAGGTTAGACCTACTGTATTGTATTAAAAACACTAAAAATGCCTTCTACTGTGTTTCTAAATTATACCAATTACACGGAAGCTTTGAGAAATAGGACAGATATTTTATTTGTAAGTGCACTAAATTCTAACTAAAATATTTATATATAAATTTTCTACAATTTATAATCCGGTTGTTCAACTATATTCACCTTGATTGTACTTGATACTGGCATAAGCAAGAAGAAACTTGTACTTTGTGTAATAGGGAAATGATAAGACAGTAGCGACCAGCATGGCGGCAATAGTTTACAGCGCAAACTTAAAAAGTAGGTTAATGCAGGTAGGTGCAATAAATACTTACTTTTTACAGAAGCATTAGGCATGTTTTGTGCTTATAGAAAAAAAAACTTATAGAAAATCTTTTTCTATTCAACTTCTGATAAGATTACGTTGCTGCTTTAAAATTGCTTCTATACTATTTCCATTTCTTTATTTTCTCGATGACAGTTCTAATTTGATAGTTGTAGTGATGTGACCAAATAAGTAATGATATCGATCGCATATGTCGATGTCGATTCATCAGATTTTGATTAAAATAAATAAATAAAGATTACCCGTAGTTATAATTATTTCGTTTCATTGTCGAGTACCTACCTATACCTACTTATTTTACAAAAGTTTCGAAAATTTTGTAGAAGTTGGCATTATCAATCAAGAATTAATACGTGTAACATCTTGTAATGAAATATAATATTAGATAAGTAATAAATTTGTACAAAAGTATCCGGCAGTAGTTTAGTTTCCTACATTTTGTAAAAAATATTGGGTCTGTTATCGTGTTACGTTTATCGATATAGCTTCATCTCTATCAGTTTCTCGTCATCGGTTTAAAGTTCAATTAGTTACAAACTATAAAGTAATTATAACAAGTTTATAGTTGATATCATCCAGTCATATGCACTTGAATAAATAGCAATAAATATTATAGTTCATTGTTTTACTATAAAACTAAAAAAAAGTGTTATTTTTACAATAAAATATTTTTTTCTCTTATTTACCTTACTTATTATTAATTTATATTTATTAAAAAAAATACACTATTCATAATTAAAATTTATTTTCAATTTTTTGCTTCAATCTTCTATAAAAGCATGTGTTTTAGTTTCTTTACACTATTATTTATTTAGCTTCCCACTCAACATTATTAATGAGTACATATCTTTTATTTTTTTTTTTTTTTTAACTGACTACACTGTTAGCCTTAGTGGCCCTATCCTAAAACAGAGCCGCTGCGGCTTTTACAGCTTTACCGGACTTGGGGGCGAGCGCTTAGGGCACTCAGCCGCGAAAGTTTGTGACGACCCGCACGAGGGTGCCAGAGTGGCCGAACCTCGGCTCGGGCGGTCGTCGCGAATGCGAAAAGGTCGCGATTTAACTAATTCCCTAATCCTACGAGAATTCGAACTAACTAACATATACTCATATGCACGTTCCCCTCCTCCTGGGAGGAAGGATTGGACCATGCGTATGTGTATTTAATAATCGGAATGGCGAGTACATATCTTTTTTTTTTTTTTTTTAGAACTGACTACACTGTTAGCCTTAGGGGCCCTAAAGCCGCTGCGGCTTTTACAGCTTCACCGGACTTGGGGGCGAGCGCAGAGGGCACTCAGCCGCGAAAGTTTTGTGGACGACTCGCACGAGGGTGCCAAAGTGGCCGGACCTCGGCTCGGGCGGTCGTCGCGTTCGCAAATAGGTCGCGATCTATTCGAATCCCTACACCTACGATTCGAGCTAACTAAATATACACATAGGCACGTTCCCTTCCTCCTGGGAGGAAGGAAGGAACCGTGCGTATGTGTATTCAATAATCGGAATGTTTCTACACTAACTAGCGCTAACTAACTAGCGTAAAAAAAGAAAAAAAAAGGTCCCTCACAGAACCTATGTACCTGTGTGGTGTGCACGTGTGTATGTTCATACGTGTGTAGTGTTGTATGTAGGTAGCTAAGTGATGCACGTACAGTGTCACTTGTATCGCGCGGGCGGTTGCCTGACCCAAGGGTTTCACACCGAGGAACGGACCTAGGCTTGGGTTACCGCTAGAGAGGGTGGACGTGACGGGTGTGCTGGAGCGAAATTGACCGCCCGCCCTCTGCGGAGAGAACGGTGGTTACGCGGGCGTGGGCGCTGGCACGCTCTGTTTGGAGAGACGGATGTGTAATATTTATTCGAATTTTCGATGTGATCGTCGGGATCAATAAAAATATTGCGCGGCCGGCGTTTGCACCGGATGTCCGTGGGTGCCGGAACATAAGTGGCGGCTGTTTTTATTAACGGATTCGCGTGGTTCGACGCGGTGTCGAAATACGAACGGGAGAGCTGTTTAACGTAGGCATGTATCGAAGGAGAGTACATATCTCAATTCACTCATCATTTATAATCGCCCACCACTTTTCTTTCGATAAAGTATTTTTGGTATTGACATTTTGTAACCGAGTACCAAGTAGGTACAACACATTACAACTTCACAAAATTTGCGTTTACAGTGCCACCAGTATAAGGTGCCGCAGCTGTGCGCCACTGTGTACATAATCTATGTGTACTATTTAGACTTTACCATATTAACTCTAAATTTTAATTAGGTTCGATATGAAATTAATAACACTAGAATATTCAGTCCAAACTGATAAAATTCTAAATCAGTTTGCTGTGACAATGCAACACAGCCACTTTAGTTTCTCAAATTTTCACCGCTAACTTATAGTGGTGACACTGTAATTTTCAATTATTTTCTATTAAGCAGTGGTGACATCTTTGTACTCACTAGTCGTGCGATATACAAACATGAATTAACGTTTGAACAATCTATGGTAGATGGAAGAAATTTACCTATCATTTTTTTAATTGACTTCAAAAAAGGTGGAGGTCCTCAATTCGAATTTATATTTTTTTATGGATGTTCAGCTATAACTTCTTTGATAATGAACAGAGTTAGATGAATCTTTTTTGTTTATTATAGGAGACCTCAAGTATAGTCTCATTATAATTTCATTGGCATTGAACCTTCAAATTCGAAAATACACCATGGAAGTCTTCAAAATCATTGAAGTTGTTTTTTTTTTTAAATTCTCTTGTATAGTACAGCATGAGACGTTAGGACATCATGTCAAGTTTGTACATTATAATTGATACTATTGGAAGAATGGTAAGATACCAAATCACTTAACAAAGCTATAGACATGTTTCTATAAACAGGCGCAAAAGTTTTATATATCGTTGGCACATTTGTGCTTTATAAAAGGTTGTATTCAAATACTAGGGCAACGGTCACGGCTGCAGGAAAATATTTATTGGAAAGTCAGCACTTCTAAATCAGATTTTCTTTAATAAAGTACAATTAAGTATGGTTTGTTGTTTTAATTGTCATTAATCCTTAGAAAAAATAAAACGATATAAGTACCTATCGTGCTTTTAACTGATTTTGAAAAGGTACCGGTATGGCCGCGGCTTCTCGTACAAGAGTGGTATCTTTCCTAAGGTTACATTTGGCAGATTAAGGAGCGATTTTAAAAGCTCCGAGGGAAATTTAGGAAGGGACTTATTTACAGCGTGAAAAAAAAGAGGGAATTAGGTTTGTTTTTATAACAAAGTATGTAGTAACAGATAATATTTTAAACGAGTAGGCTATGTAGTATCAAACCAAGACGTTATCGTGTGGCTTCAGTTGTTTTGATCTTACTATTTCTAAGATAACAATAAATACAAAAGTCACCGTTGGGTAATACTGTCTTACAAAAATAGGTTGTGGTTTAACAACAAATTAAAATAGAGCTGACCTTTGCTAAATCAGATGATGTTGCTGCAATATAGTTATCCTTTTAACACATATTATATGACGATATCTATTTAACTGCCTGCCTTTCTGTTATTGTGCTTAAACTCGAGAACAACTTAACCGCTTTGTCTGGGTTTTTTTTAAATAGTAGCTTTGTAAATTGATGACACTGTCTCTGACGCATACCGTCATAGCACAGTACAATCTAAAATGAATAATGGATCGGTAATCCATCGGTGATTGAAGCAAATAGTCTTTGTCATAAAATCACTCGAATTTGTCACTAGAGAATCATTTGGCAAAAATTATAAGACTACAGTATATCAATATATATTAATATATGCAAATTTTCATAAACTTTGAAATCTCCGAATATTTTTAACGACATAAGTCGGTAGTTTTCATCTACTTATCTCGGGTGTTTAGAAACATTAAATTAATTTGTGTTTATCATTTTATTTGGTTACTGGCGAAGCTGAGACACATTATCTTATAAATAAGTTATATTACTGATTATTTCGTAAAATTTGTTTTAAAAAGCGAGTACTAAAAAATGTTGCTGGCTTTTTTCAGTGGACGCTATATGATGAGCGATTGATGTCGAATAAAAGTCATCCGTTCAACTGAGGGCGATAGAAATATACACAGTAAATACTGTGTCAAAATAAAAATAAAATATATCTCTCGAGTACGTACTACAAATACTTTCACAAAACAAATTAAAACCATTCTGATGCAAAATCTGACCGCTATGGTATTTATATAAAAACTATAGATGTAAGTTTAAATTAAATCTATGATAAAAGCAATATAATTAAGAAAAAGAGATAAAGGCCAAGATAAACAAATATTTATATATTTTTTTAAATCATTGAGAAGTTAAAATAATACAGATGGATATCGTTTGGTATAGGTACTACAATACTATTTTCATAATATTTGGTATCATAACAATTCGATAATTATAAATTGTAAGCAGCGTGTTTATCCTTGATTATCCAGAATGAGTCTATTACTTCACCTTTCAGATCCACGCTCACCTGAAAATTAAGAAACAAAACAAAAAGCAAAATAAATCATATTATATACAACGTTATCTTAATGGCCGAAGCTACAATCTATCTATCTTACCTTTGTCGACTTTGTTGTACCGTGGCCAATGTGTTCCCTACTTCTTACGATATCGGGTCATTCAAGCGTAGGTACCGTGAAGAGATATTTATGTAGGCCGGCATGACAGCGGTAACCGCCGTTGGATTACGATTTCTCGGTGGTCGCCGTTGTGTTTGGATTGTACTGTGCTTACTATCAGAGTCAGGCACGACACTTTGTCGTGGTCCTATAAAAAAATATTTTTTTGGACCGATAATAAAGTCGTACATTTAGGACTCGGGGAACTTAGTTTTCTTCAACACAAAAACACTATATTTATAATTACCAGCCTTTCCCGCCCTTCGCCTGTCCTTGCCCTTCCCCAGGGCTCAGACGACCCGATCCAAATTTCATTGCGATTAGTTGACAGGCTTTAGTCGTCAACAAGTAACAGACAGATATAATATTAGTGAGGAACTAGGAAGTTAGGATTCAATGGATGCGAATTGTTTCTCTATCATCTATGTAGCTACGTGAAGAGGTACAATTCAAATAGGAAATGTTTACCTGTTCTAAGTATATATGTGTTTTGTTATATCCTTTGAAACGTGTGTAGCCGTAGTCAGCAGACCTGAAGGCAGACCACTCGGGCGGGTTCGCTGTACATTCAGATTTTTATAATATTTTATATTTGCTTTTATACCAGAAATGTTACAGATAGTTTCATTTACGGATATGCATTGTATTTAGAAGGTCCTTATGAATAAAATTCTTTAATCGGAATGATTACACTATATTTATATAAATGTAAATGATGATATGTAATTTTACGCTTTTGTAATTGTTCTGTAGGTGTGATAAATGTATATACAATATATAAAATAATAAATAGTTACATTTTTTAATTATAAGTTCATTCGACTTGGGTACAGAGTTCTATATCACCCCTTTTATAACAGTCATGAGAGTTCATAAGATAATTTCAACAAGCCTTAACTCCAAGCAGCAGTGGTCTCGTTGCTCTACCTCTTCCATTCTGAGGGTTTGTGGTTATGCTGCACACTGTGATACGATTCATTCTAACTCAGTACTTAGCAAGCTGCTTCAGGAATGCGGTCTCTTTGAGTTAGGTTGTATGTAGGAACATATCTGTAGGCTGCAGTGACTACTTAAATTTAGGTGGACTGCATACCTGTTTGCTACTTTATAACAGAAAACAATTTACTTAATAGAAATTCTTATATTATATTTGTCGTACTGTGAAGTTTTGGAACTGTCTTCCGGCCAGTGTGTGCCTACAATATGGGTTCCTTCAAACGTGATCAGGCCGGAATGACAACAACGACTGATTATGGATTGTGACTTTTACCACCAGAAACCGTATAGTCGCTATGCAGTGCAAGTATAAAAGAACGTCTAGGTGCATTTTCACTAACATATTATTTATTAGATCGATTTCTCGTCTGTAATATTTTATTTCGCCGCTGCAGCTTACGAATCTATTATTACAATTAATAAAATTGAAGTGTCTGTTTGTAATGTCAAAATAACAGTTTTTTACTAAATGCATATGAAAGTATATACGATACCTATAGCAAAAAGCCCATTTTTTTTTAAATTTCTTTCTGTCTGTTTGTTTGTTCCGGGTAATCTCCGAAACGGTTGGACCGATTTTGACGGAATTTTCACTGATAGATAGCTGATATTATAGGGAGTAACTTAGGCTACTTTTATAATAGAAAAAGAATTAGAATTCCGCACGAATAAAAAAAAATTGGTCATGGTGAATCAATTCGAGCGCTTAAATGACTTACGCTGAGTAACCCATAAGAGGTATAGCAAACTAATGTACTACATGTTTCTTGGCGTTAAAAAACCTACAAAATAGTTAGGGAGAATATACATCTATCTTCGGAACACCCACAATAAGCATTTTTGTCTTTAAAATAGCCGGGAACGGAGGAGCAAGATTCGCGCGGGCATTCTGAAGTCCACATGAGCGAAGCCACGGGCATATCTAGTATAACATAAACTACAAATTACTCAAAGATACTCATATAGATAATGTATTATGTTTGCTTCACGACCATTATATCTTACGACTATGTAGTGTTGTTTGACTTGGATATGAGACAATGTACCTAATCTATATATTTTTTCTACAAACTATATAATTAGTTACTCTTATAGACAGATGAGTGACACACTAATGTAAAATCTTGTACATCCTAAACTACTTACGATTAAATCCATTCGTTTGTTCATCACAACCTGCTGAGCCCGTTATAATGTGGACTGGAGCTCTGGAGGATATAAAAAACTGTAGTGCATTTTTGTAATAATATTTTAATTTATTTAAGAAATACTTTCTATTTAGAAGCAATCTCTCACCTCGGATTTAAATACGGATTGTTAACGGATCCGTTATATGTCTTATTGTCATAGAGAGGCCACATTCTCTCGTAGGAGTGTTCGTGACCCCAGATCACGAGGTCCACGCCAAATTCATTTAGAAGTGGTTCTAAACCTAGTAGCAAAATAAACATAATTATAACATAATTTTTTTTTTAGACTCTATGCAGTGAGTGAGTGCTTTGAGTGTTTTATTATTTAAAAAAAAAACGTAATTTTCTTTGCTAAGAATGGAATTGTACGCAATTGAACATTTGCTTACCAAAAGCGCCTAACAGGCCAATTCTCGTAAGTTCGTCACCACAGTCAGGGTCCAACGGACTTGTGCAGTACATTGGGCGGTGTCCGAACAATATGATCCAAGGACGTTTTGACCTATAACAATCGTTCTATCACTCTTCTAGCGGTCGAATTAATTTTCAATTCTTTGAGTATGGGTGACCAAATATAAAAATAAAATAATCATCTTTTTTTTAACTGACTTTACTGTTAGCCTGATGGAGCCTATCCAAAAAAAGAGCCGCTTATGGCTCTTACAGCTTTACCGGGCTTGGGGGTGAGCGCTTAAGGCACTCTGCCGCGAAAGCGTGGGCAACAAGCGCAAAGGGTGCCAAAGTGGCCGGACCTCGGTTTGGGCTGTTGCCGCGATTGCAAAGAATTCACAATCTAACTAATTCTTTATCCGTAAGATTCGAGCTAAACTAACATATACATATATACATGTCCCTGCCTCCTGGGAGGAAGGACTACATGTGTATATGTATTTAGTGATCTGAAATATGGTCTACACTAGCTATCGTAAAAAAAAGTTTCCTTACAAAACCTAAGTACCTGTGCGAAAATAATAATCCTTGCCGAATTCGGCTACAGCGACCTATTCTACTTTTAAAATATGAATTAGGAGCTTTTGTGTTTAGCTCTAATGTGGCTAATATATACTATTTTAGCAGTGAAAGAGCTCCCACAATGTGTGCATGTTAAAATATAATTTAAGTAATTATAAATAGACTAGCTGTGCCCCACAGTTTCACCCGTGTTAATTTTACCCGACAAACACCGCGCCGTCAACGTACCCATGTAATCTATCATAATTGTTCTTCCCACAAGTATTTAAAAATTATTTTGTGGGCGTTGGCGACCGCCGACGGCCTCGCGCCTGTAAACTTAACAAAGTTTAGTTGTCTATATTAAAATGAAACTACATTAAATAATACATGTAATATTATTTATAAATTTCCCGATAAACATACTATAGTATGAAGGAAACTGATTACGAATCTGGCACTAATATTTATTGAAGTGAAAACTTCTACAGGAAACTTTCGACAGGGAGTAAATTCATGTAAGTCGTCTTCTAACTTACATTTTTTAATTATTTTATATCCAATTTTCACGAAATATTGTACATGGGAAGTATGTTATTTCATGATTGGATAGGCAATAAGACTTTAAAAATTGTAAAAAAAAAACTCAACTGATTTTGCTGAAAATTATACACTGAAAATACATGTCATTCCTTAATTGGTCGACTATCTATATAAATTGTAAATCATATGATTAAAAATAAAATAACCTAATATTAAACGCGTGCGGTGTCGCGGGCACACCACTGGCCTATGTTAATAAATCTGTAATTCTGTGTGTAAAGTTAATTATTTTTCCAAATTTCCCGATTGGCATACTATATGAATAATACTGATCAGGGAAATGAATTTCGCGGTTGAGTGACTTAAGTGCTCGCTTCAAGTCACGATGAATCTGTAAAAGCCGTCTGAGGCTTTAGGACCCTTATGGCTAACAGTGTAGTCAATCAAAAAAAAAAAAGCAGAAAATATGATAATGATATATATTTGTTGGTTGCCTGTCTTTTTCTTTGTCCGGATTTAACTCAAAAACGGCTTGAGTGCTTCTTATGAAATTTTGTACACGAGATACTTATATCATTGGTCAAGTGATAGCATATAACAATTTAATACTTAAAAAAATATAGATTTATTTTTTCTTAATTCTTGACCAATTTTAACGAAATTTTGTAAACGGGAAGATTAAGTTATCCCACAATTGATAAGCTTATTATGAGTTGTCAAAAAAAACATTAAAAAATTAAAAATATAACAATTATTATCGTCCGCTTAGCAATTAGCTTCAGTGTCATCCTACTTATCGTTTTCATTCTGTCTGGGAAATAAAAGAGACCTCGCAATGCCGATGTCGCCGACGTCTACATTTGGTCTAGCGCCGCCACTGCCAAATAACATACTATAACGAGCAAAATTTAACTTCATAAAATTATCTTTAACCTTTGTTCGTAAGAATTAATAAGCCATGTCTAAAAATAATGCTCATAAATCAGTTTTTAATTTTCAATAAATCTTTGTCACAAAATACCTTATTGTGGCTTATGTATATTTGTGGCTTTTTTAAAATATATAATGACCCAATATTTTTGCACAACATTGTATTTCCAAATCATTAACGATTACGCCATTTATCCGCGTAAAGCAGTTCGGGAGGGCTTCGACTTCCGACTTAAGTAACAAAAATCAATATTTAAGGCTATCTGAGAGTTGTAGGCTAATGTTAGATAGCCTGTAGGTACTATTCCTTATGAGTGTTAAATCATATACAATTTTTTCGAATGCAACTGGTAGTTCCCGAGATTAACGTGTTTAAACAAACAAAAAACTTTTATCTATAATACCATATGTTTGGCTTACATCACTACTAAAACCAACACGGGCATAGCTTGAAAATTAATGAACTCCAAAATGATACACAGAAAGTAGCGCATAATATGTTACAGATAATCATTAAGTACGAAAGGGAACTTTAAAAATGTTTCGCAAAAATTCTATAACAAAAAAGGGGAATTATTGTCTTATCCTAACCTATTTTTCTTTTTGTTAGCTTCTTTCAAGTCTTTCTTCAGCCAGTCATATTGATTAGTGATAAGTTTAAGCCCGTATTGGGTGAAGTAGTAAACCTCGGTAGATATAGACACGATGTGTATCGGCCCTATATCAAAGCTGTAGAACAAGCTGCCGTCGTGACCGGGCATGTTGAACCGATTTGCGTAGTTGCTGAAATTGCTGGAATTACGTAAAGAAATACATTGTTTATTTTCTTACGAAGCACTTAAAATAAAATAAAAATTTCACGTTCCTAAGTTAACAACTGAGAGGCTTTTAGGTATTTTCATCCGTTGAAGAAGTGAACACTTTTATAACCCTTTCTGACCCTCAAAAATAGAGTTTCAATAAATCCCTTTTCCAGATGTTATGTTCTTCTTCAGGAGTTTCCACCTTGCGTGGATCTTTATTCAATCAGGACTCGTTCTTTTATATAACCGTAGATATGATAGATTCTGATTTTCGCAACCGTAACAGGAGTGCCACTGCAGAATTAGCCAAACATCCACTTACCCAAATATCTGGACTCGTTTAAGAATATTATACCGCATAAATTCTAAATGGGTCAGTGAAACACTTGATAGAGTTTACTTAATCGTTAAGTACGCTTCGCATAGATCTTTCTCATGCATCCCTGGAAATTGGTATAAAATTATCTATAACATTATGGCAAATCAGAGTTAATCTGATTTAGACAATATGCTTAAGAATTATTGTAACTTAAACAAAGTCATTATTATAATGAAAGGGGCTACTAACTATTTATGTTCATGGTTACCCGGACACGTCATGTACGGCACTATAGCGGCTAAAGGTTGTATCTGGCGCATGAACTCATCACCAACTCGTCCGTTATCAGAATGTAGATCGTAAGCAAAGTCTCCGACGTGCAGGATCAAGTTGAAGTGGCCGCGCTCGGCCTCCTCTTGCAAATAAGATAATGACTGTGGGTAGGAATAGAAATACACTTTACTATTCCCAGAAATTCAATAGTTATGTTATTAAGAATTTAAAGCTTTAAGAAATACATAAGTAAGATGATTGAGGTTTTACCCGAATTCGAATGTATTTATATAATATTTTTTAATGGATATTCAGCCATAACTTCTTTATTTATGAACCGATTTGAATGATTCTTTTTTTTTCCATTTTTCAAGGGTGGTGTCATTTTAATTTCATTTGCATTGGACCTTTAACTTCGAAGATACACCAGGAAACTCTTCAAAATCATTGAAGTTGGTTTTTTTTCTTAAAAATTATCTTTTTTAATTAATCGTAGAAGTATCTATCAAATTCCTTGTTTCAATATATCGCATATATCTACAGAGGTATCGTGTGTAGGCTCATTGGTATGGTCACACTGAATAACTTACTTCAATTGTTTTTTTTTTAATTTAACTAGTAAATGACTGCGCTAGATCCTAGAAACCTTTTCAAAAACTCTTTGTTTTCTTTCGAATTTATACTGTTTTTCGGTGATATAACAGAGTATGGTTTATTTAAAGGAGTATTCTGTTGAATCCGACTACTAGCTAACTGCAATGGCGCACTGACTCAAATTAAATCTTGACCTACGTTACTAAAAGACGGGATCCCTCTCCACAATGCAAGCACTATTTGAGACAAAATTCTAACAAACAACCGCTTGGTTGGTCTGGTCATTGGTCATCTTTTGAAGGTTTTTTATTTTTCTATTAACATTACTATTTAAAACTTACGTGTGCATTTTTACTTCCCATGTCTCCGTAGATGGCAGCAGTGACTACCGAGTTTTCTTCCTCCGCAGGCGTCTTAAAAGAGAATTCCTCAGACCAACCATACATGGAACCCACGTGATATACTGGAAATAAATTTTTTATGATAAAAAATGGTAGATTTTCTTGTTTGGTAAAGAATTAACGATCAAGAATCTAAGAGCCTAATTACAAACTTAGGTAGGTACACTAGGTAACTAACTACCTACGTCAGGGAACATGGCCTTTAGATAATTATTATTAATAGAAGAAAAGCAAAATGTAACGTGTAAATAAAGTTTTACCATCAGTTAACTACACAGGGTGGATTTTTGAGATGGGAAAGTTAGGGACCTGCCTTTAAATCATTGTAGCTAAACGGAAATTTTCTGGGAAGACTTTTTGAGATATTTTGACTTGCGTTTACAGGTTTTTTTACGCGACTGCAAAAAAGGACGGTTTTTTTTTCGAGCGAATTTGTATTTCTTTGTGACACTCTGTAGCCTAAACGGCTTGATGAATTTTAGCATAAGAGGTGTCATTAGGTTTGTTTTAATTGTGGGAGTGACATAGGGTATATAATGTTTATGTACGACGTCTGAAAATTAATTATAAGACAAAAATAAAGCTTTTTTTTTAATAAAGTGTTTTTTGTTTCCTTTTTAATAATGTGTCTTGTTAGTAAGCCAAGTTAAGGTCAGCAAGAAAATGGACAATATACGTAAAAACTTCTTTTGATCCCAATTAATCCTGTTTCTTATAAACTCTATGAGCTCAACTGCTACTAGAGTAGGTAATAAAAATGTCAGAAATCGACAAAGAACCATTCCCATACTTTCGTAGGAAATCGTCTTGCGGTATGTGAGACTTCCGGCTTCATCTCAAAAATCCATTCTGTATGTCTCGTTACTGAGAAAAGGTTTAATTTATACTAATACCAAAGGAATAAATAATGTTTAAAAATTACCATATCTAGTGTTATATTTTAAATCTTTCATCACGACTTTGTGAATCCACTGGGTTCTTTTCTCGTGGCCACCGTCGGTAAACAGCCAGGAGATGCCGCTGGCCTGCTTGTCCATTACATCTTCACCATACTCCGCAATACTGTCCTCAGTGTTGTTAAATGTCGACCATGTTACTACTATATCGTTTATATTATCTAAAATAAATAAAAAACCTAAAGAACCTCCAATTACCAAACTAAAATCATTTTAATATCTTTAAAGGAAAGGATGCAATTAGTTAAGTTAGCCAAATAAAAAATTTATTAAATTTGTTTTATATTTTTCTTAATCAGTTAATTCGATTTCTCCCAGACACAATAAGTATCCAGGTTTACCCAGTCACGTCCCCTTCAGTTCCCCTCTCCCTTTCAATCTAGGAAACCGACGGTTGACACTGATGGCAGTATTCATACGTATTACGTGAGCATACGAGGCAATAATACCTTTGCGCATATTTTAATACTGAATATTATGTATATCAGTTATATGAAAACAAGGGCACAGACGAGATCACTCGTATTGTAATATAAGTATTATACGTAATAGGTAGCTTATCAAAGCGACGCGGCGGGGTGTGGCGGGGCGCGGCGCTTGCGGTGTTTGCTATGCGTTCTGACCCCTGTTATCATAACTTTATCCATTTTACATTGAGTACATTATTGTTTCGATTGTCACCGTCTGTCGGCCTGTTTCAATACAAAGTTATTATTCGTTTAGAAGATTTCATTTAGGAAAGGGATAAGAGCAAGCCGGCAGATGTTCCTACAACTTCCTTTCGAAATATTGTCTTTTTATGCTAAGTTTTTCCACACGGATAATACAACTGTTGGCGACAGAACAGTTGTTTTTCGTGTCTTAGGTTAGGGTATTATGTGTTATTATTATATTGACGTGTTATATATTATGTATTACAATAAAATAGATTAATATTGACAATATTATAGAAAAATGTAAGCGAATACGCTACATTACAAGTTGCATGCTGTATGTTAAGAGATATATAAACGATTATGTATTGTGTGTCACATATGTGAAAATATAACTAATATAGAACAGATTAACATATAGAGTAAGCCAATAGGTTAAGTATATCAAATGTTATAGAGATTTTACGAGCAGAAAATAGTGATGTCGCCCGTAAATTACATTGTTTTTGGCTTATGTACGGAATGTATATGTAATGTATATTATAAGTGAATATGTAATGGATAGATAATTCAAAGAGGAACATTTTGATATATAACATGTGTACATAGGATGTATAATGAGAGAAATATAAAGAGTTTAACAGGGCAACCAAAGCGAAAAGTAAAGTTAAAACATGAAATAAACACGAAATAAAACGGGGCTCTCTTTACGGTCGTTCCTCGAACCACTTAAGCTCGAAGAAGGGCCGTATTGGGCACGGTGCAATTCAACGAGTCTACTACGAGTAACTACAAGAAGAAAGCTTTGGTCGTCCTGCGAACAATCTACGGTCAAGATATCGAGTTTCATTGAAGACCCGGCACCTCAAGCGGTCGTGCATTATTGCACCCCCCGGACCCCCTCACCACCAACATCACGCCGCCCACTGGCATCCGTACGGTATCTACGAGACGGGCATCCGGCGCAACAAAACGCCCGTCCAAACCGGGGAAACGTCACACCCCCCCCCTCCCTCACGCAGAGGTGAAGTGACGCGTACCCAACAGTTGGTCCTTCGAGCCGGATCCTCGATACCGTTACGGGATGCCAGTCACCAGGAGCCAGAGGGGCTCTCCGAGGGAGCAGCCGCTTGAGGTTGCACCACAAGAGAGCAGCACAGAGACCACAGAAGTTACTTCGTACAAGACCACCGTCACCGGCACGACCCGGGAAACAGCTTCAAGGGAAGACCATGATGCACCAACGGTGAAGAAGAACCGTCCTGCATCCATCAGGTCTTCAAGAAGACGGAAGGAGCTGGAAGCCCGCGCCGAACTGGCCGATAAGGAGCTGCGAGAGGCACAAGCAGCCACGACAGCTGCCAGGCTGCGACTGGAACTCATCCAGGTGGACAACGAGGAAGAAGACTCAGTTATTGAAGAGCCAATAGACCGGGTGGACCAGGTCAGGGACTGGGTCCAGAAGGCTGCAGAGGGCGTCTCCAAGGAGGGACACGAGGGGGAGGCACCCAAGGAGGGGTGTATACGGACCCCCCCACCTTCCGCACGCGAACCCGATACTAAGGCCGATATGGAGAAGAGTCATCAGAGCCTTGCAAGAGTCCTCACCGAAGCATTGAGGGGAGTCCAGATCCAGAGCCAGGCGCCGCAGCCAGACTACGTGCACCAACTACCACTGTTCGATGGTGACACAAGAGAATGGATGGCCTTCAAAGCTGTATACGAAGACACCGCTCCGCTCTTCTCTGCCACACAGAACATGGCAAGATTAAGATGAGCATTGAAGGGAGAAGCAAGAGAGGGAGTTCGCAGCCAACTGTACTCCGAGAGCACACCGGAGGAAGTGATGGAAGCCCTGAAGCGGAGTTATGGAAGAGCGGACGCACTGGTTCTGGCAGAACTGGACAGGATAAAGAAACTGCCACCGATCAGTGACAACGCCTATGACGTATGCTTGCTAGCAGGCAACGTCAACAACACCGTGGCGGCAATACGAGGACTGCGAAAACCACAATACCTGCAATCTCCAGAAATACTGAGGAGCATCGTCGACAAGATCACAGCAATATTGAAGTACCGCTGGTACGACTACGTAGCGGACAAGGCCGAAGGGGATCCTGACCTCAACATGATGGCGGTATTCCTAAACAGGATGGCGGATCGCTGTGGACCACACGCGATACCAGACACCACAACAAGGAGGCAGATACCAAAGCGACAAGCTGCGCACACTACAACCGAACACGTGGACCAAGAGAGGCCAAATAGAGAAAAGCGGGGGATTGAAAGAGAAGGAAGAGACAAAGCAGCATGCCCACATTGCCACGAGGAACATTACCTGCGGGAGTGTCCAAAGTTCCGTCAAGCACCTGTGAAGAAACGATGGAGTATCGCGAAGGAATCGCGACTATGCTACAAGTGCCTGAGCGGAAGGCATAGGAAAGAGACCTGCCGTCAACCTTCATGTATAACCTGCAAACGATGGCATCACAACTTGCTTCATGAGGACAGAGAAGAGTCCAAGCAAGAAGATGGAAAAGAAGTAGCCAACAACGTGAGGCTACCAGTGAACTGCACCAGGTCTTCAAGAGCCTACTTGAAGATGCTTCCCGTCGAGATCTACGGACCAGCAGGAGCAGCTGAAGTCCTGGCACTGCTGGATGAGGGGTCAACAGTCACACTCCTGGACTCGACGGTGGCAGAACAGGTTGGCCTCAAAGGACCTAAGGAGACGCTTCATTTAGAGACTGTGGGTGGAAAATCCATGGTAAGCAAGGATTCAATGAAGCTCAACATGCAGATAAGGGGACTACACCAGTCCAAGAAGCGAACAGTCACCGGGGTGCGCACCATTGATGACATGCATCTGACTCCTCAAAGACTGGAGAGGAGCACCATAGAGAACTGCGCACACCTAAGGAAGCTGGTGAATCAACTGCACCACGAAGAGGGTTCTCCCAAGTTGTTAATAGGGCAAGACAATTGGGAGCTCATCATCTCAAGAGGAACGCGCAAAGGAAAGAAGAACCAACCAGTAGCATCC
This sequence comes from Saturnia japonica, assembly GCA_033032175.1. Taxonomy (NCBI): domain Eukaryota; kingdom Metazoa; phylum Arthropoda; class Insecta; order Lepidoptera; family Saturniidae; genus Saturnia; species Saturnia japonica. Next base: position 797,692 of record CM065317.1, read on the forward strand.
TTCACACAACTTGGATGGGTGCTACATGGGTTCGATGGAGGCGCGTCAAAACCAGTCAACTTCACCACATGCGCACACGTATCAGCACGTGAAGAAGCATTGGAGAAGTTGATGAAGGACCATTTCGCGGTAGAATCATTGGGAGTTCTACCTAAGAGACCAAGCACAGACCAGGACCAGAGAGCAATGGACATATTGGAGAGAACCTGTCAACGCTTGGAAGATGGACGCTTCGAAGTCGGGCTTCTGTGGAAAAACGATGTTGAGGAGTTGCCAGACAACTTCAAAGCCGCAGAAGTAAGACTGAAAGGGATCATGAAGAAGCTACAGAAAGATCCAGAACTGAAGATCGAATACGAGAACCAAATGGAGAACCTATTGAAGAGTGGATACGCTGAAGAAGCCGAAGGAGAATCCACTTCAAGGAGGAAGTGGTACTTGCCACATTTCGCTGTCACGCATCCCACCAAGAAGAAGAAACGCCTGGTGTTCGACGCTGCTGCCAAGTCAGGAGGGAAGAGTCTGAACGACCTGCTCTTACCCGACCCGGACCTGCTGCAGTCACTCTTCGGTGTCCTGCTACGCTTCCGCCAGAAACCTATCGCTGTGGTAGCAGACATCAAAGAGATGTTTCTTCAGATACGGATACGAGAAGAGGACCGTGACAGCTTAAGGTTCTTATGGAAGGGGAATCAAGCAGAAGGACCCATCAAGGAATACAGAATGACATCAGTCATATTTGGGGCCGCCTGCTCTCCTAGTGCTGCAATCTTCGTGAAGAACAAGAATGCAGCAGAATATCAAGATCAGTTCCCGGAAGCTGCTAGCGCAATAGAACATAATCATTATATGGACGACTACTTACAGAGTTTCGACACAGAAGAGGAGGCAATCAAAGTAGCCAGTGATGTGGACACCATCCACCGGAAAGCCAAGTTTGAATTGAGAGGATGGGCATCCAACAATCACACTGTGTTAAGAAGCCTCACCAAAGAGACCGGGCAGCAAGAGATCAGCATCGGACCAAGTGAAGAGAAGACCCTGGGCTTGCTATGGTGCACGGGAGATGATGAACTGGGTTTCAGAACGTGCCTTCGCAAACTCAAAGAGGACGTCGCGATAAGAAGAGGACCTACCAAGAGAGAAGTAACGAGTGCGGTCATGGCCACCTTCGATCCTATGGGAGTGGCATCACCGGTTCTCATACAAGGGAAGGTACTCATACAGAACATATGGAGAAGCGGCGTCGATTGGGATGAAGAAATCACTCCGAAAGATCAAGAAGCCTGGAAAGAATACCTCACCAGCGTACAGATCCTGGAGGGTCTACGTATCCCGAGATGCTTCACGGACTCGAGCGACGAGGGGGAGCTGCACGCGTTCACCGACGCCAGCGAGACAGCCTACGCTTGCGCAGTATACTACAGAGCGAGCAAAGGACAAGGAGGCTATCAAGTCGCACTACTAGCAGCCAAGGCAAGAGTGACTCCCCTCAAGCCAGTATCCATCCCGCGGCTAGAGTTGCAAGCTGCGCTATTAGGCACTCGGATGACACGAGCGGTGGAAGAAGAACTGGATCTGAAGATTAAGAGACGAGTCTACTGGACTGATTCAAGCACAGTCCTTTCGTGGATAAGATCGGATCCAAGGACGTTCAAACCGTTCGTGGCACATCGACTCGCGGAAATAGAGGACCTCTCAAAACCTCAAGAGTGGCGTTGGGTACCGACCAGTCAGAACCCAGCGGACGACGCAACAAGAGGGGTGCCGCGAGACTTCGGACAGAACCACCGTTGGTTTAAGGGACCCGCGTTCCTGAGCCAAGAAGAGACCAGTTGGCCTGAACCTCGTTCATTCAAGTCGAAACCAACGGGAGAAGAGAAAGAGAAGCACACTGTTGCCACCGCAAGGATCTCAAAGGATCAGCCGCCTACACCAGAACCTGAACGATTCTCGAGCTGGACGAGGCTATGGAGAGCGACGGCAAGGGTGCTTCAATTTATTGACCTGTGTCGCAAGCGAAAGGAGCACACTCTTGTTTCCCGTAAGATGGAAAAGAAGGACCCGACTTGGAGAAGAACAAGGAAAAGGAAGCTCAAGAACGTGACGAAGGCAGCAACACCAAAAGAAGCAAAGAAGTTCCTTCTTCTGGATAAGGCTCACTTGGAAAAAGCGGAGAAACTGTTGCTGAGGAGAAGTCAAGAAGAGAGTTTCGGGAAACCTACGGCATCAAGAGACTCCAATGGACACAACAAATTGAAGAAGCTTGACATCATCAATGAAGATGGACTGCTACGAGTCAAAGGAAGGATCGACGCGGCTACGTTTATGGAAAGAGCATATCGACGACCCGTAGTCTTGGATGGCAAGAACAAGATCACGAGGTTGCTCATACGACATTACCACGTAGCGTTCAACCACGGGAACCATGCGACCGTGATGAACGAGATAAGACAACGCTACTGGGTTTTGGGGCTGCGATCGACAGTACGGACGGTAGCATACCAGTGTCAATGGTGCAAAGTATACCGAAGCGCACCATTTAGACCACCCACCGGAAACTTACCAAAGGAGCGGTTACGATTCGGCGAGCCGCCATTCACCTGCACCGCTGTGGACTACTTTGGGCCAATGACGATCGCGATAGGACGGCGCCACGAGAAAAGATGGGGAGCGCTGTTTACGTGTCTCACCACGAGGGCAGTGCACATAGAGTTGGCGGCGTCTCTATCGACGGATTCGATGATACTGGCACTTCGACGCATGGTTGCTAGGCGAGGAACACCTAGCACAATATACAGCGATAACGGAACCAACTTCGTCGGAGCCAGTAAAGAGCTAGAAGAAGCAGTCAAGGGCTTGCAGAAGGAAGATCTCACCACCGCAGCAGAGAAGATGGGCATCCGGTGGAAATTCATACCACCTGGGGCTCCAAATATGGGAGGTGCGTGGGAACGCCTAGTCCGTTCCATCAAAACGGCACTAGCGGCGACATTAAAGGAAAGGTGTCCGCAAGAAGAGACCTTACACACTCTTCTTTTGGAAGCGGAACACATGGTAAACGCAAGACCGCTCGTCACCACGGAGGAAAATGAAGGTGAAGAGGCCCTGACTCCCAATCACTTCCTTATTGGGAGGTCCTGCGGGTCTCCACGGATTGGAACCTTCACAGATGAAGACCTCATCGGGCGACGGACCTGGAAGGTGGCGCAGCGCATGGCCGACCATTTCTGGAGCAGGTGGCTAAAAGAATATCTACCCATCCTGCTTACCAGGAAGGTCGATGGACGAAACACAAAGGACCTGCAGTGTGGAGACACTGTCCTAATAATTGACTCCACACTGCCACGAAACACATGGCCCCGGGGCGTCATTACTCAAACGCACCCCGGACCAGATGGCCGCATCCGAGTGATAGAGGTGCGCACCGCCGGCGGAACATTGAAGAGGCCGAGCTCCAAAGTAGTGCTGCTGGTTCCTGCAACGAGCTACGAGCAACAGAACGACGGATCCAGGCAGACTACGACAGCGTCGCCATGACAGGAGATTGGTGCTGCGCACGAGGGGGAGGATGTTGGCGACAGAACAGTTGTTTTTCGTGTCTTAGGTTAGGGTATTATGTGTTATTATTATATTGACGTGTTATATATTATGTATTACAATAAAATAGATTAATATTGACAATATTATAGAAAAATGTAAGCGAATACGCTACATTACAAGTTGCATGCTGTATGTTAAGAGATATATAAACGATTATGTATTGTGTGTCACATATGTGAAAATATAGCTAATATAGAACAGATTAACATATAGAGTAAGCCAATAGGTTAAGTATATCAAATGTTATAGAGATTTTACGAGCAGAAAATAGTGATGTCGCCCGTAAATTACATTGTTTTTGGCTTATGTACGGAATGTATATGTAATGTATATTATAAGTGAATATGTAATGGATAGATAATTCAAAGAGGAACATTTTGATATATAACATGTGTACATAGGATGTATAATGAGAGAAATATAAAGAGTTTAACAGGGCAACCAAAGCGAAAAGTAAAGTTAAAACATGAAATAAACACGAAATAAAACGGGGCTCTCTTTACGGTCGTTCCTCGAACCACTTAAGCTCGAAGAAGGGCCGTATTGGGCACGGTGCAATTCAACGAGTCTACTACGAGTAACTACAAGAAGAAAGCTTTGGTCGTCCTGCGAACAATCTACGGTCAAGATATCGAGTTTCATTGAAGACCCGGCACCTCAAGCGGTCGTGCATTATTGCACCCCCCGGACCCCCTCACCACCAACATCACGCCGCCCACTGGCATCCGTACGGTATCTACGAGACGGGCATCGGGCGCAACAAAACGCCCGTCCAAACCGGGGAAACGTCACACCCCCCCCCCCTCCCTCACGCAGAGGGGAAGTGACGCGTACCCAACAACAACGGAAATTAGTTTAAAACAGTTTTTTTATTATTTATCTATGCAGTAATTATTTTCGTCTCGTATATTTTTGTTTTTTACTTAAATTATTTAATACTGGTTAGCTACTAGTTAGAACTCGAGCTTTCGCTGAAGGAAAGCATCGTGATTTTAAATGTCCGCCTTTCAAGCATGCATAGATGTGGTGGGGCACTTCCTGCAGCTGCAATTTAGAGCCAGTCTTCCACTAGGCTTAACTAGTTACTATCTTGGGCCATAATCCAACCATAACGGCATAACGCCATTAACAACTCATAAGCCATTAACGCTTGTAGCCATAACGATAAAAATAAATGGAGATATTAAGACACTCCCAGGATCAGACCATTTTTAATGAAATGCCAAACAAGGCCAAAACATGTTCAGTTAGAAAAGGTATTATGGTGCTAACAAAATGTCGCCAGGGAGTTGTACACATATTTATATGTATATTTTACTATAATGCTATGTTTTATGTTACAGTGATAAAGTTTGGGGCAAAAGCGTGACAGCCATCTGACAATAGTGCTGGGAAACTCACTCAGTTTCACCGCCCCAGATCTTCGACGGGCTTAGTCGGTCAACTGATAAGTTCGTTTTTTGAGTCAAGCCGGGTAATTTTGTAAGGTTCAAGAGTTTAATAGAATAAATGGAAACATTTATGTCCTGTTTATATTTGTCCCTCTTCCACGGCTCTAGCAGGGCTGTTTTTTTTTTTTTTTTTTTTTTTAGAACTGACTACACTGTTAGCCTTAGGGGCCCTAAAGCCGCTGCGGCTTTTACAGCTTCACCGGACTTGGGGGCGAGCGCAGAGGGCACTCAGCCGCGAAAGTTTTGTGGACGACTCGCACGAGGGTGCCAAAGTGGCCGGACCTCGGCTCGGGCGGTCGTCGCGTTCGCAAATAGGTCGCGATCTATTCGAATCCCTACACCTACGATTCGAGCTAACTAAATATACACATAGGTACGTTCCCTTCCTCCTGGGAGGAAGGAAGGAACCGTGCGTATGTGTATTCAGTAATCGGAATGTTTCTACACTAACTAGCGCTAACTAACTAGCGTAAAAAAAGAAAAAAAAAGGTCCCTCACAGAACCTATGTACCTGTGTGGTGTGCACGTGTGTATGTTCATACGTGTGTAGTGTTGTATGTAGGTAGCTAAGTGATGCACGTACAGTGTCACTTGTATCGCGCGGGCGGTTGCCTGACCCAAGGGTTTCACACCGAGGAACGGACCTAGGCTTGGGTTACCGCTAGAGAGGGTGGACGTGACGGGTGTGCTGGAGCGAAATTGACCGCCCGCCCTCTGCGGAAAGAACGGTGGTTACGCGGGCGTGGGCGCTGGCACGCTCTGTTTGGAGAGACGGATGTGTAATATTTATTCGAATTTTCGATGTGATCGTCGGGATCAATAAAAATATTGCGCGGCCGGCGTTTGCACCGGATGTCCGTGGGTGCCGGAACATAAGTGGCGGCTGTTTTTATTAACGGATTCGCGTGGTTCGACGCGGTGTCGAAATACGAACGGGAGAGCTGTTTAACGTAGGCATGTATCGAAGGAAGCTCCATATCTCTATGGAGATCTACGCTTCGAACATACCACGGGGCCCCGGTGAGACGATAGAGGAACCTATTCTGTATCGATTGTAACCGTTTGAAACTCGACTCGGACATATGTGCGAACACGGCGCAACTGTATGCCAAAATTGGTCGAATACACGTCTTGTAGAGCGTGAGCTTATGTCGCGTGGACATTTTACTCACCGAACACAACAGAGGATGCACCCGGCCCAGGACCCACGCGGCCCTGTTCCTAACCTTACGGATGTGGGGTCTAAAGGAGAGCCTACTATCTAGGGTTACCCCTAGATATTTGGTCTCTCTTACATACGGAATCGGATTATCGTAGAGCTTAACAGGTTTAAGCTTCCACGGTATCTGTGACGAATCCGCATCGAAGAGCATCGCGGCGCTCTTCGAGGGATTAACGGCTATACGCCACTCGTTAAACCACTTCCCGAGAGTGGTCACGGAGCGTTGGACTTTGTGTCTGAGGTGGGATCTATTCCTATCTGAGGCTAGCAGGGCTGGTAAATAGTAGGTCATTAATGCTGATACAGAATTTAGGACTGAGGCGTATTTATCGGAACAGGTTAAAATAACAAGTATTTACAGGTAACAGTTTGGAATTGTTATCTGTAATCAGAAAAAAGATGTTACTAAATACTAGGTACAACATGTTCCACATGCTAGTGACTTTCACGTATTTAACGTAACAGAAAAAAAACAGGTGTATCAGAGTAACAGCTCGTAACTGTTACCTCTAAAACGAACAGGCTGTTCCTACGTACCTGTTCTAGAGATGGTTACTGTTTCAGTTTGGAAATTGTTTAAAATGGTCTAATGGTCAAAAGGATGTAGCTATATAATTAACTTTTTTTTATTTATTTATATTTTATCTATGTAATATTTGTTTGATTGATTGGTTGGTTGAATGATAGATTTATCTAAAAGCAAAATAAAATATTATTATACTAAGTTTTATAAACAACCATACCAAAAACACGCGCACACACACTGTTATCTGTAGTTTGTCTCATTTGTTATTTTATTTTGTTCTTTTAATTTGTAGTTTGAGAGTAAGGAATCATGTAATTGTTGTATATTGGGGAAGACACTGTTACCTGAGACACAGGTTATACCTAGATCAGGTATGAAATGATTATGATTATGCGCAAATACTCACTCGTCACTGTGTTTAGACCAGCAATAAAGTTTAGCGTGAGTTGTACGTTAGGCCGATAGCGCATACGATGATACGAAAATGGGTTCATCTTCCTATCTCATTCTAACACAAGCGTATTCGAGTTCACGATCTATATTACACTTGTATTAGTTAACATTAAACCAGGCCTTAATCGACATTGAAATTGGTATTGGTGCGTAAGTTACTAGCATAATGTTTACCTGAAACATGGTATAAGACCATGAGATCTGATACTTGTACCAGGAACCTAGTACATCTACTATCCCTGGGCTCTAGAAACGGGTTTCTCCGACTCATGTTGGACGGTTAGGGGCCATAATTAAAATCCAAAAACAAAATCGACCACGGTTTTTTTATATCAGTGGGGACCATTATTTAACTTACTGCGGCATGCTGACTTGTAATACTGTTTGTTTTCTTTAACTTTTGTTTCCTATAAAATGTTTACGTTTATGTTATAAATGTCAACGTCATGTACCCTAGTCTTCTTCTTCTTCCTTACTTGGCAACCGGTCCTCTTTAATGAAGACCATTACTGCCATTATCGAGTGAATTATAGTGTCATGTGATATGACGAGGACGAGTTAGTATCCTAACAAGATGGTGGCTCTCTTGTTAGAACATTCTAGGAAGTTTTTGTGGGATCTAAGAATGAATGTTTTATATAATATAGAGTCAAAAACATAAGTTTATTGAATTAAAAATAAAAAGCACAACATGTCACTTCAAGATCCCGCCAAAAACTCCATGTACCCTAGTCATAAATTTGTGTAGTTTGACCCTAAATTTTGCAACAAAGGTGGCATTTTTCATAATAATGCACGGTTATTGTGCATAAGTGAAGTGGATTGGAAATAATAATATGGACCATGAATTCTGAGATGCTACAAATACTTCCTGGAAAGTTCTAACAAAGGAACCACCACTTTGTTTGAAACTGAAACCGTTACAGCACACTCGATAATGACAGAAATAGTCTTCAATAAGGAGTACTAGTTCCTAAGTTATGAAAAAAAGAACTATCAGTATATGTTAGTGTATGAAAACCATGACAGGTTTATTTTCATTAATATTTATTAATAGGAATATTTAAATATAATATACTCACCTCCGAACGCGATATGTATTTGTTCTGGTTGGCAGTACGAGCAATCGTAAGGTTTTCTCACGACGTCTGAAGAAACATAACTAGACCCAAACGTAAGCAATATTAAAAAAATCATAATATTGAAGAAATTCGAAAACAATCCTTACAAGCACGATAGAAACTTGCCAACTAATGATAGTGACTGTTGTTAAACTAATTATTATAATCGACGGTCCACAGTTTATAACGTTAACGTCAGCTTCCGTTAGAGATAAAACGGTAATGTTAATCGAACAATATTCGGAATCTGTAAAATATACTTACTTGTCTTTGTAATTTAGTCCATACTATGCCGGCGCGGCGGCTGCTCTCGTGTGTACCAGCAGTATGCTGGCCGTCCCGTGACAGTCATCTTTATTTGTATGTCTTTTTAAGTTCTACAATTATTTAACTACATTAATTTGATATATCTTATTATCTCCCAACGTAAGCCATTTAATCGCCCAAAAATTGTCGTTTTTCCGAATTCATGTTTATTTGCGCGTAACCCTACTTATTTTTCTAAAATAAAAGTAGACTAAGTTACTCTTTATAACATCAGTTATCTGCCAGTGAAAACCCGTCAAAATCAGTCTAACCTTTTCAAAGATTAACCGGAACAAACAAACAAGCAAACAATAAAAGGTTTTTTTTTGTTACAGGTACCATAAAATATACTTTCATATGCATTTAGTAAAAAGATGTTAGTTTGACATTATAAATGGACACTTCAAATTTATTAATTGTATAGATTTTATCGTGTTCATATTTTTCTAATATTATAATCTATTTTCTGATATCCTCAAAATCTCTTAAAAAAGAAACTGTAAAAGCAATAAGCATTTATTTTCTATCTTTTATAATATATTATTTGTTATATTTTCTTTCCTGGGTGTTTATACTTATAAAGTTTTATTTAAATGCAGAGTTTTTGATTTGACTGTAACTAAATTGCGTTTTTTATTCTCATGGAGTAAGATGACATTGCATGTGTTGATAGTTTATTGTGTTTTTAGAATAATTATTTCACCAATCGGAACTAATCTTAAAACCTTATGAGATATTATTCTTATCGATTAATTTTTTCCAAAAACATTGAACTCTCTAAATATGAATACCGAATGAGGGAGACAAAGTCGTTTCTCTCGTAGACCAACCGAATCGTTTTATTTTTAGTTTTTTTTTGTTCTTCATCATGTAATTTACATTTTATAATGTCCATAAACATATACATAATGATAATAGTTAATAATTATCAGGTATCTTGAATAACACAAAATATTTCAAATAATGAATTAAAAACCTGAATCCGGTATTAAAAATTATACGATACGAATTTTAAAAATAAACGATAGAACAACAACAACTTCAATGTGGCAACATTATTTTCAAGTTTGACTTTTGTGATTGTCAATTTACTCCGTGGGGATAAAAAAAGCGCATTACATCAAAGGATTTGTAGGGGATAATCGTTCAAAGGAAAATACCATTCCAATGGACTCAAGCAACTGGAATGAAAACCTGTGCCATGTTATCAATAAAATAACCCCATAATAAAAAACTGTGAAACTCCTGTTGGTCACTGATGAAGTGACGATGTTCATGTGACACCAAAAAAAGACTATCATACATATAAATGTTGTAAAATTGCTCATTAAATAGACAAAATAAACTCTCGACAGATATTAGAAATATTTATTTCAGTCATGTCATTATGCCTTTATTCACTTATGTAAAAAAAAAAAACAACATATTAAAACTACGTTAAAACATTATTTAAACTTAACGTAATATTTATTTATTACATCTAGGTTATTATATAATATTTTTTTGTACTGTAGGTTTTTCAATAAGGCATTTAAAATATATTTGTTAATTGTTAAACTTAACTTATTATAAGGCACTAAATTGCATAATAAAAAATTATTGAACCATGCCAAAACTAGTTTCCCCTTCACTTTTGTTTGATTTTTTTTTTGTATTTTGCTCTACACTGACTTCACCTTCGCTTCTTATTGGTATTATCTCGCCTGGTAGATCATCGGAGCTACATTTGGAAAACACTGACGACGAAGTGGATTCTGAAATTGATGGCACTCTGCTTTTCTTCAATCTCTTTTTGATAGGCAGTCGCACTTCTCCTAAACTACTTAATTCTGATGAACTACCAGCTTCAACAGAAGAAGAACTGCTCGAATATAATTTTTTAGATTTTGCTGTTGATAGTAATATTTTTGATGATGATTGGCTAAACGCATCTAAATTTGATAGAACTTCGCGTGGATTTTGTGGTAATCGTAAACTGAACCGAGGTGAATGACAAATTTATTGATATGTCTTGATTTTCAATGCTGGCCTCTTCGTTAGTTACCACTATAGGACTCGTTTGCTGGCCAGCTGTAACTGTGAGTTGCTGAACGAACGGAGAAGTTGTCCTTGTTTTAGTTCTTTTCGGAGACGTCATGACACTTTTGACGCGAGCAGGAGAAGTTTGTGTGTTCTTTTGAGAAGCTACAATATTTTTTTCATTATCATCAATACTATCTTTTGATGTTGATTGCTTTGCTATATTCTTTTCCAACAAATCTCCATATTCATCAATAATAAGCTTTTTAATAAATTCCTTTTCCAATTTAAGCATTTTCTCAATTTCACCCCTTGGATCTATCGAAGGCCACAAGTCGTTATGTATTGGCTGTATGTTTGATTTGTCGTTTCTTGGAGATGTTTGTGTTTCTTTAGGCAGTATTTTATTTGAAGTGTTGCTTTGAGTAGCAATGTCTTGAGTGTCCACCGAATGTATGAACTCGAATATTTCAACTGAATCTTTAATTGATAGATTTGATGTCTTTGCGAATGTTGTGTTGTTATGATTTTTATGTTGTTTAGCAACATTATTATCGTCACTATTCGAACCGTGGTCATTTATACTGCCTTCTTTAGAATAATTATCTTGTTGTAAACCACTTATAGGTACGCCATTATTAGATCCTATTGTATTATCAGAATTGACATCTTCAAAATCGTCGGCGTAGCTATCATTTCCATCATCCTCGTTGATAGAGATCTTTTTTGGTTTGCCAATATTTTTTGATATTGTATCACTTACCGTACGTTCTATATCTATAACTTCTTGTAGCAATTTTTCATCAGACGTTGTTAAAATTTTGGAAATGTCTTTCGATTTTCGATCTTCGGAACTGTGTTCTCTATTGTTGACTATTTCATCTAAAATTTTACTTAGTGGCTCATTGTTTTTCATTGGAATGTTAGTTAATTCTTTTTCTATATCACTAACTCTGATTCCACCTAAAGTCAATTGGGAGTATGGTATGTATTGAGCATTGTTCATCACTCCCGTACGTGTAGATGGGTTAACTATTTTTGATGAAGCGTTCTTTTTTACTATCTTAGATTTATGATGATTTATTTTAACGTTTTTAGAACTTGAAGTTCCATAAACTATATTAAGTTTTCTCTTCCATTCCTCTAAATTAAGGTTTTGTGGTTTTTCTGATTCTTTTCCTTTAATAGATTTTTTTTTACGATTAAAACGAATTGAAGTTATTGAAGAGTCCTTGATAGCAGTAGTTAATTTAGTATATGCATTAAATTTAGGTCGAGAATCAGAACTAACATAGATAGATTCACTACTTTCTCCTGTAGACATTTTTGATACTTTCCTCACGGGTTTAATGGACTCTGGTAGCGTATGTAGTATGGTATCAGCCCTTTTCTTTACTGGGACTTGTGTTATTGATTCTTCGTGATTAACAGTAACTACTACAACATTTTTTCTACTAGTATCAATGACCTTTTTATTTTGACTATCGGGTACAATATCAATATTCAAAACTTTTTGCTCTGTCAGTTCCCTCCGTATGTTGATTCTTGGCATGATTTGTACTTGCAAAGTTTTTGTGCTTTTTCCTTGAACTTTTGGTTCAATATAATTATAAGAAAATTCATTATACGACACTGCGGGAACTTTTTCCACAATTTTACCGTTATTAAGTTTTTCAGTGGCTATTTTATCTTGTGTTTTTTCATTAATTTGTACTATTTTAGTGCGAGACATTCCTAAATTTTTGTTAATTACTTTCATCTTCATTGAGGGAGCGGTGTTAACTTGAACAGCAGTGTTTATTACCTTAGGTTTTAACGGTTTTGTTGTTAGGGTATTTCTACTGTTAATGTTATCATTCCAAGCCTTTGACTCAGGCACGATCGAGGATTTATCAATTATTTTGTATCCATGAAACTTTGCGTTGACGAGTTCCTCAATATGAACTTTTTCGTTAAATTCTTCATCCAATGGTGTCGGTGCGGATTTGATTTGGACACCAGGCTTGTGAAATTTTGATAATTCCCCTGATAACAGTTTTAGGTCATCGGAAGTCGACTGCAGCATATCATGCAATTTTCTTAATATAATTTCATCTTCAGGCCGTAGTGTTGGTTCTGGGTTCCACAAATCGTCACCTATGATGTTAACCATTTCAATATTTTTGCTGCTATCAACCTGTAATTAATAAAATAGTTTCATGAAATTATTATTTAGTGAGTAGTAGAGAAGTAACAAAGATTAATACGGTGTTTTTCTTTTTTTAGCAAAGTACTTCACTCAGGTGAATAATCCGTTAAAACTTCCTTTGGCGCTCTGCGTTTAGGGAGTAACCCGTCTAAACCGCCAGGGGCTTAAGCTGCACTGATAAACTAATTGAAATCTTAGTATCGCATGTACCTATTTCATTTACAAGTTACTTATATTATTATAATTAACTAGCGGTGTACCCGTAGCTCCGCACGCGTTTGTCACTATATAGTTAGGATCCTAGACGTATTTCGGTCCTGAAAATTTCGGTATTGAATTTTGACTAATCCTGGGATTTTCGGGATTAACAAAAAAATGAAAATTGTTATAAAAATATTGCATAACAAGATAACATTTTGTCAGCCATCCTGTTTTTGCAGATGATTTGATAAGATTGCGTTTGCGCCGACTCGACTTGGAGACGAAAAATCATGAACTAATATTTTATGATTTAATTTTATTTCCGCAATACTAATAAAATGTAGGTAAAGTATGTAACTGTTTTAAACCATATCTGGTTATTTTAATTTAATAAGATGAATACTGATCTCTGTACAGACCAGCTTGTTAAAAGAACTTTTTTTTAAGTTGAACGTATTAATTTAAGTGTTATAGATAGCTGATGTAGTTGGTTTATTTTAAGGTAAGTTTGAAACGGTTTGATTTTGTAAGTCTAATTAAGTTGATACTTGTTTTAGGAGTTTAAAGTATTATAGACAGAAGTTATTGGTTTATTTCTAACCGATTTCAAAAAAGGAGAAGGTTTTTAATTCGAATGTATTTTATTATTGAATGTTAATTTCATTGGACCTTAGACTCCGAAGATACACTAGCGAACTCTTTAATACAATTGAAGTTGATTTACTTTTTTGATAAAAATTGTCTTTTAAGAGATTTAAGTAGAATTTTAACTTGTTACTTTTTTACTGATTATTTTATGGACGTATAATTATTTTGTGAATAAAAATAACACTAAAAAGTAGATTTTTATTTATTTTTTTATTTTTCGTTACCTGTCTACAATGCTGGGATTATGACGTGATCCCGGGTTTTTCTTGTGACAATACCGAAATTACAAAAAAGGGCCGGGATCGAATTCTTTATACGCATTAGTTATTTAAATCCCGTAATTTTAGTTTCACTCATATTATTGACAATTCAAATAATCTATCAATTGAGAAATTACATACATGTACCTACTTCTCGTGTACAGTATATCATGAATATTTTTACGGCTCCTAAATTTATTATTGACGATTTTTAATAGCCTTTGAATTATGGAATGTCGTATGCTTCCCGTTTACAAAGTTAGATCAGAATCGGTTGAGAATTGATGAAAATGTGATGCACCTATTGAAATTGTTATTTTTTGAGATTTCTAAAAGTAATATTGAAAATTCTTGTAGTCTATCAATTGATTAATTACATAAGCTTGACGTGTTTAAGTTAACTCCGAAGATACAAATAGACAGAAAAATAGTATGTTTATCCGGAAATTTGGAAAAAATATTACATGTACAGACATAACTACAGATTTATTAATATAGGTTTATTTTCCCATGAAAACCATAAAAATGACGCATTCAAGCTTCTTTAGAATCGACTAAATTAATAGTTAATCAGGTCTGGGCAAAAAATACAAACCATATATCGATCGACTGGGTATTGCGGTGTGGGCCTCATCTGTTGGTCAGACAGAGTGGTTCCGGCATTCTCTCTGACGTCACGCTGCTGCGATCTGGTAACAACAGAGATTAAACAAAAATTATAGGATAAACTTGTTTATTGTTATAATTGACGATCTAATTCCTTCTGATTGCTCGTAGCTATCAGTTTACGGCAAGGACTGTAAATGTATATTTTATAATCCAAGCCATTAGTCGATGAAGGCATTTTAATACTATATTTTATAAAAATGTATTTTGTATACTGAACAAACATGTAGTATTGCGTATTAATGCTAAATCCTGTCTAAAATTTTAATTTGTTAAACGTATTAATACAGTTAGCACAGTATTCAGTTCTCGTTTACATTAGTAGGTAAAATTCGATTTCATCAAATATACAATAGAATTATAATAACTAGCGGTCGCCCAATGATCGAGATTCGACCAGCGACTTTATAACCATAGACTATTTATTTTCTGTTTGACATTTGCAGTATAAACCTAAAAATGAATATTATATCATTTGCTGTCACTTTTCATCGAGTGACAATGTCAATATTTTGAGGGGTCTAAGTTCAATGGCACTGGTCAGTTAGGATTCGCAGTATTAATTTATTTTATTTAATATATTATTAACAGATAATATAGATAAATTTTAGCTTTCTGCACCCTTCTCCATATAAACTTTAACCATGCCAAATCTGTCTTCCGTGCACGCAATACGCTTAAAAAGGTCTCCGAAGTTTTCTTCTCACGTATTAATATAATGATATTATAGAATTGTATAATTATATAGAATAAATTAATTAGTAGTACGAAAGGCAGGGAACTCACTAGTTATTCAAATTCAATGTAAAATTCATATATTGAGTCTGTATAATTATATTAATTGGCAATGACTGCAAAGACCAGCAATGTAGTTTATACACAATTTTACTCACTTGCAATCCCATGTACCACATCATAATATCGTAGTAAATGTGTATATTATTGAAGCAAATACAAACCCTTGCATGTCATTAACATTCTTTAGAATTTTAGATGTCTCAAATTACTTTAACTAACCTTGGCACAGTAGACAGATATTAAGCTGTGTACTTTGAAGGTATAGGTGTAAAATAAAATGACAAAATATAGAAAATCACATCAATTGTATTTCACCAACATGTACATAAACGTCTTAATCGAAGCATTTCACTTGCAGCTTGCTTACAGTATGAAAGAGACAATTCTCGTTAAGAGACAGTTTCGTGTCGTTATTCATCGACATCTACAAAAACAAGCCTATGTGTAAAGGCGGACTCTATATCGTTTCGATACGTTATATGTACGATTAAATGAAAATAAATTAAAATGGGCCCAGAATCAACCCTGTAGGACCCTAGTGAAAAATACCAATATTATAGATAACATATGTTTGATTTATATTTATAACGCATATGTCATAATCTAAACGATTTGGCCATTAAAATACGCACTGATATAACAAGTTTCAGTGAAAGAGTTACAAGTTAATCTTGTGTATTTGTTACCATTTTAATTTACTAAGGGCAACGTAACAATAATCACATTACTGACGTCATATTACTCCACAAAATCGTACGTATAACATATAAATTAATAATAAAAAATGCACATTTTGTGCTTACAAAAATTTCATATTGTTTGCCACAATCGGCGAGAATTTTTCTTAATCATTCAACAAACCCGTTCAGCGGCCGATCTCCTGTTTACCCACTGATAATACTAATTATCAATTTCGAATCTATCAGAATTACGACGTTTACTATACACGACACTCCAGAATTATATAAAAATCCTATTACGACATACAAAAAAACCATTGCTTTCAAAATTACATAATATATTTATTATATATAACATCATTCATGGGTCTATTCAGAGAACCAGAAAGTAAAGCAGATATTTTAACATAAAATAAAAAAATAGGCTGCCAACTATTAGACATGTAAAAAATAAGTGCGCAAATAATAGAATCAACAACAGAATAGACCAACTAAAAGCTCTCTTCGGTGTGAAACTTAGTTGCTTCATAAGATTAAGTTTCATCGTATTTACTTTGTCATTATAAAAACATAATAATGAAAAAGAGCCTATTATAGTGATATTTTTTCAGAAATATAGACTACATAGGCGTTTGTAAAGATGTCCAAACCGTTTTTAAATAAGTAATACTCTGATAAAATTAGATATCACAAATTCGTCCCTTGTAATCTGAATTATATTTAATTTCACCAGAGACTGCGTACTTTTGTTAAATTGGAACATGACCGTCACAATTGAGAATTCCGTTCAAATTACCCGATTATTAGATAAAATATAATTTAAAAAGAACTCATATATTTTGCACTGAACAATATGCATTTCAGATATTTACTTATGCTATGGTGGTTTGTTAATCCATAACTTATATCAAATAAAAGTTGGCAGCCCTACAAAGAACATATCGTTAATTTTCAATATTCCTTATAATACTGTGTGAAAGCCTTCGAAATCATACGGCGGTACACGTACGCCGATACATTTTAAAATATTTACAAATAGACGAATTATATACAAGGTACGTATAATATGTACACAATATATAACATTTAAAATAAATAAGACATAATATCAATTTAATTGAACTCTTTATAGTGAATGTTTAAAGACATTACGTCTGGATTTACATAATATATTTAAAAAATAACATAGTCGAAACGATTGATACCTATAATGTATGTAATACCTGACTTTACATAGGTACCTGTACCTACATGTATTGTTAACTTCATCTTTCTAAGTTCGGCTATAACTAGTAACATACTATTATATTGAAATAGAATAAGAAATATTGTAGTTTCATTAAAGATTCCGACAATATAAAGAAGAGTTCTCGCAGTGAGACTATTCGACCGAAGCGCATACTCTGATAGTCTTCGAAATTGATATCAACTACGAATCGTTTACAATTATGAAATATATCATTATTACTTCACTTTATACAAATACAGCAGCGAGTTTTAAGAGTTCCTATAACGGCCGCGCTATGGCGGTACTGACAATTTAACATTTCACAAAATGACTAGGTACGCCTCCCCTTAACCCCAGCCCCACGTATGTGACAACGTTAATACTGAAGCTTACCCAGCGTCTGGACCGCAAGCTGACGCGTTGACGGTTAATCTCACAGCTTGGTCATCCGTCAGTTTGCGGTACAAACCTAACGAACACCCCTCCCACCTAACTCTTAACTAATTCCTTAAAAAATAATCAACTCAAAAATATTGGACAAGGCTTTCCTAAGCCGCAATGTCCGAATCTAGAATTTTGAACGATTCCCAATATAAAACGTGTGGTCTCTTCTACACCGAAATAATGTATTGAATAATCTCGGCCATTGCAGTACAGTAACGGAACTCGAGTCACTCTGAATAAATCGCTTCTTTATCAGAACATAATATTATTTCGCATGCTCTGAACCTGAATAAATATACATATATAACGGATCTACCGTCAGTACAGGGAGTGATACATTTCCGAAATTCAAAAACTACATTTTATACAATGAAATATATACTCTCGTCTACATAAAGTACATGTCATGATCATATCGCTTAATATTCGTACAGTATACAAGAACCACATAAATAAATGCCAAGTTCGCTATGGTTCCGGACCTAAAGGTAACTAAGAAAATGGCATCTGAAGAAATAGCGCTGAGAGGGGCGGAGGATGAACCACGCCACGCTATTCTGCGTTTCCGTACCAAAGGAATTTCCACCGTGAATAGTTTGCGGCTCGACAATATAAAGTTACTATCGAAAACTCATCGAAACGGATATGTACCATATTCAGAATATCGCGGGTTCGCGCGCGTCCCGGAGCGCCGAATGAAAAGACAAGCGCGTCGCGACCCACATTACTTAAACGTTGACTATCTATTTACAATGTTATTTTATTATATACAAGTGTGTGTCGGTGTACCGGACCCGGGCTAACCCGGCGTCGGCTTAGCAACGCCTCACGCTCGCCGGCCGCGGCCCGTGCATTGAGCACTCGGCTGTGCTCGGCTCCGCTCGGCTCGATCGGGCATACGCCTCTCGCGCTCACAGCGAGAGGGACAAGAGGTACAGTCGGGGCGGCGTCGCGCTGCCCTAGGTCTCGCGCTCCTTCTTCGGCTTGAACTCCTCGCCGAGTATGGTTGCGATCTCACCCTGCATGAATGCCCACGGGACCGTCGAGTTAGCGAGCGGACACTTCTCTCCGCTCGGACAGTACACCTGGAAACGAGCACCGCCATTTAAGCACTCCGAAAGACATTTATTTGTGAATAATGAAGCTAATCCCTATCGAAAGGGTTATGCAAGCCATGTTAACAACAGGAGATACTAACCTCGGATCCCTGCTGTCGCTTGATGGAGTCCCGGGAGCAAGGGAAACAGAACTTGTGATGTGGCTGGCTGGGACACTGTACGAAGTGCGTGTCCTCGAGCCGCTCCTGACAGAGCGTGCATTTGAGAAGAGGAGCGGGCGCGGGTGCCGGAGCTGTGGGGTCGCCACTCTCGCCGGCCTCCGTCGAAGTCACGGATGTCGTCGAGGAAACGTGCCGGGAGCCCGACGACCGCCGCCCGCCGTTTGACCCTGCCGGACGGAAAGGAACCGTTACACAGTGTCCGCTCGACTTGATATCAGTATATAGAGAGGGGGGCGGGCGCGGCCGGTCGTCGGGCACCGCGGCAAGGAGCGCGGCGCGGCTTTCGGCCACGCCCGCCCGCCTTAGGTACGAACTGGACACGATGACATGCCTGATACACCGTTACATTCTTTGTAAACGTTCTGGTAACGCTCTGATAACCGCTCTCGTGACGTCGCATGTATCGATGTGAGTGACCCGGCGCGACGCGATGCGGCTGCATGGAGTTGCAGCGCCGTGCTGCGCTGTACTGCGCTGACAACTAATAACGTAACAGCGAGGGGTACAAGCGGGCGCATTTATTTAACTTCCACAGAGACCACACGACGCGACGATTCAGTCGGGTTAAACGTATCGTTAAATCTCAATGAATTCCTTATTAAACTAGAGCTAGAGTCGCTCTTCCGTACAAAATAACAAACAGTTGTCTGAACTACAAATAGTTACTTCAAGTACAAACGTCCTATGTTGTGATAATTCCAAAACCGTTACCAACAAAATACTATAGAAACTTGATTTAACCGGAGGTCTAACATTCGTAGTAAATTAAATTTATGTCGTTTATATGTTTCTACTTTATTTTAGGTAGATCACTATAAGTAAAGTATAGAGAGTCATCTTACAACCAATTTGTATATTAATCAGAGTTTAAACCAAGAGGCAGCAGAAATACGTCAAAAACATATTCCTTATTCCTTTGAAATCTCCAAGTAGGTGTACCTGTTACTGATATTGATGGAATCTGGAGACCCACCATGAGTTACTAATATTATAGAATTATAGATAATCGTATGTTATCACACAGACAGTACTGCAATTTAAACTTTATATAGATTTATTCCAGTTTTAGTTTTTTTTAATCACATTACCAATGTTGTAATCGTAATCACTGATTAAAAATATAGAGTTGCCGAATCGTTTATCAACAAAAACAACGAACTACCATTTCAATATTTCCTATTATCGTAAAGTGAATAAAATATTGAAGCAAGTCCATGAAGTAATTGCAAATGTTTAATAATTATAAAAAGAAATATCATTTAATTTAAAGAGGCTTCAGTACATTCTTGATTACTAAAGAGAAGAGAAGTCAATTTATTAGATAAAGTTGTAAAAGTTAATGAAATATAGGAGGAATCAACGAAACAAATTTATAAATTATCGGGGCCCCATTAGAAATCAGTTCTCCTAAAATAATAATTATTTTTCCTGTTTCTTCAGGACTCCAATAGCATTTTTGGCGCAATTCCTCGATCTGGACACATTCCCACAACAAATAATAAATATTATCGGTGGACTGACTGATATCACACGGCGGAGATGTTTTTTTTCCTTTCATAAAGAGTATCTTGTTACGGGGTATGGGACCAGATCGAATACTGAATGCTGCAACCATGCAACATTTCAGGAAATCCTGTCACTAATTCTATAACTATGAAGTTATAGACATACCTGAGGAGTTTGGCGAGTGTTGACTAGACCGGCTAGCCGACCGCTGTTGTGGCGGCTGAGGAGGTGACCCACCAGCCGACCGCGGTGACCCTGGAGGTAACGTGTCAGCAACGGACATAAGCGCCGCCATAGGCGAGGGTCCTGCGCCCGTCGCGCCCGTCACCGGAGGAGAGCCAGCAGTGCGACCCAGAGGCGACCCCGCTGAACCATTCGTCAATGGAGCTGCATTACCGTATCCTGCACAAATTGATTACTAACTATGAAACAACTACTCATACTATAAGTACATACTAACAAAATTTAAAACAAGATTTTGAACAGTTTACTAAAAAAATTACCTATTGGAACAAATAAAGGAGTTGTTTAAGATTATATTATGACATAAGATGTAAAAATAGGAGTACTATTTATGGAATATTTTTGGAATATAAACATTGAATTCTACATATGTTATGCCAGAAACACGGTTCCATACTTAACAATTCGATAACTATTCCTTGGGATAAAGACATTTCAGATGATGCTAGTTACCTATTTATATATTTTTTTAATTGTTATATACACCAATCGGAACTAATCATACAACCGTACAAGAAATTAGTTATTATTACGAATCAATTATGTTTTATAAATAGACACGTTATACTCTCACTAAAAGCAATTTGAACACGGTACAAATTTTGTTATCAGCTTGTGGAGGCAAAAGAGATAGCAAATCACAGCGTAAGGCGGAAACTCTGTTGTCAAAAAAGAACATAAGTTTCTTCTCGCTCACGCCGCTATCAAGTCGTAATTGAACTGAAGGCAATTGCCTACCATTCACGATTGTATGTAAAGAGAGTCAATGCCGTAATTATTTATAAAATATTACTGTTACGAATTTGTAGAGAGTTTGTTAATATTTAGCCTCATATCACTTTTTAGTTTCTAAAGTTCTATAATAATGAAATGTAATTATCGGTTAGGTTGAATAATACAATATATTTCAACTGATAAATATAAACTCTTAATTCAGTATTTAAATTTTACGATTTAAATCATTGGAACGCAAAAGTCAACGGTAGATCCAAATGAGAAAAAATAATTTGGCAACATTATTTTCGAAATTTGACAGTAGCGATTGTCAATTTACTCAGAGGGTTTAAAAAACGGAGATATAGTCTGTGTCATTTCCACATACACTACAAGATTATGTCTGGAGTTTTTGGTGGGATTTTACTCTGTCATGTAGAGGTTTTTGTTTTTTATTTATAAATTTATGTTTTTGACGCTATAATAACAAAGGTGACATATTTGATAACAAAGTTTAGGTCTTTATTTATAATATCATAGGTTGTTTACATGTTAGGTAATTATTTTGTATTCTCTTATAAACCAATATTTACCGTAAACAAAAGTACACCAAACATCTTAGTGGAAACTTATTCTTTATTATAATTATATAGTGCCGTTAATTAATTAATGTAAATTATGAGTTTCGCGTTAACCACAACTGGTACTTCTGGCGAGCTCTTTGAATTTTTCACAAGAGAATTCCAATTATTTCAAATTGCTTGTCTGATGTACAAGGTGTCTAGAAAGGGTATCGGGTATTTGTTTTCGCGCCATATTCGAAACGGGGCGTCTAAAGGGTGCGGGGAGGGGTTCCTGGCGTCCGCCATTTTGTGGAGTTTTAGTCACGATGGAATAATACTCGGGGACGCATCGCGCATTTTGCGTACGAGCGTATTATCGTAATGGTGATTCAATAGTGACTGCTCAACGTCTCTATCGTGCGGAATATCGTACACGCCACGCGCCAAGTGACGATAGCATTAGGAAATGGATCAGAATGTTCGAGAATACAGGTGCGACAGTTAAAATTCAAAACTCTGGTCGTTCTCGTTCAGTTCGCGATGAAGAAACAATTGAAGAAGTTGAGGCGTCGGTTCGTCAAAATCCGTCTTTATCCATCCGAAAGCGAAGCCAAGCGTTGAACATCAAAAAATCGTCTTTACATTCGATTTTAAAGAAAGACTTACATCTAAAAGCCTATAAAATTCAATTGGTTCAAGAATTGAAGGATACGACGGACTATGCTAATCGACTGAATTTTGCGAACGAAATGCTGCAGCGATTTAACAACTTTAACAACATACTTGTTCTTACTTATTATTATACTTGTTAACTACAACTTTGTTCAGTGACGAAGCAAATTTTCACCTGAATGGTCATGTTAATAAGCAGAATTGTCGGTACTGGGCAGTGGAGAATCCGAGACGAAAGCATGAACGACCCCTGCATAGCCCAAAGGTCGTTGTTTGGGCCGCTATGTCTGCTAAAGGCATAATTGGTCCTTATTTTCATGAAGATCAACGAGGCCGAGCAATGAATGTGAATAGTGACCGTTATTGCGATATGTTGCGAAATTTTTTGGTCCCAGAGTTGCAGGAGTTTGCAGGTTTCAACTCAAGAACCTGGTTCCAGCAAGATGGGGCCACTTGCCATACCTCAAATGACTCAATGGAAGTTGTTAACGAATTATTCCCTAATAAAGTCATTTCGCGATGGGGTAACATTAACTGGCCTCCCAGTAGCCCCGACCTTAGCCCGCTTGACTATTTTGCATGGGGATACCTTAAAAGTAAGGTTTATCAAAACAATCCGACGAATCTAACCCAGTTAAAGCAAAACATCCGGTCAGAAATGGCAGCAATATCGATAGCTATGTGTCAACGTGTTATCGCCAATCTTCGTTTCCGTTTAGAAGAGTGCCAGCAACGTAACGGTCATCATTTGGATAACATCATCTTTTCCAAATAATTCTCCAATTCATATGCTAATAATAAACAATAAACTTTTTTATTGCATACAAATAATTTTTGTTTCATTGAACTTACAAATACCCAATACCCTTTCTGGACACCTTGTAGAATGTATATGGATTTAAATTGTGTCGCATCGGAAGCATCTCAACAAGCATCACCCGCACGGATTAGATCTTGGTGCACAACAAACGTTGGAATAACAATCGCGGGTGATTTATGGTTATAAATGGCTTTAGAAACTTACATTAACTGTTGATATTGTCTTTCTTTCGCCGTAACAGCAGCACGACTGTAGAATTCGCTTCCTATCAACATCCAACTGGCCAACTCTCGGGATTCCTTCAAGTATTCATTCACTACATAGGATTTACTTGGAGCAGTTGCATATAAGTTGCATATACCTTTCTCTTGCTCTCCTAGAAGACTGGTAGAGAATGCTTTATAAAATTGAGTCCTCCAATTTTACTTTTTTGTGCAATATAGAATATAGTATATAAAAAATACTCGAGTTGAAAATATTGCGTCCTTTTGAGGTTACCAAATACAGCGGAAGTATTCTTCTTTTAGTCTGAGAGCGTAAGGCATTGGTTGCAGAGAAGATGACAATAGTGTTGTGATTGCTTATTTCAAATAACAAGTATGTACAGTAATGATTAGTTTTATTATTGGCTTGATACCTAAGATAGTGTCGATATCAGCGCCGGACATTATAATTAACACATAATATGCATTAATTTGTGCTAATGCCTAGTAAGTTGCGGAGTTTTTATCGGGAACAATAATGTTCCTTTATTATAATTAAATTAATTTCTTATTTTAAGACATAACAGAGCTGAGTTGTTTTTTTTCTGTATGCAGAATCTTCATCGATTGATGGTTGTGATAGAAACTGATGAGCGAATTGTACTACTGCAATTTTTTTATCCGTAAAACGTTTACTTTATAATTTACGACCAGCAATGATATGTAGATACGGTATTGACGATATTCAATCGTAAAAGGTAGCAAATGACTTCAGTTCACAATTTTTATCCTTTTTTGACAACGGAGTTTGCGCTTTGCGCTGTGATTCCTTATCTTTTTTGTTTCAACATGCTCATATATCGTGTTCAACTTGCTTTTTGTGAGAGTATAAAGCGTATATTAATAATAAAACGTAATTAACAACAAGGATGTTCTTTTAGTAAGCAGAAATAGTTATTGGGAATTTAATGTGTTTCAGTGTCATTTAAGCTTTTTCTTTTAAAACCGAGTTCAAAAAAAGACGGAGATTACTCAAATTAGAGTGTTTTTTTTTTAATGTTCAGCCATAACATCTTTGTTTATTAACCGATTTGGATTTGTTGGATACCGGGGATACCTCAAAGGTGGTCCCATTTAATTTCCTTGGCATTGCACCTTTGAAAATACACCAGGGAACTCTTCAAAATCATCGAAGTTGGTTTTCTTTTTTGTTAAAAATTGTCTGACAATTGCAAGTTTTACCAGTTTATCTAGCTATTTTTGATAGAAGATTATTTCTGGTGCAACAAATAAACAGATGGATTCATTCAAATTCTTACAGCTGTAAGTCTTAATCATATCATCATAGTAAAATTATAGATTTAATAAATCACTGATGATAATAAAGATTAAATATTTATTTGACGTAGTTTAAATTGAATGTCCTATACCTATCAAAACTTTGATTATGTATTGCGTTAACAGCGTTCAATTTGCCAAATAAAATAAATAATAGAAATGAATGTTAAGACTGGCTCGGACGAGTTTCGACCAAGATATAAAATTTTGATACAGCTGCCGGGAAACAATTTTGCGTATCATCATTACGTAAAACATTACTACACAATAAAAAGTGTATTAGGCTTGTCGCTCACATCGCAATCAAAAAGAAAATAGTTGAGTTTCATTGTAAGAATACATATAAAAAGTAAAATTTAAAATGTCATCGTTAAGAATAGTTTTTGGCACGAGTCGTTCGTCGCAGAGCTCAAAAACCCCGAGAGTGTTGTCAACTTGTACGCTACGATTACATACCGACATTTTAATTTGTTCAAACAGCACCACATCCAATGTTGAATGCAGGATGACACATCGCTGCGACCAGCGATGGGGACAGTAAACACGCTTTCACACACTAATATAAAGTGTTATAAATAGCACTGTGTTAATACTACTAGCTTATAGTAGTTACGTAGAGCCGATGTGTCATTGGTCACCGAAAACACTGTCATCTCGGGGCCTTTTAGATCAACTTCTGCAGAGCAGACTTGGTAGACTGCTAGGTATAATTATATTAATAATAATTGAAGTCATACGAGTGGAACACTCGAACGTGCAGCGAGCCGAACCGTATTGCGAACCAGTACGACGCGACGTTGCCAAACTTATGCACAGATATGGGTCCCGTATGTATGTGTTACGCTTCGAGTTACGTAGTCGAGTCTCGTTGCGTTGTTTTCAACTGTTCTACTAGGTACAAAATCTGATAGTCTCATTAAATATATTGATAATTTCATGTATAAATTTTGTTTAACCACAATTAACAAACCGTTCCTATTTTTAAGCTTTTCTCAGAAGATTACATAATTTAGCTAAAAGCGAATATGTATTGGTTATCGGTTTTTGTTATTATACATAGGGACCCACGAAATGATCAATATTTCGAAGTTTCTTGTATAGAAATTTCTACTACATATTTCTAATAATTGGTTTCCCGTAAATAAGAATTCTATCAGTGTCAAGTGACGTCAAACGGAACACTCAAGTATAAGTCTTTAGTTGAAAATTGTGAACGTCACTCTTTATTAGTGTTACCAGATTACTTTTTCCAAAACCTCTGCTCTTATTAAAACTGCATAAAATACTGACAACACTACAATATTAATGTGAATTCATGTACTTTTATAAGAAATTTCATATGATTACTTTATTTTACGGTGTTTTCTCATTTTGTGTATATTTATTTACTGAATTTGATTTTTTTGTTCTTTTTTTATCGTGCGCTGTGGTCAGAATCTCACCTGATCTTAAGTGTGAAGATGTGGCCCAAGATGGTAGCACACTAAGCCTAGTAGAAGACTGGCTCTCAAGTGCATCTGCCGGAACACAATTATTAAATATCTACACCAGTAACTAATTTGAAACTATTTAATTTGACCAGAAGTATTTATAAATATAAATTACTTATATTGGCCAATGTAAATATTCAAATGAAAATTCAAAATGAATGTAATTTTTAAACCGTGGTGTTTGACGACAGATTTTCAACTTGAGGGTGGTAATTAGCCAGGCAGACATCAGAAAAAACCCTAACATCATGTTATGGTTTCATCGTGATGTTTTCCTTCACCGAAAGCTCATGCTCATTGCAAGGATTCGAACTCACATCAATCGACACGGAGGCTGTATACACGCTACCAACTGAGCTTGTTGCTTCTAATGTTTTATTAACCTGAAAATGTTGATGGTTATAATTGCTCCGTGTCGTTAATATTTTACCGTCTGTTATTGTTTGACGTGAGCGAAAATACAAATCACTGAATTATTCGAACGTCTTTAATCTATTCATCGATTGTGCTAAAAATATTTGAATTTATAGTGACAATTTAAAATAATCTGTAAACATTGAATGTTCATTATTGTAACATGTAGTAATAAGGCGTGAGTTATGGTCTGTTGGTCGCAAGCACGGCCCATATGGCGGTAGGTGACGTCACGCTCGGTGACCTTTTTGGCCAGCGCGGTGCGGCAGCTCGTGGCGGTCGTCCGCGGCCAAGCGCTCTTATACACGCCATTCGCCAGCGGAATGTAGTCTGGCGACTGCCAAGCGTAGGCAGGCATTATATTTTTTCGCCCGTCTCGGCCTACCTACATACACGTACACGAGCGAAAATGTCGTCACGCGACGTTGCCGCACCGTCGCGTCGCACATGCATTCACGGCGCGGCGCGATCCGGAGCGTTTACATTACGTGGGTGTTTGTACGTAGTTGTGTGGTACGCTGTGTGCGAGAGGCCACAGGCTCGCTTTCGAGAACGCTCAACCAGTCGGACCGGTTTCTTATTTATGGCCCGAGTTAATGCACCTACCTAGATATGGATCCCGTGGTTGACGGTTGCGCAAAACATCTCAACTACACTCATGCGTATGGACGGGAAGGGCATGTTCATATTATGCGCTAGCTATCATCCGTTTTATCGCAGCACATAGTCATTCCTAAATTGCTATTTTTATAAATTATGTAGGATATAGCGTTATTTGTAAACAATTGTATTTCCCTTGTAATTGCGATACACAATATTTCCACTAAGAGTAAATATTTTTATCGCGGTAATTTCTTCGTCTCATACCTATTTTTATTTTCACTCACTAAATGAGATATAATTGCCGTGTATATAATTCCATAAAAATCAGTGAAGCACTTTTTTAGTTAAATTGAGACACAGGCAATAAAAAAAGATATTTGGGAACTTCGGCCTTTAAGTATAAAATGCCACAAAATTTGGAAAAAAATTAATTACATTTACGGACAGAAATACAGATTCAATAAATAGCAATGAAGAAATTAAATTATGATTTTTACTGTATAATTTTGTTATTTACTTTATAAATTATGTGGACCTAAGATACCAACGCATAATTGGTTACTGTGCTGAAAAACTATTGAGTCTTTGATTGTTTATTTACTAATAGTTACAAATTATTAAAGGCACTGAACCTTGTGGACACTAATAACTGGCAGCAAATATCTTGATCACTAAATATATACTTACATGTCAAGCAAATAAATTGATTAGTAACATATAAAACTATAATTTATGGACTACTTATTTGTGAAGATAAATACATATATAGAAAATTGGATCAAGTAAGTTTTTAAACAAACACTAACTTTCAATAAATTAGTGATAAACTTTTCTATTTATATTACGGATGATAATTGTATAAACAAACGATTCTTAATAATATGTAAAGTTTACTTTACAGCCAAACTTTGTTCTACTACTCCGCTTAGTAAAGATAGATATTAAGATAGGTAGGTTAGGTTAAGATACCTAGGTTAATAAAATCCATTATCCCATTTTTGACACTTTAAAAAGATCAAAACTTGTACAGGAAATTTATAATTTGAAAATTATCAACAGATATATTTGCAAGACAACTTACAATAATATTCATAATTTTCACAATATAGCCAAATCGTAAAAAATCATAAAAAACTAGCAACACCAGAAATATCAAAGTAACTATCAAATTACAAATCTTGCGGATTTGAAGACGTTCCAGTTCTATTTTTTTGTTTTAAATTACGAATAAATAAATAATTAATATTCTCATTACAAATATATTATATATGAAACGAGCTTCAATATTTCTGTTATTGTGTGAATAAAATTAGATTTTTTTTTCATAAGCATTGACTAACCATTCGACTTGAACGATGTGCCATCAAAAGACGGTGTGCGGAGAGGGTGCTTCTCTTGTTTGAATACGCGATCAGGAGCAAACGATGCTGCCAATGAAACCGCTGGCAAGGAATCACCACGAGTTAAAGGTGGCCGAGAGTGCTCGTCTAACAACCTCTTAGCGGGCTCATGATGTGTTTGGTGGTCGTCGTCGTCTAGTTGTCGTTTCAGGGTAAGTCCAGGTGCAAGGCGAGCTCCGCCGTGTGTGGGTAAATGGTGTGCAGGAATGTGTGACAATCTTCGGGCCTCATGCTCTTCGCGACGCCCTCCATATTCGGCTAAAAGGCCTGCACTTGCCGTCGGTCGCGGATGATGTAAGGTAAAACCGGTGTTGGGCGTGTGATGCGCCGGTGGTGCGGGTTGTCCTCTAGCTGTTGTTTCGGCTCCGTTTTGATGAGCCTCGAGAGGCGCACGATGTGCTCCTTTTGCGTGCGTCGGACCGCGTCCCTCCTGAAACCCGTGTGCTCGTTTCAATTGGCGTGCAGTGTCCAGTACGACTTCTATGCGGTCCGCGCCTTCGTAGTTGACACACCCTCGGCAGACCGCCTCCGAGAACTCGTGCAACATTGCCCACGGCATGCGGGGCAAGTCGCACAGGTAACAGTGCTGCCTTTTCTGCATAACCGACATCTCGGCGCCGGGTGTAGAGCGGAGCGCGAGAGATCGGTTTTCCTCGTTTCTCTTGTAAATTGTCACAGATTTATATAACTCTCAAAAGAAAACACTATCACCATGGTACACATAAAACACAGCGATATCACATTCGGCTCCGCGTTCGGCGGAGTTATGGTAGCGCGGCAGGTAAGAGGTACTCGTTTCGACGGCGGGTCGAGGAGAACTGAACTGGTGAGTGGAGCGGTAAGTGCCGCGCGGGGGGTCGGGCGGCGGCCATTATCGAGCGGTGACGTCAGCGCGCGCACCACCGCCACCACGCGCCGCGCCGTGCCGAGGACGAGCCGTTAGCTGCGCTGCGACGCGGATGCGCCGCGTTTGCTCGGTACCTCCGCCCGCGCCTGCTCAAAACCGGTTCGACCCCAACACCGCGTAAAACTCAGGGTCTAGCAAGCTCGCCGTGTCGATCTAAGCCAAATCGCATTCATTTTCTAATTGTATATTATTTATTATGGAACCGAATTCAGTCAGCTCTAATCGCCCTTAGTGAAGTACTGAACGATGAGCTTTAAACTGCATTACATAACATAACATACCATCACGCCTGTATTCCCGGAAGGGTTAGGCAGAGGTGTACTAATGTACACTCACAGTTCGCCGAGTATGATTTTAGGTCCCATGCTAAGGGCCGAGCCTATTGTCATTAATCGGGCACAAAGCCAAACTCCGAGCTGCTATCGACAATTTCATAGGAAAACCTAATAACACTTTGCTCGACCTGGGAATCAAACCCAGGACCTCGAGCATATCAGTCATGCTTAAGACCTAGTGGTAATGAGGAACTAACTCAAAACTCAAATTGAACGCTTAAACTGTACCCCACAGATGCAATTAGGTTAACTCGAAATGTGTTACGGAGTTCATCGTGTATGATCCTCTCCAAATCCTACAATTTTGGACGCTCAAAAACTCGCATTCAACATAGATCTTATTTATATCAAAGAAAAAGAATCTTTCACAAATGTTTACAGTTTAGCCCACATCTTTTCTATGCCAGACTATTAGCTTGACCAACATTTAGCATGTGAAACTTTAAAAAAAAAAAATGTAAACAAAAGTAACAGTAACAAAAACAAACTCCATGATAAAAATATCTGATACTATGCAATATCGATGTTTGTTCTAAATATAGTCAATATGAAATTAGTTGGTAAAATGTTACAGCCATAACAGTTAACAGATACCGCTCAGGGTTGTCCTTTGTACTGACGTTGATAAATAAACAATGCTTCCATCATTAATTAGACCAATGACCAATAATAAAGTGAATCACGGAGGCCACAACGCGTACTCCGTCGCGGCCAGATTCGAGTCCACGGCCCTCGATTCCGCTAACCGCCGCAATATTATTCAACGAAAGTAAACAACATCAGTTATAGAATAACAATTAACATTAACACGTATCGCGGCATGATCGCTGCATTAAATTTCAATCTATTCTCGGTCGGTTTCCTTTCTGACGGCTGCATTCTATATTATTATTATTATTACCAAGTCGGATCCGGCTGGAGTGGAAGCCGGGAGCGAGCGGGGGACGCGAACCGTGTGGCGGCCATCTTGAGACGTGACGTCACGTGACGAGTCAGCCGAGCGTGCGGTGCGGCAACGTCGCCTCAGCACTCGCGCACGACGCGCTACGCGCCATGTTGCCGTTCATTTTTGTTGTGCTTTAATAATAATGAAGGTGGCTCATCGTTTTTTGTATGCGGGTGAGGATCGAAGAAAAAACAGTTATGCGGCCAGGTAAACATGGATGACGGAACCGGTGTTAGTGTTGCCGCAACACTAACCAGCATACACACACACACGCAAACTTAGCCGCTAACCGAGCGTCTACAATGTCTACATACACCACGCGTTACTTTCTAACATGTATTCCGGTATTAGATTGACGACTATACAGTTTACATACTTATCTTCTGTAATGACTAGGTTTGCCACCTTTTTTGGGAAAAAATATAGTACATTTTTAAAGAAACTGTTTGGTTCTCAAAAGTTTAAAAAAAGTAATTAAAGAGAAGGAGAAATTTAGACTAAAGTTTAAAAAATATAAGAACCCAAGAGACAAGCTCACATTTCAATTACTAAGAGATCGATGTCTGAAATTTATAAAAGAGGACTATGGAATATACATTATGGAAATAGAACGAAAAATTAAATCAAATATTAAATGCTTTTGGCAGTATGTTAAAAATATGAGATCTAACAAATCTGATATTCCCAAAGAAGTTCATCTTGTAAATACTATTGCGGATAATGGTACTGACATCGCTAACTTATTTGCTACCTATTTTGCATCTGTTTACGATCATAGTGCCCCTACCTGTGTATATAATCTCAAATTACAAAGCAATAATATACTTCACGATGTAACATTTAATGAGGATGTTATCGTTAAGAAATTGACAAGTCTTTACCCCTACAAGGGTGCTGGGCCAGACGGCTTTCCACCCGTATTTTTCAGGGCTCGTGCAACTTCATTGGGTATTCCACTTAAAACTATATTTGACAAATCTTTTACAACTTCCACCTTTCCCTCTCAATGGAAAACGGCTTCAGTTGTTCCTATTCCCAAAAAAGGTGACATATCAGCTGTAGATAATTATAGACCGATCACGATACTGAACACATTGGCTAAGGTCTTTGAATCACTGGTATATCCACACATAGTCTCACACGTGAGAAATCTTCTGTCGTCATCACAACACGGTTTTCTTCCTAAAAGATCTACCACCACCAACCTTCTACATTACACAGATTATATTATAACTGAAATTGATAAGCGTAATTCGGTTGATGCCCTATATACTGACTTTAGCAAAGCGTTTGATAAAGTCAATCATACATTATTGCTAGCTAAACTGGAGAGTTTTGGTATTGCTGGAAACCTTTTGCAATGGTTCAAGTCTTATCTTGTTCATCGAAAAAATTATGTTACGGTCAATGGTTATGTCTCTAATTACTTCACACCCACTTCCGCCGTTCCTCAAGGATCCCATTTGGGACCCATTTTATTTCTTATTTTTGTAGACGATGTTGCAAAAGAAATTAAATATTCAAACTACCTTCTATTTGCTGACGATCTTAAAATTTACAAAAAAATAACTAACAGTACTGACGCATATTACCTCCAACAAGATCTTAATAATGTAAATAAGTGGTGCAAAAACAATAACCTGTATTTAAATATTTCAAAATGTAGTCATATCCATTTTAGTCGTAAGCGGAAAAATAAAATAAAAACATCATACGAATTAAATGGGTCTATTTTGAAAAAATTTAGTGTAATTCGCGACCTTGGTGTAGTGATGGATTCGGAATTGCGTTTCGTTAGTCATGTGGATTCCGTTGTAAATAAGGCGTTTAGAATGCTTGGATTTATTTCTCGAAATTTTAAGGATTTCAGATGCGTGACTTCAAAAATGATTATTTATAACGCTCTTGTAAGAAGTCAGCTGGAATTTAATTGCATAATTTGGAATCCTATTTACGCAGTACATGTAAATAATATAGAACGGGTTCAAAAACGATTCTTTCGAGAAATCTGTGCTCAGCACCATATGGTCCCATGCAATAATAGTTACGAGGAGCGTTTAAAAAAGTTAAACCGTCTTTCTCTTCAAGCCAGACGTTCTATGTTTGAAATATTATTTTTATATAAAATACTGAATGACTTGGTTGATAGTCCGGATATTTTACAGAGAATTTCACTTATGGTACCACGTCCAAATTCTAGATCTTGCACATATGTTCCTTTCGCTGTAACTTCATACGTACTAACTTAGGCATGCAGTCTCCTATATGGCGCATATCGAAGACATTTAATGAAATTTACAACCAAAGTCTTGACATATTCTTCAGTTCTTTGACCTCTCTTAAATCCTATATCTTTAAAATTCTCCAATTATGACATGTTTGAGTATTTATATTATTAACATTCTTTTGTATTATTATTGTTTGCTTTTAATTATTGTTATTATTTTTATCAAGTTTGTTAACATAGTACTATATTTAATCAATATTAAGGCTCGAAAATTGTTGCATGCTGTGCTCGCCTGTAAGTGGAGTACTACATAATTATTGAGATGTGTTCGTATAACTAAAATATAATCATGTATCATATGTTGTGGCTCTGTTGGCGCGCCAAATAAATAAATAAATAAAATAATATATATGGTACTTTTGCGAAATTTTGAAAAAAATATATGTAGTACCTACTTACACATTTATTTTTAATCATTATTGAGTAACAGCCCAAAAATGAGTGAAATTATTCAGGGCTTATGTATGTGATTTTTCTTTTATTTTATTCATTTTTCTGTTTGTGTCATATCCAAATAATTGATCCACTTTGCGCTATTCTATTTCGTACTTTAAAATTTTTCATAATATTGTAAACACCTAAAGTGATATTATTTCCTACTAGAAACTTCAAACAAAATGAAAGTAAATTTCAATGGTGATTTGCTCTTCTTTTTTATTTAACAAAAGAATATAAAATAAATTATTAAAAAGGAAACAAAAAGCCCGACTACAACAAAAAAACGACAAACAAAATATTTTTCTATTTTTGCTTTTTATTTGATTCCCAGACGTAGTACTTCGGTATTATATAGCCTATGTCACTCCTACAATTAAGACGCGCCAAAGATTTAAACATACATACAATACGTTAGAAAAACATAACCCTCCTTTTTCGCTGTCGGGTAAAAGCGCAACAGTTGAATTAGCGATGAAAATATAGTATTTTTCGTACTATAATATTTTTCTATATTATATAGTACAATTGACTAAAATATAGTACAATACTATATAATATAGTACGGGTGGCAACCCTGGTAATGACGAACATTTCTGGTTACAATTTACCTTTGATACAATGATTATTGTATATTTATAGTATGTGATTAACTAAGTGTCGGTATTGCAAATTGCAAGGTCTTGGAACATAATTATTTATAGACATGAAGTAGTAAAAAGGCATGTTGTACACCTGATTTATTCAACTGATCACTGCAACCTACCTATATATAACCAACCTCAAATAGGACTGCGATTCCTCGCCCGATTGCATCCTCTGTTATGTGCTGCAAGCAAAATGTCTACGAGACACAAGCTTACGCTCTACAAGATGTGTATCCGACCGATTATGACATATAGCTGCGTTGTGTTCGCACATATGCCAAGATATAATTGGGAACGTTTACAAACCATCCAGAATAGGTTTCTTCACCGCCTTACCGGCGCCCCTTGGTATGTTCGTATGGAGGATCTCCATAGAGATATGGACCTTCCTTCGATACATGCTTATGCCAAACACCTTTCTCGCTCGTATTTCGACACCGCGTCGAACCATGCGAATCCTTTAATCAAAGCGGCAGCTTCATATGTTCCCGACCCCAATACCTGCCGGAGTAAACGTCGGTCGCGTAATATCTTCACTGACCCGCTCGACCAAATCGAAACAGAAAACGCGTTCTATTCCACCGCCTCTCCAAACAGAGCGTGCCACCGCCCACGCCCGCGTAACCACCGTTCTCTCCGCAGAGGACGGGCGGTCAACTTCGCTCCCGCACACCTGTCACGTCCACCCTCTCTAGCGGCAACCCAAGCCTAGGTCCGTTCCTCGGTGTGAAGCCCTTGGGTCAGGCAGCGCCCGCGCGATACAAGTGACACTATACGTGCAACACTTAGCTACCCACATACAACATTACACACGTATGAACACACACGCGTGCACACCACACAGGTACATAGGTTCTGTAAGGGACCTTTTTTTTTTTTTTTGCGCTAATTAGACTAATGCGCTAGTTAGTGTAGAAAAACCATTCCGATTACTAAATACACATACGCACGGTCCCCTCCTTCCTCCCGGGAGGAGGGGAACGTGCATATGAGTATATGTTAGTTAGTTCGAATTCTCTTAGGATTAGGGAATTAGATAGACCGCGACCTTTTCGCATTCGCGACGACCGCCCGAGCCGAGGTTCGGCCACTCTGGCACCCTCGTGCGGGTCGACACAAACTTTCGCGGCTGAGTGCCCTAAGCGCTCGCTCCCAAGTCCGGTGAAGCTGTAAAAGCCGCAGCGGCTCTGTTTTTGGATAGGGCCCCTAAAGCTAACAATGTAGTCAGTTCAAAAAAAAAAAAAAAAAAAGGACTGTGATTCTAACTCTGAAGCCAGTCGATAATAGCAAATCCCGAGAATATCCCATTTGCCATTGCGTTCTGCCAACTAAACCCTTAGGATCTTAACACATGACATGCTCGAGTACTGCCGATAAAAACTAATTTTTCTCAAAATTAATGCCCTTGAAGAATACGCATTAAAGGAACAAGTGCTTTATACACGTGACATTCACATGTTTTATCTAATTTAAATGATTAGAATTTTATTGTTTAGCTGACGCCTCCAAATTGGCTAGGTAATATAGCCTCGAAAGGAAATTTCATAGACGTAAAGGCCAATGATAACGATGACGTATAACCACATCTGTAAAATATCGAATACCTCTACCTCTTTTTCGTTATAATTTAGCCATTTATTAATTCGATGAAGCAGCCACATTGTGTACATGTCGTAAGATGCTCATAGCATTGTTTGAAAACTTTCTCCAGGTGGTAGGACATAACAATTGTGTCGGACTGGATCACCACCACCATACGGCAAGTGTAACGCTCTTGGTCAGGCATGTCGCATTTCGGGATCAGCCATGACAGCAACGACCAGTGATGGGTTGCGACCTCTCGGTGTTCACCGTAGTTTTTGATTTGTACCATCAGGAACAGTGCCTTCACTTTAACGTGCCTCAATAAAATAATAATAATAAAGCAAAATATACAAAGCTCTGCAAGCCCGTTGCATTTTATTTGATGGTAATCAATGCACAGTCTGGTAAAAGGATTTATATAAATGCATGTTTACGAAATAAAAGCATTATAATGAATTCGATAACACTAGTGTGCTAAGTACTATCGACCTTGAAGCTCTAACAAACTGTTTAAATATAGAGCGCAATTATTTCGATTACCCGGAAATATTACATACAGGGATTTTT
This sequence comes from Saturnia japonica, assembly GCA_033032175.1. NCBI lineage: Eukaryota > Metazoa > Arthropoda > Insecta > Lepidoptera > Saturniidae > Saturnia > Saturnia japonica. Next base: position 834,459 of record CM065317.1, read on the forward strand.
TAAATTATATTTGAAAATTGCAATCAACTAATAGAATTTGCTTTCGGATCTGCTCCGCTCTTCAGCACAACTGGGATACTAATTGGATTCAGTTTCAGAGTAATTTGATCCGAGAAAATTTCACAAACGGTTACTTTGGAAACTCGCGCAAATTGCTGATGCTGTATTATATAATGAAGTTGATAATACGAACCACTCTTCGTTTTATTGCAATACTAGCTGTGTCCCGCGGTTTTACCCGCATATAATTTAAAATAAATTACTGATTGTTGATTTATAATGCTTCAATAAAGTCAATTTTTTTATCGGGTGGGTATCTCTCAACCCATGCGTCCAAATAACATGCTTTAAAAGACAAAATTTATCTTCATTATAAATTGTCTTTATGATGAAGTAACTTTTGTTCGTAACGATTAATATGCCATGCTTAAAAATAATGCTCATAAATTAAATTTTAATCTTCAACAAAAAAAATTGCAAAATACCTTATTGTGGCTCATGTGTAAGAGATAGATATATGCTATCGCTGACTTTTATATATATATTAATAACCAATAATTTTGTAGAGCATTTATTGACGTATCATTAACCATTAAGCCAGCGCACGCGGCTAAAGCAGTTCGCGAGGACTTCGACTTCCGATTTTCGTAACAAAAATTAATATTTATGGCTAGCTAGAAACTGTAGCCTAATGTTATATAACACAATGTTATCACATTACAATCTATACTATTCCTCGTGAGTCTGGCTATCAAAAACTTTTACGTTTTATTATGTTATTAGTATAGATTTCAAATTTCGAACTCTACGTCCCTATGAGGCCGTGTTCTAAAAGTGCATAATCTCTTTAAGCTTAGAAACCTTCAAATGAGAGGTACTAATATTAGTACGGTGACTTTCGAGATATTCCAATTTTAAAGAGTGTTTGCTTAAGTTTTTAAGTGAATCAACTTTTTTTGAATAAAACTGAATTGAGTTTTCAAACATGTGTCAAAATAAAATGTAATTTAAATCAAAAGTACTATGGATTATTGATATCAACTTCGAAGTAAATCACCGCCAAAATAAATTTCTACCGCTTTTTAACCCCGTTAGGGGATGAATTTTAATAAAATACGAAAAACGTCTTCCGTCAATTTTGTTAAAAAAGGTTTATACACAATTTGAAGTAGATTGGACCAAGGAATCACGTTGTCCCATACAAACTTTGCCCCTCTTTTTCACCTCTACACCATCAGCGGTTTTAGGTTTTGCGTTGGTCCGTCAGTCAGTCACTCAGGACAAAGCATTTTATATGTATAGATAAATAAAATTATTCTGATTATTCTCAGTACTCTGATCATTTTCCACATCTTGAGACAATCATGGTCAACGGAGTAGGTTTTCTTAAATGAACATGAAAATTAAATCAATAAGAAAGAATTTATAATTGTCATTTTACCCACATAATATAATTGGTTTTGATGATGATCGATATATGTTGTTTTAAAGTACCGGCATAAAACTAGAGCGGACGTAATATTATTTTCTATTTATTTATTATATATGTAAGAATATTAGATACTAATTGTGCCCGCGGCTTCGCTCACGTGGACCACAGAATGCTGTCGCTCGAGCGCACGCGCGAACCTTGGTACCACCGCTCCTGGTTATTTTAAAGACAAAAATCTTTATTGTTCCTTAGAAGATAGACATATACTCTCGCTAACTTTTTTATAAGTTCTACAATTAAGTAGTATATTAATTTAATATATCACTTGTGGTTTACTCAGCGTAAGGCCACGGAATTAAGCGGATTAAGCGGATTTAAGCGCCCTAATTGATAAAATAATCTAAAATAAAATAAAATCTAAAATAAACATAGCCTAAGTTACTGAGTATAAGTGAAAGTCCCGTCAAAATCGGTCCAACCGTTTCGGAGATTACACGGAACAAACAGACAGACAGACAACAAAAAAAAGGTTTTTTGTTACAGGTATCGTATAATAAACTTTCATATGCATTTAGTAAAAAGCTGTTATTTTGACATTACAATCATCACGTGGACTACAGAATGCCCACACGAATCTTGCTCCTCCGCTCCCGGCTATTAAATACAAAAATGCTTATTGTGGGTGTTCCTTAGAAGATAGATGTATACTCTTCCGACTTTTTTGTAAGTCTTTTTAATGCCTATGATTATGTAGTACATTAATTTGCTATATCTCTTATGGTTTACTAAGCATAAGCCATTTAAGCGCCCGAATTGATTAACAAAGACCCTTTTGTTATTTGTGCGGAACCATAATTCTTTTTCTAAAAAAAAAGTAGCCTAAGTAAGTAAGTAGGGAGTATCCGATATCATCAGCTATCTATCAGTTAAAGTCCCGTCAAAATCGGTCCAACCGTTTCGGAAATTACCCAGAACAAACAGACAGACAAAAATTAAAAAAATAGGTTTTTTGTTATAGGTATCGTATATACTTTCATATGCATTTGGTAAAAAAACTGTTAATATACAACCGCAGTTTCTCTAACTTAACGACCGTCTGTCTTGAAGTATGGTCTAGCGTTGTCCTGAAGCAGCAGTGGGCTAGAGAGATTAGCCAGTCTCGGTTTTTTAACGGCTTTTCCATCATGGTTTGCAATTGTTGACAATACAGATCTGCTGTTATCGTCTGGCCAGGTCTTAGGAAACTGTAGTGTATGACACCAGCACTGGTTTCTACCAAACATTCACCAGAAATTTTGCTGAGTGAAATAGCGCTTGGGACAGGATTTGGCCGGTTCTCCTGGGTTCAACCACTGTGATGAACGTTTCCGACTGTCGTAAAGGATCCATTTTACGTCAGAAGTAACAATACGATTCAAAATTCTCTCGTTGTTGTGACGGTTACTTCAAGTGAATTAAAATTGTTTATCACACACAACGAAGTCTGCCGCTAACTCTGACGTGGTTTCCGCTGGATCCGCTTCCACGATCACCTTTAATTCTTCATTATCAACTAGGGTATCCGGCCGTTCACGGGGTTTATTTTGTAGGTCAAAATTTCCAGAACGAAAATGTTGGAACCAAAACGTTCCGTGCTTCCTTTTATAGTAGTTTCCCTATACACATCATTAATCCTTAGAGCAGTTTTGCAGCGCCGATGCCACGGTGGAACTCATATTCTTGAATAACGTGATATTTCAAGTTTTCCATTTTGTGAAAAGAACGATGTGAAAGAAAAATTAATGGTGCGGTAAACAAATGAATCACTAAATTCAAGACACAAATACACAAGCCTAAATTTGAGTTTAGTAATTCCTAACCAAACGCCAGATATTTGAGATCAAAGTGGCCAGTTCAAAAAAAAACTAATTTCATATGTAAGCACCCGATACATTTTTATGTTTAAGGTAAATGCCCATTAGAAAAGAACCCTTGTAAACTATACCACGACTAGTTCATACCCTCTCGATATTGGAAATGTATGCTTGTAGAGAGATAATAAATCTTTTTTGATTTTATGAACCGGGTTATGATTATTTTTTGCCATTTCCACGAAACTAAAACCTACTATTTATACTTCAAGTTAAATAGGGAAAAACTTTAAAGATGCACAAAAGCGTTTTAATAAACTTATAGATATAATCGGTTTCGCAACACACTTTACATTTTAAAATACGTCAGTATATAAAAGTGTCTAGTCCGTAAGTTTTCTTTCTCTTTATTGTACCGAACGAATTCTATAAACATAATATATTCGATGTCTTCACATATTATTCACAGTTAGTAGTAATAACCGGTATCACTATGAATCTACACGTTTTAAGATGAATATGCCCAGAACAAAACATAAATGCTATTATAACATATTCACTTCTTACTCTAAGATAGACGGAACAGGGAATAATAGGTGTTCACTCTGCCGTCTTCACTATGCGATACCAAATATATCTTGATCTTAATTTTTCATCAAAGTGTTCTTTCTACACTAATTTACTTTTCAGTTTAATTATAAATAATTGAACTCGTTAATAAAATATAGCTTTATACCTAATTCGCTTCATAGGTTGCCATAGTAATATATGATCTTATACCTAATAACCTAATCCTAGGTTAAATAACGCGCTTTTTGAACTGTAAGTACCTAAAGTTTACTTAATCTGTTTTGTAAATTAGTTAATTTAAATAACAAACGATTAAATCTTTGTTTCGATAATCAAAATATGCTTTTTGGATTTTTTTGAAATACGTACATTTACTATACAATAATTATCTAAACTGCTAAACTATAAGCATATTTAAATTATTCTTCCAATATATTAAGAACTCAATCAGTCTGAAATCTGAGACAAATATTGATAGTAGAAATCTTATCAACACATAATAATTTATTTTCAACCTATAAAGATTAACAACTGTTTATGATAGATTTCTTTGTTGATATCAGAAATTTAAAAACAAGATATAAAAACAACTGTAATATGATAACTGATAAGTAATCTAACCGTCGCAAATGTTTTCAATGCTGTGTCGGGTGAGTTAAGTTTGGGAATTTTCATTTGCTCATACGGCAGATTAACTTTCTAGTAAAAATTTGTTGACTGTCATTACTCATTACTTACATGTCTTTGTTATAATATAGTTAACCATTTTGTGTCTACATAACAGTAGTTAGTATTGACAACTAAATTTTTAAAGAAAACATTTACTGAGCGCATATAGTTCATAATTTTAATTTTCTGGATTGATGGATCGGATGCATTACATAACCGTAGTACATTACTGTTCTACAAAATAAATTCCACCAAATGGAAGACTGATTATAACGGTTCTATTGTCCTCGAATGGTGATCGTAGAGCAGTCGAGCACGAGCACGAATATTCCACCTTCTTACGCAACAAATTCGGAGTTTCAATCAAATGATAACTTGGCGTAACAGAAATAATGGACTTTTATAATATTAAATAGTTATGTTACTATTACACAAATATTGTAAATCGACCCGCTTAGCTTATTAGCCATTATTCTCGAAGTTAGCAAAGTGATTTTCAAAAAATAAAATTCATTAGTTTTTGTTGATGGGGTACCTACTATAATATTAAACATGGACTTGTTCGCTCGGAGGTTTAGACTGGAACCAGTTATTAAAAAAAGTTTTGTAAGTGCAGAAAGAGTATGAATAATACTCTGGTAGTCTAGTAGAATAGATTGCATATGCTATAATGGTATACAATTCCCGCATAAGCCTCCAGGGACGAGGCTGTCCCGGGAGTGGGCAGGGATCGATGCTAAAGCGAGCTCTGAGCATGCGCCCGTCCGCACCTATTTGACACGTGGCAATGTTTATTTACGTTGAAAATACTCACCGACACTGGATGAACTTGTCCACTACCATTTTAAATAAGCCATAAGAGATCATGTTACGTATTCGCTCGTTGGTGCTACACACATCCATGCTAATGTTATTAGTTAGAAGAAAACAAATAGTATCACAACTGTCAAAGCATCATGTTAAAAAACATATTTGTAGTAGGTATTTTCAATAGAATAGTTTCAGATAACAAAAGAATCGTAAAGCCGAAGTAAAATATCGCGATGTATTCATAGGGAGGATTATTATGTTAGGGAGTTTCATGGACCCCTGTGTTGAAATTGAGAGTAGTTCCAGCCTAGGCTTTGCATGCTACTAACTTTTAACTCATCAATATTTAACATCAGTTACGAGAGTGGTCTGTAGCATAATATTAGAGTGTAACACAGCTTTTATAGAAAATAAGGCAACATTCCACACCTATACAAGTATTTTTAACATTTATAGACTACGCCGCATATCGACCCGCTCAAACTAACATCCTTTATTCAACATCACAGCATTTCCATTCCCGCTCCTCGAATTGTTTCCACACCAATAGCTTTAGAACTTGCATATAGATAACATCAAATTGTAAAAGAAATTCGCTATAATTGTACTACTGGTATGTATTAACAATACCTAATTAATTTGTAAACAAAAATCTTTTCACTTTTTCCAACTGCTGAAACTTGGTATCATACCTGTTCCATAATAAGATGCAGTTGGACCAGATCAACTAAAATATATTTCAATGGTAGTTTACTGTTGATATCTTACTGTTACATGCTACAGGAGTCATGTTACTCCAAGGCTTCTAAAGGTTCTGATTGATTTGGATTAGGTCGCCGTCTCTCTCCGTCATTTGTATAATAGAGAGCACCACAGCAAGTGATTGGTCATCGTTCGCCGCAAGATGATTGCGTAGACAATCAGGCTGGAATAACGTATTGATTCTTTTTCATCCCCACACCCTAAACTCTCCACCCCAATCTCCCATAAGTATAAACAGACCCATAGAGATTGTTCTACATATCAGATTCATACATTCGCCATAATCGTATCATTGGCCCACCCTTGAAAAACGTAACATGAGTCACAACAACCCCGCGGGAGTTACATCATCCGCGGTGCTAGGGGAGCGGGGAATAGCCGAGCTGAGCAGCGGGGTACAGTATCCTATCGATTTGTGACGTCACGTTAAGACCCCGCGCTCACGAGACGTAGTTATTACACATTGGTCACACCGCCATGTTTATTGCGTAACGCTTTGTTATGAAGCGTGGTTAGTTACCACTAGGTATTACTCGCGGAGCTGCCCACGCAAATTCTTGCTAAAATAAAGGGCATTCTAGTTTGACACCCTGTATAGGGTAGCTATAGGTACATCACTTTTATTATTAAAGTTATACGACACGGTATCTTTTGTCGCGTTTAGTAGAGGGTAAAATATAGTACTGCGCGCGCATCTTGTGACGGAACTGCGATATAACATGATGAAGTTAGACCTCAACTCTGCTCTGCATCAAGCAAATTAACGTGAATTGATTTTGTTTACATTTTTGTATAATTATTTGTTTTTAACGATGTATAAATTACGTAGTTGACCGTCCGTAGGAGGTTTTTAAAAGAAAGACAACTTTTAGTCCTTTACAAAAACTTATAATAAAATTAATTGATTACAATATATAACTTAAACTAAGGTGTGAACCTCAGAGCTCAAGCGATAGAGCGAGGATGTCCTTTTGTCATCGTTACATTGTCACACGAAGTGTTCATTTCACATGGTCAGCGATTTCCGATAATGCACATGGGAACTTGCATTGTAATTTGAGTCCGCGTTACCTGGTTCTAGGTAGTAGAGTACGTTAGGTAGGTAGGACATTAGGTAACATCTCCCCTCCTGGATGAGCAATTATTTGCACATTTTTAGTGCAAATATTGCGGCTTGGCGATTCTGCAGGTTGGTTTCCTGAATATTTCCTGAAGATGAAGTTTCAATTTCAGGATGCATTATGGTAGGTATTTCTATTTCAGTTTGTAGAGATGATTTGTTCTTCAACAATAAACGGCATCGGCGGCGACGCATAATTAATGTACAAGAATAACAGTACAATTGCACCCAATATGACAATTCCATAAAATGGTATTATATTATGATGTATGCTAGAAAAATCCATGGTGTTCAGGCTTGAATAATTTTCTATCTGAACCTGATGCTGAATGTTGTGCAGTTTATCCAAATCAGTTGTCGTAAAGTTATAATGCGGCGATCGATTTCCAAAAATTGATGGCAACTTTTGCGGGATAGACATTAGTTCAACGGCACTCCCACGTACTTTGTCATTGGAGTTAATAATAGTAAATTCTGGCGACTTTATATTGCAATTTCTTGGTATCGTTGCAAAGTAGCTGCCCTTCATTAGTCGGTGTTCTTCTTGTCCGCATATTAATTGAATCCTTGTGGGTTTCGGGAACGTGATTATATAATGTTGACTATCCAATTCCAGAAGTGCTTCTTTATGAAATGAAATAGAAGTAGAATGACATAGGTTCTCCGTTTCTTTTTGATTGAGTAGGTGATAGATGCAATCTTTGTGTGTACGCCTTTGATGAGAAATTTCCTATTCGCAAATGTACCAGGTGTCGATCTTCGGGCATTCTGCCTCCATGTACACAAACTCCTTGGAGTTGGTTGCTATATACGGGAATGGGGTCAAGATTACTTTGGATTTTCTGTTAGGAACGGGACAGAGACTATATAGGTTATAGGATGTTGGAGATAAAATTGGAAACTTAAGGACAATCACTATTTTATTGTCAGCGTAATATGATCCTAAACTAATTATATTATAATAGTACCTAATATCTAACTCTAACATTTGTTCCGAATTGTATAAAGATTTTAATTTGCTTATCATGTTATTTAATTGTTCAACAGTTATAATGGAATGGTGCATAGAATTAGTGCGACAAAAAGCTAAAATGTTTTCTAATCTAATAATTTCCAGATAAAGGTCCTGAACGTTGTCACTTAAGACATTAAATAACTGAAACAGGTTAATATGTTGAATTATGTTGTTATCACTCGTACGGTTTAATAAGAGTGCCATAGACTTTGTGAGCTTTTGCTGATTACTGTTTAAAATATCTAATACTCGGGATTGTTGAACCGTCATATCTTTAAATAAGCGATGTGCTTATTGAAACAGGCTGATAGCTCTTTATCGTTTTTCTGCAAAACTTGAATAGCGTTTTCGAATCGCAGAGCATCGGCATGGTCAAGATTACCTGTAACACTTTTTATTAAAGATCCCAAGGGGTCGATAAGACCTCGTCTAAATCTTTTCGGTTCAAATGTTTCTAAACGGGAAATAATCTCGTCTAATTTCTTAAATAAGTGTAGAATTTGATGTTTAAACGTAGCTGTATTTTGTTTTGATAGGTTGGAAGTCGAGTCTCTAAGCTGATATCTTAATAAATTAATTTGGCGCTGAATTTTACCGATATTAATTTCCTGTAAAAAGGTATGGTGATTAGATATTATTCTAGTTTTTCCTAAGTTAGATGGTAATATTCCGGGTCCGTCAGATAAGTCGTCAAGTCGTATGGTTTTGTCCGTCGGATTGTCTGCTTGTACTGGGATCAGGGTCATGATGAAGGTCGCTATCCTGTAACAATGTTGGTTTTTTAGTCACTTTTGCTCTCTTTATCCTAGCTTTAGCGACTGGCCCGCGTTTTTTAGTGGTGTAAATGTGTATGGGTAAGTTTGACATAACTTTGTCCTGAGTATAACGAGCAGCGAGCTTTTGCCTTTGAGCTATCGGGTTTCTAATGTATACATTCTGACCTTGTTTGTAGTCTGTTTGAGGTTCTCGGTTGAGGTTACGTCGAGTCATTGTCTGCTCACGTTCGGATAGAGATGAATTATGTATGATGTTGTATACTATATCCATCTTTCCACGGTGGTCCTGTAGGTACTGCTGGTATAATTGTTGTGACAAATCCAAGTCTGTCGGGTCTCTGGGGTCAAAATGTCCACTTATAAGGTCAAACGGTCTGCATTTGGTAAGACTATGTATAGAACTGTTGTATGCAATTAATGCGTAAGGAACTAAGTTTTGAGCTGGCTCGTTTCTATGTTGTAATTTTAATAGACGTAAATGTTGAAGAAGTGTACTGTGAAAACGTTCTATCATTCCGTATTCGTGAGGGGCATCGGCTGCAATAATATGATGCTGAATTTTATGTAATTTGAGGAATTCTGCTACTACCTGGTTCGTGAATTCGGTTCCTCTGTCTGTCGTTACGGTTAAAGGGAAACCATGATGTGTACAGAAGTTCAGAAGTGACTTTACTATGTTAGGAGCTGTACAATCTGGTAAGCGATATGCTTGGGCATATTTTGTGAATACGTCGATAATAGTTAAGTATTTTTCCTGTTCTATTGTCACTACATCTGCGTGTGCTAACTGAAAAGGTTTTGAAGTCGGTGTTACGATCTGAAATTCAGGATGTAGAGGTACGCGATCATACTTAGCCCGGTTGCAAATAACACATTCATTAATAAAATATGTTATTTGTTCTTTGAGTTTCGGCCAAAAATATCTTTGTGATAGAGATAAATAGGTTTCATTTATTCCTCTATGATTCGTTTTTCCGATATGATATTGGGAAATTATGTGTTGTTGTTCTAAATAATCCGATATGTTCTGAATTTCACGTTTAACCAAGATAATGTTAATGGAAGAGCTTTTTAGGTTTTGTTGAAGAATAGGAACGATAGTGTAAATTTTTTCGATTGGTTGAAATAGAATAGCGGTACGAAGTTTAGGATCGATAAATTTCTGTATAATTGATATAATTTCTTCTTCTAAATTATTTTCCGAGATTTGAACGACTGTTCTCCTAAAAGTTTCAAAGGGAATAGTGATTTTAGGTTTAGCTTTTGCAGGCCCACTAGTGCAGTTAATAATAAGTTGTCGCTTAAATTTATTCAATGGTTCTTCAGAAGTAGGTGTTTCAAGGATAGGGTTTTCATGTGATGTGTGAATCGTTTCATTGTCAGGTATGTCTAAGTCGGGGATCGGACTGCTCAATGCTCTTAAGGTTGGTGCAGTGTCAGTCGAAGAGTTACTAATCAATGGTCTATCGTCAGGTGCTGTTACGGTTGATTCCGAGTCAGACACATTTACAATTATTGAGGGTGATTCTTTGTTGTGAATTTCTATCATGCATCTACTATTTTCGGCGGTAGATAGACACTCTGTTATATTACATCCATTAACTGACTGCTGATTAATTAATACGTCACCTTGAGGAATACTTATAGGTACTTTAATTATTTGAGTTGACTGTGCAGGAATAATTGTCTCAAATAGATTAACAGTTTTAGGATCATACATCTGAATTTTATTGCAAGTGAATTCAGTTCGTAATGTACGAGTCTGAAGGTCTATTTTAGCTTGCCACTGTTCTAAAAGATTCCATCCTATTAGACCATCAAAATAGTCGTGAAATTTATAAATGAAAAATTTCATTGGATCATGGCCTTGAAATTCGGAAAGGCAAGGGACTATTATAGAAAATTCGTTTCTGGTAGTTGCATGAATATTTGTGACCTCAAATGGATCATAATATAACTCTAAATGACTAAAATATTTTTCTACAATTACCGGACTGATAAATGATTGATTGGCACTTTTTGGATGCAATGGATTTTGAATTTGAATATAAGGGAGTTGTCTTTTACCCTGTAAGTGTAATTCTATTCTGGGGAGCTTGAACTCGGATCCCCCCTGAAAATTTTGATCGTAATCTTGTTCAAAGTTTTCAGTTTCGTCATACGGTGTACAGTCTTCGTGGAAATATTGTGTGTAATCTGTGTCGTAATAATCATAGTTATAAGGTTCATTCGCTTCATTTAAGTTAACCTGTCTTTTGTCAGTTTGTCCAGTCAAAGGTAAATTTGGGGCTACTGGGTGACTTATGCCACTCATAGGTACAGGTAAGTTTGGTCGGCCTTGCTGAAAATTGCCACGAGGGGGAATTTTGAAACCGGTAGACATATCAGAACGTGGTAACGCTCTCATTGCCTGTTGTGTTCGCGAAGGTTCTTGATATTGAGGTCGGAACATAGGCTGTGGTGCAGCGTTCACATTATAAGGACTGTTGCAGCCGCGTAATTTAGAACCATCACGTATTAAAGTAGGTAGTTTGTTATTAATTATTTTCTCTCGTCGCTAAGCATTATGATATCCAGTGGGGGTGGTTTTCGATTTGTTGTTGTCGCCACCGGCTCTCGCGATATAGACTCTCGTCGGAACACCGTCGCGTCCGCACGGTGCAAAGTCGCTCGCCTCGGACATTCCTCGTCAACCACGTTCTCCAGAATTTAGTGTCATCAAGCCAGTGTGTGTACAGTGGGCGCGTGAGGCTCCGGAACTTTGAATATATAATGTATAGCTAAACCACGTCGGCGCCGACCAGGAATTATCACGGAACGCAGTACCGGTGAGTTGGCATGACATTTTGCATACACTTCTCTCGCTGGATATTCGCTTCATAATTTGCTATTTATTTCGTATCGCAGGTTGGTTCCATATTTGCGTGGGATCAACCAAGGACTCTGTTTAACGTAAGGATTATTGTTAAAAATGTTCGGATTAAAAATAGGCTTATTTTGATTAATTGACGATTGGAGAAAGTTTTGTTGCGGTAAATTCAAAGGCTTTTGATAACTAGTAGGTAAATGAGTTCTCCTAGGGTTTTCTGATTGAACGTTTTGATTCTGTAAGTATACTACATTTATTTCTTCCTGTGCAAATTCAAGTGCTTTTTCTATTGTCTCCGGACGCATGCATCTTACGCGCGATCCAATCGGTTCGTGCAAACCTCGCGTAAAGGTTTGTAACGCTAATTTATTATAAAGTTTTTGTTTAGCTTCTACTGCGGTTGTAACTGAATTGTGTAACTGAATCGTGTAACTGAATGTATGTCATAATAGTACTAAGCGTGTTCTGTACGCGTTCATAAAATACGTTGGGCGTATCGATACCTTGGGTCAATTGAGATAAATCTGTATATAATGAACATTCATCTCTGTGATCCGAGAAACTATTAACTAAGGTATTTCGAATTCCTTGCCAGTTATCCGGGATACCGTTGGTAGCTAAAGTTCTGGCGGCTGAACCAGTAATTTTATTAATTATTCCGTTCAGTAAAGCTGCCGTAACTAATTGATTTTCTGGGCGAACATACTCTAAAACTAAGTTGTCACATATGTTTAAAAATCTAACTAAGACATGAGAATTTCCGTCAAACTCCGGTACTATTCTAAAAGCTTTCCAAATTTTGTCAATGACAACGCTATTATCGGATTGAGCCATTTCAGTTTCTGGAATTTCCGATACACTACTAAATCTTAAATGATCTATAATAGTGTGTCGCTGATACGGCTTTATAACCGTATTTTTTCCTGGGAAGAAAATTTTGGCTATTAAAACATACTATTAGGTTAAATTATAGAGGATGATCTATTACCAGGATAGGGAATAGCAACCAATAGGATATGTGTAACTAAATCTAAACTCACAGAAGGTTCTGCATATCTGGTCTCATCGATGATTGGATGATGTCCTCCTCAGCAACAGCAGGTTCCGTCGACTCCTTCAACGGCCTCCTCGTAGATTCTTAAAGATAGTCACCGCGTCGACGAAACGAGTATCGGGCGGGAAGCGAAGTTAGATCTCGCAAACCGACGCGACTATCCTACCGACTGCGCCAATTACGTAGTTGACCGTCCGTAGGAGGTTTTTAAAAGAAAGGCAATTTTTTGTCCTTTACAAAAACTTATAATAAAATTAATTGATTACAATATATAACTTAAACTAAGGTGTGAACCTCCAAGCTCAAGCGATAGAGCGAGATTGTCCTTTTGTCATCGTTTCATTGTCCCACGAAGTGTTCATTTCACATGGTCAGCGATTTCCGATAATGCACATGGGAACTTGCATTGTAATTTGAGTCCGCGTTACCTGGTTCTAGGTAGTAGAGTACGTTAGGTAGGTAGGACAGTAGGTAACATATAAAATAATATTACTTTAATTTGATAAACAATGCTTATTTATATATTTTGTTACATAATTTCCACACAATTAAAAAAAAGTAAGTAAAATTTTTAACATTAACATTTGCTAACTTAATCATGATCTTGGTACGAGAGTTAAAATTTTTGGACTTCATTTTGTTAAGTTACGTCAAAGAAATATAACTTATTAAGTGTGTACATATAAGCACACAAATTTTGTTAATATAAAGCAACATTACAAATGACGTCACTGTGCCTGATAATAAGCACAGTTGAATTTAATAGCAACGGCGACCATCGAGACCATCGATCATTGCTGTTGCCGGCCCGCCTAAACTAGAACCATCTTACCATTGGAATGGTAGAACATGGAACTACAGCCGCCATGTTGAAAAATTAATTGACTGTCAATTGCTGCGATGAGTGTGACAAGCTATATACCGAAATTACTGGCTAATGAATATTTTCAGTAGAAATATATATTATATCTGTATGCCACAGACTTTTTATCTTATACTTACTTTACATACATTCGTTCATTTTAACCAAGTGTAAGTGAAGGTTTAATTTCGAAAATAATTATTTAAAGAAAGAATATCATTATATTATAATACGTGAAGCAAAAACTTTGTACCCCTTTTTAAGCGTATTGCGTGCACGGAAGACTGTGAGATTTGGTATGGTTAAAGTTTATATGGAGGAGTGCAGAAAGCGAAAATTTATCTGTAATATGTTACTAATATATTAAATAACCTAAGCCAACCATTGCCATTGAACTTAGACCCCCCAAAATATTGACATTGTCACTCAACAAAAAGTGAAGTTTACGTTAAAGATAAGTTCATATTATAGTTTTGTTTATTTTTAAACCTACCATCATTTTTTCGTTGAATATTACAAAGCTTTCAATAATTGGCAACATTTAAAAAGATTCGCACGGGGAAATCCCCATTCGGTTTATGTTTGTTTGAAGTATGAACGCAGTTTAAAGCTTGAGTGATACAGAGAGAGTACAATATCAGATTTATTTATTTTTGTGTGGCTTTGTGCTATTCAAAGTGTTGTATAAATATTAATTGTAAATTAATATGCCGAAACGAGTCGGTTCAGGCCGAAAGCAATCGGTCGTCGCAAATGTTATTAATGATATTATTCCAAATACAAAAATTCCCAAAACAGAATGTACATTCTGCTCAAAACACGTTACTAAAAACGGGACAAGACTGTTAAAGCACATACAAAACTGTAAAAAGTGTCCAAACTCAATAAAAGAAAAATACGGAAAATCAACAAAATCGGTTCCTTATCCTCACTTAGAGAATATTCAAAAGCGTAAGTACATTTTCAATTTTATTGAACTACAGTGTAAACTCTTTATAACGAAACTCAAGGGACTGAGCAAATTTTATCATTATAGAGAGTTATCGTTATATGGAGTGAACAAAAAAAACAACCAAATTAACAAGAATTTTTAATATGTATGTCTTAGATAATAAATGCTTATAAATTATTGTTTACACATATAGTCTGATAACTTTGTCTGACGTTTTTTGCTATGCCAGTACTTGTTTTGTATTATTTTTATTAGATATATACACATATCTAGATATGTGGTGGAATCGTCTTCCTACACATTTCTTCGTAATAGAGAATGGCGTATCGCTATAAAGAGTGTTTCAATATGTGGGTTTTAACGCAAACCAACCAAGTTGGGCTCACTTTAACGTTATAGCGAGTTTATCGTTATAAAGGATAACGTTATAAAGAGTTTACACTGTATTTTATTTCAGAAACTAGCTGTGCCCTACGGTTTTCTTAAAATAACAAACGTCTGCGTTTAACAATAAATAAAAAAATTCCTCTTCATAATCTTGGTATAGATTACATTTGTTAGTTTAGTATTGATCTTATTTTTAGGGTTCCGACCGTATTCAATAAGAAACCTGCATCGTTTCGTTCGCCATGTCCCGTCTGTCTCTGGCTTAGGTGCTTATCTCAGAGACTCTTAGTACTAGGAAGCTGTAATTTTGCATAATATTTACGCTGACAAAGTGGTAAATTAAAAGTGGTAAAAAATTCTATATTTTAGAGAACCTACACTTTCTCCACATGTATAATGGAGATGATTTTTTTGTTGTTTTTTATATGATGGTTGATCCTTTTTTTTTAAATTAATCAAGCTCCAGCTCCAGCACTGCAAGAACTTTTAAATTCGTCAAGTTGAAGACAACAGGTATTACAACATTTGTAGACAAAATGAATCCAGAAGTTCGGGATAAGGCAGATGAACTTCTCAGCAGAGCAATTTATGCGAGCAGAGCACCCCTTGCATAATGGACAATCCTTGCGGAAGGAATTGTTTTTGTTCCTTCGGCCCGCGTACAAAATACCCTCTAGACACATGTTGTCTGGAACGTTTTTGGAAAACGAGTACAAGAAAGTGTCAACGATGGTCGAAGCAATTGCCGCTGCTGATTCAGGCGGGTTGGCTGTAGATGGTTGGAGCAACATTAGAAACGAACCTATTGTTAATTTTGATGTTACAACACCGAAACCATTCTTGTATAAAGTTTTACCGACAGGAAAATGATCTCACACTGCCGAATTCATGGCACAGGAAATTAGTCGTATAATTGAAGAAATTGGACAGCAAAAAGTATATGGCCTCGTGACCGATAATGCATCTAATATGAAGGTAACTTGGAAACTACTAGAAAAAAAGTATGCAAAGGCAAACTTACTCACCTACGGATGCCTGGCACACTCTCTTCAATTAAAATTTACTGATATAAAAACTTTGCCAAGCTTTAAGACCCTAACTGCTAATGCAGTAGCCTGTATTAAGGCTATTAAGAATTCTCACAAGCTTAATACAGCCTTTATAGAAAAGCAATCGATCACTAGCGTCAAAATAAGTCTTAAACTTCCCGTAAAAACTCTCTGGGGTTCCCTCTTTACTTGCTTGGAAAGTTTAAGAGAAAATAAACAAACTATCAGAGCTATCGCAATTGACGAGAATCTATAAGATGCTTTAAATAAAAAACCACAGTAAAAAGATGTATGTTAAGTGACGATTTTTGGGATAAAATAACGGGATTCAGCAATTTACTGAAACCTATATCAGATACTATTAAAACTGTGGAAAGTGACACTCCACAGTTATCTTATGTTTTAGGTTTATTTAAAAAAATTGAAGATTCAATAGAAAATATGTTAGACTATGTTACCCTGTCCATATCCGAAGGGCAAAAAGTCAGAGAAATACTTAAACATAGAAAAGAATTCGCGATATACGACGTTCACAAAATTTGTAACTTATTAGATCCTCGTTTTAAAGGATGCGATCTTACACCAGAACAAGAATCAATTGCTACAGAACAAATTTATAATGCTGCTGTAAAAATGCCAGTTGATGACAATATTGTACTGACAGAGCTTGCAAATTATATTGCAAAGCAATGTTTTTTTTTCTAAAACTTTTCTGTGGTCTTCCGTAAATAAGTTAACTCCCATGACCTGGTGGGCAGGACTTTGCAAGTCGACTGCTTTATCTAAAGTAGCCCTTAAATTTATCTCGCTTCCAGTTACATCGGCAGCATGCGAGAGAACGTTTAGTACTTACAGTGATGTTCATTCCAAAAAACGCAACAGACTGACAAATGACAGGGCTAGCAAAATTGTTTATATTGCTCACAATTTGAAATTGCAATCTCAAAGTTTTTCACTTTTAGAACATAAAGAACAACCTGAAAAAGAAAATGTAACTGAAATTTTTGATATAGAGGAGACAGAAGAATGTGAAAATTCTGACACTGACAAGATTAGTGTAGGTAGTGACACCGATACTGAAAGTGGTACTGACACAGACGAAGAAAAAATTTTGATGTAACTTATTGATTAGATTTTTAATTGAAGCAAAATGTAAGATATCAGAAAACATACATACCTAAATAAAACATTTATTATCCAGAGATTGTTTCCTTGAAAAAAGAACCAAAATCAGAAAAAAAACAACGGTACTATGTTTTTTTCAAGTAATTTTTCAACATAATGAAAAAAAAACAAAGTCGTTTTTTTTCATGTTACATCACTAGCCGAGGCGGAAGGTACCGTAAAGCTATGGCTCCGGTTTGGGACCCAGCGCATGTAGTAGGAATTTTTCGATTTGATTGATTTTGATTAGATTGGCCCATAAGAAAATTAAAAAAATCAGAACATACGCTAAAACATCAAAAAAAACTTTTACCTGACAACATCAGTGAGAGCTACCGGTGCATCCTCGGCTCCGGGAGACCACGCAAGAAACATGCTCATATTTGGTTTTACTAGCCAACCAAGATGGCTGGTTAATGTTAAAACCAACCATATGCTTAATGCATACGGCCTGCCTGATGGTAGTGAGCTACCGTAGCTAATGGACGCTTGTGGTAGTAGGTAGTTAGAGCATAGGTAGTTATCACTAGTGCGTTGCCAACCTTGTACCCGCTTACCACAAGGAACTCTGGAAACTCTACTCACCGCAGGAACACTACACAAGGTTATTTGGCAGCGATCTTTTGTAGAATGGAGGTAAATTCACTGTGCTCTTTTTTCCTCCTCCTCTCTCTCTCCTTCTCCTCTCTTTCTTTTTTTCTTTCTCTTTCTCTCTTTCTCTTTATATCAAATAGTAACTTAATAATAGTTACTTAGCCCAAAAAAAGGAATGTAACAAAGATATAAACATATAATTATTTAGTAAAAAGAAGACAGACGGGAGAACACACAATGTTATTTACAAATGTTATAGAACATTAATATTATGTGATTTGTACAAAGGTGGGCTCCGAAAATTCGGTGTAGTATGGATATAATAAAAATAACACATTTTAAACAATGTAACATAGGCAAATATTAAGATAAGTAAGTAGAATTATTCATCACCTAAGTTTATAATATGTATAGGCGTTAGAAAGGTTTATATAAATTATCAAAGTACTCATAATGAATCAGTTTTGCCTATAATCACATTGAAATTCGGGTACGTATAAGATGTTCAGTTCCTATGTTAAGTATTTCCAAGTCCTAAAGGCTCCATAACCCTAAATGCTAACAGTATAGTCTGTTAAAAAGAAAAGTATTTTTATTGACACGGTAATATTTTTGATAGAAGCTACTTCAGTTCCCTAATATATTATTCATGATGGAACCCTAATGTGACGTGTGCAGTGGCAGAGCGTGTCCGGCCAGTCCTGCGGCGCGGTGGGCACATCGACCGCCTGGACAATCGATACAGACGCGCACGCGCTCTCTGCTGGTCGATAACAGACCTGTTTACACGCCGCCCTCGTTGCATCCCGAGGTAAATGACTCCCGCGTTATGAAACACCATTTATTTCAGATAATTATAATAGGTAACACCGGAACATCTTGGAGTCATTTCAGAATGTATGTAGAAATAGCATCGTCACAGGTTTTATGCTACAAAGGTGCTGCTTTGCACTCCTGTGTTTTTGTTTGAAGGGTGTGGTTGGTAACGCACACTGGCACACGAGCGATTCCCTTTTACTCCTCCATCATAACTGTACACCGATTTGTGGTTAATTGCAGTCCCGTACTAAGGAAAAGTATACTGCATGCATGAATAATAGATTCAAAGAGAACGCACTTATTATTGAATTTGCAGCACCTATGCTTTTAAAGATAGTTGTTATAAGGCTATAGATAAATGTAGACGAAAAAGGATAGATCTTAGTGCCCTGATTCCAAATATAAGACACTAATTAAAACTTCGACAAAAGAGTCAGGCAATGTCTCAACTTTAACACAGCGCAACGCTGCAGTGATCACTTAACATCAAAGTATACCACGTACTTGTTTGCTACTTTAGTAACTTATGTAGTACAAGTAGTTATTAAACCAAGACAATAACAAAATGTCTCAGTATAAGAAATTATGCCATGTAAATAAAATTAACATTTACGAAATCATATTAAAGCGTTATAGTTAATAAATGCATTTGTTCTTGCGTATCTTCTTTGTTGCATTCAAGTTATTGGATTACAGGTATTGTTGAATTTACGTATAAATCCATTAAAGTTATTATATCTACATTTTTTTTACTATGTATGAAATTAAATTTCAGAAAGTGTATGTAATATTACCAA
Source organism: Saturnia japonica (assembly GCA_033032175.1). Taxonomy (NCBI): domain Eukaryota; kingdom Metazoa; phylum Arthropoda; class Insecta; order Lepidoptera; family Saturniidae; genus Saturnia; species Saturnia japonica. The sequence continues at coordinate 854,010 of CM065317.1, forward strand.
CCATTTTTTATTTTTAGACTATCAAATTGAAATAGTTATACCTGATAAGATAAGGAATTCAAAATGCTGTAGTAATGTTTTTTGTTTTAAGAAATATATAAACCAAAGTAGAAATAGTGACGAGACTCAATATCAATACCATGAGCCGGCATTTGTGCACAGATGCAGGTAGACTCCTCCCAGGACGCGACACTGCGCGATCTTCACTTGTGCGCATCCAATAGCTTCTGACCATTTCACGCAGGCCTTTGTTGCGTCTAACCAGTTTAGGACAAAATCATTATTTATTTTTATACTGATTAGAACATTATATAAACAGTTCTCACTGATCAACAATGACATTAACACTAAGCAGAATACCTAAATGTTATTATTCTTACTTTTTTCCATTTCAAAATACAGATACAAAATACAATTACAAAATAGATTTAACGATATTGAAACCAACAAATGTGGACTTTGTTATTATTAACATAGAACTGTGGCGTGTGAAACTGTGATGTGTTCTTTTATGAAAACAGAACACTCATTTCAATTACACAGTAATAAGAAAATTCGTAAATTTTAACAATAAAACGCATTTGTATTCTCGGCACAGTGACTTAAAAAAATCTTCACAAGAACTAATTATATCTCACATAACTTGGTCTCTGCACTATTTACTTCACTAAACATTAGTGAGCAAAAAATAAAACAATACAAGATTTTCCTTAACCCTTCCACTGGGTGAACCTCTGGAGATCACTTAACCCCAATATCCAGGATCAATATCGGCCCGTTTGCGCATCGTAGCCCGGCCTCTGCCCCCAAAACATGGGGGCTATCGTGTGATACATTTTGGAAAGTATGTAAGTACTAATTATTGTTAATGCAAGAAATTTGGTATGTTGTCAAGAAATTGTTAGTATTAAATCTTCTTGAAGACGAAAAGGACTGGGTTGATATTTCTAATAGGGTACACTTTTTTGACGAACGAAATCTGTGATTTACGTTACAAGAATATAATCTTTTTACGATATGCTCGAAGGTCGATGTCGAAAGAAAGAAGGATCACATTGGCCGGGCGTTTGTTCCAAAGTTTGACGGTACGGCATAGAATAAGACCATAGATGTAGGATACCATACATACCATAGATACCACCTATGGATAAGACATAAGAGAACCTTTTAGTTCGTGCTAAGGTGGAGATTACCGTAAATCTGTGGTTCCGAAGCCGAGCACTCATGTGGTTCTGTTGTAGAAAAGAGAGGAGGGAATTAGATTGGACAGCTTTTCAGAACACTCACCGTGATACAAACTGTAGAACACGCTCAACCTTGGCATTGTTTCTGCGCAGTTTAGTAATGCCTGAAACATTTACAATACTAACAGCCCATTTCAGCAACCTGTCCAGAGCATCGAGGAGGTACTTTGCTGATCCACCCCAGAGTATAAGAAAATTTAAATCATAATATTCATTAAAATAAACTGTTTTATTTGTTCATAATTTAAACAAAAGTTTAGGTAAATACACAGTCAACCTGACGCAATACAAAGAGCGGCTACACTATTCTGATTAACACCAATGAGTCATACAGTTTTATAGACACTGGTCACTCGAGAATTTAATCTTTGCATTTACTTATTACTGTTAAGCGAGTGAATGTCAAAAAGAATGCAAATTCTGTATGTAATTAAATTATATGGAATTTCGTGTTTGCAGGTAACTTCATCGTGACCGCAACAAATGTATAATGCGCATTGAATTGTCGCATTTTAGTTTGGCCAGTACGTATCTAATTACTTAGCAGCATTGGCCGCTATATTTTCAAAATTGCATAACATGTCTTCATGAGCATTAAACTACCGTTACTCACCGTTGCTTGTACTACACTTGTATTTACTATCAGATATATCGCAGTAATTTTCAAAGTCTGACAACTCTCTTAGTAAACCAATGTAAATCAACGCCAAGTTTTTATCTGAATGCGAGCGTGTAGCCTGATAAACTCTGGGCCAAGGTTCTAGCGGCCGGGTCGATCCTGGTTATTGATTTCTGGTTAGGGAAATCGCCGGGAATTGTAATCGCCAAGTTTTAATGCCTGCAATGAACTTTGGAAATTAACGTGCGGTCGCCGAATACAATAGGATGATGTAAAGTTTATTTAAATATGACCTATTTTGGTTCCTAACGAAGGTACATAATATAATTTAATTTTCCGACTTGTGTTTCAGAAACTAAATGAAAGCTTAAACCTCTTGAAATTTCCGGCTGGTACTACCAAGTGGAGCAATGTTGCTAACTAATGGTAAAATTTGAGTTTACTGAGTACCTCATTAGGATTTAATTTGATTTTGGCCGTTGAATTTAGAGGAAAGTTGTAGATAAATGTCCGTAGATAAATATATTAATAAATAATCGCGTAGGAATAGCAAAAAAAAAACTATGGTATGGTAACAAATACTAGCTAGTAAACAAATAAGTTAGATACCTAGTTAAATGTTTACCACACGGGTTATCACCGCGCCGCCGCTGCGTCATTATTATTATTATTAATATATATTATTATTCATATTATTCCAATCGGTTTCCTCTTTAGTCAACAAACTTCTAGGGATAATTATTATTTCACTACTGAAACGTTCAAAACAGGCAAACCGCAGAATATATTTTAATGAACGCTCGGTAACTACATTTATTATTATCATCAAAGCTTTGTTCGTAATGTCGGTTTTACAAAGTCATTGCATATAATGTTTGTCCATTTTCTGTTTAATTGCAATGTTAAGCACAGCGGCATTTCATATTAATCAATACTTTTTGCATATAAGACCAAAAAATGAGTAGTTGTTCTCGACGTGAGTCTTTCATTACGTTATGTGTTTTATATGTATATGATGGTCAAAATCCAGTCGATCTCTAGTGCGTTATCACTACCTAATACTTTTTTTATATTTCATTTAGCAAATGTAGATGAATCTTTGTCTCTCTCAGACGGTCGCTATTACTTCACTATTCTAAAAGTGCTTTTAAAGTACGTTATATACCTAAACAGCGTTCTATGAACTTCATGTATATACCCAAGAGTTCTTTGCGAATGCGAATAGAATGAGGCGATTTATATTTGCTTAGCCGAGCAAGTATATTACGAAACTTGCCGTTCAGTAAATTTTAAAACCAACACGAACCAAGTATCCAATGACTAGTAGTAGATAAGAACACTCAAAGTCAAAGTTTACACAAAAAATGCGTTTGTAAACACAAATATTCTGACAGCGATTACTATTTGTAACAGGAAATCGTTTGTGTAAGTATATTTGTATAGATAACATGGCAAACGTAAACGCAAACGCAGACATAATGGGACCTTGTATGCCTTCAAATGCAATCACTAACCAACCAACTTTACTTATTAAGGGAGTGCCATAGTACGTTCATATTTAATAACTTTGTTCCTGCAGTAGTTGATGCCTTGACCTTGGCTTTTTTCAGTTCAGAAAGAAACTTCTAGAAAGTTCAATACTTGAAGACCTGACATCACACATTTATTGTAGAATAAAATAATATAATATGTACGAAGCCGTATGGTATGTTGCGTACTACGATATGTGAACGTTGATAGTAAGCGCTCGTTTGAAAGTAAACACTAGCACCCTCTGTGTAGGTATTGGGTGTGGTAGATAATACTTCATGTCCTTCATAGTTTCATCGGTTGAGAAAGGCCGAATGTAAGAGGTTGTATGTGTACTGTGTACCCGTTATGTAATAGATAACACAAAAACCGTTATAACAGTGAAACTTACAATGACTTGAATGCTGGGGTGATTTCAGGAGATATGCCGTTCTTATTAATTATTTTTTCGACAATTTAACTGTTGAGCATTTGTTATCTTGCAATTAAAGTACAGTGGTGATGGCTTAGAGACAAAACATCTACACCCACATTCGTCATTAGTCATAAGCCTCCAAATATCATGGCAAAAACCCCCTAGACAACATTGGTTAATATCTACCATAAACAAATAGATTTAGTATGTTTCTAAGTGTGTGGTGGTCGAGGTCAACAGCACCGCATCTAATTCCAAGTTTCAATTCAAGTCAATTCAACAGAATTAATCGCGTGCCGAGGAAGCTGGCTACAGTGTAGATCTCAATTGACACACTATTCACTTTATGGTAAGAGATTTTTTTTTTTTTTAATTATAGTGTAGTTCGTAAGCCATCATCACCGTCTACAATTTTTTACCCACTAATACAAACAAAGAGTTGTAAAAAACACTATCAAATTTGAAAATCTGAACTCAATTAATGCCCAAAAATTTTTATAGTTATAAATCAATTCATAACAATATTGAAGGCTGATCTATCAACCTAAAATAACATAAATAAAACCTACTAGACAAACCCAGACAATGAAATTGAAAGGGGGCCATGAGATTAATTTGACATTGTCCGCAGAGGTTGACCCACGAGGAAGCTAATAAGAAAATAATAATTTTATGTGATTAAGCGAAATGGTCACGGAAGTAAACAATGTTTTCTATACAGAACTGTAGAATGCCTTGAATTAATTTCACCATAAACATTGTCTTGATATGATATGAAATTATTTTATAGTTTAACTGGAATCAGTTTTCAGATTTTACTGTCGTTCAATTTGTTTAAACAAATTGTAATACTAAATTTATTTAAAACAATGCAGATATTAAAATTCAGAAAGTAACATTTGAGAACGTACAAGGTTTACGAAATATTTTAATTCCTGTCCGCAATATGATAGGTGCAAATACATAAGTCAGATTTAGTAACATTTTTACATATTGATTTTTTCAATGCCTGAAAACCATAGGAAATAGGAAGTGGTTCAGAATTATCAGCATGTTGAATTACGGTCATAATTTTTTCAGTTGAAATTCTTACTACTGATCGGGAGTGATGTTTTTTTAAATGGAATTCTTTTTTACTTAAATAAAAACAGCAATTGCTATTCACCTGTGGTGACAATAATCAGAGGCGACCGACGATGGACTTTGATCTCTCGGGGGTCGCCGTTGTGTTTGGTCTGTGCTGTGTGGTAAGAACAGAACGGCCAATGTGCCGAGCTATTATTAAAAAAATACTTAAATAATTTTATCCCGAGCTTCTGTATCAAGAGATAAAAAATAACATGATTTTATTTAAAATCTAGAATATGAAAGAGAATTTCCATCGCAGTATTAAAAGGCAAGACGAGGAAAGCCATGTATATTTCTGGTCCGTATCAGATGAAAACAAAGGCATAGATACGTATAGGGCTTATTACAAATTTAATGTTTCTAAAAGAGGCGTCGATGAACCCTGCCCATCATGCCAAACCAAAAGCCATTGCTGACCTCATGGTAAATAGAGCCAAGCGATGCGAACTTGTGTGTCGCCAACTTAACCTCATATACAAAGATTTAAGATAAATACGACTTGCTTTTATCTTCTACTATAGTGTACGACAACAACAAATTTCGTTAGCCCATGAGATAAATATTTAAATTATTGCCTTCAAAGGAGAAAAACTATAAAATCTTATCCAATTCTTAAATATTTTAGACTAAAGTGGGCACTTTAGTTATTATATAATGTAGCTTAGCCACTGATATTGATATTATTTTTATCGACTTCAAAAAAAGACGCGAGGTTACTCAATTCGAATGAACATTTTTCGAATGAATTCTCTTTTCGTTGGGAGGGGATAACTCAAGGGTGGTCCAACTTTAATTTCATTGGCATTGGAACCTTCGAGTTCGAAGATGCACCAAGGAACTTCTCAAAATGATTGAAAATAGTAATTCCCTGACAATTAAATCTATTTAAAAGAAATGTATTTACCTATAACGGTTTCCCAAGATTATGGGTTGGTTGTGTTTGATTGTGGTATTAAATTACGCATAAAAAGTTTACAATTTTTAAAGTACATTGAACAATGCATAAATGTGATTGGTAAAAGATTTCTAGAAGCGCGTGATTAGCACTCGAAAATGCCCTATCAACATAAGCTTGGAAGTTTGCAAGTCACATCTTAGTTTCATAGCGTTACTCATTTCTTTACTCTACCAAATTAAAATTTTAGTAAACAAAGAATCCAAACAATGTATTATCGAGTAGTTCTAGAAACTCACGTATCTTATCACCGAACAGTAAGTACATACCGGACCGCGCGGCTGCGGCACTCCAATGAAGCTAGTGTGTTTATCTTCAGTTAGCTGCGCAAACACGTTGTTACTGAGTATTACATAACAACGAATGTGGGTAAAAAGTTACCTTATCGATTCTCGTGGGCTGGCCGTTTGTTTTGCCCAAGGGCATCGCTTGTTGACTGAACGGTGCTTCACGTCGTGATATCGTTCCCACTGGTGTATTTATGTTTGACCATTACCGATTCTCATAATATGACTTTATGTACAACGACAGAGCGATACACGTGGCTTATTACAATTTGAAAACAAACACATGATATGCAATTTTTTAAAATAATTTAGGATTATTTTATGACTAAAGACTCTCTACATGAACAATGAGAATATAGTCAAACAAAAAAATGCAAAAAAAAATCGGTCAGGTGAAGTTATGCGCGATCTCGTAGTACCATCACGTAGACATAACGTTGCGCGCGCATCACGTAAAAACTACTGGATTTTGTCTATTTTTCTTTTTGTTTTACTACCTAGGTACTTGGTCCTTATGTAAAAAAAATTGACAATATCTTCATAAACATTAATTCTGTAGTGCACGCGAGCGGAGCCGCGGGCACATCTATAACACAATAATACATCTCTCGGTTTTTGGCTTTAATAACTTGCGTGTTGTACGTGATTAACCCCAGAAAAAGGATTTGGCTCAGTCTTCACACCTTTACAGTTTAATTATTAAGACCAATTTTTCTATTGCCGAAATAGTATTGATAATACGTACATATATCCATATAGATAACATTATGATCGAATAATTATTCAATTAAGAAATACACAGTAGTTAAACAGTCAGTTCAGGAGCACAGAAGTAAACAATCCGTGCACTTATCAGACAAGAGGGTCAGTCCGGAGCAGCGTGTTTTAATACAAACAATATGGTATCTAATGGCATACGTCACTAATGTGAACTTCATCACAACGCCAACGCTGGATGTCATCATCCAGAATAGATTGTAACGTCATCGCAACCAAGTTTATCAAGACGTTCAATATGAGTTATAAATACGATCCAAACGTTTCAATTTCTGCACTATCAACTTCCTTTCCTATAGGTTTTGCTGCGGGGATTGCTTAAAGGTGTGGCCAAAGCCATAACATGGTGGTAGGACATTTCGACGTGTACCAGCAACCGCGCTGGAGAGCCATTTCTCTTTTAGAAAGTTTACTTTACGCTTATTATCATCACCGGCCCACGATTTAAATAAAAAATTTCAATAAAAGCCCTAGCAATGTTACGCGGTTTAACCTCATACGATATATGAGTGGGCGTGAAGGTAGACTGGCAGTCAGGCTATCAGCTATAGTGCAACGTAGTGGTAGCTAAGTCTAGTATAATTATTTTGAATCATACGACGACGATGATAGATTGATGCGATGACGCACCTTCATCAATTACGGTAATTATGAAATGCGGTCTGGATGAGACTGATTACTTGTTTTTTGTGTTTCCTAATCTTTACACCACTAATTAAATGATGGTTCACCGTTTGGTTAAAATAGGTAGGTATAGTTTCTATTGCTCGTCTTATTAGCACATTTTAGTGTGACTTAGCATGTTTATCATCGAATGAGCTAAAACATAAATTGATAAATATATATATATATATATATATATATATACATATTAGCTGATCTCCAAACGTTCGTGGCCAAAGTCAGTTAGTATGACGGGTTTTTAACTACGTATAGAGGTGATCTTTTATGCTATGAGGTAACAAACAGGCATTCAGTCCACGTGACGTTTAGTCGTCCTATATTTATTTATACCCACTATAGTTATTTATAACCAACCTCTGAAATACTGTGAATAATCTGAGACTTATGGAATTGTAACTGAGACCAGTAATAAGTATGCTACTCCTGAGGAATGAGTTAAAACGCTTCGTGTGTCAGTGCAATTTGCTCTAGCCACACCCTTCGGACTGGAACACAGGAGAACTAGTAAGTATTCCAGCATTGTGACAGAAATACATATAGCGATGATATTTCTGTAGCCATACGTTGTAACATTCTCTACAACTACTAGGGTAAGAGTCGCAATATTTTACCAATTAACCCTTTGGCTCAATTACGTCACATAAATTGGCATACCTATATGCCATCCCCGAGAGCAGGATTATTAAATATTTCAAAATATAATGACGGTGATTATCTCTATCTACCGGCGAACAGTAACACGAGCGTGACGATGACACAAATACCCAAGATAATGGTTCATCTCTGCTACACGGACCGTTGAATGTTTTGTTAACTATTTAGCGCGCCTTATCCGATTTTATCTGAACGACAAACATCCGGAACGTTGATTCAAAACTCATATTGATACAAATAACACTTACTTTATGCATGTTTACACTATGAACTTATAAAATAAATCCTTGTTTCTTCTAATTGTGTCGCTTAAATATTTGCCAATGGCCAATGTATTTATTTAGATACATGGAATTATATAGTGAATTTATATTTAGACATTATTGTAAAATGGTGTCTACATGATGGTAAAACTCTTTAAGGAAATCTCCAAATGTCTCAAAATTAGCATACCTTGTTGTTATTTGGAATTCACGCTTTTCGTGTATGTATAAAAACTAAACTATATTAAGCATGTAAAATACAACAAGAGTTACATAACATCACAAACATACGGTCAAATAAGGCAAATAAATTAAAAACGAGAACACTACATAACCAATGAACTCATAGTAAGTAGTAAATTACATCATTATTATATATTACTAGCGGTATGCCCGCGGTTCCGCATGCGTTTATAGTTACGCAGTAGTTATTTACATCCCGTAACTTTATTTTTACACATGTTGTTGATAATTCATATGCCGTATCAATTGAGGAAAGGCGTGTATTTCCCGTGTACAATTTTCATTAAATAATTCTTTTTATTTCTTTCTTACCAAAAGCATAATTATGAATATCCCTAATTTGAGACATGACGGGTTCTTCATACATGCTTTCACCCAAGTTTTATTTTCACCATATGTGGAATAACACAATGAAATAATTAACTTGTAGGAAAACTGTATAATCCATATAATTTACAATAGGTAAATAAAATAAAACAGTAATTATGCCGTACTGCGTAGTTAAAGAGTTTAAAAACTATTCAGCCAATCATAAAAAGAATACTGGAATATCATTTAACAGGTAATTATTAGAAATACAATACATTTCTTAATAAGTATAACAATGTCAATATATCAACAAACCAGATTGACAATCAACAAACTGGTTGGTATGGCAACCGATGTCATTTCACCATTATCGCGTATGCCCATTTGGTGTTCCCATATTTTGTTCATAGAAACTTTCATCCCCTATTTTCTACCCTTAAAGTATTATTTTCGTAACAAAAAGTACACTATGTCCTTTCCCAAGGTCCAATCTATCTCTATATTAAAATTCATCAAATTTGGTTCAGCGGTCTAGGCGTGAAAACGTAACAGACAGACAGACAGAGACAAAGTTACTTTAGCATTTATAATATTAGTCTGGATATACATATATCTATTTTTTATTAAGTGATCAAAATGGCTGTAAAAATTAAATGATAATTTTTAAATTGGTAAGTATTCATGGTTATCCAGTTCTTGCTTGTCTAACTACCGCATCCCATGTTGACATTGTGGCGAAGCGACGTTTCTAACTAATTTCAAGAAACAAAATTTATTAATTTAGCAAAAAAATAACTTTTTTAAAAGAAACTTTTATTCTATAATTCACTTGTACTAAAACGAAAATAATTATTTTATACAAGTGCTGTGCTGAATGTTATTATTTATATAGGTTACCGGTAGGTAACAACCAATAATTTTTTATGCTTTTAACGCGGAAGATTTATTTAGTTTAAATTTCCTTTTCTCCCTTTTTTATTTGCGCCTTTTGTTATTAGTAATGCCTTCGTCAATCAATTATTCATGCATTATCCATCCAAACTAAACATGTATGCAGAATTTCTTCATCAGTTCTAACGGCTGGGGATAACTATTTTGAAATTCTCTTGGAAGATTTGACCCATCAGAACAAGGCAATATAAATAAAAGCTTGTAATAACAAATCGACTTTCTAATAATTTAAATCACTTTTCTAAACATGTACTTGTTGGTTAGGCAAAGTTTGTTCTACCCTTTCCAATACTCAATAACTCTACCATCTACAACGATTTTTTCCCTGAAAACTTTTTCAGAACCATAACAAAAAAAAAGAAAAAACAAAATAAATATTACGCATATCCATTGTTGGGATCGTGAGTTATGGCCTTGAATTCATTCATAAATCCAATAGAAAAAAAGAAAGATTTCAAATGTTTTGTCCCTAAAATCCACATTCGGCCTTTATCTAGCTTTTCTGAAGTGATACGCTTACCAATGAAGAACATTTCATTTTTGTAAACTGTAATGAGGTTCTTACATATGAAATTGGCGTTTTGTTGAACTGGCCACTTTGATCTTAAATATCTGGCGTTTGGTTAGGAATTACTAAACTCAAATTTAGGCTTGTGTATTTGTGTCTTGAATTTAGTGATTCATTTGTTTACCGCACCATTAATTTTTCTTTCACATCGTTCTTTTCACAAAATGGAAAACTTGAAATATCACGTTATTTAAGAATATGAGTTCCACCGTGGCATCGGGGCCGCAATAACAGCTCGAAGGATTAATAATGTGTATAGGGAAGCTACTATAAAAGAAAGCACGGAACATTTTGGTTCCAACGTTTTCGTTCTGGAAATTTTGACCTACAAAATAAACCCCGTGAACGGCCGGATACCCTAGTTGATAATGAAAAATTAAAGGTGATCGTGGAAGCGGATCCAGCGGAAACCACGTCAGAGTTAGCGGCAGACTTCGATGTGTGTGATAAACAATTTTAATTCACTTGAAGTAACCGTCACAACAACGAGAGAATTTTGAATCGTATTGTTACTTCTGACGTAAAATGGATCCTTTACGACAGTCGGAAACGTTCATCACAGTGGTTGAACCCAGGAGAACCGGCCAAATCCTGTCCCAAGCGCTATTTCACTCAGCAAAAGTTCTGGTGAATGTTTGGTAGAAACCAGTGCTGGTGTCATACACTACAGTTTCCTAAGACCTGGCCAGATGATAATAGCAGATCTGTATTGTCAACAATTACAAACCATGATGGAAAAGCCGTTAAACAACCGAGACTGGCTAATCTCTCTAGCCCACTGCTGCTTCAGGACAACGCTAGACCCCCTACTTCACAACAAACGGTCGCTAAGTTAGAGTAACTGCGGTTGTAATGATTCCGACGCTCACCATACTTCCCGGAACTTGCTCCAACAGATTATCACATTTTCGGAATTTAGACAATTTCTTCCAACGAAAAAAAAATTCAATTCCGATGAGGCAGTCCAAACCGCCTTCAAAGATTTTATTGATTCTCGCTCCCACAATTTTTTTCAGCAATGGAATGAATGAACTATCTATAAAATGGCGAAAGTGAATAGATAATAAAGGTACCTACTATGATTGGTTAAATGTATAATTTCATAATATTTTTTTCCTTTTACTTTACTATAAACCGCTAAGTTCATATGTAAGGACCTATTATTATAAAGATCAATAGATTGTTTGTTTCCTTGTCGCTAATCCCTGGAAATACCAGCTAAATTTGAAGTATTTTTGCATTACTTATTAAGGAAGGTTATATAATTACGCTTATGACCATAAGGAGTGGAAAAGTAACCGTGAACATTTAACAATCTGGCTAGCTGTAGGCAAGAACAGTTGCGGTGGGGCCCGTGCGGATGGGTTGGCGGCGCGGCGCGGCGATGTATCGTTGGTCGCATAAACTTAACAAGGGTGAAACTGTGGGTTACAGCTAGTATAGTATAAAATAAGATAAATTATTGAAAAGGAAACAAAAAAGGAGACTGCAACAAAATCACTTCACTAAAAAAAACTATTTCTTCTTTTTATTGGTTTCCCAGATGTCGCAATTAAATATTATATCAGCTATTCTAGTAATAAAAAGTTGAAGAGTTTGTTTGTTTAATTAAACACGTAAATCTTAGGAACTACTGGTTCGAATGGAAAAATTAGTTTGGTGTTAGATAGCCCATTTATCGAGGAAGGCTATAGGCTATATAAAATCACGCTACGCTAAATTTATTCCCTTTTAAGAGCTTCCATTATGTGAGGCAGACGAAGTTGCGAGGGTCAGCTAGTAACCTATGTCACTCCAACAATTGAGACGAATGTAACGACCTCGTATGCCTACGCGTAAAATCCATTAAGCCGTTTAGGCTACAGAAAGTTGCCAAAGAAATAGACATACATATGACGTGCATAAGCTCGAAAAACATATCTCTTTCTTTTCGCAGTCAGGTGATAAAAATAGTCAGCAGAACTGATATAATGTTGTCCACGTTGATGTACATTCAAAATATAATCAACAAACACAGTAGGAGTGAATGTCGTGAAGATGTTTACTTACGTCAGTGGAAAGTTCCTTCGCAGCCGGCGCGGCCGCGGCTCTGCGTGGTTCGGCGAGCCGTCACAAACCGTGCATGATAGCTTATCAGTTATCAGGCACGCGGACCGGTCGTGTCTCACCTCACCGCGCCGCTCCAACAATAAGTATATGTGAAGCTCCCATTCGTTAATACTCAGTGATGATAACACGTTAAGCCAAGAAACCGGGTAATAGTGTTTTTTTTTTTTTAAATAATAGCTCGGCACATTGACTGTACTGTCCCAGCACAATCCAAACACAACGGCGACCTACATAAATATCTCTTCATGTTACGCTTAAAGGACCCAATGTCTTAAGAAGGAGGGAACACGTATACCATGCTTATAATGTAAATTTTAATTTATTTTCCTCCAAGGATAGCTCCAGATTAATTGTAGAAATTAAATTCAAGTCCAATTAGTAAAAGTATAAATTTAAATATGTGAGGCATCATGGGACGCTTGGCAGATGTCAAACATTTTTAACCGACATAAAAAAAAGGAGGAGGTTCCTAATTCGAATGTATATAAGTTTTTTTTTCATGGATGTTCAGCCATAACTTATTTGTTTATGAACAGATTTAGAAGATTCTTTTTTCGTTGGAAAGGGGTTACCTCAAGAGAGGTCCCATTTTAATTTCATCGGCTTTGAACCTTCGACTTCGGTCACCATACTAACGTAGGATTAAGTTTCTAAATCATTATAAAATTAAGTACATTTGTAAACGGAACATTCTATCGACGAGTATTCATGTCATTCAATCTCTTATATAATGCATTCCGGAAGTGGATACGATAAGAAATAATAATTATTAATACAAAGACGAACAGTGTTTTATTAATTAATAACGTGTTTCTCTGTAAAATAGAATATAGAGTTTAAAATAATTGAGCCAATGATTGACGAAACCCCTACATTAATGTAATTATATGTTAATGAAATGGCACGTCGTGACCTCTTCATTAGATGTTTCATGTTTAAAGTAGCACCATCGACATAGGTCTTTAACTCTCCTGTCCCATGTCAGTCAGCCGAATGTTCCCACGTATCGATATGCCTAGAGGCTCTATTCATGCACCGACATAGGTGAAGGAAACAGACGCTATTCGGGAAATAATAGATCACCTCAAATTTTGGGTATGTAGATCCCGTGGAAGTATGCTATAGGTTCTGATAACTGATCTTTGAGTGGAACTTTTAGTATGAAGGACCGTATCTATTTATTGTATAAACCTAGAGAGTTGACTTTTTACAACAGTATGAGGCCATAAACCTTGGTATTTGAAACTAGTTTCAACTTTATACCTCAAGCCGTTTTCGAGAGAAAGGACCTTGACACACGGATAAGTATACAGACCAGGTTCCGTTTTTTATTATGAAGTACAGAGCTCCAATACTTCCGTTGTATCAAATGTATCTAAAGAAAAATATAGATAAATAGATTTCATACATGATAACCGGTATATGATTATATTTTTGTATTGTTTTTCTGTTTGAAAGTTAACGCAAATATGGTTAGAGAAAAATAAATCAAGCTAATATGGGTGATTTCTATTACCTAGTTTTAAATAACATGTCAATTCTGTGTTGTCCTTCTGAAATCTATGATCAAAGGAATTTTTAATATTTCTTATTTCTATGTATTTATACATAAAATGAACTTCATTACGGTTGCGAGTCGGAACAAGTGGTCTGACATGTTATCGTAGACCCCGCGCCCGCGACATGGCCGGCCACGTTACTTATTCGCTGCCTCGTTCTGATATTTTTAATCTTAAATACCGCAGACCTTTTCACGATAATAATTTAATAGTACAGTTATCTGTTTGTTTATTATTAACAATGTATTTTCTTTAAACTATCTAATATTTTGACAATAACCTATTCTGTTTTGTACTCATATTCTTTCGTGTTTATTTTACCAAAATAAAACGATTACGGAAAGGAAAGTGCTGTGAAAGGACCTGAGACCTGTCAAGGGAGATAACAGAGGATCCGAAAGAATGCTGAGATTAAAAAGTTGGCTAAGGCCAACTTCATTGGTGAAACAAAATCTATAGACTTCGCTGGGGGAGGATCGACCAACCAAAAGAGAATACTGGGGACGATGAACTGGTCGTCGTATGGTTAACAGCTTTAATCCAGCAGATGGATGATGATATCACTGACATCGTTTCGGAGGCTGAGACCCATCTTGGATCACCGAGCCAAAATAATTTTATCTTTCCAATATAAATAATCAATTTGTAACATCTATGGTTGAATGAAAATGATCATTAAAAGCATGTAGCGTTAATTTATTTTTTTATGTCCGTTTGTAGCAAGGAATTTAACTAGAAGTCGAATGATGATAATGAATCCAAGTTCACAATATGAAATATTTTCATACAGATCTATACTGAATAATGCACTAATGTTGTTAATATCAAATTCTATAAACAAAACTTTTTTATATTACATATTTTAAAAAAGTCAACAAACATGATCAGCTCTTTGAGTTCGGTTAGGTCAAAGGAGTAAAGAGCACTGGAGAGTTATTTTAATAGATTTGGTACCTCGTAGTAACAATATTAACCAGCGGCTTTCTTACTAACTGTATTTATTAAGCGTGCTTTTACAGAAAACGATCGTAAATAGTAATTATTGTTTATACTCGTATATAATATATCGTATCGTATATTGTTCCTGCTACGAAGTCGAACTTAGGGACATCTATCTCAAAGTGGGTGCGAAGGGTGGTTTCAAACCGGGCGTTAGAATTTTTAGTGTAAATTAGGTTGGGGGTCGGGAGAGTCTATGGGAGTGGTAACAGATTTTAAAATGGCAAAAAATTATGATTTCTTGATTCGCATGTAAGCAGTTCTGTGGAATTCGAATTCCTGAGAGATTCTCAAACTATAGTTAAGTAACTTCTATAATAATTGCATCATTAAATTTAACGAGTTTATGTATAAGCAACATGATTTTTGGGTGAGCTTGAAAATTTTTATTCACATACAGTAATACTGTCCATCTCTCTGTTTGTTACCTTTCCACGAGTCACGTTGAAAAAGCTAGTAGGTGTAATGCATATTTATCGGAACAGTTTAAATAAAAACAGGTATTTACAAGTAACAGGAACGTGCTTTCCTCTAATTTAATGTTGAGGATATTTACTATGTTAGATACAGTTACAACAAATGTGACTTGGAATCTTAACTTTTTTAAGTTATATATATATGAATAGGTGAAGCAAAAGCTTTCGGTACCTTTATAAGCGTATTGCGTGCACGGAAGACTGTGAGATTTGGCATTGTTAAAGTTTATATGGAGAAGGAATGCAGAAAGCTAAAATTTATCTATTATATCTGCTACTAATATTTTAAATAAAGTAAATTAATACTGCGAATCCTAACCTGACCAGTGCCATTGAAGCCTCTAAAATATTGACAATGTCACTGAATGTAAAGTGACAGCAAGTGATATAATATTCATTGTTTATAGGTTCATACTGCAAATGTCAAACAGAAAATAGTCTATGATTAAAAAGTCGCTGGTCGAATTTCGATCATTGAGCGACCGCTAGTAGTAATAGAAAGAAATAGCATCATGTAACAGGCTGTTATTTGTAACAGGTTACTGGAAGTGTTAAACTATGATGGAACATGTTTGTTATGTTACCTGTTATAAGCTCATCCCTAAAAGACTTACGGTTCGTTTTGTTATTTGCTCATATTGTGGATGGAGGTTGGATCAGGGCTCGCTGCACGCCGCACGCACACAGATACTAAGATAGCGTAGCGTAGCGTTATTGCGCCGTATCGTATCGCGTTATCAGTTGTTTGTCGAGTTACAACCGGCCGCGATCGCGACCGCGTTACCAACACTTATTATATGTATACATTATTTATTACATTTATAATCGTTTTTTTTTGGGCATATTTTTATCGGGCATAAGCGCTGTCCGTTAGCTCTCCCATTACGTTGTGTCATGCCAAAAAGCATTACATTCTTTAAAATTCCTCACGATCGCCAACTGGTCAATATCAGGTAAGCGGGGTCTTCCCAAAACTGAAAAACATAGCAAGTGGTCTGCGAGACTGAAAATTTTGGAGACCTCTGTCGTAAATAAATCGCAATACAATTTTATGTTAAGTAAAACTCCGAGATTAAAATTATAATATTAGTGTCATTAAGTCATTAACAACTACTACAAGTATCTAGTGCATTTAGCGAGACACGCTGGCACACAAGACGTTCAACCTTAGACCCTAGGGCCTAGGACTTGGGCAGTACCGAATCATCTTTATCTTGCCACAAATATAATTAGATACACCGATTTTGTAAATTTTTACGAAGCCTATTTTTGTCAATTTCGTTTTCATAGTTGAACATGAACATCGCTTAGATTTCACAAGTTTAACAAATAAATTATTAGTTACAGTAATGTAAGTATGCAGGAGTCAAACCGACGCAATAAGCCAGCGTTTCGACACCCGTGATAACAAAACATCATCGACATAATCTACTCATTGTCACATAAAGGGGGGGGGGGGATTAAAACACATCGAGTCGACGAGATAAGATTGCGTTAGACTTGCGTCAATGTACACAACAGCTAATAATATCCGACATCGTTATCATGTGGGTGATGTCACGGGCCTTTATATAGTATCGTTACTTACGATAACGGGAAACGCGTTGACATTATCAGCATATGAAACATTTTATTTCACGTGGTTTCATTGTGAAACAATTTTGATATATATTTTGATTACTCTGTTCTATCGCTTTATTTTTATTAGCGTCGCCCTGTCCTCATAATTTGATAAGCTACTTTTTAATCATAGACTTTTATAATTATGAATTTGACATCTGCAGTTCTAGTCACATTTCCCTTAACGACAATGTCAGTGTTCTGGGGGTTCTAAGTTCTATAGCATTGGTCGGTGTAGTATGCGCAGTATTAATTAATTTACGATTTTTCAATCACCAGATAACTTTATTTGAGAAATAATTTTGACGTTTTGACGAATAACGTATAGAAAACATGTCATAATTTAAAAATTACTCCTGAGATAAAGTTATCTGGTGAACGAAAAATCACCCTTAATGTATTAGTCACACATATTATATAGGGTGGGAAAAACCAATGAGAAATGAAGGATAAGTACATTTAATAATGAAGGTCAACTCACAGATTTTTAAAAAGCTTAGCCGAGCCGGGAATCGAGCCACAAACTAAAAATGCAAAAAACAATCATTCACTACATATATTATTGTACCTATCGATAAAATATATAACGTACTTATTATCTTCCATGTCCCATTCCTTTTTTCCAGCCTGTATATAAATTTTAGCGTCCTGCACTCCTCTCTCTAGTATAACCATGCCAAATCTCACGCTCCTTTTTACCTACAATACCTATGCTTTATTATTATTTTGGCTTTCCGCCTATGTAGCTAGCTATGCTTAAAAAGGAATACGAAGTTTTTCCTTCACGTATTAATAAATAAATATTG
Source organism: Saturnia japonica (assembly GCA_033032175.1). Taxonomy (NCBI): domain Eukaryota; kingdom Metazoa; phylum Arthropoda; class Insecta; order Lepidoptera; family Saturniidae; genus Saturnia; species Saturnia japonica. The sequence continues at coordinate 872,206 of CM065317.1, forward strand.
TGCTTACTTTATTAATTTATAAATTGCAACAGAGTTAGTTGATTCAAGAATTCAAAATACCCTGTTGCAAAAATCATTTAAAGTCAAGCTTTATTCTCAAAAGGGTATTTTATAGGGTGTATCATGATGTTATTGAATGATAAAACTCTCTGTAAACCCTGTAAAAATATAATAACTGAAAAGCAATACTTATATAGATTAAAAAATTTAATACCTTTTTCGCGTAACAAAACAAAAATGAGTCTAAAATTTTTATCCCGCATATATCTAACAGGACAATGTAAAATAAGGTTTTTTCATACACTGTTATATGATTTAAACACAATTTTAAGAATTACATTATTTCTCATTGATGGCTATCTTCATCACATCGTACTTCCATCTCATGACGCACGCGCCGCACAAAACATTACCCTCTACTAAACTCGACAAAAGAACTATAATTAAAAAGAAAACAATAAATCCGATCGAGTTACTCTCAAAACAAAGTATCAACTAATAGGGGATTGAATGATTTAACGAGTCATATTATAGGTAATAAATAGGTATGACTAAATTGACCAACAAACTCATCATTTTAATTGAATTAGTAAATAGAATCGATGAAGGAAAATATCCCCAGGTGTACGTCGCTCGAGTATTGGTTTTGTAGTAACGCAAAATATTTTCAAATACACACAACTATTGATTACTTGGCGTTTGAAATAGCCAATAACGTGATTTCTCTTAATGGACGGTATAATAAGGAAGTGTTCAGCGAATATCCACCCTTAGTATCCATAACATAAATCCATATTAATATTATAAATGTGAAAGTAAACTCTATCATGTTTTCAGGTCTAATACGCTGAACCAATCGTGATGAATTTTGCTATAGAGATGAGTGGACTTTGGAGAAGGAGATAGGATACCTATTGTGGCGAAAATAAAACTTAAGGAGTTGAAATAGGGATGAAAGTTTGTAATAACCCATAAACAAATAAAGGATATGAAAATTCATAATTTATGCGTTTGGTAAGAGTGTACCGCGTTATTGAAAAATCATCCCTCAAGGCGGACAATAGGGGATGATTTAAAATATTTTTGATCTTTGTATTTATATATTATAATAAGCCGCTAACAAATTTTCGATATTTATCGGAGAGACAGCTTTCATCATATGTAGCTTTTAGTAAAAGTACCCGAGACATGTCAGGAAAATGGATATTTTCTGCCTAAATGTCTATATTTTACACAGACGAAGTCGTTGGTACTAACTAGTTTACTATAAAATTTTAATTTTTAATTTATTGGTTTTATTAACAGTGAAGGGCTCCGTTTTCTTTTTGTTGTGAAGTCCCGGTTAAAAACTATAATCTTTTTGCATTTCAAGACCCTTTCTGAAAAGCTATGAGGTACACCAGTGTATTACTTAGTATTACGATACGAAGTGAACCTAAAAATATCATTAATCTGCTCCTTCCATTATCATTCCAATTAACTTTTGTAACGTATAACTTAACCTAAGTAAAAATTGTACCAAATCATACAGTTAAATACGAATGTATATATTTCGTTATCTTTCAAGTATTTGAAAAATAACATAAAACATAGCGATGTGTGTATGTGACATAACACATAACCCACACATACACCTCCTCACGTTGGTTTCCTTCACTGATAAGCGTAAAAGGTCAATACGGTTCAATAATTAAATTAATAGAAGGCATACAATACATGAACTCTCAAAATAACTCACTAAACGTTCTGATAACAACATGATCCTGCAACATATAATCGACCACCTCGTGACTACACTGAATAGTAACCATAAAAGATAAAACTGCTCATTAAATATAAAAAGCAAATAATCACACAGATATTTAAAAGTATCAGGTTTTAAAATTATCATCGTCAAAAGAGTACAGTAAACACAGTGTTTAATACAATAAATGGATAAGGCGTACTCCTAACAATGTTTACAAATGCCTCGTTGATAGCCTTTACTGATATCCGCTCAGTTCGCTGTTGTTACGTGTTTTAATATTTTTACTCATGGTTCAACTGATAACGTCGGGTCATCGACTATTGCGTCTTTATATATTTTTATACTCATAATTATATTTATAGGCACGCTGTAAGACCTAAATATCGAGGAGCCAATCACAGACTTTGATCACGTTTATGAGATAATGTCAATTGTGATATTATATATATTCGTGCCTAATATATTGTATACTAGCTGTGCCCGCGGTTTCGCTCACGTGGAATACAGAATGCCCGCGCGAATATTGCTCTTCCGCTCCCGGCTATTTTTAAGACAAAAATGCTTATTGTGGATGTTCCTTAGAAGATGGACGTATATTCTCGCGACTTTTTTGTAGGTCATTTTAATATCTACAATATTTTAAAACATTAATTTGCTATATCTCTTATGGTTTACTCAGCGTAAGCAATTTAAGCGCCTGAATTGATTCACCATAACCAGATTTTTTTTATTTGTGCGGTACCAAAATTATTTTTCTAAAATAAAAGTAGCCTAAGTTACTTCCTATAAATTCAGCTATCTACCAGTGAAAGTTCTGTCAAAATCGATCCAACCGTTTCGGAGATTACCCGGAACATACAGATTAAAATAAAGATAAAAAAAATTAAAATTAGGCTTTTTGTTATCGGCATCGTATAGACTTTCATATGCATTTAGTAAAAAAACTGGTATTTTGACGTATACAAATAGACATTTAAATTTTATTAATTGTAAAGAAGTCGACAGAACAACATTTTTGTTTCGAACTTTTTTTTATAGTAGCAAGGAAAGGTATCGCAACTGTGTAACAAGAAATCAAAAATTCGACGCGAAATTGACGCGTTTAAAGCGAATGATGTGATGTTGTACAGCCGTACCACGTGCATGTGGAGTCGGGTTAGGTGTCTCTAGTATTGAGATAAAACTATAAAAAATAAACTTTGTCATGGTGGACACAATAAAACAACTGTTCTACCTGATACGAGCAACGAATATTTCCAGTTATCGTTACTTTACAAGTTTCCATCATAGTTCGTAATGAGCCCACGAGGTAGAATTGTGACTTAAAGGCAAAAATTTGCATATAATGACAACGTTATTAATCATGTAAAAGTCAAGAGGAAAATAAATTAATATGTTTTCCTTCAACAGGGCCTTGGTTAATATTATGTTTTGATGATACAAACGGTCCATTTAATGTTTTGAAAAAAGACCAAACGACACCATAATTATACTCCTAAAGAATATATTGGGAATGCACATCTATTTTAATCAGGTATAAAATAAAATGATTTCAAGGATTTGCCTTCTACGTTAATTCTATAATGTAATAGAATAAAACTATTGAACTATTTAAAGAATTTTTGAAGATCTTATGCCCTTGTATGACGCCATCACTTTGCCTAGTTACCCGAACATTAAAAACGCCGTAGTATTTGTAGATTACCAATGTCAACTGTCATTTGTTAAATGTTAACCAACGTTGGGTTTGTCATAAGATGCATACCATATACCAAATGCATAAGATGTTCATACGCCAGTGTTATCAGGGGACTTTTAGATGACGTCATCATAAAAATAATGTCTGCTATTTTCAAAAACTAAAATAAAACATTAAATAAGCCATAAAATAGTATAATATTCAAATTAGTGTCTCAAAATTCTTTAAAGGATCCAAAATAGTAAAAAAGAAATTGTAAAAAAAATTGGACAACGCCCATTGCAAACGGCCGATGAATGTCTTACAGCCTATTGAAGACGTAATATAATTGAAGACTCTCTAATTAATTAATAATTTAATATATTAGGTCTTTACCTATGAAATTGCCGTTTTGTATGAAAACATTTAAACAAATTTTTTTCATGTATTTTTTATTTGTATTAATCGAAGTAATCACCCATGCAATCAATGCATCTTTTCCAGCGCAGTGGCAGTTTATTGATGCCCTTCTTAAAGAAATCAGCTGGACGGGAGGCAACAAATTCTTCAAAGGCATTTTGTACTGCCTCTCGGGTATTGAATTTTTTTCCCGCCAAGGAGTTATCCAAATTCTGGAAAAAGTAGTAGTCTGTAGGCGCAAGGTCTGGTGAGTAGGGCGGATGACGGAGAACTTCCAACCCCAGCTCTTGCAACTTGGAGACCGTCTGCTGTGCAGTATGAGGTCGCGCGTTGTCGTGCAGGAGCAGTGGAGACGAGCGATTGACCAATGCTGGTTGGAGATGTGCCAGCTTCTCCATTATTGTGTTCAGTTCTTCACAGTACACATCTGCAGTAATGCTCACCCCGTTTGGTAAGAAGCTGTGATGAATCACACCGGCGCTAGACCACCAAACAGTGACCATCACTTTTCTAGGGGTAAGTTTTCGTTTAGGGCATTGTTTAGGTGCTGAACCAGGATCCAACCAACTTGCTGAGCGCTTGCGGTTATCAAACAGAATCCATTTTTCATCTCAGGTAACAATGCGTTTCAAAATTCCTTCATTTGTGTGTCTGCTGAGCAGTGCAAGGCACGTCTCGACGCGTACTTCTAGCTGGCGGTCATTGAGTTCGTGGGGCACCCATTTGTCAAGCTTGTTTACCTTGCCAATTTGACACAAATGGACCAGTATTGTTTTGACGCTAACATCGAAAGCTGCTGCAAATTCAGCCGTAGATTGTGTATAATCAGCTTCCACAATCGCCTTTAATTCGTCATTGTCGACCAAAGTCTTCGGACGACCGCGAGGTTCATTTTTCAGGTCGAAATTTTCAGAACGGAAGCGAGCAAACCAATAACAGGTGGTGCGTTGGTTTATAGTGTTAGCTCCGTAAACGTCGTTGATGTTGCGTGCCGCTTGTGCCGCGTTGCTGCCACGACGGTACTCATATTCCATAATTACTCGAATTTTTAACGTATTCATGATGACAAAAAAGATTGAAATGCGATGAAAATGTAACACTAATCAAGTAATCAATAAACAAATGACTACTTTTGGAAAAATAATTCCATGTTTTTAAATTAAAATTAATTTGAAATTAGAATTCTTAGCCAAACAAAAATTATTTTGATTTGAAATGGCCAATACTGCAGAACGGCAATTTCATAGGTAAAGACCTATTATCTGGTACCTAGGAAATCCTACTCAGGAATATATTCCTGAGTATACTTTGTAATATATCAAATGCGTAGCTATAACATTTAGACAAAAGTCATAGTGTGTTAATGTTGACTGTTTACTTTTTGACCTTCCTTTATTTACGTCATCACATGGTGATGTCAACATTGTAATAGTAGAACCTCTTAGCTCTATTCAAATACAGTTATTAGGTTTATAACTGTATAAAAAGAGACTTGTTCATTTTACTCGACTGCCTTGATTAATAAAACGATACAGAAAACACATTGGAACAAACGCCACGCTGAGACATAAACGGATACATGAGAAAATCAAATGCAATACCTACTCTAGTTTATATGCATAGGTACGTTGATTGTATCGTCTCATTACGAAACAGTCGACCGTTTTGTCCCAAATATAACTGAGCTATGCTAGTTAGTAGCTACGGCTACTCTATGTAAATTGTACATTGAACAGCGATGAGTGAATGTGATACTGTGTGTCTGTGTATCGTAGTTCGTACGCGAGTCGCGCTTGTTAATTCGTTTGGTGTGCGTCGCGTCGTCGTCGCGGCAAGATGGCGGCCGCGGCCTGCTGACGTCACGTGCGTTTCCTTTCGCGCCGGCTTCACCTTGACATTCGGGCCGGATTGTGGAGGTGTCACACGATGTATGCGTTGCATAATTATTGTTGCTATTAGTTTGTGTATGGTCACGTTGCTTTCCCTTATATGTGAAACAGGTATATGTTAGAAACGGTCGTTGTTACGATGCCCAAAATTATTTAATAGTTACGCTTAGTTGTGTAGGAAGTCTTCAATTTATATGATTAGGTACCTAAACATTAATCATTTATTGAGTATATACCTACAATTCCCATATGATTTAATTATTCATAAGGTACAATTTTATCAGGCATCATGAAAATATTCATTGTGTTCATCAATGATATTTTATTTCGCAATGATAGTTTATATAATATAATTGGTCGTCATGTTCTATACTTTTGTTAGAAAAGTTGGGAAATATTTTATTAATTGTGATGTTCTATTAGTGTTCAGGGTGACTAAAAATATATGCCGTCATTCTTTTCGTATTTATGGTACCCATTATTGTCTATACAATATTTACTTTGCAGTCATTGTATCAGTATTTATTATACTGAACGTAACAAAGCACAACAGACAAAGAAAACAACAAAAAAATATGTATTAAACAATTAAATATTATAAAACATGAATTTGTACACTGTTACTTTCAACTAATTTTATTAGAATATTCGCAGATGATCCTACAACGGTAGAGTTAGTTTAAAAGATATTCATTTACTGTATAATGTAATGTTTCTGTTTAAAATTGTGTTGAAGATGTGTAGTGCCCGAGTACTCTGAGCAAGGAATCAATAATTTAGTTATGGTAATGAAAAGAAATCTTAAAACATCCGTCTTCTATCGAGTTTAGCTATATTAAACAAGTAGATATAAAATCTCTTTTGGCCGTTAGAGAGAGCAGCTAAAAGGTGATCATCATTTCCAACAGCATAGAAGGCACAAGTGTATGAAAGAATCGTTAAAGTAACACTTAATGTTGAATATAATATACAAATCATGTCTCTCTCATACATAGGTATCTCTTTTATTTACAGACGATAATAGTATGGTTGCATATCAATAGGTACTAGTGATCGCCCTAAGGTCGAAATTCGACCAGCGACTTTTTGATCATAGACTATTTTCTATTTGACATTTGTAGTATTTATAAAGAATGAGTATTTTCTAAATCACTTGCTGTCACTTTTCGTTGAGTGACAATGTCAATATTTTGGGGGTCTAAGTTCAAAGGCACTGGTCGGGTTAGGATTCGCAGTATTAATTAATTAATTTGAATATATTAGTAAAAGATATTATAGATAAATTTTAGCTTTCTGTACTCCTTCTCCATATAACCTTTAACAATGCCAAATCTCATAGTCTTCCGTGCACGCAATACGATTAAAAAGGTACCGAAAGCTTTTGCTTCACGTATTAATATATAGATGTATTTGGTACTTGCATGAGACAAAGGATTACCTAGTTTAGGTGGCAGTAAACATTCGAGTGTCATGAATAATATACTTACTTAGACCATTTACAAGTAGAATTCAAGTAGAGGCACGTGATGAATTCGTACTGCAAGTGAATAATTGGTCGTAAAACTGATGCCCCATTAATTATACGCTTGACGTCAATTCACCTATCGTATGACTTCAACGTTCATTCATTGAACACGGAAGCTTGTTCTGTCCGAAGTAATCCCACGATAACAGGCAGATGGTATCACAATATAGTGCTTGTTATGACTTACTTTTACATTAGAGCATTTATCAAATGCTTATAGTATACGGGAAGAAATATTAATTACCGCCATCTTTAAACAGCACTGTGACACGAAGCGATAATAAAAAGTATTATTATCACTCAAGTGTAAATGATCAGTGAACCCGTAAGTAACGCTGTTCGACTAGCCGGCTAGCGTGATCCATTCTTCCCATGGAATTGCGTCTTTCAAACAAAAGTTTTACAATTTGTACTAACCACTTTTACATTAGAGCATTTATCAAATGCTTATAGTATACGGGAAGAAATATTAATTACCGCCATCTTTAAACAGCACTGTGACACGAAGCGATAATAAAAAGTATTATTATCACTCAAGTGTAAATGATCAGTGAACCCGTAAGTAACGCTGTTCGACTAGCCGGCTAGCGTGATCCATTCTTCCCATGGAATTGCGTCTTTCAAACAAAAGTTTTACAATTTGTACTAACCACTTTTACATTAGAGCATTTATCAAATGCTTATAGTATACGGGCAGAAATATTAATTACCGCCATTTTTAAACAGCACTGTGACACGAAGCGATAATAAAAAGTATTATTATCACTCAAGTGTAAATGATCAGTGAACCCGTAAGTAACGCTGTTCGACTAGCCGGCTAGCGTGATCCATTCTTCCCATGGAATTGCGTCTTTCAAACAAAAGTTTTACAATTTGTACTAACCACTTTTACATTAGAGCATTTATCAAATGCTTATAGTATACGGGCAGAAATATTAATTACCGCCATCTTTAAACAGCACTGTGACACGAAGCGATAATAAAAAGTATTATTATCACTCAAGTGTAAATGATCAGTGAACCCGTAAGTAACGCTGTTCGACTAGCCGGCTAGCGTGATCCATTCTTCCCATGGAATTGCGTCTTTCAAACAAAAGTTTTACAATTTGTACTAACCACTTTTACATTAGAGCATTTATCAAATGCTTATAGTATACGGGCAGAAATATTAATTACCGCCATCTTTAAACAGCACTGTGACACGAAGCGATAATAAAAAGTATTATTATCACTCAAGTGTAAATGATCAGTGAACCCGTAAGTAACGCTGTTCGACTAGCCGGCTAGCGTGATCCATTCTTCCCATGGAATTGCGTCTTTCAAACAAAAGTTTTACAATTTGTACTAACCACTTTTACATTAGAGCATTTATCAAATGCTTATAGTATACGGGCAGAAATATTAATTACCGCCATCTTTAAACAGCACTGTGACACGAAGCGATAATAAAAAGTATTATTATCACTCAAGTGTAAATGATCAGTGCACCCGTAAGTAACGCTGTTCGACTAGCCGGCTAGCGTGATCCATTCTTCCCATGGAATTGCGTCTTTCAAACAAAAGTTTTACAATTTGTACTAACCACTTTTACATTAGAGCATTTATCAAATGCTTATAGTATACGGGCAGAAATATTAATTACCGCCATCTTTAAACAGCACTGTGACACGAAGCGATAATAAAAAGTATTATTATCACTCAAGTGTAAATGATCAGTGAACCCGTAAGTAACGCTGTTCGACTAGCCGGCTAGCGTGATCCATTCTTCCCATGGAATTGCGTCTTTCAAACAAAAGTTTTACAATTTGTACTAACCACTTTTAGTATTGCAATTAAATTACCAAGTGTCAATTTAAAATTAATTGTTTCCTAGCAAAATTCTGGCTTTGCATGGCAATCTTCATAATCGTAATCAGACATCGTATTGTATTCGGCTTGTATTTAATTGAATACATTGACCAGCTTTTCAGATCACTAAATACATATATACATGTGCTCTTCCTTCCTGCCAAGAGGCACGGACATGTATATATGAATATGTTAGTTTAGCTCGAATTTTACGGATAGGGAATCAGTCAGATCGCGACTGAGTTGCAATCGCGGCAACAACCCAAGTCGAGGTCCGGCTACTTTGGCACCCTTGCGCTCATGTTGCCCACGCTTTCCACACGTTGCCAAGCACTGTTTTTGGATAGGGCCCCCCAGGCTAACCAGTAAGGTATGTTCGAAATTCAAAACTTTTGGAAGATTACAGAGTCAGGGCAGTTCTAGTAGGTGTAGGCGATCGACTTTAGTGAATACGACAAAAACAAGACTAATTATAGAGTATCTTATGCTGCGATATCAACCAATAACTAAACCAAAGAAATACCAATTCCGGTGAAGCTGTCAAAACCTCTAATGGCTCGAGAACCCTTAAGGCTAATAGTACAGTCAATTCAATAAAAAAAATAAAAAACTAAATATAAGTCAGTGCATACAAATAAAACTTGAAATCTATTAAGGTCTCTGTGCAAAGGCTCATCGGCCTTGTTAACGTCAGAGCTGATTAATCGACGGAACCGGTCGGTATTAGCACAGATGTTTCTCGCAGAAGCATCCATATAGCTTTGCTCAAGGTGTGTTGCCTTTTAGACGTGTTTCTTCGACTCCTGCAAGTTTTTCTGTCATAGTACCTTTATTACTTTATTTATTTATTTTATACTTTATACGGCAACATGTAGTAAGATGGCGCATTTGTTGGAAATTAAAAAAAAAGTGTATTTGTTTTGGTGAGATGTATTGCTCGAAGTTTCTTCTTCTTCGTTGTATTATTTTTATAATTGATAGTTAAAATTATTGACATTCTTGCAAATCATTCACTAGCACCTATGCTGTAAGATGCGTGGTGAAGTATGGCCTGTATGTCGTGCAAAGAGTTAAAATCCTATATAATTTAATATGTTTAATATTAAATCATTTTACGTTTCCTACTAGTAGTTAGGCGGTTTTAGACAACGGTTTAATATGATGGAATAGTTTGTATTTTGGAGTAGAACATAAATTTGTATTTTTTTTTTTAAATTCATCAATAAAAAAAAATAGAATATTCATCAATATATATTATATTTCAACATTTTCGCACTGATTTAGCATGGAACTACATATCTTATCGTTATTTACATTTAAATATAAATTTCATTAATGTTTTACCTTCGAATCTTTATCGATTGAAAATATGAATCGGCCTCAATTTCTACAAATAATTGCCGAACGTCGCATAAATTCGATAAACATTATCTTTATGTTAGAATGTCAAGGAGTCTTACTTGTTTATCTCAAGACTAGCGTGCTTACGGCTTAGTACGCGAGGATAGTGTAATAAAGTCTAGACAAATTTAAAATGCAGGGTACCACCAGCAGGTACAATAATTATCAAGATTACTTCAAACTAAAAAACTGACAAAGTTATAGTAATCTAAAATCATATAATCCTAAAATTACAAAAATACTTTTCAATTTTACCTTAACCGCGATTGCTATGAGCGAGGTCCTGGGTTCGAATCCCAGGTCGAGCAAAGTGTTATTGGGGTTTTCCTATAAAATTCTCAGTAGCAGCTCGGAGTTTGGTTTCGTGCCCGATTAATGGCAATAGGCTCGCCCCCTATTACATGGGACCTAAAAACATGCTCGGCGAACTGTAGGTGTACAATTTACACCTCTGCCTAACCCTTCGGAGTATACAGGCGTGATGGTATGTTATGTTAAGTTTAAGAAAATTTTGTATGTTAAATTCCCCATATCGAAATATTTTAAAATCATTATAAGTATCGACATATCAATCTGATGTGTTAAACGGAAATAGTTATCAAGTGCTCATCAGAACATATATTTACGCATAAATATGTCTGTTTAATCGATTACAATATAATTCTGCTTTTGCTTTGCGTTTGGGGAATTTAATGCGACATAAAAACACAAACGAAAAAGCAAAATATTTCGTGCTCGCAGCCACTAACTAATAATACTGATGATCTTAATTTGCGAAAATCCATCACGTAATAATTTCGTTGGTTGATATTCATAACATTGCTACTAGCACCTGGAAGTCCTGGAACAGATTAAAGCTACAGCTACTGCCAAGCCCTTATTCTCTTTGCAGGAAACACTACTATTGTTTTCCAGGCGGACACAGCAATATAAAATATATCAACAAAGTATTTTATGATTAAATTGCCATTCGATGAGGTAGTGCTTTAAGGGTTGACAGAGGACAGTGTTATTTTTAAACATTATCAAATATTGACGCTTTCAGTCTAAGCAACTACACATTAATATCAGCTAGATAGCTACTGCATACAATGTGACATATTATTTTAGTGAACTTCAATTGCAAAACATTACGTCTTTTGGATCATGTCTTTTTCATATATTTTTTATATGTCATTGATTCCCAACTATATTAATTACCCTTCAGTGTCAACTATGTCGCAACTTGGTTCATTTGCTTAACCTAGAGGCATGGACAAGAATTTAACATATCTCACCTATATGGGACACGGACCAAATAATAATTACGACCAAAGTAATCATACCTTTTAAATTTTAACTCCAAGCTTAAATCGTTGGTAATCTTAATTGTCTTAGATCTGATTCCACGTAGGTTTTCCGTGATCAGATTCAGTATTTCTCACGAATCCGCCAGCCAGATTGCGTGAGCCCCTATTGTGTTAAACTTAAATAAATGTTAACGATTTACTTGCACACAATTGTGTCGAGCGAGTAGACTGGAAAATCATAGTTTTAGTTGGAACATTCAAACGTAGCGGTTTGATTTTTGAAAAGCATATAATACAGCTACAGTATAAAGTTTTTGATTATTTAACTATAAGTAATTATTAATAACTAGTAAATTGTATATGATTATAATTCAGCTAAAACCGGCCGAAAAAATAAATATCTCAGAATGATTTCTCGACTGTTACAGGATATTATCCATGATTTTGTCTTGTATATATGTATATGCATTTAATAGTATTATGAAGTTTTGTTGTTAAGCTGCAATTTTTTTACAAAGCTAGTAACATTTTAAAAACAATCATATAAATAACAATATAGAATGAGTGGTTTCTAGACATCTCAGATAGAATTCAAATCATACTTCTAGGTTATTCTTGAAGAAGAGTAAAGATACAATGGAACCAGTATTTCGTTCGGGAAAATTGTTAAAGAGACATAATATAATGTGTCGATCACGGTGATGGTCATCGAGTTGTGCTGCTCCCTGCGGGCCTCTCCTGCTCAATAATGGCAATTTTAGGAACCAATATTAGCGGTACGAATAGTCTTAAGACCAGTGCCGTAACTAGCCTTTTATGCGCCCGATGCGAGTTTCTGTAAGTGCGCACTTGAAAAATGTTATTATAAGTTTTGTTTGTAGTCCTGTTCTGTTCATTTATGCGCTCCTCCTGAATCTGTGCCCTATGCCAAGGCACCGCTGGCACCGCTGGCACCGCTCTAGTTACGGCACTGCATAAGACACGCAACAGTAAAATAGCTCTTATGAGACTAACTAATTATTTAACATTCTACAGTAATAGATGTGCATAATTTGGATTGATATGTTGGAAAATCTATTTTCCAGTTGCACAATTCAAAATACAATGACACAGGAAAAGGACTCAATGATCCGTATGCTATCCTCGAATGACCAGGAGGCCATTATGCACGAAATTAAATTCTAGTCTATTGATTAAGATATTATATCGCTCATCACTTTCTGGATTATAGATATTATTGGGAGTGATGAATGCTTTCGAAATATTGGCTAAGACCTGAGTCGTACAACCGCCGCCATGTTATAATATCATCCAAAACAGTTTAGGAGAACATAACACAACAACGTGTAACGAGCATTTAGTAAAAGATCTTGTGCGCATTGATCGGCGGCCGCGGCAGGTCGTGTGAAGGTTCCCACACTAAGCGAGTTCTTACAGTGTGCTTATGTGCAATCCGCTCTTGGCTCTATGTAATATCATCAAAAGAACCGGTTCGACATAAATAATTCCTCTCATGATTCATGTTTAACTTTTACGGTACTGTCGCGTTCATAAGTGTTTTATGTCCTGTTCTCGTTTATGTATATTTTAGTTGTGTTTATTAAAAGTTTTGAGTGACTTTAAGGGCGACTTGCACCAAAAAAGTAAGAATTCAGTTTTAGGTTAAATTCAGTTTAGTTGTGTCAAAATGTATTGCAACTGTCAATCTTAAATATGATTTAAAGATTTGGTTCAAGTCGACTTTAGGGCAACTTGTGTAACATGTTCAAATATTATAAAAGTAAAACTAAATAAAATAAAAAATTAGCGTCTTGCACCAAGAAAAATTAGTTGCTAAATATGTTTAACGAACTGTCAAAGTTAAATAGTCAAAAATGGCTATTTAACACCGCTAAACACGTTTAAGTGATTCCTTATGATTTAAAAATATGAATAAAGGAACAAAGACATCATAAAGGCCAGTTTGGTATTAACACTTCTACCAGATTTCTCATTCATATCTAATAGAAGATAACTGAACTATTTTCGTGTTTTTTATTTTTCATTGAAGAAAAACAATGACACCCAACTATGCACGATTCATATTATGCATACGTTTATAAGTCAATCGCGCTTTTCGAGTTATGAAAGTCGTCAAGACGTATAATAACCGCAGAGACTGCTTTACCTACACGCTGATTGTGTTTAACTAAATCAGAGCACTGTATGTCTCGTGCAAGATGTCCCTAAATGCGTTTACGATAAATTCATTTAGGAAGATAATTGTAATTAAATAAATTTGGTTAAATGAAATGTTGCGCGAGCCACCCTTAATCTCTTTGCTTAAATATAATATTTTTAATAATGAATTTAAATATACCAGCCAAATGAAATAAACTTTATAAACTACAGGCTATATTATTATTCTTACGAATGAACGCTAATGCTACCACCATCTATGCGAAACTCAGAATGATTGGTCAAACAATCTAAAATGTAATTCAAATAATAACCGATTATTATTCAGTAATCACGTTATGGTATTTTTGTACTATGTATTTTGTTCAAACTAATTGAAAATAAATGTGTTATTTTTTATTTTTAACTACTGGCAACACTGCCCTGAACTCTGTCACTTCAACTGCTGTACCTTTTACGTGCTACACCATTTTGTTTCATAATTTCATTAAATTTATGTAGTGATTAAGAAATACAGTCCAATAAGTAAATTCATTGAGTTTTTATTCCTACATATTTCATGGTATGTACACTACTTATACATATAATATGTATAAACAAGTGCGTCCATTAAGGCTGTAGCAAATTTCACAAATAATAGATAACATGAAACAAAGTACATCTATCTACACGAATGTAGCAATAGCTTTTACAAGTTCGTCCTAAAATTAACATGGTACAGGTTGGTGGTAATTAGTGCCAATTTTAGTTACTTACATAATAGTTGTATAGTGAATTTATGGCATGACTACATAATGGCGGATATTTTGTATATATTGGCGTGTCAGTGTAGACTTTGGGCCAAGTTCGGTGAAGCCGCAGCGGCTTCAGGGCCCCTAAGGCTAACAGTGTAGTCAAATCTAAAAAAAAAATACTTTGGGAGAAGATTAGGAACTGCTGAACATTCTCTTAGGTACGTCTAAAACATTTTCTACAAAGCGTTTACTTTAACCGTTTTCTTATTGACTGTACCGCGTTTATCATTACAAAAACGTGAGACGAAAAATAATATCTAGTTAAACCTAAAGAATGAATCCTTAAAATGATCAGTTAAATAATAATACTCAATGTATTTCGGGACCCTGTTGGGGTTGTTATGAATAATAATTACTTAGTAGGATGACCATGTTGATGTATCTTTAAGTATTTCCTTTGTCAATATAATCCTTTTTTCTTGCTTTGTAAGTGTTACAGTGTCTATTGATTTCTCGTTCAATACATCTGTAACGATGCTGAACGATAAGACGGACAATTAACATTCGTAAAGATTGACACAATGTTTTCCCCGTAGACGTTTCGTCTCTTTACCCACTGCAATGTCACGATTTTATATTGAACTAGGTGGCCCCATAGACGTTGTTTTGCCCTTTCCGGTAGTTAATGGCTCGACCACATCGTCACCTGTCGGATTCTAACATATCTTTAAATTAAACCATCATCTCGTTATAAGAACCAAGATTATTATACCTATATAAGATTTATAACATGTCAAGAGGGCGGCTATTTTATTTTTCCGAGTGTAATTAACAAGACTCTAAAGAATGAATTAATACATAAATTAATAAAGAAAATGTCCCAAAAAATGAGAAATAATGGTTACCATATAAGCATACAATGGAGACACGGAATACGAGCACGATCATGGCCGACCTTCACATATCTGGTTTTGGTACAAACACAACATTTGGCATAGCGAAAAGAAACGTGACTAACTGGCTCGTTATGTACGTGACTCTGTTTTTATATTCAACTATGTATGTATACACGTTCATGTTCAAAACATTAAAGTTTTTTTTTTTTATTATTCTATTTCTGTATGCGGTTATTAGCTCATTGAAAGTGTATTGTTAAATAAGGCATGATATTAAATATATGAATTGCGGACAGAACTAAAACCTACCTAATCATATTGGTTGTTAATTAGTATTTTGAAATTATATATTTTACTATCTATGTAAATTAAATCAAGGTGCAATCGGACGCCTGAATCTTTTCAAAAATGATAAAAACTGTTGTCGCGATGGAACTTGGCACGTTAGCTTTAATATTTTTTGCTGAATATAATAATATAATGCGATCTTAATCTTTAATGTGTAATCTATGAAATACCCCCAAAAAATTTATTAATTATGTAAATTCCACTTATTACGGCTTGTAAATTTCTTAACTGATTTTTATATAAGTATTATAAAAGCCTATTATGATACTTATTACATTTCTTTATAGCATTATGTTTGTATAATATAGACACATACTACCCTTGCGTAATAAGTTGAGACCTGGGGACGGTGACGCCACAGACGCATGGTTGTACTGTGCACAAAAAAATATCACAACAAGTTTCCACCCGCGACTTCGTCTCTGCTATTCTTTCGAATCTCCCATTGCCATACAGTTCTTTTTGCTGCCTGATCAACAGGTAAACACAAGTGTTTGTTCCGTTATTCGTTTTCAAAAAGTCCAACACTTTTAACACGAGATTTCTCTCTCCACTATTTAAAGTTTTACCCTTCATTATAACAATAAACTTAACACAAAAAATAACAATAAAATATAGCAGTAACTCGTCGTCGTCGTCGTTGCGTGACGTAAGCCAGTACGAGACTCAGATTTTAAAAAAAATGGCGTTGTCTACAGTACAACACGGGAGCTTAAGGGGAAGTTACAGGGTAGCGGGTCTCAACTTATCGCGCACGGGTAGTACATATATTTTAAAATACTATATCCCACAAAATCACTTACCTTCTTTCTACCCAGTAAATTTTTTTTAATAAAATTACTGTGAAGCACCTGATGGTAAGACGTTAATACAATCCAGTTTACAAAGAACGGCGACCGTCACGCGTCGGTGACACACATTTCAACGGCAGTCGTCGATTTCATGCCGCGGCCGGCCTGCTGAAACATCTATCCACACAGTGAATACATACTGTAGTGTATTGACTTCGCGAGGTAATGTATTGATTTCCTCTCGAGCGCCTATATAACAGAGACGAGCTTATATGGCGGGGCTCAAGTCCGGTGAAGCTGTAAAAGCCGTCAGAGGCTCCAGGGCCCCTAAGGCTAACAGTATAGTCAGATAGTCGGCAAACCGACCGTAGTACGGAGCGGACGTGTACTGGTGAGGTGATGGTGATCTGATATAGATTTGAACAATACACATACCTTATAAAAAAATTGTACTTATCTTTTGGTCTCTTCTTTTTAGGAGATTCTTTTATCATGGAAAGGTATAACACTACCTAGTTAGTTAGGGTGGAAATAAGAATAGATTTAGGTAGCCATTCATTAGTCAATCAAAATCTTCATACACCATTTAGCATGCCGGTAAGTGCGTATTAAATTAAAAACAATAGCAACCAGCAACGCCGAGAGAACCCGTACGTTTTAAAAATCTTTCACGAAACCGATATCGAATAACGGAAACGAAAAAAAAAAAACCGTGAACAAATCCAAAGGAATAGTAGGGTCCATAGAAAGGTTTGTTGGAAACAAAACAAAGGACTTCCTCCGTTTACCTGCAACAAAGGAAACCCACATTATTCATTACTCATGTCATTGTTTACAAAAAAAAAATTATAATATAGGTATGTATGTTATGACTATGTATATTACATATTATATGTATATTTACGTAAATTATGGAATAAACCAAGCGAATGTTTAGCGATGTATTAATAAAGTTCTGTTAGTGTGCTAATAAATACGAAATACCTATGATGTATGATGAGTCTCCAAGTTTATAGTAATATTATTACAGTGTCTATACATACCTAATACTACAGATGAAAGAAATACTGCTTAATATGTACTAGGTATTTACTTAATGACCATCACATTCAATAGTAAGAGCTTCAATAAAAATTTGTTACATTGTAAATTTTTTTCTTCACGTTGGCAAGTCTTGGTTATGCTAGTGTCTCGTTTTAGAATAACGTAAGTACTAGGAAACCGAAGGGAATTTAATGTTTATAGAGAGTCGAATCTATCGCACAAATTAAAGTCATAAATTCGCAGTGGATTTCCATAAAATTTTAACACGTTGGAAAGTAAAACAATGAGAGTTACTAATGACTAGCGGACTACCGAGAGCTGATAAAAAAAAAACACACACACACACAACGTTAACGATGCGGTAGAAAAACCGTTTCGAACGAGCACTGGGTGGTCCTAGAGATAACCGTAATGTACCGTTACTTTGCATCATCTTGAACATGCACAACGCCAAGCTCCGCTGAGCCTTGAACGTGGAATGACGGATTGAAAACAAATAAACATATCTAGGAATAATATTTCATACTGAGACTACTGAGAGAAATAATATGTTAAATAAATATGTATTGCCGAATTGTTTTCAAATATCGATTACCATGATCGAGTGACAACATTTGAAATGACATTCGAAATAGTGGTCATTAAAATAATATGAGAGGCAATAATAAATAACATAGGCACATGAAATAAGGTGAAATGTGTAAAAAATGCAGTGTATATTATGTTAAAATGAAAACATGGCTAGAGTGGTTTTGACATTTATAACCCACCGGCTTAAAAATAATAGAAATCAACCCCTATTGTGCCGCCTTGAGGGATGATTTTTACACTATTTCTTAATGACAGCATAAATATTATTTTCATATCCCTAATTTGAGAAAGGCTAAGTTTTCCATATAAACTGTCATTCCCCATTTCAACCATTCAAGTTTTATTTTCGCGAGAATAGGTAGCCTACGTCCTTCTCCAAGGTCCACTCTACCTCTATACCAAAATTCATCAAAATGTTATAAATGTCAACAACATGGTAAAGTTACCCATCAATGATAATAATATGTTATTGACTTTTTGTAAAAATAATTAACCGATGTATAAATAGACATTATTTTAATTTGACTTAATTCAATTTTAATTATTTTAATCTGATTAAAATAATATTTATTCAAAAATCATTAAACTATTTAAATACTTAAATTAAAACTGCATTTGTATTATTATCATTTTTGAAGTGAAACTTCTTTAGCATCATTGTGATTTGATAGTCGATGAAACGAAAAAGCGAAAGCGACAGTAAAAAGAGACAGACACATAAATTCATAAGATTTAACGTGGCAGAAAACGAGATGGGAAAGTTTTAGGCAATGGTAAAATGGTACAAAAGAGGTTTGTTGCCACGCAATAATGAATGTTATTACTTCAGCAAAATATACAAAAACAAACTTTTTAGACAACACTTATGACATTCTGTTACTGATTGATATTGTGGTGTTCCAGGATATCAATTGAATTTATTACTCACTAAAAAGGCACGAAACAAAAACTTTTTAGACAACACTTATGACATTCTTTACTGATTGAATTGTGTGGTACATGGATTTTCAAATTGAATTTATTACCTCAGCAAAACTTTTTAGACAACACTTATGACATTCTGTTACTGATTGAAATTGTGTTAGGTTACCATGGATATTTCAAATGTGCATTAGTGAAAATGATATTGTAAATAATGATTGTGAGTACTTGTATGTACATTTTCATAAACTTTAAATTAGTGTGTATTTGATCATTTTCTGAATAAAAAAAAACATAGATGTGAAGGTTTCACTCCTACATTTTTTTTTAAATTTTATCTTGGGATATTGACGATTCGAGACTGTCCCTGATGGTAAGCACAGTACAATCTAAACACAACGGCGACAATCAAGAGATCTAAATCCATCGGTGGTCAGTGGTCCACATATAAAAACGCGGTGCCGCGGTGCAGGGATTAGTTATCTTACTTCAACATGTCGTACTTCCGTAACATGACGCGTGTTCGGCTCTCAATATTACCTCTAATAAAAAGAAGTGAAACTTCAAAAGCTGTCAGTCTGACGAAGTTACTTTTTTATTTATCACTTACTTTTCTATTACTGATGTGGTACACTTGTTTTCCGAGATAGTGTACAAAAATATTCAGCCCTCACGGCTTATTTTTATGCAAAAATATTATAATAATCATGATATAATTGATTTCTGTGGCAACCCTGGCTGAGGCTAGAAGTTTGCGTGCCCAGTCTACGTTATCAAGTCACGGTATAGTGCGGTTAGGCTCGAGGTGGGCGGTGCGGCGCGGCGGCGCGAGCACGCGGGCGCAAGCTTTGCCTGATTGGATCAAGAACAATGTTTCTTCACAGATTAGTAAGTACAGAGCGGTTACCTCCGTGCGGTGTAACAGCTGGTTTTTGGAGTTTACTCCTTAAGAATAGCTTTACATTACCTATATATACTTATCTACATTTAAAAATAGTAAAAAAATCCAAAAAAAATTTTGATGATCTAGATTTTGATGATTTCTTTTTTACACGGGAAGTATAAGTTAGTCCATAATTGTTAGGCTTTAACGATTTTCAACATTACCTACTTATAGAAATCGCAAAAAAAGATTTTCTTTTTTTTTTTAATTTTTATCATTTCTCAACCGATTCTGATCTAATTTTGTATAAGAGAAGCATACGTCATTGCATAATTTAAAGGCTATATTTAAGAATCGTCAATTATAAATTTAGGAATAGTAAAAAAATTCGTACTTAACCAATTTTCATAAGATTTAATTTATGTAAATAAAATATGTAAGTTTAAATAATTTCTCAATTGATAGATTATACAATTGTCAATAATATGTATAAAAATAAAAATTATGGGATTTTAAATAAATACTGGATAAGTGCATAGTAACAAACGCGTGCGGAGCCGCGGGCACACCGCTAGTCAGTATTAATGTTGAAATCACGGTGTTCCAGGTAGGTACCTACGTATGCCACGTGATCAACTGTTTTACCGATTCACGTTGATGCTAATTCGGGTATAAAAAAATAGCAATACATATATGGTTAATTTTTAACTTTAAAAAAAACAAACAGTCGGTTTTGTGAGGGGTTTTGAAATATTTTTTCGTTTCACACTTTTCAAATACTCTCTTAGGTCAAGATATAATAAAATCAGAAGTTCAGAACAATAACCCTTGATTGGTCCGGTATAATATTATTAATAACTAGCTGTGCCCGTAGCTTTTTGTGGGTGTTCCTTAGAAGATAGATGTTTTATAGGCCCAGACTTTTTATAGGTCTTTTTAATGCCTATAATTATGTAGTACATTAATTTGCTATATCTCATATGGTTTACTCAGCATATGCCATTTTAGCGCACGAATCGATTCACCATGACCAGTTTTTTTTATTTGTGCGGAACCCTAATTCTTTTTCTAAAATAAAAGAAGCCTCAGTTACTCCTTATATCGTCAGCTATCTATCAGTGTAAATCCCGTCAAATTCGGTCGAACCGTTTCGGAGATTACCCGGAACAAACAGACAGACAGACAGACAAAAATTTTAAAAAGGGCTTTTTGTTATAAGTATCGCATATACTTTCATATGCATTTAGTAAAAAGCTGTTATTTTGACATTACAAACAGACACTTCAATTTTATTGATTGTATAGATATATATTCTTTAAATTAAAGAGTTTATGAGAGTTATTTATTAATGAAAGGGTTAAATGAAATTTGATATGATTTCGCCGGAACCCTACCCCTACCATTCTAAATACATAATAAATATTCAGGGTTACGCAATAACTTGTTTTTTTTATTTGGTAGATTGGCGACCAATCATTAAACCCCATACATGGCATCAAAGTACACCATAGTAGTACTGGTTACCGTGCGTGATGGCGTGCTCCTCATCAGTCTACAGGCGCGGGAGCGGGTGCGGGTGCGGCGCGGGGCGGTGCGGTGACACGCCACTCGCCCACTCTCCACTAGCACGCAACACGCGACCTCGATGTTAGAAAGCGTCATTTTACACACGCATGGATAGGGGTGGCCAATATGTACTCCAATTTATAAATACTACGATATTATATGTCGACTACAATATTACTCGTAAATAAACTTAAAACATGTAGGCACTTAAGAATTTTTACTAGTTTGGCGTAACGAAACGAAAATAACTCTAAAATGTTATCCGGCGTGCAAACAACATAATGAATTTAGCCGTCAATGATAATCACAGAAATCAATTAAAATGAGTATTTTGAGTGAAATTAATTTGACGGTGTATAAATAAATATACATTATTTTAGTTTTATAAAAATAATTTTTTATTTAAGGAACTCAGGAATTAAAACACTAACAATAACTCTATGTGCACAATGCATTATCTCCAATTCAGTATTAATCTTTATCCAGATAGGTTTGTTAGTTAACTTGGATATTTAAAGCAGATTAAGATTGTTATTTACAGTTTTCATTTAAATGAATACCGTAGAAGATATGACGAATTAAAAATTATTCGCGACCAAAGAAATCCTGCCAAAAATACCTATCATAAATTACGTGACACGAATTAAGTGCACTATTCGTAACCAAGAAGTTATACAACATAACATCACGCCCGTACCCGCGAAGTATTAGGCAGAGGTATACACCCACAGTACCGCGCCAGGTATATTTTAGGTCATATGTAATAGAAATAGAGGGCGAGCCTATTGCCATTAATCATGCACAAAGCCAAGCTCCAAGCTACTACTGAGAATTTCATAGAAAAACCCAATAGCACTTTACTCAACTTGAGAATCGAACCTACTTTTGTTTGTTACATTGTAAATTGTACTCGTGCGAAGCTGGGGCAGGTCGCTATACTATATTAGAAGGTGGTATTGCGTGAATGAATTGTGGTAATGCGTGGAAGTGACACCCCTCTCTATACATCCTCTAAAAAACGTAATAACAGTTTAATATAAACAGTATAAAAAAAAACAATAAAATATATTGATAAATCCGTGCGAGTTTCCTGCTGTTTTTTCCTAATGACTGGGGTGTTTTCCAAACTATTAACCTAGTGTTTTGACTTTTATGAAGGTCTTAGGGCGTAAATTGAATCAAACATTTTTGATTTAGACTTTTTGTTTGTATTTTGTAAAGATCAGATAGAACCAGTTAAGTATAAAAGGTGTGTACATTTTATCAGCGTAAGTTCGGGCTTTTTTAATTTCGTCAGTCACGCGTGCGCAGTACGAGTAATTAAGTGTAACGATTGACTCGGCTTGAGCAACC
Organism: Saturnia japonica; assembly: GCA_033032175.1. Taxonomy (NCBI): domain Eukaryota; kingdom Metazoa; phylum Arthropoda; class Insecta; order Lepidoptera; family Saturniidae; genus Saturnia; species Saturnia japonica. The sequence goes on from CM065317.1 coordinate 895,308, forward strand.
GGACCGATTTCAGTAACACGTATAATGTGCATTAACATATTAATTGATTCATATAAATCATTGCGTCGGATATATCACGTTTCTAACATTAACTTATAACAGTATAGCGTGTATATTCTTCTTCTTTATCCTAACTTGGTAACCAATTCTCATTATCGAAAATGAATACTGTTATTATCAAGTAATTAATTATTTCGTTTTGTAAAGTGTTCAAGTGTCGTGTGATAATTTAATTGGTTTAACAAATTGATAGTTCCCTTGTTACAAGTTTCCAGGTACTTTTTGTCGAATATTAGGATTCACGGTCCATGTTATTATTTCTAATCCAGATCACTAGTGCACAATAACCAGCTATATTAAGCAAAATGCCATCTGTATTACGAAATATAGGGTGAAATAACGTTGTAGGAATATAAAAAAGGCCATTAGGTTCATGAAAAGACAGACTATGATTCGTTTCAGAATTAGTCCAAGATCCCAGAGCAATAAGACACAACTTATTTTCTAAAGCATTTCTTAGTAGTCTCTCGTGTACTTTTTATTAATACCTGTAGGTTTGTGGAGTTGGCTCGGTGACACCTGCGCAGGTACCAGGTGGGAAAAGTAACTAAAAATCAGAGTTATATTAACTTAAATTTTAATGACTGATTTTTATACATATTTTGTAGAATATTACTCTGAAGTAATATCAAAAAAGTCAGACGTTTTCCATGGGCCAGAACTTTTGTCAGACACTTTATAAAGCTCTACAATAAAAAATAATTAACTTAATTTATTTTGAAATGTCTGATTTTTATATATGTTATTAAGATAAATATTACAAAGTTATATTTAATCAGTCAGACAAATTGTAATGACCAAACATCCCCTAAACACAAAAATTACTCAACTATGAGTATGAGCACGAGAGCACTATACATGAGTTTCAAAGCGAGTGAGAAATCCATGGTAACTCGGTTTTCCCTTCGTACATCCACAATCTGTTTCAGTCTACTGTTTGTGTATATGTATATGCCAGGTGCACACACTGTATAGTATACAGTACAGTTCTATATTCAGGTTTATGAGACCACATGTTTTTGTCAGTTATATCGTGTGATTTGTGAGTGATATCAAGTTATTTTCAATAGAGAATATGGAAGAATCCTCGGAAGCATCTTTAAAATGTTAATATAAAATGTTAAACAATATAACTAGTGATGATGATGATGACTTGAGTGGACAGTATCGTGATGTACTTAATGATGAAAATTCAAAGGATTATTATGACGATGATGAAGATGATTAAGAGACAATCAAATTATTTCATTAATTCATCATAATTAATTATTTCTTTTACTAAAATTATTACAATTGATATCTTTTTTAAAATAAAATAAAAATGATTCTTTTTGAAAGACAATTGCTCCGAAAAAAAATCATTTTTCCCTATATATCTGTAATATATATAATTACTTTTAAAATGATTATTATTTTAATTAAAAATTTCATCTTATTTAAATAGATATGCAAAAATATGAAATTGAAAGCAGTAAGTATTTTTCAAATATGTATTAAGATATTTTACTCTGAAGCGCATGCGCATAGTGCTCTCGCGCTCATACTTATAGTTGAGTAATTTTTGTGTTTAGGGGATGTTTGGTCATGGCAATTTGTCTGACTGATTAAATATAACTTTTTAATATTTATCTTAATAACATATATAAAAATCAGACATTTAAAAATAAATTAAGTTCATTTTTTTTTGTAGAGCTTTAAAGCGTCTGACAAAAGTTCTGGCCCATGGAAAACGTCTGACTTTTTTGATATTACTTCAGAGTAATATTCTACAAAATATATATAAAAATCAGTCATTAAAATTTAAGTTAAGTAACTCTGATTTTTAGTTACCTTTCTCACCTGGTACCTGCGCAGGTGTCACCGAGCCAACTCCACAAACGTACAGGTATTAAAAAGTACACGTGAGATTACTAAGAACCGAAAGTTCTATGCTTTAGAAAATAAGTTGTGTCTTATCGCTCTGGGATCTTACTCTAAATCTACATTAATGCATATTACAATACAGAGTAGACATGAATAAAATTGTAGATAACTCACTAAACTATTAAGTAAATAACTTTGTTTTTATTTAGAGACATTCAAACGTTCGACCGCAGGTTCCGGGACACGAGCCCCAAAAGGTATGTTTTATTGGCCTTCTACTCAACTTAGACCTTTTCCGTGTGTCGTGACAAATGCAGCTGAGGTAATATGTTTAAAATCAATCGATCTAAACTATTTCTATACTAACAATACAACTTCAGCAGTTTATAAATAAGTTGTTACTGTACTATGGTATTTAAAACGAATCTATTTGTTTCTGTCTGTTTATTAATACACGTACAACGGAACAACTGCCCAAATGATTTCGATCAGATTGTTTTAGAGCATAACTTCGGAATAATGGAGTCTGACAAAAAACGACAATACTTCCACAGTCAACGTCATGATGAAGAGCAGTTAACAGCTGTGTGAACCGACAACAGCTCATCAATACGAGCCATTGCCCACTCCTCTATTAATAGTAATAGTAAATAGTCGTACATCTTCTTGTCTATTAATTGTCCACAGATTTTCTAGAATCCGATAGAGTTGTACTTAGGGAATATCTTCAGGTATGACTAGTGACAAATTATTTGTACAACTATGAAATTTTGATTTTCCTTGTAAGAGTTTCTTTCCTTAAGTATTACGTGAAGATGAAGCCGCATTAAAACCACAAATTCAGCGAAAACACTTTCCTTATGACAGAACTGGTTTCACAGTGCCTGACATCATTCGTTAAGGTCACCCAGTGACAACCGTACAATAAGGGAATAATTACATCATTAATATTGATGTAACCTCATTGCAAAGTTTAAGTAGCTACTTAGTAGCATGTAGAGTTTTAATGACAAGACTAGAGATCTCCACTTTGGTGATAATACTTAGGACGTCTCCTGAGTTTATACATTTGCTCTCAATCACACCACTCCGGTGATATCTAGACCAACATATATCATGCGTATACCAATTGCGCTGTTCCGTTTCAATCAGCGCGCATTATATGCTAACACCGAATGCGGAACGCAAGCAAAATCCTAATAATGCTATTTTTTAAAGATACAACAATGTATTTTAATTTTCAGCATATAATTATACTGATTAGACTATCTATAGACGTGAAGATAAGATTTTATTATTGTATTAGAATGTTCACATGAAATTGTTCACCTTAAAGCCATTTATTCTTATTAATATTTTCCATCACTTTGCATAATAACCTACTTCGGCAACTTTTTAAAAGTTGTCCTTACAAAATGACATCGCCTGGCGATTTAAGAAACGCTTAAATGTTAAATAGGAAAGATCTCTGACCTCGCATAAAAAAAAAATTAGAAACCGCAAATTTTGTATTATACACTTAACAATACAATTAAAGGTCAGAGTTTACCGAATATAAATATACTTTTTAACTTGTTTGCCTTCATCTTTTTACAAGCTTTTATTTAACTTGCAACTGCAACTCAAATCTTGCGACTGATTTTTAAAGTAATTATCCCCAACCAATTAAACTGAAGTTATGTATACACGTTTAATTTTGATGACAATACATCGCTAGCTAAGTGAAGTCAGTCTAAATCCAATATGGCGAACTACTAAAGATAGCAGACCAGTTTTTTTGCACCCTCATGATATGTGTATCAAATATTAATGGTTTCGTTGAGAAGAATTCGAAAATAAATCATTAATTAAAAAAAAAAACTTTTTAAAAACAAACTTTTATTTAATAATTAAGTTGTACAAAAATAAAAAAAATAATTTTTATGCAAGGGCTGTACTGAATTTTATTTGTATCATATGAGAATAAGTAATACCAAACACAGGTTTTAAAATGACTATTTGATATAACAGAATAATAGGTATAACTTATTCACCTGTATAGCTGATATATAGGTATAGATTATCATAATATCGTGATTATATAAGTACTTTTAAAAAGATTTTAGTCGATTTTTTTTTTTAACATACTACACTGTTAGCCTAAGGGGCCTTGGGAGGAAGGAAGGAACATGTGTGTATGTATTTAGTGATCTGAAAATATAGTCTACAAAAAACTAGCATAAAAAAAGAAAAAAAAAAGTTCCCTTACAGAACCTATGTTACCTGTTGGTGTACAAGTACATGTATGTACATATTTTGTGTAATGATGTATGTGCGTAGCTAAGTGATTGCAAATGCAGTGTCACCTGTATCGTGCGGGCGGCTGCCAGATTCAAGGGTTTCACACTGAGGAACGGACCTAGGCTTGTGTTGCCGCGAGAGGGTGAGGTCGCGGCGGTGGGTGTGTGGGACCGAAGTTAGCCTGCGGAGGGAACGGTGGATTCGCGGGCGTGGGCGCGAGCAAGCTTGCGGGGAACGTTCGGTTTTGGGTTGTAAGACGCGGCCGCTTTGATTAAGGTATTCGCGTGATTCGACTTGGCGTCGAGGAAATATCTGTTTTAAATAAATAACATTCAGCACAGCCCTTGCATAAAACTATTATTATTATTTTAGTACAACTTAAATATTGATTAAAAGTTTTGTTTTTAAAAAGATTATTGAAATATATATTTTATTTTATTTACGCGAATTATTATATAATTTGTTATATCGTATCATTATAACTTTAGAGCTATTGAAAGGTTTTAAAGCAAAATAATTTTTAATAGAAACGACGATAGCTCAGCCGTAACTTATCATCATACTCAGATACCATGCAAATAAACATCCTACATATAAAACTGAGTTTTCGATTAAAGCAATGAAATTATAGTTTACCTAATGGTGGAAAATTTTCTAGTAATCTGAAGCATCTCCGTGATTGATCTGCGGAGATCTCTGAGATCATATCGTTGTATTATTAAATAACAAAAATCGACGCAACCATTTCCTTTTTTTTAATAATTGTGGTCTTTATATCGATAACAACAAAACGAAATTACTGATTCATCGATAAAATCACGCAAGTCATTTTATCACTAACTGAACTATTGACGTCAAGGGAGCTGATAAATTTAATAATACTTACGTCAAAATGATGCAATCTGATAAAATTCAATTTGAAAATTGGCAAAAATTAATCCGTGTAACATCTCTTAATTGATTTTTGTTTTGAATTTTCAAAAGTAGTGTAGAACTTTTACGAGCTAGCAAGCGCTTCAATCGACAACGCCGATTATCAATAAATTCCTTATTAAGCTAGCTTCACTGAAGCTTGTACTTATTCATCTCAAGTTAGATGTGTAAGCGATCGACGCAATGCGAGGTTATAGAACTCTGTAATCAGGCTCGATCGCGACACGGTGATTCATGTCAGAAGCGTCTAGTAGGGAAACGGAACATTTTTCATTTGAAGACCAGAGGAGGCGCAATTTAGATAGTCAACGTTGTCAACCAATTAAGGGCAAACTAACTGCCTTCTTACAATTTAGCGAATTACATAAACGGTAATTTAATCTGCAACATTAAAGCATTTTATTGCGACAATATAATTGGCACCGATGAGGCTGTTATAACAAAAAGGTAAAATACGTCTACAATTTTTAACATTACATAAAACCTTTGCACCACCTCATCATTGTATTCACTGGAATAAAAGCTTCTGCTGAATAACATAAGCATTGTTATTCTTAATCACACTTCGAAATAAATCTAGCGCATAGTTGACGTCAATCACCTTGATAACATTCATATTAATTGTTCCATCTGATAAGAAAGCATTATAAGATTAATACCTAACACCTATGAGTTAAAACTACCTCGAGAACTTATATCTAATGGAAACCAGTAAAAAAACATTGAAGTACGTAGATTTTTTTAAATGAATCCAAATACGGTAGTTTCACAACTCGTCTCTATGTACTAATATTATAAAGCTGAAGAGTTTGTTTGGTTGAACACGATAATCTCAGGAATTACTGGTTCGAATGGAAAAAATGTTTTAGTGTTGGATAGCCCGTTAATCGAGGAAGGCTATAAGTTATATAACACCACGCTACGACCAATATGAGCGGAGCAATAATGAAAAATGTTGCAACAACGGGGAAAATTTATTCCTTTTGAGCTTCCACTGCGTGCGCCGCGTCAATGGTTAAAGTTACGCAACAATCGTGTGTGACGGAATTGTTTCTCTTAAAAAATTGTAAAAAAGTGCGCGAAAGCATATGGCCACCTTTTAAAGTTTAATCAATATAACCTATTTTATGGTAATAAAATTTGCTCTAAAATAATGAATTATATGCGAAGGTGTTTTTATATAATTATATGGTATTAATCCTTATCGAAATAAATATGTTATTCATCACAAGTGTTTCGATGATCAAGTATCGCGAGCGCATTTCTATTATGCAGAATAATGTGGGGGTCGGGCGGTAACTACAGTACAGTACCTACGACCCACTCTCTGTAACCCTTTCTCTCACTTCTTATATGACGCAGACGAAGTTGCGCGGGTCAGCTACTACTTTATATAAATCAGATTGTATGGCAGTTTCTTTCAATATTAAAACTACCGTAGATTTGCAAAAAAATTATATTTTTTTTAAATGAATTTTCACTAAGAAACTTATTTAACATCTACATTTTTAGAGATAATATGCCCTAGGGGGAAAAAATATCACCTAATTAACCCCGAGTACCGAATGCGTTCTTTTTACTGAGAGTTTTTTGTGAAAATGAAACAAAACCATTAACTTGGAATGTTGCCAATCGTTAACATTTCCCCGACCCTTGACATTCGAGTGAGTCCCTCTAAATTGGATAGAATACGTCGGCTGACTTGACGCCATTTGGCATGGTCCTCCGCTCGCAATCACGAGGCTCGACTGTTATGATGGATGCGTGCGATGTTGTTGTTAACTGGCCGATGCTAGAAATAAACCAAACGTGCGTCTGCAAACTGAAGGGAATTCTGTTTAGTCATGATCTACGTTTTATTTATCAGAGTACTTTATGTGTAGTAATCAAGTCTTGTAAGTGCCCAAAGATAGAGAGCCCTCATTGGTAATTTACCACCTGACATTAGATTATAAAGTAATCAGATATGGTAACACATTAAGCCCAGAAATGGGTTTGACTTTTAACTAAAGTTGCCGGAAAATGCCGACAAACACGTAGTTACCTAATTATCAATATGAGAATAGTAGATAAGATCTATAAAATATTCTGTCATCAGTCATCACGCTACAGTGTCTTTGTTATGTTTTCCTTCGCAGAAAGATCAGGCTGATTGCAGGATACAAACAATGTTGTGACTTCCCTTCAAGTATCATATAATGGGAAAATCTCGTGTCATATAAACCATGTGAGTATTGGTTCAAAAGAAAGGTTAACTAAAACTGTGGAATTTCAACTCTTCATTTACAAGGGTCATGGAAGTTGATAAATAAAGGGCAGAGTTCAGAATACTTGTCAAATATTGACAAAATATCAATTCTCTAAAACATCTTAGGTACTGAATTTCCAAAAATCCTTCTTTAATACTCAGCTAGGGTAAAAGGAACCCGTATGCTAATTTTCACGGTCCTAGCTCCAGCAGTTTGAGCTGCGCGATATGTCAGTCAGTCAGTCAGTCAGTGATCCTTTTTAACCGACTTCATTATAAGACGGGAGGATACTCAATTCGAATGTATATTTTTTATGGATGTTCAGCCATAAATTCTTTTGTTTATGAACCGCCGATTTGGATGATTCTTTTTTTGTTAGATAGGGGATACTACAAGGCTGGTCCTATTTTTATTTCATTGGAATGGGACCTTCAACTCCAAAGATCCACGAAGGAACTCTTCAAAATCTTTGAAGTATTGGTTTTATTTTTTTCTTAAAACTGTCTTTTTTAACTATACTTACTATCATAGTTTGGAATTATAACAAAACTTTGAACAAAAACGAGAAAGAAACGATAATACAATATTTTTTTATCGAACATTTCTATATATAATACGCTAAGACTTGAATAATGTTCGTACATTTATTACAAGCGTATGTCCTTGTTAGCGAATGAAAGAACTATTTCCATTGGAAACCAGTCTGCGACAAACTCGTTCCTTGAAGGGAAAAAAACGACATTTATTTGTACGACGGCAATCTAATACCGTCTTAGGATTGTCATCTACTTCACTGGCGTTGAAAGGCGATGATAATATATAAATGAAATATACTATAGCACGAACGTATAAACTTAACGTCATAAAATAAATATAATATAATATTTCAAAAAATCAAGTAATTAACCACACTAATAATGGAGATAACTATTAAGCAATAATTCTATAGTAGTCTTTATTCATACGAGTAAGCGATCAATAATATTCAATTTGTCCTATATTCAATCAACTTTTAAAATAGAAGTGAAAGATAATTCTACTTGTTCTTAAAGTTTATTTTCCCAAGTAAACTTTAGATATATTTTCATAAGTGAAAAAGGATTAATAGATAGGAAATTTTAAGCAATAGCTATTTTAATTTGAAGGATAACTTGGTGATCATCCCAAAAAGAGTCATATATCACCTTAAATTTCGATTTGGTATTGCAATTGAAACCACCCAATCAGAGTACATTTTTATTAGCTCTTCCTTTTAATAGGACCATCGTCCGTTTTACAAGAGTTATAGACTCTCCTAATCAGTACTTTCAAGGGCTTTGGTATATTGGCCTAAACAATTCACGAGAACTTTTGACCAGCCATGGTACAGACCGTTTATCCTGCTGAGCAAGCACCGACCAACTATACTATTTCCATTTCTTTATTTTCTCGATGACAGTTCTAATTTGATAGTTGTAGTGTTGTGACCAAATAAGTAATGATTTCGATCAGCTCATCGAGTGACAGTGACGATTCATCAGATTTTAATTAAAATAAATAAATAAAGATTACCTGTCGTTATAATTATTTCGTTTCATTGTCGAGTACCTACCTATACCTACTTATTTTACAACAGCTTCGAAAATTTTGAAGAAGTTGGCATTATCAATCAAGAATTAATACGTGTAACATCTTGTAATGAAATATAATATTAGTTAATAAATTTGTACAAAAGTATCCGGCAGTAGTTTAGTTTCTTACATTATGTAAAAAAATTATCGGGTCTGTTATCGTGTTACGTTTATCGATATAGCTCCATCCTTATCAGTTTCTCCGACTCTGGTATAACCTTGTACGTGTGTAAACATCATATTTTTATAAAATAATGCATACATAATGTAAAAAAGACGCTCGTTCAAGTTTTCACAGGAGCTGTCATCGAGAAAATAAAGAAATGGATATGGTATAACACTGAAATTCTTCTTTTAGTTAATCAACTCCACTTAGTCTGAATATAACGTAAAACGTAAAAGTCAGGTATAAAGCCAAGTGAATGGCAATACGCTCGACCAGACGAGTCATTCCAACGCATTTCGCAAGGGTAAAGCAACCTGATCAAAGTAACTGACTTCAGAAGTATTGTAATTTTATTTGCCATTGGTTGTAGATGGCCTCTGACTGCCGACCAAAAAAAAAATGTGCGTAAATTGTATTGTCTTCTTCTTTTTTCCTAACTTGCCAACTAGTCCTCTTTATTGAAGACAATTACTGACATTATCGAGTGAATATAGTGTCCACTCTTATAACGATTTCAGTATCCTAACAACATGGTGAGTCCCTTGTTAGAGCTTTCTAGAGAGTTTTTCTGGGATCCCAGAATTCATGGTCCATGTTATTATTTTCAAGCCACTTCACTTGTGCACAATATGCCACCTGTATTACACAAGGCTCAAACAACACAAATTTACGAATAAAAAGTAATAACCAATAGATGGCAGTTTGAAATCCCGCCAAAAACTCTTTTGTGTACTTATGAAGGCACGTAAGAACTTATACTTCTTTAGTGTAAAAAAAAATCCAAAAAGGTTATCCTGCGTGCTAACAACATTCTGAAGTAAGCCATCAATTACATTATCATTGACGGCTACCTTCATGACGCACTTTCCTCACATGAAGCGCGCGCAGCTCACAATTTTGCCCTATAATAAACTCGAAAATTGTATAGTTTTAAGTATTAATTTATGATTATAACTTCAAAAGAAAAACTTAATTTTGTATAACTAAAAACTTAGTACTTTACGATGAATGTGAGAATAAAGATGAAGTCTCAGAAGTTACTTAATGAAATCACACATATTTCTAGACAGTGCAAGTGAATTCTCATGATTGTTTAGTCTTCTCATCCATAAAGTTCAATTGTATGGAAAGCAATATTTCTTCCTATATAGTGACAGCAAAAAGCCATCACCGTACACACGTAAACATGATAACAAAACTCGCTTGATAAGCAGGTTTCCTAAAACCGGCTTGGGCAGTCTGTCTCACGACATTATATGGTATATAAATACATACATACTGTAGATGAATGACGACTTATTTCAAGAGTGTACGTTTCTTGTGAGATTTTTAATTATGAAACCAGTCGTTTAACATAATTGTCATTTTGAACTGCACTTTTGGCATTTTCAGTTAATACAAGAACTAAAGGAAACCATATTTTTCATGTATATTTTTTTAACATAATGTTTCAAAAAGAACAAGAAAGCATTAATAATTATTAAAGTTTGAGACAGTGATTTTTTTCTTTTTTTTATAAAGGTGGTAAGCGGCTACCGTAGCCTATGGGTACTTGTAATACCATAGCTGCATATGTACCACTAGCGTGTTGCCGCCCTTAAACCCAACTACCCCAGGGAGCTCTGGAAACCCTGTTCACCGCAGGAATACAATACAAGGATATTTGGCTGCGAACTTCTGTAGCAGTCTGATTCTGTAGGAATCCACTATTCGGATTGCCCCAAGTAGAGAGAAATCTCTAAAGAAATGTCTTTGTGCCATACCTCTCTTTATTTACCTCTCTTTTGAAATTATATTATCCTTTTAAGTTATAATTTATATAACTGTATGTCTGTCCTGTTAATGTGCTTTTAACTCGAGATCTTTTTATCTGTTTTACGAGATCCTTATATCCTTAGATATATACTGTACCCAGACTTCAGTATCTAAATATCTAAGCTATTATTTAAACAATAAACCGTAAAGATAATAGTGAATCAATTTTAAAATCAGCTTTCCACAATATACTCTGCCTAAACCAATAAAATAGCACAATATCTAGGAAACGATTGATATATTTCACCAGTAACATACTAAGATTTAAGAAAACATAATAAACAAAAAGATTGTAGCTACAAATAATTACCCCACTATTATAGGCAATATATTATGTAATTTATAGATACATTAGTAGCAAGGTAAGAATAAGATAGGATCAACAACTTTTAAAAACTCCATACATTAACGTTCTATAGTAGCGCAACAACTTCTATACCGGATGATAAATAGACCAGAAATCAAGAACTGCGGCGACACTCTCAGAGATGAGGATCTATCGTAAGCAGTGGACGTGCCAGATTAACGGCGAAACGAGATGTAAAGTAGTAATTAACCATATTTTTATTTATCAGGCGTATATAATAAAGAATGTTGACTCAGGTGCCTCGAATGCTGTTCGACACCTTAAAACCTTTATGAAAGCTGAAAACAATCAACTAAACAAGAATTAAAATACAGATCATTATAGTTATCGTTCAGGATGACTAGAGAGATTATAATATGTGCGAGTTTTGTATGAAGCTCTAGCACTGGCCACGGAAATAGAATCAGATTGACGTCACAGCGAGCACCACTGTCAAGGACATCGAACCACTATATTCTCCGCAACACCACCGTTTGGACCGACGGGGAGAAGGGGAGCGGAGGTGTACACATAATATTTGTTTACATAAATTGCTAGCAAAATTTTTCAAATATAAATAATTTATAAGTTTGGCTCACCATCCGGGTACATTCCAGTTCGGTAGGCTGTTATTGTTTTTATATTATAAACAATTTTATTGTACTTGCACTAAACGCTGTTTCGACAAAATGACAGAATGCAGTCATACTAAGAACTAATAAACTCATACTAAGAATTTAAGAAATTGTCATAGCAATGCCTCAAAAAAATCGTTTTATTTATAGTAACAATTATGCACCCATTTTATAAACCAATCATAATCTATATAAATTAAATGATAGAGGTTGGCTGTTGTATGCGCATCACGCAAAAACTACTACATACATTTTGATTATTTTTTAAATGTTTTACTCCACTGATCAAGTATCACGATATCTTCATAAACAATAATGCTGTAGTCCACGCGAGTGGAGCCGCGGACATGCCTAGTTGTAAATAAAAATATTTCTCGTAAGCAAAAGTACTGAAACATTTTCGTATATCTATTACATTTAGTCTTTAGCAGAATTGCCTTAGTGCGAATAGTGCCACCAATTATTTTATGTTATGACGTCAGCCAATCTCATGACACATGCTGTGAAAATCGACGTAGCGACGGTGATTGGTGGTACACGAGTGCACGTTGACCTATGTCATGCAAACCTGCAATAAGCATCTATAACTTCATGTACAGGATGTTATTCGAGTACGAGACTGGTTTCTGCTTGATGTCTCTTTCACACGTTTCGAATAATATCATTATTACTAAACAGAAGGAAATTTATCTACTGAAGCGGATAACGCAAAATCGAGTGAAAGTGGTTTGATAAGTTTATCAGAAACACCACCATGAAACTATTCTGCGAACAGAAGCACATTCATAACATTTCACGGATTTTTTTTAAACACTAACATTTACCTCGTACTTGTTCTTTACAATATCTTTTGGAATACACTACTCACATTTCACGAAATTTTCCACTATTACTGTGGTTCGACATTTCGCGGAATATCTTATGTCAATATTTTCACTAAAAGTCAATTTTTAGATCTATACATACAAAGATTATTTTGTGGAACAGTAAACATAAAAACAGTGTTACAACAGCTAAAATACTTGCCATTGTCGTTTGATACAACTAAATTAATCGTTGATCAGATCTGGCCATGATTCGGAATATTGCCCTTCGGAATGTTTAACAAAAGACACATACATACGTCATAGGGTGAAATACTTGGAAAGAATTGGCAAAGAATATAAATGATTAGCGTAAAAGGAAAGAGATGGGTAGAGTGGTAACATTTGAGCAATGTCTGACTAGATTGCTTTTTTAGATTACATATAACTACAGATAATATTACATTCAGCACGCCCGTTTTCTACTTCCTAACCATAAAAAGAGATATACACATCTCATTTAATTATTATAAGTATTAAGTATGTATAAAACAAAATAAAATTGCTTCATTTTAGTTAGTTCTGCTAGCAAATAATTTGAAACATTTTGCTTATGACCACAGATGGCTAGATACATATAGTATATATATATATACATATTTGTATTCAAACATATTATGTTAGTTTCATGAACACAAGCACTCAACTATTTGATAACCAAAATTCATAAAGCCAGTTAATAATAAAACCACACGTTCACGAATGTAACGGCTGGACCGCTTCGTAAACGACGAACGACTTCGACGATATTTAAATCAGTAGGTAGTAGATATTTGTACGAGAGCGCTGTGCTTAAAAAGCGCCGCCACGTACAAAGTTAACAAATTTCAATACATGCAAAATGGAACGGGTTTGATGAATACGATAAACTTGGGCGAATTTTCTTACCGCTGTAATATAACTGTTTATTTCTGCTGGTTTTAAAATGTACTACTATACCATTAGTGAGGCGCAATCATTTTGCCAAGTATCGATTATTAAAAAGATCAATTCAATTGTACTGTGTAAACGTTTTGGGTCAAGAACCTAAGAAGAACTCACAACTCGGTGTAAGCCGTAACCCTGAAATCGTCCGATCTCCTGCTCCCCGGTACACTGTGGCGGTATGACGTCATTCTCGACCAGTGCCAAGGTTCCACTAACGTAAACATGGCTCGATCACTCCCGGATTATTCAAATAAACTGATAATCTACATGGGCTTGATACTCTGAATTATTAGTTTATGAAAAACACGTAAAAGAGAACCTTGTGGTACGCCGCGCCGTATGTAATGTTGTGGAGACGCTTTGTAAACTTTCAACAAAACATAAACTCCGATACCGACTGATGTATGAAACAGAACGGGAGCTATTTATAACAAGTAAAATTTAGATTGTTTGTTTTATATTCTTATGCCTGAATAATAAGATTAAAACTAATCGTTTTGATGGATTCAATCTTATAGTTTCGCACAGGATATGACTCTTTTTAAGCCACGGTTAAAAACGCTTTGATAACTTATAAATATTTTTCGGATTACAATAAATTATAGTTACAGGTTCACCTTAATCTCACTTGATAATGAATTTAATGAATGAATATTAAATTCTTGCTTACATTGAGCAGACTTCCGCTTAACGCGAGTCTACGTGAGCCAGGTCAGGATTCAATCATAGAGATAAACTTTCGCAAAATTTTCACACAATCTTTTCCCATAGTGAATTTACACATATAAATCCAATGCTTGTTTAAATGACTTCACTAGAGAAATAAATAAAAATATTCGACAGTGGTTTAATATTTCATAACTGATTCATCATAGTATCTACAGCTAGAAAATATAAATAGATCTGAGTACCGCTTTATTAATCTGAGAACAAAAGTGTGCGTCTGGATCATGGACTATCAATGTATAATATAATGTAAATTTTATTAAATTAATTGATTGGAATGTGCGTTTGCTGTCAACTGTACAATTTTGATTTCGATCGGGACAGGACACAGTATGAAAACGAAACGAATGGGCGCGTGGTAAATTTGTAAAAAAAACCAGCCACCGAGTTAAGTAAATATATGGAAATGGCGGGTTGTCTTTTCAACTCTTCAGTCAATAATCTATTTTATAGGCAATGAGTGAAATGGAAAGTGTTCTTAGAATAGAACAATTACTGTACAGCGTTACTGAAACATACATTTTTTTGTTTGTTTTTTTTTTTACGGCTTTTACAGTTTCACCGAGCTTGGGGGCGAGCGCTTAGGCCACTCTGCCGCGAAAGTTTTTAGGTAACTTGCGCACAAGGGTGCCAAAGAGGCTGGACCTCGGCTTGGGCGGTTGTCGCGATTGCAAATAAGTCGCGATCTGACTAATTTCCTATTCGTAAATTGGGGCTAAATAATATATACTCATATGCATGTTCCCTTCCTCCTGGGATGAAGGAAGGAAACATGCGTATGTGTATTTCGTGATCGGAAAGTTTTTCTACACTAACTAGCGTAAAAAAAGAAAAAAAAGGTTCCTTACAGAACATATGTAGGTACCTGTGAGGTGTGCACGTATGTAACATATGTGTGTGGGTAGCTAAGTGTTGCACGTATAGTGTCACTTGTATCGCGCGGGCGGCTGCCAGACCCAAGGGCTTCACACCGAGGAACGGACCTAGGCTTGGGTTGCCGCTAGAGAGGGCGGACGTGGCGGGTAAAGAAACATACAAATATACTACAATCTTAAATCGTTATAGCAAAGTTTAGATACCCTAAAAACTGGAGAATATTATTTAATACGGCCAACACATACAGCATTCTTCGTTTGGAACGTACGGTCTCTGAGACGATTTTGTGACTACCGTGTAACTATTATTCCATCAAACATTCATTAAAATAATTCAAAATGCAACATGTTTAACATATAGCAAAGCCTCCAAGCGAAAGTGACAATTACATTAACAAACTTGGTTCAGAAACAATAATTAAGTGTATGATAAAAACAACAGTCAAAATATTAAAAGACAAAGAACAAAGAACAAAGAACTTAATACTTAGAAAGCAGCATTATAACAATAGACAAGTGTTTAAACTGAAGCAACTTTACAACACCGAATACTACGATCAATAAAACAGAACAACGGATCCTTAGAAACAAACATACATGATAAACGAAAGTTGCCCTTCCGAGAAACGGTTCACTTTTGCTTCGGTCCGCATTTTCTTCTAGCGTCGCGTCGCAACGTCCTTTTAAAAGTATGGATTCACTTTACGGTTCTTAGGAATGTTTCGAGCTACAAACTGAAAGGATAACGGACTCGTACTACCAAAAAGAGTTGTAAACACGAAATTTTACGACCTACTTTTACTTTTGTAACTGTTTTATGGTTTTTTTTTTTCGTTCCTTACCGTTCACAAGATTGTGTATACGTTTGTTAAATTACTTTATGGGTACGTATTCATGCTATTGTATTTATGTGGATACATTATATATAAAAATATTAATATTAAAAAAAAAAAAAAACATTTTTAGTAACAAGCTTTTATTTAAAGCTCCAAAAAGAATAAAATAAACTTTAAATAAAAATAAACCTATCAATTTATTACATTAAACAATTTATATGATATAAAAGCATGTCGCAAGATTTTCTTTTGTAGACAAACAAGAATATAATAATTATAAACATTGAACTTACATAATGTAAATATAAGAAAAACAAGACAAATTTTAACAAACAAGAAACCTGACCTTAATGATTTTGAAGAGTTCCCTTGTTTATATTCGAAGTTCAAAGTTAGTATCCCTATCCAACAAAAAAAGAATCATCCAAATCGGTTCATAAACAAAGAAGTTATGGCCGAACAACCTTGAAAAAAAATTCGAATTGAGTAACCTCCCGTCGTCTTTTGTTGAAGTCTGTAAATAAAATAGGTAAATACATCTATACAAGTAAATCTCGCATCAAGCTTTTATAGTATCACATAAATTGTATAATGTAATAAATTGACGATTTTTTAAAAGCTTGTTCTTAAAAATGTTTATTTACTATTATTTTTTTTTAGTATTCTTCTCAGGTATCTTTTTGACCTAACCCTTTTATTTGATACCCATATCACGGGAATGCATAAAAATAATTAGTCCGCCATCTTGGATTTAGAATGACGTCACTTAACTAACCATGCATTGTCATGCAAACTAAACGTGTACCTATGAAAAATTTCATCAAAATCGGATATAGATTAACTGCTCCAAAATTATTCAGCTGCAAGATTTGACCCGAACATACATACCTACATACATACAAACATTGCAAGATAAATAAAAGTTTGTAAAAATAATACATCTTTCTTATATAATAAATGTGAAAGTGTGTATGTTTGGATGTTTGTTACTCAATCACGCAAAAACGGCTGAACAGATCTCAATTAAATTTGGCACACAGATAGTCTATGACCAAGAATAACAGACAGGGTACTTTATCCCGGCAAAAGTCATAGATTAACCAGTGTTAACCTTCAAATATAATAAAATGGAAAGATACTATGTGTGTTACTCTATCACGCAAAAACAGCCAAAACGGATTTAGATGAAATTTGACACACAGATAGTGTATGACCTGGAATAACAGATAGGGTACGTTTTATTTCGGTAAAAGTCATAGCTTAACCAATGTTATACTAGAAATATAATAAATGGAAAGTTTCTATGTTTGTTACTCAATCACGCAAAAACAGCCAAAACGGATTTAGATGAAATTTGACACACAGATAGTGTATGACCTGGAATAACAGATAGGGTACGTTTTATTTCGGTAAAAGTCATAGCTTAACCAATGTTATACTACAAATATAATAAATGGAAAGTTTCTATGTTTGTTACTCAATCACGCAAAAACAGCCAAAACGGATTTAGATGAAATTTGACACACAGATAGTGTATGACCTGGAATAACAGATAGGGTACGTTTTATTTCGGTAAAAGTCATAGCTTAACCAATGTTATACTACAAATATAATAAATGGAAAGTTTCTATGTTTGTTACTCAATCACGCAAAAACAGCCAAAACGGATTTAGATGAAATTTGACACACAGATAGTGTATGACCTGGAATAACAGATAGGGTACGTTTTATTTCGGTAAAAGTCATAGCTTAACCAATGTTATACTAGAAATATAATAAATGGAAAGTTTCTATGTTTGTTACTCAATCACGCAAAAACAGCCAAAACGGATTTAGATGAAATTTGGCACACAGATGGTATATGGCCTGGAATAACAGATAGGGTACGTTTTATTTCGGTAAAAGTCATAGCTTAACCAATGTTATACTACAAATATAATAAATGTAAAGTTTCTATGTTTGTTACTCAATCACGCAAAAACAGCCAAAACGGATTTAGATGAAATTTGACACACAGATAGTGTATGACCTGGAATAACAGATAGGGTACGTTTTATTTCGGTAAAAGTCATAGCTTAACCAATGTTATACTACAAATATAATAAATGGAAAGTTTCTATGTTTGTTACTCAATCACGCAAAAACAGCCAAAACGGATTTAGATGAAATTTGGCACACAGATGGTATATGACCTGGAATAACAGATAGGGTACGTTTTATCTTGGTAAAAGTCATTGCTTGACCAATGTTATACTACAAATATAATAAATGGAAAGTTTCTATGTTTGTTACTCAATCACGCAAAAACAGCTGAACGGATTTAGATGAAATTTGACACACAGATAGTGATTTCCAATAATACGCAGACGAAGTCGCGGGTACCAGCTAGTTCTAAATAAAAAGAGTAACAAAAATTATTAAAATAAAGTTAATAAAAAGTGTTTAACTTTCTACGTGTTGGACGAAGTAATCAACCAAATAGTACCAACACAACAAAAAAAAGAACTTGTATCCAGTTTTGTATACTAGATCGCTAATATACACATATAATAAAACTTCTTCAACACTTCTTATGTAAATAACCGAATGCAGGCTGTTGTAACAGGGAGCGCTCGTAGTGACTTTATTCATATTACATCTGGTGTACCTCAGGGATCTATATTGAGCCCTCTGCTTTACAATGCCTACCTATACGATATTGGACTATGTTTTTCAAAATCTAGATTAATTATGTTTGCAAACGACGTTAGAATATATTGTAAAGTAGCATCAGTTAAGAGATTATAATGATATTCAAAACGATTTACACCAACTTGAACGATACTATAAACATAATAGAATAAGTGTCAATTCAAGCAAATGTTTGCATATAACTTACACACGTAAATTTACTTTGGTTAGATTTGACTATAGAATAAATGGTGTCGTTATTAAAAAAGTTGACTATGTTAGAGATTTAGGGGTCTGGTTAGATAACAAATTAACAATGGTTAACTACATAAATATAATTAATACCAAAGCAAAACGAGTATGTGAGTCATTTAATAATTTAGGATTGCATTAAGACCCTCTACGCATAGTGCCTAAGAAGTGTTCTTGAATAGGGATGCCGTTTTTGGTCACCTCTATACGCAACTTACATCGATAAAATAGAATCAATCCAAAACAAGTTTGTAAAATTTCTACGCGTCAAAAACTATGAGGATTCGAACAAATATTTTCAACTAAATAGATAACGCAAAATGAAATATGTTTTTAATTTTTTTTCCCCTTTTATTTTTTATTTAGAAACAACTAAGCAAAGGAGAACTTACGGTGTTTTAAAGAATAAAAAATACAATGACGTAATCATCAGAAATATTTGTCTGATGTCAGCAGTGTCAGCATGTTGTACCATGAGTCGTCACTGACCTAGTTGGCAAGCGGTGACGTACTCCAATCCGACGGACCGCCGCGCCGCACCGCGCCGCGCCGCCGTCCGACCGCCTGTCACCGCGATCGGATCGTACAGTAAGATAAATGTTGCATGTGACCACGACTGATTAATTCAGACCGTTTCGTCTTATTCAATTATATCTCGTAGTAACAGACAAGGTAATCATATAACTTGATGATATCAAAAAATAACTAAAGAAACAACAAAACTGCATCAGGGTTGCGGTCGCGGCCCCGAGCATGGCGTCTAGTGTAACTTAAGATACTGATACTGGTGATGACGTATTCAAATACGATAAAAGGTTTCCTTTTCTTTAAGTCAATAATTATTCAGTATCGTTTACATCAACTGCGCTGGCAATAGACGCATGACGAAAAATGAAAAGAGTTAGTTCGAGATTCGAAAAAAGTTTAGAATATTTGATCCTAATTCCGAAACATGAATAACCAATGAATTTGATTGCAGAACGAATATATCCTTTTGAATATCCGCTGGCCTGGTGGCTACACGAAAAAACAAAACATACTTATTTGTCGTCTAAATTTGCAAATTTTTGATATTTAAGTTGTAAATTCCATGCAATTCAGCAGAGAGTGAGCGATTATTTTCAATGCGTGGAGACATTCAAAACACACTTCATATTTCTCCTTATTCTTTATCATATTTACCTTTTTGATACGTATAGACTTTGGAAATGTCACATAAAACTTTGAAATTAATAAAAATTTTGATTTATATATAAAAAAAAGAAATAAAAGTTTAAAATTATCATTATATTAATCGTTTATATTTAACAAATTATTCAAAATTATTTACTGAACTTACAAATCATTTTCGATATAATCGAAAAGCTTACAAGTTACGTTTTATAGGAAAATCTGTCGCTAAGAATCTATGGGCATGTTCCGGAAGCTTCACTTCTATGCCAGTCCTCCCACTAGACTTAGTGTGTTATTATTATCTTGGGCTACATCGTCACTTGACATCATGTGAGAATTTCGCCAAATGCTAAACTCTTAAAAAATACAATTTCTTTCACCAAGAGTACTTACCCAAGTTTATAGTAGGATTCAAAGCCAAGTCGTTCGGAGGGACATCAGACAGCGGTACCGCAACGCCATCATTCCTTCACATTCATAGACCGCGTCCGCGGGCCGGGGACGTGATAGATTACTCTTGCAAATATTTTAAATTAAAACCGCCGCTGATACAAGTCCCATTACATTTCGTATCGATAAATTGTCTACGTCACTTAACCCGTAGGTATCAGGTAGCTTTCACACTCGTATAAGTGTCAACAAACGACGTTTTGTCTTCATTATATTGTCCATATCAGTTATTGACGAAATAAACACGTAAATTGAATGACTACTATAATTCTCAGGATTCGATAGAAAAGATTGATAATTCAAATCGAAAGTATACTTTATTCAATTTTAGGCCCTAAGAAGGCACTTATGAACTGCAAAACACTACTGCCGTTCAAACCAGTAAGAAACTCGATTTTATCTATGTCGGGTTTATCTTTTTTTATTATAATGTTTTCATCTGTACAAATTATAGTTACAGTTAATAATCTTATTAATAATTTAGTGGATGCAAAGAGAAGGACTCACTTCCAGACATTGCTATCATTCACATAATGATCCACCCTATAATAAATAACCTTTTGTTAGCAAAACATGCTTGACATGGTCCTTGACCTTCTTGTCCGGCAAATCAGTAATGTGTTAACACTATTACCTAAAAAACGTTTATTGGTCTTACTAACTCTAAAACAGGTTGCATGACACATGACTTATTAATGTATATTTCTAGTAGGTATTAAAACTATGCTGGTCTTTGACAAAAACTAGCTTGTCAAAATTATTAAGAACAAACCTTGAATTATTCAAGGATGATTGGGAGGGCAAAGTTAAGATATTCAATTCCCGGAACTTGCTCTTAAATGATTCGCGAGGTCTCATGTTGCTGATTGCTTGAATTGCCCGCTTTTATAATATAAATATGGTATCTACCTCAGCTGCTAAACCCCACAGGAAAATACCGTAAGACATTATGGAAGGAGATTATGTAAGCTATGGAAGTAAGCGAAGTAGATTAATATCAGCGAGTGCAGAAGAACTGAATCATCCGCCAATGTTTTATATGCAAACCCCACTGTAATTTTGAATCAATCTTAATGCCCAAGAATACAGTATTATCAATGAAGCCTACTAAATTCCATTTTATCTTGATAATATTAACCAACACGTTGAACGTTCTAAATATATTAATAAACTTAGTTCTGTTTGCATTTAGTAGTAAATTGAGAGAAAACCATTCAGAAATATTAACTTAGGTATTATTTTATTGCCTAACCTCTGAATCTATTTTTTTTTTTCAGTTTAATTATAAGTGAAGTGCCGCCTGCAAAAAGAACCATGTCAGCATTGTTTTTCATTAAGAACACATTTGTATAAAACTTATTTTGTTTGCTTTTTTTAAATTTATTTTCCCTAATTAACATTGATCTTTCCTGCATTTTTTGACACAATTCGTAGGTCTGAACACAATCCCACGACAATTAATGATAAATATCATCAGTAAACTGACAGATTTCACACAGCGCAGATGTTTTTTCTCCATTTGGAAAAGGTACTTGTTACGAGATATATGGCTTCATTTTATTAAGCAACTACTTCATTAAAATTAATATGTGAACATTAATCCGTTTAAAAAATGATTCCCTATCATTTCTATTTTTGAAACAATCGTTTGTCGGTGAAGGAAAACATCGTCAGAAAATATGTACGCTCTGAGTTTCCCCTGACATCATTATTGTGGTGGAAACCATAGCACATGGTTGTAGGGCTTTTTCAAATATCCACCTAATAGGTGAACACTAATAGGTGTCTTCCACTAGGCTTAGCGTGCATCGTCACTTAATATCAGGTGAGATTGAGACTACAACGTTAAGCCTATAACGATATTTTTTTTTAAATAGTCTTGTGCCGTGGGTTGACCTGGTGAATGCTCATAAAGCACGTACCATCTCCTTGGGAAACGCCACGATCAGTTACTGACTATAATTTGTAAGATTTGTGTCACCAGAATCGAATCACCAAACAATATGAAAATGCTGCCGCTGCAGCTGCCGTCTCCGGCTAATTCTTGTCATAAGTGAAATCAAACCTAACCCAGCCACATCTTCCGTGAATTGATCATCTATCTTAGGTATTCAATCAAATCTCCGTTTTTATTATCTCCCTTCGGAGACCGTTTTCATTAAAATGATGACAGAAATATTTGTCGAGAATAGATAAATATTGGTGACGAATATAAACTTCGGTGACAGAAAATATTATTGCCTGTTCATATATGTATGTATATCACCCAGATACACATCTGACGATTATGCTTATTACACAAAAGTCAGTTACGTGCGAGGTTCGAATCCCGACCTCTCGACTCAATACTAGGGCTTACTTAACCACTACGCCACGAGGCCTTGGATATAAAGAGAGTATCGATGCACATACCTACAACGCTTCCAACTTCCTCGCATGTGCAAACACATAATATGTATAATAATATAATTATAAACACAAACTTGAAAACAGAGGAAGAATTGGAAACGTGTATGGGTAACCTTGCCGACAGCTGCGCGGACAGATGTTGTCGTGGTGACGTCACTGGCACCCTGCACCGGTGGACGCGGCACTCAATACCCGTCGAACCGCGCGCCATCAGAAAAACCGACCGACAGGACGATAAAACTACATTGCTACAGTGTTATCAACAGGATATCATAACAAACAATATTAACGAGTCAATATTATTTATCAAACTGACGACGTCTTTAATATTGTTTTTAAAATTTTAACTGACTTCAACGTAAGACGGGAGGTAACTGAATTCGAATGTATATTTTTTTGCCATAACTTCTTTGTTTGGGAACCAATTTCGATGATTCTTTTTTTATTGGATAGGGGATAACGTCGTCGAAGATACACCAGGAACATTTTCGAAATCATTGAACTTGGTTTCCTTTTTTGTTGAAAAATAACTTGTATACGATTCAAAGGCGGTGAAGTTAAACACGCCAACACTAAAAAAGGATTTGCTTCCAAGTAATCGAGTGCAGTCGCCATAGTACATACATACGAAGTCTATCATGATATCTAGACGACAAATTTACAATATGATAATTTTAGGTATCTACATGTTTATTAAAAAATGCTATAACTTCCTCGCGATATGTTCCTAGACTGAAAATGAATTGAAACGACCATATTAGATTACGTCTCGTCTGCAACATTATTTTTTTTTTTTATTATAATTATTACTTATAATTCATCATTTGTTCCTATAGGTAAATAACGATCAGGTATAAAAAATTACATTTGTTTGATTAAGTCCCTGGTGGAAGTAACAAAGAATTTTTTAAAACAATTCTTTACGCATAGATTAATGAATCATTAATAATGATTGATGAACCCAGCGAATAACCAATCATTAATCTATATCTTTACGATTTATTTCCGCAAAATAACGCCTTTGTCAATCAAATGCCTTTATTGAAAGCTCAGACTCATAGCACAATTTAAAAGAAAAAAACAGCCCGCTTTCTTAAGTAAAAAAAAAATTAAACCTAACAGGAAAATCATTGAATTCGCCATAAACAGTACGCAACGATAAATCCATCCACGTAACATTACTAGCAATTTGGCAGTCGTGACGCGTGCCGCCAAGGATCCCATGTAGGCAGTTCCATTCGGCATTCAGTCCTCTCCGCACATCATTATTCTACGCGGAGCAGCAGGGATTTGGCATTCGCGAAACGTAGCGACGCTACGTCATGCTTCACCCAAGGTGTGTAAATGTGTTCAAAACCAGAGTTGGATTCAGTCTTAAAAATTCCAATAAATATAATATTACATATGTTGCATTAAGTAAATAATTAAATGATAAATTCAAATAAAAAAGTTCGAGAATTTTATTAGGACATGATGAACTGAATAAAATTAAAAATAAATTATAATACACAACGTAAATGTCCGTTCTCAGTAATCTTCCAGAACTCATTATCGTTGGTAATGGAAATATTTTCGCATATTATAATAAATCATTATCTGGATACTGACAAATAACTAAATATGTTACGTAGTTTATTCTTGAATATGTCCACTGTAACATAATCCGGTAAATTCTTTCAAACTCCATTCACTACAAAGTATTTTGTAAATAATACGCTTCGAACCAATTGATATAATATTATAACTATTAAGTGCAATGCCATCTGCAAATATTTACGCTAGCCAATCGATTGCCTCGGTATTCTCCGCTAACAAATGTCAACCTGAAACATGAGTGAGTTTTTTACTCAGCAAAGCTACGGAAAAATGGATAGTAAGAACTACACAAGCATTGCAATGAAAATAATTGTTAAGTATGAAACTGGAAAACTATATATAGTAAATTATAACTAGAATCTTTTGTAAAAACAGTATCAATACAAGGAACTGAGTACCACACGCTAGTCGCTGGAAAGGCGCTACAAGAAGAATTACTCTTTACAGAAAAAAAAAACAAAAGTTTAAATCTTCAAAATAAATCAGTATTTGACCGCTGGGGGCGTTTTGTTAAGTAAAGAACATTTATTATAATCATCATCATCATCATCAGCAAGAGTGGTAAAAAAAAAGAACGCAATGTTTGAACCATAAAACGGTTATAGTGTATCTAAGGGAACCTTATCGTCCAAATTTTATCACAAAGATAGCTCTGTTGACAGTTATGCATCAGAACATCCATCAAGAGCTGACATTGTCCAAATATAGTCGGATTCACATGACAACTTCAGTGAAGAAACTGATAATGAACAGATTATATTACTCTTATGTATTAACATAAATATGCTAATTTTAAAATATAATATTAGTTGTAGATATACTACACTGTATCCGGAATGATCAGAACAAATGTCTACTGTAAAAAAATATTTTGTAATTTCCAAATTTGCATATTAATTTTTTTTTTTTTAATATTATGCTTGGATGACTAACCGATACATATTCAAATAGTGAGTTTTAAAATTGAGTATTTAAAATTAGGAAGCATATTGTGTACAATAAAAAATTAAAATAATAAAGTAATGGCTTGGAACTTTTATATTAAAACTTTTGACAATTCTATATATTTTATAGTTTTACAATTTAAAAAAAAAAACAATTTTCCTCCTATTTCGTTCGCGATAGTTTATTCCCCTTCATTCAGCCCTTTCTACTATGTATTACTATAACTAAGGAAAGAGTAAAAAAGTCGTGATGTAGCAATAGTAAATTAGCACGAGTAAACGTTAAATGTATTAATAAGATTGACGCAAAACGTTCGTTCGCAATAATAATATGTATTAGCCTGTTTCGCGAAGTACCGCTAATAAATGTACATACATTCATTGACGCAAATGTTCTTTTGTACACATAAATATATTAAGCTAGTCATCGTGTTGTCAAACTTATGCGGCTCGGTTATTTACCCGGATTGAACCGCGTGATTATGTTCTTTGTAAAACGTACACACATTGCAAGCCACAAATCGTTGATGTAAAATAGGTAGCTACAAAACCACTTCAATCCTATCCTCCGCCCATGCTAATTTTGTTTTAACAGAAAAATCTACTCATTTCTGTACATGAGGTATTACGACGATGCACAATGGCTTCTTAAAGATTCATGTTTCTATGGGGATATTTGCACTTACTATAAGACACAATGCATTCACTTTATCGCCATTTCATTTATGACTTAGTTTTTCTGATTGCATCTTATCCACATTTTTAACGCTCTCCTCAACTTAATTTGCCAGTTGCTCAATTATTTTGAAGAGTTCCTTTGTATATCTTCAGAGTTGAACACCCAATGCCAATGAAAATAAAAAAAAAGAATCACCGAAATAGGTTCATAAACAAAGAAGTTATGGCTGAACATCCATAAAAATTATAAATTTGAATTGAGTATCCTCCCGTCTTTTATAGAAGTTTGTTAAAAACATGAAATACATAACCAGCCAAATTACGATTGTTTTGAAGATGAGATAGACTTGCATTATAAAGTATCTCACGGTAATTCCCACATAATAGTAATTCTGACACGATAATGATTCAATGGTTACATAAAAAAGTACATATGTATTTATAAAACTACATAAAATGTAACAATTAGAGATGCCAAAGAGCTCATTTGGCATTTTGTCAAATCCAACTCAAATGTGAAACAAACAATAAAATATACATTTTCATCATCAGAGAAACAACACCTAATAAAATGTTTAAAGAGATGATGTGAACGAATACGATCAAATCCAACTCACATATAGGCAAAATAAATATTATACTAATAGTAAATAATTATAACGTAAATATCAACTGTGTAAGTACTGTAATTATCAAAGAACCTCTTTTTCTAAGATTCTTCTGTAAGGGAAACTTAAAGGTTGCTACTTACTATGCCGGCGGTTTTTTTTAGAACTGACTATACTGTTAGTCTTAGGGGCTCTGAAGCTGCTGCGGCTTTTACAGCTTCACCGAACTTGGTTATGCCGGCGGCATGTCCGCTGGTTATTTAACCCGTGCCAGCAACTGTTTCAACTGCATAAAAAAACGGTTTCAAGAAAAAAACAACTTATCTAGTTTAAAAAAGAAACACGCTATTAACACGCACTTAAAATTATAAGACATCTCCTAGCTCCCTCGTTACCAAGCTCCAATCTATTGGACTCGTCAAAACAAATCATAAGAGTCTAAACTCGAGGTGTTTGCTAGTAGCCACTGAAGAGTTCCACTATTCACCTTCTGCTCCATCATCAGATTAGCTCCAAGATACCAAATTATAGTTTTGTAATCCGAATTAAATATACATATAAAGTTACATTTCGATACGACAGACAGAAGTAGGTTAAAATTGACTTCTAAGATTTGATTACATTGTTGTTTAGTAATTACAAGTGAAGTTAATAATAAAAGGACTTTAAAAAAGTACAATTGCTTACTGTAAATTAATAATAAATACTAACTTTAAATACTAGTAGAACAAGGTAACTTTAACATGGCCTATTTCTACAATATAGAATTTCCGCAAATATTAAGCCGTAAATGATATTAACAATTTCTGTTTAATTTTCCAAATGTAAACAAATCTCGTTACAGTCCACAAATTACAAGAAGTCAGCGGCGATAATGCATATATAAAATCAATTAACGGTAAAAATTAAAACTAACATTTTAATGTTACATGAGACAGGCCTCCAGGAAGTGGAAGAAAAAGAGTCATAAAACCTGTAGTTACCAATCAATGTTGCGGCAACAGACTGAAGGAAGCGCGTATACGCGTAGGTAGATGAAATTAGCTAAAGACGATAAAATTTGCGGTAAACAAGTAATACTATTGACGTTGAAGACCCAATATATTTTAGTAACCAAGTTATTTTATAGCTGCGATAATGAATGGAAGTACGTTTGTAGATTAGGTTTTATGTGTATCACCGGCAAAGATCCAAATAATGGCGGAATGTTGAATGTATAAATAGATCACCTCAATTTTAAAAGATTTTAATGAGCCTGTACTCATCTATCAATTTCATTGTAATCATTCTTTACATTCAAAAGAGCTGAATAATAAATTTACAAGCATATGTACATACTTAGTATTTACTTAAATATGCGTCATAAGAATAAATAATTACGCTTCACTTTAACACGATGGATGCCTTGATGAGATCACCATAAGTAAATGTTAGTATAGCTCAGCTTTCTTTAAGTTTCTCACAATATAAATTACGTATTGAATGTAGTCTATATGAATTAACGTGAAATACAGACACAATTTTCAAAATATCTGAGAAAGACTAAAAGAAAGGAATCACATTTCTTAACAAAGTATAATTATTATGCATGTCAAAAATAAAATAAATAT
This sequence comes from Saturnia japonica, assembly GCA_033032175.1. NCBI lineage: Eukaryota > Metazoa > Arthropoda > Insecta > Lepidoptera > Saturniidae > Saturnia > Saturnia japonica. The sequence continues at coordinate 923,882 of CM065317.1, forward strand.
AATACGGTGGCCCAAGTGCGTCCCCTTACGTACTCCGCGCCGCGCCTTATTCAAGCCACGTTCGCATGAAGGACGCTTCACTGTACAGATGCGCCCGAGTGAATCGTAATCCGAAATCGTCCTCGACGAACCCCCGACTCCAGCTCCAAGCTTCTATTGAACCCTGTGTATTGCATTCAGCATAATGGTAACACGTAGTAAGGAGGAAAGCGTACAGACGTCGTGATTGACAATATAGCATAAGAGTGAGTATATTGTACAACAACAATTGAAAAGGTGGTATTTATAAACGTCATTCCGTGTACACATGTGCAGGTCAGTACCTACAAGTGTAGCAATTGAAATCTATTACAAACTTTTTGATATTAGATAATGTAGCGTAAGTGAACGAATGCTCTACAAAATAAAGTTTCTACTTATTTGTGTGAACATTTGTTCAATTTGGTTATTGACTGCGCCAAAGTATCCTAGGTTACTTGTCTGCCAGTGAGACTTTAGAGTCCCGATCCAAATCTGTTCTACCCTCTCACATAGACTAGCCCGGACAAACATTTTACAGACTCGTGTTTACATTTGATAACATGCATATAACGATATGAGCTTAAGACATAGCATTAATTTCTAAATGGCATGCAGATACTTCAATTTTATTTATTTGTACCTTGGACTAAAATTTCACGTATAGATTTAATCTACTGTAAATAACTTTCACCTTCAATTAAAAAACACTAGAGAGATGTCCTGGGATGGGACATTCGGTAGTAACGAAATAAATAACTTAAAATATTAAATAATTATAAAGGTTTGAAAATAAATAAACATATTTGAACAAGCTAAGTTACTAAAATAGGAAACAAAAAATCCAACTGCAACAAAAACACTGCTTTTTTTTATTGCCAAACGTTGTACTAAAATATTATATACCCTATGTCACTCCCACAATTAAGATAAATCTAACGACATCTCGTATGCTATAATCCATCAAGCCGTTTAGGCTTACGGAGCGTTGCCAAAGAAATAGACATACATACGCACATACAGCATAACCCTCCTTTTTCGTAGTCGGGTTATTCCAAATCTGCGATATTAGGACCATCGACCACTTGTACTGTAGTAGATACAACAGTGCGTAATTAATGTAATAGAACTGAGCCATATCCCCCCCCCCTCCCCCCCCCCAACTATTATAGTTTTGAAAATCCTGTGTTTTTTTTTGTGTCGGGTCGGTCACTTTTTTCATTTTAGCTATACATATGTAACTTCGTTACAAAAACATTCTATGGCTGCAAAACAATTACGATTACAAAGATATAACAATGATAGAACGAAGTAAAACATTACTGTTAAAAAACAAAAAAAAATCATTTAAAAACAAATAAAATATCTTAAGTCTTTTATACGCTGTGAGAAGAGTTCCGCAAAGGTGTCTTCATGTCCGACACGCACTAGCGACTCTCGGTCAGTGGCGTGGTGGCGCGGCGGGAACTGGCAAGAAGCGCTCCCACGACGCGACGCGACACGGTCCACGGAGTCCTAAGCTTGCAGACGCGCTTTCTAACAACCGGTTGTTTTGTCCCGACGCGACATGCGATACTTATTATATCTTGCAACAAACATATAATTTTTATCTTACGATAGTCGACTATTTTGATTGTTGTTTCATATGCGTCTCATGTGATTTCAATTAACACAAACGTTCTGTAGATCTAGTCGTATCCGTTTTACTATAGTTGTTACAGTACATAAATACAGGACTTAGAACCATTCATAGAACTATGTATATAGCTGAAACGTTTGTAATGTTAGACAAAATTGTCGTTTTATTTTTTTAATGATTTTTATTTACACCACACGTTCAAAAACAAGAAGACATCTGTCCGGCTAATTGAAACAGAATGCCATCCGTGAACCTAACAAAAAAATTAAATTTGGTTTTAGTTATTATATAAATTTTACATAGCTTCCATCCCTCCAATCCGAATATAACAAAAGTAAATCGTACATAGAGATTATCAGTAAGGTTACAAAGAGTAATGCCCACTGCCCATAGAAATTTTGGCCCTAGGTGAACACATGTAAAATGATATGGACATAATAATATACAATTTTCCTAACGAATTGGCTAAGGAGTTGGTTTAGAAAAAAGTTGGGGTTTGTATGATATATCAATTTTTATTTATTACTAGTTGTGCCCGTGGCTTGGCTCACGTGGACTACAAAATGGCCGCGCGTATTTTGCTCCCCCGCTCCCGGCTAAAAATGCTTATTGTTGGTGTTTCTTAGAAGATAGATCCCGGACTTTTTTGTAGGACTTTTTAATGTCTACAATGATTTAGTATATTAGTTTACTATATCTCTTAGGGTTTGGTTTATTGGTATGGCCCGAATTGATTCACCATGACCAGTTTTTTTATTTGTGCGGAACCCTAATTCTTTTTCTAAAATAAAAGTAGCCTAAGTTACTCCCTATGTCATCAGCTATCTATCAGTGAAATTACCGTCAAAATGGGTCCAACCGTTTCGGATATTACCCGGAACAAACAGACAGACGGACAAAAATGTTTAAAATGGGCTTTTTGTTGTATGTATCGTATATACTTTCATATGCATTTAGTAAAAAACTGTTATTTTGACATTACCAACAGACACTTCAATTTTATTAATTGTATAGATAAAGTTTACCTACCACTTTTTACATTACAAAACTTAAAACTTATATAAACTATAGTAGAGTTAGATTTTTATGTTCAGTTTATAATTAGTGAAAGACGGTCTATAACGACACAAAATTCCCTAAGGAACAGACAGAGTACAGAGTGTTACACGCCCCGGGAATGCTCTTTACTTACAAGACAACACAGTCCACTGAGAGGATACTAAGTCACGACTCACGACACGACGACAATATATTAAGTCAAATTGGTTTCGGTGTTGCAATATAAAATAGAAAATATCGATTAATCATTATCGATTTATTTGCATTAAAAAAAATGAGCAATTGAAAACTGTATGCTTTTTTTATTACTTGAAGCAATGATGGCTCAAATGGTAGCGTGTACGGACACCGCGTCGATCCACGTGAGTTCGAATCCCTGCAATGACCCTGAGCTTTCGGTGAAGGAAAACATCGTGATGAAATAAATAGCATGGTGGTAGGGATTTTTCTAATGCCAACCTGGCTAGCTACCACCCTCGAGTTGAAAATCTCTCGCCAAGCACCAATCGATGTGTTCCGGCAGCTGCATTTGAGAGCCAGTTTTCCCTAGACTTAACGTTATTATCTTGGGTCACAACGCTAAACCCATAACGACACAAAAAAGTGATATCCGTAAAGAAAATAAAACCCTGATAAGATAAACCGATTAGTTTGACTCTGGCAACACTGCATAAATATGGCACCGAAAAGTTATGCAGGTACATAATGATCGTTAGACATCTTTTTCTACGTTAAAATAATCCCAACTTTTACAAGGGTTTCTTTTCAGTAAATATAAATTCTTGTTCATTTTGGGCAAGAAATGGGCATTCTCTTTATATGCCAAGATAAATAAGTTTTAAATGATATCCCAGACATCACCCTGTACGAGATTAGGATGGCCCTTAAGCAGCTTAAGAACAACAAGGCGCCGGGTGATGACGGAATTACATCAGAGCTTCTTAAAGCGGGTGGAACACCGGTACTTAAGGTCCTGCAGAAGCTCTTTAATTCCGTTATACTCGAGGGTAAAACGCCGGAAACGTGGGGCGGCAGCGTGGGGGTCCTGTTCTTCAAGAAAGGTGATAAAACCTTATTGAAGAACTATCGGCCCATCTCGTTGCTGAGCCATGTTTATAAGCTGTTTTCGAGGGTCATCACGAATCGTCTCGAGCACAAGTTTGATGACTTCCAGCATCCCGAACAAGCCGGTTTCCGAAAAGGCTTTAGCACCGTAGACCACATCTATACGCTGCGGCAGATTATACAGAAGACTGAGGAGTATAATCTGCCTTTATGCTTAGCGTTCGTGGACTACGAAAAAGCCTTTGATTCGGTAGAAACTTGGGCAGTGTTGCAGTCTCTCCAGCGGTGCCGTATTGACTATCGATATATCGAAGTGTTGAAGTGCTTGTAAAACAACGCCACGATGTCGGTCCGAGTACAGGAGCAGTGCACGAAGGCAATTCCTTTGAGAAGAGGCGTTAGACAGGGAGACGTAATATCTCCGAAACTGTTTACCGCCGCTCTAGAGGACTCCTTCAAGCTCTTGGAATGGCAAGAACTCGGCATCAATGTTAATGGCGAGTACATCACTCACCTTCGATTTGCTGACGACATCGTAGTCTTGGCAGAATCGCTGGAAGATCTTGGCACAATGCTCGTTGGCCTCGACAAAGTTTCTCAACAGGTGGGCCTTAAAATGAACATGGACAAGACGAAAATCATGTCGAATATCCATGTGGTGCCCACCCCAGTATCAGTAGGGAACTCTTGTCTAGAAGTTGTTGAAGAATATGTCTACCTGGGACAAACAGTCCAGTTAGGTAGGTCCAACTTTGAAAAAGAGGTCAGTCGACGAATCCAACTCGGTTGGGCAGCGTTCGGGAAACTGCGCGACGTCTTCTCGTCCAAAATACCTCAGTGCCTCAAGACGAAAGTCTTTGACCAGTGTGTGTTGCCAGTGATGACATACGGCACAGAGACGTGGTCGCTCACTGTGGGCCTCATAAGAAAGCTCAAGGTCGCTCAGCGAGCTATGGAGAGGGCTATGCTTGGTGTTTCTCTACGAGATCGAATCAGAAATGAGGAGATCCGTAGACAAACTAAGGTAACCGACATAGCCAAAAGGATTAGCAAGTTGAAGTGGCAGTGGGCGGGGCACATAGTTCGGAGAACTGACGGCCGTTGGGGCAGAAAGGTTCTCGAGTGGAGACCACGCACCGGAAAGCGCAGCGTAGGACGGCCCCCCACTAGATGGAAAGACGACATAATAAAGGTCGCTGGGAGCCGTTGGGTGCAGGCCGCACAAGATCGGTCGCTCTGGAGATCTATGGGGGAGGCCTATGTTCAGCAGTGGACGTCCTGCGGCTGAAATGATGATGATGATGATGATGACCCATTCAAAATACAAAAGAAGGCGAGGGCCAACCAAATAAAAAAATATCACGCCGTCCAGTATAAAGATCTTTAATGAAATGAAACCGAAAATGTACAGAATCTGATGATATCAAAAATGAATAGGTGTGTGAAACACGCTAAGAGGCTTGTATACACGCTACTCACGCATACTCACATACATAAGTATTTAGTAAAAGCCTAATCAAAACACACGGAATACTTGCACTGACAGTATAAGTAACTGACCATATGTCCCGCTTTCAGGTAGTCAGTCCCGATGTCCCCAGTCAGTGGAAAAATTTCCCACTTTCGCAAACAAATCGATAATATAAATAAGTATAAGGTTTTCACTTTGAAGGTTTAAGAAGGAAAGTGGAGAGATTTATTGAAGAAAACAAACGCTTTCCTGCTAATCTAACGTAACAGTCGAAAGAGATTGTTTCCGAATGAATAAAATACAGACGAATGAAAAAACACAGCTAAGTGTCGCACTTTTGAAAGTAAATATGATTACCATGATGAACATCAACAAATCATGTAATCAGATGCATTCTTACTTGAAAACTGGACTCGATATTTTAAAATAGATTTGCTTCGCAAACAATCGGTAACAAGGATTTTCAATAAAAATTAGTTATAAAATTCATTAGGTGTCTCGCTTTGATGAAAAAATGATTTCGTTAAGTATAACCAAAATGAGGCTGAAAGCCGAAGAAAGTTTAAATACACGAGTAAGTAGAAAAGTAAGACAAGGCGATCCGATCACCCAAACTGTTCATAGCAGCTCTACAAAAACTACATTGACCAATGCAATTCATGTGTCATTTGCGATTTGCACACGATACTATCAGAAAATCCTGTAAACAAAATGTTTCTGTAAATACGTAGGGCTGGAGGTAAATCTCAATTAACCTAAACTTATAATCAAAGACAAAATGATACTCATCCTAATAAATAATATTCATTATTATTACAGCGAATTAAGTTTTGCTAATGCTTTATTAATCCGACAGGAGCAACTACCGAAGTTACAATGGTTACTTAACCGAAATGACTACTAGTTTTTAATTACTTAAGCAAATGGGTATATTGCAATAACAATTAGGTGATCAATTTGAAACGGACGAACGGATGCAGTATGCAGATGTAGACTTGATATTCATAATTAACAATGTATATTGCCTTCATTTTAAACTAATGTGTTCAAATAGTCGTACTTAAGCTACACTGCCTGTTTCATCAGTAAGCCAGCATACACTGCTGGGGATTCCAATCTAATGTTTAGTTTTCAATTCATTAACTCGCAACATATCGTTTATTCATTTTTGTTAAAATTCATCTGCAAGCGTATAATTTTCTACTACTTCTACCTTTACTTATTAGAATTCGTTGTAGGCTTCGTCTTCAAGTTCTAGTAAGTATAATTGAGGAAAAATTTGAGTTAGTATACCATAAAAGCAAATAATAGAACTAACTCATAATGAATTACCCTTGCGCAATATTTCAAAGAGAATGTAAAGACTTTTACAACATTCTTTGTATTAAAAAAAAGTTATTGAAGAGTGCATGTCACGGACTGTAGTCGCACTAGTAGGGTCACGCTCCAAGAATCGACAGCAATTAGTTGCGTTTTCGTGTAAAGATAAGAATTTATTACGCTCGAATTACAAATTATAATAATAGTAAAAACGATGGTTTCTCCACTCTCAAATTACACATCTTTTCTCTAATGCAGAAATATTCAAACTATTATATTATTATTATACTTTTTGGACCGTGGTAAGTTGGTATACGACATCAATATTATTATAACTATTCTTAGACATTTAATTTTTAGACTCTTTTTGTTAAATATTAGATTTATTTTTTACGAAATTTAAACATTTGCCGAAATAAGACAATACTTAGACGATATGTAGTTCTATTTAGTTAAAGGATAGATAAAGAAAAGTTTTAAATAAAAATAAAATCTTTCGTTCGTGTTTACTTTCATTTATAGTCTGATCTAAATATAGAGGGTGGATTTTTGAGATGGGACAGTAAGGATAGGTACCTTGACCGTTGTTCAGGCAACACTATTTTTTATCTGTGCTCCGGTTGTCGGTGTTTCGACGCTTGGGGGCGCGCACCTCTTCTAAAAAACGGTTTCCGACGTCGGACTGGTCGGAGCGTTCGGTGCATTATTATCATTATTACAAGTTTACCAAAGTACTGTTATTTCCTCAGCTTGATCGTGGTGGAACGGTTTTGTGTACCTAATCAGAAACAATAATTCGGAAAACGGCGGCCGCTACAGGGAAGTGTGGATTTGCACCCGGTCACGGACACAAGAACAACGGCGATCCCCAGGTAAGTCGGCACTGTTCAGCCGGGCTCAGTTATTTTTGGTGGGCCTGAACAACTACCGATTCGATAGGATATAGGAAGTCCCGGGACCGGCGAGTTACAAGGCTATCGAAGGCTTTAATTCGCCGTTCTTAGTATCCGGCCCCCACAACCGTTGTGTAGCTACACGAAAACTTTCAAAGGAGACTGTCCTTAACTTTTTGAGGCATTTTGACTGGAATTTACAGGTTCTTTTAAAAGTGTACAGTTCGAAAGAAAATTCACAATTTACATAGAAACTTGTTTTCATTCCAATCGATCCTGTTTCTTTTATGGATCAGTAAACTCTAAGGGACCAACTGAGGATAGAGCACTAAAAATGTCAGAATTCGCAGAAAACTATTCTCATACATTCCGTGGGAAATCATCGTAGCTTCGATAACATTTTGAAAGAAAAGAGACTCCAACTTATTTTTATCCTTGATAAAACTTTTTATTATGCATAGTCTGGTCGCTACAAAAAAGTTTTGACAAAATAAAGAAAAAAAAACTTTTAATCTAAGCATATAATCGTTTTATTAACATTGAAAATGAAACTTTACATAGTTTGTTGCTTGTGATTTCTCACATTCTTAGACAAAAATAACATCAAATTCAAAACGTTTAGATTTACTGGAAGGGTAGGTACCCTACTGCCCCATCTTAAAAACCATCCTGTATATAAAAGGAAACCGTGACTGCCTGACTGACAGATTGGGCTGAAATTGGACACACAGATAGTTATTATGAAGTAGGCATCCGCTAATAATAGAATTTTTAAAATTCAACCCCTAAAGGGGTGTAACGAGAATTATTATCCAAAATTTTAACACGACTGAAACCGTGGAACACACGCTGCTAGTTTTAAAATATTTTTTTTACTCAAATATAATTTTTTTATGGGACCCAAGTAACTCAGTAAAAGTAAAACGTCACGAACGGGTGCAACAAGCAGCAAAGTACTAAGAACCACGCGGTATCGACCACTTTGTGTTTTTAATTTTGTACTAGCTGTGCCTACGTGGACCACAGCAGCTGTCGATCAGGCATACGCGCGAATCTTGCTACCCCCACTTCTGATTATTTTAAAGATAAAAATGCTTATTGTGGAGGATCCTTATAAGATAGACATATTGTCACCAACTTTTTTGTAGGTATTTTTAAAATCTATAGATGTGTAATACATTAATTTGGTATACTTCTTATGGTTTATTCAACGAAAGCCATTTAAGCGCCCAAATTGATTAACCATGACCAGTTTTTTATTATTTACGCGAAGCCTAATTCCTTTTCTAAAATAAAATTACCCTGTTACTCCTTTTATTTAACATAAGCTATCTGCCAGTGAAAGTTCCGTCAAAATCAGTCCAACCGTTTCGGAGATTACCGGTACAAACAGACAGACCGACAAAAATTTTAAAAATTGTTTTTTTTTGTTATACGTATCGTCTACACTTTCATATGAATTTAGTAAAAAGCTGTTATTTTGACATTATAAACAAATAATTCAATGTCATTATTTGTATAGATTTAAAAGAATGACAAGCAATTTACTACTATACCTAAATTAAGTTATGTTGCTTTGCTTCTTTCAGGTTACCAGCGACACTAGCTGTCAGATTGTACTACACATTTCATATTCATTACTTTCTCACACACAACTGATCAAGGTCGAACACAATGACGTCACAAAAACGTTCCATTAGTAGCGAAAGCTCCGTTCACGATCTATCCAAGCCTACCGGTTCAAAAGCGAGTTGGCTAAGTCATAAAAAGCGCTGTAATATCCACAGCTAATACTCATACAACGATATTCGCGATTGTAGCATTCACCGTTTTTATTTCAAGTATCCAGATGCATCAACGATGCAAAGGTTTCGTTTGTTTGAAATAACAGTGAAAATAAATATAACAAGTATTGTTTATATTATACAGGTCAGCACGGGAAAAACTGCAATTATGCAGGTAGCTTGCAGCCCAAAAGAGGAACGTCGATAATTACCTTAGTGAAAATCGGATATGTAATATTTAGATCGCATCAAAGAACAAAAAAAAAGGAGTGCGATTCAAACAGATGAAATTATAAAAAGGACATAATAAAAATAAAAAACAAGTAGGCACAAGATAACTTTTAACAAAAAAGACAAGCAACTACAATGATTTTGAGGCAATCTTTGGTGTTTCTACAAAGTTGAAGGTTGCAGCCAATGGAATTAAAATGGTACAACAATACTTGAGGTACCACCTTTCCAAGAAAAAAAAATCATCCAAATCGGTTCATAAACAAAGAAGTTATTGTTGGGTATCCATAAAAAATATACATTCAAATTTAGAACCTCATACTTTTTTGGAAGTCGGTTATAAAGCAAAGTCACGGGCGAATTCGAAGTTCACACATAAATTGGTCGCGAGTAATCGCGAAGGCGAACGGAACGGTCACGCGTGGCGACCAAGCGTGTCGGACCGCGGCGCGCGGGCGCACGCTCGTCACGCGTAGCTGAGGTCGCGCTCCACTGCCGCCGCCGCGCCGCGCCGCACGCTGACCACGTCTCGGTCTGAACACGCCTTTACATTTGCATAACTCAATTTTATTGCCTCACACACACGCATACAATAATGTTGACAGCAGCCAGTTTCAGTGTCGCTATTATTAATTTTTTTACTATATTTACGAAATGACTAAAAGTCCAGCTGATGAGGCTTATTACGTCAGCGAAATTATTTAAACAAATATGAGCGCGATGAAAAACTCAAGTAATGAAATTACATATAATAAAAATGATAACTAAACTAATTTATAAGTATGTGCCCAAGTAAAAACAAAAAATTATAAATTACCCCGGTGGTATTCTGTCAGCCTTATTAAATTAAATAAAGAAAAATACTAAGTCAGAATCAGCAAATACAAGCCACGAGACAAACTGACATTTGATATGCGAAAACTCCGATTTCAAAAATTAAAGACAAAGACGTCTAATAACTATATATCTAGATTGGAAATCTCTATGACCTCAAATTCCAAATAAATATGGTATGTTATTAAATAGAGATATAATATTAAAAAGAGAGCTTTGTGGTGTGAAAGAAGATATAGTCACACGGATTGAGAAAGGGATGCTTAGATGGTTTGGGCATATTAAGAGGATGAATGAAAGAAGAATAACTAAACAAATTAATGATGCGAGTGTGAAAGGAATCGTTGGAAGAGGAAGGCCTTGACGAACATTTATCGATCAAATCGGAGACGTTCTGAAGAAAGGTAAGTTCAAGAGTACTCTAAACCGACGAGCATGCATGAAAAGATTAATTAATGTCGAAGAAGCGAAAGAGGTATGCCAGGATCTTAGCAGGTGGGAGGACGTGGTCTCTGCCTACCCCGTTGGGAAATAGGCGTGATTTATGTATGTATGTATGTTATGAAATAAATAAAAATAGCAGTGCATAGCTAACTGAAATAATTTTTCACTATAAAAAAGCTAGTGATGGAGTAAATATTTGCAACCTTTTCGCTAGTCATTTATTTCTCTTTAGTTTATAATTCTAACACGCAAATTCTGAACAACTATGAGTGCACTAGTTTTAAAGGCAATCATTTTATCAACGAGGAATTTACAAAAAACAGGTTCTTAATGTTTTAAAAAGACTGGACGTATACTAGGGGGCTGGTGCGGACGGTATTCCACCGGTCTTTACAGTAAAATGTGCCAAAGTTCTTGCTTATCTTTTGTCTCTTATTTTGAATAAATCGTTGAGTACCCGTGTATTTGCGTCATGTTGGAAGACATCACTAGTTACTCCTTTAGATGAAAATGGTCATCAAAATCTGATCCATAATTACAGACCAAACTCAATAATTATAGCTTTGTTTACCAAAGTATTTGAACTATTATTATGTCCTTTGTGACCTAGTGACTCATTGATGATTTAGCTACTCTCCTTGATCGAAGAAATGGTTTTAATGTGATTACACCAATTTTAGTAAAGCTTTTGACAAAGTCAACCAAAGTATTTTAATTAAAAAATTGGCATCAATAGGCATTACCGGTAAACTATTGAAATGGTGTAAATCTTATCTAGCCAATCGTAGGTCACAGATAGTTGTTAATGGTTACACTTCCGAGCCATTCAATATCTATTCAGGAGTTCCACAAGGTTCAGACTTGGATCCTATACTTTTTAATGTTTTCATCAATGATATCTGCTTACAATTTGAGAGTCCAAAGTGTTATCTTTTTACAGATGACCTTAAATTGCTTCGTGAGATCAGCTCGCCTAGTGACGTATCGTTACTACAAAACGACTTAAACTCGTTGCTCAAATGGTGTGATGCAAACGAAATGGTTTTGAATAATGACAAGTGCTATGTAACTCATTTCTCCAGCAATAAGTAATCGTCAATACTTTATAAATTCTAGGCCAAAAACAGCACTGAACAATGTCCGCGTTCTCCTCATCCTTATGAATACTGAATTGCGTTTCAATGTGCATATAGATAATATTGTTAACAGAGGGTTTAAAATTTTAGCCTTTGTATTGCGTAACAGTAAAGTTTTTAAGTCAGCACATACAAAGATTGTATTATTTAACTCACTCGTACGTGGCGGTTAAGAATTTTGTAGTGTCGTTTGACACCCACATTATGATATTTATGTAAACAAGATATAAAGGGTTCAAAAGAGGTTTTTGTGGCATTTGACATATAATTTACATTTAGGAATAAAGCTGCTTACGTACCAAGACAGACTTCAATATTTAAACTTTAAACTCTTTAAAGGATCGCAGAGGGTTGCTCGATCTCACATTCTTGTACAAATTGATTAACGGGATTTTGGTCGCACCCGAGTTACTGAGTAGAGTTAATATGACCGTTCTTTTAAAACTACCCAGAGCTTCTAGTTTTAATATATTCGCTACTAATCATTACCGAACAAACTTAAAGCTATTCTCTCCGTTGAATAGAATTGTGTCACGTTATAATACTGAATTTAAAACGTCAGATCTAAACATCTTCGCAATTAGCCTTGAAAAATATAAATCTATTTGTCTCTGTAAGTAGAATATATTCATTTGTTTAAGTTTAATTTATTAAAGTTTATTTGTTTTCTCTTATTACATTTCCAAATTAGTTCGTGCTATTTTTTAATTAATTATTTTAACAGCTCATCGTGTGTAATCATGTAATAGACTCCAATAATTAAGGTTGCATTTGTTTTTGTTGGAAATTTTATAATTCGTCAGAATGTTAATCTTGTTGGTGTTTTTTTATTATAAATAAATAAATAACGGTACATAACAACAGTTCTATACTGAATATGATATAAACACATGAAATTGAAACTAGTCAACGAGAACGTTTACGTCATTAGAGAACAATTCGTTGAACATACAATAACCGCTGGAATTCGACAAACATTGCCGTCAGGCAAACTGTGCTGATAAGATAATGAGTAGGTAGATTAAAATGTGATAATGCCGCGCAGACATGTACACTACTGACGGTACTGTACATAATACGGATAATATATGTGAGCTTATTCAATTTACTACGGAACTGAAATATTCTGGTCCGAAGAAGAGAATAGAACACCGTCGTAAGTACTTAAAAATAATAATACCATCCTGTAAATGTACTAAAGATAGGCAAAGGTCTCACCCCGAGGCCAGGGAAGGCAACTCAGCCCCAAACCACGACTCAGGTGTTGACGATTTCAAACGCCGAGAATTCCACAGTTCTATATTTTTTCTACATACGATGCTTTGATTAAATTTATCTATTTATTAATACGTGAAACAAAAGTTTTCGGTACATTTTGTCGATGTATAATATACGCACTGTTGATGCTGCTTTTATTGGACCTACTTAGTCTAAAACATGGTACAACTAATTTATCTTTCTCTTTTCATTTGCTTTCCTGCTACTTAACGAACGAGGAAATGGCAAAAACGGGGTGGTAGGGCTGTTTGGCCGAGTGGGTCGCGACCACCATGCATGTCTTGAATAGTCCGTCATAGTGACTTGCTATGGCGTGTCGCGTTTCGGGATCGGCCTGTGTATATCTGGTTAAATTTACGCAGGCTGCCATGACAACGGCAACCGTCGGTGGATTACGATTACTCGGTAGTCGCCGTTGTGTTAGAATTGTATTGGACTCACACATCAAAAACAGTCCCGGCAATCTATAAAAAAGTAAATAAAATAAAAAGTAAAATAGTTTTTACCCGGCTGATAGTAAATATATAACATAAACCATGTTATGTATTGTAATAAAATGTGATAAATGTATTAAAATATGACGGTAGGTACTATGATATCTCTTATCATGGATGAGGGTCACTGCGAGCCCTCATTCCAGCTCGAGAACTCTCCAATGGCACTGGACCTTTCTGATCCGAGCCGTGTGCCCGTGCACCCTACGGATATATATTTATAAATTATAATAAAATAAAAGCACATTTTCGCTACGGTATCTTTAGCGAATCGGGTAAACCGTTCATTTGACAGTATATATAAATAGAACTAGGTTTCAAGCGGCGTTGGAGCGGTGCGGTACGATGGGAGACGAGCGGCGAGGCGGCGGCGCGCGGGCGCTGAGTGCGTATATCGCCTTGAAGATGCTTAGGGAGGAGGGGCGGCGTGGACGGCGGCGAGCAGTGCGCGCGGTAAAGTGCCGGCCACATATGCCCGTGCCGACATGTGGCGCGTGCTGCTGGCGTTGGGGGCCGCGTGTGTCGCCGCGCGCGCCTTGCATGACGTCGTGCACACCTTCACCGACCCTGAGTCAGCACCAGGCTCGCTCTTCAATTATATCGTCGTGGACCACAATACGGGTCGAGATTTTTCGTCGGTGCGGTCAACAGTATCTGTCTGCTCTCCCCAGACCTTGAAGTTACCCAGTGGATTGTCACGGGCCCCGTCAACGACTCCGCCTAATGGGACTTTGATTGCCCAGCTAATTATGTGAAGAAACCAACTGAAAATGTGAATAAGGCTTTAGTGGTCGACTATGCCACTAGCCGCCTCATTACCTGTGGTTCCGTGCTGCAGGTCCTGTGCTCGGTTCGAAATTTGAATAAAATTTCTCATGACGGCCGTGAAGTTCGTGAAGCGGTCGTGGCGAACAATGCAACAGCATCGACAGTGGCTTTCATTGACCCGGGCCTTCTAATCTTCTATGACGCAAGTAATGTACGTTGGAGTTACGTTTACAGGCAACTCTCCTTATCGCTATGAAGTTCCTACAGTGGGTAGTCGTTCCCTTTGAAGATGTCCGTCTGTTTACCATAGCCCGAACGGCGGTCACTATGGGGGCACTCGAATGTTTGTTAATTCATTATCTCGAGATCGCTATCCCATTAACTACTTATGTCTATGGATTTAGTTCAGAAGGGTTCAGTTACTTCTTGACGACGCAGTTCAGAGCCGTGGTCTCCGACACTTATTATAGTAACTTAGTACGCGTGTGCCATGAGGATGAGTACTACTACTCTTATACTGAGATCCCCTTGTCTTATACTTTGTACTAGAGAAGACGGAGGTAACTATGGTTACAATCTTGTTCAAGCAGCTTTTGTTGGAAAAGCAGGATCGTTGCTCGCCGGAGAGTTAGGAATTACTGTGCAGCATGATGTCCTTTTTGCAGCTTTCAGTTAAAGTGAGTCAATAAACTCAAACACTCCCTCTGATTTGTCTGCGATCTGCGTTTATTCGCTTAAATCTATTCATCGGAAATTTATGCAAAACATAAAGACATACTCTAGTGGTAATGGATCCCGTGAACTCGACTTCATATCTCCATCTCGTGATTGTATTGGAACCAAAAAGTGGTCGATCAGTGAAGATTTTTGTGGATTGGACGTAAATAAACCTCTGAGAGGTGAACAACCAGTACAAGCAGTACCAGTGGCTATTTTTACAAAGAGACTAACTGCAGTGGCGGCTACAGCTACAGGTGACTATACAGTCTTATTTGCTGGAACTGCACATAGTCACCTTAAGAAGATCGTCGTTGAAAGTGCCACGTCCGCTTTTGAATACGGAGCCATAGACGTCGACGAGGGCTCTCCAATGAATAAGGACTTATTCTTCGATACTCAATTGATACATTTGTATGTGACGACTGAACTTTAAGTGTCTAAAGTGAAAGTTCAGGAGTGCATTGTTTATAAATCATGTTAAACCTTTCTTGGAGCCAAAGACCCTTATTGTGTATTGTGATGGTGTTGCTTGCGTTCAGACTATCAAGACGCCGCCAAAGATCCTCTGTATTGGATCTCGTATCGCACCAGCCGATGCACAACCATTTCACAAGTGACACCGAATCAGCTGCAGCGCAACACAGCTAGGACATTAGATTTACTTATTGAAAACTTACCTACTCTTAATGAGCAGTTCTTACGTGCATTTACAGCTTTAGATCGTACACTTATAACCAATGCTACTAGAAAAACTTACGGTGTTAGTTGTACCACTTCGCACACCGATACACTCCCACCGACACCTGCCGGTCAGCATCATTGCACAGCGAAATTGTCGGTGCGCACCACTCAAGGAAATGATTTTGTGGCAACTAATTTCACATTTTTTTATTGTAATACGTACAGCTCGTGCACACAGTGTGTCAGTTCATCTTTTCCTTGCGACTGGTGTGGATGGCCACAGATGTACCCACGGCACCGACGAGAATTGTCACAATGATATCTTAGTAACTGGTGTCAGTAGAATAGATCCAAGTAACCGTTCTGGTCCCGGTTTTTGTCCGACCATAAATTCAACGTCTGACGGCACGAATGAAATTTTAGTTCCATCCAGTGTAAAGAAAGCTATAAAAGTTAAAGTTCACATAATAGGGCAATTCATCGTCCAAACAAGGTTCGTTTGTCAATTCAATATAGAGGGTCAAGTGACTCATGTTAATGCTCAGCTTTTGGCCGACACAATTTACTGTGAAGCCGTTGAATTTACTTACACATCACGAACTCCTAACATAACTGCTTCTTTCGCCGTTATATGGGGTGGCTCGAAACCCTTGGACAATCCGGATAATATCCACATTCTTATATAATATTCGTTATAATAATATGGCTAGCAACTGTGGCATGTGTTTGGCTCTTACAGAGAAGTTTGGCTGCGGATGGTGTCAGGGTTCAGATAAATGCGTAGTTCAGAAGCAATGTGGCGTTCCAAGGGTGTGGTTGAATCGTACGCAGACTTGTCCAGACCCCGAGATTCATTCGTTTAGGCCTCAGCTAGGTCCCTGGGACGGGGGAACTAACATAACCATCGAAGGTATCAACCTTGGATTTTATTTATTGGTTATTTATAATCACGTTACGATAACGGAAATGAAATTTCAGCCTATAACAGATTTAAATGTGAAAACAAATAAAATAGTTTGCACTGCAGATGGTCCCGGTGAGGAAGTTCATCAAGACGGGCCGGTGGTTATACGTGTTGTCGATTATCGTGGTGAATCGAAAGATCACTACGCGTTTGTAAATCCTAAAATAAAATCTATACAGCCAAAGTATAGTCCACAATCGGGAGTAACGAAACTACGAATCACGGGTGAATATCTGAATGCAGGAAAAAATATACACGCGTATATTGATGATTTACCGTGCGCTATTTTGTCTGTGTGGCGGTTTGTCGCACAAGCTATTCATATCCACTAAAGCTAAGGGACATTGCGTATGCGATTTGATAACAGAGTGAGAACTTTAGAACGAGAAAAGTTTGAATATATCGAGGATCTCATAGTCGTGCGGAATAAGTGACATGTCGTAATTTTCATTCAATCCAATTTCCACAAATATACGCGTACCACGATAATCGACGTCACACCGCACCTTGTTACAAGGTCGATTATCAAACACATCTTATATGTGAATCTCCCGGCATTGAAAGCGCCAGTCTTAATCTTGATCCGGATAGACCTTTAGAATTAGAATACGGTTTCAATATGGACGACGTACAAAGCATACAAAATCTGTCAAGCAAAACAGGTAATCCGTTTCTTCTTTATCCAGATCCGATATATGATAAATTCAATGAAGACATAAAGTATTATAAGTCTGATTATAATAAAAGGACAAAATTTAGATAGGGCCTGCAATGTTGTCCTCCGTCGCGTGACGAACTGCCTGACGGAGTGGATACACACGAGGTGGTCGTTAAGGTTGGGCGAGCTCTCACATATAAAATTGGTAAATTATCTTATTCCTCGCAGACTGGCTTGCAAGCCGCCGCGCCATGAGAAAGTCGGCGTTAATAGACCATTGTCTATTATCATTGATCCTTGAGTTGACAATATGTTTATAATTTAAATTTAATTATGTAATCACGTTGGATTATTGATAAAAACCATAAGAAAGAAAAATATTGAAAAAATAATTGTTTATTTATATAATTTGACCTTGGGAAAACAGAACTTTTGTCTGCGTGTCATGTAACTGAAAATGCTAGTTAGAAAACGAGACGTCATCGTGCAATATTTATGTACACATTTTAATGTTATTCTCATTAGGTTATCTTGTGACAAGTGACTCAAAATTATTATTACACTTTGTTCTTCATCTGACAGACCTAGCGGTGATTGTAAGATAACAGTTAGATTTATATCAGAAACTAGATTAGATCATTTAAACATCAACATTAAACATAAATTATCTACAGAGGTTTTAAATAATACAGATCCTAATATGAATTATAGCAGGTTGTTTAAACATTGTCCAATAAAATTTATTAATGTTGGTAAAATAATGGCTTTTAGTGAATGGTTAACCAAAGGTATGATAAAAAGTAGAGACCGATTATATATGACATATTATAGAAAATCATTGACAACTAGCGATTCGTTTCATGATTATGTTAGAGATTATTCTAACATTTTTAAACGTGTTTGTGCTGCTTTAAAAGCGATGTTCTTAAGAAATAAATTTCATAAATCAGTAATATTGGCCCAAAACTGTTTGGCAAATAATAAATAAGGAAACAGGAAAAATTAGGAAAAATGTTAATTCGCTTAATCTAAACGTCGCGTCGAGAGTCTACATATCTCCAAACAGTTCAGAGGTAGTAACTTTTTTCCAAGATTATTTCACAAATATACCTTTACAAGTAACCGAAAATATAAGATCGTCACCCAATGGTGCCGCATCACTTTTAGATAAGCTGATTGCATCTTTGAATTCTAATTTTAATTTTACATCTATTAGTGCAGGTGAAATAATAAGAGCTTTCAAACTATAAAACTTTGTAGAATCTCAGTAGCAGTAATTCAATCCATAATTATCAATATTTCACCATATCTGGCTCATATATTTAATCAGTGCATAGAAACATGAACTTTCCCTAATATGATGAAAATAAGTAAAATAGTTCCATTGTTTAAATCAGGCTGTAGAAGTAATCTTGGTAATTATAGACCAATTTCTGTGCTAGCTTCGATTAGTAAGATTTTTGAGAAAATTATGCTTAGGCAGTGTTAGCAGAGTATTTTAATAAACGCAAGATATTGGTTGGTTGACAGTTTGGATTCACGACTTAAACTAAAACATTTTTAAAGTTGTCAGCTCCCGGGTTGACTGTATCTCGGTATCGACTGTATCAATGCAGCATAGGCACAGCGCGTCTACTGTTACAGAGAAGTCGTTGTTAAAAACCAGTTATAGACGTTATTGTAACGTTGGTTTAATTATCAATCGCTGTAAATAAAGTTACCTTGTGGCTTTCGTCACGGACATGCTAGTGATCATGACAACTATGAAAAAGTGACCAGGCTGACTATGAAAAAAGAAAGTCGAGTACCGTTTGCTGGCCCATATGTTCGTTATAAGCGCTGAACCGACTGGCTCGAGACGCGACACGACACGGAAGCAGTTCGTACGTGACATCAGACAAAAACGAAACCGAAATGTTATAACAAATCTCCATGACGAAGACGCGTTGGAATGGTGACATTTTTTTATTACAAATTTTAGTGCATTCCATTACAAGTGTTGTAGTTATTTTTTTTAATTATTATGTATTATATACAAGCTTAGCATAATGACAGTAACAACACCTGATGCTAAGTGCGATACAATCCAAAAATCCAGCTCAGATTTGGTCGTGCGTTGAATATTGTTCGGATATCTGGGTTGGTACCGCCCAGTATCTTCTATTCTTGTTGCCCTGAACAGGTGGCAGTGACGAGAATATATATCTAATTATGTAATGTAGATGTTTTATTCACAAATATTAATGATATGTGTTGAGTTTTGATGTTAGTAATATTGTTCGAAAGTTAAAAGTTGTTGTTTTGGTATTAATATAATTATGCTATATAGTTATTATCGATGGAATAAAATTAGAAATAGCGTGATAATTAATAAATCGTAGTTTTTACAATTTAGAAATATATAAGATGTATAACTTTTTATATTTTTAAAATATTTACTTCCGGTTTGTATTTTGATGCACTTCCGCCGGAACGGAATCGAACGACCAACAATGGCGGTCGACGGAGGAACAAGCCACGACCGGAAAAAAGGACACACGTTAAGTAACATAGGCAACGACCCAAATGCAAAAGTAATTAACTGAACAGTGTTGTAAGAGAATGTGATAATAAAAATTGAAATCTTTGGAAGCCTTTGAATTTTGGTTGTCGCCAATAATAAGTACTTAGAACCGCTTCAGCTGCGAAGAAAACTTGCCTCGCTGAGCGTGTATTGTCATCTGTATCATGTTGAATGGTCTGAAGAGTTGTTTGACATTGTCCCATCATCTCCCTTTCACTACAGAACCACGCGGTCTGGTCTACTGAGCCTCCGCAGCACGGTAGGGCCCATCATGGTATGAACAAAGAAGTTCTCTAATTTTTACCTTTGCCGTACCGAGCAAATGTCCATTGTGTCGAACCAGTATTATAAAATAAAAACACAACGATCTCATTCAGTCAATGAAATAGATGACCACTATCCAAACTCCACTTGAAATTCTCTATAAAATATAGGTACGTCCTTATCCATGAATAATACAGAACTATGTCAAGTAGCTACTTGAAACTCTTCCCTAACCACTTGTAAGTGTATGATTGATTACAAGGATCTTAATTATTGTTATTATCATTGATTAAGTATAACAACAATGCATCATGAATCTTATTATTTATTTATTTATAAAAGGCACTGCTACAGAGAACAAACTAAACTTAGAATAGAATTTGAACTCCGATTAAAGCAACGCACAACGTTCTCATAATAAGAATTAGTACCATAATAATAATTTATTATTTACTTAGACGTATCTTCAGGTAACCACTCACACTACAATTAAACACATCCAAGTCCTTAGTATGTTCATTATGTGCTCTACACATTGTTTGTCTCAAGTGTTTGTGTTCGTCTGCTGCTTGTTTTAAGTGAGAATTGGCTCAACAATTCACTGGTATCCCATTTGGCATTCACTATCTTATGAAGGACAGAGTAACCACTGATCTTACGTCTGGATAACAATGTGTTCATATTGAAATGTTTTAGTCTGTCCTCATATGAAGGTAACTTGTGTCTTATACCAAATTTGGCTGCCAAATGTCGTAGGAAACGTTTCTGAACAGCTTCAATTCTGTCTATGCGGTTGTGATAATACGGGGACCATACTACTGAGCAATATTCTAAAATACTTCTCACTAAACTTGTATATAATGTGATAAAACTAGCTGGTTTTTTTAAGTTTTTTTTATATTTTTTAATTTTTTTTTATATACAACCTATTTGATTTAAATCTAAATTTTATCATTTAATCATCCGACTAAAAAATTTTGCCTACGTAATTTTTTTGCCATTTTTAAAAAGACATCGCCGTCTTCTGTCTGTTTATGGTTGTCAACAGATTTTGTATTTTTTTAAATTACATTTGGGCTGAGAGCATAAATCATGTTAATAGTGAACACCTGTATGTATAAAAATAGAAATATCCCATAGCGGTATAAACGGAAGGCCTCTGAAGCCGAGAGCAACGACCGCACCGGCTAGCTAGCCCCGTATAGTTTGGTTCAAATTGCCATAGAGAACAATCTATTTATCTTTAGGGCTGCCATTGCATTTACAAATTAGAATAACTCCTAAATCTATACGGCTTGATACATACATATATTTTCATAAAAATATTCATATAGTCACTAGCCCCGAAAAATATACTAATTTTTTTACGTATTAGGAGAGTTAAAATATTTTTGGAACTAAGTTCCTTATGGCGGGATGGGAGTTAAACTGAAAAGTGTCCGACCCGACCGACACTAAAAAGGGACAGACACATAGGGATATAGGATTTTCAAAACTACGATCGCCGTCAAATTGGCCTAGATGTTTTATGACCAGATTTGTACGCACTATTGCATGTACAGTATGAGTGGTCGTTAGTTCGAGTCCCGCTGATTTGGTGTTATTTTTTATTTTTAAGTATTTACTTCTAAAGTTATGATTATATAAACATTA
Source organism: Saturnia japonica (assembly GCA_033032175.1). Classification (NCBI taxonomy): domain Eukaryota; kingdom Metazoa; phylum Arthropoda; class Insecta; order Lepidoptera; family Saturniidae; genus Saturnia; species Saturnia japonica. The sequence goes on from CM065317.1 coordinate 945,819, forward strand.
TATTATTAATTACTATAATAATATAAACACACTATAAACATAATCAGTAGACACAATTTAAAAATCATATTTTCACAACTTTATAAACAAAAACAAAAGATATATATATATATAAATATATATATAAAGATCCTAAATTAGCGGGACTCTCTCTCTCACTCACTCTCGCGCAGGCTAAATCCTATAGATGTATGTGTTTCTCTTTTTAGGGTTCATTGGACACTTTCCCCGTGTAGCTCTGATCCTGCGATAAGGAACTTCGTTCCAAAAACAACATAGATGCTTTTCTGCTTAATTCTTAACGCAACATAGCTTTAGCGCAAACTAATTTAAATGCCACGAAATAGTTAGAATCACATAAATCATAATCCATAACGATTACGCGATATATTACCAAATCGAATGAACACAATAATATGTAATATTTTGAAACGCTACAAGGCAACCCTGCACGGTGCACCGACCGGCCTTAACCAAAATGTCCGTGCGCTGACGTCGCCAGTTAGAAAGTTGCCGTACTTGCGTCACGGCATTCACGGCGCATCGCGGTCAACGACCCGCTGTTCAATGTTGCCATTCACAACGCACATTCCATTAAAAATCTTGATATTATTCAGATTTTAATACAGCCAATATTTTGAAAAACAAAGTTTATAATTTGTCATAAACAAAAACTTTCACATACACACACGTGTAACGAAACGTAAACCGTTTTACGTGCTCTGTAAAAATGTTGATATTCTGCTAGCCAGAGGGCTGCTAGCTCTTTCCGTGTTCCAATGACATCTTTCGCTCATGGCAAACATGTCCACTATCCATCTCTCTCATCATTTTGTCGTAAAATTAAGAACCCACCCAGAGCTTGTGCGAATACAGAAACATTTGAACTGAGTAAAATGAGTTAGCAAAAATAGGGTTACTCGAGGTTTTTATTTTTTTACTAGTTTTTTTTTAGTTTGAAACTAACAAGTATTGTTCCATTTTACAATCCTGATTAAATGCGCGAACTTTTAAAAGCACTTGCCAAGGCACTTTAGTACCTCTTCTTTAAAGGAGGGCCTTTCAAAGTCGACAAATTTTGCAAATTTTAAATTCATAGTTTAACAAATAGTCTTAATTCTAGAAAACTTGGGGCAGTTGTGTCATTATTTTTGACTGTGGTTCTAGAAATGTCTTTTAGAGTTACGTTCCAAAGTTTAAATTAACAAAAATAATAAAAATTAACCACAATAACCGAAAAATGGTTACAGTTTGACCAAATTTCTAGGTTTTTCTTAAATGCCCATAATTTCCAAACTGCATGGGATAGATTTATTTTTTTATTTTTCTCATGATGTTTACAATCAATCCTGTCACCCCGTTTCGGTTTGACGTTGAGTTCTGGGACACCTGTATAAATCCGTTATTTTTTACTTTTACCGCGATAGATGGCGCCTTTACGAATATCACTCGCACTAACGAAATGTAATACAATTTAAGGTACTATGTAATCTTTTGATAATAAATATCTCTCGGCCTAACTGGATGTCTTCTTGACAACGTCATAAATACTCAGTACAACCATAGGACCGTTTTTGGAATACTATAAAAGAATTGTACAGGCATTCTTTAGTTTGTTAACATAACATTTTCTTTCCAGTGAAACGACCAATAACATTTCCGCCTACTTATAACTTTAAATAATGTAATTACTGTTCGCGACATTATAAAATAGTAACTAGTGTACTAGAATATAAGTGTAAATAGAATAAGTTGTAAATATCTTAATAATAAAGAGAAAGCGGAGAGTACGCCCACACTATATTCTCGCCATCCCGCTCTTATAGTAGTGAGTCTCGCTTAGTCACTATGCGGGGTAACGGTACACACTGTTGAAGGCAGCGTGGGCGGATAGATCGGAAGCGGGGTGGCAAAATCAGTTCTGTCTAAGAAATCGACCAAGACACACGCAGCAGGTACTCTCCGCATCTAAAATAAATAGTTTTTCATTTGAACCCTACGGTGAAAAGCATATCGGAATCAGCATAAATATAAAACATATGTGAGTCAGATCGAAGGTGGCTTACAATTACAATACATAATTAATAGTTTTAGAAAGGCATATTACATCTCAACATAACAGTGCACCTGAAATCTAGGTCTTTATAATGACAGATTGCCTTTCTATTACACATAATTTTGTATAATCATTATAAAATAGTATAAACTTTTATTAACTTGATAAATATTCTAAGAATCTTAAAGCACAGAAGGATAACAAAGAGATAATACTTCACAAGTTCATCTTGCTTATCTACACTAATATTAAAAAAGCTGAAGAGTTTGTTTGTTTATTTTGAGAGCTTCCGTTAATGTGACGCAGATGAAGTTGCGCGGATCGGCTAGTATAATAATAAAAACACCAGATAAAGAAGAATTTATTTTTGGTAAAGTATACAAGTACACAATTATATGAGTATTACAACAATGATTCAACAAGACTAAACAAAAAAAATCATTGACACGTAAAACAAGTATAGCTTACTTTTTCAGGATCAACGCATTTTACAAAGAGATAACATTTTCATTGACAATATTATCTGAAAACCGAGAGTACTTGTTCCCCTAATCTATGATGAAAAAACGACGCACAATATTTGAAGGTATGCGTGATTATCAAATTGCTTGACAGTTGATAAGTCAGAACTGATTAATAGGTTAACTCGACAAGGAAAAATCAATTCAGAAAATAAATAGGATGCTATTAGTGAAGGAAAAGATTAAAAACCGCAAGTGAACCGCGAGAACGGACAAATAAAATTGCAAATAGCACTACCTTGTGGTCTATTAGTGTTGACTGTTGAGGCATAGAATTCACAGAATACTGCAGATAATTTCTGAATTCATTGGAATAAAGGAAGTATATATACAATTAGGTTTATTGCGTATTGTAAATGAAAACATTTTTTTTTCTTCTAATGGAAGCAGAAACCTGAATAAAAAGAAATTCAAATATCTAAATGGATAAAAGTAAACCTGCGCGGATAATATGTACATAACGAATTGTAGCGATTAATGTATGCCTGACTCGCTATAATAGGACTTTTCCGAACTAATTTATATGGTAGGTTAGGATAAATGTAATTATTATGTACTAGTTGGTACCGGCGACTTCGTCTGTGTAGAATAATTATTTGAATTAGCCTATTTGTTTCTTTAAGGTGTCGTCTAATTTCGTGATGATTCTTTTATTAGATGAGAACCAAGAATATAAGAAGTATACCCAAAAAAGACCGGCCAAGTACGAGTCGGACTCGCGCACCAAAGGTTCCGTAATTGTACAACTACATTTATCAAAATAATTAGGTTACATTACAAAAGAAAGCCCCAAACAATTCTACTAAAAAGATAAACTATATTGAAGGACAAACTTAACTTTGCAGTTAAAAAACTGTTGTTACATCCACCTACGCCGCGGTTAGTTTACCAACTGCAAAGATGTAACTACAAATTTGCGGTTTCCAGATTTTATTCTTTATTTGTGTTGTAAGACCTTGCTTCCTGCAAAATTAAATGATTCTAGAGAAGCTGGAAATACCCTAAAGGTTTTAATTCCCTTTGCGAGTGTTAAAATATGCAGCTTAAACAGCCGTATCTTTTGTTTGCGTTGACTTAAAAGTTTGATTTTTTCATAGCTCTAAAGTATTGCAGAACTGAGTATCTGATATTACTTTCATTATATTAATACCTCCTCACGTTCCTGAGAAAAAGGGTCTAGATAGACAGACAGACGGATAACGAAGTGATCCTATCAGGGTTCCTTTTTTCTTTTGGAGGTACGGAACCCTGAAAATTATCAAAATCTATCAGTATAGTTTTAGCCTGATTCACGCACAACGGAAATCCTCTATTATTTTATTTATATAGAAGATAAACATGGACTGATACCGGAATACGACAAATCAAAAGAAAATTAGTGTTAGGTTTATGACTGTGTATGGTATTTTAATAATATGACAAAATGAAATCAACATATTAACCGTCCAATAAAACCTCAAAAATAATTGAAATCATCCTGTACCGCTTTGAAAGCTGATTTTTCAAAAACGCGAAAAGCTCTTCTTTCTTTCCAAAAACATTAGATATGAATTTTCATATCCCTAACTTGAGATATGATGGATTCTTCATACAAACTTTTACCCCTTCAAGTTTTATTATAGCGACAAAAAGTAGCTTATGTCCTTCTCCAAGATCCAATACAGCATTAGTGCTGTATACCAAAATTTATCAAAATTGATTCAGCGATTTAGGCATGAAAACGTAGCAGGCAGAAAGATAGACAGACAGACAGAGTTACTTACGCATTTATAAGTATGGATTATAATTTGAAGAACAAATTATAATTTTAACTCATTATTATTATAAATCATTAAGTTAACTTAACACTTACTAAATACTTACATACATCATACTTTAAAACGAAAGGAAAGTTTTCAGATTAAGATACATTAATGATCAAAATTAGAAGCTTTTATAATGTCGCTTTATAGTAACAAAAGGATCAAATAAGTATGTAATTCAATAATTTTCCTTATTCCGTGATATGATGAAACCCAAAAAGTTATCTACAAATCACAGTGCTTGTAGTAATGTCGCAAGTGTCATTATACTAACTGATTTATACCATTTCAGAATAAACAAAAAAGAAAGAAAACAGCAGAAAGAAAAAAGAGAACAGCCACATATTGAATGTATCCTTTAAACCAGCAGAGAAATAAACCAATTTAACGAGTTAACCTGATTCAGAAACCTGTCCCATCGAACTCGTTTCAATCGACTCGCTCACATTTGCTGGCTCCTTTGACATTCCCATGTATGTACAACACTAAACTATATAATAATATATTTGTCGCTAAGGAAACGACTTTCGAATTTGAAATTAAAAATGATCCCTACTTTTAACCCCCGACACAAAAAGAGGGGTATTATAAGTTTAACATGTGTGTGTATCTGTATGTCTTACTTCGTAGCTCACAAATGGCTGAATCGATTTTGAATTACTTTTTTTTTTTTGTTTGAAAGGTGACTTGATCGAGTGTTCTTAGCTATGATTAAAGAAAATCTGTTCAGTCGTTTCAAGATTATCAGCTCTTTTCTAGTTGATAAATAGATATGAGCATCTTCAACAGGTCTGATCGAGTCGAGATTTGATATTCTGTTACTTTAATGATATTAGGAAAACCTTGACCTGATGCTGCAGCGTCACCTGGAAACTGTATGATACCTAACTCCTCACCAACTTACAGCACAGATATCAAGGTTGGGCTCCTTGGACTGGTCTCAATTATTAAGTTACTTATGTTGGTGATTTATTAAATTTTCAATTTACCTCGTTACCCGACTGCGAAAAAGGAGGGAGTGTTATGTTTTTGGAGCGTAATGTATGCATATCTATTTCTTGGCACGCTCGGTAGCCTAAACAGCTTGATGGATTTTAGCATACGAGGTGTCATTGAATTCGTCATAATTATGTCAGTATAAATAATTAATCTCAAGATATAAAATTAGTTTGGGTTCTAATCAACAAACCACTGAATTCAAGTCAATGAATCGCTTGACAAATTCGTGAGGCTTAAAATATTCACTGTATTATTAAAGCTACTATTTATTGTATTCTTGTACTACTTCGTCTGCGTAAAATATAGAAAATTAATCAGGGAATAATTTATGATGTTCCTTTTCTAAACCTGTCTCGGTTACCTAAATTTACTTGAGTAAATTATGATGCAAGCTATCTCTCAGACAAATATCGAAAATCTGACAAAGGTTTAAAATAGTATATAAATACAAATATTAAAAATAATTTAAATCACCCTTATTGTAGTGTCCTGAGGAATGAATTTTTAAAAAGCGGGGTCCTCTTTATTTCAAAAGCATAAATATGAATTTTCATATCCCTAATTTGAGAAATGATGGGTTATACATACAAATTTATCCTCTATTTCACTCCTTCAAGCTTTATTTTTGCGAGAAAATGTAGCCTATGTCCTTTACCAAGGTCCGCTCTATTTATATAACAAAATCAATCGAAATTGGTTCAGCGGTTTAGGCGTGAAAACGTAACAGACATATAGACGGTTACTTTCGGATTATTTAATTCCACCCTTTGATTCAGAATCTGTTCTAGATCCACTTAATGTCAAGTGAAACGCTTCTAAGTTGTTTTTTTCTTAATTTCTTTATACCTGTTGTAAGTAGATACTAATTATTGAGTGTATACTGTCGCTTTATTTGCAATCAATTTTGATTGTCATTTTACCTGTTCTTACCTATGCTTTCATCCCTAACTGCTAATATTCGTGGTAACAATATTAGTGGTTTGGTAGTTTCTAATTATAGATTTCGAGACTTCATGCCAATACAGTTGTAACCATTGATGCCGTAATCTTAGGAGCGGTCGTCGGCCGGCCTTAGCACGGTTTGTGACGTGAAGGGGGCCTATCACTAAATACCACGGCGAGAATGTTCTCAGCTACTTTGGTTCCACGAAACAGGGTCGATTGGTGTGAATTAGTGTTGCCCGATCTCATAAATAAATTAGAAGGAATCATATACATATTTAATAAATAATCATATAATCTTTTTTGTTTCATGGGATAAGCCTTATTGTTTTTAACAATATTTTTTTTATTATATTTTACTGGGAATCTGAGTTTTTCTTTGCAGGTAGATCATCCTGTTTATTGGTGATGATTAAATTGCAGTGTCCTGTTCAATATTGCTTATTAAATCATTTCAAAAATACTAGCAAGTTTCGCAAGTTTGATTTATTTAATATATTATTTCTGTAAATATTTTATTTTAATGGCAATTAATATAAAAGATAAAAGCGAGTGACGAGAGACAAACATTTATGACAATAAAATTAAATATACACCATTTATGTCATAAGAAGGCAATCAAAATGTACGATAAAAAATACTATACTTATTTCGAAACGAAGGAACAACCTCTACTGGCTGAGAGATATACAAAAATTTTGCTTGAAGGATAAATAAAAAGGACACCACATGTTTTCAGACTAGTTTTCACAATATTTATTGTTTTTTCATCAAAAAGTTTGAAGGACTTAACGCAAAATTTACACAACAATTGACACGTATAAAAGGTCACATCTTGGGTTTCAGATTATTCATTGCGAGAAATACAAACAACGGGGATATTGCATAAGATGTAAACATTGCGAAACATATTACGCTAAGCGGAATATGAGTGTAACCGTTAGCTAACCGATGACACCGATCATCGCTCAGTTATGTAACATTTCCCCTACTACGTAGAAGGGTAGATAGGGAAAGTAACAATTTACTAACACAAATTGAGAAGACTAACAACAATTGGCAAATTGGAGGAGTGTAGGGTTTTAGAACGGCTGCACGTTAATTGAACCCATTCATATTTGGGTTGCCGTTGGGTGCAGGCCGCACAAGATCGGTCGCTCTGGAGATCTATGGGGGAGGCCTATGTTCAGCAGTGGACGTCCTGCGGCTGAAATGATGATGATGATGATGATATTTACGCTTTAACGCGGGATGTTTACATCATCGGTCAGTTGATAGGGTATAAGAAATTTCAATATTACTCTTAGATAATGTAAAAAAAAAACCCAAAAAAAACTTTTCGTTAATTCAATTATGTACACGGGAAGAAATAAGTCATTCCACGAATGATAAGCAATGAGAATTTTCAATAACACTTTTGGGAACCGTAAAAAAATGAATTTACAAAAAAAAAAAATTTCATTAATTCTTAACCGGTTTTGATGAAATTTTATACACGGGAAGTCTTACTATTTACATAATTAATGGGCTATAAGAATTGCCAATAATACTTCTAGAATTTAAAAAAAAGTAATTCAAAAAGTTTAATTTTCATGAATTCTCAACCGATTCTGATCAAATTTTGTAGACGGGAAACATACATCATACCTACTATAATTGGGAGGCTACAAGAATTAATAATGCATTAGAAATTGTACATTAGAATAATAGTTTTCAACCGATTTTGATGAAAATTGATCCTCAATTGATACGGAATTGTCAACAATATGAGTTAAAAACAAAGGGATTTCAATAATTATTGCGTAGTAACAAACGCGTGCGGAGCCGCGGGTACACCTCAAAAGACTCAAATTCATCACACACTTAAAAGTGTGTGAGTGAGTTTGCGTATAATCGTACCTAAATGATTTATAAATGTCAGTTGTTGCATGCCACACGTAACAATTTACCATTCGTGTGTAGACAATTCATAGCCTTGAAACATGAAATAGCCCGTTTACCTCATGCCAACTTAACTAAATAACTAGCGCAGTAAAAAAAAAAACAAATTGTTTTGCTGAATTCATTTTACCTAAAATCACAATGACGCAGACGGTATCGTAAACTGTTTTGACAAGGACGTCCAAAATACTATTGCGAATGGTAACATGTTAGTGGTTAGTGGCCAAAAACCAGTTTAATGGAATAATGAAGAAAAGAGAAATAATAAATATGACGCACTCAGTTCAGTTTTTTTCTATCAGTTCTCAGTGACAGTTATGAAGTTGACAAGTGATTTTATGGCTATAAAAAGTAAATTGGTTTATTGGCATTTGATTCGAAGATGTTAATGATATTCTCTGTCGGGCTTACAAGAAACCTACTTATCATGTTGTTAGCCAAGAAACAAGAAAACCAACAACTTTTTCTTGTATACTTGTATACTTTACTTGTATAAGTATTTGACCAAACAATGAAATAATTTATATTTTTATAAATTGCTATTGATAAATTTAGGTATAATCAATACTATGATGACGCGACGCGACGTTTACAAAATTGACACGGGTAGCGACAAACATAATATAATTGCAAGTAATTGTCAAGGTATCTGAGAGGGACAGGGGTATGACTCACGTCCGCCGACCTTGGCAGAGACAAAGAACCACGAGCGAGACAACAAATAGCAACGTAACAGCGATAAAAGTGTACCTAAACTGCTAGTCAAGTGTGACTCGAATTGATAATTTTCATACACGTGTATCAGTTGGAAAACAGTTTTGAAATTGCATGGTAGATTGTACCTAACTAAAGTTTATTATCAATACGACTCACTTAAACAAATGACTAAAATAAAAAAGATCACCTAGAAACCGGCTCCCGTTTCTAAAAATGATCAGAAAGGAAGCAAGCGGAAATTCTTATTCAATGCACATGGGGGTTAAAATTATCGCAAATGGTCACCCTTATCGCCTCCTAACGGGAATACGTCAAATTACCAGTAACCATGTATATTTTACCTTAATATCATGGTGAGTATGCTCTTCACAGCTGGTGTGAGATATGAAAAGAGCGCATATCAATATTTCAACATTCAAGCCAACTTTAAAACTGTTAAAGATCTCCTCTCCTTGCAAAAAGTAATTTAGTAATTATCATGCGTCTCATCACTACCACACAGAGTATTAGTTCACATCGCATTCCTATTTGGGAATTCAGTTATGGTGTTTTATATCTAGGTACGTAATGACTAATGCTTTTATATTGGCTGGACGTCTATTTTTAATATGTGCCTCTTGATGACCCTCATTTTCTCTAATTTTGCTCTACACCAGATGCAGTAAAATAACTTTACCGCGAAAAAAAGAATAGTGCCAACGCCAATCCTGGAAATAAAATGTTTTTTACCTAAATATATTCGTGATTTGGCATAATAATATGTGTGAATAATTCTATACAGTTACGTAACCTGCGATATTATTACTCGGTTGTGTGATTTTTCTGTAATATTACGGATTGTTACTGTACTAACATTTATGCACTTAAATAGTTATAATAAATTATTATTACTTTATACACCACTCTGAATCGTGTTAGTAAGCCAATAGCCAACATTGACAAATCTGGCTAAGTCCCTTGTTGTATTATATTTATTTGTTTAAATGACGCGACGGTTCTAATGATAATTAAGGTCACCAAAAGCATTTTTTGCGGGATCTGAGTTTGTCATGTTGTAGTTTCTTAAACTACTTAAAAAAACGTGCAATACTCAATTCAATGGTTTTTTATGGATGTTCAGCTATAACTTATTTGTTAATAAACCGATTTGGATGATTCTTTTTTTTGGTGTTGGATAGGGAGATACCTCAAGGTTGGTCCCATTTTAATTTCATTGGCATGGGACCTTAACTTCGGAGTTCATCAGGGAATTTTTCAAAATCGTTGTTTTCCTTCTTGTTAAAAATGATCTTGTAATTTTATTTATAAGCTTGCGTTATTATTGAAAGTTGACATTTTATAGTTTGGTTATTTTGTATAAGAAAAAAGAATTAAAAATAATAAAGTGGAACAAGAATTCTGAGATGATACAAAAACTCCCTAAGTAGTACAAAAAGGAGAGGACCACCATTTTTTTAAATATCGTACTTGTATATAATATAATAAAGCGGAAACCGTGGGGAACAGCCAGTCAATTATAATTCATGTAAATTACAAGAATATCCCCTCAATGGATTAACCCCTTGATATTGAAGTTCGGTATTTGCAAATACATATAGAGGGTATAAAAACTCGAAAAACTAAACTTTCATCTAAAAAGTGACCGCCAGAATATACTAATAAAGGTTTCAAAAATGATCAAAATGACAGTTTTGCGATTGTCACGACAACATAATTTAAGTCGATTTGTTAAACACTTTTGTTACTAGACAAAGTTTGTACCATTCACTTATCTTATGCTCCATAGTTGAGAAGTACGTAACAACGAAGCTGTTTGATAGCAAGTGTTTACTTAAGCATAGGTACGTGATGCAACATTGCCCGATAACCATAATGAATATAGTTCGTGACGAATGACAACAACACAGAGCGGCGCACGTGAACTATATAAACTGTCATATGTATAATGTGGAAGGCGATTACAAAACGAATGACCTTGATTCGGGGCAATGTGACTTATATCTTATGAGTCATTAGGACTTTAAAAGTTATTTAGTAGTTTATAATGTTTTGTAAGGATATTGCTTTTCAACCTACCTACGTAGTAGTTATAGTTACGTACTACGTGAGTACTTACGATATCTCTGCGACATTCAAGTAGTGATTCCGTACAGAACTTTTTTATGGTTCCGAAGTCAACAAAAAACTTTTATAGTTTCGCAATGTACGTCTGTCTGTCCGCGGCTCAGCTCAAAGATTCTTAGTACTAGAAAGCTGTATTTTGGTATAGTATAAATACGCAGACAAAGTGGTAAAATAAGATCTTAAAAAAAAAATTGTGGACACATAATGTGGGAACGGTTTTATCCCCGTCTACCCCAAGTTGAGGGGGTGTCGTTGGCTAGATCATTAAAAATTTTTGCGGGTGTGTAAAAGCCATTTTAAATTCATGACACCTTTTGCGAAATATTAAGCTTTATAGTCGACGCATTTTAAACCGAGTAACAATAAATAAATAAATGGGCAATAAATGTCACTGACAGTAGGAATGTACACGTAATGTAACCCGTTATCGATACTTACGCGGGGTCGATGCGTCATCGTGACCTTCATTAGCACTCTGACTCCTGATTGGTCGTTACGAATAAGGGTTGTTGTTTTTCTATAAATATAAGATTTTTCAGGGCCAAATTACGATCTATACAGTTTCTCTATTATTACTTCGAAACAAACATTTTATCTTACAAATTAAAAACTTTTATTTTCAGATAGCGAAAAATTATTCCTATTAATACTTAACATAATTTAGCATATCGATCGTACCTATCCCGTTATCGATATGCACCTCTACAATTCTTACGCACATCACTACACCTCTCCATAATACCTATAAGTGCGAGCGAGACAGACAGATAAATATGATTTATGATCCGAAGCCTCAGTTCATAATGCGTCGACTATAATTATTGTTAGAGTCAAGTATCCCTCCTTCACCCCCCCTCCAGCTAATTGGATATATGAAAAAAATATAGTAGCAATAAATAAAGTTAAAATGGAAAGTATCAGAAGAATTTAGAATTTACAAGTTAACGAGTAATAGTTAATCTACTTATAAAGTGTACTTATAATTGCGTACAAATTCCATTGAAAACTACTAAGTCTGCATATTATTAAGGGCAACTACGGAACTCTACACTGAGCCTGGCCCGACACGCACTTTGCGGAGTTGCGGAATGTGTGTCTGAAGGTATTCACAGTACAATCCAAAAACAGTGACGATCACCAAGAAATCTACAATTCAACGCCAGCCACCGCTGTACATACTGGCCTAACCCAATAGAAATTGAATGTGCACGCAATGCATCCCAAGCTACGCCACTCAGGAGTGACCTTGAACTTTAATAATATTTCTAATTTGTCAATAAAAACAAAATAAAATAATTCAAATACATCATATTTTTTACCCAATTGCGAAAAGGAAGGTTATGTTTTTCGAGTGTATAAATAAATGTATGTATGAATGTATGTCTATTTCTTTGGCACCCTCTGTAGCCTAAACGGCTTGATAGATTTTAACATACGAGGTGTCGTTTGATTCGTCTTTATTGCGGGAGTGATATAGGCTATATAATATTTAAGTACGACGTCTGTAATTTAAATAAAAAGCAAAAATAGAAAGAAAGAAAAATCTGATATTGTAGCAGTCGGGTTTTTTGTTTCCTTTTTAATTATTTAGCTTGTTTACCAGGGATGTAACGATACCGATTCGATATATCGGATCTACAACCTGGTAAAGGTTGAGGGAAGCCGTAGGATGAGGGTAGCACAGGGCCGGTCATTGTGGCGATCTTTGCAGGATGCCTAATGATGATGATAATAAAGGTATAATAAAAAAGCCAGTAAAATGAATTAACATTAGGTACCATTGATGGAGCGCTTCATCATGTAGCACTTCCATGACATGAAGCGCTTAGTGGTCATGTATACCCTCTTTAACATAATTAAAAAACGAGATTCGATTGCATTAAGTACTTTGAAATACGACGACTAAATGCAAAGATGGGAAGCAAGTAATAATACCTGCATTCGCTCCCTCCCTGTCGGTTGCGGGTCGCGGTGTCACTGCCAAGGCCGCGGCTCGTACCGATAAGCCATTCGTCTCGGTACCACGTTTAATTGCATTCCACCGATATCGGCAACACTCTTGCATCACCACCGCAACGTGACCGATCAAAACCGAGCTTAAACGATGCTAAGTGCTAACCTAACTACTCGACAACTAACCTTGTGTTTATATTATCAAATATAAATATTTACATTTTTTTTTTAACTACAGTAGACTTGAATGTGCTAGGTACATCTTGAAACGTGATGCGCAGAGACAAGTTACTGTAATGGGGTTTTCTGCGTATCCATATAGTCATCAGATGTTTGCAAGCTATTTTTATTAAATGCACCAATAGAAAGATCTCTCCCCTTGAGTACATAGACTCCACAAACCTAACACATTGTTCTATCAACGATGATACAATTGGTTAACATGAATCTGTAAAAAATTAGTTTCTATCATAGCGACATGATGGCGGCTCAAACTAAGGACATTCCATCAGATATTAGTTTAAAATTTTATCATTAGGTCACCACGACCAACTTTCTATTAATTACTATATGTATATTTAATAATAATCACGATAACAAACGCAATGCTTAACTATTACACGATTCTAAAATATGATGATAATGTGGATAAAAAAACATATTATAACATATTCCTATTATCGCTACGGTTTCAGCTTCCAGTCAGGCGACATGCAAATGATCTTGCAACTCTTTCACGCCCGGTTGTGCAGAGTTATGTCATCGATTCGCATTCATTAGGTACGACCGACGCCACGCGATAAGGTTTTAACATACTGGAACTATATGCACATTTTCCACAGTATGTATGTAACATGTTTCTACGAAATATTACATTACAAGTGGAAACTATAAAAATAGAAAATACACTAGTTTTCCACCCACGACTTTCCTCGCGTGTATTATAAGATTTGTACTGTTCTTTTTTTTTTTTTTATTGAATTTATATGTCGTTATGTCTATTGTTCGTTTTGTAAATCAACAATTTGTGTAACTGTACCTAATTTATATGAACAAAGATGTCTCTCAATCTTCAAGTCTATATCCGAAATTATTCGAAATATGTTTCAGATATTTACAATTACGGAGTTCCTTAGCAGCTCTGCTTTATATACCACGTCTTAGGTGATTTTATTGTTTGGTGCTAAAATTTACCAAACTGTTGTTCTAACTAAATCTAACACACACAGGAAAAATACAAACTTTAGTACTCATTTTATTACCCTTGGCGCTTGAATTTCAAGAAATTCCTTCTAAAATTATTCCTGCAATATAAAACCTTTTTTATCCTTATTAGTTTGGACTAGGCGATGATAAACCAGTCTTTTATAAAATAAAATTGATAATCGCAGCGACTATGAGCCCGAACTTCATTTTGAGGATTTGTATGAATCCTAGGAGCCTAAGCTTTCAGTGAACGAAACCATAATATAGCGGTAAGGGCTTCACTTTCTATTACCTACTATTTTAAAGCGAACTACATTTTAAAAGAAGCTAAAGTAAAAAGTAATGCGTATATTCAATTGAAGCGACCTTCCACCGGAATGTGGCCGAAATAGGTGTCAATAACGTCACTAGATAATCTACCGTGAATACAAATATCTCATTATATGGAATAACAACCGAAATTGAAATCAAGAGTCACGCGCCGAAGCCAGTTTTATAGTCTTATTGGAATCGTGAGGGGCCTATTGAGAATCGATTGACGAATCTCGGAAGTTGAATCGTTCAGTGGAAGTGGCACTAGCACAACTGCCGACTATCAATTCATTTTACGCAACCTTCTTGATAGAAACGTTTGAATAATTAATTATGATGTGGGACATATTGGTATTCCGTATAAACAAGGACGTGATCAGGATGAGGAAGAGTTGTGAGGCAGTTCGATCGACACTTACGTGCTAGTGTCTTTTTTTTCTCTTGGCCACGTGAAAATGACTAGTGGTCACATGTTGACCTGATAGTTAAAGATCAAAGGACCACCGTGAAACAAACATATTGTAATACCAGATTCATTACCGTTTAGATCACAATTTAATACGGGAACATCTTAAACCATAATCAAGGTACAACTTTGTTCACTAAACGTGATATACTATAGTTATCTACTTACATATTATGTTGGCGGAACAACATTTTTATAATTGTATAATTACGGAATGCTTTGATGGTTTTTTTTTATATATTTTAAGACAATTTTTACATTAATTCTCACCCTTAACCACACATCATTGTATTCAAAATAGATATCAAGTTATTGTGTCCCTTTTAAACGTATGCTAATGTTGGGGTTTTCTTACAATGTGGTGAGACAACAATGATGAAACAGCGTTCACTCAACTACAAAATTTGGCAACGTTCCTAACTGTTACGAGAGCTTTTATCGCGGCAATATTTTCATTATCCGTAATTATCGAAGTTAAGGCAAGGTGTTAAAAGCAATTCTAGCGTTTAATACACGTGAGTCAACCGCTTTAAGAATGTAATATATTATATCCTCTGTAATCTCTATAAACACAGCGTATCGCCATAACATCAGTGAAACTGACGTCCAAGGTTCGAAGGTAAGTTATCTAAAAGACCGAAACGTGTCGACATTTAAAAGTTTTGCATTTTTATCTTTTATATATAACATACCAAGCTGTTCTCCACGGTTTCAACCGTGTTTAATTCATTTCACCAACCTATAAAATGTAAGAAAAAAATCCAACTGGCAATTCCAGATATTAGCGTGTCCAAAAAAATAAATAATTTCTTTAAGTTTTATAGTATTAAGTATAGATGATGATTTATATTACCTATACTAGATCAAACTCATCTGATATAAGTGATAACGTACTAGACGAAGGTAACACCATAAGCATATATTGAGAAGAGGCTTTCAAGTACTATAGCCGGAACAAAAACATACTTGACGATATATTTATAGCCTACAAGTTATTATCAAAAAGTATTTCCCCGGCTACTTGAATCAACAATACAATTAACCTAAGAGCGGTCATGCAAATCCACCAACTAACAATAATCCTAACTTTAACGAAATATCACCAAAAAAGAAGAAAACTCTTAACCACTGCATCCACAACTCTTTGTTCCCTTCTAACAACGTACGAGTCAAACGTTTGACAAGTCAGAACAGTAAACCATCGCCTATCCTAATACGTGAATATTTTTGTAAAACACCTATTTGTATTCAACCCCGATATTCTTGGACGCCATTATTATTGTAAAAGTGTCTGTCGTTGCAGACGGGATATTTTTACACCAAATTGACTGGTATTTCGCGTTTTTTTTTGTACAGAGAGTTATTGAAAAATATATTAGAATATGCGCTGTCTAGTGTCTATACCTGTTTAGTAGTCATTGCACCACATGAATACCTACAACTGACATAAAAACCAAAAGCAAAATTTCAATCAGTCTTCTTAATCGAGATCGGTTGATGCTTTTTACTTTGCTACTTGCGCCTTATTCAGAGATTCATAACGGTTTTTAGTGTTGGAAGATATCCAAGAAAAATTAAATGCTAGAAGAGAAAGAAACATCAAATTTTACATAAATTAACAAGTACATACCAATAAATGCTACAGGTGAAAGTAGTTTCTATCAATATGTTCATCATCAATATGTTAGTCAAAAACGTTGACCTAGACAACACAGAAGTCTGCGATAGTCTGATCGCAATGTTTTAGTAACAAATATCCCGTCGGTATTCTCAATTGGTATGAATTTAAATCGTGTCTCGAACCGGAGGGCACTTCGTTTTGCCCGTTGAATAGCAATTCGCAAAGCTACGTGCCCGGGATAAACTCGAGACCTCGACTATGTCAACGCTCGTAAATATTTACGGTTTTAAAGTAAACTACTTTCTAAAATACCTTTATATTATCTGATGCATTTTATCACACACAATACCTCTCGTTTGGAAAGATCCTTACATTAGTACTAATCGAGATAAGTCTTTTTATCGTAGCACGATACAATGACGGCAATGCACCTAATGGTGCACAATGAAAACCAAAAACAACAGTTATCACCGAGAGATCTACAATCCATCGCCAGTAATCGCTGTTATGGCGACCATCTCAAATGGCTCTTCACGCAATGATTGAAGGACTCCATGATTTTGAAAGGAGAGAACAAACTGGCTGAGAGACAGATCCACAGCTTCACAGTACAGCAAAGATATGTAATAGCGAACTCCATTGTTCGTGGCGAGATCGGGAAAACTTTAAAGCTGTGACGTAAACCAGTGCGTGTAGTTCTGTTATGAAAGGGAGAAGACGGAATTTTAATATATTAGATATATGATGTTTTAATCATTTTAAAACGTATTATTATAATACTTATTTTTTAAATTATGCTAATATTAAAAAAATGTAATGTATACGAACGACACTGATGCTAATTAAATGTGTAGAAATTCACTAAGATTAGGGCGTTAGTATGACATATTAGTTTTGGTGGAATGTATTAAGTATGAAATAAGCAGAACTCCTTTAATTTTTTGTTTAGGGTTGTGATCTTTAGATGTAGGTATTTTCCACAGTATACTAGCTGAACTGACTCCTAGTCCGGCTGGTATGCTGTGGAACTTTATTGTTAATAGATTTATTTACTATATAAATGTATGTAATTTTGTTAAAAATTTAGATATGCTCCGATGGGGCTGACATACACTAACTGTAAAATTAAGAGAAAAAAAGCTAGTTAAGAAATAAAAGTATTAAAATCATCGACGAAAATAACAAGTTGAAATGTTAATTTTGGTGATGTAGATAAATAAATTTATTTCAAGAAAACACTCCTTTTGTTAACAACTTGGTATTCTAAAAATAACAATCAAATTGAATAAAGCTAAGAAAACCAATATAGATGAAACCTTGAAAAATACAACGGTAACGAAAAGTTTTTTAAACTCGGCACAACCGAACCGTAAACCTTTCTTGGGTCACGTTTGTATAATTTTCTATTTATGGATTTACTTCGGAACATTTATAGAAGTCGAGACGTTCAAATAGCATGAGCACACAGACACTCAGCGGTGTTCAGTTAGGGAATCTTAATCCCCTCTCTGCTCTACCGCATGTTCTCTGGAACATGACAATTCTATGATGTTTTCTGCAATGTTTCAAATAGTTTAAAGAGATGCATCTCATCAACATGGCCTAGTTCAAAGAACCATGATTTCTACATTAATCTATAAACCTTTTACAGATGGAGTGACTTAAATAAATTAGTTTTTTACGACCAAGACCTCAACTAAATAATCCATCATCTTGCCGATTACATTTCGTGGTCATCTTAGTGTTAGAAAACCAAATAATAATATATTTTTAATAAATAAATTTAACCTTCGTTACGCATCTGTTTGGTTTGGTTAATTTTCGAGGCCTCTTGCACGATTCTTTAAGGAGGTTTTTCCGAGTTATCCGAGTCGTTTTTTGTACCATGCACAATAAGATTATGCGAAATCTTCAACAAGAAATTGGTAAGGACCGAAGTGACGTACATTCCGCAACTACTCATATATCATTTTTTGCTCAGAGTGTGACTAGAGATGGATCACTGAGTAGCCGCTAGGTGTAAATCATACGATAATACGATCACTCTTATATGAAGTATAACCACTCACGACCACACATTTGCGCATATGCTTAGTTCTTGCTTGAAACTCACGTCCACTCATGAGCGATATATGGAGTCATATGTCTATTACAAATATCTTCTTGCACCTGAATACAAAATTTATCCTCATTATTATCCTCGTACCTTACTTGGAAATATAGAACATTTTAAAAAAACTCGTTATTTTGCACTTTTATTTATTACTCTGAATTCCCAAAAACTGATTGAATTTTATAAGAAAACTAGCAACCCGTCCCAGTTTCGCACGGGTGTAATTTAAGTGGGGTTATTTGTTTTAGTTTTAAAGCATGATTTAGAGTTTATCGCTTTAGTATTTATAGTTAATAACCTCATACTTACCGAAAAGTGTGCCTAGATTGCGACGCGACGTGTAATTTAGGTGACAGCAGAGGTGCGAAGTGCCGGACAACCGTTTCGGTACGAGCAACTTCAGCAGGTATTCATTTGAATAATATAATGTTAAGGACAATTTTAATTTTAAACTAACATATTTATCTGGATAAAGATTAATACTGAATTGGAAAGACGACTTACATGAATTTACTCTCTATCCAAACCATTCTATAGAAGTTGTCACTTCAGAAACCTCTAAATGACAGTTTCTTTTATGTATTTATACAGATATATACATATAATAATTTGTAAGACGGGCAATGCCGTGCCGAATATATACGGCAACTCATAAAAAACAACAAAACCCAAGCACCCCACCACCGCAGTAATTTCTCCATACTGATTCTATCTAAAATAGTGAAAGGCAAAAAACATTTAAAAAACCTTGTCAGTGTAATAAAAATATTGGTGATAGCACATGACCTTGATCGACTCAAGTGTACATAACAATCCAACGAACGACACGTGCCGCTTCGTTAGCCAAGCGTTACGGTCGCAAAACCAACGTAGCTCGTTCTATGCCTGTTGAAGGGATTATCCCCTGATGAGACATCATCACATGAAATGACTAATAAATCATTTAATAAATATATCAGAGCAATTGTTCACCTTTTATTTAATTTACAGGGTTATTTCTACCCACCTACTCAACTCAGCTAATAAGCTCATCAGTAAATTGATTCTTCAAATATTTAATGTAACTAAGGAATCGCTTTCTAATATTACTCAAAATCAAAATAATTTTTATTCAATTTAGACCCAAAGAAGGCACTTATGAACGTCAAAACACTCCTGCCGGTTCGGAAAACGTCCCAGACATCGAGAAGAACCGGTAAGAAACTCGATCGGGTTTATCTTTTTTTTGTTGTTAACTATTTCTTTAATCTTCATTGTGTCGACAGTTGTGTAAGACTATCAATCATCATTGAAGGATTGGTTAGTCAGCGTTCGCCGGGTTTGTGTCTTAGATAAATAAGCTTAATATGATGATTTTAGTTTAACCTATTGTTTTAGGATATGTTTTAAAATATATTAATTAGTATAAATTTAAATAAGCTTTAGAACCATGGTAGTTACGTTAACTAACGGAAGTGTTACAATTTATGAAACTGTTTGTCAATAAAACATATTTGGTGTTGGTTATAAAAACATTGTAACATATTTCGGTATTATTCTTATAAGCAATGTTTTCGCTGATATTGAACAAGCTAATGTAATACTAATACTTTACATAGTTACTGCCGATGTCATTGTTATTAAACTTGATAAGATTATTAGTTATTTCAGTCTTGACTTTGAACTTGGATACATTAATCGATGTAAATATTATCATGGCTATTCCTTGAACCGTTTAAGCATAAAACATGAGTGGATATCCGATTTGGAATAATAATCAACGTTACATCATTATGTTCAAAATTATTGTTCTTGTTATAAACAAAGAGAAGGAATTCCAACAATCAAATTAGGGGAATTACTTATGGTATTTTTATTACAGATGGTATTAACCAAGTTCTCTGTGTTTTAAGATTATTTTAAAATAAAATGTGATGTCACAATTAAATATTTACAATGTAAAAGGCTTTCTTAAGTTAGATCGCCACGTTAACTTTTTCTGTTTAAAAATGCAATATCTTTAGCTATCAACTTAATTATGTAATTAGTTGACTCTAACAATCTTAAAAATTTGAGACCTTGACCACATATTAAGATAATATAGTTTGACGTTGTTTGTATATGTTTCATACAAATTGTGCGATCATATTGGTAACAGATGCATAGTCAACAAGAACAATATCTAAACGACGCTGTTTCAAGGAATAACTATGGTTCTGAAGTAAAGATCAAGTGCAGTAGAGTTGAGTAACTAAGAAGAAAGATCATGTGGAAGAAATCTGGACATATTAAGCATCCTATATATACTTTAAATAGTAAACTAGAAAATCTTCTAATTCTTTCCATGTCGATGATTGTTTTAAATAAATTTGACCAGTATTCTGTGACCAAAACATCAAAACTAGTACAGAGTAATAAAATAACGTTAAAAAAGAAGTAAAACTTAACTTATCAAAAGTAACATCTAAGTTTCTGTAAATTTAAAAAAAAATCGTTGAATCGCAGGCGATAGCGACTGTTCCGCGTGATCAACAAAGCGGCAACGTGTCCCACGGATTATGTTCGATTGATCTTACCAAGGCCGACTGTTATCAGAGCTGTTTTTCATTTTATATGAGACATTCGGACACAAATAGTATCTTTGTTATCTCTAACATATCAGTTATCCATTATTTTACGATTATCACCTCTAAATAATTGTTGACAAAACTATTTCCTTGTAGGATTAAAAAGCAATTTAAACCGATGAATTTAAAAAAGAAGCAGGACTTATAATGGCTTTAACTAGTACAGACATCATTGTAATCCAGTATAAGGATATATAAGTGTATCATTTAACTAAGTTAATAGTATAATGTCTTTTGAACACTATTAATCTTTGTCGTTCCCTTTTCTTCGTACAGTTTTACAGTTAAAACTTTCCACAACAAAAGCTTTTTATACTTTTCACATATTTCAGGTTAAACATACACTCAAGGGTAATTAATCAAAAAATTTACACCATCAATTCTATAAATTTCTCTTTTGTATTCATTTACTATAATTATATTGACACACTCAGATATTTTGTGCTGACGAAAAAAGAGGCCGAAAGGATACTTTTTAATTCTTCCCTCAATTTCTCAGACTAAAGATACATAAATGGGGTTCAATCAAGATTCAAGCTTTATATTAAGCAAAAATATTATCAAAGCAGCTGATCCCTACGACTTCGTCTGCAGTGTTGCACCACGGCATGAAAACACATCTCTGAACGCGAAGTGCTTATAAAAATCGTAATTTCTTAAAACCTTCATAACTTTTTATCGCATGGAGACATCGTGATATTTTTTTAGTTAAGGGCAAAGTATCCAAGGAGTAAAACAATCGTTTTGTCCATATATATTTAGTAGTTTTTGTGTGACGTGCGCACAACGGTAAACCTCAGTCTTTTTATTAAATAGACAGATTCAATTCACAGGATTATTCATAATGATCTCAGATCATGTGGGGGTTAATAGCTTACGGAAATCGAATGCGCATTCTGGCTGCAAGATTACCGTGAAGGAGTCGAGTGGCGAATGGCGGGGGAGGTGCGAGGTGGTACCGGGTGCTCTCGCGCAGGCCGACGACCCGGTCGGTGACCGTAGGGCGTCAGGCGTGCCCTTCTCGCCACGAAACTATATTGCCAGTACCGCAGGACAAGATTAGAAAGTTCCTTTAGACGTCAAGACAGTTAAAACCCGTTCCGTAATAATTTTGTTTTTACCATTCGTTTATTGTATATATTTTCTTTGTAAAAAAATTTGGACTACATATTTATCTATGTAGATTATAGATATAGATAGATACTTATAACTTCAATATTTTGACTTGACTGAAGTGGTAAAAAAACGTTACCGACCTTAAGCCCTTCTTCCACGAGGAGCTATGGTAACCCTACTCTCAGGAGGAAAACAACACAAGATCTTTCAGCTACGATATTCTGTAGGGTGAAGGTTTTTAGCCAGTCGTGGTGCCCTAAGTATTGATATTTCCAAAGAGATTTCTCTGAATCCTACCTCTCTTCTTGAACCCCCATTTTCTAAGCAGATATGGCACCCCTACTTGCTGCAGGAACACAACACAAGGTTATTTGGTTGCGATCTTCTGTTTCATTGAAACCATTTTGGTAATTTTTATGAAGATGTAATTTTTGAGAGGAAAGCTCGAAAATTATTGCTCTTCTCATGATTTGTTATGAGTAGGAGTTTACTTAGCCTGCGACTTTCATCACTTAAGGTGAAGATGAGGCTGCCAGATGAGCTGATGTGCTCAATTGTTATGGATTCACACTCAGCTTAAAGAACGTGCCAGAAAAGCAGAGACAAATAAAAATCCATACAGTACCATATTGAATGGGTGAATCCCCGACACGAATAGCTGCGTATGCAGTTCCGCATCTACTATAATTACTATAAAAATCCAAACATATTTTTAGACGAAACTTGTAAACAAAATTTCAATTCTTTAAATATTAGTAAGTAGGTATCTAATCTGTTAAAGCACTCGAACAATGGATTATATAAATTTCCGATCTCAGATGGTACCTACAAAAAACCTACAATAGCAATAAGCATTACACAGCGTATAAGACAAGAAGCGCGAAGGAATGTATGAATTATGGAACAGAACAACACAAGAACTCGAAGGACCGGTCCCCAGATGGCGTGCATTTACCACCGTAGAGTGCGAGTCGTGACTTGCTAGGACGAAACTTGTGTAACCGAGTGAAGTGGAAGCTCTAGGTGGGACGGGCGCGGTTAACTTCGCTCCCGCACACTGTAACGGAGAAATACTGACTACAACAAGACAATTTTTATTTAAAAAGAAAACCAACTTCAATAAATTTGAAGTTTCCTTGTGTCTCTTCGAAGTTGAAAGTCCAATGCCAATGAAATTAAATTGTTGTCCCATTATGAGGTATCCCATAAAAAAGAATCATCCAAATTGGATCATAAACTAAGAAGTTATAGCATAACAACCATTTAAAAAAAACATTCGAATTGAGAACTTCCTCCTTTGTCTTCA
Source organism: Saturnia japonica (assembly GCA_033032175.1). Lineage (NCBI taxonomy): Eukaryota > Metazoa > Arthropoda > Insecta > Lepidoptera > Saturniidae > Saturnia > Saturnia japonica. The sequence continues at coordinate 969,620 of CM065317.1, forward strand.
TAGTTGCCTTTGTCTATTAGTTGTAAGGTTTCGTCAACTTATAATGGTGTAGGTTCCCCAAGAAAACCTACGGGTTTTAAATAGCCGTCCATGTACCACCCACAAAATTCAAGCTGTAGGGTTACGCAGCAAAGATCAGTAGCATTAAGCCACATTGATTTCTATTATCTTTAGTATCTCTATTAACTTTCTTGACTGAATAATTATTTTGAAAAATCTCAAATCTCGCATTATTAACACTTGTGCGATGCTTTACGCCATACATATGAGCAGTAAACTCTTGAACCACTTTAATTTGTTCGTTATTGCATAGAATGCTAGTAAGCTTAGGCATAGACAACTTTCGACGCTAATTCTGTATGTTTTTTTTTATTTTGTTTTCTTACATGCTGGGCTTGTCAACTAAATTTCCGAATCAGGAACTTTATGAACATTAGCTAGTAAAACTACTAACACACCAGCATCAGAAGCTTTGACTAAAATTTTTGAAGTTAGTACCACTTTACTAATGTGAAACAATTCTTTTGTCCGCATCTTCATATTGACATTCATAACCGATTTGAACACGGAACGTGGGCTGCGAATTATAACACGTTAACACTCACCTTTGTAAACTATAATAATATATGCTTTAACATTTATTTATTTTTATATTCTACGCTTTAAATATAACATTTATCGTTGTATAATAAATAATAACGCGTTATATGTATGTATCCGTTCTGAATACGCTTAGCTACTAGTCTACGTCATTTTCTAACGCAACGATTTTATAGCAATCACTCCACCGCGCTTTATTACGTAGTTTTTGAACCTTTAAATCGCGACAACCCTACGACTTCCCATATTATCTTGTTGAAATATTATTATCTACATTTTGAATATAATTCTGTAAGGAAACTCGATGATGATAAATTTAGATTCACGCTTACCTGTTTATACGTCATGGCAACCTTTCATTCTTGCCTGGAAAAATGTAGGAAACGTTACATTTATGTTAAAAAATAGCCTTGCAGGGATATGAAATGGCACCCTATTATATTTTGTTTAATAACATTATATTGAATAAAAAAATACATTTTATCATGATTGGGGTAGGTCAACCGAAGCCAGATCTTAGACATCATAAAAATTATATAATATCTTATTACGTTCCTTGCTGAACTTAAATGAAATATTTTACGCTAAATTTATGATCTAACAACAACCCTAACGATTTTTAGCAGTGTATGGTTATAGGCATTTCGGAAGAGTTGCTTTCTGCGTCCGACACAAAGCCCGGTAAAGCCGTAATAACACTTCAACCCCACAGCTTTAATAAGATATAAAAAAATGTGTTATACATTTGTGCGCATAGTAAAATGTGTGCGTGGAACCTAGACACGCAGTGCTTATTGTTGCGTTTGTGTGGGAACTGCGAGCACACAAGCAGTAACGCGTCAGCCGTCGTACGAGCGACACGTATTCTTTACGCTCTCTCGTGCTCGTACAGTCAGTAACAAAAATGTCAAATACAATTGCGAAGCGAAAATGTTTACAGAGACAGGTACAACATTTTTACCTTATTATGAAATACTTATATTTTAATGTATTTTATACTCATAATTGTATATATTTTTAGACCCGTGAAATTATTGCAAAAGTATATGAGTTTTTGAAAAAAGATGCTGAAGAAATAATTAATATAGCGATTGATCCAGAATGTACTACACGTCAGGCTATGATAACGTATATAAGTGATCATGTTAACTGCGCTCGTAAAAGAACTGCTAAGGCCGTCGGAGTATCAGAACGAACGATTACTAATATTTTAGCGGAAAAAAGACAACCGGGTTCCAACTTTAAATCACCTTATAAAAATCGGAAGAAACGCCCAACCAAGCTGGAATTAGATGACTCTAACGTTAAAGTTATACGTACGACGATTGACAATTATTATTTAGAACATCAAAAGTTACCCACTTTGCTTAAGCTAAAGAGAATATTCCAAGAAAAACTTAACTATGAAGGGAGTTTATCTACTTTACGTAGCGTTTTAATAAAGCTGGGATACAATTGGGGAAAAAATAAAAAAAACGGTAAATCTGTAGAATGATATGACATTCAAATGCCTAACATATTATTTCATAAAATTTACTGTGTTATTACATACTTCACACATAAGCCAAAGCGAATAAAAAGAATTCAATAAAATCAGCTCGTAAATACTATCGTTTTTATTTAGCTCGCCTTTAGTTAATACTAACGTTATACCCGATGATGGTTTTATATTTAACATGTTAAGCCTACAAAAAAAAAATTGGCTCTCAGAAAGAGCTTGGCGACTGATTTGAAACTTGAGGACAGATGCTAGCCAAGCGAGCTCTAAATAATTCCCTTGTTATGTGGCAACAGGTAAACAACAATATTTCCTATCGCCAAAAGGTTGGTCTCGCTGTAAAATGGGAACAATCAATTGATAAGATATCTGTCGCGGTACAACTAAACCACATTTCTAAGCATACATTTCCAGTAATAACTCAGTTTAATCTATCAATAACAACTGACTTAATTAATTCATTATTCAAATGCTTAACTAATGAAAAACACATTAGTAATTAGAATTAGATAAATAGAAAATTATATTGTTCATTTGACAAAAAAAACACGTGTGAGAAAATTATTTATAAAAACTTCTCTGCTTTACTGTACACTTGGATGTGCAGGCCACTATGTTTGTACTTTATACCTACACACAGAGAACATTGTATAACGTTAACACACACATAGAACTGCGCGCAGTGAGCGAAGAATTGATCTCTGTTTGCAGCTAATCACACGTGAGTGAGTTTTGTGTAGAAACACAGGGCTACATTGCGTCTGCATTTAGTGTGCGACGCGGCTGTGTTCGCGTCGCTCTCACACAACTTTGCTAGACTGAATATGTAAAAATTAACTGGGTTAAGCAAACATCAGAACGTGGAACGGCTTGGTGAACAAATGTACTGACTGGACTACAAACCTTCCCCTCTCTATATCTATGTATGGTGGTTGCGACAAAACCCAACATATCACAGCATACTAGAGTAAATGTTACCTCGGATATAGGTATTATAACCTCTGAAAACGAAACTAGTTCATATCTAATAAGGTAGAAATTTAATTTAGCAGCTTCCCCGCCACCACCAACAAATAACAAATTAGGCTAAGGTATATGCCATATTTAATAATAAAATCTTTATTTTATATTTATAGGTGCGTCAAAATAATTCTAAAATTATAGTGCATATTATAATAATTTATAGTAGTAGTGAAAAAATATTGCAGTGCGGTCTGATACAGTATACGTTTACAATGTATGGGTATTAGTGACATCATTTGACGCATGTTTCGTGTATGTTTATAGTATGTCCCCAAAAACGGTCAAGGAAACGTTTGAGAAACGAGCCAATATTCTCGAGTATTTACTCGTACATACGTCATTAATTGTTTAAAGATGAGTCAAGACGTCATGGTTAAATAAATATACTATTAAAGAGTATTGAAATTCATTTTTATTTTACCTTCCAATACACATACATTACCTTCAAATTTTTCGAATATTCACTTACAGTCCATAAGACATGTCTCTAGTGTATATTCCCGAAAAAAAATATGGTTTAATCACTACTCCAGACATTTTGTCGGGCTGACTATACTGCTAGCCAAGGGCCCTGGAGCCCTCCAGTAGAGGTTTCACCGGGTTTGGATTCTCCCATATAACAGAAGTACGGAATACGAGAACATTCCTCAAGGGTCCAGTTTATCTCACAATGTTTATTTCAATAACAACCAATAGCATCTGTTATAGATGATTGATTACATTCAAATTAATAAAATACAAGTGAATTTTAAAAAAGGTAATTGACTCTATGCTAATGATTACACTTAGGGTTGCCACCTATCATTGGAAGAAAAATAGTATATTTTTCAAATATGTAATTGCAAAAAAATATAGTACTTTTGGGAAAGTATTAGGAAAAAATATAAAGTACACAATTTGTTTTTCATCATTATTAATCAACTGCCCAAAAGAAGAGTGTAATGTTTACAGGGTTCATGTATGTGAGTTTCTTTATTCCACCAAAACTTTAAAATACATACTTGAACAAATTGGAAAAAAAAAATCGCCACATTTTTGTTCAATACATGTAAAACTTAGACGAAAAGATTCTGTGGTCTATGAGACGTGATGCAAAATATGACTAACAAAATGAAAATAAATTTCAATGATAATTTGCCCTTCTGTTTAATTTAATAAAATAATATAAAATTAGAGTGACAGTTGAATTAGCGATGAAAATATAGTATTTTTCGTACGATGTATATTATTTTTCTATAATTTATAGTACAATTGAATAAATATAGTACGGGTGGCAGCCCTAATTAAACTCGAATCCATATTTCCCAGGCCTACTGACTGCAAAAAACTAAAATTAATTACCTATGTAAATCGTAGGCACGTAAAAGTGTCCGTTTATAATGTCAAAATAACAGCTTTTACTAAATGCGTACAAAAGTATCTATGTATGGTACTTAATATTTTAAAAAATATAAACAATTTTAAAATTTTTTGTCTGCCTATCTTTCTGTTTGTTCCAACTAGTCTCCAAAACGGTTATTCCGATTTTCATTGGACTTTCACTGGCAAGTAACTGATGTTATAAAGTGTAAGATAGGCTACATTTATTTTAGAAAAATAATTAGGGTTCTGCTTTAATAAAATAAAGTAGCAGTGTCCAGTCCAGTACCGCGCACGTTCACCTTCGCCGCCGCGACGCGCCGCGCCCGCCGAATACGAAATTCCACGCGGACTAAGTCACAACAAGCACAACTAGTTTATATTAAAACTATAATCAATATTCCAAATAATCTGTTTTTCTAAAGTTGTTTGGCGACTTCGAAACCCAAATCCTTGTATTTAAAAAAGGTTACAGTGACCGGCACTAATGTCATATCATCAAGAGCGTGCACGCGCACGTAGCTGAACAAATGAAAACGACATCAACATTATCAATGGCGGACTGTTGACCCACGCGCTCGTAAAGTCGTGATGTCACTTCCGTTTCCCGTGCGCCCGCGCCCGCACCCTCTCCCCCGCCTCCGCCGGGCCACGCCGCGATACGCCACGGTACACCTCGCCCGTCGCCGCGCAGGCCTGGCAGTTGGCACAAATCCAAGCTATTCCTGTTACATTTGAATCAATATGACTCAGTGACAGTGAGTTAGCCGAGTTTATTGTTTTCTATCTATGTTAGTTTGATATCTGATGTCATTACGTCTGTTAATTGATCTCTCGGTAGGTAGTAGCCAAATGCTACTTCTCAGACTTCTCTCCTAATAAATGAAAAACTATAACGGCCTTAATAGGTTTCATGGTGAAATTATTAGGGAATTCTAGGTTTTCAAGGGAGGTTTATTAAAAACACAAAATTTCATGTGTTTACGTCGAATAGTTTTAACTTATGGAGGTGTAGAAAATAACCAAAAATGGTTCATGTAACTATGTATACACATTTGCCGATGTCTCCCATTCAAAACATGGTTGAAACACTGCCGTGTGACCTTTTTCTTAAATAATCCATAACAAACAATGTATAAAATATAAATAATCCAAAGAGTACATACACGGTGCAACTGTTAGGCTTACGACAAACCTAACTAACAGAAATTCCATCGCCGAACTTACGTCGCGGTAAATCCGCAATCGAAACATAACGTCCATATTCAATATTCCATAGCGGATTATCAGTCGACTGCCTAACTTTATACAGCTTGTGATGTAAAGTGGATCCTATAGAAGTGATAACTATTTATGAAAAAAACTTTGTGTAAAACACCGCGCAGTCCGCGTCGTCGGTCCGAGCGGTCCGCCAAGTGTAGCGACTGGCGCGAGGTTTTAAAATACAGGCAATGCGACGTTGCCACTAAGACGCCGAAAGAAGTTCGGTGCGCGGAGGCCGGAACAGACGCCGAGACCGAGCGTTCCACCAACGCGGCAACGGAGCAACCGATCTTCCGCGTAAATCCGCGGAAGATCGGCGGCAGAATTTCCGTTAGGTGTGGCGTGGGCCTTAACTATTAACTGTTTATTAGCTGTTGGCAATACTGTGGATACAAACTTGACTAGCCACGAGTATATTTATAAATGGAAAGTATATATCATGTAAGAACCATTAAATTTTGTCGGAATACTTGTGGTAAGGTTTCAAGTTTTTAATGCCACTGTGAAATGTTTACCGTAATGTTTTAGTTTACAGCAGTCAGTCACTACTATATTTATTTTCTGGACCGATATTATTAAATTAATGCGATGAGATTGACGATGATCTTAGATTTACAGGCTCTCTATCGGCCGTTTTCAATAACATATCTGAGTTTAGTATACATTTGTAATAATCACTGTCTTTCTTAAGACAGATATCAGCTTCCCTCTTATCTAATCAAGCTATAGGATATGGATATTTTGGACATATATTATGTAGATACGAAAAACTATTCACTGATAAGTTATTAAAAAAAAAGGATAAAAGGTTATATTTATCTATCTTTAGTAACTTTAACAACGGATACAAACAAATAGGTACTATAATAAGAAAGAAAGAAAAAGCATTTATTCGACAATAACACCACACAACTCACACAAATGTTTAAATAAAAAATTAAACAAACAAATTGATACAATAAATGAAGTGTTGCATGAGGTCGTAATAGGTTCCTTTCTCAGCATAATGCTGCAGACCTACAAGCGCAAGCACTACAGCGCTCATATTCTTACAGAGCCTGTAGGCATGTAAAACCTCAAGAACGAACTAACACAACAACAATTTTAATTTGTTAAACTAATCAATCCTAACATTATAAGAATAAGCAACATGTGTGCTATAATTTATACATCTATAATATATATATATATATATATACACTATAATCATGTATATTCCTCATCATTATCAATAGATCAATATAATCATATCCCATACACATCGAGATAGACTGCCCGCCACTTGACAAAAAAATATTTACCTACTGAGCCAACATAATTGAATTGCATAGTAAATTCATTCTTGCAACAATAACTAATATTTTTTCAATTTAGCTTTGAAGCTGAAACGAAACGTCGGCGTAATATTTCGAATAGGAGGTGGTATGTTGTTCCAGTACTTAGTTGCTCCATATATCTAAAAGAACGGAGAAGAAGAAAGCTACAGTTTTATATTATGACCTTATACATAACTGAACTAACTGAATGTTTACTTGGTTAAATTCGAACTACCTCAAAAATTGATTAACTGCTTGACGAGTTTAAACCTATGATATAGGAGAAAGTATTAAGATTAAAGTCTAGTAAAAACTTTTGCTGTCACTTTTCGTTGAGTGCCAATGTCAATATTTCGGGGGGTCTAAGTTCAATGGCACTTGTTAGGTTAGGATTCGCAGTGTTAATTAATTTGATTTAATATATAAGTAACAGACATTATAGATAAATTTTAGCTTTCTGCAGTCTTTCTCCATATAAACTTTAACCATGCCAAATCTCAGTCTTCCGTGCACGCAATACGCTTAAAAAGGTACCGAAATATTAAACACGCTAATCTCTGCAGCCACCAGTCGGATTCGAAAAATTCCTTTTGTATATAATAGCCAGACTTACGAGGAATAGTATAAGCTATCTAACTTTAGTTTACAACTCTGAGCTGGACTTAAATATTTATTTTTGTTACGTAAGTCGTAAGTCGGAAGTCGAGGCCATCCCGAACTGCTTTATTCGCGTGCGTTGGCGTTATCGTTAATGATACAGAAATATAATGTTCTACTAAAATATTGGTCCTTAGTATATCTAAAAAAAGTCGCCATTAGTCTATTATACATAAACCATAGTAAGGTATTTTGTGACAAAGATTTGTTGAAAATTAAAATGTGATTTATAAGCATTATTTTTAAACAAGGCATATTAATCCTTACGAACAAAAGATACTTCATCATAAAGACAATTTTATGAAATTAAATTTTGCTCTGTATAGTATGTTATTTGGACACATAGTTTAGGAGATAATGAAAAATTAAAATAATTTGTACTTGCGGGAAGAACAATTATGATAAACTACACGGGTGCATTGGCGGCGCGGTGTTTGTCGGATAAAATGAACATGGGTGAAACCGTGGGACACTGTTAGTTCTGTATATAGCCATAATTCGTGCAAGCTATACAATACCTAATTTTGAATTAAATGGCTTTCGATGAGATTGTACATTATGGTTACAAGTTGAAATTGTTTAACAGCTGGTAACCCTTATCTCAAAAACCTAACGGTACTGGCAGCTGTCATAACTTCTGCGTGGGAATCATTCCGCACGAACAAAGAATCCTATCGTACGATATCAATTCAAAACTATTTATCACGCCACAATAAAAAAAAAAATTGCTTTGTTGTATACTGTTTCTGTAAATTGAATATCTTTCTATATTTGGGCCAACAGTTTTTGGTCTTGCATTTCTCAGTACCGTCCAGCGTTTCAATTGTATTTTTCCCGCAAACCAAATAAAAAAGTTAGCAACCTTAGCTACAACTGTCTGACGTGTCTTATTTACAGTCTGTAACAAAGACCTACTGATATCCCACTATTAAGTTTATTGTGGTTATTAACCAGTTTAAATTATGTGAGGATGTGGCCCAAGACGGTAACCCGCTAAGCCTTTAGTGAAAGGAATGTCTATCAAGTGCAGCTGCCAGAACACACCTATAGGTAATTGGCGACAGATTTTCAACATGAGGTAGTGAGGTAGTTAGCTAGGCGACCATTAGAAAAAGCCCTAAGACCATATTACGATTTCATCATATTTTCCTTTGCCGAAATTTGAAGCTTATTGCAGGGATTCGAACTTAAATCGATCGATGCGTCGACGTACTGTTACCACGATACTTTTATGACACTTCTAAAAATACAATTTTATAACAAAATCATTATAAAACAACAACAAAACAGCCAGAAGTGTCATACAAAAACCCTGACAATATTATTATTCAGAAATTTTAAATAGAAAAAATAAATATCGAATATACAATTTTAGAAGACAAACTAGTCCTAGGCAATAAAAAATTACAATATATTAAGTAACAAGTACATAAAAACAAAATAAAAATAGATATACCGATGCCTCCTGTGAGGATTGAACTCACGACCCCTGGTTTACGAGACCAGTGCTCTACCACTGAGCTAAAGAGGCATAGAAGGTTACCGTGAAATATTCGTCCTTGTACCATAACTACACATAAGCATGATCTTATCGCAGAATAAACTAATTTATAAATTTCTCAGGGTATTTATACTTCTTTTTGACTTGAAGATAAATAAACTACATTCCAAGTACGGCAATGGCCTCGTAACAACAGTATAGTTTTAACACAAATATAACAGGATTTGTTTTACAGAAAAAAAAAACAACTTTAAAGATTTTGCTCAGTTTCCTGGTGTATCTTCCAAATCCAAAGTCCAATGCCAATGAAATTAAAACGGGACCATCCTTGAGGTATCCCCTTTCCAACAAAAAAAGAATCATCTAAATCGGTTCATAAACAAAGAAGTTATGGCTGAACATCCTTTAAAAAATACATTCGAATTGAGAACGTCCTCATTTTTTTTAAGTCTGTTAAAACTACATTAGTATGATGAAAGTAAGGAAGTAAGGAACACATTGGCTGCGAGAAGAACTATAATCTCACGGTATAGTATGGCGAAGGGTAAGAATTATCGACCTTTATTCGTGCTGTGACAGGCGCTACTATGTAAGTACAACTGTGGCTCTATAGACCAGTTCGCGTGGTTCGCTAGTGGAAGGGATATGGTGGAATAAGATCAAGTAACCATTGAAATCATTCAATACTGCAGACAGCCCGTTATAACCTGCCCAGAGCATCGAGGAGTTATTGGCTGGAACCGTCCCAGAGATGTAAACAGTATTCTATGCACAGCCGAAAATGACCCTTATAAAGAAGAAAGGATGGCGCGGCGTGAAAAAACGACAATAAACAATTGAATTAAAATTTTATTGTGCATTTGTTATTTGTATCAAGATTTGCGCAACTACAACCGAAAAGAAGAAAAAAACTAATTACTAACCGTAGTTTTAAATATAAACGGCAGGGGTCAATATAATATATTCCCAAACTTAAAACCTGTCATCTGCTATTGCATATGATGACATTTACAAATGCATGCTCTGTTTTTAATTCAGTGATTTTAAAAACAGAGAACCGAAATCGCTTAAATGCAGGTATTGTATTATCAATTATTTATATTAAAGTTTTATTAAATATATGCAATTAAAATAATTTGAGCCTTGGTTACAAAAACATATTTTAGGATGTAAGAAAAATTTAAATAATATGTAAAGTATGTTATGTTATCATGTGAAGCAATTATTAAATACATAATCATGTCCCTCCCTATTATCACTCAATTCATTAAATAATTATACATATTTACCTAATTAAACAAACAATAAACTAACCTTATCTCCTTTGGTTGCTGATCTGCAAAGAACAAAAAGAAATCATTTAAATTAAAATGTTTAGAATTTTTTAAATCAAATATAATTCAAGTTTTATATACTTTCCGCTCCTAACAAATGGCAGTAAAATATTTAAGACTGAATATTTCTTCTATACTGTAAAAAATAGCAAGAGAATATTATAATATTTTATTTCAAAATAAAAGTTACAACTAACGCCATCTGTGTACATGTTATGGAACCAAAAATGCATTTCTTTGCCTTTAGGATTTTACACATAAATAAAATTAAACTACTACAAATCTAAACTTACTGTGGATAATTTAGTATAATAATCTTACTTGCTCTTTATTAGAATTAACTAAATGTGAGCAGTGTTTAACATTTATAGAGTAATATTATGAAGTCCCTTCCACTGAATACCACACTACAGTCAAACTCTATTCAATTGTGACAGAAATTTTTTTCAAAGTACAGTTCAATCATTTCAGTCAATTATTGATTTAATTTCATTGATATTTTAATATTTTTTAAAATCCAAAATTAACAATTTCTAGTGCAATTAAAGTAAGTATTCTAAGTTACTAGCAAGAACTTGCTTTGTTTGGTGCTGTAGTGTTTCCAATTTATATGAGTAAACTTGTATTATTGTACACCATACTATGAAGCGAGCCATTGGCATTCCTGGAGGACATTGGGTGACTGGACTCGCAAAAACCACCCGTCACACAAATAGGGCCCCCATCAGGGGCCTAGTTGCGAAAACCAGTCCGCTACCAAGTACCCCATATTATGCAATGGCAATAAAATATCTTATTATTATAAGTGAGCAAGTTGTGTTTGGTTTCTCGGAAACGGCTCAAAAAATTTGAATGAAACTTTGTATTTTGATAATGTTTTACATTCCATGTATATATTACCCAGATATTAATATATAATTTGTTTATTGTACATAAATGAAGTGAGTTGAAATTATTGGATAAAACAGGGGTTTCAAGCAGTCTGAAAAACTCTCTACAAATTTTACTATTTTAATACTAAATATACTGACTTAATTATTGTAATAAGGTCAATTAATAATGAAACAGTACAACAAAAATACTAACAAATGAACAACACAAACACGATTTGAAACTAAAAGTAAATAAATATAGTTTTGGTAAAAAGAGCTTCTGCATAAACATAAAACAAAAAAAATTATTTGTCCATTATGATTTTAGTGATCAAACAAACTAAGCAGAATAAAGATATTTGAGACTATGCTTTATAACTTTTAGTAGGTACATTAGGTATAAAATAACATGTTTACCTGAGTCCAAGTTTTCCACCTGTACAGCCTTGTCAGCCGCAACGCACCCAACGTCATCAAACACAATTCCACATTTTTTATACAAATTACACCTCAGTCTCAAAAATTTCTCTTTATCATTGTATGCTTTGATTTCATCCTGGAACAGAAATTGTATTTTCAATCAACAACGAGAGTACTAATTTCTTGATATTATTCTGAATATTTATTTTTTATTTTAATGATTGTTTTTCAGTAACTAATTTAACTAATGAATAAAAACATGTACTTGTCAAAAATTTATCTATAATTATATCAAGCACATTACAATATGTACAGTATGTTTTCATACTTTGAATAAACAATAATAGAAATAAGAGCAGATGTGGTCAGCAGATATGGTTTGAACGATTTCATACAATGAAGCATCTAAAAGCCTACCTTCAATTCCCTCAGCTTTGTGTGAGATCTACTAGTTAAACGATTCCTAAATGGAGTCTCAGAACGTTTCTGTGCTTGTTGTAAATGTAAAGATGTAGTTGAACCCTTTGATTTTAAATTAGAAGATGTCTTACAAATCTCTTCAACTTTTCTACAATTGCGGTTCGGCGACTGCGCTGGGTTCATTGATGTTATAGTTTTACGTGGCTTCACTACAGACGTACGTCTAGCGATTTTCTGAGGGCTTAATTCTGGTGTGTAATCATTTAAAACCACAGGCAGTTCACTAAAAACTCCGGAACTAAAGTTTGAAATAGATGGTTTCGCGCCAACATGGTTAGACGGTTTTTCATGCCGCGTCACTTGAGAGGACGATTTTGAACCAAAACCCGAACTGTTATATACCCGAGGCATGACCCTGTCATATTTATTTAAGGGGGCTTTCTTGATTTCATCCATTTACCATTAAAATAACAAGAGTATGGTTTCAATTCAAGTCAACCAAATGTTTTGCAAACACTCTATCACTGTCATAAGTGACAACACCAGTGCTGCCAGTAACCAATAGTGAAATATTACCAGGGACTGCTCAAAAAGTAACATTTTGGTCACAAAAGTAACGAATTCCCTTAAATGTCGAAAAACTAGTTTTAAATATCACTCAGCTCAGTCAAACAAGATCACAATTAACTAAAGTAGACTAGGAGTATGAAATACAAACAAACTTGCTGCTTCAAGTGACAGTGCATGGTTTGGGTTTACCGTTTATCTACCTCCATATTGCCCTTTCCGTTTTCCGTGAGAGAGCTAGCTGTAAGATCAGATAAAATTTTGCGAAGATACCGAGTTCACCTCAAAAAAATACTGAAATATACCGATTTGTACAGGACAATTAAACCAATAAAAATACCGTTTTTCATAAAAACGAAGAACACTCCGGTGTTTGATGACATTTTTTTAAATAACGTTGCTGAAAACTAGACGGATACGACGACCCAAGCTACCGGTGGCTAGGGCTTCATAGAGAGGAAATTCCTCGCAATTCACACATTCTGTATCTTGCCCTTGATCCAACAGTAAACTCTTAGCTGTTAGACCATTCGCTGATACGACTATGGAGACAATTATTGTTGACTCCACATTCCATATGGCGGTAACCTCGTGAGCCAAGTCCAAGTACTGTGAAAGTTTATCTTTGTCAGCTTTGACGAGGTTCTCATCATGGAGGATGGTGACATCGTCAAGAATTGACGACGCACCACCCTATCTAACAGCACCATATCTAGTTATATTGGTTAAGATAGTCCTGTCTGTGATGATAAACCGATCTCAGTAGAGCACAACACGACCGTTATTGAAAATTGGCGTTGGTGCGTACTTATAGTAAGGCACCTCAAAACTTACAAGACTTTATTTAAGAGCAAGTTGCTGGTACATAATTCAAACTACTTGACTATGTCTGTCTATTATTATTACTAATAAGAAATTATTGTGTTGTTTTTGTTTTGATCCTAGGCCACCCGGGAATTTATGTTAAAGAACGGGCAGATCAGTTAACTAAAGATGCTGTGAAAGGTAGGTATCATCATCTCTTTTTAAAGTTCATCTCAAGAACTCTTGGAATGAATATTGGGAGAGTAGTGCTGGATCCAAAGGGAAAATTTATTTTAATATTCAGTCAAATGTTAGTTTGAAGCCTACATGGGTTTTAAATCCGTATTTAGTAAAATTGTAATGAGTAGTAATGACCATTCTCATGCAATTGGGTCACGCATTTACTTCTTAACACCTTGCCAAAATTCGCATTATGGAAAATGGATCCTGTGCATGTGGTTTTGATGAGGGCGATTTTAACCATATTCTCTTTTCTTTTCCATTAAACGCTTTCTCTAGTTGTTCGTTGCTTCGATAGCTTAGGTGGTTGTAGGGCTGGTTAATTTCACTTGATTTAATAGCAAAAAAAACTTTACAACAGCAATCGTTTTATTTAACGAAATACAATGTTGCGCTGTGTGTTCAGTTAGACGTCCGAGTGAGAGTGTTGCAGTCTCGCGGGGTGACGGCAAGTGGCCGTGCGCGGGGTAAGGCTTGCTCTCGCCCCGCTCCTCGCTGCCGTGCATGTATGCCGTAACACTAGTCTCATTAATTGTTTAAGATCACTACAAGTTCCTCTTCCTGTATCTATTTTCTGTTTCCTAATGACATTAATATAAATAAAACACTTGCTCATTTTATTTTAGAAAATATTAATAAAATGTAATATCAAGTTATGTAAGTAATTATATAAAAATATTAATAATTATGATAAAATGTGTCTGTATAAAGTATATATGTAAATATTTAAATTCTTATCCAGTTTCCAAATTTCTAATAATTTTCTATTAAGCAAACATCCTAAGTTTTTAATAAATTTAAGTACAACTGCAACATTATAAGGAAAATTCTCTATTGAAACTTTATAATTAACTCTGGCAAATGCTTCCATGGTGCCAAAACAAGAAGAGTTTTTGTGGCTAATCGAAATGTATGTTTCCAGTTTATATTTTATAATCCACTTCCACATTCCACTTTATGTATGCACAGTAACCAACCAAAATATATCTTGCAAAACACCACCAATATTACTTAATAAGGGATCAAAAATCCTAAGTAATTGAATTTAAATCAACACCATGTTAAGTCATTTTAAGATCCCACCAAACACATTACCAGAGACCTTAGATTTATTTTTTGGCAATACCTTTCATTTACTCTTTTTTCTTCCTATTATTTTTTTATATATTATATATATCTATATATGTATACATATATATGTTAGTGACATCTATAGGATATGTTTATAGAGTAAATAACTATAATAATTAGGAAAATTAGTGAAAGTAAATGAACATCTTTGTACATTTCATACACCTACATAATGTTATATATTAAGTATTAATTTTTTTAGACATGACTAAAATATAACCATTGAATTGAGACAGTAATAATAGTAATACAGTTGTTTTAAAATAATTTACACACAAAAATCATAAAAGTATGTAACTTTATTTTTTCAAACTCAGTCTAAATTCTATTTCATTATTAGTTGCACAAATTGATCATATTAAAAAAAGTAACTAATATACATTGTTACTTTCCAACAAGTTCTACATGTTTTGCTTCATAAATATTTTTAGCTTCATTCAAATACTGTTCACACATTGCATTCATTTGTTTAGTCACATTAAAAATTAAATCTTCTGATACTCCTGTCTGTTTTTTCAACTTCTTAGTGTAATCATTTTGAACATCTTTAACAGAATCTCTACAGTGAATGTACAGTGCTTTAGCATTTTTTGCCAGTGCTTCTCTATGTTCTTTTGTAACTTTAGGCACAGGCACATACAGAGTTGTGCCATCTTGCTGAGGATTTATATTAAGACCAGAAGAATTTATAGCTTTCAATGCGTCAGGTATAGCTTGAGGAAATGACGAAAAATTGATGACTATTGTTTTAGGATTTTTTCGCACAATTTGTGCCAGTTCTTGCAACTCGTAGTCTTTTCCCTCAAATTTTACCGAGAGTGATTCTATGGAGCCAGTTGTTGAGCGCAGGGATAAATTTTTAGCAAAGTCCTCCTTCATTTTTTCTATAGCCGCATTGCATCTTTCTTTAAGTTTTTCGACAGGAACAAGTTCAGACATCATGGCTGGATTGATTTCCACTTTGCCGCCTTTACCTTTTTTGTCCTTACCTTTATCTTTACTTTTTGCATAGTTCCTGATCGAAATACTGTGAGAACTGCTGGCACAAGTAATTCTTTCACTAACTCGTATGTAGTTAGAATTAGTTTTTATAGGATTTGTAAATACCGGCAGAATAAGACGATATAAAATTCTAGCACTCATAGTAAGGTCTCGGAATAATAAGGTTTTTACTTGTTATTGACCTCTGATTTATATGCCCAGATATCCACTACATATACATATAAATAACAACATAACCTCAAAAATCTGACATAAAACATTTCTGTTATCTATGATTATAGATTTGGGCTATGGGTTATGGGTTTGGGTATTGCCTGTACGTTTATTATAGTTACTTTTATTAACCTGTAATAATAGATTATTAAAAAATTCTGTTCGTTGTTGCTATCAGGTACCAGGTACAAAAATAAACTAGATTACATTTTCAAAGTATGTTAAACTTACGAAACTATTGTAATATATTAGTTGCAGTTTGTTTTTGTATTTTTTTAATTATTCATTGTTAAATGATGACTTGAAACGTTAAATGAATAATTTTTGATTTTACTAGTGAATAAATATGTTGAGTTCATTCATTTTATTGTTTAATTAAAACAGTAATCACAATAATAAGACGCTTTCGTTGAAATTTGTGATATTAACTTAGACTTGGTCAAATTCTTTCACCTTGATCAAGAATTTCATCGAAACCTATTTAACGAAGAGATCTCCATCAGCTAAGCATTTCAGCAGTTCATTTCGTTCAGTAAATCAGTACGCACTAATGATAACCATTTTCATTCAAAATTTATGAGTTTAAGTTGAGATTAAATTTAACGACATCCATTATGAATTGATGACTGATTGAGAAGAAGCATTTGATTAAGTTATTAATTGAAAATGGTTATACTTTAGTCACAGAGCAAAAATCGATTTCCCTTAATACTTTTCAGTGTGGAGGATAGTCAGTACATGACTTTAAACCAATGAAATTAAATTATGAGTATGAACCATAAAACAATGCTTGTAAGGCTTTTAAAAAGTTGCATTATAATGGGTACTTATGCTATCAAAAATAAAACACATTTTTACAATAAATGCGAACATTTACGAATATCAAAATAACAACGTAGAAATAAAGAATAGAGAGAAAGCGATATAGCCTTGTTGTGTGTACAACCGAGATGTCAAATCAACTCCATTTCGCTCCGCGGCGCCGTATTCACCTATGTACTAAGTGAGTTGAGTCTAAAGGAAAGGCCAAGTTATCATCTGTCATTCGATCCAAAGTGAGTGATAATATGCTGAATAAAAAAGATCCACAGAGGTGAAGAAGACTTCATTTGCATGATCCGAAGTAAGCAGTTCATTCGAAGAACTCATTCATGAATTACATAAGTCAAGTCTACATCTATACTCTACAACTGCGTTAACACATCATTTGTAGAGGTGTTATCTTCTTCTTCCTAATTTGGCAACCGGTCCTCTTTAATGAAGATCATTACAGCCATTATCGAGTGAATTATACTGTCATGTGTTATGACGATTCAGTATCCTAACAAGATGGTGGCTCCCTTGTTAGAACTTTCTAGGAAGTTTTTGTGGGATCTCGGAATGAATGCTTTCAGCTTATATTTATAATCCACCTCACTTATGCACAAAAACCATACTACCTATATCATGCAAAACGCCACCAATATTACTACATAATATTACATAATATAGGGTCAAAAACCTAAGTAAATGAATTAAAAATAACAACCACAACATATCACTTCAAGATCCCCCCAAAAACTCCTAGAGGTTTTATATTAGCCTGATATTATCGTATTCCTTTTAAGGAATATATTAGTTATCTCATATTAGGTTCCCATACCTATTATTTGGTATTAGTCAAATAATAGTAACCGATTCAATATTCGCTATTAGCTACCTACTTGCAACTAAGCATATCTATTCTCAGTATTTTCTATACATAAAGAATGTGAGTATGAAATAAAAGATTGTTGTGAATAATTATTATTATTATCCGTATGCATATAACGTAAATGAAAAAGTGATTAAATTTTCTTTCGTATTAATAAACAAGCTGTGCCCGTGGCTTCGCTCACGTGGACTACAGGATGCCCGCGCGAATCTTGCTCCCCCACTCCCCGCTGTTTTAAAGATAATAATAGTTATTGTGGGTGTTCTTGAGAAGACAGACGTATACTTTCCCTGACTTTTTTGTAGGTATTTTTAATGTTACATTTACATACAATTATTTAGTACGTTAATTTGTTGTATTTCTTATAGTTTACTCAGCATAAGCCATTTTAAGCGCCCGAATTGATTCACCATAATCAGTTGATCTTTAATTTATGCGGAACCGTAGTTCTTTTTCCGAAATAAAGGTAGCCTAAGTTACTTCCTATAAAATCAGCTATCTACCAGTGAAAGTCCTGTCGAAACCGTTCCAACCGTTTCGGAGATTACCCGGAACAAACAGACAGATAAGAATTTTAAAAATGGGTTTTACACACATACTGTACATACTTTCATAAGCATTTAGTAAAATAAACTGTTATTTTGACATTACAAACAGACAATGCAATTAATTAATTGTATAGATTACGGACTCTCATTAACGACAAAATCTTTGGTATATTAAAGTATATTATGTTAAAAAATGTCACTATGTCATGTACTACAATTATAGATTTTTATATATGTCCATTAAAAAGGTCAATCGATTTATTTTTTAGTTGATTCTAAACACAAAAAAAAAAAATTTACATTTGAAATTCTTTAAAATATATAGATACGATAACATGTATACAATCGCCGCTAGTTACAAGGCACTGAAGGAACACCTAATATAATATGAAATACCAATAGATACCTAATACAAAAATTACACACTAATCTATGAATCGAACTAATATCCGTATTAGCTAATACACTGATATTCGTTAAAAACGGTGCCTATTAAAGTGATTCTGTTCTCATTGCTTGCTTACTGTGTTACCAACCTATGCAGTTTCATACGTAGCCCGACGTATATAATGATGTATTTACTATACATACGTAGCTGCATATACAATAAGCCAGCAGCCAGCGGTCGTTTATATACGAAGTTTCAAATCATGTAGTTGACTTGCTTACTCGCAAGTTGCGCGCCCCTATAACGGACAAAGAGAGAGGTACTTTGCGGTGACTCGTCACGCGGATCCTGATTCGGGTGTCTATTATTTGACTCATATTTGGTAACATATTATTCTGTATTCGCTTATCATCATATATTAGTTCGTGGTGCTTATTATAACCCCTGTACCTATTACGAATATATTCGTTACATCTCTAGTTTGTCAAATCAAACGTCAGTTAGGTCAAGAAAAATGTCTGTGCTGTTTCAAAGTGTAATAAATTTAGGAAAACTATTATCTTTTAGAAAATCTCTTAATACATCATTAACGGCTTGTAATTGTTTGTTTATAAGAAAATCTTCAGGTATTGTTGTGGATATAATGTTTGAGAAATATTATTTTGAAGGTGTCGTAGAGGTTATGTGTTTATTTTAGATGTTGCAAAGTTTACATCGTTCGACGAGGTCGTGGCGCAAAGAAGAGCAGAGGCTAAGCGGAGTCTGGTCATTCAAGTCAACTCTGAATCTTCGTTCAACGAATTATATGGATACTGTTCGAAGTATGCTAGTATCAATGGGGTACATCATTATAAAAACAATGGAGAAGAAGTAATTATGTTTTACGTTTCTTCTTGAATTTTCTGTTATCCTAAGCTCGGAATAACATGTCCCCTTCTTCCACTCTACTCAATCAACTGTCATTTGAATATTCACAACTTTTATATGCATTTGATTTCTCACATAATGCCATTTCTTTTGCGGTCTTCCTTTACTCCAATATTCATATAACTATCTAAATATAAGTAATAATGATTTAAAGTGTTTGAACAATATCACAGGCCTGTTATGATGTTTCAACAGTATCATAAAATTGCTGTTGTGGGCAATTTGTACCTCAAAGATCTTGGCTTTATTTGAATTGTGAAAATAAGATTAAATAACAAATATATACATAGTTTTTAAAGATTTCCAAATATACATTTTTGTGTCAATTAAATTTATACTAATATAATAAAGCAGAAAAGTTTTTTTGTTTGTTTAAACAATGCTAATTTCTGGAACTACTAGTCAGATTCGAAAAATTCTTTTGTTATATGATAGCCAGACTTACTAGGAATAGTATAGGCTATTCTACGTTCAATTCTTTTATTCAATTATTGAATTCAGTTCTAGGTTTCAATTCCCAGCTAGCCCCAAATATTGATTTTTCTTACATAAGTTGGAAGTCGAAACCCTCACAAACTGCTTTACCCGCATGTGCTGGCTTAATGGTTAATGAAAGGTTAACAATATTCTACAAAAATATTCTACAAAAATATTGCTCATTAGTATATCTAAAAACCAGTCAGTGGTAGCATATAGATCTCTTATAAATAAGCCACAATAATATATATTGCAATTTTTTTTTGTTGAAGATTAAAAATTAATTTATGAGCAATATTTTTAAACTTGGTATGTTAATGCTTACAAACAAAAGTTGCTTCATAATAAAGACAATTTAATGAAGATAAACATTGTCTTTTACAGCATGTTATTTGGATGCATAGTTTGAGAGATAATGCAAAATTAAAATAATTCATCACTCGGCTCTATGTGTGTAGTAGTAGTGGTGTGAACGAGCCATGAGATACCACAATGTGCCCATCTGGCCGCCCAATAAAAATAGTCTATACTACAGTATTATAAATCACCAATCAGTGGTTTCTTCTAAATTATATGTTGGTGAAACCACAGGGCACAGCTAGTCTGGAATATTCCAGTGGAATATACTTAATATAGCATGTACAATAATTATAAATAAAATATTAGTGAATTAATAATGTTTAATATTTTCTAGCACTTCATGCTCATTGAATTCAGCACAGAGGATAACCATAAAGAAATATTAAGGTCCTGCAGTTCTCATCAGAAGGATTTTGATGTCATGTCATTGCAATCCCCTTTCTTGTGGTTTCGTGCTGTCCCAGGAAAGAAGGAACATTATGAGGCATCAAATGTACCATGCGTGATGAAGGAAGGAACTGTTGATGCTGACGAGGATGTGTTATTTGAAGAGCTTATGGGTTGTAAAAGTGTTTCAGAACAGATTCAAATTTTGTATGATAGGACTGTATTAAATGATTTGGGTATTCGATTGAGGTACATGGTAGCTAGACAGGTTAGTTTTTAGGTATATCTATGATTATTTATTGTAAAAAATCATTGTAAAAACAATAAATTTTTTATCTATGTGCAATTTGTGTGTGTGTTTAATATCCAGTTATATGTTTTATATAAATCATTTTTAACTTGATACTTCCTTTGTTAGTTTTTTTTTTTTTTTTAATTTGAAAATGCATGCTGTGCTTGGATATCCATATCCATGTTTCTATATTAATATCTTTGGAAAGACTTTCATATATCATAGTACAATATTATAGTTGACTTGTCATTAAAATTATTTGTTTTTTTTTTTAATTTATCATTTTTTTCAGCTAGAGACCATATTCGAGAGTTTGTATGCAAATGTGGCAATATGGCCATTTGGTTCTTCTGTAAATGGATTTGGCAAGATGGGGTGTGATTTGGATTTAGTATTGACTAACGTTTTGTCTGATAAGATGGTAAATATTATTTCAAAATGATTTGAGTAACCAATTTTAATTATCATTTAACAAAAATAATATTGTTATGCTTACAATTACAAAACTTTTAAAATTTATCATATTATAAAGTGATTTTGAAAAAATTTGCCTCAAGGTGGATCCATCTAAGCGGTTGGTTTACCAAGACAAGAAGTGTGAAGGTGGTCGCAGTTCATGGCAAAGGCAAATGGAACTGATTGCTGAATTGCTTGAGCTTAGAGTGCCTGGTGCAGCAAGAGTACAGAGAATTTTACATGCCAGAGTTCCTATTGTAAAGTACACTCATGAATTCACAGGTGTTGACTGTGACCTCTGCTATAATAACATGTAAGTGATTATAATAATTTCACAACATAGTATTATTACTCTGTGCAATATTAGCTCAAGTCCACTTATATGGTGGTTTCTGTATAAAAGTACATGGGTATAAATTCTGCAATAAGTCTGACATCTTGGTGAATGAAACCAACTTGATTTAACTATAGGGGCATTTCACATGAAGCAGACAACGAATATAAAGTGAGGTTCTGAAATTCATTCATATTTGACCTAAATGTTCTTTCTGGGAGATGGAATATGAACACACTGTTAGCGACGCATAGGCCTAAGCGTGATGATAAAAAATAGTAATTGTAAATATAAGTTGTAGGGATTAATAATTTGTATAAACAATCATCAATCTAATGTTTTCAATGTAATATTACGACTTGTAGGTATATAAGAACAGTAAATAAGTTATAAAAATGCTTGCAATGTCATAGAAATAGTTACTTAAAGTATTAAACTCATGTATCGTCAATAATCCGTATTATATAGAAGTTATATGTAATGTTTTATGTTGTATAGGTTTATTAGCCTGCTATATATGTTTTTATAATGCTTATAACATTGAATAGTGTATACATAACGAGTTTCAAGCCATTTAAAGTTGTAATGTTTATCAACTATAATGTTGCAATTAGTGTTTTTATATAGGTATTTATGTCCGCAATGACATAAAATAGTTTTTATAGTAATTGAATAATTGTAATTAGAGATATTAACGATTTATTAAACATTGTGTAGAAATAATAATAATAATAGATAGGGACAGCAATAGTGCAACCGCGACGCGTCACCGCGGTCAGCGGGCCATGCCCATATTTGGTAAAGAGCAGTAAAGATATAGACGCCATCGTCCGTCTCGCTCTCCGGCAGCAGGATAAAAGGCGAGCTACCGGCACACACAGGTGAACCCTAGATAGTAGACTCTCCTTTATACGCCACATCACTCTGGTTAGGAAAAGGGCCGCCTGGACCCTCGCCCGATTGCATCCTCTGTTATGTGCTGCAAGCAAAATGTCCACGAGACACAAGCTTACGCTCTACAAGATGTGTATCCGACCGATAATGACATATAGCTGCGTTGTGTTCGCACATATGTTAAGATATAATTGGAAACGCTTACAAGCCATCCAGAATAGGTTTCTTCACCGCCTTACTGGCGCCCCTAGGTATGTTCGTATGGAGGATCTCCATAGAGATATGGACCTTCCTTCGATACATGCCTATGTCAAACACCTTTCTCGCTCTTATTTCGACACCGCATCGAACCATGCGAATCCCCTAATAAAAGCGGCAGCTTCATATGTTCCCGACCCCAACGCCTGCCGGAGAAAACGCCGGCCGCGTAATATATTCACTGACTCGTCCGACCAAACCGAAACAACTAACGCGTTCTACGCCACCGTCTCTCCAAACAGAGCGTGCCACCGCCCACGCCCGCGTAACCACCGTTCTCTCCGCAGAGGACGGGCGGTTAACTTCGCTCCCGCACACCCGTCTCGTCCACGCTCTCTAGCGGCAACCCAAGCCTAAGTCCGTTCCTCTGTGTGAAACCCTTGGGTCAGGCAGCCGCCCGCGCGATACAAAGTGACACTATACGTGCAACACTTAGTTACCCACACACAACATTACACACGTATGAACACACACACGTGCACACCACACAGGTACATAGATTCTGTAAGGGACCTTTTTTTTTCTTTTTTTGCGCTAGTTAGTGTAGAAAAACCATTCCGATTATTAAATACACATACGCATGGTCCACTCCTTCCTCCCAGGAGGGGAACGTGCATATGAGTATATGTTAGTTAGTTCGAATTCTCGTAGGTTCAGGGAATTAGTTAGATCGCGACCTTTTCGCATTCGCGACGACCGCCCGAGCCGAGGTTCGGCCACTCTGGCACCCTCGTGCGGGTCGTCACAAACTTTCGCGGCTGAGTGCCCTAAGCGCTCGCCCCCAAGTCCGGTGAAGCTGTAAAAGCCGCAGCGGCTCTGTTTTACGATAGGGCCCCTAAGGCTAACAGAGTAGTCAGTTCAAAAAAAAAAAAAAAACACACACAGGTGCCACAAGCTGAAGACTCAAGACTCAAGAAACAAGACAGTACCCAGAAGATAGTACTAAGAAATTGTATTGTGTCTTGAAGAATACAGCGAAATTTATTGTGCAAAATAATTATGCCTTCTCTTACTTTCTAAGCGATTCCTTACGTGCAAAACAAAGAAGGAGCGAATATTGGCTAGGGGTTTCAAATCCAGTAAAATTTTACTAATATTAATATAAACCAAAGACGACCTAATTTCTATAACGCTAAGGCATAACTGTAATAAGGTTTGGAAGATCAAACTATAATGGTCAATTATGTCGACGAAAACCGTTCATTATAGTTTGACCTATGAAAGGTTATATTGTTAAAATTTGTAGCGATAGACATAAGGTCGTGATTGGTATGGTCGTGAGGTACTTTAGTAGTTTAGTTAGACTGACAGTATCGATACGGCAGGTAGCATATTTACATTATCGGTTACAAATGAAAACAATGCGCGTATTAGATAGTTGAAAACTTGCTTTGGTATCGATATTTGGCAACGGATATCAATACCGGTATTGAAACCAAATATCGGCTAGATAGCCGTTGCCAGAAATAGCTGATAACGCCCATGGCTAATGGATATTATTGTTCGTTTGGTTACCAACATAGCGAAACGAGAATCGCTGAAAAAGCAGCTATTGTGATAATGTGTTTGTTGACAGCGTCATTTTCAGTTGTTAGTACCTATATCTGATAGCCGTTGTTAGCTATATCAATACCGATACGGTACGTTAGAGGCATGTCAACCGTTTTCAGTTACGTTTGGCTATAGCGGACACATGCTTAGTATAAAGAAAGCTTTTTTGTTGGATTGGTTACCACAACTGTGTCCGACTGGAACTCTAAGCAACTTAACCATTGTGGACAACTGAATGTGGACTTTGACATTATAATTAGGTTTTAGGTTTGACCAATAGCGTTAAGTTTTATGATTTTAAATTTCCCTTGTATGTTTAGCACCATAAACATACCATCACACCTGTATTGCGAAGGGTTAGACAGGTGTACTAATTTACACACACAATTTGCGGGGGTATGTTTTTAGGTTCCATGTAATATTAGGCGAGCTAATTTCCATTAATCGGGCACAAAGCCAAACTCCGTGCTGCTAGTGAGAATTTCATAGAAAAACCCAATAACAATTTTTGCGTATGGTAGTTACCCTTATAGTATGGTAGGGTGACTGGGTAACTTCTCATGCTTGCTCAGCTACCATCCACAGTCAACTTTAATTATTAATGGTAAGCACCTGAAAGTGTGTTTTGGCAATATAGAGAGAGCCCTCTTCTTGCCTTAGAGTGTTACCATCTTTAGAGCACACTGTCATCGTCATTTCTGTTGAAGTAATATCGTAGCCTAATTTAGTAAAAAACCAGGCTTCATTGTATTCTATTATCATTGTAAGATACTTCGCTATGACTTTCGATAATGCTACCGCTGAGTTACGATTACAAAAAACAATATCTTACATATCGACTCTTTCCGCTACAAAGGTTGCATAGACCATTTTGGCCAAATTTACTTTTTGATGATGCTTAGTTTTTCACAATCTTTCTTTCGTTCTGTATTTTGAAAATGACGCTACAATGAAAAAATGGTCAATTACTACCAAAGATTTTTTAACAACTAAAAAAAATTTTCTTTTATACCAGGTCATAAAACAATATTTTTTTACATTATGAGAGCAAATTTTAAAACAAAGTATTTATAATGCGTTGTATAAACTTGAAACATGAGCAAATGAAGTATAAAAATATAAGGGTTAAGTAAGAAAGTTTTTCATTTGGAGTTACACCCTTTGTAGCGGAAATAGTCGATATATCGTCCAGAAAAATAACCCAAAATCTATTTTCAAATGTTTCTTGTGATATCTCTATATTTAAGGTCCGGTGTATATATGTCTGAGTTACTGTGGCTGTATGGTTCGTTAGACCCTCGTGTCCGGCCACTCACTTTTGTCGTCAGAAGATGGGCTCAGGCTGCCGGTCTGACCAACCCTCACCCTGGCCGATGGATAACCAACTTCCCCTTGACACTCATGGTGTTGTTCTTTCTACAGCAAAAGGGGAAGAATGGACTTATTTTACCAACATTGAAAAATCTTACTCAACAAGCTAGTAAGTTCATTTTAACTTATATTTAAATAAAAGGGGTAAATTTTTGAATGCCATTTTCGGATTAAAATCAAAGTTAAGATAGGTGACATTAGGAATTATAAATTAGTGGCATAATGATTTTGAAGCATAGCGATTTGTATTTAAGAACTGTTGGCAAAGACACTGATTAATTTGCTTTATCATTTTTTTTTGTGTTATTGCTATTATTTACTATTCTACTTATTTAGGTAAAGAAGACGTAAGGATATCTGAAGATAATCTCAACTGCACATTCCTTCGTGACATGAGTAAACTCCCACCGGAATCGTACGGACAAAATAAAGCTAGTCTAGAGAATTTACTCTTACAGTTCTTTGAATTCTATGCCCAATTCGACTTCCAAGAGAAGGCAATATCAATAAATGAAGGTATACCGATCAGGAAAGCAAATGCCCTACCTTTGTATATAGTGAATCCTTTGGAACAAAGTTTAAATGTCAGCAGAAATGTGAGTTTCGAAGAATGCGAAAGACTGAAACTTGAAGTTAGGAATGCAGCGTGGCAATTGGATGCCGGTTTGGAAGGTCAGAAAACCGATGACTGGGGACTGCTCGGCCTGATTGAGAAGAAATCTGCCAGAGGTCTAAAGAGATTGTTAAGGGCAGGGAATTCACATCGACTGGTTTCTGTTAAAGATTTGTTTAAAAAGGACGATAGTAATGAAGATGTAAGTAATATTGACTCTAAAGAATTAGATAATAGTGTAAAGGATATGAAAAATGCTATCGTTAATACTGAAGGTAAGGTTAAAGACAAGCGGATGAAATTTAAAAACACTCATGTTGCTGGTGAAGTTTACAGAATAAGGAGAAATAAGATGTTATGAGAACATTTTTATATGGAAGTTTCCGGTAGTAAATATTATTGAACTCCTAAAATGACCAAAATACTGTAAAATGCAGTTTAAATCTGTAGGACAGGTACAGCAAAGTTGTATAGCATTATAATTCGATATTGAACTGAACTGAATTAGGTTTCAAAGTCGAGGAATTCTATTTGAGACGTTCGACGAGAAAATCAGCGCCTACGCATTATTGTTTGTTAATCTTAAAATTCCAAGTTTTTGTCACGTTATTTTGAACAACACCAATTAGACCTAATAATAAATTGTATATAAAAACAACATAATAAAGTAATTATTTTAGATATGATTAAAAATTCACATTATTGATAACTTTGATTAATGTCAATTTGAGATTTGACAAACAAATTAATCGAAATAAAAAGTTAAAAATAAATTGTACTAAAAATTTCTAAAGTACAAAGCAATAAAGGAACAAAATGTTAGACAACAAATGTGATGGATTAGTTTAATAATTCAACTATATACAATGTTTAAAAAAAAAAGAAAGTACTCGAATACATAGAATTTAGGAAAAGTTGGTAAAGTAGAACCTTGTTGGCCCAGCAGTCCTCGGTATAACTCCACTTAATACTTAATTATTTTGAAAACATGAGATTTGCTTCCTATTCAAGTTTTAGTACAAAACGAAATTGTTTTGTACATAGATATGTGGACCAAATTATTATTAAAACTCGGAATACATATGTAGATTAGCTACTTTTAGTGTTTATTCTCTTCGTGTTTATTTTCTCGAACAATTTTATCTCAAGGTATAAGCTGAAGGTATATAATAAAGACCTTATGAGCATACTGGTTTAATGATGATTATACCATTTCAATTTCTTTATTTTCTCGATGACAGCTCCTGTGAAAACTTGAACGAGCGTCTTTTTTACATTATGTATCCATTATTTTATAAAAATATGACGTTTACACACGTACAAGGTTATACCAGAGTCGGAGAAACTGATAGGGATGGAGCTCTATCGATAAACGTAACATGATAACAGACCCGATATTAAAAAAAAAAATGTAAGAAACTAAACTACTGCCGGATACTTTTGTACAAATTTATTAACTAATATTATATTTCATTACAACATCTTACACGTATTAATTCTTGTTTGATAATGCCAACTTCTTCAAAATTTTCGAAGCTGTTGTAAAATAAGTAGGTATAGGTAGGTACTCGACAATGAAACAAAATAATTATAACGACAGGTAATCTTTATTTATTTATTTTAATCAAAATCTGATGAATCGTCACTACTTATTTCATATCGATATTCATTGAGATCGATATCATTACTTATTTGGTCACAACACTACAACTATCAAATTAGAACTGTCATAGAGAAAATAAAGAAATGGAAATAGTATAGTTTTGCTAAAACATGAGTTTTTTTGAACTATTGATAGTAATAGATGATTTTAGAAAAACAATCGACTAATCAATTAACTAACGATTGTTTTTAGTTAACTATGTAAACCCGTCTACGAAAACGACAGCGAAAAACAAGGTTCATTGAGTGTTCCGAAACTTGCGTACCTTCGTAACTTGACGAGCTAACAACAAGGTCGTTCTAACGACCGATGTTCGATAGTCCTAATAACTATCAAATAATCGATAGTTAATCGATTTTTAATCAATGATTTACCAAAACTACTACTGATACCGTGTAAAGTACATGTAACCTAAGCAGGGGCGACGACACTGGAGCCCGTGTTGTGTGCGCTCCCCACTGCGATATACTACAATAGTATCAATAATTTTGTGTAAATAAATGAAAATCATTACAAAAATATCTTTTAATATTTTATTAGTTTATCCACGAACAACTTAACCTTAGGGTTAGTCAAGTCATTCCTCATCAACCCACTGTCATTTCCTTCTAGCAAGTTCTTGAATATCACTATGTTATTATTGCACAGTTTGCATAAAGTCCTCCTATATTTCGGCTGATCAATAACTGATAGTATGAAATTACTAAGACTCTCCTCTCCTATATAATTTTTGATGATTTTATCAACGCATTCTTTAGTCCATAAAGTTTCTTCTAAAAATACATTGTACCTCTCGTTTTGATCGAACACTCGACACTGAAATAAGTATTTACAGAGTATGTAAATTTTCATTGTTTTCAAATGGCACAATCAACACTGGCTGTAAGCACTCCAATAATGGGTAAAACGTAAAAACTTCTTCCCGAGAAATGCCACAAGATTAAATTATAGCATAGGTCACATTTCTAATGCCAAGAAAACTAGAGTTATAATAAAAGTATCACCTAAAGAGGTGAGATACTAGGAAAGTCATATTTCTAACGACATGGATTCCTTCAAACGTAACGTGAGGAGATATTTGAGCTGGTCGGCATGATAGCGAAGATTGGCGATGGATTGTAGATTCCTTGATGGTCAATGTTGTTTTTGGATGGTACTGTGCGTACCACAAGGTAAAAAAGTCTCAAATGTACAGGTTTCCTAAGATAGTTTGCTTCTCTGTCAGCCGATACAGAACCGGATTAACCATATAGTAGAGGTAGCAAATACTATAGGCTTCGCGTCTACTGCAGAAACGTACAACACCAACAGGCCTTGCAGGGGAATGACATTTTTTTTAAATTTTCTCGTAACTATATATTATGGACCCGGGCGTTCTAACTACACCTACGAATTAAATAAAAAAACCTGTAAAGGTTGTCAAATGCTCTTTAGTCAATTAGCTTTACTAAAGTAGATATGGTATTACAACAATTTTTGAGCATAACTTGTCATTGTTTTTTGTGGAACTATGAGTATAGGGCAACCAAATAGATAGCTCTACCTAACTATATTTTAGTTTTCTCTAAGCAAATCTTACTGGACCTTATATTTCTGAAGAGCTTCCCCGACGCCCAGCATGAAAATAATATATTATGTGTGCGCCTCCCAAGTGGGCGATCTTTTTTGTATTTCTTCTAAATCCCATTTACTTTATAATTATGTAAAATCTAGGGCTTTCTAGTAACATTTGCTACATACAGGCCCCGCTTTGGCCTAATCCGCCTCTGAGCTGATATCGTTATTAACTAAATTTAAGTAAGAGATTTTTAATCATCAGGTAACTTTATTTGAGGAACAATTTTAAACCTATCAAAATGTAAAACATATTCTTCAGATAAATTTATCTGCTGATTGATAAATCGGGCCTTAGTAAAATGTTTTACGTTTATCTAATTTTGATTAATGTCTCTAAGACTAGATTATGATTATTTGAATATTATTTTATTACACAGTTATAGTAAAATATAGTGCGTTTTTTATTCCCACAGTGTAAAATGACATTTCATGTGGTAGACGTTGGGATGTAAAATAAAGTATTTGGTGATACATACACTGATGAGGTGGCTAGTCCCTACCAATCAGTTGATTCTTATTATTAAAATAATAAGTATTATTTATGTTGTGATGTAAGGATGTTAGGGTTATGTTACGATGAGGCTGAGAAATTTGAATTGCATAGAAGCCTAAAAAGGGGTTTTTCAAAAAGAAATTTGAATTAATTGAAAATAATGATAATGGTAAATTATCGGTTTAATATTGAATAACACAAGATATTTAAATTAATAAACAATAACTCTCAAGTTAGTATTTAAAATCTTTCTATTCAAATAATTGTACCATATAGCACAACAGTACAAAAATAAATGTGACAATAAAACACGAATAATCTGTGGAAATAAAAAACGCAGTATAGGTAGTGTCTTCAATGTATTTACCTCGTCATTAACTTCATCCGTGATACAGACTTCCGATTTGAAATCTAATAGCGCCATCATCACAAACAAAGCGACACTGTCCTCGCATCTTTCTATGTAATCGCGTAACAACTCGCTACCTTTGCTCGGTATTACATGGGATTTTACTCCAAAGAGCGGCAATATCGTATTGGCTGTTCTCTGTCGCAGTGTGTCCGAGTCATCTTCAAGGGCGGTTACTATCGTCGCGTATAAAGTGGCTTTGTATTCAACTGAAATGAGTAACAAGGTAAACTTTTAAGAAATCCCTACATAAATAGCCCATTCATTGAGACCAAACACGATACCTTTGATGAGTTGGGCAGGTTCTAGATGATGCTGCACCATCAGATCGAGGTTACGATATTCTTGTAATATCAGTGAAGTAACAGAATACCAAGTTTCGACTCGGTAAGAAATGTGGAAGATACTAACATCCATTTATGGAAAAGAAAAAAACCGATAGTCTTCAAACGGTTGAACAGGTTTCCTTGAATCGTAACTAAGAAAACATTCAACTAAATACAAAAAATACTAAATCGAAATCGGTTCAGCCGTTTAGAGGCTACGATACCACAGACAGGCAGATTAACAAACGCGTTAAGAAAATTTATAGGTAATTATTTTTAGTAAAAACTAGAGGTGGGCGGTTATGAATGATTTACATAATCGAGATATTTCGATGATGAGTGATTATTCATAATCGAAGTACCATTAGTAATTAATTACTAATGCATTTACTAATATTAGTAATTACTAATGGCTATAATCAAGATATCTACATAATCATATGATTACATTAGTATATCTCATAATCGCCCGCCGCTAGTACAAAACATATTTTCATCTGTTACAACAACAAGATACTCATTAGAAAATAACTACTTACATCCATCTTCCTCACTAAAATTGTTCAGATTCATTAACCTAGCAACATTCTTCTCTAGAAAAGATACGACTACACCCCTTAAAGAGTCGTTGTTGTCAGACGTAGAACAATCAAAAATAACACGCAACACATCCAACAGGATACTCGACGACAGACATAGCAGTCTCTCAGTAACAAACATCGATAAACTGTCCAGGTAAACATGGGTTAAATTCTCATGTTCATTATAAATCTTCTCTGTTAACATCTTTACTATTTCTTCACTACCAACCCCATCTGTTATATATTCCTGTGTATCGTTCTCCAATACTAGTATTCTCAAACTTTTCTGTTTACATTCCAAATATCTACTATCCAAAAGATTGCAAATTAACTTTATATAATCAGTATTTTCTCTCAACTCTAAAAGGACATTGTTATCACTTGTGATATCGTATATATGTTGTTGCAATTTATTCTCAACTTCCAAATTTCTATGTACAATCAGTAGATAATTTAAAACTGTTAAAACAACCTCATAAGACGTATGTGTGAGGCTTCGATGAACCAAATCGCATATCCCTTCTCTATTAAATTTATGCAATATTATAAAGTACAGATATAACGCATTCGACAGGCAAACATCTTTACCAGAAGTTATATTTGAACTTTTGGTGTTAAAAATTAAATTTGATAGAGACTTTTGTATAAAATCTACAGAATCCTCATCGAGTATTGTTGGGAATCTGAAAATTTTTAAATTTAATTAACCAATTAAAGGTTTTCCTTAGAAATTAGACGGGACATTAAATTATCTAAACCATTGTGGCTTTAAAATCCTACAAACCGCAACTTTTAATTCCCTTAAGCCTTTACTATTAACAGTGGATAAAAAACCTCGATTCTTGTGTTTTTATTTATGTTTTCGGTCGATTCTTTAGCAAATAATGATTAAAAGAATCCAAGAGGTCAATTAATGATAGTGTACCTACAAACGACACAATCCTCGATAATTTTTTCCTATTCATTTTCTTCACAAATAAATAGCACTACGTGGAAACAGGACACAGGAATTTCGAGTCCCTCTTTCTAGACTTATCATGTCATGATATTCAGAACTGGTAATTTTTTCTTTTCTTTTAACATTCCACTGATGAAAAAGATATTATTTTATAGGATCTGGTTAAATTGAGAAATTAATATTTGTTTACGTGGCCATAATCGTCTTTACCTATGAAATTGCCGTTCTGCAGTACTGGCCATTTCAAATCAAAATAATTTTTGTTTGGCTAAGAATTCTAATTTCAAATTAATTTTATTTTAGAAACATGGAATTCTTTTTCTAAAAGTAGTCATTTGTTTATTGATTAGTGTTACATTTTCATCGCATTTTAATCTTTTTTGTCACCATGGATACGTTAAAAATTCGAATAATTATGGAATATGAGTACCGTCGTGGCAGCAACGCGGCACAAGCGGCACGCAACATCAACGACGTTTACGGAGCTAACACTATAAACCAACGCACCACCTGTTATTGGTTTGCTCGCTTCCGTTCTGGGAATTTCGACCTGCAAAATGAACCTCGCGGTCGTCCGAAGACTTTGGTCGACAATGACGAATTAAAGGCGATTGTGGAAGCTGATGATACACAATCTACGGCTGAATTAGCAGCAGCTTTCCACGTTAGCGTCAAAATAATATTGGTCCATTTGCGTCAAATTGGCAAGGTTAAACAGCTTGACAAATGGGTGCCCCAAAAACTCAATGATCGCCAGCGCAAAGTACGCGTCGAGACGTGCCCTGCACTGCTCAACAGTCACACAAATGAAGAAATTTTGAACCGCATTGTTACCTGCGATGAAAAATGGATTCTGTTTGATAACTGCAAGCGCTCAGCAAGTTGGTTGGATCCTGGTTCAGCACCTAAACAATGCCCTAAACGAAAACTTACCCCTAGAAAAGTGATGGTCACTGTTTGGTGGTCTATCGCCGGTGTGATTCATCACAGCTTCTTACCAAACGGGGTGAGCATTACTGCAGATGTGTACTGTGAAGAACTGAACACAATAATGGAGAAGCTGGCACATCTCCAACCAGCATTGGTCAATCGCTCGTCTCCACTGCTCCTGCACGACAACGCGCGACCTCATACTGCACAGCAGACGGTCTCCAAGTTGCAAGAGCTGGGGTTGGAAGTTCTCCGTCATCCGCCCTACTCACCAGACCTTGCGCCTACAGACTACTACTTTTTCCAGAATTTGGATAACTCCTTGGCGGGAAAAAAATTCAATACCCGAGAGGCAGTACAAAATGCCTTTGAAGAATTTGTTGCCTCCCGTCCAGCTGATTTCTTTTTTTTCATACAAAACGGCAATTTCATAGGTAAAGACCTAATATATTCACGCGTTATTTTAATTAGTGCAGATTATAGTGACAAAAAAAAATGCTTTAAAGAAAGTAGTAACTTAGTAATGTATCTGGACAGAAATGAAACATTTTGATTCTTTCTTCCTCTCTCTTGAGGACATTAAATTATTATTAAAATTTTATCTACATTATGATTATACATCAATAGAGTAGAAGAAACTTACTTCCAGACAACAAAGTTTGCCATTTTAATGTACTCGTCAATGAGCAGCCAACAAGGTACTGTTCCTTCTTCAAGTATCCACAGAGATCGATGGAGAGCTCGAGCTAGCCTCTCCCTTACACTTTCCTCCACCCTCACGTCAGGCTTGGCTTCCACCAGCCTCGACAGTTGCATCAGTATGCCATGACAATAATTACGCTTTACCCCTTTATCTTGAAGAATGGTGAACATAGCTTCCAGGTGTGCTAAATACCTAGGATTATGAAAAAATATACAGGATAGTGAGAGACTTCCAGGGTTCGACTCCAGAAGTAGCACTTTGCACTGTTTTGGGACCAAGAATGCTATTGCTACTACTGTTATTAGTGTGACTCGGCAGATATATTTGCAGATTCATTGCAAGCATTTAAAAATAATTTTGTAAAGTTCTTGGGGGACATACTAAAGTGAATAAATAGTTTTAGTGTAATTTGTATTATGATTGGTTTTATTGTAAAACATGCTTTATTTATTTTGACATTCTGACAGACATACTACTATAAGTTTTCTTGAAATTTTCATTTACGGTTATGTTTTTCCTTATTGACTTAATTTTTTTATTATATTCATTAAAGTCACAAATGAAAAATACGGCGATGGCCTTAGAGAATGTTATTGCACTTAGAAATATCATATTAATAAATTAGATGATATTGAAGAAAAATATCGTGAGGGAATTTAGCCGCGCGAGAAATATTCCCATATTATAAGAATCCTGTTTATCCTAGTGACCGTAAGCGCGACTGTTATGATCGAAGTCCTAGGTTCGGTTCCCAGGTCGAGCAAAGTATTATTGGGTTTTCCTATGACATTCTCAGTACCAGCCCGGAGTTTGGCTTCATGCCCGATTAATGGCAATAGGCTCGCCTCCTATTACATGCGACTTAAAAAAACGTACACGGCGAACTTTGGGTATACATTAGTACAACTCTGACTAACACAGGCGTGATGGTATGTTTGTATAAGAATTTAACACGAAAATATAAGCAAATAGATTAATCCGCGATTAAAATCGCCAGCACATCATAGAGTTCAATGATAATAAAACCTGTATAGTTCATCAAAAATATGCGTTTACGCAGTTGTGGAAGATTTACACTGGTATTATAAGTAACTCACTGTTCAGGAGATATTAGCGGGACCATTGCTTTCGCGGCCAACTCCCTGGTCTTCAGCACGCTACTCTTGGCGCAAGAAAGAACATGCGGCACAAACGCTACCAACTGTAAACAAGTTAACTGGCTTGTAATGTACCCTGTAAAACTATTGCGAAATCCGTGCTCCACACTGACATACTACGACTACTTCTATTTAAGAATATTAATGTTCTACTTTCAAGTTGGAGACGGTTCCTTCTAAGGAAGAGGGGTACAGCCGTGCCAGAAGCAGCAGTATGGGATACAAAGACGGACATAGTATCTGGGTGTCTTCGCTCCGGCTCACTTCTTCTAGTTTTTCCTGGAACAAAATTGATAGACAATTCATTACATATTATGCAAAAAACCATTATTATTACTCGATATAGGCGACATTTTCACAGACTCCTGATTGTATTAACATCTCTCAGTGTTACTCCAACTGGTTCCAAATGCCCTTTAGACCTCATAGTTCGCGGAATATTATCTATATAAATAAAATGTTACAGGTTTGCCCTTGTGCGCACATCACGCAAGAATTACTGGATAGATTATGATCATTTTTAAGGTTCCGTACCTTAAAAGGAAATAGGAACCCTTATAGGATAACTGCGTTGTTCATCTGTCTGTCAAAACCCTTCTTCTCAGGTGTGCGTGGAGGTATAAAGTTAAAAATAATATCAAATACTCAGTTCTGCAATCCCTTGGAGATGTATCAAACGAACTTCTAAATCAACGCAATCAAAAGATACGGCCGTTTATGCCGCATATTTTAACACTCGCAAAGAGAATAAAAACCTTGAAATTTTACAAGAAACAATTTTCTTATACCACAAGTAAAGGAAACAATCCGAAACCCGTAAATTTGTAATTACATATTAAAAAAATGTGATTACAAACTTATTTGCAGTTGGTAAACTGATAGCGGCATTTATCAATTTATAAGGACAACAGTTTTCCAACGGCAAAGTTAAGTTTGTCCCTCAATATAGTTTATTTTTTTGTTACAATTGTTCGGTGCTGTCTTCAGTAATGCTACCTAATTATATTGGAATGAGGCTGTACAATTACGGATACCTCGGTCCGCGAGTCCGACTCGCACTTGGCC
Source organism: Saturnia japonica (assembly GCA_033032175.1). NCBI lineage: Eukaryota > Metazoa > Arthropoda > Insecta > Lepidoptera > Saturniidae > Saturnia > Saturnia japonica. Next base: position 1,006,291 of record CM065317.1, read on the forward strand.
AGTTTTTTTCTTTTGTTTTACTACTAGATACTTGGCCTTAATGCCTTATGTAAAAAAAAGTCGCGGGCACAGCTAATTATTCTTATATAGCTACCAGAGATAAACAAACAATTATAGTATACAGTTGCACTTTTAAATTTTAATGATTATTTGAATATTCTTACAAGCATGAAGTCGTAAAGCTGTGGGTATCTGAGGAAGAATATTCTGCCGGTCATCCTGTTCCTCACGCAGAGCTGGTCCGAGTCGCGGGACCTCTGCACTCCGAATATGCGAACCATCAGCGCGCTGAACAGCAGTGTCGAGGAGTTACGCTCCTGGAAATGTGCAAACTTCTAGATTCTTCTAGTATCTAACTGTGTACATACGTATATCCGAAGTTATATCAACATTACTAAACTATCCTAGTTTTATAATTAGCTACAATTCAAAGATAAGGAAGATACCATAGCATTGTGGTATTTAATGATCCTACATAATCACGCTAAAACGGCTGAACAAATTTAAATGAAATTAAGCACACATATAGTTTATAACCGGGATTAATACGTAGGATACTTTTTATCCCGATAAATGACATTTTCACATTTCTCTCTGGAACAAATTCTAAAGTCCATTAAGACGTAGTTACCGGCAGACGATAATAGATAAAAAAAAGGTAACATACCATCCAAGTGTGCGAATCGAAACCTCGCAAGGCTAGTTGGAGCCCCGCGCCGACGTGCGGTGCGACGTACTGCTGGAGGGCGGAATGCCGGTAGAGCGCGCGCAGCACGTTCAGACAGTGCGCGCGGCGCTCCGCCCCGCTAGCTGTATCATCACCCCGGTCCTGCGTGCCGCTGAGGGTGACCAACGCGCGCACGCACTCCTCCAAACTCTTACCATTCCCGCGTGCATGTACCTCGCTCGTTACCAGTGCCTGAGGATAATGAAAAACGTTCTAAGGGCACTCGAAACACACACTGCACCATCCTTTTTATCCGACTGCCAAAAAGAAGGGCTATGTTTTTCGAGCAATACGTATGTATGTATATCTATTTCTTTGGCACGCTCTGTAGCCTAACCATCTTGATGGATTTTAGAATACGAGGTGTCATTAGATTCGTCTTAATTGTAGGAATGACATAGGTGTTGCGACATCCCTTTTCCCTTTCTAATTTCTCCAATTCCTTGGGGGCACAATTGTATTTAAAATACGCGCGCAAATCTGCCGCGCATTTCTTCGTAAACCGAGAACGGTGTAATGGCCGCCGCGGAACTGCAGTGACACACACGCTCTGCATAATTTCGTTGTAAATTAATTATAACTATCGGAAAGCTGGTGAAATACGTCTTTCTAGTGCTCTAGAAGTGTTTTAGACTGTTCAAGACGTGTGAGGAAGTTCAGGGTGCACCCTCGGATCGTGGCAGATACAACCAGGATACGTGGTAAGTCCCCCTACTGCTCCTTTCTAAGTCTTTCCAGTCGTCGCATCCTCTTGGTTGTGATTAACTTGTATTCTAGCATCCTACGAACAGATGTTTGAAATAGCTAGCTTGCTCTGGTAAGCGGCCAGTATCATCCATTCAAAAATTGGTCCTTCGAGCCGGATTCAGTAATATTGAATCAGTAAAATTATGACTATTCCGCTTTTTACTTAATTTCAAAGAAACAATAGTCATTCAATTATCATTAGTTAGTTCAACAACTCATATTACGTTGTTACTTCAAAACTTGTTCAAGAATTTATTTTTATCATGTAGTGTTTTCAATCTACCTACCTATTTATCCATCTGTTCCTGGGTGTACGATTGGCAAATTTAGGTAAGATTGTATGTACTCGGAATAAAAATCATGCTATCTATTTAAATAACATAGAATTAAACGTGTTAACTAAATGTAAACGTTACGTTGTACATTAACAAAGTTATTTAGATATACACAATAAAAGTGAGGTAGGTATTTATTAAAAACTTGTTAAGGCGACGACACTCGCTAGTTACAAATATTTTACTTTTGTTTTATTTATTTTCTATTTTGTTGGAGTTGTGCAGTTAATGATTAGTGTTTGCCATGTCGAAACCAGTTGAAAATGTAAACAAAAGAGTCGAAGCAGAAATAAAAACTCTTGTTTCCCGACGACAACATGACTTTCGTTCAATTCAAATTTTATATGATTTGTCTACTCAAGTTACACACGATAAGTCGAAATTATCAAATTTCCGTGCGAGATATAAAAACATTAATACTATAAGAGATAACTTTTATGAAATTAGTCAAACGATTGATCAAAAAAATTTAGAATACGGATTTGAAGTTGAAGCTAATACGCAAATATTAGATTCTTTCGACGATTTATACTATAATATAATTCAAATAGCAGAATCGATATTTGACACAGATAACTCAGATGCAAGTTCTCCAAAGGTTCCAGCCCTCACTAGTGCGGTTGAGTACAAGCCTCAAATACGTTTACCGAAATTACAAATACCATCGTTTGATGCCAATATTGAGAACTGGCCAACGTTCAAAGATAGCTACTTGCCCTTGATACATGAAAACAAGTCACTGTCGAACATGGAAAAATTTCACTATTTAATTTCTTATTTGTCAGGCTTCGCCTTAACAATAGCTAAGGGAGTTCCGTTAACCGCTTGTAATTATAATGTTGTTTTCAACGCTCTTCTCGATCGTTATGACAATAAGCGACTGCTAGCCACTAATTATCTCGATAAAATGGTTAACCTTATCCCGTTGCATAAATCGTCACTTAATGATTTAAACTCGATAACGAATACTTTATTTGAAAGTGTAAATGCGCTTCGCGCGCTCAATATTGATTCGCTCGGTGAATACATTTTATTTTACATTGCTTCCCGTGTTATCGACAACGACACTCGCCAACGTTTCGAGTTACAAAACAAAAATGAAATACCTACATTTGATGAATTATTAAAGTTTTTACAAAATTACATTAAAATACTAGAAGTTACCAAAGTACCAAAGTCAACAAGTGTAAATTCTAAACAAATTCAAAATAAACTTTACAGTCCGCTAAATAAAAAACCGAAGTCTTCGTTTGTTTCTTCAGCTACTGATCAACAAACGAAATTATTATGCCCATGCTGCAATTTTTCACATAGTATTTATAAATGCTTTAAATTTCAAAAAATGAATGTTACTTCGCGTATTAAATTAATTCAAGAGTTAAAATTATGTTCAAATTGTTTGAGATCGGGACACAGTTCTATTTCGTGTTCTTCTAAAATAAATTGTTCCATTTGTGGTACACGGCATAATACGTTGTTACACGTAGACGTTTCCAGCCCTACCACTAATACATTTTTACAGGTGGAATCGCCTACTGCGAGTGAGCAGTCGCCCAGTTCCCTTACTATAGGTTCGTCCGCTCAGATTGTTACTGAGAAATTAATTCAGGATTCAACGGCGTTAACAAGCGCGGCCGATTGGCCAAGCAATTTGTCAACTAAAATTTTAGGTTCTGCATTAGTGCGAATTTTGGGTACGAATGACGTCATGCATCATGCGCGCGCTCTCATCGATTAGTTGTTCTATGGATTCGTTTATTACTAGTTCTTGTGCCCGGAGGCTCGGTCTGAAGGTACAAAAATGTAATGTTTCTGTTACTGGACTAGGTGAAAAATCGATACATGATATTAAGGGAGTTACGTTTTGTTCGATCATGCCTCGGAATAGCAAAACGCCTCAATTTAATTTACCTTTAATTGTTATCCAGAAAATTTCCTCAAATATGCCAGGGAGAGCTTTGCCTTCATCGCTTAGAGAACTTTACAGTCATCTCAACTTAGCTGACGAAACATTTGACAAACCATGCCGCGTGGATTTACTTCTTGGTGTAGAATGTTACGACCGTATCTATGACGGTACCCGCTTTGATCCAGGCCCCGGAATTCCGTGTGCTCTCGGTAGTGTATTTGGTTGGGTCATTACGGGCCAATTAGAGCACTCCAGTCTACGTTCGCCTAGTAAGGAAGTCACTTCGCTGTTAGTATCCACTCTAGCTCTCGATAATGTAATTCAAAAGTTCTGGGAGACTGAAGAGCCACCTAAGGCAATCATCTGTGCCCCAGAAGATGCTATTTGCGAACAAAATTATAAAAATAATCATTACCGTAATCCTGATGGACGATACGTTGTACCCATTATGTTGAAGGATAATTTTTGTCACTTAGGCGAGTCAAACCGACAAGCCTTAAATCGTTTGCTTAATCTGGAAAAACGACTTGCTCGTGATCCGGACATTCAAACACAATATGTCGAATTTATGCGTCAGTACGAACAGTTAGGTCACATGCAACCAGTTGAAACTTCGTCTACTGATAGCGCATGTATTATTCCCCATCATTGTGTCGTGAAACCGGATAACACTTCCACACGGCTTCGAGTGGTTTTCGATGCTAGCTGTCGCACAACAAATAACAATTCTCTAAACGACATTGTTCACGTAGGTCCGAAACTTCAGATTGATATTATAGATTTGATAACCAAGTTTCGCCTGCACGTGGTTGTATTTACAGCAGACATATGTAAAATGTATCGCCAGATACTAATTCGCCCTGAAGATAGGTGTTATCAACACATATTGTGGCGTGAATCTGCTAACGAATCAATAAAGGAATATGAGTTAAATACTTTAACTTATGGGGTAGCCAGTTCACCTTATTTAGCCATAAGGACTCTACGACAACTCGCGAACGATCATGAATCTAAATTTCCTCATGCTGCATCAGTTCTGCGTGAAGAAATATTCATGGATGATATTACTACAGGGCAGTCTACTTTACAAAAGGCAATTGAGCTTAAGAACGAGCTAATAGCCTTACTAAATTTAGGAAAATTTGAACTCCGTAAATGGAGTAGTAATCATTGCGAGTTGCTTTCTGATATACCACCTGCGCATTATCAATCTCCTAATTTATTTATGGAGTCTGCTAATGACCATATACTTAAAATTCTTGGAATTAAATGGGATCCTTCCAATGATCATTTTTCTTATACCTTTTCGGATGACTTCAAGCTTGAATTCACCAAGCGGTCAATTTTGTCAACCATTGCTAGGATTTTCGATCCGCTAGGTTGGATTTGTCCAATTGTATTTTCTGCCAAGATGCTTATGCAAGAAATGTGGAGGTTAAATCTCACATGGGATGAATCAATCCCCAAATATTTAGCTAAGCAATGGCATCTTCTTGCAGCCAACTTGGCGGATTTGCAAAACATTAGATTGCCTCGTTTGATTTTACCTCCAGATCCAATGCAGATACATCTTGTAGGATTCTGCGACGGAAGTTCTAAAGGTTACGGCTGCTGTGTCTACCTTTGTGTAGTCCGTACAACGTCGCCACAGGCAAATATGATCAGTCTTCTAATAGGCAAATCTAAAATAGCACCTTTAAAACCGTTGACAGTTAACAGGCTTGAACTGTGTGCTGCGGTTTTATTGGCTCGTGTGCTGAGCCACATGTATAATTTACTTCTATCAAAAATAAAAATTGACTCTGTTAGAGCCTATACTGACAGTAGCACTGTTTTATCATGGATTAATACTCCACCACATCTCCTTAAGATGTTTGTCGCAAATCGCGTGGTACAAATCACAAATTTGATTGAGTCTGACTTATGGTTTCACGTTTCTACTCGCGAAAACCCAGCAGATGTCTGTAGTCGTGGAACAACTTGCGATGAGCTAGCCACCCACAAACTTTGGTGGAAAGGTCCATCTTGGATCAGTCTACCTCTTGACGATTGGCCAAATCAGAAGAAGTTAGTTTCAGAAACGGATTTACCAGAACGAAAACCGCTCTCTACAGATTGCTTTCTAGAAGCTCAATCAGAAAATTGTTTAACTGACGTGATCGCAAAATGTTCATCATTTTCAAAACTCCAACGGGTTGTCGCGTGGTGTCTAAGATTTGTTAAAAATATAAAACTTAAACGAGATATGCGATATATTTTGCCGTTATCCACCACAGAGTTAGAAAATGCACTTAGGATTTTAGTTCAGCATACTCAAAGGGAATATTTCTCACAAGAAATCGATTCTTTAAAGCAAGGATCTACTTGTGTTAAATCAATTCAACGTTTGTCACCATTTATAGATAATCATGGTATTTTGCGAGTGGGGGGTCGTTTGCGCCACTCTAATTTACCCGACGCTACTATACATCCGATTTTACTGCCAAAATATTCCACATTATCTCAAATGATAATTGATAGTTGGCACCTTAAATATTTACATTGTGGACCTCGTACATTGCAGTCTCTTATTCAGAGACAATTTTGGATCTTGGGTATAAGACTTTTGATTCGTTCACGACTTTCGAAATGCATTAACTGTTTTAAATCCAAACCAGTAATTTTACAACCAGTCATGGGAGATCTTCCAGCTGACAGACTATCTCCTGGGAGATGTTTTCAAACTACTGGGATCGATTTTGGTGGTCCTTTCATTGTAAAGGAAAGTAGGCGTCTTAATGCCCGTACAGGCGTGGATGTGCCTATTTATATGTTTAAGTGTCAAGGCTGTCCATCTCGAGGTAGTGACAGAACTTAGTGCCGAAGCCTTTTTAGCAGCCCTTGACAGATTTGTTTCTCGACGCGGTATATGTAATAAGATTATTACAGACTGCGGTACCAATTTCATAGGTTCTAATCGTCAACTGAACGATATTTATGACATTTTCTTTAGCAATCGTAACGATATATCAGATGGTCTTGCGGTAAGACGCATAAAATGGGATTTTAATCCGCCTGGGGCTCCTCATTTCGGAGGTATCTTTGAAAGCGGTATCAAATCAACTAAGCACCACTTAAAACGCGTTATAGGTTCGCAAACTCTGACATTGGAAGAAATGTTTACTGTGCTTACTAAAATCGAAGCAGTTCTTAATTCGAGACCTCTCTGTACGCTTTCGTCAGATCCAAACGAAGCTGATGTACTCACACCGGGTCATTTTCTTATAGGTGGTCCTCTCGTTGGCCTGCCTGAAACTCCATTGGACGAAACGACATGCCCCCGTTCTCGTTGGCAGTTAATAAAAAAAATTTGTCAAACCTTTTGGCGTACATGGCAACGTGATTATCTGCACACACTTCAACAGAGAAATAAATGGTTTAAAACTGTACCTAATTTAAAACTTAATGATTTGGTTATTATGGTTGAACCTAATCTTCCTCCTTTATCGTGGAAAATAGCTCGAATAGTTGGAATTCATCCGGGCCCAGATAACGTGGTAAGAGTTGTTACCGTAAAAACAGCTAATGGTAGCGAGTTTCGACGCCCTGTGGTAAAGGTTTGTCCTTTACCTTTGTAATAAGCTTGAGTTTATTATTAAAATTACTTAATCTAGGTTACTTAGGTATAGCGTTAATTTAATTTATCTTTAGACCCTAAAATAATAGGGTTATTTATTGTAACTTTTTTAGTTGTAAGGTAAACTTTAGATTCCGAGTACTTGCAGTTAACTTATTTTTGCTTTTCTCTGGAATCCTGGCGAATTCCAAGTGGGAGGTATGTTGCGACATCCCTTTTCCCTTTCTAATTTCTCCAATTCCTTGGGGGCACAATTGTATTTAAAATACGCGCGCAAATCTGCCGCGCATTTCTTCGTAAACCGAGAACGGTGTAATGGCCGCCGCGGAACTGCAGTGACACACACGCTCTGCATAATTTCGTTGTAAATTAATTATAACTATCGGAAAGCTGGTGAAATACGTCTTTCTAGTGCTCTAGAAGTGTTTTAGACTGTTCAAGACGTGTGAGGAAGTTCAGGGTGCACCCTCGGATCGTGGCAGATACAACCAGGATACGTGGTAAGTCCCCCTACTGCTCCTTTCTAAGTCTTTCCAGTCGTCGCATCCTCTTGGTTGTGATTAACTTGTATTCTAGCATCCTACGAACAGATGTTTGAAATAGCTAGCTTGCTCTGGTAAGCGGCCAGTATCATCCAATAGGCTATATAATATTTAAGTACGACGTCTGGGAATCAAATAAAAAGCAAAAATCATCATAATATGGGGTTTAATGGTATAATAATGGGGTTATATCAGGGATCATAATAATCTACTATAATATTTGAAATGTGAAGTTTGAATGTTCGATACTCATTCACGCAAAAACGGTTGACCGGATTTGGATGAAATTTAACACAGATAGTTTATAACCTGGATCAACACATAAGATACCTATTATCCTGGTAAAGACGTAGGCGAAGTCCCGTGTAGAAGCTAGTAGTGTATAAAAAATAACTTATAGTAATAGTAACCTGAATCATGAACGGCAAGCCGGCGCTTCTCCTTGTGGCGCAGAGGGTTCCATTATCCCCTGAGGATATGGAGACGATGAGGTGTGAGAGCCAGCCGCGCGGCAACTCATGGAGCTCAGGGCTACGGCAGCGCCATAACCTGACACCAACGTACCACAATAACAACACTCAGTTCTATTTTTTTATCAATAGGTATAGGATAGAATTTCACCAGAACCTTTTTTATAAGTACTATAACTAATGTGGCGTACGGCCCGCTCGATAGTAAGCTTGTAACACTATAGGTATTCACTAGCGCATTGCCGACTTTGAACGCCCCTCCCTGAGGAGCTCTAGAAATCCTACTCACAACAAGAACACAACACAAGGTTATTTGGCTGCGATCTTCTGTAGGGTGGAGTTATTCGACTAGATAGAGAAATATCTTAAGTGATGATGTAGTTGAACATTATTCTGGCTATCGAGTACATCTGCTAGAACACACCGATAGTTAGGTGCTTAGTGAGAAACTTTCAATCCCGGAGGTGACAACTTTTGGAAAATACTTTTAAACACTTAATATTATGTTGAAAATAATACTTATGAATAATTTTTTTTTATTAATACATCATAAAAAGCTATTTGAAAATATTTTTTTATTGAAATAAAAAACACGACACAAAACGCGGGATTATGGTCCAGTGACGTCATTATTCATTTTAAACATCATTTTGTATGAAACAGTGACAAGTGTGACAACTCATGCAAGAATCTAACGTTCATATTTCCTGAATGGTGACGTCACGTTTTCTAATCAGCGTTTCAAATCACGTGACTCACAGACATTGCTTTTTCTAGATTTGTATTGTTTTGGGTCAATGCTACTCAATAATTTACTTTAATTTTTAAAGATACAGTCAACTCGCGTATTTAAGAACCGCACTTAACTGACCTATCGCTATATTGTGGTTTCATCACGATGTTTTCCTTCACCGAAGCTCAGGCTCATTGCAGATATTCGAACTCACGTCGATCGACTCGATGTCCCAACATGATAAAACTAAAATAAAAAAGGTAAGATATTGAACAAAAAACCGTAATGGTCACCTGGTTAGTAATCTGGTGAAGCCGACATAAGCCTGCTCGAAAGCGCCCCTGTGCTTGGTCTCCGCCAGTAATTTGGTGAAGTGTTCCCCCATCGAGCACATTTGTCCAACGGTGAGGGTGCCACAGGTCTGACCTTCATTCACTATCGTCAAACGCGAGGATATTGTGCCAAGTACAAGGGATACCTTCAAAGCAAACTAATAATTTGAAAATCCCAACTATTTTAGATATCTGCGATATGAGTTTTAAATTAATGTTAACTGCTTATTTATCCAAAACCCCCTTATGCAAAATGTAAATTTTCAGCTTGCGACACGTGGTCAAGAATGGTCTCGATTAGCTGAATCTATTATGACGTCACAAGTTAGTTAATCATTGGCCTTTCTTTACATTCCTTGGTCTCTACGTGTCATGTAATTTTGAAATTTCTATGATTATACTATCGAGTGATATCGTGATATTTTAGGATTTTGTTTAAAAAAAAAAAACCCATATTGTTTCTAGTTTCGTCGTCAGATTTTCAATACCGAACGAAATTATTAGAATGAATGAACGAAATAGAATGATACATTGATATATTATTGAATAAATATCGATACCTCCTTAACCGATCTCCAAGCGCACAGCAGCACCATCTGTGCCGTCACCGGTCTTCCGTCATCCAACTTTATACCGCTGTAAACATAAATTAAAATACCAAGAATCATTTTTTAAACCATTAGATTGCGATATCTTTTAGAAAGTAAAAAGTTTTTGTTTATATCGGAAATAAAAAGCTATCCTCTATGTACAAAATGTATGTGTATTATATTATATTTTCACATAATTATGGCGCAATATTTTCAAATGTGGCACGGATATGAATAAATAATATTTATATTGAACTTGTACACAACAATATTATGTGTTTTCTGTGAGTTATTGTTGACAAGTTCTTTTCTGGATTCACATTTAACAGCAGCGTGTCCACCAAATAACTTGATGGACTTGGATAATGGGCTTCTTACCACCAAACCAATAAATCAAAACTGATTGTGATACATTAAACTAGTCGGGAAATTGAGGTAAGAAAATATGGATCCGTACCCTGAATTCCCGTGGTCGGTGATTTGAACCCCGGACATGTCCATCGGCAAGTGACCCTCCGGCGAGGAGTTGTTCACGATGCACGCGACGCTCGCGTTCACCTCGATGCAAATGTCAATTATCTGACTGATGAGTTGGGACCAGTGCTGGTCTTCGCATATAGCCCTGTAAGTTGTTATAGCATGTTACGATATACGCCTGGTGGAAGGATTGCAGTATCCAAAGAGTATAGATGTCGTGGTCATCAAACCTCCCTACAGCATGATGAAAGCAAGCTTGTAATCGTCCACCGTCAAAGTCAAGGCTGTCATTTCACCTTTCACTTACCACAACTTAAAGTTTCTTTGCTTTTCTGTTTTTTGGTAATTTGCTATTCGGCGCAGATTATATGTTTGACCACAATGCAATGCAGTCTTGGCAACTTGTCAAACACACCAATAGATGCTTTGTGACATTATACTTGGTACTTATAATGGAAATTAGTTCCAACTATTATTATATTAGTGCCTTGCACAGGTTATTCACACTTTACTAATTATAACACAACTAAAGCGTCAGTAGACACTGCAGGAGTATTATAGTATACACCGCTGGAGTGTCAGTAGATACTGCCGGAGTGTCAGCAGACACTGCTGGAAGTTCAGTAGACACTGCAGGAGTATTAGTATACACCGCTGGAGTGTCAGTAGATACTGCCGGAGTGTCAGCAGACACGGCTGGAAGTTCAGTAGACACTGCAGGAGCATTAGTAGACATCGCTGGAGTGTCAGTAGATACTGCTGGAGTGTCAGTAGACACTGCTGGAGCGTCAGTAGACTTAGCTGGTGCGTCAGTGAACACTGCTGAAGTGTCAAAAGACAGCGCTGGAGCGTCAATGGACACTGCTGGAGCATCAGTATACGCGGATGAAGCGTCAGTAGACACCGAGGAAGCGTCAGACGTCACAGCTGGAGCGTCAGTACACGAAAGAGACTCACCTAGGGTCAATTTGATTAAGGAGATGTTCAATACAATGCAGAGTGCCGTACATCGGAGCATCTCTCGCCGCACCCACCACACTGCTGCGGCAGCATAGCACCTGCTTGTGCAGGCTATTCACGAGTTTCTCCAGAAGCTTATACGTCACGCTCTCTGCTACCTCGCTGTAAGAATAACAAGGTAAGTACTTTTTACCCATAACTACTTTTCCTTATTCAATATTATATTGTACAAAAGCCAACTTTTTGGTTTACAATCTCACTTGATGATCAGCGATATACATATCTGAAAATGATATAACGTACAAATAGATCTGACACTCAAGTACAGCTGGCGGAATCAATTCGAAAATGGTTGCTGAATACACAAGCGCTTAAAATGTTCTACCATGTTTTCCGTCATAGATAACACAAACTCAAATATTATAATAACGCCACGTTCTTTGATATTGCAACTAAGGAGATCCATAGACGCTGTATTAGAAAGACTTGATTCATAAAATCCGATATCTAAGCCAGCAGGTTACAAAAATATTAAAACAAAACTCTGATATACAACTATAGAAATCTAAATAGCAAAACTATTGTACTTACTATGTGATCCCGTTCGTGATAAATTCTGGCAACATTTTTCTTATCAGATCCAGTTTATACGCGGCCGATACGCACTCAGTCGGTTTTAAAGAAGACGCTTGCCGAAGAACGTCATCTAGCTTTAGACTTATCGAATATTTTTTATTCTGTAATCACAGCAAAATGCTTTTACTGTTCGAAGATTCATGTAGACTTGTTTACTCACATCTGGAGTAACGTATAATACGTAGTAATTATATTGGTTAAAAAACATGTCCTTACTAGCTCCGGATATCATTAAAGCGAACTACCGATCTCTAATAAAGTCATTGTGACGTCATCAAGCGGCCTCAACGGAAGACCAGCACTGGTTATTTACAACCAGCATTTTGCTGAGCTGGGGCCGTTTTATAACAACTGGCATTTGATTTTTGTTACTATAAGTAGTTGTAAAATACTTTTAATTGTCTATAGTCTCAAATGCCTTTATTTATAAATAATTCTTTCTTTCAGTGTAAAAATCTTTTTAGATATGACTGGGAACAAGTTTAAGCATAACATCTCATAAACAAAGTGTTTAAAATTGTTCTTCTTACCCTAATAAGTTCTGCAGGGCATGCCACCAGAATCTCCAAAGTGAACTCTTTATTACTTTCATAGGTATCTTCTAGATGTAACAGTAACTTCGCTACATATTCCTCACTCCAACTTCTGTGAATATGGATTGATATAGTACATATATGATAAACAATCAAGCTGCTTGGCTCTTGATTCTTCATGGGAAAGAGTGATTGCGGATTATGATCCACCATTAGATGCCTAATTTACACTCTCATTATAAACTTTAAAAAGGTCCCTTACAGAACCAATGTAGGTGTGTGGTGCAGTGTAATGGTGTCTAAAGGTAGCTAGTGATTGCAGGTGCAGTGCCACTTGCTAGACTCAAGGGCTCCACACCGAGGGAACAAATTTAACTGCCCTATTGGGAATTGTAAAATGTATGTTAGTTAGTACCTTTCGTATTCATCTAAATGTATGCGTCCGCACCAAACTAACAACTGTAACGCCACATATCTTCTGCTATAGTTCGCGCCTTGCACGAGGGAGTCCATACACAGCCGTCGCAAGTCCTCGAGGAAACGCAAGTAATCCTCGCAACGCGACTGTCTCTGTCGTTTCAGTACTTTATAACTCTCTTCAAAACGTTTCATAAACTAAAATCAATTTAATAGAAGTGTCTGTTTGTAATGTCAAAATAACAGCTGTTTACTAAATGCATATGAATGTATATACGACAGCTATAACAAAACACCCATTTTTAAAATTTTTGTCTGTCTGTCCGTTTGTTTCGGGTAATCTCCGAAATGATTGAACCGATTTTGACGGGACTTTCACTGATAGATAGCTGATGATATAGGGAGTAACTTAGGCTACTTTTATTTTAGAAAAAGAATTAGGGTTCCGCACATATAAAAAAAACTGGCCATGGTGAATCAATTCAGGCGGTTAAATGGCTTACGCTGAGTAAACCATAAGAGATATAGCAAATTAATGCACTAAATAATTGTAGACATTTTAAAGACCTACAAACAAGTCAGTGAGCACCCACAATGAACATTTTTATCATTACACTAGTGGGGAGCGGTTGAGCAAGATTCGCGCGGGCATTCTGTAGTCCACGTGAGCGAAGCCACGTGCACAGATAGTTAATATATAAAATACTTAAAACAACTTTTCAAAAGTTAGTTACCGAATCGTAGAGCATTTTTAGTTATCACTTCGGTACCTTAATATCAGCTAATTTTATAAATTTGTCATCAAAAACCTATTCAATCCAATCCAATTCAATCCAACTTACTTTTAGGTCTCAGAAGAAGGGAAAAATTTACATTAGAACTGTTTCATCTCGGCAAGAGAATCGATTAAACTTGTTGGTATCGATAAAGAACAAAGAATACCTTTTTCATAAGCGAGAGCGTGTGTTGCCTAAAGTTTGGTGCCTGTGCATTTATATTATATTTCAAGTAGCAAAGCACAAACGATAGGTCTCCGCGTGCGAACGCTTCGGTTGTTTTCGGAGACTCCACTATCAGAGATAAAGATAAGATTCTCGTCTGAAATTTAAAAAAAAATAGTACTCGTTAGACATCCATTTACATATCAAACATCGAAAAAATTGCGTCTTAATTAAAAAAGTTACGCCGTTCGTATGACAGCATGAACAATTGGTTTTACCCTTAACCATTCTGTTAGATATTTCACATCAAATACATTACAAATTTTATGATAATACGCATACTCCTCAGATAATTCTATTAATTTAAAAAAAAACTGCTTCTATGGTCATAAAATGCATACAGTAGAACCACTAAGAGAACAGAGCTTACCTCATCCACGGCACTAACAGCCGCAGTCTTTAGTACGTCATAACTGATGATCCCTTTCCATTCGTCATCATTCTCGTGCGCTGACAGCTTGCAAGTGACTCCGGACTTGGTACTCACACTTAGCAACATAAGCGCACACTTCAGGTCATGTTCCTCTATGAAATCTGATGATTTTTCTATGTGAGGTATTCTGTAATTAATGCTTCATGGTCACTTAGGGTTTTCAGATTTTAGTAGATCCATGAAGTTGGTGAAACAGCACCATAACGATATTCAGAACTCGTCTACATAACATTATCGAAATACCAATTCTTGAGTGTAGATGCAAGTATGTTTTGTTAGGAAGGTAGTTCGACAGTTCAGCTAGAGTGTACCGAACTGTCTCCTGTAAGGCGGGGCCCGGTAATACCGGGTCCAGCGTCGTCCCATCAAGGCGGCGGATGGTACACCGTGGAGTCTTAGCAAGTAAGAGACTCTCTCACATAACCACTTGTCCCCCCGGGTTTTTCCACGTAACGAAAAGAAGAAAGTTTTAGATACACACGCATCGAAGATGAGAAGGTTCGATTCCCCGATAGAGAGGGATTAAATGAAGTGACAATTTTGTCTATCATTCTTTGGTATTTAGTAGAAATTAATTGGTTAGTTAAGGTATGTTGCATTAAATCTGTAAAAAGTTTTGATAGCGGTATTTCCGCTGTCGAACCTTCAAAAGATCTGCTAGCTGATGCTAAATGGATGAATGTGGAACATGGTCATCTAACCGACCTCAGGGCTGCAGTGCCAATCAAGTACAGTCTCATTTTGTAAATATCTATCTGCATTTGGTATTTCGTGAGATTGTTTATTTCGGTCTGCATTAAAGTAAGATCGATGGAGATATAATTTTGTTATAATTATATCGTTGAGAGTTACAATTTTTGTCCATACCAGAGTTACTGCTGTTATATTGTACACTTACACTCGAATAGAAATGACGACTGACCACGATACTCTGATTCGCTGAATTGACGTACCCAAAGAAGCAACATCAAAAATGTCTTTATTCAATTAGGCCCTATGACAGCGCTAATGAGCGTCAATACACTACCGCCAGTTTGAAAAATATCCTAGACATCGAGAAGTACCGGTAAGAAATTCGTTTGGGATTATCTTCTTTTTTTTCAATAGTAATAATATAATACAATAATATCTATTTTAATGCAATAATAATAACCATATAATTGAGTGGATGCACAGAGAGGAAGTCACTTCCAGACATCACTATCATTCAGTTCAGTAAAGCCCGCTTGACATGGTCCTTGAACTTGTTGTCCGGGATCATATTAAAGAACCGAACACTATTACTTAAAAACTTTTATTAATCTTACTAAGTGCTGCTCTTTAACAAATCTAGTTTATCAAAGTTTTTACGAATATATATTCAATTATCAAGAATGAATTGGGAGGGCAAAGTTAAGATTTTAAGTTCCTGGAACTAGTTCTTTAGTGATTCGCGAGCTCTCGTGTTGTAGATGCTCTAATTGCCCACTTTTGTAATATGAACATGGTATCTATATCAGCTGCAAAAGCTATTTCGAAACTAAAGAAAAATGTCCGTGCGTACAAAGTACACAGGCCAGAAGTGAAACTTCATTGGCAAACTAATTTTTAAATCTCGTTTATACTTATACTAATCTAAAGCTTTATATTTCCGAGACTTAGAGGGAGGGAAAAGGAAGATATGTTAGGAAATGAATGACTTTAATTGTCATTAAAATATTAAGTATATTAAATTCTTAAATGACGAGTGACAAATTAAAATGCCACATGTTATTTGTAAATATTAAAACTTCATAACCTTCAAACGAATTAACATGAAAAATTGTATATTAACAAAAAGATAACAAATATATTACTTACTCTGAATAACTGCTAATAGGACGTCCTATACTAATAGGACGATTTGCAAAATTTATCACAAAAGGTTTATTTATAAACTTAGCTCACTATTTACACATTGTCTCTATGGCTACGTGCTTCTTGCTACGTTCGCCCTTTCTCACTCTCTCTCAATCGCTCTCTCCCTCTCTCTCACAAAACGTTTCACAGTTTCGTGACGCGTTGCATCCGTAAAAATTTTACCCTCATGCGCGCAAACAAATTTCAACAAGGTTAAAACTTAAAATCGAATAGGCTTACATAAAACTGATAATGTTTTCATCCTTTTTCACTGCTTTCGCCAATAAATTTTCTAATATACTCAAAACTGCCGAGTCGACATCGTTCTTTGTAACACACTGTATTATTGGTTCTATCCATTCTTCGTATATGCTTTCCGTAGAGGCTTCCTCAATATGCTTTTGTAAAAGAGTTTCCAACGCTGTTGTTGCCTTGAATAAACAAAATAATATTAAAAGCTTTCTTTGATTTAGTTCCTGATAGGACTCTATTACCACAGACAAGAATTTTTGGTATTATCCAAGAAGTACATTTCTTTATGACTTTATTTTAAAACATAATTATGTTAAATGTTACGAAATTTATCTAGTTGGCTTGGTTTAATTAGGGCTAGTCATATAAATCTCTTGAGTCCGTAACAAAACATATATGGAAATCCACTAAGAACTTGTGAGTTCGCCTAGTTTGCGGTCTAAAATTGGCTTTATATGGAACAGAGTCCTAAAAGGCCACAAACCATTCACTCCTTAGAACGAATCTAATATCATTGATACACAGGTGAATTTTAGGAATTGACCCCGTTGATTTTGTAAAATAAAACACACACATTCTGTATTATAAAAAATAAAACACACAGCCTGTATTATTATACCATTTCATAGTGTCGCTAATAAGGATCAAATTCTCCGAAGTAATGACATATGGTAAACTAAAGAAAAGAACTCAATTTAACAAAACACTTATTTATTTTTCTTACGTCACTTACCTACTTACTTATAAAACCTTGACTGATTGATTATATACAGGTATGTGTTTTTTTTCTTCTGCAAAACACTGAGCCATACTTTATTCTATTCTTAGTACAAAGTTTTTACAGAGACGCAAAAATTTCCAATTTCTTTTTGAACTTACGCTTGCCTGAACAGCTTGTATATTCAATGCTTCCAGAACTTCACATATAACGTTGGGAAGTTGTTTGATGAGGCCAACCGCCCCTAACTCATTACCAAGTGAACATAGACTCAAATAGTAACTCCTGCGAGCTTTGTCCAAAGATTTCAAAGCATAAATTAATTTGTTCAGAGCGTTTCCATCACCTGCCAGTGGAAACAAAATCATATAAAATGCCATTGTGACGTTAAAACCTTATCCATTCGAAAAAAAGGTGATTGAAAATTACGTAAGAAATGATGTTTTGACTCTATATTATAATTTTTTTTAGTCAAATATTGTACTATGTGATCTAATGAGGCAAGGGTTCCCTAGATATTTTTTACAATTCAATTATCAATGGGCTTATGCAAAATAATTTAGAAAGTAATAAGTACTATGCGTTTCAAATTAGAAGATAATCACGACAACGTCATCTTTACCCACTATTTGTTAAAATTGTATTGTCAGCAGATAATTTTTTTTTTTTTTTAAGTTAAGATAAAATATTTGTGTGCGAGTTCACACGCGGTAGAATTGAAACTTCCCTCTCACCCACTCTTTGTATATACAGAATGTCCCGTAAGGAATGGACCAACGCTATGATAGTGATAGAGGGCAACATGATCTAATAGAAACACTAAAATTTATTGTCCTAGGCCTAGTAGTTTTAGAGTTACGAATTTTTTTAATGTTATGTTGAAATTCTCCTCCTTCTATGAACACAAAATTTAAATTTTAAATAAAAATAAAAATTAAAATATTTAATCGTCGTAAGCTACAATATATATGGACGCGCGCGCTATCGGGCCGGCGGCGGGCACTCTCTACCGCGGCTGCGAGCGACTCACAGGGTGACGCTATCGTGCAAGCAGAGAGGGAGGCGCACACGCAACACTGGGACGTACTCAGTGAACAGAGCCGTACTCGGCGCGTTACAAATATTATTTTTTTGGTTAAGGGATTTAAGAAAACATGTATAATCAAAATGTTATTTTTGCTTAATTATGGGTATAACAAAAAAATAAAAGCTAAAACATATGCAAAAATTAATTCACAAAATATGCAATGAGATATTGTAATGAAGCTGGTGTAAAAAAATTGTATGATAGCCTTGTGGAACTTTTGTTTAAAACCATAACATAAAAAAAAAAATCATAACTTTAAAAATACTAGGCCTAGGACAATAAATTTTAGTGTTTCTATTAGATCATGTCACCCTCTATCACCATCATAGTGTTGGTCGATTCCTTACGGGACACCCTGTATATTTCGAGTATCTTACGAATAGATGAAGGGAAACTATATAGAAACGCATTCTATCTCATTCTCTCACAATATACATTTATAGCGATCTCTTTTTTGTTTCATAAAATCCAATTCACAGCGTCCCAAAAGCAGTTTCACTTCAAAAATCAGTTATACAAAATTAATAATTTACTTTAATGTTCATGTTATTCTTGTATTTTACATGTTATTTAAGTACATACCAAAAAAAAAACAACTATAAAGAAAGACAACACAAACACTTCTTAAAAGTTAATCTAGTAGAAGTATTAATAGTTCTAACACAGCCATCCTTATTTATCCTTTATTATGTTCATTCATTTTAAATTTCTCTTGTCATTGTTTTTAAAATAAACCTTTGTATTTCATAAATTTATGAACACTCACGTGACATACAGCATCATTTGTATATTACAATACTTTTTTTCCGACTGTACATTGTTTATAAGTTGCATGCGCTAAGCGAGACAAGATGGCAATTTGACAGACATATTCCTATTTGAAACGCTTATGTTGATTTATTTGCGAATTACGAAAATTCATCAAAACAATTACCCAATTTGTTCAACCTAGTGCAGTATTTAACAACGCAGCCCAGCATCTGAGTCGCGAGGTGCCTCACGCTGTCCATATAGTGTTCCAAATGAGCCCAGATGAAATCTAGCAGTGCTTCCAACAGTCTAACACCAACATCACAATCGTTTACTTTATCGAGGGCTTTGCTAATCTGGTGTAACGTCCTTGTAACTCCTAATATGAAAATGGAGTCCGAGGAAGTTCTAAAAGAAATAATCCAAAAATATGACAAAATATTAATTAATAGCATCAACATTTTTAATTTAACAGCTCAGCTCTTGTTAATGAGCAGCTGCCGCTGTTCTCTATCCTTTGCCTTTCTTTTGACTTCTTAATGACACAAATCCCACTTTATCCTTCACTTGTTGGAAAAAGCTTCATCTAAATCTTCCTCTTCCTCACTTTCCTTCAATTTTTGTCCAAAATTGTTTTTAAGAACTTGTAGTGCCGTATAAAGTGCCCAATCATCTTTTCTCTTCTGCTATCTATATTTTTTAACATCTGTCTTTCCCAGTCAAACATTCTTAATACTTCCTTTTGAGAAACAGAGAGCTTGTATTGGACAAGGAGTGAGACAAGTGTGGCGGCTGTCGCCTTTAATATTCAACATCGAGTGTGCTATTACAAAAGTTTTGGAAAAAGATCTCGGACTGAAAATAATAACGCATGACCCCAGATGTTCATCACCTGACATAAATTAGGAAGAATGTTTAAAAAACGGCTCATTAAGACCTGTGTTTAGATCTACATAGCTTTGTATGGCTGTGAAACATGGACGATAAATCAAAGGGACAGAGAAATGTTGGCTGCTTTTGAGATGTGGTGTTAGAGGAAGATGGAGAAAATCAGTTGGACAAAACGGATTAGAATTGTGGTAGCATCAACTTACCTTTCTCCAATTTGTAGCAAGTTCTGTGTTAATACAGTTATGGCTCGTTCATTACTAACACTTTCTGAGTTTAATCTACCAACCGACACAACTGTTGGTATTGCAGAGTACAATGCCAATTGCGAAGCTTCGTTTTTCAACAAAATGTTGAGTTGGCTGTCAGACTCGTGGGGTTGTAGGACCTGAATGAACAAAGAAAACATATTTTTCATTAAATAGCTATTCTGGCATGCAGTCACTGATTTTAAATATCCACTACAGCCTGTAGGAAGCTTTGTGTTGAGGTTTGCTTAAACAAAATTACAAGTGATTTTGCTTACCATACTGTGTTTATGCATTTTCTCGTTTGCTTATTGCATATTTAGCAATATACTTGAAGTCACAAAAACCTGATTGGCCTATCTGCTTTTTTCGATATATTGACTTGTATTAACATAAAATAATTTAAAAATGTACCTTTACAAAACCACAATGGCCTAAACTTATCACATTCATGCTGCCATCTATATTAGTATTACGTAAATAACTTTAGGCCATTGTGGTTTTGTAAAAGAACATTTTTAGATCATTTGATAGTTCTTGTGGCTTCAATTATAA
This sequence comes from Saturnia japonica, assembly GCA_033032175.1. Classification (NCBI taxonomy): domain Eukaryota; kingdom Metazoa; phylum Arthropoda; class Insecta; order Lepidoptera; family Saturniidae; genus Saturnia; species Saturnia japonica. The sequence goes on from CM065317.1 coordinate 1,027,125, forward strand.
AGTTAGTAGCTTGCAAGTGGGAATATTTAGCACATTATCAAATGTAAACAAATGAACAGCTGTCAAGTTAGTTAAACAGACTGTTAATAGATGGCGCCACCTACTTATTAGTTGAATATATTTTCATTAGAAATGCCTTCAACAGATATACTTCATTACAAAAAAATTGGTTGCCTGTAAAGTCGGTATACGGGCGAAAGTTTTACGTGACAACGACTTTATGTCTGTCTCTCTCGCTCTTAGGCGGGCTAACCATGCCCGAGTGGAAGGGACGCGTGCCTCTCACTCGCTCTCATTGTGAGCGCATAACGTGAGCGGAGCGTAACGCAGTTTCTTGAAGTGTCACCCGGCAAACCAATTTATAAGACGTTGTCACGTCAAAAAATTCTAATAAATTTTAGCATTAATTTTACACTATTTTACTATTGTAATTTTACAGGCCTCGTGGCGCAGTGGTAGTAAACGCTAGTATTGAGCCGAGAGGCCGCGGGTTCGATCCCCGCCCATGACTGACTTTGTGTGATGAGCATAAATGTCAGTTGTGTGTGTGTCTGGGTGTTAAATATCTATATCTGTATGTATATCAGCTGTTTAGTTACCATATTACAAGCTTTGCTTAGTTTGGAATTAAATGCCCTTATGTGAAATTGTGTCCTCTTTTTTTTTTCATATATTTCTCTACTTTTCATCATTAGCAAGGAACTTAAGCTTTAGAATGAAGTTTAAATCCTACACTCTGATGAAGAATTAAGGGAGAAATGGTGTTGCACAAGACACACATTTGAGAAATAATATGTAACAGGTGAGCCAAAAGAAATCACCCTATTGGAAGATGCTCTTATTTTTGCAAATGGCGGCCAATGTCAAATCTGTTTTGACATTTATGAACTAGACAGATGTAGAATACAAATGAACAAGCCATGAAGCGATACACTCCCCAAGAACGCGGAATAATCGTGTCAATTTTTTTGCGTAACAATTCGTCTGTGGTGTTGGCGCAGCGCGAATTCCGTCGCCGATTCCCCGGTCGTCCGGCACCGACTGCGCCGTTTGGCCACCAACCTTGAAGAGTATGGGACCACACGAGACGCTGCCAAGAGTGGCCGGCTCCGGAGCACCCGTTCTACCGAGAATATCGCCGCTGTTGCCGAGGATGTCGAGCTGTCGCCGAAACATCGACCAGACGCCGTGCCTCGCAATTAGCATCAGCCGGTCGTCCCTAAGGCGAATTTTGGTCAAAGACCTGCGCATGTTCCCGTACAAAGGTCCAGTCCGTGCATCAGCTGCTGCCTGTCGACCGCCAAACGCGTGTAACCTACGCCCAAGCCATTCTCAGTCTCGAGGACGAAGTGGACGAATTTTCGACCAAAATCATAATGAGTGATGAGGCTCATTTCCACCTCAGCAGGTACATGAACAAGCAAAACTATCGCTTCTGGGACACCGAAAATCCACGAGTGATGCACGAGGAGCCATTACACCCGCTCAAAGTAACTGCATGGTGCGCTGTTCACGCTGGAGGAGTCATCGGGCCATTTTTTTTCGAGGACACCACTGGTCAAACGACAACAGTGCACGGTGCGCGCTATAGGGCCATGTTAACCGAGTTTTTTCTGCTGCAATTGAACGTATTAGGACTGGAGGACATTTGGTTCCAACAGGACGGAGCAATGGCACACACTGCGCGAGCCACAACCGATATTCTGAAGGCGGCATTCCCGGGTCGCCTCATCTCTCGTTTTGGCGATTTACCAGTGTAAACCAGGCCAGTGCCTGCAAGATCGCCCGATTTAACCGTTCCAGACTTTTTTGTGGGGTTTTTTGAAGTCCCGTGTTTACGTGGACAAGCCCGAGACCCTGGAAGCCTTCAAGGACAACATTCGACACGACTGCGAGAATCTGTCGCCCGAAGTTCTCGCCGAAGTGATGAAAAATGACATAAAACGAGCCCATATAGCAATCAATTGTGACGGCGCCCATTTGACCGATATCATCTTCTCGACTTGAGAAATAAAATTCTAAAGGTTCAAATAAACATAATCAAAAAACAGAATATAAGTTTTTAATTGAGAAAAAAAATGATAGCCAAACATCGGATAACTTCTTTTGGCCCACCTGTTAGTTTGTTATGAAGAAAATTGTGACAATGTTTACTTACATCTAACCAAGAATCAGGTCCATTCTCCAGCTCATAAATAGTTAAATATAGAATACCGCAAACAGATTTACTGTCCATTGGAACATCAGATTCAAACATGAGATCTTGTATATATCCCTTAACTACTGTTAATAAGTATCTCAAAGGATCATTTTCATCAATTTTCTGTATGATATGTAATAATAAACGTAAAACTGTGTGAACCAGATTAAATATTTCATTCTTTTCAGTTGGTGACAATGATGTTCCTCTGAAATTATAAATAAAGAATACATATTAGTAAACATATATTATTTTAATCTTAAGATTTTGAATTAAAGTTTTTATAAAAAATATTTATCTATATTTTTTTTAATGCAATACAGGAATGCGCTGGCCTCAATCTTACCTGATGGAAAGTAAAGATGAGGGAGACGATGTATCGCGCTTACCTATTAAATGCCTATTCACTCTTCGCTTGAAGACTCCCAAGTTATAGGTGGATGCGAAAACAGACAACGGGAGTGAATTCCACTCCTTTTCCGTTCGCATAATGAACGACGAATATTCAGACAATATCTTAAGTTATTTGTGATGTAAAGGCTATTAAATAACATCTCTAAACACTTAAATAAACCTCAACTGCATTTTGTACACCCTAATTAACAACTGAGATGATATGGAGATAATTGTGGGTAAATATGACCATCATACAAACTCTATAAATGCCTCTCAGTAACTTTTAATATGCCGCATTTTAATATCTCTACCAGTATTGTTATTGTAGAATTGTAAGCCGACACAATGCAGCACCCGTTCTAGGGTGTTTGTCCAGGACGCCCAATTTTGGAGTGCCATTTTACCATGTTACCAGTGGAAGATGGTGTAACAAAATGATTGTGACCTATATCTACTAGATGGTAAGTTCAAACTGCAATATAGATGATGATAATGGTGATCTCTGAACAGTGGGTTCTATTAAGTTGGGTAAGAAAACCATACATTACTTTAGCTCTTTAAGACAACAACCCAAACAGCCTTTTAAACACTCTGCAAGAGGTATTTCCACTTTTTTAATAGCCAAACATCCAGCAGAGAAATTTTCAATACAATTTGCAACTTTATTTACTATGATTACATAGTTTTTGTAGTCTTCCTTATTCTGGCTGGCAAATGCATATATCTCTTTTGCCAATATGTCTGCAAATGGTTCTAGAAGATGTGGTCTCTTTGATATTTGCCTGAAATGAAAAAAAAAAACAATATAATATCTCTATAAATATAAAAGGAAAAAAAAACTGACTTATCAATGCACAGTTCAAACTATTGAGCCTAGAATTGTGAAAATTTGAATGTGGGTTCCTTTTACACAGTAGGAGAGCACTAAGGAAGGATTTTTGAAAATGCAATCCCTAATGTGGTGAATAATGGAATGAAAGTTTGTATGAAAATCATGTCATTTTGACAATTGACTATAAAAATTGATATTTAGCAATTCAGTTCTAAAACTCCACCTAAAAATTTTTACAAAATAAATTTTTCATGAAATATTTTTTTTTATTTAACATTTTTTTCTCGCCACAAATTTATACTCCACTATTAAATATTATATAGGCTACATGGGTGCATTGGGGAGCGGTACCATAGTGGAGTTGTTATTATAAATTTAACACAAGTGAAACCGTGGAGCACAACCAGTTTTATGATATTTGTCAAAATAATAAACTTTATTGTTTTTTTTTAATCCAAAGTGTTACTTGCCTTGTAATAAAACATTTGACGGGATGCTTCGCCTCGGCTTGCAAATACACAGTTACCAAAAACTGTATCAATTCTATTTCGGGAGTTCCGTTTAATTCATCAAAAATATTTTTCAATAACGTTAATTGCTCATCTGAACTCGACGCACGAATAAAGCTGTCAACTACGTTCTCATTTTTGCCTAAAATTATTGAAGTTAATTTTACTACATAATTCAATTATGAAAATATTGGAAAATTGTGATATTTTCATATAACAAACCCATTTTAGTATTATTCCATTCTGTGACAGAAACTGGTTCAAAACTAATGGTATTCTTTAATTTATTCATTCCTGCTCGGCTAATTCTTAAGGTAAGACCATTCATTATATATGATTATTAATTATGGCCTTTAAAAGTTCCTTAGTTAGGTAATCAATTACCTATTTAATAATTTTTATTTATATATTTTGTAAAGATTATTTACAACAACATAACCTAAAACTAGCGTTTTCAAGTTGTCAATGTCCAAATTCCCCAAACTGGGAAAGATCAAACAATTGATTCCCCACATAGCTTAATTTAAAAAAAAGTATTCAATTATAAAAAAAAGTAGTAAAACTTATTCAGGCGTGTGTTACTAATGGGTATCTAAATACATGAATTAAAATTTAATTACTTCATTTAAAATTATAATAAAGACACTTATTCTAATACTGTTACGACCCATAATAAAACAATAAAAAATGAAAGTGAGCACTGTTACGAAAAAAATGCCGGTATCTGGAAGGATTGAGAACCGCCTTCCTCAAGCGTTTTTGTTATTGTTTTGTTTTGATTACTTTATGAACGTTCTCTTCTTATTAAGTTTATGGCACGTCTGTAGAAGGTTCTCAGAGCAGGAATTGGATAGGCTGAAAAAGCGTAATAAAGCAATTAAGTGGGTCTACAGAAATAATATAATAAAACTATTGATATTATCCAAAGAAGGTGATTATGCACTTCTCATGAACTATAATTAATATAAAAGCATGTCAACAACGGTTATAAACCCAAAACGCGTTACAACGATATGCATACGATATATTAAAAGCAAAGATTTTTTTCTTCTTCATGCTAACTTGACAACTAGTCCTCTTTCATGAAGACCATTACTGACATTATCATGTGAATATAGTGTCCTGTCTTATGACGATTTTAGTATCCTAACAAGATTATGGCTCCCTTGTTAGAACTTTCTAGGAAATTTTTGTGGAATCTCAGAATGTATACTTTCAGTTTATATTTATAATCCACTTCACTTAAGCACAAAAACCAAACTATATCACGCAAAACGCCACCAATATTACATAATATAGGGTCAAATACCTGAGTATAAGAATTAAAAATAAAAACCACAACATGTCACTTCAAGATCCCGCCAAAAACTTCAGAATATTTCTTATGTTTGAATATATTTTAAAGCATAAATAGTTTACAACGTTGAGTGTGTTATATTTATCTCGCTATTTATTAGTATATATCGTTTATCGTTTGTTTCGTTGTATTTGATAGTTTGCATCGAGATTTTAATTGTGCACATTCCCGTGAAAACCAACGAATTGTAAACAAAACAAATTTGTATAAAAGGGTATTTTTTCAATAACTTTACTCCACTTTCTTTCGTATGGTCAATTATAACAAAATGGCCCTGTACTTGTCCACACTGAAGTTTTTTATATTTTTTTTACAAATTGTATTACTTGCAATTTGAAATTTTAATGTTTACAGGTAGTATTTAAAAATTACACATGAAACGAAAACATAAAACCTTGCCCAAAAATCACCAACTAGCTCTTTGACCAGTAAAAATGAAATACGGTTCGTAATTTTTCTGCTTTTTGTTTTTAGATGCCTTCGAGCGCCGACACATGTTTTGACTACAATGTCTTTAAGCGGAAAGTTGTGTTATTGTGATCATAGATGGCCCTGTTACTCCGTCAGATGCTTTCGGTTGAATTACCCGCGAATCAAAATAGATGGCTCTATAATAAAAAGCAATAAAAATGACTAAAACGACGTTCGGCTGAATTTTCTGTCCAACATAATAGATGGCGTTATAAGAATAAGTTCAAACTTCAACCATACAAGTTACAAAAATGGCTGAAACGCAGATCAGCGCATACAGCAGATCGCAGTAAACATAAATAATAGGTAGCTAAAGCCATATATTTCTAACGGTATTTTTTTCCTGCTATGTACTATAACGCAATAAAAAAATGTTTTTTATATACATATAAAGTTTCTAATTCTAGCTGTGCCCCACAGTTTTACCCGTCTTAATTTTGTCCGACAAACACTGCGCCGCTAACAACGCACCTAAATTTTACGCACCAACGTAGCCTAAATTTTCCAATATCTCCTAAGCTCTGTCCAAATAATATGCAATAAAGAGTAAAGTTTAACTTCATAAAATTTTATTTATGATGAAATAACATTTGTTCTTAAGGTTTATTACACTATGTCTAAAAATAATGCTCATTAATGACATTTTAATTTTCAACAAATTTTTGTCACAAAATACCTTATTGCGGCTTATGTATAAGAGAAAGGTATATGGACTCTTTTTAGATATAATAAGGGCCTATATTTTTGTAGAATATTGAATTTACGTACCATTAACCATTAACGCACGCGGATAAAGCAGTTCGAGAGCGCTTTCACTTCCGCCTTGCTTAACAAAAATCAATATTTAAGTCTAGCTGAGAGGTGTAGCCTAATGTTAGATAGCCTTTACCTCGTGAATTTTGCCATAATATACAAAAAGAAGTTTTGAATCCGACTGGTAGTTCCAGAGGTTAGCGTGTTTAAACAAACAAACACAAAAACTCTTCTACTTTATTATAGATATATAATATATAATAATAATAGTAGTCATAAAGTAGGCATGACTAGTAGGTAATCGGGGTAAAAATTTTCTGTTCAATTACCGTCGTAGAAACATTAGCCATTTTCTTAAATTTTATTAACTGACTACACTGTTAGCCTTAGGGGCCCTATCCTAAAACAGAGCCGCTGCGGCTTTTACAGCTTCACCGGACTTGGGGGCGAGTGCTTAGGGCACTCAGCCGTGAAAGTTTGTGACGACCCGCACGAGGGTGCCAGAGTGGCCGAACCTCGGCTCGGGCGGTCGTCGCGAATGCGAAAAAGTCGCGATCTAACTAATTCCCTAATCCTAAGAGAATTCGAACTAACTAATATATACTCATATGCACGTTCCCCTCCTCCTGGGAGGAAGGAGTGGACCATGCGTATGTGTATTTCATAATCGGAATGGTTTTTCTACACTAACTAGCGCATTAGTCTAACTAGCGCAAAAAAGAAAAAAAAAGGTCCCTTACAGAACCTATGTACCTGTGGGGTGTGCACGTGTGTGTGTTCATACGTGTGTAGTGTTGTGTGTGGGTAGCTAAGTGTTGGACGTATAGTGTCACTTTGTATCGCGCGGGCGGCTGCCTGACCCAAGGGTTTCACACCGAGGAACGGACCTAGGCTTGGGTTGCCGCTAGAGAGGGTGGACGTGACGGGTGTGCGGGAGCGAAGTTAACCGCCCGTCCTCTGCGGAGAGAACAGTGGTTACGCGGGCGTGGGCGGTGGCACGCTCTGTTTGGAGAGACGGTGGCGTAGAACGCGTTAGCTTTTTCGGTTTGGTCGAGCGGGTCAGTGAATATATTACACGGCCGGCATTTCTCCGGCAGGCGTTGGGGTCGGGCACATTCGAAGCTGCCGCTTTTATCAAGGGATTCGCGTGTTTCGACGCGGTGTCGAAATAAGAGCGAGAAAGGTGTTTGGCATAGGCATGTATCGAAGGAAGGTCCATATCTCTATGAAGATCCTCCATACGAACATACCGTGTCCGACATGATTTTTGCCGAGCTTAATATGTAACCTAGAGAATTACCTTAAAGAGAGACTCTACTTTTTGTATCTATTTTCACTTTGGTCGCCCTGTTTCCCGCTCTATCTTTATTTGAATATATTAAATCCTTACATATACAAGTTATATATCAAATTGTTCCTTATTCTATTCCCTATCCATTAAACATTAATACATTTTATACATAAAGCATATATTCCATACAAAGGCAACAACAATAGAAATTTTGGGCGGTTTTACCTCCTATTGTTCGTACATTCAACGTGATGTCGTACATTTTTTCCATATAAAGTTATTCTATACATTTTATCCATTTTGTCATAATTCTAATCGTATACATGTTACACATATTAAATAAGCACCTATATAATACATAATATATGACATGTAACTCGTAATGTAGCGTAGTTGCTAATATTTTTTCTATAAATCTATTTCATTTCTCTATATTAATATTACCTAACTATTCTTATATATAAAACACACAATATATAACACATGACACATTATAATACATAATTTAGTCGCCAACAATTAAATTATAAAAAACACCTTGTGTTATAATAATATAGTGTTAAGAAGAATAAATTACTAATTTCCAAAGGCAATTGGCACTGATTCAATTAAAAGAAATGAGTTGTATACGGGTAGGTAGGTAGGTACATAACATTTTCAGATATTTATTTACAAGCAACCGCCCACGACTTCGTTAGCGTTAATATGTATACTAATATCATAACCCTCACTTCTCAATGACAATTAAAAAATCGCTGAACGCGTACTAATTAAATATCGTAGTTTCTGAAAACTTTTTATTGAATGATGATATATATTTTTTTGTAGAAAAGGATTGGTCCTTTTTAGTTATCTAAGGAGTAAATTTAAAAAAAATGATGGAAGTCTGTCCAGTAGTTTCACACAACAGCAAACCGGAATCATTTTATTTAAGTAAATGTAGGATAACATTTAGTTATATAGGAAATTTGTAAGTAATTTCCTACATAACGGTACATAAACACCGCTTTTACGAAAAGTCATTTAATTCGAAAATTCCACATCATTCCATGATTTTATTTACATTATTTTAAACTTAATCTAGTTTTATATCACACTTGGTGACTTATTCAGTCTTCTCTGGAACAGGTTCAGTTCCTTTAATTTCTTCCACCTTGCCTTCTAAAACGGATTCCTTAATTTCATCAGCAATCACCCGGCTTCCGCTGTCGATATTATCCCCTTTAAAGAATAGATAATAAATTATTAAATGAAGTATTATTTAGTTACAAAATAATAACCAACACCCAAAAGACAACTAGGTACGTATAAAAGCGATTTTATTCACAACAACAAAAAATTAAACCCATTTCTTCTATGCAGAGCGCATTCTTTTTTTTTTCAAATCAATCAGTCAGTCAACTTACGAGAACATCCTATTTTACAAATGAAAGTCTCAACAACGAGTACGTATCGTACGACCGTACGTACGTATCTGCAGTTACAACCTAGACTACTTTTGATTCGTCACGAAAATGCGAACACCTTTAGAAAATTAATGTGTTTTGATCATTAGGAAACGAACTAATAAACAACTGAAATATAACAACTGTTTTACATTTTCGTCAAAAAAAAAAGATTCAAAACTTTTCAGTCACGTAAACAATTCTCAAGGATGGTAAGATGAAGTATCAATGTGCCAGCCATATATTTTGTCGTAGAACCGATCATCGCTAGGGAAAATTAGCTTTTGAGTTAAATACATTTAAGCAACGACCGCCAGCTTATTTCGTGTTACAGTGACACGGAGGCCTAAAAGATAAAACACTAAATCATCTCATAAACAGTTCAGAAATTATTCACTATCCAAAACTATGAAAGCCATTTTAAATTACATTCTACTTCGTTTATGATAGAGGATTTGAAACTTTTAAGGAAGATGTTTTTGTTTTTTTGTTAATAAGGGACGATGTCGCCCAAAATAGTATCACGCTAAGCCTAATAGGGGAAACTGGGGCTCAAGTTCAGCTGAAGTTCACCTATATGGTGCTTGGCGACAAATTTTCAGTTTGAGGGTGGTAGCTAGTCAGGTGGGCATTATGAAAACCGTGATCTTTTCCTTCACTGCTTAAAAGTAGTCGCATTGGCTTTTTTTAAATGATATATAACTAACAATATTTTACTAACGATATAAAAAATTGTAAATATTATGCAAGACACTTATTTTGCGTTCATTAAGCGAATTAATAATGCGTTATACGTATTACAGTAATAACAACAAAATACAAGAACAATTAATGAGGTTAGTAGTTTTGACAAGTTATATTTTGTAATGTTCGTTTCGCAGACTTCATAGCGAAAGGCACGCGATCAGATTACAATGTAGGTAGGTGTTTATTAATTATATTAACAATAATATTGTGTTTGTAGAGTCAACATTGTTTCTAATATTAAGTTTTGTAAACAGTTTTTCTCAATTATTTTTGCTTCGCTATGCACCGAAGTTAGTTAAAACAAAAACATAAAATTTCTAATCTAAACAATAAAATCCTTAACCAATGTTACCTTTTTAATTTTATTAATACACGACGAGTCCTGTTAACAACATAAAGAACAAAACTAAACGACATAATTATCCCTTATTGGGTACCTCTACGTTGGTGCCGATAGTGTTCACCGCACTGTTGACAGCCGTTGATATTGACGCTATAGTGCCGTTCACTACAGCACCTATAGTCCCAATTAGTGCGGCCACGAACTGACCCCATGCATTCACTGTCACCAACAAGTTGCACAAAGCATAAACTTAAAGTGGCTTCATAGTGCTATCAATAGTGTCTAATGAAGACATTATGGCTTAGTTGTAGCGTGTTCGGTTATGGCGTTGATAGATCAAGGTTCCAATCCTAGGTTACAATAATGTACAGCTTTTGGGGAAGGAAAACATCGTGATGTAACCACAGCACGCAACGGGTGTGGTCTAGCAGCAGCACCTGAGAGCTAGTTACTCTAACTACCTGGTACAAATGTCGCTAAAAGTTGATATTTGGGAAAAATCTGGTAAGTACCATTAAGAAAGTAGCAAATACAGTAACGCTAATAGTGCAAATACTAGATACTAAACTGCAGGGTCTGTGTTTCCTCTTCCAACCCGTACGATGGCCTTTTTTTAGCCTCGGTGAACAAAACACCTTAGGCCTCGACCGATATTGAAAGATTATACTTTTGCGTAACAGCATAAAGTTTACTTAGTACATCTTATACAACCCTGAAACCTGGCATGTGTACCAGGAAACGGATTTATGTCTACCATCCCAGCCATCAAGTGAAATAATTGGAGAGCGTTTCTACGTAACAAACAACGTGACTTTAAATTATCGAGAACAAATATTAATATTTTCTAGCCTTCATTAATTGGTTAGTTACCACCATAAAAGTGGAACTCTATTGTCAAGCACGTGGTAGTGGGATGGGGTGCTTGGAAATTTAATTAAGTGTATTTCCTACCTACTAATTTCGGTTGCATTTAGTATTGAGTACATAATGAGATTTTGGTAAAATACTTATCTAAGTCATAATAAAAAAAACGAGTATAGAAATTCTAGGGAATTAGTTGCAATATTCGTTTAAAATGAAATAATTGTTAGGTCATATAATGTGTAAACCGGATACAATTTTATATGCGGAGTCAAATTTCCAAAACAGTTTCATCATAATAAAGGAATGCTCATTATAGCGAGAATTATAATATTATTACTCGTATAGAACACAATTTTACATACTTGGGTAGATGAAAAAGGAATCTGACACAAGGTTGCCAACCTTACTGTGATATTTTATAGGCATTATAGTCTTATGATAAGACAACTGACTTAAGATTTATACATTATAAGGATACAAGAGACTACTATAATTTTTATATTGTCACGTGATAATACTTTTCATATTCCAAGGGAAGTACATGTCATAATTGGAAGTAGGCTGTCTTTTATGTAATTTTATAATCATTGCATAGTTACTACAAAAAGCGTAATGAATTTTAACCTAAATCATACCCTGAAACCCGCATTTAAAATAATTCAGTAATTTCAAGTGATGTGCTTTCTAATACGAAACTTTTTCCCTCGACTTTATACCCGTTTTCTTCGAAATTAAACTTCTTATGTGCTTTATAAATACATATTCAAGAGCCTAATCCCTTTAGAACATCAATGTATTTAAATACAAAAATAGATTGTATTTTTAGACATAAAAATGAATACATAATATTAAGGATTTAATTTAAAAAATCGTGTATTTCGTTTGAATCTTTTAGTAGTCTGATTATCAATCAAGTCACGTAGAGTTTGTAATAGTTTCTTTCTGAGGGAGTAACGATAGATCCCATTAAAAACATAAAATGTTTAAAGAGTCCTACGTTTTTGCAGTTTAAGCACAAAGTAAATAAGTACCAAAAGATATCGATGACTTAACTTCATCCAAACAATATTCAAATCAAATAATATCAACTTTTTGAACGTAATTTTTAATAATCATTATTTGTTTAATGAATAATGAAATTTGGGTATTTTTCATTTTTTCCTTCCTTTATGTATAGGCTAAACGCTAACTAAAATTCAAAATTTAAAGTTTGTAGGACTGCTAGAAGTACCTTAGAGTTTTGATGATCGGTGAGTGTGTCATTAACAAAATTAAAGAACTTTGACTAGCGATAATTCGTAACATAAAAGGTATAATTATTAGGTATATATATATATATATATAATATAGTCAGATATAGTATTACTATGTCCTCTTGATCTAGAAATTTCAAACTTCGTGCTTTATACACAACGAAGATATAGAGGGATCAAAAATACTGTGAGTCGCTTCGAGAAAAGGATGGTACGGCCGTGCCTTGCACTCGACTTGACTTGGCTCGACGCGAATGCCGTACGCCCCCAGAAGATTAAAAAAACAGGAATTTATAATTCAATTAAAGGAAAAAATTCATCTTAATTAATAGGAAATACGATAACTATAAAATGGATTATAAGTTTTTGTGCAATTATGATGAAATAGGTAATAACGAAATTGTGTATAAGGTATCTTTTTGTTTTTACTTACCATTTCCTCCTCCGTGACCGCCGTGACCTGACAAGAAGATGACACCGCCTTTCTCTTGTTCAGCCTCATTATCTTTCTCAGTTTCCCTCGGCTTTTCAGGATTGTTGATTGTGCCCTGTATCCTCTGGACCACTCCACTGATACCTTGGACGACAGGACTATTCGCTAATAACTGACGAATAGGACCTGGATGTTCAGGTTTTTTTTCGGATTCTGGTTTTTTCTCAGGTTCCGGTTTTTTCTCAGGTTCCGGTTTTTTCTCAGGTTCTGGTTTACTTTCTGCGGGTTTTTCAGACGATGAAGGACTGGAGGGTGATGCAGAGCTGCTTGCCGATTGCTCGGTAGGTTTCTCAGTAGATTGCGTGCCTGGCTTATTTACTTGAAAAAAGCTGGCAACATTTTGGAATATCGGTTGATTCTGAATGAAACCAAAAGGTCCGGTCTGGGGGGGCTGACCTCCCTGGTTGCTAGCTGGACCGCCTTGATTCGGGTTCAGAATATTAGTAATCCCCGAGAAAATTGGCCAGTTTGATGGTTGTGCTGTTGTTGAAGATCCGCCTCCTGTTTCAGACGGAGAAGGAGTTGCAGTAGAATCGCTTGGTTTTTGGTTTTGATTGAAAAAGTTAGTGAATGCATTATTCATATTTGATATATTGTTTGTGATCGTAGTTTGAAAGTTGTTCCACATTTGCATCATATTCGTGAAAGGATTTCCGGCGCCCGTCGAACTCGATGGTGGCGCTTCCGATGATGCTGCGCTTTCGTCTCTAAGCATTCCCACGACTTGGACACCGTCGGTTAAAGTTCTCACTCCATTATTAAAATTATTTTGCAAAATTTTAAGTTGCGAATCAATCTGTTCGTACTTAGCTTTGATTACTGAAGATTCCTCTTCGCTTACATTTGGATTCAGTTTGTCAGGATTCAAAAAGTTCTGAAGAGTCCCGTTTAATTTCTGCATTTGAGACGCAAAGGTTTCTTGCATGTTTTGGATACTAGTTTGAATTTTATTTACATGTTCATTATTCTCGTACCAGTTTTGAATCCCATCAGTTACTCCCTGGATACCATAACTTAAGAGTGTCTGTGTGTCTTTAACATCTTCTTTGACCCACGTAAGAGTACGTTCTGCATCTTCATAATGCTCAGGATTTTGAGTTTCATGCTCTTGACGCTGTGGTGGTCCGGGGTTCTTTAAGTCTACTATCGGCCTTTGGATTTCTTCATTAGATACTTCATTAACGGTTTCCTGATCTATGTTTGTCTTCAGTGTCGGATGGATTTCTTCAAGAATGATTGCAACGGGAATATCTTCAGCGACACTTTTACGGAGATTATTTTGCACATCTTTAATAGTATTTGATTGATCTATAAGTTCTTGTTCGCTTGAAATATTTTCAACGGGCGATTTAATGTCATCCTTGATTAATTCTTTCTGTAATTCAGTTTGAATTTGATCGGGGATGGTTGCAGCGCGTGCGTGAAGCACGAATATTGCAAGCAGCAAGTACGCGTACAGTCTCATGTTCGTAGCGCGTTACACTAAAATCTCCGGGTGGGGTGTGACATTTATACAAGCTGGATAACGGTTTGCGCCGCGGCCCTGCCGCGCCGCGCCGCTGTGCCCTCGCGCAAGCATGTTTACGCTTTCCGTATGTTGAGAGCACGCTAAATATTTCTGTCATTATTTGTTAAATCGTCCGATGTGTTTGTTACCAATAATCTTAGAAACTATACTTTGTTATAAAAAAGTAAACTTTTTCTTTGACATTTGTCGTTGAAGTAAGTTTTCGTCATATTTTATAAGGTATTTTTGATCATAATAATATTATTTTATCATAAGCGTAAACTAAATTAAAAATAATACATTGTAGTTTAGGCTTTTTTTAGGTAACAATATAACGAATTAATTTAATAATCATTTAAGCACAAACTATTACATAATTTTTATCATAATTTTCATTCAGGTCTCAACTGTCTTACAAGTATATAATTACGATTTTTTTTTATTTAAGCTAAGCTAAGTATTAAGAATGGATCTTCAGAAAAGACGGTATTATTTCGAGAATTATCTCGAAATTTAGAATATTACAATATTATTAGAGTTGGATTATTAAATCCAACTAAAATGACTTATTTAACTACGAGCGAAGCAGCTGGTAAAACCTAGTGTCTTATAATTAATAGCTAACCAAGAAACCTGTTAAATAATAAAACTTGACCGAATATTGTAATTAATTTCTAACGTGATTTTTACTACATTTCTTATTATTTACAAAATCAGGAAAAAGTCAAATTCTGGAAACCGGTTTGGCCGTGTGTCTGTAAAAATAACTGTATTTTAATATTACCGACTTTGAACACGTTGGAAGTTAAATATGCTAATATTTGTCCCCCCCCCCTCCTCTTTTAAAGTAGCGAAGATAGCTAATTAGAGTCTGCATTACCAACTGCAAGGACACAGCACCGCGCTCGTATAGGTCCGTTCCTTAGTGAGACCTTTGAGTCTTGCAGCCGCCCGTGCGATACAGGCTACTATATGGATACAGGTGACACTGCACTTGCAATCACTTAGCTGCCCACACACATAATTAAACACAGTATGTTCATACATTTTTGTTTTTTTTTATGCTAGTTAATGTAGACCATATTTTAGATCACTAAATACATATATATACACATGTAGTCCTTCCTCCCAGGAGGCAGGGACATGTATATATGTATATGTTAGTTTAGCTCGAATCTTACGGATAAAGAATTAGTTAGATTGTGAATTCTTTGCAATCGCGGCAACAGCCCAAACCGAGGTCCGGCCACTTTGGTACCCTTGTGCGCTTGTTGTCCACGCTTTCGTGGCAGAGTGCCTTAAGCGCTCGCCCCGAAGCCCGGTAAAGCTGTAAAAGTCATAAGTGGTTCTGTTTTTCTGTTGTTCTCTGTAGGGCCCCACGGGCTAATAATAAGGTCACATAGAAAAAACAAACAAAAAAAAATGCGCTCGTTCCTCTGTTTCGAACGCAAAGAGTGTAAACGAATTAGGTAACATTAATCCGATATGAAGAAAAACGTGACATCGTCAAACATACGAGTACAGTCGAAGACATTTTATTAAGACAACAACGTTTTCTGTGACCTAAGTTTATGCATATTCGTCATCAATATGTATCTCCTAATTATAAGAACCATTCCAAACAAATATATTTGTCATAATATTAATGAAAACGGTCTCCAAATGGAGATGATAAAAGAAAGATTTGATCAACTCCCTAAACTAAATGTGGCTGGGCTAGGTTAGTTTTGTGATGAGAAAAACGGGAGACCGCAGCGCGCGGCGAGCACCAGATACTAATAACATTGAAGAAGGTTTAGGTAAGCGTTTTGATATTGTTTGGTGATTCGATTCTGGTGACACATCTATTATTTTAGGGATAAATCTTATTAATTAATTAGGTCATTGTACGTGAATTTATTTAGAGATATTTCAATCATACCCTTAGCTTAACTACTAAGTACTACCACAGAATATATACAAGTGAAAAATCTATAGTCGAAGGTCTAATTTTGAAATCGTTAATCACAATCAAAGGTATCTCTGAATCCAATACGCATTACAAGGATTGTTAAAATTAAATAAACCCTCTTAAATTAATTGCATTTTTATTGCCGACGCGTTGGAGTCTCTTGATCGGTTACTGACATGCAAGGTAGGAGAAACAAATTGAGATTTTGTTTTTCTATCGTCGAAAATGGATTTATATTGTACTGACTGTCCTCCGCAGGTTCATCAGTGTTAAATTTATTCGCCCAATTCTCCACCACGCTGCCTTCAATGCACCCGTGTAGCCTATCTTTGTTCTCAATTATTATATATACTTACGTGCAGCTTGCTTCGTTTCTTATGGTCTTAGGGTGAACTTATACAGCTTATAACCTTCTTCTATAATGGTTTATACAAAGGAAAAAAGAGTTTGTCAAATCTGACTGGTTGTTCCAGAGGTTAGCGCGTTCAAATAAACGAACAAAAAAGCTCTTGGTCTTTATTTAAGCGACTTCAACACACGACGGGAGGTCACTCAATATGGATGATTCTTTTTTGATGGTTAAGGGATGAAAATGGGACCACATTTTAATTTATTTGGCATTGGATATATATACAAGGAAACTCTTAAAAATTATTGAAGTTCGAATTCTTTTTTGTTAAAAATTGTCTTGTAATATTATTATCAGTTATTGAATTCGGCCGTTAGTATGTTAACGCTTCGGTTATCGGTTACATCATTTGCTATTGTGATCAGAGGTTGGTGTATGACACACGATAAAAGTTTAAGGTCATTATTGGGTATTCCCACGTGTTTCTAGAACTTAATACATTCATATCCTCTGCAAGTAGTTCAGTGGGGTAGTTGGCACATGGTCGCGCATGCTTTCGAATACATTAAGACCGTACGTCTCGCGGAACTATTGTCCTGCTGACTTAATGTTTCACTCACAACTGTAGCTTGAAGTAGTGGTTTGTATTTTAAGACAGTTAGGGCACAGAGAAATTTCCATGCAGATTTTTCGTAACTTCGGGTGGTTCGAAAATCGTTCTTGGGGTTAATATGTTTCAAGGTCGTCAACGCATTAGTGAATTTTATTCGTTAAAGTTTTAGCGTTCGGTAACTGCCTCATTACTCATTAGCCAAGTGGTCGTAAGCGCGACTACGATTACCGGGGTTCTGGGTTCCATTCCCAAGTCGAGCAAAGTGTATTTGGGGTTTTCTATGAAATTCTCACCAGCAGCTTGATGTTTGGGTTTGTGCTCGATTAATAGCAATAGGCTCGCTCCCTATTACATGGGATCTAAAAACATACACGGCGAACTGAGGGTGTACATTAGTACACCTCTGCCTAACCCTTCGGTTATACCATCATACCATCAGTATGTATGTATGTATGTTTGGACACAATCTCACATCTTAAGTGACGATGTGGCCCAAGATGGTAACACGCTAAGACTAGTGGAAGACTGGCTCTCAAGTACAGCTGTCGGAATACACCTATAGATGCTTGACGCCAGATTAACAACTTGAGGGTGTAAATGAAAAAAAAAATACTTTGATAAAAAACTGTACTTCGTTTGGATTAAAACGAGCATATGTTGCACGATGGTATTCTAAATTGTTTCTTTAATAAACAACTAAGGTTGCAAACAAGCATACAGCCCGCCTGATGGGAAGCGGCTACCGTAACCTATAGACGCTTTTAATAATATAGGTATCATTAGCGCAAATCCGACTTAGAACCACCTACCCCAAGTAGCTCGGGAATGGAAACTCTAATGACCTCCATCCGCTATCATGGATTGGCAGCACCAGTAATGTATTATGTTAACAATCTATCCTAGTACCAGAGAAAAGGTAAAACAAACTAGTACTGATATATTTTATACTAGTTGCAATTGACTAAATATTGCTTATTGCGTAAACCCATTGGGAGGCTTCAGGTGTTCACTTTCATTTTCTAAACACAATAATAACATTGTCATGCTTACACGCAGAGGTCACAGGCCAAGTGAGACAAGGAAAGTATGCTAAAACGAAAGTTTTACCAATACGTTATTTGTTTGTGCATCTAATAAACAATAGTATGTACATACACATAGATATTTAACACCCAGATATACAACTGACAATTATTAAGCTCATCACAGAAATGTAAGTCATATGCGGGAATCGAAACCGCTATCTCAGCTCTATAATAGGGTTTACTAATACTGCGCCACGAGGCCTCATAAACCTTCTTCTAAATCTTGTTACACTGTATGAAAAAGCCACAAGGACGGTTATGGTTTTAGCAGGGTATGTATGTATGTTTATTTGTTCCCGCATGTCTTCTAAAATATACCACAATGTGACGCATGAGTTAGTAGCGTCTTAATTGTCCGCTGATAACTACTATGTGACTTTAAACTGAATACAATATGGCGCCCTCTAGAGGACATAAAGACCTTTACAATAAGAAATATAATTGTTATGTGCATTGTTGAATAACAAATGAAAGGGAGTGGTCTTTGTGTGTAATCAGCAAATTTCAAAAATATAGATCGCATGTTTCAGAGCGCAGTATTCCCGTAGTCGGATTTTAGGTCCTAATCAGTTATTTGTAAAGCTTTTGACAATAAGTGAATTAAGAACGATTTTAAATGTCACATTTTTTTTGTTATTTAATAACACACTTTATGGTATATACATACACCACCAAATTCAGAAGGTTGAAAGTTATTTATCTAAAAGAGTGTTAATAATAAAGGTGGACAGATAAGCGAGCAGAGGAATACCGAGAAAATGTATATAAAAACTGAGATAACAGCTGATATAGAGGCAAATGAAAGAGGAGAACCTCTTGCGCCTACCCATTTAGCTACGACGAAGATACTAGAGAATTGAAAACAACTAATTTAAATAACTTGATACTTATTCCATTTTAAACCTTCCAGAATATAACAAGAACATGATGAACGCAGTCTCTGTGGAATAATCCGAAACAAGCTTTGCACAGTTTATCACGGTTTGTATCAAAAACAAAACGCAATCGCATGCCTTCCTGGTCAACGCACCTTCCTAAACCAGTATCCGATTGGGGAACATATTTGTTTATAAATATACATATTAATGATAGCCACTAATGTATATTAATGTTGACAGGTGACAAATATTTGAGATTTTACCGAGGACAGTATCTCTGTAGAACTTATGTATGAAGAGATAATGTCTTTAAATGTAAAAAATCGATGTACCCTACTTATGCATAAGCAGAAACTAGTCGTACAGTTGAGCGCTGAAATATGACGTTATGTCATAAAGCAAATATTAGGTAGCGTTAAAACTGAAAATAAGCGCTAGGGTCACTCAGAACAGCGGCATCTATCTTATGCTGAGATTAGCGCCCTTTGCATAGGTTCTTTTTTTGTATAGAAGCTGGGAAAATTGACGGTACTGTTCGTGACGGTAAGCACGGTACAATCCTAACACAACGGCGACCACCGACAGATAGTAATCCATCGACGGTCACTGCTGTCATACCAGTCTGCATAAATAACTAGATATGCACAGGCTGATCCCGAATCGCGACACGCATAAAACGAAGGAAGGACTTTTAACCACGTGTATGGTGGTCGAGACCCAGTTGGGCAAAAGTCGTAATATCCTCGTTCGTTACTCAGCACCCTGCACTACTTGTATCTTTATTTGTTAGCTTTTTAACTTTTAATTTTGTCTGTATTAGCTGTTTGCCCGTATGTTCTCTTTAATATATTTTTTTCATTCTTACGCGGATACTCTTTCATACAGACATGGGCCTGGGTAAAAAAAGAGATGTAAAAATATGAAAACGGTGTAAATTAATAGCTAATGCATTATCAATCAGGCACTGAAAAAAAAAGCGGATTTTTTGCAATCTAATAGCACAGATTTAGAATATTTCGTAAAAGCGAAGTCATGTAATAAACTTCAATTAAACTATTTTTGAAGTAGGATTAATATTAATAAAGGGGTTATGTTTATAACTTTGTAAAGTTATTAGTTTACTTATTTTGTTGATTGTGAATTTTAATGGTATTGTACGATTTCAAAAACAAAAGTATATTCGATATTATAAACCATATTTCAATTAATTACATTCTGGGCCCAGACATACCCGTCTCCTTTGGTTTAAAAGGCCCTTGCCCAGCAGAGGTACACTTATAGGTTAGTATTATTATAGTTGGCGGTGAAAGCCAGAGTTCGTACTTGGCTTACGAAATGCGAAGTGATCATTTCGTTACTATATCTTATACGTAGACTTAGAGACAGTTTAATAAATGTTAGCTCAGATCTAGGTTATTAGGTTCAGCTTATCGCAGTTTTATTTTAAATTAGATTTATAGAAAGGCGTCGTATCTTAGAAACAAGTTGTAATGTCACACTTTTGGACGAGTCAAACTATTTTAATGTATTAATTATCTAAATATAATTTTACCGTTCTCTATCCTTATTTCTACCTGAAAATGGCAAAATTGTTATTATATATTATAAAATATAAATATCATATAAAATATTAATTTTACGCTCGGTTACCTTGTGGTAAAGAAAATATTTGGAAAGGTTGATAGGATACTATAAACCTAATATTATTCTATGCATGAAATTGATTTTATACTTATTTCATCATTAGAAAGAGTTAGTGTTATTTTATATTCAGTTTTATCTGTATTGTTGTTTTATTTATTGACACAATTTAGGATACCTAACAGTTATCCATAAAAAAATTATAGTTACCTACCTATAATAGTTATAGCTACAAAAATGGACTACTTATAATGTTTAATGAGATTTCAGGAGAGTTTAACTGAATAAATTTAAATTGTTAAAATATTATGGAGCTAAGTAAATTTATTTATTTATTTATCCATTTGCATCATGTATGTACATTTGTTCTTAAAATATGATAAAGTATCCGAATACATGGACCCTGAATAGGGTATAAGCAAATTATTATACATTTTTATTTATCTAACTTACTAATTATTTATTTATACATAAAATTTATATATAATTTATACATAAAATTCAGTGAAATACGAACTCAATTTTCGAATAAGTCGACATTTGATATGCAGATTACAAGTTTTTTTTTTATTAACGACTTCAAAATAAGGAGAACGTTCTCAGTTCTAACGTATTTAAATTTATTTTCATCTATAACTTCTTTGTTTATGAACCGATTTGAAAGATTATTTGTCATTAGAAAAAGGGATAGATACCTCACGGTTGGTCCCATTATTTCATTGGCATACGACCTTCGAATTCGAATAAACACCAAAGAACTCCATAAAATCATTGAGTTGGTTTTCTTTTTTGCTAAAAATTGTTTACGAAGAACTCAAAGGAGGCTTACTTCGTCGTCTAAGGTCGTTGAACCCGTGCACTTGTGAGAAACGCACAGTCATGAAAACAAGATGTTTACCGTTACACAAAATACAATTCGGGGTATCATTTTTTTTAAAGGTTTTTATCTCGAATGGCGCCAGTGACTTTTATATCCGATTCCAATGAAAGTGTCGCTTAAAAATTCAGCTAATAAAGCGCTTTATTATTTTCATTTTCAAATTAAACAAATAACCGGTTAAATGATTTCCGTAAACTTAAAAAGTCATTTGTGAGTTTTATTGCTTGTCCGAAGAACTAACTGTTAACCGTTGTTAACTTTGGGCGTTTGGAATGATGGAATAAATATTCGACAGCCGGAAAACCAGTTATCCGGCCATTTAATTAAAATATTAATGTGATTTTCGGTAGGTATTTGGATTTCCAGCTAAGTTTTCCCCTATTTACCTACTGAATTACTGTTGACAGTCGCAGTCTTTGTCGAATTTCAAACGCCAAGGTGAAAATGACTATGTAGCTGCATATAAATCAGGAATAATATGTCAGATCGCGAGCCATGTGTTTTTATACCGTGTAATCCCCATCCGGTTAGGTTAAAGTTTTTAATCACTAAAGAATAAATTTCATGAATATAATATCTTAACTTTGCCGTCCCAATATATCCTTGGTAACTTAATGTATATTCGTAAAAACTTAGTCAAGTTATATTTTGTCAAAGATCAGCACAATGTTAATACTAGAAATAAAGATAAATTAGTCGTTCTGTGTTTTAGGTAATAGTGTCAAGTTTTATAATAAGATCCCGAAGCACATTACTGATTTGCAGGATAACAAGTTCAAGGACCATGTCAAACGGGCTTTATAGTCAAAAGGTTATTATAGGGTAGATCATTATGTGAATGATAGTGATGTCTGGAAGTGACTCCCTCTCTTTTAAATTAACTAAATTATTATTATTGTTTTTTATTTTAACACTTTTGTATAGTTGTTAAAAATGTAAGCCCTATCGAGTTTCTTACCGTTTCTTCTCGAATGTCTGGGAGGCTACAGAAGTGTTTTGGCATTCATAAGTACCTTCTTAGGGCCTAAATAGAATAAAGATTTTCTTGATTTTGATTTGTTTGGCAACAAGCTTATCTGATATTAGGTGACGATGTGGCCCATGATGGTAGCACGCTAAGCTTAGTGGTAGACTGGCTCTCAAGGGCAGCTACAGGTGTTTGGCGACAGATTTTCAACTTATGGGTGGTAGCTAGTTAGGTAGGCATTACTAGATGCCCTACAACCATGCTACGGATAGTCACGATGTTTTCCTTCACAGAAAGCTCAGGTTCATTGCAGGAATTCCAACTTACATATATATTTGATATTTGAAGTTTGATATATTGTTACATAATACAAAACCGTAATACAAGAGAGTGCAATGTGCTTAGATGGACTATCAGCTATGCGATTATCAATGATTTATTATGTCTGGAGTAGATTGAATCAAAGTCACAAAATAAACTCAATTCTTTTTAACTAAAATTGCTTTAATCGCAATTCGTAAGACGCTAGATAGCAGAAAGCTATCCGTGACTCTGTATTTGGTTGTCGCAATTTTTACTTAAACCTAACTTTTATCTTTATTACGTGTATCCAAAGAACCTAATTTTTACTCTTCAAATACATATCGCTGTCACGTACAACCTATTATTATTTCTATATCTACTATTTATTTATACAATTATGTCTTACCACATACGACATGAATCTCTTTTGGTTACACAATTAATTTGAGTCTAGTGACAGATTCACTAAAGTATATAAATAGTAATTATGTTTCTTAGATAGACGCGATTTGAACACGATACAAATTTTGATATCAGCATGTCGAAACAAAAGAGATAGGAAATCACAGCGTAAGGTGGAAACTCTGTTGTTAAAAAGGACAAAAAGTTTCTTCTCGCAACTGAAAGCAACTGCCCACCTTTCACGATTGCATGTAAAGAGCGTCAATGCCGTATCTACATTAATGAATAGGGCAATACTTCACCAAAAATGATTGTTAAAACTGGGTTTAAGGGATCCTTTAGCGCTGACGCCCCGTGAGACCGCCTGTTACTACCAGGTTGACAACCTTCTTCCTATACTCACAAAAACATAGTTCCGTGGTTTCAAGTTGACAACCGTTTTTTTTTGCATTTTCTTTACATTTGCACACATTCCTGCTACAGGCTCTATGATGGCTTAGTCTACTTCAGAGTCAGGCCCGTGAAAGCGATGGCTATTGGGGCCAATAATATCAATAATAGCTCTACATAGCATTTCTGTTAATTAATGATACAGAAATACAATGTTCTACAATAATATTGATCCTTAGTATATCTAAAAAAAATCCGCGATAGCATATGCCTATCTCTTATACATAAGGTACAATATGGGATTTTGTGACAAAGATTTGTTGAAAATTAAAAAGTGATTTAAAAGCATTATTTTTAAACATGAAATATTAATTCTTACAAACGAAAGCGTCTTCATCATAAAAACAATTTTATGAAGTTAAATTTTGCTCTTTAGAGTAGGTATGCTATTTGGACAAATAGTTTAGGAGATAATGAAAAATTAAAATAATTTGTACTTCCGGGAAGAACAGTTATGATAGACAACATGGGTGCGTTGGCGGCGTGGTGTTTATCGAATAACATTAACACGGGTGAAACCGTGGGGCACAGCTAGTCCTAAATAAAAATATTAGATTAATCTTCTAATTTTACAACCGAAGTCTTTTCTAAAATAAAGAGGATAAACTTTGCAAAGGAGTGTTTAATTAAAAGTATCGTGATATGAGTGTGTTTTGCAGCGCTCGAAACGATTCGTACACAAGAACCGGCCAGTCCGGACCGGCCAGTCCGGACCGGCAAGTCCGGACAAACCGGCGGACGCGGCGCGGCGTACACTCTGGTGTGCCGTTACCGAGAGTGCGAGCGGGTCACAGCACTGTTGTCACGCCATGCCATCCGCCAGTGTCACTCTCCTATGCTCTAAAATGTCGTAAACAAGGTTTTCCTGCTCCTACATAAGCATCTTTCACGGTAAAATAACTGTAATTTATACTAATATTATAAAGCTAAAGAGATTGTGGGTTTGAACGCGCTAATCTGTGAAACTACCGGTCAGATTTGAAAAATTCCTTTTGCATTTTATAGTATATTTATTGTTAAAGGTTTAACCCTATATAACTTA
This sequence comes from Saturnia japonica, assembly GCA_033032175.1. NCBI lineage: Eukaryota > Metazoa > Arthropoda > Insecta > Lepidoptera > Saturniidae > Saturnia > Saturnia japonica. The sequence goes on from CM065317.1 coordinate 1,052,147, forward strand.
ACGCTACTGTACTAAGAAGTGGAAAAGTAAGCACGAACGTCAACCAATCTGGCAAGATGTTGGCAATCACAGTAAGGGACGATAATGATAGGCTAAACCGGCGAGGTGGACAGTTTGCCGAATACATTTAACACGGGTGAAACCGTGGTGCACAGCTAGTAGATCATATTATATAACACTTGCAGAATGTTTTGTTTTCACATGGTGATAAGATATTTTCATAATTCACTTGACTATCCACTTTCAAATCGGAAATCTATTGCCAAAATATTAAACAATGGTTTCCAACTAAAGCACTAATGGTAAGGTTGTCCCCTTTTTAAACTTAAAGTTAGTCTTTGACCACATGATCACTTATAATGATACCAGTTTATGATATGTTAATAACGATGCAAGTGCCATTCGATGTTCTTGTCAGCTCTTAGCGACAGGCATGTTTTTCTAATACGACGTAGTAGTTCTGACGTTTATAACAATATTCAATAGAAATGAAGTTTCCCGGCTTAAAACTCTTCAAGTCTGATGTACTTAGTTGTAACCGAAGTGTTAAACAGTTTAGCACTATGACTTTTTGTGGACAGCGAAAACGTAAACATAAGTCTATGAGCGCTTACTTTCTCCGCAACTTTCTTTCATATAGGGCTTTAGTTAATTATTCCGGTGACAAAACAAATTGCCAGAATATTGATGTGGAACATCTATATGCGAGAGTAAACCTGATTGTTGGCGAGGTGATGAAGGCTGTGGCGATACCTCGCTACGCTTTATGATGGAATAAATGAATAAAAGTATTTTTAATATTTCTTTTTAACCACCTCGTAGCCTAGCGGTCGTAAGCGTGACTGCTAGTTTCCAAACTCCTAGGTTCGAATCCTCACTTCGAAACAAATTGTTTTTTTTTAATGATGTGCTATGAATTTTGAAATTATGTATATACAATTATGAAAATAATTGAGTTGTCGCGATTTCAAATAAATTTTTAATTTTTGTATTTAATCAAAATGAATACATATTTATGTAATAAACAGTCATTATTTAATGGAACAAATTTGTAATGTTTTATCTTTTCATAATGCCATATCCGATTCCTGTCGTAATTTGTTCTTTTATTGCATATATCTTATACAAGATAATTTCGATATTTCAGATCTGCCAGCGTCCAGTGAAGGATTTTCTTTTTTTTTTACTATCACTACAAAGTGACTGTATCATAACTGATGGAAAGTCAAGTACAAACCAGAAACAACGGCAAACATTGAGAGATCGACAAATCCATTGCTGGTCGCCGTTATCAGAACACATGACATGACAACTTATCAATTTAATCTGTACTAAAATTATAAAGTTGAAGAGTTTGTTTGTTTGTTTGGTTGAACGCGCTCATCTCAGGAACTACTGGTTCGTACGGCAAAATTATTATAGTGTTAGATATCCCATTTATCTAAGAAGCCTATAGGCTATATAACATCACGCTACGACCAATAGGAGCGGAGCATCGACGAAAAATGTTGCGAAAACGGGAAAAATGTATTCCTTTTGAGAGGGCGCTGCGTAAATGGTTAAAATTACGCATCAAGGTTGACTCAATAAAAGCTTTTTAGGGTAATAAAATTTGTTTTAAAATAATGCATTATTTGCGAAGGTGTTAGGGTTCTGTAAATCAAACGGAAAAATGGAACCCTTATAGGATTACTACGTTGTCCGTCTGTCTGTCTGTCAAGATCCTTTTTTTTAGGAGTGTATGGAGATATCAAGTTGAAATTAATATCAAATATTTAAGTCTGCAGTCCCTTGAAGCTGTGAAAAAATTAAACTTCTAAGTCAACGCAATCAAAAGATACGTCTGTTTATGTCGCATATTTAAACAATTTCAAAGGGGATAAAAACCTATAGGGTATTTCCAGTTGATCTAGAATCATGAAATTTGGCAAGAAGTAATGTCTTGTAGTACAAGCAAAGTTAAAAATCCGAAAATTGTAAATTTGTAATTACATCAATAATAAAAAATAATTTAATTATCTTGTCGTTAAAAGATCTTAAATTTAAATCAGCTCCATCTGTCGATCGCTACTGGTATCATTATTAGTACCTTCAATACAGTATATGTAGGCGCAACCGTTAAAAGCTTTTTATCGATTCTACATATTACTTCATATATTAGAAATAGTCAATGTTACATAATTAAATATTCTTGTATATGAAAAATTTTGCAAGACTAATATTTGATTAGTTTTTACATGATTCCTATAAAAACAATTGTGAGCACACGCGATATTACTTCCGGTGAATCGCCATCTATTGATAAATAGTAGTACTGCATTCATTCTCTTAAAATATTTTTAGAGATACTAACTTAATACAATTTTGTCTGACTAATATTAAATCAGTAATACTTAATTTTTTTATACATAATTTAATGGTTGTTTGTTAATTATTTTGTTGACCAATAACTTGATGATTTAATTATTGAGGTTCGTTAATATTACTAATATTTGATAGTTTTTACACTAATTGTATAAATAAAGTACTTAGTCTAACATTTTTTTTTAATTCGAAATTGCGCTGCCTCAGTACGTCGCATCACACCTATCTTCTTACTCACTCACACACAACATCGGGCGGATCTGACGGATGCGTGTCACCTCATGTCTGGCATGTTCAACCAGCACGTTCAACTGGCAGTCGACCTTCCACCACGAATTCGAATGGTCGAATTATTATGAAAACCAAATTCACTACGCTATTTAAAAAGATGCGGGCACATAGTCTATAGAGAACGTGTAAAAAAAAAAAAAAACATTTAAAAAATGAAAGAAAAAACGGAACAATAATGATGTTAGAGGAAAATTAAATTGTAATATATTTCCTAAACTGTTATAATCAGAAGATACAATGATACATATGTGTTGACTTATATACTATTAAGTTAATAGATAGAAACAATGTTTAATTTAATATGTTTCGCTTTAATAGCGAGATCTTCTGCTCTTGTTCCTGACGTGGTTCGCGAGGCACAAACCGAACACTACCGCCACCAACTGGAAAATATTATTTAAATATTAGTTGAAGCTAATCACTCAGTAGTGGGTGGCGCCTTAGACGCCGCATTTCGCGATGTGGATTAAAATACTAGTCTAAACTAGCTTGTACTTTCAGTGAAGGAAAATATTGTAAAAAAAAACATAGGGCATACTTTATTTCTCTTCTTAAGTTGAAAATTAGACAGGCATTTATCGTTGTATCCTTGAAGCAGCATATAAGAGTCACTCTCTCTTTTAGCTTTAGAGTCTACATTTCGGCCCCATTATCACATAACATCAAGTGAAGCCTATAAGTTGTCTTATAAAAAAGAGTAATTTATATTATATGTAGGTATGTATTTCAGTATGAGGAAAATATAATTAATTTTAACAAAGATATCGAAATGATGTGAATAAATACGTAAACTACGTAACTAGTCGTTAAGTGAAGAAAATAACATTTATCATATCTATAAACTAACGAAATGCCCATTAATGATTAATAGACAAATAAATTTTTTTTTTTGACTTTTTACGAAGCATCGGACAAAATTGTTGGGAACAAAAAAATTTAGATACAATATCTTTCAATTGCTATGTAATGTAGTTTTTCAATGTCTCCTGTTATGTTTTCATCTATTGCTATGTTCATTATGTGTTGGCTACAGTGTGCAAACTTTATAACGTAGGTAGGTACCTAAAGTCTACTAAACAAATAAGTATGTATGTTTTGAGAATTACTAATATATCGTATGCATTATCGTTATTACTTATTATCAATTTCAAAATGATATGTAACAGATGATATTACTAATAGGCCTCGGATAAACATAAGATACAAATTCATCTTGTCCTAGTCTTTAGTCCTAGTACTTGTTGCGAACGACACTAATCTAGTTTGAACATGACAGCTTTAGCACTAACTTACGATAATAAGATTTTGTTTCAAACATCCATATTACCAGAAATTGTCCTAATTTGGGTCCTAGAAAGATCCTAAGTTGATTAATCTAAATAAATGTACCAAGAGCGGTCAAAGTTAGAGGAAGTAGATCAGGTCAAAAAAGGTAGATTAAAGAAAAAAGTATATTAAAAAAAGAGTGATATTACCTCGATAGCGACGATTACAATGGCGATAGTTCCGATCAAAATGCCGAAAGTGTTGAAGAACTCCTGCACCGTGCCGTTACATCCAGAGTATGCGTTAAGAACTGTGCAGGGCGAGGTCGCGCAGCAGGATGGCGGCAGCGTCACGTTCAGATACGATATAGGACCAGTCGGACCACAGCATTGGAACTGAAAACATATCGTGATTAAAGTACTAGTGAGTAAAGTACCGGTTTAGACAACAAGACTAGTTTATCTTCAGGCGATGAACATTACTCAACAACGAACAAGGAAATGGTGCTAGGAAATAGGGAAACTCTACTCAAAACAGGAACTCAACACAGGGTTATCTGGCTGTGATCTTCTGTAGGGTGGAGGTATTCCACCAGTCAGACTGTTGCAAATAGGGATAAATCGTCAATGAGATTTCTGTGTGCTCTCCCTCTATAAGCCTCTCGGCAGCTGGATATAGAATGGGTGATTCCTAAACGCGACAAACCAGAAGGGAGTCACTTTGGCAGGTTTATCGCCACGTGCATGTTGGTGGCGATCCAGCCGGGTAACAAAAACCCTACCACCACATTTGATTACTGTGATGTAAACCAGCTGAAGTCGGGACCCGTGTCCAAGGTAAAAATTTTGGAATGAACCAGTGTATATATACCGTAAAGTATATAGAATAAATTGACATGACATAAAAATGCGTCATTGCTGAAAAAATATTTATTACAATAGTTTAACTTACGGTGGTCTCTATAGCATGGAAGCTGTTCTGATCTCTGTTAAAAGCTTCGTTCAACCACCTCGGGATGTCTGCCACCACGTCGTCCAATTTCACGAAGATTATTATAGCCAGAGTCAGTTTCAGTATCATGAGCACCAACATGAAAATCGAGTACTGAAATTTCAGATAAATATATAAATTACCAAGTGAACACGCTGAGGGTGATTTTACACTATGAATCAAATTTATTTGGTTTTTTTTCCCGACTGACTATACTGTTCCCCTGCCCTGCCCTGAAGCCTCTGACGGCTTTTATAGCTACACCGTGACTTGGGGGCGAGGGCTTAAGGCACTCAGCCGCGAAAGTAAAGACAACTCGCTCAAGGGTGCCAACTTGGCCGGACCTCGGCTTGGGCGGTTGTCACGATTGCAATTGAGTCGCGATCTGGCTAATTCCCTATTCGTAAATTCGAGCTGACTAACATATACACATATACATGTTCCCTGTATCCTGGGAAAAGGAAGGAAACATGTGCATGTGTATTTAGTAATCTGAAAGTATTTCTACACTAACTAGCGTAACAAAAAAAGAAAGAAAAGGTCCCTTACAGAACCTATGTACCTATGAGGTGTGTACGTATGTATGTAATGTTGTATGTGGGTAGCTAAGGGATGCACGTGCAGTGTCACTTGTATCGCGCGGGCGGCTGCCTTATTCAAGAGTTTCATACCGAGGAACGAACCTAGAATTTATTTGGAAATTGTGATCCAACATATTGTAAGGTTCCCAAAAACCAAGGACTTATCGGTAAGTTTCTGTAGAGTTGTACATGAGAGCCAGTTGTCAGCAAGTTTTTTTTTAGTTTTAGAACTACCCGTCAGGTTCGACATTTTTGTTGTATATGATAGCCAGATTCATTACAAATAGTGTAGGATATCTAGCATTAGGCTACATCTCAGCTACCCTAAAATATTGCATTTTGAAGCCAGAAGAAATTGTGCTCCCGAACGGGTTTATCTGCGTGCTCTGGCGTAATGGTTAGTGATACTTAAATACAATGTTCTACAATAATATTGGTCCTTATCATATCTAAAAAAAACCGCGATTCCATTTGCCTATTTCACATATATAAGCCACAATAAGATATTTTGTGACAAAGATTTGTCGAAAATTAAAAATTAATTTTTAAATATTATTTTTAAACATGGCATATTAATACTTACAAACGAAAGCGTTTCATCATAAAGACAATTTTATGAAGTTAAATTTTGCTCTTTAGAGTATGTCATTTAGATACATAGTTTAGGAGATAATGAAAAATTAATATAATTTGTACTTACGAGAAGAACAATTATGATAGACCATCGGGTGCGTTGGTTCGCGGCGCGGTGTTTGTCGGATAAAATTAACACGGGTAAAACCATAGGGCATAGCTAGTATCTTTATACTAATCCGCTTCTTTCACTGATTAAAAGTTACGTTCAGCGTGATGGTTATTTCAAGCAGTCAACTATTGATATATTATGTTGTCTTAATTTACTTACAGTAACCAGCATGCAGTTGCTTTCTCTAATAGCTCCACAGCATCCGAAAAACGCGATGAGGAAGACGACACCACCGACTATCATAGCACTGATGGGAGCGACTTGGAAACTGGTGTCTGCTATGGTTATGATGTCGGTGGCTTTGAGCTGGACTGCCACGCCTATGCCGAGCAAGGCGAGCCCTGACAACTGAAATCAAAAGAAATACATTAAAAAAAAATATAAAAAAAAATCTGAATACGTTTATCTGGAATCTGGTCTGTTCTAGAGTTACTTAAAACATCAGTCGGGTGAATTTAGCACCAGACAGTAATAATTTGAAGTTACTTTCTGTTGCCAGTTTTTTTCGCATAAACTGGGTACCTACAGATAATTTTTATTTATATATGAACAATATACATACAATGAAAACAATATACAAATTTGAGCTTTGATTAGTTGGGAATCAAATAGCCGTGTGTGAGCTTTTCGCTCGAAAATATATAAGTAAGTATGGTTATACTTTTATTTTGTAGCGCCTCGCGAACTATTTTAGAGTTTCTTACCACGACATACCTACGCCTTCACCGAAATCGAAAATCTCTGAAGTGAAAATACTATTAGGTACATCTAATACAACATTACTTAGGAATTAAGTCTGCATGGAACCCGATTCGTTATATTGCAAGTCATATTTCCATTATCCAAATAAGACTTACTTATTCATGGCGATTTGTAAATATATGTAGTTTAACTAAATTCATATAATATGGGGAGTATTTGTGATCGATAGACTGATATCGCGGCATATCTTTGAGCTGTAATAGATCGGACGGTGTGTTGGTTGCGTCGCGGAGCCTGCTCGCCTCGTATCTTATCGGGTTATCAGTTTGTTTAAAGGTGCGACCGACTTTGCCGCGGATATCGTGTACCGAATATATTCATGTTTTTATTACACATAATATGTAAGTAATATATTAACGACTTCGCCATGTTACCTCTGAAGACTACGCAGTTGATTGCGATGAAATAAATGCCATATAAAACAATTTAAACAAGATTCGATTGCATTAGCACCTTTACCACAATACTGTAACGTGTCTGAATACCACATCGAACGGCTTGGGCTCAAATCCTACAAATAAGGAAGAGTTTTCGGTGAAGAAAAGCATTATTATGAAGGCATAGTATAGCCACAATTTAACAACTCTATGCCTGCCTGGCTATTTACCATCCTCAAGTTCAAAGTGTCTCTCGGCAGCTGCGCTTGAGAATCAGCTCCTCTAGTCTTATCTGTGGCCTCATAGTCATTACATTGGCTAAGATTGTGATAAAACACTAAACCTATCTATTAGTACATTAATTTACTATATCCCTTATGGTTTACTCAACGTAAGACATTTAAGCGCCCGAATTAATTTACCATGACCAGTTTTTTTCTATTTGTGCGAAACACTAATTCTTTTTCTAAAATAAAAGTATCCTAAGTTACTCCGTATAAATTAAGCTATCTACCAGTGAAAGTCCCGTCAAAATCGGTCCAACCGTTTCGGTGATTACCCAGAACAAACAGACAGACAATTTAAAAAATGGGCGTTTTGTTAAAGGTGTCGTATATACTTTCATATGTATTTAGTAAAAAAGCTGTTATTTTGACATTATAATTAGACACTTCAATTTTATTAATTGTATAGGTAAGAGAAATAGGTGCATTGATAGGTACATCATTTCAACAAGACGAATTTATTAGTTCGTTATAATATTGGTATTTTTATTTTATTTCAAAGAGGACAAATAACTCTGTAATTTAGTATCAGTGCCAGATGACGTTGATGATTCAAACAGGTGCCTTATCGTTTATGTGAGTCAGTTTGTTATTCTATGTATTGATTATTATATAGGAAGTGTTTAGGTTTCCATCAACGATATTAACGTACCTACTACTTCTAGATTGATGAATGTGTTCCATTGAAACGCGGTCTCGAAGCCATGTCTAAGGTAGATACTAATTTAAGAGAAGTAGGGTATAGAGAAATACCTTTGTAGTTATTTCTCTACTTAGGGCAGTCTAACTGGTGAAATAACTAGACAGGAGCTCCCAGCGACATATCCTTGTATTGTGTTCCTGCAGGGAGCAGGTTATCCAGAGCTCTTTGGAGAAGGGGATTCAAAGTTGGAAGCACGCTAGGGAATCTCTGGTATCACCTATGTGTGATTGAAACCGCTTACAACTAGGCGAGCCATGCGCTTGTTTGCTAAGTTAATTGCATAAAAAAATAAAATCTATTGGTTTGAGTAATCCTAGAGTAAGTTTAATTCTAATTGAAAGATACTTCTCTGGTAAATCAAAACGTACCTACATTATTTTCCTTTAAAACAAGACTAATTTATCTCATTCTATCGCTTCGCCAAACGACGTGTTAAAAAGAGACAGGACGAGACGCTATTTTTCAGTGACGCATAGCTCTAATTCTAATTCTCCATTCCAATGCCTAATTCCGATGATGTACAAATTCCTTTGAAAACAAATTTGTGAATATTTTGATCTGATTAATTAAAATTGTTTGTCTATACGCAATAGCAATACTTATTTTAAGAACGATAACGACTGTTAACAATGATTTATGGATAGACCGTCAACATCATTAAAGCGGGCTGCACATAAGTAGGTACCACAGAAAAAAATACCAGACAAAAAATTTTGAACATTTCTTTGGTAGCGTATATGGAGATCCAGTAAGTCCATCACCAAGTCTGTCGTAACTATAAGCTGTGATATAAAATACATTATCTTGGCAGCCACTTTCATAAGACCGTGTATCCTTATCTTAATTAGCTAACGTTGGGTCTTTTGCGTTGATTTCGATATATTTTAACCAGTCCAGTAAAAACAGGCCAGACAGGTGTAATAAGTGATTCTAAATTCTAACTTCTGGAGAATTAGTTGATGGCTTTTGTCCCAGTACGTGTCTGTAAAGCGAACAATGCTTCTATGCGTTAGAAATAAGTGTGGGGGTAGACTAAACCGTACAAAACTATTAAAATAAAATAATGAAATAACTTAAAATATTAATAAGCATTCTTTTGGCAGGGGTTGCGTATTCGTACCCTTTAGAGTCGAAACTCTAGGTCCATCGGAACCAAGTGTACGCAGTCTCTTTAAAGAACCGCAAATCGACTGGTCGACACATCACGAGACCAGAGGGCTGGACAATACCTCGGTCAACGAATAAGCATTGCTATACAACGAGGTAATGTGGCCAGCCTTCTTGGTACTTTTCCATCTGGCGGTGATTTGAATGGCATCCAATACTCATAGTAATTTTACATCATTTAGATTATACTAACATGTTAGTATTAGTAAATACCTATATTAAATTAAATAACTACAGAAGTAGATTTACTTAGGTATTTGAGGTTAACGTTTTCCATTAAAATATTGTTTAATATCTTAACTATCATGGAATAAAATATTATTCAAACATTGTAAAATCATGAACAGGATTTTCCTTTTGTAATCGTATAAAACAAGATAAAAATAACTATAATAATAAAGTATACTGACCAATGTAAAGGAATTAATTACATTGATAATAAAAAATATAAAACCCATGTAAAGTATAAAAAGTTACAAAACTCACCGCAAAGGCTAGGTTCGTGAAGAACAAAATATATTTCACCAAAAATTCACCGCAACCCATTTTGAACTTTTCTATTTGATTAGATACAAATAATATAAAAAATACGCGGGTAGTCCGTCCACAACGAGGTTTATCTGTCGACTGACTATGAAGTATGTGATACGATAATGTTTTGTTAAAATAATAAGAGCGCACCGATAGGTAACCGATAAGCAATTCTTGGACAAGTCTTAAAGAATGAATTCATGAGAAATTGTATCAGCGAGTTACTGGCAAGGAGACCAGTTTAATTAATATGAAAGGATACATCATACACGTCACGATTTCATTGGAAATATATCGTAAGTAATATTTATAAATATTTTGGCGCAGTTTTTGTAGTTTTTTTAAATAAATGCACGGCAAAGTACAAAATCAAATATACTTTATTCAGTTTAGGTCCTAAGAAGGCGTGAAAACACTACCACTGGTTCGGAATACATCCTAGTCATCGAGAAAAAAAGAAACCGTACACGCTACCACTGAACCACACTGCTTCAATTGAAAGTCTAAAAAAAAGAGATTAAAAGGCACGTTATAATACCTACCTAAGTACCTACATTTCTTGCATATACCTACATAGTTAATATTATACCTATTAACAGCAAATAAACGGAGAACAGTTGTATAAATATATCGAATATTTGCACAGAATCGTTCGTCTACATTGCAGGGTAACTTAAACTGCTTTTACGTTGTAATTTTGATGTTAGTTTTGAACATGCAAAAACGATATCAGCCAAACCATATCTACGGAAAAATTATGAAATATATTTTAGGTTTTGACTTCCAAAGCAGGAAAACTACATTTCACACTTCATACCGATACATTTAAAACTAATTTATAAATACTCCTATATCTCCTGGTAATTATTGGAGTATTGCTAGTTTTTATGAATACTTTGTGAGTCATAACGTGAAAATATTCATACATGGAATATCTACGTAATTGTGTCAACAATATCTAATCGGATGTAATTTCGTAAAATGTAAAACTTATGTATCAGCTTTCCACATATAACTTGTTATATAAGTAAAAATAACATTAAAGTATAATTATTTATTGTATGTTTTTCTTATCACAAATCAAAATCTTTTCAAAATAGATTATTAGGTTCCTAAGTTCTGAAATTAGAACCGAAACGGTCGCTTGTCCGTATTATTCCGTTATACAGCAATGTTAGTGGATTTTTTAATACCATAACTATCAAATTTTATTTAATGTTATTTTTCTGTTTTTAATGTAAAGTTTTCAATAATTAATTATATTATCAAAAATGTTCACTGCAAGTTTATTCTGTGCAAATATGGTGCAATACAATTCGCCAATAAAATTATAATAGGCGCTTGTAGATATTAAAAATACTTGTATAATTATTATTAATAGCTTTGAAACGAGAATAGAAGAAAAGAGAATGGACGGAAAAGCAAGTAAAATAATATACCTCAACGATCTTTTAAAATCTAAATGACCAATTAATTTGTAAATGAAAAATAATTTTTTTCTGTAAACTTCCACTTTTTAATCCAAATATGTACCTACTTACGTACGTCATTAAAACACTTATTATACGAAATATTTTTAACTTTTTTTTTGGTAAGAAACTTCCATAAGTGACATAAAATTATATTTTTTGTTTTAATTTTTCCGTTATACTTTTTTAAATTGAAAATCTTTTTTTAATATTTTCATATGTTCCTTTCGGGACACGATTCATTTTAATATATAATTGTCATGTTGGTAGAGTTTTTGGTAGGATATTCAAGTGACATGTTGTGGTTTTTATTTTTAATTCATTTACTTAGGATTTCACCGTATATTATGTAATATAGGTGGCGTTTTGTGTGATATAGTTTGGTTTTTGTGCATAAGTGACGTGGATTATAAATAATAACCAAAGAGCATGCATTCTGGGATCCCACAACAATTCCCTAGGTCGTTCTAACCAGGCGGCCACTATCTTGTTGAACGCCACTTTGTATATAATGTATATTACTACGAAAGCTTGAAAACATTGACACTGAAAATCTCACTGTGTATGTTGGAAAATGTTATGAAGGCTTAAAAACATTGAAACTAGCAAGCGCTCTTGCGGCGCCAAAACAAGAAGACGAAGAAGAATTGGCCTGCCGTTCTTCCTTACACAGTGAAATTATTTCTTTCAAAATATGTACATCGAAAATATAAGATAAATAATTATTCAGTATTAAATACAATAAAAAGACCACTGGCAACTCAGTGTCTGTGATAAAATAGTAACTTGCTTTGGCGATCAAAAATATTATTCACTACTTATAAAGTAACTGCTTAGAATATATGTAGGTAATTGTCATTTACTCAATAAAATATTATTGAATAAATAACAATTACCTAATAATAATTATTATTATTTGTTATTGTTATTTTTTGTTTTTCTAATGCGGTATATATATATATTTTATGGGTGTTTAGGCCATTACTTCTTTGTTTATTCCGATTTGTATAATTCTTTGGCCTTGGAAAGACGATACCTCAAGGATGGTTCCATTGTAATTTCATTGGCACTTGGCCTTCGATTTCGAAGGTACACCAGGGAACTCCTCAAGTATTTATTGTAGGCCCGGCTGAATACCAGCGCTATAATACTTTGCTAGAGCATATGCTGAGCTGAGGTCCGTTTTGATGTTGAGTGCAGCATTTGTTTGGCAACGTTGCAATATTACCTACACAATATATTAGTAATATTCCAATTTATTGTAATCTCTTGTTTAATGTGTGTTTTGTGTGTAACTTATTTATATTTTACTCTATAGAAGCTTGGTCTTTATAAAAAAATATCACGATATCTTCATTCAATAAAGAGTTAGTAACGTTTTAGGAAACTACGATTTTTATAAGCATTACGCGTTCTTCTATCGTCCACGCGATCGAAGCCGCGGGCACAGCTAGTGAAATATATATAGAAATCAAATCAAATGTTGATATAATTTTTTTTTATTAGAGGTGCCTATAATTTTTCAACATGCAAATTCAACGTTAAGCAAATACTATAATATACAGGCAAAATAACATTCTATAAAAATTCTAAATAACGTAAATACAGTTGAAAGGTTGATTATCAAGACAATTTTTAACAAAAAAAAACAAAACCAACCTCAATTATTATTTTGAAGAGTTCCCTTGTGTACCTTCGACGTTGAAGGTACAATGCCAATGAAATTAAAATGGGACCACCCCTGAGGTATTCTCTATCAAATAAATAAGAATCATCCAAATCGGTTCATAAACAATAGTACATTATGGTACAAGTGTGTAATGTTGGTGATTACCGCTGAGGCGCCATTGAGACCCGAGCCGTTAGGTGAGGCCGTGAGGGTCTTAAGAGAGCCGAGGACGGTAATCACCAATACACACGTGTATCATACGACGTTTTTCAACACACTTGTGAAGAAAATAATAATAAAAAATCATTTTTCCTTGGAGTTTTCAGGTAGTAAACTTTGCATAACGTTAAGGGCTTCACAACTTATATCGGGCGGTGTACAACATAACATTTTCTTAATAACTAGTACTTGTAGACATTTTAATTAATAAATCACTAAAATTTCAATAGTGACAACGAGTTGTGAATTTTTTTTCGCTATGGCGGGAAAAATTAATCAGATTGCGCGCGCATCTAACAATGGCGATCGGCCATAGACGTTTTCTTTATTACAGAGAAAACAAAAGTTATATTTGAGTGAAAGTTTTATTTATTAAACACGTACAAGTTGAAATTATCTATTTAAATACGAAGTTGTATGAAATGAGCAAGCAATAGGTACATTAATTTATTTGTTCTATTGATCATTATCTTTTTTGTATCGAAACTTTTTTTAAGAACAAAGCAACTCGACCAATAAAATAAAAAAAAACTCTATAACTCACTTGTGAATATAAGCAATGAAAAAGTCACAGTTTGATTACAGGTGTCATTATGTGCCTAATTGCGGTGATATTAGAGCCACTTTATGAGCAAGTGTGTTGAAAAAGAAATTATAGGTGAACATCCATAAAAAAAATATATAAATTCTAATTGAATAACCCTCAGTCTGTTTTTGAAGTCAGTTAAAAATAAGTAAGTAGTTCACTTGTTATAAGTAATCCCTACAATTTAGGTATAGTTATAGGTAATTACTTGAGCATTCAATTAAAATTATCGGCTGAATTTCAAAACTTTTTTAAAAGTATTTAACTATTGTGTTTCTAATATCGAGTAGCTGCAGTACTTAGATTCCCTATTCATACAACGAACCAATGGTTTCCAAAACTTTATGCGACCAACCGACCACGTCCTCTCTAAAAAAAATTACTTTTGCGACTCAAACAGATATAAATTGACTATTTTAAATGACAATAACTTTATTAAAAAATTATTTAAAAAAGGAAACAAACAGCCCGACTGCAACTTGACTAAAAAATATCTTTTTTTGCTTTTTATTTAATTTCCAAACGTCGTACAAACTAAAATATGTTATACATAGCCTATTTTTTTATATTTTTTTTTACATTCTACCTGTGTAGGTATATGATATAGCCGTATGTAACTTCACATACCTACATTTGCCTCTAAGTATTACTTAAAAGTGTAAATACTATTCATTTGACAATTTGACTATACTCATTTTATAAAAGACTAGCTGTGCCCGTGGCATCGCTCACGTGGACTACAGTATGCCCGCGAAATTTTGCTCCCCCGCTCCTGGCTATTTAAAAGACAAAAATGCTTATTCTGCGTAGTCCTTAGAAGATAGATGTATATTTTCACATTTTTGTATGCCTTTTTAATGCCTATAATTGTGTAGTACGTTAATTTGCTATATCTCTTATGGTTTACTCAGTATAAACCATTTTAGCGCCCGAATCAATTCACCATGACCAGTTTTTATTATTAGTGCGGAACCCTTATTCTTACTCTAAAATAAAAGTAGCCTAAATTGCTCCCTATATCATCAGCTATCTATCAGTGAAAGTCCCGTCAAAATCGGTCTAACCGTTTCGGAGATTACCCGGAACAAACAGACAGACATACAAAAATTTAAAAAATGGGCTTTTTGTTATAGTTATCGTATATACTTTCATATACATATAGTAAAAAAACTGTTATTTTGACATTACAAACAGACACTTCAATTTTATTAATTGTATAGAAGCTTAATGCAAAGTGTTGGTCATGCGGGGGAATCCGTTTTATATTATTGACGTGCGTGCTTACGTTGTTTCCCTTCAGTTCGAGGTTATCAAATGTAATGACGTTACAATAACTTATTTAATGTTTCTAAATTATTCAGTAGCTAGAGTTCTATATATTTTTTAAATTCAATAACTCTTTGTTGAATTTTTTGTTATTTGTTTTACTGTCTGTTGTTGTTACACCGTTATTTTTCGTTAATTCATTTATTGGATTCATTTTATTATTTTTAAACTTTCTTTTTATGTGTTTATATAAATTATTAATTATAAAGAAAATATTTTACATACGATTTATCTGATTTAGTTTAAAAAAATGTATATAAAAACTATTACAAGGTGTAGTTAAAAAGGTAATATAAGTATAGAAGTATGATTTATTTTACATTTTAGTGTAAATACTTGAACCAACCGGAAGAGTTCGACTTAAATAAATTAAGCAAAATTATTATGTATCCTCTTTTTCCTTAAATTGAACTTGGTGCATTGCTTCGACTTCGTCAGTAAGTTAAGTGTTGCCTAGAGTACCGTAAAAACCGGAAAGCCTGGTTTTTTAAAGTTATAGATAAAACGTTTTAGAAAAATGTGTACCTAATTAACATTAATTGATCCACTAAACTCGATGAAATATAAGATGTCACGCTTTGAATTTAGAATGTATTTTTTCTTTTATTAAAAGCTTTTAGAGTTGTTAAATATCAAATTCCAGTAAGCCCACATCACTACCCCAAAATAAGGTACGAATGGTGGTAAATTTGAAATTAAAAAGTGATTCTTGCTGTCTTATTAAAATGTAGGTAAGTCGCCATTATCGTTATGAAAACGAGCATCAAAACCAATGATTTATTACATATTCCGGTGCGTCCATTGGTAGTTGTTAATCAAAATCTGGGTCCATACCGACCAATCAGAGCAAAGAGTGGCTTTTAATATGGCGTCCATTTCCAATAATTTTGTGAGGTCGAGTGCGTTGTCTCCATGTTATAAAAAGAATTTAATTATTAATTATGAATATTAATAATTTAGAAATATGTGTGGTGGACTCGGACAAAGCCCGGAAAAAGACTATATTAAAAGTTAAAACTGACAATGACCAGAAAAAAGCTAAAAGGTAAGTGAACCAGTCGCAAAGTAGTCAAGTTTTAACATGCACGCTCTGAAGTTCAGAGTAGTGCTCAGGTTTATTTACTTTTTGTAATATTTATTGGGTTTCTTAATATAAGAAAATTTAATAAAATGTTTTCTTTTTTTTATATTGACAAACGGAATAGGACCAAGTAATGTAAGTTTCTTTGCTATGAGGGAATGTAGGTATATCATTAACGTGTATTAAATTTAAAATTTTTAACTACAGTAATTTTATTAATGAATACCGTTACACATATAACATTTGAATTCACTGGAGCTTGCTCGCATACACGCTTGATGAAATCAGTATTTGCTTGTTTGTGCTTTATACCTATAAATAGGTATCAGGTACTCATCGCCGAGATTTCTGATTAGACCAGCATGTGGTCATAACAGTAATAAGACGTTTAAGTGTTCTACGTTAACTAGCAATGATATGTTTTCTTTCATAAGAACTTTTATTCTGAAGCAGAAAAAATTTACCAAGATAATTACATTATTAAGCATCTGAAAGTTGATACCGTAAAACGACGACGTCCCAGAAATAACACAAAAAATAATTAATAAACAATTTACTGTAAAATACATGGTTTTTAGCAGAAAACAAAAAAAAAAATGTTTGTAAAAAGGCATTTATTAGTATTTTGCGTATCAAACCGGCTCACGTGGAAGGTGTTTCAAAAAATATGGTGAAACTAGGACAATGGCTAAGGAGAACAGAGGTGGAGACCGAAAGACTTTACAATTTGCGTCACGAATCGATACTTCAAAGAAGACTATCAATTGATTGATTGTGCAAATGATTATCGCTTAATTCTTAGACAATTCGTGTTTCATGAGCACTAACTTCGTAAATCTTAATTTCAAAGCTGGTATCCGTACTCACACATATTTCTTTCTCAGTACAAGTGAACTGCCAGCCGCGGCCGATGACGTACTTAGTAATAACTCAGGTTAGTGTTTTAACTATGACCTAGCTACATACGTAACCTAGTTTAAAAGATCGGTTTTTAATAGCAGCTGTAGGAACGCTTTCATTTGCTCGTCGTAAGATTTCAAACTTTAAGGTGTTAGCTAGGCGAAGACTACATAAGTCCTTACTGTGCATTTTCTCGCGATGTTTAACCCGTTATGAAGATTCGAATCGAAATGGAAGCTATCATTAAAATGAGGGCCCAGGGAATTATTATTTAGCTGTTATGTCCCTTACATATTAATTATGAGTCATATCTTTGTAATGAATTAAATATCCTATAGTGTCCGGATATTGCGTGTGAGAGTGGAAGCTTGGGGAGTACCGTCTAATATGAATGTGACTAATAAAGCTTTGGGAACTAACTGTGTTTGTTTTATGACGGATTGCTAACAATTTTAGTTCAAATTTCTATCGTCACTGCCTAATATAATGAACAAACTATACCCGCGACTCCGTACTAGAATTAGTAATACTGTTTTTCTTTTTTATTAAAACACTAACTGTTGGCGACAGAACAGTTGTTTTTCGTGTCTTAGGTTAGGGTATTATGTGTTATTATTATATTGACGTGTTATATATTATGAGTTACGATAAGATAGATTAATACTGACAATATTATAGAAAAATGTAAGCGAATACGCTACATTACAAGTTGCATGTTATATGTTAAGATGTATATAAACGATTATGTATTGTGTGTCACATATGTGAAAATATAACTAATATAGAATAGATTAACATATAGAGTAAGCCAATAGAATAAGTATATCGAATGTTATAGAGATTTTTCAAGCAGAAAATAGTGATGTCGCCCGTAAATTACATTGTTTTTGGTTTATGTACGGAATGTATACGTAATGTATATTATAAGTGAATATGTAATGGATAGGTAATTCAAAGAGGAACATTTTGATATATGACATGTGTACATAATATATATAATGAGAGAAATATAAAGAGTTTAACAGGGCAACCAAAGCGAAAAGTAAAGTTAAAACACAAAATAAACACGGAATAAAACGGGGCTCTCTTTACGGTCATTGCTCGAACCACTTAAGCTCGAAGAAGGGCCGTATTGGGCACGGTGCAATTCAACGAGTCTACAAGTACAAGCAACGAGTAACTACAAGAAGAAAGCTTTGGTCGTCCTGCGAACAATCAACAACAAGATATCGAGTTTCATTGAAGACCTGGCACCTCAAGCGGTCGTGCATTATTGCACCCCCCGGACCCCCTCACCACTAACATCACGCCGCCCACTGGCATCTGTACGGTATCTACGAGACGGGCATCCGGCGCAACAAAACGCCCGTCCAAACCGGGAAACGTCACCCCCCCCCCCCTCCCTCACGCAGAGGGGAAGTGACGCGTACCCAACACTAACTGTGCCCGCGACTTCGTTCGCGTTGACTACATACGCGCGAATCGTGCTACTCCCGCTCCCGGTTATATGCTTATTATAGGTGATCCTCAGAAGACAGACATATGCACTCGCTGAATTTTTTATAGGTCTTTTTAATGTCTAAATTTATGTAGTACATTATTTTGACATATCTCTTATGGTTTACTCAGCATTTTAGCGCCCGAATTGATTCACCATTACAGGCTATCTGCCAGTGAAGTCCCGTCAAAATCGGTCCAACCGTTTCGGAGATTACCCGGAACAAGCAGTGTTTTGTTATAGGTATCGTATATATTTCCATATGCATTTAGAAAAAGCTGTTATTTTGATATTACAAACAGCGTTTATTACAAGACCTATATTATTGGTTTAATAGATGTCTGATAAATGTGAAGGTTATAATTTAAGGTAATGCAGTTTTCTTAGTTTGTTGTATTATAATAACTAACCAAAGCGTTATAACTTTTTATGTTATTATTAAAGCGATTACTATTATCATAATAACCTATATCCCACAAATTTGTTACTTAATTCTATGGTCACAAAAAAGTATAATGTTAATTATTTATCTATTTAATATTATAGGTGTAGCTTTTACACTTAAGGGTGGTAGGCGTGACTAGTTGGAGTGTTAGTTAATCTTCTTCTTCTTCCTAACTTGGCAACTACTCAACT
This sequence comes from Saturnia japonica, assembly GCA_033032175.1. Taxonomy (NCBI): domain Eukaryota; kingdom Metazoa; phylum Arthropoda; class Insecta; order Lepidoptera; family Saturniidae; genus Saturnia; species Saturnia japonica. The sequence goes on from CM065317.1 coordinate 1,071,592, forward strand.
AATCCTGTTTAATGAAGATAATAACGCCATTATCAAGTGAATATATAGATAGTGTTCTCTGTGTTATGACGATTTCAGTATCCTAACAAGATGACTGCTCCCTTGTTAGAACTTTCTTAGGAGTTTTTGTGGCATCCCAGAATGCATGTTTTCAGTCTATATTTATAATCCAACTCACTTATGTTCAAAAACCAAGCTATATCACACAAAACGCCACCAATATTACACAATATAGGGTCAAAAACCTAACTAAATGAATTACGTTTAGTCGAAACGTTTGAAACCGCCGTTTTCAGTCTAGGAAAACAATAACGCAGGTCTTTATTGCAATGCATTTTGTTCTGATTAATTATGTCACGCTATCCAAAGATAATCCAACTTTTATAAATATTATATCATGCTTTTATATTTTATCTAGATAATTACCACTCGATTACATATGTTTTCATGTTTTGTAATAACATTGAAATATGAAGTGTGTATGTACACAAGCATGTATGTTACTGTGTGTAATTCAGACAAAATTTGTTTTATTACGTCTGCAGTTTGCTACAAATATTGCATAATTTTCATTGGTTCATATTGCATAAGCACGGGGTAAATGACTAATTTAAACCAATTTTTCATCGTACTAGTATATCATAGAAAAAAGTCTCCCACCGCGTCTTTCTGTCTGTCTGAACGTGGTAAACTTAAAACTACCGAACGGAATTTCATACGGTTTTCATGAGTGGAAGGAGTGATTTATGAGGAAGGTTTATAATTAATTAAGTTTTTTTTTGTAAATTGGATGAATTATGACGATAAAAATCAAGCCGACTGGGAGCTTTACCGGCGTGCGCCGCCTAAACCAATAGAGTTATATTATGTATTACGGAATTATTCCTCATTAATGTAAGCGTATAATATGCTCTGCCACCCGTGCGAAATCGGACGGGTTGCTAGTATTAATTATGTTAATAATTGTATGACATAGATAGAAATACCTATACTGATAAAAACCGAAAAATAAAAATTATATATTTTCATTCTGGCTGTTTTGGTATTAAGTATAGTTTCCTAGACAATGAAGTTTTAAAATAGATGCGTTATACTCTCAATAAAAGCAATTTGAAAACGGTATATCAGCATGTAGAAACAAAAGAGATATAATAGAAATCGCAGCGTAAGGCGCAAACTCTGTTGTCAAAAAAGAACAAAAGTTGTGAACTGAGGGCGATTGCCTACCTTTCAGGATTGCACGTAAAGAGTGACAATGCCATATCTACTTATAAAATATCAATTATCCTAGACCGTGTTGGTACTCACAGCTGTGGTGTTACTAGATTTAAAAAGTTGCAGCTACATTTGACTTTTATGTGTGCTCTTCAATTTCTAATACTTATACACACCAAAAACGATATGAATATTTCAGATTTTCTCAATTTACTCAAATTTTCTTACATAGAACATGTACCATATAACATGTAATATGTAACATAACGGTGAATGTGTTTTTCAAGAAAAAGTTAAAAATGAAGCGAAATTATTTCGTTTTTTGCCATTATGCAAAAAATCAGTAGTAAGTAAAACCACCCATGACGTTTTAACAACGGTCCTGCAAAGGGTTTTCATGCTTTGAATCAAGTTCTTGCTGCGGGATATTGTCCCAGGTTGTTATGATTATAATTTAATTTAGGAGAGTTATGAATAATTTTCCAGCATACCTTACAATTTTCAAATAATATGGGTTTTACAATTTATTATTACACAATTTTAATGTCCATAACCGAGACGTTCTTCTTGCTCCGACAGCTCAGCGTAGAGATCCTTGCCTAGGATCTAGAATAGAAGTCAGCACGGTGTAGGCCGTATCAGGATACACGGCTCAAGCAGACGACGCAGCACCAAATATCTTATCTATTGAGATTTCCTCATATGTAAAAGGAAAAGTTATTATTTGTATTATAAATACAAAATCCAGGTGATACTTTCCCGGTAGTGTTCTTTCAATGTTCAGTAGGTATTTGTCGTTTTGGCAAAGGGTATTTCACCCATTTTAATATTAAAATTATAAATTATAACAAAATAACTTTTCTATATAAATATGTTATAAAATAAACTGTCTTTTCGACTCCCAGGTTTGTTGTACAATAATTTGGTTTTTATCAAAACATTTGATAAATATTATATAAACGTTACTACGATTCAAAGGTCTGCCGTACAATCAAAAAACATGATCAGATCCATCCTGAAGAATCTGTCATACTCTCTGTTCTAATTTTCTCTTTTGTTTTCGTTTGAATTCAAAATTTCATCTTACTAGACTTTTCTTATTTTAAAAATTCTAAATAAATCTAATCATAGATTTATTTTGCTAAACTAGAACCTGGATAGAATATTTGTCTATACCTGAGAAACTCCTAACTGCGCATGTTCTATTACTATCAAAGAATTATCAATGACAGAGATTGTCATAATATTGCAATGTAAACAATACGAACCTAAAATATTAACAAAGCTGTTATTAAACCAAAATTATCAAGTTATAAATTATCTAAACGCATCAATACATAAACCTATAATTAATTGGTATCCTGGAAATAAAAGAATAGGTACACCAAAACAATAATAAGGTAAATCAAATGAACTTATGATGAATAATATAAAGTAGATATTAAATAAGATTATCTTCCAGATAAAAAATATAACAAGGTCCTGGGTAAGATGCCAAAAAATTTGCTCTTCAGCAATGATATTTTATATATATGTATATATTTTATAAGTAGATACGATTTTGTAAAATAAAAGTAGCCTAAGTTACTCTCTATAAATTCAGCTATCTAAGAGCGAAAGTCACGTCAAAATCGGTCCAACCGTTTCGGAGATTACCCGGAACAAACAGACAGACAGACAGATTTTTTTTTTAATTTTTATATACTTTCATATGAACTTAGTAAAAAGCTGTTATTTTGACATTAGAAACAGACACTTCAATTTTATTAATTGTATAGATATTTATGTCTAAGAGTAATTAATAAACCATTTCAAATGTACGTACCAAAAAGCTTGTTTAATTTGTGTTAAAATGAAAACCATGAAAACGAGGTCTATCCGGTCTTTATTACGATTGATTTCAGAGGTCTAAGTCCACCCTACTGGATCCCGCAAATACCTGGTTCCAGCGGGACCATGATAGTGCAGTCCCGCTTATACCTGAATTAAAATTATCTTTCGGGATTGCATTCCCTACTAAGAATATATGTAGTCAGTTTTCAATATTATCTATATATTTAAAAAAAGGCAGAGAATTACGTAGCGCAATGAATGAGATATTTTTAGAGATCAAGTAATTAACATTGGGTTGGGTTATACTACATTTACGCGAAAGAATAGTCGGCCGTCGGTCAGTCTCAGCGGTAGAGTCGGGCCGCGCGTACGTCAAGTTAATAAAACGCCTGACGAAAAACTTTACAAAATAAACTATAATATTATATAAAAATAAATAATTGTAGTTAATTTTAATAAATAAAATTATAAGTGCGCTTATTAAGAAAAATGTCGAACAATCACACAAAACTCGAAATCATCAACGAGATTCCAAAGGAGTCGCCTAAGGTCAACAACAGTCCTTTGGACCCGGGTCTAGTCGAAATGATTTTCGGTAAACCAAATTCACCAAAGAACAACGCGACCGGAGTTCATTTCATCAACAATGAAAGAAAAAAGGAAACTCATTCGGTGAGTAAAGTGAATTTTTAAATCTTTATTTAAAGTATCAGTCTCAGCTTTATTTGTTTATTTTAAAAAAAATCCTTTTCGTAGATATTCTTTGACAATGCAATAAAAGTATAACCGTGATGTGAGCCATGAAGAAAATATCATGGAGTATTATGAATTATTTTTAATATATTTAAAATTCCCATATTTTAGTCAGGAAAATACTTTATTACATTGTTTAAGAATATATTTATTTTTGACTTATTGCTATGTATTATTATTACCTTCAATTCGAAAGTTCGTTGACCCGTTATACTAACATGACTTGTCATCTTATGTTATAGAAAATTTTTTGTCAGCCAAACACGTCATTGTCATAAATGGGTACACACACGTTAACCTTGTGTTATGCAAAAATTATTTTATGCTAAAATATTACACCGGTATCGAATTGACGCGTTTGTTTTCCCGCTTCCTGTGTTTATCAATTAAGGTAAAATTTATAGTGCCGTATAAAATAACAAGTAATTAGTAATATTAATGGGGTCAGAAAAACTTGGGACGTAATTTGAATCATGCAAGCAGGATGGGCCAACGACCATAGTAATGCACCAGTGTCACATTTGAATATGAGTATGCAGACCTCACATGTTATGTAGTTGTGCAAGTAAACCCTACAACCATTCTAAAACAGTTAAGCGGTCCTATTGTAATATCAGTATATTTACACTCTAATTACTACTCTTAAGAATTAAGTTGTAATGCAAATCAATGCCTAAGACCAAAACATATTATTCTTTTGGTCTATGGTCAATGCGTGTTGCCAACTGCATGGAGTTCAGCATCGCAAGCAGCTCTACTTTCCGACAAAAATATGTGTCACGATTTTACTTCTATAGTAAAACCTTGGATAACATCTGTATTCTTGATACATTTGTTATCATTGTAGTAATAATTGGTATTTGTTTTTTTTAATTAGTAGCTCGGCTAATTGGCTGTACTGCCCCTGATGGTAAGCACCGTACAATACAAACACAACGACATATTACGACACGCAAAAGCGAGTCACTATGACGGACTTTTCACCACATGCATGGTGGTCGCGACCCATTCGGGAAAAACAACCCAACCTTCTCGCTATCGGCATTTCCTCGTTCGTTGCTCAGCAGGCTGCACTACGTGCAGATGAAGTTGGCTAGGGCGTCTCAATGCCGAGGATGTACATTGCAATATTTTAAAAATATTATTCGCAATCCATGAAGTACCTTTTTACATTTATTTAATGAAGAACTTCTTATGTAAGATATAAAAAACATGATAACATATCACACTACATCTATCAAACTGTTGGTTTGTTTATTCATTAAATTAACACTTAGAAGAGTCGCTAATCAATGAATTTTATCTTCATATTTTTGAAAGTCAGAATAACGGAGATGATTTTCAGTATTATTGCGTCCATCGACGTAGGTTCAAATCTTGGCTGGCTAGGCAGCCACTCTCAAATTAAAAAACCTGTGACCAAGTATTTACCGTTATCTTCCAACAGCACTCTTAATAATTTAGTTAATTTTTAAATGCTTCATTAGAATGAATATTTACACTTTAGTTTTAAAATTAAGCGACAGGAGTTATATTAATTACTAGCTGTGCTCCACGGTTTCACCCGTGTTCATTTTATACAACAAACACCGCAACGCCAACGCACCTGTGTAGTCTATCATAATTATAGTTCTTGTGGCAAGTACAAATTATTTGAATTTTTTATTATCTCCTAAAGTATGTGTCAAAATAACATACTATAATGAGCAAAACTTAACTTTATAAAATTTTCTTCATGACGAAGAAACGTTTATTCGTAAGAATTACTATGCCATGCCTAAAAATAAAGTTCATAAATCACTTATTAATTTTTAACAATTGTTTGTTACAAAATAGCTTTTTGAGGCTTATGTATAGGAGATAGTCATATGCTATCGCGAACTTTTTTAAATATATATTAAGGATCAGTATTTTTGTAGAAAATTGTATTAACGTATCATTAAGCATTACGACATCGCAAGCGGATAAAGCAGCTCGGAAGGGCTTCCACCTCCGACTTAACAAAAATCAATATTAAAGGATTGCTGAGAGTTGTAGCCTAATGTTAGATAGCCTATCATATACAAAAAGATTTTTTAGAGTCCGACTGGGATAGTTCCAGAGATTAGCGTGTTTAAACAAACAAACAAGAAAACTCTTCCGCTTTATTATATTAGTATAAGTTATTTATAATACTTTCATGATATCATAAAGCGATCGAGTGATTTCAAAACGAATAGCGAACTTTTTTAATTTTTGGGCAAAAGACTCTGACCTTTACTTTATATTCCACCAGGTTGGATTAAAATTCAATGTAGGTGAGTCAGTTTACCCGGAACAGAGTTTTCAAATGAAAAACGGTTTAAAGCTCTCTAGTAGTGCAGTCAGACGCCGCCGCGCCGCGTCAAGGTTTCAAGATTGAATCCTTTATTGTGAAATATTTGCGATGAAATCAAAACAATACAGTAAAGCAATTTATAGTTTTAATTCAATGAGGTAGCAGCTATCGATTTATTTCGGTTGTTTTTAAAAATCAGTGTCCATGATACAGTTTTTTCATATTCATATCACGTTCTGAGTTAGACGACGTTGTTAAAAATATAAATTATTAATATATATTTTTACTATAATAAGTGCCAAGTTACTATTTTGTTTAATCTAATTTTCATGGCATTTGATATAGGTACATACTTATATGAATTTCTTATTCAATTTTGGAACAACTATTGATAAGCGCAGTTATATAGACTGCCTTTCAATTTTTAAGATAAAAAAAATAACCTTCAGACATACTAAAAGCATACAATTTTTAAAATATACCAAAGTGAAAACAATACGAACACGTATCTTTATTCAAACGAATCTGGTGACCATGACTCTTTGTTCACGTGAAACTGCTTTTAATATATTCCTCAGAAACTACGTGTAATAAGTAATAACTGAATTAAAAGTGATACGGAAGGGATGCGCGTTCTGTAAAATAACATTTAAGATTTTATTGTAAGCCACCGCGCTTTCGTTCGTTTTAAATATAAACTTGTATACAATAAAAAATCACACCGGTATGACATAGTTGTCTATCAGCGAAAGATTTTTTTAAATAGGACCAGTATGATTACTGCTTTCCTTCTGCGAACACATTCGCAAACTTTACCTCTTTAAATATATATTATTACTATTATAAAAATATATCGAATATACATAGATATTAATAATATAATTAAAAAAAAATCTATTAGTCCTTATTGTTTACTAGCTATGCCCGCGACTTCGTTCGCGTGGACTACAGAATGCTGCTGATCGAGCATACGCGTGAATCGTGCTACTCCCGATCCCGGTTATATGCTTAATGACTCTTAGAGGATAGACATATGCACTCACTGACTTTTTTGACTAGTATTTTTAATTACTGCGGAACCCTAATTCTTTTTCTAAAATTAAAGTAGCCTAAGTTACATCAGCTACCTTCCAGTCCCGTCAAAATCGGTCCTAAGGTTTCGGAAATTTAAAAATATTTTTTTTTATAAGTATCATTACTCAGTATTTTAGTACATCAGTACTTTCATATGCATTTAGTAAAAAGCTGTTATTTGGACATTACAAACAGACACTTCAGTATTATTAATTGTAAAGATTTAAAATTTTATTTTAATCTTACGCCTATGTAGCAAGATCCCCGAAATTTTAAAGATTATAATTAAAAAAAACTGTAACGTATACTTGTCAACAGGAAAACCGTAGATAAAGTTTTCTCATTGAATTACGACAAAACATTACTCATGTCAGTTTTAAGATCTTTTGGTAACAATATTATGGTTTTTTTTAATATCGCTAGTGTAAATTAGATTTGTACAAGAATAATAAAATTCCGGAAAAAAATACTCGACTCTTACATTGACTGTCTAAGAAATGAAACGTCATCCTATTACTGATGTGTGCTTAAATCATATAGTTGTAGATTGAATTTTCACGATTGCATAGTGAGAAGCTTATGATTAAAAAAATACGGGTCATTATCTGTTTCATTACTGAGGATTAGCGGTAAATTTACAGTTTTATTATTTTCGTTAGGTTAGACCATTAAAACTTTTTTCGACAGTTTCATCGGGTTCATTGTTGGGAAAATCGAATTCGTAATGATTAGGTTCGATTCGCTCGTGTGATATGCTCTTAAAATAATTACAGGCAGCCATCGTATTTACGGAATATTAGGTTCCCAAAATATGCGACATAAATCGAATCGACGTAAGTAGTTTTCCTGTTTTTCAAACATTTCCATACAAAACCTAGGGGTTGGTTTCTTCAAGGATTTTAAATTACATTAAACACGTGTTCTATTACTTAAAGCAAGTTCTGAAAATACCTATTTATAGAGTTAGTAATTGGTTTTAAATACTTTCTTATTGGTTTACTGTTTTTTTTTTTATTTTATCACAAGGGAAAGAAATATGAAAAATAAAAGGCTTCAAAAAAACTTATCAGTCCAAGTTCGGTAGGTCGGTCGACCGTGAGCTAAGCAAATTCGCCTGTGACGTAAATCAAAATGTCCTATATGGAAACGACTTAACTCGAGGACTAGCTGTATTTAAAAAACAATAGGTAGTTATTTAACCATTTTATATTAATTAAACGAGTAAAATTTTCCCTATAACATTTTCCTTTATATGCTAAAATACGTTGATATTAACATGCCAAAAAAAAACAATAATAATAAAACTGAATTACTAAGTGGTAGGAATTGATGTACTGAAAAACATTAATTAATTTTAATTTCAAGTAATATGCGGTACTTATATGTAGGTACTAAATAGTTTAATGTCTCGTTAATTCACAATTTGTTGAAATGCATCTTCATTTTAATTAATCAGTATCTGATTATTTATTTTGCAGAACAAACAGTTGAAAATTATTTACCTATGCACATTTTAACGATATAAGTAGTTGTTATTTGTTTTAGTTAACTGACTATTAAATTAGAAATTTAAATAAAAAATAAAAAGTATAATAATCTTATTCTTGTTAAAGTTGTTACAGTTTGAATTATTTAGAAAAAATATAAAACAGTATCTTGCTAATATATTATTTATTAAATATTTTAAAATGAAATAAAAAGTACGATGTTAGCAAATTGCTAAATTAAAAGATTTTCATGTAATTCTTCAATTATTTCTCAACTATTCATATTATATCGAGGTTGCAGTTGAATATTCATTTTCAGAGAATTTCTAAAGATTTTCTAGTCGCGTACCGACACGAACCACGCAATAGAGAAAAGTAAAAACATTCTTACCGCAGTATTCAGTTTTTAACCGATTTCAAAAACGGAGGTTCACAATTCGAATTGTACGGGAGGAATATAAAGTCAATTTTTTTTGTAATATATATTTAATTAATCAAAGTATGCACCATTGTTATCTATGCACTTTTCCCATCTCATAGGTAGTTCATTGATCCCTTTACTAAAAAACCATGAGGGCGAGAATCAATAAACTTTTTGAAGGCGGTTTGGACTGCCGCATCGTAGTTGAATTTTTTTTCTTGTAAGAAGTTGTCCAAATTCCGGAAAAAATGGTAATCTGTTGGAGCAAGGTCCGGGGAGTACGGTGGATGTTGCAGACATTCCAATTGTAGCTCATCTAATTTAGTGATTGTTTGTTGTGCAGTGTGTGGTCTTGCGTTGTCGTGAAGCAGCAGTGGCCTAGAGCGATTGACTAATCTCGGTTGTTTAGCAGCTAGTTCTTCCTTCATGGTTTGCAGTTGCTGACAATAGATATCTGCCGTAATCGTTTGGCCAGATTTTAGAAAGCTGTAGTGAACGACACCGGCGCTAGTCCACCAAACACTCACAAGTAACTTTTTCTGAGTCAATTTTCGTTTAGGGCATTATTTGGCTGGGTCTCCAGGGTTCAGCCAATGCAACGAGCGCTTCCGATTATCGTACAGTATTCAATTTTCATCACAAGTAATGATTCGATTTAAAATCCTTTCATTACTGTGTCGGTTGAGCAAAGTAACACAGCAAGCGTGTTTGCAAGTTCGATTCACTCAATTCATGAGGTACCCATCGTTCAAGTTTTTTTACTTTCCCGATTTGCTTCAAGTGGATTAATACAATTTTATCACTTACCCCGAAGCCTGCAGCTATCTCTGAAGTGCTTTGTGATGGATCCGCTTCCACAATAGCCTTTAATTCTTCATTTTCCACTTTGGTCTCCGGTCGTCCATGGAGTTGGTTCTGAAGGTCGAAATTTCCAGAACGAAAACATTGAAACCAAAATCGTACCGTGCTTTCTTTTGCGACACCAGCGCCGTACACATCATTAATCCTTCGAGCTGTTTCTGCAGCACTGGTGCCACGGTAGAACTCGTACTCGTAAATATACCGATATTTTATGTTTTCCATTGTGCGGTAATAAGCGACGCCAAAGAAAAAAATAATGAGGAAAAAACAAATGAATGACTGTTTTCAAAACTCAAATGTACCAGATAAATCAATTTCCAAAGAGGAATTAACCAAAGAGGAGATATTTCAGATCAAAGTGGTCAGTACGACAAAACACTAATTTTATATGTAAGGACATAATAGATGTTCAGTTATACCTTCTGTGTTTATGAACCGATTTGGATGATTCTATTTTTGTTTGTTAGGGGATAGGTACTTCAAGGGTGGTCCAATTATAATTTCATTGGCATTGGACCTTCAACTTCGAAGATACACCGGGAACACTCCAAAATCATTGAAAAGGTTTTCTTTTTTGTTAAAAATTTTCTTGTTCAATATCCATTACAAAAAGTATTGATTGTATCACACATTTATAAAATTATAGGAATATGTGAACGATGTAGGATTTAAAATCGATGTAGATGAAGAAAAATATGTTGGCTACATACAAAAATTATTAAATATAAAACTAACTTTCTTTATCATTCGGTTATCCGGTTTGATTAATATTGTAGTGGAAGTTGTTTCGGCACGCCATCTGTGTATAGTATTGCTAAACAGAAAGAAGGAATAGTTGAATCATTTAAAAAGGACAGTATCGTACAAGGCATTGATAAATAAAGACGTTACAATGTTTCTCTAAAAAAAGTCTGTGGTTTTATATTTTTTACAAATATAAATTAGCAATTCTCTCAGACAGAATATTAAAATATATTTTCAATATGACAATCATCGTAATGCACCCTAAATAAGTATTTAGACTTTGTTTTGCCCTTCCATATAGTATGTGGCAAAACGTACCCAAGAGAGTACCCAAGAAGACTTCTTCCTAACTTGGCAACCGGTCCTCTTTAATGAAGACCATTACTGCCATTATCGAGTGAATTATATTGTCAAGTGTTATGACGATTCAGTATCCTAACAAGATAGTGGTTCCCTTGTTAGAACTTTCTAGGGAATTTTTGTGTGATCTCGGAATGAATGCTTTCAGCTTATATTTATAATCCACTTCACTTATGCATAAAAACCAAACTATATCACGCAAAACGCCACAAATATTACATAATATAGGGTCAAAAACCTAAGTAAATGAATTAAAAATAACAACCACAACATGTCACTTCAAGATCCCGCCAAAAACTCCAAACGTACCCTCAAACTAACTACAAGGTGTCCAGAAAGGGTATCGGGTATTTGTTTTCGCGCCATATTCGAAACGGGGCGTCTAAAGGCTGCGGGGAGGGGTTCGTGGCGTCCGCCATTTTGTGGAGTTTTAGTCACGATGGAACAGTACTCGGGGACGCATCGCGCATTTTGCGTACGAGCGTATTATCGTAATGGTGATTCAATAGTGACTGCTCAACGTCTCTATCGTGCGGAATATCGTACACGCCACGCGCCAAGTGACGATAGCATTAGGAAATGGATCAGGATGTTCGAGAATACAGGTGCGACAGTTAAAATTCAAAACTCTGATCGTTCTCTTTTAGTTCGCGATGAAGAAACAATTGAAGAAATTGAGGCGTCGGTTTGTCAAAATCCGTCTTTATCCATCCGAAAGCGAAGCCAAGCGTTGAACATTAAAAAATCGTCTTTACATTCGATTTTAAAGAAAGACTTACATCTAAAAGCCTATAAAATTCAATTGGTTCAAGAATTGAATTGACTGAATTTTGCGAACGAAATGCAGCAGCGATTTAACAACTTTAACAACATACTGTTCAGTGACGAAGCAAATTTTCACCTGAATGGTCATGTTAATAAGCAGAATTGTCGGTACTGGGCAGTGGAGAATCCGAGACGAAAGCATGAACGACCCCTGCATAGCCCAAAGGTCGTTGTTTGGGCCGCTATGTCTGCTAAAGGCATAATTGGTCCTTATTTTCATGAAGATCAACGAGGCCGAGCAATTAATGTGAATAGTGACCGTTATTGCGATATGTTGCGAAATTTTTTGGTCCCAGAGTTGCAGGAGTTTGCAGGTTTCAACTCAACAACCTGGTTCCAGCAAGATGGGGCCACTTGCCATACCTCAAATGACTCAATGGAAGTTGTTAACGAATTATTCCCTAATAAAGTCATTTCGCGAAGGGGTAACATCAACTGGCCTCCCAGAAGCCCCGACCTTAGCCCGCTTGACTATTTTGCATGGGGATACCTTAAAAGTAAGGTTTATCAAAACAATCCGACGAATCTAACCCAGTTAAAGCAAAACATCAGGTCAGAAATGGCAGCAATATCGATAGCTATGTGTCAACGTGTTATCGCCAATCTTCGTTTCCGTTTAGAAGAGTGCCAGCAACGTAACGGTCATCATTTGGATAACATCATCGTTTCCAAATAATTCTCCAATTCATATGCTAATAATAAACAATAAACTTTTTTATTGCATACAAATAATTTTTGTTTCATTGAACTTACAAATACCCGATACCCTTTCTGGACACCTTGTATTATACTAATAAAGAACAATAATACAATACGGTTTTGCTAGAATAATTTGAGTACTATGAAACTGTGGTTACGTATGAGCACAAAACAATTAAGTGTTATAATATGCTCGAAGTTATTTTTATTATTTCAAAAGACGGCTTTACATGCTTATGCAGTCCTTAATCACTGTAACCATTACGGTCACTTGTAATCGCCCCACACTACTAAATCCCGCCACCAAGCCTTAAAATAATGCAGGATTTTTTAGGCAGAGAGGGGATGGACTTCGTCCGGTAGCAGCACCTACTTACCCAAAATACCATTGCGTTTGAGTCACAAAAAAGGTACTTTGGAGTTTCATTCGCACTTTCATAATATCTGCAATCTTTTGAACCTGTTGCACGTTATGTTTGTGCACAAAGTTACTGATTTTCTAAATTCAGATGAGACCAGTTTTCAAGTGTAGTTGCATAGTGTTTATATTGAAGATGATAACTATCCAAGCGAATATAAGAAATTGTACTGTCATCGTGCCATATTTACATTCTGGTTTTTCCGCATAGGTTTGTTGTAAACTTGATGAATTACTCGATGTAGTTTCAGACATGAAATAGAACAGAATAGAACAAGAAACGCATTGCCTTTATAGATTTGGGCCTGTTCCCGCCATTTAAGAATGCCATCAGTCACTTGTAAAATATTGACGGATGGTCTGAGTGATCCAAAATCAAAATGAAACATATATAAAACGATTGGAGCCCTAAACACTACCGCCGGTTCGGAAAACATCTCAGTTATCGAGTAGACCCCGGTAAAACACTCGATTGGGTTTACCAATTTATTTTCTATGTAAATAATGTTTACACTTAATAATTATATTATTTTTTGTGAATGTTCAGAAAGAGAGTCACTTCCAAATATCACTATCATTCATATAATGATCCAATCTATAATAACATTTTTTGACAGCTAAACCTGTTTGACATGGTTTTTGAACTTGCTGTCCGGCAAATCGATAATAAGCTTAAATCTTATTGTAGAAACCTATCATATTAGATTAATGATTAGTCTTCGCTGCGCTCCAACCAAGCCTAACATTAAAAAACAATGTTAGTCTTACCGAAAATATATCATGGGATGAGTAGAGTAAGTTCGGGTATTATGGCCTGGTTGGCCAATATGGCCTACCGCCATTTCTCGGAAACAAGCCAATGCTAACTGTTACAAATATTTGCAACGTCTGCGCAACCCTACCCCTCACCACCTCAGTCAGTCTGTACGGCACAGCAAGTGCGCATGTATCTCTTGCAGGCAGTGATCCCGATATACGTATTTCGATGTTATTTTTTGGTAAGTTAACTTAGTTTCAGTTTCTAAATTTGAAATATTTCTTGTATAGATGATACATAGTGTTGTTGGCAAACCCTTAATCTATTACTTGGTTATAGTTATAGGAGTATATCCTTATTAGTTTATAGTTTATATTTTACTTGAAAAAAAAAAGTTCATACGGCCAATATGGCTCACCAGGTATACTGCCATTATGGTCTAGTAGGTCATATTAGCCGCTCTAAGACTAAAAAAAATTATTTTAGATAGAACTTGCTGTGAGCCATGCGGCGCCTTATGAAGAGATTCCCGTGTTAAGAGAGAGACCAGACCGACACTGCTGTAAGCTCTGAGCAAATAGTTCCCGATACGATATCTCCACAGACGTCGATTTCCAGAGATCAGAATTTTATAACACCATTCCAATTATTTCCATTAACTAACCTAAAATAGCACCTAGAAAATCTAGTAACCGAGGCAGAAAGGCTGCTAAACGACATTGCTGAGTTCTGCACCGTACAAAAAAGAATTGCAAGACTCGTTGAAAAATAAAATCGAAAATATTAGCAAATTAACTATGGATATAAGGCAAAAACGACAAGGTAAAGGTAAAAAGACAAAGCAAAAACTAATAGACAATTAAATATCCAGCACGGGTGATGAAAATGAACCATTGTATGAGGATATAGCTCTGATGAAAGCCCAGATAGACGCAATTTTCAAGGCGCAAAGTGTTTGTATTATGAATCTCTCTATTCTATGGACATTAGAGGCGAATCATGGATTCAATGCCTATCGTGTGAACAATGGGCTCATGAAGAATGCTCGGGAGTGGATACTGACATTTTTTTCTGTGAGTTTTGCACATCAAAATAACGAGTAATTAATTTTTTGTATCATTGTATGTTTTGGTGGATAATATGGCCCATGGCGTTTGCGGCCAATATGGCACTGTGCCATATTACCTAACCATGTTTTAATTGTGATGATTGTATAAGTTTACGAAAAATTATAATTTTAGTTATTCTTACAGGTTGTATTGCCTTAAGCTTCTAGTTATTGATTACTGATAAGTTTAACGACCTAGATAACTATTAAATACTGATTGATCCTGCATACTTTCACTTTTATTTCTAAAAAGGCTTATGGTGTGCCATAATACCCGAACTTACTATAATTTGTGCTTATTTCCAGTAGGTATGTAAATTATATCAGTCGCTTACAAATTCTAGCTTATCAAAGTTTTTGCGAACATAGGTAAGTTAAATTCTCAATTATGTATTGGGAAGGCAAAGTTTAGATAATAAATTCCACCTAACCCTATAAACCGATTAATTATAATTTCTAAGTCACTTTCTAAATTTAGTTAAGACTAATAACTGATGCTAACAACTGGTTACTAAATCAAGGTCTAGTCAAATACGGTCTTTGTAAACGTCATTGCAAATATTCAGGTACCTATATTGTATTTACACGAACCTTATATGATTATGATGACGTGACTATATGGCGCATAGATAGATAGTTATGATGCCGGCATTCTCAATATGTAAGTAGCCAGTATTTCCCTGTAAAACCGCAATGCCTAACGCCGCACCGCGCCGGGAATTAGTCAAACTTATGTCACAAGTCACAATACCAAATCAAATTATTCCACATTTCTCTATAACTTGTTGATGATACATTGGTTTAAGTACATTGGAAGACGTTTCTTGAATTTTATGCCAAAAAGGCTTTGGGTGTTATGAGCATGGTGAATCGGCATCCTTATGAAAGATATTTCAATGATACTTAGAGGGTAAATTTACATATACGTATAATATTATAGTAACATACTAAAATAGTAACTATCTTGTCAATAAAAAAAGTTACTATTTTTCCTCAAAATGGACTAGACCGATTGATCTACATGTTAGGATATAAAATAAATTTCCAAGGGATGCCATATTTTTTTATGCCGACACAGTGAGTAAAACGTTTCCCTTTTCTTCTATCAAGGCACAACAGGTTCATGGAATTAGGTAAATACCTACATTTCAGTTTATTTCCATGTTGATTTATAAGGTTTAGAAACGGTGGTAGTAGTTTTCATGTGTATAGTTTACCCTATTTCAGTAGTTGGGGACACTATGTACTTTTTATATTCTTTGTAGGTTTAGCGCTGGACGCAATCTCTTCTAATATTAAGCGACGATGTGGCCCACGATGGTAGTACGGTAAGCTAAGTGGAAGACTGCTTCACAAGTGCAGCTGCCGGAACACACCTATTGATGTTTGGTGACAGATTTTCAACTTGAGGATGGTAGCTCTCTACCATCATGACAGGGTTTTATCTCGATGTTGTCCAGTCCAGGTTCATTGTAGGAATTTGAACTCACGTTGATTGACTTGATGTCCGTACATGCTACCACTGAACCATAATTGCTTCAACCATTGCATTGTGTATTTCCTTTTTGTGATAAATAAACTTTTTATTAAACATTGTAAGTATTATTGACCCCAATTAAAACCGCAATTAGGATCTTTTAGAACCTTTAATGTGGTGAATCACTGTACGTTTGTTGAAAAATTTAAATAGAAAATTCATTTCACTAATTTGTTAATGTTTAAGTATACATTTAGAGTTTTTTTTTATATAAAATATTCATTTCATAGAACTCATTATGTTAAATATATACGTAATAAAATATAAAGACAAAAGCGCGACTCGGCGCGTCGTGCCGGGGTTGGGAAAATACATAATCGTAATAATACATAGATAATACCTATACAATAACAACGGACCGGTGAGGTGAGCTTAGAAAACCAGTTTGTTATAGATGTTGGAATTTCGTTACTACTTCGACATTAGATGGGTTTTTATATTTTGCATATCTAATTTTTAATGTACATATCTGTTACTTATAATTATACCGCTTTAGTGAATAATTTAAATGTAAATGAAATACATTTAGACAGACTGTAGACATAGTTAATTCCAAGTCGTATAACTACGATGGTTTTTTTTAAATCACTAATTTAAAGTAATTGTACAACTAAGGTGGCAAATAAGCATACGGCCTACCAGATGGTAAGCGGCTACCGTAGTCTATGGATGTTTGTTATACCATAGGTGAAAATTCTGTTCACCACAGGAACTCAACACAAGGTTATTTTGTTGCGATCTTATGTAGGGTGAAGGTATTCCATCAGTCGGATTGCCATAAGTAGAGAGAAATCTCCAAAGAACTCGTTTACAATATTTGTTGCGGACAGCGAGCGGGGCGAGCGAATAACAATAGTCTAATAGTATAGAATGAACAAATAAATGAAATAATACGTGTTAGGAATAAGGTTTATAAATACGTGTTAGGAATAGATATAATAATATGAACTGAATATGTGTGAATATGTGTATTTTAAAACGATTAGAATAAGAATATAGCTAGTTGTAAGTTTAAATGTATAAATTTCACTAGTTGTAAGGATGAACCATGCCAGACTCGGAACATCTGGCATGGTGACTCATGGTACTGCCGAGAGCGCGCACACAGGGCGTGCGCGCTCATTGGCTGAGCGACGACCCGCACGGAATCCATCGCACTACCGGTTGCGAGGCAAAGGGCGAGGTTAAATATAGCGGAGAGGGCGGCAGTACTGCGATCAGTTCGAGAAACACTACAACAACAGCAAGCAGCGAATCTGCGATCAGTTCGAGAAACACTACAACAACAGCAAGCAGCGAATCTGCGATCAGTTCGAGAAACACCACAACACCAGCAACAGCAAGCAGCGAATCTACAAGCAAACTACAGTCAAGAACGTTATTAAGAAACCACATTGTTACTACGAACTACTGTAACTTTGTAAGAAACAAGAATAAAACAAGCGCTATTAATTTAGCACACATTAAAATATTGTGGACGTCATTTTATTCACAATATTATCTGGTCCTTCGGAAGCCGGATCGGAAGAAAAAAGAACAGAACATTTCGCCGATCTACAACAACGCTTGAAGAAGAAACGACGTGTTATCAAGACATCTGTATCCACGAACGGCGTACCCAGATCAATGGTTGTTACGAGAAGCCAGGGAGACGCAATGGAATCACAAAACAGAAATAACACAGTCCGAGTATTCGAAGAATCGCCGCTATCGCCAGACACACAGAGGGCTGAGGGCACACCCCGACCGGAGGGAACACCCTCTGTACCTGTTACTCGCACTGACGTCAGAACAGGCCACGTTTCCCCGCCACGCTCACGCAGATCGACAACGAGTGCGACTATGCGATCACGCCTCGCCGAGCTACAAGCGGAAGAGAAACTAGCCGCAATTCGCCGTGAAGAACTCCGTATGGAGGCGGAATTAATAAAGAAACGCCTCGCCGTGGAGTTAACGTCGATACGGGATGAAGCAGAGGACGTACGTGAGCAAACGAACGAGGAGCCAGATGAACGTATTCACCGAGTGGATGACTGGCTCCGCTCACAGCCCGAAGCTACACGGGGGGAACAATTACCGTGTACCCGTAACGACGCGCGGCAACAAGACGAACGCAGGCCTGAACGACGTGCCCGTTCGCAATTACCGTCGCAATCGAGCAGTGATATTAAACAGCTCGCCGCGATACTAGAAAAGATGACGCATACTCATCCACCGCCACGCCAAGCCGCCGACTTACCTGTATTCACTGGAGCGATCAACGAGTGGCTGCCATTCAAAGCAGCTATGAGGGACTCCACGCAGCTGTATCGTTTCTCGCCGATAGAAAACATAGCGCGCCTACGTAACAGCCTGCGTGGGGACGCCCGCGATACAGTGGCAGCGCTACTGCACACCGCGAACAATCCAGATGAAATCATGCGGACACTGGAACAATGTTTTGGCAGGTCGGAAGTAATTATAGACAAGGCGCTGGATGATATGCGGAAATTACCACGACCGGGAGCTACCGCAAGCGAACTGAACACGTTCGCAGTAAAACTACAAAACATAGTCTGTGTTTTACTAAATCTCGACAAGCGGAGCTACCTGTACAACCCGATGCTGGCTCGGGAAGTATTAGAAAAACTTAGCCCACACCTGAAGTCCCGGTGGTGCGACTATGCGGAAGAGAACGAGGGAACAACGGATCCAGAGGTCGTTGTATTATCACGCTTCCTAATGCGTGAAGCGAGCCGTGCGTTAAAACACACATATGCGCCCGCCACCGTTTCGACAGCGACCTTTAGACGCGAAGTATTGAAGCCTGCCGCACCGCAAGTCGCCGCCAGAAAGAGACAGAACGTCTTTGCTACGGTGGACACAGAAACCGAACATCTGTGTCCTAGCTGCGATAAGCCCCATCCGTTGTCTCGGTGCCCGCAATACAAGGCACTGAACGTCGAGCAACGGTGGGAGCTAGTGAAGAGCAAAGGCGTCTGTTTCAAATGTATTGACAAACGCCATCGTCGTGTGTACTGCAAAGGAAAGCCGTGCGGTATTAACTCCTGTCGTCGTCCGCATCACTCGTCGCTTCACAATGACAGACCAAGCGATAGCGAAGAGCAAACTCAGAACAACGTGACACCCTCAACGAGCGAGACGGTAATGGCTGTCGCAACAACTATAGAACCGAGACAGATTATACTAAAAATCTGTCCGGTGACTATATCGGGCCCCAAAGGAGCGGTGAACACGTACGCTCTGTTGGACGAGGGCTCGACTATATCGCTAATCGACGAGGACTTGGCCAAGGACATCGGAGCGCATGGACCGTCACATCCACTGCAACTACAAGGCGTCAATATGGGCAAAGAGTACACGAATAGCCAAATTGTACAAGCGAAGTTGTACGAACCGGGCGGCAACAAGAAACACGAGTTCCGAGCTCGAACGATAAAAGGACTCCGACTGCGCGAACAAACAGTGTCTCTAAGCACACTCCAACACGCTCACTTGCGCAATTTGAAAGTGAAGCAGGTGTGCTATGAGAAGGCGAGGCCGCGTATATTGATAGGTACGGACCACTGGGAGATGATCGTATCCAGAGAGCTACGCGTCGGCAAACCGGACCAGCCGGTGGCGTCGAAAACTCAATTGGGTTGGGTGGTGCACGGAACCGCACCACACGTGATCATCGATCACAGCGAAGCCCTGCTACACATATACGCACCTGAACGCAACACTGGCAGCGAGATCCGGAACGAAAGTCTACACGAGCTCGTAGAACGGCACTTCAAAATAGACGCGCTTGGCGTAGCCCGCGAACCGAGAATCAACGACGCCGACAAGCGCGCGACGCGAATACTCGACGGAACGATCCAACAACGCAGTGAAGGCTACGAAGTAGGTCTACCGTGGCGCCGCGACGATGTAGTACTACCTAATAGCTACAATATGGCGCTACGACGACTTCACTCGATAGAAAAGAAAATGGATCGTTCCACAGAGTTTGCGGTGGCGTATGCAAGTCAGATCAAAAACTTGTTTAATAAGAAGGACTACGCCGTACGCTGCGAGGGACACGAACAAACTAGCAACATCAGCTGGTTTTTACCTCACTTCGCTGTATTCAACCCGAACAAACCCGGCAAGCTACGAGTAGTATTCGATGCCGCGGCACGCAGTGGAACTACGAGTTTAAACGACGAGTTATTAGAGGAACCGGACCTGCTACGATCGCTGCAGGGGATTTTATTCCGGTTCAGAGAGAAGCCCGTCGCCGTCACTGCTGATATAGAGGAAATGTTTCTGAGAATACGAATACGCGAAGCGGACCAGCCGGCACAACAATTTCTGTGGCGAGGCAACGACCGGAACAAGCCGCCACATAAATATAAAATGAGATCGTTGATATTCGGCGCAGCAAGCTCAGCGTTCATAGCACACAGTGTACGCGACCGCAACGCTGAAAAGCATGCACGAACGCATCCAGACGCGTTCAAGGCAATAACGCAGAGCTATTACATGGACGACCTGGTGGATAGCTACGACGATGAAGAAACAGCTATCCACACTATAAGGGAATTACAAGAAGTCCACGCAGTAGCCGGCTATACGTTACGCGGATGGAGCAGCAACCGAGCGAGCGTACTCAGTGGAACACCGGACGAGCTACGCGCACGATCGCCCGCACAACTTGGCGGGCATGAACAAGAAAAGATCCTGGGCCTATACTGGAATGCAGCTACGGATGAACTAGGGTTTAACACGTCCATGCATCGGGTACCAGCCGATGTACGCGCACGTAAGCGGGCACCTACAAAGCGAGAAGCTCTGAGTGCGGTTATGTTAATCTATGACCCGCTCGGCTTACTCAGCCACTACACGATACGCGCGAAAATATTCCTGCAGAACCTGTGGCGCTTACAGATCGGCTGGGACGACGAGATACCCGAAGAGGACGCAAGTTCATTCGACGACTGGCTACAACAGTTAGAACATGTAGCAAACCTGCGCTTGCCGCGATACTACAGTTTGGCACTACGACGGATGGCAGCGAGAAGAGGTTGGCCCGCACTGATGTACAGCGATAACGCGACCAACTTCCGTGGGGCGGACACCGAGCTACGCGCCGCCTACGCCGAATGGGCACCTGCGCTACGGGGGGAGGGGCTACGGCACAGCGTCGAGTGGCGCTACATCCCGCCCGGCGCGCCTAACCAGGGAGGTGCATGGGAGCGGCTGGTGCGGTCGGTAAAAACCGCGCTCGCCGCCACTTTGAACGAGCGTGCGCCTAAAGAAGAGGTGCTCCAAACCGTGCTCGCGGAGGCCGAGCATTCGATTAACGCGCGGCCTCTAACGCACGTGAGCGTCGACCCGCGGGACCCAGAGGCGATCACTCCCAACCATTTTCTGCTTGGGAGTTCGACGGGTATGCCTACGACGGGGACCTGCGACACGGCGGACCGGCGTACCTGGCGAGCAACCCAGGCGCTCGCCGATCATTTCTGGCGGCGCTGGGTTAAGGAGTACCTCCCTACACTGGTGCCACGCGGGAACTCAGCCGACAGCACGCGCCCTCTGAACGTCGGGGACTTGGTCGTGGTTGTCGACTCCGCCTTGCCGCGCAACACCTGGCCGCGCGGAATCGTCACGAGAACCTACACCGGACCAGATGGAGGAGTGTGGAGCGCCGACGTGAAGACGAGGAGCGGTGTGTTCCGGCGCCCGACGACAAAGCTCGCCGTCCTGAGAGGAAAGTGAGGCTGCGCAGGCTACGCCGGGGGGAAAACTGTTGCGGACAGCGAGCGGGGCGAGCGAATAACAATAGTCTAATAGTATAGAATGAACAAATAAATGAAATAATACGTGTTAGGAATAAGGTTTATAAATACGTGTTAGGAATAGATATAATAATATGAACTGAATATGTGTGAATATGTGTATTTTAAAACGATTAGAATAAGAATATAGCTAGTTGTAAGTTTAAATGTATAAATTTCACTAGTTGTAAGGATGAACCATGCCAGACTCGGAACATCTGGCATGGTGACTCATGGTACTGCCGAGAGCGCGCACACAGGGCGTGCGCGCTCATTGGCTGAGCGACGACCCGCACGGAATCCATCGCACTACCGGTTGCGAGGCAAAGGGCGAGGTTAAATATAGCGGAGAGGGCGGCAGTACTGCGATCAGTTCGAGAAACACTACAACAACAGCAAGCAGCGAATCTGCGATCAGTTCGAGAAACACTACAACAACAGCAAGCAGCGAATCTGCGATCAGTTCGAGAAACACCACAACACCAGCAACAGCAAGCAGCGAATCTACAAGCAAACTACAGTCAAGAACGTTATTAAGAAACCACATTGTTACTACGAACTACTGTAACTTTGTAAGAAACAAGAATAAAACAAGCGCTATTAATTTAGCACACATTAAAATATTGTGGACGTTTTTTATTCACAATAATATTGTTAAAGTTTATATTGTTGAAAGATTTTCTTTTATATTTCTTCAAATAATGTTCTTTCTAATTAACGATCCGTTTACAGGACAATTTCCAAAGATTGTTTGCATAACAATCGTCATTATCATCTTTGGTGCGGTAAAACGCGTCTCAAAAGATTCAACAATGCATCATGTATGTCGCAGATCTCTTCATTCCCTTCTGCTTATTTAGAACATCCTACAATGAGTGTACGCAATATAAAACTATTGTATATTGTATTAACAACTTCATTAGAACAGTGACAGTTTTAAAGCAGAGTGGTTGCAAGTTCAGATGTTTTCATTTTGGTATCGGCACTAGTCATTAGAAAAGGCTATTTGAATTTTGTACAATACAGTAATGATTTACCCAATCCACAAGTGACAGTTCGCCTTCACTTATTAATTAGCAACATGATTCGAACCACGAAAGTAGACAAGCCTTACCACTTACATTTCATTAGGAATTTTCTTAACATCTATACTATTATGTAATACTAATATACTAGTAATATAATAAATCAGAAGAGTTTTTTTGTTTGTTGAATAATCTCTGGAACTACCAGTCGGATTCAAAAAATATTTGTTGTATGTTATAGCCAGGTTCAGGAGAAATAGTATAAGATATCTTATAGATTTTTGTTTAGTAAGTCGGAAGTTAAAGCGCTCCCGAACTGCTGTATCCGCGTGCGCTGGCGTAGTGGTTAATGATACGTAAATACAATGTTCTACAAAAAAAATAATTCTTAGTATATATAAAAAAGACTGCGATACCATATGCCTATCTCTTATATATAAGCCACAATAAGATATTTTGTGTTAAAAAGATGAAAATTAAAAAGTGATTTATGAGTAAAAAGCGAAGCAGTAACCATGAATATCAAACAATTTGGAAACTAAGCGAGTAAAGTGACAACAATATTAGGATAGGCACACGGGTGAAACCGTGGGACACAGCTAGTAGTATACATATGAGGCACTTTGTTGAGATGAGGAAAATGACTTCTATTGAAATATATTTCATAATTTTATTGCGTATGTAATGTTTTAACTGCGGTCATAATACAGCTGAGTTCATCAACCCGTCTCACGCTCACGTTTACTCAATCAGTTACCAAGCTCTTGACCTTCGGAAACGAAAAAACCTTTAGTGATAATTATATAAACAACCCAATGGTTTACAATATTTTGGTATAAAGTATTTGATTATTAGACTAATAACAAATTTATAGAGCGGTGATTCAAATGAAATAAATACGAAAAGTATCTAAGTTCGGGCATAAAGTAGATCAGCGGTGGCGAACCTATGACGATTGATAGTACGCATACCCATCACAAAGTACATTTATATACTTATGGGGGGTACAGGTGTCACAAGTGGCAAGTATAACATTTTTCCTGACACGTTATCGTTTATCAAATAATTATGTTCTCATTTGACGTGTACAAAGAAAAATGCAAGATTTAAAAAAAATCGAGAAAAAATAATTATATTCCTTAACTTAAGTGAAAAAGCAAATACAATAATTTCACTATAAGTTAATAGATGTGCCCCACGGTTTCACCCGTTTTAAATTTTTACGACAAACATCGCCAACGCACTCGTGTAGGCAATTTTTTATACTTTGTGTAAAGCTATCGAAATTTTTATGAGGAACAAACCAATTTTTAAAATTATAATATAGCCATATTACTCGCTTTATATCGGTGAGAGAATTATTAAAATCGGTCCAGTAGTTTTTGAGTTTATCCATTACAAACAAAAATCAAATCTATACCCTTTATAATATTGGTATAAATAAGTGATATTTACTTCAAGTTGAAGTTTCATTGTATATACATTTATTTTTTACAATTTATAAGACTTCTTTGTTTCATGTATTATTTTGTGATTTTGACGTGACAACGTCTTATAAATTGGTTTGCCGGGTGACACTTCAAGAAACTGCGTTACGCTCCGCTCACGTTATGCGCTCACAATGAGAGCGAGTGAGAGGCACGCGTCCCTTCCACTCGGGCATGGTTAGCCCGCCTAAGAGCGAGAGAGACAGACATAAAGTCGTTGTCACGTAAAACTTTCGCCCGTATACCGACTTTACAGGCAACCAATTTTTTTATGTAATTTTTTTTATTACAACCAATTGAATAATAATATTTAGTCATCTTGGCTGGCGCTTATAAAAAGGTTCACCATCGCTGCAATAGACTGTACTCAATAATCACTAAACCTACTAACAGTTGACAATCGGCAACTGAATATGGCTTACGAGTTTGTATTTTATCTTGCATTTACGATTGTAGGTCTTTTGTGAATGCACTAATGTATTACAAGGGTCCATATGCCACGGTAGACGTTTACCATTAGGCAGCTGCTTGTGTATCACCTGAGTTGTATAAAAACAACGAATACCACCCATTAGATGTTTGTTATGATTATAGGTATATTGTTATATATATACAATACATTAAGATTTGTTTATTTTCGTTATCTCCCTAATGAGTCGGTATGTAGTACTAACAAAATGAATTTGGATCATTGCCAGCTTGTTTATTTTAATAACCGTGTTTATTTCTGACCTTGAACTTGACGCCCTCATTATTCATTTTGTTACATTAATATTCAATTCTAATTATTATTGTTTTTAGGTAAGTTAAAGTGGTCTATTATAAAATCGCGTGGCTAAGTTTAAGGAAATTCAGCGCGGCGGCGCTATGATTAAATGATACACGATTGGTCAATTTACCATAAAAAAATCCTTAGGGTAACTTTAGTACCTACCTAAATTAATAATAATGGAATTTTTAGATGAATATATGTCTGAAACCGAGGGAAGATCTAGGCTACATATCATTACGGTTTTACATAAAGGTTAAATTAGTAAGAAATGATAAAATTGCTAATAAAAAATAGACAATCCAATTTAAAAATACCGATATACTGGAATATGAAAAGTATTTTGAAGCGAATAAAATTCGCAGGCATTTTGTTTTATAAACTATCTTAATACTGGTGTAAGACGTAATAAATTTTAAAAATACACTAACACGTGTTGGAGAGATTACACAAGTTGTTCCAGAATGTCTGGTTAGTTTCAACATTCATTCAACACATTTAAACATCATAAATATAAAAGTGATATTTTTGTTTACTTCTTCAGTACAATGATAGGATAAGGGCTTTGGTTTAAATCGCACAATAAGCACGGGTAGAAATTTAAGGTTAACGTCGTAATGTAACAATAGCATGATGGAAGTTTGTCGCCAAGCACTTTTCAGTATTTTTCGTTATGCATACTTAAGACAACGTTAACTCATGACGTAAAAAAAAACAGATGCAGTCATAAGGACTGCCGACAGAAGTGAAAATTCAAAACAATGGAACAACTAAGTATGTTATTTATTGAAATTTTAAATCAATTATATTCTCAATCATTTAAATTTCATAATTTGTATACTGCCATTACAGCAAGTCGGTGACGTGAAATCACAAGATTTTACCCAACTAAAAAATCAAACACGCGTATTATACAGTCAAGTATATACAATGTATTAGTGTATATATGCGTATACATGTACACAGGCTGCTATACTAAGCGTAGCTAATCTGGCGCAAGCGTAATACGTCACGAGCATGTCGATGTCTTCGGTGACGCGAACCCATAAGTTTTTCCTTTACCAAAAATCGCAAAAATAATTAAAATACTAAATATATTGTTTCCAGCGAAACAATAACGATGAGAAGCCAGAGGACGAGACCGACAACGAACAACCGAGGCAGCCATTACTGGAACCCGATAGAGACAAGCAGAAACCACCTCTTGCAGGTAACATTCACCAACATTCAGCGTTACTGTTCCATTCAATCTCACTAATACTATAGCACTTCACCAGATGATATCTTATGAACACGGCGCCCGCTGATTGTGATACTGCGCCTAGTCTTAGAATCATTTATGATACCTCAAAAGCGGATTTATGTGAACGTATTCTATTTTAGAACACATATTACACATCCGTCTCTCCAAACAGAGCGTGCCAGCGCCCACGCCCGCGTAACCACCGTTCTCTCCGCAGAGGGCGGGCGGTCAATTTCGCTCCAGCACACCCGTCACGTCCACCCTCTCTAGCGGTAACCCAAGCCTAGGTCCGTTCCTCGGTGTGAAACCCTTGGGTCAGGCAACCGCCCGCGCGATACAAGTGACACTGTACGTGCATCACTTAGCTACCTACATACAACACTACACACGTATGAACATACACACGTGCACACCACACAGGTACATAGGTTCTGTGAGGGACCTTTTTTTTTTTCTTTTTTTACGCTAGTTAGTTAGCGCTAGTTAGTGTAGAAACATTCCGATTACTGAATACACATACGCACGGTTCCTTCCTTCCTCCCAGGAGGAAGGGAACGTGCCTATGTGTATATTTAGTTAGCTCGAATCGTAGGTGTAGGGATTCGAATAGATCGCGACCTATTTGCGAACGCGACGACCGCCCGAGCCGAGGTCCGGCCACTTTGGCACCCTCGTGCGAGTCGTCCACGAAACTTTCGCGGCTGAGTGCCCTCTGCGCTCGCCCCCAAGTCCGGTGAAGCTGTAAAAGCCGCAGCGGCTTTAGGGCCCCTAAGGCTAACAGTGTAGTCAGTAAAAAAATAATAATAATAATAATAATAATAATAATTTTAGAACACTTTCATGAGATAAAGGTTTAGATAGGGTACAACTCCCGTTTACGCTAATTCCGTTTAGTTACTTAGAAAAAGCAATATTGATATGTAAAGGATATTTTACGGAAAATCTTTTTAAAGTTGAATATTTTATTGTTTCTGTTATAACTTTACAAATCTAAAAATCAGATCACAAACTTTAGAAGTACCTAATTTGAAATATGTATTTGGCGTACATTACATAACAATAACTTAAGAATTATCCCGTGTTGCGTTTTAACTATTATCTCGTCCCCGATATACCATAGAAAATTATTGATAAAAATAGAATTACAGATTCCATTGGAATCATAGTTACGAACACATATTTCTGGTTACGAACTTAAATTACATACTTAATTAATTTTTCGATATGAATCACATCCACTCTAAATATTATATTATTTTCAAACAAGCTAAATTGTTAAAGAGGAAACAAATAACCCGACTGCAACAAAATCACTTAAAAATATTTTTCTATTTCTGCTATTTGTTTGATTCCCGGACGTCGTACTTAAATATTACATAGCCTATGTGACTCCCACAGTTAAGACGAATTTAATGACACCTCGTATGCTAAAATCCATCAAGCCGTTTAGGCTACAGAGAGTAAATGTTCTGTAATACAGAGCGGGCCAAATAAATAGACATACATACATACACATACATAAGCTTCCACGTTGACCTCACTAAGTAGTATCATTTCAACTTACTACTTACTGTACATTTTTTGATGGTAAGAACAGTGTAATATGCTGATTGCTGAAGAATCATCATTACCGTGACGTTCGACAAAACAAGAAATGTTTCATATCTACATCGAAAACCAGTATTCATTTCCTAGGGCCTTCTGTCTAATGTTAATAATTCCATAATCCATTGCATAATATTTACATTATACGCTATGAGATGATTGGTTTTATATGTAATTACCCGGAGATAAGTTTTTTGTACACCGAGATACGAAGCAATGGATACCAATTGGATTACCATTTTTGTAATACTTATTTAATGAGTCACTTTATTTTTCAACACGCCCAACACATAACGCTCCTATAACATTTATTTAATACAGGGCCGGAAATTGATGATTTGGATGATGAGGCAGAGAAACCAGACGATCACAAACCGTACCCGGGCATCGACGATGGTCTGCTAGAACCAAGTGGCACTGACAATCGTCCTGAAGGTAAGTAAAATTAGTAAAATATAAGAAAGTTAAATTTCGTATAACTACAATATTACTCTTTATACGTGTAGGAAATTATGTTGCAAGTTTTGCGGTTAAGTTTATAAGATTGAATCACTCCATTATACTGCCAATACCAAGGTGACGACGGTATCGTATGCTAGTGTAGGTATCTCTGATAGGGCTTCAGTAAAGTAAAGCAACTCCATTAAAACTGTCCATGAAAATTTTTGGCCTTAACCGAGAACAACATGGGGGTCTAGGTCACTCCACCAAAATAATGCTTCATGAAAAAACTCATGAGTAAATTTATTTGCAAAAATAAAACAAAATCTAAACACCACTCTGCAAATTATTTCCGGATAATATAAAACTTATATTGCTTATTAATTGTTTAATAAAATTTTACAATCATTGAAATATACTTACGTAATACGTAGTAGGTACGTTGACGTTCTATACAATAGACCTTTGTTCACGTATGCTGATAATGACCCAAGCATACCAAGATCATCAGATAATAATTTCGGCGCATTTAGTTTTCAGTTTGATGATTTAATTAACTAATGTTACAACACTTTGTCAGACTTATCACTGTTCTGTTATGGCTGAAGAATTTAATTCCAGGTTAAAACAAGTAAATAAACTCCAAAATAACCTAAGTTGGTAACATGATAAGCTTAGAAAGGAGGCTTCATTAAATACGTGAGGTGTTTTTATTTAAATTTAAAGATTTATTTCTTTGTGATATTAGGTAAGGTGTGGTAACCCCATTTGTCACCTGAAATTCACCATATAATTTTTAAATAATGAAATTTATTTGATAAGGGTAATATGTTCATGTATTTTGCTTCAAGTAATTAGTTAGATACGTAAATAGCTGAGCAATAGATAATACACTAATACCGGAAGCTAAGCTGAACTAAGTGGCCGGAATTGCATTTGCAATACAAAATCTATGTAATATGCAGACAGAAATATTCTCTAAATTTAAAGGTTGACGTGAGATTTTTATTAACCCAATCAAATTTGGTAAAGTTTTGGCAGACTCCTCCTCCCTCGTTTTGAACTCACGTAAATAATGAACTCCCAAAAGGGTCTGAGGGGTCTGAGGCCGGATTTGGCACGCTCACATTTGTTCCTGAAATTTTTTTATCAGACAAGTTTTTAAGTCCTTCTGTGAGTTTACGTATAATTCTCCTTTTACTAATTGTTCTCGTCTAAAAATAATATAAAACAAGAAATATAACTTCAGTACTTTATTGCTCACAATATTTGCGTACATTATAGGTGTTGTAGCAATTATCAAAGATCGTTGAAAACATTTAGATGCTACTAATTTTATTGTTCCTACTGATAACACAGTAATGTGGTCGGTAAATATAACCTGTTTACAATTTTAGTCACATCTTATCGTCAACCGCATAGACTATCGCAAGGGATGCGGTGAACTACTGTTGTGCTATATTTTATAACGGTTACATTATTTTCCTTTGTTTATAACTAAGTTTTTTCCTTTTTCTATTCCCTTTTTAACCGTTCTGTTTCCTTTAGATGAGTCCAAGCAATAAGTAAATGTTCAAGTTTACTCTCGATTTCTCTCAGTCTCTCTTTAAAATCAGTTCATAGAGACATAGCCCTTTTTGCAATATTACCGACGATAATAGCACTAAGTATGGCATCTAACAAATAGATTACAATCCAACAACAAACGTGGCTATTGATGGACAATTTTATTACCCTCATCATGCAAGACAAATCCGGTGGTAACTGTCTTCACAAACTAGCTGCTGTTTCCAACAAATTCCTGTTCAAGATAGTTAAAACTAGTTAAAAAGACAATACTTCTCGTTTCGAATGTGACTGTTCCATTTTTACGCTTTCTGTTTTGTTTTACTTATCAAACGAAAAACATTCCATTTTTGCCAAACGCAAAATTCCTTCCAATGAAGATTAAATATCAGCACCGTATCGCTGAGCTAGGTTATCATATTGCAGTATTATATCCACTTTATAAGTTGTAGACTTCCAGACAAGCGTCCAGCATTAAGGTAAAAGTGGCCAAATTAGTTACGCCTCGCCCAACGCTTTTGAATTCATCTTTATTCTTTGGACTGGTTCCATATTGTTTATCGAGCAATCTTCAGTTACTTTACAGTTCAGCTTGTAAATAAAAATTATCTCAAGCAAAGTGAGTGCAATCTCAAGCAGCTAGCTGAATATAAAATCTTTTTACGTAAATAACGAATACTTATCTCTTAGCTACAGTAACAAAAATAATAGATAACGTGTTACAAGCGTATATTTTATGTAAATTAACCGGGGTTATGTAAATTAACCTTGAATTATCATGTTTCTGACTGGCATTAAACTTGTACGGTGAACCGTTGCATTTTGTTTTGAATAATGTAGTTTTTTCGAATAAAGACAAACAATATAAGCGTAGAGTCGGCTGTTAAGTGTGTTTTCTGGAACACACAAATAAATACTAGATTATCTACTGATTTTAACTTAATCTTGGTAAGTTAACCACCACCATGCTACGTTACCACTTATCTTGTTTTCAGGAGGTGGCGAACACGATGAGAATACAAACAAGGAAGGTGACCACTCATTGAACGACGAGGGCGTCGGCACGGAAGACGGTAAATGGCCTTGGACGTCGGATGGCGACGAACCAGATTATCCTTACGGTGATTGGCCTGCATGTACCCGCGCCCACACATTCGCTATTCATTACCTGATTACTTCACAAGAGATGAAACAAGTAGTATTACTGAAATTCAAACTTGGCATTTCTTTTCGTTTGTCCTTTTGCAGTGAGGCTGTTTTGGATATCTTCAGATGTATTCCAGCATTATAGACTAAAAAGAATTTGAACAGTTCATCCTGTTTTCACACAATTTAAACTCCAGTTTGAAAAATATTTTTATAAAATTAGTACAACGGATAAAGATTGTTTTCATCTCTGAAATAGATCATGTTGTTCATGAATCCAATTGTTCTCAGTTTCCAAAATAATTAATAATAATATCAAATGATCTTTTAAATTCTGCCTATCTTTAAAAAAATATGCACGCAAAGTTTGAAAAAAAATGTAAGCAGCACCTACGGGTACATTTTTTAAATGCATGTGAAAACATTTTAAATTACCTTCGCAATCATTTTTACAAATTACTTACAATTTTTTTTTATAACTGTCTATTTGCATCTATTACTGACCCAATAATAGCAACTGCTCACCTTAAGTTTAGTTTTAGAAAGCTTTTAAATATGATTTTATTTTAGCTAAATTATCTACATAAAAACCCGCTAGAAATGTGAAAAGAGTGGTCCGACTATAAAGTGCGGCTGTGACTAAACTATAGGATAGGTTCTTAGGGATTTAGGAAGCCAAGCCAAATCACTTGTATAATTTCCGTGCTATAGGTTTTATCACAATATCTGCCTTCAAAGAAAAAATAATGTGAAGAGACGACTGGCGATGGAGTTCACCGTTGTTTTTTACCATCAGATACAGTGAGGCAACTTTGTCGTGCTAAAATTAAAAAAAAAAACTCACGTTGCATTGTGGAATTTAAACCCGTCATCTATTACTACTAAGCCATAATCGCTGACATCGTTGCAATCTACTTAAACTGAATTGTTTTTTTAATTATAATCAATTAATATATTTATGATTGCAGACGGTGTAAACGGTTTGGGTCCCAGGTTCGGCCTCGACGATCGTCCTGTCTCACCTTTTCCTGGGGTAAATACTATTTTAATTTAAAACTAATTACGTGCATAACTAAACAAATATGTGCAGTTTACACGATGTAGAAATGAAATATTTACATAAACGATACATGTTAACAAGACATCACGCTGGCTATGACTCCTTTTCACTGGGCTTCGTATTACATAGGCGCACATGTACGTAGAAAGAGGAGACCGAGACAATAACAAACACTGTATATATTGTATGTTTTCTTTTATTTGGTTCGCTTTTTTGTTTCATATTACAACGATACTAGAGAAGTTTTTAATTCAAAAATATCATTCCATGTTAATTTAAAAAGTGTTAAAACACTGGGAACTCAGACTAGAAGAATATTTGTGGTCTGCGTGAGAAGTTTCAAATTCTCAATTGTACCCTGCAATGGTGATAATATGAACAACAATTTGGTTAATTCAACATTACCCACTGTTCTGAGACAGAATTCTGTATCTCTAGCATAACATAAACATAAACATACCATCACGCCTGTATCCCCGAAGGGTAAGGCAGAGGTGTACATTGTACACCCACAGTTCGCCGTGGATATTTTTTAGGTCCCATGTAATAGGGGTCGAGCCTATTGCCATTAATCGGGCACAAAGCCAAACTCCGAGCTGTTACTGAGAATTTCATAGAAAAACCCAATATCACTTTGCTCGACCTGGGAATCGAACCCAGGACCTCGATCATAGCAGTCGCGTTTACGACCACTAGGCTAACGAGGCAGTTACAATAATATTCACGATTTTTATCCTTTTCAGTCAACACCCGATGTAAACACATACCAGCAAAAGAAGAACTTGGCTCAAGGCATGATGGACCTCGCGCTGCTGTCGGCAAACGCAAACCAACTACGCTACGTTCTTGAATCTTCTACAACCCACCCTTACTACTATTCTAGCCTCACCCTGATCTCGCTCAGCATTATCTTTCAGGTATAATTATTTACTTTTAAAAATCTAATTCTACGATCAATAGATGAAAAATTATTAGGGACACTATTTACCTATATTAGTATTTGTAACCAGTAAAGCATTAAACAAAGTACCTAAATTATAATGGCTGTAGGTACTCAGTCATTTAAAGCCTAACGCTAAAACAGGCCAGCAAGCCCAAAAACTAAAATGTGAGGACTACGCAGTTTTGTTGCCTGATTTCTGTGCGACGCCCTGAAAATGGTAATAATTTGAACCTGTATTGCCATAAACATTTTATTTACCCCATAAAAATATGTTAATTGTATAGTTTATTAACAGTAAAATGCTTTTAACTGTTATAAAGTTATAATCAATAAACGGCGACGTTCGATCGTCAACCATAAACTTACTGATTTGCCGGACAATATGTTCAAGGAACATGTCAAATATTTTTACCGCCAAAAGGCTTTTAGGTTGTATCATTACGTTCATGATAGAGATATGGTTATACATATTATTATATTGTAGAGGAACTATTGCAAAGGGAGGATCCTCCGACCAGACGGGTGTTATGTCTGGCGGGCAGCTGCGCAACGGTTGTAGTCGGGTTCTTGTATATATGCTCAATTGAAGAGTTAATTTCTATAGCGCGATGTAGGATGCGTCGTATGTGGCTCGATAGATGTCGCTACAATATAATTTATATGAAAACATCAGAACGCAATCGTAACGTGCCGCTATTGTGGTAAGTACTTTGGGAGTGTTAGATGTTATTCGATACCGTTTAAAATATTATATAATTTTAAATATAGTTAAATTTAACATTTCCAGATCGCAGTCGGAGTCGGTCTCATCATGAACAGTCGTTACGACGTCAACGACAAGAAGGAGATCTGTAAAGCTGATAAAATCAACAACATGACAGTTCTCGGCATCTTTATGATCACTATCGTGAACGTTTTCATCGCGTCATTCAGTGTGGCCACCTCTACGACATCCACGAGTATGGTGCAGCAGGCGGGATAGTTAATAGTGAATACACACTATTGATTTAGATACTTACAAAGACTTGTATAGGAAATATTGTGTTTCGCTCGGAAAAGACGATTTCTTTTAAAAATTATGTTCCTAAGGAGTTGCGAGCCTAAACAATGTAACATAAAGAGAAAAAAAAGGATAAAATTTTATGACGTTCATTTGCTCAAAACAAATTAATAAATAAAAGTACGTAGGTAGTTTAAAAAAAAAACACGCTATTATCACCCACTACAAATTATAAAACATCTCCTGGCTTCATCACCAGACCCTCGTTACCAAGATCCAATCTATTGGACTCATCAAAACAAATCATATAAGCCTAAACTCGAAAGGTTTTCTAATAGCCAATGATGAGTTCCACTATTCACCTCCTGGCTCCATCATCAGATTAGCTGCAAGATACCAAATTATAATTTTGTCATCCGAACTACATAGACATAAAAAATCATTTCGATACGACAATCAGAAGTAGGTTAAAATTTATTTCTGAACAGCAAATGCTTTAGGCAATAATTAATGCGCCCATACATTTACCTACATTGTACGCACATACGAGAAGCATGTGCTTCTTGGTGCAATTTGCTGCGTGACGTCACGCGCGCCGGACGTGAATAAGATTAAACACGTTCACAATTTGCGGCACGAAAGCACAGGCGAAAGCAAAAAATGAAAGACGATTTGCTGGAGTTCTGTATTGCTTTTATTAAAGAAATCGAACAAAATCCTGCTCTTTATGACTATACCTACGTTGTAAAATTATAGCAAAAGAAGAGTCACTGAATTAATATGGAATAAAATTGGTGAAAATTTTAACAAAACCGAGTTTATAAGGATGTATCCAGTACCGTCTTTTCCTTCTATTTCTTTGTAGCAATTGCCACATCAAAATATCTTCTTCATCGGAAGACGACATAGCGACAGTTGCGTATGCTGACCCTGATGTGCGTATATTCGCCGCAAATGCTGGGAAGCATATGGTGAACAACATTTGCTGTTCACTTGCTGCTCTGGTGTGCGGCCGGGTTAAGATTTGATTACATTGCTGGTTAGTTACGTTAAAGTGAAGTTATTAAAAGCGTGTTAAAAATATAAAAACAGAAATATGTTTATAAATAACTTTCTTTCTTTCTTACTTTAATAACTTTCTTCATGGATGTAACTATTTATCTTTGTCAGCAAGTTAGCAAATGATAATATAATGAAAACCGAATAAATATATCCGTTGCGTGGTTCAGAACCGACAGACGCGGATAGCTTTTTGATTATGATACTATTTTTATATACAAACATAGATATAATAATTGTGAAAATTGCTGCTTTATAACGAAGTTATTCTTTTTTGGTATGGTCATATTAAAATGTTATAGTTGTAATATAAGACTGATATTAAAGTGATTTGTCTCCACTTGATCTGTATTTGTAGGAGATTGATAATTATTACATACTATGTTTATTCTCTTAAATAAGTATAGTGGTAACCCTAACGATTGTCTGTTGTAATTACAAACAAACATTAAAAAAAAAAGTTCAAGCTTTTGCCTTTTGGCGGTAAATACAGATAAAACGATTTGCATTTAAATAGGTACTTAATAATTTTATTTAGGGAACATAATAATATAGATATTTTTTTTAGTTGAGAAAATTTATCAGATTAATTCTTAAATTACTATTTAAAAAAAAAAGAATTTTATGCAATCACTTATTTATAATCGTGTATAAGATGTAGTTTATTATTATTATTATTTATTTCAGACCTTGTTAAAACTATTAGTTTCAATGTTACCAATTTTTTTTAATAAATAAATATAAATCTTTTTTTCTTTTATTTTACGTCCAAGTCATGGTGGCCAGTGTTAACGCTAATTTTTTTATACCAGAGTCTACAAGAAGAGTAAAAAATTCAAACAGTTTAATAATTCGATTGAAGGGATATACACTCATCAAAAAAGTCTAAGCAACATGTACTAATTTAAATTTTAGGATGGTTCTTCACATTATAATGTTGTATTTCATTTTTAAAATAATATCTTTAGGGTTCTATGATCTAAAAATAACAGCTGTTGTCTTTATAAGTTCTTTTAATAACAGAAATTAACAATATTAGAATATACTGTAGAAACTAAGATACATAAGACACTAAACTTTTTTCTTACAAAATGAAATTTCTAAAGAAAATGTATTTATTGTGAAAGAATAGAACAATTTAATACAAAGTATTAGGCTCCTCTGCTATTCAGAACTTGTTGGCAACGATTATTCATTGAATTAATGAGACTGTTTATGTCATCTTGCGGTATTCGCTCCCAATGGAATTGTAGCAAATCCTTCAGCTGTTGGGTTGTTGTCGTAAACATAATTTTATCCCATTGTTCCTGGGTCCATGTTATGGGTTCTCTACACCATTCATATCGACGAGCGCGATTCCCGTAACGTATCGGTGGGCACCTGATTGGGCGTCGAGCTCGTAGGCCGTATTCATGCAGTCGATTTCGTACAGTTTGAGGACTTACATCAACACCACTTGAAATTTGTAGCCTCAAACTTATCTCTCGAGCGGTTAACATCGGCTGGCGTCTTGCAGTCAGTTGTATGTACCGGTCTTGCCGAGTGGTTGTACCCCTTTTACGGCCTGGATGCTGTTCAGCGGGTTCTCCTGTATTATTGTAGCGCTGCGAAAGACGACAAATAACACTTCTATGAATGCCAAAATGTCGAGATACCTGAGATTGATTACTTCCCGCTTGCAACATCCCTACAGGTCTTTGCATTTCATCTGCCATCAAATGACGTCGCTTCATGACGTAAAGAATATCTAACAATTCAATTTTGTCGCTACCTTTATTTAAATGGTTGGTAAAATTATAAAATCAAGACTAAACGTAGCAATTAAAACGCACTTAAATTCAAACAAATTCGCAGTCATTTGAATTTTATGAAAAAACAAAACATAATCAAATTTTTTTTTTACAACTAGCCAGTATGTCATCAATAACAAAAAAGTTTACTTACCTACGCACTTTGTTTGAGTAAATATTTAGAAATTAATTAATATAAATGGAAAAATTTGTAATATCACGCATGTTGCTTAGACTTTTTGAT
Organism: Saturnia japonica; assembly: GCA_033032175.1. Lineage (NCBI taxonomy): Eukaryota > Metazoa > Arthropoda > Insecta > Lepidoptera > Saturniidae > Saturnia > Saturnia japonica. The sequence goes on from CM065317.1 coordinate 1,109,183, forward strand.
GTGTGTATATATAGAAAAATATATAATAATACCAGTTTATATTCTTGTAATCGATTGTCCCAACAAAACGATCCGGCTCGAAGGACCAGAAAATGTCTGAGAACTTTTTTGAAATTAAGTTTACGTGAGCCACAAATTGATCGTTTTTGCTTCTTGCATTTTAGCATTCACAGTTAACAAGAAAATTATCCACTACACAGCAATGCTTTGAGGATATTTTTCGAACACTGCAAATTTCCCTACGATTTTTTTTTAACCGCCAACCGATATGTTTATAAGCAAGTTAATATTTATCGGCAATGCAGGCATAATGATCCAGCTGGTGACTTTCGGAATATTTGCCCACTACCGGGGAACATTTACACGCGAACCAATCGGACGCACGCATGCAACATACCCTAAACTGCACTTAAAATAGCTGTTGTACATATTCAAAATCAAATAAAAAATGGCTCAGGGAAATAAAACGCAAACATCGGAATCCAAAATGTATTGAATAAAAACAAACCTAATAAAAAAGTTGTCAGGTATCAATTTTAAAATAATCTATATTTTATAATAATATTTTTTCAAAAAGAGGCAACAAACTCGCTTCAACCGACTTCTTCATCTCTTCGACGACCTCCTCTCACTAACCAGAATAATTGATTATGCAGTATATTATTTAAAAAAGGAATTTCTGAAAATTTGTGAAAATATTATAACATTTTTAAATTAGTAAAATTCAATTTGTTTCCATAAATTTCAGATTTATCGTCGATATTGACGCGTATAATAAATACAATTATGAAATATTTAAAAAGCAAACGTATTTTTCAGAATTTCGACGCGCATACCAGTAGCCTATAATAATTACATACATGAAATGTATGCCAACTTCATACTTGAAAAACTATATATAATTAAATGAAATATTTAGAGCCCGTAAAAAATATTGATATATTAATTATTATTAACGATAAACATATTATTAATACATATTTGAATTTCACATATGTAATAATTACAACAAAAAAAATAATAATCCCCAAACTATCCATGAAACTGCTATTGCTCAACTACGCGTGACATACAAGTTTAAAAAAGAAAACATTGAAAATATGTTTCATTTTATTTATATACTATTTATATACCATTGATAATCTATATTGCCATCGTTAACATTCATTCCCTTACGTTTTGTGACGCACATAAATTCATTCGCCGCTTTCCATATGCCATAAATTCCAACTCAATTAAATTATTATATCAATTATGTAATAAATTTAATAAAAAATAATTGAAAAGTAAATCTTTAACGTATATATTAATGATATATAGGAACGTACATAGCTGTTGGAAAATAAAAATGGAACTTATAAAAACATCAAGCCTTTCGAGTAAAATGCCATTAGCTGGTTAAGTTTATTATTATTTTTTACATAATCCTATATGAATATTCTATTGATATCAGAGGTTTGTTAAAGTAACCCTCCGGTTTTTACATTTCTAAACGACAAATGGAGACAAATACGTATTTTAATTTATATAAATCTAATTGTGACAGGATCTCGCCGTACATTTTACTGTAGCAACACTGTAAATAAGCCCAATTTTTTTTAGACTCGAAGCAAGAGCCCTTTTGGGTAACATTGGACCAAAAAAAAGTCATAATATAAAAAACAAATCAATCAATATCAATCAATCATCATTACATCAATATGACTTTTAGACATACATAAGTACGACGCAGCGTTGTCAGAAAGATATAAAATGACATCACACAAGTCATTACCAAATGTCAATAGGGAAAGGAAAATTCAAGCAAGTTAAAATCGAAACACGAAATGACAGTCGCGAGTGTCATGAATTTTTTAGGAATCTCATGAGAACTAGTGTTCAGGAATGGGAAGATTAGATGCAGGCGAGTCCTGTGACGTAACAGAGGTGCGTGGTAAGACAAAACAAGACATCATCTCCTCCCGACTGTCAGTGATACTGCAAAACGGACTATATCACTGTAAACTGATTTTACAGGAGAAAAAATTTATTCGCTACATGTGTGCCATGCATATCTACATCATGTTATAGAAATCGACCTTCAATATAAATCTAATATGAAAATAATTATACATGTAATATTATAAAATGAATAATTGAGACCAGAGCCTTTTGACAAAATAACATAATATTGCAAGATCACTGACACTATGTCACATTAGTTACATGGATAATCTTCACCAAACTGATAGAAGGAAAACAACAAACTGAGAAACTATCAAATATTCCACATTTTAAATAAATTTGAACAAATCAATTTCATTTAGACAACCAGAAAAGTTTGAAGATAGCCTTCGAAGCCAATAAGATGGTCCATCAAGATAGATAATAGGTCACATAACGTTGGTGTCGCGGGAAGATAATACCTAGTTTTATTAGATCACTCCGATATATAGACGGGGGACTGCGAGACGTTTAAATAGCATCAATGTCGACCTCGTCTGCGTCCTCCTCGTCCTTGGGTTTAGCGGGGGCGGCTGTCTCCACCGCCTTGATGGGCGTGGCCTTCGCGCGGTCGTCGTACTCGATCTGGAGTATTAAACAAGTTAAATTATTTAAAAAACAAAACATAAAAGCACTCGACTAAAAACATATATTTTTCTATTTTTGCTTTTTATTTGATTCCCAGACATCGTATCTAAATATTATATAGCATATTTCAGATGTCAAAATTACCACGAATCTAACGACACTTCGAATGCTGAAAATCTAATAAGGTATTTAGAGAACAGAGCGTGCCAAAGAAATAGACACACAAACTTACGCTCGAAAAACATAACCCTCCTTTTTCACAGTCGAGTAAAAAACTCAATTCACTCTGGATTGTTCAGAATAGGTAATATGTGTAAACTCAAAATGTTGGGCTTCTACCTCATGGATCTTGTGCCAAATACAGAAATCATGTGTTGCACCTGAGGAGAAACAACTGGCAGACAGACCACCAGAACTATGGTCTGTTGAGTAAGTAGTAAGAGTGGCTAAATTATGGATGAGGACCAGCATGAGCGAGAGTAAAAGTGTGAACTGAATGAATGAGTGGGATGTACCTCAATATCCTCAGCGGAGTCGTGCTCTTCATCGCTGGAATCCTCCTCGGCCTCCTGGAGCCACTCGAGGAACGGCTGAGCACGAGTCCGCACCTCGTTCACCACCTCCTTGCTGGCGTACTTGCGCGACGGCTTGCTGGCCCACTCGAGGAGCGCCTTCTCCTCCACTATATCCTCGTCGTAGAGCAGTTTCAGGATTGCCGGCACCTATCACATTTTCTAGTTTTTATTTCGTCCAAATTACAGCACAATCACGCGAATCGGTTCACTTAATCGAGAGTAAATAATAGACATAAAACTCGCTTTTGATCGCGAAATACACACGTAGTAAGTAACGCAAAACAATGTATGCTGATAACATCTGTGTCGACTGTAAAAGTATCCAATAATAGACACACCCCCTAGAAATGAGCGTGCTTCATACCAGAGCTGATTATTTATTTTCGCTCCAACTGTGCTCTGCGAAACTCTGGGTTACTGCATAATATCGATTAAATAATTCAGATAAAAGCAAATTTTACTTTATTTGGGGCTCCGAAAAATATAAATGTCACATATGGGTTCCGTCGCCAAAAGAACCTGTTAAGAAACTGTGGTATAATATGAGATCAGATTAACAGAGAATAGATATTGTATATACCAGCTCATACTAAGCATGATGAGAAAAGAAGAGACAATCAAACACATACTCCTGGAATGCAGAGAGTTGCCACAAATTGGGTTTAAAACTCGTCCGGAGGTCCGACTTGTAGACTTTCTAGAAGGATCTTCTAGAATTTGAATCTTCTTTCTAGAATTTCACCCGAAATCACGTGTAGCAGACGCACATATACGTCAAGTTAGGGGAATGAAGGTCGTGATAATCTGATATACAAGGTGTGATCGTTAGGGCTATATTATGTACCTTGGGCAGCAGAGCGGCGTGGTCCTGACAGAGTGCAGTGAGAGCATGCAAAGCGGAGCGTTGCGCACGCGTGTCTCCGCGCGTGAAACGCAGCAGTAACGCGCGCACGCGACGAACGTCCGTTGCGAAGGCGGCGCCGCGCACGCACACCTCGAATATCACCAGCGGCGCCTTCGACTTCACCTCCAACCTGCAACCACAACACACACAAAAATCAGCTTAGCGAGAGGTTTTTGTGTTTGTAAAGTTCAGTTCTAATGCACCGTCCGTCCACATGGTTGCTAAACCAGAGAAACTGATAGGGATGAAAGTATATCGATAAACGTAACGCAATAACAGACCCAATATTTTTTTACAAAATGTAAGAAACTAAACTACTGCCGGACACTTTTGTACAAATTTATTAACTAATATTATATTTCATGACAAGATTTTACACGTATTAATTCTTTATTGATAATGCCAACTTCTTCAAAATTTTCTAAGCTGTTGTAAAATAAGTAGGTATAGGTAGGAACTCGACAATGATACGAAATAATTATAACAACAGGTAATCTTTATTTATTTTAATCAAAATCTGATGAATCGTCACTAATTATTTCAGATCGATATCATTACTTATTTGGTCACAACACTACAACTATCAAATTAGAACTGTCATCGAGAAAATAAAGAAACTGAAATAGTATAAGAGATTTAACCCGCTTTTATGTTTTCACGTTACGTAGTTTGATTATTATGCAAAAGTAAAATGGATTATCTATAATAATTAGGAACATGCATTTTCAGTTGCAACAAGTACTCCCTCGACAGTTTTAACATGAGAGGAATGAAGCAATGATGGCTCAGTTGGCAGCATGTACGGACTCTACGTCGGTCGAAGTGAAGTCGAATCCCTGGAAGTTGGAAATCTGTCGCCAAACACCAATAGGTGTGTTCTGGCAGATGCACTAGAGAGCCAATCTTCCACAAGGCTTAGCGTCCTGCCATCTAGGGCTACATCATCACTCAAGATCAGGTGAGATTGTAGTCACAAGCTAAACCTATACCGATAAAAAAAGTCGTCATATAGTTAAAGCTATGGATGAAAATTACATTAATAACTGAGAAAAATAATCAATTCACGTGACATTGTCAAAATTGTGGATGAACATAGTTAGTTGCAAAGAAAATACAAGAACAATGGAGGGTGTATACCTCTCAGCCTCGTGCAGGATGTCCCCGATAGACTTGGCTCCGTGCAGATCGCCGCTGTTCGCGCGCTGCTTCAGGAACGCGTAGAACAGGTCCATGCGCTGCTTCTCGTTCTTCTCGCTGTCCTCCGAAACGGTCATACTCTTCGCGCCCTCCGTCAGATCTGTTACAAAGTACAATTAATTTCATTTTCTAACACGGAACGATAACTTTTCAATGTAACGTTCGATCTCACATTAAATATGTTGTATTTAACAAAACAACAACGATTTATCGACAATAATTAGAATGACAGTTGTCAGTAAAAGTGACGGCTTAACTTTTAGTAACTAGTAACGTCTAACAGGTGATTTATATTGGCACTAATGAGGTGCTTCCCATATAATTCAATTGAATATACTATAAAATCAGCTTTAAAACTAAAATTCTTTCTAAAACTAGAGTTTCTAAAATGTTATGTCTTGTTGCAAAAATATTAGAGATGGGACACATCGTTAAATGTAAATAGATTGAATAAAAGAATAAATGATTTGGTATTGTTAATGAAAAAAGTACCTATTTTCCTTTTCAAGAGAAATATCACAAACCTTTTTTTTTATATGTATAGGCGTCACTGAGCGCATTGACATTAGCATATTGTATGTTTGAGTGTGTTGAGTTTTTGTCTGTCTGTCGGTATGTTTGTTCCGGGTAATCTCCGAAGCGGTTAGACCGATTTAGACGGGAAGGAGTAACTTAGGCTACTTTAATTTTAGAAAAAGAATTACAGTTCCGAGCATATAAAACTCAATTCGGATAAACGAAGATAAATGAGTTACGCTGAGAGTAAATCATACAGATTATCAAATTAATTTTTTATTTTTAAAATAACCGGGAGCGGTGTTAGCAGGAATGGCGCGTGTGCCCGATCGACGGTATTCTGTACTCCACGCGAGCCCAACCGCTGGTATAGCTACTAGCATTAAAATGAAATAAAGAGGAAAAGTAAGTGTGAGAGATAGTTACCCTGCATGCGCGCGCGCACAGCTTCCTCGCTGACGTCGACGGTCCAACCGTCATCATCCTCGTCGTTAACCTTGTCCTTATGCTTGTGCTTCTCCTTCTCCTTCTTGCTGCTGGTCTTCGGCACCGGTGTGGTCGGAGTCACGGGGACATCGCTATCCTGCTGGTTCATATCATAATACATAACTTATCCTATATACATTATAAAAATCTCATGTCACGATGTATGTTCGGGATAAACTCCGAAACGACAACCGATTTTGATCAAATTGCAACTAACTGTAATTTGGTTAAACTTAAAAGAGGACAGTTTTGGTCCCAGTAAATAACGCGTTTGTCGCCGTACCTCGAGCGCACCGCGTCAATTATAGGAGAACCATGACCGAGAGTGGACGTGTTATAATTATATACGTGTCGAGCCTGTGATACATCTAAATACACTACATTATCAAATGCTTCTTATTATTAAATTTATTATAAATATTATATTTTATATTACGATATACGTTACGATGAGGCTGACTAAGAATAAAAAGTTTTTTGTTTTTGTAATTTTTGGCATCTCCAATTAATGCTTCAACCACTATAGTTACTTCAAATACACAGACATTTTTAAACATTTAAAACTAATTTCACTATTATAAAAACTCCTAACGACCTAACCTCTGGAACGACTACTACCAGTCGGATATGAAAAATACATTTTACATAATCAAAATCAAAATAATCTTTATTCAATTTAGGCCCTAAGAAGGCACTAATGAACGTCAAAACACAACTGCCGGTTCAGAAAATATCCCAGTCATCGAGAAGAATCGGTAAGAAACTCGATTTTATCTTTTTTTATTTTAATTTATTCAATTGTACAAATAATATTTATAGTTAATAATCCTATTAATAATTTAGTGAATGCACAGAGAGGGAGTCACTTCCAGACATCACTATCATTCACATAATGATCCACCCTATAATAACCTTTTGTCAGTAAAACCCGCTTGACATGGTCCTTAAACTTGTCAGGTAAATCAGTAATGTGTTTCGGGATCTTGTTATAGAACCAAAAACTATTACCTAAAAAACTTTTATTAGTCTTACATTACTAAGTGTATAACACGGTACGACTAATTTTTCTTTATTTCTAGTATTTACCTTGTCCTGGTCTTTGACAAAACCTAGCTTGACTAAGTTTTTCGAATATAATACAATTATAACCTTACCTTTACCAATCCAAGAGTTGACTAAAGGTTTAAAAATTAAAATTAATCATTCTATAATATTTGTCTATTAATAAAAAGCCTCAAATGACAAAAATCAGGGGAAAAATATTTAATTTTATTCTCAAAAAGTTTTTGCAATGAGTCAAGTGTTTCGAATTGCCATACAGAAAATGTGACGTCATCGTTCACAGAATATAGTTAAGTTTTACCTTGTGATAAGTGACTTGAAAAAATTATTACTAATCGTTGAAATAGTGGCTTTAAAATTATAATAAACTAGCTGACCCGCGCAACTTCGTCTGCGTAACGTAAAAGAGAGGGTTAGAGAGAGTGGGTCGTAGGCACCTTTAATACAATTCTAAAGTAGCTGAAACTTTGTCTTATCTAGGAACCATTTGAGCAACATTCGGCCTCCCCCTCCCACATGACCACCTGCCTCCCATATTATTCTGCATAATAAAAATGCGCTCGCGGTACTTGATCATTATTTTGCTGCGGAGTTATTTTAAAACTGTGATATCTCCTAAGATATTCATCTAAATAAATTACTCTAAAGGGCAATTTTCTTCAAAATTAAATACTTGTGATGAATAAAGTATTTATTTTGATAAGGATTAATAGCATGTATATAAAAACACCTTCGCAAATAATTCATCATTTTAGAACAAATTATATTAACTTATAGCCTATAAGCCTTCTTCGATAAATGGGCTATTCAACACTGAAACATTTTTTCCATTCGAACCAGTAATTCCTGAGATTATCGTGTTCACCAAACAAACTCTTCAGCTTTATAATATTAGTATAGATTAAAGAAATAACTGAAATTCTAGTAAAGTCAACTTTGGAAATAATACATTTTAAACCTTAACCTTAAGATTGATTTATTGAATGATGACGTCACGACGGCTTCTTGAGGATTTTTTTTATTACATGAATAATATTTTATATTAACTTTAAAGGTGTAGTAATGAATAAATATTCATCCGCTGGTATTCATTTCAACATATAAATTGTTTAAAATAATTTTCTAAAAGTCGTCTACTCCCGGATTGCCTTTAAATATAGTGTAATTGTAAAACGTAAATAAATGTTTTGCATTAGCATTTACGAATCTAAATCTCGGGGTAAATTATGTTTTACTTGTAGAGCTTACTGTACCGTGGGAAACTAATATACCTAAAGACCACGCAATAAAAATGAATAAATATTACGATCTATGTAACGAGTTAACCAAGAACGGCTATGCGGCGGAAGTGGGAGCGAGAAGTATTCCAGCGAAATCTCTCTATAACTCGCTAAAAGACCTCGGCCTGTCGAGAACTGCAGTAAGTTCTAATTTAGAGAATGGATATCTAAAGAAGCATTAACAGGCTGTTACCAAATCTGGCTTAGCAGGGAGGGTATCGCGGGCAGTCAAGGTGAGCGCTGATGTGCATTATAAGGGGCCCCCTAAACCTACATCTGAGTCGCAAGTCCCGGGGACTGCTCGTGTTCCTTCTGTCTGCCACACGATGGACCCAGCACCCGCAAGGTGAATCCATGGAATGCTAACATGTTTGTCTCTCTCTTTTTAGATTATTTAGATTTTCGTGAATTCTGCTCCTTCGTGTCGTCGAGAAATTCATGAATTAGCGGGTGCGTAAAATAAAATAAAGGCATGGTTGAAATGTTACTCACATTCTTGGCATCGTTTTCTGCGTGCGAATCATGGTTGCCGTTAGGCTGACCGTTTCCAGAGCCCGAGCCGGTGGCGGCGGCGCCAGAAGCGCTCGTCGCGGAAGCGGACCCAGTCCCCGGGCCGGAGCGTTTCGACCTCTTCCCACGATTACCCTCAGTCAGAGACGAACCCTGTTGTCAAGTAACACTTGTTCTCAACACTTTCTCTTTACAGAGTTCGAATATAACTGTTGTTTCAGATCAGCAGTTTTAGGCTGCAATGAGTCTAAACTTTCGATGATGGAAAGCATCGTGAAGAAACCATAGCATGGTGATAGAGCTTTGTCCGCTTGGCTAACTACTACTCTCAAGTTGAAAATCTGTCGCCAAACACCAATGGGTATGTTCTGGCAGATGCACTTGAGAGCCAGTCCTCTTAGGCTTGGCGTCACATCACATCACATCGTCACATCTTGGGCCACATCGTCACTAAAAAGATCAGGTGAGATTGTGGCTACAACACTAAACTTACAACGAAATCATGATTTTTCCGATAAAAAAAAACTATAGTATGATTCAATTTAGTATGTAACAGGATACGCCCATTGACGTCGAATCTTTCATTGGTCAAAAAAATTTAAATGCTTGAGAAAGCATAACTGCCGAAGATATCTTCAATATTGAGGTATCTATTTAGGGCAATAGAATCTTAAGCTTCCGTTGAAGAATCATTTTCCATATTTGGAATTATGCACGAGTTCCGCAACCGACTGGCAATACAAAAAGTTGTTCTTTTCGTTCAAATATTGTAATAATGATATTTATATGAATACAGCCGAGTGATATATGATTTATTTAGAGATACTGTTAGACCTTAATTTAGAAATAAAGATGCAACAATTTGATTTAAATCAATATGATTAAATCATGCCAACCGTGGAGGGTAGGTAAGTTACCTGCACGCTGGGATCGAGAGCCGGCGGGTTCTTGAGTATGAACGTGTTCAACTTGTGGTTGAAGTCGAGCACGCCGTGGTAGCCGCACGCCTTGCAGCCCTGCGATATCGTATTCCGCTTCGTCGACACGATCAGCTCCGTCTCGGGGTTGTCGCACTCCGGGCACAGGACGAACTTACGGATGAACCTAAGCAATAATAATATAAAAGCATAACACATTATTTTATTCAAGGCTGCTCTGTCGAACATATCTTGTTCAATAGCTTTAACATAAATCTAATTACAAAATAGTATGGTTCGATAAAGTAATGACACACGCTCAAAAATACATACACACAGATACAAACTTTTTTTGTGTATGGTACCATTTATTTATATTGATTTTTCACTATTAATCTTTGTAGGTACCTTTTATATATATTTTTTATTCTTCGATTATTACATTTTATATACATATTTAATCATTCAGACTTAAAGAGAAAAAAAGCGTGAAACTTGGAGGAAAAAGGTTCCTAAAACATGGGCATTTAGAGTGGAGTAAACGAAAAATTACCAATCAAGCTAACTCTTTACTTACGGCCGTTTTCAATAATAACATATCCGAGTTTACTATCCCCATTTAGTACATATTTGTAATAAGTACTATCTTTAACTTGAGACAGATATCGGCTTCCTTCTTATCTATGTAAGCTAATAGGACATGGATATATATTATGTAGATAGGAAAAACTATCCATCGAGAGCTTATTGAAAAAAAGTATGGACAAAAGGTTATATTTGTCTATCATTAGTAACTGAAACAAAGGATAGATAGGTTATTAAAAACGGCTGTTCGTCCGGTATCGCTAAAACATAAGTTAAAAAGAAACATCATTTTATCTTGCTATCTTCCTGATAAATGGAAAATCAATTAAATACAAATTTTTTTGTAACTTTTTTTTTTTAAATATTCTATCCACATTACCCGTCTAGCAGATCCTGAAGTTTCGCAGAGTCATGGCTGCCGTTCACGATGAAACGTTCGTTCTTGAAGTCGAACTGGGTCTGGGCGCCCAGCTCGCAACCAAAATACTTCGTCGGATCTATTAGAAACGTGGAAAACACAATAAATAAATAATCTTTATCGTCATTCTTGATTCTATAGTAAGGGTGCCAGATATAGAAGCGCAGTTCCATCATTTCCATAAAGGTATATGGGGCATGAGGCCAGGGGAGAAGGGAGAGAGTTAGGCATAGTGAAACTTTGGAGATTTCTTTCTACTTGGGGCAGTGATAGAATACCTCTACTCTACAGATGATTTAATTTATTTATATTTACAAGCGTCCATATGATACGGTATCCGCCTATCAGGTTAGTCGTATGCTCGTTTAGCCCCTACCTTTACCCCTTTACCTCCCTTTAAAACGTATCAGCAATCATTGCGAGTTCAGAATAGGGCAAATACTAACCCTATAACACTGTACTGTACACGTGTAAACAAACAACGCCGACATAAGTCTGACAGAAGCAGCCGTTTTAATGCCCCAATTGGACGAGCAATAGTTCGACAAATGTTTATTTATGTAAGAAATATTCTATGCCGGATTTCCTTTTCTTCTCTCCTGACTGTAGGGGATACCAAGAATTGCCGAAAGAAATCCAGCGCGCAGATATTACATGGTCGCAATTAGACACATGAACAAACGTGTATACTACGGTGGAACCTATTTTGTAAATTGTAGGCTCTCACAAAATCTAAAATATCTGTAATAATCCGAGAGTTGACTGTATGTTTAAAATTTAAAGTAAATTATTGAGTAATATTGGTCCTTAAATAAAAAGCCTAAAACAATACAAATCTGGAAAAAGTAATTGTTTATTTAACTATACAATAAATAAAATTGAAGTGTCTGTTTTTAATGTCAACATAATAGTTTTTTACTAAATGCATATGAAAGTATATACAATACCTATAACAAAAAGCCCATTTTGAAAGTTTTTGTCTGTTTGTTCCGGGTAATCTCCGAAACGGTTGGACCGATTTTGACGGAACTTTCACTGATAATTAGTTGATAATATAGGGAGTAACTTAGGCTACTTTTATTTTAGAAAAAGAACTAGAATTACAAAAAAAAAAAAAACAAAAAAAAAATACTGGTCATGGTGAATCAATTCGGGCGCTTAAATGGTTTATGCTGAGTAAACCATAAGAGATTTAGCAAATTAGTGTACTATGATAATCATAGGCATTAAAAAGACCTACAAAAAAGTCTGAGAGAGTAATTTATCTTCTAAGAAACATCCACAATAAGCATTTTTGTCTTTAAAATAGCCGGGAACGGGGGAGATTTGCGCGGGCATTCTGTAGTCCACGTGAGCGAAGCCACGGGCACAGCTAGTATTATAATATTTTTGTTTGTCGAGTCACGTGATTTGAAACGCCGATTAGAAAAATGTGATTTAAAATGACACTAAAATGAATGATGACGTCACGGGACCATAATGGCGCGTTTTTGTTTAGAGGTCTTTATTTAAATTAAAAATATTTTTTTAACTACTTTTTATGATCTATTAATGAAAAAATATACATTCATAGGTATAATATATAAAGTATTTACAACACAATTTTCCAAAAATTGTCAACTTCCGGATCGTTGATGCTGCCAAGTTTCAAAGTTTTTGAACAATTAGGTACTTTGGCCGGAATACAAAATTGTACAATTTGCCCTAAAAGTTAAATTGCAAATAAGCACGGGTTAATATTAGATATAGAGTCTTGAAGCAGAGATTCTTTTAATTTATTTCGAACACTATGAGACTCTGAGGCATAAAAATTCAAAAATTCCTTTAGGGGATTGCAGGGCAGTATTTTGCCAGACTGAGTCGTGACCTCCATGCATGTGGTGAAAAGTCGTCATAGTAACTCGTTTTTACGTGTCGCGTTTCGGGATCAGCCTTTACATATCCAGTTAAATTAATGCAGGTCGGCGTGACAGCGGCGACTGTCGTTGGATTACGATTTCTCGGTAGTCGCCGTTGTGTTAAGATTGTACTTTCCTTAGCATCACGGACAGTAGTACCTTTAATTTGCGATACTACTATAAAAAAACTCGTATATATATATGTAGGTATATTATGTAAAAAAATTGCATTGTCTTTCATGATAAAATACAACAAAAAAAAAAGCAAATACTCACAAGTGGCGGGTCTGCCCAAAGCCTTAGCCACTTCGGGCATGTTGACGATGACAGTCTTGATGCCATTCCCCTTGCCCTCGACCTTGGCGCATATCCTCGGCATCTTGTAGCGGTAGAACGCGTCCGACACGTTTCTATTCACGTTCAAAGTCCCCATGATGACTTGGTGACTATAAACTTACACCCTTTTAAATCTTCTTAAATGATAATTGGTTTTGGATTGTTTGCTTGATTTTTGTTCACACTGGATCTGTAAGAACAATATATATGGTGAGTATATATGGTTCAAATGCTGGTAATTACATTTGAAATAGTAAAATAAAAGAAAATAGATTATGTAAGAATTTCGATATTTTCAAAAGTATATCTCTGTCTTTAATAAATGTAATCTCAAAGTCATTGGTTGTGTTCTAGAATCTAAATAATGTTGAACATCTACCTACAATTTTCATTTGAATTAATTTTATTAATGATATATGTATTATAGTCTCGACAATATCAGCCATGTACTATTCATAAATGTTGGTATAATTTTTATTTATTTTTTGGTATGGTAAGGTTTTTCTGGTGTCCTTGAACGCGATAAGTGGCGCCGTTTCCAAAAGGTAGAACAACGTGAATAATGATCATAATCTGAGAAATTATCGTTAAATACGAACCAAACAGCAGGTAGATGGCGGTGAGTGGTACGTAATTTATAGTGTTGGCAGCGAATGCGCGTGTCGCGTAGCGCGTAGTGTCGTATCCCGAAGCGATGGAGAGCGGAGAGCGAGGGTCCCCGCAACGCGCGCCAGTCACGTCTGCCGGAGCGGCAGAAGTTTCCGATGCCTGTTACTGCAAAATTTTGATGTTCTGCGAACACACCGCGGCCATTGAGGGATGGCTGTCTTCCCCCCTTACTACTCTTTCTTACTTGTCGGGTGTCGGATCCATTTTTTAAATCAAATCTCGCCGAATTTGTTAACACTGATCGGATTTCGGACCCGATTGAAGATGGAAATAACTTCATTACTCTGGACAAGGCGAATGTGCGAAATAGATTTTGACTAAAGTATTGTTGTGATGTACTATTTTCTATAATTCAAAAGGAATCAGGTGCACCTAATCCAGAAGATTTTCTTTGGGATCTCTCACACCTTAATTGAATTCAGAAGTGACGAACTTAAAGTTCGCGAATTATTGAAGAATTCTGAAGAAGATTAACTGCATTCAATAATCTACTGACACGAGTTTCATTATGCATAAACCATCAGAATAAAAGATTTAGAAAACAAATTTGTCCTGAAGAAAGGCTGTCAATATTTCTAAGGTATCCCGACAAGTGTGAACAGCAAAATGATACAATTTTTAGTCGAACGTGCGACAACGCTGGCAAATCACCCTACCATATTTTCGGTAGCCTATGATAAACGGTGTTGGATAAACGTTAACATAGCTTTTTGGACAATATTGTACCACTAAAGCATCCGACATAATTATAGCCGGGTCAGTCACCAGACAATCCAGAAATAGCTCTTACTCGGAGAAATGGTCAGGCAGTTTGTAGGAGACCGTTCCTCAAATTAAAACAAGAGATGATGACAATAACGGCTGTTGTTTTAAGAGCTATAAATACATACATATTTATATTTTATAGTTATAAACTTAGATGTAGACCTGGCTTTGTAAATGTGAGCATTTGTCTGCTTTTAAAAAAAATAAAACTTAACTTTAATAAGGATGTTCTCAATTCGAATGCATTTTTTAAATGGATATTCAGCCATAACTTCGTTGTTTACGAAACGATTTATACGATTCTTTTTTCGTTGGAAAGAGGATACCTCAAGTGTGGTCCCATTTTAATTTCATCGGCATTGGACCTTCGAATTCGAAGATACACCACGAAACTCCTCAAAATCATTGAAGTTGGTTTTATTTTTTTGGTAAAAGTTTTTTTTGTAACAAAAACATGTCCTCACGGGTGTCAACTTTACCATATTTACCTTATGTCTAATACTAATTAGGAATTATACCTGTTGGATGAAATTTTTTTTTTAATAAATATATTTCCATTGTCAAGGAACACACTATATACAAACATACCTCACGCTGCGATGACCTTACATACTTAATACGAACGTTCAGACCTATCATTACCTTTTCCAAATACGATCTCAGACGTTTCCTTTAATTACATATCAGAGCCTCTAAAGAAAAAGCAGAACTAACATCATTAGAGAAAAAGACACGTGACTTCATATTCGAGACCAATCGTACTGAGATGAGGATTCCTCATCAGGATCGTTTGATGCGTCGTGTTGCCAATGGTAAAATAGTATAAAACCACAACTTAGTTTCTTATAATTATTTACGCTAATCATCCTATGCGTTCGAAACTTCTCTTCAATTCAACCAGCAAGTGAAAAGCCATTAAATTTAGATATACTGCTGGTCCTGAAGTGAATCTATGTGGTTCGACCAGTATTATCCGTGTTGTCATTTCCTTGAAGTCGGTGAGGTCGTGAGTGAGTTCTTTCTTGCAAGAGCCACGGGCTGTTGTCGGCCGGCGGAGGCGGCGGCGTGATAACGTATTGTAGCTTGGCACACACCTGCGCGCAGTGTTCCTGCTTGTGTGAAGCGTCATGCACGCTCGACGGCTGCGGGCCGCTGCTCCTGTGGCGACACACCGACTACTCTCCGCGCACAGTACTGTAGTCTCTGAAACAAAAAAGATCACCATCATTATAGTCAGTTGACAGGTTTCGTTTTATTCAGTAAACATGTAATTAGGCTAGAAAACAACTGTTTAAGAATTATGAGAGCGCATTAATGCAGGTACTCGGACGATTCAAGAGTCGCCGTTCTCAAAACTTTTAGTTGTTTTATTTTGATTAATTTAATAAGGTTCTCGAAACAGAAGCAATGATCAAGCCGACAGGGGTGTAATAAAATAATTGCAGAGCTACATAAACAAAGTAATGAAACCATTGTAATTAGATAAACAAGGCAAATAAGCGCATCTCGAACTTTCAACATATTATACGATAGTACTGCAGCCGAGTAAATACTGCGATTCCTGAACAGTCTTATACCAGTATATTTAAAGAGTAGTGATACTATGGACATAATAATTATGTATAGGTACTGTGTTGGTATTTGGTAAATAAAATCTTTCGTCACTAATCGCAATATACGGGCGTTTTTCCACATGATAAAGTAAAACGATACACAAACATTTATTAATGTTGAACCTTTCTCTAATTTAAATACATAAAATCTAACAAACTTAAGGAAAAAGTCTTGTGTCAATATTATCATTTTATCATATTTCACGTAGGTACACACACACATACAGGTAAAAACACAAAACTTATCAAACGGAAACAATTACGTACTCGTAAATCCAGTAATATCAAAGTTAAATATTGTTGGTGTAGTTCTGAAGTAAAAGTTTGCAGAGAATAACTATTAAAGGACTTTTAATTTTTATTTTGCACATGTTGCCAGGTAGGCAGGTGGACTAAAACATTGACAGATTGGTGGCCACGTATGGGAGGTAAACGAGGAGTCAGACGCTCGTTGGGTGAACGATAATGTAAAAATCTCGGGTAAAACATGGATGAGATTAGTTCAGGATCGGAATGAGTGGCGTACAAGAAGAAAGGCTAGGCTCAACAGTGGGTGATTACGGGGTGATGATGATGGTGATTTAATTTTTCAAATTAAAGTTAGGTCGCTACTGTTACTGATGGATTGTACCCTAGCATTAGATTTAGATATTTTCTAATATACAATAAATGGAAAGCATCAATTTATTCTGTATTATCTACATCGCAGTTCACAGAGATATTTTTGCAATAGATCTGTACGGCTTTAGAACTAACGATGTTGTGAATCATGATTCATCGTGTTAATTATATTGTAGTTGCATCTGCGATATCAACTGTGTATAAATATTACTTAGAAGTGGTTAATAAAAACTAATAATAACATTGGTCAATTAACCACGAGTATACCTCAACAAATCATACAATTCACTGGATAAAAAAGCTATTTGTGTGAAAACATTGGTATCATTAAGAAAAATATTCTGTGTAATTTTTGTTAATGGTCAACTTTTAATCTATCACTCTATGTCAATCTTGAATATAATAACGAAATTCAGTGAAATGTTATTATTGTATTAACGAGTTGAACATGCCAATAAATAAACTTAATATAGTGTTAAACATTTATTCGTATTACTTTGAAGTAACTTGAAAATCATACAACTATTACTTGTAAATTATAAACAAATGAGTCACTTTATCTGCAAATATAATGAATACTTTCGAAATTATAAAAAATCCGAAATAACAAAATCTACTGAATTACGAAATTCATAATTGATTATTTTTAACGGTGACATATTATTGTGTTAAACTTTTCTGTTAACTTAAAACTTGACTCATTCTTAATTATAACACATTTTCTTCAATATTATTATTCTAAAATATAAATTGCAATAAAAAAATTACTATCGTAAATCGGCATTTATAATTAAATTTCCTGCAATAAAATATGTCACGCCTTATAGCCACTATATGGTTTATAAATTATTGCACCAGTTGTGTCTCTCCCATTTTCAAATTGTGTAATGTGTATTTTTAAATTACTTTTTCGGACAATACATCAATGAACAATTAGGTATTAAAATCCCCAAACGAAACATCAAAGGTATTCGATAAATCTTAAAACGAAACACGTATTAATGAAGTTAATCAAATGTAATGCATCAGAAGTTAAATTAAATTATAAAAAACTCATTCTCCAACATGAAATCGAGAATTACACTTAAAAATACGGACCGACAGACACGTCACAAAAACGAAACGTGTCCGCTGAGAACATGCGCATTGCGTCCTTCAAACGACGTAACATGATTGGTCAACCGTGAACACGTGCATAACGCCACTAGTGCCATAGCAGTAACGCACGCACACATACAAGCTCCCAAAGTTTTTCATTTTAGCAGCGAGTTGCTGTATTATATTTCTTTTCAACATTTTTACGGCTTCACGTTAACGACGATCGAATACGGTCGATAAGAAAATGTTATTGAAAAACTAAGCGACCGCACGTTGCCGCGGTGGACCAATCATATGCGATTCGATGCGTGTGGTCGTTAAATCACTCGTAGGGCAAAAGTACATCGTCCGATTTTTTTAGGAAATGCTATTTAAGATATTGGTCTGCTCCGTAAATCAGCTTTGCAGTGTGATTAAAGTTTCTACAATATTCCATGTTAACTGCTAATAATATTATTATATGCAAGAGGTTTTTCCTTAATGCATCTACAAACATTTCAAGTAAACTAATCTGATCAATAACAACAAACTCATTGCCCACCTTACCAAAAAAAATTTCATTTTTATTCATCCCGTTATAAAATAACATGATTTCTAATAAGACTAACAGAGTTACAAAACTTATACTGGTTGGCTGGCTTCTCTCCCCCAGAAACATTCGTTATAAAATAAATAAATACATAAAATAACATAATAAGACTTGAGATACCGGAGCTAACCTCACTTACACACGTGGTGCATGACATGACAGCGGCGACTGGTTTTGAAATATTTTGTTAGGACTGTGTTTGCTATCAGGCACAGTTCAATCACTTTGTTATCAATATATAAAAAAGTGCGTCTACTTATCTAGATCAAAACGAGAGGACGAGATGATCAAACCGATTTTAATGGGCGATAAGTTAAACGTATTTATCATCTGTAACCATGTGATCACACAAAATTTACTGTGACGTATCTTCACCGGAATAAAACATATTTAGCAAACAACTTCATGACGTAGATATTTTGTGAGTGTGCGGGGCGTATCGTAAAAATTATTTGTCATAATTTTTAAATAACACGCCTATAGAAGAATAGCTTTAAAACAGGGATACACAGACTTAATACACCAAGTCCGGTGAAGCTGTAAAAGCCGTCAGAGGCTCCAGGTTCCCTAAGGCTAACAGTATAGTCAGTAAGAAAAAAACTTAATGGAACAAGGGGCCACTTGGACAGGTTGTGAGCTAAATATGGGCGACTACAAACAAAAACAACCCAATAAAATATTAAAAATAATTGAAGGACATTATATTTTTTAATTCCAAATACTCGCATTGCATTGAGCTAACAAGTTTGTGGGACTTACACACCACATACCTATGATCTCAATAGCGTATCGCCAGTGTTTTTATTTTTCACTATTTCATTTATTAAATCGTTGGTTGGCCGCACGGAAGTCGCTCTCTGAAGAATCTCTGCTTTAAAATAATAAAATCCGTCGACTTGCGTTGACGTCTCATGCTCCGAGATGAAACGTGATAAATGAAATCTTATCAAGTGTGTTTCCCAAACGACATTAAATTTTAACATTGTAACATTGGCTAAGACAGAAGAAAATCACTATCAGTTGTCACAACTAGTTGTTTAAGGACAAGGACCCTTGAATTTCTATAAAATCGTTTAGTACCAAAAACTACATGCGGTCTACATCAGCTGTGTTAAATTTATACAAAAAAAAAAAATCAGTAGCAAATGACGTTGGCGGTTGGTTACCCGTCGTTATATACGAAAGGTTTAAAGCGGGCAGAGATGCCAAGTCTGCCGCGGCCCACTCCTTCCTATATGACTCGAGACCGAGATATAGAGGAGGGTCTTGCCCTCCCAATTACGCGAGGCCCACCGCAATGCGGCACACGCTTACCGACTTCCGCAATAACGCAAATTGTATGCACCTACCTCCACAGTCACCGTTTGTTTATTACATCGGTGCGATGTGGTGTGTTCACTATTGCATAGAGCAATATTAAATATTTTACCATTTATCATTTACTAGCTGTGCCCGCGGCTGCGCTCGCTCGCCCGCTCCCGGTTATTTTAAAGATAAAAACGCTTATCGTGGGTGATCCTTACAAGATAGACATATATATTTTATTCTTGCTACCTTTTTTGTAGATCTGTTTATTGTCTACAACTATGTAGTACCTACATTAATTGATATAATATCTCAGGTCGACATTACAGAAAGACTTCAATTATATTAATTGTTTAGATAACTGTGTCCCACGATTTCGCCTTTGTTAAGTTTATTCGACCAACTCTCTACAGCGTAACCTCGAACGCACCGGTGTAGCATATCGTAGTTCTCACTTCCCGTACTTGCTTGGCCCGGATTGCTCGACGTTCACGGTTACTGAACCGCTCCTCAGGGTCGTAGCGTCAATTTATACTTTCTATAACTATTCTCAAAAAATAGCCTATGAAATCCAAAAAAAATTTTTGAAATCTCACTCGTAGTTCCAGAGATTAGCTCATTCAAACAAAGAAATTCTTGAGCTTTATAAATAATATATATAAATATTTTAATAATACGTATTAAGAATAGGATCACTATAGAATACGAATATTAAGAGCATTACGGTACGCTTAGCTCTACGTGAGCAAAAGGCGTCCGCCCGCGTGAGCCGAGCAAGAGCAACGCAAGCACTGGCCGGCGAATAATGATTCAATACGAAATCTATTTGGAGTGAGAAATAGAAAATTTGCGATGAGAAAGTTTTCAGGTAAACGTCTTAGAAACAGTTGTGTTCGATTCCCAGGTCGAGCAAAGTGTTACAGGGGTTTTCTATGAAATTCTCAGTGGCAGCTCCGAGTTTAGCTTTGTGCCCGATTAATGGCAATAGGCTCGCCCACCTATTACGTGAGACCTAAAAATATACCCGAAGAACTGTGGATGTACATTAGTACGCCTCTGCTTAAACCCATCGGGAATACAGGCGTGATGGTATGTTATGTTATGCTTTTAACTATTTAACGCATTCTTGTATCTACGTTTATTTGAATAACTAACATGACATAAGTTAATAATTATATAATTTGGTATATAATATTGTCTCGTGGCCGTTTTCAATAACATATCTGAGTTTACTATCTCCGATTAGTACATATTTGTTATAAGCACTATTTTTAACTTAAGACAGATATCGGATTCCCTCTTATCTATTTAAGCTATAGGATATGGATATAATAAGATATTATATAGAAAGGAAAAACTATCCATTGATAGGTTACTGAAAAAAAGGAAGGACAAAAGGATATATTTGTCTATCTTTAATAAATGAAACATCGGATTGATATAGGTTATTGAAAACGGCTGAAGTCTACATTGCAACTAGTTGCGCAATTCAACAAACAAACGATGTTTTAAGATATTGTCCACGGTCCATACGCACAAATAAAACAGTGCAAACAAGCTCAAGTCTACGGTAAAACTTAAGCCGTACTAACCGGTGCTCTTATTCGCCAAGTATTTCCATTTCTATTGACGTATAAAATGTGAACCTTCAAATAGACATTAACCGTGTCCGCAATTTTCTCTAGTGGCAACAGTTTACAAAAATAACTAGAGAACTAGAAAAATAATTAGAGAAGTGGCTACCATGAAAGCGGCACGGCAATGCAATCCCCACTATGCAGTTTATTCAGTCTATCAAACGGATTAAACAAATAAACAAAATATGTTCAGTGTCTAAAAAGAAACGCCATATTATTATTATACTCTGTAATAAATAATTTATTTCCTAATAGGTAATATAGTGGTAGGGTTGGCAATAAAAATTTCAAGCACATGACTTATTTGCCGGAAAATGAGTTCAAGGAACATGTCAAGCGAGTTTTGCCAATTTGAGAATTTAAAAGAAGATATTCGCTTCGCTTGCGTGGACGACAAAAGAACGCGTAATGCTTATTTATATCTTAATTCCTTAATAACTTTTTAATGAACCAAGATATCGTTTTAATAATTTTTTTATTATGATCAAGTATCAAAGGAAACCCAAAAAAAATTATTAATTTTTATACAGGACTTTTTGCGTGATATTGTAGAATATGTAGTAATTAGAAATGTGTAAATTAAAATGCATATACTAAATATAAACTGTAATTATTGCATGATTTTCGAACTTAGTTCTGAAATTCGTTAGTTCCTTCTCAGGAATTAATTTTTCCTTAAAAATGATTTTCATTAAAAAAAAATCTCATGAACATAAATTGATTAGCGTTCTTGTAACAACCATGTTCTTTGTGCTCGTACTACTACTACGTTGGTTTTTCAGTGATTAAAAAATCTTTAAAAAGGAATTAAAATTAAAAAATCCAGTATGCTAAGCAGATCCATGCATCACGTATAGCAAGCGAAACAACTACGCAGCGTTCGTTAGTAATAGTTAAAAACAAAAATTTCTACGCTTGTTGTGTACTGATTTCGCAAAATTTCTTATTGTCAGGAAACATCATTTACGATATCAACAACACTCGTGGGAAGTATTACGTTTTGCTACGCATTCAAAACACTAAACAACATTGTTTATACGGAGCATTCGTGCGACACCGACATTCATTGATGCTTAGTTCTACATACGTCACGCTGACGCTTGGAGTAAACGATAGGCGGAAGCGATGATTACCTTTTTAATTATATGCATCAGAACCAAAAGTAAGCTAGTGGCATAAAATTGAATAATATATTTTCGTTTTTCACTATTAGCTACAACAATAAGAAAAAAATATTTATTTATTTGTTCAAATTAAATTGCCTCACCATGAATACTTTACAAAATAAATACAATCATAAGATGTATTACATTTCAGCAAAAAAAGCATATGTGCAGTTTATTGATTCTACATTGAATAAGTATATTCCATATCAACCTCTTTACCTTCGGGTATATTTAAAATCGTGTAGGAACAACAACTATACTTTCCTTGGCCAGTGCGTCGGACTCATTTATCTTATAATCACCTGTTTTAAATGATTTTTTGCACTTATGAATCAACTCCAACCGTACGGTTTCAAGAAAATATAAAGTTCATTAAAGTTAAAAAGTGTAAAGTTCATCAGTTCAAAATGAAAACTCAATAAAAGAATTCGCTCGATATTTTCAACGTTAACTGGTGAAAAAACAATACATACATATTTCGAAAGAAACGCACAGTTACATAATAAAACTATAAGAAAAATCAGTATGTACGAAGTAACAAATTTTAATATTGATTTACCCGCTGATATTTTATAACTTATATTGTTTACAAGGCTAATCAGTGTCTACTCTCTGGTAATGTGGGTTAGACATAACAATGCAAGGCAATACGCATTAGACGAAACTCGATCTCGGTGCCAATCCGTAGGGCCTGTCTGTCCTCATATTGTATCTGCATCCTATTAAGAATTAACAGGGACTTGAGGAACAGGATACATTCATTATTAATGAAATCGCGACATGTCTTGGAGATCACATGTGATCTACGAATCCCACTAAAACTCAAGGGAATAGAATTTAAGATCATTATAAAATCTGTCATGAAGTCATGATGTATGAATCTGAGTGCTGGGTAACGAATAAGACGGATGAAGCAAAAGTGCAAGCGAACGTTAACATGGGTTTGTTGTCTAACTACAATGGAATACTAAATGAGTATATTAGAGTAAGTATGAAAGTAGCACCAGTGACAGAGAAATAGAGGAGTAATAGATTAAGGTGACATGCAATGAGGAGGGATGGAAGTCATTTAACTAGAAGGGTCAAGTATGAAGGTTGAAGGATATACGATTAGAGGAAACCCGAAGGTATAGGTGAATTGTGCGAGGATTGATATATTAATGAAAATTGTGAATACTGAGATGGCAGTTGATAGAGGAGAATGCGAAAGTAATATGTGCTAACACAAACTTAGCGTGGGATGAGAAACAAGATGAAGAAGAACATTGAGATCCATTTATATTCACGATTAGATAATTATATTTCTTTGGTCTTAAATGTTTGTCTACAATCAGTTACTATTTTGTAGTTGATTATAACATCAGTTACAACTCCCATTCTTGCCGATATATGAAGGCCCAAAAAAGAATGCACAATAGTTATTTAAAAATAGGACATGTGATATGACAACGATTTTTCGATGTGGAGCGTGTCATACATCCATGGAACATACCGAGTACATAAAATATGAACAGTGTATCGTGACCGTTTCCGTTCATAGGCATCACATAACGATGTTATCGCACCGATGCGGTAAACACTAATGTTATGGTAATTGTAGCTGTGACAGAAACCGTGTAAGACGTAATAACAAATTGTTACAAAACAAACATTATTTTATATGTGCAATCGTTGTAACCGTTCGTACTTATGGAAATACCTAAGAAGTACGACAACTGGCAGTTGTTAAAATTACAAACAGCTAATTATATTTTATAAAATCATTTGAGGAATAATTAAATGTTTTGAGAAAGTGAAACTTGCAAACTTTGGGAAAATTAGTAATTAGTAAAATGATGAACGGCGGCTGCAATTACGTAGACTACAGAATGCCGTCGATTGAATACATGCGAGATTAGTGGTACCTCAGCTCCCGGTTATTTTAAAGACGATATTGCTTATTGTGGGTGATCCTTAGAAGATAAGACATATTATCTTCGCTGAATTTTTTGTAGGTCTTTTTAAGATCTATAATTATGTACTACATTAATTTGATATATTATCTCTCATGTTTTACTCAGCATAAGTCATTTAAGCTCCCCATAATCGTCGTTTAACAGAATTGTTTTTTATTTGCTCGGAACCCTAATTCTTCTTGTAAAATAAAAGTAGCCTAAGTTAATCTTTATAACATCAGCTATCGTGACAGTTCCGTCAAAATAGATCCAACCGTTCCTAAGATTACCCGGAACAAACAGACCATCAGACAAAAATTTAAAAAAATATTTTTAGTTATAAGTACCTTATATACATAATTTCATATGCATTTGTAGCGACATCTAGAATTCTCTTAGAGTTAGGGAATTAGTTAGATCGCGACCTTTTCACATTCGCGACGACCGCCCGAGCCGAGGTTCGGCCACTCTGGCACCCTCGTGCGGGTCGTCACAAACTTTCGCGGCTGAGTGCCATAAGTGCTCGCCCCCAAGTCCGGTGAAGCTGTAAAAGCCGCAGCGGCTCTGTTTTTGGATAGGGCCCCTAAGGCTAACAGTGTAGTCAGTTTTCTTCTACACATTTAATAAAAAAAATGTTATTTTGACATTACAGATACTTCACTTTTAATAATTTGTACAGATGGGTTACTAAGAAACATTTTTGGTCTTAATTTTTTAGCTTTCCATAATACCACCATGTTCTTCTAGTCTAGAACTTATAAATGACTCTTTTATAGGAAACAATATTCACGAAATCAGTCAATTCAGTATTAAATGAAAAAAAAAAATTCAAAATTATACATTACACAGCAATCCAAATTGGTGTAAATAAAGTAACGCTTGTTTTCAGTTCTCGGTTCTTAGTACTATTTAAAAGTGAAAACAACCTTGAGAGAACTAAGTAATTCAATACCGTATAAAACGCGTAAATTCTAAAAATAGGTGACGTCGAGTTTCTTTCCGGTTTTTCGAGTTCACTCGTGGTAATTATTAAGCAGCTTGAACATTCTATATCGAACGAGCATAGCCTATTCAAATTTTACAATCCCCGAACGCCCGGACGATACTTTATAATTTGACCACAGAGTAAAAAACACAATATAATTGGCAGTTTTAAGAACTCGACTATGAGCCTTGATTACATGGTTAATATACTCTACTACAAAAACTGCTTATAAATAGTAAAACAAAAGTTTTAAAAGCGCCTTCATACTCCCATTTGATGAACACACTTCGGTTTTTATGACGCAGTAATAAATACAACGTTCTTTACCAAGAAAGTATTTTGTTTCCTTTCCTTTCTTCTCTTGTACTTGACTTGGTTTCATAACAATTGCATTTTAATTTAAAAGGTTCATGGATATTTGTTTTAATTATTCTTTTTCCTCGAATGATTTTTATTTTCACCTCTTTCTATTCTTTTAGAAATAATTTGTAAACTGTACACTGCAGGGAAAAAAAAATTCGAGTCCATGAGATATTATGATACGATCTGCTTAACCGAGAAATTACATCACTGAGATTCTTACTAGCGCTTAAAATTATCAAATATAACAAAAGAAGCAAACTCATAAACAAAGCTAAGTATATAAAAACAATAAAAGACTTATAAATAAAGTTGCCAAGTAGGAAACTAAACCATTGCGAAATTCTATCATGCAAGAAACTAAATAGATTTGAAAAAAAAAAAAAAAATCGAGCATGTTTTACTGGTAATAATTCAACTAAACTAATGGTTTCAATAATTGAACTAAAGTACTTTAACAAAAATATAACAATTTTGGAACATGGCACTTGAATTAACACCTCACATAAACGGCCTGGAATATGGGACAAAATGAAGAAGTAAAAAAATTAATCGCCCTCCCTCTATCGCTTGCACGGAGAATTAAGTACAACGCATGAGGAGGGGAGGGTTGGGGGGGGGGAGCAACATAGCGACCAATTTCGGTACTGTTATAATGCGATTTGTCGACAAGTAAATTACTTTTAAATTGGCAGTACGTGTTATTTAATTAGTTTATCCTACTTCTCTATTACCATTTACCCCAGAAGTAGGATAAAAAAGACAATTCAAAACAGTACTGGGAATCATTGCCACTGAGATCAAGGGAGATAAATCACAAATACATCTACTAAATACAAATCAAAGATATAAAATCCGGCAGGTCATTTCTTTATCACGTAGATAAGTTTAGAACATAGGCAAACCAAGATAATGTCTGAATGATTTTGCTTATGTGAGTCATATTACAAAAAGTGGGGTTAACCCCCCTTGACCATGAACTCCAATTAGACGACGACGAAATATAAAAATTCACAGAGACGTAATTAATAAAACACGTTTCACGCTATGTGTCACTTCTCATAAGGCAAGGGCAATAATATCTTTCGAGCGTGAATTATGATTTAATTATCGGAAAACCTGGTTCACTGACATAACAGTGATGATTATTTTGGTCGTGAGGGAATTTGTAAATTTTACACCTCTAAAATACCGTTATTGGGTAGCAGAGAAAAATAATCAAATTATGCGTTTTAATACTATTCATCTCATACAATTTTATACATGGATTAACTGTGCCCCACAATTTCATCCATGTTAACTTTATTCGACCAACTCACCATCCCCGCCTCATTCATAGATACTGCTTGAATTCTTAGGGTCGTAGCTGAACTTACTTAGCCTATAACCATACTCAATAAATATACTATAAAATGAAAAAATGAATTTTTCAAATCTGGGACTGGTAATTCAAAGCGTTCAATCAAACAAACAAAAAATCTTTTGCGCTTTATAACATTAGTTATTTAGTTAGTATGGTTTTTTTTTGTATCTAAAATTTACCAGTAAATTTTAAAATGTATGTTACCCAAAAAATTCCAACTCGTAATAAATAAACCTATATTCCTATTATTTTATAATTCACACAGAATAATAGTTATACCAACGAAATTAGCATTTCGCAATCCTAAATAAACCGTCTCTCGGTTCCATGACAAAGCGGAAGGCTTCGCGGGTGGCACGCCGCGCCACACCGCAGGCTGTGTTGGGCGGGCGGGAGGCACCGCGCACGCGCCCAGCAACGATATCGATTATGGTACTTACACAAGTTCCTAGGCACTGATCAAGAATTGCATCCCGGATGTATCACTATATACGGTAATAAAATGTGAAAATGAAACAGCTTTGTAGAAGACAACAGAATAAAATCGAAATAGGGTATTATAGTACATAAATTTCATTATGTACTCCTAAAGAAATCCATAATTAAAAAATTCATTATACTTAAGCCAGCAAAACATACTGCATCTAATAATACCCAGCCCAGAACAGTCTAGAAACAACAGAAATCGCTATTAAGTAAGAATGTCTATTAATAGGCGAGTCTAGATCTAGACTATTGAGTCATCCAATAAACATACTCAATGGTAGAAAATATTTCAACGCCGAAGAGTAAAGTTTTTTGCTACAGTTAGGCTTTCATCGGATACAAACTACTTGTCATTCGAACACATCTTTATAGATCTTATAAAGCAACATTATTGATGATTTGGAAGTTGTACATAAGTTAAGCAAAATTGATTACAAAATCAAAAATCACTGCGTAACGTGGAAATCGAAAGGATATAAAAAATGACTCATACAAGAAAATTTTTGACAAAAAAGAAATCAAACTGCAATTATTTTGAGGAGTTCCCTGGTGTATCTTTGATATCGAAGGTCTAAAGCCAATTAAATTTAAATGGAACCATCCTTGAGGTATCCTCTTTCAAACGAAAATAGAACAAAGAAACTCTTAATTGAAACGCAATTTCCTTCTACATCCACACTTTTTATAAGGTTAAAAGGGCACATTAAGAAAAAATCTATAATAAGATAATAGAGAACAGATTTGAACAAAAGGTCTCGTCGCAGACATCGACGAAATTCCTCACAGCAACGATGGAAAAATATAATGAAAATGGAACGTGAAAAGCTCTCGAGGAGAAGGGGACATTATTGAAAGGCCATTGAACTTCGCGTTCTAAGCGTCTTATAATACTGAATAGACGTGGGATTAATAGTATAAGAAAGACCTCTACCTACCTACTCAAGCCGGATAAAATCTAAATTATTTAATTCTAAACGAATATCATTATAACATCTTATATAGTGCGTTTTTATTCCCAAGGAGTGAAATGAAATTTTATGTGTTATTAGTTTATAGTGTTTTTAAAAAAGTGACGTTACCAATCTGTACTAATTGTAAACCCGTATGAGATATTATATCTATAGATAGGTTTTTACGAAAAACATTGAACCGTTCATAAATGTGTAGCGCGAATAAAGGAGACAAATTCGCATATCTCGTGGTTCAACCAAAACGTTCTTTCCTTTTTTTTACAGTTATTCGTCACATTATATTCATTTTATAGTTTCTCAAATTATGTAATGACAATAGTAAATGCTCAGGTATATCGAATAACATAAAATATTTAAAGTAATAAATAAAAATCCTCAATTCAGTATTTTAAATCTTACGATTCAAATAGTTGTACCGTAGGGAATATACGGTGGCCCGACACTAGAAAAATAATTGTGGTAACATTATTTTCAAGTTTGACATTGGTGATTCTCAATGCACACTTTGGGAATAAAAAAGGTGGTATAGTAGTTAATATTAAAAAGCTAAACAGATGGCCTTTTTCGTTATTGTTTAAACGCACTATTCTCTGGAAGTACCAGTCTGACAAGCTTCAGGCAAGTACAGGAAATGAGAACAAGGCTACACGGGCGACGCGGGTAAACACGGATGAAACCGTGGGGCACAGCCAGTTCTGAATGTATTATAATAAGCCAAGTTAGTAAATTCATGATAACACTTACAAATATTTAAGACAGTGCTCATTATGTACCAGTAGGCAGGACACAGAGATATGTCTTTGGAGATTTCTCTTTACTTGGGGCAGTCTCTGACTATTGGAATACCTCTACCCTACAGAACATCGCAGCCAAAAGACCCTGTGTTGTATTATAAGCGTCCATAGGCTACGGTAGCCGCTCACCATCACGCGGGCCGTATGCTTGTTTGCCACGTTTGTTGTATAAAACAATTTAAATGTTTTTATGGTTAAGTAACTTTTAAGAATTTCATTAAATAATAAGTCGTGACTGGGAACCCGGTAGATTTCTGAGTCTTCTTAATCCTTCGTATTTATTTTATACTTTGATAAAAAATGTTCACAGCGTCCATAATAGCTTTGGTGACACCCCCCCCCCCCCCCCCCCCCCCCCCCGCGCGACTCAACATTTACGTCAATGTCCGCGAGGCTGGAGTTATGATGGTAACATAAAATCCATATCATACAGACTGAAATAGTTAAAAGCATTTATCTTTCATATTAATTTATTAAACCCAAATTATTTTATCTTCAATGTCGAGGTTCATTATTTTTTTCATGGACCCTAAAATGTTTTTTTTAAACCTGAGTCTACTAATTTTCTATACATTTCTATATGTAATTCAAATGTTGTACATATTTCTTGTGATCCAATTATAAAAAACGTAGGCAATAAAAGAATTTAAAAAATAATTTACGACACATAAATATGTGGATTCACTTACTTCCATGATTTTTTGAAGTATCCAACTTTAGCGTTTACACTAAAATCAAATACCAGTTTTTAATCGCCCATACATTGAGTATAATAGTATATCTATGGGAATTAAGATATACATATCATATATACATATATATATATAGATATAGATATGAAGATTTTACTAATCAATTAAAATTAATTAATAAAATATACTATCTATATAGAAAATTGTCCGAAGTGAAGAAACGGCATAGTTCCGATATACAATGCAATTGCAAGCCACACTGAAACTGCAAATCTTCGTTTATTAACGCATGTTTGTTAATGAGCTTTGCTGTTAGCGGTCCATTAGCGCCTCTGACGTGGAAATTATTGTGAAAAAACATCGAATACGTCACGTCAAGGCCAGTCAACGGAATTCAATTCGTACGATCATCTAAATATTTTATTCTAAAATATACTTATTTAATTGCTAATATACGTGTGTGCATTTGGAAAGTATGCAAAATTTTGTTTGATGATTTATTATTTTATTGTTATGATGAAAAAAATTCAGTCATCTCTACACAATTTCTCTAACTGTCTGCCCCATACAACACTCATTACTAAATTCCGCGCGAATAGCGATTTTAACAGATATCCTTCTTTAGCGTTAATGTTTTACAGATCCCAAACTTTATTTTATGGCTGAGTTATCTAGACATAGTAAATTATTTTATATGTTCAGATAGTATGTGACAAACAGTCAGAAAAAATGCTTGTATAATGTCAATGCATAATATTAGATACTCATTACAAACTGTATTCAATTAGTATAAACAATGCGATATTGTAAAATGAACCCCAGTAAGATATATAAAGAAGAATTAGCTACTATTATGAATATTAAATCAAGAGTGTCAGAAAATAACAGATCTATTGACTAGAGGAAGGCTCAGGAAATTGCCTGATCAATCAACTTAGTCACGCAGTGGAAACCTTTAGCCTGCCAGAAATGACGTCATCGAGAAAACATTTCAGACGTTGACGGTTCGGTTCAAACTGTTAATTAATATATTACGCAATAAAACGATAATCTAATCAACTTTTCCAGACTGTTGCAAAACAAATATATTTAAAGAAAATCGACTGCAACAGAATAAAACCTATCTAAATTTTATTTGAAGGAACATCAGGAAAATTTCGTACCTGTTAAAACGAAAAACAAACATTTGATATTTTCGACGCTCATCTATCTGCCTTCCCATCCCACAAATAGCGCGTACGCAATTTTCCAATCGATCGAGTCATGCTTAAGAAACAAATTTACATAATTTGACCAGACAAACTTAATACATTTTTAAGATTCTAAACTGAGACATCTAACGGCCGTTTTCAGTAATCTAACTAACCACTGTTTTAGCTACTGAAGATAGAAAGATGTCTGTTGGTAAGCATTTGTATGAACTAGCTATCCGAAGATACGTTACAGAAATGCAAAAGCTTGCCAAAATATATATCTTTTTATCGTCAGTAACAAAAACAGTGGTTAGATAGATTATTGAAAACGGCCGTAAGTCGACAGTCGAATTCCGTTAACTGTAATCCGTGAATGCTTTGTTAGTTAATGTAGTCTTCCCAAAGTTGCCTATTCATACATGAATAAGCCTATTTATTCGTTGGAGTATGGATGTGAAGCGGAACTAAGGATCGAGAACCACGGCCTCGGCGGTGCTCTGGCTTACAACGCTTTCTGTCTTTGCTCTCTTTTCCACTCCTTCTAGTAAAGATAAGCTGCTGCTTGCTGTTGTGTAGTACTATTGCTTAATATTACCACAGTTCGGATCCACTTTTTTCAGGTTCTACTGAAGAGTTTTAGAGCATGATTCACGTCACACTGACGTATGAATCGGACAAGGCGGTGACGTCACGACCTCAATGTTTGCGCGTGTCTAACCGTTGCGTCTGCTTTGCGACGTAGTCGTGAAAGTGTAGAGCGTTGACCCCCACTGAAGTGACATAACACAATTTCGGCATCGAAAACACTAGCCGAGTCTAGTCTGGGCGTCGCGTCGGTCGCAGACGCGGAGAAATGCACATTCGTTTGTCAACAAACCTGTTTGTTACGCTTACATAGTTTCGATTTACTTTGTAATTTATCGCCGTAATGAGGAAAATTATTTTCTCCTAGGTAGGACAATGAACTCGTCGAAGAGCCTAACGTTGTTTATTAACATAGTATAAATAAATGACTTCGTTTTCTTTTTATCTCTATCCGTCATTCTAGTGATACTCAATGCTGAAATGTTTGTTGATGCGCGTTACGAAGACAGTGTGAGGTAAAAACGGTCACAAAATTGCCTATATCATATCACCAGCATTGTGTTATCTGTCTTTGACATTTCCAATTTAAAACAGATACACATGGAATCTATTTATATAAATAAATTATAAGAGGTTTGCCGTTGTGCACGCATCACGTAAAAACTACTGGATAGATTTCGATCAATTTTTATTATTTTACTCCTCAGATACTTGATCCTTATTTAAAAAAAAAAATGTCGCGATATCTTCATTCAAGTAAAAGTTATTAACGTTTTAAGAAACTACGATTTTTGTAAGCACTACGCACTAAGCGATATGTCTTCTTGCAGTAGAGAAGTGGGGCAAGCGATGTGGTGAGCATGCGCAGGAGAATTTTCTTTTTGTTAATGCGAG
This sequence comes from Saturnia japonica, assembly GCA_033032175.1. NCBI lineage: Eukaryota > Metazoa > Arthropoda > Insecta > Lepidoptera > Saturniidae > Saturnia > Saturnia japonica. The sequence goes on from CM065317.1 coordinate 1,142,158, forward strand.
TGGAGCCGCGGGCACAGCTAGTAAATTAATAATTTAAAAAAATACTAAAAATACTAATGTATTTTTATAACACTATTACTGTTACCGATTTATAATTGAAAACACATTTAACGCTTTTATAAGAACTCAGTTCTTACATTCTAAATTAAACAATATACTACTAAGTCGTGTGCTTAGTATATGAAAATAAAGAATTACATTAAAAAACTAGTAAACATTTGCCGTAAAGTGACGCAATTCAAAGAAATAATAGTAAACTCTGATAACAGTTAAACCGTACAGTAAATTGTTTCACCGACGACGAACAGATAAGGAATTTTATGTGAACACTTTTTTCCAATTAACAAACTTAAGACCGAATTCAATTGAACACAAGATTGTGCCCGTGTTTTGTATATTCAATATGGGCTATTTTTTCCACGGATAAAGTATTACTTTTGTGGACTTCACCCTTAGTACCAAAACGGTTTATCCTAATATTGTTTGCAGGAACAATAATTTCCATTTTGCACTTGTACACACGAATTAATTATTGTATGTTAATTTAGTCACGAATTGGATCCGAGACCTTCGACTGAACACAGGTAATAAGGTCCCCCCCCCCCCCCTCCCACATAAGCGCGAAATTCTAACAGGAATATTCACAAATAAATCACGCAGGATTCACAAAGATATCTATTATAAATAAATGAAAAGTGTCTGTCTGTAATTTCGAAACAAAGGCTTTTTCAAGTTCATGTTATGGTCATTTATTTGCACGTTATCAAAACCCAAACACGCATTGTTATACATTTTAATCACTCTATCCTTTTGTTTGTCCTGGCTAATCTCGATAACGACTGAACTGATTTCGACGGAATTTTCATTGGCAGGTAGAGTAATCAAGAGTAGGAGTAATCTGGAATACGTATTATTACACTTTTCCATAGGGGCTAAGCAATAGTGATAAAATTACAATAAAAAAAGAACCCACTTTGATTTCAGATAAGACACGCAGTTCCCATACACATCATATCCAAGTGAACGAAACCGCAGGCACCAACTAGTATAATAATATAATAACATCTCACCGAACAAGTTACCTTAATTTGGTATCACATTCACGTAATTTTTACATATTATATGATGTGTGAGTGATGTCAAACATAGGTCATGTGTTCACTGTGACATGACTACTCCATTTCATATGGAATACATACATGTACTTATGCACCACAACAACCCACGGCGTATTAAATAATTCAACTGCAGGCAGTTCTGCATTTTTCCATCATGAACGACACACAAAAGCCTTTCTCAAGATTATACAGGTTTCTGCACGATGATTTTACCTACACCAATAGTACAAGACAATTCATAACAAAGGCGTGATATAAACTACATTCAACTGGCAATGCATGTTCAATGCATTTAAATTCCATGCATGAACGACTATGACAATTCAAGCCATTTCTAGCAAGTAGGCGTTAATCTTTCGACATAAATCAACAACAAGTGAAGCAAATTCGAATAATTTTATTTATAGCTTACAAGAAGCCGTTGAGGCGGTAAATGAAAAATGGCAGTTCTATGATGAATTCAACGCAACGCATATTAAGTATACGATAGGCGTTAATCTTTCGACATAAATCAACAACAAGTGACAGACAAATTCGAATAATTTATAAATGATTTAGTACGCTTACAAGAAGCCGTTGAGGCGGTAAATGTACGACAAATGAGCAGTTCTACTTCAGACTGAACCAGCAACAATTATTACAGCAGTCGTCACCACCGAGAGATCGATAATCCATCGATACATTGGCTGATCTCGACATGAGACAAACCAAAAAGTCACTGTGAGGGATTTAAGGTTTATGGTGGTCGCGAACCATTCGAACACGATAATCGGCATGTCCTACCACCCTACAAAAGAGAACGAAGACGCACGCAACTCAAATACTCCAGCATCATGTGTAACACTAAACTCTGGTTGGAAAATGTGTTGCTAATTTTGAAAGGAACAACTCGAAAGACATTTTCAATGTAGTTTCAATATTTCTAGACAAAGCAATGTATGCTTAAAATTAATCTCCCTTTATGAACCTACAGTGCACTATTTTGTCGTCGATGTCGATATTTCTTTCCTAATTTTTCTAATCCAGGTGGTTGGTGACCTACCACGACTTCTTTTGTTATATCCATTACGGATCTTGTCACATGGTCTACATCACGATAAATAAGATGACAATACCTACCATACGGTTTTCAACAATTTTGTCGTGGATTTTTGTAACCTTGTATATTCCCCGAAGATGCTCATTCCTGACATTATAAGAGTAGCTACCCACACCCCATTGGAAAAAAATCCTGTCTACATCTTTGAACGCAAGTTTCAATCACGTTAATGATTCAACGTTCACGACTATAACGTGTACGGATGCAACCTAATGTAACGGTACATCGCAAAATGAATATCGATCCAGTGGGAGGACAGAGAGGGTGGTAGACGACGAGATAGGGGTGTGGGACGGATAGGAGAGAGGCGCACGCATGCACTGCGCATATCATGCAATTTGTAACACACTGAATTTGCCTAGAATTTGGTGAGTTCGGTAAAATTGGAAAAACGACTGCTAACCGAAATATGGTGACCACCGACAGTCGACTGTAGTTATGTTGGCATACATACCTACTACTGGGGAGCCAATCATATAGCTGGACATACATTAAAACGCTAAGCAACGAGACGAGTACTGTTTTTTTATACTGTTTAGCCATAAAGGCCCTGAAGCCTCAGGCAGCTATAAAAGCTTCACCGGGCTTGGGGGCGAACGCTTAAGGCACTCGGCCGCGAAAAGAGTGCTAAATTATCTAGTGGTCATCGCGGCCCTCTTAAGAAAACTTTTTTTGTTTGTTTAAACACGCTAATCTCTGGACCTACCAGTCGGATCCTGAAAAATTCTCCTTGTATTAGGCTACAACTCTCAGCTAGCCTTAAATATTGTTTTTTTTTTTTTTTTAAGTAAGTCGGATGTGGAAGCGCTCCCGAACTGCTTTATCCGCGTGCGCTGGCGTAATGATACGTAAATACAGTGTAGGTAAAACACTTCCGCAATACCATATGCCTATCTTTTATATATGAAGCCACAATAAAGTACTTTGTGTCGAAAATTTGTTGAATATTAAAAAGTGATTTATGAGCATTATTTTTAGGTATGGCATATTAATCCTTTCGAACAAAAGTTACTTCATTATAAAGACAATTTTATGAAGTTAAGCTTTGTTCTATATAGCATGTTATTTGGACACTTAGTTTACGAGATCATGGAAAATTAAAATAATCTGCTTTTGCGGGAAGTGCAACGCACCCGGTTGGCGGCGTTGTCTGTCGGATAAAATTAACACGGGTGATACCGTGGGGAAAAGCTAGTATCCAATACAGGAAAGCGTTGTTTAATACTAACTGTGCCCGTGGCTTCGCTCACGTAGACTACAGAATGCCCGAGCGAATCTTGCTCCCCCGCTCCCGGCTATTTAAAAAACAAAAATGCTTATTGTGGGTGTTCCTTAGAAGATAGATGTATACTCTTCTCCCGGAATTTTTTGTAGGTATTTTTAATGCCTATAATTATGTAGTACATTAATTTGCTATATCTCTTATGGTTTATTCAGCAAAAGCCATTTAAGCGCCCGAATCAATTCACCATAACCAGTTTTTTTTTATTTGTGCCGAACCCTAATTCTTTTGCTAAAATAAAAGTAGCCTACGTTACTCCCTATATCATCAGCTATCTACTAGTGAAAGTCCCGTCAAAATCGGTCCAACCGTTTCGGAGATTACCCGGAACAAACAGACAGACAAAAATTCTAAAAATGGGCTTTTTGTTATAGGTTCGTATATACTTTCATATGCATTTAGTGAGAAACTGTTATTTTGAAATTACAAACAGACACTTCGATTTTATTAATTGTATAGATAGATAACCTAAAACCAGACAGAAAATACAATACCCGAATAATGTACAAATTATCAAATCCCGCGATGAAAACGTTATAATTATTATCATGCAGGGATTTTGAAAAGTGTGGATTATCCACTAACTTACCTATTTCCTCTAAGTTTGGGTAAATATACACTAATATTCCGATCACTGCTAAATAATAAAAACCATTTAGTTTTATTAAGGTCTATTGACCTTGCGCATATAAATATTACAACCATTTGTGGTATTTGTGTGGTATTTTACGAGACTAACAAATTGTAACTTAATTAACTTAATGGCGCTCGATAAGCACTCTGAGATAACACAATAACAATTATTGTTACTATACATTAGTTACATAATCATAGACTTTTGAGTGATACGAGATAGAATGTCATAATAAAAAAAATCATATGTGAAACTGAATTCATTCTATTTCTAAGATAAACAGTGACATTATATAACATTAAACCTTATCATAATTTGTACGGTAAAGTGACGTGATTGTGCCTAATGGTACAGATAGATCTAAAATTTACCACCAGTGTTGTCCTCCAACATCTGGGCAGCTGGATATAATAAACAAGCTGATCCCAAAACAACAAACAAAATTATGACGGGTTTTTTCCGTAGCACGCCAAAATGACGGTACTACCTAATGGTAACCTGGGCAATGAGGCAGCAGATGAACTGGCAACCTAAAACCAGACAGAAAATACAATACCCGAATAATGTACAAATTATCAAATCCCGCGATGAAAACGTTATAATTATTATCATGCAGGGATTTTGAAAAGTGTGGATTATCCACTAACTTACCCATTTCCTCTAAGTTTGGGTAAATATACACTAATATTCCGATCACTGCTAAATAATAAAAACCATTTAGTTTTATTAAGGTCTATTGACCTTGCGCATATAAATATTACAACCATTTGTGGTATTTGTGTGGTATTTTACGAGACTAACAAATTGTAACTTAATTATCTTAATGGCGCTCGATAAGCACTCTGAGATAACACAATAACAATTATTGTTACTATACATTAGTTACATAATCATAGACTTTTGAGTGATACGAGATAGAATGTCATAATAAAAAAAATCATATGTGAAACTGAATTCATTCTATTTCTAAGATAAACAGTGACATTATATAACATTAAACCTTATCATAATTTGTACGGTAAAGTGACGTGATTGTGCCTAATGGTACAGATAGATCTAAAATTTACCACCAGTGTTGTCCTCCAACATCTGGGCAGCTGGATATAATAAACAAGCTGATCCCAAAACAACAAACAAAATTATGACGGGTTTTTTCCGTAGCACGCCAAAATGACGGTACTACCTAATGGTAACCTGGGCAATGAGGCAGCAGATGAACTGGCAAAGAGAGGGTCGAGCAGTCTGCGAATAGGTCCTCTACCCATATTGCCTCTGCCTTAGTCAGATTCACACGTTGCTGCGTCGAAGAACCACAGAATAACAAAGATCGATGGACAACGGCCAGTGACAGTCGAGGGTCACACTGCCCATCCCTGGACCGCGATTATCGCGGCGACTTCTTAGTCTTAATAGAAGTGGTTTATGTGTTAGACACTATAACTGGCCTTTGTTCACTTAATAAACACCTTTATGTTCTACGTATCACTGCTCCATGTGCAGGCAATGCATGGAGGGTGAAGAAACCGCTATCCACGTAATCCTGGAATGCGTGGGAGTTGCAACCCTACGGGCGGAAATCCTCAAAAACCCGAGGTTGCTTCAAGAAGCCTGTGAATGCCCCAGGCGGCTTCTGGGCTTCTAGTCGAAGTTGTGCTGGCTGAAATAGCCGGCCGGAATATCTACGCACAATGGACCCAGAAAGAGTCTAAGTGCGGACAGATGGAGCCCACATAACATACCTAAAATCTTAAACACAGTAAAATCAAAAACCATCGGCGACCATTGAGGAATTAGCCATCGCCAGTCGTCGCTGTTATGCTGGCCTGCTCAAATGTATCTTCATATTATGCTTAAAGGACTGCATGTGGCAAGAAAGAGGGAACACCCTTGCCGTGAGACTGTTCCACAGCTTCACGGTACTGCAAAGATATGAAGTAACAAATTTCTTTGTTCGTGCTGAAATGGAGGTTACCGTTGCTCCAGAACCCATCGCTCGTAGTTCTGTTATGAAAGGGGGAGCAGGGAATGAAGTTGATGAGTTTTGTCGCGACTTAGTCTGATACGTATCCCTAGTGCTTTACTTGATTACTGAATAAACACTGGCTGATATTGGAATGTGAAACCTGGTCTATGGTTCTCACAATTCAGTAAACCGCCACTCTGCGAAAGCCCCTTATGAAGTAGTAGCAGTCCACCTGATATCTAGCAATTACTGCTACCAACACCTATGTATAACAAAACCTCGAAAGGATCACAGCCCTGACAGCAGCTGTTATATTACATTGCTACTCGGCTACTCCTGAGGATTAAAGTTGGAACCTTGATATGCAAGAATGTGTTACCAACCACACCTTTAATGGAAACTGTAACATAGTAGCTTGAACATTTGTGGCAGAAATAGATTTGGAAGTGGTTCTTCAACATTTGTGGCAGATATAGATTTGTTAGTGGTTCTGAAACATTTGTGACATAAATAATAGTGGCGTTATGAATGATTTACATTATCTAGACATTCACTTATTACTAATTTTGATTAGTAAATACTAATATTAATAATTAGTAATATTAATTAATATTACTAATAAGAACTTGTATACCAACAAGCAAAACGTCAGCAGTAAATTAAAGTCTTTAAAAGAATGCGTAATACCAACAAGTTAAAAAACCAGCAAAGTGCAAGTCCAAACTCACGCACCGAGGGTTCTATAATTGTACAGCCACATTCACCAAAATAATTAGGTAACATTACTGAAGACTTTCTTACCAAACCTAAAGTACAAACAATTCTAAGGAAAAGATAAACTATATTGAAGGAGAAAATTAACTTTGCCATTGGAAAACTGTAGTTGTAATCACATATTTTTTTGTGATGTATTTAATTACAAATTTACAGTTCTCTGATTTTTTTCTTTACTTGTGTAAGACATTGTTTCTTGCCGAATTTCATGATTCAAGGTTAACAGGAAGTACCCTCTAGTATAGGTTTTTATTCCCTTTGCAAGTGTTAAAATATGCAGCATAAACAGCCTTATCCTTTAATTGCCTTGACTTAGAAGTGTGATTTTTTCACAGCTCCAAGGGATTGCAGACCTGAGTATTTGATATTAATTAAAACTTGATACCTCCGGCACTCCTGAGATAAAGGATCTGAGAGACAGACGGACAACAAAATGAGGATATAAGAGTTCCTTTCGAGTTATGTAACCACACTACGAAAAGGTCCTCTGGACTGCCAACAGGAAGCTTGAAGTTAGTTATTGATCCTATCAAATTAGTAATTACTAATCATAATCGAGATATCTCAAGATAACTTCATAATAATGTGTGGCAACATTTTATGTTTCTTTTTACTGTTTTTTACAATAATTATAACTTTGCTAATTAAAACCTTCATCCCTAATTGTTTTAATATTTTCTTTAAGTCATGGGCTTTGTAAAGAAGTAAATTTGAAAGCAGAACTTATTTTATACTTTAATAATGAAAATAATAATTTTGTTTTATTATATATCTATACTATATAGTAAAAGTGAGATTCTGAAGGATTTTTCAGTAATAAATAAATTTAAAAAAAATATATTTGCGGATCAATATTGTAATATGATATTGGCTAATCCATGACCTCAAACATACAATATTAGATATTTTAGACCACATACAGTAACTAATAAGTGACAAAGCCAAGTGGACAACTGACAAATGCCACTCTTTTCATTTATGGATGTCAAAAAAATACAAATTACTCTTTATATTTTATTTATCAAGTTTATATGTTCATATAATTTAATTTTGTCAACTATTCATATTCAAAATTCCGTAATTGTAATTCAGTTTCCATCAAAGTAAACTTGTAGTATGAATGCTAGTATTAAATAATATTTATAGTATGTACAATAAAAACTATGAGAGTTAAAGGTGAAAAAATATTTAATGAAACTATAAAACCAATACAGCAGACCCTTGGCATGGACTGTTGCTGTAGATGTACAAGCAAGCAAGACATGTCAGTGAATAATATAGGTATTTTACTATTCAATTAGAAAGTACCGGTATATTAAATCTAAGAATCATAAAAACTTTATATTTTGTAAACAGAACAATTCTAACAGGAACCCTATAAAAATTATTTCATAAGGATAGTCAGGTTTATGAGAGCTGGTACCTAAGCGTAATTCTAACTATTATATTCACGTCACAGGTACGCGGAAAAGAATGTTTAATTAATAACGAAAAGTTATTTCTAGTCCTGGTACCAATTGGAAAAAATGTATGCCGGTAAAAATATAAATGTATTTATTTATGTACGTATTTGCGCAAACAAACAATGGACAAATTTTAATGTAATAAATTATAGTTTTTATTGATAATGATCTATAACACACAACGGGGTGGCAGCCCCCACGGTGAGAAATATAATATATTAAAAAAAATTATAACCTCACCTGAATATCTTGCTAAAGGCATATAAAACGGTTACGCCCCGATGGACGAGATGACGCGAACGGGATGAATTGTAGATCTTCGTTTTGGTGATGCTGCAGCAGTTAGGAGTGCCTCGCGCACCCCGGGCGCTCCGACCTGTCACACCACACACACGTTTATAAAATGCTTAACGACTACCACTCAGCACACATCTGTGGAGAACTAACTACGAAGATACGGACTGATTCAAAAGGTTAGTACCGCTGTGGAGCTCGCACCAGCTGGCAAAAACGTGGTCGACAGTCAACGCCGTCAAATACCTAGCAAAATACCTAGGTACTAAAATATGTACGTAAATGATATACGATATAATTAGTATATTGCTACGTATGTACCTTCACTGTCTATGACTGGACCCTCGCGAAACTTCTTTGGAAATCGCCCGATAAACACACGTAAAATGAGCGTCCATTAACAAAAATAAAATAAATAATATTGATTATTATACACTACACGTTTCCGTAGAGAAATTTGACGATAGAAAATAAATGAAAAATGTACAATTCACTTTCTTATGTTTCAATAACCACCTTCACACCGGAAATGTAAATTTTTACATTACTTTATTATAATAGTTAGCACATTGAATATAGTACAATTCATTAATTGTATTTGATAAATATTTCATTAATAATTAATAAATTTCGTATAGGTACGACAAATTTTATATTTAATTGTTTATTGAGAATTACAATTGTTTGAAACAAAATTGGCACCGGAACCAAAGATATATTTTTGTTGTATAGTTCTTCCCTTTTTCGTGAAAAGAAAAGGCAAAGGTATCTAAGACCATGCTGCCAAGTCAGACGTATTTATAATTCATGTTTAGATGTCATTTAAATAAAGACCGAAGCCATATCCTCTGTTTTTCTTCTTCTTTCCAATGTCAATGTTGATTGTAGTTTAAGCCTTCGATACCTTTTCTAATCTTAAAAGCGAGTTTAGTTAAACAAGATGGTAGCCAGAGATAAATAACAATTAAAGTAGCTTCTTGGTATGGACTATCTAGGGAGTTTTCATGATAACCCAAAATGCATATTTTCAGTTAACATTTACAATTCACTTCACATGCAGAACTAAATTAACTAAAATATATCACGCAAAATGCTAACAATATTACATAATATAGGATCAAAAACCCTAAGTTAATGAAAAAAAAATCACAACATGTCACTTCAAGATCCTGACAAATCCTCAAAGAAGTTGGAAGCATAGACCAATAACCAGAGGGTTGGAAGTAGTTTTTTTTTCAGTGTGGACATTTGATTTGGTTCTAGGTTGGCAATATATAAGTCATAACTATAGAATCAATACTCCTCGCCCGATTGCATCCTCTGTTATGTGCTGCAAGCAAAATGTCCACGAGACACAAGCTTACGCTCTAGAAGATGTGTATCCGACCGATAATGACATATAGCTGCGTTGTGTTCGCACATATGCCAAGATATAATTGGGATCGTTTACAAACCATCCAGAATAGGTTTCTTCATCGCCTTACCGGTGCTCCTTGGTATGTTCGTATGGAAGATCTCCATAGAGATATGGACCTTCCTTCGATACATGCTTATGCTAAACATAACTAAACAATGTATCTGATGCGACGACAGCTACGTTGGTGCGGACATGTGTCTCGTATGCCGGAAAGTAGAGTGGCGAAGTGCATCTTCTTTTCAGAACTCCAGTACGGGAAGCGTAAGCGCGGTGGACAGTACCTCAGATATAAGGATGTTCTAAAAAGACACATGAAGCGAAGCAAAATAGAGCCCTCTCAGTGGGAGAAAAAAGCAGCACAGCGCAATGAATGGAGACACCTTGTTCAGCTACAGGCAAACGCCTTTGAATCTCAGTGCTGTGATAACCTCGATAAGAGACGAGACGACTTAAAGACTAGACCATCTGTGGTCATACCTTACAGTTATGTTGGTGGAGTTTTAACATGCCCGACATGCACTCGTACCTTTATCAACAAAATTGGGTACAGTAGTCACTACAAAGCACATCAAAGGGCAGAACAGCAATGTCCCGATTAAGTTATTTTATACATATCCAGAGAATCAAAAGTCGCTGTAGCTGAAATCGCCCAGGATGACACACATATGCTAAACACCTTTCTCGCTCGTATTTCGAAACCGCGTTGAACCACGCGAATTCGCTAATCAAAGCGGCAGCTTCCTATGTTCCGGACCCCAATGCCTGCCGGAGTAAACGCCGGCCGCGAAACATCTTCACTGACCCGCTCGACCAAATCGAAACAGCAAACGCGTTCCATTCCACCGCCTCTCCAAACAAAGCGTGCCACCACCCACGCCCGCGTAACCACCGTTCACTCCGTAGAGAACGGGCGGTCAACTTCGCTCCCGCACACCCGCCACGTCCACCCTCTCTAGCGGTAACCCAAGCCTAGGTCCGTTCCTCGGTGTGAAGCCCTTGGGTCAGGCAGCCGCCCGCGCGATACAAGTGACACTATACGTGCAACACTTAGCTACCCACATACAATATTACACACGTATGAACACACACACGTGCACACCACACAAGTACATAGGTTCTGTAAAGGACCTTTTTTTTCTTTTTTTTGCGCTAGTTAGACTAATGCGCTAGTTAGTGTAGAAAAAAAAAACGTGTGCGTGTAAGGTAAGAAGTAAGAAAAGGTAAGAAGTGAAACTTCTTTATGACATATCATTTTTCTACTATTTGCAACTTCACGAAAATGGGGTAGATAAGCCCTAAGAAAAACAATTTTTTCCGTATTAAATTAAAGCTATTTTATTATTATAGACATGCATACAATTAATGAGTAATTTATTTTATCATTGTTCTTATTATAATATCATTGCTATTTATTTATTGTATTATATTTACAAGTTATGAATAAATAATTGGAATTATCTTTTCAAAGTAATACAATTATATGATGACAGTTAATCTTGTAGAAATGCAACGATTTTATAAAATTAAAAATGAATAAATAAATCATTAAAAACGAATAATTAAAAAAGATGTACGTATACAAATTTTTATTTTCTAATCGTGTTTTGTTTTATTTTTAAATTATTATTTAATTTATATTTTTTACTGTTTTTAGAATTAATAATGTTCACTAGATTTACAGTCATATTTATTAATACTTGCTAATTTTAACAGATTTATATACATTCACTGATACTTACAATCAAAAAGTGAGGTTAACCTCAAATAAATATTAAAATCATGCTCATACGTGTTGAATTTATAAAACGAAATATATAATCACTCTCACGTTTCTTGTAAATTCACTTAAATTTGAATGTCTTTTTATTTTATCACTTTCAAATGAATATATTGTTATTCTTATTTCAAACCAAACTTCAAAACTAATATATTGTTGTTATTATTATAATATATTACATTATATTCTTTACGTCACTATACTAAACTTTGATAAAAAAAGCAACATGGTGCGTAACCGAAAAACGTGACAATTGCTACAAAATTTCTCCCATACGTCGATAAAGAAGTTTCACTTCAAAACCATTCCGATCACTAAATACACATAAGCATGGCTCCCTCCTTCCTCCCAGGAGGAGGGGAACGTGCATATGAGTATATATTAGTTAGCTCGAATTTGTAGGAGTAGGAAATTAGTTAGATCGCGACCTTTTCACATTCGCGACGAGCGCCCGAGCCGAGGTTCGGCCACTCTGGCACCCTCGTGCGAGTCGTCAAAAACTTTCGCGGCTGAGTGCCCTAAGCGCTCGCCCCCAAGTTCGGTGAAGCTGTAAAAGCTGCAGCGGCGCTGTTTTTTGGATAGGGCCCATAAGGCTAACAGCGCAGTCAGTTCTAAAAAAAAAGGGCTAGCTCATTTTCGGACATTCGTGGTAAAATAAAAATAAACTATTTTTAAATCGCTAAATAATTATTTTATTACACAGTGCCACACGTTATTACTGGTATTAGGAATACGATGTTGTCTAATGAAACATTTCGTACCTAATCATTTTTATTTAATTTAGTGTAGTTATTTCACAATCAAATACTATAGCGTCATTCATTATACGTCAGTGCCACAAAGTAGGTACCTACTTTTGTATAAAGGAGAAGTCAGTGCGCTTATAAATAAATGCCTTTGATTTCACGCGTCCCGACATAACAGGTGCCAATAATTTAAAAGAGTCGCTTTCGATTCCATTATTCGTAAAGGCGTTCATTTTTTATATCAAGCCATAAAAAGATGACTGTGTTTGATTCCAATAAATTTATGAAGGTAATATTTTAATGATTCGCTGCCATAATATAATATAGGGCAAATGCATTAATTTCCTTATGCCGCGTTGTGTCTGGTTTCACGAACTTTTTCGCAAACCTTTCCCTGCAAGTGTGGCCCCAGCCCAAGAAAACGGTAATTTTACTAAACAAATAAATTCAAGAAATAATAAACGCGTAAAAAGATCTATACTCAAAGTGCGCTGCGCTCATGGTGCGCATTTAGCGAATCTCTAAGCGCATAACATTTTGCTGCGCCTGGTGCATATTTGAGTCGGCTCAATGCACCGTGCTGACAGCGTAGTTGGTGTGGCAGATTGCTACAGTTAAAGCAAACCATTTGATGAAAATTTAATGAAATTCAGATATGAAGTAAGTAATAGCTAATTTTTTATGATTTCTAAAAGTATTATTGAAATTTTTTACAACCTGTCAATTGATGAATGACATGTTATTTATTCCAGGGATCATAATACAACTTGGCATTATACTTCCCTTGTACCGAATTTCATTTATATATATCAAGCTGATTAACAATTAAGTCCAGACCGTAAGTTTACTACATCTATGGTCCAGAAAAACAAACACAAAATTTAACATTTAAAAAAAAACTTCAAATTATGATAATGAGGCCCTTAAATACCCATCTCCTTTTCGATTAATTTTTATCAGAGACAAGTAATAATTATTGTTTTTTTATTTCGTCGTCGTATGCAGAGATAAATAACAATTGTCGTATGCCTCTGGTTATTGGTCTATGGTCGTATTTACCTTGGCATGGTGTGTACTGTAATCTGTGGTATCTAGTAAAGGTGGGTCGTATTAGTTAAATTTCATACTCGGAGTTATAGTACTTAAAAATACTAGGTGTCTATACCTGTTCTAAAAGTAAAGTTTTAGTATTTTTGTAATATTTTAATTATCCTTTTATATTTTGGTGTTCTATTTATTTTTTAACAATCATACATAGTACTATATACCTATAAAAATTACTAAATAGTGATTGGTTTTCTAGTAATAAATATATTCGATCGTAATGCTAATGAGTAAGGAAAAATAGTAATAATTATAATAATAATCATAGTAATATTCTCTTGGAAAATATTGTTTCTGTTAAATTATTTGTAAATTCAGTTTAATTAGATGTAAATATTTTTTATACAGGTGTTCTAGAATTTAACGATAGGTGGAAAGCTAATTTATTGACAATAATAAAAAAAATATGAAAAATAGTAATAAGGACTGCCGACAGAACTGAAACTCAGTTTTGAATTTTTAAATCAATTATAATCTGAATTATTGTAGAGCTTGTTGTTGAATAACAATGCGCATCTCCTTTATTATAAAATCTATTCTATGAATTAAAATGAAAATGTATATAGAGTTGCTAAGATACAAACATTAAGAAAAGAAATATGTTATAAAAGAAAAGTGATTTATTTAAAAATCGCCCCGTAATCCTCCTCCTCAACAGTGGCAGCAGAGCGTCGTTATATTAGACATGGTTATATTAATCTTATTATATTGATATATTGTTAGGCTAAGTGCAGAAGAATAAAATGTGTATAAACATTTTCCCATCATACCATTCGATGGCAAAAATTTCAACACGTGGGTATTTCGATTGAAAAGTATTTTAAAAGAGAATGAAGTTCACGAAGCTATTCAGGATGAAAAATATGCAAGTGAATATGAAAATAAAAAACGTGAGGCAAGGGCACAGGCACTCATTATCGCTGCCGTGTCCGACACCCATCTTGATTACGTGAGAAAAGGTTCAGCGTATGAGATGATAAAAACGTTAGAATTAAATTTTAAAGCAAAAGGTGTACGCTCAAAGTTATTTTTAAGAAGAAATTTAGCGAATTTAAAATATAATGAAAAGTCGTCTTAGTTGGAACATATATTAAAATTAGAGGCGATATTTACGGATTTAAAGGAAGCGGAGTCGGAATTAAATGAGGATGAAAAAGTCAACTATCTTTTATTATCGATGCCGGAATGCTATGAAGGAATTGTTACAGCACTTGAGACTGTTGAAAATTTGCAGTATGATTTTGTGAAAAAAAGACTAATGGGTGAAGAAGAAAAGAAGAAAAAGAATATTAGTTCAGCACAGTATAACATCAATAATGCATTTCTATGTTATACTTGTGGTAAGCCCGGACACAAAAAGTTTCAATGTCGGGAGAAGAATCAAGATTACAACAAACAAGGACGTGACATAAACTCAGTACGGCGTGGGTATCAAAGAGGAGGTGAATACTACGGACAAGGAAAGCAGCGCGGAGCTTACATGGGCTAAAGACGGGGCGATTATCATGGACAAGGACGCGGCGTGTATCAGGACGTGGTCGTAGCACATATCAAGGGCAAGCTTGAGGAACATACCGAGAACAACGAAGATTCGAAAGACACCGTGGAGGCTACAACCAAGAAAGAGTTCATCAAGTTTTTAATATAGATGGGAGTGACTGTTTTATGTGTGAAGATGTAGCTAACAATTGTGAACAAAAGATGGGCAGTTTGTTATGGTGTGTAGACTCTGGATGTTCTGATCATTTAGTAAACACGAAAGATTATTTTACAGACTATATAGAGCTTAAGCAACCTAAATATATTGCAGCTGCTAAAAATGGTGCAACTTTACAAGCGATAGGTATTGGAAATATACATGTAATAGGTTATGTAGGTAGAAAAGCATATCCATGTACTATTAAAAATGTATATTTTGTTCCCGAATTAAGGAAAAATTTAATATCCGTATCTAAAATTAATTTAAGTGGATATAAAGCGACATTCACACACGGTAAGGTTAGAATTTATAATAGATATGATAACATGATAATGATAGGCAACTTAGTAGGTAATTTGTATACTATTAAGACAAGCATCAACCAACAAAATTGCAACTATGTAAACAAAGAATTTAATGAGATAGCTAGTTTGTGGCATAGAAGGTTTGGTCATTTAGGAATGCATAATAATAATCGGTTGGTAAAAACAAATATGGTAAATGGTTTAAATGACTTAAGAAATAGTAATATAGAAAATACATTATGTGAACCATGTCTACTAGGTAAAATGACACGACAACCGTATAATAAGATTGGATATAGAGCTAAACAGCCACTTGAAATAGTACACACGGATGTATGTGGACCTATATCTCCAACCAGTAGAGACGGTTATAAATATTTCTTGACTTTTATCGATGATTATACTCATTTTGTAATAGTATACTTTATTAAACAAAAATCCGAAGTATTTGAGAAATTTAAAAATTATTTTTATTATGTCACCAAACATTTTAACACAAATCTGCTAAAACTGCGTTCATATAACGGCGGGGAATACGCCACTAATGATTTTCAATATTTTTGTGCACAAGAAGGAATATCACTACAATATACAGTACCTTATAATCCGCAAATGAATGGAGTTGCGGAGAGAATGAATCGCACACTTATGGAGAAGGCGAGAACAATCCTGTTGGAATCAAAGTTAGAAAAAGAGTTTTGGGCTGATGCTGTTTTATATTCAGCTTATGTAACAAATAGAAGTCCATCAGCAGGGAGAGGGTTAACGGCAAGTGAATTATGGATAGGCAGAAAACCTGATGTGTCAAACATGCGTGTTTTTGGTTGTATCGCACATAACCATGTACCTAGGGAATTGAGACAGAAATTGGATAACACGGGAAAGAAAATGATCATGATTGGATATAGTACATCGGGATATAAATTATTTGACCCGGAAACAAGTAAAGTAGTACATGCAAGAAATGTTATATTTGATGAAAGGTACAATGAAAATATATACTTACCATACTTACATGTAGAAAACAAAGAAGAAGGAAGTCAAAAAGATGAACAAAAGATTTTTGAAGAAGCAAGACAAGAAAGGAGAGAAGAGCAAAAGAATATAATGACAAGCGATACTAAAGATATACCTACAAAGAAAATAAACATACAGGTGGATGAAGTTATACAAAGTAAAGATGAACAAGAAGAAAGAGGGAAAAGAAAAATACAGAAACCGAAATGGCATGAAGAATATATTATAGATTTAAGTAATGACAGTGATGAAGTTTTGTATGCATTGATGACAAGCCAGGAAGATATTCCATCATGTTATGAGGAAATAGAATATAGAAAAGACAGAAAAGAATGGAAAAATGCAATAAAAGAAGAGTTTAAAGTATTAGAAGAAAGTGAAACATGGAAAGTGGTATCAAAACCAGAGAAAGAAAAATTATTAGATAGTAAATGGGATTTTACAAGAAAATGTATAGGACAGAAAGAAATATGTAAAACAAGGCTTGTAGTAAAGGGATATCAACAAAAGGAACAGTTAGAAGGTATATACTCACCAGTATTAAAGTTACAAACTCTAAGAATAATGTTATCAATTGCAGCATGTCGAGATTATCAAATACATCAAATGGATGTAAAGAGTGCGTTTCTATATGGTGATATAAAAGAAAATGTATATCTTAAACCACCAGAAGGACTAAAATTACCGGAGGGAAGAGTATTAAAGTTAACCAAATCATTATACGGGTTAAAGAAATCCCCAAAATATTGGTATGAAAAATTCAATAGCACAATTACCGAATATGGATTCAAAAGATCAGAAAACGATTATTTTTTATATAGCACGAATAATACATATTTATTAATCTATGTAGATGATATTTTAATAATTAATGATGATATAATAAAAATAAACAAAATTAAAGAATTTTTATCACAACGATTTAGAATGAAAGACATGGGACACGATGAATTATTGTACTTAGGAATATCAATTAGTAGGCAGAAGAATAAGATTGTAATTAACCAAACAAAATATTTAAAAACGGTTCTTAAAAAATATCAGATGTTAGAATGTAAAGGTTGTGCAACACCTATGGATGTAAATTTTAAATTTGATGATACTGAACTAGATTTATCTTATGAGCAGAAGTGTAGATCACTAACTGGGTCATTGATGTATGCCGCTGTAGGGACTAGACCAGATATATGTAATGCTGTATGTTATTTGAGTAGATATCAATCTAAACCTAACGAAGCTTTGTGGAAGGCATTAAAAAGAATTTTAAGATATGTAAAAAAAACTCTACATTATGCATTAGTTTATTATAAAAATGATTTTAATGATATTATACCTTTGATAGGATATGCAGACTCTGACTGGGCTAGAGATAATGATAGAAAATCTACTAGCGGTTACTTATTTATGCTATTTAATAATGTCGTAATATGGAGATCTAGAAAACAAGCTACAGTAGCTTTAAGCACAACTGAAGCAGAATTAATTTCGTTATGTGAATCAGTAGTAGAAGCTTGTTGGATTATAAAATTATTAAATGATTTAAATGTTGAGTGTCAAAAGGTAACAATGTTTGAAGATAATATAAGTACTATTAACTCTGTCAATAACCCTGATCAAAAACGCCTTAAACATATGGACATTAAGTTTATTTTTGTAAAGCAAAAAATTGAGGAAGGATTAATCAATGTTATATATGTGAATACTAAATACCAATTAGCAGATGTTCTGACAAAGCCTCTTACTAGAATTCAATTTTCTCAGTTGATGTTTAGATTAGGTATGAGATGTGCAATGAGGGAGAGTGTTGAATAACAATGCGCATCTCCTTATAAAATCTATGTCTATGAATTAAAAAGAAAATGTATATAGAGTTGCTAAGATACAAACATTAAAAAAAGAAATATGTTATAAAAGAAAAGTGATTTATTTAAAAATCGCCCCGTAATCCTTCTCTTCAACACTTGTCGATGACGCGAAATCACAAGATTAGGTGAACGCAGCTAAATAAGTTTTCACTTACAAAAATGTAATTACTAATTAACGTAATTTAGAAATCATAGGTGATTTTAAAATTGTTAAAAATGTTCTGGGACACCTGTATAATTATATTTGTATTTAAGTAACGCAATGGATCGAGTATCCATCTAGCGTCTCGCGTATGAAATATTTTTGTACTTCGTAAACAATGGATTAGTTGTCGAGTATTTTGTCTGCATCCAGGCACTCAAGAATTAATAGAGCTATTCATTTAATGTACTGTTAGCTGTAAGGGTCCTGGAGCCGCAGACGGCTTTTACAGTTTCACCGTAATAAATACCTAGTTCGTGCATCTGTTCTTGTATGTATGTACTATTATCCTGTTAGTAGTTTGTGTTATGGCTTGTGTTTATGCCTCATCTCTAGTTCCAGATCGTTTGACATTTATTCGCACGGATTTATGATGAAGTTTTTCGTCGATGTCGTCTAAAATATTCGCCTTTTTTGCTTCAAACTTTTAAAATTACAATAAAATAATAGCGATTGAACATACCCGTGAGATCTATTTGTGTGAAATCAGAAATGGTAATATTTGTGTAGGTTAGGTTACATACTGTGTCCTTGAAATAATAATAAAATAACATCATATTTTAATGAAATTACAGCATTCATGTAGACAGTTGCTGTATAGTCCTGCGCGATGGAAATGCATGGTGCCAGTTAATCTTAAAACAACAGTACTTAATATTAAACCAGACCAGGTAATAAAATCAAATTATTTATCAATTTTCTTGAATGATTTTATTATAAGTATAACTAATATTATAAGTATAACTAATAATATAAGCGGTACCTTTAGACTACACGTTATATAAAACAAGTACGCCTTTTCATCTTTGACGACTGATGTAGCATTGTATGCTGATCGAAGAAGACCGCTGCATGATGCCCTCTTGTATTACCTCATGCGTTTTTCCTATTATACTTGGAACCAGGAACTTGTAATCTTGAATAATGGTGCATTTTAGGAGCTAGTAGGCAAGTGTTGCTATTTTGGTACCTACTGAAATGTTGAGAAATCCCTTGCTTGATGCAGAGATTGATTTCTACATTGATAAACAACCTTTACATTTGTTATGCTTGGTAAAACGGAATCCTCACAGTAAAAACGAAACTACTTATTTAATAATTATGTGTGAAGTACACACATGTAGTACTTATTGAGTAGAATCCTGAATGTAATTAAAACAAGATCCCAGTTGAACATATTTTATTTTTGCTGGCTTTGGATCATACTATGTATAAAATGGATATGAGGTGAGACATAGGAATCATCATCTTCACTGCCATTCTTAAAAAGAGTGCTTGAATTAGCTTTATTCAAATAAAAAATTATGTTTCATTCATAAAACATCTAACAATGTCATAATATCTCGTACTTGAGTCTATAAAATACTTTAAATTTTGTAAATCTTACTTTCAGTCATAGTCAGTAAGTAAACTATAGCACCTAAAAATATTGTTACACAGAAAATTATGATAATATTTAAGAGTTAGGTAATTTTTGGTATAGAAATACTTTTTAATCCTATTATTAGTAAAAAAAATCTCTTCTAAAAAGTAAAATTTCTAGATAATCAATTATGCAGCTGAAACTACACTAAGTGCTTTAATAAAATAAAAAAAAATCAAGTGTCTCAGATCTTTGTCAGAATTTTTTTTTTATTTCAGTCCTCAGTACTAGAATGTCGACAATATTCAGCAGGAAAAGGTTTCTTCTCATCAATAATAGAAAACATAAAAGAAGACATAGCAAAAAACAAGGAGATGAAGGAGAGCATTAAGAAATTTAGAGAAGAGGCACAAAAACTAGAAAACTCTGAAGCATTACAGGTAAAATTTTAAATCTACATAAAACATCTTAAATTTTTGTGATTAATCATTGCATGTTGTTACAACATCTTTACTATCCACCTGTTAAGTTAACAATTTGTAAATCTTGAATTGGATACCTCAGCATATTCTAACATCCATAGGGAGAATCTTTTATTTTTCTAAAGACTAAGCCTATAATATTCTACAATCTGGCACTACAATGGTAATATTAAATGAACACATATATCCGTTATGCAATTTCAAATTTTAGAGAAATTTTAATTTAAATTTTATAAATTATGCTTTTGAAGCAACCTGTATATAAATAACTGTAGTGTACAGGTCATCACCGAGGTCTAACGATAAATCAGTGAAATGAAAATCTAAAAAGAAACACTATTAGAATGAGACACTTCACACTTCCATGTAATGCAGGAAAGAGATAGCACTATGTAGCATAGAAAGTTAGTGACATTGCCAGTGAATGTATTTAGGCTTTGCCACTCTAAGCTGGATATCAACTGCTAAGTAACTTCATGAATGAATTGGTTGCATAGAGTGATGTGAATTTGGTTACCTAATTAGAAAAATTTGAATTTTGCTTTAAATTAGAAAATTCAACCCCCTGTGTTTAATTTTATTAATGTCGCCATTGTAGTGCCAAGTTGTATAACACAAGAAGTTAATAATGAATTATTTTTTTCCAAATTATCATGGTGTAATCATATAAGACCTTAAAGCATGTAAATAATTCATTAGATAAATCCCACCTGGTAAGCTCCTGCATATATTTGATAATGCTTTACATGTTGACACTTGATTTCATTATAATAGTCAAGGCTACCTCATAGCCTCAAAATAAATTATTTTGATACTTGTTTCATATATCCATTAGATAGATAGATTCCATAGAGAACTTGTAATTAAATTCTGATTTCGTAAGTTGTGTCTATACTGCTGTTATTAAGAAGAGGTAAAGGAGATGGATATTTCTGGGCCCAGAATGTAATTAGTTGAAATATAGTTTATAAAATTGAAAATACATATTTGTGTTTTTAAAATCATACAATATCATTAAAATTCACAATCAACAAAATAAGAAACTAATAACTTTAAAAGATAAGAAACATAACCCTTTTTTAATATTAATCTTACTTCAAAAATAGTTTAATTGAAGTTTATTACATGACTTCGCTTTTACGAAATATCCTAAATCTCTGCTTTTAGATTGCAAAAAATCCGCCTTTTCTCAGTGACTGTTTGATAATGCATTAGCTATTAATTTACACAGTTTTCAAAATTTTACATCTCATTTTTTACCCAGGCCCATGTCTGTATGAAACAGTATCCGTCTCTTTTGTGGATAATTTGTTCTTACAAGGTAATCTCTGGTTGATACTACCCTATGGATCCTATTAAAAATATAATTTGCACTGATGGAAAGCGACCTTGAAGTTATAAGATTTTCCTTACCTGTATGATAGTGGTATAATAATATTTTATTATTTTTTATATTGTGGTGAATGAAATTTGAATCTACTGATGATATTTATTATTTGTTGTGGGAATGTATCCAGTTCTAGGAATTGTGTTAAAAAGTTTAGGAGAAACATAGTCATGTCTAATTCAGCCTGGATAATTTATAAATCTGTCTGGTTGACTCCTTAATTGAAATAAAATTTATAACTTTATTTAGTAAATTGACTTCTGGTTGGCATAGTCATCAGGGATGTACTGTAGTCTCATTAAAATAAAAAAGATAGAAGATGGGTTTAAAGTGTTTTTATGTAATTTTCTTTGTCTCTTTATGTGATATGGATTTCAATGAATAAAATTATTTCCTAGGCAGCTAGAAAGAAATTCCATGCAGTGGAATCAGAGGCGTCGAAAGGGTCTGAAGTCCTTAAGGAGACTTTGGAGGGGATTAAGGGAAAGATGGAGCATGTTTTAGAAGAAGCCAGTAAATCTGACATTGCTAAGAAAGCTGGTTAGTATAGCTATATCAAAATAAAATAATAATATAAATATCCTATTTCCTTATAAAGTTATATTATAATAAACGCACCTGCTGCTAAGCACGCATGGATGTCAGAAACAATGCTTTAGTAAATCGTAGGTTCTTAAAACTGTATAACTTTTTATTGAATTAAGATAATTTGATTTTTTTTTCATAAGAACCAAGTAGCCAAGGAGTAAAATATTTTTTGTTTAAATCAAAATCTATCGAGGAGTGTTTGCGTTTGCGTGATGCGCATAAAACGGCAAATCTCAATCATTTTATTTATATAGATGAAAGTCTTAACTTAGTTATGTCAAATTGTATTCTTTCGTCTTTTATTATATTATTATAATATTTATAGGTAATAATTATATCGTTCTTTCTTTCTTCCAATCCTTTGTAAGGTTGCCTGGAAGAAATTGCTTTAAGCAATAAAGCCGCCTGTTGTTTCTGTTCCATTTTCTTTTCTACTTATTATTTTGATAGTATGGTGTATGTTTGTAACAATAAAGTACTTTCTATTCTATTCTATTTTAATACTTGCCTATACTAATAGGTTTTTGAACATTAAGTAAGTCTTGTCACAGGCAAAGTTTCACAAATGATCTTATGTGGTTATAGATGTAAAAATTGCTAAGAATTAATAATATAGATTGCGGTATTATTATTATTATTAATATTTTTTATAGGAAAAATAACAAACGATTTATCTAAGTCAGCGAGAGGAGCTGCGGAGAGTATAGCAGACACAAGTCAGAAATTAGGACAGAGCTCTGCCTTCAAAACTATATCACAGGTATATCTATTTAAACTCACATAATATGTAAAACAAAGACATTTGGAATAAAAAGAAAAGGTTATCTCAGTGAAAAAAAAACTGTTTTTTTATGAGTTATCTTCTGTCCTACAAAGATACTAGTGCCTGTTTCATACCCAGCATTCTGCTGCAGAAGTTTTCCATATCGAAATTGCATGTGATACTGGTATAAAAAAAGTATTTTCCATAATACAAATTTTGCTTTAACTTTTGCTTTTCCTAATTATAAATTATTTCTTAATTTTATTTTATTATTAAAGTTATAAGATTTAAAAAAATCTCTTATTATTTGTTTTATAATTTTGACCTAAATTGTTAAGTTTGATGTAAAGGGGGTTCTATATAACAATTGAGGCCACAATAATTAGGTTGGCCTATTTGCTTTTTTCGATAAATTCACCTATTAACAAATATTCACAATCTAAAAATGTGCTTTTACAAAACCACAATGGTCTAAAGTTATTTACGTGATACTAATAATTGGTAATAATTGAAGGCCATTGTGGTTTTGTAAAAACACATTTTTAGATTGTGAATATGTTAATTGGTGATGTTTGCGCCTATTTATCGTATTGTGAATCGATGTTATAATGTTCCACCCCTGAATCCGCCCCCGTCCTGCTTCATCCAATTTCTTACCGATTTCTTTTACCTATCGTCGTGCGTGCCAGTCTTCAATGATTTAGCGTAAAACGAACCGTATCACTCCGACAAAATCGTACCGTTGAGCCTGACCATGCGCACATACCTTAAAACCATGTAATTTGGAAGAAAGGATCCATCTTCGGCCTGGACAGTTTGTGAGTACCCTTTTTTCCTATCCTACGTATATTTGTTGCCCATTATCGCATCGTTTCACATCTGAATTTCACTTAGTGTTCGTAGGTACATAAAAAATTTTTCGCTTCTGCTTAATTATAATAAATCCATACAGTCCACTCATTATCGCGTAAACAGGTCAATTTATCGAAAAAAGCAGATAGGCCACCCTGGTTCTTGTGGCCTAATTGTAAGCATTCATAATAGTGGTTGAATTAGGTGGCCCACACTAATAGTGCTCAAAAGGAAAAATAAACGTATGTTGATGGGTTTGTGTTGATCATTAAATAGTTTTTTGAAATCTGATGCAATAGTGTTGGACGACATTTGTTGTTAAAAGTAACAATTAATTATAACAAAAAAAAAACAAAAATAACTTCAATGATTTTGAGAAGTTCCCTGGTGTATCTCCGATGTCGAAATTCCAATGCTAATTAACTTAGGACCACTTTAAGGAATCCCTTTCCAAGAAAAAAAGAATCTTCTAAATTGGTTCATAAACAAAGAAGTTATGGCTGAATATTTATTTTAAAAAAATACATTCGAATTGAGAACCTTCACCTTGTTTTGAACTCGGTTAAAAAATAAAGAAAAAGCTTATAGTTAACTGATATTGGTGAAATATTCTTTTTTCATTGCTTTTTTCAAATCCCCAAATTGAAAATGATATAAGTATTAAATGAATATCTATATCTTCATGACAACTCTTGGTCACTTACTTCCATATTGGTTATTTATGCAGTTCAGCTTTTAAATAATAAATGGAATGTTTTTCAGGCGACCGAGGTCGTTAAGAACGAAATAACACCGCGCGGTTTGGAAGGACGCGTCTACATAGCACCCATTGCGTTGAGGAAACGCGTTGAGGTTAGTAAGACAAGATTATATTGTTGATACCACGCGCCATTTTGGTGCGTTTTGGAGTTATAATTTGCTGCTTATAGCTGGACACTTTTTCAACCTGTCCCCCATATAAGATGGTACTCCTTATCTCTATTCTCCATGATTTCTACACTACTTTTTATTTTTTTTAGAACTCTCTATACTGTTAGCCTTAGAGGCCCTGAAGCCGCTGCGGCTTTTACAGCTTCATTGAACTTGGGGGCCAGAGGTATCCGAAGCTATTGGATATCCGAATTCGCAACTGTTTGATGTATCCAATATAAATATTATGAATCGGATAGGGGCGGAGTCGAATGAGACTCTGTGGACTACCAAAAAGGACCTAAAATTTAACTAATAATAGGTAACCGGACACCAATAACAGCGTATGACGTTGTAAGTGCTTTGTCTCACTGTAGGCCAGCTAGCGGGTGACCCCTATCATATCAGAAAGTTGCTGGAGTTTTACCCAATAAAAGTCTGTTATTAAGGTTCACTCGACTCTTTTATTACTATAGCCATAAAACACACACTTCACCCTCAAGTACGGCCGGGTGCGTGATGTAGTATGCAACGCGATAAACGTTAAACGTGGCCGGGGAAATACGAACGACTGACAGTCCACGGTGGCTAAACTGCCAGCTTGCATTTTGCATACGCGTGTTTGTATGCACCACTACAACCACATTCGTGTGTAAGCAGAAGTTACCCAATTTGTGCGTTGAGCTGACATCTGATACTTCCTTAAATAATTGTCTGTGCTTCTTTGCCTACACAGGCAGAAAGCTAAAATAAAAATTAAATAAATAGTAATATTCTACGTGTGACGTCACGCGCTTTGAGGTATCGTTTGCGCGGAAATTTAAAAATGTATAGGTTTGATGTTTTCTAAGTACATAAAATGCTTTATTTATGTAAAATTATATTTTTCCTAGCTATAGAAATTCATAATTTTAGAAAAGGTGTCTGGTAGCCTATATGGTGAATAATTAAAAAAAACTTAATTATTTTATGCGGGGTATATAGTCCACCATATTCATTTGCGGGTTTAATGAGGAAAGATGTGGACTGTATTTTTTACTGTTAATGCTATCTGTGCCGACACAATGCATAAAATGGAAGTGCTCAACCACAAGGAAAGAAAGTAGTGGAATCAGTTGAGCTTCAGGATAGAAACATGCACACTTACTTGGTACTTAGGTTACGCAGACGGCAGATCTGTACGGCTATTCTTCTAGCTGTTTCTTGAAGTACTTTCACAGCATACACACATGTGCTTCGACAACCAATTAAAGACACGAGCGCGGCGTTAATGATTGTTTTATAGGGCTGCTTTCAATTACGCTTGCTTTGGCGGTTTAGCAAGTTTATGCATGTAGGTAAAAAGGAGGGGGAGGGGAATAGTGCATT
Source organism: Saturnia japonica (assembly GCA_033032175.1). Lineage (NCBI taxonomy): Eukaryota > Metazoa > Arthropoda > Insecta > Lepidoptera > Saturniidae > Saturnia > Saturnia japonica. The sequence continues at coordinate 1,168,629 of CM065317.1, forward strand.
GTTGTCGACTCAGATAACATATAATGTCCACAAAATATGAATATAATATCCACCACTATTCAATGTAATGTCGTATTCCAGGTGGCTGATGACGAGAGGACATTTTCTCCGGACACGCAAACGACTGGCGTAGAACTACACAAGGACTCGAAATTCTATCAACAGTGGGAAGATTTTAAGCATAACAATCAATATGTGAATAAGGTAAGTTTATTTTTTTAAGCCTCAGGAAATGTTATAACTTGGAAGTGTGTTTACTAATCGGGATTATTTGCACAAGTTGGTTAGTAAAAAGTCAGTTAATTTATAATTGCGTGGGTAAGATTTTAAACTGATGTAATTGTTTTGGAAAATAAATAAGAATTAAATTGATTTTTTAATAGTAGCACAGTAATACAATCCAAAAACAGTGAGAGATCGACAATCAATCGCTGGATGCCGTTGTCATGCCAATCCCGATACGTGAAAATCCTGTCGCAACCTGGTATGGGCATGAGCTGGTGTGGCGTTGATGTTTTATATTAATATTTCATGTACTACCCGTACAAACAAAGAATGGGATTAGAAGTGGCGGCTAATTATGATATTAACGATATGTTTTAATATAACGTTATAGCCATAAACGATACAGCGAACGAACGATATAGCGAAACGCCAGTTACAATGCTATTCTTTAAGTGTACGGGTTTTAACAGTAAAATATTTTTGTAAAAACTGAGCAGGCTGAGCTCACATAGAAAAGTCGTACGTTATCCACGAGGCTGGACGTCACTCTCGCTCCGCCCAGTACCTATTTTTTTACTAGTTTTTAGTTTTAGTGTGTCCGTGTCTATAAGGGATATTATTAATCCTTATTACATGTACCATAATAAATAAATATACACATAATACTCTACGAACCAATGGACACTGTGACAGGTTTATCATGTAGGTACCTACATGGTGTTGTGACCCATTCACATACAGATGCTCTATCATTCTGCTTGATTTATTGGATATACCGTTTGATCCCGGCCTAAGCGTGCCACTATGCTTTGTTTTATGCCAGTTGTATGGTTCGTTAGCCTAGTGGTCGTAAGCGCGATTGCTATGAGCGAGGTCTTGGGTTCGAATCCCAGGTTGAGCAAAGTGTTATTGGGTATTTCCTATGAAATTCTCAGTAGCAGCTCGGAGTTTGGTTTCGTGACTAATTAACGGCGATAGGTTCGCCCCCTATTACATGGGACCTAAAAACATACTTGGCGAACTGTGGGTGTACATTACTAAACCTCTGCCTAACCCTTCGGGCAATACAGGCGTGATGGTGTGTGTATGGTGGTTACGATCCAGTCAAATACAATTATTTAACCTAGTCTTAAATTATCGTATGTGAATTCCAGGTGTTGGATTGGAAGATAAAATATGAAGAATCAGACAACCCCGTAGTCAGAGCTTCACGTTTCGTCACGGAGAAAGTCGGCAGTCTCTTCGGCAACATATTCGAAAAAACGGAATTATCGAAAACGCTAACGGAAATCTGTAAAATGGACCCGAATTTCACATCTCAGAAGTTCTTAGAGGATTGCGCAAACGACATCATACCGAACATTCTAGAAGCGATGGTCAGAGGCGATCTCGATATCCTCAAGGATTGGTGTTACGAAGGCGTTTTCAACATACTGGCGACACCTATAAAACAGTGCAAACAATTGGGATACCGTTTAGACTCGAAGATTTTAGATATAGAGCAAATTGAACTTGTTATGGGCAAAATTATGGATCAAGGTCCAGTTTTAGTGATAACTTTCCAGTCACAACAAATTATGTGCGTGAGGGACTCGAAAAATAACGTTATCGAGGGTGATCCGGATAAAGTGATGAGGGTCAACTATGTCTGGGTGCTGTGCAGGGATCCTCAGGAATTGAACGCGAAAGCCGCGTGGCGGTTATTAGAATTATCCGCGAATAGTATAGAACAATTAATATAATAGGCGGATAGTCGAATTAAATCGTTGACAGTTTCGCAGTTGTTTCTGTGACCCTTCCAGTCATCCTTGTCCACTAATCAGTTTGATGAAGCCTCGGTAGAACTTTTCAAATCGTGTATAAACATATCGATAATAGTTTATCGATAAAATGAGTGACTATATCCTACATACACACCGATAATAGTTTATCGATAAAATGAGTGACTTTATCGTACATACATACCGATAACAGTTTATCGATAAAACGAGTGACTTTATGGTACATACATATCGATAAACTGAGTGGCTTTATCGTACATACATACCGATAATAGTTTATCGATTAAATGAGTGACACGATGTATTGAGTGAAAGATATCGATGTTCTCGTCAATTTGTTAACGCGCGAAAGTAACGTAAGAAGTATAAAAAAGTACGTCAAAGTGACGTTAATAATAATATGGTTTTATGTTACGATATGAAGTAATAACGTTTTATGAACTGATCTCAAATATAGAGTTGTGTCTATGCGATTTGAAATGTCGATGGTCAGTGTAAAACATTCAAGTGGGTACCAACATTACCAAAGTTATTTTAATTTAGCACGTGTTATTCTTTAAGATGTTAAGCCAACGGATATATTTCTAGTAATGACACCTTAATCCTTATGCAATAGTATTTATAAAGCTGGTTATTTATTTCAATGGAATAGTTTTTAGTACAAACATGAGAATGGAACCGAAAGCTTTGATTTAAGTTTTGAATAAATGTTTAAATATTTACATTTTAAACTATTATTTAGACTATTTCAAACGTTTTATTGTTTTTTAAATAAATATTTTATTTTAGTCTTTTCTCCGTTTCATTGGTAACAAACAGTTTTTCCATACATTAAGATAAAAAACTCCGAATAAATTATAATTTCAAATAGTATACAAACAGGCAGTCTTCGTTGGCACTTGGTATGGCATGTTAGATTCTAGTTCTAAATACGTGACGTAAATCGAATCTCTGTTTTTCATACATTTCCATACAAAACCCAGGTTAGGTTCTACAAGGACTTTAAATTGCATTTATTGTTTAAAATAGTTTTTTTTTTATTGTTCAAAGTTCTTAAAATTTTATAGAAATAGTAATTATTTTTGGTACTTGTTGGGTAACTATTTTTTTTAATGTTTTTCGAGCGTATTTATGTTATATTTCTTTAGCACGCTTTGTAGCCTAAACGGCTTGATGAATTTTAGCACACGAGGTGTCGTTACATTCATATTAATTGTGGAAGTGATATAGACTATATTTATAGGAATGAAATATAAATCAAAATAGATAAAACACTGTAGTCAAACTGTTTTGTTGCACTCTGATTTTTTGTTACCTTTTTAATAATTTAGCTTGTCGATTTAGTGATATTATCACTATGGAAAAACATAATATATAAAACAAAATAAATTATACTTTACGCTTATAGAATGTATCAGTTTGGATTCGGTGGAATAAAGTGATGTCCTACAATGGAAGGCAAAGGGACATTCATTTGAGGATTGGTGTAAAAATGTTGTTTGACTTAACTTGAAGACAGGCTGTATGGTACCAGACCTTTTCTCTGCTGTAACTAAACAGTTCATAATATGAAGGAAACAGAAATATCATTTGTAATGAAACACAGATTGAAATAATGTTTTTATTAGAGGCACATCGATATTGGACACTGAAGCCCACCATACATTCATGTATTTACAAACATAAAATTAAAATATTAGTGCTAAAAAATGTAAAGGCCGATGAGATATAATAACATCGAAACGATGCAAATGTTGTCCTAAAAAGTGACTAGGTTTACGAAACCGCTCGATTTATATTTAATGTGTCCACGGGATTATATATTCAAATAATAATTAAAACATGATTTGTGTAAATAATTACTTGTTACATTGCATTTGTATTAGTTTTATTTCCCATTTTGAACTGGCTCCGATTTTGTATTTTAACGTGTTGTTATATTATGTCATATTTAGGTTCAAACGTACGTCAATCAATTAAAATTACCTATCATAGTAATCTATATGAAAAATACGATAATGCCCATAAAAATACTGAACATGAAGGAGAGGTATTCAATTAAAGATGTGACCTTAAGGTAGACCGCAATAATATTTTTTTACAGTTTACCAGTCCTTTTTTAAAATAAAGATAATACATCTTCCTCACACCCAACAGTTTATTGATAAACTAAAGCACGTCTATGACCCCCAAATCAACTGGGCAATATATTTTCACAAGGTTTTAGAGTATATGAACATCGCGGGTACATTTCAGTTCAGCGACATGAGGTATATGCCAGTTCAATAGCGTATGGGGTACATACCAGTTCATATGATGATCTCAAGGGCTAAATGAGAGAGAACTGGAAGGAATCCATAATTAGCTATTTAGAATTGAACAAGATTTTCTTTGATTACAAATAAGTCATTTACACAAACCATGAAACTACAACTAAAGTAAAATCTAATTTGTATTTCCATGTTTTTATATCTAGTAAAAATTAAAATTAACAATTAAAAAGTGCCACAAATATAATTATTACCTATTTGATACTCGATATCACTAAAATTATGCTCTAACACGCACTTTATGACGATAAGCATAATGTTGCAAGTGTAAAAAATCACCATAATTGTTAATACAGTGTAGCAATATATTATATTTGTAAATAAACTCGACGGATTATCCTTGATTCCTTATAATGAATTTTGTTTATAAACGTTATATAACTAGTAAAATGTGAGTTAAACTCTTACAGTATATTATTTTATAAAACACTGTGAGACAGAGACAACTATCTTTAAGAAAAAAAAAGAATTAATTAAATAAAACGAGATAATAGAATAGACCGATTTGGAATTAAAAAAAAAAAAAACAATTATAAATATTTATCGATATCAATAAACGAACTTAAATGTAAATTTATCGATAGTTAAACCTGAGACACAATTTTACTTATGAAAAAAAAATAATGAAAATAGATAAGAGAAATTATAATTAATGAATTTATAGTTATGATAAAAATAAAACGTTTATCGATATCGATAATCGTAATCAAATAAAAATAATCGATTGTTAAACGTTTATAAACAATCCCTACTCTAAACTCGTCATCAGATCACAACCGTGCCAACTATCCCGATCTAAGCAACGTGAACAATAAGACAATACAAAATATATAATATTAAGATACAAGAGTTATACAAATAAAACTTGCCATTATCAAAAACAGTGACGTAGACGCAACGGATACAATAAGCATTTATTAGGCTCAAGATTATACATGTTCATTTAATAACGCACAATACAGCGCCGTAATTCAAAATACAATTATTAAATATAAATTAGATGCATTTGTATCGATTTTACTATCAAATAAAATCATCGATCGAATCGACTTAGAGTTCGATAAATAATTTAGAGCTATTAAAATTGCACTTTTGGCAAACTATGTTGAATAGAGAAACGAGTACCAAGAAAATTGCAGTAGAAATCACTATATTACTAGATTTCACAATAGGCAACCGGACAACTTTTCAAAAAGCGTTAATTATTTAATAATTACGTATTTATAAAGCTAGGAACTAAGAAAATAACGTTTAAACATATATTTTTAAATTGCCGCGAAAACGATATACCACACAGCGCGTGACGTCATACGTGGGGTCAGTACTTTTTTTTTAGAACAGACTACACTGTTATCCATGAGGGTTCACTAAAACTTAAGCCTCAGACGGCTTTTACAGCTTCACCGGGCTTGGGGGCAAACGCCTGAAGGCACTCAACTGCGAAAGGGTTGTTAACACACTTAAGGGTGCCATGGCGTGTTACCGGATATGCAACGATATTGCGATCTGACTAATTTCCTATCCATAGAATTCAAGATAAAATAACTTATAGATGTTTCTGCCTCCTGAGAGGAACAAAGGAACATGCCATGTGTATATTACAATATTAAATAAACGCAGAGAATTTAAAGAAATAATAGATGTCGGCTCAACGCACCAATCGGGTGACGTTCGCTTACACACGTATGACGTCATGCGCTGTTGTTATTGTTTCGTTTGATATGAAGAACAGCACAAAATATTAGATCTTACTTATTAATCTAAACGTATAAATCTATGTTATTTCACAAAAAAATAATTAAATAATGATTGTATAACATTAGAAATTAGAAATATTATTCTCAATTGAATTTTTTTTGTGTTTACGGTTGCCTATTCCTTGATATACAAACAAAGAGACATTTTATTTACTGGTGTAAATAAATTATTTTTATTAACTTGATGAATAGAGAAAGTGTAGTTATATTTAGTAATACAAGGTGCATCTGGTATAGAAGTATGAGTTAGTTCAGTCGAGGGCCCACTGCATGACGCTGGTGTCGAGACCGCCGGTGGTGATGAGCCGCGAGTCATCCGGGAGGAACCGGACGCAGGTCACGTGGGAGGAGTGCCCACCGTACTGGTGGCACAGCGACTACAGATACAATAATAATTTAAAAAAAAATACTATACTCAGTTTATACCCCAAATTAGAGATAATTATTCAATTTATTAATTTAAAATTACCAGATATGTTTTAAAATAGTTGGATACTTTACCTACGATTTAGTAGTTGTATTGCGAAAATAAAATCTATGAAATAATATTGATTCGTCTCAAAGTTGAGTTGTCGTAAACGCAAACTAATCAAATCATCTCGAAAAACAAGATGGCTGACAAAATGTTTTCATGATAAAATGCAATGTCTTTAAATTTTTGTTAATCTCGCGAATCCTAGGATTTGACAAAATTCAATCCGGAAACGAAATACGACGTGAATAGAATCTTCTAATTAGAACAAGCCGAAACAACTAAAAAATTACTTTAACCTGTAAGTAGTTAAATTTGTTTATATCAGATATTCTGTTACTTACGAAATAAATAATTATCAACATACTTATGTGTTAAAAATGCTAATGACGGATAATGTTAAATATATTGTATATATTTTAACACCGATACTCACTTTAGGCTGCGTTACCGGATAAGCGAACAGCTTCACTTTTCCGAAGTCATCACCAGTGGCTGTAAGTCGGCTATCGTGTGATCTGTTCATAATATATATATAATTATAGATCCTTCAATCAGACGAGGAATATAAATGTAATAAAACAGTTATTGATTGTTATATCAACATGTTGAGCTCTATCGACATTGAATTATTCTGCCGTAGTCTATGGTAGTTTTTTTAATAGATGAGCCCCATAGCTTCACCATTCTTCAATTTATTTAACTAACTCTGAACCGCGGCGTCGTCGCTTCGTCAACGCACCTGTTACCAGATTGCTTCACGTTCATTGTTACTGCTCCAGTACTTTGGGTCGTAGCGTGATGTTATACAGGGTTATTGGTAATTCGACGTATTCACGTTACGAGGTGATAGGGGTGACTAAAAGTGAACCATTTTTGAGTAATCATGTTTTTTAAATAAATAAAAATAAGTAAAAAATGCAATATAAAAAATTTATTTCAAAATTTAAATCTCATTTTTTCTTCTGATTTATAAAAACGATTAAACACTACTTATTTATCAGTATTAAAACAACAATTATCGGTCCGAATTTAAAAATGCGAGACGAATAACGATATCATTTCAATATTTTTTTGACATTTTTTCCCACAAATACGCCTTAAAAACAAAAATAAACGTTTTGAAACTTGGCTTGCGATTATTTGAAAAACATAACCGTTTTATTAGCTCTCCAACAATGCATAACAACTAGAAACTTATTTCAAAGAAAATGAAAAAAAAAAGATCACATAGGGAGCAGGCGGAAATTTGTATTCGAACAAAACGTAAGGTCGTTCTTTAAAATTTCCATGAAATAACAATATCCAATGTAAATAAAACAAAAATTAGTAGTAGTAATAACAATTAAGACATATTGTAATTTAGCTTAATTAAAGTTCTTGTTCGAAGTGACTTCCCCTATTGCGTACGCAAAGTCGCATTCTTTTCCTGAGTTGTAACTTAACTACCGAAGTAGTTAAATTATTCCGCATCGCATTTGCTGCGTTACAGCTATATAATTTAACATTATGATTCTATAATCATTAACGTCAAAAAATTTGGGAAGCTGTAGGCAAGTACGGGATGTAAGGACAATGTTTAATGATGAACAGGGAGGGAGGGAGAAGAAAGAAGAGAAATACCTTGTGCAGGAGTTAATGTCGGTGCCGTCTGCGTTCTCAGGCCAGACCCCGATGGTGGTGAACGTGATGGGGCAGTTGTTGGTGGCCCAGGTAACGTCACGCATCGTAGTCGGTGATGTCACTTGCCTGCAAGTGCTCGCGTTCCCTAGACAATGAACAAACAATAAAAAACTGATGTTATAACATATGGCATTCTAACAAATTTTGCCATATTTATTATAACTACTTAGTTATTTTACAAATTACATGACTGGGAAATTGTTTTATTTTTGGAGTTTACTTTTAAAAATCGTTTTTCATATCAGTCCCCGGGTATGAAAATTTTATGAAAGAAATTTATTAAAGCGTTAACAAAATGCGTTACATTTTTCTGCGCAACCTACATTGCACACCTTTCACTTTGAAATCACGTATGTAGATATATACGCACACCATCTTGTTTTAAGATAAATCATTAACCACTCAATCAGTCCGTCAGTCAAGATCAATCAATCACTCACCTCTGCCTATTGCAGTTTGCATATTCAAAGACAATCGTACTTAGGGAGTAAAGACGCAGTTTTTTTTATTTCTGTTATTTTATGTTACATTTGTATGGTCATCAATAAATTTAGTTTCATGTTCAGGTGTTTTTACTATGTTAACAAAATCTATGTGAATTATACATAATTATTTGTAACTATGTAGATATTTGTTTATTGTGTATTTTTATTACTCACAGAATAATAATTCGTAATCGCCGGAATTGCTCCTGATGTACTGGCTATCTTCAGACCAATCCAAATGTGTTATGTAGCTCGAGTGACCCTGTGTTAATTCAGTTTTTTTTTAATATAAAGCTTACAATAAAATAATTCCTTTGTCTTTTTTTTAAGTCAAACATTTATCGCCTTATTGATGAAACTCATATTTCAATTAAGAACCTAAGCAATCCAAAAGATAATACAACAAATGAAAACACTATTTCAACGAACGGAACGCGAAATCCAAATAACAGATTAAATATTATAGTTTGGTTTTCGAAAAAAACCAGAACGCTGACACGTTTGGTCTTCACCGACCTTATATCCTAACTTAAGTAACTTATGACCTTTTACAGTAAAAGAAAATTGATTTTTTTTTGTGTATGTAACTAAAAGCATTCATTAAATGAATGAAACCAGCAAAAATATTAATTAGTTTGATACTGCTATATACCTAATATAATAATGTAAATATTTATAATAGATTAATGTATAGATGATATTTATTTACAGGTACCTATAGGATTTTTCAGAGAATAGTAATCTAAGTTATATTGATAATGTATTTCTATTGAAACTAAGCAACAATGATTAAATTACAAAAAAAAAAATCAAAACAAAGCTCTAATTGGACTTTGGCTTGATGTTCAAAAATAATAATAAAACATACCAAATAATACACTATTACATATAGGGACTAAGCAGTAATGGAGAATACAGAATTTTAATAATAAAAACTAAGCTTTACAATACATTAAACTATATCTTATATGAGCTAAGCAGCAAAGTTAAATATACGATTAAAAAGAAAAGGCATATGAAAATCATTTTTCTTACAATAATAAGTAATAATATAAGCTTTTTTCATACATAGGATTATTATCATTTTAAGGACAATCGCAGCTGATGTTAAGTATCGCTTGGGATTAAGATAATAACTTACTTAGCTTAGTATAGAATAAACAAATAGAAATTTACAAAGCTACATTTAAGTTGTACTTAACTATGTTAAGCTCTACATCTACATAACGGTTACAATGCTAAGCGATGCCTAATATAATACTAAAGTTACTTTGTGGACCGTTCAAAGAATCACAACTTTCTCTGTATCATAGGAAGCCATATTTTTAGATCTAGGCATGACATGGAGTTTCAGCAACTTAATTTTTTTTTAATGAATAAACAATTCACCCATCTATACTCATAGTACAAACAGAAAAGTTTGTATATTTCTAGAGGCAATTTTTATTATTAATGACCCAATTAAAATAGGAAGTTAAATCAGGTTGAGTTGTACTTACATGATTTATTAATTTGTAATAACATGAACAATTAAATTTACATGACAATGACAAATAAAATTAATAATATTATCAGAGTTTACAGATACTAATTAAAAAAATTCGATTCTCACTAAAATTCCCATTTGATGTCTTGTTAGATTTTTCCAGCTGCGATCTGATAGTAGATTGTCTTTTTTTTAACAAAATGTATAAATCCAGTTTAATATTTAAAATGGGAAGGGTTTGAAAAAAACAGAATTAGTTGAAAAATTCTGTTTAAATGATTCTTATTACAACGGTTACGCCTTTCAAACTTTGTATGTTTTACTCTTGGATTAATGATTGGTTTTAGACTAATCATTAATCTTGTGTTATTACTAAAATAGTGACACCTGAAGTGATTTTTAAGAGACTTAAAAAAAAAGTCGGAGGTTACCTAGGTACTCAATAATCGAATGTATCTGTTTTTTTTTTTAGAATTTCAGTCATAACTTCTTTGTTTATAAACCTATTTGGATGATTCTTTCTTTGTTGGAGGGTGGACCCATTTTAGTTTCAATGGCATTGGACCTTCAGCTTCGAAGATATACGAGGAAACTCTTCAAAATCATTGAGGTTGGTTTTCATTTTTGTTAAAAATTGTCTTGTTATGTATAAAACTTTGAACGGTCACAAGAGAGACAAACAGTTTACTAGTAGTTCAGCCATAGGTAGATACTGTTAGAATAATCATTTACCCGTCTACGTTTTCTCTCCGTGCACTAGTTATGCGTGAAATTAATATTTCACTGTATTTATATATTTAAGAATCAATATAGTCTAGCTGACTCGTACAACTATTTCGCACATTAAGGAGTATATAAACAATCTAACAGCTTTTGTGTTAGTTTAAAAATATAGTTAATAGATGCCGCCTCCTACACATGTTTGTTGAATATATTTTCATTAGGAATGTCATCAGAGATGTCATTCGTTAATAGCGAGGAACATAAGCTTTTTAATTACGAATACAAATTTCCGCCTGCTTCCTTTGTGATCTTTTTTTTCCAGTTTCTTGAAATAAGTTCCTAGATGTTATGCATTGTTGGAGAGCTAAGAAAATGGTTATGTTTTTGAAATAATCTGCATGCCAAGTTTCATAAGGTTTTTTTTTTGTTTTTATGGCATTTTAGTGAAAAAAAAAATGTAAAAAAAATATTGAAATAATATCGTTAATCGTCTCGCATTTTTAAATTTGTTGTTTTAATATTGATAAATAACCAGTGTTTAATCCTTTTTATAAATCAGAAGAAGAAATTAGATTTAAATTGATTCTTCTTTACAGTAAATTTTTGATGTTGCATTTTTGACTTATTTTGAAAAAAGCTAAAAAGCATGATAACTCAAAAATGGTTCATTTTTGCACAATGTTTATATATGGGAGTCAAAATTATCGCAAACAGTCATTCCTATCACCTCCCAAGGGGAATACGGCGAATTACCAATAATCCTGTATATGATTAAAAATTACTTATTACATTCTCTACAAATGTACTCTATGTTAATAATACATAGAGTCATCATGTATTCATGATCATGGATTTAGTATACCTGTCACCAATGATATTATACAATAGATGCAGTTTAAATCTATGCGTAAAACACTTATTTACTTATAATACCTGCCACGACTTTATTCATATATCATTTACGTACCTATTAAAAATAATTAAATTGTAATAATTTACTGGTCGACGAACTGTATTGGAATTAATTAGATCCATTAGAATCAGCTTAGTAATTTGTGTCAGTTTTTTTTTCATTAAATAAAACATCAATGGACATTGAATATAAATAAATAACTATATCTATATTATTATCATCTCTCAATAGAGGTATAAAGTTTATTTCCGAACAAGAATTAACTGTTTATCTTAAAAAGTGTTACTAGACTCTATATGTGAATGAATAGTTACCAGGCACTTCCCGAGGCGACTGTACCGGGCACCGCCGTCGTCCACCCGGTATACGTATATAAAGTTATCTCTCGACCCGATACCAACCATCTTGTTATCTGGCGAGTACTGTATCGTTTGTATCGGTTCCGAACTGTAATTAGATAAACTTCATTTAATTCCAACTCGAGAACGGAATATAACCGGGCAATTCCATTCCATCCCCCGTGACCCTCAATAATGTTATTATACGAGGATAGGACAATTTATTAAGATATAATAATATTATTTTATTTACGACAACATATCTCAATCGTTGAAGCCTCTCTCTAACAAAACATGTTAACGTTCTAATCTGTAGTTACATCGATTATTGAAATCATCGTTTAAAATAGAACAACCTGTAAACAATTAATATCAAAATAGGGTTCAACCACGCAGAGTTGAGACACCCAAGCCAACCTGAACGCGGTGCACTTTGCTGACGAACGAATATTGGAAATGGCGATAGCGAGGTACTAGGGATACACAGCTCGACTTTATCGCGACAACCATACACATGGTGAAAAGCCTCTCATGGTGATTAGTTTATGCGCGTCTTGTTTCGGAATCAACATATCAAGATTCTATTTACGTAGGCCGACATGACAGTACAAATTGGCGATAGATTCGTTTTCATCTTTCTGTAGTAACCGTCAACTTTGGATCGTACCTTGGTTACCATCAGAAAAAATGCCGTCACTTTGACGAACTACTGTAAAAAAACATATATATTTTCCGTAAGTTAACACATTTTCTGTGGTTGATATAAAAGGTAAATCCTAGGTCAGGTGCTCATATTCCCTTAAAGTTTGATTAGTAAGTGTGGTAGTTACCCGTCCTGGTGCTGAGTGAGCATCTCCCGCGAGTGAGGATCGAACACCATCCACTTGCCGGATAGGCTGCCTACCGCCACCACTGCGCCGTCGGTGGACCACGACGCACATTGCGCTCGCTCCTGTAAAATATCTTATTTTAAAATATTCTCTAACATGAGTGGTGATTGTTGTGATATACTGTGACTACGTCGACGGTCACCATTGTGGTGCTGATAAACATTTTACAATTACCCCAGGAAAGTCCCCCAAAAAATTGAAGATACAGTAAAATAATAAAGCATAATGAGTCAATACGAGTCACGGGGGTTATTATCAGGTCACTGGGTTTATTATTAGGTCACTGGATTTATTATTATTATGTCACTGGATGTATTAACAGTTCACTGGGTTTATTATTAGGTCACTGGGTTTATTATTAGGATACTGGGTTTGAACCAATCAGACGCTATGCTAAAAATCTGTATGCCTTGTCTTCTCCACGTTGAGAGCCTTATATCGCAAACCTAGTTATTTCTGTACAGTCGATAACAATAAGGCGGCGATCGACTTAGCTTCTGCACGTTGAGACAGTTTTCTACAACACAATTTTTAACAGAAAAAAAACTAACATCAATGATTTTGTTCAATGATCAATTAAGTTGAATCTCCAATGCCAAATTAAAATCGGACAACCTTTAAGGGTTACCTTTCCAACGAAAAAAATAATAATCTAAATTGATTCATAAACAAAGAAGTTACATCCAAACATCCATAAAAAATATACAATCTAATTCGATCGAACCTCGTGCTTTTCTGAAGTGAGTTAATAAAAGGAGAAAAACATAAAAGTGTGTTCCAGCATCTAGACTTGATAGCCAGTCCTCCTAAGGCTTAGAGTGTTACCATATTCAGCCACGTCGGCATTTAACATAAGATGAGATTGAAATAAATACAAGGTGGTCGAGATTGTAGTTCATACCTCGATGTCTTTACTCCAGACTGTTGAGTGGCTGAGCCCGTCCCACAGTTGGAGCAGCCGGTCCCAGCCCGCCGTCACAAACTGCGGCAGGGTCGGGTGTGTCGCCAGGCCCCATAACTCGTCCACGTGACCTGTGCAAACATACTTTTGTAATTCCTATATAATAATCGGTCCCCAAATTACCTCTTTGACCAAACGTTTGCGAAGCTAAAAAATAAAGGTTACATAAAGTATGTATCGATGCCTTTTCACTATACAAAGTGCGTCGAATAAAAATTCGCCAGTGTCAAAGTTTTATTCCCATGGAAGTGATAATTCGATGCTTTTTTATCTTTCACTCCGTTTTATTATTAATGTAAGTTCACTTAAATTTCGCAGAATAACCAAATTATATCACGAAACACTTTCTTCAAAGTTTATTTATTTACACAGAGCGCCTAACAGAAACCAACATCCACACATTATCATCTAAAAAAATTGTACAATCATTTGGTAAATGTGATATAGGTAACGACGGCATGCACGTTAAATACTACATGCTCGAGATCCTGGATTCGATTCTCAGGTCGACCAAAGTATTATTGGATTTTTTCTAGGTAATTTTAAGTAGCAGCTCGTAGTTTAGCTTTGTGCCCGATTACTGGCAAAAGGCTCGCCCCCTATTACATGGAACCTGTAAACATACCCGGCGAACTATAGGTGTGGGTATGTACTTTAGTAGACCTCGGCCTAACCCTTTGGGCGTACAGACGTGATGGTATGTTATGTTATAATTACAAATTAAATACAAATATTGGTTAAGAAATTTATTGGCGAGAAGAAAAAAAATGTAATGTTGAAAATAATTTCTTCATATTAATTACAGTATCGAAGAAGATGTCGACTTTATTTGTATTACTCTTGGAAACAACATTATTATACTGAATAGTGAGAAGTGACCCAGATGTGTACAAAATAGTTTATTGGTTCTTGTTCGTGGTATTTTTGAAGGTAAGGTTATATTTACTTCCGTACTCCTTATGTTACAGAATATATAATACGATATTGGAATTTTATGAATGAAGAAAAAAAATCCAAAAACTCCTTCGAAGACTTGCAGTCTTGTGAAAATACAACAAAACATTGACACTTGTCATTGTTTCTGTAAAATTACTGAGAAACCTTACTAGACGGAGGTAGAAAATGGATACATTACCTAGAACGGCTGGTGAGAACCCAAGTTCAAGGTCTCCATGTAGGATGCAATTTTTGGTAGTGCCGATAAACAACTGGCTTCCTCGACCCTCAGCGATGACACGCACTCCACCGTAGTGACCTTCGATCTGGGATGGAAACAGTATTTAACAGTTTAATATGATAAAACACATAAAAGGTCAAAGTATGATTTG
The DNA here is from genome assembly GCA_033032175.1 of Saturnia japonica. Classification (NCBI taxonomy): domain Eukaryota; kingdom Metazoa; phylum Arthropoda; class Insecta; order Lepidoptera; family Saturniidae; genus Saturnia; species Saturnia japonica. Next base: position 1,184,001 of record CM065317.1, read on the forward strand.
CGGAATACATAAAAAGGTGGTTAGGGACAAATTTTATACTTAATTAAGGGGGTATGTACCTAAGCGAGCTATGAATTCAAGCTCATGTTTAAGTTTGCTTGCTCCCTCCCACTTCTGAATAGTTAAAAATCTTAATAATTTTAAAATAGCTTCATCTCGTTTTGAAACTGAAACAACTCTTATCGACGTAGATTTTTTTTAGCTACCATTGCTCCACAGTTTACGAGGGATATCAAAGATTAAGACCAGCGGGAACCCATACTATGTTTGCAGGAATGAGTATTTGAATGTTCAATGATTTTTTCGAAATTCATCTACATTTACTAATTCGAAATAAATTGATAACATTATTGACTGATAGTGAAGAAGCATTGAAAGGAAACCCTACATAAGAATTGTTTTCGTAGTATACAATATAGTAGAGGAACATAATTTTAACACACCACGCTACTCGACGCAACGTGACGCGTGTTGAGTCAAATCAAATCGTACTAATTTGTATCTGGCCATACATCACATTATTAACAACCGATTCGACGACACGCTCATCTGTCTATCTTGTTTATAGCATAGTGATGTCCTTTTCTCTCCAAGTCGCGTTACGTGTTAAAAATATACTTCCACCGTTATTGTAAAAAAAAAATTGTGGATACAGTAGTGATTACAGGCTGTGATGTATATTGTGGTACTAACAATGTTCTCATTGCCGGTGGGGTTGATGTCGGAGTCGAACATGACGATGCGGCCGTCCTTCCCGCCGGCGGATAGTAGGGAACCGTCCTTGAGAGCGGCGACGCTGAACACTGGGCCCTCGTGCACGCTGCGCACCATCTTAGCGACGGTATTGGTGCCGCGCGCCCATACTGTTATGTTCCCGCTCGAGTCACCAGATACCACATCACCTGACCATTGTTTTTTATATGTTATACATATGCGGGGTTCTTGAACCGCGTGCAAACGAACGCGTGTGAAGACTCAGAGTGGGCGTGGCCGATCAACAACGCACACTATGAGCCCTCATACGCGTTCGTTTGCCTTGCCTGTGCGCGACATTACTTGCTACGTATGTTTGGCAAAACGTAAATAAAAATAAACAATTATTCCTAAGCCTTTTAGATTTGGAAATATGTTATTCATTATAATATATATCAAAAGACGAACCAAGAGGACGTTCTTCAATTTCGCGTTAGCATGAATAATAACAAAAGTTTCTGAAAACAAAGTAAGTACGATCGTGTCAACAAAAAAAGAGAGGAAATAAAGATGCACAATAAAATCCAACTAGAAAGAAAAAGTGATATTTCTGTAGAAAATATTATATGCGTCGCCGTTGGGACTTTAATTGGATAATATTAAAAAGTGTAAAATTGTAAGTAAAATAAATAACAATAAATAATAATTAACAAATAAATTAAGAAGTTGTTTATACTAATTAAAAAAATACTGTTTAAATCTTTTGCAAATGTACTTACTCCTACAAATTGTTATTCTTTCACATGTAACAAACATAAACATTTTATGAGATTTATGTACATTTTTTAGTCTAAGGGACCGATGAAATACGGTAGGTACTTGTAGTTCTTGGTGTCCCAGTGTTAGTGTTACAGTTTCTAGTGAAATTTTTGTTTGTAGACTATGGGTAGCAATGCAGTAATTTGGCCAAGCCCGTATTTAAGCAATAGAACATAATTGTTTACAATAACAGTCTGTAGTGCTATATCAATACAAAAATAGCTATTTTATAGATAAACCTATTAAAAACAATTATGAAACAATAAAAAACTTGTCAAAATACAATTAAAAACACATTATTTACAAAATCGGTTTTGTGGTTGTATTTGCCATTAATGACTGAGTATTTTTGTGTATGTGATTTTGAAGTTTGAAATCTTGGTATGGCTTTTGCCAGGAATGATGAGGGAAAAAACGCACCAGGATAGAACTGCATTGAAAAAAAAATCACCGAGTGCTTCGCAGTTCACCGTAATTAATTTGTGATGTGATTGTGTTTATATTAAGCTTTTATAATCCTTGTAATAGGGTCCATAACATAATATCCTTCAACTTCTTGGATATCTGAATGATATCGGTAAAGGTACTATGCCGGCGGCATGACCGCTAGTTGTCTAAACACAACTGAAATGATGCTTGTGGCTTACTGCCGATTTCTGCGGCATATGCCGTTGGTATACGTACGCGGCAATGTCATGCCTACCGTGCCACCGGCACAGTGCGTAGGAACCTTAAAGAATTTTTCCATTGTTTAGTCTTACCATTATGGTTAAATCCGAGGCATGTGACGTATTTTGGTTTGTCCCTGGATTCGAAAATACCCATTCGCTTATAAAGCATGTTGGTTTGGTCGAGGGTCCAGAACGCGATGTGGTTCTTCCCGCACGTCACAATCTGATTCCGGTCGAGAGGATGGAATTCAGCCGCTACAACGGTGTCCACTGAACACTGGAAATATATAAATCACATACATATTTTGATTGAAATAAACTAAGAAAAAGTTGGATTTATTTACAATATTTCTTTTTACAAAATATGGAATGTTAAGATAAAGTGTGAAAAAAATTGTCTTTTTATTATGTGACCAAATAACAGTTTTACTAGCACGATTCTATCTAAAAAATGCCATCTATTGTATTTATTATTAACTACTAGCGTATCCATGAAGTATTTAGTAGCGCTTACCTTGGTTTCAGTGAGGCAATGTCCTTTATCTTGTCGCTGCCACTCCCACACGGAGATGGTGTGGTCGGGTCCCTCGTCGACGGCAGCCAAAAGTGTACCCCCATCAGCTCGAGAGAAGGTGATACAGGATACGGATCGTTCCATATGGCCCGCTCCGATCACTGCCAGCGTGGCCAGGGACACAGAGTTCCAAACGCGGACATGGGGCTGTGGAAGCAAGAAACTATGGTTTACGAACTGTCCAATTAAAGTGCTTTATTTTACATACCTACACGCAAATACAATCTTGAATGTAAAATGTAATTATAATATTATCATTCCGGGATTTTAGCGACAGGTAGTATCGACTCTATGCTACTTCTTTCTTAGAAATTTTGGTAAATATAATCTATGTGTTCCGATCTATAGATTCGATTATTATATAAATCGATGGACAAAGCCTCGTTATTTGATTTTGTTCTTGAATTGAAATGTATTCGTCGTCAAGTAGGTATTCCAAACACAATATAAAAAACACTAATAGATTAAAAATTATTAGAAAGAAAACAAAAATCCAACAAATTTGACACGTCTTGACTAAATTTACTAAATTGTCTTGAATAATTTTTGCTTTTTATTTGATTCCCAGACGTCTTACATAAATATTATTTCACTTCCACAATTAAGACGAATCTAACGACACCTCGTATGCTAAAATCCATCAAACCGTTTAGGTTACAGAGCGTGACAAAGAAATAGACATACATACATACGCTGGAAAAACTTAAGCCTCCTTTTTCGCAGTCAGGTATAAAGGTATTAAAACTTACCCTCGCATCAAGCCGATCATGGCCCGCGCATTGGCCGCTCGCTATCACCAGCTTGTTGGGGTGGACCGCGAGGCACTTGACGTCGTCGGTGTGCCCCGTATAGTGTCTCTGGCACTGTTCCTCCACGTTGAACAGCACCACCACAGCCGCCACGAAGTACACTATCTCCCCAGTTGGGAGGAGATATAGGTTGCTCCGGCAATCTTTGCCCCTGAAGAAAATGATTCAATTAAATGCAGAAATTTCTTTGGAGATTTCATTCTACTTGGAGCAGTATACCCTAAAGAAGATCGCAGCCAAATAACCTAGTGTTGTGTTCCTGTGTTGAGTAAGGGTTTCAAAGCGTCTTGGGGTACGGAGGTGCAAGCTCGGCGATGCCCTAGTGATATCAATGGCATTACAAGCGTATATTCGTCTGCGTCACATAAGACAGAGAGACAGAGAGAGAGAGAGAGAGAGAGAAGTGAGTGGCTCGTAGGCACCTATATATTAATATATATTTTGTTCAAAATTAAATACTTGTTATGAATAACGTATTTATTTCGATAAGAATTAATAAAATGTTTATAAAAACACCTTCGCAAATAATGCATTATTTTTTGAACAAATTTTATTACCTTAAGAAAGGTTATATTGAGGCAATCTTAAAATATAGACATATGTAATAGCTGATTTTTTTTTTACCTTATAAGAGAAAAAATTTCTTCACACATAATTGTTGCGTAACTTTAACCATTTACACAGCGCACGCAATAGAAGCTCTCAAAAGGAATAACTTTCCCCGTTTTTGAAACATTTTTCCATTGATGCTCCGCTCCTATTGGTTGCAGCGTGATGGTATATAGCCTATAGCCTTTCTAGTTAAATGGGCTATCCAACACTGAAATAATTTTTCCATTCGAACCAGTAGTTCCTGAGATTAGCGCGTTCAACCAAACAAACAAGCAAACTCTTCAGCTTTATAATATTAGTATAGATTTATGACATGCCATTTGTAAATTCCATGTTTATTTTATAATACAAAAATTTTATAGGGAAAATATGAATATTGTTGGTTTTTACATAGTATTTAACATATTAAAACAGGTAAATACTTATTTTAAATAAATGACATTATAGGTAATCGATTACAAATTGTTGTATTCGGTATTAAATATTAAAAGCACCGGTGTACAGGAAATCTAGATTTCATGCTAAACAAACACAGTAATTCAAGGCCAAGGCACGCTTGGTCGATCAACTGAGTAATGAATGTCACTGTTGTGTAGAGTTCACAAATTGCAATTTATAGGTATTTTTATTAACTGGCAGTTGCTAATGAGCTCATTTCACCGTCCGATCGACCACACCCGATTTCCGGGGAGGACAGGGGGGGAGCTATAATCGTGCAACGTGGTTTCAACAAGATGGTGCGACATGCCATACATCTAATGCTTCGTTGGCGGCCGTAAACGAGATATTTGCTGGAAAACTGATATCGCGCCGAGGTGACATTGCATGGCCGCCTAGAAGTCCGGATCTAACGCCACCGGACCTTTTCATGTGGGGATACATTCACGATTAAGTGGGGATATATTCCCAGCCACGATTAACCAGTTGAAGATAAATATCCGAGAAGAAATGACAGCTACTCCTCGCGCAATGTGTTAGCGTGTTTTTACCTATTTGAGGTTCAGATTCGAGGAATATTTGCAGCGGGAACGTGCACACCTGAATAATGTAATTTTTAAGAAATAAATTTCCCTGATGTCTATTTTAATTGAAATAAAGATGTGTATGTATATTGTATTTTTTTTAAATATTATTGTTTAAAATACGCAAATCTTTCTGGCCCACCCTGTAATACAGAATACATATAGTCCAAATTACTTGTGTATTTTATGAATTTTATTTTCTGTTTTGTAATATAACCACTTGATCTGGGAAACCTTAACGACTTTGACACAATTTAATGCTAGTACTGTCATCAACAAACTAATTAATAAATACTTAAATAAAATATTTTATTCTATTATAATTATTTTACGATAACTAAAATACTTTTGGAAAGTTGTAGAACAACCTATAACAAGGCGACAAAGTTACCATGTAGTTAACACAATCCATGGACCTAGTTGCGAGTATCCATGTGTCAACGGCCCGACTTTTTCGCAATGGGGTAGGTAATACGTGCGTTATTCGCTTTGACCCCGTTTACAGTTGCGTGTTAGTTTTACTAGCTTTATACGCGGTAGGCTGAGTTCGGACAACGAACCACAACTATCGCTCCATCACTGTATAACTATTAATAATACCAACCTATTAAGTGGAGTTTTACATAGAACACGCATACATGATATTAAGATTGGAATAAATAACCCGGCCGAATTCAGAAATTTGATATTTTTATACGTGAATGTACTTACATATGTATCTCCGATTGGTACGGGTTATTTTAAAAATTAAACAAAGGATGCTCGTGTCCGCTCTCTTAGTAAAATACTAACCAAGGCCTCTTTCAACCAAAGTAATCTATACTAATATTATAAAGCTGAAGAGTTTGGTTCTTTGGTTGAACGCGCTAATCTCAGGAAGTACTTGTTAGAATGGAAAAAATATTTTAGTGTTGGATAGCCCATTTATTGAGGATGGCAATAGGCTATATAACATAACGCTACGACCAATAGGAGCGGAGCATGAATGCAAAATGTTGCAAAAACGGGGAAAAATTATTCCTTTTGAAAGTTTCCATTGCGTACGCTGCATAAATGGTTAAATTTAAGCAAAAATGGTATGTGACGGAATTGTTTCTCTTAAAAAGCCCACGAAAAAGTCCGCGATAGCATATTTCTATCTTTTAAGGTTGACGCAATATAACCTTTTTTATGGTAATAAATTTTGTTATAAAATAATGCATTATTTGCGAAAGTGTCTTTATAAACATGGTATTAATCCATAACGAAATATATACGTTATTCATCACAAGTATTCAATTTTGGATACAATTGCCCTTTATATCATTTGATTGCAATGAATATCTTAGGAAATATCACAGTTTTTAAAATAACTCCGCAGCAAAATAATAATGAAGTAACGCCGCGTGCATTTTAGCGAAATGATGTGGTAGGTGCCTACGAGAATTGTTATTTGGCTTTGTCTACGCCCCACTCTTTCTAACCGTCTCTCTCTTTGACGCAGACGAAGTTGCGCGGGTCAGCTAGTATATTATATTATGTTGAAGAAGTTTCTATACTAACTCTACTACTGGACATAAGTAGTTTTCAGAGGTAAGGTACGAGCTTCACGAAGCTATAATATCACGCAAAAATGGCGACTTCATATGCTGAGCAAAGTAAAATTCTTTTTTCAACTCGAAGAAATACGACGAGAACATTTCTCGAATGTCCAAGTTTAGTCAGCATGTTTATCCATTGACAGTGTCAGTAATTAAATGGACATTAGAAAAAGTTCACAGGTACTGAATTAGAAGACAACGAATCGAGAAAATTCTATCGGTATCCTGGACTAATAAGAAGGTAATTCCGTTACTTTCGAGGTATTGTTTTCGCCTTTTTACTGATGTTCACGTTTCACTACTGAAATCCACTTTTGTAATTATTTGAACGCAATGTAAATGTATTAAATATCTTTTATTAATTATTTTAATTAATTAAATTAACATAGAACAGGACCAATCGAGTAAAAAGTGCTTTTAAGGTAATTGCGACATGACAATTATCTTATTGTCATTCATGCTGTATGGTTACCTACTCACCATAAAACGTTTGAAACTCTCGAGGCATTACTAATGATTATTATCACGCTGTGTTCCTTCTGAGGTCGGCACAAACGAGCAAACCATTATTTCTCTTCCATCAAGTCTATTTATGAATCACATCTACTGAAAACCGCCTTAGATGGTATGTAAAAAGACAGCGATGATCATGCAGCGCAAATTATGCTGAACTTAAAGGAACATAAGAAAATTGAGAAGATAGACGAGGGACGGAAGAAGGATTAAAATCCACATTCATTCAATTTTTAAAAAGATCAAAAAAATTTCTCGGAAACGTATTTCTACAGCAAATAAGTTATTTATTTCTCGAGTTTTATATTATTACCTATATATTATTTAAGTAGCTATATATTAAAAAGATGGAGGTGCCGAGAATAATTAACAAATATAAAAATTGTTGAGCACTGAATTAAAAAAGGACCCAATAAGGCACGAATGGATCACGAATCTCGCGCAGGTCGAAATTTTATGTCATGGGCATCATTGTTACTTCTGCCTGAGTATTCAATATCCATATATGTATGTAAATATCTGTTTGGTAACCCAGCTCCTTTTATGCATAGTTCATATTTAGATGGTCGTGTCAAATAAAAGAGTTGATGTATTATAAGATATGCTATGTGATGAACAGCATCGAGTGCGACTATCTTCAACACAATAAAATAAGATGTTTCGCAAACAAAACTTCATAGTTACAAAGTTCGCACGCATCGTTAAAACTCTCTCATGATTTTTTCATAACACGCCTAAAGAAGAATAAATCTGTCGTATTTAGTTTTAAAACTACTGCACAATAGATTCATCACCATTACAAGTAATTTAGGTAAACAATTTGAAGTGTAGGAGGCCATCACTGGGTAGTGCTTTACACAATTGTTAAATTGTCTAATGACTTTCAGTTAAGAGATACGTGACAGGATGATTTGGTGATGGCTCTTGTGTTAATGTTTTGTAGCGTGCTGATAATAAAAAAAATATTGAAGATAATTACATTAAATCTATATAAATAGACGTAGGAAAATTAAACACTAGCTAATTGTGTACTAAATACAATTAGATTACCAATAAAAACAAAAAGAAATACTGTCTGTATAATAAGTTAGAGGTACCACGTAAAGACTGTAAACGATTTCTATTATTTGTACAATTTTCTAGTCAGCCTGTTGGTATAAATTCAATTTTTCTGTACATAGAAATAAACCAATATGGAGGATATTACTGGAAAAAAAGAAAAAAACCGATTGACCCATAAAAATGGATTTTTATATTATGTCCTTACTAACACTATATTTTTTACCTATACTAATTTTTATGCTAAGTACGTTAATTTTTCGGAGATTTACATATATTGCAGTAAAGATTGTTTAAATAGTCAACTACGAAACAAATCACACTGTGATCGTAAATTATTTTCTATGTCGAAGTAGGTGATGGTGATTTAGTTGAAGCGCTGATACCGCTTCCAAAGACTTCGTTTGAAATTTTATAATAAAAAAAACCATCGTGACGGTGGCAAGGTATTTTCTTGTGATCATCTGGATAAATTAAATTAAAAATCGGTCGCTGAGCATCTATAGGAAATTTCTGGTGTTTTTGGGAACAATAGCAGTATCCATTTTAGGAATGACAGGCATCATTAATAAACATTAGAAAAGTTTCGCTAAACAAAATAAAACTGATTCTTAAATTGAACCAAGTTGGAGCCTTATACGAATTAAAATTGAAACACTTTGTTCACTCGTTTTAAAATAAAATAAAATCAACATTTGACTGAATTTCGTTATTAGTTTTATTCCAAGATTGACAATTTAAAAGCCAGCCCCCAGAAAAGAGAATAGAGTTTATAAAATCCAAGGGGCTATGCTTGAATTGTTTTGCCTTAAGCCATAATGTGAAAAACTGTCACCGATCTACCTATTGTCGACGCTGTGGAAGAAGACATCACATCTTATTACATATTAAGAGAGCTACAACTTGCGGACCCTCATCAACGGAGAATATAAGAACTCTTGCTGTTTCTGTCAAGAAAGAGTCCTCTAATCAAGATAATGAGAAAAAGATTTTGGCTCACTTTGCTGTAGAGAGAAATAGTGAAGTACTACTGGCAACAGCGTTAGCTAAGATCAAAACCCCATCTGGGTTTTCCGAAATAGTTCGAGTTTTAATAGATCAGGGTTCAGAAGCATCTTTTGTAACCGAAGACACAGTACAAAGATTAGGCTTGTATAAAATCCCTATGAATGATCTTGTTTCAGGTGTAGGTGATGGTGATATGAAAATTAAAAGTGTGACCAAATTAACATAAAAATTACACAGAATATTTTTTTTAATGATACTAATGTTTTCAAACACTCTTTTTTTTTAGATCTGACTACACTGTTAGCCTTAGGGGCCCTGAAGCCACTGCGGCTTTCACAGCTTCACCGAACTTGGGAATTGAAACACAAATCCAGACTTCTTAAATAATACATGACCAAAACCGTCCCATTTTTGTCAAATACATCATACTCGTGATGCGTGAATACTCGTTGGCTTTAAATAGATGAAACAATTTAAAACCAAAACCACATTTTAATCCTTTTTGTGGTTTATTTAGTTTCACGACGATTGGATATTCGTATAACATTTACTAGTTTTTTGTAATCTAATGTTATTTTAAGTATAAAAATAAGAAATATTTTATTGTAATTGAAAAGTTTAAAACGAACAAAGCTTATACAAGATCCATGGATGCTTCATTGAAAATACAGGTAAACCCTGAAGGAAAACTAGGTTAATTTGCATGATTCATTGTGATTAAACATAATGATACTATTGTACGACAATCCCGCTCGACGAGGCCATTAATTCCCTTAAGTGGAGACGGTCCGCTGAAGGTCGTTTGGGTTTGGGTTTGTCATAAGGTTAAATACAATAGTAATTAATGTCGTTTATATTTTAAACCCTTAGTGGATAAAATGGTATAATTATTCATGTATATGTTAAGGTAAATAATATTGCTTGCGTTACGAAATAGGAGTATGTAATGATAAAAAACAGATTTTTTTTATTGACTTAATAAACATTAACTCAAGTAATTTTTTTCTGTTTCATGAATCAACAAATATTAGTTAATGTATTTGTAATATTTCACAATATACTCTGTTATTATGACAAATAAAATGCCCTATAAAGTTACATTGCCGCTACGGATTTTTAGTTATCACATGCAGGGTGCGGCGATATGCCACATCCACACAGTTTCACCAAAACCAAAACACTACTTTGTCGTTTCGATTCCGCATTTGTAAGCATAGTAAGAGTTTTACAGCTTTAATTTATCTTTTAACCGTGCCATAAAATGGTGTTGCGAAGAAACTAAAATTGTAAATACAGAATAAGAAACTTTTAATCGTATATTTAATACAAATACAAAAATAGACCTCAGAATGATAAATAGGTCTATATTCATATAGAGGATTCGATTCTAAATCTTAGCATGTATAATATAAGTCGCAAAAAACATAGGTATCTGGGAATATAAAAAATTCGAAAAAATTAAGGGTTCTTTAATTTTTGAAGTGAAACTTCTTTATCGACGTATGGGAGAAATTTTTGTAGCAATCGTCACGTTTTTCGGTTACGCGCCATGTTGCTTTTTTTATCAAAGTTTAGTATAGTGACGTAAAGAATATAATGTAATATATTATAATAATAACAACAATATATTAGTTTTGAAGTTTGGTTTGAAATAAGAATAACAATATATTAATTTGAAAGTGATAAAATGAAAAGACTTATTCAAATTTAAGTGAATTTACAAGAAAAGTGAGAGTGATTATATATTTCGTTTTATAAATTCATCACGTATGAGCATGATTTTAATATTTATTTAAAGTTAACCTCACTTTTTGATTGTAAGTATCAGTGAATGTATATAAATCTGTTAAAATTAGCAAGTATTAATAAATATGACTGTAAATCTAGTGAACATTATTAATTCTAAAAACATTAAAAAATATAAATTAAATAATAATTTAAAAATAAAACAAAACACGATTAGAAAATAAAAATATGTACACGTACATCTTTTTTAATTATTCGTTTTTAATGATTTATTTATTCATTTTTAATTTTATATAATCGTTGCATTTCTACAAGATTAACTGTCAACATATAATTGTATTATTTTGAAAAGATAATTCCAATTATTTATTCATAACTTGTAAATATAATACAATAAATAAATAGCAATGATATTATAATAAGAACAATGATAAAATAAATTACTCATCAATTGTATGCATGTCTATATTAATAAAATAGCTTTAATTTAATACGGAAAAAATTGTTTTTCTTAAGGCTTAAGCCTTATCTACCCCATTTTCGTGAAGTTGCAAATAGTAGAAAAATGATATGTCGTAAAGAAGTTTCACTTCTTACCTGTGTACTTTGGTACACACACACATTTAAAAAAAAAATTAAAATGTATGTTTATTGTGGATGATTTTAAATTGGTACAAGCTACATGACACGAAAACGTTATTAAATAAACGTAATAGTAACATTCAATGGGAGAGATTGCACAACAAAGAACATCGACACAATGCCGTTGGGCATTCGGTGTTTTTTCTGTTACGCTTTAGTCACTAACAGGAAATAAATTACATAATTCCACCATAGCCTTTCTAACTTCAAATCATAAGATGATATCTATTCGTGTATCATTACTTCTCCGATTCGAACGCTGACTGATTCACAGAACATGACAAGTCACACATGTTGATAAACCCTAGTTTGTCGCGTTTCGTGATCATTCAGTATACATATTATATCCAGCAGACTTACAATCCGGCACGGCAGAGGTTACCGGCGATGGACTGCGATAACTTACCATTAGGCACAGTGCCGTGTTACTATATAAAAAACGTAATAATAAATCTATGAGTATGATTGAGGTAAAACGTTGGGTTTTGAGTTAAATATATAATACATATATTAAGCATGTAATGATTATAGCTATCGCAGGAGAGATATAAATGTTAATATAATCATCTGCTAGCCCATTATGTGATACCACAAAACGCAGTTCCACAACAGAACACGAGGTGGGCTTCGGAGTCACAGTTTTACGGTAAAAGTTCTCTATGTCTTATCTTTCTCCTACTGTGAACATGTGGAATCCATTTATAGGAAATATGTTCCCTCTTTTTTACGAAATCGGGTTCTTCAAGTGTAAACGTGAAGAGATATGTAGACTGGTATGACAACGAACTCTTGGGTCACCGTTGCGATTGGATGTAGTGTGCTTACCATCAGGGACAATACCGTCAATTTGCCGTCCTACTATATCTATATATTAATATGTGAAGCAAAAGCTTTCGGTACCTTTTTAAGCGTATTACGTGCACGGAAGACTGTGAGATTTGGCATGGTTAAAGTTTATATGGAGAAGGAGTGCAGAAAGTTAACATTTATCTATAATATCTGTTACTAATTATTAAATTAAATAGATTAATACTGCGACTCCTAACCCGACCAGTGCCATTGAACTTAGACTCACAAAATCAAATTGACATTGTCACTCAATGAAAAGTGACAGCAAGTGATGCTTATTGTTTAGGTTCATGAATACTGCAAATGTCCAACAGAAAATAGTCTATGATCAAAAAGTCGCTGGTTGAATTTCGAGCTAGGGCGATCGCTAGTATATATAAAACAGCGTGTCTGTTCATGATTATCACAACCTAATCAGAGTGAGATAAGGTGTGTAACAGTACAGGTTAAAAGGAGCGGTTGAATCACTCGTCCGGTGTTATATTCTCTACAGTTTTCATGACCTTGCCACAACACAATCATACAATCGATAACGATTGTCATGGGTGTGTGCTCATTCAAAATTAACGAGTATGGATAATACAGCCTTTTGTTGATTTATTAAAGTTATTGATCGATTTAATGTTATACTGTCGGCTAAATAAAAATACGGTGGACATTCTGTGATAACCGTTTTAGAAGTGTTCGAAATTGACCACGAGCCTGGACAAGGTTGCCAAATTACTTCATTCCATGTGAAGAAAATCAACATACCATCACTCCTGTATCCTCGAAGGATTAGGCAGAGGTATACTAATGCAGATCCACAGTTCGCCGGGTATGTTTTTTAGGTCCCATGTAATAAGGGGCGTAGAAAAAATGTAGAAATGTCTAGAAATATTTAATACTATATGGAAATGGATATAATTATCATTTAATGATTTTTTAAATAAATACATTAAAAGTTTTTAGTCAGGGAATCTATGACGGCTAGCTTCCACTCCTATTTCACCGTTCCTATTTGACCCATTTGTTGTTAATAACATTAGGCCACACTGGTTTATCTCTATACTATAATCCATATTTAATATTATAAAATTAAAGAGTTTGTTTGTTTGGTTGATCGCGCTAATCTCAGGAACTACTAAGTCGAATAGAAAAAATATATAGTGTTAGATAGCCCATTTATCTAGGAAGGCAATTTTGTTTATTTATCAATGAAAAATGTTGCAAAAACTGGGAATTATTATTCCTTTTGAGAGCTTCCAATATCTGACGCAGAGGAAGTTGCAGGGATCAGCTAGTGTATTATAAAGCTTAGGAGATTGTATTTTTTTTTGTTTGTTTGAACGCGCTACTCTCTGTAACTACCAGAAAAATTTGAAAAAATATTTCTGTATTGTATAGTCTATTTATTGAGGAAGGTTATAGGTTATATAACTTCACGCTACGACCCTAAGGCACGGAGCAGTGACCGTGAACGTCAAGCGATCTGTCAAGCTGTAGGCAAGTGAGAACAACGGTAGGGGCTACACGGCCGAAACAGAATATAATTTTGGTTCCTACGAACCTGTAAAGGTAATAAAATGACATACCTATATCCATAAACCCATTCGAGTTTGAGTTTATTCTGTGGAGGTGGCGCCACTTTAGCAGGATCCAAGGAGTCCCGGTCGCTCGGCCCGTACATAATGACCGGTCGGCCTCGAAGGTACATTCTCATGGATCCGTCCTCTTCGTTATACTGGCATGTGTGCGTACTGGGGACAAACTCATCGTTTTAACATTTTGTCCGTATTTTGATCCAACATTCCAATTCAAAGCATGTTGAACGCAAATGTTTGAATAAAGTGCTATACGAAAATACGTGAAGATATATTAATTAACGAGTTGAATTAGAAGTGTCTCTGTTGAGAAATTGGTTATCAACATTATGATTGGTACTAAGACAGTTATGTAATTTTTTATGTGTATTTATGTGTAAATGAAACATATAGAGGACCTTCAAGTAAGTAAATAGAGAACAATGTCAGAGTCAACTTTTATATAATCAAAAATTAAAATTTATATTTTTCCTTGTCATATTGTTCCTTGTTAATAATTCTTGTAAAAATACTAATAACTTTGGAATACGTTGACTTTATGATAAAACTGTCTGTTTATGTATTCAATATGGAATATTGACTGAGCAATCTTTTTTCTTATCAAAATACAATATTTGTTTTCTATGGTTTGAAGGGAGTGTAATTTTTGTTCGGATATACCAATGAAATGTCATTGGGATATACACGGTATTTATAAAATTTAATTCATGAACCACTCGTGATCTAAGACGTAGGTAAGCCCTACTATAATAGTTGTTCCTTCGGAAACGGTTTGTCTAATACAGGGACCTTCCGGTATACCATAGATGTAGGGTACACACACAAAAACGCACCAAAGTTTCATAGCAATTGGAGGATTGTTTTTTTTAGATCTGGCTACACTCTTATATTGGTAAGAGCCCAAGAAAACTCGAGCCTCGGACGGCTTTTACAGCTTCACCGGGCATGGGCTGAGTGCAGCCGCAAAACGAGTGGTTTAGAAATGCATAGGAAACAAACGAACAAAAAAATACTTTTTTAAATTACTTTTTTATAACAAATGTTTTATTTTACGTAACAGCTGTCAATTTGATTCATGCGGAAGAAGCAAAAAATAATTCGGATAAACTATTTACGATGGATTTCCAAACAGTACTTACTTACGGTCTTCTTCAACAAAATATCTAAGGGACATTAATTGACATTTATATATAAATTTTGTTTATAGCCAACATTTACAAATTAGTGACCTTAATTCTTGACATAAGTTTGCTAGTCATCAGACGGGGAGCCCAATTAGACGTTTACGGTACGAGGCACAGATTTTTTTGTGTATATGTAACGGAAAATAAAAAACACACTAATTAAATAAAATACTAGTGATAAAAACACGAAAATGTATTAGACAATATTAGTTTTAATTAGTAATTAAATTTACACATGCAGCAAAGTTAGTTTTAAAATATTTAGTGAATATTATTTTACAGTTAGTAAATGATGCATTCGAAAAGTACATAACGCATATTAAATGGCAAAGGCATCGTTTCAAGCTGCCAATTTTTATTTTGTTGAAACCACCCAAGCAACTTACATTGAGGTGAATGACATTGTCGCTGCGTTATTGTATTGTAAAAGCTTTTTTTTTCGCTTCTGCCCACATAAATAAACACCCACGCGTAAACCACCGAATACTCAACTAGACGGAAAAGAATCTAAAAATAAAATGAGAAATTAATGAATTTAACCATAATGAGCGCGACAACAACCGCACATTAGAGTTCGATAGATAAGAAAAAAATAATTAATCAACGCGCGATATCTACATATGCGGCGAGTGTTAGTTTTATAATCTGTTACCTGTCATCCATGGCGCTAAAACTTTTTGTATAGTATTCCAAATACGAAAACGAAATCGAGTTCACCGGACGCGTATTTTTTATAATAAACCGGTTTTAGGCACTGATCCCACAACGTACAGCCGGCATCTGATAAAAACCTTCGCAGACTGCGCGTTTGAGGGCAACTCTGAACGAGAATGTAAATGTCATGTGCGCAGTTTTGTATTGGAACATTTTACTAGCACAGAATACATTGCCGGTTTACTTGATTAATTGTATTACTTCCTAAGAGAATAACACCAATGTATGTTTATTTCGTTTGTTACCCGTGAGCTAAAGCAGTTTATTGGTTTAAGATCTTATACTTAAAATGAGTCACCGTCATGCAATACCAATGAAGTGATGATGATTATAATGTTGACTAAAAGGAAATTATTTGTTTTCCTTACACTTACTTGTCTTACGTTTCCTTAAGTTAACATAAACAGATTGTGTAATTCTTATTTGATTTTTACATGAAAACGATGTCCACATAGTGTAATTTTACTTTAACAATGTATACGGTAGCCGGGTGCAGTGAAGTAACTTTAGCAAAGTCTTGATTGAAAATATTATTTTCTATGTAATTTCATTGGTCCTTTATTGACCTTGCTTCACCTACACCGTTTTCTTACGCAATATTAAAACTTTACGAAAACCTGTTAATTTTAAAAGGTAGCAGCACAGCCTGTGCTTGATGCTAAGCATAGTAAAATCGAAAAATAGTGGTGACCACCAAGAAATGAGTTCCATTAGTGGTCGACGCTGTCATACCAGCCTGGAAGCCTTTTGACAGCTGGATATATACAATGGCAGATCCCGAAACGCGACAAACTAAAAGAAAGTTTAGTTTTAGTCGTAACCTAGTTACAGTAGTTATAGTCCAACACATATCCTTACCACCCCGCTTAAGTACTGGATTCACGTGAAGCCGACAAAGAAAAAAAAGTTGGGTTCTGAAATTCGTTCACATTTGACCTAATTGTACTTCTAAGAGGTTAGTGTAAGCAGACAATTTTTTTTTTCTAGTTTAGTTGACATTGGCGAATTCGCTTACATAGGCCGATAGCCAAAATTAAAAAGTAATTAAAAAACGTTTACTTGTAAAGTTATGGGCTTCTAAAAAATAGTCAAATTTTAAATTCGGTTTTAAAAAAAAATTGTTTTTCGAATCGAACTACAATAATATATTAAAATGAAAGTAGCGAATTACTTTATTAAGTAGTTAATTACATACTAAGTACTTATTTCTTTTTTCGTGTAAACCAATCGGCAATACAATACAGTGGCACACAATAGACTACTTGACTCAAATTTGGTGCAATAAATAAATATTTTCTGTATGTAGTATTTGACTTAGAAATAAAAAATTAACGATTTCAGATATTAAAAGTGTAATATGGCTACATATTTACATTTTATTTTTATTTTTTTAATGTCTGAAAACGCTGTGTGCCATGTGACATCATAGGTACCTAAGGAGGCTCAGAACATTGACATTTATGACATAAAAAACATCGGAGATTTTTACAATGATGAACGTTTTGCAAAATATGAAATGTATGTTTTCGACTCGTACGACGTCACAGCAGAGATTATATATAGACTAATATGGGCGACAGCTATTTCACCTGTTTACAAAAAGTAAACTTTTAAAATGAAGTTTTTCGGTTTTCTAGGTCCTTTTCCCCCTAATCGGACAATATCTAATAATTTAAGACCTATTTTAAGATAGAGTAAACTAGTCTATTTTCGTAGTCAATTACCGAGCAACTGCGAAATAAAAGTATCACTAGCTGATATCAGTAATCCAAGATATTTCAAGTAAAATGACGTCATAAAAAAAAATTATATGACTGGCTGAAAAAGACTTATAGTAACGTAGGTCTTTAATTTAAATTTACAAGTAACAAATACATTAACACTTTTAATTTGTGCACCAAAACCAAAGCCCGAAAACTTGAAATCAACCAAAGTACCCATAAATTATTACCCACCAACTCCCGGCAGTCTTGGATAGTCGGATGGTACTCACCCGTGCTTCAGTATAGGTCCATTTTGTGACGGCTTAGAATATAAGTTTAACAATGACTTTGTGCTCGTGAATCTAGAGAACCAACAAAAAAAAAGAAAGTAGTTTAAGCGGTAACATAAGACACAACTATGATAACTAACTACATAATGAACACAATAAGGGAGACATGGAAGATGCGTGCGGAGATATTGCTGGTTTGGTTTTGTTGTCTGTGAGCGTCCAGTTTCGGGTTACTAATTCTGCCATAGGAATGTAAGAAATAAAAAAGAAAATGTATAAGAATAACTTCTTGATTTGATAAAAAATTACATTGCGAAAAAAACCACTTAAAATTTGATACGAGTTTATTTGAATTCTCGGGATTTAAATCCCAAAGTCTGTAGATAAATTTCAGCAGAATTCTGTATTTCCAAGCTGTTTGGCAACCCTAATCCAATGCCGTGAACACAACATAGTTTTAATGATTTGTAAAGTCCTTCAATATATATGTTTAATGATTTAGTTGCGACAGTGTCTTATAATATTTAGTTCGTGGTCACGCTGTAAGAGAAATTCTGATTTGTTACATTCATCTTCAATATTAAGTATAAGTACAATAATATAAGTATAATGATAGAAGATCATTTTAAAAAAAATGAAAACTAACTTCAATTATTTTAAGGAGTTCCCTGGTGTATCTTTGTATTCGAAGATCTAATGCGAATGCAATTCAAATGAAACCACCATTTCAGAAGAAAAAAGAATCATTTAAATCGGTTCATAAACAAATTAGTTATGCCTGAATTAGGGTTGTCACCTTTTTTTGGAAGAAAAATAGTATATTTTTCAAAAAATAGCAAAAAATATAGTACTTTTGGGAAAGTTAGGAAAAATAAAAGTACACATTTGTTTTTAATCATTATTAATCAACTGCCCAAAAGAAAAGTGTAACGTTTACAGTGTTCATGTATGTGACTTTCTTTATTCTGTCAAAACTTTTAAATGCCTGAACAAATTTGAAAAAAAAAACCCTTCACAGTTTTGTTGAATACATGTAAAACTCAGACGAAAAGATTCTGTGGTCTGTGAGAAGTGAGGCAAAATATGACTGACAAAATGAAAATAAATTTCAATTACAATTTGCCCTTCTTTTTAATTTAACAAAAGAATATAAAATTAGTGTGACAGTTGAATTAGCGATGAAAAAATTGCATTTTTCGTACTACATTATTTTTCTCTAATTTATAGTACAATTGACTAAAATATAGTACGATACTATATAATAGAGTACGGGTGGCAACCCTAGCCTGAACATCCATAAAAATACAATCGAATTGAGAACCTCCCACTTTTTTGAAGTCTGTTAAAAACCATGTTGTATTCTCGGTAATTATACTACTATGTAGTTTTTGTCTTGTTTCTGTAACTTTTTAAATATTGTTTTGAGTTATCTTAATTACTCTTTGTTTAAATATTGTATTTACATATATGTATAAATAATAATAACTTCATAGTTGATTTATGAGCAAACGCTATACAACGTAAAACAGTCGATGGAGACAACATGGTATGTATGCAGTATGCAGTATAGATAAGTGACCCTTCAAATTCTGTGTGAATTATCTGAACTATATGAGAAGTACTTGTTCACATTTACGCCTAAATAAATGGAAAATAAACAATAGAAAGGCGTAACAAAATCCGACTGATAAAAAAATTGCGGCAACGCACGTGTGTTTGTTAATATCATGTTGATGTATTGATATTTAGGTTTACAAATAATTCAATTTAGAGATTAAAATGAACAGCTTAGTAGGTACTGCACCTATATTATGTAAAAAGTATTCAGATGAATGAAAGATGGACACGTCTCGATCCCATGTTTCCGTCGCGTGCTCCCAAATTTATAAAGTGCTACAACCTTAACCATAGATTCAATTAAATAATACATGTCTGGAGCTCTTCAGAAAACTTATCTTGGATAGTTTAAAAAATTACACACTGACTAGGCGGACCGAGATAGTCCAAAGCAAATTTTACATCATTAAATTGTTTTTTTATTAAATAGCTTTACCCCACCATCAAGTTTTCATAAACGGTAAAAAAGTAAGAATATAAACACTTCGTTTATTTTGGGTTACAGTAATCCTACACTGTCACACGCTCGCTCGATTATTTAAAGAGTAAATAGATATAATTACAACTATTGTATCTGGAGTTTGTATTATCCCCAAATTTAACAAAATTATCGATATAGTCAGTAGCATAACGAAATAATACTAGTTTAACGTAATTGCTTCCCCGTCATGTTTTCCTTCACCAAATGAAATAGTTGAAGATACAGATGACATTTTGCTTGCTAATGATAATATAAATTCTACAATATACATAAATTACACTAACAATATTACATTGTAATGTAACTACTGACCTGCTGTTGCAAATAAGTCCTTGCGCGTTGAAATCCCCCGTAGAGTTCCATCTCTTGGTCAGGTTGACACCCGGAGAGACGCTCTGGTTGCTCGAAGTCGAGTTGTTCCGAGATCTACAGACAAGCTCTATTGACTACCGATCTACAGGCGATCTACTGTGTAACGTATCAAGCTATACATAATTGAATATATTGCTAAACAACTCAATCGCTACTTCAAGAATTGATTTAGGGTTTGGAGGCATTACCGTGACAACGTTTTCAGCCATAAAATGATTATAGCAGTCTTTTCCGGTGTGAAGGATGTGTTTCGCAACACTAGCACATGAGTCGTATAAACTCAGACCTTAAGGCTAGCGACCTACCTGCGACTGACCTTAGAACTGCCGTCTGCCGTCCTATTTATGGTTGGTAATAGAGGCTGCAATTCTAATGCTACTGTGCTACGTTCAATCGATAAAAAATAAAACGCGATACACACAATGGTCATGAGAGACGAACTGCATTTAAACTCCGAGTTAACTGCAAAATTACAGTTTGGATGCGGTTTCGGTGCAGTTGTCATGATTGCATCGGGACTGTTGACTAACTGCGAAGTCAGCTTGAAATCAGCGTGTAGTTCTAACTCAGTTTCACCGACTGCATCAGAGCAGCGCAAATTCAATAAAATTTAGTTATATTGCTGACGGTTCAGTACATCTGCAGCAAAACCATATCCAAAATAAAATTATGGAGCTAGTTTGCCGCCGAAATGCAGATCGTATGTAATGTAGTGACCCCTGTAGAAAATAATGAAAACGTTCATTAACAGTAAGTTTCGGCCTTTAGTCAGTGACTTGCTTTGTCGCTATACGTTTGAGATTTAGCCAGGAATTAAAAAGATTTAAATTTTAATATAATGGAACGAACATAAGAAGTTGAACCGAGGTCAAAGGTACTTTATTTTTCTTTACTTCTTCTTTCGTTTGAGAGTTCAGCTCTTGTCGGTGTAGGAGTTGCCACTGTTACCTATCCTCTCCCTTTCTTTTGACATCTTGATACGACACGACTCTCACTTAATCCTTTACTTATTGGAAAAAGCTTCGTCTAGGTCTTTCTCTTCCTCGCTTTCAAAATTATTTTAAAGAAATTGTCGTGCCGTATCAAGGTTCCAATCATCTTTCCTCTTCTGTTAGATGTTTCTCAACAACAATATTTTTCGTCAACCATTCTTAACATTTTCTCATTTGTAATCCTTTCTTTCCAACTGATGTTCTCCATTCTCCGCCAACACCACATCTCAAAAGAAGCCAACCTTTCTCTGTCCCTTTGGTTCATCGTCAATGTTTCATAGACATACAATGCTATGCTCCAGATGTAGGTCATGTAGGGGTTTCTGCACACAACCAAGAAATACATAAAGGTAGTTAGGTTTACAGGTACACCCAAAACAAGCAGTCAGTAAAATGTAACTCAGTGGTTTACATCTTCAAGTACATCAATGCTTAACATCAAGTGAGAAACTTAAATGAGGTCGAAAGCCAGTTTAAAACTAAATAAAATAGCAACTTTATGACTAACGTATTTAAAAATAGTAGCGCGTGCCGCTTCAAGTAATAACTAGTTTAATTCATTGTTAATTATTTTTCTTTTTCAGCTTAGTTGAATTATAATTTGAAATTTGCGTTGTAAAAATATTCATAATGAGTGCTTTGTTTTAATCTGTAAACACGTCTGCAACCGGCCTGTCTGGCTTTGTTCTGTGTGCATGTATTTTTATTTTATAATAGATAGTGCCCGCGACTTCTTTCACTTGATAATGCTTTTGGTGTTTCACGGGAACTACCGGTCTTAGGTACTTGGATTAAAAATGACCTGACTTTAATAATATTAACTGAAATTTTATCATTTGTACTTAGCATCTATAGGAAAGATATAATGTATGTAACCTAGACCCTTCAGTTCTATATTTGGATATAATTTGGATAAGCTGGATTTTGTAAACGGCGGCATAGTTTTAATACTAAAGTTAAACACAAAACGGACATCCCATGTTTTAGATTTAGTAAGACCTAATAAATTTTTTTTCGTTATAGTGTTAGGTTAGGTTATCAATTTGTCAAAAACATTTATTTTAGAGTGGATCGTTATGTGAATAATAGTGATGTCTAGAAATAACTTCCTCTTTAAATATCCACTTACATAATTAATATGATTAAATTAACTGTAAAAATTATATGTACAGACAATAAAAAAAATATTAAAATGATGAATCCAATCGAATTTCCTACTGACTGTTCTCGGTGACTGGGATGTTTTACCAATAGGTAGTAGTAGTATTTATTTAAAGAACGGGGTATTATTGCTTTAAACAAAATTAAATGTTATAAAAGACGACAAAGGTTTTTTGTTGGAATGTTAACGATACATTCTTTAAAAACTGTATTGCTGAGAGGTTTCACAACATAATGTAAGACGATCTCTTGATACACTTTGGTTAAAGTGTTCACTCCTTTTTCACAAAAATGAAGCTTTGTGACTCCTTGAAAAGACACCCTCCACCAAATCATCATGATCAATCTTTTCAATCGAGAAAATTTTTCATCAGTAGAGAGGATATTTCTGTGCCTTTAACGCGCGTATCGGAACAGCAAGCGTTTTGAATGCTCCACTCTCTTTAACTATAGGGATTGATTCCGGTATGTCCTCTATATCGACGATAAGCAATTGCCTTCAGGTTTGTTTGACGAGTCCTATAGTGGGAATCTTCATTCCTCGCTATAAATTTTTGGAACAAAGTTCCTTAACGCGGCTAGCGGTAGGAACTTACTCGTAGAAATCGTCACGTAAGGAAAAAGCGTTATAAGAGCAGAAAATATAATTAAAAGATACAGGTCTCGAAATGACACCTTTAGCACGAACAACGCTCGTCGATCTTACAACTTAGCTAAAGCGACTTATTAATTTTTTGCGAAATTGTCAAACTAGTACCTATCATAAAATCTAATTACATTTTCACTATTTCTTGAATATAAATGTCCACACAAAAATCAGTGGTTAGATTTATAAAAATTATTGGTTTATAGCACAATTATACTACCACTTGTCCTGAAAGTTGTATTAATGAATATACATAATGATTAATATAAGAATTTTGTTTAAATAGTATATAGTATAGTACATCTGATTAATGACTTTGTACTACTGCAGTTTAGAAATGAAAAGATCGGAGCAAATTGCAACACTAATATCCTTATGTAGGTATAAGTATGTATATAATTTCTATAAAGATTTGAATTTTTGTTCAAACTTAATTCTTTAGCAATTTCGTTCCTGAGGGGGGTCCGCCGAATGCATACTTTTTTTTTGTTTCCATAGGGGGTTTCGGCGAATTCTGGCCTTAACAGCCTTTGTAGTTCTTACAGTACGCGGCCGCCCCTATCTTTTATGGTTTTTATCATAGGAAATAGTATAGTAACGTTATACAACATTACGAACATATTTCCGATAGCATTCTTGAAATGTCTTTAAAAAGGCCGACGGTTCCATACCAACTTTGTTCAAGGCAATCACTGCAGTTTTATTTTCTTTAACACCCCATTGTACATTGCGACTTCATATTAACCTCGAAAAAAAAGTGAAAGATAGGCAATCGAAGTCTCTAATATAATAAACGCATTCCGAAGTTGAATTCAGATTTTTTATTAAAGTTGTAACAATATTTATGGCCTGACTTTTTCTTTCTACTTCTTCTTTTTCTTCTTATCTTTCTATACATAGTATTAAGTAAAAGTCGCTTCACGCTCTCTATGTACGCTTAGATCTTTTAAACTAGGCAACGGACTTTAATGCGGTTTTCCATACCATTTAGATGAATTTTTAAGAATGGTTTATACACACAATAAATTGCAACTACGTTTTTGTATAGTAGAGAAAATCAAGTCGTCAAAAAATGATTTTCGGGCGCTTACAGGGCGGCTTACGCTGGCTAAACCTTACGAGATACATCAAAATAACGTGTAGTTGACCTAATTTTCTTCCTCAATATAAGTAAACGGTACGATCGACTGTCCGGAGCTACTTTTTTTTGAACTGACTACACTGTTAGCCTTAAGGGCCCTATCCAAAAACAGAGCCGCTGCGGCCTTTACAGCTTCACCGGACTTGTCCGGAGCTACTGGGGAAACTCGGATTAAATGCTCACATAATCTCGGTAATAGTACCGAATCTATTGCACGTACCCTTTGCAAAGGCCTCTTTATAGGCAAAACAGTTACCTAATTAGGGCATGCAGGTGCTACAACAGCATTACTGCGAAAGACATTTTGACCTTCATTTGTTTAATACTTCTCTATTTCAATTTTATTAAAATTATAACTCTGATTATTTCTCTAACCGTTAATTTTTACGTTTTTTTATAATTTATGTGCCAATATAGTAATTTTTACTTTTACAATTACAATTGTGCCAAATGTAACGTCCTACTGTTTACAATTCTTTTTATACTTGTGAAAACTTTTAATTGGCCTTCTCTAACATATTTTTTCTCTATTTAATTTCTTGTATTTAACTGTTACTTTTCCTTTTTGAATAAAATAGTTAAAATAAAAATTAAATTTATTACGTTATTTGTGAAGATATTTTCTCCGATTCAGTATTGTCTTTATCCAGATAAGTTTGTTAGTTAACTTGGGTATTTAATTTAGATTAAAATTATCCTTAAATTACACGCAATCTAAGAAATCCCTCTCAGCAAAACCGGTCGCGGTCAGTTGTTCGGTACTTCCCATCTATGATAAATTGCGCATCGCGAGCTAAGCGCAATATTCATTGTTATGAAGATTACATAGCATATCATCACGCCGGTTCCCGAAGTGTTAGTCAAAGGTGTACACCCCACTCACAGTTCCCCAGGTATGTTTTAGGTTCCATGTAATAGGGGGCGAGCCTATTGTCATTAAGTATTAATAATAAGTAATTATATTATAAACACAAAACTCCCCCAAGGAGGTATGTGATTGTAGACAAAATGGGTGGCACGAGGTATGGAATACACTTGATAGACCCAGGCCAAGTTGATCTGCAAGGAATACTAATGAACTGAATTCAGGGAAATAGTGAAAGCGAGGTGGAATAGCACTCTCACTTAGATCGACGATCATTACACAGATGAAAAAACTCTGTTATAGTAATTTGTCTGGTGTGTCACGAACGGATTAAAAATTCATTACCCAGTCGCCACTACGTAAATAGAAACTGGGTATAATAGGCACCGACTGCAAACGGCGGGAAAACAAATGATCACTGATTTTTATTTAAAATGTCTTCTTCCTCTTATTGTTTTGGCGCCGCATAAGCAGAAACAATCTTCGTGTAATCTAACAAGATGGTAGCTACCTTGTTAAGAATATCTAGCAAATTTTAGTGGTAACTCAAAATGCACGTTTCCAGTTTTTATTTATAATCCATATCACGTAAGTACAATAAACAAACTATATCAGGCAAAATGCCACCAATATTACATAATATAGGATTAACGAGCCTAAGTTAATGAATTAAAATAAAAACCACCATAAGACAGCTCAAGATACCGCCAAAAACTTCCCTCAGACTGGCCAGTATTAAAAATCGCCAATTTCATAGGTAAGGACCTAGGATAAGGATCGGTAAAATTTATGATAAAACCGGATTCCTGACCTGGACTTTACTTCAAAGATGCAATTTAGCTCGTAGTGTTAAGTTACTACAAGGTACCTGTATGGTTGTGGCGGGTGTGGTGCGAGATGTGGTGCGGGGGTGGCGCGCGGCGAGGGGGACGGCGCGGGGGACAGCGATGACGAGGAAGCTGGCGAGTCCGACTGCAGAGATCCTGTCGATTGGTGCTGAGGACCGCGTCTGAAATAGATTCAACGGTTTACTATAAAATACTTAAAACATTTTCGTATCGATTTACTTGTTTCTGTTTTAAATTTTATTTCTTTTTATTTTTGTATCGCGGGCAGTCAAGGTGAGCGCTGATGAGCATCATAAGGGGGTCCCTTAAACCTACACCTGGGTCGCAAGTCCCGGGAGCTGCTTGTGTTTCTCGATCTCTCTGTCACACGATGAACCAGGCTACCGCACGGTGAATCCACGGAATGGTAAGATGTTTGTCTCCTTCTATGTGTTCCTTATCTTAGTCTTATTTTGAAGTTAACGACTGTGACAATTTAGTACTAGTACTTTCATCAACACAATTATTAACAAACGCCTTTGCAAAAAACGGGCACTTTCAATTTTTTTCTCTACTTCAATGAATATTACAAAAAAGAGGTTTTATTAATTTGACGATGTATTGGCATATTATTTGAAGCACCCTGGCATGATTCCTTTTTCCAAATTACAATTTTTAAATTAACAAAAGAAATCAAGATTATTGTAAAATTTCATTACTAATGGCGCGAATTGCAGAAACTGTTTTTTGCTGATTACTAAAATTTTAAAACTTTTTGGATATTTTCTGCAAATTAAACAATTTTTTTTACATTACATAGTATCATTTTCTGATATGACTGATAAAGCGACAAGGGCCGGTAAAATTATAGCCTACTTGAAGAAAGTTTTTTTGCAAACTTATGTGTCTCAGCAGCTCAGTGTGAGTCGTTCAACTGTGTAGAGGACTTGGCAACGGTATTATGAGATCGGTTCGGTCAAAATAAAACCAGGTTCGGGAAGAAAAGGATGCACAGAACCACAAGATGACCGCTTTTTGGTAAGTCAGGCGTTGCGGAATCGTAAGGCGTCAAGTGTGGACCTAAAGAAGATTCTTGAAGAAGTAAGAGGACTAGAAGTTAGCTTGTGGACGGTCAGGAGGAGGGTTTTGGCTGCCAATATCAACAGTTATCGCCCTGCCCGTGGCTCTAAATTACTCCGTGGACTCCGTGTTGCTCGACTTCAGTTTGCTCGAAACTGTGCTTCATGGACTCTGGGAGACTGAAACAAAGTATTGTTTTCTGAAGAAGCTAGAATCTCTTTGTGTGGAGAGCACCGACGCCAGCGAGTGCTGCGAAGACCACGGAAACGCTGTGGAAGTGTGTCTCAAATAAATCACTCCTTTGGTGGAGGCTCCGTTATGTTTTGGGCATCAATTAATTGGACGAAGCGTACGGAGTTAGTTTTCATAGAAAATGAAACATTAAATGCGGTGTGTATAACGGAAGTTCTAATTCCACATGCACAGCCAGCATTGACTGCTCTTGAGAAAGATTCCTTTAATTTGGACGACAATGCTCACCCTCACTGTTCTAGTGACGTGGAAGCCTACATGCTAGAAGTTGGGATCCGTGGTTTAGATTGGTCAGCTCGAAGTCCTGACCTCAATCCAATTGAGCATGTCTAGGATGTTCTAAAGAGACGAGTATGATCAGTGCGACCTGTTCCATAAAACATCAGGGAACTGAAAAGAGTCTTTGCAGAACAGAGGGAACATATTCCACAAAACGTTATTAAAAATTATCGTGGAAAGCATGCTCAGAAGGATTCAGGTCTTGATTTTGGCAAGAGGAAGTCACACTCGTTATTAGGATTCTACATTTATAACTTTATTTAAGTAAAAAAAACAACGAAAAACCTTCTTGTTTTTATTGCTGACCACTTTCTTATTGTTTGGACGTGTACATCGGTTTTATAGAACTCATCGAAAATTAATGAAAAACTTGGCAAAATTCACTTGACGCATATTAATTTAGACGATTATAAGTATACAAAGTAGGTCAAAAAATTATAATCAATTAAATTAACTGAAATCGACCTTAGAACATAAATTTCCATAGGTGCCCGTTTTTTTTGGAAAGTAGTGTATTTTTATACTTTTTATTTTATTTCATAAGGCACAAATACAGGTAAGAGATCATAAAATAATAATAACAATAGTAAAATAGCTCTAAATAGCTATTTAAATCTAGTACCCTATGAGATATGTGCGCACAACTTACAGTTTAACGCGTCCAGACTCAACTTACGGCAAGCCTATTTGGAAGTGGCCCAACCAGCCAGACCTAACAATGGTAGGTAAAAAGTAACAAGCGTCATGCGGTAATTAAAGTAAAATCTGTCAGTTTGTGGGCCATTCGTGGACGTCACACATACCAATGCAAATACGATGAATATTAACATTTTTGTTGGCTCAAGAAAAAAACGATGGATATGGTATGGTATGGCGTATGTCCACAATACGATTCGATGTTAGATGATGGAGGGTAACACGCTCTTCTTTTTAAATTATTCGTCTTAATTTTCAGAAAATTACATCAATAAACTTGACTCTATAGGAGGAGCAATTAACGTAAATATTTATTGACAGTTAAAACCTGCCAAGATAAAAATACCTTATCAAAGAAAGTAGCAAATTGTTTTGTAAAAGATTTGAAGAACGTACGTTCCTACAGCTATCATTAAAAGAACAGCTATGGAAATTGACACTCTTTAGATCTCAGCTCTTTTATCGGTGACAATGACTACTCCGAGCGTCGTTTCTTTTTCACATTTCACATTTATGTTTTTAGTTGGGCGTCTCTAAATTTCACTAAGGGCTCTACTAATACTGGATTTATGAAAGAAATCGAAACATTTTGTTTGTATTTGATAATCGATATTTACTCATATTAGAACTCCCGATTATTTTTATTTTAAGACATATAATATTAATTGTTTTGCTATATATTTCCTACCACGTAGGATGTCTTTCGTGATTAGTTTGGTCTATTCTAAGTAGCAATGATAATTTACGACTCCTGTTAAATGGGCATCGTTAAGTAATTCTATAGTTGTCAGATATGAGTAATATTTCATTTATGAAAATTTGTATTTTCTAAATCAAATTACTGGTTTTACATCATTAATATATGCAATTAAATCTCCGTTAGAGACAATAACGCTACTCCATTTGCATAATAAAATAACTACACAGTATAATTTGATTGGAATGCAAATTAATATACTTACATTAGATTTTAGAATGTAATAAAAAATTAGAAATTTAATTTTCATCTCGTAATAGATTTCATGATATATTAGTTATATTACCTTTGAGGCAACGATGATACACTTGATCCATAGCTGGAAGTTCTCTTAGCGGTCTCACGATAGGAGGGCTGTCTCAACCGTAGCTCTCGTGTCGGTGTACCCGTTGACCCTGGAAGGATACATTTTTGTAAATTATTGTAGTTATTATACACAACACTGCATTTTCACTGAATTATATTCGTAGTAATATATTTTTTACAATTGTCACCCGAAAAAGGGCATTTTATTCATCAATAACAGAAAATAAAACACTCTTTTACTCACAAGAGAGTAAAAGCTTTTCAAAAGTAAAACAAGCACGAATTATATAAATTATAATATGTATTAAAAAAATTGCACGGTATACGTGATAGAAGTGAAAATTCTTGAAATATAAATCAGTGATGGGTTTATTACTATGTGTACGGTGGTCGTGATCTTTATGATCTTCATCTTTACTTTTTTATTTTCAAGGAAATAAATGTATTTATTTCTTTCTCTTTTTCCTTCTTTCTTTCTTTCTTTCTTTATAACCCCTTTCATTACCGCATTTACAATGACTGCTCCCTAAGCGCTACAAACCAAAAGTTAGACAATAAAAAATGGAATTGAAAAATGATACTTCCAAAGGCTTTTATTGCACGAATTCGGTGATATGTGAACCTTAACAGATCCGTGACAGTGAGAACCTTGTTTAAATCTAATGATTTCGTCATTCGCTTGGCGTCTCACTGTAAAAAACTGTCCGAGGACAGTGAAAGGGTTGCTTGTTCGTACATACATATCGCTTTTGGTACCTACAAGTTTTAAAGATTATATACATAATGCCCAATATAATTTCAAATAAAATTGATAATATAATTCCTCAAAAATGACTGGTTCCAATTGATCGTCTTTGAGATCCCTACGATACATACATACATGACGCCTCTCTCCCAACAGAGTAGGCAGAGACCACGTACTTCCACTACGATCCTGGCATACATCTTTCACTTTTTCAACATTCATCAACCTTTTCACGCACGCAGGTCGGTTTAGAATAAATACTCTTAGGGTGTTATGTTAGCTTACTCTTAGTTTAGATCCGTACGATGTACTTTAGATAAAGTGACTCCAATATGCCTGATAAGTACAGTAAGTAATTTCCCGAAGACAGATTATCACTAAAGCTTAATCTAAAGATGTAATGAACATTCTTCTTGCTTTCTCAAGTCTTTCACTTGTAACCAATATCACATTAATGATGATGGATGAATATGAACCTAAGTAAGCACCGTTTCTCTGGGCGGCCGATGCTGGTGGTGCTCTGCCTTCTAGCGCGTTGAGTCTCCGCAGCGCATCAGCGAGGGTCGACCGGAGACAGAGCAGCTCTTCAGCTTGCCTGGCGCAGCGGACTTCAAGCTCGGCCACGCGGGCCGCTAGACCCGCGCCCTCGCCTTCTAGCATTTCATCTGGAAATTACAACGAACACCAATAAGAAATTGTGAAGGTTGGTATTATTACAAGCTTATATTGTAGCTCGTGTTGATATGTATGGGTCAAATTTAGCAACATTAACGACTTCCACTTAACCGTTTGAGTTGAAATTTGAAATACTCATACTTCGATGAGAATGCAATATTATGATATTATTGAGCTGATGATGGACCCGAATGCTGGTTATGACAAATTGAGTATTGCAACGCCTCAACAAAAGAATATATCCTCGTCGTGTTTAGGTTTGTTGGATTCGTCTCGATAAATATTATTACATATAGTTTTAGGTTGTATAGTCAGGGGCTATGAAAGCTTGTTTAAAAAAAAATGCTGATTATTCTGTCATCTTCTAAACTTGTATTTGACCACAATCTCACAATGCTAAATGACCATGTGAAGGTAGAAGAAGTGAATATACAATAAAACTAGGAAGAATCACTGAAATATTCGTAGCAAAATAAAAATTAATATGTTTAGTTTAGGCACTTGAGAGCCAATAACCTCTAGTATAGGCTCAACGTGAAATCATCTTGAGCCACATAGCGATTTAACATTACGCGAGATTGTAGCCAAAATTAAAAAATAAGAGTATTTATCAATATTGGACTAGTTAGTATGGAACCTTAAGCAACACTTGATTTGAAGCCATGACCAGTTGCGTGTCGAAACGTCATTGCACCTACTTAGCTTTCAGGTCAGGCAAAACGGCATCGGTTTGCAAATTCGACTGTTCAGCAGTGTGTCGACATTACATTGTATCCGAAACAATAGCCGGCTGAATTGTCCAAATAAAGAATCCAAGTCAAGAACGAGTTGACTCGGTGGATAAGGGTTCTCTGAAAACTTGGGTGTTGTCCCAGCACTTAGGGTTTAAACCGAATTACAGTATACTAGATTCTCCAAATAATTCACACGGTCTTCTAGCGACTCTTCAATTATTACTGCAAGTCGAAAGCCATTTTTTTATAGTCCGTCTATTATTGTTATTATTATTATAGTATTTTTTTATTTGGGGCTTATCAGCTAGGAAATGAATTTGAATAGTAGTCACTTGTTGCTTGCCATTGTTAAATATTTCGGAATTATTTTGTTCCAATATATCTAAGGACTTAGAATTCATTTTAAAAAGGTTTACAAATAGCTTAACTTTTAAAGCTTTTTAAATCGAACGTTTAGAGAAAGAATCTATCAGCTTAAGAGATTTTCACGTGAGGTGTAAAATTGGGCCAAATAAGGTAGGTAATGGGCGCATTCTGTTCTTTTTGCATGCTATATTTTGTACGGAATTGCAAGGTTCCAAAATACATTGATTCTCACTGATCTTATATAGAGCTAAAACACTTTTATAAAAGGACGATTTTCTTCGGGACCTTATTATTATTTGAAATAAACCTTTCTATTTTCTTGCATGCTGTTTTTGATTACTCCAAAATTAACTTAGTGTTTAAAATAACGTAGACTAAATAACACTAAAATAAGTAGTAAATATAGGCACCATTCTTTATTCTTTGGTGAATGTTTGAAACAGCGAAAGCAAACATTGATATGCAACTATTAAAGCATTGTGTAATGAACGACCAATTGCGAAGGCCTCGTGCGAGTTTTTATACGTTTATTATGTAACATACGCATAATGTGTATACCATGTTAATTAAAGAATAGGAACTGAAAGTAAAAACTAATAAACGTGAATTGATTTAATAAAATTGTTCGTTTTGTCTCGATTAGTTCTTTGACGTATGTTATCTTCCACAGGCAATGATCCCAGACTTCGTTTGGCAACGACACTGCTAACTAAAAAGCCTAACCAGCTTTAGAAGCATTTGCATTGAGTAGAAATAATAAGAGAGGCAGAGCAGAGAGGTAGGGTCGGGACAGCCCGACTGATGGAATACCTCCACCCTACAAAAAATCGTGGCTAAATAAACTTGTGTAGTGTTCCTGCGGTGAGTAGGGTTTCCAGAGCCTCTTGTGGTAGCTACGACCCATTTTCTCTAACCCTCTCTCTCTTTCTCTTATATGACGCACACGAAGTAGCGTGGGTCAGCTAGTATTACATACAATATGTTTTAAAAACCACGTCGGATTCGTGAAGGTGTTATTAGGTGACCTGATTATATTTTGTTTATATTATCTATCTCAGATTATAAGTAAAAAATTACCCATAATAAAATGTAAAAAAAATAGTTAAATGAGGAAACATACATGGCAATACAGGCGACGCGGCGCAGCGTACTGCCATACGATCAAACGTACCGCTGAAACGCGCCACGCCGGGTCTGGCGTCGGTGTTATGACGTTTTAAAAATTTGCAAAATTTTAGGGAATCTATAACTAAATATGTTAATTTTAAATCGCAATAAAATTTTTACTTTCATAATAAATAAAATTTTGATTGAGGTGGGGTACCTATATACCCTTTTCGGATTCGACGGGGTTTTTTTTATGCATATTGTATAAAGATTAATAATTCGACTAAAATGGTTACCACCGTACAGAAGTTCGCAGTTAAATTATCTTGTTTTGTGTTCCTGCAATGAGTCGGTTTTCAGAGCTCCTTGGGATGCCCCCCCCCCCCTCCTCATCCATGGTCGGCTATTCACTATAGTAATACCTATGGTATAACATGCGTCCATAGGCTACGGTTGTAGTTTAGCACGTGTATACTATTTGGAATTCAGACTAAATAGGCCGTCATAATCACTTACCAAAAAACCGTAGTAAATTTTTTCAGTCAAATAAAAGTTAGGCGATGTTATTAATCTTGAGTATTGTTTGGGTAACAAAAGTAATATTTTATTTAAAACTGTGGTAGTTAACTTTTATTTTTAAACTATAATTAAAGGATTATTCAGTGTTACGTTACAAAGAAAGAAAATTTGCAGAAATTTGAGAAGTTGCAGTAGTAGGTGCTTAAAAGATCATTACGGGTATTGATTTTTTATATTGTTTATAATTTTTTTAATATACGACAAGATTTTTGAAAATATTTTTCTGATTACTGTCACGACATGGGCTAACATCTATTACCGGCTTGTCGTTGATTTATGTGACACCTGTATATAACTGCCTAAGCGAATAGGTAAATGGATTTAGACTGACCGAACAGGATAATTTCGCCATATTATGTATAAATATTAGTGCCGTACCAAATGGATAGCTTACGAGTTGAAACAAAGTTGAAGATATTGTTTAACTTACGCCAGGCTGCGTAGACGTCATTCATGGTATCACCAGGGGAGTCGCTAGCTCGGGAACTTCTTGATGAATCCATCTTCAATATCACTTATTTTAAACAGTCCATATTCGTAATTACACTTTTTTTGTTAATTAACTTACTCTTAAAAGGTCATCTAAATAAATGAATTCACTATTGAGTAAGTTATACAATAGCTGGTTAAGTATGTAACAATAAGTTGAGTTATTTATTTGTCAGATAACATAAAAGCAGAATAGTAATTATTATATTTAATAATAATTAGGTATATACAATTTTGTGTTTAGATTTAATAATGAACTACTAGGTAAAAGAACTATGGTATTACACACTATTATAATTACCCTCATAAGGATAAAGGGGTGAATTTTACGGAATTATCACAAACCTAACAGTCAAGTTCCTTAAAACTTAGCATGTTGTTTTTCATTCATGTTCGCTTGAAGACATCGACATCTTCCAGAATCGCTTCGCAAAATAAAAAATCTATCTGCCTCCGTAAGTAAAAATAACATGTAGTATTCTTTTTGATTACATTTCCAAAATTATTTCTGCTTGTAGCGTAACTAACGATCGCCCTAAGGTCGAAATTCGTCCAGCGACTTTTTGATTATAGACTATTTTCTGTTTGACATTTGCAGTATTCATGTACCTAAACAATATTATTAGAGATGAAACGGATATCCGATAGGCCGGATACCGGATAGTAAAATTGAAAAAAATATATTTATTTTACACAAGGCAAATCATAACACAACAGGTTATGGACACCGTTTATTTTTATAATCGCAAGTCAAAAATGTTTGTTTTATTATTTTATTTCCGATCTCGTTCATCACGCCAATTTTCAAATCAAACTGATCGCGTCATGTATCGCGATAAAGGGCCGAATATTCGGTAGCCGGATATCCGGGGCTCCGGCGTTGTAGCTTGCCGAATATCCGGTATCCGGCCAAACCACAATCCGTTTCATCTCTAGATATTATTTACATCACTTGCTGTCACTTTTGGTTGAGTGACAATGTTTATATTTTGGGGGGTCTAAGTTCAATGGCACTTTTCGGGTTTAGGATTCGCAGTATTAATTTATTTTATTTAATATATTAGTAACAGATATTATAGATAAATTTTAGCTTTCTACACTCCTTCTCCATATAAACTTAAAACATGCCACATCTCACAGTCTTCCGTGCACGCAATACGCTTAAAAAGGGTTAGAAAATTTTTGCTTCACGTAATAATGATACTTATGTAGTTTACATTTATAATAATTATGTCATAAACTTCTATGATTAAGATTGCATTTGTTTGGAATCAAAGTCTAAAATTTTATAATTGTCAGTGTAAATCTTGCCGGTGTTTTTTTTGTTAATAAACAAAGAGGAATACTAGTCACTATATAGTCTCACTACTATTCAGTCTAAAGTTAGTCATAACTAGGTGAGGTGTAATTTCACCGTAATATAGGTGAGCGAGCACTATTTCTTGGCAAAAAAATAAATGGAACGTAAGCCTAGAAGTAAGCCTTAAAGAAATTCTACGATTTTTTTTTTAATATAACGACAATATTAGATACAATGAAAAATACGATAATTTATTAGGAACTATAGAGCGGAGTATGAATCCGATT
The DNA here is from genome assembly GCA_033032175.1 of Saturnia japonica. Lineage (NCBI taxonomy): Eukaryota > Metazoa > Arthropoda > Insecta > Lepidoptera > Saturniidae > Saturnia > Saturnia japonica. Next base: position 1,219,826 of record CM065317.1, read on the forward strand.
ACAAGTGGCCCCCGACACAGTTCCCAAGGTCTTCAAAAATACAAGTTATTCGTGGAATCCGACGACTAACGGTGCATATGCTTGTCCGGAACGTCTTCACGTATCTGAACTCATAGGAACAAATTTAAACCTGATTTTCTGGTAGGTAACTGTAAAATTAATCTCTTGGTCACGTATTTACAAGACGTACTTATAGCCGACGGGAATTAGTAACTAAATATATCTATCTACACTTTTAAAAGTAATATTTTGAGAAAAACAGATGCCTCATTAACATCCAATGAAGGGAACCGAGAAGACGTGTTTTGCCTTTTAATTCGCTTTCTTGAGCTCCCTAACTCCCGTTAGACACAAATTTTACGATGGTTTCATTGTCATTATCTCATCCAAATGTTTAATCGGTTACAAAACTTCGCAGACACAAGACTTACGACGTAAGACGTATGTGTGATGTTGTAATGTAGACTTATAATGTGTGTGTGTGTGTGTGTTGTGTGTTACAATGTGTTTTTAATAATTATGTAGTACATTTTTAAAACGACCAAAAAGTATAAAATTTAGTGATCTAATCATGGATCAATTATCTGTTACATGTTCTCTACATTTTTGTTATTTTGTATTTAAATTATTTTATACTTTTTAGACCGTTGTAAAAACGTGGTAGTATTAAAAATATATTTTGTAATTTAAATAATTATTTCTTATGCAATAACTTTAAGGTCGGTTTTGTTTAGCATCGATTTTGGTGCTCAAATAAAACAATTTTTATCAAAAAGAAAACCAAGGTCAATGTTTTAGAGAAGTTCCCTGGTGTATATTCGAAGCCGAAGGTCCAATGTTAATGAAATTAAAATGAGACCAACCTTGAGGTAACCCCTTTCTAAAAAAAAAGAATCATCTAAATCGGTTAATAAACAAAGAAGTTATGGCTGAAGATCCTTAATATCTGGAGATGGCATTTTGAACATTATCCACATATTTGACTAATAAAATATGCAGGCTTGCTTGTTTTGATCTACTTTGGTCCTTACACCATATGAATGGTAGCATCTATCCCATAAAGCACTATCAGCATCAAGTATTGTGACCTTGGAAAGCTGTATCGGTACACAGAAATAATCGATCTCACATTTGATACAAGATAAATAAAGGTCAACTCATGACTAAACACGTTGTACCACATATACCCGTGCATAGCTTGAATATATTAATATATCGTTAAATCAGTTTCTTTTACAGCATACACAGCCTTTCTATGTTATGAGATAATTAACTGAGGAAAGCGCTACTTCGTGGAAATTCAGCGTAAATAATTAATCACAAACTTAGCTACTTCCGCCTGCAACAGATTAACAGCAGTTTTCGTTTTCCTTAAACATAAAAACGTTTAAATATTAAAACAATTATAATAATAAATAATGATAATAATAAAATAATAATACTTAAAAAAATCAAATTTTATAAATAACAGTTAAAAATATATACTTAGAAATACTGAAATTTTTATACATAAGATCATCGACTATTTTCTGTTTGACATTTACAGTATTCATGGACCTAAACAATGTCCCGGTAAAAACCTAATTCTGAAGTCCACTCGGAAGTCGCGGGCAGAAATTAGCTTTATATTTTAAAAAAAGTTAGAACAAATGCTTTAATGATAAATTAGGTTTTTTTTTACCAAGCATTATGTTTACTATATTTATAATTTTTAGACAAATTTTAAACAAATTATTAATTAAAATAATTATTTTCTTACAAGTGAATAAACGACTTAAATGTCGCAGCATCTGTTAACATACGCAACAATAGTAAAAAAGCAATAATAATTAGCCGTCATTAAGCGAACCTCAAAAAGTCTTGCGACAATTAAGAAGCGAATGTCGGCGTACATCACAACCGAGTCGCGGTGTTTAAGTCAATTTACATTTTTGTGTCGAGCTGCTATTATAATTTAAAGGCCGGCATTCACTGTTATACAATATGTTATCTAACATGTTAAGAAATAAGTGTCTGTGGTAAACCACACCGTTGAAATTCATTACGATTGTATTTTGTAAACTTTATGATATTTACAATTTTACTCAATGGATTACGAATTCAATAAATTATTTTCGAACAAAATTTTCAAAGTGACCTGAATTGTTTCAACAAAAATAATTAGAACACAATAAAACACCTCAACACTTTTCATGTAGTATGTGTAGTAATTCAAGGTATTATATCTATTCAACATATACACGTCCTAACTAAGTCAGGAGTAGCGACTTGTATATGACTGACCTAGACGAGAAATGCACTCTTGTTCGAGGTCGGCTATTGGTGTCTAAAAGCAGTAATGATTTCTCGACATCAGGTGGACGCATAATCACTTCTTGCTTATGTTACATATAAAAAAAGGACAGAATTCAAGCAACGGTTACTGGCATTATCCCTGCCTTTATAAATCTAGTTGACCAATTATTTTTTGTCTAAGAGTCTTTAACGCTAACCGACTGACTAAAAGAAAGAAAACATATGAAGTAATTCAAAGAGACGCAATAAATAAGGGTTGCCAGGGGTCAAATAAGTCCTCCCTATCTCAGCATGAAGCTGCAGGCCTATAAGCCCAAGCACTACAGTATTAATTAGGGCCTGTTTATATTAATGGAATAATAAGTATTATATTGATACGATATAAAGTAAACAACACGTATTTTTAAATTGATTTCAAATATATTACGATTGTTGCCATAAATTTATTAACCAGTACATCGCTAGACAGACGTGCTAACACGACTGCGACAACCTAACGCAATACTGTTTGAAATCAAACAACGACATTCGCAGCGACCGGTATTGTGAAATATTGTGTCGGCCGGTGAATAGGATACTTTAATTGCTAGGTATTGTTTGACTGTGGAGTTACGATGGCAAGATTTATGTTGACATAATGTTAGTATAAACAAAGGCTTGACCTATGCCGTGTTATGAAGTTTTTACTAACAATACGTTCTTGTCTAATGCCAGATATAATTTACATACATACAGACTATAACTACACTGCTCTAAAGATAGACGCCGTAACTGCTACTGGGGACTCTGGGGAGTTGTGATCATTGTATTTTTAATTATTATACAAGGGTTTCGGATTCCGCTTAAAAATGTCTAAACCAAAAGACTACGAAATACGATAAGCGTTACAATTTTTTACGTTGGCATTTAAAAGCAGTCAACTCGACCTTTCAAAGAAACTAGCGACTTTATTCTACGCTATATTAAAAAAATATATATAATTAAATGTATTATTTTTCTATTACATTGTTGTCCACAAGCCTTCGATCAATCCACAAGCCCATAATATTTCAACTGAATTAAAAAACAAAACAAATTATGAATCACAAATTCTTGAAGTGGCAACGTTGTTTGTCTTTGTTGCATATAACACATTCCATTGGACGAATTTTATTGTGTAAAATAAGACGAGTGTGAAGAGCATATGTTTTAAGTAATTTAAGTTACGAATATTTTATTTCGTATAATATTTAATATGTTTAACAACCAGAATTCGTTCGCTGTGTAAAAAAGCACCTATCGACAAATCGTCATAAGAATTACTCATTTAATTCCTACTTCTACGTGTGCTATCGAAATATTATATGTCACTCGTGTTAAATTCAATCGTAGTAACAGAACATTAAAAAACTTGCGTTTAACACTCAGACATAACTGATAATTATGCTAATCACACAAATGTCAGTAATATGCGGGGATCGCACCCGCGACCTTTCAGCTCATTCATTAGTAGAGCTAACTACCACTGCACCACGAGGCCTGTCAATTAAAGAGATTCGTTGCAATCGCCATGTAATAATAAATAAATATGATATATGGTTTCAAATGATAAATAATTGATTGGCCGATATATTAAAAAATGGTTCTTCGCTATGACTCTATTAACCGACTTCAATAAAAGACGGGAGTTTACTCAATTCGAATGTTTTTTTTTTTGTGGATGTTCAGCCATAACTTGTTTTGTTTATCAACCGATTTGGATGATTCTTTTTTTCTCGGATAGGGGACACCTCAAGGATGGCCGACCTTTTAATTTCATTGGCATTAGACCTTCGAATTTCAAGATATACCGCGAAACTCCTGAAAATTACTGAAGTTGGTTTTTTTTTTGTTAATAATTGTCTTGTTGGAAACAATTTAATATTTGACATTGATATCTTTTACTAATACTAAAACTTCGAATTCAGACAAAACCATTCGAAAGAAAAGCACTCTAAACCTCGTGGTTTACATGCGTTACAGTAATGGGACAAATTTGAAGATAAACCTCGTAACTCACTAATTGTTTTTGTTCCTTAATGTTCATCATCAAACTTGTTGCGTTTTTTATTATTAACTTTTTTTTTTCGTTTTTGATGTGGTATCCGTATATATAAAGTATTTTTTTTTTTAATCAAAACGGTTAGAAAATAACTTACGAACTGAGATCCTAAGTTAGGTTATGCCTGTATAAGTACAAAAAAGGATTAAACAATATAAAACAAATGATATTAATGCAAGAGGGAATAAAACGTGTGAAAAATTAGTATTATATAAATGATCATCAGGGGCATTGAAATCAAATCTTAAGCAAATCTTTAATGATTTTAGACACCCCCACACAATGTAAGCAAATATAAAGAAATTGTGTTTTTTTATTAAAATTTAAAAGAAAATGTTTAATTTTATGTGGAGTGGAGTAACACACAGAACACTCGTTTATTTCTAGGAAACAATATGAAAAGAAATTCGGCATTTGTTTAGAAAATGTTATAAATGTCAATATTACATAAGATTTTTAGTATTCCTCCGCTTCCTTTGTCAGCAAAAGTAAGAAAATATTTTACTCAAAGGCTGGACTCATGTAATACATATTTGAACACTGTGTTACTAGGAATTGGAAACTATCGTTTATCACAAACAAGATCGTATGTTAGGGTGTGAGATAAAAATATATAATAAACAACAATGGAGTATAAAGGTGAGAACATTCGCAGACGTGAAAGTGACCAGCGTGGGAACTTTTCTGGAAAAGTAATGCATCGTAAGCTCTTCCATTGTACAGTATAATTATTATTTATACATACATACATTTTAATTTGATTGTTATAATCATTTTAATAGAACTAGGTGTTATGTTTTGTTATAATAGGATGTTATTATTTTATGTTAGCAACTTTGTTAGTTAAAACGAAAGAAGAGCATTCTAAAAGTTTCCAATACATTAATTATATCACAATTTTGTTAACTTCTAAACGGACAAAGTTATAAATTTGAAAAATTCTTGACATTGTAGAGTTCAAAAAGTACTCTAATGAAGATAATTTCAGCCTTCTACGATAACCCAGTGCTGCTAGACAGAGGCCTGAAAATACGGAAAAATGCTTCCAGTAAAGATGGTACTTGCGCTCGACTTGGGGCCCATAGATACGAAAAAATATTTTTTAATTTTAAACAAAACAAACAATAAATAATATATATTAATTCAGTACAGACATGACGGCGAAAATAGCGATGGATATAGATCTCGACAGATGGTAGATTCATGTTAACCGTTGTAACCGACTCCAAAAAAAGGAAGAGATTGATTTCAATTTGATTGTATATACTACTGTTTTATGGATATTTAGGCATAACTTCTTTGTTTATGAACTGATTTAGATGATTCTTCTTTCGTTGGAAAGGGTAGTGATAGTACCTACCTCAAGGGTGGTCTCATTTTAATTTCATTGACATTGGACCTTCGACTTCCAAAATACACCAAGGAACACTTCAAAATTATTAAAATTCGTTTTCTTTTTTGTTAAAAATTGTCTTTTTTATATTGCACAGTGCACTGTAAGCCGTAACTTTGTCGTGATAAGTACTTATCAATATTTTCATTCCAGAGACGAGAAATTATTTCATCTCAATGTGTTGTTATAAAGTTACAAAAGTAAAACAAAAAGAATTACCCGATCTATAAAAAAAAAGTGTATGGAAACCCTCAGAAATTAACCGCTAGCACAGGAAAAGATTGTTACAAGATGTAAAAACCATGAAAAGATAATTTCCGTTCCATATTTCGACACAAACGTTCCGCCCGGCGACACCCAGTCTAGACATTTCATATACGGATATTTGCTTCCTATTTCGTTTTGCAAATTTCAGAGACTGGGTTGCGTCATAGATTTTGACATTTCCGTTGATGTAAGGATATGCGAAGTTTCGTTTCAATACATTCTAATATATTATAACAGAATTATGAGACCCATGTTTTATTATCTTCTACATCCTCCATATATTCTACGTAATAAGTATGTAATATAAAAAAAACAAGTCATAGTAGAGGGGTAAAGTTATTCAGTTCGGACCTAAGAAGGTACTTTATGAATGCCAACATTTTTTATCTTTTTTTTAGAACTGTCTATACTGTTTGCCATAAGAGTCCAAGAAAACTAGAGTCTCAGACGGCTTTTACAGCTTTACCGACCTTGGGAGCGAGCGCTGAAGGCACTCAGCCGCGAAGGCGTGGCAACATGCATAAGGGTGCCAAATGAACGTCACTAACATTATTACCGGTTGGGAAACCATCCCTGTCAACGAGAAGAAAAACGAACTCGAACGTCTTTTTTAACTGTAAAAATAATATTTACAATTAATACACGTATTGATAATAATTTAGTGAATGCACAACAGAGAGGGAGTTACTTCCAGACACCACTACCATTCAGGTAATGATCCACCCTATATTAAATAAAATAACATTTTGATAGTAAAACCGGCTTGGCATGATCCTTGAACCCATTGGCCGCTAATTCAGTTATTTGCTTCAAATAGTTTGGTCATGTATTGTAGTATGACTCATATATTGTTATCCTTCAGATTAGAAATGGAACCTCTTTTAACGCAATCAATGTCTGCTTGCACCGTAACGGGTATGGAGAAATAACCACCTACATCCGGCAGCCATCGAAAACATTGCGAAACCTGTGTCCATAGACAACAAACCCGTGACCGTTCGTGACCGGACGTGACGTCATCAACAACAATTCGATTTCTAACGACAAATGATAACTCATTTATAAAGCGATGCATGCGCACCCGACATGCACTTTGGCGCTTATGAGCTGAACGTGATATTGTGGGATTTGCTTATACGTGACTGCAAATATAATTAATTAATATCTATATTTGATCAAGAAATCTAAACGGGATAAAATATTAGAAGTGTATTTTCAAGGACACGCCATGGCTTTGTTTTATAAAATTTTGGGAGGCAATAAATCTATTTCTATCTATCTTCTTTCTGCCCTTATCCCACACCAGGTGGGATTGGTACAGCACATCTTCCATTCCAGCCAATCACACGTCATATCTGCAGTCACTCCCCGTACGCGTATACCAGATCTCACACAGTTCATCCAAATCTTTTTATGGCGCCTTCTTCTCGCATTACCTCTTACAATAACCTCCATTTTTCGCCACATGACTTTCATCCCTTCGCATAACATGTCCCGTAGGTAACAGCATAATCCTCCACTCTTTAATTTTTCAGTCACTGGTGCCACTTTCAGGCTTCCTCAGGCAATAAATCTATATAAATAAAAATTAAATGCTGTTCGTTGGTAAGCGCATGATTTGAGGATGTCTAGGCTGGATTGATTCGGCTATTTTTTTTTAAGTTGTATATGCGTAATTATTTTTTTGGTTTGATTATGGTCGTGGAAAAGTTATCGCCTATTGGGAAGTCCAGAACAACATCTACTGCTAGTAGAAAATTATAATAAGGATAGAGTAATTATGTGGGTGAATAAGATTTGTCTGTGGATGCTTCACAAACGCAACTAGTTCTGGTGAACCCGCGTTCAACAGCAGTGGTCACAATGCTGTGTTCCAGACTGAAGGGTGTGGTTCACAACACGCACCGGCGCACAAGCCCGTCCGGATCAGTTATTTAGATTAGTAAGAAGGTTAAATTGATCTGTAGTAAATAAACTTTAGATAGATTTCTATCTTTGTTAGATATTGGTTATAGACGAGACGACTCACAACGATAAGCGCATTAGCTGCATTGATTTTCCGTTAATAAATAGATTGGAACGCTGTTTGCTGTAAAAAAATATTTCAAGAATCAAAGAATTCAGCTGCCCCCAGGCCAGATGATACTTGTGAAGCGAAAAATGAAAATATTGAAAAAATATATTTCAAACTTGTAGGAAATTTTACGGCTGGGGTGTTGACATTCGTAATTGATCCAGTGATTTAGCACACGTACTCGACTGGATCTCATTAAAGGTAAAATTATTACTAGTTACAAAACATTTTAATGTATGAAATTTTGAGTAAATGTGTACGTATAAATTCTAAAGTTCTGGAAGTTTCCTCCTTTAATCTCTACCATTTTACACATAAGCAACGAATGTTCTTTATCAGCTAATGTATGTATATTAAATTAAAAACTTATTTCTTTGAGGCTCTCGTATACCTTCATGTTTGCATAACAACACGACGCGACGGCTTCCTTCGACGTACCTATTCACATTTCTGGCGACAAACCACACTGGGGTTCTTCGATTGAACTATTTTCTATATTATAGGTAGAACGGAATTTTTATTTTTACAGTAGCTCGGCAAATATCCTTAAGGTACTGGCCCTTTATGGTAAGCAGATTACAATACAAACTTATCGGAAATTTATCGGTTGTCACCGTTGTTTACGGAACAACTATAAAAGAGTTATATTGAAAAAGAAAAACAATTCAAATAACCTTCAAAATTCAACAGTCAATGATGGATAGCAGCATCAAGTCCATTGACTAACGGATGACGTCACGTTTCGCTCGAATGGCGACGAAAACGATCCATTGTGTTTACAAAGCGACGGACACGGACAGTACGACCGCGCCGAAACTGCCTGAATAGATAGGACATTCATTACTCTTAATTAGGCTTCGACTGTTTACCGAATAATGAATTGGTTTATTCTTCTGTGTATTGTGAATTTACATATAAATAAATCCCTTTTAACTTTTTTACTGCAACTGTATTTGGTTATTTATAGCCGTCAAATTGGATACTACTTGCCTTATTATGAATGATTTCATGGGTAGAAAGCTATTCTCTGGTTGGCCTAAAGAAATTGCAAGTAAAATATTTTTCAGCATGACTGCGTATGACATTTACGTTCTTTATAATTGACCCATGATTATTACGGACTACTAAGAAGTAATGGGACTGGTAATGGCCAGACTTATATTATTGGACACCTCTAAATAACATATGACCAAAATGTTATACTAAAAAAAATATCTTATTTATAGTAAGCCTGATGATTGAGATCTTGTCATGAGTGCTTCTTATCAAAATATATCATACATATAATTAATAATAATTAATTATAATATTAATTATATTACAATAATTATAATACTAGATAAAAGCTGAAAATATACAGCTACAAATTTGCCATCAAAGGAAAACTACTGCGCATAAAGATCCATGTTTAGATGTAAAACTCATTCACACGTTAAATCTAATATCTAATGTACAATAGGTAACATCACGTACAGTTGTATAAACAAGGAAAAACAGGTGCACGTAAGACATAATATTGCAATACTACCTATCACATCTCTGATAAATAAGTTCATCGATGATGTAACTCCTAGACATAGAATCATCATGATATTTGATTGAAATATTTACATACGTTTATAGTGTAAACATGTTTTTTACAAAACCTCAATATAAAATACTTTTAAAGCTATGTAAGATATAGAATACAAATGCATTTTTATTTAAGTACTTTCTGACCTACACTTTATAGACTATTCCGCTGTAATTGCTTTGTTCTTAAGGCTCCTGGCGTAATGTGTATATACATATATATAACAAAAATATATTCTAATCTGACTCCTAGTTCCAAAGATAAGTACGTTGAAATAAACAAAAAAACAAACTGTGGTATAAAGTCCACAAAAGTGACGCAAAGGGTTTCTTTTTAGAACGTTATAGTACAAAATTACATATGAGTTTATCGTAATTTTCCTTATTCAGAAAAATAATAGTCAAAGAATCCATGAACTGATTGGTTATGTCAACATAATTCACTTCTATCACAATCACGTGTATTGGGAGCAAAACGAGAGATAATCTATTGAACTTTTGCATTAAAATATTATCTGTATCATATCGCCTATAAAGTGACTTGGGTTTTTCATATTAAAAATTATTGTTTACGATTTGAAATTACTTAAGTGAACGGAATTCTCGAGACAAGCGATTTAGCAACACTCGCAAGCGGTACATATTATCCTGCTGAACATCAAACTAGTAAATTTCGATAGCTGATAATACCAAGTTCAACTTCTTCAATTCAATTAAAAGAGCTAAATCCATTCTAAAAAAAACTGAATTCTAGACTTCATTGGTAATATAACTTTTTTCTCAGTGCGTAAGTTGGAGTCTATCTCAACAATAGACGACCATGATTCTCCTAATTAGATTAGTAGGTTGCAAGGTAGAGATGGTTTCCTTCTTTATCTACAGATGTAAAAGTAAGTACGTATAGCTAAGGGCATTGAACAAGATTAATCTTATTACTTACAGTTAGTTAATTATTCTTTCATCATCAGTTTCACTTTGATAGTAAAACATAATCTAAATAATGTAGATTTTTAAGGTAAGGTTACCTACTATTTATTTATACATTATTTATATCTATTTATTTGCAAACTTAATTTAATTTAATCTTTGTCAACTATTAAACAGATCTACGAATTAAATACAATGAAAATATCGGGAATGAGAGAGCTGTTAGTGTAATGAATGCGTTTTACTTGCGTCAAAGCATTGAATATTTGATTAGTCCGTATCGCGCACCGCTTCGGTAGACATGTCTATATAAATACGAAATTACAAATGCACCCATACATGGACGCTAGTTACATATTAACATTAACAGCGTGGAACTACGAATACGGCCGCACAATATCACTTTCAATCACTATTTTTACACAATTTTTCTCAATTTTTTTACACACGCGGATGCTGCGACGACCGGTAACATCGGTTCAACTGAATTATCAATCGAGGACACCAGCTGATTAAACAAAAGACGCTATTATTTTGAATCTACAACTAAAGCCTTAAGTCCACGTAACAGAGTGGAAAGTGCCGGGAAACTCGCTGGACCCGAGAAGGGACGCATGCGTCGGCTTTAAAATTAAATGGCACAAATCAAAATGAGCTTTATGTTGAGGGAAGAGAGTTAAGATATGAGTGGTGAGGGATGCGCATGCGTGTACTTAGCTGAAGGTGTTTGTCATTTCTAAACAGTACCGCGGAAGGTTGTAGGAAGTACACACTAAGTTACATAAGTACATACAAAGACATATCGAAGGAGCGGTACAATAATGTAATTTTTTAAAAGGCAGTAAAACAGGCAGACGATTAACCTGATGGTAAATTATTACCGTAACCTACGCACATGTGAATTAATGCATATTAATGTTACGTTGCCAACTTTGGAGAGCATTGAGTCCATTTTTGAAGGACTACTTGAGGGAATACTGTATTGGGTAACCCACTCCACAACCCTAGCGTACCCGACAGGATGGTCCTAGAAATACGTAGTTTTGTCGTTATTCAACAAGGTTATAGTATATAGGAATGATCAGCCGGCCAAAGAAGTTGTGGAATCATATCAAAAGCATCTTCACATTTCTCTCAGTGATCCAATATTTCATTCAAAGTTTCAAGCGATACAACATTTGAATTATTATAGAAAAGTTTATCATAACCAAACTGATAAACTTATTTTATAGCAAGAACAGTAAAATTTGAAAATAGTATCGAGAGATCAACAATTCATCTCGTCGTTGCTGTTCTGGCGGCCTTCGTCATATGTGGAATATGCGAATCACAAGGAAGGAATTTCACCATATGCGACCCAGTGGTACTGTAAAGCCACCACCCTTTAAAGCCTGCCGATTTGAGTTTATAATTAATGCGCACATTGTTGGCCAAGATCTTCTTCACAATGTGCGGGCAAAAAGGTTTCGACGCGGTAATTAATTTCTTCTATTTAATATAGTTTCGCGAAAACAATTTAACAAATATTCGATATGTTAATTAAAATGATTAAATATTTACAGTGTAAATTCGAAATTATTAATATTTCAAATGATCTCGTTTATACAAGTGATAATATAAAATATTATTGACAATATCATTACCATGCATTTAACTAATATATTTCCGGGAGAACTGGTCCAATTCTGATGTCGTTTGAATGCCGGTTACTTACAATTTCAAAGACCCTGAAGTTTAGAAATGTTTTGTTGCAGAAGAATTAATAAACACTACAAAATATTTAAATAACCTATATCATCAAGTCTATATTGACTCGCAAATGCTTCACCCAAGGTTTGCCACACGACTACATCCTACGTACACACAATGATACCAATCTCATACAAATTATTGTTCAGTTATGCCTGAGGTTATACCGTCAGGTCTACCCCATCGGCAATAGATTTACAATTAAAAATTCCTTTAATTTAACAGCATTTATGTGATCACCCTATTGTCTCTGTAGCGGGCATCTTTCGAGTTATGCTGATGATTTTAGTTATTTCATTGATTCTAATCGCAGTATAATGAACTATTTTCTCACCCAGCTTACATTCTGAAAACCTACAATAAAACCTAAGTTACTAGCTCACCGATTACTAAGTCAAAATGAACCGTTAGCGGCGCGTGTGGAAATAATGCATGCCAACATATCACACAAAACTTTCCTATCGTTTTTCGATGTAGTCATTTTTTTTTTAAATATACTTTACACGTTTTTAGTAGTAGACCAAAATCTTGTCTGCTGTTAAATGATAATTGGTTTAAAATGGTAAAATATAAGAGACAGAGGACAAAGTGTAGATATCAGAACACATCTTATAGGTGCTTGGCAACAGATTTTATTGACATTGTCACTCAACGAAAAGTGACAGCAAATGATGTAGATAATAAATACTCATTGTTTATGAATACTGTAAATGTCAAACAGAAAATAGTTTAATACATAATCTATAATCAAAAAGTCGCCGGTCGAATTTCGAGCTTATGGCGATCGCTATTATTATTAACTTCATCAAAAGTATGTTGATCTGAATATTTTTACGCCAAGCAGATATAGAAATCACCACGTAAATTTAAGGAAATGATAATATTATAATTTATTAGAGCAAAAACTACCATTTTAATAAGGTCGTCACGGAGGCTCGTTTTGGGAGCGTACATTGGTCCAGTTGCGCACTGGATTTAGATCTTAATTTGGCATAATGGCGAATGCGAATGAAACCTCATCTCTCAAACTGCATCATAATATTATTTTTTAAAGTGAATTTGATGAGACGAGATAAAAAGAATACCATTAGTGCTGTAATAATGTGAAAAACCCGGTAACGTCTTCAAGTAAATAACATAGCATTAGTCATGTCTCGTTAAAAATGAAAAGAATAAAAAACATCTTTATGTTCGTAATAAGTTTAAGTATAAATTGTTTTAATTGACGTTTTGAATCCTTTTTCAATATGTAAAATATTATTAAGTGAACAATCCTAGTTTAAATAAATACTGCAATTGGTTTTGTAAATTTTGTATTTAGATAAATTTTATTTTTCCAACCAAAGTCCAAGATATTTTAAAATAAAACGTGCAATTTGACAAAAAATTCTTTGTTTTAACATTCTGAAATAGGTTAATTAATGTTTATATACAATTAATAAAATTAAAGTGTCTGTTTGTAATGTCAAAATACAGTCAAACCTGGGTAAGTAAGAACTGGATAAGTGAGATAGCTCTATAAGTGAGGGTAATAGCCAGGACTCGTCATTTTAAGCTCCCAAAACCTCTATTAGCGAGAAACAGAAACCTTTGTAAGAAAGAGTCGTTTTTCCCTCATGGACCTCCGTAAGTGAGACTGCTACTTATCTATACCTCTTTAAGCGACAGTCGAGCTTTATTTATTTATATTATTTAGGAAGAATAAATGAAAAAACAAATTACAAATTAAACATCTGCTATTTTATGACTCATTCTTAACTTTCGTGGAACTTCCTACCATTGTTTTTGTATTGTTTTCTCGTTAATATTGTACCTGTTCTATTTCGTGGAAATAAATAACGTTGTTATTTTATCGCATTCTTTTCGAATGGACACGAGTGCTTTTGTACCGTCCTGTTTGTCCGAACTCGGGTTAGTGAGAAACCTCTTTAAGCGAGAATGAGATTGTGCTCCCTTGAACTCTCGCTTATCCAGGTTTGACTGTAATAGCTTTTTACTAAATGCATATAAAAGTATATACGGTACCTAGAAGAAAAAAAACAATTTTTGAAATTTCTGTCAGTCGGTCTGTCTGTCCGGGAAATCTCCGAAACGGTTGGACCGATTTTGACGCGACTTTCACTGGTAGATAGCTGATTTTATAGCACGTAACTTAGGCTACTTATATTTTAGAAAAATAATTAGGGTTCCGAGCAAATAAAAAAAACTGGTCATGGTGAATCAATTCGCTTAAATGGCTTACGCTGAGAAAACCATATGAGATATAGCAAATTAATGTACTACATAATTGTAGGCATTAAAAAGACCTACAAAAAAAGTCAGGGAGAGTTTACGTCAATCTTCTAAGAAACACTCACAATAAGTATTTTAGTCTTTAAAATAGCCGGGAGCGGGGTAGCAAGATTCGCGCGGGCATTCTGTAGTCCCGTGAGTGAAGCCATGAGCACGTGTATATTAATTTATTAGGTGGATGCATCCACAGGTGAGTTTTTTCAAATCAATTGCAATATAAACGGTTATGTATGCTACGATGCGAGGATACCAGACTTATGCTGCTACGATGAGGCTCAAAAATGCGATTGCATAAAAACATCTAATATTTAAAACTTGAAAAAATAGTTTAATTGTACGATGAATTATCATTTAAATACTACAGAGCACATAATACAATCACAGCTATAAAACCTCTGATGTACGGGGACCTTAAAAGCGCATATTAAAAAACAAACGAAGCCTTGCGTTAAAAAGACGCCTTCGTTTGAACAGATACAATGTAACCACTTGATCTATATGAAGGCTTCTTAATATGATTTAGAAAAAGGCCCGTGGACTATCAAGACTGCTAGTAAGTTATGAATTCTAATTCTTGGAACAATTGGACTCGTATGAATTTCCTTTTTTGGAAGTTTAATATATCTAGACTAGATATTAACCAGCTCAGTGCAGAATTTGTAATAGAATTTAATTTATCGCAAGCATCGAATTTGTAAAAGCTCATCTTATAATTAAACAAAAAAAAAGTAGAGTCACAAGCTGTCGTTCGTAGATAGGGTTTGCAACCTTTACCTGATAGGTAATAAAGTTTTGTAAGCTTCTATAACTTAAGAGATCAATAAAAAAACGTGAAAATATCACATAGTTTGATTCTAGGAATCAGTTTAAAAGATTTAAAAAGTTGATCGTATTTGAAGACAAGATCTAATTGCTGTAAGGTTTCTGTTGATAGCTTACTACTTCCTTTATTTCGATACAATGGCTATTTACAACTTTTATACACTGTCTAGACTACCTAAGTTAGACAATAAAGGTAATATTTTAGAGTATCTAATTACATAAATCTAGATTACCAGAACGCGTATATTTCAGTTTGATTTTTTTCTTGTGAAAAATTAGATCATTGTACGGCATAAAATGCGGTAAGTAAATATTTTTAAACGTAGGTACTTCATCTTCCAAGATAAAAATGCTTATTGTTGACATTATATAGCTGAGATAAAATGACAATAAAGATTTTTACGACTTTAATAATATCACTTTATGTTATAAATATCTACAACTTCACATATTTTTGATTAACCGATATCATAAAACTTTTTATAATTTGAATCAACAAAGAAATAAAATTACCGAACGGACCTATTACGTGTTTATTTTGTATTCAACTTAAATATGGATTTTACTCTTCCGAAAAACATCGGTAGGTATCATAAAAAGAATTTTCGGTTCTGGTTCCGATATAAAAAAAAAAATATTCTGATTTTTTCGGTAATAAATCTGAAGTGAGAAAACAAATAATCCATAAATTTAATATAAAAACGAGTTATTTATTTATTGAAATATAAATTTCGATTGTAAGCTAGCTCTTTGCAACTATTAAAGACAAAAAAAATATTAGCACTTATTTTTGGGTGCTTTTTAATAGAATAAAAACTTGAATTTGATATCAGTGCAAAAAATATATTTAGGATGATTACTTTCATATTGTTCTTAAAAGAAATAAGTATAAACTATATAAAACGGACTTTAAAAGGAGACGCCCAGTCATATTAGGGGTCAACCTCGGAATGAAAGATTATAATAAGCTGTAAATTGGTATAAACCTTTGTTTTGTCGTTCTAAATGTTGTCTCACAAGTGCTATCGTGCCCGCGTCTTAAGATATTGAAGGTCAAAGGTCGTAAAAATCGGTTTTTCGTGAATATCTCGCTTTCTATTGATTAAATGAGATTTGCACCTATTATAAAAGTTGTAGAGTATACAAATCTCTACAACTTATGTTTGTACTTTTTTTTCATATGATTAACCGTTTTTGCGGTGGACCGCGAAGAGTGCGCCGCGTACAGTCATATATGACCTAATGCAAGGTCAAGCGTGAGTGACTATTTTTACACGCATTTAGTAGCTGTGACACGACTTCTGCGCTATTTAAAAAGGAAAAAAAAAAAACGGCTACTAGATAGAGCATTGGAGAAAATTCCCATTTGGATAAACTGATGGAAGTATTCCAACAAGAAATCTCCCCCGTACAAACATTATTTGAAAATGGAGTGCGTATCTTGTTGGCATTATATATAATATAATGCTCCAAAATCTGAGGACAACATTGATAATTTCCGCTACACGCAATTCATCAAATTAACGAAGCTAAATAAACCTGTACAATTGTCAACACTTCCACCAACAAGTGTAGCAGCTCATCAACATATAAATCGTGTATACTTCCAGATTCAAACGTGGTTAGGGAAGGACTTAGAATCTCAAGAATGGGGCTGGATGCTTGAAAATGAAATCCTGGAGCCCATAAGAACGTTATTGCCTCCAGCACCAGCCGAACTACTAAATCAGGACTACTATGTTCTTTAGCTTTTGGCTAGTGCAATGGGCAAGCTTGCCTCAACGCTTCACTATATCCAAGTAATCCCGATGAAGAAAGCGCATACGATCCTGAAATTCTGGAAGGTTTGGAGATGAATATGACCGATAATGAGGATGACGACAATGAATTGAAAAATTTCGAGCGACAACAAGAAGAAGACGACGAAGAAGAAGATAACTAGCTTCCATTTACAATTTTATTATAATTAAAATGAACAAAAATTATTTTAATATTTGAACATTTCAATAAATGTATAATATACTATATTAAATGATAAATAAATATATGTATAAAATATATTCCCTTACTGTCTTTTTAGATAAAAATATAATGAAAATATATAATCCAAAATTAATAATATACTATAGTTAAACGTAAATAATTAAATATAAATAATTAAGTCATCATAATTAAATACAAATCATTAATAATTAGTACATAAATAATGGGCATCGAAAAACCGATTTTTACGACCTTTGACCTTCAATATCTTAAGACGCGGGCACGATATCACTTGTGAGACAACATTTAGAACGACAAAAGAAAGGTTTATACCAATTTACAGCTTATTATAATCTTTCATTCCGAGGTTGACCCCTTTTTTTACCTAATATGATTGGGCGATACTCTTTCATACCGACATGGGCCTGAGTAAAAAAAAAAATTTAAAAATATGAAAACGGTGTAAATTAACAGCTAATGCATTATCAAACAGTCACTGAAAAAAAGCGGATTCTTTGCAATGTAAAAGCAGAGATTTAGAATATTTCTTATAAGCGAAGTCATGTAATAAACTTCAATTAAACTATTTTTGAAGTAGGATTAATGTTAAAAAAGGGTTATGTTTATTATCTTTTAAAGTTATTAGTTTACTTATTTTGTTGATTGTGAATTTTAATAATATTGTACGATTCTAAAAACACAAATATATTCAATTTTATAAACTATATTTCAAATAATTACATTCTGGGCCCAGAAATACCCGTCTCGTTTAGTTGAATTCTAATTTGCTTGGCTAGAATAAACTGACTTTAGAGCGGACGATGCGGAAAGTTCAATTTTTTAAATCGTTATAGGCTTAGCGTTGTGGCCACATTCTCACCTGATCGTAAGAGACCATATGGTCCAAGACAGCAAGCTAAGACTAATGGAAGACATTTAGTCAGAAAACGTTTGAATGCTGGATATGGGCCTTCTCTAAATATCACCACAGTAACGTGTCTGGCGCTGTTTACATTCAGCGGTATCCCACAGCCATCAGTAAGTAGTCGGCCCACCTTATGGTCTAGGTAGGCGGTTCGCGACCGAAATTCGTTCGTGAATACTTCATGTATGCTGATACCTGTCTTCAAAATAACACCTTAGAGCCTGTTTAAACGACGTGGACTCTTCTTATAGGTACCATGTACAACAGCCATGAGATAAGACATGATGGTGCTGTTCTGATGCACGCACGACTTCTGAGGAGTTTAAAAGCAAAAACGCAACTGTCCAGTTTTGTAAAAAGTTTACCCTTTAAACTTAACTCATTTAAAAACAACATTATATCAACAGAATTATTTCAAGAATATTTTTCTTATATGGGACCAGTCCCTGCCTTATTAATAAAATGTTGCCGAATTAAATATTATTTAGCCTTCATGCGTATTATCGTGGCATTTTTGTTTTTAAACCCCTCAATTGTCAACCAACAATGCAGCAAATACAACAATTTAACGAATGCAAAACTAACCGTAAACGAAATACAATTGGAACAATTTTACTTTTTTTTACTGTTACTAAAATGCTTATCAAAGATCTGCCATGTTATGAAAACCCTTTGACAGTTACACTTTAAATACTGGCAGTTATAAATTGTTTTAGCAAACGAGGTGTATTTAATATTAAACATTGTATTTCTTTTAATAAAACATTTTAATATTATTCAGATGTATTACGGATATACACGCTTCTTAATATAAAAAGAGAAAGAGAAAAAACATTTAAGAATTAACCCAAAAAAAGAATACAAATATGTATTTTCATAATCGTTTGGCTTAACAAGTAAATTCTAGCCGAGTGTAGTCGCCAAGGTCACCGATGATGCAATATTGACATCATTACTATTCAATAATCATTTGAAACCGCTTGTGACCTTCGAGACTACTCGATCCGAGATAGCCGAATCTTATCAGATAAATCCATTTTTTTACAATATTCCTAGTTCTATATTATCATGTATCCTTCTCAGATTATGTTCTGTGATAACTCTTCACTTTCACTGAAGTTTGAATTAAGACATATGTAATTATTTTAATTCAATACATATCAGGTATTTGTCTGTTTTTTGTTTGTTTGAACGAGCTAATCTATGGAACTACCACAAATAATTGGAAAATTGCTTTTACATCGTATAGCCTATTTATTGTGGAAGGTCATAGGTTATATAACTTCACGCTAAGACGCTAAGACTCTAAGGAGCAGAGCAGTAACAATGGACGTCAAGTAAGCTGGAAGCTAGGCAGATACGGGAATCGAGACCATCGATGTGTACGCGCGTTGGCATTGGTTTGGTATTATAATTATTTTTCTAATTAACATTATATTCTGATTACACAACCAAAATTTAAACTAACGTTTCCTCGCCGTCACATTTCACTGTCGTTGACTGATAATGACCAATATTATCTACACGAGATTTAAAAAAGTACCGTAAGCACAACCTTGTTACACAACTAGTAAATATGAATATAAAAAGGAGCAACCTTTTAAAGCTCTTATTCTCTTTACATAATACTGCCTGTATACAAAATTTCATTAAAATCGGTGGTCAAATCTGTTTCTGAATTAAATCCTAACTTATAAACAATAGTTAGAATTATTTAAAATGTCGAATTTGAGATCTGTGGCATATTAAAGAAAATATATCTATTACTAAAAAAAGAAGAAAGAATAACCAATAGATTTATCAACATGATTCAAAACGAAAAGGTATATAATTATGAACGTAAAGTAACTGTAAACTAAATACGTTTGAATTAATAATGAAATAATTATTACAAATCATAATACCTATTTTAGGATTTATTGTAAGCGCACGCGTCACGTGGGCAGCCATATTGCAAATATGGCGACGGGGCCATGGTCGCTGGTTGTTTTAATTGCAATATAGGTATCAAATGACATTGATTACATAGTCAGAAGACCTACTGATGTTTTTTCTATCTACTCTATGAAGAGCAAGGAATTACCAAAAAAAAAAAATTTTTGTTAAGATTACCTTACACCTGTTCTTTGTTAGTAAATTTTCTTCCTTCGAAATAGTGAAAACAATATAACGGTTCGGTATTATTAAATTTAAAAATAACAGTATTCAGAGATAGTGGGTATGGACATATCACTTTGATCAATATGAGCACGAGGTTTCGGTGAAGGAAAACATCGTGATGAAACCATAGCATGCTGGTAGGTTGTTTTCTAATGCCCGCCTGGTTAGCTACCACCCTCAAGTTGAACTATCGCCAAACACGTACAGGCGTGTTCCGGCTGACGCACTTGAGAGCCAGTCTTCCATTATGTTTAGTGTGTTAACATCTTAATCAATATCTCCAATTAACATCAGGTTGTTCAGGTTGTGGCCGAAAAAACTAGCTGTGCCCGCGGCTCCACTCGCGTAGACTACAGCTGCAACCACACGCTGCGGTCGCCCGCCGGGCCTTCTTTTTAAAGACAAAGTTGCTTATTGTGGATGATTCTTAGGAGATTGAAATAAGCTTCCACGGACATCTTTGTAGGTTATTTGTAGGTTAGTTCCACCATTATCTTCATTACTTATTTCTTACTTTACTTAAATATTATATCCTATGTATAAGTGGTTCTCGCGTGAAGGGGGAGCATAAACCGACAGACAGAGAGAGAGAGACGTTGAGTTTTATAACATGTATAGATATAAAAAACACTATTAAATATGTTAAAAACAGATAAATGTTACCGCCAAGTGATTAGACAGAGATATTTCCGTTTTATAATTACACATAACTACACATGTAGGTATATCTTTATAGTAACAGATCGGTCGAAACGTCTGTCGAAGCGTGACGTGGAGGGCTCCCAACAAAACGCAGGAAGCAGCCGGCCGGAAATCCGCTGCGGTGACACGCCACTATCACGTGGCTATTATATACACTAGGTTCGGTTCAAGTTAATAAAATAATAGTAAACGAATATGACCGACAACGGTATTTTAAACTTTTATAATCAGTCGAAAAAGTATATTTAGTTATATTTTTTTGGCGCGTTTAGTATAGAGGGCAAAATTGAGAACTGCGCGTGCGCACATATAATGTAACGGAAGTGCAACATCATCAAGTTAGCATCAAGATAGCCATTAATTATAATCGTGAATCACTTAACTGACTTTCTTATTGAGTAAAAATAATTTAGCGGTGCATTATTTAATTATACATTATTTTAATTAAATTTAAAAAAGTCAATAAACCAAGGTAAATTAATAAAAGGCAAATAAAAACCCCGACTGCAACACAAACAAAACTTGCCTAAAATATATTAATCTATTTTTGTTTTTAATTTGATTCCTAGACGTGGTAGTTAAATATTATATAGCCTACTCCGCCAGTGCACCCATGTGGTCTATCATAATTGTTTATCCCTCAAGTACAAATTATTTTAATTTTTCATTATCTCTTAAACTATGTGTCCAAATATAACTCTAAAGGGCGAAATTTAACTTTATAAAATTGTCTTTATGATAAAGTAACTTTTATTTGTAAGGTTTAATATGCCATATTTAAAAATTATGCTTATAAATCACTTTTTAATTTTCAACAAACCTTTGTCAGATAACACCTTATTGTGGCTTATATATATGGGATAGATATATGCTATCGCTGACTTTTTTTTAGACATACTAAGGGCCAATATGATTGTAAAACATTGCATTTCCGTAATATTAGCGATTACGTCAGCGCACGCGATTAATCTCGTTTAATATTTAAGGCTATCTGGGAGTTGTAGCCTAATCTTAAATAGCCTCTTAATACTATTCCTCGAGAGTCTGGCTATCATATACCAAAATAATTTTTCGAATGCAACTGGTAGTTCCAAATATTAGCGGGTTTAAACAAAGAACCAAACAAAAAAATCTTTTTCGCTTTATTATATAATAAAGATGGCACTCCTACAATTAAGACGAATCTAACGACACGTCGCGTCTTTTGCTAAAATCCATCAAACCGTTTAACCTACAGAGCGTACCAAAGAAATAAGCCATACATAAATACGCTCGAATAACATAACCCTCCGTTTTCGCAGTCGGGCAATAAAATCACTTAATCGCTTACCGCTACTTTTGACAGTTTTGACATCATTGTTTACATATGTCGATGGCAGCCGCAGGTGCAGGTTTCATAATTTGTTTATATTTCATCCAACATATATGTAAATAAACCCATATGTAATTTATATCAATCTAACAGTGTAAATGTTTATCTGTCTTAATAACCTAAATATATACTAAGATTATGTTATAAAATGTGAAATATATCAAAAATGTGGCCTGCGTCAGACGGTATGGAATTAACACCGAAAGTCCAGGTAAAGAGCGAGTTACTCCTGTGAGTTATGTCCAGTGTGGGTTGGCGGGACCCTACAAACAGCTTGTCGGTGTTGAGGTAACATTCTTCTTATATTGCTTATCGCTTAGATGGAAACGTATTTCAAATGCAATATCTTGATTGGTCTAGCGGTGTTATGACTGGTACACACTGTTGTATATTTTATACAGTTTGATTGTTCATTGGTTCAAAACCTGTAGTATATTTTTTTTTAGTTTTTGTTTATAAAGGTATAACAATATAAACAAAAAAACTTAACTTATAAACCAAAAAAATCACTTATATAGGTAAACTTGGCGGTTTCAAGAAACCAATTACATATATATAATATATACAAGTATTGCTCACTTAATATATTAAGATTATTATTATAAAAATAAAAATAAATTATAAATATAAGTTGTTGGCAAGTAAAAAAAATTGGACTTCTTTTTGTGTTTTTATGTCAATGAAGTGTTAATTGTTATGTGCGTATATGAATTAGTAGGAAATAATTTTTGTTTTATTAATTTTGAACTAACTAAGGTCCAACGGCGGTTATTTACCGTTTTATTTTTATTAACCTATCATTAATGATTCTAAACGCTTCCGTCTGAAGGCCCAAACATTTTACCACGGCACACAAGGTAAATGTTTGTTTGCTTGTTAATACCATAAAAACAACATCGCTCGGTGCCTTTATATAGATATAGTTAGCATGGGAACAGAAAAACAATAAACGCGAAATACTTTATTTCTACAAGTCAATGAGGCGTGAGACCTTCGCGTTCTATCTCGAATAACAGTTCGCATTAGAGGAAAATCTTTATTAATGTGAAGTAACTATATACCAGCTTGTATCGTAGACACTCTCGAGATATTACTATTAATACTGCCTTTCTTTAATTCCAGTTATTATTTATTTATCGTTAAGACTTGAGTCCCCTAAACAAACCATTTTATTTCAGCATCGCAGGACATAATATATAGAGGTGCCAAAGGTCACACGAGAGCGAGGATGCCACGAATATTTACCACTGGATGTTGAGAATTCTCATACGATATGAACAGCTTTTAATTGAAAAACAAATCTTTTATCGTCATAAACAAACAAACTTCTTTACTGACTGCATTTACTAACTTTATTTATTGTATGGCTTTCCTATTTCAGGTATCTCCATCCTATATATATATAAGAGGAAATGCGGGCGGTGTTTAGTCCATACAATCATATTCCTCTGTTTTATTCCTGGATAATGAAACTAGAGCAAATATGTTCGCCGCTCGTCTCTGTCATGCTGACAACAGAGTACACAGTGGCTAATCCCGAAAAGCGACAAACCAAAAGATAGTCACAATGAAGGATGTAGATCATGTCGCGACCCAGTCCGTTACAAATCTCTACCACTACGCTTGATTACTGAATATACACCAGCTGATTTAAGAACGCGACACACCTATGGCTACGCATGCATGGAAGCTACGACAAACGTGCGGTTGTGATCGGCCGGTATCATCACGATGATGTTATAGAACTATAGAACGTTTGTTTCATCGGCCGATCGAGTTCTGCGCACATTGAACGATTTCTAACCGGCCGATTTGAACTAAGTATTTAGAATGGAATTCATAAAAGTAATATGAGTTTATGCTCGTCTCCTTAAAATGCATGAAAACAAACGGTAAAAGATATATTGGGTGCACCCATTATTAAATGCAAGAAAGGCAAATCGGTTAGCCAGTATCAAGATTTAAGATCCAACCCTAATTTCTGTTTTAGTTGGGAGGTTATTGTAACTTTTTAATACAAGTGCAGGGCGCGCTTAAACTAACAAAATAAATTCTTCCGTATCGATATTAAATTCGTTCATTTTCACGCGAATAGCATCAGTATATCTTTTTCTTCTTTGGGCTCGCCTTTCCTAATCATGCAACGCCATTTACTACGGTATTGTGCGTCATCTTCTGCAAGTCCCATCTCTCTCATGTCCTTCAGAACCTTCATCATCTACGTTGTTTGATGGGTTCCTCTTCCCTTATACTTTGTAGCCATGGAATGGCACTTTTTTACGACATGGTCATCTGTTCGTCGGAGTACATGACCGTTCCAACACATTCTGGACTCTATTACTTTGCCTACCATTTATGTGGCATCAACATACGCAATATAGCATCAGTGATCAGCTGATCAATCGGGCTCAAGCGAGGATGCTCGTACATATGTATAGGCGTAACGTGGCTGCATCGCGTCGGCCGATAGCGATCGGTTCGAAATTTTGTATCTTTTCACGGATTTTAAAACTGGCTCATTTGATTAGCGACCATCTGTTATATGAAACAATTATGTTGTAACTGACTAATAGTTTAATAGGCCGACGAAATTAGCTTTCATGCGCGCGTGGCCTAAGCGTGCGCTATTACGGTTAGTGGAGCTAAGCGGAGCTATGAATATTTCTACCAATAGCATCTCTAGCAAATTTTGAGCAATAGAATTGCGTGTCTAGATTTTCATACATTTCTATCGGTCGAAATTTCTACAGGTCCGCTTCAATGGACAGGCTGCCTTATTGCTGTGTCATTACCATCACTTATCATGAGGGACTGGTGAGTTGGAGGACACGTGAATGGAATTATGTTTTAGCTTGTGGTTAGTACTCACTGGCGTGGTCATCATGGAGCAGGTTGTGGTAGCGGTGTTGTTTCTCTGGCGCGTCGAGCCTCATCATCACGCCGTGTTCACTACAACATTGCGATTATCTGGAAAAAACAAAAACGTTCTATTTATTTGATGAAGAGTATTTGGGGACTATATTGTATAATTCAGGTTTTAACGGTGGTACTGGAAGCCCAGAGCAGTTTCGATGTACGTACCAAACAACTATATAAGTAAGCTACGTAACATAAAATAAAAACCATTAAATACAAAATTCAATACAATCCATCATTAAAATTTAAAAACTTATTTTAAATTCACTTTCATGACATACATTTAAATAATCCACTTAAGACCGCATACTAACAAGATTATAGATAAGTTAATGTTTTGAAACGCCCTCATAATTAGATAACGTAGTCATAAAAAAAACTGTTGCAAAAAAACATTTCGTAATATTCAATCGGAGTACTGACCGCTTGGCCGTTGGCTTTTTATTAAGAAATACGAAATGGTACGCCATGTATTGGTAAGAATTGACAAATTAACATTAAAATTGAGAATTATTCAGGAAATGTCTCGTGGTTGTAGAGTACTTTCTAATTGTCCCCTACCCTAGCTAGCTAGGGTAGGTACTCTTGAGTAGGAAATATATAATAAGCACAATAAAATCCAAAAACAGCGGTGAACACACAGAGCTCAAAAATCCATGGACTGTTGACGCTGTCAAATCGACCTTCAAAATCCTTGGAAGCTAGATATAGCTGATCATTAAACGATACAAGCTAAAAAGTCATTGTGATAGATTTTATTAGCATCCGCGTAGTGGTGAAGACACAGTTTATTTACTGAATTTGGAATGTGACACAGCAAAGCGGATATTATACATGGTGTATGGTGGTCGCGATCCACTCGGACACAATTCTCTTGTCCCCACCTAGCCAAGTAAACGCTTAGTTATGCGGTCACCGGGACAAACCATAATAACACGTTCCCACGTAAATGCCGTGTAAGCATTCTGATTCCCGATAACGCTCGTAACTCGTGGGAACAGTAGTTAAGTTTAGAAATAAATTTCTCGATATGTCCCTACGCTCATGTAATTATTAATTAATTAGTCATAATTATATTTCATTAAATTTGAAATTATTTACATAATTAAATTTTTTTATACGTTTTTTAAAATAATACTTCGCTACCGCAAACTTGACTACTTATCCGTGTTACGTCGACTGCACTCGAAATTCCTCCTTTCTATGTTTAGCATGTTCCTATTTCTAACAGGATAAATAGAAAGATGAATTTGATTGTGACTCCTAGCGTTCATTGTAAACAGACCCTAATGATCTAATTTCAATATTATTTAATTTTCAATATCATGATTAAAGTGTTGACATCAACGCTCGAAGTCATACAAGAAAAGAAAAACACCTATCTGGGTAAACTTGAAATGTAAAACATTATTTATCTAAATACATCGTTGGAGCCGTTTCCGAGAAATCAATTACATTACATATACATATATTTATATATACAAGAATGGCTTCATTTTTTCAAAAAATAAATACAATTAGAAATGGTATGACTCTGCATATAAAATATGACTGTGACGACCCAGATAGAAATGATCATAAGAAAGTATTAATCGTAATTAATCTCTCGCTCTGAAAACGAACACTCGAAAACAAGTTCACTAAATCACTATGAAACTGGATTGAGAACAGTGATGAGTGCACGATGCCAAGGCGTTTCTGGGCAATAGGTGACCGGTTTCATCGACGGTGTGGCGCGATGGCGGTGGGCGAACGGGTTCGTTGCTGTAATCGGCAGGTGTGTAAAATCAGCGACGTGTTTCAGTGAATTCAACTTGTTATTACAAAACTGCGAAAAGGGAGGGTTAAGATTTTCGAGTGCATATGTCTATTTCTTTGGCACACTCTGTAACCTAAACCGCTTGATGAATTTTAACATACGACGTGTCGTTAGATTCGTCTAACTGTGGAAGTGATATAGGCTATATAATATTTAAGTACGACGTCTGGGAATTATATAAAGAGCAAAAATAAAGAAAGAAAATTTTATTCAAGTATTTTTGTTGCAGTCGGATTTTCTGTTTCCTTTTTACCGACTTCAAAATATTATTTTTTTATAGATGTTCATCTATAACTTCTTTGTTCATGAACCGATTTGGATGAATAGGGGAAACCTTTAGGGTGGTCCCGTTTTATTTTCATTGGCATTGGACCTTCAACTTCGAAGATACACCAGGGAACTCGGCAAAATTATTCAAGTTGGTTTGCTTTTTTGTTAAAAATTGTCTTGTTAATAATTTAACTTGTTTACATAGTATTCACTTTTGTTCCCGTGGTATGTATCTCTGTTGGAAATTGTAGATTATTGATAACCAGCTGTATCCTTTTTTTTTTTTTTTTTTTTTTTTGAACTGACTACACTGTTAGCCTTAGGGGCCCTAAAGCCGCTGCGGCTTTTACAGCTTCACCGGACTTGGGGGCGAGCGCAGAGGGCACTCAGCCGCGAAAGTTTTGTGGACGACTCGCACGAGGGTGCCAAAGTGGCCGGACCTCGGTTCGGGCGGTCGTCGCGTTCGCAAATAGGTCGCGATCTATTCGAATCCCTACACCTACGATTCGAGCTAACTAAATATACACATAGGCACGTTCCCTTCCTCCTGGGAGGAAGGAAGGAACCGTGCGTATGTGTATTCAATAATCGGAATGTTTCTACACTAACTAGCGCTAACTAACTAGCGTAAAAAAAGAAAAAAAAAAAGGTCCCTCACAGAACCTATGTACCTGTGTGGTGTGCACGTGTGTATGTTCATACGTGTGTAGTGTTGTATGTAGGTAGCTAAGTGATGCACGTACAGTGTCACTTGTATCGCGCGGGCGGTTGCCTGACCCAAGGGTTTCACACCGAGGAACGGACCTAGGCTTGGGTTACCGCTAGAGAGGGTGGACGTGACGGGTGTGCTGGAGCGAAATTGACCGCCCGCCCTCTGCGGAGAGAACGGTGGTTACGCGGGCGTGGGCGCTGGCACGCTCTGTTTGGAGAGACGGATGTGTAATATTTATTCGAATTTTCGATGTGATCGTCGGGATCAATAAAAATATTGCGCGGCCGGCGTTTGCACCGGATGTCCGTGGGTGCCGGAACATAAGTGGCGGCTGTTTTTATTAACGGATTCGCGTGGTTCGACGCGGTGTCGAAATACGAACGGGAGAGCTGTTTAACGTAGGCAAAGCTGTATCCTATGGTTTCACTCGTGTTAAATTCATTGAAGCAACTCTTCACTGCGCCGCGATGTAAACGCACCCGTCTAGCCTATCGTTGTTCTCACGTTCCCGTACTTTCCTATAGCTTGTCAGATTACTTCATCTTCATGTTTACCGCTCCACTCCTTAGGGTCATAGCGTTATGTTAAAAAGTCTAATAACCTTCTTCAATAAATAGGCTATGACAGGCAAAAGATTTTTACATTTCTCACTGCTTGTTATATAGAATAATGCGTTCAAGCAAACAATCTCTTGAGCTTTTAATATTAGTATAGATTGAAATAATTCACGGTTACTACATAATTAAGTGAAGAGAAGCATTTGATGTTGATGAATCGTGATAGCAGAATGGTAAATTCCTGTGGAATTTCTCTGCAACGTCCATAAGTTCGAACCTCGTTTTTTGTATGAGCATAATTAGAAGTACTGTTGAAGTTGAAGGAAAATACCACGAGAAAACCAAAACACCTTGAGAAATGTAATGAAAATACAGAGATAGAGATTAAAATACATATATTACTGGTAAGTATAATTGTACATATGTTTTAAAAATTAAATACGGTCAGGTAAAGTCGATAGGCACTTCACGCTTCAGTCTATATCGGTTACACAATAGTGACGTACAAACGGTCACCTAATAAATTGTAGCAACAGCTTGTTCAATCCACACAAGTATACAACTTATGTATACAACAAGATATACTATTCTCGAACTTTCTAACTAAAAACGTGGGGTATGGTTTTTCGAGCGTATGTATGTATGTTTGTATGCTCTGTAGCCTAATCGGCTTGATGGATTTTAGGTGTCTTTAGATTCGTCTTAATTGTGGGCGTGACATAGGCTATATAATATTAAAATACGATATGAAATGAGAAGCAAAAATAGAAAAAAATGAAGTGTTTTTTTTGCAATCGGGTTTTTTGTTTCCTCTTTAATTTAAACCTTGTATTTTTCTATTTGGAATCAAATTCGTTATCGCGAGATGAGAGATTAACTGGAAAACAGTGTCCGACCCGACCGACACTAAATAATTTGTTTATATTTATATTACAATAATTAATAATAAAATATTTATTTTTACAAATTTATAAACAAAAATTAAAAGAGAAGTTTATATAAAAATCCCAAATAAGCGGTACTCGAACCATCGACCACTCGTACTGCACCTACCTATATACAACAGTGCGTACGAGTCTGCTCATCACATAATATAATATAGCGTAAAGGAAGTTCGTACCTACAGGGTGTCCCACGACACCTCTCGAGTTTTTTTTTAATCTGTATTAGTAACTTTGGTGATTTTTCCGATGACACAGTTTAGTAAATGCGCTCAAACGTATTGAATTCAAAATGATAAAACGGCGTGTACTTCCCGTTTCTCTTTAAAATCTTTCACTTTTGAGTAACGTTGAAGAAGATAAGAATGGTCATCATTCATTATCTCAGCCGAATGACACAACGACAGGTCATGTGCTGTCCGTATCTAGTGGCTTCTTGCAACCTTTACCAGGTCGTTGGACCACCTTGCGGCGGTCTTCCGGTATGTGGTCGCCACTCGAGAATTCTTTGACCCCATCGGCCATCTGTTCTACGAGCTACGTGGCCCGGCCACTACCACTTAAGTCTAGCTATTCTTAAGGCTATGTTGGTGACTTTGGTTCTCCTGCGGATCTTATCATTTCTGATTCGTTCACGCAGAAAATCTCCGAGCATAGTCCTCTCAATTACACTTCGAGTGACCTTGAGCTTTCTTATGGGGTCCCATACTGGCCAAAGATCAGCTAAGCTTGCTAAGAATGTTATTGAAGTGAAATCGCATTGTTGCGTTCATAAAATATTGATACTACCTAATAAGATAATTCGAAAACAATAGAAAAAAAAAACTATTACAGTCATAGACACACCAAAATATAGATGACCCCCAAGACATGAAATAACTATCTTAGAGGTATTTGTATGGAGGCGGAACATTTGCTGGGGTGTTAAAGAATGCTTCATGTCTACGTAAACGCCAGGTGCCAAGCTACTCTTATAACGGAACGGAAAATCTTTCGCAAAGTCCTTCCCAAAACTTTGAGACATCTATATGAAATTACTATTCATAGAAATCATGTCTATAATTTCCAAAGTATATTAAACAAGCTGTTGTATATTACCTATGTTTGTAAGAAAACACGTTATTGATAACGATATGTATCAATAGGAAATTTTGTTATCGTGATTTATACGTTTGTGTTTATGCAAATATAAAATGTTATTTACTAAGTGGATTTTCAACAAAAGTTTACAATTGTATTAATTGAATATGTTATTTTGTATTGACTGTATCAAATGATTACACTGTAATGCATGCTAGTCACTACTACTATCGGTTCAGGGAACATGCCTGATGCTGTGAGTAACAAGACATCGACTAAGGCCAGCTATATCAGCCATAACTTGGGAACCTCGGAGTCTTCAAGCGAAAAGTGAATAGGCAACAAGCGCCTACCTATAAACATCAACAACTGTTTTGTGTGATGAGCATGATTACTGTTTCTTTTTGTCTGGGTGTTAAATATCGTTTGATATCTGTACAGCACCTGATGGTGAGTACGGTACAGTGCACAAGCAACGGTGACCATCGGTGACAATAATTTTATCGGCAGTTGTCGATGTCATACCGGCCTGAAATGCCTGTTCACCCCTTTTTTGAAGGACCTAATTTAAAAGCAAGGATGGTACACGTTTGCTGGGAGATTATTCTACATCTGCTCGGTCTCGCCACGGAAACTTCTTTGTTCGTTCCGTCTAGCTTTGCTACGTTGCTCTATAAATATTATTCATAGTATATCAGATATTTAGTTATCATAATACAGGTTTTGCTTAGTTTGGAATTAAATGGACGTGTATGAAATTGCGAGCCATATTTAAACTAAATCACATCAAAGGGTAATGACGTCACTATTCGTGTATTAAATCATATGCGTTAATGTATGGCGACGTATTAAATTAAACTAAATATTTTAATATTTATTTAAAATAGTAACAGAGATTAAGTTTCAAGGACGTCACCTACAGCGACACAGCTGACGTGTATTGATTACAGAACTCGCCCGCAAAAACTGTCATTTTATCAACCAATAAATTGTCATATAGATATGAAAGCCGGAATAGCCTAGGCATTGATCGATAATGAAGGTAATAAGTAAATGTAACTTTATCTTTATCCACTTTATATACAAAGTAAATTTATCTTTTTTTTATTTATTAATTTACATTTCAAATTTTTGTTTTCTAAATTGTGAACTTTAAATAAAAATTCTAGCTAATTTTTTAAACCATACTTCAACTTATTATGGTCGCAAAATGATGAAGCAATGATAACTGAGGTACGGCGACATCGCGTAGATTGACGAGAATTCGAATCCCTACATTTAGCCTGAGTTTTCTGTGAAGGAAAACATCGTGACGAAACTATATTAAAGTATTTTCAAATGCCCGCCTGGCTAGCTACCACCCTGAAGTTAAAAATCTGTCGCCATATATCAATAGACATCTTCCGACAGCTGCACTTGAGAACCAGTTTTCTTACGAGGCTTATTGTGTCACCATCTTGGATCACATCACCACGTGAAATTGTGGCCATAACGCTAAACTTATGTATACAAATTAATTAAATTGAAGTGTCTGTTTGTAATATCAAAATTACAACGTTTTACTAAATGCATAATATGAAAGTGTATAGGATACTTAAAAGAAAAATCAGTTTTTAAGATTTTTATCTGTTTGTTCCGACTAATCTCCGAAACGGTTGGACAGATTTTGATGGGACTTTCGCTGGCAGATAGCTGATGTTATAAGGAGTAACTTTGGCTACTTTCATTTTAGAAAAAATCAATTAAAAAAAACGACGATTTTGGGGCGCTCAAGTCGTTTAAACGCTGATTAAACCATAAGAGATAGATACTTCAAACTCATGTAGGACATAATTGCAGATCTTAAAAAGACTTGCAAAAAAATCTATGAGAGTATATCTCTACCTTCTAAGGATCACCCACAGTAAGTGTTTTTGTTTTTAAAATTCAGTTAGTAAGCAATATTTAAAAAAAATGGCCAAACAATTAGTTTAACATATTCTAGGGTTTAAAGCGTTTGTATGATTACGTCACGATGTTATCCGTTACGAAAAGCTTCATTATTCAGTGTTAACAGCTGTTGAACAGTTAATTAGTGGTAAAGCGATGTATGCAGTGTTACTCTCACGCATTTAAGTGTTCTAGCGCCAGTTAAACATTCTGTAAGGTATTATGTACTATGGTTGTCGCTACGAATTTTTTTATGTTACTATAACCTTTTTCTAAGGAGCAACATGATATGATAATTGATGTAGTTTTAAGAGAGGTACGGCACGAAGAAATTTCTTCTCTCTCTCTAGTTGAGGCAACCCGACTAGTGACCCATACATAAGTTAGCTGCCAGATAATCTTATATTGTGTTCTTGCGGTGAGTAGGTTTTTCAGAGCTTTTTGTTATTTATTTATAGATTTAGCGTTATGACGACAATCTGACGATTGATGTTAAGTGACGATATGGCCCAAGATGGTGGACACTTTAAGCCTGGTGGGAGTACTGGCTCTCAAGTGCAGCTGTCGGAACACACCTATTGGTGTTTGGCGACAGATATTCAACTTGAGGGTGGTAGCTAGCCAGCCGGGCTTTATAAAAAGCCCTAACATCATGCTATGGTTTCTTCACGATGTTTTCCTGCACTGTAAGCCCAGTCTCATTGCAGGGATTCGAACTCACGTTTATCGACGCGATGTCCGTATACGCTACCACCGAGCTATTATTGCTGAACTGACTCTCGAATTAGCCATAAATAAAAATTAGACACGAAAAATATTCAAGACATATCCACTTTTAGGTTGAATGAAATCCCTTTCTAATAGTTTTTTTAGTATGTTCAGTCAAGACAATTCCATTTTAGACGATAATATATTAAGAAAAAGTACGTTAGTTTTAATGTTTGTCCATCAATTGAAATTTGGAATAGAAGTCGATTGTATTGTAAAATAGATAATTGAAAACTAACAAAAGAAATAAAATAGAAATAAAATAGAAAATAATATTTACGTTCAGCGAAACGGGCTGGCAACAATTACTATCAATAATTTTTTTTTTCTTTCAGTGGTATGTTTTCCATCAAGAATATCATTGTAAGAAAAAACAAGGAAGTAAATTAGCAAGATTAAATCTTACACTATGTCAAAAGTAAATTCCACGAAACAAACACGATATAACAAGGGCAAACAGTTGATAAGAAATTAAATAACAGTTTTATCAATATGTAGACTGCATAACGCGTAATATATGTGTTTGAGTTGTAATTTTTAAACTATAGGTATATCTTCATAATATGCCACTTACAGCATTAGCAGAACCTTGTAATAATACTTGCTGTACGAGTCACTTGATATAGGATTTAACAGAATTCTGTTTTCGAATTTCTTACTTTTAAAATGTTTGAAGGGCATATGTGAATGTTTTTAAAAGTTCACTCAAAAAATATTTATGTAAGGTACCTGGAATTTTTATTTCTTAATGTATTTTTTTTTCTGTACTGGTAGCCCTAACTACCTGGCACAGGTAGCAGTGTAGGACGTGCGTCGGCGGAGTGCATTGTGCCGACAGGAATCACAAAAAAAAGAACAATGACGGCGCCAACTATTCCATAATGCCTACCTAATTGTGTACCTACGTAGATTTAAGATTACGTCAGCACATATTAATGTGACGAGAAATAATTATTGTGTCAAACTACATGTAACGTTTTTTTTTTAATAGGATCAGGACTAAGTTTTTTTTTATCGATCTGATCTTACTGTTAGCCCGAGGGGCCCTATCCAAAAACAGAGTCGCTGATGGCATTTAGATTTTGAATCCATAACAGTAAAAAAATAGGTTTACCGTTGGCTCGTTGTTTGAGCATCACGAAAAAACTACTTACTTAGGTATATGTATTAGAATTTTTTTTCTAGATACCTATTCCTTATGTAAAAAAATTATCCTGATATCTTCATTCAATAAAAGTTGTTAATAAATTTCAAGAAACTACGATTTTTTATAGACAATACGCGTTCTTCTGACGTCCACGCGAGCAGAGCTGCGGGCACAGCCGGAACAAACAGATAGACGGACAAAAATTTTAAAAATTGGTTTTTGTTCTAGATACGATATACTTTGGCATTAAGTAAAAAGGTGTTATTTTGGACATTATAAAAACACTTCGATTTTATTGATTTGTATATACTAAATCATATATTTCATTATTAATAAAATTCAAAATTGTAATAAAAGTTAAACAGAAATGTAATAAACCGTAAAATATTACAAAATTGCATTACGAAACATCTTATAGATTCTCCCAGGTGATAACTACGTACTGTCATTACATTTATTTAACAACAATACATTTGATTAATATGAGACAATTTTTATCATTATATTACAGAACAATCATTGAATCAATTGCGTCCGCTCTCAGTCCCACTAACAAACAACTCACAACCTGCTATGTCAATGAAAGCTTCAATGTAACCTATGGCCATTAAACACGAGTATTCGAGTTAATCCAATGTAGTCAAGTTAAAAAGGATAAAATAACCCTCTTTCCAATAGACAATAATTGCAAAATGGCTATCTCTTTCTACACGTTTTAACAGTAAAATGAGCATTGATCTAGTCCTTAGAAATGAGGGTTGGTTTAAGTATTGATTGTAATGGTCACTTTTGTAACCTACTTATGGACATGGACAAGTTTTAATACATATACTTTATAGAGTAGGACTTACTGTAGTTTTGGTAAATAGAATATTCATTATTATTATTATCCCGGCTTTAAAAAATAATTGTACGATTAACCTTTTGTCCATATGTCACAAAAATGTACGTAAAATTGACATAAACGCCATCTCCGGGAGCAGAGTTATTAACATATTATATTACACAATACATGATAAAAATCCGTTAAACCGAACAGAGCACTAGAATGTAGCTACATATTTTGTAAACATAAATTTAGTATTTCATTATTTATACGTATAGCAAAAAACAAGGTTTGACGACAATACCATCGACATTTCAATACTTACTTATTATTATTATCTTAATCATTATTAGTACAATTATAAACAATGAGCATATTAGTGGCGTATTTTAACTCGCTTCCGCTTATTACATCGCGTTTTTCATGCCTCTAAGATTCATGATATTCGTTCATTGTATGCAGATGTGACAGATGGCGAAAGTCGATCCCCTCGGACCGGCCGCGCGGCCGCGACCACGGCACGGGAATCGAACCGGCACGCCTTTCGTTTCGCCGCACCTTCTATTACATGGTAAATACCGACCTTACGAGCATACTTAAATGAAATGTTATGAACGCGATTGGCATTTGCCGCGCGTTGTTATAATAATCGATCGAGATAGCTGTTGTTATGCGTTTGTCTGTTGTTGCGGAATTCAAAAGACAGCTTTTACGCACGACCCTGTAAGTGAAGAAATTTTATTTTGTACTAACTGTAA
Organism: Saturnia japonica; assembly: GCA_033032175.1. NCBI lineage: Eukaryota > Metazoa > Arthropoda > Insecta > Lepidoptera > Saturniidae > Saturnia > Saturnia japonica. Next base: position 1,256,162 of record CM065317.1, read on the forward strand.
CCCACGGTTTTACCCGTGTTACATTTTTCGCCGCCATCGCATCAATGTAGCCTGTCGTTGTTCTTACATCCCCCTTATTTTTCTACAGCTTGACTTTGCTTGACTTTCATGCTTACTGCTACGTTCCTCATGTGTCGTAACGTCAATTTATATAGCCTATAACCACCCTCAATAAATGTTTATAAAATACAAAAATAATTTTATAAATCTGACTGGTAGATCCAGAGATCAACGCGTTCAAACAAACAAGCAAACAATCTCTTCAGCTCTTATAGATTCGAAGCGATAAAAATGTTAGCTCAGACACCGCCACGAAGATGTTTGTTTGAATCTTATAATTAATACGATATTGTGATGTTATCGTAATATTGTGAGACTCATTCCCTAGTCAAGCCAGTTCATGTCGCAAAAAGTAATATCCAACAGTGTGCTTGACTCGTCTTAATAAGCAATTACAGTAAGAATAATAACTTCCCAGTTCTGTTAGTCTCAAGGGCCCTGGAACCATTAGAGGCTTTGACAGCTTCACCGTGCTTGGAGGTGAACGCTTAAGGCACTCAGCCTCGAAAGCTTTGCAACAAGCTCAGGGGTGCCAAAGTTGCCGAACCTCGGTTTACATGCAAATAAGTCGCGGTCTGATTAGTTCTTTATCTGTAAAATTTCAACTAAATATAATACATATATCTGCCCTCTGGGAGGAAGGAAGAAACATGCATATATACATACTGTAATCTGGTAATTTGGGAACCTCCTACTTCAATCCTAATACTGTTCATTAAATACATTTGACCACTGTGTTCTTTAATACAAAAAGGTAGTTAAGCGAATTCTATATTCACCGCCTCTTCAAATTCATCAAATACATATATGTAAAGCTATATATTAATAAGTGAAGCAAAAGCTTTCGGTACCATTTTAAGCGTATTGCGTGCACGGAAGACTTTGAGATTTGGCATGGTTAAAGTTTATATGGAGAAGGAGTGCAGAAAGCTAAAATTTATCTATAATATCGGTTACTAATATATTAAATTAAATAAAGTAATACTGCGAATTCTAACACGACCAGTGCCATTCAACTTAGACCCCCAAAATATAGACATTGTCACTCAAGGAAAAGTGACAGCAAGTGATGTATATAATACTCATTGTTTATGAATACTGTAAATGTCAAACAGAAAATAGTCAATGATCAAAAAAGTCGTTGGTCGAATTTCGACCTTAGGGCGATCGCTAGTTTTAATAATGCTTTAATCTTACTTCTTATCTTATCACTTGGTTTTATATAGTTTCACACGGTTTCATTTTAATTCTTTTATTATTTTTCTTTTCATTGTTAATTTTCATATTTCCACCTGCTTAGTCTTTTTTTCTATCTTGCACGTGTTGAAAATCATACAAGTATATTTTTAATTGTTCTTTTTTAATTTGTGTTTCTCATACATATGGCAGAGGTAAGGCACAGATAAATTTCTTTGGAGCTCTGTACTTGGAGCAGTCCGTCTGGTGGAATACCTCCACCCTAAAGAAAATCGCAGCCAAATAACCATATGTCGTATTCCTGTAATGAGTAGAGTTTCAAGAGCTTCTTGGGGAAGTGAGTTCAAGGTTGGAAAGCGCTAGTGACATCTATGGTATTTATTACAAGCGTCCATAAACTACGGTAGCCACTTCCCATCAGGCGGGCCGTATGCTTGTTTGCCACCATAGTTCAATAATAATACTAAAAAAACATAACAAAGATTTAAATGTACCGACGAATATTCCATCTATCGGATACTTTTAGAAGGTAAGCTAAAGTAGGTAGGTGGTTACGCACGAGGTATTCAAGCCGTGAAAGTATGTTGCAAAGAGGTAGTAAATAGAGTAATGAAAGGCGAGAGTAATTAACTTTTAGATTAGCGTATACCGCTGTACAGATAACATCTTATCGTTAACAATGCTGCCGGTGTATAAAACCAGCTCGACGAAGTAATGGCACTTCGGTTTATCGATGTTTACTGATGAGAGTTATATCGTCACATTGACGGTAAAGACTGTCGGCAGATTCCCGTCTCTCGGCGGTCACCGCTGTACTTTACACACGATAAGATATAGTTAAGTCTTTCTTATTTTGGTTAGTCCTGTTACCGCCCAAAATGTTGTGTGATCCTCTTGTATTGTATGCCAATCTCATCCGTCCGTAGCGGTCATCATACAATATAATATCTTATACCTAATAGGTTACATATATCTTACATTTCAACTTTGGAACTCAAATTCCGGTTAGTATATAATTACAGCCGTATTATTCAAATATTCATATTGATAAATCACTAATTTGGATAGGTATTTATTTCGTAGAAACATCTGAAACTGATCCTATTCTAAAAATTCTTTCACTAAGGTAACTTACATTATCGCAGATATGTGTTTTTTAATTTTAATTATATAAATCTACTAGCTGTGCCTGTGACTTCGCACACGTTGACTACAGAATACCCGCGCGAATATTGCTCCGCCGCTCCCGGCTATTATAAAAACCAAAATGCTTATTGTGGGTGTTCATTAGAAGATAGATATATACTCTCGGGGACTTATTAGTAGCTCTTTTTAATGCCTATAATTATGTAGTCCATTAATTTTCTATATCTCTTATGGTTTATTCATCATAATCCATTTAAGCGTCCGAATTGATTCACACCATGACCAGTTTTTTTAATTGTGCGGAACCCTAATTATTTTTCTAAAATAAAAACAGCCTAAATTATTCCCTATATCATCAGATATCTATCAGTGAAAGTACCGTCAAAATCGGTCCAACCGTTTCGGAGATCACCCGGAACAAACAGACAGACAGACAAAAATTTAAAAAATGGGCATTTTGTTATAGGTATCATATATACTTTCATATGCATTTAGTAAAAAAACTGTTATTTTGACTTACAAACAGACACTTCAATTTTATTAATTGTATAGATTGCTTCTTCTTCTTCTTACCCCTTATCCCATTTAGGCAAACTACTTGTGCCACATAACTCCGCTCTATCAACACTCAGCTTAGTATTCACACCTTTTATACAAATATAATATAATTCCTCACAGAATCCATCCGTATCTTCTTCGATCTTTCTCTACTCCTATATCCATCCACCTTCATACTTAACAATCTTCTAGTTATGACTTTCATTCCTCCCCGTGACATGCCCATACCACGCTAACCTGAAACTTCTAAACTTCTCTCTGACTGATGCTATTTCAAAACTTCCACTGATATACTCATTCTTGATTTTATCCATTCAACTGTTGTTAGTATAGTATGTTTTGTAACGAAGCTACGTATATCTTAGTTGGTAGAGCATTCAGTGACATTGGTAAAATACTTAATACTTTTGTCATCATATCGCTGGCTCCAGCAACTTCGACTTTCGCTGAATAAACGTAATTAATATAATATAGTAGCAACGAAACTTTAAGATGGTGGTGAGACATTTGTAAACCGTCTCAAATGACAATTTAAAAATGATATGTACAATGATAAAAACGCAACCAGATTATTGCTAAAATCCTGAAAAAGATTAGAATAGTTTTTATCAGAGCAAATTCGCGTCGGTTTTAAGCGAATACCGTACTAAAGCAATCATGATCCGTTTGAAGTTTAAAATGAATCTGCGATAAATGCAACAAGTGTTCGTGATGGCCTTGTACACTTCTGAACGCAAGCCGGTTACTCGAATATATTACTTTGCTACGACACGTTCAATTCCAACTAGAAGCAAGCACACAGTATATTATGTCGTACCGTTCGAATATGATCAGACGATTTATTTTCTACGAGCTGTTCCTACAAATAACGTTTTATAAATAGACGCGTTATACTCTCAATAAAAGCAATTTGAAAACGTTACAAGTTTTCTTATCAGCATGTTGAAACAAAAGAGATAGAAAATCACAGCGTAAGGCGGAAACTCTGTTGTCAAAAGAGGATAAAGTTCCTTATCGCTCACGCCGGTACCAATTCGAAAGTGAACTGAGGGCAATTGTCAACGATTCAAGATAGCATGTATAGAGCGTAAATGCCGTATCTACTTATAAAATATCATTGGTTCCTCCTATCGTTGTTGGCACTTCCCAACAACTTGCCAGATGGCTTGACGTTTATGGTTACTGATCCGCTTCTTAAGGCAGCAGCTTGAAATTATATCTATACTAATATTATAAAGCTGAAGAGTTTGTTTGTTTGTATTTGGTTGATGACCGCGCTAATCTCAGGTACTACTGGTTCTATTGGAAAAATATTTTAGTGCTTGCTAGCCCATTTATTGGGGTAGGCTATATAACATCACGCTACGACAAACAGGAGCGGAGCATCAATGAAAAATATTACAAAAACAGGGAAAATTTATTCCTTTTGAGAGCTTCCATTTCGTGCGCTGCGTAAATGGTTAAAGTTACGCAACAAAGGTGTGTGACGGAATTGTTTCTCTTAAAAAGTTAAAAAAAAAGTTCGCGATAGCATATTTTTCTATCTTTAAAGGTTTACTCAATGTAACCTTTGTTATGGTAATAAAATTTGTTTTAAAATAATGCATTATTATAAATATGGTATTAATCCTTATCAAAGTAAATTACATATTCATCACAAGTATTTAATTTTGAACAAAATTACGCTTCACATTAATTGTTTTAAATGAATATCTTAGGAGATATCACAGTTTTAAAATAACTCTGCAGCAAAATCATGATCAAGTACCGCGCGCGCATTTTTATTATGCGGAATGATGTGGATAGCGGGCGGCACCTATAATACAGTGCCTACGACCCACTCTCTCTAACCCTTACTCTCTCTGTCTCTTATGCGACGCAGACGAAGTTGGGCGGGTCAGCTAGAAAGTTTATAATCTTCCTCAATAGTCTATTTTTCTTTTTATTTTCTACCTGGTAGTTCCAGAGATTAGCGCGTTCAAACAAATAATCAATCTCGAGTTATAATAAGCGGCTCCTAAAAAAAAGATTTATTTTAAAAGAATTTAAATTGATGTCCACACTTATGGTTCTTAAACAAGACTAACTTAAAATTAATTAAAACTTTTAATCAAGTTGGGAGTCGTGCCGTCGTTTCTCATAGCAGTAATCTGCTTGGTCAGCGATCCCACGGTCCGTGTCCGCCGGTTCCACGGCTTATGGCGTGGTAACTCATTTATAATATAATAATACTTTCCTATGTGCGTATACAAGAAGAACCGTGGGATTAAAATAATTTAACAGTGCAGAAAGCGTATTACAATTATTGAAACATATCAAAACTTCTTTATTCTTCTTCTTTGTCTTTGTTTCTTCCTTTACATGGGGTCGACATTTTTAATCGTGAGGTGTCAATTCCCTATTTTGTACAAGACCTTTATCGAACAGATCGAGGCGATCTTCATGTGCTTCCAAACATTTGCCATCCAAGTAGTCTGCAGCCTGCCTTGTACTCTCTTTCCTGTAGCCATGAAAAGCACTTCCTCACTACGTGTTCAATGGCTCTTCGCATTATGTGTCGCTCCATCTCATAACTACTAAACTAACAAAACTCCTTGAAATTAATATGCACTTCGCCTGATAGTAAGCAGACTACAATCCAAAAACAGTGGTGACCACCGATTAGACGGCAATCTATCAGCAGTATTCACGCCTGTAAGCTTTTGGCAGATGGATAATAGCTGATCCCGAAAGGTAACAAGCTAAAAGAGAGTCACTATGACGGGTTTATTATCGCAAACTCGCTATCCAGTTGGCTACGGATACCCTAACCCGCAAAGATGATCGCCTATTTTTTTAATATAATGATTGATTTGTACATTTTAAAAATTAATTTATTAAAAGCTTATCGTTTTTTATTGACTTTTTTACATATACATACATACACTAATACATTAAAAAGTTGTTTTTATTTTAGCAGACATTTAAACGAAATCTTAAATACCGTAAGTGGTTTCCGCTTATGCGAAACTGTGATTATTAAATGTAATATTTAACAAGACAATTTTTTACCATTTTTTAAAATGATTTTGAAGAGTTCGCTTGTGTATCTTCGAAGTTGAAGATCCATTGCCATTGAAATTAAAATGGGACCACCCTTGAGGTATCCCCTATCCAACAAAAACCAATCGGTTCATAAACAAAGAAGTTATGGCTGAACATCCATTTAAGTAAACTCCCGTCTTTTGTTGAAGTCAGTTAAAAAAGTTATTTGTGTCTTCATATTATTGACGATACACAAGGAATTTATAATACTTAGTGGTAAAACAAGAAAAATAATAGTACATAATTAAATAATTGTTCATTTGTAAGCGACCAGATGGTTTAGTCCAGTGTTACGACAATTAAAACAAAGAACGTTCATTAATGACATCTGCCACAACTGGTTTTGATACCTGTCCTATAAAATATATTTCGCATATAACTGCAGAATGTTGCTATGGACTGTATGTATTTATAAATAAAAACATTACGAGTTAGATGCTTTTATACTGGCTAGATGAAATAACTTTACTTTAGTTGTCGGTAAGTGGGCAGAAGCAGATAAACGAGATCCGTACGTTTATGCAAAGGAAAGTAGCAAATGAAACTGCAGTCCAAACGATCCTCAGACATGACTGAAATTTTGTCACTTTCCAGTTAATGATACGTATTTAACTCATGAGAAGAGAGTTGCTACACCTTGTCAAGAGAAAAAAAGCGAGTAATGACCTTCAATATATGCAATAATTAATTATTTCAATGAACATTCAATTATTAGCCTGATAATCGACTTCTCAATTAGAAAGCATTTTTTTAATGGATGTTCAGCTGTGACTTATTTGTTTATGAACAGATTTAGATGTTTTATTTTTGTTGGAAAGGAGTACTTCAAGGATGGTCCCATTTTAATTTAATTTGCATTGGACCTTCGACTTCAAAGATAAACAAGCTAACTCCTCAAAATAATTGATGCTGGTTTTCTTTTTTGTTCAAAATTGTCTTGTTTATAATCACAGCTAATTACTCAACATAGTTACACACAGGGAGAGCTTGAAGATACGAGTAATCAAACAACAATTTCACGGCCACGACCATAATGGCATATGTTACAACATTAAAGTCATTTCAGTAAAGGCGATTGAAGCCAAACAAGGTGGCACATATGTCTACCCACACACTGCAACGAGATAATGCCTAGGCCACCTTTTGCGTGACATCACCTGTTTAAGCGCGGACCTGTTCTACTGGTAGTCCTTAGAAATTTGCTAGGAGTTTCATAATTCAAATTAGGTTATTGTTTCTTTAGAGAAAATCTGCCGGGAGTCCCAGAACCGTGGAAAATACTAACACGACAACCCGGAACAGTATCGACTGCTACTATAGTGTAGTTCTATTCATGTTAGTTGCTTAAACAATTTCGACAAAAGTTTAATTGAAAAAACCGTTTTCGCGATGTTGAAAACTAGAAGAGATATCTATCTATAGTATTCATTATTTGTCTTATTTAACGTTCCCAGTGAAATAACGTACTTGTTTCACAGATTTAGGTTTTTTCTACAAGTCTATAAAACCTGATGTTTGCAATGTCGCTTAAATCACTAGTTTTTTTTATCGTAGCACGACAGTGTGACGTAACCGTACCTTAAGGTGAGCACAATGCAATCCAATAATATCTACAATCCACCGACAGTCACCGCCGTCATGAAAGCCTGCTCAAATGTCTTATGTTTTAAGGGCTCCCATGTTTACATTTTGTCCTATGTCATGCTAAGAATGTTACAATGGAGAGATGTTCTATCCATTGAGTTTGCTTTTAATCCCACACTCTACTAGATACTGTCTAGTAATTTTCAAATTGGATCAAATGTTTCGTATTCTAGCAATTTTAGTTTCATCCTATCTCTTAGTATCACCCACATTGCTAGTAGATAGTTGATAGACACGTTTGATATTATTAAAAAAATCGTCTTGCCTTCCCTTTTAAAGAACTTGCCGTACTGTGAAACCGTGGAACTATATCCCGGCCAGTGTGTTCCCTTCTTCCTACAACATGGAGTCCATTAAACAAAACGTGAAGAGACACGACTGAAGATGGCTTGTATATCCCACGGTTGTTGCTGATGTTACTGAATTGCCATCATTATGCTTTGATGCGATTAAACAAACCATACCCTACTTGTTGGAGATGCAAGGAAAGAAGAAGAACCTAGATTCTAGATATCGTTTCCAACGTAAAAACAATTTCAATTAAAATTGACAATATGGAACAGGTAAATTGAATAAACTTAGCAGTTACTGGAATGTGAGGCTGAGAATGTTTTCCAATAAACTTCTTACGGTTTCTAAGACTACTTTCATTTCACTCCGGTATTGGCGCGATAAGATAGCTTCACACCCGATATGGACTCCGATTTGCGTCACTTCCTAGTTATATATAGTCGAACGGTTTATCAGTAATATTATCTAAATTATATCTTTATGACTATTTATATAACTGTATTGTTGTGGAACGTTAAAGTATTTGAAAAATAGCTTCGGTTACATCGGACAAGTAATTTGAAAGGTTTCATAGATTTTGTAAGCACGGGGGACGGACGTGCTAAGCTTCTCATTTTCACACTTTTGTTATCGTAAAAAAGAGTAAGTTAGATAAATAAGTTTTTAAATATAGTAAGTGATTATACTATTGTTTACGATAAAATAGGTAACTAAAAAATAAATTCGTTGATTAAAATAAAAATAAAATTATGTAATCCGAATGTAAATGTAAATTACATCGACAATTATAATTCTGATTAAAACAATTGTATTACTTATTATTTTAATACTTATTGTTATTTTCATTATTGTATCGTGGGAAACGCGGGGACAGAGAAACTTTTTTGTTTATACAAGTGAATATTAGAGGTTTTTGAAAATGGACTTCATTTAGTTCTAGCTTGTGTTGTTTTTTCATATACTATTCCAATGTTAAAATTTAAGAAACACTGCGGTAACTGAGAGACAGTATAAGTATTTGTAGAATTTTGAAAGCCTAATAGGGTTGTTACTTGGATACCTAATCATAACCGGTTCATTCCGATAACGGAATGTATCTAAGGCGGAATAATCTTTAATTTTAGTATTCGACCCTAATCTCATCTAAAGTTAAAATGAAGAAAAATGAGTCTAAAAGTGCATTTGCAAGTGCATCTATTTTCATGGCAATTTTTAATGTATTTTTTAATATTATAAAAACACTCATTTAAAAAAGGTGTGGACCAAGAGTCCGCAGATATGCGTTTTAGAAAAAAAAAACGGAGGCTGCCAGAATGCACTTGTATGTCATTAGTGACAGATTCTCAACTTCAGGGTGGTACCTTACCAGTTGGGAATTACAAAATACCCAGTCACTATGCTACGGTTTGGTACGATCGAACCGGTATCTGGACACGTAACTACTGAGCTATCAGCGTTTCACTTTCACTTGGGTATGGTGTAATTATAATTGTGTTGATGATCCAGTTCAACACAAGGGCTTATAATACGCCGCTATTACCGCTTGTGTGTCGGTTAGCAGGTTGTCTAAGACAATTAGACATTCGATTCTTTTCAACGTCGGATCATCGATTCCTTCCGCTACAAAGGGCATAAAAACCATTTGGGCAATTTGACTTTTTAATGGACTCTTACTTAATTTAATATGCCCTTGTTTTTAAAATTTGCGCTACAATGAAAAAAATGTTCATTACTATCAAAGATATTCTTAAAACGACGCAACTTTTCTTCAAAACCAGGTCATAAATTAATACTTTTTACATTACGAGAGCAAACTTACAACTTAAAATATTTTATACTTAGTTTATACATAAAAAAACAATAAAAACAAAAGAAAGTTAAGTAAAAAAAGTTATTATTGTTTTTAGTTTTTTGCTTATTGCGTATAAAAGTATATAAGTAATTTGGAGTTATGCCCTTTGTAGCGGAAAGAGTCGATAATGATCGGGTGATTATTTAAGTTGCGTGAACGCGGGCGTATAGTATTCTATAAAACGAGTAGTTTCCACCTCTCCTGTGGTGCGCATTCTTCAGACTAAAAAATGATGGAAATATACAGAAGTAGTATTAAAAGAGTGTTAGAAGCTGTAAATAAGGTTAGACTAATGAAAATCAAACCACCAAAACCACTATGCCTATTTCTGCCACAAAACGTCATGTTTGCGCTCCAGCCAGTCTAAATTACACGAACTGGCGTACAAGCTGTTCCACCAAAGTTTACAAGAGTTTTAGGATTCTGGTCTTTATGAACTTCGTTATACGTGAGTTCGAACCCCTGCAATGAGCCTGAGCTTTCGATGACGGAGACATCGTGATGAAACCATATCATGGTTTCAGGGTATTTTCTACCTACTAAACAATAGTTGAGAATCTGTCGCCAAACACCAATAGGTGTGTTCCCGCAGCTGCACTTGAGAGCCAGTCTTCCCACTAGCGTGCTACCATCTTGGGTCAAATTGTTACTTATTAGGTTCGACTGTGGCACAAGTTAAACTTATAATGTATTAAAATAAAAAAACAGGTAAAAGTTACAGTGATCACTTAAATTTCAAAAACAGTTTAGAAGTTAGAAACATGTAAATTGGTATGTTTAAACTTGATTTGTGGTTTTTAAAGTAAACCGCAGATTAGATTATCAATTCGCTCGGACGAAACAACCGATACAAGCTAGCATAATTATGTATGGATCTATACTATATTATTTTTTCTTTATATAGTTTTTAATTTTATATGAAATTCGAACATAAAAATTCATGGTGACATCACGATTTTAGCGGGAACCGGTGACCGGTCAGCAACCTCGGGTTTTCGCACGTCTGCGCCTCTGCGCCCGCATTCAGCCTGTTGACGTATATAGAGGTCGTGCCATTCTGACTTACTATCACTCCGTTAACTGCTCACGTTATGAATTCTGACCTCGAGATGTTAAATGTTTCGACAGTTTACTTAAATGTTTTTAAGAGATCGTTCCCAGATTGTGCTGGATTCTACTTCTTGTACAGCTACTATAATAATAACAAAGACGAATTAAAATAAACGTCCAGTAACCAATTGTCAACTATTCCTAAAGTATATTAATCGATTGAGCCTAGGTAAAATATTATTTTAGCTAAAACGAGGAAGAATATGTCGGTTTATTATAATTAATTGTAAATCCCAGACAATTAATAAATTGAATGCGGATCTAGTCTTCTGGCACGTGTTTAGTATTTATGTTTTATAAACAATAAATAAAGTGTAATGTGTATAGGTAGTAGTAGAGTAGGAAGTCTTGTGCCGGCACTATACTAAACTAAATCCAATTAACAGCTCAAATATCTCTTCACGTTATGTTTGAAGGAGTCCTGACAATATACTGTTTTACTTTTTACGACTACAATATATTATAGTTTGGTGTACTTATCGCAATAGTGGAATGGTGGCTCCGGCAGCTGCGCTTGAGCACCAGTCCCTTTGGGCTTAGCATGTCACTATCTTGGGTAACATAATTAGTAACAATTAACATCTGGTGATTTTTTTTCCAAACAGTAAACTATTCACGTAATAAACAAGATAATTTTTGTCAAGAGAAAAAAAAATGAGTTTGAAGAGTTCTCTGGTGTATCTCCGAAGTCAAAGGTCCAATGCCAATGAAATTAAAATGGGACCAACCTTGAGATATCCCCTATCCTACAAAAAAAGAATCATCCGGTTCATAAACAAATAATATATGGCTGAACATCCTTTTTCTGAATTCGGTTAAAAATGTAAGTAGAGAACAATACAAGAGAAGTGGCGGATAAGACAATGGTGCTCTTAAGAAAAAAAAAACTATCGACTTTTAAGAGCATATATTATTATGGTGGTCAGTAGGTACTAGCTGTTTGTCAAACTATACCTTTTTATAATATTAGTCTAGATTACATACTAGATGCTACTCATCCGCTCCGACGAGCCTTTTCTACTAAATAACACATCAGTGTAAAATTTTATTAGAATCCATCCAACCTACCAGCCAGCGTGACTGTTATATATACGTTGAAGCAAACATCCGTCCACATTTATAGAATATCTATAGGTACTAATATAATAAAGCGGAAAAGCTTTTTTGTATGTTTGTTTTTTAAACACGCAAATCTATGGAACTACCAGTCGGATTCGAAAAATTCTTTTTGTAATGATAGCCAGATTCAAAAGGAATCGTATAGGCTATATTAGGCTACAACTCTTAGCTTAAATATTGATTTTTGTAAAATAAGTCAGAAGACAAAACGCTCCTTTACTGCTTTATCCGCGTGCGCTGGCGTAATGGTTAATGTGATACGTAAATATGAAATGTTTTACAAAGACATTGGTCCTTAGTTTATCTAAAAAAAAAGTCCGCGAGAACATATGCCCGTCTCTTATACCTAAGCCATATTTGTTGAAGAGATAAAAAAGTGATTTATGAGCATTGTTTTTAGGCATGGCGTATTAATACTTATGAACAACACTTACTTCATTAAAAATACAATTATATGAGGTTAAACTTTGCCTTTTAGAACTTGATAGTCGGGCACATAATTTAGGAGATAATAGAAAATGTAAATAATTGTATTTGCGGGAAGAGAGAACAATTATGATAGGATACACGGGTGCGTTAGCGGTGCGGTGTTTTTCGCATAAAATTAACACGTATGAAACCTTAGGGATAACTAATGTTTATTTAGATTAAGTAGATTACAACTAATTTCATAAAGTTATTTATAAATCTGAGCACATAAAAGGTCAGATAAAAATTAAAGGTCACTTAAGTAGGTATAGTAATTATAGACATCGTTATCGTATGTTTTATTGTCTCTGTAAAAGAGCGTTTGCATCAGACCTCTGCTAGTTGCGTTCCAATCATTAAGGCGTCAGCCTGACCGGTTTTAGTTTAAACTTTACCAACTTTTGAACACAAGTCTTCCCAATGACAACATATTTTTATTTCTAATTCAGCAATTATTTTTTAATGTAAAAATTATAGTTCTTAGTTCCCTTACGAACAATAATCTAATCCAAGTTAATATAAAAGGAAACCGTGATTGACTGACTGATTTATCAACACACAGCGCAAATCACTAATTTGGCACATAGTTAGTATGACGTAGGCATCCGCTAGGAACAAAATTCAATTCAACAGTTTTTATATAGTATAGAAAATTCAATTATTTGTAAACAAGTCGCCAAAAATGATTTTCGGGCGCTTAAAAATGTTCTAAAGAATTGTAGTTCTTCAAAAAGCCTAGAGAAGAGTCCGCGATAGCATATGTTTATTTCATTTCCTAAGGTTGACTCACAGTAACCATTTTTATCTTCATCATAAAATATTAAAAATATTACGTTATTTGCGAAGCTATTTTCTCCAATTCAGTATTAATCTTTATTAAGATAAGTTCGTTAGTTATCTTGGGCATTTAAATGAATACAGTAGAAGAAGATATCACGAATTCAAAATTATTCGCAACCAAAAAAATCCTGCCTAAAAACACCTATGGTTAATTAAGCGACGCGAGTTAGGCGCACTATTCGTAACTATGAAGTTACATAACATGCCATCACGCCTGTATCGTCGAAGTGTTAGGCAGAGGTGCACACTCACTGTTCGCTGGTATGTTTTAGGTCTATAATAAGGGGCGAGCCTATTGCCATTAATCGGGCACATTGCCAAACTCCAAACTGCTACTGAGAATTTTATAGAAAAACCCAATAGCAATTTGCTCAACCTGAGAATCGAACCTAGGACTAGGTCCTCGAGCATAGCAGTCGCGTTTATGAGACAGTTATGAAGTTATGAACTGTCAATATTAAAGCTATAAAACTCTAAATCAGGTTTTTTAAAAATAAAACATACCACTTTGTAAATTGTACCCATGTGAGCTGGGGCGGGTCTCCAGGGAAATAAATATCTTATTCGTATACCTTTCTTGGTGATGAACCATTCATGAAAACGGTATGTTTTAAATAAAACGTCTAACCTGTTAGTAAAGCAATCGTTATCTCAGTCACGTTTAACTAATTTCCATAAGGTTTATGTGAAAGAATGGAGAACGCGTGTCAACTAGCGTTGGGCGCGGCGCAGCGCATAGCGCGGCGGCTTCGCAAACTAGTATGGCCGCTTCATGTACTTGATATTATTGTACACAAGTACTATACGTAAATACACACGTATTCATAGACGTATTTACGACTGGCTCAATCGTCTATTAAATATCAGAAAAATATTTAATTTCTGTCTGTGACAATCACAGTCTCCTATTACAAAAAAAAACATTTTGTGACGCATAAAGCTCCTAAAATTGAAAAAAAAAGGATTTAAGTTCCTCATACGTAATTTATTAATGACAAGTTGGAAACTCCCAAAGACTTATGCGTCACCGATAAGTGCATATAAGTTTTATTTAAAAGTTAATTAATATGCTGATTGGAAACTTACCATCTCGTAACTGTCTCGTGAGTTGCAATTCGGTTTAACGTACGACAATGGCGAAGGATTCAATTTGAAATATTTATAATTTCGCATCGTAGTCACACAATGTTGGTAGTTAATCAAATGAGACTTGCAAAATTAGCCATCTTACATATTATATATTTCATAAGTTCATCACGCTACTCCTCAACACTGTACAGTAGCTTTTAGAGGTAGTTTTCGGTACAACGCCAGTAAATGCTGGAACAATATTCCAACGCCAATAAGATCAGCGTCTAGTTTATATCTTTTAAAAATAAATTAAGGAAGTATTTACTGGAATATCAGGCGTTTCACGGTAATTGTAATTTGGACCTTTCAGCTATTTAACTCTTTTTTTTTTTTTTTTATTCTCAATCTAATACGTATTTATTACTAATTATAATGCATTATAACTATATTTATATTATTATTTTTATCATTATTCAAACATTTTACATGCAACAATATCTTAAATATTAAACTTTTTTTGTTTTCGTTTATTATTGTACTTAAATAATTACTGTAAACCCTCTGGGCTGCAACTGAAAATCAGCGCTAGGGCCATTCAGAACAGTGGCATCCAGCTTATGTTGAGTTGTATGCCCTTTATAGTGGACTACGGCGCGTAGTGTGTATTATACATTTTTAATTTTTTTTATTAGTTTTAACTTTTTTTTTATAAGTTATGATAAAAATGTGTGTCCTTATTTTCACTACAATAAATATATTTTCTTTCTTTCTTTCTTTTTACGACACTAACACCCATATCCTAAGTCGTTTCCTCGAAACTTCCTCGACTCCACTCAACCCCATTCAAGGAAATCGGTATTCATAGTTGCAAAAAATCTCCTCCACTTGACGTCACTCGAGATTTATCCTCACTCGAGTCGAGGAAACAACTGTCAAACTCAAGGTACATCGCGATCTACCTTAAGGAATACTCAACGACTCAATACGACATTGTTTATTCTAGTCTTTCGTCCACGCTTCTTAACAGAGCTAATTATTATATTTCAATTGTTTTTCCAATAGTGTTATTAATGGATTTCCAACGTTTTCTAAATTATCTAAACGATAATTCGTACGATTATCCTGAACGACGTTATTTACGAGATGCAGAAAACCCTATCGAATTCTACGACAACGTAGAATTCCAAAGACCCTATCATTTTAGGAAAGAAACTGTTGTGAATATGTTGTTACCGCTTGTGTTCAATAGCGTAATTATGTACAGTAACAGAGGTTTACCCATTCCGCCTATAATTCAGTTGTTGATTGCGATAAGATTTTATGCAATTTTAAGAACAACGAATACCATCAACTAACAAGATAGGGATGGCAATCTGAAATCGATTAATCAAAGAATCAATCATTTGGATTATTTATTTATTTGGTTTTATAATATTCAATTCTTTTAATAGATTCATAGCACTGAATCGGTCCAGTGATTCTATCTTTCAATCTAGAAAATCGAGATTCGATTTTTTTCTGATTTGATATGAACCATAAAATTATTTACAAATATTTCAATGTACACAAGTACATGTATATAAATCATAAATTTTCACTTAATTACTCAAAAGTAAGCATTATGCGACCATCAATGTGTGTGTAAGGGAAATAACTTCACGTTATCCAAAATTGCAAGTTACGATACGAATAATGATTGTTTCGAATTAACGATTATAATAATCCTTGAGTACATGACATAAAGTTTATTTTTATTATCATTTCATCATTTTTGTATCATTCTCTATGGTGTCAATTACCAATTATAATTAAAATTACCCAACCGTTGCAGAATAACGATAAGAGTTTAAAATAATACATCTGTGAAATGAATTCTCTTTTTTCTATACCTGAAATAAATTCGCTTTCTTTATCTTTGTATAACTGATTGTTTAGTATGGTTGAATAAAAAACAACTTTGGATCGTTAAAAATTATAAAACATCGATTATTATGTTGGTTTTTTTATTTTCTTTATGAGGGGTTTCAAAATTTGTGATACGATTCACCATGGTTCGATTTAAAACAAATTATAAATCGATGAAAAAAAAATGAATCATCATCCCTAACAAGTAAATCAAATTGTAAACCCAGAATATAGGACTGGTGCGTCGCGACACAGATAAAAATACAGATAATAACAGCTAAATTTCTACTTTCGAGTTATCATAGACAAAAAGAAACAACGAGTATGATGAAATCTATGGTTCGGTGACGTATTTGATGACGTTTTTCCTCGACTCGACCTCATTCGAGGATCCTCTAAATTTACTCAAGACAAGACGGAGGTACAGCTAAGAATACCGATTTCGAGGATTCCTTGAGGTGGTCCTTAAGGTAACCTCCGTTGAGTGGAGGTTGAGGAAGTTTCGAGGAAACGACTTAGAATATGGGTGTAAGGATCAGAGCAGTAATTATGAAGGTTAAACAACCTGGCAAGCTGCAAATATGGGGACAAAATCTCACACACGGCCATTTAATTCCACACTAAGCAAAGCTTGTATTATAGTAATTAAACGGCTGATATACTCTTCATTTATCGATATTTAACACCCACACACACAACTGACAAATATGCACACAAAAATCAGTCATGAGCGGGCATCGAACCAGCGATCACTTGGCTCAATAGTAGGGCTTACTACCACTGCGCCAGAAAGCCTAAACCATATGGAACTAAGATGTTTTTTAAGTGAAGATGCGTTAACCGCACACTATTTTGACAATATTAAAGTCAGGTAATTGCCCGACATTCTCTCAGTCACGTATTATCCAGTGTTGTGATTGCAAGTCTCTACAATTCAAAAACAATATTAATTTATGTGTTTGCCGCCACGAAATTTATTTCCATTTCTTTTTATTCATTTTTAAGTTTGCTTGGAAGAAATCACCTAAGCGATAAGGCTGTCTAAACTGTACACGAATAATTTAAATAAGTTATATAATATGTATGTTTGTTGTTTTTATTTGGTGTGCAATAAAGTATATATTATTATTATTCTTTGTAATAAAAAAAAAGATAAATGATAACTTTTATATTCATTCTTTTTGCGTACTGCTTTTATTGATGATTTGTGAATATAGTATAATTGCGCTGTTTTTAAATGCAATGATGTTGGCGTATGACGCGTCTATAAATAAAATGTCATTGATATTCGGGCCTTTTGTTTAGATCTGATTACATTGTTGGCCATAAGGGGCCAAGAAAACTCGAACCTCAGACGGCTTTTACAGCTTCACCGGTCTTGGGGGCGGGCGCTGAAATCACTTAGCAGCGATAGCGTGGTGGTAACGTACTCAAGGGTGCCAAAGTGGTCGAACCTCGGCTTGGGCTGTTGCCGGATATGTAACAACAACGCGATACGGCTAATTCCCTATCCGTAGAATTGGAAATAACTAACTTATACATATTATGCCTCCTGGGAGGAAGGAAAGAAACATGTGTCTGTATTTAGCGATCTGTAAATTTTTGTCTAACTAGTAAAAAAAAGGTACCTTACCAGAATATAATATGTACCTGTGTGGCCATATCGAGCCTTGTCTCAGTGGGCGTGTTGCTTCCTATATCAGATACACGTGATAAAGCTGATGAAGCGTGAACAAGTCTCTCAAGTTGGTTTTAAAACTAACTCATGCATATTACACTATTACGTATATTCTCATGATACATGTAAAATTAATGTTATACCTATATAAAGTAGTTAATGAGCTGTAGATCCTTTGAATTTACTTGGCTTTCAAGAACTTTTTTAAAATAGCTCGAGACATGAGACAGCACGGCATCTGTTGCAAAACCAGCGATGAAGTCCTTTAATGCTTAGCTTTAAAAAACCCTATACTAGGTATATGAAATATAGGAGATTGTTTGCCATACAACAAAGTCTATTACTTTTTTGTTTTTCAGTGTTAGGATGTCCTTCCTGTTTGGACTAAGGTACAACACTATTTTATATTAGTATGGTGACCATATAATCAATCCTACGTAGGAGTTCCAGTGAGAGAAGCTGAAATACTGGTGAGTAATTGTTACCTTACTTGTTAAGATTTCAGTGTTTTTTATTGGTAAAACATACGTAAGATTACTTGAATTCCTCCTATGAAATACAGTCCACTAAAACACAAATGTTGGTAAAATGATATAGGTACTATGTAAAATAGCAATATTTAATTGTATGTATTATATATTTATCATTAGCGGTGTTATGAACGAAAAAATATTTAATATTGTACTTTTATATTGCTGAAAGGTTATTTACGTTTAGAGATAAAATACAATTATATCTTGTTTCAAACGACTTACTGTAGCTAGTACATTGTTAGCAATGAGTTAACAGTAATTTTACCATGAAACAACTAAACACCATAACAAAACGTTCTACTCACAGAGAAACGGATGATATCGGCAATCGGCAAACTCCGACGCAAACTGTCCGTTGAAATACAAGTTTTAAAACAGGGTTTCTGTTCAGAAATCACGATAAAACTAAAACAAATACACAAGACACTGTTAATATAGCACTTGTACACAATATTTCACAATCACGAAGTTGAACTGTTGTATTTTCGTTTTAAAAATCTTAGTTCATTTACGTAAAGTTTAGATATACGCGTAAAAGAGCAACACGTCCACGCGCAGTATCTCGTTGAGTGATACTAGCGCCGTTTTGGACGCGCGTGCGGCGAAAATCGAAATATGTAAATACTTAGTGGAATCCGGTTGGCGGTTGACGTGAGCGACGCACGATGCGACAATTTGGCGCCATGGATGAATTTGTGTTCATTTAATTTTTATAATATGTTATAATTTTTATTATATCTTTTCTATTCGTTTTAATATTAATAAAAAGTGAATTGAAAGAAACTATTTCGTCGAATCGAAGCGACAGTGCATGTTTTAATGACATTTCGGAACGGTAATCTAAAATTTTAATAGTATACGTATGTGAACCTACTTCCATGTTTTACTTTTATCGTAGGTATTACAAGTGTCCTTAAGCTACGGTAGATGCTTACCATCAGGTGGCCGTACGATTGTTTACCAACTTAGTTGTAAAACAAAAACATCAAAAACTGGAATTTTATTTTTAAGTATCCACGGGTAGTCAATATATTTTCATTTATATGATACAGAGTGATTTATATAAGTCGTGTGTTGTGATTCATATAAGTATTTTATGTACCTATACTGGAATACCTTGTTGTTATTTCATCACAATACGTGACCAGCATGCTGCCACTTCAAGGAACGTAAAGACTTCGTTCCCATTCAGTGACCAGTGCCCACATTGGACACCACTTGTTAGCAAGTACGTGTATGAAGCACATATGCATAATAATAATTAGGGATAAAAGCTTTAGTGTCATTGCCTTCGATGTTAGTTGGTACAGAGTATAAAAACCGAAGTAAGTTTTTAGCAGGATCTTTGTCTGTCATGTTTTTAAATTCTTCATCTAAGGTATTGTTTATTACTGGTAGTATTTTAAATAAATATAGTTTAGAAGTTACTATACACAAGTACAGTGGATTGGAAATAATAATATTGACAATGAATTCTGAGATGTCACAAAAACTCCTTTGAAAACTCTAACTATTGGGCCACCGTTCTCTTAGATGTTTTTTTATACAACAAAGGTTGCAAATAAGCATACGGCCCGCCTGATGGTAAGTGGTTACCGTACCCTGTGGATGCTTGTAACACCAGAGATGTCACTAGCGCGTTGCCAATCTTGAATCCCCCTACCCCAAGGCTGGAAATCCTACTCA
Organism: Saturnia japonica; assembly: GCA_033032175.1. Taxonomy (NCBI): domain Eukaryota; kingdom Metazoa; phylum Arthropoda; class Insecta; order Lepidoptera; family Saturniidae; genus Saturnia; species Saturnia japonica. The sequence goes on from CM065317.1 coordinate 1,276,404, forward strand.
TCGCAGGAACTCAGCACTAAATTATTTGGCTGCGATCTTCTGTAGGGTTGGACTGCCACAAGTAGAGAAAAATCTCCAAATAAATTTCTCTGAAGCTTAACTCTCTTACCCTTCTCTGTGAACCACTAAATATTCAATTCACAGGAGTCTATCTTATTTTTGGCCCCATACTTCAAATTCAAAACGACTCAGAACGCGTTATTGCAAGCTATTAAATTCAACGATAGCGGAATAGATAGATTACACGTTAAAGCTGATATCAACTATACAAAGCGGTTTCTATAGGGCAAAAAGCATTCACTGTGCTCTCTAACAAGGAATGAACAGGTCTAGAGTTATTTGCGGTATGCGTCGTGCAGGCGAACGACCTCGGATGCCCTGACTACATCGATAGGGCTTACGCCGGTCTAGATATAATATACGTCCTCAGTCTCCTAGACGATCACTTGAAATTTTCCTTTTCTAGATTATCTAATAACTTCATCGATAAAAAATATTTTGAACTCTTTGAATTTATTATTAACTAGCTGTGCCCGTGGGTTCGCTCACGTGGACTACAGAATGCCCGCGCGAATTTTGCTCCCCCGTTCCCGGATATTTTAAAGACAGAAATGCTTATAGTGGGTGTTCATTAGATTATAGATGTATACTCTCCCGGACTTTTATGTAGGTATTTTTAATGCCTATGACTATGTACTACATTAATTTGCTATATCTCTTATGGTTTACTCAGCATAAACATTTAAGCGCCCGAATTGATTCACCATGACAAGTTTTTTTTATTTGTGCGGAACCCTAATTCTTTTTCTAAAATAATAGTAGCCTAAGTTACTCCCCATATCATCAGCTATCTATCAGTGAAAGTCCCGTCAAAATCGGTCCAACCGTTTCGGCGATTACCTGGAACAAACAGACAGACAGACAGACCAAAATAAAAAAAATGAGCTTTTTGTTATAGGTATCGTTTAAACTTTCATATGCATTTAGTAAAAAACTGTTATTTTGACCTTACAAACAGACACTTTAATTTTATTAATTGTATTGATAGATTATATAGATATTATAATTTTCTCAAAACATGTCTATAGAAGTTTTATGTCTTTATTTAAATCAACTTAACAACTTATAAACACTAGCTGTGCCCCACGGCTTCACCCGCGTTAGTATATAATTCATAAATGATTTCTCCATAGAAATTTTGAGTGCCCGTTACACCCCTATAAGGATTGAATTTAAAAAATATGTTCTTAGCTGACGCCTACGTCATATTAAACTATATATGTGCCAAATTTTAGGCCAATCCCTTCAGTGGTTTGAGCCATGTATTGATAGATCAGTCAGGCAATCGGTCACGGTTTCCTTTTATATATATTTAGATTATTTTAGATCCATTACAACATCGTAAGTAGTATTAAAATTTTGTTAATAGTAGTAAATTCATAATATGATTTCTGCCCTTCTCAGTAGTCAATAATTCGAGCAAAGTTTGACCTGTTGCATACATGATTTAAGGACCTTCTCAATGTAAAAATCATTTAGATCAACTTACATGTTGATCAGTCAAACGGTTTTGGAGTTTCATTCAATCTCACATTTGTCTACCTAACAACAACGATTTATTGAAATAGATGATTGCTACTTATATTACGTAACATACAGTTACATACATACAAAATTGTATGAAAACGGAAGCAATAAAATAAAAGTATTATTAAAACTTATTGTTTTCATTCGAATTATTTCCGTTAGGTGTGGCGTACGGAACCTTAGTTCAGTGGAACAGAATGTTTGGTTCAACAGTTTAATCTGATAGTGGGTCACAAATGTATTTACCACGACCGTTGGTTTTATGACACGAATTATTAAAAAAAACCCAGGTCGCTAATAAATTTCAGACGTATTAAATGTCATGCGCCATAAGTTTTTGGTAGGATCTTGTACTGTCATGTAATTGTTTTTGTTTTAATTTATAAATGTACGTTATTCGACACTTATATTATGTAATCTAGGTGACATTTTACATGATATGGATTTGTTATTGTGCACAAGTAAAGTGGATAATACCTAGGAATAAGCATTTTGAGTTGCACAAAAACTCCTTGGAGATCTTTCTAGTACAGCGTGTTTTTAAGATTACAAAAATTGTGCGAAATTAAGTTTAAATTATGTGTATCCAGTGACCTTAAGAATTATTAAAAAAAAAGTTATGCGTCACTTTATCCTATGCGTTCTTTATTCATGTCTCCATACTTTGTTTTCTGATTTGACGCAGCACCGAGTTATATTTGTTGGATCGAGTGAGAGTCACTACCAATTACGACGATGATTTTAAAATAATGGTAGGTACAGTCCTCGTAATGTAATGGTCTCGAATGTTAAGTTTTTGATAAGTTTATAAACTATTTGGAATCACTTAGAGGCCATATGACTTGGTGCTAGTTGGTTGTCGTGGTGACAAATGCTGACTAACTTTCGTTTACCTGCAGTAATCATGTTCTACTAACTACTCTAATCGCAGTCGATCCTAATCTCCAAACAAAGCTTCAATATTTAGTATTTAATCTTACCTAAGGGGTTATTTCACGGCACGATCTACCGTACCCGATTTCCGGAGGGAGGGCAGGGGGGGCTTTGTTTAATATAAAACAACATACTTTGGTTGACATACAAACATAAATCACGCCTATTTCTCAACGGGGTAGGCAGAGACCACGTCCTTCCACCTGCTACTATCCTGGCATACATCTTTCGCTTTTCAACATTCATTAATCTTTTCATATATACTCGTCGGTTTAGAGTACAATAACATTTTATAGTAAATAATTTTAATAAACGTATACGACCTGGTGGAGGTTATGGGAAACCGATCGATGCGAGCAGCGCACGACCAGTCATTATGTTGACTTTGAGGACCTATGTCTAGCTAACTTAAATAAATAATGAAGTATAACCAAAAAAGTCATTGATTTCCACTGAGTATACCTACCTATGTTATAATCTGGTGCTACAAAGCCAAGGTGAAGTTGTAGACGCCGTCTTTGGCTCCAGGGCCCTTATGTTTAACTTTTTAAATGCCCCATTTGTGTTAAAAAAATGAAAATACCATTAATTTAAATATTTGTTAATATATTTTGTGCAGACTGTACATTTATAAATTAATAGCAGGAAATATGTTATTGCCTCCGAGCAGTGACCACTTTCACTCGGAGGGGTCATGAATTCAAACTGACGACCTTTGAGAAAAAAGGCGAGGGGTCGACGCACGTAACAAAGCTACCGACATTAATATCAAACAATAAATGTCGTATGTGTATATAGGTACTGCGAGAAGGTGGAATGAAAGTAAAACATTGAATTATAATGCATAAGTGCTAGAAACGGCACCTCGTCTTGGTTATTTGTAACACGCTTCTTTTTATGATCCGTGGAGCACACCGGAAAAGTAGAACTAAAAATATTAGGATCTGATTCACTGATAGATTTAATATAATTATAGTGATCGGCAAATCGATAGAGAAAGAGCATAATATACGTTTGCGCTGAAACGAGATAGGGATACGAGACAATTTTCATAATATGTGCTATCGGTCTGTATTATATTGGCATACGTAAATCGTTATCAAAGGAAATCAACAAAATTATACGCGCACTAGTGTTAGTAAAACATCGGTTTTTTGGACAATCGATAAGGATTCATGGTTTTTTTTAAACAATCCATATTGTTCAATTGACCATCGATTGTTTTAAAGATTTGAAACTTGCTTATTTTAGTAGCTTGACGAGCTAACAAAAGACCATTCACGCAAATCTTCTTTGTAATCACAAAAATACTGCCTATTATGTATTAGAAAGCAATAATTAATTGTTTTGTTTCAACAATCGATTGTTCGTTAGTCCTAATGACTATCGATTAATTGATTGTTAATGTATGTTTTACCACACTAAAACGCACAATAGTGTATTGCGTTTTTGGTCTCAAGCAAATCAATCTATTGCTAATGAAGGATTTAAGTAGACTTACTTTAATGTTTAATGTATGGATTAGTTAATCTATGATATATCATAACTAAAACACACCTCCGCGTCATCTATGTAGGCATTCATGTCGGTGACCCCGTGCTCTCACGAGGTTATACGGAGAAAAACAGTAAATGGGTCGAAGGAATAGTTATGCAAAGAATGGGTCCGGTATTATATAAAGTTTGACATCAAGACCAAATAATTTCTTTAAAACCTACCAAAAGGTATTTTCTCTGTCGCGCATTAATTTAGGTTCTGGAACAATGACTTTGGAACAAGACGTGTTGACGATGATTCATGTGAAGAAGTATCGGGGGAGGAGTCGGATGAGAACCATATAGAGCAGCCTTTAAGTCCCGTAGCACCAGAACAAAGTGCCGTGCGTTCTCCGACGCCTCCACCGCCAGACTCATCAGCGCGGGCCATGCGCGCTTATAATCGAGCTAAACGACGCGACGCAAATATGTAAAAGATTTGTAAAAACTAGATTAGATCCTGTACCTTTTCTGTTTAAATTGTGTAATGTAAACTAATGTTAGTGTGTAATGTTTATGTGTAATCTGTTAGTATGTAAAGTCTTTATTTGACATTAGATTAAGAATATATTTTAGTAGAATGGGATTTGAAGGGGGACCATGTAGGGTTGGTATATTGTACGATGGTTGATATATGTAGGTAGGTGTCATTACTTTAATAAATCAGTCAGTTTCCTACCCTGTTGTTTCACTGTTGTTCCAATAACACCACGACTTTTGTTCAAAATAGCTGTTCTAGTGTGTTGGTGTCTGGGTTATACTTCAATAGGGTAGGATAATCATCGCTGCAAAGTTTTTTTGCTTGATTTGATTCTATATTAGGGTATATATTTCATTTTGGCGACTTTTTACGTGATATAGTTTGGTTATAGTGCACAAGTAAATAAAATTGCAGTTTCTGTTTGTAATGTCAATATAACAGCTTTTTACTAAATTCATGTGAAAGTACTACCTACACAAGGTAACAAAAACACAATTACAAAAAAAAAATATTTTCCGGGTAATCTCCAAAACGGTTGCACCGATTTTAACGGATAACTTCACTGAAAGATAGCTGATGTTATAAGGAGTAACTTACTACTTGCTACTTTTATTTTAGAAAAAAAATTAGGGTTCTGCGCAAATAAAAATTAATTCGGAAAAACGATGATTTTGTTGCGCTTAAATAGTTTACGCTGAGGAAATACCTATATCAAATTACTGTATTAAATAATAGTAGATCTGAAAAAGATCCACAGAAAAGCCAGCGAAAGCATTATATGTATGTCTATCTTCTAAGGATTACCTACAATAAGCATTTTTATCTTCAAAATAACCGCATTCTGTAGTTCACACGAACACAGCCGCAGGCACAGATAGTGAATAATAACAAGGAATATGCACTTTAACTTGCTACAAAATTTCCTGGACATTTATAAAAAAAGCTAACATCTTTTTAAAGCGATGTTTGTATCTGAGGTTTAAAGATTACAAGAATAATAATTAGACAAACATTCTATTCACGTGACGTTGGCGAAATTGTGACTGAACAGAGTTGCCTTTAATTAAAAAGAAGAAGAATATCATCATTGCAACTCAGTGATCATGAAATAAGACTACAGGCCTATTCGAGTTCGGTCAAAAGTTCTAGTAGGACGGATAAGTAGAAACTGTTTGTGTGAACCATTAATGAACTATATGCAGGCGAAGACGGGAGGGATAGCTAACATTACTCTGCAAGACTCATCTACATTTGCGATAAAAAACTACTTGAAAGCAAGTTTAATTATTGTAATCATTTTTAAATTCGGTTTCATTTTCGGTCAGAAAAATTAGGTTCCACTGCGGTCTTAATTTTGGCCAAGAATCGGCTGGAATTAGCGCACAAGTGAATTTTGTGTTCATGAGTTGTCGGAATTCTTTAAAATAGCCATTAGCCCACTGCGTTGTTAGGTCTCAAAAAACCAATCTAAAATAGATAATACCCCAAATTGTATAGATTGTTATAGTTTATCGGTCTTATTATCCAGTAAGGATATATCCATGTAAGTACTTCCACATAACCTGAATAATAAAGTCAAGGAAAGTACAAAAGGTTTCATTCAGGTTACAATATAAATTTTATAACATCTAAGTATTTCTCGGTGTTCGCTGAAACTAAGTAAGTAGTATAGAAGCAAAATTTCGATTTCGGTTGGTCTCTAATTATCATGTAAGCCATCTTGGTGTTTTAATGAACGTGTTATCAAGCATCTCAGACGTCTGAAAATAGTTTATCACGTTTGCAAGAAAACAGTTTGCATTTTTAATCGTGTGATTTAGTTATAAAGCAGATTACAAATACACATAATATTACAGTAATATTCATATTAAAAAAGGTACCTAGTCGGTTTCGAATAGTGTTTCTGAAATTTTACTACACGGACCTTTTTATATTCGTTGGGCATAGGAAGCACACGGCGAGATTTTCGTAAACACAGAAGAAACAAAATTAAATAAAAATATATATGTTCTGTTTTGCTATTAAGTTAATTATATTGTTATTTACACGGAATAATAGGGTTTTGGTGATAGATTTTCTATTTCTTGTGTCGTTTGTCTTCTTTTTCTTGTGTTGACAAAGTAAAAATGCTTTATCTGCTAATATTTTATGATATAGCAAAGTGTATAGCATACATTATATTGTATTATGTTAACGGCTATTGGGTTTCCTAACAAATAAAGTAAAACCATTATCTACAAGACAATTTTTAACAAAAAAGAAAAGCAACTTTTATGATTTTGATGAGGTCCCTGGTGTATCTTCGAAGTCGAAGGTCCAATGCGAATGAAATTAAAATGGGACCACCCTTGAATTATCCTCTATCAAACAAAAAAAGAATCATCCAAATAACTTCATAACCAGAGATGTTATGGCTGAACATTCATTAAAAAAAACATATTTGAATTGACTAACCCTCCGTCTTTTCTTGATATCGGTTGACAATTATAAAAGTTTGGTAGACTTTATGAGATATTATTAATGATTGAAGTGTAAGGTGCTGGAAAAGCCATATTAACTAGAAGGTTTATAAGAACTGAGCGGTTTGTGCTTATGAGTGTTTCAGTACCTAGTGGACCTCTCTGTTAAATACGGTATACTTTTTCTGTTTCGAATTGTGATCCATAGAGTAAAAAGCGCGGTGTTGTGAGTTGTCAGTAGTAGATAAGTACTTGTAATCATTATATTAATACGTAAAGCAAAACTTTGTACTCTTTTTAAGCGTATTGCGTGCACGGAAGACTGTGAGATTTGGCATGGTTAAAGTTTATATGGAGAAGGAGTGCAGAAAGCTAAAATTTATCTATAATATCACTTCACTTTACTTCTTATAAGAATGGCAACATATGTTAAGAATACAATTCCGCCAGTGTCATGTGGTTAAATTTTAAACGAAGGAGATATATCTGTTACTAATATATTAAATAAAATAAATTAATACTGCGAACCCTAACCCGAGCAGTGCCATTGAACTTAGACCCCCCAAAATATTGACATTGTCACTCAATGAAACGTGACAGCAAGTGATATAATATTCATTGTTTAGATTCATACTGCAAATGTCAAACAGAAAATAGTCTATGATTAAAAAGCCGCTGGTCGAATTTCGATCATTGGGCGACCGCTAGTAATGTTAACTCTACGTATGTTTACTTTTTTTTATTATCGTTATTAGTTTAGCGTTGTGGCCACAATCTCACTTGATCTTTAGTGATGATGTGGTCTAAGACGGTAGAACGTTCAGCCTAGTGGAAGACTGGCTCTCAAGTGCAGCTGCCGGAACACACCTATTGGTGTTTGGCGACAGATTTTCAAGTTGAGGGTGGTAGTTAGCCAGGTGAGCGTTAGAAAAAGCTCTACCATCATTTTATTGTTTCATCACGATGTCTTCCTTCACCGAAAGCTCAGGCTCATTGCAGGGATTCCAACTCATATTGAATCACATCGATATTTTTATTACGCCTTTGTTTATATTTTAGCAATGTTTCAATTCATCGAGAAGTGTTGCAAAAAACTGAAAACTAATATGAATGAAATCTGAGTGAAATGTAATTTACTTGTATTTTTTATAACATATTTTGATGTAATAAAAATTTCAAATTGTACAATAAAATTAATGATAAATGTATACTTATTAGAACACCTAAATAACGTAAAATTATTATAAGTTTCGGATACCACCCAAATCGCAACCAGAAGGAAAAGTAACTACCAAGAAGGCTGGCCACATTACTTTGTTGTATAGCAATGCTTATTCTTTGTCCGAGGTATTGGCCAGCCCTCTGGTCTACAGATGTGTCGACTAGTCGATTTGCGAATTGTTTAAAGAGGCTGCGTGCACTCGGACCCCATGGATCTAGGGTTTCCACTCCAAAGGGCATAAATATAAAGCCCCTACGAAGGTCTGCATACTTGCACTGCTTGACGACCTCTGCTGAAGCAGCTGCTTTGCAAGCCTTTGAAGAAGTGGCTGGAAGATGGGACGGTGCTAAAGTATCTACGCACGTGACATTCCATACTAAGGGCCGGCCCATCTTCCAAGGCATGAGAGGCAAACTGTCGAGTCTTTTGCAATCATCACGCACTAAACCGACTGGTTCCAAGGTTGCTGACAAATTGACGCTGGTAAATGCCCGACGTAAACGTTAAGGTTAGCGTGGCGCGGGGTACGACCGCGCTTAAAACATACTAGACCATGATGACCGAGGGAATCCACTATATCACCGCAGTGACAGCAATATGGAGACCTAAGATACTCCTAAACGCAAACAGACGGACAGCCTGAAAGTGGTGTTGTCAAATTTCGTTCCTGATTTACTTTTTTTTATTTGTATTATTTATAATAAAAAGAAAATAAGTCAAAAATAAAATTTAATTATAGTATAACTCACTACAAAAAAGCAACGCTACAAAGAAATGAACTGTCAGTTTTTGTTGTAGATAAATGTTTTATCCTTTCGGTAGGTACACGCTGTGACTACGAAAATTCACCAGCAATAACATCGTGGCTTGTTCATGGCGACGGCTTCTTACATTAATTAATTATAAATATATTCATTAATTTATATTTTTATTTAACTTTCACTTTGAATGTGAAACAGCACGCTTTGGATTCATCTTCTTCGTTCCATAACTTTAACTTTACTGGAAATTTGCCCTGAAATTTAAAATAAAACCCATATGAAAACGGACTTCTTATCAAATTTTAAGTTACTATAGAAATATGGGAGATTAAAATATTAACAATCATGATCATTTTCAGTCAGTAATCGTCCACTACTAGAGAACAGGCCTGTCTTCTTCTACGCGACTCATCCCGATCCGAGCAAATCTCATCCATGTTTTACCCGCGATTTTTACACTATCGTCCACCCAACGAGCTGGTGGGTGTTCGACACCTCGTTTACCCATACATGGCTACCAATCCGTCAACGCTTTAGTCTACCCTTCGTCACTCTGACTTGCACATGTTCTGCCCAATTCCTTCATCCTTCCTCATGACAATTGTCCATATCACGCTATACCGCTAAGTCCTCAACTTGTCTGTCACTGGAGCTACTTCCATACTTCCTCTGATATAATCTTTCCATTCAAAAGTATACAGATATACCTTTGTTCTTCTCATTTAGTGACTTGGGCTTGAATTCTTTATTGAGCTGGAGTTTACGCAGTGAAGTAGAAGATTCAGGTATAATCATAGGTGGAAGGACATATTCTTCTGCTCGTCTGGTTTGCTACTAACGTCAAATAAGTTTCTAAGAACTAGTTAGAGTGCTCTAGTAATTTAACTCTGAGAGTCAGCAGAGCCCACTTTTAGGTTAAGCGGGACGCCAATATGGTTCAACCTCTTGACCTTGACCTTTGTTGTCACTTTACATACACAGGTCTTACTGTGGTATCTTTGGGCCGACATGGACATGACAACTATCGGTAGAACCTTACATCATAGGAAATTGTTATTTTCCAACTGGTTGATTTATCATCAGGAGAAGCAAGGCCCTTTTTACCCGGTGGTTCAAGGGACCCAGGCGCAGAGTCCTAGAGGGCGCAAGCCGACCGCCATAAGTCTTGATAGGTATCTACTAGCCTACCACAACAACACTGAGTAACACTGTAGTCCACGAAAGCAGAGCTGCGAGCACACCATATTTAAGATCAACCATGGGTCTAAGACTCAAGATAGATTGACCAACTTAACAATGGCGTGTTATTTATTAGTATTTTTGATTATTTATTTATTTTTGACATTAATGATTTATATTCTTTTCTTTGACTTTTTTTTTAAAATATACATTTGACATTGACGATTTTTACATGTTTAAATTTTGTTACTACTTAGTTAATTTGAAAAAATTTCTAATAATTTTGTTTTGCCTGAATTATTTTACCTTTTTATGTTGTTTTCAAATATTTATGTCTACAAGTGCATGTTGGGTTAACAATGGCATGTTACATGGGACTAGTATTCTTGCTTGTTTAATTTTGTTGACATTTAGTGATTTATATAGTTTTCTGTCATTTTTATACGTATTTCATTTTGATGATTTTCAGTACATTTCATTTTTTTATATACTTGTTCAATTAATCATAATTTGTAATAATTCTGTGTTATCTGGAAAATTTCAAATTTTTGTATTGATTCAAATATGCCTATTTGTGCGATTGTGACTGCCTTAATAGGCCTAGTGCATTCAATCCATTGTATTTTTTTTAAATTATGTTTAATGCACTGACCACTGGCGGTCCAAATAAATAAATAAATAAAATTATAAGTAAGTGTAGAATGAAAAGACAATGATAAAATTACATTATTCAAAAAGCCCTATAATTGCACGTTGTTTGGTTAATACAGCGGAGGGGTAGCTGCGGCATGATAACTTTCGCACCCCGGCGCCTATATGCTTCAGAGGGCCCCGAGGAGAAGAGCAGTAATTTTATAGGGCTTAAATAAAATTTAGACGGATTGAACACCAACGTTCTAAAAGAGTTTTTATCAATAAAATTTTAATTTTAATTATGAAAATGTAGAAGCCTCATCGTATCTGTGAAATGTAGGTAGTTGTGTTTACCAGTACCATTACTTCGTGACGATAAATGAATTGATTCAGTATGGTTTTTTTGCCTTTTCGGAAGGTTATGTGAATTAAAGTAATTCATTTGCAACTGATATTCACATTTTTGAGTAAGAACATTTAATTAAGTTAAAGTGAAAAACTTACAGAAGCCTTCTTGTTTAAAACAAGATCAATATCGAATATCCGTGTCTCCTCTGCCTGAAGGGGGCAGAAGAGGAAACCGCAACCGTCAACCGGTTTCCTAAAAGATGTTGTGAATGTGTCGTTGTTTTGAACATCTCCATAAATTGCCAGCTTTAATTTTGACGCTGAAAATCCTGCAAAATGATGTTTTTAATAAACTATCTGCCACTATTAAGTAAATAGTAGAAACTGAAGACATCTATAATAATTTATTTTAAAACCACTGGCTAGGCTACATCAATTAATACCAGAAAAATATATAATATAGGGGTGGCGCTGCTTATTTGTCGTCCACATGGACTTGTCTATGAAGTATGGAGAAGCCAGTTTGAACAAGTAAGAGTAAAAGTTGAACAATAGTCAAAGCATATATGTAATAATAAATATATGAAATGCAGTAAAAAATAAAGTAAATATAGGCCAATTTATACAAAACATTGTTTTCATTTAGATATCCGCTACGGTAATACGTCTCGGTAAGGTTTGACCTTTTTATCATAAAATAGAAACAATATAATTTGCTACACGATATTGTATGCATTTATTTAATGATGTAAGAAATTATAAATATGCTAAAGAAAATATAAATATTAATGGATAGTAAAAAACGTATAACAGCTTTTAAAAACTGTAAGAGGCAATATTTGACGAGTGCCTCGATGTGAGGGTCGGTACTTGTTATGAAATCAGAATGTATTCCTTTTGAAGTGGTTGCGTTGGCAACAGTTGTTGTTAGAAAAATAATGAGAACTGATAAAAATGTGAATCCTCGTTAATATGTAATCCTTGATTTAAAATAAATAGAAACCGTAACGTAATAATATTACAATACTGTTAAAATGTTGATAAATCACTAGGTAGTTTTGGTAATATTAGGTAAGAGAGATGGAGCACGGAGAAATATCTTTGGGGATTTCTTTCTGTTTGGAGCAGTCCGACCAGTGGAATAACTCCACCTTACAGTTGATCACAGCCAAATAACCTTGTGTTGTGTTACTATTGCTACGGATCTATATATCGTTTGTATCGGATATACTTTAAGTGTGCTATATTCCGACGTAGAGGACGGTTTGGTTTTGGAAATACAAACGAATACTGGAAGCGTATGCTAAAAAGGGATGTAAATTCTACGAAGAGGTTTTAAAATTTTTCGGGTTTCTAAAATGTTTGTTCATATGAGATTCACTTACTCGGAGTCATACTTATTGTCATGCCATAAACTTATTTGTCTTCATAACGCAGAATGAAGAGTCCTTGGTACACGCGTCTATTAGAACGCTGTCAACGGTACATTGTGTTGCGTCCACTGTAATATAAAGTACATTGAACATGTTAAACAATAAGCTAATATAATGCAGATTAGTTATTAAAAGTTAATAAAGCCTAATTTTATATGAACGCAGGTAGACAAGAATAGTAAAGTACTGTATTATATTTATTGCGCCAAACTTCGTTGAGATAATCGGTTATGATATAGACTTTATTGTTTTATGTATCTTGCAATCCTCTTGTCGTGATGTAAATGCTAACTAAATGTAACATTAGGATAAATATACCTAATCTACCTTAAATAGAACTATTAGCTCATTTGAAAGCTCAAAAACGTTGTGGGTATTTACTTATAAGAAGCTGTCAAAATTTAAACCCTGATTAAAATATTTGCTTCTTTGTCTAATTGATATTGTTAGAAGAAAACGGAGCTAAAGAGAAGCATTACTTATATTTAATCAGGGTTTATAAGTGAGGCTATGTGACTTACAATACGACAGCAAGTTAACTCCTATAAGAACTTTTTTAAATGTATTATTTACAGAAACAACGCGACGTAGCTTCTATACTGCAGCCTTTGTTCTTTGGTGATGGTCTTGTAGTGAAATGCTTAAAAAGGGCGGCCACACTCGGTCATATCATGAACTTCACACGGCACCGGGCCCTCTCATCATTACATTCTATGTTGAACCGAGGTGTTAGGTCATTAATTAATTCCTTATAGTTGTCTCAATACTTTTTTTATTCTTTATAGGTTTTAACGTTTGGCCACAATCTTCGAACCTGATCTTATGTGACGGTGTAGTGTGGTTACACGGTAAGCCTAGTGGGGGAACTGGACGGTGATAGCTAGCTAAAAAGCAAGAATTTTTTATACGGTATATTTACTAATTGAAATTGGTAATAGTATCGGTTGACAGTGAAAGAAACATCGCTAAGAATTTAAACGCTTGAGTAATGTTGCAGTACAGGAGTGCTCAAACCTATAGCGTCAGCACGCCGTGGTAATCTACCACAAAATATTTCGCTAGCATTTTTTACAATGAAAAAAAAACAGTGCTTATGAAATGGGATATTTCTCTACCAAAATAAAGGTACGAATTCGTGGTTCACAATTTTTTGTATACGCTGTGGACGTTATCACTGTATGTGGAACTTCATTTAATCGTTGTAAATACGACTGCCATTAAAAATTGCGTATCATAGTTTTGTTGTAGGTAGGTACCTATATAAAAACTTACCGTCTTTGCAATTTTTTTTCCTCACATACTCCGCTTCAACGATAACAAGAAGAGAAGCGATAATTAATACAACACGAGTAAACATCGTTATATCTGGCCTGACACTAGCTTGAACTGTATTTAACGTATGTTTATATTATGTTATAATAAATGGGTTTATTGCTCGCCATTCCGAAGTCTACAACGATAATGTAATGCGAACACAAGCTAAATAGATATAATTGTACATTTTAGATAAAACTTAACTATAATGTCTATATAACTATATACGTTTCTTATATTGGTCGATACAATTATGACGTGAATTCAACATAAACCTACCATACTTTGGTCGTATCTAGGTGTCACTGATGACTGAAAGGTCAAGCTTAATATCAGCTTATAAAAAGTTAGAAAGAATATAACATCAAAAGTACTAAAATACTAAATTATTAATTAAAACAAAAAACCCGACTGCAACAAAAGCACTTGTCTAGAAATATATATTTCATTAAAAAGCAGACTCCCCCTCGTATTTATAGTTAAGATTAAGACTAAGTAATTACTTATGTAAAAGTCATCGATTTTATTTTATAGTTAAGAATCTCAGGCGAGTAAGTAATGTCTATGGTTAGAATTCTTAGCCAAGTAATTTTTTTTTTAACTGACTACACTGTTAGCCTTAGGGGCAAACAACAGAAACAGAAAACACAAAATCCAAAAACAGAGCCGCTGCGGCTTTTACAGCTTCACCGGACTTGGGGGCGAGCGCTTAGGGCACTCAGCCGCGAAAGTTTGTGACGACCCGTTCGAGGGTGCCAGAGTGGCCGAACCTCGGCTCGGGCGGTCGTCGCGAATGCGAAAAGGTCGCGATCTATCTAATTCCCTAATCTTAAGAAAATTCGAGCTAACTAACATATACTCATATGCACGTTCCCCTCCTCCTGGGAGGAAGGAGGGAACCATGCGTAAGTGTATTTAGTAATCGGAACGGTTTTTCTACACGAACTAGCGCATTAGTCTAACTAGCGCAAAAAAAGAAAAAAAAGGTCCCTTACAGAACATATGTACCTGTGTGGTGTGCACGTGTTTACGTTTTCCGACACAGAAAGGACTACCTATAAACCAAGAATACCAACTTTTGATCGCCCTAAGATTTTATGCTACTGGAAGTTTCCAAATTGTATATGGTGACCTGATGAATGTATCGCAGTCCACAGTTTGTCATATTGTAAAGAGAGTGAGTTGAGCATTAGCATTATGTATGACAAACATAATAAAATGTCCTACATCAAGCACAGAACTTTGAAATGTAAAAAGAGTTTGAGAGACTTGGTTGTATAGGTACATTTGGTGGTTTGAAAAATATTATTGGTGCATTAGACTGTACCCACATAAAAATAAGTACACTTCGAGGCATAAATCATACTGAGCAATACAGAAACAGAAAAGGGTACATTTCATTAAATGTACAAGTTGTTGGTGGGCCTAACTTACAAATTATGACATAGTCGTACGATGGGCAGGAAGTACCCATGACAGTCGCATATTCAGAAATTCTCGATTATGTGTGAGATTACAAACAAATGAGTTGATTGGCACATTAGTTGCAGATGCCGGATATCCATGTACTCAGCATTTGCTGACTCCAGTAAGTAATCCTTCATGCCCTGCTGAAGAAAGATTTAATAAGGAACAAATAAAAACTAGAAACACAATTGAAAGATTGTTTGGCATCATGAAACATAGATTTCCTTGCCTACAAAAAGGTTTAGGAACAAAACTCCGAACAACAGCTAATATTGTAATAGCATGTGCTGTATTGCACAATATAGCAATAGCAGTAAACAAGGAAAATGATTACATTGAAGATGTATTAAGTGCATGAAGAAATACCCAATATCCATTAGCAATGAGTATGACTCAAGCGATGGTATAATTTTGCGCAGAAATATTATTATGAGGGACTTTACATAAAAATATACAATAAATAATACAATACAATATCAGTACATAAACATAGTTTTATTATTTATTTAATTCCTTCAGTTTAATTTTCATTTCAATTTCTTTATATTGTATTTCCAGATCTCTTAAAATTATTTCTTTTTTATGAATATTTTTCTGGAAACATAATTATTCTTCTAAAATAGCTGCTTTTAATTTATCAACAGAATTCACTTTTTTTTCACCAACACGCATTATTGGGGTTTTTTCATAACAGCTCACTTCATTTTTTAAGGAATTTGGGACAGCTGTAGGCGATGACATATGGTTGCATATGTCCACTTCATTTGAACTTTCCATGTTTGTATTCTCCATTGGAAGTTTTTGCCATGCCATATCATTTCCATCACCACCAAGTAATACTATGTTACCTGTTAATAAAGAAATTAAAATTGTAGCTAGATTTTATTTTGAAATTAGGAATAGAAATATAGGAAAAGTTCATTATGATCTTCAGCACTAGTTGTGTTCTCGGACTTTATAAAAATTATAAAGAGTGTAATTTGATATATTAGATGTTGTCTACAAAACAAAACACAAAAGTATCTTGAGACATAAAACATTCTTAATGAACAGATTTAGGCATATTTATATAATCAAATATTTATCATAAATTAAACTGCATTATCTTCTGATCAAAACTCAACTTCTGTTGAATGTCGGACGTATCCCACTTTAAAACTCTTGAGTGAATTGTGCTAACAACATAGCAGCTCTTCGAGGTATATTGATTACAGATTACTACTGTTCCTTTAATATAAAAATATACTTCAATTAAGTTATACTCACTATTGATGTCACTGTCAATATCTACATCAATATTAGTCAAAAGATTTTTATCTATATCCAGAACCTTGCCATCTGTTGTATCCATCTCACTCACAGCTGGTCCACCTACTGTCATAAATCTCACATTGTCTTTAGTTTTAGATTACGGAGCTTTTGCTTTCATGTTATACCATAGTTTGTTTAGTTGTTTGGTTGAAGCCTGTATAATAAAGTCAAATATATAGTTAGCTATCATGGTATACAATTGTAAAATTGTCTATACATATATTGTACTACATTAAAATTTATTTATAATAATTACTGTTTTAACCATACTCAAACACATCAGTATTAAATTAAATAAATAAGTTGAAAGTATATGTTTTATTGGACTTATAACACTATCAAAGTTATATAGAACATATTTGTTTAGTATGTGCGATATGTTGGTACAAAAAATATTTATGAAAGATAAATAGTATCTCAGTAGTTTTTGTTCATATTAGATATTAATAGATCTCATGATAACCTCTCATTTTTATGTTCCATAATAAATAATATAATTAATCTTACCTTTTGGGTCACAACACATGGATCATTAAACTCTTGTTGAATCTTTTCCCAACATTTCTTTTTTTTTAGCATGCTAGTAGCATTAGTTTTTTTTACTACAAATCACTTCTTGATATTTGTGTATTATGCCTAAAAATACATCCTTCTCCAATGTAGAAAGTGGTTTTTTTCTGTCTACTTCAGACATGGTTATTTAATTAACATCAATAGGACAAATATAAAAAAGTTATATGTATTCTCATGATTAAGTTTCTGGATGCAAAAATTAAACGTTTACTGTGTCAGATGAGTTGTTAAAACCGTCAAAAACTTTAAAAAATTATGTATTATTTCGTACTAATTTATTAATTTTATTGTAACTAATAACTATTAACTAATAACTGTACTATTTTGTTATTTACTTCTACAAAAAAAAATATTTACGAAGTATTTATTAAAAATCAAATGTTGTAAAATTAAATAATACCCGAAATAAAACGCAGTAATATCGTACTGCCAACGTAAGAAACACTGTTAATTCTAAGCATAGACCATTATCCAGAGGAGGAGGCTTTTAAGTAATACTCCGAACAATTGTTATTTATCTCTGCTCCGAACTTTGCAAGTAAGTAAAGGCGCTTACTCGTCTATAAAATAAAATGTAATTCTTAGAGTATCTTAATTAAAGTATTTGCTTAGTGAAGTAATTGCTAAGTAGCAAGTAATGACTTGTCTATAAATACGAGGGCTAGACGTCGAACTTATTTACCTAAATAAACTAGATAGGGTAAGGCAAATTAGTACATTTGTTTTTGAAAGCAATATTTCTCGATTTTTATTTATCTAACTGACTAATTATTTATTTATTCATTTATACATAAAATTTGTTTGTGTCATTTTCATACATTAATTATTCATAATGGTCATTTAACTCTAAATTCTCTATATTCATATTGTTAAATGTTTATTACATAAGTTATTATGTATATTAATATTTAAATTATTCTTTAAAATGGGTCTATGTGGTTATGTCATTCATTAATAAATAATAATTATAATAAAAAATTATTTCAATTATAAAATTATAAAATTCATAATTTTATGTTATCTTTACACAGATTGAAACTAAAGATAATAAATATAATTTTTTACAATTCTTTAATAATACACGTTAGCGTGTGTACTATTCGTGAGACTGTATCACAGACACCAGCGCTCACGGTTCACCGTTCAAGGCAAGTAAATAAAGTTGAGATGTGGAGGGTCAGCGGGTTGACTATTAGTTAGGACTGTGATAGTGTTTTGAGTGTGATGGAGTAAATGTTTGATGATGATTGTGTGTGTGTGTGTGTGCATGTGAGTGCGTGTAGATGTGTGTGTATGTGTAAACAAAGATGGGCCAAGAATACTACCCTGAGGGACTCCACATGTTATATGGTTATCACTACTAGTGTAGTGTATTGTGACGCATTGTTTTCGGTAACTGAGGTAGCTTCTAAACATATCATTGACCTGCCCTCGAATCCCATACTCTTGCATTTTCTTTAATATTATGAGGATAGAGATAGTGTCGAATGCCTTACAGAGGTCAAGAAATATGCCTATTACTTTATATTGCCTATCTATATTTTCGGTAACAGAATTTGTAAGAGCCAATACCGCGTTTTCAGTCGAGACACCTTTACGAAAACCGTATTGGTTATTTCAAAGAATATAAATTTTCTCCAAAAAATTTGTAAGACGCCTACTGAGTATTGTCTCCAGGATCTTTGAAAGGACAGGTAAAATAGATACCGGTCTGTAGTTGGTGACACTGTCATTCTGGAACCTAATAGAATCCTAAGATAACGACCAATAGGATCGCATCATCAATGAAAAATGTTGCAAAAACGTGGGAAATTTATTCCTTTTGAGAGCTTCCACTGCCTGCGGTACGTGAATGCTTAAAGTTACGTAGCAATAGTGGGTGACAGATTCTTTCTTTAAAAAAAAAAAAAAAAAATTGCGACAGCATATAGCTGTCTTTTAAGGTTTACTCAATATAACCTTTTTATGATAATAATGAATACTTTTCGAAGGTGTTTTTATATAATATGTATTGAAAACCCCGTCGAATCCGAAAAGGGTTTATAGGTACCCCAATAACCAAAAAATGTCAAAATTTTATTTATTATAAAAATAAAAATGTTATTGTGATTTAAAATTAACATATTTAGTTTTAGTTTCCCTAAAATTTTGCAAAATTTTAAAATCCCGTTGCCATCACCAGCGCGGCGCAGCGGTATGTTCGATCGTATAGCGGTACCCTGTGCCGCGCCGCTTGTATTGCTCTGTAAGTTTCCTAATTTACCTAACTTTTTTTCACATTTTATTAGGGGTGATTTTTTTACTTATAATCTGAGATAGATAAAATAAACAAAGTATAATCTGGATACACCTCCACGGATCCGACTGGGTTTTAATACACACTGTATACATGGTATTAATCCTTATCGGAATAAATACGTTATTCATCACAAGTATTTAATTTTGAACAAAATTGCCCTTTACAGTAATTGATTTAAATGAATATGTTTGGAAATATCACAGTTTTAAATTAACTCGGTAGCAAAATAATGATCAATTATCGCGAGCGCATTTTTATTATTCGGAACAATGTGGGAGGCGGGCGGTACATATAATACAGTGCCTACGACCTACTCTCTCTCTCTTATATGACGCAGACCAAGTACACAGCTAGTACAATATAACAAGGACTAAACTTTGACGTCATGTCATCTGACGTTGGTTTAAGCTCTACCTTAGAATGAACATATAAGCGAAGGAAGTCTTCCTGATAATACACTTAGGCATAGTGTAATATCATTTTTCATAGCTTGTCCGTTTAGACATGTCTCCGGGTAGTTGTAAAAACCGTTAGTTTATAAACAATTTAGTCAGATTGTAAGCTGTTGGAAGTTTATGAATGGACACTATTAATTTTGAATTTTTGAGCTTATGTCTAATAAATAAGCAAAATCATTATACTAGGTCTTAAAGATGTAATTTTCAACGGTTAATTTGTTTCTGGAAATTATGATCACACAATTTATCAAGAGTTTATAATCTCACTAGTTTGTTCATAAACTAACAGTTTGGCGAAGGAAAACATTGTGATAAAACCATAACGATGTGGTAGAGTATTTTCAAATTCCCGCCTGATTAGCTACAATTCACGAGTTTAAAATCTGTCAGCAAGCACTTAAAGGTGCTATAGGTTGAAAATTTATTAAAAATCCTTGATCATTCAATGGGTTAGTAGTAGATTATGGGGTTTATTTTGAAGGTCCATGAAGAAACATAGCCGAGTGCCGAGATTGATAATAACTTACCTACAAACACAATAGCTCCCGCACCGCACTGTGGGCAGACGTCAGACACGATGATCCGAACAACTGATCACTTCTTTCATAACGAAGGTTCAACAGCTGATTTCCAAGTTACTAACAACTTACCTGCATGACTATATCTTATTTACACTTGATAATCATATTGTTCGAGTAAAATAGGAAAAAGAACTACTATTCTCAAATATTAATTGTTTATTCTTAAGTACGAAAAAACCTAGTTTACACACATTCAAAGCTTATTGGTCAGATTGTGCAATCTAAATAAGCAATGGTCTAAAAATAAAACACTTCCCCTTTTAAACGATGTCCTGAAAGTCTTAAAAAAATGTATAGATCAGAGCGGTGTTTTTGTTTAAAAAAAGTATTTTTGTCTAAAGATAATACTGTTATTGTTCATTAAAGTGAAAGAGTTCAATTAAAATTTAATCTAACAAAAAGAAAGTGTTGTGTATGGAGTTTCTTTTAAACAATTGGACAATGATACCCGTAAAGTCAAGTATCACCAATGTCAAAGGATAATTTGTCGTGGTGGGCAGGGAAACACAGCAAATACTACAAGTATGAACAACCATATTAAATACCGACATCCAACCCTGATACATCAGCTAGGTTCTGCGATAAAATGTTCGACCACAGACGATTCCTCCCAGTCGCAAAACTACCTACAACAGTGCCTACTCCGTCAACTTCAGTATCGTCAGAAGTCAGTTTATGTCAGAAAAGCCAACAAAATGTTGAAGATAGTTATGTTGTACAATGGTCAAGTGAAGACTCAAGATCAAGAGACCATCAATATTGTGATAAGTGAGATGATTGCACTTGACAATCAACCGTTGTCAATTATTGAAAATATTGGCTTAAGAAACACGATGAGAAAAGTTAAACCGAAATATAATATACCTGGCAGAAAGTATTTCCTAGAGAACATTATTCCTCAACTTTACGAAGAGACTATATCTAAAATACGAAGAGGAGTGATAAGTACAACTGCAAATTCAGTCACTAATGACACGTGGACAAACATTAATAATAAAGAAAGGTTTTTGAGCTTTACAGCTCACTGGTTTGACGGTAGTTTCATATATCAACACGCAGTATTGCAAATGAAACATTTCTCTGAAACACACACCGCCAATAATTTATAAAAATTGTTTAGAAGAAATTCCAACTTTGTAGGATGTAGATCCGATCAAAGTTCACGCCGTTGTACGAGACGACGGCAGAAATGTGAGGAAAGCAATCGATAATATTAATAAACAATCAAGGTTTATATTTAATGTGATTCCCCCTACATATATTTTGTTGAGAAATACATACAAAGTAAGAAGCCGGATAGTCGGCGCTCTTTGCCGAATAGTCGTGGACTAGTCGTCGACTACTATAGTGGCCGGGTAGTCAGCACATCTCTACTTTCTATATGATTTCGACCCTTCATTTTATTTTGGTATATAAGCGAGCCTTGTTCCGGGGTAAGATACTCCAATTTCGGTGAAGCTGTAAAAGCCGCAGCGGCTTCAGGGACCCTAAGGCTAATAGTTTAGTCAGATCTAAAAAAACGGGGTAAGACAGTTCTGTTTTGGACAACCAAGTGGAATCAACAAGCGATAAAAAGGAAGAACTGCACGAGGACTATGGCGAGAGGTTTCACTGAGTACGAATAAATTATTTACGTAAAATCTGAAGACATTTTCACTAACCATGAATGTAACCATATACATCTGATCTATATAGACGGGTATATATTAAAAGGAAACTGTGACTGACTGACTGATCTATCAACTCACAGCTCAAACCACAGAATGGATTGTGCTCAAATTTGGCACACAGGTAGTTATTATAATGTAGACATCCGCTAAGAACTGGTTTTCAAAAATTTTAACCCTAATGCGGTGTAGCGAAGGTTCCTATCAAAAATTGTATCGCGAGTAAGACCGCAGGGTACAGCTCGTAATTATTATATAGGGTTTGACAATCATATAATCAAAAAATAACGGAACAAATACTTATTATGTTTTATTTAGTTAACAGTTTTGAACGATTACTTTCTGATCTGGACGTTTGTTTTGAAACAGCACGTTTGGTTCTTGTTCTCCTCATTCCAGAAATTACATTTGAACGGGAATGTACCCTGGAAAGTGAAACGGGTTTTAGAGTTACAAGTTACCTATGTACAGTGTGTTCGTTAGGAAAAGTATAGACATCTGAATTCAGGTCAATCCGAGCTTTTGATATCTAGATGAATTTATCTACAACAACAAGACTTCATTTAAAATCAAGAATAAACAAAATTATAATATCTATTAAGATTGATTTCTGAAAAATTTACAAAATTAAAACCTTCCCCTAAGTATAGAGAATCACTTCAGTAAAATAGACAATTTTTTTTACTAACCCTAGGCAACTTTTTACCGATGCGTAGGCTGTACACGAGTGATTGAGACTGACCAGCGTGAACGGGACAATTCGTGAAATTGCAGGCATTATCGGATTCGAGATCGGGGAAAGGAACATCTGCCCCGTTGTCCCAATACAAGCCAAACTTCATCTTCGAAGCGTCGAAATCTGAATAAACGTTGTTCATCATTATATTATTACGTGATGCAAAAACTTTATACTTCGTTTATAGCGTATTGCGTGCACGGAAATCTGTGAGATTTGGCATGGTTAAAGTTTATATGGAGAAGGAGTGCAGAAAGCTAAAATTTATCTATAATATCACTTCACTTTACTTCGAATGGCGACATATGTTAAGAACACAATTCCGCCAGTGTCATGTGGTTAAAATTTAAACGAAGGAGATATATCTGTTACTAATAATATATAAAATAAAATAAATTAATACTGCGAATCCTAACCTGACCATTGCCATTGAACTTAGACCCCCCAAAATATTGACATTGTCACTGAATGAATGAATGTAGACTATAGAGTATCATTACAATATATACGTACTAGGTGTGAAGTCAATGCTCATGCGGCCAACCGTTCCTTGTTTGAGAATACATTTTTGTGGTGTGCTGCAAGGATCTATCCGAACCTCGTTGATGGAGCAGTCATTGGAAACTGTGAACATGAAACAATACCCTTAATTGAAACTTAATAATAATAATAAACAAATACCGTAATAACCACTACTTTATAGATATAACATAATTTAATACCAGCTCACCTCTCTTAACATTGCAGACGTTAAATAATCTAACTAATGCCTATCATGTTTGTTAAACAGATATTATTCATAGAAGGTGCATTAAATATGTATTTATTAGCATCAACGCATGGCATTTATTTATTTAATTTTTTTTTAACTTATGACGGAGTAACAGGGCCATCTATCATCACAATAACACAACTTCCGCTTAATGACATTGTTTGTTGTCAAGACATGTGTTGGCGCTCGAAGGCAGTCTAAAACAAATGTTTTAAATCGACCGCTAACTAAACTTCCCGTTCGCGCTCGCGCTATATACCTAAACGGAGGAACGGCGTGATACCATATTATCCGTCCGATAATGACCATATAGTTGAGCTGCGTTCGCACATATGGATCTTCCTTCGATACATGCCTACGCCAGACACCATTCTCGTTCTTACTTCGACACCGCGTCGAATCACGCGAATCCGTTAATCAAAGCGGCAGCTACCTATGTCCCGGTCCCAAATGCGTGCCGGCGTGAACGCCGACCGCGTAACATCCTCACCGATCCGAACGACAAAATCGAAAAAGCAAACGCGTTTTATTCCACCGTCTCTCCAAACAGAGCGTGCCAGCGCCCACGCCCGCGTAACCACCGTTCTCTCCGCAGAGGACGGGCGGTCAATTTCACTGCCGCACACCCGTCACGTACACCCTCTCTAGCGGCAACCCAAGGCTAGGTCCGTTCCTCGGTGTGAAGCCCTTGGGTCAGGCAGCCGCCCGTGCGATACAAGTGACACTATACGTGCAACACTTAGCTACCCACATACAACATTACACACGTATGAAAATAGACACGTGCACACCACACAGGTACATGGGTTCTGTAAGGGAACTTTTTTTTTTCTTTTTTTGCGCTAGTTAGTCATTCGCTAGTTAGTGTAGAAAAACCTTTCCGATCACTAACCACACATACGCATGTTTCCCTTCTTCCTCCCAGGAGGAGGGGAACATACATATGAGTATATGTTAGTTAGCTCGAATTTGTAGGAGTAAGGAAATTAGCCAGATCGCGACCTATTCGCATGCGCGACGACCGCCCGAGCCGAGGTTCGGCCACTCTGGCACCTTAGTGCGAGTCAATCCAAAACTTTCGCGACTGAGTGCCCTAAGCGCTCGCCTCCAAATTCGGTGAAGCTGTAAAAGCCGCAGCGGCTTCAGGGCCTCTAAGGCTAACAGTATAGTCAGTCAAAAGAAACAAAACATGTCACACACCGTTTTAGAGAACGTCGTACAGTGCGGATGCGCTGTATGTTCGTATTATTAGGATCAGTCTATCAAAATAAACCTGTCGTAATGGTTCTAGGACCGCCCTAGTTGAAGCTCCGCCTTAGATCAAGTGCCGCCCTAGATCAGGCATCGACCTGGTTCATCCGCTGCCCTAGTACAAAAGATCGCGCTAAAGGCTTCATTGCAAACAAAATACGCCTATACTGTGTATACCTATACCTATATGCACAGTATATTCTTTATAGCGATATTTAAATTATTAATTTTGATGAAGAAACATAAAACATTTGCCTTTTTAGAGATTACCCACAACAAACAAACAGACAAACCAATATTTTAAAAGTTGGCGTTTTGTTATGTGCAACGTATGCATTTCGTAAAAAAATCTGTTATTTTGATATTACATACAAACCCTTCAATTTTACTTATTTGTATAGATAAAATGTTAATAATATGAGATTATATTATATATATATATTCTCTACTTACCTCCAGGACAGGGTTGGATGGTAATAACCTTTTCTTCACCAAAACCTAAAGTTAGAAAAGCGGCGAAAATGATGAACAGCGGTACCATTGTGACGCTCGAGTGTAGATATCACAGACTGTGTACGTCTTGATTGGGATCGACTTACTTATAAGTAGTTGGTTATCGGTAGTGAGAATTAAGGCTGAGACATTTTATTAATTTATGTGGGCAATCGTGGTTTTTAATCAATTATATTAAGATCATTGTTAAGCGGAGAATAGTTTCGTATGATAAAGTATATTTGACCACACGTTAAAAAAGTGGTGGAAAGGAGACGGATACTCTTTCATACATACTTAGGCCTGGGTAAAAAAAGAGATGTAAAAATATGAAAATGGTGTAAATTAATAGCTAATGCGTTAGCAAAAAGTCACTGAAAAAAAGCGGATTTTTTGCAATTTCAAAGCAGAGATTTAGGATATTTCGTAAAAGCGAAGTCATGTAACTTTAATTAAAATATTTTTGAAGTAGGATTTATATTAATAAAGTGTTATGTTTATCATCTTTTAAAGTTATTAGTTTACTTCTTTTGTTGATTATGAATTTTAATGACATTGTACGATTTTAAAAACAAAAATATATTCGATTTTATAAACCATATTTCAAATAATTACATTCTGGGCCCAGAAATACTCGTCTCTTTTCAGGAAAACCAATAGATGCGTAAAAAATAATTAATTTTATATATTCCAATTTACAAATTGTCGACAGTTAAAATCAAAATAAATTGAACAAAAAAATGTTTAATTCTAAGTTTTAATAAGCTTTCACTTCTGTCGCCAGTACTCATGACTGACTTTTTTTCTTTCAAAAATCCTATTGAAGCTTTAAATGGGTAGCATTGAATTACACTTTGGTGGATATAAATATCGTGTATTCAAATAGTACCTAAGTTGTTAATAAAATGTGGAGTCTTAAATTTCCTTATCAGTTTATTTGACTCTGTGACCCTCCGTTATTAATGATAAATTTGTTTAAACATAAGAGATTGTTTGTATAATATGTACCTATTATTGGAAACGCGGGTTATGTGTTAATTCGATTGTATTTTTTTTAATGGATGTTCAGCCATCATTTTTTTTATTTATGAACCGATTTGTCTGATTCTCTTTTCGTTGGAAAGGGTTCAAAGGTGGTCCCATTTTAATTTCATTGGCATTGTACATTTGATTTCGGAGATACACCAGGGAACTCTTCAAAATTATTGAAGTTGGTTCGTTTTTTGTTAAATCACAGTGATATTTTATGTTACGTAGATTATGTTAACTGTTGATCTGTTAACTTTAATCCTTTTCAAAAAAGTAATCTCACTATTATGCGAACCTAATATAAAATAAATTCTACCATTTAATACTAGCATACCGAAGGATATTTAATTTTTTCACGGATAGTCATCGTTTAAGATTGATCAGCTTGTGTAAGACATGTAGTTAAACCGCAAGGCATCATGACCGTCTTCTTAATGAGAGATAAAAGTCTTCTTCAGCCGAAATTGTTCAATAAATTTCGAACGATAGCTGTTTAGAAGCAGAGAAATCTGAAAAACAATTGGCGACTATTTGTTTTTTAAATGCTTCATTTAAAATAACTTCTGTTTCTTATGATTAGCGATAAATTATGCATTATGGTTTACACTCAACGTCATGTTAATTTAAATGAATATGTTTTAATATGTTATTATTGAGTAATTCTTTTATTATTTGGGCATATAAAGCTCTAACTGGATTCTGCTGAGTAAACTATAAGAGATATAGCAAATTAATGTACTACATAATTATAGACATTAAAAAGACCTATAAAAAGTCCGGGAGGCTACATACATACAGTACACAATAAGCATTTTTGTCTTTAAAATAGTCGGGAGCGGGGAGCAAGATTCACGCGGGAATTCTTTGGTTCCACGTGAGCGAAGCCACGGGCACAGCTAGTACTTAATAAATATCGGAAAAAAAACGTTGAATGTATAAAAAAGTTTATTTAATTTGAAATATGTAAGTATGTACATTAAAAATATCAAAAAAATACTTTTGCATAATCATGAATACCTAAGTACGTTGTCATAAATCGTTGTTCCGTTGAAAACTATTCATTGTATTTACAAAATTAACATACAGCTCAACATTAATATAATATTACCTAAGCTTGGTACCTATCCATTTTTACTCGAACACTCTAGACCCTTAGAATACCTTGTTAACAGAGCAAAGAACACATTAACTTATTACTAGTACTATCATACATTTAAGTATATAAAAGAATCTATATTGTTCTATTATCGCTTAGCGATGTCATAAAAATTACTTATAAATCATAATATATAATACATACGTGATATTATCAGATAGTATTATTATACTATAACAAATTATATTTACATATTACACACGCCGAATAATCTCTTTGGCATACTATTGCAGAGTGCGTAAAATAACTAACTAAAAAAGATTTTTTTATTTTATTCAGTCCAGAGGATGTGATGTTTTATTTTGTAGAAAGATATTTAGAATACATAGAACTGGGTTGGCATGTTTAACGAAGAGTTCGAAACACGTTTCAAACGGATGAATAGAACTTAAAACTTCCGTACATTCGGAAAGTAGTATCTGGTCCCACAGGATGATAGAAAAATAGTAAACTGCTTGAAAGTAACATCGTTATTTGTACAAAGGCCGGCTTCAAACGTTGGGCGCCAACTTTGACGTCAAAGTTGGGGTAACTACAACGTCTATTTTTAAGTGCGTGAAGGGTCAACACTTTGGTGCCAAATTTAGCTTTATAGTAATTGTACGAAGTGTTGTTAAATATATAGTACTGTATTATACTTATGATTTATAATATTAGTTGTTTATATAGTCGACTGACACCCGACCGTGGAAATTATTTAAGCAAATGCAAAAAAAAACACTCAAAAAAGGTCTCCACTTGGAATTTGGGAGATCTCAATTTCAAAAACATCCGACAATTACTAAACGCTATCATCATATCTATCCTGTTTTCAAGATATTATTTAAAAAAATCACATAATCGTTTGACATCTAATTATGGGAGTATATCTATCTAATAGAACCCTTGGTTTTAAAGAAGAAATTCATTGTGGAAAGTCATGGAGTATCGTGAGACCATTCGTTTACATAATTTCATAATAATCTATATAATATAGTACTTATAAAAAACAAGTGAATTTTGTAATTTTTTTATGATGTTAATATCTGGAACTACTAATCCAATCCTAAAAATTGTTTGAAAGATATAGACTAATTTTGTTATTAATTTTTATATATGAATTCCCGGGTGGTTGCTAGTCTGTAATAGAGAGAGAGACAACAAATTTTATTGGAATACACATATGCTTGATTTATGTAATATCATAAATTTTTAATGTCGGAATAAATTAGGAATTTCCAAAAAAAAAATGCACACTTATATAATAGTTTACAAGCAAACAAACAAAGGTAAAATTCCAAGTTGACGTTTTATAAATTTTTTCGCTTACAAAGTCTATTCAATAATATTATTAAATAATTTGTTATTGCATTTTAAAAGCAATTGCAAATTATATGTCTTATTTAACAAATGATTATTCTAAGTCATAAGAAAATGTTATGTATTTTTTATGTTAGCAATTAATTTTTTTTATTACAAACTATTTCAAAATTAAATTCAGTCATAACAAGTACCCGTAATTTTACACACTGCTTTCTATAAAGAACCAATTTACACTATGGAGACATTTATTTTACTAAATATGTAAAAAAAAATTATTTAATTACATTATCGTATTACATCTGGATAAAATTTTAATGATAAGGAAAATAAATATAATAATTTTTATTTTCTACTCATTGGATAATGGAAAAGGACAGATAATTAAAGCGTCTACTAAATATGCAATTTTACACTCAAAATGCTGAGTGATTTTATTAACAGTCCTCAGATTGCACCATAAATAAATAGGCAAGCCACATTTAGCTTACATTGACAAGTCCGGTGAAGCTGTAAAAACCATCAGAGACTCCAGGGCCCCTAAGGCTAAGAGTACAGTAAGTTCTAAAAAAAATTGCTTACATTCTAAGATAAAATAATAAATAGAAAATTATGTCAAATCGATTACGAAGTCATTATGAGGCAATATTTATACGAGTAATAACTTCCTTGCTATATACTAAACAAGCAATACGGGAGTAGATAAATTTTAAAATTTAAAACCGTGTTACAAAGTTTTGAAAAGTTTCTTATCTTTTGACGAATGGGTGAGTTCACAATTTTCTTATATTAGGAGTCTAAAATCATTCAAAGTTTGCTTACGTAAAATTTTAGTCAGAACACAGTCGCTGTGAATATCGAAAAAGTTACACGTTACGCAGAATGAATGAGAAAAGTGTTTCAGATCTCAAACAACCCATCGTATGCAAAACATCTGCTTTTTAGTTGTAGTCCATTGACCATAAAGAGTTGTTACAGACTGTAATACTTCTTGTTGTCTCGCAAAATACAATTATAAATCTGCTTAGGATTCGAAGAGATAATACGGTTGAACTATAACAGGCAAAATAAGAAACCTGCTCCAGAGAAATAATAATTCCAGTAATCTGTTCCAAAACAACAGCCTGTTACATGATGCTATCTCTCTCTATTGCTATAATAGAGAAGAGGAAAGAAACACCTTTTAAAATTGCATTTTTCAAACTGATACAGTGTGTTTTTTTGTCAGTGTTTTGTGGATCAGGTACGTAGAAACTGCTTTGTCAGTTTACAGTTAACAGTTTTCAACTATTACTTAACAATTTATAAATACGCCTCACTCCTGGTAGAGACAGATTCTGCAGATTGAGTGTAAAATTACATTGCAGATACTTGGCTTCGCTATTAGTTTTCTATATAAAATAATTATCGTGTAGTAGAAGACATTATTTACATATAAGTAATTATTTCATTTATTATACTTTATACTATAGCTAAAGTAGTCGTCGTATTATGAGGATCATCTCGCGACATATGATGCAGGTCCTGGTGGATGCCGGCCTCCTTCAATATCCTCATCCTAGGTCCCAAGGGTACGCCCAATGCTCTAAGCTTATCTTCACCAACATACGGTAATTCCGCAGCACCGACTTTCTCCTTTTCTAGTAGAGCTGCGTATTTCTGAAATTCGTTAAAACAATTACACAAATTATTTACACTGGAACCACAAATATAAACATCGAGTTACTTTGATTATATTTGTCAGCTCAGAAACTACACATACTCTGATATTACAATAATTGACAAGCAAAATTGGCGTACGCTCGCGATTAACCAATGCCGATATAGACGCGTTACCGTATTGCTTCGTGATTGGTTAACATGTTTTTGTGCCTATAAAAAACATCATTCGCGCGTTTTAAAAAATACTACAGATTTAAATATATAGTATTCTTACCTCATATCCAAGTTTCTTAAGGAACAGCCTCATAAGTGGGGGTTCGTCTCCGAAGAACTTGGTCAAACGCTTCACTCGGTCAGGATTGCTGAATGAATAAGGGTCCAGGTGACGATGGTGCCCAGAACGTATGTACTGTTGCGATCTGGAATAAACATAATTCAAATGAATATTTACACAAATAATCTCTGTGTAAATATATTTCAAAGTTTTTTTTTTCATTTGATTGGCGCCGCAGAATTGTTTGCCACTGTCAATGTTATGATGGCTAACAAATGTGAAGGCGGGCTTGTTTGCTTTTAGTTCTAGTCCAATTTATAAAGTCAGAATCAATTTTGAATCTTGCAGCTGTTACGAATAAGGTTTATTATTTATTACTATTAATGAAATACTAAGTGAACTATTATCCAGACTTATAGTTTCGTGCATGTGCGGGTGACGACACATCACGTAATAAGTGAAATAATAATAAGTTTATTGGAACCATTAACATGTTACAAAAAGAACAAAACGCACGGAACTAGCTACAACAGTAGAACTGTGTCGCAGCTTTATAGAGTCACCTCCAGACTAACTAACAGAAGGATCTGCATTCCGCAGAAGAAAAGAGTATAACAAAAAAGCAAACGTTTGGAGTGTCATGCGCAGTAGATAAAGAAAAATAAAGTGAGTGTATATGTGTGTGTAGCTAGTGAATATTCCTAGTGGGGGCAGCTAACTAGCTTTTAATTTTTATAATTTAATTAGCAATCATCTGATTTTTGAGCAGAATGAAAAGAAAAAATCATGGCATGCACGATTAGATATCCTGATTTGTTATAATTTTTTTACCCAAGTCCGGTGAAGACTTCAAAACTTGTAATGGCTCCAGCGACCTTAAGGCGAACAGTACAGTCAGTTCGAATTTTTTTTCTCAAAATAAGAAGCATAAAAACGATACATTCCTTTAATACTTTTCATTTTTCTAGAATGGACAGTGCCCCCAAGCTACGCCCACGTGCTTGGTTTTGAAAAAGGAAATAAAAGAAACTATATTTTTGCAAAAGATAAGAATGAAAGTAAATATAATATCTTACTTATACATATGCCTGAGCGCCGCTATCTCAGCTCTGATAGCGTCCATCTCCTGCATGACGAGATGCTGCGTTCGCATTTCGCTGGAGAGGTGTGCCACGGACCGTGCCAGGGTCACCACGTGCGACTCTAGACGCTGGAACCGCTTGTTAATGCCCTGAACAAAATTATATAAACTTAGATATCGATAATTTATTTGATATAATAACATAATTAATTACTGTAAAACAACTGTAAATTATATTTTTCCCACGACTTTGCTTGCGTCTTTTTTTTACTATGTTCTTCTCCAGGTCCCAGATTTTTTCTATGCCATATGTCACTACATTCGGGTAAGAGGTTTAGGGGGCGTTTATGTATTACGTAGGCATAATTTCAATCATTTTTGAACTAATTTCATTTACCACCTATTTATATAAAAAGTATGTAAACAGGAAACTAACGAAATATATTTTTTTATGTTTATAACTAGCTGTGCCCGCGGCTTCACTCACGTGGACTTCAGAATGCCATCGATCGGGCACACGCCCGAATTTTGCTCCTCTGCTACAGTCTATTTTAAAGACAAAAATGCTTATTGTGGGTGTTCCTTAGAAGATAGAAATATATACACTCTGTCACTTTTTTGTAGGTCTTTTTAATGTCTACAATTACATACTAGATTAACTTTACGTGACTGAATACGTAAATATTTACTCAGCGTAAGTCATTTAACCAACCGAATTGATTCACAATATCAGTTTTTTTTATTTTTGCGCGGAACCCTAATTCTTTTTCTAAAATAAAAATACCTAGCCTAAGTTACTCGTTAAAACATGAGCTAACTACCAGTGAAAGCGCAATCAAAGTCGATCCAACCGTTTCGGAGATTATCCGCAACAAACATACAGACCCAAAAAATTAAAAAAAGGGGTTTCTTATAGATGTCGTATATACTTTCATATGTATTTAGTAAAAAGCTGTTATTTTAATATTAAAAACAGACACTTCAATTTATTAATTTTATTATAGATCTTGTAAAAGTTACAATCAATACACAGATTTAAAATAAAATTTATACCCATAATATCGATAACATAACTGTGTAGGTGGAAATTTTTGTATTAATTATAGAGTGCATGTGTACTTAATAAAATCATTAATCAGTACACCTGCACTTTGTAACAAGCAATTGCTGTATGATTCGTGATAAGTACTAACTTTGAAGTCATGCTTCTTCCTTTGCTCATTGGAACTGCGTCTCTTGTCTCGCACAGGTCTACTGCTCACGGAACTCGATGGTAACGAAGACATGCTTCCGTACCGACGCTTTGAAGATAGTCTGATATTAATGTGAAAATGAAATTGTAATAAAGTCAGATTCTTTTGCTAGATAAAGTTTATAATCTCAATATTTCTGGTTCAGGGCAAAGAAGATAAACTAACTTGGAAGAAATTGACTTGGAACAGTTACTGCCGAAAGTATGTAACATTGATATGGCTAGTAACACTCACTGGCAAAGGCGCCTTGTAACTTATTCCCTTCAACTTCACCATCAAACTTCAAATATCTGTGACAAACTTCGCAAAGAACTGAATCCTTTTTTAGGTTGATTATAATAGAGTTGCCAATATATTTTTGGTTGATTTAGTAGAATTAGTTAAGAATATAGTATTTTTTGAAAATAAAAAAGTAGGTTTATTACTTATTTATACCTATTAGTCTCACCTACTTCTCCCCGAAAAGGGAGACGGAATGCCATTAAAGGAAGACGGAGTGCCTAAAATGTATTCTACACTACGTCTATATTACCCTCAAAGTTTCTGCTTGGGGGGCGCAGTAAATTTATGGATCCATTCATTTGAAATATATTATTTTTGTGTAATAAATATCTTTTCAACAGTGTGTAGTACGCAGAGAAGGTACACATGGTTGGAAAACTTAGTCATAGAAGAAAATTGTATGAGAAATAAAATTACCTAGATTCCCAAGTAGGATGCTTAGCAAGACTGGCGGGTTTCCGGACTCCGAGCAGCTGTAGGACCTCGGCGTACATGTTCTCTAGCCCCCGGAGCTGGCGCCTGATGGCTCTCGCGTCGCCTGTCGATGCGTCACTGTCGGTCCTGCCGTCCAGCAGCGAAGACAGATCTAGACTCCTAGTTGTTGTTGACGTCATATCTGTTGTATCTAGCCCGAACACTGGAATACCAAAGCGAAAATAACGTCATGTTATATAATACTAGCTGACCCGTGCATCTTCGTCTGCATCATGTGAGAGAGAGAGAGAAAGGGTTAGAGAGAGTGGGTCGTAGGCACTGTAGTATTAGGTGCCACCACCTGCCACATTATTTTGCATAATAAAAATGCGCTCGCGGAGCTTGATCATTATTTTGCTGCCGAGTTATTTTAAACTGTGATATCTCCTAAGATATTAATTTAAATAAATTACTGTAAAGGGCAATTTTGTTCAAAATGAAATACTTGTGATGAATAGCGTATTTATTTTGATACCATACCATACCATGTATATAAAAACACCTTCGCAAATAATTAAAAAATGTTATATTGAGTAAATCTTAAATGACAGCCATATTATGCTATCACGGAATTTTTTTGGAGAACTTTTTAAGAGAAACAATTTTATCACAGACAATTGTTGCATAACTTTAACCATTTACGCAGCGCACGCAGTGGAAGCTCTCAAAATGAGTAAATTTCTCCCGTTTTTGCAACATTTTTCATTGATGCTCCGCTCCTATTTGACGTAGAGTAATTGCCTATAATACTTCCTTAATAAATGGGTTATCCAACACTAAAACATTTTTTCCATTTGAACCAGTACTTCCCGAGATTAGCGCGTTCAACCAAATAAACAAACAAACTCTTCAGCTTTATAATATTAGTGTACACTAATATTGAATCTATATATGTAATGAATTTAAAGTCGTGATTAAGAAAATTATAGTACCTACCAGTATTCAGGAAGCTCAGAATAATAAAAAAAATATTTTTTTAAATTATTATAGGCATAGCAAGTTACAATTTCATTTAATGTTAAATAACGATTTGGCTCAAGATACGTTAAACCTAGTGCTGGAGTTGGCTCACAAGTGGATCTGCCGAAATACACATATAGATGCTTGGCGACTGATTTGGAATGTAGCGATGGCAACTAGCCCAACGCGGCGGATATTAGAAAATGACATTTAAAACCTAGTATAATGCAGTACTGTATGAGGAGTAGTTGGTAAAACTGTGTTACTACCCTCGGAACGAGTGAAAAGAGCATTGAAGAAATCGTAGTGATTAGAACTCAATTTTGAGTTGTTAAAGCTTTGGTCTCGAGATCGTAACGCTGCGGTACTGGACACATAATCGTATGAAAACTGTTTAGAATGGTCTTTTCTTTCGCTGCAGTATGCGGCAGCGGTGAGAGGCAAGCGCGGTGAACTAGGGAGCGGGCACTCTGTACAACGCGGAGTAGTGCTTGGTCAACGCTGCGGTGTGCGTCACCGGTTTTCATGGATTTTTTTGAACATAATTTGATAGAATTAATCCGCAATTAATAACCCTTCCAACCAACCGTACTTTATATCGAAACTAGCAAACCACCCCGGCTTCGGAAGTTTAGCAGAGAGAGGCATGATTTTTTCCCACATCTTCAACAATTTACAACAGTTTGCACAAAACTTCAATAAATTATACACCTTAATCTTCCTCATGAGTGTATTGATGAAAACTGTATAAAAATCCGTTTGGTAGTTTTTAGTGTATTGCGTTCAGACAGACAGTGATGATAAAGACAAAACAAATAAAAGTTTAATAGTGAAGAAAATTGTTGGAGGGAGATGTTGTTGTTAATGTTGACACATCCACTTTGGTAGCTGCGGAAAAATCAACAGACCTCTTCTCAGCACAAACAGCCACCCTGCGTCATGATGCTGCGTTCGAGCCGCCTGTCGCAGCGTTGTGCGTTACGATATCGAGACCATAGCTTGATGTGGGTGAAGTGTTACCAACACGTTAAGACGAACTGGATGAAATCTTACTGGCTGTCCTATACTTACAATGTTTCTTATAATGATGATCACGCTTCGACGAGTGCTTCTTGTGGGAGTGCCAGCGGGGTGAATCCCTTCCTCTTCTCCGTTCTTCGGGATATTCGGCCGATCGGCCTGGTAAGCTGGAAATTTCAATATATTAACAGATTTAAGAGATAATCATAATTTTTATATTAATACACGAAGCAAAAGCTTTCGGTACCTTTTAAAGCGTATTACTTGCACGGAAGACTGTGAGATTTGGCATAGTTAAAGTTTATATGTAGAAGGAGTGCAGAAAGCTAAAATTTAACTATAATATCTGTTACTAATATATAAAAAAAAAAATTAATACTGCGAATCTTAACCGGACCAGTGCCATTGAACTTAGACCCCCCCCAAAATATTGACATTGTCACTCAACGAAAAGTGACAGCTAGTGATGTAGATAATACTCATTGTTTATGAATACTGTAAATGTCAAACAAAAAATAGTCTATGATCAAAAAGTCGCTGGTTAAATTTCGACCTTAGGGCGACCGCTAGTTTTATTAATTGCTGAGCGAGTCGGCGAATTCACCATAATTAAATTTTTAGAAGTCATTTGCAATTTGGCAATATTTTTAAAGACTAAAAAAGTGTAAATATAATAAAAATAATATATATCTGGAAAAAAATTTGTTCTTATATATTAAATTTTCCCTTGGCAAAATTTAGATTTTTGTTTGAGAGTCATCGTACAATATTTATTTATATACATGAAACTTTATTTTTATGTTGTGACAAGTGACCTAAATATATGTATAAGAGTAGACATAGTGACTTTAAAATTATATAGGTACTGAAGGAATATCATAAGTTTCAACTGAAATTCTAGTAAATCTCGACTTTACACATAATACCTTTCTTTAACCAAAGTTATATTTATTGAACGATGACGTCACGTGCGGTGACATAAGCATGTAGCCGCATTTTTGTGGCATACTTTTTCCTTAAAATTAAAAATGTGTAAAAGTTACTTGCACTACGTCTATTATATTTAACGTCAACGCCTCTCAACGTTAGTGTCGCGGCCTACTAAATAGCCAAACAATTAAGTAAATAACAAAATCTTACCTATTTCTCTTATGCAAATCGGAGGAAGGCGATAAAGGCGGTAGCGGTGGTGTGACGGAACTGTCGGAGCTGCCCGAGGACTCGAGTCTCATACCGGCCAGCTTCGGCTCCAGGATCTGCCTCAGTTCGCATTCAACTAGGTCTGCCCATTCGTTTTCACCGCCTGCAAAAATGCAACGTGTTCATTTTAGACTGATGTCATACCGGATCGCGATCATCATGCATTGGGTTTCTGGTCGATAATTCTCGCTTCGAAATTCGAAATTCTTGAAATTCTGGCCTTACTCGAGGTGAGGAAAAAGTGTTGAGAAGTCGAGAATTCTCGTTCGAGAACAAACGCTAACAGGTTAACGAATTCTGATTTAGATCTTGATTTATTACTCTCATTCTGTTTTTAAGACGCTATTCTAATTTGAAGATTGTCATCGTTTTTTTATATCTTATTATAGACGCCAAAAAAAGGTCGATTCTTTAATTGATTGAATGATTAGTTGTTTTTGTTTTAATCGATATTATTTTTATTTTATTAAAAAAAAAACTATGATTATTATTTATACATATCTCACAGTATTCAGAAAACATACTTTTTGATTTAAAAAATATATACTTTTTGTACAAAGAACTCAAAGTATATAGAAGATAGTTTTGTTATAAATATATGTAAGTTGTAAGACTTAATAAAACATTTTTTTTTATATTGATGATAATAATCAAGCGAAAATTTATCTTGCATTTAATTATCAATATTGTGAACTTTTAAAAGATTTACATGTCCCTCGAAAACTCCAGAACTTTCGAGAATTACTAGTCGAGAAGAAAATTAAGCCGTTAAATCAGAAACCTAATCATGCGTAAGGTGATACCCATCACACTAACTATATTTTGGTTGGTCGTGTTTCGGGATAAGCCAGTTTGTTTTTAGATTGTACTTAGCTTACCATCAGATACGATGACGTCACTTTATCATGCTGCTATAATAATAAATGCAAGTCATAAAATGGCTGAGTCGGTAAAAATAATTACAACTTTTGTTAACACCGATGTAACGCACCTATGTTTTGTCCAGGCGGTTGTTGACTGGGGCCAGGTTGCGGTTGGACCCTAGACCCTGCAGCGTCGGAGTCAGCTGAAGTATCGTGTATGCTCGCTTCAGGCCTTCGTCCGCTGGAGTACGCGACGCTCCCCCTCCCCGAGTCCACGTTGGACGACTGACCGCCATTTTTGTCGTAATCTGCTTCATAGTTAAAATAGTTTGAACAAATATAAGTTAGCCAAAAGTAACACGGGGAATTAAATTTACAAGAAAAATGTTAATAATTCATATTCAAGAAACCAATATGTAATAATGTATCTAAAAATTGTAAT
The DNA here is from genome assembly GCA_033032175.1 of Saturnia japonica. Lineage (NCBI taxonomy): Eukaryota > Metazoa > Arthropoda > Insecta > Lepidoptera > Saturniidae > Saturnia > Saturnia japonica. Next base: position 1,314,891 of record CM065317.1, read on the forward strand.
GTGTTTTTAAAAGGAATTAATTATTTTTTAACAATTTTCCATTTATTTAAATGTTGAATTATCTGCAAAATTCTCATTTACAGACGTGATAATAATTTATATGTACATATTAAAACAATTTATCACGTAGATGAAATTAAGAATATTATATTTATTCGAGAGACGCGTTGATTTATTATTAGAAGTTGCACTTTTTTTGTAATACAATAGCTAATTTTAGTAGCTCGACTGTCAGAAATTCGGAATTTTTCGGGATTCGCATACATTTAGTTTTGTGAACAAATCTTTCTAGGTTTGTGGTGGAAGAAAAACTATTGGATATTTTTATCGCTTCAAAAATATTCCCATAGTACCAATGTGTGGTAGGAAAAAACATAATTGAAATAGGGTAAGCGAATATTGTCTAGGGAGGGATAAGGAATGTTTTGTAACTGTAATATAAGCGAAGCCTGATTAGAATCATACAACTAAATTGAGATTGATACCTTATACTTATTAATTAAATAAAATACATAAATAATTTTAAGACAACAACATTAAAATACAGAAGTCATTGTTACGTATGATATAAGTATAGAATAAAATTATTTATTAAAGAAATGCTTATAGAACCTAAATCCATTCGGTAGGTATGAAATTTGAATAATAAATTACTCTGCATAAAGATAAAAAGAAACACTTTAAATTTTAAAGATAAAAAACGAGGGTTTTTGTTTTATTTGTGGAATAAAATAAACACAAATATTTTAGCCTCGGCGATAACTTATGTTTTATAACACATCGGATTATAATGATTTTAGGAATTTTGTTTTTGGTAGGTATGGTATTTAATCATATGTTTTAGTGTCTGGGTTTGTCATAATTCAAGTAATTTAGTATATAAACTACAGCTTAGTTTAAAAGAGAGAAGTTTTAATTTCTTTAAAAAAGTAATTTTATAGTATGTAATATATTTTGATCATAAACATATAAAATGGGTTTATAAACTAACAAACAAGTTCTGCTATTAGTGTAGGTAAAAAGAAATAAATCATTGTTATTTGAAGGTTAGTCTTAAATTTTAGAGGCCTTTGATTTCAAGCCAATAAATGATCTTTTCATAGGTAAATACGCCACAAAACTCAAGTCGATTAAATTGAACAATATTTGTGGTTTTCGCAAAATTTGTTATTCTACCTTCCTTCAGGTTATTTCCTAATCCTTGGCCAAGTGAAGTAATATTGACCGACTGATATTTTGTTATTTCACCTGCATTACTTTATGATACAAAGATCTAATTAGGAATTCTCGGTTACTCACCAGAACTGGCGCCGGATCCAGCTCCCTTTTTTCCGTGATTTTTCAAGTCTTCTATCCTATTTGGCGTTTGTCGTGATGATGATGGTAAAGGGTTATTATACCCTTCAGCTTTTCCACTAGAGTGATAGACGCTGTCAGAAGACTTCTGGCTTGCTATCTCGTCGTTGGCGACTTGGGCTGAAGTAGCCGTTTCTTCTCTCTTGTGTCCTATTGAATCTGGTGTCCTACGGTTGTGACTCTCAGGTGTTCTTCTGTAAACGTTTTCTTGGATCCTTTGAGATTCTATCGATCTCCCACTCGTCCGTATTCTCTCTTCTAAACTCGATCTGCTTTGAGCCGCCATTCTTGATCGGAATCCTCCATCGTCTGATTCCCTTTCTTCGTGTCTCTGAGGACTTTCAGCCGCTTCTAGAAGATTACTATGTGAATTTCTTCGTGATCTGTCATGTATTTGAGGTGGGGTCACTTCGGGTCTTTGTTGCTGTTCATCGAGAAGAAGGGGTTGCGAAGCAGTCCGCCTTCCTTCCACTAAGCCCCTCTGCCTTACGATTTCTCTTTCTAATTGCTGTGGACTTCTGAGATCAAGTCTTGAATGTGAATTATCAAACTGAAATAAAATAATAGAAAAAAATATAAAAACCAAAACCGTTTATTTTTGTTTAATTATTATTTATTCATATAAATTATTAATAATCTTGAAATCCTAAAACCAAAATTTATTATTCTTAGCATTTTAATAACCGATAAACATGAAAGCTGAGAAATATTACAATACCTATCTATGCTCTGTATTATCCGATTATAATTCATAAATAACCGTCATAAATATTATAAAACTCAACGTCTCTCTGTCTTTGTGTCCGTTTATGTTCTTTTCTCTCGAGAACCACTTATCTAATACACATGTTCTTTTTTAATTCATAGCTATGTTACCTGTCCAGGTTCTAGGATACTACTTTATTACATAAAGTAACGCACGAAATAAATAGGGACGATAATTGTGGAAAAAATAAAACTGAAAAAAAAAAACGCTTTTGGTACGCTTAAATGGCTTTCGCCGAATGAACTTTAAGATATATTTTAAATTAATGTACTACACAATTGTAGAACTTAAAAATACCTACAAAAATGTATCAATAACATATGTCTATCTTCTAAGGATCGCCCACAATAAGCACTTTTGTGTTTAAAATAACTGGTGGGAGACAGCCGAGGTAGCGAGTAGAAGCGAGGACCGTACGATTCACGCATGCGCTCCTCCGACGGCTTTCTGTAGTCCACACTAGCGGAGCCACGTGCACAGCTAGAGTACAATATAATTATTATCACTGTACATTATATAGTTCCTTTATTTAATATTATTATAATTATGTTTCAAAGGAATTCAGTTACCTGTGTATACATATAATATTCATATTGTTTTGCACCAATAGATTTACGAATTTGAAATCAGACACCTACATAAATAAGTCTTATTAAGATAAAGAATATGTTATCGGATCGACAATCATTTAAGATTTAAAAATCAAATACATATCATTTAATTAAGACCCCTGTGTAGGCACTCGTGCACGTCAAAGTTGCCACCGCGGCACCGGTTCGGCAATATCCATGTCGCGTCGTCTAGAAGAGCACGTTGAAGATTATCTTTTAATCTTAATTTTTTTTTAATAATATACGTATAAATGTGCAAGTACAAAATTAAGTTATGCAGTTCATTTATAATTTTAAGATTTTCACTTTTTTAAATAGATAAATTGCTGCTTCAAACTTGAATAAAATATTAAAAGTAATTTTTCTTAATTTTTTAAATGTTACATAAAGTTCCCGATTACACTGCGACCGCAATAAACTTAGTAAAAAACTTGTCAACACTTATCTATATAATTAATAAAATTGAAGTGTCTGTTTGTAATGTCAAAATAACAGTTTTTTACCAAATGCATATGAAAGTATATACGATACCTATAACAAAAAGCCCATTTTTAACATTTTTGTCTGTCTGTCTGTTTGTTCCGGGTAATCTCCGAAACGGTTAAACCGATTTTGACGAGACTTTCACTGATAGATAACTGATGATATAGGGAGTAACGCAAATGAAAAACTAACGCAATTTGCGTTAATTTTTAATTAATCATATTTTTATAGTTTCTAATTTTCTAATTAGTTTTTAATCATATTATTTGTGTGGAATTCAATAAAGTTTTAATATTATTATTTTTATTATTATAGGGAGTAACATAGGCTACTTTTATTTTAGAAAAAGAATTATGGTTTCGCAAAAATAAAAATAAAATTGTCATGGTGAATCAATTCGGGCGCTTAAATGGCTTATGCTGAATAAATTATAAGAGATAACATATCTATTATGTATACTATAATTATATAGTATACATTACTATATAATTATAGACATTAAAAGGACCTACAAAAAAGTCCGGGAAAGTATACATATATCTTTAAGGAACACCCACAATAAGCATTTTTATCTTTAAAATAGCCGGGAGCGGGGGAGTAAAATTCGCGCAGGCATTTTGTAGTCGACGGGAGTGAAGCCACGGGCACAGCTAGTTTTGTAATAATATCCTCCAGTAAAGTTTGATTTAAGTAACCACTTTACTACAACGTGCATTCATTTGATATAATAAAATTGTGTTGGTAAATTAATATGACAATTTTTGTCAAAAAAGAGAACCAACATCAATTATTTTGAGGATTTCCGTTAACTTCGAAGTCGAAGGTCCAATCCCAATCAAATTCAAATAATGGTGCCGTGAGGTATATTCCCATTCCATAATCACAAAATACTGATATGACAATAAAACTAGCAGATACAATACCTACTGCGACAATAGCTAAAGAAGGTGCATGATTCGAAAACTTCTGCGTGAACGTTTCGAATCAGTGACCTTTGTCGCAAGTGGTTACCGAACCGAGAAGGTTTAGATGCATTATGAGATAATAATATTTTATTTAGTAATAATATATAACCAAGATGGTTTCTCGCAGATTAAACTTCAATTAGGTAAAGGAAGTCGGTAAACTCGTTCAGAACTGTTTTGATTAAGATTAACCGAGAATTAATGCCGAAGATATGCGCTTATGTCAAGAGTTACTAATGAATTATTGCTTATTAGTACGCAGATTAAAAGTTACGGAAATTGATATGCAGTGAATTAAAGTAAATAATGGAGTTCTATAAAGAATAAAAAGGGGATAAATCAAAACAGCAGGTTAGTCTTTGTAACATGGTTGCAATTATTGCATCGGTCCTGATGGGAAGGACGGACTTAAAGGAACTTAAGAAAAGTGCAGACTGTTAGATGTAAAATTCAATAACAAAAGTTATCGTTATGCCAGCCTAAAAATTGCTAAGATTTAACATATTTCATTGCATTGAACTAATTGAAGATTAAACTTGAAAATGCATTGTATATTTGCATGTCAGTTCGATTGGTTACGATGTTTCTACTTCTAAATCTCTAACTAACTTCCTATTATACAGTCCCAGCATTTTTACTCCTATAATTTCCCCTTATTTTACTTCAAATTCAACATAATAGATAATGCCTGAAGCAAGACTTTTACAAAATTTAGTAGCGCAAGAGATAGCATTTCCGACGCGACGGTGTAACAACCACTTGTTATTATAATTGCGGCTGTAGACGTGGGAACAGATTTTAATTGTTCAGAATCGAGAATGGAGCCTTTGTGTTGTAGTGAGAACTTCGATGCCAGGTTGAATTGTGAACGTTGCGATATCAACTAAACGACTTTAAAGCTTAAAAACTGTTCTACAAATTCATGACTATTGCATAAAATATTTACAACTGGCCAGTGATTTATAAAAATTCTACGAGACTTAGTTCAGTACCGGAAAAGTTTCACTAAATAATTAAAAAATTATTTCAATTCCTGGCGATCGCTGTCCATTACGCTAGAACCATGATTTTAAACTTTAACTAACTTATTTATTTCGCATTTCCTTATAAAATAATATTTTTGTTACCAAGCAGACAGTTTGGTATATACGTCCCGATTACTAATTAGTAGAGTTATTTTAATGCGAGCACTGTAACCAATACTATAAATATGACATCTAAGTCTCTGCAACTAGCATTACAATCAAACTTATAACAGTACTTCCTAACTACAAGCGAATTAAGTAGAATACATATAAATAACTGCAACTGGCAAGGATGCTCAAGGACGACAATAGATATGTCGTCTTCAATGTTTGCTAGCTTTCTTTAACATCGGGGATGTATGTTTTCAAATACGATGAAACGATTCGTTTTTGTATAGTTTTTTTTAAACAATGAATAGGCTTGCGTTTGACAACTATCTCACCTGATCGTAAGTGATGATGTGGTCTACGATGGAGCACGCTTGCTTAGAATGTACCTATTCACTCGAGACTTGAAGATACCCAGGTTATAATTATCGGGAAATATGGAATCCAGCAAAGTGTTCCACTCTTTAGCGGTGCGCATTATAAATGTGCTAGGAAAACGCTTTGTGAGCACTGGTGAAATATCTAGCATAAATCAATGACGCTTCGCCGTGGCTCTTGTCGTCAGGTGGTGGAAAGGTGATGAGGAAATTAAGTTGTGTGGGTTGTGGCGGGACTTATATTCTAGAAAATATTATTATTAATGAATTCTGATAAGAAAGCACCAAACGAATTAAAAATTAATGTACAATTTTATGCAAACTACGCGTTAACATAATCCAATAATGTTTCACTACTAACAGACGTTTAAGTAAATGAATAAAATTATAAAATCGACATGTTAGTTGTAGGCAAACATCCGGCCGACCGAATTCTTCAAATGCATCCATATAATTACTATGTGCATAACGGTTATGGATATAATATAGTTTCGTAAGTCATTGGAATTTACTCTGTGTTTTAAAAAAAGATATTTGTTACAATGAAATGTATCTGTACCATCGGTTCGAAAAATATCATCTACAAAAGAGAACCAGTCAAAACTTTGTAGTAACTTTCTCAACAAAGAAGTACATAATATCAATAAAGTCTTAAATATGAACGGTTTGAAATTCAAATAGGTATTTTGGAGTTCTAATATGAGACACCATTGCATGTTTGCCAATTCCTAGGTTTTTCTATACGGATTTTAATTTTACTAAGATTATAATATTAGCGTGATTATATTACTTTGTGTTTATTTTACATAATATATTATGAACATCATTATTGATATGCAAAGTAATATAGGCTGTAGTCTTGATTTTGATCTGGTTTTATTTTAGTTAAACAAATGAGCAGTGGATTTTGCAACAATAGTTAAAAATAGCAATGTATCTAAAACTTTTTATTTACAAATTGGAGTAACAGTACTTTTTTCCCCAAACCAAAATGAATCTTTTCAATTACCTGATTATGTGGTCCAGTTTTTAACGATGTAAAATTGGCCATAGATCTAACATCCATTTCTCTTTGATAAACCGCACTTCTGCGTCCAGGGGGACCGTACTGCTGGTATAAGGCATCAGCTCCTAACGTCTGGTGTGGCTGCGGTCGATGCGGTGTAGAAGCTAACATCTCTTGAGATCTGGCTTGTTGGTTTAACAGCATCTGTTGTTGCACTATTTGTTGTTGCATCAGTTGTCTAAAGAACAGTTAGATTTAATCAATTAAAGGCAATTTAAGTATGTTTGTATATAAATGCTGTAAGGATAAGATGAAGGTGATAATCATAGTAAGAGAAAAAATGGAACAATTAAAATTTGAAATCATTTAATGAGCTCTTGGTTTGGAACTTGATGGATGGGATACACAAAAATAAGTCATCAACGTTTTAATTAAATTCACGTCTTTGCGAGTAGAATATAATTTTTTAGACACTACAGTAGTAATCAAGTAATCAAAAATGAAAGAAGAAAATTTTTATCTATATAAATAAAAATGAAATATTGTTCGTTAGTGAGCGCATCACTTGAAAACGGCTGGGCCGATTTGTTTAGTTTTTGTTTTGTATAAAAAGAAAAATTTGAAAATATTCCTGGAAACTTTTTAATTCAGGTAAAAAATGTCCTTTTTTCTATCGATTTTTTTTAGGAACACGAGACAATAACTTATGATTCGAAGATTTTATTTAGTTCGATGTAGTCCTCGGCACGTATTCAGAAAAAAAAAACAGGGATAGTTGGCGCTCAGGTCGAGTTAATTGACTATTTAAAAGGACATAACAAAGTTAAGCATAAAGTACATATAAAATCGTGGCAACTTACCGGTGAGGTGACGGACTAGGATAAGCCATGTTGTTAGCAATCCCGTGACCATATTGCATGTCTGGTCTATTCTGTGGAACAGGCCTTCCGTAGATTCCTTGCTCCGTCTTCCTCGGACCAGTATCCCTAGGCGTCGTTTGCTCCGGTTCTGGTCTTTTTCGCTCCTCACTATTATTCAAACTGGCTTCTTCGTTCTTTTCATCACAACCTTCTTTGCTTTTAAATCGACTTGAAATCATATCTTTTAGTGTGTGATAAGTTTTACTAACAGATTTATTGCTTTTTGGTGCATCTCTGGTGTTGTCTTTTGCTGTTTCAACTGTCACAGTTATCTGTTGTGAATTATTAGATAGATCTGTTTTACTTGTGTACGTTTTGGCAGGAATTGGTGGTTTTGGAGAATCGTAATTCGAGTTCCTCGATAATTGGCTTTGATTGTGCATGTTGTATGTGTAATTTTCGTGGTACTGCCTGAACTCTGCCGAGGTGCCAGCTTGATGATTCTGTTGAGAAAACATCGGGTTTTCCTATTAATTATGTTATTGCTTGTTATGCGATGGGAATACTCAGACAATGGACTATTTGATAGTAATTGGAAATTTAAGCGGCGTTGTTAATATATAACTGTGACCTGTACACCGTTCGAGTGAAAGGTGCATTGTGATTATAATTAAATTATATATATACTAGCGGTACCCCGCGGCTTTTCACGTACCTTTTTATTACATACTAATTAGTTTTATCACGTAATTTTTTTTTCTTCATATTATTATCAATTCATTTAGCCTAAAAAATATGGAAAATTTCACCAAAGTCTGTTGAAAAAGAACTAAAATGTTTTTTAAATGTTATTTTCCCATTTTTGGTTGTAATATTGAGAATTCTTATAGACTATAAGGTGAGCATTGACATTAAATTCTGTTTACAATATTTGATAGAATCGATCAAGCGATTTTTTAGTTAAATCCAGATATATACACAGACATACAAAAACTTTTAATGTCATATTCTTGATTTACTTCTTAAATAAGTATGTTTATTTGGAAATTTTGGAAAAATAAACCTATGTGTAGATAGAACTAAAGATTTATTAATGTAGATATGATTTTTCCAACAACTTTAATGGAACATGTTTAAATAACAGTCTGTTTAACTGACATTAAAATAATTCGACTAGAAACTCCAAAACTAGTAAACGTTTGAGCCTTTTTATGAATGAATTAAAATTTTATAATAATTTATGATTAGTTTTTTATATTTATAATATTTTTATATAAAGAGGATATGTCTTGTATGACTTTATATCATAATATTGTTTTTAATTTAATTAGTGCTCTTGGTTTTACACGCGTTGATGTATTTATTTAAGGAATGTTGATATAAAATTATCCATAACATGACACAACTATCTGCGGGTCGATATTTCCGTCCTAATTGATATTACGAGTTTTAGGAGAATATGAGCTAAATATACTTAAGCTTTAATTCATTTTACTGTCATAAAAACATTTTACCGATGTCTTAATTTAGGTTCTAAACTAGTCAACCTGTGTTATGGAGAACTACAATATTTAACATAATATGTAAAAAATAAATTTATGATATAGGTACGAAAATTGTCTGTCATTTTAAAGAAAATATTGAATACCGCTTTCACTTAATAAAAATATTTCTTTTTTTACTACATTAAGTTCTTCGAAAGTATAAAGTTATTATAAAATAGTATAGTATAAAATACGTTGTGTACTAATTATGCTCTATAAAATTGTTATATATAAATACGATTAATGTATAAAATCGTCGAAAAAATAATTTTGTTATTTATTAACTTATTATAATTATTATTTATTAGCAGTAAACTTATTGCATCCATGAAAATTAAATGTAAATGATTAACTAAAAACAAATAAAACTAACATTATCCAAAGTGAATTCAACCATTTTATAACACTGAACACAAGTTCACTACATCACAACAAAACATAATTATGAAGAAATCCCTTTTGTGTGAACTGTTCGCCAGCACTGAAGCAGGCGCGGGCGCAAGCGGGCTGGGTGTAACGCGCGGCGTGACCGCGACCGGATGCTCGTTGCTTGTGGGATCCGTTCCTATTATGTATTGTTACCTTTGCCTGTTATACGGCTCACCTACGACGAATATTATTCGGGTTTCACTTAAAATATGCAACGTTCGTCCCTACGAAAATAATGATAATATTTCCACTTACTATATAAGCAGCACTGTAGCCAGTTTGCTAAACCAGTGTCAATAATGTATATGGTACATCGGCCTTGTTCTCTACAAGATATTTCATACCTCTGCTCCCGGGGTAAGGATATGTGCTAATTTCACGTTTATTTTTGTTATGTAAGGGAGCTAAAAGGTTTATTAGACGACGGTTTGATTATAACTGGACTATATGAAATGTATATACCATTCACGATGGATTTCCGCCAAATAACTCATCAATACAAATCAAGTCAGTTAACTTTAATATCAGAAAATATTTAACTAGTGAAGTTATTTACTTTTAATCTTATTTGAAAATCGCAAACTGTGAATACACTGTAAGTTTTTTTCGAATAGATTACTAATATTACTTTTTAGAATAAAAAATTTCTTTGAATATTTTTTTGTAATTATTCTTTTATGTTAGTTTGAAAGTCATAATTAGTCTGTTTTTTCCTTTAATCCACCCATTTTGTTAAGAAAAATAAGAATATTTCTGGTTGATTTTATTACACTACACATATATGTATTTAGTAAAAATAGTTATTATAAAGAATAACCAAAATAATAGTCGATGTGAAAATTATGTGCACATTTAATTTCTGTCGTTTACTTTCACCATATACACATTTACAACGATTTGTGACTTTTATTTCAAATGGACCTAGTAAATCTGTACGTTTACGCAACCAGTAAGTTATCGTTTTACCGCTTATAATGGTAATATTTTATAACAGGTAATTAATATAAATTTCTGTCAAGACGTTACGTTATAGCTGACTCATTTATTTTTAGCTTCATATGAAGATCTTCATTTAAAGACGCAGGGCAGACTTATTAAATTTATAATACAAAATAATACTAATATTTCAAACAAAAACTTATTATTTATTGATGATAAAGTTACAATACATTTTTCAAATTGTCTACTTTTTAAGAAAATTTTGCAACTAAATTCTATAACGTGTATTTGTCATACTTGACATTGGCGAAATTGCCTACATAAGCAGAAGGCAAATAAAAAACCTTTGCTACCATCAGTAAACAAGAAATATTCGTCCCAGTTAAACCGCACGTATCGAGCGCTCGGCCGACAACCGTTGGTTTCTACGTAAGCATTGTCGGGTTACGTCGGAGCCGCATCATGAATTTTTATAGGATACCTGTGCCATCGGCAAGGTCTTCTTACATTTTCATAATATTATGCCGTCATTCAAAATTATACAATTTTTTTTTACTTAATTTAATAAGCCCCCGACACAATTCCTTTTCACTGAGACCATTTGAGAGCACCGAGACTCTGATGCAATTTGGTGAGAAGTTGGAGTTCCTAGGTCAAGGTTGCCATGTTCTTCTAATATCAGTGAAGTAATAGAAAACGAAATTTCGACTCAATCAGACCTGTGAAAGATGCTCACATCTATTTATAAACTACATATTTATAATATTGCAACATCAAAAAGGACCTCAGCTCAGTATATGCTATAACAAAATACTATACCGCTGGTTTTCAACCGGGCTCACATTAAATACTTTCTAAACTAGCTCTTGAGACTTCCAGAATATTTTATACTAACGTGCAAATACCACAGCGAAAGCCACTACTAGGTTAATAGGCTGAGCGACCTCGAAATGTGGACCACTTAAGTGGGCCTCAGCGGAGGTCTTACCTAAGTGCATAGTGTCCCTACATGTTAGTCGACCAAACATGTCTTTAAATAAAAACATGTAAATATTTACACGAGCCACGGTAAAGGATGTGTATGTGTGTACAAAAAAAACATGAAAAATTAATTCGCTCATTTCATTTACCGAAGATAATACGTCTAAGTTTCTTTACTTTTAGAGATTATGTTTATGTAACAATTTTACAGTATTGAGATCAACTTTAAACTATTCGTTAATCCCTTGTAAAATTTCATTATTGTTGACACTAAATCTAGCTATAGGTACATATAAAGAACGTTTGCGTAGATATTTACCATTATTCTGAATTATCAAAACACTACTTTATTAATACATTAGCTGTGCCCGTGGCTTCGCTCACGTAGATTATAGAATACCCGCGCAAATCCTGCTCCCAGCCCCCGGCTATTTTAAAGACAAAAATGCCTATTGTGAGTGTTCCTTAGAATATGGACGTATACCCTCCCAAAATTTTTTGTAGGTCTTTTTAATGTCTACAATTGTTTAGTATATCAATTTGCTATATCTCTTATGGTTTACTCAGCGTAAGCTATTTAAGTGCCCGAATTGATTCACCATGACCAGTTTATTTGTTTGTGCAGAACGCTAATTATTTTCTAAAATAAAAGTAGCCTAAGTTACTCCCTATAAAATCAGTTATCTACCAGTGAAAGTCCCATCAAAATCGGTCCTACCGTTTCGGAGATTACCCGGAATAAACAGACAGACAGACAGAACGAAAGACAGACAGACAAATTTTTTTAAAATTACGGTTTTGTTATATGTGTCGTATATACTTTCATATACATTTAATTAAAAAAAAACTGTTATTTGACATTACAAATAGACACTTCAATTTTATTAATTGTATAGATATATTGAAAATTTATTAAACCCCCACCACAAGTAATATCCTATTTATTGAGGCCATTTCAATGAGCCAAACTCGATATATCCGCCATAAGTTGGTGAGCAGTTAGGTGACCTGCACATTGAAGATGATGATACAGCATTAGGTCAAGGTTGTCATCTTCTGATATCATTGCAGTCACAGAATACCGAATCTCAACTCAATCAAACCCGTGGAAGATGCTCACATCCATTTATCATCTAGAAAAGGGCTAATATTCATCAAACGGCATAACGGATTTTCTTAAATCATAGCTAAGAGAACACTTCTATCAAGTCACCTTTCAAGTTCTTCAATTCAATTCAAATTTGTTCAGCCGTTTGTGAGCTAAGATGCCATAGACAGACACACAGTTGAACAAGTTAAACGTTGTCCTTTTTGCATCAGGGGTTAAAAATGTAAAATTAATATTTAGTAGGGATAATTTGAAGTGAATAAACGATAGGCGAAATTGATGATATCGATAATCATCAATAATATGAATAATATGAATCTATTCGTATATACACTTGGCCAACATTTTACAATAAATACCTCTACGGTCAGTGCCTTACAGACAACTAAGTTCGATCAACAAAACACTAACATATAATCCATGCAAAAATGAGCCTTAAAACAAGTAGATATGTGCTTATATTCATGACTCATCCGTAAGACCGTGCCAAGGTCGACTACTGAATAGGGAATCAGCTGGTGACGTCATATCCCGTATATTGTGTATAATTTTTGCAACAACTAGCTCCATGCTTCGAAGATCAAGTGGCTTGGTAGAAAGATCCAACTGTATCTTATAGTAAGTACGGTATATGAACCAATTGATCCCAGGATAGTAGCTGTCAAATCCATCGAAGAGAATGATGTGGGTAGTGTGTACATGATATCATATATAGATACACAAACCAACTACAAATCTACGTGTTACAACCCTACTGAATATTAAAGGAAAAAATCCTTCTAGAGAGGTATTAGGAGTTAGGACACGTGAACGAGATTGGATGATTTTTGTCTAGAAACTACCATGCTAAAGTTGAAAAGTGTCACCAAGCTGTATTTAAGAGCTGATTACAATTCTAAGCTAAGAGTGACTTCCCTTAGTACTCAATTAAACTTAAAGCATACTGAAGACATTTGGCAAATGTCTTTAATTGTTAATATTTCATCACATCTAGCTCATATATTTAATCAGTGTATTGATAAAGGAACTTTCCCCAGTATGAAGAAAATAAGTAAAATAGTTCCATTGTTTAAATCAGGCTGTAGGAGTAATATTGGAAATTATAGACCAATTTCTGTGCTTCCTTAGATTAGTAAGATTTTTGAGAAAATTATGCTTAAGCAGTTAGTAGAGTATTTTAATAATCACAAAATACTGGATAGTCAGCAATTTGGTTTCACGAAATCAAAATCTACGACTGACACTGGTGCAACACTATTAAGTCACATATTTGAGGCATGAGAGAAGTCGCAAGATGCAATTGGTGTATTCAGTGATCTTTCAAAAACTTTCGACTGCTTGATCACACTACGCTCATACTTAAGATGAAACATTAGGGTGTGTGTGAACATGGACCTTCTCTCGATTTTCTAGAATCATATTTAACAGATCGCTATCTCAAAGTAAGTGTAAATGGGGCAACCTCTTCGGAATTCTTGGCTAGAATCGGCATCCCACAAGGTTCGATATTGGGACCGTTTTTGTTTTTAGTATATATAAATGATCTACCCCTAATGGTTAAGAACTGTGCTAACATTGTTCTTTTTGCAGACGATACTTCACTTATATTTCAAGTGAAAAGAAAAGATTTAGAAGTTAGGTATGTAAATAATACTTTATTTAAAATATGAGAAAGGTTTGCTTTAAATAATCTATTGTTAAATGCAAACAAAACAAAATGTATCAGATTTGCCTTACCTAATGTACAACGCATTGAAAGTAATGTTAAGATAGAAGAGAACATAGCAGGCATGGTTGATAATACTGTTTTCTTAGGCATCACACTAGATGCAAAATTACAATGGGGTCATTCTCATTAAAATCATGGCAGGGAAATTAAGCTCCGCTGCATACGCAGTGCATAAGATTCGCCAGTTAACTGATATTGCTACTGCAAGGCTTGGTCTACTTCGCTTACTTACACAGCTTAATGTCCTATGGTATTTATTCGAATACCGAATATAATATTCTGATTAACGGATAGCCGAATAAACTGATACCATGTGGTGATATTCAATTATAATATTGGAAGCTTAGTTTTGCTAGGTGACGCTAGCTCAGGGAACCAGAATCCAGACCCTTTCGAGTGATTCAGCCGTTTCGAATGCATTTTTTTTTTCGAACTGTATTTTATGCTGTTTACCTTAAAGGCCTTGGAGATATTAGAGGCTTTGACAGCTTCACCAGACTTGTCTATTTCGATTGCAATTAACTTGTAAATTTAAGATGCTTACGTAGTCATTCTTTTAGCATTCCAGAGGTAGGATGCAGCGTTTGTACCGTTTCCACTTATCAGCTACTATAGTACCCTATATGTTTACTATAACTAGCGATTGCCCTAAGGTCGAAATTTGACATTTGCACTATGAATCTAAACAATGAGTATTATCTACATCACTTGCTGTCACTTTTCATTTAGTGGCAATGTTTATATTTTGGGGGGTCTAAGTTCAATAGCACTGGTCAGGTTAGAATTCTCGGTATTAATTTATTTAATTTAATATATTAGTAACAGATATTATAGATAACTTTTAGCTTTCTGCACTCCTTCTCCATATAAACTTTAACCATGCCAAACATCACGGTCTTCTGTGCACGCAATACGCTTAAAAAGGAGTACAAAGCTTTTGCTTCACGTATTATTACATACATATGGTACTATACTATAAGTAGATTTTTTGATTGCCAGTTTTATTCTCTTAACCGAATAATCCAACCCTCACCGTTGATATAAATTCGATATGACATTTTACGAAAGGGTGCTAGTTAGGTACACATTTCGCGTTGCTGGCATGGGGAGGGAGATTATAAATAGTTATGAGGTCATAAAATTAATATTTTCTGTATAAAAACGCAACTTTTTTAATGCTACAGACAGTCATACTATTTTATCTAATGTTTCTTTTTATACATGTATAAGTATTATCGTACCTATTTATATGGGTTTCATTCGCTCCGTGAAGACAGTTGATCTACTGTATAATTAAGCGCAGTAAAATCCAAAAACAGTTACGACCAGCGAGAGTTCACGAAATCAAAATCTACGACTGACACTGGTGCAACACTATTAAGTCACATATTTGAGGCATGAGAGAAGTCGCAAGATGCAATTGGTGTATTCAGTGATCTTTCAAAAACTTTCGACTGCTTGATCACACTACGCTCATACTTAAGATGAAACATTAGGGTGTGTGTGAACATGGACCTTCTCTCGATTTTCTAGAATCATATTTAACAGATCGCTATCTCAAAGTAAGTGTAAATGGGGCAACCTCTTCGGAATTCTTGGCTAGAATCGGCATCCCACAAGGTTCGATATTGGGACCGTTTTTGTTTTTAGTATATATAAATGATCTACCCCTAATGGTTAAGAACTGTGCTAACATTGTTCTTTTTGCAGACGATACTTCACTTATATTTCAAGTGAAAAGAAAAGATTTAGAAGTTAGGTATGTAAATAATACTTTATTTAAAATATGAGAAAGGTTTGCTTTAAATAATCTATTGTTAAATGCAAACAAAACAAAATGTATCAGATTTGCCTTACCTAATGTACAACGCATTGAAAGTAATGTTAAGATAGAAGAGAACATAGCAGGCATGGTTGATAATACTGTTTTCTTAGGCATCACACTAGATGCAAAATTACAATGGGGTCATTCTCATTAAAATCATGGCAGGGAAATTAAGCTCCGCTGCATACGCAGTGCATAAGATTCGCCAGTTAACTGATATTGCTACTGCAAGGCTTGGTCTACTTCGCTTACTTACACAGCTTAATGTCCTATGGTATTTTACTGTGGGGTTCAGCAGCCAGATACCATATTTGTATTACAAAAACGGGCAGTTCGAGCAATTTATGATATAGGACCACGCGAATCATTGAGGAATAAATTTCAAGAATTTGGTATCTTAACTTTGAAAATAACTTGTTACTAACACGTACAATTTCAATACTAGAAATAAATATTAAATAGTCATTCCGTCTTTTAGACTTAGTAAAACAAATAAAAGTTTTTTAGGTAATTGTCTTAGGTTCTATATTAAACTTCCTAAGCACATTACTGATTTGCCGGATAATAAGTTCAAGAACTATATAAAGCACGTTTTATTGTCGAAAGGGTATTATAAGGTGGCTGATTTCGTGAATAATGGTGATGTCTGGATGTGATTCCCTCTCTGTACATTTACTGAAAATGATAATAACTGTATATAATTAAATACTGTAAAATCTGTTAAAAAAAGAAGATAATAAGATAAACCCGATCGAGTTTCTTGTCGGTTCTTCTCGATGGCTGCGATGTTTTCCGAACCGGTGGTAGTGTTTTAAAAAAAATACATTAAAAATAAAATAAAAATAAAAATATATTTATTTTTAAATATATTTTGATTTTGACTATAATATAGTAAGAAAAACAAAATGACTACTGGGCCTTTCGAAACTCCATTACTGTGGTATCCTAGAACCCTCAATATGCATCAGGAAAGTTAAAAGAGGCTTTTATCCGGACTTTTAAAGGTTGCTTTTATACAAAATACGAAACTAGGTTGATGGCATTTTTTGTCGTTTTATTGACACGAGTGAGTGATGTTAAAATTTCTTTAGACCGTTAACTTACAAGTATGCACATTGCAAAAATGGCTGTTAAATATAGTGTTCATATTTACTTGTTACATATGCGATTTAGATAAGATTTTCAAAGTAATACGCAACAACATTTAAAATAAAACGTAATAAAACACATGTGACATATTTATAAACACTAGCGATCGCCCTAAGGTCGAAATTCGACCAGCGACTTTTTGAACATAGATTATTTTCTGTTTGACATTTGCAGTATTCATAAACAATGAGTATTATCTACATCACTTGCTGTCACTTTTCGTTAAGTAACAATGTCAATATTTTGGGAGGTCCAAGTTCAATGGCACTGGTTAGGATTCGCAGTAATAATTTATTTAATTTAATATATTAGTAAAAGATATTATAGGTAAACTTTAGCGTTCTTCACTTCTTCTCCATATAAACTTTAACCATGCCAAATCTCAGTCTTCCGTGCACGCAATACGCTTAAAATGGTACCGAAAGCTTTTGCTTCACATATTAAAATATACATAAATAAAATATGAAATGTTCGCTAAAGTAAGAAATAAAGAATATAAGATATGATAAACTTCTAGCTTTCTATTTTATAAGATCGCATCAACTTTCAATACGGGACATTAATAAAGTACAGTTTCTAACTATCATTACGCAGCAATAAAGTTGTAATCTGGTACAATGCCCGTTGGAGTTATAATACCTCTTTCTAGTATCAGGAACGTATTAAGATTTCGCGTATCTCTTAGTAAAACAAAGTTAAAGTAATTTTTTTAAAGTAAAGAATTTTTGTCATATCCACGTGCTTATTCAAACTGAGGATGGAACTGGAGAGCACTCATAACTAAATAATTTGATAGCAACTAATGTCTTTATCTGGTTACCCAATTATTCTTGATGTTTGTAAACTGACTTGATGTAGTTATTTAAAGTTGTGACTTAAGATGATTCTTCTTTCAGTAATATAATGATACGGATTACAAAGGATAATAACTCTATTCTTGAACTGATAGGATATTATATGGAACTGAAACGTTCAAACCGAATAACAAAATGAAATGACAGTAAGAATGCATGTTGTAAGGAACGCAAGAAATGTGGAGAAATATGGCTGAACAAAAAATTATTTCAAATTCGATAGTTGGCCACAAGATGTAAAATTATATTATATTTTTTTAATAGTACAATATGTTAAAATAAACCACGTTTTAAACTATTGAATCACAGATGAATCGACTCTTATAAAATTGGTGGCTTATATCTCACGTGCCCATTAGACAGATACGACCCTGTTTGAAGTGAGTTTGTCAACGTTAATCTATTTGCTGCAGTACTCTAATGCCTGTGGTATTTTGACTTAAAATAGAGTAATCAAAAGCAATGCAAATTATGAAGTAAAGAAGCGAAATGACTTCTTGTTAAACGACGTTCGAAAGCGGAACACTAAATTATACCATAACATTTAATAGTTAACTGAAATGACTGTTAAATTCAATTCGATTTTAAAATTATTGCTTATTTTCCTTTTTGGAGTTAACCCAATTTGAAGTAAACCGCTTTAATAATAATCTACTCTCTTCACATGGGCTTCAAAATCTTATGATTATAGGTACAGTTTATCTACCCTCAAATCTTCCCTAAAGGACAAAGCTTCTTTAGCCTTCTATTTGCATTTTATTGTTATTATTAATACATACTTTTCTCTTTGCCGATTATCAAATTCTTTGTGTACGAGTATTTTATTCTTATCACATATTAAAAGTAGAGAATTATTTTGTAAACTCCAAGCAGGGATACTCTTCACGGTTGACGTAAGTGATAACTACAGTAGCTATCTATAACCATAGTCAATAAGGACTCCCAGCTTAAGAATATATTTATAGATAGGTTACCTGATCCTATGATGAAGTTCAACTCAGTTTAAATTTTGCACAGGTTCCACTACCTATTTTATAAGTAATACTTCCCCAAAAAATTCTATAAACAATGACCATTGTTATTTCTAAGCTAATCAGAAATACCTTATACAAATTCGTATTCGAAGCACCAACAACACTAGCTGTTGGCGTCAAACTATTGTCACTTACAGTTATGTAGTGTCCCAGTTAAGGGCTGTTACGTGTGCAGATTTTAAATGTTAAATTCACTTCGGAAGTAATCGAGGAAACTCATATCCTTTGCGTTGTGCTTTAATAGCTTTTATGGCACCAGGAATACATTAAACGTTGATAATAATATTGCCTATTTCTGCCTTCTTGTAAAAGTATAAAAGTGGTGCCAAGATGCATACTAATTACCAATTAAATAATATTTTAGGCAAAAAATATAGGTACGTAATATTTTATGAAAGTTTGTTTATGATTTTGAATTTTGATATTTGCTAAAACTCCTCTGTGCGTGGAAGCTAAATCGCTGCTTTTATTATTTTTTGCCCAGTTTTGGTTTAATTTTTTTATAGGCTACATAAGCTAATCCTCAGCTTGGTAAAAATCCTATACTAGCTGAAATCCAATCTAAATACAAATCGATATTCTAGCAACTGCATTTATTAATAAGCTTTTTCGAAGGTTAGTGTGTTATGATATTCGTTCAGAGATGGAGTGTGGCTTCACACAATGTGATAATGTCCAGTCTACTGAGCAGAAATACGAAGTTACAAATATATAAAACAATAATTACACCTGTATTGATGTATAGCTGCGAAGCATGGACACTAACACACAAAGAGGAATGAAGATTACTGATAATAGAAAGAAAAATCATGGGAACAACGAAGAGAGAAGATGGGACATGAAGGATCCGCAAACATTTGGAAATAAAAAAATATTATAGACAAACACTATAGGCGAGATTAAAGCGCACCATCTTCGGTGGCTCGTTCATATTGTGAGAATGGGAGTGGTTCGAGCGACCAAAAAGCGTATCTGGGCCAAATAATTTTATTATTAACTCACCTCCGTATGTGTCCAAGCTGACAATGTTTTTGGAGGAGTGTCCGGCGCCACTGCACCCAGTCTGCCGCGTTTCCTCGCCTCTTGCAGTATTGGCACTTTCGAGTTCTTATCACCGGAGGACAATATCACTTCTCGTTCTATCTGTAAAAAAATAATCTTTTATAAAAAGCGGACAAAAGTTCATTGTAATAATATTATTAGCCTGTGTTACCAACCAAACAGTAACCACAAAAAAAATCACTTGAAAATTATCTACCTGATATTATAAGCATTATTAAATTAATTTATGATATAATATTAATAATTAAAATCAATAAACAAGAATGAATATCTTGTGCTGTTCTCCATGTCAAACGAAACAGCAATAACAGCGAATGACGTCATTCGTGTGTAAGCGAACGAAAATTATTCCTCAAATCAAGAAAGCCATGAAACTTTTAGAAGCAGTGAAGATGCATTAATTTATAACACCCAGACAAACAAATGATAATTATGCTTATCACACAAAGGTCAGTCATAGGCGAGGATCAAACCCGCGACCTTTCGGTGCTATAATAGGGCTTACTACCATTGCGTCACGAGACTTGTCACTTAACAAGATATTAGCAAATTTAAATCACCTTTCAGTTCCAAATTAATAAAACGCACTAAAACTGTATATGTAGATAATGAACGAACAAACGACATCACATTCCGATTAAAATAATAACAATGGATACTTTCACTCAATTGCTAGACGTTTATTATAAAAACGATGGGAAGAATACTCGGATGATATATACGCTAGGGATGCCTGATATGTATTAATTTCTTAAATATCGATACGACAAAGTTCAGTATCTGGATAATTTGAACAGAGGATACTTTATGAAACTGGTTAAAAATAAAAATATGTATAAACCTATAATCAGGCATAATTTAGAATAAACATTAAAATTGTTTAATGTTAATTCTATTTTACTGAGTCGACATCGATAACTCTATTTCCTCGAGTTTGACAAAACCCTTCTCCATTCCGTTCTAATTAGCACTCTCCTAATGCATGTTTTCTCTGGTGTAACCGTTATGTAATCATCTCATCTTCGATATTTTCAAACCGTTTATTATTGCTCAAATACATAAGGACTTATTGAATGAAGTCTGAAACCAGTTAAAGAATCGTAACTTTAACGATTAAGCTATTTTAATTTATCGGTTAATATAACCGATTATAGGTTTCCGATTTTATTCCCCGTTGGTTTATCGCCGCTACGAACTAAGTTTATAGGAAAACGAGATTGTCGGTACAGTCTTACTCATGGATAAAGTAAGCGGTTTATCACACTCATGCCCGTTTTCACCAACGTACCCTTAACATACCCCTAACTAAGGGATCCTTAAGCTAAAGTGTTTCCTAAATCGGCTACCTAACTTATTTCGTTTTCACCAAGCTAAGAGTTACTTACTAAGGAAACACTTAGTTAAGTGTCAGTTTTTATGTCAAGCCAGTGTTATTGTCAGTTTTTTTGTCAAGCCAACGTTGTGATACACCGATAATTTAGCAATATTTTTTTTTGTATTAATTATTTATCATTCTTAAGTGATTAAAATATGTTATTATTATTTAAATAAACAAAAATTGAATGCCTGTTTCTTGGTAAGCGGAGCACTTGCGAACAGCTAGAGCGATATGGTTTTTTTAAATGGTAATAATACTACAAATAAGATTTTTAGGAAAATATAAATAAATAAATAAAAAATAATATTAATATACAATTAATTATTAAAATAAATAAACTGAAATTAATTTTTTCAATTTTGTTTTTTTAACTCAAGACCATAACTCATGATGGATATGCGTAATACGTTATTATTTCTGAAAAAAGCGATAGGTGGCGCGTGGGCGAGTTATTGAGTGCTGGAAAGGGCATCAGAATATGTTAATAGTCCAGTAAAAATATGTTGTAAAATACTTGCTACAAGTGGCTACTACACTGATACCACCCATATCTACCACTGTGGCAAAATATCTCTATGTAAATATAGCTGATTTGTAGGTAACACGGATATGCCCGGTCAAAAACAAAACACCTTATATGATAAACTAATTTAAAAAGAGGCAAATATTTTTACACACTGCATTTTACAGTAACATATATCTACCAAAAAATCTTTGTGGTCGTATTTAAAAAAATAACCAGGCCTTTGTCAGTAAATGCGTGTTTCCCAGTTTCTTTTCTTCTTCTAAAGCTTCCAAGAACAAAATTAAACTTACATTTTAAGACGCTTAAAACAAAAATAACCAGAATTGTTTGTAAAATAAACGTCACTTAGCGCTAAGGAGTCGAATTTCGGTTCCTTAAAATTTAGGTAACCCTTAAGGTCTTAGGTGTCCCTTAGACGTTGGTGAAAACGAAATCTCCCTAAGTGGGCACTTAAATGTACTTTAAGTGTTCCTTAAAATTAGGGGACGTTGGTGAAAACGGGCATTAGAGAATGATATTTATAGCAGTTGCGTTCTGACGGAAAAGTTTAACTGAAACTGGCAAAATTTTTTATTAACCGATATATATTTATAAACATACGATTTATAAACAAAACAACCTATAACAGATAACAAAAAAATCACCAATATCACCATTAATGATATCTTTTATGGTACTGTAAGACGTCGTTCTCCAACGATTGTCCTCATAAGAAAATTCAAGGTCACTCAAAGAACAATGGAGAAGGTTACGCTCGGAGTTTCTCTGCGAGATCGAATCAGAAATGAGGAGATTTGCAGAAGAACTAAAGTCACTGAAGAAGCTCTCATAATAGCAGGATACAGGACCGGTCGTTGTGGCGATCTTTGAGAGAGGCTTGTTTCCAGCAGGACGTCTATATTATGATATTATGCAGTTAGAGTCAGTTAGCGTTATACGTCAGCAATTATGGCTGAATGGATATATGGATATCTTTCCGGTATAGGGTATTTTATAATATTTTTCTTTTTAAACCATTCATCTATGTTTTGGATCAGTTTTTCCAGATCTTTCCGATGAAGATTAATGGTAAAAAGTTGATGTAATGAAAACTGTACTATAATACTATCGACCCACATTTAATTTAGATAAATGTTGCTTATTTGTATTTATAATTTTCACGAATTAAAGTCAAGCTATAATATCGTGCCTCGATAAAACAAAACGTTATAGTTTAATACGATATATCGATACAAAATGAAATCTCTCATAGACACACATAAGTGTCAATGCGTGACACTCTCTCATTATAAATATTAGGTAAGCTCCATTTAGGCTTATAACAATTTGTATTGTAGTTATATTTTCATATAAAATTGATATATTATTTTTAATTGAAAAGAGACGCAATTGACGTGCCTCGCTACCAGAACGCTATCCAATACTTCAGTCAGCAAATAAGCATATCTATACAACGAGGTAATGCCGCGTAAGTTTCCTTCTGGAGGTGATTTGAATGGCATCTAATCAGTTTGATTTATTTTAATTTAATTATAATATACAGGAGAAGGAAGGGGGTCGCTTTTATTATATTAGGTTAAATCCAAATGTACTACACATTATAAAACATAATAATAAAACTAAAGTTCACAACCAATTAATGTATTACGGGAAAAATATCCTTCAAATTTCAGAACTGACTAAAGGGCTGTGAAGGGCCATTAATTTTCAGTGTCAGCCACATGTGAATATAACTCACAGGAAATTTGGCCGAGTGTGTGTGTAGGGCTGCTTGGGCGGAGGGTGCCGGGGCACCCGGTAACGCAGCCTCAGGCGCTGGCGGCATCCTGTACGGTGGGCCGCTCTCGAGTGTACCTGGAGAAAAAAAAATCTAATTTAGAAAGAGTAAAAGATGTAACAAAATAATAAATCCCAGAGCAAAGAAAGCAAAGAAGGAACGCTGTCCACACAAGGCAATTTGTTAGAATTTTAAATCATTTATTCTATACCTACTAATATTTAAAAAGCACAATAGATTGTTTTCTTTGTTTGCTTGTGAGAACTTGTTACTCGCTGGTCTACTAACAGTGAGATTTGAAAAGTTATATTTGAATTTTACAGAGTATTTATTGAGGAAGGCTATCTAACGTCACGCTACAAGCCTTAGGGGGAGCTTTAAGTGTAGGTCAAAAGTATGGTAAGCGAGACGAAGTAATAGTGCGAGCAGTGCCGTGGGCATTTTCTATTCCTGAATAAAAATTTGGAAAATTAAATGCGAGTGTAACTGGGTGTCACAGCTAGTTTAACATAATTGAAAATACCCAGGTAGACATAACTTTTTTTAAATCAAATTACATACCTATGTACTTCAAAAGAAAAAAAAAATAAACAAAATCAAAATTCCAATCACTGAAAAAAGGAGATCGAAAAATAAATCAACAAATAATTAATTAAAAAACGTAGAACCTTTCTCAAGGAAGGCTATTGTTTAGAGTTCGTCTCGTCTGGTTTACTAAAAACCCTTATGATGAAACTTGGCCACCGGGAATCTAATGATGTCTCTCGCATTTGCTTGAGTTAATTCTTATTCAAGGTTTACACTCATGTTACCACTTACTACCACAATGTCATTTATTACGGTGACATTGTGGTGAAACGAAGAATAAATTCAGTTAAGGAGATCGCTCTCAAATATTATATAAAATTTTGTGGCTAATTATTATTATTGTAACTTAACTTATTGTAATTACGGTCTTATCGCAGTGTGGAAGCTAAAGTGAGAAAAATTGACCGACACTAAAAAACATGTATATTATGTAGTTTATAGGATTTTCAAAACTATGATAGTCCTGGAATTGGCTCAGCTGTGGTATGACCAGATTTCTACGCACATAATATTATACAGCGAAAGAAACATTATTACTACTAGGTGTTCCACGACATCACTGGATTTTTTTTGGTATAATTAAATGGTACCTACGAATATTTTGCTATGTAAACAATCTAACAGTTGTCGTGGTTGTTAATAGTTATTTTAATTAAAAAATAATATTTAACTATATTTTATTGTTTTATTTTTCTTTGCGTTTTAAATGATGTTAAAGGAATTTAGGGATTTATGACATAGCCACAAAAAAAACCTTTGAGAATTAATATACAAGGATTAATATAAATACTCGGATATATTTAATTCTGTATTGTAGGTTAGGACAATTCCCTTAATATTGCAGTTTTGTCAAAACACGGATGCGGGCTTATGTGTGTTTTATTGCGAGATCTCAAGAGACGAGCGATAAAAGATGATTGAGATCATAAAAAAACCTATAAATATTTAATAGTGGCACTGTGGGTTAGTCTGTTTAGATTTAGATCGTTCGATTGAACGGTTCTACGGAATTGCAAATACTTTGGAGATTGAAAACTTTATCGAAAAACGATTTTAAAGATAACAAGTTTAGAAAGTACTAAAATCATGTTTATACTGAATGTGGTTGAAGATGTTAACACCATAAACTTGGAAGAAGTTGTGTTAGTTCCAACACTCATGTACGGAAATAAAAGCAGTGTGTGGCAGAGAAAGCATAAAAGTAGAATAAATGCAGTAGAAATTAGAGCACTAAGAAGTTTGTTTTGAGTGAAAATGGGTACCAGGATAAGAAATAGTGGGATGAAAAAACTTTGTGGTGTGAATGAAGATATAGTCACATGGGTTGAGAAAGGGATGCTTAGAAGGTTTTGGCAAGTAGAGAGGATGAATGAAAGAATAATTGACTAGTTAGATTTATACGAATAGTGTGAAAGGGAATTTTAAAAGAGGAAAGCCTACATGAACGTTCTGAAAGAAGAAAGAGTACCGACGAGCATGTATGAAAAGATTTATGAATGCTTAGCGAAGCGAAAGATGTATACCTTAGCAAGTGGAAGAGCATGATCTCAGATTACCCCGTTAAGAAAGAGGCGTGATTTATAAATGTATGTATATGAACAGAAAAAGGATTCTCAATTGATGACAGATTATTAACATATTTTACGATGTTTCCTTCATCGCAAGCTTCATATTCCAAAATTGTTAACTATACCTAAATCTATTTTGATTTATTGTTTTAAATTGGAAAATTGATAAAATAGTTTTTTAACTATTCAGCTTAATACACCAATTTAAATTTGCTGTGTGGTAGCACACGATAATTGTATCTGACTGGTTCTCGGTCACCGTACACTAGGCGTAACACCGTTCATAGTAGCCGCATAGTATTTGCCAGTGTAAGGATTGCAGGCTGACATGGTAGCTACGCCCTGCAATGGATAGCTGATTTTCTCGGTGGTCGCCATTGTTCTTTAGATTTTACTTTGCTTAGCATCAAGTACAGTGATATAAAAAGATGCGCTAAACGGATTCGCTTCTCTCCACAAACAGTACCGTTGCATTTGTACCGATCGTCAGCTGTTGGCCGGTTTTATATTGCGAGTTTGTAAACTTTTTAAAACGAGTCCCTAAAGATTTCTTCATCTTCTTAGGTGTATCTTTATCAAAACAAAAAGAGTATTATTTAGGAAAATATTTAATTACGAAAATGCATAGTGTATTAGTGTAGTATCGCTGCTAAAACATATAAAGTTCAAGACATTTCTAGTTACACCCAAGTGATGTAACAGCAATTACCTTTCCCTGTAAATGACAAAGCATAAACTATTCTTCAATACTTATGATGTTATTTATAAGCTGTTATATAAACTAAATTTATATAAAGTTCATTCGTAAAAGTTTTTAGAAACTTGCATAGTTTACAAAGCTGCATTTCTCTTCTACATACGCCGCTCGCTTCGCACCTTAGTTTTCATAAACTGTTTTGTCTCCTTTCCTCAGCGCTATTAGCAATGAAAATTAAACCTTATATTTATGAACTTTGATTATAATTTCAGTTTACGAGGGAAAAGTCAGGGGTTCTAAGAAGACAGGTGCATTCAACCTGACAGTTTTTGTTCCCATCCGTTTGCTTCGAGGTTGATAGTGTATGTACCTATTTATAAGTTATCACATCCATCTTGTGTATTTATAAAGTGGTATCTATCTATATTAATAAATATGTAGTTGTGTCTGAACATGCATTTTTTTCTAAATTTGCTGTTAGACATTCTATATAAATGACACTGATCACGAATGTGACATAAAAAAATATTCTGTCAGTCGTCGGGTTTGTATGTCCGGTTTTAATACAAAACAGCTTGACCGTTTTATATGAAATTTTGTACACGGGAAGCAAATTTCATTTCACTTATAAAAGGCTATACGAATAATAAGAATAAAAATAAAACTACGAGATGATAATTCTGTGTTTATTACTGTGTAATAAATACGTGAGGAGCCGCGGAGCACAGCTAGTTTTCAAATAAATTTTCTCAGAATTTGATACTGATTTGTCGATATATTACACAATTGCAGATTAAAGTTTAAATAAGAAATTACATGAAATGTTTCAGCGTCTTTACACAATGTAGTTGTCAGGTCCTGTTGTCAAGTGTAACTTTGTTCCATTGTTCACTGCACCTTAATTCAAACAATGCAACATGTTCAACAGGTTACATTTCCAATATCAGAAGGTGATATATTGCATCTATTAACCACAAAGCTTATCATTATATGTATCGCGATTCTCACTCATTCGTCGCGTTTAATATAAACTAACTATTTGATAATTATACGAAAGTTACTGCAAGATGTTTGAGCTACCAAATTTTAGTTCTAAATACACCTACGTGGCGCTGTTTAAATTACACAAAAAACTTAAATACCGTAATACTGTACCGTTATTATTATTATTGAAATTAATTATTATTATTATAATCCATACAGTAATGAACTGTTGCATTTAAATTAAATGTTAATTTAAAGAAAATGCACGTAATCACAAACTGCAACAGGTTTCCAATAATCCCTTAGTTATTACCTTTAAAACTTTAAATATCTTGATAGAGAAGCTTAAATAAGTAAAACATCTATATTAAATTTGTATAGTCACAGCTAGACCATTATTTTAAAAAGGATAATTAATTTTTTCGTCAACAAATCACGTCACGAATTTAACAAAAACCTTTTAAGATTTACGACGATATTAAAAATGTATTTTAAGAAGTATAAAAAGATTCTTAGTGCTTAAAGCGCCAGGTAAATTACTAGAGGTATCTAATATAAAAAGCAATAAAATAAACTAAGAATATGTTGTATTATAGGATACTGACAAAACAGATAACGAAATTAAATTCGTGAATGCCGAAATGCAAATTGTTGGAAATTGTCAAGTGACTCATAAATCACTTGCTTGTTATCCAAAAATTATTTTTAAACTTGATTTATTCGTGAGATAGCTGATATGATGTTTTATAATGAGAACATGACATGATTCAGAGGTTTGCCTTCAAGGACTCTCTGCAAACGTTTTTAATTGACAATAAAGTATAATTTTTTTGGGTAATTTTATTTTGTATGGTCTTTTGTAGAGGATAATTTGTGTTTAAGAAGCAAACGTGTTTTTTTTTTAAATTCATTAATAACTCCTCTTATGACTGTCAAGAGACTTTATGATTTAATTATAATAGTATCCTTACTAAGGGATTTTAAAGTTTTCGATCTTAGCGGCTGTATTTGCTTGGTGCAAGTATCATTTTTATTTCGTGCCTGTTTGGTATGCTTTTTGTATTTTGCATTGTGTATGTGTCTAAGGCTTATATATGTTGGCCTACTTGTTTATTATATTACGAAGCAGTAGTAGTAGTAAATTATTCAGTCCATTTTATTCTTTGTTACAGCATTCGTTAACGTACTTAGTAGAAGTGACTGAGTGTCTAAGTATATTAAGTAAAACGCTCATGATAATTAAATTATTTTATTTATTAATATTTTATTTTATTTATTTCATAAATATGATTTGGAAATAATGCAAGTGTTAAGGTAAATCTTATTATATTAAGTGAGCAATTCTTGTATATATATGTAATTGGTTTCTCGCAAACGTCTTCGACGATTTCGATGTAACTTTGCATTTAAACAATGTTTTACATGCCAAATTTACCTAAATAGGTGTTTTTTTTTTGTATATAAGACATCGAGCACAGCTCGGTCGCCCAGATATTGTTAAGTTAACAAAATATGTATGTGATTTGTCCTTAAACCAAATTTCATATTTGTAATTTTTTTTAATCGAAGATATCTAATGAATATAGTTGATTATCATTCTATTCGTATTTCAATTCTTCTTTACTGACATTAATATAATCCGTTTAAAAAAATTAATCCTATACACTTTATCAACAAAAACTAAGTTTGTTTTTTTTTTTTTTTTTTTTCAATTGGTCGATACACAAGTCTGGATGTGTATTCTTTTATAAAACTAATATATTAAAAGCTGCCTGTTTTGCATAATTATCTAGCTTCCAAAATATTTGTTACCAATTATTGCATACAATTTAATATGCAAGTAAATTACTTCAATAATGCGACAAAACCACATTTTTTAAAAAGATAAAATTTATTTTTATAGCCTTATATATAAAAATAATTTAAATTCACGTCTGTATCTCACCTAGAAAACGGATCGTGTTTCAACGGGTTCCAAAAACACCAACAGTTTTCTATTACAATGTTCTAAAAGGCTCTAATTGCGATTCAACGCCGAACGCACTGTTTATTGCTACATTTTCTTGTAAAATAACAGTAATTTAAAGAATTCGAGCCGGATTTTAAAATTGAACATTTTAATAGCAAACGCTTGTCGGTCACTCCCTTTTGAGAATGTACAATAAAGAGAGATACATGCGCGTGCGTCTACAAATAATGAAGTAAGGACACATACCCGATCGACCGAGGCGCGCAATGAACCAGTAGATTAAATATAACGGTTACAATCACAATAAAGTCATCGGCATCATCGAACAGCTCTTAACTTTCGCTCATTCACAACACACCATTTAAACCGAAACAAAAGCCTTGAAAGGACTCAGCCGGTGAATAAATCATCGGTACATAATAATAAAAAGATTGAAAAGAAGTAATCGGACGCGTACAAATGTGTATTTTATATGACAACGGAATAAGACATTCACCTCTTGTCGGAGCAGCGCGCGCACTGGCTGCCAGGCGAGCCGCTGCAGAACCCGTTTTGTAGAAAAAGGCACCTCTTCCCGCCTCCACCGCCGTCATAGCGACCCTTTGCATATTTCCCTGGACGCTATTTATCATTCTACCGGCGCTATCAACAGGGAGCGCGGCAATATCTTGTAACTTCTCTGGAACTAGTTGAGTGTCACCAAGTTGATTGTCCGGACGCGCAGCAGCCATGCTAGCTTGTCGCATATTCTGATCTGTGTGATTAGATACACTGTCTGTACTAGGAATTTTAGGTATGATTGGAATTCGTCCGTAAACAGGTTTAGTGCTGTATTTTTGCGTGCAGTCTATAATTCGCGGTTCCGTAACGGGCTGGGAATTAGCGAAAGCGTTTACTTTCAATATTTCGTTTGCTTGCTGGAGTAATTTTTTTTGTATATTCTCTATTTCTCCTTTCGGCACTTTAGAATTTTCAGACAGTTCAGCTATGAGCTGAGTTACATCAAATTCAGCCATGTTAGTAGTAGTTGGCACGTCCGGATTCGTAGTAATATATTTGTCACCGATTTTCTTAGCTTTGACTTTCATTTCTTTTTCTGGTGGTGTAACTACTATGACTGGCAGATCTTCTTGAGGCTCATTATTTGTGTCCTTTTTACCTCTTTTTATTTTTCTAACTACTCTGCTTGCCATTACATAGTTAAGTCCGGAGTAATGATGATTGCCTCTGCTTCATGATTGTTTTCACCGAAATGCTTGTGTGCTAAGATAATAAAATTGATTGAAATTGTACATTAAAGGCGAATAAACGTTAAGTAGACATAAAATTTGTTGAAGCTTCCAACCTTTTTAAAAGAATGCTTAGTTCGTTTTACCATTTATGTGTATTTTCTCCTTTAGTAAGTGCAATTCCTTAAAGCAATTTAAAATTTCAATTTGAGTTGAAACACTAAAAAGGCAGTACATAAAAGATGAAAGTGATATTGTATTGGTACGAATTAGACTATTCATTGTAATTATTTTTGTCCCTATTCTTAGTTGGCTTATAATTAGAACAGTCGAAGAAAAGCGGCTGCCGTAAGGAAACGAGGTTCAAAGATTAGTCACTTTTATTTTAAAAAAGATATCATAATAAATATTGACAGTAATTAGGAGGATTACTAAAGGATTTTTACCATGACGCGGCACCATACTAGACCACAACCTATTGGCAATTTCAAATAAGAAATGTACAGTTTTCTTGCTAAATTGAAGAATTAGAACATTCTTCAATGTCGAAGTTTTCGTCGCGATATTTTCCTTCAACGTCGTCCGATGACTTTACTAAATTCAAAGATTTATGAACACAAAGTACGACCAACTGACTGGTATAAAGTATTGCTATAAGCAGTTCAGCATAAGTAAAGACGCCAACCCACAGATTTAATCCATCACCCAATGTTCGCATGATTATGCAATATATTTTTGTTTAATAAACAACATTAAATTTCAATGTAGAAGGAGTCGGCATAAAAATTATTTGCATTTTTTTGTTTTACTCTGTGAATTAAATTATAAAATTAATATCACATATTTTTCAAGGGGAAAAGTGTAACAGTAACAAGGCGGGTTCTATAAAAAAACAACCAAGACATATAAAATGCCATAGTTCCCATCCTCACAATAAAACACGACGTACTAAATTTGCGTGAATTTTCACATGAGAACTATGGTACATATATTATTTCACATCGAAATTATGCTACAAAATAATATACACACAACAAAGGATTATGAAACGTAAGAAAGTGGGTCGATTATTTTAGTAGATTGTCTTTATATGGTGTATGTAATGAACGCCCTACGCGATAACGTTTTACGATAGGTTTATTTGTTTCTATTTGGGTTTAGTTTGCTAAGTCAAACCAGAATCCTATTTGCTTTAATATTTTGCTTACATAAAGCAGCCTAGTAACGGGCTTTATCTATAGTATCATTGTATAATCTATATAGTTATACTATTACTGTTATTATATCGATACTTTGGATTACAAAAGCGCTTAAAAGACAAAACACGAATTTTCATGAGAAGCAAAAAAACAAAAATTTGAAATGTTTTTAAGATATAACTTTTTCAAGCGATATAAAGATTTTGTTAAGTTTCTTATAACGTCACGATCTACAAAGCTGTGATGAATAAAAACATTCTTTTGCCTTATTGTGTCTGTCGAAACACGTTCAATGTTTTTAGGTGGCGGCTTACACCTAGTTTATCAGTCAGAACTGTTGACAGAAAGTCTATCTGGATTAGTGATCCGTATCGCTGTGCTATCGATCGAGTTTTTATGTATCGGTACAACCGTGTCAAATTTACCAACGATTACGTCACCCAAAACGTAGTACAAAAGACTTGGGTATGTTAAAACATGTTCGGATCTATCCGACACGTACGAGCTGACAAGCGTCTTACTCCATGAATGACATTTTGACATTTGAATTTACATATTTTTTTAACTCGCTAACTAATAAAGATTAAAATGAATTACCATTTTTGTAATCTATACAGGATATGATAATAAATGTGTTCTTTGCGATTTACGAAGTTATATAATTATGTACGTGTTCGCTATCATTTGGCAAGCTGCTAGCTTTCAGAAGTTGGTTGGTTGGTAAACTTTTTACGATACGCCTACCTTTCAATATAGTCGGGCTGACCAACTGGTTTCCACGTTACGAAAAGTATGTACATAGATATAGTTTATTAAACATTAGCTGTGCCCGCGGCTTCACTCTCTTGGACTACAGAATGCCGTCGATCGGACACTCGCGCGAATCTTACTAACCTTCTGCTCCCGGTTATTTTAAAGACAAAAATACTTATTGTGGGTGTTCCTTAGAAGATAGAAATCAACTTTTGCTTACTTTTGTGTCTTTATGTCTGCAATTATGTAGTACAATAATTTGATATATTATATATCTTATGGTTTACTCATCGTAAGCCATTTAAGCGCCAAAATTGATTCACCGTGACCAGTTCTTAAATTATTTGCGCGGAACCCTAATTCTTTTTCTATGATAAAAGTAGCTGAAGTTACTCCTTCTAACAGCAGCTATCTGCCAGTTAAAGTCCCTTCAAAATCAGTCCAATCGTTTCGGGGATTATTAATTAAAAAAGGAATTTTTCTTTTGCAGAATTTAAAAAATACAATGCAAAATCAAGAGCGTCGATTGATTGTCGCTGTCATCCCAACCTCTCAGAAACCTTCACCTTCTATCAGTTAATTATTTATCAGGTACGCCACTATAAAAAGGCTCAATGTAGAATTTGAACTCACGTCTATCGAATGCGGTGTCCGATTATGCTAACATTGAGGCACGATCATCTAACTTAATTTTTTAAGACAAAGACATAAAAATGGTATACACATATATGGAATCAGCTGCTCGACTCCGTAGGCGTTATACTAATAAATAATGTGTTAAAATTACAGGCCACAAAAGTTATTCAAACAAAACTCTCTGTAGCGTTTTGAGTGTTTAACGACTGCGTTGTGTGTTATGTTGTGTTGTGTTGTGTTGTGTATTGTAGTGTCGAGGCGAAATGTTGCACTCTGGTAGCTGACGAGCGAAACGACGCGACGTGTTGGATTTATGAATCGCGAATGAATGCGAACAAGTCCACTGTTTAAGGGGAAGCTCTTATATATGGAGACGCGTATAAATGTGTCAGTTAATCAGTTGTGTGTAATCCGCCTTTTTGAAATCTTTTACTCGATAATTGTTCAGCCGATATACAAACACAGCTTTATGTAATTATGCACATGTTTTTGGTGTTTCGTTTGAAGCTTATTTAACATTTTTATATTTCTATCGTTTGGCCAAAATCTCACTTGATGATAAGTGACAAAGGAGCTCATGAAAGTAATAGGCTCGTAACACACGTATAGGCGGGCATTAGAAAATGTCACCATGTTTTTCCTTCACCGAGAGCTCAGGTTCATTGTAAGAATTCGAACTCATATTGATCGATGCGGTGTCCGTATACGCTACCACTGAACTATAATTGCTTCGAGTTTTGTATAGATCGTTCATAATGTACCTTAAAATTGCGTAAAATTGGATCATTCTATGAGTTCTAAAAGAGGGGTCCTTAAAGATAATTTTTAAATATTTTCTTATTCGTTTAAACCACAGTCAAATCATGAATGTCATGTCTCTGTCTATAACTTGTCTGGTTGCTTGTCTGGATAGCAAACAGTTTCACATAGAAAGCTCGGAGATAAGTGAAATATATCATGTACAATTGGTACTATCTTTATTACTACACTAGTAAATTTTTAAAGAAACAAAAACATTGAACAACCAAAAGCTTTTAATAAATAAAGCTCTTCAAGAGCTTCTTGATGTAGTTCCGCATGGGGTTTTTTGCGAACTGGAGGCAGAGTTTGATTTTAATATGAGCTTCGTAAAGGTATAATTGAAATGATATAAAGTTTGATTATGATTTTAAACAGAAATGTGAATCAATTTCATTAAAATCTTAATGTGTTACCGTTTATATCGTCATTTGCAGTTAAACGTAACGTTTCCTATTAATTTTAGTACCTTCGCAATCCCACTAGAAGCGCTGTTAGTTGAGAATAAACGAAAGTGGAAGGTTTTATAATATTTGAAAACAATCAAAACTTGTATTAGACCTCCAAGTGTGCTTTTATTTAAGTAATACCTTTAAATAGAATAATATTTATATTTTATTTTATTTAACTACCAACAAGGCAAACACATCACTACAATTAAAAATAAAAACATTTAGAATCGAAGTATTGCCTTAATTAAAGGTTGCTCTGATATTCTAAAAATAGTGCAAGTTTAAATAAATGTTTAAATGTATAATTCGTTACACATAACATAGCTATCCCTTAAAATTTGCTCGAAGTGTTAATAAATAAAATTGAATGGGCATGAATACACTGACGATGAAAATAACAATTTATTTAGATATTACAATATAAATTTACGATCAGGAGTTGCGTCATTTGTATCAGATACGGGTATTTAGTTGTTTGAAAATTTTTATACTTTAATTTTTTTTTATATATAGTGGCATTGTGATTCTGCCAACTTCACGTGAATAAAATATTTTTCTAATTATTGTTGTAATCTTCAAACATAACCCTAACAAGATGGCAGCTTCTTAATGAAACTTTTTTCTATTCTTGTTTTTCTGGCAACTTAAAATGTATCTATATTCCTAGTTATGGATTTGTAATCCACTTTACTTGTGCAAGAAAACCAAATTAAATCACGTAAAATATCACCGAAAATACAAATAAAATTGGTTTATGAATAAAAATTACAACGTGATAGCTGAAGATCTCGTCAGAAACTATTAGATATGTTATATTCCGAAGAGTGGTAGGACCTATTTAAGATCACGCATGATAGCTTCATCGCTATTTATTTATGCTTCAAAACAACAGTGTTGGCGATGCTCTGCCTCAATATGGAGATTGTGGTTGGCAACACATCTGTACGAGAGCCGTTCCAACTAATTCCATAACAGTAGTAACCCCTTAGTAACCGAGATTTTTTAGAACTGGGTTATTATTTACAGATAACTGTAGGATGCAGCGGCAGCTGACTGCATACGTATCACTTAATTATTTCAATTAAAAAAAAATCAGCTTATAATATATTATAATAAAAATTAACAATATAATAATAAAAATTACCGGGATAGTAAATGATAGTAGCCACAATATTTTTTTTTTTTTGTTTTACGTACAATGAACAGTTAAATTAGCAAATTTCCTACAAACCGGATAAACTATATTATCAAATGTTTTTTTAAATCTCTTGACACTAAGTGATTTATATCACAATTAATGTTATGATTTAGGTATCGAAAAATGAATTTTCGCGAATTTGCATTTCCAAGTTTTTAAGCCGAAATATATTTTGATTTGAAGAATATAGCTGACCAAAAATGTTTTGGTTTTACAATCAGTTTAATCTTACAAAGGATATACCCTACATGTAGATTATTAAAACCAAAACGTATTTTTATATGAATATTGTTCGTAAATGCCGATAGAAATAAAATGAACATATAATACCGAAAACTCGTTTTATTCGACAGCGTAACAGCTACAAATTTTATGCAATGTTGTTATACTTTGTCGATGATTCATTTGTTCCAAAGACTATGCTACACCTACATCTTTCCTTTATTGGCAGCCTTGTACGTGTTACGAAATATCTTCATTTTCATACGGATATTTAGCTCCATTAACATAGGTCGTAAAAATTGTATTTACCGAAGTTTTATTCCTTAGTAATTTTTAATGATATATTTGTTGATATATTATATTTTGTAATGCGTATTAAACATAACAGGGTTATCTTTAGAATACGTAAAAACCTATATCTTATATTATTATAGTATTTTATATAAAAATACATTTTAAAATTATCTTTAAAGCAGCATGGTCAGGTAGGAATGAAATAAGTTTAAAAAGTCTTTTAATATATATATATATATATATATATATATTAAATGTATATTTATATTATAATACTTTTATATAGGATGTAAGTCACTTCTAGTTAATTTTTATGAATGTTAAAGATGACACTGTTGTGTTTAATACGCATTATAAATTATAATATATATACAAAACTCCATTAAAAATTTCCAATTAATAAAACATCGTCAACAACTCGGGAGAAAGATAAGGCCTTTAAAAAATCTTAGAGGAAGAAAACCCCGTTAAAAATATCCGGGCGGGATTCTAACTAGGGGGTGACCCAGGACCTGGAACCAAGTGGACAAAATCCTTATAAAAATTACCGAGCTGAGAACCTTGATAACAATTACAACTAAGTATTGAGGTAGCAGTCGATAGTGGGCACTTCTGTGGAAGCCTCTTTTGCGAGGCAGTGCTTATCGGTAAATGGGGAGGCATGACCCCGGTGTCAATTACACAGGAGAGTTCAAAGGGATTTTTAGTGGGTACAGTTCCAAATTAACCGTCCTCTGTCCTCCGGTGTTTCCCTTGAAAAACATGAGTGTTTCAAGTCTTAAGATGATATTTGACCCCCGTTTCACCACAACAAAAATTCTAGGTAGTTTATTAATAATATTAAATGAAGGAAATTAATTCATTTGTTTATGAAATTATCACATTATCCCATACCACTTCTAAGAATATCATATTATAAAAAGTATTTTATGAACAACATAATTGTTAATATAGAGGAAACTTTATGTGTAATTATTATATTTAAAAGATTAAGCAGTAAACGATTTTTATCATAATTATGCATAATCTCACGATTAAATTATTATAAATTACCGATTGATTTTGCTGGGTCATTTAAATGAATAAGATATAAAATGTATGTAATGAAAACAGTTTGGAAAGTTAAGCCTTTCAATTTTTTTAAACTGTTGGAATACTGTTATGATAATTAATATTTCAATTTAAGGGTACGTTTTAATTGCTCTCAAATATGAAATAGTTGTTTTGTTGTTAGTGTTTCTCAAACTTTCATTAAATCCGTTGTATCGATTGCGAGCATTATAATTATCTATATTAAGTTTTATTTTAAATGCAATGTCAAGCTTGCAAGTTTACCTAATGTTTTATCACTAATACCCACCATTAAAGAGGATTAAAGATCCACCGCCGCTCTTAAGGATTAAAATTAGACTAGTTCGTTTGCCAGTTCATAATATTTAAAAAAATTAAATTTGTTAGAGGTATTTTTAATTTCAGGTTTTCTAGTTTTTGTTAGAAACTTTCCTAGTACTTATATATTAAAAAAAACATATATTTTTTAATGGAAAACAACATTTTTTACACGCCACGATATCCAACGCGACTTTTCGCGTGTTTACTGAAATCAAATCGTTTGAATCCACTCGCCAGAAACACGTTATTAACATCCAAAGCGACATCGCGCTCATCTATCTATGTCGGTTTATAGCATAGATTTGTCCTTTTCTCTCCGCGTCTCGTGTTAAGTATGTTTCTTTTTATTCAATGGCGACTATGGTCATTCATAATTCTGCCAACGTCACGCGAATTTTCTAATTATTTTTGAAATAATCAAACGTAGCTCTAACAAGACGACCTTGTGAAAACTGTCCTGGGATTTTTTGTGGCAAGTTACAGTTCATGTTCCTAGTTATTTTTTATAATCCACTTCACTTGTGCA
Source organism: Saturnia japonica (assembly GCA_033032175.1). NCBI lineage: Eukaryota > Metazoa > Arthropoda > Insecta > Lepidoptera > Saturniidae > Saturnia > Saturnia japonica. Next base: position 1,353,288 of record CM065317.1, read on the forward strand.
CAATAACCAAACTATATCACGTAAAATGTCGCCAAAATTACATTATATAGGGTCAAATAACACTAATTAAGTTTTGAATTAAAATAACAACCATATGACAGATCAAGATCCCGCCAAAAACTTTTGATCGCCAAATTCATACCAAGCCTTCCATAAAAAAAATAGGGTCATTGGAGCGTTGAATCTCGAGTTTGAGAAGCATTGCTTTACGGTATTTCGCCCATTGTTCACACTGACTAATTAAACGGGTATTTGCCTGGTTCTACCATTGTTGGTGACCAGCAGGCTGTGATTCCGTTTCTTAAGTTATCTTATCTGTGGTTTAGAAGTGGATGACTTTCGTGTTGATCTAAAAACTGTCTACTATTTCAATACACGAAAAAAAATCTTAATTATATGAGCAGAAATGTACATAAAGGTGAGAATTCAGATTGAGGAAATTTTATAGTTCTTGGAGGAAATTAAATTTTAAAAGCGCCAACCGTGTACAGTAATGCTTACTGTCACTGAAATTACATTTATAAAAGTTGATGTGCTTGAATGTTTAAGACAACTAAAATGTCCACTATGTTTAAGCGAAGGTGAAAAAAGAACATTTTTAGGAAACAGGAATGTTTGAGTTTCAAAGTATAACCGTTTAGGTGAAAGAGTCAAGGATCAAATAGATTTCTTGACGTTCAAAATCACTAATATGCCTTGGGTTTGCGTATTAACCCGTGCCTTGTCCTAAGAAGAGGGCTTTGGTTAGTTGTGATACATTTAGAGGCTGGTTATATTATAATAACTGCTATGCTCGAGGTCTTGGGTTTGATTTCCAGGTCGAACAAAGTGTTCTTGGGTTTCCCTATGAAATTCTCAGTAGCAGCACGGAGTTTGGCTTTGTTCTCGTTAATGCAATAGGCTCGCCCCCTATTACACGGGACTTAAAATCATATCATGCGAACTGCGAGTGTACATCATTACACCTCTGCCTAATCTTATGGGGAATACGAATTCAAAAATCTTTATTCAATTTAGCCCCTAAGAAGGCACTTATGAACGTCAAAACACTACTGCCGGTTCGAAAAATATTCTAGTGATCCAGAAGAACCGGTAAAAACTCGATTGGTTTTTTTTCCAAATGTACAAGTGTTAATATAATAGGTACAATAATAACAATTTTGTGGATGCACAGAGACGGAGTCACTTCCAGACATCACTATCATTCAAATAATGATCCACTCTATAATAATCTTATACACGATACAGGCGTGATGGTATGTTATGTTATAATAACATGAATCAGAAATCTAGACTAGTTCTAAATGCGACAACATGCAAGGACGTTCATGTAAAATTGCAATAGCGGGATATAGATGTAAAAAGGTAGTATTATAAAATAGAAGTCGTTCAAAAGTTATTTACGCAACTACCTACTGTATTGGGGAAGAAGGAATTATCAGTGCACAATGAAACTCTTATTTATAAAATTTTATTTGTTACTAGAAATGGGCGATTATTATTATTTACATAATCGAGATTAAAGAATATGGATGATTTATATAATCGTGATATTTCAATGATGAGTGATAATTCATAATCGAATGATCATTCATAGAGCCTTTGATGTATTGCCCAGAGGTGGGCAATTATGAATGATGACTGGTATATATTAAAAACGAAGAGTGGAAAGCTAAAAAAAAGGTCGTTCGGTCATAATAATTACTAATTTTATCAAATTAGTAACCTAGCATTAGTATTCACTAATGGTACTTCGATTATGAATTATCACTCATCATCGAACTACTAATATTTGTAATTACTAATGGCTATAATCAAGATATCTTCATAATCGAATGATTACATTAGTATTTCTCATAATCGCCCACCGCTATTAGTTATTTGGATTGACTTTTCTAGGGATAGCGAATTAGTCAGATCGCAACTTAGTTGCATAAATGGTAAAAGCCCTAGCTAAAGGTTCGGCCACTTTGGCACGTTTTCGCAGCTGAGTGCCTTCCGCGCTCACCTCCAAGCCCGGTGAATCTGTGAAAGCCTCTAATGGCTTCAGCGCTCTTAAGGTAGTTCAAAAAATGTATAGTATTTATAGGTATTTAACAAAAAAGGTTTTATAATCGGTGTGTCATTCTTGACCGTTGGTTGACTTACAATAGTAAGTAAACCATATTATGTAGGGTAAAAATTATGTTCTCAGTACAGCAACGATTACGTAAATATTAAATAATAAGTTATGTGCGTTATGCTCTGAAAACTTCATGATTTTGATAAGCTACTAAGAGAATATTGCAATAAAATGCATAATGGGATAATTAAAGATGTAAATTAATTCAACACAGCCTTCATTTAGCTGCACTCCTGATGTTTTATATACGGTCTGATGGTAAGCGGTTAACGCAGCCTTTGGATGCTTGCAACTTGCAATAAGAAAAGCATCACTTGCGCATTTTCGACCCTGATAAACCCTTTCTTGAAGAACCCTTTACGGAAGTTCAATGGATGCAGTTCAGCGAGGAGCTTATTCCACATCAGAAGCGCTTGCAGAAGGAAATTTCTATGAAACCGAACTGTCCGCGACCATTTAGGTCCTAAGGTGTGAGATGATGATGGAAAACAATTAACTTTAATTACATCAACATTTTCTAAATAATCACGAAGAATTAAAAGAGTTATATTTGCTAAATGTTAAATTCAGCGAAAATATCAAATTACTAAATCGAAGATAAATATTTCAAAGTAATAAATTTTCGGTTAACGACATCTATATCTCAGTAAATTGCTATGAAAGAAAGCTGCTGGTTTCACGCAATAAAATGTTATTTGGAAGCTTCAACAAATGACATCACAAACATCTCTGTGACTTTATATAACAATATTGAAAAAATAATCACTTCACTGATTTTTTATTATCACTTTAACTTTTCGGACGAATAAAAAAAAACTTGTAATAATGATATGAACGTAAAATCCATCACTAGTTATAAACTGCGACGTCACTTCACTGCACAGATCGCGCTCGAAATTCAAAATTATTTCGCAAAAGTTTTTTTATTTTCTCATAGGAATAACGTAAAATTTTGAATATGGTCTTTGCTCTGATTGGCCTGACTGAAATCGCAAGCGCACGTTTTACACTGACTCGCTGGTTGCCGCAGTGTACATTGGGTCATTGAGATTCGCTTTCGTAGCCTCAAGTGGTGTGACGTAGACGTGTGAGGAATCAGACACGGCCTTCTAATTGTTTACGTAAACCACACATATTCAAGACATAGTGTTAATTTAGAATTATTTCCATTATGAATGAATTTAGGATAAGGTTCTAAAACATCCGTTGAAAAACTGATTTTGTTTGTTTGTTTTGTTTGCATTACGCTTTATTGTTATGTAAATTACAAAACAATAGGAAAAAGGTCACGACTTTCAAAATTAACCTAAATATATGATCTTGGCTCGGTAATTAGTAAACATTATTTGTCTAAATAATTGTATTTAATTATTGAAATTCATATTTACTTTTAATAGAATGAAAAAAGGGCGATTGTTAAATAAGTTAATTTCGTAATAGATGCATTGAGTTAATATTTTTTATATGAATTCTTAACTATTCTTTTTGTATTCATTATTTTCTTCTTTATTTTTAATACATAAAATCCTACTATGACGAGTATTATAAATGTGAAAGTTTGTATGTTACTCAATCACGTAAAACGGCTGAACGGATTTTAATGAAATTTAGCACACATATAGTTTATAATCTGGATTAATATATAGGATACTTATTACTTTATTTGTTTTATGTTCTTGTTGAACGAAAACACGGGTACAGCTATTATAGTTTTCAATAATAAATATTTTTTCAATAATGTAAGTGCTGAGCTCTTGTCGATGGAGCAGTTGCCACTGTTCACTAATCTCTGCCTTTCTTTTGACCTCTTGATAATACAAGTCCCATTTTATTCTTCACTTGTTGAAAAATGCTTCTTCTAAGTCTTCCTATTCCTCGCTATCCTTCAATTTTTCCCTCCAAAATAGTTTTAAATAACTTGTCGTACCGTATCAAGTGGTAAAAATTATACAAAATAGAATAATACCATTAACAGATGACTATAAAGGTCCGGATCAGTATGGGTATAAACAAAAGAAGGTTACGAAGGACTTTATATTAAATCTCAGATTAAATGATAGATAGGAGTATGGATTTAGGGCTGCAAAACTACATAAATCTCCATTTATAAATCTATAATTATTTTCGATAGCCACTTCTAACGCTTCAATAGTCTACGTTAAGATGGTGCGGTACTGCTTGTCACACGCGGCTGATTCAACTAATATACTGTGGTCAGGCTCCGCTGCCTACCACCCCATCGCCGGGTAAAACTGTAGGCTGATGAACCTGGGATTTTAGATTGTAACGGCGCTATATGGATTTCGACTTCAGTGTTAAAAATAAGTCCCTAAGGACTACAAAATCTATCTAAATAAGGACTACAGAATGCCCGCGCGAATCTTGCTCCTCCGCTCCCGGCTATTTTAAAGACGAAAATACTTATTGTGGGTGTTCCTTAAAAGATACACATATACTCTCCCTAACTATTTTGTATGTCTTTTTAATGCCTACAATTATTGTAGTACATTAATTTGCTATATCTCTTATGGTTTACTCAGCATAAGCCATTTAAGTGCCCGAATTGATTCACCACAACCAGTTTTTTTTTTTTTTTTTGCGGAACTCTAATTCTTTTTCCAAATAAAAGTATCGTAAGTTACTCCCTATAAAATCAGCTATCTACCAGTGAAAGTCCTGTCAGAATCGGTTCAACCGTTTCAGAGATTATCCGGAACAAACAGATAAGCAATTTTTTTTAACACGGGTGTTTTGTTATAGGTATCGTATATACTTTCATATGCATTTAGTAAAAAGCTGTTATTTTGATATTACAAACAAAGACTTCAATTTTATTAATTGTATAGTTGGAGCCTAAAAATGTATGAAACAATCGACAAACCTAAAAAAAAAGTGTACCTAAGGCCGATGCGCTTGCCCGAACAAACCGATTTTCATGTTATATGTTGTTAGTTAACTATGGAGGCACTACGCTATGGATTCTTCAGAGCGTTTTTCGTTATGGAAAGTTGAATACATTGATAACTTGAAATTAAATGTATTTTTCAAAAATAGGGTTTTAAAATAACTTTTTTTTAATAACTTAAAGTCGCATCTCAGTTTCCACGATAACAAAAAACAATTCAATCCCGTAATACATATTCAATTTTATACGATAAACAGTATATAGATAATTAGTCAAGAAATTTTGTTTCCTCGTCAAACAATTTTCCGAGATATTTGTTACAAAAACTCGCACGTTCTAGATACTGTCTGTGTAGATTATAGCTTCTTACATAGTTCCTAATAGAGATACCATAATTTTATAATTATTTGGGACACTTAATTATTAAACAATTATTTAAAATATATAATTAGGTTTTCTTTTATACAAATATAGCGAACAAGTGTACGACCCGCCTGATAGTAAGCATTTACCGTAGCCTACGGACGCTTGTAACACCAGAGGTATCATTAGTGCTTTGACGACCTTGAAACTCCCTTCCAAAAGAAGTTTTGTAACCCTACTCAACACAGGAACACAACGCAAGCTTAATTGGTTGCGATTTTCTTCACTTATATTTCTTATCCATACATATTATATATCATTTAAAAAAAAAATATAAGACGTCATTATTATATATTCGAGACATGGAAACTAAGTAAAAAAATAAGACTAAATAAAAAAGAATGGCTTCACTCAGTATGTTTTTAAATTGTCCCATAATATGTTGAATATGATACATTCATGGAGATAATATACGAGTATACTAAATATTTCATTATACTTTTATAACTGAAGCAGTAAATTGATATTATTTAATTAGTACCAACATATTTTGGTGTATTAAAATATAATTTTTAGCCTGGAGTTCTTATTTGTTGGATATTACGAAGAAAGTCAAAATTACATGTTTAATTACTTGTTTTTTTAATTGGGTAGTAAGAAACCAGTCGATATTGAATACGTTCAAATCCATTTGAAAAATATGTATCTACTATTAAAAAATATAATATAAACATTACAGATATAACACATACATAAAATACCATTAAAATATTAAATCACACTTTAAAAATAATACAAAATTTACTTATTAAACTAAATTATTAATTTATATTCTCTTCCTAATTAATTTCAGCCGAAAGACGTCCATTGCTGGACATGGGCCACCCCCAAAGATCGCCATAACGACCGGTTCTGTGCTACCCGCATTCAACGGCTTCCCGCAACCTTTACCAGGTCCTCGCTCCAACTTGCGGGGGTCAGCCCAAGCTGCGTCTTTTAGTATGTGGCCGCCACTCGAGAACTCTACAGACTCATCGGCTGTCTATTCTACGAGCTACGTACGCTGTCCACTGCGATTTTAGTTTAGCTATGCTTAGGGCTGTATCGGTGAGTTCGGTCCTCCTACGAATCTCCTCGTTTCTTATTTGATCACATAGAGAAAATCAGGGCCTATCCATTGCTCTTGAGTAATCTTAAGCTTTCTTATGAAGCCTGTAGTAGTGCTCCTCCCAAGCGCCATCGTCGCAGATCAAACGCGCACTATTTTATATGGCGACCTTATGCGCGGTGACTTGAGCCGCATCAGGCTGAGATCGTTTCCTGCACCACGTGATTTCATTCCAACATCTGCGTGCACCATGAACGAGGGTTCTTATCTCTGATTGGACGATTTGAGTATTTTGTCCACCGCAGCCCGTTTAGCGTTTGTGACTCCATTTTATATGATAATAATAGTATGAAAAGAACAAGTCCGGTGAAGCTGTAAAAGCCGTTAGAAGCTCCAGGACCCCTAAGGCTAACAGTATAGTCAGTCAGAAAAAAAAACCGAACAGATATTGTATACCTGAATACATCTTTTATTGGACCTTCTATTGCCAACTAAGTTTCTACAGGCCCATAGTTAGCGACCACGTCTCAGCACTATATGTAATTACTGGCAACACCAACTGGTCAAAGACTTTCGTCTCGAGACACTGCGTTATCGTGGACGAGACGATGTTACGTATTTTCCCAAATGCTGCCCAGCCGAGTTGGATTCGACGATTAACCATTTTCTCTAAATTGGATCTACCAAACTGAATAGTTTGTCCCAGGTAAACACAATCATCAATAATTCTAAGTGTATAGGTGCTGATCTTTACGGGAGTTGGCGCTACACAGACGTTTGATATGATCTTCGATTTGTCCATGTTCATTCTAAGACCAACTCGTCCAGAGACTTTACTGAATTCATTGAGCATTGAACGGAGGTATTTCAAGGTCTCGGCCAAGACTAATACGTCATCAGCAAACCGAAGTTGAGTGATGTACTTACCAATTATATTGATGCCTAGTCCTTCTCAGTCTAGAACTTTGAAAATGTCTTCCACTGCAGAAGTAAACAGATTAAGAGAGTTAACGTTCTTTTGTCCCCGCTGCAACAGAATAGGTTTCGACGTCTGATTCTGCAGTCGAATTGACATAATGGCGTTTTCATACATAGACTTCAACACTTAGATGTACCAGTAGTCAACTTGGCACCTCTGGAGAGACTGCAGTACATCTCAGGTCTCAAATGAATCGAAGACTTTCTCATAGTTCACAAATGATAAGCAAAGAGGCAGGTTGTACTCTTCGGTTTTCTGTATAACTTGTCGTAACGCGTATATGTGGTCTACAGTGATGAAGTGCTTTCTAAAATGGTCTTGTTCGGGAGGCTGGAAATCGTCAAACTTGCACGCGAGACGGTTCTTAATAACTCTCAAATAAAAATTGAAAAGGGCCTTTAATACTTCAATAGGATATTATCGCCCTTTTTGAAGAAGAGTACCACCATACTTGTTTCATGCCTTTTATATTCGTGGATAATGGAATTGAACGAAGTCTGAAGGGCTCTAAGTACTGGATTACCACCCGCCTTCAATAGTTCGGCTATGATTTCGTAATCTCCGGGTAATTAGTTGTTTTTAAGCTGGTGAGAGTCATAACTAATCTCGTACAAACTGACGTACGGGATGTCGTCGTCCGTATAGTGTCGTGTCAATCTAGCTCTTGGGTCTTTAGCTAGACTCGTAATGGGTTTCGGCGTCAATGTGTTGTATATTATATATTCTCTTACTTACTTAACTTACTTTTTTCAAAATAATTCTACAAGTAAGTAAACTTTTTATATGATAATTTAATATTTACATACTGATAAATCTTTGTTGACAATTTTAAAAGGTTTTAATAAAGTTTTTGTTTTTTATATATTATTTATTATTAATTAAGTACAAAGTAGTTTATAATTATGGTCACCGCAGGTAGCTGTTCGAGAGCGCCACGCGCTGTCAAGCGTGTCGTGGCGTAACATAGCGTGTGTCGGTGAAGTAACTCCTTACATGCTTCCACTCATCACAAGCTAGCAAAACTAACTTAGCACTTCATATTAAAAATATTATTCTTGTGATTAATTCATTATTATGAAAAATCAAACAAACTTTGTTATGTAACGTACTAAAGAAAAAAATTATTTCAGTTTTATAACACGCATAAAAATATTTATTGATAAAAATCTTGTGTGCGTCTATTAGTGATTCTATAACTTTTGAACATCTTGACCGATTTAGCTAATATTCACATAATACATTTGTTTTATTGAGACGATGCCGCGATGGTTCATAGGTATATTTCAACCTGATAGTTGGCGTTGTTGTCTTACCGTCTACTATCGGAAACAGCTGAAATACGTCAGCCAAACCGCGTATATGGGTTTCTGTATTCAGTAGATCCCCCAAGGCTAGACGAGCTAGGTACGCTTTTCTAAGGACCTAAAGAACTGAAAAATCGTATATTCTGTAACCGACATCAAAAAAAGGAGGAGGTTCTCAATTCGAATGTATTTTTTTGTGGATACTCAGCCATATCTTCTTTGTTTATGAACCGATTTAGATGATGATGCATAATAAATACGATATAACTGAGAACTATAGCTTTATTCAACATTAAAATGGCACGTATTAAAATCTAAAAATGACAGATAAAATCTAGTGACAACGTTTGTCAGTTATACATAAATAAGTCTATGGTTAAACTAAGAAGTTCACATCAGATGATTCTTTTTTTGTTGGAAAGGGGGATACCTCAAGGATGGTCCCGTTTTAATTTCATTGGCATTGGATCTTGAACTTCGAAAATACACCAGAAAACTCAACAAAGTCATTTTGAGGTTGGTTTTCTTTTTATTGTTAAAAAATGTCTTGTGTACTGAAGAGACGAATTAGATACGCTTTTTCAGCTACTGCAAATGATAAAGTCAACAGAAATTTGCACTCAATGAGTATTCATTATTTCAGATAGATAGGTTACCTATGTGTTATATATATACATATTTTATGTTCTAATTTTGTCTAAGCTATCGGTGTGTTTTGTTGGTTGGTGACAGATTTTTAACCTGAGAGTGCTATCTAGCCAGGCGGGCATTAGAAAATAATCCTACAATCATGCATATCCTCACAGTGTTTTCTTTCACCGAAAGTTCAGGCTCATTGCAGGGATTCGAACTCACATCGATCGACGCAGAGTCCGAACAACTGAGCCTACATTGCTTCAATTTTATTTAATTTATTTATATAATTTCTTTGTTAATTTATATAACGTTATCGGAAGATGTGAATCATCTATCTACGCATATAAATTCGAAGAAAATGTTAGAATAAACTAGACGAAATTTCTTTAGCTACTTTAGTAAGTGTTGCGGTCTCGTTAGTAGAAATCTATTTTTCATATAGAATTTGCATTTGGAATTGTTATTTTTTCTTGTCAAAACTGTGATTGGTCTGTCGAATAAAATTATTGAAAGGAAATACACGTTATAAATATTCATTGTTGTGTTATTAAGTAAATACCAATAAAAAACACAAAAAATCAGGATATTTATAATAAGAAACAATATATTTCTTTACCGACCACAACAGTATGGCGACCGTGACAAATTTAAAAAAGAAAAGAACCGTAAGTCGGAGACTATTTTCTTTGTGTTATAACGTTTGCTTGGAGAAGCTTGAAAAGGAAGAAATACATGAGGTTCGTGCAATTCTCATTACTCTAGACGATAGAGCTCAGCAAATGTTTGATATAGAGGAAAAGTTTCAAAATGCAGTTTACAATTTAGACCTCTCGGAGGAGGACACATTGAAAGAATTAGATTTAGACAACTTTTTTCAAAGACAGAACGATTATATTTTTTTGAAGGCAAAGACGGTGTGTGTAGGGTTGCTAAAGTGAAGACGCAACACGGAGAGTACACACGGTCAGTTAGATGTTTGTATCCGCTAGAAGGTATCTAATGTAGTATTAAGTTGGTTTTATTTTGTTTGCTCATTTTTTACGAAATGTTATTATTCTTTCATGTTTTATGACCGCTATCGAAACCTGCCCGTATTATTATTTATTTTTTGAACAAATATTATGTTGTTATTTATAATTCTTGTTTTCTTGCCGTGTAGAGGATGTTGCGGTCTCGTTAGTAGAAATCTATTTTTCATATAGAATTTGCATTTGGAATTGTTATTTTTTCTTGTCAAAACTGTGATTGGTCTGTCGAATAAAATTATTGAAAGGAAATACACGTTATAAATATTCATTGTTGTGTTATTAAGTAAATACCAATAAAAAACACAAAAAATCAGGATATTTATAATAAGAAACAATATATTTCTTTACCGACCACAACAGTAAGCGTTACAATTGAACTTTCTTATATGGTAAAAAGTTTACTTTAAAAATATTTTGGGAGTTTATGCAAATACATATAACAAAATTTGTATTTCATCTTTTTTTTTTAAATAAACACTTCAGTGTCACTGACATTTGGATGTAACTTGATAAAAGCATCTAAACAGCTTTACGGTAACCTCGATCTCGGCACGAACAAAGAAATTTGCTACGTCATATCTTTGCTGTACTGTGAAGTTGTGGAACTGTCTCCCGGCTAGTGGTTTGCTTTCTTCCCACAACATGGAGTCCTTCCAACATGAAGAGACATTTAAGCAGGCCAGCATGACACGATCGCACACGACATAATCCCACGGTATTCGCCGATGTTATTAGATTGCAATGGGTTCACGATCAAGTACCTACAGTGTCATCATTTTGTTGTGATACGATATTTAAAAAAAAACTTTATGCCAGTCATTTTTCTTGTAGGGGATAAAGGAATATTCATGGACGTACCCAGGTATGGGTACCTGCCCCCAAAGGTGCTGTGGTATGCTCGTGGTTACCGTGCCGATGTGGAACGGTTTTCCAGTCAACATTTTTACACCTTCCTATGATCTTGGCTCTTTCAAACGAGGCGTAAAGATACGACTACTCTAGATGGAATCTGTCACCGACGGTCGCCGTTTTATTAGGACTAAAAATGCTAAACCAGTTGGTCTTGAAAAGTCGACCTCAATATTGCGTATAAGTCTGGTCGTCACACCGCTAGGCCATTTTGAGAACGATCATAGTCGTGAAAACCAGGACTTGCATTAACCGTGTCTCGTAGGCTAAATCCTATAAATGTGTCTGTCTTTTCCTTTCGTCGCTTTTTAAATCACAACGTTACTAAAGAAGTCTTCACTTTAAAAACTTAATATTATTTTGCTCTTGTCTCTCTTCTAAGCCCCTTTGGGAAAAATCCTGGCTACGCCATCGGTAATGTTAATATTAGTATCACATATTATTATATTATACTAAAATCCCCATTAAGTATAGAATAATATGAGCGTTATGAAATATTTTAAAATAACAAGTTAAAAAACCTTCAAGTGTAGAGTAGAGAACATGACGAAATTAAGACCCGAGCGTTTAATCTTTACGAACTGTCATAATTTGTACCGTTGGCAAAATAAGTATAAAGCGATTAGTAGCAAATTATACGGTCGCAACTTGCGCTTGCGCAAGTATAGGTAGAGTACGAGGCGCTGTCACACTAAAAGAGAGGTGCGGTGTTATAATGTTAATAACAAAATCATATAACCCTACAAATTGTAAATATTATTTAGGCTAAATAATAATGAAATACTATTCGTTGGAAGTGTATCAACTAAAAGCGGCTGGAGAAAATTTTAATATTTATGTTTTTTAATTTTACTAATAGCCCGAATAAGGTTTTTAGCAAAAGAAAAATTGGCGAAGTTGCCCGAAAAATTGGAATATTTGGGTAATATTTAATGGGTAATGTTTATGGGTTTTTATTGACTAACTCACGATTTGAATGATGGATGTGTGTAATTCTTATTTACTTTTGTTCGTTATGGTTCTAAAAGAGAAGAGTTTTTAAGAAAATACATCGGGGCAGGAAGCTCTGTACTCAAGTTATTGGCTATTATAAGAAGGGATGATAGAACAAAGTCTGCATGGTCAAATAGTTTGTATTTAAAAATAAATGCTTCTCTATATGTCTTTTATGCGTTCATAAACCATTCATCATAGATAAATTTTAGTGAGTGATCATGTGAATACCCGTAGATGTTTCTTTATTAATACAATCAAATTACAAGAGGTGGCGTGCAAGTCGTTTCATTTCGATAACAGGAAAAAAGTTTAATTAATTATTTAGATTTTGTTTTTTTTTTCTCAGCTTCATAATAATTTATTAGTGAACATAGTATTTCACAAACAATTAAGAGATGTATAAAATAGGTACCGTTTAATATGGACTTTAGTAAATAATATGTAAGTATTTAGTTTAATGATAGTTCTTCCTCTTATTTATTGGTTTATCCACAATACTGGAGGAGAGGTATGGCACAGGGAAATTTCTTTCGGGATTTCTCTGTACTTGGGGTAGTCCGACTGATGGAATTCCTTCACCTTACAGAATATCGTAGCCAAATAATCTTGTGTTATGTTCCTGTGGTAAATAAGCTATCCAGAGAACTCTTTGGGGTAGGCGGGTTTCTGATCTTGATCAGCAACGCGCTGTTGTTACCTATGGTATTAAAAGCGTCCATAGGCATTGGTAGCCGATTACCATAAGACTTGCCGTATGATTGTTTACCACCTTTGTAATATAAATTAAAAAAAAAAGAAATATAATATCACGTAGATATAAAAAAATTCTAATCTTCAAAGTTCAAACAACGCTCCAGGAAAATTGTGCCAAGACTTCCAATGGGTATTTGTGGCAATTTAAAATGCATGTTCCTTGTTATTCTTTTAATTCGTTTCACTTGTGCACAATACTATATTGAGCATAGTACCAACAAATTTACAAAATATAGGTCAAATAAAACAAACTTACGAGATAAAATAAAACATTGCATGAAAGTTTGAGATACCGTCAAAAACACCTTCAACAAAAAAAAAAGTATTTATAATACATATAAAACAAATAGTATCCATAATTATTACATCAATAAAATATCTTATTATATTGAAAATTGTTTAAAAACGAAAAATGTCCATTTTATATTTTTAAAGTAGGTAATAATAGTTTATAGTTCACAGTTCACAGTTTGTGTGAAACATTCCCATATCATTTATTATAAATTAATTTGCTAAATATCGCAATATCATTTATTGTTAAAAATTGTACCGTAATTACACGTTCGCATCTCTTGTATATTTCTGTATAGTTCGTGTGAAATTTGTTAATGTCATTATTACTATGTGATTTGCTAAATAACGAAATAGCAATTATTGTTAGCGTAATAAGATATTCGAATCTCTTATGTATTATTATATTTGCTAAATTATGCTTGTCATATATAGTGACAGGTTGTTTTTACCAGACTGCGAAAAACGGGGTATGTTTTTCCAGCGTATATAATGTATGTCTATTTCTTTGTCACCCTCTGTAACCTAAACGGCTTGATAGATTTTAGTATACGAGGTGTCGTTAGATTCGTCTTAATTACGGGAGTGACATAGGCTATATAATATTTAAATACGATATTTGGGAAACAGATAAAAACAATTTTGGCAAGTGTTATTGTTGCATTTGGGTTTTTGTTTGCTTTTTAATTAATAATTTAATTTTTTAACTTCACGCTATTTAACGGGATAAATAAACTTATTTTCATATCTCTCAAGTCATTAAAGTTGCCGGTATTTGTCGACTTACCATCAGGAAAGTCCCGTCAAATTACCGTGCAACTAAATGTTGAATATTAGTTTCGTTTGATATCCATATCATAGGGGTGCTTAAAAATTACTGGTCCACCATCTTTGGAAGTCCGCCATATTGGGTTTAGAATTACGTCACTCAGCTAACAATGCATTGTCGTCCAAAGTAAACGTGCAAGCAAATTTTCAACTCGAATCAGTTGGGGATAAATGGTTTAAAATGCAGGTACAAGATTTGACCCATACTAACAAAGCAAGTAAATAAAGTGCTTATAATTTGGGCGTCGTCAATAGTTGAATAGTAGTAATATAACAAATATAATAAAGGTAAAGAAGAAGGGTACGTTTGCAAAAAAACAAATACGTCGATGGGAAAAGTTAAATGCGTCCATCGAACTTCAACCGACGTTCGACAAACTTTCTAATAGTAGGGCCATAAAACTAAGGTATATTTTGTACAGGTAGTTTTTTTTTCATAACATCATACCATATCATAACATACCATCACGCCCGTGGTCCCCGAAGGAATAGGCAGAGCTATACTAATGTACACCCACAGTTCGCCGAGTATGTTTTTAAGTCTCATGTAATATGGTGCGAGCCTATTGGCATTAATCGGGCACGAAGCCAAACTCCGAGCTGCTACTGAGAATTTAATGGGAAAAACCTAACAACACTTTGCTCGACCTGGAAATCGAACCCAGGACCTCGTTCATATCAGCGTTTTTCTATGTATAATTATTATAGGATATCTCTGGCCACTGATCCGATTCTAAAAATTCTTTCAATAACAGCAAGCCTGGGTAGGCAGTAAGGCAGGGTTCAACGTAAACAACACGCTAGTGACACCTCTCGTGTTACCACTTACCATCAGGTAGGCCGTACGCTTGTAAGCCATCTTAGTTGTATATATAAAAAAATTAACCTCCGACGCAAACAAAGTGTTATCAGTTTAACGTGCGTGTATCTGTGCGTCCGTCTGTTGTATTGTAGCTCTTAAACGGACCAACCGATTTTGAATTAGTTTTTTTTTTGTTTGGAATGTGACTTGATATATTGTGGTCTTAGCTATGATTTAAGAAAATTTGTCCAGCCGTTTGATGATCATCACCTCTTTTCTAGTTGATAAATAGATGTGAGCATCTACCGCAGGTCTCGCCGAGTCGGAATTTGGTATTCTCTTACTTTAATAATATTAGAAGGGCATGGCAACTTTAACTTGATGCTGTAGCACCATTTGGAATACGCAGGATACTCAACTTCTCACCAACTTACAGCAACGATATCGTATTAGGACTTATTTTTCAATAAGTTATGGTTTCAATGAATAGGCTACTTATGTCAGATGTTTCTAAAATTTTCTATTTATCCTGGACTTATTTAAATTTTATGTTTTATAATTACCACAAACGAAATCATCTTGCAAGGTCGTGAGGCGGAAGTTAGCTATAAATAAATACATACGTATGTTGAGAGAGAGGTTAAAATAAACTTAATTTTATTATTAATAGAATCGTAAAAGTTTATTTTCTTTTAACCTTTAGACTTCTTTTGAAAATTATATCTGTGGTCCTAATAAGTGTCATAAAAAATAAGGTTGCAAGTGTCGTCACGCTAAAATAGCATTTATTTACCACGGTCTTATTGTTTTAAGACTATTGTCCAAAAACAGTAGGTCAACTGTCAAACTCAGATTTTTGAAATTTGAAAATCGCGTTTTTCTTGGCCGTGTATTGTATTTGAAGGGAGCGGCTTCATGCAGGTGGACCGTTTCCGCTGTCTGCACACGTCCTTGGTATTTGCGACCCCTGGGTACATCCCTCTGCAAACGCAGGTGTCTTGAAAACGGTTGGGATATATTCAGACATCAATATAGGTACATGTTTTAGCTTGCGGTTATATTTTTTTTATCTCGTTTTTTTTTCTAAAGTAGTGGTGTTATGCAACGTAATGGAGTTAGAAAGAGGATGGGATAGAGAATATATGATAGGGGGCGTAGTTTTATGTGGCTCCTTTGATTTGATCTAACTGAAACGCCTTTCATGTATTTCTGGTGCAAGCTGCCAAGGCTTCAAATACCATTTTCTGGTAATGGTATAATCTCGATATAATTCATTAAATACAATTGTCAATAATACTTTTAAAAATTGAAAATATTATTTTTTTATTTCTCAATTTTTTCGATGAAATTTTGTACACGGGACGGATATAATCTTATGCCTTTTTCATGAATAAACGCGCGTGGAACCGCGGACGCAACGATATTATGCTTGTAGTACTTGCGATATTAATATATCAAGTCCACCCGTGTCAATTTTATACGACATACATCGCCAACGCACCCGTGTAGGCAATTTTTTATACTTTGTATAAAACTATCGACATTTCTATGAGGAATAAATTAATTTTTCAAATTAAAAATATGTGGAGTAGTTTTTGGAATAAATTTTTGTCCTTTTTTGACAACAGTTTCCGTCTTACGCAATGATTTCCTATCTCTTTTGTTTTAACATGCTGATAACAAAATTTGTACCGTGTTCAGATTGCTTTTAGTGAGAGAGTGTAACGCGTCTATTTATAAAACGTCATTGATCAAGTTTGATCAAGTCGAAAGAATAGTTTACCGATAACCTAATTAATCACTCATTATAAACTGGCTTAATAATCCCATTTTATTACATTTCAATTTGACGTGGGTAGGATTGCATCGTGATCAAAATCGATTCGGGCAAGAAAACCCGAAGTAAAAACGTGTTCATAAAAAAATAAAAATATTATATGGACATAATATTAACCTTGTCACTTAATTGTGAGTTACAAAAAGTCGTGTAGGCGGACAGACAAATTAGATTCGGCGTAATCGGTTTAATGTACATACATACATATTATGTATTTACTATAATCGATAATACCGATACAAGGAAGCATTAAGAATTAAATAGATCAAATAGCTTCCTTGTGCGGTCCCTTTGTTCAAATTTGAATACTCCCACACATCACTGTAACTAAATGTATTGGATATGATTTAATTAATTATTAATTCAAAAATTTATGTTATTGTAATTTACTGAATTTATCTCTATGCAATTTCAGATTTTTAAATAATATTGCATGCCAGTATAAATGCTTAAGTATTTTCTACTAAAACCCATATTAAACTGTATTTTGATTCCGATTATTTGTAAATACTATGGTCACTAATAAATTATTATGATAATATATGAAAAGTAAAAATCGGTGAAGAATTAGGTAGACAAAAGGACTGCTAAATATGTTTAGATTTTGGATTCCTTCTTTCTCCTCAATACTCCATTTAGAAACACCGCTTTAGGTTTAAATTATCTGGCTCCAAAAAATAAGTATCTTAAACAATAAATACAAAACTTGATTGAATCATGTTTCTTTAAATTGCCTGAATATTTTTTTTAAAACCACTTACCATCAATCGGGCCAATTTAGTTGTATAAAAAAATTAATAGCATGAGCTAATTTAGCAATTCTTCTAAATCAATTAATAATCTAATTGTTATAAATATATTTAATTCCAAGCGATGTTAACGAGATTAAAACGTCACCTTTTTAAATTTGTGACGCGGCTAAACGACAAAAGTTAAAATGTAGGATTGTGTAAAATGTAAGCAATTCTTATGTTGCAACTTAAAAATTATATTATTCCCTTTTAAGCGAGGTCTGGTTAAAAGAAAATATGTAACTAAAATTATGGGCCTTATTAAGAACCATTTCAGTTTGCTTGTGGTATAAATGTAAGCGGCATCGTAGAAACTGTGCGCGATTCGACAGTGAAGACACAACCGCCACACATATTTTTGTTGTTCTCTTTTTCATAACTTGTTAATTATTCTTTGTTATTGAAAAACCATTACTGTTATTGTAGAGTGGCTGATTATAACGTTGTACAGATTATCTTGTGATGGTTTCACTGGTCTAACAAAATGGTGGCTCCTGTTTAACTTTCCGTTGCCGGCATGGTGAACTTAATTTTTTTTTAAACCTAAGTCATCCGACAATTTATTTAAATATTTGCCGTATATATTGAGATTTGCCGTTGTGTGCGCATTGTGCAAAAACTACTGGATAGATTTTAATTAAAAAAAATTGTTATACAGGGGCGCTCAAATGCAAGTCTCCGTCTTTCCGTCTGCATCACCTTTTATCCGCGATTCTATGTTTTGTCAACGCGTATGATTGGTCGAAGCCTAAGCCTGTGATTGGTCAACGTCTACGATTGGTTGCGACTAACTCACGAACGATTAATTGTAGAACTAATATATTGATATACGCAGTTTATAATAAATCTAATATATTTTAATAATGTGCGCATTGTTTAATTACTAGTTTATATTTTTACTTACTCGCAAACTACCCGTTATATCTAATATATTATTTTAAACCTTAAAATGATTGTTCGACAACTAACGTTATAAATTCAAAAAAATCAAACCAAAATCAAAATATCTTTTATTCAATTTAGGCCCTAAGAAGGCACTTATGAATGTCAACACACTACCACCGGTTCGGAAAACATCCCAGACATCGATAAGAACCGACAAGAAACTCGATCGGGTTTATATTATTATCTTTTTTTTTTAAACTGGTTATACAGTATTTAATTATATACAGTTATTTTCATTTTCAGTAGATGTACATAGAGAGAATCACATCCAGACATCACCATCATTCACGTAAACAGCCACTCTATAATACCCCTTTGACAATAAAACCGGCTTAACATGATTCTTATATATTTTAATATTGCAAACTACCCAAATATTCATTTAAATTATTATTAACCTTACACTTTTTAGATACTTGGTTCTTTCCAAAAACTAAATTATCACGATATCTTCATCCAATTTATTAATTTTTAAGAAACTACGATTTTTATGAGCATCACTTGTACCAATAAACGGAGTAGTAGGAATCCGTACGCGTTTGGGTCGCCAATACAATGCACGTGGTGAGAAACTCTTTTAGGTTGTCGCGCTTTGGAATACATATTCCAGGGGCCTGGAGGTTTGCAGGCTGGCATGACAGTGTAAACAGGAGGTGGAATTGCGCAACTCTTGATGGTTGTCGTTCTTTTTGTATTGTACTAAAAAAATCAAAATCAAAAATTATTTATTCAATTTAGGCCCTAATAAGGCACTTGTGAACGTCAAAACACAACTACCGGTTCGGAAATTATCCCAGACATCGAGAAGAGACAGTAAGAAGCTCGATCAGGTTTATCTTTTTCTTTTTTAACAGTACAATAATAACTTTACACAGTAATATCGTGAATACAAGAGAGAGAGAAAGAGAATCACCTCCAGACATCACTGTCATTCACATAATGATCCACCCTATAAAAATCCTTTACAGTAGAACCTGCCTGTTAAGGTCTTTGAACTTGTTGAACTGTGTTTATAATCAGGCACAGTGCCGTTAATTTTCCATATAAATATAGAAAAAATATCTATATACATCTCACTACAGGCCTTGCTTTGCACCACACACAACTATGTGTCGATGCACGCATTCAACACAAAGGCGCGGACGGCGCGGCGGTCGCGTCATCGGAGGTAAAGACCAATCTCACTTACGCACACGCGAGCCGCAGAAATTAACCTTATTTTTAAGAAACTATAATTCGACGCTATTATGATACAGTTGCGTCGATATTTTATTGTGATAATTTTTCTGTTGGAGGACATATTCATATACTGACTGATAACGGTTTTCTTTCTTTGTCCGTATGTAAAATAATAAAATAACATACATTTTATTAATTGTGTCCGGTGAATTTATGTTTATTACCCAGCCTCAATAAGAATTGATGTAACGATATACGAGTTCATTACTTTTGAAATCCTAGACTATTCGTTACCTAATAAAAACCGGTCTGAGAACCTATTTAATTTTTTAATCAACTAGACATTACGCTTGTGTGAAAGACTCTTTGCAGCTTGTGATAAATTATTTCTTGTATTTTAAATAACTTATAATTACTATTAGAACTGTACGTATCATCAGTTCCAGTCTATACTAAATTATAAATATTATAGAGCTCAAGTTAGTTAGTTTGTTTATTTGAACGCGGTGATCTCAGAAACTATCACTCAGATTTCGAAAATTATATTTTTATTAGTTAGCCGATTTATTCTGGAAGGTTATATGCTATATAACTTCACGCTACGAGCTTAAGTAGCGGAGCAGTAAACATGAACGTGAAGGAATCTGGCAAGCTTTAGTACGGGAAGTAACTACACGGGTATGAAGGAGGCGCAGTGGAGAATTGGTTGGTTAAATTTAACACGGGTGAAACCGCGGGTACAGCTAGTAAGAATATACACAAAGATCTGGTCCAAGACCATATTTATTATTTGAAAAAAGAAACACGTAAATCGGTTAAGTGAATCTCAAGTTAACAGATAATAAGCACACTAACGGAAAGACCTTCTTTTAAAAAACGTACAAACAAAAATACAATAATAATGATATACCACTCTATTTTTCTTTCAGCTATATCTAAGGTAAGTTAGAATTTCAAGTGCATCCATCTCATCATCATCATCATCATTTCAGCCGCAGGACGTCCACTGCTGAACATAGGCCTCCCCCTTAGATCTCCAGAGCGACCGATCTTGTGCGGCCTGCACCCAACGGCTCTCAGCGACCTTTATTAGGTCGTCTTTCCATCTAGTGGAGGGCCGTCCTACGCTGCGCTTTCCGGTGCGTGGTCTCCACTCGAGAACCTTTCTGCCCCAACGGCCGTCAGTTCTCCGAACTATGTGCCCGCCCACTGCCACTTCAACTTGCTAATCCTTTTGGCTATGTCGGTGACCTTAGTTTGTCTACGTCTACCTTAGTCTGTCTAGTTTGTCCATCTACTCGTGCAATTTACTGAAGAATTCGTAACATTTAAAAACATATTAGCACATCGGCCGCAGCATCGCTCGCGTAGATAATAAGATTTGTACAATTTTTTATTGTAATTGAATTGACTTGTTTACTATTCATATATGAATCTGAATTCGAAAAATATTATTTTCTATACAAGCTTTGCCACTCCCTTTCATTTCCTTAGGGGTTGATTTCAGAGGAATCTCGCGTTAAACGATGCATATTATAATATCCACATATTCTCTAAATTTATAATTATTCTTAATACTTTGGGCTGAGTGATGAAGAGTCAGATAAGACAAAGTCTTTTATATGCTAAAGAAGACTAGCTGTGCCCCACGGTTTCAACCGTATAGCCTAAAGTCGTAGCGTGCAGTTCAATAGCCTTTAACTTTCCTCAATAAATATAGGATATAAACTTCACAAAGATTTTTTCAAATTTTACTAGCAGTTCCAGAAATTAGCATCCTCAAACAAAAAAAAAACGTTTCAATCTCTTGAGATTTATAAAATAAGTACAGTGAATATAAGATTCTATTGTTTTGAACATCAATTATTTTTAACAGTGCCATCTTTAAACTAGATCAGGTACTACAACAGAACCGCTATTTTAGCGGCATTCGTTAACATAAGATTGCACGAGATATATTTACAAAGGTGGCATAAATTTTTTAATTACAACTTAAACATCGATTTAGAGGCTATAAAAATAATGTCATACCATATTTTAAATAAACTATATTGTTTTTATATATTTTAACTTACTGCGGTACACGTAACTCGATGGAGAACCCAAAATACCTTTCCGTCTTGGATCCAGTTTGAGTTATTTCACAAAAAAACAATGGTAAACTAAACAAAAAAAAAATACAAATCACGGCACTTTCACTGTTATTTATAAACTTGATTAAATATTGTTTTATTTAAAAAATAATACCGATATAATTGTAAACGAAAAGGGATATGTTCCTAATTATTTTATATAAAGTTAAGAGACGTCGGTGCTCATTGAAAGACTGAGATTTTTATCTGTGTTTGGTTTTCTGATCACGCATCGACGGTGTCTACATTAAGAAACGTTTGACCGTTAAGCACTCAGTGACACAGTGTCTCTCCGTGTCTGCTTGTATGACCGCACAAAAGATTTATACAAAAAAAAAAAAATAACACCGGTATTTAAATATGCAAGTAGGAACCTATATTTATATATTTCACCAAGGATTTTTATATAATGTTATAAATTTGGAATACATTGTATGCATTAATAAATAATAACATCCAGTCGATAATGCCTTCGACCTATATTTTGATTTAAAACTTACTCGTATATTAAGTTTTTGTTTGTAAATATATATGTACATTTTAATGTAATTATTTATTAAAATATTTTATATGTAATATAAACTCACGATTTAAACACTGTGCCCGTAGTTGGAATACGCTGTAACGGATGCCTATAGTTATCTCGCTCTATTGCGAATAAATTGAAAACATGTGTGCTTGTATCCTTTTCTTACAACATTTTTATTGGTAAGTTGTTCATATTAGTAAAGAATTAAACGGATTACTCATTTTATGGCGTTAAGGGTTGATAAATGAATTTATAAACTAAAGTTATGTTCATGAAAGTTGTACATGTGCAACTGTGTAATTTCTTTTTTAGTACCTACCTGTTTATTGAAACTATTAGCGTGTTTGTGGAATCGATACAATGAAATACCTACTATATTTGCTTGACTACTTCGTCTACATATATTTAAATAGTTATTAGAATATTATTTCATTTTATATAAACTAGATAATAAAAATAGAGCAATAATCTTATTGGTCGTAAGCGCGACTGCTATGCTCGAGGATCTGGGTTCGATTCCCAGGTCGAGCAAAGTGTTATTAGGCGTAGTATGGCTTTGTGCCCGATTAATGGTAACAGGCTCGTCCCCAATTACATGGGACAACATACCCGGTGAACTGTGGGTGCACATTAGTACCTCTGCCTAACTCTTTGGGGATACAGGCGTGAAAGTATGTTATTTAATAAAAAGCGAACTTGTTTATATCATGGTTTCTTGGCAATTAAGTAAGTACCTACTCCCAATTACGAATCGTCACGCATTCTCATATCGTCCCGTGGATTTTTATTCATAATTCGTCACGAAACTCACGAATGGAACCTATTTCTAACGCTTCGCTAATTAGCCCTTTTATTTAACAATAAATATTTTAAAGCAAATACGTATTTGAACTACGAATACAAGTATTTCAACTCGAAAATAAATAATATATTTGATATTGATTATAGATAATAAAACAGACGGTCATTGCATTTTATAAATAAATACTACAAGAGAGAAAGTTGTTTGTACGTTTTTACTGTGTATTCTCAAAAATTAGTTCGTTTTTTTTTTATGTTTAAGCCAATAGTATGGGTATTGTATTTTTTTTGTTTGTGTAGTTAATATATTTACGAGATTTATTAAATCCTATCAACATACTATGATTTTTATAGTCATGTGTTTTGATGTAACATCTACATTGTATGATATACATGGCATATTAAATGAGATGTAAGATAAATTTACCCTTATTCAAGTCACAACCGTAAAAACGCATTTTTTTTTAAATTCATAATGAAGCGTTTATTCAGATTGGACCGAAATCTTAAATAGGAAGTTGTTTTGCTAACTTATAGCCATCCTTGTTCCATTATTCAGGCATCAAAGCACGAAAACATTATTTAGGAGTTATGACGAACCGATAACAATAACTATAGAAAGAAGCACTTGGTAGATAAGATGAAAGGATAGAACGAGCTATCCGAAGATACGTTATTGAAATACGAAAACTTACCAATGGATAGATATTTGTATCGTTAATATCGAAATAGCGGATAAACAGATTATTGTAAACGGGTCTTAATCATAGTGCTTCAAGATAAACCCGACCGCAGCCACTGTATTTATGGCCGTTGTCAATAACATATCTGAGTTTACTATCTCCGTTTAGTACATTTTTGCGATAAGTACTATCTTTAACCAAAGACAGATATCGACTTTCCTCTTTTCTATCCAAGCTATAGGATAGGGATATATATTATTTAGATACTAAAAACTACCCATTGATAGGTATTAAAAAAAAGTAAGGACAAAAGGTTATATTTGTCTATCTTTAGTAACTGAAAAAATGGATAGATAGGTTATTGAAAACGGCCGTTAGACGATTCTATTTTCCTAGGCGTTTTTCTCCTACACTCTTTTCTCCAGTCATAATCTGAATTGAAGTTTCGATTTTCTGTTACTAGCTATATGTCCGCACACTATTTGTGTCAGTTTCGTCACATCAGCGAGAACTAAATTTATGGGTCCGCGAGATGCAAATGGGGGTCGACAATAGTTAATTCAATTTAAGTACATCGGGACCAAAATCTTGACTTTCTATAAATAAAATAATATAATATGTATACTATATATATAATACCTTTCTACTTACTACTACTAATACTTACTTATTTTTGTAGGTAGTTTTGTTAAAATTTAATTCCAATAACAGTCTTGAATTATTATAAATCTTATCGTAGTATCTAATTACATATTAAATTTCATTTGGCAAGATATTCGCTTTGTGGTCGAAACATTAAAATCGTTTATTTATTTATAATAATTTCAGTTGACTAGGATTCACTGCTATTTTAATAAATGTATAAAATTTAATATTTATTTGTTTTTCACTTAGTATAAACCTATTAAGATTAAGAACAATTTCACCTGTCAAAAACATTTGAATTTGACGAATCTGTAAAAAATCAATATTCAACTAGGTCTACCCAAAACAGTAAAAATTTGTAAGGGATCTACGAGATAAAAAAGTTTGAAAACCATTAATTTAGACCATCAACGTCTTATCAGAAGTCTTTATACCTTTGTGTCGTGTTTCAGAGGTGAGTAGCGTTTCGAGAGTTCCATGGGGACCCGGATTTCAGACAAACAACGCGCTAATGATACATATGGTATTACAAGCGTCTATAAGTTACGGTAGCTGCTTACCAGTAAGCGGGCCGTATGGTCGTTGGCCACCTTAGTTTAAAAAAAAAAGAATATACAGATAGAGGATTGAATTGGAGATACAGGATTGAATTGGAATTGGAATTGATTATAAATAGACAGTTTGTGAAATAACGTAATATAGACAGGCTAACGCTCTAAAATTAGGCGGTCTCACGCCTTATGTATTTGTAATGTATGCAGAACACAAATTATAGTCATGTAATTAGAATGTCTAGACAGCTCTACCCTTGGAACGAGTTTCATACTACCTATTTAGGTCAATTACAACGAACAAACGCCATCGAGAATTCGTAATAAAACGCAATCGTAGTGCTAATATCGACAACTTCTGGGAAGCTACTTCGTGAGAAGTGCGTGTGTCCGTTCGTAGTTGAATCAATTTAATTTTCATATCGCATACTGACCGAAATACGTAGAACCGATGGTCGAGGCCGTGACTTGGTTCAAGCATAACGCTTGGTGGGGCAGTGACCCTTCGATTGACAGCCCCTGAGGTTCTTGCCGGCCCATTTTCTGTGGAAATATAAAAACAAAGATTTATATTGCTCCATTTGTAATTTACTAAAGAATTATATAAAAGTGCACCGCCATCTGTTGAATAAAGCTTAAACCACCTTTAAAAGTTAAACAGATAGTTTATTTGAATTGCAATAAACATTTAAGAGATGGCGCTACCTACCCCTTGACTTTCAAGTGAAGTCCTTCGACTGAATATTTTTATTGTCTATTAGCGTGATGCAAAAGCTTTCTTCTACCCCTCTTTGAATGCATGGAAGACTGTGAGTTTTGGCATGGACAAAGTTTATATGGAGAAGGAGTGCAGAAAGCTAAAATTCATCTATAATATCTATTACCAACATAATAAATTAAATCAATTAATACTGGGCATCCTAACTGACCAGTGCCATTGAACTTAGACCTCCCAAAATAGTGACATTGTCATTCAACGAAAAGTGACAGCAAGTGATGTAGATAATACTCATTGTTTAGGTTCATGAATACTGCAAATGTCAAACAGAAAATAGTCATGATCAAAAAGTCGCTGGTCGAATTTCGACCTTACGGCGATCGCTAATATGATAAAATATACGAGGGAAAGCTGGTTGCTTTTTTGTTGAATTACCTTTTTACTAGCAATGTGATTTGTATTTGGATTACGGAGGGATAACACAAAAACAAGATAAATGTAAATGGTTTAAAAGGCGGTAGCAAGGGTTTTGTAGGTCGAGCTAAACCCTTTTTTTGTACCAAGGCGATTAACATATCTCAAAAAATATTCCAGGCACTTACTTAATTCAACCTGCGTTTAGTACTTGATAAATGTGGAAATGGAAAACATAAATAACTCGGGTACTAGACTGATTTAAGCGTATCAGGTGTAAATCCAGCAATCTAGATTTTTACAGAGTTTTCTTTCAAAAGTACTGTTCTTCCAGTAATACTAAATACTGTCTAAAGGTAAGTGTGACCACTTAGAGATGCAGATTTATGAAAAGTCACCGTTTTCATGCCAGTCTGCAAGCACCAAAACAGTAGCTGGATAAAAAATATCAGTAACTGTGTTTCACTGTCTGTCTGGTAGTCAAAGTTAATAGTGCCTTAAGCTGTATCTTCATTTGTTGTTCGGATTTACCGCATTTAGAATTGTTTGTGTATCTTGGACATATTTGTCGCCTCTTCCACCCCAAAATTAGAAATGGGCCTAAGTTCACTTGTTGTTTTTGTTTTGCTACCAGTTATCGAGAATTGAGTAGTTACTGAGAAAATCAATTTTCAAAATAATCTATTCAATTAATAAAATTGAAGTGTCTGTTTGTAATGTCAAACTAACAGTTTTTTACTAAATGCATATGTAAGTATATACGATATTTTTAATAAAAACCAATTTTTTTTATTGTCTGTCTGTTTCTTCCGGGCAATCTCCGAAACGGTTGAACCGATTTTGCCGGGACTTTCACTGATAGCTGATGTTATAGGGAATAACTTGGGCTACTTTTATTTTAGAAAAAGAATTAGGATTCCGCACAAATAAAAAGAACTTGTCACGGTGTATCAATACGGGCGGTTAAATGGATTACGCTGAGTAAACTATAAAAGATATAGCAAATTAATGTACTCAACAATTGTAGGCATTAAAAAGACCTACAAAAAATACCCACAATAAGCATTTTTGTCTTTAAAATAGCCGGTAGCGGGGGAGTAAAATTCACGCTGGCATTATGTAATCCACGTGAGCGAAACCACGAGCACAGCTAGTATTAAATAAAAAATAAAAATGTAAATACTTGAATTTCACTGTTGTCTTTATTTCTTTGTTCTTGGCTGAGGTTGATGTTTTTCGTTTGCATTTTCCACCATCCGAGCCGGTCTGGCTCCAACTGCAAATATGATTAAATATAAAAGGAATAAATCATGTTGTATATTATTTTATTTGCGAAGGAACGAAACAAGTACTAAAACCACTATTTTGTATGAGCAGCGTTTTTCTTTCTGATTAGATATTTAATTCGTACTAGGGAATTTTATAATTCCTATTCTACCTACATGCAGTCAGTGGCGTAGGTAGCATAGGTGATACGAGGAGCGGTAAATCGCAATTATAGGGGCGGCTAGAGCTGAAAACGAAAAATATGTATTTCCTTACAAGAGTCCACTTTTTTAAAAATTACTTCTCACTTTTTTCCCAGTTCTTTAAACTTCGCAATCAGGATTTTTAAAGTTCCTATGTAAAGGCATTGGCGTAGCTAGCAGGAGGCACGGTGAATCGCGCTTATAGGGGGTGATTAGAGCAAAAAAGGTAAAACATACACATGCCTTCCAGGTAACGTTTTTTGAGTGTTTTCTCCACGTTTACTCACTTCTTAGTACATTTGAGTATCACCACCAAAAAAGTGGCCCTGAGGCGGGTCACGCCGTTTCCCTGCACGTTACCCGATACACTTAGTATTAAAATCACTTAGAATTATAAGAAAATTACACTTTACATTTTTTTGTTTAAATAACTATTACAAGTTAGGTGACACCACACACACGCACACACTCACACACTCACATTAATTAATAAACATCTTTTTAAATATACTCATACACACTATCGTTATAGTTAGGTATAAGTATAAAATGTAATTTATGTACTACTTACATACTTCTTAATTCACACTTTAGAATAATATTCCAATTATTTTACAATTTTTAAAATGTGCTGCGAAATTTGTATATCTTAAATAAATAAAACATTTATGCATATGCTTTCCAGACAACGGGGGTTCGTAAATTGATGTCTCCGTAAGACTGGTGAGTACCATGTTGCCTGTTAGTTGTCTAGTTTTCCTCCTGAACTTAACCCAAAATCTCCCTAAAATTCGAGTTTTAGGAATAAAACTTCCTGCCATATAATATTACTTGTTCGACCTTTTTAGCCGACTGCAGAGAATGAGGGTTATGGTTTCAAACGGATGTTTATATATGTCTACTTTTAGCATACGAGGTATCGTTATATTCGTCCTTAATTGTGGGAGTAACATAAACTATATAATATTTAAGTACGACGTCTGGGAATCAAATAAAAAGCAAAGCAAAAAAAAAAAAAATACTCGGGTTTTTGTTGCAGTCGGGTTTTTGGTTTGTTGTCTTGTTAATTTAGCTTGCTTAGTGTTACTTCCAAAAATCAAGAATAGTAGTAACCACCTATTTATCCAGTTTATAAAAAAAGTCCCGAATGGGTGCTTCATTTTTTTTTAACTCGCCATTCCTCATGTAAAAATTCCCTGAATTTTGGGAGAAACTCCCCGATTTGTCAACAGTGGGCAGGTGTAAAAGATAGAAAAATAATATGTACCTAAGTATTGTACGAATTCAATCATACTCGTGATTGATCAATAGTTCCCGGGGTTTGTATAAACCGCGGTGACCGCAACGTCCTGTTCGACGGTTCGTTTATTATTTTATAAGGGTTATTTTTGTTTCCCCTCTTTTAAATTGATTCTATCAATTTTGCATCGGGAAATTTTGTGTAAGTAATAACATATTTTTTACACAAGCTCAGTAATATGACTGTAGCTAGCTAATAAAATATAGTTCAGCGGTGACTGCCAAGAAGAGAGAATTAATCGACAGTCGTTTTTAACGCTACCACTGCGAAAGTTACTAACTAGAGATAAATATGATCTCGAAATGTGACACAGAACCAAGTCGATTGATCCAGATTAACTAGTTAAGTCAGGTATTGCCATTGTGTGTATTGAATAGGCGTCATTTTTTTGAGGATTTAATATCACGTTTGGTGAATTTAACTTGGGTGTCTGAAGGTGTTATGTGACACCTTTGTAATCCAGTTCAGTGACAGTCCTTTACTTGTGTTAGTTAGGGTTAAGTCCTGACTTCAACAAAAGACGGGAGGTTAGTCAATTCAAATGTTTTGTTTTTATGGATGTTCAGCTATAACTTCTTTGTTTGTGATCCGATTTGGATGGTTGTTTTTGTTAGATAGGGGGTACCTCAAGGATGGTCCTTAATTTAATCGGCATTGGACCTTTAACTTTGAAGATACACAAGGAAACTCTTCAAAAAATTGAAGTTGTTTTTTTTGTTAAAAATTATTTTGTTAGGAAATATTATTATCGTTCTTAACTTGTAATCGCACAATGGTGAGCAGTGACCTTTTTCATTTTAAGTCATTCTTCGCTGTCCCGAGCTATTCTCATCCAGGGCTGACCCACGATTTTCACAATATCATCAACATAACGAACTAGTGCCGTCCGATGCCTCGTTTACCTGCACGGGGCCATAAATCTGTCAACGTTTTGGTCTAATTGCTATCACTCTGCCTGGAAACATGCGCTGCCCAACTGTATTTTATTTTCATAGTTATTTTTCTGACGTCACGTAACGGACGTTCGTCGATATTTTTCACGCTTTGATTACACGTACCGAGTACAGTGGTAATGGTGGGAGATTATCAGCTACCTATACTAATGCAATCAATCGATTATGATGATGAATCGTGATATCTCGGTTATAGCCATAAGTAATTTCAAATTTGATAGAATTAGTAAGTAACTTCAAACTTGGTGTTGGTAGTCCAGAGGACCTTTTTTTTGTAGCTCGTCGGTATACAAGTTCTTATAGATCATAGAATCATGATCACCCGCTAGACCAAGAGAGAGATGTGTGCCAGTGCGTTTTATAATTGTTTTTATTTTGCACCGAGTTAGTACTCAATTCAGTTTTTATGCATTACAGGGTTTAGAGGACAATTAATTTTAAACAAATTGTAATATTCACTTAACTGTATTTTATTATGTTTAAATGAATCTTACTTTGAAGTTTTCTAAATAGAAAGTCAATGGATACTTCTCTCGTATATTAGATACACCAAAAAATATTATTAATTAAATTACATGTGCCGTGCCAGTGGTCTGTGCTGACGGGACATTTTTGTATAATACTATCATGTCACTACAAAATACTCAATGAATTAACTACCATGTGGCGAGTACGCACCGCGAGTGTATTTACACCTGCAGAGTGAGAGAAAGCAGAAATGGGTACCAGGCCTCTTAAGTAGAATTGGGTCCGAAAGACTGTCTCGCTCATTATACCTCTATAGGACGATGCCCACGTCATCCCTAATTCTGCTCCATTAGCATTGTCTATTTTACGAAATATTTTCAGAATGGTTTGACAAGGAACGGCCCTATCAGCACTTTCTGGTCTTTAAATACTATCGCTATCCTAACCAGTCGTATCCAGCCCGTAGGGGAGTTCACTAATAGTAAAGCTCAAATGATACATTTATACATGTTCATATTATATTTTGTTAAACCTTCTCTAATAGTGAAAGTGAAATGGAGTTACAGAATAATAAATATTGTGATAAGAGAGCGTTGCGGTGTGAAAGAAGATATTTATAGTCACACTGATTGAGAAAGGGATGCTTAGATGCTTTGGGTATGTAGAGAGGATGAATGAAAGAGGAATGTCTAGACAGACTTAAGACGAGCGTGAATGGAACGTTGGAAGAGGAAGGCCTACACGGACGTTTCGCGATCAAATTGGAGACATTCTGATGAAAGGTCAGGACAAGAGTACTCTAAAACGAGAAGCCCGCGTGAGAAAAGATTGATGAATGTTGAAGAAGTGAAAGATGTATGCCAGGATCGTAGCAAGTGGAAGGACGTGGTCTCTGCCTACCCCGATGGGAAAGAGGCGTGATTTATGTATATATTTATGTATATTCTCCAATAGATTAATATATAATAAAAACATTTTTTTTATTTTAAAATATAGTTTTTTGTGTGATAAGTGATAATTGATAATATATCAATAAAATTTCTGCTTAAATACTTGTTAAAAAAGGGCAATTCCTATAACGGGTTCAAAATTTGTTTTTGTATGTCACAAAATTCATCGTTTCTACACACGTTACACATAATCTTTAAAAAAAAAGTTAAATATTTAAATAATGCGTTAGTTAAGCAGAATTAAGTGTACTTCCTGTGCGGACGACGTAATAAGCTGATAACGCACGCATAGCATCAAGCCATGTGAAAGTTCGTAAGATTATGTTCAAAATTTATAATAATAATAATTTACCCGTCTTCCAAAGAATGTGAGGGGTGCTCGCTCACGGATTCGTATTATCTATGTGTTATGTTGCCGGGTAAAGACATTCATAACTACTTTCAAGTATGCCCACGAACACATGGTAAAGATGGATTTTGTAAACAAGCTAACTTATTCAGTAGATACATAAAATTTTGAATTATCAATAAATACAGCAATAAATTGAATGAACTGAATCAGTTTATAATTTATTTATATTATGATAATTAATAACAAAATATTTATTAATCAACTTCAAAAAAAGAATTACTCAATTCGAATGTTTATTTTTAAGGATGTTAAGCCATAACTTCTTTGTTTATGTACCTATTTGGATGATTCTTTTTTGTTCGATAAGCGAAATTGAACCTTCAACTTCGGAGATACACCAGGGAACTCTTCAAAACCATAGAAGTTGGTTATATTCTTTGATAAAAATTGTCTTGTTTTGAAATCGATAAAAAATAAATATCGATCACAAAATTTTGAAAAAATTACATGAAGGTACAGACAGAATAAATAGGAGACATAGGTACATACAAATATTACTGAAGTAAACATCTCTGTTGATATGTGAAAGGTCGTGACTGCCTCTGTATGGAGCTAACAAGATCTCATTAAAATCTTCAGTCGTGTAATCCATGATTTAAAGGCTGCTTAGCACTTGTTTATCACTTTGAACTTTGTGGAGGGAAAGTTGAAACTCAAACACCGGTGTGTTTATGGTTTCGTTCGGATTTCGTTCCTGTTTTAGTAGAACACGATCTCAACTTATGTATTTTACTTTGATCAGTACATAGTATGTGAACCTTTGAGTTACATGTATGTACATAATATGTTTACTTGGGAAACACGAGTTCAAATAAAGATAAGGCACAGATAAATGTCTTTGGAGATCTCTACTATACTTGTGGTAGTCCAGACTGTTAAAATACCTCCACTTTAGCTGCGAAACAACCTTCTTGAGGCAGGAACGTTCAAGATCAGAAATACGCTAGTGATACCTAAACGTCCGTAGGCTACGGTAGCCGCTTACCGTCAGGCGGGCCGTATGTTTGTTTATCATTTCAGTCCTACACAAGGTAAATTGGAAATTTAAAAAAACCCTGACGCAAGTAACCTATTCATTGAGACCATTCCAACTTCAATGAGCCTAAATGCGATATCTCTGCTGTTTGTTAGCGAGGAGTTGTGTATTCTCCAGATTCCAGATGGCCATGAAGCATTAGATCAAGATTGTATATCAATTGTTTTCTTTATCGCTTTTTTAAAAACAATAAATATATTTTATTATTGCTAATGAACACTACATTTAAAAAAATAAGATTGGTGTTTAGGTAATTACTTTGAGGACTACGATATATTAAAAAAGAACGATTATTTTTACTTTATGTAGGTAGTCCGGGAGTTGACAACTTTTGGAAAATTGTTTTAAAAACTTAATATGTTGAAAATAATACCTATGAAATTATTATTTTTTCATTAATACACATATAAATAAAAATATGCCACAAAAACGCGGCGTTATGGTACCACAACGTCATCATTCATGTTATTTGTAATTTTATATGATAACAGTGACAAATGTGTCAACTTATGCAAGAGAATTATGAGAATCATGTTCATAATTCCTGGATGGTCATTTCACGTTTTCTAATCGGCGTTTCAAGCCACGTGACTGACAGACAAAAAATATTAAGTAATAAAGAATTACTTTTTCCAGATTTGTATTGTTTTAGGCTTTTTATGTATAGACCAATATTACTCAATAATTTATTTTAATTTTTAAACATACAGTCAACTCGCGGTTTGCGATTGCAACGAAAACCAATTTATTAATATAAGGTTTCGCTTAGAAATCTAATCACTTAAAACACATTACAACATGTTACGAATACAAGAGTACATAACGTTGAAAACCCGAAAAACCCCTCAACGAACAGAGATTGAAAAGAAACGATAATCTTGTAAAAACTTGTAAAGGGTTTATCTACCTTTATCATAATAGCTCGAAGCCCAATCAATGGTTATTTCATTCACAAAGCTACTTCGGCACGCTACAGTTCAGATCGGATCCATATAAAAGCGACTACACACTTTCTATAAACAAAATTTTAAAGTTATACTTGTGCGATATACTTGATGCGTTTAGTTCAAGGTAAAATAGAGATTTTTTTATTGTTATAGGTTTAGTGTTGTGGTCACAATCTCACCTCACCTTAATTGACGATTTGGCTCAAGATGGGAAGCTTAGTGGAAGGCTGGCTCTCAAGTGCAGCTGCCGGGACACACCTATTGGTGTTTGGTGACAGGTGGGCATTAGAAAAAGCTCTACCAACATGGTTTCATCACTATGTTTTCCTTCACCGGGAGCTCAGGATTATTGCAGGGATTCGAACTCGCGTCGATCGACGTGGAGTCCGTACACGCTACCTATTTAGCCATCATTACTTTACCTGCGCGCATATTATGTGACGGAAGTACGACATGTATGCTGAATTTTTTATAGTGTTATACATAATATAAATATTATTTTAAATCAAAATATTTAATTACAGTGCAATTTCACACGTTGAGAAATCTAGACTTCTGTATTATCCCGTATTTTTTATAAGAACATTTCTCAAGCGTTCAGGTTTCTTTACGGCGTTTTCCTTCCTTGGTACACGCCGGGAATAGAATCTGTAGTTATTGAAGCGACATTCGGTTGTCTAAACCATTCGATTCCATGAAAGAGAAGTCTTAAAGTGGTTCTACATTCAGAGATTCGTAATTGTATGGTGAATTAAGTAAAGTAAATTGCTGTAATAAATCTAAACGCTTTAGATTAAAATTAGGCTACAATAAAATACTGCTCGTTTTAACACGAAACCTTCGCGGGAGTTAAACCTTGTTGGGGAGGTTTTATCCGTAATTATTTAACTAGATTTTTGCGAGTTGACCAATATGTTTGAAAATAAAAGTAAATTATTTAGGTATTCATTTATTAGGTATGTATTAGGTATTTATTTATTAGGTATTCATAACAAATCATTGTTGGTTTATTTAAATTTGGGAAAATTGAAATTTTTACGCCAATCAGAAAACGTGACGTCATCGTGCAATATTTCTATACATAGTCGAGTGATATTCTTATTAGGTTATCATATTATATGACAAGTAACTCTAAAATAATAACTGTGAAAATAGTGAATTGAAAATTACAAACGATATTATGTGCTGAAGAAATTACATAAATTTCAACTGAAATTCCAGTAAAATTAGTTTTATATATTGAACAATGACGTCACGCGCGATCACAGGACCATAATGCTGCTTTATAATGGTATATTTATTGTTTAAATGAAATACTACTTTAAAAGGTGTTAACATAGGTATAAAGTGTTTAAAAAAAGTTTTTATAAGTTCCTGATGGTCATGTCCTCCTAAAATGGAATAAAGTGATTCATAGTGAATTTAAAGCGGCTAACTATTTATGTATATATTAAGTTAACACCTTGTTTGTTTGTATCCTATGCGTTAATAAACCCTTTATCCGATTACGATGAAGCTTCTAAATCTCTAAGTTTAAAAAAAATCTTAGGAGATTTCTCTTTACTTGGGGCAGTCCGACTGGTGGAATACCTCCACCCTACTGAAGATCGCAGCCAAATAACATTGCGTTGTGTACCTGTTGTGAGTAGGGTTTTCAGAGCTCCTTGGGGTAGAGGGTTCAAGGTCGGCAAAGCGCTAGTGATACCTATTGTATTACAAGCGTCCATAGGCAATGGTAGCCGCTTACCATCAGGCGGGCCGTATGCTTGTTTGCCACCTTTGTGGTATACAAAAATTAATTATGTGTGCAATTCACACGTGGTAGAAGTGAAACCTTCACATCTATCTTCTTTTTTAATTCAGAAATTAATCAAATACACACTAATTTAAAGTTTATGAAAATGTACATACAAGTACTCACAATCACTATTCACAACATCGTTTTCAATTAATACACATTTGAAATATCCATGGTAACCTAACACAAAATCAATCAGTAACAGAATGTCATAAGTGTTGTCTAAAAAATTTTTGTTTCGTGCCTTTTTGGTGAGGTAATTAAATTCATTATTGCGCGGCAACAACAAACTTTCGCTTTTTCGTTTCATGTTTCATCGACTTTCAAATCACAACGATGCTAAAGCTCCTTCACTTTAAAAAGCTTTCTGTATTTCTGTAATAAATAGCGCGCGAGTAGATTAATTTCGGAGAGAACGAGAATACAGTCGCTGGAATAAGCTAATGTTTTATATCATAATATAAAACACACTTTGAAGTAATTTTGTTTGCTTCTATTTATGTAAGTCGAATTGTCAACCCTGAAACGTATTTTTCTTGAATTTTATTCAACGAGTCAAGTGTAAAATCGCCGCAATAAATCCGAATGAATATTTTAAACGGCACCGGAATCAAACCCGTTTCGGTTTACATTTTAATTTAATGACCGACCGGAGATAATTGTGGCGTTTCGGTTTAAAACGTTGCGTGGATTAGGGGTCTCACCTCTGCGGTGCTATTGTTGTTCAATTGTGTATCGTGTAATGCTTTAGCCACTTTTTCATTGAATATAACCAAATTTTATAGCTAAATAATTATGTACTTTGGCATCGCGTCGTAGATTTTTATTAAAGACAATCTATACTATAATATTATACCGGTCTAGATTTTGTTTTATGTTTGTTTGTTTGAACGCGAATATCTCCGGAAGTACCAATTATATTTGAAACAATCTTTTACCATTTTATAGCCTATTTATTGAGGAGGGTTATAGGATTTGTATTTTTACGCTATGACCGTAAGGTACGGAGCAGTAACCATGAATGTCAAACAATCTAAAGAGAAGTAGGGCACAGAGAAATTAGAGGTGGGCGATTATGAATGATTTACATAATCGAGATATTTCAATGATGAGTGATCATTCATAATCGAGCCCTATAAGTATACTCTGAGATGGGCGATTATGAATGATAACTGAATTGAGATAAGTACTTATTAAAAATGTAGAAAGGGAGGCTAAAAAAAAGGTCAAATAGCTAAAACAAAGCTCATTCAGTCGTAATAATTAGTAATTCTATCAAATTAGTAACTATTAGTAACCTAACATTAGTAGTTACTAATGGCTTTAATCGAGATATATGCATAATTGAATGATTACATTAGCAATAATCGCCCACCGCTAAAAGAAAAGTCTTTGAAGATTTCTCTCCATTTGGGCCAGTCCGATTGGTGAATACCACCACCCTGAAGATCTCGGCTAAATAACCTTGTGTTGTGTTCCTGCGTTTGGTAGGGATCCTAGAGTTTCTTGGGATAGAAATCCGTCCCACCATAGGACAACGACAAGCGCGATACATCGTCGGCCTCATCTTTACTTTCCATCAGGTAAGATCGAAGCCAAACGAATTCCTGTACTGCATGAAAAAAGGGTTTCAAGGACGAAAATCCGCTGGTCAAATTATGGTTTTACAAGCGTCCTTGGACAACGGTAGCCCCTTACCATCAGGCGGGCAGTGAGCTAGTCCAGGAATTGAGAACAACGATACGGGTGCGATGGAGATTTAGATGTTTAAATTGAACACG
This sequence comes from Saturnia japonica, assembly GCA_033032175.1. Classification (NCBI taxonomy): domain Eukaryota; kingdom Metazoa; phylum Arthropoda; class Insecta; order Lepidoptera; family Saturniidae; genus Saturnia; species Saturnia japonica. The sequence goes on from CM065317.1 coordinate 1,390,651, forward strand.
GGTGAAGGTATGTGGCGAAAAGCCCGTCATAGTGACTCGCTTTCTGTCGCGTTTCGGGATCAGCCTGTGCATATCCTGTTAAATTATTGCAGGCTGGCGTGACAGCGGTAACCGTTCGGTCACTCGGTGGTCGCCGTTGTTTTAGGATTGTACTGTGCTTACGATAAGGGACAGTACCGCCAATTTTCCGTACAACTATAAAACCACTATACTAAGGCACTGTTAATAAGATATAAAATGAACCGGTTTGTAGTTTGGAAATATAAAAAAAATAAAAAAATTATAACCGATTGCAATATGTAACGATTTGTAAGCAATAAATATAAATAGCTTAATTATTTAGATACTACTTAAAATACTTGTAACCGAAAATACTTTAAAATATATCTGTATGTAATTAAAATATAATCAAATTGGTAGTATACGTATATAATTACTTATTCTGACTGACTGACTGACATATCAACGCAGAGCCCAATCTGCGTGGGTTAGGATCGTGCAAATTTGTATGCGAGTTCTTTTTACACTGTTCCTGAGCATTACGAAAGGATTAACTACTTAGAGAACTAAGTAGTAAAATTACTAAGCTCTGCTGCATTCGCAGTAGTACGTAAGATTCGCCAGTTAACAGATATTGCCACTGTGAGGTTACTCTACTTCCATAGCTTAATGTCTAACGGTATTTTCCTGTGGGGTTCAGCAGCTGAGGTAAATACCATATTCATATTACAAAAGCGAGCAATTCGAGCTATCTACAACATGAGACCTCGCGAATCACTAAATAACAAGTTTCAGGAATTTCATATTTTAACTTTGCTCTCCCAATACATTCTCGATAACTTCATGTATGTTCGTAAAAAATTTTACAAGCATAGTTTAAATATTAGAAATAAACATAAATTTGTTGTTTTGTGTTTAGACTTAGTAAGACCAAATAAAACTTTTTTAGGTAACAGTGTTAGGTTCTATAATAAGATTTCAAAGCATATTACTGATTTGCCGTACAACAAGTTCAAGAACCATGTCAAGCGGGCTTTACTGTCAAAAGGTTATTATAGGGTAGATCATTATGTGAATGATAGTGATGTCTGGAAGTGAACCGGCAGTAGAGTGTTGACGTTCATAAGTGCCTTCTTACGGCCCAAATTGAATAAAGAATTTTTTAATTTCGATTTTTGAAAATTCAGAAAATTCAGAAATGTGATTAAAATTTGTATGAAAATCCGTGGTTAACCCCTCACAGAAAAAGTGAAGAATTATTAGTTTAAGGAGTGTATCTGTGTATCTGTCTGTGGTATCGCACCGGATAAACAGAGATGATTTGTGATCAAGTGTGTTCTTGGCTAAGATTCAAGAAAATCTGTTGTGCCGTATAAAGATTATCAGCTCTTTTCTAGTTGATAAATAGATGTGAGCTTCTACAACAGGTCTAATTGAGTTGGGATTTGGTATTTTGTTACTTCAATTACATTAGAAAAACATTAACCTTATGCCGCAGCGTTATCTGGAACCTGTAGGAGACCTAACTCCTCATCAACTTATAGCAGAGATATCGAGTTTGGGCTCATTGGACTGGTCTCCATGACAATGTTACTTGTGTCGGGCATTTAATATTTAATACTTATGGGAGTAAAGGATGGGATAAAGGTTTGTATACTACAAGTAACGACATCTATTAGCCGAAGGCAGTATTAACAAATGTTTTTATAACAAATATAAAAAATGGGACATAAAACATACAATGAGAAATAACTCAACCATAACGCGAAAGAAGCGGGTGTTGGCAAAGCGCTAGTATCTCATAAAGCTATTTGTAGAATCTTATACCATTCTCTACAATTGTAGATAAGCAATAAAGTTATAATTGCTTAATTAACCTGAGAAATTGTTAATTAGCGGAGAATTGTGTGAATCATATTAAACTGTTTAAACTTGGAACCTAATGGCGGCCGAGTTACGCCAGAGGTTGATTTTAATTTCAGAATTCCCATTTACATATTAAATCATTTGAAAAGGACACTTGGAAAATATCCACAATGAATATTTTAATGACAAACTCGAGAAATAATTTTTAATTAGCGCAATGGTTTTAATAATTTCGGTCGTTAAAGAAATAAGCTAGAAAATAGTTCGTAATCGATTCTAAAACTGCAATATTTTTAATTTTTGTATAGTGGTAGGGCTTTTTCTAATGCCCGCCTGGTTAGCTACCACCCTCAAGTTGAAAATCTGTTGCCAAATACTAATAGGTTTGTTCCGGCAGCCGCAGTTCGGAGCCAGTCTTCCACCAGGCTTAACGTCATCACTTAAGAACATGTGAGATCTGGTCAAAAGACAAAGAATGATTCTTACCAATAAACTGTCTACATTAGAATTACTATTCCGAATTGAAAAAGTATCCATTTAATTAATAGTAATATCAGCCTATAAGTATCCCATTCCTGGGCAAAGAGGTCTCTTCCTAATGGAAGGCAAGGACTTATTAACCACGCCAGCCACGTCTTGGCGATTTCAAACGCCGAGAAATCAACATCTCTGTATTTTTCCCACTTAAAGTGGTACTATAAGAATATTTCTCAAGAGATCAGGTATTTAAATTAGTAATTGCACGCAAATTTAAAAAAAAATCTTTGGCACATTCACTAAATCATGTCTATAAAAAAATTACACTCACCCCCTACAGTCTATTAAGAAAGGTATAAAGAACTGAAATATGAAAAAAAATATAGATATAAATTTCGTTTGAAGTGACTGACTAGAGAGATACGTTGAGCGAATTCCGAGTTAATTTTAACTTAATAAACTCATCATTTGGTCCCCTTTGACGTAAGAGCTTTAATGGCGTCTTGAGTCGAAACTAAGTTATAGAGTCAGCGAATAGGGTTGTCGATAATAAACATAACTCTTTAATTCTAATTTCAATTTATGATTATAAAATTCGTATTTCGTAGCATTCCTAGCATTTGATCTTTAAATGAAAAGATAGAAAGAAAAAGCATTTATTAGTCAATTACACCACACTATAATACACATACATATTTAAATAAAATACAAAATAAACAAATTGACTCAATAAACGAAGTGTTGCATGAGGTCGAAAAGGTTCCTGTCTCAGCATAATGCTGCAGGCCTACAAGCGCAAGCACTGCAGCGCTGATATTGTGACAGGGCCTGTAGGCATGTACAACATCACGGACGAATTAACACAAACCAACTAAATGCATTTTCGTAGTTATTATTTGTACTTTATTTCACTTGTGCATAATAACCAAACTATAATATATAACATAAAATGCCGCTACAGTTATATAATAATAATAATATAATCAAATAACATAAGTTTATGAATGAAAATAAAAACCACTCCATGCCAGATCTAGATGCCGTCAAAAATTACCATTTTCGCTGTCGCATCGCAAACGACACGGCACAACCCTGGCATAATATCGTGGGAACTCCAACGTTTCTATAGTTCGACACATTTTCTTAAACCACGATATTCGCGTGAGCACAGTCGTGATGATTATAGCAGACCTCCCCTTCCCCCCCCCCTCGCTCCGCTATAGAGTTCAACGTACATTGAGGATGCTAACGTACCAAATTACTTCCGTTATTACTATAATTTGATGACTTGAGGTAATTACTGATCAAACTCTGTTTCGCATTTAGCAGTTTGCCGATTTAAAAAGAATAATAGATTTTTTTAATAAATATCGGTGATCATCGGATATTTTCAGGATGTTCACAGGCGCCTTCTCATGACCTTTATTTGATAAAGTCATTTTAGTTGATCTGAAACCAGGTGTGTTGTGGTCTTGATTAGGGATCCGTGGGTCACATATTTTTCGACTACCCCATATAACTTGTTCCCTATATGATTTTCTTCCTTGTAATATTCCTCGTACTACATAATATGTGTGTTCTATTTTATTGAAATGTAGTTTTTTAATATATCTATATTAATATACCTGTAGTCATGTCTGTAAGTACATGCAATATTATTACTAAATTTCCCGATAGACATACTATTTAAAGGACACTGGTCACGAATGTACCTACCCTTAATTTTTTTTCTGGCTATCTGTGTGTTTGTTTGTATGTCTGGATTTAACTCAAAAACGGCTCGATCGATTCTCATAAAGTTTTGTACACGAGAAGCTTAGAAGCTTATACCACAAATTACAATATAGATAAAAACATGAAAAAATATATTTTCGTTAATTTTTAACAGATTTTGTATACGGAAATATATAAATCATTCCATAATTGACGGGCTATACAAATTGACAATTTTTTTTTTAATGGCGAAAAAATCTTATTATTTTTTAAGCTACTTTTACGAAATATTAACGGGAAGTATAAGTCATTCCATGATTGCTGATTGAAAGGATAATAATTGACAATAATATTTTTGCTAATCGTAAAAATGAAAAATTTTTAACCGATTTTGATGAAGATTGTAACTGGAAATACATGTCACTCCTCAATTGATAGACTATATGAATCGTAATAATATGAGTAGAAATAAAATTACGGGATGTAAATAACTAATGCGTAGTAACAAACACGTGCGGAGCCGCGGTCACACCACTACTTATTCTATAATAAGGTTTTTCTACAATACACTAAAACCATAATAATATTCAGGTGTAACAAACATGTTTTTTCATAAACGTATAAAATTAATAAAAATGTATATCGTTTCGTCGTTATTTAATGCGATGTCTAATAATTTACCTGAGATATACAATAGACAAAATATAATTTAAACATACGTTAGGTATACTGATGGGACAATGTTAAGCATGCAAGACTTATCCTGTCTATTTGTTTATTCTGTAAAAGCTGAAACGACCTTAATGTTTATCTCTCGCGCTGTGTTAACGACTTTTGTTTAAGTACAATATCCGTTACGTTATTATAATTCAATGTGATCTCGTGAGAATTTTAACCGTTAATTATATATTTAAGTTAAACAGATTACGTGTCAACTAGAATTAAAACTGTAAAGAGTCTAAGATCTAATTACTAAATCTACATAATTGCTAGAAGCGATGACCTAATGTCTTTATACGGAAGGTTGGATATTGAAATCCTAAAATGAGCCCGAGTTTATTATAGCAGAAGTAAACTATCGTAGGTTTTTTTAAACAGTAACAACACAAAGGACGATTCAAAAATAACGACTACTGCCGAGACAACGTCAATAGACTTGTTCTTGCTGACATCAAAAGGAGCGCTCCGTACTAGTACAATCTTTCAACTGTACTAGTTCAGATTTCTAGTATATTATTAGATTATTACAGTAGTACAATATACCGTAAACATACACGGACGAATATTAGGAATATTTTGATTCTCCTTCATACTTTCCAGGCTTAGGTCTGTTGTTCTAAATACACGTTTTATAGAACAAACTACACTTGCACTTGCAGAAAAATAGTACTAACTAATAATAAAGTATTCATATCAAATTTCGAAATAATTCTTAGAACAAAGACATCCAAATGTCTAAAAACAATTTTAAAAATATCTTATTCTGTCGTCATAAAGTTCAAAATAGCATAATGAATCAGAGCCTATTAAGTGCATACAATGTCTTTGGCTCTCTTTCGAATGATCCGCGTCTCCAGTCTCGTGAATTACACAGGTACTAAGTACTAAATACGCCGTGCGGCATGCCGCAAACGAGGTACTAAATGAACGATGTACTAATAAGCTTACGGAATAGTTCGTTCTAGTTCAGTGTCAGGAATTAATTCTTATTAGTACTTAGTACATGCACTACACAATCCTAATCGGCATTTCATCGCTACGCCGCGCCGCGCCTGTCACCACTATCATTTCAGCTAGCAAGCTTTTTGATTTTCAACAGTTGGAAGTACACTGTGTAATCCCGAAATGTGACAAACTTAAAGAGAATCACTGTGTTGGGCTTAACACTATGTGCACAGTACTACCACTATTGATTCCAGGATATACATCAGCTGATTCCAGGAATCGACACGATGTTATACCTGGTGTACGGTGTTCAGGATCCAATCGAATACCTTATCACCCATCAATTAATTTAATTATATCCAATTTTTATTTTATTTTATATCATAGTAATTTTAATCGAGCTCTAATAAAAGATTTAAATTAAACTAGTCAAACGTGTAAAACAGCCTGAATAGCAAAACAATTGTTAACAAAAAATAAAACCAATTTCAATGATTTTGAAATATTCAAAGTTGAAGGTCTAATATACCTACCAATGAAATTAAAATGGGACCACCCCTATCAAACATTCACAACAATATACAAAATCATTCACATCGGTTCATAAACAAAGAAGTTACGGCTGAACATTCATTTAAAAAATTACATTTCAATTGAGTATGTGACCTCCGCCTTTTTTTGAAGCTGGTCAAAAAGTTAATTGTAGTGAAACAAGAATAATTGTCTACAAACAGACAAAGAGTCACTCACCAAAATGCTTCCCCGCGCCGTCACTACTCACTAGCACATAGATCACAACACAAACACAACACACTGATATCCTATAATGTACACACTACACGCATCCAATCAGTTTTCATATCACGCTAACGCTCGCGCACTTCGTAGAACGCGTGCGTTTTGTGCGCCCGCGCATTCTATACTGTGCGATGTTTGCTTTGAAACTTTAAGTAGTGAAAATGTTAAGTAGTGATTGAACTTGAAATTGTCCAGAGTTTTTTTATTGAAAACCATAAAAAATTATGAAAAGAAAATGCTGTTTGTCTAGTAAACCGACATCCGGTCCACTTGCAACCAACAACTATTAAGGCTATGATAAATGAAAGATAAATATATAAATCTCTTTGGAAATTTCTCTCTACTTGGGGCAGTGGTGAAATATCTCAACCCTTCAGAAGATCAAGGTAACTGATTACCATCAGGTAACCCGTAAGACTGTTTGCCGACTTATTTGTATTAATTTTTTTGTACCAAACATATTCACCGATTTTTCCATTTCGAAGTAAATATTTAGCAATATATGCTATCGATTTGCTTTTGTGAAATACGTATTTACGGGACCGCGGTTCAACCAATCTACAGTCATAACTAACCTATTCTAAGATCTCTTGTACAATATTCTACCCAACCTCATTCTTCACCCTGAAATAAAATAGAGTACATCCGTTATGGCGGACTCCATGAGATGGTGGACCAGTTATTATTATGCACCCCCATGACATAGGTATCAAATGAAAAGGTTTGTTGAGAAAAATACTAATAAAATATTTAAGAAGAAACCTATTTAAAATCAAGTTTTTATTCAATATTTCAATCATTTGATAAGCTTGTAGAGCGAATAATGGGAGAAAGGGGAAGTTACGTTAAATAAATTTCAAACAAGTTACAAACTTAAAATTGTTGAAATCCTAATAATCCTTCATACTTAATATTATAAAGGCGAAAGTTTGAGAGTGTGTTTGTATGTTTGATAATTCTTCACGCTCAAACGGTTGGACCAATTTTGATGAAATTTAGTGTGGAGGTAGCTAACACCGTGGATTAAAACATAGGCTAATTTTAAGGTATTTTTGAAGGTGTTTTTTAAATTATACGTGGGTGAAACCGCGGGGCACATCTAGATTTGAATATAAGCTTGTTTTAAAAAAGTTTGTAGTATTCATGTAATATTTTTGAAAAATCTCTACTTGATCATGACTTTTCAACTTTTCATTAAACTTTACTATTGAGGTGATATATATTTAGTTAAAATCGAAATCGTGGTCACTCTAATATCTTCTTAGTGATTTTATGACTATTACACAAATGGACTTAACATTTTAGTTTATTGCTGCTTGTATGTATTTATGTGTATGTTTGTGTGTGCGTGTGTGTATGTGTATATAATTTCATACTCTGTATATAGAATTGTAGCTTTTATTTTTAATATTAATTTTATTGTTTATATATTTGTTCTTGTATTTGTATATGTACGATATTAACTAGCCTATCTTTATATTTTAACTATCTCGTTTTCTCTTTCTTCCAATCCTTTGTAAGGTTGCCTGAAAGAGATTGCTTTAAGCAATATGGCCGCCTGTTGTTACTGTTCCGTTTTATTTTCTACTTTTTATTTTTATTGTACAGTGTATGTTTGAAACAATAAAGTATTTTCTATTCTATTTTAATAAATGTAAAGTTGTTTATTTGAACGATTTATTTAATTATTTATTTTTCTTCTGCCAGCAACTTCACCTGATTGGACTTCAGAAATGAAAAAGATTTAATTTACCGGGATATAAGTATCCTGTATGTTAACTGATAATCCAAGTTATAAGCTTAAGTTATTTGTGAGGCAAATTACATTCAAATCCGTTAGCTAGCCGTGTTTGCTTGATTGAGTGACAACCATCCGATTTATACAATTTTTTAAATTTGTAATATATTTTATGTAGAATTAAAAATCTAGGAACGTTAAGGTTTGCTATTCAAACTAATGATAGGTGTGAACGTTTTCGAAAAAGAAAAACTAATATGACTATTTATTACCAAATATTTTTCCTCCTTAAAAATAACACATGGAAGACTTAATTCGTGTACATATTAAATTAAGCGATGCGTTTGAAGAGCTCGATCAATTTAACTGATAAATACACCTGTCTACGCGGTCGGCTTAATCCAGATAACATCAGAAAGTTATGAACCCTCATGAAGCGTAAATTGAATAATATTTGTTTAGTTTTGATTTAAGTTTCTAATTCGCTTTCAAAGGAGACGGGTATCTCTGGGCCCAGAATGAAATTAGTTGAAAAAATGGTTTATAAAATCGAATATATTTTTATTTTTAAAATAGTACAATATCATTAAAATTCACGATCAACAAAATAAGTAAACACTTTTTTTCAGTGACGGTTTAATAATGTATTAACTATTAATTTACACCGTTTTCATATTTTTACATCTCTTTTTTTACCCAGTCCCATGTCTGTATGAAATAGTGTCCGTTTCCTTTGTATTGTAGTCGCTTTTCAAGCTTCTGTGACGTTTATACTATAATAATAATTTTTGTCGACATTCAACATTAAATACAAGGTGTCCAGAAAGGGTATCGGGTATTGGTTTTCGCGCCATATTCGAAACGGGGCGTCTAAAGGGTGCGGGGAGGGGTTCGTGGCGTCCGCCATTTTGTGGAGTTTTAGACACAATGGAACAGTACTCGGGGACGCATCGCGCATTTTGCGTACGAGCGTATTATCGTAATGGTGATTTAATAGTGACTGCTCAACGTCTCTATCGTGCGGAATATCGTACACGCCACGCGCCAAGTGACGATAGCATTAGGAAATGGATCAGGATGTTCGAGAATACAGGTGCGACAGTTAAAATTCAAAACTCTGGTCGTCCTCGTTCAGTTCGCGATGAAGAAACAATTGAAGAAGTTGAGACGTCGGTTCGTCAAAATCCGTCTTTATCCATCCGAAAGCGAAGCCAAGCGTTGAACATCAAAAAATCGTCTTTACATTCGATTTTAAAGAAAGACTTACATCTAAAAGCCTATAAAATTCAATTGGTTCAAGAATTGAAGGATACGGACTATGCTAATCGACTGAATTTTGCGAACGAAATGCTGCAGCGATTTAACAACTTTAACAACATACTGTTCAGTGACGAAGCAAATTTTCACCTGAATGGTCATGTTAATAAGCAGAATTGTCGGTACTGGGCAGTGGAGAATCCGAGACGAAAGCATGAACGACCCCTGCATAGCCCAAAGGTCGTTGTTTGGGCCGCTATGTCTGCTAAAGGCATAATTGGTCCTTATTTTCATGAAGATCAACGAGGCCGAGCAATTAATGTGAATAGTGACCGTTATTGCGATATGTTGCGAAATTTTTTGGTCCCAGAGTTGCAGGAGTTTGCAGGTTTCAACTCAAGAACGTGGTTCCAGCAAGATGGGGCCACTTGCCATACCTCAAATGACTCAATGGAAGTTGTTAACGAATTATTTATTCCCTAATAAAGTCATTTCGCGAAGGGGTAACATCAACTGGCCTCCCAGAAGCCCCGACCTTAGCCCGCTTGACTATTTTACATGGGGATACCTTAAAAGTAAGGTTTATCAAAACAATCCGATGAATCTAACCCAGTTAAAGCAAAACATCAGGTCAGAAATGGCAGCAATATCGATAGCTATGTGTCAACATGTTATCGCCAATCTTCGTTTCCGTTTAGAAGAGTGCCAGCAACGTAACGGTTATCATTTGGATAACATCATCTTTTCCAAATAATTCTCCAATTCATATGCTAATAATAAACAATAAACTTTTTTATTGCATACAAATAGTTTTTGTTTCATTGAACTTACAAATACCCGATACCCTTTCTGGACACCTTGTATAATAGGTTTCTTGAAACAGATATCTCAATATTTATGTTTGAATTTGAGTTGTGTATTATTTAAGGTTTAAGACCTATTCCAATTTTTCAAATTGATCGAATTCGATATCGGCATAATTACAAAACACGAAATCTTAATCCATTTAGTTAGTTATGCCATCTACTGATTTTTACACTATGTCATCACAATGTTCCGGGAACTATGGTGTATTTTGACATTGATGTCATTGGTTCCTTGCTTTTTAATATTTTAATAGTTAAATAATGGACGTGTGCCAATGTTACAATGCATTAGTTAACACCTTCGCGATCTAGTAATGAATGTTAGGAAAGCATGTCTTGGGTTTGAATCATGTTGATATTTAATTGAAGCGATGAAGGATTGAATTAAGAGCTTTAAATACGGAAGCCTGCATCTCCTGCACGAGTGTTCATATTATTATTAATATCTTATTTTGCTTCTTGTTCTTCTTATATATAAAAATCGATGTTTGTATGTATTTTCCATGTCAACTCCAAAGCAGCTGGAGTGATTTTGATGAAATTTTTATACAATCTTCAGCTGGTGGTTATCTTAAGTTTAAGGATCACGCGGCCAGGTATTCTAGTATTATTATACATATAAATACTAATACGTAATAACTTTGTTACTTAATCATCCAAAAACGGCTGAATAAATTTGGATGACATTGGAAAAACAGATAGACAATAACTTGGATTAACAGGTGTGATACTTTTTTTACCAATTCTAAAGTCCACGCAGACGAAGTTGCGGGCAGAAGATAGTAAAAAATTAATGAAAAAAGCCTCGATAGTAGAAATGGACTTACTTGTACTCGACTGGATGACATCGTAACTGGCTAATAGCTTTTAAAGTTATATAGATTTCAAATCCGCCGTAATGTTAGCAAATGTTTTCTTAAATTACACTTTATTTCTATCAGACGGAGGGCAGTCAATTTGATAATGAAAACAATAAAAAATCAAGGTACAGACGGTCAACTCGTTATTTGTAGTGAAAAAAAGTGTGATTCTTTGTTGTAATAAAACTAAACAAATCACGTGAACCACAGACATAAAATATTAATTTTCCAAAGGGAAAATTAAATAAATAACCAATTACTTTTTCCAGATTTGTATTGTTTTAGGCTTTTTATCTACAGACCAACATTACATACTCAATAATTTGCTTTAATTTTTAAACATACAGTCAACTCGTGGCTTTGTACCCTCTATTAATAAACACGTCAAAAGAATTACTTAAAATTTCCAAAATAAGTCAATTAATTTTGTCTCTATAACGTGGGATTTGAAACGAACGTATATTTATTTTTGACCGTTACATATCTAGTTGAGAATCAGAACATTGATTCAAGAGAATGAGAATTATTGGACAAAACACGTGTCCGTGTGACCTCCACAGTCTGTTGCCTTCGACTTGGTTACGTTTTTTTTTTCTACTTTGTTAATATTCCGGACGTTAAACACATCACATCCTGAGCACATTTGTTGACTAGCTAACTGCTCGACTATACGTTGAGTTGTATACTTTGTTAATATCTATCTACTTGTGTTTTAATTTTATATCATAATACATGTAACGATTATAAATATGGTTAATTATTATTTTTGCCACACAAAATATAAAATATTGTGATATTCAGTATATGAGCTGTTAACGTTGAAACTTTTAAAAACTAATTATATAACGAACTTCTCTGCTTGCATTTTATATTAATAACTAACTGTGCCCGTGGCTTCGCTCACGTGGACTACAGAATGCCCACGCAAATCTTGCTCCACCGCTTCCGGCTATTTTAAAGACAAAAATTGTTATTGTGGGTGTTCCTTAGAAGATAAAGGTATACTCTCCCAGACTTTTTAGTAGGTTTTTTTAATGTCTACAATTGTTGTTACCCAATGCGGTAAGAAGGAGGGAAAACACTGGCCGGGAGATGGTTCCGCAGCTTCACGGTTGACTTACAGTTAATGATGAATAAACAGCAAACTAACTGTCACTCGGAACTGTATCATTTAAAGAGAAATGTATTGAACGTTGAACGCATTGTGCTTTAATTCTAAGAAATAACGTACTCCACTGTTAATGAGTACTCCGTAACACCGTACCGTATTCATAGAACACTAGCTGGTAGCCGTGACTTTGTCCGCGTAGAAAATAAACATTTAGGCAGGACGTAATATTTACGATTTCTAAACATGTCTCGGAAATTTTTACTTATGTAGCCACATATGATGCAATATGTCTCTCTAATAAATATCGAAAATCTGCCACCGACTTATTATAGACTGTAGATATGAAGATAAAAAAATAATTTAAATCATCCCCTATTGTACCGCATTAAGGAATGATTTATTACCAAAAGCATAAATATGAATTTTCTTATGTCTAATTTGAGAAATAATGCCTATCTCCATTCGAACTTTCATCTCCTTTATCACCGCTTCAAGTTTTGTTTTCGCGACATTAGGTAGCCTATGTCATATACGAGGTCCAGATTTATCTCGATACCAAAATTCATCGAAATTGGTTCAGAGATTTAGACGTGAAAACGTAATAGACAGACAAATATAGTTACTTTCGAATGTATAATATTAGTTTGAATAAACAAATAAAATATAGTCTAACCATTAGAGTAACGAATGTGTTTTTGCAGAATTGTCACAATTAACATATAAATAGGGAAAAACTCATACCTATGGGTAGCTAATTCACTTCTTATCGCGTTTTATAACTAGGTAGTGTACATCTAATACCCTAGTGTTATGATTCAGTAAATTAATTTATGATGTGAGTGTAAAAGGAATCGTTGGAATAGGAAGGCCTAGACGAACATTTATTGATCAAATCGGAGACGTTCTGAAGAAAGGTAAGTTCAAGAGTACTCTAAACCGACGAGCATGCATGAAAAGATTATTGAATGTCGAAGAAGCGAAAGAGGTAAGCCAGGATCGTAGCAGGTGGAAGGACGTGGTCTTTGTCTACCCCGTTGGTAAATAGGCGTGATTTATGTATGTATGTATGTATGAACTAGCTGACAACCATGGTTTCACCCGGGTGTTAATTTCTCCACCGCGTCACCGCAAATGCACCTCTGTAGCATATAGTTGTTACCATTTCCCATACTTGCCCTATTAGTCAAGCACCTTCATAATGACTGGTCCACTCCTAAGAATCGTAGCGTGAACTTATATAACCTTTAACAAAGTAACGTGTTTAAATATAAGGCTTCATCAAAATACTTATAGATTATTTACTTATAGATATACTATTAAATCTAACGTAAATGCAAATTAAAAATATATAAATATAACATAAATACCATCACTCCAGCATCCCCGAAGGTTTAGGTAGAGGTGTACTTATGTGGTATTTGCCGGGTTGTTTTTAGGTCCCATGTAACAGGGGGCGAGCCTATTGCCATTAATCGGGCACGAAACCAAACTCCGAGCTGCTACTGAGAATTTAATAAGAAAAACCCAATAACACTTTGCTAGACCTGGTAATCCAACCTAGGATCTCAGACATAGCAGTAACGCTTACGGTCACTAGGCTAAATGAATAAATACATTTTAAAAAAAAATTAAGCTAACAAAATGTGTACAAAGGTATAAATGATTTAGTATTTATTGGGATTTAGCCAAAGTTGATTTTTATAAATTGTTTGAAATTGAAAACGGAATTACGTATATATTTTCCAAATCGCTAGGCTGAAAAACTGATTTCTTTCATGGTTGTTCGACTGTGAAAAAGCATCCCTTTATATTTGGTATTTACGTTTACTTTTGAATACCAATCTATCGGTTATTTTGCTTAACCGAGATAAAAAATTGTTACATTATCTTTATGTTCGAATTGAGTGAAAAATTCTTTAGCTGCGTTGAGCGATCTTTGGTACGGTAAAAACTTATGGGTTCGCGTGACCTTGTCGTCACCGATGACCTCGACATGCTCGTGACGTATTGCGCTTTGGCCAGACTAGTGACGCGTAGCGAAGTGAAGTGAACTGTATACGAATATAGACACTAATACATTGAATATACCCGACTGTGTCATAAGCGTGTTTGACTTTTTGAATAGATAAAATCGTGTGATTTCGCGCCACTGATATGTTCTGCTATATTCGGATAGTAATTGATTTAAAAATTTAAAATTGAGTTTTCACTTCTGTCTTTGTTTTTTTTTAATCTGATAATAATCACACTAACTAACTTTACTCATATTGTAAAGTCATCTCAGTATTGGATTTTAAACCACTTTCGTATTGGATAGTAAGGTCTAGAATGTCCACTAAAACGTAGAACAATTAATATAAATATTTTCCATGAAAAAACTTATTTGTACGTCGTATGTACGCAAGTATTGTACATTTGCACAACGTGCAGGCGAGGTTCACTTGGGCGTCTCAACACTGAAGATGTAATTCGACGCCCCTTACACGCGAGTAAAAAAGCACCGGAAGATCCCGAAACACTTCAAACCAAAATATAGTCACTGTGAAGATGTTTATTTTATTTCTATGTATGGTGGTGGCGATCCCAACCAACCGATTTTAATTTATCCATGTTTTAACATGAAACTTTGAAGTGTCTGTTTTTTAAAAAGCAAAACGAACTCAGCTCGCGTTGCTACGTGAACAGCCGCCAGCATTGGAGCCAACAACCGGTATGAACCGCCGCATTAGACGTTTCACATCAAAAATAAAAGTAAATAAAACGCATTTACATTACTATAATTACTGGTTAATTTCATCATGTCGCATTTTCATTAAACAGTGCGTATGCAATTCTTAAATTTACCCTCTATTAAACTCGACAAAAGAGGTAGGTATAATAATATTATAATTTCTTTAAAAACATTTCATAACTGATAGTAATCTATAAATTAATACATGAAGCAAAAGCTTTCAGTACCATTTTAAGCGTATTGCGTGCACTGAAGTCTGTGAGATTTAGCATGGTTCAAGTTTATATGGAGAAGGAGTGCTAGAAGGACAGCTAAAATATATCTATAATATCTGTTACTAATATAATAAATTAATACTGCGAATCCTTGCCCGACCGGTGCAATTGAACTTAGACCCCCCCCCCCCCCCCCCCCCCCAAAATATTGATATTATCACTCAACGAAAAGTGACAGCAAGTGATGTAGATAATACTCATTGTTTAGGTTCATGAATACTGCAAATATCAATCAGAAAAATAGTCTATGATCAAATAGTTGCTGGTCGAATTTCGACCTTTGGGCGATCGTTAGTATTTTTAGATACAGGATGTTGGAGATGAAACGACGAGATGTATGTAAAGACTATCGTAAATGCTGAAAAAAAAACGTCGTGAATCAAGCCTGAATGCTAGAAATGTCATCATGCAAAATATAGAAGTATTGTTTGTTGTTTAAAATTGCCAATATGGCGCGGTGATTATCCTGTGCATTCTCCCGGGAACGCCTTTGTCCGGTACCTATCGCAATATTCACACTTCAAAGTCTGGCATTTTATGATAATCTCATTTGTACTTTTGTCTGATAATGGCCATTTCTATAACACCTCATTATTTCATTATAAAAGCAAAATTTTATAATTCGAATATATACCAGTTATACCAATTTATACCAATCGTTATTTACTGACTTTTATGTATACGGAGAAGTATTTTGCCATTCAAAACTTTCTTTAAACAGCTTACGTCGAAAGTAATTATATAACTTTGTGGGATTTTATAAAATTTAAAAATAACTTAAGCACGGTCTAAGTCTAAGGTGAGCTTCAATTCCTTCACTGTTTTCATGTCACTGATATAATATTAATTTCCGAGCTAAACAGAGAAAAGCTCCATCGGTCCCTTTTTATATTAGCACGGCAAATTGACGGTACTGTCTTTGATTGTAAGCACAGTAAAATCCTAACACAACGGTGACCACCGAGAGATCGTAATCCATTGACGGTTACCGCTGTCACGCCGACCTGCATTAATTTTACTAGATATGTATAGTCTGATCTCGAAACGCGACACGCAAAAGCGAGTCACTATGACGGACTTTTCACCACATGGGTGGTGGTCCTGACACAGTCGGGCAAAACAGCTCTACCACCCTCCTACCTAGACGAGCATCGGTAATGTGTAGACGCATTTGTGGAGAAAGCTTCGAAAGCACAAGCTACAATCCCACCGGTTGGGGGATCTTGTCGAATTGGTGAATTAAGGTGGTGATTAAGAGGTTTTTGCCCACTACTGCGGTGACCTGAATGACACTTTGTGATTTTGGATAGGAAAATGGATAGGAAATGAGTGTAAAGCGTTCAATAGTATATACTTCTAAGAGTAATTCAACTGAATATAATGTATCTATTCATATAAAATGGATGATATGTTCTCTATGGGCTTCCAGAACAGCTGAAGCAAATTTGATGTAATTTTCAGGCAATCTTCATATTAGCCTATCGGGTGATGCTGTAAAGTTTAGTAGCGATCGGAACAAATAAAAATCTAAGCCACAGCAAGGCGTTTACTAATATTATTATAAAATACGAAAATTAAAATCATTGGAAACAGAAAGCTTTCAGAGAAATCGGCAAGTCGTAATAAAATACCTCAATTAGGGATTTATGAGATTATTTGATTACGACAACCCTATAAGGGTAAATGACAGTCGCACGGATTCAAACGTAGTGTTGTAGCGTAGCCGATCAAAAGCTATTATATCGATAAATACGTCATACGTAAATACGTCATGTGAAACGACGGTCAAATCAAAATTTAGAATATTTCGTAAAGCGTAGCAGTAGTTCTTAGCGTAGGTACATAAACATAGACATACCATCACGCCTGTATCCCCAAAGGGTTAGGCAGATGTATACTGATGTACACCCACAGTTCGCCGAGTATGTTTTTAGGTCCCATGTAATAGGAGGCGAGCCTATTGCCATTAAACGGTCACGAAACCAAACTCCGAGCTGCCACTGAGAATTTCATAGGAAAAACCCATTAACACTTTGCTCGACCTGGGAATCGAACCCAGGACTTCGCTCATAGCAGTCGCGCTTACGACCACTAGGCTAACGAGGCAGTTTTTATATTTTTTTAAATATTAAAACGCTTAATTTTGTTGTTGATCTAGATTGACTTCATTATAATAATAAACTGGCGTTTGGTATGTCCGAAAAAACGTCCTTCAGGTTATACTTTATATTGTATATATGCGATATTTTTATATAATGTACAAAACTATATACAGCATTAAATACATGACTAAACCAGACTAAAGCTGACAAATAGGGTACCTATACACTGCACAAGACGTTTGTGTGACCCATAAATGGAGTGGTATTAATTTTTTGGTCTTGTTACTAAATGAATAAAAACTTGTTTTCTTTTACTCGGTGAAAAAGAAAAATATTATAAATTGTTGATTATCGAAGTATCGATATGTGCCTAAACACATCACTACCGATACGCTGAAGTTAATCCGTTCCGTGGAAATATGTCTGCATCTCTGAGCGTACCCTAAATAATATATTAAGCCAAAATAATTCCGCATCTGAAAGGTTTTAGAAGGACGAGATGTTCGGCATTATTGTGTGAATACAGAATTTAGGTTATATTATTGGTTTGACAAATTATTCATTTTGTTATTTGGTATAACTTTGGTTTTGAGATACAGTAAAATAAAGCAAAAAAAAAAACTCTATTTTACATGGAACAGAATAACTTTTGAACCAATGATGACTTACTAGCGCGAACGCACACCGCATTGATCAACATTAAGTGCGAATCCATGCAATGTGAAGAAAACCATAAAATGGTGGTAGAGCATTTTCTAATGCTACCATCTTCAACTTGAAAATCTGTCGCCAAACACCGATAGATGTGTCCCGGCAGCTGCACTTGAGAGCTAGTCCTCTACTGGGCCTAGCGTGTTAATATCATCACATCGTCAATTACCATAAGGAGAGATTGTTGCCAAATGCTAAGCCTACAAAGAATAAATATAAACTTCAAGAGAAAGTAATCTAATCATTGTTTAGGTTACCTCTACTCTAAGCTAAGCCTGGCTCATTACGTCAGGAGCAAGTTGTGAACTATTTTTTCTTTATGTACTGTATACATTTTTTTAACTAGCTGTGCTCCACGGTTTCGTCCGTGTTGATTTTATACGACAAACATTACCAACGCACCCGTGTAGGCAATTTTTTATACTTTGTCTAAAACTTTCGATATTTTTATGAGGTATAAATTAATTTTACAAATTATAATATAGCCTATGTTACTCGCTGATACTGTAGCTTTATACTGGCGAAAGAATTTTTAAAATCGGTCCAGTAGTTTTTAGTTTATCCATTACAAACAAAAAACATACAAAAAATCAAATTTTTCCTCTTTATAATATTGTTTATTGTTATTTTTTATACCACGATTGTGGCAAACAAGCATACGGACTGCCTGATGGTAAGCGGTCACCGCAGCCTATGGATGCTTGCATAACATGCACGTTGCCGACATTTAAAAAAACCTATTCACTCTCCTTTTTTAACAGACTTTAACAAAAGACGGGAGGTTTCTCAATTTGAATGTATACTTATATATTTTTCATAACTTCCATAGCTAGCAGGCCTAAGTTCTTTGTTTATGAACCGATTTGGAAACTTCAAGGGTGGTCCCATTTTAATTTCATTGGCATTGGACCTTCAACTTCAACACCTCAACCTCAATACAGTACATTAGTACTCTGTCTGTATGTCTGGTGTCAAAGCCATTCTGATGAAATATCTCTTATCTATAAAACTCGATCTTGTTAGACGGACGGAGTGGAGTTTTTAACTCTTTAACTAGATAAGTTGAAAAACCGACCGGACAGAAGTTCCAAACACTTCCCTACATAGACACAAAAAATATTCAATTTTTTTTAAATCTGGATTAACCGTTATATAAAATGAGTTCCGCATAATATTTTTTTTATTTGGGTGTATTGTTTTTGTCTATGGATAGTGGATGGTTCTTATAATGAGTTGCTTGGGTACCCCATAGTATGACAAAGTTCTACCTTAGATTATCTAGTGGCTGACTGTTCTGACAACAAGACTGTAGTCAGAGGTCAGACACTAAAGAATTGAGGTTTTTTAATTAAATAATAAATATTTTACCCGATTGTGAAAAAGGACGGTCATGTTTTTCAAGCGTATGTACCTATGTCTATTTCTTTGGCACGCTCTGTAACCTAAACGGTTTTTTAGTATTTTAGCATACGAGGTGTCGTTAGATTCATCTTAATTGTGGGAGTAACATATATATTATAACTAGTAATATATATATATATATTTATAATTTATTTTTGTAGTCGGGTTATTTGTATAATAAAGTAATATTGAATAAGGTATTTTTTATTTTGATTTTAAGATGGCATGCTGTGCATCTGAAACCTAAATGGTCACTGCAGCCTATACTATCTCAACTTGATCTCAAATAGGATCTACTATAATTGAGATCAGACACTAATAGATTGTTATTCTTGAGCGTTAAGTAGAATAACTCTTGTACCAGTGCGTTTCTATACATACCCTTCGGATTAGAGCATAACTGCGCTCTCACTGATACTTTGCAGTAGAAATTAGTATAGTGATAGTGCTACCACGATAAAACTTTGAAAAGGTACTCCCGCTATTAAACTTAACATGATATCGTTAAGGGCAGTGTTTTTTTATTATTATAATAGTACCTTCACGGCAAAGTGAGAGCATTTTGCCTAATGGTAACCACTTAGCACAGTAAAATCCAAAAACAATAATGATAAACGAGAAATTGGCAATCATTCGCGCCGGTTGTTTCTGTGATGTCCGTCTACGAGCCTCTCAGAAGCAGGATATACACTGGCCTATGCCGTAACGCGACAATTCAAAAGAGAGTCACTATGACGGACTTATCTGTCACATCACTAATAAGTATGTGGCAACATCATGTCTAATGTTACTGTATCATTTTGTGTAAATGTTCTAAATATATTAAGTGTATCACGACATAATCATTTTATTCCTAAACCTTACAATCAACATTTTTTTTATAATAGCTCGGTACATTGGTAATACTGTCCCTGATGGTAAGCACAGTACAATCCAAACACAACGGCGACCACCGAGAGATCGTATTCCGTCAACGGTCGCCACTGTCCTGCCAGCCTGCATAAATATCTCTTCGCTATCCCATAGAAAACTTCGCCCCATGTCTTAAGAAGGAGGAAACACACCGGTTGGGAGATGGTTCCACGGTTCTACGGTACGAGAAATCTTTCCCGAGATGAAGGTCACCGTAAAACGTATTAGGGTAGTAAATAACCCTTTAGAACACTCACCATGATACAGACGATAGAATACAATCAGCGAGGCGATGTTCCTACGCAGTTGAAGCGGCTCGATGTTGTTGGTAACGTCTGCATCATCATAATGTGAAAAGCTAAACTCTGCATCCCTACCACCTCACTTGGTTACTGAATATACACCGGTTTATCCCGGAACATAACACCCATAAGCGTGCTACAATTGCGGGAGTTAGGCTTAGTGTATGGTGATTGCGATTCGGTTAAATACGTTGTTGTTTCCTACCATCGTAAAATCTGAGATCATAAAAAAAATTCAATACAATTTCAATACCAGAAATAAATATAAAATAGTCATACCATTTTTTACACTTAGTAATTGTGTTAGGGTTCTATAATAAACTTCCTAAGCACATTACCGATTTGCCGGATAATAAGTTCAAAAATCATATTGAGCATATTTTATTGTAGGTTATTGTGTATTATAGGGTAGTTTATTACTTGAATGACGGTGATGTCTGGATATGATTCCCTCTCTGTACATCTACTGAAAATGTTAATAACTGTATATAAATAAATACTGTAACCCCTAATTTAAAAAAGAAAATAAGAAATTGATAAACTCGATCGAGATTCTTGTCGGTTCTTCTCGATGGCTGGGATGTTTTCCGAACCGGTGGTAGTGTATTGACAATAACAAGTGCCTTCTTAGGGCCTAAATTGAATAAAAGATATTTAAATTTTGATTTTTAAAATTTTGATTACGGAACCCTAAAAGATTTAATGTAAATGTTCAATATACGACGTGAGAGTACAGAAGGCGTCGCAAAAACTCAAGGACAATCCCCTTGAACTCTTCGGTAATCCGATCCCCTGGGAAAAGGCGACCAAATATCTAGGTGTAACCCTAGACAGTAGACTCTCCTTTATACGCCACATCAATCTGGTTAGGAAAAGGGCCTCCTGGACCCTCGCCCGACTGCATCCTCTGTTATGTGCTGCAAGCAAAATGTCCACGAGACACAAGCTTACGCTCTACAAGATGTGTATCCGTCCGATCATGACATATAGCTGCGTTGCGTTCGCACATATGCCAAGTTATAACTGGGAACGCTTACAAGCCATCCAGAACAAGTTTCTTCACCGCCTTACCGGTGCCCCCTGGTTTGTTCGTATGGAGGATCTCCATAGAGATATGGACCTTCCCTCGATACATGCATACGCCAAACACCTTTCTCGCTCGTATTTCGACACCGCGTCGAACCACGCGAACCCCTTAATAAAAGCGGCAGCTTCTTATGTTCCCGACCCCAACGCCTGCCGGAGAAAACGCCGGCCGCGTAATATATTCACTGACCCGCCCGACCAAACCGAAAAAGCTAACGCGTTCTACGCCGACACCGTCTCTCCAAACAGAGCGTGCCACCGCCCACGCCCGCGTAACCACCGTTCTCTCCGCAGAGGACGGGCGGTCAACTTCGCTCCCGCACACCCGTCACGTCCACCCTCTCTAGCGGCAACCCAAGCCTAGGTCCGTTCCTCGGTGTGAAGCCCTTGGGTCAGGCAGCCGCCCGCGCGATACAAAGTGACACTATACGTGCAACACTTAGTTACCCACACACAACATTACACACGTATGAACACACACACGTGCACACCACACAGGTACATAGGTTCTGTAAGGGACCTTTTTTTTTCTTTTTTTGCGCTAGTTAGACTATTGCGCTAGTTAGTGTAGAAAAACCATTCCGATTATTAAATACACATACGCATGGTCCACTCCTTCCTCCCAGGAGGAGGGGAACGTGCATATGAGTATATATTAGTTAGCTCGAATTCTCCTAAAATTAGGGAATTAGTTAGATCGCGACTTTTTCGCATTCGCGACGACCGCCCGAGCCGAGGTTCGGCCACTCTGGCACCCTCGTGCGGGTCGTCACAAACTTTCGCGGCTGAGTGCCCTAAGCGCTCGCCCCCAAGTCCGGTGAAGCTGTAAAAGCCGCAGCGGCTCTGTTTCACGATAGGGCCCCTAAGGCTAACAGTGTAGTCAGTTCTTAAAAAAAAAAATAAAAAAAAAAAAAAAAAAAAAAAAAAAAAGCGCGGAGCCACAACATTACACACGTATGAACACACACACGTGCACACCACACAGGTACATAGGTTCTGTAAGGGACCTTTTTTTTTTCTTTTTTTGCGCTAGTTAGACTATTGCGCTAGTTAGTGTAGAAAAACCATTCCGATTATTAAATACACATACGCATGGTCCACTCCTTCCTCCCAGGAGGAGGGGAACGTGCATATGAGTATATATTAGTTAGCTCGAATTCTCCTAAGATTAGGGAATTAGTTAGATCGCGACTTTTTCGCATTCGCGACGACCGCCCGAGCCGAGGTTCGGCCACTCTGGCACCCTCGTGCGGGTCGTCACAAACTTTCGCGGCTGAGTGCCCTAAGCGCTCGCCCCCAAGTCCGGTGAAGCTGTAAAAGCCGCAGCGGCTCTGTTTGACGATAGGGCCCCTAAGGCTAACAGTGTAGTCAGTTCCAAAAAAAAAAAAAAAAAAAAAAAAAAAAAAAAAAAAAAAAAAAAAAAAAAAAAAAAAAAAAAAAAAACAGAAGGCGTCGTCTTTTTTTCATTTCGCATTTGTTATTCTTTACGAAACAGGCTATTTTCAACCCTCCTCCGTTAAAATAAGGTGGAACAAGAAGGGCGGATGTTACTTCCTTGCAGATGTTTATGTCTGGCGTGTAGTACGGTTGTTGTTTTTTGTTTGCACGTTTATCGGTTCGAACTTTTTAACACCATCTGCTTTTCGCCGAGTCAGATCTCCAAGTGAAGCCAATGTTTGTACGGAAACTTTAAGTTTTGTCTAAGTATCGTGGGGTTTTGACAGCTGTGCTCGTAAGCTGGTTGATTGCGATTGTTGGTAAATTCTAACCGGTCATAATTTTGGCGCGATAATAGCTCAGTGGTAGTGAGCACGGACTATGCGACGAGTGATTTTGATTCTAATCCAATAATATCTCTAAGCTTTCGGTTAAGGTTATATCCGTAACATGGTGTTAGTTAACTTCCTTATGCTAACCTAACCTGCTGATCGCGAGGAACCGATCAGTTTCTTTTTTATACCTTACATCACATTGTTACTTAATCTCTGGTGAGACATTGTTAAAATAAGCTGAAAAAAATTGTGGCTACTTGTAACGCGATAAAGTGAAATATTTTTGAGTTTAATTGTACATAAATATTGTTATTGTTAACCGACTTTAAAAATAAGAGGAGGTTCTCAATACGAATGTATAATATACTAGCTGTACCCGTGGCTTCGTTCACGTGGACCACAGAATGCCCGCGCGAATCGTGCTCCCCCGCTCCTGGCTATTTTACAAAATGCTCATTGTGAGTGTTCCTTAGAAGATATATGTATACCCACTCGAACTTTTTTGTAGGTTTTTTAATACCTATAATTATGTAGTACATTAATTTGCTATATCTCTTATAGTTTACTCAGCATAAGCCATTTAAGCGCCTGAATGGATTCATCATGACCAGCTTTTTTATTATTTGTGCGGAACCCTAATTCTTTTTCCAAAATAAAAGTAGCCTAAATTACTCTTTTATATCATTAGCTATCTATCAGTGAAAGTCCCGTCAAAATCTGTTCAACCGTTTCGGAGATTACCCGGAACAAAGAGGCAGAGAGACAGACAGACAAAAAAAAATTAAAAATTAGCTTTTTGTTATTGATATAGTATATACTTTCATAATCATTTAGTAAAAAACTGTTATTTTAACATTTCAAACAGACGTTTCAATTTTATTAATTGTAGTAATGTATTAAAAGATATATTTTACGGATGTTCAGACATGACTTCTTTTTTTATGAAACGATTTAGATGCTTCCTTTTTTGTTAGAAAGGAGATAACCTCAAGGGTGTTCTCATTTTAATTTCATTGGCAATGGATCTCCGACTTCGAAGATATACCAAGAAACTCCTCAAAATCATTGAATTTGGTTTTCTTTTCTGTTAAAATAGTTATAAATAAATAAAGTTGAGAGAACCCGTTGAATGCAGACATCGCAGGACCGCTCATTGTGGCGATTATTGGGGGAGGTCTATGTCCAACAGTTGGACGTCTTTCGGCTGATGATGATGAAAGTAAATAGAAAACCATAATCTTTATAAATTTAGGACTATAAGTTATTGTAATTGATGATTATAAATATTTAGTTAATGATAAATTATCTATAACCAGTAATCCTAAAAACCGTCGAATCATCGAAACGCTCACATCGGCGTCGCCATGACAGTATCTCTATAATAAATGATGTTAATAACTTAAAAATTATAATATTATTTAAAATTTGGCAGCAAACGAATAAAGAAAAGAGGATATTACTAGAGATCATTAAAAATATGAGGGGGGTATATTTGGTGGGGTATTTGATTCGACACGACGACCTATTAAAAATGATAATGGAAGGAAAAATTGAAGGAAAGAGGGAGAGAGGAAGACCAAGATATGTCGTGTCGTATTACGATTTCAAGAGCTAGGCACAGAGTAGGGAGAGCTGGATATTGCTCCAACGACAAAAGCGCCACCGCTCATAAGTTCTATGATGAAATTAAATTGTAAATTTATACATTAAGTCCCACAGTTTTGAAATGTCTATATATCTTTGAAAGTTGGGAACTGCATAAATGGACTATAGATGTTACACGTCCGTGACTATGACATCACCTAACGTATAAAATTACTACTTATTACTCTCAACTAAAGAAGTTTCACTGGAAATAGGACAAAAAGCGTATCGCGTATTCTTCATCCCAATAAAACATCCAATTCTCAGCATAAAAAAAACACCAACGCGGTACGTGAACTTATGACCTATTGTGAACACTGGACATACTTAAAAACAGCAAAGCACAGGCTTCGTCAATTAGTATTCAGGGGATATCGTCATTCGTCAGTAAAGTCATTTGGTACACGTTCCCATAATTATCGATCATTAGAAAATAAAGACGTGATTATATTGGCCTTCTAGTCTGACATTTCAATTATTTATTTTGTATTGTAAGCTTCCTATCACCTAAAATGTCACAAAGCTGCTATGATCGACCTATTGTTTAGCTACATGATTAACGTTATATCATTAACTGACTCAGAACTGTGGCCTTATTTGAAGTTCATTGGTAATGGCTCAATGGCAATAAGTAAGCTGGATACCTTATTGCTACGTCGTACATTTGTAGTCGTAAAAAATTGTTTGTAAAGAAAGTCAATGTATTAAACAAACTAAGAATGGCGAAGAAAAGCCAAGTGTCTGGCTTCAACTCAGATCTGTACGTGTTAATACTAATACCGCAGCTAGGTATCACCAATGGAGATCGGTATTGGGTATGATGGTAGATTTTGCTTTTTTGGAAATCTGGGTATTCACCGCCCCACCGCCGTGTTCCAGGTCAAATAAATCTTTTTGTGACTAGTCTTGCAATCGCCTTTATATCTTGGTCACTCAACTGATGTATTGCAATGAATACACGTTTTAAGATGGCACAAAAGGGCCAAGACTGGGCCAATGAACCAAATATTTTTTCAGGTACGTTTGGATTCAACAAATGCTACGTATAAAAATACGTTGTATGTGCCTGAATGAATGAATGAAATCTAACAGTTAGATGGTCCAGTTTTATAACACAAATTTTATTTAAAAAAGCTAACAACCACATTGTATCCCGAAAAGGAGACTTCACTACCTTTTCAATTCTTCATATCAAGAACAAGGCGTTCGTATAAGAATTTCTCACTTCGATTTGTTTTGCACGAGTTTTTCTAACATTAAGGAGCATTTTATTTCTGATTTCTTGTTTAGCAATACCGAATCTTTTTAAATGGCTTTGAGTATCTTTAACTCTGGCAAATTTGGTAAATAATGTAGATTATTTTTCACTTAATTCATTTGATTTGATTTTCATTTCAGTAGTTAAAGATAATAGTTTTAGGTGTAGGTTTATCAGCATACTTATTCTCAGTCGTAATCGATAGTAATTTTCTCTCATTGCAGATTGTAGGTAAATTTTATAGCGGTCAGAATTTAATTAAAATGTTGTCACTGGACAACGAGCAAGGACCCTCTACGTATATTTTACGGGTAAAGTTGTATCCACATGAAATACATTTTTTTTTTGTTTACTGTTAAGTAGTTAATGTGATCGAAGATAACTACTATCCAAGCAGTTAATAGGGATTGGCTTTCAAGAGCAGCTACCCGATAGCATTTACTTAGAAAAGATATTTGAAAACAGATAAAAAAATATGCCGATCGAGTTTCTTGTCGGCTCTTCTGGTAAACTGGGATATTTTTCGGAGCGGTGATAGTATTTTGAAATTCATGCGTACCTTCTTAAGGAATAAATTGAATAAAGTTATTTTTATTTTTAATGTTGCAAACAAGACTGGTGTGTGCAGAAGTCCTTACCATCGAGGGTGGATCGTTTTAGTAAACAAATGACGGGTTGCGCGTGCTTAATTGGACAATCTGGAATTCATGTCACGTCACTAACATGAAGTCTTGTGCGGTGATTTAGTGTATGGAAGCGTGGGTAACGTTTGTGATGTTGTTTGTTTGGACATTGCGCTGGCAATAATCTTTGTCGTGAACTGTGAAAAATAAGAAGTTCGACGAGAATTACTAGAAAGAATTTGAAACGAACTTTGCAATATCAAAGCAATCAATGCAAATACTACTGTGATGACGACAAAATAAATAGAACACTTTGAAATAAATAAAAATATAAACGTATGAAATTTATCTGTGTTGACCAGCGTTGATATTATGTTTAGTTATTTGCGGCAATATTACACGGGAGATATTGTAAAATAGATAGCTGCTTCGCTTGAACGATCATGTTGATAATAGTCGATCGATGCACCGAGGCAAATAACTACCTATACGAGTTTTTCATTTGTAGCTGCGATTCAGTTTGCTTCATGCCTTTTAGGAATTTCCTATTTTGTTTTTGGCATGGTTATTATGTATAAACTGTATTCTTTGGTACCTTTTCTTTCAGAACTCCATAGAAAAGTCATTTAAGAAGCGAGATAAGGAACAGAGACATCTCTTTGAAAATTTATTTCTATTTGGGTCAGCCCAATGGGTGAAATACCTCCACCCTACAGAAAATCGCAGCCAAATTACCTTGTGTTGTGTTCCTGCAGTGAGTTAGGTTTCCAGAGCTCTTTGGAGAAGGGAGATTTAAGGTTGACAATGCGCTGGTAATACCTATGATGTTACAAGCGACCATAAGCTACGGTAACCGCTTACCATCAGATGGGGTGCATGATGGTTTGCCACTATTGTTGTTAAAAAAACTATTGAACACACTTTGTGCATTTATGCTAATTATTATTTCACAATTTCTTAACCATAATCAAAACTTATACAGTGACGATACAAGAAGTTTTTGCCAATTTTTATATAACACGAAAGAATTACATTACTATATCAAAGAGTATATAAAAATTCACAAACACAATTAAATTATTGTTCGTGCCTGTTAACCATAACTGAATTGGTATTATAGTTAGAGGCGTCATAAAAAATAGCCTTCAACTCTACCTGGGCTATGACCTAGGTTTAAAGTCGTCGACATAGCAAGATATTATTTGGTATAATACCAAATTTAAAAACGTTAATTTTTTTTGTAGAATTTGGCTCTGGGTTTCGCTTGCGTAGATTTTTATTTTACTGGCCAACGATTTAAAAGGAAATACTTTACTGTACCTACTTCTTCTTAGTACGAATTTTCTCCACTCCTTCTTCTTAAATTTATCGGTGGCGCAGTTACCACTGTTCTTTATCCTCTGCCTTTCTTTTGACCTCTTAATATGACACGACTCCCACTTTATCATTTACTTGTTAAAATAAGCTTCGTTAAGCTTCCCCTTCCTCGCTTTCATTAAATTTTTCTTTCTAAAATTATCTTAAAATAAAGATTATCTATGAACTCTACAAAAATCAGAAAACAATACTAGTGATTGAGGATGAAAAACAGAGAGCAATATTAGACAAGGGTGTCTGCTGTCGCCTTTAATATTCACCATGTCCATCGAGTGTACCAATAGATTTTTTTTTAGAAAAGGAGATGTTAAATTGAATTCTGAATGTATACGATTTATCAGATTTGCAGATGATATTGCGGCGATAGCTGATAGCACAAATGATTTAAATAAACTGATTGAAATTATGGATAATATTTTTAAAGATTTCGCACTAAAAGTAAATATTACTAAAACTAAAACCTGAATAACATCAAAATTTCGTTTAATCAATATTCCAATCCAACATGATAACATAAAAAATTGAACACGTTAGCAGTTTTCTCGACTAGTCGGTGGAAATCTTTCTTCAGACATTATTCTAGTAATGTCTGCATCGACTAACCTTTTTTCCCACTTAATGCAATTGGTCCAGCCAGCGAAGACAGTGAGCATTTTTTTTCTTGATGGTGAGTATTTTAGCTTTCAAATCAAATTAACGACTTAATTTCTTGATCAGTAAACTACTCAGGTGCATATCACTTATAAACTCGATAAAGAGATTATAGACATTTATAACAATAGACCAAAATATGCGCCGGATGACTGCTGCGGCATGATCGTAACACGTGGTTTTGGTGATTGTGAAGCAAGGCGCGTGCTTGCGCTAAATCAGACGCTATCAAACATTTAGTTCGTTATATGCTACACGAATTCTTAGTAGTTTAAGCTTAGTTTACAAGGATTTATTTATGATATTATAAAACCAGAAGAATCCTCAACACGCTATGAATTTTTACAGACGAAACATTTACTAGTAATATATCGTGGTACAGATATCGAAGATATCCAGATGTCGAATAATATCGAAGTGAAACAATTTGAATATTTTTATTGTATATATGTTTAAAGTTATGGCCACAATCTCATCTGATGTTAACTGCCTAAGATGGTGACACGCTAAGCCTAGTGGGGAAACTGGTTGTCTATTATAGCTGCCGGAATACACTAATAGGTGCCGTGCTATAGATTTTTAACTTGAGGGTGGTAGCTAAACAGGCGGCCATTAAAAATACCCTACCACCATGCTGTTGCTTTATCACGACGTTATTCTTTATCGAAAGCTCAGGTTCATTGCAGGGGTTCGAACTTACGTCGTTCGACACGTTGAGCGTACACGCTACTAATGGGTAAAGATTCCTTCAAATGATTGCTAAAATATATTTTGCAGCTAATTTTGTAATAAGCTAAATTCCAATAGCTCTATTCAATATGCTCGATGTATTTCAAAAGCAAGTGCTAGTCACTGTTACAACATAACGTTTGAAAATTATCGTAACATTCGTAACGGAATTTATATAAAGATGTTTTCGAAAACACTAAACATAAAGAGGGAAGTGCCTTTCAATTGAAACTGTCGGAACACACTGGAAAGTGCTGGACAGCAAATTCGTAACTTTTTTTTTATGAGCTTACTATCTCCTAACAGTATAAGGGTAAGGCTAACCTTAAGGACCCTGGAGCCACTAAAGGATTTGACAGCTCCACCGGGCTTGGAGGCTTTTTGTGTTTACTTCCATAATGTTTTTTTTACTGTGAACTTTCGCTCTGCAAAATTGCGTCTGTAATAAATTATAAATTAAATTATTTTATGTGAAGTTATTTGTTAGAGGAAGAAAGTCCTTAAAGGAAATAAACAAAATACCTGCGTTTAAGTGATTAAATGGCATTAAAGGCTTTCAAGTGAAATGGTTATTTCTCAAACAAATCGAATCCTTCTTAAATGGACCTTTTCATACCCTTTTAAAGGAAACCCGTGTGCACTGCGGCTTACAATCACAATAAAAACGATTGTAAGTGGTCAAAGAACTCTTAGTAATAAATTTATTTATGTTATAATATACAAGTAGGGTCATAACAACTTTGTACTATTATTAACTCATGGTTCAGACCTCTTTGCTATTTTTATTTTTGCAAAACGCAACCGATATTATTTCGAGGTTTTGGTTAGAATTTCTTATTTTATAGATTACAACAGTTTTTCATTGAATATAGTTGACACCAAGTTATATTTTAACAAAAATATCTGGGCGACCGAGCTGTGCTCGATGTCTTATAAACGAAAAAAAGAAAAACACCTATATAGGTAAACTTGAAATGTAAAACATTATCTAAATGCAAAGTTTCATCGAAATCATTGCAGCCGTTGCATGCAACCAACTGCATATCTATAGACACGATTGTTCACTTATTATAATATGGTAATGTTTTGTATCAATTTGGTGTTATGCTGATCATGCAAAGTTTTTTTTATACTATAAAGGTGGTAAGCAAGCATATGGCCCGCATGACGGTAAGCGGCTACCGTAGCCTATGAACTCGATGCTGTCGATAATTAACTACCAGAGAGAAAAATTTAAACTGAATATTGCAATTATTATTTATAAACATCATTCTATTCTTCAAGATAACCTATTTACTTCATCGTAATTCCTTATATTGTTGTTATTACATTTATAGTTCGGTTTCATACTCCATAGTATGGAGTTCAAAGTCCATTACGCTGTAAATCAAGCCGACTTACCTACAATACAATTGGAAAACAAACGTGCGAAATGTCTTTGTAATTGGATTGGTATGTCTCCGTACGATTGATGGAGATCGATCGATCGCCGGATAATTGGATTGTGGTCGACTCCCACAATCCTCGTTTTAGTCTTTAGTTCCTCTCGGGACCATTACTGCAGTTTCTGATTATCTCATTGTTGAGTATTTTCTATAGGAATATCGTCAAAATACTTCGCTTAAACAAATTAGATCTAATTTATTTAGTACGAGTTGAGATCTTGTTACTTAATTTTTTACATTTTATGAACGTTTATAGAACATTCAAGAAGGTGCTTAATAAAGTTTACTTGAGCAGGAGCTCTAACGAAAATGGTTTCAGTTACAACAAAATAGCTGGTCCATATAAAGGTTTTAATAATACAAGGCTGCGATATAAAATTATGATTATGATAAAAAAGCTTCAACGCTCAGTACATGGTGAGAATAAAGGTCGAATTTATCAGAAGCTGGAGGATAATTTGTGAGGTCTCGAGGGATTTTCTTAGCGAAAATATATTATAAGGAAAATATTTCTTATACTCTGTTTTATTAATCTGATTAAATATACTTGTTAGCTATGTTTTCTAATTACTAAATGATTAGACCAGTGAAATGGGAATACATAGTCACTTTGTTCATTCGCATGCTTGCTTGGTTGTCACGATTTTTCGAATATATTTAACGAAACAGAACTTCATTATAATCATAGTCGACTAACGTGGGCAAATTGTATTATATTTCGAAAAGAAAATAGCTTCTAAAATGAGAATGAATGAACGTAAAAGAAATTAAATCCCAATGGTGTGATAAAGAGCTTTATATAATTTAGTACTGAGAATATATTACGCCATTAAGCGACAAATACGACACCCATTTTAAAGCAACAGACCATATAACCTTATTGGCTTTTTTCGATCTATTTGCAATCATGTATGTACATTTAGGTCTTTATACATG
The DNA here is from genome assembly GCA_033032175.1 of Saturnia japonica. Lineage (NCBI taxonomy): Eukaryota > Metazoa > Arthropoda > Insecta > Lepidoptera > Saturniidae > Saturnia > Saturnia japonica. The sequence continues at coordinate 1,422,957 of CM065317.1, forward strand.
GACTGGCTGACCCACGCAACTTCGTCTGCGTCAAATAAGAGAGAGAGGGTTAGAGAAAGTGGAACGTAGGCAGAAAAAAATAACAATTGTCGTAGGCACCTACAATACAATTTACAGGTGCCGCCCGCCTGCTACATCATTCCGCTAAAATGCACGCGCGGTACTTGATTATTATTTTGCTGCGGAGTTATTCTAAAACTGTGATATATCCTAAGAAATTAATTTAAATCAAATGACGTGAAGGGCAATTTTGTTCAAAATTAAATACTTTTGATGAATAATGTATTTATTTTGATATGGATTATTACCATGTTTATAAAAACACCTTCGCAAATAATGCATTATTTTAAAACAAATTGGGTTTTGCATTGAAAAATTTATATTCATTTTAGTTACCTATGTCAAAATGTATGCAATTATAAATCTTAAATATGATTTAAAAATGGTTTATTTAGGTACAAGCCGCCCTAAGCCTTTTTAATGATTCATGTAAAATGAATCTGTAGAAAAATGATAGTATAATTATGAAATCAAGTGTTTTCAGTTATTGTATTGTTCGCATAAAGTAGAGAGTATAATTACTCGAAATACTGTCCAATACTTTATTATAAATTACGGTTGGTAACCCTAATTTTGAAGTATTTAGGTATGTACATGTAACAACGCGATTCTCATTTTACTGTGCTTTAACAAACCCCTTCGTATTTAAGTATTACAAAGAGTTTTTATTACATAATAACTTACGCTCGCGACTTTGCTACCGTTTTCTTAGAAATGACATGACGCAAGCGCCACCTATTGTCAACTGGTTGTACTATTAGATCAAAAAAATCAAAATCAAAACAATGTTTATTTAATTTAGGCCTTAAATAGGCACTTATGAACGTCAACAAACTAATATCTTGGTCACCGTGAAGACACGGTAAGAAACTCAATCGGGGTTATCTTTTTTTTTCTGTACTTGTGATATTATATTATGCAGTATAATAATAATTATATGGATGCACAGAGAGGGAGTCACTTCCATCTTATAATAATCTTAACCTTTTGACAGTAAAAACTGCTTGACATGGTTCTTGGAACTTCTTGTTGTCCGGCAAATCAGTAATATGCTTCGGGATCATATTATAAAACCTGACAACTATTACCTAAACACATTTATTGGACTAAGTCTAAAACAACAATAATAATACATGAGAGATAAACAAACATTCATTTATCCTATAGGAAACACATTGTAACTCATTTCGACATGGGTTTCAGATGAGCAATTAAAAAAAAAATTGGATGGTACCTATTTATAAAACTATTTCGAATCAATATTTGTGACTTGTAACTTATTAATTAACGATGACATTTTATTATATTAAGTTAGCAATTTTTGTATATATATATATATATATATGTGTAATTGGTTTCTCGGAAACGGATCCAACGATTCCGATGAAATTTTGCATTTAGATAATGTTTTACATTCCAAGTTTACCTAGATATGTGTTTTTCTTTTTTTTATTTATAAGATACCGAGCACGGCTCGGTCGCCCAGATGTTTGTACATGAAATGTCCTTTTTTATTTACGACGACAATTTTTATTCAAGTAAAAATGGATCTATTAGCTCTATAGATAAGGCTTTCAAACTCAAATAATGTAGAGAATTTTTGTCTGTGTTTGCTTAGCGTATAGTTAATAATAATAATTTATTAGTGACCATAGTATTTCCAAACAATCCGAATCAAAATACAGTTTAATATGGGTTTTAGTAGACAATACTTAAGAATTTAAACTGGCATGCAATATTATTTAAAAATCTCAAGTTGTATTTATGTAAAGATTATTGAATGTCTATATATCGATAAGTCTTGATATAAATAATACTTTTGAAAATATTTATAATGTTTTACCCAGTAACCGATATTCTGGCACTCTCAGTAGGGGGTTAGTAATCTTGTTCTTCCTGGTTGCCGGGTCTGTTGTGTTAATGGAAAACGGTACTAATATCAATCTTTTATCTGACCTTAATTTTTATAGTGGCCACTATAGCAATTGAGGTCAGACGTTCTGACGTCATTGGGAAGAAGATTTTGTTAACTTCATCCGATAGTATAGATCGAGTACAGCCATGAATGCCTCTATAGGATTTATTAAAGGAAGATAATTATACCTAGCCTAATCTAATCTAATCTAAAGTCATTGGTATTCGTGCGAGTTCAGCCGAAAACCAGTGCTATGGCAAGCTGCCATAGCACATGCTGGGCTAGGGTACTTTAGATGTTGAATGCGGCATTTGTTTGGTAACGTTGCAATATAATAAAATAAATTATAAGTATATATATATATATATATATATATATATATATATATACAGTGTAAACTCTTTATAACGTTATCCTTTATAACGATAAACTCCCTATAACGTTGAAGTAAGCCCAACTTGGTTGATTTGCGTTAAAACCCACATATTGAAACACTCTTTATAGCGATACGTCATTCTCTATTACGAAGAAATGTGTTCATATTTTTAGACAGTAAATATTTATTATCGGTATTATTGTTTATTATCAGGTAACAAAAGACTTTGAAGCTCCGAAACATCCGAGGTCGGTCTAGCTTTTTTTATCCTTAATTGCCTTGAACACGTGCAGTATGACGCATTGTTTTCTCGGAAGTGATGGTCTTCGACCAAGCATACTGGGTATCTATCGTATTATCAGTCGTAAACCTACTTTGAAACTGTTAACATGGCCAGTAAACGGAAAGCGATTAGTGTTGACGAAAAAGTTTGTGCGATACGTGCGATTGATAAGGGAGAAAATAAAAGTGCCGTTGGAAGGCTTTTTAAACTAAGTCAATCCACTGTTGCTACCATTTGGAAAACCAAAAAACAATTCTACAGGCGGCGCTGGAAGGAAACTCTTCTAAAAAATTAAGAAAGCCAAAATTCGAAGATTTAGATCAGGCAATGTTGTCGTGGTTTAACAATCAGCGCCAGAATAATGTACCCATCTCGGGGCCAATTTAATATCTAAGACATACATATAACATATAACGACAAAAAATTCTCAGTCCCTTGAGTTTCGTTATAAAGAGTTTACACTGTATATATATTTTTTGTGTATAATAAAGCTAAAAGGTTTTTTTTTGTTTGTTTGTTTAAACACGCTCATCTCTGGAACTACCAGTCGGAATCGAAAAATTCTTTTTCTATATGATAGCTAACTCTCATCTAGGCTTAAATATTGATCTATGTTAAGTAAGTCGCAATTAGAAGCCCTCCCGAACTGCATTATCCGCGTGCGCTGGTTTAATGGTTATTATGTAAGTATACTTACTTTATTGCGATTTTTTGTTGTTGAAGATTATAAATTGATTTATTAGCATTATTTTTAGGCATGGCATAATAATCCTTACGAACGAAAGTTCATAAAGAAAATTTTATGAAGTTAGATTTTGCCCTTTATAGCATGTTATTTGGACACATAGTTTAGGAAATAATTAAAAAATAATAATAATTTATACTTGCGGGAAGTGAGAAGAATAACTATGATAGATTATAGTGTGTGTCGGTGACGCGGTATAGGGCTCAGCAAATAAATTATATAAGTAATACTTCAAACAAAATTGTGTTGTCTTTTTTTCTTGTGCTTAGTGCTCCAGTGCTGAAGTAGTGACAAGGTGTAGTTTTAAAGTAATTTTAAATTTATTGATATGCGCTATCCAGATAAATTATGATTGTGAATTAACAAGATGGTAACTAACTATACCCAACCGAGTCAGGACCACCATATACATAGTTGTTCGCTCATCACTACAACTCTTTTTGGATTGTCGCATTTCATGGTCAGCCAATGCATATTCATTTGCAGGACGGTAAGACAACGGTGATCGCCGATGTATTTATTACGGATCTCTCTGTTGTGGCTTGTGGCCGTTGACCGTCACTTTGCCGTGTTTATAAAACAAGAGACTGTTTTGCAACTTTTGGGCAGACTACGCATCCGATGATATAAGTTCCAAACATAAATAGCATCCAACACAGAAAGAATATCGAATTACAAAATAATAAAAATAACTTTAACATTATAGATTTAGCTTTGTAGCCACAATGTCACCTAATCTTAAGTGACGATATGGCCCAAGATGATAGCATACTAAGCCTGGTGGAAGATTGACTATCAAGTGCAGCTGCCGGAACACACCTATTGGTGCTTGGCGACAGATTTTCAACTTGAACGTGGTAACTAGCCAGGCAGGCATGAGAAAAATTCCTACCACCATGCAATTAGCAATGCTATTAGTTTATGTTTAAGTTCAGAAGCGGGAGTTTTAAACAAGACGAAGCATTTATTCAAGTGAGTTGGTTTGCCTACATAACCTTAATATATACATAACTATTTGGTCGATAAATAGTACATAGAGGATATATGGACTTCTGAGGGAAGTAGTGGGAGTTCGCGAATAAATGCTTCTTTGGAGTTCTACCTATCTTGAACTTACTAAAGAAAACTAAATGTTTCGCATCATGAAACCTAAACATTGGCCGAAAACTTTCTAAAGGAAGAAATGTCTTTCCATTCGTAACAGAAGTTCAATTAACTCGTGTCTTTAACGTGTTACGATCTTTAAAAAGAAAAAAGAAATAAGGTCACAGAGCAATGAAACGGTCGCATGAAGTCATTTACCGCCTACAGAGTTCTGGAAGCCATTATTGCTTTTTCCCGCCCATGGCGCGCGTTCATATTAGAACAGTAACTTAACTCAGTGGCGAAACAGAGTAACTTTAGAGTGTTAATTTTACCTCAATTTAACCTCAATAATATTATAAATGCAAAAGTAACTTTGTCTGTGTGTTATCTTTTCAAGGCTAAGTCTTCTAACAGGTTTGCAATCAAATTGGGCAAAGAGTTAGCCCGGAAACTAGAAAATGACATAGATAAGCGTTTAGTTACAATCTCATCTAACCTTAAGCGACAATATGGCTATAGACGGTAACACAATAATCTTAGGAATCGAGCTGGTTCTCAACAGCAGCTACCGAAACACATTAATAGGTACTCGTTGACAGATTTTTAATTAGGAGGTAAAAGCTCTAGCTAGCTGATAAAACGCGTTCCACAATGCTATAGTTTCATCACTATGATCTGCTTTACCGAAAGATCAGGCTACCGTATGATTGGAATCCAGAATTTCTAACGCTTTATCCCAACACAGCGTCACTAGGCAATCCCTGCAATTACTTACTGACGACAGATCAATCCAAAGCCTTAAGTAATTATAGTATTTGGATGAGTTTTACTGTGGAGATTTTAGGCTGAGGTTTTTATATTTTTATTAATTAATTTAATTGATTAAAATAACTAGAAAATAATTTAGTAAGTATGGTACAAACTAAAAACAACATAATCCGTCGGTGACATATTTCATCAATTTTATTGTTGGACCCAATATTATAGAAAAGACGGAACATGCTGATCAGTTGAAGATTCCATGTCTTCATGGTACGATAAAGATAAAATTATTTATTTACTTCATTGTTCGTCCCGAAATAGGTACTACCGTGTAGCAGTGGCTTAGTAGACCAGGTCGCATTGGTTTATTGTTGAAAGAGGATGATGGAATAAGTCTAATTAATATTATCAAGCGTAATTCCTGTATTGGCCTCATTTCGCTACTTCAGCTTTCGAAATACAAGTTCAGGACACTTGGCAGTGGACAAACAACTGAGATCAAGTGGCGCTTCAAGATATTTCGGTATTATAAATACTCTCCTCCAGGCTTGCGTTTACTTGAGCTAAGTTCTGAGTAGAAAACTTTTGGCAACCTAGAAGACTCCTTTTATAAAAGGTGCCCAAATCACCCCATCTGTTATTTCATCAACAAGCCTTCTATCCCAGATATTTTCGTTCGTCGGAAAACTTATCTCAGAAAATACAAATATTAAGTAAAAAATAAAGATCTGCGAAAAATACAGCAGTCTTGAATTACTGTGTATAATTTTACTAAGCACCGAAACAATTAGGTGTACGGGCAAAGTTTTTTGAGAGCCCTCTATAAAGATCACTCCGTATAGGAATTATTTATGACGTTCTTTTTAATTTCTTTTACTTTAATTGATTTAGTTGTTTTTTTGATATTTCTAGATTATAATTGGGATATTTTTCTTACTCGTTAAATTAATATTTTCTGGAAACGTTTTTTTATTGCTCTTATAATAAAATTACTTAAGTAATTACTGCTTGATTTCGATTTGATTTAGATATAATAAAAAAATTGAAATCTTCCAACAAATTATAAGAATTAGCATTAACACCAAAATTGAGCTAAACAATCAATAAACTAATATTGTAAAGATGTAAAGTTTGTGAATACCGAAGTGTTTGCAAGAAGTAACCTCTGGTACTACTGACCTCATTATAAAAGTTCAAACCCCGCTCCAAATTAAAAGAAAAAGCTTATTGTGGGGGATACTTAGAAGATAGAAATATGTTCTCACAATCTTTGTATAGGCCTTTTTAATATCTTAAGATACATCTCTTATGGTTTACTAAGCGTAATTTTTTTTACCAGTTTTTCTACACGGAAACCTAATACTTTTTCTACAATAAAAGTAGCCTAAGTTATTCCTTATAACACCAGCTTTCTACCAGTTAAAAGTTCCGTCAAAATCGTTCCAACCGTTTCGGAGATTACTCGAAACAAACAGATAGACAGACAATTTGTTTTATGTACCGTATATACTTTCATATGCATTTAGTAAAAAGCTGTTATTTTGACATTACAAAAAAGACACTTCAATGAATTGTATAGATAGATCTAATAGATATTTGTTGTAATATCGGATTTATTTATTCATGGAAGATTTATGATATCCTTTACTACCTTGATTAATAAAAGTGAGAAAACATGCCGATCTGACTATAATGTTAGCCAAAAAGGCCCTGAAACCTCAGACAGCTTTTACAGCCTCTCACCGGGCTTGGATGAGAAAGCATTGAACACTAACTACTTAAGTAAAACTCGAAAACTCCCGTTGTTGTCTGTCACTACTTTTCACCGACAATGCTAAAACTCTCAATTCCCAACAATGATCAAGTCGTTTTCAATAAAATTTCCTTTAAAAAGTAAATTTGTAGTAATAAGAAATCAGCTCTCGGTAAAGATTGAATTTCTGAAGTAGGTATCTACGATCTCCAAGCCCTTTCCAATCTGTTCTCCTTTTGGCGAATTGGTTGGATTACAATTGCCCAGTTAGCGAAAACGGCGTTATAATGGTATCATATTTAATTTTTTTACGATCTTTTCACATGTTTTATACTCTTTGAGATATTAGCTAAAATGTTATATACGACTCACGTTTTTCAAATTAATAAGACATAAAGGACATGATGCTAATGTTTATAAGTTAGTTACCTGTTTAATATTTAACTTGAGTATGAATGTCACTTGCCACAAATAATATAACATAAGGGTTGTGTGACGAGGGTGGATTGATCCCAGATCGTAATTCAAAACGTGAAATCGCGTAGGTTTCAACCCTGCATATCTTTATATGAAGGAAAAAATATTCATTATAATGGTTTAATACAATCTCAAGATACTGTTTTTTGTTTGTTTGAATAGAGCTAATGTCTGGAACTACCAGTCAAGTTTATATAATATCAATATCAAATAGCTTATTTATTGGGCAAGGTCAAAGGCTATATAACATTACGCTAGAACTCAAAGGAGTCGAGCAGTAACGATTAACGTCAAGCATTCTGGCAAGCTGTAGATAAATGCGAGAAGTGAGAACAACTATATATAAAATCTAATACTATTAAGTGAGCTATTCTTCTATATATATAAGATAGGAGATTTTTTTTAGATACCCAGCATAGCTCGGCCACCGAGATATAAATAGCACCTAATAAATAATATAATAAAACACCTCTTCATGAGGGAAGAAACGCCATATGCGGGACGAAATGTTTGTTTTGTTGCACCAAAGAAGTAGATATAAGTTTTTCAATTTTTTTAATATATATATATTTTTTGAAATAGTGTTGATAAAATTATTGTAAATAAAAGCAGCTGGCAAATCTTGACAATGAGTAAAAATTAGTTTAAAATGAAATTACACTTTCTCAGTGAAAGTTTTAATTGTAATTTGAGTTTAAAATCCTTTCCCGCGGTATGTCGGAAATATATTTTATATAAAAATTTGTACGTTAACGATATTAACTTGTGCTATTAACACAGTTCAAAGCTGCGCGCGTTGAGAAACAATCTCTTTAGATAACATAAATTTCACGATTTTATTAAAACATATTTTGTCGAAGGGGACTCTAGTATGGTAGGGCCATATTTAAATGTCCATCTGACAAAATTTGTGTTCCGGCGACTATACCGACTTGAAAGCCAGTCCCCTCTGTTTTAGTGTGTTACCATTTAATGGCTGTTTCCATTAAATCTATCTAACCACTGCTTTGGCTACTGAAAATATAAAGATATGTCTGTTGGTAGGCTTTTGTATGAACTGGCTATCCGAAGTTGCGATATTGAAATGCAAAAGTTTACCAAAATATTATATCTTTCTATCGTCAGTAACACAAACGGTGGTTAGATAATTTATTGAAAATTCACTTAATACAGTTTAGTTTATGATAAAACTCTAAACCTATAGGAGATTTTCAAGAAAAATAATGGTTTTAGGATATAGGTGTGCATACAAACAAACTTATGCAAGATGCAAGATGGCAGTTTAGCTACCCTGGACCGGCAGTTGTTCACGTTTCTCCCCAAACCCGGTAAAGCTGAAAAAGCCATCAGCGGCTCTGTTTTTGGATAGGGCCCCTCAGGCTAACAGTGAGGTCATATCGAAAGAAAAAAAAATTGTGTGTCTCGGGACGCTCGACAGAAATGACAACTTAAACTAATCAAAAAGAAGAAAAAAACCAAACGAAAGAGAGAAAGGGAAGAAGCCGGCGAGTATTCGAACCTAGGGCTTCGGCCATGATCAGTCACGCTTACGTCCCCTAAGCTGCGAGCGTATTGTTAGGAATTTACTGAAACTATGCTACTATTAATTGGTTACTATCACTTCAAAAAAAAGCGTTTCCCCGGACACGCAGGACACTTAACGTTTGTTGCATACTACATTACGCATACGGCTGTTTTCTTGAATGTATCTATTAAGTATTCTGTGACGATAATAATTAAACGAGACTTTAGTGAACATGATTGATGCCTTTTATTTAGTAAATCACAAGTAATTTTCTGATGTGATAGGAGTCACCAGCCATCTAACTTATGGTGGTCACAATACCCACAAGCAAAAATCGAACTTACAACTTCCTCTAGCTTTAGACAGAAGTTCACTCGATAAATACCTAACACTATAAAGAGGTTAATTATAGTTCGTTGTTAATATTTCCTTTACTATATGAGCTAAAATATATCGCAATAAAAGCAAATTACCAGCCTGTGGCCGGAACTCGTCCGGTTCTATCGGAAGCCGTGCGGCGCCAATATTGTCTGTTTTTTTGTCTTACTTCTATGAATATTTATATTACCAGATTTTGAGAGAGTTCATTGAATTTCTTTTATAATTTAAGTATAGATTTTTTAAACGAATGTAAGGTTTTTAATTTTGACGAATTAAAATATGCGCAGAGCTGACTTTCGGAAGAAGACGAAGTCTTTTTATCTAAGTAACATATAATGTTGGCCTTTTCTTTAAAATGTAGGTAACTACACAATTTTAAATACGGCCTTTTAATTGCATACGAAGTGTAGCTTATGATAATTAAACAGCTGATATATCATACATTACCATTACATTTTGTATACCATAAAAGTCAGTCATGAGCGGGGATCAAACCGCGTCCTGTTGGTTCAACGGTAGGGCTTAGTACCGGCTTTATCACGAGGACTGTCCCCCAAACGATAAAAATAAAACAAACATTTACATAAGTTTCAATGGAGCCATTTCATACATTAAGAAGGAATAATTACAAATTTTCTTCCTACAGAGACTTTAAGAAATTAGAAGATATAATTATAACCTCTATAATACTTAAAGAGAATAATCATGTGAAAAACGTTAAAAATATTGTTAATTAATTAGAGATTTTTCTATATTACCTTTCAGAAAGTTAAGCGCCAGATGAAATAACTTGAGCAATAACTCACAGCGTTCCTTTGCTCAGTGTAAGCTTTTATCCAATTCATTGGATACAGTCAAGAATAATTCTCGAGTAAAATTCCAATGAATTTTATTCGAGTTTATATTTTTTAAACTATGTATGCAAAGAGTAAAACATATTGTATACCTAGCTTACTGTATATTTGTTTTAATATAATATATAAAGCAGTTTATGTTTAATTTAAAGTTATAAAAGGTAATAAAAAATTCAGTAAAATAGAAATTTCCTTTGATTTTTTTACAATGGTTTCGTATATTTAACTAAATGGAATGTTAATTAACAAATAAGTTTATGTCGCTTATTACGCTTGGATATCCTCAAAGGATTGTCTTATTATAGTTTGTAGTAAAGGATTGTAATTATTTCTATTTGTAGGTATTTAGTTTATAATTTATAATTACTATTTGTACCTATACCAGCTATTAAATTATCATAGTATAAGCTGATCTTAGTTAAGAATTAAATGATCGTGCATTAGATTGACCTCAAAATATCCCCGGTAAATAAGTTATCTTAAAATCTTTTATTTGTCTTACCAAGTCTAAAAGATGGGATTAATATATTTTAATAGTTATATCTAATACTAGCTGTACACCACGGTTTCGCCTGTGTTAATTTTATCCGACAAACACCGCAACACCAACGCCAGATGCCTAGGTACAATAATTATTATTCTTCCCGCATGTACAAATTATTATAATTTTTCATCATCTCCTAAACTATGTGCCCAACTAAAAGCACCCAAACATGCTATAAAAAGTAAAATTTAACTTCATAAAATTGCCTTTATTATGAAGTAACTTTTTTTCGTAAGGATTAATATGCGATGCCTAAAAATAATGCTCATATATCACTTTTTAATTACCAGCAAATATTTTTCATAAAATACCTTATTGTGGCTTATGTATAAGAGATACGTATATGCTATCGCAACTTTTTTTTAGATATACTAAGGATCTATATTTTTGTACAACATTACATTAAGCCAGCACACGAGGATACAGCAGTTCAGGAGGGCTGCCACTTCTGTCTTAACAAAAATAAATATTAAAGGCTAGCTGAGAGATATAGCCTAATGTTAGATAGCCTATACTATTCCTTGTGAGTCTGGCTATGGAATCCAAAGGGTAGTTCCAGAGATTAGCGTATTTAAAAAAAATAAACAAACCATCAAAAAACTTTTCTGCTTTATTATATTATTTTTATTATAATATATAATATAGATAGTATACATTGAAATTTGATCTATTAAATAAAAGTTTAAGCTAATGTACCTGTTCGAGAAGGTTCGCGAAATATGTGCTGGGCCCTTAATTCAATCAATCGCGAATCAATCCCTCTCGAAGCTATTGCTGCGATACACAGTAATTATTCTAATAACAAACAAAGGAGACTCACCTCGTCAGGAGCAGGCGGTGACCTTGACCTTGCCCCGTGGACCTGGACTGCAGATTGTGAAGTATTTGTGTTTGTGGAGTGAACTGTATGTATGTGTGTGTGGCAGCCTCAAATGGCTTCAACAAACACAACACTATCAAACACACTATCACTCAAGCAACCAGTTCATCAAAACCACCTGGTACACCAACTCAAAGTTATACAATGTAAAAACTTCAACCACCGTAAATCACATATATCTCAGCGCTAGCCGATCGTCCGGAATGACGTAGCGCGTACAAAACAAACAAACGTGAGTTCACGGCCAAAGCACGAAACAGACTGGCCTAAGTGCCAGCAGAGCTAGGGTGGCAGGGCGGTGCAGCGCCTACGCAGAACGATTGCACCTGCCATTAGCCCACCTATTACAGACCTTCCCGCGATCTCGCCATCTCACGATGCGAGCTATACATTTCCAATAGTATCTAAGTTTTGCCGGACACATTATATTAAATTTTCAAGGATGTGTTGCGAAGTTAAGTTTCTAAATTCCTGAAAATTATTTCTTAGTTATTTCCAAAGTCTCTGGAATAACTATTCATTGATAATTAATATTGATTATGTTTGTTTACATAGGCTTATTAATCGAGTTTGAAATGGGTGGAAAAATTGGAAAAATTTAACAATCTACGGTACATTTTAGTTTATTTAACTTTCCAATCTTTTTCCTCTTGCCAGTTATTTATATATTTTAATATACGATTAGCAAAAGTATTTTCAAGATAAATAAAGGAAGTATACATCATCTTTGCTTACAACTGAATAGAGTTTGAGATATATTTAAATTCAAAATCACGTTTATCTACATGCAATTTTATACAAAGTTCAGCAAAAAAGAACGTTAAATGACACATGAAAGGAGCGTGCATAGGAATAATGGCGGAAACGACAATAAATCCATGACGAAATATAAAATACCCTTACTAATGTATCATTTTATAGCTTTTCATAATTTCATCGATTTGCAATTTTATTCATATTTTGTAAATTGATATAGAACTATTGGAGACAAGTGGCTGCGCGCGCGTATTTTTTTGCTGTAATTATTTCAATTTTGTAATTTTATTGTTATAAAGCTTATCAATTGAGATCAATTGGGCTTATCAATTTATTTTATAAAGCGTATCAATTGAGGAATGACACCTATAATCTCGGTGTACAGAATCTCAACAAAATCTGTTGTAAGTTAATTAATAAAGCTTTTCTTTCACGTAGTATTATTATATTAGCATTTTTTGCAGATAAATTATGTAGCTAACCTCTTGCTTTAAGACACTAAGAGGGCTGTCGTTGGAGGGGTTTGCAATAGGTACAAATCTCCTCTGTCTCACAATTGAAGTACTTTATTATTACTGTTGCGGACAGCGAGCGAGGCGAGCGAATGACGATAGTCTAATAGTATAGAATGAACAAATAAATGAAATAATACGTGTTAGGAATAAGGTTTATAAATACGTGTTAGGAATAGATATAATAATATGAACTGAATATGTGTGAATATGTGTATTTTAAAACGATTAGAATAAGAATATAGCTAGTTGCAAGTTTAAATGTATAAATTTCACTAGTTGTAAGGATGAACCATGCCAGACTCGGAACATCTGGCATGGTGACTCATGGTACTGCCGAGAGCGCGCACACAGGGCGTGCGCGCTCATTGGCTGAGCGACGCCCCGCACGGAATCCATCGCACTACCGGTTGCGAGGCAAAGGGCGAGGTTAAATATAGCGGAGAGGGCGGCAGTACTGCGGCGGCGGGTCGGAAGGATTCCGATTTCGACCGTTGGTGTGAACGGACGTGTCCGTTAGCACTCTCGATCGCTCTCGTAATTTATTTCATTACTGCTTGAACTAGTTTACGAGTGTTTATTCTGATCCACGGACCCGGTCCTAGGCCTACCGGTTCAGAGTACACAAGCTAAAGCTGGTTTTTTTAAGCTATTTCATTGAACTTCGCGCTCTGCTTAGACTAGTTGAGACTTGTTTGCTTTGATCCACGGACCCGGTCCTAGGCCTGCCGGTTCAAAGTACACGGTTTAAAGCTAGTCTTTTAAGCCTTTACATACCGCGGTTTATAGCGAAGACGGTGTTATTGTTGTGTAGCGAGTATCTGGGTACTCGTTGCGCGCATAGCACCGTCTCGCTCGCGCATTTCGTGTAGCACTTCGGTGTACACGAAAAACCGTACTTCTTAGTACGACAACAAACGCGCTTTTCAGCGCGAATCTTGTTTCAAAGACACGCAAATCCACGTTTAGTGGTCGTTCGTCGGATACCTAGCGGTGTTAACGAAGACGAACGGGGCGTGACCCGAGCGCTCTCCGGTTACCTCCTTCTGAGGTAAACGATAACTCGGACGGGCCTGGGAATCTTAGCCTTTGCCTTTTTGCATAGTTAAGCCCCAGGTGTCTCCTACCCAACCCTTCCTATCCTTACCATTCCATCCTCGTGGTTGTTTGGGCGGAGCCGCGGTTTTACCGGTCTGCGTCCTCTGCCACGAGACTGCTAGGGACTCCCCTAGGGAAACGATAGGTCCTTTTCTGTGCGTCATTACACCGTGACACACAGGTCTCATTGCTCCGGGCTCGAGGAGCCCGTTAAACTCATTTGACGTACCCCCCTGCCCTCCAGGCAGGGAGGTTTCTTAAATTCACTCCCCTGCCCCCCCAACCGCCAGCGGGATGGCAAAAGAAATAACAGTGCACGAATATGAGCTTCATAAGGTCTTCAACTTTATGAAGCTCCGAGTCCCTGACTTGTACGCCGAGTACACAGCCACACTCAAAGTAACTCCCGGTGCGACATACGAGCTAGTCGACTCCGAACCCGCCGCCGTCGCGTCTACCTCCGCCGTCGTCGCGTCTACATCCGCCGTCGCGTCCATATCCGCCAACGCGCCCACCGCCAACGTTCCCACCGCCGCTGCACCCATCGTCGCCGCGCCATACTTAAACCCCGCCGTGCCTACACCTGAAGACATTCTGTCCAAAGGCCATGGTGCGCGCCGCCCCTCCCGCTCTAACTCGCGAAACTCTATTCCCCGCGGAAGGCGCTCCGATACGCCTGCAGGCAAAGCACTTCCCGTGCATAACTCCTTCGCAGCTCTCCCTGTAGAGTCTCCCGTATCCACTGATCCGAATCAGATGGATCAAACAATCCCCAACATCCGGCCCGCTGCCAACGATGACGACGGTTTTACCACCGTCGTATCTAGAAAAACGAAACGCGCCGCTAACAGCGACGAAGACAGGGCCCCAAAAGCACCGAGACCGGATCTCGACACGCGCACCCCCATTCCCACGTCTCCCACGCACCCCGCGCCCGCGGCAGGCCCTTCCGGGAGGAAAGCCAGCCCCCCGCCCGTTATTGTCCAGGACAAAGCCGCCTGGACAAAGTTAGAGTCAAATATTAGACTCTCAAAAATCCCCTACACGAAAGCCCGTAGCATCGCCACGGGCATACAAGTCTCGGTGAGCACGTCGGACGCCCACCGAGACCTCACTAGGCTCCTCACGGAGAAAAAACTAGCGTACTATACGTACACACTAAACGAAGACCGGAAACTCCGCGTCATAATCCGTAGAATCCCCTTCGAGATCCCCCTGAGGAAGTACTCGAATCCCTCCGCTCCCAAAACTATCCGGTGCACGAAGTACACCGGATGTACGGCCCAGACAGAAAACCATTCCCTATGGTAGTGGTTATTCTAGATAGAACCCCCGAGAGTAAAGCTATCTATAACATAGCTACTGTGTGCGGCCTCTCAGGCATCACAGTAGAAAACCCATACAAAAATAGAATCCCGACGCAGTGTCACAACTGCCAATTGTACGGGCACTCATCCCGCCACTGTCATCTCACTCCAAGGTGCGTCAAGTGCCTCGAGAATCACTCCACTAGGGAGTGTCCCCGCACGCGCGACTCACCCGGTGAGCCGAGCTGCGTACTTTGCGGTCAAGAAGGGCACCCCGCGAACTATCGCGGGTGCCCAAAAGCCCCGCGCGCAACGCGCCCCCGACGGATGAGGCCACCCGCCCATCAGAGGGCACCTCACGCCCCCGTCGACCATGCCCCTCGCCCCCAACCACAGCCCCTGCTGTCAATGGAGGCTTTTCCTAACCTCCCAAACGCCGCCCGCGCTCCTGCGGCCGTTGTCCCCGCACCTAGTGTGCCCCCGCAGCCCATACTGGGCCCTCGGGCCCCGTGGGCCCCCGCTCGCCACAATCCCCAGCCCCTTATGGACTTGGAATTGGCCCCTAAACCACAGCCTCTTATGGCTGCTCAAACCTCTGCTCCACGCAGTTCTCCTCCTCCATCGGACGTTGTCCTTATTACCCTGTTGCTCCGAGAGCACAGCGTCACGGAAGTCGGCGCATACGTCGACTATCTCAACGAACACGGTTGCATAATGACCGTGTGGAAATTCCCCCGGCTATCGGAGACGATACACCGTCTAGACCTCGATGCCGCAAACCGAAAGCCTTCCAATGGATAAGTTAAAACCGAAAGGAATTAACATGGCCTTCTTTAACGCTAGGAACCTTGCTTCTCAGCGTGATCTCGTGGCTAACTTCCTAGTTGAGCGTCAGTTAGATGTGTTTCTCGTACAAGAAACACTTCTAAAACCTAGTAGGCGCAACCCTAAGGTCGCTAACTATAACATTATTAGAAATGACCGTGTTACCCAAGGAGGCGGCACTCTCATTTACTACAAACGTTCACTATACTGTATGCGAATTGACCCTCCCGAACTTACCAATTTGGAAGTTTCTATATGTAGTACTTTGACGTGTTAGCTCCCTCCGAACCCACCCACTTTCAGGATCACTGTCGTCCGACAGTCCTTGATGTGGCTCTAGTGAAAGGTATCGAGCTTCGGTTACAACTTTTAGAAGTCGTACACGAACTGGACTCCGATCACCGCCCGGTCATCCTCCGACTAGGACATCCCTCCGACCATAGTCCTCCGTCCGTCCAGGTGGTTGACTACGCGAAACTCAAGCACTTACTCGCGGACAGGCCGTCCTCGGACAGCCTAGATAGGGTCCCTGACGTACTGCAGTCGGCCGCAGACGCCGACTTAGCGATCGATTCCCTCGTTGACCACCTCCAGGTCAGCATCAGAGAGGCCTCGAGAGAGGTCAAAACGGTGAGCGATCGCCGCTTTATACTCCCTGCCGACCTGCGAGCGTTAAAGACGGAAAAGAACGCCGCGACACGCGCTCACGACTCATTCCCGTCCAGGGAAAACTGCGCACGGTTACGCGCATTACAAAGATAATTCAAAGCTCGCATCACTGAATACAGAGGTCACAGCTGGGACAACCTCGTAGAGGGTCTCAGACCGTCCCATTTCACATACTGGAAGTTAGCCAGATCTTTAAAAATAGAACACTCCTCCCAACTACCACCCCTCGAAAGAGGCCCGGGCCTCCCACTCGCGTTCGATAGCGAAGACAAAGCGGAGTGTCTTGCCGCAAGCTTGGAGAGCCAGTGCTCTCCAAACTGCGACAACATAGACGCCGTACATGTCAACAAAATCGAATCCTCGGTACAGGAACTTAGTTCGGTCCCACCCGCGGATACCCTAACTACGGTCACATCTGACGAAGTCTGTTCCGTCATTAAGGGCCTTAAGCTCAAAAAATCTCCCAGTCCTGACGGGATCCGGAACGAAGTACTCAAACTTCTTCCTGATCACCTCATAGCACTCTTGGTTTGCATATTCAATGTAAACATCGCCCACTGCCATTTCCCAGCCGCCTGGAAAACGGCCATAGTCATAGGGATACATAAACCCGGCAAAAAAGCATCGCTTCCCGACAGCTATCGCCCGATCAGTCTCTTGAATACCTTAGGTAAAATCTACGAGCGGCTCCTTCTGAACCGTCTCAAAACCGTGATAGACGAGAAAAATCTATATCCACCGGAACAGTTCGGGTTCCGCGCTCTACACTCGTGTACGCACCAGGTGCAACGCCTCACGGAGCACATAGCGACTAACTTCGCGAAAGATCCTCCATACCGTACGCTCGCGGTCTTCTTCGACGTCGCCAAGGCCTTCGACAAGGTCTGGCACGCCGGACTAGTCCACAAGCTACACCAGTTACAAGTCCCAGATAGGTTAGTTCACATTATCCGCGACTACCTCACCGACCGCACCTTCCGCTACCGAGCGGAAAGTGTACTCTCCACAGCCCACCCCATACGCTCGGGCGTCCCGCAAGGCTCCATTCTGGCGCCTTGTCTCTTCAATCTGTATGTCAGTGACCTACCTCGTCCTCCTAGGGTCCAGATAGGTCTATACGCTGACGACACAGTCATCTACGCGTCGAATAGGAACAGACTTAGGCTCAGACACAGAGTCCAACGCGCAGTCACCACTCTCGGTAAATGGTACACCAAATGGCGCATAGCCGTCAACCCCTCGAAGAGCGCCGCGATTATCTTTGATCCTAGTCGAAAAGTGCACCCTGAGAGTGTCAAAACTCTCAAACTCTTCAAAGACAATATCCCCTGGGCCACCAAGACTAAATATCTCGGTGTGACCTTCGATAGAAAACTTACCTTTGATTCTCATGTCCGTGCCGTGTGTAAAACAGCTGCAATGGCCATAAGTCGATTACAGCCCCTGATCATAAGCAAAATGTCCCTGAGACATAAGCTTACTCTCTACAAAATGTGCATACGTCCGATTATGACATATAGCTGCGCCGCATTCGCACATATGTCAAAATTGAACATACACAAATACCAAGTCCTTCAAACTCGAGTACTACGTAAAATCAATAACGCCCCCTGGTTCGTTCGTCAGGTAGACCTTCATAGAGATATGAAACTCCCCTCGATCGAGTCTTACATCAAATACCTCTCACGATCTTACTTTGACACCGCGTCAAATCACGCGAATCCCTTGATCCAAGCTGCCGCGAATTACGTTCCAGTCCCAAACGCCACCCGCTTACAGCGTCGACCGCGTAACATCTTTACCGATCCCAATGACGAAATCGAGAAACAAATCGCATATTACTCAACCGTCTCTCTAAACAGAGCGTGTTTTCGCCCACGCCCGCGTAACCACCGTTCCCTCCGCAGGGGACGGGCGGCTAATTTCGCTCCCGCACACCCACCGCCGCGACCTCCCTCTCCCGCGGCAACTCAAGCCTAGGTCCGTTCCTCGGGGTGAAACCCTTGAGTCTGGCAGCCGCCCGCGCGATACAAGTGACACTTTACGTGCAACACTTAGCTACCCACATACAAACATCACGTACACACATATGTACATACGTGCACACCTCACAGGTACATAGGTTCTGTAAGGAACCTTTTTTTTTCTTTTTTTGCACTAGTTAGTGTAGAACATATTTCAGATTACTAAATACACGTACACATGTTCCTTCCTTCCTCCCAGGAGGAAGGAACATGTATATCTGTATATGTTAGTTTAGCTCGATTTACGGATAGGGTATTAGACAGATCGCGACTTCATTGCAATCGCGGCAACAGCCCAAGCCGAGGTCCGGCCACTTTGGCACCATTGCGCGCTGGTTGCCCACGCTTACGCGGCTGAGTGCCTTAAGCGCTCGCTCCCAAGCCCGGTAAAGTTGTAAAAGCCGCAGCGGCTCCGTTTTCGGATAGGGATAAGGCTAACAGCAAGGTCAGACAAAAAAAAAAAAAGGCAGTACTGCGATCAGTTCGAGAAACACTACAACAACAGCAAGCAGCGAATCTGCGATCAGTTCGAGAAACACCACAACACCAGCAACAGCAAGCAGCGAATCTACAAGCAAACTACAGTCAAGAACGTTATTAAGAAACCACATTGTTACTACGAACTACTGTAACTGTGTAAGAAACAAGAATAAAACAAGCGCTATTAATTTAGCACACATTAAAATATTGTGGACGTCTTTTATTCACAATAATTACTATTTCCAAAACTTTATAGAAGCTCGGTAATAATTATTTCATTACAAGGATCACAAAATAAATTTTACAAATTTTTTGTATACCAAAATTTTTTCTGGAAAGTGGGTACCCAAAATCACATCTAAATTACCTTTCACAAGGGTTCACAACCTGAAGCGCGATAACTAACTTAACTCTCTTTTTCTTCCACCCCGTATGCGACCTTTTTTTAGGAATCTTAGAATTTTCAAATTATCGCACTATTATCGTGTTTATCGAACATCGTAGAAAGCAAGCAATTGTCGTACATATATGATAATTATTAATCAATTCAGAACCTTGGGGGCTTTCCACTTTTAAATAAAATTTGGCTAAATACTGTCAACTTTTCTCCCTCCAATACAAATCCTGCATTTTTACAGTCATACCTTGCGTAGCTTGCACTGTCTATTAAAAAATACCTACCTTGGATACTGCTTAACATCACTTTATATCGTTTTCGAGTTTGAAATGTTCGAGAGAGTTTGAAAGGATAAACACTGGTAGCGGCGAATTTACCACTATACTATTTTTAACATTTCCAGCCACGTCCTATAATGTCAAGTGATAAGTTTTAATAATACGTTACTATCAAGTTTCTGCCATCATCTAGTCTACGTGATAGCTAACTTATACTTAATGGGCTTACAGCGTGACTTGAGTAAGACATTACTTTGATCTAAGTTAGTTTCTAAGTAATTCGATAAATTGCTACATGGAAGCCTCTGCGTTAGTATACCCACTCAAACTTGTTATAACGAGGGTATTTTCAATCTGAAGACCCTTGCGACTGGATTTCCAATGGCTAATGCATAAATAACCAAAAGACTCACTTTCGTTTATTTAGGTCACAGTGACCGCTGTGGCGGGTTTTCTACCTTGTGTTCAGGATCTTTTCCAATAAAAGTGCTTTACCAGCTCGCTATAGTATCTCTATATATTATTTATCAAAGGTTTTTTTGGCAACGCAATATCCCTTGTAATTATGTATTAAAATTCATTGTTTAAGGTTCATTTCAAAGCTTATGTACCCCACGATTGACAAAAATAGTTCAAAATTAATGCTTTTGTTAATTATTGTTTTAAAATAAGAGCTTTTGTCATTAGGTTGAAAAAAGTCGTAGTGGTCGAGTGATTTAGATAGGCGAAATATCGATTCGCAGTCCACAGGTTCGAACTCCCACTTTTACCAACGACTTTTTTGGAATTCTCGTACATTTACTGATACAAATTGGTGACACTGTCGGTTGACGGTGAAGGAAATCGCGAGGAAATCTGATTGAATGAGAAGTTTTCTTGTAGTACCTACCACCGTATGTGGGGAAAATATATAACTGTTAATTTCTCGGCTTTTGAAATCGCTAGTACGTCTTCTGCGATCTGTTGATGGCGTTTCTAAAAATATGTAATTATATTCATCTATCACGTAGGATGCGCCATCTTTTAACGATCTTTTCAAATAATATGACAGCTTTTAATTTGCTTGCATTCGATAAGTGCGAAAAATTCGCACAAGTCAGCTAGTTTTTTCCAAACCGAAATAGCAAATAGTTATGCTGTCCATCTGATGATAAGTGGTCAAAGCAGTCTTTACGAATTTATAACCAGCCTAAATGACTCGCTTTAGCGGGTCGCGTTACGCAAAAAGCCTGATCATATCCAATTAACACAGGCCGGCACCACAGCGGTGACCGTTGACGGATTACGATCTCTCGGTGGTCGCCGTTGTCTTTGGATTGTACTGTGCTTACCATCAGGGACAGTACTGCCAATTTGCCGTGCTACTATTAAAAAAAATGAAGCCAATCAGTTATGGACTACTTTAAGGGATGCTTTCGAACGGCTTATGAGCCAGTCCGTATTAATAACAAGAGCCTTCGTATCAGAACACAAGAGCAGAAGCACTCCTGTTTTGCGGTAAAAAATAATGTATATAATTTCTACACACCTCATGTGCCTTCACAGGAACTACTAAATAATAGATTATTGCCCGCGTTTGTTACGCAGTAAATAATTTCGTTTCGTAATTTTGTGACTTATATCAAAATCGGATAAGAATTTATAAAAATAAATAAGCTTTCTAAAATGATCGATGAAGAATGATATAAGTTTTGCGTGTACGAAATTTCATATGAATCGGTCAAACCATTTTGAGATAAACCCTGACATACAAATAGATAAGTGTAATACGTGTAGGAGACCGAACTACAAATTTACAAATGACGACGTTCCGGCAATGAACAAATATTTTACTCAGAAGAGTAATGTTGACCCAGTAGTTTATAATTTATTAGAATTTAAGTTGTTTATTACCTTTAATTAGCTCTCTCTTCTGTTTCTTGTTACTCGCTATATTCTATTTATCATGTAGTCTACACATTTAATTATATTAGCACTAAGCAATGTTCTCTATCTATTTTTCTTTACTTGTTTTAGTGTTTATTATGTAAGTGTTCAAATAAATAAATAATTAATACATAAATGAATATAATAATATACATATATACAATTAATAAAATTGAAGTGTCTGTTTGTAATGTCAAAATAACAGCTTTTTACTAAATCCAAATGAAAGTTTAAATGATACCTATAACAAAACACCCCTTTTTAAATTTTTTGTCTGTCTGTCTGTTTGTTCCGGGTAATCTCCGAAACGGTTGGACGGACTTTGACGGGACTTTCACTGGTAGATAGCTGAATTTATCGGGAGCAACTTAGGCTACTTTTATTTTAGAAAACGAATTAGGCTTCCGCACAAATAAAAAAAACTGGTCATGGTGAATCAATTCGGGTGCTTAAATGGCTTACGCTGAGTAAACCATAAGAGATATAGCAAATTAATTTACTAAGCAATTGTAGACATTAAAAAGACCTACAAAATATCCATTACAGTTTTGTGTAAATTGGCAGAAATATGACTATTATTGTTGAGTGAGTTATATGTATTAAAGGACAAAAAAATGTTGGCATATCACTTATACGAAAATACGAAATTGACCTTTTTGTGTTATAAGTTTCTGTTACAAAAATTCTATCTATAAATAAATATAACAATTGTTCTTACAATAGTTTATGATAGAGGGAGTGAATGTCGTTAGGGAATTGGCTTAAATTCGCTAAATATTCATCAATTGAAAACTTTTAAATGTTTCTACTGAAAAAATAATTAAACGTAATTATGTCGTTGTTTTATTGGATGAGCGATATATGCTCGGATAGCAATGCGAAGCTGGATGTTAAAGTAGATGAGAATTTATTCAGGGTTGCAAGGGTAAATTTTAATATATTTCATTTTAATACCGTTCATTGCTGAAAAAGGCAAAGTTGTACAATTATAGTGTTTATATTTAAATGCATATGAAATTGGATGATCTATAAACTACCATTAATTTGGGACAGCGTTTCTCAACCTTAATATAGCGTATTAAAAATAAATGTCATTCGTACCTTACTGAAGGTATATACTAGCTAACACTGAACAGGATGAATCGAAGCGAGACATTATAATCAATATTTGACCATTTATATGGAGGTTGCATTTCCGTTGAAGCCCTATTATTGTTTTTTTTAGTTGGATATTAGTAAATATGGCTTAACCTTGTACAGATGATATATAATTAGACTGCCTGCCCCAAGTAGAATAAATGTGAAAAGAGATAATTTTGTGCCTTTTACTTCTTGAGTTGGTAGCTTTCGTAAAATTCTAAATCTTATACTAACCAGTTGTGGGTTAAACAAAGTATTTATTTTAAAAGGGGGCATTTATAAAGTTTGAGAAACAACGCTGTTAGGTCAAAGTTCGGTAAATCTAATTTAGTTGTTTCTCAGAGATTGCTTTTTCAAAACGTATATTTAATAAGATTCTATGTTACTTACTATAATATGCATGTACTCTGTGTTTTTTAAAAAATAATGAAGTCTTTACTTATTTGTGTGAAAATAAAATTAGTTTTCGTATAATTCATATTCATGTCGAATTTTGTTTCTGCTTAAATGTATTTTTTGTAGTTATTTATAGATTCTAATATCCTAGCTCTTTTCCCGGTGGTTCCTTGGCGTCATAGTTGAGTTATGTCTCATCTACCATTCTAACTGGATCCTTAAATATAAATTTTCATAGATCAATGATCAAAAATGACAGATTTTCATACAAACCTGTATCCTCTTTTTCACCACCTTAGGATTTGAATTTCCAAAACTGTGTATGTATTGTAATTATTGCCAATATTCATTCAACACATTAACCGTCCCAATGAAACTTAAAGAAAAATTAAAATCACACATATTGTACTTTCGAGAAGGTTTTTTGAAAAACGTGAAGCCCCTTTTATTTCTTACCAAAAGCATAAATATGAATTTTCACCTCCTTAATTTGAGACAATATGGGTTCTTCATAAGAGCTTTCACCTGCTATTTCATTCCATCATTCCTTTCATCAAGTTTACATAAGGTAGCTTTCCATGTCCTTCTCAATCTCTTTACCTACATTCATTACAATTGGGTTGAAGTTTGTCAAAAAGTCAGTAGGTTGCGTGTTTATATCAAGTCGGGGTCACCACATGTGGGATAACACAGTGAAAGAATTCACTCGTAGCAAAACTTTATAATTCAGATAATTTACAATAAGTAGGTATATCAATATCAATAAATCAACAAACCAGTTAGCATGCCTTATGTAGGCTTAGATTTAGATTTGGGTTTAGGGCTGCAACGGCCTGCTCGCTTCATTTTGTCGGCTAACGCTTTATGATCACAGTTCAAGTTATCTAACCAATTTTACCACAAAGGAATAATTTTAGGTTTAGGTTTAGGCTTACGTATGAATTGATAACAGTGGTCAAACTATAACTTTTACCGGAATAAAAAGTACCCTATGTATTATTTCAGGTTGTAAACTATCTGTCTGCTAAATTTCATTCAAATCCGTTCAGCCATTTTGCGTGATTGAGTAACAAACATGAAACCTACACACTTTCACATTTATTATATTATTATTAGTAATATGATGACAAAAATATTTCTTTGGAACAATAATATTTTATGAGTAGATATGGTATTGACGCTCATTACATGGCATCGTAAGTGAGGGGCAATTGCCCATAATTCACTTTCGACTTGATACCGGCATGAACGAGAACAAACTTGTATTTAGCAGCGGCCGGCACGCCAATACCACAGATCAAATTTATGCAAGTATTTTTATCCTTTTTCGATAACAGAGTTTCCGCCTTACGCTGTGATTTCCTATCCCTTTTGTTACAACAGGCTGATAACAATATTTGTGCCGTTTTCAAAAATCTTTTATTGAGAGTATAACGCGTCTATTTATAAAACGTTATTCATTTGGGAATAGATAATTTTATAATTAGGGATACATACTGGTGATTAAATTCATTTTGGTCACAGAAAATACTGTTGCCATATTATTAACACAGAGTACCTCTCTCGTTGCGTGCATGCCACTGACTATTTGAGGTCAAATCTATAACTTTGTGGTCAATTTTTCATTAAGAAATTACAATTCTAAATAACCATAGATTTTTCGCCGTTTAACCATTTTACTCGCTTCGTTTATAACAATTCTCATAAATTATATTGTATTAATACAAAGCCTAAGGGGAGCACCGAGCATCCTTGTCATCTAATAGAACTGTGTTGTATCCAAGGTTGGCGGAATAAACTGTAATTGACTATATATCGATTCCAATTAATTTGAAAGGAACAGCTAATGAAGCAAATTATATTTAACGGCAAATAATGAACTTTAACCTTCACTTTATCAATAACGGAGCTAATTATATTATTGTCAGGATCTCGCTTCATTACGTCATTGGTATGAGAATTATTGGTTGATAATGTTCATGGTGCAAGAAATATGTTAACTGTATAGTGGTAGTTTGCTCTTTTTGGTGTTTGTCCAACTAATAACTAATCTCAAACTGATAATCTATCGTCGAGAATCTATCAGTTTGTTCTCCTATAGTTGAGTTAAAGTTTATTTATTGTTGAGTAAGAAATTTAGGCTTTTAAATGAAAATTTTGTAAATAAATAGAAGAAACGGCTGATTTGGTAATAAGAAAAGTTTTTATGTGCAGAAGAGGGGAATATTGTTCCAAAAAGAAGCGAAAAGATAACATTGTTTTTTAAATGTTTTAATAAATTTTTAAATAACTACATTAATATCGTGGTTTTATTGTTCAGGTCCCTGATATCGACCTGTGTTGGGAACATCAATAACATTGTGATATCAATATGGTGGCAGTCATTATCAAATGCAGCTAAGTCCAGACGTCGGTATCAAAGACAGCTTAGGGATTTGCTTTATTCCAAGTTTTTAGCCTATTATTTAGAACTAGTAATTAAAGACAGCTAAAAACAATACAATATCATAAACACTAAAATTGGAACTCAGAATATATGAAATCCTTCACCTCTAGAACAAAACAAATGGCTTTTTCGTTTCCTGCAAATTTGATATGAAGGCACATAGCTGTTTTTGATTTAATAAGCCTCAGTTAGAATGTATTATATTGTGACTTTATAGTATATTACCTGTACTCTACGATAACATCCGTGTGAAATATTACAGGCCACCCCATTACATGATTTGAGAGTGACGTCTGCAAATGACTCCTTCTCTGCAGATTCACCAAAATAATAAAATTATTTTAAAGCAGTTAAAAAAGGAAAACGGATCGAGTTTATTGCCATATCTTCAGGATTAATTGAGATGTTTTCTAAACCGGTAGTAGTGATTTCACGTTCATAAGTGATTTAGGGCCTAAATTGAATAGACTATTTTTGATATTATTAAAAAAAATATCTAAAAAGTCTAGCGGTTAAATAGTTTAGACGTGTGGAATATTGAGAAAGAACTCTTTCTAGAAAAAGAGCCAGAGGGTGAGAGAGGGAAAAGGAAGAAAAACATTTATTTGGTAATGAAAATACGGATATAATTAATACAATAGACATTAAACACGAGAGTACAATAAAGTATTACTAAATTAATTTATAACATTACAACCTTGCCTCACAAATGACGCACTCGACATCAAAAAGGACCTCAGCTCAGCATATGCTATAGCAAAATACTATAGCGCTGGTTTTCAGCCGGGCCTACACTTTACTAATGGCATAAATGTCGTGGGCTGGACCATACCTTCCCTCAGTACTGAGACACTTAACTGCTGTTATTATTATTTTAATTTTGAAGAACCGTTCTAATATCAACTGGACAAGACTGTTTGTAGCATCATCCATAAAAAAATACACGAATTTCGTATTAACCGAGGATTTGGATAATCTTAGTTCTATAATTCAGAACTTTTTTAAATTATTAAGTAGCAAATAGACATCTAGTTCACAGTATGTTAGAGAAAGCCTGAAAGTAGTACCAGCGAATGAAAAATTAAAGAAGTGAAGATTACACTGGTATGGATATGTTACGCGAAGGGGTGGAAGTCATGTGCCGGGAAAGACAATTGAGATGATAGTAAGCGGTAATACGAGAAGAGGGTGCCCTAAAAAACTTGGATGAACTGCGTGAAAGGAGATATCATATGCGTGTACGGGGAATGGGTGCAGAGATGACGGGTGAAAGGCTATAATGGAATAAGAAGACGTGCTATGCCAATCCCATCTAGGATGTCTGGGATAGAGGACTGGAAGACGAAGGAGATTTTGGAGTTATGGCCACAATATAACCTAATGATAATTTTTGCCAGGATGGTGACACGCTAAGCCTACTGCAAGAACATACATATAGGTACTTGGCGCAAGATTTTCAAGTTAAAAGTGATAGCTAGCCAGTGGGCATTAGAAATTACCTTTCTACCATGATATGGTTTCATCTCGATGTACTTCTTTACCAAATGCTCGGCCTCGTTATAGGACTAATATTATCTAGGATTTTTAGGTAATAAGTTAAAGATTATATTTCTTATAGATTTTTCTCAAAGGCCTCGATAGTTATTATTATTAATTAGATGGTTTTATTTTTGAAGGTACCTATATTTATATAAGGAAATGATAAAAACGGATGACTATACACTGAGCTACCAACATTCTCAAAAACATTATCAGTTCAAACTGTTAACTGTTAACAGGCTCGCTTGCAAAAATTCGCGAATGAATAAACATACAATAATAATATCAATAAAATGGAGCACACAATTTCACACTCGGCCATTTAATTTCAAAGTATCCAAAGCTTGTATTACATCCAGACACACAACTGACAATTATGGTGATCGCACAAAAATCAGTCCTGGGTGGGGACCGAACCCACGACCTCTCAGCTCAATATTAAGGCTCACTAACACTGTGCCACGAGGTAAATAGTCCTCCCGTAATTACATACTAAAATATAATTTCTCAAAGCAATTATCTAGTACACTGCTACGCAATAACGAACCAATATGAAAGACTTAAAAGTTAATTAAAAGTCAAAAACCGATTCTGGCTTGTAAATAAAACGCTTAAATAACAACAAAGAACTTTGCTGTTGTAGAAATAAGTCACATATTCCTTCGTTAGACTGCGAGGGGGATGCGAATTACAATGAATTCTACGTTGTTAAAAAGGTATTTGGTTAAATAATGTTTTAAGATGTAATTAAGGCGAGGTGAAACCGTTAGGGTTTTAGGATAAGGTTTGGAATACACGGTTTATAAGAAAAGTAATTCGATTTTTCTAAGGTTATTTAAAGTTTTATGTTTTTTTTATTTGTTGTTATTTCTTGGAATAATTTTATTAAATTAATTAAGCTATATTGCATCTGTTATAGCGGTAGAGTTACGTAGCTAAAAACATATTGGTCCTGGCTTCGATTCATACTAAAATCATATTATTATTTCAAAAGGAGTCTATGAGGGCTTAAGCATTTCTGTATAATTGCTACTAGTAAGATCTATTGTAATCTCTCCACTGAAATAAATCTCACTGCCAAGTAGGGTTGCCACCTTTTTTTGGAAGAAAAGCAGCATATTTTTAAAGAAATTGCAAAAAATATAGTACTTTTGGGGAAGTTAGGAAAAAATAAAGTACACATTTGTTTTAATTATTATTAATCAAATGCCCAAAACAAGAGTGTAATGTTTACAGGGTTCATGTATGTGAGTTTCTTTATGCCATCAAAAACTTTTCAATGCCTGAACATATTTGAAAAAAAGACCTCCACAGTTTTATTAAGTACATGTAAAACTCAGACGAAAAGATTCTGTGATCTGTGAGACATGATGCAAAATATGACTGAACAAAATGAAAAAGGATTTCAAAAATTATTTGCCCTTCTGTTTAATTTAAGAAAAGAATATAAAATAAGAGTGACAGTTGAATTAGCGATACAAATATAATATTTTTCGTACTATATTATTTTCTATAATTTATAGTACAATTTACTAAAATATAGTACGATACTACATAATATAGTTCGGGTGGCAACCCCACTACTAAGTCATATAACCTTAAAATACTGCAGATTTTTATGCCCAATGCTCTTCAGTTAGGATCACGTGCTCGCCAAGGAATCCGGTTGCATTTGGGTTTCAGTGGATCACCCTCACATATAAGGTGCTTTGGAGTTTTATCGGCACTTTCACAAAATCTGAAATCTCTTGTATCTTGAACACCCGTTGAAAATACAATGTTTATTCAAACGACAGTACTTGGTGAATGCTCTCACTAAGACCCGTAATAAAAGTCACAGTAATTTACCTGATTTGATGAATCTCCATCGATACATTGAAAGGAATAAACAATGGCTTCTTATTTAGTTTTTTTTTTAAAATAATAACTCGGCACATCGCCGGCACTGGTACTGATGGTAAGCACAGCACAATCCAAACACAATGGTGACCATCAAAAGAGCTCTAAATCCATCGGTGGTCACCGCTGTCTTTTTTTTTTTTTTTTTAGAACTGACTACACTGTTAGCCTTAGGGGCCCTAAAGCCGCTGCGGCTTTTACAGCTTCACCGGACTTGGGGGCGAGCGCAGAGGGCACTCAGCCGCGAAAGTTTTGTGGACGACTCGCACGAGGGTGCCAAAGTGGCCGGACCTCGGCTCGGGCGGTCGTCGCGTTCGCAAATAGGTCGCGATCTAATCGAATCCCTACACCTACGATTCGAGCTAACTAAATATACACATAGGCATGTTCCCTTCCTCCTGGGAGGAAGGAAGGAACCATGCGTATGTGTATTCAGTAATCGGAATGTTTCTACACTAACTAACTAGCGTAAAAAAAGAAAAAAAAAAAAGGTCCCTCACAGAACCTATGTACCTGTGTGGTGTGCACGTGTGTATGTTCATACGTGTGTAGTGTTGTATGTAGGTAGCTAAGTGATGCACGTACAGTGTCACTTGTATCGCGCGGGCGGTTGCCTGACCCAAGGGTTTCACACCGAGGAACGGACCTAGGCTTGGGTTACCGCTAGAGAGGGTGGACGTGACGGGTGTGCTGGAGCGAAATTGACCGCCCGCCCTCTGCGGAGAGAACGGTGGTTACGCGGGCGTGGGCGCTGGCACGCTCTGTTTGGAGAGACGGATGTGTAATATTTATTCGAATTTTCGATGTGATCGTCGGGATCAATAAAAATATTGCGCGGCCGGCGTTTGCACCGGATGTCCGTGGGTGCCGGAACATAAGTGGCGGCTGTTTTTATTAACGGATTCGCGTGGTTCGACGCGGTGTCGAAATACGAACGGGAGAGCTGTTTAACGTAGGCATGTATCGAAGGAAGCTCCATATCTCTATGGAGATCTACGCTTCGAACATACCACGGGGCCCCGGTGAGACGATAGAGGAACCTATTCTGTATCGATTGTAACCGTTTGAAACTCGACTCGGACATATGTGCGAACACAGCGCAACTGTATGTCAAAATTGGTCGAATACACGTCTTGTAGAGCGTGAGCTTATGTCGCGTGGACATTTTACTCACCGAACACAACAGAGGATGCAACCGGCCCAGGACCCACGCGGCCCTGTTCCTAACCTTACGGATGTGGGGTCTAAAAGAGAGCCTACTATCTAGGGTTACCCCTAGATATTTGGTCTCTCTTACATAAGGAATCGGATTATCGTAGAGCTTAACAGGTTTAAGCTTCCACGGTATCTGTGACGAATCCGCATCGAAGAGCATCGCGGCGCTCTTCGAGGGATTAACGGCTATTCGCCACTCGTTAAACCACTTCCCGAGAGTGGTCACGGCGCGTTGGACTTTGTGTCTGAGGTCGGATCTATTCCTATCTGAGGCATATATGACTGTATCGTCAGCGTATAGCCCTACCTCGACTTCCGGGAGTCGAGGTAGGTCACTGACGTACAGGTTAAATAGGCTAGGAGCCAGGATCGAACCTTGGGAACGCCTGAGCGTATTGGACGGGGCGTGGACAATTCACCTTCCACTCTATAGCGGAAGGTGCGATCTGTTAGATAATCGCGAATTATTTTGATTAACCTATCGGGGACTTCAAAGCAATACAACTTGTAAATCAATCCCTCGTGCCAGACCTTATCAAAGGCCTTGGCCACGTCGAAAAAGACCGCAAGTGTACGACGGGGTTTATATAGTTCAGCAAAATTAAATGCAACGTGCTCCGTGAGGCGGTGCACTTGATGAGTGCAAGAATATCTAGCACGGAAACCGAATTGCTCAGGCGGATAGAGGTCTTTCTCCTCTATTACTGACTTGAGACGGTTCAGAAGGATCCGCTCGTAAATTTTTCCTTACGTATTTAGGAGACTGATCGGGCGATAGCTGTCGGGAAGCGACGCGCTCTTGCCGGGCTTACGGATACCTATGACTATGGCCTTTTTCCAGGCGGCTGGAAAATGGCAGTGGGCTATGGCTACATTGAAGATGCAGACCAATAGAGCTATGAGGCGATCAGGAAGTAGCCTAAGTACTTCATTTCTGATCCCGTCGGGACCTGGTGCTTTTCTAAGCTTAAGGCTTTTTATAATGGAAAGAACCTCCTCAGACGTGACTGGGGACAGGGAGTCTGTCGCGGGGAGCTTATCCAGCTCCCGCACGCATCCATTGATACCCTCGACCCGGTCGGTATTTGCATCGACACTGTTCGGAGAGCACTGGCTCTCCAAACAAGTGGCGAGGCACTCCGCCTTGTCGCTGCTATCGAAGGCGAGTGGTATACCGGGACCCCTCTCGAGGGGGGGCATAAGATAAGAAGCTTCTATTTTGAGGCTGTGAGCTAGTTTCCAGTCGTCGCTGTCATACCGGCCTGGCATAAGTATCTCTTCACGTTACGCTTGAAGGACCCGATGTCGTAAGAGGGATGAAACACACTCTCCGGGAGAAAGTTCCACAGCTCCACGGTACAACAAAGATCAATCATAGAGAACTTTTTGTTTATGCCGAGATGGAGGTTACCGTAAAATTATGACTTCGCAGCCCATCGTGTATGGTTCTGTTGTGACGAATACTAAAAAACCCAAATACGCGGTTTTCAATAATTTCTACATATATGTTCCCGTAGAACTTACTATGCAGTTGGAAAATGTAGTATTTAAGACTTTCTCGAAGGCTCAAATCGTGAATACCTTCTGAGTTGTTGTGGTGATTAAGTTTTTTTAACTTAACACGATTAAGTAATGCTGCTGTGCCAGATATTTAGCACAGTATTATCCAAAAACAACTGAATTGGTTGGCGAACTCCTTTACTCCTCATCCCGCTCCCGCACATGTCTTAACGTCACTTGCAATTAGAATTGATTCGTGGCTGCACGATTTTATGCGCTTCCGCTGTCGTAGCAGAGAAGAAATACTTTCACTTTTGTGTTTGTGTGGTGAATTGTGGACAATATCCCACTAGTAGCAGTCTTGCAGAAAGGAAGTGAACATCTTCGCTGGCAAAATAAGGTATTGTTCCTGCATCTTTCCTTTTTTTACAAGCTGCTTCCTTTCTAAAATCCTATGCAGTTTGTTCGTCCATCTTTTCACCTACCAATATAGCAAAATCTCGCATTAACCGCGTATACATACCGTAAGGTTCATAGTTCATAGCCTTTTGGTATCTTCTATACAACTAATAAAATTGAAGTGTCTGTTTGTAACATCAAAATAACAGCTTTTTACTAAATGCATATGAAATTATATACAATAAATATAACAACACAAATGGTTTGACCGATTTTGACGGGATTTTCACTGGTAGATGGCTGATTTTATAGGGAGTAACTTAGGCTACTTTTATTTTAGAAAAAGAATTTAAAAAACTGGTCATGGTGAATCAATTCGGGCGCTTAAATGACTTACGCTGAGTAAACCATAAGAGATACAACAAATTCACGTACTAAATATTTGTAGATATTAAAAAGACCTACAAAAAAGTCAGCGAGAGTATATATATATCTTTTAAGAAACACTCATAATAAGCATTTTTCTCTTTAAAATAGGCGGGAGCAAGGAAACAAGATTAGCGCGGGCATTCTGTAGTACACGTGAGCGAAGCCGCGGACACAGCTAGTTTTGAAAAAACTGGATGATCCTGAAACGCGATAAACCAAAAGAAAGTACTGTGACGGGATTACCGCTATGTAAATGGCGGTCACAACTCATTCGGATAGAATTTCTTACCACTCTGCTTCATTCTTACTGAATATATACTGCTTGATCCCAGAACGCGGCAAAGGTGTAACTATGGGGGATGTTTACCTGGTGTTTGGGGGTTGTGATCCAGTTGAACACACTTGTGTGTGCCGACCTTCGATAAGAAGCCGTTGCCTAGCAGGTGTGACAATAACAGCCCGGTATTATTGCAAAATAATAATTATTTATCGAAAATAAATCGTTTATACATCACGTCTCTCTCTCAACGGGGTAGGCAGATACCACGTCCTTCCACTTGCTGCGATCCTGGTATTCATCTTTCGCTTCTTCAACATTCATCAAACTATACACGCGCACTCGTCGGTTTAGAGTACTCCTGACCTGACCGAGGAACCTTCGTGTAGGCCTTCCTCTTCCAACGCTCCCGTTCACACTCTCCTTATAAAATTTAGTCTTTCTTCTTTCATTCATTCTCTCAACATGCCCAAACCATCTAAACATCCCTTTCTCACAACAAAGTTCTCTTATCACACAATTTTTTATCCTGTCACTAAATTTCACTGCTAAAATACCTCTCAGCGCACTCATTTCACAACCTTTGTAAAATCGTATATAGGTTAAATATACATTGCTGTTTCTCTCAAATTACTTTTCATAAACATTTGAAATTTCTCACTCAATTCATACCAGAACGATGGAAATAAACACGCCTTGGGATTTTTTTTAGATCCTTTGAGGATCTCTCTCCATAAAAAATCAGTTTTATAAAATAATTTCGAAATTGGAAACCGAGCATAACACATTTGGTTTTATTTGTAGCTTATAATCATGTTAGATTATAAAAGCTTGACACTTTCATATATTTTGCACACTACACCACGTAATACTTGACGTTGGCGAAATTGGTTACAGAGGAGGAAAGCCAAAATTAAAAATAAACAATGTAACAGTTGCCATGTTAGTTAAAAAGATGGTTAATAGAAGATGGTGTCTTGAATATATACTTTTTGACTTTAACAGATGCCATTTTTAGTTTTAAAGCATTCTTTTTAGAGTATTTGTCCACAATTTCGGCAATAGCAGAAAACAATAGCTTTAAAGTGATATTTGAATCATTAATTCTTAAATTAATGTACAAAATAATTGTAGATCTAGAAAATATCTCCAAAAAGTAACAGAGTACATATTATATATCTATCTTCTAAGGATCACCCATAATAAACATTTTTGTCTTTAAAATAACCGGACTTGTAGTCCACGCGAGCGTAGACGTAATAGCGTAGCGTAAATATATATGAACTTTGATTGATTTTATATTGTTAGCAGTATTATTATGACAGACCGACTCGCGTCGGTTGAAATTGATTCCCAGTGACATAAAATTTGTTCAAATCACTATTTTATATCGTTTCAATAAAACGAAGAGTTCTTTGTATAAAATTCTACATGGCGTGTTCGTAAAAAAATATATTAAGAATTGGATACAAATGTAGAAAGCATTTATTTAACGTAAATACTACGGGACCAAAAAGTGTTTCTATATCAGCCTGAAGTTACAGAATTAGAAGGCACTACAATTCTAACATTCTGCTAGGCCTTACGGATAGGTAGGTCCGCAATGTAAAAATATAAACAAATTTCATATTATAATTTTTTCTCTGCATACTCTTGCTGTGTATACTCTCTTCTCTTCACTTTAACAAACAAATATTAATATTGTCTACATTTAAAATATGAAATACAGTTTGTTTACTTTTTAATGTAATACTATTATGTGAGCAATTTTTGTGTATATACATATATATGTATGTAATTGATTTCTTGGAATCGGCTGCAACCATTTGGATAAAATTTTGTATGTAGATAATGTTTTACATTGTAAGTTTACCTACGTGGGTGATATTTTTTTAAGATACCGAACAAAGCTCGGTCGCGAAATTATTTAAAAATTAAACGTGAAAAAAAACTATTTAACCGTCTACGAAAAAGGAGTGTTATGTTTTTCGTGCAAATCTACGCTCCTTTGGAAAAATAAACGGGCACAGGAAACTTACGTTCTAAGGTCGATTTCAGTTAATTAAATTGAATTTAATTGTTTGACGTAGTCTGTATACTTATAACCGTGTAAATTAATATGCGTGAAGTGTGGCAATTGTTGTACCGATGTACACTTCCCAAACAATAAGAAGTGGTCAGCAATAAAAACAAGAATTGCTTTAGTTTTAAAAAATTAATAAAGTTATAATTAATGTAGAAAACTAATAAACTCCTCTTGCCTAAATCAAGGCTTGAATCCTTTTAAACTGTATACCAGTATTAAAACTGTGCTTAGTATTTGACCAAATCTATCTTGTGAATGTTTTTACAAAAAATTTAGATATTGAATGAAATAATAACAATTTTAATTTTTCCATTTCTTCAGCGATGAAACTAATTGGCGGGAACGACCTCAGTTATATTTATATTTCGAAGAAATTATTTTGCTGTATTTTGGGAATAAAAACTTTTGTCATCTGTCTAAAAATAGATTTCTCATTTTATTGAAAACAATTGTATCGGTTACAGGTAGGGTGTGGGATGCTTGGGTAGGCGGTTCTATTTTTGTTAATATCCATAATTGTAATATAATTCTCTCCTGGGATATCACATTGCTAATCTTAGCTTCACCTGGTGCACTCTCCTGGGTGACTAATGAGAGGAAATAGCAATAGCGGAGTGATAGGGTTGTTTTGCCCACTAGGTCGTGTCCACCATGCGTGTGGAGAAAAGTCCGTCATATGACTCGCTTTTGCATGTCGGGCTTGTCCTTCAGTTAAATTAACGCAGGCTGGCTGACAGCGGCCACCGTCGATGGATTACGATCTCTTGGCGGTCGCCGTTGTTTTAGGATTGCACCGTGCTTACCATGAGGTACTATAAAAAAAAATATAACAGCCTTTGCCCACAGCCTCAACTGGTATTAAGTGGCGTTTATGCCGTTGGCGGTAATACGTTAAGCCTAGTAACAAAGTTGGCTCTTAAAGTTTTCGGATCACACATAAGTGCTCTGTCATCGTAGTTAGCTAGGAAAGCAGAAGAATTGACCACCACCACCACGCTGTGATTTTATTATCTCATTTGACTAATGAGCGCGCGTGGTGGTAGAGTTGGCCGTCAGATGGTACCAACCCATTTTCCGAGAGGTTGGAACTGTCAGTCAACAGTGTGTGCGTCTGTATGACGAGGAAG
Organism: Saturnia japonica; assembly: GCA_033032175.1. Classification (NCBI taxonomy): domain Eukaryota; kingdom Metazoa; phylum Arthropoda; class Insecta; order Lepidoptera; family Saturniidae; genus Saturnia; species Saturnia japonica. Next base: position 1,459,323 of record CM065317.1, read on the forward strand.
AGAAAGAGAACAAATCAGCTGTGCGCTTAACCTACGCTGTTGTGTATAAACTGTGCTTTTGTATAAACTAATTTATATGTGGAACCTTTACTAAGTCAGATGTTACACTTAATATGCGAATACTTTAAGGCTCTCTCGGTTTATTAATAATTTTTATGGATTTGAATTTCTTTGTCCGTAAATTCGATACTTCACGTGTTCTTTTTTCTAAAATAATGACAATATTTCCATGCATGTTTAGAAAAGCACTATATATGCCTCGGCGGAAATGGCAATTGCCTGTCTCGTATTAGTGAAATCCTCGCCTGCGGCTCGGCCTTCAAATTCATACCCTACCTGCAATTGCCTATTTCACGGCCTTTGCAATAATGTACTATTTAAGAAAATGTTAATTTGAAACTATTTGTAGCAATATGAGCTTTAAAATAATGTTGAATTATTATTTCTTGTGTAAAATTAACGGAGATATGGCTTTGCCAGGAAAAAACACCTTTGAGAAAATAATACATAGGTATTATGATGTTAGGTTTAGAGAATTATCGTAATTACCTTATTGTTTCTTCATGGCATTCTTCTTCAAACGTAAGTGACTTTCTCCGAGTGCGTAGTTTATCAGTGCGGATAATCTCGACATGATGCTCATTGTATCAACAAAGACGTAGAGACGTATGAAACACAACTATTGTGTGCAAATCCGCAAGGATTCTCTGACACCCTGCAAACAATCGCCCGTTACATCTTTCACTGTCAACTTACTTTATATCATAGCCCAAGTTTATAAGCGATGGAGTTTATTGCTAATTAATCAATTTTATTTGCGAAATTATAAATTTAGTGTGATAAACAATATAATATTTAACTATAATATACCCACAGATGTAATTACATTTGTAGTGATTGTAGTTATAACACTATATACAAACACGAAATACGAAAACGATCTACATTATTAAAAAGGAATCAAAAACCCGAATGCAACAAAATACAAATAAAACACAAATATATTTTTCAATGTTTGCTTTTTATATGTTTCAGTTACTGAAATATTATATAGCCTATCTCACTACTACAAATAAAAAAAGTTCATAATAAAAAGTCTTTATTCAATTTAGGCTCTAAGAAGCCATTTATGAACGTCAAAACACTACCACCGGTTCGGAAAATATCCCTGCCATCGAGAAGAACCGGCAAGAAACTTGATCGGGTTTATCTTATTTTCAATGTATATTTTGTTATATCATTTATATTTATATAAAACCTTTAAAAGAGTGTAATGGGGGTTCAAAATTTTAATTGCAAAATCATATAAAATTACATTTTTCAAATATGACGTGATCGAAGCTGCGAACGAAAGCTAGTCTTCTAATAAAGGACCCTTATATTCTATTGACAAGTTGTTTGAATCTTTCAATGCTAACTCATCAGTGGTGAAATAAAGTCACTTTGCAGAGCTACTACATAAAAAATATATTTTTTGTATTACTTTAAAGCTTTCGCTCATTACTTGGACTGTAATGGTCGATATAAATGCTCCACGTCGGTTACCTTATTGTGGTTATGCCGATCTCACTACTGAGGCAATAAGAGCTTCGGGCGTAGCTTTCAATTCTTTCGCTTATCCTACCCCCTTTCCTCCCCATCTTCAAGTGAGCTGAGGACGGATTCTACTGATATCATAAAACTTTGTTGTTAAAGCTTACTTGCTTATGAAATATGGTATCGATATTTTTATTATTAAATTGAAAATATTGTACCGCCTTGAACATATGAATTAATGTGAGTGGAAATACCACCACTAGAGTTTAATCCGTGTCGTAACATCTTTTTTACCCGACTGCAAAAGAGGAGGGAGCGTTTTTTATGTATGTCTATTTCTATGGCACGCTCTGTAACCTGAACGGATTGATGGATTGTAGCATACGAGGTGTCGTTAGATTCGTATTAATTGTAGCAGTGGTATAGCCTAAATAGTATTCAAAGTTGGCTTTCCACGGTCCGTGATTTTGCGGACGGACGCGGTCCAGCCTGCATCGACGCACCATGGGAAGAGTGTCGTCTATGGAAGCGCAGACAAGTGTCGTACTTAGTATCGTAGGTCATACGTGATAATCTGCAATACCACGGATTGTGAGGACTCACCTTAACGACGACGTCTGGGAATAAAATAAAAATGCAAAAGTTTTTTTTGTTGTTTTTGTTGCAGTCGGGTTTTTTTTGTTTCCTTTTTAATAATTTAGCTTGTTAAGAATAGTGTCATCTTTAAGATACAATGAAGTTAGATTTTAGGTAATGAAATATGGGCTGAATGCTTCTGAATAATAAACAAACTAGTTCATCATAATGTATTAGTTCTCAAAGGTGTTTTGACAAAAACATGTCTCCGTTAATTTTTCATCAAAATTAATGATTCAAACATCATTTAAAAGCTTGTATTCCTCGGTAATGTCTGATGGTTTAAAAAATATTGTTTTAGTAAAAAAAAAAATAGTATATTTTTTTCAGTTGCAATGCCATGAAGTTATATTGACTCTAATGAAAATATATCCAAGGCGCCATCTATAAACAATCTTTTAAACTAGATAATGTGTGTTACATTCTATGACTAAATATTCGGGTACGGGTCTAGTGCTAGTCGTTTAGCAGCAGCAAAACAAAACGTACTTAGTCATACCACCACCAGGCAGATGGGGTCGAGCTTATTCTTACATTACCACCGTCGTATATCTCGTAATCCCAAGAGTGTGATCTTCCCTTCAACCGGCTCCGCCTGGGCATCACCGATTGAGTCACGAGAAAGAATACTTCTCTAAAAATCACAACACTCTCACTAGTCTTTCTCACATTAGGAAGAAAACCGCTTTAAAAATTGACGAAGAATAAAACCAAATTGATAAAATGGAGTTCCGGATGAGTAAAACTGGAATCAGGAAGAAGATAAACTTTTTAAAAAATTAAATTGAAGAACTTAGGGTGCGTTCGGAGGACACTTCACTGATACGTCTCCTTCGGGGGTTGCACTTATCGTTATTGCTGTGGAATTGAAATTGATTTTACTCATTGGAGTTTCTTGCCGACTTTTCCCGATGATTGGGATGTTTTCCGAACTAGTGGTACTGTCTTGACACTTATAAGTGCCTTTTTAGGGCTTAAACTTAATATAGCACTTTTTATTTGGTTTGATTCCCAGCGACAAGCACACAAGTTCAAGGGGGTTTTTAGTGAACAGGAGTCACTCATTTCATTTATCTGGTGTCGGCAGGCGAATACCCATGACGAGTTTCTCTCTTGTAAAAAAAGAGTAGTATACAGTATAATTGAATTTCAGTAATTTTTTTTATACAATGGCGATGGCAAACGAGCATGAGGTCCGATTGATGGTAAGCGGTTACCGCAACCTATCGAGGCTTGTATTACCACAGGTATCACTAGCACGTTGTCGAATTTGTACCCTCCTTCCTTAAGGAGCTCTGGAAAGCTTATTCACCGCAGAAATAAAACACAAGGTTTGCGATATTCTGTTGGATTGTTAAACTTTAGCCCGAGGGGTGCAAAGAAAGAAAAGTTCTGGGGCGAAGTTAACAAGAATTTATTGTTAAAAAAAAGTGAAGAAGAAAGACAGAACATTCCCCTAGATGTACTTAATAACTAAACGACGACATTATTGACTTATTTGTAAACGGGTTAGAAAAGTAAAAAAAGTATATACGTATCTTGAGAGAATATTCTAGTGGGATATCGCGGCAATTTGACAGTTCGTAAATAGATTCAGAAAGGCGGTTAAGCACTAAAGTTAAAATTTAAATAAAATCAGTCGTGGAAAGGTAGACAACTCTTATCTTGATAGTACGCCAAGCGGCTCCATCGGCTCACGGCTTCCCAGCGCCAGCTGATGGCGCTGCGGGGCGGTTGAGCTAACAGCCCTGGACGGCAGTAATTACGACTAAGAAAAAACCCCGTATGACTTGGAACGCATCGTATAATAATATACTAGAAGCCTTTACCCGGAATGGTTTGTTTCCACCTAGATTTACATATGATTTTAATTATCGAAGGTAGTTTTTAGTTCAAGTGAAATGAAAATTAATCTGAGCGTTCTGAACCCTAGGCTTAACGAAGGTCGCCCGCGTTTTTAAATTCACAAATTAAATAGGTTTAATCAAAGTTAAAACGAATTGAAGAATGATAAGTGAGAGGGAATTAAGAAAATAGACGTAGACGATTATGATATTAAAAAATGACTGTATGCATCTAAAAGTGTTGAAAACAAACGAACGATAATATGCTAATTACTTACCGAGGTTTTTGTAACACCAGAAGTGTGATCGCTCGGTATAACGGCAATTAAAAAAGTCTCTAGGACGTGTGGTGTGCCTGCTGCAGCACGAACCCTCCACGAATCTATCCCTGCTGACCGTGTTGGAAATATTACAAAACTAGCACTTAGATGAGAGAACGAAAACCTCGGCTCAAAAAAGAATTTATTTATTACTCACCAAGTGTTTCAGAATAATCACTTTTATTGCCATATTAATTATACTTGTGTTTGGGCTACTTGCAGACCGGAGACTGCATGTGAACGCCTTTCTTTCTTAGAACTGACTACACTGTTAGCCTTAGAGGCCCTGAAGCCGCTGCGGATTTTACAGCTTCACCGAACATGGGGGCGAGCGCAGAGGGCACTCAGCCGCGAAGCACGTGAACGGCGCGAAGCCTGCTATTTAAAGAGCCCGAGCAGTGACAACGTGCATAGTTCTGCTCATTAATATTCAAAGCACGTAGTCGCACGAGTTAAGATAAGATAAGAGTTTGTGCCTTTTTTATTTTATTACGCGAGGTTTAAAATATTACTTTATTGCTGCGTTATATATAGACACCTTATTTTACTACATTACAGGGAGCAGTTATTTTATCAGCAGAGAAAAATCGCCAAAGAGTTCCACATTGCCGGATTCTTGTTTCTACAACAGCGTACTGCATAATGTTTATAAGTCTAAGCTATAGTAATGTTTAATGTGATCTAAGTTAGTTATACTAAGCGATCGCATTGGACACTTTCGGGCTCAGTGAGCTGGCGGTACACCTCGCCCCATTGCACTCATCCACCTCCGACTAAATTTAGGTTGTGACACACAGAGATATAAATAAGGTAATAATTGCAAAAATATTGCATAAAGAATACTTTAGTGGAATTTATAGTTCAGATCGATGGCCTCATAAAACAAAAAAAATCTGGTATTCTTCAATTAACTATATAAAAGTAATCAATTATTTCCTTTTTCCTTCCATGAAATGATTTATATTTATTTTATTTTACAATGGAAAACTTACAGCTAAAAACAAAATATAATTAATATGAAAGTATTTCTAAAGGCCTTTTTAAGATTTCACAAATAGACAAAAATTAACTCGGTTGAAAGTTACAAAAAGAATGAGTATCGGCTTACAGAAAGAACGAAGATGTCAGTTTATATTTTAGTTGAGAAGTGGTAATTTAAACAAGTCGTAACTTTTATCAAGTAATTTAAATTGCCGACGTGCTCTTATAGTAAAACTACTCCCTCGATAATTGGTGTTAACCGATGGAACGTAGAAGAGACGTCGACTTCTAAAGGAAATAGAGGGAGTACGCAAATAAATGCCACTCACGAGTTCTGCACAGTCCACGGCTCGACTACATATTTTTGAAAGAAATTTTATATCTGCTATTTGCGTCTGTAGCGTTCACGATAATAAGAGAAATAGCAGTTCGGTTTGAATTGCAGATAAAGTAAAAGTTTTCTTGAAAGCACTCGATTTTATCGATATATGTTTATATACATACATTATTACAACAATATGCAAGAGGAATAACGTCACACAATTAAACACCGCAATTAGAACAATCAGTTATAATCATAATACCGACAAAACAAATTTACTTGTATGTGTTTTGATATTTTTTATTTGTGAAATTAGTTATACTCATTATGGGCGAGTAGTATGGTCACATTACAAACCTACGCAAAAATATGAAATACGCAGTGAAAGAGGTGCATATGAGACGAGATCGCGCGAGTTCACAACGCAATTATCAGCGTGGCGCGGCATCGAGAAATGCTGGCAAACGAAATACGAATCGTGAATAATTAATTAATTACAGACTACTGAGTTGTTTATGTTTAATAGAAAAATTAAATAAAGACAGCGTGTTTTAAAGATGTGAATTATACTTTTTAAATAATTAAAGAAGGAAGTACATAACTTAGTACTTACAGTTTACTACAGTCTTGAGTTTACAGATTAATTTGCACTCATACGGTGACCTCTCTTCAAAACATTTTCAAATATCCACCACCTTGCTCAATGCACTTTATTGCCCGTTTGCGTAATTGTTGTTTTAGTTTACTTAGAACACTAGTGTCACTTGTCACTTTTTGGAAGGCGGCCACTATCCTAATTTTTAGGTCCTCGGCACTTGTTGTTCGCGTTAATGTACACTAACGATTTAATACGTCCCCACAAAAAAGTCAAGAGACGTCAAGTCAGCTGATCTGGGAGGCCATTGGACAGATCCACCGCGACCGATCCAGCGCTCTCCATACTCGCCATCAAGATGTTATCGAATTCTCCACGTGAAATGCGCAGAGGCACCGTCATGTTGGTAGAATACATCTCTTAAATTGACAAGAGTTATGTCTTCTAACAGCGTCAGTAGAGTCTCTCGCAAAAACAGTAAATATGACGCTCCTGTTAATCTGTTTAAAAACATGGACCCCCAGTACGTGAATACCGATTACGCCAGCCCAAACGTTAACCGAAAATGATACTGGAAGGAGTCCACTCTGCATGCGTGAGGATTTTCGTGCATCCACAAATGCCTATTATGTTGTTGTACTTTCCCACACTTGTAAATGTACTTTCGTCGGTCCAAATAATGTTTCGCTGCCAATTTTCCAATAACTACCGGTTGAACTCTAACCTTGGTAAGTAATCACGTGGAGTCAATTCCTGACAGCGTTTCAGGTGAAATGGATGCTCACCGTCACCATGAAGCGTTCGCCACATATACATCTGACTGACGTCAAAATGTAGCGCTGCTTCTCGGGTACTGCAATGGGGATTCTCGTCAAAATAATTGAGTATTTAGTTCTGAAGACGAGTACGTGTGTGAATATTGTCTCCCCGGTCAATGGCCGTGTTCGGTTGAATAGAACCGTGGTCTCGGAGCCGCTGAATTTCGGCTAACATAGTCCTGTGGTTTACGCTGGTACCATGCCTATTATTAAATGTTCTGCGAGCTAGTACCATATTATCTCTACACTGTGCCAAAGTTCTCACCATTTCGGTGTATTGAATATTAGTATATCGAAAAGACATCGCGCCCTAAAATTATCAAAATATTTCCAAAAACACGCTCTCACTGATAAGACCGACGCGACGCATGCGGCATGACTAGATTCAAATTCAACTAGGTCGTTTTGTTTGTATAACTTTGATCACGCTGCGCCGTGCCTCTCGCACCGGTCGCATCAGCTGATGAAAATTTACACCATTCGCTGAATTTTTATTAATCTAGTTGTAAAAAGCTTTATTCTCCTTGCAATAAAGTTCATTCTTAAATATATTTGTTAAATAACATTTTTCGTTTCCAATTACATTGAAAAAAAAAGCCTTATTGTTTCGATTTATGTTTCAGTTTCGTTTGTTTCGACTGTTCGACGAGGGAGTGATTAATTTACTTCTTTTTGAGTATATTTCGGATAAAAAATTACATATATTAAAAATAGCTGAAATCGATTCAGTAGCCGATTCTGAACAAACTGTTTTCACAGTGTGCGTTTATTATGTTACATGTTGTATATAAACCCTACATTTATCGAATTCAGAATGATATCATATGACCAGTATTGTCTATTTTTAAATAAAGAGGTTATAAATAAACACATTATGGTTTATGTTCGAGAAGGTTCGCGTAATATGTGCGGGGCCTTAATTTAATCAATCGCGAATCAATCCCTCTCGAAGCTAATGCTGCGATACTCAGTAATTATTCTAATAACAAACAAAAGAGACTTACCTCGTCAGAAGAGGGCGGTGATCTTGAACTTGCCCCGTCGACCTGGACCTGCAGATTGTGAAGTACATGTGTATAGTATGAACTGTGTATAAGATTGTGTGCAGCCTCAAATCCCACAGGACACTATCACGCAAGCAATCTGTTCATCAAAACCGTCCTGGAACACCAACTCAAATTTATACAATGCAAAAACTTCAATCACCGTAAATCACACATATCTCAGCAATACGCCGAACGTCCGGAATGACGTAGTGCATACAAAACAAACAAATGCGAGTTCACGGCCAAAGCACGAAACAGACTGGCCTACGTGTCAGCAGAGCTAGGGGGGCGGGGCGGTGCAGCGCCTACGCAGAATTAATGCACCTGCCCATAGCCCGCCTATAACAAGCCTTCCCGCGATCTCACCATCTCACGATGCGAGCTAATACACATTTCCAACAGTTTATGAAATAGAAGTAAAAATTCTACCAATTTTGTCGAGTTTTGTTAAATTTTTACCAGCTTGATATTAACGAAATATTTCTCACACCACTTTTACTTCTCATGTTAATGAGCCGAGTTTTTGGTTCCGATCCTTAAGTGTGTAAAAATTGTTTAATTTATTCACAAATTATTGAAAATCAAAGTTCATTTGCTTATTAGCAATTAAATTTGGGGCGCATTATCTTGCGGCGTGATTCATTTCAGCCTGATTGCATTTTTATAAAATCTATCCGTAGTCCAAATAACCTTAAATTAAAGACCCTTATAGATCTTATAAAATCTTCAACTTACCTAAATAACTATTATCAATTGACATTATCACCGAAATAAATTTAAAATCACCAGTACCACCTTCTTATCAATTTTAAATAACTAGTTACTGATAAGTGATAATCCATATCACATAAATAATGGGCTTATTTTTATCTATATTATAAATATGGTTATTTATATAAAAAAACATCAACATTATCAAATTCAAGAATGATAATATGATATGATGATATTGCTGATGAATTTATGAAAGATATAAAATATATCACAACAGAATGAACTGAATACAGTAGAAGAAACATAGAAAAAAAGAGGTGACTGCAGCCTATGGCTATGCACAACCAACCTGATATTAGAACTGCAGCCCTGAGTCCAGTCATAATAGGTTGCTACTCTTGATGACTGAGTTGGAACACTTTGTGTGTCAGTGTGTAATGCCAACCACACCCTTCCAAATGAAACACAGCAAAGCGATCATTTCTACTTTACGACAAAAATAGGTACATAAGTGGAAACTTTTTAATATTTACTTGAGAAATTTAATTGTTTTATAGTAAAAAGAGTAGAATCCAAGAGAAGTGACATCATCAGAGAGATACGTGTCGCCACTTGATAATTTAAAAACATTTTTTTATTAACCCGATAGAGTTTCTTACTCGCTTTTGTCGATGATTGTGATGTTTTTAGAACTTTTGATAATGTGCTTACATTCATAAGTACCTTTTTAGGGTCTAAATGGTTTTAGCTTAGTTTTTAGCTTCATCATATAAGTATTAGAGAAAATCGATCGATCGAAAATAGTGAATGTGAGGGAAGGCTGACTACTAACCGTGAGTACTACGCTGCGTCTCAGGAATTCTAAACATTCACAAAGTACGAAACATGGTTAACTCACCAATGTTGAATTTCAGTATTTTATTTTTTCACTGTTTTCATACACATAATTTCTGGCGGACCAAGGCGCAGACTCAGCTAATGCTAAGGTAAGTTAAGGTAATGCTATAAAACTATAAATAGGCAAAATTTCGTCAATTTACTGTTATACAATTTCAAATTGATTACACAAAACGATGATTATAGTATTGTTTATTCTAAAATTAGTATAGATTTTTACAGATAAAGATGTCTTCTATCTCGTTTTATTACTTTTTATAGTTCTGTTCAATATCATATTTAGATTAGCGTTTAGCACTCAGTGTAGCGCCATCTCAAAAGCGCTCTCGCTCTACCGAAGGCATTAGTGTACCGCCGCACGTTCCTGCGTTCGCGCGTTTCCAACCGCGCCGTGTGGCCGATGCTTTAGTACGCTCTGTGTACAGTGTTTCACTGCATTTACTGGATTTTGTCTTTGTGTCCGGTAAGTATTACATTTTAAAAATATATACTATATATAGAAAAATGTGTACTTTTTATTATATTTTTTCTCGTTCGTTTTGGGTCGGAGACCATCGATAATTTGAAATGATTTTTATAAACGTGTGTACATTTTATGTTATTCAATTGTCAGCTGTCCTCGTTGGCTGTGGGTAAAATACATAGGGGTGTGACTTTTTTTTTGTATACTAAACAAAATTACTACTTTTCAACTGGTTATAATTATGTAAAGTATAATACCAGCGGCGGCTTTCGAGAGATCGATCGCGATCTACCGACAGTCAACTTCATCATGCCGGTATACAATCACTACAAAACCTTAAACCAGTTAATTTTTGGACAAATTGCTACTAAGTCAACTGACATATTTGTTGACCTTTTCCCTTATGCATATCGCAGACCCCAAATTATACATGTCGTATTTAACATTTTTCCAAAATTTCCCCATATACACTGAATGATACGAATATGCCATTAAATTTTTTTGTCTATCTGTTTGTATGTCCAGATTTAACTCAAAAACGGCTTGAACGATTTTTATGAAATTTTGTACGTGCACGATCGATAAAACTGTCGTGTGTAACTACCTAGCAAAAGTTAAATGGATGTTAAATTGTCAAAATTGGTCAATGGTTTAATGGTAGCATGTACTAACTCCGCGTCAATCGGCGTGATTTTGAATCCCTGCAATGAGACCAGAGCTTGCTAATATTTATCGTCAGGACTGATCATAGTATGATGGTGAGCTTTTCCCTAATGCATCGCTTCGGCTAGTTACAACTGTCGCCAAATTACACAGTAGGCGTATTCTCGAGCCAGTTCTTCCACTAGGCTTAGCGTGTTACTATCTTGGGCCACGTCGTACACTGAATGATCAAGTGAGATTATGGCCACAACGCTAAACCTATAACGATAAAAAACTGTTTGGTAACCAGAAAATGCAGAAAAAAAGTTCAACTAGGGACCTATTATACGTGGAATGTCAACACAGAGTTTAACTCATATAACGGCTTACGAACTGATTTAAATTATAAACATAAAATTTGTTCACGTGGCACGATCGATAAAACATGTCGTAATGTGTAAACATAAGCAACTAGCAATTTATTTTTAGTAGAAAATGGATGTTAAATTGTCAAAATTGGTCAATGGTTTAATGGTAGCATGTACTAACTCCGCGTCAATCGGCGTGATTTTGAATCCCTTTTGGACAAATTGCTACTAAGTCAACTGACATATTTGTTGACCTTTTCCCTTATGCATATCGCAGACCCCAAATTATACATGTCGTATTTAACATTTTTCCAAAATTTCCCCATATACACTGAATGATACGAATATGCCATTAAATTTTTTTGTCTATCTGTTTGTATGTCCAGATTTAACTCAAAAACGGCTTGAACGATTTTTATGAAATTTTGTACGTGCACGATCGATAAAACTGTCGTGTGTAACTACCTAGCAAAAGTTAAATGGATGTTAAATTGTCAAAATTGGTCAATGGTTTAATGGTAGCATGTACTAACTCCGCGTCAATCGGCGTGATTTTGAATCCCTGCAATGAGCCAGAGCTTTTAATATTTATCGTGAGGATATCATAGCATGATGGTGAGGCTTTTTCTAATGCTCGCTTGGCTAGCTACAACTGTCGCCAAACACAAGTAGGCGTTTTTCGGAGCCAGTTTTCCACTAGGCTTAGCGTGTTACTATCTTGGGCCACGTCGTCACTTAAGATCAAGTGAGATTGTGGCCACAACGCTAAACCTATAACGATAAAAAACTGGTTTTGTAACCCAGAAAATGCAGAAAAAAAGTTCAACTAGGGACCTATTATACGTGGGATGTCAACACATAGTTTTACCATATAAGTTACGAAACTGTTTAAAATTATAAACATAAAATTTTTCATGTGGCACTTTGTAGAACATGTGTAATCTTTAAACATAAGCAACAACAATTTATTTTTAGTAGAAAATGCATATGGCATTGTGTATACACCCGAAACCCCGCCCCTATCTTGTCCAGGGTTGCTAGGTACGTGTTTCGGAGTATACATCGGATTCTTCGGTATATCAACAGATACATTCAATCTAATTAATAATTTAAGTGTACTTATGTGCGCTTATAAGAAGTTACCTACAGTTATTGGCATAATAAACAAAAATTTTGGAAATACTAATTTTTTGCCGCGTGTGAACAACATGAATGTAATGTGTAAAAATTACAATGTAACATTGTTTTAATAAAATTAATTTATCAAATCAATGAAAATCATTAAGATTATTGACAATTTTTTCAATTTGTAAAAATTATGTAACGTTTGCATACATGAACATTATTTTATTCAAATCAGTTCATTTCAGGTACCTAGAGTATTCCAGAATCAAATTCATCAAACCAATCAATCATTAATCAAAATCATACCATTATATCTGATCCTCGAAGGGTTAGGCAGAGGTGTACTAACGTACACCACAGTTCGCCGTGTATGTTTTTTTTAGGTCCCATGTAATAAGGGGCGAGCCTATGACCATTAATCGGGCACAAAGCCAAACTCCGAGCTGAGAATAGAAAATCCCAATAACACTTTGCTCGATCTGGGAATCGAACCCAGGACCTCGATCATAGCAATCGCCCTTACAACCACTAGGCTAATGAGGCGGACAAAATTATCAAAGAATCACATAGTATATATTTCTAACTAGCTTGTAATGTTTTTTTTGTTTGTTTAGGTCAAATCTTGCAGGCTGAATTCTTCTTATAAGTAATACGGAATTGATTTTTTACATGTTGGTTCAGTTCCGATGGCAATGAATTTTTGTGATAAGCATGACCTGACCCAACATCCAGGATTGGCTCTAGACGAAAGAACTCCTTAATGGTCAACAGCTTAGATACGAAATTTTGTAAGCACATTGAATTTTGATTGCCCGATTTTAACTGCAACATAGCCTGACATCTGCACCCAGGGTTGGCTTTCGACGACGGAACTCCTCAACAGTCAACAACACAGACATGAAACTTTTTTCTCTGATTGGCTACACTGTTAGCTATAAGGAGCCTGAAGCCTCAGACAGCTTTTACAGCTTCACCGTGACCTCAGCCGTCCTCGGCTTGGGCAGTTTCCGCGACTGCAATTAAGTCGCGATCTGTCTCATTCCCAACACTTATATTCGAGCTAACTAACATATTATACTATACACATGTTCCGCCTTCTGGGAGGAAGGAAGGTATCATGTGTATATGTATAAAGTGATCTGACATAAACTTTGTGTACACAATTATGATAGCCCGTTTTAACGATTTATGGCTTTTAAGCCATCAGTTATACTAGGTCCTTACATATGAAATTGGCGTTTTGTACGGGAGGAACATAAAGTCATTTTTTTTTGGAAAATATATTTAATTAATCAAAGTATGCACCGTTGTTATCTATGCACTTTTGCCATCTCATAGGTAGTTCATTGATCCCTTTACTAAAAAAACCATGGGAGCGAGAATCAATAAACTCTTTGGAGGTAGTTTGGGCTGCCGAATCGGAATTCATTTTTTTCCTTGTATGAAGTTGTCCAAATTCCGGAAAAAATGGTAATCTGTTGGAGCAAGGTCCGGGGAGTACGGTAGATGTCACAGACATTCCAATTGTGGCTCATCTAACTTAGTGGTTGTTTGTGTTGCAGTGTGTGGTCTTGCGTTGACGTGAAGCACCAATCTCGGTTGTTTAGCAGCTAGTTCTTCCTTCATGGTTTGCAATTGCTGACAATAGATATCTGCCGTAATCGTTTGGCCAGATTTTAGAAAGCTGTAGTGAACGACACCGGCGCTAGTCCACCAAACACTCACAAGTAACTTTTTCTTAGTCACTTTTCGTTTAGAGCAGGATTTAGCTGGGTCTCCAGGGTTCAGCCATTGCGACGAGCGCTTCCGATTATCGTACAGTATCCACTTTTCATCACAAGTAATGATTTGATTTAAAATTCCTTCATTCTTGTGTCGGTTGAGCAAAGTAACACAGCAGTCGACGCGTGTTTGTAAGTTCGATTCACTCAACTCATGAGGTACCCATCGTTCAAGTTTTTTTACTTTCCCGATTTGCTTCAAGTAGATTAACACAGTTTTATCACTTACCCCGAAGCCTGCAGCTATCTCTGAAGTGTTTTGTGATGGATCCGCTGCCACAATAGCCTTTAATTCTTCATTTTCCACTTTGGTCTCCGGCCGTCCATGGGGTTGGTTCTGAAGGTCGAAATTTCCAGAACGAAAACGTTGAAACCAAAAACGTACCGTGCTTTCTTATGCGACACCAGCGCCGTACACAACATTAATCCTTCGAGCTGTTTCTGCAGCACTGGTGCCACGGAAAACTCGTACTCTTAAATATACCGATATTTTATGTTTTCCATTGTGCGATAATAAGCGACGCCAAAGAAAAAAATAATGAGGAACAAATGAATGACTGTGTTTAAAGCTCAAATGTACCAGCTAAATGAATTTATAAATTTGAATTTGGAATTCTTAACCAAAGAGGAGATATTTCAGATCAAAGTGGTCAGTCCGACAAAACGCTAATTTCATATGTAAGAACCTAATATTAAAACAAAATACGAGTTATTTAATAATGAATATTAATTTTACATTCAATGCTGTCTTTAACTCTGTGCATTGTATAAAAATATTGGAAATGTAAAAATACACAATCTATTGGGCATTTCTTCGGACAAACCAGATATCAGTTTATTATATCTATATTAATAAATCTGCAGTTATGTCTGTACATGTAATATTTATTCATGATTTCAAAGGAAACCGATCACGAATATTCCCTTAATTTTTTTTTGTCTGCTTGTATGTCCAGATTTAACTCAAAAACGACTTGAACGATTCTTATGAAATTTTAACTCTAAATGTTAGCCAATAAGACATTTTAAAAATAGTTTTAGAAATATAAAAAAAATTGTAATAAAAGATTTTGATATTTACTTAATATATCATTCCATATCTGATAGACTATATATGAATTGTCAAGAATATGAGTAAAAATAATATAACGAGATTAAATAATTATCGTGTAACAAACGCGTGCGGAGCCGCGGGCGCAACGGTAGCTATTTATTGTAGACAAACTAAATCAACAACAAAATGTAGCTTTTTAATCAAATTAAAATTAGTTTTATCTGTACAACTTTAAATTATTTTAACATGATAATAAAAAAAGGAAATTATTATCATTTATGGCTAACTTCATCATGTCATAGGTACTTCCGTCACATAGGTAAAGCGCGCGAAACTCACAGTTTTGCCCTAAACTAACTAATTAACTTAAAACTTGTATAAACTGAGGGGGGATGTGACAGAACTTAGCAGTGATCGTGTTAAAAGTTACAAGTCATTGTAAAACAATTTTATCACGTACCAGCCGCGGCGCCACTATCGACAACGCGCTCGTGGGAAGTAAAATACAATACGTATTTACAACATTAAAGCTACATATTTCATCGCTTTAATTAGTTTTTAAACTTCACACGGTACCTGTGTTACGTATAAATTAATTTACTATATCTCGACAATTGGAGAACCGTCTGGAATGTTATCCCACGGGAATATACTTACTGGAGAAACCTTAATTAAAAAACAGGTATATATTAGAATAACTTGGATGATTTTCTTGAAAGCGAAATGTTTATTGTAACAATACCAATCTCGGACGAGTCCATTTCTTTCTAGTCTATGCATACCTCTTATAATAAATAGTACGAAATCTATAAAATTAATTAAATTGAAGCATCTGCTTGTAATTTTTAAAATAATAGTTTTTTACTAAATGCATATGTAAATATATACGGTATATAACAAAAAAAAAAACTCTATTTTTTTTAAATGTTGTATGTCTGTCTGTTTGTTCCGGATAATCTTTGAAACTGTTAAACCGATTTTGAAGGGACTTTCACTGGCAGATGATAGCTGATGTTACAAGGAGTAACTTAGGCTACTTTTATTTTAGAAAAACCGGTTATGGTGAATCAATTCGGGCGCTTAAATGGATTACGCTGAGTAAATCATAAGAGATATAGCAAATTAATGTACTACATAATTATAGGCATTAAAAAGACCTACAAAAAAGTAAAACTGAACATATGCCTATCTTGTAAGGATTACCCACAATAAGCATATAACCGGGAGAGGGAGTAGCATGATTCGCGCGTATGACCGATCGACGGCATTTTGTAGTCCATGCGAACGAAGTCGCGGGTACAGCTAGTAGGCTAAAAATCTGACTGATAGTTTTCTTTTATAATAGCAGGGCAAATTGACAGTGCTGTCTCTGATGGAAGCCCAGTACAATCCAACACAACGGCGACCACCGACAGATCGTAATCCATTGACATTCGCCACTGTCATTCAATTTAACTGGATATGCACAGGCTGATCCCGAAATCGCGAAACGCAAAAGCGAGGCACTATGTCAGACTTTTTACCACATGGATGGTGGTCGCGATCCAGTTGGTCAAAACAGCAGCAGGGTGCAACCACGTGCAGGTGAGGTTGGCATATGTTATTTTACACCACTGTTCCAGAGTTTAGTACGTACAAAGAAACACACAATGTCTTCAGTTTTATAATATTAGTATAACTAAGTATATATTATCTATATCTATACAATTAATAAAGTTGAAGTGTCTGTTTGTAATGTCAAAATAAAAACTTTTTATTAAATCCATACGAAAGTATATACGACACCCATAACTAAATACCCATTTTAAATTTGTTTGTCTCTCTGTTTGTTTCGGGTAATCTCCGAAACGGTTGGACCGATTTTGATGGAGCTTTCACTGGTAGATAGCTAATTTTATACGGAGTAACTTAGGCTACTTTTATTTTAGAAAAAGAATGAGGGTTCCGCACAAATAAAAAAAACTGGTCATGGTGAATCAATTCGGGCGCTTAAATGTCTTACGCTGAGTAAACCATAAAATATATGGCAAATTAATGTACTGAGTAATTGTAGATATTAAAAAGACCTACAAAAAAGTCAACAAGAGTATACGTCTATCTTCTAAGGAACACCCACAATAGCATGGTTGTCTTTATAATAGCCGGGAGCGGGGGAGCAAGATTTGCGTAGGCATTCTGTAGTCCACGTGATCGAAGCCGCGGGCACAGTTAGTATACATTAAGTATATTGAATTTAGATCATACTTGTCATTAATTCGACTGAAGTATTCCGATGTCATCGTTAGCGAGAGCAGTCTCTAGTGACTACACTTATCTTCTCATTCAGCACTAGAAATTTCCTGACAAATCACACTCACTTAACTAATCGATTGGGGAATTACATACACTACCCGTATACAAAATTTCATAAAAATCAGTCAAGCCGTTTTTGACTTAAATCAAGGCTTACAAACAGATAAAAAAATAACGCCATATTCATGATCAGTGTTTTTAAATAAATATTTATAGGGAACGCGTACAGACATACCACAGATTTATTAATATCATCATTATATTAATGAGTGAGAAGAAAACTTCGGACCCCTTCTTAAGTGTATTGCATGCACGGAAGTCTGAGATTTGGCATGGTTAAAGTTTATATGGAGAAGGAGTGCAGAAAGCTAAAATTTATCTATAATATCTGTTACTAATATATTAAATAAAATAAATTAATACCGCGAATTCTAACCCGACCAGTGCCATTGAACTTATACCCCCTAAAATATTGACATTGTCACTCAATTAAAATGGACAGCGAGTGATATAATATTAATTCATTGTTTAGGTTCATAATGGAAATTTCAAACAGAAAATAGTCTATGATCAAAAAGCCGCTGGTCGAATTTCAATCATTGGACGATCGCTAGTTTAATAATATATATTATATAATGTAATTAAAGTAAATTTTTCCATATATTTTATTAAGTGTATGTTACATTTTAGCGCCGGTAGTCCTCAAGCGATCGTATTTCGTTTCAGACTTCTTATTTACAGTGGAAATTTCTTATTCCATACAATATTACAATAATGAAGTGAGTTATTTTTATCGAGAGCTCGTTCGTACAAGGCAGACACTTAAGTGATTGTTTGTTTTTCCTAATAAATCTATTTATTAAGGTTATTCTAGAATTGGCTGTAAGTTCATTGATCCTAATAACCAGTATCGTATAAAAGGATTTTCTTCCACCAAACGGGTGAATTGAATATTCTGTTATGATAAAACTTAAATAATAAACTTAATTTTGTAATTGTAACCGTGATTTGAAATTTAATATGAAACTAGCATATGTTAAATGCTAGAGCTAAAAACTTCCTTATTAGCGCGCGATTAGTTTGATCGAGGTCCTGTGTTTTATTCCCAGGTCGAGCAAAGTGTTATTGGGTTTTTCTTGGCTTTGTGCTCGATTAATGTCAATAGGCTCGCCTCCTATTACATAGCGCTTAAAAAACATATCCGGCGAACTGTGGGCGTACATTAGTACACATGTGCCTAACCCTTCGAGAGATACAGGAGTATTTTTACAAGGGCTTGTTTTCCAAGAAATTGTTCGGTATGATGCCAGCGGCTACTTTCCACCTTAATACCACTCGACATAGGCAGAGAGTTCATCCTCATATCTTGGAATTGAAATGATCTCTGACAGTCTGGTTTCATAAGGTCTTCCTTCTGTGAATACTCTGTGTGTAGAATGAGATTTTTGCGTAGGACTTGCGTTTACATTGGTATAAAACATACGGTGCTTCAACAGGTTTAAAAAAGATTGCAATGTCCATGTGATGCTTCTGGTATTGTGAGCGTCTATAGGCTGCGATAGCTTACCATTAGGCAGACTGCACACTTGTCTGCCACCGTCGTGGTAAAATTAAAGACAAAACATAAATGAGGACTGCCGACAGAAGTGATAACTTAAAACTATAAACAAACTGTTCGAGACGTTCGCGTAATATGTGCTAGGCCCTTAGTTCAATCAATCCCTCTCGAAGCTAACGATGCGATACTCAGTAATTATTCTAATAACAAACAAAAGAGACTCACCTCGTCAGGAGCGGACGGTGACCTTGACCTTGCCCCGTTGACCTGTACTGCAGATTGTGAAGTATTTGTGTGTAGAGTGAACTGTGTGTAAGTGCGTGTGTTCAGCCTCACATCCCACAGGACACTATCACGCAAATAATCTATTCATCAAAACTCTCCTGGGACACCAACTCAAAGCTATACAATGCAAAACTTCAATTACCGTAAACCACATATATCTCAGCGCTAGCCGAACGTGCGGAATGACGTAACGCGTACAAAACAAACAAACGCGAGTTTACGGCCAAAGCACGAAGTAGTCTGGCTTACGTGCCAGCAGATCACCCCCGGATGAAGCTAGGGGGCGGGGCGAAATTTTTATCATCTTTATTTAAGTTAATATGCTACAAAAACTCCGTTTATCGTTAACACGTTACGTAACCATGTCGATGACGACTTACATGAATTTACTCCCTATCCAAACCTTCCTATAGAAGTTTTCACTTCAAAATGTTATGTGACGTATAGTATCATATGTGACTATCTTTACCATAATAAAGGAAGAGGCTTAGGAAACGATTTCATTGGTGTAGACTTTTCTTATAAAATAGTTCTGGAGATTAACGGTACTACCTCTGATAATAAGTATAGTACAATCCATACATAACGGTGACCATCGAGAGATCAAAACCTATTAGCTGTCGCCGCTGTCAAGCCGCTCTGCGTAAATATCTCTTCACGTTATACTTGAAGGACCCGATATCGTAAGGAAGGAACACTCCGGGCGGGAGATGGTTCCAGTTTCAGGGTACGGCAAAGATAAGCTATAAAAAAAAATTGTGCCGACTTGGAGGTTCTATTTGTTTATATGTGCGCGCGCATCCTAAAATTAATTTGCGCTCATAATTATTTTTCATATAAAAGTAAGTAAGGAAATAAGTATAACGCCTTTGAAGAAGTTAAAATAATAAATAATAACACAAAAATGTCAACACACAAAAACGGCCTACGTAACGAACTTACATTGAAAATATCATAAAGAAATACAAATTTTTTAATAAAAGAAAAACAAATGTTGCTTGTTTTGTAAAAGCGAAACGTATTGATCGATATAATGTACTTCTGAGGCAAAGCGGCTATCAAAACATTTTAAAAATAACCTCATATAAACAATACCTTTAACCAAAAATACATTTTATTTTCATAAAGTTTACAATACGCGTACTTTATTTCTCAGTAAAAGAAAACTACGTAGGTTTATACATCGTAATAAACAAGAATCTAACAAAAGTTCACAGAGGCATTATCTTTGTGGAGTAATTTATTTCGATCCAATGTTTCTACTGAAAATAGACGAGTTTTATGTTTCTAGTGATTTTGTTTAACACTCTTTACTGAACTGCTTGAATATTAAGCGTTAAAATATAATAAAATGTTCATAGCGCTTAAACAGATAAAAATAAAACATATTGTAAAAATAATATCTATGACGAAGAAGCAATGATGACTCGTTGATGCCTGAGCTTTCGGTGAAAGAAAACATCGTGATGAAATCATAGCATGGTGGTAGGGTCTTTTCTAATGCCCGCCTGGTTAGCTACCAATCTCATGTTGAAAATCTATCGCCAAGCACCAATAGCTGAGTTCCGGTAGTCGCACTTGAGATCCTTCTTTAACTATGTTTAGCGTGCTACCATCTTGGGCTACATCGTCACTTAAGATTAGATGTGGTTGTAACCATAACGCTAAACCTATAAACAATTATAAATAGAGATCAATATTTTATTTAACACAATAATTAAAACTAACGGACAAATAACGCATTGCCTAGGAGCTTGTCTCTAGACTGGAAGAATGAAATTTTACACAAGAGTTTCTTGTATAACTAATGAGCATTAACAGGATTTGTTGAAAGTTAATCTCCTAAAGTGATTAAAAAAGGATGATTCCTAAGATCCACAGTGCACATGAGTAGGCTTGGATAAATTATTACAATAGTATTCAAAGATATAATTCTTATACTATGTTGATATTGATAAAGGTAATATAGTCTCTTCGGCTGCGAAGAGACATTACCTCGCTAAGTGTTTTATAGTATGTATAATGGTGAATGCTCTGAAGTGTTGTTTGATTTTATCCCATCATGTCCCTTCGATCACCGAAGTACACGGTCTGGTATACGGAGCCAGAACTACATGGTAGCGTCCATCGCGATACAAAGAAATAAGTTCGCAGATTTTGACCTTGGTCGTACCATGCGCGATTGTGGAATGGTCTTCCAGCCAACGTGTTCTCATCTTCCTATGTTATTGGGTTCTTCTAATGAGACGTGGAAAATCGACGGCTGCCGGTGAAACTTTGTCACCGACGCACGCTGTTGTTTGTTGACTGTACCGCAGTAACCATCAAGTGCTGAAATATGAAAACGGCCCAGTTGTCTTTTGCAGTTCAATTTCTAACTACTTAAGAACTTTAAATAAATTTATTGCAGTTGACGTAAGAATGTACCTATCTTTATATAGATAAAGAGACCACAGGGATCCACTCCATCCGAAGTGTCCAAACGACTACACACAAAGATCGCAGAGACACTTAGACCGCGAAAAGTGGAAGCTACTCAATCGCGAGAGCAACTGGGAGCATCATGACGTTCAGCATTGAGCTTTCGACTGAAGGGGAAGGAAGTACCTATAACATAATCTCAACACAAACGCGAACGCATAGAGGTATAAATATGGTAGTGAAGTTTGAAAAGATCTTTCGTAATTTTTTTGTGTTCTAAATTATGTGTCTCAGATGACATTGACACCTTATTGTACACCGTGGTTAAGGTGACATTTTCTATCAATCGTACACAAATATAATTAAGTCAGCGAGAACCAAACTAATCGAGTCAGCCTAATTCCCTCTTCTCCCTTTCATATCAGAACCTTATGCGCTGGGCTCCAGAGCCACTACTTTACGGTAAATTCTATCTCGGCACGAACAAATAAGCTTGCTACGTCATTTATCTTTGCGATACTGTGAAGCTGTGGAACTGTTACCCGACCAGTGTGTTCTCTCCTTCCTACAACATCGAGCCCTTCAAACATAACGTGAAGAGATATTTGACCAAGCCGGCATGACAATGAGGTATGACGATGTATTGTAATATATTTCACGGTAGTCGCCAATTTTATTGGATTACAATGTATAGTTAATTTGGCGTGCTATGATAAAAAAATTTGTTTATAAGTTTTCAATTTTTTGGGTCAAAGTTCCTCTGAAATATGCTAGCTACATACCAGTCTCCAAATATACATTATTGCGCCAAAATAGTTTTGTTTACAACATGCGAACAATATTCGGCGGGCAGTTAACAATCCAAACGGTCTCCGCTTCGATTCCGACGGTGTTTAATGCTGTTTTTCCTGAACATTGGAAGTCGAGAGGTTATGTTTAAATTTCGTTTGTGGAATAATAAACATAAGTTCTAGAAACATCTCACAGTTCGCCAAATCGTCTGGTAAATGTTCAAAGTACCGTGTGTTTATTATATTTATCGTTTCGTTTATTTCGTACCCTTCTATTTATTCATGTATTACTTTACATCGCCAAGAATAGCAGTTAATATAAACACCTGATTTGTATTTTCTTTTATTTCCAGAACGCTTATAAGCAATATAGTATGTACAAGCGGTGTCTAATTGTTCCAATCGTGTTAAATTTAATTAACCAATTCTTAACAGGACCGACACGGTACCAAAGACAATTGCAGCCTGTCTTTGTTATCACTTTCTGTACTTGCCTTTAGCTTTATAGATTACTTCACGTTTATGGTTGCTGCTTCTCTCTTCTCTTTAGGATCATAGAGTGAAGCTATATAGCCTATAGCTATATAACCTTTCTCAATATATAAGATACAAAATGCCTAAATATTTTTTACAAACTGGCTGGTGGTTTCGGAGATTACAGTGTTTAAACAAACAATAAAGAAAAAATTATGAGCTTTATAATATAGGTAGAGAAACCAAGTATACCAATAATTCGCTTATTGAAATTGAACAAGTAGGGAGTACAACTCGAGCCCTAAGGATTTCTTACTATCATATGTTTTACTCTCCCTTCCCCACTTGTAACGCGCCGTAACATTGTTCTGTACCTCCTCCCCCTCCTTAAACGTTACGTAAAATACAAGTCAGCATATCAACATGAAAGCTTTTATATTATAGGCTAAGAATAGCTGATGATGCAAATCTCCCTGTTTTGAGGACATTGTAGTATGAACTCACTTTGACAATGCTGACTGCAGCAATGTGTTTCTGCGTACATACTAACGAAAACACAATAAAAATGACATAAGTACAATACAATCGTCGGATTCCCCGTAAAACATAAACAAAAAGGGTTGTCAAAATTTTAATTGCCTAGTTTTTTAATTAAATAAAAAAATATTGTTACGTAAGGCGTTGTTCGAACCCCCTTCCCGCCCTTGTAACGCATCGTTTTACAAGACACCCCTCCCCCCAAATTGCTTTACGTAATAATTGAACATCCCCTATCCTTACATTCTATAATATTTCCAACGTGCTCTGGTGCGTACATAATATTCTACGGGTGTTCGTATGATACACACTAGTTCGAGACAGTCTACATGAAATTAACTTTAAAGTAAAACTTTGCCTGGTTTTAGTTCCAGATGGGATTTAAGAACATTATTTTCGGATTCTTTTTAACTTGTATCAAAATGTCATCCTTCATGCCAAACAAGACTGTATTTCGTTAAAAATTTTGATAGGTAATCGGTCAGTTAACGGGACTTTTAGTATAAGGGATCATATTTGTTTAATCCGTTAACCTAGAAACTAACTTTTTACAGCAGTATGAAGACTTCGAATTTAATATTAATATTGAATTAATATTCGTTTTCGGGGAAAAGGGCATTGGCACACATACAACCAGAAGGATAACGAAATGATCGTATAAGGGTTCCGTTGTTTCATTTTAGGTATGGAACCTTACAAAAAGAATTTTAATACTACAGTGTAATAACTGAACAATAACTAGACAAAAAAATATTTTGTGGAATAAAATCTATTAACAGTTATCGCTCACGCTGAAACAGACAAAAAAAAAATTTCCTCTCTCTCTCTCTTTTTAGGGGCTATATTTGACTCGAAACATCTTTTAGTGTATTCAAACAGCTGCACTGTATAACTCGTTTTAGGTTAAAGGTGCTGTTAACATCTTCAACAACTTCCTCACTCACACACAAGTGTTCAAACTACAATTTCAATAAATAAATACTTAGTAAGGTTGTGTGAGTAAACAGCTGAGCTGGCCACTGTAGTTAACCTTTAAGTTGAGCCATTTGGTATTACCATTGCACAGGTAATAGACCTACATAAATTCCGATTACGTAAAAGCGCTTTACTACGTAAGAAAATTGTCTACCTGATCCCTTAATGTCTCCTCTCTGCAGTAAGCAATAAAACTGTCAGACAAGTTAATTAAACTTTGAATGTATAATTTATTAAGTCGAGCTTCACAGAGTTTGACAAAGTAATGCTATTTAACAATATTGTAATGAAGTAAAAAGCCAAGGGAAAACTTGCTGTGTTAAGGAATAATTTACACTTACATTTTAAATAGGCTGATCTATAATATTTTCAAGCAATATAATTGTTTGTATACTGTAATGAGCCTAAACTTTTCGTGAAGGAAACCTCATGATAAAACCATAGTTTCGTTGGTAGGGCATTTTTTTATACCTGCCTGGTTAGATACCATGCTAAAGCTGACAATCTGTCACCAAATACCTATAGATGTCTTCCGGCAGTTGCACTTAAAAGCCAGTTCTTCCAGTAGGTATAGCATTTTATAATTTTGGGCAAACATAGTCATTTAATATCAAACGAGATTGTGGTCACAACGCTACACCTATAAAGAATAAAATAAACGTGACTAAAATGCATGATCAAATAGTTGACTTGAATAGTAGTCGTAAACGTATAATGAAGTTTATAAAATCAAAATTTGTAGATTTATATGTGAACGAATAGAAATAAACATACCGCAGGCAATCTTAAAATCTGTTAGCCAACAGATAATGCTCCCAGAAATGTCAAGCCCTCCACTCACATTTCACACATCAGAAAGAAGTATTCTTCCAAAACTATGTTTGAGATAATCTCGTTTTGAAAGTTTGAAAACTCATTACTGCTTAACTAAAGGTTCAAATGTTCTAAATTATGGTTTAATTTGTGTGACGTGCGATATGGAGAACTTAGTCAAAAGTAAGATATTTTTATGTTCAAATTATAAAATTTCATTCAAGATATTATAAACCAAATTTCACCTACTAAATGATTACATCTACTATACACACACTATACTATACACCTACCATGTCTCTGAATTTGGATTTGATCATTCTACAACTCTTAGAGTTTCATAATTTTAAAATGAATTCAATATGTGCTCATTTATTTGAAACTCTACAAATTTATCTCTTCTTTTTATAAATATCCCCATCAGACTCTACTACATTTGAAGTTAGTTTTGCAATAATCAATCTTTAATTCTCTAAAGTTACAAAGGGAACCTACTATGCATATTTGATAGGTATGAGTTTAGTGATTTTTACTTCATTTAATATTTTTCTTGTATATGTATTTCGTTAATAGTGTTCTTTATTCTGTACAGATATAAGAACCAATTTTGCTTATTAATCAACTAGAGTTAAATTGGCCTGCTGTTTCGTAAATACAGTGTTTATCTAATTCAAATTTATACGGCATATTTATGAATAATAAAAACTAGTTAAGTTTACCCACTTTTTTCTGTGATCTTTAAAACTAATTTAATCATATTTTTATTGATTACTAGCTGTTGCCTGTGACTTCGTTCCCTTTATCTTCGAAATGAAAAGAGTCGTTTGCCACCTATTAGAACTGGTTATATGTACCAATAAATAATTTTATTACAATCAGATGAATAGTTAAGAATCTCATATAAGACAAACAAGCATTCATGTATGAATATGTATACACGATAGCCGAAGATATTAATACTAGACAAGTCTCAAGTGCAGATGTCGGAATATACTGATAAGTTCTTGGCGACATATTTTCGGTATTTAACTAGTTGAACCAGCATTAAAAAATGCCCTAACATCATGGTACCACTTAATAGCATGCTATGGTTTTCTAACAAGTTTATTTTAGAATAGGATACCTGTTGAAGATTTTTGACTACAAGGATAGCAAATTGAAGATTATATTTAATTTGTTATACGTTTCCCAGCATTTCTCCCAGTTTTGCTTTCAAGTATGTGCCCACTAAGTTAAGCTAAGTAGGCGTATTTTTACCCAACTTCAAGTTGCTATTGTTAAAAACTCCGTGATAAACTGTAAATTATTTTGGTTTCATCCAAAACGTCCCGAAACCAAAGTGTTTGGAAACTTCGTCATCGGCAATACGATACGATGTATTTGCCGTTGATTTTTAGAGGTGTCGAATTACATTTCTAATGCTGAGATGCCCAAGCCTACCTCATTCATGTGTGGCACCCTGCTGAGTAACTAACGAGGAAATGGCGATAGCGGGGTGATAGGACATGCATGTGGTGAAAAGTCCGTCATAGTGACTCGCTTTTCCGTGTCGCGTTACGGGATCAGCCTGTATATATCCAGTTAAATTAATGCAGGCCGGCGTGACAGCGGTGACCGTCGACGGATTACGATCACTCGGTAGTCACCGTTGTATTAGGATTGTACTGTGCTTACATCAAGAAAAGTACCGTCAATTTGCCTTGGTAATATATAAAAAAAATCATTGATAAATAAATATTATACTCAAAGATGAAATAACTAAAACTTAGGTTAGCATAAACAGAGGGCAAATAAATTCAATCCTATTACAAAAGTTTCAAAGGAACGCCATCTTGTAACAGTGAATCCCCAAGTAGTTTTGCTGCCAAACAGTACGCGGTAACTGAAACAGATGTAAATTGTTTGAAATACTTAGAATCCACGTTGTACCGAACACATATTTGCATTGATTTTACGTTAGTTGATTCATATTTTGCAGCTGCGTAATTTTATTTTCATTCAAATTCTTTAGATCTCCATTTTCTATTCTTAAATTTTGTTACATATAAGGAATGAGTACGTCGTCTACCTTTAAATCGTATTTATTTATTTAACTTTTTAAGCTGCGCAAACTTGGATATTAACGAAATCAAGGACAAACAATTTTGACGTCCGTCAATAAGTAAAATATAATATTTTCTTTAGATTATTGGTTAGTCTCTGCTGCGATCTAATTAGAGAATAATAATTAATCTATGATATTTATATTTCGAGTAGATTCAACGATATATTGTTCTAAGAAGGTAAGAAGGTTCGTGTTTGCGGACATCAGACCAATACTCCATTGTTGTTAACCATTCGGCCACCACAACTTATGAGTGCAATATATACGATACAAATCTTACCAATCTCACAATAGTCATGGCTATTTTTACAATGATGGCACTTGCATTGCAAATAACATTATATACTATTATAACAACGATAAAATAAATTTAGTATCATGCAGACAAAATTCCCAAACGACAATCCCTCTAACAAAGGTTACTCAGCTGATATGTTTACCAACGCATTTGTACGTTTTCCAATGCAGTCAAAACACATCACACCTCCTGATCTATCTTCAGGATGTTTATATTTTTCACGTTTATTTTTAATTTATGAACGTTGAACCGTAAAAAATTCTTGTTATTTTACATATTATGATAAAAGTGAATGTTTCTTCTTTTTATTCTAATAATATAATATTAGAATTACTAATAGAATTACAATATTATATTTGAACAAATAAATAAAAAAAAACTCTCTAAAAAAAACTTATCCATTGAAACCGTTCTGATGAGCCGAAATTCAATACCTCTACAGTATGTTGGTGAGGAGTTAGGTATCCTGTAAATTTCATAAAATACTGCAATATATAATAAAGGAACAGGGTACCTACCAAATTTCGAATCGATCATATCTGTGGAAGTTGTTCAAATCCTTCCATCAATATAAAAGGAGTTGATGTTGTGCGAACGGCTAAACAGAATTGTTTGAATCGTAGCTAAGAACATTCTCGATCAAAAAACCTTTCAAACAAAACAATCTAAATCACAATTAAGATTTAGAAAACCACAGAAAGATACACAAATAAACATTTTAAACTTATAGTACCCACTGTTTGCGTCGAGGGTAAAACAAAATAGAAATCTGAATGTTTAATTTAGTTATAAGATTCACAATAAAAATTTAAGAGACAGGAAGGACACGGCGTCCGCTCTCTAAAAAACGTTTAGCGCAATGACCGAAAAGTTTAATAGAGTAAAAAATGTATAGTAATAAGTAAAACAGTACAGACAGAAAGTGTTAATATGCATAAATATGCATAAATTTATTATATATTCGGCAACTTTAATGGCATTTAATCTATACTAATATTATAAAGCTGAAGAGTGTATTTGTTTGTTTGAACATGCTAACCCCAGGAACTACTAGTTCGAACGGAAAAAAAAATTAGTGTTGTATACCATTTATCGAGGAAGACTACAGGCTACATAACATCACGCTACGACCAATAAGAGCGGAGCATCAATGAAAAAGTTTGCAAAAACGGGGGAAATTTATTACCTTTTGAGAGCTTCCACTGCGTACGCTGCGTGAATGGTTAAAGTTTCGCAAGAATCATGTATGACGGAATTATTTCTCTTAATAAGTTCTAAATAAAAGTCCGCGTTAGTATATGGCTATCTTTTAAGGTTTACTCAATATAACCTTTTTTATGGTAATAAAATTTATTATAAAATAATGCATTATTTGCGTAGGTGTTTTTATAAATATGGTATTAATCCTTATCGAAATAAATACGTTATTCATCACAAGATGTATAAATTTGGGCAAAATTGCCCTTTACATCTTTTGATTATAATGAATATCTTAGAAGATATCACAGTTTAAAAAAATAACTCCGCAGCAAAATAATAATCAAGTACCGCGCGTGCATTTTAGCGGAATGATGTGGCAGGTGGGCGGCACCTATAAATTGTAACCATCTCTCTCTCTTATGTGACGCAGACGAAGTTGCGCGGGTCAGATCTAATGTGATATATTTAGATTATTGTGCACAAGTGAATTCGAAGCAAGACCGTTGAATTTGGAGTCGTTTTTAAATCTCTCTAAAGATATGAGAGGTAGGGCAAAGAGAAATTTCTTAGAATATTGCCAACTGATGGAATACCTTCACCCTATAGAAGATCGCAGCTAAATAACCTTGTGTTGTGTTTCTGCGGTGAGTAAGGTTTCCAGAGCTCCTTGAGGTAGAGGGGTTCGAGTTCGGTACCGCGTTAGTGATATCCATGGTATTACAAACGTACTATCAGGTGAGCGGTATGCTTGTTTGCCACCTTAGTTTAAAAAAAAAGATTAAGATGTCCACCGATACGCTAAAACGTAACTTAATTACGATAAAAAATAAAGTATACAAAGATTTATAGCTTATGTGATTATAGACTATAACTATATAATCTATACTAATATAATAAAGCGGAAAAGTTTTTTGTTTAGGTTGTGTGTTTAAACACGCTAATCTCTGGATCTCCCAGTCGGATTCGAAAAATTCTTTTTGTATATGATAGCCAGACTCTGAACGAATAGTATAGGCTATATACGATTAGGCTATAACTCCCAGATAGCCATAAATATTGATTTTTGTTACGTAAGTCGGAAGTCGAGTCCCTCCCGAACTGTTTTATTCGCGTGCGCTGGTATAATCGTTAATGATAAGGAAATATAATGTTCTACAATAATATCGGTCCCTAGTACATTTAAAAAAAAGTATCGATAGCATATGCCTCTATCTCTTATATATAAGCCACAATAAGGTATTTTGTGACAAAGATTTGTTGAAAATTAAAAAGTGATTTATGAGCATTATTTTTAGACATGGCATACTAATTCTTACAAACAAAAGTTACTTCATACTAGAGACAATTTTATGAAGTTAAATTTTGCTCTTTGGAGTATGCTAATTAGACACATAGCTTAGGAGATACTTAATGAAAAATTACAATAATTAGTACTTGCGGGAAGAACAGTTATGATAGACTACCTGGGTGCGTTGGCGGCGCGGTGTTTGTCGAATAAAATTAACACGAGTGAAACCGTGGGGCACAGCTAGTAGACTATAAAGTCTATGGACATTATTATGGTAATGAACAACACTGTGTTTAGCAGCAACCTATGTGAATAGGACATCTGAATTGTAAACGTAAGTAGTGCTTAGAATGTTTATTACCTTAATAGCGTAAAACCTACAAAATAAAGTCATATAAAAAAAAAAATATTTTCAACACATTTGCACAAGAAATGCATTTACGTAGCCTGTATACATTGTTCGAAAGTTAAAAATTATCTTAGTTTTACCGCAAGCTCCGTTGTATAGCGCCCTTTACGATTTTTTTTTTTTATTTTCCATAGAAAAATATAATATGAATTCCACAAAGAAGTTTCACATTACGAGAATAAATAAGCAGAATGATTGGTCCTCCTTGGAAGCGCTTTTGATCAATACATTTGTCTCACTTTAATACTGAAGAGTAAACGAGACAAAAGATGAAAGAAAACAAAAATTACCTCTGTACGTTCAGTAGAAAAATATTTTTAAATCCACATAGATATTCTTGATCTACAAATAAACACGACCAAAGCCCGAGCCCTCGGCAATTGACAGATCAAATAACCGGGAATGCAAAATAGTCAGGTTATCCGGTCTGACGTGCGAAGCCCGGATAAAGGTATTCCACTAGATTTCTGTGTTCATCTCAATCTAGATAGATATAATTATAATTTACGACAAGCTTTGTTCGTACTGGTGTCGGTGGAGATACTGAATTAGAACAATCTTAATGAAGCGATGACTTTTAAACTAATATAATATTATAAAATAAACATTTTTATTCTATACAGTGTGACTAGACTAAATACTTTTATTTACTACTAGCTTTGCTCGCGGCTTCGCTTACGTGTACTACAGAATGCCCGCGCAAATTTTGTTTTCTCTGCTCCCGGCTATTTTACAGACAAAAAAGCTTATTGTGGGTGTTTCCTAATATATATATATACTTTCGCTGACTTTTTTGTAGGTCTTTTTAATGTCTAAAATTATTTAGTACATTAATTTGCTATATCTCTTATGGTTTACTCAGCGTAAGCGATTCAAGTAGCCGAATTGGTTCACCATGACCAGATTTTTTTATTTGTACGAAACGCTACTCCTATTTGTAAAATAAAAGTACCCTAAGTTACTCCCTATAAAATCAGCTATCTACCAGTGAAAATCCCGTCAAAATCGGTCCAACCGTTACGGAGATTATCCGGAACAAAAAGACAGACAGAAAAAAATAAAAAAAATGGGTTTTCTGTTAAAGGTATCGTTTAAACTTTCATGTACATTTAGTAAAAAGCTGTTATTTTGACATTACAAATGAACATTTCAATTTTATTAATTGTATAGATACATATATAATATATCAAATACTACGATAACTATATCGGTTTATTCAAATATTGTAAGGTTGTTACCTGTTCATGTTCGCGCTGAGTACTTGTTATTAATAGAACAATTTGAGAATTCCGACATACAAATACCAGTTAAATATGAAATTAATACACGACAGGCATTAACAAAACCTTTAAAAATACTACGTAAAAATAACTTCTATGGCAGGCGTACAATATCTTACACGATACCTGACATTATTAATAAAATACCATTGAACGTTAGGGACTCAATAAATAATAAAAACATGAAATACAAATTTAAAGATTATTACATCAACTCTATTGTATAAATATAGTAAATTATAATCTTTTAACAGAACGTTAGGTTTATAATACTATACATATGTATATTAAGAACAGCAACGCGTTGAACAAAACCTCAAGCCATGGCATGCTAAGACAAACCCCAGAGGTTTTATAGAATGCCTATAACAATAACTTTTATGTAAATTTATTAGTGAAATAAATAAATAAAATAAAAATAAAATACATTTCATAAAACATAATTTAAAATAAAATAAATATGGGGACTGTCACTGTTATTTATCCTTTTCATTTTATAAATAATATAACTAACTACATCCTACTCTTGTTGGAAAAAGCTTCATCTAGGTCTACCACTTCCTCGCTTTCCTTAAATTTTTCCATCCAAAATTATTTTAAAAACTTGTCGCACCGTATCAAGTCTTTAACAACATGGAGATTTTTTTATGTTACTATTTGATGTGATGTTGAAGTTACTTTGTGACTTCTATTTCAGTGAGGAACTTCGTTTATAGTGAAATATTGAAGATACAGTAAATATTATCAATCCCTAATGCAAATAACTTTATCTAAATATCAATAAAAATAAATGTTTCTAAGCAAATTGATTTAAAATGAAAATGTTGACTCGCTCAACATACATTTAATATCCATTTGCAAGACAGCGAATTGGTTGTGTGTTTAACTTAAGCAGACTAGAAATTCCATTTAGGATTCAAAACGATTTAAAAAGATTAACCTAAGTAAAACTCGCCCTCTCGAAAATTTACCCGAAAATAATTTATTTTGCAGATAGCATTTATCGTAATTCAATTTTTCGAAATTTCCATTGATGTTTACTTTTTAGGTATTGGTTTTAACCACCGACGTTTAAAAAGGGGTTTTATAAGTTTTTTAACGTATGTATCTGTTCGTCTGTGTGTCTGTCTGTCGCATCGTAGCTGACAAATGGCTGAAAGGTGACATAATCGAGAGTGTTCTTACATGTAATTGAAGAAAACCTGTTCATCCGTTTGAAGATTACCAGCTCTTTTCATTAAAAATAGACGTGAGCATCTTTCACGGGTCTAATTGAGTCGAGATTTGGTATTCTGTCACTTCAATGATATTAAAACAACCTTACACTGATGCTGAGGCGTCATCTGGAATCTATAGGATAACTAACTCCTCACCAACTTACAGCAGAGATATCGTGTTTGGGCTCATTAGAATGGTCTCAATGAATAGGTTACTTGTGTCGTTAAATATTATAGTCCGCGGTTCGTAAATTATATGAGGGGGAGGGGGGCAAAATAGAGTGTTAGCAAAAAATTAAGTCGTAATGTTGCCAATCCGCGCAACATAGTCACGCATCATAATATATGAACGAATGTATAATCATCAATACAATGGCTAAAAGTCGCTATCCGCGTGTCTTTACTGTTTTACTGTTAGGCTTAGGGGCCCTGAAGCCGCTGCGCCTTTTACAGCTTCACCAAACTTGAACTATCCGCATGTCTGTCCGCTCACTTCTTTTAAACCACGCAATAGATTTTCATACGGTTTCCACTATTATTTAGACAATTTTTTACGAAATTTTAAAATAAAATATATTTTAATTAACTATAGTAGAGAAAATCCAGTATTTTATAATCAAGTATCAATAATTCGATTTACTGGCTCTTCATGTAAGCGCTTACGCTGGCTAAACCTTAAAAGATACATTATAATAATGTAATAAAGAATTGTAGTTCTTCAAAAACACTAGAGGAAAGTCTAGGATGACAAATTTCGATCTCCTAAAGTAGTCTCACATTAACCATTTTTATCTACAATACAATAATTAAAAATATTAGGTTATTTGATTACCTATTTTCTCCAATTCAAAATTAATCTTTATCCACATAAATTTCTTAGTGAACTTGGGTATGTAATGTAGATTAAAATTGTCCTGTACAGTTTTCCATTTAAATGAATACCGTAAAAGATACCACGATTTCTAAATTACACGCGATCAAAGAAATCCCTCACAGTAAAACGGTCGCGGACGGTTGGCCGGCATTCCGCACCTTTGATGATTTGTACGCGCGAGCTAAGCGCACTATTCGTAACCGTGAAGTTACATAATATACAATCACAACAGTATCCCCGAAGTGTTAGACAGAGGTGTTCGCCAAGTATGTTTTAGGTCCCATGTAGTGGGAGGTGAGCTACTGCTATCTGCTACTGAGAATTTCATAGAAAATCCCAATATCACTATCCTCGACCTAAAAATAGCACCTAGGGCCTCCAGCATAGCAGTCGCGTGGTTAATGAGGAAGTTATGAAGTTATGAAATATCAATCAGACATTTGTAAACATAAAATACACCCACTTTCTAAATTGTCTCGTGCAAAGCTGGGGCGGGTCGCTAGTTTGTAATATATTAATAATTTAACTTTACTGTATAATATAGTCTTTACAGAGTAAACAGCGTCGCGTGTCGGAGCTGCAAGTCTGCTTTTTTTAAAGAGAAACAATGCTAAAATCTATTGATTAAAAAAAAATCGTAACCTACAAATTTGTTACATACAATTTCTTATCTACACTTTCATCCGTTTAGTTTGTGCAAGTAAAAACTTTATAGGTACAGTTTTTGCGTTTAGTAGGAATATAAAAGCAAACATAAAACGCAGGCAGATACGTCAAATAATATAAAACCTCTTAATAAGGGTATAGGAATTTGTTATGAGTTTCGTATTACCATGA
Organism: Saturnia japonica; assembly: GCA_033032175.1. Lineage (NCBI taxonomy): Eukaryota > Metazoa > Arthropoda > Insecta > Lepidoptera > Saturniidae > Saturnia > Saturnia japonica. The sequence continues at coordinate 1,494,118 of CM065317.1, forward strand.
TGATGTATATGGATTTGATATCCCTTAGCTAACGCTTCAATATAAATTATACCATCAAATTTTACTGAATTTACATATCAAATATTATTAGTTGATGGTGATGGAGAGTATCGCGGAAATATAAATTCTTTAATAATTTTACCTTAGTACAATAATGTAATAGGAAAATACACACCTCTATTTTTCCCCTCCCTTTTCTTTAGAACGTCTCGCTAGCAATGTGTGACTGCCTCATTATCCTAGGTGTGGAAATTCTCAACGACCTGAACTCTAGGGATTAAAAAGATGTATGAGAATTACTATGTCAAATTCTATAATCTGTAAAGTTGCCTTTACGACTATAGTTCTAATGTCAGTTATTTAAATAAACTAGCGGTCGCCCTAAGGTTGGAATTCGACCACAGATTTTTTGATCATAGACTATTTTCTGTTTGACATTTACCAGTATATATTCATAAACAATGAGTATTATCTACATCATTTGCTGTCACTTTTCGTTGAGTGACAATGTCAATGTTTGGGGGGTCTAAGTTCAATGGCACTGGACGTTTCAGGATTAGCAGTATTAACTTATTTAATTTAATATATTAGTAACAGATATTATAGATAAATTTTAGCTTTCTGCACTCCTTCTCCATATAAACTTTAACCATGCCAAATGTCACAGTCTTTCGAGCATGCGATACGCTAAAAAGGGGTAGAAAGGTTTTGCTTAGTGTATTAATATATAGATAAAATGATAGGAAGTATGCCGTTGTGCACGAATCACGCAAAAATTACTGGATATATATTGACGGTTTTTTTTTGTTTTACTCCATAAATACTTGATCCCTACCAAAAACATAAATTATCATGATATATACATTCAATAACATTTTTACTAAGGTTTTCGATTTTTACAAGCACTTCGCGTTCACCGATGTATTTTCTTGCCGTGCTGTTAATATAATAAACACCGCAGACGATCTCTCAGGTATCAATTAATATTTTTTATTTCCTACAGATCTCTAAATATATTTAGGAGGTAGTGTTCATTTCGTGCAGATGTCCGTCGCGCTGCGACCTCATTTGGAATTCAGGAATATTTCTTGTAAAAGCTAATCTATATTATAATAAAGCAGAAGAGTTTTCTGTTTGTTCGTTTAAACAAGCTAATCTCTGGAACATACGAACGGAAAATTACTGTATGTTTGTGATAGGTACATAGACCTATATGGATTTACTGCGTTCGAAATCCCGAAACGGAATTCCGACTGCATGTGGCCGCTCCAATGATTATTGATACGTAAATACAATATTCTACAAAAATATTGGTCCTTAGTATATATAAAAAAGTCCGCGATAGCATATGCCTATCTCTTATACATAAGCCACAGTAAGGTGTTTTGCGATTTTTATTTGTTTAAGATTAACAATTGATTTATGAGCATTATTATTAGGCATAACATATTAATCCTTACGAGCAAAAGTTACTTTATCTTAAAGACAATTTTATAAAGAAAACTTTGCTCTTTACATCATGGTATTTGGTCACATAATTTAGGAGATAATGCAATATTAAAATTATTTGTACTTACTTGAAGGTGCGTTGGAGGTGCGGCTCACGTGGTGTTTGTAGGTTATATTAACACGGGTGTAACCGTGGGGCACAGCTAGTTTTGTATATAAAATGTTTGTTACATCTGACTTTTAGAACTCGTATTTGAAACCTGATGTATTATGAAAAATAAAGGAGTGTTTATTAAAATTATTTACGTGTGGTTGCATTATATGAGATTCGTGCTAAATGAGAAAAAAAAAACATTTTCTAAAACGAGATTTAATAAGAAATTCTTTCAAGAAATAATAATGCATACGCGAGATGAAAAAATAACGTTTACTTGTTCGTTCAAGTGTGATAGGAGAGAGGACATTCTCGTATAAATTCGTTGTATGTTAAAAGAAAAAGTCATGATATTAGATACATTTTCGCACAGATTTTCGGTTCAGTCATAGCGTCCCTTATTTTTCTATATATGTATACAAATAAATATAATTGAAGTGTCTGTTTATAATGTCAACACCTTTTTTTTACTAAATACATATGAAAATATATAATACGGTAGATACTTAGAATAAAAAGCAAATTTTTTTTTTCTTTGTCTATCTGTTTGTTCCGGCTAGTCTTCGAAACGGTTGGATCGATTTTTACGGCACCTTCACTGGAGTAATTAAGGCTACTTATATTTTTGAAAATAAAAAAATTACAATTCTTCGCTATTAAAATAAACATAAGTAGCAGTGTAACTTCTGTATTACATGCGTGCGAATCCGCGCGCACACGTAGTATAGAACAAAAAAGTAAGTCACATTTATAAGTTTAAAATTTTATTAAGCAACTAACTGTGACCGTGGTTTTACCCGTATTAAATGTATTCTACCAGCTATCTACCACGCCGCGTGCTGTACGCCGGCAACGCATCATTCCTTAGCCTTTGGTTGTTCTCAGTTACCATATTTCCTCTAAAACTTGAGAGATTACGTTGACGATTATTGCTCCACTCCTAAGTGTCATAGCGTAAAATTATATGGCCTCAATCTTTCTCAATAGACACGTTTCCTTTTATTTGACTGCTATTTCCAGAGATTAGTAAAGTATAGATTTTAAAGTGAAAACTTTTATGTAACTTTGTAATTTGAAACTCTATGGGACGAAAGAGCGACACTGAAAAGAGACAAACGCAAACATCTATAGGATTTAGCCTGCGATAGAATGAGATAGAATACATTATAAAGAGTGCCTTATTATATATCTGTACTATTATATTATGTGTGAGTACGTTTGTGTGCGTCTGTTTATTACGAAGCCTTGGAAAAAGGTGTTATAGCCAGTGTGGTGTATTCTTCATGTATATGGTTTATGTAAATATTTTTTATGTTTTCTATAAGTTTCACTTCTGCTTTTTGAAGTGAAAACTTCATTAGTCGCGTTGAGCGATTTTTGGTAGGGGAATAACTCATAGGTCCACGTGACCTTTCGTCACCGATTACCTCGACATGCTCGTGACGTATTGCGCTTGCGTCAGACTAGCGACGCGTAGTATAGCGGCCTTTGTACGTGTATACGTATATATATATATTAATACATTGTATATACTCGACTGTATTATATGCGTGTTTGACTTTTTGAAAGGGTAAAATTTTGTAATTTCGCGTCACCGATATGCTCTGTAATCATTGAGAAAATAATTGATTTAAAAAATCAGAATTGAGTTTTCACTTCTGTCAGAAGTCTATTTAAATATGAAAGATAATATAAAAATGTGAAAAGATGAGAGTTAACGTTTTATGTCTATAATCAATTTTTAATTACTATTAATACTGTATTTTTTATCTGTAAGCGCTTTGTAATGTCGGATGCCTGCGGCGGACGCGTTATAATATTCTATTACAGCGCTTCTCAAATTTAATCCTACGTCTACCAGACCGTATCATATTGAAAAAAAAAGTATAATTTATATTACTATTATATATTTTAACGGTATATTATATGAGAAAATTGGATACCATTGTCATATGCGTGCATAACACGATGACAACCTTCATTTATATATATATAATTAATAAAATTGAAGTGTCTGTTTCTAACAGCAAAATAACGTTCTATTACTTTTGCTAAATGCGTATGAAAGTGTATCCGGTATTTATAACCAAAGTCAGTTTTTAAATTTTTTGTCTGTTTCTTTCGGGTAATCTCCGAGGTGGTTGAACCAATTTTGACGAGACTTTCATTGGCAAATAGCTGGTGATATAATATAAGGAATAACAAAAGACACTTTTATTTTAGAAAAAGAATTAGGGTTCAGTGCAAAAAATATATGCAACTTTATTTTTAAAATAAACAGCGGGCGACCTCCCTGGTTAGAAACGAGGTCACCACAATACCGACATTCTGTAGTCCACGCAAGCGAAGCTGCAGGCACAGCTAGTCCATAATAGAATATAAGAAACACTCCGATATTTTATCGTAGTTCCATATCTGTATTTCTACTTAATAACATTCTGGTGGCCGAAGGATAACTAAAAAGGTTTTTTAATCCATCTGTTAGCGGGGTTAAAGGTCCCGAGATATTGCCGATGAGAACACAGCTAATCCTAACTAATAATATAAATGCGAAAATGAGTTTAATTCTTAATTACGCAATCACGCAAAAAAAACTAAACGAATTTCGATGAAATTTGGTAAACAGATAGTTTATAACCCAGATTAAGAATATAGGATACTTAATTACCTGGTAAAATAGTTTTCTCTTTGTTTACGGGGATGAAATATAAGTCTATAAATAAAATACTGTATTCGAAAACTTTTTTTTGAACTATCGCTTTTAGCTTGAACGGAAGGTACTCAGTCGATGTGGCAACAAGCGTAAGAGTGCAATGTTGGAAGTTGCCATGCATGCTTTTTAGGTAATAGTGTTAGGTTCTTTATTAAGATTTCGAAGCACTTTACTGATTTGCTTGACAATAAATTCAAGGACCATGTCAAGCGGGTTTTACTGTCAAAAGGTTATTGTAGGGTGGATCATTATGTAAATGATAGCGATGTCTGGAAGTAACTCCCCTCTCTGTGCATCCACTAAATTATTAATATACCTATTATAAGTGCCTTCTTAGGGCCGAAATTGAATACAGATTATTCTGATTTTGTTATTTTGATGTTATTCCGCGAAATAAATCTATCTATTCGATATAATTATATAATATATATAACTCAAAATATGTGTATATTATTATGTGCATATAACAACAGAACTGTATATTGTACTAGGAATATAAGAAATAAAAAACATCAACACTGGTATTGGTAAACCTGATCGACTTTCTTATGGACTGTCTTCGATGACACAGATATTATCTAAACGTGTAGCAGTATACCTACGTAATGTTAATGAATGGTTATTAGTAGTCTAAATGCAAATTTTTCAATCCTCAGACAACTTTATTTGAGGAATAATTTTGACGTTTCGACAGATAAAGTACCTATTGAAAGCCTTTCAAAATGTTTAAAATTATACCTCATATAAAGTTACCTGACGATTGAAAAATCGGCCCTAAATGAAATAAAGTATACTTGATTTTGACAATGTTGAACAAAACTGAAAACTGAATTGTTAACAAGACAATTTTTGACAAAAAAGAAAACCAACTTCAATGATTTTGAAGAGTTCCCTGGTGTATCTTCGAAGTTCAATGTATAGTGCCAATGAAATTAAAAGGTGGTGGTCCAAATTTATCCCTTCCACCGTATCCAACAAAAGAAGAATCATCCAAATCAGTTCATAAGCAAAGAAGTTATGTCTGAGCATCCATAAGAAAAAAATAAGCATTCGAAGTAACCTCTCGTCTTTTGTTTGAAGTCGGTCAATAAAAATATTTGGTATATTGGTTTGAGAACCGGTGGGCATCGGGTTTCCATTTCAATGGTCTAATGCGATTACAAAGATTAAAAAAAAAACGAAGTTGTGGTGTCCAGAACATCTTTGCGTCGCATTTTGTTGAAAGATTTGAATTTGCACCCGTATAAAATTCAACTTGTGCAGGAATTACTGCCAAATGACCCAATTTTAAGACGAGCTTTTGTAGATACAATGTTGGAACGCTTTCAGAGTTTCAACAATATTCTGTTCTCCGATGTAGCCCATTTTCACTTAAATCGGCATGTCAATAAACAGAATTTCCGTTACTGGGCTGCAGAGAACCCACGTGCAAAAAAACATCAAAAGCCTCTGCATTCGCCGAAAGTAACCGTTTGGGCGGCCATATCAGCACACGGAATTATCGGACACTATTTCTTTGAATAACCATGTTTGGCAACCGTACGTAAGACAGGGTAGCAGACATGAGTCCATTACTTTCTTTTTTAACAATAAGTTCATGTCCGACTTCATAACTTCTTTATAATCCCAGAACTTCCTCCATGTTATTGCAATTCTCCTGTCTAGATTTTCAGTGTTGTTTTCCTTACGAAATGATACCTGTTTGCCTAGGTAAATATAATCATCTACGTACTCTACTGTTAAGTTGTTTAATAAAATCTGTGTTTTGTAGTGATTAGTCATTACCTTTGTTTTTAGGATATTCATCTCTAGACCCACGCTTGTGCTAACTTCATTAGGCTCTACCATCATCGTTTGAAGCTCTTTAGGATCTTCAGAAAAAAGTAGGATGGCGTCTGCAAATCGTAAATGGTGAAGACGTTTTGTGCCTATTTTTAGTCCTTTATTATTCCACGACAGATCTTTCATAATATTTTGAAGTACAGATATGAACAAATTTGGTGACAATGGGTCACCTTGTCTTATTCCTCTGTTAATTTTTATTCTCTGTCCAGAGCTATCTAGTTTTATTTTACTTGAGCTGTTTTTATATATATTTCTTATTATTCGGATAAATTTACTGGTAACATTTTGCTCGCGAAGAGCTTTCCAAATGCTATTGTGAGATATGGAATCAAAAGCTTTTTATAATCAATGAAAGCCAAATATAAAGGTCTTCGGAATTCGTAGTACTTTTCGATTATTTGTTCTAGAACTTGTATCTGGTCAGTGGTACTAAATAATTTTCTAAAGCCAGCTTGTTCTATTGGTTGGTGACTTTCTATGTCGTTATTAATTCTCTCTAATAGGCAGGTAGCAAATAGTTTATATAAACATGACATTAAACTTATGGGACGATAGTTTCCTACATCATTTGGATTGCCTTTCTTATACAAGAGTATTATTTCTGACTCTCTCCATTTCTGTGGCACCTTTTCTTCACCGAGGATTTTGTTAAATAATATAGTTAAGGGCCTAAGGATATCTGTTTTATCTAGTTTAATAGCTTCGTTTGATATTCCATCTGAACCACAGCTTTTGTCATATTTCAGTTTCTCCAGTTTATTTAGTACCTCAATCTCTTGAAATTGTAAAATCTCAACATTTTGATTTGGCATAGTGTAAGTTTCCATGTCATCCTGGCTCAAATCCTCAGAGGTACTATATAAATGTTTGTAGAATTCTGTAGCAATGTTAATCACTTCTGCTCGGGTTTGGTGTTTTGAAGTGCTCGAGTTCAGTGATGATATCCATTGTTTCTCAATGTTAAGTTCTTTTATCGCTTTCTTTAGACTGCCAGATTTCAAGTGTTTTGTAACTATAAACTGTCTATGGTCTTTTGTAATTTTTCTTAATTTCTTTATTGGTTATTTTAAATAGCTTTGCTAGCTCTGCTTTTTCGGTGTGACTTAAATATCGTTTATGCATCAGTTGGCTTCTTTGTTTCATTAGATTTCGTGTTTTTACTGTGAGTATAGATTGTTTATGATTTTGTTTTTTGTCGCGCTGTTTTTGTAAACATGTTTTGATAATATTTTCTAATTTATTGTAATATATAGCAACATCTGAATGTTCGATTTCATGCAGGTCATAAATGGTGCTTTTTATGTTTGACAAATACTGGGAACGGTCTTCTACAGTCTTTAATAGATTTCCTACATTTGTAAATTTTATTCTGTTTACTTTAATTGATTTTAATTCGACGGTGCCTCTTAACATCTTGTGATCCAATGGAAAAGGGGTAGTTATTGTTTCAAAATTAGTGAATATTCGTGGTGTATTTGAATGAATAAAATCAATTTCGTTTTTTGTTTTTCGGTCAGGCGAGAGCCATGTGCTTTTTTTTGTTCTTTCTTTTCTTAAACAATGTGTTAATTATCATTAACTTCTGTTCAGAGGCATATTAGAGTAATCTTTCGCCTCGTTTGTTCCTAATTCCATAGCCATATTTCCCCATGGTTAACGATTCTTCTTTTTTGATACTCCGATTTTAGAGTTAAAATCTCCCATACATATTATGTGTTTTCCTGCTATTTCGTGGGCTTGCTGGATATCATCGTAGAATTTTTCGACTTTTTGTTTTTTATTTTTATTTTATTTATTTCTTTGAAAATCAACAAAGGCAATCTGTCACTGTAAATTCCGACCGATACATAGCCAAGTTATGGGATTTTTTCTTTCCGCAACTGCAATAATTTCAAGCCTATAATCTTGTAACGTAGTTTCAACAATATGGTGCGACATGCCATACATATAATGCTTCGATGGCGGTCGTAAACGAGATGTTTGCTGGGAAACTGATATCGCGCCGAGGTGACATTGCATGGCCGCCTAGAAGTCCGGATCTAACGCCACCGGTATGCGGGGGTACCTGAAAAGTAGGGTCTACTCTAATAACCCAGCCACGGTTAACCAGTTGAAGATAAATATCCGAGAAGAAATGGCAGCTATTCCTCGCGCAATGTGTCAGTGAGTTTTTACCAGTTTGAGGTTCAGATTCGGGGAATGTTTGCAGCGGAATGGTGCACACCTGAAATGATGTAATTTTTTAGAAATAAATTTCAGAGATGTCTATTTTAATTAAAATAAAGATGTGTATGTGTATTGTAATTAGTTTTTTTATTATAATTTTTTTAAATTCGTAAATCTTTCTGGCCCACTCTGTATTATTACAGAGGTTGGGTGGTGTTGGGATAACTGTCCGATTTGCTCTCGACTACAATACACATGGTGAAAAATCGATAAATAAAAATTCTCGACAGTGAATAGTCAGCATCATAAATTAATAAGCTAAATATTGTGAAATAAACGATTCATATTCATTCAATATCAATTAATTTAAAATAGAATATAGTATGTTCCTACTAATATTACAAATATGAAAGTTTAGATGTTTCTTATTCAATTATGCAAAAACGGTTGAATGGATTTGGTACACAGATAATAATTTATGATTTACATTATATACTTTTTATCCCAGTAAAGGTCCAATTCCACGCAGACGAAGTCGCGGGCAGATAATAGTAAATCATGAACATGATATATTTTATTGCTCTTTTAAATTTTATATCGTTTTAATAATGTCAACAGCTCGATTGCATGATATATAGTGTTAATTTAAGTGAATAATATCAGTTTCAATGATACAGAGAAAATCCTTGAGTCTCGACTTCAGACACATTTTCCCGCGTTACGTCAATCGTTTTAAGTGTACGTTGGAATGAGATAGCCTTAGTGAGATATACACGATTGAAAGGGATAGAGTAGCAAAGCCTTAACATAGAATTTTACAGAAAATAACTGTGAATTGTAGATAAATTAGTACCGTCGCTGAGAGACTATTCCACTTTATTTTTGAATTCAGTGTCGTATCTATTCTTAAATATATATTAATGTGAAAATTAATCAAATTAGAACTTAAATAATTATAGTCGCAAGTAAAAGTTTTACAGTTTTCATGAAAATTAGTAGAAAATTTTAGGCAGTACAAATGTAATACCTATGTCACTTTTTTTTGTGTAAGTCATTGTGTTTATAGTTTACACCATGAATTACCTTTTTATAAAGAGTACAATGGAACTGTAATAAAGAGAAACATTATTTGCTTAATTACAGAGTGGCTTTATTATGTTCGATTAAGTTCACTCAGGTAAACAAGATTCTTAAAATAAGTCGTAAAATTATTTATGTATTTTGCTGTTTATAATGTGGTTTGTCGAATGAAGCAATTTACTAAAGTATACATTTAACATTTTATTATGGTTGGAATACAAATTATATTACAGTGCGATTCATTATTTATTTACCTTCAATTTTACTTATATATATATAGAGAATATTAAATTTTAGGGAAGTATAAAATTTTCTGTTTTTTTCCCCTAAAGTTAAATGTATGATATACCAGATGTAACATTTAAATGGGGACTCAGAAACTATAAGAGATAGAGAAATATGTTTTAAAAACAATGAGATCGATTTTAAAGATAAGAAAAACTGCATTCATAGATTTTAAAAAACTTATACATGAGTCGGGATTCGAAGCTGGTCATTTTTAGAAAAAAAGTATGTCATTTTATTATGATAATTAATAGTGTAGGTTGTAAGAAATGAATGTTACTAGGAAACCCTGTGTCTGAAATTAAAAGAAAATTTTCCACCCAGGTAAATCGACAACAAAAGTCGAAGAGCAAAGTGTTTTTAAATGATAAATTGAATGTTTTGTAATTATTTTGATGACAATTAATTCTAACAAAGTATAACAACATTTAAATATCTAATTTTAAATAATTCTATTTTATTATTTACTAGCTGTGATAGCTATTTCACCCGTGTTAATTGTATACGATAAAAATCGCCTACGCACCCCTGTAGGCAATTTTTTATACTTTGTCTAAAACTATCGGCATATTTATAAGGAATAGATTTTTTTTTTCAAATTATTATATATCGTATGTGTTACTTAGTAATACTGTAGCTTTATATTGGTGAAAGAAATTTTAAAATCTGTCCAGAAGTTTTTGAGTTTATCCATTAGAATAAAAAAATAATAATTTTTGATCTTAATAATATTTTTATAGATTACCGACATTAATTTATGGGGAGACAATTCGGCAAACGCTGCCACCAATTTCTTTGCATCTTTTGCTCTCCAAATTTGACCGTAAATTTAAAATCCATTTGCGAAAGTAGTTTCCCGTCCATTTACAGTACAACTTGGTGTCAATTTGCTATCAAATGGTTATTAGATTATCTGATTTTACGTAGTGCAAATGTTTTGCAACGTAATGTAACATTAGTTCAATTAAAAAATGCAACAAGAAAATATCAGTTCATAATTACATTGTTGAAATAAAACGTAATATATAATATTATATTATAAAAACGTACGACAACACTGCTTAGTAACTGATTAACCATTAATATTATTGCAAATCTTATGTTATTTTATCACTTTAAATAGAGTTTAAATTTCTTAAGAAATTTAATTAAAACTAGTTTAATTATTTTCATATATGTTATTTTATCACTTTAAATAGAGTTTAAATTTCTTAAGAAGTTCAATTAAAACTAGTTTAATTATTTTCATTTTTTATTTTTAGTGTATTATATATTAAAAAAATTAAAAATTTTATTTATGAAAATAAGAAAAGGTATAAATAAAGTGTCCTGGACTACCAATCTGGGGTAACCTGATTATGTTGTGTGTAAGTATACCATAAATTGAATTTTCAATGTGATAAATAGTTGTTTTTTTAATCTGCTGACTGTTATTGTTTTATTTTGTCAATGTACTAATATTATAATTTTGTATCAAAGCAATATGTATGACTTTAAGATCACCGATCCATAATTTTAATTTCTACCTTACTGATATATCTTTATATTAGTTGACATTGTTCCGTTTATGGGAAAAGAAAATGCCGTTAAATTTCCTTCGAATGTGGTGTTGTCCTTGTAATTTCTCCCTCCATGGGTCTCTTGTAGATTTCTTCCTTGTGATCGCTTTTTGTGTTCACTTCGCTTTTCAAACAAAACTGTCGTGGCTCGGGATACGGCTCACTTATATACTCAAATAAGTCGATCGAAATCACTACAAGGTCGTTAAACTTGTAAACACGTTGTAAATAACATGGGTCATCGTTTAAAAGGGGCCGTGTTTTGTGTTAGATTCATATGGAAGCGATATGCTTTCAATGTGGTAATGCACTATTGTGTTTTAGGCGATTCCAGAGAATACAAGAATAGTGATTTTTTCCTATTTTTTACTCTAATCGTAACAATATATACATTCATTTTAATCGATTTTATAAGTCTTGTAAACAATACAATTTATATCAAACGAGTTCATAAAATAACATTCTAAATAAATTCAATTACAGAAAACACTAATAAATTATAAGTTTATCTTTAAAGAAATAAAATTTGCATAATGTCGAGTCTGCGATACTTTGGTTAATCTTGAAATCGGCCGACCCACACCGCCCAGTCTCGCTCGACGCGCCATCGAGGATACAGTGCACTGAAATACTACGGTACGGGTGGAGAACGTGTTCGGTTTGTGTTGTGTTTTGTTGACTGTACTTAGGTAAGTTCCATGACCTCGCTTATCATGAAACCGGTACACGTTGCGAAATATATCGCTTCAAACACACATATAGATAGTGATTGTTTAATTGTAGATAATAATGTTATACACCTTCAAAAGTCTCAAAATTGTACTTATCTCTTCGAAAAAAAGGAAGTGTCTGTTTGTAATATCAAAATATCAGCGTTTTACTAAATGCATATGAAAGTGTTTATAAGATACTTATAACAAAAAATATGTCTGTCTGTTTGTTTGTTCCGGTTAATCTCCGAAACGGTTGGACCGACTTTAACGCGATTTTCACTGACAGATAGCTGATGTTTTAGGGAGTAGTGGGAGTAATAATATCCACGGATACACCTACGGCTTTACTTATAATAACCTGTCAAAATTCTGACACCGATCAAAGTATTTCTCTCTTTGTCTAATCAATATTGCTAGAAGAAAACAGAGCTAGATATAATCATCGCTTAAAGTTAATCAACGCTTATAAGTAAGGCTGCTAGTCTATTATTCTATTTTTTATTTGAATAAAGAGCATCCTTAGTGAAATGGTCTGCAAAAGATAATGTTTTAGAACGAATTTCCTTAACGCGTCTTACGGTAGAAGCTGTTTTGTAGAAATCGTCACGTAAGGAAAAAGCGATATGCTACTTTTTCTCTCTCTCTCTCTCTCTCTCTCTCTCTCTATCTATCTATATATGTATATTGATATTACGTGCGTGTGAAGTATCAAATTAAGAGTTATCAATTATTTCGTATGGTACATAAATAATATTTTACTTATTTATTACTATGGATTTAGAAAAGCTATGATGGTTTAGTCGTAAAGCGCACGGTTTCCGCGACGGAAGCTACTTATTCAAATCATAGATACAATGAGGCTTTCAGAAAAAGAGAAAATTCTGATGCGGACAGAGCATGTTAGTGGGAAATCATATAGTATTAACCTCACTACTTGTAGAAAATTTTCACCAAACATCTGTTGGAATGTACTGCAAGCTGCACTTAATAGCTAATTCTCAATGTAGGTTTTGAGTTTACAATCTTTGACTATAGGTACCGCCACTAATATTTACAATGTATTGTGACCTTGTTAGTCTATATTTTAATTTAAAAGTAGGTAATAAACATAGTTGATTATAGAAGAAATGAAGTCCACAGCCTCTGTTCTGAGACACCTTCACTGTTAGACCGCGAGTCTACCGCACAGAAGATCTGCTCCTATCATAAATACTATCAAGTGTCAATGTAGAAAGTCCTAGTATCTTCTTGAATGTTACAAAATTGAATGAACTTAGAGATGTTACAAACGTTTTTACACTGTCTTGTGTTCGACAAAGACAATTATTCAAAGCTCAAGTAATTAAATAACGAAAAGCCAGCGCTTGGCTGATAATCCCATAATAAAATTATTAAATTATTATTGCGTGATGGTAGAGCACCACTTAGTAACCCGTTACGGTGATTTTCGCTTAGTTTTTCGCGGTTAGGGTTAGCCAGTGTATAGCCAAGGCGGCATGACAACGACAACCGCCGTTGAAAGCCGAACTCTCGCTGGTCGTAACTGTTTTTGGATTTTACTGCGCTTAATTATACAGTAGATCAACTGTCTTCACGGAGCGAATGAAACCCATATAAATAGGTACGATAATACTTATACATGTATAAAAAGAAACATTAGATAAAATAGTATGACTGTCTGTAGCATTAAAAAATTTGCGTTTTTATACAGAAAATATTAATTTTATGACCTCATAACTATTTATAATCTCCCTCCCCATGCCAGCAACGCGAAATGTGTACCTAACTAGCACCCTTTCGTAAAATGTCATATCGAATTTATATCAACGGTGAGGGTTGGATTATTCGGTTAAGAGAATAAAACTGGCAATCAAAAAATCTACTTGTAGTATAGTACCATATGTATGTAATAATACGTGAAGCAAAAGCTTTTTACTCCTTTTAAGCGTATTGCGTGCACAGAAGACCGTGATGTTTGGCATGGTTAAAGTTTATATGGAGAAGGAGTGCAGAAAGCTAAAAGTTATCTATAATATCTGTTACTAATATATTAAATTAAATAAATTAATACCGAGAATTCTAACCTGACCAGTGCTATTGAACTTAGACACCCCAAAATATAAACATTGCCACTAAATGAAAAGTGACAGCAAGTGATGTAGATAATACTCATTGTTTAGATTCATAGTGCAAATGTCAAATTTCGACCTTAGGGCAATCGCTAGTTATAGTAAACATATAGGGTACTATAGTAGCTGATAAGTGGAAACGGTACAAACGCTGCATTCTACCTCTGGAATGCTAAAAGAATGACTACGTAAGCATCTTAAATTTACAAGTTAATTGCAATCGAAATAGACAAGTCTGGTGAAGCTGTCAAAGCCTCTAATATCTCCAAGGCCTTTAAGGTAAACAGCATAAAATACAGTTCGAAAAAAAAAATGCATTCGAAACGGCTGAATCACTCGAAAGGGTCTGGATTCTGGTTCCCTGAGCTAGCGTCACCTAGCAAAACTAAGCTTCCAATAATTATAATTGAATATCACCACATGGTATCAGTTTATTCGGCTATCCGTTAATCAGAATATTATATTCGGTATTCGGATAAATAGCATTTTGCTGCATTATAAATAGAGCAACCTTTTGATTAAAAAAAACAGTATGACGTAGATGGGATGAAGTAGGTAGGTGTAGTTTAAAAGGGGTAGGGCACTGGAAAATTTCTTGGGAGATTTCCCTCTACTTGGTGCAGACCGACTGGTGAAATACCTCCACCCTACAGAAGGTCGCAGCCAAATAACCTAGTGTGGTGCTTCTGCCGTAAGTAGGGTTTCCAGAGCTCCTTGTGATAGTGGTGTTTAAAGTCGCCAACACGCTAGTGGTACCTATGGTATTACAAGCATCTTTAAGCTACGGTAGACGCTTACCATCAAGTGGGTCGTATGCTTGTTTGCCACCTTTTGTCGTATAAAAAAATTATTTCTCTTTCATATTAAATGTTATCTAATATTGAGAGTAAAAGTTAAAATCTGTTTAGCCGTTTGAGAGCTTCAATGTTACAGACAGACACACAGACACACTCGTTAAACTTATACCACCCCTCTTTTTACGTCAGGGGTTAAAAATTTAAATCTACCTACACAACAATAGGTATATGTGCGATGATATAAAACTTTGAGAAACACTGTATTTTAACGTTGCGGGTGGCTAATGTGCCATATATATACTATATACCAGTTGTCGGCAAAGTGCGGCTCTGGCAAAAATATCCACGGAAGGCGCAATAATATTTTCATTAAAAAAAACTTGAAAACACTAAAATCAGTTACGAAAAAAAGGTGTGGTCAAACCTTACATTTTAGAGCAAGTACTACTCATTATTTTACTAATCACACTTCGGAGTTTAATAACTGGATGCAATTTTCCAGCAATATTAAAATGGCAAGTTTCGTTTTTAGCCAAGAGATTGCTAAGAGAGAGAAACCGCACACAGACGGCGAATACTTAAAAAATTGTTTTATAAATGCATCCGAAGAGCTATTTCGATATTCTGAAAAGAATTAAAGAGTTACCATTGTCTGCCAAAACTATTAAAGATAGAACAATTAAAATGTGTTCGAATATAACCACCCAGCATATCGAAGATCTGAAATTGGTTTCGGCTTTATCAATAGCAGTTGAGGAGTCTTGTGATAGCGCAAGTTTTACTTTTTGTAAGGTTTATGTCTCATTCAGGACCTAAAGAAGAACTTTTAGGATTATTGCTACTCAAAGGTCAGACGCGTGGAGGAGATATCGCAAATGCTGTAATTGAGTGTATGGATGAACATCATATTCCCCTCGATAAAATTGTGTCGATTTAAACAGACGGGGCCAAAAGTATGACCGGCGTAAGAAAAGGGTTTGTTGTTATTTTGAAAGAAAAAATTAATCACGAGATACTTGTTTACCATTGTATCATTCACCAAGAAGCGCTTTGTGCGCAAACATTTCTGGATGAAATTTGTAAAGTTATGGAATTAGTGATTACCTTTATCCACTCCATTTTAGCTAAACCTCTTAATCATCGCCAATTCAAAGAATTTTATTTGAAATGGAGAGTGAGTACGCTGATCTTCTGCTTCATAACAAGCTACTTTGGTTATTGTTACGGCATACAGCGAGGAGCAGGGCGCGAGCAAGCCTTACCCTGCGCATCTGTACGCGCACGGCCACGTGCCCTATTGTATTTCGTTAAATAAAACGATTGCTGTTGTAAAGTTTTTTTTGCTATGAAATCAAGTGAAATTAACCAGCCCTACAACCACCTAAGTTATCGAAGCAACGAACAGTTATCAAGATGGGACGTTTTAAAACATTTCGCGTCCCTTTTTCCGGAAATTAAAGTATTTCTACTTGAGAAGGGCGTTCACTACCCAGAACTAACTGACGATCGGTGGATCCAAAACTTTTATTTTATGGTAAGCGTTACGTCTCATATAAGTCAGCTTAATCGTAAACTACAAGGGAAAGGAAACTTAATTTTTTCGATGTTAGAAGAAGGAATAAAATAACATTCGAAAACAAATTATCAATTTTTTCTCAGGATTTTGAAATGGTAAACATTGTTTCACTTTCCGAGCCTGCTGAAGCGTCGCCAAAGAAAATAATTCTTCTATTGATAAACACCATTTTAAAACAAAAATTTTAAATATGACGGAAGCATTTCTCAGCTGGTTTCAGGAATTTAAAAACAGCAGAGCAACTTTACCGATTGTCACAAATCATCTTAATGCTACGATAACCGAGTTGAGATTTTCTCCTTTTGAAATTGACATTGGTAGCTTTGAAATACAATTGCTGGGGATTAAAAAAACAAGGAGATATGGCGATCTAAATTCGAACGTCTTTGTGTTGAATTAGAAATATTGGAGAAGAAAATATGTGATCTTAGTTCACAACAAAAGTGGAGTGCTTTGAATGACCTGGAGAAGGGAGACATGATCATGTTCAACGCTTGGAATAGTAGTCCTGACTCTTACGATTAGCTGAAAAAGCCCGCGTTTGCTGTTCTTTCCCTTTTCGGTCCTACATATATATATGCAAACAGCAAACAATTTTTTTCAAGCATGAACATTATCAAGAATAAACTGAGAAGTCGTCTTATTGATGAGAACTTGGTATCAAGCCTAAAATTAAAAACAACAACATACAAACCTGCCTTACTCAAACTTTCCAAGGAGATGCAACCACATTGTTCGCATTAATAAATATTTATTAAGTATGAAATGTAGTTTTATTTAGGGTACTACTTATTTAGTGTAATAAAAGTTTACTAAACAAGCGGATTTGGCTCCCATTTTTTTTAATTGTTGCAATGTTTATATTTGGCTTTTCGGCTAATAATTTTGCCGAACACTGGTCTATACTAATATAATAAAGCAGACCAGTTTTTTGTGTTTGTTTCTTTGTTTGTTTAAGCACATTAATCTCTGGAATTACCTGTCGGATTCAAAAAATTATTTTTGTATCTGATAGTCAGACTCTCAGCTAGCCTTAAATATTGATTTTTGTTACGTAAATCGGAATTCGAGGCCCTCCCGAACTGCATTATCCGCGTACGCAAGCGTTATCAGTAATGATACGAAAACATAATGTTCTACAAACCTATTGGTTCTTAAGATTTCTAAAAAAAAGTTAGCGATAGTATATCCATATCTCTTATACATAAGCCACAATAAGTTATTTTATGACAAAGATTTGTTGAAAATTAAAAAGTGGTCTATAAGCATTATTTTTAGACATGGCCTTATAATCCTTACGAACAAAAGTTACTTCATCATAAAGGCAATTTTATGAAGTTAAATTTTGCTCTTTATAGTAATATTAAAAATATTTGTACTTGCGGGAAGAACAATTATGATAGACTACATGGGTGCGTTGGCGGCGCGGTGTTTGTCTGATAGAATTAATACGGGTGAAACCGTGGGCCACAGCTAGTAGATCATATTTATGGTATAACCAAGACCTTTTGATTATAAAGCTAAGGGTACTTGAATGTCACCGCGCCGGTAAGCCATGCAGGAAGTTTCGAGAGGGACTTCATTTCACAGGAGAGGTGACGTCTGAATTATGATTTAATCAAAGTGTTTTGTAGTATATTGCACAGACTGAGCATGCCCTACATGATTCGGTAATTGTTTTAAAAAATCATTTAATATTTAACAATTATTGTATGGGTAGTTATTACCCGACTGCGAAAAAGGAAGGTTATGTTTTTCGAGAGTATGTATGTCTATTTTTTTTAACACGCTCTGTAGACTAAAGGGTTCGATGGATTTTAGCATACAAGGTGTCTTTAGAAAGACGGATGTGACAAAGGTTATATAATATTTAAGTACGACGTCTGGAAATCAAATATAAAACAAAAATAGAGTAATATTTTTTTGTCGTTGTTTTTTGTTGCAGTCGAGTTTTTTGTTCACTTTATAATCATTTAGCTTGTTTTTATTTTAGTAATACTTGACTCGTGTGTGTAGTTCTCATATTATAAAACGTAAGAAATCTAAGGGCGGTCATGTTTGTTATATAGGTTGTTTATAGATGTAGTGCTATGAATATATTTACATTAACAGCATGTTATGATGATGATGGCATTACTAATAAAAAACTTTTTTTTTGTTTTTAACGAAAATACTCTTCAATAGCCAGGATCATAAGCTTTAAGATGATGTTTGAATTATTAATTTTGATGAAGAATCAGCGGAGATATGAAATTGCCAGTAACTTTAAAAAAAATGTAAATGTATGTTGTATGTAAACATATGTACGCGTTAATAGGAGAGTGGGTAGGAGCTTATGAGATAAACTGACGATCATGTTAAGGTAGCAGGAAAAACTTAGACGAAGACTGCCTTAGACAAACGGGAATGACATGAAGTAAAAGAGGTCTATACTGAACATTGAGTAGAAAAAGATTGAAGAGAGAGAGGTATGTAAGAGTATAGTTAATATATCTATCTAAAGAATAATACAAAGTACAAAGTGCAATAAAGTATTTATTCAATCATTCGGTAATTCATTTATTTATCTAATTTACTATAAAAGTAATACTATAATAAAGTGGATTTTTTTTTTGTTTATTTCTTTCAGATTTATATCTAGTATTTTTCCTATCAATTGCTTCTTATTATTAAATTTATAGTAATAAATATGTTACGATGAAAGTTTAATACGGTTATGTTACAACGAGGCTGACATTGGCGAATTGCATAAAAACCTTTTAAAATTTAAGACTAAAATAAATAAATAATAATAATAATTCATGGATATTGTTTTCAATATATACAGTGTTTAAAAAGCTCTTTAACCGACTTAAAAAAAAGACTGTGGTTACTCAATTCGAAAGTTTTTTTAAATGTTATATTCAGCCGTAACTTAATCTTTGTTTATGAAGCGATTTGGAGGAGCATTTTTTGTCTGATATATACTTCAATAGTAGTCCCATTTTAATTTCATTGCTATTGGACCTACAAATTCGAAGATACATCAGGCAACTCTTCAAGAGCATCGAAGTTGGTTTCCTTTTTTGGTAAAAATTGTCTAGTCAATATTTGTTCACTTCCGGATTATAAGTAAGTTTTTAAAAAAATCTCTAACAATTTATTCAAATAACGTATCACCTTGAAAAGGTTATAAACGCCCTATCTTTATATTTGTACTCGACTTTTATTCCCGTTTACTCGCAAATGAACGTTTTTTCAACGCGCGTAGTTCGTTCTTGCGCATCTATTTTCCGACACGGAAACTATGAAAAGGCGGATTTAACGCAAATAGTAGGTACCTACGTAGAAATGACTACGCGAGGCAAGCAAACATCAACGAGTATGTATATTGTATACGTACCTAGGGATACATATTTCAAACATTCGACTCGTGAACATTTTTACACAAAAAACCGCAACGCGTCTGTTTTTTGATGCATGTTTTTCAATTCATATTTACATTCTCTTTGTGTATTTTTTTGTATTCACAGAGTACAAATAGTTATATTCTTAACTAGCGGAGTGCCCACGGCTCCGCACGTGTTTGTTACTACGCAGTAGTTATTAAAATCCCGTAATTTTATTTTTATTCAAATTGTTGACAATTTATATGCCGTATCAATTTTTATCAAAATTAGTTAATTTTTTTTATTCTATTGTACGATTTTTAATGCATTATTAAAGATTCTTATAGCCTCTCAATTATGGTATGATTTATTATACAGTTATACTATTGGGAGAGTTACGTGGTACGATGATTGAATCAAATAAGCTAAAACACTGTTTCAATAAAACTGACTTTATATTTAAAAAAATCACTTATATCAAGATTACATTGTATAATTCAGAGCTTAATAAAAACGTCTGTCATTAAAAACAATCTGTATCTCCGCCACCGACAAAGCCGTGTTACCATACCAATAATTCTCTGTTGGTGTTCCCAGCATATAATACATCTATGCGATTAACCATCAGACCAATATAAAGAAATATGCATAAACTTTGTTACTATAAATAAAAATATATGAACAAAGCGAACTTAAATGGTGATTTCTGAGGACAACATTAAAAATGTGAAATAAACAAAGCTCTGATGCAAAGTATAAATAATATACAGTGTTCATTTTTATAAAAAGAACCTTTGTTTGTTAAAACAACATTTATAAAATACACCATAAGAGGATTTAAATAAAGATCAAAGCTACGTAATCCTAGTTTCAACCTCGAGAACATTTTCATAAAAACAATTTACCTTACAGCGTTACCTTTTCATTTGAATTAAAGGATGAGATATAAATTAAACGGTAACAACAAAGCGGTGTAACCTTCCAGTAACAACACAAATAAATATAATTAGGGGTGTAGACTAATATTGCAACAACCCCAACAAACTTCACCAGCACGCGATGAACGCTATAGAGCAAAAAATTAAATAGATATAACATATATAGTAGATTACTTGTTTTGGGCACAACTCGCAGACTCTTATATTCTAGTAAATAAAAGACAAACAGAAAATGCATTTATTTTGCGATCAAGTACTAACTGTAAAACTTCTATAACTACTTTAAACACGGGTACGTATGTCAAGTCCGGTGAAGCTGTAAAGCCGTCAGAGGCTCTAGGGCCCCTAAGGCTGACAGTATAGTCAGTTCTAAAAAAACGGGTACATATTCAAAATTATTCTAACAATCAATAAAATATATAAGTTAATGGAATATTACTGAGTCGCGCGCCGAATACTCGTAGATGTTTGGATAACTTTGCAGCGGTCGTTTTTCTACGGTCTTTCATTTGGCAAGGCCTTTCTTTGCCAAACACTGAGATGAGATTAATATCTTTTTTCTTAAATGGATCATTTATTTTCATTAAAAATAACAAATATTGTACCTATACCTACTTAGTGCGCCAAAATATATTACGAGAAAGTATTTCTATGTATAAAACTCCTTTCATAAATATTCAAATAACGTTTGTTGAAACAATAAAAAGTTTTCTTTAACTTACCTACAAAAAAAATGAGGTGAAATTACGATAGGAAATGATTATTGAGCTGTTCGGATATTTCAAATATAAATACAATATTTTATCCGCTTGTTTTTCGAGTAAACAATTTATTCGTTACTCGATCGTGTATATTTTTTCTTTTTCCGGTTTTTGATGGCTCGTTTACCTGACAGATGGTATTGTTAGTAGTTGTGTATTCTTCTGGAATAAACAACTTAAATACGGATATTTATCTATCTTACGAAGTAGGAAGCAATATAAAATAAAAATTTATTTTAAAATGAATCATTATTTTCATTTTAACTTTATTTATTTTTTGTTGTTCTCATTAATAGTATTTAAGTGTAGTCCAGTGATAATTTTATTTATATTAATTTTTAAATATTAGGATTTTTTTTTCTTCCAATTTTCTTTTGTCAAATTATAATAATATTTTGTCTTGTTCTTGTTAGTTATTACTATTTTAATTTAATTTAAAATATACTTTGTATTGATTAATATATTTTATGATTCAATGTGTGTACGAAGTCATGGGAAATGCTGTATACTCTTATAATTAACATACGCATCAGGTATACTACTTATACATAATAATAATAATAATGTATAATGTGTATTGTTGTTGGAGTATTCATTAAAATAAAATGAAATAAAAAATAAAATGATGGCTGAGTAAGAATCCCTCCAATGAGCCTGAGCTTTCGGTGAAGGAAAGCATCGTGATGAAACTCTTCCATGGTGGTAGGCAGGGTTTTTTCTAATGCCCGCCTGTCTAGCTACCACCCTCAAGTTGAAAATCTGTCGCTAAACACCGATAGGTGTGTTCCGGCAGTTGCATTTGAAAGACAGCTTTTCCATTAGGCTTAGCGAGTCGCCATATTGAGTCACTTAACATCAAGTGAAATTCAATCAACGATAAGAAAGACATGACATAATTATTTCCTATCCTTTTCGTTTTCACTTTTAATTGTTTGTTGTTTCATTTCTTATTTGTTTGTGTCAGTTGTTCCAGTTGATGAATTATCTTAAAATTATTTAAAGACAACGGAGTAAAGAAATTAATAGAAGTGATTCGGCTCAATGGTTGAATAATGTTATGATTATTTCCTATCAAGGCTTAAGCCAGTCCAGTATTTACCATATTCTTTTGGTAAAATACAGGGCATGCAACTTTTTTACTAACTTACTACAATATTATCAAAATAGTAATAATACAACATACGTAACTTAGTTTTTGTTTTATTATTAGCATACCTTTTTTTACGAATATTACAATATTAAATTTCACAACACTTTTAAAAGTATACACTGTTCATTCATTACTTTTATATCAAAATACGTATAAAGACTATATAATACTAAATTATGTAAGTCAAGTTTCAAAGTTGTGTTACATAAACTGAAGTATAAGTAAGGTAAACATTTATTGAAAACTGTATCCACAAATGTGAATAGTTAATAAAACATCCATTACCTGAATAATGGGGTATTTAGGTTAACGTGAACACCTGTGACAAAGAAGGATTTTTTTTTTCGATACGAATTTTCGCCTGCTTCCTTTGTGATAAATTTTATGTTTTAAAATAATCTGCAAGCCTAGTATCATAACTTTATATTTTTATTTTAAGGCACTTTTCGCATTTTTAAATTTGGACCGACAATTGAAATCGTTTTTATAAATCACAAGAAAAAATGAGGTTTAACTTGAAACTTTTTTTAATAAATTTTTGATGATGCATTTTTTACTTATTTTGAAAAAAGCTAAAAAGCATAATAATTCAAAATTGGTTCACTTTTGCATAATGCATATGGGGGTTAAAATTATCGCAAATAGTCACCCATATCACCTCTTAACGGGAATACGTCGAATCACAATAACCCTGTATACCCTAATATATACATATATGCAGTATACAGTTGGGAGATGTATATATTATAGCACACATGTTACTTATTCTTATGAAGTTAGGATAATTTAGTTTAATTAATTAAAATTGTTGTTGTGTTAGTTCGTCCGTGAGGTTGTACATGCCTACAGGCTCTGTCAGAATATCAGCGCTGCATTGCTTGCGCTTGTAGGCCTGCAGCATTATGCTGAGACAGGGACCTATTCGACCCCATACAACACTTCATTTATTGTGTTAATTTGTTTGTTTTGTTTTGTTTTTATTTAAACATATTTTATGTTTGTTGTTTGGTGTTATTGTTGAATAAATGCTTTATCTTTTTTTCTTTCAAGCGCACCGAGACTGTATTTAGGAACAGTGTTTATTGTAGTCGATTTATTAACCTCACGTCTTCCCTATCGAAAAGCTCAAACGAAAATACCTTCAAGCCTTTTTTTATCTGGCTACACTGTTAGCCTTAGGGGCCCTGAAGCCGCTGCGGCATTTACAGCTTCACCGGACCGAGCCGGTTGTTTCCTACTTATAAAGTACGTGCAAGCACAGTTACACCTGTTACTATCGCAAGCAGTCATTAGTGCAGGTCGATAGTAAAGTCAATAGTACGATTACTAAGTCTTATAGTATATTATTTAATATCAATTTTAGTAGGGAAAGCCAGTGGTTGTAACACTACCTACTTGCACTTTTTGTTTATAATTTTAAATAGATTGAAGACGGGTCAGATTCTGATCTTACTGAGTAGAAATGAGACACAATCTCTCGTTCTAGACATACTTAATAATGTCTACCCGTGTCTTCGACGTCTTTCAGTTAAAAATGTTGATGTTATACGAAAAACGATGAGAGTGAACTTTGACGACGCGTACGAACATTATAAAAAATGTGGTAAGTTGCTTGCTAAATCTTTTGTGTTATTGTGAGGAAGATATTCATTCTAAATGTATGTGCCATATAACATAAAGAGTGACTATTCAAGAAAGAATAACTTGTAACAAACATCCATTTAAAGAAAATATAATAAAGGTGAGAAATTATGAAAGAGTTTAAAAGTTTTATTTTAGAAAGATGTTGAATCATTACGTGAATGATAGTGGTGTCTGGAAGTAACTTCCTCTGTGTTACATCCACTAAAAATATAACAAATCTAAACGATACATATACAATATATATTAAAAACCCCGTCGGATTCGTGAAGATGTTACTAGGTATCGAGATTATATTCTATTTATGTTATATATCTCAGATAAGTATAAAAAATTACCCCTAATAAAATGTAAAAAAAAAAAAATTTGTTAAATGAGGAAACTTACATGGCAATACAGGCGGTGCGGCGCAGCGTACTGCCATACGATCAAACGTACCGCTGCGCCGCGACGGGGATGGCGACGGTACTATCACGTTTTAAAAATTTGCAAAATTTTAGGGAAACAAACTAAATATGTTAATTTTAAATCGCAATAACATTTTTATTTTCATAATTAATAAAAAAATTGGTAATGTTATTGGGGTACCTATATAGCCTTTTCGGATTCGACGGGGTTTTTAATACATACTATTCCAAGAGAGGTGAAGCTGTAAAAGCAGTCTAGAGGCTCGAGTTTTCTTGAACCCGTATGGCTAACGATTTAGTCATTTATTTAAAAAAACCTGTGTAGCTTTACAGGGAACACCTTTTTTGGTACAAATTGTCTTGTTTGTTATATTATGTACGAATGTGAAATACGTAAATTTCAAACTAGAAATATACACGTTTATAGAAAAATTGCATCTTCAGTTTATACTGGCGTTCTTGATTTACTCCTAGCGTATGGAACATAAATCATGCAAGATTTATTTTTGTATAATAAACTTATCTCAGGTTCTCTGATATTTATTTATTTTTGTTTAGGATTGATGTTTATTTATTAATATGATCGATAGTTTTTAATAATTCACCATTGGCGTTAATAAACTTCGACTCTGGGCGCATACTCGAAAGAGCACTCTTAAAATTTTTGTGTCTAAGGGTAAGAGTGTGAATGACACTTTGGTTATATTTCTTCAGCAAGCAGTATAATACATAACTGAGAGACCATGTTGCATACAGTTAAATTTAAGTTTTAAAATAATCATTTTTGTTTTTGATTTCAATAATGTATTGTTAGTTGACTTTTCAACCCATAAATGTATCTTTTCTTCAAGCGATATCCATATATTTCTGGATCAATGTATTTTATATATTGTGTGCCTTTTGTATCTTTTACAAGTTTAACGTTATGACCACAATCTCATCTACCTCAAAATCATCTAGTGACGATTTACCTCAAAATGGTGACTAGCTATTGTGGAAACTGACTCTCAAATGTAGCTGCCGCAACACACGTATAGGTGTTTGGCGATATATTTTCAACTTGAGGTGGTAGGTAGCGAGGATAGCCATCATTGGAAAATACTCTACCACCACGCTTTGATTTCATCACGATATTTTCCTTCACCGGGCGCTCAGGCTCATCGAAGTGATTCGAACTCATGTCGATGGACGCGGAGTCCGTACACGTTACTACAGAGCCATCACTGCTACTTACTATATCGCGGTGTATTATAGTTATGTAACTTAAAAAATAAAACGGAAATTTAACAAAGATCACTTTTTTGTCCATCTATCTGTGTGAAGGTCCTTTTCTTGAGCACGAATTTCAATTTAGAACCTAAGAAGACACTTATGAATATCAAAAACTACCACTGGTTCGGAAAACATCCCAGTCATCGAGAAGAACCGACAAGAAACACGATCGAGTTTAGCAACATCTTATTTTCTTTTTAAAATATTATTTACAGTATTAAATTAAGTTAATGTCATTTTCAGTAGATGTACAGGGAGGGAATCACATTCAGACATCACCATTATTCACGTAAACAGCCACCCTATAATACCTTTTCGAAATAAAACTTGCTTTAACATGATTCTTTAACTTATCCGGTAAATCAGTAATGTGCTTAGGAAGTTTATTATAGAACCTAACACAAAAACCTAAGAAACTTTTATTTGCTTTACTAAGTCTAAAAGATGGAATTGACTTTTTTTTCTAGTATTGAAATTGTGCCTGTTAGTTACAAGTTCAGAATTATTTTCATTTTTCTGAACATAAGTAAATTATATTTTCCAAGATGTATTGGGAAAGCAAAATTAAGATACTAAATTCTTGAAACTTATTCCTCAATTATTCGCGTGGTTCCATATCATAAATTGCTCGAACTGCCCGTTTTACTAAGATCCTATGTCTTCATACTGCTGTTAAAAAATCAAGTTTCTTAATTAACGCTATAAAGAAATACGGTTCTTCATACTAAAAGTTCATAGGTAAAACAACGACCACGAACAAGAGATCGGTAATTCATCAATGGTCGTTGTTGTCATGCCAAGACTCACGGTATGGATATGCAATGGCTGATTCCGAAATGCGACAAACTTTACAACAAACGCTTACAACACAATCGGGAACAGAATCTTACCATCCCACTTGATTACTAAATATACCGGTAGATCCCAGAACGCGACATGACTAAATGTCCCGTTATGACGGCTGTTATACCTGGCTGCCGTCCTTTAACTAGATGGCATTATGCCCAAGACGTAGTTTTGGGTAAAAGGCAGCAAAAAAAGAAATGGGAATCGTTGTTTTTAAAACGTACGTACTGTACTTTTAGTTAAGTAGATGACCTGGAAATATTCACCACAATGGGCAGCGTAGGTTTCGAGCGAACAGGGACAGACTCTGAATTTGTAGGGCCCTGGGTCAATACTACTGGGGGCCACTCTAATAATTAATTAAACTAATTGCCATTTTGTCAAAAAACTATTAAACTGCGTTACCTATAGGAAAGCAATTAGGACAATAAAATATTTTATTTATAATATAATATGACATAGATACAAAACAGTAACTGTAACAATTTAACAAATTATTTATACTTATTTTGCGTAGATTATAAACCAACCTTTTTTTTGCACTGCGGATTCCTTTATATGCTCATCACATTACAAGTTCTTTGTTAAATCGCAATTTACGGAAAGAAATGGTAAATAATTTAGTCACTTCACAGTTTGTGATTTGCAGGTAAATTTAAATTCTCCATATATTCCATTATTTTCAATGGAGGTGGGATCCTGGGCTGCAGTCCAAAAAACCCACATATAGATCCGCCCCTGTAAGCGAAGCAATTATTGATTATTCCAATTTTGTATACTACTTAACGGCCTGCAAGCGTTTATAACTCTAGACCTTTTACTAATATAACTATGGTTCTTAGATAGGGCGATAGAGAATTTTAAACTATATGACTTTACATAAAAAATACAAAATAGCTTCCTGAGGCTTAATGCTATTCTAAATCTTAAAGAACTACAGCTGGTGCATAGTGGTCGCGATGAAGTAGAACATAAATGGCTTTTCCTACTAACCGGCTTGTTTGTACATAAAATTTATCGAACAGTGAAATCTATTGTCAGTATCCATTGACCTGTTATCATGCAGCATACCGTGCGGTATTACCATTTGATAACTTATCAGAAATATTAACACGCACGGTAATCAAATAAAAAACCGAGTGAAAGTTTACCCCTACTATGATAATTCTATTTTAACCCGTCATGCACGCAACTAGATGAGTGAGAACTTGCTACCGCACACGCATGTTTAATTAAAATTTACATTAACTTATTATTTATTAATTAGTTATATTTGTTACGTAAATATATATTTACATTAATTACTAATTAAATGATTGACTCATTTTCATCATAATTCATTGACAGTTAAGACTTACCGAGTTACAAATTCCATTTCAAAGAAAGTAATAAATTGTTTTGTATTAATTTTTTTATGGTAAAAAGGAGCAAACGCAAATATTGGCACATCCAGTTTACAAGATATCCACAGTGCTATCATCAGCATAGCAATGAATGTTGCTGATTTGGAACAAGTCATTGACATGCAGAAGGAACAGAGTTGGAGACAGAACACAACCTTGTGGGACCCCAGCATTGAGAAATTTATGATCAGAACATGCACCGACGACGACGATCTTGATGCTCCGATCGGCTAAAAAGCTGGTGATCCAGTTGCATAACTTCTCGGGAAGCCCACAGGAAGGTAGCTTCGAAAGAAGCGCTTTGTGCCAAACCCGATCAAAGGCCTTCGCTAAGTCTAGACTGACTGCAAGCACCTCTCCCTTGGTCTCAACTGCTTCTGCCTACCTATGTGTCAGGTAAACTAGAAGATCCCCGGCCGAGCGACCCCGACGAAAGCGGTACTAAATTAATAAAATAAGAACTTACATTCCTACAGTTATTATTAAAGGTTCCGCTATGGAACATGGCACTTACTGACAACGACTACCACGAGCGTCATTTTTACCGATCTTGCTTCCTCTTTAACCGACATCAAAAAAAGGAAAAAAAGGAGGATCAATTCGAATATATACATTTTTTATGAATGTTCAAACATAACTTCTTCGTTTATCGACCGATTTAGATGATGTTTTTTGTTAGAAAGGGGGTACTTCAAGTGTTGTCCCATTTTAATTTCATTCGCATTGGACCAATACAAAAATTAAACACGCCTTTTAAAACATATTCAAAAATTATATTTTGCAAACGTAAGCGGGATTTGTTTTGATAATGATTTACATAGGCCAATAATAGGCGCATAAAATGGTCTCGTGTTCTTGTCTCCTTCCAACACAGATTAAACAATCGTATATTGTCTTCTTTCTCTTTCGAGTTTAAAGTTTAAATCAATGAACGCAACCTAGTCGAGCTGTTCTTCTTCTTCTTCTTCTAAAAGTATTATTGCTAATTAATTCTTTTAGCCTATTACTTGATGTTTATTATATTTTTCCAGTGTACGAAATTTTATAACAAGCGGTCAAGCCATTTTGAGTTGAATCTGGAAATACAAACAGTCAGGGAGAAAGACAAAAGTATTTAAATAGTTTCACCAAATAATCAAGTCCAGTAAACAAGTAGAGTTTAAAAGGCTTCCTAACAATACGACAACAATAAATATTCACGCTTGGTTATCAACATTATAAAAATAAATTCTGTAACAATAAATATGTATGAGTGTCTGTACGTCACCTTCAGACCGCTTTTAAATATATGTATGTGATTTGCGACAGATGCGTCCACCGCTTCACAAGTGTTAGGTATTCATAATATTAAGTAGGGTATGTCATAACCTTGAGACTCGATCTAATAAGGTCCCACGCCGTGTTCTTGAGTTTACTAACGAAAATTTATGGAATTAGTTACTAATGGCATAGATTGGAAAGATTCGCTAAGTTCACAAGCAACATACACTCGTTCATACAAACACACTTACATTAATACTAAATCGTCAGATAAACTGAATACATGCACTTATGTATAGTTATATTGATTCAATAGTTAGTTGCATGCAATGCAACGGCTCAAGATGACATTCGGCTTCTTTGGCACCCTTGTGCTTGTTCCGATTTCGGCTTCTACACTCACCACGAAACTCGGTGAATCACCCAAGCCTATAAAAACATTATAACTACTTAAATAATCTGTAACAGTATACTTTTGAAAATATAATATGAATACGGTTCATCTGCTGGTAAATAGATACATAATCGAAGGGCGAGGGTGACTGCTCACAGATTAATCATAAAATATTTATCTGAAATGAGACACGATGGCTCTTTCACTATGTGATGAGTTTCTTTTATACAACTAATAACACTAAGCTGACCCAACTAGAGAAATCTCCAAAAAAAAAAATCTGTGCCCTACCTCATCATTTAGCAACAAAATTGAAAAAGTTTTGAATGCAGAAACGTCTTACTTATTTATATCGCAGAGCAAAAGGGTGTGGTTAGCAAAATTCACTGGTAGGTGAGCCCTACCAATTCATATTTAAATAATTGACGCATATTATTTACAGACTTTAGTTAAAAATTTGGTCCTTTTTATTGTTATTATACACACATCAAAAAAGTCTAAGCAACATGCGTGATATTACATATTTTTCCATTTATATTAATTAATTTCTAAATATTTACTCAAACAAAGTGCGTAGGTAAGTAAACTTTTTTGTTATTGATGACATACTGGCTGGTTATAAAAAAATAATTTGATTATGTTTTGTTTTTTCATAAAATTCAAATGACTGCGAATTTGTTTGAATTTAAGTGCGTTTTAATTGCTACGTTTAGTCTTGATTTTATAATTTTACCAACCATTTAAATAAAGTTAGCGACAAAATTGAATTGTTAGATATTCTTTACGTCATGAAGCGACGTCATTTGATGGCAGATGAAATGCAAAGATCTGTAGGGATGTTGCAAGCGGGAAGTAATCAATCTCAGGTATCTCGACATTTTGGCATTCATAGAAGTGTTATTTGTCGTCTTTGGCAGCGCTACAATAATACAGGAGAACCCGCTGAACAGCATCCAGGC
The DNA here is from genome assembly GCA_033032175.1 of Saturnia japonica. NCBI lineage: Eukaryota > Metazoa > Arthropoda > Insecta > Lepidoptera > Saturniidae > Saturnia > Saturnia japonica. The sequence continues at coordinate 1,524,983 of CM065317.1, forward strand.
CGTAAAAGGAGTACAACCACTCGGCAAGACCGGTACATACAACTGACTGCAAGACGCCAGCCGATGTTAACCGCTCGAGAGATAAGTTTGAGGCTACAAATTTCAAGTGGTGTTGATGTAAGTCCTCACTGCGAAATCGACTGCATGTAGCCTCGAGCTCGACGCCCAATCAGGTGCCCACCGATACGTCACGGGAATCGCGCTCGTCGATATGAATGGTGTAGAGAACGTATAACATGGACCCAGGAACAATGGGATAAAATTATGTTTTCCGATGAGTCGCGATTCGGGTTTAAGCCCGATACAAGAAGGGTGCGAGTGTATCGTCGGCCCGGAAATACTGAAAGGCTCAGGTGCGTTCAGGAAGTTCATCCATACAGCGGCTCAACAGTTATGTTATGGGCGGGTATTATGAAGAACAAGCGAACTGAGCTCGTTTTTGTAAATGGAAACATGAATGCTGAAAATTACATTGAGGATATTCCCAGACCTTATGTCTACCCATTTGCACAAACTTTTGGCTCCGATTTTAGGTTAATGCATGACAATGCGCGTTCACATACAGCTCGGCGAACCAGTGAATACTTTGCAACGGAGTACATCCGGGTATTGCCCTGGCCTGCACAATCGCCAGATCTCAACCCCATCGAGCACGCATGGGACATGCTCCAGAGACGTGTTTTGAAGGACTTGGACGGAGCGACAACAACCCAACAGCTGAAGGATTTGCTATAATTCCATTGGGAGCGAATACCGCAAGATGACATAAACAGTCTCATTAATTCAATGAATAATCGTTGCCGACAAGTTCTGAATAGCAGAGGAGCCCATACTTTGTATTAAATTGTTCTATTCTTTCACAATAAATACATTTTCTTTAGAAATTTCATTTTGTAAGAAAAAAGTTTAGTTTCTTATGTATCTTAGTTTCTACAGTATATTCTAATATTGTTCATTTCTGTTATTAAAAGAACTTATAAAGACAACAGCTGTTATTTTTACATCATAGAACCCCTTTAAAGACATTATTTTAAAAATAAAATACAACGTTATAATGTGAAGAACCATCCTAAAATTTAAATTAGTACATGTTGCTTAGAGTTTTTTGATGAGTGTATATTCTTTATTGCACAAAAAATCACAAATGGAGGACTGAATGCTAAAAAGCAATCTCTACCAGTCCTCCAGTAATATGGCTCTAGATTGCAGTGGCCATTAAAAATCAAGGGGGTAGCATATATATTTACTACTTCTTCTTATCCTTTGTTCTCGCCTTTTTCACATTCCACGGGGTCAGCCTTTTTAACGAAAGAGATGGCATTTGCTTCTTTGTACAAGATATACATCGAACATGCCGAGACGCTTCATATATTTCTAGATATTTGTCATCCAGTCTACTCTTTCCTTTAGCCATGAAGACACATTTCCTTACTTTTACACTTAGTCAGAGCGTCTCCACACTCTTCGCATTACGTTTTCGTATCATCTTAGCCTGGACTCAGAAAGCTTTAAAAATTACCTGTTATAAATTAGATACTACGCACTTTGTCTGTAAGTCTTCACTCGCTCAATACACCATGCACATTTCAGTTGAGTCAAAAAAAGTCACAACCTTGTCATCGCGCCTTTCCTCATTTACTTCATAGTTAGAGATATCTGTACAATGTACATTTATTATATCTATAGACAAAGATAGCTTCAGTCAAGTAACATCGACACCCCAGACATAACGAAAATATTCAGTTAATCTGAATAACTAAATCGTGTTGAAATGCTAAAGGAATCCAGTTTGATATCCAAACCACAATGTTTACATATTCTGTTTTTAATTTAGGAGCGTTTGGTAACAACACGTTACGCCTTTTGAAGCGGCATTAATACACCACACCTTTTTATGGCTAACTCGAGATTTACGGTGCTTTTGTAGGCTTGTTTGAGGTCATAAGAATAGAGTAAAGGAGTAGATGGAAACGTGAAGTAATAGTTATTTTTGAATGATGAAGGCATTATTTTGCGGAAACCACAATTTTTTTATTATTTACTACTACTTTTCTTACTAAAACTTATTGGCAGATATTAAGGTTTATAATAACAAACAGCGGTTCTTAGTATTTCTTATTATTGGAAAAGTATTTTAAAAAGTTAAGCCTGAAATGAAAAAGAAAATGAGAAATTTTAATCAAGAAAGACGTAACAGCATTAAATAAGTTCCAGATAGAAATAGCAAAGCAATATTAAGTAATCCATTTATGAGTGTTGTTTCATATAAATTATATACACACTAATAATGAAATTTCGTAGATTTACAATACGCAAACTTGGATTCCGTTATTACAAGAATATAAAAGAACATCAAGCAAGAAATTGCGTTAGACACCAAGTTTGATTATTTCATTCCAAAATTTATAAAAAAAACATAGAGAGCCTTCAGAAATAAGAATCTTAGAATTAGAAATTTTTCAACCAGAACTTCCCGAAAGTTTTAGCGATCAATTGCGTTTGATGTTCGTAGATAACTAATCAAAGACTGAATTCATCAAAGTTTGGCCTTTGATCAATACGTTACAGAAGCGTAAAGTGCGGTTACTACGGTTCTCGTATTTCCACAGGAGGACCTACAAGAAAGCACCAAGAGAATGTTATTATTCTACACTTGTGCGTCCATTACTGATTCATTAGATAGTTCGAAATTTGCTACGTAGTTGTTAGCATGCAATCCACTCAATGTAACATAAACAAATTCATATTGGACAAATATTTGCGCAGCACTTTCGAGTAAAAAAGATTTGCAATTAAAGTTTTGGTTGACAATTCGTTTTCAAACAGTCAATAAACAGTAAAATCACGACTTAGTCATAATATTGCATTTTCATGCCTCTCGGTTATTTGTTCAAGTGCAAGTAAAGGAGTTTTTGAATAAATTAGGCTGCCTCCGATCGTTGTTCCTTATTGAACGATGTCCTGTCATATATCTGTTGTCCTGGCAAGTAGCAATCACACAGAACAACCCGTGTAATTGGTGCTACGAACAGATGTGAACTAAGCTACCTTATATTTTGTGTTATATGATGTGCGTACAATTGTATCTCAGGTAAGAAAAAGATCACTGATCCTGAGAACAGAGCTCATGTAGCATGTAATATAGCAACGTTACTGCATTGCTTTTGCAGTACTAATAGCTGTGGCACTTTTATTATCAAACCCTACAAAAATGTTCACAATTGTATTTCTAAAAACTTTGAAATGGCTAATAATCTATAATGGGCTAATAATCTATAATGTGGTAACGTCTCACTCTGCGCTCGGTAATCTGCGTTACCCATTATATTGTACTTTAAAAAAAGTCTACCTTGGTAGCAAATCTTAATACAACTGAAGAGGACGGAATAATCTTGTTAAAAGTTTCACATCGTTGTGGCTTTTCTTAACCAACCAAACGATATCGTCTCAAATAAATAATATGTTCGTTGCAAAACATTTCAAACGTGGTCGACAGCTAGAAACATACGTCTTGTTTCATGTGGTGCTTTGTTTCCATCGTTCTGTCTGTTTATGTTACGCCCACGATGAATTTCCAGACATCTCTTTTAAGAACGTCGGACGAATAACTTATTGTATTTATTTATATCATTAACGTATTAGAAACCGGAGTCTATTGAGATAACTTTACGCATCAAAACCAGAAAATACTAACCGCAAGAAAACTAAAAGTTTTTTAACAATACCTTTTGATAGAATCATTAATTAATGTGAATCTTAATAACTAAATAATAATTTTATTTCGGGATATCCTTGATAATTATATTAATAACATGTTTTGATATTAATACATTAATAACATAAATGATCAAATACAGTTACAAGGCGAAATTTACTTAGAGCATAAATATTTTGTAAAAATTGTAAATGGCTTAACCTAAAAAAAATATATAATTAGGGTTTAATTATTATTATATATAAATAACAGATGTTTAATCAATCTACGCATAATATTAGACAGCTACCAAAATATCTCAGGAATCGACTTCTTTAACAAAGTGAATAAGTAAGTCGTTAAAAATTCAATAACAATTAAAGTATCAACACAGTTTTTATATTTATATAAGTATCGTTTACAACAAATGGAATCGAAAATACGTCACTGAGTTTTCACAGATCAATGCTCCACGTCTTCAACACTTCATGTAAACCCGTATTTATCACCGCAAGCGAATGTTTCAATAAATTGTCTGTAGAGAAGGGCTTCGTGTAAACATATCGTTTCATAAGAAATTTATCGATATCTTTAATTTTATTTTAAACGAGTTTTTTTAAAGCCAGAAATAGTCTCTTTACACTCCATGACTAATATTAGTATGATGCAAAGAAGAATTTTTTTTCTTGCTACGCTTCATCAATCAAACGAGTTTATTAGCGAGTATTTTAATACACTATCGCGTTTTGCTCAACAAGGGTAACAAACTAAATGATATTAAAATGTACTTAACGCAAAAAAAAAATGGTAGGTGGTTGGTTATAGATTTTCAATTTGGGATTTGTAGCTGACCAAAAAACAGTACCATCACGTTATGGTGTTATCGCGATGTTTTTCTCTACTAAAAACTCAAGCTCATTGTAGTACATTATATTCAAGTACGCTACTACTGGCCCGTCATAACAAGGTAGGTTGAACATTATTATGTATAAAATCTAACTAGTGAGTTATAAAAAACAACCTTTTGTGGGCTCACATCACATTTCACACTCTATTTCATGTATTACCATTTATTGTAGTCACTTGGTTTTCACTCGAACGTCTAATCTTGATAACCATAATTAACTTTCTTCGTGACGAGTTTTTATTTTAAAATATTACCTACTTACTAAAATAGTATTTATTTACTGACTCAATTAATTACATTACACGTTGTAATTGCAATCAATATCTATTTCCAATAACTGTAACAGTTATGTATTAATGCGGTGTAAAAGTTCTTCAAAGCAATGCTAAATGGTAAATGCATTATACTTCTTATAAATAACAAAAATATAGTCCATATTGTTCTTCATTTCAGGGCGCACCATTTCAGGAACAACCAAGTCTATAGACTAGTGTGAAAACAGCGACTGTCGCTAGATATTCATCTCTTGAGATTGTATTTACCATAAGAAGGAAGTGCGGTCATTTTGTGGAACTTGCGTATAAGTAAAATAACAATTAAGCCCTTTTACTATAATTGATGAAAAACTTTATTTTACCAAAAAAAAAATTGAATATGTAAGTTTTATGTAGGATAAAGATATTGCTTTTAGACATTTTGACGAAACCAATGAAAACGTGCGATAAAAAACAAACAAAATATTATTTGCAATTAATGTAACACCTTGTTAGTATTAAACACCTACACGACGCTATACAGGTTGTTGATTTTGATAATTGTTGAAGGTAGAATAAGAAGAACTGCCTAATGCAAGGTGCCAATGATTCGATGTAGTAACGATAGTAGTGGTAATGGGGCACGGGTTTGCATCGATTACGGCACACTGTGCTTGGCGCGTTTAATCGATACTCTAGCCGGCCTCGTCCGTACATACTTATACTTACTTATCGACACACGTGGGCCCTATACCAGCTGATACATTGTGTTGATTGCTTCCTATAATCCAAGATAAAAAATTGTACATTAAATTATACTTTATTTTTATAACTGACTTCAAAAAACGAAGAGATCCTCAATTCAATTTTTTTATGGATGTTCAGGCATAACTTCTTTCTTTATGAACTGGTTTAAATAATAGGTACTTTTTTCGTTGGATAGGGAATACCTCAAGAGTGGTCCCATTTTAATTTCATTGACATTGGACTTTCAACTTTGAAGATACACCGAGGAACTCCTCAAAATCACTGAAGTTGCTTTTCCTTTTAACACGCTTTTATTAGCTTCATACGTATGTTAGTATGTATGTAACGGAAACTTTGAACATGATTTTAACCCCCTTCAAAGCTTTAGATTAATTCGAAATTTGGCATACTTAACAAGGACCGATGGCAATTCAATATTTCAAACAGTTAGACCCGTTAACCTAACTAGGATAATCAGGATTTTTTGTTTTCCTAAACTGGTAGTGTCTTTGTGCCGAGACCAAGAAGGGAAACTACCAGGCGCGCCGATCACCTATTTCTCGGATAAATTACTAAATTAGAATACACATCAATGACTTCCCATTTTTATTGAACATAATTGATTTTCATAGTAGGATATTGATAAAAGAATACTTTTTTTGAAACTATTTTTTTTTAATTGTCTAGTTACGTAAACCATGTAGTTAGTAGTGTGACGTAATGTTATGAAAAACAATTTACCTAAAGGTAAAAGAATGTAGGAATAAATGCCTCAGTACTGGGAAAAAACACTTCGCAAAGGAAAGACATTTGTTAAAATGATTATTCAATTCCAGGTTGTATTGATGACGTAATACCTCAAGAAATCTACAGTTCTTTTTCGATATGACTATACTGTTTGTCTTAAGAATTCCTGAAGACTCAGAAGGTTTTTACAGTTTGACCGGGCTTGGGGGTGAGCACTGAAATCATTCAGCCGCGAAAGCAGAGCAACAAACTTAAGGGTGCCAAAGTGGCACCGTGTTGCCTTAATTGCAATTAAGTCGTGAACTGACTAATTCTCTATCCATAGAAAATTTGATCTAACTATACATATTCCTGCCTTCTGGGAGTAAGACTAAAAAAAGAAAAGAAAAGGTCCCTTACCGAATCTATGTAGGTGTGTGGTGTGCACATATGTGGTGGTGCAATGTAATGATGTCTTTTGGTAACTAGCGATTGCAATTGCAATGTCACTTTATCGCGCGAACGGCTGCTTGTCTCAAGGGCTCCATGCCGTAGGAAGGAACTTAGGCTTGAGTTGCCACAGGACAGGGGGTACGTGCCAGGTGTGCATCTACAGTTCCATGTATTTCTCACTATAATATAATAATACTACGAGAACATTCTCGAGAATTCAGCTTTCATCAACATAATTTTTTCCTCGAATATGTGTCGTTTATAAATATCCAGTAAAAAGCATGGTGATTGTGGGGTATCGGATCGATATTCCTTTATCCTTAAACATTCACTAATCATAACTTGTAGTAATAAAAATACTCGACAGGTATCTTGGGACACCTGTTAGTAGCAAAGTTCTTATTATGTTATGACCAGATTTCTACGCACTGTTGTATGTATAGTACGAGTGGTCGATGTTTCGAATCGCACTGATCCGGTATTTTATAAATAAACAACTCTTTTAATTTTTTTAATATCGGACATGTCGGTATCATTTTTCAGTTTAGCTTCCACGTCACGATAAGTAACTTCTTTGCAAATGAAGATATAAGTAAAATAATGAATATAAAAACATACAAGTCAATTTTAACAAAAAAGAAAACCAACTTTAATGCTTTTGAATAGTTTCCTGGTGTATTTTCAAAGTTGATAGTCCAATTCCAATGAAATTAAAATGGGACAACCCTTGAGTATACCTTGAATTAAAGAAAATCGAATTGAATTTTAGAAGTCGGGTTAAAAAGACGAGATTACTCAAATTCAAAAGCATATATTTTTTTATGAATGTTCAGCCATAACTTCTTTGTTTATGAACCTATTTAACTTAAGGATGATCCTTTTTTCATTTCATTGGCATTGGACCTTCAACTTCGAAGATGCACCAAGAAACTCTTGAAAATAATTGAAGTTTGTTTTCTTTAATTTTTTAAATTTTTTGTTGTAAAATAAGATGTACATACTAATATATAGAGCTCAAGAATCTATTTGTATGTTCGAACGCACTAATCTCAGGAACTACCAGTCAGAATAGATAATTTTTTATTGAGGTAGGTTTATATAAAGGAGCAGATAATTGAATCACGAGTGAAACTGTGAGGTACACCTCATGATCTATGAGCTGTAGCTCAGAACAGACATGAGTAAATAAATAGTATATAAAAGTATGAAAATCATGATTAAATTCATGGAGTACTACTGTTCCAAATCTTTAAAAAGAATTTGAGAGAATTCAAATGAATGCCATATTCAAAGGGTAATTTCTTTCAAAGCGAGTGAGAGAAATTGAATTTCACCGAGTGGAGAGAAATCAGGCCCGAAGCTATTAGGAGATACGAAGTAGCGTAGGTACCTTTTAACTACATTTACTTCACGCAGTTTCATTTGATTAAAATTTTATAGATACTGTAACACTGAGGTACAAAATACTAACTTACAAGAACAGTTGTTTCAAACGCCAAAAAATAAAAAAAGGATATGATTGGAAAATTATTCAGCTATCATAGATTAACTAAATCAGAAACAAAATATGTTTTATACTATTTACTCCGTTTGTGCCAAGTTTTCACTCATTTCTCGCCTAGAATTAAGTAAGTCCCCTTGATTGATTTTTGGTTTTAATATTAAATAGGGGGTCCTATTTAATTCCAAAGTAAATAAAGCTACTAAAAATTTGAACTAAACAGCTGATATATTTATACGAAACAGCTGATATAAGTACATCAGCTTTTATATACTTATACATTAATATACAAACGAAATAAAGATCACATTAAACACATCACATTATCACATTAAAGTAATTGATCGAAACCGCGACCTCTCGGTGCAATAGTACGACTTATAGCACTGCACCACAAGGCCAATCAATGGGTTGTAGTGACCGCTTATCTTCGAATAAATTATACGACTAGTTACGTATTCTCACGCTTATAAGGTGTAGTGACATCTACATAGCGACATCTATCGAGCCACATACGACGCATCCTACATCGCACTATAGAAATTAACTCTTCAATTGAGTAGATATACAAGAACCCGACTACAACCGTTGGGCAGCTGCCCGCCAGACATAACACCCGTCTGGCCGGAGATCCTCCCTTTGCAATAGTTCTTCTACACTGGTGACCCCGACGTGATGAACGTCAGCGCAACCTTCTTCGCAAAAGCTACGTCATCGTGACGTCATCATCACTTCCTCAAGCTTTCGAGCAGCGAGTCATACAGTCAGCCAGCATCTACGGCTACTTCGGGTATCCTGACCACCAGCATGCAGCGGACGCGCATTCCTGGTCATCACCCACAGCCTTCTCAGCGACCTTGGCACAGCACACTGCACTTCGGCCGGTCAGCAAGCAGAGACGCACTTCTCTCCTGGTCGACGCAGCAGCCAGCCACTACGCAGCACTGCAACACTCCGACTCACTGGAGCATTCTTGCAGCATCACCCCGACTCACTGGGGGCATCACCGCAGACAGTTCCGACTCACCGTGAACTATGCGGCATCTGGTTCCTACTCACTGGAACATTCCACTGGCCCGGCAAGCATCACAAGATGTATGGACGACTTAACCTGCTATCGACCTCCGGTCTCGGAGGGGAGTGATGTAGCGACATCTACATAGCGACATCTATCGAGCCACATACGACGCATCCTACATCGCACTATAGAAATTAACTCTTCAATTAAGTAGATATACAAGAACCCGACTACAACCGTTGGGCAGCTGCCCGCCAGACACGCCGTCTGGCCGGAGATCCTCCCTTTGCAATAGTTCTTCTACAAAGGAAATGTGGACAAAACTATTACATTATTGTTTACTCCTGTAATTCTATTACCCTAATAACACTTTGTAATCCATGGATCATAAATGGAAATCACAAACAATAATATTATGATAGCGCAGCGTAAGACGGCCCCCCACTAGATGGAAAGACGACATAACAAAGGTCGCTGGGAGCCGTTGGGTGCAGGCCGCACAAGATCGGTCGCTCTGGAGATCTATGGGGAGGCCTATGTTCAGCAGTGGACGTCCTGCGGCTGAAATGATGACGATGATGATGGTTGATCCATGAGAGCTGAAACAATTCACACTCAGCTTTTCGTTATACACATATACTATGATTTTTGATTAATCTACATTACACTATCACGTAGATAACTGTATTACATGGCTTAGGTAATTTAAAGTCTTAAAACTTACCTTTTCCCAACAGAAAACCGATAACGTTACACAAAATAATATAGACAGGTATCTAACAAGTCTAAACTTGAAGTGAAATTAAGCGAAGTTACTATAAACTTGGATCGTTTTAAGTTACCCCGGTGTTATAAAAGTAACTCACGGGAAATAAGATGAAGTATTTTGTTTGCTTTAGGTTCTGTGTTTATCTCTCAAGGGAATTGAGGTCGAAGTGAAATATATAAACTTTTCAATATCTCTCTTTTTCCAATTTACCGCGTGCGGCTAAGCGAATGCTGTTGCTAATGGTTCCGTAAGGCGTGGTTATAAATAATCCTATCCCGAATCTCAATCCAATTATTATGTTACTATTGGAATTTTGCTGGAAAAATTGGTAAAAAAGGAGGAAAAGACTTAAAATTACAATACAATAGTGTAAATAAAACGTAAAAATGTAAATTGAAAAAAAAGATAAAAAGGTAAAAAATGGCATCATATCCTTTCACCGAAAGATACTCTGGTGCTGGAAGCTGTTCTCAAAAAGCATTAATTGGGAAACTTTGATCTCAAGATAATAATAATACGACTTAACAACGTACGTTTCGAAGAGGATCCACCTCAAATGCTAAATTTTACTTTGCGGTGTTTAAATTTAGCGTTAGACTATAATTCTTCTTAATACAGCCAAAGATATTAACGTAGTTAGCCTAAAAGCAGGAGCAACTTTTATTAACGTTAGAGACAGTTTATAAGGTTAAGGGTGGTAACTAACCAAGGGAGCTTTAGAAAATACTCTAACAGCATAAATCATGCCATATAATTATCACGACGTTGACATTCACCAAAATTATTTGCAAAGAATGACAACAGCTTTATATTAACCAATCAATGCACCATGTACTTATTTATAACAAGCCTTAAACAAGACTTCATTAAAAGGGATTGGTTATTAATTGTTTCTTACTTCTAACACAACAAACTTCTGACCACAAAATAGCATCTCAAGAACTACTGCATTACAACATATGTAGGAGTGGTGATATTGCGGTTGATCTTGTTTGGTTTATAATTATGGATGGTAGACGTTCCAGGTTCCTAGTACAAGTATCAGGTTTTAGGGTCTTGGACCACGTACTAAGTAAACATTATGCCGGTACGCAATAATACTTTCTTACTTAATGTATGTCCGTAAAAACTAAGACAAGCTGGATTTTGTCAAAGATCAGCAAATTTTAAATACTAGAAATGAAGATAAATTAGTCGTACCGTGTTTTAGACTTAGTAAGAATAATAAAGGTTTTTTAGGTAATAGTGTTAGGTTCTACAGGGTGGGCCAGAAAGGCATACGATTTTAAAAACACTCTTGAGTTTGAACCTTATGAGCGGGGATTGCGCGGGTGGTGGGGATGAGAAGCTCGGTTCTCGGAAATTTTGTCGCCATGGATCGCTTCACCGGAGCGCAGCATGCATTCTGTGTTAAACATTATTATAAAAATGGCGATTCGTGCGCTATTGTTTGACGTTTATTTCGCCGTGAGTTTGGATTACATGATGTAAATCAGTGTCTGAAGGAAAGTGTGATTCTATAGTGGGTGAGAAAGTTCGAAGCTACTGGTTCGACTCTCAAACAGAAGCCTGCGGGACGCCCAAGGTCAACAAGAACAGAAGACACAACTGAACAAGTTAGAGCTTCAGTTTAACGTAATTCTGATCTATCGACTCGCAAGCGATCAGCTGAACTTATGGTGTCTAGAACATCTTTGTTTTGCATTTTGTTGAAAGATTTGAATTTGCACCTGTATAAAATTCAACTTGTACAGGAATTACTGCCAAATGACCCAATTTTACTACGAGCTTTTGTTGAAACAATGTTGGAACGCTTTCAAAGTTTCAACAATATTCTGTTCTCCGACGAAGCCCATTTTTACTTAAATGGACATGTCAATAAACAGAATTGCCGTTACTGGGCTGCAGAGAACCCACATGCAAAACATCAAAAACCTCTGCATTCGCCGAAAGTAACCGTATGGGCGGCCATATCAGCAGACGGAATTATCGGACCCTATTTCTTTGAAAATCAACAAAGGCAATTTGTCACTGTAAATTCCGACCGATACATAGCCATGTTAAGGGATTTTTTTCTTTCCGCAACTGCAACAATTTGAAGTGAACAATTTGATCGTGCGACGTGGTTTCAACAAGATGATGCAACATGCCATACATCTAATGCTTCGTTGGCGGCCGTAAACGAGATGTTTGCTGGGAAACTGATATCGTGCCGAGGTGACATTGCATGGCCGCTTAGAAGTCCGGATCTAACGCCACTGGACTTTTTCATGAGGAGATACCTGAAAAGTAGAGTCTACTCCAATAACCCAGTCACGATTAACCAGTTGAAGATAAATATCCGAGAAGAAATGGCAGCTATTCCTCGCGCAATGTGTCAGCGAGTTTTTACCAATTTGAGGTTCACATTCGAGGAATGTTTGCAGGGAGATGGTGCACACCTGAATGATATAATTTTTAAGAAATATATTTCCCAGATGTCTATTTTAATTGAAATAAAGATGTCTATGTGTATTGTATTTAGTTTTTTTTTACTAATTTTTTTAAAATTTGCAAATCTTTGTGGCCCACCCGTTATAATACGATTCCGAAGCACATTACTGATTTGCCGGACAACAAGTTCAAGGTCCATGTCAAGCTGGCTTTACTGTCAAAAGGTTATTATAGGGTGGATCATTATGTGAATGATAGTGATGCCTGGAAGTGACTCCCTCTCTGTGCATCCACTAATATATTATTTTTGTACCTCTTATATTAACATTTGTACAGTTAACAAAAAAAGATAAACCCGATCGAGTTTCTTACCGGTTCTTCTCGATATCTGGGATATTTTCCGAACCGGCAGTAGTGTTTTGACGTTCATAAGTGCCTTCTTAGGGCCTAAATTGAGTAAAGATTATTTTAATTTTGATTTGATTTTCATACCAACTTTTAATATGGATCAAGGACACGGGTGTTTTGTTCAACGAAGAGCTAAAAAAAAGGTCGTCGTACGGGACAAAAGGCGGAATAGGCCTCTAGCGTTTGCTAATTTTGTGGGAGCTAAAATAAAATCCTTCAGGTGGTGGACGGCAGCATTAATACACTGATACTTGCTATTTACTTGAGGGTCCCAGCTTTTTTATCAAATACTAACTGTTAGCGATATCTGTACCAGGATTATTGGGCCCTGGATTATGGAATTGAACCCATGTCGTTCAACAAGGTCTCCGAGCAAGCTATTCATTCTTCAAAGAGTTGAAGTCTGGGCACATTGACGGTACTTTTCTTGGTGGTAAGAACAGCACAATCCAAACAACGGCGACCACCGACAGATCTAAATCCATCGGCGGTCGTTGCTGTCATGCCAGTCTGTATAAATATCTCTTAACGTTACGCTTAAAGGACCTAATGTTGTAAGAAGGAGGGAACACACTGGCCAGGAGAAGGTTCCACAGATTCACGGTACGAGAAAGATAAATCATAGAGAACTTTTTAGTACGTGCCGAGATGGAGGCTACCGTAAAACTGTGACTACGAAGCCCAGTTTGTGGTTCTATTGTGGAAGGGAGAGGAGGGTATTAGATTGAACAGCTCTTCAGAATACTCACCATGATACATACGATAGAACACGCTCAGCGCGGCGATATTCCTCTATTGATAAATAATTAAGGAATTTATAATTCAATAATTCCATAAAACCAATTTCACAAAAGTCTTATACATATTTTTAACCGGTTAACACTAATGAAATTACTTTGGTTAATTTAATTATATTACCTTAGGAAAGGTCCCTTGGGTCTATCACAGCCATGGAATTTTAACTAATCATTTCTCAGAGAAAGTTGTAGAGTTGGGAGGCTCGACGTTTTTACGTAGCCTTAGTTAGTAAAAATTTTGAACAAATTTTCAACATTTTAAACGTTTATAGACATTATATAACTAGCAGGTGGCTCACAAGAACTATCATAAAAAGTTGTTTATTGGAACGAGTATCTAAAGCACACGCAAAATTTAGCAAGACGAGGAAGGAAACTTGGATTGTGCTGGTGTCTGTTGATGGGCATCGTTAGTGGCCTTCAAACACTTAGGTAGCAAGTTTAAAAAACTCATCCAGACTCATCGCCACGTAATACAATGAACACGATACCCTACGTTGTGTTCATGGAATGCTAAAAACTTCATTTCTGAAGTCGTCATTCCAGAATTTAAGGATTGTTGAAAATTACCTCTCACATCTAATCGGTGGCTTTTATTAAGATAAATATGTAATATTACTTAATTCTATAGTACTGTTTTCAATTTAAATCAAGAACGCGAATTTTGTCTCCTTTCGACGTAAGGTTGCTCTGGTGCCTTTGATGTTATCAAATAAGGTTATTAAAATAACTAATCGCTTATAAGCCCAATTATTAAATTACTATTTTAGATTCCTATCTACCTTGATAATAAAATACTAAGGTAAATAAATAAAATAATGACCTAAAACATACACAATAAATATCAAACCACCTTCATAATATTTTTTTGTTCAGTTTGTATCACAAAAATAATTATCACAGTTCACGTTCAGGGAAGTAATTTGATTTTAATTCGATATCGTTTTTATCTTTTTGAATGTTTAAACCATTGTTTAATTAATAGCTTAAGTTTAATCAACTGGGTCAAGTCACGTGAACCTTACTTTAAACAAAAAAGGGTCATCTCTAGGGAAATTTTTAGGCAAATTGAAATTCACAGTCAGTTATTACTTCGAATTGACTTAATGTTTATACTATAACAAATAGGAGTACCTACAATATAGCATATTATTAATTTTAAATAAAATGTGTTTACCTAATTACTTAGGTGCGCAAGTAATAAGTTATACTTTTTTTGTTGCATTAAAACAAAAATAGCTCCAAAAATTTTATCTCGAGTGTTAACAACTTGAAGAAGTTAGCAATCAGTCATCAGTAAATAAGTAAAATACACAATTAAAAAATAAAATTCAGTAAAATCAATTTATATTACTATTATTGATGGCTCATAAATACTGTTGTATTTATATGTAAAATTATTTTAACACAACAAGAAAAAGTCAATAAAATTAACTCACATTTTTATCATTGACTAGCTGACCCGCGCAACTTCGTCTGCCTCACATAATAGCTCTCAAAAGGAATAAATTTTCGCCGTTTCTGCAACATTTTTCATTGATGTTCTGTTCCTATTGGTCGTAGCGTGATGATATAGCCTTCCTCGGTAAATGAGCTATCTAACACTAAAGGACTAGTTGCCAAGTTAGGAAGAAGAATGTCTTATTTTATTTTTCATATTACCTGTCAATAATCGCCTTTATTTTATACTTTGATATATTTTTATCAGCACATTTTGTATGTTATAAAGAAAAAGTAATCGAATGATATTTAAATAATTATAACGTAAAATGCAAACAGCGGAATGAATTTTAAATTTAAAAAAAGATCCCTGTTAATTGACAATACGCAATATCATTTACAACACAATAGTTCAATGCCGCGCTTTGTGTACAAAAACGGTCACTTGAAGTAATATTTAAAAGACTATAAAAAATTACGACAACAGTGTTAAATGTTCTACAAGCTATTATTATAAATTTAAAAATAAAAAGTACAGTTGGTGACAATCTTGTCTTGACACATTTAAATTATATTCAAATGTTATTAAATTGTTACAAATTTACTGTGAAGTTCTTATAAAATAAATAACGTCGCTTTTCGGGTTTTGTACTAAAAACTGTATGAACTGTTTTCGTTTTATTATAATTTCTACATATTTAATTAAAACACAATTGGACCTACTCTAACAAAGCAATAATTAAGTTCTTGGTAATTGTACCAAAATCTTCAATCAAAAGCAATGGTTTTCAATAATAAAGAAAGCTAACAACGTTATGTTATTAATTCCTGCAATAAATCAGTTACGTGTTAACAGGGCTTATTTAAAAAGCAGTGTATTCTAAACATGGCTAATAAAATTAAGTTAATCAGATACAGGATTATCTGATACTGAAGATTTTATTTATATTTATTTATGGGCTTATTCTATTATATTAGTAGTTTGCTTAGCCATCATATACTTTAGATACTCCTGAAACGCTCGAAACTTTCATATAATTCATCATCGTTTTACTACTTGTCTCTAGGAAGTTCTTGTGTAGAAAAGATTATTGTTATATTTTTCAATAGACTCATCAAGAACGTCATGTTTAGTCATTTTCATTTAATTTAATTTTTTTTGGTTTGTAATAGATTTTTTTTTTACTAATAATCTATTATATTAAACTACCCGTTTTTTAAAATAATATTCGAGGGATAACATTGTAAAACATTCAAGAAAATATTGCTCAATAGAATTTTTTGTATCAACTGCATATTATTACCGGGTGCTGTGTTACGAATCAAATGGCAAATGTTTACAGCACAAATAGATAATTAGTCATTTATTTTTACAATTATAGTTAAATAACAGTTTAATGTCGATTGTACATGCTAATACTATTGCAATAGTCACGATATATTTATTAGATGATGCGTAATGTCGTGAGCGGTGTATATTTTCTCAACGTCATCTATTCACACGTTTTTATTGATATATCATATTTTTATAAGTTATTTATTTTACTAATCGATCTCCATCGTTTCTAACACTGCACTTAGAATTCTTTGAATCATATTAAGTGCAACCATTTCACTGAGTTGCCATTAAATTATTCTTTTTCTTATTTTGGCAACTAGTCCTCTTTGTTGAAAACCATTAATGCCGTTATCGAGTGAATATAGTGTCCTGTCTTCCTTTGTCTATTATCCTAACAAGATGGTGGCTCCCTTGTTAGAGCTTTCAAGGGAGTTTTTGTGTCATCCCAGAATTAATGGTCCATGTTATTATTTCCAATCCACTTCACTTATGCATAATTATAATTACATTAATTACCATGCTTTAGTATGCAAAATGCCACCTCTATTAGACGCTATAGGGTCAAATAACGTAAAATGAATAAAAAACACTACATGACAGTTTGAGATCCCGCCAAAAACTGTAAAGTAAATATTAATTTTACATAGGGCTGCCATCATGTCTGGGTTTCCCCGGATTGGTTCTAGTTTTAAAGCGTCTGGGGAGAGGTTAGATAGGTTTATAAAAAGTATCCGGGTATTTCGCTGCGTTTCGAGATCAGCCAGCTGCCAATTGGCTTTCAGGCTGGCATGACAGCTCTGTCTGCCGATGGGTTAGTGATTTCTCGACAGTCGCCGTTGTTTTCAATTGTACTATACTAACCTTTCGTTACTTTATAAAAAACGTCAGTATTATAAAAAACAAAGGCTTGTAATCAATATGTAGGCAAAAGCAACAAAATTAACACGCAGCTTTCGAATAAATCCGATATTTATTTCTCCAATCGATATAACACTTTACTCCAAAATCCAGACTCTGTATTTATTATTTAATATAATATGATGACACAATTTCACACACGGCCATTAAATTCCAAACTAAACAAAGCTGATATATATAGATATTTAACACCCAGACACACACAACTGACATTTATGCTCATCACACAAAGTCAGTCATGGGCGGGGAATGAACCCGCGACCTCGAGTGGCATTTACTACCACTGCACCACGAGGCTTGTCAAACAATAATCTATCTTTAATAAATCTCATTATTTCTCGTTTTCTCTTACAGGTGCCGTTCGGGTGCCGCCTGCGGATAAGATTAGATAAGATGTGGCAAGGACACACGATAAATTCGTGAGATGAAAATGTATTACCAATAAAAATGTCTTCAATAGTGGACGCTGAGAAAATTCTCAGATAGAAAAGAAAAATATTCTGGAGTATCGCAACGTGAATTTGTGATACGTAAAAAAAAGTGACAGAGTAGTTTTTCTCCGTAAATGACAAACGTGTTTGCGTAAGGGAAAAGTGTATTGCAAAAATAAGAAACGGTGTTTACTTGCGGAAAATCATGTAATTTTTTTATGTACCGTATTAAAGTGAACAATAACTAGTTTAAAATAATAATTTATTTTGTGGCGTTAAGAAAATATAAACTTGTCTAATTTTACTCCGATTAATATTTATGAATGAAATATGAAATTAATTAATGGTAAAATGTTTCTATAGTTGAGTGATTTATGAAACTTATTATAAATAAACAAAATAATGAACAGATAAGTGTTAAAAACTGCTAAGTATGTACCAACAAACCTTTGAACGATAGGATAAAACCTCAGTCAAGAAAATGATTGGTTAAATATAATAAACGGTTCATAAACGCATACGATTCATAAAATATTCCAATCCATAAAAGTGTTTCAAACAGTTAACAAATAGGTTTGTGTTTCATGTGTTTAGTAAAACTCATAAAAATGTCATATACGTAAGTGTTCGTCTCATAAAAGTTTATGTTTAATAAAAGTGGTGAAATGAAATTGTCAAATTAGTTCATCAATAATCAAACATGGGTTGTCAGTTGGGTAAACTGGCAGCGTCGGAGCGACGAGGGAACAATGCCGGACCAGCTCTTACCGATGGTCCGCCTCCAGTCATGGATCCTCGTCTTCCACTGACCGCGAAGCAGAAGTACTCCATGCTAGCTTCGTGGAAAGGAATCTCGAGAGCAATGGAGAAGACCGGAATATGTATGTTTATAAAGTGAGTAATGGTTTATTTTACATTCTTCAATTCAGTTATTGATGTGATTGTATTTTAAAGATATTACCAATAAAATAAAGAACCATGTAAATATATACATACTAGCGATCGCCCTAAGCTCGAAATTAGACCAGAGATTTTTTGATCATAAACTATTTTCTGTTTGAAATTTACAGTACATATTCATAAACAATGAGTATTATCTATATCACTTGCTGTCACTTTTCGTTGAGTGACAATGTCAATGTTTTGTACGTATAGTATAATTACAATATTTTGTGTAATAAGTTCAATGGCACTGGTCTCGTTAGGATTCGCAGTATTAAATTAAATTTAATATATTAGTAACAGTATTATAGATAAATTTTAGCTTTCTGCACTCCTTCTCCATATAAACTTTAACCATGTCAAATCTAACAGTCTTCCGTGCAGGCAATACGCTTAAAATGGTACCGAAAGCTTTTGCTTCACGTATTAATATATAGATAACCCACTTCACTTCTACACAATAACCAAACTAATTACATCACGTAAAATTCCACCAAAATTACATAATATATGACCAGATAATATAAATTTATAGATTAAAATAAAAAGTTTGAACCAGTTTTTGGCAGTACGAACGTTTTATTAAACAAAACATATCAGTTGATAGATACAACTTATTTCGTAAATGTTTTTGATGGAAATACATTGGTGAACATATCCAACTAGATAGATAGGAGATACTGTGTCGCAAGGAAGAGAAATTTCCAAGGGGGATCAAGATTAACTTAACAGATAAAGCCCGAGAGCGTCGACTACAAGTTACATATATGTAGGTAAATAAACACTAATTCTATTTACTAAGCTCTTGTCACAGTAAATATATTGTAATATATGTATGGGAACTGTCTAGCACACATTTGGGAATGAATCAACTGTTTGTTAGCTTTGCAGTTGTTGACACTTGTTTTTAATAAGCTTTTTGTGTTTGTTTGTTAATTAGATACGTTACAAGCACCGTACATCATATTACATAAAACTTATGTTTTTCGTAGACTTTTGTTAAAATGTGCCCACGCATCGTAAAAAATTCACACATGACTTTTTCATAACATAAGTTCTATGTAAAAACGATTCAATAATATGATGTACGGTTTTAGCTATAAATAAACTGCTAGTTTTATTGTGATGAATATAGTCACAATGAATATTATACACATAATAGAATGCACATAGCATGCAGCCACTTTTTTACCTATCAATTGCTTCATTTGTAAATATATAAGTACTTAATTCATCATAGCACGCACATAACATGCAGCCAGGTTTTTACCAATCAATTGCTTCAATTGTAAACATGTAATTATTTAATTCATTATTACATTATGCAATACTGAGTATATTCACAAAATTATCTTTTATGCCATACTAGAAGATACAAAGTGCTATACCGTAGTCTAGTGAGCTTTTTTTACCTTTGCCGAAAAGGAGTAGTCAACGTTTATACCTAACTAGACCATCTACAAATTTAGATGTTCCTGTTAGGTCGTATCGATTAAATATCTGCTGTAGACTTTAGGCATATATAATCAGCTAGATAGGAATCCTATTGGTATAATTATTATTACTAGCGGTCGCCCAATGATCGAAATTCGACCAGTGATATTTTAATCATAGACTATTTTCTGTTTGACATTTGTAGTATGAACCTAAACAATGAATATTATGTCACTTGCTGTAAATTTTCATTGAATGACAATGTCAATATTTTAGGGGGTCTAAGTTCAATGGCACTCGTTGGGTTAGGATTCGCAGTATTAATTTATTTTATTTAATATATTAGTAACAGATATTAAAGATAAATTTTAGCTTTCTGCACTCCTTCTCCATACAAAATTTAACCATGCCAAATCTCATAGTCTTCCGTGCACGCAATACGCTTAAAAAGGGGTAGAAAGTTTTTGTTTCACGTATTAGTATAATGATTACATATTCATATCCGCTATCATCCTTTGTACAGTAGGCATCTTCTCGAGCTTCTTCTTAATGCACCAAGTCGAGCTCGCTCTAGTTTTCTGGTATTGGCAATTTGAAACAACGAGAAATTAACATTTCTTTATTTTACCATTACTAGATGAAAATTCCTCAAACCTAAAAAAATACTCAGAATATTTTCCTCTACCGTTAGCAGGTAGTGTTTAAAGATGTTAAAATTAATAAATTCACAAGAATATCCAAGTGAATAATTTTATAATATAGAGAAAAATTAGATGCTACTCAGTTGAAATTAGATGAAACAATTTATGTCAAATTTTGATATTACAAAATGAAAATCTAATGTTAATTAGTTTTGATCACGCGGCAGCCAATTTGCATGATAAGTTGTTAAATTTCTCGTTTAGATTACGGCCTTATAATTCTAGAGGATTTTACACACAGTTTTACTTAAGAATTACGAAGAATTTGTGTCTCAAGATTTTATATTTATCTATTTAAAATCGCCTCAATAATACATAGCTCCGAAGGCGTAAAATTCGAGTGTACATGCTTATTTTTATATCTGTGATACTCGTAGTTACTTGCCCACATGCCAGATTAATTGACGCTTATGGTCACTGATCACTCCTAAAAGTCGTAGCATGATGTTAGATGGCATATAAACCTTTCTCGATAAATCTTGCTTACTAATATAATAAATGTGAAAGTGTGTATGTTTGGATATGTGTTACTCAATCACGCAAAAACGGCTGAACGGATTTGAATGAAAGTTAGTACACAGATAGTCTATGACCTGGAATAATACTTAGTTTACTTTATATCCTGGTAAAATCATAACTTAACCACTGTTATCCTGCAAATATAATACCCATCTATGATTTTTTTGATTTATCGTATTCCGAAATCAGCTGGTGCATATGCAGTAAAATAGAGGGGTGGTAGATCGCGTCCACCATACACATAGTGACAAATCTATGATTTTCTTTTGGTTTGTCGTGTTCCGAGATTAATATATATATATCCAATAATACGCAGACGAAGTCACGGGTACCAGCTAATAGGCTATAAAATACAAAAGTAATTTTTCGACTTTGACTGGTAGCTCCAGTTAATCAGCGCGTTCAATCACACACAAAAACATCTACGCAATAATTACTCTGTTTCTTAATTTATTGTTTTGAGATTTGGGCGACACTTTGAAAGGAACATTCAAAGGAAATTTTAATGTAAAGTATATCTAACATTTAATTTTGTTGAACAATACGTTTTTGGTAACTATCAACAGATCCAAGAATGTGAATTTTAAATTATCCTATTTTAATTTTTTTTAATACTAATAAGGTGACAAACAAGCATACGGTCCACCTGATGGTAAGCGGCTACCGCAACCTATGTACACTTGTGATACCATACGGAATTGCCGACCTTCAACTCCCTTACTTCAAGGAGCTCTGGAAACTACTCACCACAGGAACACAACACAAAGGTGTAGATACTTTTTCAAATGATGTAAAGAATAATAATACTATCTCATTAGCCAAGTGAACAAACTTCTCGAGTTAGAAAGAAACAACACGAGACTGAGTACAATAACGGGACAATCTAGTTAAAAACCGCCCCCTGCGTTAAATAAGTTTTGATGAATGGGAGCTAAAAAGCGCAATAAAAGACGGGGTGAATCGAGGTTACCGGTGACGTAACTTAATCAAATTTCGGGTTCATCATCATCATCATCATTTCAGCCGCAGGACGTCCACTGCTGAACATAGGCCTCCCCATAGATCTCCAGAACGACCGATCTTGTGCGGCCTGCACCCAACGGCTCCCAGCGACCTTTACTATGTCGTCTTTCCATCTAGTGGGGGGCCGTCCTACGCTGCGCTTTCCGGTGCGTGGTCTCCACTCGAGAACCTTTCTGCCCAAACGCCGTCAGTTCTCCGAACTATGTGCCCCGCCCACTGCCACTTCAACTTCAACTTCACTATTTCGGTTACCTTAGTTTGTCTACGGATCTCCTCATTTTTGATTCGATCTCGTAGAGAAACACCAAGCATAGCCCTCTCCATAGCTCGCTGAGCGACCTTGAGCTTTCTTATGAGGCCCACAGTGAGCGACCACGTCTCTGTGCCGTATGTCATCACTGGCAACACACACTGGTCAAAGACTTTCGTCTTGAGGCACTGAGGTATTTTGTACGAGAAGACGTCGCGCAGTTTCCCGAACGCTGACCAGGCGAGTTGGATTCGTCGACTGACCTCTTTTTCAAAGTTGGACCTACCTAACTGGACTGTTTGTCCCAGGTAGACATATTCTTCAACAACTTCTAGACAAGAGTTCCCAACTGATACTGGGGTGGGCACCACATGGACATTCGACATGATTTTCGTCTTGTCCATGTTCATTTTAAGGCCCACCTGTTGAGAAACTTTGTCGAGACCATCGAGCATTGTGCCAAGATCTTCCAGCGATTCTGCCATGACTACGATGTCGTCAGCAAATCGAAGGTGAGTGATGTACTCGCCATTGACATTGATGCCGACTCTTTGCCATTCCAGGAGCTTGAAGGCGTCCTCTAGAGCGGCGGTAAACAGTTTCGGAGATATTACGTCTCCCTGTCTAACGCCTCTTCTCAAAGGAATTGCCTTCATGCACTGCTTCTGTACTCGGACCGATATGGTGGCGTTGTTGTACAAGCACTTCAACACTTCGATATATCGATAGTCAATACGGCACCCCTGGAGAGACTGCAACACTGCCCAGGTTTCGACCGAATCAAAGGCTTTTTCGTAGTCCACGAACGCTAAGCATAAAGGCAGATTATACTCCTCAGTCTTCTGTATAATCTGCCGCAGCGTATATATGTGGTCTACGGTGCTAAATCCTTTTCGGAAACCAGCTTGTTCGGGAGGCTGGAAGTCATCAAACTTGTGCTCGAGACGATTCGTGATGACCCTCGAAAACAGCTTATAAACATGGCTCAGCAACGAGATGGGCCGATAGTTCTTCAATAAAGTTTTATCACCTTTCTTGAAGAACAGGACCACCACGCTGCTGCCCCACGTTTCCGGCGTTTTACCCTCGAGTATTACGGAATTAAAGAGCTTCTGCAGGACCTTAAGTACCGGTGTTCCACCCGCTTTAAGAAGCTCTGATGTAATTCCGTCATCACCCGGCGCCTTGTTGTTCTTAAGCTGCTTAAGGGCCATCCTAATCTCGTACAGGGTGATGTCGGGGATATCTACGGTATAGTGTCGGGTCAGCCCGGCTCTCGGATCTTTAGCCGGGCTGGTAACAGGCTTAGTTGACGAGGTATATAATTGCCCATAGAACCTTTCGATCTCCCTTAATACCTCTGGCTTGGTAGACGCTACGCTGCCATCATCCATTTTCAGCTTCGTCAACTGGCTCTGCCCAATAGATGCATTCCTTGCGAACACTTTGGAGCCTTTATTCCGCTCTATCGTCTCTTTAATACTTTTGGTATTGTAAGACCGGACATCGTGTCGCAAGGATTTATGAATAGATCTATTGAGCTGCCTATAGGACTTAGCGTCATCGGAAGACTGCAGCGCCATACCACGCCGATCCGCCATGAGTTTTCGGGTTTGATCTGATATCTTTTGAGTCCTATTGCTACGGTGAGTTTTAAAGAACTCGGACCCAACCGCATGGACAGTTTCTACCAGCCTATTACTAATATCATCTATGGAGACGCAACTATCTAGGCAATCGAATTGGTTTTTCAATTCGAGTTGAAAGCTCTCGGGGTTTTGGAGTTGAGCATTAGAGGGTCGGAGCGTAGACTTAATCAGGCGAGACCTTTCTATTTTTAGATTGATATTCAATGTGCCTCTAACCATTCGGTGATCACTGCCGGTTTTCACTCTGTGGATCACAGTGACATCATTGAATATTTGTCTCTTCGTGGTTATGATGAAGTCTATCTCATTTTTTGTGGAACCATCGGGGCTCATCCAGGTCCATTTCCTATGAGGTGGCTTCTGGAAGAAAGAGTTCATCATAAAGAGTCCCTCTTTCTCCATAAAATCGGCCAACCTCTGGCCCCTAGGGTTCCGTTGCCCATAGCCAAATTGCCCCACTCCCAACTCTTCACCATCTCTTTTGCCCAGCTTTGCGTTAAAGTCTCCCATTACAACAGTGAAGTGGGTTTTCGAGGTATGTATGGCCCTACTAATGTCCTCATACAAAACCTCCACTTCATCATCAGGGTGTGCCGAGGTCGGTGCGTAAACCTGTATGACCTTCAACGAATATCTTTTGGATATTCTGAGTATCAGGAACGCTACCCTGCTCGACACACTGTCGATGGTCACGATGTTGTTAATGAGAGACTTCCGGACGATAAACCCGACACCACCTAGGGACTGTTGGTCGCCCTCCCTGTAATAGAACAAGTTACCGGATTTCATGATTATCGTGTCCTCACCCTCTCTTCGGACTTCTGATAATCCTATAAGATCCCAGCGTAACTTGTCTATTTCCTCTTCCAGCTCGACAATCTTCTCGTCAGTCCTCAAAGTGCGATTATTATATGTTGCCAGGGCCAGTTGTCGTGGGGGTCGGTAGCTGGAACTCTTCCGGGGATTCTTAGCACCCCCTGCCCCGCCGTTACCATAGCCGCTACCGAAACTAGGAATAGCGGGGCCGCCGGGGACTGGGGGCCTGGTCGTTCTTGTCGTTTTCATTGGGGGGATTTGCCCATACTCGCCACGCTGGACATGCGGGTTGGCGAGCGCAGATATTGCTTTTTGTTGTTTAAGTGGGGGATGCTGCTGCCCATCCCCTAGCTTTTTTTCCCTTAGTCGCCTCTTACGACATCCACGGGTAGAGATGGAGGGGTCAATTCTAAGCCGGAACCACCACGGCAAAAAAAAATTTCGGGTTATGGTTACCTTTTTTGGTCTTATCAGTTGCTTTAAGAAAAAAACATTAATCCTACAAAGTGACAAAAGTATAGACAATTCGTCAGATAAGCAATAAAACTAAACGAAAGGACCAAAAATGTTACTATCTTTAAATTAATACGTGAAGAGAAAACTCCAGACACATGTATAAGTATACAGGGTTATTGGTAATTCGCCGTATTCCCGTTAAAACGTTAAAAAAAACAATAAGAAACTTAGCTTGAAGATTATTTTAAAAACTTATCCGTTTTCTTAGCTCTCCAACAATGTATAAAAATTATGAATTTATTTTAAAAAACCTGAAAAAAAAATTATCACAAAGGAAGGAGGCGGAAATTCGAATTCGAACTAAATTTAAGGTCGTTCTTTAAAATTTCCATAAAATCAATTAAAAATAATACCCAATGTAAATAAAACACATAAATACAAATTTGAAATATAATTTAGAACCAGTAACAGTTAAGTAGTAATAAACAATTAACAAGTAACAAGACATTTTGCAATTTAGCCCGATTAAAGTTCTTGCTCGAAGTGACTTCCTCTATTGCTTAAGCAAAGTTGCATTCTTTTTCTGAGTTGTAATCGTATTTGCTGCGTTTATAATTCTTGTTTCTTCTTCCGCGGATAACACAGGCGAGACGTCGTAAACTAGGGATTTCATGTGACTCCAGACATAGAAATCAACCGTCAAATCGTTACGGTAACGTTACGGAGTTGACATATGAATTATATGGAACTTAGGAGGTGATGCGATGCTGGTCGGGTGCCGGGTTGTTAGGTGAGTGACAACGTTTACTTAACATGACGCCATCCATGGGGTATTTGAAATTTGATGATATCAATAATCTGTCCCATAAAAGAATAGAAAAACTAGCTTATAACAAATGTGTTTTTTTATTTAGTCAATAATCGTATAGTATTCGTAAGGTTTACGGGGCGTTATGTTCGCAATGAGACAAAGCACATTTTCAAAGGGTTAAAAACGTAAGGAAGTCGCAGGCTGAAACTGGTATTATATAAAATAACTTCTCACTGTACTGCGAAATAATCCGAAGGGAAATTCACGTACCTTGTGTCGGGAATTATTAGCAAAGAACGTACGAAACGATTCGTGCGAATAGATGGAATGTCTACGATGCGAATGAAAAACGATTTCCGTAATTCGATGCGGGAATTCAATTTACATTTCTAATATTTATATCAAAGATTTTCAAACCGATATTGGACCATTTAAGAAAACACCTACAAATTAT
Organism: Saturnia japonica; assembly: GCA_033032175.1. NCBI lineage: Eukaryota > Metazoa > Arthropoda > Insecta > Lepidoptera > Saturniidae > Saturnia > Saturnia japonica. The sequence goes on from CM065317.1 coordinate 1,551,873, forward strand.
TTGAGATTTTTAACAGATTTAAAACAAAAACTTTATACATGTATATGATGTATTTAAATTAATAAGTCTGAATGCGAATGTAATTCACGAAATACAAAATACGGACTAGAAAAAGCCCTACCACCATATACTATGGTTTCATTACGATGTTTAAATTTAAATTTACCGGATATTCGGAAAACACTCAGAACCACTTTTATAAATCGTTTACAATTTATACATACAATTAATAAAAATTGAAATGTCTCTTTGTAATGTCAAAATAACAGTTTTTTACTAAATACATATGAAAGTATATACGATACCTATAACAAAAAGCCCATTTTAATTTTTTTTGTCTGTCTGTCTGTTTGTTCCGAGTAATCTCCGAAACGGTTGGACCGATTTTGACGGGACTTTCACTGATAGATAGCTGATGATATACGGCCGTTTTCAATAACTTATTTATCCGTTGTTTTAGCTACTAAAGATAGAAAAATATAACTTTTTGTCCTTACTTTTTTTTCAATAACCTATCATTGGATAGTTTTCCGTATTTACATAATATATATCCATATCCTATAGCTTGAATTAATAAGAGGGAAACCGATATCTGTTTTAAGTTAAAGATAGTACTTATTACAAATATGTACTAATCGGCGATAGTAAACTTAGATATGTTATTGAAACTTAGGCCACTTTTATTTTAGAAAAAGAATTAGGGTTCCGCACAAATAAAAAAATCTGGTCATGGTGAATCGACTCAGGCGCTTAAATGGCATATGCCGAGTAAACTATATGAGATATAGCAAATTAATGTACTACATAATTATAGGCATTAAAAAGACCTACTATAAAGTCCGGGAGAGTATACATCTGTCTTCTAAGGAACACCCACAATAAACATTGTTGTCTTTAAAATAGCCGGGAGCGTGGGAACAAGATTCGCGCGGGCATTCTGTAGTCCACGTGAGCGAAGCCACGGGTACAGCTAGTGTAAAATAAAAAAAGATATGTGTGTATACTTATGTACGCCCGTAAGAATTTACACTTTTTTGTAGTAACAAAAATATATATTAAACGATTTGGATGATTCTTTTTTTTTTTTATTTGATAGTGGATACTTCAAATGTGGTCCCATTTAAATTTAATTGGCATTGGACCTTCAACTTCGAAGATACACCAGGGAAGTTCTCAAAATCATTGAAGTTGGTGTTCTTTATTGTTTAAAATTGTCTTGTAAAAATGTATTTTCGATCGTTCTTGACGTAATATAATCAATAAGACGATAATAAATTTTAAAATAAATAAAGCCGTATATGAATAAAGAAATTGTCACCAAAAAAGAAGTTGAATATATATAGGTTGGTGATTACTGACTTTATAGTTGTCAACAAAAATTTTATTATCATATTAATTAAGCCAGATGACCCGTCCGAGTATTTTATAGAGCTGTTAGCTCTGTCTTATTAGCTTAACAAATTGTTAATAGATGGCGTATTCAATATATTTTCATTAACATCAACAGATGGCGTTTACGATAAAAAGTTTCGAATTAACTATTTTTACTAAAAGATTAATTTGAAATTATTGAATATATTTTGTCATTATCACGGAAGATACGAGTAAGCTTTAAAATTATTTTAGAATCATTCGTTTTGATGAAGAATTGATGGAGATTTTGCGGTTTCCGAAAGAAAAAAATCACATTTGAGTAATAAAGCATATAGTTGAAATCAGACGTTTTTGACCTTCGAAATTTATTTATTAGACTCATACAGCAAAAACATCAACCAAACATAGAACCAACAAATTATAGAAGGAAAACCAATTTCATGGGGAAGCTTTTTGTTTCCAAAATCCTGTGTATGAACTAAGCGAAGTTTACATAAATTTCATTTCAACGTTACAATTATTGTTTTGATGGTAAAGTTCGCAAGAATTTGAATGCGGGATTAGTTAACGAATTGACGAGGTTTTAACAAGTTTTATGAATGAAACAGTACAGACTGGCCTATTTTAGAATCGTAGCAGGCTGCTGAGTTATTAGTTATACTTGTAATATTACAAAGCTTATCAGAGTGTTTGTTTTTTGAACGCGCTAATTTCTGTAACAAGCAGTCCGATTAGAATTTTGTTTTCCTTTTTATAGCTTTGACCTGCGGTTTCACCCGTGTGTAATTTAAAAGATTACTGATTGATGATTTATAATACCCCAGTAAAGACAATAGTTTTAGTAACATTTATTTGTGGGTGTTTTGCAATGCTCGGTTTTCGTAGGGCGGCCAGGATAATGCGTCAAATCGCACGGATCGTTCGTGTCATTTACTACTATCGATATAGACCCGAACCGAAAGTTGAATTATTTAATTTTCCATTATCTCCTAAACTATGGGTCCAAAATAAAGGGCAAGGTTTAACTTCATAACAATTTCTTGATTATCGTTGTTTAATTTGACAGCCATTTAAGCCACTAATTAAATGATTAAAGACAATTAACTTTTACAAGTAAGAAATATTGTTAAGTTAGCTATCACCCACTTCTTAAATTTTAAGATTTTTTTTTTAATTATTTCGTTATTCTGTGATACATACTAGGTTAGCACATGAGAGGTCGAGTTATAATGGTATATTAATGTCTAGGCTATGCAGACGTAGGCTATTGTGTCGACCCGGCGCGGGCGGCGCGGCGGAGCGGTGGCGGCGTAAGCTATTGTGTACGAATTAGGAGATTTACAAATGGATAATTGAAGTTTCCTTATTATACAACTCTATTGAATCGTGTCGCACAGATAAGAAAATAAAAAATAAATATTATCTAATGTAAAAAAACAAGAACCACAGCCCTCCGAAACAATAGGGCAGAGAATATAAGAATGTAAAAATATTTACTCATAATTTTTAGATTGGTCAGTTTTCTATTTAAGAAAAGGTATTTACAGACAAAACAGAATGCCGAGTAATATATATTTGATTACTTAATATTCCAAAGTTAACTGAAAGGGGATCCTACAAAAACAAATCCTCACTCTTTTCCAAAGAAACCGTGCAAGAAATAAATTAAATTTAAATAAAGACTCTGCCCAGACCCTCTTGTTATTACGTTGAGAGCGAGTGGAAAAAACTGCCTTTTCATAAATTCTACCGACCGGAAGCAATCTTGACCCCAAACAAAGGTTCTAATCGAAAATTTTAACCTGAAATTACTTAGATATGACGAAATTAATTATTTATGTATAGGTTAAATTTATGCTCTGATAACTGTGTTTATTTATCTAATACGTATTTACTATTTATTAAAACATATTATGTATTTATAATTACATAAAACTATTTTTTAATCGTTATAGGTTTAGCTTTGTTTCCCTAATCTAACCTGATCTTAAGTGACGATGTGGCCAATATGGTAGCACGCTATGCCTAATGGAAGACTGGCTCTCAAGGGCAGTTGCCGGAACACACATATTGGTGTTTAGCGACAGATTTTCAATTTGAAGGTGGTAGCTAACCAGGCGGGTATTAGAAAAAGCCTCACCAAGATTCTATGGTCTCATCACGATATTTTTCTTCATCGGGTGGTCAGGCTCATTGCAGGGGTTCGAACTCACGCCGATCGACGCCGAGTCCATACAACTTACCAATTACCAATACACATACTTTAAATAAATTACTTTCTGCAGTTTAATTGATGATAAACCCGTCACAATAACTTTTATTTGATTTGTCCCGTTTCGGGATCAGCCAGTGTATATCCGGCCGGTGAGATCCTTGCAGGCCAGCATGACAACAGCGAGAATAAGTCACTTTGCCGAGTTACCATTAAAAAAAAAAAACTATAAACTTACCACGACGAAAGCCACTAGGGATTTGGATATAATCAGGTTTATTCGGTAAGACAAGGTACCTAAAAGAATGTTATGAATTTTATGTGTGGTGGTCGCGATACCATCGCGTGCACGAACGAACTTTATGACTCTATTTAGCGTACCTCATAGTTTAATGTCCAGCGAAATTTTTCCCATGTGTAAATAAAGCTAACTTATGTCGTTGCAATGTTCAATTAGGTATTCTACTATTTCAAAAATTTAACATTCTTCAAGGGATCGCAGTTGGTTAAGCTATGTCCATTCTTAAACAAATTAATCAAAGGAATTTTGGACGAATCGGAATTACTGAGTAGATTTAATTAATATAACGGTCTGAAAAAGCTACATATAGATTGGCTGTTTATTTCAATGTATTAACTACAAATTATTACTAAAACAAAAGGTTTTCTCTCTTCACTCAATACTATGAATACGAATCTATTCTGTACAATTAATAAAATTGAAGTGTCTCTTTGTAATGCCAAAATAACAGCTTTTTACTAAATGCATATCAAAGTATATATGACACTTATAACAAAAAACCAGTGTTTATAATTTTTGTCTGCCTGTCTGTCTGTTTGTTAAGGGTAATCTCCAATAAGATTATATCGATTTTAACGGGTTTTCTCACTGGCAGATAGTTGATGTTATAAGGAGTAACTTAGTTAAAATATTTAGGGTTCCGCGCAAATGAAAATCAGTTCAGAAAAACGAGAATTTTGGAGCGCTTAAATGGCTTACACTGAGTGAGCTACAAGAGATATAATAAAATTAATGTATGACGTATTTGTAGATCTTATAAAGACCTAGAAAAAAATCAGCAAGAGAATATATATCTATATTCTAAGGATCACACACGATAGGTATTTTAGTATTTAAAAATAACCGGAGCGGGGGGTAGCAGGATTATGTAGTCCACGCGAGCCGACATGACAACCGAACCTATGATCCCCATAGTTAAACTCTTAACCGCAAGCCCACGGAAGGGTTTGTGCCCCGAGCTCGATATACAACCATTTTAAATTACAATAAAAGGTCAAATGGTTACGAGCAAAGTAATAACAGTTCCAGTCACAAAATAGGCTTATACCCCTCCTTCCACAGATTATATTCTGTCCTCGTACTCCTCCCACACATTATTCAACAATGATTCAATTACAAACTTTATTGGCGATTCTGGCAAAACTATATGCAAATCCAACATCGATATGTACCTAACATATTGTTATTGGTATATTTGACAAATACCTGTAAAATTTTATGTAAGATATATTGTTAGTAAATTTTTATTCATAGATAGACTAGAGCTTTACCTCGAGTCATAGTTGTGTTACATCTCATCTTTTTTACTTTCTAACTGAATTGTCAAATACAAAATTTCATAGATCTATCTTCAAAAATTACCAATTTCCATACAGACGGTCAATTCGAGTAAGTTTTGTTTCGTATGATTAACACGATTAATTTTGGATTCCTTGGATTTAATATTTAGCGGCCGTTTTCAATAACATATCTGAGTTTATAGATAGATCACAATCCCCGATTAGTATATCGGCTACTCTCTATTTGGGCTGAGTGCCTTAAACGCTCGCCCCCAAGCCCGGTAAAGCTTTAAAAGCCGTGAGCGGCTCTATTTTTGGATAAGGCTCATAAGGCTAACAGTAAGGTCAGATCTAAAAAAAATTTATTCAAGCTATAGGATATGGATATAAATTATGTAGATACGAAAAACTATGCAAATTAACAAAAGTACGGACAAAAGGTTACATTTGTCTATCTTTAGTAACTGAAACAACGGATAGAAAGATAATTGACAACGGCCGTTAGTCTACGCTAGTTTTAAAGTAGTCGTTTTAGTAAAGTAACGCTGCACGTAGCAAGAAAAACAATACGAAAATTCACAAAAAATCGTTGTATAGTTATTTATGATTTTGTCGTGCATGATATTTTAATATCTGGACGACCGAGCTTTGCTCGGTGTATTGCAAATTAAAAAAACAACTATCTAGGTATACTTGGAATGTAAAACATTATCTAAATACAAGAATTGATCCAAATCATTGGAGCCGTTTCCGAGAAACCAATTACATACAAGAATTGCTCACTTAATATAATAACATGACGTTTATCAGTAAGTATGAATTTTTTTAAAATGTCATCTTATGCATAGTCGAAATGCATGTTTTTGGTTAGGTCATAATGTGCACGACGTAACAATTAACAAATTTATTCTGTGGATATGCCATGCAAGTCTTCTTATGGTGAATATACTTTATATAACACATGCGTAAAGTAGTAAGTGAAAAGGGAACAGAGAGAGAAGTGTCCAGTATAAATATTGGGAGGTGAGCGCTGAGTTGCAAAGAGTTGAAGAGACAATTTTTTTTAACAAACTGACTATACTGTTAGCTTCAAGGGCCTTGGAGCCATTAGAAGCTTTGACAGCTTCAACGGGCTTGGAGGTAAGCGCGGAAGGCGCTCAGCCGCGAAAGCGAGGCGACAAAGTCAAGAGTGCCAAAGTAGCAGATCTCGGCTTGGGCTGTTGCCGATCATGCAAATAAGTCGCTATCCGACTAATTCCCTATCCGTAAACTTCGATCTAACTATACGAATATACTTCAGGGTGGATGGAAAAAAGCATCTCCAGTTGGTGTTCCTCGCTTTCTTTGTCTCTTAGGTCCTTTCCATACTGTGGTATGTTTTGTCCACACTTTTACTCCTGTCCAAATGCATCATAAAATATTTCACATCAAAATATTTCCGCTATAGATGTGATTTCGGTACATTACTTCGTCGAAGCAGAGTGATTTGTCCCAATTTCTAAGTCCAACTATATAACTTTGAATGTTCAACTTTGCCCTTCACGGTTATTGTCAGTCAAAACTAAGAGTGAATACTACTCTCTAAATGACACAATGACAGAACGCATTCAGCCGAGTGAAACTCGCTTCTGCAGCTTCCATTGTATTTGCCTAGAAGTAGGTTTCCATTAGTGCAATAACAACGGGCAATGCATTATTCTGAACAGTAATTATTCATCTGTAAACCATAGATAATGTACAATGCTGATTTTATTAAATATATGAACTCTATTTTTTATTGTATTTAAGTTGTGATGGTCGAGTGGTTTAGATCCACGGAATTCTCCGGAATTCGCGTACATTTGCCAATTCAAATTGGTAACACGATTATTGGCTGACGGTGAAGAAAAATATCTTGAGGAATACTAAACGCGTGAGAAATGCTAGTAGTACCATTATAGAACTGATTTCTTAGCGTTTGATTAATACGTCATGGACTGGCGTGGTGATTAAGCCCATACTATCCCTTGGGTGTGACCTTTGCTCAGCCATTGCTGTACGTGCCCCATTGGGCACTTACAAGCTGTTACTATTATAATTAAAATTTTACCATTGAAGAATTGTCATAATTGTTATAGTTTAATTATTTGAATTTGCAACACTATTGGTTGATGGTGAAGCCAGGAAACGTGAAAGCTTGAGGAAAAGTATTTTTTGTATGATTGCTATTGTATCCAAGAAAATGGCTATTATTGTGAACGTTTAAAAACAAAATAATTAAATTCAGAATTTTCCCAGGAATTTATTCTTCAGTGATTTGCGAAGTCTCATGTTGTATAATGCTCGAATTGCCCGCTTTTAAATTGTTTAATTGCCTAAGCTCCGAATCTATTCTTTTCACTTTGAATATAAGTAAGTGTCGTCTGCAAAGGGAACCATCACTGTTTTCAACCACAACGGTAGATCGTTTATACTTTATATTATAAACGAGAAACAAAATTGGTTCCAAAACAACAATGGTCCTAAAACAACTCGGTAACTGGACATACAATGGCTGCTCCTAAAACGCGACAAACGTTATGAGAGTTACTATAACAAATCAGATACAATTACCCTATTATAGTCACGATTCACCACCCATATTAATTCGAATATATTTTCAGACTGGTATTGTTATACAATTATATAAACAAACAAAATCCTCCCGTACATCAACAGGGACTGCTCATCCAGAGTCCTCTCTATATTTTCGTCAAAGTGTCCCCGTTTGCAGACACGTACGGGTATTAATATTGTGTTATCGGATAAATCCCCTCTCAATTTATGTCACGAAGTTAAGGGTCACGTACCTAAAGGGTCTTTCAACCTGACTTCCGTTGGTACCAACTGTAGATATATAAACGTTAGATTTTGCTAGCGAAGGAGACTATTTTTTTTAATTCATAATAAATGTAAAATTTCGTGTTTATTATATTACTAGCTGCAATATTAGCTTGTAAATTGTCCTTTGTCTAGATATATTTAGACCTCTTCCCAAGGGAAGGCAAGGACGTAATTGCCATGACAGCCCATGTCATATTAGCGATTTCTAACGCCGAGAAATCAAGAGTTATATATTTTTCATACTACAAGAACATTTCTAAAGCGTTCTAAAGATTTTCTCACGATATTTTCTGAATTAGAATCTACAACATAAAATCTCGCGAATCACTAAAGAACAAATTCCAGGGATTTAATATCTTAACTTTGCCCTCCCAATACATTCTTGATAACTTAATGTACTTTCGTTAAAACTTAGACAAACTAGATTTTCTTAAAGAGCAGCACAATGTTAATACTAGAAATAGATATAAATTAGTTGTACTGTGTTTTAGACTTAGTAAGACCAATAATAGTTTTTTTAAGTAATAGTGTTACGTTCTATATTAAGATGAGCGGACAGCAAGATCAAGGCCCATAAGAAGCCGGTTTTACTGTCAAAAGGTTATTTATACATTAGATCATTATGTGAATGATAGTGAGGTCTGGAAGTGACTTCCTCTCTGTGCATCCACTAAATTATTATTATTGTATTATACTAACAGTTAAAAAAAAAACAATCGAGTTTCTTGCCGGCTGTCCTCAATGACTGGAATGTTTTCCGAAATGGTAGTAGTATTCTAACGTGCATAAGTGCCTTCTTAAAGTGGCATCCAACGGCCCGTGGTATTGCAGACGGACGTAGACCAGCCCACATCGACGCACCATGGGAAGAGTGTAGTTTGTGGAAGCGCAGAGAATCCTGGGTGTGCGGTTCGTAGCTATCCATGGTCGTCGGCCGTGCGTGATAATCCACAATAACACGAATCGTGGGAATCCACCTTTAGGACCTAAACTGAATAAGTTTTTTTTTTTTATTTTGGTTTTTAAATGTACGAGATTTCTGTAAATTCGTTGGCAACGATATTCCGCCGGTATTAACCACTCGACCACCGCGACTTCATCACGTGCTGTGCCACGCGGTTTCACTCGCGTTTGATTTTTTCGGTTCTCCTAGAGCAGCCAACTGGTCCTCGGGCCCTGTAACCCATGCCGCCGTGCCATACGGCCACGATCCACCTGAACTACTAATTCGTTCTCACTTAGCACACTTCCTAATCTACAATTTGCAAAGTAATTACTCCACTACTAAGAGACATAGCGTGATGTTAGATAGCCTATTAACCTTCTTCAATAAATAGACTATAAATTGCAAAAAAAATAAAGGTAATCTGACTCATGATAGTCTAACTGATTAGCGCGTGCAAACAAGCTATATCGTTTGCTTTATAACATTAAGTATATCGCCTATAACTATAAAAAGTTTTCTTTTTAATTGGAACTTTCCAGAATAAGTATCGTTTACACTATTAAAACAATAAGCTGAACTATTTTTTTATAATAGTAAGAAGTACAACCGACTTTAGGTTTTACTAAACATTTATAAATTCTATAATCATTATTGAAAAACATTAAAGACTCAAAAATAATTAAGTAAATTAAGCTTTAAGATTATCAATAAAGTTAATAAGAAAAAAATTGCCAAGTGCATGTCGGGCCACGCGCAGTGTAGGGTTCTGTGGTTGCCCGTCTCAATGTGCAAGATTAGGAAGGCGGCTTTATGTAAATTTCAATGGAATTTCTACGAAATCTATTCTCCAACTACACTCGACTATTACTATCACTCGTTGGCTTGTAAATCCTACTTACCTCTGATAGTTTCCTTTTAACTTCATTATATTATACTACTAACATGATTTTTTTCACATATCCATAAACATACCATCACGCTTGTATCCCCGAAGGGTTAGGCAGAGGTTTACTAATGTACACCCACAGTTCACCAGGTATGTTTTTAGGTCCCATGTAATAGGGGGCGAGCCTATTACTCTTAATTGGGCACAAAGCCAAATTCCGAGCTGTTACTGAGAATTTCATAGAAAAGCCCAATAACACTTTGCTCGACCTGGTAATCGAACCCAGGACCTCGATCCATTTAGCAGGCAGGGGGACCCATGACTCTAACAAGAATTAGCACTTTAAAAAGCTTAATATTTCGCAAACGGATTCTTAAATTAAAAAATGATTTTAACACATCCCAAAATTGTTTAATGACCTTTCCAACGACATTCCACACAATCACTCCCATTTTACCTTTACGGGTACCTCCCCTAAACATTTTTTTTCCACTTTGTCGGCGTTATTTGTATGTATAGCCATACCAAATTACAGCTTTCTAGTACTAAGAATCTCTGAGCTAAGCCGCGGACAGACAGAACAACTAATATAAACTCTATGGGTTCCTAGTTCATTTCGGAACCCTAAAAAAAGTTCCTATCTTAAAATTTATTCTTAATATCTACAAAAATATTTCTGAAAACGATTGGATAAAATATCATTACTTTACCATACCATACCATGTTCATTAATTTTAATTACCATAATAAACCATTTTAATTACCATATTAAACATACACCATGAAATCTATATCACAGCTCCTCCATGAATTTAAAGTTGATGAAAGATAAATAAATATTTTCTATTCATTACCGTTAGTATTTGTGACATAAATGTTATATAGCACTGAAAATGAATCCGTACCATCCGCACTAGTACATATGTCAATCTACCTATAGCACCTACAAGGGCGACAAGTGTTGACTATATTGAAGGGGCGCTGGAGCTAGCGAGATAAGAAATAATTGGAGAGATTTCGGATGTAAAAAATGAGCACTGGGCTTACATATCATAATCAACAAATTACATTGAACAAATGAAAAAATATTCGGAAGTTGAACATTTCCCAATTCATGTTTTTTGTCATATTCTATGGTTCAACTCATAACCGTGCTGTCATCAACGTACTTGTGTAGCCAATTGTAGTTCTTTCTTCCAGAATTTTCTTAAAGCTTGCCAGATTGCTTAACGTTTATATTTACTGCTCATTTCGTTAGGTTCGAGTCTTGAAGTTATATAGCCTATAACCTTCCTTAATAAGTGGGCTATAAAATGAAAAATGATTTTTTAAATTATAACTGGTAGTTCCAGAGATTAGCGTGGTTAAATAAATAAACAAACAATATCTTGAGCTTTGTAAGATTATTAGATTACAAGAGTTTATTAGAATTTTTTTATAATTTTATGCAAAATAACGCAAGCGTATGAATTTACAAGAAAAACATTGAAGGCCCGATTAAATTCTCTTCAAAAATATCCTAAAATCACAGTCTAAAGAACTCTAAAACTATGTAGATTTGTTTGTACACGTAAGGCCCATAAAATAATTTATAATATGGAGGCAATTTAGGAATTTATACTCTAATTAATGTAACCTTCAAAGCTTAAAATAACTGAGAAATAAAAATACTTAAAATTCCAGCTAACAGTTATCAATTACTGTCTGAAATAAACGTTCCGAAAATATTGTTTCATTGAATCTTTCAACAAAATACAATTTAGTAAATTACCTACTTATTTAAGTTTCTTTTTTGTTCCGCCCAGTACAATATTTTCATAGTTCTGTTCAAACTACATAGTTCTGTAGTGTCTAATAGAAATATTTTGGGACGTGGAAATAATCTGTCAAAGGACTTGATTTGATACTTGTTTGGTAGTATTTTTAATTTGGCGCCTTATAAAAAATTCTAGCAAATATGATGACTGACTAATTTATTTCCCGATTTCTGTAAGGAGTTACGAATATTTACAATATATTATTTAACGGGTAATAAGGCAAGTTAAGACAATACTAGTAAATGTAAAAAATATCGACACATCACAGAGTAGGAAAATAGATAAAATACACATACAATAAATAATTCATGTAATTTCTCTTTGTTATTGATTTCCAGTCAAATAGCTAAAAACGATTATTATTTCCATTAAATCGTAATATCGCTTTTAACGACAAAATGAAGAGTTAATCATTTCTAAGAGCTTCAAATCGCTGATACACACTACACAGTGAACACAACACCTTGAATTCACATCACCCACGCATCTGAGCAAATTTTTTGTAAATATGTTAATGTTAAAGTAACGTCACGTAATCACTGGGTACTGCCAGAATAGGGGGTTTCTCCCTAAATTCAGGAGGTTTTGAAATTCTGTGGGAAAATTTAGGGAGACTAAATGTACAGAGATTCTTATCTACCAGTTGAAAAAAAAAACAACAAAATCGGGTATTTTTGCAAGAAATGAGTTTCTTGAAAGCTAACCTCTATTTTTGACTCGGAGTTATGTATGAAAATGAAACGAAAACATCAGCTTTCCTTAAATAGTTTGCCCGGGACTTCATGTTTCTATTTTTAGCTCGGGGATTTAGAGGTAACACTAAAAAAGGTTACATAAGTAACATTAATAAATGTCAAGTGGCTTTATCTCTTGATCTCGAATTTTAGGGGTATTCCGATGTAGGTTCAAGGATTAAGGATAAGACACTAGTGCTGATAGAACTTTAGTACTTATATCGTGACTTCCCTCCACTAAAACCTTTTCCTAATGTTCCTAAGTATCTATATATTAATACGTGAAGTAAAAGCTTTCTACCCCTTTTTAAGCGTATTGCGTGTACGGAAGACTGTGAGATTTGGCATGTTTAAAGTTTTTATGGAGAAGGAGTGCAGAAAGGTTAACTTTATCTATAATATCTGTTACTAATATATTAAATTAAATTAATACTGCGGATCCTAAACCGACAAGTGCCATTGAACTTAGACCCCCCAAAATATTCACATTGTCACTCAACGAAAAGTGACAGCAAGTTATGTAGATAATACTCATTGTTTAGGTTCATGAATACCTACTGCAAATATCAAACAGAAAATAGTTTATGATCAAAAAGTCGCTGGTCGAATTTCGAGCTTAGGGCGACCGCTAGTATTAATAAATCTGTAGATGTACGTCTTTATTTTAATCAAAATTCCCCGATAAGCATCATATTATAAAGGACTCTGACCCACATTGTGTCAGACCTAAAGTGCGTGTCGGCCGTCGGGCCACGTGCAGTGTAAGGTTCCGTACTTGTCCGTCACAATATGCAGACTTAGAGAGGGGGTTTAAGTAATTTTCAGTTGAATTTGTACCAAATTACTTCTCCAAGAACATTTTATAAGTTGATTGACTATTTTATTCGTTAACTTGTAAAGCCTAATTATCTCTGATAATTTTAGTTTTAACATCATTATACTACTACCTACTATGAATTTTTTCCCTTAATCAAAAACAACCATTTAGCTGTCATGGAGGGGGGACACTTGACTCTAACAAAAATACCATTTTAAAGCTTAATATTTCGCAAACGGATCTTTGAATGGTTTTCACACTTCATTTCACACTTCACACTGATTGTCTTCTTCTTTTTCTTCCTAACTTGGCAACTAGTCCTTTTAAATGAAGACCATTACTGCCATTATCAGTATCCCAACAAGATGGTGGCTCTCTTGTTAGAACTTTCTAGGGAGTTTTTGTGACATCTCAAATTGCATGCTCCCAGTTTATATTTATAATCCACTTCACTTATGCACAAAAACCAAACTGTATCACGCAAAACGCCACCAATATTACATAATATAGGGTCGAAAACCTAAGTTAATGAAATAAAAATAACAATCAGAACATGTCACTTGAAGATCCCGCCAAAAAAACCAACGATTTTCTTGCCGAAGTTAAATTAATAATGACAGCCGGTGCGGACAGATTTTAGAAAAAAAAGACGGTGGGTTATATAATTAGAAAATCACTTAAGAAATAAACTCGAAAACATTTTTGTCTGTCTGCTATTTGCTTGTATGTTTGGATTTGAATAAAAAAAGGCTTGACCGTTTTTATTAAATTTGTACATGAGAAATTTCTATTATTTTTAATAAGAATATTTTAAAAAAATTTAAGGAAATTTTCTAGACGGGAAGCTTGAGTCACTCCTCTTTAAGGTCTATACTATAAATCCTTTAAGAAGTGTCTATAAAAAATAACCATGGAGCCGTCTGTCACTGCTAGTATTATTATATATCTATAGTTTATTTATTTGATTTTCAAATATATAATTATTCAAACCGTCGACATTGTCAATAGGACCGTCTAAGCCTAAATCAACTGAAACTTGTTTAAAATGTAAACAGTAGGTAACTAACTACCTACTTATTTAGGTTTAGGTAGTGCCAGTGGAAAACCCTTTCAACGCTTATCCACGACCCACGCTGCATGAAAGATTAAATTGGCCCGGCGACGCAAAAAGTAACTTTAATGGCGAGTATAAACGTTTTTATAGACCCAAATATGTCGAAGCGTATCTATCTACCTACGCAACATTATACTGAATAATTTAACACTTTAGCCATTGAATCATATCGTACTAACGTACTGGAACGGTTGTTTCAAATAAAAATCCTAGCGGCAGCAGAGCAGAGAGAGTTGTACAAAAATAAACAATTAACATTACATCAATTAACGAAGCAATTTTGGCGTGATCGAATCAAAAATGAAGAGATACGCAGTAGAACCAAAGTCACCGACATAGGTCTAGGTCTGGACTTACGTGGCAAAGAGCGGGACACGTAGCTCGTAGAACGGATGGCTGATGGAGCCAAATGAGTACTCGAATGGCGGTCACCTACTGGAAGATACAGCATGGACAGACCCGCCACAAGTGGGTCGGACGACCTGGTGTAAAGGTTACGGGAAGCAGCTAGATGCGGGCAGCATAGAACCGGTCGTTGTGGTGATCTTTGGGGGAGGCCTATATGATGATGATAAACCAATCATATATAATAGCCATTCCATTTTTAAGACTTAGTAAAACTAATAAAAGTTTTTTAGGTAATTGTGTTGTTAGGTTCCATAATAAACTTCCGAAGCACATTAACGACTTGTCGGATAATAAGTTCAAAAATCGTGTTAAGCAAGTTTTATTGTCGAAAGGCTATTTATAGGGTAGCTGATTACGTGAATGATGGTGATGTCTGGATGTGATTCCCTCTTTGTACATCTACTGAAAAGGATAATAACTGTATATAATTTAATACTGTAAAAAATAATTAAAAAAGCAAATAAGATGTTGATAAACCCGATCGAGTTTCTTGTCGGTTCTTCTCGATGTCTGGGGTGTTTTCCGAACCGGTGGTAGTGTTTTGACATTTATAAGTGTCTTCTTAGGGCCTAAATTTAATAAAAAATATTTTGATTTTTACCAAACCCTAATTAGATGTGAAATATGCATCATGCGGAAGAAGAGTACGTAGAATTGCAGTCCAATTATGAATACTGTGTAGTGCGAAGAGAATAGGAAAGAGTTGTATGACATAATTTAATTGATATAATACTAAAGGGTAAAGTTAAATTCATGTCATATAGGGCAGCTCTTCGTGCGGGATTCCCTGATAAGATTTTTCAGTCTAATAAAATTTTATATACTTTATTATATAAGAATATTTAATGAATTCACTGGGGTTTTTAGTAATTATTAATTAATTATTCGTTGTTTACAATAATCTTAATAATATTAATACTTCGCCTGATAATAAATTGTTAGGATCTATCGTCGGTGGTCTCCGTATAGAGTTATAAAGTCCGTTAGGTATATAGGTATGTTTAGATGGTTAAGGGCTGTGTTATATTATATATACAATTTATATTGTATGCATTGTATTATATTGTATATATTATCATATATACATGCATGTATCCTGCTACACCCGCTCTCAGTTATAAGTTTTTTTATGATCTACGATGTACTACATAAATTTGATACATTTCTTATGGTTTACTCAGCGTAAGCCATTTAAGTGCTCCAAATCACCGGTTTTTTTTTAAATCAATTTTAATTTGCACGGTACCCTAATTCTTTTTCTAAAATAAAAGTATCCTAGGTTAATCCTTTTAAGCTATCTAGTGAAAGTCCCGTGAAAAACGGACCGTTTTAGAGATTACACGGGACAAACAGACTGACAAAAATTTTGTTATTGGTTTATTTCGTTAATGACGTCACGGATTTTGAGTAATAAGGCTGTAATAAATTGAATTGACTCCGTATTGACTCTTTCTTTAACATAGCCCCACATAAAATCGGGTGCTGTTAAACCACATGATCGGGCTGGGCACTTCACAGGTGAATTTCGTGAAATTATGCGATCGTGAAATTTGGTTTGCAATAAATTCACTGTTTCGGTGGCTATGTGACTTGTGGTACAATCCTGTTGAATTTCCTTGTCAGTGATATCCATATCATCAATAATAGCATCTGCCATTAGTAGCATGCATAAACATCTCTAGCGTAGTCCATTGACGGTAAATGCATTTCCAGCCGAATTTTCGAAAAAAAAAAAAACACGGCTAAATCACGCCCCCAGACCACAGCGCATCATACCGTGACACGTTGAGCATGTAAAGGCTTCTCAACAATCGCTCTTGGATTTTCAGAAGCTTCATTGCCTGCAATTTTACTATTTGACTTATACAGAGCAATGTGGGCTGCGGGTTCCAGCGGGAACCAACGGGTTGATCTTGAATGATT
The DNA here is from genome assembly GCA_033032175.1 of Saturnia japonica. NCBI lineage: Eukaryota > Metazoa > Arthropoda > Insecta > Lepidoptera > Saturniidae > Saturnia > Saturnia japonica. The sequence continues at coordinate 1,568,547 of CM065317.1, forward strand.
AAGTGAATCTACATCGATGTAAATGGTCGGCCGATTTCATTCCTTCACCAGTTGTCAAAGCCAAATCCTTACGCAAAATTCGCTATGTAGCCTTTGTGCAAACCCCCAGTTGTTGACAACGTCGAAGGTTGATGAATTGACAAATTCCGATTTTCTTCAACACTGTGGCTGACGACTGCGATGTTTTCATTTGAACGACTCGGTCGAACACACGTTGGAATTGGCAAATTGTATACCGAGCCTGTCGACTCAAATTTATCGACCAAATTCTTGATAGTGGTTTCAGAAGGACGATTATGTTGACTGAAAATATCACGAATTTTACGAAATGTAACTTTTAAAGATCCACCATTTTCATAGCGGATTCTTATTATTTTAATGCGAATTTCGAGCAAAATTGAATTCATTGTAACAATTACCGAAGCTTCTACTACTGATATGTCGAATAGCTAAATGTCAAAACTGTCACGTTGTTGCGATTTGCCCCTATTAAAAAACAAAATTCTTATTGAAAAACCCTTTAATTTCATATGAATTAAGTAAAAAGCTGTACGAGTTCGTGGGTGGTTGCTAGTAGAATATAAATCAACCAATCAACTGCGCATAAATATTATTTTTATCTGGCGTGTAGTTATATGTTTCACGTTAGTCAGAAAAGTGTTTATAAGTAACAAAGTCACGGTGTCGTCTCTAGTACTTGCGGATTTTAACTCATTGACTTTAGCCTCAGTGTATATAGGTCAACGAGTAGAGATATTCTTAACGCGTTGTTTGTTTTTATTGTGTTATAGGCAAGTGTTTAAATATAAACATCGTTTGATTAATGACTTGGTCGAAGATAGTTACGCGATAAATATTAAATAGGCACACCGATTTGTGCTTGAGGATATTTATTTTGAGAATGTTAAGCTAAGACACGCAAGCTTTTATTGATTGCCATCTATTTATAGAACGAGTTTTACCCTTTTTTGTTTAGTGATTCTGAAATGACCATATAAAGGTTAACGTGTAAATATTTAATACAAAGATATAAATTAATACTAGGGACAGAATGTGTGAAAGTAATATTGAAAGGAGAGTACAATCAAATCAGCTTGGAGACGTGTTTCCGTTTGTATTAGTGTACGGTATTGTATACATAGGTATACCTATAGAGGTAGTATATAGTGTACGTTTGTAGTTAGAGTGCGAGTCATGTGGTAGTTAGCGCAAACTGCTTTATTCCAGTTTTAGTCACTGTGTGTATTACACAGTGTAATACATACATTATCTAAAACCAGAATATTAGGGTTGCCAACCGTACTATATTATATAGTATCGTATTATATTTTAGTTAATTGTACTATAAATTATAGAAAAATAATATTGTACGAAAAATACTAAATTTTCATCGCTAATTCAACTGTCACTCTTATTTTATATTCTTTTGTTAAATTAAACAGAAGGGCAAATTATCATTGAAATTTATTTTCATTTTGTCAGTCATATTTTGCATCACGTCTCACAGCCCACAGAAGCTTTTCGCCTGAGTTTTGCATGTACTCAACAAAACCGTGGAGGTTTTTTTTCCAAATGTGTTCAGGCATTCAAAAGTATTAATGGAATAAAGAAACTCACATATATGAAACCTGTAAACAGTACACTCTTCTTTTGGGCAGTTGATTTATAATGATTAAAAACAAATGTGTATTTTATTTTTCCTAAATTTCCCAAAAGTACTATATTTTTTGCAAATTTTAAAAAATATATTATTTTCTTCCAAAGAAAGGTGGCAACCCTAATTACACTATTAAAAACGTAAAAATGTCTCCACGTTGATTTACCTATAATCGCTGATGATATGGTGAAGCCAGAAAATCTCTACGAAAGCTCGTCTGAGTGTAATTAGAGAAGTGTTATTTCCAACACTCATGCACTTAAATGAAAGCTGGGTGTGGTAGAAAAAACAATGAAAGTAGAATAAATGCAGTAGAAATGAGACCGCCAAGAAGTAAGTTTATAGCTGAAATTAAGTGCCGAGATTAAGAAAGGAATGCTTAGACGGTTTGGGCATGCAGAGAAAAAGAATGAAAGAAGAATGACAGATATACAAAACGAGTGTAAATGGGAACGTTGAAAGAGGAAGGCCTAGATAAAAGTTGCACGATCAAATCGGGGACGTTTTGAAGTAATGTCAGGTCAAAAGTACTCTAAACCGACGAGCGTATATGAAAAGATTTATAAATAAAAAAAAACGTTCTTCAAGAGCTTTCTCAATTAAACTAAATAAAATTTAATCGACAATGAATAATATTACTATATTTCAGTTAGCAAATATTAGGAAAAAGTTTCTTGTCAAGTAAGGGTACGGAATTAACCGTCACGCCATTTTGAAACAATTTAATAAACATTCTATTTGAGGGCACGGAGTACCCCTCCCCTGCAAAGTCGAGCGATAGGTACGGCCGTGGCTTCTTTACCGGAGTCATATAAAATTTCACGGCATTTAATAAGAATATATTAACCTTATTGTTTTGACATTAACTAAAAAGTTTTGGGAATATATATTTAGGCACAGTAGATTCTAAAGCATGGAATTTAACGAGTAAAGGACAGGCCAGATTTTAGCCAAAATTACTCTTTTTTTTACTATCCACCCCTAGACTTGGCTGTCAGTGTTTATGAGATTTCACTACTTTTTATAGACAAATCGTCGGAATCGAAACGTGGCCCATTTTTAACGGCATGTTTTAATTGGGATCTAGAATTCTAGTAATATGGTTCAACAACAACAACTTTATTGAAAAAAGAAAAGATTTTAAAAAGTCAATTTATTCCTCTAATTTTCGCTAATAGCGAGGAACATAAAAGTCTTAAAATTATTTTTGTAATAGGGGATATAATATGGCGTTGCCACAAAACAAAAACACCTTTATGAGATAATATATATAACAAAAACTCACAATTTACTAAATAGTTTGCCTATTGATACAGTTTATATTAATTTTATAATTTGTGATAACACAATGTAAGCCGGTGTCAGGGTCTATCAAATAACGTAGCTTTGAACACTGTATACAGCGTATCTATGTTTAGCCAGCGTCTAAGTTGAAAATCTATCGTTAAGCGCTTTTCCTGCACTTAGAGCCGGTCTACCTTTATAAGTGTTACAATGTTTTTACTTCATAACATTAAGTGAGACAATGACGCTAAATAACATTATATAAAATGTGAAGACCAGCATAGTTTTTCTTCGTTTTAATGTGTATGTTTCATCTACTATAATAAAAATTATTATCTTTGTCACTTTACAATTTTCTTCCAACTGTGTCAGTCAATCGACCAACTCTTCCGCTCCGCCGTTAATGTACACACGTATTCCCTAATGTTGTTTTCACTTTACGTACTTGCATAGAGCGCGTCAGATTACTTGATGTTATTTGTTACTGCTCTGCTTCTTTGGATTACTTATAACCTTCCTCACTAATTTGGGCGGTGTTAGGGCTGTTTTGGCCGACTGGGTTGCGACCATCATGCTGGTGAAAAGTCTGCCATAGTTTCTCGCTTTTGCGTTTCGCGATTTGGTATCAGCCTGTGCATATCCAGTTAAATTGAATGACAGCGGTGACCGTCGATGGATTACGATCTCTCGGTGATCGCTGTTGTGTTACGATTGCCCTGTGCTTAACATTAGAAACAGTACTAATTTGGCGTGCAATTACTAAAAATATGGACTACTAACCTTTAAGGAAATATCTAAAGTTAATCTAGTGTTAACATTATTTGTTATATTTATAGTAAAAAGTATTTTAAACGAAAAAGTAAAAAAAAAGGTATCTCCGGAATTATTAAAATTGACAGACACGTAACTTAAAATATGATGGAAATATACGATACATTTTTAACTCCATGAAACATGCTTCTCAAGGTGTAAAAAAAATTTATAGGTTCTAAGCGCTATGGCCACAATCTCAACTTATATAATGTAACGATCTGTCACGAAATGGTAACACGCTAGGCGTAGTGGGATCTTACTCTCAAGTGCAGATGCCGGAACACACCTATAGGTGCTTGGTGACAGATTTTCAACTTGAGGTTTGTAGCTAGCCAGGTGGAAATTAGAAAAAGTCCCAACACCATGCTATAGTTTCATCACGAAGTTTTCCTTCACTTATTTTGATGTCGGTTAAAAATATGGCGGTTACTCAATTCAAATATTTTTTTATGTATATTCAGCCATATCTTCTTTGTTTATAAACCTATTTAGATGATTCTTTTTTTTGTTGGATAGGGGATACTTCAAGAATGGTCCCATTTTAGTTTCATTCGCATTGGACCTTCAACTTTGAAGATATACGAAAAAAACTCTTCAAAATCATTGAAGTTGATTCTCTTTTTTTTTTAAGATTATATTGTTAGATTCCAAAGTAGTGTTAAAACAATAATATTTCGGTTTTGCCGTCTCATAATTGAAGGTTGAAGTTGATGGTAATTTTCAAGCTGACGATAGCTATAACGATAATAAAACATAGTACTATTATAAGTTTTCAATGGAGATACGAATATTTATCAGTAAGTTTAGTACATAAATTCAAACTCTTGAGTTGTAGAGTTACTATTAACTCCACGTTTTTACGGATCCCTATTGAATTGAATTTATCATCGAATCTTTTCCCTTATTTTACTTCTTATTTCGTTCATACCACAGGTTCATCTGAAACTTCATAATAAGCCACTGTATTTTAGAGATGTAGGGCACACAGAAATTTCTTTTTAGGATTCAATCTACTTGGGGCTATCACTTCATTTACTGGAATTTTGATACAATTAAATAATAAAAAGAAAGAATTTTTATTACTTCTCTACATTTGTTAAACTTTTAGCTTTATAAATAAAAGGAAATTAAAACCGAAAAAAAAAAACTAACTAATTGCTTAAAAGTCGGTTCCGATAATTGTAATTAGTTCACATTTACTAAACTGGTAGTTTCAAGAGATTAACACGTTTTGAACAAACAAAAAAGCAAACTCTTATGAGTTCAGGTGTCTTGAACCTAAACCCTAAATCATAATAATTTGTTAATTAAGATTGACAGTTGCATACCTTTTGCTAAAACTGAATTATTTTTTTGTGCAAGTCACCCTTAAGCGTTATGAGATTTGTATAGATAACCTTTCATAGTAAATCCAACATTATCACTTACAAATTAAAGTTAAATCCAAATCAACGGCGATCACGGATAACTGAAAGATCTGTCAATGGTCGTCACCGTCATGCGGGCATGTCACCGCGACGGCTAATTCATAATATTAATGATTGTCTCGCACCAATCGGGCTCATTTTGCATTTTCCATTAATTCTCCCTGATTTTCTGAAAGCTTTTTAACATGAAGTAAAAAGTTTTCTTTTATACAAGTTTCGAACGACGTTTCTTTATAAAGAATTAAGTAGTTTAAGTGACTCAGTACAAGGGCGGGTATTTTGTGAAGTGAAGTTATTCTATTATGAATTAGAGGACTAGTTAAACCTCACAAATAGTGTTTTCATTATTATTATGAATATGTATGAAGTTGGAGTCACGGGTGGACTGTTCTACAAATTTTAAATCGTTCAGCGTGCTATGGAAAGAGCTGTGTTTGGATTTTATTTGGAGTATACAATTATAAATGATGTAATCAGATAAAGAACTAGGGTTATCGACATAGTTCATAGGGTTAGCTGCTAGGCCCACTGCAAGATCGAGAGAGGACCTGCGCAAGGTGGCTGGATTAGACTGGATGCGAGATATCGGATCCAGTGGTGATCCTTGGGGGAGGCTTATGTCCACCAATGGGTTGATACAGCCTTATTTATTATAATGATAGCGTTTGAAGTTACTTTTTAAGTTCCTTGGTTTTTTAAGTGTTACTTCTTTAAGCGCTTTTTGTAAAAAAAAAGTTGTGCGGTCGAGGGAATACCGTCAACAACAAGTTAGTAAAAATAAAAATAAGTAAAATATTATTTTATAAACTAGATAGTTCAACTCACAAAGAACATATCAATGTAAGTTTATATACATACTAGCAGTACTCCGCTGGGGTTTTTATTATGCATTAAATATTTACATTCCGTAAGTTTATTTTTAGTCATATGCCGTATGAATTGAGGTTTTTGGTTGACTATTATGAATATTGTTTTGATTTTTTTTTTTGCATATTTTTAAAATTATTGTTAATGATTCTTCTAGCCTGTTAATTATGAAATCATATATGCATCCCGTCTACGAAATTTTATCAAAAGCTGTTGAGAATTACCTAATACAACTTATTATATATGGTTTTTTTACAATTTCAAAAATATTTTTACAAACCTTAAGCTTGCTAATTATCGAATTACTTATCGAATTTTTATGTTTTTTTTACTATTCCTAAAAGTGTTATTAAAAATTCTCACAGAATGACTTCCCGTGTACAAATATCATCAAAAATCGGTCAAGAATTACCAATAATTTATAGGTATTCAGGAAAAAAATTCTACGATTTATTAAAATATTATTAAAAATTCTTAAAACCTATCAATTGACATGTTCGTCTGCTCAAAACTCAATACTCGCACGTACACTCATATAAAATATATATAACATAAGATGCAGAGAGAAAGTGGAAGATACACGGCGCGAGTATAACGCTTTTTCATTACGTGACGATTTCTACAAGTCAACTCCTACCGCTAGCCGCGTTATGTAACTTCGTTCCAAAAATGAATTGATAAAATTGATTTTTTAAGATTCGTGCGCTTATTGTAACAAAAAATCTACACCATAAGGTTGCTTGATATAAAACAAGGTTTTATAGTGGTGAAGATCGTCATTCTCGATTTTATGCGTCACGTGACTTAAAAGGGTGACTATTTAAAGTAGTATGACTTCTAACGCTCGTACACTAAAACAAGCAACCATTTTTTTTAAGCTGTCAATACCAAGATTTCACATTTCGAATTCCACGTATTCCGACTCGCTCAAAATTGACCTTTAAACTTGAAGGAAATTATTTCCTTTGTTGTGCTCCAATTCGAGAGTTTTCCAATAAGCCAATTAGTAGATTCTCAAAGATTTCCAAGTTCCCTCATTATGGATGTTACTTTAAAAACATTATTCTTTTAAATATATACGTCAAGTGTGCTAATAAAACGTCTACCTTCCGTAACAAGGGTCCAAGTTTCGGATTAGGGCCCAGGAAATTTGCGGGTAAACTTGAGTTGCGAGATGTAGGTGTTAACATTTCTTGTGGTTCAGACACCGACAGTTCAGGAAATAGCATACTTACTAAATAATCGCTTACTGGACGTAAGTGTGATCCCTTTGGTTTTTTTTTATATTGTAGTATATTCTCGTGAATAGCATTTCCCATGTGAGTTTTATTTTTTCATTTATTATAGGTTTTAACGTTAGGCCATAATCGTAATGTTAATGAAGAACTTATTGAAGAATGTCAATAAGACTAATGAAGAAGTGCCGGAAGACACCTATAGGAGCTTGGCAACAGATTTTCAACTTGCATAAATGCCCTACCGCTATGCCATGCCATATTTCTTCAACGAAATCTCAACAAGCTCATTGCAAGGATTTGAACTAACGTTGATGACAAAGAAACGTACCTATACGCAAACAGTTAGTCATCATTGCTTAAAACATTGATTTTACTTAAATTGTGATTTTCTTAAGCTTTATCACTTCAGACTACCTAATTTACTGCATTGCCTTGTCTTCTATAGCACTTGGTACTGATGTTTAGAATTAAGTTGAAACGGCTTATTTTTTAGTGCCTTTTCTTATATACCTCTTCCTCCCTCTCTATCTATCCCTATCCTTCCTTCCCTTCAGAATAAAACACAAAAACGTGAATATGATACTAATGCTTTGTGTCAACAATAGACTACTTAATTCAGATCAAAGACTAATATGGCTATATAAACTAATATGGCTGACAGCGATCTCGTCTGTTCACGAAAAGTAAACTTTTAAAATAAAGGTTTGTGGTTTTCTAGGTCCCACAAGAATATAGTAATATTTTTTCCCTCTTATCGGACAATAGTTAATCATTGAAGACTTAATATAAAAAAGGTCAACTAGTTCATTGTAGCCGACTCGACCGTTATCACCATACAACGAGTTTAACACCATCGAGTCCCAGGATCAACCGGTGCAAAGTAATCAAGCGTATATAACAGGGTTCTGTACTTGACTGGGCTACAACTATCTTGCATAGAGTGATAAACCCGACACAGTGACTCTCCTGTGGTTTGTCGCGTTTCTGAATATATGGATATATCCAGCTGCCGAAAGACTTGAGCGACGACCAGCGATGGGTTGTTGAGCTCACGATGGTCATCGTTGTTTTTTTGAATTGCACTTTGTGTACCATTAGTCGCAGTGCAGTCACATTGCAGGCATTTTTATCTGTCTGTCTGTTTGTAATTCCGTATTTAACACAAAAACGGTTTGACCGATTCATAAGAATCTTATGTCATTGTTCAATTGATAGGCTTTAAGAATTTTCAGTAATACTTTTAAATTTTCAACCGATTTTGATGAAATTTTTACACAGGAAGCATACATACATTCCTTCATTGATGAATTATCAGAATTATTAATAATGCTTTGAGAAACCATTTTTTTTAAATTAATTTACAACGGATTTTGATAAAAATTGTATATGTCATTCATCCAAACTTATGCTAGTACTAAAATGAAACGGTAACAGTATTAAAAAGAATTTAAATTTTAATATTTCAAAAGGAAAACCTAAATAATATTATCGTGATAATATTTTTACTAAGGACCAAGTATCTAAGGAGTAAAACAACAAATTTATCCAGTAGTTTTAGCGTGATGAGCGCACAACGGCAAACCTCAATCATTTTATTTATATATTAATACGTGAAGCAAAAGCTTTCTACCCTTTTTAAGCGTAATGCGTGCACGGAAGACTGTGAGATGTAGCATGGTTAAAGTGTATATGGGGAAGGAATGCAGAAAGCTAAAATTTATCTATAATATCTGTTACTAATATATTAAATAAAATAAATTAATACTGCGAATTTTAACACGTCCAGTGCCATTGAACTTAGATCGCCCAAAATATTGACATTGTAACTCAATGAAGAGTGACAGCAAGTGATGTAGATAATACTCATTGTTTAGTTTCATAAATACTGCAAATGTCAAACAGAAAATAGTCTATGACCAAAAAGTCGCTGGTCGAATTTCCAGCTAATAGGGCGATCGATAGTACAAATAATTCTACATAATAAATGAGCGAAATCCGCAGGAGAATCAAAGTCAATGACATGGGTCTATGGATAGATAGACTTAAGTGGCAGTGGGTGGGCTACTTAGCTCGTAGAACGGATAGCCGATGGGGCTATAGAGGTCTAGCGTGGCGGCCACGTACTGGAAGACGCAGCATTGGCAGACTTTTTACAAGATGGTCCGACGACCTGTTAACGGTTTCGGGAGGCCGCTGGATGTGGCGATCTTTGGGGGAATATTATTAATTTAATATTTTCTATCGCCAGATTATTCGAAGAGAACCAAGATCTACTGAATATGTTCGAGAAGTTCCGCCAATGTAGAACGAAGGAGGAACAGATCAACTCTATGGAACTGGCTGAGCACGCAAACAACGTGATGAATACATTAGACGAGGGCATCAAGGGTCTCGACGACCTGGACAACTTCTTCCAGTACATCCACCAGGTGGGAGCCAGTCATCGGAAGATACCGGGATTTAAAGTAGAATATTTTTGGGTGAGTAAACTTTATACTTTGCTATAAGAATCCATTACATTAGGAAGAGAGGTGGGCATAGAGAAATTTCTTTGTAGATTTCTCTCTACTTGGGGCAGTCCGACTGATGGAATACCTACGAAAAGTTCGCTTAACTCACGACGCGCAATTTATCATAGGTGCTGGTGGTTAACTTTGGTTGCGTGTAATTTTGAAACCGTGGTATCTTCTACGATATTCATTTAAATGATATAGTGTAAAGAGCAATTTTAATCTAAATTAAATGCCCAAATTAACTTAGATATTTATCTGGATAAAAATTAATACTGAATTGGAGAAAATAGCTTCGGAAATAACTTAATATTTTTAATTAAAATTTTGAAGATAAAAATGGTTACCATGAGTCATCCATAAGAGATACACATATGCCATCGCGGACTGTTCTCTAGGCTTTTTAAAGAACTACAACTCTTGATAACATTATTTCGATATATCTCACAAGGTTTAGCCAGAGTAAGTCATGTAAGCACCCCAAAAAAGTTTTTGCCGACTGTTGTACAAAACATTGAATTTTATCTAATAAACAAAAACTAAAAATACAAAATACAAATCTTGCCTCAAAATTTTTTAAATGACAGTGAATCCCATATAAATATCCATTGCGTGGTTTAGAAGAAGTATTATACTATGTCAATACATAATTCATGTCATTATCAATATAAATCTATTTCAGCTACTTTACCTACAAAAGCAATAAACAAACAGGAAAAATAATGTATTAATAACAAGCCAAAAGTTTGAAGGACCGTTATATCAGGACGCATAATAGCAGGAAATACAAATAAACCACGCGTCCCCTATAACTACATACTTTTTTCAATATAATTGCTTCTGTCCAAATGTTATTCCTCGACCTTATTTAAATACGTGACGTGAATGATATACTATGTTTTTCGCTTTCAGAAAATCGAGACTCCTTTCTTAGCTGCTGTCGAATCGACACTCGGCGATCGGTACACGCCCAACGTTGAAAATATCTACAAAATAACCATAAAGTTTATACTGGAAACACTTATAGAAGGATACGAAAAGGCTGGCAACAAACCCAATTCCACGACGTGAGCGTTAAAAATTGAATAAAATTTCGCTGGCGTACCTATTCAAAGATTTCTCTCGAGTCTGTTTAAAATTTAGAAGGAAGATTGTGACATTTTCTAAACTTTTCTTATTGAAACGAATTACATGATAATATGTATATTTCAAATTCTTTGAACTCGAATGTTGCTATACGAAAAAAATAAAGTCAATTTAGAAACAAAATATATAAAAAATAAATAATAGACTTTCATAAAATGAATCTTGTGTATAATATGTATATTTTATTAACTGTATTGATTTATTATACATAGCTTGTGTGTTAAATGTATGTAGTTAGTTTTTAAAATTGCATTTAATTATGAGAGTAAATATTTGTACGCAGGGAGCATGAATCGATTTGTTGAGAAGCTTTTTATTAGTAAATCTATATGTGATAAATAAGTTAACACATGAAAGTGTAGATGTATCAAGGGATACAATATGCGTGTGGTTGTTATTAAAATATATCAACTATGAATAAGTTAGAATCAAAGTGCTTGTTAATTTTATTTTAACTCGAAATTGTAACTTTTTCTTTGTATTCCATTTTTCGACTAAATCGCGTCTTCCGTGTCAGTGTTTTCTTAAATTCTAAATAATTATTTAAATGAATTACACAAATATAATTAATGTTTTAGAAACTATGTGTATATTGTTATTATTTATTTTCTTGACTTAGATTTGGAATAACTTCTAAGTACTAAATTTGTTACAGTTGGCACAAACTAATTGTAAAATTTAGCACAACTAAAAAAAGAAAAACTATTATTAAATTATTTTTACGCGTCCTTTATGTAACCAAAGACAATTTGTTTATGTTATATTATTTTTTTTATGTTTAGAATATTTAAAACCAGTTGTTATGTTAAAATCTTTGTAGGTACCTACGTGAATTCTTGTGTATAATTCTTACAAAAATGTTTGTCATGTATTAAAAAACGTGCCAAGAAATATATACAATGTTCAAATTGTAGGCATTTTTATCATTTACGGTCGAATAAATTATTATAAAAAAAGCATTATTTCAAATGTCTAATATATTTTATGTAGTTATTCTCTATCATACTTTGAGCCTGGTGTGTTGTTTACAAGGAACCATAGAAGGGCCTAGTTGGAAAAGTCCATAAATCCACACTATTAAGTTTTTATGAAAACTCCACCAAATATTCCTATCAGGCTTAGAGAAGAAAACTCAACTATTTTTTAAGCATTTGAATAAATAGTGTATATTCATATTTCATATATGCTCCATACGTTAATTTTAACTATTAGATGAATCAGATCAAAGAGTCTCCAAGTGGAGTTACGGATATCTGCGACTGGGTCCTTCAATTGTCATTTTTACGTCTATTGAAACATATTGCAGGCGCAGACAGAGAAGGAAAAGACTAACAGGTTATGTAACCGGGTGTAAGATTAATTTTAGATAAGTTTTAATAGCCAAATTTGAAAAAACACTGTCAACCTCGATTATTTTGACAATTGTGTAAAAAAGCTATTACAGCATAGATAACAATTTTTACAGCGATAAAGACATCAAATGCATAGCAGCCCTTTCTCATTTGCTCTTCATATTTTTTGTATGTCGCCCTTTTCTTTCGTAGTGAAAGTGTAAGTAATGTCCCAAACTTTTTTATCTATTCCTTCTAAGACATCCTCTAATGTATTATTAAGTTATTTAAAATATAATGGATTATTTAACCAATCAGAATTAAAATAGGTATTTATTATCTACCAATCAGATTGCGAAATATATTATAGTTTTTTCTACTTGCTGGTTTTGGTTTAAGGGTTTTTGTAATCAAAACAGTCAAAGTTGTACAAATAAAAAAGTTTCGATGTAGAGTCTGTAGTATAAGTACGTTTTAATTCAATTTTATCATTATTAAAGCCACACAGAGCCTTATATTGACTAACCTGGTGGATAAAAAAGAAATCGCGGCAACTATCATAAGTATAACTGAAATGACGCTCGCGGCTTACTGCCGATTTCTGCGGCATATTCCGGCGACATACCCGCGCAGCAAAATCCCGCCGGCTGGGCCGCCGTCATAATGTGTAGTAGCTGTTATGTTTCAGTCGTAAGTTTCTACTGAAGAAATGTATTATGGTTTATATAAGTAGGATTTTGCTATCTCGTTCTACACCAGTGACTAATTTACGCATTCTGTTTCTAATTGTTTATTATCGGATTGCTTTACCTAAACAAACGTAAATAAATAAGCATTTAGAGATTTATATCGCGGATCCACCCACGAGTTTACCTTTATTTGTTTAAATCAATACAAACAATTTCACGAATACGATTGAAATAAATTTACCTATCCTGATATCACAACATTTCATTAAATTTAATTTTATATTTTGAGTATTCGAACTTTTATAATTGTTTGAATTTTCAAGCTCTCGATTTTTTCATAAAGATATGCATGGATGTTTTAACGTATCGACTACAAATTGTCTCAAATAGGGCGGTTTGTGTGGTCACAATGCAACTATGACATGATTCGACTGTACAAGTTTAGATACACTTGGATAGACAATTCATAAAGATTTAACAATGACTAATATATAAACATTACGAGATCAGATTTAATATTTACCATCAGGGTAATAAAATATTGACGAAACTGGCAAACATTCTAGAAATCTTTCATTGAACATACTTACGGCAAAATTCACCTGAAGTACATATAAATATTTTTTTGAAGTAACTTATTAGTTAAAATTAATATTTAAAATAATTCAATGGTAGTGAAAGAAATAATGACGGTATTGATTAACAATATTATATTTTTATGTAAAACCTAAATAGATGTATAATGTTTGTTTTTAATTATATTCATGAACGAACAGCCATGTCTAAATACAATTGTACATATTTTTAAGATTTAATTTTTTAATTTCAACTGACATGAAATGACGCTGGTATTATTTATTAACCAAATATGTATATACGTTTAAGGTCCATAATTAATTTCAAATTAATTATAAATGTGTTATATTAATGTATAAAATTATTTTATGATAGCACAATTAAAGCGTTTATAATGTGAAAATATGAAATGTTTAAGAAAGACAAAAATTAACCTATCTATACAATTAATAAAATTGGAGTGTCTGTTTGTAATGTCAAAATTACAGTTTTTTACTAAATGCTTATGAAAGTATAGGTATATGATACTTATAACAATACACTATTTTTTTTATATTTTTGTCTGTTTTTTTTCGGGTAATCTCCGAAACGGGTGGACCGATTTTGACGGGACTTTCACTGGCAGAACTTAGGCTTCTTTAAATTTAAAAAAATACTTAGGGTTCCGCGCAAATAAAATAAAAATATGTCCAGGTGAATGTCAGAATTTAATGTTAACAATTATGTAGTACATTAATTTGATATATCTCTTATGATTTACTCAGTGTAAGTCATTTAAGCGCTCCAAATCATCCTTTATCCGAATTAGTAAAATAAAAAGAGCCTAAGCTACTCCTTATAAAATCAGCTATCTGCCAATTAAAACGCCATTAAAATGGAAAGATTTCGGAGATTACCCGTAGCAAATAGACAGATAGATAAAAATTTAAAAAATTGAATTTTTGATATACTTAAATACTGTATATATTTTCACATGCATTTAATAAAAAAAACTGTTATTTTAATATTACAAACTGACACTTCAATGCTGATGACAGGGAAAGCAAAGTTTGGGTAAAATAGTTGATTGACCCATTTATGTACGTTAGAATTATTTTTGTGGTGAAAAGAGTGTCCAGTCACTGAAGTCAGAATCAGAATAGACTCGCCAGGTGCTGCATATATGTAAAAAACTTAGTTATTTCTCACTTGAATAAATATTATTTGATTTTCTAATAACATCCTTTACATTGTGCTTTCATAAAAATATTATTAATATAAGCTGTAATAAAAGATATATTATGTGTATGTAATAGTTAAATATAGTATTATATTTAAATCGGTGTAAAATGTTTATTTCGTTTAAAATAAAATATTATTTAAAAATTATGAGAAGCGTTTAATTTATGCTTGTATATACTGAATTTTTGAGATGGAGCAGTAAGGGTGGGTTATACTTTGTAGTTACAGGTAAACTTTCTGAGAAAACTGTTTTTAACTTTTTGAGACATTTTGACCTGCATTTACAGTTTTAACCTTACCCATCGCTTGAAACCTACACAAGGTCTTCTGTAGGATGGAGGTGTTTCACCAATCACACAGCCCCAAGTAGAGAGAAATCTCCAAAAAAAATTCTCTTTGCCCTACCTTTCTTGTGCAAATAAGAGTTATTTTCCCCACTAGGTTTAGCGTGTTACCATCTTAGGCCAGATCGCGTCGTCACTTAACACTAGGTGAGATTCTAGCCAAACGTTAAACCTATTAAGAATTAACAATATATTATTACGGTCTCCACTTTTCTTTAATCTACTTAAGTACTACTAATTCAGATGAGTCATTTTGAAATGATAATTACCATATTAACAGACACACAAACAAAGAAATGTTACTGTTACATTTTATAAATCGCCCCTTAATGTTTTTTTTTTGTTTTAATTACCTTATACGGTATTATATTTGATTTATTTTGAATTTTAAATTACCACCAGAAATATTTTAGAGTTGTTAAGAGACATAATTAATTTAAAAAAAAAAACATAATAAAGTAACATCGAGTCATAACTATATAGCAAATTGACCAATCTTACCTTTAGTAGATGTCTTATAAAAGTACGGCGACATATCTGATTATTTTATAGTATGTAAAGTAAATATTGAGAATAAATTTTATGGTATGTAATTTAAATATTGAGAATTTAATTTATGGTATGTAAAGTAAATATTGCGAATTTTTCGCTTATGTAAATTATAAGAAATGATAATATTTACCATAAAGAGGAATTCTCAACACCCAAGAAGTAAAGTCCACTGAGAAGTGTTGATTGTCTGCGTTTTTCACTAAATAAAAAAATGATTACACTTACTGTCATATAAATCTTACTACAGCCACCAGTCAACACCTGTATTGTTTTGATGTATGATAAAATTATCTCTCCTAAATCTTTTCCTCGTCATCAAAGTTAAGAAAATAATTTAAGAAACGGCCAATGATAACAAATTAATAAAAACCCAGTAACGTAGTCTTGAAAATACACAATCGCTGTTTGTGAAGTATTTTATATTAATATTGGCAGGAATACATATTATTTCTTAAATATTTTGGATTTCCCAAGATACGCATGAAATCTCTTTTTTAACTGTTTTAACAACTTTATTAGACACGTAAATTTATAACTTGCGTTAAAATGTAAATAAACTAATTTTTTCTGTATAATCCCAATTCATATTATCTACCAATTTATTATATTCTTTGATTTTTTTTTTGTACGCGCTAATCTCTGGAACTTCTTGGTCAGGTTTGAAGAACTCTTTTAATATTTTTAGTCTGTTTATAGAGGAGAGTTATATGCTATATAACTTCACATAGCAACCCTAAGGAGCGGAGTAATAATCATGAATGTCAAGCTATCTAACAAGGATAAATTGTCAAAATAAAACTCACAGATATAAAACGGATGGCATTTTTTGTGATCGGGACACTAAGAACCGTACAATAAATTGTGCACTCTTCTAACTTTTTCATATGTGTGACTTAATGTGTGAAAATTTTATGGAAGAAAACATTGTTCATTTTTTTATGATGTGGATATAAACCAACTGGATTTTATTATCAAATGTTCGCGGCTGATTACCTTAAGGAATAGAGGTAGAAAATTTTTGCTTCCCGTATTTATATAATTATATCTAGTAGTGTATGAAATTTGACATCCTACTAAAAAAATGTACCTACTTGAATTGTATATTGTTTTCGAATGCTTAACGATAAGGAAGGAAACAGCCGATGCGACGAACTGATTCATCCATTTCGGTCTAACAGAAGCATGCATGCTACACGTAATGAATTCGCAATGCGTACGAGTAAGCTGTATTTACGTTCTTTTTTAAAGTCTGAAGTGTACTTACCGTCATTTAATGCGAGTTTTTTTTTTAAATTATCTAGACTCTTTAGTCAAGTTTTTGGCGGGATCGTGAAGTGACATGTTGTGGTTTTTCTTTTTAACTTTACCACATTAAGTTGTGGATTATCATTATAAATGAACTTTAACTTGTCATTTGAAGTTAATTTTTATAATAGAATAAGACGGCAATTTTGCCAGAGAATATATAATATGGGTGTTTTAGATATAAGTAGCTTCCATTCTGTTTGCTTTCACTCGCATAGATATGACAGTGCCCTTCGATATGGCCTCTGATTAGAATAAACAAAAAGTAAAATTTATTATTTTGGAAAAAATAAATACAGTATCTAACATCTTGAAATTGTTAAATTGTTGAATTAGTTGATTAACCCACAAACATGCTATGGTTTTCACAAGATAACTTTCTTCACTAAAAGCTCGAGCATAATTGTATGATTCGTATTCAGTTCTTTCGATGCGGTACACGTTCGCCCTACCACTGAGTCATAGCTGAATCATTCATCGTCATGGTCGAAGGATCGCGAGCGTGATTTGTGATAGTCACATTGTTATCAAGAAGAGATTGCCTGTCAGAACACACGTTGCAAGCCATGCCGTGATGCGATGGTTCGCATGTTATGCTTTCGCGTCAGCCCTAAACACAATGCATACATTCATAGTGATGAGTGATGACACTTCATAAATAAAAGTGAACATGTACGAAAAAGTTAACATTTTGGCCGTCAAACAGAATGTAATTCATAACAAATTCACGCTCCATTTGCGTAACCTTATCAGCAATAACAATCAGCCTTTATTACAAGGTATTAAAGTGTATTATCATTGTTGTGTATATAATGACGCGTGGTGACCATAATTTCATAAAAGGTGACACTATTATCATACAATTGTCCGTAGCGTCATAAAATTGTGTGGTACGTTCGGCTAGTGATGTGCGTTTGCCTTAAAATTAATTTATTAAATGTTACATAATGTTATAAGTTATTACTTTTTTTACTATTAAATTCCTATTTATAATTCGGTCGACCAATGATCGAAATTCGACCAGCGACTTTTTAATCATAGACTATTTTCTGTTTGACATTTGTAGTATAAACCTAAACAATAAATATTATTCACTTGCTGTCACTTTTTATTGAGTGACAATGTAAATATTTTGGGTATAAGTTCAATGGAATTTAGTCGGGTTAGGTTAGGTTTAGTATTGATTAATTTAATTTAATATATTAGTAACAGATATTATTGATAAATTTTAGCTTTCTGCACTCCGTCTCCACATAAACTAACCATGCCAAATCTCACAATCTTCCGTGCACGCAATACTCATAAAAAGGGTAGAAAGTTTTTGTTTCACGTATTAATATTTATAATTATGATTCTATATAACCTAAATTATTTTTAAAGCGGCCTTTCGCATTTGGTGGAGAAACCAATAATTAGGAACCATCTGATAAAAGTACAGTTGCCCATTTTGTGTATTATATTATGTTTTTTTTTGTACTTTATAGATTAGCATTTGTCCACAATTTCCTGAAATGTTAAAAGTCGATGTGGCCTGAGCTGGTAACACCCTAAACCAAAAAATGAGACTGTCTCTCAAATGGAGACACCAGAGTAGTGGGGGTGATGGCTAGCAAAACGAGGAATGCAAGCGAGGAATAGAAAATCATCATTATCATCATCATCATTTCAGCCGCAGGACGTCCACTGCTGAACATAGGCCTCCCCCATAGATCTCCAGAGTGACCGATCTTGTGCGGCCTGCACCCAACGGCTCCCAGCGACCTTTATTATGTCGTCTTTCCATCTAGTGGGGGGCCGTCCTACGCTGCGCTTTCCGGTGCGTGGTCTCCACTCGAGAACCTTTCTGCCCCAACGGCCGTCAGTTCTCCGAACTATGTGCCCCGCCCACTGCCACTTCAACTTGCCAATCAACGTGTCACCCTAGTGAGTGATGATATAATTACTGAAAATATTGCTACAGTTAATTGCAATAATACGTAATAATCTGAAAATGTTAGTTAATGTTCAATATCCGCTCTCCAGTTCACTCCTAGGATAGTTTGTTAATATTTCACAACTATAAATATTCCTAATGAACCTTGACAGCTTTCCACAACTAGTTAATAACACGAGTGCACTTGGCTCCGTAACCACGGTGTATCGCTAAATTATCGCCGCATCTGGCAAATATAAATGAAATATTTATTATAAACTAGCTGTACCCGCGGCTTACCCTCACGTGGACTATAGAATGCCATGGATCGGGCACACGCGTGAATGTTGCTCCCCCGCTCCCGGTTATTTGAAATTAATTATTGTGGCTGTTCCTTAGAAGATAGACATATACTCCCACTGACTTTTATGTAGGTCTTTTTAATGTCTACAATTATTTGGTATGTTAATTTGCTATATCTTTTATGGTTTACTCAACGTAAGCACCAGAAACTACTAGAACTAAACTACCAGCACTATGACAAGTTTTTTTTATTTACGCGGAACCCTAAATCTTCTTCTAAAATAAAAGTAGCTTAAATTATTCCTTATAACATCACCAGAAAGTCTAGTCAAAATCGGTTCAACCGTTTCAAAAAATCTCTTATTTTGACATAACAAAAAAATACTTGAATTTTGTTAATTATATAGATAATACGTATACTTAGTATACGACCCGTTTTATTCCTATCCTAAGTATTGAATTAATTAAACTAAAATTAACAGCATATTGATACGTGTTTATTTTCTATTATAGTTTCATAACTATATCGTAATCAGTGTCCTTAAACTGTCTACTGAATACTGTCTACCGGAAAATTTGGAAACATCTTACATGTACATTGTACTCACATAACTGCAAAATTACTAACATATGAATATAGGGAAAGATTTGTATTAAATCACCGAGTAGGTTTCTCAGGTCCCTCAACGAATTCTTGTTTCTGATTGTGCCTACTATTCTTAGACTATAAGGTGCATCAAACTTATTTTGCCAAGCTATAAAAAAACCTCTACAAAAATATAAAAAATATTTCTTAGCAATAAAACAATATGTTATCTCATGACGGATAAACTAATAAAAGAGAATACAATTCAGTCACATCTCACGTACATCTCGTGACAGTGTCGTCGAGGACATTCCATCAACAAATTGGATTTGTTAAAGTTAACTGAGAATATTGCTCGCGATCCTGAAATAATAAATTATGTTTCGGGAAACGTTCCTGTTACAAAACTATTGGCGAAGATTTAATTATCTTTTTGTTATTAAAACGGTTTTTTCATTCGATATCAACATCTTATGATCTTTTTAGTATTTGATAGTTGTTATGCAGTACGTTTTAATCCATTTTATATACAAATGATTATACAAGTATAGGTAGAGTAAAAGCCATTAATGTTTATATAGCCTCAAAATTATCTCAATTATAGATAAATGTGGCACATACTACGTATAATATCGTAACTGTATTTATCAAACTTTACAGCATCGCCAGATTGAAAGACTTGTATCTTTACTATAATATTACTAGCTGTGCCCCATGGTTTCACTCGTATTAATATTGTCTGACAAACACCGCGCTGCCAAAACACCCATGTAGTCTATCATAATTGTTCTTCTAGCAAGTACACATTATTTATAATTTTTCATTATCTCCCTAAACTATGTGTCCAAAAAGCATACTCTAAAGAGCAAAATTTAACTTTATTGTTTTTATGGTGAAGTAAATTTTGTTCGTAAGATTGAGTATGCTATGTCTAAAAATAATTTTTATAAATCACTTTTTCATTTTCAACATATCTTTGTTACAAAATACCTTATTGTGACTTATGTATAAGAGATAGCTACATACTATTACTGTTTTTCTTTAGATGTGCTAAGGGCAAATATTATTGCAGAACATTGTATTTCCGTATCATTAACGATTACGCTAGCGCACGGAGATAAAGCTGTTCGAGAAGGCCTCGACTTCCGACTTACGTAATACTAAAATCAATATTTCAGGCTATTTGGGGGTTGTGGCCTACTCTTAAATAGCTTATACTATTACTCGAGACTCTGAATGTAATATACAAAAATATTTTTTCGAATCCGACTGGTAGTTCCAGAGATTAGCGTGTATAAACAAACAAATAAACAACCAAAATAAATTCCGCTTTATTATATTAGTATAAATAAATCTGAAATTATTGATTATTTGAACTTGCTAATCTCTGAAACTACAAGTCATATTTTGATAAATATTTTTGCATTTTATAGCCAAGTTTTTGAAAAAGGTTATAAATTATTTAACTTCACGCTACGACTCTAAGCAGCGAAGCAGTAAACATTAACGTCAATAAATCGGGAAAGCTATTAGCAAGTACGGAAAGTGAGCTAGTTATCAATAACTGTTATGTCAAATAGAGACACAATTACAAAAATGGGAAACAGGTAATTAAATATAATTGGAACATTACTGTGAAATAGATTAACTGTAAGCGTTATCCATTAATAGTTATGATTTTTTTCTTATGAAGTGTCAATATTAGTACTTTATTGTACCTTTAAGCACAGTTATAAGTTTTAAAAAAACGTAGCACTATTTAATATCCGTGGAAATATTTGAAAAAATATCTTTATGGTTTCAATCACAATAACAAAATACATTAATCTACAATTGAAAACCGGTTATTAATAAATACTGTAATTAACCAACTGGTTAATAGGTTTCACAACACTACGAGGCGCGCAACATGCCAGTAACGAGACGCTTATCGATCGACACACTAGTCCAAAAAAAAACTAACTTTATAAAACTAAATAAAATTATTATTGTTCTAATATTTTGTTTTAAGATTATTTAAAGTGATATAAGTAGTGTTGTGATAAAACAATGTAATTTTATTAACTTAAATTAATAATATATTTCTATTTAAAAGACTTAGAAGAGGTAACTTTATTTATGTAAAAAATAATATGTTTTTAAGTGATCCCATATAATGAAGGCATTACTCTAGAAGCGACATGAAAACACTCGTATTGGCAATTTATCTTTCGTCATAAATAGGCCAGTGGTGTGCCCCTAAGAGAGGATTACGTTCAGTATTCAATGGATTCTGACAATGGTATAGCAAGTATGGTTCGACGATTTTAATTTACGTAATTTCGGATAACGCAGATATCTAATATTTCATAAATATTTTCTATGATCGTACGATCCGATCCGAAAGCGATTTACCTGCCTACCCCAATAAGGATTAATAAGAGCTTAATATTATATACCGTTAAAATAAAATAATTATTTATACCGCATTGTATAATTTTGTTATTGTACGTTAATTTTTTATTATTTTACACTGAAGTCTAGGGAAATGCTGCTTCTGTATAGAGTCTATACGTACATCATACCGTAGGGCTTATCACATTTTCGGCTTGCGGTAGTATTTGACTTGTAGAAATCGTCAAGTAAGGAAAAAGCGTTATTCATCCTCCGTGTGACTTAAAAAAAATCTTTTAAAATCCTAAATCAGCGAGGACTCGAAGTTCGTATACTGTACATTACAATAGTGCACACAAATCTGATTATTACACCGAAAGGCCAATTCGACAAAAATAATAATAGCAGAGACTAGTAAAACAAGCTGATAATAGTGAAAATCAGGACTTGCATTAATTCTAAAAGTTATTGTTTAGTAATTTATATCTGTTTTATAATTAAATTTTAATGTTAATTGTACTGTCTGTCGCTATCACGATCGTCTCGTTCGACCAATTGACTGTTTTCAAGAATTTCACTATTTTGTTACCTTTAAATCAATTTAACCGTAGAAATCACAGATCGCTGTGGTAGAAATTAGACATGTGTAAGTACTGCGAGTCATGTATTACGCGTAATATGTCACGACCGCGTACTGTAACAGTACCTATAACCCAACAAAATTTAGCATGTCACATAACTCTAAACATGACGTTCCATAGCAAGAGGTTAAAGAATAGGTCCGTCGCGTTCTAAGTACTGTACGTAGGTACTGAAGTGTACTGTAATGTTTAAAATATTTCGAGTTATCGTTGTTATCGAATGATAACATTACTATATCTCATAATCGCCCACCACTATTAAAAATATTTCATAATCACTTATTGGTTAGGTTTGAAGGAAAATCAACTTTTTCAATAAAGCAGAATAAAGCTTGCGTTTTCATAACGCCGTGTCGTCACTCGTACAAGTAAACTATACAAATAGGCAATAATAAAAGGTCTATTTATGACATCAGAACATTCAGTACAATAGCACATACGTAATTGTTAGCGGGCTATATGTATGCCTAAGCATAATGCGTTATTTCAGACGGGTCATGTTTAGAGTACTGAGTACTGCTCTAATGCCATATTACGCAGCACGAAATGTCATGCCATATGGCATTACTTCATAGAGTACTGTTTTGCGCATGTCTAGTAGAAATATATTGGAACGACGTTATTTGCGACTTTCTCTCTCTCTCTCTTTCTATTATATACAAGTGTGTGTATCAGGTGCGTGCGAATATCATGGTTCCAGCATACGAAATCTGTGACGGAAGTCCTCAGACTGCACACGTTTTTTTACTGGTTGTTTATTACTATTTGTTATCTGCCCCATTGCTGAATATAGAACTTTCCCTCAAATCCTCATATCGCACTGTCGGCAATGATAATATAAATTATATATGTATCAATAGGTATTAAAAATATTAGTCTCTCCGTTTAGACATGTCCGTTGGCCGACTGTTTATTCTTAGAACGTATACAAACATATTAATATGTGCTCTAAATATAAATACTCTAGAGATGACATTGTGCCAGTTTATGATTGGTTATTCCATGAGTACTGAAACATTCCCCGTTCTCTTCCCATGCGCTATCCACAATACGACTTTTATTCGAAATAACACATCTAGTTAGTGACCGCTCTATGATCATATATTATCTAATTAGCATTTTTTTTAGTTGTACTTCTTATAACGCGTTTGCTCTCTAGAGCATAATAGAAAGCTCCGCGCGCATTATGTGACGGAAATTCGATATGATGAAGTTAGCCCCCAATGATTTTTTATTTTATTTCGCCAATGTTAAGTGTGACAAGTACACGTTATAGAATTTAGTTGCCAAATGTTCGATGTACTGTGGAATAAAAAGAGACACTAATACAACACAAAATGGTCACAAATCTATACGTATTATTTGTTATGGGAACTGTAAAGATAATATAAAACTATATATGTATATATATATATATTATAAACATTTAAATGAAATGCATAACTATAATCTATAAAGACACGAACAAAGGACACGTTACAATTTTATATTATTACGGTCACAGATTACGATGAATAAAGACACTAAATATTTAATTAAAAGTAGAGTACACATATGTAAGTAATGTATTGATATTAGTAAGACGAGGAATATTACAAGGAAGAAGATATTTTAAGGAACAAGATAGTTTGGGACAATTGAAAAATATGTGATCCACGGATCCTCGCCAAGACCTCACTGCTAATCATGTTAGTCACCAAAATGAAATTTTATAAATTTCTCATTTAATATCTTGGAGCATATCATCACTCCACTTTAATCTTTTAAAATGTACACTTTATAAGAAATGCAACATATATTATTGTGTGCAGTGGGTTGGTATAGTGGCGTACGTTGAACAAATTTTTTTTCATCTAATAATAGAAGCGCTAAGAAATTTATTACTTTGATTTTTAACTCGGCGGTTTGAGGCACTCTCCTGTGTTAGTACGCCATACTAAATTTAGCAAACGCTCGTTTTGAAACTTCAAAATATAATAATGAAAATATTATCCATATTTATATTCAAGTAACATACTAAATAAATAAATAACACAAAAGTGATTCTCTTACAAATATAGTGAAGTTACACAGTGATACAAGTGATTAATATATTTAATAATACAATAAATATATTGTTAAATTTAATATAACACAATTATATTATTTACAAGGAAAATAAATATGAGATTAAAAAACTGTTCTAGTGTTGATATTTAAAAAACAAGAAAAATAATACAAATATCAAATAAGATAATTAAATAAACAATACAAAACGTTTTTAGTATATATTATAGTAATTTCAAAAAGTTTTTAGTTCAAAACTTGGAACAGATATTCCAAGCCACGCCCAGAACTTCAAAGATGGGTTGCCAATTGACAAAACTAGCTGCCTCGGAGTTCAACCACGATCTCATAGACCGGCCACCGCCACCTGCCGACCCTCGATCTCCATTGACAACGAAGCAGCAATACTGTATGCTGGCGTCCTGGAGAGGAGTCTTCAGACAGATAGAAAAAACTGGAATTTTACTTTTTATCAAGTAAGTTTTTATCATTCGTTTATACACTACATTCCCATTCAGCATTAAGATTCCTAGGTTCGAGTCCTAAAAATAATGTTATAATTTTTTTTATTTCTTTTTATTTTTAGCAGACCCTTAGTCCGCACACTTTGCAAAAATAGATTTGATATTATTAAATACATCTAAAAAACAACACAACTTATTGATTTATATCAAGTAAGTCCCGTATAGGTGTTTTCATTGAGTTACTCCGCATCTTCGGGTGTGGAGGGCTGTGTTTGTTTCCTTTTTTTTTTAGTTTTGAGACTTTATCTATAACGACCAAGTCACAATTCTTATTAGCCATCCTCATGTTGTAATTTAGGATGGCTAATTCAGACGCTCCCATCACCAGTGTTATAAGTTTAATTCATATTAGATAAGTTCTTTTACCTCAAAAGCAACTTAATATATTAAAAGGATCTTATAAAACATTTATCGCGTAGAGTTAGGTATAGCGCTTAAACCTTGTGTCGCTAAACTACGGACGGAGTCGACGACAAGCAATAGTTATCAACAAAATTAAAATAACTATTTAATATTTCAAATTATTACCGTTAATTATTACAGCATCAAATTTTATCACAGCTATTAATTTACGTCAAAGGAATAAAATCGTAGAACAAATTGTTTTCAAAATCCTTGACAAATACAATTTCGTAATTCATTCGATCAATAAAAACGACACAAATAAAATCTAAATTAGTCAATTTTTATTGCCAGGCTAATCTCGACTTCAGCACAGCTAAACGAGACCATCTAACTCACTGAAACTAAACGTCGAAAACTAAAACTCAAGCTAAGAAGTAAGATCAGTCCAACGCGTTAAACAGTCGGTTGCATGCATTCGCTCCTCTTGCTGTCTCTAGCGACTAGCGAATATGCGAAAAAAAAAGAGATTTCAGTCATAATCAGAGGACAATTCCGTTCTTGTGTATATGTAAACAAATTTAATATTATAATAAACAACTACAGCCCTTTCCATAGCTAGAACTTTTCGATGAATCGCATAACTGGATCTCGGATTCATTGATATTTACCACGTATATGATGCCGCCCTTCGCATGCGGGATTGAAATTCATTTTATTGTAAAGGGTAGGGACTAGTTAAGCTTATTTAGACCTATATCACTGAGATGAATGGTATCTATTGTTATTGCATCAGAGTTTAAAGTTCACTATCTCGTCTTAAAGCCTTAATGTACTGCAGAACTTTTTTGATATATGACAACTGTATCTCTCTCGGGAGCAACACGTACTTGTTTACAATGCAGTTGCGTGTGCTTTGGCGTTTCGTCAACACTGTCACGGAATCTGCGATCTCTTGTACTAATGCCGTATGTGCAGGTGCAGTGCAGGTTTAACTTTTGACGTGACAACGTCTTATAAATTGGTTTGCCGGGTGACACTTCAAGAAACTGCGTTACGCTCCGCTCACGTTATGCGCTCACAATGAGAGCGAGTGAGAGGCACGCGTCCCTTCCACTCGGGCATGGTTAGCCCGCCTAAGAGCGAGAGAGACAGACATAAAGTCGTTGTCACGTAAAACTTTCGCCCGTATACCGACTTTACAGGCAACCAAATTTTTTTTGTGGTTTATTTGAGTTAATACTATCGACAACCCTTGGCATGTTTGACAGGCAACTTGTATAAATCTTATAAAGAAAGCATCGATATCTATAAAACAGGAACAGATATAAATATACTTTATTTAAATTTGACCTTGTGTAGAGCTAACATTTATCGAATTCTACTAGATGCTAGCTCGGAACATAGCCTTATTTTTGAAGTTATTATTAACTATTTTGGGGCATTTAGTAGAGCTCTACTGATAAGCGGCACTGGTAGAAATAATTAGCGGTGGTGTTACCGAGATAAAACTTACTAATCTACCATTCTTAGAAATGATTAGGAAAGTACTATGAAGAAATACAATATTTTTCATGTTCTCTTAAAATATTGTTTTTAATTTCAATTTAATAATTATACTTTTACTTTCAAAGAAAATAGAAAGATGGATTCAAGTTTATCCATTAACACGGGTGTAGTAGACGAATTTGGTAGACATCGACTTAAAAAGAATATAATTTTTTAATGAGTGAATAAGGTTTAAAAAATATGTTTAAACTCTTTATTACTAACAGAGGCCATATTTTGAGTTATCACATTTGTGTTTTACAAACCATCGTTTAAGTGTAGAAAGTGTAGAGACTAAAGGTTATACTGTTAATATATTTTAGACTCGAAAAACTTATGATTTTATAACGCATTTATGATATTCTGGTCTTTAAAAATTCGACTGTATATTTCATTATTAATATTACGCGGATTAAAAAGCTTAAACCCACAGATACTTAATGTAATCCTGAAAAAAGTATAACATCAAATACAATTCAACACCAGATAATATGAAAATGAAAATATCCAAACCATTGTTACGCTTGGATAATTCATATAATTTGATATTAATTTATCTTTTATCTTCACACGCGTATAAGAAATATAGATTTTACCTCTTAGAGGATAATTAAACGGGTTTCCAGCCTCCCATTGGAACTGTAAAAAATGTAAGAAAATGTAAAAAAATAAAATACTCTCTGCTATAATGATTTAAGTTGGGGCGGTTTATTGAAAACTAATTGTGCCCATGGCTTCGCCCACGCGAATCTTGCTCCCCCGCTCCCGGCTATTTTAAAGACAAAAGTGCTTATTGTGAGTGTTCCTTAGAAGATTAATATAAAGTCTCCCGAGCTTTTTTGTAGTTGTTTTAATGTCTATGTTTATGTAGTATATTAATTTACTATATCTCTTATGGTTTACTCAGCATAAGCCATTTATGCACCCGAATTAATTCACCATGACCAGTTTTTTTTTATTTGTGCGGAACCTTAATTCTTTTTTTAAATAAAAGTAGCGTAAGTTACTCCCTATATCATCAGCTACCTATCAGTGAAAGTCCCGTCAAAATCAGTCCAGCCATTTCAGAGATTACTCGGAACAAACAGACAGGCTTTTTGTTAT
Source organism: Saturnia japonica (assembly GCA_033032175.1). Lineage (NCBI taxonomy): Eukaryota > Metazoa > Arthropoda > Insecta > Lepidoptera > Saturniidae > Saturnia > Saturnia japonica. The sequence continues at coordinate 1,596,886 of CM065317.1, forward strand.
AGGTATAGTATATACATTCATATGCATTTAGTAAAAAACCGTTATTTTCAGTTTATCTCCGCGAATGTGTCCGTACGTTTTTCATATATGTCCTTTTCCAGATCTCAAGCAACCTCTAAGCCAAATTTTATTGCAATCAGTTCAGAAGTTTAGTAGTGAAAAGATAATAAACATACCTACAGAGTTACTTTCGTATTTATAGCGAAGGGTGTGCCCGCGGCTTCGTACGCGTTTGTTACGCAGTAATTATTTACATCCCGTAATTTTATTTTTACTCATATTATTGACAGTTCATATAATCTATCAACTAAGGAATGATATTAACTTCCCGTGTATAAAATTTCATCAATTTTTTTTACTATGTATTAATGTATTTTTGACAATTAAGGAATGACGTAGTCGTATTCTTCCTGTCCACAAAATTTGATCAGATTCGGTTGAGAATTGATGGTTATTTTTTCGAAATACATTATTTTTTCTTTGTCTAGAAGTGAATTGAAAATTATTATAGCCCTTCAGATAGGGAATGGCTTATACTTTCTGTATACAATATTTAATTAAAATCGGTTAAGATTTTTTTTTGATGAGTATTAATGAAAATTCTTATAGCCTATCAATTAACCAATGACATAAGCTTTCCGTGTAAAAAAATTAACAAGAATTAGTCAAGTGTTTTTGAGTTAATTTCGGACATACAAACAGACAGACAGATAGTCAAAAATTGTATAGTATGTCAGTATGTACAGATATAACTACACATTTATTAGTATAAATATTAGTGTAGTAGGAGTATTAGAGTTGTTAATTTATTATGAAGGCAGTAGAATAACTAAGAATAAAATGGTTATCAAAGAGTCAAAGCCTTTAAGGCTTTAGCGTTTAGGAAGTCCATCCACTGAAGCGGAGCTGTGTACGTTTTGATAGAATGGAATAGCATATAAATATATTGATCCAAGTCTATTGGTGGAAATTTGTCAGTGATGCAATATCCTATTGGCAGAAATTTGCATTTGTGGGTGTTCCTTAGAAGATAGACGTGTAGCGACATCGATGTAGCGACTTCTATCATTGCCATAACTGACGCATCCTACATAGACACATCTATTTCGCCACATACGACGCATCCTCTTAATTCTTTTTCTAAAATAAAAGTAGCTTAAATTACCTCCTATAAATTCAGCTATCTACCAGTAAAAGTTCCGTCAAAATTGGTCCAACCGTTTCGGTGATTACCCGGAACAAACAGACAGACAAAAATTTTAAAAATGGGTTTTTTGTTATACATATCGTATATATCATATTATTCATATGCATTTATTAAAAAGCTGTTATTTTGACATTACAAACAGATACTTATATTTTATTAATTGTATACTGCTACCTGCTTAATTAGCACCTAAAGACCTGTAGAAGAACTATTACAAAGGGAGGATCCTCCGACCAGACGGGTGTTATGTCTGGCGGGCAGCTGCCCAACGGTTGTAGTCGGGTTCTTGTATATACACTCAATTGAAGAGTTAATTTCTAAAGCGCGATGTAGGATGCGTCGTATGTGGCTCGATAGATGTCGCTGTGTGTCGCTATGTAGATGTCGCTACATCACTCCCCTCCGAGACCGGAGGTCGATAGCAGGTTGAGTCGTCCATACATGTTGTGATGCTTGCCGGGCCAGTGGAATGTTCCAGTGAGTCGGAACCAGATGTCGCATAGTTCACGGTGAGTCGGAACTGTCTGCGGTGACGCCCCCAGTGAGTCGGGGTGATGCTGCAAGAATGTTCCAGTGAGTCGGAGTGTTGCAGTGCTGCGTAGTGACTGGCTGCTGCGTCGACCAGGAGAGAAGTGCGTCTCTGCTTGCTGACCGGCCGAAGTGCAGTGTGCTGTGCCAAGGTCGCTGAGAAGGCTGTGAGTGATGACCAGGAATGCGCGTCCGCTGCATGCTGGTGGTCAGGATACCCGTAGTAGCCGTGGATGCTGGCTGGCTGTATGACTCGCTGCTCGAAAGCTTGTGGAAGTGATGATGACGTCACGATGTAGCTGTGCGAAGAAGGTTGCGCTGACGTTCATGCTCGGGGTCACCAGTGTAGAAGAACCATCGAAAAGGGAGTATCCTCCGACCAGACGGGTGTTATGTCTGGCGGGCAGCTGCCCAACGGTTGTAGTCGGGTTCTTGTATATACACTCAATTGAAGAGTTAATTTCTAAAGCGCGATGTAGGATGCGTCGTATGTGGCTCGATAGATGTCGCTGTGTGTCGCTATGTAGATGTCGCTACAGACCCTTTACCGCGATTTGTTTTGCCTGACGATGGTACAGCATTTATTAATACACTTTTATTATCAACACTTTTAACTAACAAGCGATGTAATCAAATCTTAGAAATCAATTTTAACTTACCCCTGATTGTCTTAACGAAATGTAACTTTGTACCTATGCATATGTAGTTCGAATGACAAAACTATAATTTGGTATCTTGGAGCTAATCTGATGAGGGAGCCAGGAGTTGTTCTATAATTTTTAGTGCGTGATAATAACCTGTTTTTTATTATTTTTTTAAACTACATACATTACATATTATATAATTTGGTACTCTCGTATTTTTGTACGATGTCTACATATCTTATCATACGTATGAACTTTAATTTGAAAAACACTACCAATTACACTGCAACCAGTTGATAAAACCAGATCAAAAACTCCATGAGAGTTTAACAACAAACACAACGAAAAATCGTTTCCGTTCTTCAGCATACCGAACTACCCACATAATGTGAGATTTGAAACAGGTACACCTATTTGTAACAATCATTTTTATTTATAAAATATATTACTCGTAAACTAAACTCTCTCATAAGAGGTTTCTTAAATATTATTTAAAATTAGCCGGGTTTTTTAATATGACACAATAATTGTGTCCAAATGGATCGCGACCACCATAAAATAGCATATCACTCACTTTAGCGGCCCGCTTACACGTGTCGCGTTTAGAGATCACCTTGTTTATATCAAATCAAGCAGGGTTGTAGAAATCTGTATCCGACTTGGTCACCATCCCCATGCACATAGTGATGAACCCGACTCTTTGTTGGTTTCTCGCGTTTTGAGCTCAGAGTGGCTTGCAAAACAGTGTTATCACAGTGCCATGATACTATAAAAATGATTATAACTATATAGCAATTACAAGACTCTGAAAAGAGTATATAGGTATCCCAATGACATTACCAAAAAAAAAAAAAAAACAAAATTTTATTTATTATGAAAATGTAAATGTTATTGCGATTTAAAATTAACATATTTAGTTTTAGTTTCCCTAAAATTTAGCAAATTTGAAAACGTGATAACACTGATAACACCGGCGCGGCGCAGCTGTTTCTACGTTTGATCGTATGGCGGTACCCTGCGCAGCGCCGCGTGGATTTGCCATGTAAGTTTCCTCGTTTAACATATTTTTTTTACAGTTTTATTAGGAGTAATTTTTTTCCAATTATTATCTCAGATAGATAACTTAAACAGAATATAATCTCGATACCTAATAACACCTCTACGGATCCGACAGGGTTTTTAATACATATTGTTTAAATATGTAATTGGTTTCTCGGAAATGGCTCCAACGGTTTCGATGAAACTATTTATTTAGATAATGTTTTACATTCCAAGTATACCTAGATAGGTGTTTTTTCTTTGTAGGACACCGAGCAAAGCTCGGACGCCCAGATATTGAATGTTTAAATGACAAACGGGGAGACTCGAAATTGTTTATTGTTTAGTCATTCACTTATTATCTGGAACGGCTTCTCAAACATTCCTTTAATCTTATAATTTACGACCAATTAACTGAATAATATCTAGGGCCAATGAATCATAATCCCATTTGGAACTATTGATAAAACAATTAGATACACTTCGCTGAATTAGTCTGAACATCAACATCGTTTGCATAACTAACTAATTCTAAACTAATCTCATGGTAATGATAATCATTTTCCTATGCAGCTAATATATTTCAGATCTCTAAATACATATACACATGTTCCTTCCTTCTTCCAGGAGGCAGGGATATGTATATAAATGTATATATTAGTTTAGCTCGAATTTTACCGATAGGGAATTAGTCAGATTGCGACTTCTTTGCAATCGCGGCAACAGTCCAAGTCGAAGTCCGGCCACTTTGGCACCCTTGCGCGCTTATTGCCCATGATTTCGTGGCTGAGTACCCTCAGCGCACGCCCCCAAGCCCGTTAAAGCTGTGAAAGCTATCAGCGGCTCTGTTTTTGGATTGGTCCACCAAGGGTCAGTAAGGTCGCATCTAAAAAAAAATGCAGCTACGGCTAAGAGCTATAGCCATAGTCGTTGGTAAATATGATAAATACGGGAGGAAAAAAAAGGAAAAAAAAATGCCAAGTATGTGGCGTGAACAGTAACATTTTTTTAATACAACAAAGCTGGCAAACGAGTATTCGACCCGATGGTAAGCGGCAACAGTGCCTATGGAGGTAATTAATATAGTAGGACCTTGAACACCCTACCATGAAATCTCCAAAAAAAGAATTCTCTATGCATTACCTCTGTTGACATAGAAACTAATCAAAAAAATGTAAATCATGTTTCATTCTAGATTACAGAGTAATATTTCGATATTAGAGTTAACCAGATAATTATGAACAAAAAAGAAAACCAATTTCAATGACTTTGAAGAGTTATGTATCTTCGAAGTTGAAGGTCCAATGCCAATGAAATTGACCACCAAACATAAGGTATCACCTTTCCAACGAAAAAATTATCACTTCCAAATTGGTTTATAAATTAAAAAAAATGGCTGAACATCCACAAAAGAAGTATACTTAGACTCTCAAGCAACTCTGCTTTAACGAAACCCGATAAACAATTTTCATGTTTAAAAAAATTCGAAGTACCTTTTTATATCTGGTTCAGTGTTTACGTAAATAAAAAACTAAGAAATGAAAATAATTTTTCATCGCTTCGCATAAAAGCATAAATTATTAACATAACAATGGTTTAACCTCAATCGCTTTTAGGATTTGATTCGTAAATGAATAAGGTTCGGTTTATACGAAGCGTTTAAAAGACGCTGTATTTGAAATATTTCCACATGCATCTATCTACAGCAGACCATTAATTATAGAACAAAGCAGTCTTTACCTCCACCCTACTTAAGACCGCAGCAGAATAACCATGTGTTATTTTCCTGCATGGATTTCCAGAGCACCTTGTAGAAAAGGTATTTAATGTTTTATAATACGCTAATGATATATCTTTGGTATTATTAAGCGTCCATAAGCAATATATAACGTTATAGCGGTCCGTATTCTATCTGACACCTTGGTTATATAAAATAGACCTTGGTTATTTTTTATACGTGACGGCAATTCGTCTGATTGAGGGTAAGCACATTATGATCCAAAAACAAAGACCACAAACTTATCAGCTATTCATTAAATATTCAGCAAATAATTTTCTTACCCGAAACCTCCAGGTCATTGTAGGATATTAATTATTAATTAAACACGTCAGTGGTAAATTATTTTATTTGTTATTCTCTTTAAGCGTTCGAGTTACTATACTCATATTTTTTCATAGATTTCTCAAATTTGATTATTTGAAAAAAAATATTGTTGAGATATGAGTAAAAATAGAAAAAATGACTATTCTCGAAATATCTGGAAACGTGTGGAATTATATATTCGTATGTACCAAACGAAAAGACACTTTAGTTCACTCACACATTCGAAGCTTATCACTTCGATTGTGCAATCCGACAATCAATAGTCTAAAAATAGAAGACTTTCCCTTAAAAACATATCGTAAGTTCCTTGGCCTCTCTAATGATATCGATCCTCGTTTTATTTAAGTATATAAACGAGCCGAGCCAGAGCAGTTCTGTTTTGGACAACCAAGTGCAAACCACAGGCTATAGAAAAAAAGAAATCTGCAAGCCAACCATAGAGAGGGGTACTGAAAGTACGACTACAGTATAGTGAACTTCCAAATCGTAAGTTTGTTTGACTTTTTGTTTGTCTTAGTGCGAATAAATTCAATACCCACATAATCACACTTAATCAACACGAGAAAAAATGTTCGTGTATAACTAGATCTTAATCCATTTCGCCAGCATGAAAAGCACGGGCGATAAATTTTCATTTACAGGCATTCCGCGCGTTAACTCGACTTGAATTTACATTTAGTCTACAACTTTATTATTTTGCAAAACACTTGTTTCTTATTACTTAAGTCGGATCAATTTGTCGAGTTCTACGTAGACCAAATGAATTGTAATAGGGATCGAATTTTTGGTTTCTTTGATTCCTGTATGAGACGTTAGCGAGGTCCAACCGCACTGTACCGCGGTAAATAACGAAAAAAGTAGTCGTATGCTGCTGCAGACCACAAAACAAATGATGAAAAACGAGACACAAACCTAGAATAGTTAGTTAACCAAGAGAGGTAAGGAGCAGAATTTTTTTTAGAAACTTTGTCTCTACTTGGTGCAGTCCTACTGGTGAAATAACTCCACCCTGCAAAATTTTGACTTTTGTTCCTGCGGTGTGTAGGGTTTCCAGACCTTTTAGAGAAGGAGGGTTCAAGGTCGGCAAAGCGCTAGTGAGACCTCTGGTTTTACAGGCGTCCATAGGCTACGATAACCGCTTACCATCAAGGCGTTCCGTACGCTTGTTTGCCACCTTAATAATACCGGCCTGTAAGTTTCCCAGAGCTGGGCGACGTGACGGCCTCTTATCAAGCAAGGGAAGACGTACGTATTTGCGATTTCAAACGCTGAAAAATTAATATTTCTATATTTTTCTCCTATACAGTGGTACAACAAAACCGTTTCTCAAGCGTTTAGGTTTCCTCACGATGTTGTCCTTCACCATCAACCGATGACGTTACCAATTTGAATTAGTAAATGTACGCGAATTCCGAAGATGCATTGGAACTACTAAACCAATCGAATACTTAGATGTATTAAAAAACTGCGATAAATATAAGTCATTTAGCTATTGTTTTAATTTTAATATATCTATTTATAGACAGTCTATACTGCTCTAAATACGCCAAGCCAGGATAAAATTAATCCAAAAAAACTGATTCAACAGCGGAATGTATCAATAAAATTCTTGCCTATTATTCAAATTTCTCATCAACTACAATACGGTATACAGTGCATCGGTTTATACAATTTATTTAATGTAAAATACAAACCATCTCAGACTAAATGTCCGTAAAGTAGAACTATCCTTCTATACCTAACTAGAAACTTTGTGTTTTAAATATTAACGACGAAAGTAATGTATAGTTCTTTTGAAAGTCATTAAAACATGACGAATGAACATTATCCATTTCGTCCAAAATAATGTTTGAGAGAGAAAAAAATATTATTCCATCCCTTCCAAGCTGTTAGGATAGATAGACAGTAGTTGTTTCCATAATTACCGCGACCCTGAGCTCGCTGACTCCCAGCTAGGGGAGAATGAAAGCCAGAACTTCTTTGTTCTACACAGGTATGCAGTCAGTGATGTTTAGCAAAGAATTAAATATACTAACGTAACACAACTTCCTTTAAACGTTTACGGCGACGGTAAGATTTATGTATTTGAATTGCAAAACTTTGTTCAATATAATTTGTTTAAAATATTTAGTTGATTTGAATGAGCAAATAGAAAATTAAAGTAAAGACCCTTACGGTGATCATTATTTATGCTACATTTGTATATGACATTAAGCAATATTTTTGCTCCTTCAAATGAAAACATAATTCATAAATGATGAATAAATCGAAACATCGAAGTGTGAAATAAATGAAAAAATTTAATGATGAAATTATTTTTTTTCTTATTGCTTAATAAATTTACTCCTGTTGTATAGGTATTAAAATATTTTTCTTTGAGATAAAATTTATCTAAAATTAAAATAATGAGGATACTTTATTTTAAACATAAAATTTTCATAGCTTATTTTATTAATAAACAATCTCCTAACATACCAAGTACCATTTTATAACATAACAAAAGTGTTTTTGAAATATTTATCTGATAAACATGAAACCTCTCTCAGTGTTGGTTTAATTTGAGAAGAGATTTCCAATTACGCTATAAAAATGAATTTATATTCAAATAAATTGTTACACGTTTGATCTTGAAATGATTTATTATCAATAACATATTCGGTTAATGTATGCCGTACCATGTTTTCCTTATCGATTTTTCAATTACATTCAGACGATTTCAATTGAACTTCGCGACTTCGACGTTGGCTTTTCTATACAACTTTTACTTTAATGTTTTTTCACGTTGAAAAAAATATAATGTATATATTCAGAAGGACAACAGAGACACGGTACAAAATAGGTACGACTTAATTTTTTTTAAGTAAAAAAAATTGAGGTAGGTCAAAGAGAAATTTCTTTAGAGTTTTTTGCCTATTTTTGGTAGTCCGGCTGATGGTATTCCTCCACTCTACAGAAAATCTCAACCAAATAAAGACGTGTTTTGTTTCTGTGCTGAATAGACTTTCCAAAGCTCCATGAGGTCCAATGTCGACATCGCGCAAGTTGATAAGTAAGCGTCCATAAGGTACAGTAGCCGGTCATACGATTGTTTGCCACCTTAGTTGTTTAAAAAAATCTCCATTTACTATATTTAATCCCAAACATTATATTATTAGAGTTAAATATTATGGTTACATAATATATTATACGAGAATAAAAGTATGTTTCACCAAAGGTAGTGTCGTTATTTTTTCACTTCTCACAGACCGTTATTTTCAAGTTGATATACGTACTTATGTTAAGTTACTCATAATTATGTTGCCAAATAATTTTCAATATAATACTAAAATATATAATCTGTTGTTTGTCTATAAAACAATGTACTGTACGTAAAATCTGTTGTAGTTTTAAATAACATCTCCTAAGGGTGTCAGCTGACCCCTCTATGTAAACAGGTGCTACGATAACGAACCTAAACAACAAACGCGAAAACGAATAAAAGCTTATCGTTCCTGATCAGGTCGCAGTTACTGTGTATGCACATAGACATTCACTTCGGCGCGTCGATTCTGGAATCAGCTAGTCTATAATCTAAATAACTAAAGAGTTGTTGGTTTTTAGTCGGGAATTAATTCGCTATTTTGAACTATTGATTGATTTTGAGCTATTTCGAAATTTGAATTTTAAATTACCAAAAGTATTTAGCAGAATTATAAAAACTAGTGATCACCCTAAGGTCGAAATTCGAGCGGCAACTTTTCGATCATAGACAATTTTCCGTTTGACATTTGCAGTATTCATGAACTTAAACAATGAGTATTATCTACATCACTTGCTGCCACTTTTTGTTAGCTTGTCTAAGTTCAATGGCACTGTTCTGGTTAGGATTCGCAATATTAATTTATTTTATTTAATATATTAGTAACAGATATTATAGATAAATTTTAGCTTTTTGTACTCCTTCTCCATATAAACTTTAACCATGCCAAATCTCACAGTCTTCCGTCAACGCAATACGCTTAAAAAGGTACCGAAAGCTTTTGCTTCACGTACTATTATAGTATAGATAATGTATGTTATTGTCTTGTATGATAGCTATTTTATTCTTTTATAAAACCTATCGAATATTTATATTGTCGTGGAAAATAATTAATGTAGAACTTATACTTGTTTCGTAACAAAACAAAAATACCCCTAAAAATGTTATCTCTTGTGCCAACAACTTAATGAAGTTAGCCATCAATGATATTAAGGTCAATTCGTTTATCTGATATTAATTATTTTTGTAATTATGTAAAAAAAATTAACAGTGTATAAGTTATGTAAATAATGACATTTAAAACAGTGTTAATTTATTCAATAATAAACAATTTTTACACAGTAAAATAAAAATTGAAACAAAAAAGCCAACTGCAACAAAAACACGATTTTTTTTTTCTATTTTTACTTTTTAGTTGGCTCTCAGGCGTCCTACTTAATTATTATACAGCCTATGTTACTTCCACAATTAAGACAAATTTAATGACACCTCGTATGCTAAAATACATCAAGCCGTTTAGGCTACAGACCGTGACAAAGAAATAGACATGCATACATACATAACCCTCTTTTCACAGTCGGGTAAAAAGTCAGTAAATTGAATTTAAATTATTATCCTTTATGGCTAACTTTATCATATGATGCGCGCAGCTCTCAATTTTACCCTCTACTAAACACGTTTTAAGAACATAGGTTAAGAAACTTGAAACAAGGGTTTAAAAGGAACAAAAGAATAGATGCTTTGGAAGGTTAAATCGTACGTGTTACTGATTACACCCCTGTACTCAGTTGAACGAACGGCTTTGCTACCGGCCCAACTGATACGTAAATATCCACACCAACGAACATTCAATACAATCAAATATGAAACTCTTTTCAGATTTGGTTTTTGCGAAAATATCTTACAATATTCTAAAGTTTCAAAAAACAAAATTACATAACTATCAGAGTTTGATAAATGCTTCGAGTTTAATATAAATCGAACAAGAATAAGAAATCATAATTTTAAATACACGAGGTAAGAAATAAATTATTTATGGGATGAGATATAGAATGAAACTGGTGAAAAAAACCGTCATGTTTTACACAAGTGTAGAAAGCTCTCACCGTTTCTACAGTCAAAATATTAGAAAGAAAAATGATATTCTAACCGTCATCGCCTCGACGTTGGGAAACCAAGGGAAAAGCGAATTATTAATTATGAAAGGGACGCCAACCAATGATAAATTACAAACTTGGTGCGAGACAAGCGTTTTGTTTCAATGTGAATAGTTTTAGGTCCGCTTTTGTACATTTTGTCAGTAAAGTACAGATTAGTATTAAATTACACAGTCAGTAAACTAGAATTATTAGCACTAAAAATGATGAATAATTAAATGAATTTGATATATTCATATTAATCAACGCGTAAACTGCTACCATTTCGGAAAAAAATGTGACAGTAAAGGTAGAAAGATTGCTGACAAGAAAACCTGACCTGTCTATTTAATCGGACATTATAGAGGATAGAGGTCTGGGTAACCATATTATATATAGGGTGGATAAATTGAAAAGTGTCCAACTGTATGTAAGCTGCAAATGACAATTCAAAAAACCACCAAAATGGAGCTTGTGTAGCAAGAGGGCACGAATACTTCTTCGTGTTTTTATTGTTTTTACTATTCTAAAACTTTAAAAAATAATTGAACAATAATGGAAAACGTTAGTGGAGTGTAAAGTTGTCCAAATGGGCGGAAATTAAAAAATAATATCTTTAAAATTTATGCACTTGCTACCGTGGCCCCGCCCTAATTTGACGGTTTTCGACGGACTCTTTTTCATACATAGAGATTCCATTCCTGGTCTTCTAACCTCCATATTGAACCTACTTGATAGAAAAATAATTGAACATAAGTCTCCTTTCTTGGTACCTAATTTATCATCTTCAACCGAATTTTCATGTCCATTAAGTAAGGTTTATTTGTTCTTTTCCACCTAGATATACTTTACCTTAAATGTGAAAATGAGATGATATTAATTAAAACGCTAGAACTCTGTAACTGTACCGCCAGAAAATAAAAATCGCCGAATATGAGTCAGCCTTAATAAACGTAAAAGTAAAGTTAAATTGGCTTTAAACTCAAGAATAACGGGCTTGGTTTTCTTAACCCAATTACCGGAAAACGTGGACCGAGGTAATTAACTTCTTGTTTTCCTTTCTTCAAGGTTAATGGCTGAAGGATGAAATGAAATTACTTTTTTTTATTGATATTGTTGTTAGCCTTTTTTAATTCGTTAGTGAGTCTGGCCTTCCAATAATAAAAGGTAAGGCTACAATCTTTCTTTTACATTTCTTTTCATGTCAGTGTTTCAAATATTCGAAATTGATCTCAAAAGCTTACAACAATCAGGAACTCGGAATAAAGTTACAAACTTGTATACTCTGGAAAAATTTTCTACCTATATTCTGTGAATGCATCACAGACTCAACGTAGAATTCCAACTACAATACGAACCCCTACCATATGGAGTTCCATCTCAGCTACCTAACACTAACCGCAGTAACGTACACCCTTTAGTCGCGCAAATACACCTCATCATTTATTCCCATCCCGGACACGTCCAGATTGTTCGGGTCAGAAGTCATGTAGGAATCGTTGGCAACGAAGCTGCAGATGTTGCAGCAAAAAGAGCTACAAAATTGCACAGGCCTGTTGACTATACTCACTTCCTCATTAATTATATTATCAAGCGCACCATAAGAGAAGAGAACTACAACATTTGCCAATTCAGATAGCAAATCGAGATACAAGGGCAGCACACAAAACAACTTCTACCAACTCTCAATGACATCAAAACAATGATCAAATTTACATCAATAACTTTCACACTCACACAGCCACTCACAGGACACGCATATACCAAACAATACTAACATAGATTCAAAATAATCGAGAGCAACACATGCCCCTGTGATAATGCTACTATTAGTCCTTTAAACATCTTTTTGAGGATTGCCCACGTTTTAATAGAATTTAATTTGATCATGAGATCTTTTGTTAAAAGCTCAGGGTATCGTCCTACAACCTAAAGACGCTCATGAGTAAAGCGTCTGCTTGAAATTCCCATATCAAACTGAAAAACTCCATAATCAACAACTTTAAAAGTTTTAATAGAATTTAAGTCTGTTCTTCAAACTCTCTTTCTGTTATCAGTAATATGATTCTATTTCTCATTGTATGTACTTTTCTACCATGTTTGTGTATTTACCATAGATTTCAGTTTAGTTGATGTAACATTTCATACATCATCAATCAACTATCAGCTATTCATTATCATAAATAATCGATCATTCCACGGGTCACAGTCGCAGATGATAATATTAGCAAATCGTAAACATCTTCCCGACTACTTATCATTACTTCCATATGCATATTTATTCAAAGATTATACTTGATTTCAGATTATTCGAAGAAAACGAAGATCTTCTCCATCTGTTCGACAAATTTAGCGAACTGCGCACAGTTGAGGATCAAGCACAGTCTGAAGAGTTGGCCGAGCATGCCACGAAAGTGATGCATACGCTGGATGAGGGCATCAAGGGCCTGGGAGACATCGACAGCTTTTTCGCCTATGTGAGGCACGTCGGAGCGACTCACCACCAAGTGCCTGGATTTAAGGCCGAAAATTTTTGGGTAATCCTTTTATTTTACCATATAGTACCGAATGTCTCCTAATATAGATTAAATTTTAAGATCTAGGCTTTGTGAAATTATTCTTCGTTGCTAGACAAAACCAATATAGGCAAGCAGTTATTTACTTAAGATACTACAAAGATCATTGTCTCATTAGTATCTTTCCTTACAAGTGGTAAATGCATCAATGGCAAGTAAAACTAATAAAAATTTGAAACCTTTTAACTGTCTTAAGAAATCAGAACTTTTAACTAGACATTTTTTTTTTTAACAGAAAATTGAACAACCATTCCTGCAAGCAGCCAAGACGACGCTAGGAGACAGATACACGCCGAACATTGAAAACATTTACAAATTAACAATAAGATTCATACTGGAGAATCTAGTTAAAGGATACGAGGAATCATCTGGCAAAGAAAATGGCAGCAGTCAGCAGACCTGATAAAGATTTTCTACTTGCTCTAAAATGTAAAAACCAAGAAGTTTTCTTCGCCGTGTTTATTTGATATTCTTTACATTTTTACTTAGTTACTTTACTCAGTTACTAAATATTAATAATCGAATTTAAAATAATCGTTTTCTATTGAAATTGATAAGGAACCAAAATAAAAGATAACCTTTCTAAATGGTACTAGAAAGTTACTATGGCTTAATTGAATATAAATTTAGGACTAACATAGATAGTCTCTAGTGTTGACAACCACATGTAATTAATAATACCATTATTATAATTTCGATAAAATAATAAAGGTCCAACTTTAGATTTAAGTTAATTCTAATGTACTCCATGTCAGTCTATGCCCTTATAAAATATACTCTATTGAAGTTTATACTGTAGTTATTCATTGTAAATTCTTTCGCTTATATCGATATCGATATCCATTTACATTTTTTCATGTGAAACAATTTTGAAAGCCAGTCCAATAATTTCGAAGATTGGAAAAGTTTAATAAAATTATTTTTAAGTTGAAATTGCTTTCAATTTCTGTTAGTACTCTATCATAAAAGTGTATTTCGGTGCTTCAATTAAGACTCATGGTCCTAGAATAGTCTTAGAGCCTTCAATCACAGCGTAATCTATACTAATATTATAAAGCTGAAGAGTTTGTTTGTTTAGTCGAACACGTTAATCTCAGGAACTACTAGTTCGAATGGAAATAATGTTTTAGTTTTGGATAGACCATTTATCGAGGAAGGATATAAGCTACAATCAATAGGAGCGGATCATCAATGAAAAATGTTGCAAAAACGGGGGAAATTTATTCCTTTTGAAAGCTACCACTGCGTGAATGGTTACAGTTATGCAACAATAATGTGTGACGGAATTGTTTATCTTAAAAAGTTCTAAAAAAAGGTCCGTGACAGCATATGACTATCTTTTAAGGTTTACTCAATATAACCTTTTTTATGGTAATAAAATGTTGTCTAAAATAATGAATTATTTGCGAAGGTGTTTTATATACATGGTGTTAATACTTATAGAATTAAATATGTTATTTATCACAAGTATTTAATTTTGAACAAAATTACGCTGTACAGTAATTGATTTCAATGAATATCTTAGGAGATATCACAGTTTTAAAATAACTCGGCAGCAAAATAAATATCAAGTATCGCGAGCGCATTTTTATTATGCAGAATAACGTGGGAGACGGATGGTACCTATAATACAGTGCCTACGACCCACTTTCTCTAAACCTTTCTCTCTCTCTCTTTCTTACATGACGCAGAAGAAGTTGCGCGGATCAGCTAGTTAAAGATAAACTTGCTTTGAAATGCAGAATATTTTATTTGGACAATTCTTTTGACAAACTTGCAAAAAGTTAAACCAAAACCAAACTAGACCATTAGACATTGGCCATTGGTCATTAGACATTTAATGTGGTGCACACTTAGACGTATTTACTTAGGACAAGAGTCCAAGAGTTGAAGATATTTACTAACCACAATAAAGCTTAACTCGTCTTAATACTACTGAGTGAATTGTCAACATGCACTTTCGCATTTACTATAATTTATTGTGTTTTTATATTGGTTTAGGAGAATTGTTTTCGTTGTTGTTCTATCGATTGCGAATATGTTATGGGGCTTATTAAATTGTGGATTAGATAAAATTATTTATACAAGGTGTCCAGAAAGGGTATCGGGTATTTGTAAGTTCAATGAAACAAAAATTATTTGTATGCAATAAAAAAGTTTATTGTTTATTATTAGCATATGAATTGGAGAATTATTTGGAAAAGATGATGTTATCCAAATGATGACCGTTACGTTGCTGGCACTCTTCTAAACGGAAACGAAGATTGGCGATAACACGTTGACACATAGCTATCGATATTGCTGCCATTTCTGACCTGATGTTTTGCTTTAACTGGGTTAAATTCGTCGGATTGTTTTGATAAACCTTACTTTTAAGGTATCCCCATGCAAAATAGTCAAGCGGGCTAAGGTCGGGGCTTCTGGGAGGCCAGTTGATGTTACCCCTTCGCGAAATGACTTTATTAGGGAATAATTCGTTAAAAACTTCCATTGAGTCATTTGAGGTATGGCAAGTGGCCCCATCTTGCTGGAACCACGTTCTTGAGTTGAAACCTGCAAACTCCTGCAACTCTGGTACCAAAAAATTTCGCAACATATCGCAATAACGGTCACTATTCACATTAATTGCTCGGCCTCGTTGATCTTCATGAAAATAAGGACCAATTATGCCTTTAGCAGACATAGCGGCCCAAACAACGACCTTTGGGCTATGCAGGGGTCGTTCATGCTTTCGTCTCGGATTCTCCACTGCCCAGTACCGACAATTCTGCTTATTAACATGAAAATTTGCTTCGTCACTGAACAGTATGTTGTTAAAGTTGTTAAGTCGCTGCAGCATTTCGTTCGCAAAATTCAGTCGATTAGCATAGTCCGTATCCTTCAATTCTTGAACCAATTGAATTTTATAGGCTTTTAGATGTAAGTCTTTCTTTAAAATCGAATGTAAAGACGATTTTTTGATGTTCAACGCTTGGCTTCGCTTTCGGATGGATAAAGACGGATTTTGACGAACCGACGCCTCAACTTCTTCAATTGTTTCTTCATCGCGAACTGAACGAGGACGACCAGAGTTTTGAATTTTAACTGTCGCACCTGTACTCTCGAACATCCTGATCCATTTCCTAATGCTATCGTCACTTGGCGCGTGGCGTGTACGATATTCCGCACGATAGAGACGTTGAGCAGTCACTATTGAATCACCATTACGATAATACGCTCGTACGCAAAATGCGCGATGCGTCTCCGAGTACTGTTCCATCGTGACTAAAACTCCACAAAATGGCGGACGCCACGAACCCCTCCCCGCACCCTTTAGACGCCCCGTTTCGAATATGGCGCGAAAACAAATACCCGATACCCTTTCTGGACACCTTGTATATCTGGCTTTATTATTAACATTTAACGAAAGCGTTGAAGTGTTGCTGCAAATATACCGAATACGTGACATGTATTTTGCTAATCACGTAGTACTTGTAAAGACGAAATAATGGTTAACTTTAATAAACGTATCCAGTTTATTGACGTACTTATATAGTTGTATAATCAAAATGCACATTTAAAAAACTATCTAAATAATTAATTGTCGATGACCTTTAACTCATATGTAAAAATATGTGTTCAAACACCACGCTAATCAAGTACCTATCCTATAACTGCGCTTGAAACTCGATCTCCCATATCTAAGTTTAGGGTGTTATCATTGGTTTTTGGTCCTATCATCACTTATCTTATACAATGAATAAAATTGAAGTGTCTGTTTGTAATGTCAAAATAACAGCTTTTTACCAAATGCTTAATAAACTATATACGACACCAATATCAAAACACCCATATTTTTAATTTTTGTCTGTCTGTTTGTTCCGGGTAATCTCCGTAACGGTTTGACCGATTTTAACGGGACTTTCACTGGTAGGTGAATTTATAGGGAGTAACTTAGACTACTTTTATTTTAGAAAAAGAATTAGGGTTCCGCACAAATTACTAAAAAAAAATATGGTGAATCAATTCGGGTGCTTAAATGGCTTACGCTGAGTAAACAATAAGAGATATAGCTAATTAATGTACTAAACAATTGTATACATTAAAAATGCCTACAAAAAAGTCTGCGAAAGTATAGGTATATCTTCTAAGGAACACTCACAATAAGCATTCTTGTCTTTAAAATAGCCGAGCAAGTCAAGATTCGCGCGGGCATTCTTAGTCCACGTGAGTGAAGCCACGGGCACAGCTAGTCATCAATAAAATTGTGGTTAAATAAATGTACATGATAATATAAATAATTTGATTCCCGCATACCTATTTCCTATTTTCTGTAGTCACATATATCAAGAAATTTTATCGTGTGCAAATTTCGTGGAATTACTTATAGAAAGGGAATGTAAGGGAAAATGAAAATTGATTATCAAAAATATAACATTTGAATTAAACACTCTCTCTTGGTGTCTTAAGTGAGTCAACGTTGAATAAATGTTTGAGATGGTGTCCATTCGATTGAGGCTTAACTTGTTATAGATAACAATTGCCAAAAATATATTTGCTTAACATTCAAGTAATAACGTATTATGTTTTGCTGTACAAACAAAAATACCCCTTTTATATAAAGATCCGAGACAAATAGATAAGTGGCAGTTTTTGCTTCACTGAACTAAGAAATAGATAGAATATTATTTATCCCGCTTCATTTCACGTAATGGTTTGTTATTATGGGTATGAACTCAATAGAGGAGAGACGTCCCTCCAACGCCGCACAGCGCCTCGCCCTCCTCTCCGAAGTCCAAATCCAATATCAGTGTGAGTTCTTCTGTTTTTTGTTTTGTTTTTCATTATATAGTAATATAATAAAAAAATATAATTTGCTTGTTTGTTCCTTTCAGATATGATTATGTTAAAACTTTGGTAGCGCGAAGCCATTAGTAATGTAAAAAACGCGACTCGAAAAGACTCGAAAATCATCTTTTCTTATAATCAAATTTTGTCTAAGCCGCCATTACCGTGTCCATATCGTGGCAGTGGTGATGAAGCTACATCTCGCTCTAGCCATGAAATCTCATAATGTAACGACTGTTACACCTGCTTTAGGTTGTTTCGTGGAATATCATCAAATCGAATTATTCAGGTTCAGATATAGTAATTTCCACTGTGCAGTGTACTAAAAGAACTTAATCTGCTAAGTCCAATCCGTGACAAGTAAACTCAAACACAACAGAAAAAGTTACAAAATATTCTAACTTGATAACCAGTACCTCCCTACAATATTTCATTCCATATCATTCTATCAATCAATCCAAACAAGCCAACGTATGACTACAACATTACATCGGAGCAAGAGTATTTTAATGATTACACAATAAAATTACCCTTACGATGGACGGCAGAACTTAAAAATAATCATAAAATTTAATCGACTTGTAAAAAGGAGGATGTCAGCAATTCGAATGTATTACTTTTATTGATGTTCGGGCATAACTTCTTTGTTTATAAATCGATTTAGATGATTCTTTTTGATTTAATAATTCAAACGAGGTCCCATTTTAATTTCATTGGTATTGGACCTTCGAGTTCGAAAATACACCAGGAAAATCATTCAAGTAGGTTTATTTTTAATGTCTCGTAGAGTTATCACTATTTGACCATAAACTAATCACGTATAGTACTAAACGCTTTAATATTATCAAGTTCTCATCTAAAGACATGAGACTTTAACCCAATGTTTTATCAATTCATCCAAGGCTTTAGCACCGTAGACCACATCTATACGCTGCGGCAGATTATACAGAAGACTGAGGAGTATAATCTGCCTTTATGCTTAGCGTTCGTGGACTACGAAAAAGCCTTTGATTCGGTCGAAACCTGGGCAGTGTTGTAGTCTCTCCAGCGGTGCCGTATTGACTATCGATATATCGAAGTATTGAAGTGCTTGTACAACAACGCCACCGTGTCGGTCCGAGTGCAGGAACAGTGCACGAAAACAATTCCTTTGAGAAGAGGCGTTAGACAGGGAGACGTAATATCTCCGAAACTGTTTACCGCCGCTCGATAGGACGCCTTCAAGCTCCTGGAATGGCAAGGACTCGGCATCAATGTCAATGGCGAGTACATCACTCACCTTCGATTTGCTGACGACATCGTAGTCATGGCGGAATCACTGGAAGATCTTGGCACAATGCTCAATGGCCTCGATAAAGTTTCTCAACAGGTGGGCCTTAAAATGAACATGGACAAGACGAAAATCATGTCGAATGTCCATGTGGTGCCCACTCCAGTATCAGTTGGGAACTCTTGTCTAGAAGTTGTTGAAGAATATGTCTACCTGGGACAAACAGTCCAGTTAGGTAGGTCCAACTTTGAAAAAGAGGTCAGTTGACGAATCCAACTCGGCTGGGCAGCGTTCGGGAAACTGCGCGACGTCTTCTCGTCCAAAATACCTCAGTGCCTCAAGACGAAAGTCTTTGACCAGTGTGTGTTGCCCGTGATGACATACGGCACAGAGACGTGGTCGCTCACTGTGGGCCTCATAAGAAAGCTCAAGGTCGCTCAGCGAGCTATGGAGAGGGCTATACTTGGTGTTTCTCTACGAGATCGAATCAGAAATGAGGAGATCCGTAGACAAACTAAGGTCACCGACATAGCCAAAATGATTAGCAAGTTGAAGTGGCAGTGGGCGGGGCACATAGTTCGGAGAACTGACGGCCGTTGGGGCAGAAAGGTTCTCGAGTGGAGACCACACACCGGAAAGCGCAGCGTAGGACGGCCCCCCACTAGATGGAAAGATGACATAATAAAGGTCGCTGGGAGCCGTTGGGTGCAGGCCGCACAAGATCGGTCGCTCTGGAGATCTATGGGGGGGCCTTTGTTCAGCAGTGGACGTCCTGCGGCTGAAATGATGATGATCCACGGCCGTAACTATCGTAAATAAATACAGTTTTAAACAAAAAGTAATACCAACTTCAAAGATTTTGAGGAGTTACTTAGTGTATCTTCGAAGTTTAAGGTCAAATGTCAATGAAATTAAAATGGGACCACCATTGAGGAATTTCCTTTCCAAAAAAAAAAGAAACTTTAAATCAGTTCATAAACAAAGAAGTTATGGCTGATTGTCCATAGAAAATTACTCAATCGAATTGTGAAGAACTTCTTCCTTTTTTTATTATGTCGGATAATGAAACTGAATAAAATTCATTTCGTTGAATAAAAACAAAAATACGGCACACTAAGTTATATTCTAATTTTATTAACGATTATAACACATACCAGAAAATCTTCAGAAATTTATTGTTTCGTTGAATGAACACAGTAAATCATATATAACAAATATTAGTTTTACATTTAAAAGGCAAAATAATACGCATTAGTATTTTATGAACCTTCGACGTTTCGCTTGATTAACTGCCAAACTCAATTTTCACATGTAAATATTTACTATGTTTGTAATCGGTATTCCTGATTTCACTACAAAATAATAAAATAGTATGAGAATTGTCTACTGTTTATACAAAACTCTGCGAGTTGTTCGAAACCCCTCAAACTAATATTTTATTGTATCTTGACGATTTTTTGACAACAAGATTTTTAATAATTAGGTAAATAAAAACGCAAGCTTTTCAGATACTTCACTGGGAGGAACTGGCATGAAAGTAGGTAAATAACAAGCCAATATTAACAAAAACTTCAATGATTTTAACGAGTTCCCTTGTGCATCTTCGAAGTCGGAAGTCTAATGCAAATGAAATTAAAATGGGACCACCCTTGAGATATCCCCTATCCAACAAAAAAGAATCATCCAAATCGGTAAAAAAACAAAGAAGTTACGGCTAAACATCCATAAAAATATATGTATATACATTCGAATTGAGTAACCTCCCGTCTTTTGTTGAAGACGGTTAAAAATTTAACATCATTATATTATTCAAAGAGATACATTGTAATTGTAATAGTTATTACCTATTACAAAATTATTTGAAAAAATTGAGTTAATATAATAAATATTATTTAAAAAAAAAACAGTTCGTAATTAACTACAAACTGTGTAATCAGATACTGAAAGTGTCTTTGTTAGGAAAGTGGCCGAACTTTCAGAGTCACTGACTCAAAAGTCGAGCGTGTTCGGCGAAGTTTGTTCGCGTTTGTTTTGTTAATTGATACTGATGAAGATAATTGTGATTAAAGTGTTTTATTTCTTGACTTCTTCAACGTCGTCTTCCCATAACATTGTCAATGGAGCGGTGGCCAAATTATTTAGGGAGTGTAGAGACCAGGAATACCATCTCTAAATATAGAAAAGTGTACGTCGAAACGTTATTTCCTTATTTTCACCCTCCACAATTGTTTCCCATTATTTTTCAATTTTTTTTTTTAAGTTTTACAACAGTAAAAACCATAAAATCACGAAAAAGTATCATTCCCTGATGCTACGCTCGCGTCAATTTGGTGAGTTTTTAAATTGTAATTTGCTGCAAAAAGCTGGACACTTTTTTCATCTTGTCCCCAATATAAGATGGTTCTCTTTAACTGTGTCATTTTGGTTTTCTAGTCAGTGAATTAAAATTTAGAAAATAAAATTACATAACCCTCCATAATAATTATTATTATTACCCTTAAAATATCCAAAATCGCAAATTAAAAAAGTTGATCAAGGCACAATCTGGCACGGTAGCCATTCGTACTAGTTCATTTTTTAATTTTTATAAAATTATTTCATTAGATCCGCGTTGTCGTGTGAATTCGACATAAAAAGTGCTGATACGTTTGTGATATATAGCCGGTCCAATGGTATTTTTATACCGGTCAGTACTACTAGGTAAGAAAGGTAAAGCCATCTAGAACACAAAAGGTAAAATATGCATTGGATTTCCCAGTTGATGACCTTTTTCAGCGTTTTAGTTTGTCCCCGCATAATGGACCTTAAACTTATGGCAATAAGGTACACCACTATGTAATAACAGTAGAAATATTTATTGATACCTGAGATTACAAATGAAAGTGATATTAATTTTCTGTGGTAGGTACCTAGTTGTTTTAAAAAAGTAGAAGGACAGATTTTTAAGTCCTGTTGACGGAACACACCTATAGGTGCTTGGCAATAACTTGAGGGTGGTAGCTAGGCAAACAGGCATTAGAAAATACCCTATCACCATGCTATGGTTTCAATATCATGCTTTCCTTCACTAAACACTCAGGCTCATTTTAAGGAATTTGAACTCACGACGATCGACGCGGTATCCGAACATGTTAGGGACTATTGAAAAATTCTCCATTAAAATTTCTAATAATATGATACATTGTTTTAATATACACTATTATTAACACTAGACTCTGTACTGACCAAAATAATACAGAAAAAGGTATACCAATTCGTAAAAATAAGACTTAGGCTGCACACAGCTAAACCGCATGGCCGCCCTTGCGATTTTTTCAGGCTTTTAAAACCGTGATGAATTCCTACAAAATGGTTCGCGGGTAAAAACCGCTCCAAAATTTCTCTTGATATTTCTTACGAAATAAATTTTTTGTCGAGTCTACGGCTAGTCAAAATCAAAATCAAAAATCGTTTTATTCAATTTAAGTCCTAAGAAGGTATTTAGGAACGTCAAAATACTATTGCCGGTTCGGAAAACATCCCAGCCATCGATAAGAACAGGAAAGAAACTAGATCGAGTTTATCTTTTTTTAATGTACAAAGGTATTAATATAAAAAGCGACGTGCTCCGCATGCGTTTGTTACTACGCAATACTTATTTACATACATAGTTATATTTTTCCTCATATTGTTGTCAATTCATATGCCGTATCGATTGAGGAATGGCATGTATTTCTCGTGTATAATTTTCACCAAAATCAATGACACTGAATGGATGGGCTCAATATTTGTGAAATTTGCGTTGACGTTTTATTTTTCTATTTCTTAGATTTAGAGCTTCTAAATCCATCTTCAAATTGAAAAATCGCGGGCACTTTCGCGGTTTTATAATCATAGAGTGAACGTCTCGAGTGGTTCCGGGGTATAGCGGTTAACCGCTTGCCGAATTAAAACCATAGTGCAGTCTTTGCCTAAACCCGATATTTTTGAAACCATCTAGATTAGATAAAAGCATTATCTCATTGTCATTGTCTGCAACTAATCATGTCTTCTACTAATTTTACTAAATATATAGGTGTAGATGAAATGAATAACCACAAGACGGTTGTTAAACAGTTGATATGTGAATTTCTGGGGGTATTCCTTTACGTGGCTTTAGCGATGTTAGCGTATACAAAGTCGTGGAATGGGGTATTCCTTTACGTGGCTTTACCGATGCTCGCGAACGGTTTGCTGGTCGCCGCTGTTGTACAATTAACTGGGCACATTTCAGGCGGGCACATAAACCCAGCTGTCACGCTTGGTGCTATGGTCGCTGGACAGATAAAGGTGTTGAGAGCCGTCTGTTATGTTATATTTCAAATATTTGGCAGTATTGTAGGTAAGCATGTATAATTTTTGGTTACAAACAGTGAAGCCTCCGAGATTTTTTCTTATTATATACGGTTCACGGTTTCACCCGTGTTAGATATTATTCCTCAATATTAATTTTGAAACCCTGTTAGATCCCTCTAGGAGTTTAATTTTCAAAAATTAATTCTTAGCAGATGCCTACGTCTTTATAATCCGTTCAGTGGTTTATGGTATGTGTTGATAGATCAGTCTGTCGATCAATTACGATTTCCTTTTATATATTATTTATAGATCAGATTTAAATTTTATCACAACAGTAACAATAACAAAAAAAAAAATGTTTTGGGAATAATTTTATTACACCGGCATTTTTTTATTATTGTTCCATATAGGTTTAGCGATTAGCTACAATCTCACCTAACGGTAAATAATGATGGAGTTCAAGACGGCAACACGCAAGCTTACTGGGGCATACACATACCCATAGGTACTTGACAACATATTTTCAACTTCATGATGATAGCAAGAAAATGCCCTACCACCACCATGTTATGGTTTCATCACGATGGTTTCATTCAACAAAATCTCAGGCTCATTGCAGGGATCCGAACTAACGTCGACATCGACGCCCTTTTTCCCTTACTTTAGGTATACAATTATATGTGTGATATGAATTCTCCTGGAAGAGTTATTATTACATACTACTCACGTGTTTAAAAATTAACTTAGGAACGTTCTAAAATCAGCAGAACAATCAATGACCGTACGTCCAGAAGCTGATTAATTAGTCATACGATTATTCGAAAATTTACTTTTACCATACCATAGAAAGAGGTAGGGCATAGAGAAATTTATTCGCTCTTCTGAATAAACAAATTTCTTTGGCTACGGTAGCCGCTTACGATCAGGCAGGCCGTATGCTTCTTTGCCACCTTTGTAGTATAAAAAAAAGGGCCACATAATAAGATTCATGATGTCATTGTTCAGTAAATCTCAAAATAATTTAATTCATATTTTTAATACGATATCATTTCACAGGGGCTGCCGTGGCTTTTGCCATAACTACGGGGACAACTAGAGGTCTTCTTGGAGTAACTGTACCAGTTGAAGATTTAGAACCCGCGGCAGCTTGTGGCCTAGAATTCCTCATGACTTTCCTTTTAGTGGCAGTTTATCTGAGCGTCACAGATCTTCATAGAGGCGCGAAAGGCCTCGGTTCCGCACCTTTAGCTGTGGGTTTTACTATAACAGCTTGCCAATGTGCTTGCCTTTTGTATACTGCGTCGTTGAACCCTGTGAGGTCTTTGGGACCAGCAGTTATAATGAACTTATGGACTCATCATTGGATTTATTGGGTCGGTCCGATGTTGGGTGGAATTGTTGCCGGTTTGTTATTCAGATATGTCTTATCGACAAGTTCCGCCGATCATGATGGTCAAAAAACGTTTATTTAAATTATAAAATTGTTATTTTCATTTCGTTTTTAATTTTTATACTTTTGTATCCTCTTCTAGTGTCACATGTATTTTTAACATGGTTGTATATACCTATATGCAACAATAAAGCTCCAGTTTTATCTACATACTTAGGTACATGCTATATCATTCGAAACTCCAAGCACGGTGAAGATATCAAAGCCTCTAATGGTTCCAGGGCCTCTAAGAATAACAGTATAGTCAGATCGAAAAATAAACATTTCAAAACGTCATTCAAAAGGAAATCTTCAGTGGAGACCGTAGGTATATCTCCACAAATATCAGTTTTTATTGTTGAAAATTTAAGCAAGAAAGTACCTTATACAATATACCATATACGATATAAATGACTTTACCCTTAAAATCGCTTCATTAATGTGATAGGACTGGTTGTGCTATTACAGATTGGCGTTTCCTCTTCAAACAATTCGAATTATAATTTTCAACGTGACCTATTTCAATGGTTTCCCCGATAATTAACAATCTAGTTTGGATACGTGGCTTGGACAGCGCGGCAACAGTTTGAACCGTTTTATGTTAACCTAATAATTAATTTCAGTTAATTTACGTCTATTCAATAAACAATTTCCGGTCAGCTCCTGTGTTTGCTGTGTTACCAGGAATTTGTAGTTTTAATTATTTTTGCAAAGTTTACGCAATAAAGTTAGGTACCTAATTTTATTAACAATTATCTACCAATTAGCTTTTGCCTGGTACTTCGTTCCTGTTGTCTACAAAATGAAACGACTCGAGTGCCAGACTAAACTTAAACACTCACCAAACTTTCACCGTAATCGTATGAATGATTTAGGAACGCATAGGAAATAAAGAAAAATTCTAGTTATATTTAAATATAGATAATACAAAACCTGTGTGTCTGTAGATAAATATAGTATCTTACAGAATACTTAAGCATATGACTATGTAAGTTTACAGAAAATAATCAAGCAAAACTAATTCAGAGCCAAAACTACTTACTTTAAAAATTATGTTTATCTGTCATGAAGTCATGACTGTCATGAGTGCAGCTTTGCACTACCGAAAAATTTACAAAAAATGGTACAACATTATCCATTTCTATTTTTGGACGCGGTTGTATCGATCGCTTTCGATGTTTCTGTTCAACTTGTTGTCCGACAATGGGAACATGGTACATAATGCTCGAAAACAGAATTTTAAATAAGCATTAATTTTTTTGTATTTTCGTCAAATCAGACCTATTTATTTAATATATAATTACTTGAAATAGAAACAATTGCATTTAAAATCATCAAACAGACAAGAAATAACATAATATGTAGTACGCTTTAAAAAAAATTAAGCTAAAGTAAATAGGTAGGTACCGAAGTAAATAAAAATTAAAAATGTACTAATTTATTTGCTATAAAATCAAAACGAAAATTTTATCAATATAGCGACATCTACCGTTGTATAAATGAATCTTATATCTTACATTGTAGTGACTTTATTATTTTTTAACCTTTAAATTAAGTAATTTACCAACAGATGTCACACATATACACGCATTCAAAAAAGATATATATTTTTAAAAATTACCTAGTAAAAAATATATGTTTAACATTTTAGTGCGTTGCATATTTTTTTTGTGTTATCTCTTTTTCTAATTTTAAGATATTTGAATTACTTGAATGGAGCTGCAACCATAATTTATCTGTAGAGTCTACACCATAGAGGTCTACACCAGAGATAAATAACAATAAGTCTACACCAGAGATAAATAACAAATTGAGATGGCAATCTTCATACTAATTATTTAACACGATAGTGAAGGTTTGTCTGTGGTTGTGAAATAATCTTTATATCTATATATTTCATTCATAATTAATACCACCGTCTCTTTTACTCTTGTGCAAGTCGTATATATAACCCCTATTGCATCCTTTTCTTTCGGAACTTATTATATGAATATGTAGTTTCGAATAGTGGTGTAAAACTGGAATACGTACCGATAACGTTTTGTTGAATCGGTAAACTAGTGGGGTACTTTACGATTTATTTTTGAATGATTTTACCGGTTCTTATTAAAGTTCTTTTAGAATTTATTTTCATGTATTTACTCACAATAAAATAAAACTGCACATATAAGAACTCATTAATTATTTTTATTAGAATTACAATATATACATAGCATAATGGATATTAAAAGTTTCATTAGATTTTGTAACAATTAGCAATCGACCGCCAATTCTTACGCTTTAATTACAATAAAATATAGTATTAAAATACGGTACTCATCGAAAAAGTAGCTATATTGTATTAAAATACAATATAATATACATAATATAATATGTAATATAATACACTATAGTGAAATAATGTTTAGAATCAAATCCGTAATTGAAATTGAACCTTTTCGTAATATTAGTCATAGATGATTGTTTATAAGAATGTCGAGTAGGTAATCAAAAATGGTTAAAGTTGAACAAATAAAATGATTAATTGTTACACGCAAATCAACTTTTCCTTCATACTTTACGGACTTAGGACCGACTTTATGCATTCGTTTTCAGAACCGTATGTATTGTATTATAGGATGATAAAATGCATGAAGGTGTATTTAAAAAGAAGATTGCGTGTTTGTTGATTCCTAGAGAATCAATACGAATTAGACAAATATTAGCAGTATAAAAAATAAATATTTATCTAACAATATACAAGTAATTAACAAATTAAAGAAATTGCTATATATAAATAATAAGCCAATGTACTTCACACCAAACAATTACAAAGGAAATTCCGCTAGGCTTTTAAATATTACAATAAACATTATTAGGTTCTATACAGATTTTGACTTATGTGTGTCATGCATTTACAAAATTATATATATTATAATAATAGTATTAATGATATAACAATATTGTTTCACATTAAATGATATTTATTTATATAAAAATAAACTTAAAACCTAGAATTATTAAAATAATATAAACTAGATAGAACTTATGTATTTGAACCAAGGCATGATAAAAAAAAATGAAGACTTAATCTACATTTACTATAAAAATATTTCTTAAACATATCTTAAATAGCAAAAAAAATTGATGTAGTTTGATTTATTAAATTGTATATTATACAATAGGCATGATAATTTTGTTATGAATTTAAAAAATTATACTATAATAATATTACTGGTGTAACAATGTTGTTTTACATTATATTTACCTATATGTAATTTACTTATATACAAAAATCATATACAGTATAAAGAACTTAAGTATTTAAACCAATGCATCATAATTATTATTATGTATTTACAAAACTATGACATAATAATACTATTGATGTAATATTATATCACATTACTATGTAATTTAATTACTTATAAATAACATACAGATTACTTCAAAATATTGCATAAGAAACTAAATCCTAATCTACATTTATAAAACCATTCCTTTCAACAGCCTTTAGGTTACAAAATATTTTACAATTTCTTAAGACTAGAATTATTAAAATAAAATGCATTAGAACCAAAGCATGAAAAAAAAAAATATGCGTTTATAAAATTATAATATTACTGATTTGACATTATTGTCTTACATTATATAAATATATTATTTATTTATAAAAAAATAACATACTGATATCTTTAAAACATGATATAAAAACTAAATCCCAACTTACATTTACTATAAAAATAATTCTTTCAACAAGTCTCAAATTGTAAAAGAAAGTGATGTACCTTCATTTACAATAATATAGAATAGCCCTTAAGTGTTTGGAACAAGGCATGATAAATTTTGTTATGTATTTACAAAATTATAATAATTTTTCTGGTTTAACAATATTTGTATTACATTATATATGTTATTTATTTATTTCAAAAATAACATACTGGTAACATTAAAACATTGTATAAAAAACGAAGTCCTAATTTACATTTACTTTAAAAATATCTCTTTCAACATCTCGTAAATTGCAAAAAAAAAAGTGATTTACCTTCATTTAAAATAATATAGAATAGCCCTTATGTGTTTGGAACAAGACATGATATATTTACAAAATTATAATAATATTACTGGTTTAACAATATTTGTCTTACATTTTATATGTTATTTATTTTTTTCAAAAATAACATACTGGTAACTTTAAAATATGGTATAAAAAACTAAGTCCTAATTTACATTTACTTTAAAAATATCTCTTTCAACATCTCTTAAATTGCAAAAATAATGTGATGTACCTTCATTTAAAATAATATAGAATAGCCCTTATGTGTTTCGAACACGACATGGTAAATTTTGTTATGTATTTACAAAATTATAATAATATTTCTGGTTTAACAATATTTGTCTTACATTATATATGTTATTTTTTTTTTTTTAAAATAACATACTGGTAACTTTAAAACATGGTATAAAAGACTAAGTCCTAATTTACATTTACTTTAAAAATATCTCTTTCAACATCTCTTAAATTGCAAAAAAAAGTGATGTACTTTAATTTAAAATAATATAGAATAGCCCTAATGTATTTGGAACAAAGCATGATACATTTTGTTATGTATTTACAAAATTATACTATAATAATAACATTACTGATGTAATATTGTTTTATGAACTACAAAATTATATACAAAAGTTATACAATGTACCTTGATTTATGAAAATAATATGTACTTAATAAAACTTATGTAAGGGATTATTATTAATTGGAAAACAAAACATTTACAACTGAACATAATAAGAAGAGTAACAAAGTCTCATAGTATAATGCTCAGTAATCAAATGAACATAAAAATGAACTAGAAGGCGTCACATTATATTATACATATAGCACAGTGTTTTTAATTAATGAGGTATTAAATTGGTTGAGGTTGAAAATACAGTTAAGTGAAAAATAACTGCTGGACAAATGATCGCTTAAATAAAATATCTCCATGTGTATACATCTGGGTTTTTCTTGGATTGTAATTTACTCACAATTAATAAGTGCACTAATATAAACGATATAAAAATGGAACAATTATGTACTTCGCCTCCTTACTGATCTATAACCAAATCCTTTAGTAACACTTGTTCTAATTAAAGTTTCCATTTCTGCATGTTTAGGCCTTGAATCAACATTATGGACTCGTCTATTGAAATTTATGCACCATTGCTTAACTTGCATTCTAATAACAAACAACCAAAAAACTTTCATAAAATCTGCTTTGTGTGTTACACAATTATACCATTTCATATCAACTGTTTGTTCCAATGAATGTATTATTAACTCAGAGTAAATATAAACACTACAAATTGATGGTAGCATTCTATCAATAATATATATACTTTGCCACACAATTAAACTTAAGTTTTTGGATGGATAAAATAATCTGTCAACATTAGAACTATACTCCCTTAATTCTATCAAAGAATGACAAGGTTCCTTCTCAGACAACAGGGCTTTTTTACAATTCTTGCATTCTTTACATTGCAAATTTGGTATTAAGTAATGACAAATAGAACCAGCAATATATGACACAGTTTTGTTTTGTAGAACATTCTCAGAAGGAATTACATTCTCTATGAAGTGAACACTAATATCAGGTTGAATATCATCATTATGAAATCCATATTTTTTGCGATTTACAAAATTTTCAAGTGTACCTAACATTTTATCATCATCATTGGCATAATTAGTGTACAGTGACTTGCCAGTGGTTATGTTGTTAATCAATAAAGTTTTAAAAGCAGAAACAAAATGATTACAGTCGGGATTTATACTGAACTGACCATGTGCTCTTACTTGTCCAAAAAAGTTTTCTAATGGGTCTTGATTTAAACGTCTGAGACTCAAAAATTTCACACCGTCAATTGAACATAAGTCGGTCCATAAAAGTTTAATTGATTTAATATTATGTATAAAATGCTTAAGTGATAAGGGCTTGCTTTCCCTTTCGTTGGAAGAGTCAAACCGCATTGAATCTAGTTTTTTCACAGCAGTATCCCAAAATTCCAAATGTTCTGAATTTAATGACAAAGCATGCTGTAATTTATCTCCAGAGAAACCAAAACCATTTAGGCTATCAAATAAGTTATTAACAAACAAAAGGATTTCTGCTGTGAATAAACCACTTTCAATGTCTATATTTGAATGAGCATACTCATGTTCCTGTATATATAACAGTGACTTCATATATACTTCCAGTGATGTGGACACTTGTCGGCTGAAAACCTGAGCTGCAAGTTTGACCTGGAAGAATATATACAATAATATAATAAATAAAGTAGCCAAGTAAAAAGTCATCAAATAAAAAAAAAGTTGACCCTGCAAGTGTACCAGGCAGATGTGAAACATCTTAGTGGATATTTGAAAAAATACGACGGGTGATCCCGAAATATGACAAACCAAAGGAAAGTCCCTGTGAAGATGCTTATTTTATCACTATATGTATGGCTGTCGTGACCCCTACCAATCAACTTGATCACTGGATATAAACCGGCTAATACCGAAACAACAAACCAACAGAAAGTCACCATGAAATTGTTTATTTTGTAACAATGTGTATGGTAGTCATAACCCTTACCACTAAACCATTTTGTGTTATCTCCGGACATACAAACAGATAGACATACAGACAAAATAATTTTTTATGCTACATTCGTGGTCAGTATCGTTCATATAGTAATGTGTAACAGAAAATTTTGAAAGAAATTACATGTTCAGACAGAACTACAGATTTATTAATATAGATATGTTATTGGCAATATATGAAATGTCGGAATTTGAGTGAGTGGGAATGAAAGAAATAAAGAGAATGACTACATACTTTGCCTAGGTATTCTATATATGTACGTTACAAAATACCAATGATGCTCGGTTAGATTAGGTTGTACTTGTGAACAAGTACTAGCGAGCCAACCTTGTCAGCAGTTGGCGAATGCCACAGTCTCAATAGAATGCGTAGGAAATGATATAAATGACGTTTATACCTCAATAAAACAGTTCGTACAAGTCCGGTCGTTACACTGCTATGCCAATTCCACTATGAATATAGGCATGAAAATCATGTATGTTACATGCCATGGTTTCATCACGATGTTTTTCTAAACTAAAAGGCTGACCTTATAGTTAAGGTAAGTAAGTACCCAAGTATTCATGTATTCATTATAGTTTTGAAACCTATAATGACCGATACAATTTCCGAAATTGCTACCACTAAACTATCATTGCTTAAAACATATACATATATATCTTTTCATAAGAATATATATAAATACTTTGTTTTTAAAACATAAATGAATGCAGATTTAAACTTTTAACTGAACAGGATGATATTATTATTAATACTTACTTTGATCTAAAAAAAAAATTATTAATAAAAATATGTACTACATGGCCTGTGCAACATTACACAAACATTGGATTATCTTAAAAATGTATGTACTTTCTAAGAAACAGACACTTTTATAAGTAAAATTATAAAAAGATACTGCTAATAAATAAGAGAAGGAAACCATTTAAACTTATGTGTCCTACAAGTTACTATTTACATTAATGTGTTATGATATGTTATTCTTGATAATTAAATCAATCTTCATAAAAATTCCCTAACATAAACTGGGTAAGTTTACAATTATTAATTACCTTCATTTTATCATATGTACTTGGTTTTATATGTTTATCTGTGAGTTTTGTGCTTCTTGCTCTTCCACCAATGCCATCTACTTTATGAAGCATTTCAATGAACTGCCATTGTGCCCGCTGATCACCACTGAGAAGATGTTTTTTCTGAAAATTGTTTCGGAAACCTTTTAATAAATGTGGTACATCATAAATATGATATAAAAGGTTATTACCAATGCAATAATAAATATTCCCATCCCTACAGGTATCGCTGTGTAACAGATTTATATTTGAGTCACATATTAATGATTTAATAGTTGCAACATTTGCAGAACCTTGGTCACTGACTGTAGCTCTGACTATGAAGCCAGTATTAAAAATGGCAGAAGTTACTTCTTTTATAATGTTTTTTAATATAAGTGTTTTTACGCCATCTCGAGCAAAATAAAAGGCAATTGGTATTTTCCATGGAGCAAATAAACCACGCAACATAAACACAAGAGCTTTATCTGCTACA
Organism: Saturnia japonica; assembly: GCA_033032175.1. NCBI lineage: Eukaryota > Metazoa > Arthropoda > Insecta > Lepidoptera > Saturniidae > Saturnia > Saturnia japonica. The sequence goes on from CM065317.1 coordinate 1,630,130, forward strand.
TTGTTAGTGCGTTTTCCAGAACCTAAATCCTCAAAGCCCTCAATAACACCCGTATGAAAGTTAAAATACAAGTTTTTGTATATAGACATCTCATCGAACAATAATGTACATTGTTTGTATAAAGCAGGTTTATCTTTAGCTGCATCTGACAAATGTTGAAATATGAAGTCATTAATACCTGGCCGCAAGGGTATATTACTAAGAATAGAATTAATAGTAGATTTAGATGGTAATGCTAAATGTTTTCGTAAAAATCTATAGCACTTAGGGCTCAATTTATATAGAGACAGAGAAAAGATTTTCTCCTCATTTGTAAAACGCCGACCTTTAGGTGAAATACCAGTCAAACGTAACTGTGAATCTACCAATAATTTACCAAAAGTGCTTAATATGTTGTATTTTTTAAAATACATCTTCGTTTTTGGAGCATTTACTACTGATTTAATCTTTAATTTATTATATCTTAATTGCAAAAGGCGTAATTTACGTTTTAAAATCCTATTATTACTACGTAATATTTGTTTATGTGGAGTAATCTGCTTTGGTTCTATACGAACCTTTCTAGTTAAATTAACCTGGCTGCTGTTTCTGATGTTTCTATTAATAAAACAAACAGGTGATGTTTGTAAAGAACATATTGCCTTATTGGAAGAAGTGGATGAGGGCATATTTGTTGGTTCATATTCATAAGTTGGTTGAAAAGTGTTAGTAGGTAAATGAAACTTGGTATGAGATGAATGTGCAGCCATATTTAAGTCGCAGCTCAAATTATCTGTTTGCATGCCAGTAAGTTTTATTTGTTCTACAGAGGGGTTATTGGTATGGAGAAACGGCCGGACTACTCTAAAATATATAAGGTTCTTTGGTACTAGGGGTATTAGTAGAAGAAATAATTTCTAAATAAGCTTGGTGTTTGTTTAATGTATGGTCTTGCACATTACTTAAGTTCAGTGAAGGAATTGCATCAATACTTAACTTTTGTCTCTCATTAATATGTTCAGGGATGAAATGTAAAATACAAATACGAACATTTTCTAGTTGAGTAACCCGATACCGTCGTAAGAACGGGCATGCCTTCAACCACTTATTCCATCTTACTTTGTTTGTAAAAGGTACACAAAAATGCTTAATATTCGGACGCCGACTACGGCAACCAGGAACAACACAATTGAAAACCATAATTTTAAGTCAATACTTACTTATCAAAAAATAACACGATCAACTGATAAACACACAAAATTTCGAATATTGACGAAAACCTCTATAGTACACAATTAAGTAATTATATGAAAAATAAAAATATTATAAAATTGTAAATTGTTGCGTCCACGCTGTCACAGAAACGTCGCCACAAGAATTTCTCCACAATCCACAAGAAAAAAGTGAAAAACAATGGCGGCTAGCTTCGAAACAGCTTTGTTGTAATTTACAAATTTAGTCTGTTTGACAGCAATGACAGCTAAATATGAATAAATTTTTAAACTTAAACAACCAATGAGTATGTACCTTTCCATGTGTAAATTATAACGTGTGCGAAAGAAAGAATAAAGTACAGGACTAATACGATTATGGATTATTGTCAGGTATAAATGAGATAGATAATTATGGAAATTGGGACATAAAATTTTTTTGAGTTTTACGAGCCTGGTCTACACTCTACAGAATACAGTGTAGCGGTGGGCGATTATGAAATATATATACTAATATAATCATTCAATTTAAGAAGATAACTCGAATTATCCAATTATAGCAATTAGTAATATTAGTAGTTACTAATTTGTTAAATTAGTAATAATTACGACAGAACGACCTTTTTTAGCTTCCCACTCTACATCCTACTAATATAATAAATGTGAAAGTGTGTTTGTTTGTTACTCAATCACGCTAAAACGGCTGAACAGATCTCAATGAAATTTGGCACACAGATAATCTATGACCTGGAATAACATATAGGGTATTTTTATCCCTGTAAAAATCATAGTATAACCAGTGTTATCTTACAAATATAACACATGGAAAGTTTCTATGTTTGTTACTCAATCACGCAAAAACGTCGATTTTTTTGGTTTATCGTGTACCGAGATCAGTCTGTGTATATCCAATAATACGCCGACGAAGTCGTGGGTGCCAGCTAGTTTTAATACGTACATATCTCAATTCAGTCATCATTCATAATCACCCCCACCTCTGAGTTCGTTTTTCATAAAACTGGTTGGTTTCGTTTCTGAACGAAATGCTCAGTACTACAGGGTACAGACTAATTGTTATTTATCTCTGGTACAGACAATTGTTATTGATTGTTATTTATCTCTGGTACAGACTATCAATAGTAGCGGCATAGACCAATAACCAGAGGACTGAGGAGTAGCGGTGCGTCCCTATACGTATGACGTCAATGAAATGTCATTTTCTTTTATGACGTCTTCGGTTTTCAGACTTTTTCAGTTGCGTAAATGAAAATCAATAAATAATGACATGTTTATTGCTAATATTGAGTGTTCTTTAAAATGGAAACGACTAGTGACAATGAAAATGAAATTCCTATATGGCAGGAGCCACGGTGTGAACCCTTGGGGGCACCGAAGGAGATATTATGTGATGAAACCGCATTGGAACAAGAAACTGGCGACAGGCTTCACGCTTTGGAGGAAGAGCAAGAGATTTTGTCATCGTCCGTATTTTCTTTGACGTCGCATCTAGCACAAGTAGAATTCCGCTTACGGCAGATTTTAAAAGCTCCGCCTGAGGAAAAAGACGCTATGTTGAAAGCATTGGAACAATTTACATCTCGTGGAGTACCGGATTCAAGAACAGCACCTCAAGGCAGTTCTGGAGAAGCGTCATGTGGTGAATGTACTGAGCTGGAACGAAAAATACGTAGGCAGCGCGTCAGACAAGCGCATTTCATTGAACGGCTCAAAACACAGCTAAAAGAACTGGAACGGTTTGCAGCCAACCCTACGTCTTTAGGCGATAGTAAGCACAGAACTCTTATAAACCACTTACATAGAGAAATAGACCAGAGCCTAGAAGAAGGATGTCATCAACCACTTAACGCTGAAGAGCTGCGACATCAAATTAACTGTGCAGTACGCCAGTATGCAGATAAACAAGTATCAAAAGAGGAAATCATAAGTAAACTACAAGCACATATCGAAGACATGCAAAAATTTATCAAACTCATGAAAAACGAGGAAATGAAATGTAATAAATCAACAAGAGAGCCAAAGAATATGAATTCTGAAAAGTTTGAAAAAATCTTTAACAGGAGCAGAGCAAATGATGACTTGAAGACAGAAACTATAAATTTAATGAGAAAGGCATCTACTTTAATACAAATCTTCACAGTATCACAGTTTGGTTGTTCTACAATTAATAAGGAGAGGGGTTTTGACAGAAAGTCATCGACAATTGTCACCCATTGGGGCAACTTGCGGGCTAAACTGGAAATGTCCATTGGTGCTGTATTACACTTAGTATCCAGAGAAAGAAGTTGTCAGTCAATTATTGATAGCTATGATAGTGAATCTGAAGAAGGAGGAGTGATAATCAGTGATGCTCCCTTAACAACTGCAGTTAGAAGACATTTAGCTGTCAATTTACGTGATTTACTCCAGCATGGTCTTACAGGTCTCGAGTCAACATCTTTAGTCCCAATAATAGGTTGCTTTCCTGTTAGAAGGTCATCCTCAATGCACCATATTCATATATGGGATTTTATCTTACGATACTATGAACTAAATGATGGTGACCAATTCAATTCAACTCCTGCTAGGAAACTGAGTCAGAGTTTCAACTTAGATATTGTCGGAGGTACTGCTATAACTAATAAGCAAGGTTTACTAAGTACAATTGGGAGTATTTTAGCATCTCATACTCCATATAAAAGAAGTTGTGATGCTCATTTCAAAGCTTTTGTCTGTGCTGCACTGAATGTGCACAAACTTGTCATTTGGTTAAACATTATGTTAAAAAGTAGATCCTTGGTAGATTCCTACTATTCATCAACAAGTTATGTTGTAAACACTGGTTTTCAAGATGCCTTACAAAGCCTTGATAGATTAACTGCATATAACTTTGAATTGCCAGTAGATCTCGCAGTAAAACAATTTCAGAACATTAAAGATGTCTTTATGTAATTTTAAGGGTACACTTTTATACATAATCATATATTTTATAATGCCTTCCACGTTGTATTAGCTGCCTAAATATAAATCTAGTCTTCTTAGTATCTGATTAAAGTTTTAGGATAGGTAGATATAGGTACTTGATAGGTACAATTATTTCTTTAGAAGTGTACAAATGTTTTTTTAAATAAAGCTCTCTTCTTTAATTTTTAACTTAAATGACATTCCAGTACAAGACATTCTGATATGAAACCAAAGAATTAGAATTACTAGTTCTTTAGTTTTTAAGAATTTAAAAGCTACTTATAGCTAAATATATATAAATAGTAAATTATTTGAAGCATTTGTGTTTTAATAAAACTCTATACTTGATATTCTAAAGTTCGAGTGATTTTTTGTTTATTTAACCTTTCAGCTCTCAAGGTCACAGAAATGTATGTAAAAATTGGCTTTATATGATATAAATAAAATTAATACGAAAATTTCTTAGTTGCTTCCGCCTGCGATAGATCAACAGCAGCTTTCATCTTCATAAAAATATTTTTTTTAAGTAATAATGAAGAGTGTATAAATAAAGAAAAATACGAATATTTCTAAATAAACTAAATTAATTTAAAAAAAATATGTTGGGAATGAGAAATGAAATGATATGGGACCACGAGAATCATTGAGGAATAAGTTTCAAGAATTTAGTATCTTAACTTTGCCTTCCCAATACATAATGGAAAATATAATGTATGTTCGGAAAAATGAAGAAAATTTTGAACTTTTAACTAACAGGCACAATTTCAATACTAGAAATAAATATATAATAGTAATTCCAACTCTTAGACTTAGTAAAATAAAAGTTTTTTAGGTAATTATGTTAGGTTTTTTAATGAACTTCCTAAGCACATTACCGATTTACCGGATAATAAGTTAAGTTCAAGAATTATGTTGAGCAAGTTTTATTGTCGAAAGGGTATTATTAGGGTTGCCAATTACGTGAATGATGGTGATGTCTGGATGTGATTCCCTCTCTGTATATCTACTGAAAACCATAATAACTGTATTTTTCGCGGCTGAGTGCCCTAAGCGCTCGCTCCCAAGTCCGGTGAAGCTGTAAAAGCCGCAGCGGCTCTGTTTTTGGATAGGGCCCCTAAGGCTAATAGTGTTGTTACTTTAAAAAAATACTGTATTATAAAAAAAAAATCTTACTTACCTACTTTAAAAAAAATACTGTAAAAATTAATAAAAAAAAAAATCTAAGATGTTAATAAACCCGATCGAGTTTCTTGTCGGTTCTTCTCAATGGCTGGGATGTTTTCCGAATAGGTGGTAGTGTTTTGATATTAATAATTTCCTTCTTAGGGCCTAAATTGAATAAAATATTTAGATTTAGATATTTTTAATCATATAGGCTACACGTCTGTTGGCTTCGCGGTGGAGAATTGGGCGAATATACTTAGCACAAAGAAACCGCGGGGTACAGCTTATAGTTTTAAATCATCTATATAACATACCACTAACTAGATACATAACTGCTAACTACATAATACTCAATATTCAATGGTCGACCTACGTTGAAGGTCGTTTCTAAGTTAATTATTCACTCGTACTGATAAACGAGATAGTGGTACGCAATATGGAAATTTATCCAGAAAATTTACACGCTTTGGAAAAAGAGCCTTGGAATTTTAAAGTAAAAGATAATATTTAATTTCTGTTCAGGTCACTCAGAAGTAGTTTCAGTACCTACCTACCTAACAAATTATTGTCAACATACAACCTAATATGTTTCAGTCTTCGTAACTATTTATCCCACATACCTATGTGTGTGTATGTGTAACCTACCTAGGTTATCTGATAATTTAAATAAGCTGATAAAACATACATAAAGCCTTATGAAAAAAAAAATGGGAACTATAGATTTAAGATTACATTATAGTGGTTTGAATTAGAATTTTTTATCCTATAAAAAATCACATTGAAATTCCGACTTTTGATGCCTATTCAAGTCCTGAACCACTGTGCGCCGCCGTCACTGCTTATGAAATTCCAGGCGGACGAAATCGCAGGTAAAGTTGGTATTTATTATGGGGATGATTCTGACATTTAGACTTCAGTGTGTTTCCAGCTGGTAAATTTAGGTACGTAGTTTATCTACCTAATTACAGGTAAATACTTAATAAGTTAAAACAAAATAAACTTTTTATTTTATAACAGCACAAAACCATTGGTTAGGTGACAAAAGTCTCTAATAGGTAGGACATTTAATCGAAACGCTTTAAACTGAATGGTCTTAAGTCAATATTTGATTTTTCACCTCGAGCGAACAGTGCTCCTATCTCACCCAATACTGTAGAAAATTTGAAGCCGTGACCGCTAAGTCCGGAGATAATCAACACATTATCAGACTCAGGCATTGTATCTATAATAAAATGTTCATCGGGTGACATGTCATAGCTGCATACAACACCGCGAATAATTCCACCGATTTTGGGGAAAAATTGCTTCAAGAAGTCCGCCGTTTCAGTACGATCTACATCGAGTGAACCAAACGGAGCTAGATCCGTGATTTTTTCTATAACTTGTCCACCGTCATGTTGACCGACTTTGTATCCGTCTGCATCAGGTAAAGAATAAAAACAATTATTCTTCATCACAACAATAGTAACCGGTAAATTGTCATTATTCCCTTCAGTTTCGTTAACGGTGAATATTTTTCGCATCGGTGTTATGGGTATTTTCGGTAATAATTTCTTTGCCCAAGTACCGGCTGAAACGACAGCTTTCTTAGTGATAAATTTACCTCTGTCAGTTATAACTTCAACACCGTTTTCTGTGGGTTTAACGGATTTGACGACGCAGTCGAAAAGATGTTCCGCGCCGGCATCTTTAGACAACTTTACAAAATTAGCGACAGCTAATTCTGATTTAAGGTAACCGGCGTCGTTTTCAAAAACCCCTATATATTCCTCAGGGACATTAAAATCTCTCCAACGTTTTTTGATCTCATCTGAAGTTAAATTCTCGACGTTTAAATTAAATTCTTTGCAGGTGATTTTAACGTTTTTCATGAATGTAGATTCTTCGGGTCCAGTATTCAAGACGCCGCACGGTACTAAAAGACGTTGGCCGCTTGCCGTATCAACTAACTCATTCCACAACTCCCTGGCTCGTAAACATAAAGGTACATACATCGAGCCTTCTCCATATGCGGTTCGCGTGACTCTTGTAGCTCCGTGGTGACTGCCGTTTTGGTGCGGTGGTGTACCGTTGTCGATCATCAGTACTTTTAAACCGGATTTAGACGCGTAGTATCCCGTCGCGGAGCCAACTGAGCCGCTCCCGACGACGATCAAATCGTAGTCCATGATGACTTGTAACGTTCGTGAATTTTAAAAATAAATTATAACACCTTGAACGTGTAGACAAGACGAGCGACACCGAAGCGATGTATTATGAGAATGGTTTTCAGCAAATAACGTATTAAAAACTCTGTACCTAGGTATATCGTTATCTGCAGCTATTGTTGAAAATAAAACAAATACATATAGCGGGCAATGTAAATACAAGTGTTATCTATACTAATATAATAAAACGGAAGTTTTTTTGTTTGTTTGTTTTAAATACTTTACCAGTCGTATTCGAAAAATTCTAAAAATCCCAAACTCACGAGGGGACAAAGCTCCAAAGCTATCTGACATTAGGCTACAACTCTGAGCTAGCCTTAAATATTGATTTTTGTTAAGTAAGTCGGAAGTCGAGGTCCGAAAGCCACAATAAGGTATTTTGGGACAAAAATTTGTTGAAAATTAAAAAGTGACCTATAAGCATTATTTTTAGACACGGCATATTAATCCTCGAACAAAAGTTACTTCATCATAAAGACAATTTTATGAAGTTAAATTTTGCTCTATAAAGATGTTATCTGGACACAGTTTAGGAGATAATGAAAAATTAAAATAATTTGTACTTGCGGGTAGAACAATTATGATAGACTACACGGGTGCGTTGGCGGCGCAGTGTTTATCGGATTACATTAACACGGGTGAAATCGTGGGGCACAGCTAGTATAACATAGAATAGTGTCATGGTTTTCGTAGTTTCGTCAGTTTCTTATCTTTCGTAAACTTGGTGTATAAATCATTGCATCAAATAGGACCGGGCGTCATAGTATATTCGAAGAAGTTACAAACAGATGTTATAGCGTCTGTAAAATATCAAACTGAACCGGTATCGTCTTAAGACGGGTCAGCGAGTGATATGTAATCGAATAATTATGATTTATATACCTACTAGCTGGTACCCGCGCCTTCGTCTGCGTATTATTGGATATAGACAGGCTGATCTCGGAACACGACAAACCAAAAGAAAATCAAGATGGGTTTGTCATTATGTATATGGTGGACGCGATCCCTACCACCCCGCTATATTATTGCATATACATACACCAGCTGATTTCGGAACACGACAAAGCAAAAGAATCATAGATGGGTATTATATTTGTAGGATAGCAGTGGTTGAGTTATGATTTTACCAGGATAAAAAGTACCCTATGTGTTATTCCAGGTCATAGACTATCTCTGTGACAAATTTCATCAAAATTCGTTCAGCCGTTTTTGCGTGATTGAATAACAAACACAGACTTTCACATTTATTATATTTGTAGGATAACACTGGTTAAGCTATGATTGTTACCGGGATAAAAAGTACCCTATGTTATTCCAGGTCATAAATTATAAGTGTGACAAATTTCATCTAAATCCGTTCAGCCGTTTTTGCGTGATTGAGTAACAAACATCTAAACTTTCACATTTATTCTATTATAAAGTAGGATGGGTAAAGATTTCATAATATCAAAATCCAGATTTTGCGGAGTACCTATACAATAATTTATTATATGTACTATACTTTTAGATCCTATGTAACAGGCAACCGGACAACTTTTCTAAAATTGTTAATTATTAATCATTATGGATTTATGATGCTAAGAAAAATATAATATAATTATAATAATTAATAATATAAATATTATTAGTAGTAGCTAAAAGCATTAAAAAGTACATAGATAAATTAAACGTCACCATAGACGTTAGCATTCTTCAAAAACAAGCAGACATACACACAACAACTTTACTCAGTAAAGTGCTAGGAGATACAGTATTCGTACACAACGCACGGACAGATCCAAATATACTAAATACACAACAATCATCAATCACACAACACTCATCTAGCACACCAGACCCATCCTACACAACTCAAACATCGAACAATCAACAAGGAAGAGGACAGGGGCGAGGTAGAGGAAGAAGGAGAAGACTATAGATAAACACAAAATAATGGGAAAATATTTTTTTTTTTTTCTGTGGGCTACGGGACGGGGTATTTATTAAAACCGACGTAAAGTCGAGATTGTGTAACATGTACCTATTAGAAAATAATATGAATAGTAATAAGTTATGTAATAAATATTTGACATGATGATTAACCATATAAATGACCATATAAATAAATGTATGACAATGACACAAGTAAGTTTTATGTATAAATAAATAAATAATTAGTAAGTTAGATAAATACAAATATATAAAATGTATATTTGAAAAACAAATGTACATACATGATGCAAATGGAGAAATAAATAAATAATTTCACTTTTTCAATAAGTGAAATTTATAAAACCATTGCTTTCCTCTGCGCAACGTACTTTGCTTATTACTGTTTAAAGGAAACTTCTCACACAAATACTCCATATAGAAAAGTTCAGTCCTACGTCGATCTGAAAACTATACTCAAACTGCTTAAGTAATTTTCAACTGACCTACATTCCAACATGGAAAATTTACGATTATATTATTATATATAAAAAATTGATAAATTGAAAACACATTATTTAGTTAAATTAAACAACAATAAAATGAACACTTGTACTTTAATATATAATATTTAATAAATAATTCACATAAAAAATGACCAATACAACATCACATTTGATAATGGCAGTGGGTTACAACTTGTGTGAACAATTTATACTAACAATATAATAATGTGAAAACTAGGATAAATTATTTATATTTACAGAGACACGTGGGGAGAGGAGGTCATTCGGTTACTAATGGAGACACATATTCGCGCATTTAAACGTGTGGTTAAAAATTAATTCACCGTCGTAGTTACGTATTCTTCTTCTTGTTTTGGCGCCGCAAAAAGCACTTGCCAGTGTCAATGTTTTTAGGCAAACTATATCACGCAACGTGCCACCAATATTACATAAAGGGTCTAAAAACCTAAGTTAATGGAATCAAAAATAAAAACCAAAACATGTCGCCTAAAGATTCCGTCAGAAACTTTGCGTATACTATATAGATCATATTTTTCAAACTGTTATATATTTGTATGCCGTCCATGTAAATGCAAGGTTAATTAAGCCGCTTATATCAATTAAAAAAAAAATACTGCGTACAAGTCTATCATATTATAATCAGAAATATAACGTTATCAGAACTTCGAGATATTTGCCGAATTTAATGAACTTACTAAATAAGACGCCATGTTAATTCCGAATTATCTCACGCTAAGCCTAGTGGTGGAGGATAGACTCTCAAGTGCAGAAAAGTGATAGAAATCCAGGCCAGCATTAAAAACTATTGCTATTAAAACATAGTACAACATTAAATATAAAAAGTATATGAGATGTTCGTAAAATAAACTTACGATGCAATTAAAAAAAAAAGGCAATAAAACGAACAATCGAACTGAACTCATAATAAAATATTCCCCGCAAATTGCGTGTATTGTATGTTGAATATACAATACAACTTAAAACACTTGACACTGCAAATGCTTCACTGGAGCATCTGGAGCTAACTAGAAAAACCGATGACACAAAATTATCAGCCGATTAATCTCACAGTTGAATAATATTGCGAACAAAGGACAAAATGCATTTAATATCAAAATACGTTCGTTACATTCCGTAATTTTAACTTCACAAGCTTATCATCTGATTATAGCACGTGACCGGCAGAGGGGGGTTCATTCAAGGTACAGTTTACTTGGGCCCGAGCATTTCTTCTGGTTTCACCCACTGGTCGAACTGTTCCGCTGTGAGGATGCCCAGCTTGACAGCGGTGTCCTTAAGGGTGCCGCCCTCTTTGTGCGCCGTTTTCGCTATTTGTGCCGCCTGGAAAGAATAAAATGTATAAAATGTTAAGCGACAAAACAAGGTAATCCGGAAGATTCCGGACTTTTGGAAAATTGTTTTAAACACTTTAAACGCTGAAAATAATTACCTAATGAATTTTTTTTTCATTCATACACCATAAAAAGTGATTGAAAAATATTTTTTAATTTAAATAAAAAACAATTACAAAAACGCGGCATTATAGTTCCGTTACGTCATCATCATTTTATATGTCTTTTAGTATAACATTGAGAAATGTGATAAGATAACTCACGCAAAATCTAACGTTCATATGACATCTAATATCAATCACATCACGTTTTCAAATCACGTGACTCACAGACAGAAAATATTAATTTTTCAAAGGGAAAATTAAATATATAAACAATTACTTTTTCCAGAATTGTATTGTTTTAGGCTTTCTACCTAAAGGCCAATATTACTAAATAATCTATTTTAATTTTTAAACATACAGTCAATCTTGCGGATTGGAAGGGTAATTTTCTTTGAGCGAGTTTTTGATCGTGATCTTGATGGTTTTTGGTGGTCTAGGCATAAGCATAACTTCTTTGTTTATGACCTGATTTTGATAATTCTTTTTTCGTTGGAAACGGGATACCTCAAGATTGGTCTCGATTTAATTTCATTGGCATTGGACCTTCGGCTTCGAAGATACACCACGAAACTCCTCAAAATAATTGGAGTTGGTTTTATTTAATTTTTTATTCATCAACATATGGTATGTAGCCCTATATCATATTTACAGCATTTTAAGTGATGTAGTTTGATTACTGTGCACAAGTGAATTGGATTATAAATTTATAGTAATCCTTGACAGTTTTAACAAGGAAGCTGCCATCTTGTTGGAGCTATATTTGAAGATTACGAATATAATTAGTATTCTATTTATATGATGTTGCCATTAATTAAAACAAAAGGCACTTTTTTGAGCGCGATCAGAGTAAAATTCCACGTTTTTTCAATGTTACCTTTCTAATGCAAACAATATTGAAAACAAATACTTGAAAGGAGCGAGAGAGAAATATTAACTATGCAATAAAAAAGCGAGACAAAGAGAGAGAGAAAGGTAGACGCTGGTGGTAGAATAAGACAAGTTATGTAGTTAAGACGCGTATTGCTATATTTTTAATTTTTAATTTTCAATTTTCTTTTTTCTTTCATCTAATCTATGAAAAATACACACAACATCAGTGACGTATTTTAAAATTTCGCGCACCGGACATTAAACGACGTTCGTCCACCTGGAAGACATACATTTTTTTTCCTTTTCTGGTAGGTATAATGCCCAAAGCATCTGCTTAAAATAACATTAAAAATAAATATTTGCCACCGTCGGACTATATACCAATGATATTTTATAAAACAGATACGGCATTTAGGCTTTTTACATGCCATCGTGATTTGTGGGCAATTGCCCTCAGTTTACATTCGACTTGATACCGCCGTGAGCCAGAAGAAACTTTTATTCTTTTTTGACAACAGAGTTTCCGCCTTACGCTGTGATTTCCTATCTCTTTTGTTTCAACATACTGATAACAATATTTGTGCCGTTTTGAAATTGATTTTAGTGAGAGTATAATGCGTCTATTTATAAAACGTTATTGCCTATGACAGTAAATACGTCAGTGTACAACATTGAAAAATTATTTACAGTTGTTACAGGTGCTATTTTTAATTTAACGATAGATGCGCCGTTTAATATCATAAACTATGTACGAGCCAACGGACAATAACATAGTAATATTCATAAGCCTGTCATGTAAAATACAAGGTCGAGTCCACATGTCGCTTTTATCGTAACGCAAATCAAATATGCATTCGTTTTAAACGTATTTACAAGTATTACACATTGTGAAACTGTACCAGTGCCTGTATGCATAAGTTATCATATTTTAATGATTATTTAAATATGAAATATCTCTTAACATTATCCCTTATTTCATAAGACATTATTTATATGTATACTAGGGAGCCGCTCCCAGCTTCGCACGGGTACAATTTACAAAGTGGAGTCATTTATGTTTAAAAAAGCTTGATTGATTTATTTAACAAGTTTATCGCTTTACACTCCGATTTATAATTTGCTGGACTAAAGCGACAAGAGTGACCAATCTGTTTTTTTTTTTAATGTTGCTAGCGTGGAGCGTTTGTTGTAGTATAGCTATTCGTAAATTATTCAACGAGCTGTTTTGACATTACATTGTTAGCAGTTTTTGACGAAATCTTGAATTGCCATGTTGCGGTTTTTATTTTAATTATGTAATATTGGTGGCATTATGCGTGATATAGTTTGGTTATTGTGCTTACGTGAAGTGGATAATAAATATAAACTGGAAACATGCATTTAGAGATATCGTAAAAACTCCCTTACGAACAAACAAACAAACGTAACAAAGGAGCCACTTAGAGTCAATTATAAAAGACTACGAAGGCTTAAAAACATTGACACTGGAAAAACAAGAAGAAGAAGAAAAATAAACAGAGGACTTGGCTTCGACCTTTAGAGAGAAATGCACAAAAACATGGATTATAAAAACAGTATCTGACTTGGCTGCATGGTCTACATTAGAGATGGCACACAAGGCAAATCATACTACAATAGATTATAGACATCGTTTATATTTATAATCGCACGTTAAAAATATTTGTTTTATTAATTACTTTAGTTTATTTCCGATCTCGTTCACCGCGCCAATGTTCAAATCAAACTGATCGCGTCATATAACGCAATAAAAAGCCGAATATCCGGTAGCCGGATATCCGGCGCTCCGGCTTCGTAGCTTGCTGATTATCCGGTATCCGTCCAAACCACTATTCGTTTCATCTCTAGTCTAGATACCTTTGCCTTTCCCTTTCACTTAGAAAGGGAAAAACTATAAAAAAGGTAATTTTACCTTATCGTATCCGATGTGCGGGTTGAGGGCCGTTACCAACATGAGTGACTCTCTCATGATCTTCGCAATCTGTTGCTCGTTCGCCTTAATGCCGACCGCACAGTTTTTGTTGAACGCCTGACATCCGTCACCTTTGAAAGTGCACAATTTTGTATAAAACCTTTCAATTCAATTTAGTATTATACCAATTGTAATGTTATTTTATCTGTTATAATAAATATGGCATATTGTTACCAGGTCATAACGACAAATACAACCATCAGTTTTGTTCAACATAATAAGCCAGAAATATAAAATTGAAGAGTTTGTTTGTAATGGCAAAATAAAAGTTTTTTACTATATGCATAACAAGGTTTATACGGTAAGTATAACAAAAAAAAAAAAAAAAAAATTTAAAAATTTTATCTGTCTCTCTGTCAGTTCCGGGTAATTCCGAAACGGGTGTATCAATTTTGATGAAACTTTCACTGCCAGACAGCTGATAAGAAGCAACGTAGGCGACTTTTACTTTAGAAAAAGAATTAGGATTCTGTGTAAATAAAAAAAAAACTGGTCATGGTGAATCAATTCGGACGCTTAAATGCGCTTTAAATTAATTTAAAAATATTAAATAAAATAAATGAATACTGCGAATCCTAACCCTACCAGTGCCATTGAACTTAGACCCCCAAAATACTGACACTGGCACTCAACGAAAAGTGACAAATAGCAAGTGATTTAGATAATAACTCCTTGTTTATGAATACTGTAAATGTCAAAAAGATAATAGTCTACGATCAAAAAATCGCTTGTCGATTTTCGACCTTAGGGCGATCGCTAGTCTATAAATGACCGTAAACTATTGGTATTTTACGCGCCTTTTCGGTAAAATTACGTAATTTTGCAAATGTACTGGCAACACATCGGTCTCGTCTTGAGACAGTGCGGTGCCTTGGACGAGAAGATGTGACGATAGTGCCGGCTGCCTAGTGGAAACAGTACCAAGACAGACAAGAATCAATATAAGTGTAAAACGTACCGATGAGCCGGATGGAACGCAGGACATTCGCTACCATCATAGGTTTGAAGACGTTCAGCTCGAAGTGGCCGTTGCTGCCGCCGATGGTGCAGGCCACGTGGTTGCCCATCACCTGCGCCGCCAGCATCGTCATGGCCTCGCACTGCGTCGGGTTCACCTTACCTGTAATAAGCCTCACATCATTTTCTACTCTAGCAACATTTTTTTGGAACGAAAATCCTTATCGCGCGTTTTGGAGCTACCACACGGGAAAATAAAGTCCGATCGACACTTTTTGCTATAGTACGTAGGTATGTAAACCCGTAAAGTTAAGATACGTTATCTTAGGTATTTATTTTCTAAAATTCAAATAATTTACGTAATTTTCTACGTAATATTGAAATAATTTACGTAACTAGTGCGTTTCACTATCTTCAATTCTCAACAGATGTTTGGTATGTATACCTATAAAATTGAAAAAAATAATTATCTAAATCGGTTCATAAACAAAGTCGTTATGGCTTTATATACATTCGAGTACCTCCTTCAGTTTACCCGACTGCGCGACGATGTTTGTTGCTTTCTGGCGCTCTAGAGAATAAACGCGTGGGCCAATTTTGGTGATTCTTATGTCAATCGAACTGTCTTACTCTTACGTGTGTAAAATTTATAAAATAAAAGTAAATAACAAAAAAAAAACATACTGCCCTGAAAAAGACACGAGCTAAAAAGTAAAAAAAAAACAAATTGTATTAGTTATTCCGTATATTTTTTTTTAAGTTAAAAGTTAAAGTTAAAAATGAAGTTGTAGAGTAAGTGAGACCTGGCATAATGGAGGATCCGGGTTCGTTCTCTGGCAGCATCAGCTCGCCGAGGCCGCAGCGCGGTCCGGACGCGAGCAGTCGGATGTCGTTCGCGATCTTCATGAGGGATACGGCGATGGTGTTGAGCGCTCCGGAGACCTCCACCATCGTGTCGTGGCACGCGAGCGCCTCGAACTTGTTCGGAGCTGACTCGAATGGGATCCCTGTAACAATCACACGTACATGTCTTCCATTATATCCATAGACAATGCATATATACACAGACGGTTAATAAAGCGCGAAAAAGTTTATCAATGAGTTTTTAAGCTCTCATACATCTATTTGTACTATTTCATTTATATTATTCTAGCTGATAGATATTTTTTACAGATGACTATGTTTGTGTGAGAAGTTTGTGCAAAGGCAATTAGGAGTCAGCACTGTAAGTTTTTGGGAGGGTGACATCAGTGTTAGCGACGAATAGGGCAAGGCGTGATGATTTAGGAAATAACATGGACAATTAGTTGTAGATATAAGTTGCTAGACTTAAGGAATCAGGATTTACATATTAATAATCAATGATTTACTATTGCTAGTTTAAAAATAAAGAGTTTAGGTATTTAAAGATAGTTAATACGTAGTAATAAAGCTTATAATTTCATAAGAATAGCATAGAAACGTATTGAACTTATATTTCATTGATAATATTTGTTTTAAACCAGTTGTGTAATATTTGTGATTTTATAGGAATATTTAGGCTTATACGTGAATTCTATCGCGCTTGTAATGTTTATAATTTATACATAACGTGTTTATAGGCTGTTTTGTGTTGTAATGTTTAAAGTTTAATATTTACGAAGTTTACTATTCCTTAATGTTATATTGTGTGTATTTAGGTAGATCTTAATGTTCTTAATAGATTTGAATAGGTTTTTTAACATTCCAATAAGAATCTTATGAGATATTAGCTAATTACGTGGAATTGTATATAATAATAATAATAACAGAATATTCGCAACGTGCCACGCCACAAGCCGTGTTACTAGGATATGTTAGAGTAGGAGGGGAATAGACGCCATCGTTCCGTCCCGCTTCAATACCGGTATAAATATGAGGCTGTTGCGGCCAACAGGCACACAGAGTGCCAACCGCTTTTCAAGAACAGAAGACTAGACTCTGAAGACTTGCAAAAAGCTCTGTTTCAAGACACCTCCGAAACCGAAGCACTGACTAGTGTTAAGAATTATTGTAAGCGGCCATTGTGAAGATTGAATACAGCGACTTGATTTTGGTGTTCGTGTGTATTATTGTTTGTTGTTATTTTTGAGAAATTTTCCACCCGTCAGCGACCCAGTCCACTTAGTTTTCCGTAGCTACGCCTGCGCCAAGTCTCTGTGTAGGTACGTCATTGCGTGTGTGCCGTTCTACTTAGCTCTCTTCACGCCTGGTAGGTTCGGATGTGAACAAAGTTGGTCGCATGTAGTTAGTTGGACTTGCGTACACTGGGTTTGCAGCTCGCTGCACCCTCGTTTGTGCAGGCCTCCTCGGTACTGTTATCGTTGCGCGTAGCTAATTAGTGTTAAGAGCGTACCGTTGCGCTGTTAGGCTACGTTGCACCCGTTTTAATTAGAGATAAGAAAAGGAAAATATGGTTGTTAGCGGGAATTACAAGTAACCGTATGTGTGAGATGAATTACAGATGAGTACCGGTAAGTGTTGCGATCTCAGTGGCGCACTTCTCAGCGAAGCCGATGCGCGTGTTGAGTCCGGTGCCGACGGCGGTGCCGCCCAGAGCGAGGTAGTGCAGCCGCGGTAGAGTGCTGCACACGCGCTCGATGCCATACGTCAGCTGGGTAGCGTACGCGCTGAACTCCTGTCCCAGGGTTAGCGGGACCGCGTCCATCAAGTGCGTCCTATTACAATCATACCGAGTTAACAAACGATAACAATCTATATCTACATAAATGAAATGATTGAGGTTTACCGTCCTACTACTGAGCCGAGAAGTGTCGGGTTCGATCCCCGCGCATGGCTGACTTTTGTGTGGTGAGCATAATATAATTGTCAGTTGTGTGACTGGGTGTTCAATATCTATACATATAATCAATATTATATGTAAGTATCTATATGAGAAGCTTAATTACCATAATACAAGCTTCGCTTAGTTTGGAATTAAATGGCCGTGTGTGTAATTGTGTCACTGTATATTAAAATAACTAGTTGTGCTCCACGGTTTCATTTGTGTTAATTTTATCCGACAACCATCGCAACGCCCACGCATCCCGTGTAGTCTCTATCATAATTTTTTTCCCCGCAAGTACAAAGCGCAAAATTTAACTCCATAAAAATGTCTTTATGATGAAGTAACTTTTGTTCGTAAAGATTAATATGCCATGTCTAAAAATAATGTTTATAAATCACTTTTTAATTTTTAACAATTGTTTGTCACATTAAAGCTTATTGTGGCTTTTGTATAAAAACACAATATAAAAGGATAGTATATTATCCAAAGGCCATATCAAAAAGCACTTGCAAAAACTTTGCTACTATAAAAATAAAAATTTAACACCTTTAAAGTCATCTAAAATATTTAAAGCAACTCTTATCTAAAATACTATAAAAAAGTAAAACCACTTCACTATAAAGTAGTTAGGGGTCGTGTTGTCCGCCGTCCGTCGCCGCCGGCATGAGTTTGGCCGCTATCCAAACCACAGACACTACCAGAGCTTATTAGGCAGAGTTTTAGACACGAGCGGTTTATTTTTCAACTGGCATGGATATCAAGCCTCGCCTTCAGGGTTGTCGAATAACATTTGAGACCCACAAACCAGCGTTATATTTAACCATACCCTTCTTCTTTTTAGGATATCAAGAGGAGCATATATTCTACGATTATTTTTAAAATCTTACAGGCTTCCTATAAGCCAGTAATTCATGTCCAGATTTTGAAATCACTAGTACATTAATTAATTAATTATTTTTTACTGTCTTACTTAATTGCCTCATTAGCCTAGTGGTCCTAAACGCGACTGCTATGCTCGAGGTTCTGGGTTCGATTTCCAGGTCGAGTAAAGTGTTAGTGGATTTTTGCATGAATTTCTCAGTAGTAGCTCCGAGTTTGGCTTTGTGCCCGATTAACGGCAATAGACTCGCCTCCTATTACATGGGACCTAAAAAATATACACGACGAACTGTAGGTGTACATTGGTACACCTCTACCTATCCCTTCAGGCATGTAGGCGTGATATGTAAAACTGTCATTAAACTATTACGGCTTACCCCTATTACATGGAACTTGATTTATTTATTTATTTATCCATTTGCTTAATGTACGTACATTTGTTCGTAATATAGTAAATTATATTACATTATTACATTTATTATTCATTATTACTATTACATTTGTTTTTCAAATATACATTCTATATATTTTTATTTATCTAACTTACTAATTATATATTTATTTATACATAAAATTTACTTGTGTCATTGTCATACATTTATTTATATGGTCATTTATCTCTTTAATCATCATGTCGAATGTTTATTACATAATTTAATACTGTTCATATTATTTACATTAATGTTAAAATTATTCTATGTGGTAACGTCATTCATTCATAAATACTGTTATTGAGTAAACGATTTATTAATCAGATGGGTTTTAAATTTATTTATACATAACAGTTCTCGTATATTTCAAAGTTAGGTTCTAGGAGGATATAATATCGCAAACTTTTTTTTAGATATACTAAGGACCAATATTTTTTTAGAACATTGCATTAACGTATCATTAACCATTATACCAGCGCACGCGGATAAAGCAGTTCGGGAGAGCTTCTGCCTCCGACTTACTTAATATTTAAAAAAAAATAAGGGTAGCTGAGAGTTATAGGCTAATGTTAGATAGCCTATACTATTTGTCGTGAGTCTGGCTATCTTATACAAAAAGAAACTACAGGTAGTGGTCACAGACCTCGTTCTTAGCAGTAATAAATTAATAGTAGAAACTTTATTTTTCAATCATAAACATCAGCTTCTTTTTCCTATTGCGATAGGACACACTTTTTAAGGTGTAATTATAGATTTTTTGTTCATAGGTATAACTTTCAACCTATAAAGTGTTTATAACAATTTTTCAAAAATTGTCTACTCCCAAATCGCGGAACCCTAATTCTTTTTCTCAAATAAAACAAGCCTAAGTTACTCCTTATAACATCAGCTATCATCGGCCAGTGAGTCCCGTCAAAATCGGTCCATCCGTTTCGGAGATTACCCGGAACAAACAGACAGACAGAAAGTTGGTCTTTTATTATATGTAACGTATATACTTTCATAAGCATTTAGTAAAAAAAGCTGTTATGTAATTTGATTTGTAAAAGTATTGTATTTTTTTTTTAAATTAGTATTGACCAGCCCGCATAAAACACAAGTGGCGGACCTCGCCCGCAAATAGGACGACTGTTTACACGACGTTCTATACTCCAGGAGTTGTGACATTCAGAGAAACAGCTCACCTGCCAATCTTGATGATCTTATCGAACTCGCAGGCCTTGCACTGCAGCGTGTCCCGGAGCGCGACCAGACCGGGCATGAGACGGTCTCGCAGCTCCATAGCTACGGCGATGTGCATCGCTGTAGGGTACGTGTCGTTGGAGCTCTGAGACTTGTTCACGTGGTCGTTCGGATGCACCGGGTCCTTGCTGCCGAGCTTACCGCCCAGGATCTGGATGGCGCGGTTCGATATCACCTGTAAACCATATTTTTAATCTGAAACATCTAATGCGGTGGGTCTGACCGGCTGTTGGCGTGGCGACGCTCTGGTCGTAACGTTGGCGCTATTTATACTTTTGTTTTATTTAACTAACCCCCCCCCCCCTTACTTTCTCAGTAGGTCAAGTAATTCCTTTCTACATAGGGCAATGCGGCCGGTAAAATACCTCCACCCTTCACTTATATTTCTGTGATGGGCATGGTTTCCAGATCTCCTTGGAGAAAGGAGATTCAAGGTCGGCAACACGCTGGTGATACTTATGGCGTTACCAGCTCCTTTAGGTTAAGGTAGCCGCTTAGCATCAGGCAGGGGCCGTGTATGCATGTTTGACACGAGTTCTACAAAAAAAAATCTACGGAGACCTGATAACCACTTATTTAAAAAAGCTCTCGTTATGGCAATTTACTGGCAAAAGGCCGGATAGCCACCGATTCCTTGGAACTAAATGGAGGCTGATCTCAGTTGGAAAGAGCTGGAAGATTTTATACGAGATACGCTTGCAAGATAAATCATTATTTTTTAATGATATATCGAAAATATAATGCGCTGTATGCAATCTTGAATTTTATAATATTTTCGTACAGATATGATTTATTATAATAACAACATTTATGTTGTATTCCTGTTTATGTGCACCCGAATGAATATCAACTACATGCTTATAGTATCTGTAGTTTGTATTTGCGTTTAAAAACAATATTAGTGGCAACATTATAATTTATCGACAATATCATACCATACGTAATTTAATGGCTTAAGCCAAGGGTCGGCAAACTCAGCGGCCGGAAGAACTAGACGCAATTAAAATTATCAATTTTATGAATTTAAGAGCCAAGTGTTTTGGTTTCAGCTTTTATATTTTACTTCAAATTTTTTGATTGGCTAAAAATAGGTGAAAATTGTAGAGCCCCAATTACTGCTATATGAGACTCGTGAGCCGTGGTTTGCCGAACCCTGGTATAGGCAAGAACTTCGATGTACTAGACAATCGTCTTTTTTGAGTAAGAGCTACCCATATACAAGGGCGGGTCAAATGTCTCGAGTATAACTGTTCAATACACTATTTTATTCCGATCGTGAAATGATTATAATTATTTATTGTGTAATGATAGTAGATACCTCATTGGTGTTCATGTTGGACTGTGTGCCGGAGCCGGTCTGCCAAATAACGAGCGGAAAGTGACCCTCGCGGTACAGCTTCCCGGAGATTACATCCTCACACGCTTGCATAATGGCCTCCGCTAAAAGTTTTAAACATTCTAGAATTTTCTATAATACTGGTTCACTATATCATTACAGAAGAAAAAAAACTGATAAGAATACAAAAATCCAAAAAACACAGTAACTTTGAAGCAATGATAGCTTAGTGGTGGAGTATAGGTACGAACATTGGTTCGATCGACGTGAGTACGAATGCCTTTAATGAACCTGAAGCTTTCGGTGAAGGAAAACGTCGTGATGAAACCATAGCACGTGGTGGGCAGGCGTGCTGATTAAGCTCGTGCGATGTCTCGGGCAGAGAAATATAAGAAACTACTTACCAATTTTCTTATCGAGGCCAAATTCAATATTTACTTTGGCGGCGGCCTTCTTCAGTATACCGAAAGCGACAATCACAGGGTACTGCAATGAGAATATAAAATTAAACGTTAATAAGTTATCGAAAGATAAAAACTTATCTGGGTACTGCGGTGATACTATGTAAATTTAATTCTTCATTGCACATAAGCGTACAAATGATAAGCCTATGATAAGCGTAAGATCTTAATTCTTAAAATCTTAATGCTGAAAAGGTAATCGTAAAAGTGTATTGCAAGGCAATCCGTTGCAATTCGAAAAGTTTTCACCCGGTCTGCATAATGTTTATTGAATAAAGTCTTATCAAATATTTAACGTTGCATATGTTTCAGAGTCCGAACGTTTGGCTATTTGGATGTCGACTGGAATCGAATTCCACAATCAGGTTGTTCTTACGGCGAAATAATCTTTCGTGAAAATTTGTACGAATACAACAACATTCAAAGAATCGGAAGATCTTAGCTGTTTATTATACTTATCCACGAGAAATTGTGTTTTAGAATCTTTAAATATATGGAACAAATGTACAATTGAAAAAAACCCCGACACAAGTAATTTATTTATCGAGACCATTCCAATGAGCCCTAAACACGATAATTATCTGCTGTAAGTTGGTGAGGAGTTAGGTATCCCACAGATTCCAGATGACGCTGCAGCATCAGGTCAAGGTTTTTCTAATATCATTGAAATCTGTTACCAAATTGCAACTGAATTAGACATGTGGATGATGCTCACATGTATTTATTAACTAAAGAAAGAGCTGATAATCTTCAACCAGCTCGATAGATTTTCTTAAATCATAAAAGAACACACTCGATCGAATTATCTCTCAAATCGGTTCAGCTGTTTGGGAACTACGATGCAACAGACAGACACACAGATAAACACGTTAAACTTATTACCCCTTCTCTGTGCAAGACAAATTAATTTATTCCTACGTTGCCAAACTATTTTCCAAATAGTATGTATGTGTGATAAGTTTATTATAATAATTAGATATTTATTTACCACTTTACATTACACGACTATATTACATTAGCAATATGTATGTAACCATTTTCTTATCAACTCTGACCCAATTAAAAGGAAGGCCTATAAAAATATTAATTATTATTGTAATAAAAACGTGACCACAAAAGTTTTCCTACCACAATTGACCCAACTAAAACCGCATACAATTTATCTCTAAATTAATAATACTTGTAAAATATGAATAACAAATAATTATTGTGAAATTAGTACAGATGTAGCTCTCGCTCTTGTCTTGTTTGTACAAAGATGCACTCGGAAGTTAATGTCGCATCTTGGAGTGTATTTCACTAGTGTAAAATGTTATTTTAGCGGAACCCTAATAAAATATATTTTTTTTACTATAGAGATAGGCTTGCGTTTGACCACTACTTCGTCTGATCGTAAGTGATGATGTGGTCTACGATGGACCATGTTTGCCTAGAAGATACATATTCACTCGAGACTTTAAGATACCCGTGTTTTAATTATCGGGAAACACAAAATTCTGCAAAGTGCAACACTATTTAGCGGTGGCGCATTCATGGATAAAATCAGCTATTGAAAGTCCCGTCCGTTTTCGGGGAACAGCCGCAACAAACAGACAGACAAAAAATCTCAAAATTGTTTTTTGTTCTTGTTGTTGTGGTTGTAAGTACCCTATATACCGCCATATTATGTATGTTACTTTGACAGAAATTACCAACATACATATAAAATTTATTATTTGTTCATACATAGATAGATTAATTAGCTGACCCGCCAGATGTTGTTTTGCCTTTTCCAATATACAATAACTCGACCACAACGCCATCTATGCCGATTTTTTTTTCACAAGACTTTTCCAGGGCTATAACTAGCAAAATAAAATTAGAATTACGCGTATTTATCGTTCGAATCGCGAGTTATGGTCTTCAGTTCATAAAAAATCCAATAGAACAAATAATTTTTTTTTTTCATTTACAATACATATTTACGTTTATAGGGCGCATCGAAACCTTTCAAATGTACGCAACTTCAATAATGAAATAAATCGTGAGTGACGTTAATAAGGAAATATTAAGTTAAATTTTTTTGAATACTTACAATGTGAACCGTAGACAATGAAAACATGACGAGAAAAAAAAATAGCTTCCAACCATTTGGGGATTTTGAAAAAAATCTCATTTAATCTAGTTGATTTTTAGTGAGCATTCTTAAAACGTGGTAAAATAATATACAATTTTCATGTGAAAAGTAAAAAAAAAAGTTTTTTGTTTGTATAGTTTGGTTTTATTAATAAACAGTTATCCTCTTTAGATATCGGGTCACGAACAAGTTACGTAAGAAGGTCTCTCTATCCGCCACCCGCGGCCCGCATAAGAAATCACAACTGCCAGTCCGTAAAAGGTCTAACAAAAACTGAGGTCAAATAAAAGTCACACATACACACCGCTATAAAACCTATACCTACCTATTCACATTACTGAATTGCTGGTTTTCCTTGAAATATAAAGCAATCATTAAGGTAACAGTGATAATTTCAAAGGAATTATTATTGTATGTACCTACTCAATATTTTTCCCGAGTTGTGTATGTGTTAGTCATTTGATTTTGTATTATCTGCTTTGCTATAAAACCTTGTAAAGATGTACTTATTACATTTAAATTTTTATGTAAATAATGAAATAAATGCAACACAGCTGTATGTCGTCACTATATCAATCTTTGTACAAAATATTGGAACGGAGTTCCTTATGGGGCGTTGCGGAGCGGGGGGGGCGGCGTTCCTAGCCGGCAAAAACGTCCGTAACGTTAAAAAAGCGTAAGATTTTTTTTTATGAATAGTCTACGTGATGACTATTATTTATTTCATGTAAATAGCTGTTTCTTTGTATATTAATATTATATATTTTTATAAATCATTGTAAATAAAATAAAGGTGTTTTGATAATTTTGTAAAGTAGTTTTTTTATTATCGATAAAAAATCATAATGAAAAATGTATACCCAAATAATAATTTTCTGTATACCTCGAATAGAACTTCAAATTAATATATGAATAAGGAACTTCGTTCCTATGTGGTGTCCCTCGTCACCACACGTTTTTTTTTTAGTAAGATTGGATAGGTTACATTCAGAACGTATACAATTCACGCTATAACTCTTTAAGGGTAAACAGACAACTGGGGCTTTTACGACATGACTATATTTTTAAAGTGTTTGACGCATAAACTTTTATTAACTGACGTATGGGTTACTCAGGCCCTTCTTAGATCACGATAACCGATGATACTTTTGTCAGATACCATTAGGATACGTAGAAAATTTCATCATTTGTCATTAGATGCTCATGCGTTAGGACGGTAAAAGAACTGGAAATTTAATGATTTCGGATTGATACTAGTAACGAAGAGGCACTAGCAGTTTTCTATTTTATATAAATAATAGACATAAGTAGGTAGATTCATCCATACATCGAAAGAAACATTAACTGTACACAGTTTTTGTAAATGCAATAGATCTACATACATCAAAATGATTCTAAATTTTTATTATTTTACTGTATGTCAAAGGAATCCTAAGCATCATGCATCTACTTTTTGCACAAATTTATCCAATAAGTAGTTTTTTCTTGATGCGCACATAACGGCAAACATCAATCATTTATTTATATATAGCAACAAGCAAACGGAGTAATGTCTTGTAAAAATAAAGTTATTTATTCCGATCGTGTTGTCAAAATAAACAAGTCAGTTATGATGCGGCCATTGTCTGTTGTAAACTTTCTATTATTTCGTATCAAAGGCATGCGTTGAATACGTTATTACAAAGATTTATCGCAACATGTCGTGTTCACTCATAATGGACAAAACGAATTAAATGCATTTCTCCAATGATCAACTTCGATACGAATGCATAATTATAAAACACTAGCAATCGCACAGAACTTCGTTCATACTAATATATATTAACTAGCTGTGCCCGTGGCTTCGCTTACGTGGACTATAGAATGCCCGCGCGAATTTTGCTCCTCCGCTCCCGGCTATTTTAAAGACAAAAATGCTTATTGTTGGTGTTCCTTAGAAGATACATATACATGTATACACTTTCCCGGACTTTTTTGTAAGTCTTTTTAATGCCTATAAATAAGTAGTACATTAATTTGCTATATCTCTAATGGTTTACTCAGCATAAGACATTTAAGCGCCTGATTTGATTCACCATGACCATTCTATTTTATTTGTGCGGAACCCAAATTCTTTTTCTAAAATAAAAGTAGCCTAAGTTACTCCGTATAACATCAGCTATCTATTAGTGAAAGTCCCGCCAAAAAACGACCGAAAATCGGTCCAACCGTTTCAGAGATTACCCGGAACAAACAGACAGACAGACAAACAGACAGACGAACAGACAGGCAGACACACAAAAATTTTAAAAATGAGTTTTTTTCTTATAGGTATCATATACTTTCTTCATATGCATTTAGTAAAAAACTGTTATTTTGACATTACAAACAGACACCTCAATTTTATTAATTGTATAGATAGATATTGTAGATAAGTCAGTAGTTCTATCTTTACATGTAACTTTTTCTCCAATTTCCCGATAGACATACATATATATATATAAAGATAACTGTATGTCCGGATTTAACTTTTAAAAAAACTAAAAACACTGTGATGAAATTTTGTACACGGGATGCATATGTCATTGGTCAAATGACAGGCTATAAGAATTTTCAATAATACATTTACAAATCGTTTTTTTTTAATATTAAATCTTAGCTGACTTTTCGGAATTTTGTACACGGGAAATATAAGTCATTCCATGATTGGATGAGCTATAAAAAATGTCAATAAAACTTTCAAAAAGGTAAGAAAATTATTTTTCAGTAATTATCAACTGATTTTGTACACGGGAAGTACAATTCATTGAATTGTAAATGATATGAGTAAATTTTAATTAACCCTTTGACCCTCGACGTCACAAAAATGTACGTAAAATTGGCATTTATGTTCCATCCGCAGAATCCAAGTTATTGATTAAATTAATTTTAAACTAGTTTTTATGCAATACTAGCTATGCCCGCGGCTCCGTATGCGTTAACTACAGAAGTACTTTTTATGAAGATTTCGTGATCATTATTTTTATAGATAGTAACTAAGAAGTAAAACAAAAAAAAAAAAACAAAACCTATCCAGTAGTTTTTACGTGATGTGCGCACAAGGACAGACCTCTATCATTTTATTTATAAAGATTTAATTTGTACTAAAATAAAATTATTTAAAGGATATATATGCTGAAAGTTATTTTAATATACATAGGTAATAAGGGCGCGAGTTGAATGCAGAGCTAAAGAATTCGATAGTGCTGTGACCTAATTGGCATTACTGCTGTCGATAAATTTCAATTTTGTTTTAAATTCAATATTTACATCTTGGTTAATTAACATAATGAAAAATCAAGGTTAACACATTTTTTTATCAATAATTAAATTTAATGCATATAAATATTATATAAGGTACTTATAAAAAAAAAACAATTTTGTTCCGGCTCATTTCTGAAACACTTGGACTAATTTTGACGCCACTTTCAATGGCAGATAGCTGATTTTATAAAAAGTAACTTAGGATACTTTTATTTGTAATAAACGCGTCTACAGCTAGTTTGTTAATATGTATAACCAAATGAAAATTGTTTAATTACTACTTACGGGCATGCGTTCTTCAATACCGCCAATGGGGAAGTTCATGACAGACCTGACCGTCTGGGCTCCATACAGCTTATCATCAGGTACATCGAGCTCGCCGAAAGTGTCGCGTTCCTTCCTCTGAAAACAGAAAAGAATATTGATAGAGATTTACATAATTACAGAGAATTAGTCCTTCGATAATAATATTTAGTTATTATTGTTTCGCACTAATATTGGTGTATGTCATTTGGGCAGTGATGGATTAACTAACTGTTTTGGGTGAGTGATCCAAAATGGGTCTTGGCCCCCGAAACGAGAGCACTCCACTTGTCTAGATCCCGTGCAGCTTCTAGCCAATTGTGGGCTTGAAGCTGACATAGATTCGCATCTACTGTATCATACCAGCGATACTTAGGCCAACAAGTTCGCCGTCCCAAGTATACTCTTTTAACTGCTCGATACTCCCTCATTCTCTATAGGTGGCCGAGCCAGCGAAGTCTAATGAGATTTTGTTTCGCAGTATATGTTTTTCAGGTCCCATGTAAATAGGAGGCGAGCCTATTGCCATTAATCGGCCACAAAGCCAAAATCCGAGGTGCTACTGAGAATTTCATAGAAAAACCCAATAACACTTTACTCGACCTTGGAATCGAACCCAGGACCTCAATCATAGCAGTCGCGCTTACGACCACTAGGCTATTGAGGCATTATTCAAATAGTAAAAAAAATGCGTACACGTGTTTTAACGTTCATAAGTAGGTATCTTAGGGTCAAAATGAAATAAAGTACTTTTAATTTGATTGAAATATCGCTGTGTTTATAAATATAGGAATATGCAATTTTAGTATCTAATTAAGCATTTTAACTATTGTTTTTTTTTCTTTTTTTTAAATGAGATATAAATTTTGAATAACATTAGTTGATAGTATAACTAGTTAAGGAAATAGTATAGTTAAGGAATTACCACTAATTAAATTAGCGAATCATTCTCAAGTAGCGATATACTTTATGAAGTATTCACGATTCTTCTAATTCCTGAAGCAAGAGTATTACAATACAAAATATACGTAATAGTTAATTCAAAAATTTTTGAACATATGATTTCTCTACCGACCGTTTTGATTATAAAATAAAAAAAATATTAGCATTTTATTAAATATTATAGTTTTATTAGCCAGCGTGGTGAATTGTTTATGTGTATCGTTTATGTTGTAACGGTATTTTGGAATGTATTTTACAAAACAAATTGCAAAGTAATTCCAGGTTTAACATTTTTTATAAGTACTACAGTTATTTAAATCGTCTTTAATTCATCAACAACCTAATGGCATAAAAATACAGAAGTTGGTATAATCTAAAGAGCATGTATTCCTGATTTAAAAAATCAAAAACATTCACAAAAATAGCCTAAAGCATCCAACCCGAAAACAAGGTTTTTGATATAGAGTTTAATAGACAACCACACACAAGACAATTTTTAGGTTCTCCTAAATAACATAAACGTAAATTTATAATTTCAACTTGTTACAATAAGTAATATGCAAGAACAATCAAATTAAAGCTTAAAACAAATAGGTAGGTAGGTACGTCGTAAGATGGCGTGGTATTATCACACGCTCACCTTTAAGTGACATTGTTGTTCATAAACTTACCATTTTAACCGGCTTGCCATCTGGATTCAAACATATAGTGCACGCCATTTTTACAACAATTAACTTATAACAAACACTACAAAGAATAAATAAATAAACAAAACTATCGACGAAAATTTGCAATGTCGCGCAGACAACAGTTCCGCCAAATACTGTTTTTTTATTTTTTTTAACGTAATGTTTTAAAAAAATGAACTACCTGCCAGTTTTTTTTAAAGTATGTAAAGCATACCACTGACGGTTTATAAATTGTCGAGTTTAGAGAGCAACCGTTATTTCTGAATGGCAAAACGAATTAAGGCGACCACGTCGCGAATTGAAAAGGCGATGGTATTAATATGAAACCGGTCCGCTTCCCCTCCACTGAATAGTGTGCGATCGTGCGATTTAAACAATTTGTAGTACTTTTATGTTATCAAACTAACTGTATGCCCGCATCGAACGATGCGGAAGAACTGATTTGAATATGTTTTGTTACCGTAGATATTTTCTTATCTATTTGCTCATTTTACTGAAATTTAAGTCACAATTTGCATAATGGTGTATGTAGCGTGGCCGCGGTTCAACTAACGCAAACAATAAAATTATTATTCCCAGTATAGAGAACACTAACTAATTATCGTTGTAAATATGTGGAAGCTACAAGACAATTGTTAACAAAATACGAAACCAACTTCAATTGTATCTTTTAAGTCGAAAGCCCAATGCCAATGAAATTACAATAGGACCACCCTTGAGGTATCCCCTTTCCAACAAAAAAATAATCATCTAAATCGGTCCATAAACAAAGAAGTTCTGGCTGAACATCTATAAAAAAATACATTCGAATTGAGAACCTTTTTTTAAGACTGTTAAAAAATTGTAGTTGTCTTCTAGAAAATAATTCAATTTTTTTTTTTATTGTCTTTCTAGAAAATCCCTTATGTGTATCATCGATCGCACACCCTTTTGTTACGTTGGTTACCAACATTATTTCATATTCGAACGTACCTACATTTAAAGGTACATATTATCCGCTTTCGGTGAAGGAAAACATCGTGAAGAAACTTGGCTATTTAATGAGAGATGAATATAATTATCTGGTTAGGTGTACACGTAGCATAATAAACACACGATTGTCAAATGAAGTAATAGGGAATTTTTGGCGGGATCAGTTTGTTTTTATTGGAGTTTATTGAAGTTTACTCTTTAAGAATCGATTTACATAAGAACCCCAGCACGGAAATTTTATGAGGAATTAAATTTATAAGCCCTAAGAAAAAGCGCTATGATGTGTATAAATACATCATCTGACTTTTAGATAAATCATGCACACTCAATCAGTCAGTCAATCAATCAGACAGTCAATTTGTCAATTAATCACCTCTTTGCTTTTTTCTTATACAAATGGAGTAAGCTTCAGTCATGGTCGGAGCCACACACTTTTTTTATTGTTAAACTTGTGTTATTTGACCCTTTAATGTGTACATAACATTGGTGATATTTTGTGTGATATAGATAAGTACTTCATTTATGCACAAGTGACATGGATTGGAAATAATAACATAAATCAACAATCTATACAGAGATGTCATAAAATCTAAAAAGTTTTATTATGAGGGCCACCATTTTCTTTGAATACTCAACTCATTAGTAGACAATCAGAAATGAAACAGTTACCCTCTAGATCAGGGCTTCTTAAACTTTTGTCATTCTGGACCCTGTAATGTATAGATCGATTAAGTTTTTTTTATGTACCCCCACGTTCACCTTTGTCAATGCGCTTGCGACAATACACATTCATTCTGCGACCGTCCGTGTTTTATTGCGTACATTACATTGGCGCAGTCGGTTAAAGGAATTTTCAAAATGCCATTCGGGTCAATTGAAAGTTTTTTAATAGGCGTACATAATTGGGACGCATATTGTAGACGTGTGAAGCAATTTATAGCGTTGAATAACATCGGAAAAGAGTTGCATGTGGCGACTTTAGTGACGCATGTAGGAGTCGCGTGCTATGAGCTGATGTGTGATTTTTGTTCTCCTGATAATCCTGAAGACAAATCTTTTGAAGAATTAGAGAGAATAGTCAAGGAACATCTGGAACCGCGACGGTCGGAGATCGCAGAACGACATGTATTTCGGCAAAGGAAGCAAAGACGTGAAGAAACTGTAAGCGAATACCTACAAAATTTAAAACATCTCGCTAAAACTTGCAATTTTAGTGACGGTCTAGAGGTAAATTTAAGAGATCAGTTCGTTTCTGGACTTCGTGTTGAGGATATGAGATCCCGGCTGTTTGCTGAACACAATTTAGATTACAAGCGGGCAGTGGAGCTTGCTTTAGCACTTGAAGCGGCGGAGCGGCACGCGACGATTGCGGCGGGCGGTGGTAGCGGTGGCTGCGCCGAGAGCGGTGCGGGCTACGGCGAGGTACACGGGCTACATCAGGTGAGCGTGGCGGTGCCGGGACCGGGTGATAGCGTACGACGCGCCGGCCGCGCCGGCCTTGCGGCCCCCTGTACGCGTTGCGGCAAGGACAATCACGTGGCCGCGCGATGCAGGTTCAAGATGTACTCTTGTGATCGGTGCGGTGAGAAAGGGCATTTGAAGGTCATGTGTCGTAAGTACGACGTAGATTCGGGACCAAATTCGTCGAGGAGAGTGAAAAGTCAATTTTTTTGAGTGACCCTACATTACTGTTAATATTATCTGTGGACAGCAGTGCATATGGGCTAGGTGCAGTGCTTACTCACAGATTTCCTGACGGTTCAGAGAGACTCGTTAGCTGTGCTTCTCGCACATTAAATGAGGCCGAACTTAAGTACTCACAATTTGATAAAGAAGCATTGGCAATTTTATTTGGAGTAACCAAACATCACCAATATTTGTATGGTAGACATTTCATATTACGTAGTGATCACCATGCTTTAAGTTTTATTTTTGGCAAAAATAAAGGCATCCCGCAGACAGCTGCGAGTCGATTGCAAAGATATGCGATATGATTGGCAGCGATTGGCAGCTTATAATTTTGACATAGAATTTGTACCGTCCACAAGAAATTGTTTTGCTGATTCATTGTCTCGATTACCAATTACAGTCAAGCAATAAATATGACTTTAATTCTGAAAATTATATTGGTAGCTATTTGCATTTTATAGAAAATGATTTACCAGTTACATTTTCTGAAGTACAAAAGGAAACAAAGAAAGATATACAACTAAACAAAATAGTAGGGTATATTAAATTTGGTTGCCCAGAACATGTAGAAAGTGAAGGAGACAGGGTTTATTTCTCAAAAAAGACAATCTGTTCATAGAAAATAATTGTTTAGTTTGGGGTTATCCCGTTGTAATACCAAATAACTTACGTTCTATTATTTTGGACGAGATTCATAGTAGGCATATAGGTATTGTCAAAATGAAACAAGTTGCACGAAATTATGTCTGGTGGGAGGGGTTAGACGCAGACATAGAGCCAATATGTCGTGAATGTCAGGCTTGCGCTTCTCAACGCGAACAAGCCCCGCCAGCGCAATTACATTCGTGGAACTGGCCAAAGGAACCTTGGGTCCGTTTGAATATAGATTTTCTAGGGCCATATCGTAACAAGTATTTTCTTATATTAATAGATGCTCATTCTAAGTGGTTAGAAGTTGAAGAAGTATATAGTACATATTATCATTATCATACTATCATTCAATCGTTCATTCGATTTGTTGACACAAAAATAGCTCTTGCAAAAATAATTGAAAAAACCGTTTTATAGTGAACAATCGAGGTGTCATTTGTGCTTAGTTTGGAGATAAGTGTTTGTTATTCGTTGTGATCTAAAAACATTTGATAAACTACTGAGAAGTCTAGGGCTAAGAAGGTTTTTAAATTAAGGAAACTTTATTTTCTAATACCCTCAACTTCTAATTAAATTATCGTGCCGTGTTTCTGTCAAGTTGACAACTTAAATCAATTTTGACTTTTGTGTCCTCTGTCAAATTAACACTGCCTTCTAGCTGATTAGCGGTTCAGTGTTACCTCTGCTATAAAAAGTTATAAAGTGTGGAAGTAATTGAATAAATCATGGCTCAATGCTTTAAGTGTGATGTACAAATTCAAGATGATAAGAATTCTAAAATAACATGCAAAGGCTGCAGGAGGGCAGTATGTGTCAAGTGTAGTGGATTAACTGCAACTGAACTACGTGTGTTTGGTCTGCAAAATCCTAAGCTATCGTACTTGTGTGATGAATGTGAGGAAGGATTGAGACAGGTACCAGCGTTACGCAAGTTGGTCACCGAACTCCAACATCAAGTGCAAGAGCTCAGTAAACAACGCTCAAATGCTATAAACCTGGACATGGTGATTAATGAAATTGAGGATCGCAATAATCGTAGCCGCAATGTTATCATGTATGGATTATCAGAGTCTAGTTCGACTTCCTCGGTAGACAGAAAGCAACACGATAAACTCTCAGTAACTAATACATTGACTCCACTCCTTATACAAGAAACAGAGATAGTTTCCACGTTTCGCTTAGGTAAACCTTCATCCAACAATGGTAAGCCTCGTCCACTCAAGGTGGTACTAGCTAATAAACATGGTGCTATTAATGTTCTGAAGAATAAAAGTAAACTACCTAAAACAATCAGCGCTCAGTCGGATATGACGCCCTATCAAAGAGACCAACTTAAGACACTTCGTGACGAGTTGGCTGAGAGGGTTGAGAAAGGTGAGAAAGACCTGACCATTAAATATATAAACAAAGTTCCCAGGATTGTGAGTATCACAAAAAACTAAAGTGTTGTGGTCTCTGAACTGCTCCTTTTTTATACAAACCTGGCATCCCTAACGGCTAAATTCGATTTATTTCTTCTTGAGGTTAACAGCTATAAGCCTGCTTTTATTCTAGTAACCGAAACACATTTACACTCCTCAATACCAAACAGTATTATTAACATACCTGGTTACATACTATATCGCTTAGACAGAGATAGTAAAAAATGTGGAGGTGTAGCTATATATGTTGCTAATATAATAAATGGATCAACTATTATATCTAAAGTTAATAGCACATATCAAAATAATATGGTCGAAGCACTATGGCTTGATATTCAATACAGAGAACTTACCTTACTTATGGCTTGTGTATACAGGCCGCCCTCAGGGTCTCTTTCTGAATTGGATGAGATTCTTTTTAATACCATTGGAAAAGCTGCATCTGAAAATACTGTAGTCATTGCAGGAGATTTTAACTTACCAATGATAAAATGGCCTCTTTACAAAACTCATGGTTATGGCAGTCTCTGCGAAAATTTTGTTAGTATGTATTCGAACAGCAACTTAAACCAA
Source organism: Saturnia japonica (assembly GCA_033032175.1). Classification (NCBI taxonomy): domain Eukaryota; kingdom Metazoa; phylum Arthropoda; class Insecta; order Lepidoptera; family Saturniidae; genus Saturnia; species Saturnia japonica. The sequence continues at coordinate 1,665,153 of CM065317.1, forward strand.
CTTATAACGCAAATTACCAGGAAACGAAACCAAGAAGAGTCACTTTTGGACCTTATATTATGCAATGATGACTCATTAATATGTGATATTGAATATCACCCTCCAATAGGTAAAAGTGATCATTTTGTTATCACTGCTACAATGCAAGTAATCAGTACCAGCACTAAAACTAATGAAAATCGAAATACCATTCAATATGACTATTTCAAAGCAGACTACGATAAATTATCTCTGTATTTTGCAAATAATTTGAATATAGTAGAAGAATCTGTAGACAATGTGTGGTTCACTTTTAAAAACCAATTCCTTTACGCAGTAGATAATTTTATACCAAAAAAGAAAATATATAATAAACATTGCACCAACAAACCCTGGATTAACAAAGATATAGTCAAGTTAACTAAACTGAAAAAAGTACTGTGGAATAATTATAGAATTGATCAAAATGAACACTCATATAAAGAATATAGAAAGGTCAATAACAAAATTATTAGTCTATCTAGAAACAGAAGAACCACTTTCGAATCAACTATTATAGACTCAGGTCCTAAGGCTTTTTACAGTTACATAAGAAAACAACTGAACTCTAAAATCTGCATCCCTAACGTAATAAAAAATGTCTCAAATGAACTTGTTATGAAGCCTGAACTAATTGCCGAAGCCTTCGCTGATCAGTTTAAATTGAACTTTGTCAACGAGCCTGATGGACCGATGCCAAATATCAACGTTCCTAGAGTCATAAACGCTATTCAAGACTTAAGTATTACTGGAGACTTAGTAAGAAAGAAGTTATCTAGCTTCAGTGATACTACAGCATCAGGGCCAGACGACATACCCTCAGTGGTATTGAAAAAATGCTCAGGAGCTCTAAGCGACGAAATAGCGAAAATGATGAACAAATCTCTGAAGGATGGAATAGTGCCAGCTGACTGGAAAACGGCAAATGTAGTACCGATTTATAAAAAAGGAAATAAATTACTGCCCGTCAACTATAGGCCCATAAGTTTGACTAGTGTATTGTGCAAAACCATGGAGATGATGATAGCTTGCCACATAAGAGAATTTCTAATACATGAAAAGATTACCCTGGATGAGCAGCATGGTTTCATCCCAAAACGATCTGTTACAACCAATTTACTAAATTGCTTAAACGAGTGGACACGGAACCATAGTAATGGACAGCCAACAGATATCATTTACTTGGATTATGAGAAGGCATTTGACCGTGTTCCTCTGAAACGCCTCATACACAAATTGGAACACCTTGGCATACGTGGAAGCATTTTAGCCTGGATATGCGACTTCCTTTCTGGTAGAACGTTTCGGGTGCGCATTGGCGAAGTCATGTCCGATCCGCGAAGTGTCCTCAGTGGCGTTCCTCAAGGTTCGGTGCTTGGTCCATTGCTCTTTATCTTGTTCCTCTCAGACTTGAAAAGTACTCTGCAACTACCTTTTTCGCTTTTTGCTGATGATACCAAATTTTTTGCTAACCCTCGAAGCAACTGGCGAGCTATACAGAATGACCTTAATGCGATTTTTAAGTGGACTCATGACTGGCTTCTAACTTTAAATGTGAATAAGTGCTCCGTGCTACACATTGGTAGTAATAATCCTTGTCAGATATACTATCTTGGTGGTGAACAATTAACCGCAGTTGAAACACAAAGGGACTTGGGAGTTACAGTATTCAAAGATCTTAAATGGGGAACTCATGTGCTTGGGGTTGTGAAGAAAACTAATTCGATCCTTTATATCATTCGCAAGGCATTTAAATTCCTAACAGCTAAAACTTTTATAAAGTTATACAAGACCTATATTAGACCACTTCTTGAACATACTTATATTATCTGGGATCCCTACTTCAAAAAAGACATTAAGCTCATTGAAAATGTACAGAGAAGGGCTACTAAGATGGTGTATGCAATGCGTAACTTACCCTATGAACAGCGCCTCATAAACCTTGGCCTTACCACGCTAGAACACCGTAGACAAAGGGGCAGGTTAATCGAAACTTATAAAATCCTCACTAATTATTACAATGTGCCCAGCCTTAAAGATATGTTTAAGTCAAATGAAAATAAACACCTACGAGGTCATCCCTTGAAACTTTGGGAATTCCCAGCAAAAAGAAACCCAATGAAGCAGTTCTTGCCTAACAGAGTGGTCACAGCATGGAACAAACTTCCAGAAAAAGTTGTGATGGCTCCTACCATAACCTCCTTTAAGAGCAGATTGGACAAGGAAGATATCTCCAAGCTATTTGATACGCACGCATCAGCTAATTAGCTGCTAGTGTGTCTTACCAAATATAATAATAATAATAAGTACTTCAGCAACGGCAGTTATTAATAGTTTGCAAAAAATTTTTGCTTGTTTCGGCCTCCCTCGAAGTATAGTGAGTGACAAAGGACCACCGTTTTCTTCGGCTGAATATTTACATTATTTAAAGATGAATGGTATCAGACGCGTACTAGTTGCTCCATAACACCCATCTAGTAATGGAGCTGCTGAAAACGCAGTTAAACTTGTAAAACAAGTATTAAAAAAGGCAACAATAGAAAATGTAAATCTTAATAAGTATCCTCAATAACGAGGATTGGTTGCCAAAATGGGAGTAAAAGAAGTAAAGAAAGAATACGAGAGTAGAGAACTTAAAAAAAATGTTTTAAACACTTATATGTTGACAATTAATTACTAGCTGGTAGTACAACTTCCTCTGCATATTTAAAAATCAAAATTTTTTTAAATTCAATTTTGGCCCTAATAAAGCACTTCTGAATGTCAAAACACTACCACCAGTTCGGAAAACATCCCAGTCATCGATAAGATCCAACAAGAAACTCGATTGGGTTTATCAACATCTTGTTAGTTTTTACAGTATTTAATTATATACAGTTATTATCATTTTCAGTAGATGTACAGAGAGGGAATCACATCCAGACATCACCATCATTCACATAATCAGCTACCCTATAATACCCTTTTGACAATAAAAGTTGCTTAACATGATTCTTGAACTTATTATCTGGTAAATTGGTAATGTGTCTAGGAAGTTTATTATAGAACCTAACACAATTACCTAAAAAACTTTTATTTGTTTTAATAAGTCTAAAAGATGGAATGACTATTTTATATTTATTTCTATTATTGAAATTGTGCCTGTTAGTTACAAGTTCAAAAGTATCTTAATTTTTCCGAACAAACGTTATATTTTCCTAGATATATTGGGAAGGCAAAGTTAAGATACTAAATTCTTGAAACTTATTTCTCAATGATTCACGTGGCCCCATATCATAAATTGCTCAAACCACCCGTTTTTGTAATACAAATATGGTATCTACCTCGGCTGCTGAATGCCACAGTAAAATACCATAGGACATTAAACTGTGGAAGTAAGCGAAGTAGACCAGCCTAGCAGTACCTAGCAATATCAGTTAACTGGCGAATCTTACACACTGCATATGCAGCGGAGCTTAATTTTCCTGCCAAGGTTTTAATGTGAGGACCCATTGTAATTTTGCATCTAGTGTATGCCTAAGAAAACACTATTATTGCTTGGATGTTAGTCTATAATATGTAGTTTAGGATTTCTAATCAAACTGGTATTATTGTTACTATCATCTATAATGAAGGGAAAACATTGGAAATATTCTTCAATACTGTCATTAAATTGATGTGCTATGATTTGCCTAATTTTTCAAATAAAATCTTCTATCAAAATATTATTGTGACGGGGTACATAAACTAATTTCAAGTAACATAATTTCATAATTAATTTTTATATTAAGTATTATGCACAGCTAATGTTTAATTACATTTTTAAGCTTTAGGCATCATGAACAGAGGCATAAGCTATGATTTATTTGCGAAGATGTGTAACAGGGTGGATAATATTTTTTTAACTTAATTATTTTTATGTTCTGACAGTAACCAATTATCTAAAACAAAGTCATTTATAAAAAAAAAAAACATATAGACCGGTTATGCAACTCACCGCAATGACATTTGTAGTAGAGAAATTACATTTATCAACAAGACGGACGACACAGCGCAAGTTCTTTGAGGAGTTAATCAACGTAGACGAGATTTTAAACATGGACGTAGCCATCATGTATTCAAAGTTTCTTTTTAAAATCTATTTGTATACTATTTCTATACTCGAACGCATGAAAAACTGCAATTTGCACTCCGGCTGGCAGCTTACGGCTACGCTCGTCTGTCAAGTGTCAACAGTGTCAACGTCATGTGAAAATTGTGAAATGTGAAACAGTGAATAACGTCAAGTGTCAATTTAAAGTCAACTCGGTCTACTGTCAAGGAGCCAACTTGAGTTATAAATAATTATTGTCTATGCAAGAAATAGAGCATTCTTCTTAGTCCTAACTTGGCAATTAGTCTTCTTCATTGAAGAACATTACTGCCATTAGCAAGTGAATATAGAGTGTCCTGTCTTAGAACCTGTAGCATTTTTCTAAATATTATTTTTTAATTATAATAAGGCTTTCTCATAATTCGTACATATGTAATTTATAATAATTAAATACTACAATAATTTGTTTAATTATTTGATGATAATACCGCACTGTACAAAAAAATATAGGAACAAATCAAGTTTAGTATTTTATTGAAAGTGAAGTAGGAAATACTAGGTAGAAACAATTATTGTGTGATAAAAATGATTTACAGAAGCCTTGGCTATCTTCGAGCATTCTCAGTTACGATTATTGGTATTATATGTTATAAATTATCTAGTTATTTATTTTTTATAAAAGAACAAAAGAAACTTGTAAGACATTCATCAGGAATCATTTTCGTCTTTAAATTGCCCAACAACATATTTGTATTATTAATATCAAAAAGTATCTAAAATCAATTCCTAGAACCGTCCTCGTCCTATAAAGCAAAACAATGACATAAGCACAGACTTATTAACTTTTTCTAAAATAAAAACTCATTGTCAATATATTTTGATGTATCAATTTAATTCCAATCCACAGATTTAGGAAAAAAGCAGATGGCGCAAGTCAGAACAACAAAATTTCTCATTGGCAAGTTATTCTTTGGAATGTCAGAACCCTGCGGCCCCGCCACGCCGCGCCACGCTATGTACTTTATTATTATTTGTGTGCTGTTATATTGTAAAAATTCTTGGCAAAAACAATAAAAACGAAGATAGAATATCGTTTAATTGGTTACAAAGTACATTTTGACAGGATTTTCCGTGTTATTTTGATAATGAAAATTTAATTACAACAATGTTAGCTTGTAATTATAAGGAGCACCTCAAAGTGTAATAGGCATGAAACAGACAATAGCCAACGTAAAAACGGTGAACACTGTACGTAGACAAAGCCAAGAAAAAATATTATATCCCTTTTAACCATACTTTTACCCTCAGGTCTTTTTTAAAGGCTTAGCTCGTTCGCTCTTGTTATCTTTATTATGTAATCTTCCTATTTTATTATACTTACTCCAATGTTTTTCTAGTTTCTTCTTTGTTTTTAGATGAATCAATATACTCTGTGAAATGTGAATATTTTATTTATTTATTTATTTTATTGTATTCAGAAAACATACAGTGCTTAAATTCTTAATGTGTACGAAATATTCATAAATTCTACACCATTTAGCTGTTTTCGCATATTGAGACTAAATTAATGCTCGTCAGCTTTATGTTAATTTATACTATATAATAATTATCAACTAATGAAAGAAAAACAAGAAAGCGGAATTAACAAAAAAAAAAATAACCACAAAAGACGGGACAGTCAGGAAGTCATGTCAAACCAGTTTTTAGACATTTCTGCTCGTATGATATTTATAGGTGAATTAAAGAAGTTGAGCTCAGGTAACTCGTCGAGATTGTTAACTAAGTTGGCTGATCTCACAAAAAATGAATTTTGCCTATAATTCGTAGAACTATGGGCAACGTAAAGATAAATATATACATATATATATATATATATAAAGATAAGTATATGGCACAGATGTCTATGATAGGTATAAGTGTAGCATCGAAAGAAATCGTATTCTTAAGTTCGGTGAAGCTGTAAAAGCCGCAGCGGCTTCAGGGCTCTTATGGCAAACAGTGTAGTCAGATTTAAAAAATAACAAGGAATCGTATTCTAATATCATATTTAAACATTGCTTAAATCTTTTCTTTATACTATAGTTTATTACTATTAATATCCAAATGTATATTAATCAACAAAATTTTTAACAAAGATTTTATAAAAGCCTGAAAAGTATTAATGAACGCATTTTACTCAGTGCTGCCTCTTACGACAAAATTGTCAACTACCTATTCCGATCGGCAGCATTCGGCTTTTCTCGGTTCAGTCACGCCTAAACTCGTTCGAAAAGCGAAACCGAATCATTCCACGGCGATATACCAAGACTGATGCTCTTGTCGTGGACTTTTGTGCAGAAGTGCTATTTTACTTTATAACGGGCTTTGATATTGAACAAAGTTATTTTTATAAATATAATGTTGTGATTTTAATAGTCGCTTGTGATGTTTAGTGTTTTGATTGCATAAAGTGAATTCTTATACAAGGATTGTGTGGTGCATTAGTGTTAATCTGTAAAATATCCTGGATTCTAAAGGATTGTTTTTATACATCTGAGAACTATTTATTAATAAGGTAAGGTGGTCCATCAATATTGATGCATTATTTCATTCGTAAGAACGCGTGGCGCTCAGAATGGCTTCCGTTTATCGACTCGTGTGCGTGGTAATGGCTGACTTTCTTTTCTTTCGAAGGAACAAGATACGTAAAAAGTATTATCACGATCAATTGAGTGAATAAACGGGTTATTGTGTTAATGCAATAGGTTTTTGTGTCGAGTGTGGGTTGTAGATGTTTTAGAGTGGGTGTTGATAATTTTGTTTAGAATGTTGAATGTAAAGATTCGTTGCACTGCGGGCAGTATGACGATGACCGACTAGTCGTGCGCGGTTCGGTCGTGTCCCATGTATACTAAAGCTTCTATTTGTAATTGTTTGAAATAATTTGCTCATATAATAACAATTCCACATTGCAAAGAAACAAAACAGATTGCAATATAATTTCTGACAGAAATTCTATTTTTTTGATGTTATATTTCAAGCCCGGGGGGCTAAAACTTATTTTTATTTCCTAATAATTATAGTAAATGATTTCACATTAGTTAGTTACTATTGCAATTCATATTGTTTGTAAAAAAATTTGCTTAATTATAATTTGTGTAAATGTCAGTAGTTGGTATTAATGTTATAATTTGCCGATTAGGCTAAATTCAATGTTTTGGTGTATATGTGTAGATATAGTGGTATGTTAAATGTTTTGATGACTCAAAAACCTGCATGTATATAAGTGTCAATACAAAAATGATGGTTGGATTTAATTTTGCACTTGTATGAATCCATTGCTATTTTATTATTCAACCCAGATCTTTTCAGTTGCTTTTGCAATGGCTCTCAAGGCCTGTAGTTTATTATTTTTAGTTGAATCTCTTTTTTTAATGATAAAATTGTAGGATTGTTACCTATAATAAATTAATTGATTACCTACACAACAATCTGTGATTAATATATAAATTGTTATAAATTCTGATTGAGCTTCATTAATGCTTACTGTACAACTTAGGAAGTAAACATATATTGTCAATTGGAAATAATTGCCCTAAGCCTGGTGATGCTATTAAAGCCTCTAATGGCTCCAGGGGTTTTAAAGCTTATAGAATAGTCAGTTGGAAAAAATAATAATTGAAAATAGTAGTAGAAAGCCTGTTGAAGGGGTAAAGGGCTTTGCATTTAAAGCAATTCTAAATATTAAATTTAATAAGTAATTATGTAAATATACTATATTTCTATACATTCTTTTGAAAGGTTCATTTGAAAGAACAAATGTTAGTGTTCTAGTTACCCTATGAATTTAATAATAACTTATTCACAGGTTTCCTTGTCATGAAAGTCCATTGTGTGGTAGTTTTTGGATATCTAGAAAACAATTAACCAAATTCTATGCAAACCAAAAATACTACAACTTGGCCTGTTTGTATCTAATTTTTTTCTGTAAATATATGTAAAACTATAGTAAAAACTTAGGTACTTAGTTATTTTATAAATATGATTTTCTTTCCTTGTAATTTAAATTTAGGTTTCATATGAGTACAATATCCAACATGTGTTTCAGCATGTTATTAATTGATTTGGTTTCATTGCAACACTGAAATGTTACAAATGTATAAATTAATGATGTGGCAAATGATGTTCTTTACAGCTTATTTTGGATGTGAAAAAGACTAAAATCAAATCAAATCAACTCATGACTAAAAAACCTATGTCATAATACTGCCAAAGTTAATGCTTAGGCTGTGGCCAATACTTGTGAAGCTATGATTACTATGAATTAAACTGTAAGAATAAACTAGCTGTAAACTGGCTACAGTTTGCATGGACTACAACAAATGTTTTTACCATGATAAAAAGTATTGTGTTTTAATCCAGGTTATAAACTATCTGTTTGTCAAATTACATCCAAATCCGTTCAGCTGTTTTTGCCAGATTGGGTAACAAACACATCCAAACATACTAACTTTCACGTTTTTAATATTATTTAATAGGATTACTAATTACTATACTAGTATATATACATTTTAACTTAGTATATTTTATACTATGAAAATATTATATACTTTTACATAAGATTTTGCATTATATAGCATTCAAAATTTGCAGTACTTACATAATTTAATACTTTTTTGCAGATAAATATTAATCAGCTTAACAATATATTATACTATAAGTTAGTTTGATGAATAATAAGTATATACACATGATTTCTCATTATCACTATTGTGATGTCACTTCCACTCTGTATTTTATCAGGTTTCAACTTGTCAGATTTTTATATATTCAGGTCACATATTTCTCAGTAAAACCTATATTAGAATATGTAATAAATACTTTACAATAAAGTAGTATGTAACAAAATAATTAGGCTTATTAATATATTGTACCAATGTATGCATATTAAACATCTTTACTTTTATCAGAATTGAATATATTGATATATATATTTAGCATATTGTAAAAGCATATAGATGGAAAATAAAGTACAATATAAGTAGATATTATAAAAATAAATATGTTTGTCAACCATAAGTGATAAATAAATATATTTTATATTTATATTGAATCATAATTCTGTATTATGTAGTGGAGATTAATATAATTAATGTACATTGGGTCTGATTTTCACATTAAGTATTCTATACAAAAAATTAAGTTTTTTGCTGCATCTTTTCAAAATTTTGGTGGTTTGTAGTCATGAATGCAGTTTCAGATGATCAACTGATTAAAATGTATTTATTTAAGTAATTGTGATCATGATCCTTGATTTTTCAATAAATCGACTTTCATGTGCTTGGATGGCTCACACTAGCTAAATCTTTTAGTTCTTTAAAAAGCCTACAGAAAAGTTTGCAATCGTATATGTCAATCTCCTAAGGTTGACCCACAGTAACCATTTTTATTTTTAACATAATTTTAAAAATATTACATTATTTGTGAAGCTATTTTCTCCAATTCACTAATAATCTTTATCCAAGTAAATATGTTAATTAACTTGGGCATTTAATGTAGAATGGAATTGTCCATTTACATTATATCAAATGAATACCGAAGACGATATCACGGATTCCAAAATTACGCGCAACCAAAGAAATCACTTGCAGTGAAACGGCTGACCGGTACTCCGCATCTATGTTGAATTGCGCATTGGGAGTTAAGAACACTTTTCGTAACTATGAAGCTATGAACATATGATACTAAAGCGATAAACTCTAAATCATGTATTTTTAAACATAAAATACATCACTTTGTAAATTAGACCCCTACAAAGCTAGGGAAGGTCCCTAGTATTCTTTAAATTGTTAGAGCCTTTGTTTGTTTTTTTGCATTGAATTTGTGATTCTGGTTTCTGATTCCTTAAATTAAAATAATTTGTATATTCAGTGAAATTTGAATATAAAAATAACTTGACATGATTGTTCAGAAATTTTGACCTTTATGATACTGGAATTAAAGTAATCAATTAATTATTTTATGTTAATATGTAAGAAATGGAATTTATGTAGTTATATTGTATAAGAATTTTTTTATAGTTCATTGTCTTCTGATGTTGACCTTTATCTGTACAGATCTTTTTGTTATGATTGTGGAGAAACAAAAGTGTGAGAGGTCTTGTTATGGAATATGTGTTTTTCTTGTCCAGAGGCTGTACTGTAGAAATAACTAAGATGAACTATCCATATAAAAAATATGAGAGAACTACAAGGGTTTACTTATTTTAAGGTTATCAAATTTTAATAATCTATACAATTAATAAAATTGAAGTGTCTGTTTGTAATGTAAAAATAACAGCTTTTTACTAATTGCATATGAAAGTTTATATACTTTACTTTACGATACCTATAACAAAAAATCAATTTTTAAAATGGTGACTTTGCTCGCGTGTACTACAGAATGCCCGCTTAAATGCTTGAATCTTATTCCCCCGATCCCGACTATTTTAAAGACAAAAATTTTATTGTGGGTGTTCCTTAGAAGATAGATGTATACTTTCCTGGACTTTTTTGTAGGTCTTTTTAATGCCTATAATTGTGTAGTACATTAATTTGCTATATCTCATATGGTTTACTCAGCATAAGCTATTTTAGCGCCCGAATGGAATCACCATGACCACTTTTTTATTTATTTGTACGGAACCCTAATTCTTTTTCTAAAATGAAATTAGCCCTAGTTACTCCCTATATCATCAGCTATCTATCAGTGAAAGTCCTGTCAAAATCGGTCCAACCATTTCGGAGATTACCCGGAACAAACATACAGACAGACAAAAAAATTTAAAATGGGCTTTTTGTTATAGGTATCGTATATACTTTCATATGCATTGAGTAAAAACTGTTATTTTGACATTACAAACAGACACTTGAATTTTATTAATTGAATAGAAAACTGTTGATATAAATATTGTTATTATATTCTTTAAATGTAAGTCAAGAAGATAAAATTTCACTTTATGCAACAAAGTGAATCTCTTGATAACAATTGATAACCCATAAAGCAAATAAAAACCTTATGATTCTTTAATATGAAGGATAAAATTGTTTGTTTTTCTAATTAATCACCACTCTAAAATCACTGCAGGTTTGGCATTATTAAAACACGAATTTTAAACAGTCCTTAAATATTAGTTACAAACAGAACAATGAATTGTTTTTAAATATGTTTAGGTATTTACTTGAACATACTGTTTTGTATGTCATGAAACAGTCTTTCAATTCTGGCATTGAAGCAACAGCACTGTGAAAATGACTTCAAGTCCAATGTTTGGCTATTATTTTGGTTTTTAATGACATCCACCAACTATTCTAGAGGTCCCACATAATTTACTACATGATTTTCAAATATAAACTAATGAAATGGATTTCTTAATATTACCCTGTATTTTACTACATAGGGCATCACCACTTTTGTGATTGGCTTCAATAAAACAAACATTGGAACATACACGATGTTTAAGGGTTTATAAGATCTATTTCTATATGTATTATCAAATGACTTTTAAAATAGTCTATAAATTAAATTATCTGGGGCCTATTCGATTCGGAATTGATGACTAATTACGTGTATGTGGAAAATACTCAAGAAACAAAAAAAAACTCTCTTTAAAAAACGTTCGTATTTCGCGTTCCACGATCAGCGATGTATATTGTATGTTGTATTGTATAATTGGGGAGTAAGTGATTGAGTCGCGACCACCATGCACAAATTGATAAGCCCTTGAAACTCGTGACTCTATTTTGGATTGTCGTGTCTCATACATGTGAATGAAATTTAAGAAAGGTATATATCACGTGTTCAAAAACAAAAAAGAGATACACTCCGATTTAGTTTCTTGTCGGCTCTTCTCGTAGTCGACTGCGATTTTTCCGAACCGGTAGTAGTATTTTGAAGTTCATATGTGTCATCTTGGGAGCCTAAATTGAGTATTTTTCGATTTTGATTTCTGAATTTACACGCAATCTATAATACATATATTGTTTGCAAAGTAGTTGCTAACGATTCATTATTTTGTTTTATGTATATGATAATTGTAAACAAACAAATAAATTAATACATAAATATGGGTAATTTTTTTTTAGTAATTTTAGTTCACTGTTGTTATGTCATTTCTCAACCAGTGATTGTTGGACTTTCTGTAAATCTATATAATATTATAAAGTGATAGAAGTTTGCCGTTGTGCGCGCATCACACAAAAACTACTAGATAGATTTTGAGCAATTTTGTTTTTGATTTACTCCTGAGATACTATGTAAATAATAGAAGATTAGAAATATTATCACGAAATGTTATTAAAAAGGATATAATAAGAAACTACTATTTTTGCGAAAGCGTTTTCTTGCTGCTGAGAAATGGGATTTATAGTAATTTTAGTGTAGATAATGCGCAGGAAGTCGCAAGCGGTATGCTTGTATTAAATTGATAATCCCATAAAAAATCTCATGACTATAATGTAAAAAAAATAAAAAAATTGAGAAAAGGATATACTTTTTGAAAAATTGTTGAGATTTGAAAATAGGCAAATTATTAAAGTCTTTTGTAGTACATAGCATAGCCAAGCGTAGCCAAGACGGGCAGCGACACAAAACTCGGGAATATTGTTTATTGTAGTTGACTTATTAACTGAGGTCTTCACAATCCGATAGCTCGAGCGAGAATGTTACTATATTACTGCACAAGCGAGAATGTTTTCTATCTGCCCGTTATAATCCCTTAAAAATGATCACTAATGTCAACATAATACTACATCTTTAAAAAAAAAAAAACGAAAAGTTATGTAGATTAATTAAACCTTTCTCAATAAATCTTATTACTAAAAATCTCGTGTCACGGTGTTCGTGGTCGCACTCCTCCGAAACGGCTGGACCGGTCTTTATTAAAAATTTTTTATGTATGTTTGATAGGATGGGAATAGGTCGTGAAGTATGTTTCACAACGCTAGGTGATTAGGGTGTCCCCATCCAGAATTCTTTTCCATTTCTTTTTAGTAGTTTATCTTGTTCATAGATCAGTCGGTTTACGTACAGTAATAAAGCGAGATGGTAGGGATCGCGACCACCATACACATAGTGATAGGCCTATCATTGTTTTTCTTTTAATTTCTTGCGTTCCGGGATCACTCGGTGTGTATCCAATAATACGCTATAAAATTCGAAAATCATTTTTCCTAGTTGTCAGGTCGTTTCAGAGATTAGCGCGTTCAAACAATCTCTTGAGCTTTATAATATACTAGCTGTGTCCGCGGCACCGCTCGCGTGTACTACAGAATTGTTGATTGACGTAGGCGTTACTTTTCGGAAATCCACCGTAATAAAAAATCTATCGAAATTCATCGTAGCAAAGAATTTTTGGATAAATTAATTACAGAATTATTGTTTAGAGGTTATTAATATTATTAATAAGGCATAATTTTACTTATGTATATTAATTATGAATGCCATCGGTCGAGCGCACCGCGAGTGTACCGCGGCGCGGCTCTTGCTCGCCGGTTATTTTAAAGATAAAAATGATTATTCTAGGTGATCCGGGATAGATATATTCTATTGCGGATTTTATGTAGGTCTTTTTAAGATATACAATTATTTACTGTATTAATTTTTATTACATTTGATATACGTATGGTTCACTCAGCGTAAGCCATTTTCGCGGTCAAAAAGAGTCATTTTTCTAAATTGATTCACTATTATTTCATATTACGTTACTTTATATAACAAAATATATCCTATAACCTGGCCAGGTAACTTACCTGTGAATTAAAAAAAAAGAAATATGTAAATCTGATAATGTGAGTGATGCGCGCGTGAAAATAAACGGACGGAATTGAGCTTTATAATATGTATATTAAGTATAGATAACTAAGTAATAAAGGAACACTGATTAAATTGTACTGGTTGATGTAAATGAAAATCTGATGTCATATTCGGATGATTCATTTTCACCTGGCGTCGTTATATCGTCACAAACTACACTGTCACCCACCCGCCTTTGTTCTATAGTAGCTTTGAGACATTGAAAACGTGTTGTGTTTAAAAATTTCATTTGAGTAATTATTATGTGTCATTGTGTTTATTTTGAAAGTGCGACTTTTTGCTAATTTCAAATTATATAAAATTCGAGTATTGATTAAAATATATAGGTATATATTGAAAATAATTTATCGAAAATTTCTTAGCGACTTCCGCCTGTAACAGCAGTTTTCGTCTTCCTACAACATAAAAACGTTTGAATAGTAAGACAATTATAATAATTATTAAGAAAAGTAATAAATAACAATGATAATTTGATGACCATAGTTAAAAAAACTTAATTTTATAAATAATAATTCAAAAAATAATACTGAAGAAATAACAAATTTTATAAATAATTATAATCATTAAATAATATTTTAAAATAATAATATGTTTATAGATAAATTTGGCGCGTCAATATAGTATCTAGGTACATATTATTATATTTTAATAAGAGGTTAATATGTACCATATTAATAGTGAAGTAAACCAGTTATAGTATAGGCTAGCACAGTTTGCAATACTTCTCGTTAAGAATATAATGTTTAAGACTTCATTAAAATTAAAAATTGATACCTATTTGTTTTATAAAAACTAGTTACATAAATACAAATATTGAATTATGTGAAATTTGATAAATAATTGTGACACTTCTGTGAAATAAAATAGCTTATAAAATGATGTGATTGGTAATACAATGGTTACCGATCACATCTTTTTATAAGCTATTTTAATTCACAATACTACCAATCATTTTTTATAACCTATTGTAATTTACAATATTACCAGTCACATCATTTTAAAAGTTATTTTAATTAATTATTTACCAAATCTTATTTCATTCAATATTTGTAGGTACATAAGTAAATAGTTTTTATTTAAATCTAATAATTCCTTTTTAGGCATGTTGTGTTTAATTATAATTAGTAATACTATATTACCTTAAATTGTCATTAACTATACATATTGTATTATTGTTTTTGATCCTTAATAAATAAATAAATACCTTAGATTGGTGTTGAGTGCAATTTATTTTGTTTGCTTTATTAATAAGCAAAACAAATGAGGCATTTGATATGGTTTGCTAATTTTTTTAAGTATCGGTAGTTAAGCAAGTAGTCAATATTCCGGATATATAACTTGATTCGGATTGGTTCTCGGCTTGCGACCATCATACACATGGTTAATAACTCTTAAATATAAAATGTTAGATATAACAATAGAACATTAAAAAGTTTTGTACATATATGTTATATTGTTTCAGGTCTTGCTCCCGATTCCACATCGTTGGCACCGCACTATGAGAGTGCGCCCCACGTGCTTATGATCTTTTTTAAAGAACGTGTACAATATTCAAAGCCCGCTGTGTACACAAAAATGGCACTTCTGTGAGTATAGTTCGATGTTACATTATCGATGTATTTATTTATTTAGTTATCCATTTGTTTTATTCATTTATGTTTGTATTGTTGCGCTACCACGTTCACTCCCTCGTTGCGAACAGCATGCCAAATTATTATTTTAGTTGTTATCTCCTCTTTGATGCTGAGGCTTTCGTCGGCGTGTGACTTGTACCACTGACCGCGTCTGGGTCGCCTTCGTGACCGTATTATCATGGTACCGACTTGTTTTTCTCGATTAATGTTACATCACTTTTTTATCTCGATATTTCTTTTAGAGGTTAAACTTGTTTAAATATTATGGACAATTAAAACCAAGAGAGCTTATAATAAAACTAATGAGAAAAGTGATTTACTTAATCTATATTTACATAATGTTATGATAATTAGCAAAAGTTTATTTATAAAAACTATCAAAAGAAGTTATCGTAATAATATGAGACAAATGTACTGATGAAAAATGTGTTGGTATTCTGATATCGCGTATCACGGATGAGGGTCACTGCGAGCCTTCGTTCCAGCGCGCGAACTCTCCAATCGCACTGGACCTCTCTGAGCCGAGGCGTGTGCCCGTGCACACTGGATATATATTTATAAATTGTAATGAGTTTGAAGCACATTCTTGCTAGGGTCTCTTGAGCGAATCGTGTAAGGCGTTCATTTGACGGTATATAAAAGTAGAAGTAGGCTTCAAGCGGCGTTGGAGCGGTGCGGTGCGATGGGAGACGAGCGGCGGCGGCGCGCGGGCGCTGAGTGCGTATATCGCGTTGCAGATGCTTGGGGAGGAGGGGCGGCGCGGACGGCTGCGGGCGGTGCGCGCGGTAAAGTGCCGGCCACATGCGCCCGTGCCGACATGTGGCGCGTGCTGCTGGCGTTGGGGGCCGCGTGTGTCGCCGCGCGCGCCTCGCAGGACGTCGTGCGCACCTTCACCGACCCTGTGTCGGCACCAGGCTCACTCTTCAATCATCTCGTCGTGGACCGCAATACGGGCCGAGTTTACGTCGGTGCGGTCAACAGAATCTATCAGCTCTCCCCAGACCTTGAAGTCGCCCAGTGGATTGTCACGGGCCCCGTCAACGACTCCGCCCAGTGTACCTTCGATTGCCCAGCTAATTATGTGAAAAAACCAACTGATAATGTGAATAAGGCTTTGGTGATCGACTATGCCACTAGCCGTCTAATTACCTGCGGCTCCGTCCTGCAGGGCCTGTGCTCCGTTCGAAATTTGAATAACATTTCTCATGACGTCCGTGAAGTTCGTGAACCGGTCGTAGCGAACAATGCAACAGCATCGACGGTGGCTTTCATTGCACCCGGGCCTCCCAATCCGCCTATGACGCAAGTAATGTACGTTGGAGTTACATTTACAGGCAACTCTCCTTATCGCTCTGAAGTTCCTACAGTGAGCAGTCGTTCCCTTGAAGATGACCGTCTGTTTACCATAGCCCGAACGGCGGTCACTACAGGCACTCGAATGTTTGTTAATTCATTATCTCGAGAGCGCTATCCCATTAACTATGTCTATGGGTTTAGTTCAGAAGGGTTCAGTTACTTCTTGACGACGCAGCTGAGAGCCGTGGTCTCCGACAACTATTATAGTAAACTAGTACGCGTGTGCCATGATGATGAGAACTACTATTCTTATACTGAGATCCCCATGTCTTGTACTGGAGAAGGCGGAGGTAACTATGGCTACAATCTTGTTCAAGCAGCTTTTGTTGGAAAAGCAGGTTCGGTGCTCGCCGGAGAGTTAGGAATTACTGCGCAGCATGATGTCCTTTTTGCAGCTTTCAGTCAAAGTGAGTCAATAAACTCCAACACTCCCTCTGATTTGTCTGCGATCTGCGTTTATTCGCTTAAAGCTATTCGTCGGAAATTTATGCAAAACATAAAGACATGCTTCAGTGGCAATGGCTCTCGTGGACTCGACTTCATATCTCCATCTCATGCTTGTATTGGTACCAAGTTGCAGTCGATCAGTGAAGATTTTTGTGGGTTGGACGTAAATACACCTCTGGGAGGTGAACAACCAGTAGAAGCAGTACCAGTGGCTATTTTTACAAAGAGACTAACTGCAGTGGCGGCAACAGCTACAGGTGACTATACAGTCGTATTTGCTGGAACTGCACAAGGTCACCTTAAGAAGATCGTCGTTGAAAGTGCCACGTCCGCTTTTGAATACGGAGATATAGTCGTCGACGAAGGCTCTCCAGTGAATAAAGACTTATTCTTCGATACTCAATTGATGCATTTGTATGTGACGACTGAACGTAAAGTGTCTAAAGTGAAAGTTCAGGAGTGTAGTGTTTATAAATCATGTTTAACCTGTCTCGGAGCCAAAGACCCTTATTGCGGATGGTGTTCTCTCGAGAACAAATGTAGCTTACGTTCGGACTGTCAAGACGCTGCCAAAGATCCTCTGTATTGGATCTCGTACCGCACCAGCCGATGCACAACCATTTCACAAGTGACACCAAATCAGCTGCAGCGTACCACAGCTAGGACATTAGATTTACTTATTGAAAACTTACCTACTCTTAATGGGCAGTTCTTATGTGCATTTACAGCTTTAGATCGTACACTTATAACCAATGCTACTAGAAAAACTTACGGTGTTAATTGTACGACTCCGCGCACCGATACACTCCCACCGATACCCGCTGGTCAACATCATTTCACAGCGAAATTGTCGGTGCGCACCACTCAGGGACCTGATTTTGTGGCAACTAATTTTACATTTTTTGATTGCAATACGTACAGCTCGTGCACACAGTGTGTCAGTTCGTCTTTTCCTTGCGACTGGTGTGTGGATGGCCACAGATGTACCCACGACACGGCTGAGAATTGCCGCAATGATATCTTAGTAACTGGTGTCAGTAGAATAGGTCCAAGTTACCGTTCGGGTCCCGGTTTTTGTCCGACCATAAATTCAACGTCTGACGGCACGAATGAAATTTTAGTTCCATCCGGTGTTAAGAAAGCTATAAAAGTTAAAGTCCACATAATAGGGCAATTTATCGTCCAAACAAGGTTCGTTTGTCAGTTCAATATAGAGGGTCGAGTGACTCATGTTAATGCTCAGCTTTTGGCCGACACTATTTACTGTGAAGCCGTTGAATTTACTTACACATCACGAGCTCCTAACATAACTGCTTCTTTCGCCGTTATATGGGGTGGCTCGAAACCCTTGGACAATCCGGATAATACTCACATTCTCATATACCGTTGTAATGATATGGCAAGTAACTGTGGCATGTGTCTGGCTCTTCCAGAGAAGTTTGGTTGCGGATGGTGTCAGGGTTCTGATAAATGTGAAGTTCAGGAGCAATGTGGCGTTCCAAGCGTGTGGTTGAATCGTACGCAAACTTGTCCAGACCCCGAGATTCATTCGTTTAGGCCTCGGTTAGGTCCCTGGGACGGGGGAACTAACATTACCATCGAAGGTATCAATCTTGGACGTAATATATCTGATATTTATAATGGCGTTACAATAGCGGGAATTAAATGTCAGCCTATAATAGATTTGTATGTAAAAACGAATAAAATAGTTTGCACTGTAGATGGTCCCGGTGAAGAAGTTCCTCGAGACGGGCCGGTAGTTGTACGTGTCGCCGATTATCGCGGTGAATCTAAAGATCATTATGCGTTTGTAAATCCTAAAATAAAATCTATACAGCCAAAATATGGTCCTCAATCGGGAGGAACGAAACTACGTGTCACGGGTGAATATCTAAATGCGGGCAATAACATACAAGCGTATATTGATGATTTACCGTGCGCTATTTTGTCCGTGTCTCATGATGAGGCGGTTTGTCGCACGAGCCATTCGTATCAACTAAAGCTAGGGACATTGCGTATGCGATTCGATAACGGAATGAGAACTTTAGAACGAGAAAAGTTTGAATATATCGAGGATCCTGTAGTTGTGTACGTAGAATCTGGCTTGCCACTAACATCGCCGCGAAAACAACCCAAAGGCATACCCTCCGGCGGGATAAACATCAAAGTGATAGGTCGTAATTTCCATTCAATCCAATTTCCTCAGATATATGTGTACCACGATAATCGACCGTACATCGCGCCTTGTCACAGGGTCGATTTTCAAACGCTTCTCATATGTGAATCTCCCGGTATTGAAAGCGCCGGTCTTAATCTTGATCCGGATAGACCTTTACAATTAGAATACGGTTTCAATATGGACGACGTACAAAGCGTACAAAATCTGTCAAGCAAAACTGGTAATCCGTTTCTTCTTTATCCGGATCCGATTTATGAGAAGTTCGATGAAGACATAAAGTATTATAAGTCTGATTATTTAACTATAAACGGGCAGAATTTAGATAGGGCCTGCACTGAGGACGATGTTGAAGTCCGTATAGGTGATAGTGTGTGTAATGTGACGTCGTTGGCGCGACATCAACTAACATGTCGTCCTCCGTCGCGTGACGAACTGCCTGACGGTGTGGATACACCCGAGGTGGTCGTTAAAGTAGGACGAGCTCTCACATACAAAATTGGTAAATTATCTTATTCTTCGCAGGCTGGCTTGCAGGCTGCCATGGGAAAGTCGGCGTTAATAGGCATCGGTGTTAGCATAGGTATACTCCTTACTTATAGTATTCGGATTTTTAGTTATGTATAGGAGAAAATCAACTGAGAACATAAGGGTACTGAAAAGTATGCAAGAGCAAATGGATATTTTAGAGTTAAGGGTAGCTGCGGAATGTAAGGAGGCGTTTGCAGAGTTGCAAACTGAGATGACAGATTTGACTGGTGATGTGACGGGCGGTATACCATTCCTCGATTACCGCACGTACGCTATGAAGATACTGTTCCCCAATATAGACGACCATGCCGTCCTGCAATGGGAACGTCCAGAGCTTATTAGAAGAGAGAAAGGTCTGAGAATGTTTGGGCAGCTTATTATGAACAAAACATTCCTTTTATTATTTATTCGTACTTTAGAAAGCAATAGATATTTTTCAATGCGCGATCGTGTCAATGTAGCTTCTCTTATTATGGTCACACTACAAAGTAAAATGGAATACTGCACTGATGTTTTAAAAACTTTGCTAGCGGACTTGATAGAGAAATGTATGGAGGGAAAAAATCATCCGAAATTGTTGCTTAGACGTACTGAGAGCGTCGCCGAAAAAATGTTAAGCGCTTGGTTCACTTTCCTTCTGTATAAATTCTTGCGTGAATGCGCCGGTGAACCTCTTTACCTTTTGTTCAGGTCAATGAAAGGTCAGGTGGATAAGGGACCTGTAGATGCCATCACTTCAGAAGCGCGTTATTCACTAAGTGAAGAAAAACTCATTAGGCAATCAATTGATTTTAAAGCTATGACTGTAAACGTATCCATATCGCAACAGACGCTTTTCGTTAGCGGCTTAGAGGCTACCACTGAAAACGTACAGGTCAAAGTTCTAGACTGTGATACAATAAGTCAAGTAAAAGAAAAGTGTTTAGATGCAATTTATCGCGCAACTCCGTATTCACAGCGGCCAAGTCGCGATGAATTGGATCTTGAATGGCGTACGGGCGCCTGCGGTCGTCTCATTCTTTACGACGAGGACAGCACTACCAAGTGTGAAGGTGAATGGCGTAAAGTAAACACCCTTAACCATTACCGCGTACCGGACGGTGCTTGTCTCAGTCTCGTTGCGAAACAGAGTTCCGTTTACAATCTGTCCAATATGGAAAAGAATGATAAATCCCACACTTATGAGACGCTCAATCGCGGTAAATACGGTTCTGCAAGTCCACCAGCCAGCCCGCTCAAGTATGAACATGGCGGTGGCTTTAAGTACTGGCATTTGGTTAGGCACCACGACGACGACGGTCGTAAGGAGGGTGAGCGTGGAAATAAAATGGTCTCGGAAATATATCTGACGCGTCTTCTTGCCACTAAAGGCACTTTACAAAAATTTGTCGATGATTTGTTTGAAACTATTTTCAGCACGGCTCATCGCGGTTCCGCGCTTCCTCTCGCCATAAAGTATATGTTCGATTTCCTCGACGATCAAGCTTTACAGCACGCTATCTCCGATCCCGAAGTCGTGCACACTTGGAAAAGCAATTCCCTCCCTCTGCGCTTCTGGGTCAATCTTATTAAGAATCCCAATTTCGTGTTCGACGTTCACAAGTCTAATACTGTAGATTCATGCTTATCGGTTATCGCGCAAACTTTCATGGACTCTTGTTCCACTTCTGATCACATTCTCGGTAAGGATTCGCCATCGTCGAAGCTTCTTTACGCTAAAGATATTCCGGTTTACAAGGAGTGGGTCGAGCGCTACTATGCCGATATAAAGTTGATGCCAGCCATATCCGATCAGGATATGAACGCAATGTTAGCGGAGGAGTCGCGCCTCCACACTAAAGAGTTTAACACGAACTGTGCACTGAACGAGCTGTACGCATACGCGGACCGATACAACGAGCAGTTGACGGTGACTCTCGAGGAGGACGAGTTCTCGCAGAAGCAGCGGCTCGCGTACCGACTTGAGCAGGTGCACAGCCTCATAGCGCACGACTACAATGTGTGAGCGGCTTCGGCTCCTGGCTCTCGAGGCTCTAAACTCTGCACCCACCGCCCTGTATATAAAGCTCCGCACATATCTATGCTGGCAACTATTGTATATATTAGATAGTGTACAGTCTTTAATATTGTAATTTTTGTATAATTTCAGCGGTCCGATGTCGTTTTTTAATTTTATATAAATGAACTTTGTATTGATTTTACACGACGAGCTCGGCCGGCCGCGGCCGTGCCGCAAGTATGCATTGTAAACTAAATAAATAAATTGTGTATGTCTGTCTATGTGTGCTCGCGTCGTACGAGTTAATGTTACGTCGTTCGGTGTAAAATGTGTGTCGCAAATGAAATTGTCGCATGTAAGCCCACCGGTGGACGGGCGTGTCGCATCGCACGCCGATGGGCGGTTTTTAAATTTGTACTCGCAGTCTTCTTAACGAATTAAATGACAGTGAACCCGTGAACGATTCCATTAATAAATATCGTCGAATGTAAAGTTTGTGTTTGATTTTGGGTGAGAGAGTGGTTGGCGCAGCGCGATCGTCAGCGCACGACGAAAGCCCCCGCGTTTCGGCAGCTGTCGGCAGGGAGAACGCGGTACGGTGTCATGGCGGCTCGTCTCTCACGTGTAACCCTCGCCGGTACCGAGCTACCGTGCGTGCCGTACATCCACACCAGCACCTAACATTTCATATCACATATCAGTAATGTCGGCCCGGCGAGGGTTGCGCGTGTACCACCACCGTGTGGCGGCGGTGGCGGTGGCGAGGCGCTCATGGATGAACCGAAGCGGCCCTGCTGTTTCAGCCGGTACGTGCGGATCGTGGCGCGGACGACATTCGCGGTCGTCAACAACCTATACTGCATCCCCTCTTACGTGCTCTGGATGATGGCGCTGCGCCTCGTCAGACCCTTGTTCGCTCCCATCTATTGGAAGATCGAAGGGCTAATGTACCACTGGCTGCTCGCAATGGTCTCCTTGTGGTCGTGGACTGCTGGATATCGGAGTAAGTACGTTTTTATTTAAAAGAGGGTGCGCCATCAGTTTACTAACAATATGTGTTAATCATTGATTATTAAAACCTTCGTTGTTGAGAGTTGATGAGTTTTTTAGTTCTCTGTTATTAAGAACTACATAATATATTATACATGTAACATACATATTAAATATAAACATACTACCTACTTTTATGAACACAGCAAAGCACTGAAGTGTACAAAGGATTGATTGTTGTTCTTATAAACTTAATAAAACTATAACACTGACATGATTATTGAAAAATGCAGTTTAAAGCTGTTCCTTATATCAAATGATGGCTCAGTTGGTAGCGTGTACGGACTCCGCGTCAATTGATGTGAGTTCGAATCCCTGCAATGAGCTTGAGCGCCCGGTGAAGGAAAACATCTAGATGAACCATAGCATGGTGATAAAACCTTTTTCTGATGCTCGCCTGGTTAACTACCACCCTCAAGTTGAAAATCTGTTGCCAAACACCAATAGGTGTGTTCCCACAGCTGCACTTGGGAGCCAGTTTTCCACTAGGATTAGCGTACTATCATCATCTTGGGCCACATCGTCACTTAAGAACAGGTGAGATTGTGACAACAACACTGACAACCTATAGTGATAAAAAAATGGCAAAGTAGGTATTATTAAATACTCTTAATTATTGATTATTAACAGGTTAGGAAAAATATAAATGCTTAATAAGATATGGTTGAATAAATATTACGTACGCAGGCTTCGGTTGCATATAGGTGTAATTAGACTAATTAGTGTTTAGTAGTATTTCACTACACACGATGAGCATTCAGTACAAACTACAAATATGATTGTAATTTTTTACTGGCTGTTATGAAATTTCTAAAATTGTAACAATGGCGCACCTCTTTCGTATCAAATCACTGAAAAACCTTTATGAAAATCGGGCATTTATTAAATAATAGAATTTTATAACAATATTATTTGCCACACTACACGAGTGTGGTATGTAACAAGAGAATTTTTAACATAAAAAGGAAACCAAATTCCATTTATTTTGAGGAGTTCTCTGTTGTATCTTCGAAGCCGAAGGTCCAATGCCAATTTAATTTAAATGGGACCAGCCTTGAGATACCCCGTTTCCAACTAAACAGGAATCGTCTAAATCTGTTCATAAACAAAGAAGTTATGAGAAAAATAAATTCGAATGGAGAATCTTTCTTGAAGTCAGTTAAAAATGAAAAGTTTGTTGTTGATATATAATATCTACTTACTATTGTTGATCCGTGCCTATTCTTTTGAAAAGTCGGCCATCTTAAACCCGATGGTAGGTTACACAAGACATACCTGTGTGGCAGAAATCAATACAATATTAGCATTGAAAATTTTCATTATTTTTTCATACACAAAAATAAAAATAACACTGTAATTTAGTAGAAGTATGTGAAAACTTAGATGTAAGTTACTCCATCAAAATTTCACAATATTTGTTTGCGTCATGCTTGCATTAAAATGGCTGATAAAATCTCGAAGAGTTCGACGGATGTAATGCAATGTAACTATCTATGTAAAACGAGCGGATGTCAAAACAATCGACTGACGTTTTTATTCATCACCACTTCCAATCACCAAGATAATAAAATAAAAAAATTATTAATATTAAGCTTTTTATATTTAGTTCTGCGATGCTGCTACTAAAATAAATATAGAATTTATTGAACTCAAAATTATTAATAGCTAAGTAGTAAATAAGCTGTAAGATAATTTGACCTTTTAGCAAGCGGAGTAAGTATTGTACTGTGAAGATCGACATAAGAGGAATCTACATTATTTAACTCAATTATAAGGTAATGTATATACACATAAAGACGTAAAAATCGGCGGCGTCCATGAGATATTTTTTGACAAATTCTAGAAGAAAAAAATGCAATCAGGTACTACATTACATGGTGACCTTTGATTTTATTTATTTCTTTGTTGAATTAGTCTAATGTTTATTATCAATACAAAACCTTTTCGTTGTAAGCAAATAACACCTATATAGATAATCTAATAAATAACCTAATAAAAAGATAATCTAATTTACTTTATCTCATATGACCGGCGAACTTTTGAAAAGTAACTATTCATGGTAATTTTATCATAACAAGATTATCAAATCTCCACTGACGCGTAACTTGTGACAATTCAGTAACTATGCACCGGTCGTGGAACTACATAATATGTCGATATAATATAAACGAAATAAATGGTTTTCGTCGAACAAATATACCTTTTTATGACATGATATGTAATTTGAAACCTCTAGTGGTTCACAGAAAAAAAGGCATCACGTCCATAGAAAGACTATAATTATTTACTTTTTAATATCAACTTGTCAACATTTTCCCGCTAAGCGTGGAATGAAAGGCCGAAGATACTTATATGCATACAAAGGATTAATTTGTTGTAGGTTAGATGGAAAGTGACAATGTTGCTTTAGAACGGGACGGTGGAAACATCCGTTCATTATTTATCGACATAGTGATCACAAAAATAAAAACGATAACTTACTGTGGGAAGGCTAATATTTGTTCTCCATTCTATTGATTTTTATACAGTTCAAATATTTTTTTTAAATAAGTGAGTGGATGTAAGGACGAACTAGTGTGTTGAAGTTACTGTATATCAATTTTAATTAGTGGAAGAAATGAAAATTTTAGTGGTTTCGTTGGGGATAATTTATAATTGTCATCTAGGAATCTATGGAATATAGTTGCGTTTTTATAATTAATTAGCATTTAGTAATGTCACTTATAATAACTTTTTATATACGTAGCAGCACGGCAAATTGACGGTATTGTTCCTGATGGAAAGCACATAACAATCTATAAACAACGGCGACCACCGACAAATCGGCAATCTGGCGGGACGCCGCTGTCAGCGCCGGACAGCGAGCCATTCGGGACCTGGATATACACCGGCTGATTCCGGAACGTGACAAACGTTTATAACCATGTGTACCAGTCGGATATAGTTCTGTACTACACTGTTAAATTATGGAATAAACTTTGGCTGATCTCGGAACGCGACATGTCTAAAACGTGCCGCCCGCGCCATGGCCGCTGTTTCATCTAGTGATGTTGTTCGCGATTCAGTCTCGACATAATTGTCGTGTCCTTTCTACCACTGAGTAAGATTTTTTAATTCTTGATTTATTAACAACTCTGATAAGTTATAGTAACATAAGGTACACCGTGTGTATGTAGGTATGTTCATGTCATTTATCTGTTCAACTAACCTCTGAGTACGAATCGAAAAAAGGGTTCAAGATATTTTAATAGCAGTACTTAATTAGCAGTGCCTAAAAAATCAGGTTTAGTTTTTTTTTCCCATGATTTTAATGTCGCTTGGTTATCGTTATTAGAAAAAATCATTATTTTTAAATGTGAAAAAAATTAGCTGCCTGAACGCACCCTATAAGTGTTTGGCGAAAGATTTTCATCTTGAGGGTGGTAGCTAGCCAGGCGGACATTAGAAAAAGCCCTACCGCCATGCTGTCTATGGTTTCATCACGATGTTTTTTTCACTGAAAGTTTAGGCTCATTACGGGGATTCGAACTCACGTCGATCGACGCGACTTCCGTACACGCGCAACCACAGCCATCATTGCTTTATTATTTCGGCTATACAGTTTTTGTGTATTCTCATATCTTTTCCTCAGTATAACTAATGTTTTGTTATCTTATCTGATAATGTAATAGAAAATTCAAGGACATATATTTCGGCTATTTATGTTTCCTATTTTGATTGATTTTTTATTTCATAATGAACATAGGTATTTTTACTTCATGTTGAAGTTGGTGTCTTACGTAGGTATTAAGGAGTCTTTAGTATGTATGTATGCATATTATTAACGTGTTTTGTTACACAAGGTCACTCACTACTGCACCAGTCTATAGTTGCGTGACTTTTTATTACTGTAATTTAATTTTACAAATTAATTTTGTAGATATAATAACATTATTATTCGTAGGTTTACGGAAAACTCATGTTCGACTAAATCGATATTCACATACATAATTTAGAAGTTTTTTTTTGTTATACTACTAGCTCGGCAAATTGACGGTACTGCCCCTGATGGTAAGCAGAGTAGAATCCGAAGCCAACGGTTACCACTGAGAGATCGGCTATGCATCGGTGGTAGCCGCAAAAGAGGGTAGTGATCCATCGGTAGGTCAAGTTTATATCCCATATTATTCCCTGCTTTCTAGTTTCCTACACACGTAAATAACTGCATATTTGACACGTTTGTATTTTGCAAAAGTATGTATCAGCGCGCTTGGTTAATATACTTGAGGGATGTTTGAGTCAATTATTTGAATTCGTTCATTTTTTTTATTATATGGTCAGAATGAAATCAGACACACCGACTTCTTCTGATCTGTGTCCTTCCTAATGCCAATTGGCTGACGACGCTGTAGCGTCATACGACGTCCCTGTTGGAGAGACACCGCCGCCACCCTTACCAACATTAAGATCGGATCGCTTGAGTGCGTATGACGACAATATATTACGTCTTAATACGTTGACCGATCGTCTCGCGGTTGTATGACCGCGCCGCTCCGTGTGTGCATTTTTGTTTATTAAAATACCATCCGTTAACGTGGTGAAAAACATTTAGCGCGGTGGAATACGCTTGTGTGCAGCGTTGGGCCAGCTGACGTATCTAAGCTCCGGGCTGGACTGGGAAAGGAGGCAGTTTCGGAAGATCAAGGTTAGTGGATGATATTCCTTCCCATATATTCAATTGGATGTAACAATTGAAATAGTTGTCTGTCGTTCATTGCTCATTGAGCTATATTATCGAAGGCCGCACCAGACTAGGAGACAGGCAACTTAATTTACAACCGCCGCTTCATGTGGTATGTGAGGGAATAGTAGGGAAGATCGCACAATTAACTCCTCGCATATTCAAGGGATATAAAAGCAAAAACACCAGTTCTTTAGATGCATGCAGGAAGGTCAAGAAAAAATATTGAGTTCGATGAAATTTTATTAATAAAGCTATGATCAGTGATTGATCCTATAAAAGAAAGATATTAGTGAGAGAAGTCAGTTAATATAATATTAATTTTATAATTGTAATCCAAACATTGCTTTTAAATGAGTTAAACTATAAATTCCTTTTTTTTTACAAAAACGTACAGCACCAGCACCTCATGCGTGCAAAATACTTCAATATGCAAAATATTCAAGTATGCGGCAACGTGTATGTATAGCTTTAAAAGGTTTTTAGGCCATCTGACGACAGCATTTTTTTAAAATAATAATATAACGTCGTCTTTATTATTGGGTTATATTTTATTTTCTTGCTTTAAGGTGCCGAGCAGTCATTTCACCTAAGTATAATTTAAAAAAAATTGTTGTGTTAAAATATTACGTTTTGAAACTATACGAGTAATTCACATAACTTTTAAGAAAATATAGGCTTGGATATATTTGTTACAGTGTCTCTATCTTTAGTCCTCATATTAAAAATTACCTCTATGAAAACTGTAGAAAAGGTGAATGTGTTAATTCCGTAAACGTCATCCATATTGTATTTAAGTCTCGAAATAAAAATTATTAAGTTAGTTCGTGAAAAATGTAAACTTATTATCTGTTATCGATACTTTTATCAGATCGTATGAAACTAGTCGGCTTACTCATGTGGACGTAAGTTTATTCAGTCGAATTCTCCGATGATTCATCCAGTCTGGAGGATTCTTTTGAACGCAAATATTTGCATAGTTTAATCATATTGAAAATCGCGAGACAGGTTATTCATAGTGCATTATTTCTAAAAGGCTCCCTCGTGACTGGTTATACAGAATGTTCGAGAGCGATATGTAAAGATTGTGTTCACTGTTGTTAAGCATATATTTTCTCTTCCCAAACTGTGTTTTTATTTAGTGTGAAATATGGTAACTATTTACTAAGAAACACCCACAATAAGCATTTTTGTCTTTAAAATAGCCGGAATCGGGTCAGCAAGATTCGCGCGGGCATTCTGTAGTCCACCTGAGCGAAGCTACGGGGCACAGCTAGTAATTCAATATAATAATATTCGTATTTCGGGATCCAGCCAGTGTGTTTGCTGCGTGGCTTTCATCAAGTTTATTAGTCTGATCTCTCTTACCAGATAATAGTATCTCATTGCGCAATTTAAATTAGATTTCCTACGTGCATATTATGTACGTAATTGATTTCGGTTGCTATGAACAATGGCCGGTGTCGAAATGCCGGCCGTTGATAGCGAACCTGTTCTGTGCGCGCCGGTTTTGGTGTGACCAGTTTTTTTTCTTTTTTGAGTTTCGTTTCATTCGAAGCCGTTGAGTAGCGGTTTGCGCACGGAATACTTCAACAAAGTTCCGGTTTCCTTATTGATTTAGGTAGGTTCATTTATATTCCCTTGATTTCAAATTTGATATTTTTAGCTAGGTAAATCTTTGATCTTGTTAGCTGACTTAAGTTGTAAGTATATTACCTTTAAGGTTATTTAAAAGATAATTTAAGTTGTTTATCGACTTGAAGGTATATCTTTTTAATATTTTGAACCGATGGTGGCCTAGTAATTCAAGTTTGGACATCGCTACAAACAACGTAGTGTCATCCTGATTTTTCTGCTTATGCTCTTTGATGAAAGAAAATAATAATAGAGGTTTTTGTAGAGCATGATGTTAGGGCAAGTTAATAGCCTCAAGTTTCAACTGAGAGCCATTTCTCTTTTTACGTTTTTCTATCTCCCTATCAAGCGCTACCGTGAAATATAAAAGACGAATGATGACTAATAAAGGATTCATCCGATCTGCCTTGAATGATTTAATCATGAATATATCTACACAGTAAGTAAGGTATCTGGCCACAGCGCTGTCCGTGTTGACCTCTAGTTGCGTAGTTTATACGCGGCCGGCTGAGGACGGTCGATGACCCGTCCCCCCCGCGCGGTTCGGCCGCGGCCGCCGTCCGACAACGGCTAGGAATGCCAGCTCTACTTGGACCCCGCTCTATACCACTCTGGCGTCCTGTCACGTTGCGTTCGAATCTAATTTGCATAATTTAAACCCTAAGACTAGTATTGTTAAGGTTTTTTCTGCATTCACTTACTTGGTCATACGAAGTTTGTATTAATTATGATTCAGAGCTCTTACACGTTTACTTAAAGTAAAAACTAAATACCCATTCTTTTGTGGTTAATTTCGTCTTTTCACATTCCTGTCTAAAAAATAACCAAGTAAATAGTGTATATGGATACAGAATGCCCGCGCGAATTTTCCTCCCCCGCTCCCGGCTATTTTAAAGACAAAAGTGCTTATTGTGGGTGTTCCTTACAAGATAGACATGTACTTTCGCGGACTTTTTTGTAGGTATTTTTAATGTTTACATTTATTTAGTATATTATTTTGCTATATCTCTTATGGTTTACTCAGCGTAAGCCATTTAAGCGCCCAAATTGATTCCACCATGACCAGCTTTTTATTTTATTGGTACGGAACTCTAATTCTTTTTCCAAAATAAAAGTACCCTAAGTTGTTCCCTATAAAATCAGCTATCTACCAGTGAAAGTCCCGTCAAAATCGGTCCAACCGTTTCGGGGATTACGCGGAACAAACAGACAGAAAGACCGACAAAAATTGTAAAAATGCGTTTTTTGTTATAAGTATCGTATATACTTTCATATGTATTTAGTAAAAAGCTGTTATTTTGACATTACAAACAGACACTTCAATTTTATTAATCGTATAGATCAGTTTATGCTACCTCTTATCTTTGCCGTACCGTGAAGCCGTGAAACTGTCCCCTGGTCAGTGTGTTCCCTCATTCCTACAATAAGGAGTCCTTGAAACATAGCGTGAAGAGACATTTCAGTATGCCAGCATGACAGCGACGATTGTTGGTGAATTGTAAATCCCACGGTATTCGCCGATGGTATTGGATTGAACTATGCTCACCATCAGGTAGGTAAAGCGTAGTCACTTTGCCCTGCTTCGATAAAAAGAAAAAAAAGTTTTAATATTTGACATATTATGCTGGTATGATTAATTATATTAATTTAATTTACATACACTTTATGATTTATCATAATCTATATTATTACATAACATTCAAATAGAAGTTAAAAAACGTGTTAGGTTTTGTTTGCTTTGTTGTAAATATATTTAAAAAGAAACCCACCCCAGCACCAATTTTTTTTCTTTGCCGTGTAATACATATTAAATCTATTGGTTTACACGCCGCACGCCAGTAAAGCTCCCAGTTGACATGATTTTTTCCGATATCTTCAAAAAACATTTTCTTATTTCAATATATTTACACATAACCCTAATGAATTATGGAAAGAAAGAAAGAAAATACGTTTATTTGTTACACACACAAAACAAAAGAATGAAAAAAAAGTCCTAGAGCGCTGATTTTCACTCAATGCCCAGAGAGTTATTTCTTTCGCTGTGTTTAAAATAAATAAATATTGTTCAAGAAGTGTTTTATATCTACTAGTCTAAGTTAAATATATATAGCATAAGTTAATAATAATAAATATTAAAAAAAAAATTGTAACTGATATAACAATAAATAATAAAGAAATAAACCATACACCTAAACTTTCCTCATAAGTCACTCTGTCTATTGATGAAAACCGCATGAAAATGCGTTAGGTAGTTTTCAAGTTTTTCACGTTCAGACAGAGAAAAAGACGCGACGGGAACCTTATTTTGTAATATGTATAGGATTATTATAATAAATGCCAAATAGCACGACATAAAAACTCATAATCCTGACCGTAATCTTTGACATGCAAATCGAGTTGGTTGTTAAACCGGATGAATGTGTCCGAAAGATTTGTGGGCGTCTTTGATGCGAGGTGAATACCTTATGAGACACGATTTATGCTAGTACTAGCTAGCGACCGGACTCAGCTTCGCACGGGTACATTTAAAAAAATGGTGTATTTAACTTTAATATGGATAGATTATAACTTCATAACTGCATCTAGGCTAGTGGTCCTAAACGCGGCTGCTATGCTCAAGGCCCTAGGTTCGATTCTCAGGTCGAGCAAAGTGTTATTGGGTTTTTCTATAAAATTATCAATAGCAACTCGGAGTTTTGATTTTGTGCTCGATTAATGGCAATAGGTTCGCCCCCTATTCCGTGAGACCTAAAATACCCGGCGAACT
The DNA here is from genome assembly GCA_033032175.1 of Saturnia japonica. NCBI lineage: Eukaryota > Metazoa > Arthropoda > Insecta > Lepidoptera > Saturniidae > Saturnia > Saturnia japonica. Next base: position 1,697,389 of record CM065317.1, read on the forward strand.
TTGGGTGTACACCTCTACCTAACACTTCGGGGATACAGGCGTGATTGTATGTTATGTAATTTTATAGTTACGAATAGTGCGTCGCGCAATTTATCATTTTTTTAGTTGCGAATAATTTTGAATTAGTGATATTTTCTTAGGTATTCATTTAAATGGAAAAATGTAAAGGACAATCTTTAACTACATTAAATACCCAAGTTAAGTTATAAACTTATCTGAATAAAGATTAATACTGAATTGGAGAAAATAGCTTCGCAAATAACGTAATATTTTTAATATTTTAAGATGAAGATAAAAATAGTTACTGTGAGTTAACCTTAGGAAATAGATATATGCCATCGCGGACTCTTCTCTTGACTTTTTGAAGAACTACAATTCTGTAGAACATGTTTTGATGTATCTCATAAGGTTTAGCCAACGCAAGTCATATAACCGCCCAAAAATCATTTTTTCATGAATTGATTCACAAATAATTGAATTTTATCTATTATACAATGACGTAATTGGAATGTATTGTAAGCGTACATAGGGGACAGACAGCGGAAAGCGACTTCATTTTATACTGTGTATAGAAAATAGAATAGATAGTGGTATTTAACTTTATTAGATAGATATGAAGATGTATTTTACCCACTAACAGGAAAATATACGCGAAATTGCATAGCACCCCGTCATTTCGGTTTAAGCTCGTCTGTCTGTCTTTAATGGAAAAAATATTATTTTCCACTGCAGTTGACAAAAATATTTCAATTAGGTACAATAAGTTGTACATAAATTAACATATTCGTAATATACCTGTGTATTTTATTGCACTGTTATTTGACATTTTTTTCGATAATTTGATATACTCGTTAAGTACATAAGGAAAAAAGTTTTTATAATGAAGTTTCTTAATTCTATAAGTAGGTAATACAACCTCTTCGATTAATACAGATTTTAAATTATCAATTTAAAGCATAGACTCAATAAAGTTATGCTGATTTAAAATCTTAATTATAGAACTGAGTAAAGATGAATAAAATCATAGATATAAGTAGAGATAGTTACTTGTTGACGTAGAGTATAAAGTATAATATTATTACCTTCTTGTCCTTGGTTCAGTGGTTACTGTGCAAACAATGAGGTCGGTTATGGACTTGTGAATCGGCGTGCGTGTATGCAACAGCGAGAGACACGCGATGACTCGTTATGTAACAAGAATTTTGTTTGTATTTGTTACAAGTTGTTCCAATTAAATTAAATTCAGTAAATCTGTACCTAACAGTAAATCTCCCATCTCATTGATTCACTGAGTCTCTTGTAAAGAAATGATCAATTTACATATTTTAACTATTTTATTTTCAATTAAGTATTGAATGAGATGTTAACGTAACTCGCAAAAATAATTATAATTATAAAAAAATACAATTAAGTTACAAAGTTTTTTAGAAAAAGTTGTAGTAACATCATAACATTTTGATTACAAATTTCAAACAGTAAAAGCAAACTATACGAAATTCCAAAGTAGAGGTCCATTCAAATTCCATTCACTCGAGACAAATTAACATTGAAAGAAACAAAACGACGCGACGGGACGTAACGTTGAGACACTATATCGAATGTATTTATCGATATCTATAACTGAACTTTGGTAATAAAAATAATTAGCCATATACATTTTAAAAGATAAAGTTTTTGCGTTGATAAGTTCCTTTATCGACTTACAATAAAATTACATACCAACAATCTCTAATGTTAAATGACGATGTCCTTAAATATTAACACACTACTGTAAAATAGAATGAGTTTGGAGCGCACTTGCTGGAATACATTTACAGACGCTTGGCGACAAGATTTTTATCTCCTCGTCGATAAATATGCTACACAACGTTAAAGTAACGTATCGTGAATTAATCTGTAATTGGTTTAATGAAACAAATTCATCTGTTTATTATTATAGTGGCAAGCTAGACTGAGATGGCATTATGCCTGATCACGGTACAATCCTAAAACAAATGACGATAACCGAGACATCTTTTTGATGTTGAGTACGACATTATGAATGAAATTAGTAATACTCCATTTTATTGTAATCTCGTGTTTAATGTGTGTTATGTTAATTATGTCTGTGTTTTTAACATCAAATAAATGTGCTTTATTTCTATAACTGCAATCCATAGATTTTGGCTGTCATACCGACATAGTTACTATGCCTTTTACGTATGAATGAGTGTTGTTTTAAATGTTCGTTATACCAGAATAGATAATTATAGCTCTATACAATGATACGTTGACTATAGTATCGATTAACTTGAATCAAAAGTATCGATATAAAGTACCATGTGGTCACCGCACCACTATAGCAACGTAAATACTGATCGTTCGAGCTAGGATCGGACAGGTTATAACGAGAAACTGTTCACGGGCCGCTTCCTTCGATTGTCAAGAGATGAATAAGATCTTCCGGTGTAATATCGTGTCAGTTTATTGCCGGTTCATTTGCTTTCTATATCAGACTTCATGTTTCTTTGCGTCAACAATTTTATTTATTTTTTACCTTCCTTTACAGTATAGGAAAATGGTGTACATCGACCTATATATCTATCTAGAGTCTCATACCGATAAGAGAGTGTGTCTAAGTCTTGATACTCGATGAAGGAAAACGGCAGAATATGTTTTATCGATATGCATGTTTTTAGGGTTTGGTTAAGAAGATCGTTTGGTCACTTAATAATTTGCCTTAGGGTGATCTCTTGATAATGACACTAGAGTAAATATGTTTATACTATACAACATTAGTTATATATGAAATGCAATGTACCTATGATTTGATGTTTTCTAGAAATTTATTAACTAGAAACCTAAATACAAAAATTGTTCTGTTATACCATTGTTATCAGACATCCAGCAAACAAAGAGAGAAATAAAAGAAAAATATATAGATCAAAGGTAGGCCCATATAATTCTTTAAAAAATAAACTATTTAAATCGGTTCAGTTTTGAAAGACGAAACTGCGAAATACGAAATTATGATTTCGTCTATTTTGCATAGGCATATGTACCTAAGCAATCCGAGGTGCACTCTGTTGCACTATGTACGACCATTCGGGCATAATATACCAGCAATAGATTTCTGATAAAACCTAGTCCTCAAAAGTCTCTCCGATCGGTTACTTATGTCTTAACTCTCTGTTCTTTGATTTTTATCTACTTTGTATCAAGTCAATATTAGTTACTACACTGGTCAGAATTTTGTTAATACTTCTATTAATGAGATTTCCGTGAAAAATAGAAAAATTAGGTAATTTAAACTTATGCTATTCGCATACATAGAAATCTGAATAATATTCAACTGAGATAAAACTTTGTTCGAGTCTTATGATTAAATATCACAGTTGAGGCAATGCACGCAGTAAGGCTTATTACTGAGACAAGTTTTTAGCATACAGTGATGACCTCATTCAACTCTGCGGTTATTGAAATGTTAAACGACTCTGATATTCTATACCGAAATAAATTAACTATTGCATTTTGAGATACGAACATAACACGAAGATAATTTGTTAACAAAAATACTCGATTGCTTACCTAGATTTCCTTAAACTAACAAGAATCCAAATCGTGTCCAATCTTCTGAATCAACTGAAATCCAAAACATTTGCAGGTTTACTTACATCGATTTATGGTAGATATTCCACCAGTGAGCACAAAGCGTTTTGCTAGCACATTTATAATGCGCACCGATAAAGAGTGGAATACTTTGCCGGATTTCGTATTTCCTGATAATTATAACCTGGGTATCTTCAAGTCTCGAGTGAATAGGTGCCTTCTAGGCAAGCGTGCTCCATCGTAGACCATATCATCACTTACGATCAGATGAAATAGTGGTCAAGCGCAAGCCTATTCAATGTAAAAAAAAGATAAAGGAAATCTAGTAATAATAGTTTTATTCAAATGTGTATTTTTTATGTCAGATATAAAGGTTAATCAAGAATGTTGATCAAATCTCCCTAGAACCTGGTGGAGATGATGTAAAATATATAGCATGAAATAGTGACATGAAAAATACATAATAACCATTATTTTATCAAGCTACCAATAAGGTATATACATTTCACTAAAATTAAAAATACAAAACACGCTTAAATTAGAACCTAAGTGTTGCCTTAATTGAAGTTTGCTCTAACGTACTAAAAATAAGTAATGTAAGTTTAAATTTACTTAAAATTAAGAGAATATAGATAAATAACTTAGGTACTTAGTCACTACACATGTGTTTCAAAACATTGTCTCTGTAGCATTTGCAACTTATGATCTATCACGATTGGAATAGTCTAGTTTAAGAGAGGTAGGGGACAGGGAAATTTCTTTGGGGTTTTCTCTTTACTTGGTACAATTCGACTGGTGGAATACACTACAAAAGATCACAGCCAAATTACCTTGTGTTGTGTTCTTGCAGTAAGTAGGGTTTAAGAACGGCAATGTGCTAGTGAGTGATACCTAACGTATTGCAAGCGTCCATAAGATACAGTAGCCGCTTACCATGGACTGACCGTATGCTTGTTTGCTACCAGTGCTGTATATAATAAAAGTAATCTCCCGATATACGTTGATGATCAAGTAAAGGTGGACAATGTAAGTAAGAAAAAGTTCTAGAATCAACGGACTGGAGAAGTTGCGTGAACGAGGAATTTAGACCTCATTGTGGGTTAGTGGATTGACGCTACAGTAAGTTATGCAAAAGAGGCCAAAGAGTAAAATTCCAATAAAAAAATACCAAATATAAATGTCAGATGGAGCAAATATGGGTTTGTAAAATTTTGTTGATATTGTATAATAACTCTCAAAATTAATTTAACGAAAATATAGACAGATTTTTAATTGTTTGGGCTTTCATGGTTTGTGAGAAATATAAGATCTAATCATAAGATGGATTATCGAAACATTGTCGGTTATAGACAATTGTAACTTGTATGGTGGTAGGCCATGATTTTGGTTAAACATATTCTTTAACAAAATAAATAATGATAAAACCGGAACTCGTGATTGTGACGTAAGAGGAGGAAGGTAGAATGGGTAAAAACGAATCATTTATGACGTCACTATTTCAATACAGAAAGTAAATTAAATCATCATAGATACCTAATATGTATTTATATACAGAGCTATAAAACAAAATGATGTCACCTAATTTTTCGGATGCATATTTTTTTTCAATGATTCACACGTCCTGCCTTGTGAGAATTGTGGCATTGATTGTCTTTTGTGTGTAATAATAACATTTTATGACTCAATATCCGGTCAGTCTCAGACGCCGAACAGGGATGCACTCACGAAATGGCCCATCAATGTATGGTTAATTAGATACAAACAATTTTAAAGACCACTTTACGCAGATAATATTTTGCTGCAACTATCATATTTGTAACGTATTTCATTTTATTTCATGTTCTGTGAATTTTCATCGACACTTAGATACAATGATGGGCTGTCTAATACGTACCTAGATTGTAAGATTAAACTACACGTAATTTCATAACAGCCATGTGCTACGAATTAATTAATAATACAAAATTGCAAAGAAGCTCTCGTATATAAAGAACTGTATATTAAACTCCTAGGCTAATATTTGTATTGTTTCTATTAAACTGCACCCAAATGTGCTTCTTATTTATTTATCTCAGAACGAAGGGGGTCAAAGTAGTTCCAAAGGCGTTCTGAATCCGTGCCTATCGTGTTTTACGGATAAAAACGCGCCGCCGCGCCGCGCCGGTTCCGTTTCCTAAAGACAAGTTAGTAAAGTTTTATAGTTAAGTAATGTTGCTTAGCATTCAACTTGAATTATTAATGCCGCTGGTAAAGTGTATTTACATACGGGGTGAGTTTTGTATACAGTTGTCACTAATCAATGCAATTATGTTATCCTAAATATTTCACTGATTATTTTTTTCTTATAATATGATGGAAAGGTGACTCCACAAACAATCATATCTGTTTTTATTTATACAATTAATAAAATTGAAGTATCTTTTTGTAAGGTTAAAATAACAACTTTTTACTAAATGCAATATGAAAGTATATACGATACCTATAACAAAAAACCAATTTTAAATTGTTTTTGTCTCTCTGTTTGTTCCGGGTAAACGGTTGGACTGATTTTGACGGGATTTTCACTGGTAGATAGCTGAATTTATAGGAAGTAACTTAGGCTGCTTTTATTTAGGAAAAATAATTAGGGTTACGCACAAATAAAAAAAAACTGGTTATGGTGAATCAATTCGGGCGCTTAAATGGCTTACGCTGAGTAAACCATAAGAGATATAGCAAATTGATATACTAAACAATTGTAGACATTAAAAAGACCTACAAAAAAGTCAGCGAGAGTATACGTCTATCTTCTAAGGAACACCCACAATAAGCATTTCTGTCTTTAAAATAGCCGGAAGTGGGGAGCAAGATTCGCGCGGGCATTCTGTAGTACACGTGAGCGAAGCCACGGGCACAGCTAGTTTTTAAATAATTTTGTTTTCGAATTTTCGACTATGAAAGTAGCATATTAAAATGACGGTAAGTACTGAACAATCTACGTATTCTGTATACTTATAATAATTGTGTAAATTAATTAGTGTTAAGTGAGTTCTGGCAATTGTTTAATTAATTTTCTATGAATTCGATAAAACCGATGTCCGCGTCCAAACAATAAGAAGTGGTCAGCAATAAATACAAAAAGAATTGTTTTAGTTTTCTAAAATGAAATAAAGTTAATTAATATAGAAACCTAATAACGAGTGTGACCTCCTCTTGCCAAAATCAAGGCTTGAATCCTTCTGGGAGTGCTTTCCACGATATTTTTAATAAGGTTTTAGAGGAATACGTTCCCACTCTTCAGTGATTACTCTTTTTAGCTCCCTGATGTTTTGTGAAGCAGGTTGCACAGATCTTACCCGTCTCTTTAGAGCATCCCAGATATGCTCAATTAGATTAAGGTCAGGACTTCGAGCTGGCCATTCTAAACGACGGATCCCAACTTCTTGCATGTACGCTTCCACGTCGCTAGAACGATGAGAGTAGCATAATGTACCAAAAGTAACAATTTTATTTGAACTTATACCTATGTGGGGAATAAAATATTTCGTACGTGGTTTTACTTTCACGTTCATGGTTTATTTGATTGAAACAGTGATTACATAAATCTAAATTTTTTTTTTTTTTAAAACGGCCGTGTGCGAGTCGTACTTGCGCACCGAGGGTTCCGTAATTGTACAGCTACATTTACCAAAATAATTAGTTAACGTTACTGAAGAATGCACTGAACAATTTTAACGAAAAGATAAACTATATTGGACAAACATAACTTTGCCGTTGGAAAACTGTTGTCCCTATAAATCCCTATATGCCGTGGTCAGTTTACCAACTGCAAATAAGTTTGTAATTGCTGAAATATTTTTTTTTTGTTATGTACTTGATTAAAAATTTACGGTTTTTGGGTTTTTTCTTTACTTGTCTAAACAACTTACTTACTTACTTGTTTACTTTCTTCATTGATTCTTGCAAAATTTCATGATTTTAGGTAAACTGGTAGTACCCTTAGGGTTTTATACTTTTGTACTATTTAAGTGTTTCATAGGTACTAATTTCAATTTGATACCTTCACGCGCTCCTGAGAAAAAGGGGCTTCACAGTCGGACAGACAGACGGACAAAGAAGTGATCCTGTAATCCTTTTGAGGTACGAAATCCTAAAAACACGTCTTTACACTTCGTCGTCACACAACCCCTTCTTGCTCTTCGTACATACTTCCTCCATATCACCTCTTCTACTCAAACTTTTGGCTCGTTCAGAACGCCATCTCAAACACTATAACAAACATATAAAAACCTAAACACACCATAGACCTTTTAACTTTTAAACGCAAAGGTAATTCTTTCATACTACATCTAGGTACATGGAACAGGAGACGTCAAAAGCTCTGCTTTTAAAATACAGGTATTTGTTATTAGGTCAGATCAATAACATCTTTGCCTTTCTATTATTATTTTATATAACTAAAGTGTCAAACACGCGTACGGCCTACCTGATGGTTAAAGGTTATGGTAGCCTTATAGACGCTTGTAGCACCAGAGATGGGAGAGGCACCACTAGTTTGTTGCCAAACTTGAAAACCCCTTCCCCAAGAAGATTTAGGAACCCTATTCACCAGATGATTACAGCACAAGATTACGATTGGTTACGATTCTCTATAGTGTTAAGGGAATTTTACCAGTCGGGCTGCTCCAAGTAGAGATAAACCAAAGAAATTTGCGCTCGTGTGGACTACAGAATACTGAGGTTGGGGACCCGCGCGAATCGTGCTACCCATGCTCCCGGTTATTTTAAAATAAACATGCTTATTCTGCGCGATCCTTAGAAGAGAGACATATGCTTTCGCTGACATTTTCTAGTTCTTTTTGAGGTCTACAATTACGTACTACTTTATTTTGATATACTTCTTATGGTTTACTCAGCGTAAGCCATTTCAGAGCCCAAAAATAGTTCTTTTTTCCGAATAGATTTTTATTTGTGCGGAATTCTAATTCTTGTTCTAAAATAAAAGTAGCCTGAGTTACTCCTTATAACATCGTCTATCTATCTGTGAAAGTCCCATTAAAATCGGTCCAACCGTATAGGACCGTAATCGCAGATTATCCGGAACAAACAGACAGACAGACAAGGAAACATTTAAAAAATTGATTTTTTTGTTATACGTACCGTATATACATATTTTCACTCGCATTTAGTAAAAAGCTCTTATTTTGACATAAAAACAGACATTTCAAATTCATTAATTGTATAGGTATTATTGTAACAATTTATAAAACCGTTTAATGTATATACCGTTATCATACTCTGATAATATATCCATAATTATGTAGCTAATCAAACTTGAACGAACCCTGAACTGCGCGATATCGGAAACGATAAATATACCTAATAAAGTTTTATTTTGCAATTGTTATGTATATTGTATTACAATATAAACTAGATAACTTTTGATCTTTATTCAATGGTGGTGGTAATCTGCCGATTGGTGCTTACACCACTTATGCAGTACAATCCAAGAACGACGATGACCACCGAGTGATCAGCAAATTATTGCTTATTCCTCGTGACTTCGTCTGCATTTTTCTTATACTATATACTTCTCCAAGTCCCAGGCTACCTCTATGCCAAATTTCATAGCGATTGGTTCAGAGGTTTATTCGTGAAAAGGTAACAAACACAAGTCAATTTTTAACTAAAAAGAAAATCAACTTTAATGATTGTGAAGAGTTAGTTCCCTGGTGTATCTTCCAAGTGAAAGGTCCAATCCTAATGAAATGGGACCATGATTGAGGTAGCCCTTATATACAAAAAAAAAAAAAAAGAATCATCCAAATCGGTTCATAACCAAGGAAGCTATAGGCTGAACATGTATAATTTTTTTTTAAATTAATTATTGAGAAACCTCCCTTTTTTGAAATCGGTTAAAAAACAGACTGAGCTACTTTTGCGTACGATTTGAATCCATTAAGTACTCCGTCAAAAGTATTAAATTATTGTAAGGAAACTTCATTCTATATTTCGCTTATAAGTTGTTCATTAGTAATAATTATTGCTATTTCGCATTATAATTTTTAAGTTTTAATATGTTGATTGCAGGAAAATTATGAATTTGGCACAAAACAGCATGAATTCTCTGCTAATTAATTACCTATTATAAATGTCGGTAATAAACCGGTGCTTATTTACAAAACCGTTTAAACATTCTTATGTGGATTAATTAGTATTATTAAAATTATATTCAAATTTATTTAAGGATATATGTACTCTTAAAATATATTACTTTAGTTCTTAATTAGTGTTCGATTCACTAAATTACTACTTATAAATCACTAAATTTAATAAACTGCGGTTTTTTTGTGTTAATAATGGCAACAAAATTGGCTAAATCTCAGCACAGGTACAGTATTCACCTAGTATCAACTTTTAACTTTGTCAACAAATACTATTTAATGAATGTATGATGTGATTTTGTAATTTATTGTGTACAGTCTTGTCTGGAGTCTTGATTTGCATCACTATCTGCAAATATATACACGTAACATTAACATAACGCAAAAGTAGTAGACTTGATAGAGCGAAACAAGAACATCGAACACGCAATAAACCGCATTAACCATGTGTTGGTTGGTGTGTCCGACATAACTGCCAATCAACATTTGATGATCTCAGTGTGCGTGAGAGAGCGTTTATATTACACCCATTGTTTGCAAACTTCGCGCTGGCAGTGTCGCATGTCATACAACTTTTTTTCCACCGGAGGACAGTTACAAACTCAATTTTAGAAACGATCTCGCGGCACGTGCTTTGTCTTTTAATCGCATTAAGCACTTGCAACAATATGTACAATTGAATTGATGTTTGTATAGAAATCCTTTTGATTATAATGTAATATGCATTCACGTTTATTACTAGGCCAATGAATATATTCTTTCTTTATTGGCATTATTCTTTAGCTGCCTAGCTTTAACTACCTCGTTAGCCTAGTGGTCGTAAGTGCGACTGCTATGAGCGAAATCCTGGGTTCGTATCCCAGGTCGAGCAAAGTGTTATTGTGTTTTTCCTATTAAATTCTCAGTAGCAGCTCGGAGTTTGGTTTCGTGTCTGATTAATGGCCTATTACAAGGGACCTAAAAGCATACTCGGCGAACTGTGGTGCTGTACATTAGCACACCTCTGCCTAACCCTTCGGGGAATACAGGCGTGATGGTATGTTAAGTTATGTTCTTTAAATCCACATTTGCCATTGTCAAGTACCTAAATTTTAAAGTGTTTGGTGGGTATATAATTTATTTATTTGATAGCTGTACCCGCGGCTCCGCTCGTGTGAACTACAGAATACCGGTATTGTGTTAGCCCCTCTTCCACCCACGGAGGTCATCCGCTGATTATTTTAAAGATTTTTCTGAGCGGAACCCTAATTATTTTACTTATTTCTTATAACATCAGTTATCCGTCAAAATTGGTCCAACCGTTTCGGAGATTACCTGTAACAAACAGACAAAAATTGTAATAATTGAGTTTTTGTTATACGTACCGTAATATACTTTCATATGCATACAGTAAAAAGCTGTTATTTTGACATTACAAACAGACACTTCATTTTTATTTATTATAGGTATATATTTTTGTTAACATGGATGATTAACAGCTAATCTATTTACAAATAATCAATTATCACTTTCAAAACTCTGTTAAATTATAAGAGATTGTCAACAGCTGTATCAAAATAAAAAAAAAAAAACTTTATTCAATTTAGGCCCTAAGAAGGCACTTATGAACGTCAAAACACTACTGCCGGTTCGGAAAACGTCCCAGACATCGAGAAGAACCGGTAAGAAACTCGATCGGGTTTATCTTTTTTTTGTCAACTGTACAAGTGTTATTATAACAGGTACAAATAATAATTTAGTGGATGCACGGAGAGGAAGTCACTTCCAGACATCACTATCTTTCACATAATGATCTACCCTATAATAACCTTTTGACAGTAAAACTTGCTTGACATGGTCTTTGAACTTGGATCTTATAAAAACCTGACACTATTACCTAAAAAACTTTATTGGACCTAATTAGTCTAAAACACGGTACGACTAATTTATGTCTATTTCTAGTATTAACATTGTGCTAATCTTTGACAAAATCTAACTTGTTTAAGTTTTTACGAATATACATTAAGTTATCAGGGATGTATTGGGAGGGCAAAGTTAAGATATTATATTTCTAAAATTTGTTCTTTAGTGATTCACGAGGTTTTAAGTTGTAAATTGCGCGGATTGCCCGTTTTTGTAATATAAATATGTCATCTATCTCAGCTGCTGAACCCCAAAGCAAAATACCTTTAGTCATTAAGCTATGGAAGTAACCGAAGTAGACTAACCTAGCGGTGGCAATATCTGTTAACTGGCGAATCTTACGTACTGCGAATGCAGCAGAGCTTAATCTTCCCGCCAAGATTATAATGGGATCTGCCCCATTGTAATTTAGAATCAAGCGTAATATCCAAGAATACAGTACAATCAACTAAGCCTATTAAATTCCCTTATATCTTGATACTACTATCAACACGCCGGACATTGGGCAAGGCACTGCTATTACTGAAACATAAATTTACAAAGCACTTAGTTATTGTAAAAATCAAGGCCTAATATTCGTCTCAAGGTCGCTAGTTTCAGAGACAATTAATGAAACGATGAATAAATTTAACGAATGAAATTAATGTCACATTTTTATTGCTGTTTTTATGAGAATAATTAAATATTTTGAAACATTTCTAGTTAATTATATTATAGGTAAATAGATAAATCGCTGGTTTACCAAATTTTAGATATCTCTCATACAACTACTGTTAGAAACAAAAATTATCAAATATTATAACCTTGGCATGATTTATACGGTTTTTGGTAATCTTTACTAACTGAACCTTAGAGGTTATGGCCACAGATAAATAAGACAAGGTTTACTTATCTCCGGTAATGACAAGTAGATGATTTACTAAGTGTGAGAATGTTTAAAAAAAGGCAAAGGCCATTGTCAAAATGGAAATAATTCTAGTTGATTACCTCTCACTCCATTTTAATCGCCGGAAAGAGCAGCGACTGACTGCCTCTGGAAAAACGTTAAACTTTACGATTAATAAAAATAAACTAGTTTCGCTTGACTCAATGAGAAACGGAGATGTAACGAAAGCGGTTTTATGTAATTAAATGGCGAACAGTTCTGGTGCAATTAGTGTTGCCAGTTTTAAAGTTTAAGTTAGTGCAGTAGTATATATTATACTTGGTTTAGGCGTTATGTAATAAGTAAAACTGTAATTAATATCCTAATGCCATTTATCATAATAACTCTACCAACAGTACTATATGCAAACATAATAATGGTATTGATATACTCATTTCAAATGTCCTATATGAGGTTTAAAGAAATGTTGAAACACTGACTCAGTTAAGTTTAGACTTGTTTTAAAATTTATCATTATTTTCATTTTAACTTTATTTATTTTTTTGTTGTTCTCGTTAATTCTATTTATGTGTAGTCCAAAGATAATTTTATTTATATTAATTTTAAAATATTAGGATTTTTTTTTCTTCCAATGTTCTTTTGTCAAATTATAATAATATTTTGTCTTGTTCCTGTTAGTTATTATTATTACTATTTTCATTTAATTTAATATATGCTTTGTGTCGGTTCATATATTTTTATGTTTCAATGTACGAAGCTATGGGAAATGCTGTGTAACATAGGCATCAGGTATAATACTTATACATAATTCTAATAATACTATTATAATGTGTAATGTTGTTGGAGTATCCATTAAAATAAAATAAATAAAAATAAAACCAAAAGGTACACCAAAGGCACAATTTAGCGTTGTGTCCATATCTCACATGATTTTAAATGAAGATGTGGCCCAAGATATAACAAGCTAAGCCTAGTGAAACATTGGCTCTGAAGTGCAGCTACCGGAACACACATATTGGTTTTTGGTGAAAGATTTACAACTTGAGGGTGGTAGCTGGCCAGGCGGGTATTAGAAAAAGCTCTACCTTCACCAAGCTATGGATTCATAACGATGTTTTCCTGCACTTGGTGCTCAGGCTTATTGCAGGGATTCGAACACACGTCAATCGACGCGGAGCCCGTGCACGTTACCAACTAAGCCATCTTTGCTTCAAATAAAAACTATATCATCTACTACTTACCTAGTCTTTAGGAATACGAGATAATGGAATGTTTTGCATACTGTAGCTACTTATGCAAGGATGGTTTGTTCAGGGGGAGAAAGAACAGGTAGGCAAGGGAAACCTACTATTATGTATATCGTAGAACATTGCTTTCTCTAGAAACCATTTAAAATACCACTGACGGTGTCTTCAAGGTCGCTTAAAAATAGCAATATTAATTGGAGTATTACATATAACGTTGAAGTATTTGCGTTGCGAGTTAAGCCAGCGCTCGGCTTACCTGCTCGTAGCTATCCCACTTGCCAAGTTATTATTTCGAGTATATTATTAGTAAGTAAAAAAACAGTTAGTTATACATTCTGGGGTAGCAATTTAACAGAAGAATTAAAAAAATACAATTCCTTTTGACAAAATATATTTATTTTTGTCAAATTGTCAAAAATATTAATGGTTCTAATTTCGTTTGTTATTGGAATTAAGGTTTTTTTTTCATAGAACCAAAAAAGACACTACTGCTCTTTAATGGGCGATCTATTATATAATGTTTATTATATAAACTAATACCTATATAAGTTATCGATGTAAACCCCCAAATCTAAAGTGTGTTGCCAAGAAATTATGGCTTCGCATAGACTCGACCTATTTAAAACAAACTGTTCTGTGAAAATGTCGTCAATATATCAGTTTGTTCTAATACGTGCTACTTTGAAGAACTGATAACGTGCTGAGAGCACTGGAATGTACAAGCAGACAAACAAAAATAATCAGCAGTTTTCATAACATTAGGTGAGTTATACGCACACATGTGTCCGAAAGTTGTGTTTACACATATGTTATGCTTTATGCATGAACTTGGCTTGTTAGTGTCGGTCTGTGAATCGAGCTTACATTCCTTACATTGTGATGTGTTGCAATGGAAACCTGGTTTACTGAATAAACTTCTTGTTAAGGCACAGACGTTTAAAGACTGGATTTATATTATATTAGATGACCCCTCAGACACTGCACATTTCAATAGTCAATAGTTCGATCACAGCATTTTTTTAATAGCAATACGGTTAAAAAGGTACCGAAAGCTTTTGCTTCACGTATTTAATATATAGTTTATTAAATAGATTTTGGAACATCCGAATCCAGCCAACCTGCATTTTGATATAAACCTAATATGTGTAAATCATAAGTCACCATACATTTTCATGGAATGTCTGATAATACAGGTACTTTAGTTTAGGTTACCCGGAGTGTATTCAAAAATGTTTATTGTGTCAGTTAAAAAAAAATCTCGACTTAAAATTATAATGCGTCTTACGAGCTGTGGCCGGCCTAATCTGTTTTTGTATGTTTTCAATTTATTTATTTAGTGCATTATTTTATTACTGTACTATATAACTTTATTGTTACTTCATTTTTATTGTTATAAATAAAAATATATTTTATATAAAATGTATTTGCACTACGTCCCTACAATAAAAAATAATTCTGCAATACCTCTAGTTACCTTGAAGAAAATGCATTGCACCATAAAACTTGCCCTACCTACGAACCAAAAACGTTTAAAGTTTCCATACATTTATTTATCAAAATTTGACACAACATTCATTTACACTGATTTGACGGCGCTAATTGATTGTTCGTGCGATTGATTTGAAGGATTAGCAACAAACAACAAAAGCCCAAAAAATAGATATAAATTTGCCTAGCAGTGGGATTTTCAGAGCTTGTAGTAATAATAAAACATTATTAGGTTCCATCAAACTAGTTACCTACGTCTGCCCAGTTTTTTCAACAGATTTTATTTAAAGTAATTAGCTATAAAGTTGTATACTGAAAGTGCTTCAGCACTGTAAGATTTTTAGTTGAATATAGTATTGAAGGCACACTGGTCCCTTTTTCTTCTGTCCCTTTAATGCATGATGCAAAAATAAATACATATCCATGGCCAGAAACGTAATCTATTGACGATAATAATTTAGTTTCTGAACATATAAAATATTATCCTTGGCCTTAAATGTGCGTGAGTCAACATGTACTTATGATTTAAATAAATATCGAACGCGTGAATATATTTATTTAAACATTTGACGAATACGAAGTTTATCGAGTAGGTATAGGTGGAATATTTCTAAGAAATTTTATGTACAAACACGAATTTAATATATTCATAATATTCTTGTTGAATAATAAACGATATGAGTAGCTTCTATCATCGTCTCCGTTCGTTACGATCGATCAGTATATTCAATACGAATTTGACAGTTTTTGGAGTTAACTTCTTAAGAAACGATTTTAATGTAAGACCCCTGGTATGGAAATTTTATGAGGAGTGCAATTAATACACGCGTTAACTGAAAAGAGTTACGTTTTTCTACGCAACTTAGCTGCGCACCTTTTACTATGAAATCATGAATGTGTATGCTTGTATACAGGCATCGTACTTAAGAAGTTAAATTTGAGTCGTGAGTTGGAGCTAACACATAGTTTTTTTTAGTTCTTACGCTACCATCAGACCTAACCTTAGACCTGTTTCTAATCTATGGTAATTTTTTAACCCCTTCCCTACAAGTTTCAGAAATATTTTTCTTCTTTATTTACATTTCTTTTGGTAATTTTCTATCTATATTAATTTAGCATTATAACTACTATATTTTATTGTCTTTTGATTTATTATTTAAATTTTTAACCGATTTCAAAAAACACGCGAGGTTACTCAATTTGAATGTACGTATATATTTATGGATGTTCAGCCGTAACTTTTTTGTTTATCAACCAATTTGGATGATTCTTTTTTTGTTTGATAGAAGATACCTCACCATTTTAGTTTCACTGGGGTTGGACCTCGAAGATACACCAGGGAACTCTTCAAAATAATTTGAGTTGGTTTTTTCTTTTGTTAAAAATTGTCTTGTATTCCTTACTCTTATAATTATATTACATTTTTCCAAATACAATTATCACAGTAATTATTTCAATGACTGCACTTTCCATAACCGTAACTTAGGTACAGTTTAAGAACATGAGCGGCATTCGACGGATTTTGATCCCTTGACGGTCACTGTCCATGTGCCTATAAAATGACTGAGGCGAAACGGTATTTCGATAAAATCAAATATCTATTTTTAAAATTTTATTTATTCACTTCTTTTTTTGAATTGACTAAGTTATTAGGTTTAAGGGCCTGGGGCCATTAGAGGCTTTGACAGCTTCACCGGGCTTGGCCATTATTGCTTGGCTCCTGCATTTATCATTCGAACTTATCCTCTTCAGCGAAAGGCGTGCAGATATTTTATAGTCATTTAATATTTTCTTTTTTTATCTTTATAGGTGGCCACAACAATCTCACCTGATTATTTTGAGTGACGATGTGGGTAACGATGGTAGCACACTAAGCCCAGTGGAATACTAGCTCTTAAGTGCAGCTGCCGGAACATACCTATTGGTGTTTGGCGACAGATTTTCAACTTGAGGGTGGTAGCTAGCCACGTGTGCATTAGAAAAAGCCAAACCATTATGCCAAATATTTCATGTGATGTTTTATTAGTATTTAAAGTCCCATTGGACTAAGATTGCTTTTAACGTAAAGTAACAACAGATTGTTTAGGCAACAAATGTATCTTACTATAAAGTGAGCTATTCTAGTATATATATATACTAATAATCTAGGAAATGGCTCCAACGTTTTGGATGAAAATTTGTATTTGGATAATGTTTTACATTCCAAGTTTACCTAGATGGGTGTTTTTTTTTGTAAGACATCGAGAAAAGCTCAGTCGCCCAGATATTAACTAATGATATAAAGATATAAATAGGTATATAGATACAATATGATAATCCATTTGTATTATAATATTATGTAAATAGAATAACAATATTACGTAAATGAAATATTCGTTTATTTAGTAGGAAGACACGGTTGCCGAATGTATAGAACGAGTGGAATATTGATCCGATTTTGTTCACTTCACGCTTCGGCATCTACAAACGAATTAATTAATTTAGTTTATCGGTTGAGGATTAAAAAAGCATCATGAGGAAAACTGAACGTTTTAAAAATGCCTTATGTACACAAGTAAGAAGTTGTAGTTCTTCGGTGATAACAAAACACAAATAATTCCAAATATTTTATCTCGCAATGATAATTATGCGAATTAAATTTACTTACTTTGTTTTTTTTTTTTTATTATTATTGTGTAGGTAAATATAATTTAACATTGTATAATTAAAAAAAAAAACTTAAGTGTGTAACATGCATTTATTTACATTAGGTATTATGATTGATGGCTAACTTCATGATGTTGCACATCTGATAAATGATGCACGCGCAGCTTTCAATTTTATCCTCTACCACAGCCTCTACTAAAAGCGTAAAAAGAAGTATAGGTTCAAACGAAGAAAAATATAAATTACAAGTCTTGGTTTTCAGTATTTGAAATCGAAAAAACGTTCTCTATAGACTTGAGATTCAAACCCGTGCCTTCTTTCAGCTTATTGCTTTTTGTCATTAGGTGCCATGTTTACTAAAATTCTGGAAACACGATAAGTATACCAAAAATAGGAATATAAAAATTATGTACTGAGATTTGTTTCATTTGTTACCTATACGCCATTAAATAATACAGTGGTAACGTTTTGTTTAAGGTACGAAATATGAGCTACAGATTGTTTTTGTAGAAACTTGTGTAAAACAATTATATGTAAGTGTCAAGTGCCGATTCCTTTGTTTTCATTTATTACCAGGTGTAATAACTTTAGATACATTAAAACTATTTAATTTGCAATTACGTATTGTTAATCTAGAATGGTTCACGGTTAATATATCAGCTTCGTGAAATTTTTTAACGGACTAATTTGGGCTTTGCTTTATTTTATAGTAGCTCGGGAAATTGACAGTACTATCCATGATGGCAAGCACAGTAAAATCCAAATACAACGGCGACCACCGAGAAATCAAAATCCATCGGCAATCGTAGCTGCATTTATGCCTGAATAAATATCTCTTCACTTTACACTTGAAGAACCCGATGTCGTAAGGACTGAGAACATTGGCCGGGAGATGGTTCCATAGCTCCACGGTATGACAAAGATCAGTCATAGAGAACTTATTAGTTCGTGCCGAGATGGACGTTACAGTAAAACTGTGAAGCTGAAGCCCAGTGTGAGTGATGTGGTGCTTCTCGCGCGTCACTGAAATTTTTGTAATTGTTTTCAAGAAAAGTTCTCCACACATGTATAATCCATTAGTTAGATGATGCGTGTGTTAATGACTCGAAAATCTAAAGTTATTGGTATCTAAATATTTAGTTTAGTATAAAAACAATTAGGTAGCTGCGCCCTCGAGTGTTCCAGCTCTTTAATTTTCAACACTCCGAGTCTGCACTTCGTACATTATGTTATAATTAGTGTCTACTTGTTTATTGTTTGAAATGCCAGAATCTGGTGCGTGTCTCCGTTTCATTGACTCTGCAATGTTAATGTTGCTGTTCACTCCCTCGCTATCTTCCTTTAAGATCATTTCTCTAAGGTATAGTTTTTAGTTTTTCCGCTGCATAGATATCTTTGTTGTTTGTTCTAGTGATAACTGCACTATAAATAGCTCGCAAACCCCCGGTTTGTTTGGTTAGTCTTTTTTGTATTGTTATGTTAAGGGCATGTCTGTAATTGTATGAAATGTGTGTTTGTTATTTTATGGAATACTTTGATGATTCGTTTTTCGATGCGTTCTATTTTATGACAGGTTTTCGACTTATGTTAAATTTAGCAGAGGTTACCTTAGCTTTTGAATATAGTTTGTTGGCAGAAAAGTTTGAATTGGTAGCTTTTAGTGTTTCTGTTAGTTCTTAGGTTTATCATCCAATTCGAATCCTAATTTTGTTAATTTTTCTCTTCAATACAATATGATATTGATTGATATTTTATGTAATTTATTATTAGCCATCACTATATGTACATAATCGATACTATAGGAATTACAATGAGCAATCCCGCTTAGTCAAGTCTACGATGATTACAAACATCATTTATAATTTTCAAATAATAATTAATACAAAAGTTAATGTAAGTATATAAAGATGATAAATGGCAAA
Source organism: Saturnia japonica (assembly GCA_033032175.1). Taxonomy (NCBI): domain Eukaryota; kingdom Metazoa; phylum Arthropoda; class Insecta; order Lepidoptera; family Saturniidae; genus Saturnia; species Saturnia japonica. The sequence goes on from CM065317.1 coordinate 1,717,211, forward strand.
TAAATGAACTTTTTCATTTTCATCCTTTTAAATGCAAAATTTTCCGATGTATATAATACCAGGCAATCATAAAATATGAGGAGATGAAGTTTCATAATTCTCGGATCAGCGGTAGCATGTAGGATAATAAAATTTATAGAAGTAAATGCAGAGACTAGAGTAAAACAACGGTAATAGAATGTACGTTTTAAAAACCGTCCTTAAAATTATTTAACTAATAGAAATATAGTCGGTTCTCGGCAGTGTTCCTGTGTGCGACACAGAACCGGTTTGAACTGGAATTCGATACTTTTTTTCTGTCACAGCCTTGGGTCTGGTGTTGATTGATAGAAATGGTTTGTACGTGCATGTGGTTATTGTTCGTTTTATCTTAAATTAACTTCGGTTTTTTGTTATTGTCAAACTAGCATTAGTTATCGGGTTTAGAGAAAAAAAAAATATTTCGAAAAACTTTATGGATACGTATTTTAAGGGCCATTACTTTGAATGAATTTAGTGTGTCTTTAGTAGAATTTAAATGTTTGTTGATAAGGAAATAACTAATAATTTTGAGTAATTTATCTCTGGTAGATTCTATAATAGGCAACGACTGCATTACATTGTTACTTTAAGGGCATTTAAGTATGGTTGTCGCTGTGGGATCAAAAAGTCTTCAAAAATTATTTGCGGTCTTGTTTCATAGATGTATGTCACTTTGAGATTTTTTGAATATATTTGTGGAATTCAATTTTGTTTTATTATCTTGTTAAAGTATTATAAACAATAAGAACAATATTAATGCAAATATAGGTAATTTTCGTAATTAGTTAAAATTATTTCCTTTATTTTGTTTATGGGCTTTTGAAAATAGTCGTCATACGAAACCACCAACTTTTTTAGTAGGTATATCCACTTTAATAAAATCATTTTTTAAAATTTCATATAACATTTTAACAACCTCATTAGAAGTTTTTACTAAAACATTCTAGAAAAACTACATTTTTTTTTGTTTGTATAACCTGATTTTACTTAATATTTGAAAGTAGGTACCATCATAACACATTCCATGTACAGGAGTTCATTCAATTTCAGGAGTTCATCGAAAGAATATAATCCTACCATAACGCGAAAACGGCTGAACGGATTTGAATGAAATTTGGCACATGGCAATGGATTACCTACCTCATAGGATACTTTTTAATCCGGTATACGATATACTTTTTATTTTTCTCTGAACTCGGTCGTTTTCTCTGAGGTCGGTCGAACAATATATAAACGTATTTACATGATAATTTTTGATCAGTCTTCATAGTGCCTGTCGTTTTTATTTATTTATTTAAACCAGCTGAAGTTATTACCCTTCGAACTGTAAAGCGGATAACCGAAATAAAATTCGCGTCTAGTGCTGACGCTATGAGTTATGTTATTAGTGATGCCAGTACTAGGCTTTTTATTGATTTAATTTTTGCTAAAACGCAATAGAACGACAAAATAAATTGCATTATATAAGTGTTATTTAGAAATCGTTTCCTGTGACGAGCTAACCGGCGCGCGCGCGCGTCCAGTGCACTGGATTTATTCTCACTCAATTAAGGAATAGACCGGTCGACGTATAGTCCAGTTGGTTAATTAATACAAATGGTCATAACATCCCACCACGGTTGTTACGTAAGACAATTTCGAAAACAGTTTCTAATAATATCATCACCCATCATCACGGCTTGCTGTTGCTGGGGTAGGTAGAAAGCAAGACCATCATTTTTCTTTAACATTGTAAACACTTTCGCTTCTTCCAGCGACATTAATCCTCTATATGCGTCCGCAGTCCGCATCTATTCTGACTTGAGCATGGATTTGAAAGTTTCGGAAACAGGTACTATATCATCTATGTAAAATAAAATACATAGTATTTGAGACGTTTTGTTATGTAAAAAAAATACTTTTCTATAACAATGATAGTAGGTACAGCGGTGACGTCGAAAGACGATCGTTCGAATCTTGCAAATATCCGCACCTTTTGATGAAGGAAAATATCATGGTACAATAGTGACGTATTTTAGTGACTACCTAACATCCTGAAGTTGTAAAGTTGTGGAGCCAAACTCTGCATCACTTGAGAACTAGCTCCTTTAACGTGTTTACTTCTGCAGCTACATGTACATATAATCTATACTAATATTATAAAGCTGAAAAGTTAGTTTGTTTGTTTGAACGCGCTAATATCAAGAAGTACTAGTTGGAATGGAAAAAATATTTTAGTATTGGATAGCCCATTTATCGAAGAAGGCTATAGGCTATATAATATCACGCTATGACCAATAGGAGCGAAGCATCAATGAAAAATGTTGCAAAATCGGGAAAAAATTATTGCTTTTGAAAGTTTCCATTGCGTTCGCTGCGTAAATGGTTAAAATTACGCAAAAATGATGTATGACAGAATTGTTTCTCTGAAAAAGTTCTTAAAAAATGTCCTTTTAAGTGACGCGATATGACCTTTTTTATGGTAATAAAATTTGTTCTAAAATAATGCATTATTTACGAAGGTGTTTTTGTAAACATGGTATTAATCCTTATCGAAATAAATACGTTACTTACATCATTCGTCACATCGTTATTATATACATCACAGGTATTTCATTTTAAACAAATTAACCTTCACATCATTTGATTTCAATGAATATCTTAGGAGATATCACAGTTTTAAAATAACTCCGCAGCAAAATAATATTCAAGTACCGCGCGTGCATTTTAGCGGAACGGTGTAGCATGCGGGCGGCATCTATAAATTGTACTGTAGGTGCCTACGACGATTGGGAGTTCCGATTTGGTCTTGATCGCGAACGGACGTGTCGCTCCGTTTGTGCTCTCGACCATCACGTGACTTAATTGTTGCGATCTTATATTTGGAATTTATTTCGAATATATTGTTGCAATAACGACGTAAACCAACTGGTGTCTAACGCTCGCGTGGTAAACCGCACTTTTCGGTGCGACTTGCTTGTTTTTTATAAATCCACGGTTTTGTGGTCGCTCACTGGATACCTGACGGTGCTAACTAAAGTGAGCGGGGCGTGACCCGAGCAGCCCGCTGGTTGTCTCCTTCAGAGGCAAACAGCCAGACTCGGACGGGCCTGGGAATCTAGGCCTTTGCGGTTATCGCATAGTCTTGCCCCAGGTGTCTCCTGCCAAACCTTCCGATCCTGCACACTCCATCCCCGGGAACCTGTTTGGGCCTAGCCCGGTTTAATTACCGGTCTGCGTCCTCGGCCCCGGGCTTGTTAGGGCTCCTTAGGGTTGATAGGTCCTTCCTGTGTGTCATTGGACCTTGACCACAGGTCTCTTGCCGACTCCGATAGTCTTTTTAAGTTTTTGGCGCACCCCCCTGCCCCTAAGGCAGGGAGGCCTTTAATTTAAAATAAAATAAAAATGTCCCATTGTCCTCCCTCTTCTGCCGTCATGGCAAATAACGTTACCGACCTGGCCACTTGCATAGGCAAGTTGCAAGCCAGGATGAAAGCGCTGGAATTTCAATACCAGCGCTATCAAAATTTCGTCGTATTACGGTGTCCCTCTCTAGACGAGGAATACCGTAATCTACCTGAGAACGCCTGCGTGCGTCGCACCGCTGCGACCGCGACCCGTCATGAGGCCGTTTCAGGTAGCGAGGCGGCCGCTTCAGGTAGCAAGGCGGCCGATGACGTCACGGCCGCGACCGTTATACCGACTGGCGCCTCGCCAGTCGGCGCCGCGCCCAAACGTCTCACGCGCAGCGCTGCGCGTCCGTCCGCCGCGTCATCCGGGGCCGTGGCCACGTCTACGGCCACGCCCCCTGTCCCGACTAGCCAATCGCGCGGGTCAAGCCCCGCCTCCGTCAGGCGAGGGCCGCGTAATTCGCGGTCACAATCTAGGGTTACCAAAAATAGCCCGTACGTCCGTCCCGCGCGATCCACGGAAACCGCGTTAAAGACGAAAAATTCGTTTTCGGCCCTTCCGGTCGAACAAGACTCGCCCGCGAGTTCGGATCCATCTCCGGAGATGGATACCGAGAACGACGGCTTCACCGTCGTGACGTCGCGTAAGCGAACGGCGCGTAGCAGTCCGACTGCTCAACCGGCGCCTAAGGTAATAGCTAAGGCAACAATCAGGGGCGCCGCCGCCCCCGCGTCCTCCCAGCTCCCCGCGCCCGCCGGCGGGAAAAAAGAGCGTGCCCCACCTCCAATCATAATCCGGGACAAGGCGGCCTGGATGGGAGTCTGCAATGAAATGCGCAGACTCAAACTCGAGTATCACAAGGCTAGGAATATAGTCAACGGGATTTCCATTTCGGTGAGTTCTTCGGAAACTCACCGCAAACTCACCACCCTCCTCCGGCAGAAAAGTCTGCAATTCTACACCTATTCTCTAGCGGAGGAGCGCGTCCTCCGAGTGGTCATCCGCCGCATTCCGGTGGAGCTCGACCCGTCGGAGGTGTGCTCCTCGCTCAAGGAGCAAAGTTATCCCATCCGGGAAGTACACCGGATGTACAGTAAAGATAAGCGGCCACTACAAATGGTAGTGGCCATATTGGACCTTTCCCCCGAGGGAAAGGCCATCTTCCAGCTAGAGACGGTGTGCGGGCTCTCCGGGATTAACGTGGAGCCCCCATACAAAAACCACCAGCCTGCGCAGTGCCACAACTGCCAGCTGTACGGGCACGCTGCTCATAACTGTCATTCTCGTCCGCGGTGCGTAAAGTGCCGAGAGGACCACCCCACACGGGAGTGCACGCGCGAGCGTGACTCCGTCGTCCCCCCAAGCTGCGTGTTATGCGGGGAGGAGGGGCATCCCGCGAATTATCGCGGTTGCCCCAAGGCCCCGCGCACCACGCGGCCACGCACGCAGAGGCAGGCGGCCCCCCGGGCGGCGCCCCCCGCCTCAGCCATCAAAGCGCAACCCCCGCTGGCGTCAGGGGAATTTCCCGCGCTGCCGGTCCCGCGCCAGTCCCCGGCCGCCGCCGGCCTCTCCGCACCCCGCGCGGTGCAACCGCAACCCGTGCGTTCATCGCAGAACGCATGGGGCCCCCGTCGCCCCAATCCACAGCCCCTTATGGCTATGGATATTCCCGCGCCCCGCGCGCCCGCTAACGTTGTCGTTAATAGTAACGACTTAATGATACTGCTCCTTCGCGAGCACGATATCCGCGAGCTCATTGACTACAATGACCATCTGGAGCGCTTCGGTCTCATCAAGACCGCTTGCGCGTTCCCCCGCCTCTCAGAGACACTACAACGTCTCGACCGTGAGGCGTGTAATAATAACTTAGGGCCTTTCAATGGCAAAGTTTAAGCCGAAAGCGTTAAATCTTTCTTTTTTTAACGCGCGAAGCCTACTACCGCAGCGTGATCTCGTCGCGACCTTTCTTAAAGATCACCAAGTAGATGTTCTTTTAGTGCAGGAGACGCTCTTAAAGCGTGCTAAACGTGATCCGAAAATCGCGAACTACAATATTGTAAGAAATGACCGGGCCGGCCGCGGGGGCGGCACTCTCATTTATTACAAACGATCGTTATATTGTACGCCGGTAGATCCTCCGATACTTACCAATATGGAAGTATCCGTGTGTAGACTAGGAATGACCGACCACCCGTCCATAACGTTAGTTTCAGTTTATCTCTCGCCGAGGAAAGAGCCTCTCAGGTCTGACCTAGAAAAGCTACTTTCGCTCGGTGAATCGGTCATTATAGCGGGTGACCTCAATTGTGGACACACTTCGTTTGGCAATTGGAGAGACTCCAGTAATGGGGTTAAACTCGAAGAGCTAACGAACGTGCTAAACTTTGATGTCATAGCGCCACCCACTCCCACCCACTTTCAAGACAACTGTATGCCGACAGTGCTTGATGTAGCTCTCATTAAAGGTATCGCGCTTCGGTTACGACTCATTCGGGTCGTACACGAGCTCGACTCCGACCACCGTCCGGTCATCATGCAGCTAGGTCAACCAGACGACTCTAGCCCTCCTTCGGTCCAAGTGGTTGACTATGCCAAGCTAAAACATTATCTTGCGGACAGGCCGTCCTCGTCCAGCTTAGATAGGATCCCGGACGTATTGGGGTCCGTTGCGGATGTAGATCTCGCGATCGATTCCCTGGTCGACCACCTGCAGGTCGGCATCGGAGAGGCCTCGAGAGAGGTCGAAGAGGCGAGCGATCGCCGCTTCGTACTCCCTGCCGACGTGCGGGCGTTGTTGACGGAAAAGAACGCGGCGACTCGTGCGCACGACCACTATCCGACCGAGGAAAACCGCGCACGCTTACGCGCGCTTCAGAGAGCGGTTAGAGCCCGCATATTAGAACTCAGGAGTCACAGATGGGACGCCCTCGTTGAAGGGCTAAGGCCGTCGCATCTGGCTTACTGGAAACTAGCTCGCAGCCTCAAAATAGAGGCTTCTTATCTTATGCCCCCCCTCGAGAGGGGTCCCGGTATACCGCTCGCCTTCGATAGCAGCGACAAGGCGGAGTGCCTCGCCACTTGTTTGGAGAGCCAGTGCTCTCCGAACAGTGTCGATGCAAATACCGACCGGGTCGAGGGTATCGATGGATGCGTGCGGGAGCTGGATAAGCTCCCCGCGACAGCCTCCCTGTCCCCAGTCACGTCTGAGGAGGTTCTTTCCATTATAAAAAGCCTTAAGCTCAGAAAAGCACCAGGTCCCGACGGGATCAGGAATGAAGTACTTAGGCTTCTTCCTGATCGCCTCATAGCTCTATTGGTCTGCATCTTCAATGTAGCCATAGTCCACTGCCATTTTCCAGCCGCCTGGAAAAAGGCAATAGTCATAGGTATCCGTAAGCCCGGCAAGAGCGCGTCGCTTCCCGACAGCTATCGCCCGATCAGTCTCCTAAATACTTTAGGGAAAATGTACGAGCGGATCCTTCTGAACCGTCTCAAGTCAGTAATAGAGGAGAAAGACCTCTATCCGCCTGAGCAATTCGGTTTCCGTGCTAGATATTCTTGCACTCATCAAGTGCACCGCCTCACGGAGCACGTTGCATTTAATTTTGCTGAATTATATAAACCCCGCCGTACACTTGCGGTCTTTTTCGACGTTGCCAAGGCCTTCGATAAGGTCTGGCACGAGGGATTGATCTACAAGTTGTATCACTTTGAAGTCCCCGATAGGCTAATTAAAATAATTCGCGACTATCTAACAGATCGCACCTTTCGCTATAGAGTGGAAGGTGAATTGTCCACGCCCCGTCCAATACGCTCAGGCGTTCCCCAAGGTTCGATCCTGGCTCCTAGCCTATTTAACCTGTACGTCAGTGACCTACCTCGACTCCCGGAGGTCGAGGTAGGGCTATACGCTGACGATACAGTCTTATATGCCTCAGATAGGAATAGATCCCACCTCAGACACAAAGTCCAACGCTCCGTGACCACTCTCGGGAAGTGGTTTAACGAGTGGCGTATAGCCGTTAATCCCTCGAAGAGCGCCGCGATGCTCTTCGATGCGGATTCGTCACAGATACCGTGGAAGCTTAAACCTGTTAAGCTCTACGATAATCCGATTCCGTATGTAAGAGAGACCAAATATCTAGGGGTAACCCTAGATAGTAGGCTCTCTTTTAGACCCCACATCCGTAAGGTTAGGAACAGGGCCGCGTGGGTCCTGGGCCGGTTGCATCCTCTGTTGTGTTCGGTGAGTAAAATGTCCACGCGACATAAGCTCACGCTCTACAAGACGTGTATTCGACCAATTTTGACATACAGTTGCGCCGTGTTCGCACATATGTCCGAGTCGAGTTTCAAACGGTTACAATCGATACAGAATAGGTTCCTCTATCGTCTCACCGGGGCCCCGTGGTATGTTCGAAGCGTAGATCTCCATAGAGATATGGAGCTTCCTTCGATACATGCCTACGTTAAACAGCTCTCCCGTTCGTATTTCGACACCGCGTCGAACCACGCGAATCCGTTAATAAAAACAGCCGCCACTTATGTTCCGGCACCCACAGACATCCGGTGCAAACGCCGGCCGCGCAATATTTTTATTGATCCCGACGATCACATCGAAAATTCGAATAAATATTACACATCCGTCTCTCCAAACAGAGCGTGCCAGCGCCCACGCCCGCGTAACCACCGTTCTCTCCGCAGAGGGCGGGCGGTCAATTTCGCTCCAGCACACCCGTCACGTCCACCCTCTCTAGCGGTAACCCAAGCCTAGGTCCGTTCCTCGGTGTGAAACCCTTGGGTCAGGCAACCGCCCGCGCGATACAAGTGACACTGTACGTGCATCACTTAGCTACCTACATACAACACTACACACGTATGAACATACACACGTGCACACCACACAGGTACATAGGTTCTGTGAGGGACCTTTTTTTTTCTTTTTTTACGCTAGTTAGTTAGCGCTAGTTAGTGTAGAAACATTCCGATTATTGAATACACATACGCACGGTTCCTTCCTTCCTCCCAGGAGGAAGGGAACGTGCCTATGTGTATATTTAGTTAGCTCGAATCGTAGGTGTAGGGATTCGAATAGATCGCGACCTATTTGCGAACGCGACGACCGCCCGAGCCGAGGTCCGGCCACTTTGGCACCCTCGTGCGAGTCGTCCACAAAACTTTCGCGGCTGAGTGCCCTCTGCGCTCGCCCCCAAGTCCGGTGAAGCTGTAAAAGCCGCAGCGGCTTTAGGGCCCCTAAGGCTAACAGTGTAGTCAGTTCTAAAAAAAAAAAAAAAAAAAAAAAAAAAAAAAAAAAAAAAAAAAAAAAAAAAAAAAAAAAAAAAAAACCTACGACGATTGTTATTTGTCTCTCTCTAATCCACTCTTATGGGACACGGACGAAGTTACGCGGGTCAGCTAGCTAAATATATAAATGGTTATAGTGCCTCGTGTTTTGCTCTTCTTAACAGGATGCCATATAATAATTCTAAAAAAACTTTCTACTCTTGAGCCGCTCGTATTTCTTGTGACAAATAAATATTCTTTATAATATACAGTTTCAGATTCGTAGAGACAAATATTTTTAGACAAGCTTAGTTGTCATTTAACATACAGGTGGGATTGTAGTTACATATAAACAATAAATTAAAAATGATACATATTATCTCATGAAGCAACTGTTAACTAAACATAACGTTCGCTCCATACAGACATATCTTTAGACTAGTTAGATAATAATTTGACCTTTTTTCTTAATCTAATTTATCGGCGTTCTTCGTTTATCTTCGAAGGTTAATTGGTCAGTAACTTTTATCATAGAACTTCTTATGACCAAATATTTGTATTTTATACTTCAGTTTTTAGATTTTATAGAAAACTGATTTTTTATAATCATTCATCTTCTAGTAACGCCTATAGTGAAAACATGGAGGAACTAAAATTAGTAGATAATACAGAAAACGAAGCGTTTCATCGCATTTGGAAACTTCCACTAATCTCTTTTATTTTATGGATCTCTTCATTAAATTATAACAAATACTTTTTAGTGGTAACACGACATTTGTCTTCGGTTGGATCACAACCACCAGACACATGGTGATTAATCCTTTACGGTGACCCTCTTTTGGTTTGTCGCGTTTCGGGATCAACTATTGTATATCCAGCTGCCAAGAGGCTTGCACGTTAGTACGACAGTGAAAACTGGTGATATATTGTCGATACCTCTGTGGTCACCATTGTTTTTGGACTGTACTGTGCTTACTATCAGGTACAGCATCGTCATTTTTAAAGACAGTTATTGCGCTATTGTGGAGTAATTTCCGTTTGTGGAATTTTTTGCCAGCCATAATAATCAAACTTAACTGATACGCGAAACCCTGGTAATATTTGTATTATATTAGGCCGTAGTAGGACTAATACGGCGATGGCGACAAAGCAAAAATAAACGTTTATAAACAGTGGTTGCGGAGACATTTGAAATTTATTTCTTTATATCTTCCGACATTATGAAATGTAATCCAGATAACTTGAGTGTCCGCATTGAATACATTTTTTCGGCGATCAGTGACGACATTTGATTTGCGATGTGGCCGCGATACACTTCGCTTATCGCCTCTGCAGTGGAGCTACTTCACGACACCGTTCAAGTGTCATAGCTCAAGCTCAGCCTTTAGATGTCCATCAACAATGCCTGTCCTAATATAAGTCTACAAATATCACAGCGCACACTACTAGTTACCACCTTCGTTCACACTGTATGTATAAAAGTGAAAACTTTAAATTTCATTACCTACGCTATTTCGTCTGATATTTCCAACAGCTGTGAATTATTTATAATGATATTTTGGTTTATCTAGTTGGTACCTAAGTAGTTAGAGTTATCTTGAACATCCGACTCGCAGCGATAAGATAGTGTAGTTCTGTTCCCAGCCGAACACCAACTTGATTGTTGACATACATTTCTTATATCACATTATTTATCAGTGGCACGAGTAAAAATTGTGCTCGTATATTGTTTTCTATGTCACATCTGTTAGTGTTCCTATTATATAGTTCAGTGTAAAATAGCTCGTCTCCGCACGTGTTTGTAACGCAGTAATTTCTTCGTTTCGTTGACAATTCTGGCATATAGTTCATGTGTACAAAATTTCATCAAAATCGGTTGAAAATTTGACACGGATTGAACCGTTGAATAACTATTTTATGGAAACCGAAAATTTATAGTTAGGTACTTACCCTATAGAGACAGGTTACTCCAGGCATGTCAGTTTCTCGCCTTTAGATGCCTAAATCGAATCGACGTAAGTTGTATCCCTTATTTCATATATTTCCATATAAAAGCCATGGGTTGGAGCCTTCAAGCACTTTAAGTTGCGTTTATTTCTTTAAAAAATCCTTTATACTGAAAACAAGTTTTTAAAATACTAATTCGTTTTTTTTTTTTGTGATACTATGTAATTGGTTTAATATTTTTTATTTTATCACAACGGAAACAAATATGAGAAAAGAAGAAAACTAAACCTTAGGTTTCAAGAAAGTATCGATTCCAAGTTCTGACAAATACTTCTATAACGTAAAGCGAAGAAAGTAACGTTTGTTTGAGGAATGGTGTCAACATGTTGCCTGACATAAGTCTATAACTGCTTGTATTTCTATATAATATAGGTAGTAAAATACCTTACGAGCCTCTTGCCGTAACCTCTTGCCTCTAACCGTAGCCTATGATCGCTTGTAATATCAAAGTAACTCCTGCTTCCCTAAGGAACCATGTAAACCCTATTCACCGCGGGAACACAACACTAGTTTATTTTCTTCTGGTACTCCAACAGTCGGGCTGCATTAAGTAAAGAGAAATCTAAAGATATTTATCTGTACATTATCTCAACTTTTTATCGTCCGATTTACCTCATGATGACATTTCGCGGATGAGTTTAGCCTTCGTCGAGTTGATGTTGCGCAACCTTCCAAATACGGTAAGTTGGGCGGACGTGTTGGAACTCCACCCACTCCCACGCACTGCGATACCTCGGAACTGTTTGGAAAATTATCAGTTTCTGGAATATTTTATGATCGTGAGAACGTCTTCCTGATCGGACGCGTTTTGTTAAAACCTGAAACATATGAGAGGGAAATATGTAAATACGATTAAATGCTTTGGTTTCCTTTAGAGGGATCGCTCATATACACAAATTAAAACGAAAGTTTTCGTCGGAATCCAAAACAATACTCAACTTCCAGTCTTAGGGTATAATACATTATATCACATTATAATCTACTGAGTAACGCTATCGCTAGTTTTTGTTTTATTGTTAAAGCGAAAACGACATGCAAATAATTTGAGCCTAACTTAATACTATTTCTCTAATCTAAAATTTACAAACATGGCTCTAACAATATGGTGGTAACTTTGTTAGTAATTAAAATCTTGGATCTGTCTTTCCTGCACAAAGTTCTCAACGGTAATATCGATAGCCCTAAGTTACTGAAGAAGTTTGGTTTAAGGGTCCCACACAGATATCCTACATATCCTGGCGCTTTGCTGCAGGTACCTTTCTCAAGGACTAATCTTCCGAATCACTTCACAGTAAGCAGGATATGTAGATCTCGCAAAGCTCTCGGGGACAGTTTTGATATATTCAAGGATTCTAATCCGGTATTCAGGAATAATATAGCAGGGTGGTTAAGAGATAATAAAGTTCTTGCAAAAGTTTAATTTTGTATGTTATCCATATTAAAGTTTTTTTTTTTTTTTCTTTTTTGCTTTTTATATTTTGACGTTTAGTGATTTACATATTTTTTTTAAATATAAAGTGGGCATAGATGTTATTTTCTCTTCTTATTGAATTGTTTTGTATAAATATATATATATATATATGACGTAATTTCTAATAATCCTGATATAACTGTTTTTTTTTTTAAATTTGTACTCTTTTCATATATTTTTGTTTACACAGTGCATGTTGTGATTGCCTTAAAAGGCCAAGTGTATTTTATTTTTCAAATTGTTTTTTTTTATTTGACTGCATTTAATATACTGACCACTAAATCCAACTTATGAGATAAGATACCACTAAAAACTCTCGCTTATGCTTGATATCTTCGTATTGTCAGCACCGAAATATGTTTTGACATTAATAACAGAGGCTTGTTTGATGTTATGCTCTATTTGTGTTTTTTACAAGCATTTGACCGTCATTGACATATAAATGGGTTGAAACGGATAAATGTCAATGACACGTGAGTCACACGGATAGCGCGGGTTATAAATGAAAAGGACAATTATTGTTCGGTTTCATTTTAAATTTATTTTGTAACACTTTCAGAATATTTTAGGCGATAAATGAGAGACAATTAAAAGCAAATTGTGTACTTATTGTGTTCGTAAGATGTTGCGTACTCACTTCTTGGGCGTAACAAAAAACAAAATAACTTCAAAATTTTTATCACGCGTATCAATAAAATGATCAAGTTGGCCATCAATGATAATAATGTGAACATTGATTAATGATTGGTTTCCGCGTTGCGTTTTAGCGCGAGCTACAGCCTATTATTAATCTATGAATGTGAATTTATTTTCATGACTGAATCAATTTATAATTACGTTTATTTATGCAATGTTTAATTCTTTTTACACATTAAATAAAAAAAAAAAACAGTAAAAATGGATTTCATTAATATAATGGTTATTTATATGCCGTTGAACTACCGAAGTTTCTTGTGTTGTATTTATAATATGTATATGTGTACTAGATGGCACTTTGGTTTTCTTATATAAAAATAGCTATATAATTTCGAACTGGCCATAAATCTTGAAGCATTCAGCGCGTACTATTCTGTTTTATTTGAAATAGCTGTTTTTATTATATGTTCCGAACTATAATATTCCAATAGGTAGAGACGCTGTCCAAATAATCGATTGACCGCACTTCTGGCGATACAAAAATGTCTGTATAGCTGAAGAGTTTGTTTGTTTGGTTGAACTCGCTAATCTCAGGAACTACTAGTTCGAATGCAAATAATGTTTCAGTGTTGGATAGCCAATTTATCGAGGAAAGCCATAGGCTATATAACATCACGCTATGGTCAAAAGGAGCGGAACATCAGTGAAAAATGTTGGAACAACGGGCAAATTTTATTTCTTTTGAGAGCTTCCATTGCGTTCCCTGCGTAAAAATGGTTAAGGTTACACAACAATCGTGTGTGACGGAATTGTTTCTCTTAAAAACTTCAAAAAAAGTCCGCGATAGCATATGGCTATCTTTTAAGGTTTACTCAATATAACCTTTTAAGTTATAAAATTTGTTCTAAAATACTGGGTTATTTGCGAAGGCGTTTTATATATGTACATGGTATTAATCTTTATCGAAATAAATACGTTATTCATCACAAGTATTTAATTTCGAACAAAATTGCCCTTTACAGTAATTGAATTGATTGATTGATTTATTTAATTGAATGATATCTCAGTTTTAAAATAACTCGGCAGCAAAATAATGAACAAGTACCGCGAGGGCATTTTTATTATTTAAAATAAGGTGGGAGGCGGGTGGTCATGTGGGAGGGGGAGGGCGAATGTTGCTCAAATGGTTCCTAGATAAAACAAAGAAAATTTTAGCTCCTTTAGAATTGTATTAAAGGTGCCTACGACCCACTTTATCTAACCATCTTTCTCTCTCTTATGTGACGCAGACGAAGTTGCGCGGGTCAGCTAGTATAGTTATAATTATTGAAATAAAGATTATCTATTTTTCCTTTTTTGCTAACTGTACAGAGCATATAAGCTTTCATATCAAGAAGAATTATTTTACCAATAATTAATCATACGAGCGAGGTTAACGGACTATTGGTATGTTTTTTTTATATCGAATACACAAAAGATAATTTTTCATAGTTCAATACTAGTTCATACAGACACCCGTTGGCTCAAATGTCAAAAGAATCTACTTAGATTGTGTGAGAGATCATCAGTATATTTTTATTAACTATTTAAGTTTATTTATTTGTTTATTAGGTAATCTTAAATTGTCGACAATGAAGCTAAAAATAAGTTGGAAGGTGAATGTGTGTCAGCTTTAAACGGATAATTGGGAAGAAACTGCGCAGAATTGCTACAAATGGCGTGTCCTCATTTCGGGGACAAAGACGTTTTTTGGACCACTCAGACAAAATAGATAGTTATTTATTGGCAGCCTATTAATGTTTTTTGATGAAATAGTATGGACTTACATTCGTTCGTGTTAATTACAATATAAAAAATAAAAATAGCCTAAGGTATATTGTGGAATAATATAGTTCCATAATAGATAAATCATTCGTAGAATCGGATCAGTAGATTCAGGGATTACCTCCTACAGACATAAGTATTTACATACTAAGTATTATAATTATCTCTTTATAATAGTAGTATAAATAACTTATATTTAAAGTATGCAACATCCATAATACAAGATAATTTTTAACAAAAATGAAAACCAACTACAATGATTTTGAAGAGTTTCCTCGTATATCTTCGAAGTTGAATGTCTGATGCCAATGAAATTAAAATGGGACCACCATTGTGGCATCTAAATCGGTTCATAACCAAAGAAGTTATGGCTGAACATCCAAAAAGACATACATTCGAATTGAGTCTTTTGTTGAAGTCTGTTAAAATTGTGTTATGTTTTATTTTTGGGCTGATTCATTATTATTTATTCTACAATTACTGTTCGGTAATCTCGAAAGTTCTATGAATTCGAACAAATTCTAAAATTAAGATTTTAAGCTAAATGAAGTGTAAACATAACATAATTGTTGGCCGTCGTCTTTAGAGTCGTCCAGGTACCCGACGCGCCGCGCCGCGTCTCGCTCCGATCACGACCGGATGTGTGTCGTCAATGGCGACCTGTTGTGCGCGGGCGCAGGATTCTGTTTGTCCCTCTACTTTCGACACATTCCTTACGTTACCCGAAAGTAGGGTTGTCATGATGCTTTTAACATTTTTCCAATTGATTTCGAATATTATACACGGTTTCACCCGTGTTGCATTTATCCGAGCAAATCTTTACCGAGTCACCGCTAACGTATCCGTGTAGGCATTTTTTTATACTTTGTGTAAAACTATCGACATTTTTGTGAGGAATAAATTTATTTTTCAAACTATAATATAGCCTATGTTACTCGCTGATACTGTAGCTTTCTATTGGTGAAAAAACTTTTAAAATCGGTCTAGTAGTTTTTGAGTTTATCCATTACAAACAAAACATTAAATCTTTCTGTTTATAATATTGGTAGAGACTTATGACAAGACATTCATTTTATTGGTTCACTTATCGCTCTACACCGTAGGACAAGTCCCCCCTTTGCAACACATGTAATTAAGGCCAAATGTGACCATGTGCATAACTTTTAACTAATCATAGTTCTAGTGTTCTTATTATTAAATATCATATAAGTTACATAAGGCCATTTGAGTCCAACAACTTTAACAGTGATGTGCGCCGTAGTACATGAAGTCACAAAAAAATTTAGAGTTGTAATTATATTTTGTTATTCTGCAAAAAAAAAAATATAGCTGATTATAATTTTAAATGTATCGAAATATTTTCGGAAGTATTTTATTAACGCGAACCGCACATCCTTATCTGAGAACAGGTCTCGACATGGGAAACGGGGGATGTGGAATGAATGGGTAAACACATGGAGAGAGAGAAAAAAAACTCATTAGGACTGTTCTTTTGTAAGGCTTTCAAATGTTTTTAGTTGTGTCGTCGTATCGTGAGACTCGCGAGCTTTGAGTGTTGGATGTTATAATTTTTTGTGATAGTTCAGACGTGTTAACTTCACGTAATATGTTTTAGAATTTTCACAGATAACATTTTGTTTTTGTCGTAAGACGTCACGAACAAAGAAGTTCTCTAATTCTTACGTTTTGCCGTATCGTGCAGATGTTCCCTTCCCTCTACCCTGCTTCCTATGATATATGGTCCATCAAACGAGGCGTGAAGACTGTAGGGATGGACGATGTTAGAGAAACATCAATATTGACATCGATGTCTGATAAATATCGAAACAAAAATATCGATGTTTTGGTGCTAGCCAAGTGGGCGAGCTTCTTTGGGTACCACATCGGATCTTCGAATTCTATTTTACAGCGCACAAATTCGCAGAGATGTTTTTGTTCCTAACATTGATGTTTTGATACTATCCAAGTGAGCCGTTTTTGGGTGCCAAATCGGATCCTCGAACTCTATTTTACAGCACACAAATTTGCAAACATCAATGTTCGTTGTTTTCCTTCCTAACATATTTAGATAACATCGATGAATATCGAACATCCCTAGTGAAGAGACATTTCAACAGGCCGATATGACGTCAACGACAGCTGATGTAATTAGTGTCACCGACGGTCGCCGTTGTTTGCACTGTACCGTGCATACTATAAGATGCTCTACATTCATTCTGTCGTGGTAGTATGAACAAAGGTATAAAAAAAAACTGCGCCTACAATTAGGCACAGTGCAATCTAGCAATATCGGTGACCACTCAGGGATCTACGATTACAAAACTAATATACCAATATTTACCAATTAGGCATAGTAGCAGTTTTAATATAGTTGCATAGCAGTTAAATAAGCATTTTTTATCATTGTTGTTTCACGATGTGATACGAAAAGAACTGCTTAAAAGGGAAGGTGTACATGCTTCCATTAACTTATGACTTGTACTAGATAGTAGATACTATGCCTAATGGTAAGTACCGTACAATCCGAAAAGAACGGCGACCGCTGATAGATCAACAGTCATTGCCGGCCGTTGCTCTCATGTCGACTGATCCCGGAACGCAATAAGTCAAAAGAGAGTTACTGAGAAGGGTTTAACAACATTTGCAAGTTGTTCGCGATCCAATTAGGTGCATATCCCAAGTACCAGAAATGGTTCGTGAAAATTTTTAATGGCTGTTTACTAAGAAAAAGCGCTCTCTTCCTACTAAAGTGATAGGAATGATATAATATAGTAGGTATATTTCTAAAAATTCATACTATAGATTCTAAAGCGTATGAGTAGTTCGTAAAATATTGTGTATCAACCTTGCAATAATTTTCTGTTACAAATGTATAATAGCTTTTTTTAACTAGACATGTAATTATCTAAACATAAAATATACATACAAACTTAATGAAATGCAAGTAAAACTATACAGTTCGCGTTTAAAATGTAGCGCAGGAACGCCGCTCCAGTTTATGTCCATTTCTCCTACTAACTCTTTTGTTTCACGTGTCGGGCCCTGTAGTATTGCTATCTTTCGCAATCATAGAATTCCGTGCTTATCTTGTACTGAACTTTGTTTCATAGGAGCGCGAGCTGGCGCTCCACTCAGTGCAACTTAATGCCAAATCTTTTCATTGTACGTATTTAATAGTTTTTAGTGAAATGCTGTATTTAGTTTTGAGTATAAAGGAATATAAATTAATGTATACATGCTACCTACCTAAAATACAGAAGTACGGATAAGAAAAAACAAACCATATTTTGTGCAGTAATTTTTTGTGGGAGTGCACTGCACCAGCGCTCTTTGGGACGAGCCGCCACTGTATACCATCACGCTTGTTTACTGGGTTTGCACCCGATATATGGTGGTCGTGATCCACTCGAACATAATTGCCGTAGCCTACCATCCTTAAGTTGAAAATCTGTTGCCAAGGATCTATATATGTGTTTCTATAGCAGCACTTGAGATCCAGTCCCTCTGAGCATAACGTGTTACCATTTTAAGCCATATCGTCACCGAACATCAGGTGTTATTGAGGACAAATGTTAAATATATAAAAAATTAAAAACAAAAATAAACAGAAACATTCATCAACATATTATACATCTTGCAAGAAGTGTCCAACATTAAGGAAACCAATTTTAAGACAATACGGACATTGTTAAATTATTATGTCTACAATAATATCATATTATTATAACCCTGTAGGGTTTTTTATGGCACGGAAACAATTCCAACAATTTCGGCACATCATATTTGACACGTTAATTTCGAGATAATTATCATAATGGACCGTTTTAATTGCCACAATATTGTCACAGGCACGAGAATAGTTACCATTAAAACAATTTTGTAGGAATTCTATCAAGGACTGCCGCTTCTGTGGGATTTTTAACATCCATCGTAGGGCTATCACCAGAATTAGGAGACTGTTGTATTTTAGCGTTGAGAGTGGTACATCAAGGTTCGGATGTAAAAGCATTATCGCCAAACTTATTTCTCCCGCAAAGTAGTACCTGCAGCTGCTGTGTTTCGATCTGTAAGGTCAAGTGTATGGTGGGAAACACGCATTTATACAGGAGGAGTTCCAACTCACTCCTTAGGACTACTCCTGCTTCAACGTATTATGTCTGGCCTCACGACTGCGGTCCTTTTCAAGATTGTAGCTTACATCCGTCGTAAAATGAAAAAATAAAAGAGAGAAAGAGAGTACCATAAATGTTGCGGGAACCTGCTGAATAACAAACAGCGAAGGACCGCTTCTTATGGCGATTATTATGGCGGCGGTGGAGGTCTTTCGGTTCATGATTATTAATATAATTTGAGGGCTTCATAACACAGGGGCGTATAGACAATAACGCATATATAACAGAGTGAGAAATAGTTAATAAAATGAGAACAAGTTAATATACCAGGCTATAATATTACAAATTTTTGTTATACACACATTCATCGATCAAGATGAAGAAAGGTTAGGTCATGAGTACTCTAAACCGACGAGCTTGCAAGAAAAGATTAATGAATGTTGAAGAAGCGAAAGATGTATGCCAGGATCGTAGCAGGTGGAAGGACGTGGTCTCTGCTTACCCCGTTGGGAAATAGGCGTGATTAATGTATGTATGTATATACATATTACAAAAAATACGTATGGTGGTGGGAATTTCTAAGTTTTATCTATCTACTAGGTGTGCCCCACGGTTTCACCCGTGTTAATTTTATACGACAAACCTCGCCAAAGCACGCGTGTGGGCAATTTTTAATACTTTATGTAAATCTATCGACATTTTTATGAGGAAAAAAATCATTTTTCAAATTATAGTATATCCACTGTTATTTTCTGATACTGTAGCTTTATATTGGTGAAAGAATTTTTACAATTGGTTCAGTAGTTTTAAGTTTATCCATTACAAACAAAAAAAAAAAACAATCAAAAAATGTAATCTTTCCTCTCTATATTAAAGGTGTAGATTGCATTAAAAAAAAATGGTATTTTTGTCTATACGCCATTTTGTTATGGAGCTTTAAATGTTGCTAGTTACAAAAAAGTTATAGGTATTTTAGTTTAAATTTACACTTGTTACGTAATTCAACGGTTTTCATTAAAATTAGTTTTGTTAGGTATGGTTTCTGCACCTGACTGTATCAGTAGTTAGTAAACTCATTAATTTAGTTGATAGGTGTAGAGATACTTAAACGGTGTGCGGTGGTAACCATAAGAACTGATGAGAGCAGATGTGTCCATCAAATGACACCTACTTCTGTCCAGTGTAATATGCATTATTAACTGGTAGCGATTGTACGGTTCCATGACCACATAATGTTTACTACAAATGCTAAGTTATTGCTTACAAGCAGGGGTGCATTTGGTATTATATATTTTTTGTAGTGTAATATGGTAGGGCCGTATAGCTCGACTCGCTCGAAAACCCAATGCAAATGGTAAAAACGTCGTTATTATATTGATTCACGGTAACGGTAACGATAACGATACATAACGATAACGGTACCTAGCGATGGATTTTTGGTCTGTCGTGGTCGCCACTGGTTTTGAATTTAAGCCACGAGAACTAGAGTGGCCTATCCTCAAGTCCGGTGAAGCTGTAAAAGCCGCAGCGGCTCTGTTTTTGGATAGGGCCTCTAAGGCTAACAGTGTAGTCAGTTCAAAGAAAAAGAAAAGAGTGGCCTATTTGCGTTTGTCGATAACTTCACATATTAATATATTTATAATCTAAAAATGTGCCTTTGCAAAACCAAATTGGCAGAAAGTTACTAAATTTGTGCTGCC
Source organism: Saturnia japonica (assembly GCA_033032175.1). Taxonomy (NCBI): domain Eukaryota; kingdom Metazoa; phylum Arthropoda; class Insecta; order Lepidoptera; family Saturniidae; genus Saturnia; species Saturnia japonica. The sequence goes on from CM065317.1 coordinate 1,737,655, forward strand.
ATCTATATTAGTGTCATTTAAATAGATTTAGGACCTTGTGGTTTTCTAAGAGTACATTTTTAGATTATGAATTATGTTAATAGGTGAAGCTATAGAAAAAAGCAGATAAGCCACTTTAGTTCTCGTGACCTCAATTATACTATGCTTACCATTGGGCAGTTTTTTGCAGGCACTTTGCTGTTCTACTATTATTGTATGTAGTGTAATACTGTATTCGTTTCTTCGTTCACGTGGATATCGCAAAACAATTTAAATTTATAAAAGTCGTTAAGCCATATTATTCACTAGGATAAAAAGTATCCTATATGTTAGTCCAGGTTATAGACTATCTGTGTGCCAAATGTCATCGAAATCCGTTCAGCCGTTTTTGCGTGATTGCATAACAAATATACAAACTTTCACATTTCTATTATAAATCTTTTTAATCATTATTTATATAGTAGGATTATCCCAAAGTGATTTCTTTAATGTCGAAAATAAGTTAAATAATAAGCAATATTACATACAAAAACAAGAGTAATGTAGCGTCTATTTCTTTACTGAATATAAATATTTATATTTATGTTACATGATTTCCAAATTTGGGTATAACTATTTTAAAATACAAACAAATTATTGTTAAATACATAAAATAGTTTGATAAACCCCCACGTACTATGTATGCTACGTGCCTGTATCGTCTACTGCATCTAGACCTCTAAGCTACATTACGTTCAACACGTTCCCGTGTCTTCTAGTTTGGTGTGTGTTTATGAGGTGTGGCTACATAGTGGGCGTGTAGCGATTTCGGTGTTAGTGAACTGTTAATAAACCGGAATGTTTATATTATGTAGGAAAACAGGTGCTAATATTTATGAAGTGTTTATTTTTACAAAATTTCGCGTTTACGGATATAGAAGAAAGTAAATATAATTTATAATACACAGATGATGTGGAAATTTCTAAACTTATAATTATAAAAATATAGATAAAGATAACTGTTCGTGTAGCGCTATAGACGTGATAGTAGTGAAACTACTTAAAAAGGGAGACCCGGATAGCCTAAGCTGTGAACAATATACAATTTATAGCTAGATATCTATCTCCTTCTCTCTACGTTATATCTTACTTCGCTCTCATGTAACGAAATGTGGCTAAACGTGACGCGTCCTTGAAATTTCCCTTTTAATTCTCGTCCAATTATTGAATCGCCTCCTAAGAAGTTTCATGTCAAAAATGGTTACTTTCGGCTAAATACACATCGTAGTGAGTGGATTAGTTATTTATTTTATGGTTTCAAGACTTTTTACTTAGGAAGTTGCAAATAATCAACCATTTATAAATGAGATCTGTATTGTATTATTTTATTACAAAATCCGTGCGTTCTTTTTGCCTATTTCTAAAACACTGAATTTCTGAATCAGTTGAAATTTTCCAGTGCGTGTCGCTAATCACATACTTCAAACCAAAACCAAAACCGAACACAGCTTCTTGGCGGCAGAAATGGATGTGACGTTAGTACACCGCAGAAGAACGTTGTATAAATTTTATCACTATTAATGAAGTATTTGCAGTAAATGGCGTGTATCTCTTATACGGTGACGGTAGAATAGAAAAGGAGAAAATTAGACATTTTTACAATGGAAATATGAGGCATTCGGTTAAGTTTCTTACAATTTTCTTTCTTACCGCCAAAGAACTGTAATTATTAAAATACACGGCGACTTTTTGCGATTTTTAATTTTAAACTTTCAATGACGTGTCGAACAAGAGCGGTCTCATTTTAATTTGATTAGTATTAGACCTTCAACTTCGAAGATACACGAGGAAACTCTTCAAAATCTTCGATATTGGTTTTCTTTTTTGTTAAAATTGTCTTGTAATTAATTCATAATTTTTTGTGATTTTCTGTTTCGTTTCTGACAAGCTTTATTTATTTAAAGTAATTTTGTTTGCTTCATTAACCAGACCAAGGTTTATTATATTAATATGAAAGCAATTTATAATAAATAGAATAAATGAACAACCGACCCGCTAGAAGGCAACCCGCGCCCTTATTAACATAGATAATTAAGCGAACAAGCGGTCGCTAGGTTATCACAAGCCGATACAGTCGTCCGGTGTCGGACAACCCCGGACGGTGACCCTTTCTTATCTCTATGATACTTTGATTCACTTCTATTATAACGATGTATATTATAGGATCTTAGACAATCAGTCAGTTGAAATTCTGTTGCCCAGCACCTAGAGGCGTGCTCCGGCTCGGCGGCTGCATTTGAGAGCCAGTTCTCACACTATGTATTTAACATTAGATGCGATTGTGGTCAAACTTTTATCCTATAAAAGATAAAATGAGGTTAAGTGCTAAGCTTATAGTGGAAAACTGGCTCTCAAATGCAGCTTGCAAAACATACCTATTGGTGCTTGGTGACAGATTTCCAACTTGACTTAGGTAACTAGCCAGGTGAGCATCGGAACCATGCTATGGTTTCATCGAGATATTTTCCTTCACTGGAAGCTCGAAAGTCATTGCAGGGGTTTGAACTCACTTTCATCGATGCGATGTCTGTACACGCTACCACTGAATATAATTGTTTCAAAATACCTCTTTTGTAATATATTGTAGGGAGAGATATTATTTTTTGAATCCAACCTTGATGCCGTTTGTTTTATATTCACATTTTTTACACGAATGTTGTGAATAACGTGATTAACATTTATGTGTTTATTTATTGGGAAATTGTAATAAATAGTTAATTAATTTTTATTAGTAATAGTCTTAACTACAGTATCGTATTAGAAGGACAAAACTATTTTTTTTTAATTGACGAAGCGGTATTGTAGCGCTGTGTGGAAACAACTGAAGCTAATAGTCTGCCTTAAATGAGTTACTTCTAAAGCTATATCTTTTCACTTCTGTTATAATTTAGGCTATGCCTAGAACATATTGCCTAACTTTCCTGGTTCTTCCTTCTGTATCATGGCGAGTGTTCTGAAGAAATATTCAACCTAAACCTCTCCTCCTCTCCTTTACATAACAGATCTATACGCGCTGAGCTGCGGAGCGCTTTACGGTAACCTCCATCTCGGCACCAACAAACAAATTTTCTTCGTGATATCCTTGCCGTACTGTGAAGCTGTGGAACTGTTTCCGAGCCAGTGCGTTCCCTTCTTCCTACAAACATAGTGTGAAGAGATATTAGAGCAGGCCGGTATGACAGCGACGACTGACGCTGGATTGTGGATCCCACGGTGGTCACTGATGTTGTTGAATTGAACTGTAATTACCATCAGGTAAAGCGCCGGTATTTTGCCGTAGTACGATTTAAAGAAAACCTGCAATGTCAATAGAGTATGACAAATTTCACTTCTAACAAGGATGTAAGAATATGTCGAAGTTTACCTCCATCTCGTCTGCGAATGAAATAGTTCGCAAAGTCATTACTGTACCGTGCAGTTGAGGTAATGTATCGTGTCTCTATTTCTGCTAACATCAGGGATATAATAGGTCTTTACCATTCACGTTGTTGTTTTGTAGTACTGGCTGTTTCAAATTTATTTATCTAATACTGTTTTGGTTGAGAAACCAACTAAAGAAACCAAAAATTACAAGACGAGTTTTGGTTGCAGTATTACATTTTACTGACATATAGGTATAACATTTAAAGTATAGGCGAATACTTTGATTAAAATAAAATGAAAAATACGAATAAAATTGGATCAAACATTTTCTGTAAAAATCAGCAATTTAATAGGTTAGGATATGATAATATAAGTTTTTATAATTTTTAAACACGATGAAATGTTTCGTTTGCTGTATTGACATTTTTACTTCCTGCTGCTACAATTATGAAGGACCAGAAAAATTTTGCGCCATGCAGTGACCCTGTCATTACACTGCACCACCACATACCTTCACGCCACACACCTACATATGTTCTGTACGGGATCTCTTTTGTTTTTTTTTTGGTTAATTGGTGTAGGACAAAATTGACAAATTACTAAATACATATATGTAGTGTTAATTATTTGTTGTATCTTAAAGTAAACGCCTTTTTAACGCGATACACTTAATTAATTACAGGTTCAGTTAATAATAATTTCGTCCGCAACATCTACAATACAACGCAATACATTACATTATATTAAATGACAAATATCCGATCAGAAACTATGTATTTTGTGGTTTCTTATAATTAAATCCAACCGGAATGGAGAGACATGTATATAAGTATAATTTGTTAGATCGAATTACGGATAGGGCATAAGATAGATCGCGGTGTTGCTTAACTGGCAACAGCCCAAGCCGAAGTTCGGCCACTTTGGCACCCTAGAACTTGATGCCACGCTTTCGCGGCTGAGTGCTTAGTAAAGCGCTCGCCTTCAATCTCGGTGAAGCTGTAAAAGCCGTCTGAGGCTTCAGGTTTTTTTTTTGTTCCCTATCCTAAAACAGAGCCGCTGCGGCTTTTATAGCTTCACCGGACTTGGCCTGAGGCTTCAGGGCCCTTATGGCACTTAAAATAAACCATAAATACTTCGCTCTCGGTCCTTTGAAGTTCGATTTAACCATTAAGTTGTGTATAGTGGTGTATTTTGAAATTAATAACTTTTTTGTAATTTATATTTCAAAGTATATATACCCTTTACACTTTTTTACTATTCATGTTTTTTTTATGAACATGGAAAAATTGTGCAATTTAAAATAATGAAAAAGTCTTAAGGCTTGAAAGAAAGTCATAAAGGTGTCTGTCTATCTTTGTAATTGTCTTACAAGTGAACTCTACTTACAATCAGATGAAATCAGTCGTTATACCGAGCTGCTATAATAAAAATAACTTTATGATATTCATGACAATCTAGTAACGGAAACCAAATAAAAGCGATGTTTGTTATTCTAAAACTTTTTTAAAATATGGTATGATGTAATCTCCCCGCGTCTCCTCGCGCCTCCCCGCACCGTGCCGAGCCGTTTCGTGGCTATCGGCTGATGACTCACTGTCGACACTCGACTGGTCACTGACGCTGACGATGGTGGAGATAAAAATACCATTACAACATCAACAGCGTGTAATGCACATTAAAATGCGCGGCCGGCCTTTATTTCCATATATAAAGCTGTCTTCACATTAAAACATGCGACGCGCGACTTTTCATCTGTCAGCATGCTAGCAGTTAGTGTTTTTTTTACAGTTATATACTATTATTGTCCCGTATATTCAAATGTAAATATATTTCACAGAATGAAATTTAGATTAGTTAAATTGTGCAAATTATAAAAAATATTTTGGGTAATATACAATATTTATTTATACTGGTTTTAGTTCTATTGAAAATACGTTGTCAAAAGAGTTGTTCTTGAAATGATATGATAAATATTCTCAATAATTCGGCATATTGATAAAATGTATATAAATAGCCGGCTTCGCTCGCGTGAACAAAAAAAATGTCATTACCGTGATAAATGTATTCTATGTCATAATCCAGGTTATAAGTTGTCTACCAAATTTCATCCAAATCCGTTTTTGCGTAATTGATTAACAAACAAACAAACAAGCTCAATAATATTATAGTTTGGATTTTATATTATGTGTTGTCCACAGAAACAGAAACGTATTGACAGAGAGTTATTTTTATTTGTAATATCTAAGAAAGTTTTATTTTCTAAGTAAAAGTAAATCTTATAATCTGTCATTTTTCAGTGAGACGTAAAGATCTGGTTAAATCAATCATTTGGTTAAATAATGAAAACTAAAAATAAGAAAAACTTTAACGCACTGTTCATTTGTTCGTATGAAGACGTTTATATTTTATATTCATTGCCGTTGGTAGCTGAATAATACACCAATAAATAATAATTTATAGACACAATGTAATGTTAATTTCATTATACGTGTTTGTTACGATTATAATTTAGTTTAGGATAGTTATGTATAAATTTCCAGCATACCTTACAATTTTCAGTTAATATATGTTTTACAAATTATTATTACACAATTTAAAAGTCCATAACCGAGACGTTCTTCTTGTTCCGACAGCTCAGCGTAGAGATCCTTGCCTAGGATCTAGAATAGAAGTCAGCACGGTGTAGGCCGTATCAGGATACACTGCTCAAGCAGACGACGCAGCACCAAATATCTTATCTATTGAGATTTCCTCATATGTAAAAGGAAAAGTTATTATTTGTATTATAAATACAAAATCCAGTAGATACTTTCCCGGTAGTGTTCTTTCAATGTTCAGTAGGTATTTGTCGTTTTGACAAAGGGTATTTCACCCATATTAATATTAAAATTATAAATATGTTATAAAATAAACTATCTTTTCGACTCCCAGGTCTGTTGTACAATAATTTGGTTTCTATTAAAACATTTGATAAATATTATATAAACGTTACTACGATTCAAAGGTCTGCCGTACAATGAATAAAACATGATCAGATCCATCCTGAAGAATCTGTCATACTCCCTGTTCTAATTTTCTCTTTTGTTTTCGTTTGAATTCAAAATTTCATCTTACTAGACTTTTCTTATTTTAAAAATTAAAAATAAATCTAATCATAGATTTATTTTGCTAAACTAGAACCTGGATAGAATATTTGTCTATACCTGAGAAACTCCTAATCGCGCATGCTCTATTACTATCAAAGAATTATCAATGACAGAGATTGTCATAATATTGCAATGTAAACAATACGAACCTAAAATATTAACAAAGCTGTTGTTAAACTAAAATTATCAAGTTATAAATTATCTAAACGCATCAATACATAAACCTATCATTAATTGGTATCCTGGAAATAAAAGAATAGGTACACCAAAACAATAATAAGGTAAATCAAATGAACTTATGATGAATAATATAAAGTAGATATTAAATAAGATAAATAAGATTATCTTCCAAATAAATAATATAACATGTTTCTTACTTGTTCTATGTTCGTACAATGTATATATATTAAGGATATTTTCAGCTTTTTCTATAGAGAATTACTTGAGACCAAATAAACTTTAAATCACCATACTTTTTTTGCATTCTCATTGGTCTATTACGCAATCGAACACACACCCAGTGGGATAGAGAGAGAGAGAAAGAGAGAGAGAGAGAGAAAGAGAGAGAGAGAGAGAGAGAAAGGGAACTCATAAGAACGGCATAAAGTTGTTCGGTCTTACAAAAACATCGATGTTTTTCATCGATGTTATGATTGGTAATAAATACCCTAATAAATGGGTGAATTTACAATTTAATTAGTTTTTGTGCCTGAAGCAGTGATACTTTAGGGAACCTAATATCGATGGTCAAAACGCCGTTGTTTCATAAACACGGATGAATATCGATCAAACCTTAATTTGCTCTGTCAACTATTTTATTTCTACAAAGAACGGGAAAATAAATCAAAAGTCTACGATAATGTCGGTTCTTACTTTGTAATAACACAGTGGTAACGTAAATCCCGTTCATTTAATATTTTATTGTAAAGTTAATGATAGAAAACCGGTAGTTACGTGCAATCTATTGTATCCGAGTAGCTATTAAATGAAAAGGGTCATGTGGTGACACCGTTTGATGAATAAAAAAGTTTGTAATTGCCGGGGAAAGGTGAAATTGTTGTCTATTTTATATTGGTGATAGTACTCATGTCTATATTTACGAATGTATTTCTTGGCGTATGTTTTTTATAGGTTTTCTTTCACTAGGCTTCATAAAATATAAAAAAATGTGTATATTATTGTTATTGCTACCATGTAACTTCTGTAAGTTCAGAATTAAAAAAAACAATTAAGCTTTTTTTTCTAGTTATAGGTACTTTGTACTAGATTTTTGTAGGTGCAGTATGAAAAAATGATGAAGTGAATTTTACAAGGCGCACTCACGTTGTAACAAATAGTATACACCATAAAGTTGTTTGCTGAAATTCCTTTTTTTTTTGTGATGAATATATTCAGCCAGAGTGTGATTATTCAAAAAAGTATAACTTCTCATAGTCTAAGATACGGCTGGGAGATTATAATGTTTATCGATATAGGTAATTATGAATGGGAGAATACGATATAATAATAAGAGAAAAGAGACAACATGAACAATGCGCATTTTACACACTGAATTAGAACGAAAGATTATACACTAATTTTAGAAATGTGGAAAATGAGAGAAAGCATTGTATAATAAAAAAAAGTGTCACTTTGAATTTCTGTACATCAATCGACCTAGTTTTTAGAGTTTCTAAAATAATTGCTATTCAGAATTGCACGTTTCATCAACCTGTGTACTAAAATATATACTTACTTATACATCGGATAGTAGCGTGGCCAACTTGCGGATTTTGAGTAACTACAGTTTCACATCGCACGTCTTTGGCAACGTTGAGTACATGCTTTTCACGCTCCGTTTGCCGTGACCTCATGCGAGCTGCTCTGTTCATCAAAAACAAAGAGGTGTTTGCGTTGACCTGTCATATGATACGTCGGTGTAAATAATCTCGCACATCAACAATATCAGAGCTCTGGAACGTCTGGATAATTCATCTTTTTCATCCAACGACGGTTATGTAAAACTCACTCACTTCAGCTATTTTATTTGGAAGTATCTAAAAATTATTCTTATTTAAATAGACCTTTACACGCACTTTTTGATCGGTATGTAGCATCTATTGATAATACACTGCACGGAAATCTGATTGGCTAAGATATTAATTGACAATGATTGAAAAGCAAACATGTTTGCCTTCACAATCGACTTAACCACTCGAAACATCATCAAATAATAATGATATCAGAAAGTAAGAGAAATAAACTACAAAGGTTATCAAGTGGCGTTTCAATCCTATGTGATAGATACAGTGACGAAGTGGTCAAAGACGACAACACCTGTGAGCCTAATAAGGAAACTGGCTCTCAAGTACCAAGACTGGCTAGATGCTTGGCAACAGATTTCATTTTAACTCTGGTGAATATCCATGTGAGCCCTACATAATACTCTTCCATGATACACAAGCGTAGGTTAACCATAATGTGGCATGGTCGGATAGGACACTGTAAAGGAATGGTCAGAAGTTATTGCGAAGGGTAACCCATAGGTACATAATAGTGCCTATTGAAGATCGACTTAGATCCTGTAGGTTACGGATGCCCGGGCACCTGTAGGGACCTGTAATGGCTGGTAAAATATTGGTGTATTTTCTATACTAGGTATATAAAATGATTGTAGAGAATGGATTTATAATACGTCATATAATTTCGTTACAAATAGGGTCATAACCAACACAAATCCATGAATGGAAATTACAAAGATGGCTGTTATATTTATATATATTGATGCAGTAATGTTTATAGCCGGTGAATTTTAGTTACGTTTATTAGATACGCGCAAATAATTTGTACTTCTTGGAAGATATATCCTCACATACCTAATGTTTTTGGCGCGTCTTCCTCGTAAAGCGTAATGGATAAGTGTAGAACGAATGGTAATGATGAGTCCAAAGAATATTTGATATGTTACGCGTTAACGAACTCCATGCGGGCGCTCATTTATACAAAACTGATTAGCTACACTTTTGTATAGCTACATAGTTTTAATACCCTTTGGGTTAAAATGTTGGTTAATAAAAAGTAAAAAAGAAGGTATTTAGAAACGACACGGCTGTGTAAAGGGACTATGTAAATGATGTCTCCGATTAAAGTAAAAGAAAACAACATAGCCTTAGATGCCTAAAAGAATGTAATAAACATTCATCTACCTTTACTAGTGTATGTTCTAATCCATTTGAAAATACATTTCATTTGACAATTAATGAAACGTAATAAAGATAGCATTTTTAAAATGGTTGACGGGTCATCGATGTAAAGATATTAAAGTGGTTATAATTGGTTCCGATTGTTCAACGGCAGGTTCGTGAGGTTATTTTGTAATTATTTGAAATTAATTCCAGTAATGGACGTAAAGTACCGTGGATGTTTCAATGCGATTGTGTCAAGGAATTTGTTAGTAATATAAATTGTTTTTGCGTTTTTACAAGGACCTGAGTTTTGTTATAATAGGGCTAGCAAAGTTTCGTTTGTAAGATATCTATTTATTCTTTAATATTTTATCTCGCAGAGATTTGGGATATGATACTAGTAGTTTATATGTATCTATAAGATATTTGCAGATCATCATGAAGACGAGTATCATAATTACATTGATATAAATAAGAGACTAGTTAATGGTCACTTGGTTTCTTATTTTTGGATCTCCAAAATGCAACACTGCTTCTAATGTTAAGTGTACTTCAGAATAAGAGTAACTAGTTAATTATCCATCAACTCTAGCAGTGATAAGGGCCTAAACACTCAGGCGATAATCAGTAGGTAGTTAAATTTCGGGAGCACTGCCGAGGGTTTTTAAAAAGTCTAAGACAAGACTGATTCTCAAGAAGCTTTATTAAGAATGCTCTTATTTGTTACAAATGTCTCTTTTATAAACTCTTATTCTATAAACACAAAGTGGGGCTGTTTACTATGAAATAATGAGAAATATGTCGCAATACATTCAGTCAAAACACCAGGTGTCTATCAGTAGTTTGCAGACATAATATGGGTTAAAAACGTAACATCAGCATTTCTAACGTATGTACCAATTAACAAGACGTAATAAGAGAGGGTACAGACTGCATAACTCCTCCCCCCTCAAGTTCGAAATTATCAGAGGGATGATTATCACTATGATTATTTCGATAGCAATAATTTTTACAAAAACTGAGCTTATATACTAAGAATACAAGAATTAATAGAAATATAATCACATATAACAATAAAGTTCCGGCACTAACACTTTTTACATTAATAATTCTTTCACTTGATGTTTTTAGTTCACTTTCACTGATTTTTAAAAGATTATTTAAATGTTGAAGATTTATTAATTCACTGTTATCCAAATTGATGGGTTCACGTTGCAATTGTTGCTCAGTAATTGTTATTTCGGGAAGATTAATAATCGGTAATTTTGACATCTTCAAATTACTCGTAGTAATATGGTGAGCTTTTAGCGTAATTTCACCAATTTTAACATCGCAATGGTCATCTAGGACGAGGAAGTATGTCCCTTCTATATTTTCTTTCGTTATTTCGTCGTTACAAATTTTTGATAATATATTCTCAGCGTTACTATGAAGAATCCATCTCTCTTTTCCAATTGGTTGTATCTTAATGGTCTTGATTTCAACTGGTACTGGATGACAAGAACTCGTATTCGAAGAAAATTGAATTAATGCTGTTATGCAAGTGTCTTCTGAAGTTGTTCGAGAATCATCCTCGTGACACAGGAACATTTCGTCGTGAAGTTCATTACAAGGTAAAGTGAGCGAGACAAATTTAGACCCTTTTACTAATAGGTAAGGAAATTTAGGAATAATGATGGTGGTATGATTAGAAGGATTGGTCATAGGTATTGGAATTGCTCTGTAGTATGTATAAATTTCATCTCTAATTATTGGTATATCTAAAATGAATGTTATTTGACTTCCTTTTGTATAAGCTTTAAGCTCTATACATTGCTCTATTTTAACTAAATTGTCATAACTTACTGGATACACAAGTTTGTAGAATTTCTCTATCTTTTTTAACAATTCTAATAATTCATTTGAGTTTATAAGAGATTGGTGTAATATTTTTAATTTACTGAATGCCAGAGAAGTTTCAATTTCATTCAACCGAATGTAGAGTAGTTGAAAATTATGGAAAAATAAATTATAAACATTAATAAAATTATGGGTAGTTATATCAATATTAGTTTGATTTATTAATTTTTTTATTTCTCGTAACTCTTTATCTATTCGAATGAAATTGTCCTTCGTGAAATTTGTTATCTTTATCATTGATTCAGAAATATCTGATATTAAGGTTACCTTTTTAATGAGTGTATTTTGGCGTGTCGTTAGAGAATCAATCATATTTTCATATCTTAAAGCATCATTATGATCTAAGCTACCAGTTATAAGCTTAATAATAGATCCAAGAGGATTGAGAAGTCCACGTTTAATTCTAGTTGATGGAGATAACTGTTCTAATTTTTGAATACTAATATTCATTACATAATTCGTTTGAAGCTTTACATTAAAAAGTTGAACATTAGATGTTTCATTATCAAAATGTGTTTTTAAATATTGATTAAATTTAGTATATCTTTTTATATTGAATTCTAAATCCTCACGTATCAGACTTAAATCTAAAATCTTAATTATTGTCCACTTATCATAACTTACACTAGCTTGACCTTGTTTCACAAGGACTATACCGGGATTTTTATCGATTCTGTGAAGTTGAAGGGCGTGAATCCTGATGATCAGAGCCAGGAGCCCGAGGAGGTACCTGCGAAGGTCGTTTTATATCCTTAATAGGCACGTTTGTTTTTCGAGTTTTCATTTTTACAGGACAGATATTTCTGTCAATTTTACCATATACTTGTGCTTTTTGATAACGCGGTTTATCTTTACTTCGCCTTGTATTAACACCTTTTACAAATATAGTGTCCTCTTCTTGAATATCAAATGATGTTTCACCACCACGTTTTGTTTTAATCTTTTCTTTATTTTCAATTACTTTGTCTGTTAAATATTTATAAAGATATTTCGTTCGTTTCATATGATCGTTTACTAATTGTTGCGTATATTGTTTGTTAAAGTTTACTTCAAAAGTACTATTAGAATCAGTGTGTCCAAAAACTACTTCAAATGGTGTAAGACCAGTCGTTGAGTGAATGGTTTGATTGTATGACATAATTGCATAAGTCATAACGTTAGCCGCGTCAGTTATTTTATGTTCATATTTAGCGATACGATATATTTCTAAAATAGTTGAATGAAATCTTTCAATTAAACCCATAGAATTAGGATTATGTGGAGTGCTTATGTGTAATTCTATTTTATAAAATTGTAATGTTTCTTTTAAAAGTGTATTGTTGAATTCAGTACCAGAATCAGCACTGATCTTATTTGGTACGCCATAAAATGAGAAAAATTTAATTAAGGCACGAACTACTTCAGGTGTAGAGCGATTGGATATTTCAAAAGCCTGACCTAGTTTACTGAAAGCATCTATTATGGTAAGGAAGTAGCTTCCTTCTATAGAGAATATATCTATAAATATTTCAGCAAAAGGTTTTGTTTGAGTTTGCGTTAACATTAATTCTGGTTTTAAAGGTTTGCGATCATATTTTAGAGTTTTACAAGTTTCACAAGAATTGATTACAGAAGCGACTGTAATATCCATATTTGTCCAAAAATAATTACGCTTTAATTTCATAAGAGTTTCTTTGATTCCACGGTGACTTGTTTTACCTTGATGATAAGCAAGTATAGTGGCACGTTGCTCTTTTTCATCACCTAAGTATATAACTCTTTTAGTACATTCATATATTTTGACGGTATTTTTTTTAAATAGTTTTATCACGGCATTTGTAAATTGTTTACGGTGAATTTCGCTCTCAAAGTAAAAGAAATATTTAATTTTAGGTTTTATATATTCTAAAAGAAATTTCTTAACAAGGTTAGTGTTGTTTACAGGTAAATGTACTTCCAAAATTTTTTGTTTTTCATGTGATAAGTCTTTTATTGATAATTGGTTTCTGTTCCAAGTAAAAATAAGGATTTGATTAGGTTTTGTGTCGATGGCTTCTTCAATAATGGGAATACCATTCGTATCAATATCTTCAGCAGAATGTATGGTTTCCGGTAATGAACAGGCAGTAATAGTACTGGATGAAGGAGAACGAATTGGGTGAGTTAAAGTCTTATCGGAATCTGAAGGAATAGTTAACGTTTCTGATGAGTCTGAAATTAGTATTGGACTCTCAGATCGCTCAGTGTCACTCACGTTTACTCGTAAGGACATATCGTCCTTTAATATATTTAATTTAATTCGTGATAGAGCATCAGCATTACTATTTTGTTTACCGTTCTTGTATATTATGTCAAAATCGAACTCAGCTAGTCTCAATTTCCATCTAGTAAGTTTACTATTAGGTTCTTTCAGTGAATTTAACCATGCTAAAGGTCTGTGGTCAGTAAATATTGTGAATTTGCGTCCATACAGGTAAGGACGGAAGTGTTTTACTGCCCAAACGATGGCTAACAGTTCCTTTTCTATTGTACTGTAACGTGTTTCTGCATCATTAAGAGTACGACTTGCATATGCGATAGGTTTTTCATTTCCAACTGATCCTTGTGAAAGGACAGCGCCTAAAGCGTAGTTTGACGCGTCTGTTGTTAAAATGAAGGGTTTAGAAAAATCAGGAAACTGTAATATAGGAGCATTCACAAGTAGCTCTTTACATTTTTGAAAAGCTTGAACATATGATTCATTAATTTCAATTTTATTTTTCTTTTTCAAACACGATGTAAGGGGTTGTGTAATTTTTGAAAAATCCTTTATGAATTTTCGGTAGTAGCCTATCAGGCCAAGAAAACTTTTAATTTCAGTGGATGTTCTGGGGAGTGGGAAGGCAAGTACTGCCCTGATTTTATCATCATTTGGTTGTAAACCATGCTTCGTAATTTTGTGTCCTAAGTAGAGTACATCTTTTTTAAAAAACTCACATTTATCGAGAGTTACTTTAAGATTGGTTTGTTTGAGACGATCGAACACTTTTCTTAGCTTCTCTACATGTTCTTGTATACTACTAGAATAAATGATGATGTCATCTAAATATACTAAGCAATGTATACCTTGCAACCCACGTAACACGTTATCCATTGCGCGTTGAAATGTTGCAGGTGCTGTTTTAAGTCCAAATGGCATCCGTGTAAATTCAAAATGTCCCATTGGTGTAGTGAATGCAGTTTTGGGTCTATCTTGTTCATCAACTTCAATTTGGTGGTACCCACTTGCTAAATCCAATGTACTGAAGTAAGTAGATTTCCCTAACTTGTCGAATAAATCATTAATATTTGGTAAAGGATACTTATCATCAGTAGTAATATCATTTATACGTCGATAGTCTACAACCATTCTAAATTTCTGTTCACCGGAGGCGTCCATCTTTTTTGGAACTAGGTGTACGGGTGCACTCCATGGTGAAAACGATTCTTGTATAACATTATCTTTTAGTAATTTTTCAACTTGTTTCTGTATTTCATCGTTTTGCGATGGTGGAAGTCGGTATTGCCGTATGAAAATTGGATCTTCATTTTTAGTCCGGATTCGATGTTTTACTTGATTAGAAAATGTAAGAGGCAGTTTATCACAATAGAATATATCCCTGTATTCAAAACAAAGTTTTTCTATTGCTTCTCGTTCTTCTTGATTAGCATGATCTAATCGGAGTTTCGATAAATTTTGTGTAAGTAATTCATCAATCTCAAAATCATTTAATTGTTGCCCGGTTGATAAATTTATTTTGCAAGTATTATTATTAAGGCTGGTTATATTCAATGGTTCGTTAAAAGTTAAAGTCACACTATCTTGCGAAGCATTCTGCATGACTGTTGTTGCAAATGAATCTTTGCAAGTAACTATAGCGCTAGGCATACGTACTTCATTTCCAAAATTTTTAAAATTAATTATTGCTTCACCATTAATTAAATTTGTAGGCACCTTAACACGGGTTTCAGTGCGTGGTTCTAGCGTTATTTCCCACGGGGAACTATAAATTATTGGAATTTCTGTATTTTGTGTCCGTAAAATTAAATTTTTCATGTCTATAGTCGCGTTCAATATTTTTAATAAGTTAGAACCTATTAATCCGTCATATCTTCCATCTACATTATATATATAAAATTTATGATTCATCGGACTTTTAAAACTTTCCAATAAAGGTATATCTATAACTTCGTCATGTAGGCTACGTCCATGTGTACTAATAACTTCAAAAGGATCAATATATTTATAATCTGAAAAATATTCATCAGCTTTAGCGGGACTAATAAAACTTCTGGTACTTCCGGTATCAATCATTAAACGAGCATCAATTTCAGGAATATAAATATGCGGTAGTTTATTTATGCCGTCATAATTTAAGTGTACTATTTCTGGGGGTCGCTCTTGGAGGCTTTTATAGGAAAATTTACGCATTCATTTTCAGCTTCTTCAGTTTCAACAGGTTCTATGTTTTCATGATAATCGTCATAAGCAGTTTGTTGATTATCGTCAATGAAATAATGATTTTCATATTCTGTATAATCAGGTTGATAGTCTTGGTATTCAATTTCAGGGTCGTTCATTTCTAAAGACTCTATCATATTTTGTCTAATAGGACGAGCTGTGCGCATTGACACATCGCTTGCCTGAAATTGAGGTGGATTACGTTGAGGTTGATTTTGTGGTGGTATACCAAATTTAAATTGTTGATTTGGCATGTTGAAATTAGGTCGGTTTTGTGTATTGTTAAATTGTGGTTTGAACCCTTGTTGATTAGGAATACCGAATTTAAAATTATTATTTCCAAAATTTGGTTTATATCCTTGTTGGTTTAGGTTAGGTCTGAATTGTACATTTTGATTTGGAATACCGAATTTAAAATTTTGTTGTCCGGAATTAAATGTATTTGGCACAAATGCAGGTTGAGGTTTGAAATTATTATTAAAATTATTTGTTAAAGTAGGCGTGAAAAATTGTTGAACTGGTTTAATATTAGATTTATTTTTATTTTTAGAATTGTACTGATATTGAAAATTGACCTCCTCCATGACAACACTTAGTGCGTTTTCTAAAACGGTACAACCTTTAAGTCGCACAATTCGAATTAAATCCTCTGGTAAATTATATAAAAATACATTCAAGCACATATTATTATAGATAATCATTTTAGCGGCTTTGAGGCCTTCATCAGTTAATAAATTGACCTTGGAGAAGAGGGTGCAGCGTGTTTGTTGTATCCTGTTACAAAATTGCGTATATGTTTCACCAACTTTAATTTTTAAATTTTCCAACTCAATTGCCACACACTCTTCCGATCTAGGATCACCAAAATGTTGAATCAAAACAGCTCTTAATTGTTCCCAAGTTGTTATGTCTTCTCTTTCACTTAGTAGAGCAGCGGCTTTACCACATAATCTACTAGTTATAGCATGAAACACATATGTAGTTTGAACAACATTGTTTGATCCGCTAAAATTTCTGATTATATATTCACTTTTTTTAATAAATAAATTTAAAGTATTTTGATCACCATCGTACTTGGGAATTAAACTTAAAAGTTCTTTTGATACTAATTGAATTGTTGATTCATTGTTGCGTTGCATTTTGAGTTGTATTTATTTAATTAAACACACACAAAGTAAAATTCACAAAATTAAAATTCACAAAATAATATTTTCAAAATAAAATTCACAAAATAAATCTTATAACAAAATTATCAAAATCAAAATTCTCAAAATTAAAATTATCGAAATTAAAATTATCAAATTAAAATTCTCAAAATTAATATTTATTATTAATATTTCTCAATATCTTATAATCTATGAAGTCAAATAACTTTCGACGATTTTTATTCGAAAATTATGAAAAATAATTTTCAACGATGTTTGTTTGAAAATTATAAAAATTTGTTAAATAATTTTCAACGATTTTTGTTTGAAAATTATAACAATGTCCAACGAAAAATACAACCACAGAAAATAACAAGGACGAGACAAGGATTGTAAAAATGGTCACTTACAGTCTGCTCGTTCCCATGTCTTGCCGTATAGCTGCTTTCGCTTTTAGGACAGGATCTCTCGGAAATAGATGTGGAACCCGACGTTAACTTATTTATTGGTTCGTAGATACTCAAAATCTGCACATGAGACCGATTTGTAAGACTCGAACACAGACTTTTATTGTTGATTGAGTATCCTACCGACTGCGCCAGTTAAATTTCGGGAGCACTGCCGAGGGTTTTTAAAAAGTCTAAGACAAGACTGATTCTCAAGAAGCTTTATTAAGAATGCTCTTATTTGTTACAAATGTCTCTTTTATAAACTCTTATTCTATAAACACAAAGTGGGGCTGTTTACTATGAAATAATGAGAAATATGTCGCAATACATTCAGTCAAAACACCAGGTGTCTATCAGTAGTTTGCAGACATAATATGGGTTAAAAACGTAACATCAGCATTTCTAACGTATGTACCAATTAACAAGACGTAATAAGAGAGGGTACAGACTGCATAACTAGGTAGGCCATGTTAATGTAAATATTATTACTTAGGCCGTTATAGGAAAGTTCGTGACGATGAACATGGTGATAAAACTGCATACACGTCCGAGAGTTCTCGCTCATACCTGCGTGCTGCATGGGTTATTGTTCATTAAAATACCTTCGAAGAGGTAACGGCCGGTTTAACCATCTCAGGACGTGGTTGATTAGTTTCACGCTCTAATGATGGGCGCCGCAGTGACTGACTGCAGCGCCTGTAGTCGTGTGTCTTTGACCAGTTGTGGCAAATATTTTGACTCGAGTTTTATGTAAATTAGTTTGGATTGTGTTGTTAAGTTATACCTTGTCCACCAGGTTAACCACTTTTTGACAGTTATTGAAAGATGGAAATAGTGATTGCAGCAACGTGACAATGCCATTATTGACCCGATTATTGATACTTTAATTAGTATCGATTATCGATTTTATTATCGATTATATTAACGACTAATATTATCGGATTGGGAAAGAGATGTGGCCTTCGACACTATTATAGAGAAATAACCAATCACAATAAATTTAGGTGAAAACGGCGAGTCTTCAGACGAAAGTTCCATGTCGGAAGACGACTAATAATAAACAAATATGTATAAATATTCATCTGGTTGTTTTAATTTTCGTATACAAACCCCTTAACATAGCCATTGATTTATTTTGAAAAAGATTCTGTTTAATTTATAATATTATATTGATATTTGAGTGAATTCGATTTATCGATACTGATTTATATATCATGTATAAAATTATTACATCGAATACATTCGATCCCATCACTAGTTACGATAGAATGTAACTAAATTTAATACGATAAACAATTATCTTTTTTTTTTGGAAAACCTGTTATATTTACGGTATTATAATGTTTGTAAGAAGTCATAATTAAGATAATGTAATAACATAACTCAATTAGAATATTTATTTTTAAACTCATTTTAAAGTTAACTTTTACGTAATTTGGAACAGTTACGTTCTAAAGCTGCTGTCAAAAAGTGGTTAACCTGGTGGACAAGGTACAAATATCTTTATTTTAGTCATGGTACTTTGAATGGATGCTCCATAAAATTGTATTTATATTTGGTGATTTTTTTATCTGTTCAGCATAATTTTGCTGATTTCCGTGAAATCGTGTTCGTAAAAGGCGTGCTGAAATTTTTTTATAGTATGAGATATAA
Source organism: Saturnia japonica (assembly GCA_033032175.1). Lineage (NCBI taxonomy): Eukaryota > Metazoa > Arthropoda > Insecta > Lepidoptera > Saturniidae > Saturnia > Saturnia japonica. The sequence goes on from CM065317.1 coordinate 1,756,951, forward strand.
TAGTTTTTTTTTTATTAGTTCTAGTTATTCTATTACTCACATTGAATGGTATTTTATGTTTAACCTTTTTATTATTGTTTAAATATAATATATTTCAATATTGTCTATCTACCAGTTATTATCTCCAATATGAGGAAATATTAAACTGAGGATTGAAAGTATATTATAATAAACTTGACAGCTACGATATTTATATGTTCAGTTACTGGTTTCAACAGAAAGTTCGTGATGATGTAATGAAAGAAAAGAAGATATTTCTATGTAATCATCAGTCTGTGTAAATGGCTTGCGGTTGCAGACCTCTACGTATTGTATAATCATGATGTTCATTGTTGTTTTTTTTCTGTTTACACCGTGGATTCATTTCATTAATCCTGTAATCAACATCTTATATGGTATCGCTATTATAAGTTTGTGTAACAGTTAAAACAGAGAAAAGTATAAAGACTTAAAAACCGGCTGCCCATCTCAAGACATGAATGAACTCATGAATGACAGCGCTGACGTAAGACCGCCAACGGCGATGTGTGCCGTTCTGCTAATTGCTGCTCCGAAGGCCACTCGCTATTGTCAAAACAGTCTTTACCTTGGACTTTACCGACTACCTCCATATCAGTGTTGTCATAATTATTATTTGATTTTGTATGTGTCTGAAAGGTGTGATGATACGTCTTTATCATAATATATTCTGTGGTAATTTTATATATTGTGATAATATCACATAATGTTCAATGGAATATGCGGTGGAAGATGGTAACATACTGGATCTAGAATAGAAATAAGAATTTTAAACTCGTGTAACATATCTAGCGTCAGGTATAATTAATATCGAAGTAAATAAAATTATAATAAACTACTGTTACCTGAAGTGCCTAGAGACTTCGGAATTATGTGAGCTTTGATGATGGAGAAGGAGATGGATATGCTTGAATCTGAGCTATCGGTGAAGGAAAATATTATATCGCAAAGGAACCACAACATGGTGGTAGAGCATTTAATGTTACTCATCTGACTATCTACGAAATCACAATAGCAATCTTTTGTTCCGATCGTTTGTTTGAACTCCGGGCTCCATTCTAGGAATAACGTATGACACTACGCTGTCAATTTACATCCGATGGTATTTTAGTCAAATGATACTGTCTGAATACAATACAGAGGGGTAAACAATGCATCAAATAAAGGGTATTGAGGTACATATAACTTATAAGCTCTATCTAATCAACTCGACCTGGGAAAGGTTTCTTGATGTATCAATTTTGTTTCATCCTTTCAAGATGGGCCAGCTAACGAAGTCATTTGGGACTTTATTTTACCTATGCTATAGGCCAGAGTTATAAAGCTCCGTATCATCTCTCTAAAAATGTACTGATAAAAGTTTAGTCTCTGAAGTAGTCATGTTTATTTAAAGGATAGTGCCCATTAATATTATCAAATATGGCCAGTTAAATGTTAAATTACCTAGGCGATGATAATGCCGTATTTATCGTATCAATATAAAAAAATTATACTTCATTATGTTGATAGAGCAAATTGTTGCATACCGCGCACATGGCAGCGTCGATGGGGCGCTTACCTACCCGGTTTATTGCACTGCGGAAAAACCTGGCATTCACACGACATTATTGATTTATTCATTGTCGGGCGCCACGTGTTCATAGTTTTATACACGTTTAACTTTCCCCAGGGATGTACTTTTATATTATAGTTCTTCGTGTAAATCAGAAATAACGCACAAAAACCTCGTGAAGCTGGAGCAGTGAAAAGATATTTCCTTGTGCTCGTCTGTTTAGCTATCAGTCCCAAATAGAAAAGCCGTCATTTATCCTTTTGGTGGGTCCCATGAGAGACGAAATATCAGGTTCCTAGACCCTTTAAAGAAGCGGCCTAAGAAAGACGTGTGTGGAAGGCCAATTGTCCTGTTTTATGGTTCGGCTAAACTAACTAAGTTCGTAATAAAAGTGACAAAAAATGTGACATTGACCATTTTCGCAACAGCAGATTTGTTCAAAAATTATAATATATCTTTTTTGTAGATAGTTCAATTCTCTACAAGAATATGTATCAGTAATTGGAAGAAGCTGATCCGTCAACAAACTACAAAATTCCAAAGTTTGTTCCGCTTGTTTTACTTCTTTTACAGTTGTTACTTGTACTAAATTCATCTACTAATGCTGGTAACCCCTGTCACGGTAATTGGACTTAAGAGCTGCTCTACTCTTCTAGATTTACCAAAAACGCTTTCTAGTTCATCGTAGTTTAAAATCAAATATGATTGTGCTTATTGTGCGTAAACCTTATCCAATAAAGAAGCAAAGCAACCAGTCGGTAACTCATTTCAAGTTGAAGTACTCTTTGAACTTAGTGAATGTGGATTTAATGTACTCGCGGCTATTGTCTGGCTCTAAGGTTCGTTGGAGCTGCCGCGAGCTGCAGGAAGCGCTTTATCCTCCGCGTTAATTAAACCCCTCGGTTGATGTCGCAACGGCCTGATAAGTTCTCGGTCGCGCACAATTCTAACCATTTTCACCAACATGCTAGAATTCTAACGAATACTGCAAAATTATTTTTCCTGCAAGTATTATGAATTATGTGATACCATTGGTCTAGTTTCTGTCTGCAGTACTCCATTCGTGTTCTGCATTCTATTGTCATTGTAGGATTTCTTAGAGTATTTATATGTACTAGCGATCGCCCTAATGTCGAAATTCGACCAGTGACTTTTTGATTATAGAATATTTTCTGTTTGACATTTACAGTATTCATGAATCTAAACAATGAGTATTATCTACATCACTTGCTGTCACTTTTCGTTTGAGTGACAAGGTCAATATTTTGGGGGGTCTAAGTTCAATGGCATTGGTTGTGTTAGGATTTGCAGTATTAATTAATTTAATTTAATATATTAGTAACAGATATTATAGATAAATTTTAGCTTTCTGCACTCCTCCATATAAACTTTAACCGTGCCAAATCTTACAGTCTTCCATGCACGCAATACGCTTAAAAAGGGGTAGAAAGTTTTTGCTTCACGTATTAATATAATATATAGATTCTACTAATCATCCTAATAAAGGCCTGGTTTTAGTGTATTTCGCGGTACGCGGACTTAAGAATACCTATGGTTATTAGTGGCACTACTCTCACGAATGTAATTTTACTAAAGAGTAAACAAGATATATAAACTAAAATAGCTGATAGGAGAAATATTTTAATTAAGAAACGTGAGAATTGGTATTTCAAATTTTTTTTACAAAATATTATTTGTTTTTTTAACTGACTTCAACAAAAGACCACTAGTTACTACTACTAGGGTACTACTAGGTTACTACATTCGAATGGTTATGGATGTTCAGCCTATCAGGTGAGGTTGTAGCCATCACGCTAAATCTATACAAGATAATTAAAAGAAACAAACCCAACTTCAATGGTTTTGTATAGTTCCCTTGTGTATCTTTGAAGTTACAGGTCTAATACCAATGAAATTAAAATGGAACTATCTTTAAGGTCAATCTATCGAACAAAAAAAGAATCATCCAAATCGGTTCATAAACAAAGAAGTTATGGCCGAACAATCATAGAAATATATACATGCGAATTGAGCAACCAGACTATAAATATACATTCGAATTTAACAATACCTTCATATAAATAAAATATGGAGGAGTAAGATTCTATTAAAACATCCACGTCTTTCCATCGAAGATGACGGTATAGGTTTCAAACTTACGTCGACTTGACCAAATATGACTTTGTGTCTCCTGTCTCCTCCTATAGCTTATTCCAGCGACTGTGTGGAACGGAGGCACTTTGACTTTTAATTTAATTAAAACTCTTTGGTGTTACTCGCACAATGCTGATATCTCCTCGGTCGCGCTTAATTCAACCCTTTGGAAGCAAGTCAACTTCGAAAACAATATCTGAACCCGGATTTTATTACATGTCACCTAATACATGAGTGATTAAATTGTACCAAAACAAAGTGTGCTAGGTGGATTGTGGAAATTCGGAACTTGGCAGAAATTGATAGAAACAACTAAACATTAAATATTTTAGTTCGTATAAAATTTAAAAATCTATTCAGAGAATGAAATTTATATAAATATAATAGGTAGGTACATGCTTTTCGTTGTTGTTTCTTTTAATTTCAATTTTAAATACAATTATTTTAAAGTTTTTAAATACAGGTAGTTAGTTCCACATGAGACTTCGTTTGTTCATAATACTTTGTGGCTAGTATATTATAAAAAAAAATTATGATGTGATTTAAAAGTATTTAGAAATAGTATCTAAATTATTTAATGCAAGTATATATTTGTATTTGACAAAGTCAACAGCTACAATGAACTTTTAGAGAAGATGTGAATACTGAATAGCGATCTTAAAAAACTTATAGCTCAAACTGTTTAATATTCGAAAGCTCTTGTTGAATTTAAATAGCCTTGATACAATACCAGTTCCAACAATATAGATTTTCCATCAATAAATCTATATTTATTCACCATTCAACGCAAAAAACATGCAGAGACCTGCGTAGACGCAGCGTGTGGCGGCGCGGCGCTCTAGTTCACGCACACATAGAATCGAACTGACCAGTTAGATTTGAATATATAGGTACTTTTGTATGTGTGTGTGTATGTAAAGTGTCTTAAAGCGACCTTGTGGGGCGATCGTGACTAACGCGGTCGTCAAACTGCCTGTGCGCGCATGTGCACACTAAATGTTATTTTTAAGTTTATTTTTACTAGTTTTAGCCGACGGTTTCGCACGTGGCTTCCGTTTTGTAGTCAAGCGACATGTTTATTATCGAGTGTTGAATGTGTTATAAATACGTTTTTACTAATATTTAAATGTGTGCTATTTAATATTTTCTAGCTATCTATCTAAACTGTCCACGGTTTCTATGTACCTACAGTAAAAGCTCCATAATCGCGCTTCCTTCATTCGCGTTTTCACTATTCGCGGGTTAAAAAAATGCGACCCAATTCCTATATTCGCGGCTAAAGATTTCTTTATTCGCGGATCTAATCGGTACATACATACATATTGATAAAAAGGATTTCAATATGTAGGTATCCAACCGAATATCCTTTCTAAAGACGCCGTCAAATGGACAAATAAAAAAGTAAAATATACTTTATTACAATTATGCCTAAAGTATATTGTTTATTAGTTTTTAACTGCCGAGCAAAAAATAATTACTAAATTCTTTAAACCATTGCATAAGCCTGAAGATAATAATTAATCATTATGGCCAAAAACTTCAATTATTTTTTTTTTTTAATATAAGTACTTGTTTTTTATTTTATCACCTAGGAACGTATCCCCTATAATCCCATAAAAATTACCATCTCATATTCACGGTTTCTGTATTCGCGGCATATTTACGGAACATATACCCCGCGAATAAAGAGCTTTTACTGTATATTTCACGTGATTTCTAGGTTTTGATAGTTCCTCAGACTTGCTTATCGGCTCTCTAAATGAAGCATTAAGGTGCAAGAGATGTTGGATGACAGCTCAATGACATCCAAGCTGGAATCCCATACACGCGCCCGCTGATGAAGGACTGAGGATATATGGACAGCTAAATGTGCGTTTGACGCTTTTGACCCAATCAATTGTCATACATGTCACATATACATCATAAATAAAGTTGATTCGCTTCCATTCACTTTTGGGCTCTGGCTAGCCGCTCTAGTCACTGCGAGTCGCGGCTGGACGTCTGTGACTTTGAATTCTTATATATATATATTCAGCGATCACCATTACACTAGTATTCCTTTTTATACAGTATATAATATAACTATATAATTAGCGTTTTGTCCGCGGCTTCGCTAGCGTTATAAGTTGTACCCTATTCTATGTGTTTATGACCCTTTCTAACTGAATATCTAAATACTAGTTTTCATAGATCTATATTCAAAAATGACGCATTTTCATACATACTTTCATCCCTCTTTTCACCACCTTGAGGGTTGAATTTCCAAAAAACCCTTTCTTATTGCTCGCTGTAAAAGGAACCCGCGTGCAAGGTTTGATTTGTTTTCAAAACGACATTATTTGTTGCCATACTTTAAGTACTTATCTGAGTAAGAACTTAAAGCATCGTAATTAATTATCGATAGCGAGAATTACGAGTTATTAAAATATAGTGTTGCCAGCATCGAACGTCAAAAGTTCCGTTTTGTAGTGCGAGTGAAGTGCCAAAAAAATTAATTTAACTATTTCTTAAATGTGTTTTGTTTATTGTTGTATGATACCTTTTCGTATGTTTTTAATAGTAGCATTGTAAAGTGACGGGGCTTTGCTTGATGGTGAGTAAATGACAATCCAAGAACATTGGCGACCACTGAAATATCAACAGTCCAGCGCTAGTCGCCGCGCCGATGTCATATCGACCTGACTAAATAGATACTGGGTATGCACTGTATGATCTAGAAACACGACGCGCTTATCTAAATTACTGTGGAATTTAATTATAAGAATACAGTTTCTGAACGTGATGTGGATTATGAAAAAAAAGTGTGTGTGCCAAATGTCAGATTGTAACATTGTAATGTATTGCGTTGTACGCTGGATGTTGCCGACGGTATTACTATTTGTTAAACTGTATTTAAAGAGTATGATTAAAGTGTATCGAGTTAAAAAAGGCGTTTACTTAAAAAAATAGAACCAAATAATTAACACTACATTACTATGACGAGTTTTTTACCATATTATGCATTGTGGCCTTACACATATTGTGATGTTTTTATTACATAAGTCGCACATAAACATTTACTAGAATCAATAAAAACAAACCAAAAACTCTCAACACTGAATATATGAAAAATGGTTCTATGGATTTTAAATAAATGCTAAATCGGATCGAAACAAACGAGTTGGCAACACTGTTAAATTGTGTAATTATAAAATATGTAATACCTAAAGTAACAATTCCTATTCAGATAGCAATATAATAAATTATTGTACCTAAGTAAGAACAATAATTCACAGATATATTTCGAGATACTTAAAGAATTAGAAATGAGAACATAAATTCGCTTCGGGGCTTCTTCCCCGGCCGCGCCGGCCCGTTGCTGGCATATTTATTACCTAGATAATGTTATAGGTAGTTGCTTATTTAACGATTTTGATATCGAAACTATTCATGTATACAGGTTGATGCTATAACATTTTTTATTTTATTTTATAAAATTACTTATTGAAATTAAATGTTAAAGACACAAAATAAAGTGGCAGGCAAGCGTACGGTCATAGCCTGTGGACTTTTGTATCACTAACCCGTTGCCCGCCTTAAACCCCTCTTTCCCAAGGAGCTCTAAAATACTTACTCACCATAGGAATTCAACACAAGGTTATTTAGTTGTGGTCTTCTGTAGGGAAGATATTACCAGTTGGGCTGCTCTAAGTAGAGAGAAATATCCGAAGAAATTTCTGTGTGCCCGATCTCTTTTAATGACTTCACTTTTTTCGTTATTTGATATCTCCTTCTAATTTTATTAATCCAAATATATAACTTTATGAACAGTTATGTATTGAGCAAACATTTGAATTCTCAGAAGTGCCCGCATTTATGTTTTATCGCTTCTTTTTCTAATTAAACAATAAGATAGGGACAGTAAAAGGAAAAACTGTAAACTGTTTTGTATGTAACTTGCTTTATGGTCTATGAACCACGGTACATTTAGTTATACAGTCATTAATTTATACAAAATAAATATGAATTTGTAATTTATGACAAATTTTGTAATTTTCTTTTCAACTGTACATTTTTCGTTATATAAATACATACACATTGAAACACACAAACGCGCAACTATATTTTTCGATTTTTAACAGACTTCAATAAAACACGAGAGGTTGCTCAATTCGAATATATTTTAAAGGATGTTCAGCCATTACTTCTTTGTTTATGAACCGATTTGGATGATTATTTTTTTGTTTGATAGGGGACACCTCAAGATTGGTCCCATTTTAATTTCACTGGCATTGTAACTTCAACTTCGAAGATACATCAGTGAACTCTTCAAAATTATTGCAGTTGGTTTTCTTATTTGTTAAAAATTTCTTGTTGTATAATAATAATTGTGTATGTAATTTAAAAATTATAACACCATAATTAGCTGGTAAATAAATTTTAATATGTATAAACACTTATTTATTATCTTTATGCAAAGCGTTCAACCGTATAGAAAAGTAAAAAAATATACAATTATATTTCCCATCTAATTGGTTTTTCTAAGCGAACTGAAACACTCAGTTCGCCTCCCTCGCGTCATCTGTGCTGTCTCTTTTATTTCTCAGAGCTTTTCTAGTATATAAATATATTTTTTTTATAATATACTTCACACTAAATAAGCTTTTAATATTCGTACCATATTTAGTATATACTTAAATAGATTAGATGTGTATATACGGAGCCGTTGATAGAAGCTAATGTATACTGTACATTATATATTAAATTCTTTTGTGAGAATTATAATTAAAACGTGATTCTTATCTAGCAAGCTTAAACATATCACCTCATATATAATTAAGTTAATAGCTTAGCTTATAAACTTTTAGATCATGCTGTATTAAAAAAGATTCCAATCACTGTCATTTGTTACCCTTTATCAGAGTATATATCAATGAAACACAGTACAACGTTCAACATTAGCATGCTTACTAGTGTTGTGTAGCCGAATTTCTTTGGCGGATTTTCGGGTAAGTTCTTTTTCGTCTCATTGAATTGCAATGCATCTTTATACATAACTAGCGTTGGCCCTAAGCTCGAAATTCGATCATAGATTATTTTCTGTTTGACATTTGTAGTATTCATGAACCTAAACAATGAGTATTATCTACATCACTCGCTGTCACTTTCCATTGATTGACAATGTCAATATTTTGGGGGGTCTAAGTTCAATGGCATTGGTTATGTTAGGATTCGCAGTATTAGTTTATTTAATTTTATATATTAGTAACAGATATTATAGATAAATTCTAGCTTTCTGCACAGTCTTCCGTGCACGCAATACACTTATAAAGGTACCGAAATCTTTTGCTTCACGTATTAATATATAGATACTGCTAATGTCACAAGGATGGAATATTTATTTATTTTATTTATCGATACACAGTGATCTCACAGCTAATAAAGTACATAAAGTACATATATAGTATATAAATAACACACAGAAAGCAAATTAAAAGTGCGAACAGATATATATACAGTTACATAAATTTGGTTGGCAAAATTAGGTAAAAAATTGACTGGTTAGATTTTTATTAAGTTTGAGAGAATTGGTTTGAAATATATCAATGTCTATGGTTTTGGAATTGTTATTAATTTGATTGCTAACTCTAACTAAAAAATATTTCTTTCTATATGATGATTTCTCTAACGCGGCGTGTGTAAAGAAAGGGAACAAGTTTCTTGTATATACAATAGGTACTCGCAAGTTAATATTACTTAGCAGTTCTGCGCAGTCTAACATATCGTTAGTAATTTTTAAAAGATATATGTGATATCTGCTATTCGTCTGCATTCATGGAGAGGAAGAATATGATTGTAATTACAACTAAGGAAATAGGTCTTTTGGAACCATTTTTCTAATCTTCCAAAAACAGTGACTACTATGCTAGAACTTTCTAGGGAGTTTTAGTGGCAACTCGAAATTTATGTTTCTTAATAGTTTAATTCAATTCACTGCTGCACAATAACCAAATTATATTACACAAATTACTACAAAAGTTACAAAATATATAGTCAGATAGAGCATGTTTATGAATTAAAATAAAAACCACTACATAGTAGATTGAGATACCGTCAACGACTCGTCAAAAGTGTTAATTACATTTATACAGACTTCGGCGATTATTTCAATACCGTGCAAAAAGATTTAAAAGAAACAATTTGTGCTAGTTGCTTGAAAACCTATCGCCCTGTTGTAAAAGTTACATCTAACAGAGTACATAATAATTAGATGCAATTTTTTCATGTTAATATTTGATAAAATTTTCCTAAATTTTTTTTTTTTTCTAATTTACTAATGTTTTCTCGACTACATACATCAGCTAAAACTAACCAAAACCTCACAATTTAGAAATTTTGATTGTCGGTTGAAATAAAAAGAAACCGAATACGAAACATTGGTTGCTTCTCTAATGAAAAATTGGAAACTTTGTCAATGGCATTTATTTGATCGAGATAAAAACCGAACTTCGGCCCAACACCCACAGATCTATACTAATTTAATGAGTAAAATTATCCATGGAATGTACCTCTAAGAATGTAGTTCTAATCCCATGAACTAAACGATTTATAGACTGAGAAACTTATCTTTTTAAGTGTGTTTATAGAGAAACTTTAATTAATTTCAAGTTAATGTAATCTTTTTATGGTTTAAATTTATTATTATTTTAGCAATTCTTTACGGCTACTAATCTTCGGAGTGTTGTGACATTCTTTGACTATTGATTTATTATTCATTATCAATTCTTAATTTAGATTTTTATTTTCGATTTAAATAAATTTGTTAAATAAACTAAACTAAATATTTCTTACTTATAAATGGGAATTTTATGAGATGATAACTGATTTTGTGAATTATAGAAAATGTAATCATGAAAAATACTTCTGAAAAAGAAGCGCGAGAAACAAACACCATGCAAGTGATAGAATTGAAACTTTTTTAAAAGGGAGTCGTGGATAGCCTAAAAACTGTGTGTTAGATTGTATAGAATGTTTATCTGTCTTTCTCATTCTCTCCATGTTATATCTTCCTTCTCTCTCATATAACGAAACCTGACGCATCCTTAAAATTTAACTCTCAATTCTCGTCTAATTATCGATTCGCCGCCTAAGAAGTTTCAGTTCAAAAATGTAGGTATGCAAGTCACGTCAGAGAACTAGTTCAGTATCTGTAAAGAATAGGTTATGTGTGGATGTAATGAATATTTAACCGGGGAAGGAGTGTTCCGAGGCGGTTCCCGGATGCGTAAATACCGCTTCATCATTTATTAACGCTGTTCGGACGTTGATGTGTTACAATTTCCTCTTAACGTCTTTTCCTACTGAATTTAATAGAATTTAATTATCTTATGTAAAAAATATGCTGCAGCGTAATCTAAGTCCAGGACATTTAATTTTTTCTACGAATGTTACGAAATAGTTCGTATGATGGCCGGAACTTTTGAAGTGAAGACTTCTTTAGCATCGTTGTGATTTGAAAGTCGATGAAACGAAAAAGCGAAAGCGACAGTAAAAAGAGACAGACACATACATTTATAAGATTTAACGTAGGTGGAAATGAGATAGGAAAGTTTTAGGCAATGGTAGAATAGTACAAAATAGGTTTGTTGCCATGCAATAATGATTTTTATTACGTCACAAAAAAGACACGAAACAAAAACTTTTTAGACAACACTTATGACATTCTGTTATTGATTGATATTGTGTTAGGTTACCATGGATATTTCAAATGTGCATTAATTGAAAAAGATATTGTGAATAATGGTTATGAGTATTTGTATGTACATTTTCATAAATTTAAATTAGTGTATTTGATCATTTTCTGTATTATAAAACATAGTTTCCCTTCTACCGCGTGTGAATTGTACACATTTTTTTTTATTTCTCGCTGGTCCATAAACAATATTTAGTTATACAATAATCCATATACAAGGCATCGTGTGTTACTAACTTTATTACACGTTCATTTAGTACTTTTTTCTAGCTAGATTATAGTCGAGTGGTAGATAGTAAAATATTAATAAAAACATATATATTTTTAATATAAATTACTATTTTAAAATGGACTGAAAAGTATAAAATAATTTCTCCTTGCCGCATACAAATTCCTAACTTGACAATCTTAATTCTTTGTATTTTTTTAATTTATTGAAGTAATTATTTTCTGCCTTTTAGTCTTGTGCAAACAAATAAATAAACGAACAGAAAAGAAAGGAGGTAATATTGCATTTTCATCAAGTTGTAAGTAATGATTAATGTTTAAAATTGAATGCTCGTCGGGATATTTGTTAAAATGGGTTTGCAAAATTTGTACCGGAAAGACAAATACAAAAGAAACCGAGCAAAAATATAATATTTAAATGGTCTAAATTCTGTTTTATGAAATTCTGTAGTGACATTATACTTAGTATGTAACAGGGATATTAGGGATATTATTACGGAGATTTCGAATATTTTTGTTAAGTTTCTTTTTGAAAATTCGACAGTGTTTCTCATTCGACTTCATCACTATCAGAAATTATTCGAAGTGTTTAGTATTAGATCGCATTCAGAGTGGTGCTTTTTAACTAAACAACTCTACTTCAGTTATCAAACTATTGCTTTTATATCCCCCCTATGATAAGATAGGCTATAACGTTGAAATTTATTGTACAATAGTTACAGTAGTGTACCCTCTATATGAATAATATATCTAAGAATAGTTTATAGTCGGTAGTTAATGTTTATACGTCTCCCTTATGGGAACTTAAGTGCCTGAGAACCGTACCGCCTTGACCGGCTTGACCGGCGATCCGTCGATCCGACGATGGAATTTATCTTTAGAACGGATGTTTTGAATGTCATAGGAGTGTGAATCAATATTCTGGTAACATTAAATAAACTGTTTAATTAAAGCGAGTTATGAGCGAGGTACTGGGTTCGAATCCCAGGTCAAGCAAAGTGTTATTGGGTTTTTCATATGAAATTCTCAGTAGCAGCTCGGAGTTTGGTTTCGTGCCCGATTAATGGCAATAGGCTCGCCCCTTATTACATGAGACCTAAAAACATACTCGGCGAACTGTGGGTGTACATTACGTACACCTCTGCCTAACCCTTCGGGGAATACAGGCGTGATGGTATGTTATGTTATGTTTAATTAAAATGAATTTATATACGAGGTTGATTTAGATACCCTTACAATACTTCCGTGGTTACGGGGTAGAGCTAGGGCACAGAGAAATTTCTTTGGAGATTTCTCTCTACTTCGGGCGGCCCGACTGGTGGAATACCTTCGCCCTACAGAAGATCGCAGACAAATAACTATGTAGGGTTTACAGAGTTCCTTAGGGTAAAGGGTTCAAGGTCAGCTATGTCCAGTAATTTTATTACAAAAAATCATGTGCAGATTTAACTATAGATATATTAATATAGATCTCTCTTTAAAACATGTAATTTAGTGTCTAGTTTAATTATATACATCTTGTGACTTTCTTGTTTCCAGAATTTTTTTACGGATTGTTGTTAAATTATTTGACAGGTTAATATTGTTATCCATATTAAAAATATACTTAAAAGCTGACAAAATGTCTATGGTTTTGGAATTGTTATTAATTTGATTGCTAACTCTAACTAAAAAATATTTCTTTCTATATGATGATTTCTCTAACGCGGCGTGTGTAAAGAAAGGGAACAAGTTTCTTGTATATACAATAGGTACTCGCAAGTTAATATTACTTAGCAGTTCTGCGCAGTCTAACATATCGTTAGTAATTTTTAAAAGATATATGTGATATCTGCTATTCGTCTGCATTCATGGAGAGGAAGAATATGATTGTAATTACAACTAAGGAAATAGGTCTTTTGGAACCATTTTTCTAATCTTCCAAAAACAGTGACTACTATGCTAGAACTTTCTAGGGAGTTTTAGTGGCAACTCGAAATTTATGTTTCTTAATAGTTTAATTCAATTCACTGCTGCACAATAACCAAATTATATTACACAAATTACTACAAAAGTTACAAAATATATAGTCAGATAGAGCATGTTTATGAATTAAAATAAAAACCACTACATAGTAGATTGAGATACCGTCAACGACTCGTCAAAAGTGTTAATTACATTTATACAGACTTCGGCGATTATTTCAATACCGTGCAAAAAGATTTAAAAGAAACAATTTGTGCTAGTTGCTTGAAAACCTATCGCCCTGTTGTAAAAGTTACATCTAACAGAGTACATAATAATTAGATGCAATTTTTTCATGTTAATATTTGATAAAATTTTCCTAAATTTTTTTTTTTTCTAATTTACTAATGTTTTCTCGACTACATACATCAGCTAAAACTAACCAAAACCTCACAATTTAGAAATTTTGATTGTCGGTTGAAATAAAAAGAAACCGAATACGAAACATTGGTTGCTTCTCTAATGAAAAATTGGAAACTTTGTCAATGGCATTTATTTGATCGAGATAAAAACCGAACTTCGGCCCAACACCCACAGATCTATACTAATTTAATGAGTAAAATTATCCATGGAATGTACCTCTAAGAATGTAGTTCTAATCCCATGAACTAAACGATTTATAGACTGAGAAACTTATCTTTTTAAGTGTGTTTATAGAGAAACTTTAATTAATTTCAAGTTAATGTAATCTTTTTATGGTTTAAATTTATTATTATTTTAGCAATTCTTTACGGCTACTAATCTTCGGAGTGTTGTGACATTCTTTGACTATTGATTTATTATTCATTATCAATTCTTAATTTAGATTTTTATTTTCGATTTAAATAAATTTGTTAAATAAACTAAACTAAATATTTCTTACTTATAAATGGGAATTTTATGAGATGATAACTGATTTTGTGAATTATAGAAAATGTAATCATGAAAAATACTTCTGAAAAAGAAGCGCGAGAAACAAACACCATGCAAGTGATAGAATTGAAACTTTTTTAAAAGGGAGTCGTGGATAGCCTAAAAACTGTGTGTTAGATTGTATAGAATGTTTATCTGTCTTTCTCATTCTCTCCATGTTATATCTTCCTTCTCTCTCATATAACGAAACCTGACGCATCCTTAAAATTTAACTCTCAATTCTCGTCTAATTATCGATTCGCCGCCTAAGAAGTTTCAGTTCAAAAATGTAGGTATGCAAGTCACGTCAGAGAACTAGTTCAGTATCTGTAAAGAATAGGTTATGTGTGGATGTAATGAATATTTAACCGGGGAAGGAGTGTTCCGAGGCGGTTCCCGGATGCGTAAATACCGCTTCATCATTTATTAACGCTGTTCGGACGTTGATGTGTTACAATTTCCTCTTAACGTCTTTTCCTACTGAATTTAATAGAATTTAATTATCTTATGTAAAAAATATGCTGCAGCGTAATCTAAGTCCAGGACATTTAATTTTTTCTACGAATGTTACGAAATAGTTCGTATGATGGCCGGAACTTTTGAAGTGAAGACTTCTTTAGCATCGTTGTGATTTGAAAGTCGATGAAACGAAAAAGCGAAAGCGACAGTAAAAAGAGACAGACACATACATTTATAAGATTTAACGTAGGTGGAAATGAGATAGGAAAGTTTTAGGCAATGGTAGAATAGTACAAAATAGGTTTGTTGCCATGCAATAATGATTTTTATTACGTCACAAAAAAGACACGAAACAAAAACTTTTTAGACAACACTTATGACATTCTGTTATTGATTGATATTGTGTTAGGTTACCATGGATATTTCAAATGTGCATTAATTGAAAAAGATATTGTGAATAATGGTTATGAGTATTTGTATGTACATTTTCATAAATTTAAATTAGTGTATTTGATCATTTTCTGTATTATAAAACATAGTTTCCCTTCTACCGCGTGTGAATTGTACACATTTTTTTTTATTTCTCGCTGGTCCATAAACAATATTTAGTTATACAATAATCCATATACAAGGCATCGTGTGTTACTAACTTTATTACACGTTCATTTAGTACTTTTTTCTAGCTAGATTATAGTCGAGTGGTAGATAGTAAAATATTAATAAAAACATATATATTTTTAATATAAATTACTATTTTAAAATGGACTGAAAAGTATAAAATAATTTCTCCTTGCCGCATACAAATTCCTAACTTGACAATCTTAATTCTTTGTATTTTTTTAATTTATTGAAGTAATTATTTTCTGCCTTTTAGTCTTGTGCAAACAAATAAATAAACGAACAGAAAAGAAAGGAGGTAATATTGCATTTTCATCAAGTTGTAAGTAATGATTAATGTTTAAAATTGAATGCTCGTCGGGATATTTGTTAAAATGGGTTTGCAAAATTTGTACCGGAAAGACAAATACAAAAGAAACCGAGCAAAAATATAATATTTAAATGGTCTAAATTCTGTTTTATGAAATTCTGTAGTGACATTATACTTAGTATGTAACAGGGATATTAGGGATATTATTACGGAGATTTCGAATATTTTTGTTAAGTTTCTTTTTGAAAATTCGACAGTGTTTCTCATTCGACTTCATCACTATCAGAAATTATTCGAAGTGTTTAGTATTAGATCGCATTCAGAGTGGTGCTTTTTAACTAAACAACTCTACTTCAGTTATCAAACTATTGCTTTTATATCCCCCCTATGATAAGATAGGCTATAACGTTGAAATTTATTGTACAATAGTTACAGTAGTGTACCCTCTATATGAATAATATATCTAAGAATAGTTTATAGTCGGTAGTTAATGTTTATACGTCTCCCTTATGGGAACTTAAGTGCCTGAGAACCGTACCGCCTTGACCGGCTTGACCGGCGATCCGTCGATCCGACGATGGAATTTATCTTTAGAACGGATGTTTTGAATGTCATAGGAGTGTGAATCAATATTCTGGTAACATTAAATAAACTGTTTAATTAAAGCGAGTTATGAGCGAGGTACTGGGTTCGAATCCCAGGTCAAGCAAAGTGTTATTGGGTTTTTCATATGAAATTCTCAGTAGCAGCTCGGAGTTTGGTTTCGTGCCCGATTAATGGCAATAGGTTCGCCCCTTATTACATGAGACCTAAAAACATACTCGGCGAACTGTGGGTGTACATTACGTACACCTCTGCCTAACCCTTCGGGGAATACAGGCGTGATGGTATGTTATGTTATGTTTAATTAAAATGAATTTATATACGAGGTTGATTTAGATACCCTTACAATACTTCCGTGGTTACGGGGTAGAGCTAGGGCACAGAGAAATTTCTTTGGAGATTTCTCTCTACTTCGGGCGGCCCGACTGGTGGAATACCTTCGCCCTACAGAAGATCGCAGACAAATAACTATGTAGGGTTTACAGAGTTCCTTAGGGTAAAGGGTTCAAGGTCAGCTATGTCCAGTAATTTTATTACAAAAAAATCATGTGCAGATTTAACTATAGATATATTAATATAGATCTCTCTTTAAAACATGTAATTTAGTGTCTAGTTTAATTATATACATCTTGTGACTTTCTTGTTTCCAGAATTTTTTTACGGATTGTTGTTAAATTATTTGACAGGTTAATATTGTTATCCATATTAAAAATATACTTAAAAGCTGACAAAATGATATGAAATGTTTTAAATTAACTTCGCATAAGCAAGAACATTTCCCGTATATTTAAAAGATTATTTACTTACTCTGTATCTATAAACTCGCGGATTAAATTGCTCATCATAACTTTTGCTTTCCTTCAGATTCACTTTTGTATGAAGATATAATATTTTGTGATGGTTTAAAAAGTAAAAACAAAAACGTATGTATTTCCCACACTATAAAGACTTACGTCATAATCGTTTTTGTTTGATTTTATTATAACGAAGGTTATTGTATAACGTTCAGATATTACTTCGTATTGAATACAGTTTAAATAAGGAAGTATTTTGTTTTTAATTACAAATAACATTTACAAAAATTTCGAATTACAAATGAAGATAGATGCTCAGTTAGAGCGGGGGAGTTACTCTTAAAGATAATAATGTCAGGGATAAGCATATTCGGGAACATTTAAATTCATTACAAAATTGCCGAAAATCGTACAGTCATGTTATGCGTCGTGATATAGACCATATGACAAAATTCGTTATGGGCATAAGAGACTCTAAAAGAAGTCGATATTGATCACCAAGCATCTGATTGGGAACAATTACGAGAGACGTTACAACGATGGGTTTATTATATACCTGGAAATTATACAATTACGCCAAGAATGGCGCATTAACACTAGGGAGAGGGCTGACATCAAAAGATATGGGAACTGAGGCAGGCTAGAAGAAGAAGACTAAAAAAAGTAATTTGATTACGTTATAAACTGATAAATTAAAATTATTGCAATTTATGTATTTACTAGTACCTTGTACTTTCCTTGATAAAGGAGAAATACTAATAAATCTTCTACTTGTTTTATTTATTCCAACTAAGTAAGGTCGGCGCCCCATTTTTCTTTTCCACTCGCTTCTATTAGCTGTCGTTCCTCACAAATACCTTATTACCATCTCCCGTCCACTTTTATACATAGCATTCTTCTAGTTATTGGACTTCATGACATGCCCATTCCACGCTAACCAATTACTCCTCATTGTTGATCTAATCCATTCTAACATCTAGCATCTCTGCTACATGTAATCTTCTTCTATCCGTCTTTTTTGTTGCCCAGCACTCAGATACATACGTCACGACATAACAATATTGATAAAATAATAATACACCTTATATCGTATATACATGAAGGTAAAATTTGTCTACTACTGTTGTATGAGAATGTGTATAAAAGAATCAGATCGGTTTTTTACAAAGTTGCAAAAATGATGAAGTATTTGTTAAACTTTATAGTGTCTACACTGTACAACCACACGGTAAAACGAAATTAATTCTATTTCCCCGGGTTTTATTTAATCGTCTAAGCAATACCCCCTGCCTTTGGATTACAACCCTCAGTAACGCGACAATGACGTGTCGGGGGTCGCAAAACACCCCATTGTGAACCAACTATAATAATGCGACTAGACCATTCTAAAGTCTTGTAAATATCGTGTGGAGTTCTGCTAAATCAATTCAAGTTATTTTGTCTCTTATTTTGTCTCTTAACATTAAAGTTCTCGAATGTTCCTAAATCGTGGTCATTTAAAACTTCCGTAAGTGTTTTTTATGGCCTAATTTGAATGAATGCATTCTTTTAAACTTAAACATTTTCAATAACAAATAGAACAGTGATTGCAGAGACTAGGACCCAAGTCATAAACTGTATCTTCAAAATTTAAAATAAAAATAAGAAAAATATATGATAACTGTACACAAGAATAAGTTTATATAATATTTATTTTTGTATTGAAATTTTAGTTGTTCACCCTTGTTACTCTAATGCCGTATGCCGTGGTGGTTCCGGCTTAGAATTGACCCCTCCATCTCTACCCGTGGATGTCGTAAGAGGCGACTAAGGGAAAAAAAGCTAGGGGATGGGCAGCAGCATCCCCCACTTAAACAACAAAAAGCAATATCTGCGCTCGCCAACCCGCATGCCCAGCGTGGCGAGTATGGGCAAATCCCCCCAATGAAAACGACAAGAATGACCAGGCCCCCAGTCCCCGGCGGCCCCGCTATTCCTAGTTTCGGTAGCGGCTATGGTAACGGCGGGGCATGGGGTGCTAAGAATCCCCGGAAGAGTTCCAGCTACCGACCCCCACGACAACTGGCCCTGGCAACATATAATAATCGCACTTTGAGGACTGACAAGAAGATTGTCGAGCTGGAAGAGGAAATAGACAAGTTACACTGGGATCTTATAGGATTATCAGAAGTCCGAAGAGAGGGTGAGGACACGATAATCATGAAATCAGGTAACTTGTTCTATTACAGGGAGGGCGACCAACAGTCCTAGGTGGTGTCGGGTTTATCGTCCGGAAGTCTCTCATTAACAACATCGTGACCATCGACAGTGTGTCGAGCAGGGTAGCGTACCTGATACTCAGAATATCCAAAAGATATTCGTTGAAGGTCATACAAGTTTACGCACCGACCTCGGTACACCCTGATGATGAAGTGGAGGTTTTGTATGAGGATATTAGTAGGGCCATACATACCTCGAAAACCCACTTCACTGTTGTAATGGGAGACTTTAACGCAAAGCTGGGCAAAAGAGATGGTGAAGAGTTGGGAGTGGGGCAATTTGGTTATGGGCAACGGAACCCTAGGGGCCAGAGGTTGGCCGATTTTATGGAGAAAGAGGGACTCTTTATCATGAACTCTTTCTTCCAGAAGCCACCTCATAGGAAATGGACCTGGATGAGCCCCGATGGTTCCACGAAAAATGAGATAGACTTCATCATGACCACGAAAAGACAAATATTCAATGATGTCACTGTGATTCACAGAGTGTAAACCGGCAGTGATCACCGAATGGTTAGAGGCACATTGAATATCAATCTAAAAATAGAAAGGTCTCGCCTGATGAAGTCTACGCTCCGACCCTCTAATGCTCAACTCCAAAACCCCGAGAGCTTTCAAGTCGAATTGAAAAACCAATTCGATTGCCTAGATAGTTGCGTCTCCGTAGATGATATTAGTAATAGGCTGGTAGAAACTGTCCATGCGGTTGGGTCCAAGTTCTTTAAAACTCACCGTAGCAATAGGACGCAAAAGATATCAGATCAAACCCGAAAACTCATGGCGGATCGGCGTGGTATGGTGCTGCAGTCTTCCGATGACGCTAAGTCCTATAGGCAGCTCAATAGATCTATTCATAAATCCTTGCGACGCGATGTCCGGTCTTACAATATCAAAAGTATTAAAGAGACGATAGAGCGGAATAAAGGCTCCAAAGTGTTCGCAAGGAATGCATCTATTGGGCAGAGCCAGTTGACGAAGCTGAAAATGGATGATGGCAGCGTAGCGTCCACCAAGCCAGAGGTATTAAGGGAGATCGAAAGGTTCTATGGACCGTTATATACTTCGTCAACTAAGCCTGTTACCAGCCCGGCTAAAGATCCGAGAGCCGAGCTGACCCGACACTATACCGAAGATATCCCCGACATCACCCTGTACGAGATTAGGATGGCCCTTAAGCAGCTTAAGAACAACAAGGCACCGGGTGATGACGGAATTACATCAGAGCTTCTTAAAGCGGGTGGAACACCGGTACTTAAGGTCCTGCAGAAGCTCTTTAATTCCGTTATACTCGAGGGTAAAACGCCGGAAACGTGGGGCGGCAGCGTGGTGGTCCTGTTCTTCAAGAAAGGTGATAAAACCTTATTGAAGAACTATCGGCCCATCTCGTTGCTGAGCCATGTTTATAAGCGGTTTTCGAGGGTCATCACGAATCGTCTCGAGCACAAGTTTGATGACTTCCAGCCTCCCGAACAAGCCGGTTTCCGAAAAGACTTTAGCACCGTAGACCACATCTATACGTTGCGGCAGATTATACAGAAGACTGAGGAGTATAATCTGCCTTTATGCTTAGCGTTCGTGGACTACGAAAAAGCCTTTGATTCGGTCGAAACCTGGGCAGTGTTGCAGTCTCTCCAGCGGTGCCGTATTGATTATCGATATATCGAAGTGTTGAAATGCTTGTACAACAACGCCACCATGTCGGTCCGAGTACAGGAGCAGTGCACGAAGGCAATTCCTTTGAGAAGAGGCGTTAGACAGGGAGACGTAATATCTCCGAAACTGTTTACCGCCGCTCTAGAGGACGCCTTCAAGCTCTTGGAATGGCAAGGACTCGGCATCAATGTCAATGGCGAGTACATCACTCACCTTCGATTTGCTGACGACATCGTAATCATGGCAGAATCGCTGGAAGATCTTGGCACAATGCTCGATGGTCTCGACAAAGTTTCTCAACAGGTGGGCCTTAAAATGAACATGGACAAGACGAAAATCATGTCGAATATCCATGTGGTGCCCACCCCAGTATCAGTTGGGAACTCTTGTCTAGAAGTTGTTGAAGAATATGTCTACCTGGGACAAACAGTACAGTTAGGTAGGTTCAACTTTGAAAAAGAGGTCAGTCGACGAATCCAACTCGGCTGGGCAGCGTTCGGGAAACTGCGCTATGTCTTCTCGTCCAAAATACCTCAGTGCCTCAAGACGAAAGTCTTTGACCAGTGTGTGTTGCCAGTGATGACATACGGCACAGAGACGTGGTCGCTCACTGTGAGCCTCATAAGAAAGCTCAAGGTCGCTCAGCGAGCTATGGAGAGGGCTATGCTTGGTGTTTCTCTACGAGATCGAATCAGAAATGAGGAGATCCGTAGACAAACTAAGGTAACCGACATAGCCAAAAGGATTAGCAAGTTGAAGTGGCAGTGGGCGGGGCACATAGTTCGGAGAACTGACGGCCGTTGGGGCAGAAAGGTTCTCGAGTGGAGACCACGCACCGGAAAGCGCAGCGTAGGACGGCCCCCCACTAGATGGACAGACGACATAATAAAGGTCGCTGGGAGCCGTTGGGTGCAGGCCGCACAAGATCGGTCGCTCTGGAGATCTATGGGGGAGGCCTATGTTCAGCAGTGGACGTCCTGCGGCTGAAATGATGATGATGATGATGACTCTAATTTTATAACAATGACAATACCAGCCGTTAAGCCGCCCACCATTCAGCTAAGGTTTCTCCGTTTCACTCTAACTCAACAAATAAATTTAAATGACATTTCCTTTGCGGCCGATACAGTAGTTGTAAAATGATTGTACAATGGCAGCATTATGAATCAAGTAGGAGATCTCGCTCTGTGACAGTTTGACGGCTCCGACGTAGATTGGAAAATAATGTTAATTGCCCGACAAGATAGTAAACAGAGCGTGCTCTTCTCTGTGGGAGAATAATTTTAAAACAAAAGTTTCATGATACATTTCTGGATTTTAGAAGTAACTTTTATGCAAACTCTCTTAATGCTTGTCGTGATATTGATACTTTCATATAAAACCATTTAGGTACTAAAGATACTAATTTTAATGCATTAGAAATAAATAATACAAGCTATTGTTTAAAATCATAGTAAAGTACGTTATTTTAAATTACATTTAAAATTTATTTTAATAGTCCATTAGAATTTTTTATTTTAGGACCAATAATAAATTATTGTATTTGTAAAATTTCTTAGTTAGTTGAACTATCCGTGTTTTACTTGACTGTCTCACTTGCATAAGCAGATTGTTTAAAACTTCGGCTTATATTATATATGCTTATTAAAACAAGATCAAAATGACGCCTATAGAGTGCACGCAATGAACTTAGAAATCCAAAACGAGTGGTTAGCCATAGGTGAGTTTTACATCCCAGTAGCACTAAAGTGGCGCGCCTTATTATATGACTGGTCTCCTGCCCTACTAAAATTTTACTTAATGCCTTCCAAAGGATCCTTCCATACCAGAGTGAAGTAGTAAGATGGGGGAAAGCCTCTGAAAAATCTTGCTATAATAGTGGTGAAGCAATTGGTGCAGCCAGGCACTTATTAGTGGGATGCAAGGTGCTTCTTGATAGGGGTCACTACTCACGTCGCCATGATAGAGTACTTCAGTTCATACGTTAAGCAGTAAGTCTTTCAGTAGCCAGAGCTCAAAAAGGATTGACCATTAACAGGAGACAAATTAACTTTATAATAGAAGGCTCAACAGTAAATGCTAAATGTAAGCCCTTCTCAATCCTAGGTTCTTCACCTGATTGGACTATCTTAGTGGACACATATGAAAAACTATATAAAATTCCAGAAGATGTGGTTATTTCGTCATCCAGACCAGACATATTTCTTTATTCTCGAGAAATCAAGCGTATAGTACTTGTAGAGCTTACTGTACCGTGGGAGACTAATATACCTAAAGAACACGCAATAAGAATGAATAAATATTACGATCTATGTAACGAGTTAACCAAGAACAGCTATGCGGTTAACTTATATGCGGTGGAAGTGGGAGCGAGAGGTATTCCAGCGAAATCTCTCTATAACTTGTTAAAATACCTCGGCCTGTCGAGAACTGCAGTAAGTTCTATTTTAGAACGGGTATCTAAAGCAGCATTAACAGGCTCTTACCAAATCTGGCTTGGCAGGGAGGGTATCGCGGGCAGTCAAGGTGGGCGGTGATGTGAATCATAAGGGGGCCCCTTAAACCTACACCTGGGTCGCGAGTCCCGGAGACTGCTCGTGTTCCCTCTGTCTGTTATACTTTTCAACATTTTCATAACATAATAAAAATGTTTATGGAACAATATGAATTTCAGATACAACTGAAAACTGTGCGAATCAACAAAAAAAATATCTAGTTTAAGAATTGAAACTAACAGAATAATAATGCTATAGAACAAATGTATTAATTGTTGTGTAAGAACCTTTTCATAGAGAGAAAGAAGGCATGGGCTTTGTCAGCATTATAGAACCACGCTTGATCTCTAGGTATTGATAAATTCAGACGTTAAATTGCAGTTATTTTTAGTTTCGTCGCGATTAACTTCTTCACGGTCAGTCGACTATTTAGATTAGTAAGTACAGGTGAATTCCAAAAATTTCTTTAAGACGTAAATAAAGAGACGTCAACCAAAGGTATTAGATCTGATATTCCAAAGATCGTAAACTATCCAATATTTGTTTACAGACATAACTGCATTAATATATAAAATCAAGCATTTTTAAAATTCTATAAATATTCTAATTTCATCACTAAGCCTCAATAGAGGGGTTGTCGGAAAAAAAATACACAGCAGCGTTCTCTTGTCGTTCGTACAGAAAACACCCCATTAAGTATTTTTTTTCTTTCTAAATCTAATTTCGGGGGTGGGCTTCACATATGGGCCGTCAGGGAATTATCTACAATATTTTAGATAAGACCCTAAGCTATAAGACGTTAAAGGTAAAAATTGTATGGCACAATTAATTTTCAGTCTCCCAAGGTCGAATACAGAAGCAGCTGCCGGCAAATGCACATTGCGATCTGAACCCTCTTTGTGAAAGTCGTAATAATAATAATAAATTTAAAAAGAACACTGTAATATTGCGTTCGGAGGAACTGCAATTATCAAGAGATTCTTTGTGTGTTTAATAATTCAGTGATACTTTATTTATTCCCTGGTTGCGCGTTTCTGAAATGTCTTTGTATTTCCGACTCGATGGATGCGGCGGCGCGGCGTGGGTATTTGCAATGTATTTTACTTATCTTTATCTTTAGAGCAGTTGTTTCTAAATTTACAGAGTTACTGAATACTCAATAAACTTTTTCATGAAATGACAACAAATCAATGATAGTATATAAATTATTGTGTTATTCCAAAATAATATTAATAAGAGTGGAATTATTTAATACAGATTTAAATAATTCTACAATTCAATGCTAAATAAATGATTCGTGTAAATAGGGTGACTTTTCCAACCATTCAACCCATTTTAAGGATCGCTACATAAAATAAATTCCTGTATAATAAATTCCTGTATAGTAAAATCATTAATACTGTACTACCTACTACAGTTAAATAATAAAATTATTACAAAATCGAAAATTTTTTAAACCAGTTTGCGTTCAACCAACTCGAAAGGTTGGTGAATTTTTTACAGTGAAAAAGTTAGAGACGCCTGTAATGACACTAAATAATTGTTATTTGACCATTAACTGTGTTAGGTATATTAATATGCTCATTATATCCTTGATTAAAGTAATATTTCATTGCGAGAATTTAAAGTTTAAAAAGTCTTATCAACGACAAGGGGTATAATTTTAAGGCGTCACAAAAACCTCGCAAGCGTTTGTTACCCCATTGTAGCTCTTAAGCGACAACAGTCAGCATAACCACGACAATGCTCAGTAATCTATTTGCACAAAACCGCTCCCGACAATACCACGCGACCGTTTCACAAAAGAGTGTTTACTTAAAACCCCTTTCACACCTCCATTGTTATAGGGCCAGTTGTGCGAGAGCTCCCGGCCTCCTTAGAAAACGAGCCGACTCGCCTCAGGAAACTTGTGGGTCGGGGGTCGCGGAAGGTCTTTCTCATTTGGACCACAAAGGCCACTGAATGGCTGTAATGCTGGATCGAGTCTTTGCGGAATGTGCAAGAATTTTAAACATGAGGTGTTGACAATACAATTTACTGGTGTTTTCGTGTTACAGAATAGGCACTTAAGTAGTTTGATGAAGTTGATTAGGTGTTCAAATAGAGTACTCATTTGATAGGGAATTATTTGTACCAAATTAATTTTTGAGGTGAATCATTCCTTACTTGACATCAGTAGATGCAGAGGGTTATTATAATTGTAATTGTTGAGAGAAAAAAATCTTTGAATATGTGGTTATTACTTTATAAATTATAATGCCTGAAATTATCATAAAATAATTCTCCTCAATTTGTACATCTATACATTTATTATGATAGCTATTTATAGTTATGTTTTTTTTTACAGTTAGATGTACATAAACGTATTTATTTCAGTGTTCAAATTTCTTAATAACGAGACAGTGTATCATGCTAGGGTCCTTCACAGTCAGCCCATTATCTTGTCAAATTGGGTATATTAAAATTAGTAAATCAATACGGTTTCTGACAAATTCCCTATGAATTGAGGCATAAGTTAGGAGCTGATCTAACCAATAGACGATAACGAATTTTTGTGTAACTTTTCTTTTTTTGTTCTTTTTCTGCCTGTACTTCTATATTGTCATCTGTACTGAAATCACAAAGAGGTGGAATCTGTGAATATGTTTGTAGGAAATAATCTTTGAAAATACTGATCCGTTCTAATGATTATTTAATTAATAGGAAGCTACATTATCCTTGAGTGCTATAGACAACTAGCTGGTCCCGCGGCTTCACTCACGTGTACTACAACAGAATGCCTGCGCGAATCTTGACTCCCCATTCCCGGCTATTTTAAAAACAAAAATGCTCATTGAGAGTGTTCCTTAAAAGATAGATATATACAATTATTTATTTACTCAGCATAAGCCATTTAAGCGCCCGAATTGATTCACCGTGACCAGGGTTTTTTTATTTGTGCGGAACCCTATTTATTTTTATAAAATAAAAGTAGCCTAAGTTACTCCTTATAAAATCAGCTATCTACCACTGAAAGATCCGTCAAAATCGGTCCAACCGTTTCGGAGATTACCCGAAACAAATAGACAGACATACAGACAAAAATTTAAAAATGGGGTTTTTTGTTATAGTTATCGTATTTACTTTCATATAAATTTAGTAAAAAGCTGTTATTTGGATATTAAAAAACAGACACTAAAATTTCATTATTTGTATGTTGCGATCTTATTTAAAAAAAAAAAGTGAAATTCTTCGTATCGGCACAAGTAATATTTTAAATAAAAGTAAATCATACCGTAGTAACAAGGTTGACCAGAGTGCCCAGGGTGCGCCAGACGTACTCGGTATCGTCTCTCTCATTTAGATAACGGGGACAACGTTCCGCTCGGTAGCTAGTAAGTATTACATAGTTTTATAATTTCTAGCTGTCGCCCATTGATCGAAATTCGACCAGCGACTTTTTAATCATAGACAATTTTCTGTTTGACATTTGCAGTACCTATGAATCTAAACAATCAATATCTATTTTATCACTTGCTGTCACTTTTTGTTGAGTGACAATGTCAATATTTTGGGGGGTCTAAATTCAATGGCACTGGTCGGGTTACGATTCGCAGTATTAATAATTTATTTAATTTAATATATTAGTGACAGATATAGATAAGTTTTAGCTTTCTGCACTCCTTCTCCATATAAACTTTAATCATGCCAAATCTTATAGTCTTCCATGGACGCAATATGCTTAAAAAGGGGTAGAAAGTATTTGCTGCACGTATTAATATAATGATTATTTTTGCTCATCACAGTAGTCACTCCAAATATATTTAGTCGTATACTTGATAACATTAATGAGATATCTGGAGAAAGTAAAGTTTTTGTATTATGAGAACATCACGTATCATACGTAGATGTTGGGCAATGAAAACAAAATGATGTAACGATAGCTTACAAGTAAAACTACAAGTTGATCATTAAATTGTTAGTAGACAACTAAACTCCTTCAAAAGACTCCAGTGCCACTCGCAACAGATGTTGCTAACGCACGACCATTTCTTCCGGATCTCTATCCTCGAATTTGTTTCTCAACACTTGTGCAGGTCATTTCAAAGGGAGAGATCGCGGCGGCAGGCCATGTTATAACGGTCGGTTGTACAGGGGTGAGTCAAGGGTTCCATTGTCCCACGTGTTTCGGACCCCACGCGTAGATGCGGGTGATTTAGTAGTTTGATATATAAAAAAAGTATTTTCTCGATGCTGTGAATCTGATGATAACATTTTGTCGTTTATAAAAGTTACTTTCTTTTTCAATCTTGTAGCTGAGAACAGGCATTCTGGTGATATGAATGATATTTATTGTTTCCTACTTAGGTTTTATCAATTCTTTTCGAATAGGAATAAAGTTTTGTTAGCACTTGTTTTTAGTACTAATAGTAAAAGTTATTACACCGTGTAAGTAACATATAATTACCAAGTAAAATATTAGGTTTCTTCTCGGATATATATGATAATACTATTTCACATTGATCAAAAAAAAAAAAAGAAGCTTTTGTGTCAGCAAAATTCGATACGTTTACTTCTGTTCAAGGAAGTTTCAAGTACTTATACAATATGCTTAAAAACATATGTGCAGTTCACACGTGGTAGAAGTGAAACTTTTAAAAAACATAAAATGTTAACATAAACGAGATACAGGCGAACAATACATGACGTTGGTTATGACGCCTTTTCACAGGGCTTCGTAATACGAAAGCGCACACACACGTACAAAGAGGAGACTGAGATAATAGGAAACACTGTATAATGTACTCTATCTCAGTTTCTCGCAGGCTAAGTCCTATAAATGTATATGTTTGTCTCTTTTTAGTGTTACTTTTTCATTTCAAAGAGTTTCAAATTACAACGGCTTCAAAAACTGGGATAACTCAATGTGTTTGTTTGTTAATTCAAGTGAAAATCGTGATCAAGTAATTAGATGAGATGGAACATACAGCGACAGCGGATTCAATGCGGTGACGTAGTATTGGAGAATGCCAATCGGACTGTGTACGGAACTATTACTAAGTGCATGACTGGATTATCTGACATCCCGTTACACTTTAGTGTAATGATTTTTTTTTTTAATAATAACAAATCTGAAGAACGATAAACAGAATTAAGAATAAAAAGAAGTTAGCAGTACCATATTTACAAAGTAGGTACATGATTGATAAATGAAAAACAAAAAAATAGAGATTACATATGAAATAATTTTGCAAAAGGTTTACGATATTGGTTATATATGTGATATAGGATTTTTTATACGATATAGGATAAACTACACCTGCGCATGCGAATTGGTGATTTGAAACAAAGGAAAGTTTTCTCTGCTTGGGGCAACCCGACTGGTGGAATACATCCATCCTACAGAAAATCGCAGCCAACTAATCTTGTGTTGTGTTCCCGCGGTGAGTAGAGTTTCCAGAGCTCTTTGAAGAAGGGGGTTCAAGGTCGGCGTCTCATTAGTGATACCTCTGGTGTTTCTTTATAAATACAAACAAACGAATCTATTGTTTACCACATTAGTTTTTTATAAAGTATCAGAATTAGTACTGTCCTTAGATAAAATAAAATTAGTACCCGATGATAAACGCAAACTATCAAATAAGCATGTTACTGATTAGTGATTGCGCTACGGTGTGAGGCTCTCCAGTAGTGTTGTTCGGCAGTTGTCTCTCAGTTTAATCTGCGAGGTAAATCCTTGCACCGACTCTGTCGTCTGTTTGACTTGCTGGCGGGCTAGCTTGTATAATTAAACAGTTTAATCCACTAAGTCTTGGGAATTTAATTAAGTCGTATGCTAGGTTAGTCAAGTGACCGTTACCAGAAAGACTTCGTGTTTTTGGTATTACTGCGGTTTTGTTTACGGTTTTATATTAAACTTTAATTGATGAATCATACAAATCTTCTGATACTTAGTTTTTTGTTTTGGTAATTATGGATAATAAATTAAGTAAATACAATTTTGTGTACTGACCAAAAAGTGATTTAAATTGCTCTTTAGACTAGGTAGAAAATATTTGTAACATTTAATTGGGGTTTCGCAAACTAAAATGATTTACTTTTAATTTTACATTACATTAATTAACAATTCAATATTAATCTTGAAACCTGTTTAACAATACACAATGAACATTCTTTTGTTTTTGTTGTAGTGTTTCTTGACTCACTCGGTTGTTAACTTATGAGCTTAATTTATAATCAATACGATAATTAAGTGTAAATTTTGTAAGTATTAAGGACTGGGCATCCGCTGTCTTCTAACGTTATTTACTATGAACTCGTATGCATAACGTGATTTCATGAAATCACTATCTCGGTTGAGCTGTTAGCTAAAGCATTGTTAGAACTTTAGCTTTCATATGACTCGTTGAAAGCTTTACTTCAGCAGTTACACTGTTTATTCTGTAGCCTGGTGCATCTAATGAAGTTGCGCTCGTATGTGCTGTTACTGGAAGATCGTACGATATTACATACTTTAGAGTTCACTAAAATAAAAGTATGCTTCACATACAAACTTTCATTAAAATCTTCCTTTCGTATTAATTTTAATTAAAACATCTATTTCTAGATACTAACTGGTTCTGTAAAATCCTTACGATTTTCTTTTTTAAATTAGTAGTCTTATTCTACCACCGTGACATTTCATACTGTGACTTTGTAGGATTGCGGGAGTACAAACATGTAGGCTGTTGGAAATTTATGAATCTCTCCTCACTGGAAGCCCTAAGAAATAATAACGAACTTAAAATCAGACAATATTAATATAATACGTATAAAAGTTTTCTTTACTTTCTTATCTTTCTTTATATTATCTTTTATTTTTCGCAAATGGGTGTGTTGAGTGACGGTTTGCCTGATATTGAATATGTGTCTATTTATGTTCGTCTTTAAAAATAATCGTAATACGCTATCAGTTTCGACAAAAATAGTTCGCTACGCTTGAGGGCTTATTTAGAAATCCTCTTGCCTAGAGTGCAGTGCAAAGCATACATACCTTTCGGAAACGAATAAGCTTCTAATAGAACCTTACTTGGGTTCTACCACTGTAGAAGGCTTAGCTTAAGTCGCTTATAAGACATTTATAAACGTCGAACCTATGTTTTATACACCTGAAATCACTATTGTAGCTAAGAAAAATGCAAGAAACCGTATTTACGGTGAAATATTTAAAATTGGATGGAAAAGGTTTCATTTATTATAAACAGACTGTTCAAGTTGTAATTATACAGCTTTACCTTGTACATTCGTTTATTGTATATTTCTAAGAGCTTCTGATTGTTTTCCAAGAACGTCTGAGTCCTTTCGTCTGACTCATCTTTGTTTTGTTTTATTTTATCGACTTGACGTCATCTAACGTGCTACTTGTGACATTCAGGTTAAGTTGTGTTATTATGAATGCCCATTTATCAAGGTATACATTTCTAAGAATAATTAGTTCATTCTTGACGTTAGTCATTTCAATGCAAAGTTAAGTTTGTTAAAACTTGGTTACATTTTTAATGAAAACACATGGTATGTTTTGAGCAATGTGAGTCCCGACCAGATTGGGAGCACGGAGTACAGATCATCATACATGGGCATTAAATATCTTAAAAAGATTGGATATACACTGCAGAAAATATGACAAGAGTTTTGATGTCTCTACATTTTCAAACCTATAACACATGTATGAACAATAGTTAGAGTAAATTTTTAAGCGAAGATGATGTCGCCGTGACTTGGAAAATATCGGGATAAATACTTACATGACATTTTATTGTCCCACGTAGCTAACTGTCACTTTGAAGTTGAAAGTCTATCGCCAAGCATCTATAGGTGTGTTCTGGCAGCTGCAAATGAGCACCAGTTCCTCAGGTCTAAATGTATCGGCCACATTGTTACTTTACATCAGGTGGGACAGTGCTATGCAGTAAAACTATTAAGAATAAGAAATATAAATTATCTAAAAACTCTTCGACACATAAAACAATAATTGAGGCAACGGAACCAGAGTGGCCTATTTGCTTGTTTCGATAAATTTACCTATTAACATATTCATAATCTAATATGTTTGTAGGTAAATTTATCGATAAAATAGATAAGCCACTCTGGTTACCGGGGTATCAATTATGGTCTATATATTATTTTTTGTCGGTATTATCACAATTTAGGATTTAAAAGCTTTCGAAAAACATATCAGAGACCGAAACAAGCAACACCTTCACGGGATACTCCCCGTCAAATAAGTACGAGAAAACGGCAAGAATGAGGTATTAGAAAACACACATGGTGCAAACTTTCGTTATACTGCTTTGACGCATAGTTTCCAGTTCATTCAGTTCCTTACTTAGTCGCCTTTGTCGTGATAGTTTCATTGGCAGGTATGATGACCACGTCGATTGTCTTCTTCTTCTTCTTCTTCCTAACTTGGCAACCGGTCCTCTTTAATGAAGACCATTACTGCCATTATCGAGTGAATTATATTGTCAAGTGTTATGACGATTCAGTATCCTAACAAGATGGTGGCTCCCTTGTTAAAACTTTCTAGGGAATTTTTGTGTGATCTCGGAATGAATGCTTTCAGCTTATATTTATAATCCACTTCACTTATGTACAAAAACCAAACTATATCACGCAAAACGCCACAAATATTACATAGTATAGGGTCAAAAACCTAAGTAAATGAATTAAAAATAACAACCACAACATGTCACTTCAAGATCCCGCCAAAAAAACCCACGTCGATTGTCGTCAGGTCTTCATGTCTTAGCTGTTGTGATTTATTTTTAATATTAGGTACCTTATTTACAACCATTTTAGTAGTGTCTAATTGTTTAGTAAGGTGTGGAAACGTGGACGCTCACAAAAGGCAATATGCACAAACTAAAAGTTGCACAAAAAGCCATGGAGCGGGCTATGCCTAGTATCTCCCACGTGGATCGTGTTGTAAATGTAGATACCCGGAGGAGAACAAAGGTTGAAAATATTGGCAAGCGAGTCACAAGGCTTCTGTGGAGGTGGACGGGTAAGACGGACGATGGAACAAAGGGATTTCGGAGTGGGGGAAACGACTGCGAAGTAGACTGCCTGCCCGATGATCCGACGACATAGTGAGTGGTGGGTAAACTCTGTATGAGAGCCGCGCAAGATCAAGAGGGATTGTCATAAGCGAGAAGAGACATATACTCAGCATTGGGTAAATGTGGGCTGAATGGATGAAACAGTGTAGTAATTTCCATCGTTAATGTTGTAGTGTTGTGATTACAAACACAGTATGAGGAGCAACACAGACTTTATTATTTTAATTACAAGTTTACAATTATTGACATTAGATTTAGAGACACAAAGCGTATGCGTTCGTCTTGGTGTGTAATGCCGGAAAACCCCGTCATTGGTCCATAGATTTATATATAGATAGATAGAGACAAGCAATGTTGCCCGCTCTATTACAAGTATGAGTTTCAAACACTCTAGAACTGGTATTGTGGTGGGATCTGAATAAGGTAAAATGTGCGAACAGGGTTGTCACTTATTGGTTTGAATGCGTTCTCCCCATGTGCCAACATATGGCCAACAATCAAGGGGTGCTGTACAAATAAGAATAGCGATTAAGTTCCCCACGCGGCGCCTTTGCTCCATTCAAATGTTGTAATCGGGGTTCCGTTCTCACGGTAACACGCGATTCTAAGATACGGCTATACTATCAGCGATATATCCAGTGCCAGATCTTAATGTCCAATCAAATTAAAAATCTCATAGGTATCAAAATATATAAGATGCAAGATTGAAGTGTACAATTATAACTTATATCACTTCTAGGGTTTAAAAAAAATGTGTTAAAATTCATTTAACATAATACTTATAATAGGAGCCAAGATAAAAATGCACACTAACTGTCTTAATTTGATAGAATAGTAAAAATTTAAGTAAAATACACACTGAAAGATAATAAAAAAAGAATTAATAATTTCAATAATGTGAATTCATTTTAAATAAAGATAATATTTGTTTGTACAATGTTAAATTATTAATGCACAATTTGAAAAGTTTTTTTAAACAATTTAAAATAAGTACCTATATAAAAGTCAATAAAATAAATTCACATTATAATCATGATGGTTAACTTCAGCATCACGTCGCACTTACATACGTTAAGCTACAATACAGCTCCCAATTTTGCCATGATCTACTAAACGCACCAAATAAAGTATAACTTATAAAAATATAATTATATTAAAAAAATAATGTACAAGGAAGAAGGATTTTTTATATTCAAATAATATAAATAGTAATAGTTTAAATGTTTTATAAATTTTTACTCATTAAATTAGAGCAATAAATAATTAAATAATTTATTCTTAACCCGCGCGCAATTATGGCCATATCTTATGGCGGCTATATAGACTTAATAGAAGGGTAGGTTTTTTAATATTTAATTTAGAAAAAAAATCCTTTCGGTATCTCCCTTGAATTCGTTTCAAGTGTTTTAAAGAATTCTGTAGAGAATAAAATTGTTTCAATACTCTCACGGTAACTTGGACCCATAAATAAATGTAGAGACATCCTCTTTAACGGGATTTGAGCATTAACATATTGTAATTAATAATTGTAATAATTTATAATAATATTAGTGTATGATGATATCTAAGCATAGTACAAAAAAAAATCGGCCGTCACGGAACGTAGTGAATATATAAAAAAAAATAAAAAAATACACCGGGTGATCCCGAAACGTGACAAACCAAAATAGAGCCACTGTGAAGCTGTTTATTATAACTATGTGTATGGTGGTCGCGACCCCTACCAACTGATTTAAACCTATGTTTTGACATGAAACCTTGGAATGATCCAGTCTGTCTATTAAAAAACGAGCTCGGAATACACGCTCAATAATTGTTATGGCCTAGATATCAATTGCATAATTATGTATATTAAAACCGGTCAAGTCGTTTTTGAAAGAGACAATTATTACATATTAGTTTTTAAATCATATTAGTATACCGTGGCCTTCATAAATCATAATAGATATCTATAAAAAAAACTTTTGCGACAAAACATGACCTTGACCTTTATATACTATAATGTTTACAAAACCTCATGTTTTTTTTAGAATTGTTACCTTTATACCGTATTCTGTATCAATTTGACTACTCGGTATAATATATGTACCTTGTACCGTACTCGGTATACGTTAGTATTATTCATTTTCAAATATTGTCCAAACAGCGAAAGATAATGTTCTCAACGTGACATACAAAAAGTTGAATGATTACACTTTATTATTGGTATCGTTGTACCATCACGACTCACGAAGCGATTAATCTCCCTTTACGTCGTTAATGGTATGCTGAGTTATCTGTTGTATGAGCGGGCATATCGTTTGTCTTCTATTTTTTGCATTTAATAAGCTTGCTTAATAACTTTATGCTTCTTATTTTATTTCATTTTGTTATTAGAATAGAGATTATGTAAGAAGTCAATTAAAAGAAAATACTACTATAATACTCCTTATAACATAAGCTACCTGCCAGGCAAAAAAGTTTAAAAAAATGTTTTTTTTTGTTATAGGTATCGTATTTAGTAAAACTTAGTTATTTTGACATTACAAACAAACACTTCAATTTTATTAATTGTATAGATGTACCATGTCTAACTTTAATTGATGCATACAAGTAGAACGTCCTATATTAACATTACTTATTAGCTATTTCCTTTTTTAACTTAGTAGTAGTAAGTGCGCAGATCTATATACAATTAATAAAATTGAAGTGTCTGTTTATAATGTCAAAATAACAGCCTTTTGCTAAATGCATATGAAAGTATATACGATACCAATAATAACAAAACACCATTTTTTAAAATTTTGTCTGTCTATCTGTTTTCCGTGTAATCTCCGAAACGGTAGGACCGATTTTGAAGGGACTTTCACTGATAGACAGCTGATGTTATAGGGAGTTACTTAGGTGACTTTTATTTTAGAAAAATAATTAGGGTTCCGCACTAGATTCGCGCGGGCATTCTTTGGTCTACGTGAGCGAAGCCACTGGCATAGCTATTATACAATAAAAGTCTACTCAGTCATGTGAATGGTTCCAAAAGTAATTTTCGTAAAATAGTACTTTAAAAAAAGGGCCCCTCTCATTTCATAGATCATTTAATAAAACTGTACTCCCAAATCTAATGATCAGGTATTAAAACCTTTTTCGTCGGCATTTAGTTACGTATTTTTAACTTGGGTAACGGTTAATAAGAAAAAAAAGTATAGTGCCGTCTCACTCGCTCGTCACGAGCTAGGCTGTCTTTGCGTACGCGCAGCGTTTTGAACTTTTGAATCGAGTCTGTGTGAACGTAGAAGACGCGAGGTGGCCGTTCGACTCGCGAGATATTATCCTTAATTGGTTTAAAAACAACACAGTTCATGTACATTAAGATATTAATTAATGTTCTATGTAATCTTATTTCGTTTATATTGTACTTACTTAATACGTTAATGTACCAATTATGTTCTGTAAAAAAAATCTTATAAATTTATGAAATACATACTAACAACTGCTAGCGAGTCCATACGCGTTATATACAATATCAAAGTTTAACAATAATTACCCCGGCTACATACGTTGACCCTACCTTCGCGTCGCGGACGCCAAAATTGGGACTAACGTGTGGAGCCTGGATTAGTTTGATGTAGCTTTTTATCGGTAAAATAATTTTTAGAATAAGATTAATAGTTTCAGAGATTACCTCATACATACATATTAAAAGAGGTAGTGCGCAGAGAAATTCCTTTGGAGATACCTATCTCTCTAATTGGGGCAGCTCGAAAGTGCAATGTCAATGAAATGAAATTATTGTCTCATTCTGAGGTATCCCCTGTCTAACTAAAAAATAATCATCCAAATCGGTTCATAAACAAAGAAGATAAGTCATAACCAATCATTGATTAACCTCCCGTTTTTCGTTTCAGTATTTTCATGAAATTTTTGTACGTTTTCTTTTATTACAATCGGTATACAGAAGTAAGTTTATATTGTAATTAATAAAACACATTTTAAAGATTGATTTTTGTACCATGTTTTAAAAAAAATACTTTTATCATAAATAGCTTAATGCGTAAAAGGTTACTTAGATTACTTAAGTTGTCGTGGCGCTGTAATATTAATAGAAATAATTAAGTTTAAGTTACTCTTAATTTCCAACTACGTTATGAGAACTTTCTAGACTCACGCGCTTCTATATGTCAACGTGGAATTAGATCTCTTATTTTTTGAGATATAAGGTTTCTTTTCAACTGTACTATAGCGCTTGTAAGTTTTATAACGTTTATTTATGTTGTTCGTGATCGTGTTTCACTGTACGCCCTGATATTTCTCTGTATGGGAGTCAATGAAAGGAGATGGCGGATATCACTTTGATGTTGTTGAGGCGTTTGTAAACTTGTTAGGATAGTTTTAGGGTTGAATTTGGGATGTGTTGATAACAATTTGTCCTTAGGCTACATCGTTGTGTTGTGGAAAAGGTGCAAGGATTCATTACGACACAGTTATGTTTAAAGTTTGTATACGGTGTCGGTTCTCACCATTCACAAAATCTTTGTATATGTTTTTGTGGTGTGTAGTACGCGTAATGGTTTAATAAACTCAGGAGGTGATAACTGTTGCCATATTTTGAGGAGGTTCCTCCTAA
Organism: Saturnia japonica; assembly: GCA_033032175.1. Lineage (NCBI taxonomy): Eukaryota > Metazoa > Arthropoda > Insecta > Lepidoptera > Saturniidae > Saturnia > Saturnia japonica. The sequence goes on from CM065317.1 coordinate 1,794,400, forward strand.
ATTCAGGAGGTTTTTAAGGACCTTTGGGGAGAAAATTTACAGAAGCGTTCACTGGGTAAAAATAGGTTACTCGAATTTTAGTGGGATTACATAATTATATGATAGGTTTAATTTAGTTCTATAAAGTTCTAATTTAGGGGAATTACTCGAGACTAGATAGACATCGGGCAAATGCAGGGACGCTTAATTTTTGTAAGTAATTGATTCTAATTAATTAATTTATAGACTAGCTGTGTCCGCGGTTGTGCTCGAGTGGACTACAGAATGCTGTCGATCGGGTACACGCGCGAAGTGTGTACCCCCGATCCCGGTTATTTTAAAGACAACAATGCTTGTAGTGGGTGACCCTTAGAAGATAGACATATATTATTTGATTGATGTAAGCGTTACTTTGCGGAAATCCATCGTAATAACTTTATAAAAATTTTCATTTTTATTTTTTATTATTATCTGTTTATTATAATTTGCTTAACATTTGTTAACACTTATTCCATAAAGGGTAATAATTTTCGAGTCTACGGGCTCGACCGCATCCCTTATAATCGTTTCAGTTAATAACATTTCTGTTTTTGATTATTCTTCTTTTCCACTATTAGTTTCAGATTTAATATTTTCAGGTTCCGTTGAACAATTAATAAAAACGTTTTTTGTTGCAGAAAGACGAAATAACCGTTTAAGTAATTTTACGCGAAAGTAGCAACGACATTTTATTATGCTCTCACTAACTTCCTTGTAGGTCTTTTTAAGATCTACTATTATTTACTACATTAATTTGATGTATCTTTTATGGTTTACTCAGCGTAAGCCATTTAAGCGACCCGATATCGTCGTTTTTCCAAATAGATTTTTATTTTTATCTCAAATAAATGTACTTAAGTTACTCCTTAGAACTTTAGCTATCTACCAGTGAAAATCCCATTAAAATCGGTCCAACCGTTTCGGATATTACCCGGAACAAACAGACAGAGAGAAAGACAAAAAAAAATTTTTTTGTTATGGTTTATAAAACTTTGATATGCATATATGCATTTAGTAAAAACGTGTTATTTTGACATTACAAACAAACATTTAAATTTTAGTTAATTGTATAGATGCAAAAGCTTTGTTTATCCTAAATGCGAAATTATCATTTTAGAGTAGTTAAATATCTATACGCCGATCTGGAGCTCTGAACCAATTATGCCTTTATAGGGACCCTGAGTTGTATAACGGTAATACTGCGAGATGTTGCGGTTAAGACAGGGGTCGCGACGGGTCAGATGCGGTTTGTAAAAGGATTTTCTGACCTTTGCGATGATTAAGTACAGTTCAAATGTAGTTGTTACTTGTACTTAAAATTTATTGAATTATCTTTTGTCTATAATTTCGTCTATGTTCTTATGTGACGTTATGTGATGTTGTTTAAGCAAGATTGAACAGCAGCTCGGTTAAGTTATGATAATGAAATAATTATTTTTAATAGTGATATTAAAAATTTATTATAATTTGAATTTTGTATCTTCAATAATACAGTTCTAACGGTAAAAAGACCATTTTTAATAAAAAAAAGTAATACTAACTGCACTGATTTGAAGAAGTTTTCTGGTGTATCTTCGAAGTTCAATGTCCAATAACAATGAAATTTAAATGGGACGTCCTTTGAGGTATCCCATTTTCAACGAAAAAAGAATCATCCAAATCGGTTCATAAACGAAGAAGTTATTGCTGGACATCCATTTTTAACCTCCCGTCTTTTAACAAGTTTAGAACGAAAGCAGGCTGTCAGAAAAACCGGAAAGATATTTCTGAGTTGACAGTTTTCTTAATGTATTCTTTATAGTTTGCGATGTGGCCCAAAGGGAACTGGCTATTAAGTGAAGCCTGCCGGAACACACCTATTTGATGATAGTTTTTCAACCTGAGGGTGGTAGTTATTCAGGCGGGTAATAGAAAACACCTTACCACCATGTTATAGATACATCACGATATATTGCTTTACCGAACGCTCAAACCCGTACATGCAACTAGTGATCACGTATTTCGCAAGAACAAAGCGATAGCAGAAATGAAAACTAAATATTGGCATCGGCTTATCTTGTACATTATAGCAGATACTAAATTTGAATTTGCCATTTTAAAGCGAATATTTAGCCATTTCTGCTATCGCTTGCGAAATAGGTAACATTAACTAAAACGTCACCCTAACGTCTTTCTGTCCTATTATATTCTAGTTTTGTTGTGCCTATTTCCTATTGATTTCTATAATTACTTTTTTCTGTAGAATCAGTTTTATGGCTCATGGTCAGAAGAAAAAAAAAACGTGGGGTTCTTTGTGTCCCGTTCATCTACCTACGATGACTTTTTTGTTTAGACGGACCCTTTTTTATTTTACCTTAAAGGTAGTTAGTGAGTCATTACAAAATGTACAAAGAAGAAACTACCGATATATTTAAAAAATTAGACCTGTTGAATCATGTCAATATTTTACGAAACAACTCGGTCCACATGAAACTGTAACCTTTTTATAAATTCAATAACTATTACTATATTAATTTTTTTTTTCTTATGCAAAGTAAATGAAAACGATTCTCATAAAACAATGTTAGTCATACCAATATACCTACATTTATTGAATAAATAAATACTCATTGTTAACATGTAAGGAGTAGGTTTATTGTGGTTTTCCTGCTCCCATTTCCTTGAGTTCAATAAACTCTATGCTTTCTTTGTTTTATGGGTCATCAATAGTGTGGAAGGGCAAAGACCATCAAAAAACTCAAAGATCGGTAAAGTGACATGTTTTCTGGGTTGTATTTTGGAATCTGCAGTGTGATGCGCCTTGGTATCCACTATTTTCTAGTTCTTATTTAGAAACGACAAATACAAAATGTTTTAATGTACTAGCTAGAACATGTAATTAGAATTCTTTGAGAGACTTGTCTAATTGACTAATTGTACACTAGAGATATTGTAAATTTACGTTGCATTATTCCATGTCATAAAACCTTTATATTAAACAGTGATCATAAGCCAACCTGCCAATTTATTTTTTAATGAAGTCACCTCAACAAATGATAGATCTGGTTCAGTACACCACGGCCTATGATCTCGTAAAGTGTATATATATCGTGTTGATCTAAAGACCTTTGAAAAGCTTGCCTTTCCGATGTCTAAATGCCATCTCTAAAATGATTGTTTTCCGGGCAGGTACCGTCGTTGCTCACCACATTTTGGTAGAATGTGTTCGTAGTAAATCTATAAGATCTAAGCTTTGTGCAGTGCCGAAAGTTTAAGAACCGCTTCACTCCCCTTTTGAAAAATCTCATACTGTAGTTCCCTGGGCAAACTTCAGGATCTCATTTGCCATCCGAAGCGTTTGTTTGCGAGAGGAAAGTTCTTTGAAACTGGACTGCTCGCGACCATAATATATGGTCCAAGGTTTGAGGATGAAACTCTCTGCCGATGGCGAGCCGTGCGATGATGAAGCCAGTCGTTGGTATCAAGTCGAACAATTTCTCGCAACACAACCCATTGTACAAACGGTAGAACACGCGCAACTCCTGCGCATATTCTCCAAAGTATAACCTATAAAACACCGAGAGGAAATTTACTTTATGATGATGCTTTTTACTGGGTATGGTATTAACGAATGAAGCATAAGCTAATAAGTTTACAACGTTAAATAATATCATTTCTTGAAAGCCAGTTTTAGTACGTCTTTACTAATGTTTATGTCATGTCAAAGACGTGGGAACGTTTTGTACAAAGGGGCAGGGCTCGATATTTGTCGAGCCTGTCGCTTCGCTAGGGCAATGTGTCACACCGCGCGACCGAGTTTTCGTACAAAATGAATTCCCCTTTTGCAAATATTACTCGGGCTATTTTGACCGAACGTGTTAGTAGAGGGTTATTTGTTATTGGATGGATGAATGAAGATTGATTAGTCTGCGACGAAGCCTTTATTTTGGTTGTATATATCTATTGTATGTATGGATACTCGGGTTGGGGTTGTAGACAAAAAAAAACAATGAATTTAATTGTGAGGTCTGAAAAAAAACCATGTGCACCTGGATAACTAGTGATATACATTTTTAAATCCCCGAGAAACACCATTTTATAACTGAATTGTATTTATCTAATTATCGTTATAATAACAAAAAATATATACAATTTCACTGCGTTTGAGATAGGAAGATTTCTTAGTTAATTGCTTATCGATTAAATTGACAGTGAAAAGGCTAATTAATTATCTAACATGCAAAGAATGTTATATGCACGTTAGTTAGCATTTTCACTGTTGATATGTACACAACAAATGATAATAAAATTATAAATTGTATACTTATATTAGAATTCACGTAAATTATTTTAATTGATCACATTGACACAATTTACATAATTTCATGTCACGCACACAGATGTAGGTCAAGGTTTATTAATGCTTTCATATAATGATTAGTGAACTTCTACTAATTTAATAAGTTTGTTCGATTAACTTGAGGTAATCCTTGGATAACGCGCGTTTTTAACTATTGCTGGACATCATTTTTGGCCACTCCAACTATTATCAAAAGTGTGTGTGTATCAATTTGGAATGTCTCGAATTTCACGTCATACATTGATGGTTTTTTCTATTTCATATTTATTATTAAACTAGCTGTACTTCGCGGATTCACCCATATGATACTTACTTGATTAATGATGCCCAGATAGGTTGACATTTATGGCCACTGCTCCGCCTCTGTGGATCGTAGGTTCCTCAATAAATAGATTTTAAATTACTACAAATCTGACAGGGAGTTCCAGAGTTTGGGGCGTTTAAACAAACAAACAAAAAACACACTCTTTTGAGTTTAGGTAATTAGAAATAAATTCTTTATCTCATATACTAACAGTAATTTATCAACGTTGCTTTTGGGAAACATGTTTCACCATTGAGTCTTTGTATGTTTTCATTTGTAACAATTTATAATCTTGCCAACATGCCAAGTATTCATCACGAGATGCAATGCAAAATGTGGCTGGAGTTAGCTACACAACTATTTGTGTTATTATGGCTAATGCATCATTTCAAATCGGCAATAAATTGTAACGATTCATAGCTTCAGAAGGCAATGAACAATCATTTTCGCAAACCCAAATGGTGATGGCACAGCGTTAGTGCGCTCCAAGGATTTACGATAAGAGATTACTTTTTTTAAATTACATATATGAATTTAGTAATAATCGAAATGTCTTTTATTCAATTTAGGCCTCAAGAACGTACTTATGAATGTCAAAACACTATCACCGGTTCGGACATACATCCCAGCCATCGAAAAGAACCGACAAGAAACTCGATCGGGTTTATCAACATCTTATTATCTTTTTTTTTTAATTGTTTTTACAGTATTGAATTATATATAGTTACTATCATATTCAGAAGATGTACAGCAAGTAAATCACATCCAGACATCACCATCATTCACGTAATCAGTAACATAGCTTGATGGTTAACATAGTAAGATCCAAAAACCGAGAGGTCTAAAATTCATCGCCGGTAGTCGTCATCTCATTACGGTAAAGAATAATATCCTAGGAAAGCCAGAGCATGACGGTGTGGATTTTTTTTGGTGTTCGCCTGGCTATTTACAAACCTCATGTTGAATGTTTGTCGCAAAGCATTTATCTTTATGCTCTGGAAACTACTATGAATCTATGTTTAGCGTATTTTTTTTATCAGGGCTTAGAATAGTTACTCCATTTTACCTAATGGTAAATAAAATGTAATCGAACAACATCGGCGGCCACCGAGGAATCTACAACTCATCGTCATACCAGTCTTCTCAAATATTTCTTCACATTATGTTTTAAGTAGTCCATGTTGTAGGAAGAAGAGAACACACTGACCGCGAGACAGTTACAGTATGGCAAAGATATATAGACGTAGATAACTTTTAGCATTCTACTATCTTCAAGCATTTTGTTGCTATATGTATGTAACTATAGCAGAACTAATTTGGACTAGATTTGTTTACTTTGAAAACGGAGACAAACAAATAAATAAATATGCTCGTATCATTTTTATTGAGTTTCAAAACGGTATAAATAATGGAACGTAACGACACTTTTCTAGATTTACGATGCGTTTTCCAGTTTGTATTCATTTTATCTGTATCTGTGCTCGAGAGGGGGCGCCGCTGTGTCGTGCAGACTGGCGCCTCCGGTCTTCCCACCGTTCGAGTTTCTACTATAAAATCAAATGCTATTCTGACATAGCTAATGTAGGTTAAATGGATGTAGTTAAATGGGATAGGGATGAGTATGAACAAACCTATTTGTTTGCATGCATTTAATCTCATTTTTATTGAATTACTACCCAGCAGACGTTCTGTCCTTTCCAATAACCCAAAAATTTCGACAATTGCGCCACCAATCCCATTTTTTTTCGAAAAACTTTTCCAGAGCCGTAACCAACAAAACAAAATAAAAATTATATAATCTTATCCATCGCTCGATTAGATAATATAAACAAAAATCATTGAAAAAATAATAATTCCTGTTTCTTTCAAAATTTTACGATTTTCCAGGTAATTTTCAAGTTTTTCTTTCGCTAAAAATCTTATTCGGACTGTTATTAACATTATACAACAAAAACTAGCCAAACTGTTCGAGCCGTTCTCAAGTGATGCGCTTACCAACAGACATCATTTCATTTTTATTTATATAGATAAGATATAGTCGAAGATGGTAAAATAATAAACCTAGAGACGGTTCTGAGAATCTCAAGTCCATATTTTTGGAAAACCGATAATTTATGAATTTATGCACGCTGTGGCATGAAGTTGGTGACTGTCAATGGAATTTGTCACCGGCGGCTGCCGTTGTTTTTAAATACATAGCTCGGCACATACACGGTAGTGTCTCTGAATGTATTTCCCCCTACACCTCAAAACAACAATTTCATCTGGTAATATGCAGTAATTGTTTTGAGTACCAAAGTTTGTGTACCAACACGAACAATGTAATACATATTATAAAACTGAACAAATCGTATCGCCACAACTCATCACAGGTTTCAAAGCTCAGGCTCATTGTAGAATTCAAAAATCATGTCGTCCAAACACGACACGAGTTCGACGTGAGTTCGAATCCCGGCAATTAGCCTGAGCTTTCGGTGAAGGAAAATAACATGATAATACCATAGTTTGGTGGTGGGGTATATTATAATGCCCGCCTGGCTAGCTACGAGCGTACGACCCTCAAGATGAAAATCTTTCACACCGCCAGCTGCACGTGAGACCCAGTTTTCCCACAAGGCTTAACGTGTTACATGCCACAGCGTCATTTTAACATCATGTGAGACTGTGTCTATAATGCTAAACGTATAAACGATAAAAAAATTATTCATCGTCTCTTTCGAAAGTCAAAGCGAGGTGTTAAGTTCGATGAGCAACAAAAAGCTGTCATGCCTTTAGGGAGGGCTTAAATAATGCTTAGCGGTGAATTGGTTAGATAAGGGAACTTGAAACCATGATACTACTTTCAAAGATCATCGAACTCCCGACCAATCGGTGGAGAATTTATAATATCTCCCAAGTGGCGTTACTTTTTTAATTAATTAAATTCAAACCAGCCATAAACTACTTAATTATTGTTCAGTGACCTTTAGTTTATTTTAAATTCTGACGCATTATATTGTATACTAGTTGTGCCCGTGGCTTCGCTCACTTGGACTACAGAATGCCCGCGCGAGTCTTGCTCCTCGCTCCAGGTTATTTTAAAGACAAAATGCTTATTGTGGGTGTTCCTTAGAAAATAGACGTATACTCTGGCTGACTTTTTTGTAGGTCTTTTTAATGCCTACAATTATGTAGTACATTAATTTGCTATATCTCTTATGGTTTACTCAGCGTAAGCTATTTAAGAAACTGAATTGATTCACCATGACCAGTTTTTTTTTATTTGTACCGTTTCGGAGATTACCCGGAACAAACAGACGGACAGACAGACAGACAGACAAAATTTTTAAAAAAGTGGTGGTTTTGCTAAAGGTATCGTATATACTTTCTTCATATGCATGTAGTAATAAAGCTGTTACTTTTGTAACATACCAAACAGACACTTCAATTTTATTAATTGTTATCGAACGCACATTAATTATATTGTTAACTAGTGTGCCCGCGGATCTGCTCGCGTGGACTACAGAATGATCGTTAAAGGACGCTTAGAATGCTTTTTTTTTTTGCGTAGAACGCTAATTCTTTTTCTAAAATAAAAGTAGCCCAAGGTAATCATTGTAACATCAGCTACCTGCCAGTGAAAGTTCCGTCAAAATCGGTCCAATCGTTTCGGAGGTTACACGGAACAAACTGTCAGACAGACAAAAAAAAAGTGTTTTATTATAAGTCTCTTATATAGTTTTATATGCATTTAGTAAAAAGCTGTTTTTTTGACATTACAAACGGACACTTTTATTTTATTTATTTTTATAGATGATAAAATACGAACTTTAACTTTATCTGCTGTAGGTATTAAGTAATTAATCAAAGTATTATTATAAACTATCTTACTTTATTTTTAATACGAAAATAAATACTATTTTTTAACGGATTTCAATAAAAGATGGTGGGAGGTTACTCAATTCGAGTGTGTATTTTTTTAATGGTTGTTAAGCCATAAATTCTTTCATGAACCGATTCGGATGATTATTTTTTTGTTGGATAGGAGATACCTCAGAATAGGGACAACAATTAAATTTCATTGGCATTAGATCCTTCAACTTCGAAGATACATCAAAGAAACTTCTACAAAATCATTTGAAGTTAGTTTTCTTTTTCGTTAAACTTCATTACTAGAAATAGAATAGAAATATTCGAGTGATGAAATTGCCGTAAGACAACCGGTGGAATGTCCTACGAGGCGCAAACCAACGCCCACGTGCAGAGATTAGTTAGAGGTTATACCTCGTCTCTATCTGTCTTTGTAAAGGAAAAAACAACAGTGGGTCAGTTGTCTAGAGCATAAAATCTTTTAATTCACAATAGCCTACCCGCACTGTTTTACAAATTACATAATAATTTCTTCTTCTTCTTACCCATAACCCACCTAAGTAAGGTCAGCACAACGTGATATCCTCTTCCATTATCATCTGTCTTTTTTATACACATTTCACAATCCATCGACACCTTCCTCCGGTTCATTCGGTCTTCCTCTACTCCTATAACCATCCACATTCATACTTAACAATCTCCTACTTATATGACTTTCATCTCTCCTCACGATAGGCCCTTACCATGCTATTATTACTCCACAATTATTCTGTCATTGGTGCTATTTCCATACTTCCTCTTCTATACTCAATCATAATCTCATCCATTCTAGTTACTCCACATATCCATCTTAACATTCGCATTGTTGGCAATTAAGAACGCAACCACATTTATAATAAGTTGGCAACACTTATTGTCTATTTACTGTATTTGACACTTAAGCTTTTTAACCTTTGTTCTATCAATATACGCTCCTTTGCATTTTCATAGTTATCGTTCCTTTTACACGCATCTCTGTCACATGTGATATTCTTTCACTGGTCTCTTTCATTGCCCAGCATTGAGATCCATGCATCACGATAGTTCTTCTTTGTCCTATTAATTAAATAATTTATCATTGTCTATATTAGTAAAGCTGTAGTGCAGTCTGTTCATTTTTTTCTTCACTGTCCACTGTTGTAAAGAACACTGACCTCATAATAAGACATTTTTTTGTGTGCCTGTCTATAATTAATTTAAATTCGGGATATAATTAAAAAACAGCTTGAACTATTTTATTAAAATATTATACACAGGATTCTTTTGTCATTGCTCAAAAGTTAAAAAGTTATAAGAAATACGAGTAGTTATATATCATTCCAAAATTGATAGAATATAAGAATAACCAAACATAATTTTAGAAATTGTAATAGAAAATAATTATATTAATTTTAAACCGATTTTATCTAAAAGTCTTTAGACTGCAACCGATACAATATTTCTTTTGTGTAAAGAGAAAGTTGCAACAACAAAAAGATAAAATATTATTTAGGAGATTAAGCAAAAGATATATCAAATAACTTTACGATGTCCATAGAACTGTGACATACTTTTAAATTTGATTTATGTACCTACAGTAAATACGTTAAAATGTGAAATGTATCATCTATGGTAAATACGTTACGAGAACTTGCTGTTTCATCTATCACACATTTTATGTCATCTAAATCTCGGTATGAACGTAATAAAACATATGAGTAACTTTCATATTTCATCTCTCGGCCATAAACATAAACAAACAAGTGGCATAAAAATCTATTCTAATTACTACAATGGGCCTCTCCGAGCACCCCGCTTCGCGCATGCGCCGTTTAACTACTTTACGACTGGAATAAAATGTTTAATTATGCGTACGACCACCGCGGCTTGTGTACTTTGAAATGTGTATTCAGGGATGTAAGTAATTACATTATGGTATTGATAATATAACTGTATTTATAATTTGTAAAATATACAGTTTTTAGTTGTAATGTTTTTTTTTGTTGATAATGTGTTATATTGTCGAATAATTTTTTGTTTGCGGCCCTTTGGTAACATTTTTGGGATCCAAGCCTTGTACTACATACAATAGGTGTAGCCGAGCGTGTATAAATAAATACTATTATATATATTAAAAAATACTAAATTGTAATTCACATTCAGCTGACATTTGTCATCTGTTCTTATTACAATATTTCGATTGAATCAAGGTAAAAACTAGTCTTAGCTTGTTGATTCAAATATCCATCTTTTTAATTGTCGATGGCTGAGGCCAAGCAGCTGTATAACATGAGTAGACCGGTAATGCATAGCCGTATTTGATGCTTCAATGGGCACATTAGTAAGTAAATGCGGCATTGTCTGAGTAATGCCACAGTTACGTACAGTCTACGGCAAGCTCTTCTGAGGATGGAGCATAGTTGGCACGAGGAAGCAGTACAGTCCGACACAGTTCACATCGCTTCTCCCTTGGATTATCCTGTAATTGGATTTTATAAAGGTTCTTCTACTAAAACGCGGCTAAATAAAAATTAGCGAAACCATGTTAATTTGCGTAAAGATTTTATGAATATGAGTCGATGATTAAAATACTAAAAGTGGAATAGTCCCACTTTCGTACGTATTTCGGTTTGATTAGGTACATTTTAAAGTGTGAAGATGAATGGAATATTTTAGTTTGGAGATGCGCCCAAGCTTACCTCACCTGGATGTGGTGCAGCCTTTTTTCTAATATAAAAGTAGCCTTTTTTTTCTTTTTTTTTTAACGTGGAGAAACCCATCATGGGTACACACCCGCCCGAGGGGACGGGTGGTTATGTGAGACTCCTACTCACTAAAACTCCACGGTGTACCATCCACCGCGCCGCCTCGATGGAGCGACGCGGGACCTGCGGTAGTATGCAACCGCGTCGCCCCGGCGCGGCGGCCGGCCCGGCAATTATGGGCCCCGACTTAATTAGGAGACAGCTTAGTACACCCTAGCTGTCTCCTCCGTCCACCGAACCTGTGCAATGGGAAGACGGCCCCCCCGACCGTAGCCTAAGTTACTCCTTATAACATCAGCTATCTGTCAGTGAAAGTCCCGTCAAACTCGGTCCAACAATTTCGGAGACTACTTGGAACAAACAGACAAACCGACAGTTACGGACGGACGGATTAAAAAAAAAAATTGGTTATTAGTTATAGGTACCGTATATATAATACTTTCATATACATTTAGCAAAAAAGCTGATATTTTAATATTACAACAGACACTTAAATTTTATTAATTGTTTATTTATATACATCACACACCAATACCAAATAACACATTTATGTTGTATAAATAAATATAAATAAATAAATAAATATAAATAAATAAATATAAATAAAAAATAATAAATAAATAAAATTGAAGTAACGTCAAAATAACAGTTTTGTACTAAATGCATATGAAAGTAAAATACGATCCCTATAACAAAAAAAAACCATTTTTGTTTTTCTGTCTGTTTTAGGTAATCTCCGAAACGGTTGGACCGATTTTGACGGGACTTTCGCTGGTAGATACCGGATTTTATAGGGAATAACTTAGGCTACTTTTATTTAGAAAAATAAATAGGGTTCAACACAAAAAAAAAATACTGGTCATGGCTTACAACGGTTACAAATAAATTACGATTATGAAAATCTCTCGCTGCAGTAGAATGATGTGTATTTTTTACCGACTTCAAAAAACAATTCGAATGTTTTGTTTTTAATGGATTTTCACTCATAACTTCTTTGTTTATGAATCAATTTTGGATGTTTTTTTTTGTTGGATGGGGGATACCTAGCCAACCTAATTAAATTTGCATTGGACCTTTATCTTCATATGTACGTACTCACGTTAGTACGTAATAGTAATCAATGACTCTTACAATATTTTCAATGGCACAAGTTATATACAATTCTACGACATGTAACAAGAATATACTATTATCAACTTTATTGTGTTGTCAATAATTAAAATGTTTTAGGCTCATATAAATTAAGCACAGTAGATTCTAAAGAATGGAAATTAACGCGTAAAAGATAAGCCAGGTTTTAGCCAAAATTACTCGTTTTTTTTGTATCCACCTACACTATCCTACACTTGGCTGTTTATAAGATTTCATTACTTTTTATAGACAAATCATCTGAGTCGAGACTTGGCTCGTTTTTTACAGAATGTTTTTCTTGGGATTTTACTTCTTTTTGTAGTTTATTATGAAGTTTCTAAATCAGATACTAGAATTTTATTATATCGATAAGCAGAAAAGGCATATCATATTGAACGAGTTTATTGCGGTTAATGTATTGTCCCTAGGCCCTGTTCATATAAAAGCGCCTCAGAGCGCTTTAACGCAGCGCTTAGAAAACTATTTATCTGAACGGGGGCTTCTTGTTCCACAGAACTCATTTTCAATAAAGCAGGCGTTTTTTTTAACTGCCTCATTAGCCTACTGGTCGTAAGCGCGACTGCTATGAGCGAGGTCCTGGGTCCGATTCCCAGGTCGAGCTAACTGTTATTGGGTTTTCCCTATGAAATTCTCAGTACAGCTACTGAGTTTGGCTTTTGTGCCCGATTACATGAGACCTAAAAATATACTCGGCGAACTGTGGGTGTACATTAGTACACCTCTGCCTAACCCTTCGGGGAATACAGGCGTGTTGGTTTGATGATGATGGCATTTTTTCAATATCTTTTACAGTTTGGCTGGGCTCTTTGAGTTCTTTATCAATTACTCTAGATCTAAGATTTTTATGAACCATTAGAAAATGCTCATTAGCTTGAATAATTTTGACTAAGGCGGCATTTAGATAGTTTTTATAGTTTGGCGGGGCTCTTTAAGTTTTCACATCAGGCACTCCAGATCTTCGATTTTTATTTGTCATCAATAAACTCTCATCATTTTATTAAATAATTTTTACTAAGATGGAATTTCGACAGTTCTTATAGTTTGACTGGGCACTTGGGTTTCACGTCAGGGTCAGATCTTCGAAAATCGAGATTTTTTTAATTATTTCTTTCCTTTATGGACTAAACGCTTACTAAAATTCAAAATTTGAAGTATGTAACAACTGCTAGAAGTACCTTACGAGTTTTGATGATCTGTGAGTGTGTCAGTGAAAAAATTAAAGAACTTTGAATAGCGATAATTCGTAATTATAAGGTATAATTATTAGGTATATAAGCAATCTAGCCAGTTATAATATACACTCTTCACCTCTGAAAATTCAACGTAAGTTGCTTTATACACAACAAAGTTACGGGGGTCTCAAAAGTGCCGTCAGTCGCTTCGAGAAAAGGATGGTAAGCGCAGCACAATAAAAACATAACGGTGACCACCGAGAGATCTAAATCCATTGGTGGTCACCGCTGTCATCCCGGCCTGCATAAATATCACTTCACGTTACGCTTGAAGAACCCGATGTCGAAAGACGGAGGGACACACTGACCGGGTGAAGGTTCCACAGATTCAATCGGCAATTTCATAGGTAAATACCTAATAATTTAAAATACGTTAAAACTTGGAAAACGACGTTAATATATACAGTAAAAAGTACATAAACATAATATTTTGTATACATTGAATGCACTCGAAAAACAATATATTCTAGACTGCATTAAACTTGTTGCCAAGAGATGGCGTCACTGTACATTTCAATCGCGCTATCAATTTGTTGGTCTTAAATGTTGGCATACCACGAGTGACTAATTTGTAGTCACGTCATGGTCGCCATTATCCAACTTTTAGTTGAAATTTATTTTTGTAAGAGGGTCTGTTAGTGCAAAATATTTTATTTTGGTTTAATGGGCCATCTCAGATAAAGTTTCATCATTTAAGAATATTCAAGATCACTAGGGATTAGATGTGTTGTTATATTAGGATGATATTTTGGTATTCCTAATGTGGAATATATTAGTTATATTAGGTTCCCGTACCTATTATTTGGTATTAGCGATTCAATATTCGCTACCTAGAAATAAAAAAAGAAATGAAATAAAAATAAATGGGAAAAAAATAAAAGAAATTAAATAAAAGATTGTTGTGAATATTTATTATTATTATCCGTATGTTTATTATATAACGTAAATGAAAAAGTGATTAAATTTTCTTTCGTATTAATAAACTAGCTGTGCCCGCGGCTTCGCTCACGTGGACTACAGAATGTCCGCATGAATCTTGTTCCTCCGCTCCCGGCTATTTTAAAGACAATAATGCTTACTGTAGGTGTTACTTAGAATATAGACGTATACTCTCCCTGACTTTTTTGTAGGTCTGTCTGTAGTACATTAATTTGATATATCTCTTATAGTTTACTCAGCGTAAGCTATTTAAGCGTCCGAATTGATTCACCATGATCTGCTTTTTTATTTGCACAGAACCCTAATTCAGTTTTCTAAAATAAAAGTAGCCTAAGTTATACCTTAAAAGGTCAGAGCTATTTACTGCAGTGAAATTCTCGTCAAAATCGGACCAACCGTACGCAGATTACCCGGAACAAACAAACAAACTAAACAATTTAAAATGGGTTTTTTGTTATATGTGTCGTATATACTTTCATATGCATTTAGTAAAAAGCTGTTATTTTGACGTTACAAATAAACACTTCAATTTTATTAATTGTATAGATATGGTCTTTAATTAAAAAAATGTGTGTGTGTACCAGAGTACACAGGTAAGAAGTAAAACTTCTTTACGACATATCATTTTTCTACTATTTGCAACTTCACGAAAATGGGGTAGATAAGGCTTAAGCCTTAAGAAAAACAATTTTTTCCGTATTAAATTAAAGCTATTTTATTATTATAGACATGCATACCATTAATGAGTAATTTATTTTATCATTGTTCTTATTATAATATCATTGCTATTTATTTATTGTATTATATTTACAAGTTATGAATAAATAATTTGAATTATCTTTTCAAAGTAATACAATTATATGATGACAGTTAATCTTGTAGAAATGCAACGATTTTATAAAATTAAAAATGAATAAATAAATCATTAAAAACGAATAATTAAAAAAGATGTACGTATACATATTTTTATTTTCTAATCGTGTTATGTTTTATTTTTAAATTATTATTTAATTTATATTTTTTATTGTTTTTAGAATTAATAATGTTCACTAGATTTACAGTCATATTTATTAATACTTGCTAATTTTAACAGATTTATATACATTCACTGATACTTACAATCAAAAAGTGAGATTAACCTCAAATAAATATTAAAATCATGCTCATACGTGTTGAATTTATAAAACGAAATATATACATCACTCTCACTTGTCTTGTAAATTCACTTAAATTTGAATAAGTCTTTTTGTTTTATCACTTTCAAATTAATATATTGTTATTCTTATTTCAAACCAAACTTCAAAAGTAATATATTGTTGTTATTATTATAATATATTACATTATATTCTTTACGTCACTATACTAAACTTTGATAAAAAAAGCAACATGGCGCGTAACCGAAAAACGTGACGATTGCTACAAAATTCTCCCATACGTCGATAAAGAAGTTTCACTTCAATAGGCGTAAATATTTTTTAGGGCGTGTATTTTCCATGTTAATTTTAATAAATCATTTAATTGTTTGACATTTTCGTTGTCATTTATCATATGTGTATAATATTGTTCAAAACGATAGAGAATGTCTGTAAAATATAATAAAAAACCAACCTTTTATTGAAAAATTGTCAAACTAAAAATAAATAATTATTTTTACATAAACTTAGACCTTATAAAATTTTAATATTCCTTTAAAAGCTTGCAGGTTCAGCTTAAACGAACTGAAGGTTGATGCCAGTCAAAGTTATTTTGCCGGCCTGCGTAAATAGAATCTATCCATTATATACCTATACCGGTGATCACAAAACGCGACGTCCAGAAGTGAATCACTATGTCAGGCTTTTATTTATTTATTTTATTTATTTATTATGGCTCAACAACAGAAACCAAACTAAAACACAAAATACACATTAACAATAGTAACTTATAGAACTAAATTTGCTTTCCTATTATAGTTGGGCACAACATTTAATTTTACAAACAAAATACAAAGAATAAAGAAAATAATAAAAAAAATAAAAATAATACAAAATAATTCAATTAATTATATTAGAAAAACTACATAAAGTTTTAGCGCATAAATAGCTTCTCCAAATAAAATCAAAAGATTAATCAGATGATTGAAAACTACTGCTTATATTTCTATCAAATATGTCCAAAACCCTGGCATTATCATTGTTTTCTCTGCACATTCTGTATAACGGATTATAGTATGAGACATTATTTGAGCAATATGGAACGTGGAAGATACTTTGATTCCGGTTTACTCTTGTGGTTATTGATAGTTGGCTTAACAACTCTGTTGTATCCCATTTGGCATTGATTATTTTATGTAGAATAGAATATGAGCTAAAGCTACGTCTGGATGACAGTGTTTTGATACCAAAGTGATTTAGCCTAGTTTCATATGAAGGTAGTTTACGCCTCAGTCCACATTTTGATGCTAAATAACGTACAAAACGTCTTTGGGTAGCTTCGATCCTGTCATTGTGTATGTGATAGTATGGATTCCATACCACCGAACAATACTCCAGGATGCTTCTAACCAATGTCATAAACAAAGTTATTAATGTAGCAGGATCTTTATATGGTCTTGACATTCTAAATATAAAACCCATAACTTTGTTAGCTTTGGATGTGATGTAGTCATAGTGGTACGTATAGGCTAGTTTTGAATCAAACCATACACCAAGATCCTTTACTGTATTCTGACGCTGTAACAATGTATTGTTTATTTTATATGGATACACTATTGGAGACCGTTTTTTCGTAAAAGTAATCAAATGACACTTTTGAATATTTAATGTCATGTTATTTCGAAAATAATAGTATAATAATATAGTTATTTCAAAGATGCAAATGATTAATGTCATTTTGTAAATCAATACAATCTTCATATGATAGAATATTATGGTAGACCTTTAAATCATCAGCGTATGCTAGACATTTAGTTTTGAATGAGTTTATAAGGTCATTAATAAATAAAACAAATAAGAGTGGCCCCAAATTAGATCCTTGTGGTATTACTGATTTTGCTTCAAATGGAGTAGAGTCATAGCCATATACTGCAACCAGTTGCGTTCTATTTGATAGATACGAAGCTAACCAGCGCAATAGCGATCCATGTATGCCAATGTGATAAGCTTTGCGGCAAAGTATTGAGTGATCAACTGTATCGAAGGCTTTAGCAAAGTCAACATAAATCGAATCTATCTGTGTGCATGCATTAAATGCAGAGCTTAAATGGTGAGTGTAAGTTAACAGATTAGTAGTTGTTGATCTCCCTGTAACAAAGCCGTGTTGTCTTTCAGTGATAATATGTTTTAGATGATAATTAATTTGCTTATAAATTATGCTTTCGAAAATTTTTGCGAAGCAGCTAAGGACGCTAATTGGTCTGTAGTTTGTCACATCCATTCTGTTTCCTGATTTATATATGGGGACGATCTTGGCTAATTTCCATAGTTCCGGAAATTTGCCTTCATTAATACTTTTTCTGAAGAGCAGAACCAGTGGTTCTTTCAGATAAGTTGCGCAATTGCGAATCATAATTGGCGGAATACCATCTGGCCCCGCTCCTTTGTTAATATCAATAGACTTAAGGGCCAATTCCACATCACTATCAGTTATATTAATTGAAGCAATACAGTTAGACGATTCTGGAAAATCAGGACTATACGCATGGAAAGAACTAGTATTATAGACAGTTGCAAAGTAATTTGCAAACAGATCAGCTATACTTTTACCATCCTCAGCAACCATGTTCTTATAAAACATTTTTTTTGGTAAATCATTAGTAGATCTCTTAGATTTCGTATAGTTCCAAAACGCCTTAACATCTGTTTTTAAATTTTGTTCTATTCTGTTAATATAAGATTTGAAACACGAATCAAATAAAGTTTTTACTCTAGGTCTAAGCATAATATATGTGTCATAATCACGTGGGTTACCGAAACGCTTATACTTATGATGAAATTTGTCTTTTTCCTTAATTACTTTTATTAACGATTGCGAAAACCATACCGGCCATCCATTTTTTGACTTAGATTTAGGTGTGTATCTTTCAATGATTTCCCAAAGATGGTTGTAAAAGGTGTGCAAGAAATCATCCACATTATATTCGCTGTATAGGATCCAGGAGATCTCTGAAAGTTCTTTATTACAAGCAGCGAAATCGGTTCCTCGAAATCTGTACCTAGTATTATCATTTTCTTTCAATGATTTTTATCTAGTAAAAGTTAATATTACGTCTAGAGGGGGATGGTGAATGTCAAGCCGGCTTAATATTTGTGTTTCTAAGACTTTAACTGACATTATTGGACTGTGAATAATGAGATCTAGTGTTCTTCCAAGATTATTACAAATTAGATTTGATTGGATTAAATCAGATCTATCCATAAAATCAAAGAGAGCCCTGGCCTTATTATTTGTTGTTGATATCGGTCTATTATTCCAGTTAACTTCAGGTAAGTTGAAGTCACCCAATATGAGTGTTTGAGTAGGAAATGCCAAAAAAAGTGCGTTCAGCAGTATCAATGAAATCTGTATAATGTTCATACGTCAAATATGAGGGTAAATAGACTGTGCATATATTAAATGTAAACGTATTTATGCGCAATGTAACCCAAACATCTTCTGTAGAAGAGTGTAGATGGGTGTTATCAACACATGACAAAGATTCTTTAACTGCAATTAATACCCCTCCACCATGCTTTTTGTTATACTTTGTCATAAATTTATTAGTTCAGTCTTTACGGTAAACGGAATATCTTTCATCAAATAATTCACTAGAAGATACAGAGTTGTCAAGCCAAGTCTTACACAGACATATTACATCGTAATTATTCATTATGAAAGCATTATAAATGTCTATTGCTTTCGTTCTCATTCCTCTAATATTCTGATAGTATAAAGTTAGCATCTCCATAGATATAGTAATATCAAGTACATAGAATTATACAAATGATTTATTAAAGATGAAAAAGAAGACATACAATTTATCAACAATAAAGTAAGCAATATCAACACAATGTGTTTAGGACATGCTGGTTTTTAACATGGACGAAAGGAGATGTTTCATCTTTACGCATAAATATACGTGAGTTGCGCACCCAAACGAATTTATATTTTATCTCTTTCGACTTCGCTCTTGCCGCCGCATGCAACGCCTTATTAGCGGGAGAAAGATGCTCACACACATACACAGGACTATGGTCACCCCCTATACCTAGTAACGATGAGCACATTTTGTTGTTGGGGTTTTTCTTGTTGTAGCGTGACACGGCTGAGTAGAACTCATCACGACAACGAGTACTTTTCAACTTTACTATAATTGCACGAGGACGTTTACTATCTTTATTAAAACTGGCTACTCGAGTACAATTTAGTATATCTGAATCACTTATTTTATAAGAAGCTATATCCGCTATTTTCTTGATAATTGAAAGAATGTTTTCTGTCCTATGTTGAGGCACTCCTTGTATTTCAATGTTGGTATCCCTTGTATATTGTTCCAGCGAATTAAGTCTTTCGGTTAGACTTGAGACAGTAGTTCGTAGTTCTTCGCATTCTGATTTTATGTTTTTGTAATCATTTGTCAGTACTTTTGTTACTCTGATTATATCTTCGTACTGTTCACTAACATACTCGACTGAAGTCTGCAACTCTGCCAACTTTTCCTTAATAGGTGCTAGTTCTAATCGTATCGCAGCGCGTATCTCACTTTTTATGATGTCTACTAAATTAGTGTTGCTATCCGACCCTTGAGAAGATATTATTATCTTCTTCTCCTGGTTAGCAACATTATCCGTAGGACTGTGGACTGGCGAGATTGTGGTTTGTTTACGCAATGGGGTATTAGAGTTGTCACCCTTCGGGCAATTACTGGTACATGCAGGACATGTCCAGTCTCGTCGGCTGCTTTTATCTCTCTTACTATAGAAACTATAAAATCTATTTTCAGATATATTTGCACAGGTCAAATCATATGTGGCTGCGCAAGCACAACATTTAATATATTGCTTACTTATAATTTGCTGCAAGCATCCAGCACAGTGTATAGTGGGTGACATTGTTAAAAGGCTTGATATTAATAAAAAAAAAAGGAAAAAAAAAAGTGGATACGAACCGCCGACACTTTAATCGCAGTGGACCATTAGACAGTTGAGCCGAACCAATACTGTAGTTATGGTTGAAATTTACGTACTGCTAATAATGCGAGTGAATGTTCCGTTCTGACTTTTATCGGTTAAGTCCACAGGTCGAATTTTGAATACGAATCGGAGTGTAGTTGAATAAATAAAGGGTATGGATATTTGTTAACATTGAGCAACGTAGGTATCACTTTAAGTCATACTTTTAGTTATGTTATAGCACGTTTTATCACTTTTAATTCACTGCTTAATGTACTTTTAATAAGAATAATGAAGAAATGTTATAACTTGGGTATTTACCAATACTCGTATTATGAACTTTTCACTTCCCTCTTATATTTATGATTTAGAGGATTATATCACACTCTTTCATAATGTTTAATTATTGATTCTTGGTAGTTATGTAATTAAAATAGGCTTATATAATTTTTGCACTGTTTTAGATAGTTTTGTATTTTTATAACAATTTATTGTGGAGCTGACACGTGCACGTGCACTGAGTCGTGAGTCGCGAATCACACCACCATATGTATAGTGGCTGCGACCCAGTCGGGCTGTACATCCCTATCATCATACTATTGCCATTTCCTCGTTTGTTACTCAGTAAGATCCACCATGAGCAGGTGTGGTTAACTTGGGTATCTCAAGACTTAAGGGGTGTCAAAAATACGTCATATAATCACGACCATGCTGGATAAATAAACATTCAAATATGTATTTACATATCACGTACTAAATATATAGTTGATCTTGTCTACAATAGTTGAGGTAAGAATGTAAGATAAGTTACAAAAGTTATCGACAGTCGATTGGAGACCCAAACGAGTTGTGTCCGAAATGGCACAAGAATTTTTCACCCCGTGGGAAATAACGGCGATTCTTTCTGTCGAAGACCGTAAGATTGTATCGGTTGCCGGATCGCGGTGTGGTCTAGCCTATGAGCGCCAAGCGAAATCTTTAATTGACATGTTTTTTCAAGTACTTTACCCTCAATTTGTAATGAAATATTTCGGATATAATAATATAAATATAATACGTACGGAAATATTTCTTTATAAAGAACTTCGTCAAGATTTAAACACTGGTTAAAGTATTTTCTTCTTTGACTAATGCATATTGAAAGAAGAAACGGGGCTAAAATAAGAATAGTTTAAAACTTATCAATGATTTTAAGTACGGTGCCTTATTCCTAGGATTTCATTACTTGTGTAGCGATAGACGGTATATGCTTTCACTTTTGTATACACTATACTATAGAAACTTAATTTTAAACTTTTTTTGTACTTAAATACTCATTCTTCCAGTGTCAAGTCTGTCTTACCAGAGTCACTTTATAGGTAGTACAATATGGTTCTTCCAGAATAATCTAGCATAACCGAAAGACAAAAACAGTACTTACAGACAATGTTTTAATTTATTTACAACTTTCTAGCTGGACGTTTTGAATTCATAACACTTGGAGTATTGATTGGTTCGAATTTTATAACAAGGTCTAGAGTTTAATGAAAGAAAATTGGTGTTCTGGCTAGAGCATGGAGACATTGCATTTTCTTATACCTACCTTGGCTAGCTAGCATTTTAAAGTTGAAAGTCTGTCGTAAAACAACTGTCATTGTGTTCTATCTTCCGGCATTTAATCTTGAAACTCAGTCTTCTTTGTTTGACAACATCATTAAGATTAAGTTTATAAATTTTGTCATTCAATGCTAAGGTGAATGTTTTTATTTAATATTTTATAAACGCTTTAAGCTTTTTACTCGCACCAAGTTTTCTTTATTGTGTCGTGTTGTTATTATGAGGGGAGAAGCGGAGAGGCGAAATTATGCAATTTGCGGGCAATATCGACAGCTTGTCGTTTTCTCACACATCATAGTTTGTATATCATGTTTTTATTATTTACTAGCTACGACCGCGGCTCCGCTCGCATGGACTACATAATACCGTCGATATGGTGGTGACCTGCTTCCACCGACAGTGGTCGCCCGCCAGTTATTTTATTGATAAAATGCTTATTATTGTATTTGTGGGGAACCCTAATTCTTTTTCTAATATAAGGTAGTCTAAGTTATTCCTTATAAAATCAGCTATCTGCTAGTGAAAGTCCGTTTCGGGGATTAGCCGGAACAAACAGACAGACAAACAAATTAAAAAAAATTTGTTCTAATACCCGTATATACTTCCATATGCATTTAGTAAAAAGCTGTTATTTTAACATTACTAATAGGCACATCAAAAATAATTTATCAGAAATTTCTTTGCTACTTTCGAAACAGATTAACAGGTGTTACGACTTTCTGCAACAAAAAAACGTTTGTCACATGAATCTGAAAATGTTAAATCTGAAACTAATTGAAGAAAAGAAGAAAAATTTAAAAAATATTAAAAATCACAATTAATAACTAACGTTTTTGTTGCAGAAAGACAAAACAACTGTTAATCTGTTTCAGGTAGAAGTAGCAAAGATATTTCGGATAAATTAATTACGATGGATTTATTTAAAGTAACGCATATATCACTCAAATATAGGTGCTTCACGTTTCCCACCATCTTACCTAATGTTAAGTTACTAGATGGTAATGCGCTTAGCCTTCCCAGGTGTATGCCGGAGCATACCCATAGGTGCTTAATAACAAATTTCCAACTTTAAGTTGGTAGCTAGTTAGGCGGGCATTAGAATGTACCTACTACAATACTTACTATGGTGTCATTGAAAACTTAGCCTCATTGCCGGGGACTCGAAGTCACGTCGATCGATGCGACACCGAGCCATATTTGCTTTAAGTTATTACGATTATGTATAACTATTAATTTTTTATGAATACTTAAAACGGTTTGAGAATTGATAGATTTCTATGCTTTTAATACTGGCCGTGTATATTAGGTGAATTTTATGAAATCGAATTTCTCACTTGATTTATAAGATTTTCAATATTTTTGCTAAGGCAAGGTCTTTTAGAATAAATTGGAATGAATTAGATACAAACCTTTTTGCTAATATAAGTTCATTTTTGATAGATTTGTATAATTGGAATCAATCTTGACAAAACTAAATTAAAGCATCCGCACCTATCTTATTAAGCAAAAACACTAAAATTTAATATAATAGATTTATTGATAAGGTTTTAGCAGCCATGAGACAAGGTCAGATAACCAGATAAAAAAAAAATTGGTTGCCTGTAAAGTCGGTATACGGGCGAAAGTTTTACGTGACAACGACTTTATGTCTGTCTCTCTCGCTCTTAGGCGGGCTAACCATGCCCGAGTGGAAGGGACGCGTGCCTCTCACTCGCTCTCATTGTGAGCGCATAACGTGAGCGGAGCGTAACGCAGTTTCTTGAAGTGTCACCCGGCAAACCAATTTATAAGACGTTGTCACGTCAAAAAGTATATTAAAATGGCTTCAAGAGGTTAAATGATTTATCAACAAAGATTACATTGTTATTTTGATAGCTATGTATGATATGAACTGTATGACGATATTTCACGATTTTAAACATGAATAGTCTCTAGAACATATTATGCTGCTAACAGTACAGGGTCTCAAATTAATCTTAAAAGTGACACAAATTGTGCGTTACCAATTTCTTCGGTTTCGCAAAAATTGAGACCGTTTTTTTCTATCATTTCACAATAGAGTTCTTGTGAGTCCGCCGCTTCACTGCGTCCGCGTCGCACCTTTACACAATATTTCACCTTTGTCTGAGACTTGAGGTGTTTGTTATTTGTGTTTTTTTCCTTTTAATAGCTCGTCTCGACTCGTTTCAGACAAGTTTGGACTTGATTTCGTAACGGGTATGTTCAGGGTTGACTATTTATAAAATGGAATTATTACATTTTGAGGGTCTATTTAGGGTATAATTTTTTCTTATATCGACGGTCATGATATTCACAAATATTGCTTAATCACATGCTGCAGGAAAAATATTTCAGGATTTAGGTCCCTACTCAAATACAATTTAAAAACTAGGATTTGACTACAATCATACTGCTAATTGACTATGGGTTAAGCCTAAAATAATGATTGACTTTGAATTACTGCTAAAGCAAAACTGTATCGGTATGTAATTGATGTTAAAGTTTTTACTGGAAGGTGACAGCTCTAAGCAGGCGGTCGCTGTGAATCGACCCAACCTTATTGTTGTTGCATCAAGATCTAACTCTCTCTTACTCGGATTCCACGATGCAATGTATAATCGTGTTTTATTGCTTGTTATACCTTTTTCGAGAGTTTGGTAGCCCTAATGATTAAAGGTCCTATTACATCTGCGTCAATATAATTTCGAGCCATTGTTAAAAAATGTTATTTCTTTTTTTTTACCTATGCGAGGGTTCAGTTAATTTCTTTTCAAAGAACCCTACTCTGATAACATTGTTAGACAAGTATTCTATTTCAATGTTTATGAATATTTTTGTTAGTTTTTGCCTTGGTTTTTGAAAGCCAGAAGATGATGGTAACTGTCGATGCCTAGGTGTTCCTCTCTCGGCGACACAATTAGCATATTTTATAAAGTAAATATTAAAAAAAAGGAAACCGATTTTTACAGTAGGTAAGTTAGACACGTTAACAAAGTACCTAACACTTTTATTTCGAAATTAGTGATTTTTTGTTAGTAGATTTCATATGTTCAAATCTAAAGTTTATTACAAAAATATCTGGGCACCGAGCTCTGTCCGGTATTTTATAAGCAAAAAAAAAACACACACCTATCAAGGTAAACTTGGAATGTAAAACATTATCTAAATGCAAAGTTTCATCGAAATCGTTGAAGCCGTATCCGAGAAACCAATTACACTCACACATATATATACGAGAATTGCTCACTTCATATAATAAGATTTGTAGTAGATACTACATTTTGTATATATTAAAAAAAAAATGATTCGTTTAAAACAGATACAGCAAAGTAACTTATTATTTTTGTTTAATTAATTAATTTATACAGCTTAAGTGTAGACGAATATAAACGAAAATAGAAGCAATGGTCGTTCAGAAGGTAGCGTGATGCAACCATAGCATTGTGGACGGGTCACCAAGCACATATAGATGTATTTCCGAAGGTGCACTTAAGGTTCAGTCCCCCTGTAGAATTAACGTGCTACCATCTTAGGCCACATCGTCGCTTAACATCAGGTTAGATTGTGGTCTAACACTATACCTAGAAAATACAAAAAAAGGAGATTCACAACTTTTTCTTTTTTATAGTAGCTAGGAAAATTGTCGCTACTGACCCTGATGATAAACTCAGTACAATCCAAAAATAACGGTGACCACCGGGCCGCCGCGCCGCTGTTATCACGTCATCTATATATTAATACGTGAAGCAAAAGCTTTCTACCCCTTTTTGAGCGTATTGCGTGCACGGAAGGAAGATTGTGAGATTTGGCATGGTTAAAGTGTATATGTAGAAGGAGTGCAGAACGCTAAAATTTATCTATAATATCTGTTACTAATATATTTCATTAAATAAATTAATACTGCGAATCGTAACCAGACCAGTGCCATTGAACGTAGACCCGCCAAAATATTGACGTTGTCACTCAACGAAAAGTGACAGCAAGTGATTGTAGATAATATTCATTTAGGTTCATGAATACTTCAAATGTCAAAAAGTCGCTGGTCGAATTTCGAGCTTAGGGCGATCTCTAGTATAATCAAATATCCCTTCATTTTACGCTTGAAGGATCCGATGTCGTATGAAGAAGGTTCCACAGTTTTACGGTAAGACAAAAATAATTCATAGAGAACGTAACAATATTTTTTACTTACCACGGCAGTCGAGTTAGAGATATATTATTTATTGAGATCGATACTATGGTGAATTAAAGACCGGCATTATATTTTACTGGTTGTAAGTATTATACCATGGATTTTAAACAGGAAGCCAAAGCAATTACTTTTCGGAAATGCTTACGTAGGTACGTCACGTCGGCTTATCTTTATCGGTCCGTTGACCTATAAGGTTGTACTTACGTCCGATTTTTTTATTGTTAAATGATATTACCGTTATGTTTTTATACATACGGGTCAAGCAGACATTTACAGTACGTATCTTAAAAAAATTATGGGGAAAAAATTATCTGTGTCAATTTAATAACATATAATTAAATCGATTTAGTTATTTATTAACTTCGTTTATATTTTGTATTTCTATGTAATCTTCAGAAATGTAGTTAAAATATAAGTAAGTAGATAGGCTATTTTCCATAGCAGTAAGTCGATATTTCGCACACGAGAGCGTAGTTATTTAAGGGATCAGAGGTGTTGGGAGTTTGGGACTGATTTATTCAAGGGACCGCTCGCTTTAGATTGTAGTGTGACGGCTGGGAAATGGAAACTATACGTTTACCAAACTTGAATATTATAGGAATAATTCACATCTATACAATTAATAAAATTAAATTGTCTGTTTGTAATGTCAAAATAACAACTTTTTACTAAATGCATGTGAAAGTATGTATATACGATACATATAACAAAAAAACCAGTTTTTAAATTTTTATCTTTCTGTCTGTCTGTTTATTCCGAGTAATCTCCGAAATGATTTAGACGGGACTTTTACTGAAAGATAGCTGATGTTATAGGGAATAACTTAGGCTACTTTTATTTTAGAAAAAGAATTAAGGTTCCACACATAAAAAACTGGTCATGGTGAATCAATTCGGGCGCTTAAATGGCTTACGCTGAGTAAAACATAATAGATACAGCAAATTAATGTACTAAATAATTGTAAACATTAAAAAGACCTACAAAAAAGTTAGCGAGAGCATACGTCTATCTTCTAAGGAACACTCACAATAAGCATTTTTGTCTTTGAAATAGCTGGGAGCGGGAGAGCAAGATTCGCGCGGGCATTCCGTAGTCCACGTGAGCGAAGCCGCGGGCACAGCTAGGTTAGAATATAATGTATTGTATACATAATCCATGTAGGTTTTTTAAAAAAAATGTGCATGCTATTTGCAAAAACGAGCCATTGCGCTGCGCCGGCTTACTACCGATTTCTGCGGCAAAGGTACCCGTGCTGCTAAAATCCGCCTTCTATGCCGCTGGTATTAGTGTGTAGGACCATCATACGGCAACATCTAGTTAAACAAGAGGCCATTGTTGTAGCTGATAAATAAGTTATGTTTCTTATTTGTCCCTTTTTAATATTGTGCCAAAAGTAAAAAATTTCTTTCATTTTTCACATAATATTACCTAACATTTAGTTTGATTGTGGTAAGGTGTTTGGTAGAAACGCAATAAAAAAAATCGTTGCAGTATTTTAGAGTACACTCTTCTAATTCAGGTAGACGGTTTGTACGGCAACTTTCACTGGAACGAACGTGGGTTGAACGCTATAAAAAACGACCTCTCGTTCTTTTGTTTAGTTTTAGTACTTTTGAACAATGTATAAATGGAATCCTTTTCAAATTTAAGAAGTGCTATTGATGTCACGGTCTTTTGAATGATTGCCAAGCGTTACAGGTTTTGTTTCCAGACCACAGCCCATGTTTCAAAGCATAGGAGTATTTTATTACATTTACTAATAAAGTTCTCGAGCGTTCCTCTTTCTTCATTATACGAGTAAGTATATTCCTTTACCGTGAGCTAAGGATGTTTTGACTTTTTTTAAATATGAAGTTAAAAAATTGCTTTAAAAAATGTGTGAGTGGTGTGGAACTCTCGGTTGGATCGAAGTTTGTACCCTTGAACTAATAAGCGCGCACCTATGACTGGGTACAGCCAATAGCATACGCGCTGTGAATAACCGTCTAAACTATAGAAAGGATGCTGACGGAAGACTCTTACACTTTTTTTCGCCTACACCTCATCTGCCAAGTCCGTGCCGTGCGATAAGGAAATTCGTTCCACTAGTATACAAAAAACTCGACTACAACAAAAAAATCACTCGATTATAAAACTTATTTTTCTATTATTGTTTTATTTTTGAAATGTAAAAAAAATGCCAAGTCTCGCAACGCAGTTCTTTCACTAAAAAAGTTGTTAGATCTCATATAAAACCAAGTCACTTATTTTAGTTAGTGTCTATGGAAGCATCTAATCAACAACTTTATTATAAATTGTTATCTAATCAAATAACTATGTATCAACATTTATTGTGACCCTATCAATATTAGACACCTTTATTTATATAAAAATAATAATTGAGTTTGTTTTCGCTTAGTGATATTATTTACTATTAACATCACTTACGCCAGTTGCTTCCATATCACGTAAATATTCAAGGAAAATTACAAAATATAGAGTAAAAATACGCAATAAACGCACTAAATGTAACCAATCAAGTTCCCGACAAAAACGAATCTAACATTATAGTGAGTTTCATTGTTGCATATTGCAGTGAAGTACGTCATGAAACGTGTCCATTTATGGTGAATTCACAAATATTACATGGAATTGCCGTTCATAATTGTTAGGTAAAAAGCTATTAGAATTTAGCGCAGTAGTTGTGAATAGTATGCGGACCGAGCGAGTTCATTCGCCGATATTTGCGGCAATGAAAACGGCGGCGAACGACCGCTTTTCGATCCGAGGCTCATTAACAGCGCCACGGAGTATCTTAAAATGTAGCCAGATGACAGAGCGCTCGTGGTCATGAAGTGATGTTTACCTCAAGATAACTCTATTCGTCTCGATCAGGCGTTTACTCTAGTGCAGTGGTCCCCAAAATATTTGGTCTCGTTGACCACTTGACCTGTTTTTCGGTGTTGGGTAGAACTCTAGACCTTACCTCATATTGATTTTTTTGCAGAAGCTTGCAATTTGCGTTTGTAGACAGTCGATATAATACAATTAACTTTAAAATATTGATGATATATTAAGACATTACTTGTAAGGATGTAAATAAGTTATATTTGTGTTTGTAGATTATTCAATTTATGGGACATTCAAAATTAAAGATACGGCCTGCTTAAACGGTTTCATCCGTGTTCCCCAAGCCCGGTAAAGCTGTAAAAGCCATCAGCGGCTCTGTTTTTGAATAGGGCCCCACAGGCTAACAGTAAGGTCAGTTATAAAAAAAAAACCGTGTTAAATTTGTTTTACCAATTCTCCTCCACTTCGCCGTCGACGCACACGTGTAACCTACCGTTGTTCTCACTTCCTGTAATCACCTATAGCTTACCAGATCCCTTAACTTTCGTGGTTACTGCTCTGCTACTTAAGGTCGTAGAGTAAATTTATATAGCCAGTAACTTGTCTTTATAAATATGCTATAAATAGAAAGGATAATTTTTCAAATGTTTTTGGTAGTTCCACAGATAAGCGCTTTCAAATAAACTGTTTTTTTTTTAACTTTATAATATCAAATTGTTATAGTACATATTTATCATAGTAGTGCATTATATAGACGCGCTGGTTTCGTGGCCACTTTTAACTGGGTCACCTATTAATTGTTGTTTCGGTACTGCAGAAAGCATCGGAATGATTTGTGTGCGCCGCGAGCGACTCAATTAAAAATGGAAATGGGTGCTGTTTTCCCGTTTGCTTTTATATTCGCTGAAGGGTTTATTTCCTAATTGGGAGAATTTTATACCGATATATAGACTCAAAAGTATAGGACTATTGTAATAATATAGGTATAAAAGTTATATATTAAGTACATTATCCAATCAAAAACATGAAATATAAAAAAATGCCAAGTCTCGCAACACAGTTCTTTCGCTACAAAGAGTTGTGAAATCTCATGTAAAACTAAGTCTGTTATTTTACTTAGTGTCTATTAAGCATCTATTTAAATAATTTATTATGAGTTGTTACTCAATCAATTACTTATCAATATTTATATTGACCGTATTAATATTAGACGCCTTTATTTCTATAATAATTATAAAGATAATTGAACGGCAATATACTCAATTAAATACTTTATTCATAGGTGCACTGTTTAGATTCACTTAGTAATCGAAATAGTACCTATATTATTATTTTCTAATTATGTAGCCGCTCAATTGCCAACTCATTATAATTATCATAGAAATAAAGGTGTCTAATATTGATACGATTGATATCGTCACTGTAAATGTTGCTGAATTTTGATGATAGGTGAGCGTGTCAGTGACAAAATGAAAGAACTAGCGATATTTCGTAAACTATAAAGTATAATTATTAGGTATATTAGTAATAAAAGTCCTCTTGATCTCTAAAAATTCAAAGTTCTTGCTTTTACACTACGAAATTACACAGAGTTTAATAGAGCCGTGAGTCGCTTTGAGAAAAGGATGGTAGGTACGGCCGTGCCTTGCGCTCGACTTGGCGAGGACACTGCCCTGACCCCAGATTTTACGTCAATTACTCGCTGGCTTCTGGATGGTATAATACTATAGTTGTATCTAATTGGGTTGAGAGCACTATAAGTACAGCAGTTGTAACACACGCCGTGGTTCACACTTAGGTATGTCGCAGTCCAGGTGTTGGGTTCGCGTCAAACACTTCCCGGTTTGGACGGGCGATTTTATTTAGCCGGATGCCCGTCTCGTAGACACCGTACGCATGCCAGTAGGGCGACGTGGTGGTGAGGGTCCCGGGGGGGTGCTATAATGCACGGCCGCTTGAGGTACTATGTCTTCAATAAAACTCGAGTTTCTTTACTTCACTGAGACGTTCGCAGGACGACCAATCTTGTTTCTTCTTATGTCGGAATTGTGTACCCGATGACTCGAACCGTATCCGACTAGATTTTTGCAGAGCGTAAGTAACCTAGAGAATTACCTTAAAGAGAGCCTCTACTTTTTGTAAATTTTTTGTATCTATTTAACTTTGGTCGCCCTGTTTCTCGCTCTATATTTATTTGAATATAAAAGTTACATATACAAGTTATATATTATATTGTTCCTTATTCTTTTTCCTATCCACTAAACATCAATACATTATATACATTAAGCACATATTCCATACAAAGGCAAAAACAATAGAATTTTTTTTCATATAAATTGATTCTATATTTTATCCATTTTGTCATAATTCTAATCGTATACACGTTATACATAATAAATAAGCACCTATATAATACATAATATATGACACGTAATTCGTAATGTAGCGTAGTCTCTATATTAATGTTACCTAACTATTCTTATATATAAAACATACAATATATAACACATGAAAGAAACATAAAGACACATAATTCAGTTGCCAACACCAGGACTAGCCGGTGTGTATCTAGTGATCAAGCGTGGTGGTAGGGATCTGTACCCGACCAGTGTTTATGCAGCTGCTGAGAGGCTCACAGACTGGCGTGACAGCGACGACCATCGATAAATTACCAATCGCTCAGTGGGCGGATTATACAATGGTTGCCATCAGCCACAGTGCTGTCGCTTTGTCGTGCTACTATACGGTACATTCTTACATATATTCCTTTGTACGTTTAATCATAAGCTAGCAAGTGATGCTAAGTGACTAAAGCTATTGCAAGAGACCAGAGACGAAGCAGTAAAAGTATATTTATAAACCCTTCCATGGTATCCCCAAAGGTATAAAAGTGAAAGAACTGAATTTGGTGATGGAACACTTCCTAATGCTCGTCTGGTCAACTACCAAACTTGAGGTAGACATATCCTGCCAATCCGTTGGTTCCGATAGTTTTCCATTTTTTTGGTTTACCGTTTTATTAAATTCAAATACTTCGTTCTAATAACACGAAATAACTTGTGGATGACCTATAATATGACCTTATAAATTCGATAAAAAATATATTTTTGGTGCGTTATCTTTCAAGGTGAGCTACATAAAGAAAAATAAGGAAGCTGTTCCACCAGTTCCTGTTTCAACATAACAGCCTGTTACTTGATGCCATCTCTTTCTATTAGTATAATTGAGAGGAGGTAAGAGCTCGTTTGTTTTATCTCTTTCAAATAAAGTAAACACTCTTACGCTTGAATAGAGAAGAGCATACGCTAAACTGAAGAAGTTTACTTTCGTGCCACACACTAGTCTTTGGAACAGGTATTTTGGAAAAGTTTTGTCAGTGTACATATTAGATAACAGTTCTCCAAGCTGTTACTTGTAAATATCTGTTTTTTTTAACTGTTCCGATAAATGCGCCTGTGGTCTAGTTTTCTTCCATACATATTTCGTAAAAACATATTTCTCTGGAAGGCTATTTGAGATTTTCCTTCGAATTGTGACGTCAACGGTGTTTCCGATTCCGGCCGTCGTAAATAATTCAGAACGGCCGGCCGCAATTAATATGCTACCGGCGCGCCTTCTCGACTTTAATACAGTTTTATGTTGATTTATTCCTCACTTTCGCGGCGTAATGTTTCCTCGGTCGAGTTTATTACCTTTTTTAAGACGTTTCGTTGGTGTAATACGTACCGGGGTGGTTGGCCACTCCCGACCGTGTCGGCGATATGCTTGGTGAAACTGGTCCTATATAACGAAATAGTTTAATGAAACGCGTGTCTGGATTAATCAGCTTATAATTATTGTGGGTTTGCTGTTGAGGAATCTTATTTCCTTGACGTTTGTCGCTGTTCTTCGATTATACAATGTACTTATTTGCACTAATTATAGGTATATCTTCACAGCAGAAGATAATTTAAACAATCATTTAGTAAAAATCTCACGTCTTTAAACCCCGACCGGATTATATCCTAAATGGAAAAGACAATAGCCTCGAGGTGGCATGGGAGACGGGCGTTCAATACTATATTATGTTTAAAAAAAATCATTATAGGCTTAGCGTTGAGTCCACACAATATTAAGTAACGATTTGGTCTAATATGGTGACACGCTAAGCCGGGGGGAAGGAGGGCGGGGGCTGACTGGCTTTGAAGTGCAGCTGTCGAAACACACCTATGCTTGACTAATAATAAAATAATGGCTAATAATAATAAATACTCCACCACCATGCTATGGTTTCACCTCGATGTTTTTCCTAATTGAAAACAGGCTCATTGTAGGGATTCGAACTCACGTCGACAGTCACCATGTCCGTACACACTACCACTGAGCATTCATTCTTGTATTTATTACAAATAGGATATATGAATTTAGTGAATTTGGAGAAAAATATATCTTATTGCACACGAAAAAAACATACACTATAAAGTTTTTTGATGAACTAAATAAATATAACTTTTTTCCCAAACTAAGCCTTTCATAAAAACAAATATATTAAACAAACTTGAGGACCCATATATCCCTTCACGCGTATAAATTTTACGACTGGCAATAATTTAAAACCAATATATTAGGATTATGAATAATTGAATGGTTTGAATCCCGGAACGCACAGTCGGGTTGAATTTACGAGCTAGTAGATCTCGTTCAATCTTTCGAGCTCTATGTCTATAAAAATCTAAATATTCCGTTTGTCCATTCTCAGTTATCGTTCTGGTAGTAACGAAAACGTAGTAACTAACTAAACTAACTTAATCTGAATTTTTGGTGAAGGAAAACAACGTGATGTGTAATTTTAGCATGTCGTTAAGGCGACATTTAAGGTTTACCGGGTAGAAATTGGATATCTGTTGCCTATGTTATATTTAATCAATGACGTTTTATAAATAGAAGCTTCATACTCTCACTAAAAGCAATTTGAAAACTTTACAAATTTTGTTATCAGCATGTTGAAACAAAAGAGATAGGAAATCACAGCGTTGGCGGAAACTCTTTTGTCAAAAAAGGATAAAAGTTTCGTCTCGCTTACGCCGGTATCAAGTCGAAAGTGAACCGAAGCCATTTGCCCACTGTTCACTATGGTATATAAAGAGCTTGAATGCCGTATCTACTTATAAAATATAATTGAATTTAATTGGTTTCATTGGGCAGTAATTCTATGTTTGGTATCGATAATTTCACACCGAGTGGTTTTGAGGCGTAGTGTATTGATTTTATCACCAGTATACTTCGCGGATTATATCAAACTTTGGCTGTGCCTCAAGATTTCATCCGCGTTAAGTTTATTCGAACAACTCTCCATTGCCCTGCTGCCATTCATGTAGCCGGTGTAGCCTGTCTTTATTTTCACTTTCCTTACTTGCCTACAGCTTGCCAAATTGCTTGATGTACATGGTTACTGTACCGCTCCTTAAGATCATATCGTGAAGTTTTTATAGCCTAAAACCTCCCTCAATAAATGCAAAACGAAGTTATCAAATCTGACAAGTAGTTTCAGAGGTTAGCGCGTTCGAACATACCGATTTCTTGAGCATTGTAATATTCGTACAATATCAATACAATTAATAAAATTGAAGTGTCTGTTTGTAATGTCAAAATAATAGCTGTTTACTAAATGCATATGAAAGTATATACAGTACATATAACAAAAAAAAAATCATTTTTAAAATTTATATCTTTCTGTCTGTTTCTTCCGGTAATTTCCGAAACGATTGGATCGATTTTGCTATTAAAAGGAGTAGCTTAGGCTTTTTTTAAATAGTGTTTCTAGCAAAAAATTAAAAAAATAACCGGCGAGCGACCTCCGCAGGGTTACCACAATACCGACATTCTGTAGTCTACGCGAGTAGATAATAGTCATGAACCGGTTTTCGCAATCACGAAAGGTCCTTTACCTTTTGTAATTATTTATTTCGTTGTCCGGTCCCTCAAAGCTAAATTCTCGTATAACTTCAATTGCGGTATTTGAATTTGAGCCGACCCAAACGGTTTCATAATGACAAATTACCATTTCAAAAGAGGTAAAATAATCAACGGCAGTGTTTATAAAGCTAGGTCTACATGGCCCGCCGGCCGAGCTTGGGATTCTACCTTGGACAGTGTCTTTTATTTCTGTAAAGGATTAAAGTGATGTTTCAAGAAATTTTTATCTGTGTATGTGTATTGTTGTATTATTGTAAACAGGTTTTATTATCGAAGGGGTATTATAGGGTGGCTGATTACGTGAATCATGGTGACGTCTGAATGTGATTCCCTCCCTGTAAGTCTACTGAAAATGATAATAACTATATATAATTAAATACTGTAAAAACAATTAAAAAAAACATAATAAGATGTTGATAAACCCGATCGAGTTTCTTGTCGGTTCTTCTCGATGGCTGGGATGTTTTTCGAACCGGTGGTAGTGTTTTGACATTCATATGCGCCTTCTTGGGGTCTAAATTGAATAAAAAATATTTTAATTTAGATTTTTTGATTTTGTAATTAATTAAAAACAGCGTATTTTATTGCTTTTTAGGAAACGTCCTGCGAAAATTTCTTTTAGGATGCTAATTATCCCAAACGAAATTAATATGAAATCGTGCACTTTGAATAAAAAAAAAAAAAATTATTTGTTATCCCGCTGAAATTGAAAATAAATTAATACAAACGTTCTATATTTTATGAATAACTTTACTGAGGTAGTTAAATGTTTCTGTGACAAAATGTTATCAGGGTTTACCTTTTTCAACCATACTCTGCATATTTATGATGTATATCCGGCAATATATCCCATTGTAAAAGTGGCAAGCCCAGTATAATATGTTTTCTTCATTTTAGTTAGGTTTAGATGAAATTGTGACTTTATAAATTGGTATTTATGAGTGGATGAGGAATGTATATTCTGGCAGTATCTATAACTGTCTCATTTAAAGGCCAAACTTAGTTTATATTTCAGTCATTGGTGAAATTACTTATTATGGCTGCGATTCAGTATACAAGCTCCTATCACGCCAATTAACATTGTTCTTGGAAATTTTCTACTAGATACTTACTTCTCTTGTTGTCTTGGTAGATTTTTGGGGTTAACTGAAGATAGCTTGACATCCGATTTATTAGGTAGTTCAGTATCATATTTTTTATGTATTTTACTGCTGATCTCAGGGGAGAACCTCTCAAATAACTGATATGTTAAGATATTTAATCATGTTTATTATTCATGTCGATTATAAAATACTGTTTTAATTAAAAACAATATAATAGAATTTCATACTCAACTATTTGTATATTTTAAGCTAGACACTGAATGTTGTATTCTTTTTTAAATTTTAACTTAAGATAATGTTTTTAGATCGTAATCCTGTCGAAGCAGATATAGAAGGAGACATAATAATAAAATCCCCTTTTAAATTATAGACACTGTAGGTAAGCCTAAAGGAAAGCAATAAAATAACGGAAAGGATTTTTAAATTAAAAACTACACGTTACGCCCGCCGTGCCGCGCTAGCTGAAATTGAACGAAAATCCCGTTTTCTGTCAAAGGGAAAAGCAAACAACGACATCGAAAGTGCATTTGCGCCCGACCGGGTACGCCCGACCAATATGAGGGAACACAGTGGCGAGCGGTTGCGCAATCGAATTTACCCGAAACCGGCTAGCTGAAAACTCGAAAACTATTCGGCTTGTTGCGCGCTTCGTCCTTGTGTACATATAGCTTTATATCGTTGTGTATTTTTGTTGTACATTGATGCATTGAAAAGGTCAATTTGTATTTTTTTAAATGTTCACCAAACATATAAAATTTAATTTTATGGAATTTCCTTTTTTTAACTCTGTATAATGTGTCGATGCAATTATGTTTCAGAGTTAACGCGTTTTCTTTTATAGGATTTAAGACGAAGGCGCCAAAATTGGCGGTCGTGCTTATTACATGCAATCTTACTACTTATTACTTCTCAAATATGAGTTTTTGTGGCAATTGCTCTCCTAATTCTTTATTAAAATTAATGATTTAAATATAATTTTAAATTTATACTCCCTACTATTGTAGTAAAATAGACAAATAAATGTTAGCATTTTTAATTGGACAAGCTACCTTATCAAAAAGGGGAAACCCGAAAAACACTTCACAAATATATTATTGAAGGGAAAACTTCTTTAGCATCGCTGTGATTTGAAAGTCGATGAAACGAAAAAGCGAAAGCTACAGTAAAAAGATTGCCACGCTATAATTAATTTTATTACCTCAACAAAAAGGCATGAAACAAAAACTTTTTAGACATCATTTATGACATTCTGTTACTGATTGATATTGTTTTAGTTTACCATGGATATTTCAAATGTGCATTAATTGAAAATGATATTGTGAATATTGATTGTGGGTACTTCTATGTGCATTTTCATAAAATTTAAATTAGTGTGTATTTCATTATTTTCTGAATTTTAAAAAAACATAGATGTGAGGTTTCACGTCTACCACGTGTGAAATGCACACATAATTTTTATTTTTGCTTATTATATGGTTCCCAGACGTCGTACTTAAATATTATAAAACCTATATCACTCCCACAATTAAGACAAATTTAATGACACCTCGTATGCTAAAATACATTAAGCCGTTTAGGCTACAGAGCGAGCCAAAGAAATAGACATAACGCTCGAAAAACCGCTTTTTTCGCAACCGGGTAAAAATATATTTAACCTACTTAAAAGGCGCCATGTATTAACTACTTGTTTAATTGTCATGACTGGGGTTGCCATTCGTCCCGATATATCGGGGCTGTCACCGTTATTATGCTATATGTCCCGACGTCCTGATTACGCCTTACGGGGTAGGCGGGCTACTTACAGAAACATTTTACATTTCAAAAATTTGCGCTAAGCTACTGTAGCCGCGCCGTAGAAGGAGTAAAATGTGGATATTTTGAGCAACGGTTGCTTTTTACAATAAAAATTTGGGGAATAAGATAGCTTTGAAGAGTAGAAGGCCAAAAATTTTCACTTTTTAAGGTAAACACAAAATCGCGAATGAAAATATAAAAATATGATCGAATTGTGTGGAAAGATTAATTTCATCGACTTCGAACCAGGGGTATGAAGTCGCCTGCTGCCGAAGAATGTGATGAGTGTTGAGTGCTATTGACTTGCCAAAATATGGAGTGAATATGAATTGCACGGAGTTTTATAAATATGTATAAGGGTAGAAAGAATTACTTAAAAAATAATATTAAGCTATGTCTAAACTACATAGATTAAAATTTGCCAACATTTAAATATCATTTTTGTTTTCTCCTTGGGTCCCGAAGAGACGCTAGCCATTTATGGCAACCCTAATCATGACTGTTCTTAGATTATTTACTTTGTATATAACCTGCGAAATATTCGCACGTATCGGTTATTCATAATATTATAATGTTGAAAATAAGGTGCGACCGTATCTTGATACGGGGTCAGCAAGTTGAACACTGGAGGGCTCTAATATATTACCGACCCAAACTACACTTACTACGCGTCAACTTTCTACCGAAACTGACATTTCAGCGTCCCCATTAAACGACCGGCGCGGCGTTTTGTATGCGTAATTAATTCGCATCGAATAAAGTACGTGCGACTATCGACTGTAACTGACGGTGATAAGAACTATCGGGTGGTGTTGTTAGTTCACGATAACCCTATTATTTACGCGAAGCTAAAGTTACGAGTGAGTTATGATCGTCTAGATTCGTTTTCGAGTTTTCGTACTGACATATTTATATACGTACAGTGTTAGGATGTTTAAATAAACGAATAGGGCTTGGCAAGTATTTGTGTTGGTAATGGTTGAGTAAAACGGTGTAATACCGAGTTAGTACTCTGGTTAAATATATTAGGACTACTTAATGAAAAAAGAATTTGGTAATTACAAGATATCAGTATTAATTCCATATTGAATAGTAATATTTGATTTGCAACATGATTAATATAAACATTTGTATAGTACAGAAAATGTAAACATGAGTAACGTTAAGTTAGCCGTCCCGTTCTCTCGCATCGTCAAATAAGACGTGTTCACAAAGTAAATTATTATAAAGGGAACAAAAGCCCGACTGTATTATAAGAAATATATTTTTCTATTTTGCTTTTAATTTGATTCTCATATGTTGAAATGAAATATTATATAAGCCTATATCACTCCCACAATTAAGACGAATCTAATGATACCTTATATGCTAAAATCCATCAAGCCGTTCAGTGCCTTTGTGACAAAGAAATAGACATACAAACATACATACGCTCGAAAAACAAACCCTCCCTTTTCGCTGTCGGGAAAAAAGAAACGGAGGAAATACCTATTTGCATGTGGCTCATGCTCTTTGTTCTGATATATTTATTATGACTAGCGATCGTCCTAAAGTTGAAATTCGACCAGCGACTTTTAGTGATTATAGACTATT
This sequence comes from Saturnia japonica, assembly GCA_033032175.1. Taxonomy (NCBI): domain Eukaryota; kingdom Metazoa; phylum Arthropoda; class Insecta; order Lepidoptera; family Saturniidae; genus Saturnia; species Saturnia japonica. The sequence goes on from CM065317.1 coordinate 1,834,206, forward strand.
TTCTGTTTGACATTTGCAGTATTCATGTACTTAAACAATGAGTATTATTTACATCACTTGCTGTCACTTTTCGTTGCGTGACAATGTCAATATTTTGGGGTCTAAGTGGGTTTAGGATTCGCAGTAGTAATTTATTTTATTAAATATATTAGTAACATATATTACAGATAAATTTTGGCTTTCTGCGGCCCTTCTCTATATAAACTTTAACCATGCCAAATCTCACAGTCTTCCGTGCATGCAGTACGCTTAAAAAGGTATCGAAAGATTTGCTTCACGTATTAATATACAGTGTAAACTCTTTATAACGAAACTCAATGGACTGAGCATTTTTTGTCGTTGTAGAGAGTTATCGTTATATGGAGTGAACAAAAAACCACCAAATTAACAAGAATTTTTAATATGTATGTCTTAGATAATAAATGCTTATAAATGATTGTTTACACATATAGTCTGATAAATTTGTCTGACGTTTTTTGCTATGCCAGTAATTGTTTTGTATTATTTTATGTATTCTATTCATATCTAGATATGTGGTGGAATCGTCTTCCTACACATTTCTTCGTAATAGAGAATGGCGTATCGCTTTAAAGAGTATTTCAATATGTGGGTTTCAACGCAAACCAACCAAGTTGGGCTCACTTCAACGTTATAGGGAGTTTATCGTTATAAAGGATAACGTTATAAAGAGTTTACACTGTATAGATATTTATTTGGATGTTGTAACACCTGTAAAAGTTTGACCAGTTCCCAATGTATATCCAAGTGCTGACAGGTTTGCAGGTTGGCATGATAGCGGCGACCGTCGAAGGATTGCCTTTTTCTCGTTGGTCGCTACTGTTTTTGGATTATACAGTGCCATCAGTTCACCATTCTATTCCACATTTTTATTGAAGTATATTAAAACGGAGCACAGATTGCCTTGAACTGTACGCATGTTGGTAGAGGTCGTGACCGCGCGGTGGGCCCCTTAACTTAATCTGATTAATCGGCCTCCCTTCGGGTTCCGTGCGCTGTGAACATTGATGGAGGCTGATTAGACAGTCCTTGACTCACCTTGAAACGGAGACTGCGTATCACAGAACCCTGTTACCATAGACTTTAAATTGAAAAAAGAATACCAACTTTAATGATTTTTATGAATCTTTGAAGTCGAAGGTTCAATGCCAAAGAAATTAAAATGGGACTACCCTTGAGGTATCGGGGTATCTAACAAAAAAAGAATCATCCATATCGACACATAAACAACGAAATTATGGCTGAACATTCATTTTTTTTTTTATATATTTTCGAATTTAGTAACCAAAGTTTTTTTTTTTTGAAGTCGTTTATAAAAGTATATACAAATACTGATAATCAAGGTATTGTGGGAGCCGATTGGAGAGTTTTTCAAGAGTATCAGTTTTACTATAAAGTTTTAACTGTATATTACGGTGGCGTGCTAATTAATGTGATCAGCAGATTTTTGAGTGCCGCTAGTAGAAACTGTTCAGTATATAACCGCGGTAGCACCATAACCACATAAATTTCTACCGCAAAGCAGAAGTGTTCGCGATGAAACACCATTGGCTAAGGTGTAGTAAACTAGTATTAAATTGTTGTTTTATATTTTATTTTAAAAGGTCACTTTTTATTTTGTATCCTCTCCAAGCGAGATAATTAGTGAAGAATCTGGTATGATTCTGTATGAAACTCTATTATTGATGTTTTCGCATAGTTCAAAGCAATGACCTAAGTAGGGCATTCATTCCACTAACAAAGCACGGCCAGTACAATTAGTCAATTGATGGAACAGGATACATTCATTACAGGAGACGCGCGGACCACCTACGATCGGTTTTATAAGGATGTGAACTTATAAATCGGCTAATTTTGATAGGCGCGTAGGAGGATGCCAACTTGGTGCACTTTCTTAACCCCCGTTAACATGATAACCGTGATAAGGTACAGTATAGATTTGGAATATAGATCAAAAGGTGTTGTTTATTTACTTACTTACTTACCTACTTACGGCGAACTGTGGATGTACATTAGTACACCTCTGCTTAACCCTTCGGGGATTACAGGCGTGATGGTGTGTTATGTTATATTGTCCTGATTGACTGACTGCTTCATCAATGTGGAACCTAAACTACTGGGGCTAGGACCATAATTTTTTTCATGGGGTTATCTTTTGTGCTGTAGGTGAGCACTAAGAAATATTTTTTGGAAATTTAATTCCTAAGGTGGTGATAAAGGGGACTAAAATTTGTATGTTAATCCGTCACTTTGAAGATAGATCTTTAGCGGAGGTGAGAAACAGAGAGTAAAGTTCCTCATCCGCCATAGAAAAGGGAGGATGCTCCGGCCAGACGGATGCTATGTCTAGCGGGCAGCTGCCCCGACGGTTTTAGTCGGGTTCTTGTATATATACTCAATGATTGAGTTAATTTCTATAGCGCGATGTAGGATGCGTCGTATGTGGCTCGATAGATGTCGCTATGTGTCGCTACGTAGTTGTGTCGATGCGTTGATGGGTCAGTTGTGGCGAGAGATGTCGCTACAGATCTATGAAAATTGGTATTTAGCAATTCAGTTAGAAAGTAAAAATTACATACGTATTTCATAGTTTTTTCAAATTCAACACCTAAGGGTATAAAAGAAGTGATTATTTGTATAATACAAGATACAAGTAATGACATATATAATCCAAAGTCAGTACCAACAAACGTTTTCAACATAATATAATGGGACAATTTAAAACGGGTGAAACCATGGAGCACAGCTAGTGATTAATAAGACCGACTGACGGACAATGCATAGTTTATCCGGTGGGTCTAAAGGTATAAAATTTTGAAAAGAGGTTCTTATTTAACGTAGGTGAATACAAATATAGGTTTTTTGGAAACGCATCGCCTAACGGTTTTAAATAGCGGCCTTAAAATAGGATGATTTCTGAGTTGATTCTGATACGTAAACCTATCCAGCACACGGCTAGTGGTTAATATAGATATGCAAATGTAATGGCTGGATCTGGAGTCGCTGATTTCAAATATATGCGATTAGGATGGCTTAAACAATAATATAATGTACCTACCTATCCTTAGCATTATAGAACTTTATTTAGTTTGCTCGAATTATAACTCATATATAATATATATATCTGTAATTCATTTGAACAAAGTTGTTTTTTGGAAGCAACACTTGGTGATGAAACTGTAGTATGGTAGAATCATTTTTATCTAGGAAGCATGTATATTAGACTTATAAGGATAGTCGTTTTAGGGGCAAAATTTCCAACTGCACATTATTAAAAGATATTTCTTAAACTAAGAAAAGTAACGAGGCTACACGACGGCATCTCTGAGAGAACATTTACCGCAGAAATTGGATACCATAACCATACGCGTGCACACCACCAAAGGTTTAGACATGAGTGACCGCAGGAGCAGTTATCGGAGGTGAAATTAGCAAAGAAACAATAACAATAACGAACAAAAGGAGTTACACGAAAGTATACGAAGAAAGAGTGAGTAATGATCTAAAAATCTATAACATACATAGACAAAACTGACAAAGTTGCCCGTCCTGCATCGATAGATGTCATTTTGCTAAAACTATTAAAATAACATAAATTCAGTTTACGCCCATTAAGGTCCAATCCTTACAAGTTACATAATGAATAAAAAAAACATTCATTATAAATAATATATGAATCGAAACACGTCTAAAAACAAAACTCGAAATAAAACAAAGTGAATCAAATCGATTCCCAAAACATAACGTCGTCTAATCGCTTTATAATAACGGACCACGTCCGGTATTTACGTTTGGGGAGACAAGGATTATGAAAGTAATATTAGGGGTGAAATAGTCGTATGATAGTAGTGACAATTGGTGGGCGCGGCCCGGATCTTTATGCTACATAATAATTATCAACGGTAAGAACTCATTAATTTTGACCTGATAAATTTTTTGTTTGAAGTCTTGACGAGTAATAAGCCAATCTCAATCGATTACAGGGTTTAGTGACCAAGACACCAAGTCTTTTGAAGCGAGCTGACATTCTGCCTGCGATAAATGTTGTCCACCATTTAATGACAATATTTCATTTATCAATTTCGAACGAGACCAAAGTCTTTATTGAGATTCAACATAAGTAGACTTCTACTCCTGAACACTGAGTTGAAACGAATTATATGTCTGCTACAAACCAAATCATTGAGATCGAATAAAAACACTACCGCTTTGCTTCAGAAAACGATTTAGCAGTGGAGCTATACCGTAATTCAGTAATACAGGATCTACAACTTACAAATCTGTACTTCCATAGAGAATACGCTAGTGAGTAAGGAACAAGGAGCACAAGGTAATCTAACTCTTGCCTGAACGGTTTGTGGCACCGTCATATAAATATGACTCGTCCATTAGTCGTACTTTAGCATCAACCAGTGATTCTCCCAGTAATACAACGCCTGTCTATGGATACATATTTGTCGGTAGTGAAGTAATTTCTTCGAATTAGTATATACACAAAGAGGATGCGGTTTCATTTCTCTTTAATGTCCAGTTCTTGGCAATAATTTTTTACGAAAACTTGATCAAAATGCATCTTAAATCAATTACGAATATGCTTTACATAAACGGGAACTCGATAATCAAAACCTAAAAATTATTCTGTGGACTTAGTGTTCATATATACGAAGAAATAATTATTGTAGCCAGGCAGATTTTATAACACGATAATAAAAATATATACAAGAAACAGTCGTCGGATTTGTAAAAGCGTACTCTTCACCCGTAAATCCATCAAGCTCCTGCGAACAACGATAAAGCCGGAGCAGTCGTGTCTCTTGGACCAAATCGATAATGTCCCGGCGTGTGTAAACTGAATCAGTCCGCGAGAACCACCCCTCCCCTCGCCCCTATGTCGCCGCCCCTCGGGATTTATGTGACTTCACAATTTCTTTTAAGAGAGCCGATACTACCTACGTACGGCGCCTTTATATGGGTGCATGTTTGTATTTATTACGTTTGAACGTAGCAAGAACTCGATTTCATAGAATGCTCAAAGCTTTGGTTCATTGATCGGATGGCTCGCTGATACGAGGTTCGGAATGTAAAAAAAATAATTGGTTGACTGGTAAATATCATATAGATTTAAGTAGGTAATCGTATTTTTTGCCCATTATCGAGAAAGAGAACTTATCCTCTAGAGTGGCTCCTGGAATACGTCGTGCTCATAGATATACTTTTAATCAGGTAGCTAGCCAGGTGGGCAGTGGAACATGCCATACCATTTGTACTTAATATTGGAATCTATAATATCATTGTTCGAACACGTGCTAGTAATTGAAAAGTTCAAAGAATTGTAGTGGAACATCTAAGAGCTCTGTTAGCGGACTTAAAGTAGAACGATTCGAGCTGCGAGAGACCAAAGTGTGATTGATGGTCAATTCTACATGATACTTTAATGTAGTTTTTTGTATCGCTTGTTAGCACCGTTATCTAACCTCATTACTTTGAAGTATAGGAAACTCAATTGAGTATTTCATTACATATTAATTGAAATTGAGTGGAGGGAATATAATGGGTTTAGTTCTATTAGTAAAATTTTCACAACTAAAATTCGGTAAACGTCGTTTTATTTCACTGAGCAAACAGCCTAAATCTAAGTGTAAATAAACTAAATAAATAAGTCATTATGACAGAATTAATACTCCTCAAAACCGGTGAAACTGTTAGCGGTTTCTATCGTATATTGTTTTACCTGATTATTATCCAGTTTTTATTAGACGATTAGTCCAGATATAATCTATTTATATTTCTTGCAGTAAAGGTTTTTTTTTTATCTATTTACCTACCCGAAACTTTGTTAATTTTCTTTTGGGGTTAAAATGACTCTGGTGTTGTTACGTAAACAGCCGCGCAGTTGTTCCCCGTTGAGCACTTTACTTTCTTTTGTAACACGCTGCGGTATTTTCAACATGGCTGTGTATACCGCTGGAAAGCGCCCTCGAGTACAAGTGAAGGCCAACGAACTGGTTAATAACATATGTAGTATATTTTTTAGCTAATTTTTAAAGTAATTTTGGTGTCCATAACTGAGTGGGGGAAGCACCCCAATGGTGGTAAGCATATTTAAATGCTCCTCGTTGCTAAATCCATATTTAATGCTTTGCTAACGAGTTCGGAAACTGCATCTGACTATGTGGTTTCTTAATCTCACGATAAGTTTTAACTTTCATGTGAACGAAAATACCGTGACATGAGACTTGCATTATAGCAGTCTGTTAGGGAATTTCGTAGCCTCCAACGTGCTATTTACTGCAATTAAGTTAAAAATCTATAGTTAAGCGTATATGGATTCATTCAATAAAAATGAGTTCAAGAACCATGTTAAGCAGGTTTTACTGTCGAAAGCTTGTTATAGGGTGGATCATTATGTGAACGATACTGATGTCTGGAAGTTACTCCCTCTCTGTGCATCCACTGAATTATATGGTTGTTATTATTTTATTATATTAGAAATTATTGTATTATATTAATACTATTGTACAGTTGAAAAAAAAGACAAACCCGATAGAGTTTTTTGCTGGTTCTTCTCGATGACTGGAATATTTTCCGAACCGGCACTAGTGTTTTGACGTTTTAACGTAGGGCTCTAAATTGAATAAAGATTTTTTCATCTACATTTAGATTAACCAATCAGTTTTCGGTCTAAGCTTGTTTCCACCTTTGGAAATATCTTCATAATAATTGACGAGATCGTACTGCCAATGAGGTAGTAATCAAATAGTATCGCAAAAGCCTTAAAAATTACTTTGATAACAACCATTTTTGGGATTACTAAGGTTCGAAATGGTAGTCATCGTGTAAGATCCAAAATTAAAGTGTCCTACAAGGGTAACCACAGTTGAAAGAAGATAACCGGTTCAACGAGATGATTGCAGATGAAGTACAGAAATTAGATAGTCCATAAATAGGAAGTCCAATAACCTCATGTATTGACTATATCATCAAATATAAGAGCCGTGCTTGGATGCGTTTTACCGACTATAAAAAATAAAGTGTCACAATATACACTAAACAGAACATCGTGTTTTCTTGTTCAAGATAAACTAAGTGAATAGAATTTTTATGTTCAAGCTTGAAAGGATTTCTATTTTGTTGAGCTTCTTTTGTAAATCATCACAAAAGACATTTTCCTTTTCTTTCGTTGAGATGTTCAATAGGACTTATTAGATTACTTTATTTTATTTTTATAACTTTTTAGTAGGCACTTTTGTAATACAATTTTCACTTGAGTTAGGTTTTATTTAGGCTTTAAAGATGAGTATGGCTTTCTTGTATTGATAAGTCTTAGTTCTTGTTTTTTTTTTTAGTGTTGTTTTTGTAGGCTAGTCTGGAAACATTTGGGTGTTAATAAACGTAGGTCTTAGCGGTGGTCATAGTTTTGCCGCTAGCTCTCAAAAAAAAGCGGCAGATAATATGATTGGCAATTTATATAACTCCTTATATTATTATCGTTCCATTGTTATAACTGATTAAAGTAAATGTTACAATAAAAGAAAAGGAAATCATGCTTACACCAATAACACTAATTGGTTCAAAACTACATTTGAGATTAAAATTGGATTGGGAATACTTGTGGTAGTATTATATATAGATAAAATAGAGCCAACAAATTAATGCTAAGTTTTCTCATTAATGTAGTTCATTAAATTAAATTAACTTTAATTGGGTTCTTAACCTAGGTATAGTTGCAAAATTTTGATGAGCATGTAATTATACGAAAAAGGTATACAATTTTGTAGCTTTTGACAAGATGCTGATGATAATAATAATGGAATTTACCGAACAATGTAGTTTTTTACGTTGGAATGAAGAGAAAATAAACATTTTCGTAATTCCCTTTCAGTGCAGTCGACGGCACGTGAGCAAGCCCCGTCATGTATATTCATGTGTTGTTGTGCCACGCTTGGAGTCACTTCGCATTGCAAATACCTCATTCACTATCAATATGAGTCACTGTGTGTTCCTAGTTAGAGGTGACGGCGGGATAATGGCGTTTTTATATGTGCGATAGTTTTGAAACTTTATTAAATAACCTAAACTCGAAATTAAGTATGTAGATATTATTACACTATTTAATTATATTACAAATATTCAGTATAATATCACATTATTTCCTACATTTGCCGTATGCGTTAGTTTTTGTTTGTCAAATTACTGTAATATATCTAATTGTAAACACATTAAAATAAAATTCTACTGGTTTGACTTGGTCGGTTTACGTAGTTTTATTAACTAGGACGCAGATAGGCTCGTCATATCTGTTGAAGAACCGATAACTGTATGGATATTTGAATTACCTTTATAGGTACTGTATATTGAAGACAAGATTTAGGTAAATTGAATTAGAGATTTGAACGCCCTTAACTTATAACTTAAACTGCGAAGCTATGAGAGTTCATGTCATTCACCGACTCTCTTCTATATCTTAGGTCACAGGCCATTTATTGTAACCCACGTCCGCGTTATCGATACATAGTTACAGATTAAAGTTTTCGTTTACATTGTTACAGTTGTACTTATTATGATGACAATCGCTTGATAAATTATTCATCACACGTTTAATTGTATGCTAAATTCACAGTATGTAATTAACGCCTAATTTGATTCGATAGTTGGGTAACTTAGTTTTGTGATTCAGAAGTGAAGTATGTTGAAGCGAGTTTAGGCTTAAACGTAACTAATGTTTGCTGATACATCTGCCAATATAGTCTTTATATATTTATTTTTAATTTGTTAGTGGCTATTATTATATTATAGACCAGACTAGGACTAAAAGTAATTAAGGAAGACTATAACATGATACAATGTGGTTGAGGAGAACAAATCCAGAAAGCGATGATGACCCAATGATAGTTTGGACAGTGCAAAGAGCCTAAGCTTTCAGTGAAGAGAAACATAGTGATGTAATCATAGCATGGGGGCCTACTACAAATGCTACTATGACCTACCATGGTTTGGCCAGATACAACACTTAAGTTGAAAGTCTATCGTTGATCCAGTAGTTGCACTTGAGAGCCAATTCTTCCGCTAGGCTTACCGGTCACCATATTTTACGTCTTCATTTACAACATCAGAAGAAATTGTGCTCGAATTATGGTAATTTTCTGTTAAATATTACTGTTATGTTTTGCAGGAGTCGTTTATATTCAGATGTTTAAAGTTTCATCAGGCTTATTTCTCAGTAAGGCGTATGGTTATTCTAATAATGCATCAGGTCATCAGAGTCAGCAGTCGTCTAGAGAGAGATACGACAATCGGTTGGTTACTGCCGTTGTCTTACTTGCGAATATAGAGTTTACGTGTATTGACTACTTAAAAATAAATGTTCAGCTGCTTTTTGGTCATATAAAAGACTAATTATATTGAAGCCCTGAGCAGTCAATATAGATAGATATCGGATAACCGATCTGACATATTTGGCGGTTTATTTTGTATTGACTACATATGGCCATTCCTATGCTTATAACGTGTTAACACTTGGTAGTTCTGTGACATTATTGCTTCATTGCGACTTTACTGCAATTCGTAGCGTCTGTCACGTCCAAGGCACCAGGGTACCATAGCTCCGGCATACAAATCGACCTTGCGGGCATCGTCGACCTTGTGAGTGCAGTCTGGTATGCGGTCAGTTGTAGGTACTGTTAAATAATATTCATTTTGTTTTTCCTTAGTTACTTAGCTTACTGCCGGTGTGTGGTTTTAAATTAATATTTTCTTGATGATAGTATGATGTATTTATTATTTGTTAACTTTTTGTCTATGTTGTGAAAGCACCAATTTATAATACAAATTCCCAAGTATTCCGAAATCTTTGCAAATAAATAAAATTGGAGTATTTATCTGTAATTTGGAAATAAAGGTTTTGTTTTAAGTTCATATGGTTATTTGCACTTAAGAAACTTTCTTTGGTAGGCAGAGGAGTTTTCAATTAGTGATCAGCCTACATATCATTACACTATACTATAGGAGCTAAGTAGTAATGATAAAGGTACAATAAATAAACATCATAATTTCAATCCAGATAAGACCTAATTTCGGTGAACAAATATCCTATTAATATGAACGAAGTTGCATGTATCAGCCTGACTGAAATAAAATCTTTGCTGGGCTAATAATAACCTTGTTAAAAAGACAACTTGGAGTGCTTTATCTTGTTAATTTATTCAAAATTATTCCTATTTCCTGTACAGGCAATAGGAAAATATTAAAAATTAATTCTTCCATTAAATTTAAATTACCTAATAGCAAACATTATTCCCCTTTCGTCGAGAGCGGAGCATTGCTACCTTCAATTACTTAGTAATTGTTCCCTCTCACTTAATTACTGGTATCCAGTCTTATCTGAATTTAGCTTTGATTTTATCTGTAAAAGGTATATAATTAGATGTTTTGTGATTGATTAATTATATTATATCGATACATCTATATTTGTTTACTATTTTTGTTTCTACGCGTTTATCTCTGGAAGTATCATGCCCTCGTCTGTATTATGGCGAGTGTTCTGAAGAGCTGTTCAACCTAATTCCCGCTTCCCCCTTTCATAACATAACGGAGCCACTACTTAACGTAACCTCCATCTCGGCTCGAACAAAGAAGTTTGCTACGTCATATCTTTGCTGTACTCTTAAGCTGTTAATTGCTTCCCGGTCAGCGTGTTCCCTCTTTCCTACAACATGAAGTCCTTCAAGCATAACGTGAAGATACATTTGAGCAAGCCGACTTGCGATGGATTGTAGTAGATCTCACGGCAGTCACCGATGTTATTGTATTAAACTGTGTTCATCATCAGATACAGTTTAACTACTTTGCAGTACTACAATAGAAACACATGCGCGAAACTGTGAGGCCACAGCCAGTTTTGTATAAACCCTCAAATCAAACTTCAGACAGGTTTATATGTCGACGATTATTTTGATTGGATAGTATTAGTCGTTGATAAGAATTTAATCAGGAGGGAAGGGGAAGGCAGGCAAGAGAAAACAAACATTATCTATATCTCACATTAGCATTGCCTTCTCTAGTTCTTCTAGTTCCTTAAATATAGCAATACTTGTATTTTTCCAACCAGAGTGTTGTTACAAATAAAGCAGGAATATTTTGTATTTTTTTTTTTTTTTTTTTTTTTTTTTTTTTTTTTTTTTTTTTTTTTTTTTTTTTTTTTTTTTTTTTTTTTAGAACTGACGACACTGTTAGCCTTAGGGGCCCTAAGGCCGCTGCGGCTTTTACAGCTTCACCGGACTTGGGGGCGAGCGCAGAGGGCACTCAGCCGCGAAAGTTTTGTGGACGACTCGCACGAGGGTGCCAAAGTGGCCGGACCTCGGCTCGGGCGGTCGTCGCGTTCGCAAATAGGTCGCGATCTATTCGAATCCCTACACCTACGATTCGAGCTAACTAAATATACACATAGGCACGTTCCCTTCCTCCTGGGAGGAAGGAAGGAACCGTGCGTATGTGTATTCAATAATCGGAATGTTTCTACACTAACTAGCGCTAACTAACTAGCGTAAAAAAAGGTAGGTCACTGACGTACAGGTTAAATAGGCTAGGAGCCAGGATCGAACCTTGGGGAACGCCTGAGCGTATTGGACGGGGCGTGGACAATTCACCTTCCACTCTATAGCGAAAGGTGCGATCTGTTAGATAGTCGCGAATTATTTTAATTAGCCTATCGGGGATTTCAAAGTGATACAACTTGTAGATCAATCCCTCGTGCCAGACCTTATCGAAGGCCTTGGCAACGTCGAAAAAGACCGCAAGTGTACGGCGGGGTTTATATAATTCAGCAAAATTAAATGCAACGTGCTCCGTGAGGCGGTGCACTTGATGAGTGCAAGGAATATTTTGTATTCCGCGCGAGTCAATTCATCCAGTATTCAGCTTAAACCCACCCCGCCTCGACTGTCCCTTGCAAACACCTGGCTACAATCTTGATCGTTAATATTTGCTGGGCGAAATGATTTTGATAGGACACTTCCTACACTGAAATATTGATCACCAAGTAACAGACATTTATCTAAAAACTCAAACGCACTTTCTCATATAAAACAAGAGAAGTTTTATATACTATGAGAATGTCAATGAGACTATCTAGAAAACGCTACTCATTTCTTTCTACATTATGATGTCCGTGGTTCTAAGTCCCTCAGCCAAACCCTTCGAAATTACCATGAAATATTAGAACAATTCTAGTTCAAATTTCTGTTTAGCAAATACACAAAAAGCCAACGCATCTGAAATAGAAAATAATATACGTAAAATACAAAACATTACGTCTTTGTATTTACTTAGAGATTTCATTTCAAAAGATATTTACTACAAATCACTTTGATCATGAAGTTAATTAAAATGGAAACATCAAAAGGGTTCTGTTTGTAATAGAAGTGTCGTTAATATAAATACAAACAAATATGTTTTAATATTATTGATTAAGTAAATGAAAGTAACATAGCGGGTATTATTATTTTTTTAATACTAGCTCGGCAAAAAAAAATTCTAGTATCTTTGTGGAAAGTACGGTACAGTTCAGAAATAACGGCTACCGTTTTTATAAATTCTGTTAGCAGTTTTCGCCGTCATGCTGGTCTGCAGAAATGCCTCCTCATGCCTCATTTGAAGGACCCAATAACGTAGGAGTGAGGGAACATTCTGGCCTAGTGGCGATTCTACATCTTCGCTTTGCAAACCCTCTGAGGTGGAAGCTACCCTGTAGCTCTGTAATTTCGTATACCAAATCGTGTCATTCTGTGGTGGATTTTTTTTTTTTTTTACGTAATGGATTTATAAGCACATATAAGCTTTTCTTATTTATTTTTTGTACAAACAATATAACTCTGCGGAAAATTTCAAACAGGAAAAGATATAGCGGTAAAATTTATTAAACATCCCATGAATTCTTTATTATGTTTTGCGAGACGTCGCTAGTGGCTTGCCTCAGAGAGCATTTTATCTTGAACTCCTTTTAAAAAATGAATGTTGTGTTGTAGCAAACACATATTTCGTTCGTATTTTGTTTTTTTTAAGTGTACAACACACAAATCATACATACATTATTTTTATACTCTTTTATGTATAATATAGGCTATCGATAAAATGTAGTATTTAAAAAATAATATAATTGGGACTACGGATATTACAGTTATGAGATTTTGGATATGGATATCTTCAGACTGAGTAGTATTTTCGGTAATGGATTTGGATAATAAATTATTTTACATATCCTAAAGTTTCGTGTGATTTCATTTATGGTTATTCGATTTTTCAAAGAGTTATGTTTACAATGAAGTATTTGAACACTTTTAAGAGAAATTTTTTAACTCTATTTTAGATATTGTTTTGTTAATTTGTGTTAATCGAAGAGTGTGTCATTGAAATCCGTCGAAACATTTACATGAGGTTATGATATTCGTTACGGTATCAAACTATTTTTTTTTTCTGATATCCGTTATTTCGTTACAGAGTTCCAAATATCATATTTTTATTATAAATGTTTATTTTAACTACATAAAATTTAATATACATACAATAAAATAAATCAAATATTAGCGCTAGTTAAAAAAAAATATCATTGCATTCTAGTGGAGAAAGCGCCATCTAGTTTTGAATTACAGACTCTATTTTATATTTATCATTTTTGTTGTCTATAAAAACGCGTTTTATAGACCGAGGAAGAATGTAAATATTTTGAGTGCGTTTATAACTTTTCATAAATATGAAACAGGGCACATCTTTGCAGCATTCGCCTCCCTATGTGTCACGTACTGCAAACAACTGACGCGAACGGGTTGAATGCCTAAACAGTTGCTTTGGAAATCATTTTACGAAAGAGCTTCGTCTAGAAAATTTTTACTATCACGCTATATCCTATACAAATAAAACATTAAATGCTGGTTTGGATTGATTTGGCAAAAAATTGGTTTTTCATTATATATTCTGTATATACTTTCATATGTCTTTAGTAAAAGCTGTTATTTTGACATTACAAACAGACACTCGAATTTTAATATATGTATAGGTATAATTTTAATAATTAAGGCTTTTGCTAAGTTGTTGTGTTAATTGAAATTTCAAAAATATTTTGATTTTGATTTGTATTACATTATTAAAGTGTTAGTGACCTCGACAATATTGGTAGAATATGTGGTCTTTAAAAGTTTCTATAGATTGTCATAAAACCCTTTCAAGGCGGCCCGAGACATCAGCGTTGAGATATCTGGAACAGAAATAAATAATTATATAATCTTGTTATAGTTTTGGAAACCGGAGACGAACCAGCGGCATGCAACGGCAGGCGGACCTTGGTCCTAGCCAACCACCAGAGCACGGCGGACGTGCCTATGTTGATGACGGCATGGAATCCTCGGCCGGGAGTGCTGCCCAATCTCATGTGGATCATGGACAGAGTCTTCAAATTCACAAACTTCGGTATAGTCAGCGTGCTTCACGAAGACTTCTTCATACAAGCGGTAAGTGGAGTCATTTTTGCTACAGGGTTTAATTTAACTTGTAATGTTTCTACGTTTGTTTGTTTGTTTAGGTCAAGGTTTGTTTAAGTGAAAAATAATAACCCCAAATATTTCGACTTCGTGCAAAAATGTTCGCTCTAGGACTATTGCACGAACTCGCAGTAAGCATTATTATTTTATAATTTTAATTATTCCTTTTTTCATATGTTCACGTTATTTTAATTTACTATATACTCTGTGATAATCAAATTCAAATTCAAAATTTATTTATTATTTTACTGACATTTACACAGTGACTTCCAAACTAGGCAGAGCCTGTATCTTGGAAGCCGGCATACGATTTTAACAAAACATTTTGTACAAACGCCTCAGGTGCCCGTAAACGATTACATAGATAAAATTTAATAAAATGATGTAATTATTATACATATCTATGCACATACCAACATATATATAAATACACACAACAACACACACGTATAAACAAATATTCTAAACAACTCTTTTACATTTTTTACGATTCAATTGTAATAATGGAATGTATTGATTCTAGGTTATATAATTTATAGTAAAATGAAAACTGAAGCAGCTACGAATTAATTTTTAAAATATGTTCAGTTTCATCATATGTAAGTTTGCTCAGCCACACAGAAACAAGACGTTTGGCAGCAGGGACTGAAATTTCCGTGATTGAGCAATATCTTAGAATAGTATTATAGATCTGAGAAGCCATAAAACAACCTAATCTTTGTGCAATAGCAGTATTTACTAAGGGAGTTGGAGCACAGAATATACGACGTTGCTGCAACTGAGAATACTCAGGGCTGTTAAGAATTTTTTTATGTTTATTAAGACATACTTTGAGCATGAAAAATTGCCGGACACTAAGAATTTTGCTTTCTTTATAAATTTTAGCGGTCGGATATCTATAAGGTCTTCTAAGCTTATCCCTAAGGATAGAATGTTGTGCTCTTTCGACTTTAATTATGACAGTTTTTGCGGCACTCCCCCGGCAAGATATACAATAAGTAATAAGTGACTCATAAAGTGCATAGTATACGTATCTTAGCGTAACCAAATCAGCTGTATGTCTTAGTTTTTTCATGACATATATTACTTTACGTAGGCGACCTGATAAATGTTTAATATGTTTTTTAAAAGTAAGACTTTGGTCTACCAGCACACCGAGATACTTTTAGATAAATAATAACTTTTTTTAAATATGGTGTAATGGAATCAATGTGGATCTATGCTCGCAGCATTGTAACACACAATGCAGCATTATGATATAAACTTTATCTATAAAATTAATTGAATTTACCGAACAAAATCTAAATACATTTGTAACGAAAAATTATGAATTTATCTCTCAATGTATTATGGAATTTTTAAATAATATTGCATGCCAGTATAATAATTTTAATTCAAATTGTTTGTAAAATACTATGGTCACTAATCAATTATTATTAATCTTGCAAGCTGAATTACGAGCACTTCCTCTTATCCTACGGAGTTGAATTGTTCCATGTTGGTTCAATTTCAATGAAAATGCATTTTCATGGTAAGCATGGCCTGAATTGACATTCAGGACTGGCTTCAGATGAATAACTCCACAACGGTCAATAGCGTAGAGAAAAGAAATTTAATGTGCCCATTTAGTTACGACAGACCGTTTTAACGATTTATGCTTGTTTCGAAAAATCACGTCCCTAATTAAGACTTTTTGTTTCTTTGTATGAACGCGTTATTGTTTGAAAAAATATTTTTGCATTTTATAGCATATTTACTGAGGAAATCTATTATAGGCTTTAAAGCTTCTCTCTATGACTCGTAAGGAATGGAGCAGTAGTAGATATGTGAAGAAGTAGTCGCATAGAGCAGCAGTATAGAGAACTTTAAAATGATACCAACAAAAGTTGTATGTATTACTGACAGATCGACTGAATAAGCTGCGAGCTGTGATCTTTGTATAATTTAAATGTAGGTATACACTTTTAAAGAACCTCAATAATATTTGAACTATGGTGGGTAGAGGTAAAGAAAACCATATTATACTTATGGGTTTTTACTGTAGTAAAACTTAAAAAATAATCGAACAATATCCATTATTGTAACGTTTGGGGAGGGAAAAGTTGTCCAACAGGGCGAAAATAAAAATAACTTTTGGCGCTATTTTTAAAATTTAACCACTTGTTACCGTGACGTCACTCTAACTTGACACATCGACGGTCACTGTTTCTTACACAAAATGGATCTCCTCCTATCTAATACCATAATAATTCAAACTTAAAAATTGAAAGAATTACGGTTTTATTTCGACTACTGGACGACCACGTCTAAATATAAATGAACAAACAAAGAGAATAGGTTCAAACTTTTCGATGTTCTTACTCGGAGTGGGGACAAGTTATTAAGAAAATTTATGTCCCAGTTATTAGTCATTCCTAACAGCAATATGTCTTTCGGATTTAACCTAGTTTTGAACGGTGAACCAGGTCACCCTGTCATACTTCAATAAAGCCTTAATTACAAAGCCCTCGTAAATTGTACAGCGCCCATAAATCTAATACATCAATGTATGTTGAAATGAATTTTATATTGCACTGAAATCTCTGTCCCGTAATGAAAAGTGAGGACTAAGTAATATAGAATTCTGCCTATTATTTAAGTACTTGATGTACTTTATAATATACTAATTAATTGTGTATAAAATAATGGTATATTATCTGGGGTATCTTGCAAATGAAATAAAGAACAAAACACATAGAAACACCTTATATTAAGGTGTTTGGCTAGCTATCACCTTCAATCTGTTGTCAAGCACCTATATTTATTATTCGGCAGCTGCACTTGAGAACCAGTCCTCCACTAGGTTTAGCGTGTAACCATCGTGAGCTACATCATCACTTAAGATCAGGTAAGATTGTGTGTGACCGAACGCTAAACATATAAAAAATAAATAATTATGAAAATAAACATATAAAATAATTACAATGAATATAACTGTTTGATATACTATAGCCTACTAGCTTCTGCCTGCGAGTTCGTCTGTGTGAACTCTATAATTGGCTCTTTACAAGGATAAAATGTATCCTATGTGTTAATCCTGGTTATAAACTATCTGTGTGCCATATTTCATCCGTATCCGTTTAGCCGTTTTTGTGTGATTGAGTAACAAGCATACAAACTGTCACATTTATCTATCCTGTCGTCTACGAGTGCGGAGGCGCGGTCACTGCTAGTTTCTAATATTAGCAGAATCCATTTTGGAATAACATATAACTAGCGGTCGCCCAATGTTCGAAATTCAACCAGCGACTTTTTAATCATAGACCATTTTCTGTTTGACATTTTCAGTATTATTATTATTATATTTGGTAAGACACACTAGCAGCTAATTAGCTGATGCGTGCGTATCAAATAGCTTGGAGATATCTTCCTTGTCCAATCTGCTCTTAAAGGAGGTTATGGTAGGAGCCATCACAACTTTTTCTGGAAGTTTGTTCCATGCTGTGACCACTCTGTTAGGCAAGAACTGCTTCATTGGGTTTCTTTTTGCTGGGAATTCCCAAAGTTTCAAGGGATGACCTCGTAGGTGTTTATTTTCATTTGACTTAAACATATCTTTAAGGCTGGGCACATCGTAATAATTAGTGAGGATTTTATAAGTTTCGATTAACCTGCCCCTTTGTCTACGGTGTTCTAGTGTGGTAAGGCCAAGGTTTATGAGGCGCTGTTCATAGGGTAAGTTACGCATTGCATACACCATCTTAGTAGCCCTTCTCTGTACATTTTCAATGAGCTTAATGTCTTTTTTGAAGTAGGGATCCCAGATAATATAAGCATGTTCAAGAAGTGGTCTAATATAGGTCTTATATAACTTTATAAAAGTTTTAGCTGTTAGGAATTTAAATGCCTTGAAATGAAATAGTTTCAACTGCGGTTAATTGTTCACCACCAAGATAGTATATCTGACAAGGATTATTACTACCAATGTGTAGCACGGAGCACTTATTCACATTTAAAGTTAGAAGCCAGTCATGAGTCCACTTAAAAATCACATTAAGGTCATTCTGTATAGCTCGCCAGTTGCTTCGAGGGTTAGCAAAAAATTTGGTATCATCAGCAAAAAGCGAAAAAGGTAGTTGCAGAGTACTTTTCAAGTCTGAGAGGAACAAGATAAAGAGCAATGGACCAAGCACCGAACCTTGAGGAACGCCACTGAGGACACTTCGCGGATCGGACATGACTTCGCCAATGCGCACCCGAAACGTTCTACCAGAAAGGAAGTCGCATATCCAGGCTAAAATGCTTCCACGTATGCCAAGGTGTTCCAATTTGTGTATGAGGCGTTTCAGAGGAACACGGTCAAATGCCTTCTCATAATCCAAGTAAATGATATCTGTTGGCTGTCCATTACTATGGTTCCGTGTCCACTCGTTTAAGCAATTTAGTAAATTGGTTGTAACAGATCGTTTTGGGATGAAACCATGCTGCTCATCCAGGGTAATCTTTTCATGTATTAGAAATTCTCTTATGTGGCAAGCTATCATCATCTCCATGGTTTTGCACAATACACTAGTCAAACTTATGGGCCTATAGTTGACGGGCAGTAATTTATTTCCTTTTTTTTAAATCGGTACTACATTTGCCGTTTTCCAGTCAGCTGGCAGTATGAACCTAAACAATGAATTATCACTTGCTTTCACTTTTCATTGAGTGATAATGTCAATATTTTGGGGGGTCTAAGTTCAATAGAAATGATTGGGTTAGAATTCGCAGTATTGATTAATTTAATTTAATATATTAGTAACAGATATTATAGATAAATTTTAGCTTTTTGCACTCCTTCTCCATATAAACTTAAACCATGCCAAATCTCACAGTCTTCCGTGCACGCAATACGCTTAAAATCGGGTACAAAGTTTTTGCTTCACATTAATAATTATGATGGTGATTCCGATGTACAAAATTTCGAAAAGATCAGTAAAGCTGTTTCTGAGTTAAATTACCTAAGAAGTACAAACAAAAAAAAAAACATGTTAAATTCTATGTCAGTATCCTATAGAATAGCTATCTAACGCATTTGAGAAGAAATTACATGTACAGATAGAACTAAGTACAAATTTATTAATAGCGATTACCCATATGCTGCGTTTAATATACCTGAGGTTCGGCTTGCTGGGTAATTTTTTTGTTAAAAACCAAACTTTAATTTCGGCAAATTCTTCTTTAGATCTTTGTTTATATTTTTATGTAAGTTGAAATAAAGATTTATGGAGGCGTTGTAATTAAAATGACAGTTAAGTCACCGGTTTATTTACGAGCTCTGTTGATAAATATCCACAAGTGATCGTTTTAGTCGCATGATTCACTAAATAAAACTAAGAATACGATTTAATGTCATTTACAATATACGTCATGTCAGAACGGTTACAATTAAAGTTATCAATGGTTAGAGTTAATTTTTATTAAGGCGTTTGTACATTGTATCAAAAAGTGTAGTCTATGAAGTTGCATGCTAAACCTTTTGTCTTGTTATGATGAAGATAGTCACAATCGATTTCAACATATATGTAACTAAGGAGTAGTTATATGTGACGGAGCAAGGTACACAGTCAGGTCGTTTTTTGTTGCTTGATACCGCTACATATGGCGGTCTTGAACTAGGGCTGCTTCATTATGGACAGCACCACCATCACGATGGTCACCACCATCAAGAGGGTTATGAATGTCTGTAGAAATGTGAAAGGTCCGACAAATCCTGTGTCGCGGCTGTCGGTCGTGTTTAAATGGATTTGTCTGATTGTAGTCGAGTGTATCCGAACACGTTATTCCAACAATGTCTTGACCACAACAAAGTCATTTGGTGGAAGTTGCGTTATTTTGACCATAGATGCCACTTTTGCTTTGATATATACTTTTACCAATATAACATACTTAAATACCTAAATTCAAACATTATATTCATTGATAAAAATATGTAAAATGTCTGATGGTAAGTAAAATGTAATCCAAAAATGATGGCGATCACCGAGAGATCTATCCATCGAATGTCGTCGCTGCCTTGCAAGCCTCTCGAAAGCTGGATATAGAGTGGCTGACACTGAAACCCGACAAACCTAATATCACTCACTAGGATGATCAGTCTGGTCAGTCTGCTAGGTATCCTGGTTGATCCTGGAATGCGACAAGTCTATGCGTGCCACTATGGTGCGTGTAATGCCTGGTGTACGGTGGTCGCGATTCTGTTGGATACACCTATCATGTCCTTACACCCAGCAAACCTTTATTTATTTATTTGGCGCGCCAACAGAGCCACAACATATGATACATGATTATATTTTAGTTATACGAACACATCTCAATAATTATGTAGTACTCCACTTACAGGCAAGCACAGCATGCAACAATTTTCGAGCCTTAATATTGATTAAATATAGTACTATGTTAACAAACTTGATAAAAATAATAACAATAATTAAAAGCAAACAATAATAATACAAAATAATGTTAATAATATTTATTTATTTAAATATTCAATCATGTCATAATTGGAGAATTTTAAAGATATAGGATTTAAAAGAGGTCAAAGAACTGAAGAATATGTCAAGACTTTGGTCGTAAATTTCATTAAATGTCTTCGATATGCGCCATATAGGAGACTGTATGCCTAAGTTAGTACGTATGAAGTTACAAGCGAAAGGAACATATGTGCAAGATCTAGAATTTGGACGTGGTACCTTAAGTGAAATTCTCTATAAAATATCCGGACTGTCAACCAAGTCATTCAGTATTTTATACAAAAATAATATTTCAAACATAGAACGTCTGGCTTGAAGAGAAAGACAGTTTAACTTTTTTAAACGCTCCTCGTAACTATTATTGCATGGGACCATATGGTGCTGAGCACAGATTTGTCAAAAGAATCGTTTTTGAACCCGTTCTATATTATTTACATGTGCTGCGTAAATAGGATTCCCAATTATGCAATTAAATTCCAGCTGACTTCTTACAAGAGCGTTATAAATAATCATTTTTGAAATCACGCATCTGAAATCCTTAAAATTTCGAGAAATAAATCCAAGCATTCTAAACGCCTTATTTACAACGGAATCCACATGGCTAACAAAACGCAGTTCCGAATCCATCATTACACCAAGGTCGCGAATTACACTAAATTCTTTCAAAATAGACCCATTTAATTCGTATGATGTTTTTATTTTATTTTTCCGCTTACGACTAAACTGGATATGACTACATTTTGAAATATTTAAATACATGTAATTGTTTTTGCACCACTTATTTACATTATTAAGATCTTGTTGGAGGTAATATGCGTCAGTAATGTTAGTTATTTTTTTATAAATTTTAAGATCGTCAGCAAATAGAAGGTAGTTTGAATATTTAAACGTTCCATGAATTCAGTTAATATTCCAGGAACAATCTCGTCGTAATAATTTCTAACAGCGCTATCGTCCAAAATTAAATTTTATGTTGTGTTTATGATAAACAGACGATACGAGCAAACTCCTTCCTTGAGCGATATGTTTAACGCGTAACTTTACATAATATATCTTAGTTTACAGTTGAAGTTTTGCCAGTGCAAATTCTCGCGAGTAACATGCAACTCTTACCTACTTTGCTTTACAACTTTTCTCATTATGTTTTAGATCTTACGATAATTCTATTTTCTCACTTAATCCTCCGAAAATACGTAAATTTGTACTTAACTAGTAAAATATAACATCAGTATAACACAACATTGAAATAGGTATTCAAACTGTTTTTATTTTGTTTAGGTAATTTTAATATTTTCTTATTTCATAGGTATATTAAATATAAATATTATTATCGAATATTTATTCATTCGAGTATAGGTCTATTTTTTTTACTAAATCGAAGAAGAATTTGCCAATTATATATCGTATCGTATCATGTAAATGTCGTAGTCATTATTCATTGTCTCGGTTAAATCTTTGTTTTTTCTTTTGCACACGTGTTTCCATATAATGTTTTAGAGTATACGATATATTATGAATTATCTACTTAGTATGTTTTTTTTATTTTCTTATTATTAACTACATATTACACGTGATTTTAACTTTTTTTTAATAAAAAGTAATGTATATAATTATATCCTGTATGCGTAGTCGTGGTTGTGTAGTGCTCTAGACCGACGGCGGAATATCGATTCGGTGTCCGCTGGTTCGAATCCCGGCATGTACCAACGAATTTTACGGAATTCGCATACATTTGCTAATTCAAATTGGTATCACTATCGGCTGACGGTGAAGGACAACATCGTGAGGAAACCTAAACGCTTGAGAAATGTTCTTGTAGTACCACTATATTGCGAATAAAAATAGAAGTGTTGATATCTCGGCGTTTGAAATCGCCAAGACGTCGTTGACTGACGGCTTGGTAATTAAGCCCGCACCTTCCCTTGGGAAGAGATCTTTTTGCCCAGCAGTGGGACAGCTACAGAGTTATATTATTATTTTTATATCCTGTTTATAAAAATCTTATGTGCGTCTGTTAGTGATCGTGTAACTTGTGGATCATTTGGTCATATTGACATATTATATACGTTTTAAAGAGTCGTTGGTTCATAGCTGTATTAGGATCTGATAGCCATAGGTGGCGTTGTGTTCGAGCGTTTAACTACAGAAAGGGGCAGAATTTCAAAATAAGTAATTACATTTTATAGCTTAGCCTGAACTACAATTAAACAGCAGCAATCGTTTTTGGACTATACTGTACCTTTACTTATTGTATTGACTCTTGTTACAAGTGAAACCTTCAGGAAACATAAAAAATATCTTCTTTAAAATCTCTTTTTAAAAGTTTAAATTTGCGGGGCTCGAACTATTGACCACTCGTATTGTATAATACATACAACAGTGCGTACAAGTTTGGTCGTCACACTGCTAAGCCAATTCGACTCTTTTTAGTGTCGCTTTTTCGTGTCATCGTGTTTTAAATCACAACGATGATAAAGAAGATTTCACTTCTAAAAATCGGAACCGAGTTTTATAAACAGAAAAGAGATTAAAAATTACAATAAGCTTACTTCTCATGCAAATATAGATTTATGTGACACTTGAATTGTCTCCATCAGCATTGCTTTTATCGCTTAATTATTCATGAGAGTTTTTAAATCTCACTCCATTGAGTGCGGCCCCCCCCCACATCGCTAATCCTCTAAAAATTACGATCTACTCCTCCCTCTTTGTTTGAGTGACAAAATGTATTCAAACTCTAAGAGCTGTTAGTGTTCGTCATTATGTTATGTTTACTTTCGCTTTTTACGGGTAATAAAGACTGCATAGAGAATTAAGTTAATTATATAGGCTAGCATGGTATGGGCATCATTAGAAGGGATGAAAGTTATACAAGGTGTCCAGAAAGGGTATCGGGTATTTGTAAGTTCAA
Organism: Saturnia japonica; assembly: GCA_033032175.1. Classification (NCBI taxonomy): domain Eukaryota; kingdom Metazoa; phylum Arthropoda; class Insecta; order Lepidoptera; family Saturniidae; genus Saturnia; species Saturnia japonica. Next base: position 1,858,160 of record CM065317.1, read on the forward strand.
TGAAACAAAAATTATTTGTATGCAATAAAAAAGTTTATTGTTTATTATTAGCATATGAATTGGAGAATTATTTGGAAAAGATGATGTTATCCAAATGATGACTTCTTACAAGAGCGTTATAAATAATCATTTTTGAAGTCACGCATCTGAAATCCTTAAAATTTCGAGAAATAAATCCAAGCATTCTAAACGCCTTATTTACAACGGAATCCACATGGCTAACAAAACGCAGTTCCGAATCCATCATTACACCAAGGTCGCGAATTACACTAAATTCTTTCAAAATAGACCCATTTAATTCGTATGATGTTTTTATTTTATTTTTCCGCTTACGACTAAACTGGATATGACTACATTTTGAAATATTTAAATACATGTAATTGTTTTTGCACCACTTATTTACATTATTAAGATCTTGTTGGAGGTAATATGCGTCAGTAATGTTAGTTATTTTTTTATAAATTTTAAGATCGTCAGCAAATAGAAGGTAGTTTGAATATTTAAACGTTCCATGAATTCAGTTAATATTCCAGGAACAATCTCGTCGTAATAATTTCTAACAGCGCTATCGTCCAAAATTGAATTTTATGTTGTGTTTATGATAAACAGACGATACGAGCAAACTCCTTCCTTGAGCGATATGTTTAACGCGTAACTTTACATAATATATCTTAGTTTACAGTTGAAGTTTTGCCAGTGCAAATTCTCGCGAGTAACATGCAACTCTTACCTACTTTGCTTTACAACTTTTCTCATTATGTTTTAGATCTTACGATAATTCTATTTTCTCACTTAATCCTCCGAAAATACGTAAATTTGTACTTAACTAGTAAAATATAACATCAGTATAACACAACATTGAAATAGGTATTCAAACTGTTTTTATTTTGTTTAGGTAATTTTAATATTTTCTTATTTCATAGGTATATTAAATATAAATATTATTATCGAATATTTATTCATTCGAGTATAGGTCTTTTTTTTTACTAAATCGAAGAAGAATTTGCCAATTATATATCGTATCGTATCATGTAAATGTCGTAGTCATTATTCATTGTCTCGGTTAAATCTTTGTTTTTTCTTTTGCACACGTGTTTCCATATAATGTTTTAGAGTATACGATATATTATGAATTATCTACTTAGTATGTTTTTTTTTGTTTTCTTATTATTAACTACATATTACACGTGATTTTAACTTTTTTTTAATAAAAATTAATGTATATAATTATATCCTGTATGCGTAGTCGTGGTTGTGTAGTGCTCTAGACCGACGGCGGAATATCGATTCGGTGTCCGCTGGTTCGAATCCCCCCCCCCCCCCCCCCCCCCCCCTTTTTTTTTTTTTTTTTTTTTTTTTTTTTTTTTTTTTTTATCTCGGCGTTTGAAATCGCCAAGACGTCGTTGACTGACGGCTTGGTAATTAAGCCCGCACCTTCCCTTGGGAAGAGATCTTTTTGCCCAGCAGTGGGACAGCTACAGAGTTATATTATTATTTTTATATCCTGTTTATAAAAATCTTATGTGCGTCTGTTAGTGATCGTGTAACTTGTGGATCATTTGGTCATATTGACATATTATATACGTTTTAAAGAGTCGTTGGTTCATAGCTGTATTAGGATCTGATAGCCATAGGTGGCGTTGTGTTCGAGCGTTTAACTACAGAAAGGGGCAGAATTTCAAAATAAGTAATTACATTTTATAGCTTAGCCTGAACTACAATTAAACAGCAGCAATCGTTTTTGGACTATACTGTACCTTTACTTATTGTATTGACTCTTGTTACAAGTGAAACCTTCAGGAAACATAAAAAATATCTTCTTTAAAATCTCTTTTTAAAAGTTTAAATTTGCGGGGCTCGAACTATTGACCACTCGTATTGTATAATACATACAACAGTGCGTACAAGTTTGGTCGTCACACTGCTAAGCCAATTCGACTCTTTTTAGTGTCGCTTTTTCGTGTCATCGTGTTTTAAATCACAACGATGATAAAGAAGATTTCACTTCTAAAAATCGGAACCGAGTTTTATAAACAGAAAAGAGATTAAAAATTACAATAAGCTTACTTCTCATGCAAATATAGATTTATGTGACACTTGAATTGTCTCCATCAGCATTGCTTTTATCGCTTAATTATTCATGAGAGTTTTTAAATCTCACTCCATTGAGTGCGGCCCCCCCCCACATCGCTAATCCTCTAAAAATTACGATCTACTCCTCCCTCTTTGTTTGAGTGACAAAATGTATTCAAACTCTAAGAGCTGTTAGTGTTCGTCATTATGTTATGTTTACTTTCGCTTTTTACGGGTAATAAAGACTGCATAGAGAATTAAGTTAATTATATAGGCTAGCATGGTATGGGCATCATTAGAAGGGATGAAAGTTATACAAGGTGTCCAGAAAGGGTATCGGGTATTTGTAAGTTCAATGAAACAAAAATTATTTGTATGCAATAAAAAAGTTTATTGTTTATTATTAGCATATGAATTGGAGAATTATTTGGAAAAGATGATGTTATCCAAATGATGACCGTTACGTTGCTGGCACTCTTCTAAACGGAAACGAAGATTGGCGATAACACGTTGACACATAGCTATCGATATTGCTGCCATTTCTGACCTGATGTTTTGCTTTAACTGGGTTAGATTCGTCGGATTGTTTTGATAAACCTTACTTTTAAGGTATCCCCATGCAAAATAGTCAAGCGGGCTAAGGTCGGGGCTTCTGGGAGGCCAGTTGATGTTACCCCTTCGCGAAATGACTTTATTAGGGAATAATTCGTTAACAACTTCCATTGAGTCATTTGAGGTATGGCAAGTGGCCCCATCTTGCTGGAACCACGTTCTTGAGTTGAAAAACCTGCAAACTCCTGCAACTGTGGGACCAAAAAATTTCGCAACATATCGCAATAACGGTCACTATTCACATTAATTGCTCGGCCTCGTTGATCTTCATGAAAATAAGGACCAATTATGCCTTTAGCAGACATAGCGGCCCAAACAACGACCTTTGGGCTATGCAGGGGTCGTTCATGCTTTCGTCTCGGATTCTCCACTGCCCAGTACCGACAATTCTGCTTATCAACATGACCATTCAGGTGAAAATTTGCTTCGTCACTGAACAGTATGTTGTTAAAGTTGTTAAATCGCTGCAGCATTTCGTTCGCAAAATTCAGTCGATTAGCATAGTCCGTATCCTTCAATTCTTGAACCAATTGAATTTTATAAGCTTTTAGATGTAAGTCTTTCTTTAAAATCGAATGTAAAGACGATTTTTTAATGTTCAACGCTTGGCTTCGCTTTGGGATGGATAAAGACGGATTTTGACGAATCGACGCCTCAACTTCTTCAATTGTTTCTTCATCGCGAACTGAACGAGGACGACCAGAGTTTTAAATTTTAACTGTCGCACCTGTATTCTCGAACATCTTGATTCATTTCCTAATGCTATCGTCACTTGGCGCGTGGCGTGTACGATATTCCGCACGATAGACACGTTGAGCAGTCACTATTGAATCACCATTACGATAATACGCTCGTACGCAAAATGCGCGATGCGTCCCCGAGTACTGTTCCATCGTGACTAAAACTCCACAAAATGGCGGACGCCACGAACCCTTACAAGAGCGTTATAAATAATCATTTTTGAAGTCACGCATCTGAAATCCTTAAAATTTCGAGAAATAAATCCAAGCATTCTAAACGCCTTATTTACAACGGAATCCACATGGCTAACAAAACGCAGTTCCGAATCCATCATTACACCAAGGTCGCGAATTACACTAAATTCTTTCAAAATAGACCCATTTAATTCGTATGATGTTTTTATTTTATTTTTCCGCTTACGACTAAACTGGATATGACTACATTTTGAAATATTTAAATACATGTAATTGTTTTTGCACCACTTATTTACATTATTAAGATCTTGTTGGAGGTAATATGCGTCAGTAATGTTAGTTATTTTTTTATAAATTTTAAGATCGTCAGCAAATAGAAGGTAGTTTGAATATTTAAACGTTCCATGAATTCAGTTAATATTCCAGGAACAATCTCGTCGTAATAATTTCTAACAGCGCTATCGTCCAAAATTGAATTTTATGTTGTGTTTATGATAAACAGACGATACGAGCAAACTCCTTCCTTGAGCGATATGTTTAACGCGTAACTTTACATAATATATCTTAGTTTACAGTTGAAGTTTTGCCAGTGCAAATTCTCGCGAGTAACATGCAACTCTTACCTACTTTGCTTTACAACTTTTCTCATTATGTTTTAGATCTTACGATAATTCTATTTTCTCACTTAATCCTCCGAAAATACGTAAATTTGTACTTAACTAGTAAAATATAACATCAGTATAACACAACATTGAAATAGGTATTCAAACTGTTTTTATTTTGTTTAGGTAATTTTAATATTTTCTTATTTCATAGGTATATTAAATATAAATATTATTATCGAATATTTATTCATTCGAGTATAGGTCTTTTTTTTTACTAAATCGAAGAAGAATTTGCCAATTATATATCGTATCGTATCATGTAAATGTCGTAGTCATTATTCATTGTCTCGGTTAAATCTTTGTTTTTTCTTTTGCACACGTGTTTCCATATAATGTTTTAGAGTATACGATATATTATGAATTATCTACTTAGTATGTTTTTTTTGTTTTCTTATTATTAACTACATATTACACGTGATTTTAACTTTTTTTTAATAAAAATTAATGTATATAATTATATCCTGTATGCGTAGTCGTGGTTGTGTAGTGCTCTAGACCGACGGCGGAATATCGATTCGGTGTCCGCTGGTTCGAATCCCGGCATGTACCAACGAATTTTACGGAATTCGCATACATTTGCTAATTCAAATTGGTATCACTATCGGCTGACGGTGAAGGACAACATCGTGAGGAAACCTAAACGCTTGAGAAATGTTCTTGTAGTACCACTATATTGCGAATAAAAATAGAAGTGTTGATATCTCGGCGTTTGAAATCGCCAAGACGTCGTTGACTGACGGCTTGGTAATTAAGCCCGCACCTTCCCTTGGGAAGAGATCTTTTTGCCCAGCAGTGGGACAGCTACAGAGTTATATTATTATTTTTATATCCTGTTTATAAAAATCTTATGTGCGTCTGTTAGTGATCGTGTAACTTGTGGATCATTTGGTCATATTGACATATTATATACGTTTTAAAGAGTCGTTGGTTCATAGCTGTATTAGGATCTGATAGCCATAGGTGGCGTTGTGTTCGAGCGTTTAACTACAGAAAGGGGCAGAATTTCAAAATAAGTAATTACATTTTATAGCTTAGCCTGAACTACAATTAAACAGCAGCAATCGTTTTTGGACTATACTGTACCTTTACTTATTGTATTAACTCTTGTTACAAGTGAAACCTTCAGGAAACATAAAAAATATCTTCTTTAAAATCTCTTTTTAAAAGTTTAAATTTGCGGGGCTCGAACTATTGACCACTCGTATTGTATAATACATACAACAGTGCGTACAAGTTTGGTCGTCACACTGCTAAGCCAATTCGACTCTTTTTAGTGTCGCTTTTTCGTGTCATCGTGTTTTAAATCACAACGATGATAAAGAAGATTTCACTTCTAAAAATCGGAACCGAGTTTTATAAACAGAAAAGAGATTAAAAATTACAATAAGCTTACTTCTCATGCAAATATAGATTTATGTGACACTTGAATTGTCTCCATCAGCATTGCTTTTATCGCTTAATTATTCATGAGAGTTTTTAAATCTCACTCCATTGAGTGCGCCCCCCCCCCCCACATCGCTAATCCTCTAAAAATTACGATCTACTCCTCCCTCTTTGTTTGAGTGACAAAATGTATTCAAACTCTAAGAGCTGTTAGTGTTCGTCATTATGTTATGTTTACTTTCGCTTTTTACGGGTAATAAAGACTGCATAGAGAATTAAGTTAATAATATAGGCTAGCATGGTATGGGAATCATTAGAAGGGATGAAAGTTATATAACTAAAAGAATGTTAAGTATGAATGTGGATAGATATAGGACTAGCCGAAGACCGAAGAAGGTATGGATGGATTGTCTGAAGAATGATATGTGTATAAAAGGTGTGAATACTGAGATGATATTTCCTAGAGTAGAGTGGAAGCAGAAAACATGTTGTACCGACCCTACTTAAGTAGGATAAGGGGTAAGAAGATGATGATGATAAGAAATCTCGATAAATATTTTTTCTAATAATGTTTAAGGATAAGAGATTGTCTTTTTTATGCCGCAGAAATTTGCCAGTTTACCGCGAGCATTATTTCAGTTGCCGGTTCACACAACCAGTGAGCATAGTGTGTAGTAGACTTAACAATCACAATTACTATTTAAAGGATCACGCATTCAAAAAAATTTTGAACTCAAAAATTGTTATATCTTCCGCCTATAATATTAACAAAGAAAATCGATGCGTTATTAAAAAAACATACAACGCTAGAGTATAAAGCACCAGCGGATGTGACATGTTCACATCAGAAGCTATATTACAATGTTCGTGTGCAATGGGTTTTATTGGCTCGCAACAAAGTTTAAATTTAATTGCAGTGACGGCAAGCTGTCTTGTGATAGTCGGCGTGGGAGTTGTGTGGTCCAAGTTAAGGACTTTTGGCTGCTTGTACACGTTAATTGTGTCCAAATGGATAGCGATTACTGTACGTCAAGTATAACACCGGCCACTGCGTTTCGCTTGGACTTGTTGCGTTTCGGGATCAGCCGATGTATACCCAGTAATCAAGCGGGGTGGTACGGTAATTCTACCCGACTTGCTCGCGACTTCCATGCTCATGGTGGCAAACCCGTCACATAGATTCTCGTTTGTCTTGTCGCTTTTCGTGGTAAGTCAGTACAAAATTCATCTGCTGAGAGGCTAGTGAGCTGGTATGATAGGGGGATCCCGTTATTTTTAGATTGTAATGTGTTCGCCATCAAGTATACTGCAGTCACTTCGTTGTGTTACTATAAAAAAAAAATACTTCTTCGTTTCTATTGACTTATACAAAACAATGTTGTTTATATTTTAAGTATAAATTACACGTGGAAGTATTTTTTCTGTCCAATATTATATTTTAATGTTTAGTCAAGATGATCTGATTTACTACGTTACTGTTATCTTTAGCAATCGTGAGCATTTGGTAGTATTGAGTTGATATTAGATCTCCCACTAAATTTATTTAATCTAACAGTAACAAACACATTTTAATAAAATGCTGCTCATTTCGTTTTTTTATTTTGTGTGATTCTTTATAATTAATTTTTAATGATGGTTTAAATTTTATTTAGTGCACTCGTACTTTTTCTTATCTGTCATAATATGTTGTGATATCTTAGTAATTAACTATTCTGCCTCATTGTGTCTCAGTGTTTATGTTTCATTTGCTTCTTACTTAGTATCTATTCGCAAGGACTTGTAATTAGCTTTTCTATATTTATCCTACTGTATATTTTTATTGTAAAAATCTCTTGGTTTTCCAATAAATAAATTAAAAATTGTTGATTACAAATATAGCTTTATGTATTTACTGCTGTAAAATTACTGTACTGCGTCTGATAGTCAGTACAGAACAATTCACACATATCCAAAACTAATTCTAAGGGGCCTAATATTATATGAACAAAGCGGTGTTGCATCAATGGTAGCATGTTGAGATACCGTGTTGATTAACGTAAGTTGCAGTCACACAAGCTTGAGCTTTTGGTAAAGGAGAACATCGTGGTTAAAATATATAATTAAGGCCATTAAAGGCATTTTCTAAGATCGGCATACATCCTCAACATGAAATCTGTTGCCTAGCAACTCGCTAACATAGGTATGATTTGCACTTTGAAAACCAGTCTCCCCTAGTTTGAGCGTGATAATATCTTAGACCATATTGTCATTTAATGTTAGATGGGATTGCATTAAAACCTATAACGAAAGAATTTTTTTAAGAAAAATGAAAATCTACTTTAATGATTTTCAGGAGTTCCTTGGCATATGTTTGAAGTCGAAGGTCCAATGTCAATGAAATTAAAATTACCACCCTTAAGAACCCTACCCCCAACAAAAAAAAAAAGAATCACCAAAATCAGTTCATAAAGAAAGAAGTTATGTCTGAACATTCACAAAAAAAATACGTATACACATTCGAATTGAGAACCTGTTTTTTTTTTGAATCGGTCAAAACCTACGGTACGTTATAAATAAATTGCAAATTATACAAAAAATCCTAGAACAGCTTACAATACAAAAAGCAATGACTAAAAAGACATGATAATAAAACTAAAATACGCTACCGCTATCGCTTATGGTAACTTGCGCCCGATCCTAACTTGTCCCGTATCACGAAGTATTAAAAACAATGTTGCTTCCATACCCCTGGTAAGGCGGGTTTACGACCCCTGCCCCTTTTATAGACACAACTAATAAACATGAATCGTTATACTAGCCGGACCGCACTGCGCCGTGCGTTTCGCTTCTAGTGTACGTAATGAGCTACTGGTTACTACTTGTACACATTAAAAAAGGGGGGAAATATTTGACCATGTATTATCGTTTATTGTGTTCTTGTAGATGGAAAGAGGTCCTCGCCGCTTAAAGGATTTGATCCTGGGATTAACTATATTGGGTAATAAGTTCCCGAATTAGAAATGGTGATGTCCTGTGGTTGGCGTGGTTGTAAATTAGAAATATTAATTACTTACTTTGTTTTTAATATGTGGTGTACACAAATTTTCTTAATCTCGAGACGCTTAAAATGTTCGGCAACACTGAAGGAATGGGAGACAAAACTGAGTTTTGACAGGAAACTTAGGTATTTGGTTGAATTATTGAACCTATATTAAATATTGTGGCATTTCTCAGGATATATTTTGGTTATTGTGCACAAGTGAAATGGAATATAAATAATATCTAGATACATGCATTTTGTGTCGTCACTAAAACACCCTGGACAGTAGTTGTAACAAAGGAGCCATCAGCTTGTTAGAATACTATTAGGAGATTAGAAAACTAGTACGAAGTTAGGCTTAAAGAACTTTTATCCAGTGGCCTTAACAATAAAACACGAGATACAAGGCGTCCACTCGATAGTTCTAAAAGCCCAATGCTCTTGCACGAGCTTTTTAACACGCTTTTTTTTTATTTTTTTTATTTATTTATTATATTAGCTTCACCTGTATGTATGTATGTATGTATGTAACCGACCCCTTTGAGCTCGATTTTGTCCTACTTTGAATGATCAGATTTAATTCAAACTTTGCACACCTGTCAAAAGTCGACGACAATGCAATAATCCGATCAAAGCATCCGATTATCCTAATTAGATTCGCCAGGATTAATTAATTTCTTTCCGCATTCTTTGTATGCGAGTAAGAGAGATAGAGCTAGTGCGCGAACTACGCATGGGTGCAGTTCCACACTTACTCTTTCGGGCATGCAAGGTTGTACAGTTGATCATGCAGTCATTTATTTGGGTCCGCGATTGTTTGCTGCTGGACAAGCTTATGTGGCACTTAGTCGTGGAAGATCCTTGGACGGTATACGAATTGAAGAACTTGATTGCTCAAAATTAACAGGAAGAATTCCATGTAACAGTGAAGCATTGAATGAAATGATTCTATTAGGAGATAAAGCATAAAATCTACAATCAGTCACAGAGTGAAAAAAACATAAAAAAAACACGCTTTCATAAAAAATCCAACTAAAAAACAGAAAATAAAATTTAATAAATTTGATTAAGTACAGTGTAAAAAAAAATGAATGTACATTATTGTAAAAAAAGCGTGGGGTGCATAGTGTCAATAATTATAAACATTTTATTGACAGATAATGAGTAGAAGAATCATTACTTCGATCATATAATATCTTAAAAAGCGCTTTGAATACACCCCACGCTTTTTTTACAATAATGTACATTCTTTTTTTTTACACTGTACTTAATCAAATTTATTAAATTTTATTTTTTGTTTTTTAGTTGGATTTTTTATGAAAGCGTGTTTTTTTTTGTTTTTTTATACTATTATTTATTTTTTTATCGTAAGTCTCACATTTTTACTTTTACTTTTTTAGTCTTTTTATATCAGTGTGCCTGTCATGTGGCGTTACCAAGCGACCCTAACGGAAGACCAGCGCTGGTTATTTACAGCCAGCATTATACTGAATTAGGACCGTTTTGTAACAAAAGGCATTAATTGATTTTTGTTACTGTAAGTAGTTCTAAAATATTTTTAACTGACTGTAGTCTCAAATGCCTTTATTATAAATAAATTTTCTTTCTTTATTTAAAATTAATTTTACCTCGTATTAATGTTTTCATTGAATCCCAACGATCCGGCCTTTGTATGTTCACATGCTATTGTATTAGGTCCTTACATATGAAATTAGCGTTTTGTCGTACTGACCTCTTTGATGTGAAATAAGAATAAGAAAATGAATAAGAAGAATATATGGTTAAGAATTCCAAATTCAAATTTATAAATTCATTTAGCTGGTACATTTGAGTTTTGAAAACAGTCATTCATTTGTTTATTTGTTTTTTCCTTATTATTTTTTTCTTTAGCATCGCTTGATACCGCACTATGGAAAACATGAAATATGCGTATATTTACGAGTACGAGTTCTACCGTGGCACCAGTGCTGCAGAAACAGCTCAAAAGATTAATGATGTGTGATGTGTACGTACGGTACGTTTTTGGTTTCAACGTTTTCGTTCTGGAAATTTCGACTTTCAAATCAACCCCGTGGACGGCCGGAGACTAAAGTGGAAAATGAAGAATTAAAGGTTATTATAGAAGCGGATCCATCAAAAAGCAATTCAGAGATAGCTGCAGGCTTCGGGATAAGTGATAAAACTCTATTAATCCACTTGAAGCAAATCGGGAAAGTAAAAAAACTTGAACAATGGGTACTTCATGAATTGAGTGAATCGAACTTGCCAACACGCGTGACTGCTATGTTACTTTGCTCAACTGACACAATAATGAAGGGATTTTAAATCGAATCATTACTTGTGATGAAAAGTCGATACTGTACGATAATTGGATGGCCACTGCTGCTTCTCGACAACGCAAGACACAACAAACAACCACTAAGTAAGATGAGCTACAATTGGAATGTCTGCGACATCCACCGTACTCCCCGGACCTTGCTCCAACAGATTACCATTTTTTCCGGAATTTAGACAATTTCTTACAAGGGAAAAAATTCAACTCCGATGCGGCAGTCCAAACCGCCTTCAAAGAGTTTATTGATTCTCGCCCCCATGGTTTTTTTACTAAAGGGATCAATGAACTACCTATGATATGGCAAAAGTGCATAGATATCAACGGTGCATACTTTGATTAATTAAATATATTTTACAAAAAAAAATTGACTTTATATTCCTCCCGTACAAAACGCCAATTTCATATGTAAGGACCCAATATTTTAAGTATATGGTACATTTAGTAAATTATATTGGTTCTCATTGTAGAAAATCTACACTTATATTATGAAGCTCAAGGGGTTGTTTGTCTGAACGTGATAGTGACATGAACTACAAGTGAGATCTAAAAAAATATTATGGTATTTTATAGCCCGCCTATTTATTGAACTACGAATAAGTTATATAAGCTATATAAGTTCACGCTACGACACTAAGAAGCGGATCAGAAACCATGAACGTCAAGCGATCTCGCAAGCTGTAGGGAAGTACGAAAGGAACAGCGACGAGCTACACTACACGGGTGCTTTGACGGTGGAGAGTTAACTGTAGCATCACAAGAAAGTTAAGATCTTTTTCGTACTTCTATAACAAGTAGCGATCACCCTAAAGTCGAAATTCACCAGCGTCTTTTTGACTATTGACTATTTTCTGTTTGACTTTTACAGTATTCATAAAGAATGAGTATTATCTACATCACTTGCTGTCACTTTTTGTTGAGTGACAATGTCAATATTTTGGGGGGGTCTAAGTTCAATGGCACTTGTCGGTTTAGGATTCCCAGCATTAATTTGTAAACAGATAATAGGTATTTACCTATGAAATTGCCGTTCTGCAGTACTGGCCTTTTCAAATCAAAATAATTATTGTTTGGCTAAGAATTATAATTTCAAATTAATTTTATTTTATAAACATGGAATTCTTTTTCCAAAAGTAGTCATTTGTTTATTGATTAGTGTTACATTTTCATCGCATTTCAATCTTTTTTGTCACCATGGATACGTTAAAAATTCGAGTAATTATGGAATATGAGTACCGTCGTAGCAGCAACGCAGCACAAGCGGTACGCAACATCAACGACGTTTATGGAGCTAACACTACAAACCAACGCACCACCTTTTATTGGTTTGCTCGCTTCCGTTCTGGGAATTTCGACCTGAAAAATGAACCTCGCGGTCGTCCGAAGACTTTGGTCGACAATAACGAATTAAAGGCGATTGTGGAAGCTGATGATACACAATTTACGGCTGAATTAGCAGCAGCTTTTGACGTTAGCGTCAAAATAATATTGGTCCATTTGCGTCAAATTGGCAAGGTAAAAAAACTTGACAAATGGGTGCCCCACGAACTCAATGATCGCCAGCGCGAAGTACGCGTCGAGACGTGCCTTGCACTGCTCAACAGACACACAAATGAAGGAATTTTGAACCGCTTTGTTACCTGCGATGAAAAATGGATTCTGTTTGATAACCGCAAGTGCTCAACAAGTTATTTGGATCCTGGTTCAGCACCTAAACAATGCCCTAAACGAAAACTTACCCCTAGAAAAGTGATGGTCACTGTTTGGTGGTCTAGCGCCGGTGTGATTCATCACAGCTTCTTACTTTGGTAAGAAGTACTGTGAAGAACTGAACACAATGATGGAGAAGCTGGTACATCTCCAACAAGCATTGGTCAATCGCTCGTCTCCGCTGCTCCTGCACGACAACGCGCGACCCCATACTGCACAGCAGACGGTCTCCAAGTTGCAAGAACTGGGGTTGGAAGTTTTCCGTCATCCGCCCTACTCACCAGACCTTGCGCCTACAGACTACTACTTTTTCCAAAATTTGGATAACTCCTTGGCGGGAAAAAAATTCAATACCCGAGAGGCAGTACAAAATGCCTTTGAAGAATTTGTTGCCTCCCGTCCAGCTGATTTCTTTAAGAAGGGCATCAATAAATTGCCACTGTGCTGGCAAAGATGCATTGATTGCATAGGTGATTACTTCGATTAATATAAATAAAAAATACTTGAAAAAAATTCGTTTAAATTTTTTCATACAAAACGGCAATTTCATAGGTAAAGACCTAATATTATAGATAAATTTTAGCTTTCTGCACTCCTTCTCCATATAAACTTTAACCATGCCAAATCTCACAGTCTTCCGTGTAAGCAATACGCTTAAAAATATACCGAAAGCTTTTGCTTCACGTATTAATATATAGATATACAGTATGCATTATATCTGTATCTGCAGAGAGATTTCTGTTTACAGTGCGGCATAATTCTAAATTGTGAGACGTTATCAAAGTATAAATTCGTGTTTATTTTCGTTGGCTCCACGGTAATTGAGTTTCTCGCAGTATCCACGCCACGCCGCGCCAGTTTCCGGTGGCGGAATTTAAAATTAACAATTCTTGCCAATTTGGATACTGTCGGTATCAATTGATATAGAGATACTGGAATAATGCTTTCTTATTCGCTGTTCAAATCTTCGAAGAAACTAATAACTTCTGCGTTAATAGCTTTACTAACTGGGTTGATGGGATTTGTTGGCTTCATACAAAACTTATTGAAATATTAACGATTTCTGTTAACATCAGTCGGTGTATCTGGCTTGAATTATATTATTGTGTATAGTTTTGATAAACAGGAACTGTAATAAAAAAAACATTTTAGAATCACGTTGGATGTAGGATCGTACAAGGAATAGAAATGTTACAAACAAGAAGTGCGAAGATATTACCTTGTTCTTGGGATACCAAGTTTGTGGCTTTATGCTGTTTATAAATTTCATATATAAAATTTCTTCAGTGCCTATATAATTTTAAATCCAATATTTCCACATTTCGTAATAACTTTACAATTAATTATTAAAGGTGAACCTTATAACACTTGACTTTGTATATTTATTAACGATGACATCACAATTTCTGTTTTCCATTTCCAATCTTTTGAAAACTCATTAAGCCAAGGGAAAATTAAATAAATATACAATATTTCTTCCAGATTTGTATTGTCTTAAACTTTTATCAACTATCCAATATTATTTAATAAAGTTTCGATGTCTCATCCATTCGACGTATATCTGTAAAGGCATAAAATATCGAGGTGTTATCATTTGGAGCCAGGTGGTGGTGTGCGGCCCCCTTGATATCCCCGCCACCTGATTTCCTTGTAATTAAAGATGGGATTTTGAACTCTGCGAAGGGGGTGACCCTCGGTCGGTTTAATTTGTTTGGAATTCATTCCCCTCCTTTAAGTATTTTCTATATATTTTATTGTCGGGGCTTTTCCATTTCGATATTCCATGTTCTCTTATTGTTTTTTTTTTAAATTCTTTTATAATAATACCCCGACGCATATTACTGATTTACCGGACAACAAGTTCAAGGACCATGTCAAGCAAGTTTTACTGTCAAAGGGTTATTATGTGAATGATAGTGATGTCTGGAAGTGACTCCCTCTCTGTGCATCCTCTAAATTATTATTATTGTACCTGTTATATTAACATTTGTACCAGTTGAGAAAAAAAGAAAAACCCGATCGAGTTTCTTACCGCTTCTTCTCGATGTCTGGGATGTTTTCCGAAGCGGCAGTAGTGTTTTGACGTTCATAAGTACCTTCTTAGGGCCTAAATTGAATAAATATTATTTTGATTTTGATTCGTTAAAAAGTTTTCCTAGTTTGTGTAGTGTAGTGTCTTTGATATCGATTAACTTATTTCTAAAATGTGTCAGTGCATCCCCATGTTGCCGGCTGTAGAGTCGTGTGACCTGACCCATTTGGCTTACCGCCAACTCAGGTAGACTGTTCAGTTCTCGGTCGCGGAATACCTATTATCCACGTATGCTCTGTTGTCTCGATTGTTGTCATGTTTGATTTATTAACCTCTGAATTGAATACTTAGATTAATTAATTAGCTACCAATTGAATTATCCTGTTAATTTGATTCCAATAGCACTGTGAATTATGTCAGCGTACGTTTGTTGAATACATCAATCAATTAATAATATCTAATATCGCGTTGGATACGATCTTGTTTCATTATTGATAGTTTTATTTATTTAATAGTAACAATATCTGTAAATGTTGGAAGAGTGAGACACAGAGAAGTTGGGAGGGTTATAGGCTAGCGTGATATGGGCATGCCAAGATGAGGGATGAATGTCATAAACCTAGAAGAACGTAGGAGTGGAGGAAGACCGAACAAGGTATGGATTGATTTTGTGAAGAATGATGTGCGTGTAAAAGGTGATAGATAGATGATATTTGCTAGAGTAGAGTGAAAGAAGAAAATATTTCGTGAAGATCCTACTTAAGTGGGATAATGGGTAAAAAAAGAGACATATAAATGTTGGGAAGGAAAGTAATTTTTACTTTATAAAACAAATCATCGACATATTATCGATTTGAAACACTTATTAATCTTATGTTTTACATACTTGCTAAATTGTAAGACATGATAATTATTGTTTCTAATTGGATCGCGACCACCGTACACCAAGTTTTGCTCTTTACATAGTGGAATAGTTAGACGTTTTGCGTTGCAGGATTAGCCGGTGTATACAGGTTGGATTTTTGAGTTGGGGCAGTAAACGTTGAAGCTACACGAAAAATTTCTGAGGAAACTGTCATTAACTTTTTGAGACTTTCTGAGTGGATTTTTCGGTTTTTAACTTCCGTAATGCATGGGAATTGCTTTTGCATTTTCTGATATTTTTAGAGTTTTTGGTTGCTATAAGAACCAGGATCGATTGGAATGAAAAAGTTTTTGTGTAAATTGTTCATTTCCTTGCTAACTTTATACTAAAAAAAAACTGTAAATGCTGGTCAAAATGTTTCAAAAAGTTAAGGACAGTCTTCTCAGAAAGTTTTCGTGTAGCTATAACGGTTAAGGTAACTGCCCTTACTGCCCCATCTCAAAAACCACCCTATATGTCCAGTAATCAACTGTGTTTCAGGGTATTTATACTGCTGAGTCGCAACCACCATGCACATGAGTGATAAACGCACAATAGTGACTGTCGTTTGGTTTTGTCGTGTTTCGGGATCAGTCAATGTGTATCCAGCTGCCATGAGGCTTGCAGGCTGGCATCACAGTAACGATTGCCGATCTATTGTGTAGTATATAATATTCAGTAGTCTGGCGTTTTATACTAAAAGTAATTAACATATAATTATTAATACTAGCGATCGCCCTAAGCTCGAAATTCGACCTGCGACTTTTTAATCATAGACTATTTTCTGTTTGATATTTACAGTATTCATAAATAATGAGTATTATCTACATCACTTGCTGTCACTTTTCGTTGAGTGACAATGTCAATATTTGGGGGGGGGGTCTAAGTTCAATGACACTGGTCAGTATAGGATTCGCAGTATTAATTTATTTTATTTTATTTTTAAACTAGTAACAGATATTATATATAAATGTTATCTTTCTGCACTCCTTCTCCATATAAACTTTAACCATGCCAAATTTTACAGTCTTTCGTGCACGCAATACGCTTAAAAAGGGTTAGAAAGCTTTTGCTTCACGGATTAATATATAGATGTCGCATCTGATTATTGTTTATGTAATATATGGACTAAAGTTTTATATTATTAATTTACTTATATAATTCACGAAACAGGTTTTGACAACACGTTCAGGTTTATAAAATGTTTCGCCGTATTGGCTAGCGGCCAGCAATGATTACGGATAGGGTAGCGAGTTCAAACCCGTGTCGCTACAACTAAAGCGTTCCCGTTCTTAGAAAACTCGGGAATAAGGGGATTCGTTTAAAGTAAACTGAAGAGAATTCGTTTCGCTTTTAGAATTTTAAATTTTATAATAGTTAAATATTTGATTCACGATAATTCCACATTATGATTTTGAATGATTTTGTGACCGCAATTGATTGTACAATGAGTCTGCAAATATACTTTAGCTGTTTAGTGTAGGTGCTTAGCGACAGAGTTTCAACTTGAGCGTGGTTAAACCAGATGAAGCATGAAACTATTCTAGCCCCAGGCTATGGTTTCATAACGATGTTTTCCTTCGCCGAAAGTTCAGCCTCGTTACAGGATTTAAAGTCTCGTCGATCAAAGCCGTTTTCCAGTACATTCATTTTAAATATGTTCATGTCGAAATGTCGAAAGTTCCTAAGGGTCATGGACCAAAAACCTAACAGAAAGTAAATGTGAAAAAGTGGCCAAGTTCGGTAGGAAGCCGGTCCAGCGTAATCGTTATCACCAAGAAAAGAGCTGACATCGAACGGGTTCCAAGTTCCCATATCAAAGAAAGTAACAAATTGTTTTGTAAATATATTAAAGAAAGTACATTCGTACAACTATAAAATTAAAGGAATTTGGCACCCGTTATATAAATGTCGAATAGTTTTTGACTTATGGAGGGGTCGAAAGTAGGTCGAAATGGTTCGTGTAAATATTATTTACACACTGGCTGGTGTGTTGCCCTTTTCTTTTTCGAACTTGGCTGACACACTACCGTGTGTTTAGATGTTTAGTGTTTTTAACCGACTTCAAAAGAAGACGGAGGTTACTCAATTCGAATGTTTTTTTTAACGTGTCTTCAGCCATAACTTCTTTATTTGATAGGAGTAACCCAAGGGTGGTCTTATTTTAATTTCGTTAGCGTTAGACATTCAACGTCAAAGATACACAAGGGAACTCTTCAAAATCATTGATGTTGGTTTTTGTTAAAAATTGTCTTGTACTATATTCACTGAATATTATTAGCAACGGCCTGCAGCTTCATACGATTTATGTACAATACAAAAACGTACTAACAAGCAAGCTATAGCACTGAGTAATAATGTAGCTTCTCATAGTGGCAGAATTTATACAATCGAATCAGTAGTTTCAGTGATTATCTCGGTGAAATATACTCGCAAACTTTACCACTATACACAAAAATCGTATGGGCGTTTGTTAGTATTCGTGTAGGTTTTAAACGTGTTGATTGATTTAATTTCTGATTCCTACAATTTATTTATACTGTAAAGTAGATTGTTCATAGCTATGTAAAGATCCGGTAAGCAGCGCTGTAGTCAAGTTATTCATCAAAAATGTTGTCGTCCGAGAGTCGGCACCACTTTCCCCATATATGTATGTACAATGTACATTGCATTTTTACATATGAATATCATTTCTGCGTTATGGCTTTATTTATCAAATCATAGTTTTCAAAAGTTAAATGGTGCTGAAATAAAAATGTTATATTGTAAAATATACGTATATGTAATTTATTGTTCACTTATTTTACATATTGTTCACTTAAGTAACGTAGAGGAAAGGACAAAGTCTGTCGTATCAGCTAGAATAACGGGGGCTAGGAAGAATCCAGTAAAATAATTAAATACGTTTACATCTCTGTAAAATACTCAGTTATGAGACAGAAATTTCAGCATTTCTGCAAATAAGTCTTAAAATAGTGCCCACACAGGCATCTCTTCCCCTGGCTTTGAGCCAACAACGAAACTTGTGAAATTTTCAACTGTATCAACTGAAATGGTGAAGTTATCCTAACCTACATTAAGCATTTTGTACCTGTATCGATCTGTCTGTATTCGATTAAAACTCTGATTTTGTAGCTAGTTCCTAGTTTCAGCTTTTAGTTGGTAACAACAATTACACAGAAACGAAATTATCTTCAATATTCATGTTCCTACATAGTTTGCATCTCTGAATGCTTGCATCTTTATTTTTATGCGTGCGACTTTATTAGAATTAATAATAAAATTAATATCATAAAAACCTTCTTCATGAAAAAATATGATGAACTACCTATCAATTTTCATTGTGATCGGTCAAACGGTGTTGGAGTTTATCAATCCATCTATTTTCATATATTTTACTAATAATAATACCAGCCTGCAAGTGCCCTACGGTTGGGCAATGATGATACTTTTCAGTTGTGGAAATATAAAACGTGTCATAAATAGTAAATCCACGGTGCTGTCTCTAATACTTGTGCATATTAACTAAATGCCTCTAAATAGTGATGATGACAATTGTTATGAAAACTAAAAATCAAAATACTGACGAAATGCAAGGGGATATCGATAAAACATCTCGAAAGACCTAAGTCAGCTCGGAGCAACAAATAAAAATTCCAGAATAGCGTGCTAATGTAGTCTTGTCCTATTGCCTTTTGTATTATCAGGTCTATAGGTCGATAAATATCCATATCGCTGTCGATGTTATGCTGGATGATAATGATGATAATAGTGATGATGATAATGATGATAATAGTGATGATGATAATGACGCTGATGATACTGAAGATGATGATGTCAACGCCGATGATGATAATGCCCATAATGATAGTGATTTCAACGGCAATGACGATGTTGATGATAATGACAATGACGAGGATGTTGATAACAATTGCGAGGGTGATAATGCGGATGGTAATGATAGCGGTGGCGATGATTATAAAACGACTCTGGCGATGATAATGACGGTGATGATGATTGCGATGATGATATTGACGGCGACGACGATTTCAGTGAGGAGGAAACTAAGTTAAAAAATATAATCTACTTACAAGACAAATTCACAATACATCATTAAAGTAGAACAAAGCCGATGACGAAAATTAGTTTATTAACGTCTATATGTCTTGAAAATATACACGAGCCATCAAAACTTTTACACGATCCTCGACGTACCTGTCCCGTAACAGATGTGCCTTCTGAATAAAATATACCGATAAAACGTATGCTTTGGAAATAGAAACGAAGTTTCCAACTGCGGTGTCTCGTGCATTCGTTAGTAGTTGTCTTATTATGGTGGTCTTCGATATTATTTATACACTATTAATTACTGTCCGTTTATAGGTTATAAGATGTAGCTCACCTATACGGATCAGATAAATAAACTGTACGAACTATTAACTATAGAAAAAGTTTACGAAAACCAAAGGGAATGCGTGAAGAGTTTGAAAGAAAGTAACTTCTGCGAGTCCTAATAGATGACATGGTATGTTATATTAATGTAGACTGGCAGTGAAGGAAAATAAAGAAGTCGAAATTTTTATCTTAATTAAATTGTAAACTAGTGGTAGGGTTTTTTCTAATGATTGCATGGTTAGCTACCACTCTAAAGTTGAAAATCTATCGCCAAGCACCAATCTGTGTGTTCCGGCAGCGGCACTCGAGAGTCAGTCTTCCACTAGGTTTAGCGTGCTACCATCTTGGGCCACATCGTCACTTAAGATCAGGTGAGATTGTGGCCACAACGCTAAACCTAGAATAAAAAAAACCTCAAACATCATCTCAATAAACATTATTATGTTCGAATTATTAATTTAATTTAATTTAATTGCTTCTTTTAGGTATTTTGTGGTAAGTTTTACAATGTATACTATATCATTATGTTAATTCATGAAGCCAAAACTTTGTACCCTTTTAAGCGTATTGCGTGCACGGAAGTCTGTGTGATTTGGCATGGTTAAAGTTTATATGGAGAAGGAGAGCAGAAAGCTAAAAATTATCTATAATATCTTTTACTAATTATATTTAATTAAATAAATTAATACTGCGAATCCTAACCCGCCCAGTGCCATTGAACTTAGACCCCCCAAAATATTGACATTGTCCCTCAATGAATAGTGACAGTGAGTGATATAATGTACATTGCTTAGGTTCCTACTGCAAATGTCAAACAGAAAATAGTCTATGATAAAATAGTCGCAGGTCGAATTTCGAGGTTAGGGCGATCGCTAGTTTTATTTAATAAACGTATTGTGTTTTAATATTAAAATATATGACGTACATAATTTTTGGTAATAATATTTTATTTTATGACTAAAATAAGTATTAGTTATATTATGTTAAATTTAAATTTGAAATACCTCGATCGGAAGTTTTGTTGACATTTTGTATCTGATTGTTTCATACTCGTGTAGGGTTGAGAAAATTTCCACCATTTGAAATATAGTCTATAATTTGCAATGAAATTATCCATGAATACCATTAACCCAAATATGTCACGTTGTTTTTAATGTCATGTTTTGTATTATATTCGTGACATTTGTCGAGCGGATGCCGCAATAACCTCCCTAGCCTCACAAACGAAACCTACCCTTGGTCTATTCTACCCTTAAATGACATTCTAGTGATTCAACCCTCCACTGCATAGTTGATGGCCGGGTCTAATGTGGTTACGTCTTAATGGGTTTTCCATCCCTTTTTAGTTGTAACGGTTAAGTAGATTGGAATGAGTGTAAACAGGTGCTTTTTACAAGCCTTACTGATTACCTTAAGTAGTTAAAAAAAATTACTTTTAAATGACACTATCGGTTGTCTAAAAATGTAATATAAATTTTAAAAATGCTGTGTGCGTCTATTAGTGATTCTTTCTATAACTTCTGAACGACCTGATTTGACGGTTGAGCTAATATTTACATATATTATATTTGTTTTATAGAGAGGATGGTTTTTAGATATTTTAGGATCCAATTGGTGGCGGTTTGGTCGAGCCATTAACTACCAAAAGGGCAGACTAACGTCTGACGAGCCATATATGTAATGCAGTAAAAACTTCTACTTAATTATTCGCATATTTAAATAATATTATACTTTTGAGGCTTAATAAAAAGTGGTCTTATCTTCTTAGTATTCAGATCTAAGACAAGACCTATGTCATACTTCGTGTACATCCATAACCGTGATATTCCTTGTTTGAGACTTGATTCTGAAACTTATTGATATCCGAACATAAGCTAAGTCAGTTATTTCTTATAAGATGGTTGACATGCGTTAGTGTCACAAAAATATTGTCATTGTAGACATTCAAACAACAACTTTGATGATTTTGAAGACTGTCCTGGTGTATTTTCGAAGTCGAAGGGCCAATATATATATAAAAGGATACACGAAGTATAAACTCATTTTAATTTCATTGGCATTCAACATTTAAATTCGAAGATATGCTAGGGAACTCCTCAAAATAAATTAAGTCGATTTTCTTTTTTCTTTTCTTTAATTTTATTTTTAATATGCTCATATATACAAATATAACTGGATTTCATGTGCAGCTGGCGGAATTCACCGATTTGTCTGGTCATAGATATTCAATTTGATGGTGGTAATATCCTAATAAGGTTAGATTAAAAAAATACACTCAGCTATATTTTCACATTATGTATAAACTAATATACTGAATAAATATATGTATAACTAAATGTGGCCGTGGCTTCGCTCACGTGGGCTACAGAATGGCCGCGCGAACCTTGCTACCCCCCGCCCGGCTATTTTAAAGACAAAAATGCTTATTGTGGGTGTTGTTCCTTAGAAGATAGATGTATACTCTCCCGGACTTTTTTGTAGGTCTTTTTAATGCCTATGATTATATAGTACATTAATTTTCTATATATCATATGGATTACTCATCATAAGCCAATTTAAGCGCCCGAATTGATTCACCATGACAAGTTTTTTTTTATTTGTCCGGAATCATAATTCTCTTTCTAAAATATAAATAGCCTATGTTACTCCCTATATTATCAGCTATCTATTAGTGAAAGTCTTGCCAAAATCGGTCTAACCGTTTGAGACACACAGACAATTTTTTTTTAAATGGGCTTTTTGTTATACGTATGGTATATACTTTCATATGCATTTAGTAAAAAACTGATATTTTGACATTACAAACAGAGATTCAGTTATATTAATTGTATAGATTTATTAAAAATCTCTCAGCTTATTATATACATATAAAATAATTGTGTAACAACACTATGATGCCCCATAACGAGGTATTTATGGACTCGTTGCAACCGAAATCGACACTGTAAACCGTTTCAGCGACCGCACTGTCATTTAGCCGTGAGCGCTGTACTCGCCACGAGAATGACCACACATTGCAGTCGCGTCAGTAATTTTTTATGTGCCGTGTCTGTAAAATACTTCACCGATGACGTAACGGTTTTCTAAAAAAAAAAAGTTGCCATTCAAAATACATTAATAAGATAATCAATACCGTTGAGATTGCGTTGTGAATTATTATAAGGGGTCTTTACTCTCTTGATTCGTCTGATATTTTTCACATCTGCTTGAGTAAGGGTGGTTTAACAAGATAGGGCACAGAGAAATGAACTTTCTACTTGGGACAGCCCGACTACTGAAGATCGCAGGCAAAAAGAAACATTATATCAAAATACTTTATTAAATTATGACCCTCAGAGGGCACTTATGAACGTGAAAAAATCTACTGCCGGTTCGGAAAATATCCCTGTGTAAATAATATTTACAGTTATTAATCATATTATATTAATTATTTAATGGCTGCACAGAGAGAAAAAAGTCACTTCTAGACATTACTATCCCCAATTTAGGCCATAAAAAGGCACTTATGAACGTCAAAACACTACTGCCGGTTCGGAAAATATTCCAGACATCGAGAAGAACCGGTAAGAAACTCGATTGTGTTTATCTTTTTATCAACAGTACAAGTGTTAATATAACAGATACAATAATAATAATTTAGTAGATACACAGAGATGGAGTCACTTTCAGCCATCACTATCATTCACATAATGAACCACCCTATACTAAACTTTTGACAGTAAGACAGACCTGTTTGACAAGGTCCTTGAACTAATTATTTGGCAAATCAGTAATGTGCTCTGGGATTATACAACTAACACTATTACCTAAAAAACTTATATTATTCTTGCTTTATGTCTAATATTCGGTACGGTATAAATAACTTTAAATTGTGTTCTTGCGGTGAGTTGGGTTCCCAGAGCTCCAACACGCAACACCTAGTGATACTCCTATACTGTCAAGTACTTAAGTAGTAGTATGAAAAATAGGCTACTTCAAATCGTCACAATTTCAATATAAAAATATTTTGATTTCAAGTACAGTGACTGTACCTTTCCATTTACAGCGTTACTGAGGGTACGATATACACAAGGAGCAGTCGCTGGTAGAAGCTAGTATTCAATAAAGGCAGCGAGACATTTAATCACATTCATTTTCACTTAATTTAAATAGTCTCCGAATAATTTACCCTGTGTGGCTCCGACCCTTAATAGAATATTCAGTCGAGACCGGTATCTGTGAAATTGCGAATCTGCGACAAAGCCGATGAGACTGCAGCGCTGTGGAAACTGCTTTTAAAAGCAAACGAAAGATACTTTTGTAGCGCATTTGTGAATTTGAAATCGTGATGTATTTATGTTCTCTAGTGCTTATTTAATATTAAAGTATTATAAGCTTTCTATACTAAAGTTATAAAACGTAAAAGGTTTCTTTTTTTGTTTGGATGCTCTAATCTCTCGAACTACCAGTAAGATTTGAAAATTATCTTTGTATTTGTAGCCTATTTATCAAGGAAGGTTATATGCTATTTAAAATGAAGCTACGACCCTTAGGAGTGTAGCGGTGACCATAAACGTCAACTAATTTGGCAATCTTTAAGCAAGTTTAGGTACCATGAATAATATATCTATACAATTAATAAAATTGAAGTGTCTGTTTGTAATGTCAAAATAACAGTTTTTTACTAAATGCATATGAAAGTATATACGATACCTATAACAAAAAGCTCATTTTTAAAATTGTTGTCTGTATGTTTGTTCCGAGTAATCTCCGAAACGGGTTGACCGATTTTGATGGGACTTTCACGGGTAGATAGTTGATTTTATAAGAAGTAACTTAGGCTACTTTTATTTAAGGAAAATAATTAGGGTTCCGCATAAATAAAAAAAACTGGTTATGGTGAATCAATTCGGGCGCTGAAATGGCTTACGCTGAGTAAACCATAAGAGATATAGCAAAGTAATGTACTACATGATTGTAGGCATTAAAAAGACCCACAAAGAAGTCACGAAGAGTATACGTCTATCTTCTAAGGAACACTCACAATAAGCATTTTGTCTTTAAAATAGCCGGAAGCGGAGGAGCAAGTTTCGCGCGGGCATTTTGTAGTCCACATGAACGAAGCCGCAGGCACAGCTAGTATGAAATAGGAATGTACAATCCAAATTTAATACAGATGAATCCGCGGAGCACTTCAAGTTTGAGATACAAGTAGTAGAACCTACCGTACCGTAGATAGCGTACCGAAAGCGAGAGGGGTTTTCCTTTTTTTATAGAATATGTAATTAGTTAGGAAATTTAATTTTCCTATTTTCAGTAGTGGTTCATTGGCTATAAAGTCTGCAACAAATAAGATAGGCATATATTTTGCCAGGCAAATGGTCTTTTCTCGAAGGAGACATTTGCTTTTACATCACGCAAGCCAACGTGTTTGTTAAAACGCCTTCGTCGTATCCATTCAAACCAAAGAGTTTGCATCCTATAGGCTACTTTTGATACCTTTACAAGGCTAGGTAACCTTTTATCTTGATTTTTAACTTTCTGTGAACTGTAAAGGTAAACGGCTAATTTTAGTTCGAAATGAAGGTAGATTATACCAATAACAAGAAATATCAAATCATGTTTTACATTAAAACAAAGTAAGTCACGTCTATACGTAAAAGCCGTCAGGGTTTCGAAACTCCGGCTTTTATCTTTCAGACGAGTTCGCGTCCTCTGATACCTTTAATAAGAAAGTTTTGAGCCGCTTTAATTTCAGGGGGGAGTGAAATAAAAAAGTTTGAATGGCATTTATGTGTTTCGCTTATGGGCTGGCGGCTGATGACGTCATTTAATGTGGAAGAAAGTAGCTATCTAAGAGCCTAAATTCTCACAGACCTTGACATGTGGTGATATCTAACCTCATTAAGCGAAAAGACCTTGGAGTGGATCTCGGCACAGGATGAGACTTTTCTGTAATTAGTATGATTGTTTCTAAGCAAATTACTTTCGTATTTAGCACTGACTGTGCCTGTGACTTCGCTCACGTGGACTACATAATGCCCGCGCGAATCTTGCTCAATGCTCCCGGATATTTTAAAGAGAAAATGCTTATTGTGGGTGTGGGTGTTTTTTAGACGTATACTCTCCGAGACTTTTTTGTAGGTCTTTTTAATATCTATAATTGTTTCGTACATTAATTTGCTATATCTCTTATGGTTTACCCAGTGTATGCCATTTAAGACGGACACTAGAAAATGACTTATCATCGTGCTATAGTTTCATCGCGATATTTTCTTTTACCAAAAACTTAGACTCATTGCAAGAATTCGAACTCACGTCTATAGACGCGGTGGCAGTATACGCTACTACTGAGTCATCATTGCTTTTCTGTATTTCAAAATATTTTCATTATACACCTCCAGAACGCCATTTTTAGTTTCCCTTAGGGTAATCCTCCGTCCGCTCTGAAAGAGACTGATTGAATTTATATTATTGTCAAACCCCCTTACCTACCTATCTTCCTGTATATACAATTTTGCCGGACGCCGGTTATCCGGTTTTTTCTTACGCCCGATTGACCTATATCCGGGAGATACTTTGGTTTCATCCTAAAACGTATAATATATTTTCCAAAAGAAATAACATTTGTTTCAATGTTCGTTTAGTTATAACTAAGTAATGTTTCAGCCAGATTCCTAAACTTGTGTTACAAGTCACGAAACTCGCATAAAATTACATAATATGACCTTGAAACTTTAGCTTAAGAATTTAATTTTATCGCCCAAAAACCGTATAAGAGCGGCGTTCCTCAGTAAATGTGTCTCCGTGTTCTATAAAGTTCTATTTCTTTGATATTTCAATTATTTTCGAAATAAAATTAGGCATAATTGATAATGAGAAGTTATCATATTATATTTTCTTCACAGTGATTATATGCAGTATTTAAAATATCCAGATATCAGAAAAAAATTCAAAAATTATATACTAGTAACACAGATCGTGTACTGATCCGATTCCAGAAACTATTTTATTGATAAAACGCCACCTTCAAGCTGATGTTTTTAAAAAAGTATTTCATAATCATTTGTTTTTTTTTTTTAATTAAGCAAAAAATAAAAAAATAAAACAATTCTCTTAAAATTTCATAAATTTCAAATTAAATACAATTCAGTTTTTTATGTACATTCTTACGTTTAGTATATTCAAAGGGCAGAGATGAGGATTTATTTGAGAGTCAATTATGAAGATTGCGAACGCGCGCCCTATTTGCTTCATTCCCACTTGAGCTGTTGCCGTGACGTAGCACTGTTGATTTTTTCAATACCATTAACTCGCAAATACTCTAAATGGCATAGCGGTGGCAGGGCTCTTGTTACGTACGGTGGTGTAATATGCAGCGAGATGGGCAGAGATACAGCTTTTACGAAAAGTATTTATTTTAGCTAACTTATTAACTAAGATTTTTAATATCCCACATCTAAGCTTATAAAGTGTGCGTGATCACAGATCTACTACACCTGTATTGATATTGCGCTATAGTGCCGGTCAATAGTACGAATACGGATAATGCGGATTCCATAATCATATCGACACGATTATCCGATTTAAATCGTATCTTAACGTGTTGGTGGGTAAGTCGGTCCCTTTAACTATGGTAAATTCGAAATTGACTAATTTTCGTGCGTCGACACCGAGTGTAAATCCGGTTTACCAATCGTATCTTATACGTGTTGGTGGGTCATCGGCTGACACCTTTAATCTATGGTAAATTCGTATAATTGTACTAATTATTCGTGCGTGAATCAGTGTAAATCCGGTACGCAGAAGAATAGTTCGTATGCTGAATATCAAATTGGTACGAATCCAAAAATACGTATAATGTATATTATTGTAAGTAAATCAATAGACGTAATATTGTATTTTACTATTCGTAGTGCATATTTTCAGAGTATTTTGGAGTAAAAAAACGGATATTTGTTAGTTTGTGATTTTTTTTTATTTTAAACTGTTTTTATAGTATTTAATTATATACAGTTATTATCTTTTTCAGTAGATGTACAGAGAGAGAATCACATCCAGACATCAAGATCATTCACGTAATCAGCCACTCTATAATACCCCTTCGGCAATTACCTAAAAAACTTTTACTTATTTTACTAAGTCTCGTGGGTTCGAAACCTGCAGTGATTCTGAGTTTTCGATATAAATGAACGTTGTGGTGCATAGCAACGTGGTGGTAGGGCATTTTTTAATTCCTGCCTGGGATAACTGCTACCTCAATTTTAAAATTCTATTGCACTTGAGAACCAGTTTTACTTTTAGACTTACCGAGTTAAGTCTTCGGGCTGTATTTCCTTAAAATCAGGAAAAATGGTAGTCCAATGCTAAGATAAATAAATAAAATGCAGACAGAAGTGAAAACTCAATTTTGAATTTTTATATAATTATAGTATGAATTATTGCAGAGCATGTCGGTGACGCGAAATCACAAGATCTTACCCATCCAAAAAGTCCAACACGCATATGATACAGACGAGTATATACAATGTATAAGTGTATATATCCGTATATATGTACACAGGCTGTTATACTACGCGTTGCTAGTCTGGCACAAGTGCAATACGTCACGAGCATGACGAGGTCATCGGTAACGCGAAGGTCACGCGAATCCACAAGTTTTTTCACTACCAAAAGTCGCTCAACGCGGCTTAAAAAGTAAAGCCTTCAGAAAACATAAGAAAATATCTTCTTTAAAATCTCTTATTAAAAATCCTGAATCAACAAGTCTCGAACTATTGATAATTTGTACTTACTACAGTATGTACAAGTCTGGTCGTCCACCGATTCGACAACGGTCATATAGTCGTGGAAATCAGGGCTTGCATTAAAATCATGTATATTGTGTTTGTCTCATATAAGTGTTGCTTTTTTGTTTCATCACGTTTTAAATTACAACCGTACTAAAGAAATTTTTACTTAAAAAAATAAACAAATTTATGAACACTAAAGTTGGTATGCCTAGACTGTATTGTCTTTATAAGTCCCATCCAAGACTTCTTCGTGATCTCGGGACAAAACTGTGCTCGTTTGTTCCCGGTCCATTGCTGATGAGTATTCTAATAATAGTAGGCGAGGAGCGAGCACATTTTTTGCTTCACTTGTCTCCTTTAACGCGATAATGAACATTTTATAAAAGGAAAATAAATTCGTGGTCTGTCTCTCAGCGAGTTATATAGAGAATAGCGATTTGATTATTTCCTTAAATTATATAAACTGCTGTATTACGTATCATATTTATTTTGATTTTATTTTATTACTGTTTAAAGTCTAAATAATTTGTATTGCATTTAAAAAAAAACTCTTTCTGAACGATTTTCATTCGGGTTTATATGCAATATTCTATTTGATTGTAAACTGAGTAATATTGCTCGTCATATTAAAATATTATGTAAGTTTCCTGCAGGTAAGCATTACAAAAAGTTTGATTTTGAGAAAAATGAGCTAATCTGCTGGAAATTTTATATTTTGTGCGTAATTTAAATGATCGTTGATTAGAACACATTATCAAATAGCTATATAGTTATGTATAGTTTCACAAGCGACGCTATAAGTACGTTATAAGTGACGCTATAAATTGTAATTTTACGCAATAACATAATACACAATACGCAATAACAGTACTTATTGTGTGTACAAATTATTGGATACCAAACATTTGTTTATACCTTACATCAGTTACATAGAATATAAAAAAAATAAAACAAACCTATAACTTATTGATAAATCCTTTATTAAACACTCATA
Source organism: Saturnia japonica (assembly GCA_033032175.1). Lineage (NCBI taxonomy): Eukaryota > Metazoa > Arthropoda > Insecta > Lepidoptera > Saturniidae > Saturnia > Saturnia japonica. The sequence continues at coordinate 1,887,985 of CM065317.1, forward strand.
GACTGAAATTTTGGTTTGTGGCGTAGTCAATAAACTCATAGGTCATTTTAGTTTATGTTTCTTAAGTTTGACTGGTACACGGTAAGTGAGCACTTTATAAGACACGACTTTAAGATTTGAGTCACGTACCTTTTAGATAATTTAACGACGAACAAAATTAATTAACGAAATAAATGAATAAATAATAAAAAGAAAATTAATGTACGCCGATAGTCGTACCGAACCTTAACGTGCATAATTTCAGACTAAAAATATATTTCTCTGCCTGGAAAATTCTCACTACTATTTACTTTACAAAATTCCTCTCTGTCCGTCGTCTAAATAAAAAACGTTGAAAATATTTTTATATTTGAAAAAAGATGGTGAATATTTTCTCAACTCGGAAGTTTCTTTTGTTGGTCCGCTCCTTTTGTTAATGTTTAAAACTGTATTTTGAATATGAGAGGGACACCTCTATGAACTCAAATAAAAAAAAAGTTTATTTAATGGAGTATAGATGTAAAAATTACACACTGAACTGGTGTGGTTGCCACTTTTTTTCTTTAGACAAAATACAAAGATGTTTCGAAAAATTTCTATAAAAATACATAATTTTTCAGATAAAAAGTGTATGTTTATAATTTTCACTTCTTGTTCATTATAATCACACTTGGTCCTCAGTGACGATGTGATAGCAGCATTAACAATTAAATATAGTATAGTGTAACGTGTAGTGTATGGTGGTTACAATCTGGTCATACCCAATGGTCTTGCCCTGCCATTTCTCTCTACTTGGAGCAGACGGACTGGTGGAATACCTTCACTGTACAGAAGATCGCATTCAAATAACTTAGCGTTGTGTTCCTACGGTCAGTAGGGTTTCCAGAGCTCTTTGGGGTAGGAGGGTTCAAGATCAGCAACGCGTTAGTGATATATCTACGGTATTTATTACATCCGGCGGGCTGTAAACTTGTTTGCCATATTTGTTGTATTAAAAAAAAAGAACTCTATTTAAAGGTTTATATAATTTTATATGTACTAGCAATCGCCCTAAGGTCGAAATTCGACCAGCGACTTTTTAATCATAGACTATTTTCTGTTTGACATTAACAGTATTCATAAACAATGAGTACGAGTATTATCTACATCACTTGCTGTCACTTTTCGTTGAGTGACACTGTCAATATTTTGGGGGGTCTAAGTTCAATGGCACTTGTCGGGTTAGGATTCGCAGTATTAATTTAATATATTAGTAACAGATATTACACATAACTTTAGCTTTATGCACTCCTTCTCCATATAAACTTTAACCATGTCAAATCTCAGTCTTCCGTGCACGCTATACGCTAAAAAAGGTACCGAAAGCTTTTGCTTCACGTATTAATATATAGATTATTCCAATTAACTTCTTTTAAAATCACGAGATATAATTCCAATAGGTAAATACAAAAAACTAAATTGTAACCACTGGGAGATATCCAAATCCCGATTGGACACTGCGATCCATCACTAAATAAAGTTCTAATGTTTTTATGCGGTTGGGAAATTGATCTTTCTCACCAGATAACTTCCAACCGTTACCAACGGTAAGATTATCTTCTGTGAGTTCGCTTTTTGATGTTATACTAAAATGAAATCTTATGCCAAAATCAAAAAAATAATTTATTCAATTTAGGCCCTAAGAAGCACTTATGAAACTTAAAACAGTACTATCCGGCAAGAAACTCGATCGGGTTTTTATCTTTTTTTATCAACTGCACAAATAATATTTACGGTTTATAATCATATCAATGATTTAGTGAATGCACAGAGAGGGAGTCTCTTCCAGACATCACTATAATTCACATAATGATCCTTTCCATAAAATAACTAATAATATCATCATAATAATAAATTTAAACTCCTTTAAGATTCCATATGTTTAGTTTTTTTTTATCGGTAGTCTTAGGTATATATAATTTGACAATGTACATCTCGTTGGTATTTATATTATAAATAAATAAATAATGTACTAATTACAAACGCAATATTCTTTTATAGATCATCATCATCATCATCATTTCAGCCGCAGGACGTCCACTGCTGAACATAGGCCTCCCCCATAGATCTCCAGAGCGACCGATCTTGTGCGGCCTGCACCCAACGGCTCCCAGCGACCTTTATTATGTCGTCTGTCCATCTAGTGGGGCGCCGTCCTACGCTGCGCTTTCCGGTGCGTGGTCTCCACTCGAGAACCTTTCTGCCCCAACGGCCGTCAGTTCTCCGAACTATGTGCCCCGCCCACTGCCACTTCAACTTGCTAATCCTTTTGGCTATGTCGGTTACCTTAGTTTGTCTACGGATCTCCTCATTTCTGATTCGATCTCGAAGAGAAACACCAAGCATAGCCCTCTCCATAGCTCGCTGAGCGACCTTGAGCTTTCTTATGAGGCCCACAGTGAGAGATCACGTCTCTGTGCCGTATGTCATCATATATTCAATTTTATAGATAATATTATTATATTATTAGCGATTATAACGTAAACAGATGAATTTATTGAAATAGGTTATGATATAATTTACAATTAATTTATGTCAGAATTTTTGCTGGTTTTGGTACCTACATACCTACGTCTTGATTGTAAAAAAAATGTTTACTTATTATTCATTTACGCTTTATCTAATTCTCTATTCATTAAAATAAATGAGACGTTTACCGCGCCACATATTGTAAACTGATTGTATTAATGAACAACTTTCGCAGGTGTGGGTGGCATTATCCCCCTAGATTCATCATAATCGAATGGACAGATTATTTATAAGTATATACTTATATTACATAGATAATGCAACAATATTAAATAAATATACAAGATGTAACATTGAGATGGTTCAGTGAGGGAATGTTGATTATTTTTTGGTTTTAAAAGTTTTTCTTACCTTTAAAATCGATGTCATGGTTCTTTAGAACATATTTCTCTATCTCTTATACTTTCAAAGTACCCCGTACTGAACCATCTGAATGTTACATTCTGTATATAATACCAAAATAGTTTTATGTTAATTTTCGATCGTTTGTTAATTGATTGGTTCGGCTTATTAATGTTTTTCTACATAATATCGAGCGATTCATAGAAGAAATCATAGGTATAAATTAAAGTTATCACTTTAAGTGGTCGATTACATTTATATGTTAGAAAAATAATTACTCCGTTGAACAAATAGTAGGGGTATTGGAATAGAGAATTGAAAATGAGTCCTTTTCCAATATAATCCCCTCGGTAACATCAATCAATTAATTCATATATTTACCGTCGCTTTTATCTTTTAGTCCCTAGATACGGGACCCTACGAAGTGAGGTATACCTAAAGTTCACCGTTTACCAGGTGCGCTGAATCGAACTGAACCGAATTATGTTTCTACTCTTACCATGTATTTTCTCTTGATTGATCAAGTTATCGATGGGGTTGCATAGTAAATAATATATGGTTGGAAAATTATAGTGATCTGGCTCAGTTCAACTCAGAACGTTATGCTCACAAAATAAATACTTAATCTATAGAAAATCCTAGTACTGAAGTCTATGAGAAATTTTATAGGTAATTTATACTGTAGGAGACATCTTGGGGTATGTAAGTCAGCCCGGCTTGGAGGCGGTATAATCGTGCAAAGAACCAATGAGGAAATTACACTTTTGTGTGATAATAGAGCTCTCACCTTCGACTCGTTTGCGGTCACCAAATACAGTGTGGGAATTTATAATTTTTGTCACATTTGAAATCAAAATTGCGAAGTCAAATATTTATTTTACGCGCTTTAATATTTAAAAAGAAGTTATACTCATCAGCCAATTAATTTAAAGACACTGCTAGTTGTCCTTATCTGTCAAATTGATTATAAGGGACATCATAATTCATTACGGTAGGCGGTTTAAAAAAAAGTGTTTTCCGTTTAGCTTTCGCTTTGAATAACCCGTGGTAATCATATCGAATTTTTATACACCTGCCAACAAAGAACCCACTTTTCTCTTAAATCATCATAAATTTTCTTTATACGAAACAGATACAGCCATATGATACGTTTCAATACGGTTGAAAATCTTTTGAAAACTCTGATATTTCCTGTCCCTTACCAATCAATTCGCGAAGGACGGATCAAGATTTGGGTTCCGTCCCGAATTACATACTTACCTTTCGCGTCCTCTGTAAGTTTACGAGGTAGGTATTTGAAAGTATAATAAAGATACTAATGGAAGAGTGAGATACTTTACGTGTTTTGAATAAAGTTGTCCCGGTTGAGTGTTTTTAAAGAAGGTTTGTGACGTTGACTGATTACCTACTTTATAAGTATTACTTGGCAAGTATTATTTTAGGGTTCCGTAGGTACCTCAAAAAGAAAAAAAGGATCTCTTGAAGCATAGGATCACTTCGTTGTCCGTCTCTCTGTCTGTCTCTCAGGACTCTTTGTATCAGGAACATATGTAGGTCCCAATTAGAGATTAATATCAAATACACAGATCTTCAGTACCTTGAACCTGAGAGTAAATCAAATTTCTAAGTCAACGCAATTAAAAGATACGGTCGTTTTTGCAGCATATTTTGACATTCGCATGGGAATCAAAACCTACAGCGCACTCTAGTTAATTTACAATTATGAAATTTGGCAAGAAGCCAAATGTCTTATAGTACAAGTAAACAGAAAACCACGAAAACTGTAAATTTCTAGTTACATCACAAAAGGTTTTTGAGAATACATATATACTTATTTGCTGTTGGTAAACTGACTACGACCTATATCGATGTATGAGGGCAACAGTTTTCCAACGGTAAAGTTAAGTTTGTCCCACGATTCTCGTTATGGACGAACAACTTACATACCTACACGTTTGTACGGAACTCTCAGTGCGCTAGTCGACTCGCACTTGGCCGGTTTTTTTTAATATTAGTGTGGAAAAGTGACAAAACTGTACCCTATGGCAGGCATAGTAGGTCTTTAGGGAAGGGGGTTTCAAGGTCGGATACGCGCTATTGATACGTATGGTAATACAAACATCCACAGGCTACGGTAACCGCTTATCATCATGCGGGCCGTACGATTGTCTGCTACCTTGATTGTATTAAAATAACACAGCCATTTATTTCCATACTAAGCAAAGCTTGTATTATGGTAACTAAACATCTGATATACATACATTAATAGATATTCAACACCCAGACATAAATCTGACAATTATTATGCTTATCACACAAAAGTTAGTCATGTCCAAAGATCGAATCCGTGACCCCTCGGCTCAATAGTAGGGGCTTACCAGCGCCATGTGGCATATATTTATTTATAAATTTTGTGTGTTTATACTTATATATGAACATTTGCGGAATGTTTAACTTTTCAAACTTTTCTGAAAGTGTTGGAAACTTTGGTGACATTCTTTGAAGTTTCTGAATTTAAATACTCATGAGGCCCAAGTTGTGGTAGCAACGTGCTGTAGATGATAGGTATTAGAAACATTTACTGCATAAAAATATCGTATTTATACTTCAAGGGGTATTATTAAAGTATCCAAATCGATGTAAAATACGCAAAATGTAAAAAAATAATAATTAAAAACTAAAACCCGACGATTTAAAACAAATGTTTTGAAAAATACCAAATAAGAAAATATTCTCTTCCGAGATTATTATCTACCAATTATTCAATTATTATATATATTTGATGTGCTAATTAAATTACCCTTTCATTTTAAAAATATATTTTTTATTATAGGACTTTATGTCCCCGAGATACCTCCGTATTTAATTTAGTGTGACGTCTATTATTATTATAGCCTATAACCAACGAACGATCAAGGTGATACCTCTGATAGGTAGTTTAGAAGGTTTTCGTGAACAGATAAGATATAGTACACATACATACCCTCTTATAAAATCATAGCCCTCTTTTTGACTCCGCCATAGCCAGGTAAAAAAATAATGAAGTACCTATCAATGCCTATACAGTTATCTTTACAAAAAAAAAATCCCATTACCGTATCCAGTTGCTCCCCTAGAGAACCAACGAAAAGAAGAAGAAAAAATGAGGAAATAACAACTTCATTGAGAGTGAAATCCGCGAGGCGGTTTTAAAAAGCATTTCCCTATTTCAAATCACTGCGAATTACATCCACAGCAGTTTCGGGAGAGCCGTTTAATAGGAGAGATTCCACAGGCCGCCGGGGATTTCGGACCTTTTTAAATCGCCGATAAGAGGTAATGAGGTTGAAAATCTAAAATTTATATTCATAAAATGAATTCTTTTTATAAAAGAAAGCGATAGCTCAGGGACGTCGGACTTTACTCCGTGAGATATCGACTTCTTTAACATTATTTAAATTATTTTTCGTCAGTCATCTAGAAGGTAATAAGTGATCGGAGTATATTTTTTCATCAGAACGGCTGCAAGGAGTTTTATCATTTTTAATCGCAACGTGATTTAGATGAAAATGATAATGTACGAAACTGATTGATTTGTAAGTAAGTAAAGTATTTTGTGATCTTAGGAGTTAGTAGATATTGGTAATTTTTGAAATTTTCAAAATTTCATCTAAATCTGTTGAAAGTAAACCAAAAATTTATTTTTTATTTTCCTATCTGATTTCTAAAATGATGTTTGGTAAGTTTTATAAGAAATCTATAATATAATGATTGTGTACAAAAATCAATATTTAATTGACGAAGACGTTACTTTGCGGAAATCCATCGTAAATAATTTATCCGAAATTTCTTAACAGGCTATTGAAGATGGAAATAGCTAAAAAATTTCGAATAAATTATTCATAAAAATCAAGTAACATCTTTCTAGCAATTTTTTTATTAAATCCAGACATATAAATGAACACCAAGGGGAAAAATACGTATCCAGACATACTATAGGTCTATTAATGTAGGTATACAAGTTAAAATAGCGATTTATTTAAAATTCTAAGTTAAAGTATCTTTATACTTATTTTCAATTTCAGTTTAATAATTTTAAAAATGGGTTTTACAGGACCGTAACAGTCAAAACATGGTTGCGGCGCGGTATGGCGTCCGCGTTGAAAGGAAACTCTAAGAAATCTCTATAAATCCGAGCTGAAAGCTTGTCTTCTAAGAACTTGCTGCAAGTGAAGTTTAAAATGGATTTTTACTCCCTTTCAAGGGAATTTATAAGAGAAATAAAACGAATATTAGTTCTACTTTATAAGATGTATTTCTTGAGAATTTTGTCAAAGAAAACTTAATGGTTTTTAAATATATTAATGTTTTTTAAAAGAAATATCATTACTTTAAGTTTCTTGTAGTCGAATAACTAAAACAATCGACCGAAAAAAACTCGATAGATTATATATTTTTGAATAACAATAAAACACAGTTAATATGTATTATTATCCTGAACATTTAATTAGCTTTCTATCAGTAAAATAATTTATAGAAGCGAATCTGTACGTCCTTTATTGAAACTCAGAAATTATACCTTTTTATAATATTAGTATAAATTTACATAGATAAACTCAACAATTGTTTAAATTTTCGGTTGTAAATAGGCGAGAGATTTTCAGACATTACAATATCCAGAAATTCAATGTATTAAATCTAATATCTGGGCGACTGACCTGTATTCGGTTTCTTAAAAAAAAAACACCAATGTAGGTAAACTTGGAATGTAAAACTTTATCTAAATACAAAGTTTTATCCAAATCCTTGAAGCCGTTACTGAGAAACCAATTACACACTCACACACACGTATATATGTACAAGTATAGAGAACTTCATACACTACATACACTACACTTCATAGTATTAGATAGATTAGACTACATAGATAAAATATTACAGGAAGAAGAAAAAAATAAAATGAAAGGTTCATTTCAAACTGTCACCGTAAAGTTTACTACGAATATATAAAGTTATGATATGAATTATGTAAGTATATCATTCCACCGGCTAGTTACTCCCCGTGCATATAACTTGGCTAATCCGGGCATATTATCAAGGTTCACGCGTCCCCGTTTGCCCCTCATCAAGCGCCAGGCCGTCTTAGTTAAGTTGGGGCCACATTGCGAGCGGGTTGTTTGATGCATTAATAAATAATTGTACAAAAATCGCCTAGTAAATATTTCTTGATCTTATATTGCGAATTATACAATTTTAGGGTATACAGTAGTGGATGTAAATAACTACAAACATCAGCTGTTATGTGGGGTACTTTGTGACTTGTGTAACCGGCTTCAAAAAAGCCAGAGGTTACACAATTCGAATGTTTTTTTTTAATGGATGTTCAGCTGTAACGTCTTTGTTTATGAACTGATTTGAATGATTATTTTTTTGTATGATAAGGGATACCTCAAGAGTGATCCCCATTTTAGTTTCACTGGCATTGGATCTTCAACTTCGAAGATAAACCAGGGAACTCTTCAAAACCATTGAAGTTGGTTTTCTTTTTTGTTAGAAATTGTCTTGTTGTTTACGTATTTGAGATCTTTAATGGAAGCAGTAGAGAGACTACTTCTTACAATCGTACAAACTTAACCTCTGTAGTGGTAATGTATATCGAACTTTGGGGTTAAAATATTAAATTAATCTGGTAAAATAAAAATTATTTATTTTACTCTTAAACTGCGTCTTACTATAAGGAATATTCCACCTTATGCCTTGTATAGTCGATTGTTTTATTTTATATGAAAGTTAGAAAATATTGTAATATAAATAAAGCAAAAGTCACAATGTTCTGATTTAGATTTATTTTATACCAAGTTCTGCCCGCGACTCTCGGTCCAGAGAGAAATGAAAAATATATCATTTAGCGGAACAAAAGTATTATTGTATTATATGTTAATCCAAACATCCCAACATACAAACTTGCACATTTATAGTATTAGCAGGATTACCACTACAATAATCTTTTTTAGTTTTGTCTAATTTACACATACATAGGTATATAAATGGACTGTTATTATTTAGAGATATCCTACAAAAATGACTCAGTGGTAGTGTACTCAGCCTTAGCTCAGATCTCGGTGAAGGAAAATATTGTGATGAAATCATGGCATAGTGGTAGGGTATTTTCCATTACCCGCTTAGCTAGCTACCACCCTCAAAATGAAAATCTTTTCCGAAAGCTGCACTCGAGAGCTGGTTCTTGTACTAGGCTTAGCGTATTACCACCTTGGGCCGCATCGTCACTGACTACGAGATGAGATCACATGGAATTTATTAAGAATAATTTGTTTATATTTAAATAGTTAAACAGCTTTCGTTTGTTCGCATAAGCGGCACAGTTGCTCGCGGTATGGCCCCACTTTGATGTCTTGTTTAGTATTCGCGTCACGTGCTTCGCCTTATGCCCGCCGCGGGTTCCTCGCTTATTATGCCAGGCTCGCTCACCTTCGATGGCGTTCGCATACGCATCATTTTTTAAGGTTTTCGCATTAAGGGATCTCGGTGGGATCTTGAAGATGTTTCTTGGTTCGTATTAGGTTTTCTTTTAAAGTTTTATAAGTATTTGTTGTTATACTTATTTTTTTCACAATACCATAACATTTGGTTTGTATATTAATGAATAGTCATATTGTTAGATTATGCTGTGGTACTCTCGTTGTTACCATAACTGGTCTTTCTAAATTTAAAAACTCGCCTGATATATTAGTAATTCATTTATTTTTAACTATGTGATCTTCACCATCTATTCGCATATAATCCGTAGCTGTTAGCATAACATAACTTGTGCACGTATGTCATGGGGTATTAGATTTAAATAGCTAATTAGAGTTAAGTTATAATTTTTTTGATCGCTTACCTGTATAAGTGCCTTATGAAATAAAATTGAATTTAAAAACGTACTACTACAGAGAACAAAATGAACTCATACTAAGAAAATCTAAATGCACTCAAATTGAAGCAACGCACATTTTCTTACTAAATTGGTATCAACCAGTGACACACTAATAATTTTGAAGTTTACTTAAACATATTTCGAGATAACTATTTAATTTAAGCCCTTATTGTGTGCTCTAGATATTCGTGGAACTGGATTATTGACTGGGTTATAACACACATTATAGTAACAATATTTTCATGAAAAATAGTATGCGTTCGTCTACTGCCAGTGTTATACAATCGAAAATTAACTATTACAGAAGTCAAATATTCGTAGAATCTGTCCAGATTCCGTCTGGGTATGCGTCACAGTCATGTATTTTTCTGCCACCAAGCAAAGTCTGAAGCATATAGTCCGCATTTCAATTTAGCTCAAATAAGTAGCGACCTTTCTGCTGTTGTCTTCAGATAGCTTGATCGTAAAATGCCCGAAACAAGAATTACATATGGGCCAACAAGTCAAATACACTTTACTGTTTTTACATTATTTTTTCGTGGACACATGTCGCAAAACATCTCGTTTGTAAATTGTAACACGCGAATTGAATTGACACGGGAACGACAAAAAAACATACTCTGTCGAGATCAACACGAACGAGAATTAAAAAGTAAACATTCATAATTAAAAACAACATGTCAGCAAACACATCGGATGCGTTGTAGGTACATCTGTAAAAGAATTAAACTTGAACAAAGTGAGAGAAAATAATTAACTTTACGAAGGGCGCGGACATAACTAATTCAGAACAGATTGTTCACTTTGCTAAAGAGCAGTAAAAAGGCTGACCGTTACCGTCGCTTATAGACAACTGTAAAACTAGGATACATTACAGCTATGTATTACCGACCTTGAAAACCGTATTTCAATCCCTTTTTGTAGAGCCCCATGTCATAGCCCTGGGGGAAATTGTGCTGGGTACCCCAATTCACAAACCTATATTGCTAGAATTGAGGCTGTTATACTTTTTTATCGCGTAAACTTGATTATTGGTTAAATTTTTCTACGCCTAGTTAAAATTTACTTGACACATCATTTGCAGAATTTTCGTTTAATCTCAGCGTCGACTGACGTTGGCTCGAAGTCTACAGTGGGCCTGAGTTTTCATCCTAAATAAACCATTACATGTCACCCGGTAGGACATTTTTGGCTAGTTACTGTCCTTTTGCTGAAAATCTATCGCCAAGCGCATACAAGTATATTTGGGCAGTATTTGAGAGCTTCCTCCTTTTCTATGATTAGCGTATTGCAAACTACATTGTCATTTAACAGCGAAGTGAGATTTTTGTCATAAGCTAAATAAACGTATAAAGAATAAATATAAAAAAATACAAACCGTCGTGAGACGTCTATTAGATGTGAAATTTTGAAATTAATTGCCATTAAAAAACACTTAAATCGATAAAAATCGAATGTAATAATAAAAGATATATACAATAAAACATATTTATCTTCAATTACTCGCCTATAAAACCAGTTAAGTTAGTTAATTGGGTTATTGCTCGAAATTTGCACACCACCGATTCAGTGGACAGGTAGCCTTTTTTTACAATGAATAGGCTTGCGTTTAACCACTATCTGACCTGATCGTAAGTGATGATGTTGTCTACGATAGAGCACGCTTGCCTAGAAGGTACCTACCTATTCACTCGAGACTTGAAGATACCAAGGTTATAATTATCGGGAAATACGAAATCCAGCTTAGGCTAACTCGAATGTGCTAGCTGAACTTGCTTCTCTATGAAGCGAGGGAAAAAAGAACAAAAACAGGCGTGTACCGTGTTTCGTCGCGACATAATCAAAAGTCACGTAAGGGCGGATAGGGGTTGGTGGGGGTGTATAATAATCCACCTCGATACGGGAACGTTCGCTTTTATCACCTACGCGCGGCGGATTCAGAAATTGTTTTTCGTCACTTCGAATAGGAAAAAGCGTAACTTTTTTATTAAAGAATTAATGTATAAATATTATCACGCTTTATTCTTTTCAGGGTAAGCAGAGATAGAAAATTAATTTGTTTGATTATAATAAAATAGCCTTTTTTATAATAGCTCGACACATTGACGGTAATGTTCCTGATGGTAAGCACAGTACAATCCGAAAATAGTGGTGACCACCGAGCGATCTAAATCCATCCTCTGTCGCCGCTATCATGCCAGCCTGCATAAAAATATCTTCATGTTACGTTTAAAGGACCTGATGTCGTAAGAAGCATGGAACACATCGGTCAGAAGAAAGTTCTATTTCACGGTACGACAAAGATAAGTCATACAGAACTTTTTAATTCGTGGCGAGATGGAGGTTACCGTAAAACTGTGACTCCGAAGTCCAGCACGTGTGGTTCTGTTGGGGAAACGAGAGGAGGATATTAGGTTGAACAGCTCTTCAGAACACTCCCCATGATACAGATACAGATTGTTATGTCACCGCGCATTGAAATACTACATATCGACACCCAATATGAAAAACATCGTAACTTTAATAATTGCAATAAAATAAAACTATACGCTAAGTAAATACAGAACAAAAACTCCATATTTGAATTTTGAAACCTTATCTCAACGACTAATAAATAGTTCATCCATTTTTGCGTATCTAAAATAATTATCAATGCAAAATAAATAAAAAAAATGATTTCATTTGTGATATCATCGTTAATTAATTCCTTACACATCATTGAATTAGAGTGGAAAGTGCTTTATTAAATAAATATCATCCAATTTATATATTATGATATGAATCATGAAGAAACAAAATCGTTAAATTGATGACATCTTTTTTATAATGCTCTTCTACGGTTCTTCTGTGCTTTAGAAACACTAAATCTATCTATAATCTAAACTAGTTACGATTTTAGTAATAATATTGGATATTGACGAAGGCGCTACTTTGCAGAAAGCCATCGTAAATGTTATGTAACCATGTATAGTCAAGACTGTAATCTGTTGCAGGCGGAAGTAGCTAAGAAATTTCGGATAAACTATTTAGAATGGATTATGTTATAATATTTTTGTGATTTTTCATCATGCAATATTTTACAAACGTTTTTCTTTAATTACTGCATTTTTTAATTACTATACGTTACCTTTTATAATTTTCTTAATATTAGTCGGAATGCTTAAGTGAAAATTTAGTGATGCAAACTATCTACGTAGATGTTGTTTGTTAGTCGTCCGCTTCGCTAAACTTGTTTAACAAGCAGTTTGTATTGCATTAAACATTCGCTGTTTGTAATAATGAAGGAAAGCATAAACTTTACCCGTCGAGTAATAACTAATGAAAGTGCCTACGTTTTAGGGTTCCTTGAGAATGTATTTTTTATTTGTTCACGCTGTATCAAAAATTATCTATTATACATACATACATAAATCACGCCTATTTCCCAACGGGGTAGGCAGAGACCACGTCCTTCCACCTGCTACGATTCTCGCATACCTCTTTCGCTTCTTCGACTTTCATTAATATTCTCATGCAGGCTCGTCCGTTTAGAGTACTCTTGACCTTTCTTCCTTCCTTCTTTATCTATATATTAATACGTGAAGCAAAAGCTTTCTAACCCATTTAAGCGTATTTCGTGCACGGAAGATTGTAAGATTTGGCATGGTTAAAGTTTATATGGAGAAGGAGTGCTGAAAGCTAAAATTTATCTATAATATCTGTTAGTAATATATTAAATAAAATAAATTAATACTGCGAATCCTAAACCGACCATTGCCATTGCACTTAGACCCCCCCAAATATTGACATTGTCACTCAATAAATAGTGACAGCAAGTGATATAATATTCAGTATTTAGGTTCATACTGCGAATATCAAACAGAATAGTCTATTATTATAAAGTCGCTGGTCGAATTTTGACCTTAGGGTTATCGACAGAAAAATTTATTACGTTATAAAAAATCATAACAACTACCTGATCGATAATTATTTCAAGTTATGCTTGAAGCATTTAGTAGAAGGCTAAGTTGAGTGTGACGGAGAGCGATATGATGAAATTTAACCCTCAATGATAATAATGGGAATCTCGTCTTCTGGTTGCGTTAATTTGTTTTCAAATCTTTTCAAAAAACCTCAGCTAATGTTTCATTATAAAAATAGATGTAGTACAATTTCTAATATACAGAGGAGATGGGATTTCATCAAAGCAACTTTCCGTTTGTTTTTCATTCAACGTAAACTCAGAGATGGAAGGTAAATAATTCTTAATTAAAATCTAGGAATCATATTACGGCAGTCTTCCGGATTGCCCGAGGGCTTGTCTGCGGCATGCTCCAGGAAAAAGCCTTTTGTGTAGAGTCTCACCGTGTTCTTTGTGCTTTAAAGTCGTCTAAATCCTTTTGTGCTTATATAAAATCATGACTTATAATTCGCGGATAACTGCATAGCTTGGCCACGATAAACTTTTTTTTTAAATAATGAAATTCGTCATGGGCACACACCCGCCCATGGGGACGAGTGGTTGTGTGGGACTCCTACACACTAAAACTCCACGGTGTACCAACTGCCGCCATAATGGGACGACACGGGTCCGCGGTTGCATTCTCCGCGGTGCTCCGGTGGCCGTCACCAGTCGAGCCTCCAGCGCTGAAGAGACACAATCTGGTACAACCCCGAATGTCTCCCAGTCAGCTGAAACACTGCAATGGGAAGACGGAACCCCCGATCCATCTCTCCTTGCTTCAGCAAGGGCAGAGCAAGGAGGCGAAAAAGCACTCCCTCTTACTACCCATCGTCTGCGCTGATGTCTTGCGTAGGTATCGGCGCTAGAGCTGGAGCAACTTTCCTTTTAACGGAAAGTGGCCGGCAGCTTGCACCCCCCATGTAGTGGCCTGCTGGTCTTCCGGCTTCATCGCAATAGGCGCAGTGAAGCGCCTCAGCGTCGCACTCCAGTGCCCTGTAGTTGGGCTTTCCGTATCGGAATCACAACGCCCCCGTGTCGGCTATCAAATGGCATACCGGCTGAATATGGCCCAGACCCATGCACTTAAAACAGCGCATGGGCTTAAGTTCCAAAAGATTGATTCGAGCCGCACTCCAACCGACCGCGGTTTGCCACAACTAAATTCTTAGCGGCGGCGATGGGCATAGACAGGCGAATAGCACCCAACCCTCTTTTGGGTGCGAGAAATTCACCAGTCCTAATTTGGTCAGGCACACATCCCCCCTTCATTGCTGCTGCGGCAACAACTTCGTCTCTGGACACAGAGTCGTCCAGACCAACGACGCGGACGTTCACCGTCTTGGCGGGCCTATTGATCGGGCCACGATACACCTAAGATGACTTAGGTTGAGCGTCGGTTACTGCCGAATCACAAAAGAAATAGGTTTTGTGACCGAAGATGGTAACATATTATGTTAAGAAAGAGAACTGGCTTACAAATACAGCTACCGTAGTACAGTTATAGATGTTTGTGCTGGTAATTGACGAGCCAAACATTAATTCATGTCCCATAACTGTGATATGGTTTTCGTAAAGTTTCTATGCTTTGAAAGCACATGATTATTATAAGACTGGAGAACCAACACCTTCTGATGAAGTTATGGGGAACACTATCACTAAGCAATCAACGCTGTATGTAAATTAAAGATAATATTAAATCAAGGATAGTAAGTAATATGAATTAATATTACATACCCACATAAATTTTTAACTGACTTCAACAAAAAGAAAGGGGGTTACTCAATTTGAATGTATATTTTTAATGGATATTAAGTCATAACTTATTTGTTTGGGAATCGATTTAGATGATTCCTTTTTCATTGGAAAGGAGATACCTCGGAGGTGGTATCATTTCAATTTCATTGACACCGGACCTTTGACTTCGAAGATACACCACGAAACTTATCAAAATGATTGAAGTTGGTTTTATTTTTTGTTAAAATTTGTCTTGTTAATTGTGTAAATTGGTTTAACGTTGTGTAAATAAACATTATTTTATTCATTATTTTTATACAATAAAAAAGTCAGTAAAATGAGGGATACCATTTTTTAAAATTATTTTTGTTCTGTTACTCTAAAGAACAATAAGCTCTTTCTTATGTGGGGTTTTAATTTTTACACACTAATAATATATTTAAGGTACCAGGCCATCATAAATACGCAGCGAACTGTTTATCGACAATCACACTTAAAGGTCTTGGGAACTGAGCTATAAAATAAAGAATAACAGAAAAGGCGAAAGTATTCAGAGGGGAATAGTTGAATTGGCGGGGTAAATATGGTAGGGTATGAATGGGTAATGGTTGGAGGGGGAATAAATTTTGTGTTGTCGGTCTGTGGGTGAGTTTTCCCCTGGTACTTCCATGAGACCATAACTCTTAATTGTGACGTTTAGTTTCTTCATTCAGGTACTTTTCTTTTATAGGTTAATACAAAATGGTATGCCTAATTCGTACATATTTAATGAACGAAAGATTAAATACATAAATTAGAAAATTTTCATTTGAGATATACTGTTTATAGTATATTTATTTTTCATTGTATTTATGGTTGTATATAAAAATGTTAGAAATAATTTTGCTTTATTTATGTAGGGTAAGGTTGCTTAAGTCGTAAACTCCAAGGGAAAAATTACTGTAATTTTGATGGTTGGTTCAAATGGAACAAAATCTTTTATCAAAATAGTTATTTAAACGTTTTTCGAAAAAGAATCTTCGATACGATTTAGACACCTTGTTGCATAATTCGTCTTTCCTTAACATAAGTTTTACAAGTTCTAAGTCTACTAGTTTTATTTTTCTTATGATGAAAAGAATAAAAACAGTATATTCCTTCAATACTGTAAATTTTGCTAGGGTGTCCACCCTTGCCTCTCCCTAACTACGTCAATGCACATAGGTCTGCGAACTTTTAACGTCGCATCTAATTTGACTAATTAGGTATTCAGTGCGATGTTTGAACTATTCGGTTAGGATGCAATGCCGATGTAAATGATTGCAATTCGGTTGCGTTATGTTGATTAGTGCGTGCTCTACGCTGGCTTACTGGTCGGTATGCCGAGCTGCATTGTGCGGTGGTACATACAGCGAGCCTCGAGTGTATGGCATTCAATGCGTCGCTTACTGTTATTGCATTGATTCGCTTCCTATAGAAACTGTTATGGGTGAATAACTATTTTGTACAGTAGAAATGTTTAATTGCATATGTATTAATAACAATCTGTACCTGCAACTCCGCTCGCGTGGATTACAGAATGCCTTCGGTCTAAGGCTTAATTAAGGCTATCTGAGAGTTGTAGCCTAATCTGAAATAGTCTATACTATTTTCTAGAGAGTCTGGCTATCATATACAAAACAGATTTTTCGAATCCGACTGGTAGTTCCAGAGATTAGCGTGTTTAAACAAACAAACGAATTTTTCCGCTTTATTATATTGATATATAAGTAGTTGTTACTTTATATTACAAAATGTAACACACTGACCACATAACATAGCTATGGATTGCAAGACAATTTTTAACAAAAAAGAAAACTAACTTTTTTATTATTTTGAAGAGTTCCCTTGTGTATCATTCCAATGAAATTAAAATGGGACCACCTTTAAGATAACCCCTATCAAACAAACGAAAAAACGATCATCTAAATCGGTTCATAGGCAAATAAGATATGAAGGAACATCCATTAAAAAAATACATTCAAATTGAGTCATATATACTCGTAGTGTGTACGGACATCGCGTCTATCGACCTGAGTTCGAATCCCTGCAATGAGCCTCAGCTTTCAGGTAAGAAAAGGTAGTAGGTCTAATGCCAGGCAGCTACCGCCCTCAAGTTGAAAATCTGTCGCCAAGCATCTATAGTGCACTTGAAAGCCAATCCTTCACTAGGCTGAGTTGGCCCACATCGTTATTTAAAATCAGGCGGGCTTGGGGCCAACCGTTATACTTATAAATAATTTAAAAAAATAGTAACATCTTTAATGCAAATCAAAAATATTTTGTTCAATTTATGCGTTAAGAAGGCACTTATGAACACCAAAAGACTACTTACTACTGGTTTGGAAAAGATCCCACTCATAGACAATAGTTGGCGAGAGAGTCGAACGAGTTTACCTTTGTTTCTAACTGTAATTACATACATACATAAATCACGCCTCTTTCCCAACGGGGTAGGCAAAGACCATGCCAGGCTACGATCCAAGCATACATCTCTTGCTTCTTCAACATTCATAAGTCTTTTCACGCTCGGCTATTCAGTTGTGCCAGCGGCTACGCTCGCGTGGACTGTAAAATGTCGTCGATCGGGCCCCCGCTGCCGGTTATTTTAAAGACAAAATGCTTATGGTGGGTGATCCATAAAAGATAGGCATATACTCTCGGTGACTTTTTTGTAGGTCTTTTTAATATCTACATTTAGGTAGTACATTAATTTGATGTTGGTAACGGCGCGTTGGACGTGTATGTCTAAGTTGAAGTCTGTTCCTGAGTGAGGCGCAGATGACTGTATCGTCAGCGTGTAAACCTACTTGGACCTTGGGAGGACGAGGTAGGTCACTGACGTACAGAATATAAAAGACAAGGCGCCAGAATGGAGCCTTGAGGGACACCTGTGCGTACAGGGTGGGGTGTGGAAAGACACCTTCCACTCGGCAGCGGAAGGTGAAGTGTGGAAGATGCTCACATCCATTTATCAACTTGAAATAAGCTGATAATCTTCAAGCGGCGGAAAAGATTTTCTTGAATTATAGCTAAGAAAACTCTTAATCAAATAACTTTCGAACCAAATAAAAACTAGATCAAAATAAGTTCAGCCGTTTTACAATGCCACAGACGTACATACATTTGTACACATTAAACTTATAACAATCTCTGTTTGCGCCGAGGGTAAAAAAGGAGATGATTTTGGATTTTATTCTTTGGAAGTATTAAACAAAACTCTAAAAATGATTTCACTCAAAAAAGCTATTTTGTATATTTAAGCTGATGCTTTATTTGTTATTGCTTATTGAGTTTTGTATTGTAAATTATACGTATGAAGTCGCGGGGTGGTCGTTAGTTGATTGTAATATATCATTTCTACCGTCTAGTAATACAGCTCGGATTGCACTACTGCGATACGGGGATCTCGAAGTTCGGACATTGTTACAAATGGCCGTAATTGGTCAACCTGTCGCGTTGTGTTTCGAGTCGGGGTCCCGGGGAAACGGCTGTAAGGTCCAGGATTGCTTTTAGATTGATGTATAACCGTGTCGTTCTGACTTTTAACAAATCGACCGTTGTCGATAACATTTTTAGTTGTTTATTTTTTTCCTCTCGTTTTATTTGTAATGTTTCGAATTATTAATGGCCGATATCGCGATTGCGTGTTATTAATCTTAAACGTTGAGTTATGTAACAATTTTTCACTGTTTTATTCATTTTCTTAGTTAATAGAACTGGTGATATTGTTTCGAATTGCGCGTAATAGAGTTACGATAAGTTTTCTTATGTATTACTAGCAAGCCGCCCGACTTCGTACGTGTAGCAGAGTAATACATATCTCATCTCATACTATTGGTTTCAATTCATCTTCAACAATCACCATATTTCAACCAAAAATCTTCCTCATAAATTACTCCGTCCATTGATGAAAACCGTATAAAAATCCGTTTAGTAGTTTTTGAGCTTGTCGTGTTCAGACATACGCGGCGGGGGCTTTGTTTTATAATATAGTATTAAGTATGATATGATTAATAATTTTATATAACACTTTAATAGGCACAAAGAAATCTCTTTAGCGAGAGTACGAGCTAAAAATTGAACAAATCATTGCACGTACAGCAACGTACATGCAACAGAAGTGAAACTTCTTGCAAGACAAATTTTAGTAAAAAAAAACCAACTTAAATGATTTTGAGGAGTTACCTGATGTAATTCCGAAGTTAAAAGATCAATGCCAATGAAAATAAATAGGAACCAACCTTGAGGTATTTCCCCAACAATAAAAAAAATTATGTGTGCAATTCACACGTTGTACAAGTGAAATCTTCACATCTATGTTTTTTTTTTAATTTAGAAAATAATCAAATACACACTAATTTAAAGTTTATGGAAATGTACATTCAAAAACTCAAAAATCATTATTCAATTAATGCACATTTATATCCATGCAACCTAACACAATATCAGTCAGTAACAGAATGTCATAAGTGTTGTCTAAAAAGTTTTTGTTTCGTGCTTCTTTGGTGAGGTAATAAAATTCAATTTTAAATATCCATGGTAACCTAATACAATGTCAATCAGTAACAGAATATCATAAGTATAGTCTAAAATGTTTTTGTTTCGTGCCTCTTTGGTGAGGTAACAAAATTCATTACTGCGAGGCAACAAACCTCTTTTGAACCATTTTACCATTGCCTAAAACTTTCCTATCTTATTTGTCGCTTTCGCTTTTTCGATTCATCGACATTCAAATCACGCATATGCTAAAGATGTTTTCACTTCAAAAATCAAAGAAAGAAACATAGGAGTTATGGCTGAACATCCATAAAAATAATTGAATCGAATTGAAAATCTCCTTCTTTTGAAATCCGTGAAAAATGCATTTAAGAGTTAATAATAGTGAAAATTCACTTTTCTGTATTGTTTTGGATACGCTATTACTTTATGCTATGAAACGGTATTTTGAAGTTTCGTTATTAAAAAAAACTTATCATTTCATATTTCAATGATGGTTAATAAGTAGAAATTAATAAAATGTTTAAATGTTGAAAGATGGTATCACGCTAAGCCTAGTGGGAAAACTGACTTTCGAGGAGGGCTGCCGGAATACCTTTATGTGTACCCTACCACCATGCTATGGTTTCATCACGTCGTTTTCCTTCACCGAAAACTCAGGCTCATTGCAGGGATTCGAACTCACGTCGTTCGACGCGATGTCCGTACACGCTACCACAGCCATCATTGCAAAGTGAAAATCAGTGAAACTTCCAAGAAAATGTTAAAGAGAGCTAACATTAAGACAAATCTTAAACCTGGCTATTTAAAAACGGTTTATATCTGTAACTAGGACCTATTTGAATTTGAAAGGCGTCCTCGAAACTGCCAGCTCGTAATATGGTAATAAGTTTTTCTTAATATCCTATCTTTTTGTTTCAGGTAAGATATTCCAGTGTCCTATTTGAAGATTAGCTCGTAAGTATCTTTATTGCATATTATGACCACGAACGAAACTAGGATCATCGCTTTCTAAACAACCTAGAAATGTTTTAATTTTAGGGTTTTAAATTCGAAATATATGTTCTATAAATGATTTTAGTTAATCAAATTCTTAAGATTAACAGACAGACAACGCCGGTAATTTACGGTACATCTAGAGCAGTGGTTCCTAACCAGTGGTTGCCAAGAGTTAAAATATGGTCCACAAAGATTTCAAAATTTCAAATTTATGTTAATTTTACATTGTTAATTTCTTTTATCGTGTGTGTACCGGTGTGTAGTGGTGAGTGCGGGTGACTTGGGGCAAGAACAAGTGATCAGAGTGATTAAAAGTTTCCATTCAAGTTTATTTTTACATTGACATAGCTTATTTTCCTCAAACCTTGTGGTCCCGGCTAACAACAAGTAAATCAAAGTGTTCGCTGTTCCAAAAAATGTTGGCAACCACTGGTCTATAGTCTAGGAGCATGGGTGTTTGTACGGAGGCTTATTAATATCCTAAACCCTACTAAGATTTTTTGAAGATTCATGCCATGAGGGTTTAGGGGGGTTAAAAGTAGAATTATTACTGAGATGTTGCCAATGAGAAATCTCGTCAGATACACGACTGGTTACGTACAAAAAGAAAAACATTGATGATAATGAAGTTATCTTCAATAAATTTTTTTATACACATAACTTTTTAAATATTTACTATTGAATTGATTTAAAAAGAAAGATATTTCTTTTTATCCACAAAAAAAGTTACTAAGAAAGTAGTCTGTGTTAAAGCAAAGTTAATTAAATTTTAACCAGTAATGAAACTTGGAAGATTCCAGATAGTCAAACTAAATAAAAGAAAATGAAATGGCGTAGATTCGCAACATTTAATACAGAATCATTCTAAAACGTATAAAGAATGAGTGCTTCTAGCTTTATTGTTTGCGGAATGGGTGGGCGTGGGCACTTGAACTTTGTATTTCTGTTCAATCTTAAGTACATGAAGATTTAATGGATTTATTTTTATATACATTTACAGTCGAATGATTGACATCCATGTACTTATTTATATATCAACTAGCTGTGCCCGTGGCTTCGCTTACGTGAACTACAGAATGCCCGCGCGAATGCTCCCTCGCTCCCAGCTATTTTAAAGACAAAAATGCTTATTGTGGGTGTTCCTTAGTATATAGATGTATACTCTTACGGATTTTCTTGTAGGTCTTTTTAACACCTATGATTATGTAGTATATTTATTTGCTATATCTCTTATGGTATACTCAGCATAAGCCATTTAAGCGCCCAAATTGATTCATCATGAACAGTTTTTTTTTAATTTATGCAGAACCCTAATTCTTTTTCCAAAATAAAAGTAGCCTAAGTTACTCCCTATATCATCAGCTATCTATCAGTGAAAGTCGCGTCAAAATCGGTCCTACCGTTTCGGAGATTGCTCGGAACAAACAGACAGACAAAATTTTTAAAAATGGGCTTTTTGTTATAGGTATCGTATATACTTTGACATAACAGTAAACAGACACTTCAATTTTATTAATTGTATAGATTTATTATTGTTGTCGGATCATTTTTTAAGTAATACCTATTTTTCAACTGCTATTACGTAAGCGATTATTAAATTAGAACTTTTATGGTGCAGATGCTAAAAACAGTCAACATTAGCAAATGTAAATGTTTTAATTATATAACACGAGCAGTCTGCGCTAATTAGCTCGCAAAGACTATAAGATATAATTGTGATTTTTGAAAATTCCTCCTTAAACGATATCGACATTATAAAACGAACTATCTCTCCAAATTTTACGTTCTCAACGATTTGGTAATTGGTAATGATGAGTCAGACAGGACAAAGCCTTATATTATATGGCCTTTGTGTCGCAGTGTCGCATTATAAAGTCTACAAAAAAGGGAATGTCGACACTACAGTCCGGGAATAATTACAAAAGTAATCTTTCATACTATATTTACAATAATTCAATATTTCTGTACCGATTTGGATAGAAGAATGATCTCAGCATCAATACGCTGAATAATATTACCTCTATATGAAATTATATTTAACTCCTTCATTTTAAAGGAAACATTACTGATGGCGCCATCTAGTTACATTAAACATTTTATGAATAAATAACAATAAAGACTTTATGACTTGTATTATTTATGTAATTAGTGTAAAGCAATGAAATATGATCAATATTAATTTACAGTAAACCAAGATAATTAAATTATTGAGTAATTTATCAATTATAACAATGGATAATTTCATAAATATTTTTTCATAGAAATTACGTAAAAGTAATTAAATATTAGTTATAAAATTATAATACGTTTCAAAATATTTCACTATATTTTTTTAAATGTAGAATACATTCTCTATTTATTGTTTCTGAAGTACTACATTCGATCAATAGATGGCGATATAAGTTCAGTAACGGTCGCGCTCACAAGCACAACTCAGCACAAGCTGTCTGTCACCGTTTCAAGTGACCCCATTTGTTAGCAAGCCAATTAGCTAGTTATTATTCTCAAACCAATATCTGAGCTTCGGTAACCATTAAAACATTAAGCCCAGCATAAACAAAGGCGAGTCCACAGACTCATCTCATCTCGATAAATCTAACCTAAACCACCTGAGTGTTCGACATCCCCGTGATTATGAATGAGGGTTCTCGACCTCCCCCTACCATGATACACACCGAGACACCTTATTTTTTTATTCAATTGTCATAGCTAAAACAAGGACCTAAGGGCCATTTTTCGATGTCGATAAACGAGTCGCGATAGCGGAATTAGTGTTGGAAAAGCGGACCCTATTTCGTGTTGCATAGCATATAAACCGTCCATTTGGTTTTGTTTCGCGATTTTTTCCAAATTTGACATTACCAATAATGTATCAAGGTTGAATTTTGTATACAGGCTGGGGAAAAGTTAGAGGTTTTTGTAACGGAAGACAATGAACTTTTTTTGCAAAGAGATAAGGTTGATATTTCGATGTGGAATGTTGTTGGAAAGGGCTTGCACCCTGCCGAGGTCGCTTCGCGTCGGCCCGGGACGAGCTCGTTTCCCTGGCGACCGACAGCGCGACCCCTACGGTTGCATACAGACAAACCTTGTGTCGAATGTGCAATGCTCTTGATTGCCGATACTGGTGACCGATCGCCAATTCTGTTTTCAATTTGCGCTGTAGTTGCAATGTCCGATTGTCGTTTATACCTAGAAAATGTTAAACTGGGAATTTTAGCTATGTACGTTACTATGAATTTAGATGAAATATAAATCATAGGAAATAGAATATTTTATATGAAATGTTAGATAATTTTAATAATACTTTTTTACGTGAGCATTATTTTGGTGTTTCGTCATCCAGACCAGACATATTTATTTTTTCTAGAAAACTGAAACGTGTAGTAGTATTTGTAGAGGTTACTGTACCGTGGGAAACTAATATACCTAAAGACCACGCAATAAAAATGAATAAATGTAACGATCTAGGTAATGAACTAACCAGAAACGGATATGCGGTTGACTTGTATGTGGTGGAAGTGGAAACGAGAGTTATACCAGCGAAATCGCTAACTTACAAAACCTTGTCCTGTCGTAACTGCAGTAAGGTCTATTCTAGAACGGGTATCTAAAGCAGCATTAACAGGCTCTTACCATATCTGGCTTGACAGGGAGGGTAACGCGGGCAGTCAAGGTGAGCGCTGATGAGTATCATAAAGGGGCTTCTTAAACCTGCACCTGGGTCGCAAGTCCTTCTACCACACGACGAACCCGGCACTCGTATGGTTAATCCATGAAAAAATGCTAAGATTTTTGTCTCACAGTATTTTGAGATTGTTTGTTTAATAAACGTGCTAATCTCTGTAACTATTAGTCATATTTGAAAAAAATAATTATGTGTGCAATTCACACGTGGTAGAAGTGAAACCTTCACATATATGTTTTTTTAATTCAAAAAATGATCAAATATGTACACACTAATTTAAAGTTTATGAAAATGTACATACAAGTACTCGCAATCATTATTCACAATATAATTTTCAATTAATGCACATTTGAAATATCCATGGTAACATAACGCAATATCAATCAGTAACAGAATATCAAAAGTGTTGTCTAAAAAGATTTTGTTTCGTGCCTTTTTCGTGAGGTAATAAAATTCATTATTGCTTGACAGCAAACCTCTTTTGTACCATTTTACCATTGCCTAATTCTTTCCTATCTCATTTGTTATGAATTTACGTGTTTGTCTCTTTTTACTGTCGCTTTCGCTTTTTCGCTTCATCGACTTTCAAATCACAACGATGCTAAAGAGGTTTTCACTTCAAAACATTTTCGTATTTTATAGCCTATTTATTGAGGAAGGTTATAGGATATATAACCTCACGCTATAATCCTGAGGAGTGGGGCAGTAACTATGAGTGTCGAGGAATGTGGCAAGCTGTAGGCAAGTTCGGGAACTTGAGAACAATGATACTCTACACTGGTGCGTTAGTGTGGCGCGTTGGAGATTCAATAAAATAAATTAAATACGATTGAAACTGTGGAGCAAAGCTAGTACAATAATCTATATAAGTGTCTGTTTGTAATGTCAAAAGAACAGATTTTTACTACATGCATATGAAATTATATACGATACCTATAAGAAAAACACAATTTTTTAAATTTTTGTCTGTCTGTCTAATGGTTCCGGGTAATCTCCGAAACGGTTGGACCGATTTTGACGGGACTTTCACTGGCAGATAGCTGATATTATAAGAAGTAATTTAGGCTACTTTTATTTTTTTAAATATTAGGGTTTCGCACATCATTCATCATCATTTCAGCCGCAGGACGTCCACTGCTGAACATAGGCCTCCCCCATAGATCTCCAGAGCGACCGATCTTGTGCGGCCTGCACCCAACGGCTCCCAGCGACCTTTATTATGTCGTCTTTCCATCTAGTGGGAGCCGTCCTACGCTTTTCGCACATATAAAAAATTATTCATGGTGAGTCAATTCGGGCTCTTAAAAGGCTTTAGTTGAGTAAACTGTAAGATATATTATATCAAATTAATGTACTACATATTTGTAGATATTAAAGAAATCTATAAAAAAGTCAGTACGAGCATAATATATCTATCATCTAAGGATCACTTATAATAAGCATATAATCTGTAATGGGGATAGCATGTGCCCGATCGACTGCATTCAGTAGACCACGCGAGCGAATTCGCGGGCACAGCTAGTTAAAAATAAACTAGAAAAAAATAAAGAAATTTAGTTCAGAATTGACAAGACAATTTTTATCAAAAAATCAATACCAATGAAATTAAAATGGGATTACTGTTGAGATATCTCCTATCAAACGAAAAAATAAACATCAAAATCGGTTCATAAACAAAGAAGTTATGGTGAATATCTATAAACAAAAAAAATATTTCGTATTGACTAACCTCCGTCCTTTTTTGAATTCTGTTAAAAAACATAAAATAGTCTTAGAGTTTCTAGAAAATATTTCTGCAACATTTTAATCTCTCCGACGTCCACTTCAATACTCGGCTAGTTTTTAAATCAACCCCCACATTTATTTATGGAGAACGAGGAAGTAGAGGCATAGTGTACGAATAAAGCCGACCATTCACCGTGGTTATCGCTCGGGCTCCGCAATACGCCCGGGTCTGATTTAACTAGATTGGTTCCGTGAACAGCGCGCCGCGTGTTCTCCCTACATAAGTAGCCGGGCAAAGAGTATTAAATTGCGACAATAATTGGTGAATTTCGAAGTTTTGGAAAACGCTGGCTGTGGTATAATGTGTTTTTTTATTAGGTTTTAGCGTTTTGACACGATTTTAGATGATGTTTAGTGGCCCAGGATAACGAATTTATTTCAGATAAGGATTAATACCATGAAAGTAAAAAAACCTTCGTAAATAATTCATTATTTTAGAACAATTTTATTACCATAAAAAAGGTTATATTGAGGAAACCTTAAAAGATAGCCATATACTAACGCGGACTTTTATTTAGAACTTATTAAGAGAAATAATTCCGTCATACATGATTCTTGCGAAACTTTAACCATTCACGCAGCGCATTCAGGGAAGCTCTCAAAAGGAATAAATTTCCCCCGTTTTTGCAACATTTTTTTATTGATGCTCCCCTCCTATTGGTCGTAGCGTGATATTATATAGCCTATAGCCTTCCTCGATAAATGAGTTATCCAATACTGAAAAATATTTTCCATTCGAACCAGTGGTTCCTGAGATTAGTGTGTTCATTCAAACAAACTCTTCACCTTTATAATATTGGTATAGACAACAAAGGTTTCATGAAAAATGTGCATATTATAGACAAATAGTTTTTTTTTTATCTTTATAGGTTTAGCTTTGTGGCTACAAGCTCACCTGATCTTAAGTGACTATGTGGTCCAAGATGGTGGCACACTAAGCCTTGTGGAAGACTGCTTCACAAGTGCAGCTGCCGGAACACACCTATTGGTGTTTGGCGACGGAATTTCAACTTGAGGGTGGTAGTAAAATAGTAATTACATATTTTAGACTTAGTAAACCTAATAAACGTTGTTATGTAATTTTGTTAGGTTCTAGAGTTAACTTCCTAAGCACATTAGAGATTTACCAGACAATGACGTCACAGACCATGTCAACAACGTTTTTCTGTCAGAAGGTTAGAAGGTTATCAGGTGAATTATGACATGAATCCTCTCCTATGAATGAAGTCCTCTTTATACATCCACTAAAAATTATAATAACTGTAAACGAGATTTATATAGTAAAAAACATACTTTAAAACATATTTAGTAACAACAAACGAGTTTTTCGCCACCTCTTTTCGATAACTGTGATGTTTTCCGAAGTGGTAGTAGTGTTTTGTCGTTTGACGTTTGAGTGTTCATAAGTGCCTTGTTTAGAGCTAAATTGAATAAACTATAATATTTTTCGATTTTCAGTGTAGTTATTGCGTGTACGCCCATTTGTTAACAGAGTTCAAAAAGCGTGTATATAACTTCTTTGTTTATGAACCTATTTAGATGATTGTTTTTTTTTGTTGGAAAGGGGATACCTCAAGGGTGGTCCTATTTTAATTTCATTAGCATTAGCATAGGTTTTATTATCGGTTAAAAATTGTCTTGTTCTTAAGATACAGAAGTTTTTCATGTTCATATCGGTTGTTTTAGCAAAAGCATAACACTACCGCTATTTGTAATATTTCAGGCGATTCCATTGAGTTTAATATCCATTAATGTAATATTATTATTTTCTTTTTTAATCTATGACAAATATAGACGTAGAGGGCGTCTTGAAGAAAGCTGTGCGGATATTGCCGGTAAACGTATGTCGATATGAACCCCGCCTCTCCGAGTTCGAAGTACCTCACGGCGGTGGGGGGTGTGTACTTAGGAGTTAGAGCTTGTGCGCCCTCGTCAATTATACTCTAGGAAATGCTATGTGCTATTCACTTGTACAATGCTAAGTTGAACTCCTAACAACCAAAGTCTTTTCATAGTTTCTGAGAAATATAAAAGAGACTATTTGAATTTTTAGCAGACTTCAAAAAAAGTCGGAAGTTACTCAATTCGAATTTCGAATGTACATTTTTTTTATGGATGTCCAGCTATAACTTCTTTGTTTATGAACCGATTTCTATGGTTTTTTTTGTTCGATAAAGGGTGGTCCTATTCTAAATTACATTAGCATTAGACCTTTAACTTGGGAGATACACCAGGGAACTCTTCAAAATCATTAAAGTTGGTTTTGTTTTTTGTTAAAAATTGTCTTGTGGTTTTAATGGTGCATTTGCTTTTTTTCTTAGTACAGCAAAGCGACTACACTGTATCTGATGGTGAGCACAGTGCAATCCAATAGCAACGGTTACCATCAAGGGATCTACAATCCAGCGTCAGTCGTCGCTGTCATGCCGGGCTGTTCTAATGTCTCTTCACGTTACGTTTGAACGACACCATATTGTAGGAAAAGCGGAAAACACTGGGCTGGTGATATTTCCACAGCTTCACAGTAAGGCAGACATAAGACGTAGCAAATTTCTTTGTCTTTGCTGAGGTGGAGGTTACCGTAGATCACGAGTTTTTTTTTTAATATGAGTATATCGTTAAACAAGCGTAGCAAATTACTACTGCGTAACCGACCTTTAGTTCCTCTTCCCCAGAGGTTGGAAACGCTATCCACCTTAGGAGCACAACATAAAGTTATTTGGTTGCGATCTTCTGTAGTGTTGAGTTATTTCCCTATTTGGACTGAAGTAGAGAGAAGTTTCTAAAGAGATTTACGAGATATTGTCGGTTAATTCAACGCTTATTAGTGTATTTTTAATGCTTGCCTACTTAGACCTGAATTTCAATTTGAAAATCTGTCGCCAGGGTTACTTTTTGGTGTAATTCAGAAATTTGTTCTATACACTAGCTGTGCCCCCGGCTCCGAACGTAATTATAGTCGGCCCGTAATTTCATCTTTACTTATTTTTTAAAAGTATTATTATTGTTAATTTTATAGGCTATCAATTATGAGAGAAAATAATTATACTCCATGCATATAAAATTATATGAAAATTGTTTGAGAATAAAGGCCTATGTATATATATTTTTAATTTTGCCTATCAATTTTGGTAATGACATACAAAAGTTACATCAACATCTGTTGGGAATAAATAAATGTTATATTCGCGATCAATGGCTTGTAACCACCACAAAAAAAAAATGATATGACAGATCTATATTTTTTTATGAATATATATTTTAGATTTTATCTTTTAAGGTCATTGTGGTGAAATTACAGAAGCTCTAACATGTAAGAAATTTATCAACGACACAAATTATAATTTAAAGAAAATTGTCCTATCATATAA
Source organism: Saturnia japonica (assembly GCA_033032175.1). Classification (NCBI taxonomy): domain Eukaryota; kingdom Metazoa; phylum Arthropoda; class Insecta; order Lepidoptera; family Saturniidae; genus Saturnia; species Saturnia japonica. Next base: position 1,917,828 of record CM065317.1, read on the forward strand.
AACAAGTGTTTTTGTACTTTGAGAAGTCATTATTGTATTTTAAAAGGCATTGTTATAAAATTTATCTGTTATGAGAATACTTAAACGTTATTTCGTTGATGTTTTTTTTTAATATTAATTATTATCAAATTTCTTTTTAAAAAGTTCCCGAACATTTATTATGATGGTTCTTAGGAAGTTATAATTTGTTTTGGGAGCAATTTGGCGGACATCGGCCCTTATTGTTAAAGCTCTGTTTTTAATTTGAAAATAGTTAATAAAAAGTTAAGAAGAATTTATAAGTTTTTTAAGCAACAGGCAATATAAAATACACAAAGATACCGTGAATTTTACTTAGTACTAACTTAATAGTATTAAACTACTGATTATATCGTGCGTTGAAAGGAAAACTCACTGAGTGCGTTTTATAGTTATTTCCACTATATATTTGTTGTAATTCAAATATAGTCGAAGTATTTCTTTGCATAATATGTAGCTGTAGATTTTTCAACAAGAATAATGAACTTGGTAAACAAAAGTACTTTTGTCTTAAACACGGATTTGATTGAATTTTCTTGTCGTCTGATGAATTGCATTTAAAACGGATCACACAAATAATAAACTGGTGAACATTTAAAAATACAGTATGTACATTGCGTTTTTTTAAGTATTTTATAATTACGAAAGAGTATTGTCACAGCCAGCTGTACGGTGAATTATTTTGGGTTGTCTACAAACAGTGAATACGTATAAATATGATCTAACATTATTTTATTGATTTTCATACTTGACTGCATGTACTAAATAGTTTTATGGAGTTTTTGGCGGGGTCTTGAAGTGACATATTGTGATTTTTGTTTTTATATCATTTACTTAGATGTTTAACCCTATATTATGTAACATTGTTGGCGTTTTGCGTGATATAGTTTGGTTTTTGTGCCTAAGTGAAGTAGATTATAAACATGAACTAAGAGCATGCATTCTGGGATGCCACAAAAACTCCGTAGAAAGTTCTAACAAGGGAGCCACCATCTTGTTAGGATACTGAAATCGACATAAGTTAAGTCACTATATTCACTTGAAAATAACACTATGTGTCTTCATTAAAGAGGAAAGATAGGCAGAAGAAGAAGAAGAACTAATTTTTCGTAGTTTAGATGATAGCTTAGGATATATGGACACATGTAATGCTGTCATAGTAATTGGGAAATAAGTATTTTATTAACCCTGTACATTCTCAAGCTGTTATCGATGTTCAGGTTTCAAACTAAGCCAGTGTATTTCTCAGATTTGATCTGTGATAAACGATGCGCTTGTAAAGTACGGTTGTATTGGACTATGTGATAATTTGAAACACAAATCCATGATAAACAACCGTTAAGCAAACAGAATCGACGAACAAACGGTACAGATATGCTGCGTGTAGGCGCACTCAGTAGGCGAGTTAATGCAAATTGCACACAGTTGGAAAGTCCATAGTGCGTCAATAATGTTAAACTCGACGGAAATCTGTAATATATCACTTAAACCTTTGTATCGAATATACTTTGTATAATGTAATCTATGCCGCATCTATGAACATAGATAGATACCAAACTATTAATTAAAATAAACAAACACATAAATGTATAAACTATTGCCACATTTTTTTTTGTATTTGTCATTTTTTATAAACTATCTGTAACATACTTTACTTTTTAACCGACTTTCTCAGTTCGAATATTTATTCTATTTTATGGATGATTAGCCATAACTTCTTTGTTCATGAACCGATTTCGATCATTCTTGTTTTTGTTGGTTAAAGGATTGCCCCGTTTTAATTTCATTGGAATTGGACCTTCAACTTCGAAGGTACATCAGAGAACTCTTCGAAATTATTGCAGTTGGTCTTCTTTTTTGTTAATAATTGTATTGTATGTTAACAAAATTTTCAATTGTAAATAGTTTTGTTCTACATATTTAACCGAGTTTCGAAAATATATAAGTAAAGCTGGTACATACAGTACTTGTTCAAACTTACATAACTGTTTTAATATTCACTGGGTAAATCAAACAAACAATGTTTTGCGTAACACATGAGGAATTAGGACGACGTGGAACGCATAAGGGAATATTGCAGCACTTCCTCAACGAGGAGTGGTCCAACATGTGGTCTCTTTGCACCATGGGGTATCGTATTACTGATTATTTAATACTGTGTTAGCTCTTGCCCACGACTTCCTTCCCGTTGTATTTAAAATGAAGCGATTTGCACGCGATCTATTGTAAACCTCTTTTTACTAACACAGAAACATTTAGGCCAATTGGAAGAATGGCTTAAGAATGCATAGGGTAGAAAAAATAATGAACATTAATTTATATATATACTGAGACTAGCTTTATCCACGGTTTCACCCGGGTGTTCAATTAATTCGACTAAATTTCCACCGCGCCGCGACGCCGCTAACGCTCCCGTGTAGCTTATCGTTTTCCCCTCTTCCCGCACTTGCCCCAAGCATGCCAGATTGCTTGATGTTCATTGTTACTGCTTCGCTCTTTACTGTTATATCGTGAGGTTATATAGCCTATAACCTTCTTCAATAAATAGGTTGTAATATGTAAAAAAAATCATTAAATGTGACCGGTAGTTACATAGATTAGCGTCTTTAAAGAAACACAAAAAATAGTGTATCTATGTGTGATGTGTCAACTCCGACGCACGACTGGAGTTTACCCCTTAAGAATCGTACTTATTATCGTCTTTGAATAAATTAAAAATAATAAAAATAGATATCGCGCCATCTTTCAGGAAAAATATTTAAGAATATTTATTAATCCACAGCCAGTTAAACACAATTATGTAAAGAACTCTGTTTTACAACATTATTTAACGTGTATGAAACGAAGTTTAGTCATATTGATTTATTCCAGTCAAATAGGAATTTTTACCTATAAATTTTTTTTTACCTATTTTTACCTATTGCTCCCTAAAGAGCAATATGCTGTAATATTATGTATTATTATCACATATATGCCATCAAACAGGTATCAGCTGTAAACAGGGGTCTAACCCCTGGCACGTGACTTTGGAATGCGTTCATTTGACTGCATTCTATTTTAGCGCCCTCTGTCGGACACGTGAGCAATAACGTGAAATATTTTATTTACGCAACAGAACTTTCCTCTCCTTTCCACAACAGAACCACACGTGCTGGACTTCGGAGTCACAGTTTTACGGTGACCTCGATCTCGGCACGAACTAAAAAGTTCTCTAGGACTAATCTTTGTCGTACCGTGAAATAGAAGCTTCTCCCGGCCAAAGTGTTCCCTCCTCACGACATAGGGTCCTTCAAGCGAAACGTGAAGTGATATTTAAGCAGGCCGGTATTACAGCGGCGACCGCCGATGGATTTAGATCTCTCGGTGGTCACCGTTGTGTTTGGATTGTGCTGTGCTCGCCATCAGGAGCAGTATCTTCAATTTGCTGCGTTATTATAATAAAATCCCTGAAATTAAGGAAATTCTTAGTTTTCGAAACATTTGTTATGGACATGTGTATTTTTTTAATAAATATTTATTGAACATAACTACTTGTATAAATTATATAATTATTTTCGTCCTGAAAAAAGTAAAGACAATGTTCATCTCGGTTTAGACACGCATGACCAACGCCACATATTGGGCCGTTCACGTCAGATTATCCAATTACAATGGATGAATGCGTATATAACACGACACGCGCCCACTCCCAAGTGTATGGGGCTTGACAGACGGAAAGAATTGCGCCCACAAGTCCAAAACGTGGATTCGATGAGGGAGTGAAGACGAAATTGGGAATGTCCCTCGGGATGTTCTGATGTAGGTACCTAGAGCGTAATCTAAAGATGATGGTTTGAAAATGAAATGTGACGTACGGACCCATTGTAATAGCTTATAATGTATTTATAAATAGGCTTTCAAATTCAAAAAGATAAATAAACTCTTTAAAAATTAAAAAAAGTCATATAAGTGTGTTGAATTAGATAATAACAATAAATAATGTTTTATCTTTTAGGAACTGTTGCCGCAAATTTACTGAATGTATTATGGTCGGGTTTTCATGAAATGTTAGTCTAATGTCTTAGAAATTGGATTATTTTTTTAAGGCTAATTTTAGAGTAGGTATCTAAAAGTATTGTTACAAAAAATTTCGCGTGACATATTAATCAATGTTATGTATCAATTTAAAAATATTATATTTTAATGCAAATATGATTTAATTTAATTTGTTTTTCTAGATCAAATTCTTCGGAACATATTCAATAAATACGCGACCATCGAAATAGAATCCAATGTGCGTCCGTCCATTAAATCGCATGTATTTTTTAAGTCAGAAAGTAATCTTTCATAAATTGAGAATCAGAATTTTGTACTTGTCAGCTAAAATCGTACTTATGCAATTTCGTTGCAAAATTTCAGTTAAAACAGTCCAGATATTTTATGTACCGCATTCAGTGAATGGGGTTGGGAGGAGGATGCAGAAGAAAATTGCGTTTTCCCACCCACGGGACGCGGACGGGCGTAAAAAAAAATCTGAAGCTCTTTGAGTGATTTATTTTTGAGAAGGGTTTCACTGCGTTTGGGTTTGCACGGTTCTGAAATATCTTTTAGTTAACAAAGTTGATTTGCATATTTTAATAGCTATGGGGTATTTTTTCTTTGTTGTGTATCTATCTTTTTATTCTTTACTAGCTGGTACCCGCGACTTCGTCTGCGTATTATTGGATATACACAGACTGATCTCGTAACACGACAAACCAAAAGAAAATCATAGATGGGTTTGTAACTATGTGTATGATGGACGCGATCCCTACCACTCTGCTATATTACTGCATATGCACCACCAGCTGATTTCGGAACACGACAAAGCAAAAAAATCATAGATGGGTATTATATTTTTAGGATAACAGTGGTTAAGTTATAATTTTACCAAGATAAAAAGTACCCTATGTGTTATTACAGGTTATAGACTATCTGTGTGCTAAATATCATTCAAATGTGTTCAGCCGTTTTCGCATGATTGAGTAACATACATACAAACTTTCACATTTATTATATTTGTAGGATAACACTGGTAAAACTATGACTGTTATCGGGATAAAAAATACCCTATATGTTATTCCAGGTTATAGACTATTTGTGTGACAAAATTTCATCTAAATTCGTTTAGCGTTTATTGCGTGATTGAGTAACAAACATCCAAACATAGAAACATAAACACTTTCACATTTATTATATTATTATTAGTAGGATGGGTTTTAGCGTTTGGTGACTATCTCAACCGATGTTAAGTGATCATGTGGTCTAAAATGGTAACATACTTAGCTTATAGAAGGACTGGCTCTCAATTGCAGCTGCCGGAACACACCTATTGGTGTTTGGCGACAGATTTTCAACTTGAGGGTGGTGGCTAACCAGCTGGGTATTAGAAAATGCCTTACCACCTTGCTGTTGTATCATCACAATGTTCCTTGTTGTTGTTGGAGTATGTTTGTTTATTGTTTTCATTCATTGTTTAAGACTATCGTTTCTAATACAATTATATTATGTGGTGCTAAGTGGCGATGTTCTTCAAGGTTTAATAGTTAGGGATAAACCTGACTCTTAAACACCGATTTCTATATATACCAAGCGTATTGGAAGGATTATTATCAATTATAAAGTGGTAGTCAGCGGAGTAAGCACAAAATTTTTTATCATTTTAATTGGTCAATAATTCGATCACAGCGTCATCTAAACGCGTTCTGGGATAGTATAAAACTTTGTTTATGATAAGACAGTTAGATCTACTAACTTTCATGGTAATCCGTCATACGGTATTGGAGTTTAGATATTTTCATACGGTCATAATGATTACCACTTCAAGAGATGCTCTGTATATTTGAAGTAAAAACTTCTTTAGTACCATTTTCGTTTTAAACTCGATGGAACGAAAAAGCGACACCAAAAAGAGAAACACGCATCTAAAGGATTTGGCTTGCCACAAAATAAGATAGGATGAATTATACCGTGTTTCCAATTATCTCAGTCTCCTCTTCATATGTACTAGGATGTGAGTATTTTTTTGTGCACCTGCGTATTACGAAGTCTTGGGAAATAGCCTCATAGCCAGTATGGTGTATTGTTCACGTGGAACGTTTATGTGAGTATTTTTGTGTATTCTGAAAGTGTCACATGTTTTTTTGAAGTCACTGCAAAATTGTAAATTAATTTCTGTCGACCTGTAGATTTTAGCATCAAGCATTTTTGGCCGCTCGTTGAAATAAATCGCAAAATTTCTAAAGCACTATATGTTTAATTGGCTAAGTTCGAAGTATTATAATAATTAGGATATATCGTTTAGTAAGTTCTGACTGTTTGAGTAATATCCGAGTTTGCAACCGAGCGAGCGTGTTAGTGACGTACGGAGACTGCCCGCGGCGGACATCGCCACTTACTATGGCGGATAGATATGTGATGAAAACTGGACACGTATAGAGTTGCAAATCAGATGTGACAAGTCTACTTATCATAATACATTATATTATTTCTGAAAGTAATTTTTTTTTTCAGTGAAAATTAATGATTTAAACATCATTTTAAAGTACATGTTCCCTGCTATTGACGAAATATAGACAAATTAGTAATACCATTTGTTGATGCTAATAAAAATAGATTCAAGGCGTCATTTATTAACATGATAGCTGTTAAGTAAGTTTACGTTCTATGTAAACTATTCGTACGAATCAAGGGTTTCTTAGTTATTTACTATCAATTTTCTAAGTAATACTTCTTTTGTCTCTTTTAGTAGAGAGTAAAATTGAGAACTGCGCGCTTATCATACCACGCAAGTGCGACATGAAGGAATTGTTTACTAATAATATTAATACGTGAAGCAAAAACGTTGTACCCCCCTTTAAGCGTATTGCGTGCACGAATTTGTGTGAGATTTGGCATGGTTAAAGTTTATATGGAGAAGGAGTGCAGAAAGCTAAAATTTATCTCTAATATCTGTTACTAATATATTAAATTATATAAACCCGACCAGTGCCACTGAACTTTGACCTTCCAAAATATTGGCACTGTTATTCAACGAAAAGTCAAAGCAAGTGATGTAGATAATACTCATTGTTTAGGTTCTTGAATACTGCAAATGTCAAACAAAATAGTTTATGATCAAAAAGTCGCTGGCTGAATTTCGATCTTAGAGCGACCGCTAGTAATAATAATAATGATGTGAATGACTTTTACTGTTTTAAATGTAAAATGAAAAAAAATGTAATGTAATAAATTTGTAAAAAATATTTAACGGTGTATAAATAAACATGATTGATCAGTTCCATTTACTGTGTAAATATAACATAACGTGAATGTAAAGTAATGTTATTAATTTATAAAAAATAATAATTATTTTAATTTGATACACATAATTTTTATTTGTAAAAAGTTAATTATTTTTAAACGGAATTTACTTTATTATACTTGATTGTTTCTACTTAATTATTTATTTGATGGTTATCACGTTAATCAAATTAATGTTAATATGTTCAAAATTAAATTATTTTACACAATTATAAAAACGTCAGTAAAATGAATTTATAATATTATCATTGGGACCTAACTTCATGTTAACACGAAGGATAAGTTTTTATAGTTATCTTTCTTTTGTTATCTTTCTTTTTTATACTTACTTATCTACACATAATTTATTTGTGGCCTACTCTAGTATTGTTACACCTGTGGAGTATTAAAAATGCTGATGTTTGACGTGAAGAAGATTTATTTCAATTTCAAACAGTTACGAATTACACGAACTTACAACACTTATTTATTACACTGTGCTTTCGCTTCCTTTTTGTCACTCGTTGTTATCGCTTTATAATTGAAAATTGAACAGCCTCGGCGCCGCGCCTGAGTCGCTTAAATACCTACACTAAACAATCGCAGAAAAATCGTGAATCGTCGCTAACTTTCTTGACGTTTAGTTTCTATGCCTACTCGATGACGTAATCGAGGCGATAAGTCCTATACATTAGTGTGTAAACTGCGATGTTTACACAAACATGCGCCGTGGTTGTTTACGACGCGAACATTATTTCGAAGTCCTGAGAAGTTTGTAGTTGCTTCGATCTTTTTAATCGGTTTGTGACAGGTCGTGTAATAGTATCATCATAACCACAAGTGACTTAAAATGTTGTTTTAGATGATAATAAATTTTGAGTGGTTTTATCAAGTATCAGGATCACACTGTTCCATGCTTAGCGACATAATTCCAACTTGACGGCAAGTGTTAATATTTTAAATCGCAATGAAATAATTTAATAGTACACATGTATGTAGAAATATGATGATTGAAGTCCGCTGTGACGCATCTGTTCACCGAAGCGTATTTTAATACTCTTTGCTCTTTGGTATGTTTTAATAACATCGTTGAAAGGCTGTCTGCGGGACGCATTATGTTTGTCTGTTCATGCCACCGTGAGTTATTAGTGAATTTGCGTTTGTTTTTACCCTTTGTGGTGTGTGCCGAGGGAATCCGAATTTCGTTCTCGTTCATAATTATGTTTATAAAATATGTGTAGTCTAATTTTTTTTTAATTTTTGCTTACAATATATCTCTATATTTATATCCTACTAGCGCTTTTCTCGCGGCTTCGTATGTGTCATGGTTAAGTATGTCCCATTCTAACTGATTTGCTAAATACCACTTTTCATAGGTCTATCTTCAAAAATAACGATTAATAGATCATAACTTCATCTCTCTCTAGCCTAGTGGTTATAAACACGACTGCTATGCTCGAGCTTCTAGGTTCGATTCCCAGGTCGACCAAAGTGTTAATGGGTTTTTCTATGAAATGATCAGTGAAGCTCAGAGTTTGGCTTTGTGCCCGATTAATGGCAATAGGCTCGCCCTCTATTACATGGCACCTAAAAATATGCCCGGGGAACTATAATAACTTAACCTTTCGTGGATACAGGCGTGATGGTATATTATATGTTATTTTTAATAGCTGCTCGGCAAAATGAAGACTATTTGCTTTATACTAAGCTCAGTACAATGAACTGCGATAACCGAGAGATTTGCAATACATCGAGATTCATCGATCGATGATTCAAGAAATGGTGTTTAGGCGTTTGAAGATTATCAGCTCTTTTCTTGTTGACGAATGGATGAGAGCGTCTTCTCGAATTTCGGTATCCTGGTACTTCGATGGCATCAGAAGAACAAGGTAACTTTGATGTGATGCTTCAGCTTCATCTAGAATCTGCCCAAGTCCTCACGAGCTTACAGTAGAGGTTTTGTGTTTGGTCTCATTGGAATGTTTTTAGTGGACTATTTGTGTCGGGGGTTTTTATACAAAATATTTGATATAAGGATACCGCGTACTTATGATTTTTATATTTTTACAGTGTAAAATTATAACTTAACCATAAAACATGCTAAATTATTAAAAAAAAAGGAAAGTAAAACAAGATTTTTTTAACTTTTTACATTTTTTCCAGACGCCATACCTTTTTATTATTTAGCCTATGTCACTCCTACAATTAAGACAAATCTAACGACACCTCGTATGCTAAAAATCCATCCATCCGTTTAGGCTACAGGGCATGCTAAAGAACATACATACATGCGTATGTCTATTTCTAAAAGGGAGTGTTATGTTATTCGCAGTCGGGTAATAAATTAGAATTTATACAGTAAACATTAAAATCGTGAGATGTATGTTCGGACAAGTGTATTAAAAGTGTGACAATAAAATACGATCATACATTAATCACACAAAATGTACACGAGTGACACGAAAATTTAAACAAAGGTGATCCATTTAATTTCACTCAACAAAATGTGCACGGTGTCATAATCCTACCGCGGCATTTGTGAAAATGTCGCTGGACAACATTTTTCGACGGGTTATTATTAATTAGAAGCCCGGGTCGCATACCGCGGGGCGGGGAGGGGTGTGACGTGCGACATTCCGCGCGTTACGTGCCTTAATAAACAACAGCTAATTAAGCCCGCGACCGGCGTCATAAGTGACACCGGCAGATGGCGTTTCCTATGTTAATTTCTCCTACACTATCCGCTCTGTTAGTTACGTACGTTTTTTATTACCCGACTGCGAAAAAGGGAGATTATGATTTTCAAGCGTGCTTGTATGTAGTCTATTTCTTTGGCACGCTCTGTAGTCTAAACGGCGTGACAATACGAGGTGTCGTTAGGTTCGTCTTAATCGTGGGAGTGACATAGACTATATACCTATAATATTTATATCTGGGAATCAAATAAAAAGTAGTCCGGTTTCTTGTTTCCTTTTTAATAATTTAGCTTGTTACCTATATATATAAAAGGATAACTGACTGACATATCAACGCTCAGCCCAAATTACAGGCCTTAAGACCGTAAAGAGTTATATAATATGTCCCTTTTCCTTTTACACTGTAGGTGAGCACACTAAGGGAGGATTTTAGTGGTGAAAAGGGGGATGAAAGTATGTATGAAAAATGTGTATATTTTTTTAATCCCACTGAAAGAAACCTTAGACGTTTATCAACTTTTGTCAACAACTTAAGACGTTAACGCCATGACGCAACGTCAAAGAAAATGGAACATAAAACATATAATGGGACATAACATAACTCAAAAGTGACGCGAGCGAAGCCGCGGGCAAAGCGCTAGTTATTATATATGTTGTCTGCTTGATATTTTATGGATTTTTATGCAATTCACACATTTCGTACATATTCTTGCGCTCGTTAGTAATAAAACGCCCTTTACAGTTAAAACATTTTTTTTATCGTTATAGATTTCGCGTTATGGCCACAATCTCACCTGATCCTAAGTGATAATGTGGCCCATGATGGTAGCACGCAAAGCCTAGTGTAGAGGCTGGCTCTCAAGTGCAACTTACGGAACACACCTATTGGTGTTTAGCGACAGATTTTCAACTTGAGGGTGGTAGCTAGCCAGGCGGGCATTACAAAAAGCCCTGCCACCATGCTATGGTTTCATCATGATGTTTTCCTTCACAGAAGGCTCAGGTTCATTGAAGGTATTTGATGCCTCTGTCTCTGTCACTACAACTTCTTTAATTTTCCAGTGATATATGTACATTCCTAATCCTAGTCATTATAGTTCTAATACGTATTCTTCCTAACATTGGTAATATAGACAAAATATGTAGATTTTGGGCAATATTTGTTGGGTGTTTTATCGATTAGTTAATTTCCTTGACATATTTGCGCCACTCGAAACGCTCCGGCGGCGACTTAATTCCGCTGGCATCTGCATACAAATGGATGTAATTTCGCACTCTGACAGCCTTGAGGCGTTAGACAAATGTTTACGGATAGGGTTGACAGATTTAGTTTATATACGCCGGAGCCGATGCTAGCAGGGCCGCGACGAGTCTTGTTGTTTCCACTTTGATTAGTGATTCGAGTGTTAATGAGAGCCATCCCTCGCGTTTTTAGCATTCATAGAATGCGAGGGTTGTGAATTACAACGCATTGAATATTCAAAATTTGTTCGATCGAGTTTCGACTTTTATTGGGGTTGTGGAGTTTAGTTAATCAATAGAAACTTTGAGATCCAAAAAATTTGACATGAAGATTTAGTGGTAGCGTGAAAGGCAATCTACCTTGAATTTTAGCAACCATAAAATTGCCAACATCTTTATTTATTTACTTAAAAACAAGGACAGCCAGTGGCCAATACATCAGTTTATAATATAAACAACAATTTAAAAAATACAGCTCTTAAGTGCATTGACTTTTAAGGCCACTACAGCATGCACTACATTTTGGTAAAATTTTTAATAAAATTGTATTAAAAACAATTAAAAAAAACTAACAGAGAAAAGATTATACAAACAAAAAGAAGAAAATAAACACACAATAGACAATTAAACAACTAAGTTATATCATATAGTTACATAAATAGTAAATTATCAAAAATATATTATAACGGTGATGGGTTCATGGATGGGATGATGGGATAGCACATTCGGATACTGCGTCAATTCCTATTCCATGCATGATCTTTCGGTGAAGGGAAACATCGTGACTAAACCAGAGCATAGATGTAGGTCATTTCCTAAATGCTCGTCTCGCTAGCTACAACCCTCAGGTTGAAAATCTGTTGCAACTTCTGAGGCAGTCATTAAAAGCTTGTCACATTAACATATTATGCCTTATGGTTACTTACAAACAGGTAAGACTATATTACTTATCTTCAGCAAAAATAAGAAGAGCTCCCTTGTGTGTCTTCGAAGTTGACCCTTGAGATATCCCCTATCTACCAAAAAAATAATCATCCAAATCGGTTTATTAACAAAGAAGTTATGGCTGACAATTAATAAAAAAAATTCGAATTGAGCAGCCTCCAGAACTCCCGTCTTTTTTTGAAGTTAATTGAAAGAAATTATAAAGAAAAAAAAAACAATATTATTTATATAGGTCACTGGTCCCAAAGCTGTTGTTTATTTTATATATACAGTACCCAGAAGCAATTACGTTAGCACGGTTGTAAATCTTTAGGCCGCTCCAAGGATATGGAACTGTGTCGCAATGAACTAACTCATTCATTTCCTACGGGGAAATTCGTTACGAGTCTCGAGGTGTCTCGACATCCCGTTGAATTATTTACGCACACACTCGCGTTTGTTATCTAAATAATGTACTAAGTAACATTAGTAGATATATTTTAAGATATTCTTTGATGATTTGCCGTTTACATCCTTTCACGTGTTTCAAGTATTGCACGTTCAAACACGGAAAATTTTGGATTTTCAAAGTTATTCTCTTTTGGTTTGTCGCGTTTTAGTATCAACAAGCATAGCATCTGCCGAGAGGCCCGCGTAACAGCGACAACCGTCCATGGATAACCAAACCTTCCTTGGTCGCCGTTGTTTTAAAATTTTACTATGCTCATCCATCAGGCACAATGCCGTCACTGTGCCCTGCTAATGAAAATATATATTATGTGGATTAACATTATATTTTATCGTTTTTTTAGTATGTTTTGTAATAAAGTTTTCTTTTTCTTTTTTTACTACCTCGCCCAGCAGACGATTTTCTGTTCTGTCCAATAGTCAATAACTCGACCACAGCGCTTTCCACCTATTTGGATTTTTTCTCTGAAAACTCTTCCAGGAACATAACAAATAAATTATGCATACCCATCGTTCGAATCGTGAGTTATGGTTTTGAGTTTAATAAGCAAGTAGAAAAAGGCGATTTCGGGTTTTTCAAAATTTTCCAATTTTCCGGGTAACTATTCAAATTTTTCTTTCCCTAAAATCCTTATTCGGACTGTTACTAATATTTTGAAAAGAACGAGCCAAATCGGGGTTGCTATAATTTTACGAAACATCCGTTGTAAGAAGGGAGATATATTGACTAGGTTTCGATCACCGGTATATATACTTTTATGAATCTAATAATGATTTATTTATAAATTAATATTTGATATCAACATCCTGTGCCTCACGTGCTTTTGTCGAATATAAAAAAAATCATTAATTCCTAAATTTAAGGGTCGTTTATGAAATTGGCATTTATCAGCCCTATCATATCATAACCCAGATATCCACGCATTACAACATAAATATTGTGAATATACATAATTAACTGAAAAATGTAGTTGATTTGAATAGATTAGCCGCCTATACATTCCGAACATGTTACTTGACTCTTATATAATGACAATAAGGAAAACATAAGTGTATATGTTAACCCTAAAATGTCAATTACGAAATTATTAACGCCTGTGAATATTTCATGTCAAATTTTGTACTTTTTAATTTCGTAAAATGTTTTTAACGAGGGCGTTGCGTTGCGCTACGCCCCACCGCTGGGCTTTTATCTTCGCGGGGGTGTGAAACTCGCGCTTTGTAATCCGGTTAAATTGAGTCTAATTGTAATTTAGAATGTCGACCCCTTTGAGAGAAATTTCGGTACGTTTATTATATACGTACATGCGGTAATGGGAGTAATATTGCTTTTAATTTTTCTTTTATTTTATAGTATTTATTTTTACTAGATTTATGCTAATGAAATAATAACGGTATAAAAATACGCTTACAATACAGATGTAAAGTGTATGAAATAGTTAAATTAATTAAATGTCCGTGGTAAAACTGTCATGTCGGAAAGTTGTATTCGAATTTTTTTATGGCACTTATTTTCTTAATCTATTTTATAGTATCACATAATTATAGTATTTTATTTTGAAATCAATTGTTTAACAAAAACAGTTTCCAAATGAAATATCTAAAAGTGCAGCCTTTTCTAAAAAGTAAATATGGCGATTGAGGATAAGTGTTAAAGGTCATTAAATGACCTATTCGGGCAGAATAACTTCACTATGCATAATATGCATATTTACATTGAAAATATCGTAAAAGTTAATATCATGCAAAATGTAAGAATATATTTGATCTTATTTCAATAAAATTGTTATATTTTGTAGACGGAGATAGCTTTCTACAATTGTAAAGTCACAATCGTCCACAGAAGAATCAAACGGCTGTCATCTCCTTTATTGTTTGACGTTCCAATTAACAACCCCCCTATAGAGAATTCGTTTCCAACGCGGTTGAAACAATACTCGAGGCTTGTTCTGATGTTATGATTAGAGGCAAAGTTGCCATCGCTGTAAGAGAAAATTCCCGGTGAGATAAAAAAAAAATCAATGGATTGTTTTTGTTTTTCACAGTAAAATTTTAAAGTGCACAATGCTATTTGAAGTGAAAACTTCTATAGGTAAGTAAGTTGTGCGATTTTTATATGGAGTAATTCTTATGAATTCGCGTCACCGACACCGACATGTAAACAGTATATTATCTGTAGCTATAAGTATGACTTGTTGAATTGATTGTTACTCGCGGTTAATTATTAATACCATAATTATTTTAAAATATAAAAAGTTCTGTTATCCTAAGTTTTATGTTTTCACTTCTAGCGGCAGTCCACGCGACTTCCTTTTTTCTTTTTATTTAATAGTCATCGTACAATTTTCTAAAACTTGAAATCAGTAAGTGGCAGAAGAAGGCAGCTAATATCACAAAGGAACAGACATAACAATTGAGGGTGAAGTCGTGGCCATTCAACCAATCTTAGTGACTGTTAAACGCTTTAATAACTAACCTCATCTATCAAGATTTTTTTCTGTTATATAACTGTTATTAAATGTAATGTAATGCTTAGGTTATATGAGGGGCGTAATTTTTGTGACGTGAGTCAATTACTAATGAGTTGGGTCCATTTATAAAATAGTTTCAAATCGCTCACGTCATTAACGTTGCGGTCAGCAATGAATTTACGTACAAGTGTACGGAAGACTTCTTTAATTCCTAGAAGCGTTATAGATTTTTTTATGAATTTCGGTAGAATCTTAATATTTTTGGAATGAATGGGGCAACCCTAATTATTGGTGTTCTTGTTTGGGGCCGGGCCGTTTTGCTCGCGGCGAGGATTATGCAAATGATATGAAAATCTGGGCCCTTGTTGGATGCTGAATGTTCCGGTGACTCGACGGCGCGGCATGACAACCCTGTGACGTCATCTTGCGATACATTCGCGTACCTCGCCTCGTAATATGTAGATTAGTTCTGTTAAGATGGAGCGAAGTAGAAAGTAGGTTGAATCAGAGTCCAGTACAGATAATGTCAGCTTTGATATCCATCTAATCAGATAAAAATATATTTTCTTTTTCCAAACAGCACATTCAGTGCTTCTAGTGAAAAGTCTGCTGAAATAAATTTAGCAGTATAGAGTACAAAGTGTTAGATAATACTTGAAAACCATCAATAGTGATTACCATTGCCAGCCCCCCGAAAGTTCACGGATCAGATGAAGACTTCATCATCATGTTAGTAAATTTGTATTCTTAAATGAAACTGAGATTTTGGGAAGAAAATTCGCTTTGTAATCTACGATAACGTATATTATATACTTTAAACTTCAACACATCACTACTTGTTTAGTAATAGGTTGTTAATTTTAACAAATTTCATGAAGTTTATTTCAAACATCAGGTTCCTCGTGGGATTAAAATCCATTTCGTTTTAAATAATCGAGAAGTCATCATAGTTTAATTAATTTTGTAGAATAGTGTAATAGATAAATTTTTTTTTATTCAATTCAGAATTAAAACAAAAAAATTCAATAAAATAAAATATAATAAAAAGTAAATTATATAAGAATAAAACATTCGCTAAATATGACTTTAATATCTTTGTAAGTGCTCCATACATAAATGTTTTTTTAATGTAATGTTCATTATCGAAGCCTCATCGAGGTATTTATTTATCGTGTTACTTGCGAAGCATTCCTTATTTCGTTAGTCGGGTCGGTTCTCACGCATTTGCTTCTTATATACTTTTTACTTTTAATTATTTTAATAGCTAGCCCAGCCACGCTTCGCTCGAGCTCAGTCTGATGTTAATTATTACGGAAATAAACAAGAGTAATCTATTGAACAGCTATTGACCGACAAAAAAAATTATTAACTTTAATACTCTACCATGTTTTTGTATTAAAAACATATATACTGATTGATATTATTCTATTTGATTTATGCTATTTTAAAATAAATGAGTGAAAATAAAAATACTTTATACATAATATTGTTTTGTGTTTTAAAAGTGTATTGAAACTGTTGTATATAAATACAAAGTTATGATAAAACTTCAAGTCAGAGACCATTGACTGCTTTTTGCTTCAAGCTTAATTTTTATATTTATAAATTTTAATCTTCTGAATTATATAATTGTACGTGTTCTAGAAGCATTTTAGTTAGTTTGTTGTATTGCCTGTAAATAGGCGAATTTTGCGAAGAGATCACTGTCTGTGACAGAAATTGTGCCCCTTTCCACCAATTCTGCTTTTTCTCTTTCTGGCAGAAAATGTATGGGAAAAGATCTAATTTCATCACAAATTTGCCAAACACGTCCGGTGTACTATTAATAACGACCTTTTTGTTTTTCTTTACAGAAATAATCTGTGCAATTTTTGATGTACTCCCCATTAAACCACGAGCTTGGCAAAGGTCGTCGAGTATAGAATATGTATCTTGTTAGTCATTACTTACTTCCCCTGTTTTCCTCTTCACTTTATTTATTTCTTGTTCTTCGACCTTTCTTCCTTCCTTCATGGTGTTCAACATATCGTCTTCTTCAAAGTCCTCTAAATTCAGTTTGCGTTTATTCGATGGCTGATTCTCGGTGCCAAGGCTTACCCTTCTCATTGAAAATGATTCCTTGTGCATACTGTCGGATGTTCTCAATATATTTGCATTGGCGCTGGCTTCCTGACCATGAGTAATCCTAGATGACATGAATCTCTTCTTTGTGTTCTGTAAAGATGAAGAGAAGTGTTCCTGTTCCTCCTTGTACTCGTCGATCATTTCCGACTGAAGTTTGGAGAATCAGTTCGATAAATTATCTGTCCACTCCATCTGCTTTAAAATCGAATATGTCATAGATAGTCCATCGCTCAAGGACCATATTTCGAATTTTTCAAATGAAATTCGATTCGACAAAGGTTTGTTGTTTATGACGAATGCTTTCATTATCTGCTTGTACGCTGTCATTGCTATCAGTGCTTCTAAGTCTTCTTCGTAATTGGCTCGGCGATTTCCTTCATTTGCTATACGAGTGCTTAGACGTACAGAGAACTCGGTGTACCAAAGATCTTTCAAGCAATTGTATAAACCGTGGCTCTGTATCACTTTTTTTTTTTTTGCTTCATTGTTTCCTTTATCTTTAGACTCATTTTCTTCTACAAAACTTTTATTTCGTATCTTTGGGTCCCTTAAAATCAAAATTATATTTTCGTCGTTGTCGTGATGGTTCAAACTATTCCATGATACTTTGATTTCTGGATGCCTGAATTAACGGACCTGACGGGTTGAACGTTTTCTATTGAACAAAATAATCGATAGTTTATACGAGGTCCAGCGTAACTGATATTTGAAGTACAAATAGGTTTACGATTGAAAACTAGATCTATTTATATTAATTATCCGTGACAACAAAGCATTACACATACCAAACGATAACGAACTCCTGACATTAATAGGACAATAGATTAGTTAACGAAGTCAACAAAATTAACTAACGAACACTTAACGAGCTCGATGAATTTTGTGGCAGAGATAGGATATGAAAAAATTGTCTGCGCTTGTTAGAAGTTGTACTTCTCTGAAGTAACAAAACAAAAATAACTACAAAAATTGTATCCTGTACGCCAATCAATGTATATTATAGAGCGTTAAATTATTATTATACAATATTAAAAAATAAAACTCAGTAAAATCAAAATACCTTATTATCATTGATGGGTAACTTCATGATGTCGCAATTCCGTCTCATGATGCGTCTAGTCTATACTAAATAAAACATACTACACAAGCAAACTTATTAAAAAGGAAACAAAAAACCCGACTGCATCAAAAACAGTTGACTAAAAAAAATCTATTTTTACTTTTTATTTGATTCCCAGACATCGTACTCAGATATAATAAAGCCTATGTCACTCCCACAATTAAGACAAATCTAGCGACACCTCGTATGCTAAAATACATCTCGCTATTTAGGCTACAGAGCGTGCCAAATAAATATACATAACATACATTCGCTTGAAAAACGTAACCCTCCTTTTTCGAAGTTTATTTCTTTGGCACGCTAAACACCCTGATGGATTTTAGCATACGAGGTGTCGTTAGATTCGTCATAATTGTGAGAGTGAAATAGGCTATATTATATATAAGTACGATGTCTTGGAATCAAATAAAAAGTAAAAATTGTTTTTTTTTAAGTGTTTTTGTTGCAGTCGGATTTTTTGTTTCCTTTTTAACTATTCAACTTGTTATACTGTTTTAATATGGACTATGAAATAAAAACATTTTGATTAAAACGAAATTTTAAATTTTTTTTTAAGTTAACTTTTCATTTGTTTTGGTAAATAGAAACGGATTGAATTGGCGGTGAAACGCGGTCGTTGGCGGATATTGCGCTTCCGACGAAACCGCAGTATTCAATGAGTTATGTTTCGAAAAATCGATTGCCTGAGTTTTATGAAAAAACTTTTACAGGTTTCTCCTATATATATATGGGATTCTGAGGATAATAAAATTTCCTATGTATTATAGTTAACTCATTTTTTAAATAATTTACATTACTTTCTTCTGAGATGTTTATTTCCGAATCCTTTGGTTTCCTATGCTACTTATCTATAGATAACAGATAGATAACATCTATTCTTAGTTATCCTGATTATTACTAATCCAGTATTATTTATACAGACCATGCTATCACGGTTTCTAAATTATCTCACGTGTATATTTTGTATAATTAATTGAAATGTAAACTGTTTCATAATTTTATGAAATATAATCTATCACAGTTAATAGTTTATTCAATTAAACAGTAATTATTTTTATACACACGAATCTTATCTTGTACATGACTTTGCACCTAACTTATCGTCCCAACTCATACTAATTGCTTTAAATAATCCCTTTTACTCACACTCTTGCCTCGTTCATAACGTCATCTCTTTCACATCGTCATTCACTCTATATAAACAACAAAGAACACTAAAGACATTTTAACTTTTAATTTATTTTATTAGGCAAAGGTATATTTAATTAATTAATTATTTTCTTCATACATGTCTATCTAATACATTATAGTAATAATATTCAGGAAACGATCCCAAATGTAGCATGTTTATCTCAAACTAACAATAGATTTGATTGTGGTAAACCAAAGATCATGCGTGAAAAGATTGATGAATGTTGAAGAAGCGAAAGATGTATACAAGAATCTTTGCAAGTAGAAGGACGTAGTCTCAGCCTACCTCGTAATTAAAGAGCTGAAATAATCAGTATGAGAGATTTACCACCATATACATGATAGAAGCAACCCGGTCGGGTACAGATATCCTACCAACCCGATTGATAACTGGATATAAGGCGACTAATTAAAAAACGCTAAACACTAAAGTAAAGAAAAATAGACAGAGAACATTGCTTAGTGCTACTATAATTAAAAGTGTAGACTATATGATAAATAGATTATACCGAGTGATAAGAAACAGAAGAGAAAGCAAATTCAAAGGTAACCAAATAAATAAACAACTTAACCCCACTAGTGCCATTGAACTTAGACCCCCTAAAATATTGATATTGTCACTCAAATAAAAAGTGACAGCAAGTGATGTCTATAATACTCATTGTTTATGAATACAGTAAATGTCAAACAGAAAATAGTCTATAATCAAAAAGTCGCTGATCGAATTTTCGAACTTAGAGCGATCGCTGCTAGTACATATAAATGCATAAAACAGTAAAAAATTATTTCACGCCGTTTTGTAAATTGAGTTTTTGTTCGTTTGCGTAATGGTCTTTCATGCAGCGTGGTATCGGTTGTATTAAAGCATTGGGGGGAATCAATCGTGGAGAGTGGTCACCATACGTAGACAAGGAGCCCGATATTTTTATAATACTTGATCTGAAAAATACATAGACACAACATGGGGTGTCAACCACCACTCCCACATCGGTTGTGATAAGATACTTTTGAAGATAAAGTGGACTGTATTTTTTAAACTGGCTGCAAGTAGATACCACAAAAATAAACGCCAAATTTCTTATACACTTCACTTACCATCGCCGCCGAGCCCGCCGATGATGTTTATGCAATTGTTCGAGGATTGAACTGCATTTACTCCAAATCGAAATATGCACAGCACCTTTATGTATAGTATCTACTGAAACTTTAAAAACTGTGTCATGAGACGTTAGCCGCCGCGCCGGTATCCGTCCGAGTCCCACGATTTTTTACTGTAGGGGTAACTTAAAAAACAAAATAATTTTGCACACCCCCACTCAATTTATGAGCCCGAATACAACAGTTTAAGTATTTTGAATTTAACACCAGTCGTGATTCATGAGACCTAGAACACAGCGACAATGGTCGTTGATATTACAAAGACAATCTTGGCAATGAAGGTTCATTGCTAGGGTGTACGGACTCTGCGTTGATCGACGTGTGTTCGAATCCCTGCAATGAGCCTGAGCTTTCGGTGAACAACAACTTTGTTATGAAAGGGCTTTTTCGAATGCCCTCCTGGGTAGCTAATTATGGTCAATAATGTTTGTTTATTTGATTGAACATACTTATCTCAGAAACGGCTGCTTCGGATGGAACAAACGTTTTAATTTTGCATAGCCCATTAACCGAGGAAAGGCTATTAGGCTATATAACATAAAACTACGACCAATAGGATTGGAGTATCAATAAAAAATGTTGCAAAAACGGGGGAAATTTATTCTATTTGAGAGTTTCCACTGCGTGAATGGTTAAAGTAAAGTTACGCAACAATTGTGTGCGAAGGAATTATTTCACTTAAAAAGTTCTAAAAAAAACGGCTGTCGCATATGTCTAACTTTTAAGGTTTACCTAATATAACCTTTTTTATGGCAATAAAAATGGTTCTAAAATAATGAATTATTTGCGAAAGGTGTTAAGGTGTTATATTCATGGTATTAATCCTTATCGAAAAAAATACGTTGTTCATTACAAATATTTTAATTTGAACAAAATTGCCCTTTACGGTAATTGGTTGAAATGAATATCTTAGGAAATATTACAGTTTTAAAATAACTCCGCAGCAGAATAATTATCAAGTACCGCGGGCGCATTTTTGTTATGCAGAATAATATGGGAGGCGGGCGGTATCTTTAATACAGTGCCAACGACCCACTCGCTCTAACCCTTTCTCTCTTTCTCTTATATGACGCGGACAAATTAGCCCGGGTCAGCTAGTTCTTAATAAAATGTATATAGTACTGAACGCGAAATAACTCGTGGGTGCTTGGTAGTATAGTATCGAATCACAAATTTTCCGTGTTATAACGTGCGTCAAACTACTGAACCAGTTTAATATAGTTCTTAGATTAATTTAGAACTATACATCCTACCTCGTTGACGGCTCTAGATAATAAGTCATAACAGTAATGTTACAAATTACAATTAAAAAAAAACTATTTCTCCTGGCAGTCGTTGTTCTGTCTTTTTCTGTGGTTCATGGCCCGATGGCTTCATCGGTTATCAAATCCTAACATGTATGTATACCATCATCTCGATAAAACAAATATATTATGTGAAAATGAGCTCAGTCGATCCAGTCATTCAAAAGTTGAACGATAACTAACAGACGCACAAGATTTTTTTTAAATAAAAAGACAGCTCATTTCAAACAGACAACTACGTAGCTCCCGTAAAATAATAAAAGGAGTTTTACGTAAACGAAGTCGCAGGCATTAGCTAGTGAATAATAAAAATGTAGTCCAAACTAATGTTGGCGAAAAAAAAACTTTATTTTATTTACATTCCGATGACAGACTCCGGGTCTATGAGGCAGTTCATATTAATATGCCCGGGAGCGATATTGCGAGCGGTTTTTCAAACGTACCAAATAGCCCGGATGTCGCTACCCGATATCGTTATCGATCGACATATTGTGACGTGTTTTGTTTTTGCATTTATGAGCAATGAATTCTGTGACACTAGAATGGATGTATAAATTTTAAAACTGAACACCAAATATGTATTTACATATTATGATGATTTCATTGGTTTTTTAAACGACTTCAACAAAAGACTCAATGCGGTTACTCTATTTGAATGTATATTTTTTTTATGGATCTTATTCTTTAACTTATTTGTTTATGAGCCGATTTGGATAATTCTTTTTTTGTTGGATAGGGTATACCTCAAACGTGGACCACCTGTTAATTTCATTGGCATTGGACTTTGAACTACGAGGATACACAAGGGAATTCTTCAAAAAATCATAAAAGTTGGTTTCCTTTTTTGTTATAAATTCTCATGTTTATTAACAGTTTGACATTTGCAGTATGAAAGTAAACAGTGAATAATGTAGGTGTCATTTTTCACCTAATAACGATGTCAGTGTTTTGGGGCGGTCAAAGTTTAATGGCACTTGTCGGGGTAGTTGTCCTCTGTTTTAATTAATTTAATTTATTGCAGTTGTAACACTTTTTATCTTTATCGTACTGTACGTACAACAGTGAGTATAAGTTTGGTCTTCACACCGCCAAGACAATTCGACGTCATGATAATCATGACTTGGGCTAACCGTATATATTGTATTTCTATCGCATTCTCTCGTAGGCTCAATTCTATAGGGGTATGTGTTTGTCTCTTTTTAGCGTAGCTTTTTTGTTACTAAAGGAGTTGTCACTTCAAAACCAAAAAAGAGTCACTGTGTCGAGTTTATCACCACATGTACGGTGGTCACGACATTGTGTGGTACAGATCCCTTCCATTCAGCTTGATACACAATAGCTGATCCCAGAACGCCACACACATAAGCATGCCTCTGTTGTGGGTGTTGGTGGGTTCTGGTGCATTCATGCCTCAGTGAAGAAGTATTAAGTGAGAAGCGCAAAGCGGTTTGCAGATGAATAAGCAAATAACATGGCATATTCGCTGAGGGACCCTCACAAACGTAAAAAACATTTGTACAATGTAATAATATTTTCGCGTATCTCGTGGTTAGAATGATGCATACGTTTTAGTATCTCTCTTATTCTTTGATAGATTTACGTGGGTGCGAACAATGTTGCCAATTACGTTAAATAATTACGCCAGCGTGTGCATGGTGGTAGATATTTTGAGGTTTTTGGCGAAATCTTTAAGTGACATGTTGTGGTTTTAATTTTTAATTCATTTACTTAGGTTTTTGACCCTATATTATGTTATATTGGTGGCGTTTTGTGATATAGTTTGGTTTTTGTGCATAAGTGAAGTGGATTATAAGTATAAACTAAAAGCATGCATTCTAGGATCCCACAAAAACTCCTTAGGTCGTTCTAACGAGAGAGCCACCATCTTGTTAGACGCCACTTTGAATAAAATACCTACTACTATGAATGCTTCAAAACATTGACGCTGGCAAGTGCTTTTGCGTTGCCAAAACAAAAAGAAGAAGAAGGTAGGGTTTTTTCTAATACCCTCCTAGCTAGCTACCACCCTCACGTTTAAAATATCTTGTCTAGCACCAATAGGTGTGTTCCGGCAGCTGCATTTGAGAGTCAGTCTTCCACTAGGCTTAGTGTATTACCATTTTGGGCCACATCGTCACTTAATATCAGGTGAGATTGTGGCGATAACGCTAAACTATAACGCTATAATGATAAAAAAGTCAGCGTCCGCTGCTATCCAAATAAAATGCAAGTAGTTTAAAATGTTTGGCATAGTTTATCATCCATACAGCTTCTCTAGTACAATATATAGAGGTGATTGTTATTTGAATATTTAGTTGCATATAATGCGACATTGTTGTTTTGTTAACAATAAAGCTAGAAACTGCATCTGAGCAATCAAATATTTCATTCAAAGTTACTCGTGTTACGGCAGTTTCGAGCTGTAAATTTTCGATTGCAATTTGAAAACAAACTTTCTTTTGCAGCTGCGATAATAAAATTTCCACGGTAATGTACACTTATACGTGATTTCGAACAGTAAATGTGGAGTATTTCGATACCCTAACAACTCGAATGCGAATTAAATGAAATGGTTGTTGCATTTTGTAGAATTGTTTTTGTCGTTGATTGTACACACCAGGTAGACTGTATATGGTCACAATAATTATTTATGTATTCTATTATATACAGATATAAAATTTACGCAACAAAATGGAAATTTTTATTGATTTAGGCGCTGTTTAAAGTGAAAATTTGCATGGTGTTTCTACTATAGTAGTTTCCTTCAGAGCGAACCCTGGCTTATTATGAGATTCGAACCCACGTCGATCGGCGCGATGTCCGAACGAGCTAAGTTCTACTAAGCGCCATAGAAGCATTTATCAATCAATGAATTTCTTGAATAAAAGTAGTAATTCGAATTATATTTTTATTTTTTTATTTCATCGACACCCACCATGAATAATCGTAACTTTTTAGTAAATAGAAAGAAAGACAGAAAGCACATTTATTAGATGTTGATAACACAGGCATAATTGCAAATACGAAATTACAGTCGGTTGAAGTACGGTATTACTTATATCATTTATAAATACAACTGTACGCTAGACAAATAGAAAAACTCTATAGTTATTATCTCTATGATTAATAAATTCCTTTTACTTGACAAAAATGATCATTGTAAATAATAATAATAAAAACATATTTAATTTATGATATCATAGTCCATTAATTCGATACGATTCATAAATCTTGTATCAAAAGAACTTTTAAAATAGGTATCCTACTTACAATTGAATCATTATGCAAAAAAAAGCGGCTCTTCTGATAATCATGACTGACAATGGCTTAGGTCAACTTAAAATCATATTCCTTTCTATTAATTTGAATCATAAAATTAAACGCAAGTATTTACAAAATTCTTCATATCATATTCTGTTATAAAAAGAACAGGCTAGAACGAACAGTTTCCACGCTAGCATTGTAACAAAAAGGGTCGCTAATTAAAACTAGCTCTAGAGTCGTAATAAACCAGTGAACATTATGTTTCTTACGCAGACGTAAACGAGGTTGCGCGGATTTCATTATTCGCTTTCACATCGTATGCCCTCGTAGCTTCCGTATAATGGGTACGCGGGTTACAAATGGTGTAGGAGTGCTACGGCACTACGCAATACCGTAGTGTATGTTTTATGACGACTTTAAAAAAGCTATATGAACTCTTTTTCTACATTTTATTTATTCGTTTACATTTTTTAACGCTATTCATTTTCCTCTGCACTTATTATTTTTGTTATTCTATTTGTATATTTATTTTATTGATATATTTTGTCCTTTTGAAGTTTATGAATTAGTGAGTTTCTTATAACTTTTTTTGCACGGCAAAGCAATGGCATTATATCTGAGGTAAAGATGGTGTAATTAAAAGTAACGGTGACATAAAAAATCGGTAATCCATTGACGGTCGTTGCTTTCACGCCGGTCTGCAAGCCTCTCGGGAGCTGGATATAAAATGGCTGATCCCAAAATAAGACAAACTCAAAGAGAGTCATTGGGACGAGGTTTATTACCTGTGTGTAGTGGTCGCAATTCAGATTGGTACAGAACCCTACCATCCTGGATGTATCAGCAGGAGACCTGCCGACTAAGAAACCTAGTGTATGGTGGGTTCGATCAAGTCTTATCCTATCATTGAGCAAATTATTACGACTTTTGTTTGAAATAGGTATTGTAGTTAATGGCGTGCAATGCAGTGACGGTTAGCCATTCTTAATTCAATATTATAACTTAGCTGTTCCGAACTGATATAATAATAATCTAAAGTGTCTCCCACGATTTTAAGCATCAGCAAACATCAACATGCTTATTAAAAAACATAACGTAGTCTGATAGAAAGTAAATAAAACAGGAACTGTCAAGGGAAAGTGAATAACGCTGGTATAGAAATACTATTGCGTAGCAACATCTCGTAGGAGTTTAGCTACGATGTGTCTACAGTGCTACGTCGTAGCCATCTGCTACGGTAAAATTATAACTTCACTTTCTTTCTGCATTATGAAATCTTTTGCATTACGTGTCTAAGAGCGTATGCGATTGTTTATATAATTTTTATATGGTTTTATAAATAATACCGGTAGAAGTACTTTTTAAACCCAATTTGACGTATGTAAATGAGTATTGTCCTTTATCTCATTTAGTTTAAATATAATTTTTACTTAATTTTAAATACACAACTAACGAAATTTTAAAATAGAATCTTGATGATAATGATGGCTTGTTGGTTTTTTATTCAGACACTGCGTCGATCGACGTAAGTTTAAATTCCACAACGAACTTGAGTTTTGGGTAATTAAGCTTTAAAAGAAGACATCGTGATAAAACCGTAGTTTGTGGTAAGTCATTTTCTAATGATTAGCTACGACCGTCTTCTCAAATATGTCGTCAAACACCCATAGGCATGTTCCAGTAGTTGCATTTTTGCTACCCATCTAATCCCACATCGTCAATTAATATCATGAGATTTTAATCCAACGCTAAACCTATAAGTGTATTTTTTTTTTACAATGAACAAATAATAAACATGTCTAAATATGCTCAAAGAGAATGAGCGTAAAGATAAGGCTGTTACCGTCATAAACAAACAACGCTTATATCAGTGAGATGAGAATGAACGTAAAATTATACATTATAAAAGGTTCGATGTGTTTGACAGGTGGCCTTTGTGTACGGTTTTTCCTGATACTATTACACTGAATCCCGGTGGGCAAACCCGAACCGATACTGTTTCTGATATTATAAATTATATTTTGTGCTTAGATTCAGAATAAATATATTTTTTTCTATTTACTGAGCCGCTGGTAGTTATTGAAGTGTATTGTGCTGTATAGAACAGTTACTTCAAACAATAGTTTGATCAAAAAACATGTGGGAGGCGTATGAGAAAGGCTTCAATGTTCATAGATACAACTGACTATTCAGAAGCGAAATATTCCAATATTTACTTTTGATTAGTTTTTTTTTACTTAGCGGCCTTTATTAAGAACGATATGCCATTACCAACAAAACTTATACCTTCTACCTATCACTAAGAAGTATAAACCACAATATGTATATAAATAAGAGTATATAAACTTACTTTTATTATAAAAAAATATATTTAAAAATATTTATTGTTAATTAATGAAATAATTGACTTAGAATAGTATAGCTCCCTTATACAGATACATACTAGCTGTGCCCGTGGTTCCACTCACGTAAACTACAGAATGTCATCGTTTGAGCACACATGCGAATCATGCTGCCCCCGCTCAAAAGACGACCAAAATGATTATTGTAGGTGATTCTTAGAAGATAGATATATGCTGTTAAACCAATTCGGAAAAAGTCGCTGAGTAAACCATGTAGGATATATGAAATGAATATAGGTAATTTTATATATAAAAAAGACCTACAAAAAAGTCAGCAAAAATATATATCTGTCTTCTAAGAATCACCTATAATTAGGATTTTTGTCTTTATAATAATGTAAATAACTTTATGTCTTAAATGAAACGTGAATTGTTTATAAATATGACTATTCTTAGTAAAAGTAGAATTGATTAATTATCTTTAGTATGTCGTTCTTTTTTAGCGCTAAACCATGTGAGAAGTGAAAAGTATTTTTTTAATTTAATTATAAGGAAATATTTGTACTAACAACGACTACGTTAGGATTATACAATTATTTTAACTAGCGATCGCCCTAAGCTCGAAATTCGACCTCTGACTATTTCATCATAGACTATTTTCTGTTTAACAGTTGCAGTATTCATGAATCTAAATAATGAGTATTATCTACATCACATACTGTCACTTTTCGTTGATTGACAATGTCAATATTTGGGGGGGGGGGGGGGTCTAAATTCAATGTCACTGTTCGGGTTAGGATTCACAGTATTAAGTTATTTAATTTAATATATTAATAGCAGATTTTATTGATAAATTTTAGCGTTCTGCACTCCTTCTCCATATAAACTTTAACTATGCCAAAACTCACAGCCTTCCGTGCACGCATTGCGCTTAAAAATGGATAGAAAGCTTTTGCTTCCCGTATTAATATATAGATAAGGTCTCTTCATAAAAGAGAGAAAAAATTGTAAATTTCAATTATAATAAATGTGTGAACGAAATACCCGTTATATTTAAAATATTAAAATCGAGGTGCTGAAGAAAACCCGCATGTGGCGGCGAAAAAAAAGGAACATATTTGCACCCGTATTTTTTTCTACGCCGGCCAGAAAGTGGTTTTCGCATTTAAGGTTTGTACACACTGCGAGTAAAAAGTCGACATACATGAAAAGTTTGTACCCAGCGTGTTATGTTCGGCTTGTTATTTAAATTTTAAATTACCTAGAGTTTGAATAATGTTTTGAGTATATATATTTTAGTATATTATATATCCAGACGTCTTGTTTGATAAAATTAATAAAATTGAAGTATTTGTTTGTAATGTCAAAATAATAGGTTTTTACTAAATGCATGTGAAAGTTTATACGATACCTATAACAAAAAACCTTTTTTTGTCTTTTTTAAGTGTTTGTTCCGGGTAATCTCCGAAACGTTTAGACCGATTTTAACGGGACTTTCACTGGTAAATAACTGATGTTATAAAGAGTAACTTAGGCTACTATTAGTTTGGAAAAAGAATTAGAGTTCCGCGCAAATAAAAGATCGGTCTTGGTAAATCGATTCGAGCGCTTTAATGACTTACGCTGAGTAAACCATAGGAGATATAACAAATTAATATAGTACATAATGGTAGATATTAAAAAGACCTACAAAAAAAAAAAACACGAAGGAACACCAATAATAAGCATTTTTGTTTTAAATACCTGGGAGCGGGGTAGCAAGATTCGTGCGAGTGCCCGATCGATAGCATACAGTAATCCACGTGAGCGAAGCCGCGGGCATAGCTAGTTCTATAATAAAAATTAACAGGGAATGTCAATTAAAAGTTCTTTTTAACACGCTTTTATTAGCTTCATACGTATGTGTATATAAACTTGTATGTATAAACTTTGAACATAATTTTGACCCCCTTCAAAACGTCCGATTAACTCGAAATTTAGCATACTTAACAAGGACCGACGAAAATTGAATATTTCAAACAGTTAGACCCGTTATCCTTACTAGGATAATCAGGATTAGCGATTTTTTGTTTTCCTAAACTGGACTTCCTGATTTTATTTAAAATCATTGATTTTCATAGTAGAATATTGAAAAAAGAAATAGTTTAAAAAAAAACAAAAATCACGCTTTTATAGAAAATCCAACTAAAATATAGAAAATAGATTTTAATAAACTTGAATTAAGAATAGTGTAATTTTTTTAACATATATAAATTAAGAATAATGTAAATAACAAAAAAAAAATGTTTTTTATTGTGAAAAAGTAACTGTTATTTTATAATGAAGGTTCATAATTTAATGTAAGATATTTTCGATGACGATGTTCGGATATTTTGTTATATTATAAAAAGAGAAGATTTTTAAAAACCTAATCCCGTTCTACTGTATAATCTTAGATACAATTGCAGGAAGGACAGCAAAGTGTTGGTAAAATAGCTGATTGAACTCCGTACACCCGTGCTAGGAAACTTAGGCTCATAACCAATATGCAGTGGCTCCTCGTGGTTCATTAAAACTCGATATTGTGTCGGTATCACAGAACTTACTCTTACTATATGTGTCTATAACAAATATTGAACTAGCTAAATAATCTGGATGTGACATTAATCATGATAAAAGCAGCACTTTTCC
The DNA here is from genome assembly GCA_033032175.1 of Saturnia japonica. Classification (NCBI taxonomy): domain Eukaryota; kingdom Metazoa; phylum Arthropoda; class Insecta; order Lepidoptera; family Saturniidae; genus Saturnia; species Saturnia japonica. The sequence goes on from CM065317.1 coordinate 1,948,119, forward strand.
GTGTAATTGTGTTACAAGGACCCTTGAAAGGCAAAGATACGAAATAACAAGAAGATGGGCAGTAAAGTAAATAAAGAGACAAGGAATGATTCATGGGACAGAGAACGTTCAGAAAAATGAACGTGAAAAAAGTATAAATAAACATAAAACTGACGGTGGAACTAATGTAGGGTGCGTCCAGATCACAGATTAAGATATATGTGAAGATAAGGCACTCCATTTACAGTGCATATAGATAACTGATTGTGCTTTACGGTTTTAATCATGTTATTTTTTGACAGACACTATACATGCAGACAGGCAGACGGACTACGAAGTGACCCTAAAAGAGTTCCGTTTTTCCTTTAGAGGTATAGAACCCTAAAAATAGTTCCTTATTTATAAATACTAGCGATCGCCTAATGATCGAAATTCGATCAGCGACTTTTTAATCGTATATTTTTTTCTGTTTGACATTTGCAGTATGAACCTAAACATTATATCACTTGCTGTCACTTTTCATTGAGTGACAATGTTAATATTTTGGGGGTTTTAAGTTCAGTGGCACTGGTCGGGTTTGGATTCGCAGTATTAATTTATTTTATTTTATATATGAGTAACGGATATTATAGATAAATTTTAGCTTTCTGCACTCCTTCTCCATATAAACTTTAACCATGCCAAATCTCAAAGACTTTCATGAACGCAATACGCTTAAAAAGCTCTCGGAAGTTTTCTTCAAACGTATTAATATAATGATAAAGTCAATAATAAACACGCATTTCTGTCCATCTGTCGCTCGGTAGTGACACGTCAGTTAGTTTTAAATTAAATCTTATTCAATAATTGCTAAATGACGTTCGCTTAAAACGAAATACCTACATAAATAACTCGACATTTTTATATTACACAAATATGAGAATCACATCTTTTTATTTCCTTAAAAATAAACAACTATTTCTAATACTTAAGAAACAATGGAATTGTTAATTAACAAAGAACCTCCTTCGCAATATTCTAAAATTAGTGTAGCGTGGCCCCTAGAAATTTCTTAATAAATTTGTATTAATTAAATCGCTGCCAAGGACCTGGGAAAAGCAGAAACTTGTATACAAAAAAAAAAGTGTAATAAAAATTCATAACTCGATAGAAGTGGGTCTTAATTAGGGAACGTGGGTTAATGAGATGATGTTACGTTTTTCCATTATCTCATAAAGTTTTATTTGAATTCATTAGTGTCAGAACCTATTCGCGAGGTGGCTCGTTACGTCTGATTACACTTTGTAGTTAATCATTGTATTTATATTACAAAATACATATTTATATTACAAAAACGGGCGATTTTTTTTGCAATCTACAACCTACGACCTACCGCGAATCACAAAAGAACAAATTCAAGGAATCTATACTAATATTATAAAGCTGAAGAGTTTGTTTGTTTGTTTGGTTGAACACGCTAATCTTAGGAACTACTAGTCCGAATGTAAAAAATGTTTAAGTGTTGGATATCACGTTTTTTTAGGAAGGCTATAGGCTATACAACATCATACTATGATCAATAGGAGCGGAGCTTCAATGAAAAATGTTGTAAAAACGGGCGAATTTTATTTCTTTTAAGAGTTTCCGTTGCGTTCGCTGCGTAAATGGTTAAGGTTACGCAACAATCGTGTGTGATGGGATTGTTTCTCTTTAAAATTTCTAATAAAAAGGTTTACTCAATATAGTTATAGTTAATATTCAGCGGTAATGTGTACGGACTCTGCGTCGATCGACATGGGTTTCTAATTATGAGCCTTAAATTTCGATTAAGGAAAATATAGTAATGAAACCGTAACATGGTGATAGGTCATTTTCTAATGCCCGCCGACTAGCTTACCACCCTCAAGTTGAAGTTCTGCTGCAAACTACCTGTAGGTATGTTCCGGCAGCTGCATTTGAGATGCAGTCCTCCCACTAGGCTTAGCGTGTCACCATCCTGGGCCACATTGACACCTAACATCAGGTGAGATTTAAAAAAAATAAAAGAATAAAAAAAAATACTGGGGTTCCTAATGTATAGGCATGATTATTCAATGAAAATTCAATTAGATATTAAGTTATTACGTTCGCATATTTTTTTGCAGTGAATACTTCTTTAGCCGCGTTGAGTGATTTTTGGTAGGGAAAAAACTTATGGGTTCGTGCACCGATGATCTCGACATGCTCGTGACGTATTACGCTTGCGCCAGACTAGCACCCCGTAGTATAGCGGCCTGTGTACTTACATACGCATAAATACACTAATATATTTTATATACTCGACTGCATCATATGCGTGTTTGACTTTTTGGACGGGTAAAATCTTGTAATTTCGCGTCACCGACATGCTCTGCAATAATTCATACTGTAATTGATTTAAAAATTCAAAATTGAGTTTTCACTTCTGTCGGCATTTCTTATGACTACCTCTATAATTTTTTTTAAATATCTACACGAATTAACTACAATACATAAAAATGACACTTCCAGTAAGTTCTGAAAGTTTACGTACGAGATCAAACATTTTTCTTTATCTTTACTTCCAAAGTCCGCTGTGTTTTCGCTGGGAACGCTGCTACTAGATACATTAAGAAAGTATTACTTACTATCAGAGATAGGATTAAGTTTTAATTTAGCACCGTCAAAGAGTATAAAACCTTGTTTGTTTAAAAGTGTATCATAAGGTAACTGTAAAAAAAAAACAAGGTACGATGATGGCCGTGGTAACAGTTTTTTTTTGGAAATTTTTATTTTTTACAAGCTGTGCCCGTGGCTTCGCTCACATGGTCCGCGCGAATCTCGCTCCACTGCTCCCGGCTATTTTAAAGACGAAAATGCTTATTTTGGGTGTTCCTTAGAAGATAAATATATACTCTCCTGGATTTTTTTTGTATGTCTTTTTAATGTCTATAATTGTGTAGTACATTAATTTGCTATATCTCTTATGGTTTACATAGCATATGCCATTTAAGCGCCCGAATTGATTCACCAGGACCAGTTTTTTTTATTTGTGCGGAACCTTAATTTTTTTCTAAAATAAAAGTGGCCCAAGTTACTCCCTATATCAGCTATATATCAGTGAAAGTCTTGTCAAAATCGGTCCAACCGTTTCGGAGATTACCCGGAACAAACATACAGGAAGACAGATAGACAAAAAATTTAAAAATGGGCTTTTTGTTATAGGTATCATATATATTTTCATATGCATTTAGTAAAAAACTGTTATTTTGATATTGCAAACAGACATTTTAATTTTATTATTTGTATAGATATCTTTTGTCTGGGACTTTTGTTCCTGTTTTTTTCGATAGCAAACTACTCGCGTACCATTTATTGCTAAACTGCCGCTAAAACAGAATCAACGTGGGCGTGTGTAAAACAACTCATGAAAAGTTCATCGCAATCGTTTCAGGAACACAAGAAGACAAATAAATAAACTTTGTATAAAGATTTATAAGATTTTATATATGGATGTGTATTTTATTACAATATCATTTAGCAAGAGTCTTCATTGTAACTATTTATATAAATAAAAATGAAAGGCTGTCCGTTGGTAAGCGCATAATTTATGAACGGCTCACCAATTTGACTTATTATTTTTAATAATATTAGTAATATTAGTCGGAATAAGGTTTTTAGGAAAATAAAAATTTTAGAAGTTACCTGGAAAAATATTGGAAAACTGAAATTGCTGTTTAAATCCTCCGCCGGGTCGGCTAGTATCTTGTAAAAGTGATTAGTGATCCTACTTATCATGATAATATCCGAAATAGGCAATTGGATGTAGAGGCAAAATTATCAGCATCTTTAAAGAAGAATACTTAATAAAATATCAATATTTTGCAATAAAAATATATAGTGCAATTTTCGTTGAACAAAGACAAAAAAAACGTGACCAATCGGAGAAAATAATATGAACAGTTTCATCGGGAACTCAGTACGACATCTGTAAAACATTTCCCATCTAAGTAATAAAGGATGGGGAAAAGAAAATATCCTCGGAACTAGACCCCTTCGCGCATAACTCGCCGTAATGGGCGATTCTCAAACAAAAAGCGAGCGCGAATAGAAATTGACGGCAAATATGAGCCGGCGCGAAGGTAGGCCCGAAATTAGATTTACGAGTTCGGGAATTTTCGGAACTCATCGGTAGAAGTTTCGGGATCACTTTCGAACGGCATCCCATCAGGGACGCGTCGTGATAGTCGATCGAAAGAACGGATGTAATGAAATCTCGATATGCGATACTTGTAAGTTATAATTAGCTTGAAATAAATCTACACATCATCTACACTACCATATTCCAACAACTGCTGGGCGTTGGCCTATACTAATGGCGATTTACAACAAAAAAATTTAAATTCAGTTGTGTCTGTATGTATGCAACTGACGATATTGATGATCTTATTTATTATATTATTGATTTAAAGATTTGGTTCAGGCCACCCTTAGACTTACTGTATTTGTTATTTGCTTTGTCTACCCAATTATTAAGATAACTAAATCAAATTACCGGTAAACAGTTTAAGGTTAATTTGGTAGTTATAGTACCTACAAATACATTAAGAAAACCTAAAATGTTATATATACTAATTGTAAGGAGAACATATGGACATAATTCTTTTGTAATCCGTCCGTGTAAACAATTTAATTGATTTGTGTCTTCTCTAAGATGCAGTTTATTTACGACGTATTTACTCATTTTAACTTGTGTTTCTCTTGGTAGCTGACTAACTCTCTTTCTTTTATGTATATACATTATATTTTCTATGTGTGAAAACTTGTAATTTGCCTTCTGCTTCGATTATTTTACTACGGTTTCTATGAACTGTTAGTTTTCATATTAATGTAAAATAAATAAACTATACAAAATATAGTAATAATAATGATATTTTATAAGTAGATACGGGTTTGCCTTTACATGTAATCGTGCATGGTGCTCCAGTTCACTTTCAACTTGATACCGGCTTGAGCGAGAAAAAACTTTTGTCCTTTTTTGACAACAGAGTTTCCGCCTTACGCTCTGTCTTTTGTTTCTACATGTTGATAACACATTTGTAACGTTTTCAAATTGCTTTTATTATGAGTATAATGCGTCTATTTATAAAACGTTATTAAGTAATAATAAAAATTAAAATCCTTAATCATTCTACAAACTAATAAAGAGACTTTCTGACCAAATTCATAATCTTTGTCTATTTTACAGACGTCATAAAACATGTAAGTCTGCAACACAGGGCGAATAAATAATAAACAAAAGTTCTTAAACGCCAATTATCACACCGTAAAATTATATAAACTGTCCGGATGAAGATAATAGCCGTATAAAATATGACAACTGGAAACTCGTATGACCGGATAACCGGACCCTCCCTACTGAAGGTACGCATTATCATATAAATGCGGAGTTGACGGAAAAATATTGCCGAGGTGTGTATACGGTTCCACCTGTAGTGAAACGACGAACGTGAGCCAAATAATATAGTAACTACGTATCCCTATGAACTACATGTGTGCTGTTTTTTATATGTTTATTTATTTTTATTTGCTTTGCAAACTATCTGTAGTGTACACATTCTGTTCTTCTTCCCGCGCTACGGCCAAGACAGTCGTTTGCTAGTTTATTTCCACATCACAAGTATGCGAAAAATTCGAAGAGCTACTTATGTGGAAATGTGCAGAAAAGCCAAATTGTTACCGCTTATACAACATAGGTCTGAATAAATTTTGCTATCTTATGGAAAAATATACTTCGCCTGTTTGTAAAAGTTTGGTGTGGAATTGAAGATATGCATATTGATGGAATGTGTTCGGAACAAAACAGAGGGGTAATTTCAAGGCACCCTGCCTTGGTCTCAGGGTTATTTCCATTTTGTATTGTCAAAATCTTACTCCAGTATACGACTTAATTGCTAGTTACTCTAAATAAACTGCTTTAAAACAATTAGGTCGACGTAATTCTAAGGGTTAAAAACCATATAGTAGCAAAAAAAAAACTATCGAAGTGCTATCACTAGCTAATATAATATGACATGGATGCATAAATCAGCGACAACAATTCTGTTGTGGTGAAATGTAGCGTCTATGAAAGAGCGACTAACAAAACTCCTTTTTAACCCTAATCTTTAAGACGAATGGCGAAAGACCAAGGTAACAGTCAAACGTCTGAACTAGAGAGCTATGCAAAATTCCGTGTAAAAATTATTGTAGACTACTTCAAGTCAGTTCTATTAGATATTTTTTGGAAACCACACTAATTACCCATATTATTGACGAGGCGCGACAGCAAGAGGTGTGCTCTGTGACAGCACGCATTATATAAGACGGCATCAACAGGCGTAAAGACCTTTCTCGCTCGATCTATCGGACGATTTGTAGTCCGTGATATTTAATACGTGACAGGAAATCTATTATACCTAGTCAAACATTGTTGGGTTTTCATAAATGGCAACACGGGCTCACCCGGGTATGTGACGCGCCTAGCGCCATCTGCGAGTCGTTGAGAAGCCGTTGCGACAACTGAATCGCTCGCGCACGCTAATATTCTAAAACACTAAAAATTATTATAAAATTGTGTCGTGTGTGCGCAAAAACCAATCTCTGGAGCGAAGCCACGTCCCGGGACACAATACGCGACTTGCGACAGCCCAAGGTGAGTGGAACCGTGCACATGCCATATTACTTTCAAATTTAAAACAGCTATCGAATCACACATTTTGGTCTAATTCGAGCAGGATTACCCAGTTACAATATCAATACAACTAAATATCTAATTATTTACATGCATTTATTGGTATAATTCCCGTATTAATTATATTTTAGCGTTTTAGTCAACGTATTTGTTGGTAGGTAGTTTCAAGTATAACTTGGCGTAAAAAATAACATTTATTTCTATAAGTACACAAGTTACAACTCTGAAACTAGTTTAGATCATATTTTTATTCATAATAACTCCTAATCCAACATAAAACTAAATTCTTAACATCATATTTAGGTTCGTCATTTTCAAAATTAATTTACGTAAAATCGTCGGACAGCAGCCGACAGCCATTGCTATTTTTATTTTGTGGTGTAATTAACTATTTGTTTTATTTTTAATGCCTCCGAAACCTGATGTCAGATTCGATGAGGAGTTTGACAAGTTGTTACAACCACATATTATAAGGAAAGAAATGTGTTTTATGAGATTACAAACTTTATATGATATTTCCAAAAATGTTTGTGACAAACCTGAGTTGCTAGGCGAATTTAATGCTCGTTTTCATGATTTGCCCGAATGGCGGGAAAAGTTCACACAAAGCATTGGTGACATCACACTGATTAAAAATAAATTCTGTCCCGATTATGTACCATCATATAAAGAACTCGAAACTTTTGACGAAATGTACTATTTTATTTGCGGCGTTTCAAGTAGTTTGAACTTTGGACAACATAGTGTAACTGAGAAAGCAGAGGGCAGCTGTGTAAAACCTAGGTTACCTAAATTAGAATTGTTTCCTTTTGACAGTAAGCTTGAAAACTGGCCAACCTTTCGTGACACATTTTCTACCTTAATACACCACAACAAAGATTTAGCGAACATTGAGAAGTTTTATTATTTACTCTCAGCTGTTAGCGGGCCTGCTTTGACTATTGTAAAGTGAATGCCAATAACATCTGATAACTATCAAATCGTTTGGAGTGCGTTAGTGACACGATATGATAACAAACGCGCATTAGCTACAGCATATCTAGATAAAATATTTGCCTTCAAACCGTTAGTGAATGAATCTGCATCTGGGCTTAATGAATTCTTACAGACATATCAGGAAAACATTAGAGCACTTCAGATTCTGGAAATCGAAGATTTAACGGGTTTTATTTTGTTCTATGTTGCTTTGCGTAACCTTGACACCGCAACTAAACGTGAATTAGAAAAAGAACTAGGAGATACAAAACTACCCATTTACGATGATTTAATTACTTTTATTGAAAAATATATACGCGTGCTCGAGAGGTCTGAGTGTACTACTAATTCCACTAGTACAAATAGTGTAACGTACACTCGGGGCCAAATAAAAGGTAGTCAGACGGCGACTCCAAAATTTAAAAATACACAGCGACCGACTTTGTCGTCAGCTGTTATCAATGCAAACCAACATGTAAACTCAAAGAAATCCATGGAGTGTTTGTATTGCAAAAAGGTGCATTCTATTTATCGATGCACCGACTACATCGACCTGTCTCCGGCACAGCGTCTCGATAGAATTAAACAATTAAAACTTTGTGAAAATTGTTTACGCGAACATTCTGTCGATGACTGCCCGTCAAAGGTACGTTGTACGGTCTGCAAAAACAAGCATCACCACACACTGCACATAGATTCTTTTGCAAATTCGAGTTCTAGTGCAGTCTCACTTACGTGTTCAGCTAATGTGACAGTCTTGCTCGGCACCGCGGTTATTCACGTCGCAGATTGTGGAGGTCAGTACCACACCGTACGTGCATTAATTGATAGCGGAGCTATGACGAGCTACATAACTCAAGACTGAGCAACACGATTAGGCCTGTCGCGACGTAAATGTAACTATGAACCGATTGGTCTAGGAGACAATCCAGTTCAGGAGTTCGGTCTTACCACCTGCAAGGTGAAACCCAGACACTGCGATGGACCCATCCTATCTACTGATGCGGTTATCATATCTGATATAGCAAATAATCTACCTACAATGCCTCTTTACAATAAAGTTATTCTACAGTTTCAACATTTGATGTTAGCTGACCCGACTTACTATAGGCCCGCACCCGTTGATGTGTTGCTTGCAGGTGATCTGTTTCCGTGCATCTATAACGGTCAAAAGATACTTCCGCGGGAACATGGATTACCTGTGGCAATGAGTTCGGTCTTTGGGTACGTCATATTGGGTCAGACTGCACATGATCGTCCTACTAGTGGTACCACTCTAACTGCGGCAAATGTTGCTCTGGATAGAACTTTCTGTGCGTTTACTAGAAACCTGGGCCAGGCGATGAAATCCGTTTCGAAAATTGAAAATATACCAAGTGAGGCACTGCGTAACCCAGACGATGAAATCGCAGAGTACTTATTTGCAAAGGAACATAAACAAGACAATACAGGTAGATATGTGGTTAAAAATCCAATTCGACCATCAGTTGAACTCAGCGACTCGAGTCAAATGGCAACTCGTCGACTTCTCAACTTAAAGTCGAAATTAGAAAAGGAGTCTGACCTTAAAACTAAGTGGCATAATATGACTTGCATTGGTGACAGCCAGAACGTGAATTCGAAATACATCATTCCGCATTTCTGCATTACTAAACAGACAAGTGCCAGTACTACTCATCAAGCGCTAATTAATGCTCCTGGCAAGACGTCAAATAATATGTCACTGGATTCAATATCACTACCAGGTCCTAAACTTAATGCCGTTATTATTCAACTGTTGACTAACTTTCGTATAAATAGAATTTGCCTTTCTACATACGTTTGTCAAAGGTATCGGCAAATAAATGTTGATCAGAGTCCGCGACCGTCTCATTATTTTTTATTACGTAAGTTTCTGAATCAATCAAATTACTCATTCGCTGATATATATACTCTCGTTACGTATTACCATCTGAATTTTTAGCCAATCAAGAATGGTTTATCGAACCTCAGTGGCTAAATCTCAAACTGCCCCATTGGCCGATTAAAACCATAGCTGAATTTAGAGACAGTAAGCCACCTGAATTCAAATGTCCTCGGATAATTCTTGTTTTCAACGAGATTAGCCAAACAAAAAGAGTTTACAGGTTGGCAGAAAATTATTTTAACTTCTACAAACTTATAAATATCATTGTCCGATGGTTGCAGTTCACCCATAGTCGCAGAGTAACTGTTCGAAAACGTAAGCCTCTTGGAGCCTTCATTAGGAAGGCACATGATATTATAGTTAATTCCGTTCAAATACATAAATTTTCAAGTTTCAATGATCAACTTCATGATTTTCTATGACAGCATGATTCAAATGTAAATTGGATGATACGTATTTTTAAATACATTTTTGACTCAATATTTTTGAATTGTAAGTTATTAATTCATTAACGATGGTATTATATGAAGTATCTCCTTTATTTTAATTGATAATATTAGTTAAATGAAATGGAGTTATTCTTCGTAGAAATAAGATCGTAAGACTCGAAAGATACAGTTGTTTTTTCTGTATGTCTGTAGTGTATATTTGTAGTTTATTGTAATGTATGTTACGATGTTATTGCTGTTGAAGTAATCTATGCTAATTAATAAAGCTCAAAAGGTTGTTTGAGTGTTTGAACTCGCCAATGTCTGAAGTTACTAGTCAGGTTTCAAAAAATATTTTCGTATTTAGAAGCCTATTTATCGTGAAGGTAATCTAACATCACGCAACGAACTTAGAAGCGGCGCAGTGACTATAAACGTCGAAAAATCTGGCAATGTATAGGTAAGTAGTTATCATATGGTATAAAACAGTCATTTACATTTCAAAAACGCATGTAAATCCGCGGGATACAAGTATCACTCTATAATATTAATAAAATTGAAGTGTCTATTTGTAATGCCAAAATAACATCTTTTTACTAAATACATTTGAAATTATATTATATACGGTACTTTTTACAAAACCCCAATTTTTGTCAATCTGCCTGTCTGTTTGTTTGTTCCAGATAATGTCTGAAACGGATGTACCGATTTTGAGATTTGATTTTTGAGATAGTTGAAGTTATAAGGAGTAACTTAGGCTACTTTTATTTTAGAAAAATAATTAGGGTTACGTACAAATAAATAAAAATCAGGTCATGGTGAATCAATTCGGACGCTTAAATGGCTTACGCTGAGTAAACCAGAGGTGATATATCATATTAATGTACTACATAATTGTAGACATGAAAAGGATCTACAACAAACAAGAGCTTATATGTATCTTCTAAGTTTCACCAACAATAAGCATTTTTATCTTGAAAATAACTGGGAGCAGGCGTAGAACAATTCGCGCGTGTACCGGATCGACGATATTCTGCTGGCCACGCGGGCGCAGCCGCGGGCACAGCTGGTTTTATAGTAAAAAGAAAAATGAATGTGAAAATAATTCTTCACATACGAGTAGGTATAATAGATCCCAGAGTTCGAAGCCGTTACGTATAAAAGCCGAAAGGGATCTATTCATATCAAATTGTTTCGTCATACACGGATAATAAAAACCTTTACCTATCGCCGTGTTGGGGGGGATTAATGCGGGATAGTTTCTGGTTAGAGAAAATTGCGAGTCGGGGTCCGCGAGACCCCAGGGGGATTTGTGAGCTAAGGCGGGCACGGGCATAATGCCCGATTTCACTCCGGTTCAGGCTGTCTATGCGTTTTTTTTTTGTTTCTTGCGAGATTCTTTTTTGATGCCATTCTTGTGGAATAAATAGGTTATATTATGTATTCATCTGTGAATTTTTGTCACACCTGTATCAGAGTCCCTGAATTAAAGAATTAAGCGAACCTATGAAGCTTTGGTGGCTGATTGGTAGCGTGTACGTAATTCGATCAACGTGTGTTCGAATCTGTCCAATGAGCCATAGCGCCCGGTGAAGAAAAAACATCGTGATGAAACCATAGCATGGTGGTAAGACTTTTTCCATTGCTCGCTTGGCTAGCTACCACCCTCAAGTTGATAATCTGTAGCCAAGTACCAAGTACCAATTGGTGTACCGTGCTTACTATCTTAGGCCATATGGTCACTTAAGATCAGGTGAGATTGTGGCCACAACGATAGCGTAACCTTACATAAGTTCAAATATAATCTACATAATATCAATTGCATATTACTATCAATATGAAGGTACGTTTATTGATCAATCACGCTCAAACGGTTGGACGGATTCTTATGAAATTGTGTATACTAGCGGTCGCCCAGTGATCGAAATTCGACCAGTAACTTTTTAATCGTAGACATTTGCAGTATGACCCTAAACAATGTATATTATATAACTTTTCATTGAGTGACAATTTCAATATTTTGGAGGATCTAAGTTCAAAGGCACGGTCGGATTCGCAGTATTAATTTATTTTATTTAATATATTAGTAACAGATATTATAGATACATTTTAACTTTCTGCACTTTTTCTCCATATAAACTTTAACCATGTCAAATCTGTCTTCCGTGCACGCAATACGATTAAAAAGGAGTATAAAGTTTTTGCTTTACGTATTAATATAATGACGATGATTATCAAACGTTATCTTTTTATAATATAAAAGTACATCACTGCTTATCGATTACTGATGAAAGTTGATAGCACATATAGAACAACCCCTTATAGTTTACGCTTGACTAGACAGAAAATAACCTCAGAATCCGAGCAAGTACATTGAAACCCACTTCAATCTCTTAACTATTAATCTCTCTGTTATATGTAGGTATACGCTTACTGAGTTAAGTAAACTAACACTGTATTAATATTTAATTTGTTTTCTATCAGTACTACTTCATTTTAAAACTATCTGAGTAGGTAATGTTTTAAACGCCAGAGATTAAAAATGTAGCTGAAATATTTTCTAGTAATTCTAACCTTATTTTATGTTTTTCAATTTTCAACTCACTCGCTTTATTTTTTTCTTGTTTATTTTTTGTTACTGCACTAGTTGTGCCCGACGGTTTCATCGGTGTTCAATTTATTCAGCCAACTCTATTCCGCGTAGCTGCCAACGCACCTGTAAAGCCTATCTCATATGTTCCCTAGTATCGTAGCGTGGTATTATATAGCCTTTCTCAATATATGGGCTATAAAATGTTAAATTAATTTTTCCAGTTATATGAAGTATGTTAGAGATTATTTAAAACCTTTTTATTTTAATTAACACCGAATAACTAAACGAATGCAACCGAGTCTCTTTATAATAAATAAACCGTGAAATATAAAGTAATAATAGTGTGTAAATGTTCTTATTGTTGGGCGAAGGAGGGAATGCACGAGTGAGCTTAATCACTCAAAACGCCCGCGCCAACTCACGACGTATTGGCGATTACAAACGCTGAGAAATTGTTAATTCTATATTTTCCCACTCCATAGTACTACTATTTATAATTCTCAATATTTCGAGTTCTACATGTAATTTTTCTTTACCGTCAGATGATTAAACGTTAGCGAAATTTGAAAAATTATTTGACAAGAATCAGTCAATGTTTTTGTGAACTTTTTTTTACTAATAATTTTATGAAATAACGTATAAATTTAACTAATTAACAATAACCGTAAATACCGATGCTTAAAACAATTCAAAGCTAATAAATTCATTAGATGCTTTAACTTAGGCTCAAAACCGCATCGTTATATACTTGAAGTTTAATCTCGATTTCAAAGACAAACTCGTGGTTTACTCGCAAGTTCGACCCGTAAATTATCCATCGAGCTGTTTTTGATAGAACATAAATTATTATTAACTCTTCCGTATATTAACTTTTGTCTAATTATATTTACAGATACAACGAAAAGAAAAACATGTTATTTAATTAGACATTAAAAAAAACGTAACTGTTTTTCAATCTATCTATTGCGTCTTTAGCTAGTCGAGTTCCTAAAGGGTTTCTGCTTTGACGTATATAACTGTCCATAGAAGTTCTCGACTTCTCTCATGAGTTCCGGTTTGAATGACACGATTCTGTCGTCAGCTTTGTGAGATAGCTTTGGCCAGTAGACAGTTCTCTTTCGATTATTTTGGAACCTTTCTATCTATCGCCTATTTAATACGATTCGTATTGACTTTGAGATTCAATCATTAAGCTGCCGACAAGCACAGGCATCAGCTGTAAACTGCACAACCACGTCACACCTCTCTTCCGTGAGTAGAGTCTGAGAGTTTTTTGGTTCCGTCTGTACGACGGGTCTTAAAGACCTTGGAATCCACTAAATCGTCCGCCCAGTTCCAGTTGAAACCTCTCGGGGTTTTGGAGCTGGTTCGTTACTGGGCCAGTCAAGATCTTTCGAGCTTCAAACTAAAATTCAATGTGCCTCGTACTATACGGTGATCGTTTCCGGTTTTGACCGCATTCACTTCCGAACATTCATCGGTGTTCGCTGTCATTCCAACCTATAAGCTTATCAACATACGCTGACGCTGGGTATACGCTGGCTGTTTTATCATCATGAACATGATGGTCGTGACCCAGTCGGGTGTCACCCTTCCACCTCTTTTGATTATTGGATAAACATCGGGAAATCCCAGAATACTATAGCAGGTGTTATACTCCTATTACTTAGCAATTGTCTGTCGGCGAAAGCGGTTGGTTTTATGTACTTATTCGCCGTACCAGCGGCTGCGCTCGCATTGTCTACATAATACCGACGATCGGATACACATGGACGAAGTCGTGCTACCCCCACTCCCAGATATTTTAAAGACAAAAATGCTTTTTGTGGGTGATCCTTCGAAGATAGACATACTTATGCTCTCGCTGATTTTTATGTAGATCCTTTTAGTATCTACGATTATGTAGTACATTAATTTGATATATGTCTTTTAGTTAAGCGTAAGCCATTTAAGCGCCCGAATTGATTCACCATGTTCACCAGACCATTATTTGCGCTGACCCTAAAACCTAATTCTTTGTCTAAAATAACATCAGATATCTGCCAGTGAAAGTCCTGTCAAAATTGGGCCTACGATTTCGTGATTACCCGGAACGAACAGACGGACAGACAACAATTAAATAAATGGTTTCTTGTTATTTATGCTGTATATACTTTCATATGCATTTAGTATAAAGCTGTTATTTTGCCATTCAGACAAACATGCACTTCCATTCTATTTATTTATATAGATATAAAAGGTATTTCATCTGAATTCATACATAAACATTTATAATAATGTTCGTATCAAATTCAGTTGAACGCACAATACATCAAGTTATAACAAACGAGCACTTTAAAGTTTCTCTATCTAAAACCGCTTTCAACATTATTACCTTCATTTATATGTTATAATATTAGAATTATAACAAAACAAACTCTATAGCTAAAGGTTTTAAGTTGAAAATAGTATGAGTAACCTCTATAACTCGTGGTTACTTTAATTAATCATCCGTCGAGCCGGAAAATCTGCTCTCCGCCGTACAACAATAACGTCTAAAAAGTTCCCAATCCGACAGAAATTTTGACGGCCGCCGTCCATTGTAATCTATTCATTGTCTCCTGAGCCATTTACGTGGAAATATGCTCGATGATTAATCGGGCGGTGTGTACGAATAACAAATTTTCTTTTTGAATGTTCTTAGCGGTTTATATAAATTTCACTTCGAACATTCCACATAGCATATTTTTGATAGTTAATCCATTTTGAACTTTTCGAAATTTGAAGCAATGATAGCTCAGTCGTAGCACGTAGAGACGCGCCTAACGACGTCAGTTCGAATCTCTGCAATGAGCCTGAGCTTTCGATGTAGGAGAACATCGGGTTGAATTATTGTGGTAGGGCATTTTATAATATGCGCCTGTCTACCACCCTCAAATTGAAAATATGTCACCAAGCACCTATAGGTGTGTTCCGGCAGCTGCACTTGAGAGCCAGATGTCCCACTAGGCTTATAGTGTTAAGATCTTGAGTCACACCATCATTAAAAATTTTTTGAGATAATGGCCAAATGCGAAAACTATAAAAATTTAAATCAAAACAATATTTAACAAAAAAACAGAACCTATTTCACAATGGTTTTGAAAAGTTTCCTGATGTATCTTCGAACATGAATGTTCAATGTCAATTAAATCATATTCGGACTACCCTTGGGGTATTTCCTATCCAACAAAAAAATAATCATAATAATTAAACAATGAAGTTATGGCTGAACATCGAAAAAAAAACATTCAAAATCAAAATAACCTTTATTCAATTTAGGCCCTAAGAAGGCACTCATGAACGTCAAAAACTACTTCCGGTTCGGAAAATATCCCAGACTTCGAGAAGAATCGGCAAGAATCTCGATCGAGTTTTTTTTTTTTTCAATTTTACAAATGTTTATACAACAGGTACAAAAATAATAATTTAGTGGACACACAGACAAATTCGAAATCGAATTGAGTAACCTCCTTTTTTTGTCGGTTAAACATTCAAAGTGTTCTGATAGGATCATTGTGGCCTATTTATTTTTTAATGGTGAAAAGGGGGCTAACGGGCAGGTGGCGCACTTGATGGAAAGTGATCACCGCCGCCCACAAACACCCACATTACCCGAGGGCTCGCAGATGTGTTGCCGGCCTTTTAGGAAAGATATCGGATAACGGTCACCATGTTCATATTTAAAAAACAACAATCGTGGAAACTTGTATATCATCATATCAGCCGAAAGACGCCTAACGCTGGAAATAGGCCTCCCGTAATAATCGCCACAAAAAGCGGTCCTGGGTTGTTTGCATTCACCGGATTCTCACAACTGTTACCAGGTCATCGGACTATCTTGTTTTAGATCTACCCACGCTACGTCTTCCGATACGTGGCCGCCACTCGAGAACTCTTCGGCTCCATCGGCCATCAGTCCTACGAGCAATGTGCCCCGCCCACTACTAATTAAGTCCAGCGATTCTTATGCGGATCTCGTCATTTCTAATTTAATTACAATTTTATTTTGGTATATTTATATATTAATACGTGAAGCAAAAGCTTTCGGTACCTTTTTAAGCGTATTGCGTGCACGGAAGACTGAGATTTAACATGGTTAAAGTTTATATGTAGAAGAAGTGCAGAATGCTAAAATTTATCTATAATATCTATTACTAATATATTAAATTAAATATTAATTAAGACTGAGAATCCCAACCCACAAAATATTGACATTGTCACTCAACGAAAAGTGACAGCAAGTGATGTAGATAATACTCATTGTTTATGAATACTGTAAAAATCAAACAGAAATTAGTCTATGATCAGAAAGTCGCTGGTCGAATTTCGACCTTAGGGCGATTGCTAGTATACTGAATTATGTACAAGTATTTGTATTTATAGATCGCTTTGTCAACGATATCTTCTAGAAAGTCACCGCTATACTCATCATTCAATATAAAAATTAAACTATTTCCAGTTTGAGTTCAGCCCTATATTTTCTTTGAACTTAAGAACGGGGATTCATCCCACGATCCTATTCGCTATTAAAGAAATCTATTATCATTATTATAAGAAAAATAAAAAGTATAGTGCTCTGATAATTGCGACCATTTATGCTACTGATCATATTGGGTATAATACCACTTGCGCAAACTGTTAGAAATGTTGCTACTAATGTATAATATATCTCTGCCTTCCATGATATGGATATAACGTGATGTTATATGCACAGCAGCAAAGCAGCATTAATCAAATCTCATTCTTGGTCAAGCACTACAGTTTTAACCGTCTAGCCGCTCTCAGCAGGGTATCAGGCACAAACTCGCAAATCAGCTCGTTCAGTTTACGTTGAAAACTAAAGTAAGCGTTACTTTCCCACTAGATTTGTAATGTACATAATATGATGAGATCTGTTAAGAATAGCAAATACTTTACCATCGTTTAAATGTACCTGGGCATTTTAAAATAGAAACTTTAGCGGAAGCGAGGAACAGAGTGTAAGTTCCTCATCCGCCATAGAAAAGGGAGGATCCTGCGACCAGACGGGTGTTATGTCTGGCGGGCAGCTGCCCAACGGTTGTTGTCGGGTTCTTGTATATATACTTAATTGTTCGGTTAATTTCTATATCGCGACGTAGGATGTCAGTTGTGGCGGAGATGTCGCTATGTGTAGGATACGTCAGTTGTGGCGAGAGATGTCGCTAAAAAACTATTTTTGCATACCTGTCAATTTTCTTTTATTATGAAAATATGCACTGAAAGATCGTGTGCATAAAAATATATTACATACTAACGGTGAAATAAAGTATTTTTATTTGATTACGACAAAAACAAACATCACAATATTGATTAACCATATTAAAATTAAATATAAAATTCATTTTAATTTAGAAAATATGAATTCATTACTTTTAAACGAAATACAACTAACATAAGTGAATTCTGAACTGTAAAGTACCTTGTATGGATAAATCATCTTGCTTTAAATATTTTTATAATACATGAAAATAAAAAATATACAAATATATGACAAATGGCATTTACCAAAATGTCCGATAAACAAAAATCGCATTACACCAAAACACTTTATTTTGTGATCCATGCTATATGTAACCGACGAACTTTTTGATGTTGTTTTTAGTTCTTCAGATTGTGGATTCGAATGTAACAAATAAGCCTGAACTTTCGAATGTCGTAATATAACGATGAGGGTACTTTCAACTTGAGTAAATGGCCTAATTTAAAAAGTCAATCCCATTTAATAAAGTTTATCGTGATACTATCTTCTGCGATATCAACACAAAAAGGATTAATTGCTATTCAATGTTAAACATTTAATAAAAACAAGCAAGTCTTCTTTTTTGCTACTTTACGGAGGCACTTTCTTTTTAGTATTTTTACAAGAATACTTTTCTCTCTAAGGACTGACCCCGGTATCGCAGTCGACTTTACCAACATTATATAAATAACGAGCACAAAGTACACCTAGACTCAAAATAATTATTTATGAATCACATAAATAATAATTGTTCTCTGCGGCTTTATATGCAAGGTGACTGCTTAAACCACTACGCCATTTATGCAGTTAAAGTGCATTTAAAGGGGCCCACTATATTTTGTTGACATGAGTTGCTGAAACATAACGTAACATGTTACGTTTCTCTAGTCGTATTGAAGTATCTGAACTCGTTTGTGTGTGGTCTGGGGAGCGGCAAGGGGGGGGGGAGTGACGCGTACCTGCGCCGGTCGAGAGCTAGGCAGGGAGGAGGGGAGCCTGCGTATTGATTATTCCGGGTCTCGCGTCACTTTCGCCCGGTTCTAATGCGAGATCGTAACGTTTTGGCTCGACACTCGTTAGTACTCTCTTACCGTATAAATATTTATTTATCATTTCGCTGTATCATTGTAGAGGTGACAGAGAGATTGTGTTGAAATATAATATTTATTTAGTAATATAGTTTAGTTTTATTCGTAATAGTTATTTATGATATTAGTGCGGTATGTTGGGTTTTACAAACGAGTAGACGAAAGCCGAGGGCTTACCGTATTAGTCACGAGTTTGTAAAAAATAACTTACGCACGCGTTTCTTACGTTTTCCAAGACATTTGCGAAAAACAGTACAATAGGTACAACGGACTTTTTCATTCGATGATCTTTAATAGCAAATAAGAAATTATACAGATAATTCACTGCTCTTGGAAATTAATAGTAAAATTTGCGTGTCATTCAAAATATCAGGTGGAAGAAATTCCATATTAATATTTGATTCATCGCTTGAACCTATATTATTATTTTGTTTATAAATAGCAGTCTAAAAGTCGCAATAATCTTTGACGTTTCTGATATGAAAATGACGCGAAATTGCAAATGGCGTCATGTTCGCGTGGCGAAAATTAAAACTACATCTTTCATCTCATTTTTTCTTTAGTTTTAAAGTGACATAAAAGTATCAAGAGCGCTTTCAAGGAGGTTCGATCATTAAATATACTTATTCTCTTAATATGAAACTCCTTGTTGGAATTCTTATATATTTTTTTATGGAAATAAAAAAAATTCTTTGGAAATCGATTAGATTAGCTCGAGGAAAGACAACAAACTCAGAGTTATCTAAAATCCGAAGCAAGGATGGAAGTATTATAAAAGGAGAAGAATATGTGTTGAAGAGATGGAAGGAATATTTTGAAAATTTGTTTGAAAGGGAAGAGATGCTAGCGCCATTGGAAGTACCTGCTCTTGTAACGAACAAAAGTAAACCTGACAGCATCATCAGTATGGAAGAGATTATGAAAGGATTAAAAAGTATGAAATCTGGTAAAGCTGCGGGGTATGACAGGGTGTCTGTCGAAATGCTAAAGGCTGGACAGGGTGTGGTAGCAAGTCAGTTATACCACCTTTTCAACTTGTGTTGGATAAACGGTCGGATACCGGGAGACTGGCGCAAGGCTGTGATCGTACCGTTATACAAGGGAAAAGGGTCACAACAAGACTGTAAAAATTACCGCGGAATTAGCCTTCTCAGTGTTGTCGGCAAACTGTATGCTAAGGTAATAATTGAGAGTTATGTTAGAAACAGATGATAGAATATGGGATGTACAAGCGGGATTTAGAAAGAGTATGGGATTTACGGACCAGGTCTTTTTCTTAAGGTGCATAATTGAAAGACATTTGGCAACAAACCAAAAAGTATTTTGTGCATTCTTGGATTTAGAAAAGGCCTATGACAAAGTGATGAGGAATGAGTTGTGGTTGGCATTGTCTAGGCATGGGGTTGGCGGGGATTTGATACAAGCATTGAAATATCTCTATGAGGATTCCAGTGCTTGTGTTAGAATAAATGGAGCATACACTGAATGGTTTGATATCCAAAAGGGTGTCAGACAGGGATGTGTAGCGTCTCCACGGCTGTTCAACCTATTCATGGATATTTGTCTAACAGATTTGAAAGAGAATGATTGTGGACTGAGAATGAACGAGTTACTTGTCAAATGTCTTCTTTACGCTGATGATCAAGTTTTACTTGCATCGTCGGCTAAGGATTTGCAAGCGACGGAGAATGAATGACGGAGTGAATGAGGCTTTGAAAAGAAAGCGAATGAAAGTAAATGCAAAGAAGAAGAAAATTTTGGTGTTTGAAAAGGAAGAAAACTTGACAGAAGTATGTGTCCGGATTGATGAGGATGAACTGGAGCAAGTAAGTGAGTTTGCATACTTGGGATCGATGTTTACCAGGGATGGAAAGTATGAGAGATATATAGGAAGGAGAGTAAATGCCGGTAATATGGTGAATGGGGCGTTACACTCCTTTATGAGCAGACAGAGTATTTCTATGAAAGCTCGTTTGGCTGTGCATAGAAGAGTGTTGGTTCTAACACTCATGTACGGAAGTGAAAGCTGGGTGTGGCAGAAAAATCATGAAAGTAAAATAAATGCAGTAGAAATGAGAGCGCTAAGAGGTATGTTAGGAGTGAAATTGAGTGACAGGATAAAAAATAGTGTAATAAGAGAGCTTTGTGGTTTGAAAGAAGATATAGTCACACAAATTGAGGAAGGGATGCTTAGATGGTTTGGGCATGTTGAGAGGATGAATGAAAGAAGAATGACTAAACAAATTTATGATGCTAATATGAAAGGAATCGTTGGAAGAGGAAGGCCTAGACGAACATTTATCGATCAAATCGGAGACGTTCTGAAGAATGAGAAGGTCAGAGTACTCTAAACCGACCAGCATGCATGAAAATATTAATGAATGTCGAAGAAGCGAAAGAGGTATGCCAGGATCGTAGCAGGTGGAAGGACGTGGTCTCTGCCTACCCCGTTGGGATATAGGCGTGATTTATGTATATATGTATGAATTAAAAAAAAAACCGTTAAGGATACGCACGGCGCAATAAAACAGAGTATGCGCTAAAACAGGTACTTAGGTAAGAGCATCTATTTTACTGCACATTCCGTTGTATGGTGCGTAACTTTTTGTAGTAAAGAAATAAACATAAGCCGGTTAGCGCCACCTATCGTACAAATGTTACATTCACACTGGCATAGATATTCCTTGTTCTTGTTTGCTCGCGTTGCGTATAATAAAGTGTTACTGTTGGATTTTAATATACTTAACTATAAAACTAAAGCTTCTAGCTCTGCTGTTTTATTTCTACAGGTTATGGGCCTATCTCATAATAATTAGAAACAGTATTTAGTAAAAAGTTACAAGTTTAGTTCCGAAAAGTAAAGTACCGCGTGTAATAAAAAGTGAGGTTAAGTAGCCGACTCCGGTTATTAATTTTTGCAGCGTATTTTATATAAAAACCTATCAGTTTCCGAAGCAATGTCGATAAACACCGTGCATATTGATAAACTGACCGGAAGGGACAATTACAATACGTGGAAATTCGCTGTAAAAGCCTACTTAGAGCACGAAGATTTGTGGTCGTGTGTGAATCCTGACAAACAGGAAACCATTGACGCTACCAAGGATGTAAAGGCCAAAAGCAAGATTATTCTCCTGGTTGACCCAAATAATTACCACCACATAGAACAAGCTGTGAGTGCCCGGGATGTGTGGGTCAAACTTAAGTCTGCGTTCGAAGACTCCGGATTGAGCAGGAAAGTAGCTTTATTACGTGATCTTATTAATACAAACCTAGATAGTTGTACCGATATTGAGGATTATGTAAATAAACTAGTAACTACCGCTCATAAGCTGAGAAATATAAGCTTCAAAATTGACGATGAATGGTTGGGTACTTTAATGTTAGCAGGTTTGCCAGATCAGTACAAACCAATGATAATGGGAATAGAAAGCTCTGGTGTTGTAATAAGTGCAGATTTTATCAAAACTAAGTTGCTACAAGAAGTGAAAAAGGAATTTGATACTACTGCATTGTACACAAAGCATAGATACCCAATAAAGAAAAATTATAGTTCCCAGAATAATCAAAATAAACCCCGTGGTCCCCGTTGCTACAATTGTAATAGATATGGGCATCTGAGTAAGAACTGTTTTGCCAACAAAAAGGAAAGTTCTAGTACTAATAAAAATTATGCTGCAGTTTTTTCAGCTTGCACAGCAATGGACGATTATAATTGGTACGTGGATTCTGGTGCATCCATGCACATGACAAGAAGATCTGATTGGTTATATGAAACAAAGACACCTCCGATACAAAGTATAAAGGTGGCCAATAATTCTTCAGTTACCGTACAGAAGATGGGAAATTTGGATCTCAATCTCTGCTGTAGTGATGGTAAAGTAAACCAAATCCAGGTAAGAGACATTTTGTTTATACCAGAACTGAGTACTAACTTATTGTCAGTTAGCCAGTTAGTTAAAAATGGATGTCAAGTTAATTTCCATAGTTGTGGCTGCAATATTTACAACAAAGAAAAAAGATTAGTAGCAACGGCGAGACTAACCAACAACATGTATAAATTGAATACTGTAGGAGGAGGCGCATTTCTTACTGCCACTGATAGCATTGAGAGTTTAGATGTATGGCACCGTAGAATGGGACACCTCAATTATGTTGATGTAAAAAAGTTAGAAACTTGTACTGAAGGGATGAAAATTACAAAAAATGATAGTAAATCATGTATTCCATGTATACAAGGGAAACAAACTAGATTACCATTTAAAAATGAAGGATCAAGAGCAACATCACTTCTTGAGGTTATTCACTCAGACCTCTGTGGCCCCATGGAATCTCCATCAATGGGAGGGGCAAAATATTTTATAACATTTATTGATGATCTTTCTAGAAAAGTGTTTGTATACTTTTTAAAGGACAAATCAAATATAACTTCAGTTTTCCATAACTTCAAATGTGAAGTGGAAAATGAGTTGAATCAAAAGATAAAAATTATCCGGACAGATAATGGCACTGAATATTGTAATAAAGTTTTTTCGAAATATCTTTCAGACTCCGGCATCAAGCATCAAACTACGACGCCTTACACACCTGAACAGAACGGTTTGAGTGAGAGAAAGAACCGATCTCTAGTAGAACGCGCCAAGTGCATGCTCAGTGATGCAAAATTACCAAAAACCTGTTGGGCCGAGGCTGTGTCAACAGCGGCCTACATTATAAATAGATCCCCATCTCGAGTTCTTAATGACATAACACCAGAAGAAAAGTGGTCAAGAACAAAACCTAATATTTGTCACATGAAAATATTTGGATGTAAAGCCATGGTTCATGTACCGAAACAACAGAGGCAAAAATGGGACTCAAAATCTACTGAAATGAGGTTTGTTGGCTATTGTGAAAATACAAAAGGATACAGATTATTAGACATAAAAAAAAGAATAATTTTGAAGAGTAGAGATGTTATATTTATAGAAGAAAGTCAAGAAAACTTAAAATCAACACTTACTATGACAAAACCAAACATAGAACCAGTTTCATTAACGTTGGGTGTAAGTACACAGAGTACAGAATTAGAAGTACCAACTCCGGATGAATCTAGTTTGGAAAACAAAACATATGATCAGACACTTAACCAAGACTCTGAAAATCCTACTTCAGAAAGTAGTTTATCTTTATCTTTTTCAGATGCAAATGACTCTATTTATATACCTAGCAGTGGAGAGATAGCCGATAACAGTTCATTTGAACATGATTTTTCCAATGTTACACTAAGACCACAGAACCAGAAGCGTGTACAAAAACACAAAATGACAAAGAAATCTGATGACAAGTTATGTTATGCAAATCTGGCTATATGCAATGATCCGATGAGTTTAGAAGAAGCTTTATCTTGCACAAATTCACAGCAATGGTTACAAGCCATGGAAGTAGAATATAAGTCATTAATTGAAAATAAAACTTGGATATTAGCTAAACTGCCACCTGGTAAGAAAGCAATACCGTGTAAATGGGTGTACAAGACTAAGATAGATGAGAATGGAACCATAGTCAAGTACAAAGCACGGTTAGTTGTGAAAGGATGTGCTCAGAAAAAAGGTATTGACTATGATGAAGTTTACTCACCTGTTATAAGATACACCTCGCTCCGTTACCTACTGGCACTAGCTACGAAATATGACATGGACATAGATCAAATGGACGCTGTTTCAGCATTCTTACAAGGCGACGTTGAAGAAGAGTTATATATGGTACAGGCACCTATGTATGAAAATGGCAATGACACAGATGTCTGTCTATTAAAAAAATCGTTATATGGACTGAAACAAGCCAGCCGTAATTGGAATAAAAAACTAGATGTTACACTCAGAGAAATAGGTCTGAATCGTTCAAGTATGGACCCATGTATTTATTATAAAATATCCAGTGAGAAAGATATTTTATTTTTAGCAATTTATGTTGACGATTTGATTTTATTCACAAATTCAAAATATACAAAAAACCATGTAAAACAAAAGTTATGTGAGAAGTTCTGCATGAAAGACATGGGAGAATTAAAATACTGTATTGGACTTCATGTAACGAGAGACAGGAAAAATGGTATTATGTATATTAACCAAAAGAAATACATACAGGAAGTACTACAGAAATATGGTATGTCAGACTGTAAACCTGTCAAGACACCAATAGATCCACTTACAAAGTTACATTCAACTGGTGAAGAAAATGCAATATTGAGAAATATTCCTTACCAAGAAGTAATTGGATGTATGTTATATTTATCTCAAGGGACGAGACCAGATATCAGCTATGTAGTTAATTACCTAAGCAAATATAACAATAAACCAGAAATGAAACATTGGGTAACTTTAAAACGATTAATGAAATATCTACGAGGCACCGAAAACTACAGTTTGTCTTACAAACAATGTGCAGAAGAAGAAATCGTTCATGCCTATTGTGACGCCGATTGGGCTAACTCTGAAGATGACAGAAGGTCCTGCACAGGATACACTTTTATATTTCAGGGAGGATCTATATCTTGGAGCTCAAAGCGACAACCTACTGTTGCACTGTCAACAACAGAGGCGGAATACATGTCTTTATCAGCCTGCACCCAAGAAGCACTATGGCTAAAACAACTGCAAGAACAGTTTTGGCCACATCTCAAGCATCATACTATACGTATTTATTGCGACAATCAAAGTTGTATTAATCTTTCAGGAAACGATGTTTATAATTTCAGAACCAAGCATATAGATGTCCGGCACCATTTTATCCGGCAGAACATATGTAAAAAGGAGATTGAGGTACAATATGTCAACACTGGAGAGATGGTTGCTGACGTCCTCACCAAAGCGACTCCACAGATCAAGCTAGACTACTTCTCTAGAAAAATGGGCTTATGTTTAAGGGAGGATGTAGTAAAGAAATAAACATAAGCCGGTTAGCGCCACCTAGACTCAAAATAATTATTTATGAATCACATAAATAATAATTGTTCTCTGCGGCTTTATATGCAAGGTGACTGCTTAAACCACTACGCCATTTATGCAGTTAAAGTGCATTTAAAGGGGCCCACTATATTTTGTTGACATGAGTTGCTGAAACATAACGTAACATGTTACGTTTCTCTAGTCGTATTGATGAAGTATCTGAACTCGTTTGTGTGTGGTCCGGGGAGCGGCAAGGGGGGGGGGGAGTGACGCGTACCTGCGCCGGTCGAGAGCTGGGCAGGGAGGAGGGGAGCCTGCGTATTGATTATTCCGGGTCTCGCGTCACTTTCGCCCGGTTCTAATGCGAGATCGTAACGTTTTGGCTCGACACTCGTTCGTACTCTCTTACCGTATAAATATTTATTTATCATTTCGCTGTATCATTGTAGAGGTGACAGAGAGATTGTGTTGAAATATAATATTTATTTAGTAATATAGTTTAGTTTTATTCGTAATAGTTATTTATGATATTAGTGCGGTATGTTGGGTTTTACAAACGAGTAGACGAAAGCCGAGGGCTTACCATATTAGTCACGGGTTTGTAAAAAATAACTTACGCACGCGTGTCTTACGTTTTCCAAGACATTTGCGAAAAACAGTACAATAGGTACAACGGACTTTTTCATTCGATGATTTTTAATAGCAAATAAGAAATTATACAGATAATTCACTGCTCTTGGAAATTAATAGTAAAATTTGCGCGTCATTCAAAATATCAGGTGGAAGAAATTCCATATTAATATCTGATTCATCGCTTGAACCTATATTATTATTTTGTTTAAAAATAGTAATCTAAAAGTCGCAACAATCTTTGACGTTTCTAATATGAAAATGACGCGAATTTGCAAATGGCGTCACGTTCGCGTGGCGAAAATTAAAACTACATCTTTCATCTCATTTTTTCTTTAGTATTAAAGTGACATAAAAGTATCAAGAGCGCTTTCAAGGAGGTTCGATCATTCAATATACTTTTTCTCTTAATGTGAAACTCCTTGTTGGAACTTTTATATATATTTTTTATGGAAATAAAAAAAACTGTTAAGGATACACACGGCGCAATAAAACAGAGTATGCGCTAAAACAGGTACTTAGGTAAGAGCATCTATTTTACCGCACATTCCGTTGTATGGTGCGTAACTTTTGAACGGTGTATACAGGCTTCATAAATACATTTTTTGGGCAAAAGTGTTGAAAAAATATTTTATGGACGCACTATAAAATATGTAATACAAATAAAAATGAAATACTGTTCGTTGGTAAGCGCTTAACTAGATAACTGATGTACCGATTTAGCGAATTATTTGTTTTATGGTAGTAATAGTCCGAGTAAGGTTTATAAGGAAAGAAAAATTGTAAAAAAAATCCCACCAAATTTTGTAAAGGAAAAATCTGAACGTCTTTTTTTGTGTCTGATTTTTGTATGAATTCAAGACCATAACTTACGGTTCAAAGCATGTTGATATGCATAATTGATTTTTTGTTTGGCCATGGAAAAGCAGGAAAAAAACGGTATAGGGGGCGCTATGGTTGTTTTTTGATGGTAAACAAGCAAACGAAGCCCGCCTGATGGTAACCGTCTACCGTAGCCTATGGATGCTGGTAATACCATAGGAATCACTGCGCTTTACCGATCTTTAACCCCCCAACCTCAAGGAGCTCTGGAGGACCGCAGTAACACAACACAAGAAGGTTATTTACCCGCGATCTTCTATAGGTGGTCTTCGGGTGGAGGTATTCCACCAGTCGGGTTGCCATAAGTAAAGAAAAATTCTCTGTGCCTTACCTCTCTTAAAGTCTACCTCTTGGTCAAGTTATTGACTATTGGGAAGGACAGAACAAAGTTTTCCGGGCCAACTCGTGTTATATAAATATTGATGTTTAATAATATATGCGATTGATATATTTGGTTGAAAAGCCACTATATGTATTTAAAAAATCACTAATGAAATACGCATTCCAAACCGTAAACAGTAAAATTAGTGTGTAACAGAATCAAGATAAAGCTCTAACATCGCAAACGTTTTACTCCGTCGACGTAATTATATCGACGCGTAGGTACAATACGTTTAAATCGATCCTATTACGTCTAAGAAAATGAACTCGTCCTTTCTTTAAAGCGTCCCATAATGCAATGTTCATACGAAATTACATTCTAAAGTACCTTATTCACACGGTGTTAACAATATTAATCGTGTACCTTTACGCCTTATGTCTTGTTTGAGAGTAGGGATTGTGTATGGTATTGAGAAACATCGATGCTTTCACGTAATCTTTCATCATTCATCAGCTATCATTACGCCATATCTCTACTAAGATAGATAGAAAGTTCGAAGCATTATTTCTGCCGCCCTTCACCTCTTTCTTTCCCTCCGTGCATCAGCGCCGGCTTCCATTGCCTTAGACTTTTCTCGCAGTCGAATTGTATACCTTTTTTGAAACTCTTTCGGCGTTTATAAGTTTCAAGAGTCCGGATAAACGAAATGTTATATTTGCTACACTCTCTCAAACCAGTAATTCTTAATACCTACTCATTTCTAATGCGATTTACTACTGCGACTGTAAATAAAAAACGAAGAAATCCCATTACTACTGCATTTATCGTACTTCTGCTGACAGGCCCAAGCTTCACTACCTACGGAAGGTTTAGAGTTAGATATTTTAGCATCCATAGTAGCATTTAGTTCATTGTCTTCAGTAAGCCAGCTTTCTACATTCTTGTTACATTTGTCATCGCAATATAATTTAAATGCTCTTCAAAAAACTTCGACAATTTTTATGAAAAAAACATGCTATCTATTAAATACACGAAGTCTAGCTTCTTTACAGTATCAACGCGCAGTAGAGATCTGCATTTGGATTTACCAAGAATCTTAAGTGGAATAAAGTTGTTGTTATTATGATTAAATTCCACATTATTATGGTGGTCAAAACTTTTAGGGCAGCTTTCAAAGGCAGTATGTATTCATTGATACATAATGTTTTAGTATTTCCAAAATTTAACTTAAATCAGCTGAAGCCCTGCAGTGTAACGCTTGAAGAAACTTGGGGGATGAGTATTTAAGGACAATAAGCTAAAAAACCGCTTCAATCTAATATCGCGCTGGGAGTGAGTCTCTCTGTAAGGTCGGTACGTGACCGGTGTTTTAATATCGATCATTCTGGGTTCCGTTTATACGTCTCATAAAACTGTCCAGTTTTCGGGAGTTACGCAACCTTTTGGATTTTTGAAACCAATGTTACATTTCACTCTAAAATCAGCTTTACTTTTTAAATCTATCCGTTAAATTTGAAACACTGCTGTAAAATATTTCTGTTCAGTGTATCAAAAAACTATGAAAACGATATAAAAAGTTAGGAAATTGTTTAAAAAAATTATATGCCCGTAAAATCTATCATACCTCACAGTACCTGATATTTCTGGTATTACTTCCGCATCTGAAGGTATTGCTCCGGATGCTGTGCCTCCGATGGACCGTATTTTACCAGATAAATAATTTAAAAGAGTATTTTTTTGTTTTAAAACTTCTTTGTACTAATAATTCTAATCATAATAAACCAATATTTAAAATTATTATTTTATTAACAAATAGAACATCATTAACAAGACAATTTTTAACAAAGAAGTAAACCGACTGCAATGATTTGGAGAAATTCCTTGTTGTATCTTCGAAGTCATAGGTTTAAAGCCAATGAAACTTGAGATATCACCTTTCCAACAAATATATGTTCGAGTTAAGAACCTCAAACTTTTTTTAAAGTCGATTAAAAAAAAAAGGTATGTAAGCACATATTACATAAAGCGAAAATAAGTCATAATTTCTTTGTGGTGTAAATATGATTGTAAACTACACATACTAATATGAATTATTTAAATATTAGCATAATCCTAATATCAGCTTCAAGGTCAAAGTAAATTTACTTCAAACGCGCGTAAAAGTTACACATAGAAGCTTTGCTTGCCTTATTGCTTTATATTTAATATATCTGGAACATAATTTATATACGAAGGCGCACACTTGGCCGTCTATCTTCATAAAGTAGTGACGTATTCTGTAGAGGGTCGGTTTTTAGAAAGATCTAGGCTTGAATAATAAATAAAAAAGTGATTTAATGGAACGGAGGGCTGCTCCGATTCATTGTAATTTAAAAAGTTAATTTGTTTCTTGTTTGTTTTTAAGAAATAAGTTTTGGTAGACGTAATTATATCTTGGGAAGTATTATGGGAGGTAGAAGAGTAAGGACAACCATCGTATATGGGAGGCAATTTGAAAAAGTTACTAGCTTTAAGCAGCAAATTACAATTCAAAACACACCATAATGGTTCTAGCGTTGAAAGGGCGTATGATAATTTTTCTTGATTTTATAGTTTATAATGTTGTAAAATTAAAAAATAATAATTGAACGATAATGGAATAATTTTTGGAGTGAAATTTGTCCACATGGGTGAAAATAAAAACAAAGTAAGTTTTGACGTTATTTTTAAAATTTACGCACCTGCTACCGTGGCGCCACCCTAATTTGACGCTTTTCTAGGGACATTTTTTCATTCATAGAGATGTTTCTCCTGGTCTTTACCTACCCTCCATAGTAATTTAGAATTTAAATTAAGGGAACTTTTTAGTATATTTCGTTTATACTTCATGGTGTGTTATTTTTCCGTCTGGACGGAAACCACTACATACATGGTTATATTTGTCCGACTGGAAAGAAGAGAGAGAAGAAAGAAAAAATAAGAAAGGGCACAGAAAAATTTCTTTGAGGATCTCTACTTAGGCCAGTCAGACTGGTGGCATATCCTACAAAAGGTCGTAGTCAAATAACTTGCGGTGAGTAGGATTTCCAGAGCTCCTTTGGGTAGGGTTCAAGGTTGGCAACGCGCAAATTATACAAGCGTCCATAGGCTACGGTAGCCACTTACCATGCTTGTTGCTTTTTGCCACCTCAGTTGTATAAAAAAACTAACTAATTCCTCGAAATACCGAGTAAAATATAATTTATAGGTAAGTTTGCAATGCGAATTCAAGTTCCCCGTCTCCTAACATCCACTAATACCAATCATTTACTTAAACCCGGAGTCCAGACGTTACGTGAACCCATTCTATTAGGGATAAGAGGTACTTGGAATTGTCCCCGGGATGTGAGACGTCCCGCGTAGTGGAGCGGGACATGGAACACCAATGAGTACAGAACGGTATCGCAAGTTCTTTTTTATTAAACTTTTGCGTTATGAGTGGGTTTGTGGATGTTAAACCTAACATCTCTTCGGTATTAGGAAAAAAAAAACACGAGTAATAATTTTTTTTAATATTTTTGCTTTTTGTTTGTTTCCTAGACATCGTATTAAACGACACCTCGTATACTAAAATCTGTTAAGCCGTTTAGGCTACAGACCATGCCAAAGAAATAGAGATACGCTCGAAAAACATAATCCTCCTTCTTCGCAGTCGAGTAATAAAGTCAATTGGCTTCGTTAAAGTTTTTTTTAAATCCAAATCATATAATGTGAAAGTCAAAAATGCACTGAGAATTTTTGAAATCTTTATTGTTTTCTAAACTAGTTTTTACTCGAGTCTTTTCCCGCGTTGTGTTTAATGTATTCTTTTTCTTTATATTTTAACCTCTTAGTTGGCAGTTTGATAAAAAAAAAATGTCTGATAATTGACAGTGAAATTTCAAAGACGCGCCACTTTTAGGCACATTTCGTAGCATGACAGAGAATAGCGATAAAACGTAGAGAGGAGGTGAAAAACAGCACATACATGTATATCTAATACACAGTTAAGTCTATCCGCGTCCCATTTTTAAGAATCTTAACTTGTATCACGTGTACTCTGCTGAAAGTGCAATTTTTTACAAGTGATGACTTTTAAGTTAGAATCTATGATTATCAAAGAGGGTTTTCTACGGTATATAAGCGTGGTGCTTATAATAATAATTTGATGGGTTATTTAAATTTGAAGATATTAATGATAGATGCGATACTGATTCTTTGTATATGATTGATCGGTAACAAGGGCTTTATATTGTACATCGGCGATCCCCTGTCGTTAAATTTGCGACCGTGACCCTTCGATTATTTAATAGACGTGCATTCTTGAGTCAGCAGATAAGATTACAAAACCTTCGTACACGACTGACTGTCTTTCGATCAAATGATCTTAAAACTTACTCAGTTTTCTGTGTCTCTTCGAAATTTCTCTTTTATACTCGTATAAAGTGACTGTTTTGTACTTGATAGTTCTTACACTTTCAAGTTCAATGGTGGCCATTGTGAAGCCGAACCATCTAGCAAACTTTACAACAAAAGGTTTAGTTTTAACAGGTATGGTTGAGTGATACGCCGCGTCGCACCGAAGCGGGACACTGTGGCGGGCTTTTGTCTAGCGCGGCGAGTTATGTTCAATCACACCGCCAGAACATCTAGATTCGTCAAACATGTATTTAAGGGGGTTGAGGGATTAAACTAGGCCAGCATTCGTTTTATCCTCAGTCTTCTACATAAAACTATTCGAGCGTATAGGGATTACTTCAGAAAACCGAACAGACACTTTTCATCATTTGTCTTATGTTCATTTTCCATCAAAAATTATAGAGGACTATCTATTATATTAGAAATATATATGTACCAGGTGACCTTTGAGAATACTTTGCATTTTTTATGTAGAATGTAAAAATCTAATAGCCGTCATGTTAGTTTAACAGTTTGTTTAAATAAATAATAAATTTATTTATTTGACCTCACATTTAGCATCTTATATATATAATATTGTTAATACACAATAAATACGAACATAAATTTTATACAAGAGTGGGTAATGATGATAGTTACATTTACAGTGAGGTCTGGAGTCTGAAAAAGGTACAAAAACCTGAACTACAGATCTCCAGACCCTCGTTCTCTAATTTTATGTATATTATCATAGTTTTATACGCAATAATTTTGAATGAGCATAGTTCTTATGAAACAATAGATAATACATTTTCTGTATTACTGAATGTATGAAAGTGTTAATAACCAATTATAAATAGTGCGTTTTTCTCTTTGTTTAGATAAATGATAAATTTGAAGAATAGAGTTAATCTGATTATATATATGGGGACCTAAAAAACAGAAGAATTTATGTGAAATTTGCAGATGGAGTGAAAGCGTCTCACATACATGATGCTTACGTCTTTTATTGTAGTGAATGTTGTTAGGATCATATATTAAACGACAGTGCATAGTAAGAATAGTCGCGGCTGAGTGCCCTAAGCGCTCGCCCCCAAAGTCCGATGAAGCTGTAAAAGCCGTCAGAGGCTTCAGGGCTCCTAAGGCTAACAGTATAGTGAGTTCAAAAAAAAAGTAAGAATAGTTTTTAGGATAAATTCTTATTATCGTCAACAGATGGCAATTCTAATGAGAAATGTTTTTAAATATAAAAAACCTAAATAAATATTAGTTTTTAACAATTTCTGCACGTTTTGGTCAATTGCGGGATATATAAGGTAAAAAATTATGTTTGATTCATTAATTTTGATGAAGAATTAATAGAGATATATATATACCAGGAAAAAAAACACGCTTGAGAATATTATTCCTGTATTCATAATGTATATCAGCATATGATAAAAAAAATTATAACATTGCTTTTTAACTTTACTAAGCTAATAATATCATATTACTCCAATGTTATATAGAGCCTCGTTAGACAGAATAATAAATAAAGAGAAATTTTAATTAAAACGGTTAATACAAGCAACTTGGAATTTATAAGAGAGCCTGATACTATTACAGCTGAATGTCCTTATTCTGAATGCGCGGAATGTTAGTTGTACCGCAATTAGTAAAGTATTGTTTGCCGATGAGGAAATTTTGTCATCTGGTATTTTAATTGTATTGTTGTTAGGTATATTCCATTATCGCTTCTTTGATTACCAAGTTCGGGGTTATTGAAGTTCAATATTATATTAATGTTCTAGAATAATTTTACCAAAT
This sequence comes from Saturnia japonica, assembly GCA_033032175.1. Classification (NCBI taxonomy): domain Eukaryota; kingdom Metazoa; phylum Arthropoda; class Insecta; order Lepidoptera; family Saturniidae; genus Saturnia; species Saturnia japonica. The sequence continues at coordinate 1,982,042 of CM065317.1, forward strand.
AAAAGTCGTATTACAGAAAATGCCCTGATGCGAGCGTAGCGATTTCTTAAGAAGTCTTTGGTTGTGTAATGTTTTTGTCCGATGTTGGCTAATTGTGGTTCTTTCGTAGCTAGTACTTAAAAACTTCTAAAATTTACCTTAATACCTAAAGTTGAAAGTCTATCATCCAACCACCTATCAGTTTCTTTGTACGTCTGCTCATCAGACACAATTCTCTTTTACGGAGCATAATTGAGTCTGAACGCTTTTACCATTAATACGGTACGAGTTAAACTGGATGGAAGCTAATTTGAAGTGATGGTGAATCTATGGTAGCGTTTTAGCACCAATATAGGTTCCAAACAACTTTTAGTGAAGGAAAACATCGTGATGTAACCACAGCATGGTTGTTGGGCATTTTCTAAAACCCGCTTTGCGCCAAGCACCTATAGGTGTTTTCCCTCCCGGCCCCAACGGTATCAGGAACGAAGTATTAAAACTTCTCTTAGCTTCTCATAGCTCTTTTGCTCTGCACCTGCAGTGTAGCTATCGCTCACTGCCACTTTACAGTCGCCTGGGAAACGTTTATAGTGATAGGTATTCACAAGCCCGGCAAGAAAGCTTCGCTATCGCCCGATCAATCTCCTTAAAACGCTAGGGAAACTCTACGAGCGGCTCCTGAACCATATCAAGACCATTATTAACGATAAAAGCTTATATCTACATGACCAGTTTGGTGTTCGCGCCAAAACACTCTTCACACATCAGGTACACCGCTTCATGTAGTTCATCACGTTTAATTTTAGTGAATTATATAAGCCGCGCCGTTCACTTGCGGCCTTTTTCGACGTTGCACGCCGAATTATAAGTACACAAGTTACAGCATGATGCCAACGGTCTCGCGGCTGAGTGCCTTAAGCGCTCGTTCCCAAACCACGGTGAAGCTGTAAAAGCCGTCGTAGGCCCCAAAGGGTAACAGTATTGTCAAAAATGGTGTACTCTGGCAGCTGCACTTAACATCGGGGAGTTAGTTAGTCGAGGGGACATAGTATAACAAATCTATAGAATATTTAAAAATGGAGAATATGAAAGATATTCACATCTCATAATTAGTAGTTATTCATTTTGTTTCATTTACAAAACATGTGAGACAGTTAACAGAATAAGAAGGCACTTTGCAACCCCTTTGCTTAGTTTAAGCGAACAAATCCTTTTAGAACAACATTGGATGGTTGTCGACAAGGGTTCCACTAATGCCTTTAAGTCTGTTATTGTTACCGTTCTGAGTGCTAGCTCGAAGTGCCGGTAAGTGTTAGTGTAACCGGCAAGTTATCAGTTACCGCGCGGATAACGAGGTTGTACAAGAATTTAAATAGCAATAGAAAACCTTACGTTTGTGTTTATTGATTTTCAAATTTATCGTTTTAAATTTCTTCTTAAAATTCATACAAGATGCGATTTACGCAATCGCCAGTGTCAATATACACAAAGAGTCTTTATAATTTTTGTTTTACTATCAGCAAATGTTTTATTTTAAGTATGCCGTTGTACAAATAGACACATTGTACTTTTTAACAGACTTCAAAAATGACGGAGGCTATCTACTCAATTCAAATGTATATATATCTATGAATGTTCAGTGATAACTTCTTTGTTTATCATCCGATTTGGATGATTCTTGTATTGTTTGATAGAGGATACCTACCCCAATAATGGTGCCATTTTAATTTCACTGGTATTGAACGTTGAACTTCGATGATACACTAGGGAACTCTTCAAAATCATTGAAGTTGTTTTTTTTTTGTAAAAAATTGTTTTGTAGTATTGTAAAATTTATTCTACAGTATTTTTCATAAACACGGTTAAATAGTACCTACGCAACATTATATAACTATAATTAATTTACACTTAAGTTTAGTTAAAAAAGACTAATATATAGTATTTCAAAGTAATGTGTCATTGTAAATAATAATTTAAAATAAGCAATAAAACAATAATTTTGAAAATGTATCTCTAATCAACGTTAGTATTTCTTTAAAAAAGTATTAGAAAAAAAAAATAAGTTCGCTTAAATAAATAAAAGTAATTAAATAATTTTTATTTTTTATTTAATTACATTAATTTCAAAATTGTCTCCGAAAAATAACATCCTTTATGGTTCTTTGGGGTAGAAAGTTTAAAGTGAGCAACGTGCTAGTGATCAATGATATTACAAGCGTCTGTAGGCTAAGGTAGCCGCTTACCATCAGGCGAGTCGTATGTTTGATTGCCACCTTAGAGTATTTAAAAAAAAATTATATTGTTACTTGCTAAGTAAAGGGCAATTCTTTCATTAAAGATAAATAACTATTCAAATTATATTATAGTAATTTTGTCTACATAATGGAGGATTGACTGGCATATTTGAAGTTTACAAATTGAAGCGAACGTCAGGTTTTTCCTATACCTTTAGGAGTTAAATAAGAATACTTTCCTGAAGTGATTACCTATCAGCCTTTCAAAATTAATTTCACGTCAGCACGCGAGACTAAAGTTCTGTTATTGGCGGTATTGGACGTTCTTAAAAGCACAGTTAGCTATTCCAATTCTTTAACTTACGGTCGGAGTTATTCCAATATCCTTGATATTTTCTTCTCGTTTATTATATATTTTCATTTACAATGAATTTTCCGCGTTCCCTATCGGTCGGCATTCGTAATATTTAGCCCGTGGAGCTGATCGGTACCGCGGTGCCGTGCTCCTCGCAGCGTCGCGTCGCCGCCCAGCTGACGGGGGGAAGGGCGGGCGGGCTGCGACGACGAACGATATTCAATAAGTTATTTCCTTTCGAAATTCCAGCGATTTTTGGCGTAACTTAGTTATTATTGGCGGTATTGAATTTAATTTATCGAAGCTCTAACGTCGAGGCTTAGTCGAGACAAATATTAAATAATATTATTAGTAGTTACTTTATTTTTATTTAGTTATAAATCTTAAAATAATAAATATAATTGAGAATATAATGTATAATAATATTTAGAAGTTCACAACGATATACTATATATTTAGTAGTGGTGTGCCCGCGGCTCCGCAAGCATTAACGAATGGCATGTATTTCCCGTGTACAATTTTCATCAAAATCGGTGAAAATTATTATTCAATTCTACGATTACTAATGAATTAATAATGATTCTTATAGCCTCTCAATTATGGTATGATGCCGTCTACAGAATTTGGTCAGTACCGGCTGAGAATTGATGGAAAATTAATTTTTTGAACTTGTTTATTTTACGCTTTCTAGAAGGAATATTGTAAATTGTTATGGACAATCAATTATCTAATTACTTATACTTCCCGTGTACAATATTTCATCAAAATTGGTGAAGAATTAAGGAAATTTTTAATTCCCTTTCGTCTTAATTAGATTCGTCATATGACAATTAATGTATATAGTCGATTTAATATGCGAAAGCAGATAACTGCTATATAATAATGAATATTTCGTATCTAATTCGAATTTAAACATTGTATATTTCCCAAATAAAATTATATTTATGCCTGAGCGAGTGCGTGAGATGAACGCTTGTGAAGTAAATGTTCCTTTTAGAAACTTAATCCTACATAAGTATTATATTTATGTAGACAAGATCATAACCATGTACAACCAAAGTTCTTTTCTCCGCTGCAATCATTTAATAATTTAAATTGAGTTTTTAACTCACGTGCAAGTAAATAGATAGGCGATTTTTCAGACTCGACGAATATATTATAACAGTTAAAGGTGACGGAAAGCCTTCGTTCCTCGATCATCAGCGCAGGAAGAGACGCCTGTTTGCCTTTGATTAATTTATTATTGAAAATGTTCGTTCATTTTTCTTTTTTCGTAAAAGCGTGACGACTCATGGTTTGTTTGTTTTCACAATCGTAATTTGTGTCGTGTTTTCTTTTTATGCTTTTATGTTTACTCGATGGTTATTTTTTATTTCTGAAATGAAAATGATAAGGCTTGTGGTGATAAATTTATGTATTTATTTGTCAGTGGTAACCAACTTAACAAAACATTACACATTTTTATCAAAAACAATTATTTTAATTAAATTAAAAGGTTATTATATTTAACGTGATTATGGCATATTTGGACTACAATGACCTACTTTTTTAATAACAAAAACTAGACAAATAACTTAATTAAATAAATACTAAATAGTTGATAATTATTCAATCAAAGTGAAACCTGGAAACGTTTTGAAAATAAAAGTGTACGACATAAAAATGGATATTATTTTTGATCTTTTTCAGTGTCGATCTACGAGAGCCCGTGGTCTAATTCTACGTTTAGCCTAAATATTGTGATGAAACTGTGGTATTATAATAAGATATTTAATTTCCCAATAGTATGGCTGGTTACCGCCTGGTTGAAAAAATGTTGCCTAGCTTTAGTGTTTCTCCAAAAAGTCTAAAACCCCTTTCTAGGTTGTACTCAAATTCTGTATATGATTCTTTACAAAAATAACTAATTCAATCCCTTTCAATAACTTCACCCTGACATAATCGAATTGACGTCGGAAAAATATATATATGTATTTTGTAACTTAGTTATATAATCTTTATAGTATTTTTCCATCAGATTATATTTTGTAACCTAAAGTACGTATAAAATAAGATGATGAATCGGAAAAAAATGTAAATACATTCAATCGTACGCAAACAAATGAAAATTAGATTAAATGAATCGCGACAAAGCAAAGTGAGAAATTTAATATAAAAAAAAACATCACCGGCGTTTTCGTGTATTTAACAAACGCAGGGACAGATCAAGGGCGTATTTTATTAACCGATCGTACACAAAGCGGGATCACTATACCACTAAAATGTCTCAGCATCGATGAGAGATTTTACTAAGATTTCATTTTACTTTGGAGAAATTGTTCGGTCGATAAACTCATTTTGTTAAGTTCACAGCTGGCTGGAGTCGCTTTATTGAGCTCTAGTGGATTTTGTTTGCTTAATAGGTAATTTGAACATAGAATATTTTAAAGTTTATAAAATGTAAACTACGTGAGCGCTATCAAGAAACTTTATATTAATATCGAAATTATTATGCCTCGCTTATTGAATAAAATAAAACTCTAAATAGAAAAACAAAGAAACTAATAGTAATTTTATATTTTATTGAAATAAATGTAATTATAAGCGTATGATATATCAAAATGATCATTATTATCAGGTCGTGTCAGTTCTTTGTTGGATATATAGGATTCTCCCAAGGCTCACTACTGTATTACTTCCTGTTGCCTATCGTAAGTAGTCGTTTTATGACGTTGTTTAAAGGCGTCCTACGTTTGACAAAACGCGCTCCCCACTGAAGAATTCTTTTACAGGTATCCTAGCCGGCAAGAAACATCCATAGCGTTAAATAAAAGCGTAAAATTTTTAGGTGTTGTCTATGTATGATGGCTATACAGTGTCTAATGTATAGTCTACGTGATGACTGTTATTATTATTGCAGTTTGCTATTATTATTCATGTAAATAGCTGTTTCTTTGTATTATTATTATTATATATTTTTATAAATCATTGTAAATAAAATAAAGATGTCAAGATAATTTTGTAAAGTAGATTTTTGTTTTTTATAAAAAAAAAATATAATAAAAAATGTATACCCGAATATTTTTTTTTTATGTCTCGAATAGAACTTAAAATTAATATTTTATAATAAGGAACTTCGTTCCCATCTGGTGTCCCACAACACCACACGAATCTCTTGGTCCAAAATATGTTCGAGAAGGTTCGCGTAATATGTGATGTGCCCTAATTCAATCAATCGCGAATCAATCCCTCTCAAAGCTATTGCTGCGATACACAGTAATTATTCTAATAACAAACAAAGGAGACTCACCTCGTCTGGAGCAGGCGGTGACCTTGACCTTGCCCCGTGGACCTGGACTGCAGATTGTGAAGTATGTGTCTATAGAGTAAACTGTGTGTGTGTGTGCAGCCTCAAATCCCACAGCACACTATAACGCAAGCAATCTTTTCATCAAAACTCTCCTGGGACACCAACTCAAAGTTATACAATGCAAAAACTCCAACCATCGTAAATCTCATATCTGAGCGCTAGCCGAACATCCGGAATGACGTAGCGCGTACAAAACAAACAAAACGCGACTTCACGACCAAAGCATGAAGCAGATGTAGGATCAAGATTTTTTGATATAATAATGTATTGAAAATAATAGCAATTTCAATAGGACTCTCTTTTAATAGTATCTTTAGAATGATATTGAAACTGTTGCAATATTTTCCTAAAGGTTTGAAACTTATTGAACTTATAGTTCATTTGGCTGCTTCCAGGAGAATAAAATAATAGCTCTGCGCGCATCACCTGACGGAAGTGCGACATGATGAAGTTAGTCTTACCATTATTTTTACAAAATAAAAAAGGTAAAATAAATGTAATGTTTTATGCATATATATCATTTTTTTTATTATAACTGCCTCATTAGACTAGTGATCGTAAGCGCGACTGCTGTGAGCGAGGGCCTGGGTTCGAATCCCAGGTCAAGAAAAGTGTTATTGGGTTTTCATATGAAATTCTCAGTAGCAGCTCGGAGTTTGGTTTCGTGCCCGATTAATGGCAATAGGCTCGCCCCCTATTACATCGGACCTAAAAATATTTTCGGCGAACTGTGGGTGTACATTAGTACACCTTTGTCTAACCCTTCGAGAAATACAGCCGTAATGGTATGTATAACTAAATCTTCATAGAATCTGTAATTAGTTCATCGGAAGGCCTTTATATAACCGACATAGCTCAGAAAGAAGCTAATTAAAGTGGTCGCGGCAGAGGGATGGTCATATCTGTTGAAATGAATGTTATTATAAGTATAAGTAATAGTTATATTGTGGTGACATCTCTCGCCACAACTGACGCATCCTACATAGCGACATCCATCGAGCCACATACGACGCATCCTACATCGCGTTATAGAAATTAACTCAACAATTGAGTATATATACAAGAACCCGACTACAACCGTTGGGCAGCTGCCCGCCAGACATAACACCCGACTGGTCGGAGGATCCTCCCTTTTCTATGGCGGATGAGGAACTTTACTCTCTGTTCCTCACCTCCGTTAAAATATCATAATTACAAAATAGTTTTACATTCAATAAAATTATGGTTTTTATTAATAATACAAAGTACGTTCCTGGTCGAATGTTTGTATGTAGATGAAGGAGCCGGGGTGGCGTGTCAGTTCTGCCGGTGTAGTCAGGGGCGCGCAACAATGTGGCTCGTTTGATAAATTGCGATATTGTTGTCGAATGCCCCCTCCCCCTGCCCGTGGAACGACTAAGTTTCACGAACCCTGGACTCTGTATCGTATCAAATAGTTTCCGTTATTCATGAAAACAAAAATTATACAGTTTTATCAGATTTGCTTTATATTTTCAAACTTTACAGTTTTCAGCTATTTTTAACTGACTTCAACAAAAGATGGGAGGTTACTCAATTCGAATGTATTTTTTTAAAATGAATGTTAACTTCTTTGTTTATGAACCGATTTGGATGATTTTTGAATAGGGGATACATCAGGGGTGGACCCATTTTAATTTCATTGGCATTGGATCTTCAATTTCTAAGATCACAAAGAAACTCTTCAAGTTTTTTTTTTTTTTTTTTTTTTAAATCTTGTTCTTTCTTAGTCATTCTAGTTTCTTTTTATTCTAATTATTATTTTGATGTATTCTGAATATAAAAGTATTTCACTACAATAAACTTGTTGTTGTGTGACCTTCTACTGTAGATAGTATAACATGTTTATCCCAAACAAAGTCTCTTAAATACAGCCACTGTTTTTGAGACATCTGTTTATATTATTTATTCCTATCGGTCTATTTTTTAAATAAAGTAAATATTATCTATTCATTAATACGTCAAGTAAAAGCTTTCGGCGCCATTATAAGCGTATTGCATGCACGGAAGACTGTGAGATTTGGCATGGTTAAAGTCTATATGGAGAAGAAGTGCAGAAAGCTAAAATGTATCTATAATATCTGTTACTAATATATTAAATAAAATCAATTAATACTGGGAATCCTAACCCGACAAGTGCCATTGTACTTAGACCCCTCTAAATATTGACATTGTCACTCAAAGAAAAGTGACAGCAAGTGATGTAGATAATTTATAATATGTGTGAATTCTCATTGTAGGGTTTGAACCAACGCACTAAGAAAACAAAAGCGTCGTTGAATATTTGTATTATATTTCGCAATTACTCAGCTGTTTCTCTCTATTACATTCACTAATGAGTATGAACGCTGTTGATGGACATTCGCAAGTCACTGAAAGGTCATTTACAAACAGAGCTGGAGAGTTTTTATATGCCCAACATTTTTTTAATTGTTTTTTAACTTACAAAATTATTTACAGGACATAATGCTTGTTCCCATGCCTTCATTCGTAAATATAATATCAGGATGATTTCGTAGTAGTCCCTACAGAATTTTAAGGACACTTGTGAATAGAGAGTCCCTTAGATATTGTATTGTTTTCTCCATGAGGTCCTCTCACATGAGGTCAGAGTTTTTGTCTTGTTCATAAACTCCGTGGCAATTGTTTAATGTAATATTAGTTTTAGTTATACCTATTTTAGGTATAACTATCTTTAATTTAGGTGTATATATTGTGTTTTGTTTTGGTTTTGCATCTCTTTGTGGACCAGTTTGAGAATCATTAATATAGATATGCCCAAGATATAAGGTCAGGGCGACAACTTCTTAAGTTTAGTGGTCGCTCAGTAGTCTAAATTCGACTGTAATCCTTTTTTTAAAGTTTGAATGTTATTGAGGATTTTTTGTCAAAGAGTATGTAGCACATAAAATTCACTGCTCGAGACTCGTTCAGTTAATCTCAGTAACTATATTTTGGCGGCGTTTAAAATATCTTAGGCTACAATCTCTGCGCTGTGTGACTGTTTGATCTCAGACTATGGAGGCTCTACCATGTTCTCCTTACCTTAAGGAGAACCATTGTGGATAAATTGAAAAGTGTCTAGCTGTAAGTAGGAAATTATAATTTAAAAATCTATCAAAATGGCGCTAGTGAAGCAAGAGGGAATGATACTGTTTCGTGATTTACTTAGTTTCTACTGTTGCAAAACTTAAAAAAAAATATTGAACAATAATGGGAAAAGTATGTTGAGTGAAAACGTAATAACTTTTGGCGCTATCTTTTAAATGTACGCACTTGCTACCGTGGCGCCACCGTAGTTTGACGCTTTTCGACAGAAACTTTTTTATACATAAAGATAGGACTCCTGATCTGTGCCCCCTATACCACAGACTGATGTGTTTGACATTGACAGTGTGAACGTAAACAATGATTTTTTTAGGGCCGATTTTTCAGTCGTCATCTATCTTTATCTGAGGAATAATTTTTAAATATTGACAGGTTTTCTATACATTATCTGTGAAAACCACAAAATTATTCCTGCCAAAAAAAATCTGTACGATAGAAAATTATATTCGCAAAACATGTTATAAGTATAAATTTTAGTTTTATGCACTCCTATAAATTGCTTAAAGTGAAATATAGTGTTTTCTCTTCACGTATTATTAATACATAGATATTTTAATATATTTTTTATTATTTCATATAAGTTATAGATTAACTATAATCTTATGCGTAATGCGATGATGTGGCCAAATATGGCAACACACTAACCCTATCTATAAACGAGCATATATAGTAAATGGAGTTGCGTAAAGGTGTTCTACGACAGATTTTCTACATAAAGATGGATTTTGTTATTTATATTTGAACTAGCTCACCACACTATTTTTAAAGATTAATCGCTTAATATTTTCCATCATCGAAAAACTTTTTAGTTATTGCAGAATTTTAAACGAAACCATTAGATAATCGTGTTCAAGGGTACTACGGATGCATCGTTGCTTCCATTACTTATTATAACAGTAAAGTAAGACAGGTTTTTTGACCTGCATAAAATACTATCAACAGTTAATATAGTACGGATATGCCGGCCAAATGCCATGAAGCCACATTCATCGGACACCGGACACCGAACACCGGACACCGAAGCCGGACAACATTCCACTTCCAATTATCTACTTTTCGCTTCATTAATTTATATGTTAAAGCGATAAATTCCCTTTAAACTATTTCCATCATATTATATTGCTTCAAAAATTGAATATTTTGAAGTGATGCGAGGCGAAAAGGAAATTAGAGGTGCAGTGGACAGATCTCGATTCAACCTTTTTATTATTGTAGAATGGAAATTAATGACACTGTACCTCACGGGAAGTATAGTGCAGTCCAAAACCAACGGCGACCACCGGTATATCTGCAATCCATCGCTAATCATGTACACTGGATGATTTCAAAACGCGACAAACCAAAAGAGCATAGCGTTCGCTTCCCAGTCGTATACAGATTCTTACCCCGCTTGATTACTGGATATACACCGGCTTAACCCGGAACGCGGCGTACCTAAATGTGCCTTTATCCCATCATGATCCAGTCGAACACAACTGTCGTATTTCACCACCCGTTAATCTGCTCTACCCTGCTCCTACATAGCAGTGTGCAATATCGGCCGGTACGACTAGCTGCATTCATACGATCGGTATTATAGCCCAGTCATATTAGGTAAAAAAAGGGGTCAACCTCGGAAAGAAAGATAATAAGCTGCAAATTGGTATGAACCTTTGTTTTGTCATTCTAAATGTTGTCTCAAAAGTCACAATCGTTATCGTGTCCGCGTCTCAAGATATTCAAGGTCAAAGGTCACAAAAATCGGTTTTTCGCGAATATCTGGCTTCCTATCGGTTAAATGAGATTTGCATTTATTATAAAAGTTGTAGGCTATAAGATTCCCTACAACTTTTGTTTAAACTTTTTTTTCATACAACCAACCGTTTTGAAGGTAGAGCGCGAAGAGTGCACATCGTACAGTCATATACGGCCTAATGCAAGGTCAAGCGTGAGTTATGGTTATCAGTACGTTATAAAGTCAATTATTTACTTGGAAATTATAATTATTAAACAATGCCTATTATTTATGTACTAACTATTAATTATTTATATTTAATTAAAGTAAGCAACTTGATTATTTATATATAATTATTCATATTTAACTATTTAAGTATAAAATATTATTAATTCTGGATTATATATTTTAGTTTTATTTTAAGTTAAAATGATAGTAAGAGTATATATTTTACACATATTTTTATTTATTATTAAATACGGCATAATATACATTTGTCAAAATGTGAGTTCAAATATCAAAAGTATCTTTGTTGATTTTAATTGTAATGAAATTGGAAATGGAAGCTAATTATCTTCTTCTTCTTCGTCGTCTTCTTCTTCTTGTCGCTCAAAAATGTTCGATTCATTGTCATCATCCTCATAATCTGTCATGTTCATCTCCAAACCTTCCAGAATATCGGGATCATATGTATTTTCTTCATCGGGATTACTTGGATACAGTGAAGCGTTGAGGCAAGCTTGTCCGTTGCACTGGCCGCAAGCTAAAGAACATTGTAGCCCTGATTTTCTGCATCCACAGCGGGAACCACAACCATTTTTGCAATTGCAAAATATTACGTTTAGTAGTTCGGCTGGTGCTGGAGGTAATAACGTTCGTATGGGCTCCAGGATTTCATTTTCAAGCATCCAGCCCCATTCTTGAGGTTGTAAGTCCTTCCCTAACCACGTTTGAATCTGGTAGTAGACACGTTTTATGTGTTGATGAGCTGCTACACTTGTTGGTGGAAGTGTTGACAGTTGTACAGGTTTATTTAGTTTTGTAAATTTGATGAATTGCGTGTAGCGGAAATGATCAATGTTGTCCTCAGATTTTGGAGCATTATATAATGCCAACAAGTTACTTACTTTAATTAAATATAAATAATTAATAGTTAGTACATAAATAATAGGCATTGTTTAATAATTATAATTTCCAAGTAAATAATTGACTTTATAACGTACTGATAACCATAACTCACGCTTGACCTTGCATTAGGCCGTATATGACTGTACGATGTGCACTCTTCGCGCTCTACCTTCAAAACGGTTGGTTGTATGAAAAAAAAGTTTAAACAAAAGTTGTAGGGAATTTTATAGCCTACAACTTTTATAATAAATGCAAATCTCATTTAACCGATAGGAAGCCAGATATTCGCGAAAAACCGATTTTTGTGACCTTTGACCTTGAATATCTTGAGACGCGGACACGATAACGATTGTGACTTTTGAGACAACATTTAGAATGACAAAACAAAGGTTCATACCAATTTGCAGCTTATTATCTTTCATTCCGAGGTGAAAGCCCTAATATGACTGGGCTATTAAGGAGTTAAATGCAGTAACAACAGATGAACACAGCAAAGCCATCGCAAATATTCCGGTCGTCGGAATTATGCATCTGTTTGAGAGAAGTATTAAGTATGTTTCGCGAGCGTTCATATTATATTGGCGGTATCTCGCGCTTCTGCACGAATTTATTAAGAAGGAAATATTTTCATCTGGTAATTTTATTTTTACTCATATTCTTGACAATTGTTATTTTGGAATGATGTTAACTTTCGGCTTAGAAAATTTCATACAAATCAGTTGAGAATTACAATTTTTAAAGTTTTTCTTTTTGCGAATTCTAAGAGTATTATACACCAATAATGTAGACTTTCAATTGAAGAATAACATAAGTTTCCATGTGCAAAATCTTACTAAATTCGGTTAAGCTTTTTTTAAATTAAACCCGGACATACAGACAGATCGAATTTATGTCTTATTCATGATTTGTCTTCTTTATAATAAATATTTATGTGGTTAGGAAAAAAATAACTACATATAGATTTATTGGTATAAATGATATAACATTTTTTAGATATGTGACATTAATTTCAAACTATGTAATTGATATCGTAAAAATTTAGTTGTAGAGTTAGTTTGCCTGTAAGATACGTCAGGAAAGAAATCAACAACTTCTGGAAGTCTTTCCTCTCTCGTCTCGTAGGAAATGAAGACCGCAAACTTTTCGCCGGGTCGCGGCGACTCCCGAACTTCAGCGGTCGAGGAAATTAGCCGGGAACACTTCCGGAACCATCTCATAATTAACGAATTTTTTTTTGGGAAAAGTGGTGTTTTTTTTTTGTTTTCTGTAATAATTATGTTATAGAGCTACCCATTTTGGAGTAAGCAAACATTATCAATGCACAGAGAAATATATCTATACTAATTACTAGCGCTGCACGGTGGTTCCGCACGTGTTTATTACGAAGTTACGTAGTAATTATTGTCGTTTAATCATTTATCTTATCAATTAACGAATAGTATATACCTCTTGTCTACAAAATTTTATCAAAATCGGCTGAGAATTAATACCTAATTTTTAAGATTTCCATAAGTATTTTAGATCATTCTTTTAGCCTATTAGTAATAATACAGCTAGTTACATAATAATGGGGCTAAATAAAGTAACTTTAAAAATAAAAATAGCAACATTACAGATCAATATACCGTCAAAAACCCAATGCTCTTTTTATTCATATACCCTAAATTTGTTGAAACCACCCTCTCTCTTCAAAGGGTTTTATAAAATGCACGCAACATATGCGCTAATCGAACATTTTAATAGTCCAATTACTACGTTAGCGGCATCCCCACGGCGCGTGTCTCCCCGATGTAGATATTGCATTGCAAGTTCGTCGAGGTGTCCCACTGACCGTGACTGTCGGCGCCTTCATTTGCACAATAAAACGATGTGCGCACGCGCCGGTTCAGGGTTCAACTAATATTAGTATTAGGTTCTTTTTTTAATTAAAAGCTTTAGTTTTGAAACGTTTTACTCATATTATTATTAATCTCATAGTTCGTCAATAAATGTTATGACATTTAATAGGCATGTACAAAATGTCATTAAAATCGTTAAAGAATTAACAAAATATTTCTTTTTACAAAAAAAAAATTACGATTTCTAAAAGAATTTTTACCAACTCTTATTGCCTATGAATTATATCACGGTTTGATGTATGCTTAACGTCTAAAAATATAATTGAAATCGATTGAGAATTTATAAAAAATAAATAATTTTATACTACTTTAGGTATTTTATTAATATTTCTAAAAGTGAAATTAACAATTCTTATAGCATATCAATTGAGGAATAACATAAGCTTCCTAACTCCCGAGGGGAAAAAATCATAACAATCACTCAACTTGTTTTTGAGTTAAATCCGGGCATATAAACAGGCACACATAGACAATTATATTAATGTTATATTCGTGATCAGTCTCTTTTATAATAGATGTTTATCTGGAAATTTGGAAACTAGCGATGTCCTTTATTTGATTTGTGATAACATAAATAATAGCATGATTATTTGGAATTGCAATAAAAAAAAAAACTGATTGTCAAAAAAAAAATTTTTTCTTAGCTTCTTTCCTTTCGGGTAACATGTAATGACATAGCATGTCATATAGTCCGACCGGTACACATTTGGCGTTGAATATCGGAACACACTGTATAAAGGAATTATAAATGCAGCAAATTATCTTGTTTTATATCAGTGGCTTCCTGCGCGTGGCTCTGTCATACGTGACTGCGACCTCACTTCATTTGCACATCAATGATACTTGCGCACGCGCCGGCTTAGGGTACCGTAAAGTTGTCCGTAAACGATAAAATAATATAGCAATTCTAATACCTGGTATGAACGTAAAAAAGACCTCGGCATGCGACCTCTCTGCAATAAGGAAAATGGTCTGGTGGTTCTGGGTTTCGAAGAATCTATTTTTTAGAATAAGGGCACTTTATGATCTTTAATGGGGTATAAGCTCCTTGTTTGTAAGATAGTTCTTAATTTACATTATAATAGTTATATTGTACTTTCTCAATTAAAATCAGTTTAAGTTTTCTGAGTTTGCAAGACAAATTTCGCGCGTAGTTAACCCATAAGCTGCACTTAACCGGTCGAGTATTTTGTAACATTGCGTTCACTTTAAGCTATATACAGATCATATCATTTGGTATACGATCGTGCATATGCTGTTGCAATTATCAATAACAAAAAATGCTTCATTGAATTTAGGCCCTAAGAAGGCACGAACTTTACAACATATGTACATGTATTACAATCGGTTTGAATATAATCCCTGTCATCGAGAAGGGCCGGCTAGATACTCGATCAGGCTTATTAATTCTTTTTTCCTGTTGAATTATTGTTTACAATTAATATTTATATTTAGTGGATTTACATACACGGAGTTATGTCCTGACATCACTATCATTCACGTAATTAGCCACGCTGTAATATCCTTTTGACAGTAAAACCGGCTTGTCATGGTTCTTGAGCCTATTGTCAGATAAATCGGTTTTTTTTATCGTTAAGGTTTAGCGTTGTGGCCACATTCTCATCTGATCTTAAGCGATGATGTAGCTCAAGATGGTAACACGCTAAGCCTAGTGGAAGACTGGTTCTCAAGTGCAGCTGCCGCAACACACCTATTGGTGTTTGATGACAGATTTCAACGTGAGGGTTGCAGCTAGCCAGGCGCGCATTAGAAAAAAACCCTACCACCATACTATGGTTCCCTCGCCATGTTTTCATTCACAAGCTGAGACTCATTGCAGGGATTCGAAATCACGTCGATCGACGCGGAGTTAGTACACATTACCAACCACTTATTATAGAATCTAGTACTATTACCAAAAAAAAACTCTTATAGTCAAGATAAATAAATTGTTATCAAAAGCTAAAAACACAAACATCCAATTAAACCTAAAGTAGCTACGGAACTCATTAATAATTACTTTAGGAACGTTCTTGGCCATTATTCACTTAGTTTACATAACAAGTGATTTGTCATGCGTGAATTGGGTTCCCACTGTTCCCAGTTTGGGTCGAAGGTCGTCCGCGGTGTCTTGTTTCGGAACAACTGATTATAATAAATTAAAATGTCATTTACATACGGTATACCGAGTTGAGTGCCTCGGTATTATTCCTTGTTGTAATGTCTATTATTATATTGTATTTTTGTATGGTCTTTTGTACTTTTGTTAGATGATTAAAAGTATTTTCGGGGATGGACCGAAATTCGGTAAAAATTAGGTTTAACCTAAGTTCGGCAGTTTTACAAAATTTCGGTTCATTTTTGTGTTGTGCTACATGAAGACATAAACTGACTAATAAGTTTCACAGATTTTTCAAGAATATTTTACTCGATGTTTGATGATGTAGACAAAATTTTTTATTAAGCCAATAAACAGTGAAACTTAAGAACACAATAAATTGTTCATATATTTGTGTATGCCAATTATCATAAATATAATCCTGACCCTTGATAGCTCTTGTCGTATCAAAGCTTCTAATTTTTCGTAAATTTGGTGAGGAATGTTTGAAAATGTATTATCTCCCAAAGTGTACTTTATTTGGAAATATAAAGTACAGAACCCATTATCTTTATCACTTTACGCCATTTTCTATTTAATTTATATCACAATACGAACCATGCGTGGTTGCGTGTCGCAATATTTATTATATTATGAACACATTGCGGTTTTCTTAATGGTTGGCTTATGTTTATTTAAATGCTGGTTGTCACATTTAACAGCGAGCTAAAGGCTTTTATATTTTATTTAGAGGTTTTTAAAGCGATTATGTTTTAATAGTAGCGAGCTTAAACGCTGTGGTAAAAAAAATGATGACGTTCAAATTTTACAGTAAGTTAGCTTTCGTTAAAAAAATAAGTGAAAGTTTGTATGGTGATAGTACATTTCTTATGAGCCGTTTCACTTATATACTTCAAAATTATGTGGTTTGTGAAAGTATCGATCGTAATACGATATATATTATTATGACATATTTACACATTTTAGACAAAAAAATTTCATCTCATGATTGCATCAGTAAATCCGATGGCATGCATGGACATCGCGATGAAAAATGTTTTTTTTTTTAATTGTGCTACAAAGGCGGCAAACAAGCATACGGCCCGCCTTACGGTAAGCGGCTACCGTAGCATATGGACGCTTGTAATCTAAAGACATTTATATGTTCCGTACCTCTCTGGGATTTGGATCTTACAATGACCCTTCGTTTGAAGGAAAAAATCGTGATGAAACCATGTGATGATGCCAGGGTATTATATTCTATATAAGTTTACCTGGATAGCTACAATCATCAAGTTGAAAATGTTTTGCCATGTACCTATAGGTGTGCTCCGGTAACAGTACTTGGGAGCCAGTCCACTCTAGGCTTACGTGTGTTAGTTACCCACCATTTTCGGCAATATCGTCACTTAAAATAGAGTAAAAAAGTAAAAAAAAAATTAGTAAGAAAATACGTCTCATTGCCTCCTTTTAACTATGGCTTTATACAAAATCGACCATTTAGAAAGACGAAATTCAATTATAATCTTTTGAATAAAATCAAAGTGCATGTTAGAATATAAAATAGAAATATAAAAAAATCACAGCACTTTTTCTCTTCAAGCCGTCGCTGTTATATACTGAGTTACTTGTATATATAGTGCAAGGGAATCTAGGAATGGGGTCGTTACATATTTCTGCGGCGAGAAAAATAAGCCGTCCGTTGCAATTAAAGCGAAAATAGAAAAAGAGCTCGGCCCCAGGTAATTAGGCTTGCTTTCAGCGAAAACGGAACACGTGGTGACTTTAGCTATGCACTTGCGGACAAGGAATTTGCTTCTCGCATAAATTATTTTAATTATAATAAACTTGTTTTGTCAGACGTTGTATAAGTATAAAGTTATAGATTGTTATGGAAATATATTCCTCTTGAATTTATCATCAGCATACTAAATGTAGTGTTGTGGAAAAATACGTAATTTGAAGAATTATATGTTTTTTTTTCTATCAGTTCATAGATCAAAATAGGTATTTTTTAACTTACTTACTTTTAGTGCCTTAAATACATATTTTAAAACAAAAAAAAAATTAAAAGCACTTATAATGGAACATTTGTTGAGGTATTAATTTTTTTTTTTTCAAAATATTTTTTTAAAGTTAGGACGATGCAGTAAATTCAGTGTCACATGATTTCTACAAGACATTACCATCTATAATCAACTCAATGATTGTAATGTTCTTAAGGTTAGTCTTTGGTAAGTTACTCCACCTAATGATTAGTGTTCATTAAACATGGATTAATCAATAGTCGAGCTAAAAACTTTTTTAAAGTTAGGACGATGCAGTAAATTCAGTGTCACATGATTTCTACAAAACATTACCATCTATAATCAACTCAATGATTGTAATGTTCTTAAGGTTAGTCTTTGGTAAGTTACTCCACCTAATGATTAGTGTTCATTAAACATGGATTTAATCAATAGTCGAGCTAAAAACTTTTTTAAAGTTAGGACGATGCAGTAAATTCAGTGTCACATGATTTCTACAAAACATTACCATCTATAATCAACTCAATGATTGTAATGTTCTTAAGGTTAGTCTTTGGTAAGTTACTCCACCTAATGATTAGTGTTCATTAAACATGGATTTAATCAATAGTCGAGCTAAAAACTTTTTTAAAGTTAGGACGATGCAGTAAATTCAGTGTCACATGATTTCTACAAAACATTACCATCTATAATCAACTCAATGATTGTAATGTTCTTAAGGTTAGTCTTTGGTAAGTTACTCCACCTAATGATTAGTGTTCATTAAACATGGATTTAATCAATAGTCGAGCTAAAAACTTTTTTAAAGTTAGGACGATGCAGTAAATTCAGTGTCACATGATTTCTACAAGACATTACCATCTATAATCAACTCAATGATTGTAATGTTCTTAAGGTTAGTCTTTGGTAAGTTACTCCACCTAATGATTAGTGTTCATTAAACATGGATTTAATCAATAGTCGAGCTAAAAACTTTTTTAAAGTTAGGACGATGCAGTAAATTCAGTGTCACATGATTTCTACAAAACATTACCATCTATAATCAACTCAATGATTGTAATGTTCTTAAGGTTAGTCTTTGGTAAGTTACTCCACCTAATGATTAGTGTTCATTAAACATGGATTTAATCAATAGTCGAGCTAAAAACTTTTTTAAAGTTAGGACGATGCAGTAAATTCAGTGTCACATGATTTCTACAAGACATTACCATCTATAATCAACTCAATGATTGTAATGTTCTTAAGGTTAGTCTTTGGTAAGTTACTCCACCTAATGATTAGTGTTCATTAAACATGGATTTAATCAATAGTCGAGCTAAAAACTTTTTTAAAGTTAGGACGATGCAGTAAATTCAGTGTCACATGATTTCTACAAAACATTACCATCTATAATCAACTCAATGATTGTAATGTTCTTAAGGTTAGTCTTTGGTAAGTTACTCCACCTAATGATTAGTGTTCATTAAACATGGATTTAATCAATAGTCGAGCTAAAAACTTTTTTAAAGTTAGGACGATGCAGTAAATTCAGTGTCACATGATTTCTACAAGACATTACCATCTATAATCAACTCAATGATTGTAATGTTCTTAAGGTTAGTCTTTGGTAAGTTACTCCACCTAATGATTAGTGTTCATTAAACATGGATTTAATCAATAGTCGAGCTAAAAACTTTTTTAAAGTTAGGACGATGCAGTAAATTCAGTGTCACATGATTTCTACAAAACATTACCATCTATAATCAACTCAATGATTGTAATGTTCTTAAGGTTAGTCTTTGGTAAGTTACTCCACCTAATGATTAGTGTTCATTAAACATGGATTTAATCAATAGTCGAGCTAAAAACTTTTTTAAAGTTAGGACGATGCAGTAAATTCAGTGTCACATGATTTCTACAAGACATTACCATCTATAATCAACTCAATGATTGTAATGTTCTTAAGGTTAGTCTTTGGTAAGTTACTCCACCTAATGATTAGTGTTCATTAAACATGGATTTAATCAATAGTCGAGCTAAAAACTTTTTTAAAGTTAGGACGATGCAGTAAATTCAGTGTCACATGATTTCTACAAAACATTACCATCTATAATCAACTCAATGATTGTAATGTTCTTAAGGTTAGTCTTTGGTAAGTTACTCCACCTAATGATTAGTGTTCATTAAACATGGATTTAATCAATAGTCGAGCTAAAAACTTTTTTAAAGTTAGGACGATGCAGTAAATTCAGTGTCACATGATTTCTACAAGACATTACCATCTATAATCAACTCAATGATTGTAATGTTCTTAAGGTTAGTCTTTGGTAAGTTACTCCACCTAATGATTAGTGTTCATTAAACATGGATTTAATCAATAGTCGAGCTAAAAACTTTTTTAAAGTTAGGACGATGCAGTAAATTCAGTGTCACATGATTTCTACAAAACATTACCATCTATAATCAACTCAATGATTGTAATGTTCTTAAGGTTAGTCTTTGGTAAGTTACTCCACCTAATGATTAGTGTTCATTAAACATGGATTTAATCAATAGTCGAGCTAAAAACTTTTTTAAAGTTAGGACGATGCAGTAAATTCAGTGTCACATGATTTCTACAAAACATTACCATCTATAATCAACTCAATGATTGTAATGTTCTTAAGGTTAGTCTTTGGTAAGTTACTCCACCTAATGATTAGTGTTCATTAAACATGGATTAATCAATAGTCGAGCTAAAAACTTTTTTAAAGTTAGGACGATGCAGTAAATTCAGTGTAACATGATTTGTACAAAACATTACCATCTATAATCAACTCAAGGATTGTAATGTTCTTAAGGTTAGTCTTTGGTAAGTTACTCCAACTAATGATTAGTGTTCATTAAACATGGACTAATAAATAGTCGAGCTAAAAATTATCTATAGTATGGATGGAAATGATAGGTTTATCTGAAATTTACTTATTTTATCAGAAATGTAAACAATATGGGGATCCCAAGAGATCACACAAATGACATTTTTTCACGGAACTGAGTTAATCGACTGATGTATAGGTTCTTTTTCACAAAATTATCGATTCAGTCGATGATCTATTTAACCGTACTGATGATCTAAGTTAAAATGTCTCATGCTACTTCAGACCGTATCACAGCACCGCAAGCATTATTAAGCATAATGCTGGTGCTGCTGTGTTTGAACTTATCACAATCGCCGGTCCCAAGTCAAGGTAACGCATTTCTAGTGTTTTACTTTATTGTCGGCCGCCACTGTAAACGTCACAGTAAGACTTCCCTTATCTCTCCCGCAGCAGCGGTAACGAGGCAAAAGTTGTACGTGTACCCTCGTTAGAGCTCCTTGGACATTTGTTACTAAAGTTTTTCTTTTAAGGAATTTTCTTGCAAGTTCGCGCGTACGTTTTATTTGCTAGACGTGTAATAGTTTCGGTAATTAATCACGGATTACAGTATAATTATTTTGTGAGAAGGTCGAGTCAGTGCCTATCACTTTCCTATACTTTTTATTATATGCTTACGTTAACTTATCGTTATTGACAATTAATTACTCTATAAATTACTATTATAATAGAAACCTATTTTATTTTTAAATAAAATTCCCAACAATTTACAAAACTTATATTTAGATACGTTTTTGTAAAAAGCATGAAGCTATACTAGATACATATTTAAACAAACGATTGTTTGTCCATATGCACTTAACTGAATGTCTGATCGCATGGACATAGCACGTTCATATTTGAATTTAGTACTAGAATGCTCCAATCACTCAACTCCCTGCGCTTTATAGGAACACCGCTACAGCACCGCCGCTATACCGTCGCCGTTCCACGAGCAATCGTATGATGGCACGTCCTATATGACATGCCATAGTAGCCTCAACGTCCCGGAAAGCCAGTTAAGAGTCTTTAAACGTGCGGTGTTATATTTTAATGGTTCATGAAAACCACCGTAATCCTTCTAACATTTTTATTTGAAGCTGCAATTGCTAAGCATATACAGAATGGATTTTTGTTATGAGGCAGTAATGGTAGGTACCCTACCCTAACCGTTGTAGCTACATGAAAACTTTCTGAGCAGACTATTCTTAACTTTTTAACATATTTTGATTTGCATTTATACTTTTTTTAATGTACAGTTATCATGAAAATAGACAATTTACACAAAAACTTTTTTCATGCCAATCGATCCTGTTTCTTATAAGGATCAATAAACTCTATGAGACTAATTGTGGTTACAGTACTAAAAATGTCAGAAATCGCAAGAAACTTTACCCATACACTTCGTAGGAAATTATCGTGGCTTCGATAACCTTTTGCAAGAAATCAGACTCTTAACGTATTTTTATTATAGGTGGTGTGGATGCTACATAGAAGACTACTGACGATTTAAAATATGTACAATAGTACCTAAAAATATAAGTTCATAACCAAGGATCGGAATCCTTTCGAGAAACATTGAAATTATATAATACAACCGCAAACAAAACATAAAGCGGCCGCGAGTGTAACACACATTCCCTCAAATATAATGCAGAACGAATCGTTTTAATTAAAACTTTTGACACGACCGCGGAAAGTTCTAGAAACACCGAGGTCAACGGACCCGGTAACTTAGATCGCTATTCATACGGACACATATCTCTATACTCGATTCGCGATTTTCCGGTTATCCGGTTTTAATTGACGTGTTCCCACTCTCTGCTCGCGTACGAACCTTGAACAATGGAGTTTCTAACAAGGGTGCATAGGTGTGAAGGGATTCTTAAGGAGTTTATACACAAAAGACTATGGAACTTGTATATTTTCAGTAAATAATACTACCTCTACCTCTACTCCTTCCTGTATCCATCCACCTTCATACTTAACATTATTTTAATTATATAACTTTCATCCTTCTTCATGGTATGCCCGTACCATTCTAGCCCCCCCCCCTTCCTCAAACCCCCCTAACTCCCCAACTTCTCTGTGACTGGTGCTATTTTAAGACTTCTTCTAATAAAATCATTCCTGATCTCATCCATTCTTGTTACTCCACACATCCATCTTAACATTCGCATCTCTGCCACGTGTAATCTTCTTTCATCAAGTTCTTTCGTTGCCCAGCACTCAGATCCATACGTCAAGACAGGTCTTATAATGGTTTTGTACACTTTTTCTTCATTAAGTTTCACTGGCATTTGAGGACTATTACTAACTACTACCTCTGAATATAAAACTAACATTACAGTGATTTAGCAATATGCAAATATCCTATTCGATCCCTCCCCCCCCGCACTATTCTATAACTAAAATGAAGATATATAAAAAATATAATAGTTTATTAAAATAGTAGTAGTAGGTAATATGTAATTTTAAAATTGTTGTGCAAATTTAAAATATTTGGTCTACAATATTAAAGTGTCTGCCTAGAGGTCGTGGTCATAAGCGCGACTGCTATGATCGAGGTCCTGGGTTCGAATCCCAGGTCGAGCAAAGTGTTATTGGGTTTTTCTATGAAATTCTCAGTAGCAGCTCGGAGTTTGGATTTGTGCCCGATTAATGACAATAGGCTAGCCCCGTATTACATGGGACCTTAAAGGCATACATGGCGAATTGTGGATGTACATTAGTACACCTCTGCCTAACCCTTTGGGGATACAGATTTGATGGTATGAATGTATGTAATTTTTTAAATGATGAGTTTTTCAATAATTTATTATATTCTTTGTATGTGTTTACTATAATTGTAATCAAATATGCGCTCAAAATAATTTATTATATAGGATGCCTTTTATATAATTTAAATATTTTGGAAAACTTACATTGCATTACAAATAAAGGCCATTTATGACGAGGCTTCACATATAGATCAAAGAAAACAGAGTAGACTGGATATCACAAAAATCTTAGTCAAAGATACAAATTCAGAAGAAATTTTAATTCCATCAATTTAAACAATTAATATAGTAAACGTTCAGAACACTGAATAATTTATTTGTAATGTTGACTACTCGAATTAAGTAGGAATTTTGTTTGTAAGTAGCTTTAATAACTGGGTTGTAAACTATGTTAGGTTTACTACAAGCTACACGTAGGTTAATTTAATTCAGTATCTCCAAACAGTTAATTTAGTTATAGTGTAAGGACAAAAAGGCTGCATAATGACAGAACTATATCACACATCAGCTGTTTTTCTGCGTTCATACAGTGGGTGGTAACTACGAAACCTTTTTAATTTTTGGCCTTTGCTAGTGACATTTATAGTATTATATTCTCTTGCAAATATGAGAGAGTGTGCAAGTACCTTTAGGCCTGTCGAGTAATATAAAGTGCGGCGTAACACGAGATTTGGCGGTGCGAGGCGCAGAGCAATTGTGTGATCAAACATTTGTTCCGAATACGTGAGTCGGGATTTCGCCAGATTTATTCTAATGCGAAATTTGCGTGGGGATTAACTTCGTTTGTTTCTATTCTAATGTTGTCGCTGAATGTGTATTCACTTCATTTATATAACGTCACGTTCGTATTTTCAATATAATATTATATTATGGTATTATTTTGATAGAATTTTTATTGAAATATTACTTGCAAACATATTATTATTATTATTTCTATTGTTGATGTGTAACATCTTTCATCTCGCTTTCATGCAATCTGTAGGAGTGTTTTTGTGAAAAGGGACGAAAGTGTGTAACAGGAAGTCTTCTTTTATTTAACCAATGAGCGCGCGCGGTGGTAGAGTTGGCCGTCAGATGATAACAAGCCATTTTCCAAGAGGCTAGTACTGTCAGCCAATAGAGTGTGCGTGTATATTTAAGTAAACTAATTTATATGTGTAATCTATATTAAGTCAGATGTTACAAGTCATGTGCGACTACTGTAAGGCGAGCTCGATTTTTTTATTATTTTTAGACTATCGTTTTTTTTTTAAATAATACTGGTGACCTCTATATACCTAATGGTAAGAACAGCGCAATCCGACGACATGGGCGACCACCGAGGAATCTACAATCCATTGCCAGTCGCCGCTATCATGCCGGCCTGCTCAGAATATGTCTCTTCACAATATGTATAAAGGACTCCCATGATGTAGGAGGATACAGTTCCGCAGCATCATAGTACGGCACAGCTGTGACGTAGAACTTTTTATTAGAATTTCAATGTTAAGGACGGATGTTGCATTTTACAATTGTCTCTTAGTTGCTGCCTACTAGTTCAGTACGAAACTCCGCGTCTAAATAAACCTACATACTAGATGATTCATTACAATCACTTCAGAATAAATATAAATTTAATTTTATGATATCTTTTTACGATTTGCAGTTTAAATCCAGACATTTATAAACAGGCAATTTTTATGTCTTATGCGTGATCAGTATTCTTTATAATATAACTATATTATGAAATTTAGAAAAGAAAAGTTGCACGTGCAGTGTCGTTCACGTGTCAGAAGAGAAACTACTTAAAAAGGGAGACGCGGATAGTCTATACTGTGTATTAAATATACAACGTATAGCTGTCTTTCTCCTTCTCACTACGTTATAAATTTCTTCTCTCTCATGTAACGAAACCTGGCGCATCTTTGAAATTTCTCTCTCAATTCTCGTCCAATTACCGAAGTGCCGCCTCAGAAATTTCAGTTCAAAAATGAAAAAAAAAGGAACAGTAATATAAACATAATATGTAGTTACTTTATTTACACTTATTATAAAACATTCTAAGGCCATATTCGCTTTTCTTATCTGTACTTTTATGTGCCGCGGGTCACAGAGTACGTAGATGGTTTGATGAACTCTGTCTTTAGAGATAGTTTTAAATCCGTTTAAAGATAAGCGTGGAATGGTTCAAAAGTAGTTTTACCTATTTACGTGAAAACTTAAAGTAATCGTTACTTGAAGCAGTGATGGCTTAGTCGATGGCTTATCGACGTGAGTTCGAACTACCACCACCTTTAAGTTGAAAATTTATCGTGAATAACGTAAATGTGTGTTCTGACAGCTGCACTTGAGAACTAGTTTTTCTTATTGGCTTAGCGTAGGTATCGTCATCTTTAGGCACATCGTCACTTAACATCAGGTGAGATTTTGACCATAACGCTGAACCTATAAATGACAAAAAAAAACCGACCGCATCTGTTAGTTGGTAAATTCAAATAAGTTGAAGGATCACTTTTTGGCAAGAGAACAATATCAGTGACTTCTTATATAAATAAATTTAAAAAAAAAATCATAATACTGTAGTAGTAGATGCTCAACTCTATAATTAATAGTAATATTAATTACTATTAATTATTATAACATTATATATACTGAACCATCGTACGAACCTATTTAATATTTAAATTTCACATTTTTGCTATCATTGTTTCAAAACTAACTTTAATATAAGTTCACTTTTGTTTTAAATGTTTTCATGAAAACCTTTTTAATCTCTCTACTTTTGTTGACGACGTACATCTTAGTTTAAAAGACCTCATGAACACAAAACATAATAAACTACAGAAGGTTTAAACCACGTATTGGAAACTGGAATCTTTTTTAGTAGGAGCATGTGAGAAATGCGTTTAATGCATTATACAACATGCCAGACCGCTCGTCATGGTCTTCGCTGCCAGTTATTACCAATTATAAGAAACGTCAATTCTTCTTTTTTTTATTTATTAGAATAGAGTATTTTTCTAATTATTTTTGTAATCTTCAAACAGCAATAACAAGATGGCGACTCTCTTGTTAAGAGAGTTTTTGTGGCGACTTAAAATACATGTTCCTCATTATTATTTATAATCTACTTCACTTATGCTCAATAGCAAAACTGCTGCAAAAATTACTAATATAGAGCCAAATGTCATAAATTTGTGAACAAAAATAAAAATTATCACATGAGATCCTGTCAAAAATTATCAACGTCGGAGTTTAACCAGTCACTGTGGTTTATTGTTTCGAACCATTTCAAACGGGCCAATCACAACGCTGCTAGTTTCCTGCGCTTCAACCTTCTTTTGTCTATATACTGTCGTAGTTAAACAGTTCCGTTTCTTCCCACGGGTGCAGTGAACCGTGCCAAAGCGGGAACGAATCCGCACAGAGCGATCCGATCGGGAATCGTTCGCGGGACTTTTGAAAACACTAACGACCGTCCGATTGCGAACCCGTTTTCCATTGTTCACGACTCCACAACTAAAAAGTGCTATGTAATTTTTTTTGTTAAAAGTTACAGCTTAACTACAACTCTATCTAATGATTAATATCTTAATTATGTGCAACTTATTATAGTTTAGATTAGCTGTGTCCGCGGCTGCGCTCGCGTGAAATACAGAATGCTGCCGATCGAGCATACGCGCGAATCGAACCTCCTCCGCTCACGATAATTTTAAAGATAAAAATGCTTATTATGTTCGTGTTGACTTTTTTGTAGGTTTTCTTAATGCCTACAGTTATGTAGTACATTAATTTGATATATCTCTTATAGTTTCCTCGGCGTAAGCTATTCAAGCGCCCGAATTAATTCATCATGAAAAGATTTTTTTTGTTCGGAACCCTAAACCCTAATCCTTTTTGTAAAATAAAAGTACCCAAAGTTACTCCATATAGTCTCGGCTATCTGTCAGTGAAAGTTTCGTCAAAATCGGCCTGACGGTTTTGGAGATTACTCGGAACAAACATACAGACAGACAAATATAAAAATAAAAATTGGTGTTTTGTTATATGTACAGCATATACTTTTATATGAATTAAGTAAAATACTGAGATTTTGACATTAAAAACAGACATTTCAATTTTATTAATTGTATAGATAGATACTGACTCTTCCATTACAACTATCGGAATACACAGATAGGCTTTTGCGGATAGCTGTCCAATCTGAGATTGGTAGCTCAGTAACCTAACCAAAGTCCAACATGATATAACTGGGCTCAGAACTTTATCCTTTTTACGTTGTAATACATAGTTATAGGCTGCTGTGAACAGTTAATATCAGGTAAACTGTACGCCTTTTTACTACTTCATAAAAACAAAAAAAAAAGTACATAATAATACTAATTTTATATATTATATTATTATTAATTAAAAGTAATAATTAAAAAATTGATATACTTATTTTGTACTATCTGGCCCCGCAGACGTAGTTCTGCCGTTTACAATAGTCAATATTTCGACCACAGTGTCATCTATCGCGTTCAGGGATAGCATAAAAATCTCCATCACAAACACTTACATCACCAAATTTCATGGTGATCAGTCAAACGATGTTGGAATTTATCAATCTGATATATTTACACCAACATACATTATTGTATAATATAGACAACAAATTTTCCTTACCAAGTACATAATTTATCTTGGTCTCGTGTCGGAAATACAAAAGTTATGTGTACGAATCGGAAGCGGTGGAGAACCGCCGAGGCACAGTCGTGAGCTAACTCACGTACCACACTAAGCGAAGTGCATCGGAGCGAGCGACGACCCAACTCAAAGTAGTGCCCGCCTTCACTACGCTTTTCAATTAAAGTAATATTTATATAATGTGTATACTTTCTTGTGAGTAAAGGTTACCAGTCAATTTAAAATATTTCATTGTCAATATTTTACCCCTATAATTGCAAGAATCGAATTATTGTGAGCAGTGGTATAACATATTACTTTCATTCTTCAAATTCAAATTCATTTATATGTACCTATGTCACGTAGTACCGTACGAACTGAATATATAATTAAGTATTATCATTAGTCTTAGATTTACACAGATGGAGTTACTTCCAAATATCAATATCATTCACGCAATGATTCGCTTTATAATCAATCTTGCATTATATGATTCTTGAACTTTAGTGTTTGGGAAACCGGCTATGCACTTACGACGTTTATTAAAGAACCTAATACAATTACCTAAAAACTTTTTTTCTGTCTGACTATACTGTTAGCCTTAGCGGCTCCAAAAAGAGCCTCTGACAGCTTTTACAGCTTCACCGTGACTTGGTTTACAAGTTACATTTTTACAAATTATAAATATCATATACAGAAAACTAACCTAGGTAAAGTTGAAAAATAATAATTTAAAAGACTAAATCATTTATAGGTATTAAGTTAGTGAAAAATTGCAATTGCAGAAAATTTTCAATTAAGCGATAAAAGCGGTAAAGAGAGCTGAGTGTAATCAGCGCGGGCCGGAAACTGCGAACTCATCGTGGAGGCAATATCGATAATAAGCATTACGGTCCACACCCCCGCAGCTGTTCCCGATAACTTACAACTACAGTGATATGTGGGTAGCCTAATGTCGTGTGTGTCGAGAATTGGTTCCCGTTTTTTCCTGGTCTTTTTTCCAAAACCTAAAGACGGCTTAGCATCGTGTAAAATACTGACGGTACACTGAAATAGTTAATCACTCTTTAGGTATTAAGCCGTCGTACAGTGCGGACGTTAATTTTTCTATAAATTGTTGGACTAACTAAATACTTATTTCTATTGGGGTAAAGTTGTCGCACAAAATCTATATTAATTTTATTTTTTACTTTTTTATTCTGTTAGCCTATATCTACTAACGGTTTGGTAGTTTATTATACATTAAATAGATGGTGTTTCTAGCTTCGTTGGACGTAATTATAAAATATACATATATATATATATATATATATTCATACCCTATTACACTTCTGCGATAAATCCCTTTAAATATTTTTTTGTCCAATCCTTTCAAACATACACAGAAATATGTACAAAGAATTTTATATTTTAGTATAAATTTAATATGTTTTAAACTAATTATACATGAGAAGACACTGCCTCATGAGACGCTTCCTCGCGTGATATTTCTATATTCCTGTTAATTTGGGGCTGTAATCATAATCCAATTTACTTTTGAGTATTCGAGTCTTAGCATTAATTATGTGTGGTAGTCTCGGATATAGTAGAAGTATCTACTAAATTCGGTAAAAATTATAAAGGGGCATCAATTAATAAGTGCTGTTTGCTGCTCTTTTTAAATCCTACGAGAATTTTTACTGCAAAATGGACTAATTGTATTGGATGGGTAAATTGTACCCTGCTAGTAAAATAACAATCTACCTGTACCTTGTTCTAAAGTAAAACTGATCAACTTAAAATTTTATGAAATTTGCAAATATATAACCTGAAACCTCTGCAGTATTTTTAAGCGTTGAAAATTTTGCTTTACTTACGGGTTTTCACCGTCAAAAAATTTATTATTACTATTATTTTACTTCAGGGTAAAGCCAAACGTGAGCAGTCGCTGGAAGAACTTCAAATTCACATCCACAAGTATTACATACCGTTAAGCCGACAGTTCGTGGTATTGTTTCCTGAAGGTGGCTTTCTGCACAAGAGAAGAGAAGTTAGTCAGAGGTAAGCAAAATCATAATTATTCAAAATCAAAATTATCTTTATTAAATTTAGGCCCTAAGGAGACACTTATGAACGTCAAAACACTACTGCCGATTCGGAAAACATTCAGTCATCGAGAAGAACCGGTAAGAAACTCGATATTAAAATTAGCTCTGGTAGTCCTTGCAGTGTGCTTGTCAGTTAAACTAAAACATAATAAGTATATTTCAAATACATCCTTAAATATTTTATACACATTGACATTGGCACTTATAGCGCATGTGAATGACGGTTCTGAGATTGTAAGAGTCATGAGGCGTACCTGTGATATCGAAGTCACTGACAAAGACAGCTCAGTTGAAATATTGATAGCTCAGTATGGATACCGCGCCGATCGACGTAAGTTCGAATCATTAGAATGAGTCTGAGCTTTCGGTGAAGGAAAACATCGTGATGAAACCATAGCATGGTGGTAAGGTATTTTCTAATATTCGCCTGACTAGCTACTACCTTCAAGTTGAAAATCTATCGCCAAGTACCTACAGCCAGTTCCCGACTTAGCGTGTCATTATCTTGGGCCTCATTGTCACTGTTCATCTGGGGATATTGTAGCCATAACGCACAATTTTATAAAGAATAAAAATTTATTTAATGGAGGAATTAAAACAAAAGTGAATAACATAATTATTCTTTACTGCTCCTGCGAATAATGTTGATTTCAAATTACATTGGCATAGAGTTTGAAAAAAAAAACACTAATGAAAGAAATATTTCATGGCAGTATTTATTACTTAAATGATTTAACATCAATTCTAGGTTCGCAGAAAAGAATAATTTACCAAAGTTGGAGTACGTTTCCTTGCCTCGAGCCGGTGCTATGAAGGTTATTATGGAAGAAATCGGCCCTAAAAGGGACGAAGACGCTGGCACTTCGAAGGAAAACGCTAAGAAAGGTAACTATTTTACTTTTATTTTAATCTAAGTATTTATTTTAACGACTATTTAAAGCAATAAACTCGTTGATAAATTTTGGTTGATAAATTCGACCAGCGACTTTTTGATCATAGACTATTTTCTGTTTGACATTTACGGTATTTATTAACAATGAGTATTATCTACATTGCTTGCTGTCACTTTTCATTGAATGACAATATCAATATTTTGGGAGATCTAAGTTCAATGGCACTAGTCGGTTTAGGATTCGCAGTATTAATTAATTTAATTTAATATATTAGTAATAGATATTATAGATACATTTTAGCTTTCTGACTCCATGTCCATATAAACTTTAACCTTGCCAAATCTCACAGACTTCCCTGCACGTGGTAGAAAGCTTTTGCTTCACGTATTAATATATAGATTAAATATTACTTACGAGTCAGGTGGCATGGAAATAAAAAAAAATCATTTGCTTAACAAGCATAAAACGATGTTACTTTTAAGCATTTTATGTAAAATCTAGCTTCAGATGCCATTAGATTTTCATATTCTTTAACATTTCAGTAAAACTATCGTTATACATTTTTTAAATTTTATTTTAGATGACAATTTTAACCAAAGAAAACCCAAGATGATCATTGATAACAATGTCGGTGACAACATCGAGTGGATCTTAGATGTGACCATCGCTTACCCTGATAGAGTTCCGCTACACCTGAAGGACATAGTATGCGGCACACGGCCTCCATGCACAACACATCTCCACTACAGGCTCTACCCAAGCACCGACGTAAGGGTTTCAGGTTTTTAGAAATAGATATATTAAAAAAAAGTACTCATGTGAATAATTCATAATGATTCTGTATAACTAGGTCTGATTTATGGTGGCGCTGAATCGAGGTCTAATAACATATAACCAATTCTCAATCGATAGCAAACTTTCATAGTGTTTTACGATCAAACACTTCTGACTTAAGAAGAATGCTTATGAGTGTTGTTCCATCTTCACCAATAATCTCACTTATTTTGTTAATCGTGATGTTTTACAAATCGTTATTATCTTCCATTTTGTTTTGGTTATGTTCCTTATCATGGTCTAAGTTAAATAAAATGTTTACAATAATGGTAAATTTTTCCTTTGAATGAAGTGCAACAGTTATATTTGGTTATTTGTTATTCACTATGCTATTATGAACTTATGGGATGACTTTTGATAATTCGCTTATTTTTAGTCCAAAACATTGAAGTATAAATTTCCATCAGGTTCCAGCTGATACTGAAGGCATGACCCAATGGCTGTACGACAGATTTATAGAGAAGGACAAGATGCTTGAAGAATTCTACAGGACGGGCAAGTTCCCAGCTAAGGGTTCAACATCTCACGTACCCAGGCAGGTCAGGCAGGATAACCTTCGGTATATCATCCTACATACTTTCTTTATCGCTTCGACTTTCTTACAGTACAAAATTTTCATTGCGTTGTGGTATTACTTCTTGTAAAACCGGCGATTGGATCTGATGAAAAATGCCTTTTATTTTACACTTTCAATCGATTGAAATCTTACAACTTTGTACAACAGTTCGGACATTATACATAATTACAAATTAGTAAGTAAACCTTTTATATCAGAATTGCTTTTTTTGAGACACTTTCATAAAAAAAAAATATTTTTCATTATTTTTAATTATATGAACGTAAAGTTTCCTATTATGTTAGTAACTTTATTTGCAGGTAATAAGTCGAATATACTTTTCAGATTGATTAATTATACACAACAACGTATAATATACTTTGTGACTATGTATAGGTAAAATATATAGGTTTTTGTAATTGTTTGATTTAATTTTTTTATTGTCTTTTAAAAGGCAAACAAAGTGCTTAGAAAGCATTTCACATTGAATCCATTTTAAATGATTTATCACGAATGTAATAAATTTGTTTTCAAATATTAGCTTCTTAGACAACTATAAATCAATGAGAACTAACTGTAATAAAAAAAATTGTTAATTCTTTTTTTACATTTGAGAATATTGGGTTCAAATATCATTCTATCTTTTGGATACTCAGGTTAATATTTGCAAACAAATTAAATAATTTCTATGGTGCATGGCGGAAGTACATTTTATTTTTAGTTTTAGCCTTAGTTTTGTGTACTTGTAGAATTATCGTTTTTTTTTTTGTTTTTTGTAATTTCTTTAGTTAATACGTCCTTTCAATGTTACCTCGAGTTTGGCATTTCGAGTAATTATATCTCGATTGTTGGTGCCTCGGGCACGGTAAAGTAGTCATAAAGACCAGTAGCACTTTTTATATAAAGGATATCGAGATTTGGATCCTTGTCTTTGAAACAGGTAGAATCAGTTTTACGTGTAACTGGGTTAAACGAATACGTATGTCGATCTTAATGGCGTACGTGTTACGGCCCCGTTTCTCACATTATGCCGGTTAAAAGGTTTTTACGGTAACCGTGTGAAACGATTCCCTTCCGGTTTCGATGCTCCATGTGTTAATCAAAGCGTGCTGTGACATACCCAAGTCAATATTTAAGTGTATTTACTTATAGTGGATCTTATGCTTTTTGCTGAAACAAAAATTTCAAATCCCTTGACAATAAAGGAAACAGTTGACTCCTCATTATTCACTTTCATCACGTTTCGTGTTCCTAGTTAATCAGATTTTCTCGCTTCGAACTTTGAATTTATAAAAAAAAAATAGAATTTTTACAAAGAATTGTCGAGCCGATTCGTGTTCAGAATTGGAAATACGAAATGAGTTCGGGGATCATGTTTAAATAATACCATGGTTAGTTTAAAGAAACCCGAATTACGGTAATGTAAAAAGGCGCACCTTAAAAATTTCGGTCATAAAGTTTTCAATTTTCTATGTTGAATTTGATCATAAATCATGTGCGGTTTTCTTCATAAGAATAAGGCTCAACAAATTATGATGCTAAATTAATGTTAGAACTTCATAATAATAAAACAAGTTAAAAATTCGTTTTCGAGTTGCAAACAATTATAAAGGAAATATTCAAATATCAGTTGTAATTTGTTTTATTACCTTTGTGATATTCTGGATTTATGATCGATTTTGAACTTTAGCCATCGGTCCCGAATAGTGAAACGGTTTGCGAAACCTTTATCGATGTCTAAATTAGGATTAAGTCACTGTATTTATAACAATTAACTAAACTAATTGTCACCTTGTCGTTTTAATGTATTATCGATATTGTTCCTTGTATTTCTTAGCTTGTATTGTACAAAAAATAAAACATACATAAATATAGTACGTAAACTAACAGATGTATCTGATTTATTCGTAAATTTGTGTCGGGGGTATGATTTCATTGTCCAGAAGTCTTAGTGTTACACGGCGTTACGGGTATAGCTAAAATAATTAAATGTGATTGTAGCTTTTCGTTCTGGGCATACGGGAAAGTGTCAAATGATGACGTTGCCAATACCGTATACTTGAATATGAAACTCTTCAACCAGTGTATTTTACCTGTTAAGACCTACAAATTAAAAGTCACTCAGCGACTCTCTTCTATAAAGTGGTTGGCTTCCTTGACCGCTTTGTATTATTGATTGGTTCGCTGTATTAAGATACTCGTGTAATCGAGCGACCCATTTGACTGAAAAAATAAGAACTCAAAAACGGCAAAGTATTGTTTCCTCCTTCGATATAAGTTTAAAAAAGTACAAAGGTAGCATTTTTTAGTATACGTACGATACATCTAAATGTAATGTGTGGTGAATAATAATAATGAAAAAAAAAAATCTATAAAATATATGCCAAAACATATTTGCCGTAAGTGCCTAGGCTTGTTGAAATGGTGAAGCTTGCAATAAACAAACTCGATTCGTATGTACCTATATATAATTATTTTAAAACAAAGTATTGTTTGGGATTTCATTCTTTTGTGTAATTCAAAGTATTCTTGAATTATATTGTAATTTAATTAACGATATAATAAATTGGTCAATCAACTAATATACCCACACTTTGGAGAGGTTAGATAACGTTTAAAAATTTTAGTTTATTCTGATCAAAGATCACAAAAATCAACGTCGCGCCCGTGTTTCAGTGAAGTTATATACAATTCCTGGAAGGGACGCGAATAAGATATTATTTTTTCAAATGTGTTTACCATATTGCTATTCTGCTATTACACGCGATAAATATATCATGGCGTCTTGTTCCATATTAAAAATTAACCGCAAGTGACAAGTAAAAGCTCATTTATAATGAAAGTTAACAAGTTATTAGTTAATGTGTTCTTCTAACAGAAATATTTTGTATGTAACGGATATTTCGTATCCCGAGTTACCATGAAATTCCTTAGAAAGCAAAGATTTTTGAGAACGTATTCAAGTTTTCTGCTGTGCCTAATAATCTTAGACACATTGTAATTTATTACTTTTATGTATGAATATTACTATTTAGTACATATTTATAATAATAGTAATAATGTCAGGTATAGCAAAGTGTGGGTAAAATACTTAGTCGATCGACACAAAAATGACTTAATTGCGTTTTAACGAATAACCATAAGTTTCTTTTGTTATATAATAAACTCTTGCATCGATTGTGTCCCCGTGAAAATACCTATTAGCTAGTCAAGTTTTGAAATGATTAGGTTATTTAATAATTAATAATGATAGTTATCGTCATTTTTCACCCGCACTTTCTTTACACTCCAGTAATTCCATATACCCGCATTTCAGGCACGCTAGACCAAACTTGCTATGTTTAGAATATAAAGCTTAAATTACATAACAAAAGAAATGTTCTTTAATCTGATTTCTTTTTTTTTTTGTCGTTTATCGAAATATGTAAAGTAACGTAGTAACTTGAAAATACTATAATTTAGTTGTTTCATTCAAAACGCATAATAATAATTTTGAATATCTTTTGATAACATTTTTAAATATAATTTGTTTATGAGTAAAAGGACGAAAGTAATATCAATTTTGTTTGATTAAGATTATAAATCAAATTATTACGTTGATATCAACAAAACTTTTTCTATCTTCGCCAATTTTTTCTTTATTTCAAAATGATATGTTTTATTTTGGACGAAATATGTGATTATTTAAGAGGGCACATGTTGTTATTTTCTTTATTATAATGGAGTTAAGTTTGTTTTTAGTTTTAAGTTATGCAATTATAGGCGATTAACAATAATATATTTGTGAGATGGTTTTTTTAAAATGTTTTAACTAAAATACATTTCTTATTCTTTTGTTACTTTATAAGAACCAAAATTGTGACGTCATATTTTTCCTATTTATTAGAAAATTTAAGAAAATATGACTTAAATCAATGATATTTTATAAGTAGATACGGCATTGACGCTTTTTTAAAGGAAACGTGAATGAGGGCCAATTGCCCTCAGTTCACTCAACTTGATACCTGCGTGAGCGAGAAGAAACTTTTATCCTTTTTTGACAACAGAGTTTCCGCCTTGCGCTGTGGCTTGCTATCCCTTTTCTTACAACATGCGGATAACAATATTTGTGCCGTTTTCAAATTGCTTTCTAGTGAGAGTATATCGCGGCTATTTATAAAACGTCATTGACTTACATTGATTTTGTTTTGTTATTTCTCTCCCGCGACTTCGTTTCCGTCGTCTTTGAAATAAAATTATCCGCACGCCACCTATTGGAAACTGTTTGTACCAATATAGAAACGGGTGTGCCTACAATAAATCAACAAACTGCAATTGCAATCGGATGAATTGTTTAGAAACGCATAGGGGGACAGATATATAAATTTTTATTTATATAGATTTTGGTGTTTATTCATCGGTATTACGGAAACTGTGTACAGATGTATGCTATATAAAAGACTACACTTACCCGCCATTTTAGTTTTCCAATATTTAAATTGGTTTTAAATGTACCAGTATCATTCGGTTTAGCAACAATTTGCGATTTAAAAACATTATTCCTGTATATCTATATACATGTATATGATATATATAGAAGGCGTGACAGAGTATATGAGTGAGATAATTTAATAAGTTCTTTGACACATAATATTGTACGTATGTTTACGATTTAGTTTCGTTTAATTTATGATTTTTGTGATCCGGTAATGATTGTTTTTTTTTTTGTCAGTAAATATCCGGTTTTTGTCAGAGCGATATCTGTGCAAATATAAGTTAAAAAGCAAATGATTTCTTTCATTGAGTTAGTTATATTTATTTAATATAAGTATGACAAAATGGTTTTCATTACTACATATTGGGCAAGTGTCACGAATTTTGTTTCGTAGTTGTTAAGTTAATGTTTTTTCTTTAATAAATTTGATGGATAGGATCCTATCGAACCGAATTATATGATATTCATGTTTTGATTCTAACGGTATATTTATACGTAATATGTCTGAATGTCGCTAATTATAGTATTTTGTGATCGGTACATTCTGAATCAGAACTGTCATACGCTTGGGATCGAATTAGATTTTATGTAAAATCTTACTGTGTTTCAAATACGAAGACAATTTGTTTAACCGCCATCTTGTATCGCATTTTGCTTGCAACTTTTGTTTAAAATTATATCGTATGTCACTCGTGATCGGCACTTAAGTTATTTTTATTAAATTTAAAAAATAATCCCCCATTTTGTTAATACATATTAACAAATATAAATAAATCTAAAACGCTCCGTGCATTAGAATTTTAAAATAAGTAGCATTTATAAAAAAAAACTTAATTAAATTGATTGGTTATAAATCGCCGCATTGTCGATTTGCTGCCGGAGAAATCTAAAACTTTTCTTGCCTTTGAAATATTTTATTCAATGTGGGCCACTAAAAATATAAACATTTCTTATGTTTTTGTTGCTGACGGTACAATTTTGACAAGTTGGTGCGGACCTGATTATCTTCTCATTTGAAACGCATTCGTAACTTCAATACATTTTATATACTATAACAAAACGGCTCATAGCTTATATAAAAAAAAAACGAAATTAGATACGTACCTATTAATACATATCAATTTATTGTAATTATAATTGTTTTCTATATTTTGTAACGCCTTGCTTGAGTTATATTAGTTGAAATTATGTTGAAATCTTATTCGATCCCAATTTAACTATAAAAAACAGTTTTCAGGTGCCTATGGCCGAGTGTGTGAACGCTTCGCTCGCTGTACATAGATTTGCGAACGACGTTTTATAGTTCGTCAATAAAGCACGTTTGTGACACAAGTTTGGTCGTTTCATTTCTTTTCTTTTTTAATTTAAGAGCAGCTCTTTCCAGTGGAGCGGTTGCCACTGTTCCCTGACATCTACCATTCTTTTCAACCCTTGATAATATGGCACAACTCCCACTTTATCGTTCCCATGTTAGATAAAGCTTCGTCTAAGTCTTCCTTCGCCTTCAATCTCATGAGATCAGATGCCGTCGAAAATATACATATAGAAAGGATCGTCCGAAGTTTAAAAGCAGTCACCAATATAATAAATAAACATCATTCGCGCGGTGAAAAAAGAGAGGCAATCCGCGAGCTGACAATATGTTTTCAAAATATGATGTAATGCGGCCTATGTTTATTTAAATTAAAAAAAAATAGTGTAATAAAGAATAAGCATGAATTCACTGATATTATTTTTCCAACTTCAAATCACAACTGAACAGATATTTGTTTAATAAACAAGAGATAGTGATTAACTTGTGTATGTAAGTAGGTACATACTTTCATTTGTACATTTATAACTAAGTATGTATGGTAAGTACTTGTATATATTTACATTTATATCTATTTTATTTATTTTTGTATTTAAATTTTATTACTTTTCTTTCTACTTGTATTTGTTCATGTTTGTTTTATTTTTAAACTTAATTTCCTATTGCACTACCGAGAATAATCATTTTATGCATATTACCGCTGGTTAACTGGTAGAATATGCTATAAAGAATTAAGCTCGCCAGTTTACAGACTAAAAGTGCAATAGACTATTCATTCATTCATTCGTACAAATTGCTTAAAATAATTTTTCAATGAATGTCTACTCCCGGATTTGTTGAAAAGAAGTATGTATTTTTTTATGTTGGCTATAATGCAATGGAAATTGCTAGTGAGACTGACTATTGAGACCTCTTATCTTCATAATTGACGATAGAGGATCCAACGACAATATCTGCCTAAACAGAATATATAAAATTACACTGCATACTTCTCAAGAAAAGTGATATCTCGCGATTCCATTTATAGACAATACCAAAGCAAACATAATAGAACGCCGAGCTCATTCTACGGCACGCAGAAGTGTTTACGCTCCGTTAGGCCGATGTATGGGGGATTTGTATTGGACCTTTACTTGTATGTGATGTATATCAAATTCTAAACATGAGAAAATAATAAGAAAATTTTTAACAAAAAAAATCTATCTACAGTGATTTTGAAGAATACCCTAGTGTATCTTCGAAGTCAAAGGTCCAACACTAATGAAATTAAAATGGGTGGTTCCATTTCCCTTGAGGTATTCCCTTTCTAACGAGAAAGAAACAAAGAACTTATGGCATGGCATGGAAGATATATAAAATATTAGCTGTGCCCTTGAATTCGCTCGCGTGTACTATAGAATGCCGTCGATCGGTTACACGCGCGAATCGTCCTACAGGTGCTCCCGGTTATATACTGATTATGGGTGTTCTTTCGAACAACAATCAATAAATTATATATTTTCATGGTTTACTTTTTATATTGATAAGAGATTGCGCTGTCACGATTTTGTGCTGGGTATCGTTTGATGTTATACATCGGGTTTATGGGTTTGTTTTTTTATCAACGAATTGCAATTTTATTTATTTGTATTGATATGCGTTCGAAATGAGAGCCTCCGCCTTTTTTGAAATCGGTTAATAATAATGTTTATCTATTTCGGATTAAAATCCAACATTACTAACTTAGCCTATGTTAGTAACTAAGGTCACAAAACACATTTTACAAATATTGGTAACGGACATGTATGCTTCCAAGACTGACAATCAACTCATTCACGTATAGATTAAATAAGCCAGGCGATGTTAGGCCCCCCTGCTTTACCCCACATTTAAGCTTAACTGCTTTAGAAAGAGTTGGAACCCGTTTGATATGATTAATCTGATTTCTGTAGCAATACTCAAAAACTGATGAAATTTCATTCAGTGTTTGTCTTCATTAACTTTTGCCATAGAGTTTGATATTTTATACTGTCAAAAGCGTTTGATAAGTCCAAAAAACATGCGTACACCGGCGTACGCCTATCTGGACTATATTTTACAACTTGTTTTTAACTGACTCCAAGAAAAGACGGGAGGTTACTCAATTGGAATGTATATGTTTTTTATGGACCAAATTAGATGATTCTTTTTTTGTTGGATACTTCAGGGTGGTCTCTTTTTTAATTTCATTGGCGATCGACCTTCAACTTCGAAGGTACACCAGGAAACTCTTCAAAATCATTGAAGCTTGTTTTCTTTTTTGTTCAAAAATTGTCTTGTAATTGATAATTTCATTTTTTTCCTTTATATTTAATTTAGTGTGACGTCGTTGATACCTATATCATGGGGCGCATAATAATGTCCGCTTTGAGAGCCCGCCATATTTGATTTAGAATAACGTCATTTATCTATTCCTTCCAAAGTCAATTTTTACGCAAAATTTTAACTCCATCGGTTGAAAATAACTAATCTTACATTCCACTGTAATATTTGACCCATACTATCACGCCAAGTTTAATAAAAACTTGTAAAAACGAATACGCACGCTTTATTATCAAAAGATAAAATTTAACCGTAAATTTCACCTCTGACGCACTTTCTAACCGAAAAATGTCGTCACAAAACTCATTGCTTCCACAGACGACTGACTACACGACGAGTTGATAAACACATTTCCCTTCACTCAACAAAGGTACATAATGATCTGTCATTCAACATAAAGATGGTAAATTGCAACGGCGGGAGGACCGGAAATTCACCTGCTACATAAGAGAAGGGAGGGACTTTCATATCCGGTGCCGCGTTCGTCGTCTGACATCTTTATAGAATCTGTCACATTCCGGCTGCCTGTTCGGAGATACAATTTGCCTGTGAGTTCCTTTGTTATGCTTGATGATTTTGTAATAGATTGAGTAAATATAAACTACAATATAAATCGATGTATTAAGTAAATGTTAACCCCGTCAGAATATTATTATAATTAGCGGTCGCCCAATGATCGAAATTTGACCGGTGACTTTTTAATCATAGACTATTTTCTGTTTTAAATTTGCAGTATGAACCTAAACAATGAATATTATATCACTTGCTGTCACTTTTCATTGAGTGACAATGTCAATATTTTTGGGGGGTCTAAGTTCAAAGGCACTGGAAAATTTAGGATTCGCAGTATTAATTAATTTAATTTAATATATTACACTTAAAAAGGAGTCCAAAGTTTTCTTCTCACGTATTAATATAATGATTATTTGTTTCGAATGAGTTATATTATTATGAACTGTATACAATACTGAATATTATATAAATTATGGTTGATATAATAGTGACGCTTACTGCCAGTGCGTTTGGGAAGCGATGTTTAAAAGCCCGTTCATGGCACACGTCTTGCACAAATGGGAAGATAACAACTAGCGGCACGTCCAATCAGCGAGCAATGTGACGCTCTTTGACCGCTAAGTGTGCCGACTATGCGCGGCAAATAAGCGCTGGAGACACGAGCGCTGTTTACCAACAGCTCGGGTCAGACTCGTAACAATAAAACGAAAGTAGATACGACAAAGTCTACAAACATTTGTCGCATTTGCGCCAGCGACGCTTATGTCACACGCGGTTACAAGCGTGACTATAAAATCAGCCGAAGAGATAAATGATAAATTCTTGAGAAAGATAATAGGCTATATATATAACTTGGAACTATGACTTTAAGGAATAAAGCAGTTTAACTTTAAGCAATTTGGCAAGCTATAGGAGAGTACGAGAAGTGAAAAAACCGATAGTATATACACGATTGCATTGGCGACTTCGCAGCGTGGTAGATAGAGAGTTGGTTGCATAATAAATTTAGCGTGGGTGAAACCGTGGTACATAGCTAGTATTAATATAAAATATACATAGAAACGAATACGAAACCAAATAGGAGATAGTACAAATATATTCCCATATAAATTATTATACTATCCCGAAACATCCCAATCGCCGAAGCCAAACTGAGGGGTGGGTCCAATGTTGATTCTGGAATCGTTGATTTTCGTTTGTTTAGGACTTAATCTATTCGATAGGTATGCTGACTTATCCTTAATTGCGTGATTTTGGATTCGGATTCGGTTTATTAGTTAAGTTTGTGTTTTGTGTATTTGTTTAATGAAGTTCACAGTTATTAATTGTATTAACGTAATTTGATTAATATCATGTTATGTGACTCTCGCGGTGGTCGAATGATTAGATTGGTGGAATATTGATCCGATGTCCGCAGATAATTTAAGGTTCTTTTTGAAGTGAAAACTTCTTTAGCATCGTTGTAATTTGAAAGTCGATGAAACGAAAAAGCGACAATAAAAAGAGGCAGACACATAAATTCATAAGATTTAACATGGGAGAAAATGAGATAAGAAAATTTTAGGCAATGGTAAAATGATACAAAAGATGTTTGTTGCCACGCAATAATGAACTTTATTACCTCACCAAAAAGGCATGAAACAAAAACTTATTAGACAACACTTTGATATTCTGTTACTGATTGATATTGTGTTAGGTTACTTTAGTCGTAGAAATGAAAATATTTCGGTTAGCTGCCTCTGTACAAAAAGTATGGGAATAATTTTGGATGATCAATCATGAGAAATTACACCATTTCCAGTTCATACAGAAGTAACAAAAGAGAGCGCTAAAATGAGAACTGTAATAAAATAAAATTATGGATTTTGCAAATTACGTTACCAAAGTACAAGTTTGCATTTTGTCACAAAAACTCCTTAGAAAGCGCTAAAATAAAATAAATTAAGTGGCAAATTCCAACACTACAAAAGTAGGTACGAACATTGAAAAGTGCGAATTTCGAGATGTCAAACAAACTCCTTAAATAGTTCTGAAGAGAGAGCGAAAATCTTGTCAGAAGATCCCACTTTGTTTAGTTATTAGTTGGGAAAAGGCATCACAACAACCGTGGTGTTTTCTATGCATGTACGTATTATGCGCTTGTACTTTTTTCAGATGATATTCCCATGGATATTTCAAATGTGGAAGGTGATGCCTTAATTGAAAATTATATTGTGAATAATGATTGTGAGTACTTGTATGTACAATTTCATAAACTTTAAATTACTGTGTATTTCATTATTTTCTGAATAAAAAAACATAGATGTGAAGGTTTCACTTCTACCACGTGTGAATTGCACAAATGATTTTTTTACATATTTTTTTTTATGTATAAACCTGTACCTGACGGAAGCTGGCAGTGAAGGAAAACATTAAGGCGTGAACTGAACGTTTTGAAATGTAGTTCTATCTGTTCATTTTTTTTTATTTTCTCATAGACATTTATTTTAAAGGACATTAGTGGATCACGAATATATTATTACTCAATTATAGCTTATGTTATTTATTACTCAATTGATAGGCCATGAAAATTGACAATATTAATTTTAGCATCGAAAGAAAAAATATATTGTTTTGCGAATTCTTAGCCAATTATGATAAAATTTCGTACATGGGAAGTATGAATGAGGAAAGAAGTGAATCGAGTAAAAAGGGATTTATAAGACGAAACTAATTACTGTGTAATAAAAGCTTTCGAAGACACGTGGCATTGCTAGTTT
Organism: Saturnia japonica; assembly: GCA_033032175.1. NCBI lineage: Eukaryota > Metazoa > Arthropoda > Insecta > Lepidoptera > Saturniidae > Saturnia > Saturnia japonica. Next base: position 2,026,015 of record CM065317.1, read on the forward strand.
AATATATAATCATTGATGAAAGCTGAATACTATCTGAAGGAAAACCAAATCATCTCATAAATATATTTCGATCAGAATCCTTTTTGTTTGCAATCTGTTTCTTTATATGATCTTTCGTAATTATGTCTGTATTATGTATTAATGCTATATATGCGAAAATGCCATGTAAGCAAGCACTCCGGCTAAATAAAATGCCAGTAGCATTTCCACAGAGTGACGTTGCATCAACAGAGCCCTCTTTAGGGTTCCACACGGCGGCCGCGGCTAATTGAATATCGATGACGCGCCGTGATGGGGCGTGACGAGACGTGCGGGTTCCGCAGCCGAATGAATAAACCATACCTTGGGAAATAGGAAATTCTGTTTCTTCATTACCTTTATTACCAAGGGAAATAAATGTATTGTATATTATGAATGCACGGATTTAAGATAATGAGTAATTTATTTACTATATTTAAATACATCGTTAGATAAGTCAAGATAGTAGAATTGTTGATTGAAATCGATTTATTTATTAATTAATCAGTTCACACCTGTATTTAGTGAGGATATTTTGCTTTGAATAATCAAATAGCGCGTTTGGATGGAAATGAAAGTGTTATTATGAGAAGTCGCTACGTGCCATCGACTCTTTATATTTATAGTGAATGTTTCTCGCTGTACTATACATACTTACTACTTTACGTCCGTGTTAGTCTACTTACGTGGTTTGTTAGTCGAGAATAGACCTATATAACCAACAGAATTGGACGTTCTTAAATGAACGATAAGTGGGTTTACGTTGTTAGTTGCAGATCTTTAACTAGCTTGCGGTACATTAAACACTTAAGAGGGTGTAATCTACATAGTTGGTCCTTCGAAAATTCATCAGCCCGAAGTTGATTACCACAATCAACAGAATACGAGATGTTTCGATAAACCTTTAACTGGATTTCGAATGTTAGATCTTTTCTTTATTTTCTCTATCACAACTGTACTGAACCATATAAAAATCAATTAGATTACTCACTACTTCGTACAGTTTATTTAACTTGTCGTATGGTTAACAGTATTATAAACGGTCTTCCAATATGTCGCTAGCTTTTTTATACCTTATAGATTTAGTGTTTAAGCACAATCTTACTGATGTTATGTGACGATACTGCTTACGATTGTAAGACGCTAAGCCTAAAAAGACTCGCCCATAAGTGCAGCTTCCAAAACATACCTAAACAATAGAAAACGTCATACCACCATTGCAGGATTCGAACTTGCCTTGATTGATATAGTGTCTGATCACGCCACCACTAAGCCTTCATCGCTTATGCTATCTATACTAAACTAGCTAACGTATTTTCGAAAGTTATTGACCTATATAGGTTCAAAGTTAAATTCACTTTTTTCAGTTTACGATCTGAACCTTCAAAACTACCACCGAGATGGGGTGTAAACAATACGAGAATTAAGTAACGTAGACGTAGTAATATCTTAACTAATAAATTATTACTGAAAATATCTTCCAAATATATTGAAGACGCTATTGTAATTTGATATCTAGTGTCCGTCTCGGTACTAGTCTATCTATGGTGTTAAACATATAAAGTTAATGTTAATAATAATAATCTAGTATACTTGTTGTTGTACGATGTAGTTACGAGAAACCAATAAAATCCGCACACAAAAAAGGGGAAAAAGGCAATGTTATAATTTATAAATGATTTAAAGCTCTTGTTAGTACTTCAATAACTTAATAGAAGCTTAACGTATCATAATATAATAGCATCTTATAAGTTCCGGGATCGGATATATAAAAGATGCAGAGGATGCAATAAACTGCGAAACCGTTTAAGGGTATGCTTCATCTTACTTAAAGTGTACTCGCTGTACCTGATACCAAGGAAAGTACAATCCAATAACATCGGCAACTACCGAGAGACTTCTTGGCAGCTGGATAAAGAATGGCTGATCCTGAAATGTGACAAACCAAAAGTTAGTAATTGTGACGGGTTTAGCACCGTATTTAGTGGTTGATCCCAGTTGGGTATAGATCCCTTACACTCTGCTTGATAATTGGAAATACACCGGTTGATCCTAGAAAGCGATTTGACTACCAGTACGGCGTATGCTGTTTACACCTTGTGCATGGTAGTCGCGATCCTGTCAGATAAAAGTTTCCCTATCCTACCATCGAACTTCGTTACATCTGTAAGGTACAATTTAGAGGTGGGCGATTATGAGATATACCAATGTAATCATTCAATTATGAATTATCTCTCATAATCGAACTAGTAATAGTGGTCATTGATAATGGAGGTCTTTGAAGGAAAGTTTTTTATAAGAATACTTAAGGATTACCTAAAAAATAGGTCGCACGGTACTTCGATTATGAGTTATCATTCATAATCGAATTACGAATGAATATATCAAAACATCTCGTTTATGTAAATCATTCATTATCGCCCACCTCTAGTACAATTATAGCTAAACCTAAACAAGTAATTTTAGAGAAAGTTTTTTAAGAGAGGAGAGAGAGAGGAGAGGAGAGAAGAAAGTAATTTCATTGGAGATTTCTCTCTACTGGGAAAAGCCCGACTGATGGGATACCTCCACCCTACAGAAGATCGTAGCCAAATGAACTTGTTTAGAGAGGTTAGAGGTCGGCAACACGCTAGTGACACCTATTGTATTATAAGCGTCCATAGGTTATGGTAACCGCTTACCATCAGGCGGGCCGTACGCTTGTTTGCCACCTTTGTAGTACAAAAAAAATAAAAATTATCTTAGGGCTTTCTTTCTGATATGGTATTCGCTTTAAGCTTTCCATTGTACTGATAACTTTAATAAACGAAAAAATATTTTATTAAAAATTACAATGTTAATTTACTGACTTCTCTATTTTACCTGACTGATTGAGGAAGGACCACTCTATTTCCGTATAAGCGTTTTCTACTTAACTATAACTTAAATTTCAAGTAAGAAATTTCTAATATTACAACATAAATTAATTAAAGGTAAACCGTTTCCAATAAACTTCATAATAAAATTTACAAACGCTCAAAGAGTGCCTCAATAACTTAGCGAAAGCTTCAGTAAGTTGGGAACGGTTATAACATAATAAACAATACATCAAAGATGCAACGGAACTTATAATATTGCAGCGAGGAAATTTAAGGTCGCAGTCCTACTATAAATGTGAAATAGTATTGGATGATTTTTTTTTTTGCTTTGATATTAATTTATCAAAGAAAAAACCATAATACATACAAAATTATTTCCGACAGAAATGAATTTTTGTTTATTAATAAATTTGTATTTCTGTCTATACAACATACAGTTATTAGGTCACTGATCTCGAAGTAACGTTTTATTTTTTTGTCTCTTTGTCAGTCTACTTGGCTGTGTGGCTGGATTTACCACAAAAATGATTTTAATGATTTTAATTATTTATACGGGATGTACATGTCTTGTCTCAGTTGACAGGCTATAAAATTTTAGATCAAAATACATTTAAAACAAACCGTAAAAATAAAATGATGTTGCAAGTAATGACTGCGAAATAAACGCTTTCGGAGGCATGGGCACAACAATTCTATATGTAAAAATTCAGATTACCTATTTCTTTGTCCACAAAACTCGAAAATTACTCGATAGATTATCTTGAAATGTTTATACACCAATGTATTTCTATATAGACGTGTTTTTACATACTTTTATTTTCAAAGTTTACACGGGAATGGAAAATTCTAAGTTAAATAAAACCAATTATGTTAGACAAATAGTTATATATTGTATCATATTTTTTATTTTCCAACGCAAAAAGGGGTTTTATAAGTTTAACGTGTGTGTGTGTGGAATTGTAGCTCACAGACGGCTTAACCGATTTTGATCTAATTTTTCTTTGTTTGAAAGGTGACAATTGAGAGTGTTCTTAGCTATAATACAAGAAAATCTGTTCAGCTTTTTAAAGATTATCAGCTCTTTTCCAGTTGAAAGTTGTAAATAGTATTTTATGGTTGAATCTATGTACACTGTAATAATATTATTTACTTTACTAATAATTAATATCACGCTGATCTATGCCAGGGTTTATTTAGTATTTTATATATTTAAAAGGATATTGTGAGGCTTTAAAACGCTTCTTCTAGTTCAGAATATGGCATGACCATAAAAAATTCAATAACGGTAAACGGATAGTGTTTTATTACATTTTATTAAGCAGTCAGTGAGGAAATTAAGGCTCGGTACACAGACTAGCTAGGTAACTATTCGGAATAATCACTTTGTTCGGGTGAAGCTACGTTTGAACGATATGTTTTAAATTAAGCTTTTTAAATAGATTTAATGTAATGTATCAATAATATTTTTGTTAGCAAAAAAAGTTCCTTTCATCATCTAAGAACATAATAACATCACGTCACTAAGCTTTAGATTAAAAAGTAACTTTAAATATAATATATAATATAATATTTTAATATTTTATTTGGTAAGTTAAGAAACGCATGGAAACTGTACTAATATATTATAATAAAGCGGAAAAGTGTTTATGTTTGTTTGTTTGTTTAAACACGCTAATCTCTGGAACTACCAGTCGGATTTGGATATATGATAGCCAGACTCTCGAGGAATAATATAAGCTATTTAAGATTTTGCTACAACTTTCAGGTAGACTTAAATATTGATTTTTGTTACATAAGTCGAAAGTTGAGGCCCTCCCGAACTGCTTTAACTGCGTGAGTTTTGTTTATTTTTGTAGCTTGTTTGAGAATCCGTATGATAAAGTACAAAGTGAGAATGTAATGAAATTTAAATGTTATGTTGTTCGATGTATAGTTAGGTACATACATGTTTTTATACAAACAAACCTACAGCCCACATGATGGCAGCCTATAGGTGCTTTCCCGGTAAAGCTTTAAAAGCCATCAGCTGATTTGTTTTTGGATAGCGCCCCTAAGGCTAACAGTACCTAAGGTAAGATCGAAAAAAAAAAAAGATATGTGCTTGTAACACCAACGGTATCACTAGCGCGTTGCCAACCTTCCCCAAGGAGCTCTGGAAACACTATTCACCGCGAGAACACAATACAAGGTTCTCCGGCCGTGCTCTTCTCTAGAGTTGGAGGTATTATATTTCACCAATCGGGCTGCTTCATGTACAGAGAAATTTGCAAAAAGATTTTTTTTGTATACGTACCTCTCTTTAAATTTAATTAAAATTTCAGAGCACAGTTGTAAGAAGGCAATTTATACCTTCAATAAGTGATATTTATATTTGTTAAATAACTTGATAGTTAAAACTAGTAAATGAAAATGAAGTAACATTAGTGGCAAAAAGGTTGACAAAATTACCAAAAAAACCGTAACTATTTTAAATACCTACTTATATGTTACAATAGGCAATTTATAGAATGCTAAATAAGAAACTGGCAAAGCATGAAATTCAAGCATCTCCTATTCTTTTCAAATATCACGTTAGAGTTTTTGACGGGATCTCAAAGTGTCATGTGATGGTTTTTGTTTTAAATTCATAAACGTATGTTATTTGGCCTTATAATATATAATTTTGTCTGCATTTTATGTGATATAGTTTGGTTTTTATGCCAAAATGCCAAATGCTATCTAGTTAAAGTATGAACAAAGGTCCTGATAAGGTGATCGTGCTCGTGCGACTCGGTCTCTGAATAGTCGTTGTAATACTAATTATTGCCTATAACTTATATGTCATAAATACTTACATTTTCCATATATTTATAATACAATTAAAATTAAATTTGAGAATATCGGACACCTTTTGATATATAAAATAACAAATTATACCTACTTTTATTATTACTAGTCGGTTAAAATACTTCGATTAATTAATAATTAATTTAAGTAAATAAATAATGTATTAATTAATGTATTTGAACCTAATTGGCGTTATTTTGATACGTATACAAAATTTGAATGAATTTTACTTGCCCCAGTTACTGGTATATGTAAACGTACCTCAGTGTGTTTTCGGGCGACTATCGACTATCCCGCCTACTCAGCGTTATTGCGAGAACGTTAGAACAAAGCTCAGTCTATATAATATTATCTACACGTAGATAGTATAGTTGTGGTCGATTTGAAATGTCCAAGCTTTGACATTTCCATTATTATTTATGTCAATTAATATAAACCCAATTAATATTTCATCGTGTTTGGTTTTGGATGTACAAAACGATTTTGTACTAATTTGTAAAACATTAATTGTGTTACTGTTATTTGATTTAGTAGAAAAACGGTTGTTATTTTGTTCATTCTACTAATTGGTAAAATACGCGTGAAGTATATACCTCTGTATTAATTTTGAATTAATGAGTTTTTCAACAAGAACTCTTTGTTTTTTAAAACGAAATAAAACAAAGAATTGAGATGAATATGATTCAATTTTTTATTTTATTAGTAAGAGTAAGGTTTGGCAATTATAAATGAAAAATGATGTGGGACAAATGTTCACAACGAACATGCTTATTGATGTCGATTCTTTCATTAAAATTTTCAATGTCTTTTTCGCAAAATGGCTGGCGTAAAATCACGTCACGGTTTTGAGTTACGATTCGATTGGCTGTCTTTAACATAACCCTAGATAAAATAACCCCGTGGTGTTAAATCACATGATTGGGCCGGCCACTTATATCAGAAATTCGTGAAATTATGCGATCGGGAAATTTTGCTTGTTGATGCATCCAGACAAAAAAAAAAAAAAGTATTATTTTGGGAAAAACCAGCGCTCGGCCGATTTCACTTCCTGCACCATGTAATTGCACCAAATGAGGCTTCAAAGCCAAATCCTTACGCAAAATTTGCCATTTGGTCGTTGTGGATATCCCCAATTGTTGAGAACGTTGAAGAATTGACAAATTCGTATATTCCTCAACACTGTGGCTCACGGCTGCGTTGTTTCACTTGAAAGACCCGGTCGAACACGCGTTAGTGTTGGCATGTGTAATGTTATGTACCGAGTATTTCGACTCAAATTTATAGACCAAATTCTTAACAGCTGTTTCAGAAGGACGATTATGTTGACCGAGAAGATCATGAATTTAACAAAATTTAACCTTTACAGATTCACCGTTTTCATAGTGTATTCATATTATTTTAATGCAAAGAAGCTTTTACTACTGATATGTCAAAATTTTCATGTTGTTCCAATTTCTTTGCGATTTGATAATAAAAACAAAATTTTGTTGAAAAACATTTTAAATTTCGATTAAGCCAATGATTGCCGGCTAAGGCAGTGTATCCGCCAGACATGTTCCAGATAGTTATCACCAATGGGATAACCTAGCATTGCTTATCCGAGCTCTAGTGGAAAAGGGCTAGCAGAGCCCTACTTTTACATACAAAAAAGTGAGAAATGTGTGCGATTGGTGCTGCCACTTGCATTTCTGTTAAAAGAGTCCGCTATTAATCTCACGAATCAGCACATTGCACAGCTTTCGTGGAAACCATCACACACACATGTCAAATTTTTTAACATCTCGTTTTTTTGTTTCTAATATCATTTTCTTTCTTTCAGATGATAATAATGTTCTTTTTTAAATTGAACTACGTTAATTTCTGAACATAATTTCATTTGAGTTTTACAGGCAATACAGAGGAGATTAGTAACAGCTGTGTGCGGTACAAAACAGGGAAAGTCTTGTTCTCAATATGTGGGATCATAGTACCTATAGCAATATAGCATTATTGTCAAAATCTGTCGACTCTACTAACGCCCTTTCGGTATACAACTTGATTGCTAGATATATTTAAATATCATGTTTTGAGAAAACTAAGCTGACGTAACTCTATTCCTAAAGGTCATAAATCCCGTGAAAACAAAATAGTGCTGCCACCAGAACACACCAACCCAACATTAGAAAAACATAAAATATTTGTCTGTGTTCTCTTCTACTACATACATACATAAATCACACCTATTTCCCAACGGGGTAGGCAGAGACCACTTCCTTCCACCTGCTACGATCCTGGCATACATCTTTCACTTCTTCGACATTCATTAATCTTTTCATGCATGCTCGTCGGTTTAGAGTACTCTTGAACTGACCTTTCTTCAGAACGTCTCCGATTTGATCGATAAATGTTAGTCTAGATCTTCCTCTTCCAACGATTCCTTTCACAGACGCATCATAAATTTGTTTAGTCATTCTTCTTTCATTCATCCTCTCAACATGCCCAAACCATCTAAGCATCCATTTCTCAATCCGTGTGACTATATCTACGATAATAGAAACCATATATTTATGACCAATATTATTTATTTTAAATTTTCGCATAAAAAAGAATTTATAAAGCATGTTGATAAAAACACTTTAGGTTTTACTGAGTGGTAGGATACAGAAATTGTGCCGTGTCACACCCCGGGATCAGCTGATAATATATCAATCAAGTAATCTTGCGAAGTGGTTGGGATCTATAGCGCTTTCAGTACTATATTCACTGGTTTATCAATTATTTTGATTATTTTATATATATAAAACTTACATCAATGTGTTATTTATGAATTAGACAGATTTTTAAATAATATTTTACATATTTTATTTTTTAGTAACTTCTTTCCTTATGAGGGTGAGGATGAATGTCCTCCGACCGCACACCTTTTGTATTTTATTTTGACGTTTATAATTTTTATGAAATATTTTCCTAATTATAATAATATTAAAGCGCTTTTATAATTCCAAAACGTTCACAAATAACTTTGTTTGCCTGATTTAATAACGAAATTTTCCTACAGTTTATTAAATAAGGCACTATTTAAGGCAATGAGATACTCGAAAACGACGTAGTCGTCAAGGAACCAGCGTGTTTACGCCAGAGTGACAGACACGTGACGTGAATACGCCGAGCGGCTTCATTAGTCGTGTAATCACGCAAACTATATAATATAGAAATAATATTACTGTAATTTGACAATGCTTTAAAATAATTCAATTTACATTTAGATCTTTTAGGTTGTATAGAATATCGAGTCTGTCTTATAAAATACACTAGCTGTGACCCGCGGTGTCACTCACATGTAATTTAAAAGAAATCACTTATTATTGATATAATTTATCACTATAGACAATATTTTTATAGCGCGACCAGATGGTCACATCGCGGCATCGCACGAATCATTCGGACCTTTACTGCTATAGACATATGGACCCGAGCCGAGTGTTGAATTATTTTAATTTTCCATTATCTCTCAAAGTATGCGTCCAAATAACATGTTATACAGAGCAAAATTTAACTTCATAAAATTGGATAAAGCAGTTCTGTAGGGCTGCCACTTCCGACTTATTTAACGAAAATCAATATTTAAGGCTAGCTGAGAGGTGTAGTCTAATGTTAGATAGCCTATACTATTCCCCATAAATTTGGCTTTCAAATACAAAAAAAAAACAAATCCGACTAGTAGTTCTAGAGATTAGCGTGTTTAAACAAACAAACAAAAAACTTTTCTGCTTTATTATATTAATAGTATGTATTTATATTATATATAGATAGCTGATTATTATACATATCTTGTACTTAATAAACTGGCCTCGTTACTCATCAAAGCGAAATGTTAATGCAGAACTTTTAAAAACCTGTAATAGATTTTATATTAAACGTTGTGTATTAAAGCATTATTCTCTTTACGAGGGTCTGGTGATGAAGATGTCGTGCTGTTATTATCGCATAAAATAGTCGTACAAATTATTTTCCCGAATATATATTTATTAAGCTAGATTGTAATTATAATCGCTTGCTGACAAGCTAGCTTACCCCGTCAGTGACATAGCGTGATGTTATATATCATAGTGAATTATATATATATAGAAGGTATCCAACTGTGAATTATAGCTGATTTACTTTCCTATTACTAAATATCATACTCATTTGCTTTATCGCAAATTGATCAAAGGATATATTGCTAGCTTTGTACGTAACTAATCAAATTACACGATTGAATCAAATTAATCCTAAATGCGTAGTACATTAAGGACGAAAGTAGCTCAGTAACAAATTCTTGGTTAATCATTTACCGAATACATCAAAAGGGCGTAACAATAAGACGATGTGTTTACAGATACGACGTTTTGGTATACAGTAAGGTCTCTGAGATTTTCTACGGAATCACACATGTCGCCGGCAAAGTTATTTTGCAGCTGAACATTACGAACTGTCTTTCGATTTTAAGGAAATTTAATATATACAGGAGGAAAAGGTAAGTTTGTTTTCTTGCGGTCCTCGTTTAATGATGTCATGGACGGAGGCTCTTTGATCTGTATTAGTGTTTGGTGCAAGTCTTAGGAGAAGAATTTTCTTTTGAAAATATTTTGAATAATTAATATTGAGGGCTGGTAAGGTTGTACTTCCCCTCTCTGGGTCATGACCACCATGCATAATATCATGAAAAGCTGGTCATAGTGATTCGCCTATGCAAGACCCTTATCAGGATCAACCGGTGTTTATCCGGTTTCTATTTACAAATGCTTGCATGACAGCGGCGGCCGGCGATGGATTGTTAATCTCTCGGTGGTCACCACTGTCTTTGGATTAAGCTGTGCCTACCACCAGGTATAGCTCAGTCACTTTACCGTAGTATTATTTAAAAAAATGTAGTTTTGAAGACTCTGATGTATTAGCATATATAGAGTAAAATTTTGAACTTTCACAAATATGACAAATGGATCGAATTAGTGTTAGGTATATGCCTACTGCCATTGTGGAAATTCTAATATAATGGAAGTTTTGCATTTTAGTACTGATGCAAAGTAAAACAAATTGTTTGAACCGTTAGAACATGTAGGTATATTTTTGAAAGTTAATTGTGTATATTTTTTAAATTATGTTGTACAATGTAAGAAAAACCTCCACAAATCTATAATAATAACCATAATCAGATTATAATGAACTAAAGAATAATTAACTTTTATGTAAGTATGTATAAAGTAAACATTTTTCATTTTAAATACGTCTCATTAAGTGAAAAAGTTATCGGTATAAGGTGTGACATTTATTTAAAACTGACTAACATAAAAAAATCTAAATATCATTTTACTAAAATTTATCCATGAATACTAATCAGTATTATCAATTATGATACGGGTAAATGAAAAGAGCACCAAGTATGTGTATCCACGGAAGACTCAATTCCTTCCCTAATCGTTCATACACTTGTGGTGGTTTTTCTTATATTATACAACATATTTAATAATAAATATACAATTATCTTTTATATTCATAGTGATTACATTCATATTAAATTTCTGTCGCTTGTATCTTAGACCACTCCAATTACCGACGGCACAACTTCCCATAGTCAATAGTCGTGGCCTATCAAAAGCAACTTCGGTTCACATCGACAAGTTTCGGAAACTTTCGGAGAATTTCCGTAACTTCACCGGAGTAAAAGATTTTTTCTTCCAGATTAGTTCTCTTCGTTAAATAATGAATAGGACCTATCGGAGCTCAAGAACTTTTTTAATTTTCGTGGTTAAAACTTAAAAAGTAAAACTTTGTTTTGTATGTAAGATTTTGCTACCCTGTCTCTAGGTAAAAGAGCCCCTAAAGTTCACATTTAGAGCAGTACAGCTTCGAAAAAAGGCACTCCCATATTATCTGCAGAGGTAAGCCGAGGCGCGTAGGTCATAGATTACCACTCTACTAAAGTTTCGGTAACTCTGTAAATGGTGATTAGGCTTATTAAGTTGTGACGATATAATAAAAAAAGATTACTAATTAATTAATAAACCCAGTGCTGGACTAAATCCGGCGAATACGTTGTCAAGTTGAAAATGCATACTTTACAGGGCGGGTATGCCGGTCAAGGCTGGACCATTGACAGACCTCGTGGCGCAGTAGTAGTAAACCCTATTATTGAGTCGAGAGGCCGTTGGTTCGATCCCTGCAAAAAACTGACATTTGTGTGATGAGCATAGTTTTCAGTTGTACTTTTCGGTGTTATTAACCGAATTCAAAAAAAGGCGGATGTTAACCAATTCTAATGTATATCTTTTAATGGATGTTCAGCCATATCTTCTTTACACCTTCAACTTCATAAATATATCAGGGAACTCTTAAAAATCATTGAAGCTGGTTTTATTTTTTGTTAAAAATCGTCTTGTTATATATGTATGTATATCTGCAGTTTAGTTATCATAATACTTACTTACTTACATTATTACTTACTTTGGTATGAAATGGCCATGTGTAAAATTCTGTCCCCATATTTTTTGTTATATAGGCTACATTGGTATGGTAAAGTCTTACTTTAAAAAAATTCACAAGTGCGGTGTTTCAATAATAAGTAAGCCTTTCGACTTGCTTACTTGTTCAAGCAACCCACATGCTTGTTTTGAATAATTTGCGCTTGGTAGGAAAATAAAAGCATAATATAAGTTAATAATTATAATTAAATTATAGTAATTTAAACACTTAAAATCCTATCAGATAAAATGAAAATATCTCAATCCATGGTTATATATCTATGGAGATAGAAACTCCTTCACCACGCGAGACTCGATGCAATCTATATGCAAATATTCGTTCCGTTCAATTAGGAATGACACTTATTTAAAACGCACTATTACGCGAGAACGCTACGTTAAAAAAAAACGCAATTTTTCAAACTCAAATATTTGACGAATGTATTATGAACACTCTATTTGCTTATTATTATAATGTGAAACGGCTTAGTTACACACGAATGATAATATAAGAAAATAGTAATTGTGAGGGACATGATTTTATCTTAGTAAATATCGATTCACTTATCATCGAGTTAATTTTTCAATCTTATATCCCATAATAAACTATATGCCAAAATCAACCTATAGAATCTATGTTTGATATATTAAATTTTGGGGAAAATGACCTAAGATTTTAGACAGCTATATAGAATGCAGTAAAAATTAAAGTTGAGGAAGTATTCGTCTATAGTTCTAGAATATTTTAATGAAGAATATAGAATAATTTGAGTTATGACATTTTGGGAACGTAAAAAGACACATTTTTACAATGTATATTATTTAACCAACCCACTGCATAATTATGAGATATACATAAAATACGTAATCACTTATTAAGGTATTTATTGGTAGAGGGGTTCATGCTTAATGACGAAATATGAATACATGTAAGAAAATATAAATACGAAGCTCCAAGAGATAAAGGAGAATGAAGACATTTATTAAGAAAGAATTAAGAATAAAGTACTTATCAAACTTACAGGTTTTTGTTCAGTTTGAACGAAAGAAAACCGCGCGCGCGTATTTAATCTTGTGCGTGTATTCAACCCTCAATCTCAGTTAGCACTCATTCCGATAGATTATTGCTTTAGCTCGTCATTTGCATCTGTTGTTATGCTCATTTGCAAAGACAGGGTGTTTTTGTTTTATAGGCGCTGTGTATCTTTTACATTTCTTGGGTGACAAGTAGGGTGAACCGCCTCTCCAGTGGATCCAGAACATACCTATAGGTACTTGGCAACACATTTTCAACATGAGGGTCGTAGCTAGCTAGCTAGCTATTAGAAAATGCTCTACTACTATGTTATAGTTTTATCACGATATTATTAACCACCGAAAGTTCAGGCTTGAACTCGGAACTCATGTGGAACGAATCGCGATGTTGTTGCATATACGGCAACAGCCTAAGTCGAGGCTCAGCGACTTTCAGAGCTCGCTCCCAAGTCCGGTGAAACTATAAATGCCGTCTGACGCTCGAGTTTTCTTAGGCCCTTATAATATTAATATAAATCTTCAAGAGGAAAAGACCACTTCTCAAAAGAAGGTACAGGCTTATTAAACAAACCAGCTCACGACCTATTGGCGATTTCAAACACCGAGGAAGCAACTGTTCTGCATTTTTCCCACACACACCGTATTACAAGAATATTTCTCAGATAAGTTGTGGCAGACACCCTGATTTGGTAGTGCTAAGCCTTCCAGAAGGGCATTATTTGCAGCATCAGGATCATACAGTATTCCTCTGTATGATAGGGAAAAAAGATCTCCGCTGTGTGATATCTATTAATCCACCGACGATATTTATCATTTGTTGTGGAAATGTGGCCAGATCGAGGAATCGCGCCAATAAACGCTATTGAAGTCCCGGAGAAACGTAGGAGAGATCAATACTATTTTAGGAGAACCTATGTCTAATGTGGCCCGCAAAAATTTGATTAACTCTTACAACTTTATCCAATAAGCTTCTCCTTTGGAGCTGGCATAGTCATCAGGGATGTACTGATGCCTCGTTAAAAGATAAAAAAAAATATTTCTCAAGCTCAAGATATTTCCTTCTTCGTAAGCCGATATTGTTACCCATTTGAATTAGGAAATTTATACGAGATATATAAAAGAACATTGGTACAAGGGTCATCATTTATGGCATAGTAACATAGTTAGTTAGTAAAGAATGAAGATGAATGAAAATGAAGCATAAAGGAATTTAATAGAGAATTCTTGCTTTCATGTTCGCGGAAGAGTGAGCATACTCCAAGTTATTCCATTTCAGATAATATTCACGACTGAAAGGCTTCACATATATGTCGGACAAATTAAAGCTTATAAAATTCACTGGACTACGGATTAATTCAACTGGTTTCAATAGATTTTCGTTTTCGTTTTATTTTTTGTTTCAACGAATGATTTTCATTTGTAAAAGGAGTTTATTTGATGTATCTTCCGTTTGAAATAATCGCGGCCGAATTTGGTAATTATGTCCAACACGTGTTCGCTTAAATGATGATGTTTACAGAAATGGAAATAAAGTTCATCACGCCGTGCATTTACTGGAGCAGTGTATGAAATTTGCTCTTGGATATATCCAATAAGCAACCTGACAGTAATCTAATAATAAAAATATAATTTAAAATAATCTTTCTAATATTATAATCACCATTTAATCAATTTTTCGTGAAATAATATTCATTAATTTTTTTTTACTACCTATGCCTGCATGCACTACAGAATTCCGTCGATCGGGCACACGCGCGAATCGTACTACGCCCGCTCCCGGTTATTTTAAAGATAAAAATAATTATTGTGAGTGATCCTTATAAGATAGACATATGCTCTCGTTGACTTTTTTGTAGGTATTTTAATGTCCACAATTAAGTTGTACATTGCATTGATAAATCTCTTATAGTTTACTCAACGTAAGCGATTCAAGCGCCTGAATTTATTCTCCATGACGAGTCTCGGGAACGCGACCTCGGGTCTCAGGTACAATTACTTTATCACCCCACTTCATTACAGGATATACACTGGCTGATCCCGAAACGCGACAAGCCAAAAAGCAGTCACTGTGGTGTGTTTATCACAATGTGTATGGGGAACGCGACCCAGTCGGATACAGACACTCTACCACCCCACTTGATTACTGGATATACACTGGCTGATCCCGAAACGCGACAAGCCAAAAAGCAGTCACTGTGGTGTGTTTATCACCATGTGTATGGGGAACGCGACCCAGTCGGGTACAGACACTCTACCACCCCACTTGATTACTGGATATACACTGGCTGATCCCGAAACGCGACAAGCCAAAAAGCAGTCACTGTGGTGTGTTTATCACCATGTGTATGGGGAACGCAACCCAGTCGGGTACAGACACTCTACCACCCCACTTGATTACTGGATATACACTGGCTGATCCCGAAACGCGACAAGCCAAAAAGCAGTCACTGTGGTGTGTTTATAACCATGTGTATGGGGAACGCGACCCAGTCGGGTACAGACACTCTACCACCCCACTTGATTACTGGATATACACTGGCTGATCCCGAAACGCGACAAGCCAAAAAGCAGTCACTGTGGTGTGTTTATCACCATGTGTATGGGGAACGCGACCCAGTCGGGTACAGACACTCTACCACCCCACTTGATTACTGGATATACACTGGCTGATCCCGAAACGCGACAAGCCAAAAAGCAGTCACTGTGGTGTGTTTATCACCATGTGTATGGGGAACGCGACCCAGTCGGGTACAGACACTCTACCACCCCACTTGATTACTGGATATACACTGGCTGATCCCGAAACGCGACAAGCCAAAAAGCAGTCACTGTGGTGTGTTTATCACCATGTGTATGGGGAACGCGACCCAGTCGGGTACAGACACTCTACCACCCCACTTGATTACTGGATATACACTGGCTGATCCCGAAACGCGACAAGCCAAAAAGCAGTCACTGTGGTGTGTTTATCACCATGTGTATGGGGAACGCGACCCAGTCGGGTACAGACACTCTACCACCCCACTTGATTACTGGATATACACTGGCTGATCCCGAAACGCGACAAGCCAAAAAGCAGTCACTGTGGTGTGTTTATCACCATGTGTATGGGGAACGCGACCCAGTCGGGTACAGACACTCTACCACCCCACTTGATTACTGGATATACACTGGCTGATCCCGAAACGCGACAAGCCAAAAAGCAGTCACTGTGGTGTGTTTATCACCATGTGTATGGGGAACGCGACCCAGTCGGGTACAGACACTCTACCACCCCACTTGATTACTGGATATACACTGGCTGATCCCGAAACGCGACAAGCCAAAAAGCAGTCACTGTGGTGTGTTTATCACCATGTGTATGGGGAACGCGACCCAGTCGGGTACAGACACTCTACCACCCCACTTGATTACTGGATATACACTGGCTGATCCCGAAACGCGACAAGCCAAAAAGCAGTCACTGTGGTGTGTTTATCACCATGTGTATGGGGAACGCGACCCAGTCGGGTACAGACACTCTACCACCCCACTTGATTACTGGATATAGGTACACTGGTTTATCCCAGACAACGCCGGCTAAGCGTACCATTATAGTAGATGTCCTAGCAAATAAAAAAAATCACCCAGTGTGTTATTATTCGGGCCCATCGTTTTCATTTTCAAACGCTACCCTACAAAGAATAACTGAAGATACATTTTCTACAAAACAGAATCTGTAATAGCTATAGTTTAACAAGCGACCAGGGAAACTGGGCTAATGTATTTTTTTCCAATAACGCTTTTTTTCTCGCGTAGCTTATTCGAGCGTGCGAGCTGACTCACCGCACGAGCCGGTGAAGAACGAGCGTAATCGCGAATAAACGGTCGATCTGCCGCACCGAGCGACAAACTGGAGCGTGAAACAAAAGTAACAAAGATATAAAGCCATTAAATGTGACAACAAGAACGACTGCGAAAATGGAGCGTGTGTTTGTATGTGTATTTCTTTGGAACGCTCAGCTGCCTAAACAGCGAGGTGTCTTTAGATTAAGTACGACATCTAGGAATTAAATAAAAACCAAAAATAGAAAAAAAAAGAATTATATACATAGAGTACCAGTAACGGTCAGCTACTACAGCTACAGTTTTTGTTACGCAGTACTTATTTTTGTCTCGTGATTTTATTTTTACTCATATAGCAGTATTACTCGTTACCTATTGGCAATTAATAAAGCAGCCTAAGCAATGTAAGGAATGAAATAATCAATAAATATATAGATTTTATAAAATTTGGTTGAAAATTAACTTTTATTACGATTTCCAAAAGTATTTACAATTAACAATTCTTAAAGTCTACCAATTGAGCAACGACATATTACGTCCTCTCCGTGTACAAAAATTCATTAAATTTTAAATGGTTTAATTGTTTAAATTGCGAGTATTAATAAGAAAACATTTGAGAGTAATTGAAAACTATCGAACGTTGTTTATTTATTTGCATGCAAATGGCATCATGTATATACATTTGTTCTTATATGGTAAATTATCAGAATACATGGACCCTGAATAGGGTATGGCAAATTATTTCATTTGTTTTACAGAGCGATATATATACATTTTTATTTATCTAAATTATTAATTATTTATTTATTTACACATAAAATTTGTTTATTGTCATTGTCATACATTTATTTATATTGGTCAGTTATCTCTATATTCGTAATGTCAAATGTTTATTACATAACTTATTACGATTTATATTATTTATATTAATGTCAAAATTGTTCTATGTGGTTATGTCACTAATTCATTAATTCTTATAGTAAGTGGAAAGAATAATTCATCATATGGGTTTTAAATCTATTTTTAAATATATTCGCATTTTCTTCTTATTTAGTATGATCTGGAATTTTATTGTACACGGTAATGGACTATGGTATGGTAATGAGGACTGTTGTCATAAATTTCTAACTTGGGAGGGGGGGGGGGAGCTCATTTGCTACATATATGCTACGTCATATCAGCTATGGAACTCTCTCCCAACCAGAATACACCTTGTTCCTACAATATGGAGTCCTGAAAATAACGTAAACAGATATTTTATCAGGTCAGCGTGAGAGCGATGAGTGGTGATGGATTGCAGATTCCAGGAAATCGTCGATGTAGTTGGATTGAACTATGTTTCCCATCAGATATACTACCGTCACTTTATCGTATACAGTATGAAAAAAAAATGATATATCATCATCACCTTTTAATACAGTTTTTTCTGGCAAGCAAAATGATTACTTTTTTATGTTTTTTTGTGTATGTTAATATAGTTAAATATTAATACGTGAAGCAAAAACTTTCGGTGTTTTTTTAAGCTTATTTTGTGCACTTCAGTTCCAAACACTATGTTATGTGTGATTTTTGTATAATTATGAACCAAATATGAACGAACACAACAACAATATACCGCGAAAAATAAATAACCCTTCCAGTATATTAATATCAAGGTACCTCTAGCGAGTCTAGCGCAAAAGGATTGAGAATCACTTAGCCGGCGAACGCGGAACTGTGTCGAGTGTTTCTATCAGGTTACCTCTGTCCTACTATATCACTTGTATCTTCATTATATTTTGATAATATAATATAATACTAGCAACTTGGCTATGTATTAGGGTTCTGTATACGATACCATATAGGATACTTTTGGTTGGAAATTAAAATTGTTTTTTAATAGTTAAATCCAAAAATAACTCGCAGACCCCGAAACACGATAAACCAAAAACGTGACGAGTAATTATTAAGGGAATCGTGTTCGCGATCCAGTCGTATACAGATTTATTTATAAAAAGGGCATTGCTATAGAGAACATTTTTTATTTTTTTTTTTTTTTTTGTTAACGTGGAGTGGAAAACCCGTCATGGGTACACACTCGCCCGGGGGGACGAGTGGTTATGTGAGACTCATACTCACTAAAAAACTCCACGGTGCACCGTCCGCCGCCATACTGGGGCGACGCGGGCACTGCGCTGGCATTCAGCCGCGCCGCCCCGGCGGCAAGGCCCGGAAGGGCCGCCCGCTGACGGAGACAGCCCGGTGACGAACTGTCTCCCCGTCCGCCAAACCAGTGCAATGGGAAGACAGGCCCCCCGACCCATCTCCCCTTGGTTCGGCCTGGCAGGAGAAGGAGGCGGATGAACCACCACCTGTCCCCCACCCACCCGTCGTTGGGTTTTTTATAGAGGTTTTCTCCTCTGTCTCTGCCATAATGTTTGGCATATGGCGGGGGTAAGGAGCGAATGAACGCACCCCCACCCCGCTAGCCCGGCCATGATTTTTTACCGAGGTTTTCTCCTCTGCCGTCCTGTAACGGCAGGAGAAGGAGGCGAATGAACGCACCCCCTCCCCCACCAGTCCGTCGTTGGTTTTTTATAGAGGTTTCCTCCTCTGCCGTCATTAAGCTCCCGTCCGTCCTTGTCAAGTCCGTCTTTGATTTTTTAACGAGGTGCTCATCCTCAACCGTCCGGTTATTTTTTTAAGTGGTTTCCTTCCAATGTCCGTCCTTGATTTTTTATACTGGTGGTTTTCTCCACCTCCGTCCAGTAATTTTTTAAGGTGGTTGTCTTCCACCGTCCGACCGTGATTTTTTTAAAGGGTGGTTTACTCCACCACAGTCCGTCCAAGGTTTTTTAAGGTGGTTTACTCCACCGCCGTCAGCGATTTTTTAAAGAGGTTGTATCCTCTCAATTTTTTAAGGAGGTTTTCTTCCTCCTCCGCAGTCAATGACGAGTCCGTCCGTAGTGGACGAGCCGAAGCAGGTCCACTCTTGCCCCATCCCCTGTCTCCTCTGATGAGCAGAGGGGTACAGGGGAGGAACGCCGTCGGTCTGGTATTAGCCGTCGGCCGTGAAGCGGCCGCCGTTGCCCGGGGCAAACCACGAGGAGGTTCCAGACATAGTGCCCCATTGCTATAGAGAACAAACTCAACTTACCCTAATAAAATGTAACACATTGCATTGCATGTACATTGCACTCTGGTTAAAGCAACGCACAAAATTTTCTTACTAAATTGGTATCTATCAGTAAATACTTATATTACAATTAAATAATAAGATCGGGGAAAAAGTTTTTTCGCATATCGTAGGTTATAAACTTGTTATAAAATTTCTTTGGCTGTACTATTTGTATCTGGCTGGTTTTGATAACATTAAAAAGGTTATATTAAAAAAAAACAAAGTTGTTTCCCGCTATTTTTCATTTGTTTTCCTTTTTGTAGAAATGAATGAACGTAATGAATAAATTCGATACATTTTACAATATTATTACAAAAAAAGAAAAAATGCAACTCAACCAACGAAAGAAAATTTGTTAAGTTTATGGACGTAATGCAGTGTCAGTAAGAGTAGTACAAAGTTGGTTCAAACGTTTTCATTCTGAAAATTTTGATGTTATAAATGTACCTCGCTCTGGTCGCCCTGTTACGAATCACATGGACGCCATTTTTAAAAAAGTGGAGCAAGATCGGCATATCTGTAGTTAAGATGTAGCTGAAGAACTGAAAATTGACTACAAAACAGTTTTAATACATTTGAAGAAAGCTGGCTATACCAAAAAGCTCGATATTTGGGTGCCACACGAGCTCACTGAAAGAAACCTAATGAAATAACTGGCGATGAAAAGTGGATCACGTACTACAAGAACGTGCGAAAAACGTCGTGGTCTAAGGTCGGCCAGGCTTCACAGACTCCGGCTAAACCTGGGATAACTCGAAATAAGGAGATGCTGTGTGTATGGTGGGACTAGAAGGGCATTGTTCATTGTGAGCTTTTACCGCCCGGCAAATCCATCGATTCGGATCTCTACTGGCAACAACTGATGAGATCGAAGGAAGCAGTTGAGAGAAAGCGGCCGGAATTGATCAACATGAAGGGTGGGGTCTTTCATCACGATAATGCTAGTCCACACACATCTTTAGCCACTCAGCAAAAATTAAGAGAGTTTGGCTGGACCTGTTTCCACCATATAGCCCTGACCTTGCACATTCGGATTTTTACTTTTCGGTCTCTTCAGAATTCTTTAGGTTCTGTAAGGTTAACATCAAGAGAGGACTACTAAAACTATATGTCGCGTTTTTTTGGATCAGAAGTCCAAAAGTTTCTACAGCAACGGGATCATGTCTCTACCTACGAAATGGCAGAAAGTCATCGAACAAAACAGCACATACATACTGTAAATAAACTTTGTAAAAAATGTCTTGAGTTTTCATATAAAAATACGAAGAAACTTTTCCCCCGACCTATTATATCTAAGTCCTTACTTTGTTCATTGTACATATCTGCAGAACTGGGTATAATAAGCCACATTAGTGGAACAGTATTTTATATGAAAAAGGTTTTCGTTCATCTGCTGCCTGTTTTTAGCGAGAATTGGTTCAACAATTCACTGGTGTCCCATTTAACATTCACTATCTTACTACAGAGTACGTTTAGGTGATGATGTGATCAATATATTCATATAGAAATATATAAATGTAGTAATAAAAATAGTACCAAAACTACTAATAGTAATAAATTATATTTTAACCTCTTTAGCCTAGTGGTCGTAAGCGCGAATGCTTTGCTCGAGGTTCTGGGTTGTAGTAGCTCGGACTTTAGCTACGTGCCCGATTAATGGCAATAAGCTCGTCTCTCTATTAAATGGGATCTAAAAACATATACGGTGTACTGTGGGTGTACATTAGTGTGCCTAACCATTCGGCGAAACAATCTCACTTTCATTTTGTTTATTTATTTTACGGCTAAATGATTTTGAATGTTTGACATAAAGATAGCTTCTAACGCGGATAAAGTCATATGATACTTTTTATCTCAGTAAAACCGTTTTTCTGTTCGATAAAGCGGAGCCGCGGGCATAGCTAGTTTTCTAGAAAAATAAATAGTTATGTAAGAAAACAAATTATAAAGTGTAAAGGTAAAACTTAAGAACAGTTGCGTTGTGAAACAAAGCGCATTTTAAACGTTCTCTACAAAGGAACCGGCCACTAAACGAGTTTCACTTGTTTAAATTGTTTTAAATTGAACCTTAGAGTTCTGTACCTCTGCGAGAGGCTTTGAAAATGAGTTAAAATGTTTAATTAACTTCTTCGAGAGTTGTTTATGTCTTTAATGTGTAATTTTATTTTTGCGAGCTACATTATTTATAAAAGATTAAGGAATATCTTAATTATTCGAACCAATATAATCAAATATTCTAAAGATTATTAAAAATTTACCCATGTTAGGAACGAAATTACTAAAAAATAATATAAGTAAAATATTATTTAAAAATCAGTTAATCCAATTCATAAATTAAAAATCGATGTAAGTTTTGTGTATATGTACTACACAAAATAAGCAATAAAGCATTGAATTACTGAACGCGGCCTATTTCGCGAGGCTACCCTGAGGGGCACCGCCTGAAGTGCAATAATTTGCAATTTGGTGGCTGTCTGAGGAAGGGTTATATAACCGGCTGCGCATGATGCTCGGCTGCTCGAATCACGATACTCGAAGTGTGTATATCTCTACTTCTTGTATATTATAACAAGAAGAGACAGAGAGAAAGAGAGAGAATGTCGCATGGAGGGGTGTTTCCTTACTAGACCATTTCCACAACTTCGTTCTAAAAAGCTTTTTGAAGTTTTATTGAAGTTATATCCTACTTCTTTAGGCTCGTTATGAAAAAAATGATGAAAGTGAATTTTACCATGCGTTTCGCAAATTGTAACAAAATGCCTACACCATGTCATTTCATGTTAAGCCTCTTGATTTATTATGGTGAAGATAGTCATACTCCATTTTAATTCGTAAAATACTTTATAAGTACCATCTGTCAGTCAGTCAGTCAATAAATTATTATCAACACATTTGATCGAAAAAAAGTGTGCGTCTCGGGACGTTCAACAGAAGTGATCACTTAAACTAATCAAAAAGAAAAAAAAAACAAAAACCAAATGAAAGAGAAAAAGGGAAGCCGGCGAGGATTCGAATCTAGGAATCCGCCCATAGCAGTCAGGCTTATGACCGCTAGGCTTCGAGGGCGTTGTTAGGATTGACTAAAACTATGCTACTTTTAATTGCGCCGTAACGCGTTACGTTACAAAGCGGTTTACCCTCCCATAAGAACTTATAACTTCAAAAATGATTTTATGAAGCCTGTATGACATTGTTCGAAAGTAAAAAATTACGCACTATCCAATGAAATGTGCTCTAAAATGGGCACATCACCTATATATCAATTTTACCGTTGTATAGCGCGGTGCGTTTCCCTTACATTTTTTAATAATTTCCATAAAAAATAGTTATTTAGGTATTCCACAAAGGATTTTAACATTACGAGAATAAATAATCTGGATGATCAAAACTTCTTGGAAGCGCTTTTGATTAATACATTTGTCTCACTTTAATACTTATGAGAAAATGAGACGAAAGACGTAGTTCTAATTTTCACCACGCGCACGTGGCTCTATTTGCAAATCCGTGCCATTTTCATTAGAAACGTAAAAGATAGTAGTGACTTTCCGGCTGATATCTATAAAGAAAATAATAATAGGAGTTGAAACATGGAAAATGTTGTACTGTTTTCTCGTAAATGTGTTGAAAAATGTTGTATATGACGCGTAAGCCCCAGACCAAAATGGCGCGCATTTGCAAATGGCATCACGTGCGCGTGGTGACTTAACGCACGGGTATCATAAATAAATATTATAGATTTTTGAACCTTTACAATGTCTTCTAACGCGTTTACGCATTCCGTTTTATATTTTCTACAGCAAAATGATATATAATAAACATATAAATGTTTCTTAAATGTGTAAATTTGATAACATGATATAAAACATATAAAAATACTGACATTTATTATTTGAGCGTTAAACTATTGCTTCCAATTTGTATATGTATATAATATTTGAATACAATATGAAGTCCTATTATGAATTTATTATAAAATAAATCTTACCGATCAAGTCTCTTGCTGAAAAAATCATTGCGTTCTGTTGTAATTTTACAATAAGTAAAATTATAATAGGAAAATAGAACGGATCCATTCAAAGGGTAGTCACCATTACTTTCCATTCAATCCTAAAAGAAAAAGTTTTAATTAAACAAGTATTGACGTTCGGCGAAGTTTCAATGGAGTTTGGAAGATTGATCCGAATTATTTAAGTGGTCGGCGAGGTAAAGGATTCAATTACGAAATTCATTTTCAGAAATTTCGCCCATTCTTCATTTATTAAAAGTATTCAATAAGAACTCGATGTCTTTTACGATTAAATTCTAATTGGAAAAGTTAATTATATATTTATTATTATTATCTATATTGACGATGGAAACGCTAATTGTCTAACTTGCAACTTTATGTTAGTCTATTAGCCTTTCTTCTGTCGATAGTCTGCCTGCAACATTTTGCACGTTGAAATAGAAAAGAAAAATAAATAAATTTCTTCTTCAGAATTCATGTAACTTCTCCGTAAAACTAAAAAAAATATATCGTTATCATAATTACATGATGAAGCCCCTCTATAATTATTATACTTCTTTTAGCGCCATTAGTAGTCGGTAAAACTAAGAGCTGCGCGTTCATTCTGATAATCTATACTAATACGAATTAAAAAGGTGAAGAGTTTTTTTTTGTTTGTTTGGTTGAACACGGTAATCTCAGGAACTACCGGTTCGAATGGAAAAAATATTTCAGTGTTAGATAGCCCATTTATCGAGGAAGGCTATAAGCTTTATAACATCACCCTATGATCAATAGGAGCAGAGCATCAATGAAAAATGTTGGAAAGACAGGTAAATTTTATTTCTTTTGAGAGCTTCCATTGCTTTCGCTGCGTAAATGGTTAAAGTTACGCAACAATCGTGTGTAATGAAATTGTTTCTCTTAAAAAGTAAAAAAAAAAGTCTGCGATAGCATATGGCTATCTTTTAAGGTTTACTCATTATATAACTAATTTATAGTAATAAAATTTGTTCTAAAATAATGAATTAATTGCGAAGAAGTTTTTATATACATAGTATTAATCCTTATCGAAATAAATACGTTATTCATTACAAGTATTTCATTTTGAACAAAATTGGCCTTTATAGTAATTGATTTAAATGAATATTTTAGAAGATATCACTGTTTTAATATAACTCGGCTGCAAAATAATGATCAAGTACCGCGAGCGTGTTTTTATTATGCAGAATAATGTAGGAGGCGGGCAGCACCTAATAATACAGTGCTTACGACCCACTCTCTCTCTCTCTTATATTATACAGGCGATGTTACGCGGGTCACCAGTCATTGATAAATTAGTTTTACACAATTATAAAAATTCAGTAAAATGGATTCATAATAATTGATTGCTAACTTCACCATGTTGCTGGTACATGGGATAACTTTTTTGAGATATTTTTGTTTTGTTACGCTAAAATTTTATCATGTTAATAGGTAATATAGGTATTTTATAGAATTAACTACCTTTACATTTATACCGTTCAAACGACCTTTCATAAAGGGCACTTTCAATCAAATTTATCTCGGGCGCAGGCTAAACAATTGCGGACTAAATCCCATAATCTATTTTGCTTGGAGCCGCGTACACTGAAATCGGCGGGCTTAGACCGCGCCGGCATGAAAACGCCCAACCGGGTGAGGGCTTAATTGAAACTTAGTCGCGGGTGGGGTGACCATCAATAAGAACAACAAAATAACATTTTCAAAATAGGGTAGGTACATGAAAATAAAACTATCCACAAATTCTTATTCTACTCAAATTATATAAAGAAACAATTACAAATTTAACATTACTTTTAAATAATTATTTCCTTTTTACTGGTATTATTTTCAAATTACAGTATTTTTTTGACGGAATATCGAAATTATGTCTACAGGTTTGAACCTCTACATTCACGAATGAATTTTGAGCGATTCGTTTAAATTTCGAAATTATAATTGAAAATATTATCAGCTGACGGTGAGGGAAAAAATTATAAGGTTACCTGAACGCTCGATAAAAGTTCGTGTAGTACCACCAATGCCACTATAGTATATTTAAGTGTGCATTAAAAACCCCGTGGGATCCGTGGGGGTCTCATCAGGTATCGAGATTATATTATGTTTATGTTATTTATCTCAGATTATAAGTAAAAAAATTACCCCTAATAAAATGTAATTGTTTTTTGTTAAATGAGGAAACTTACATGGCAATACAGGTGGCGCGGTGCAGGGTACCGCAATACGATCAAACGTACCGCTTTGCCGTGACGGGGATGGCGACGGTGTTATCACGTTTTAAAAATTTGCAAAATTTTAGGGAAACTAAAACTAAATATGTATGTAAATTTTAAATCCTAATAACATATTTATTTTCATAATAAATAAAATTATGATATTTTTTTTGTAATGTCATTAGGGTACTTATATACCCTTTTCGGATTCGACGGGATTTTTAATACATATTGTATATGATGAAATACAGAAATGTGCCTCCATTAATGGCATTTGAAACACACTAACCAGTGAGGACTCCGCATTTTTTTGGTACAGCGAAGATAAAACATAGATAACTTTTTAGTTCGTACCAAAATACAGGTTACCGTAAAACTGTGGCTCCGGAACATATCGTATGTGGTTCTTTTATGAAAGAAATTGGAGGGAATTATATTGAACAACTCTTCAGAACACTCACCATGTTACAGCTCGGGTATAAAACAGAGATCGCTAGACTATCCCCATGAGAATGATATTTACATGACATACTACAAAGTTAGCAAACAAGTCCTTTACGGTAAGCGGTTACCGTAGCCCATGGACGCTTGTAATAGGTGTCCCCATAGGTAAACCCCCTACCCCAAGGAGCTCTAGAACCCGTACTCATCGTAGGAACACAACATAAGGTGATTTGACTGCGATCTTCTGTAGGGTGGATGTATTCCACCAGTCGGGCTGCTCCAACTAGAGAGAAATTTCCAAAGAAAGAGAGAGAACACATGTTATTGATTTGCATGTTCTGTGTTAATTGCAACATGTTATTTCTTCAATTAATTCTTGAAGTGTCAAGCTTTCAAAAAGAGACTCTTGTTAAATTACAAGAAAGAAATTAATACGAACGTCGAAAAAATTACAAATATAAATTTTTGCTTTTTTATAGTCACCATACGCTCGCCGAGTGGTGGTGTCGACAAGTTATTTCGTGGATTAACGTACTTGTTCGCCCTCGTGTTACGTGTGGAGGTCCCTGCTTTTAGACCCTACCTACACTGCTGTACTCAGCCGTTGATCCCAATAAAATTGGCTAGACGAAACTTTACACCCAAGTAAACATATGTTTTTGTTATATTACATCGGGATTTGCTACTTGGTTGAGAGAGTCTTATGTAACCGACTGTACTTATGTAACTGATTGTATATAAGTATAGTCACAACTAAAAATTAATGTGATTAGTCTAGTCTCACATTTGTTAACCGACTTCAAAAAAGGAGAAAGTTCTCAATTCGAATGTATTTTTTAAATGGATGGTTCCTTCTTGGTTCAAAACTTCTTTGTTTATGAACCGATTTGGATAATTCTTTTTTTCGTTGGAAAGGAGATACCTTATGTATAGTGCTGTTTTAATTTAATTAGCATCGAAACATCGACTTCGAAGATACACTAGGTAACTGCTTATAACCATTGTAGTTGGGTTTATTTTTTGTTAAAAATTGTCTTATATTTGAACTTCGAAGATACAATTTTTACTTCTTATTTACCCAACGGAACCCGTTTTAAATTTTTTTTTAACAACTCACCGACGCGCCTCCGCTTCATCAATGCACCTATGTAGCTGCGTTTTTCTCATTTCCCGCACTTGTATACAGTTTGGTAAATAGCTTGACAGTCAAGTTTACGGCGCCTCGCCTTTTGTTCTCCATGTACGTGAAATTTGAATATATGCCATCACCGAAAGCAGAGATATTGTTATGGTCGCATCGTTATGTTATATTGCATATAACCTTTCTCAATAAATCTATACTTAATATAATAAACGGTAGAGATTTTTGTTTGTTTGTTTAAACAAGTTAATCTCTGGAACTACCAGTCGGATTCGAAAAACACTCACGAGGAATAGTATAGATTACAATTCTCAGCTAGCCTTAAATACTGATTTTCGTAAAGTGAGTCGGAGGTGGAAGCCCTCCCGAACCGCTTTATCCGCGTGCGCTGGCGTAATGGTTAACGATATGTAAATACAATGTTCTACAAAAATATTGAAACTTAGTATATCTAAAAAAAAGTCGTGAATAGCATATGCCTATATCTTATACATAAGCCACAATAAGCAATTTTGTGACAAACAATTAAAAAGTGATAATATGACAAAATTATTTTTGGACAAGGCATTTTAACCCTTACGAATAAAAATAACTTCATAATAAAGACAGTTTTATGAAGTTAAATTTTGCTTTTGATAGATAACATATGATTTGGACACATAGTTTACAATATCATAAACGATTAAAATAATTTGTACTTGCGGGAAGAAAAGTTATGATAGGCTACCCGGGTGCGTTTGCAGCGCGGTGTTGTTTGTCGTGTAAAATGAGCATGGGTAAAACTGTGGGGAAAACCTAGTAGAGTATAAAATGTATCAATTATTAAAAGCGAAAATGTTGTAAAAGTTGTAAGTCTTGTAGCAGAGTTGGTATTTGCTAGTCACCTATGAAAGGGTTTTCTGAGTTAATTTAAATTTTAATATTTTCTATCGTACAAGAGCTAGTACCGCCTCTAGAGGAAAAGCGATGTAACTAAATTTGTCCGTACAGAAAACGGACCAACACTATTCCAATACTGAAAATACGAACTACAAATAACAGCAAATCATGAATAAATTATTTACGAAGAGCTGATAAAAGGACGACTACATATCGACGTCCAATATAAAAAATATCGTAACTATAAAATATATACGCTACGGAAGTGACGAAAAAAAATTTGTATGTTTGTGTTACATCCTTTGTGAACCATTGTGAATTTAAAAGAAGATGTTTCATGTGTCGTTAATCAATTAATTAATAGTGAAAATTCACAAATATTGAGTCGAGAGTGTTTTAAGAATAGATATCATTCAATTTCCATTAGAATCATGAAGCAAAAAAGAAATTATTATTTTTTTTGTCTGACTATTTCAAATTGTCAGATATTTCATAATTAATGCGTAAATCAAGATTCTGACAGGTTGAAATACGTAACAAATGTAAATACCGAATGAACAACATTTCCACAATCTCGTTAGAACTTATCTAAAATCGTTTTCACAATTTTCCCTCACAATCGATCGGATGAGTTGGTCGACTGCTCGCTGGATCCCGCCTCCGTATTCAGTCAACAAATACCTATTTGCTGACACTTTGGGAAGTTTGTCATTTCGTATATGAGGATGAGTTTATTTCACTTGGGCCTTTCTTATATAGTTAATACTTTTATAGGTTAACAGTTAACCTTAAGATAAAGATATGTGTGATGTTGAGTCAAAATACAGTTCTACCATCTGAAGAGCTGTTCAATCTAATTTCCTTCTTTCTTTTCACTATAGAACCATACGCGCTGGGTTCCGGAGTCACAGATTTACAGTAGCCTCCGTCTCGGCAAGAACTATAAAGTTCTTAATGCCTTGTCTTTATCGTACCGTGGAGATGTGAAACCATCTACCGGCCAATGTATTCCCTCCTTCTTATGACATTGAGTCGATCGATAGATTTCGGTGGTCGCCGTTGTGATTTGATTCTACTGTGCTTACCATCAGGAACAGTACCGTCTACATTCTGAGTTAGTATAAAAAAACCGTTACGACTTATTCCATTTTCTTGCTTCAGATATGTACAAAATTCATTAACCTTCCTTCTTTCAATAGAGTTAATAAGATTGGAGGTGGACCGGATATATGATGCGTGACAACCAAGGAAAATGGTGCAAGGCAGTTTCTGAGTGGTATCCAAGAGATGAGAAAAGAAGCTGTGGAAGACAGTGTCTAAGGTGGGAGGATGACATCAAAATGACTGCAGGCCCAAGACGGAGACGAGTAACTCAGGACAGAGCACAATGGAAATTGTTTGTGGAGGCCTATGCCAAGAGGCACACTGAGATTAGAGACATTTTATAAGTGTTTTTAATATGTATGTTATCTCTTATCCCAGAATAAAGGGCTTTATTATTATTATTATAATAAGCTTCAATTACTCTGGTGCCTTTATGTTCTAAATTTTATAATACCTTTAGTAATTGTAAAATAGATAAAACCACAACATTACTGTCCCACAAAGCTGTCCTAGAAAGTATCGCTTCGGTGGCCAGGTGATCATAATAAAAGCAGTTTCGCAAGTTGTAAAATAGACAATTTACAACATGAATTTGGACGCGAAATCTTTAACGGTTCTGTAAGATTCTCACGAAGCAGTAATTCTTACGGTTAATTGCCACTTCGTTTTTATTGCCTACGATATTGTACCAGAAACTAGAATTTGGGATTCGGATGAATTTTCCCATAATATTATTTGCTACCTACCTACTCTGTTAGCCACTAAACGAATATTTGGTTCATAATATACACACACATACATACAGAGGAATGCACACATTTCTTGTTGTAATTTTCGATTCTTTTATTCGTATTATATTTAAACCAACAAGCGCGACCAAGAAACCATTTTCTATTTAAATTGTAATTTTATTTTAGACCTGCATATTATAGTTAAAGCCAAGTTCGAGGCCTTAGTTAAGCCTAAATTTTATATTGTTATTTATTGTTTTTGGTAATAAAACTATTTGTATAATGAAATGAAAATTGCCTTCAGAGACTAATGAAGTAAATAAATTAAAAATTCAAAGGAAGGACAATGCGACTCACATCGACATCGCGATTCAGAATTACGGAAAGCAAATAATCCGTTATTGTAATAATTAATTGATTGTATTTTACTAAAAATACTTTTAACATATAAATATATTATTACTAAACTATTAAAAAAATCTTATTTATTCCTAGCATAATTCGTCCTCACTGAGTTTCACATCAGTCTTTTTACAGTTTTTAAACTAAAAGCAGCCTCAAAGTTACTGAGTTCCTTTTCAGGTGTTTTCCAGGTCAGCAGTTAAGGTTATAATTAAATTGGATTTTCAACGTTCAAAAACTCGTATTTTGAAATAAAAAAATTAAAAATACAGCAAAGCTAGACTTGACTAATAATATTGTTAGGACTTTGTTATTAAAAGTAGCGTATGGCCAAATCACTGCTTTATTAATGAAGACTATATTAAGACAATTTAATTAATGCACTTACAGTTCGTGCGACGTCCATGGGAAAACAGAATATGTCTAGTGTCGGGGTTGCCATGTATAATTCTATAAAATACCTTATTGAACTAACCGACATTCTCGTTACATAACACCCCCCCTCAATAAAATATTTTATACCTACTAAACACTATAACAAAAGTACATGAAATTAACACTACCTATTTAATTTCCAAACCCAAAAACACAACCCTAGCAACCCTAGTTAAAATAAAATGACAATCAATTTACGCTAATTAAACAATTTATCCCTAAATATCGTAAACTGAACCCCACCCAATGGCTTTGTAAACATATCACAAGTAGTTGCTCATTTGTACAAAGATAAACTAACTTAATAATTCCGGCATTCAACTTATCTTTAACAAAACTTTGCTTAATTGCTAAATGTTTCACTCGACAATTACCAGCCATATGGGCTATCTTCATAGTGGACTGATTGTCCTCATACATAGTGATAGGACACACAGAGAACCCAAAAACTATTAATAATTGTTGAAGCCAACAAGCCTCACTTGTAGCATGACATAAAGCAACATACTCAGCTTCAGTTGATGACAGTGCTACTGATTGTTGTTTCTTTGTGAACCAAATAACTGAACAGCCTAAAACCTTGAAACAACAGCCTGTCCTTGACCTACGGTCATCACTTCCACCCCAGTCACTGTCAACATAGCCCTCTACATTACTTTTATGCCTATAGTATATTAAACACATATTCAAAGTTCCCTTTACATATCTTAATACATTTAACAATAACTTATATAATAATTTACTTGCTTTTGCCTGATATCTACTTAATATCGTAACAACAGCACATAAATCTGGCCTTGACCCTGATACAGCATACATTAAATTTCCTATAAGTTTTCTACACTTAAACTCTAATTCTTTATTTTCAGACTTTTCTCTTTTTAATAAGTCAAACTTAAAGTTTTTATCTATAGGTAACAATAATGGTTTACAATAGGACATTCCATACATCGACTGCTCGCTGGATCCCGCCTCCGTATTCAGTCAACAAATACCTATTTGCTGACACTTTGGGAAGTTTGTCATTTCGTATATGAGGATGAGTTTATTTCACTTGGGCCTTTCTTATATAGTTAATACTTTTATAGGTTAACAGTTAACCTTAAGATAAAGATATGTGTGATGTTGAGTCAAAATACAGTTCTACCATCTGAAGAGCTGTTCAATCTAATTTCCTTCTTTCTTTTCACTATAGAACCATACGCGCTGGGTTCCGGAGTCACAGATTTACAGTAGCCTCCGTCTCGGCAAGAACTATAAAGTTCTTAATGCCTTGTCTTTATCGTACCGTGGAGATGTGAAACCATCTACCGGCCAATGTATTCCCTCCTTCTTATGACATTGAGTCGATCGATAGATTTCGGTGGTCGCCGTTGTGATTT
Organism: Saturnia japonica; assembly: GCA_033032175.1. Lineage (NCBI taxonomy): Eukaryota > Metazoa > Arthropoda > Insecta > Lepidoptera > Saturniidae > Saturnia > Saturnia japonica. Next base: position 2,058,971 of record CM065317.1, read on the forward strand.
GATTCTACTGTGCTTACCATCAGGAACAGTACCGTCTACATTCTGAGTTAGTATAAAAAAACCATTACGACTTATTCCATTTTCTTGCTTCAGATATGTACAAAATTCATTAACCTTCCTTCTTTCAATAGAGTTAATAAGATTGGAGGTGGACCGGATATATGATGCGTGACAACCAAGGAAAATGGTGCAAGGCAGTTTCTGAGTGGTATCCAAGAGATGAGAAAAGAAGCTGTGGAAGACAGTGTCTAAGGTGGGAGGATGACATCAAAATGACTGCAGGCCCAAGACGGAGACGAGTAACTCAGGACAGAGCACAATGGAAATTGTTTGTGGAGGCCTATGCCAAGAGGCACACTGAGATTAGAGACATTTTATAAGTGTTTTTAATATGTATGTTATCTCTTATCCCAGAATAAAGGGCTTTATTATTATTATTATAATAAGCTTCAATTACTCTGGTGCCTTTATGTTCTAAATTTTATAATACCTTTAGTAATTGTAAAATAGATAAAACCACAATATTACTGTCCCACAAAGCTGTCCTAGAAAGTATCGTTTCGATGGCCAGGTGATCATAATAAAAGCAGTTTCGCAAGTTGTAAAATAGACAATTTACAACATGAATTTGGACGCGAAATCTTTAACGGTTCTGTAAGATTCTCACGAAGCAGTAATTCTTACGGTTAATTGCCACTTCGTTTTTATTGCCTACGATATTGTACCAGAAACTAGAATTTGGGATTCGGATGAATTTTCCCATAATATTATTTGCTACCTACCTACTCTGTTAGCCACTAAACGAATATTTGGTTCATAATATACACACACATACATACAGAGGAATGCACACATTTCTTGTTGTAATTTTCGATTCTTTTATTCGTATTATATTTAAATCAACAAGCGCGACCAAGTAACCATTTTCTATTTAAATTGTAATTTTATTTTAGACCTGCATATTATAGATAAAGCCAAGTTCGAGGCCTTAGTTAAGCCTAAATTTTATATTGTTATTTATTGTTTTTGGTAATAAAAATATTTGTATAATGAAATGAAAATTGCCTTCAGAGACTAATGAAGTAAATAAATTAAAAATTCAAAGGAAGGACAATGCGACTCACATCGACATCGCGATTCAGAATTACGGAAAGCAAATAATCCGTTATTGTAATAATTAATTGATTGTATTTTAGTAAAAATACTTTTAACATATAAATATATTATTACTAAACTATTTAAAAAAAAAAAATTATTCCTAGCATAATTCGTCCTCACTGAGTTTCACATCAGTCTTTTTACAGTTTTTAAACTAAAAGCAGCCTCAAAGTTATTGAGTTCCTTTTCAGGTGTTTAAGCAGTTAAGGTTATAATTAAATTGGATTTTCAACGTTCAAAAACTCGTATTTTGAAATAAAAAAATTAAAAATACAGCAAAGCTAGACTTGACTAATAATATTGTTAGGACTTTGTTAATAAAAGTAGCATATGGCCAAATCACTGCTTTATTAATGAAGACTATATGAAGACAATTTAATTAATGCCCTTACAGTTCGTGGGGCGTCCATGGGAAAACAGAATATGTCTAGTGTCGGGGTTGCCATGTATAATTCTATAAAATACCTTATTGAACTAACCGACACTCTCGTTACATAACACCTCCCCTCAATAAAATATTTTATACCTACTAAACACTATAACAAAAGTACATGAAATTAACACTACCTATATAATTTCCAAACCCAAAAACACAACCCTAGCAACCCTAGTTAAAAAAAATGACAATCAATTTAACAAAACTTTTTAATTTAAATTTTATAAATTACCGCCTTGGGCTATTTCTATATATTGTCCCAACATAATGGCCAACGGAACCCAAAAACATTAAAATTTTAAGCCCAACCCACTTTACTCTAAACCAAATTCAGCTTCTTTAAGTTACTAGTTTTTCTTTGTAACCAAATTAACATAAAACCTTAAACAAATTTTCCACGTATTCACTTACCCAGGTTGAACATTCCCTTTACTTAAATTTTTGCCTAATATAAAAACTTATTAAATTTCCCCTTTTTCATTTTAAACATTTAACAAAACTTATTTTTTAACTTGTTTTCCTTTTTACAATTTCCAAAAAAATTAAATCTCCTTACCCTATAAAATAAAAATTTCCTTAATTTTCTACACTTAAATCAACTTTTTTTCAGACTTTTCTTTTTAAAACCCATGGAAATAAACAATAACATTATCAAAATAAATTTTCCAATATTTTTGGAAGGGAACCTTTTTAAAGGGCCCAATAATTAAAACTTATTAATTACCCAATACTTTCTTTAAATTTTAACAACCCTTCTGGAACTTTTTGACAATTTCCAAATTTAATATCACTTTAAAAAAGCCTTAAACTCCATTTACCTATTAAAAATTAACTTTCAGCTATAAAAAACTCTAAAAGTATTTAATTTTGCCACAAGTGCATACAAATCATAAATATCAATTACAACTTTGTTCGAAGCCCCTAGCTACTAACCTAGCTTTAAATTTACTTTCAATGTTTTCCCCTTTCTTTTCCTTGAAAACCCATTTAGTATATCCTTATCCTTTCCTTTTGGTATCTCGGGTAACAACGTACAAGTATTATTCTCAGTCAGCTGTTGGAGCTCTATGTCAATAGCCTCTTGCCATTTACCTGCTTTTTCAGAATTCATCGCTTCCCTATAACTTTGAGGTTCATTTTCTAACACTATCATAGAATAATCATACTTTCTAGGTTTTTTTATCACCCTTCCACTCCTAGTTTTTACTATTTTATTTATCTCAAAAGTCTTATATAAACTTTCCTCACTACTACCTTCATCAGTAAAGAACTCCTGAGTTTCCACCTCTTGGTCAAAGTCAAATGATGCTCTCCCTTCCTTTAATCCAGTACTACTGCTCTCTCTCACCATTTCTTCCTGACAAATATCAGATTGTTCCTTAGCCTTCATGTCCTCCGTGTCGGACAAAATAATATTTTCTTCAATCACATTATCCTTAACCTCACACACTGTTCTTTCGTACTTATTTTCATCATTAATTTCAATAAATACTAAATCCCTTTTAATAAACACGTCTTTTCTCTCTGGATAATAAATTCTATACCCCTTTCAACCCTCATAACCTACAAATATACCTTTCTCACCTTTTGGGTCCCACTTAAGACGCTTTTGCCTAGGTATGTGTATATACACACTAGTACCAAACACATGTGCCAACTCCCTAATATCATGATCAACACCTTCCCAAACCTGGAATGGAGTTTTCCCTACCTGCCTGCTTTTGCTTGTCCTATTGAGTATATATATACTGTATACAGTACAGTTGTATACAGTATATGTATACTGCCATGTTAATAGCTTCTGACCACAGTTTTTTGCCCAGACCCTTTGCCCTTAACATTGACCGTGCTGCCTCTACCAATGTCCTAATATCACGCTCAGCCTTACCATTCGTTTATGGCGTGTATGGCACAGTTGTCGTATGTTCGATACCATAAGTATCTAAAAGCTGCTTTACTTCTTGATTAACAAATTCTTTCCCATTATCAGTACGGAGAACCTTTAGTATCTGCTGAGTGTTATTTTGAGAACAGATAATGTATTTTTTTAACATACTTATAACGTCACTCTTGCACTTTAAAAAGAATACCTGTCTATAATTTGAAAAATCATCTTTGAGTAATAAAAAATACTTAGAACATCCCACAGATTCAACCTCCATCGGTCCACAGACATCTGCGTGAACCAACTGTAAAACCCCTGTTGTATGGAAATCATGCTCCTTGAAAGGCAACCTGTGCAATTTGCCCTCTAAACATACTGAACATGGCTTGTATCCTTGATGAAATTGAATACCCCTGTCATTTAAGATATTCTTGACATAATTTACTCCCTGATGACATAACCTCTCATGCCATTCATTTAATGATAGCACTACTGCTACATTATGTTCAAAAATGAAATCCATCGCATACAATGGACCTTCACGATGCCCCGTTGCACACACTTGATTGGCTTTTTCAAAAATACATAAATCTGATGTTATCCTAACATTGTAACCTTTTTGAACAACACATGGTATAGAAAATAAGTTTATTTTTAAACCTGATACATGTAATACATTACTCAACGTTGTCATAATGTTAGATTTACCAACTAATGCTTTCAATCTAATTTCCCCAATACCTACAACTGGTAACCTTCGTCCATCACCAACAATAACAAATCTATTTTGTTCTAACATCGTATTAAAGGTAACAAAAACATTTCTGTCAAACGTCATGTGCTCACTAGCTCTGCTGTCAGCTAACCAACTATGATTACTTTGATTTAATTCGTTCAGAAACGCGTTTACAATGAATGCATTACTATTACTATTCATAACATTACCTTTACGCTTAGGACATTCCCTTTTAAAATGAGCTATCTGGTTACATGTAAAACATTTTTTTATATTACTTTTACTGGTATGGTTATCATTACTTTTACAATGTTTAATAAAATGACCAGGATGACCGCATTTGTAGCATTTAAAATTACCTCTATCTTTAGCTGTAACCATAGCAACATCTTCACAACCGTCACTGCCTCTCGACTTCATTCGGTCTTCCTCCACCAAGAGTCGACCAACAAGCTCATCGTACGACTGTCTTGCAGGATCCACAGACTCCCACGCTGAGATGAAATGCTTGTACTTGTCCGGCAGAGACATCAGCACCTTTGTTACTATGAACTTCTCTGAAACACCTTCTCCAGCTTCCTTAAGTTGACTTGTCATCTCTTGTATATGAGCCAGAAATGTTGGCATATCTTTCCCTTCATCAAACTTAAAATTTAAGAAGCGCTGTTGCTCTTTAGATATTGTATACTCGTACTACTTTTCTGCTCATAGACGCTGTGTAGCTTGTTCCACATATCTGAAGCCGTCCCACATGTTAAGATGTGTACCATAGCACCTTCACTGAGCCTCGTAACGATAAGACTCTGAGCTTTTATATCCTTTTTATTCCACTCTTCATTGTTCTTATCAGTTTTCACTTCAGTACTATTTACTACTGAAAATACCTCTATGCTCCTCATCAAAACTGATATCTGAAATTTCCACATGTTCCAATTTCGTAGTCCCTCCAGCTTGATGACTCCCGTGGTTGTATTCCCTTGCTGATCCATGACTTTATCAACAAAAAATTTTACCGTTCGACAACACCAACGCCTGATTTTCTGATTAATACCTGCACCCGGTATCTTCACCTCAGAACGCCTTGCCCGACGCAGCCGCCACCGGTAACCTAACCAACCACCCACGCCGCCTCGTGTCACGCCGCACCCGTCTTCACCTAAAACAGTGTTACGGCCTTTACTGGGCCCATAACCTGTTAGGACTTTGTTAATAAAAGTAGTGTATGGCCAAATCACTGCTTTATTAATGAATACTATATGAAGACAATTTACTTAATGCACTTACAGTTCGTGGGGCGTCTATGGGAAAACAGAATATGTCTAGTGTCGGGGTTGCTATATATAATTCTATAAAATACCTTATTGAACTAACCGACATTCTCGTTACATAACAAATATGATAAGTGTCGCTGATGGAACTTGACGATAAATTTTCAAGTTGAGGTTGCTAGGTAGCAACCCAGCATTATAAACCCTATTGCATATTTTTTGTTTTGTGTTATCTGACACTGTTACATTTTAAATAAAGAACATAATTATGTGGAGAGACAGAGGATAAGTAACAGTTATTTAAAGATCTATTGGACGCTATAAAATTTAACACAATTAGTCTTACAGGATCTGATGACTTGATAAGACTTGATGGCTGACTCCTTGTTGAAAAGGTCCAAAAGATCGAAGGAAGAAGCCCGAAGGTTTTCTGAGAGCATCAAGTCATCTGACCACTTTGAAACAAATCTGAGTTAGCCCTGAATGATGTCCCACTATGTTTTCCAAATATCTTTAGATAATTCTGATGTTACAAGTTTCCACAGGCTGCAATGATTGCTTGTCTACTAGCTTACGCTTATTTACCACCACTGAAGTGTTACAATCAACGCTGAGTCAAAACAGGCTACAAATGATTCGTCATAGGTTCGAAAATTATTTCTTCTTTTGGTAAATATGGTAAGACCAAAGCGGAATAGAGCGTGTTGACGCGAGAAGGAAAACTGACGGAACCGGGCTAACTCTATTAATTATATTAGTCGTCTGTGACAGCGAGTTCCTCGACGTAAAGTGTACGAAGGAGAACGTAGGTGAAGTGCGTTCCGAGTTTGCAGTTTAATAAGTTTAAGGAATTTCGAATGTTCGTGGGATGTTTTGAATTTTACTCTCGCACTTGTAAACTTTATGATGAATTTCGAACGTGACACGTAAATATGTTTTGAAGAGTTAAGATCAGTAAAATTTATGCTACGTTTTCATTTAATATTCGTTTACTTTTTAATAATTTTATCAACTACTTTTTGACTATAATCTCAACTTATGATAAGTTAACGTTGTAACAAATTGATGGTAACTGGCTGAGTCTAGAAAAGGAGTTTGCTTTTAAATATATGCAAAACGATGAGTCCTTGAAAAAATTGAACTAAAGGTTGAGAAATACCAATCCAGTATAAAAAAACCTATTATCATTTATATAGTAAATGTTTTTAACAAAACATTCGTTCCTTTTATACTAATGATAGACTACTACTAGATACCTAACGATCCTAAGAATAAAAATCATTAACATTGTTATAATCTCTATAAAAAATATACTCGATTCGAAATCTCGAACACTAAAGAAATATTACAGATATAAACTAGAATTCACCACATACATCGAGTATAAATATGTAGAAAGAGATAAAACGTCGCAGTCATGCGGAACACGCACACATTGACACCTTATCGATCCGAGTATTGCAAATAAACAATCAATTTAAAAATAAAAATCTCGTGATTCTCGAAATTTCGATCCCTTGTTTTCATGAGATATATAAACAATCTGAACCGACTGAGAATATTTGTATCTAGGTCATTAAAGCAAATACAATAAGCTAGATAGGACCACCACAGAGTAGTGTAACCACAGAGATACCTTACGCTATATTTCTTGGAGAGGAAAAAAAAATTTATATCTATGTAGGCAACAGCTAAGAAACTAAAAAAACGTATGAGATCGAGGGACCCCCTTCAAGAACGAAGTTATTAATAAAAAATGAACCAAGTAAAATATTATTAATCGTAAAATCAGTGAGTCCAGTTCATAAAGAATACAACGATTTAAGTTTTACATACATACATGTACCATACAAAATAACTGATAAATCACTAAAAATTTTAATACGCGCTAAATTTGCGAGACCACCCTGAGAGGCCCCGCCTGAAGTGCAATGTTTTGTACAACCGGACATTCACAGCCTTCGTCCACTAATATTTTTACTTGCACGCACAAACCACACTCGTACATTATATAATAGAAAGAGACACAGAGAGAGATAGAAAGTTGCATGGAGGAGCATAACGCTTTTTCCTTGTGTGACGATTTCTACAAGTCAACTCCTATCGCAAGCAGCATTTATTAACTTCGTTTCAAAAATATTGTCATATTCATAACTTTACGAAATGGTACTTTGAAAGCTGTTTCTAGGCTGTCTGGAAAAGCCTTTCTCGCAACAATGTAGAAGCGCTATGAAAACCTAGGATTATAATTCAATATGAGCTCTGCCCACCCTCATCGGTCTACACAATATCAAAATCCTATTAAAGTACCCCGCCGGCTTTGCTTGGGGTAATCAGAATTTCCGATATAATAATGATATTACAACGAGTTGATTGTAATGAAGGTTCGCAGGTTCCTATATAAACATTATCATAATGGCTTATTATCGTTAATGTTTCAATACGAAGGTAAGATTAAGGATTGAGATGACTTTTCACTTGTGTAGACGAGTTACCTTGGGTTATATGTAATATCAACTCTTTATCTATTTTCATTAAGTTACGCAGTAGTTATTTACATCCCGTAACTTTATTTTTACCCATATTGTTGACAATTCATATGCCATATCAATTGAGGAATGGCGTGTATTTCCCGTGTACAATTTTCATCAAATAATTATTTTTATTTCTTTCTTACCAAAAGCATATATTATATGAATATCCTTAATATGAGACATGACGGATTCTTCGTACAAACTTTCACCCAAGTTTTATTTTCACCATATGTGGAATAAACACAATGAAATGATTCACTTTTAGCAAAACTGTATAATCCAGATAATTTACAATAGGTATATCGCTTAGAATGTATAAAGTCCCGCGAGCCGCGATTGACAGCACATGTCATAAAATAAAACAGTAATTATGACGTACTGCGTAGTTAAACAGTTTAAAAACACTTCAGCCAGTCTTAAAAAGAATACTGGACTATCATTGAATAGGTAATTGTTAAAAATACAATACATTTCTTATTATGTATAACAATGTCAATATATTAACAAACCAGATTGACAATCAACAAACTGGTTGGTATGGCAACCGATGTCATTACACCATTATCGTGCATGCGCATTTGGTGTTCCCATATTTTGTTCATAGAAACTTTCACACCCTATTTTCTACCCTTAAAGTTTTATTTTCGCTACAAAAAGTACCATAGTTCCTTTCCTAAGGTCTAATCTATGTCTATACCAAAATTAATCAAAGTTGGTTCAGCGGTCTAGGCTTGAAAACGTAACAGACAGACAGAGACAGAGTTACTTTCGCATTTATAATATTAGTATGGACTAGTATGGATTACTCATAAATATATTATGCCGGTGGGGTTAGTACAATAACATTATTGAAAGAGCGATCGTACTATTGACGAAATAAACGTACTATAGTTATTTTATTACAATTACAACATTACAATTATTGTAAATTGGTAAATGTATTGAGGACTTTTCATTCATGACTAGGTTATGGTTTTAAATACTGTCCCGTCTATATTCCGCACCATACACGATTATTTTGTATTACTATCTAAGCTTATCTTATATCATATCGTATTTTTTCATAATCAATATTTAGAGTAGGTACCTATTATAAGGCCAAATAAAATGTTTGTTTGAACACGCCTGTATGAGGAACTACTAGTTAAATTTCAAAAGTTCTTATTACATTATATAAGCTCACTTATTGAGCAAGATTATTAGCTACATAACTTCACAATATTAAACCTCAGGAGTAGATCAGTAGCAAAGAAACATGGAAAAGTTACATGTTAGTACGGGAACTGCACACAACACAGGTGCGTTGGTGGCATAATGGTGAGTTGATTGAATAAATTTAACACGAGTGAAACCGCGGGGAATAACTAGTATAATTAATCAAAAAATATTATTGAAGTCACAGTAATTGATACAATTATCTTTTTAAAAAAAGAACAGTATATTTAATTATTATCTTAGGAACTTTGACATTAACTATTTCTCGTATTAGTCTTTATACGATATAAGTAAAAAAAATTATATAATGGTATTTACTCAATTTAGTTGTCACATGATACTTTTGCAATTAAACGTAAAATCCTAGGCTATCTAACTTCGAAAGGCTGAATCATGACGTCGCCAATCTCGCATTTACAGCGTCACAAAAATTGTCCCCAATCCTGAGCGATCCGAGTAAAGCCTCTCTGAGCCCCTGCCAATAATAAGTTAGGGCCTAGAGGTCGCTCGTCTAGACCTAAAGTTATAAAACCTAGGCTTTCGTTTAACCTAAGCTTTTCTGGTCTGGTCTATTTTAGTGTGTGGTTAATGTTTTCCGGCACTCGTTTTTATTATTTTATGTGTGAAATTACTTTGTAGCGTAAATTTATTTGACGATTAAGCTGCTTATTACACTTTGTTAATTTTAATTATGTATCTATTTATATCATGACTTTAAAGAAATATTATTCAGTTGGTGGCCCCCATAATTCTAGTACTCCTAGCGAGATGGCCCGCCGGATCAAATGGAACCGAAATTATAGTCCACTTTCAAAATGGAGAAGAAGCATTGTGTTCAAAATCAAAAAGTAATTTATTTAATTTAGATCCTAAGAAGGCACTTATGAACGTTTATACACTATCAACTCAGTCATCGGGAAGGGCCGGCAAGAAACTCAGTCCGTTTTATCATTAAAATTCATTCATTATCATTGTGGACGCGTCAACTAAACAATCCTCAATGATCCTCTAGATCCGCTTATTCTTCGATCACCATTATTTGTGTTCTTCTAGATCTTCAGTCTGGCAGCACTTCTTTAATTCTTTAGGTTTGCGTCTTCGATAGCAGTTGGTAGCGTGCACAACTCCAACAAGCTGAATAATGAAATTCGCGGTGGTGGTCAATCATAGAATGTCCTTAACAGGGACAGTGTGCGGTGCAGCGAAATAATATAGAAAAAACTAATAATAAATCTACCCCACATAAAGAATAAACTTAACTGCTAATGAAAAAGCATTAGGCGCTAACAGACATCGTTTGTATGAACTGTCGTATCTATTCCTTAATATAATCTATGCCCGAAGTATAAGTACAAGAAACAAGGGATTATACTTTGTACCCGCAAACTTGTAACGACCGCACTCAATCCGAGTGTAATAGCGATCCAAACTGTCCAACTACTGATGGGGCATCGTGTTATTCTCGAGAACTTCAGCAAATGACCGGTTTCAAGATGGCCGCGAGTATTATACGATACAGATAAAATATAAACAAAACTTTAGTCACAATAAAAAAATATATGTCTATATTTTAATATTATAATATATCGACGTAATATAAAAAATCACGACGTTTCGTTCTGGTCGATCAAGATAAATCGTTTATGAATAATAAATTTCAAAAGCACAGCACTATCACTCTAAATATATGTAGTTACGAACTTCTGTAGAGGTATGTGAACGCTATGATGATCCCAGTGAGACAGACAAGTCAATAGTGTGGGTAGTGTTGTCAATGGTAGCCAGTAGATAGTCATTAGTATGGTCAATAATCACACAAATGAAAATCCCAAACCGGATATTATGTTTTGACGCTCATAAGTACCTTCTTAGGTCTTAAATTGAATAAAATAATTTTTTATCTTGATGTAATTAACAAGTCTACTTATGTAAAATTTGAAGTTACCCGATTCAAAGAAAATTTATTTTCTCACTATTTATGTAGGTACCTTTCGAAGATAACTCTAACAAGATATTTTGTTAAAACAAGATAAATAATTATTCGAGAAAATATTCATACTTGAGCCGAGTTTTAAATACCCACTGAAAATTCAAGTAAACTGCAGGGTTCATTTTTTTTATAGTAGCACAATATACTTGACGGTAAGCACAGACAATTCAATCCAAAAAGAACGGCGACCACCTCGTTGGTCGCTGTCAGACAAGAGATTATGACTATGAGGGGCTTATCGGCATGTGTATGATGGTTGGGTACGATTGGGTAAAATCTACCAGCTCTCTTGATTACTGGTTAAAAATCAGCCGATCACAAAGCGCGACAAACCTAAGTACACCACTATGTGCAGTTGATAAACTTAGTGTACTGTCGTCATGAATCGGACGGATACGATTGTCGTGCCACCAGGGATTCAAAGCTGAGCACACTTTAACGAGTCATCATAGATTGTGTTAGGGCGATTTTTAATACCCTACCTGGTTAGGTTCCGTCCTCAAGTTGAAAATTTGACGCCAAGCACATACAGGTATGTTCTAACAGCTGCACTTGATATCCAGTTTCTCCACCAGGCTTAGCATGTCCCATATTGGGTCACCTCGTCACTTAAGGTGAGATTGTAGCTATAACACTAAAACCAATAAACCACTTTTTTAAAAACCATCCTTTTAAGATACATAATAATTAAACAATCCAAAAGTAACAGAATTATGCCAGTACAAACTAGGGTTGTTGTTGTTGTAGGGTTGTTGTAGCATCAACATCCGTATCCAGATTAATTGATGCTGGTATTTTATCTCATGTTCAAGTCAAAACACGATCAAAGGACCACCTACCTTCTTTACAGCACAACCTTGCCACTTTTGACTAGTAATAGCATACTTTTCATTTTTGTATTTAATAGTAAAATAAAACACAGTACCGTGAAAATAGGGAGGTTGGAAGTTTATTTACGTAGTGCTAAAAAATAGCACCCTCTGAGACGATTATAAAAACAAAATTAAAAAAAAATAAAATAAAAATCTATAACCGCTGATGTGTGAAAAACCTATATCAGCAACAACCCTAGTACAAACTACAGAGGTCGATAGATATGGGAAAGAAACAACGGATCTTTCCTGACGGTTTCTTAAAACCATTGTCCTCTGTTAAATTTGTCTTCATAAATTGTTCCAAAGCCATCAATCTCTTTATATTCGAGTTCCGTTATAATACAGTAGAGATGTGCAATTTCAAGTAAAATATCAATTTGTACTCGATTTTCACCGGAAACAGCACATTTAAAACACAAAACAAATTAAATATGCACATCTGCTCTCAAGCTGGGCAATAGACAATATATAAGCGTGTTGTGTTTTAAACATGTTTCATTAAATTTTATTTCCATAAAATTCAAGCAAACAGAAAATAATAATACATTAAACACAATTTTTCAGGTTATTCGAGTTGGTAATTTTTAATTATATACTTGTGATGGTCAAGATTGTCAATCTATCTTGGGTCAAGGACTCATGGTTGACCGTTTTCAATTTTGAAAATATCTATCACCTTATGTCAAATTAAATGTTATTTAAATACTTACGTAAAGATGTTGAGGATTAAGAAATATGGATATTATATTATTTTAATACCTGTATTGTTACGATCTGGTGATAAAACGTAAATTCATTTACGTCAAATTGATTAGTCATTTAGTTAGGGTTGTTATGGTTGATAGTAGACCTTGAAATTAAGATTTATGGTAATCGTCTTAGGCTCCTTAGGAGTCTGCGTCCGAGTGCCTCGCACCATTTGCACCCCGAAATAAAGGCGGCCCTGGTATCCAATAAGCTACCTATAAGGAAAAAAACAAATGGTTAACATCCAATGTTCCCAGATCCAGAGTCGGTTGATTCAAACTATCAACTAATTGTTATATTATCACTAACGCGTTGCATAATTCGAAACCCTCTAGCCAAAGAAGCTCTGAAAACCCTACTCATAGCAAGAACACAACATAAGGTTATTTGGATGCGATCTTCTGTAGGGTGAAGATATTCCACTAGTTGGACTACCTCAAGTAGAAAGAAATCTCTGAAGAAATTTATTAGTGCTCTACCTCAGCAATATCAGCTGACGATGAAGCAAAACTTTGTAAAGAAACTTTCGGGAGCGTTATTTCAGAGTCCGTCTTTTCTAGGCTTATCGTGTTACTATCATCCGTCAAATAATTCACTTCAACTAGAATTATGATCAAATATTAGACAAAGACATTATATTATAAAATATATTATCGACTAACATTAAAGGCCAAGTGGAACATCCCTATAATAACGGTCATTTATCAGGGCAGGACTTGTCTCGAAACACCTGTACCCTGTATCTTAGTTTCGAATCAATTTCAGATCATAGTCTGTGGGTATTTTGTTTAGGTTTACAAAACAAAATTTACAATTATATTTACATGAAACTTAGAATATAAATACAATTGTAACGTACAACTAATTTATTTAGATAAAAAAATACATGGGACCTAAAAACATACTCGGCGAACTGTGGGTGTACATGTACACCTCAGCCTAACCCTTGGGGGAATACAGGCGTGATGGTATGTTATGTTATGTAAATAAAAAAATAACTTGAAATATTCGTCCGCACGCTTCAACCGCACGACGCGTAATGACATTTTTTTTTGTCTTAGAGGTCCTGAAGCTGCTGCGGCTTTTACAGCTTCACCGAACTTATCGTAATGACATTCATTACAAAGAACTGTGCTTTTCTTTAAACCTCTGCTACCGAAAGGTTTTATTTCTACCTACATCTTATCATATTATATTACTTACAGTCGACACATTAGAATTTGTGTCAAATATCAAAATTTTATTACGCGAAACCAATTCATCTTTAGGAACTTTTACACTGGTACATTAAAACCTATTTTAGGGGAATTTTATTTGTCGAGATAAAAATAGTAAACCAATATTCCCAATATGGTTTTACAATAAAACATTGTAAGATATCGGATACTGGTTTAGTTGTTTATACTGATTCTCAAATAATCAAACTCACTTGAGATTCAGAATATTATGTTTCTATTGTATACAATACGCCTCTCGTGGTTTCAGATATACGTTTTTTTACTCAATAGGGAATATGAAGTATTTCTGTTGTAAAAACAAATATTTCCAGAACATTTTTTTTCTTTATCCTTTTATATTTTGCCATTGGTGTATGATAAGTAAGAAAAATTCACGATGAATAGGTCATACAATTATATAGCACTAATTTACCCACAAGACTTCGTCTGGATGTTTTTATACTATATATTTCTCAAAGTCCAAGGGTATCTCTGTGCTAAATTCCATTGCGATCGGTTCAAAGATTTAGTTAAGAAAAGATAAAAGACAGACATTTATATTATAAATAAGTATTCTACAATTGACCCGTAACCCTTTAAAATATATAACACAAGGTTTACCCTTCTCAGTAAAAAAAGGATAGACAGCTATTAATTTATCTAAATAAATAGGATCCGCCAATAAGAAACTTTGTTTTAATCTCGGTCCATCCATTTGTTTCAATGATGAAAATTAAACAGAGTTTTAGGAGAGAAAAAATCATAAATATGAAAAATATTATGAAAAGCAAATGATTTATACGAACCTTCTTAAAAAAATTACGAAACCACGACACCGATTTATTACGTCTTTTCATAGAGCTATGAATCCTAAGAGATGGTTCACACTTCCAAGTTGAAGTATTATAGTAAAGAATCTTCCAACGCGATGCTGCTGTTACGATAATGTCAAAGCTATATAAGTACAAATGGAGGACTTAATGCTAAAAAGCATTCTCTACCAGTCTTCCCAGGGAGCAAAAGAAAGGTACGCTGGGAGGTCCAAAAGTTAGTGGAATGGAGGGGATAGAGTGGTGATAAGGGCGCTGCTCACTTAGTGTCATAATAATTGGGGACTCATCATTAATATATAAAATGAGTTTCAGCCCTATTGCGTCCCCAAGTTCGGTGAAGCTGTAAAAGCCATCTGCGGCTTTGTTTACGGATAGGGCAAAAAGGCTAACAGTATAGTCAGTTCTAAAAAAAAAAAACACCTATTGCGTCATTCGTTTATCAACACTCGCCTGCTGAAACAAGTCAATCCGGAAGAAAACTGAAACTATGGAGAAAATTGAATACCGTGCTCCTTCCTGATAAAATTCCTTACCAAGCAAGGAAAGAATGCTCAGTGCATTTTGAATGAAATGGAAATCGTTTATGGGGAATAGTGCCCTAGTAAATCAATTATTTACAAGTGGTATGGTGTTTTTAAACATGGTCGGAAGTCGATTGAAGACACGACCCCCGCTCAGGAAGGCCAGTTAAGGCCACCACATCAGACATCATTGTAAAAATGAAAAATTTGTACTGGATGATAGTCGTATGAAGAAAAAACAGTTATCTGCATTAGTTGGAATATCACATACCACCCTTTTGCGAATCCTACATGGTCATGGTCACAAAAGTCAGTGCAAGATGGGCACCGAGAATGATCATGCCGCTTCAAAAACAGCAGCGCGTCGATGCGTCAAAACAATTTTTGGAGTTGTGTGGAGACGAACCTGCACAGATTTTGGAGCGGAGATGAAACATGGGATCATTACTTTGAGCCTGAGTCCAAACAAGAGTCCATGCAATGGCATAAAAAGGGGACACCACCGCCAAAGAAATTCAAAGTATCAGAGTCGGCAGGAAAGTTGATGGCTATTGTGTTTTGGGATTGTGAGGGGGTAATACTGATTGATTACAAAGAAAAGAGAAGGACCATAACCGGAGAATACTACGCAACGATACTAGAAAAATTAAAGGAGGCTATCAAGGAAAAACGTCGAGGAAAATTGTCCAAGAGTGTGTTGCTCTTACAAGACAACACGCCGGTTCACAAGAGCAGAGTTGTAATGGCTGCTCTGCACATGCATGGCTTCGAATCACTAGTCCATCCTACCTACAGTCCAGATCTGGCCCCAAGTGACTACTATTTGTTTCCCAATTTAAAAAAAAACACTTAAGGGGAAGGTAATTTTCCTATTACAATGGGGTAAAGGGGGCAATTTTGGCTTATTTTAGCAAAAGACAAAAAAAAAATTTACGATGGTTTAGAAAAATTAATTTATAGGTCCAATAAATGTATTCAGCTTAAGAGTGATTATATTGAAAAGGAAAAATAGATATATTGTTTCATTTTATTTAAAACCCTTCCATTCCACGAACTTTTGGATCTTCCTCGTATATGCCCTAATATTTAGTAAAAAAATATAATAAAATTAAAAAAATAATAATAATTACGGATCAAATACTTGAAGGAATCCCGAGAGTTGGCCAGATGGATTTTGATAGGAAGCGAGTTCCACAGTCGTACTGTAGTTAAGTAATGAATTTGATAAATGAGCGGGTAATATACTCCTCTGTCATTGGTTAATAAACTTGACACCAGGCGATTTTTATACGATGTTGAGACAGAAGAAGACTATGTTGCAATCAATTTTCTACCGTATCAAAATATAGTGCAAACTTGACTAGAAAAATATGGATTCAAGTATTCTAAGGAACTGTCTGTATTACGCGTCTATGCGAAAGATATCGGTTTCTTCTTATTTTCTTCTTTAAGCATTTGACGCTCGTTGCATTAAGGATATCAAAATTTATTTGATTAATTCTTTTAGAACAGAATACAAATTTAAGAGCAAGATTATAGTGCAAAATATCGCAGTAACTCAAGACGAAAATCTTTGACCAGTGTGTATTGCCAGTGATGACCTATAGAACTGAAATGTAGTTGGGGCCTCATAACAAAGCGTAATTAAATCAGGAGTAAGGGAATCTATATAAGAACCAAAGTAGCCGACATAGCTCTAAAAACTGCTAAACTTAAGTGGTAATGGGCTGGTTACATTGTTTTAAAACAAATGTCCAATGGGGTCGAAGAGTACTCAAGTTGTGACTTTCGGTGATGTAGCAAGCGCAGACCCGCGACAAGGTGGGCCGACGACCTGGTGAAAGTTGCGGTAACCCGCTGAATACAAATAGCGCAAAACCGGTCATTGTGGTCTTTCGGCTGAATTGATGATACTGATGAAGAGCATAACAAAGAAATATAGAAAGATGTGCACTATTTTGGAACATAATATTAGATCCATTGCTAAATAATTCGCAAGAGAGGAACGTTTATTGCCAAGCATTGCGGATGATGTGATAATGATAATATCCGGATACTCCACCATAAAACTTCAAGAATAGTCAAATAATGCCCTCGCACTGGTACACGAATGGAGAATTAATAATAAATTGAAATTAGCACCGCAAAAAACCAACGCTCTTATAATAACTAAAAAATTAAAATATGATGTGCCGGACATGCAAATGGGGGGAATGGCGATAGGAGTAGTTAAAGAAATAAAACTATTAGGTTTGATCATTGACAGCAAATTGACATTTAATGGACACGTTGCTAGCGTATGCAGAAAAGCCTTAAATATTTACAAACAAATGATTAAAACAGTTAAGATCACATGGGGGTTAAACCCGGAAATAGTGAGATTTATATATGTTGCGGTTATAGAATCTATAATCTTGTACTCTGCAAGCGTATGGCATGAAGCAGTAAAGAAACACAAAATTAGGAAACAACTGAACGCTTTGCAGAGGGGCTTCGCAGAAAAAATATGCAAAGCATATAGAACCGTCTCGCTGAATGCAGCATTAATGCTGATCGGATTGATACCCTTAGATCTGAGGGTCAGTGAGGCAGCACAAATATACGAGGCCAAGAGAGAGAAACCATTAGAAACCCTAATAGGAGACAGAGAGTTGGTACAGAGAACATGCTTCCCGAATGATCAACACCCGGCGGAAGAAATAGACATCGAGATAGAGTCTAGCCTTATAAGTAACACGGACCCGACGGGAAGTATTTTCCAACATAAGCTTGGAACTGCCATTTATACTGATGGCATCAAGATCGAAGGGAAAGTGGGTGCTGCCCTGTCTCGATGGGAGTGCGGAAGGGAAGTGGAGTACAGAAAGTTCAAATTAGAGTCCTTTTGCACAGTGTATCAGGCCGAGATGCTGGCGATAAGTAGGGCCATAGAGATTGCCAATAAAGGGGTGGAGCGAGGATTCTCAGCGACTCCAGGTCAGCCCTGGAAACACTGAGTGACTCAGAAACATACCACCCCTTAGCCTTTGCAGCCAGGTGAGATATTAGACCAATCAGATCCAAGGACAAGGTTGTAAAACTGATGTGGATCAAAGCACATGCTGGAGAGCCTGGGAATGAGAGGGTCGATAAGCTCGCCAAAGAGGCAGCGCTGTACTCCAAAACCAAGGCGCACTATGACAGATGTCCTGTGTCCTTCGTAAAGAAGAACATACGACATAAAACAGTTATCGATTGGGACGCTAGGTATAAGGAAGATTTAACCGCCGAAAATACCAAAAAAAAATTTCTAGTGCAGCTGAGTCTTTTAAAATTATCAGAAAACTAACTACAACACCTGAATTGACACAGATCTTAACAGGCCACGGTGCGTTTGCAGAGTACCTGTATAGATTTAAGGTAAAACCTAGCCCCACTTGCGTCTGCGACAATCAAACACATCAGACCGAAATGCACGTGTTGGTTGATTGTAATATATTCTCTAGAGCGAGGTTAAATTTTTAACTGGAAACAGGGATCAATATAAAAACGAGAAATTTGCAGTACATAATAAAAGATAACAAAATTAGCGAAGTCTTTATAAAATTTGCCACGAAAATGGTCAATCAACTCAAAATAATTAATAAATGGGAAAGGAAAGGAAGTATTACATAAAATCAGTAAGTACAAAAGAATAAGTGTAAGAAAAGTTGTTTCAAAGATTACATAAAGTAATTATTGTACACAAAGAATAATAAATAATGATAAAAACTGTCGATACAAAATAGTACTTAAGAAAAACTTCAAAGGAACTAAAAGCAAATGATGATCCAAAAACTAAGTTCCTTAATCCCCATATAGCTATATATAACTAATTATCTGGAACACTAGAACAAGTAATAAGACCTAAAATCCAAACGGGAAACAAAAAAGAACATATCGCCATTCCAAGATAACCAATAAAAAGTCTCCGACAACCGTCGCAGGAAAGTAAAAATGGCGACTTTTACAAAAAAAAAAAAAAAAAAAAATTGAAAGATGAATTTTTTTATTTTGAAAATAATATAGGCTATCTCTGGACCTCATAAGCTAGCCAAAATACCAGAAGGTTTGTAAAAACAAATTTATATATTGGTATGTGAATAGTTTGAGTAGATTAAGACTATTTTGGACTATTTCGAAGACCAGAGATCAGTATTGACTTTAACATCTCTAAATAATGACGATGAACGTTGAAAGATTAAAGAAAATTTACTATTGTGTACTTTCTTTAAGTCTATGGTTTACATTTTCGTACCCTCCTTATTCAAACGTCGCTTAATATAAATCCTCTAAAGAATTTATTTTCGAAATATGTATGTAGGTAGGTGCCTGTTAAGTTTTTTTAGTCAACCATCTTTATGTTTAATTAATACGATATCTCGGTAGGTAATTATTTTACTTTTTCGACCAAAGAATAAAGTATTAGAAAGAAACTGAATACGCTGAATATGAAAATCACTCTATATATGTCTATAAATAATGGAATCTATATTTTTATTATATATAACTAGCTGTGACCTACAGTTTTACTCGTGTTAAAACTTTGGATAGGAAAACCTGTTACACCACTTTAGGGGTTGAATATAAAAAAAACAGTATATTATAATTACTATCTGTGTGCATAATTTCAGTCCAATCTTTCAGTGGTTTGAACTATTTGTTGATAGATCAGTCAGTAAGTCACGGTTTCCCTTTATAAATATTTAAAAAAACTTGTGTGCGTCTGTTAATTTATATTATAACTTCTGAATGACTTGAACGATTTAGCTCGTATTTATAAACATAATAGATATGTTAGGTTTCGATAGGTCGAGCCCTATTAACTAGCGTTGAGAATATCGTCAATAATGATATAAAAAACTAGCTGGTCCAGCTTGGATCCAAATAGCAAGAGATAGAGAAAGAGGGAAGTCTTTAGAGGAGGCCTTTGTCGAAGGGGAAGCGGTATTAGATAAACTCGTTCTTATTTCGTTTGTCCATAATTAGCGTAATCACCTATTAGAATTACAGTAAGAAAGGCTTATTTTATTTTATTTTATTTATAGTCCAAGATGGATCCGTCATCAGTAGTTGTAATTGTCACCTACCAATAGCACAGTAAAAATGATTTTGGTAAACGAATATACACCTCTTTATTTCTAAAATGACAATGGTTATAACAAGGTTTTTGCCAAGTGTATGGCATTCGAGTTCCAGTGTTACACGAGTGCTCAATAATTCCAGATCCTTGGATACTAAATAATAAAACTTTATTATAATCTCATACACAGAGCTCGGGCCTTACGTCCAATTTGGCAGAATTCTGTGGGTATTCATCATTTACCCAAGCGTGAGGCGCTCAACTGTAAGAAAACATATTTCTCACCAGAATATTGTAAGCTTGTATTCATACTAGGTATGAAGAACTCTTAAACGAATAAAAAATTAAAGGAATTTTACCATCAATTAAACACATTTTATCGAACTTATCAAGTTTCCACGCGACGTGTTCCTTCATCTAAAGGAAAAATAAAAGAAGCTTTTGAAACTCGTTAACAAACCGTGGGTTTGTAGTTATTACGTATTTGAAATGTATATTCTTTATGGCACAAAAAATACAATTGGAGGACTTAACGCTAAAAAGCATTCTCTGCCAGTCTTCCAGGAAGAAAAATCTAGCCGATATTCAACTGCTTCAAATAAAACTAACGTAACGAATACTTGAAGGAATTCCAATAGTTGGCCAGTTGGATGTTGATAGTAAGCGAATTCCACAGTCGTCCTTAATCTAGTAAATTTAAGTAAGAATCAAAAACTTAGTAGTGTTATGACATTAAAGTTAAGGGTTACATTAGCACCATACAAGTATAGCTACCAGTCGGATTCGAAAAATTATTTTTGTATACGATATCCAGACTCACGAGACACAGTAAAGGCATTTAACTTTAGCCTACAATTCTCAGCTAGCCTTAAATATTGATTTTTATTAAGTAAATCGGAGATGGAAGCCCTCCCGAACTGCTTTATCCGCGTGCGCTGGTGTAATGGTTAATGATACGTAAATACAATGTAGTATAAAAATATTAGTCCTTAGTATATCTAAAAAAATGTCCGGAATAACATAAACCTATCTCTTAAACGTAACAAACAATAAGCCAATTTGTGACAGACAATTGTTAAATAATAAAAAAGTGACTTATGAACATTATTTTTAGACATGGTATATTAATTCTTACGAATAAAAGTTACTTAAACATAAAAACGATTTTACGAAGTTACATTTTGCTCTTTATAGCATGTTATTTGAACACATAGTTTAGGATATAACGACAAACTAAAATAATTTGTATTTGCGGGAAGAATAAATATGATAGGCTACACGGATGCGTTGTCGTTGCGGTGTTTGTCGGATAAAATGAACACGGGTGATACCATGGGATACAGCTAGTGAGTTATATTAGGGGTGATTTTTATCCGACTGGATCGCGATCCTCATACAAATGGTAGGTAACATCAGCTATAATGGCACAAAAGGTATGTCGCGTTCCGGGATCAGTCGATGTATATCCAGTAAACAAGCGAGGTGATTGGAATCTGTTTCCGATTGAGTCTTGACCACCATGCTTAAGTAATAAACCATATATTCAGCCATAACTTCTTTGCTTATGAACCGATTTGAGTGAAATTTCATTGGCATTGGACCTTCGATTTCGAAGATACACCAGGGAACTTCTCAAATAATTGAAGTCAGTTCCTTTTCGTTTCTTTCGGCCGATTATTTGTGGTAATGCGACTGAAATCTCTATTATTTATATGTAATGTATTTGGTTGATTTAGCCGTTACTCTAAGGAAGTCCATCGTAATTAATTTATCCAAATTATCGTTACTACTTTCGCAAATTAATTATATGTAATGTAGTTGAAAAAGTAATTCAGTTAAACCCTACAAAATATAATGGCAGAGGCAGACAAATTCTATTTATTTAAATTCCCTTTAGTCTGTAATAGTGTTTACGAGAACCGGAGGAAAACTGGAGACGATGAGAAATGTTTTGTAAACAGAACTCAGACGAAATTATTAAAATCCTTCGCCATGATGAGACGTTTTCGTTTTATATATTTTACTTTTTTGAAATATGTTTTAAAAAGTTTGGTAAACACTGTCGGATGTATAGGAGTTTCAGCTCAAAGGGGAATTTTCTGAGTACATCTTTACATTTCACTTCAAATCGTTTGTTAGTTTTTTAAACTTTTGGTCGTGTTGTGGTGATTCTTTTATTTTTTAACGTAAATATATCCTTAAATTTGCTTCCATAATGGGAGGTAATCGAAAAAATTGATGATAACAAATTTGGAGAAGTATAGGTCAATGCAGCTTTCAACAAAATTTATTTACACAACTCGATAATTAACGATAACTGCCTCGTTAGCCTAGTCGTCGTAAGCGAGACTACTATGATCGAGGTCCTGGGTTCGATTCCCAGGTCGAGCAAAGTGTTATTGGATTTTTCCTATGAAATTGTCAATAGCAGCTCGGAGTTTGGTTTCGTGCCCGATTAATGGTACTTAAAAATATACTTGGCGAACTGTGGGTATACATTAGTGTACACCTCTGCCTAACCCTTCGGGAATACAGGCGTGATGGTATCATGGTATCGATAATTAAAGGATTCAAGAATTTATAACGTAAACTGACTGTAAAATACCACTGATGCGTCATTACGTTTTGCCCCGTCACTTAACTTCTATTTTGTTTATATAATAATGACAAGGACAAGTTACGACGCTCGTGTTAATTACAATCGACAGCTTTCGTTGAGATGCATCAATAGTGTATATTAACCGTGATTGAGGTATAGTTATTGTGAGAATATATGGTGTTAAATAAACAATTAAGAAAACTTGATACAATGTCGGCTTTTACTTATCAAAGAGCCTAATCAAAGTATAGACACCGTATACGGTAGGATAGGGCTTCTCCACAACAGGCTACCCAGGCTATCTATAAAACACTAAACGTGAAAAGCTTCCGAGCGGATACATAAAATACATGGTCGTGTCCCCTACGCAGCCACAGTTTTTGTTCCTAACTTTGTGTTATTTTATTCTATATTATGTTATGCCTGCTACAATTTATGGGACATAGATAATTTTGATGATATGCCGTGAATTCAGCGAAATATAAGTGTTCAAACATTGCCTCATTAGCCTAGTTGTCCTAAGCGGGTTTCGATTTCAAAGTCGAGCAAAGTGTTATTGTGTTTTTCTACGAAATTCTCAGTAGCAACTGGGATTTTAGTTTTGTGTCCTATTAATGGCAATAGGCTCGTCCTCTATTACATAGGACCTAAAAATATACCCCGCGAACTGTGGGTGCACATTGGTAAACCTCTGCCTAACCCTTCGGAGATATAGAGTGATGGTATGCTTTCGTTTAAGTATTGAAGAAGGTAAGAAATGCATCGAATTGAAATTTTTTTTTTATAGGAGTACGCTAAAGTTGCGCCACAGTGCCTGATACAAGTAAGTACAGTACAATCCAAAAACGACGGTGACCACAGACAGATCTACAATCCATCGCCATCCGCCGCCGGCCTGCAAGTCTTTTAGCAATTGACTATATACAGGTTGATCCAGAAATATGACACAAAAGACGGGACACGTGGCGAGTTTACACTTGATGTTTAGTGATAGAGATTCAAGCGGTTGTTTTCTGGATATACAGCTGCTGTTCTCGGAACGTGACTTACCTAAGCGGGCGAAGGTCGGGCGGTTGTTAGAAATATATTTATTGATTTCAAGTAACAAAGTAGGATTTGTTCTATAGGACTTGTTAACAAATCTTTGTGCGATGTAAATTGACTATTGATAAAACATTTTCGACTTGTAAATTACAAGTTAAATTAACTTTTTTCAAAGGAAGATATGTTTTTATACAACAAATGTGGCAAACAAGTGTAAGGTCTACCTGATGATAAGCAGCTATCGTAGCATATGGACGATTGTAACAACAACCATATGGTGGAAATATTTTAATAAATAAAAAAGAGAACGGGACTTACCAGGTACTCGCGATGTTTAACTTGCTAATTCGCGATTCTGATTCTACCACAATTTCATTTTGAATAGTTCTCTAAAAGCACTTTAAATCCTGGTAAAGTTATTTATCAATATAACTGATACACTTTTGTACAGATTAGAAGATTACTGTGCGATGCGTAGCAGTCCTTTTTCGAAAGTGCCGGGTTGGCGGTAGGAGGTTGTGTGTTCCGTTCATTTGAAAAGGGAAGTAGTAGCATATACTACATAGATTAAATATATAGCGTATGAAATATAGATAGATAGAAAAGTACCTATATAAAACATTATAAACATACAAGTATCATTAGCGCGTGCCAGCCTTGAACCTCCCTACCCCAAAGAGATCTTAAACCCTACTCACCGCAGGAACACTACACTAGCTTATTCGGCTGCGATCTTCTGTAGGGTGGAGGTGTTCCACCAGTCTGACTGCCCCAAGTAGAGAGAAATCTCCAAAGAGATTTCTTTTTACCCAATCTCTTTAAAATACGTATAAAATAAATTTACTTTACTTACCATTTACTGTTATAAACCCTTCAAATAACTTTGCATTGTCGTTATTAGGTTTGAAAATAACTGTTTTCGAACATTTTGCGCCCAACAGCTGTCTTGTACAATTTTGACAAGTTTCAAAGTATCTCATCTGTTTTACTTTGGGAAAGCGCCTCTTGAGATTTGCATAATAAGTTTGTGTTATTTTTATAACCAAAAATCTCTGAATAAAAAATAATTAATTGATAATTTGTTATGTATATATTTTTATTATATTAATTATGTTGCGTAAAAAAATAAGACCACAAAACAAAAAAAAAATGTCATCTCCAAATGAAATGTTTTATTGGAACAAAATATTCAAGAATATAATATTAAAAAAATACCAAACCTCAATAATAATTGTCGCTTTTTTCCCCTGAAAACGTCAGATGGAGCTGACGGAAGTGATATTAATTTTCGGGTTCCGTTCGTGTTGGGGTTCCGTGGGGCGGTCGGGTAAACAATTGACCCTTTATAGTATTATTGTTATTTTCCTTTGTTGGACCCTTTTAGGGGATTTTCACGCTATGTTATGAAGGGAAATTGTTATGTCGAATCACTCATTAAACGTCTTGGCTTAGGGAAAGTAATTTAACACTAGCGGTGCTTTTTTGGCACGGTAAGGACTTCTAAGTCTAAAAATTTATCGTGTTTATTTTCATAAGTAAACCTTACTTCCGTTTTTATTTCATATTCTTAGTAAATTAATACTTACGTCATTTTTTCAAGATGACTTAAAATTATAAAATAGTACATATCTTGAGACATTATTCATGCGGGGTTTTTAGTTACATATTTAAAATACACATTTTTATTTAATTCGTAAGCTTCCATTAATTAGTCGTATATTTTGAAACTTGGTCGCTTTTTACATGTAAATGGTTGATTATGATCCTAAAATAAACATTTTACTTACCCTCGATTGTTACTGTATTCTTTAAAGATTCACGCGAAATTCTCTTTTAATTATTTTGTTAATGTTACATACTTATCTTGATTGTAATATTACAGTTAATAAACTAAAGTAAACTATGGTTTATGACGCAATCAATATGTTTAATAAATAATTGAAAATTGGCGATGAAGTCGATATGCAATATTGAAATCATCTTTGGTTCATAATGTAAATGTTTGTAATAGGTTTTTATAATATCTACAGCTATGAAATTCTAACATACATACATAAATAAGTGAACATATTGGCTTAGTCGAATTGATTTCAATCGTATAAAAAAATATATATCCCAGTGAAATTATTAATTAATATTATTTGCATCAAAAATAACGTTGTAGTGCTTTTGGTGTAAGTGTGTGTGTGTGTGTTTTAAACGCTGTATCAATATAAAAAAGAATGTATAAATTTTCAGCTTTCGTATTATATGAATGTGTAAACCTTATCAACACTACATTAAGATGTACAAGGTAAAAAATGTGTCAAAATATTATATCCCTGTAAAGAAATGAAAACAAAGACCGACAATAATAAGCGCCGAAAAAAGAATAACAACAAGGTCTCATTGAATATTCGTAATAATACGAAACAATCGAAAAGTATTCAGGTGGAGGCTGTTACGTCATGCCACTCCGTGCCTGTCAACTTGACACCAGGGCGGCGCCGCGCCGCGGCGTCGAGCCTCTGCGTCTGAGGGGAGAAGGGGACGGATTCTGTAAACTTTTTGATTAATTACATTTCGCTCGCCGTAGAAATATTGCCACATTCCAGGTAGGTAAAAGTTAGACGAGAACAAACAGGCTTGATAATAAATAGAACTGGCAATTCCATGTTAGCATGTATCGTGTTAATGCACTAAGGACTCTCCGTGTCACTAAGCCGCGCTAGCCTACAACGCATCAATTTTTAGTGCTTTATTTTCTCACTAGATGGCAGCATTACGAGAACGTTTTGTAGAGGAAATTTTTAAGCCAAGTATGAGGCCTGGCTCTCAGGTGTAGCTGCCAACACACAGTTATAGGGGCTTGGCGTCAGATTTTCAACTTGAGGGTTAATTATGATGGTGATATTATTTAATTGCAAATCATTTTATATTTATGAATTTCGAAAAGTTTGGGATAGATGAACAACACTGAACCAACTTTTGAACAAACCTCTATCGCTTCCTTCAATTTCATGATGATGGATCCACACCGGTTTTGTGCGCTTCTTACTTTCCCTACGGTTAGTAATTTCTCTATTTGGTCTGTAGAAATCAATCTCAGTTTTCCTTGGCTTCTAATTCCACATGGATTTGCATTCTCTAACTATCTTTTATGTGGTTAATTTATCATTTCTACTTTTGTAAATGGATTCGGATTGCGTATCTTTTTTCAAGTTCATTCATCATTCCTGTTTTTTCACACGGTAGTTCATTCCTGTACCTATTTATATATGGAATTGCATTGTGTATTTTTTTACCCGACTGCGAAAAAAAGGGTTATGATTTTCGAGCGTATGTTTGATATATGTATGGTTGTATGTTTATTTCTTTGGCACGCTCTGTAGCCTAAACGGCTAGATGGGTTTTAGCATACGAGGTGTCGTTAGATTCATCTTAACTGTGAGAGTGACATAGACTATATAGTATTTAAGTAAGACTTCTGAAAATTAAATAAAAAGCAAAAAAAAGAAGAAGAAAAAATAGTTGTCTTTTGTTGCAGTCCGGGTTTTTGTTTCTCTTTTAATAAATTAGCTTGTTTGTAGTTTGTTCATCATTCCTGTTTTCCCATATGGATTTGTCTTATGTATCTTTTTTGTGGTTCAGTCATCATTTCTATTTCTCTACATGGATTCGGATTATGTACCATTTTTGTAGTTCGATCATCATTCCTACGTTCCACATATATAAACCAATAGAGCGTATTTTTTAATTATTATATAAGGAACACTGTTTTGTGGAATATCATTTTACGTATGTTTTTATTCTTCGGTCTGGTAATTAAAGATCGCTCTTATACCGCAAACTTATTTATTACATAATGTTAAAACCTTTTATTATTTTAGGAGAACTGTTTAGTAAATTATTAAGTCTATGGTAGAAGCGCGGATCGCGACTTTCAAGTTTATTACCTGACATGTTTGAAATACCGGTTTATTGCCAACGTAGGGCGCTGTAAGTCAAGAGGGCACGGTAAAGAATTTATATTTTTTTAAAACATCACCTCACATATCATTTTACATAATGTTATATCTATACAATTTTAATAAAATTGAAGTGTCTGTTTGTAATTTCAAAATAACAGCTTTTTATAACAAGTTTAAGTTTAAGTATATAACATATCTATAACAAAACACCAATTTTATAATTTTTTTATGTTTGTTTGTTCCGGATAATCTCCGAAACGGTTGGACCGATTTTGACGAGATTTACACTGATATATAGCTGATTTTATAAGGAGTAACTTAGGCTACTTTTATTCTGGAAAAAAAATTAGGGTTCCGCACAAATAAAAAAAACTGGTTATGGTGAATCAATTCGGGCACTCAAATGGCTTACGCTGAGTAAACCATAAGAGATATAGCAAACTGATGTATTAAATAATTGTAGACATTAAAAAGACCTACAAAAAATTAGCAAGAGAATACGTCTATCTTCTAAGGAATACCCACAATAAGCATTTTTGTCTTTAAAATAGCCGGGAGCGGAGGATCAAGATTCGTGCGGGCATTCTATAGTTCACGTGAGCGAAGCCGCAGGCACAGCTAATATCAATATGATTCCACGTGTCTTAAAATTTTGTTGCTTTGTATTCTTATGTATAAGCTAAGTTAGAAGTTGAGAAGTAAAAAAAAAAAGAATTAAAATCCCCTTTTGTATAATATTCAGAATAAAAATTACATTCTTTAAATTTTCTTACTACTTCCGCCTGAAACAGATTAGCAGTTGCTTCGACTTTCTGTAACAAAAAACGTTTCTTTTCAACATCATAAAAGTTCGTTGATTTTTCTTCTTTTCTTCGATTAGTTTCAGATTTAACCATTTCAGACTAATCTTGACAATTAATAACAAACGTTTTTTTATTGCAGGAAGTCGAAACAACTGTTAACCGATTACAGGCGAAAGTAGCAAAGAAATTTCGGATAAATTAATTACGATGGATTACCGTAAAGTAACGCTTACTTCAATCAAATATTTTTATATAGTTTACCACGAAATCAACTTTAAAATTTTTAATTATGTACTTTATATATTTTTAAAAAGGGTTTTAAAATCGTATTAGCGCTCAAATGAGAATATTTATTTAGTTAAGTCAACAATGCGTAATATTATTATACTGAGCGAATAACTGTTAAAAATGATTGGAATTCATGTATTTGACATACTTATCTAATATAAAATATTATATGTGTATTACCGTAGGCACGCGTTTATTACGAAGTAATAGCTAAGAATTATAATTTCATTTCTACTCATAATTTATGTTTTTTTTTGTTAGATGATATGACTTTATAGCCTATCAACTAAGGAATGATATAAACGTCCCGTGTATAAAATTTCATTAATATCGGTGAAGCCGTTTGTGTTAAAATAAGAGGACAGACGGGCAAAGAAACTGTCAAATTTGAAATCAGAGGCCTATAAAATTTTGCATAAAATTTGGAAAAAAAAACATACATGTACAGACAGAACTACAGATTTATAATATTGTTACATTAATAAGTATTCTTTTCTTATTTATTCCAAGTGAAAAATAATTAAAAATAACACAGTTCCGTATTACATTTAAAAAAAATTAAACAAATGTAAATCAGTTGCCACTAAATCTAGTAATAAAAAATACGAGTTGCTAGTATGAAACAGAAATAGTTTCAATTTTAACAGCCAAAATAGTAAAGAAACTGGTTTAGTAGTAGTAAATTGGTTGGTCATTTTCTAGTCCTTGACTTGCTAGCTCCAAAACCTCAATTTTAAAATCTGTCACCAAACGTCTTTCAATTAACTCCGGTAACTTTAGTCGGGAGCTTCTAGGTCTTTTCTAGGCTTAACGTATCACCAGCTTTGTCCAAACAACAATATAAACAAGAAAATTTGTAACAAAAAAGAAAACCAATTTAAATAACTTTGAGGAGTTCCCTGGTGTATCTTCAACGTTGAAGGTCTAATGCCAAAGAAATGGAAATGGAACCAACTCTGAAATATCCCCTTTCCAACAAAAAAATAATCATCTACATACGATCTCATCTCTATCAAACAAAAACTTATACCTAAACATCTATTAAAAATACAATCAAATTGGGAACCTCTGCTTTTTTTTTAAATCAATTAAAAATTATATAAGTGAGTAAAAACTAAATATCATTTTCAATTGTAATCATAACTGATGATAAATACAAGCAAATCCGGGTCCAATTACTACAATTGTTCCCGAGAGAGTGTATCTATTAATTGGAAGATCAAACAGAATTTTGGTCAGTTGCTATTTGAAAACCCTTTTCTCCCTCCGCGTCGCAGACCACCCGCCACTCAGTCCCGACAAACTAATGCTCTTGATATTAGAAAGTTTGGAAGTGGCACTTAATATAGCAAAGCGTGGTTTAATTTAGTTGAAACTTTTGATTACACTGTTACCAACAAATATTTAATAATTAATATATATTCTATATTTATTTACAATACTGGCTGTGCCCCTACGGTTTTACCCGAGTTAAATTTCATCGGCAAAATCTGCACTGCACCGCCGCGCTGCTAACGCATCCGTGTAACCAGATTACTTGACGTTCACGGTTACTGCTTCTTTCCTTAGAGTCGTTTAAGAAGTTATATAGCCTATCACCTTCCTCAATAAATAGGCTAAAAAATCTACTATCTAGGCCGTCTACTCAACTTAGCCTAGATTCTTCCTGGATAATAAAATATTATAGTTCAATGAAAGTAGGAAGACAGAATGAAACGAACGTCGATGGTCCATTGGCGGCATCATGCCAACTTGCAAACGAAGCGTTCAAATTAAAATCTTCTAAATAATTAATTGTAGCCTGTAAGTGTCTCTGTTGAGCAAAGGCTTCTTTCCAAGGAAAGATACTGGCTTCATCACCACGCCAGCCAACGATTTATTTGTGATTACAAACGCCAAGAAGTCAAGAGTTTCAAATTTTTTCCACATGCAGTCGTACTACAAGACCATTTCTCCTGCATTCAGGTTTCCTCACAAGGTTTCCTTCTTCGTCAGCCGATAGTGTTACCAGTTTGAATTAGTAAATGTACGAAAATTCCAAAAAGAATTAAAAACGTACCGGGGTACGAACTTGCGAACATCAAATCGATATTCCACTTCTATAAACCACTGGACTACCATGACAGGCTACTCAATTCGGGTGTATGGTTTTTCAGCCATAACTTCTTTGTTTATGAACCGATTAGGATAATTCTTTTTTCGTTGGATACAGGATACCTCAAACGTGATCCCATTTTAATTTCATTGGCAATGTACCTTCGACTTCGAAGATACAACAGAGATTCCTAAAAGTCATTGAAGTTGGTTTCCCTTTTTGTTAAAAATTGTCTTGTAAAATCATAAATCTTCTAAGCCTCCTAAATAATGTTTAACGAAGTTTCCACTTTTTTCTCTCCGATCACCTTCTACTCTCAGTTACCACGAGATTATCTCGTTCCACATCTAGTAAAGCAAGATCCACGACATCGAATCCGGGGACAAAGTTATTTCATTTATATACAATTAAAATCTAATTTAGAGGAAATTTAAACTTTGCAGGACGAGTTACAATTTAATTTCACCTTCACTAATAGAGGGATCCACTTAATTACCGATATTTTGCGAGGTTCATAACAAAATACATAAATTCTTGCTTGATCAGTCTACAGTTTGGTATCTAGTATGTACTAATATAGAAGTAACTATAGTATTTATCATCTATCTACATCTATATCTACTGGAAATAACACATTAAGAGAATGGATTCCGTTAGAGGTGAGCATTGGCAACAAAGATGGAGTTTTCGAAACTCAATTTTTATAGTGTAATGAAATAGTTAACGATACCAAATACATTTAAAAAAAAATCTAATTGAGTCTCGAGTCATTTTCGAGAAAAGTTTCTTAACTCATCCAGACAGACAGACAGGTGGAGAACAAGGTGATCCTATAAGGATTCTGTTTTTTTTTTTCAGTCACGGAAACCTAAAAAGATTGTAAATTCTTTACTTTCATTGTTTTTGTAAAACAAATCATTCAAAGGGTGAAAAGGAGATGAAGTGATATTATCACATATAGTAGCTTCAATTACATATAGTGGCTGATATAAATTAATTTATATAATATTTTGTGCTGTTCTTCATGTCAAACGAAACGCCAAAAACAGCGCATGACGTCATTCGTGTGTAAGCGAACGTTACCCAATGGGTGCGTTGAGCTGACCGACCTGTCATTTGTTACCTTATAATTTTCTTCGTTATTTGGTGGTGACTCCACGTATGACTTCATGTAAAATGTTTACGCTTGGACGTTATTTTAACTACTTACATATAATACGTTATTTATGTGAAATTATATTCTCTCTATACTACTACTCCATAAATCTAAAATGATTAATAAGTTTTTTATTAATAATTACATAACATTTTTGAAAAATTGTCCGGTTGCCTATTAATAGAAATTAATTTTCGATTTTCTTGGAGGTTTATTTTGATTTTCTAATGTACTGTTTTGTAATATAAGTTTTGTTGACCAAACTGTTTAACCAATAGGTTATCGTGACGTAATTTATTGTGACATTAAAACATTAGTTTAAAAAAAAACCGAAGCTGCGTAAAATCGCACTTAATGTAGTCTCACTTTGAAAAACAAAATATATCGGATGGTATATACTTCCACACGGTTCTTTCCTAACAACTGATAAATACGTACACCATTTAAACCAAATAAAACATAATAAAGAAGCTAAGTAAGTAAAAGTACTTCTTTCCGTGGAGATTTCGTTTAATCTTAACTCTGAGCCGTGTTATATTGCAAACATCAATCTGCGCGATTGCAGCGCTCTCTCTCTTATCTCAAATGTATTGCTTTAGTCAAAGTCAAGACTTTGTGAAATGTGCTGTGTCGTTGGACGTTGGTAGTCTTTGAGCTTGCAACTTAACGTCTATTTAATCACCCAAGTTTATCTTCTTCAGCAAAATATCAGCAACATTACAGCGAAACAGAAATTAGCCAGTACTTCGAGAATGTGATGGTTTTTTTAATGATATATATAGGTTTGCGCTTGGCCTCGATCTCAGCTGTTGGTAAATGGAGATGATGCCAACGATGGATCGCACTTACCTACCAAATGCCTACTGACTCTTCTCTTAAAGACTCCCAAGTTACAGGTAGACGGAAAGGTTAGCCGTTCGCATAATGAACGATAATGCGAACCGCTTCGAACGTATTGGAGGAATGCCCACCATATAAGGCCATCCAACAAGCCAACTTTCTTCGGGATTCCTTCAAGTATTCGCTACGTAGGTTTTAGCAATTGAATATTGGCTAGATTTTTTACTTTTCTAAATATTATGCACACCTTGCATATATCTTTCTCTTACTCCCTTGGAAGACTATAGAATGCTTTTTAGCATTAAGACCTCCATTTGTACTTTTTGTGCAATAGAGAATATAATAATAAGGGAGAAAACCCTCGCGTCGCCTAGTTGTCCTTTTAGAAGAACGGGTTGGTTGGAATTAAGTTATGCAATTCCTGTGCTCACTCTCCAAAGTGTAACCTTTAAAACACTGAAAGGCAAGTTACCTTACGTCGATGCTCTAGGCTGAGCATTGTTGGATAGTGCCAACATTTTGTTTGACTCATTGTTCTGTGATTTTGATTTGTGGTTATTTATGATTTATTTATTTATTTTGGCTCTTTTTTACATGGTTGATGACTGACATGAGAGCTGCGCTCGTATTGATGGAAGTGTGACGTGATAAAATTAGGCATCAACGATAATAATTTTTTTTTTCTTTCTATACTGGCTCGGCAAAGTACCTGTACAGTGCCTGGTGTTGAATGATACAGTTGAGCTTTTGGCGGAATCTTGAAGTGATAAGTTGTGATTTTTATTTCTAATACATTAATTGAGATTTTGGATCCTATATTATGTAATATTGGTGGTGTGTTGCGTGATATAGTTTGGTTATTGTGCCTATATGAAGTGAATTGTAAATATATACTGAAAGAATGCATTTTGAAATCTGACAAAAACTCATCATTCTAAAGAGAGGGCCAATATTTTGTTAAACGCCACTTTGAATAAAATAGCTACTAATAAGAAGACTTGATAACATTGATACTAGCAAGTGCTTTTCCATGCCCAATTTAAAAAAAAAAAGAAGAAGAACGATAGAGTTCACAAGCAATGGCGACCGTCGGTGACACAAATGTTTTCGGCAGTCGTTGATGTCATACCTGCTAACAAAATGCGTGTTCACACCTTGTTTGGAAGACCTAAAGTCATAGAAAGGGGGCAACACGGCAGCTGGAAAACCATTTCACATCTGCCCGGTTTTTGCAAATTTTTGTTCGTACCATGTTGAGCGCTACCGTGTTCTGTGGCTCCGTAGAACAGACCGCGTAGCTCTGTAGAGGAAGCGAGATGCAATACTTTTATTACAAATACCAGATCATTCTTTGATACGCCAAAGAAGTAGGTATAAATTCTTACGTGCGTACATAATTACACGCATGTCACTATATTATTGTACATTTTTTTAAATGTAACATAACTTCACGAGTTAATCCACCAGCGAGACCTTTTATTTTGTGTTCTATTGTGTCAAGTTTTTATAAGGAAGTTAATTATCGCAGGGTCCCACCCCTAAACAGAAAAATTGCAAAAATAGCAGCTGTGCCCTACGGTTTCACCCGTGTTAATTTTACCCTTTAAATACCGCGCCGCCAACACACTCATGTAGTCTATCATATTTGTTCTTCCCGCAAGTACAAATTATTTTCATTTTTCATTGTCTCTTAAACTATGTGTCTAAATAACATAATCTACAAAGCAAAAGTTTACTTCACAAAATTGTCTTTATGATGAAGTAACTTGTGTTTGTAAAGAGTAATATGCTATGTCTAAAAACAATGCTTATAAATCACTTTTTAA
This sequence comes from Saturnia japonica, assembly GCA_033032175.1. Classification (NCBI taxonomy): domain Eukaryota; kingdom Metazoa; phylum Arthropoda; class Insecta; order Lepidoptera; family Saturniidae; genus Saturnia; species Saturnia japonica. The sequence continues at coordinate 2,094,088 of CM065317.1, forward strand.
TTTTTCAACAAACCTTTTTGTCAAAATACCTTATTGTGGCTTATGTATAAGAGATAGACTTATGCTATTGCTGAATTTTTTTAAATATACTAAGAGCCAATATTATTGTAGAATATTATATTTCCGTATCATTTAACGATTACGCCAGCGTGCGTGGTTAAATCATTTCGGAAGGGCCTCGACTTCCGACTTACGTAACCAAAATCAATATTTAAGGCTATCTGAAATATATAGCCTAATTTTAAATAACCTATACTATTCCTCTAGAGTCTGACTATCATACACAAAAATAATTCTTTAGATCCGACTGGTAGTTCCAGAGATTAGCGTATTTAAACAAACAAACAAACAAACAAAAAACTTTTCCGCTTTATTATATTATTAGTATAGATTTTAAAAACTATGAACAGTCCTGGAATTGGCTCTGCTGTGTTATAACCAGATTTATACGCACTGTCGTATGTACAGTACGAGTGGTCAATAGTTCGAGTCTCGCCGATTGAGGATTTTCAAGCTATGAAATAATTTAATAGACTAATTAATGTACTGAATATATTTAAAAATTAGTTTATAATTTTTTAATAATAATTTTAAACAAAATATTTATCTTCACTTATTTGATGACCTCTTACAGTGTTGATATTCTAGAATGGTAGCCCTTACTTCATGGAAATAAGCTTAAGTTATACCAGTAGCTTTTTGAAGTGAAATACTGAAAATTTCTGAAACGTGAGCCCCCCATCTTTACAGATACGCAATCTAGTGTATTTTCTGTGTACATATTTTTTCATTTATTAAACTTATGTTGTGGTGGTTTTGATTTTTTAATTAAAAATGCACAAGATCTATATTTAAAATATAATTATAAATTGAGAGGACCTCATTGAGATAGAGACATAGGACATGACAGACCTGTAAGTCCTAATGATCAAACCAGAGATCACGATTTCTTTTGTGTAATCGATATAAATAAAATCTGTTCGTTGGTAGGACGGCATCACTTGAGAACTGGTGGACCGAACTGGCTATTTTTTATTTAACATTAGTAATAGTCCGAATAAGGTTATTAACGAAAGAAAAAATTCAAGTGTTGCCCGAAATTGAAAAATTATGGGAAAAATTAAATTGTTTTTGATGAACTGTTAGACCATAACTCACGATATACAAACTACAGATTTACACTGGCTTATTTTCCGCAACTCGACGTCCACATGCGCGCCTATTTTGCGTGACGCTAGCCAACCTTAATCGTGCCAGCCCAATTCCTCCAAAAATCCACCAGTCATCCGATGTTGTTAAAAACCTCTGGAAGAGTCCTTGGCTTAACAAGGTGTTTTACCCGGTATTGGGCCAACTCTCTGCAGTCCAAGAGCACGTCTTTGGCTGTTTCTTCTGCTCCCATGCACGCTCGGCTCGGGGGCTTTCGACAACACCTAGATTAAAAAGGTGTTTGTTAGAGAACCCGTATTATTTTAGAGCCCCGGTAATCGTTCATGCTTGACGTATATTCAAGTGTAAGAAGGCTTTTGAGATATTGGGATTAGTACAGGGCAGTGATTCCCTAGCTTGGAATATTTAAAAGGCATGAAGAGGTATATCAGCAGATTGTCTGTCAATGGAATCTATTACCATTACTTTTTAACTGTGTCGTAATAAACATGATTTAGTACTATACACACACTGTGCCGAGTTCTAAGTAAACAAGAACAAAAACTCTACAATGTTCAAAGTAATTTAAAAAATATCTTAACTATACGGGCAAATAACTTCAGCAACAAGACCCCCAACCCAAATCACCCACTCATTACATACCTGATATCACCATCATCATAGTTACGAACCCCAAAATAAGGGGTGGAAGTTAGACTGGCCTCTAACACGTAAAGTTTTCCCTCGCGAGCTGTAAAACTACCCTTTCTTATTCGAGCACTGCCTAGGGATAGTGCTCAAAGCTTAGGGGAAGACTATCATAGAATATACAAGATAATTATAGTAAAACAGAAGTGATATTTTCATCAAATAAGCCTACTTATAATTTTTAAGTAATCAAAGGGTATGCCAGAAAGGGACTAATGCAATCTCTACATATTTTTTTTTTGTTATGATAAAAGCAGAGAGCTCATGATTAGTGTTGTTAAAAATAAAATTACAAATTCGATAGTATTGCTCATAAATAGTATCGATTGACAGTCGATTGTTTCTTATTAATTAATTTAATATCCAGCCGATCGAGCAACAACTGAGAAAAAAGTGTAATTCGCTCAAATCTTTCTTGCAATTACAAAATGCAAAGCAATATAAAACGTATTTTCCTTTGGAAATAATCTGTCGATAGTTTAATTCCAAACTATCAATTGATCGAATGAACATCACCAGCCACCAACGTAACTTTTTAATTACGATTGATGATTTAATGATGATTTAAATGGACCCTACCAAATTGCGTGAGAAGAACTTTCTTTTATTAAAGATGAGACAAGAATTCATAACAATGTCCCGAGAACCAAGAACGGTTAATAGAATTCATGTATGGGCAAACCTGTCAAAACAACAATGATGAATATAAAATGAGATACAAATTAACTACAGTTTCTCATCTGACAACAATATTACGTAAAGGTACTTAATCTATGGACATTCGACGCAACCGGCTCTCTTTACGTCTTTACGGCCTATTTGCAATGAAGGAATTTTACAACCATTCTGTATTCCGAGTTCAGTGTGGTAGCATTTTTGTAGCAGTCATCCCTTTAATACAAAATATTCGGTAAGCCAAAGAGTATATAATGATTTTGTATGCGATATAGAAATTATAATGCTAGGCATATTGGTAACTTGATCTAATTTTATCTTCTTTTGTTTTACTATGTACATACTAATGAAATAAATTATTTAAGATGCTTGTTTAAAAAAGACAAAAGTTTCAAACAAAATAAAGATTTTTGTGAACACAAGAGAACATAGCGACAAATGAACTTTGTGTATTTGTTTAAGAGCATTGTGTTTGGTCGTCTTTGTACAATACTATTTTTAATATTCAAATTATCATACACATTTTCGTGTTTTAATTCAGTTATGCTGAATAATTATCGTTCGTCTCAAAGTATTACATAACTTACTACAATTATTAAAATGTATTTTTCGAGTCAAAAACCCAGATATATAAAAATAAAAATTTGATCATTATATTTTTACTATCGTTTTTTTTATTGTCTCTGTGCATGATAACTGGTAGAAAATACAGATAAAACGGTATCCGTCGAGAACAAATACCATCGGCAGTGGTCGCCATTAGCCCGGCAGCCTACAGAAATGCTTCAGCACACCTTTTTTCAAGGAGTCCATATTGTAGGAGGGAGGGAACATTGAACGGGCTGGAGTTGCCCCACCTTCACAGTACGGCAAACATAAGGATTTGAAAATTTCTGATGGATGCTACTATGTAGCTGTTGCTTCGAATACCAAGCCCACGTGATTCTGTAGTTATAGAGAGATAATGTGAAATATTATTATGTAAAATTTATTAAAACCTCGATAAAACGAACTCTCGTTATTAAAGAAATAATATCGAAACAAATTACACGTCCCCGGGAATTGAAATTATGGTGCTTCTGTTATTTTTATATCACCTGACGAACGCTCTCCGAGTAACATCTGCATCTGATGATGGAGATTAAACAGCGTAAGTATTCTACGTGTATTGATGTTTTTCTGTGCTTATTACTGTTAATATTTTATTGTTTAATTTATAGTTGTTTTTTAACTTGCTTTATTAGGGTTGGTTCAGATCTTGCAACGGAATTTTAAAACAATTGCCCCCGACCGATTTTGCATACATATTTAATTTGGATGACAATATATGGTTAGTTAAGTGACGTCATTCTATATTCAATATGGCGGAATCCCAAAAATGGTAGATAAATAATTTTTTATGCATCCCCATGATATGGGTATCAAATGAAAAGGTTTGATGAGAAGAATACGAACAAAAATAAATTTATAAAAAACGATTTATAAAATATATGCTTTTATCCAATATTTCGATAATTTTAAAAGTTTATCGCAAATTGACAGGGAGAAAGGGAATTTAAACTAAATAAATTTCTAAGTCGTTACAAATTTTTAAAATTATTGAAATATTAAATAAAAGCTTGTTTTCAAAAAGCTTGATATTGTTTTTTTTTGTTATTGCAACATTTACAATGTGTATGATGGTCTGAAATTTGTAAAACTGCTTAGGTTAAAATTTCTGCATTAAGTCATTTCATTGTATAATCATGGGTAGTGAAGCTTTTTAGCAGTCTGCTACCAACCGGGCACGTATCTTTTTCTTGTTAATTAAATTATAGCATACATACATATTCGACCACATCTTTGCTGACCTCAGTAGTATCTAATATCGCGGTCAAATGCTTGAGATGATGCAGAATATTATACTCCTTGGTTGAATAAATGTTAAGATTTCTCTACATTTCACCCAGCTCCGCGGATCATAAACTGAGACCCGCCGACGACAGGGACCCAGAGGGCCGTAGGGTCAGAAGGTGACAAAGTGACCGCATGTTTCTCGCCCACTCTATATATGAAACAATTTTCGTCTACTTTTCAAAAATTACTAGCTATGTATCACGGATCCACTCATTTTAAAATTCTTACCTACCTCCAGATTTCTTTGTGTTTACGGTTACTGCTCCGGTCCTTAAATTTGTAGCATAAATATATATAGCCTATAAGCTTTGTCATTAAGTTCGCTATAATATAAAAAATAATTATTAAAATCTCACTTGTAATTCCAAAGATTAGCACATTCAAACAAACTAAGTATACTTTTTAACCACCCTATCAAGTGCTACAGCCCCTTGAACTATTTAATTACACTTCACCGATAAATAGAAAAGTACTAAAAACAAATGTATTTTACTTTAACTTATTCATTTACTCTGTGTCTCAAATATAATTTATTTTCTAGAATATATTACATAAATACATAACGAATATGTTAATGTTTAAGATCGTACGTGACACCTATCAGATATAGCTTTGAAGAGGGTGAAAAGGGTTTCTCCCAGAACGCCTTAGGCAATGCTCTTAACAAAGAAAGAATAAACTGAGTTTAACGTCGATTTGCGCAAATAAACAACTGTTAATTCACTTCAGAAAATGTTAATTTGAACTCTAGAATGCGGTAAAAAATCCCAAAACCAATATTTACTAATCGTCATTCGTAAAATCTATGGAGGTAAGAAGAACCATCTCATAGGGGTAACAGTTGAAAAAGTCTCCAGATGTAAGCAGCATATTACAATTAAAACCTACCAAAATAGCGTAGCAAGAGGGAATGATACGTTTTCGTGATTTTAGAAGTTTTTACTGTTGTATAAATTAGAAAAATAATTGAATAATAATAGGAAAAATTTGTAGAATGAAAAGTTGTCCAAAAGGGTGAAAATTAGAAAATAAAAAAAAAACTTTGAGCGATATCTCTTAAATTTACGCGCTTATTTCTGTAGCGTCACCCTTATTTGACGCTTTTCAACGAACACATTTTCATACATAGAGATGTTACTCCTAAAACATGTGCCAAATTCTAATGGTAGGTAATTATCTATTTTAATATGAAACCTTATATTTACCAACTCATAATAGTAAATCCTATGATTTCAGTTATTCGGGCATTTACAGTACCACTAACACCGTATGAAGTTTTCCTTCCTTGAGCGCTTTGAAGAAAAATAAATTTCGATGCCATTTCTTCTTTAGCTTTTTACTTTTTCTTCTCTTAGAGGGTTTAGCTTTGATAAGTTTTATTAGTTCACATTTGTTACAACCCTGATTAAAAATACCAATAAAATAAAACATATATTAGAAAGAGGACCTAACAAGCACTTAACTTACGTAAATATTTATTGTTTATGACTATAGTACATCAAAGTTTGTTATAAAACAATGCAGACGAGATATAAAGCCCAATTACGGGCTGCTACGGTATAGAAACAGTTCATTCATGCAAAAGCTTGTTAGACGCCAGTCTGTGCGAAGAGTCATGGTGCGGTGCGACTGTTGCGATTTTGTGATTATTTTTGTCTTGCCACAAAACTCTTACCACAAACGTCTCACGTTTTATAAAATGAAATCACAGTAGACGCGTAGAAAAGTGGCTGATATAATATTTGCGTTTTAAAGGGAATTTTGCTTTCAAGAGGCATTTAAAAATAATAGCCTTTAGCTGGCCACACTGGACACTATCGATCGGTGATCTTGTAGGCATTACCAATGGGTAATGAATCACTGACAGGTGCAAGAATGCATAGACTGGAACATCGGCGTAGGCTCGATTGCCTTGCAGTATTCTATCGGCTACATTTTGGTGAATGTGCCATTCATCTAGTCCATCCATATCCATTCCATCACAGGACTACCAGACGCCGTATGGATCTTCATCCATATTGAGTTGATGTTCCATTTATCCACACAAAACGCTTTGCATCGTCTTTCATTATCGAACCGCAAATGAATGGTACTCGCTACCCGCATCTGTTTTTTTGACTCATATAACATTGAAGTCTTCAAAAGAAGAGTGAATTAGTTTTTACTGAGCGATTACGTACCATCCTCGGTCTCGTCTTAACTTCATATCAGGTGTGCCTGAGGCCAAACATCGAGCATTCAAATTGCGCATGTACAGAGAGGGAGTTACTTCCAGACGTCACTATCATTCACGTCATGATCTACCCTATAATAATAATACACTTTCAACAATAAAACGGGCTTAACATGATTATTTTCCTGTAAATCGGTAATATGCTTGTAGCGACATCGATATAGCGACACCTATCTTCGTCATAACTGACGCATCCTACATAGATACATCTATCTCGCCACATACGACGCATCCTACATCGCGAAAATAAAATTAAACCAACAATTGGAATATATACAAGAACGCGACAACAACCGCTGGGCAACTGCACGCCAGACAGAACACCCGTCTGGTCGGAGGATCCTCCCTTTTCATGTGGAGGTGGTAAATAATCGCCCCATATGCTTATGAAATGTTTTTTAGAATGTAACACAATAACCAAAAAATAATATAGGTACCGCATTAAATTCGCCTTAATGAAAACTTACCTTAAAAGAGAAGTCGAGGGGAACACCTGAACGGGCGAGGGGAGGGCCAGACGTCAGCTATCGATTATTCGAGAGCGAACTGTACTTGTCCCGGGGCTACGTTTCCTTTATCAACGACTGCAAAATCATATTCGACTTTCCTCGTATCAGAATAGGGATTAAAATATTTCGCAACAAGGTAAAATCATGTCTGCTCATCTTCCTACGCATTGATGTAAATTTCATTGCCTATGTTATTATGTGTACATAAAATTACTTTCGGTGATGGCGACATATATTTCTTTTATAATAACAATTTTTCCTTTTACCTATACTTTATATATGGGGGGGTAGCAGGTGTACATGGGTTTAAATCCCACGCCAAATATACAATTTTATTCTGTACTAACGGTGTGCACGCGTTAGTTATTTAAATCCGGTAAATTGTAATTTAGTCATATTATTTACAATTCATATAAAGAGTATTAATTGAAGAATGACGTTTATTAACAGGTACACTTTTAAATCAACTTTTACAACGTTTACAACTATTCTTTTTTTATGATTTCCTAAAATATTATTAACAATTCCTACAACCTATCAATCATGGAATGACTTATACTGCCCGTGTACAAAATGTAATGATAATGGGATAACGCTTATTTTGGAAATTATTTTTCTACCATTTCAACAATTATTATTGACAATTGTTATAGCCTATCAGTTATGAAATGGCGTATGTATGCTTCTCGTGTACAAAATTTAATCTAGATCGTTTGAGAATTGATACAAATTTATTAATTGTATGTAATAAGATTTTTTTTTTTATTTCTCAAAGTAATGTTGACAGCTCTTATAGCCCAACAACCATGGAGCCAGGTTTAACTCCCATTGTAAAAAAAACATGAAAATCAGATAACTAAATAGGTAAATATAGATTTTTTCATTTTTATTTTAAACGATTTCCAAAATTAATATTGAAATTTCTTATAGTCTGTCAATTGAATACAGTGAATCAAATGACATATTTTGCTTTCCGTGTACAAAATTTAATGAGAATCGGGCAAGCCATTTTTAGAATACAAACAAAGAGACAGACAGACAAATAAATTATTTTAATAGCATATTCTTGATCAACGACTTTCATAAAGTATGTCTATCGGGAATTTGAAAAAAAAAACACAGAACTACAGATTTCTTACATAGGTAGATTTTCCCTTCGACAAGACCAATGTCTTAAGTGTTAAAGTTTGTTCATTGATAGAGTTACAAATTAACACACATTCAAAGAAAAAAATATTTGTCGATACTCAACGATACTGAAATCGCATGGATATACAACTGATTTTACAACGGAACAACCAACCAATGACATAAATACATGTAGACTATGAACAAAAAATACAAAGTTTTTGTAACGCAATGCAAATAAAACTGCGAGTACCTATGATCCAGTTCACCATCACGCCTGTATCCCCGAAGAGTTAGGCAGAGGTGTACTAATGTACACCCACCGTTCGCCGGGTATGTTTTAAGGTCCCATGTAATAAGAGGCGAGCCTAATGACATTCAACGGGCACAAAGCCAAACTCCAAGCTGCTACTGAGAATTTCATAAGAAAACCCCAATAACACTTTGCTCGACTTGGGATTCGAGCACAGGACCTCGAGCATAGCAGTTGCGCTTAGGACCACTATGCTAATGAGGCAGTTAATTTGGCAACAATAAATTCTAACTAAAATATTACCGTGAAGTAATACTACATTAACTATTTATATTATGTACAATTTTATCAATATATTATGAGAAAGTAAGATCTTGCCATTTCCGTATATTCATATTAATCTATGCAAGAACCTTTACGCTAATTGATATCTTTCACAGTGAAAGCAACAGAACTTGAATTTGTATGCCACAAAATTATGTATTTCGCAGACGTTGCTGCCATAAATTGGTGTTTGCATTTTCTAGTCCGTTAATTATAATCATTCGGACACCACGAAAACCATCTTATTTAACTCGAAAAATGGACTTTCGCCAACATTTTAAATTAAATTTGAATTAGAAAATAAAGTATTTAAACGTAAACAAGCATATTAAATTCCGAAAATGCTTATTGTGGTTGTTCCTTGAGATAGAGATATGTATGTTATCGCTGATTTTTTGTAGGTATTTTTAATGTCTACAATTATGAAGTACATTGATTTCATGTATCTCTTAATTTAGTCAGCGTAAGCCATTTAAGCGCAAGAAATGATTGACCGTGACCAGGTTTTTCTAAAATGAATGTAGCCTATGTTACTACTCGCTTTAACAACAGCTGTAAATAAAAGTCCCTTCAAAATCATTCCAACCTTTTCGGAGATTACACGGAACAAAAGACAGACAGACGGACTCAAGTGATGCACGTTCCAACAGGAAAAAATTACAGTTTTATTATAGACCAACTGTGCCCGCGGCTTCGCTCACGTGGACTACAGAATGCCATTGATCGGGCACACGCGTGAATCTTGCTACCCCGCTCCCGGTTATTTTAAAGATAAAAATGCTTATTGGGGCTGTTCCTTAGAAGATAGATATATACTCTTGCTAAATTTTTTTTGGTCTTTTTAATATCTACAATTATGTGATATATTAATTATAGATATATGTACATATATATCTTATGATTTACTCAACGTAAGCCATTAAAACGCTCGAATCGATTCACCATGACCAGTTCTATTTTTAATTGTGCGGAACCCTAATACTTTTTCAAAAATAAAAGTACCCTCAATTACTCCTCATAACATCAGATATCTACCAGTGAAAATCCCGTCAAAATCGATGCAACCATTTCGGAGATTTTGCGAAACAAACGGACAGACAAACAAATTTTATTAATTGCATAGAAGATATAAGAACTAGGAAAAATTGTAAAATCATTGCTTTATTATTCTTAGCTAGTCATTGTGACCAAAAAGATTCGTAACAGTCGCGTGTGGATACAGTGTACTATAATTTTGACACGAAATAAATATATATAAGTTTCCTTCTGGAAACCGTGACTGACTGATCTATCAACACATAGCTCAAACCATTGAATGGATTGGACTGAAAATTGGAATACAGATTGTTATTATGACGTAGGCATTCATTCTTAGAATGAATGTTTGAAAATTTTAATTTTAATGGATGTAGCGGAGGTTCAAAATGTGAATGGAGAAATCTAAGTCGCATTATATTTACAAAACATACCATCTTACACAAACAAGTAAATTAATTTAATAAACAAAATAAATGCCTCAATAATTAACCTTTATTATGTGGCTGAAGCACGTTCGCGAGTGTAGACATCCCTCCATGTTTCTAAGCCCTACAACTTAATGAAGCCGAGGCGCCTATTAAAGAGGATTACAGCAATTTCTCTAGTCTATGAGCTAGCAAGCTATCGCACATCGAAATTTTCGATGCGATGTTATTCTTGAAAGCGATCCTGAAGCTATATTTTTTGAATGATTTTAGATCTGCTGCCGAATAAGACAAAGCTTCGAACACTGGCTTTAACGGTATAATAATCAGCACTTAGGACATTTGAAGAAGTCAAGGTATTATTTTTAACAGCAGAATATCAGGCAAGTTATCATTGCCTTTCTAGATCACTTTGTATATATCTGGATATTTAGTGGCATTCGCCTATTAGCTAAAATTAATAATGCTAATAATTATAGCTTTTTCTGTGAGAATGTATGTCGAGTGAAAATCAAAGCTGGAGTACTCATGACCTTCAGTTTATTATACGCTGACTCGGGGACCAATTGCCAATACTAATTTTATGAACAACCCTGCGTTCTTAGTTTCATTATTTTTTTCTTAATTCTTTATTTTAAATTTTATGTATAACATTTTTTTTACATGTTTTGCATAACTTGTGTGTGACAAATAAATGTACCTTTTTTCTTTTTTTTTCTACTTTACCTCCTGATATACTGACTCATTTTGTGTTAGAATTAACTGTTTCATTTTATGCTCCCTCGCGTGCTTCTATGGAGTATGCGAATTAGCGTACCATAGATTTGTGACCTTAAAATAGATAAAAGATCCAATTGAATCACATCATCTATTGACATCACATCATGGGCAATATCATAACTACTAAACTGATAAGACTGGTTGATAACGCTATGATTGTAGATAATGATAAAAATTTTGTCAGTACAAAAATGACTCACGTGTTCTATGATTTATGTAAGTTTGTTAAGGCTTAAAACTTAACTTAAGTTAAAAAAAAAACATTTTGGTGATTTGATCGAATCACTGGTCTTGTTGACGGATTCTTGAGTGCAGATTTATTTTAAAGCGTCCCTCATAGATTTGGATAAATTGTTAGTTTTTCTACTGCATTGAAACACAAATGATCACAAGCACCTAGAACCGTCAAACCAATGGAATATTGCCAACAAAAAGGAATTCACGGGAATTAAATTAAATAATTGGCAATTAGGTACTATTATTCGAAAGTTCAGGATTATTGCAGGGATTCGAACTCACGTCGATCGACGCGGAATACGTACACGCTACCAACTGAGCCATCACCATAGCATAGTTGTAAAGCTTTTACTAATGCCCGCATGGCTAGCTACCACCCTCAAGTTGTAAATCTGCCGCCAAACACCAGTTGTGTTCTGGCTTGAGCATTTGAGAACCAGTCTTCCACTAGGCTTAGCGTGACACCATCTTGGGCCACATCGTTACCTTAAGATCAGGTGAGATTTTGGCTGTAACGATAAAAATAAACCTCAAAGACGTTTCATAGTTAAACACTGATATCTGAATAAATAATCAACTTTAAAAACTGTATTCTCTACCTCCTCTATGAATTCAAGTATTACGTAAAACAATTTTTGAAGATTTTTTTGAGCCTCCTTTCCCGCCATGTAGCGTGCCGTAACATTTTTCTGTACCTGCCCTCCCCCTCCTTAAACGATACGTAACACCCAAGTCAGCAAGAAAGCATGAGAACTTTTTTAGGCCAAGAACAACTGATGATGCAAATCTCCCTGTTTTGAGGACATTACAGTATTAAGTCACTTTAGCAACACTGACTACAGCTATACAGTCGAGGGATTTCCCGTAAAACAAACGAAAAGGGTTACCAACTTGGGAAATTTTAATTACCTAGTTTTTTTTTTTTAACAATGTTACGTAATGCGTTGTTCGAACCTCCTCTCGCCCCTGTAACGTATCGTAAAGTTTTACAAGACCCCCTTCCCCAAATTGCGTTACGTTCAACAATACTTGAACGCCCCCTTTCCGATAACAGGATTTTTAAGTTTTAGCGATTATCCGTTCATACAAGCTGTTACCGTAAGTACATTATTTCGAATTACGCATGTCGTATCTCTTGGTATGCAACAAGCCTTAATGTCTTAGAATAACATCTATATTCTGCCGCATATACCTACTGAGAATGTGTTGTTATTGATTTTATAATGTATCGGATTATATTATAATCTCGCAACTGTAATTAAGCCGAACTTAGAGTATTACACAAATTCCAATCATTTACATATTATACGTACATAATATATTGATACCTTTGTATGTACAAAGTTATAAGTAGGTGCCTACAATGACTGTTTAATCGATTGGTAAGCTCTCGTATCCGTTCATTTTAGGATCTTCAAATTTGCACATAGGTATTAGCTAAGAAAAGGTTTTTACTACTTCTGGAAAAATTACAAAACTTATAAATGAAAATTTGGTAAATTTTAAGATCATATTTAGATTTTGTAATAAAAATAAGTCTTTAGTAACATATATTATGATGTGATTTTATTTTTAATTAGTTATATTAAGATACGATATGTGGCGCTGTGTTCGAGACATTAACTACAGGAAAGGGAGAACAATGTCTGCCGGTCGAGCCAGTATTTGTATAGATAACGTAAATAAATAAATAATCAGAATAACCGTAACAAATTATAAAAAAAAACGTAATAGAATCTACGTTTAATAAAGTTAAAACTGGATTGTATAAAAATTGAATAGTGAAGCGCGCGATACTCGGCAAATTGTTGGGACGTCCAGAAACGTCCATTTAGTTGATTGAAATCCGCGCCGCCGCGCCACGCGGAGCTGTGTGGGTGACAATTATTAATTTCCATAAACGAATAAATTCAGTTATACATTTTCAGTCGATTGTACATAGGAAATTAATATGCATTAACCACCAAACATATATCATGTATGTACAATGTTTATACATTTTAAAAGTTTCTGAACGCACATGTTTCACCAATCATAGGTCGGTTCTTTAAGAGTATTTATACCGGCCAGCGTGCAAGGACGTAATGATACTTTTCGTGATTTTATACATTCTTCTGGTGAAAATTTTTATTTAAAATATATAATGCCATAAGTTTGTGACATGAAAAATTAATAAAATAAATATAATAATAAGTTTTAGCGCTATCCATATATATACAATGCGCTTATAGTATTATACTAACTATGCGCTATCCTTAGTATTATACTACATCTATGGCGCTATCCTTAGTATTATACTACATCTATGGCGCTATCTTTAAAATTTACGCACTTGCTACCGTGGCGCCATCATAATTTGACACTTTTCGACAGACACTTCTTCCATAAAAAGAGATGGTCACTCTGGTCTCTACACAAGCCCGGTGAAGCTGTAAAAGCCTCAGCGGCTCTGTTTTAGGATAGGGCCCCTAAGGCTAACAGTGTAGTCAGTTCAAAAAAAAAAAAAAAAAAAAACTGGTCTCTACTCTCCAATTACTTATGTCGTGTATTTTTTTTACGATTCCTAAATTTAATATTGACTTTTGTTATGGTTTATCAATTATGAAATTAATTATGCTTCCCGTAAAGAAAAAATCATCACGATGGGTTATGAACAATTATTTAAATTAAAAAAAAATCGTAATACATTCTTTACGATTTCTTAATGTGTTATTGAAAACTGTAATAGTCCATAATTCATGGAATGACTTATACGTACCGTGTACTAAATTTCATCAAAATTGGTCAAGAATTAACAAACATGTATTTTTTTAGAATCCATTTTTTTTTAATATTTCTCTAAGTAATATTGATGATTCTTACCGTATCAATTGACCAATGACATTAGCATTCCGTATGCAAAACTTCATAAGAATCGGTCAAGCCATATCTGTGTTAAATTCGGACATCCAAACAGAAAGCTAGACAAAAAAATATTTAAGTGCATTTAAGTATCACGGCGTGATAAGATAGTGTCGTTCATATAGTATGCCTATAGATAAATTAGAAAAAAATAAAGTAATGTACAGACAGAACTACACATTTAATAATAATTATAGATATTTTTTTGGTCTTATTATGATTATCACTTGATCGTTTGCCACGAATGGCCCTGCGGACTGTCCCGTAACTATAGATCAATTTATTATATTTCTTTATATAAAACAAAGTAGATAAATCCACTCGACATTGACAAAATTGCCTACATACGCAGTAAACCAAAATTAAAGAAAAAGTATGTAGATAAATGATTTATTTGTCAGTGCATAATTTTTGTTCTTTTTTTTATTCTGCTATACGACTTTCCCAGTCTCTAAGGATCTAAGAATATTCTTAATTGAAGAAGTTATATTATAATTAAATGTAGTCTAGTTATATAGAAATATTTTGTATAATGGGTCTATAAACTCTACTATTTTAAATGTAATTAATTTAACTACAGGCATTAAGCATTTATAAATGATGACTATTATTAAATACTAATAATAACTCATTTTGAACAATTAAACTATTTTTGAAAAACTTATATTTTTATTTTAATATGCCCTGTTTCCTAATAAATGTACTCAGTGGACCACCAACACCAATTAACGTGCCATCTTACAGGGCCATAAAGAACTAAGTATCAAAAACTTTTATATATTGTAATTAGATTATACTGCCATCTATATGCAACATGTAACATCATTTAGTCAATCAAAATAAAAATTTATTCAGTTTTAACAATTTAATGCTTATAATTATTATGTTTTAGATTATAAAATCTAGAATTTGAATTGTCATAAATAATTAAACATTAATTTATTTGTTTATTATTCTTAAAATTCGTTATTTGTTATTTACAAATATTGACCACTAGATGGCATAAAATCGAAAAAATTACGGTACTGAATACTAAAAAAAATATTACGATATGGTAAATCGTGAACAATATCGGGTGTAAATACGACAAATATATAATTTACGAGATTAATTATTAACTGAGAGTAAGCACGCAATCACAAATTGTTTATGAGAAAGTAAAAACTGCAAAGTAAATATTGGAAAGTAAGTTTATAATTCAAACCGCGTTTTAACACAGCGGCATCGTCGAATACAAATCAATGGATTGGCATCCCATATGGAATTATTAGCGACAACAGTTCTCAATAGAGAAATCACAGAGAAATTTCAATCCTATTTAATCAGCCGCGCACTGTATCTACCTACTGAGCGAAAAATTACCTACTGGTTGGAATAAAGCTGAATAAAATCCGCTATTGAGTTTAAAACATATACAATATGTAAAAAAAAATACTATTACCGATAAGTGTTTTAATGATTTTATTTTATGGGCAAAAATATACACCTTATAAAGCGACATTTAGCAAAAAACATTTGAAAATAAATATTTTTCTATTGTTGCTTTTTCTTAAGGCGCCACAAGAAGAAGTAGAAGAATTCTATTACCAGAGTTTTAGTCTTAAATGCGAAAAATATTAAATAATCATTAGCTATACAAATAATAAAATTGAAGTGTCTGTTTATAATGTCAAAATAACAGTTTTTTACTAAATGCAAATGAAAGTATATACGATCGTCGATACATATAACAAAACACCAACTATTAAATTTTTGTCTTTTTTTTCTGTCTGTCTGTTTGTTCCGTGTAATTTCCGAAACGGTGGGACCGATTTTGACGGGACTTTCACTGATAGATAGCTGATATTATAGGGAGTAACTTAGGCTACTTTTATTTTAGAAAAAGAGTTATAGTTCCGCACAAATAAAAAAAACTGGTCATGGTGAATCGATTCGGGCGCTTAAATGGCTTATGCTGAGTAAACCATATGAGTTATAGCAAACTAATGCACTACATAATTGTAGGCATTAAAAAGACCTACAAAAAAGTCAGGGAGAGTGTATATACACACGACTATCTTCTAAGGAACACCCACAATAAGCATTTTTGTCTTTAAAATATCCGGGAGCGGGGGAGCAAGATTCGCGCATGCATTCTGTAGTCCACGTGAGCGAAGCCACGGGCACCGCTAGTTAATTATATATTTCTATTATAATTGATTGTGTAAATAATAATAAAACATTTAAATTAATTAATTTAAAAAAAATCAAAGAAATTGCATTCATTCAGTAGCGTGTTTACCCTAGGGATATAGGGCCATGGGAATCGCGCTTTAGACGACATATGGGCAACTAGAGTTGGACGACGTATTTCTAGTTACATCTTCTATTGTTCTACAAAAAATCTTGGTGCTCCTAGTAACATTTACTACAATTTATAACAATTTATGGGCCGGCAAGGCATATAGGCTCTAGGTGCTGAATTTTAAAATACACTGCTGCATTCACTTTCATAAAACAAAGGGATAAAAGTTGTTCTGTAAAGTAAAAACAGATTTTTCTTGCTTTCGAAGCGTTTGCACTTCAACTAAGTGATTGTTCGAAAATACATCTTAATGTAACTAAAGGAGAGTTAGTTATTAAAGGTGCATTACTGTTGTTCGAGCATGGGACATTTCTTGCCGGTCTCTCACCATTGCACCATCTCCAATGGCAACGCGCAGTCGCGTCTGCTACGATTTATATTTTTTTTTCTTCTTCGCAAATAATGTTGTTGTTGAAAAAAAAAGAGTTTGAGTTCATTAAGTGTCGAGTGCCAGTTACAAATATTTACATCATTTTTACGAATATGATATTTTTTGTTTAAAGTTTTTTTTTTGATGTGATTATTGAATATTTTAAAAACAGAATTACATATTTATGGTGAGTATTTTTTTTAAATATTTATTACGAGAAACACAAGTTTTTGTTATGTGAAAAATCAACGAGTTTTAGGTGAATACATCCCATAACACTTAGTTGAGTCAAGGAACACCAGTTTTTATTTGCAGTAGCTATACATAAATAATAATAGTGAATAAAACCATAAAGCTTAATATCCCAATATATATATAGACAATAAAAATTAACAGTAAAATCGTCAAACAAAAGTACGCACTTAGAAATATATGACCCTGTCACCAGTTTACAAAAATGCGGTAGTTTCACCGAAAGGAAGTAAATCTTTCGCCACTAATTTTTATAATACAATAAGAGTCAGAGAGCTGACATAAATATTAATTTTACGCTTAAAAATCGAACTTGCTACCTTTTTTCTCAATGATAAAGTGATAACACAACCTCAAAACCTGTAGCCAGTATTAACGCAATAAAATTGTACCAAAGAATGCTTTGTAATATTTTTAAATTGATATAATAACATAATTAATTCTTCAAGTGAGTTAAAAATAATTTGTTTAAATTATGAACTTGTAAATGACAGGCACTATTTCGAAGCTAGAAATTTAAATAAAATAGTCATTCCATCTTTTAGACTTAAGACAAAAGTTTTTTTAGATAATTGTGTCAGGTTCTATATTAAATTCCCTAAGCTCATTCGCGATTTGCCGGAAAATACGATCAAGAACCACGTTAAGTGAGTTTTATTGTCGAAACAGCTTTAGTAGCATGTATGGACTCCACGTTGATTGACGTGAGTTCGAATGCTTGCAATGAATCTTAGCTTTCTGTGAAGGAAAACATCGTGATGAAACGATGACATGATCAATAATTGTGTTCCGGCAGCTGTACTTGAGAGCCAGTCTTCCACTAGGCTTAGCGTGCTACCATATTACGCAACATAGTTATTTGAGATGAAATGAGATCGTGGCCGTAAGGTTAAACCTACAACGAAAAGAAAACACGGATTCGAACCACATTCCTAGACTGTGAATCCATTCCTTTAGTAAAAAGTAAAATTAAGAACTGCCCGCGTCATGTGACTGAAGAGCGACATGATCTTAGCCATTTATGATAAACTAGCGGTCGCGCAATGATCCAAATTCGACCAGCGACTTCTAATCATAGACTATTAATTTCTGTTTGACATTTGCAGTATTCATGAACCTAAACAATGAATATGCTGTCAATTTTCATTCAGTGACAATGTCAATATTTTGGGGGTCTAAGTTCAATGGCACTGGTCCGGTTAGCGTTCGCAGTATTAATTTATTTTATTTAATATATTAGTAACAGAAATAAACTTTAGTTTTCTGCACCCCTAATATCTCATTATATTAAGTGAGCAATTCTTGTATACAATATGTATTAAAAACCCCGTAGAATCCGAAAAGGGTATACAGGCACCCTAATGGCATTACAAAAAAAAAAAAACAAAATTTTATTTATTATGAAAATAAAAATGTTATTGAGATTTAAAATTGGCATATTTAGGTTTAGTGTCTCTAAAATTGAGCAAATTTTTAAAACGTGATAACACCGTCGCCCGCCCCGGCGCGGCGCAACGGTACGTTTGATCGTATGGCGGTACGCTGCGCCGCGCGCCGCGCCGCCTGGATTTGCCATGTAAGTTTCGCCATTTATCTAATTTTTTATCATTTTATTAAGGGTAATAGATAACATAAACAGAATATAATTTCGATACCTGATAACACCTTCACGGATCCGACGGGGTTTTTAATACACACTGTATATCTATCTATATTAGGTCGAGGAAAAGTGTTTTCGCATAACGTAGGTATAAACTTGTTATAAAATTTCTTTTGCTGTACTATTTGTATCTAGCTGGTTTTGGTAACATTAAAAAGGTTACATTAAAAAAAAAAAGTTGTTTCCCGCTATTTTTCATTTGTTTTTCTTTCTGTAAAAATGAGTGAATCTAATGAAGAAATTCGATACATTTTAAAATATTATTACAAAAAAAAGACAAAAATGCAACTCAAGCAGCGAAAAAAATCATGTCTCTACCTACAAAATGGCAGAAAATCATGGAACAAAACAAAAAAAATTGAAAAATATGTCTTGAGTTTTCATATAAACATGCGAAGAAACTTTTTACCCGACCTATTTATATGTTTCTCGGACACGGCCCCAACGATATGGATGAAACTTTGTATTTAGATAATGTTTTACATTCCAAGTATACCTAGATAAGTTTTTTTTTTAAGACACCGAGCATAGCTCTGTCGCCCTGATATTAATATATATTAATACGTGAAACAAAAGCTTTCTACCCCTTTTTATGCGTAATGCGTGCACGGAAGACTGAGATTTGACATGGTTAAAGTTTATATGGAGAAGGAGTGCAGAAAGCTAAAATTTATCTATAATATCTGTTACTAATATATTAAATTAAATAAATTAATACTGCGAATCCTAACCCGACCCGTCATTGAACTTAGACCCCCCAAAATATTGACATTGTCACTCAACGAAATGTGACAGCAAGTGATGTTGATAATATTTACTCATTGTTTAGGTTCATGAATACTGAAAATGTCAAACAGAAAATAGTCTATGATCAAAAAGTCGCTGGTCTAATTTCGACCTTAGGGCGATCGCTAGTTATTATTGGTGGTAGGTTAACTTCATTTTGGAGTTATTTTTGTTTTGGTATGTCACAGAAGTACAACTTCTTACGTGTGTACACTCGCACATAAATTTTTTTTAAAGAATTTGTGTCTTATTACCTTTGACCTCTACCATGTTGGAATATAAAAGGCTACTAAAGTTTTTTATTTATAAAAAAATAGCGTCTGAGTAATATAGACCGTGTCGCCTCAACATGGCGGCCGGTCCCCATTATAATTATTATGAGATTAAAATCAGATGAGCAGTCGCTTGGAAAGTCGTCCGTGTCTTCTCAAACTATAATAATAGGTAAACTGTCCTTCTTTTGTATAAAAATAAACAATGCATGTATTATACTCGTAGCTAGTTCAGTGCTAGTGGACTTGAAAATAGTTTTTCGTAAGCAATTTGATTATTTTACTGCTCGGTAGTTTTCATTATAACATGGACTGTTTTGTATAAAAAAATATCTGTAAATAGATTAATTTTCAATTGCTACTGAGTACCGAATTAACATCTAGGCGACCGAGGTGAAAAAAGGTCATTTGTGTTATTTCTTAGTATTTTTTCAGTCAAAAAAATTATAAACCGTCCTTTTATCATATATCAAAATTGTACTATCGATAGGTTAAGCCGATATCGATTGTTGAATAGTGTAAATGCTAATCGATTAAATATTAATCGGCTACCGTAGCCTGAGGACGCTTGTATCATAGGTATCACTTGCGCGTTGTCGACTTAGAACCTCATACCTCAAAGAGTTCTGATAACCTTACTCACCGCACTAACACAACACAAGGTTATTTGGATGCGATATTTTGTAGGGCGGAGGTATTCCATCAGTCAGACTACCCTAAGTAGAGAGAGATCTAAAAAAAACTCTGTTCCCTACCTTTCTTAACAACTCTTTCTTATTTAATACCAAGCATCTATAGGTATGTTCCGACAGCCGAATATTGGATCCAAACCTTTAAGATTAGCGTCCCATTAATGTTAGATGAATGCCAAAGTATATCATATATTAGCTGACCCGCGTAACTTCGTCTCCATCATGTAAGAGAGAGAGAAAAAAAGGGTTAGAGAGAGTGGGTCGTTGGCACTGTATTATAGGTAACGCTCACCTCCCACATTATTCTGCATGATAAAAATGCGCTCGCGGGTCTTGATCATTATTTTTCTGCCGAGTTATTTGAAAACTGTGATATCTCCTAAGATATTCATTTAAATCAATTACTATAAAGGGAAATTTCGTTCAAAATTAAATGCTTGTGATACATATGTATTTCGTTAAGGATTAATACCATGTATATAAAAACATTTTTTAAGAGAAACAATTTAATTCCATACGATTGTTGCATAACTTTAACCCTTTACGCAGCGAACGCAATGGAAACTCTCAAAAGAAATAAAATTTGCCCGTTTTTTCAACATTTTGCACTGATGCTCCGCTCCTATTGATCATAGCGTGATATATAACCACCTATAACCTTCCTCGATAAATGAGCTATCCAACACTGAAACTTTTTATTTCATTCTAACCAGTAGTTCCTGAGATTAGCGTATTCAACCAAACAAACTCTTCATCTTTTTCATATTAATAATAGATATATCCCACATTTTTTGGTACTATTGGTAAATTGTGACCTATATTTCCGAGCACATTTATGAACGCATACTTACTTACTTTCTTCATCTTCCCAATCCAACATGTCTACAGCAATACTTTGTAAACTAATATGCGGGTATTAATATAATCAATTCTACGAACAGAAAAACGAACAATTTTTAACAAAAAAGAGACCAACAACGATTTTGAAGAGTTCACTTGTGTATCTTAGAAGTTGAAGCCCAATACCGATGAAATTTAAATGGGGACCACTCCTGAGGTATCTATCCCCTATCCAACAAAAAAGGAATCATCCAAATCGGTTCATAAACAAAGTAGTTATGTTTTAATGTCCATAAAGAAATATCCATTCGAATTCAGTAACCTCCCGTCTTATGTTGAAGTCGGTTAAAAAAAAAGTAATAAACTGGAAATATTGCATAAAAATATAATAAATTTATTCTATTTATCGCTAATGTACGATAATTTATAACACAGCGCGTGATTTATTACAGAAAGCAACATCGTATAAAAAATCTGTTTATGATAAGTTTTAGTTTATGAGATTGTGCAATCAAATTTATGTAATCGTTTTGTATAAGAAAGTTATCTGATCTACTCTCGTTTAACTGCCTCTGTACGATCGAAAATTATTTATTTTTCTATAAATAAAATTATAAAAGTTTGCTGTTGTGCTCGCATCACGCTTAAATACCGGATATACTTTGTTTTTTTTTTTTGTTTTAATTCTTAGACACTTGGTCCTTAAAAAATATCACGATATCTTTATTCCGTAAAAAATTATTAAAGATTCAAGAAACGATTATTTTTATAAGCATTACACGTTGTTCTGTCGTCCACTCGAACGAAGCCGCGGGCATAGCTAGTTTATGAATAAAATTTATTTAGATCATAGAAAAATGTTTCCTTAAATTTCACTCGAAATACAATATCTGGTTTTCGTCGCTTACTAAGTAATCCATATAATTAAAAATTCGAAATAAAAAGTTTTATTTATTTCTGGTGATATAATGATCAAGTATATTATTTTACAGACACAAAAGGAGAATATTCACCATACCGAACTGATGCGTATATAATTTTAAACGATTTCCATTTGTCAAAATTTATAAGCCCATTAATTATAAATATTTTTTTCTCACTACTAAGAAAGGGCCTGTTTTCGAGGCAAAGCACGAACTTAAAAATCACACCAATTTACGATGTTTATTAGTTAGTTAGACTTGGACACAAGAATTGTCATCGACTGGATCGCGACGGCCATACATAACATAACATACTACCACACCTGTATCCCCGAAGGGTTAGGTAGAGGTTTACTAATGTAGACCCACAGTTCACCGGGTATGCTTTTAGGTTCCATGTAATGGGGGCGAGCCTATTTCCATTAATCGGGCACAAAGCCAAACTCCGAGCTGCTACTGAGAATTTAATAGAAAAATCCAATAGAACTTTTCTCGACCTGGGAATCGATACCAGGGTCCCGAGCATAGCAGTCGAGCTTACGACCACTAGGCCAATGAGGCAGTTACATCTGGTATAAAACTCGCCATTGTGGCACATTTACGGCCGTTTTAAATATCCTATCTATTCGTTGTTTCAGTTACTAAAGATAACCGTTATTGTAATACTAGCTGTGCCCGTGGCTTCGCTCACGTGGACTACAGAATGCCCGCGCGAATCTTGCTAGTTCGCTTAAGGTTATTTTAAAGACAAAAATGCTTATTGTGGGTGTTCCTTAGAAGATAGATGTATACTCTCCCAGCTTTTTTGTATTTATTTTTAATGTCTACAACTGTTTATTACATAAATTTACTATATCTGTTATGGTTTACTCAGCGTAAGTCATTTAAGCGCCCGAATTGATTCACCATGACCAGTGTTTTTTTCATTTGTGCGGAACTCTAACTCTTTTTCTAAAATAAAAGTAACCTAAGTTACTCTCTATACATTCAGCTATCTACCAGTGAAAGTCCCGTCAAAATCGGTCCAATCGTTTGGGAGATTACCCAGAACAAACAGAGAGACAGACAGGCAAAAATTTTAAAAATGAGTATTTTGTTATAGATATCGTATATACTTTCATATTCATTTAGTAAAAAGCTATTATATTACAAACAGACACTTCAATTTTATTAATTGTATGTATAGACAGGTAACCTTTTGTCTTTACTTTTTTTTCACTAACCTATCAATGGATAGTTTTTCGTATCTACATAATATACATCCATATATATATATATTAACGAGTGGTAGGTTAGGTATTTGTGCTTGCACATGGTAATAAATATTTAACAGTGACTCTCTTTGTTTGTCGCGTTTTTGGATTAGTCGACGACTGCCGATAGGTTTCTAATCTTTCCGTCGAAGCATGTTATGCAAGTTTTATTGTCGAAGGGGATAGACGGGGAATGACGCTGATATCTGGATGTGATTCCCTCTCTGTACATCTATTGAAAATGATAATAACTGTATAAAATTTAATACGGTAAAAAACACTTTAACGTTGATAAGCCGATCGAGTTTTTGCTGGTTCTTCTCGATGAATGAGATATTTCTCCGATATCGTCGTACTGTATTGACATTCACGAGTGCCATCTTAGGGCCTAAATTGAATAAAACAATATTTTCATTTTGACGTTATTTTTGCATTTTACTGTGTTTACTATCGGTTGCAGAGCCGAAACTTTGCCAATCTATTAAAAAACTAACAATTTCAAATTACGAGACAAATTCCGAAAATGTCCTAACACAAATTCATGCTATGAGATTATTTCTCGTTTATAATTACATTTAAATTAATAAATTTAGGAATATTTCAAAAAATCCGATGTTTGAAACACGAACCACCAGACTCGAAGAGTACATCCCATTATTGTTATCCATTTAAATCGCAGGAACTAAATTAAAGAAGTAACTTATTGCCATTACTACTACCTATTTCATGTGTATTCATAAATAGGTAAACAGAAAGTTAGAAAGGCAGTTGATGAAACGATAACCTATAAACGTAAAAGTGAATGTACCATTGTGGTCCTTAGAAAGTTGGCTCTAATAGGGAGAATCGCAATGTAAATTGCAATAAATTTACATAAAACAAAATTGTGATTCATATAGTACTTGAGTTACAAAAGGATTTATAAACAAATGTTTCTTTGGTTCTTTCCTTAACTATAGACTTTCTTGACTTACGAACATTTCTTCCTTTATATAAACATCTGCAGACTTCAAATCAAGGTATTTGTTTCTTCATTTCTTAGTGTTAGATTCCAAAATGAGATCCCTAAGCACATTAACGGCGTTCTTTTAATCAAAAGGTTATTTATTATACAGTAGATCATTATGGGAATGATTGTAATGTCTGGAAATGACTCCCTCTTTTTATATCTGCTAAATATAATTATTAATTGTAAACAATAATTACTCAGAAAAAAAATTTATATAAGCACGACCGAGTTTCAGGTTGATTTTTCTCTGTGACGGGGATATTTTCAGAACCGTTTGTTGTAAAGTGCATAAATAAAGACCTAAATTAAATTAATTACCTCAAAGACCGCACCTTTCGCTACAGAGTGGAAGGTCACACCCCAC
The DNA here is from genome assembly GCA_033032175.1 of Saturnia japonica. Classification (NCBI taxonomy): domain Eukaryota; kingdom Metazoa; phylum Arthropoda; class Insecta; order Lepidoptera; family Saturniidae; genus Saturnia; species Saturnia japonica. Next base: position 2,119,109 of record CM065317.1, read on the forward strand.
CCCATACGCTCAGGCGTCCCCCAAGGTTCCATCCTGGCTCCTAGCCTCTTCAATCTGTACGTCAGTGACCTACCAAAACTTCCCGCGAAAGTTGAGGTAGGGTTATACGCTGACGATACAGTCATATACTCCTCTCAAAGGCAAAAACTCACCCTCAAATGTAGAATCCAAAGAGCCGTGACCACTCTCGGGGAGTGGTTTAACGACTGGCGAATAGCCATCAACCCCACGAAGAGCGCAGCGGTGCTCTTCGACCAAACCGCCTCACAGATACCGAAAAAACTCAAGGATTATCCCCTTGAACTCTTCGGTAATCCGATCCCCTGGGTAAAGGAGACCAAATATCTAGGTGTAACCCTAGATAGTAGACTCTCCTTTATACGCCACATCACTCTGGTTAGGAAAAGGGCTGCCTGGACCCTCGCCCGATTGCATCCTCTGTTATGTGCTGCAAGCAAAATGTCTACGAGACACAAGCTTACGCTCTACAAGATGTGTATCCGACCGATTATGACATATAGCTGCGTTGTGTTCGCACATATGCCAAGATATAATTGGGATCGTTTACAAACCATCCAGAATAGGTTTCTTCACCGCCTTACCGGCGCCCCTTGGTATGTTCGTATGGAAGATCTCCATAGAGATATGGACCTTCCTTCGATACATGCTTATACCAAACACCTTTCTCACTCTTATTTCGACACCGCGTCGAACCACGCGAATCCCTTAATCAAAGCGGCAACTTCATATGTTCCCGACCCCAATGCCTGCCGGAGTAAACGCCGGCCGCGTAATATCTTCACTGACCCGCCCGACCAAATCGAAACAGCAAACGCGTTCTATTCCACCGCCTCTCCAAACAGAGCGTGTCACCGCCCACGCCCGTGTAACCACCGTTCTCTCCGCAGAGGACGGGCAGTCAACTTCGCTCCCGCACACCCGTCACGTCCACCCTCTCTAGCGGTAACCCAAGCCTACATCCGTTCCTCGATGTGAAGCCCTTGGGTCAGGCAGCCGCCCGCGCGATACAAGTGACACTATACGTGCAACACTTAGCTACCCACATACAACATTACACACGTATGAACACACACTCGTGCACACCACACAGGTACATAGGTTCTGTAAGGGACCTTTTTTTTCTTTTTTTGCGCTAGTTAGTGTAGAAAAACCATTCCGATTACTAAATACACATACGCATGGTCCCCTGCTTCCTCCCAGGAGGAGGGGAACGTGCATATGAGTATATGTTAGTTAGTTCGAATTCTCTTAGGATTAGGGAATTAGATAGATCGCGACCATTTCGCATTCGCGACGACCGCCCGAACCGAGGTTCGGCCACTCTGGTACCCTCATTCGGGTCGTCACAAACTTTCGCGGCTGAGTGCCCTAAGCGCTCGCCCCTAAGTCCGGTGAAGCTGTAAAAGCCGCAGCGGCTCTATTTTTGGATAGGGCCCCTAAGGCTAACAGTGTAGTAATTTCAAAAAAAAAAAATTAAATATTTTTGATTGTGATTATTTCTTAAAAATAATTTATTATTATTGAATTAAATCAAAATGAAAATATATTTTCAGCCGAAAATAGTTGCAGTTCTGCAAAATTTTCTATTATATTAGCATTTAAGCTTAATGCGCAGTCATAAACCTAATATTATGTTTTAAATTTGCCGCAGATATATAACCAATACCTATTACAATATAAAAACTGATTCTGATCAGTTCTGAAAGATCCGTCTTTGGGTGATCATTAGATGGCACTTTTATCTATTTCAACTATCACTTATATACTCAGTTTATAGGAATATTGTCATTACATCGTTAATCACAGGGAATTAATCGATTATTAATAACTCTACAGTGTTTCTAAAATATTAAAACATACTATAAAAGTACCTAGAAAATGGAATCAAAATCAAAGGCATAAATGTGACAACTGTTATCTCAAAGACAGCTAAAATTGTGGCTTTGTGTAATAAGGAGAAGGGGTCGCGCAATTTATGGCAAGACAGTTTTAAATCATCAAGATAAAGCATGAAAGGGGACCAAAAAGTTTGTTAATAGCTTGTTTTGCATTTCACCATATCAGTAGTGGCTGTTGATAGATTTGTTTCTCGACAGTAATTTATATGTTTAAAGATGTAGACAATGTAACACATATCTATGTTATAGTTCCCATTAGAACAATGTACTATGCATACATAGAGCTAAATCTTATGGGAAAAGACTCGTTTTCTATACTAATCGTTTTTGTCGATATCTTTACAAAACATACACCACGTTACATAGTGTAAGCTGAGAGATCGTGAGATCGATTCCTCACTTGATTGTTAGTTCCGTGTCTAAGAGCTTAATTCATATTTGTATTCTGTATATGAATTTAAATGAACTGCTTGGAGCTATGTTTAATTTGAAATCAGATCATTCAATTTTATAATTATGTAATTTAACAGACATCCCATAGTTGTAGAGCATATGTGAATTTATGCATTATTATCGCTCAGTTAAGAAGTAAACTACATAAGTTCGATAACTAAAACCCAACTATGGAAAACATCGACATCTGAAAAGTATAATTTATATTTTTGAAATGTGCTGGTTAAGCTCTTTCATTTTATAATCAACACGGCACATTATATTTTTTTCGAATACAAGTCTTTTGCCCTCTGGAAGGTGTTATAGTAAACTCTATATGACGTCACATAGCTTTTAACTAACAGACAACCAAGACGCATCTAAAGATACCTCATTTTTCAAATTATTATACGTAGTTTAGAAGGTATACGGGAACATATGAACATACCTAGCTGCAGAACATAGCCTGCCGATGTAATAACACTCATTTTGGTTTCACCGTAGTTGAATAACAAAGCCAGAATCAAACTTGAAATCTGTCAGTATGTTAAAACCAAATACATCAAGGCACTTCTGCTTGGCAGGAACGTCGCGTCACGTCGCCTCGCTGAGCGTATTCTATCGTCTGTATCATTGAGTTATAATTTTACAGTAACCTCCATTTCGGCACTAATTAAAAAGTTCTCTATGACTTATTTTTCTCGTATTGTGTATCTGCCCCTTCTTCTTACAATATCGGATCTTTGAAGCGTAACGTGAAGAGATATTAATGCAGGAAGGCATGATAGCGGCGACTGCCGATGGATTCCGATCTCTCGGTAGTCAGCATTGCGTTTGGATTACTGTACCGTAGCGTCAAACTGCCGAGTTGCTATATAAAAATAAACTATTAACATATTACCAGATCCTATGTTTAGTTTTGCCTAATGATTATACCTCCTATTGGAGTGATGTTTTACATTTTATTTACGCAGTTTACACTTAACTTGTACTTTACCTCGTAATTCTTTGTCTGTTTGTGATTTTATCCCTCTTAAGTCTAAAGCTTTTAAAAGCACCAAGTAATTGTTATTCATCAAATCTAAAATACAAATCAGAAAATCATTTTCTTGTAATGATAATTATAATCTCGTTATGTCTTAATCTTTATCCATTTTTGTTTAAATTTCAACGTTTAGTTAATATCTGTACCATATTATCTCTAAACATCGGGGACATGTAGCGCACGACGTACTTTAGATTTAAGTTGAAAATAATTGCAGAAATGTGATTATCTATCTAACCGTCACCACGCCCCATCTCTGCAGAGGTGAGTGAAAGAATACACTGTCGTTCCCCTTATTTTTAGGGCTACGCTCTCAGAAAAATATCGTTGTCCATTCTAACTTGTGCCTTCAGAGAGCTGTATATTTGAACCGCAATAAATAGCTGGTTGACATTTTCACAGAATATTATAGCGGGCATTGTAACAAAAAATAAAAATACCAAAGAGTAAAACATTAAACCCATCTCTGTCCCACTTATTTTTTATTAAATTATAATGGTCTTCCCTTATAAATTATAAGACCCTTCAAGCAATGTCTTAAAAATTGTGGTTAAGTTTTTTTACCGGATTGATCGTCTAGTAATTTACTAGTATACATAGAAATTACTTCATTATCGATCTAAATTTCTCTGGCGATCATTTCTGAACAGTGAATATTACAAACATCTGCGAAAATGAATCTCACAAGAATGACACAACAATTCTTAAGTATGACCACCATCGAATTTAAAGCAATTTACGTTCTTGCGGTGATATAGTCATTATTTTTCCAACTCTTCTAAGTAAATGTTCGTCGAATTCCTAGTACTGTGAAATAAGTTTTAATGTTATATGAAAATAAAGTTTACTTTTGTTGTGCAACTAAAACTTAGAAGGCCTTTGGTATGTTTATTAGTAAGGTTGTCTTTCCAAGAATAAACATAATAGCAGAAAGTGCATGTTTGTTGAACGTTATACATTTAAATCGTTTACATCTCGAAACAGCTTTAAATTATTTAAGTGTAATTATTTCAAGTGTAGTGTAAGTGGGGAGAGTCGTTTTCTCAGTAGCAGTGTGTTACTACGCCGCGTTGTTCAACATTAGTCGAATACCACAAGGAGCCCGAGCTTTCGGTAAATGCAAACAGAGCTATGAAACCCATAGTATGTTGGTAGGACATTTTAAAAGTTAATGGTCTATAGACAAGCGTCTGTAGATGCGTTCAGGCAGCTGCATTTCATGTCAACATCGTCGGCCACAATGCCACTTAAATGAGATTGCGTTCAAAATCTAAACATATGAAAAACTCATCGTTAGGTAACAAATTGCTAAGAACATAATTATACTTAACAAGAGTAGCTACCTATCTATGACTGGGCTTAGATAGAACTTCAGTCATAAAGAGGTTTGCTTGTAGTTTGTCATAGAATACAGTTGTCAGAAAATCATCAAAAGGACTGAAATGAAAAAAATAAAATTGACTTCATGCTCCTTTGCCGCTTCAAAAAATGTTTAAAAATGGACAATACTTAAACTCTTATTACTTTTCCATATTTCATGTTTAGAAATCAAGTCTTCGATGATAATGTTATTAAGTTATTGTTTTGAAACTTGTAATTATATTCTCTTGAAATTTTAAATTTTGTGTTATTTATTTATATTATATTTCAATTACAATTGAATTATATAACTGCTATTTTTTCAAGTTACGTATGTATCAAGAAATAATATTACTCTAATTGGTGTAGGTACACTGACTTTTTCAATATTAAAATGAAATAACTATCGAAAGTACACCGTTAGTTTCAAATTCTTAGAATTATAATCGATAAAATATTTACACAGACAGAAAGTAAACATTTATAATCATAATATTTTTTTATTCCCAGCTCCATAAATCACCGGATGTCGATAAGTACAACACTTGAAAAGGAAATACGTTGTTAAAGAAAGAAATTGTTATCGCAATTTGGAAAACAAATTGAGAACACTAAACGCGTTTTTGTCAATGAGAGATTTAGACGTCGATAAAGTAATTCTTAAATTACATATAAGTTAGATGAATCTTCAAGAGAGAGCCGTGTCATTACTTCGTAATAACAGCCAAAGCAAGATTGTGCAATACAAAAGAAAACACTGAAAAAACTTGACATAAAAACTAAAAAAACAATGAAGAAATAAAAAGTTGAGGATTATAAAGAAATTATTTCATTTAACTGAAAATTCAAATACAAAGTAATGAATAAATAATCCTTCTATAATTTTGTAATTCAAAAACTTAAGAGTGATATAAAAGTTTTTATATCATTAAATAAACTAAAAGAGATACTGTTTGTTTATTTCTTGAAAGTGCATTCGATGCATAAGCTGGTGAAATTTACAAACCAAAATTACTGTTACAGCATCAATAATAGTCAAATTAAGCGATTGACTGTGAAACAGCGCATTACATAAAATAATTTGCAGATATACAATTGCTCTGAACAAAACAAAGAGCACGAAACAAATAGCAGAATCTTATACAACTGGAAATGCAAAGTTATTATTTGATCCCGAAAATAATTTGCCACTGTACACGCCTGATAAATTTAAAGACAATAAAAGCGAATATCTTGCGATAAGCAGATATTGAAATGTAAACGTAAATTTGCAGAAAATAACCTTAGCAAAGGTTAGACGAGAAATCATTTTGACAGTAATAGGAGTAATAAAATAATAGTAAAAAAACTTTTACCAAAATAATTGGCTCCAGCCGTGACTGACGAATCTATTGCAGCGAGGAAAGTGATTCGAATCTTGTGTGTAAACGGCAAATGACCCATGGATTTGGATGATTTTTTAAACTACGACCGTCTTGAAACAAGCTGCGTGAAATCGTACAAATGAACATAACGAGTGAGTACTTTAGATGTATATTTTTATTTACATTTCTTTCGCCGCTTTTTATGTAATTTTACATTTATGGTTTTAAAACTGAATTATAAATAACGGTCAATAGAAAAGGAGAAAAATTAATCTAAACAGATTTTTTTTTATCGCGGTAATCTTTTAAACTACCATTTAAATTTGAAACGTTATTTTTGAATTTTATATCATAATTTATTAAGGAAGATTATGTGGGCAATATAGCTTCATGCTACGATATTAAGGCACAGAGCAGTATTCATAAATTTCAATGAATTCGGCAAGATATAGTCAAGTACGGGAAACAAGAAATTATAGGCTACTCGGATGCATTGGCGGGGTGCAATGGAGAGTTGATCAAATTTTAACACGGGTAAAACCGTGGGTACAACTAGATTAATATATTAAAAATTTGCTCGTCACTGGCTATACTTAACACCATACGACTATTGTACATTTATTCATAGGCTTTGTAATATTATAGGATTCGGCGTGAAAATGTCTTATTTATTGGTCATCGTTAGTGATCGCCGGGGATGATGTTGGGCATTCCTCTTACAGCAGACTAGCGACGAGTTGTTAGTTAAGTCAGATTTTTTTTTTTTTTTTTTTTTTTTTTTTTTTTTTTTTTTTTTTTTTTTAGAACTGACTACACTGTTAGCCTTAGGGGCCCTAAAGCCGCTGCGGCTTGTACAGCTTCACCGGACTTGGGGGCGAGCGCGGAGAGCACTCAGCCACGAAAGTTATAAGGACGACTCGCACGAGGGCGCCAGAGTGGCCGGACCTCGGCTCGGGCGGTCGTCGCGTACGCAAATAAGTCGCGAACTAACTGAATCCCTACACCTAAGATTCGAGCTAACTCAATTATACACATAGGCACGTTCCCTTCCTCCTGGGAGGAAGGAAGGAACCATGCGTATGTGTATTCAGTAATCAGAAATGTTTCCTACACTAACTAGCGCTAACTAACTAGCGTAAAAAAAGAAAAAAAAAGGTCCCTCACAGAACCTATGTACCTGTGTGGTGTGCACGTGTGTTTGTTCATACGTGTGTAATGTTGTATGTGGGTAACTAAGTGCTGCACGTATAGTGTCACTTGTATCGCGCGGGCGGATGCCTGACCCAAGGGTTTCATACCGAGGAACGGACCTAGGCTTGGGTCACCCGCTAAAGAGGGTGAACGTATGGAGTGTGTGCGGGAGCGAATTTGACCGCCCGTCCTCTGCGGAGAGAACGGTGGTTACGCGGGCGTGGGCGCTGTCACGCTCTATTTGGAGAGACGAATCGGTATATTTTATTGTACATACGAGAATAAAATTTTGCGCGGCCGGTGTTTATGCCGGGTGGTCGCGTGTATCAGAGTCGAGACGGTGTAACGTCTCGACGAGGCGGGGGAATGCGCATATGGTCTTGACGAGACCGTAATGCTCTAGGTGGTCATTGTAGTCCATGACCTCCTGAATGCCGTGTTCACGAAGGAGCAAGATCATGATGTCGTTGCTCGCAACGTTGGAGGGAGCGCGGGGCGCGGAATTATTCATCGCCATACGAGGCTGTGGATTAGGGCGACGGGGCCCCCATGCGTTCGGAGCCGAACGCACGGGTTGTGATTGACCGCGAGGCGCGGGAGGGCCGGCGGCGGCCGGGATCTGGCGAGGCACTGGAAGCGCAGGAAACTCCCCTGGCGCCAGCAGGGGTTGCGCTCGGAGGGCTGAGGCGGGAGGCGCCGCCCGGGGGGCCGCCTGCCTCTGGTACCGAGGCCGCGTAGTGCGCGGAGCTTTGGGGCAACCGCGATAATTCGCAGGGTGCCCCTCCCCTTCGCACAGTACGCAGCTCGGGGGGGTGGTGGAGTCACGCTCGCGCGTGCACTCCCTAGTCGGGTGGTCCTCTCGGCACTTGACGCACCGCGGACGAAGATGGCAGTTACGGGCGGCGTGCCCGTAGAGCTGGCAGTTGTGACACTGCGAAGGCATGTGGGTTTTGTATGGGGGCTCGACGGTGACGCCGGAGAGCCCGCATACATTTTCCAATTGAAAGATTGCCTTTCCCTCGGGGGAAAGGTCTAGGATGGCCACTACCATTTGTAGAGGCCGCTTCTCCTTGTTGTACATTCTATGTACCTCTCGGATAGGATAATCTTGCTCCGCGAGCGAGGAGCACACCTCCGCCGGGCTGACTTCCACCGGAATACGGCGGATCACCACGCGGAGGACGCGCTCCTCCGCAAGGGAGTAAGTGAAAAATTGAAGCCCTCTCTCCCGGAGGAGGGCAGTGAATTTACGGTGAGTATCCGACGAACTCACCGTAACGGAAATACCATTAAGGGTATTTCGAGCTTTGTGGTATGGCAGGTTAAGCCTGCGCAACTCATTTACCAGAGTCGTCCAGGCCGCTTTGTCCCGGACGATAATAGGAGGTGGGGGGCGCTCTTTTTTCCCGACAGCGGGTGCGGGGAGCGCGGAGGACGCGGAGGCGACGGCGCCACTGACCGTTTTCACGGTTTTTGTTGCGCGAGACGGTTGCGCAGTTGGACTAATTCTCGACGGGCGTTTGCGCGACGCGACAACGGTAAAACTGTCATTTGGGGCCGCGGTATCCATCTCCGGAGACGAATCCGGGCATGCGGGCGAGTCTAATTCGACCGGAAGGGCCGAAAAAGAATTGTTTGTTTTCACCGCGGTTTCTGTGGAACGCGCGGGACGGACGTATGGGCTATTTTTAGCCGACCTAGATTGGGACCGCGAATTGCGCGGCCCTCGCCTAACGGACGCGGGACTTGACCCGCGCGAATGGTTAGTCGGGACTGGGGGCGTGGCTACAGCCCCGGATGACGCGACGGATGGACGCGCGACGCTACCTACGTCTCTCCACGACGAAACGCGTGGAGGCGCGGCGCCGACGGGTGCCGCGTCAGTCGGCTTGACGGTTGCGACAGAGGGCGCATCGCTCGCAGAAGCGGCCCCCTGATTGGTCGCGGCGGACGGACGCGCGACGCTGCCTGCGTCTCTCCACGACGCGACACGTGGAGGCGCGGCGGTTACTGGCGCGGCGCCAGTCGGCCCGGCTGTCCCGGCAGAGGGCGCACCGCTCGCATAAGCAGCCCCCTTATTGGCTGTGGTCGCAGCGGTGCGACGCACACTCGGAGTTTTCGTCAACGAGTCGAAAAACTCGTCTTCGGCCGTAGGGTATCGCACGAACATAAAGTTCCGATATTTTTGATGTGCGAGTTCCATCGCTTGTATTCTGTCCTGTTGATCGCGAATGCAAGCAACCAGGTTTTGCATATTTTTTGCCATCTCGGCGGCATTGGGTGGGGTTTGGGACATGTTTTTAATTGAGGCCTCCCTGCCTTAGGGGCAGGGGGGTGCGCCAAAAATTAAATACGACTACCCGAGTCGGGCAAGAGTCCTGTGGTCAAGGTGCAATGACACACAGGAAGAACCTATCGGCCCTAAGGAACCCTAGCAAGCCCGGGACTGAGGACGCAGACCGGTAATTGAACCGGGCTAGGCCCAAACAGGTTCCCGGGGATGGAGTGTGCAGGATCGGAGGGTCTGGCAGGAGACACCTGGGGCAAGACTATGCGATAACCGCAAAGGCCTAGATTCCCAGGCCCGTCCGAGTCTGGCTGTTTGCCTCTGAAGGAGACAACCAGCGGGCTGCTCGGGTCACGCCCCACTTGCCTTCGTTGGCACCGTCAGGTATCCAGCAAGTGACCACAAAACCGTGGATTTACAAAAAAAAAACAAGCAAGTCGCACCGAAAAGTGCGGTTTACCGCGAGCGTTCGACACTTGCTGATGTACGATGAATATTGCGAGAATATATTTGAAATAAAATTTCAAAGATACGATCGCAATAGTATGGTCACGTGATGGTCGAGAGCACAAACGGAGCGACACGTCCGTTCGCGATGACGACCAAATCGGACTCTACGCCGTTAAGTCAGATATAGTACCGTCATTAATAGACTTATTTGTTTCATCTTTCCCTCGCAAAGCAAGCTCAAATGCACTACAAAACTTGACACAGTCTCTAAGGCTTGGCACCATAAACTTATTTTTAGCAACTTGTTAGAATGATGATTTTGGTTTTGTGTAACGTATAAAACTCATTAATGTTTTATAGGAGAACTTGCAAAGAATAATCCTTTATTTTTTTATCCTAAAGCGCAAATCCTTTCACTCTTTATTGCGCCTTAATCGATTCTCCCATAAAAACTGAAAAGAAATCAAAAGAACACATTTAAGCACATAAATACACATAGTCGACTTTTTTTACTGTACATTTCACTTTTAAATGATAACATACCATGAAGCTTGTATCCCCGAAGGGTTAGGCACATGTGTACTAATATACATCTCACAGTTTGCTGGGTATATTTTAAGGGCCCATGTAATAGGGGGCGAGCTTATTGCCATTAATCGGGCACAAAGCCAAACTTCGAGCTGCTATTGGGAATTTCATAGAAAAACCTGGGAATCGAACCCAGGACCTGGAGCATAGCAGTCGAGATTAGGACCACTAGTCAAGTGAGGCAGTTTTAAAACTTATCGTAAATATATATATTTTTTTAATAAATAAATAAATTGTCTATGTATTCCAGCTGATTTTATATCAACTTTGTTGTGAAATGATTTGTCCTTGTTTTTAATATACGGAATATTAAAGTCAATGCTTATATTTTTCACATTTTCACAGTTACGTCTCTTAATTACTCCAATTTAAAATTCAAATAAATTCACTAATTATGAGAATAAAAATACTAATATGTATTATAATAATTAACGCGGGAAAAGTATATGGTGACAATAGGTGGTCATGTCTCACACCACACTAGGGTTATCAACCATACTATAACAGAATATAGTATTGTAATGTATGTCGGGTCCGCGTGCTATAATAATTTATCGTTGGAAACAAAATTCCAAAAATATTATTATGAGAGTTTTATTGTAGACAATAAAAAAAAAATCTCTTCTTTTTTCATTTCAGTAAATACTATGTTTTCGAATAAGTTTTATTGCTTAATCTGAAAAATATTATAGTTAGTTGAAAACAATGGTTGTTTTAGGCGTAACAAAATAAATATGTCTTGAAAAATTAAAACTATGCCAACAACATGATGAAAGTCATCAATTCTGATAACGGGAATTCATATTACTGACTTTATATACACCGCTGGCTAACTTTATCATCCCGCATTTCCGTCACGTAATGTGAGCACAGTTTTCAATTTTGCCCTGTAACTACTAAACGCGCTAAACGAAATACAGCTTCGAAAAATGTTCGCAACCTTATGATACCCCACTGCCTGCGCCATGCTACGTCATGCCACAATGAGGCGTGCGAATCTACGTTAGTTACTTCAAACAATTGTTCAAATTATTCATGAGCTTGGTGCATTCTGCCAAGCGTATGGATGTTTTTTGAAATGAGACTTGTTAAGAGGTGATTCGAGAATTGAGAGTGAAATTTCAAGAACGCATCACATTTCGGTGCACGAGAGAGAAGAAAAAGAAATGTATGGAGAAGAAGGAAGACAGCTAATAGACAAAATCAAAAATATTTTATACAATTTTGACTCTAAAACGATACTCATAAATGTCAATATACTAAACACTGGTTCGGAAAAACATTCCTGTCATAGAGAAGAACCGGTAAGAAACTCGATCGGGCTTATCAACGTCTTATTCCCTTATTTAAATTATTTTTTACAGTTTTAAATTGTATACAGTTATTATCATTTTCAGTAGATGTATAGAGAGAGAATCACATCCAGACATCACCATCATTCACGTAATGATCCGTTCTTTAATACCCTTTCGACAATAAAACTTGCTTAAAATGTTTCTTTAACTTATTATCCGGCAAAAAATCTTTTATTCGTTTCACTAAGTCTAAAAGATGGAACGACTATTTTATTTATATCTATTTCTGGAATTGAAATTGCGTTTTTTTTACAAGATCCAAATTATGTTATTTGTTTCGAGCATACATTATTTTTTCCAAGATGTATTGGGAAGGCAAAGTTAAGATACTAAATTCTTGAAACTTATTCCTCAATGATTCAGCGTGACCCCATATCATAGTAATACAAATATGGTACCTACCTCAGCCGCTGCACCCCACAGTAAAATACTTGAACTGTGGAATTAAGCGAAGTAGAACCCCACTATCTATTAACTGATGAATCTTACACACTACGAATGCTGCAGAGCTTAATTTCAGTTCCAAAGTTTTAAGGATCCCATTGTAATTTTGCATTAAATTTGCAAAGTGTGGTAGGTACCTAAGAATACAGTATTATCAACTAATCATACTAAATTCCCTTCTATTACATTGGGCATTGGGTAAATCAAATCTGATACATTTTCTTTTGTTTGCATTTAACTTAAGCATTGCATCTGTACTAATATTATAAAGTTGAAGAGTTTCTTTGTTTATTTGGTTTAATGCACTACTGGTTCTACTGGTTCAAATAGAAAAACTATTTTAGTTTTGAATAACCTATTTTTATAGGAAGGCTACTATATAACATCACGCTACAACCAATAGAAGCGGAGCATCAATGCAAAATGTTGCCAAAACGGGGAAATTTATTCCTTTTTAGAGCTTCTGGCTAATTGGTTAAAGTTACGCAAAATCATGTACGACGGATTTGTTTCTTTCAAAAAGTTCTAAAAAAAGTCCGCGATACCATATGTCTAACTTTTAAGGTTGACTCGATATAACCTTTTTTATGGTTATAATAAACTTTGTTCAAAAATAATGCATCATTTACGAAGGTGATTTTATAAACATGGTGTTAATCCTTATTGAAATAAATACGTTATTCATTAAAACTATTTCATTTTGAATAAAATTACCATAAAAATTATGATAAAGTACCGCGCGCGCATTTTTATTATGCGGAATTATGTGGGAGGCAGGTGGTACCTTATAATCGCTGTTTATATAACTATTTATTTTAACTATATACACACTGCCTTACAATATCTCGAAGCAATCGACGTTAGTTCGAATCCCTGCAGTGAGCTTTCTTTGAAGGAAAACATCGTGATGAAATCATAACATGATGGTAGGGGCTTTTTCTAATGCCCGCTTGGCTGGCTACCACGTTGAAAATCTGTCGCCATATACCAAAAAGTGTGTTCCGGCAGCTGCACTTGAGAGACAGTCTTTCACTAGGCTTAGCGTGCTGTCATCTTGAGCCACATCGTCACTTAGATCAGAGGAGATTGTGTTAAAATGGAACAAAAGTTTCTTCATATACATGTCAAAAATATACTATTGCGTTGAAACGTGATATTATTCCTAATCATCTCAGTTAACTTTATCATTTTCATCTCGATTACGAACTCGAATGTTAGTAAATAGACCGTTTGTATGACGACAATGCGTACAGATGCGATCTGTCACGATTTGCCAACGAAAGTTTTCGCTTTAAATCTGTCGGTCTCACGTAAAGTAGGTCCGGGAAGTAGTTTATTATAGTTAGTAGTGTATTATAGTTCCTTTTTGTATCATTTTGTTTATCGAAATTTGGTAGAATGGACACTTGTTACCTCACCTCACCTCGTGTAGCAACGGTAGTTAATGTCCACCCGTTGGCGACAAGTGAACGCCGCGAGGCCAGCTGGTCAACATCGCGTGTCAACGAATAGAACGCACCGCGCTAACGACGCATCATCTTTGCGTGAACCACTCGTGGTCTACTCGAGACCGGCGCGTTGACAACCCGCGGTCCACTCGTGTGCATGTCGATACGGTGACGTTATGGAGTTGAGCAGTGAGTGCATATATTTGAAACTCCATACAAAGTAATCTCAACCGCACGATGTAATCTCAACCGCACAATGTAATCTCAACCGCACAATAACGATCTTAAAGCTATGCGAGTTTTGATGCCCGTGCCTGTGAGAATATTTCGCATATTCTTCTTCATTTCGTTTTGGCAACGCAAAAAGCACTTGCCAGCGTCAATGTTTTCAAGCTCTCGTAGTAGTAGGTATTTTATTCAACGTGGCGTCTAATATGATGTTGGCACCCTTGTTAGAACGATCTAGAAAGTTTTTGTGAGATTTCTAAATGCATGCTTTCAGTTTATATTTACAATCCACTTCACTTAAGCGTAAGAACTAAACTATATCGTGTAAAAAATCACCAATAATACATAATATGAGGCAAAAACCTAAGTTAATGAATCTATACAAATAAATAAAATTACAATTCGTTTCCCACACCCACACCGCTACGATGGAAAAAATCAAACGATACCCGGTAAACAAAATCGTGATAGCGCCATCTCTTAACAATACAAAATATTATTTGTAATGAAAATATTTGATTTAATGATAAATCAACAGCTGATCTATACAATTAAATAATATTTGAAGTGTCTGTTTGTAATGTAAAAACAACAGTTTTTTAATAATTTCATTTAAGTATATACGATAGTTAAACAAAAAAAAACAATTTTAAAATTATTGTCTGTGTGTCTGTCTGTTTGTTCCTGGTAATCTCCGAAACGGTTAGACCGATTTTGACGGGACTTTCACTATATGCTGATGTTATAGGGAGTAAACTTAGGCTACTTTTATTTTAGAAAAAGAATTATGGTTCCGCACAAATAAAAAAACTGGTCATGATGAATTAATTCGGGTGCTTAAATGGCTTACGCTGAGTAAACCATGAGGTATAGCAAATTTATGTACTACACAATTGTAGAAATTAAAAAGATCTACGAAAATGTCACAGAGACTATACGTCTATCTTTTAAGGAACATTCACAATAAGCACTTTTGTCTTTAAAATAGACGAGAGTGGGGAGTAAAACTCGCTCGGGCATTCTGTAGTCCACGTGAGCGAAGCCACGGGCACAGCTAGTTATAAAAAAATAATAACCACAACATGTCACTTCAAGATCCCGCCAAAAACTCCATTTCGTGTATTATACAATGTCAAACAATCTAATAAACTGTTGTCATGTTGGTTAAAGTAATTGCTAATAGATGGCGTCTTGAATATATTTTTACCTGCTTTATGAAATGTCATTCCTAATGAAAAAGGTTTGTTTGATATAACGAAAACATTAATTTAATTTATTATAAAAACTTAAATAAAACATTGTTTGGTTAATAACGCTGAATATAAGCTTATTAAATAATTATATTCTGAATCATTCATTTTGATAAATAATTAACGGAGATAAGGCGTTGCAAGGAAAAACTCCTTCGAGAATTAGACTAGGTACCAATAATGCTACCAGTCTAGTTTATATTAACTTGTAATATATGTTTGGAAACACGGATGAGTGTGAGACTTGCCTCCTCTAATGTTTGTATTTCGTGCCATGGTAAATGTAAGTATTAAATAAGTATGTTTAAGAGTGTAAGCTCTAACAAGCGTCATCTATTATGAGAAATTCAAAACTTTGAATTAAACGTCCTTTACTTTCTATCGTTATTATAATTGTACAGTAGAAAATGTAAATAGTAATCCCAGCAGAGTCCGCTTTACGACACAAGAAAGTTACAAGTTCAATTATTTCGCCTTCTTATCTTTTACTGCACGATAATAATGATTTTAATGGAGAAATGTGGAATATTATGCAAAACAAGTTTCATTTATTTCACGTTCTCGAGTTTGACCGTCGCATCGTAAAGTTCAGAAACCCGTTTCAGTCCCGGTCCGTTCTTAAAAAGAGTTTTTTACGTATACAATTATTTTTTATTCCATTTGCATCTTATTCTGCGTTATCTGTAATTTGTTAATTTTTTGAGTTGTTTTAAATATTTATGTCTGTTGTGATTGCCTTTTAAGGCCTAGTGCATTCAATCCTTGAAACTGTTTTTTTTTTTATAATTGTGTTTAATGAGCTGACCACTGGCGGTCCAAATAAATAAATCACTACCTCAACGATAACATAAAATTAATCACGTAATTCAGTATCATTAAATACATTAAATAATATATTCCATTAAAATTTATTGAAATATATTTTTTTAATATTATAATGGCAATAGCGCCATCTGGTCAAACTAATAGAAACTCTTTCATTGTCATAATTTGTAAAGTCTTGTGAAGTAACATTGAATTACTAGATGTCACTAAAACTGAAATGTTAACCAACAAAAAATCAAACGAAATGCTTAGCAGTGTAGACAGAGTTTACCAACAAAGAACGACGTTTGTACTTAACTTTAAAGGTTTTTCACATTTAATTATTTGGCTCTTTTTCTTTAGTTTAAGAGCTCACCTCTTATCTGTGATGTAATTGCCACTATTCCGTATCCTCTGCCTTTCTTTTAACCTCGAGATACGACATGATTATTTGACTGTAACTTTCATTTGTTAGAACTTTGAAAAAGCTTCATTTAAGTTTTCTTCCTCATAAAATTGTCTTAAAAAGATTGTCGCGCCGTTATAAGTATCCAATCATCTTCCCTCTTCTATTAACTATGTTTCCCAACAATTGTCTTTCCTAGTAAACCATCCATATCACATTTCTCAATTTGTAATTATTTCTGTTTAAGTGTCAACTGATGGACGGATGGAGACTTCCTCCACCAATACTACATCTCAAACGCTGCTACTAACCCTTTTCTGTGCCTTTGGTTTAACGTCCACATTTCGCAGTTATACAACGCTATTAAATGTACGATGTAGGTTTTATAAACCATGGTTTTAATTGTGGATTTGAACAGAAGATTTTTCGGGTTAAATATTATTAGCCATTGCAATTCTTCCTATTAAGGTCAGATGAAAATCTTGAGTCATACGAAGAATTATTCTTTCTTGTAACCAAAGATCAGGAAAATAATAATAATTAGTGCATTTAACTGCCTCATTGTCATATTAGCCTAGTGCTCCCATGCGCGACTGCTATGCTCGAGGTCTTGGGTTCGATTCTCAGGTTGAGCAAAGTGTTAATGGGTTTTTCTTATGAAATTCTCAGTAGCAGATCAGAGTTTGGCTTTGCGCCTGATTACATGGGACCTAAAACATACTCGGCGAACTGTGGGTGTACATTAGTACACCTCTGCCTAACCCTTCGGGGATTACAGGCGTGATGGTATGATGATGATTTGACTGTAAGTTCAATATAGTTCAAGAACCAGGTGAATAAGAATCTGTGATACTTGCGATATATAACTACCCTACCAGCTGCATTATGTTTATCTTCACGGGAAAACCAGATTTCATTATACGATCGAACCAAAGTCTTGGACGCGTCGTCCGCTTGCGTGACCACTAAACCAAATTCCAGTATGGACGATACGATTAGCTACTCACGTACCTGCTCGGTGTGCGTAGTTGGAAAACATCGTGTGTCCACAGAAACACAGTAAACAAGTAAGGCAAGTAGCACGGAGTCCCGTTACACTCTCCAAGTCTCCACACGCCAGTTTGACGGTAACTGTTGCTGGTGACGCCCGTGCGTTATAGACATATCATAGTGAACCCGTTACGGTGAATGTAATTTTTGTATTTTAACGGTAAGTAGAATATTTTAAACATTAAATTATGAAATCTTCGTGCCGTGGCTAAAACTTTCGGAATAACGAAGTTTCCAGAATTATTGGTCTGCGTGGACTTCAGAATTTTACATTTACCTTTACCGGGATAAAAAGTATCCCATGTCTCAATCCGGGTTACAAGCTGTGTCAAAGGAGCGGATACTCTTTCATAGAGACATGGGCCTTGGTAAAAAAAGAGATGTAAAAATATGAAAACGGTGTAAATTGATAGCTAATGCATTTTCATACAGACACTGAAAAAAAGTGGATTTTTTGCAATCTAAAAGCAGAGATTTAGGATATTTCATAAAAGCGAAGTTATGTAATAAACTTCAATTAAAATATTTTTCAAGTAGGATTAATATTAAAAAAGGGATATGTTTATTATATTTTAAAGTTATTAGTTTACTTATTTTGTTGATTATGAATTTTAATGATATTGTACGATTTTAAAAACAAAAATATAAGTATTCGATTTTATAAACTATATTTCAACTAATTACATTCTGGGCCAAGAAATACCCGTCTCCTTTCATCCAAATCAGTTTAGCCGCTTATGTGTGATTGAGCAACAAACAAGCTCATTTTCGCTAAACCTATCGACATTTTTATGAGGAATAAATTAATTTTTACAGTTATATTATAGCCTATGTTACTCGCTGATACTGTAGCTTTATATTTAAATAAATCGGTCGAGTAGATTTTGAGTTTATCCATTACAAACAATTAATCAAATCTTATCTCTTTATAATATTGGTATAGACTAAGTAACACGCAACTTCGTTCAGGTTCATTGTAATAAATAATAAACAACAATAAAATATGGCCTAAGTCACTCAGAGAGAACGTAGATTTTTATCGGTTAAATAATTTTTGAAATCGGATTATTAGTTACAGTGATTACCACTTACAGACATACAAACATCACTTCTTTATAATAATACTATAGACTAGCATTCCGCCCATGTTTTAGCTCCCACAGTCTATAATATTTGTACACTATAGAATTATAGAACATCGCCTTTAAACATTAGTCTAAACTTAGTATAGAATTTTAAAAATCGTGTCACTTGTTTCGGGGTTTCCTCTGACACATAATTTTTAACTCTTCATAATATTAGTGTAGTTAGTTTACTAGCTAACCCAGCAGACATGTTAAACCTTTCCGCTGGTTTATGGTTCGACAACAGCGCCATCTATAACTTAACTATAAACCATCCTCTTGATAAAACAATATATTAAGCAAATATGAGAACCTTGGCAGAACATTATTTGAACGATGCTGAGATATTACGTGACCTGGACTCTCTGGTCTGAGGCTTTATATGATAAGGTACAATAGTACTCATATATTCACTAGAATAAAAGCCCCTAAAACAAAACAAAAAATGAGTTCAATCGGTCAAGTCGTTCTGAAGTTATAGAATTACTAACAGACACACACAAGTTCTTTTTATATATTAGATAAATCTAGGACAATCAATTAATTTCGCTTTGAATATTATATATTTAATTTTTAATTATATGCTGAAATAAATGAAATGCTTTGGAATCGAATGACAAAGGAATTTGCTTAGAATGTCCCATGAAAACTAGATCAAAACCAGATTCGATAGTTTATCTACGTTCCCACTAGAGGCACTGTTATTTTTATTTTATTTCATAAAGCTCAAATACAGGTAAGATATTAAAATATAATAATAACAATAATAACTGAACTCTATATACCTCTTTAAATCTAATACCTTATGACATTTATGTGCACCAATTTCGTTGTTAACAAGTACCTACTGATTATATGTAAATGGCTGGTGTAAATCTAACAATTAAAATGAAAACAAATACATAATATATTAAATGAGATTTTAAATTTAGTAAGACTAGTAAAAAATATGTCGTGTTGTAAATTAACTTCACTAAAACGCCTAAACATTTCAATAATGAGATTATTCTTCGATACTTTGTCGCTACAGGAAAGAACGCTAAACAATTGTTGATGTCTTACGGAGCGGGCACCTTTATATTGAGTTTAACGAGGAATTAAGTATCAAGAGTACCGAATCCCTGCAACAAAACATCGTGATGAAACTATTCCATAGTGATAGGTCATTTTCTAATTCCAACCTAAATAGCTATCTGTTACCAAGCACCTATAGGTGTATTCCGGCAGCTAAAATTAAGAGCAGTTGCCTCACCAGGCTTAACGTGTTTCCATTTGGGCCACATCATCACTTAAGATCAGGTGAGCTTGTGGCCCAACGCTAAACCTATAAATAAAAGAAAAAAATCTAAATAAATTAAAATATTAAAAGTCACAATATGTATACAACAAAGTGTATATGTTTGGATGTTAAGATGTTTGTTACTCAATCACACTAAAACAGCTGAACAGATGTCAATGAAATTTGGCAAACGGATAGTCTATGACCTGGAATAACACATAGAGTACTTTTTATCCCAATAAAAGTCATAGTTTAATCAGTGTTATCCTACAAATATAATAAATGGAAAGTTTCTGTGTTTGTTACTCAATCACGCAAAAACGGCGATTTTTTTGGTTTGTCGTGTTCCGAGATCAGTCTGGGTATATCCAATAATACGCAGACGAAGTCGCGGTTACCAGCTGGTGGTGAAATAATATAAATGTTTGTTCGAAAATAAATAACTATTACAAGACAATTTTTAACAAAAAAAGAAAACAAAACAAAACAACTTCAGTGATTTTGAGGAATTCTCTAATGTATCTTCGAAGTCCAAAGTATAATGGCAATGAAATTATTATGGGACTACCCTCGAGGTTTCCCCTTTCCAACGAAGAAAGAATTACTCAAATCGGTTCATAAACAAAGAAGTTATGACTGAATATCCATAAAAAAACATACTTTTCAATTGATAACCTCCTTTTTTTGAAGATGGTTAAGAATTAACTGTGTAGGTTCACACAAACACCTAAACGGTGTAAAAGACACCCTTTTAACGATATCTTTTGAAAACGATATTCGCGTGCATTTAGCGTCACACAAATCAGTTCGGTAAACAACTATCTACTTACCAGGGCTGTCACTTTTAATGTATTATTATAATCTTGATTCTGTTCGCGTCTTAGCACGCACCAAGTTACCAATTACAATTTTTATAAGATTTCGCCATAGAAATTTTGAATCTTTGTTCCACCACTTTAGGGGTTGGATTTTCAAGAATCCCTTATTAGCGGATGCCTACGTCATAACAACTACCTTTGTACAAAATTTTAGTCCAGTCCGGTCAGTGGTTCGAGATAATTATATGTTGATTGCTTTTGCGTATCGCGTTTCGGGATCAGCCTGTGCGTATCCAGGTAAATTAATGCATGCCAGCATGACAGTTTGACAGTTGCGACCGTCGATGAATTCCGATCTCTCGGTAGTCACCGTTGTGTTAGCATTATACTGCGCTTACCACCAGGGACAGACCGTGCTAATATTTAAAAAAAACTAATTCGTGGAACCCTGGTGACTTTTCCCCAGTACCTACTTTAGGAATTGCTTAAAAAGTATAATAATGTTTAAGTTGACAACCCTAAGACAAGGTGAAAGTGGCAACTGTCAATGCAGCGTTTCAACTGCGGTATCGTTGTTCAAGTTTCACGATATGAAATCATGTACTTTCGCTTAAACATTTAAGGGACGCTTTCATTAATATTAACATATTTATTAAATTCTTAACTTACGTGTTAGTTATTAATAGCATATTATTGATATTACTTATTTATTTTTTTACTTTTATAATTCTACAGTTTTTTATAAACAAAGCTTGAATGTATGCTTAGTTGATTTTTATATGGAGATCAAATAGTACATAGTATTAGGCGTAGGTAAATTTATATACAATTGCACATAACAAAATGATGATAGCTTACCCAATCTATGTATTAATATGTGAAGCAAAAGCTTTCGGTACCATTTTAAGCATATTGCGTGCACGGAAGGCATTGTTAAAGTATATATGGAGAAGGAGTTCAAAATCTAAAATTTATCTATAATATCTGTAAGTAACATATTAAATAAAATAAATTAGTACTGCGAAACCTAACCCGTCCAGTGATGCAGTGACATTGAACTTAGACCCTCCAAACAAATGTCAAACAGAAAATAGTCTATGATCAAAAAGTCGCTGGTCGAATTTCGACCTTAGGGCGATCGCTAGTTCTTTCTACTGCGTATAGCACACGTTTTATAATTGGATTTGAATAAAAATTTATTTAATTATAGTTAAAATGTTATTATACCATTAAAAAAGTTTATTAAAAGACAGTATAATTAATAGAGTTTATTATTATTGACGACTAATTCCATCATACTCTTAGTACGGCGATAAATATTTTGGAGTAATTTATGATTTGATACGCCATAGAAGTATTGTTTTTTATATACCAGTACGTACATAACTACATACTTTTTTAATAATTATCGATAGTTTTGTACTACATAATCCCATTTCCAACAAAAAATAATCATCTATTTGTTCCGGGTAATATCCGAAACGGTTGGACCGATTTTGACGGGACTTTCACTGATTGATAGCTGGTGATATAAGGAGTAACTTAGGCTAATTTTATTTTAAAAAAAATAATTAGGGTTCCCCACAAATAAAAAAAACTGGTCATGGTGAATCAATTCGGGCGCTTAAATGACTTAATATGATGAGTAAACCATAAGAGATATTATAACAAATTAAAGTAATACATAATTATAAGCATTAAAAGACCTACAAAAAATTCCGGAAGAGTATACATCTATTTTCTAAGGAACACGCATAATATGCATTTTGTCTTTAAAAAAGCCGGGAACGGGGGTGTATGATTCGCGCGGGCATTCTGTAGTCGACGTGAGCGAAACCACGGGTACAGATAAACAAATATAGAACAGTAGGCATAGAATTACACTCTTTTTAATAGTTCTAATAATCTTCAATTAAAAGAAACGGTTATCAAAATAAAGAATAATTAATATCTGGGCGACCGAGATGCGCTCGGTGTCTTGTACAAAAAAAAAAAAAAAAACAAAACCACTTATATAATAATCTTAGAAAAAACATCCAAATCGTTAGAGCCGTTTCCAAGAATCCGAATAAAAGATTATAAAATTATCAAATGATATAAGTTTAAGACCGAATAACTATGTCGTGTTATTAGCCCCATTAGAATACCGTTGTTGGGTTATTGTTGGCCGTATACGGGCTTCTTTAACCGCGTTACCATATGAAAGGACTATTGTTTTAAGATACACATCTCGGTCAAGTTTACATTTATATATTATGGTGAAAGTATATTGTTTATCAAAATGATTTGAACAGAATCTTTCATGTTGTAAAATCGAATTGAGCTTTGTAATAAATATACCTTTGTACGTCAGCAGAGAGTTATGGTATAACGAAATCTCTTTAGAAATTCTCTTTACTAGAGACAGCTCGACTGGTGATTCCGCTGTACGGAAGATCGCAGCCAAATAACCTTGCCTTGTATTCCTGTGGTGAGTTAGGTTTACAGAGCTCCTTGAAGAAAGGGGTTTAAGGTCGGTGACACGCTATTTATACCTCTGGTATTACAAACGTAGATAAGTTACAGTAACCGCTTACCATCAAACGTGCCGTACACTTGTTTGCTACCTCAGTTAATGAGAAAAATATTTGCATTATAGAATGTTGTTTGAAATGAAACTAATGCAATACAACTTTAATTAAAAAAAAAAATGCTATGAGTAGTGAATTATTATCGTTATTGACTTTGTGGTTCCAGCTGAAAATTAGCGTGAAATGCCCCGAGGCACTTCAGCATATGCTGAATTTGACGTCCTTTCTTTATAGGGAGAACACGTAGCTGGAGCATTTACATTATTACTTTAGATGTACATTATGTAATAGCATGTTTTGTTCTTATGAATAAATGTTTTCTTTCTTTCTAAAAACTGTAATGTTAGTCAGGTCATGTTATACGTAATTACTGAGCTATCATAGTTTTAACAATAAACTTAAAAGACAAACAGATAATATTCCGAAAACCTTTATAGAAATATCGCTGAGTTAAAACCATAGTACTAGGCATTTTCTAATGTCCACCTGGCTAGCTACAACTCTCAAGTTGATCCTATAAGTGTGTTCCGCCGGCTACAATTGAGAGCTAGTCCTCCCTTTAGGCTTATCATCATTACCTTGGGCCATATCTTCACCTATCATCACATGTGATTGTAGCCATAATGCTATACCCATCAAGATATAAAAAAGTATATAAATTAAAGAAAAACACGAACACTTCTAGAACTGTTACAAAACACACATAAACTGGGACTCTGAGTGTATCATCAATCAGTTGGAATTAACGAATGACAATAAGAAGTGACTTGATGCGTATCGTGGAAAGCGTTTCCGCGACTGTTCATTGCGCTATGTCGTCTATTATACGAACGTAGGGTGTACTTAAGTGACTGTATGATCGACATGCGTTTGTAACTTTTATTGCGTGACTGACTGCTTACGTCACACTATGGTAATTTTCTCGTATGTCAAAATTCTAGGCTCTTAGACTATGGAGGTAAGGGGTATTAGAAAACCATCTTATATGGGGGACAAGTTAAAATAGCGTCCAGCTGTAAGCAAATAATTATAGTTTAAAAACCCATCAAAATGACGCTAGCGACTTAAGAGGGAATGTTACTTTTTAGTGATTTTATAGTTTTTACTGTTGGTAAACTTAAAAATAATAATTGGACAAAAATATGAAAAGTTTGCGAAGCGAATAATTAAAGCTTTTGGTGTTATCTTTAAAATTTACGCACTTGCTACCGTGGCGCCATCATAATCTAACGCTTTTCGACAGACTCTTTTTCATACACAGATACGGTATTCCTGATCTCTGCCCTCCATATATTAAGCAAAATAGAGAAGGGTTGAGAAACATTTCAAATCTCTGTTTTCTAAACTCTATATCAACATCTCCCTCGGGCAAACGCATGAAAACTATGTGAGAAAATCATATTTTTTTTCTATCTAAGTAATTGAAAACTTCCTGAACACCATAAAGTAGTGAATAAGGTGATGAAAGTTTGTATGGAAATCCGCCATTTATGGTATTTAGCGATTCCGAACCATGCCTTTTTTTTCAAATTCTATACCTTGGGGTGTTAAAGATGTGGTAAACGTTTTTATAAAATGTAGTAACGACATCTATTAGCCAAAGGCAGTACCAACGAATGATTTCATACATATCATGTGACCTATCAATGATGCGAACGAAGCCACTGGCAAAGCGCCAGTTAACAATATTTCATTCACGCAAGTGCAGACATGGGTAAAGTTCAATCTACAAAATTCAAAAAATGTTCTGTAAACAGTAATAATTTAAAGTGAAAAGACATTCCACATTCAACAGTACAGTTATAATAGAAAAATCAAATATAAATGAATTAACACGTTACTTTTAATACTTTTTGTTTAAATTTTAGCAAATAAATATAGAATATTTCAACCAGAGGTGTTGACACCTTAATAATCTTACTGTAAATAAAAAAAAATGTTAGATACATTGGGTTATGTATTGAGAATGAACTGTGTAAGGGGGTCAAATAACAATAAGATTTGAAACACTCAAGTCAACCACACCTGTACGTGGTACACCATGCTGAGTAATGAACGAGGAAATGGTGATCTGAGGGACGAAACCACCACACGCATGGTGAAAATTCCGTCATAGCGACATATACACATGTTCCTTCCTTCCTCCCAGGAGGCAGATACATGTATATGTGTATGCGTTAGTTTAGCTCGAATTTTCTACGGATAGGGAATTAGTCAGTTCACGACATTTTCGCAATCGCGGCAACAGTCCAAGCCGAGTTCCGGCCACTTTGGCACCCTTGCGCGCATGTTGCCCACGCTTTCGCGGCTGAGTGCCTCAAGCGTTCGCCCCCAAGTCCGGTGAAGCTGTCAAAGCCATCAACGCCTCTACTTGTGTAGGGTCCCTAAGGCTAACAGTAGTCAGTCAGAAAAAAGGCCGTCATAGTAATTTTGTTATGCTGTTCACATTTTGGGATCATTCTGTGTAGTTTATGATAACGTAGGCTGGATTCACAGCGGTGATGGATTGTTGATCCCTAGGTGATCGCCACTGTTTTGAATTGTACTGTACTTGCTCGTAGGCACAGTTCAGACACTTTGCCTTGCAACTATTTTGTTAAATTAATATTAAGATATTGACTTTTTGATTCACTTTTATTTATCCAGATATATAAAATTTGTGATAAAGTATTTTTTTTGAAGCTCCAATCTATTATTAAATAATAAAACCTACTCTCAATAATAATTAGAAGTTCAATTAATACTCACGTAATACTTCGCGAGTCCGAAGTTGGAAAGCTCGAATGAAAACGACAGAAATGGGAACGCGTGCCGGCGTGCGGCCGCTGTGTTCCGAGATTACCATAATAACTGTGTGGTGTATGTAATCTAAGTCACAAGCGATGTAATTAAATATTTATTGTTGTTTTTTAAAATGAGAACTTTTTTAGCACCGTTCTGATTTTGGAACGGGATGAAACGAAAAAGTTACACTAAAAAGAGACAAACACATACATCTGTAAGATTTAGCCTGCGAGAGAGTAAGATAGAATATATTATACACGGCTAATGTAAGTGTTCTGTTGATTTGGGATTTTAAAAAATATTTAAAAATAATATATTTACATGGTTTTTGAAGATTCCCCTAACGCGTATGAACTGTTCACATTTTTGTCCTTGTGCAGCGAATGTGATCACAATAAACTCATAAAATATAGCCCTCCTAATCTACTTAGCATCACTTAAATTATAATAAAGAAACATACCTTTTGGACAGTTTTTAAAATCTACGTAGTGTTTAAGACTCATTATTTAAAATAAACGTAAATGTACATGTGCGCCATGTCGTTGCCTTTCACTTCTTGTATCCTTGGTCACATCTAATTATATTAAATACAACATTTAATACCTTTAAGTAAGCAACTCTTATATTTAAATCATTTTATACGAATGTCAAAACTATGAAAAGTGTTGAAATAGGGGCGTTCTGAAAACTGGAAATTGTCTACTCCCTGCATGAACTTACAAATATCGATTTGAATCGTATCTTCTAGAAGGTTCTAAATAGGTTATATCTTCAGTGCAATGTAATTTGAGGTGACTTAAAGACTTTTTATTATACTAAATACAATCGATATCAACTACAAGTGATCGCTTAACAATTCCTACAGTGAAAGAAGTCTTTAACCCACTATGACATTTTAATGAACGTTTTTTTTCTTTTTTAATATACAAATAAGTTGGCAAACAAGCATGCGGTATACCTGATTGCAAACGGCTACCGTAGCCTTTAGACACTTGTAGTATTATAAATATACCTAGCGTGTAGCCGACTATGAATCCTCTACTCCAAGGAGCTCTGGAAACTCTACTCACCGCAGGAACACAATACTAGGTTATTTGTGGATTAGGTTGGATATTAGGTGGAGATAATCAATCCATGAGTCAGACTGCCTCCAGTAGCTATAAAAGATATAGATATAGATTTATATCTCAAAAGGAATTTCTCTGTGCCTTACCAATCATCAACTGACATCATTTCTTCCACTAATACATTATATTTGGTATTAGCTGTAGCCTCGGTTACACCAGTGTTAACATTCATACATCCGACTCTCTATCTCAATCCCAATTCTTCATTCCGTAACGTTAAAGTCGTAGCGTACCTATATATTAAATAAAATATACCTTCATCAACTTACACACAAAGTCACAAAATCCACATTCTCTCTTTATTAGATTAATATAGATAGAGGTATTTATGCTATGTTTCAATATATTTTTTACCGATTTCAAAAAAGAGGATGTTCTCAATTCGAATGTATATTTTTTTAAATATATTATGTTCAGCCATTACTTCTTTGTTCATGAACCGATTTAGATGTTTTTTTTTTTGCTGGAAAGGAGATACCTTCAGGGTGATCCCATTTTATATTCGGTGTAAAATAATTGAAGTTGATTGTTTTTTGTCTATAATTTTTGTATGTAAAGGAAAAAATAATGTAATATAATAGTAACATAAAAATCGCTTATACCTTATACCATATAACAAAATGTTAGCCATCTATACAAGGTTAAGTTGGAAATAAGTTGTAGGTTACGGTCGATTTATTATTAGTATTGGTAGTTTAGTGAAGGTACACAGAGAAAGATTTAATAGGGGTTTTATGCGGCATAAATATAACGTAAGGTAAACTTCTGCTACCAGAGACAAATACGCCAAGTTCTATACAGAGTAGAATGATAACAGAATCAATTTGCTTTGGTAGGAAACGAAACTGCTGCCCTATGACATCAGTTAGAATTACTGGTTGTTGAATACACGCGGTAGAAATGAAACTTCTATATAAAATAATAAGTGAGAGGCAGAGCGAGAGAGAGATAAACTCTCTGCGTTATATCTTCCTTCTCTCATTTATTAGAACTGACCATACAGTTAGCCATAAGAGCCTTGAAACCTCAGCCAGCTTTTACAGGTTCACTGTTATCTTTCTTCTTTCTCATCTAACGAAATGTGCCTAAACGAGATGCGTCCTTGAAATTGGACTATTGACTTTCATCCAATTACCGAATCGTCACCTATGAAGATTCACTTTAAAAACTTTTTATAAAAGCGTCGTTAACAGATGGTATTCGAAATGAAAATACTAACTAAAAAACTAACATTTAGATGGCGCCATCTATTAACAATTTGTGTAATTAACATGAAAGCTTTTAGATAGTTTACATTCTTTATCGATAATGTACGATTAATGCGCATAGGTCAGCTAGTGTTAAAACAATTGATTTTACATACAAATTTAAAAGAGGACCTGTAATAAATACCTTGTTTCTCGGGCATACACATTCCTCGCAGTACACTGATGTACGACCTTACAAAACAAGATTAAAAAAAACGATTACATGGCAACGTAACGGCTCGTAACCCAAAAATCACGTTTGCATCGGGGTCAGTGGTGTTGGCCGTGAACCGAACGAGTTGACGGCCAGGGCCGGTGCGGCCGGTGACCCTAATAACGTAGACGATCTTAATTCTGTTTTTATTTGTTTTATTACGCTAGTATTCTTCTATATCTAGACTTATTATAAAAGTTATAAAACTCAACGTCTCTCTGTCTGTATGTTGGTATAAGTTCTTTTCACGCGAGAACCAATTATCCGATTTACGTGATTTCTTTTTAATTTATAGTTATTTTTTCTGGCCAGGTTATAGGATATATTTTGTTACATAAAGTACAGTACAAAATAAGCAGTGACCACAAAGGTGAATCAATTCGGAAATTATTATAAAGGAAACAAAAAAGAAATCCGACTGCAACAAAAACACTTGACAGTTTTTTTTTTGCTTTCATTTTGATTCCCAGACGTCGTACTTAAATATTATATAGCCTATGTCACTCCCACAATTAAGGAGAATCTAACGATATTTCTTATACTATAATTCATCACGCTGTTTAGGGTACAGAGATGTGACAAAAAAATATACATACATACATACGCTTGAAAAACATTCCCAGTCGATTAAAAATAGGCTTTTAGTGCGCTTAAATGACTTACGCTAAGTAAACCATAAGAGATAAATCAAATTAATTTACTAGATATTTTGATTAAAAAACTTCTAACTAATAGGCGACCACTTTGGGTGACAGGTGGGAGTGGGAGCAATACGATTCGCGCGTACGCTCGAACAACGGCATTCTGTTACAGTAGTCTATGCGAGCGGAGACAGACGCACAGCTAGTCTTATATATATAAAAATCTTGTGTGCATCTATTAGTGATTCTTTTGAACGACTTGACCGATTGAGACGATGGTGCATAGGTGGCGTTGTTTATGTTTGTGTGTGTGTGTGTGTGTGTGTGTGTGTCTACCGTAAAGGGCAGAACAACATCTGCCGATCCAGTTTATTTTATCTAAACTAACGTTATGATACTGTTATTTTTTCTATACAAACAAGTCTTACGAATTTATTCATTTACAGTTAATTTTAATATAATTTCAGTCATGTTATCACACTTAGAATTAATATAGGCTTTATTATTTTTTCATAAAAATAGTATTAAATTTTGAATACATTTAAAGTTTTACGGTAACCTTCAAATCGGTACAAAGAAGTACGCTTTGGCGTACTGTGATACTGTGCAACTATCTCTCTGCTAATATGTTTCTTACGTCCTACAATATGGGGGTACTTTAAACATATTACTGTCAAAAGGTTATTATAGGGTGGATCATTATGTGAAGGATAGTGAGGTCTGGAAGTGACTCCCTCTCTGTGCATCCACTGTAATATTATTATTGTACCTGAGTTTTTTGCCGATTCTTCTCGATGTCTGGGATATATTCCAAACCGGCGGTAGTGTTTTGACGTTCATAAGTGCCTTCTTAGGGCCTAAATTGAATAAAGATTATTTTAATTTTTTTTTAATTAACGTGAAGAGATTTGATCAGACCGGCATGGCAACGGCAACTTGCGATGGATTTTAGAACCCTAAGTGGCCACCGAGGTTCTTGGAGTGCTTTGTGTTCACTATCAGTTAAAAGCAGGTTACTTTGCCGTGGAACGATAAAAAAAATTAGGTCTCTGTAGAAGTGAAGATGAATAGAGAATATATTATCACGCTCTATGTCTTTCAGATAGCTAACTTTTTAAGTAACTGACTTTTTTGTTGATTTCTCGACGGTCGCTGTTCTCTTTAGATTGCACTGTTCTTACCATCAGCCAGATGTCGGTTATTTTGCCGAGTTATTATAAAAAAAGTATTTCGTTGAATACTAATCAAACCACTTAAAAAAAATATTTGGGAAATCACGTTTGATTAAAAATTACCGTCACGTCCTTGTGCCTCGAATACGATATGAATCACAATAAATAAATTAGAAAGTGCTAGAATTATGACAAAGAAATACCTTTGTCTTGTAAAGAATAAATAATATTTGGAAAAACCGCAGATACGACGCGTAGGTATCACCACCAGCTGTATGAGTCATGTAAAAAAATGAAAGTGTACCCATTTATACCTATAAATAAAATCAAAGAGAACGTTTGTTTTCAAACTTTCGCCATAAACAAACAATACAATATATTTATTTGTGACAATACAGTCATTGCAGGTTTTCAATTTAGAAGAATAGCTCCATCATATTCTGCCATTTGTGGTGTGCAAATTACAACAAAGAATTAACCTAATGTCCAAAATACCCATACGCCATTTTATTATACGTGATGCAAAAACTTTATACTTCGTTTAAAGCGTATTGCGTGCACGGAAATCTGTGAGATTTGGCATGGTTAAAGTTTATATGGAGAAAGAGTGCAGAAAGTTAACATTTATCTATAATATCTGTTACTAATGTTACATTAAATTGATCAGTGCTATTGACATTGTCACTCAATGAAAAGTGACTGCAAGTGATGTAATATTCATTGTTTAGTTTCATACTGCAAATGTCAAACAGAAAATAGTCTATGATTAAAAAATCGCTGGACGAATTTCGATCATTGGGCGATCATAGTATAATTAAATATCCAAAATAGTTAATATTATATTATTAAAATACACTTTTATTACACAATCATTAGATTATGTAAATGTTATATAATATTAATGTAAATTATAATCAAGACAATTTTTAACATAAAAGAAAACCAAGTTTAATTGTTTTGAAGAGTTCCCTTTTGTATCTTCGAAGTTGAAGGTCCAACACCAATGAAATTAAAATGGGACCATCCTTGAGGTATCTCCTATCCAAAAAAAAGAATCACCCAAATCGGTTTAAAACAAAGAAGTTATAGCTAAACATCCATAAAATATAATATATACATACATTCGAAATGAGTACATTCCTGTCTTTTGTGGAAATCGGTTAAAAATAAGTTAAAAAGGTAATTAATGCTTTAATAATATTTTACAATTAAATAAATAATCTTTAACTTCTTTCTAATACTTTAAACTCTTCGATGCTTAATTCTGTCAATCAAAATTGGTGATTATCCTAGCAATATACTAGCCAGCTCATCAGAAGTTGTTCAGTCTTTCCGGTAGTTAATGTCCCGACCACAGCGCCACCTATTTCATTCAGATATGGTAAATTATAGCAAATAACTAAATCTATACAAATAATAAACTTGAAGTGTCTGTTTATAATGTCCAAAGAACAGTTTTTTACTAAATGCCGTGAGTGAAGCCACGGGCACAGCTACTTACAAATAATATATATATATATATATATTTAAGTTATGCTGTTACTAATGTTAATTATATAGCGGTATCTATTTGCATTATGCTAAACATACATTCTAACGGAATCTTCTACAATATTTCCTCAAAGACTTGTTTATCGTCATATTTTCCTTATAACTGATGGAATTCTCGCTTTTGCTTAGAAATGAAATATCTGTTCTTAATCTTAATCCATTAATTAATAAGTGATTTCCTTTGATAGACGCTTCAGTATTGCAAATGTTATTGCTGACACGCACTGCACATGTTCATTGCGCAGAATTTTCAAACCCATTTTCAAAAACCTTGTGGTCTAGAATAAATGACAAGTACTTCGGTGTGTACATAAATACGGTTCGCCATTCGATCTATTTGATGTTTTTTTATACCGTATTGCAATTCCATAATATAAATAAGAAGTTAATTGAATAAAAAAGTCCTTGCGAAAATTAAATCGCTTAAAAAGCTAGCTGCGGTGAAAATAGTTAAGGTTGATTTCTGAAAAATATGTAAGATTTATATAATAGCAGTAAATTAGAGTTGTGCCTGCCACGGCTTCGCACTCGTTTGTTACTTAGTAATTATTTACATCGCGTAATTTTAGTTCGGCTCATATAGTCTATCAATTGAGAAATGCCACGTTTTCCCAGTGTAGAACTTTCTTCTAAATCAGTAGAGAATTAGTCTTTTTGATGATATCCATAATTATTATTGACAATTCCTATAGCCTATCAAACATAGAATGACTTATACTTCCCGTATACTTTCATCGTTAGTTGCCACTGGTATGCCGGCGTGCTCAAATATCACTCCGTCTCATGTTGTAGGAAGAAGGGAATCCAATGGTCGAGAAACAGTTCTATAGCCTTACAGTACAGCAAAGTGATAAAGTATCGAACTTGTTTGTTTCTACCGATATGGAGGTTACCGTAAAACTGTAAATGTAATGAATTTTTTTTTTTAATAAAAATAATAATAAAGACTTTATCTATATTAATAATACATGAAGCAAAATCTTTCGGTACCTTTTTAAACGTATTGCGTGCACGGAAGACTGATATTTGGCACGCTTAAAGTTTTGTAAGGAGAAGGAGAGCGGAAAGCTAAAATTTATCTATAATATCTGTTACTAATATAATAAATAAAATAAATTAATACTGCGAATCCTAAACCGACAAGTGCCATTGAACTTAGACCCCTCAAAATATTGACATTGTCACTCAACGAAAAGTGACAGCGAGTGATGTAGATAATACTCATTGTTTATGAAATCTGTAAATGTCAAAAAGAAAATAATCTATGAACAAAAAGTTTCTGGTCGAATTTCGAGCTTAGGGCGATTACTAGTTATTATTATTACTTACAAATAAGCAAATTCGAACGACTTGTTTTATGGAAAAAATAATAGTATCATAACATACCATCACGCCTGTATTCCCCGAAGGGTTAGGCAGAGGTGTACATTTGTACACCCACAGTTCGCCGAGTATGTTTTTAGGTCCCATGTAATAGGGGGCGTGCCTATTGCCATTAATCGGGCACGAAACCAAACTCCGAGCTGCCACTGAGAATTTCATAGGAAAAACCCAGTAACACTTTGCTCGACCTGGGATTCGAAACCCAGGACCTCGGTCATAGCAGTCGCGCTTACGACCACTAGGCTAACGAGGCAGTCTAATAATAATAATATAATATCATAACGTTAATTTAAACAAAACTAGCTGATCTGGCATACGTTGTTTTACCCTTTTTTAGTATTTAATTTATTTGTATAATGATTCGTTGGTAAATAAATGCAATAAAGTTAATACGGTTTTCTTTTTTACAGGTAAAATACGGTTTCATGATGGCGCGAAGAAAAAGTTTATGCGTAAAGTGGACTTTAGTTTTATTAGTGAGTGTATGTTTTTCCTTTGTTTATTCGCGACCTCAGGACTCATCTTCACCTGACGTGATATCTTCAACAAATAGTGTTTTGAAGGAATCAACAGAAACTACTCTAAGGTATAGATTTAGGAATGAATCACATTTTAATAGTATTAAGTTACCCATAGTTAGTTTTAATAACAATAACTCTCAAAATATTACTAATCTTGAAAATGTATTATTTAATGTTAAAAAAAATAATAATTCCGAAATATTTAATTTAAGGACAATAGATAGGAGGAGTCGATTATTGCGTAAAAAGTACAAAGTTAACCAAAAATTAAAATCTAAAATTAGACCTAACATTTTAATTAAGTCTAAAGTTCCTACTATAAGTGACTCATCACTATATCCTTTTGATGATGATTTATTAAATGATAAAAATAAATCGTCAATCAGGAAAGTAATAACGAAATGGACTGATAAAAGTAAATACGACGATTTAAATTTTTCTCACGATATCAAATCGTTAACGGAAAAAGACACAATAACATTCTCTGATCTCGAAAACGATAAACCTGGCAATGAAGATCAAAAAGATAAAATAAAATATACAAAAATTCATCAAAATCAATATTACACACCCAGCCTACAATATTCAGACGAAGCGCAAGTTTACTCAAATAATGTACACTTAATTGATCATACTATTCAAAAACCATATTACAGTTACACAGTACAACCAAATCCTACGCCAGTTGTCACGAATGTAGGTTACCCGGCACCGTGGCCGCAGAATCCACAACTCCATCGAAAAACAACTACAAGAAAACCTGCTCCGGTCACAGAACCGTTAAAAGATTACGACTATCATAACACTATTCATAATTACCCTAATTTCGATGTGACAACTTTCCAACCGGCTTCAGCTTATACGGAAAAGATTATAATAAGACCTGAAGAATATAGTGCATCGGCTGATGAATGCCCTACGATATATCTTACTCTAAATAACACATTCCAAGGGCAAGGGAAGGAAGCATGCCCCGATTTGAATATTGCTGTGAATACTAATGTCATTAATAAGAACGTTGTAATAGAGACTGAAGAGGATGATACCGATGGTATATTACCAGGTGGGTTCGGTTTACCCTTTGGTGATGATTCAGCGAATGATGAGTCTGGCAATGATTATTTCCAATCAGAAGAAAGTCAGGGACAACTTGATAGTGCGTCGGTTGAAGGAACAGAATTAGCTAATTACAATACTGTGAATGTTCTACAGTCAGAGTCAGCCGAGTCTGGTGGATTGGCGTCGCCTTCGTCGCACTCGCCGGTTATTTCAAAACCTTCGCGACCAAATAACGACGACGATGATGTATTCGGTTTTTCTTTCCTAGTAGATTTCTTTCGACCTGCAATAAATGCATTAGGTTGGTTAGCATCTATAAATCCTATAACATTTGGCCTTATACCTTTACTTTTGACTCCACTTGCATTCTTATTCGCCGGTTCTGGTATAGCTGCTTTGTTTTCATCATGGTTTTTGCCGTACGGTAGAGAAGCACCCGAAGTAATTCACCTGTACAAACCATCGTTACATTGGGAAGCTAGATTAAGAAACTGGAACTCAAACTCGTACCCCGAAACAAGGAGTGTGAGACCAGAGTCGAAGAGAATAAACAATGAGTTGGGAAATGAGAGACCATCAAAAGAAACTCTGTTCAATAAACTGCAGAATTGGATAAAAGCAACAGCGCTTAAATTAAAAAATACTGACAGCGATTTATTAATTAACCATAAAAGCAAAAGAAAGAAAAGAGAAATTTGGTTTAGAGAAGGTAAATAGTAAATATTTTTTAAATCATGAATGAAAATGATCACAAAGATTGTTGTTTTTATTATATTATTCCATCTATTTATTACATAGGTACATACTTCTTTGAATATTATTACTACCGTTTTTAAGAGACTAAATGTTTCCTATAATAAAGTGGCTTTGTGATGAATTCAGTGAAATAACAAAATGGTGGTTCCGTTGTTGGATATTTGCAGGGAGTTTTTCTCACATGTCAAAATGTATGACACATGTTTATATTTTCAAATCCACTACACTTGTGTACAATAACGAAGTTATATTTCGCAAAATGCCACCAATATTACTTAAATAATGCAAGTTTATGAATAAAAAATTAAAATCACTACATAACAAAGATCCCGCCAAAAATTTGACTGCATATTTAGTAAAAAAATGTTTTTTTCTCCTGTACAATCAATTTTACACTAGGTATTTCAATGACAAATAGGTTATTGTTTGAAACTAATTCATATGGGTAAATTCATATTAGAGGTAAGCTATGTAAATAAATATACGAAAAAAAAAAACATAATATTTATGTATTAATGGAGAGTATTATTAATTGATTATTATTTATTTATTTATTTATATATATTTTGTAATATAGGTGTATCATAAAATAAATTAAATTATTAATGAAACTTAATCGTTAATCATTTTTGTACAAAATTATTTTATAATAAATCATAGATAATATTAATAAAGATTTAAATTTAATTATTTTATTTTAATTTTATTTTAAATAATTTATAGCGACAAATACAACAATTTGAAGATGTGCTAGTGAAAAAGAGGAATGCTTACAAATAATATTTTGTGTACTATTTTGTATAATATTTCTCTATAATTAGAACATTTCGACTGGTGGAGTAACTCCATCGTAGAGAAGATCGAAGCCAAATAATATTGTGTTGTGTTCCTGCAATAAGTAAGGTCCCCAGAGCTCCGTAGGGTAGAGGGGTTCAAGTTTAACAAAGCACTAGTGATATCTTTGCATAAAACAAGCATACATAGGCTATAACAGTCGATTACCATCAGGCCGACCATAGGCTTTTTTGGCAATTTAGTTTAAAAAAAAAAAAAAAAAAAAAAAAAAACTTTAAACAATTAATACTTAATTACATAACTTTAACACAATATATTACGTTGATGA
The DNA here is from genome assembly GCA_033032175.1 of Saturnia japonica. Classification (NCBI taxonomy): domain Eukaryota; kingdom Metazoa; phylum Arthropoda; class Insecta; order Lepidoptera; family Saturniidae; genus Saturnia; species Saturnia japonica. The sequence continues at coordinate 2,156,099 of CM065317.1, forward strand.
ACGTAAACAATCGTTGTATGTGTAATCATACATAGTTACTGTAATTATTTTTGAAATGTTTATATATAAAAATGTAATATACACGTGATTATTATTTATAACAATAATATTACACAATTATTGAAAATTAAAAAAGGAATGTATGTGAAATTTTCTCGAATCACGTATCTTTAATAAGCGACCTTTAAAATAGTTAAACAAATATTATGAATAAATTTTTGGGGCAATGTTTCCCGATGGACTTGGTGTGTGAAAAGTTATTACGTACCCTAAATACTAATTTGATAATATTATGACGTTTAACATGTGAGTAAGAACAAGCTATAATAATAATAATACCAGACTGTTTGTGTCCTCCTGCTGGGCAAAGGTTTGTTCCCGAGGGGAGAGACGGATTTAATCAAAGACTCACCCCACCCAGCCCACTATCTCGGAAGCAATTCCTATAAATCTAGATTTTCTAAAAGGCTGAGTCGCTGACGTCAGGTAATTTAGAAATAATGTGTCGCGTACAAGGTGGGTATGCAATTATAATGATACTATATGTTATTATATCGGGAATTTTAAGCTAATACCTGAATATATTTCAAGAACCCAGCAAATATGTAGGTACATAATGTAATACGTGAAGCAAAAGCTTTCAGTACCTTTTAAAGCGTATTGCGTGCACGGAAGACTGTGAGATTCGGCATGGCTAACGTTTATATGGAGAAAGGAGTGCACAAAGCTAATATTTATCTATAATATCTGTTACTTATAGTATATTAAATTAAATAAATTAATACTGCGAATCCTAACCGGACCAGTGCCATTGAACTTAGACCCCCCAAAATATTGACATTGTCACTCAATGAAAAGTGACAGCAAGTGATGCAAATAATACTCATTGTTTAGGTTCATGAATACTGCAAATGTCAAACAGAAAATAGTTTATAATTAAAAAGTCGGTGGTTGAATTTCGAGCTTAGGGCGATCGCTAGTATATATAAATATGCGACAACTTGTCAGTTGTGGATAAACAAGAACCAAAGTTCCAAATCAGAATTATTCTGTACTCTTTTTCTATTTCCTTCTCCATTGTAATTGGTTTTCTATATTTTACATATGTGACAAATTTTATTATACATTCCCTATTATATAATGTTAATAGCGTTAATTTTTGTTGATTTCAGACAAACGATTCAAAATACATCAGAATTGAAGGCTCAACATGATTCGGCTTCAACTTCTAACACTCCAAGAGATGTCAAAGCTAAAGTTCCAATCCACGAATCGATGAAAACAGTTGCTAATCAGTTACTTGATAATCTTGAAAATGTATCATTAGAAACACCTGTTATTGCCGACATCAGAATTCCCCCTAAAGTTAAAACCCAAGTCAAGCATAAAATAAAAACTAGAAATGAAGATGGTGTAGCTTTATATAATGGACATGCCGGTGAAGCAATTCCCGTATCAGTAGAAGAAATTGAGTCAGAAAATAAACTAAGCGAGGGTATAAACGAATCTTCAACTTCTAATGATGGCATCTCAACATGGATCTTATTAAGTAACCCTTCAAACATTCCATCCGTTTCTACAGAGCCGACCAAAATTCAGGACACCCAGAAGAAACAAAAACCAGCATCAAAAAACAAAACCAAAAGACCACAAAACAACAAACCACCTGTTGTTAAGCGTCCTGCTACTATAGGTAGTACTAATAAAGCTGATTTGGTTGCTGGAGGATCAGCCATCAATGAAAATGTATACAACAAAATAAAAGATACAGTATTATCAAATGTTCAGAAAAACAAAAGTACTACCACTCAAAAAACAACTACTACAACGGTTACGCCCATAACCCAAGTTTCTACAACAAAAATAGAAGTTACTAAGGCTCCAGTTGCTAAATTGACGTCGAAAACTAAGAAGAATAAGAACAAACAAAAAACCACAACTACAGAAGAAACTATTAGTAGCGAGTCATCTTTATTACCCATGGAACCTAAAGAGCAAGAAATAGAATTAGAAATTAGTACACCAGCTACAACCACAAAAAAACCGAAACGTACGACTACAAGGAAGAAGACTAAAACAAAGAAAAGGAAAACATCAACCACTAAACCAGTGACCAGTTTAACTGAAGTTAAGACGACGTCAAACAAAACTAAATCAGCTAAACCTGGGAAGAAACCATTTGAAACCGGTGCTATAACTACACAAATATATAATTACTTTTCTAGAGAGGTTATGCCATCAGTTGGAGTAGGTGTTTTAGGGTTAGCCAGTTTAGTTGGTATAGCAGGATACTTCCTATATCCATTTGCATCACCTGTTAGAAGAACTTTCGAAGTTGATAAAAAAGATGATATATATAAATATAATGCCGAAGAATACGCTAGTGAAGGCAATGGGCAAGCTGAAGAAGAAATGCTAGGGACAGTGTTAGCTGGAATGCCAGCCCATGCGAAACAAAAACTCAATCCATACGCAGGTCAAACCGCTCATATTAATAGATACCAAATTAAAAAAGATCACAATCTAAGGTACCGTCATGTGGCTGGCTATGACCCTAACTATAGTCGCTACCCTCAACAAAAGACCGGTATTGCTCATGCTGCAGTTTATGCAAAGCCCATAAATTACACTCCACAATTATATGAGAGCAGACAAACTTATACAACAGAAAGAAATAATTATAATTATGAAAAACCTCAAAGTCACACTCCATATCCAGCCGTTGAACCTATTTATGCTGCACCACAAACAGGATCAGGAACATCATCTTTTGGCGACTTAAGCGATACTTCAAGCTCTGTCGTGTATGGGATTAAACCATCGTCAGAGTCAGATTTCAAACCAGTTTACCCTTTCGAAGCTCAGTTTTATAGTGATTCAACAAATAGCCCAGAAGTACCAACGTCTATGTATCTAGGATCGAATAATGAAGAACATGAAGCTGAAATTGAAAACTCAAGCATCAGCAATGAATCTGAAGATCACAAATTTGTTGTAGGAAATGTTCCTAAAGAGTTAGTAGATACACCTACAACAGCTGTTGTTCCGGAATACGGTCCAAGAAAAATAAAAAAACGTAGTATATCAAGCTCGCTTGAAGAAATTCTAAGAGCAGAAAAAGAAAATAAAGATATTTTTATTAGTAACGAAATTGATGACTCTTACAATTTACCCATTAGAAATTTAGCTCCCATTACTGAACCCTTGCCTATGAATGATGCAAGTATACCCAAAGATGTGATGCCTATTTATGCCGTTTCCGTAGATCAGACGGAAAATCAAAAGCCCAATGAACCGACCACAGCTAAAAGCGAAGTGGTTGAGAGTGTATCTACATTACCTATAAATAATAACAAGGAAACACAAACAACAGATTTATCAAATAAATTAGACACAACAACAAAGTCGTTTAGAGTTTATGAAGTATTTTCTGCGGGAAATACTGTTTCTGACGGGCGACCAACATACAAGGAATCAACATTGTTACCAACTTCAACACAGTACGAAAATACAGCAACAGAAACTACTGATACTTATAAAACTGAAACAACATTCAGTTCTTTCTCTTCAGCTACGGAAGTGCCTTCATCACAACCGCAATCTACAAATAATCCTGATCTCATAACATACCCACCTTTAAGCCCATCAGGTGGATTCCTTTCGTTCTTGCAGAGACTCATTGATTTTAAATTCAGACTAGGTTTGAGCATACTAAAGAGTACGTCAGATTCTTTAAATAGATATCTTCGCGATATGGAGAATAGAGTGCGGAAAGTCGCTAACGCATCGCAAAAATAACTACTCATTACTAAATTATAAGTTATATTCACGGAAGTTTATTATATTTATTCGTTTTATATTTCATTGCAAAGATGAAAACTATTTTGTAGTTAATAATAATATATACATCAATTAAAAATCCTGTTTACTGTTGGATTTTGGATGTGGCATGTGGCCGTAATATGTTTGCTCCGACACGTATATTTTACTGCTATTACAACTTAGGTGATTTGTATAGGAATACTAAAACTTACATATTATATTATTTAAAAGTCATAAGTCTGATAGATAATTACTATAACACGCTATTAATATATACAAATAATAATATTATATTTATAGTAATAATTTAAATTGTACTAGCAAACCCAGCCACGCGTTGCTGTGGCTAAAAAAATGTTTTGATCCGATCGCTACCAAACTTTACACTTACAGGATAACCCGGTGGGCTAATAACTATGAAGATAGTCTGAAAGTTTCATCAAAATCGTCCCGGACGTTAAGGAGTCCATAGGAAACATATTTAAATATATGTAGATCATAAATTAAAACATATTTTTCCTATTATTATTATTATTATAAAAAAAAAAATATCGGCTTAGATTTAGAACGTTTTAATAAAACATTAATGTTATCAATCTATTCCGTTAAAAGTTTAAAAGTTATAAAGGCATAAAACGCTTACATTACCACGTTGTGTGGTAAATGTTTTGTGATAGATGCGGACTTTATGTTGCAAGGAAAACAACTTAGTCTAATAATTTTTAAATTTTTTTTAATAGAAGCACCATCTATTAACCATAAACGACAACAATGAAAATTATGTTTAAGGCACAAAATTTCCAGGGTGAAATTTTTTATAATAAATGATATGTAATACTTTAATAGTTATTTAGTTAAATAATAAGTACAAGGAAAGTATTGGGTATGTTATCAGAAATTTTCGATTTATATTTTCAGAACGTTATCCTCGATCTCGTATGGCCGAGGGAAGCCTGCTGAATTTATATTGTGATAAAAAATAGAACACCGTTTTTGATTGAACATAATTTTTTATACAATAATTATCAAAACTTTATCCTTCATAATAGCAATTGATATTTTCATCATTACAAATTATTGTTAAAAATAATTAATTTTAAATATAAAAAAGTGATGTAAATATTTATATGAATTAAAACACCTGACCCAAAAATCTGTAATGGTAGTTTACTGCCATCTAGCGTAACACAGACACAATAAAAGTAAATTGATATTAAAGACATTGAAGTTAAGCAATTGTTACAAAAACTTCTACTAGATGTCGCGTTAGGACGGCAACCATTTTAATGTCATTGTAGAAGAAAGAGAAAAGAGTTTTTGGCGGTTGTAGTTAAGTTCACACAAATCACAAATAGCATTGAGTAGGTGTTTGGTATTTTATCTGAAATTGCCAATTTGCCATAATTATAAAGGCATAAAATGCTTACATTACCACGTTGTCTGGTAAATGTTTTGTGGTAGATGCGGACTTTATGTTGCAAGGAAAACAACTTAGTCATAATTATTTTTAAATTTTTTGTCCTTTAAAAAATAAATAAACTAAATAAATATACACATACCTCTGGTGTAGTATGTATAATATCATACAAAATACCTACTTAAACGACATAATAATAGTTTTATCACAGTTTTTCTCAAATCTGTGAACTTTATTTAAGTTTTTATCAATGTCTTTGATTTGTACTATTTTTGTGTTAAACTGTTGTAATCTAGTTTATATATATTTTTAATTTTATTGTATTTGCCGTAGTTTAAGTAATAGCAGGCTCAATATACCTACTTTTAAATTTAAAATTGTCATTAGAATATATTATATTGTTATTAAAGTTGTAAATCTTTTACATAGTAAACAAATAAAATATTTGAATGGCAGGATGTTTCTGATCATTTTTTATTTTATTAATCTTTAATTCTTATAGCCTAGTGGTCGTAAGCGCGACTGATATGGTCGAGGTCCTGGGTTCGATTCCCGGGTCGAGCAAAGTGTTATTGGGTTTTCTATTAAATTCTCAGTAGCAGCTCGGAGTTTGGCTTTGTGCCCGATTAATGCCAATAGGCTCGCCCCCTATTACATGGGACCTAAAAAACATACACTGCGAACTGTGGGCATGTACATTGCACAACTCTGCGTTACCTTCGAGGATATAGGTGTGATGCTATGTATGTATGTTTACTTCTTATTATAAAGATCAAGATATGGTCTTTTTTTTTGTTTGAACGCGCTAATATCATGAACTACCAGGCGGATTTGAATAATTATTTGCATTATGTAGGCTACATAACTTCACGCTCCGACACTGAAGAGTGGAGCAGAAATAATGAATGTCTAACAATCTGACGAGTACGGGAATTGAGAACAGGAATAAGCTTTATTAAATTAAGGCCCCAAGAAGGCATTTATGAACGCCGAAACATTACTGCTAGTTCTGAAAATATCCCAGACATTGAGAAGAACCGGTAAGAAACTCGATCGGGCTTATCTTTTTTTTTACAACTATACATAAGTGTTAATGTAAAATAATAATATTAATTTAGTGGATGCACAGAGAGGGAGTCACTTCCAGTCATTAATGTCATTCAAATAATGATCTACCCTATAATAACCTTTTGAAAGTAAAGCCCGATTGACATGGTCCTTGAACTTGTTGTTCGGCAAATCAGTAATATGCGTCGGGATCTTATTATAAAACCTGACACAATTACTTAAAAAACTTTTATAGACTACGACTAATTTATCTCTATTTCAAGTATTAACATTGTGCTGATCTTTGACAAAATCTAACTTGACTAAGTTTTTACGAACATACATTAAGTTATCAGGGATGTATTGGGAGGGCTAAGTTAAAATATTATAATATATTCCTGAAATTTGTTCTTTAGTGATTCACGAGGTATCACGTTGTAAATTGCAAATAATAGTTAGTTAGTTTATTAGACTTTTAGAATCGGTAGTCTATTTGCTTACATTTTCGAATTGACTAATGTTGTAAGCCTGAAGGGCCTTTAAAGCTCCACCGGGCTTTGAGGCTCTCAGCTGAAATGACAAAAAGCGTAAGGAAACCACAATAGTACGAACCCTCGCCTTGAGCTGCTACCGTATATGCAATTCCATGAATTGAATTTAACTATCGCTTAAATCTAACTAAATATGCGCATATTATGTAGGTATTTAATTCCTCTTGACATTTTTTTTACTAAGCCTAACTAGGCCAAAAAATAAATAAAAGGTCTCTTAAGATTTAGCATTATGGGCACAATTTTACCTGAAGTCAAGAGACAATGACGCGCAAGCTGAAGACACGCTAAGCCTAGTGGGGAAAGTGGTTCTCAAGTACAGCTGCCGAAACCTATGGGTTTTTGGTTTATGGTACCTATTTTCAACTTGATGGTGGTAGCTAGCCAAGCCTGCAATAGATAATTACCACCATGCTATGGTTTATCACAAAGTCTTGTAGGTACTATAGAAGTATAAAGATCCTGAAATTTTTAGACTTCAATCTAAATAATTTTTTGAGAAAATAAAAATGAGTAAAAAAGAGAAAATATTTTATTTTTTCATGAGTTTGTTCACCTAAAAATCTGTTAACAATATCTATGAAACCTCTCTATTGCGTACATAACATGTTACATTTTGAAACGAAATATTTTTTATTTTTTAATAATTTTTATTTTTCTTAGAAACTGATTTAGATTGAAGTCTAAAAATTTTAGGATCTTAACACTTCTATAGTAATTACATGCCCAAAAATATCATTAAAATATTTGTAAAAGGCACTTTTGCTTTGCTTATCCCCTTATGGCCTTTACTAATTTCAATTTAATTACTAACTCTCCGATTAGCTCACAGTGTAGGAAATGAAATGAAAAAACCTAAACCACTTAAAAAAAAATTTTTTTAGCCGACTTCAAAAAAAGGCGGAGGGGGGAGGGGTTACTCAATTCCAATGTTTTTTTTGGTTGTTCAGACATAACTTCTTTTTTTATGAACCGATTTAGATGTTTTTTTTTTCTTGGATAAGAGCTATCTCAAGGGTGGTTTAATTTTAATTTCTTTACCATTGGACCTTCAATTAATAAGATAGATCAGAGAACTCTTCAAAATCATTGATGTTTTTTTTGTTTTTTGTTAAAAATTGTCTTGTAGTACCATAAAATACTTAGTGATAAATATTTAAATGTAAATTTCAGGGTGTTTAGTTTCGCCAATGGGAAAGATGCAGCGGTGAGATATCTAGGATCTGTTATTCTAAATCCAAATCAAAAATTGTTTATTCTATGTAGTCTCCCAGAAGGCGCCCGTATGAACATAACTTATGATCTATACAGATAAATAAAAATGAAGTGTCTATTACTAAATTACTTAAAATTAAGATATTACTAAATGCATTACAAAGTATATACGGTAGGTAGGTAATTATAACAGAAAACCAAGTTTTCAATTTTTTGTTTGTCTGTCTGTGTGTTCCGTCCAATTTACGAAAGGGTTGAATCGTTTTTGACGGGACTTTCACTGGCGGATAACTGATGTTATAAGAAATAACATAGGCTAGTTTTATTTTACAAAAATAATTTCGGTGCAACGCAAATAATAAGCATTTTTATCTTCACAATAAACAGCGGGTGACTGCAGTACCGACGGCATTCTGTAGTCCAAGTAAACGGAGCCGCGGGCACAGCTAGTTAGTATATAAACTAAAAAGTTCAAACTAACAATTTTGGAATTTGTCTCCATTCACCACCGGTAACATGGCATCATAAAACAGCGTCGACCCTATCTTCACCCTAAAGCCCTGGAGGAAAACAAACGTCTTTTATAGTGTCGGACGGGAGAAAACATTAACCCTTTTAGTAGCCCTTTAGTGACGTCTGGCGACCGCGAGGCTAAAGGTTTATTAAGGGTTTCCACACTCCAATGAACTACCATCGTGTCTTTAGTGTTTGGGGACACAAAATATTTTAATAGGCGGTGACTGTTTCAAGTTATTTGGAGTTTTTATATTTGGACATGTTTTTATTATAACACTAGCTGTATCCCACGGTTTCACCCGTGTTAATTTTATCCTATAAATTCCGCGCCGCGCTGCAAATGTACCCGTGTAGCCTTGTGGTGTTCTTCCTGCAAATACAATTTTTTTATATTTTTTCAGTATCGCCTAAACTATGGGTCCAAATAACATACTTTATAGGAAAAAATTTAACTTCATAAAATTGTCTTTATGCTGAATTAACTTTTGTTCGTAAAAATTAATATGCGATGCATAAAAATAATAATCATATATCACTTCTTAATTTTCAACCAATTTTTGTCACAAAATACCTTATTGTGGCTTATGTATAAGAGATAGGCATATGCTATCGTGGATTTTTTTTAGATATACTAAAGGCCAATATTTTTGTAGAGCATTGTATTTAGGTATCATAAGCCATTATGTCAGCGAACGCGGATACAGCAGTTTGAGAGGGCTGTCACTGCCGACTAACTTTATACTTAACAAAAATCAATATTTAAGGCTGACTGGGTGATTTAGCCTAATGTTAGATATCCTATACTATTTATTTGTGAGTCTGGCTATCATATATAAAAATAATTTTTAGAATCCAAAACAAACAAAAGAACTTTTGCGCTTTATTATATTACTACTTGTGCCCCACGGTTTCACCCGTGTAAATTTTATACGACAAATATCGTCAACGCACACGTGTAGGCAATTTTTTATACTTTATGTAAAACTATCGACATTTTTATGAGGAACAAATTAATTATGATATAGTCTATGTTACTCGCTGATACTGTAGCTATATAGTGGTGAAAGAATTTTTATAATCGGTTCAGTAGTTTCTGAATTTATCCACTACAAAAAAAAAACAAATATTTTCTCTATAAAATATTGGTATATGTTAGTAAATTAATGTCCGTTTAAAAGCGTCGAATTAAGGCGGCGCCATGGTAATATGTGTGCAAATTTTAAGCATAGCAACAAAAATTATAAATTTTTAATTTTCGCCCATTTGAACCACATTTCACTCCACAAACTTTTTACATTATTATAGTTCATTTTTTTTTTGTTTTACCAACAGTAAAACTATACATTCACGATCAAGTATCTTTCTCTATTGCTACGCTAGCGCCATTTTGGCGAGTTTTTGAATTGTAATTTGCTGCTTAGGGCTGGAAATTTTTTAATTCCATCGCGTCGCTCAAGTTTCAATTCTGTGTTTGTTTTGTTGTCTATTGTGGTTAATACTCTGCTCATCATCTCAGCAACGATCACCACAATATAATATAATTTATGGACACAAATTCACACACGGCCATTTAAAGATAAATATAAAGATAACGTTTATTACTACGCCTGTATCGCGAGGAACCAGTTAACAATTACATAACATAATAAAAGTTACGTAGGTTAAACTAAAGAGAGTTATACTTAACAAAACAAAAAATAAAAAGTACTAATGAAAACCAAACAAAACGCTATACAATGAAATTTAAAAACTTGAAAATTTGAGTTCTTTAACCAGCGTCTCTGTCTCACCGTAATTTAACAATAATAGCAAATCAAAAATTAGTTTTTTTGCTTCATATATTGAACAATCTTTAAGAGTACTGCAGTGTTTAAGGATGGCGTTATATATTGAAGCTCTTATGTAATCCCCAAAACGCTTACCAAAATTGGTAAGTGTTCTTGGTACTAGTAAATTAAAAATGCGTTTAGTACGTAAAAAGTTATAGTAAGACATGGAAATAAGTGATTTATGGGTTTACTAAAGTAATTTTAAACAAAAATAACTTACGAACAGATAAAACCATCGCCTCAGCGTACAAGGCTACCGTTGGAAATTGAAAGTATTTTTTTAACATCACTTTCAACACGGACCTTTGCGCTTTTTTGATTTCCAACATAGTGGTCCTCGCTGTGATGCAATAACCAGTATGATGCCATTTTCAAGCCTTTTTCTGTTATGTCAACTGTACTTTCCCAGTTCTTCCCATTAAAAAGGATCACTGTGTTATCAGCATAACAAATAATTTAGGCGTTATGAATTTGGAGGTTCATGATGTCATTAATATAGATTATGAAAAGGATGGGGCCAAGAATACTACCCTGTGGCACTCCAAATTTTATTAGTTCTGTAGTACTTTTGTATGAACCCACCATAACCAGTTGTAACCTCCCATTTGAAGTAGAATTAAGGTTAACACAGTGCCAAAAGCTTTGCCCAGATCTAAGAATACGCCTATACAACTGGAATTACTGTCTAAATAAGAGAAAATAAGGTTAACCAAAAGTGAGGAAGCATTTTCCGTGGATTGGGTTCTGCCTAAATCCGAATTGTCTGTCAGATAAAAAACTGAAATGCTCCAGGAACTTCACAAGACGTGTGTTAATTAGTTTTTCTAAAATTTTGGAAAAAGCTCAAAGTAAATATATTGGTTTGTAGTTTACGGGAATGTCTTTAGGCCCATCTTTGTGAATAGGGGTGACAGATGTTACCTTCCAGAGCTCCGGAAAGCAGCCGGAACTCAAACTAAGATTGAAAATATGAGTGATGGTTTTTATGATACAGTTTTTAACTTGTTTAATGTGTTTGTTGTTTATTCCGTCAAGGACCGGTGCGATAACAAGTTTTAGCTGCATGATAATGACTTCAATTTCTTTAAAGTCCATCGGCTGCATAACAAAGGACCTATCTGTGCCATGGCTGTCATGTGATTTACTGGCAAGACTTTTTTCCGATTCATCAGTTTGTGTATGGATAAGACCATCTAATTTTTGACAGACAGCTGAGAAGAATTTATTACAGTTATTTAAAGACTCTTCTGATAACATAAGCTCGAAGGGTCGAGTGTTCTGCTTCTTCATGTTGCATATGTCTTTAACAACATTCCAAAGCTTCGTTGGATTATGGGTGTTAGCGGAGAGTTCGTGTTTATCGTGCTGTGATTTAAGTTTTTTCAGAAGGTTTTTACAAAAAATTTGTATCTATTATATGTTAGCTGAAGGACCACGTCATTTGGGAACTGCTTTGATTTCAAATGTAATCTGTCACGGTGTTGAGTACATCGAAGTAGTCCAGGTGTCACCCAAGGTTTCAGTGTGAATCTAGATCTAGGAATATTAACTATTTTTGAGTATTTATCTATTGTGTATTGAATGATAGTCATGAAGGTACTAGTTGCATCGTTCACGTCGGATTCACCCAAAACGTCACACCAATCCACTGATGATAGCTCAGTCGCAACACTTTCTAAATCAATTACTGTTTTTGTTCTGTTTAGCTTAGGATAGATCAATAAATTATTAGAAATTTCAATAGCGACAGCTTTGTGATCTGTCACATTGAGGTCACAAATTAAACCTTCCACTAAGCGATTCGTTTTCACAAATATATGATCTAAACAGGCTTTTTCGCGTGTAGGTATTGTAATAGCTGTTATCAGTCCATTTTCTGCAAGAAGACAAATATATGAAGTGACGTCAACGTGCTGGTTATGGGAGGAGAGAATGTCTATGTTTATATCCCTAGCAATGATTAATTGATTCATAGAGTTGAGTGAGTTCAGTGTTGTCTCTAGTTCTAAAAGGAAGTTTGTTGCAGTGAAGGAGGGAGATCTATAAAAACTGAGAATTGTAATGAGGTTCGGAATGTCCACCAGTAGGCAGCACGCTTCATTGAATAAGGGTTCTGATACAGTTGCATTATATGGTCTCTAACATACACAACCACACCCCCGTTTTAATTTATCTTATGTGTAGTATATAGTACGAGTAATAGCCCGGAATTTCTTCTATTGATAAAGTATCTTGTAGTCTACATTCAGTCAACACTAGAATATCAAAGTCTACCTGTGTTCTGTGCAGGTTTAATAGGAAGAAATCAAAGTTTTTATTAATGCTGTGAATATTATAGGTCAAAAGTTTAAAATTACTCATTTGTTTAAAAACTGTGATGTAAAGGTCAGGGGTGTCAATATCATGGCATGCTATTATGAAAGCAGAGTCTATACCGTCTGCCACTTCAGCACTGTTCATTTTAGAAGAAGACGAAAGATTGTATTACAAATGAACGTGAAGCACTGTTAGGTAAGTGTGCAGTTAAAATAAAAATGAATGACAAAGATTTAACTATTTTGAAAAGGTTATGAAGTAACTTAGACTATAATCTACAATTATTATGATCTAACATTGACACTGTATTATTTGTGCTAAAGTATTCAATGGACTGCCATGAGCTACTAAATATAAACCGGCGGCATAAACTTTGAATCGAGTTTCTTGCTATTGTATTTGTGTTCAAAACGATTAAAATTGAATGAAAATTAGGGGCACATGTATAGTTGCTAAGGAACCCAAATAGACTTAATGTGAAACATTCCTTGACTAGAACGTGAGATCCATATAGTAACAAAGAGCTTGTGTAACATATAAATCTAGGATAAAGTATATATTATCAAAACAATAGGAATCATAGGGAGCATCACAGACAAATCTTCTATAATGAGTAACATAACTATATATATACCTTCAATTGGCGAGAATTCCTGGGAATAGAGATTTCCATTGTCGGTGGTGAGCCCGCGGCGCTCTGGCGGCGCGTAGAATCTGGTCGCGCGGGGCTCGGCGCGTCATTCCAAACTAAGAAAAGCTTGCAATATGGTAACTAAATAGCTAATATACATACATATATAGATATTTAACACCCAGATACACAACTGACATTTATGCTCATCACACAAAAGTCAGTCATGGGCGGGGATTGAAACCGCTACCTCTCGGCTCAATAGTAGCGTTTACTACCACAGCGCCACGAGGCCGTTCTTGCACTGTTTGTATCAAAATAAAAGAACACTTTCATTAATATCTGTCTGTCTTTCGAATTATTATTTACAATTAATAATTACGTTTAGTGGATGCACAGAGAGGGAGCCATTTACAGATATCTCTATCATGATCCACCTTTTTGACAGTAAAGTCTGCTTGACGTGGTCCTTGAACCCAACGCCCGTTAAATCGGTAATGTGGTTTGGAACCTTATTTTAGAACCTAACTCAACCACCTAAAAAACTTTTTTTTTCCTTTCCGAGTCTAAAACATGGGATGAGTAATTAGTATTGAATTTTACTATGAAAACTATACCGGTCGGTTACAAAATCGAACTTATCTAAGTTTTTGCGAACATGCCTACATTAAATTATCAAGGACGTATTGGGAGAGCAAAGTTGAGTTATTAAGTTCTTGAAACTTGTTTTTCCAGTTCATCAGGCGGGTGGATCCTGTTTGGTACTGTAAAATTCGGAACATGAGTACCAATAAAACACGGAATATTTCCATACGCCTCTATTACTCGTAAGCCTGGTTCGGGTATCTGAAACGGCAAATCCTCTATCTATCCACATACCAATGTGAGATCACGAAGGTACAATAAATCAAATTCTCATTTAGAAAACCGCAACGTTCTATTGTGGAAGGGTTGTAAAATTGTATACGGAATCAACCCTCGGAATAAATTAACGTCCATTGTTACAAAATAACTACAGAATCATTTCAGCGCCGATTTAAATACAAAGCGGCTTAACAATACCATTAATGATCGACATCGCTTTATGGTTACGCTTTTTGCTCAGTTTATGGGGACATTAGAGACACTGGGTCATTTAAAATTAATTATTAAGCTCTATCTAGCTGATCCGTGCAAATATTTCGCACATTACATGAGACAATTTTATTTTAACTTTATTAACACTGCCTCATAGCCTAGTAGTCGTAAGCGGGTCCCGGTAAGGTCCTAGGTTCGATTCCCAGGTCGAGCAAAGTGTATTGAGTTTTTGTATGAAATTCTCAGTAGGTAGCAGCTCGAAGTTTGGCTTTGTGCCCGATTAATGGCAATAGACACGCCCCCTATTATATGGGACCGAAAAAGATACCCGGCGAACTATGGGTGTACATTAGGAACACCTCTACCTAACCCCTCGGGGATATAGGCGTAATGGTATTGTTGGGATTATGGATATGTGACAGTGTATTCTTTATAATGATTGAAGATTTTATTCATTGGAAGATTTTTATTTATTTAAATAGAGTTTTCGGAAGTGTGTCTTTAACACCATCAAGGATCAGAGAGAACTAACTGCTTACAACTATATTTCTACAGTTGTCCTTTTACATCGTGTAACATTTGGTGTTTATGCAGTCTATACAATACTCGAATTCTACCTAGTTTTTATGACTCGTAGTTCGGGTGTTTTAAACTATCTTTCTCCGAAATAATAAATGAAAAATGAATGAAAAGGGTAAAAATGTGTTCACCAAATGTTACTTAAAAGGAAACTTTTACTTTCAGAACAAAACAAATTTAAAACATTTAAAATATAATATCTCAAAGAGAACGATTTTTGTAGACGAACTCAATATTACAACAGGTATAAATAATACCAACTTCACTGATATTGAGGGGTTCTCTGGTGTATCTACAAAGTCTAATAGTCCAATGCTAATGAAAATTAAATTGGCATCATCCTTTTCCAACAAAAAAAGAACCATCCAAATCGTTTCATAAACAAAGAAGTTATGGCTGAACATCCATTATAAAATATACATTCGATGAAAACCTCTTCCTTTTTGAAACGGTTAAAAATGTAAACAATCAGAAAGCTGCCATTTTAATTAAACATAATATTAAATGTTAGTTGCACTTCTAGACACACGGCAGTGTACCAGCAGCCAAGTTCGAAACGGGCGACATCGACCAGTGTCTATATTTACACGAACTATATCATTTCCATTTCTTTATTTTCTCGATGACAGCTTCTGTGAAAACTTGAACGAGCGTCTTTTTACATTATGTATGCATTATTTTATAAAAATATGACGTTTACACACGTACAAGGTTATACCAGAGTCGGTGAAACTGACAGGGATGGAGCTATATCGATAAACGTAACACGATAACAGACCCGATATTTTTTTACAAAATGTAAGAAACTAAACCACTGCCGGATACTTTTGTACAAATTTATTAACTAATATTATATTTCATTACAAGATGTTACACGTATTAATTCTTGATTGATAATGCCAACTTCTTAAAAAATTTCGAAACTGTTGTAAAATAAGTAGGTATAGGTAGGTACTCGACAATCAAATGAAATAGTTATAACGGCAGGCAATCTTTATTTATTTATTTTAATCAAAATCTGATGAATCATCATCGACGTCGACATATGCGATTGATATCATTACTTATTTGGTCACAACACTACAACTATCAAATTAGAACTGTCATCGAGAAAATAAAGAAATGGAAATAGTATACGAGCTACATTTGACCCCTCCATAAGTCAAAAACTATTAAACCTGTACACTTGAAATTTTAATATGATTCTGTTATAATTTATGAATGTAAGCCTGGATTTTCTTGTGTTGATCACTTTTCTTGGGTTTATTCAATTAAATGTTCAAATTTAATTATACTTTTGTATTTCACAACATTCTACAAGCACAGTACAATCATATATCTTATTTCGGAAGTGTTAAGTGTTGCCAGCTATATAAAATCACAAGGTACATTATTTTATTAGCATTTTATTGCAAGTATAAAATCATATTATTCAACAGATCCCTTCAACACCTATACTCCCAAAACTTTACAAATAAACCTATTTATAGTTCTTGAGTCTTGGGTCTGAGTTGTAGATTTTTACACTTAACTGAAATATTCATCAAAAACCTATACCACTTCTAGGTGACTTTGAAATATACAATTTGGTATGAAGGGATTTATAATTGATCATTAAGGATATAAATGTGAAAAGGGTGTTAAGTTCGGTAGAGACGACATGTGGGGCTAGTCGTTGTCAACGATAAATGAGCTGATATCCTGAGCTGATTCCATAGCAGTTCCTATAATTATAGCTGTAAGAATATACGTTTCATTCACTTTTAAAAACAATTTGATACTTATTTTGACATGGGATTTCTAACTTGGCAAGTTTTAATTTCAATAAATATTTACGTTAATGAATTATTTATTAAGTTATTATATTTATTATGTCAAAAAATATTTGTGTTATTTCGGAGGAGTGAAATTTTTTGATAGTAATTTATTGAGAATTAAGATTTGCCGAGTTAGAAATCTTATATTAAAGGAAGAGGAACAAATTGTTTTGTAAACTACTGAAGAATTACATATGTACATACTTTCCTATACCTATAATTAAAGGAACCACTATGGAACTTGGCACCCGTTAGTTCTCAGCTCTTTTATCGGTGACAACAACTACCTCGACTATTTATTAAATTTATGTTTTTGTTGGGAAATTGTCATTACTAATACATTTTTTTATTGAAATGTGAATTGAATTTTATGTGAAATATTAATCACAGGTAGGGATGCCACTCAATAGGAGTTTTTTAACAACAAAGAATTTTATGACCTGCGTACACATAAAAAAGTATTAATGACTTTATAACTAATTGTTAAAGTAAAATCTAAACCGCTAACAAATATAACACGAACCGATTAAATAATATATTTATTCATAAGCGTGTACAAACACGGCTCAATGCATTCGAATTCATGTCCTTTTGTGTTGAGCCGTGTCGCCGCACCGCATTAACCTCTGAATACCGAACGATATTAATTAATAACATAAAATTATTCAAATCTGCGTATTCAGCCTGTATTACACGTTTCCGTGCGTACGAGCGTTATGCGAAATTAATTGGACGTACAATGTTTTGGTATGACATATTTTTATTATTGGATTGTGAAATTATCAATATCCTATTTGTAGAAAAATAACTTTTTTCTGCGACTTAGTCGCCGTGTTCGCAATTCTATGTCCTTCTTTAAGTCTCAGATTATTTCTATGCCTAATTTAATTGCGGTCGATTGAGAGGTTTAGTTGTGTAAAAGTAACAAAGAATCATACAGAGTTACTCCTCATTTATCATTTTAGTGTGAACTAAACTAACCTTTAAAATAACTTAAGAAGTTTTTATCTCTTGTGTATCTTAAAAGTTCCAATATAATTTCAAAAGTATGTGTTACCTTTACGCGCCTTTGAAGTAAATCGTCTTTGACCTTGCACCAAAATAAATGTCATGTTAGAATTTTCTTAGCGGCTGAGTGCCCTAAGCACTCGCCCCTAAGTTCGGTGAAACTGTAAAAGCCGCAGCGGCTTCAGGGCCCCTAAGGCTAACAGTGTAGTCATATAAAAAAAAAAATTAGAATTTGGTGATATTTATTGTTAATATAATTTATAGTGATATTTACTTCAAACATTACAAATAAAATAATTTTAGTTTTTTACTTATTTATTTTATAATACTTATTAATTTTACTTATTTATTTTTAGTATGATCGTAATATCTACTATAAGGTCGAAGACGCGTAAAATTTACACGAACAATTTTTATTTATTATTTCTTTTTTTATTGATATTTACTTGTCAATATAATTATTATTAATATCAGTATTGAATTACTTACAAATAATGAGAAACAATGTTATTTCCGCCCCAAAAAATATCTAAGTCGTACCTAAATAAGTTTTACATAAAAAATTGTTAATTTTTTTTTAACAATAATTATACTTAATATAAAGCTTCAGATTTTGTTTGTTTGAACACGATAATCTTTAGAACTGTCAATTATATCTGAAAATTACTTTTTGTATTTTATAGTTTATTTATTGACGAAGGTTATAAACTACAATATACTATATAACTTTTCTGAAACATTTATTATGCATGTTCATGCGGAAATATTGTCATTATTTTCGAAAAAAGAACATGCGAAGTATCGAATTCACGGACAAAGAAAAGCAAATTCATTGCAGGAACGTTTTTTGAATTTGGAACAATACAACGCTCCAGCAATGTTGTATGAAACGGCGAGCTGCGGTTATTAAATACTCTTTGATTGGATCTCTTATACGTAAAGTAAGTCTCTTTACTTAATACAAATTGCATTCATGTACAAATTCATACATACAAATTCATTCATTTCGGCACAGATGATAAATAGAAAATTGGCGGCAAAGCTGAAAATTGGTCTTAATTTGTTATTTACATACTAAACTTAATAAATATAAATTTAGTAATTGCCCCAATATGAGTAATGTAACTTTTAATATTAATTAATTAAATTTATAATATAAAAAAGTATGTTTTATTTCCATACATTTTTGAGAAAAGCAATATATAAGTCTCTGCGGAAATGGCAATTGCCTGTCTCGTTTTAGTGAAGTCCTCGTCTACGGCTCGGCCTTCAAACACATGCTCGACCTGCAATTGCCTATTTTACGTCCTTTGCAATAATGTACTATTACGCTATGACTCTTGAGAGCAGAGCAGTAAATAAAAACGTCAATTAAGTAAGAACAACGAATAAGCTATAATTGTGAATATTATAATAGTTGTAAAATAACTAATTTCACCAGTTATTCGACATTTTCCTAACCGAACACATACGCGTGACCCATTGAGATCACAGTTCGTTAAATCAACAAATTATGTGTCAAAAACTCAAACACGGCATGAAAAGGGAAAGCCGCGCCGCGCCGCCCCGCGCAGCTCGATCGGAAACGAGTAGGGTGGGTCCTTAATAAAATAAAATGAGAGTATTATCGAATCGTACCCGTCGAGGGTAATGTGGCGTGTTCGAGTTGCTTCGAATAAAGGAATGGAGTGGGTAATTGTTAGAACAAAAAAATGTTTGAGGTCAAACTTTTTTTAATTTGATCGCTTCGTCGATTTTATTCGTTATACTAAAAAGTTAGGTGTCGTCGTAAAAAAATTAAAATTCAACATTTGAACTTAATTTACACCCAATTGTAATCAATTTAATATTATTCGATTTGGGCTCAATTCTAATCAACTGGACATTATTCTATTTGGTTTCAAAAAAGTTCTACGATGTTCGGTGTCGTTGTGAAAACTAACAAAGTGAATTTAATTTACATCATTTATAATCAATTTGATATTAGGTAAGTATTCAATCTGAACTCAAAGAAGATGTATATTAATTATCTCTGAATGTTCTCTGAAACGTTAATTTCTGCAACTGAATCAATATTAAAAGTTCTTTATCTGGTAGAAAGCGGCGTTTTGGTTGATGGTTATAGTTTTTTTTTAAATACTGACATGGAAAAGTGAAGGAGCACTATACATGAAGGTAATGCCAGTATAATTCAAAAACAAAGGAGACATCTGAGAGACTGTCAACCCATGGACGGTTGTCACTGTCTTGCAAGCCTACCAGCACCTGGATACACACTGGCTGATCCCGAAAAGGGATAAACCAATGTTACTGTGACTGGTTTATCACTTTGTGTGTGGTGATTGCAACCGGGTCAGGTGTAGATCTCTGTCATCCCGCTTGGTTACTGGATATACACCGCTTAACCCGGGGTCGCGACACGCCTTATTGTGGTACTATGACTGATCTTAAAATAAGTGCATGGTGGTCAAATATATCAAAGCTTATTCTCAAGCAAATTAAAACAAAAAGTTAGTCAAATCCTCAGTGGATTAGGTCTGAGTTTAATACCAAAAGATAGTGAAGCAGGTCCATACGATCCATACCTTATTTATTAACTGCATAATGAATTGATAAATAAATAATATATTATTTATGATGTATGTATGTTGGAGAATGGGATTATTTTAAATTATTTACATTTTTCTATTGACTTCAGGTGTAGTTGTGTAATTGACTAAATGCGATCTCCTACCTATGATAAGCCGTTTTGATAAGCACATCGTGGTATGGCCTCTCGACAGATCACCAAGTTCGGTGAAGCTGTAAAAGCCGCAGCGGCTTCAGGGCCTCTAAGGCTAACAGTATAGTCAGTTAAAATATAATCTAGACAGATCAGAGGTTGTCCTGTCGCGGACACGGCACGATAGTGCTTTGAATGGCCTAAACACTTTAATATTAGCTCAAACACATTTATGTGTGCAATAATATGTAATGTATGTATGTGTAATGTTTGTTATATTATTTCAATAACTAATCTTATTAAAACAAAGAACAAAACTATCAAAATTAAAAAAAAAATCTTTATTAAATTTAGACCCTAAGAGGGTACTACCGGTCAAAATACTACTACCGGTCCAGAAAACATCCCAATCATCGAAAAGAATCGGCAAAAAACTCTGTTATAACAACTATATTATGCATAATATAAATTTCGATGTACATCAACTTAACGCTTAAAGAAACTTTAAATATTATTAACCAACCGAATAAAGAAGTACAAACAAATTTGGCAAGCATTTATGGTACGAAGTAGTCAGTTTGGCGTAACTCCAAATAGGATAATAGGCGTAAAAAATAATACACAAACAAGGCTCAATTATTGCATTCAATATTCATTATACATAATACTCGGTATGACATCGATAAATCAACACTAATAAGTGAAAGTCATAATGAAGATATCGAAGTCTATAAAAAAAGTGTTTCTGCAAAAGTTTTTTTATATATGTACTTGATTATACGCGTTGAAAAAATTATGATAGTGAAATTTTACTCATGTACGCGCACATTGTAGTAGCCGACCTGTACACCCGCAGGCGAATCCTGCGCGAGAGCGCGAACAACACTTGAAATATTAATGTGGAGGCGATTCGCAGGTTCGCGCCTTATTGCCCATTTTTTGTCGGTTACCTAACCCGCGTCAAAGGAGAATAGTTTAGACTCCATACTCGCACGTTCTTCAATAATAATGATTGTGATTTAGTCTAAGGAATTAGAATTCGACATTGATTACATATTATAAGATGAAACAATTTTAAAGCTCATTAATTTGCTTTTAACCTAGACGTAATTACAGCACGCAAATGTATACCAGCAACTTCGTCTTCGTTGAGCCCGTGAACCAATCGCGAACAACTGCGAGTGTGGATTTAGGACAGTTCGCATCGCGTTCTGCACTGTTTTCCCGACGAATGATTCGCGCGCGAGTGAAGAGCAACTATTACAATATCTCTACACTATGAAGTTATTGCCAAACAACGTTGACAGATTTTTTTTCGAGCAAAGTGGGATTTTAATATTTGTTGAGTAAAGAAGAAGTTTATACTACTTTCCCTTTTGAGTTTCAAATAAAGTTTATAACGATGATAGATAGTTTAAAAAAATGTATAATATGTATTATAATAATATCAGTCTATAAGTGTACCATTGCCGGGCAAAGGTCTCTTCCTATGGGAAGGCAAGAGCTTAATCACCACGCCAGTCCACGACGTATTGGCATATTTTGTAGCATGCAGATTTTTCACGATATTTTCCTTCACCATCAGCCGATAGTGTTACCAATTTGAATTAGTTAATTTAGTAGGCAAATTTCAAAAAAAAAATCATTGTTACATGCCGGAGTTCGCACCTGCGGACATCGAATTGTTATTCCAAAATACGGTAATTTACTATACTAATAACCATAACTGCCTCATTAAGTCAATGGTCGTAATCGCAACAAAGTGATATTGGGTTTTTCTATGAAATTCTCAGTAGCAGCTCGGAGTTTGGCTTTGCGCCCGATTAATGGCAATAGGCTCGCCCCCTATTACATGGGATCTAAAAACATACTAGGCAACTGTGGGTGTACATTGGTACACCTCTGCCTAACCCTTCTGGGATACAGGCGTGATGGTATGTATCTATATATGTAAAAACCGCCTGGTTGTACCTGTAAGACTTTAAGAAGAACTGAAAGACTGTAAGAAGTCTTTAGAAGAATGTAATTAATATTTTTTCCAAGATTTAACTTCTTTTAAAGTTTCCTTTGCGCTTTAATCCTCGAAAAGCGAGACTGAGTCTGTCCAGCGCGAGACATTTAATTTTGGGCTAAAAATCGGGATATCCTGCCAAAATAGGGTGGTCTGGCATCACCGTTGCTAATGTTTTATTCTGGTGAAGAAAGTCATACTCGACTATTCAAAGTAATATAACTTCTGACTCGCGTCCACTTTTCTTTGAAATTGGAGTATGTACTCTCCATGCATTTCACTGTGCGAAATAAATAAAAAAATCTCAATATTTCGTCTATAAATCAGCGTTCATCCCCGGCACGTTGGCATGTCGAGCGACCGGAGCGACTGTCGGTCGACTAGCGGCGGCGACAACCGCACGGGATTTGGTAACAATGTGCGTTATGATCCATGTGTTAATATGGACTATTGTTACGTGTTGATATATTGTTACAGTTTAAATTGTTATCGAATTAACTTATGTTCTATATTAATTAACTATAAATGTTTAATGTACCAAATAAATGTGACTTCCTTTTTTGCTTTGGGTAGGTGTATATAGATGTGAAAATTAGAATACAGTTTTCACTTTTTAAAATAAAATGAAGTAATAATTATTTAGACATTTATAATTCACAATTAGTTTACACACAATGTTTATTAGTTTTTGCTATAAATTGTCTTTTTTTTTTATAAGTACCGTATATACTTATCGTATAAAATGTTATTTTGACATTACAAACAGACACTTTAATTTTATTAATTGTATAGATAGGTTGAGAATCTGGCGTCCAAAAAGCTCGGTGTACTGAATATAACGAAGTGGTACTTCAATTTCGGAAAAGTTTCGCAGTTGTACAAGGTGTCCAGAAAGGGTATCGGGTATTTGTAAGTTCAATAAAACAAAAATTATTTGTATGCAATAAAAAAGTTTATTGTTTATTATTAGCATATGAATTGGAGAATTATTTGGAAAAGATGATGTTATCCAAAAGATGACCGTTACGTTGCTGGCACTCTTCTAAACGGAAACGAAGATTGGCGATAACACGTTGACACATAGCTATCGATATTGCTGCCATTTCTGACCTGATGTTTTGCTTTAACTGGGTTAGATTCGTCGGATTGTTTTGATAAACCTTACTTTTAAGGTATCCCCATGCAAAATAGTCAAGCGGGCTAAGGTCGGGGCTTCTAGGAGGCCAGTTGATGTTACCCTTCGCGAAATGACTTTATTAGGGAATAATTCGTTAACAACTTCCATTGAGTCATTTGAGGTATGGCAAGTGGCCCCATCTTGCTGGAACCACGTTCTTGAGTTGAAACCTGCAAACTCCTGCAACTCTGGGACCAAAAAATTTCGCAACATATCGCAATAACGGTCACTATTCACATTAATTGCTCGGCCTCGTTGATCTTCATGAAAATAAGGACCAATTATGCCTTTAGCAGACATAGCGGCCCAAACAACGACCTTTGGGCTATGCAGGGGTCGTTCAAGCTTTCGTCTCGGATTCTCCACTGCCCAGTACCGACAATTCTGCTTATTAACATGACCATTTAGGTGAAAATTTGCTTCGTCACTGAACACTATGTTGTTAAAGTTGTTAAATCGCTGCAGCATTTCGTTCGCAAAATTCAGTCGATTAGCATAGTCCGTATCCTTCAATTCTTGAACCAATTGAATTTTATAGGCTTTTAGATGTAAGTCTTTCTTTAAAATCGAATGTAAAGACGATTTTTTGATGTTCAACGCTTGGCTTCGCTTTCGGATGGATAAAGACGGATTTTGACGAACCGACGCCTCAACTTCTTCAATTGTTTCTTCATCGCGAACTGCACGAGGACGACCAGAGTTTTGAATTTTAACTATCGTACCTGTATTCTCGAACATCCTGATCCATTTCCTAATGCTATCGTCACTTGGCGCGTGGCGTGTACGATATTCCGCACGATAGAGGCGTTGAGCAGTCACTATTGAATCACCATTACGATAATACGCTCGTACGCAAAATGCGCGATGCGTCCCCGAGTACTGTTCCATCGTGACTAAAACTCCACAAAATGGCGGACGCCACGAACCCCCTCCCCGCACCCTTTAGACGCCCCGTTTCGAATATGGCGCGAAAACAAATACCCGATACCCTTTCTGGACACCTTGTACAAAGCACAAGTGCGAACCCGTATGGAGTATTGCTGTTACCTTTTTTTTATAATGTAAAGGAGGCAAATAAGCACACGGCCCGTCTGATGATAAGTGGCTACCGTTGCCTGTCGATACTTATAATACCATAGGTATCATCAGCGTGTTGCCGACCATGAACCCTCCTATCTGAAGGAGCTCTGGAAAGCCTATTCACCGCAGGAACATAACACAAGATTATTTGACTATGATCTTCTGTAGAGTGGAGGTATTCCACCAGACGGACTGCTCGAAGTAGACAGAAATCTCCAAATATATTTCTCTATGACCCACCAATTTTTCATTTATAATTTTTATCATTGTAATTTAAAAAATTGATTAAACATGCATATAGTAGCGACGTGAAAAAGTACCAAGTTCTTTTTCTTGTCGGGCGAAGCGTAGCACAATGCAATTCAAACGTTTGCAATTGAAAAGGCCGTGATGTCACTGGCAGTTCCTGTAGACGTCTATTATTGCTCAGCTATTATTCGCTATTCACTTGTATTGACAGCTTATAGAAATGAACGTTGGTGTTTCGATTGCGGCGAGAAATGCCTGGTGATTATTTTTCGAACGTTTGAAAGTATTTGTTTTTATTGTTAAAACTGCGCCTGTCAGTTATTTTTCATTCCTGGCTAGCACACTGCACCCACAACATCAAGGCATATTTCTGTACTATAACATTTGGTAAACTATAAACGTTTTACGATAAACGTTGGTAGCGCAAATGTTAAGATTCAAGGGGGTCAGATTTTGGTTAAAACGAAATGCGCGGGCGTCATCTAAGCGTTTTCAGATAAATCAGATACATGCGTTGCAATTTTGTTACACATTCGCCTGTTCGATTTCGGGTCCAGTGGACGCATGTTAGCAAAAATAGAGAACGATAATTTTTATACTTATCTGTTTATCGTCGAACGCCGAGGTAAACGCACGGTACGTACGTTGTTAACGCGCTAACCAGCAATTAACTAGGTACACCATATTACTAATTACTGTAGATAGTGTAAAAAATTTAATTTTTGTATACTCTCGTAACCGGCTCTTGGGTTTTTAAATTTGTAAATATTACCTACTAGCTGTGCCCGCGGCTTCGCTCACGTGGACTACATAATGCTATATAACGGGCACACGCACGAATCTTGCTTTCTCGCTCCCGGTTATTTTAAAGACAAAAATGCTTATTCTGGGTGTTCCTTAGAAGATAGATGTATACTCTCTCTGACTTTTTTATAGTTCTTTTTAATGTCTATAATTTTGTACTACATTAATTTGGTATATCTCTTATGGTTTACTCAGCGTAAGCTATTTAAATGCCCGAACTGATTCACCGTGATCATTTTTTATTTTGCGGGAAACCCTAATTGTTTTTCTATAATAAAAGTAGCCTAAGTTACTCCTTATAACATCATCTATCTATCACTGAAAGTTCCGTCAAAAGCCTTCTAACCGTTTCGGTGATTACCCGGAACAAACAGACGGACAAAAAATTTTAAAATGGGTTTTTTGTTATAGGTATCTTATGCATTTAGTAAAAAGCTGTTATTTTTATATTGCAAAGAGATACTTCAACTTTATTGATTGTATAGTTATTATTGCTAAAAAACCTACGAACTTGTACTCTACCACTAACTTGTTCGAGCTCGTCTTATACCGCCTTAGCTATTAGCCTAGCCGAACCGGTCCTCGGTTATATCATCTCACAATTAATAGCCAGTTAGGGCTACAAATGAATACTTAGGCGATTCCGAGTCATAGTCACATGGGCGAGAAATACACCTTGGGACTATAGTACGCCTCAGTTGATAAGATTTGGATGTAACCTGTCCGAAGCGGTGCAAGTATCCAGTACAGGATCTCTTCACAAACAAAAATCTAGACTAGCATATGAAGTATATCGTTCCGATGCAATGCAATAAATCGAATACTGATCGTCTACTTGGTTATGTTGTCATGCTTTGTTATAGTTGCGTCTTTATTCGACTACGGTCTCTCGTGACGATAAATGACGGTATGGCCGATAATGGTAACACATCAAATCTAGAAAGGCTTTCAAAGTGCTTTAAAATGCATCTACTATAAAATAATGATATGTGCTTGGGGTGCGTATGATACATCCATTAAAATATATACTAATATTATAAAGCTGAAGACTTTGTTTGTCTGTTTGGTTGGTTGAACGCGTTAATCTCTGGAACTACTGGTTCGAATGGAAAAAGTATTTTAGTATTGGATAGCCCATTTATCTAGGAAAGCTATAAGCTATATATCATAAAAGAATATTCTTGTAAACACGGAAAATATTTATTCCTTGTGAGAGCTTCCATCGCGTGCGCTGCGTTAATGGTTAAAGTTAAGCAACAATTATGAATGACGGAATTGTTTATATTAAAATGTACTAAAAAGAAGTTTGCGATAGTATATTTCTATCTTTTAAGGTTGACTCAATATAACTTTTTTTTTGGTAATAAGATTTGTTTTAAAATAATGCATTATTTGCGAAGGTTTTTGTTTTATATACATGGTATTAATCCTTTTCGAATTCATCACAAGTATTTAATTTTGAACAAAATTACTCTTTACATCAACTTATTTCAATGAATGTCTTAGGAGATATAACAGTTTTAAAATAAATCCGCAGCAAAATAATGACCAAGTACCGCGCGCGCATTTTTATTATGCGTAACGATGTGGGAGGCGGGTCGTGTGAAGAAAAGAGGGGGAATGATGCTCAAATGTGTGTTATGTTCTCAATCAAGTGTTCGCCGATTAGCATCGAAGTGCAGTGAAAGACTTCTCATCTGAACCCTCGTTGGAGTGTGGTATGGACACAACACTGGCGTGCATTTCGCAGGACTAATGATTTTACACACAATAATAAAATTAAACTCCACTGATGGCGTCTGCGCTGAAGGAGGAAGCTCTATAATTCACCGGTAACAGTCAAGGGATAGATGAGAAGGGTTTATGGTCATGTCTTCGTCCATCGCTTCTCACACCATTCGACTCGTAGCAAAATTACAAGTTTATACAGTACAACAACATAACAACAGCAATAGAACCTTCAAGATACTCACGATTGGTCGTAATATAGGGAGAATATATCTCCTCCTATATATAGCCCAACAAATGCGTATTCAAACAACTGACAATAAGCCTCTAATTAGGCGTGGTAGGTGTAGTGTAGCGACTGCTATGATCGAGGTCCTGGGTTCGATTCACAGATCGAACAAAGTGCTATTGGATTTTTATATGAAATTCTCAGTTGCAGCTTGGAGTTTGGCTTTGTGCCAGATTAATGTCAATAGGCTCTTCCCCTATTATATCGGACCTAAAACATACCCAGTGAATTGTGGGTATATGTTAGTACACCTCTGCCTAACCCTCCGGGGATACAGGCGTGATGGTATGTTATGTATATGTGTAAGCCTATTCCTTACAAATATGTGATCATCATATAAATGCATTAAAACTATTGCAGATATATTGTATATTTGATAATAAATGACGTTACCAACAGTATACCGTTTATAATATTTACATCAATACGTCGAATTGGACATGACGTCACAACCGGTGGGAGTCATTTGAGATCCTTTTAATGTGTTAATGAAGGGATTGGTGGGTTTATCTTGATTTATATAACAAGGAGTTACAATATAATAAGAGTATGTAAGAACTATATAGAAGATAGCTGAGCTCCACGGTTTCACCCGCATTAATTTTGTACGACAAACATCGCCAACGCACCGTGTAGGCATTTTTTTATACTTTGTGTAAAACTATCGACAATTTTTTGAGGAATAAATTAATTTTTCATATTATATTAAAGCCTATGTTACTCGCTGTTACTGTAACTTTTTATTGGTGAAAGAATTTTTAAAATTGGTCCAGTAGTTTTTGAGGTTTACCATTACAAACAAAAATAACAAGCAAAAGATAAAATCTTGTCTCTTTATAATATTGGTATAGATAATTCAATGATATTAAATGTTGGTCATAAAGTATGAAAACTCATGGGATATGATAATTTCGACATGTTTAAAACCTCCACTAACTAAAACTAGTTTATAGTTTTGTTCAGATAAGTTTTATCTTTAACTTTATTATTTAAACTGTTAGAAATAATGGGAGTGAATTTAAATATTCAAAGTCAATGTGGGTGAAGTTAAAATTATGTCGACATATATGTTGGTATAATGGGGTAGAGTACAAAAAAGGCTTCGAGGGTATTTAAATAGAGTTCCGAATACACTGAGAATATTCACATTAGGAACATAGGCTCTGTAAGGGTGCTTTTTGAGTGTATAATTATTTTGCCGCGTTTAGTACCTAGGGAGTAAAATTGAAAAATGCGCCCGCATCATGTGACGGAAGTACGATATGAAGTTAGCCGTGCATCATTAAAAAATGTGGATTAAGCCTATCGAGTTTCATGCCGGTTCCTCTCGATGATTGGGATATTTTGACATACATAAGTACTTTCTTTGGGCCTAAATTAAATAAATCATTTTTTATTTTGATTTTGAATAATAATAATAATGCGAATTCATAATACTAACATATTAACCGATTTAAAAAAAAGAAGGAGGTTTTTTTAATGGATGTACAGCCATAACTTCTTTGTATATGAACTGATTTATATAATGCTTTTTTCGTAGGAAATGGAATATTTCAAAGGTAGTCTAATTTTTATTTCATTAAAATTGGTCCTTCGAATTCGAAGATACACCACCAAAATCTTCAAAATCATTTGAGGTGATTTAAATTAATATATAAGTATTACGTGCTTCTTTATTCCAAGTACGTTGGTGCGTTATTAGATTGGTTGGTCCCATTCATAAGGTAATGACGTCATCACCTTAAAATTTTGTGTTTGTTATAATTTTTTTTCTTCAATACTCTATTTTTAAATAATTCTGTAAAGTCGTAATAATGTAAAAATGAAAGCGGACGTTTATCAAAGGGGTTACGTTTTTGACGATTAAAATTTCCATAATTGCGCCCTGAATATCGCACAATGGTATTAAAGGGAATTATAATTATTCTTTTATAACAATGGACCAATTTTGTATCGAGACGGATTAAAAACTCGGAATTTTATTTATTCTCTCTCTCGTTTTTTTTTTTGTTTTATTACATTCTAATTTTTTGGGTTCCTTGAATTGTAAAGTAATATTATAATATTATTCCGTGTAAGAAAAGCAGGTGTACTGAAATTCATCATTGGCGATTTAACCGTGTTTCTTACCTTGTGAATGTTCTTGATTTCCAAGACGCAGCGTTGCGCTCACGGTTAGCAGTCAGCCTTGCCACACTATGAATGTCTACTCTGACTCCTGAATCGCTTCGTGATACTCACACCTTCCTCAGTAAATAGGCTATAAAATGCGTACAAATTTTTCAAATTTGAATGGTAATTTCAGAGATTAGCACATGCAAACGAAAAAAAAGTGTAGATGGTAGCGCCTTAATTGTCTATCACTGTACATTTTTAGTAATACATTGATAGCCATGACCATCATATGTATAGGTATAATGAATATGATGAATTTAACTAAAAAAAAGAGGTAGTGTTTGCATACTATATGTTAAAAATGGCTAAATATAAAAGTCAAATAGACGCTTATGGGTTCATCCTATTTTGATGCAAAGAGAACAACATGGTGTATCCATATACTTCATAAAGATCTACGAAAAGTCGAGTGTAACCCACAGACGGCTTCCCATGGTGTGTCGATGAGGGTTGGTTCGCGTTCGTCTGCATTATCACGGACCATGGGAGACCGCCTTAATATTACGAGTAGTATAATATTTTCAATTTAGTTATTGCTCTTTTTTATATAGACTTTAGGAGGTACGTGAATGTATTGATGACGTGTTTAGTCTTGTATGAATATTTTTATTATTATTCAAAAATGTAAATCAGACGGATATAAATTTTGTTGAAAAAGTTTGAAGAGAAATTTCCACAGAACCCATTACTCGTTTAACGTTACAGTTTTTGCTAACAAAGGGGTCCCGTCTGTCATCAACGGTTTTGATTAAGGTTTTTTTTTGTCACAGCGCCCGACCTTGAATTGAATTTGTGGTGACGATAAACAGAAGAAATATTATATCCTTTCAAAAGATATTTTCAAGAAAGTTTGATTCTTCAGTAATTTTATTCGAATCTTTTGTAATTGCGTTTATTGTTTATTTTTATAACAAACCGGTGCTAAACACCATTTAGTCCCAGGTAGTTAGCTATGCTATTAAAAAAAGATAAATTATCACAATCTGCAAGTGAGACGTTGTTTGTAACAAGTATGTTTTTGTAGGAAATAATAGTAAATGATTTCGTTATCAGTTTGAAATCCTGCAATATATTGCTACCATCTTTATCCGTACAAATTTATTCAGGCATATTTAGTGAATGTATAAAGAGCATTTAATGGAATTTACAACCAAAGTCTACTACAAAAATCTTCTATGTATATTTTTCTTTACTTGTTTTATTTATTATGTAAGTGTTCAAATAAATAAATATTTTTTTATGACCGTCTAGGTAACCCTTTAGTTAAAAATCTGTCGCAAAGCACTTATAGGAGTATTGAACTAGTCCTCCACTAGACTTAGTGGGCTACCATCTTGGGCCACATCGTCACATAATATAAAGTGATATTGCTGCCAAACGTTAAACTTAATTATGATATAATAACATATTTTTAACTAATAATTTCATATGCACGATTGATTATCAATAAGTAATTGGTTCATCATGAATTGGAATAAAAAAATAAGTATTTACCTTAAGTATTCGTTGATTTAGGTACCTACCCGGACATACATTTATCATAGCTTACAGTTGTACGAGAGATCCGTTTGATACCCGCCCTACCCTTATCTCGGTTGACATGTCCCTAAGTAGACCTTCAAATTGGACCTGTGGGACTTGATCGATCACGTGTCGGAATCGTCTTTTGATTTGTGCATTTGTTTGAACGTGAGAGGATTCGTTAAATTTTCTGGATATTTTCTTTAAGTTAATAATATTACTATAATAATGATCAAGAGATATTCTAACACGGCCGCTTGGTTAATACTTCTTCTTTTTGCTCTTGTCCTACCTAAATGTGGTTAGTACCCCTCACGTTGTGAACTGTGTTTCGGCTTAAAGTTTTAATACAAGCTGTCTGCCTAGCGTCTAGCTGCTCAGGATCATGTTCGGGTCTAGCCGTCGATAGCAAAATAACCACTATCAACAACTTTAACTACTGCCTTTAGCCTTCAACTACTGCTTTAAGGCCTCTTCCCAAGGTGAGGTATGCTACGGCAGCCCACGACATATTGGCGATTTAAAACACCGAGAATTAGAATTAGAATAGAACTCGATTCGATTCGAATTCGAAACTATCATAGTATTTGACATGTTGACAGTCTTCAAATGTAAACAAACAATGTGTTATAATGAATTATGATAAAATTATATGAAATATTGTATATTAAACTAAAAGGATCGTATTATAAACGATATCTGAACGGACGAATACATTAACTTAACCGATGTCCTGGAAATTAAACAATAAACAATGACATAATATACACGAAAATAATACAGGAAATACAAGGCAAATAAGGGTATTAAGTAAATAGACGCTGACTACATAGATCTAATACAACAAACAATCCCCAAGCATTCAGATTTCCTCACGACGCTTCACTTTACGGTTAGTCGATAGCGTTACTAATTTCAATGATTAAATATACGTGAATTCCGAAAAATTCGTTAATACATGCCGGACTTCGAACCTGCGAACATCGAAACGATATGCCACTGGTAATTATATTAATAGTTTAGTTTTTTTAAATATACTAAATTTTCAAGTCAATATTTGGGAACTCATTATATTAACTTGCTATTGTTATGATTTATATAAAAAAATCATTATTTTCGAATATTTAAGAAATATATGAAAAATTAAAGAAAAGAAAAAGCGTGACGGAACAAGCATACATTGAATCCTTATAGGTCCGATTACGTAAGTAAACAAAATCTTTCTAAAAATAGCACACTTCTTTCAATTTCAAGTTTATTCGAGAAATTTCTACCTTTTTTTACCACATATAATAAGTCGAGTTTAGTTTTTTATGTATCCTAAATATTAAAGTCAGTATTTGGGAACTCATTATATTAACGTGCTATTGTTATGATTTATATAAATAATCATTATTTTCGAATATTTAATAAATATATGGAAAATTAAAGAAAAGAGAAAGCGTGGCGGAACAAACACACATTGAATCCTTATAGGTCTGATTACGTAAGTAAACAAAAACATTGTAAAAATAGCACACTTCTTTCAATTTCAAGTTTATTCGAGAAATTTCTACCCTTTTTTATCACATATAATAAGTCGAGTTTAGTTTTTTATGTATCCTAAATATTAAAGTCAGTATTTGGGAACTCATTATATTAACGTGCTATTGTTATGATTTATATAAAACATCATTATTTTCAAATATTTAATAAATATATGGAAAATTAAAGAAAAGAGAAAGCGTGGCGGAACAAACACACATTGAATCCTTATAGGTCTGATTACGTAAGTAAACAAAAACATTGTAAAAATAGCACACTTCTTTCAATTTCAAGTTTATTCGAGAAATTTCTACCCTTTTTTATCACATATAATAAGTCGAGTTTAGTTTTTTATGTATCCTAAATATTAAAGTCAGTATTTGGGAACTCAGTATATTAACGTGCTATTGTTATGATTTATATAAATAATCATTATTTTCGAATATTTAATAAATATATGGAAAATTAAAGAAAAGAGAAAGCGTAGCGGAACAAACACACATTGAATCCTTATAGGTCTGATTACGTAAGTAAACAAAAACATTGTAAAAATAGCACACTTTTTTCAATTTCAAGTTTATTCGAGAAATTTCTACCCTTTTTTATCACATATAATAAGTCGAGTTTAGTTTTTTATGTATCCTAAATATTAAAGTCAGTATTTGGGAACTCATTATATTAACGTGCTATTGTTATGATTTATATAAATAATCATTATTTTCGAATATTTAATAAATATATGGAAAATTAAAGAAAAGAGAAAGCGTGGCGGAACAAAAACACATTGAAGCCTTATAGGTCTGATTACGTAAGTAAACAAAAACTTTGTAAAAATAGCACTCTTCTTTCAATTTCAAGTTTAATTGAGAAATTTTTACCCTTTTTTATCACATATAATAAGTCGAGTTTAGTTTTTTATGTATCCTAAATATTAAAGTCAGTATTTGGGAACTCATTATATTAACGTGCTATTGTTATGATTTATATAAATAATCATTATTTTCGAATATTTAATAAATATATGGAAAATTAAAGAAAAGAGAAAGCGTGGCGGAACAAAAACACATTGAAGCCTTATAGGTCTGATTACGTAAGTAAACAAAAACTTTGTAAAAATAGCACTCTTCTTTCAATTTCAAGTTTAATTGAGAAATTTTTACCCTTTTTTATCACATATAATAAGTCAGCCTGACCAGTATATTCTGACTGCGGACAGTTAGGGTTTGAACATACAAACGAATACAAGAAGTGACAAAGGGAAGAAATCTAAAGACTATTAGAACCATAGACTAGTGTAAACTACAGAAGTTGTATATTTTAGGAGAGTAGTAGGTACGGACGTGTTTTCCTGAACGAAGACATCAACTGAGAACACTAGATTTATTTTGTACGATGAAATCGTCTTACTGCTAATAAACGACATTTAAATTGAAAATAACATCCACTACAATTTTTGTAGTCTTTACTTTGTTTTTGCAAGCTTTATTTAACTTGCTTTGTTAGTATCGGTCAAATCTTGCAACTGAATTTTAAAACAGATATCCCCAACTGGTTGAACTGAAATTTTGCATGCACGTTTACTTTAAATGTCTATGCACGGTTAGCTAAATGACATAATTGTAAATCGAATATGATGGACTCTCAAAGATGGTGGACCTTTTATTCTTTATACGCCCCATGATACGGGTATCAAGTGAAAGGGTTTACTGAGAAAAATACGCAAAAAATAAAACAAATTTTTATATTCAAGCTTTTATTTAATATTTAAATAATTTTAAAAGTTTGTAGAACAAATGAAAAACGAGGAATAGTAATTTAAACTAAATTTATTTCACATTATAATGTTTTAAAATTAATTAAATATTAAATAAAAGCTTGTTTTTAACAAGATTATTTAATTATATTATAATCAACAGTTGAAAAGTTAACAATAGTTATTCATAATTTAATTTTTCAACGCTGCAGTTTTTTTATATTATATTCATTTTGTTATCCACTATTCAATTTATACTATATTAGTATTAAATTCTCTATGTTATCGTCGTTTCGATACTGTTTTTTACGAAGTTGTTTTTGAACAAATGTTTCCAGTTCGTAAAGGTCAAACGCCGTGTACACGCCATAAGTTTAACTTTCGGATGATAGGCAAAAACATGATTAGTAATCCGTCCGACGCCAAACGACGTTTTTGTGTAAAACAGTACATTCCCACTGGCTGTGTTCATCTAAAAACGCAAAATTTCTTTTTTACACTCGGAATCAACATGTTTTGTATGATTATTGACATATTATTCTGTCAACGTATATCAGAATATAGAAAGCTGAAGAGACTTTTTGTTTTTTCTTTGTTTGTTTTATTTCATTAATTTCTGTAAGTAAAGCAATTATTTAATGGAATAGAATTTAAGCAATGGAATTAATTAAAGCAATGATAGCTAAGTGGTAGCGAGTAGGGAAACCGCTTCAATCAACGTGAGTTCGAATCCCTGCAATGAGCTTGAGGTAAAGTATTTTTTCCCAAACATGCATGGAAATGTTGTCATTATTTTCGAAAAAAGAACACGCGAAGTATTGAATTTACGTACATGCCAAGAATGATAAAAGAGATCCAAACAAAGAGTATTTAATAACCCCAGCACGCCGTTTCATACAACATTACTGGAGCGTTGTAATGTTCCAAATTAAAAAAAAAACACTCCTGCAATGGATTTGATTTTCTTTGTCCATAAATTCAATACTTCGTGTGTTTTTTTTTAAAATAATGACAATATTTCCATGCATGTTTGAGAAAAGTAATATAATATATGCCTCGGGGGAAATGGCAGTTGCCTATTTCACGGCCTTTGCAATAATGCACTATTAATTCCCGCCTCACTAGCTACCACACTGAAGTTGAAAACCAATCTCCAAGGACCTATCACCTTTCACATTTCTGTATATTTTTTTTGTAGTTTTATGGAGGTTCAATCAATAATTTCTTTGTTTATGAACCGATTTAGATGATTCTTTTTTTGTTGGAAAGGGGATACCTCAAGAGTGGTCCCATTTTAATTTTATGGGAATTGGACCTTCGACTTCAAAGATACACCAGAGAAATTCTCCAACACATTGAAATTGGTTATCTTTTTCGTTAAAAATTATTAACACGCTTTTAATAACATCACTTGTAATTAACTAACAATGTATTCAAATCTTAGAAGTCATTTTTAACTTACTTCTGATTGTCGCATCAAAATGAGTCTTTGTATGTATATGTAGTTCGGATTACAACACTAAAATTTGATATATTGGAGCTAATCTGATGATGGATCCAGGAGGTGGATAGTGGAACTCTTCAGTGGCTACTAGCAAACCCCTCGAGTATAGGCTCATATGATTTGTTGTGTCGGTTACAATAAAATAAGTTTAGTAACGAGGGTCTGGTGATGAAGCCAGGAGATGTTTTATAATTTTTAATTTCTAATAATAGTCGTTTTGTATTCAATTTAAATATAAACCCCCACGTGACTGATCAAAATCTCGCCAAATAATTCGAAACTTTTTAAATTTAATATCTGGATAAATTTTACGATATATTTTGTAAGATAAAGTATGATACTAAATAAACAATGACGGTAATAGTCCATCAATAAAAAAAAGGCGTTTTAAGGCGCTTAAATGGCTTACGCTGAGTAAACCATAAAATATATATCAAATTAATGTATTAAATAATAGTATATTTTTATATTTCCGACGGTATACTGTAGACGACGCGAGCGGAGACGCGGACATAGCTGGTTAATTATAAACATTACTTACACAGTTTAAGGAATCGATAAACCTCATCAAGATACTTGCCGGCACTTTTGGCATGTTGGGATGTTTCCTGATCCAGTGATATTGCTTTAAAGTTCATAAGTACCTTAACAGGGCTATATTTGATATTGATTTTTGGAATTAATATTAAATTGTTCATATAACAAACAGTCTACAGCGTACGTAAGTAATTAACTCGGTCAATGATAATGCGATTCAATTTTCAATATTGATGATTAAAATCACTAATTTGGTATCTGACTGAATATAGAGAGAATAAATTATTTATATCATATATGACGTAGGTACGTAGGATACAAGCTAAATAAAAAAATAAAAAATGAGCCCAAACCCATGAAGTGGAGATGGGGGCTAATTACAGATGATACTGCAACTTCAGGTCAAAGTTAAGTTGTTCTTGTAATATCATTATAGTAACAGGATACCAAATTTAAAACCGATCAGAACTGTGGAAGTGTGACATATCTTCATGAACTAGAAAGAGCTATTGATCTGCAAACGACCGAACAGACTTATTATGAAATATAGCTAGAACTTTTTCGACCGAAAACCCTTTAAACAAATAACTAAATCAAAATTAGTCCATCCATTTGGGAGCTACGATGATACAGTATTAAAACTTATAACGTCCCTCTGTTTGCGTTGGGGTTAAAATGGAAATTTTAATATCGAGACAACGATATCACGGACCAAAATCTATTAAGCGGTCTGGCTATA
Source organism: Saturnia japonica (assembly GCA_033032175.1). Lineage (NCBI taxonomy): Eukaryota > Metazoa > Arthropoda > Insecta > Lepidoptera > Saturniidae > Saturnia > Saturnia japonica. The sequence continues at coordinate 2,193,737 of CM065317.1, forward strand.
TTTCTTTATGTAATATATATGCTATTTGTTATATATTGCTTTTAGCCATACAATGAAGAAACAGATTTACTAGGTCTTAATCCCAAAAGGAAAATTAAATTATTATACGATTGAGCTTGTAATATAATTTTCTTTGGTGCCTTTTAGCCTACGTACGCCTACGTAAAACGTGACCAAAATAAATCCAGCTTATTTTTTGCAAAATTATAGGTTTTAAATTGTAATTTATTATTTAATAGATGTGTTTCATTGTAGTTATGTGTACTGAAGTTGGATGTAATCCGTGAAACAGAGACAAACATCTTAGAATTCCATGGATTCACCGTGTGGGTGCCAGGTCCATCGTGTAGCTGACAGAGGGAACACGAGCAGTCTCCGGGACTTGCGACCCAGGTGTAGGTTTAAGGGGCCCCCTTGTGATACACATCAGCGCTCACCTTGACTGCCCGCGATACCCTCCTTGCCAAGTCAGATTTGGTAAGAGCCTGTTAATGCTGCTTTAGATACCCGTTCTAAAATAGAACTTACTGCTGTTGTCGACAGGCTGAGGTCTTTTAGCAAGTTATAGAGAGATTTAGCTAGTATACCTCTCGCTCCCACTTCTACCGCATATAAGTTAACCGCATAGGCGTTTTTGGTTTGTTCGTTACTTACATCGTAATATTTATTCAGTTTTATTGCGTGGTCTGTAAGTATATTAGTTTCCCACGGTACAGTAAGCTCTACAGGTACTTATACGCTTGATTTCTCAAGAACAAAGAAATATGTCTGGTCTGGATGACGAAACACCCACATCATCTGGGTTTTTATAATGATTTTCATATGTGTCCATTAAAATAGTACAATCAGGTGCAGAACCTAGGATTGACAATGGCTTACTTTTAGCATTTACTGTTGAGCCTTCTTTTATAAAGTTACTTTGTCTCCTGTTAGTGGTCAATCCTTTTCGGGTTCTAGCTACTGAAAGACTTACTGCTTCACGTATGATTTGAAAATCAACAAAGTAATGCATAAACTAGTATATTACATTTCTAATCTCGCCTTATTCAAACTATTGGCGCTCTATACTATAAAAGCTATGGTAGAGACGATTAACTATATGTGCGTATGCTTTACAAAGTTTTACTTTAACAACGGTAAACTTTGGGAATAGTTTCCCAGCGGTGAAAACAAGTAAAGTTTCACGAACCACTAAATCGGACGGCGCGTCATGCCGCTTCGAATGAGAAATAAATCATGTGAATACTATCTATACTAATATTATAAATCTGAAGAGTTTGTTTGTAGGGTTGAACACGCTAATCTCAGGAACTACTAGTTCGAATGAAAAAAATGTTTTAGTGTTAGATAGCCCATTTTTCAAGGAAGGCTATAGGTTATGTAACATCACGCTATTGACTAATATTGAAATATTGCAAAAACGGGAGAAAATAATTCATTTTAAGAGCTTCCATGCGCTTCGTGATTGGTTAAAGTTATGCAACAATCATGTGTGAGAAAATTATTTTACTTAAAAGTTCTAAAAACAAAACCATATTTTAATCATATCTAGACAAATTGGAAGCGTTTGAGATATGGGGTTGGAGAAGGACTAAGATCATTAGAGGGACAGAAAGGATTACAAATTTAGAAGTGAAGAATGTTTGAAAGAAATCAATTCATGAGAAACATATATAACAGAAGAGGAAATATGGTTGGACACTTGACACGACGCAACAAAAAATTTAAGAAGGAGAGCGAGGAAGAGGAAGTCCTAGCCGAAGCTTTTTCCAACAAGTGAAGGATAAAGTGTGAGTCGTGTCATATCAAAAGGTCAATACAAATGCAGAGGATAGGGAACAGTGGCAATTAATCCACGAGAAGAGCTGAGATCTTAAATTAAAGAAGAAGACAATTTTTAACTGACTGACCGTCTCAAAAAAATGTCACATGTCGAACGCCGGTATTCCCATCTACCCACTTAAGGTATGATAAAAACGCCTTAACAATCACCGTGTTTCGGGTTTCTCACCATATGCATGTGAGAGTACTCATCCTCATTACGCTTGATTAATGGATATATACACTGTATGATCCAGGAAAGCCACACGCCTTTGATTGCCTCTATAGAGCATTTTTCACCGTATGTGTCGCATTGTTACCACTCAGAAAAAAGCTCTATTCTAATAAAAAAACTAAAACCGCCCATAAATTATGTGTACCAATATATTTGTGGACAGCTTTAGTTTCACGGTGGGAAAACTTAAGAAATAGTTTCGAGCGTAATACAAACAAGTTGAATTTCACGTTCAACTGGTTTCTGTTTGTAGCAGCACGGAATGTAATGTTTCTTCTATGTTTTTTTTTCGTTTTACCGAACTCAAACTGCGTCTATGGCAAATGGGTAATTGATTTTCAAAATACGATAATAACAACCTTTTGTTTCGGGGGTTAAAAAAATCTCGCTTAGGAAGTGATAATTTCATCACCATCAATCTATAGTAATTTATTTTTTCACTTGCTGTATCCGTGATACCGCCTGCGGAGAAATTCATATAAGGAAATCCATTGATTTAAAAAAAAAAACAGGGTCAGTCACAAGGAATGCCGACAGAAGTGAAAATTCAAAACAATGGAATAACTGTCCTTTTTTGAATTTTTAAATCAATTATAAATTTCATAACTTGTAAAAAGTCAAGCAAGCAAATAATTTTATAATGTTAATAAATATATGTACATTACATAATTAGATGTACAATATATTTAAATACCAATAACACATAGATATTTCTAATCGAACATAATTAGTACAGAAGTACCGACTCATTTTATTTATTTTCTCGTTTTTTTCACTTAATTCACAAAGGTATATAAAAAACTAGATCCGAGACACAGATGTCCAAACAAAGGGACAATACTCTCGACCGTTGTCTTCCTTATTAGGATTCCTTTCTACGATACTTCACAAAGGTTTGATTAGCTAACAAGAGACCCCCGATCACACTTATCGAACGAACGAATTGGACTTTTTGAGGAAACTTTTAAGCAACCTTTTGTATAATACGAAAACTGTCGAAGCGAAGTTTTTTTGCTATATTTAATGAATTATTAAATAACAAGCACAATGAACGAATGGTAATGAAGCGGATTTAACTCTTCAAAAAGAATATAAGGCACAAAAATGCCATGAGTTCATTTAACCTAGGTACTATATTAAAACGCACGAGTAACTTAAAAAAGTATACGAAGTTATAAATGATCATTGCATTGTTATCTTATTTTATTGTAACATCAAAATACGACAAAAACATTTCACAAAATCAGTTATGCAATCTAATTGATTACCGGTTTATAAGCAGTCTAGCTCTTAAAATGACTTCTACGCCTTTTATGACACTCGGCAAAGATCTTCTGTACACTTTTGAGTATTTTGAGGGGAAAAAATAAGCATAAAAATTAAATATATCTAAGTTTTTGAAACTCAAGTTTAAAAAATAAAAATATTGTTTTCTTATAAAAAAAATTCTTTATCCAAAAATTAGTATAGTAATATTAGTTTATGTGTTATCTACATCACTTGCTGTCAATTTTCGTTGAGTGACAATGTCAATATAATGGGTGGTCTAAGTTCAATGGCACTTGTCGGGTTAGGATTCGCAGTATTTATTTATTTCATTTAATATATTAGGAAGAGATATTTTAGATAAATTTTAGCTCTCTGCACTCCTTCTCCATATAAACTTTAACCATGCCAAATATCACAGTCTTCCGTGCACGTAATATGCTTAAAAAGGTACCGAAAGCTTTTGCTTCACGTATTAGTATACAAATTCACTTTTTTATAATGAAAAATGAGAATAAAGTTTAAGATAAATATTGAAATAATTACTTACACGTTCATTTGTAAACGCGGGTTAAGGTGTCCGACTTTGTTCACCACTTGCGATTATTATTTTTCATTGTTCCTGGCTAAAGTGGTGGAATTGTCTTTGATGCACAGTAAAATCGATAAACATTGAAAAACAGTAGCTATGTAACTTTCGCTAACGGCCGTCCTCAATAATCTAACTATAGTAAAATATTATGTGTGCAATTCACACGTGGTAAAAGTGAAACCTTCACATATATGATTTTTTAATTCAGAAAATGATCAAATACACACTAATTTTAAGTCACAATCATTATTCACAATATCATTTTCAATTAATGTACATTTGAAATATCTATGGCAACCTAACACAATATCAATCAGTAACAGACTGTCATAAGCGTTGTTTAAAAAGTTTTTGTTTCGTGCCTTTAGGTGAGGTAACAAAATTCATTATTGCGTGGCAAAAAATCTCTTTTGTAACATTTTCCCATTGCCTAAAATATTCCTATCTCATTTTCTCCCTCGTTAAATCTTATGAATTTATGTGTCTGTCTCTTTTTATTGTCGCTTTTTCGTTTCATCGACTTTCAAATCACAACGACGTTAAAGAAGTTTTCGCTTCAATAATTTGTATTTTTTTATCTATCTATGACTGGTGTTTTAATATCACTATTCCCGAAAAGTTAGATATGACCACGGATAGTTTAAAATTACTAACTCCAGTTAGGGCGTTCCTTTGAAACGTTTTGTTTTTGCGTTTAAAACAATTGACGTTCTATTTAGGATAAACATTATAAGTATATTAAATGTTTATATCGACTAAAATTATTATTTTTAGGTAACAATAATATTTTAAAATGATTCATAAACAGAAATAAATATTTTTAAAATACAATTTGCACGTGTCATATGATGAAATTCTATAAATTGGCAATACGTCCATGATTTGAAACATAAAAAAAAACAAAACGCTGTGTTTAGACACACTCTGTCTTCCTGTCATATGTGGTTTGGACTTTGGACATTGTTGTAAAAAGTCGACTCGGTTTGCCGCTCTTTGTGTTTTTTCTAAATATCTAGTAGTGCTTAAATTTTTACTTTTAGTATTGTTTATAACTTTTTGGCATTATTTTCTGTAGCCAATTATTTACTTTAATTTTATTAAATTTAAATCTATTATATACAAGTCCGGAATCTTAAAATTCACGTTTATTCTAGTATAAACTGTGATCTTCAAATTTGCATCATCTGAGTCTAAATGAAATACTCCGGCTTCATACATTTAAATATTATTTTTATTACAATATATTTTAAGAATCCTTCAACAAGAACTGATTATCTCCCAAAATCGAACGATAAACAAAATTCAAACAAAAGTTAATTTGAATAACTGACAGTTAATTGTAAGGACGGGATTGAAAAACTTAACTTTTTTCTTCTATGAATTTACATATCGATGGTAAAAAGTTGACCCTCTGACAGGTAGGTAGTTTAAAGTTAGAATTTTTATCTGTCTGTGTTTATAGAAACTGCAATCGCTCAAACAGATACAAAATCCACTAGTAGCTATTATAATTGGCAGTTATAGATAGGTTATTGGAACCAGCCGTAAGACTCTAAGGAGCAGTTACCATGAACGTTAACGTTAGGCTATACGGATGCGTTAGTGGCAGCGTCGTAGAGTGTTGTCGTTGATTTAAAACGGTTGAAACCGTGGGACACAGCTAGTATGTAGATAAAGCCACATTGTTTGTGTACTTATACCATGATCGTAGGGTAAGCAATATTTAAACTGCCGACTTCACTATCAATAAAGATACGGAACGTTCGAGGATTGTTCCGCTTCCATCACGATGTTCCCAATTTGTGTGGTAAAACGTCAACCAACGGGGTCCGGATCAGAATTGCAAATATTCGAGTAAATTTACAAAGTATACGGGGAAATTATGCGTGGTCCCTTTCTGGATGAGCTTTCATTCCTCCGACATACGTGTCCAATGTAAAGGATCCCGAAGTAATGCAAATTTAAGGTATTTCATTAATGGTGTCCTTTTAAAAATGTATTTAATTTTCATTAATATAGTTACGTTTAATTTATACTCTAGTTAATTTCCCTTAACTATTTTCTTTCAACTGCATTGTTTCTGAAGATATAGTAATTTTTTTTTAAAGGACCAGTTATCTAACGAATAAAACAGAAAAAATATGATGAAAATATATCTAGTTTATCTGTATTATATCTATCTATAATTTATTATATAGATTGTATACTAAACAATGTAACTCGTGTTTAGGACGAGAGTTAATTAAATTTTATAATAGCTGCTTACAGATTAAATTATTTTAAACTAGCTGTGCCCGCGAATGCACTCGCATGAACTACAAAACATTAATTTACCGGGATATAAGTCATGATATGTGTTAGTTCAGGTTATCCGTGTGCCAAATTTAATCGAAATCCGTTCAGCCGTTTTAGCGTAGCAATAGCGCGTTTCCAACCTTGAACCCCTTTACCCCAAGGAGATCTGGAAACCATACTCACCACAGGAACAGAACACAAGGTTATTTGGCTGCGATCTTCTGTAGGGTGGAGGTATTCCACCAGTCGGACTGCCCTCAGTTGAGAGAAATATCCAAAGATTTCTTTGTGCCTTATTTCTCTTCTCGCTTACCGTACTTACATATATATGGTCAAATTCCTCGACGTTGATGGTTACTACTCCACTCTTTAGGTTCATAGCGTGAAGTTATATAGCCTACAATCTTATTCAGTAAATAAGTTATAAAATGAATATAAATAAACTTTTAAATCTGACTTAGAATTCCAGAGTTAGCCCGTTTGAATAAGCAAAAAATTAGTCCCTTGAGCTTTGTGATCACATACTATCACGCCTGTATCCCCGAAGGGTTAGACAGAGGTTTTCTAATGTACACCCAAAGTTCGCCGGGTATGCCCCATGTAATAGGGGGTGAGCTTATTGCCTTTAATCGGGCACAAAGTCAAACTCTGAGCTGCTACTAAGAATTTAATAGAACAAGATAATTTTTAACAAAAAAAAGAAAAGAAAACTAACTTCAATGATTTAACTAACTAACTTCAAATTAAAATAGGAATCACCCTTGAGGTATTCTCTATCCAACAAAAAAGGACCATCCAAATCGGTTCATAAACAGAGAAGATATGGCTGCACATCCATAAAAAAAAATTACATTCGAATTGAGTACCCTCCCGTCTTTTGTTGAAGTCGGTTAAAAACCCAATAACACCTTTGCCCGACATGGGAATCGAACCCAGGACCTCGAGGATAACAGTCGCGATTACGAACACTAGGCTATAAGACAGTTGAGCCTTGCAATTAGTATAAATGAGGCTATATAACAAAAATAAATGCTTTTATTTACTTTCGAATTTATTATAACCCATAAAGTTGTTTTCCATTGTGTCTGGTGTTACAAATTTTTAATAAGTATATATTTTATTTTAAGTTTTTACCGTAACTGAAAATTCATAGTATAAGCTTTTACAATAATGAACAAACCATCCATTTATTAATTAATGAAGCGTACGATGACTATTTAAGGTTCCGTTCGAAAAAAGTTTTTTTTAACTAGGTATCTATTTTCATTATTTACTGGTTGTGCCCGTGGCTTCGCTCACGTGGACTACAGAATGCCCGCGTGAACCTGCTCCTCCGCTCCCGGCTATTTTAAAAACAAAAATGCTTATTGTGGGTGTTCCTTAGAAGATAGATGTATACTCTCCCAGATTTTTTGTAGGTTTTTTTTTAATGCTTATAATTATGTTGTACATTAATTTGCTATATCTTTTATGGTTTACTCAGCATAAGCCATTTAAGCACCCGAATTGATTCATTAAACCATCATTCATTCAATTGATTTTTTTTTTCTTTGTGTGAAACTCTAATTCTTTTTCTAAAATAAAAGTAGCCTAAGTTATTCCCTATATCATCAGCTATCTATCAATAAAAGTTCCGTCAAAATTGGTCCAACCTTTTCGGACAAATTTTTTTTTTAAATGGATGTTCTATCATAACTTTTTTGTTTATGAACCGAGTTGGATGATTTTTTTTGTTGGAAAAAAGGGTAGTCCCATTTTAATGTCATTGGCATTGTACCTTCAACTTTGAAGTTACACCAGCGAACTTCTCAAAACCTTTGAAGTTGATTTTTTTTTTGTTAAAAATTTACTTAGTGATATTATATTTTTGTTGTATTTGCCACTCGATATTGGTTTTTAGTACCATCATAATGTTGAAAAGTTGTCGCCAAGCACCAGAGAGCTGAGTCCAAATGCTGATTGCTGGGAGGTATCAGTACTCGGCATAAATTACATTTGATATGGTCTTCTGTCGTAAAACTACAATAAAAACAAATAACCAAAAGTCACTTATTATAGCTTTTCTCGAACCTTCTAAGTATTGCATTATTTTTTCTAAGCAACAATTTACGCTCTTTTTTGTTTTATTACGGGTCAAAACAATATGTTTTTAATTCTAAAAGTATTATCGAAAATTCTTATAGCCTATCAGTTAACCAATGATATAAGCTTCCCGTTTACATAATTTCATAAGAATCGGTCAAGGCGTTATTTAGTTCCATCCCATAAACAAAAAGATAGACAAAATTTTTTTTAAGGTAATATTGAATATTTACCAGTACCCTTATAGGGAACATGTGCATCGGCATATTTGGAAAAAATATTACATGGACAGACATAGCTACAGATTTATTAATATAGTTGACACGAAATATGGATTCTTTCAATAGAAAAATCAAACGAAACAAGACATTTCAATAATGGAACATCCCAAAACTTTTCCTTATGACCGATTACGCCTCGCCGATACGACTGATATATCTCCATCTCTATCGTGCCAACACATGCGTCTCTGTTCAACAGATGACTCGAATCACGGCTCTCATTTACCCAAATCGAGTTAAGGGTCCAAGAAAACAAGGCAAGAAAGAGCTTCGCGATGTCGTCATCTGTCAACGCTCGGCCACTTCGGAAAACCGTGTTATAAATGTTATAAAATTACAGTAAAATGATTTTTATTTCCCATGTAATAAAGCGCAATGTAACAGCTAAGAAGTGTTGTTTAAAAACAAGGTTACCAGTGCAGACGGTAAATTTGTATTTAGTGAAAATTTGTACGGAAACAAACACAGTGGACGGTAAAAGGAAAATTGTCGTTTGTAAGCTTGGAGTCACGTACTGAAGTAGCTAGATAAGAACTGAAGACAAACGCGTCCATTCTTGGCAAAGGTTTGTGATGCCACGAAACAAAGTTACTATACTTTTTCACTGTAACTTTATATGAGATATGTGGTAATATATTATTTTTATTATAATATACTTTAACTAGTTTAATTTTCAAGGGAATATATTTATAGATAGGTGCTGCGCGGAGAAACGTGTATTTTTTTGGGCGAAATTCTCGCGTTTTTGTATCAGGTGCTTGTTTTTGATTAGGCAATTAATAGCAAGTATCCAACTATTAAGTGACAATTAAAAAAAATTACCACTGTACTCTTTCAAGTATTTATTCTGGTAAATGAAAACCAAAAAGCTATACCTCACAACTTTTCTTATACATACAACAAATCGATAACCATGTACGATTTGGTTAGCATAACCAAAAATCTAAAACAAATAAAACTTTCTCAATTTAGGCCCTAAATAGCACATATTAATTTCAAAATACTATCCGCATTTCGGACAAATATACCGGACACTAATACGCTGTACACTTTAGGGTATATAGTATATATTATAGGTAATGTATAAATTATTACGTACTTTGCTTAGGCATTCTATAAAATATGCAAGAAATGTTAAAAATGACGTGCACAACTCAAAAATATAAAAGTTATTGTGAAAAAATAACAAGTGTCATAATTTTTTTTTTTATCTAGTGAAAGTATTAAAGTTTGTTACGGTATTCAGGAGATGGCGCCCCTTGTAAAAACTTTTCATTGAGTTTATAATAATTTACTTCGCATGTGCACAATAACCAAACCATATCACATAAAATGTCGCCAAAATTTGATAATATATGGCCACATGATATAAATTTATGAATTTAAAACAAAAATCATCACATGATACTTTGAGATCCCGTCCAAAAACTCTCACGTGATATTCGAAAGGAATCAGATGTATTTCATACTTTGTCAATTTCTCATTTGGCAAATAAAATGCCTAAAGGCAGCCGGCAATGTATGAAATGATTCATATTTCATACATTGCTTAGGTATTCTATAGACCGCCTAAGGCATTCTATACATTGCCTTTAGTATATACACCGAGTGTCTATGTGTGAACACGGATGTATCTCATTGTGAGAAGATTATTAGCGTCAGTGCGGACATGTTGTTTGCAAGTGTCTCTTGTGATTTTCAAATAGGTTCCACAGTAGCTTGGCAAATTTACGGCACTGTCCCTCATGGAAAGCACAGTACAATCTATACAGAACAGCGACCGTCAAGAGATCGGAAATTCATCGGTGGTTACCGCTATCATGACGACATAATAAATATCTCTTCACATTGGCCAGGTGATGGTTCCACCGTTTCATCATACGAAAAAGATAATTTATAGCGAACTTTTTAGTTCGTGTCGAGATGGAGGTTACCGTAAAACTGTGACTCTGAAACCCAGCGCAGCGAAGAAGAGGAGGGAATTAGATTGAACAGCTCTTCAGAACACTCACCATGATACAGTCGACAGGACACGCTCAACGAGGCGATATTCTTGCGCAAATGAAGCGGCTCGATTTATTTAGTAAGGTATGCACCATTAACAATGTGCACTGTTTGTCTCTGCAACCTCTGGGCATGGAAGGTGTATTTTGCGGATCCATTCCAGGATCAAGCAGACTGCAAAAATATTGTTTTCCTTTATTGTAAACTAACTGTGCCCACGGCTTCGCTCACGTGTACTACAGAATGCCCGTGCGAATCTTGTTTCCCCGCTCCCGGCTATTTTAAAGATAGATATAATCTCTTGCTCAATTTTTTGTAGGTTTTTTAATGTGTACAATTATTTAGTACATTAATTAACTTTCACTGTTATGGTTTACTCAGCGTAAGCCATTTAAGCGCCCGAATTGTTTTACCATGATCAGTTTTTTTTTATTTTAGCGGATCACTAATTCTTTTTCCAAAATAAAAGTAGCCTAAGTTACTCCCTATAAAATCTGCTATCTACCAGTAAAAGTCCAAATAAAAATCCATGTTTTATTTATTTTTTTGTCAATACAGTGCATATTGTAATTGCCTTGAAATAGATAGTTATTCCTTGTTCAAATTTTTTTTTTTTCTATAACTTCATTTAATGCACCGACCACTTGCGGTCCAAATAAATATTTATACCTTAAAATAAAATACAGTTCGTTCGTTTTTAATAAATAAAATTTCTAGTAAAGTACTAAGCTATATCGTAAAATGCACGTGCTTTTATATATTCATGAAATATATATTTTATATTGAATACAAATTTTTCATATTGAATTTATAAATGGAAAAATTCAACCAGAAAACTCAGTGGGGAATCTCAACACAGTACTTCAAATTCAATAAGCACACATCATTTGCTACAAATATATTTAATAAAGTATCGCCTTATGTGAAATTTTGTAGCACTTTTTTTCTGTACTACAGTCAAATATTGAGTACCATTTTTACTTATTTTCCAAGTGAACGAAATTTTAGATACGGGGATAGATTCGCGTGGAAAATTACATCAAGAATACAGTCTTATGAGTAACTAGCGGTATGCCCGCAGCTTTGCACGCGTTTATTACGCAGTAATTATTTTCATATCGTAATTTTATTTTTAGTTTTATTATTTTGGACAATTCATATAGCTCATCAATTGAGGAATGCGTGTACTTCCCATGTATAATTTGCATCAAAATTGATTGAGTATTATACATTTTTTATTACATGTTTCTGAAATTATAATACAATAGTAATCTAGTAACATATTAATAACTATGAAATCATTTATGTATCCCATCCCGTCTACGAATATTTGTCAAAAGCGGTTGAGAAGAAGTAGGACAAATAAAAATGTGTTTTTTTTTAAAACTCCAAAAATGTTTTTATCAATTATGGAATGACTAGTACTTCCCGAATACGAAATTGCATCGCAATTAGTATAAAATTGATTACATTTATAATTTTTGCAAATTTTTTTTATACGCTTGTAAGGTGCTTTGCAACAGAATTTCAACTTGATGATTTTAGTTAGCGACACGGGCAATAGATACAGTGTTCGGAACCACGGTCTGGCAACACAAGTTGTCTTTAGTTTTCTCCATCTAGGCAAATTCGCGTTTACCACGCTGTCAGGGGTCAGCTATCATCATTTTTTTGCTGATTCACGCGTGCGCCACGCCGCCTTCTATTGTTTTGAAAAGTTTATAAAATCGGATCGCGTTATAACTTGTGAATTGCCTTGTTGATTGTTGTTAGTTGATTGAATATGCGTTTGTTTGGCTACGGGTCGAGATATATTCTACCTATATTACGGCCAGTCGTGATTGTCTTGAAGGTCAATGTGTCGGTTTGATTTACGAGTACTACCCGTGCGCGATAAGTTGAGACTCGCCTGGAATGCAACCCTCCTCCCGCTACCCTGTAACTTCCCCTCAAGCTCCGGTGTCGTAATGTAGGCAACGCCATTTTTTTAACATCTTAGTCTCGTACTGGCTTACTCACGCAACGTCGACGCGCTCCGATTTTATAATCTTATTTGATACTGTTTCGTTAGTAGTTATTAGAGTTACCGTGATATTTTATTGTTATTTTTTGTGTTAAGTTTATTGTTATAATGAAGGGTAAAACTTTACATAGTGGTGAGAGAATCCTCGTTATAAATTAAAAAATATATTTATGACTCAGTTCGCACGCTTGTAATTATAGCTCAAGTATAATAAATATAAGGCGGAGTTGTTCCGATTACAACACTCGCTACATTAATAAAAATAGCAGAGACGAAATCGCGGGTGGAAGCTTGTTCTGATATTTTTTTGTGCACAGTACAACCATGTTTCTGTGCCTTCACCGCTCCCAGGTCTCAGCTTATTGCACACGGGTAGTAGCCCCGTTTCATAACTTGAAGAAAACCTCTCGTAATTGTTTGTTGGAACAGTGTTGGGCAGGTGATATGTTATCCCTATTACGGCAGTTTATTATATTGTGTAAATTTGTAATCTCGCCACGAGATGAATTGGTGTGAGAATCCAGTGGACAAATACATAACTTGACATATCCCACCTATCACTTGACTGTTGCCGGTGAATTGTAGTGCTTCTTCCGTTCGAGTTGTGTTTATTTATTTATATTATTGTAAATTTTTCATCCCTGCAAAACGCAGGCCATTGATGTGTCATATACCACACTCCATCGAGGGTTCCATCTTCCACTGCGCTTTAATGCTGGTCCCTGAACGCTTGATGGAGGACATAAAAACGCTTTATCACCATGTTATGGTTTCATAAAGATGTTTAACATCATCGGGTTCTCAAGCTCATTGCAGGGATTCGAACTCACGTCAATAGAGATGGTGTTTGTAATCGCTACAATTATGTTATTATTGCTTCACCGTACGTATCATCATATCACAAGGTTCGCTAAGCGTAGTGTGGCCTTTGTATACGCATAATGCAATCGTACGAATACACTATGCACTACCTATGCCCGCGGCTTCGCTCACTTGGACTAAAGAATGCCAGCGGTTGGCTACAGGCGCGAATATTGTTCCTCCGCTCCTGGATATTTTAATGACAAAAATGCTTATTGTGGGTGTAGTTACATGAAAGTGCCCGTTCAAAATAATAAAAAAATAACGTCTTAAGGTTTTTAATATTAGTATAATAGTACATTATTATAGTTATATGTTATTTCATCAACTTTGGACGTGAAAAACTTCAATTTTCGTCTAACATAATATTAAGTTTAAGCAACAATGTTATATACAGGTTTTCTAACTTAACATCGTTTATCAGTAGTAATAGAGTGTTTGTCGGCAACTCTCTAGCGATCAGCTCGAAATTTTGAAATATTAAAAACTTTCCTTTACGTGACTTGAACTGAAAACGTTTATTTAACTATGTTAAGTTGGTAGTTAAATTTTTTTCTTCTATTTTTATCAAGTATTTATCTAATACTATTAAGTGAGCAATTTTTTTTAAATCTATCTACACTGTTAGGCTTAGGGTCGCTGAAGCCGCTGCGGCTTTTACAGCTTCACCGAACTTGGGGGCAAGCGCAGAAGGCACTCAACTGCGAAAGTTGTTTGGACGGCTCGCACGAGGGTGCCAGAGTGGCTGGACCTCGGCTCGGGCGGTCGTCGCGCATGCAATTAGGTTGCGATCTAACTGAATCCCTACTTCTACGTTTCGAGCTAACTAATATATACTCAAAGGCATGTTCCCTTCCTCCTGGGAGGAAGAAAGGAACCACGCGTATGTGTATTTAGTAATCGGAAAGGTTATTCTACACTAACTAGCGCAAAAAAAGAAAATAAAAGGTCCCAAAAATAACCCATGTACCTGTGTGGTGTGCACGTGTGTATGTTCATACGTGTGTAATATTGTATGGGGGTAGCTAAGTGTTGCACGTATAGTGTCACTTGTATCGCGCGGGCGGTTGCCTGACCCGAGGGCTTCACGCCGAGGAAACGGTCCTAGGCTTGGGTTACCGCTAGAGAGGGTGGACGTAGAGTGTGTGCGGGAGCGAAATTGACCGCCCGTCCTCTGCGGAGAGAACGGTGGTTACGTGGGCGTGGGCGCTGACACACTATGTTTAGAGAGACGGATGAATAATATTTATTTTTTGATTTCGACGCTTATGCCGGGTGGTAGTGGGTTTCGCGACATATGTAGCAGCTGCTTTAATCAACGTATTCGCGTGATTCGACGCGGTGTCGAAATACGAACGAGAGAGATGTCAGACGTAGGCATGAAACGAAGGAAGATCCATATCTCTATGGAAATCTTCCGTACACACATACCGAGGGGCCCGGTAAGGCGGTAAAGAAACCTATTCTGGATGGTTTGTAATCATTTAAATTTCGATTCGGACATATGTGCGAACGCTGCGCAACTATACGTCATAATCGGACGGAGAAGTAAGAATTCTTTTACATATGTATTTATGTAATTGATTTCTCAGAAACGGCTTCAACGATATGGATGAAACTTTGTGTTTAGATAATGCTTTACATTCCAAGTTTACCTAGATATGAGTTTATCTTTCTTTTTTTTTGTAAGACACCGAGTACAGCTCGGTCACCCAGGTATTTAGTAATGAAGCGATTACAATTATGATTTTCGATTAATTGTAACCACCAATCATCGACATTTTAAAATCAATCATAGTCGTCGATTATAATTACGATTAATCAAGCGATTATTTATAACTTTTATTTTCAAAGGAATTTATTCCTATTTATAATGTAAAACATATTTTGTAAATGCACATAATGTCGTACAACAATAATCGTAACCGTAAACCCTAATGGTTGATAATCGTATCATCACTGGTTTTTATATCTTAACTAAATTATGTGCTTACTCAGTCTGCTGGCTCAATGACCCAAAGTGAGCCATAGTTTCTGAAACGAACGCCCGCCATTTATGTTTGTCAAGTGCATCCTACCGCTCATGACCTACGAAACCAAAACATGAACACGCGTTGGACTGGTTCACAAATTCGAAGTTGCTCAGGGAACTGCTGTGCTAATCGTCCCTTTAAAGGTTAGAATTATAAATTATTTAATCAAACAGAGAATTATGGTTACAAATATAGCTAAAAGTTTTAGTCAATGAAGTCGCTAGCTAATGAGTAGATAGAATATGCCGAAGAACTGATAAACCGATGGCGTACACGAGTTCTGGGATGGAGAATGCGTTTAGGCAATTGATGCTTGGATTGCCCCTCTTCAAGACTTCTAAACTCCTTTTCTTAACTACTTATCATAATTTGAAAAATCGAGGTGTTGTTAGAAGCACCGTTATTGTCCACCAATTGTAAATGAGTTTAAAGCATGCCGTGTTGGATATGAAATAAAATGGTTTACGTAGCTTATATAAAAAATATAATTAATTATATATATGTTACTACTTGTTGTTCGCCGTTTTGTTTGGATTAACTCGATAACTGCGAACGATGTATTATTAACCACCGTCGCAAAAAGGGATGTTGTAAGTTTAACGTGTGTATCTATCTGTGTGTCTCTCTGTGATATCGTAGCTCACAAGCGGCTGAATCGATTTTGATCTTTTGTTTATTTTGGAAAAGTGACTTGATCGAGACTTGAGCTATGACTCAAGAAAATCTGTTCAAAGCAAGATGATTATCAGCTTTATTTTACTTGATAAATAGATGTGAGTTTCTTTCCATAGGTCTTATTGAGTCTAGATTTGGTATTTTGGTTTTTCAATAACATTATTAAATATGTAGGATTCTTAACTTCTCACCAACTTACAGCAGAGGTATCGTGTTTGGGCTCATTGGAATGGTCTCAATGAATATATTACTAATTATGTTAAGGGTTTATTAAATTTTCAATTTACCTTGTATACAAGAACGTCTTAGATGTTCATTTTAGGCTATAATAAACATGATGGATAATCGCTTTCTTCATGTATTTTTTATTTATTTATTACAAATTTTTTTTCTTTTTCTATTTAATAATAGATCGTTCTGAGGGCTAAATTCAGCAAAATACCCCAGAAACTTGACTATAAATCCCAGTTTTGAAAATGAACGTTGATAAAGCTCCCCTTATTAATTAGCAACACAAGCGATTTAATTAGCTATAGATACTTGACTCAGCAATCAATGGTTATTGAAAAGCACAATCATTTGTATATCGAAGGAAAATTCACTTTGAGAACATTAATTAATTTAGTATTAATTATGTTCTTGATTGCTGTAATCTTCTTATTCGAGAACGTTCGATATATTAATCTGGATAAATTAAATACTTCGGGGGAAATGGATAAATTATTAAACACATCAATCATTGAACACCTCTGTGATTTAGTTGTTAGTATTACTATCTTAAACAACGTATATTACAGGTTCGATTTCTGTATAGTTAGACTAAAGCTTTTAAAGATTTGCTCTAGTTATAAATTGAACAAAGATTTGGTTTTGGAAATAAGTAACTGCTTTAATAGGAAGTAATGACAATCGTATCTGACTGGGTCACGACCACCATACATCCAGCGTAACAACCGATAAAGTGGCATACATAGAATTGTTGCTTTCCGGAATCCTCTTGTATATATCCAGTAATAAAGCGGAGTGGTAGGGATTTATACCCGACTGGTGCGCGACCTGTGCAAGGTTATAAGGCAATAATCCCATCACAGTATCTCTTCTTTTGTTTTTTTCGTGTTCTGGGATCAGCCAAGATAAGCTACTTTTTATTTATTGTTACGCTGTTTTTAATTGTACTACATCAGATAATATAAAAAAAAACAGTAATTGGAAGAGCATTTAGAAAAAGCATGTATAAAGAACGCTGTATCTTTGAACAATGTTTATAGAGCTCAACAATCATAACTTAGAAGATTTAAATAAAATAGATACATACTTACTTATTAATTTTATATTTACTACGATTGAGAATCATTAAATATAATAAATAAAAAATTATGTTGCTGTTAGACTATTAAATATCAATGGTAACACTATTTGGTGTTGGTAGCTTTTTTTTTAATTGTTAAGTATTATGGATCAAAAGATAATATTTTTAATGGATGATGTAAGAAAAATATATTAATAACTATTACGTTCAAAATACATAAAAGGTATTTTAACACCTGTATTTGTGGAAAAAAATATTTCTGTAAGTAAAATTAATCTTTTTTTTTTATTTTAGCGTTTGGCTTCAATTTCACCTGATGTAAAGTGACGATGTGGCTTAAGCTGGTAACATACTAACCTAATAATAGAAGAACTAGTTTTTAAGTAAAGCAGCCAGAACACAGTTATAGGTGCTTGGCAACAGATTTTCAACCTTAGGGTAGTATCTAGCCAGGTGGTCATTAAACAAAGACCTACCACCATGGTCCATATCTTGGATGTATGTTAAGTCTTTAGCTAGTTTTGCTTTGCAGATATATTCATCTTAAGGCTTTTTCGCTCCATCCTTTTTGTGATTATTCTTTTTATTGTTATTTTATTTTTATATGCAGTGTTTTAATGTTTAATGAATCACTTTACTTTTATATTACATTGGAGTGACACATAGAGCACACAGAGCAGAGAGAGTAACATAGTTTTTCTTTTTGGTTATTAACAATGTTTAGGCAAAGATACATAATTCATTCTGCTTAACACTTTTCCATTTTCGCAAAGACATTGTCAGTAGTTTTTAAAATTTTAAACTGCTTTAAATCTTCCTTCCTTATCGGTCACAAGTGATTTTGAAGTACAATTTTTATAATTCAACTTTAATTTGTATCATATGACATCCTTTCCTGGTTGTAACTTGTGTATATCTATTTAAGGCAGCATTTTTAAGTTTCGATTTTTTTGTATTCAATATACATTATATTAATTTTTTCCTAATAATCTCCTTTTTCCCTATAATAAATAATTTTCTCGAGGTGTTTAATTTTCGTATTATTAAACGAATTTTGTACGTTGTAAAACTGATATATCGACACGGTTTTAGCTGGTCATTGATAATAGTTATTGTATTAGTTGAACAGTTGCAAATTAATCATGGCCATTGAGCCTTTAAACTAAAATATATACCAGAAAAATACACATCCAAATAATCCGAATCACGTTTGAAAATCGTACGTTCAATAACTTCTAACGTAAAGTTAATCTAAAGCGACTTCGATGAATTTACATGCAAATTGGGTTTCAGAACGGATTCGAATGAGCGCTCGTAGTTAATGCCATTGACAAATTTATTTATGCAGTTCTGGAACAGATGAAGTATTAAGTTCATCGTATGTTTTTCATAAAGAATTAGGATTACATTTGAATGACATTCCATTTTAGGAATAGTAAATATAACTTTGTATTTGAATTAGGCAAACAATTTTAGATACACATTCGAATAGGAATTATGGTTCTTAGTGTGAAGTTAATATGGTTTAAAATGGTTTAGCTGTGGTAGTTATGTTAATTTGTTAAGTTTAAACTTTTGATAGAGAGCACTTCTGACCTCATATGTAACAAAGTGCCTGTTTGCTGTTTGTTTTCAAACGGAGAAATGGTTTCTTCAAGGCCTTTGTAAGGAATCACTCTAGCTTTTGGTGAGCATAACTGTTTCTTCTCTATCAAATTGTAAAGTAGATAATTACAGGCAATCAATATTGAATTATTATATACTACGTACTAGAGACGACGCCTTAACCAGATTGTTTGAAACACACGTTTGAATGCATACACTCGCACTCGCAGTCTGTACCGAGCACGAGGTGATTACACGTTTGAGTGTTAAATTTTACTTCATAACTATGCCTTCATGTGCACTTAAACAACTCGAGAAACACAAGTAAAAATCAAGGAGTGACATTGCATCAGTAAGTTCAATGAATGAATGCGTGCGTGCCTCGCGCCCCGCGGTATGAAGTGGACCAAATTTTTGTTTGTAATAGCTGCTCTACGTGGTACATATGGCCTTCAAATGTATTGTGATCCTTGATGATTCAGTGATAAATTAGTCATAGTGCCTAGCTTTAGCAAATTTAGTTCTGATGCAGCTAGCGAAAGATTTTCGACTATTTGAAAACTGATAAGGAAACATAAATCTACGAATTGAAGTCCTTATCTCGCCATTTTTCTTACGCTGACCTGTGGAATGTAGATATTTCATAGTAATATGAAATGTAGCAATTCTAATTATAAGAATTATCAATCACATCTTACGGCCACAAAAAGAACAACGCGTGATGATAAATAATTATCTATTCAAAGCAAATCGTCAGTCGTCCCAACCCCAGCGAATGTTTGATCAAACACCACCCATATTATTTGCTTAGGACATCAAAGGAGCACAAACATTTGTTTTTGATCTCAAATATTTGTCTTGTCTGATGCTATTTCACGTTCCTATATTGTTTTACTGGTGTTTAACGTCATTATAATATAATCCGTGCTTCGTTCAAAGGAATTTAACTTAAGATTGCTTGATGTTGAATGTAAGAACTTGATAATTAAATCTGTTAATATTATAACGTTGTAATTTTCATAAAACATTAAGGCTCAGTACAAACGTGAAAATAATTATGTTTTGTCTCGGATACAAATACCAGTAAATATTTCATTTTTTTACAATCAATATAAAATCAAGCACTACCTACGCAGACATAGACACTTTCATTGCTTTTCTTTTCATTTCATTTTATTTTTTGTTTTATCCATGAGTTCACAAACAAAAAATCTTTGTTCTTCATAGCCATCCTGTACTTTAGGATATCTAGTTCATCTGTTCCTGTATCTGCCTAAATTCTAAATTCAAATTTCACTTCCCTTGGTTACCTATCTTATTAACCTATTATAGTTAGGTACCTATTTTTAGTAAGATGTACATTAATATATTTAACGTAATGTAGTACTTCGATTATCAAAAATAAAACAAATGTTATAAAGCTGAAGAGTTAGTTTGGTTGAACGGGCTAATCTCAAGAATTACTAGTGCGAATGTAAAAAATATTTTAGCGTTGTATAGCCCATTTATCAATAAAGGCTATAGGCTATACAACATCACGCTACAACTAATAGGAGCGGAGCATCAATGAAAAATATTCCAAAAAAGGAGAAAATTTATTCCTTTTGAGAGCTTCAGTTATGTGACGTAGACGAAGTTGCGCGGGTCAGCTAGTATAAAATATATTGAATTATGTTAAAATTAGTGAATTTCAAAAAATGATTTGTAAGAGATCAAAGAAGTAGAAAACTTTGATTATAAGTATTATATAATATACATATACGATAAATAAGTGACTGATGTCTGTATTGTACTTGTAAATGTACTGATGAATTAGCTAGCGAAAGGTTCATAATGTGCAGCGTCTGGAAATTTGGCGTGGTACCTTAAGTGCAACGATCTGCAAAATTTCTGGACTGTCAGCCTAAACCACTTTATATTATATATAAAAACGTTACTTCGAACAAAGAACGTCTGGCTCGAAGATAGTGATGACGTCAATAATTTTAACACAACACCAAATTAGCCCAGTTTTCTGATTACCAGCGATAGTTCAACGTCCTAAACAAACCAGAGGTGTTAGTTTGCAGCCGACAGCGACGCGACGTCTAGTCGTTGCTTTTGATGTCCATGAAGAAAAATCGATTTTTACGTTTAATGACTTTATTGTCTCATTAAGAATTCATCCATCTGTTTCTATTCAACTGTGCTAATGTGATGTATTTAGATACATTTTCTAAAATACTTGCTGTTTGAGTATATTAGCAACTTGTAAACGTTCTACTATGAGTCAGATAAATTAATGGGTTAATTACCATGACAACCTACGAAGAACGTGACCCTAAATGGCGTTAAGTTTATAGTTCAGTATTTTCCACTAGGTGGTGGTACTATAATCTGAAAATTTCTTACCTTCACCTTTTATATTTGAGCAAATTCGTGCGCGACCGTCCAATGTGAGAGAAGTTGGCAGCGGAGAGATAGTACGACATTACGTCACTACAATACATTAAAGTGTATATAATATGTTGTCTCGGCAGCGTTCTTGAAATAATTACCTAAATCTACTCGGTAGATAAACACGCACTAGGGCAGCTCTTTGAAAGTATTTCTTGGATTACCTACTAACGTATTTGATAATGCTATTTTAAAATGTCATTATTATCTTTTCACCGAAATATATTATCTACTAGAAATTTTGTAAGTTTTAGTTTAAATTATTTCTAGTTTCGAAAGTGATGGTGAAGTAGCAAAATTTTTTCCTTAAAGTTTAATAAATCAAAAACAATTTCAAATTCTAGCAAGTAATATAATATTTCGTTATTAGTTATAAATTGCGTAATAGCGACTATTATGTACTGAAGTTTATCTAGATTTTGATTCAGCCGATTATATGAAGATGTAATACTGTTTACTTTAGTATACTGTGACATACGCGCCTGCGTCACGTAATTACACGTGCTTGCTTCCCTTCCCCGCTACATTACTCGCCCCCGATGGTGTCAGTCAGAAACATAGGACGATCGTGCACGAACTTGTACGACTATAGTCGAAACCGTTACAAATTAACTTAAGGTTAATCATGATAATTAAACTTTGAACATGGAACATTCTCACACACTCTTTTTGATTATAAATTAAGCTTAATTTGTACTTGTATACAATCCAAAAAGCAGGAATCATTTAAAAATGATGTTCATTATACAAAAGACTCAATACTATCGTATTTCGTAGTTTGACTGTCAGGTAAAATGTAGTTGTTCAGTCAAAGTCTGCGTAAAACGGATCAAAACGTACACGTTTCGATATGGGCAAATTTGATTGGTGGATCGCAATTGCCAACCATTTTGGTGCTCCTTTCACCCCCCTGCCCCTTACTATTCCAACCGTCTCTTCTCGCGCGCGCGCACCGGCACGAACACCGTTGCCGACAAAAATTTAATAAAAATACAGAAAACTGTGAATCTGGTGGAATCCAAGTATCCCGACCCTGACCTCATCAAAACTGGTGAGTAATTGTGATATATCCAACAGTAGTAATTGCGTAGAATCGAATGAAAATAAATATTTATGAGTCTTTTAACCTTAGGGCAACTGTTCACGAGTCTTCATTTGCAGATTGAATGAATGCTGCAAATGACGACAGTCACATATTGCATCTCAGTTATTAAATCTCCACGTAACTTCATAAAAGCCTAATATAAGCTTAAAATATAGGTAATTTCTTTCAAATTTATCATTTCGAAAGCATATTTTGTTTTCTTTGGGAAAATGGCAAGTAAGTATGAAAATGTGATAATAGTACTGTTGGCGTGTGTTAATTATAATCCCTCCCTACCCCCTACTCTCCGCTCGCAAAACAGTCCGTCTCGGAACGCAAGCGCATCGCCACGCGGACAACGCCGCACGCCTAAAATAGTGATATAACCGTTGAACTTTGTACAACCGCTGCTAAAAATCTAGCATGGAAGGCCTTCGTCGCGGGTAACATATAATTTAGTGTCAAGAAAAGCTATCGTCGAGATAAATTACATACACCACGAGTCACCATATTAACGCAGTGAGAACCATATTTTACCTGCATCCCGCACCTAATATTTAAGGCCCTCTTCGAGCTACACTAAGTACGCTTTTAAGACGACGAATCGTACGTAGGTTGTATTGGCTTCACTTTCACCTTAAATTCAGATTTCAGTATTGATTTGAAATCCCCGTTGATCGACGCCGTATCTGAGACCACTACCACCGAATCACCGTCGCTTGAAATAATAAAGAAAAATTGTATACACAAGTACCTATCACACAACGTAGTTCGCTTATGCCCAGAAATGCCCGGAGTGCTATTAAAAGTTGTGTAGCAATTTATTTTTTCCTCTCCGCCGATCATCGAAGTTTTAACGATGTGAGCGGATGGATATTTTTTTACCTCATAAAATATTATTATTTTTTATGATATCCACCTCCCGATCGCTACGGCTATTTGCAACACCAATTCCATTTAAACTTATTGTAAGTTTGACGTCCTAATTACTTAATTTGAACATCTTTACTGGAATAGTTATATTTAAAGACCAATTTATTTTTTTGTTTAGTTATTTTGAAATAAGACAGGTAAGGCACAGAAAAATATTTTTGAAGATTCATGACAGTTTGACTGGTGAAATACTTCCAATAGTAGGGTTTTCGGAGTTCCGTGAGGAAGGAGGTTTAAGTTAGGCAACGCGTTAGTGATACTTCTGGTGTTGCAAGCATTCATGGGCTACTGTAACTATTTACCTTAAAGCTAGCAGTACGCTTGTTGACTACCTTAGTTGTATTTTTTTTAATCCGTCACGGAACGCCTGGCAGATGTGAAATATTGAAGGGGGGCCCAAAGGTTGTCCCGACAATTTCCCTGTGGGGGTCCTTGAGGGTCCCGTGGGGGATTAGTGGTGGCAGCCAGGGGTCCCAGAGGGTGTCCCGGCAATTTCCCTGTGGGGGTCCTATAGGGGTCAGTGAGAGTCATTGGGGGCATTGGGGGCATTGGGGGTCTGCGGGGGTCACTGGTGTCGGTGGAGTTGCAGTGATTACTTTCATAATTGTATATTCATAATTTCATAATTCATAACACATATATTCAATCTTATAGCGTGGCGATGCGTCACCACGGCCTGTATAGCCACGCCAACAATCAGGTTTACTGCTCGCTTATAGATGTTTCACATCAAATAATACCTACTATAGAATGAAAATACAGTTATATTGTAAGACCGACTTAAGCAATACAATTGATTCTTAATACTGTAACCTATGACATTATCATGTTTATTTTTGGTTGTATAAATATAATCATCTTAGTTTAATAGTAAAATCTAACTTCTCTATTCATTAAACAAATATTCTAATAGATAGAGTATTTTTGGTATTATAAAGTAAAATTTTAACAAACATTATATTAAATGCTGAACTGTGGACTCGATTATCCAAAGGTAACCATAATAAAATTATCTATAAGATGATCTTTGTATGTTATTGTTAAAAAAACAATAGTCACTGTAATTTAAAATGCTTTATATATTATCTATGAACTGATTATATATCTATGAATTCTGATAGACAAATTGTTCTTCTTGAAGCACTTGCCAGTGCCAATTTTTTTAATTTATGCCTTCGTAAGATTTTCCGATATGCTAAAAAGTGGGGTCTTCTGACAAGGTCGTGGCTCGCTTGTGAAAACTATCTTGGGAGTTTTTGAGACATCTTAAAATGTATGTTTTACAGTTTATATTTATAATCCACTTCAGTTATGCACAACAACCAAACTATATCCCGCAATATTACTTACATAATATAGAATGAAAAAACCTAAGTTAATGAATTAAACATAAAAACCACAACATGTCACTTCAAGATTAATTTTTCTGATTATTTACTATTTTTGGCGGTATAAAGTGTTTATAAATTTTATTTTATTATTTCGGATAACAAATTAAACATAACACATTTAACATTGCGTTTTTTTGTTAGTATAATTTTTAATAACATAACAAATTTAGTTAACAATCTCATATTTCAATAAAATTGCGTGTTGATATATTTTTCCTGTCACAAGGCGAATATATCAGTTCGATATAAAAGTCAAGGAGGATGTTCATTGAAATGATATAGCTGCGAGGCGTCGTATGAACAGTGAAACCGCTGGAAAAATAATTTCCTTTCCATGTGCTTACTACGTACCACTTATTGTCGCCATTTGTGGAAACGTTTAGAAATTTGTCGAAACACATCTCTAGGATTTTATATTAAAAATTAGATTTGCCTGAGGCTTCGTTCGCGTGGACGACAGAAGAACGCGTAATGCTTATAAAATTCATATTTTTGAAAAACATTGTTTTTTGTTGATAAGGACCAAGTTTTTAAGGAGTAAAACAAAAAAAAAGTTGGCCGTCACAGGATGACCGATAGATGTGAAAAATCTTAGTGAGCAAAAAAAGAAGGAAAGAATGAAATAAAGAAAGAAAAAAAGAAAGTAAGAAACATTAAACACAAAAATTTAAAGAACATATAGCGTGACGATGCGTATACCTGTATCGTTATGTTACTTTTCGCGTCGTGTAAAGAGGCGAAACTGATAAGCGTTTAGTTTAAGAATATTCATTCCGACGGCATTGCTTCGAGGTGTATTATCGCATCGTATGCGACGTGTGAAATCATTCGCGAAAATAATTCTCTATTACGGCGTATACAGAGTGTCCCAGGACGTGAGGATAAGCTGGCAACAGGGTATAGGCACGTTAATAAAAATATCATCGTTTTATTCGCTATGGTTCTTAAGTACCAGCCACTTTTATAAAAATTATTGAAATATTACTCTGCGTGAAACTTTTCGGTGATATGACTAGAGTTTACAATTATATGGCCCTTTTTTCTACAGTTGGGGAATCTCAAGTAGCTACGGTAATTATTCAGTATGAGCAGTCAAAGTTAAGCGATAGTAAATTAGAAGTACTTTTACCGTTGATATTTAGTCATTTTTCTCAGAAAATTATTGTTGTCGGCTCTGTTTTGATTTGAAAATAATTAGCGTATCTACTTGAGATTCCCCAGCTGTAGAAAAAAGGACCATATAATTGTAAAGTCTAGTCATATTGGCGAAAAGTTTCACTATGGGCAGTATTTTTATGATTTTTATTAAAATGGCTGGTATTTAGTTATCATAACGATTAAAACGATGATTTTTTTACTGTTCCCGATATTAGTTGGCCTATTCCCTGTTGCCAGCTTATCCTCACGTCCTGGGACATTCTGTATAGGCAACCGTACATATAATATTGCATGCAAAATACTTTAAATTTTACTTTGTAGTAGCGGTGCCTTGAGGCTCCTCACCCATTGTTTACACAATAATTGTTGTAGCTTATAACTTTATTATTTGAGTTTTTTGGCGGGATCTCAAACTTCACTTTATTGTGTAATACAGGTGGCATTTTGCAGAATACAGCTGCGCACAAGTGAAGTGGATGGGTTATAATAAGATGAACCATGAATTCTGAGATACCACAAATATTAGGTCTTTACCTATGAAATTGCCGTTTTGTATGAAAAAATTTAAACGATTTTTTTAAATGTATTTTTTATTTGTATTAATCGAAGTAATCACCCATGCAATCAATGCATCTTTGCCAGCGCAGTGGCAGTTTATTGATGCCCTTCTTAAAGAAATCAGCTGGACTGGAGGCAACAAATTCTTCAAAGGCATTTTGTACTGCCTCTCGGGTATTGAATTTTTTTCCCGCCAAGGAGTTATCCAAATTCTGGAAAAAGTAGTAGTCTGTAGGCGCAAGGTCTGGTGAGTAGGGCGGATGACGGAGAACTTCCAACCCC
Source organism: Saturnia japonica (assembly GCA_033032175.1). Classification (NCBI taxonomy): domain Eukaryota; kingdom Metazoa; phylum Arthropoda; class Insecta; order Lepidoptera; family Saturniidae; genus Saturnia; species Saturnia japonica. Next base: position 2,220,661 of record CM065317.1, read on the forward strand.
AGTTCTTGCAAGTTGGAGACCGTCTGCTGTGCAGTATGAGGTCGCGCGTTGTCGTGCAGGAGCAGCGGAGACGAGCGATTGACCAATGCTGGTTGGAGATGTGCCAGCTTCTCCATCATTGTGTTCAGTTCTTCACAGTACACATCTGTAGTAATGCTCACCCCGTTTGGTAAGAAGCTGTGATGAATCACACCGGCGGTAGACCACCAAACAGTGACCATCACTTTTCTAGGGGTAAGTTTTCGTTTAGGGCATTGTTTAGGTGCTGAACCAGGATCCAACTAACTTGCTGAGCGCTTGCGGTTATCAAACAGAATCCATTTTTCATCGCAGGTAACAATGCGGTTCAAAATTCTTTCATTTGTGTGTCTGTTGAGCAGTGCAAGGCACGTCTCGACGCGTACTTCGCTCTGGCGATCATTGAGTTCGTGGGGCACCCATTTGTAAAGCTTTTTTACATTGCCAATTTGACGCAAATGGACCAATATTGTTTTGACGCTAACGTCGAAAGCTGCTGCTAATTCAGCCGTAGATTGTGTATCATCAGCTTCCACAATCGCCTTTAATTCGTCATTGTCAACCAAAGTCTTCGGACGACCGCGAGGTTCATTTTTCAGGTCGAAATTCCCAGAACGGAAGCGAGCAAACCAATAACAGGTGTTGCGTTGGTTTGTAGTGTTAGCTCCGTAAACGTCGTTGATGTTGCGTGGCGCTTGTGCCGCGTTGCTGCCACGACGGTACTCATATTCCATAATTACTCGAATTTTTAACGTATACATGATGACAAAAAAGATTGAAATGCGATGAAAATGTAAAAGTAATCAATAAACAAATGACTACTTTTGGAAAAAGAATTCCATGATTTTAAAATAAAATTAATTTGAAATTAGAATTTTTAGCCAAACAAAAATTATTTTGATTTGAAATGTCTAGTACTGCAGAACGGCAATTTCATAGGTAAATACCTGTAATACCTACAAAGTTCTAACAAGGGAGCCACCATCTCGTTAGGATATTTAAATCATTATGTGGCATGACATTCTAATTGACAACTGATATATTTTTTATCGCAGCACGACAAAGCGATGGTAATCTACCTGATGTTTGCACAGTACTATCCAACAATATTGGTGACCACCACGGACTACAATTCATATTGAAATATGTTACATTAACTTTGCCCTCCCAATAAATCCTTGATAAATTAATGCATATTCGCAAAAACTTAGTAATTTTTGTTTGTTGTGTGTTTTCAGATTTTGTCAAAGTCTTAAGTTTAAGTTTGTTAAAGATTTAGTCGTATCGTGTTTTAGACTTAGTAAGACAAATAAGAGTTTTTTAGGTAATAGTGTAAGGTTCTTTAATAAGATTCTGAAGCACATTGCTCATTTGCCGGACAACAAGTTCAAGGACCATGTCAAGCGGGTTTTACTGTCAAAAGTATTATAGGGTGGATCATTATGTGAATGATAGTGATGTCTGGAAGTGACTCCACCTCTGTGCATCCACTAAGTTATTATTATTGTACATGTTGTATTAACATTGTAAAAAAAACCGATCGAGTTTCTTGCTGGTTCTTCTCGATGTCTGGGATATACTCCGAATCGGCAGTAGTGTTTTGACATTCATAAGTGCATTCTTAGCTCCTAAATTGAATAAAGATTATTTTGATTTTGAGCCAATCGTCGCTGTGAAGCCAGTTTGCTCAAATGCTTCACGTTATATTTGAAGTACTCCGCGTTGTAATAAAGAAGGAATACACTGGTTGGGAGACAGCTTCACAGGTTCACAGCACGGCAAAGATGTGACGTAGATAAAACAGCTGAGAACTATTTTATCTTATATTTCTAAAAATATTATTGACAATACTTTTAATATAACATATAACCCTTTGGCTCTCAAGGTCACACAAATGTACGTAAAAATTGGCAAATATGCCATCCACGGGATCACACTTATTATTTATGTAATGACATATTATGCTTCCCGTCGAAACTTCTGCTGCAATTTTACCTAATATCAAGTATTGTAATGTCCGCAAAATAGGGTTTAATTTTTATCACGAAATATTTTTGTGGAGCTTCTTTAAAAAAATATAATTTTAATAAATCATGTTATTTTTTCACGATTTGGGCATTTCGTATCAAATTATATTTTTATATGGTTTTCAACTTTAATTTCAAATCAAAATATTGTCATCTTTGAATGAATAATTATTATTGTATTACTTTATTTGATATTGTTTACAAAACACTTCATTTGATTGTTGAAATGTTTCACATCAAACATTTTATTGTGTTGTTTAATTGATTTTTATATTCAAATTAGTTTTGAACTTTTCCGATTCGACTAACCTATTGATTGGGGATCAAGCAATTGTTTTATTTTCGGAAATTTCAATATTGGTTTTATTTAAAACCAGTATTAGGATGCATGTATTAAATACTTTGAATTTCGCAAAATATTGCTTGCAAAAGATGCTAAATAGTTTTCAAATATACTATGCTCTATTATACTTATAACAATAATATCGAAATTTTTTAAACAAAGTAAATTATTTGTATTACTTCGTGAGATAAATCGAAATTTTAATACCAGAAGAATATCTCGTTTTGCTGGGATTGACACTTGAATTTTTACAAAGTCAAAGATTATGTCGGTGTGGCTTCGATGAAAAAATTATTAAGACGCCGCGGGAGGGACGTCGAACAACGTTTTTAATATTCCTTTGTGGTTCTGCACAGTGCTATATGTGGTTATAAAAACTTCAAGACACTATATGAAAGCTGACGAATCTTAAAAGCGTTTATTATATTTTTGCAAGTTAAAAAGAATGTCCTGAACTGAACAAGTTTGTTCAAATTATCAAAAAATATTTCTGTGTAATTTTTAAAACTATACTATTGATCTAATTAATTTTCGTACTATCGACTGTACTGATACTATTGATTCCAATGGTATGACTAAAAAAAAAAACAAAATACGTGAGTGACGTGGAACACTCGATTGGAACGAAGTTCGTAGCTATGAACCAATAAGCGTTCACATATGACTGGGCACAGCCAATAGCATACGTGCTATGGATAACCGTCTACACTATAGAAAGGGTCGTGACGGAAAATTCTTATACTTTTTTTTCCGTCCGTACCATCCACCAGTCCGTACCGTGCGATAACGACCTTCGTTCCAATAAAATTACGAGACGAAAATAGTTACTACGTAATAAAAGCTAGTGGAACCGCGGACACTGTTATACCGTTTCGAAAATTGGTAGAGATAAATTATAATTCGGTAACGATGACCACCAAAAGGACCGACGCCTGTGAATAATGCCGTCACCACACGTGACAAATTGAGGAATTATTTCTGAACTCTCAATATTTGTTTTACCGTAGCGTAATACTATATTGTCAGAATGTTTTCTTTTTCACTGTACGCACCCCTAAAATTATATGGAAGTAAAATATTTCCGCAGTTAACCTCGACTCCATGTTAAAACGGTAACTTAGATGATTTTACAGCTGAGAGCATTTTTTTTTTGCGTAAAAGACCATTTGAGAGTTTAATAAAAATATACTTTGTAAGGTAAAGAATAATTTCCTGATTATGTAAATAGAAAGGATATTTTATTTATGTTTGATGGTTTTCGCAAAATTATGCTTAATATGGCCATATCCTGGATTTAGCACTTATAAAGTTTTAATTACATTTATGACAAGCTTTACCCGCGGCTCTGCTCGCGTTGACTACAGAATTATTATGATGTAAATAGTTCCATGCTCCCAACCGCCACTCACAGTAATCGACCGCTAGTTATTTTAACACATTATAATATGAAAATCTGAATATGATGATATTAAAATAATCAAATATGTGACCAATTTACTGTGTGAAATAGAAAAAAATATCGACTTCAGAATATAGCTCGGTAGTTATTTTAGAACAATCAACATTGAAAACATACGTGTGGGCATTGTTCACGCGCTCGCTTTGTAAACGGACAATTTTTATTATTTTACTCTGAATAATCCTGGATACGTTAATTGCTTCATATTTATTGTTTAATGTGCTGGAAAATCTTCTGTCTATAGTTGTGTTAGTCAAACCATGTTACGAAAACCATGGCAGGTTCTACGCATTCGCCGCAAAACGTGACGTATTTTCACTCCACTAACACCCACCTACTGCATTTTACAGCCGTAGGTTTTTTGTTTCGATCTGACGTTACTGTTCGCTTGAGGGACTCTAACCAAAAACAGAGCTGCTGATGGCTTTTACAGCTTTACCGGGCATGGGGGTGAGCGTTTAAGGCACTCATTAGCGAAAGCGTGGTCAACGAGCGCGCAAGGGTGCCGAAGTGGCCAGTCCTTGGCTTGGGCTTTTGCCAAGATTGCAATGAAGACGCGATCTGATTAATTCCCTATTCGTAATTTAGTGATCTGAAATATGGTCTACACTAGCTAGCGTAAAAAAATAAAAAAGGTTTTTACAGAACCTTTGTACCTATGAGGTATGAACATGTTGAGTGTAATGATGTATATGGGTGAAGCAAGTACAGTGCCGCCTGTATCGCGCGCGCGGCTGCCAGACTCATGAGTTTCATACTGAGGAACATACCTAGGCTTGAGTTGTCGCGAGAGAGAGAGGTCGCGGCGGTCGATATGCGGGAGGGAAGTTAGCCACCCGTAACAGCTGTAGGTCACTCCATTCAGCTATACCTGCGTTGCCTGTCCGACAAATCAAGCATGTTCTTTTAAAAAAAAAATTTTTTTTTTGTTTATTCATAAAAACTACTTATTCAGTAGTGTAGTAGAACAATGCATCACACAATACTACATCCATTATAAATTAGAGCTGCTGACTAAGAACATCTGATTTAGCTCTTTCCTGTCACCGAATTAAGCCCTTTTCAAAAACCAAGTTGTTGTGGCCACACGCGTCAATCCGTCACGACTCGCTCGTGGAGGTGGGGCCTTAGTGTGTACTTTCTCTTTTTTTTTTAGATGCCAGCGTCGTTACCTTTCACATTGTTGTCACTTAAAATTATGTGAAGTTCGTAATTAAAACCAATGTACTGATTCATGATCTTTGTACTATATTTCTTGTGGCCGATATTCAGAAACGAGTTTTGATTAAATTATAATGATAAGGAAACTCTAAATTTAATTTAAAATATTATTTAAAACTTATATTTAAAAAACGCGACGTTTTTTTACAAAACGCTTACGAATGCATAACCATGAGCGGGGACTACGTCGGACTGTCCCCTTTTGTGACCTATGGAGTGGAAAAATGAATTATTCTTCCAATTTATCGAGCGGCCCCCCTTGTTTAGCTGGATGAGTGTAGTCTTGTTTAGTTGAATATGCTAGCGAATTCGGGGGATTTGCTCCCAGCTCCGATTTATTCAACCGTAAGGTTTCATCAATTTGTTTTTATTAATAGCCCGTTATTGATATATCGGTCTATCTTCATACGTAATGGAGTATAATACAAAATCACTGCTACATTGACTGAATATTGTCAAGAGACAACTTATACCGGTTTTTTACTTACTCGCACAAAATTCACTTGTCGTTTTGTCTGTACATGATTTTTTTTTCGATTAAGAGTTTGACTTTTTTTGTCTGTTTGTATTTGTTAATTTAGCACAAAAACGGATTAACAAATTATTTAGAAATTTTGAACACGAGAAGCTTATATATCATAGTTCAATTTGATAAGCTACTTTGAAGAACTGTCAATATAACTTTTAAAAATCATAAAAAAAATATTTAAAGTTATATCATTATTAAGTTATTTTAACAGATTTTGCTGAAATTTTAAACACGGGAAATATAAATATGACATTCCATAATTGATAGGTTATAAGAATTGTGTTAATGTCATAAATGGTAAAAAAAATGTCAACCGATTTTGGTTACATATTGAAGCCAAGTCAGCATGACGTCATCCAATAACGTTTTATAATGAATAGAAACGTTGTACTCTCACTAAAAGCAACTTGAACACGGTACAATTTTTTTATCAGCATGTTGAAACAAAAGAGATAGGAAATCGCAGCATAAGGCGGAAACTCTGTTGTCAAAAAAGGACAAAAACTTCTTTAAATTTAACATCTGTGCTGGGAGTTTTATGGGGAATCTGGGTCTGTCATAATTATGTCAGTTTATTTTTTTGTTCATAAACTTATGTAATTTTGCAGCATTTTTTGTGATATTGTTTGGTCGTTGTAAACAAGTGAAGTGGATTATAAATAAATAGCAGGGATCCACGGTTTCGCCAGTGTATTAAAAAAATCATACAAACTTGGAACACCTGTTCAACCCCTTTAAGGGTTGAAATTTCAAAAAATGCGTTCTTAGCGAATTCCTACGTTATACTACAAGTTCAATCCTCTCAGTGATTTGAGCTCTGTGTTCATAGATCGGTCAGTCAGTCACGGTGTACTTTTTTAAATTATATATATAGATAACTAGAAACATGCATTTCAAGTAGCAACAAATACCCTCCAAGTTTGATGATTACTGTAACAATAATTAGATAGATATTTTATACCTGCGATTTTGGCAGAATTGTGAATAAATTAAATATAAAGAAAAAGATCATTTGCACTATTTATGAGGCTTTCTTTTAAAGTATTCACATGAAAAGTCGAATTAAAAATTCATAACAAACATAGACTCTTTTATATTAACCGCGGCATTCTTCAACGGCGTTCTATTGAATTAATTTTATCCTGTTGATTGTGAATTGAAATCGAATCAGAATTGCAAATGTTTCCACGTCCTTATTCAGGGAAAAACTCCATCGCTTTATATCGTCGCTTGGTACTATAGTTAACGTTCACCGGCTTTCGATTTGCGTTTCATTTAGTTTCAGATATTTAAAAGTAATTAACAGCGAGTGTTTCATTTCGCTACTGATTTGTGCCGTGGAGTTGTAACATTTAATGGTTACAACTGTATTACAATAGTAATTACATTCCGGTGAGTTCATCAGTTTATTTAAATACGTTTGATGAATGTTAATGATTTTATCTGGCGTCAGTATGGTCAGTAATTGTATGATTGACTTTTGAGTGATACGATTTTGTTGAAAGTTTTAATAATATACGAAGGTATTAAGTCTACGTTATATAAATTATCACAAGCTCGTATTTTATAAAAACAATAATAATAAATAATTTTATAATAATAATAGTAAGTCAAACTGTCGTACCCAATAGTACGCATAGTACAATTAAAAAAAAAAACAACGACCACCTATATATCTATAAACCATTGACGGTCGTTGCTGTCTTGCAAGCTTGCAAGTCTGTCGGCAGTTGGATCTGCACTGGCTGATCCCAAAACGAGACAATTTAAAATTCACCAAATAACAGACAATATAAAAAAATTAATATAAGTGCAGATTATCAAATAAAACGCACATATTCATTCTTGCGCTCATACACAAACACACTTAACCATACACACAGTTACACAAATATTGTTTTATTTTTTTAATTCGACAGTATTATAGTTATTATAATTAGAGATAAACATCTTATCATTACATGGATTCATCGTGAAGGTGCCGAGGCCATCGCGTGGCAGAGGGAGTGAATTTGAGCAGTTTCCGGGATTTGCGACCAGGTGTAGGCTTAGGAGACCCCATTTTGATACACATCAGCGCTCATCTTAACTCCTCGTGATACCCTCCCTGCCAAACCAGATTTACAACCTATTAATGCAGCTTTAGACAGGACAAGGTTTAGTAAGTTATAGATAGATTTCGCTAGTATCTCTCAATCCTACTTCTACCGCATATAATATTTATTTTGTTTTGTATTGATATCATTTTAACTTCTAACATTGATAATGTAGACATGGTATCAACGTATTTGAATTATTGTAGTTTTCAACTCTTTGGTAAACCTTGCAGTTTAGGTAAATAAATTATTGACTTTAAATTAAAATTTGATACATATAAAATTATATTTTCATGTAGTTGCATGTTATATTTTAATATTAATAATAATTATTATTATTTTTGAATATTCAATCATATAAAATATGTATCAACAAAACATAGTTGACAATTAATAATTGCATGTGTACACAAATGTTTTAAACCTAAGACATGTTATTTACCAAGAAATTCTTATCAATTATCCAAATAATAGATCAATGTTAGGTAAAAAAAAAAATATATCGTTGGCATCTGTACTAGTTACTAACTGTATCACAGATGCCATCACCCTCAATTTGAATTTAGAAGTACACGTCTTTGGCGTGCATGTGTGTATGTGTACATATATGTGAACGTTTGCGCGAGTGTGTTTGAAAATTATTTATGAGTGTGCAATTATGAGTAAGATTTCAATTTATTATTACTAGATAGTGGCTAGATAATAGTCTTTTATCGCTAAATGTGGATAAAACAAAATTTATTTGTTTCACTATCACAAACAAAACTAGACCCAAGGACAATTATAGCATAAAAATACATGCATATCCTTGTAATCGCATTCAATTAAATTACAGTGTTGAATGTTCATGTGCTAAACTCAGCCGAGCAATAAGTATGAAATATTTGGGAGTTACTATTGATGAAAATTTAAGGTGGGAAGCACATATTAACAAATTATCAGGTCGGATACGGAAGCTTATATATATATTTAAAGAACTACGAGTTGTAGCTGACTATAACATCCTTATCCAAATGTATAAGGCTCTTTGTGAATGTTTATTAAGATATTGTATTTGTTCGTGGGGTGCTGCGTCTAGGTCACTACTTCTTATTGTTGAACGTGCACAAAGGGCCGTTCTTAAAGTTCTACTGCGGCTACCCTATACACACCCTACAACACTATTGTATCAGCAGGCTAAATTATTGTCTGTTCGAAAGTTATTTATCTACCAATGTATTAAACGCTACCACCAAAATATGAGTTCCAATTTAATGGGAACAAACCGTAAAAAAAGACTTGATCGCTTTCCTGTCCCACAGATTAAAACTACACTGGCTCGTATCACATATCGATATCAAGGCCCATATCTATATAATTCCCTTAACTTCCATAATACGTTTAAGAATCTTAATAATCATCGACTAAGAAATACATTAAAGGAAATTCTTTATAAATATGATTATTATGGAATAGAAAATCTATTACAAGCCGTAAAGTAGTAAATATGCCGTTACACAAAGATTAGTGAGGATTTCTCATGTCAAACAACATACATACTGTGTACATATGCTTGTAAGCAAATTTATTACACACATACACACTCACGCACACACATGCACATACACGCAAACGCACGCACAAACACGCACACCCACGCACACATATACATAAAAACACACGCCCACACACACACATTTATCGGTAGTTTATTTCATTTATTATTTTATTTTGTTCTTTTAATTCGTAGTTTGAGAGTAAGAAATTGTGTAATTGTTGTATATTGAGGAAGACACTGTTACCTGAGACACAGGTTATACCTAGTTCAGGTGACATGGTTCAGCCATACTTGATGTATTACTTTGTATAAAATAAATGATTATGATTATGATTATGATTATATGTACATATGTACAAATAGGTAGATATGTTGGCTGCATGCTATGGTTTATGAAGGTCTTCAGATTGTATATAGTACAGACCATAACCGCATAGCCATTTTTGGTTAGTTCATTAGTTAATATGAGGACACAAATTCACACACGGCCATTTAATTCCAAACTAAGCAAAGCTTGTAGTATGGTAACAACTAATATACCATAATTATGCTCATCACACAAAAGACAGTCATGGACGGGGTTCGACCCCGCGACCTCTCGACTCAATAGTAGGGTTTACTACCACTGCGTCACGAGGCCTGTCTATCTTCCTGTCTGTCTGTTAATTACTTTTAGTAATAGTAATTTATATTCAATTTTTTTTTTCATTTTTACATTTATATATAATTTTAAAAATTTAGGGATTTTGCTATAAATACATGTTTTACTTTAAATAAATATAGATTATCATATCAGCTATTTAGCTAGTAAATCGTACAAGGTGTATGTGTACTGCAATCATCGTTGGCGAATTTAATATTGTTAAGTATTACTTTTACAGAAGACATTAACTCTGTAGATTTATATGAAATGTATAAATAAATATATAAAACACTTTGTAATCCAGAATAAGGCCACGTTTTCTATACCAGGCCGAGATCTGTTATTTCGTGGCGCGCTCCAAAGATTGGTTTATTTAAGCGCACCCGAGATGTCTGTTCCACGAATTTTATATCTTTATTCATTGGTCTTACATAAGTTTGCACAAATTAACTCGTTTTGAACTTGTTTACGTTGCAAATTGCTATTCATGTTTGTTCTCGGCTCTTTTCATTCGGTTTGTAAAATTTTATGACTGAACGTTGCAGATACTATATACTATGGGAGAAGAAAGTGTATGAAAGTTTAATATTAAATTAAGGCTTATTAAATTTTAGTTGTAGTATTATTATAATTTTTTTTTATATTCTACAACGGTTAGTAACGAAATTTAAGGAATAATTTTTGTATGCAAAGTAGATCATCCGATTCATTGCTTAACATGTTTTAATACTAAACCTTTTTTACTTCAATATCTCGATTTGATGTAAAAATATGATTTTGTCTTTGCGGGAATTCTCGTGGAACAAATAGTTTATCTTGATAGTTAATTTGATTAAATTTGAGAGATATTATCTATAAAATTATTTATTACTACTGTATTGATGTACGTTCGAACGACGACTACGCCGTAGTCATTGTTAAGTCAACCATAGTGTAGTGTTTGCTACGACGTAGACTCTGTTACGACGTAGCTTTGCTACTTTTCATATAATATGCAGCGAAGTGATTAACGAACTTTAGCTAAGGTTTAATTTTTACTACGGCGTAGACTCAGCTACGACGTAGCGTTACTTTTCAGCATGAAGTGGTGAAGCTTACTCAATAATCAAACTTCATGTTGGAGATAATTATGACTAAGCTTTCCTTGATAGAACCACTTTGACGAAATGAGACAATAGTGGTATCACATTTCTTTAGTTCGCTTAGTTAGTTACAGTACTTGAATTCAAAATAGATTGCTAAGTATCTATCAGCGTTTATTTTGAAAATAGAATGTTTGATAAAAGTAACTTTACTTTTAAGGATGTGAGGAAACAAAACATTTTGAATTTTGCTGATATCGGATGGTTCTTTTTTTTCGCATCAGTATTCGTGCCTAAGCTCTGCGTTGATTGACGTTTTTTAAATATTATAATAATTTAAATGATTAATAAGTTAATACGAACTTAGGTAGTACATTCATAGTTAAAAAAATATTTTACCATCGCTATATTCTGAATAATTAAAGTCTGATCTACATAATATTGAAAATGTTAACCATTGAACAGAAACAAATTTTATATAAGAATTAGGAAGTTTATTAGAAGGATATATTAATCCCTAAAAAACAGGAGTTTTTTGTCGTGAGCTTGATTGGTCATGGTCTTTTCCCTGTATTATGTGGCTTTGGTAACATTTTACGTGATATATTTCAGTTGTTGTTTAGTAGTGAATTGATCTTGTAATGGCGAAGTTTTGGTAAGGTGGCTGGCTTAATTACACAATGACTTATATTTTGAAAACATAAGAGTAATACAATATGAACGATGGCACTGGCGAATTCAACTGCGATGCATATTAAGGAAACATATTAAAAAATATAGAAACAGAAGCGGCACTATCAATACAAAAAGTATACAACTCAGCAACAATCAGGCTCGCTAGTCCACCCGTGACAAGTGGACCGGAGACTTGGCTCACAATCCGGTGTATTTGAATTGCAAACACGGGCTCGTGCTGACGAAGAAAACAAGACAATTAATTCGGAAACACCACTCAAAGTCGACGCTCAGTATAACAAATGTTCAATAGGGCAACGTTTTGTCTATCAAATAATATTTTTGTTACTAGCTTCAGAACATTATTTTAATGATACGTAAGTAAAAAAGAATAGGGTGCATTGAGAATTCCCCTCAACATTGAAGCCATTCATGTAACTATGGTGAAAAATTAAGTATTAAAATAGGAGAACTGATCTCAAAACGATATTAACCGAACGGAGTGTTTGTGAGTAATGTCGCAACCAAACGTGTTCTTATAACACATTTTGGCGTAAAGGGATTTTTTTTGTAAATTTCTGGTTTGATAAGTAACGCCTAAAGAAATCACATTAGGTGTATGATAAAGATTTTGTTAATAATTCTACACATTTTGAAACATACTTTTGATCATAAGAATATGGGAAATTTATTTACTGTTGAGTTGTTATTATTCCCGCTTAATTATAAAAATATAAGATAGCTCTTCTTTTGGCACTGGTATTGCAGAATAATTAGCCAGGGTCAATGTCTTTAAACCCAACTTAGTACGATTTTTCTAATCTTCAAATTTGTCTCCAAAAAATGGTGGCTCCCTTCCTTTGGAATTTTTAAACAGTTTCTGATAAAACTGTCTAAAGATTTTTTATGACAACACGTAAAAACTTCCGCAACTGCCTCGTTAGCCTAGTCGTCGTAAGCGCGACTGCTATGATCGAGATCCTGGGTTCGATTCCCACGTCGAGTAAAGTGTTATTGGGTTTTTCTATTAAATTCTCAGTAACAGCTCGGAGTTTGGCTTTGTGCCCCCTATTACATAGTATTTAAAAAAAAACGGCGAACTGTGGGTGTACAATATACACCTCTGCCTAACCCTTCGGGGATACAGGCGTGATGGTATGTTATATAAAATAATACAACATACGATCAAATAACGTATGTCAGTGAACTGAAATAAAAACTGCCAAATAAAAATTAAGAGCCCACCAAAAAATTCACTCCTATGGTCACTCGTTATAAAAGTGTTTTTTGTTCTATTTTCTAAGTTGGTTTGTTACGAAACATAAAACAAATATTTTAAAATAAGTTGCGATACTATACTTTTGATATATGGTATGTTGATGTTTAATCAGCTAAGTAGTTAGGTTGAGGCCTGTTTACTTGAATGGCGTAGGTACAAATCGTTGGTTATTTAGATCTCACGGCGACTGGATGTCGAGCTTTGAACTTTATTAAGTACAAACTTGTATATTTTAACACTGACGAAGCCCGTTTTACTTAATTTAGGATATAATTAAATATTGTATATAAATTTATAATATATGTATATCTAAATAGTTAAATTTGAAGGTCAATACGTTCATAGACCATGTCAAGCAGATTATAATGTGGTTTATTATGTGAATGATAGTGATGTCTGGAACTGACTTCCTCTATGTTCATTTACATAATAATATGATCATTAATTGTGAATTTAACAATAAAAAAAAAAAAAATAAAACGGTTAAATCCTATTGAGATTCTTGACGGGTCTTTTCGATGACTGGGGTATTTCTCGAGCCGGGGGTAGTGTTTTGATGACGATGAGTATTTTCTTAGGGACTAAATCGAATAAAGTATTTTGATAGTATATTGCAACTGAATATATTGCTGTTTGATCTACTTCGATGGTCTAGGATTTTAGAGTTGTAGGTCTGGGTATAATAATAAGATAGTACAAACGATAACCTTTTAATGTAAAATAACAGACATATACAATTTAAACGCGTGATCGCTGAGACGCCCGAGTGAAAGGGCTTCTTGTTTTATAAATGTGTATTAAAGTGAGTCAAGCCGTTTTTGAGTCAAAGTCAGACATAAAAAAACAGTTTTTGTCTAACTCGAAAACAGTGGCTTATGAATAACTCTGCTCCCGTTGATGACATATATAACAGTTTTACGTACGTTTTTGTAATGATAGTGATATAGCACAAGATTAAGAAAAAATCATGTACAGACAGAACTACAGATTTGCTCCATTTTTTAATAGTAAAGGAAATAATATACAGCTAGTTGCAAATTAAAATATGCGAAACAGTGTCGTCATCGATACAATGTCATAGAGGTTAGGGTTTTCGGTTCAGCTCTTGTGTTACGACATGTATAAATGCATTCGCCACGTGATACAAGCGTTTACTATTAGAGCGACTGTACACAATCCGAATGCAATGTCATGTACTTTGATGAACTAGCTTTTTTGACGTAAATATATTTCTAAATTTGCTTCCGTATAGTACTGTAAGCAGCATAAAGCCCCAAGATTAGTATTAGATAAACAACGTAATGTCTTTAGACTTTTATTTCTTGTATATCATACTATTTTATCAAAATTCAACAATCCTATATATTACAATTCCTATTTATCAAAGATGACGCTCCAAAACAACCTCCACTTCAATATAATTGAAACCGGTTACATCGACTAATAACGAAATGCGTTAGTATTTAATAAATTAAGTATGAAACCAAAATTACTTATCTATGATCTACAAGCAAAATTTAATTACACCACTCGACAGTTTAAGCATAAAAAAATTCGTTACGTAGAGTGAGAATTATGACGCATCGTGAGTGGGACAGGGAGACACGCCACTATTTTCATATAGTTTCGCCACCTTATATAATTTCCATTTAGTAGAAATTATGACTCGGAGAAGCTACGGCGCTTGTTTTAGTGTCAATTGACAGCTCTCATAAAGATTTATCTATTACGTATACACAACCTTACTGTGGAATTGTTATTGTGAATATAAAATATTTGGTATTAAAGTAAGTAATTAAGAAAATTTAGTACAATGTCAACCTTTACTCGTCAAACAGTGAAATTGTATTAATTTTAAAACCAGTGACATAATATTGGAAATGTTATGTAACTTCAAAGACAAAAGCTATAAAATAGTTTTTTTTTTTTTTTATTGGTGTGAAATTGTCAACTCTTGGATGGATTACACACGCATACTTAAAACATACACAAATTCCAAACTAATATTTACAATTATTATTATCAACAAAAGTTTTAAAAAATAAGTCGAAAGATACTGAAATTTTATCAATCTTATAACAAAAACGAAATATTTTATTTGATTTGGTATTATCATTTGATCAAGGGTCAAAGTTATCTTCCCAAAGGATGTTATCACGTAAATTTGTAATGTTCCAACACGAAAAATGTTTGTTGCTGTTTTCTATTTCTCCAGAGTATTACTACGATAACATTCTTTTTTATCATTCATGTTTTTTCACATATCTTTGTTCAAAGACAGTCTCTATTGGTATTAATTGAATTTAATATAATCAAATCGGAAATTATTTGATAAATATTATAATTATTCAATTACCACCTAAGTATTAGAGTATTAATAACCTATATATCATAATTTAATCTATAAAATATCTATAATTGAAGTATCTGTGTCTAATTTCAAATTAAAAGCTTTTTACTGAATGCTTATAACAAAAATCTATTTTTTAAATTTTTTTCTGTCTCTTGGCTTCACGTAATTTCCGAAACGAATTGGACCGATTTTGACGGGACTTTCTCGGGCAGACAGCCGATATTATAAGGAGTAACTAAGGCTATTTTTTTTAGGAAAAAAGAATTAGTATTTCGCCAGGATAAAATAAACTAAAGCAGCTTTATAACTTCTGTAGTCCAAGCGAACGGAGCCGCGGATACAGCTGGTATAAAATAAACAGAGTGCGTGACACGGGAAAAAAATCTTCTTGTTACAGTAAAATGGCAACTGTTTTCATTGAGAAAATTCTACCAACGTCAAGTGAATAGAATATTATTCTAATTATTCTTGTAATCTTCAAACACAATTCTCACAAGATGACGGATCCCTTGTTAAAACTGTCCAATGGGTTTTTGTGGCAAAAATTCATGTTCTAAGTTATTATTTATAATAAATTTCACTTGTACACAAAATCCAAATTACATTTCATACAATGCTGCCAAAATTACATAATATAGAGCCAAATGATACAAGATTACGGACTAAAATTAAAATAAACTCAGTACAGCTCGAAACCTCGTAAAAACGATACAAGCAATATTATTAAATAAAAAATTACACTTGTCTTTTTCTATCGTGTTTACATCTATCTCTCTCAGTTTATATCGTAATTCTTTCCTTTTCTCTCTCCGGTCAAGTAGTTATATTCATCCTTTTCGAGTCAGAAACGTTTCGTTGAAAAATGTTGCACTAAAACTCCACTTTGGAACTTTACAAGCACTCAAAGAAGTCTTAATAAAAAAATATTGTTGCCGTATCGTGTAAAGGCTCACTAAACAGCGACAGTTACTAAAGCTTGCGTCGAATACATCCGTGGTACGTGTTTAGTGTTATTGTTTGGTACGTTTTGACTTAAAGCCGTGGAGATAGTCTTCGTTTTATGTATTAATATTCAGAGTATGTTAAGTTGGTCGCGGGGTGTCGAATAACATATCCAAACATCTCAGCTAGCTTTGATAGTAGGTACAATAACTTCTATAATTTAAACCGTAGTATACTCTGAATAAGGCAGGCCAATATCTATGCAAGCGAAGAAAGAGGAATAATTTCTCTATACATTGAAGAGATGTAGGGTACAGAGAAAAATATCTTTGGAGATTTATCTCTACTTGGGCAGCCCGACTGGTAGAATACCTGGACCCTATAGAAGATCGCAGCCAGATAACCCTGGGCTGTGTTTATGTGATGAGTAGGGTTACCTAGAACTCTCTGAGGAAGGCCGGAAAAGCGCTAATGATATCTATGCTACAAGTGTCAATAGGCTTCGGTAACCGCTTACAATCAGGCGGGCCGCTCGCTTTTTTTCCACCTTAGTTGTTTATGTCGGCGCAAAGGATTTAAATTCTGACAAAAATAACACAACTTCCGCCAAATGGCTTTAATATAGTCAAAACGTGTTCAAATAACATGTTCGGCTTGTTTCGAATACACTCGACTACTATCAGATAAATCCAAATAAATACGACCGACGCCTGAAATATAGCATACTACTTAGTTACATACATAGGTTCTATAAGGAGCATTTTTTTCCTTTTTTGTACTAGTTAGTTTAGACAAATAATGATGGATCATTAAATACATATACACATGTTCCTTCCTTCCTCCCAGGAGGCAGGGATATGATTTATATATGTTAGTTTATCTCGAATTCTAGGGATAAAGAATTAGACAGATCGCCATTTTTTTCGCATGTCAGGCAACAGCTAAAGCCGAGGTTCGGCCACTTTGGCACTCTTCTGCATGATACTACGCTTTCGCGTCCAAGTGCCTTCAGCGCTCGTCTCCAAGCCACGGTGAAGCTGTAAAAGCCGTCAGAGGCTCTAGGGCCTCTACAGATATTCATAACTAGCCCGACATAAAGCGTCGTGATGGTGCTGGTCTAGATAGCAGTATCATGCATGTATCAAAATATGCCCTTCCCGTATGATTATTATTATAGGCAACTGCTACAATAACTTTTATCTTTTACTTCGGTCATCGTGTTTTTTACATATTTAAAAATGTACTTTGAACACAGGTTTTATAATAAGATCCCGAAACACATTATTGATTTACCGGACAGCAAGTTCAGGGACCATATTAATCAGGTTTTCTGTCAAAAGGTTGTTATATGGTGGGTCATTATGTGAACGATCGTGATGTCTGTAAGTTACTCCCGTTCTGTGCATACACTAAATTATTTATTGTTTTATAATAAGACATTTGTATAGTTGGAAAAAAAAGATAAACCCGATCGAGTTTCTTACCTGTTCTTCTCGATGACTGGGATATTTTCGAAACCAGCAGTTGTGTTTTGACGTTCATAATTATCATCATAACGGGCATTAGAATAAGCATGGTTATTCATTGTTGAAACAAATTTATAACAAATTTAAATTTGCTTTGTGAATAAGTCAAATACAAGATGAGGAAGTGTCTGAAAGTAAGGAAAAGATATACAGAAAATGTAAATTTATTTCTTTATTTCAAAAATATTTTTATGAGTGTTATGAGCTGGAAATTTTAATTAAGTGAACAACTACCTGCAGTGTCTTTTAATTATTGTTGCTTTAGTTAACTCCTGTATCTCTTTTAGTTAAATGAAAATATTCAAATATTAATTATATTTATTATACAAGAAAATAACTAAAGTGGGACTTGAAAAACTGTTTCATTTATATTGTCTACTTCTTTGGTAACTACGCTCTGTTGTAGTCTACACGGTTAGATGAATTTTAGCATACTAGGTTACGTTAGATTCATCTTAATTGTAGGAGTGACATAGGTATATATATTTAAGGACGACGTATTGGGAGTAATAAAATATAGCAAAAATAGAAATAAAAAATCAAATGTTTTTGTTGCGGTTGGGTATTTTGTTTCCTTTTTCATAATTTATCTTGTTAACTTAACTTTTTTTTTATTCGTAATAAAACATCACCTTTATAAACAGGATCCTACTAACTCTTAAATACAAGTTATATAAAAAGCACATGTGCGTAACGGAATTGCATGGTATGACATATTATAATAAATAGCAACATCTAATTTATTAGATTGTTCTTTTACAAATCGTGAAAGTCCGTTAATATCGATTGGTTTGTACAAAAAAAAAACCATCAATCTTACTTAGTACTTGTATTTAACAAAGGAAACAATAGTTTCCGTTATCAAAGTTTTATATATTTCGTCACTGTGTCTTCTAATTATAATATCTATATGTAACAAATATTTAAAACGGGCTCCAAAAGGAGATGATAAAAATGGATATTTTAGATTACAATCAGATTTATTTCAATTTTACCTTATCTGTGTCCAATCGACGACATAAAGTCGACATTCGGATCGGAAGAGAGATCGTTTTTAATAGGCACACAGTTCACCTGATTTATAGCATTCACCGCAACTTATAGCTATGTATAACCAACCTTACAAGGACCGCAGTCCTGAATCCTATCATAATAGGTTGCTACTTCTGAGAACTGAGATGGAACGCACACTCTGTTCATAATATGTTTTTAATATAAGTTCATAGCAAAATTTTTGGTTTAAAGTAACTTTTCAATCGAAAACTGCTCACATGCGTTAAAAATATTTACGAAGGATTTTAGACAATCCTTCACAAAAACTGCCTCATTAACCTAGTGGTTGTAAGCATGACTGCTATGCTCGAGGTCCTAGGTTCGATTCCCAGGTCGAGGAAAGAGCTATTGCTCTCTCTGCCTAACCGTTTAGGGATACAGGCGTGTTGGTATGTTATGTTTATGCAACCACGTAATGTGTATCACAAACATTATTTAATTTACTTTTTTTTTTACACATTAATCTTTTTATTTTGAACTGCCTACATATTTTAGTCTTAAAGGCTCTGTAATCCTTTAGAGGATTTGATAGCTTCACCGGGTTTCGGGAAGAGCGCGAAATGTACTCAGCCGCGAAAGCGAGGCAACAAGGTCAAGGATGCCAAAGTGGTCGAACTTCGACTTGGGCTGTTGCCGTACATCCAAATAAGTCACGATCTGATTAACTTCCTATTTCTAAAATTTATGCCGCTTGTTTATGGATGTTTATGCTTTCTGGAAAGAAGGAAGAAACATACATATATATGCATTTAATAAACTGGAAATTTAGTCTAAATCTAACTAGCCAACAAAAAAATAAGCTAAATTATTAAAAAGGAAACAAAAACCCAACTGCAACAAAATACTTGACTATTTTTGTCTCTATATTATCTTTTTATTTGATTTCCCCACCTCGTATTTAAATATTATATAGCCTATATCACTCTCATAATTAAGACGAATCTAACGACACCTCGTATGTTAAAATCTATCAAGCCGTTTAGGCTACAGAGGGTGCCAAAGAAATAGACATACATACATACGCTCGAAAGACATAACCTTCCTTTTTCACGCCTGGTAAAAAGGTCCCTTACAGAATCTATGTACATGAATAGGGCGCAGTGTCATGTGTGTATGTTGATAGCTAATGAATCCAGTGTTACTGTATCGTGCGACCGGCTGGTGGCTCAAAGGCTCTTTTCGAAGGAACGGACTTAGGCTTGAGTTGCTGCTGGAGAGAATGGCCGTGGCGAGTGTGCAGGAGCGAAATTAACCGCCCATCCCCAACATTAATCCCTCAATACATTGGTATTATAACCTTGGATAGTGGAAAGCATGCATGTATTGGAATAGTATATGGTAATATGACCAGCCTTCCTGAAATGTTTCTTTCCGGCGGTCCGTTGGATGGCATCCACTACTCGTAGTCTTTTTTTGGATTTTCTAAATACAAACCTTTTTTACGCTTTTAGTGGATAATTAATTTAAAGTTATATATTACGTTAATGTATTTTATTTACCTTTCGGCTCTCAAGGTCGTACGTAATAATTGGCACACATGCCATAAACGGGAGAAAAGTTCAATAAATTCACAAATGTACGATAAAATCGGCATGTATGCCATCAACGGAAGCAGAGGTCAATAAGAATTTTTTTCAGCATTATTTAAAGTTTATCATAAAATCTGTTGAAATATTTCTCGAAGCATGAATAAATCCATCTTTCAATGGATTCGGCAATCACTAATCAAGTGTTTATTCATTCGTGAACCAACGTTGGCGGTTCAATACACCGCTTTTTTGATATTCAAAAGAAAAATCTTGCAATCAACGCATCCATAAAATGCCAGATGAAGAGATTAAATCTTTCGAATTTAAAGACTTAATTTTTAGTAATAGCTTAACTCGCACATACTCTTACGTTTCAATGATAGTAAAGGAACTGCTTACTACCTATACAATAATTAATATAAATTTGGTATATCCGAAATAATATAGTTGCGATCTATTTGTAGACACTAGCGATCGCCCTAAGGTCGAAATTCGACCAGCGACTATTTAATAATAGATTATTTTCTGTTTGACATTTGCAGTATGAACCTAAACAATTAATATTATATCACTTGCTGTCATTTTTAATTTAGTGAAAAAGTCATATTTTGGGGGGTCTATGTTCAATGGCACCGGTCGGGTTAGGATTCGCAGTATTAATTTATTTAATTTATTATATTAGTAACAGATATTATAGATAAATATTAGTTTTCAGCACTCTTTTTCTATATAAAATTTAACCATGCCTAATCTCACAGACTTCCGTGCACGCAATACACTTAAAAAGGGGTCCGAAGTTTTTTTGTAACGTATTAATATAATGATTTCTTAATTTGAAAAAATAATTTTTCAAAACAAGCTTTTACGAGCATACATAGTTCTGCCAATGCTGTTCACCGTTGAGGAATTTCATCGTGGAAAGCTAACCCGGGATACAGAAGCCAAGCGATGGTGCAATTTAACACGGGCGATCAAAATTCAATGTGCTTACAAAAATTTGTGTCTAAACTGTTGACCGTTAAGTACTTCTTCCGTCTGAAGTCAATCTTGGATACTGATTCAAATCATGCCTGCTATAAAAATGCATTGTCCTCACAACTGAACCGATATATAAAAATAAGAGCAATTGGAATTCGGAATTTGATGTATAGTAAGTCATTCAAGTGTGGCCACACTCATCAGCCCGTTGGTAATGCCAGTGTGATTTTATTGAGAGGCAATTATTCATATGCGAGACAATAACGACATATGGATAGCCCAATAAGTGGACACACACACGTTCTCCAACAGTAATCGTATTTTGACATGAGACATACGAAAATAATGGAAGAGTTGTAGCGACATCTATCGAGCCACATACGACGCATCCTACATCGCGCTATAGAAATTAACTCTTCAATTGAGTATATATACAAGAACCCCACACCTGACACCCCCAAGTCCGGTGAAGCTGTAAAAGCCGTTGCGGCTCTGTTTTTGGATAGGGCCCCTAAGGCTAACAGTATAGTCAGTTCATAAAAAAAAAAAAAACCTGACACCAGGTTGAGCAGCTGCCCGCCTGACATAACACCCGTCTGGTCGGAGGATCCTCCCTTACCAATAGTTTTTCTACAGAGTCTTATGTCGCTGTTCAGCGAAAGATGACAGGTGAAAGGTGAGCATGTTTTTTTTTCTTACATCTTATTTGTCTATAAACAACCAACCACGAGAAGTTCTATTTGTCCCTTTCCATTTTATGTAGTACAAAGCTTTCGCTCGTAAGCCTGTTACGAGAATTCAAATGCAATTGAAAAAAAAAAATGATTGCAAATGGCCGTGACGTCCGCAATCCGTTTGATGCTGATACAGTCGACGCACTACGACAAACTAATCCGGTTTGTACGGTCCGTCCGATGCGTTAGTGGTGAGACTATGGACGCTTACCTTAATTACCCGACTATGTATGGATATTTTTATTATCGTTATAGATTTTATGTAATGGCCAAAATCTCACCAGATCTTAATTGAAAATGTAGCATAAGATGGACTGAAGAAGACTGAGTGAAATGCAGCTGCCGGCGGGCATCAGAAAAAGCCCTATCAGCAAGCTAGGGTTTTATCACGATGTTTTCCTTCATGAAAAGCTCAGGCTCATTGCATAGATTCGAACTCACGTCGATCTACGCAATGTCCGTACACACTACAGCTGAAGCATGATTCCTGCATATCTTCTTAACTTCCTATCATAATTTGAAAAATTAAGTGTCGTTTCAAGCGTTTCGATATGCCTCTTCCATGCAAAATCTTCTTTCTCACTCTATCTTTCTATTACATAGAGTGTGCTTGTGTGCGTGAGCAGACGAGCATCGTGCGCAGCCTTTCCAAGGTAGTCGCTAAATTGCAAAACATTGCACTTCGGGCGGAGCCCCTCAGGGTGGTCTCGCGCAATAGGCGCATTTTCAGTAATTCAATGGTCTATCAGTTATTTTGTATGGTACATTTATGTAAAACTAACATCGATGTTTTGTTTATGATTTGGACTAACTGATTTTTATATAATATTTTATGTTTGCGCAGTTTAACAAGTATTTATTAGATATAAATCTAGTCCATGACTTCTTTGTAGTTTATAGTAATATACAGATACATATTGGTGGAAGAAATACTTATGTAGTACTTAGTACACGTACCGAGACGACCGCTAAAGCAAGCTAATGTACTTAACGATCCCTTATTAATCAGGATCCGTTGGAATTAATTAATGCGGTCCGCGGTAAGGACCGTCCGAGACTCCGTTTCGAACTATTTCTCTAGAGAGCGATAATTATGGCCTTTTAAGTGCCTTTCTGTGTGACCGAAAGAGAAAGCATTGCCTTAATAAGATGTAGAAACCATTTTTTTTTTCTCTAAGAAAAGATAGTGGTACAATGGGCGTGGTTTAATGCGTCACTGTCAAAATAAAACATCGCAATTCTAGAGTTTTTCTAACACTTCGTTCTCGAGTTGAAAATTTACCGCCAAATATTTTTTATTTAAAACTATTAGTCTTAAACAAGCGTGCGGCCTGCCTAAATGGTAAGCGATTATCTTAACCTATGAATGATTGTAACATTTGGAGGCTTAACAGAAAACGATATAAACACATATTATTATTGAATTGACGTATTATCTGAACGCTGAATTACCTGGTCAGATATGTCAAATCCATACACATTTTCGTTTTCTGTTAGCATTAAAGATTTTAGAAAGGCCAATTGGCTAAGCCCCAACAGGTATTATCACTAGGCGTTTCCGACCTTGAACATTGACTTTAACCGTGAACACAGACCTTGACCTTGACCATGAACCCTACATCGCTATTTATTTAGTTGCAATCTTTTGTAAGGTGAAGGTACGTCACAAGGCGGGCCACCCCAAGTGGAGAGAAATTTCGAAAGAGATTTCTAAAGGTGTATTCTGGCAGTTGTACTTGAGAGCCACTCCTTTTCATCTTAACTTGAAACTATCTTCGGCCAAAATGTCACTTAATGTTGGTTGGAAGTGCCATATTAACCTATGAAGTGTAAAAGAAATATAGTGATACAGGATTACCTTAATTTTCTTTGCTGTATAGGTTAATTTATATTCAGTTAGAGGCTTTAGACACGTATGGCAAACACGATTGTCGAGTTTCTCTCATCGTGGAATGATCTCTGCTCTTTCTGAACTGTACTCAACATAATTGGAAAAAGAAGTTGTGGAAATGTTCCAGGCTAGTGTGTTCCCTCCTTCTTACAACAAGGAGTCCTCCAGATATAACGTGAAGAGAGATTTTAGCGGCTCGGTATGAAAGCGGAGCCTGCCGAGAGATTGTGAATCAGGTAATGCGTAGTCATTTTGCCGTGCTATGATTAAAAAAAACGAAGTTTATTCAATATTTACTAATATAATAAATCGGAAGAGTTTTTTTGTTTGTTTGCTTCTTTCGTATTCGAAAAATTATTTTTGTATATGATAGTCCGGCTCACGAGGAATAATAATAGTATAGGCTATCTAACAATAGGCTACAACTTTCAGCTAGCCTTATATATTAATTTTTGTTAAGAAAGTTGGAGGTGAAAGCCCACCCGAACTGCTTTATCCGCGTGCGCTGGCGTATTAATGGTACGTAAACATATTGTTCTAACAAAAATTGGTTCTTAGTATATCCAAAAAAAACAATCGCGATAGAATACACCTATCTCATAAACATAAGACACAACAAGCTATTTTAAGATAAACAATTCTTAAAAAATAAAAAACGGATTTATGAACATTATTTTTAGACATGGCATATTAATCCTATGAACAAAAGTTACTTCATCTAAAGACAATTTTATGAAGTTAAATTTTTACTAATTTATTACCCATTATGAGAAATAACCTAAAATGTAGATGTAAATGTTATGTGGGTCCTAATTCTAATTTACAAGAGCAACGTTTGTCTATCTATAAAAGATTTTCTCCACCAGATGCCTAATGAAAATTCGAGTAATATTATCCATGAATGGGCTTAAATATTTGACTGATTGACAGACAATGCACAGGTGAAAGAGGGCTTAAATGCATTAAATTTTGTACAGGACTTCCATATATAAGAAAGTATTTGTGAAAATGCATCCCCTACACAGGTTAAATAAGGGTTGAAAATATTGAGATACGTAATTATTTTTTTGTTCGGACTTTTTCTTATATATG
This sequence comes from Saturnia japonica, assembly GCA_033032175.1. Lineage (NCBI taxonomy): Eukaryota > Metazoa > Arthropoda > Insecta > Lepidoptera > Saturniidae > Saturnia > Saturnia japonica. The sequence continues at coordinate 2,245,668 of CM065317.1, forward strand.
CCATGGATTCTTATCGGACACAACACGGCTATTATTAACAAAAAATATTAATAATAATTATTAGAATCATAATAAATGAAAGGCCCTGTCTATATTTTCCTTTTTAAAAACATAGTAACCCGAACTTTTTAATTATCATCGAAAAATCTTTAAAGTCAGCTCTGCGAACGATCCAATCTTAAAATTCGCCATCAAAACTTTTTAACATCCTCCACTGTACCTAATGCGCAAGTTTTCCCGCCAGCAGATGGTGCTGGCCAAATGGGTAGTATGCTATCGATACAAAAATGTACTGTGTATATTATTACCCTATCTATTACTTCAGTCTTACAACGGACGCGGTAGGGGTGTGTAGTGTCCGTCGTCGCGGCGCCTACTCAGTTGTTTCCGAGATTGTTTGAAATTTTGTGTGTGTGATTTTAATCGAATAAGGCGTTTTATTTGGAACGTAATGTTTAACGTGTTCGTTTTATGAAAGGTAAGTTTAGTTTTATTTTTTTATTCGAAAATTTCATTTTTTACGTAATTTTGTTATTGATGTTTGTGAGATTTAAAGTAATATTTTTACAAATTATGTGAAATGAAAAATAATATAATTATTAAAAAAAACTGCATACATAAAATTAATAAAATTATAAAATTTAAGTTACACGTATGTAGTTTTTAACATCTATTTTTGACTAAATTTTAATGCAAGCATTTTACATTTTAAAAAACCTATTTTTAGCTCTAGTAACCACTCGCGACTTCATTCGTGTTATCTACAGTATAAATTTAATAATAATTTAAATAGCACAGTATTCAAATGTAATGTAGATTTCTATCAGTGAAAGAGTTTTTTTAAATTGGATGAATTGATCCAAAGAATACATTTTTTTATTATTTTTCTATTTTGTCTTACTGCCTATGTAGGCAATTTTACGATTATGAAGTGTGACAAATAAACGTTGTAGAGAGATTACCTCTTATTAACATATACGAAATATGAGATTAAGAAACTAAGAAATATGTCGCTTTTATGTCATTTGAGAACGGCTAGAACGATTTGGCTACTTATTTACTGTTTTAAAAGTTCTTAATAGTCCAAATTACGGTTTTACGGTGAGTAAAATTGGAAAAGTTAAGCGGAAATTTTGAAATTCGGGAAGAAATTCAGGATTTTTGTATGTACTTAAAACTCGAAGGATGGATATGTGTAATAATTTTTTAGTTTTAGTTATGATTAAGGAAAAGTTATCAGGAAAAAATGGGATAGGCAGTGCTATGGCCGAGCTATTATAACCTATGGAAAATAGCAGAAAATGTCTTCTGGATCAGATAGTAAATAAATAAATGTAAAATTTTTCGTGTATTACTACTTTAATATTGATGTTTTTGAGGGCAAAATTAAGGTCCTTATATATTAAAGTCAATGGTCGAAATGGAATAATATTTTTATTTTATTTTTATGAAATATTATATTGTAATGAATACAAACGAAGTAGCGCGAAGGGCCATTTTAAACACAAATGTAAGTTAGTAACGCATATATCAATTACAATAACTTTATTTGGACTTTTTACATTTATGTACGTCAAATTTTATAGCTAATCTGATGTATTCGTTCGATATTGGATAACATAGTACAATACGATTTTTATTATATTTTTTACATTGAAATAAAATATATTTTATTCGGGTTACATTCTGTTGTCGAATAATATATTACAGATCACTTAATAAAACTATGATTTTTTAAATTACAAACGCGTTCTTCCTTTTAAAGCAATCATTAAACAAACAAAAATAACGACAGAATAATTAAAAGCAGGTGGTTTAAAGATTTAGGTAATAAAAATGACGATATTTTCGAAATCTTTTTAAGTTTTTGACTCACATAATATGAGAGATATGTTAAACAAATTAATAACTTAAAAAAAAGATAAAGATTTATTTCTCTACGGGTTTTATAGAAAGTATGAACCTCGATCATTAATGACATCAGTTCATCAATTAACGGTCACGAGAAAATGCGAGCTATAGTTCTGTATTTTCTCGCTAGAAAGCGCAGCGGTACGGGTAAAACATATTTCACGTGTTCAGGATTCCTTGTTTCCCTTCATTATTCCCCACATTAAGCTGCGCTGCATTCGCAGTACGTAAGATTCGCCAGTTAACAGATATTGCCACTGCGAGGTTACTCTACTTCGCTTACTTCCATAGCTTAACGTCTTACCGTATTTTACTGTGGGGTTAAGCAGCTGAGGTAGAAACCGTATTTAAATTACAAAATAGGACCTTACAAGTCACTAAATAACAAGTTTCAGAAATCTAATATAATAACATTTCCCTACCAATACATCCTTGATAAATTAATGTATGTTTGCAATAACAAGTAAGCCAGATTTGGTAAATTACCAGCACTGTTTTAATACTAGACATAAACATAAATTAGTCATACTATGTTTTATGACTCAGTAAAACCCATAAAAGTTTTTAACCAACATCTAAAAAGAAGGAGGTTTTCAATTCGAATATATATATATTTTATGGATGTACAGCAATATCTACTTTGCTTATGAACCGATTTGGTTGATTCTTATTTGTTGGATAGGGGATACCTCAAGGGTGGTTCCAACTCATTGGTATTGAACCTTCAAACTTGAAGATATACAAGGAAACTCTTCAAAATCTTTGGAGTAGGTTTTCATTTTTGTTAAAAATTGTCTTGTTGATTTTAATTTTGTCACGATGATTGCCTTTATCGCCTATTACATCCATAATTATATCAAATTGTAACAATACAATTATTATCAAATGTTTACAAATACGACTACAATATATTATGATATACGTAATTTTTTTCAATTCGTGTTGACAGATTTTTAACTTAAGCCATGTAGCCGGTAAGGCGGATTTTAGGAAATGCCATTCCACCATACTATGGTTTCATCAAGAACCTTTTTCTAAAAATCTCTATACTGATAACCTTAAGGGCCCTGGAGCCATTAGAGGCTTTAATAACTACACCGGGATTGGGGGCGAGCGCTTAAGGCACTCAGCCGTGAAATCGACGCAAAAAGCTCAAAGAAGCCAAAGTGGCCAACCTCAGCGTGGGCTGTTGCTTTCTCTATACAATAAAAAAAATCAAAATAGCAGTTCTTTACTAAATGCATTGGAAAGTATATACGATACATATAACAAAACATCAATTATTAAATTTTTTGTCTGTCTGTCTGCCTGTTTGTTCCGGGTAATCTCCGAAACAGTTGGACCGATTTTGACGGGACTTTCACTGGTAGATAGCTGATGTTATAGGGAGTAACTTAGGCAACTTTTATTTTAGAAAAAGAATTAGGGTTCCGCACAATTAAATAAAAACTGGTCACGGTGAATCAATTCGGGCGCTTAAATGGCTTACGTTGAGTAAACCATAAGAGATAAAGCAAATTTATGTACTACGTAATTCTAAGCATTAAAAATACCTACAAAAAGTCAGGGAGAGTGTACGTCTATCTTCTAAGGAACACCCACAATAAGCATTTTTTTCTTTAAAATAGCCGGGAGCGGGGGAGCAATATTCACGCGGGCATTCTGTAGTCCACGTGAGCGAAGCCACGGGCACAGCTAGTATGTAAATAAGTCACGATCAGACTGATTCCCTAACCGTAAAGTTCGACCTAACTTACTTTACACATTTACATGTTTCTGCCTTGCATTTTGTTCGAAGTCTGACTAACCAAATATGAAAAGAAAAAGGTCCCTACAGAATCTATGTACATTTGAGGAACGGACTTTAGTTTGTATCACGATGTTTTCCTTCACCGAAAGCTCAGGCCCATTACAAGGATTCGAACTGACGTCAAACGACGCGGATTCCATACACGCTACCAACTGAGCCATCATTTTGCTTCAAACGTCTGTTCAGCAAAGAATGAGATAAAGTAGCTAGGGCTAGCCTAAATTTCTACTATCGCTTTGCAAAGACATTTTATCAAATACCTATGTAGTAAATTGATATGCATCAAATTCTATTGACGTCTGAACAGACGCGGCTTCACTCACTTTCTTATTAGATTCCCTTTGATGTTATCTCGATGGAAAACATTTTTTTATTGCCTCCAATATTATTGATAGGGTCGTTTTATAGCGTTTTGCTTGTTTTATTATATTTTTTATAATATGAACGAATATTGCCTTCGAGGCAATATGTTAGATTGTTTTTCAGCTGGATATAAAACGTTTTGAATGTACTTTTTATGGGTTAAAAGTAAATAGGCAGTTTAAATTATTTGCACGAGTTCATATCAATAAATGTAAAAAAGACTTTTTTTTATTATCACATTTTATCATTTCGTATATTTCATATTATTTATTTAATAACATGAAAAAATAATATTTTAATCTCACTTACATTATAAAAGCGAAACTTTTTAAGTGTGATTATATGTTTGTTATTCCTTCACGTTTAAATAGCTGGACCAATTTCTGACCCTGGATCAACACTTAAGCTACTTTTAAGGTTTTTTGCAGGTGTCTTTTAAATTATTCGCGAGTGAAATCGCGGTGCACAGCTTCATTCATTTATAAAGACAGCGGGTCTTTTTGCAGGCAATTTTTACATTTTTTTTGAGATTCCTTACACCATCATAAAACAACTGAGCTCTTAAAGTATCACTTTGTTGTCCGTCTGTTTGCCTGTCTATATGTCAAGACGGGTTTTCTCGACAAAGAATTGAGATATAAATATAAAATTAATATCATTTATTAATAACGTAATGATGCTGTAAAAAAAAAATACTTTAACGCAATAAAAAGATACAGCAATTCATATTTAAAAACCCTGCTAACTGACAAATTTAACTTGAAAGGAGGTTTTTTAATTAAAGAATTAAAAAAAGATCAAATTTCGTCTGTACTTAATACCTAATAGGGGACTTTATATTTGCTGTTAATTTTATTACTGTATGAAGTATGTATATCACCATGTGTACGGTGGTTGCGACTAAATCGAGTAGAGATACCTACAACCTCGTTAGATTACTACACCACACTACTACATAGTGCCGCTATGGCGGGTCTCATAACTAGTGTATAGTGGTTGCGATTCATCATTATCATTGTCTCAGCTGATAGTTGTCCACTGAAAGAAAAGAAAGAAAGAAAAAATTTATTCTTAAGACCAAAACACGCTATTAAAATCATTTACATAAAAAGAAATAATATAAATGATCTAGCTATATGTGTCCTGCCATTAAGAAAGGGTGTCCAGCTCAGCATATGCTGATGTGCCACGTGGCACTTGGCGCTGATTTTAAGCTGGAACCCCATAGCAAGTCACGGCGCGCCAATAATAATCATTCAAAATATAAAACATAAAAACAATAATTCACTACTTATGGCATAATATTAAAATAAATAAATAAACAAGTGAAATAAATAAAAATAATATAAAATATATACAATTAATAAAATTGAAGTGTCTGAATGTAATCTCAAAATAAGCGCTTTTTACTAAATGCATATGAAAGTATATAAAATACCTTTAACAAAAAAAACCATTTTTAAAATTTATGTCGATCTGTCTGTTTTCCTGTTTGTTCTGAGTAATCTTCAAAATGGTTGGACCGGGTAATAGCTGATTTTATAGGGAGTAACTTAGGCTACTTTTAATTTTGAAAAATAATTAAGGTTATGTACAAATAAAACAAAACCGGTCATGGTGAATCAATTCGAGCGCTTAAATGGCTTACGCTGAGTAGCCATTAAAAATACCTACAAAAAGGTCAGCCAGTGTATACGTGTTTCTTCTAAGGAACACGCACAATAAGCATTTTTGTCTTTAAAATAGCCGGGAGCGGGAGAGCAATATTCGCGCGGGTATTCTGTAGTCTACATGAGCGAAGCCGCGGGCACAGCTAGTATAAAACAAATAAATGAAAGGGGCACACATAAACAAATGGATAATAATTGTGCATTACATGTACTTAGAGGCTCTGGTGCCATAATGGTTCTGATCTATCTGCTGCTGCACATTTGCTTCTCCAAATAATCGGCCACAATGAGCGCTGCTGCACTGTTTACCTTCAACGGAATCCCGAAATCATCTATTACTAGGACCTGTAGCGACTCATAGCGACATCTATCGAGCCACATACGACGCACCCTATATCGCGCTATAGAAATTAACTCTTCAATTGAGTATATATACAAGAACCCGACTACAACCGTTGGTCAAGTCCGGTGAAGCTGTAAAAGCCGCAGCGGCTCTGTTTTTGGATAGGGCCCCTAAGGCTAACAGTGTAGTCAGTTCAAAAAAAAAAAAAACAACCGTTGGCAGCTGCCCGCCAGACATAACACCCGTCTGATCGGAGGATCCTCCCTTTGCAATAGTTCTTCTACAGACCTGCTTCTTCTAACAATACGTCATTATAAATAATATACTATTTTGTGTACGTCGGAGAATCATGTCGTATTCGTACAATGACTATAGCAACAGGTATGCTTTGTGACCGCACGCAGTATATAAGCAGCCAACGACCGGCTTGAAGTGTCAAGTCCGGTGAAGCTGTAAAAGGCTTCAGAGGCTCCAGGGCCCTTAAGGCTAACAGTATAGTCAGTAAGAAAAAAAAGGCTTGAAGTGATTCTCGCTAAAGCTATCGCATGGTGAAGACTTCGGTTAAAAGGTTGACTACAATAAAAATTGTTACTGAGTGCCGTCTCGCTGCGTAATACAGTTCACCAGGTCGTCGGTATTGGACGAGAAGATTATATGCAGCTTCTCGCCCAGTCGACTCGGATTCGCGATCGACCTCTTTTTGAAGTTTTTTGAAGTCCCTGGTACACATAGTCATCAACAACTTCAGGTGTACAGGCTCCGGTCTTTACAGAAGTTGATGCTGCATGGGCGTTTGATCTTTTCGACGTGTGATTCATGAGCGATTCAATCGGACATAATTGTCTTGTCCTACCACCGTATATATTCTATCCTAAGCCTTATCTATATTTTATATTTTATAAATAGTAATAGGTTCTGTCACAAGGTCGAAAGTTTTTTTTAAATCGTCATTTAAGATTACCGTTGTGGTTACAATCTTACCTAATAATAAGTAACGATGTGGCCTAATATGGTAGCACGCTAAGCCTAGTAGAAGACTGGCTCTCAAGTGCAGCTGCCGAAACACACTTAATACTCCACAATAAACTTTCAGCAGTAATTTTTGCTAATTCCCGCACGTTAATCGATGCGGAGTCCGTGTAATCTACCAACTGAACCATCATTGCTTAAAAAAATTTGCAAATTTTAAAGTTATAAGTGTTTACGCTAATTTAATTGAAATATATTTTGTTAAACATAATGTCTTTAGGTCTACGATACGGGAACCGTAACAAAGCAGAACAGAACACGGATCGACTCTTAAATAACCTTAAGCCTAAGAGGCTGCATAGACCGTGTTAATTAATGGCAGCGAAGCAGAAAGGTTACAAATCCTCCTTTAGTATTATACATTCGCGAGATAACGGCGCGATGTTGTATCTACTACATTATTTGCATCTTAGGCATCTCCTGCCTGCTGTAAGCCGGCGATACGGTGTTAATGTGCTCGACTTGCCAACGTTAAGCATTTCTATCACTGTTCAGTATCTATTTATAAAACCCTAGCGCTTTGCCTTTGGTTTCACTCGCGTCATAGATGATAGTGTAATCTTTTTTACTTTCTAACTGAATCGCTAAAAACCAATTTCATAGACCTGTCTTTAAAAAATGACGGATTTTCATACAAACTTTCAATCCCATTTTCACCACATGAGGCGTTGAATTTCAAAAAAATCTTTCTTTAGTGCGCAATGTTAAAGAAACCCACACGTTAAAGTCATAGCCTAAATATTTTGGGCTGTGCGTTGATATTTCAGTCAGTTAGTTATATTTTTTAACCCCCGACGCAAAAATAGCGGTATTATAAGTTTAACGTGTGTTTCTGTCTATCTGTGCCGATTTTTTTGAAGTGAAGACTTCTTTAGGCACGTTGGGCACTTTTGGGATGGGTAATAATAAGCATTGAACTCGCGTGACCTAAGATATAAATATACACATGAAGTGAAAACTTCTATGAAAATTTTATCACTATATATTAACATACTAATAAAAATAATTTAAAATAAAGAATACTTACTAAATAATATTTAAATAATTATATCTATATATATCTATGCATATAATAAAAACGTAACTGATCGATGTCTGGACATAGAAGATATATAAGAAAACCTATTATTGGGGGCCTTTATCAACGCAGCAGAACCCAAAACAATGATTGTTAGAATTTTTGTATGTTTGTCTTTTTGCCAACGTTTGTGCGCGTTAATCTCAGAAACGGCTTAACCGACTTGGAAACGGTTTTCACTAATATATTTTGGTCAGGTACACTTAACATTTAGTATTTGTTTTACTTCAATCAGTTCATAAATAAAAAAGTTATATCAATTTAAAAAATCACGTCGAACATTTGTTCGATAAAAATGCTATAAAACAGCTCTTTAGTTGAATTGGCTGAAACTTTAGTTATCAGTATATTATGGTGTGTAAAAAGATTATTTATTTTATTTATTATAACTTAAATTTACAACTTATATTTTAACAATGGCCCCAAACTAGGCATGCCTGTGTCTTGGGAACCTTACATACGAGTTACCATATTATACTTACTCATAATAACATCTCAAATCATTACATTACACATTACTTATTCATTATACTACATACCATACCGTTATATAGTATGCAATACAGACACATATTTTATACTACATAAACATAATTACATACAACATACATATTATCATAAATAAAATAACACACAATATAAATGCAACAGCCAAAACCATCATGGAAAATTACTTATAGTTTTAGTAATCAGAGAAGAAGTAAAATGTAAAATTATTTTTGAATTGTAAGTACATCCTCAGTTGTGTTATATGTCAGGGTACTTAGCCAGCCGATAATTTTCCTTCTTGCTTCGTAAAGCAAACAGTCTCCAATTGAACACAGCTTCTGTACGTTATTGTAAATATAGGGGCCAATGAACGGGCCAAACCTTTGCGCAAAGAACGTGCCCACCAAGGGAGCTCTCACACGGAATACACCACGTCCTGACATTTCACTGTATTCCGGTAAGACGGCTACCTTTCTATGTTCTCTAAGAGCAACTTGCAGTATAAACAATTGTCTCGCACTAAGAAATCGGCTTTCTTTGTACAACTCTGTGGTTGGGTATCCATAAGGCTTCCGCAGCATGACTTTGATTACTGAGCGCTGGGCTCTTTCGACTACTATCATATTAGTTTTAGCAGCACTGCCCCAACTTGTGATGCAGTATAAAATCAAAGATTGACAAAGAGCAAAGTATATGGTTTTTAGGGTGGCAAGGCATGCTGCAGAACATAATTGCCTCATAACACCCACCACTCTTCTCAACCGCCGAGCCAGTACTTCTATATGATTCTTGAATGAAAGACGCTGGTCTATTTGAACACCTAGGTACTTTATAAGTGTATTTCTGCTTAATTTGTCACAATCACAAATATCATTAAGTCTAGCACATGTGTGTATTCTGATGTCAGGAAGTGTAGGTGGAGCTGAAGCGAATGTCTTATGAAAATTTATGTAAGTTGTTTTTTTATTATTAAGTGTAAGAAGATTACGCTGCAACCAGTAATATATCCTAGTCATGCCAATTTCTGTATACCTCTGAACTTCATTCCAAGATGTACCGTGAAAGATTATCGCAGTATCATCTGCGTAACAAAATATCTCAGCATTCATGATTTGAAGCTCATGGATGTCATTTAAATAAATAATAAATAATGTTGGTCCAAGTACACTACCCTGTTTCACCCCTAACGAAACACTCTGTGAGTCACTTGTAAGTTGTCCAATTTTAATACACTGCCTTCGTCCAGTAAGGTATGTTTCGAACCATTGCAAAGGGATGCCTCTTATTCCCATACACTCAAGTTTTCTTATCAATATAGGAATAGACACAGTATCAAAGACCTTTGCCAGATCAAGAAATACACCGTTACAACACAGTCTCTTGTCTAGCTTCTTCGCTACAGTTGATGTTAGCAATAACACCGCGTCCTCCGTTGATTTACCCCGTCGAAAACCGAACTGTCTGTCAGATATTAATTTAAATTTTTCGATATATTGTATTAGTTGATAATTCGCTATTTTTTCAAGTAATTTTGAAAATATCCCAAGCAAAGAAATCGGACGATAGTTATCGGGTACATATTTAGCTCCACCCTTATGTATAGGACAAACAGCCGCTATCTTCCATGTTTCAGGAAATACACCCATAGCTAGACTGATATTAAAGATTATGGTGAGTGGTTGAATAATAGCATTTCGTATAGCTTTAACTAAACTGTTAGTGTACCCATCTATCTATCTAATCTAGATGATGATTGAAAGTTTACATAAAGTTAAAAATGGAGAGTTTTGGAAATTATATTTCCAAATGTTGACCTCAGATCTATATAATGATAAATCATATTAAAAGGGGGTCAGCATATGCTGGATTATTGTCTGTTGAATAAAAATTTAGTAAGAAACTGTTATTTTAACATTACAAACAGACACTTAAATTTTATTAATTGTATAGATTATAACGGGGTGATAGGGGTCGCGACCACCATACACATATTGTTAAACACATGTATAATTTTCTTTTGGAATGTCATGTTCTGAGATCAGTCGGTGTATATCTATACTAATAATAATAAAGCGGAAGAGCTTATTTTATGTTTAAACACGCTAATCTATGGAACTACCAGTCAGATTCGAAAGACTCCACTCGAAGCCAGACTCACGGGGAATAGTACCTACATAGTGGCCTACCATCTAACATTACAACTCTCAGCAATCCTTACATATTGATTTTTGTTAATTGATACGTAAATACAATTTGTTACAAAAATACTGATACTTAATATATATTTTTAAAAATTCGCGATAGCATATATCTATCTCCTATACATAAGCCTCTAAAAGCTATTTTGTAACAAACAATTGTTAAAAATTAGAAAGTGATTTATGAACATTATTTTTAGGCATGGCATAGTAATTTTTACGAATAAAAGTTACTTCATCATGAAGAAAAATTTAAAAAGTTAAGTTTTACCCTTTTACACATAGTTTAGGAGATAATGAAAAATTCAAATAATTTGTACTTGCGACAAGAACAATAATTATGATAGACTACACAGGTGCGTTGGCGTTGCGGTGTTTATTGTAGAAAATTAACATGGGTGAAACCGTGGGGCACAGCTAGTTATAATAATATAATTATATCACTTATTGATTGATACATTTTTTTTTAAATTATATTTAAAATACTATCTTCTATTCTTTAATTAGATAAATGTAATTTAGCATTGTATTTATAATTATTAGATATTTTAATCAAATAAAAATTATATTTATTTATAAACCAATAAATTATTTTTACACAATACACAAAACTAGTCATTATAATGAGTTTATCATAGTTTCTTTATTATTGATGGTTAACTTCGTCATGTTGTTAAGTGGCGGTATACAATTTTCGTAGTATTTTTTATTTTCTGACATTAGTACACTCAATTTTTCATTGCCTTTAAAGGCAAGTGTTTGGCTACAAAGACATCAAATGTAAAGAACACGTTAAACCTACAATGCAATATAACACAGACAACTTGTATTTGTGTATACCATATGTAAGGGAGTCAAAAGCATAAGTGTTAAACGGCGTCTCCCTATAAAAATTAGTACAAACGAAGTCAATTAAATATCAAAACTGCATTTGTCAGACAAATTGATTTTCTGAAAAGACGGAACACCCTAAGCTAAAATACTGGTAATTTTTCTTACGCGGTTTACCAATGGGTGTTCCGTAGATCAATAAATTGTATATAGGTATATATTTTTTGTGTATTGGAATAGTACGGGATGGTAAATAAATATAATTAGACTTGTATTTCATTAATTTGTTATCATTTTAAAATAATTTTATGGAGTCATCTATATATGATTATAAATAACTGATTACTGACTGAGAACGTATTGTTATGTATTTATACAATGAATAAAGTTGAAGTGTCTGTTTGTAATATTAAGTTTTTTACTTAATGAATATACAAGTATATACGGCATTATAACAAAAAACCAATTTTTAAAATTTATGTCTCAAAGAAAGAAAGAAAAAGTTTATTTATTCATCACACAACAAATCAAAAACAAAAATTATAAAAAAACAACTAAAAGAATAATAACAATAATATTAATTAGTAACGTGCCGTGCGGAAATAAACTGGTCTCAGTCACAGCATAATTGCTACACTGAATCGGTGCAACACTGGTATTCTAACTGGGCTACATTAACATACATCACGGACATAAATAAAATAAAAGTAAAAACAAATAGTAAATAAAATAAATAAATAATGTATGTAATACACACTCACAATTTACAAAAAATAAATTATACAAAGAACAATTAAAACTGTGTGTGAGAGAGAGAGTGAGGAGTTCACTCCTTTAAAATCACGCTAAGCTACAGTACTGGTCTTGTAACAAAAGTTTTATAAGCGTTGCTATAAAGGTTCGAACTGTTTTTAAGTCACAGTATGTGTGTTTGCTCTGGGTAGTCTCCGAAACGGTAGAAGTGCTTTTGACGGGACTTTCACTGATAGATAGCTGATGTTATAAGGAGTAACTTAAACAACTAGTAAGTAGAAGAAATAAAAATAATAATACTGACAATATACGAACAAAAAAAAAAAAAACTTTCAGTAATATTAGTAAAAAGAAAATGAAGTTGAAACGGTGTAGGAAAGCCTAAGTAGACTATTTTCACACTTTTACGGTCACACCAAACAACAAATCTGGTCCTGTGACAAAAGTTATTTAAGCATACAGTGAGTGAGTACCATTTTGATTATGAAACGTTAGCCTGACGAGTCTGTTTATTTATTAATAGAACAACTTTAAACACCCATCGAAATTATTATATTAAAGGGGATTTTGAATATCTCCAATCATTCATAACAAAAAAAAACCTTTTTATCATTAAAACTTTAACAATTTGTTCAGAGAATCGAAAAAGCTATCATCAATAAGAACAAACTCCGAAGCGATAATAAAAGCATAAAAAGCATTCGTTCCGAGAATAAATACACGAAAGTATCAATAAATATTCAAAGAGCGAATAAAAGTGAAAAATATTGCCCGAACGCCCACAAATACGTATTCAAAAACATGTCAGAACATTGTTATCGAACACTCGATATTCAACTTAGATAATCAAATGCAACTTTTGGATTTATAATTACGCTTTCAGGCATCAATATAATTGCAATTGGCATAATTTTATCTGCATTAGGAACAGTCAACAACTTTTCAGATTTAAGGCCGATTATATGTACGGTTAGATTTAATAGCTGAGTTAAAACAACCACCAATATCTTAAAAAACCATACAATTATGATGGAGGATGAAGCTATATGCTTCTAACTATCATACTCAAGCTGAGAATCTATTGCCTTTCTAACGTGTCATCATCTTCTTCTGCATTTTTAATCTCCCTTCTTTCCAGCATTCCCTCCCCTTTTCACAACAGAACCACACGCGCTGGTCTTCGGAACCACGGCACGAACTAAAACAGTTCTTCGTGTCTATCTTTGTCGTCTCGTGAAACTGTGGAACCATCTTCCGCCCAGTGTATTTCCACCTTCTTACGACATGACAGTGACAGTTCTTCTTTCAAATGTAATGTGAAGAGACATTTATGAAGACGGACATGAAAGTTATGATTGTTGCTGGATTGCTGATATATAGTTGATCGCCGTTGTGTTCGGATTAAATTGTGCGTAAACCATCAGGGACAGAGCCAACAATTTACCGGGCTACTACATTTTTTTACATTGTAGCAAAATGCTGACTGGTAACACAAGAATAGTCGTTATAAACATAATTTAGGGATTTATAAAATTTTTTTACGGAACCCTGAAATTCCCCGTACGCAAGAATACTTCCACTCAAAATGTCAAAAGCGTGTATCCGCTAATACGCCGACACAAGGGAAATAGGGGCCGGTTTCCATGAAATCTCTTTTATTTTATTAACGTAGAAATAGGGAGCACTGCAGACTTATTTGATTTACTTCTCGATAAGTAGAAATGAGGGTGAAATAAACGTATTAATTATGTATTAACAAAGTCTTCTCCGTTTTAGTTTTTCTTTCGTGAATTGACGTAACGCGTTAAATAGATTAGGGAAAGACAGAGATACATATAGCCGTCAATATTTAACTCTCTTTTATTCGCCTTCTGAATCTTTGCTGTTAAGGATTGGCAGTGTCACGTACCAACCCTAATTATTTATTAATCTAATAATATTCATAGAGTCAGTCGGTTTTTTTTAAATTATGTATAGTAAAATGACATTTCATGTGTTGCTAGATAATTAGAATTTCAAAAGTAAGGATTTTTATCATTTGAGACTAATCGTAAAATTGTAGGAAATAATACTCTTTTCTTAAGTTTTCCCAACTTTTTGTTTAGAACATCTTACTTACACTTTGATGGTGAAAGCCGAATAAAAAAGATAAAATACATGAAGTAAAATCACAGAGAAACTATCTAGTAGGAACATTTTTTTATATTTATATAATTGATCAATTTCCGTTATCCCATTTTTCTTTTTAATAAAATCAATTTACATAAAACTGAGTGGTTTCCCATAAAAAATGGCATTATCATTTTTTTATGGACACTCGAGCATGACTAAAAAATTATTAAAACAAAAAGAGCATTTCTCCATACTCAAACCACACTGTATATCCTATTACATTGTAGTGTAGGTACTTTAAACTCATCTTTGTGTGCGTTAATACCTATTAAGAAGTAAAAATTTTCTCACAATGTTTTCCTTTACCGTCAGCCGTTAGTAACAACAATTAAATTCAAATTATTAATTGTACACGAAATCCGAAAAATTTCAGTTGTAGACAAAATATTTAGCTATCACGACTATATTGAACTCATGCTAAAAAGTATACCAATAAAAACTAAAGGCAAGGTCTACAGAACGGCCTTGATGTACGGAGCGGAATGTTAGCCAGTAACAAAGACGCATGTACAAAGCTTCACACTGCCGAGTTGAAGATGCTGAGGTGGTCTGCCAGTGTAACGAGACTACACAAAGTACGAAACGAGTATAACCGTGGTAATTTCAAAGTCACTTCTATAGCAGAGAAACTAACCGAGAGCCGTCTCAGATGGTATAGTCACGTGATACGAAAAGACGAAGAGCTATAATGAAAAAAAGCATTGCAACTAGCTAAATATAAGAGAGGTAGAGGACGACCTTCGGCTACGTGGTGGACTAGCATGACGAAACTCCTATTGAAGGAAGACCTGCCCGATCCGACAACCCAGGGCACATTGACCTGGCGTCAAAAACTAGGAGAGCCGACCCCATTTAAAGTGTGATTGAGCTTGGAAGAAGAAGATTGTAATTTCAGCCAAAGGACGTCTACTGCTAGATACAGGCCACCCCTAAAGTTACCTCAATGGCCGGTCATACGCTGCTCGCATCTAGTGTCTTCCCGCAACTTACACCATTTGTCGTACCATGTTTTAGACTTAGTAAAACTAATAAAAGTTTTTTAGGTAATAGTGTCAGATTCTGTAACAAGATCCCGAAGCACATTACTGATTTGCCGGACAACAAGTTCAAGGACCATGTCAAGCAGATTTTATAGTCAAAAAGTTATAGGGTGAATCATTATGTGAATGATAGTGATGTCTGGAAGTGATTCCCTCTCTGTGCATCTACTAAATTAGTATTATTGTACCATATATTTTAACACTTTACAGTTGAAAAAACACGTAAACCAGATCGAGTTTCTTACCAGTTCTTTTAGATGTCTGGGATATTTTACGAACCGGAAGTAGTGTTTTGACGTACATAAGTGCCTTCTTAGTGCCTAAATTGAATAAAGATTTTTTTGATTTTGATTTTTTTCAGTCCCATCGGTCAGCCGTTCAACGAACTACGTGCCCCGCCAACGCCATTTAGCGTTTTTAGGGCTGCGTCAGCGACTTTGGTTCTCATGCGGATCTCCTCATTTCTGATTCGATCACGTAGAGAAATTCTAAGCATAGTCCTCTTCATTGCCCTTTAAGTGACTTTGAACTTTTATATAAAGACAATTAGTCAGTGACCAGATCTTGACATAGTAGGTCATCACTGGCAATACACTGGTCAAAGGCTTTCTTCTTGAGACACTACAGTATCTCGGAAGAACACTTTTTTGCACAAATTGTATTTAAATGTTTAATCGAAAGTGTAAACGCATTGAAGTTATAACAGCTATGATCCTGTGAACTTCCGATAAAAACAGAAAATTACAGTTAGAAGTTGTCGACGCAACGAACGTGTAATGACACGCTATATAGACAAGACTATTATCCTCCGGTGGTTAGAGAAATACTAGAAGAAGAAAAAAGGTTACATAAAAAGTCCAAAGATAAAAAGGTAGGTAGGTACCCTATTATCGTAAAATTTTACTAGCAAAAAGATTTGTAAGTTCTTTTGTAGAACCGACTTAGACCGAGAAATATTCCAATTAGGCCAGACAATAATAAATAGTACTTCTAAATACGTCCAAATTGAATTTACCTCGGTCTAAGCTTTTTATCATCCAGGGCTAATCTTCTTTCGTTTATGAAATATGAAGAGGAGCCTCCGAGGAAAAAAACTAATTTACGCAATAAATTTAATACTGTCACTCGTGTATCTTCACCGGAGTTGAAAAAAAAAGAAATTAAAAACCATAAATCTTGGCATGACGTCATTTCTTGTTAAAGTAAATATTATTAGCCACAAAATATTGCTGAGACATGGCTTCTTTGTATTTTAGCATATCCTATTACAATATTGCTGAAAATGATTGTGAATGTTTCAAAGTAATTTTCAAAGAGATTTACGGTGAATTTATTTTAATTTTTTTAGTTGTAGCCGACAATAGTAATACGCAAAACCTACAATGAGAATTTTTATATAACTACATTTAATTTGAGGATGGTAGATACCCAAGTTAGAAACCTGTAGTCTATGGATTTTTAACTAACTAGCGATGTACCCGCGGCTCCGCACGCGTTTGTTACTACGCAGTTGTTTATTTACATCCCGTAATTTTATCATTAATCATATTCTTGACAATTCATATGCCGTGTCAATTTAGGAATGCCACGTATTTACCGTGTACATTTTTCATCAAAATCGGTTTGAAAATTTCCATTATATTCTACGATTTCTAATGTGTTATTAACGATTATTATAGCCTCTCAATTATGGAATGACGTATTTATGCTTTTCGTCTAACGAATTTGATCAGAATCGGTTAATAATTGATGGTAATTGAATTTTTTAAACTTTTTTTTATAAGATTTCTAGAAGTATTATTGAAAAATTTTATAGCCCATCAATTATGTAATTACTTAAAGTTCCAGTGTACAAAATTTCTTCAAAATCAGTCAACAATTAATTAATTTTTTTTTTACGATTTCTAAATTTCTTGTACCCTATCAATTGACCAATGATAGAAGCACCACGTGTAAATTTTTTATAAGAATCCGTCAAGCCATTTTTGATGCTTATCGGCAAATTTGGATAAAAAATTAACTATACAGACAACTATTTTCTTTTTTTTAGAACTGACTTGAAACATGAACTTGAACTTGAGACATGACTACAGATTTATTAATTTATATAGACTAGCGGTCGCTCTGTGGTTGAAATTCGACCAACGACTTTTTGATTATAGACTTATTATCTGATAAAAGATATTTTAGTATATATGCAGAATTTTTTTTTGTCTCTAATTGGTAGTACAAACTTTTTATTTATTATTATGGCTTTCTCTTTTTAAAGACAAAAGATAATTTAACACTTTTCACTCAATGACAATATCATTGTTGTGTGGGTCTAAGTTCACACTATAATATTTCTGACATAAATTACTGTCAGGTTGTCATTTTTCAGAACTTAAGTTGAAATGTCTTGCGATTTAATAGGTAGAAATAATTTATCACGTATTTAATATATTACAACACACAGGCAAACCAATTGTTATTATTAATATTTAAATTTTTTTTTTTAAATAAATGATTATGATTATGAAATCGAAAGGCGTAAGCGCATAGTAAACGCTAGTTTTAGAAGGAAATAGGCATACGAGACCATTTTCGTATGTGCTATCGGCCTTTAACAGCCTACGTAAATCGTGCATAAACAAATCTGGTTTATTTTTGCAAAATAAAATAATATTTTTTTAATTTAAAATTAATATTAATTTTTTAATTTAAAATTAATATTAATTTTAATTAATTAATTTTAATTAGTTAATTTTTGGTTTAGAGGTGTGTTTTATGGTTACGAATGGCGTGTGGAATATCTATTACTATTTGACTACTATTTAATACTGTGCTAGTTACAATAATTTATTTATTATTATTATTTAATAATAGAAAGGTTTACAATTCAAATATAAAAATTGTTGGAGAAGATAATCTTTCAATATTTTTGTTTTTTTTTTTAGGTTCATGTCGTATGTATATTATTTTATAAGTACAACAGATTGCGCGTTACAAAAGGGAAAACGAAATCGAGGAAGAATTATTATTTAATACAAGTTGAATCCCAATACGGTGTACTGCTAAATCGATTTTGACGTACGAGGAGAGCTCGTATCCGATCCCACATGCTCCCTATAGTATCATTACTTATAAGACTCGAAACGGAAAAACTAAAGTCGGAAGAAAGTTTTACCGCAATTCCAAACCCTTTGAATGTGTGAAGAGCAAACACTTTCCGTTTTGTTTATCTTAGGTTTGGGCTTGAAGAGTGACCATTATTAAATAAAGAATTCCGAATTAAGAGATTCTGTTTTGAACATTTCATTATATTAATCTAAATGGGCAAACTCATGCGCTTTGCTTTTTTTGTACTCGTTATTAATTTTGCTCATTAGATGTAGGTAGGAATAAAAAATTAATAGCTCCAGCGCAGCGGTCGCTCGATATAGTTTTGGTACAGTAGTCTTATTAATGTTACCGTGACGCGTGTTTCTTATTACAAAAACCTTTGGAATTTGGCGTGCCTTTAGAATTTGTGAGCACGTGGATTGAAGATAAGATTGTTATTATTGTGACAATGTTGTGAACAGGTGGACTTCAATACTGTTGGACTATTGTTGACATTGCCCCAATGACGTTTTATAAATAGACGTGTTATACTCTCACTAAAAGCAATTTGATAACGTTACAAATTTTGTTATCAGCATGTTGAAACAAAAGAGATAGGAAATCACTGCGTAAGGCATAAACTCTTTGTGAAAAAAGGATAAAAGTTTCGTATCGCTCACGCCGGTATCAAGTCTAAAGTGAAATAAAGGCAATTGCCCACTATTCACGATAACATATAAAGAGCGTCAATGCAGTATCCACTTGTAAAATATCATTAACCAGTCCAGACTAGTTTAGTTTTAGTAAGACCGTACACATCCACTTTACATACGAAATTCACTATACATACACATCTTTATACGGTGTAGGATAATTACGAAATAGGAAAACGCTGGACTTGAAATAAGCTGCTTTAATTTGTATAAGTGTGTTGTATATCATAGTTTTCACTGGAAGCAGTCACGACTCGGGACACGACACGACTTATTTTCTTAAGGGCTTAGCAACAATATGCATTGGACCTTCAAATTCGAAGATACACCAAGGAACTCTTCTAAATTATCGAAGTTGGTTTTCTTTTTTGTTAAATAATGTCTTGTTGACTTTATGATTATGGTCAAATAGAATATAAGAACTTGTGGGGGTGAAATTCAAACAGCTTCTGATGCACGAATAGTTGGATGAGCGAAAACCGTTGCAGTTTTTAAGACACCTTATGGATCTCGAGCGCCCTGATGTTCCGGCAGATTTTTGAAACACCCTATTGTCGAGCAGGTTGCCACACAATATTTAAACCGTTTTGGCGTTGCAGATGGATGTGTCGATGTAGCGACATTGATATAGCGACATCTATCCTCGCCATAACTGACGCATCCTACATAGAGACATCTATCTCGCCATATACGACGCATCCTACATCGCGATATTAAAATTAACCGAACAATTGAGTATATATATATACAAGAATCCGACAACAACCGTTGGGCAGCTGCCCGCCAGACATAACACCCGTCTGGTCGGAGGATCCTCTCTTTTAATGTGGAGATAGTAATAATCGCCTCCACAAATTTATACAGTGGTACCATAATAATATTATATTATATATTTTAGATAAGTAATTTAAAGATACGTTCGCATCACTGTAATTTTAAATTTGGGTCGCAAGTCCCGGGGACTGCTCATGTTCCCTCTCTCTGCCACACAATGGACCCGACACCCGCACGGTGAATCCATGGACTGCTAAGATGTTTGTCTCCATGTCTCAAATATATCATTATTGTAAAAGAACTTTCGTTTGAATATTTATTCATAAACAAGCTTTGATCGTGGCTTCGCTCACGTGTACTACAGAATACCACGATCAAGCACACGCGCGAATCTTGCTCCTTCGCTCCCGGTTATTTTGAAGACAAAAATGCTTATTGTGGGTGTTCCTTAGAAGGCAGACATATAATATTGTTGACTTTTATGTAGGTCTTTTTAATATCTACAATTATGTAATACTTGTTATATTTCTGATGGTTTTTCAGCTTAAGCCGTTTAATTGCCCTAATTGATTCACCATGACCAGTATTTTTTTGTTACTCTAATAATTTTTCTAAAATAAAAGTAGCCTAAGTTACTTCGTATAACATTAGCTATCTAACAGTGAAAGTCTCGTTAAAATTGGTCCAACCATTATGGAGATTACCCGGAACAGACAGACAAACAAAAATTTTAAAAATCGGTTTGATATTACAAATAGACACTTCAATTTTATTTATTGTATACGTAATCCAGAGCAATAGATTCAGTAAACAATAAGCTACCTCAAAATAAATAACTTTAGTAGCAGAGTTAAACTGAAAAAAAAAACGTGAGAAAATGCTTTCGAGTGAACAAAGTCATAACTAATTTGTGATATATAAATAAAGTGCTAATTTTAACGTAAAACATTAATGTTAATGCTAATTTAATTAGCACGAAGGAAATTGCAATTAATTTAACTGAAATTAAAACCTTGCGAGAATAACATAATTGCTCAGTATAAATATCTCGAAGATTAGGGTGCAATTTTCCACCATTTTACATTTGCTGTTGGAGGAATATTTATCACTTCCCGAACTTTTTTTATTTTTTTAATTTTTGGGTTCGGTTCCGCTTTTGTTTTCTGTGCCGGTAAATGGTGGAAATGGCATTGTACGGATTTATTCTAACACGGGCACTCCCATTCCATTGTTTTGACTGCTAATGGTGTTATCCGATCTACCCTCATACAACACTCGTATTGCAAATAGACAGTTATAAAAACATATTATATATCGATGCTTGGCCCTAAAATGTTTATAGCGTCGATATGTCAACGTATCAAATTATCAACGTTTGGGAGTTTCTCGATACCGAAGATAATTTTATAGTAAAAAAAACCATTAATTACCCAAGGTATCAAGTAACCGAATTATGCGCAATATCGTTAGCCTTTGCTCAGTGTTTATATTATATTAAATGCAATTTAGGCAAAATGTTGGCACTGTACTTGTTGCGACATCCCTTTTTCCTTCCAATTTTTCCTATTCCTTGGGGGCACAATTGTATTTAAAATACACGCACAAGTCTGCCGCGTATTGGTTGGTATAACGGAGAACGGCGTAATGGCCGCCGCGGAACTGCAGTGATACGCCCGCTCTGCATAATTTCGTGATAAATTACTAAAACTATCCGGAAATCTAGCAAAATTCGTCTTTCTAGTGCTCTAGAAGTGTTTTAGACTGTTCAAGACGTGTGAGGAAGTTCAGGGTGCTCCCTCGGATCTCGGTAGATACGACGAGGATACATGGTAAGACCTCCTACTGCTCCTTTCTAAGTCTTTTCAGTCGTCGCATCCTCTTGGTTGTGATTAACTCGAATTCTAGCATTCTACGAACAGATGATTAAAATAGCTAGCTTGCTCTGATATGCGACCAGTATCATCCAGTACTTATTTTATTTTATTTATTTTGGCTCTCCAACATAACATACCCATATTATATATTGTAAATAAATCTATTCATAATGTAAAACTCTAATTTTGTTGTAGTTAAAAGCGAACACGGCGTGCTCAGACATCATACTTAAATAATAAATTTAACATATAAAATAATGAACATTAAACATAAAGAACTAATATAGATAAGTATAATAATATAATATATGTAATGCTATAGGAATAATAATTAAAGGAATTAAAACTTATTGAAATAAAAAAAACTTTTTAATTATTTTATTTAATTTCGTTATTTTATTAGAAAATATATCTAAAGTATTGTGTAATTTATTATATGTCTTAGAAATTCTATTAAATGGACCGAAAAAAATACTTAAATTGGTAAAGGAGTGAGGAATGTAAAATGGGGCGTATTTATTAGATCTGGAGAGTCTAACGGGACTATTAATTTTGAGTTTATTTGCTATTTATTTACTTCAAGGTAATGATGGTACAATCCAAAAATATCGGCAACCAGCGAGGGATCTACAATCCATCACCACTATGCAAGCCTTTCCATACACACTGGCTGGTTCCGAAATGCGACAAACCAAAATAGAGTCACCCTACCTCTTGATCTCTGGAAATACATAGGAATATAAAACTAAAATGTGTATTTTCAGTAAAATACATTCGAATACATATCGCGCTACGCAAATTTTATAGCTCCATTTCACAACAGAGATTTGAACGTAAAGCACGTATACCTATTAAAATTGTGTGAACAGCAAATTAATGGTGTTGTCCCTGACTGTAAGTACAGTACAATCCTAACACAACGGTGACCAACGAGAGATAGAAATCTGTCGACGGTTGCCTGGATATGGGCAAGCTGATCCCAAAACGCGACACGCAAAGATGAGTCACTATGACGGGCTTTTAACCACATGCAGGGTGATCGCCACCCAGTCGAGCAAAACTATCGCAAATGGCCATCCATCGATGGCGAGGAAATCCTCGTTCGTTGCTCAGCAGGATGCACACGTGCAGGTGAGGTTGACTCAGGCGTTCTCAGTGCTGAAGGTGTGATTCGACACCCCTTACACCTCTATCCTCTATCTAATACCATCATCATTATATTAATATGCGAAGCAAAAACTTTCTACCCCTTTTTAAGCATATTGCGTGCACGGATGACTGTGAGATTTGGCATGGTTAAAATTTATATGGAGACGGAATGCAGAAATGCTAAAATGTATCTATAATATCTGTTACTAATATATTAAATTAAATTAAATCATTTATTCATTACCATTGAACTTAGACCCCCCAAAGCATTGACATTGTCACTCAATGAAAAATGACAGCAAGTGATATAATACTCATTGTTTAGGTTCATTCTGCAAATTTCAAACAGAAAATAGTCTATGATTATAAAGTCGCTGGTCGAATTTCGATCATTTGGCGGCCGTTAGTTTAGACTAACATTTATTTAGATAAATGACCTTAAACTATAGGTATTTTACGCGCTTTTTGGCAAAGTTACATAAGTTTGCAAACGTAGAAATGTTGAATGTAGAAACTATTAAACGTGCCTAAATAGCTGGTTTTACATCTGGTCTATCGTGGTCGTGACCCAGTCGGGCACAATTGTCGTATCCATCCACCCAGTATATTAATTTCAGAAAGTTGAAGCTGTTAATATATACTAGTTATATTACCTTGGAACACTAAGAGTGAAAATCGGAAAAAGCAAATTCTAAATTACGTCCTTTAAACTCTAAGCTGACGGTTTATTTTTCAACAATCATAGTATCGAACAATGAATTGTGTGACCGGTTTAATTAAATTAAAAACCGTTTTATAATTAGTTTCGTTCGTGTCGTAACGGTTTTGTTTTCTTTCTCTGACGCAGCGTCCCGCCAAAGAGATTGGGAAACTTCGATGAAACTAAAAGCAACGAAACCTTGGCTAGGAAAAGGAACGAATTTTATGTGTTGATTTATTTTTTATACTGACAAATGACTAAACAAAACTGTAAACTTCGAAAGAAAGTGGGATTAATCAGAAGTGTAGCTTTTGTCATGTCCGCTTTTTCTTCTCGGCATAATTTATTCCAATATATTAAACCTGTACAAAGAAATGAAATTTAAACTGTGATTTCGACATAAAGATTTTTAAGGTAATTCTTTGCACGTATTTTTTATGTTTGTCCTGGATAATTTCCAAAATGGTTTAATCTGTCTTAAAGGGACTTTCATTATTAGGAAGAGGGCTTTTCTAAGAGCTATCTAGACTACTTTGAGGCGATTAATTACGTAGTTAGACAAATATATGTTTATTTATATGTCCAACAAGCGAACGAAAACTCGAGTGACGACTATATAATATACATTCAGCTTTAAAAAGATAAAGAAGAAATATAGTTTTTAAGCATGTTTAATAGACTTCAACAAAAGACGGGATGATACTCAATTCGAATGGATTTTCAGTCATAACTTCTTTGTTTATCAACCGATTTGGATGATTCTTTGGGATACCTCAGGGTAAAACAATGAAGTGGTTTTTTTGTTGTTGAAAATTGTCTTTAGAGTTGGTAGTATATAAACCGATCTATCAATAAAAATACTAGTAATAAGGAAATATTACAATATTTTTTTTAATAATAATAATAATTTTTATTTCCAAAAAAGTTTACACATTAAGAAAATTAAGCCTGCACAAACAATTTGGCAATGGCACATAATCATGTGATGGTATGAGGCGTGGTATAACCTGTAAACCCAAAAAATACATAATGTACGATAATAAACAAAATTAATGATCACAGGTCTAGTGGGTGCCATCAGAGTTAAGAGTTAAATGAAAACACAAATTAAAGCATTTTCTTATAATTACGGAATACTGTAGATAATGCGAAGAGTCCGATGATCTAGGTGGGTATCTTTATGCCCTAGACGTCGGCTACCTTTTAAGGAGTCCAGTCAATAGTACGGATTTAAAAATCACACATAATATTAAAAACATAACAGAAAACCAAAAATACTAACAAAATTTACTGATAGCAAAAAACGTTCGACAAATGTATAGAAAATTAGCCCAAATGAATATCATGAAAAATTATATTTAATTAAGAAATAGATGCGTCGACGTTAGACTTTAAATTAATTGTTATAAAAAACATAAAAACTATTTTCAAATAATTCAAACTTTTATTTATAACCCCTTCAATAGCTGATATAAATTATTCATGTTTGATAATTTCATATGAAGAAACGAGACTGAAAAGTTTTTTGTTAGTGTTTCCTTTTTGTCTCAGAGAACGATGAATACGGTATAGTTGTATTATAAAATATTTCCCATAATGTACGTTTATTTCAATATAATGCATTTCAGTGTACTGATTTCGTGCCATATCGTAACCTCGTAACATCGTAAACCCGTTGTATTGTTCTGTGCGGAGGTAGGACAATTTGATTACGCAAAATGATATTGTGAAATCGAAATACACGGTGTTTTGATCTCGACAAAGGTCGCTGTGCGCTGCACAATATTGCTGCACAAAATTACTGTTGCTAGACTATCTAAACGATATAAAGTTCGTTTTGTGTGTACCAATATGTGACAAAAAGTTTGCCCCAAAATGCCTACTGTCGTCGAACTTAAAAAACTTAAAAACTAACGAAAATACAAACACAGCATGCCCTGATACCCAAACTAGGAGATCCTGTATCTTGGGTAACAGGTTTTTTTACAATCTAATAGAACAAAAATAAAGAAAAAATAAAAACAAAAATCAACATGCGGCGTAAAAACAAATTACTGTAAAACATTACACTCAAAGAATCTACTTATTTTTAATATATGAACATATATTACAAATAAACTTATTATAAACTAACCACCTTAAGAGTGCTACAAGAGTGTGCGAGATGTGGTGTGTGTGTGTGCGTTGGTAAATAAGAATAGGAGAATGATTGTAACTTAGAAAAGCTCTAATTGAAAGAAATGAGAGGTTGAATGATGTTTTTTATTTATCTAAAAGTACGCTAAATATGCTAAGAATAATGAAGGCTATAAGATGAAGAACTGTTAGGTGATAGGTAGCAGCAAATGGATATACAAATTGTACTCAATAGGTTTTATAAAGAACTGGCGTTTTTCTTTTTAATTAAGTTTCATAAAGTTATTTAGTTTTGGATAGCCTATTTATCGAAGAAGGCTATAGGCTATATAACATCACGCTATGATCAATAGGAGCGGAACATGAATGAAAAATGTTACAAAAACGGGGGAAATTTATTCCTTTTGAGTTTCCAATGCGTGCGCTGCGTGAATGGTTAAAGTTACGCAACAACCATGTGTTACAAAATTGTTTCCCTTAAAAATTTCTAAAAAAAAGTCCGGGACAGCACATGATCATCTTTTAAGGTTTACTAAATATGTATAACCTTTTTTATGGTAATAAAATTTGTTCTAAAATAATGAATTAATTTGTTAAGGTGTTTTAATATACATGGTATTAATCCTTATCAAAATAAATACGTTATTCATCACAAGTTTTGAACAAATTTAGAACAAAATTACCCTTTACAATAATTGTTTTAAATGGATATCTTAGGAGATATCACAGTTTTAAAATAACTCGGCAGCAAAATAATAATGAAGTATCGCGAGCACATTTTTATTATGCAGAATAATGTGGGAGGCGGGCGATACCTATAATACAGTGCCTACGACTCATTCTCTCTAACCCTTTCTCTCTCTCTCTCTTATATGATGCAGACAAAGTTGCGCGGGTGGGTCACCTAATTATTAAATATAAGTCAACAAAGTCATGCGCTTTGCGTTGTTTTGCACTTGTTATTATTTTTTATCGTAAAAGGTGGTTAGGAATAAAAATTTGTACGGCCGGCGTTCGTTCGATAGTTTGATATAGTTGTCTTGTAAATCGACCACGACGTGTGGATCGTGTTATAACCCCTTGAAATTTTGAGTGGTTTTTGAAGATTCTAGTTTAGACAATAGGCCACGTAATTCCCGTAATTGTGATATTTATTGTAATAGCCCTCCTGATTAGACCTACATACCCACTTTTACACACAGATCCACTGTACATACACCAATTTTACATGGCCTACGTATACGGGATTCGTAGCTAGGAAACCGCCGCGCCGAGGCTTGAGATAAGCTTTTGGCATTTTGAAAATGTGCAGTGTGGTGTGTACTATAATTTCAGTATAGGTTAACCACAACTCGCGAAGAGGTTGTTTTTTAAGGGACCAGCACAAGGTTCATGTTTTGCTGGTTGTGGTTATCTAGAACATTCACATATATCTACCGCCCCCCGTGGCGCTGTCTAGACGGCCTATTTAAAAATCCAGTACTGTAAGGCTAATAAGATACTTACTACCGACTAGATAATGGGAAGAATGTTATAATATACTAACTGTGATGTTTCACCTGTGTTAAATTTATTCGGAAAACAGTGCACCGGCAACGCACACGTGTAGTATATCATAATTGTTCTTCCCGCAAGTACCTAGAAATTATTTTAATTTTTCATTATCTCCTGAAATATGTATCTAAATAACATGCTATGAAGATTACTATTTTACTTCATAAAATTGTCTTTATGATAAAGTAGCTTTTGTTCGTCAGGATTAATTTGCCATGTTTAAAAATAATACTTATTAATCACTATTTAATTTTCACAAAATACCTTATTGTGGCTTACGTATAAGAGATAGACATAGGCTATCGCTGACTTTTTTTTTGACATACTAAGGAGCAACATTTTTTTTAGATCATTATATTTCCGTATCATTAACGATTACGCCAGCGCACGCGGATAAAGCAGTTCTGGAGGGCCTCGACTTCCGACTTACGTAACAAAACTCATCCGATTTATTAAATTAGTATAGATTCATAATAAGTAATAATGTTATCTAAAACTATAACTAGCTGAGTTATCAACGAATAGACCATACTACTGGGGCGCTATGACCCTGAAAATTTGCATATAATGTTCCTTTTGCAATGTAGGTGAGCACTATGGAAGGATTTTTGGAAAGTCACACTCTAAGGTGTTGAAAAAGGGGATGAAAGTTTGTATAAAAATCAGTAATTTTTTAAAATAGACCTATGAAAATTGGTATTTTACAAATCAGTTACGAAGTAAAAGACATGGAACAAAGCGATGCGAGCGAAGCCGTGGGAAAAGCATTAGTATCGAGAACATTGTGTAAATTGAAATGTAAAATACAAATTTAATAAATTAACAATTTTGAAGTCCTTATTTGACTTGTGATATTTGACCAAATATTTGATTCTACATAAACGACCAGGATCTAACGAAGTAGGTACGTGTTTGACAAACGTCGTTTTGTAATCTAGCAAATGTACGAGGGAAGCTCTTTGTGTTGACACTGTTGACAGGCTTTGTTAGTTTGCTAGTTTGAAGTTACTTTCCCAGCATAAAGTTACTGTTTTATAATATAAAAAGTGTGTTCTCTATGTACGCACGTAATAATTTATACTTCTGTGACGTAAAAAAACAAAAATAACGATTTTTTTTTTATCACGTGTGTACATAACATGATGAAATTAGCCAATATAAAAATAATGTGAACAAATTTTACAAATATTTCTTTTTTTTTTTCAAAATAATTCAACGTTGTTTAAATAAACAAACTACGTAGAAAAGAAATAAAGTCATTAAAAATTCATCATCAATTTCCTCCGTGAAATTTTCTACAAGACTAAATGAATTTTGTTTGTTTTATCGATAGCCATAATAATCACAGGACTCAATTATGAAATTTTTCCCTTTATAGGATCGTTAATAAACATTTTAAATACAAATACATACAAACATAATACAAATTTTGATGAACGCTTTGATGGCTCTAACGCCAAAAATATCGTGTTTCCGTAAAAAAATTCATTTGATAATATTTGAGAAATACACGAATATGAAAGTAAATTAATTTTCAGGGAACGATTCATATATGGCTCCCTTATTGGATAATTTAGACGTGTAATTTGTTTTTAGATTCTACTCTGAGAAATAGGAAGCAATGTTGGCTCAGTTAGTAGCGAGTACGAACCCGCGTCGATCGACGTGAAGGAAAACATCATGATGAAACCATAGCATGGTGGTAGGACTTTTATGATGCCCGCCCGGCTATCTACCACCTTCAAAATGAAAATCTGTCACCAAACACTAATAGGTGTGTTCCAGCAAATGCACTTAAGACCCAGTCTTCCACTAGGTTTAGCGTGTTACCATCTTGGGCCATATTGTCACTTAAGATCAGATGAGATTATTTATGGTCATAATGCTAAACTTATAAACGATAAAAGATAAAAACATAGTTACGGTAAATTAATAAATGTTTTCTAGTTCAATGCCCAGTTAAAAAACATACCATAAAATCAATATTTTAATACAAATAGTAATATCAAAACGGCGTTTCAAATTGCGGTTCACCGTATTTCGATTGCATAAACATAACCACATCTTGCAGATAGCCATGCGGTTAACCAAATCCAGGCTAACCGCACTTTATTCATATTAACGTTACCCTGTTGTGTATAAATAACATGCACTAATAAGATCATTTAAACAGCCAATAGCAGGCGGACTTAATTAGATTAGCTATTACTGAGATACAATGACTTATTTATCGATTTCAATATTTACGATAAAAAAACGTGTGCGGTTGGAGAACTCCCGTTGGAAATAAGTATAATATTATTTAAAATTGTAGGGTTGGTATATTGTACGATGGTTGATACATGTAGGTAGATGTCATTATTTAATAAATCAGTTAGTTTCCTACCCTGTTGTTTCAAAAATCAGCTAGTCCAATTCATAAAGAACACATCGATGTAAGATAGCAAATACAAAATAACTGATAATATAATCCATTGAATTACTGAACGCGTGCCTGTATCGCGACAAAGCTCTGAGGAGTCCGCCATAAGTGCAATGTTTTGTAAATTTGGCGGCCGCCTGAAGAAGGATTATACAACCGGCCGCGTATGATGCTCGTCTATTTAATACTCGCATTCAGACATACACTCGTATATAATAGAAAGAGATAGAGAGAGAAAGTACCATGAAGGGGTGTAGCGGCTTTTCCTTACATGACGATTGCTAACAGTCCGCTCCTCCTGCAAGCCGCGTTAAGGAACTTTATTTCAAACAAAAATTAAACCTCAATATAACGTTAAGAGTTTATATTACTATACTTTTATGGCCCTTGTGGAAGGCATTATCAACGGTGGAGCGTAGTAAGCCCAAAGCGGTAAAGTATCTGCGAAGGTTTGACTATACACGATGAGCGTGGCTGAAGCATTAGCGTTATGAAATTTGTTAAGTAGATTTTACATAGAAAGAAATTCGTGTATTTTGTTTATTTTAAATAACCAACCCTTAATGCTGTAACTTAATGTTTCTCTTTAACTTTCCGCACAAATATAACACTGTTTAATAAATTTAAAAATTAATTATAATCATTTAACATCATAACCCCCCCACAAATTGCAACGGAAACTTCGTAAAAACTGTTGAAATGTACAAAACTTTGCGACTTTTACGGCTTTGTAGCCATTCTGGAACTCTTAACTTATTTACAGAGTTAATTTATTTAGGAAAAGTGAATATATTAAAGGCCTAAAGAATATTAATGTTCGGAGTTTAGATAAAAGGGAGGTTAATATTTCACTGAAAATATTTGCTTTTGTTTTTCAAGGGTTTAGTGGTATCGTTGGGTTTTAAACTGATTAAGAAAAAGGTAATTTTTTTTCTAATTAATTATTTTAATTATAGTAACATTAAGTTATAAAAGTAATAAACAAATGGAAATCATTACTCTACACGTCGATGTTGATAGAGGACGCTCCACGTGACTTTCAATATTTTTTTCTGTTTTACTAGCGTCTGCGTGGCCTTTAGAGTAGGGTTTTTACCGAATTAAAGTAGAATCTATGTATTAATTCAGGTTTTAAACTATATGTATGCCAAATTTCATTGTAATCCGTTCAGCCGTTATTACGTGATCAAATAACAGACAAACAAACTTTCATATTTATAATATTCAAGTAAGGATGACGACGCTTGCGGTCAGCCTGATCGTAAGTGGTACCGTAACCTACACAACGGATTGTTCACGTCCATTTAGTTTTGTAGAGTTGGACTCCCTGGCGATGACATCATGTAAATTAATTATTGATCTATTGTTTTCCTACCTGGCTGTGAATATGGAGGGTTATGTTTTTCGAGCATGTATAGGCATATATGTATGTGTACTTTACTTTGACAGAACTTTCACTTTAACATTTGTGTAGAAAGTAATATGGAAGGTGAATATAAAACAAAACACAGCTCTCGGTACTTGTAGCAGACAACAATTTATTAATGTAAACAAATCCCTATTACCCAAAGCAAAAATCTAAATAATAGTCAGTACAAAAAACATGGCAGCGCCATCTCTGAACAACAATACACACTACACTATAAAATTACATTCAACATAATATGTCTATTTCATTGTCACGTTCTGTAGCCTAAACGACTTGATGGATTTTAATGCTATGCGCGAGATGTAGTTAGATTTGTCTTAATTGTGGGGGTGGCATAGGCTATATAATATTTATGTACGTCGTCTGGGAATCAAATAAAAAGAAAAATATATGAAAAAAATATTGTTTGGGCATACTGAAATTGATATATCATATTTTTACCGACTGCGAAAAAGGGGGGTTATGTTTTTTCGAGCATATATATGTATATCTATTTCTTTGGCAACGCTCAGTATCCTAAACGGCTTGATAGATTTTAGCATACCTTCTTTTAACCACTTTATCTAAAACCTTAAGAAAGGTGGTGGTTAGACGAAGGCATATTCTAGGGTATTTGTCCTCTATAAACTGTTCTCATTACAGCCCTGCTCTTCGTGCTTGCTTAAGCAGTCACGTTTAGTTTTATAAACTATGACACGCTAGGTGTGACCGCGGGTCGCATGCCACAAATGCCTCAATATCATTAAAATGACCCAACTGTGATCCCTTGTGAATTTAGTGCTCGTTCCATGGCCAGAGATCGCGTGGATTTTTCCCATTCTGCAGTTATTACCTCTGCGTTATGCGAGACGTCCCATCACGGTGATCTTGTGCAATTGTAATTATGTTAGAATAAGAAAGTTTCCAACTTTCTGCAATTTGGTTACAAGATTAGCTTTTTATTAGATAGCTTTTTTAGAAAAATCTCTCTACATGAAGCAGCCCCATTGGTGAAATACCTTCACCTCACAAAAGATACCAGCCACATTGTAAAGTATGGTCATAGATAAGATAGTGATATTTATTCTATTGTATATGTGCCCTACGAAATCAATTAAATCAGTCTCGTAATATCTGCCACTGATTCATTACGTTAAATAAATCACTGGGTACGACGATGGGATTTCATGGGACATTAATTCGAACTACATGGTTTAAGAAACTGAGACGCTTATTTACAACTCGTAGAATATTTTATTTTGCTGCATAATTATCAATTTTTTTTTACTTAAACCTTGCCTGAGATATTGTCTATAGGAAAAAAGCCCAGTAAAGGATAAAAAGAAAGACAGAGAGACGTTGCATTTTATAATATGCAAAGTTCATTTCAAAGGACCAATTGTTATGCATTACTTTTAATATTTCTAGCCTCCATATTTATTTTTACTTTAAATTCGTGTAAATTTATTCAATGTAAGACAAATTATGGTAGGTACAATGATTATTTATTCGACCCGTGCATAAAGTAACCCATACTAACATAGGAAATGAAGGTGACATTTTATCGTCTATAAATACCTTCTCCAGGTGAGGGCGGGCGATCTTTAATTAATTTAATGGATTCCAACTCGCCTTCCGTCCCGACTTGCTAACAACGACTTGTCTTTGATAGGGTGGACAAAGCATGAATTTTACTTCAAATGTCTTCATTTACTTTCATTTTATTGTAATTTTTTCCAATGTGAAAACATTGATTTTTATACACTGACGCTAAGTGGCTATATCACTATTTGGGATAGGACTATAATAATTCTATTTCAGATCTGTCATTTTTTTAATAAAAGGAAACTGTCTTTATTTAAAATCCTGCTAATGTCAAATAAATAGAATATTTTGACTTATTATTCTTGTAATCTTCAAACACAACTCTAATAAGATGACGGATTCCTTGTTAAAACTGTCCAAGGAGGTTTTATGGCAACTTAAAATCCATGTTCCAAGTTATTACTTATAATTCATTTCACTTATACTCAATAACCAAACTATATGAACGCATGCTGACAAAATTAACTATTAAAAATAAAAATTAAGACCAACATAATATAGCAGTATAGATTTGTAATGTCGTAACTTATTAATTACCCTCAAGCTTTTTGTTTATTTTGACTATTTCTCTTCTTTATCCGTCATATAATAAATTAGCAAATAAAACTTCACTATAATTCAATCTCACATTTATTCGACATATCTTAGATATAAGTCGTGACTTCTGTGATTGTTTTCCTTTAATAATTTCAATATAAGAATTTAAGAAATACCATATATAATGATATTTCATAATGTTAAGACTTATATCTACTTATATTATTACTCAAAGGTTACTTTCGGGGTAACGTCACATCCCCTTAATTCTTCATTTAAAATTATTGTTATTGAAAAATGATTAAAAATAATTATGAAAGCCTAATGAAAATATATTCAACTAACATGTAGGAGCCGCCATTTAACAGGAATCTATTTAAGTGATAATTTGTTGTTAGTTCATAGACTAAATAATATAAACTCTGCGAGTTATCTGAACTAGTCAGTTAGTTAGTAATAATTATAAGTGTTTATTAATAAAGTTAACTTATTAAATGTATTCTAACAGCATCCCTAGAGCTAATAGTTAAAGGATACGACGGTCGACAGTAAGCCCCCGTTAACGTTAACGGCGCGGCCCCGGATGCGGTCTTACGCGATATCTCAGATCCTTAATATTAACGCGATGGGTGCGTCAGCGTCTACCACACGATGTTACTGTTAATTTTCATATAATAATATTTGGAACAGTTCTTCGTTTCCAAAATATTTGAAGGTATATTTTAAAGCTTTGTATTTGTAGTCGTAAACAAACGCCTTATGGTATACTATGGAGAGGTAGAATGGAAGGTGAAGGTATAACAGTGCGTGAGGGCTCCAATATGATATACGCCAAGGTAGAAAACAAGCATATGAGGCCGCCTATGAACGCTTATCATACCATAGGTATCTCTAACGCGTTGTCAATCTTGAAATCACTACCTCTTAGAGCTTTGGAAACCCTACTCACTACAGGAATACAACACTATGTTATTTGGCTCTGATCTTCGGTAGGATGAAGGTATTCCACCAGTCGAACTTTACAAAGAAATTTCTTTGTGCCCTACCTCTCGTAGTGTTGGACATACCGAGTTAAAACAGTCGTGATTGGTCCATTCCAAGAGTGTACCCGGGTGTGGCTTTATGAGACAAATGACTACGGCGATGCATCGTGAAACACATTCTTAACTCTTGAATTCATTATGCTGCCGTGTCATTACGTGTTTTTAACCTCCGATGCAAACAAAACGGGTGTTGTGTATCTGTGAGCTTGTCTGGGACTTCGTAGCTCCCAAACGGGTAAACAAATTTTGGTATAGTCTTTTTTAAAGTTTATGGTATAAAGTTATGGGTCTTTGAGTTTATTCCTATTTATTTCGTGTTCATATTTACTACTAACTCTGCCCGTGACTTCGCTCATATGGACTATAGAATGGCCGCGCGAATATTGCTCCCCCGCTCCCGGCTATTTTACAGACAAAAATGCTTATTGTGTGTGTTTCTTAGAAAATAGATATAATTTCTCACGGACTTTTTTGTAGGTCTTTTTAAAGCCTATAATTATCTACTACATTACTTTGCTATATCTCTTATGGTTTACTCAGAATAAGCCATTTGAGCGTCCGAATTGATTCACCATGACTGGTTTTTTTAATTTGTGCGGAACACTAACTCTTTTTCTAAAATAAAAGTAGCATAAGTTACTCCCTATATCATCAGCTATCTATCAGTGAAAGTTTTATCAAATCGGTCCAACTGTTTCGGAGATTACCCGGAACAAACAGACAGACAAAAATTTAAAAATTGATTTTTTGTTATAGGTATCGTATATACATTCATATGCATGTAGTAAAAAACTGTTATTCTTACATTACAAACAGACACTTCAATTTTATTGATTGTATTAATTTATATGTATTTTTATGTTTAGACAATAAGTTAAAAATTATTATTACTCATATTTCTTACGGTAATAAGAGACTTTTACGAAAATAATTCCTATAAATGCATTGATTATTTTGTGGCTTTGCTCCTTATTTATTTGTTCATTGGGATCATTTTTTATGGTGGGAAATAAAAAGATTTGTTTCAAAGGTGACGTGATAGAGAGTGTTCTTAGTTATGATCTAAGAAAATTTATTGTGCCATTTGAAGATTATCAGCACTTTTTTAGTTGATAAATGAATGTGGACATCTTCCACAGGCTGATAAAGTCGAAGTTTGGTATTCTATAATTTCAGTGATACTAGAAGAATATGACAAACCTTAATCTAATGCTGCAGAAACATCTACAAACTTCAAGATGCTTAACTCCTCACCAATTTACGGCAGAGATAACTGTTTATCTATCTATCTATCTGAATCTAAGGAATGGTCCTAACGAATAGATAACTCATGTCAGGGATTTTAAGATTTTTATTTATGTTGTTAGAATATACTCTTTAGAACAGAGTACAATAAAAAGCTCAGAAGTCAATTTTTAATCCATAAAAATACCTTGGAAAAGTTTTCTTTATAAAAACAGGAAACCTTTTTATAAAGATTGGATTTTTTTTAAAATAAATCACTTAATTCGACGCACCAAAAATGCCGCGGTACATTATTTCGAAGGTAAATACAAAATTCGATCGCATCCCATCTTCTTTATTCTGACACGACATTCTATTAAGGATGTACTCCAAACACATTTGCCTTTTACGCGAAGGAAATTGGTTCTAAAGCTTATCTTTGAAAAAAAAACCTATTTTGTACTTTGATTTGTTTTTTAATTTAACGTTGCTTTTTAGATTTACATCTGTTGATACACCTAATTTATATAATATGTAATTTTATGTTTCAGTAACATTCGTATCGATTATCTTTTATCTTTATTTATCTCATATCTAAAAACAATTTACTCATCCAAAGAAACCGAGAAAATATTCGTAAATTAACTTTATTAAAAAATTGAGACAGGTACGAAGTTGAGAAAGTAAGACGATCAAATTTGATCTTTAACTTTTTATAAGCGTGTTTTATATGATTACTCAAGTATGAAATAAAATTACTTTGATCATTATTACTTTATACCTAGAACGATTTAACCACATATCGTCTTAGCTTTATATATAGCGGGTGGTGCTTAGTGGAAGTAGATAGTTGAAAATACATCGGATGATTATGAAACGTGAGATTCATAGACGAGTTTTTACCATGAGAACGCTGGTTATTATCCATTCGTATTTCTCGTATTCTTCATACACCTCATCAGTTTGTATATGTTGAGGCTGGCTTAGATATCTTTAGATAATTCCTATATATGACTTACTTGTGAAAATATGTAATGTTCCCTCCCTCTTACAATAACGGGTTCTTTAAATGTTCAAAAATCCGCGACGGTAACGACTACCGAATTTGTCACCGACGGTTGCCATTGTATCTGGACTGCACGGTAATTTTCATCAGGCACTGAGCAGTAATTTTGCCGTACTAGTATTAAAAAAATGACGTTATTATTTCGCCAGTCCCTCACTTCATATACAGATGAAATAGAATTATACAAATTACGTTTTGTTCTTTGCTAACAATTTCAAAAAGAATGCCATAATGATGCTCATCATTCTCCGACTGTAAGTATTAGATTTAAAAGGAAAACTTCAATCCGTTTTAGACTCTGCAAAACATAGCAACGTGACACTGAAATGGAAGGAGACGTATTATTTATTTTCTTTGTACTTTATTGAAAATGATTAAAAATTTAATAAGTTTTTAAGTTTTAAACACATTTTAAGTCTACAAATAAGGAGAATGGGATGATTATGGTAATGTATTGACATTCCTAAGCGCCTTTTCGGGCATAAATTAAATAAAATATTTTTGATTTTGATTTAGAATGTCTTTTAAAACTCATTGGCAACGATTCGCTAGTGGAGGCAAGGCTACAGAGCCCTGAACATCAACGGAAAGTTGCCAGTTTATCGGTTTTTTACCGGATACATTTCGGCGAGTGTGCGTTGGAATTGCACAACTTAATTCCAACCCCATCCCCTTTCCACCATCGGACGACAAGAGTCGCGGCGAAGCATCATCTGTTTATGGTAGATATTCCACCAAAGCATTTTGCTGGCACATTTATAATGCGCACCGCTAAAGAGTGGAACACTTTGCCAGATTTTGTATTTCTCGATAATTATAACCTGGTACCTTCAAGTATCGAGTGAATAAGTACCTCCTAGGCAAGCATGCTCCGTCGTAGACCACATCATCACTTACGATCAGGCGAGATAGTGGTCAAACGCAAGCTTATCCATAGTAAAAAAGACCGTTGCAATTTATTTGTTTATGTATTGTTGCGGTTTATTTATTTATATATTATTTTAGGATAGTGTAAAGCTCTGAACTCGCGTTACCGACACACTCAGAAACTTACATGTATAAAACCCTGTTACAATCAAATAACAACGGGAGAGTATTTGGCAGGATCTTAAAGTGACATGTTGTGGTTTTTATTTTTAATTCATTCATTTAGGTTTTTTGATCCTACATTTTGTAATATTTGTGGCTTTTGCGTGATATAATAGTTTGATTGTTGTGCATAAGTGAAGTGGATTATAAATATAAAGCAAAATGCATGCATTTTGAAATCTCACAAAAAACTTCCTAGACAGTTCTGACAAGAGAGCCACCATCTCGTTAGACGTCACTTTGTATGAAATATCTATTACTACGAAGGCTTGAAAACATTGACACTGGCATGTGCGTTTTGCGTCACCAAAACTATAAAAAGAAGAAGAATAACGACAACCACCGAAA
This sequence comes from Saturnia japonica, assembly GCA_033032175.1. Taxonomy (NCBI): domain Eukaryota; kingdom Metazoa; phylum Arthropoda; class Insecta; order Lepidoptera; family Saturniidae; genus Saturnia; species Saturnia japonica. Next base: position 2,284,078 of record CM065317.1, read on the forward strand.
GATCAGTACCTAACCATCGATGACTGCTATTGCCATGTCAACCCTCAAGCCTCTAAACATATGGATACACTGGTTGATCCTCAAACACTGGAAACTAAAAGAAAGCCTTTTTGATGGTCTTATCACCATCTACATGCTGGTCACGTACCAGTCGGGTGCAGATCCCTGCCACTTTTTCTAAGGTTCTGAAGGTTCACATGTGCTGGGTTTTACGGTACAGTTACGGTTAGATCTCTCGGTGGTCGAATTGAATTGTACTCTGCTTACATTAATATACCGAGCTATTATAAGACAAAAGTAAAAAAGACAATAAAACTAAAAAAAATTGTTAAAGTCCATCATAGAACTTAAATTCACAAATGCAAAATGTACTCTCGTATACATAAATGCGCACGTTCGGTCGTAATAATTATTCATGTGGAGACTCAACTCCGACAATTTGTCGTCACGTACGATAATTAATCCAATTACGGTGGCATAAAGAAAGAAATTCCTAACTTTACTTTGTTGCCGTTCAATCTAATCAAATCGACATTTTCGTTGCGCGCGACTCGGTTCGCCGATTAGTGATGCGACATGAATTTATGCACCGTCAATAATATCGATATTAAAACTGATATATTTTTGTTAGATTTAAATAAAAATACTTCAATAGATCATTTAAAATCATGGTAAAGATTATTATGGATTCATATGTTAGGTTTTGATTATAGAAGGCTGGTTTAGAAACTAAATTGTGCTAAGTGCGTGTCGGGCCATGCGCAGTGTAGGGTACCTTGTTTGTCCGTCACAATACGAGAGAGTAATTTTTTAAGTAATTTTCAATGGAATTTGTAGTAAATTTCTTCTCCAAGTACATTACATATCATAAGTTGATTGACTATTATTCGTTAACTTGTGAAACCTACCTATAGTGTCAATACCAACTTCATTTTACATGTTACTACCGTGACTTTTTTCACGTATCCAAGCACTTTAAAACTTAATATTTCACAAACGGATCCCCGAATCGAAAAATGGTTCTTACACACCTGCAATATTTTTGAACAACCTATCCAACAACAACCCATACGATGGGATAGATGAGAAAAAATTGAATGATTTTTAACCATGACAGCGCAAATTATTAAAGCAGGTACGTCATAGGTGTACAATCCCCACACTAATTTTACGGTTGAGTTCGCTAATATTCGCAGCTTCAACTCCAACTTAAATGCTGTCCACTAACAACATTGAGACACTTCAGCCTGCTTTACTCTTCTTGACGAGACAGATTCGCCGTCCGATCAATACTTTCTACTTACACTACCCCGCTACCTGATTGAGAAGAACTTTCAAGCAAAGACGGAGTATGTGGGTATGTGCGGTCGGACGTGTGTTGTTGCTATTTGCGCTGTAAGGAGGACCCTTCCATCCCGGTCTCTAGGTGTACGTGGACCTGGGCACTCAAAACCGAGTCTACGTGTGTCTTTAAAGATCCCGTAACGGGGATGATGAGACTCTGTTGTTTGACGACGCACAGGATCAGTTTCAGATCAGAATCGGTAGCCTTGGAGGACTTTAACGCACACCATGAATCGTGGTTGCGCTCCTCCAAGACAGACCATGCAAGACAAACTGCCCATGCATTCGCTGTAACTTATGACCTAAGTCAACTGGAAATCTAGCCCATCCGGTGACAAGCCATCCAACTGGGTATGTTGTGTCAGTTAATGTGCTTTTGGGTACATCGAGCCGCTGCCTGCTTGTGACATCTGTGCCGCGCGCTACGCCTCCACCCTGCGTAACTAAAGTGTATTATTCAGGTTGACCTGTGATTGTTGTTGACTGTTGACTGTTGTTGTTAGGTATTCAAAGTAAAAACATTTTAAAATGATATTATTAGGATTTAGGGTATGTGTTTCATTCTATTATATTATCAAAGGTACGTATAATACATATCTTTCTGAGAAAGTACTAATGCTATTTAGTAATATGTCTAATAACCGCTCGGTACATTGACAAGATAGCCACTGTTCTGCAAATAATTATACATAATTAAATATGTTTATTAGAGTATCACAATATTTGGTGCCGAACAATTAATGCTAATACACATCTATAATGGAGGAACACGATATCTACAAATGCGGTAACGACTGATTAGAATGCCCATTGCTATAGAGCCGAAAGTAAATTAAAATCCATAAGTCGAAAATATTAAAGTATTTTTAATGTTAAAAAATATATCGATACAATCGAATTTGTCGCAGCGTAACAAACAAGTTCAAAACTTTGTGAACGAACAAACGAATGAGAAAAATCTTTTCCGCCCTGCCGAACGTTGTTTTCCTGACGATTTCCATTCACTCCGGGATCCGTTGAACGTGAGATTTGGATCCCCGTGCATTCGTATAAGTGATTTTATACAATTCTAAATCTTTAAGAAGTGGACGTAAGCAATAAGGTTCTTAGTTTACACGGATTGTGGAATATTTTCACGTTGTTGGAAAATCTTTTATTACACCGATATTGGTTTTTAAATTAAAAATTGAAATTATCTGAGTGCAACGAGTTTTTATATTTATTTGTGGATTGTGAGATATTTCAAATAAGATTTCAGATATTCAGGCTACGTAAGTGATTTCTTTGGAATTTCAACATAGTTATTATAATGTTTATGTAATATAATGTATATGGTACATAATAAAATAAATAAATAAATAATATATTTGAATTGATATCATTGTTTTATCGTCGCATGCGTATATTAAGTACTTACTAAAATTACTTTCATTACATAATTTAATTTTTCGTTATTTACCTATACTTATTTTACGTATAAATTAATAAAATCGCATAATATATTCGAGTGTACAAAACTCCATAAAAATATGTGAAGTCGTTTTTGACATAAATAATGAATTTTCATCACACAAAAAATATCGTAAAATGTAATATCGTGATCAGTATCCTTTTTAATACATATCTATCAGGTAAATTGGAGAAAAATATATGTACAGACAGAACTACAGATTTTTTAATATAAATAAAAAATCGTAAGACGATGACAAAGTTTTCTTTGAAAATTACCCGATAATTAATGAAACAATTCTGATTTAAAGTGAATAAATAGAAAAACAAACTTTTATAACTATTTAGCAAACCTAGCAAAGGAGGAATTTTAAATAATATAATGTCGCGAAAGCTCAAGTCAACTAAGTTAAAAAAAGGTAACAAAACAACTAACTTTGAGACTCTTTTATTCAAGATAAAATCGTAGTTTCGAAGTTGAATGCAACTGGAAACATACGAACTTCACTGTGCGAAGTAAATTTAGAAAACTGTAGTGCCGGACTTCCCGTGTATTGGCAGAAAATTGTTAAACAACGCGTCTCGCTGTTCTCGTTTTTGTTAATATAAAAACAAAATGGTTTCTCTTTACCTTTATCCTTTAACACTGATTAAATTAAAGTTTGATATTAACGTTTTCTTTTGAAGTGGAAACTTTATTGGTACCGTTCTGATTTGAAACTTAATCTAATGAGAAAGCGATACTAAAAAGAGACAATAAGAAGACAAAAAAAGATCTATAGGGTTTAGCACGTGAGAGAATGAGATAGAATTATACACTGTTAATACAAGTCCTGATTTCACAACTATTATCGTCGTTGAATTGGCTCTGGGGTGTGTCGACCAGACTTGTACGCAATGTTGTATGAAAAGTAGGAGTAGTCGATAGTTTAAGACTCGCTGATTTACGATTTTTAAAAACAGATTTGAAACAAGATATTGTTGTGTTTTGTCTTGCACTTTTAGTATTAATTTGTTTAGTATTAGTATTAATTTGTGCTGGTATTAGTATTAATAAATATACTACAGTCCTAAAAAAATAAATTTGGTCAACGGTCACGTCTATATTGAGCAATTGTATGGAGTGTGCGAGATATGTAAAGGGCGGGTGCGAGCCCAAGCTACCTTACTCTCACTTGGGATAAATGGCGTGACGTATTTTACCATTTGAAATATTTAGTTCGTATAAATCATTCGTTTTGCGCTTTATTATTTCAAAACAAGGGTGTAATTTCTTATAGACATAATTAATTTTAACAGGGATAATGTCTCTTTAATAGCTAAGTATAAAGAAGGACTTTATTGTAAACGACTGGTTTCCAATGCAAGCAGTGACGCGCAAAGTTTTCCGTACAAAGTAAATTAAAAAGTGGGTAAGGCTGCCTAACAGTACCAGTGTGCGGTGCGCTACCGCTGTATTTGATATTGGCAGCAGATTGGTTTACAAACATGTTTCTTCACTACTCGGTTACATTAAACATGTGTTTTGTATTTTATTTTACTTTCCTTTGAGTTTTCTACGGTAATTTTTTTTTAAATCCTTTGCTTACTTTGTTTGCTGCACTAAATTCAATGTGTGTTTTTTTATTAGTGGTGTTTTAAATATGATTAAAGGTAGGAACAGATAATTAGTTATTTGTTTCACTGAAATAAGATAAATAGGAGACATAATTTCACACACGGCCATTTAATTCTAAACTAAACCGCTGATAAGTCAGTCATGGGCAGGGATCGAACGCACCACCTTCCTGCTCAATAGTAGGATTTTCACCATATCGAGGTCTGTCAATTATCTATTAATATAATCTATTTATTATCTTTCAATTCTCAACTTACGGCCGTTTTCAATAACATCTAAGTTTATTATCTCCGATTAGTACATATTTGCAATAAGTATTATCTTTAACCTAAGACAGATATCGGCTTCACTCTTTTCTATCCAAGCTATATAAACTATGTAGATTCTAAAAACTACCCATTGATAGGTTTAAAAAAAGTAAAGACAAAAGGTTATATTTGTCTTTCTTTAGTAATTGAAACTACGGATAGATAGGTCATTAAAACGGCCGTTAAGAAACAATGTATTATAAGAGTCAATTCAAAAATAATAATATTTAATATTGTTGTTACTTCGACAGTTAGCCAAAATTGTTTTATAAAGTGACTTTATATTGATCTAGTGCTTGTACTATTGACTGGCGTTCATACTATAGACTAGTTACTATTGACTGGACGCATTTAAAAGGTGTCAACGGCTAGGGTACAAGGATTGTCGAATGTATCTTATGACCGTTCACATTGGTACAGATTTTCCTCACGTTTAACCTGCCAAGAAAAATAAGGTTGCCATAAAGCCAACTTGGTATTTTTTTCATTTTAGTTTTTAGGCGTATCTACAGTTGGGTTAAGTGAGGATAGTAGTCCTATTTTAAATCGGCTAGAGATACCATATAATATATTAAGGTCATTCAGAATAAATTTTCTAAATTCTGGTAACATAAAAAAATACGACTCGGAAAGGTGAAAAACATTTTCAAATTTTTTAAATGTAATTTATTACTCGGAGTAACCAAAGCGACACCCGAAATAAGATTATACTCTTTTTGACAAAGATATTCGTGAAAACGTCTGTTCGCTCTACCTTCCGTTTCCTGTAGGAAATGCCGCTATTGTTATAGTCGGTCCGCGGGAAGGATTTCGCAGCCCGCCCTCGTCTTTTTTGTGAATGAGATTTATTCTGTTATAATTTTCCATTCAACCCTGTTTTTCGGGAAATTAAATTTTCACGGATTACTCATGACGCTTTGATGTAGTACGTCTGCCGGTACCATTTCGCCTGGTGATACTTTAATGTTGATGACTGTAAGTAATGTTACTTTGATTCGATTTATTTCTAGGGTGATTATTTAAATTTTTCTTGACTTGTTTTGTTTTGATTTTTACTTATTATTTTATGTTATTATATATTTTTATCATAAAAAGAACTTTTTCAAATTATACTCATAATTATCGAATATGTTCACGACTAAGCTTTAAGCTTCCGTCAAACCAATTATATATATACATACATGTATACAAGAATTTTGAATATCCATTTCAAGCAGCGGCGCGGCACTCGAACACTCGTATGGCTATGAAAATTGACAAAGCCAGCCTAAGCTGACCCCATTTTAATGAGATTTATCATATATAACTGAGGTCAACTTATATTGAAAAATTCAAAATCACCGAAACTGTCCAATTTTTTTACTTTATGTATACTGTTATTATAATTATTTTACAAACCGTAATAATACACAGTCAACTAAAGTTTAAGCCAATTCGACTGAACCGTTATTTTATAGCGTTATCATCAAACAATTAATGTTCGACTTGATTTTTTAAATTGATAGAACTTTTTTATTTAATAACTGATTGAAATAAAACAAACACTAAATTTTATGTGAAGCTTACCACAATATATTAGTGAAAACCACAGCCAAATCGATTAAGCTGTTTCTAAGATTAGCGTGCAGAAACTCAGTCATACTGACAAACTGATAAACAGACAAACAGACAAAAATTTTAACAATCATTGTTTTCGGTTCTACTGCGTTGATAAAGGCCCCCGATAATAGTTTTTTTTTTTCATATATCTTCTGTGTACAGACATCGATCAGTTACGTTTTTATTATATGTATAGGTATAGATAGATATATCTATAATATAAAAATCAAATCAAAAAAAACTTTATTCAATTTAAGTCCTAAGTAGGTACTTATGAATAACAAAACACTACTGCCGGTTTGGAAAATATCCAAGACATCGAGAAGAACCAATGAGAAACTTAATCGAGTTTATCTTTTTTTCCAACTATACAAAAATGTTAATACAAAACAAATAATTTCGTAGACGCACAAAGAGGGAGTCACTATCATTCACATACTGATCCACCCTATATTAACCTTTTCACTGTAAAACACGCTTGACATGGTCCTTGAACTTGTTGTCCGGTAAATCAGGAATATTCTTCGCGATATAAAATCTGACACAATTACCTAAAAAACTTTTGGGACCTACCAAGTCCGGTGAAGCTGTAAAAGCCGCAGCGGCTTCAGGGCCCCTAAGACTAAAAGTGTAGTCAGATAAAAAAAAAAAAAAACCTCAAAAACTTTTAGGACCTACTTAGGCTAAAACATGGTAAGACTAATGTTTACTATTTCTAGTATACATGAGTTAGTATATAGTATTACATAAGTACAACTTTCTTTACGTAGTTGATTTATTGTATCAGTTCATTATACCTCAGTGTACAAAGATACGAGAAGAAACAACATGCTTTACCTTTTTGTATCTTACAGAAGGGGGGCCATTTGAAATTTCTCTCTATATGCTAATAAATAAATTTACTCGGCAGAATTGATTTGACGCTGGGTAAATGTTTCCTCCCAGTAAGCCGGGAAACCAATTATCGGTATTTTCTTACCTTCGCGTTTTCAATGAACGCATCGCCCGCGATGTAAATAACTTAGCGTGAAGAGTGAAATTATGTTTTTTTATTCACAAAAGTACAAAACATGTATATTTACTTAGGTACTTACTTAGATTTTAATTCTGTTATTTAATGTTTCTAACTGACTTACAACGTCTTAGCAGCTTAAGAATGTTTATGAATGGTGAAATATCATCCCGCGGTTCCCCTCGCGTTTTATTGTGCCGTAATTATTTTCATCCCGTAATTTTTTTTTGCATTAGCAATTTCTATCAATTGAGGAATGAAATATTATTATGCTTTCTATGACGTATATTTCTTCAAAATCGGTTTATCATTAATTATAGTATATTTTTTTCTTTTAATACAGTTTCTAGAACTATTATTGATAACTCTTATAATCTAACAAATATGGAGTGACATAATATTATGCTTCGCGTCTATGACATTTCATCAAAATCTATGCATAATATGATTGGTCATTATTATTCCATACACAATAGAAACCTCAGGAAAACTATTAGAAGTTAAATTTGTATTAACTGATAGTGATTGGATTTCAATAATTGATAGTGTACGTTATTCCATATTTGACAGACTATAAGAATGCGTATAAAAAATTTAAAAACCTCTAAATAAAATCCGTTTTTTTTTTTTTTTTTAATTAATTTACAACCAATATCGATGAACTTGTGTATACGAGAACTACATCACGCGATTCCTCAATTGATGGGCTATATGAACTGCCAATAATGTGAGTAAAAATATAATTACAGGATGGAATTAATTACTGCGTAACAAACGCGCGCGGAGTAGCAATGCATCGTTAGTACATATAAATGAACTAGCGTTTGAACTAGCAATCACCCTAAGGTCGAAATTCGACCGGCGACATTTTGATCATAGACTATTTTCTGTTTGACATTTACAGTATTCTTAAACAATGAGTATTATCTACATCACTTGCTGTCACATTTTGTTGAGTGACCATGTCAATATTTTGGGGGGTCTAAGTTCAATGGCACTGGTAGGTTAGGATTCGCAGTATTAATTTAATATACTAGTAACCGATATTATAGATAAATTTTAGCTTTCTGCACTCCTTCTCCATATAAACTTTAACCATGCCAAATCTCAGTTTTCCGTGCACGCAATACGCTTAAAAAGGTACCGAAAGCTTTTGCTTTACATATTAATTTATTATAGATATAAAAAAATTACACGCCGAACAATTTGCCAACAAATTTGACACAATGGTGAAAACGAAACCTAAACTTCGTGTCCTTAATGAGACAACGTTACGCAAACAAAAAATATAAAAAAAACTGGCAAAAAGGAGTCATTAATCAAAACAGTGAAAGTCATCATATTTCTGTGCAGAAGAAATATTTCTCAAAGAATGGTACTTGATATTTTATTCTCACTTCGTGTGGTCTTAATAAGTGTATATTATGAACGATTTTCGTGCCTTTGAACTTTGCAAAAAGTTTTATTGTAGACAATTTATTACGTGATATGACTCTTTTTGCTATAAATTTAGTACAAATACTCATACTTTCCTTTGTAAAAAATATTGAAACAAAAAAACGTGTGTGATCGTGGGGTAATAAACTAACTAAAAAAAATAAGATTTAACAAAAATTCTGACTTCATAAAAATTATATAAGACCTACATTTATGGATAGTTGTATTGTAAAATTTGCTCCAATTTGTAAATTTCTAAACTCCAATACAATGTCATTAGTCAGCCGTATACCTACTATGCAAAGTTCTCATATTAGGCGTTATTTATTTACAATATAACATCTAGAACAAGTGATAGTATACTCGTGCAAATTTTTTATAAACTAAATGACTGTTATTTTTACTAACTAATTAAAATTTGCCTACGTATTACAGTATATGCTATTATTGTAATTGGCTGATAATTTTTGACTGGTTGACAATGCATTTTTATGGTAAGCTGTACTATATACTTGCTTAAAGCTTGGCTAATTGCTTAACGTAGTTTATGGATTCTTGTTATATCACTAGCTATCACTAGCTAGGTATCACTAGCTCGTCGCCAAACATGAACTCTCCTTCCCCAAGGAAAAATGGAAACCCTATAAGTTGTGTAAACTATTATTCCTCAATTAATAGGTTATATGTTTCAAATCTGACTAGTATTGTCAGAGATGAGCGCGTCCAAACACATAAAGAAAAAGGACAAACATCTTTTGAGCTTTATATAATTATTAGTATAAATATGGCTAATAATTCACATAAAGTATTTCTAACCATGACAGATGTCTCTCAAACACTCAACGAAAGTCTTTTAAACACTCATAACGAGGAAGCGCATAAACGAAAGTTTCGAAAAGCGGACTTTGAATGAAAATCCCTCGTTGACGTTTTAAGCGGCATTATTTTTTCGCCTTCGAAGTCCTTTTGAATGAATTCTAAAATGAATAGAATCACGTCCACATCGGAGTGGTTAAAAGTGGGCACTTCAATCTTTACTTTTTAAAAGTTGTTTTTAAGTCGCTACGTTAGTATGTAATATTTAAATATAAAATTTAACAAAAATTCAAGACTTCATAGAAATTATATAAGACCTACATTTATACAAAAAAAAAAATTGGTTGCCTGTAAAGTCGGTATACGGGCGAAAGTTTTACGTGACAACGACTTTATGTCTGTCTCTCTCGCTCTTAGGCGGGCTAACCATGCCCGAGTGGAAGGGACGCGTGCCTCTCACTCGCTCTCATTGTGAGCGCATAACGTGAGCGGAGCGTAACGCAGTTTCTTGAAGTGTCACCCGGCAAACCAATTTATAAGACGTTGTCACGTCAAATATTGATCAAATCTTTTAATTTCTAAACTCATAGAATATGAGAGAAAAATGAGAGAGAATATAATAGAATATATATAAATAAGAAATATATAGAACTTACAATCTCTTATGTATGAGACAAATCTTGCAACTAAAATTTTAACCACTTTCACTAAGGCGTTTGAGGTGAAATTTTGAATACTTATGTAGGGTCGATGACAATAATCCGGATGCTGGCTATAGTAATGCCTCAACAAAATAAGATATCCTCGTCGTGATTAGGTTTGTTGGATTCGTCTTGATAAGGATATAGTTTCAGATCGTTATGGGGGTCTATAAAAATTTATTTTTAATTTTTAAAAATATAGTATTTTTAAATTAGTTGTCGATTTTATAACAAGGCTATCTCTAATAAGTACATGTGATATTCATCCTTAAACGTATTTGCTTTTTGTAAAGAAACAAGTATCATTCGAGATGTAATAAAATACAACGGATTATGTGCTTAATAAAGAATGTAAACAATATAACTAACAGATTCCTAATTTTAGATTAAAAAATTGTTCATACATGGCGCTTTCTACATATTAGAAGAATATATTTTCATTGCGAAAGCCATCAACAGATTTTAAACTATTTAAATATACATAGACATAAACTTTAAAATGATTTTGATGTAGAATTACGGGAGATATGACGTTGTAACAAAAAGACCATTTGAAGTATTTTACATACAGATTTTATTTTACACTATCGACATGTTGTTACATCGAGAATCTTCTAGCGTATCGATGCCAGTGATGACTTACGGTTTAGCTATTGTTTTTTTTAAAGTAAAAACTTCTTTAGCTGAGATGAGCGATTTTAAACTTATGGGTTTGCGTGACCTTCGCATCACCGATGACCTCGACATGCTCGTGGCGTATTGCGCTTGCGTCAGACTAGCGAAGCGTAGTATAGCGGCCTGTGCACATATGCAATACAGTAATACATTGTATATACTCGACTGTATCATATGCGTGTTTGATTTTTAGGATGGCGAAATCTTGTGATTTTGAATCGTCGACATACTCTGCAATAATTCAGACTATAATTCATTTAAAAATTCAAAATCGGTTCAAGTAAATATAATGTATTGATACAGGTCAATGCATGCGTAATTAGCTTTGTCTATGAATCTTTGTATAACAAAATGCCCATAGTATTATGTTTTTTGGATTTATGTGGGTAGTAAAATTTCCTATAAAAGTAATAAATTAGTTTACTATAGCCACAGCAATAACATTTAAAATATAAATCTTATTTTAAATATATTTTCATACTTATTCCTTTCTTACCGTCTCTTTCAAATCCTCTTGTTCATTCTAAATCAACAACAAAACACATAATAGTTATTTTTACTTTGAATTAATAATAAATGTAACGATTATTCTAGGTTCTACACCTGATTGGGCTAACTAGTACACATATGAAAAACATTATTAAATACCAGAGCATGTGGTTGTTTCGTCATTCAGACCAGACATATTTCTTTATTCTCGAGAAATCAAGCGTATAGTACTTGTAGAGCTTAATATACCGTGGGAAACTAATATACCTAAAGGCCACGCAATAAAAATGTATAAATATTACGTTCTATATAACGAGTTAACCAAGAACAGCTATGCGGTTAACTTTTATGCGGTGGAAGTGGGAGCGAGAGGTACTCCAGCGAAATCTCTCTATAACTTGTTAAAAGTCCTCGGCCTATCGACAACTACAGTAAGTTCTATTTTAGAACAGGTATCTAAAGCAACATTAACAGGCTCTTACCAAATCTCGCTTGGCAGGGAGGGTATCGCGGGCACTCAAGGTGACCGCTGATGTGCATCATAAGAGGGCCCCTTAAACCTACACCTGGGTCGCAAGTCCCGGGGACTGCTCATGTTCCCTCTTTCTGCTATACGATTGACCCGGCAACCGCACGGTGAATCCATGGAATGCTAAGATTTTGGTCACTTCATACACGCAGTGCTTGTACTGCTATAAAAGTAGTATCCGGCTCGAAGGACCATGAAAAAGGGCCCGAATTTATATAAATAAAACAAAACTGTGCTGTTCGTACGTTTTAATGAGAACAAAGAATGAGGTTTTCAATGCAAAAAAGAAAAGTTAAAATTTACCATAAATAAAAAATACAAAATACGTTACTTATAACTTAACAGAATAAATCAAATTTTAATAAATATTGTTAATGTTTCAAACACATTCTACATTAATGTGTCAACGAAAAATAGTACAATAATTAAATAGACGTCCTTTGGCAGTACTGACTTCGTACACCAAATAAAATAATACTATTGTGACTCCACTAACCTCGTAGATAAAGAGAAATTACACTGACTTACATTATGTAATTTATTAACTCCTATGTTTGGCAAAACATGTTTACTTGGCTACCATGACAAACGGTTAGTAAATTACTCTTAATGTGTCGAGGGAAAAACGAGTGACAAAACATTATACGGATTATATTTAGAAAAATGAAATAAAATTGGATGAATAGATACGAAGTGAGTATTTGACTGAGTTTTGTGTATATATTATTTTTTATACATAAGTCAGTTTTCACAATAAGACCGAAGATTCACGCTAAAATTAACAAAGGGTAAAATATTCTCGACACAAATAACTTATTGAATAGGACCATTCCTGTGAACTCAAATATGATAACTCTACTATAAGTTGGTGAGGAGTTGGGCGTGCTGCAGCATCTGGACAAGGTTACGATGTTCTTGCAATATTAGCAATACTAAACGAATCTTTAAGATCTGTGGAAGTGACAGAAACAGGAATAGAGCTGATGATATACAATAATATCGAACATTATTACACTCTTAATATGGATAATATTGATATCTTTATCTTGAATCTAAGTCGATTCCGATACGTAATTTATATGGGTTTAAAAATGGGTGTAGCTTTTAAGATTAACAGCTGAAGTGAACAATGGGTGATATGACAACAGATTTTGAAATTGAAGGTAGTGGTTAGTGAGGCAACCGCTAGAAAAATATAAATTAATTAATAATCAATTTTAGTGATTACATGATAACTAAATTGCCTTGTACCTGGAATTCTATTCACATAAATTTAATAATTCAATTGCCTTCCACTTCATTTGTTTTTCAAAATCTGTAGAAATATTTCTTTATTTATATTTGAAAGCCTAACTCAATAACGAACTTGCGATAAAGATATTATATTATTCATGATAAGAATTGACTTTTTGTGATACAAGTTAATATAAAATTCCATCACTATGATCCACTCTCATAGAACTAACCTAAGTAAAAATATAGGAGAAACTAGATCTTTTTAAAAACTAAAACCTTACTACGGAAAATATTGAGCTTTGAAAAGAAAACATATATTTTTGAAGTATGCTGGTTAAGCCTTTTCATTTGATACCACAACGCAGTACATTATAAAAATTATATAATTTTTAATACAGGACTTCATAACCTCTAGAGAAGGCCGTACTAAATGCAGAGTAACATCATATAGTTCAGTAACCAGCAGACAATCAATACGCTTCTAAAGGTACTATATTGGTTAAATTAATTATGATTAGCGATCGCCCTATGGTCGAAATTCGACTAGCGACTTTTTGATCATAGACTATTTATTGTTTAACATTTGCAGTATTCATGATCCTAAACGATTATCTACATCACTTCCGCTGAGTGACAATGTTAATATTTTGGGGGTCTAAGTTCAATGGCACTTGTCAGTTCAGGATTTGCAGTATTAATTTATTTAATTTAATATATTAGTAACTGATATTATAAATAAATTTTAGCTTTCTGCACTCCTTCTCCATATAAACTTTAACTATGCCAAATTTCACAGTCTTTCATGAACGCAATACGCTTAAAAGGGTACAAAGTTTTGGCGTCAAGTATTATAATAATGAAATGCGGGAAAAAATGAAGATACACACATGTTTACATAAAGACATTAAAACTGAATAGTAGATAATATAAGATTAAATCATAATACACATTCAGTTACCAATTGTCAAAGGTTTGTTGGATCTATGATTGCTTGATGTCGAAACATTGTCTTATTTCATTGATTGATATATTAAAATACGAAGAGATAAGACCACTTGACGCTTATCGAAACCTTTAGTAATATTTTCCCATTCAATATTTCGGACTTGTTAAACAAGAAGTTCACTATCCAATCTTTTGATGATCTGCACAGCATATAATGCGTAATCACAAAGCTTTCAAAACATTTTGAAATTGTTGTGAGTTAATCTTAAATTCACTCCATTATGTTTGTTTATAAATCATCATTCATTTTGTCTTTATAAGGCATTATTAGAGAATTATTATTAGATTATTAGAAGGGAGGTGATTCGCATGAAATCCCGGCTACAAAAAAAAAACAGAGAGAGAGAGGAGGAGTAAGAAAGGAGAGATGAAAGAGAGGAAGGGCATAAATAAATTCCTTTGGAGATTTCTCTCTACTGTGGGCAGCCTGACTGGTGGAATACCCCCACTCTACAGTAGATCGTAGCCAAACAAATCGGTAACGCGTTAGTGATACCTATGTCATTAGTTCATTACAAGAGTCCACGGGCTACGGTACCCGCTTACCATCAGGCGCGTTGTATGCTTACTTACCACCTTAGTGGCATGTAAAAAAAACTTTCTCATAACACTAGTACACAATTTTTTTTTTAGTTGCATGAAGAAGTGAAATCGATGTCCATGATATTAAGCCAACCAATTCAAACACAACATCTACCAATGAGATATCAGTTATTCATTATCATTCGTCACTGTTTCATTGGTCAATTTCATTTCACGTTACGCTTGATGGATCCGATATTGTAAGAAGAAGGGTAACGAGGGACTCTCAGTGAGACAATGTCCCTCCGCAGCTGAAACGACTCAATGTATTTAGTACCACCTGCTTCATGCTTAGTGAGAAGAGCTCATACCCTTTTTTAATTAGTAGCACTGCAAATTGACGGCACTGTCCTTGATGTTAAATCAAAAAAATTAAAATCAAAATAAACTTTATTCAATTTAGGCCCTAAGAAGGCACTTATAAACGTCAAAACACTACTGCCGGTTCGGAAAACATCCCAGACATCGCGAAGGACCGGTAAGAAACTCGATCCGGTTTATCTTTTTTTTGTCAACAGTATAAGTGTTAATATAACAGGTACAATAATAATAATTTAGTGAATGCACAAAGCGGGAGTCACTTCAAGACATCACTATCATTCACATAATGATCCACCCTATAATAACCTTTTGACAGTAAAACGCGCTTGACATGGTCCTTAAACTTGTTGTCCGGCAAATCAGTAATGTGCTTTTAGATCTTGATGTAGAACCTAACACTATTACCTAAAAAACTTTAAATAGTCTTATTTAGTCTAAGACACGGTACGACTAATTTATCTCTATTTCTAGTATTAACATTGTGCTGATCTTAAACTTTCTAAGCACATTACCGATTTTCCGGATAATAAGTCGTAAGTTTATTGTCGAAAGGGTATAGGGTAGCTAATTACGTGAATGATGGTGATGTCTGGATATGATTCTCTCTCTGTACATCTTCTGAAAATGATAATAACTGTATATAATTAAATAATGTAAAAACTAATTAAAAAAAGAAAATAAGAAGTTCATAAACCCGATTGAGTTTCTTTTCGATGTCCGGGATATTTTCCGAACCGGTGGTTGTGTTTTGACATTCATAAGTGCCTTCTTAGAGCCTAAATTGAATAAAAAATATTTGATCAGGCTGATCCTGAAACTAGACACGCAAAAGCGAGTCACTATGACGGACTTTTAACTACATGCATGGCGGTCGCGACCCAGTCGGGCAAAACAACCCTATCACCCTGCTATCTCTATTTCTTCGTTCGATACTCAGCAGAGTGCACCACGTGCAGGTGAGATTGGCTTAGGTATTGTCTCAGTGCTGAACATGTAATTCGACACCCCTTACACCCACCTGCAACCTTGCAACATGTCCAGAGTATTGCGGCGTCTCGATCGCTACTTATTTAATTTGTAATGGCTACTTAGAAAGTACAATTAGAAATGTTCTAAGCAGATACTATGTCAGATAAAATCTGGTCAGATAACTAGTACAGATTGTGAGTATAGACAAGACAGTTTTTAACAAAAAATAAAATCATCTTCAATGATTTTTAAGAGTTCCTTGGTGTATATTCGAAGTTGAAGATCCAATGCCAATTAAATTAAAATGGGAAACATCCAAATCGGTTCACAACAATGAAGTTACCTACAGCTGAATATCATTATATACATATATATATATAATATATATATATATATAACTGCCTCATTAGCCTAGTGGTCGTAAGCGCGACTGCTATAATCGAGGTCCTGGGTTCGATTCCTCGGTCGAGAAAAGTGTTATTGGGGTTTTCTATGAAATTCTCAGTAGCAGCTCACAGTTTGGGCTTGTACCCGATTAATGGCAATAGGCTCGCCCCTATTACATGGGACCTAAAAACATACTCGGCTAACTGTGGGTGTACATTAGTATACCTCTGCCTAACCCTTCAAGAATACAGGCTGTGATGTATGTATGTATTTATATATTCAGTTGAGTGTATAATCTCCGTCTTTTTTTTAAGTCTGTTAAAAAATACTGCGTACTCAATTCGAATGTATATTTTTTTATGGGTGGTCAGCATAACTTCTTTGTTAATTACTCGATTTGGATGATTCAAGGAAGGTTCCATTTTTATTACACTTGCATTGGACTTCGAACATCACCATCAACTTCGAAGATTCACCAAGGAACTCTTAAAAAATAATTGAAATTGGTTTTCTTTTTTGTTAAAAATTGTCTTGTAATAAACCATTATGCCCCTACATACCATAATACAGTGATCATGTGCCAACATGCACATTCATATTTGATTAATCACTTAAACAAATGGTAGATTTTGGCTGGATATGTATGTGTATGTCACGACCTACGATCACCAAAGCGTCCGCGTTGATGAGGTATTTTGCGGATCCATACCAAAATTTACGAACAGTAGGTATTTCATACACGGCCGAACTTTTGCGTTGTAAAGTCGGTATGGTTATCAAACGGGCAAAGAAGACTGGTATTTCTGGGCCCAGAATTGAAATATGGTTTATAAAATCGAATATATTTTTATTTTTAAAATCGTACAATATCATTAAAATTCACAATTAACAAAATAAGTAAACTAATAACTTTAAAAGATAACAAACATAACCCTTTTATAATATTAATCCTACTTCAAAATTAGTTTAATTGAAGTTTATTACATGACTTCGCTTTTAAGACATATCCTAAATATCTGCTTTTGGATTGAAAAAAATCCGCTTTTTTCCGTGACTGTTTAATTAATGCATTAGCTATTAATTTACACCGTTTTCATATTTTTACATCTCTTTTTTTACCCAGACCCATGTCTGTATGAAAGAGTATCCGTCTCCTTTTGCACAATTTTACCTCTTTTAGCTCGAGATTCGCTACAAATATTAATACGTAATAAAATTACGTAAATTGTCTACTCCATTATATAGTACCGAGATTTCTACGCCGCGCCGGTAATAATCGCGTGTCCCGGGTACATACGTAATAAGGCAATCGCTCGACGAAACGTAATTAAATTCCCCTGATAATGCTTGAACGTGTATTAAACGTGGAATTAATGCGGGATTGGCTGTTAGTACATGGAAACTAGAGTTGGGGGTAATTACTGGTGACTTATTTCAAAGGGCTCTTGAAATTTTAAATTTTCCTCTCGTTCCCATTTATGTATCAACCCTACTGAGGAGTAGGTAGGTTTTTCAATGCGTATATTAAAATCTTTACATTAATATAATTATCAGTATTAGTACAGTTGTTAAAAAGGTAAAAGATAAACCGGATCGAATTTATCGCCAATTCTTCTCAATTACTGGGATGTTTACAGAACTGGTGATAGTGTTTTGACGTCCACAAGTGCCTCCTTAAGGCCTAAATTGAATAAAGTATTTTTTTTATTTTGAATATGATCAGCAATTATACCAAAAACATTTCTTCACTTTATTTCCTTGAACAACACTAACTGCCAACATGTTTTATTAATGCTTTATATAATTTTCTCCGTATATCAAATATGCATAGATGGCAATTAAAGCAACTTCCTTTAAAAATATAATTTTTAGTTACTTTTGCTACACACCGGATAATTCATATTTATTCTGAAGTCTCCACTTCGTTCGTGCCGATATCATTGATCAACGTCAATAATTCACTTACAAAGTTCTTTAAAAAAGACCACGTTTTCTATTAATAATACCGAAAGTTGTTAGTTTTGAGTATTAAAATTAAAATTAACATCTTATCCGAAAACAGTTTCACCTATTTCATCTTTTTCTTCTTCTTATTTTAAAAAAAACTATGTCTGTATTCCTTATGAACTCCAAAACGACGGGAGCGATTTTGATGACATTTTCAGACAATCTTCATATTAGTCCAGCAGGTGATCTTGTAAAGTTTGGTAGACATCGGATCAGTGTTCATTATGGACAAAAAAACGGCTCAGCAACGCGTGGCCGAGATTGCTATTATTAAATAAATGTGACGCTAATAATAGCAAGGTAAGCCAAATAACTTCTTAGTCTTTATATATCAAAACCAACCAATTTGCATGTAGTGGACCTTGCTTAGGACGAACGAAGAAACCGCGTTTAGAAAGGAGGTAGGGCTGTACTTTACTGAGCAGAGGCTACCGTGCATATTATGATGAAAAGTTTGTCAAATTAAGAAGAATATTTATTACCAAATATTTGTCAGTACGTTCTTCTGGTGTCACTTGAGAATTGTCAATTATGAATATTATTGAAGGTTAACTTAAAAATATAACGAATAAAGAATTTTGTTGCTCTTTACAGAAAGTATAAGTTAGTTTATATATTCGAAAAAGTTTTATTCAAACTTTTACTAATTTGCAACTAAGTTTGGAATACGGCTAAATAAATTTTTGCATATTTTATGTTGATTTTATTGTTTTGCATGAACTACAAAAATAAATTGTTATATATTATCGTGGGTGTTAGTTAACATCGTATTTTCACCTTTTTATTTCGATTTTTTTTTTAACATGTTTTGGGATTCTAAACATAAAAAAGTTGCCTGTCACGGGACACCTGGCAGATGTGAAACATAATAAGTGATTTAATAAAATTATGTGTGCAATTCACACGTGGTAAAGTGAAACCTTCACTTCTATGTTTCTTTAATTCAGAAAATGATCAAATACACACTAATTTAAAGTTTATGAAAATGTACATAGAAGTACTCACAATCATTATTCACAATATAATTTTCAATTAATGCACATTTGAAATATCCATGGTAACATAACACAATATCAGTCAGTAATAGAATGTCATGTGTTGTCTAAAAAGTTTTTGTTTGGTGCCTTTTTGGTGAGGTAATAACATTCATTATTGCCTGGCAACAAACCTCTTTTGTACCATTTTACCATTGTCTAAAACTTTCCTATCTCATTTTCTTCCACGTTAAATCTAATGATTTTTTGTGTCTGTCTCTTTTTACTGTCGCTTTCGCTTTTTCGTTTCAAAAGATGAATAAAAGAATTCAAAAATACACCGGGTGATCTCGATACACAAAAACCAAAATAAAGTCACTGTGAAGATGTTTATTTTATTACTATGTGTGTGGTGGTCGCGATCCCTACCAACCGTTGTTAATCTATCCATTTTTTAATATAAAACTTTAAAATGATCCAGTCCGCTTATTTAAAAAGAACAAACTCGGCTCTACACCGCCAACGATGGAACTAAAGAGTCGCCACGCCAACATCCGCGAACATCAGCCAACATTGGAGCCAAAAACCGGTCTGACCCGCATTAGAAGTTCCACATCAATAAAATATTCTCAGTAATTTTGCGAGACACCAAGTATTTGTAGGCGTTTTAACTATACTATGACTAATTCTGAATACATTTTTGTTATGTATTAAGTTGATATTTAAGGTAACATGTTTGCAGCTTTCTATTATAGCTCTAGTGTGTTTCGTGTCAGACTGAATTGCGACCAAAATACATATAAACCTAAAATGACTATTTTTGGTGTGTCTCGTTTTATAATAAGCCAATATATATACTTATATATTAATACGAGAAGCAAAAACTACTTTCTACCCCTTTTTAAGCGTATTGCGTGCACGGAAGACTGTGAGATTAGGCATGGTTAAAGTTTATATGGAGAAGGTGTGCAAAAAGCTAAAATTTATCTATAATATCTGTAACTAATATTATATTACATTAAATAAATTAATACTGGAATCCTAACCCAACAAGTGCCATTGAACTTAGACCCCCCAAAATATTGACATTGTCACTCAATGAAAAGTGACAGCGAGTGATATAAATATTCATTGTTTAGGTTCATACTGCAAATGTCAAACAGAAAATAGTCTATGATTAAAAAGTCGCTGGACGAATTTCGATCATTTGGCGACCGCTAATAATTATACTTGTAAAGTTGTTTCCGCTACAGTTAAGACAGTTTTAATTCTGATCATGATCCTGACAGTTTTAGTTAAGATCAGAAGATCCATGCCATATTGCACTGTGCTATATAGTGAGACATTTATAGGAGACTGGTATTTCTGGGCCCAGAATGTAATTAGTTGAAATATGGTTTATAAAATCGAATACATTTTTGTTTTTAAAATCGTACAATAACATTAAAATTCCCAATCAACAAATTTAAGTAAACTAATAACTTCAAAAGATAATAAACATAACCCTTTTTTAATATTAATCCTACATCAAAAATAGTTTCATTTAAGTTTATTACATGACTTCGCTTTTACTACATAATATCCTAAATCTCTGCTTTTAGATTTCAAAAAATTCGCTTTTTTCAGTGACTGTTTGATAAATGCATTAGTTGGTAATTTACACCGTTTTCATATTTTTACATCTTGTATCTGTATGAAAGAGTATCCGTCTCCCTTCTAGATATTGGTACTATGTCGTGGGCTGGCTTACTGATTAAGCTCATACGCTAATAGCCACGGAAAAATACCTTTACCCAGTAATGGAACATTCACGAGCTGCTATTGTATAACGGCAGTGATTGTCAATGGATCGCCAACATTCAGTTTTTATCTGAGCTGTTATCTTTGAGTGTAAAATATCAAAATAATTTAAGTCTTAAGGAGGAATATTTATGAATATTAAAACACTACTAGCGGTTCGGAAATCATCCCAGTCATCGAGAAGAACCGACAAGAAACTCGATCGAATTAGTCAATGATTTTTTAGTCAATTATAGTAATTACAATTATCAGCGGTTGTACAGAGAAAGAGTTACTACTTCTAGACATAATTATCGTACACGTTATGATCCATCCTACAATGTACAGTAAAACTTACTTAACGTTATTCTTGAAATTATCTGTTAAATGGGTAATATGCTTAGGAAGTTTCTTGTAGAACCTTATTAGGTTCTTATTATTCTTATTAGGTCCTTATTAGGAACTACTCTAAGTCTTACTAAGTCTAAAAGATGCGATAACTATTATATTTTATATTTACACTAGCGGTATGCCTTCGGGTCCACATGCGTTTGTTACTAGGCAGTAGTTATTTACATCCCGTAATTTTATATCTACTCATATTGTTGACAATTCATATGCCGTATCAATTGACGAATGCCATGTATCTCTCGTGTACAATTTTAATTTAAAATCGGCTGAAAATTATTATCCTATTGTACGATTTCAAATGTTTTATTGACTATTCTTACAACCTCTCAATTATGGTATGATTTATGCTTCCCGTCTTCAAAACCAGGTGCAAAAGTCATAAGAATCGATCACGCCGTTTTTGTATAAATCCGGACATGCAAACAGACAGACAGACAGACAATAAAATTTTTAATGGCAAATATTAAAAGTACAGACAGAACAACTGATTTATTAATATAAATATTTGTCATATACAGCTAATGCTGTATACATAATTAACATTCATTTGTTACACAGGTTGCGATAAACGTGTGTTTTTGTTATAATAAAAACTTATTCTGTACAAAATATTTTGCCGTAAAAAGTTCGTAATTATAGTACGAAAATATTAAAAGTGGTAAAAAGCAGTTTGTTTATCAGTATAATACTCGTAAAGTATAAATATTAGTTTTGTTCGTTTGCCAACCAACAAGTTTTTTTTATTTCTTTGCTCCACAAACGTGCTAACTGTGTATCGCGTGAATACGAATTAAATCACGTTTGAATGCTTTCTGCTGAGTGGTTCGAATAATATGTAAAAGTTTAAAAAAATCTAATTTTTTATTATTAACACCATTAATTGTAAAGCTAAGATAATTTTTTTCTTTATTTGTTAGAACGCACTAATCTCTGCAAGTACATGTTAGATATGAAAAATTATTTATACATTTTATAGCATATTTATCGGGGAAGTTTTTAAGCTATACAGCTTCACGCTACGACTCAAATGCGCTGAACAATAACGTCAAATAATCTGGAACACTGCAAGCATGTACCTAAAGAAAGTCAGGACAACTATAGGATTTACACAAGTGCGCTGGCGGCCTGGCGACGTAGTGTAGAATTGGATACATAAAATTAACACGGGTGAAACCGCCAGGCATAGTTAATTCGATAATAACATTTTTATCTTATAGTGTGGTTGAAAGACAGTAGGTGGACCTAGGTACCAATGGTATTTAACTGCCAAGCGTTAAAATAAATAGATAAGAAACTAACTCTCAAGGTGAACCTATTTACAGTGGTTTTATTTGCAATAATGGCTCAGTTGGTAACGTGTATGAATGATTAACTTACAGTAATAGTAAAATAATCGAGTAATAATGTTAATTGCAAGTTATTCTAAATAGAAAAAAAGAAAGACAACAAAGTAGAGAACCATTACAATTGATAAAAACTAAAACAGGAATCCCTGCTTAAACTAAAACTTTCAGAAGGTACTGGGCCTGAGCTTTCAGGGAAGAGAAAATATAATGATGAAATTATAGGTTGGTGATAGGGCCTTTCCTAATGCCCGACTGGCTAGCTACCACCCTCAAGTTGAAAATCTGTCTCCAAACACCAATAGGTGTGTTCCGGCACCTGCACTTGAGAGCCAGTCTTTCACTAGGCTTAGCTTACTTACCATCTTGGGCCACATCGACACTTCAGATCAGTTGAGATTATGACTAAAAATCTAAGACTATAACGATAAAAAACAACCTAGAACATCTTAATAGGTACGCAAGTCACTATATTCTTCGTAGTTTTTGTCAATAAACTAAGTCAATATTTCGCCTTGAAGCCCACAACCACGAGGCGAGGCTGAAAATACATGGCGGAAAGTTGACATATTGTCCACTTGACGCGCATTTACGATTTTTAATAGAATTCATCTCGTCTACCTTCCTTCTGTAACAAGCGCGCATGGCAATATAATGTCTTCGCATTTTTATAACTAAATAAAAGATCTTCTGAAATTATTTTTTTCCGCGGTGACAAGTTCCATTTTTAACAAGGAAAACACGTTTTGTATTATTCAGCGTCATGTCCTTGTATATTTATTATTCATTCTCAATTTTATTCCGCACTTCGGTCAAGGACTTAGTGAGTACAATCCGACTTAAGCCGATAATGTAAACCTGAGTATATTTTCTGAAACTTCAAGAGTGGCGAATTTCGCTTTATAATAATCTGGCCGCATAATGGCCTGGAAGATTTAGTCATGTTGTTTATGTTTAATTTTTATAGGTTCGAATAGGAAATAAATAGTTCTTTTATCTGACCTCGGCTTCGTGACGGCATTTCACTTGTTACTATTAGGATATATGACGGTCTAATGACCGATGCGGTCGGCATACTGACCGCGAATCTTCCACCGTACAAGGTACTGCATTGCTAGATATAAGTTTATAGGTATATAGACTTACTATGAGAGTAATTTTCTATACAATACAGTCCAAAAAAAAAAACTTAACTAAGGTCTCTAACTAAACTACGCCTGTATTATTGATGCCCAAAAAATAGCCAAAGAAATTCTTAAAAGGTTTGGTGGTGTATAAAATATCGATAAGGCATATTGTAAGGATGGAAGACACCAGGATATCCAAAAGACTTCTCGAAGGAATACCAGATGGAAATAGAACTCGTGGCAGGCCTAAACTAAGATGATTGGATGGCGTTTATAATGATTTAAAGACAATTGGTGTGAAGAGCTGGAGAGATAAAGCTAGAAATAAATTGCTCTGGAGGGATATACTGGACCAAGTCAAGACCCACTCATGGCTGTAGAGCCTCAGATGATGATGATGATGAAAAAGTATATTAAATAATTAGGTGTTTCAAAAAAAAGTGAAAAAAAATGTATTTTAGGATCTTACAATTTTACCGTTGTATCTAATAAAATGTATGTATAAGGTGGTCGCAACTGAGATGCCCTCCTATACGTCATTACAGCATATATTGTCAAATAGCCAGTACTATGCAGTTCTATAGCCACTTTCATATTTTGAAATATTATTCAACACCGCTCAAACCAACACCTTCTTCTGTTTTAAGAAAACAAGCAATTTAATACTAAAACTTTGTCACAATTTCGACAAGCTTGGCTGGATATATGGATGGTTGGGTCACTGACGTCATAACGTAGGATACTTGGCATAAGAACCCGCAATAACATAATTCGAAAGAGCGAGCAAATGCAAACAAGATACTACATTTTCTGTGTGACATTCACGATAAATAATTAGGTAACTAATATAAAGTTGAAAATATAAAAACCAAAAGTGAATTAATTATTAACTATCTCACAATAAATGAAATATATGTTGATAAGTACATACTCATACAGGAATTTTAT
This sequence comes from Saturnia japonica, assembly GCA_033032175.1. Taxonomy (NCBI): domain Eukaryota; kingdom Metazoa; phylum Arthropoda; class Insecta; order Lepidoptera; family Saturniidae; genus Saturnia; species Saturnia japonica. The sequence goes on from CM065317.1 coordinate 2,309,144, forward strand.
TAAAAACATATTATTATATCTAAAATGCCTAATAAATATTATTATCTATTGTAATTTTTTGTCAAAAATTTTTACATGTGTCAAACTTGAATAAAGTAATTCACTATAGAATATAAGGCACGTTGTTGCATTCTGTCCAGTCTATCTAATTATCTGATTTATTTATAAGCTAAAACTGGATTCGAGCGATTGGAATAAACAGACAGATTTATGCTCATAGGAAAATAAATATTAATAAGACATTTTTTTAACAAAAAAGAAAACCAGCTTTAATTATTTTGAAGTTCAAAGTCCAATACCAATGAAATCGGACCGTCCTTGAGGTAACCCCTATCCAACAAAAAAAGAATCATCAAAATCCGTTCATGGATAAACATTAACAGAAAAAAAAAAATTGAATTGAGTAGGTAAACGTCCGTTTTTTTTTGAAGACGGTTAAAAATAGTGGTCAATGCAAAAATGGCCAAACAATTTAAATGAAGTAAAAAATGAAAAATATTCTGACAAGCGAGCTTACTACTAAATGTTTAGGAGTAAAACAATGCTTAGGAATGAATATAAATTTCTGTATTAAAGATGATTCTGTTACTTTAAGTCAAGAACGTTTTATTGATCACTTATTAAAAAGATTTCATATGACTGACTATGGAACTATTTATACTCCAATGGATAGTAAATTAAACATAAACAAAGGTACTAATATAGTCAGATTGCCTTATCTACAGTTAATTGGTTCAGCAATTTTCAATTGACCAGATATATATTTTTCTATAAGTTATTTAAGCCTGTCACTAACATGAACATTAGAAATATGCAGTGAGTGTTCTTATGTATTTAAATAACACTAAATATTATGGTATCAAAATATATTATTCTAAAACTAGTAATACGGAGATCAAGGGTTTTGTAGATGCCAATAGAGCTAATAATAACTTTAATAAACGATCCTATACTGGATTTGTTTTATATTATCTAATTGTGTAATTTCATAGGAATGTAAAAAATAAACAACTATAGGTCTCCCTAGTATTGAAGCTGAATATATGAGCATATCAAAGACCTGTAAGGAGACAATGGAATTTACGGGATGAAATAACTACTAAATCGTATACAATTAACTTGTTTAATGATAACCAGAGTGTACAAAAATTGTCATAAAATCTATTGTTTCTTATGAATACTAAAACATATAGATGTGAAATATCATTTTTGTAGAGATTGGGTTTCAAATAATATTGTAAAGTTTTAGTATATACCAATATCTCAAATGCTGGCTGGTATGTTGGCTAAAGCAACTAATGTTGGCAAATATTGGCTATGTTGCCTCTAAGAAACGTTATACTTTTATGAATTTGTTGGGTTCGAATACTTTAAAATGAGGATTAAATAATTTGTTATTTCAGATATGGGGATATTTTAGTTTTTTTTTTTATCGCTACAGGTTTATTGTTGTGGCCACAATTTCACCTGATTTTAAATAACGATGTGGCCCAAGATGGTAGCACGCCAAGTATAGTGGCACACGAGCTCTCTCAAGTGCAACTTCCGGAGCACACCTATTGGTATTTGGCGACAGATTTTCAACTTGAAGGTGGTAGCTAGCCATGTAGGCATTAGAAAAAAGTACCCTACTATGCTATGGTTCTATTACGATGTTTGCCTTCACCGAAAGCTCATTGTAAGGATTCGAACTCACGTCAATCGACTCAGAGTCTGTATACACTAGCAACTGAACCATCATTACTTCATTAATATCTAATATGTAATAGTAACCCACCCCATCTATTGTATATTTCTGTAAGAACATTTTACAAAATATGTTAAATTTCAATAAAGTAGTTCACTATAGATTATCAATCGCATTGTTTCATAAGAAATTACTTGACGACTAGTTATGTATTTTTACTGTTCTAACGCAAATGTTTCATTTTTTTATAATATCACATCACAGTGACAGAACTCGGCCTAATGGTAAGCACAGTACAATTCAAAACAGTGGCGACTTTCGAGAAATTAACAATCCATTGCCAGTCGCCGCTGTCGCCTGTCAAGCAAGCGTATAGAGAAACTCGATATGCACCGTCTGATACCAAAAAACGACGTGCATAGGCGAATCAATTTCACGGGTTTTTTTATTAAATGTATGGTGGTCGCGAACCAGTCAGACTTTACAGCTTTGCTTTCATGTTATACTAATCGTGTTAGTATTTATAGAAAATAGATCTATACGGCATACACACAGATTTCTAGCATCCCATCTTCCTAATTAGTCATTTTCATAATTGATATTACCACAACCCTTTAGGCTATGCCTAAAATAGTTTGTTCCATTGTTAGAACCGAACAATACAATATACGATACAGTACGATACTATTAAAGGACATGTCTAAAACTGAAACACGAACGTAATTATTTCGATATACAATAGTAGTAGTCCCAATACAAAATTGGTTAGAAACGCAATAAAAGGAATCTAAATGTGAGAAATTATGATAAAATACAAGACAATTTTTACAAAAAGGAAAGCAACTTCAATAATTTCGAATCTTTGAAGTCGAAGATCCAATACCAATAATATTAAAATGGGACCACCCTTGAGGTATCCCTTTTCAAGCGAAAAAAGAATCATATAAATCGGTTCATAAACAAAGATTAAATGGCTGAACATCCATAAAAAAATTTATCTTCCTTTAAGCGCTTCCTATCTTTAAATTTAAAAAAAAAAAACAGTGTGTGAGATATCATCGAAAATTTTTATTCATTTGAAAGACCTGTCGGTGCCATAACATTTTGTAAATGTACGCCGCGTCATCACTGGGTGGTGCGCACCAAAATATCCAATTTTCAATGACTCTGTCGCATAAATCATGCGGAATTTGACCGATGGCATGGATCGACTGCCTCGGATTCTTCTGCACATTCTCATAGACGTGGCGATGTTTTCGGCTAATATTTGGTTTCGCTGTCGTACGGGTGTTCGTTTATTATTTACTGAACCATTGGAATATTTATCCACCACACTGGGAATAGTTCTCTCGGTAGGACAATTATGGCGATCGGTAAAACGGGCGAAGCGTGCGGAAAAATGCCCAAACAGAATACCCAATTTGATAAAACAATTTTATCATTTGCACGTGATGCTGAAACAGATTGAAACAGTATGGTCACTATCAAATGTCAAAGTTCGAAACTCTCTATTGGTAGACCCGTTACATACATTCGAAATTGAGCACCTCCGTTTTTCATTTTGATTAAAAACTACATTATATTGACGTGTATAATTTAGGAATATAGTTTAAGAAATATCAAAGAGCTTAAGAGACTGGTTATTTGTTTGAAAGCGTTAGTCTCTGAAACAATCAGTCAAATTTCAAAAAGTCTTTTTGCATTTTATTATTTATGCATTATGAAAGATTATAAGCTACATGCGTTTAAACAAACAAAGAAAAAGCTTTTCCGCTTTATTTATATTAAATAAGTATATAATTATGTATAGATTATTAACATAACATTTTGTGGAAGGATAAAGGATCTTAATAAATTAGTCAGTACACAAAACGTAACGTAAAATTATAGAAACTAGCGATCGCCCTAAGGTCGAAATTCGACCAGCGTCTTTTTGATCATATACTATTTTCTGTTTCACATTTGCAGTAGGTATTCATAAACAATGAGTATTATCTACGTCACTTGCTGTCATTTTTCGTTGAGTGACAATTTCAATAATATTTTGGGGGTTCTAAGTTCAATGGCACTGGAGGTTTAAGATTCACAGTATTAATTTATGTAATTTAATATATTAGTAATAGATATTATAGATAAATTTTAACATTTTGCACTCCTTCTCCATATACACTTTAACCATGCCAAATCTCACAGTTTTCCGTGCACGCAATACGCTTAAAAAGCTACCGAAAGCTTCTGCTTCAGGTATTAAATTATATATATGACCCAATTACTTCATTACCATATTTTGTAACAAAATTCATCCTACAGATTTCCATTAAGATATATTTAACTTAAAATACATTTTCCTAGAATATCTAAATAACTTAATAAAAGAAATGGAGTGTTCAGTAAATAATAAAACACGTTAGTAATAACTCAAGATTTCTTTCAATTCGTGTTGAATATCGAATAAATGTTTGAGTGGCTCTTAACCTGAAGTGTTCAGGATTTGAGACCGATCCGGGATTCGAGCGAGGATCTTGTGTTTATTTTTAAAACAATAACCTCATTGTATAATTTTCCGTTCTAATTTATTCGATACTACGAAAATAATACACTTTGAGATAATTACGAGACAAAATGGTTTCCCTAATTCTTTAATCATTTTTATTTACGTAAACTTATACAATAACTAGTGGCAGTCCGCAGGTACTGTAATAAAAATTATAAAATATATTTCATGTAAAAATTGAAATTGATTTTCCAATTTCAGTAGAAACGACGTTGGGGTAGTTCTTGTCACCGATAAAAGAGCTGAGATATAACGGGTGCCAATTTCCATAGCTATTCTTTTAATTATAGCTGTAGGAATGTACATTCTTCAAATAATTTACAAAACAACATGTTAACATTTTTTATATGGGATTTCGTCACTTAAGATCAGGTGAGATTGTGGCCATAACACCTATATATACGATGAAATAAATAAAAAAATAATTGAAATATTTTAAACTTGGTACAACTTTTTTTGAGGGTGGTAGCTAGCCAAATGGGCATTTGAGAAACCCTACCACCATGCTATGGCTTCATTACGATTTCACCTCCGACCACCCCCACCGCTTTCAAAGCTTAGGTTCATTCCAGGGATTCGAATTCAAGTCAATCGATACAATATCAGTACATGGTACCACTGAACCAGTAAGAAATATATCATGAGCATAGCTAACATAGCTTAATTCTGGTTAAGTTGTAAAATAAATCTTATCAAAGCTTAAGACACTTAAAGGCTTTATTCTTGTAATAAAATGTGTAAAGAGCTCGCTCATTAACCGGATGACGTCATTTGAGCTCGGCAAGACACTCGATGCCAAGGTTCCGAGATTGCAGGCCTTACTGAGCTCAACAAATTATATAATTGTAAAATATAGTAACACAATTTGGAAATCACCAGTTTTAAAACTCTTAATTATCTATGTTCGATTAATTATTTATGGTATAAAAAAACAAAGCAGTTCTGAGGACTGTCGACAGAGGTGAAGACTTAAAACTATAAACAAACAGTTGTTATTTTTGGATATCCAAATTAATGGTTTAATAAAAAAAAATTTTGATTGTTTAATTTTTACATTATATTGATACAAAGACTCCGTTTATCGTTAACACGTCACGTGACCATGTCGATGACGACTTACATGAATTTACTCCATATCCAAACCTCCCTATAGAAGTTTTCACTTCATGGGTTTATTACTGTGTATGGTGGTCGCGATCTTTGTCATCTGTATTTAGGTTATATTGCTACAAAGACTCCGTTTATCGTTAACACGTCACGTGACCATGTCGATGACGACTCACATGAATTTACTCCCCATCCAAACCTCCCTATAAAAGTTTTCACTTCAAAATTATCAAACCATTCCTATCGACAGGATTTCTAAAAAAATATTTGAGATCATTGAAAAGCTTGTACATTTTTATCATAATGAGCTTTGAGACCCTTCGACATCTATTAATAATAAAAAATATCCCTTGTTGGAAATAAAAATTATCTTGACCATGTTATTTGGTAAGAATCGGTTTTAGGGATCGCACATTTTACTATAGCATAATTACTAATCTTTTTCGGTTCGCAGGTTTTAGTTATAACATAAACCTATTTGTTTTTTGTTTACATTGATTTATGATTATGGTTCAGTAAGAATTTTTATTTGGCGACATGCCCATTAATCTTACAATTAGACTTATTTGCAGGTATTGCCTCTAAAAAGCTCGCTCAAAAGGTAATAATTCTTCCAATTTGGAAACATATATACTTTAATAAGCATAATATTTATTATCTATACAATTATTACTGATTCTGAAGTGTCTTTTTGTAATGTCAAAATAACAAATGACTAAATGCATTTGAAAGTTTAAAAAATACTCAAAACATCAATTTAAAAACATATGTCTATTTGTTTCGGGTAATCCCCGAAACGGTTGGACCAATTTTGAAAGGACTTTCTCTGGCAGATAGCTTATGTTAGGAGTAACCTAGGCTACTTTTTTTTTTTTAATTTTAATGGTTTCGCGCAAATGAAAAAAAACTGGTAGTGGTCAAACTATTTGGGCGCTCAAATGACATGACTTATACTAAGTAAATATTAAGAGATATTTCAAATTAATGTACTTTAAAATTGTAGATATTAAAAAGACATACAAAAAAGACAGCGAAAGCACATTTCTATCTTCCAAGGATCACTCACAAGAAGCATTTTTATCTTTAATGTGACCGCAAGCAGCGGTAGCACGATTCGCGCGTGTTCCCGATTTACCGCATTCTGTAGTCCATGCGTGCGCAGCCGCGGGCATAGCTAGTATCATAATAAATATATTATAATATAATAACAGTATAAATTTCTTTGTGCCCTATTTTTCTTAATATTAATTACCTCCTTTAGTATTAATTAAAATACTTTATATTATGATGATAGGAACTACAAAATAGTTACAAATGTACAATATATCCATTAAACTGTTTTGTAAGAACCGGTTTTCTCGCTCCAAACTAATACAAATCTATCCTAATATAATGTTATCCTTATGTAAAATAATATTCTTGTTTTCCTAGAAAGTTTGAAACTGTTTCGATATGATAGCCCATGTTCACCAACATCCAATATCCTGAAATGATACATATAGATATCACAGTAAACGCAAAAGTCTAGAGGCGTGCCATTTTTTCCTATACACAATCCGATTCAATAACTATAAAAAAGGGATTTAACGGGAATCGGATATAACTTCGTGTTTGTTATTTATACATCGTAAATATACTTCAAATGAGAAGATATAACAGAAAGGGTACTGAGAAATTAATATATTGCTCATTCGTTCTTATTTCCAGGTATTGAATTGAATGTTTCTAATATTTGATACAGATTACAGACTACAGGGGTTACTATTTGTTTATCGCATTCGTCTATCTGTTAGCAGGATATATGAGTAAAATTAGAAGTATAGGAAATTGCTTTAAACCATGTTATAGCTTAGTTTATCCTTGATCTGGTGGCGTAGGTTCTGCATATGTTTAACTAAGAAAAACATTTGTACCAAATAGAAGATTCTTTGATATTAGATTTTAGTTTGAACTAGAGTTATGTTGGTATAATGGCAGCCGCCATACAAGGAATCAAGATAATGAAGCTCCTTTATAGTTACTTCAACGTAATCATTGCTATAAGGTTAAGATCCATTGTAACTGTAGGATAATGTGTTTGTCAAGAATTATGTATCGCTCCCATTGTATTCTTAGAATTAAGGAAAATTTCCGAATAAAGATACGTGATAAAGCCACCTTACGTTTTCCAAACCATGCTATGAAATTCCCATTGTACATTTAGTAGAAAATAGCTATTCGCTCACGTGGACTACAGAATGCCCGCGCGAACCTTGCTCCCCCGCTCCCGGCTATTTTAAAGACAAAAATGATTATTGTGGGTGTTCCTTAGAAGATAGATGTATACACTTCCCGAACTTTTTTGTAGGTTTTTTTAATGCCTATAATTGTGTAGTACATTAATTTGCTATATCTCTTATGGTTTACTCAGCATAAGCCATTTAAGCGACTGATTTGATTCACCATGACCAGTTTTTCATTATTTGTGCGTAACCCTAATTCTTTTTCTAAAATTAAAGTAGCCTATGTTACTCCCTATATCATCAGCTATCTATCAGTGAAAGTCCTGTCAAAATCGGTCCAACCTGACAGACAGACAGACAACAATTTTAAAAATGGGCATTTTATTATTGGTATCGTATATACTTTCATATGAATTTAGTAAAAGTCTGTTTTTACATTACAAACAGACACTTCAATTTTATTAATTTTATAGACGATGATTGAATTCTTTAAAAGACGAACAAAAATCAACTTTAAAATCCTTACAGGTAAGTCGTTAATAATATCACAAATATCTTTCTTTTAAATACAAAAATATATTCAAATTCCTTAGCAATAAAAATTGCAAATCAATTTTTAGAAACACTTCATTACCTAGCAGCTTAATCGTTTTATTTATGAAGCGAAAGTCGCGAATTGTAATCCTGTTGAAGCTGCTAAAAGTTTTAATTGGTTTGCTAAGATTACAGTTCTGTAAACTAACCTCAAGCGTACCCGTGACGTTATAATAAGACAGTAAGACTATAACACCGATCTTGAAATAAACTTACTAATGGAGACCTTTTTGGTAGCAGAAGAAGATGCATTAATAGCGAAATGCTATTAACGTTTCTGAATAATTTATAACAGTTTTCTAAGAACTTGACTGATCTCCTTTTATACGGGGCACGTTATTTTCTTATTGGGTCCTCTCAATTTCCATAACTTAGAATGTATCACAATCATAAGTGAAATAAAAAAAGTTGATACAAAAAAAAAGTCGTCTTAGACTCTGTGGTTAATTCGAAGTGATATGTTTTTTATCTGAGTTTCAATTATATTGAATTGCAATATCATCATATTAATACGTGAAAATTTCCACAAATTTCTATCTCTTGCAGCCAACATCCACGAGAATATCAAAAAAATGAGCTTAAATTGGAACAAGCTACTCTTGATAGAAAGTTCTGAAAAGCAATGTTATAATCCGATAAGTGATTTAATATGAGTGATAATGTTGTTAAAAGTTTGTAAAGTTTCTTTCTACTTCTAAGCGTCAGCTATATTTTCAAGTTTACTTACGATGTTTAAATACGAAATCAATATTAAACTACAGTTGACATTTTCTTTTATTTGTCAGCCATTCTCGTTAGCGTTCCTAATTCAAATATTTTTATTAATGTATTAGACAGGTTTCATAAAAAAAATGCTTAAATAATACATTTTATGTTTTTAGCTAGCTAAGAAGTTTCTAAAAGTGAATCAATTAAACGTAAAACAGTAGCCTAACTGGATCGATATTGAATCCATCAAGGTCTTCTCTAGTAACTTCAGTTTAAATAAAATCTTCCCTTTTCAAATTTAAAACAATATTTGCTGAATCAACATCCAAAGTGAATCAAGCCTTTCAATAAGCTTGAGTTTTTGGTTCGCCAAGAATAAATACAATTTTCAAGCTTAAAATATAATTTCCAATGTCATATCGTTATATACTCCTATAGTTGTATTCAGAATCCTTTTCTTTGTTGCATGATACCGTCTCTCCATTTACTATAATTTAAAATCTAATTCAAATGCTAGCCTGCAAAAAACTTATAATAATGGGATTGTGAATGATGGATCTATCATGGATTATGGGATCATGTGACCAGCACACTAGCTCGAACACATTTTTACGAAGATTATGCGATAGCAGCCGCAGTATATAACTGGAACAGGTTCATCGAAGCATGGTAGCGTTGACTACACCGACGGCGATTCAGTTGCCTAAAGACTGCGAAACGTTTCAACAACAGTACATCTATGTATCAACGGCTTTTCATTTTTAATAAAAGTCATTGGTTGGCGGTTTCATAATATACTGTTTTATTTAATGTCTCATAGAGGGCGCTACTTGTACATTTATTTTATTTTTTATTTTATATATATTTAATAATATTCTTACACCCCCACTTTATCAAAATAACAACACTTTCAAAGTATTACATACAGTGGAGAGGTAAAGCTACACATAAAAAAAAATGCCTTTTAAGCTCAATATACAATAACAAATATAGTATACAGTTCTGCCTTGGCTATTTTAAATTAACAATTCCAAAATCTTTCATGAACTTATAATGTTTAACAGCTGGCAGACCTTTGGTTAGCAAGTCAGCAGGCATGTTAGCTGTTGAAAAATATCTAGCTTCAATTATATCATTTCTTAAAACTTCTCTAATGAAATGATACCTGATATCAATATGTTTTGACCGTTTATGTGACTGATCATTATTTGCTAACTTTAATGCACTCTGACTGTCATTATACATAACAATTTTACTATAAGAACCAATTATTTCAAACTCTAACTTCTGTAAATATATTGCTTCTCGACATGCTTCCGACAAAGCCATATATTCTGCTTCACAACTACTAAGAGCAACAGTTCTTTGTTTCTTGCTCTCCCAAGAAATTACAGCACCTGATTTAGTGAAACAGAAACCAGTATATGAGCGTCTGTCAGTGGCATCACTTGCCCAATCAGCATCCACAAAACCTACAAGCTCTGCACTTTCTTTGGAATATTTTAAACAATAGGTCTTAGTCTGTGACAAATATTTCAGAATTCTTTTTGCATAATTCCAGTGTACATAAGAATAACAGTTGTTAAACTGGCTTAAATAACTGACTGAATATGAAATATCAGGACGAGTTAGGACAGCTAAGTACATCAAACTTCCTATTAATTTTTGATAAGGTAGCTTTAAGACATATCAAATTTTTCAAGTAACTGATTAATATACTGTTCTTGATTTAAAGTAATTACATTGGTGCTTTTGTTAATGTTAACTCTCATGCCCAAATAATTTCTCACTTGACCTAAATTCTTTATTTTAAATTTTTGACTCAAAATCTCTATTAAATTATCAGATTGAGACTTACAATTTGAATATAACAGAAAATCATCGACATACAGTCCAACTATAGTTTTCTTATTATCACTATGATTTTTAATAAATACACAGGGTTCTAATTTACATTTTCTAAATCCTGATTTACATAGTATCTCCTCAACCCTTTTATACCACGCTAGAGATGATTGTTTTAATCCATAAACAGCTTTTCTTAACTTTAAAACTTTATTTGAATTATTTATGGGAAAACCTTCAGGTAAATGCATAAATATGCTTTCGTTTAGATGACCATTAAGAAAAGCTGTTTTCACATCTAAATGAGTTATTTCCATGCCTAACTGGACACTTATGGCAAACAACAAACGCAGGGTTGAATGTCTAATCACTGGACTGAAGATTTATTGGTAGCAGAGCGTGGTTTTGATCCACGTATATTTGATAATATTCTAACAATTTTATACTTGTAAATGTCCACAGATAAAAATTACAACAAGCTTGAGATTTCAGAGAAGAAAAAATACTTGTGTATAGTTCACACGCGGTAGTAGTGAAACCTTCAAAGAACAAAGAATTAAGTCTCCTTTTAAATTCCTAAATTGCCGAGATTTGACCTATCGACCACTCGTACTGTACATGCAACAGCACGTACAAGTCTGGTCGTCACACCGCTAGACCAATTCGACTACAATCATAGTTGTGCAAGTCAGAACTTGCATTCACCGTGTATATTGTATTCAATCTTATTCTCTCACAGACTAAATTCTATAGATGTATGTGTCTGTCTCTCTTTAGTGTCGCTTTTTCGTTTCCCTACATTTTAAATCACAACGGTACTAAATAATATTTTACTTAAAAAAACTTGTGGAAAGTACTGCATGGTGGTATGGCCTTCGTTAGTATAGGCAATGAACTGAAATAAAATGTTTGTTGTAGAACGTTACATATCATAAATATCAAATCTCGTAAGTACTATTTCATCAAATTCCACATTAACCTTAAAAACATTAAAAGCGATCCGTCAATCCCATATCAAAATGTTTTCAATTTACTCTCTCTAGGCACTTGGAAACTTTTTAAGTATGAAAAAGAACGCACAAGGGATGGCCCAAGTTTGACAGTTTAAGTAGCTCACACGGTCGCGCCGCCTACCGATAACGTTGGGTGTAGCCTGCGTAGGAGATAGGACTGAAATATATAAAAGGCCAGTCTCTCGTGTAACATAGATCTCTGTTAATTCCAAGAAGTGACTTTTGTAATCAAAGTTGGAACACTTTTTAACTCTATGCATTATCATTTGAACACAGTCTTACCTGATGTGAAGTGATGAATTAACCGAAGATAACACGCTTAATCTAAAAGGATTGACTCTCAAGTGCAGCTATATCTGAAAACGAGTACACATCTATGAGTGCTTGGTGACAGATTATTAACTTAAAAGTGGTAGCTTGCTAGGCGAGTATTAGTAAAGTACCTTACCACCATGTAATATCTGATGGTGACTATCGAGATGCAAGTGATTTCTTATATAACATCATTCAGAAATCGTACATGTCTGTAAAACAATTCTTTACCTTTATAAATCTTTTTTATGCAGTTTCATCAAAGGACTCACTGACGAGAGATGAGGACCTGTCTAAAGACATATTTCTAATGAAATATTGTAAAGCTACTTTGAAAACTACTAGGTAGCTAAAGATTAATAAAATAAAATTAAATGACCCCGAAATGTAATGCACGGAAATAAGTTCCAAGGTTTTTGAAGTGAAACTTATTTGAGCATCATGGAAGTAAAATTACAAAGTTGAAATTTAATGCAACAGTTTACGATGTAAAATTTCAAAAATATGTACTTAACCACTCTGGTTCTCTAGAAAGCGGGAGACAAGGAAAGAACAATGATATACGCCGAGAGAGACAGATGAACGCGATAGAATAATAAAGTGTAAGAACGCACGAAATCAAGTACAAAATAGTAAAAAGTAATAAGAACAGGTGTTTTAATGTTTAAAAAGTTTCACTTCTGCTAGATGTACAGCGTTGCACATGCTCTTCTTTATCATGTGTATTGTAGCGTAGATCTAGATTGTTGTGCAAGTGAAGCTGACGGGTGTGAAGTAGTGCTACTTTGCATCCCATCTATCCTCATATTAAATCCTATAATTTGTTACATTCACCTGCTTTAAGATTCTTTTAGCAACGGTTTTTTCATAAGTAAAAAACCACTACTGCCACTACTGGGCAAAAGCTTCTCTCGAAGACAAACACGGGCTTAACCACTACGTCAGCCTACGACTTTTTGGAGGTTTCAAACCCTAACATATTTACCGTTCTGTATTTTAATTTTTATTAGAAACTGTATACGAATTTTCAAATATTCTTTGGTACATGTCGTGAAATTTAAGATTAAAGGTGTCAGAAATTTAAGATGTCAAACCTTGATCAGATAGTTGCAGCATATACAAATTACGACTTTCTAATTTTTTAAATTTATAATCGATTTTAATAGGAATTATATGTCTTGAAAATGAGTAAATCTGATATCTACAAGCTAATTAGTAAAGATTTGTACGGTAGGTTGTTATTTTTTACAAAACGGAGCATATCGTTTCCAGCGAATAACTTTGTTGTCAGCGGTTCGCCTACTTAATTATGTACTAACCCAACTTTACTTTTATCGTAAGATAAAACCTTTGCTGTCGCGCGTGACTTATTAAAAGGGTTACAGTGAAATTTTCACTTTCAGATGTTTTTTTTTCTTCATCTTGAAACTTTAGCTCCGGGCTTTCGAGATAGGGACGACTTATTGAATTATCTGTGTTTAAACTGCGTTGTAGTCCACTGTTTACGGGTCGATGTCGGAAAGTTCTTTTGCCTTTTATCTACATTAGGTTTTGATATTTAATCGTTATTTAAATAAATTGTGTTTTTTTTTCTTCTATAATTAGTTTTTTTTCTTTACAGCTAATCACTCTTTGAAATATAATAGATTAAGTTTTAACGAAATCCCAGGATAGAGAGATAATGAATATAAGACAAAAGACACAATTTGCTCCTTTTATAATAAAAAGACGTGACTCAAAAAAAAATTTGTTGGGGATTGTATAATGAAACTAGTTAAATAGGTATAAAAAAAAAAATTGATGGGGATTGTATAATGAAACTAGTTAAATAGGTACTTAAATTGTAGGTACTGTCCAACAGGCGCTGCATTCGGAGCAAATCAAGCGAATTACAGGATCGTATATCTCTTTTTTACTAAATCTATTATACGTAAACATAAATCCTTAACCATTTAACTAGGAAAATGGTGCTTTTAGTAACTGGGACATCATTCTATCATTGCCATTAGTTTAAAATAGAATTAAATCAGAATTTATCAATATCAATCAAAATTAAAAAAAAAAAAAATTATTTATATCTCGAAGCCACAAAAAATTTAAAAATCTTTTCTATTCAAAAACTGTAATAATATGTGTTGTGGTCCTGAAAAATTTTAAAATCTTACTTGCATTGCTTATCATTTAAAAGAATATACGATTGACAATACTATAAATTCCTTTAAATTTCTTTTCCATATTTTTTTTTACGTTTCATTAAAACGTAGTCAGCACTCGTGATTTTTGAGTTAATTCATTTTATTATATATTACCTACCTAATATGAAATTAGTTTTCTGTCTATACATTCAGCAGGTAATTCGTAAATCACTAAACGTCTTACGCCTAAACGTAATTAAATTAACGGACAATTTCCAAGTACAAGAGTAAGACAATGTTACGAAGTAGAAATCCAAACCCGAAACTTATATTGCGTACATACATGTAATTGAAATACATACTTAGAAATGTTGTGTTTCGTATACATTGAAGAAAAACACGGCCAAGTGCGAGCCGGACTCGCAATTACGGAATTGTACAACCATATTCACTAAAATAATTAGGTAATATTACAAAAGAAAACACCGAACAATACTAACAAAAAGACAAACTATACTGAGAGACAAACTTAACTTTGCCATTGAAAAACTGTCGCCCCATACATCGACATATACCGCGGTCAGTTTACCAACTGCAAATAAGTTTGTAAAGGTAATTTTTTTGTGATGTAATTACAAATTTACGGTTTTCAGAATTTTTCCTTTACTTGTCTTATAAGATATTACTTCTTGCCAAATTTTATGATTCTTGGTTAAGAAGTTTAATGGTTTCACAGCTCTAAGGGATTCACTCCAGGCACTCCTCAGAACAAGAATCTTGACAGACAGATGGAATACGAAGTGATGCTATAAGGGTTACTATTTTTCCTTTTGAGGTACGGAACCCTAAAAACAAAAAAGTGAGTAGTCGCAGAACGTCTGGCAGCACATTTTCCTTTTGAGGTACGGAACCCTAAAAACAAAAAAAGTGAGTAGTCGCAGAACGTCTGGCAGATGTGAAATATCGAAATTATTTTGTACAGATAATATGAATAAAAGGATATTTTATGAAAAGAAATAAATATGGAATAATGAAAAATAAATGTTGATATTTTTTAAAACAAAACGATGATTGCTTATAAGCATTATTAATTGAATGAAAAAAAAAAACTCTAGTGCATAACTACGCGTCACCACACTGTATTAGACGTTTTATATAATTACATAGCGTGGAGACTAATAAAATTAAGCTGAAATTGTTTATATTAATATTAAAACTTTTGAAGTGGAAATTTCTTTAGCCGTGTTGAGCGATTTTTGGTAGGAGAAAAAGTTATGGGTTCAGATGAACTTCACTTCAGCGATGACTTCGACATGCTCGTGACGTATTGCGCTTGCGCCAGAATAGTGACGCGTAGTATAGCGGCCTGTGTAGATGTATACGCATATATATCGACTATATGATATGCGTGTTTTAGTTTTGAAAGGGTAAAATCTTGTGATTTCGCGTCGCCGACATGCTCTGCAATAATTCAAAATTGAGTTTTCACTTCTGTCGGCAATCCTTATAACTGCCTATGTATTTTTGAAATATATTATCTTCAAAATGATTATTTAACCTATAACTGATACGAGAGAATATTTCGCTATTTATATAATGCAGACAATCTACATTAGTTCAACAGGCTGCTAATAGATGGATGGCGCTTTGAATATATTTTCATAAGCATCAAAAGATGGCATTACTAAAGAAAAATATTTTTATATAAATAAAACAAAATCTTTAAAATTTATGTTTAAATCATTCATTTTGATTTGGTGTTGCCAGGGAAAACACATTTGAGACATGATATGGTGTCTCAAAATAATATTGACCAAGCCTTTAGTACAATTTAAGATAACGCGAGTGAATACATCACATACCATCATGCCTCTATCTTTGAAGGATTAGGCAGAGGTTTACTAATTAAATGTACACTCTCAGTTCGCCGTGTTTTTTAGGTCCCATGTAATATGGGACGAGCCTATTGCCATTAATCCAGCACAAAGCCAAACTCCGAGCTACTACTGAGAGTTTCATAGAAAAACAATATTCATTATTATGTAATATAACATTTGTTCGAATAATAGTAACATATTTGATCGGTAACATGGAATACATTTTCAACCGGAGGCGAACCGACATTCTGAAATAATACTGAAACGCACAACCGATAATGAAATAATAGTTAAGCACTATTATTATTATATACAGAACAAAGCAATAAATAGGGCGAGTATTATGCTGTTACCGTGGAAATTCAATGTCTGTTTTAATGTTAAATTCACAATATTGCAGTGAAATTATCCGCGTAACGTGATATTTTATAATCAAATGAAATGCACGGTTTATTGTATTTCCACAGAAATGTTTGTACGTGCTCTGTAATTTTGTAATCAAATGACAAGGTAAAGAAAGGGGCAATTGATATGTATTATAATAAATATAAAGTGGGATCCTTTGTCTGTCTCTACTTTGTATTTCACTGACTAGTAACCGCTGGCTGTTTCATTTTCTTTTGTTGAATTATATTATTTCATAAGAATAATATATAGTTATCTGTCAGCAGTCATAGTGCTATTATATTTTAGCGTTTATTTGGGTAATTGAAAATCGGAACTACTCGGCAGGCTTATTTCTTAATTTTAATTATTGCGTAGAGTGTAAATGCGCGTGGCCATAGGCCTATCGTAGAGTTAACTGAGATAACTGTTTCCCAGAGGGGTTGTGGATAGCACCAATTGAGAACTTTTTGAAAATTGTTTTAAACACTTTATACGTTGAAAATAATACTTATGAATATTTTTTTTTTTCATTAACACAAAAAGATATTAGAAAAATATTTTTCAATTTAAATGAAAATTCACCACAAAAACGCGGTATTATGGTCCGTGACGTGATCATTAATTTTATGTGTAAGAGTATTTACGTTCATATTTCCTGAATGGTGACGCCACGTTTTGTAATCGGCGATTCAAATCACGTGACTAACACACAAACATTAATTTTCCCTTTTATTACAATTATTTTTTCCAGATTTCTATTGTTTTAGGCTTTTTTAACTATAGACCAATATTACTTAATAATTAACTTTAATTTTTAAACATGCCGTCAAATAGCGGCTGAAACAACCAACACCGGTTGGTGCTTAAACAACCAAAACTAGGAAACCAGGAGCACACACATGACAAGTAAGTTTTAAATTATTTTATAGGAATCAAAACATTAAGAAATTCTTCATACTTTTTCCATGCTTTAAACTGCGAGAGGCTTAATGTTGTATTGTAGTTGTCACCTATTTAATTATTGAAACGTCTCCATCGATAGGTAAAAAGGAAACGATTTTAAATAAAAATAATCTTTATATTGATAACGTATCTAAGTTGACAAAAGCGGAGTGTCTTAGATATTATCTCTAATAGCCAATTACTGTGCGATGGAGCTTAAAATGTCCAGGGTGAAACTTAAGGCCCAGAGCTAAATAAAATGGACCGCGCTGGGGGAAATGATCGATTAAGATGAAACATTTTTAAGTTCGGATCATTCGGATTTCAAGTATTAGGCTTTTAGTCAGAGTAAATAAAATTTACCCTGTTCTTTGAAGAGTTTTTGTACTCGCTTTGGGAATTTTTAAAGTCTTTATTTTAATGTTTTTACATTAATGACCTGCATTCAGTATATTTCTCCACAAAACGATGTTACCTTGGGTAATATCTGAAAAAAGTACAATATTATTAATGCATAACCATCCACATATTAATTCGTGTTAATCTATACTAAGAAATCTGTAGTTATGTCTATATATGTAATAGGTTTTCAAAATTTCCCAATAGACATACTTTATGAAGGACATTGATCACGAAAATGCCCTTAAATTTTTTGTCTGTTTTTTTTGTATGTCCAGATTTAACTAAAAAATGGCTTGACCGATTCTGATGGAATTTTGTAAACGGGGAAACATATATCATTTCATAATTGACAAGCTATAAGAGTTGTCAATAATACATTTAGACAGTAAAGAAATAGCAGTAAAAGATTTTGATGAAATTTTGTACATGGGGAATTTAATAGACATTGTGAATTTCCCTTTTTGATTTTTATTATTTTTCACTATTAGTTTTAACATTTTCAGGTTCAATTCAACAATTATTAACAAACGTTTTGTTATGCAGAAAGACGAAATAACCGTTTTATCATTTCAGGCGGAAGTAGCAAAGAAAATTTAGATAAAGTAACATTATGAATTGTCAATAATATGAGTAAAAATAAAATTACGGGATGTAAATAAATTACTACGTAGCAAACATGTGAGAAGCCGCGGGCATATTGCTAGTTTTAATAGAATTTTATTATTTGTATAGATTGGAACAAATTGAGCCCCCAAGTTTGATTGTGATGAAGTTTAGTTAAGTTATATAAAGCAGAAAAATATATCAAATAATATAAATATTTATATTGTTAAAAGAATAATGTATAAAAACAAATAACGGGTAAGAAGTGTCAACTAAGAGTAATTAATTAAACATCGATCGAACTGAGAATGTTTATGAAATCTGTTTGTTTCTACTCTCGGGGCCTTCTAACCTCCGCTATAGCCACTCCAAATCTCACTAACTGAACCCTCAAGCATGTCATTGTCTGCGTATATAATACATGCTTTCAAAAAGCACACTTGTTAGTAGCTGTCGCTAGTGAATAGTACGTACTAAAGTCATTAGTATGGATTCAATAATCATACCGACAAATATCTAAAATTGTATTTTTTGATTTAAAATTTATAAATTAATTTAAAATTAATAATTTCATCTTGAAAATCAGCGAGGTAAATCATGATGAATCAGAGAAACTCGCACGTCTAACTGAAATGCTTTTAAAGCATTAATGGCGCGCAAGCCGGGTCTCTAAAGTGAAGTGTTCACGGTTCGCGACCTTTCACACGGACTCCGTTATATAATGTACATAAATATATTTTTTTAATATTTAAATTGAATTCATTAAACTGTAACCCATTAAACGAGCCGTGTGCTGGTTAGTCGCTTTGTGAATTAATTTTGCATTTTTTGAATCAAGAGCTACATTAAAGAGTTTGCTTATTGCTAGGACACGAATCGATTGGCGTTTCAAATCACCAAAACGCTGTAATGAGTTATTGCAATTAAGTCCATGTATTCCTTCGGTAATCAGAAGTTTGCCCAAAAGTAGAATTACTCAAATCACAGTACTTTTTTTTTCAAAACGGTTAAAAAAATCCTACAACATAATTAATTACCTATGTTTATCAAAGTTATTTTGCGAAGAGTAATTATGGTTATCTCCCTAGGCAATATAAAAGTGAAAATAAAAAATCTTTTACTGTTGAGTAATAGACACTTTGATGAAAAATCTGGGTTACCGAGTTTGTTATTAATTGGCTGGATGAAAACACGAGAAAAATACTAAGTGTTTCTTTCTTTGCAGATTTGTTTTCATGATTTATTTTTCTTTTGTGAAAATTATATAGACAAAGGAACGAGAACTACTAATAATTGCTTTAACTAAGTAGTTATTACAGTAAAGAACACTCAATATGAAATTGACATTTAAACAATTCATAAATTTATAAGAGGTAGGACCAAGCGTCTGCCTATTGTCTAGTTCGAAAAGTTATATCCGATGCTCACTTTTTTTTCGATCTGACTTCACTGTTAGTCATAGGAGCCTTGAAGCTCCAGGCGGCTTTTACAGTTTCACTAGGCTTGGGAGCAAGTGCATAAGCCACCCAACCGAAAAAGCGAGACAACTAACTCAAGGGTACCAAAGTGGCCGAACTACGGCTTGGGCTGTTGTCGGTCGTGAAAAAATGTCGCTATCTAATTATTTCTCTATTCGTAGAAAATTGGATCTAACTAACAAAAATTAGACACAATGTTTATTCGAGAGATTTTATCGTTATCACAGACCTCTATGCATTAGTGCAACAATATAGCGCATGTCGGGTTTTTTGCATTTTATTGTTGGTGCGATTTCCGGTATGGATAAACTTTTTAAGGAATTATTATTTACAAAAATTAAAAAAATATTTCCTTAAAGCAAAATTTGATATTTTCATTATTTAACATAATTTTTCTCCATGTCCCGTTCATTTTTTGCAACCGTATACATGATTCTTTAACGGGAAGATAACTATTTAGCAACCTATCAATTTTGGTCTAAGACTAACTAACTATAGGTAAAGAGGTCTCTTACGAAACTATGTACCCGAGTGGTGTGCATGTGTGTATGTGCATATGTGTGTAATGTTGTATGTGGGTAGCTAAGTGATGCACGTGCACACGTGCAGTGTCACATGTAATGCACGAGCAGCTACCACACCGAGGAACGGACCTACGTTTAAGTTGCCGCTAGAGAGGGTGGACGTTGGGGTATGCGGAAGCGAAATTGACCGCCTGTCCTCTGCGGAGAGAACGGTGGTTACTCGGGCGTGGGCGCTGGCACGCTCTATTTAGAGAAACGGTGGAGTAGTGCGCGTTAACTTTCTCGATTTTATCCTCGGGGTCGATAAAAATATTACGCGCTTGGCGATTATACCGGTGCGCATCGGAGACCGGGTGTAAGTCGCGGCGGTTTTTATTAACGGATTTACCTTAGGCCCACAAGTATTCCTCTGTATTTATGTTTTACCCTCACTACTTTTCAATGTGTCAACTACATAATGTTGTTAACATACGATAGCCTTGGTCAGAGATTAATCAGACAGGTTTTGGGACCTTGATCTGTTATGTAGTTGTTTTTATTTTAATTCATAAACATTTCTAATGTATAGTTCTCCTTATGTCTACCCTCTTTAGTCTGAAGATTTCAAGAATAATTCAAGAAATTTATCCTGCTCACGTAACGTTCGCAATGTGATAGCTATAATAACCCCTTTTATAATTTGTAAATTCATTAAATGTTTATATTAAAATTATGCAACATTAGTTTATTATTTATATGATAAATCATTATTCAAATTAGTAGTTGTGTTAGTGCTGTTGGGTCGGTATTGTTGGTGTTGTCGGGACGTGACGAAGGCTAAGGACGGATATCCGCTGACACAGCGGATTCATGTAACTTACAAACAAACTTTACTAAGCAAGTTTCGTTATATACCATATATGTTAAAATAGAGGCATTGAATTTTGAAGTGACGTATTTTATTCTGCTTAAAGGTCTTGAATTATTTGAAAGAGATTTAAAGGAAGCAAAATCTTGTGTTTCAGGAATAACATAGAGACGAGGTTAGACGAATTTTTATGACATAAACGACCACACTTGATCTTAGTCACAGTTAACGGAAAATGAGGCTGAGTATGAAAAGGCCTTTTTCATACAAACTTGGTTTAGGTTAGAAGCAGATTAAGGCCAATATCGGCAAAGGATACCACGAAAAGATACTTTCTTTTATATTCAAATTAAATATAGGTCTGTGTATAAGCCAACATTACTTTAACGTAATGTAATATTCCATCATTTTGCCACTACTTTTCTAAAGGCAAAAAAGAGTACATGATAGGAAAACAACTAGATACCATTTTTGGCTAAAAACAAAGAAATAATATGCATTCAAAGGAAACTAAATTTGCGCATCCATTAATTTTACATCCAATAAAATTGAGATAGTAAATAATTCGAAAAACACTACTGCAACTTATTGTCCAAGACGCTTGAATCTATAAGTATTAGGTAACCCTGTGAGGGTTTAGGTTCTTGTAAATAATTAAATCTTATATATAATTAGCCAGTAGACTGTAATAATACGAGAATATTTTCCAAGTCTTCTGGATTACTCTCATGTTTTTTTCACAATCAGACTATTTAATCCCAAGTTAGTAGCGTATTAATTTTTTTAAAAGACACACCGAGGACATGAGATTTTGTTGATTTTATTCTACATTACTTACAATACTTACAGCTATTAGAAGCAATAGTGTAATAATTATTCAATAAGAAAGACAATTACAAATTATAACAGACAGACAAATAGAAAAGGAAAGAAATTCAGTCACAAAGAGAACCCTAAAAATTAATAAAAACTAAAACTAATTAAACAAAAAAGTCTGCTTAAACTATGCAGTCTTAGAGAAAATACATTAGTTTTAAATAAATTAATGCTATAATCTAGGTAATAAAATTGCTTGCTCGTTAGTATTAGAAATGCATTCTGTCTATAAGACGTAGGTAGTACTTTACTTACTAGTTTAGTACGTATAAAACTTTGATAATAGATTCTAATTCATTAAAGAAAGAAAAAAACCTTTTGTTTACTGAAAACGATACGATCAAAATTTTACGTCAACGCGGCTCTTACCTTTTCATTGTTAATATTTGTCCCGGGGATTGAACCGGTGATATTACGAATCGAACAGTGTCGTTTATTTTTACAACCAGTACTTAGTTCTATCGAATTTCGGGCTATTGTTATGTGTGTATTAAGTGTTTATTTTGTAAGATGCTTTAAAAGTACTTAATAACGACAAGGGTTATGCAATGCTATGGTTTCGTCGTGTTATCGTATTTATTCGTCCATATTTAACTAATATTACAGTAAAAGATTCGTAGAAAACGACAAAAGTATAGGTAAACTCATAATTACATTATTCACAGCGCCACAATCGTATTTCGAGGAAAATATCTTTTTGATTATACCTACTCTGTGTTGTACTCATTTTTTAGATTTCTACAGTTTGTCGCTTTTTGTATTCGCTCAGGTATTTTTTAATTTATTTGTAGGTATGCGTACTTAACGAAACGATAAAGTTTCAATGTGTGCATGTTCCGCGCGATCGCTATGTTTTATTTTACTTAATAATTTATAGTCGATGTATGTAGTGAATTGTAGACTTTTTTAGAAATTTCTGCAATGTTTGAAAACTTTTCATTTCTATATAAGATCGTAATAATATTGCAAATTTCATTGTCTCTGTCTGTCTGTTTGTATATTTATAAATTAAAAAAAACTTTTAGCTTTTCATTATTTTTATTGTGTCGGTAGGCAATTCATATCTACCAGATCTGTTTGACGGGTTTAAAAATTGTCGTAATAAATCGTTTCGATTTGTAGTTCATCAAATGGATCTTTATCTCTCGGTGGTCGATATTTTCTTAGATTATACGTTACTCGTCATTAGATAAAGTTTGATTATCTTGTCTCAACCTCGTATAATAAAAGTGAGTTTTTATATTCGATTGGCGTCGTATAAGCATTTACCAGTGTCCATTTATTTCTACGGCAAGGTCTTTTTTTGGTCACTAGAAGGGATAAAGGCATTGTTTTGGAAATATTTAGAAATTTTATATTGATATGTCGAAATACAATCCTGGTGTATTAATAAGTTTTTACTATTAGTAGTTTTTATTTGGTTAGTATTGCTTTATTTAATTAGGAATATTTATTTAATTGTATTTAAAACTTGATCGTTAATTTGGATAGTAATTAGTGCTTTAAAACGAGTTACAGTTGAAAAGTAGAAATTTATTCTAAAATAATTCTACCAACGTAAACAAAGAAAGCAACATTTTACATAAGAATTTTTTCTACATTTCAAACAAATTATTTTGTATAAAGCAGCTTGGTTAAGTGACAACACTGTATCTTATGAAAATCATAGTTGAATCCGCAAACAGAAGCGACTAACAAGATATCAACAAGCCATTGCTAGTCCCCGCTGAAACGCGTATAGACCAAAATCGTATTAGAATCACTATATACATAGTGGTCGCGACCTGGTCAGGTACCACTAACAAGATTGATTTAGATTTGAGGAGCTCGCCACTCTCATGTTAGGGGATGAGTCTTCCTCAGATTTATGGAGGAGATCGCAACGGTAGTGGTAAGGATGAATTCAAATTTTCACATTTACACTTTACATCTACACTTTCATCATAGACACAAAATAAAGATAATGTATAAAATTAATAAAATTGAAGTGTCTTTTTTTAATGACAAAATAACAGCTTTTTACTAAATAGTAACTAGAAAGTATATACCAAAAAAAAAACCATTTTTTAAATTTTTGTCTGTATGTCTGATTTTGACGTAACTTTTACTGGTAGAATGTTGATGTTATGCGAATGTGATGTGAATCAATGCGGGCGCTTAAATGGCTTACGCTGAGTAAACCATAAGAGATATAGCAAACTTAATGTACCACGTAATTGTAGGCATTAAAAAGACCTACAAAAAAGTTAGGGAGAGTATACGTCTATCTTCTAAGGAACACCTACAACAAGAGTTTTTGTCTTCAAAATAGCAGGGAGCGGGGAGCAAGATTCGCACAGGCATTCTGTAATCCACGTGAGCGAAACCACGGGCACAGCTAGTTATAAATAAAGCACTTGATTATATTATTATTATATTGAATATTGATATGGGTAATGAAATGAATGCCATAACGTACCACTATGACAAACGTTGAACGTGGTATATGGTGATTGCAATCCAGACGGACACAATTGTCGTATTCTACCAACCTGCAATTTGACTCACATTGAAATTTTTTTCAGGTAAGTTTCGTCAGGTGTTTTCTATAAGAATATTCAAGACGCAATTTATGTTATAGAGTACGTAAGTATTTATTTATTTTGTAGTTGTATTTCAAAACATTCTAACTTCAGCTGTTTTTTGTATATTAACCGTGCAGTGGTCTTAAGTTACAATTTTAATAATAAATTAGCTAATACTGAATGCTCAATTTCGAAATCACTTAATAACTATTTAGTTTGCATAAAAATAATCAAAGTTTATACTCAATAAGTTTGCACACACAGTTTGAGTTTGAATTTTTTTTCCTTTTGCCAATAATGTTCTTAAACAATATTTGTATTTACTTATAGGTAATTCACTTTATTTTATATAGCTGTTTGAATATATTAATTATTAGAAATATAGATAAAATGTAATAGCATTTAATGTGTATACCATCGTCGTTACCTGTAATTAGGATCGGGTCCACGGGTCACATTTAACAACAATATTGCACTTTAAAAAGAAATTGTATTATGTGGATAAATAAATAAAAGATATTGTGTTAAAGTAAATCACAAATATTTTTCCTTGCCCAATATATTGTATTAACTTTGATATAACTTCCTAATTAATAGGTTAAAAAAAAAACTAAGATGACAACGCTATAATATTTTTTCCTGGCAATTTGTGATCTCCTCGTTTGCCTTTGGTAAATGGATTATTTATGTGGCTGTAATACTTTTTAAATTTAGTATTTTCACGTATTCAATTGGCAACATGTTTAATGTTTTTTCGATTCCTTCGCAGCCAATTATACTCACGTCCATTAAGATTATTCCGGCAATAATCGTCCGTTGTCTGGGGAGGTTTTTAATAACAATATTAATCGTATGATATTTAGAAAAACAGACCATTAAGGAGGCCTTGAATATGTAACTTGAAATCGCTGATAATAGAGTCTCTTTTATCCCGACAATATGTTGTTTTTTAATTCGTTTATCTACGTTTAACTATGCCTCTGTATCTATTAAGATTATGAATTTTTGTTAAAATTTTATTTTCAATAGATTCAAGATGAGTAGACATTATACAGACATATAGAAGTATTTACGGGTTTTTGTTTCCAAATATCGTTACTGCTTGAGGCAGACAAAGTAATCTTATTCGATTTTCCTAATATTATGTGTTTGCGCCTAAAGAAGTATTCAATAATTTTATAATCCGGTACAACTCTCCCGTGAATGACGGTGACAGAATCTCTTCCGCGACCTTTAAGCATTGTTAAAGCAGTGTTAATACGTCTTTCACCGTATGTGTCTGCCGCGCCGCAATTATATCTACTGTTGATATGAAGAAATTATAAACTGTAGGTTGTTTTTAGCCTAAAACTTATTGGAACATGTCGTGTGATTGAACCTGCACAGGATATCCTCAAATATAAGAAGAACCCGGAGTTCAAAGTGAGTGGTTTTGCCTTATTATGGGCGACATCGAAATGCACGAACGATTCCGCCATATCTTATCTCAAAAACTTGGATAACGTGACTCATAAAAAATACAGTCTTCTAAACACCCGCGCCCCCCATTATGTATCATAGAGAAACTCGAGATGCGTCAACCAATTAACACCCTATGGACTGGCTGTCTATGGGAATTTACTTTATTTTGAATTTTCAAAATAAAACGTTTATTCTTATCGTCTTTCAAAGCCTTCCATACATATTCCATTTATAACTCTGTCATAACTGACAAAGTGAAAGCCGATGACAGCGAGCTCGTAATTTTGGTGGAATCTTGAAAACGGCTGGCTTATTCAAATCCTTCAGGACGATTCCTTTAGACAATTAGGTATGCTCGCTGAACAAATTGCGAACGCTGGCCTTATATATCGGATTACTGCGATTGAACTTTTTTTTCTTTCTTCCAGTTCCTCTCTCGTTTTAAGGTATACTGACATTTATGCTCCTTCATAACTTTTTTAATGAGCCACAATGTTTTCGATCGTATTTAAAAAGTTTCTTTGACAACTTGGTATTTTTACGACTGTTTTATAAAAAAGTATTTTATGACTTTAAGCTAACGTTTGTAGATGATATCACCACAATCGTGCTAAACCTAGAAAGGTTAATAAACAAAGATGCTGAATAGTAATTGTATGTGCTTGGCTATACATTTTTAACTTTCATGTGATAACTAGCCAGGCATATCATTAGAAAATGCTATAATTACGCTATGGACCTATTATAATCGGGTTCATGATTATGTATAAAAAAAAACTAAATCACTTAACTATAAAGAAAATGTATTAGAATTAATCGAACTTTTTATAAACTTATGTCGCGAATGCATTGTTTCAAGGATAGGCGATGACTGACTGAGTAGTGGGTCGAGAGACGAAAGGAAGGGAGTGAGAATGGTGTGTCAGCGGCATAGGCAGCTGACTAGGCTAGAAAGGGTACAATTGGAAGACAGAACAGATCGATTATCTAATATTGGTTGCATTTTGTATAATACAGCATGATTATTGTGCACAAATGAAACGGGTATGAAATAATAACATGAACCATGGATTCTGATATGTGATAGAAACTACTTGGAAAGCTCTAACAAGGGCACCATTTTATTACAACACTGACATAATCACAATACGCTTAGTAAATCGGAATAATTCCTCACTTGATAATGGCATTAATAATTTACAATAACAAGGATGTTAGCCAAGTTAGGAAAATAAAAAGACGGGTGTTAAATTAGAATCTTTTCAGTATCAATGAAATAGGTAGTGTCTCGTACAGATCCCTTGTAACACAATATGGTAGTGAGAGAGATATCGTCTTGTTAACCCCGACAGAAAAAGAGAAGTATTAATCTGCATCTGTGGAATCGTAGCTCACAAACGGCTGAGCTGATTTTAATCTAGTTGTTTTGTTTGAAAGGTGTCTTAATCGAGAGTAATCTAAGATATAATTCAAGAAAATCTATTCTGCGGTTTAAAGATTATCAGCTATTTTTATGTTGTAAACAGATGTGAGCATCTCCAACAGGTCTGATTGAGTCGAGATTTAATATGATACTTTAATGATATTAGACAAATCTTAACCTGATGCTGCAGCATCATCTGGAATATGTAGGATATGTAACTCCTCACTAATTTACAACAGAGATATTATGCTTGGGCTCATTGGAATGGCCTCAATGAATAGATTACTTTTATTGGGTGCTTAATAAATTTCCAATTTACCTTGTTTACATTGTCGTACCTTTATAGCGGAAAATCTTTATTTTAATAAAACTAATAATAGGTTTAAATTTGATTGCAGACTAAAGGAATTTATTGTACCAATTAAGAATTATTGAAATGGAGCTTCCGAATTCCGTAACAATGGAATGGTGATTGTTCCGATCTCACGATCTACTAATATTGCTTTTAGCGTTTAGATATTAAATTTAAGTAAATATAAGATAACGCGTCGATATAGTCATGTTGTTTTGGAAGCACGCGTGGCGGCAACCCTCACTTGGGCTCAACAAATTTCGTTATAGCTAAATTAGATTTGACTGAACTCCCTTGGGCCCTCGTAATCCGAACGAAGCCAACTCTACTTCGAGACCGCCACTGTTTGCAAATTCGTTTAACAACATATATATTTTATGGTTATATTATTATTGATTGTAGTGTGTGCGTTTTGAATTTGCAAGATTTGACGCGAACATCTCCTCTTAATTATATCAACCTGTATATACTCTCCTTGGCTTGGAAGGGTTGAATTCATATAAAGAAATTACTTGGTAATTATTTTGTACTAGCTGTGTCCGCGACTTCGTCTACGTAGTATACGTGAGTGAAAATCATCAATTAAATAAAAACCTCACCTCACCTCAATCTCACCCTACAGTATTTGACCCGTATAAGCTTTCATAATATACAACTAAGATCATTTTAAATGTTAACCGATATCACAGTTTAACAATCATAGCGATATTATCTATAAGACATAAAAACTGACTACTAAGCTTGAAGTCCTGGGTTCGATTCTCAGGTCGAGCGAATTTTTATTGGGTTTTTCTATGAAATTATCAGTAGCAGCTTGACGTTTGTCTTTGTGCCTGATTAATGGCAATAAGCTCGCCCCCTATTACATGGGTCCTAAAAACATAGCCGGCGAACTGTGGGTGTGTATACCTCTGCCTAACCATTCAGGGAATACAGGCTTGATGATTTAAATATTGCTATCCTTGTTTAGCGTTTTATTATTGTGTTAGGTCCTTGAATAAGATTCCCTAAGTACATTACCGATTTGCCAGTCCAACACGATTTTAATCAGGTTACACTGGGTATTATTTTATTCTATGTTGATAAATATGTCGATTATATATAAATGTTTTCATGCCAAGCAAATAATAAGGCACCAAAATAAACTTTACAGTGAAAGAGGGTTCCAACAGGATATTTAGTTGTTGAGCAATATTCATAAGCTGAAAGCCCATAAACGTAGTCGCTATGACAGTATATTAAACACATTCCTCCTTGTCAAATTTCACAAGACCCTTCCGTTTTACATATTTAGGCGAATGGGATTTATGATGAAGGTCAAACTTAAATTGGTTTCATTAGCGATAAAGATAATAACCCTTTAGTATGATTCATGTTTGTTTTATACCTATAATAATAATAATATCCTTTTAGTGTCGAAATATTGCGCAAACATCTCCATATAGATAAAGGCAAGGAATACTCATCACGAAGACCCGCAACGTACACGCCTCTTTATTTTAACAGAGTATTACATAATCAGATAATCTCAAACTAAAATAGAGTAAAAATAATACTACAATATACAAATAAATTATGCCATACAGAATTTATATATAATAATAATGATTTAGTACAGTTAATTAAGGAAAAAGACATTGCGGTCCAGTGATTTGGGCCGGTGGAATATTTCCGCCGTTTGTACCGATCCATTTTTCACGTAATTACTTTTGGGAACATTATATCGGCTGACAGAATAGAAGTAAAAACATCGTGGGAAACATTAAGAAATATTTTTTAGTACCATGGTATATGGAAAAAATATAGAATCATAAATTTTGCGATGTTAGAAATAGCCAATATATTGTAGGCTTACTTAATGATTAAACCTAAGCTAAGATAAGCTTAAGTATTATTATTACTTTTTATATAAAACTAATTCTAAGTTAGTTTCTAAATACACAAATTTACATTTCATTTACAATTCTCAAAATAACTTTCCTCCAGCAATACTTCGGTTTATACAAGTATTTTAAATTTTCAGAGTGACGGTACCGTTTCAGGCATCCAATCAGTGCAAGTTCACTTGTCAATCTGTCTTCTGATCAATTTAGTTTAACGGTAGCTTCGGCGCTGTCTATCAACCTATTTTAATCTTACAAACCAATCTCAAAACGTAGTTAACCTAATGACAGCGAGTCTTTTAACGTCCGTTTATGTCCACGTGTTGACCATTTCTGTATTTACACCGACATTTTTGCTCACCCCCTCCATTAGTAAATGAAGACCGTACTCCGAAATAAATATTTGCCAATTAGCCACGCAAACTTGACGCTGGCTTGACGTTATTTTGACGTTCAAGCGAAACGCCGCAGCGAGGGCGAAATGAATTCTGCGAATATGCTCGCGACACAGCATATATAGAACAGATTTAATTTAAAAATATATTTATGTGGCAGCACTTCATTACAATGTCAGTGTCAATTTAGCGAAGATTCTAATGTCTAACAAAACATCTAAATCTGATTACACAATAAGTTTAAGAACCATGTCAAGCCGATTTTACTTTCAAGTTGTTATAATAGGATTGATCATTCCTCCCAATCAGTGAACCTCTTCAATCCCCTCTCTGTATATCCACTAAAACTAATGTAACTGTACACGCAATAAATAAATAAGACAATTATAATCCTGAGTTTCTTATAGGTTCTTCTTTTTAACTACCGATGACCGAATCGATAGTTCTGTTTATATCTCATAAGTGACTTCTAAAGCCTGAAATAAAAAAAATGTTTTTGATTTTAACCGCGACCTCTTAAAAACAATCGTTGTAATACAAGGTCAAAATCCTTCGTTACTATTTGTAATTCACCTATAAATGAAAACCTCTGAAGCAATGATTAATCAGTAGTAACGTATTTGGAATAATGCACCAATCTACGTAATCCTACAATCAGCAACATTTTGTTGAAATCACAGCATGCTGGTAATAGATATCCTAACTCCCTTTTATCCAGCGATCATCACCTGTAATCTAATAATCCGTCGTCAAGCACTTGTCAGTGTGATCCAGCAGATGCTCATGAGAACTAGACCAGTTTATAAGTTTGATATGTCACCATATTTGCATATAGTAATTTAGCATTAGTTGAGATTGCAGACAAACGTGAGTAAAATTAGAACAATTCAACAAAAGCCAACCTATCATCAACTATTTAATATACATAATTTATCAATACAGTCGCAGATAATAACTGTATCAAACTGCAAGTATCTTTACGGTTGCGCTCTACCATTTACTCATATCTGCCATTGCTCCAAAATCCAGTAAAAATTATAAAAAAATGTAAATTAAAACAGAAAATGCCTTCGTTACGAACTCGTCTACAATGAGAGCCCTTTGTTGCTTGTTATACAAAAGTGATTCAATTCGTTTGAGAATTTTAGATACCTTTAGCATATCAAATCTAATTTCTATGTTTAAGATATCCCTCCAAAAGTACTGATCTTAGAACTTTATTTCTAAGTATGAAACAGTGCCGTCGACACCAATGAAAAACATTTGCTATAAATCAATCCTTTCTCAAACCGCAACAATATAGTCTTTAAACGAAGACGCAGAGCTAATTTATAATTGCTTGGACTATACGTTCAACCTTTGTAGGTTTTTGTTCTCTAAACGAGCTTCTGTGTGTAGTGAACCTTTTGTTCTCTGTAATTGTGCCCGCGATGCTTAAATAAATGTGGTCGCGCCCTGTCGCGAGCTCGAACTTTCGGTATGGTTTTAATTTGCCAACGTTTATAAGGCTTGTTTGTGTTTTGTGTTGCTTTAATTCATTATTTGCCTTAGTCGAGACATTTTCTAATATAGAAATGAAAATAAGTTTAAGTATATTTACACGAGTATTATTGTCATCCATAATAAGAGAAGAATAATCTAAACTTTATTAACATTTACTAATACTAACATAATTAGTAAATATAAATAATGTAAAATTATATCATATGGTTGCGCCGCTTTTATATAGTTTTAAATATTGTGCGATATTGTGATCGGTTCGCAACTTTTTCTATCTCCGCTTACCCTCCCTTCCTTGGCACATGCAAACAGTTCGACGCCGCGCCTCGTCGAATAAAGTTGATTTTCGCTCGGTTGTTGATACATTGACTTAGTGCTCGTCAGTGTTATGACGGAGAAGAATTTGGGCAGTACGTCGAAGACGACCACCTAGCCGGCTAGCCAGGCGATACCGGAACCCACCACGAGGTATGTGCCAAATTCCTATCCTATATCCATATAGCTGATCACAATCCCCGCAAATACAGTCCACTCAATTAGTATTAAATGCGCTGCGCTTCCAACGGCGCAAGCATAATTTTTGGACCTCACGAGCAGGATATTGAATCCATCGTTAATTTAATTATTCGCTATATAGTACATTATTCCATAGGGAATAATTGCTTTGCACCTAAATATCTATATTTTAGTAGAAAACCCGCAATAGATATTCAGGACTAGAACTTAGGTAACCTATCTAGTGCATAGGCATAGGGTAGGACTAACGCTCTAAGTATTTAGAATCGTAGTTTGTTACTTATTAGTTTGTTCGCACCGCAACCCTTTTGTTTAATTTAGTTACATTTGATTTAGTTTGGAATGTAGGTAGGTAGAAAATTCGAAAGAACGTACGAAATTAATTATCAAGCGAGTGTTTAATCTTTCTTTTCGTACTTATTTTAGGTACCTACGTATATTTGAAGTTTTACCTGGGGCTATTTAATTATTTGTAAAATAAACTCTCAGGACGAGGCAGCGACGTGACCTAGGGGGTATTATCCGATCTGTATATTTATCGTTCGATAGCTCCGCACTGTTATCTGATCATACATATACCTAACTACCTATTCACAGTCGCACACTACTGTTCTCCACCGCTTGCGTTACGATTTGGTTTGTTTGTAAGTAAGTAGGTAGTTGCTATTTACTTGTCGCTATGCCACCCAAGGCTATTAATCGTGATAATGATCTAAGGATGTTGTATGCTAAACGAGATATGTTATTTTCTCGCATAAAACTCATTTCTGATTCTTCGAAAAATATTTACGATGAAGAGACGAAAGAATCATTTCTATGTTCAATGGAAACTGTAGACGATATTCGTATAGATTTTGAAAAAACGCTTGATAAAATTAATACATTTGAATTAGAAGTGAATCCTGATTTCGTAGTTAATTATCAAAATTTGTCGTCGTTTGAAGATTTGTTTTGTCGCGTAAAGCGAGCCGCGAAATTGTTGCAAATACCTACAAATTCAGAACAAAAACCGATTGTTGAACAACCGCTCAAACGCGATAGACCAAAATTACCGCCCATCCAAATTCCCGAATTTAATGGTGATATTAAAAATTGGCCTTTGTTTTATGATAGTTTTGAGAATACAATTCATAAAAATGAAAATTTAACGGATCATGAAAAATTACATTATCTCGTAAATAAACTTACTGGCAAGGCAAAATCTGTTTGCGCCGGAATCACGCTTTGTGCACAAAATTATGAATTAATTTTAAATACTTTAAAAGTAAAATACGAAGACAAAAGATTAGTGACAAGTGCTTATTTAGATCAAATATTCGATTTGAAAAATGTTTCCTCTTGCAATGAACACAATTTGGAAATGTTTTTAGATATTTTTGCATCATCTGTTCGCGCCATAAAGAATCTTAAAGTTAATGACCTTAGTGATTTTTTGTTTTTGTACATCGGCTTAAAGAAATTAGACACAGAAACTGTTCGTTTATTTGAAATGGACAGACGTGGAGACAATCAACTACCCACATTCGACGAGCTAGAAACGTTTGTACGCGATCATATTAAAGTCTTGCAACGCACTTCGGCACCAAAACATGAAGCTACAAAGAAAATTAATTCTGATCGTCGAACGGACGCGGTATCCAAATCATTTAAGCCCACTCAAACATACGTAAATATCGCATCACAGTCTGTTTGTTCGTTGTGTCACGCTCATCATGACCATATTTATAAATGCTCGGGTTTCCTAAAACTTACACCTAGTGAGCGTTATAAATTTGTTCGTGCCAATAATTTGTGTATCAATTGCCTTAGTGATGGACATCGTGTTTCATTTTGCAATTCAAATTCTAGTTGCCGTAGATGTCAAAACAAGCATCATACATTGCTTCATTTTAATGATAAGAATGCCGCATCCAATGTGAGCAGAGTTGGTTTATCGCACGGTGGTAATGGTTCGTCAGTAATAAACTCTGCGCCCGCGCCCGGCCGCTTCTACGCAGTCGCGCAGCCACCCCCCGCCACTACCCGGTTACCATCCATTGGCGACGCGCAGTCCGACACTGCGAGCGCGTGCGCCGCCGCGGCCTCCGCTCACACCGACCATTCAAATGACGTCGCCTTATGCTCGTTATCGTTATTGCGAACTCCGACTACTGTGCTTCTCGCGACCGCTCGTGTAATAGTTGTAGATGCGTATGGAAAAGAACATAGTGTTCGCGCTCTTTTAGATAGCGCTTCGCAGAGTAATTTTGTTACTCTCGAGTGTTGTCAACGCCTTGGTTTAGATATAAATAAACGGCCTGTATGTTCTGTAGTAAAAGGAATTGGAGGTTCTGTAAAAACCATTCAGGGCTCCCTAAAAATTAAATTTCACTCACGTTTTGACTCGAGAATTAGTTTTGATATGGATTCGTTAGTTGTAGATAAGGTGACTGAACGTTTGCCGACGGTCTCAGTCAATACTTCAATGCTGTCGAATTTTGATGACTTGCCTATGGCCGATGATACTTATGCTATTCCAGGAAATATTGAGATGTTGGTTGGAGCCTCGATTTTCCCGCACATCCTGTTATCACGTAAAGTTCACGGTCATCCGTCACAAACCGCACCGCACGCACTGGAAACGGTTCTTGGATTTGTTATTGTTGGTACAGCTCCCGCACGAGTGGATTCTTACTCGACCATATCCTACTGCTGTGCCGTCGAGCCTCTAGAATCCGCCGTTCGTAAATTTTGGGAAATTGAAGAAGTCAATTGCCCTCCTATTCTCAGCCCAGACGACAAAGTCTGTGATGAGTTTTATAGCCGCACAACTACTCGTGATGGAGATGGTCGTTATGTTGTCGCGCTCCCCTTTAAGGGTGATATTTTTGCTCTCGGTGATTCTCGTAGGTTAGCCGAAAAACGTTTTTATTGTTTAGAGAAAAAAATGCTAGCGTCTCCTAAGTTGAAACAAACTTACGACGACGTTATAAGGGAATACCTAGATAAAGGCTACATCTCGCCCGCACCTATTGATACTGTGGAGTCTATGAACGTTCCGTCGTATATTATACCACACCATGGAGTTATTAGGGAAGATAAATTTACCACAAAATTGCGCGTAGTTTTAGATGGTAGCGCTAAGACTAGTACGTCAGTTTCCCTAAATGACATATTATATAGAGGACAAAATCTGCAAGGTAACTTGTTCGATATCATAGTTAACTTTCGCTTGTTTTCGATTGCCCTTTCAGCCGACATTCGTCAAATGTTTCTCTGTATCGGTGTAAACGAACGCGACCGCAGATTTCAGCGCATTTTGTATCGATTTTCCCCGCAGGAACATTTGAAGGTTTACGAGTTTAATCGTGTTTGTTTCGGGCTGAAGTCAAGTCCTTTTCATGCTCTGCGTACAATAAAGCAGCTTGCCTCAGATGAGGGATCTGCATATCCAAAGGCTAAGGAAACTATAGAGACTAGCCTCTATATGGATGATTTTGTTTATTCTGTAGAGAGCGAGATAGAGGCCATTGAAACTGCCGCTGAAGTAATTAGTCTCATGAAAGCGGGTCAGTTTGATCTAGTGAAATGGACTAGTAACTCGCGAAGGGTTTTGGATTCAATTCCGCCATCATATCGCTTGTCAACTGTTAAAGAGTTTGACGAGGGTGATTTGCACAAGATTCTTGGCTTGCGCTGGTCACCTACATCAGATTCATTCAGTTTTAAAGTTTGTTTGACTCCACCAACTTGCACCAAACGTATTATATTGTCTTGTGTAGCTAGAATCTGGGATATAATGGGGTTTGTAGCTCCTGTAGTTTTGTATGCAAAGCTTCTTATAAAAGAGCTTTGGTTGTCAGGTTGTGACTGGGATGACAAGCCGCCAGATAGAATCGCTCATTTTTGGAATCGTTTTAGGGAAGAGCTTCCTTTGCTCGACCAAATTAAAATCCCACGGCATGTTGGTACCAATAAACATAGTATCATTACAGTTATTGGGTTCGCAGACGCTAGCGAAAAGGCGTATGGAGGCGTTGTTTACTTCCACATTCAGAATAATGACAACCTCTCAGTGAGCCTTATTACTGCCAAGTCTAAGGTTTCACCTCGTAAAGTCGTGTCTCTTGCGCGCCTTGAGCTTTGTGGTATACTTTTACTATCAAAACTCATTGGTACAATTGTCACGGCTTGTCATAACCGCATTCGTATAAATAGAATTTTTGCATTTTCGGATTCAACTGTAGCCTTGTGTTGGGCTCATTCTTCTCCCCATCGTTGGGACACCTTTGTTGGCAATAGGGTCGCAAAAATTCAATCTGAATTATCACCGCAAAATCTCTTCCACGTTGCTGGCACGGATAACCCTGCCGATTGCTTATCTCGTGGGCTAACTCCTGCGCAGATGTTAGATCACCCGCTTTGGTTTCACGGCCCTTCATGGACCCAAGCATCGCCCGAAGAGTGGCCTGTTTGTCCTTTCAACCTATTAACTGTGTCAGAACCACCAGAACAAAAGAAAAGTACTTTGGTTACAACTGCACCACGCGAGGAGTCACCAATATTATTGTTGTCGAGTAGACTGTCGTCTTGGTCTAAACTCTTGCGCTGCGTAGTGTATATGTGTCGTTTTGTTAAAATATTACCACCGCGTGAGTACATAGTTGCTGCAGATCTCGATAAAGCTGAGATAATTATTCTCCGTGAGCTTCAGCATAACTACTTCTCCACTGAATTTAATAAACTTAAATCTAACAAACCTTGTAGTCGCGCTTTTCAGTGTTTAAAACCCTTCTTACAAGATGGGCTCATACGAGTCGGTGGCCGTTTGAGTCAATCAAACTTGGTGTTTGAACACAGACATCCGGTAGTTTTGCCACGAAAAGACCATGTTCTTAATCTTTTAGTGGATTATTATCACAAGATAAATTGTCACGCAGGACCTGATTTGTTGATGTCGATTATGCGGCAAAAATACTGGATATTTTCTGCTCGTAATTTGATTCGCTCTAGAGTACACCAATGCGTGCCGTGTTATAGGCTTCGTCCGAGAGCTGCAGCTCCGGAAATGGCTGACCATCGTGCTTGTCGTGTAGTAGAGTCAGTTAAGCCATTCATACATACCGGAACGGATTACGCCGGTCCGTTAAGAGTAACGATTTCACGCGGTCGTGGTATACGCTCGACGAAGGCTTATGTGTGTATTTTCGTTTGCCTGACAACTCGTGCAATTCATATAGAGTTAGCTAGTGACTTAAGCACGTCAAGTTTCATGGCTGCGTTTAAAAGGTTTTTGTCTCGTCGTGGCGCTGTAGGACAAATGTATTCGGATAATGGCACAAATTATGTTGGAGCTAAACGTAATATCACAGAATTGCATGCATTTTTACGATCAAAGTATTTTAACACTGAATTTGCTCAAGTACTAGCTGAAAATCGCATTAAATGGTCGCTGAATACCCCCACCGCGAGTCATTTTGGAGGAAACTGGGAGGCCAACATAAAGGCCTTAAAATCGCATCTATATCGCGTTATAGGCGAGCAGATACTTTCATTCGAAGAGTTAAGCACGGTGCTCGCTCAAGTGGAAGCGGTTATGAACACCCGCCCACTGTGTAGGACGTTGTCTAGTGATCCTTCAGAGCCACTAGCACTAACGCCTGCACATTTTTTAAACATGACTCCTCTCAAGTATCTGCCTTGTAGAAATATTGATGAAGATCGACTACATGTTCTTTCGCGTTACGACTTATTGGATAAACTCGTCCAGTCGTTCTGGAAGCGTTGGAGGACAGACTATTTGCACACATTGCAGTCGCGTCAAAAATGGAATACACCATCGACTCCAATTACTGTTGGAACGGTCGTGATTATTAGAACTGAAAATACACCGCCTCTACATTGGCCTCTAGGCATTGTTGAAGAAGTTTTTCCTGGATCCGATGGCATTACTCGCATTGTTCGCGTTAAAACCGCAACCGGATCGTATTTACGCCCGGTTGTTCGCCTCTGTCCTCTGCCTAATCTACAGTAGCAGTGGTTAGTTTACTTTAGGTTTAGTTTATCATAGATCCGCTTTAGTTTAGTTATTTGAAGGGAACCCTTCAAGCCGGGGGAAATGGTTGCGCCGCTTTTATATAGTTTTAAATATTGTGCGATATTGTGATCGGTTCGCAACTTTTTCTATCTCCGCTTACCCTCCCTTCCTTGGCACATGCAAACAGTTCGACGCCGCGCCTCGTCGAATAAAGTTGATTTTCGCTCGGTTGTTGATACATTGACTTAGTGCTCGTCAGTGTTATGACGGAGAAGAATTTGGGCAGTACGTCGAAGACGACCACCTAGCCGGCTAGCCAGGCGATACCGGAACCCACCACGAGGTATGTGCCAAATTCCTATCCTATATCCATATAGCTGATCACAATCCCCGCAAATACAGTCCACTCAATTAGTATTAAATGCGCTGCGCTTCCAACGGCGCAAGCATCATATATCATAAAATGTCATCATAATAAATTTATATATTATTTTTCTTTATCTAGGGAATTATACTGCGATGTAAGGTAAATCGAAAAATAAATTTTAAGTGATGTTACTTGCAAGAAATATATATATATTACTCTAAAATCATAAGTAATTTACAGTTAATTTTCATAAAATATCTCTTAATAAATCAAAGAGTACCCAACTAGTGGAAAAGCACCTAAATATGTGTATATATTTACTTGAAAAAGTTATGAATATTTTAGTAACGTACGACAAGCAAAGCTTCATCGTAACTGGGTTTTTCGAGTTGCCGCGAAACAATAGTTTAATTTAAGAGATATTAAGTGAGGTAGGATACAGAATTTTTTTTTGGAGATTTGTCCCCACTTAAGGTAGTCTGATTGGTGAATGCCTTCACCCTACAGAAGATCGGAGCCAAATAATCTGGTGTAGTGTTTCTACGGTGATTAAGGCTTCCAGAGCTCCTCGGGGTAGAGGGTTAAAGGTGATACTTATGTCATTACTAACATCTACAGATTACGGTAGTTGCCTACGATCAGGCGGGCCGTATGCTTGTAGCCTCCTAAGTTGTATAAAAAACATGGCAATGTATTTGAAAGTTAAAATCCAGGAAGAGTAAGTAACAAATACCTACCACTTTCATAATTGTTTACCGACAACAAACAACTGAAAGTAACTAATTCACTTAAACAATACAGTGTTAACAATAGTCTTCGTAGCAAAAAGTTAAAATGTATTTTGAAATGTTCAATGCAAATTTGCTAGTTATGAAGCACTGTACAAAGGTTGGAACGTTGTAAGGGAGGAACGCGTAGATTTAATGTACGTTGCAAATAACGTTAATAGATGTAGTACTGAGAGCTACTAACTATTATAATTATGAAATGTTATGCGAAATTAAATTAACCATCTCTTGTATTAATTCTGTTCTCATAAACTGTAGCAAAGGAAGTAACTGAATATAGAAAGGTTACTGAAAAAAAAAAAACTGAATTAAATATATTTAGTCGAGTATATTTTTATAATAACCATAACCTATTTTTTTATGGACCGATTTGGATGATTCTTTTATTTTGCATAGAAAATACCTCAGGGTTGGTCCCATTTTAATTTCAATGGCATTGGACCTTCAACTTCGAAAATACACCCGATTACTCTTCAAAATCATTAAAGTTGGTTTTCGTTCTTCTTAAAAGGTGTCTTATAAATCAGTCAGTCGTGCATAAACAATCATCATTTCAGTTAAAATGCTTTTATGATATCACTACCGAATGTATTCATGCCATATAATATAACTTGTGCGTCGATACCAACTCGTGGGAACCGCTACTTCTTCTTTTCTTAGCGGTCGCGAAATTTGCAACATCAATCTGTTTTGGTTGCTATGGAATCTCATAAACGTATTCATGTTATGTTTCATCATTACAAGTTACTGTAAAACCGGTATATAACTTTTGGTAAAACGTCTACGGCCAGTGGTCAGTTTTTGGAAGCTTAGACAGTGGTAACAAAAATACACACACAAAGAGAGATACCGTATGATTCTTTGTTTGAATAAAACACACTATAGTTCTGTATTTGTAGAGGAAATACCTCGAGGCAATAGCGGTACGTATGTTTTCCCTTAGATGTCCGCTCTGTTATTCTACCACTGATTTGTTTTCCGCAACGGGATAGTTTTCATAATAATATCAGGTAAAATATTAGAAGAGAACTTTTAGTGTATAATCTTTTGCAATAACGTTCAACATAAGTTATACAAATATAATTTATAACACACTTATAAGTTACAATGGTATATCGGCGTAACATAAGTTTTTTAATAGACGTAATAATATGATCACCAATCACGAAGCACGATCTTTAGGTGCATCAAAACCTACATTGCTATTATATCTAGGGGTGTGTTCTATAGCAGGTTTTACTGTCAAAAGATTATTATAGGGTGGATACATACATATACACAAAATTATGTAAATAATAGTAATATCTGGAAGTGACACCCTCTCTGTGCATGCAGTAAGTTATTATTATTGTATTATATTATTACTTTGGTACAGTTGAAAAAAAAAACCCGATCGAGTTTCTTGTCGATTCTTCTCTATGAATGGAATAATTTTTGGATAAGTAGTAGCGTTTTGACGTTCGTAAGTGCCTTCTTGCCTAAATTTAGAATTAAGAATTTTTTGATTATGATTTGCTTTTGATAACAGGTTCAATAAGAAATCCTACCCACCTGTACCTGTTCCAAAGAAATAACACTTCCAGTAAACTGTTGCCAAATAACAGCCTATCTCTTTCTATTACTATAATTCAAAACAGTGAAGAGCTTTGTCCAAGTCATATTGTTTGTATATCTTTCTAACAGAGTACAAATCCTTAAGCTCGAACAGAGAAGAGCATGTTCTCATTTGAAACAGTTTACTTCTATTTCACACAACAGTATATGGTGGGACAGGTGCTTAGAAATGGCCTTTTCAGTTTACAGATAACAGTTCCAAGCTGTTACTGGCAAATACATGGCAAATAGAAGTTACGGCTGAACATCCAAAAAAAAAATATACATTCGAATTTTTTTGGAATCGGTTAAAAATAAATATCGTTCATATAATATTACTACAACTACCAATGACGTTTTATAAATAGACCCGTTATACTTTCAATGAAAGTAATTTGAAAATGACACAAATACTGTTATTAGCGTGTTGTAACAAAAAGGATAGGAAATCAGAGCGTAAGGCGAAAACTCTGTTGTCAAAAAAGGATAAAAGTTTCTTCTCATTCACGATACCATGTAAAGAGCGCCAATGTCGTACCTACTTATAAAAGATCATTAACAACTACTAATTTTGTATAAAAATTATCTTTATCCCTAATCTAATATCTAATAATTAGATCTAAATGTTCCTAGGAAGATACCAAGATTTCCTATTCAAAGAACCTTTTCTAAAACACATTTCAGAACGAATATCTGTTCACCTTTGAATCGCTTTAAGGAGTTGTATAGTGATGTTATTATTAACGTTTTTAATTGCTCTTTCTGGAATTTTCGCTCAAAATTGTATGACTCATTCACTATTTCATTTGATTTGTAGCGATTTTCATATTTGTTTTCGTTTTTGTTGGGGTTGTGCTGTGGCATAATGTAATAAGATGTGCATATCTGTAAAGATACTTCAC
Source organism: Saturnia japonica (assembly GCA_033032175.1). Taxonomy (NCBI): domain Eukaryota; kingdom Metazoa; phylum Arthropoda; class Insecta; order Lepidoptera; family Saturniidae; genus Saturnia; species Saturnia japonica. Next base: position 2,351,017 of record CM065317.1, read on the forward strand.
ACAGTCCTTAACTGGTGATGTATTTGTTATTGTAATATTCTGTGAATGTGTCGTTGGTGTGACAATAAATTAATAAATAAATATTTTATATAGGTATCACATAATTTCAGCGATAAGCTTAACTTAGGTAAGTAGTTTAAGATTTGTATATGAATGGTATATGTATATATATTGGTATAAAATTTGTAGCATAGTAACATGAGTATTATTGAGATCTTTTTTCGGTCTAAATTTCAATAGTCCAATTTGTTTCTATTGTTTTTAATGGCTCGGAACATTGACAGTACAGTCCCTGATGGTGAGCACAGCACAATCCAAACACAACGGTGACCACCGAGATATCTAAATCCATCAGTGGTAGCCGCTGTCATATCGGCCTACATAAATATATCTTCACGTTACGCTTAAAGGAGCCCATGTTGTAAGAAGGAGGGAACACAATGGCCGTGACCGGGAGAAGCTTCTATTTCACGGTACGACAAAGATCATAGAGAACGTTTTAGTTCGTGCCGAGATGGAGGTTACCCTAAACTGTGACTCCGAAGTCCAGGGCGTGTGGTTCTGTTGTGGAAAGGAAAAGGGTACCTATTTAGATTATATAAATTTAGACAGTACTAAAAATTAAATATCTATTTTAGAATTTAATGGTATGTTTATTGCCAATATAATATACGGTCATACCTACATCAATCATTTCACAAAAATTTATTCAACGTTTAAAAAAAAAATAACAGCTTTTTTGTATCAGGCTGTTATGTATATATTTTTTATAAAACACGTAAATCATTTCTAGCTTCTCCTGTATTTGTAGGTATCGCTATTAATACGGAAAAAAGATGTGCAATTCTTTAGATAGGTAATATTACAGTTACAAAAGTAAAAATGAATGTAGAAATCCTTAGGGATCTAGTAAACTGTTACAGAAAATTTTTGCAACACGCTAATACCCCGTCTCTTCAGAGGTCTGGTTGAAAATATCCTCTTTGTGTGTCACTGCGAGTAACAAAGCAAAATTTAATTCACGCTGCCTTGGAGCAACGAACACATGTGCTTTAGTTCACATCTTATACCGTCTGTTTTACTAAAAACTGGGTTGGTTTTGTATGCCGCTTTGTTAGTTTTATATAATGCTCGCTACTTCAATGTATAAGTTTTATGTGTGTATCATTCAATTACTATACCGAAATGCTAATCGTCGACCGACGTTAGTTCGAATCCTTCCAATGAGCCTGAGTTATTAGGGAAAGAAAAACAACGTTATAAAACCATAACATGATGGTAAGACATTTTCTAATACCTGCCTGGTTAACTGCAATTCTCAATAGTAGTAGGTATCAATACAAATTGGTTAAAAATGCAATAAAAAGAATCAAAATCTAAGAAATTATGATAAAAGACAAGACAAATTTTAACAAAGAAGAAAACCAATTTCAATAATTTTGAAGAATTCCCGGTGTATCTTCGAAGTTGAAGGTCAAATACCAATGAAATTTAAATGGGACCACCCTTGAGATATCTCTTATCCAACATAAAAAAATCATTCAAATCGGTTCATAAACAAAGATGTAATGACTTCACATCCATAACATCCAGACATATTTTTTGATAGTAATGCAGCGTTCAACTGAAAAACTATTCAAAATTCGATAAACATATGTAATTAGCACACATATTAACGCAAGCACACACACACACTAACACCAGAAGCGCTTCATCGTTCTTTTTCATGAAATTAATTTAATGATTTCGTTTGGGCATAGGATTGTTTTTTGTGAGACGATTGAAATCATTTTGGCTAAGCCAATATCAACTTATTTATGTATATGTATGTTAGAATTCAAGAGCAGTAAATTTCCTAAAAAAAAAAAATTATTAAAAATTATATACATTCGAATTGAGTGCTCCCGTCTTTTGTTGGAGTCGATTAAAAAATAAAAAGTTCTCTGTTATCTTTGTCGTACCGTGAAAACGTGGAACGATCTCCCTGTCAATGTTTTTCCACATTCTAACGAGATCAGGTTCTTCAAGTATAACGATAGTATGTCGATCTTTCGGTGGTCGCCGTTGTGTTTGGATTTTACTGTGCTTACCATCAGTGACAGCACCGTCAAGTATCTATAGGTGTGCTCCGGCAGCTGCACTTGAGAGCCAGTCTTCTTACTTGACTTAGCATGTCACCATCTTGGGCCACATTGTGACAAAATATTAAAACTATAAAAAGGACTTATAGAAACCATAAATGGTTCAACTACGGGAGCACTATCACCATAAGTCTGTGTCTGTCCATTGGTCTCCCCCAAGAATCGGCACTGGAATTGATGTTTGGTCCTTCGCTTTCAGTTGAATCCAGGCACTTTGGGCAGATTGTTGCTCAATATTTTCGAGAAGGCTGTTAAACGCGGTCTTCACTCTTGAACTTGTCTACCCCATTGGTTATCAGTTATTCAGCATATGTGGCCAGCCCACTGCCATTTCAGCGAGCTAATACTTTCTACTCTTTCGATAACCCTAGTTTTCTATCTGATTACATCATTTCTGATTCTATCCTTCAAATAGGTTCCGGGCATAGCTCTTTCCATAACTCGCTGAAACCAGCCAAACTGTGAGTGTCTATGTTTCGGCTCCATAAGTCATCACCGGTAGAACACTGATTGTGGAATAGAGGATTTGAAGACTTGACGTAATTTTCCGAACACTGTCTAACTTAACTGTATTCTCCTGCTGGCCTCCTTGTCGAAGTTGTGCCTACCAAGCTGTAAGATTCGCCCAAGGTAAACGTACTCTTGTAAAACTTCGAGTCGGCTGCTGTTGATTCAATGGGTTGTGGAATGACCGGGAGCACCATGGCTATACTTATTTCTGCCTAAATAGCAGCAATACCCGAGTTGCTATGTACTGGTTTGAAAGATGTGTTAGCAACGCGGATTAGCACACGAGCCGTCACAACTAAGTCCTCATAAGTAACAATTTATTATTGCCATGTCTCAGTAAGAACTACAAGTGTAGAGCTCCAGGCCACAGGAGCCGACTTACATTCATTAAAATGGGCGCGTGCGTCTGCCCACAACGAATGTGCTACGTCAACCTATACAGAGCGGGACCGCGCACCGAGGGCGCGAACGCGACGGAAACGATTCCCTCGTATTCTGTATAACCGACCGCGGATAACACGCTACGGTAACCAGCTGTCTGGAAACCAGTGCGTGCGAGCCCCTCTCACTACGCGCGACCGACCCTGCTCACACCCGAAACTACTAGGCGTGAAGAGGGCGAAACATTAAAGTACACACGCAGTGAGGTGCCTGCTGGTAGGCGCGGCGCTGACGTAGCACGGAGCGGAGAGGACTGGGTCGCTGGCGGGTTGAACACTTGTAAAGATGCAAATGACACACAGGTACCACAATAAAATTCGCTGTATTCTTCAAGACACAATACAATTTGTTGGTACTATCTTCTGGGTACTGTTTCTTCCAGTTTTGTTTCTTGAGTCTTGAGTCTTGAGTCTTCAGCTTGTGGCACCCGTGTGTGCCGGTTGGCCCCGGTAGCGCGCCTTTTATATCGTTTGCCGGAGAGCGAGACGGACGATGGCGTCTCTATCCGTACTGCTCTTTACCAAATATGGGCATGCCCGCTAACCGCGGGGGTGCTTCGTGGTTGCACTATTGCTATCTCTATCTACGTTATTATTATTACTTGTATGCAAAATCTAATAAATCGTTAATATCTCTAATTACAATTATTCAATTACTATAAAAACTATTTCACATTATTGCAGACACAAATACCTATCCAAAAACACTAACTTTAACATTATAGGTTAATAAACATTGTAGATACAAAGCGTTAAACATTGCAACTTTAAAACGTCTTGAAACTCGTTATATACACACTATTTGATGTTACAAACATTATAAAACATATAGAGAAGGCTAATTTACCTATATAACACAAAACATTACATACAACTTCTATATAATATGAATTATCGATGATATATGAGTTTAATACTTTAAGTGATTATTTCTATGAAATTGCAAACATTTTCATAACTTATTTACTTCTCTTACATGCCTACACGCTATAGTATTACATTCGAAACATTAGAAACATTAGATCTATGATTGTTTGTATAAATTATTCATCCATACAACTTATATTTACAATTACTATTTTCGTATCATTACGCTTAGGCCTATGCGTCGCTAACATTCATATTTATTTAACTAATACAAAAAAGTATCAAGAATTTGTGTTAAAAGTAAATTTATTGCGTATTTGTATTTTTTATAACGCTATATGATATTGAAATTACCAATACGATATAGGCTGTGTGTGTACGGTGATTAAATTCATGCCTTCTCTCGCCAAAAGGCCTCATTATCTAGTAATGTGATACTTTTTTTATTTTTTTTATTTGTTTAAATTTTTTATTGTTTTTTGGGTTCCGTACCTCAAAAAGAAAAAGGAACCCTTATAGAAAAACCTCGTTGTCCGTCTGTCAAGACCATTTTTCTCAGGAGTGCGTGGAGGTATCCAGTTGAAATTAATCAAATATTCAAGTCTGTAATCCTATAAAGCAGTGAAAAATTCAAACTTATAACTTAACGCAATCAAAAGATACGGCTGTTTATGCCACATATTTTAACACTCGCAAAGGGAATAAGAATCTATAGGGTTCAAATTGACCTAGAATCATGAAATTTGGCAAGAAGCAATGTTTTATGGCACAAGTACAGGAAAACCGTAAATTTATAATTACTTTAAAAACAATTGCAATACAAAGTTATAGGTTATGACCGCAGCATATATCTTTGTATGGATACAACAGTTTTCCAATGGCAAAGTTAAGTTTGTCCCTCAATGTATCTTTTCGTTTGAATTGTTCGGCTTTCTTCAGTAATGTTACTTAATTATTTTGTTAAATGTGACTATGAAATTAATAAACTTTCGGTGCGCGAGTCCGACTCGCACTTGGCCGGTTTTTTTTACATAACTAAGGTGGCAAACAAGCATCCGGCTCCTGATAGCACCTAAATTAGCCTATGGACGCTTGGAATAGTATTTATATCACCAGCGCGTTCCGGACATGGAACCTTCCTACCCCAAGGAGCTTGTGTCCTACCTCTTTTAAATCTATCTACCTCTGTTATTATTATTATAAATGATAATTTATTACAAACAAATATATTACAATATTTTAATATTTACATGTAGACTCCAAATTTAGAAATCACAGATGTCCCTGCATTGCAACATTTTCTTTGCATCTGATTAATTCCGCATAAATAAACAATTTCACAGCATAATTTCAAACGGTATCTACCTTTGCTACGAATATTGGAAATAACGCCGCTTTCTCCAAAGAGATATCTCGCAACTTCATTCATTCATTCGAGGTTTCACGTTTATGGGAGTGTTTAATTTTGGGGCCGTCTCGATTAGGGGTTGCAAGGGACGCAAAGTACTCTCGTGTGCAGGTCTAGGATCCTATTTAAAAATTACAATATGAAAACTCCTTTAACCGCGTTGAGCGACTTATGGGTTCGCGTGGCCTTCGCGTCACCGATGACCTCGACATGCTCGTGACGTGTTAGCTTGTACTTCGCGTCACCGACATGCTCTGTAATCATTCAAACTATAACTGATTTAAAGATTCAAAATTAAGTTTTCACTTGTGTTGGCATTCGTTATGACTTTTCTTATTACTTGCTTATCCAGAATTTGAAAATCAATGTTCAAACAATCGCAATTTTTATAGCTAGGTTTCTAGGCTCAACGTATCAATAACTGGTTGGTTGAACAACGAAAATACGATACGAATATCCAGCGAAAGAAGTGTGTTCAAAATGTCATGCCAACTCATCGGTGCTGCGTTTCGTGATATTTGTTGATCGGCGTCGAAGAGGTTTAGCTATGTATATTAAAAGTTCCTGAACTTTCACTCATCCACTCTACACACAGTAGCTCGATAGTAATCAACTCTGGAGCACGTGGTTAATGAGGAATGTTTGAGGCGAGCGAGTTTTGCACCGTTCGGACGCGACGGTGTTCCGACGAGAGTGTGCGACGCCAAAGCCGGTGCTGTTAACGAAAAATCGAAAACTACCCTCAATTTCGATATCATGATTCTTAGCGGCGAGATAAAATAATTAAAATCAACTACTGACTTTAATTTTTGATGGTCCTAAATTACGCGGCTGCAAAACGTTTACGTTACGTTGGTTACTCGATTGGATCGCGACCACCATATATCAAGTATGATAGCCGCCATATTAGCCCGCTTTAGCGTACCACGTTTCAAGATCAGCTAATGTACTTGGATGTCCAATAATCAGGCGGGGTGATAAACCCGCGAAAGTGACTCTCATTTGGCTTGTCCGGTTTAGGGAACAGCCACTGTACATTCAGCTTGTGAGTAATAATGACAGCGACGACGGCGGACAGATTTTTGATATCTCGCTGGCGCCGTTGAAAAATATCTTTATTATATAGACAAGTTTGATCTCCCTGGAGGGCAGTTTGACGTTTTCTAGTATATACAATTGAATCGTTTTTATTTATACGGTATTCTCCGGCATGCTAAGTTGATTTTCACAACACATTACGGCATAAGCTTTAAGACACATATGCTTATATAAATTACCATTAGAAATTTATAAAACAACGTGAAAAATAGAAAGAAAGAAAAAAAAACAAACGAGTTCATTTCGGCTAGAAAATGTATCACCCAGTTTTATTCGATTTAAACTCCATCATACATATTATTTCGTAGTCCGTTTACGAAACCAGAGAATAACGAATAGAAGTGAAAAATTCCCCTTACTAGTACAAGTACGTCAGTACGTTGAGTTTATTTGATTCATATACGAAATCACGAATAAAAACCACAAAGAATAATTTAATACGATTTCTATTAAATTTATAATATAACTAGCTGTGCTCGCATCTTCGCTCACGTGGACTACTGAATGCCCGCGAGAATATTGCATCCCCGGGCCTAATTGTTTTAAAGACAAAAATGCTTATTGTGGGTGATTCTTAAAATATAGACATATGTCTATCTATGCATATGCACTCGCTGACTTCTTTGTAGGTCTTTCTTATATCTAAAATTATGTAGTACATTAATTTGATATATCTCTTATGGTTTACTCAGCGTAAGCCATTTAAGCGCCCGAATTGATTCATCATGACCAGTTTCTTTTAATTTGTGCGGAACCCTAATTATTTTTCCTAAAATAAAAGCAGCCTAAGTTAGGCCTTATAACATCAGCTATCTGTCAGTCAAAGTACCTTCAAAATCGGTCCAACCGTTTCGGAGACTACGCGGAACAAACAGACAGACAGACAAAAATTTAAATAATTGGTGTTTCGTTATAAGTATCGTATATACTTTCATATGCATTTAGTAAAAACCTGTTTTATTGACATTACAAACAGACACTCAATTAAATAAATTGGGTCGGAATATTGTTAAAAAGAAACAAAAAAAGGAAAAACGGCGTCGGAAACGGGGAACAAAATAAAAACCACTCTAATTTATGTCAGAACGTCTGCTCCCTACCACAGCTCTATATGTAATCACCAGTGTTCACCGCTAGTCGTTTATTTAAACATTTTTCTTTAGACATTTTATCATCTATACTAATATTAGGTCTTTACCTATGAAATTGCCGTTTTGTATGAAAAAATTGAAAGTAATTTTTTTAATGTATTTTTTATTTGTATTAATCGAAGTAATCACCCATGCAATCAATGCATCTTTGCCAGCGCAGTGGCAGTTTATTGATGCCCTTCTTAAAGAAATCAGCTGGACGGGAGGCAACAAATTCTTCAAAGGCATTTTGTACTGCCTCTCGGGTATTGAATTTTTTTCCCGCCAAGGAGTTATCCAAATTCTGGAAAAAGTAGTAGTCTGTACGCGCAAGGCCTGGTGAGTAGGGCGGATGACGGAGAACTTCCAACCCCAGTTCTTGCAACTTGGAGACCGTCTGCTGTGCAGTATGAGGTCGCGCGTTGTCGTGCAGGAGCAGCGGAGACGAGCGATTGACCTATGCTGGTTGGAGATGTGCCATCTTTTCCATAATTGTGTTCAGTTCTTCACAGTACACATCTGCAGCAATGCTCACCCCATTTGGTAAGAAGCTGTGATGAATCACACAGGCGCTTGACCACCAAACAGTGACCATTACTTTTATAGGGTTAAGTTTTCGTTTAGGGCATTGTTTAGGTGCTGAACTAGGATCCAACCAACTTGCTGAGCGCTTACGGTTATCAAACAGAATCCATTTTTCTTCGCAGGTAACAATGCTATTGTGAATAAAAAGACGTCCACAATATTTTAATGTGTGCTAAATTAATAGCGCTTGTTTTATTCTTGTTTCTTACAAAGTTACAGTACAGTAGTTCGTAGTAACAATGTGGTTTCTTAATAACGTTCTTGACTGTAGTTTGCTTGTAGATTCGCTGCTTGCTGTTGCTGATGTTGTGGTGTTTCTCGAACTGATCGCAGTACTGCTTTTTTTTTTTTTTTTTTTTTTTTTTTTTTTTTTTTTTTTTTTTTTTTTTTTTTTTAGAACTGATTACACTGTTAGCCTTAGGGGCCCTATCGTCAAACAGAGCCGCTGCGGCTTTTACAGCTTCACCGGACTTGGGGGCGAGCGCTTAGGGCACTCAGCCGCGAAAGTTTGTGACGACCCGCACGAGGGTGCCAGAGTGGCCGAACCTCGGCTCAGGCGGTCGTCGCGAATGCGAAAAGGTCGCGATCTAGCTAATTCCCTAATCTTATGAGAATTCGAGCTAACTAATATATACTCATATGCACGTTCCCCTCCTCCTGGGAGGAAGGAGTGGACCATGCGTATGTGTATTTGTTAATCAATCGGAATGGTTTTTCTACACTAACTAGCGCATTAGTCTAACTAGCGCAAAAAAAAAAAAAAAAAGGTTCCTTACAGAACCTATGTACCTGTGTGATGTGCACGTGTGTGTGTTCATACGTGTGTAATGTTGTGTGTGGGTAACTAAGTGTTGCACGTATAGTGTCACTTTGTATCGCGCGGGCGGCTGCCTGACCCAAGGGCTTCACACCGAGGAACGGACCTAGGCTTGGGTTGCCGCTAGAGAGGGTGGACATGACGGGTGTGCGGGAGCGAAGTTGACCGCCCGTCCTCTGCGGAGAGAACGGTGGTTACGCGGGCGTGGGCGGTGGCACGCTCTGTTTGGAGAGACGGTGTCGGCGTAGAACGCGTTAGCTTTTTCGGTTTGGTCGGGCGGGTCAGTGAATATATTACGCGGCCGGCGTTTTCTCCGGCAGGCGTTGGGGTCGGGAACATAAGAAGCTGCCGCTTTTATTAAGGGATTCGCGTGGTTCGACGCGGTGTCGAAATACGAGCGAGAAAGGTGTTTGGCATATGCATGTATCGAGGGAAGGTCCATATCTCTATGGAGATCCTCCATACGAACAAACCAGGGGGCACCGGTAAGGCGGTGAAGAAACTTGTTCTGGATGGCTTGTAAGCGTTCCCAGTTATAACTTGACATATGTGCGAACGCAACGCAGCTATATGTCATGATCGGACGGATACACATCTTGTAGATCGTAAGCTTGTGTCTCGTGGACATTTTGCTTGCAGCACATAACAGGGGATGCAATCGGGCGAGGGTCCAGGAGGCCCTTTTCCTAACTAGATTGATGTGACGTATAAAGGAGAGTCTGCTATCTAGGGTTACACCTAGATATTTGGTCGCCTTTTCCCAGGGGATCGGATTACCGAAGAGTTCAAGGGGATTGTCCTTGAGTTTTTGCGGTATCTGTGTGGCGGTTTGGTCGAAGAGCACCGCTGCGCTCTTCGTGGGGTTTATGGCTATTCGCCAGTCGTTAAACCACTTCCCGAGAGTGGTCACGGCTCTTTGGATCCTACATTTGAGGTTTCTCGTTTGCCTTTGAGAGGAGTATATGACTGTATCGTCAGCGTATAGACCTACTTCAACTTTCCGCAGTACTGCCGCCCTCTCCGCTATATTTAACCTCGCCCTTTGCCTCGCAACCGGTAGTGCGATGGATTCCATGCGGGTCGTCGCTCAGCCAATGAGCGCGCACGCCCTGTGTGCGCGCTCTCGGCAGTACCATGAGTCACCATGCCAGATGTTCCGAGTCTGGCATGGTTCATCCTTACAACTAGTGAAATTTATACATTTAAACTTACAACTAGCTATATTCTTATTCTAATCGTTTTAAAATACACATATTCAGTTCATATTATTATATCTATTCCTAACACGTATTTATAAACCTTATTCCTAACACGTATTATTTCATTTACTTGTTCATTCTATACTATTAGACTATCGTTATTCGCTCGCCCCGCTCGCTGTCCGCAACAAATGCGGTTCAAAATTCCTTCATTTGTGTGTCTGTTGAGCAGTGCAAGGCACGTCTCGACGCGTACCTCGCGCTGGCGATCATTGAGTTTGTGGGGCACCCATTTGTAAAGCTTTTTTACCTTGCCAATTTGACGCAAATGGACCAATATTGTTTTGATGCTAACGTCTAAAGCTGCTGCTAATTCAGCCATAGATTGTGTATCATCAGCTTCCATAATCGCCTTTAATTTGTCATTGTCGACCAAAGTCTTCGGACGATCGCGAGGTTCATTTTTCAGGTCGAAATTCACAGAACGGAAGCGAGCAAACCAATAACAGGTGGTGCGTTGGTTTGTAGTGTTAGCTCCGTAAACGTCGTTGATGTTGAGTGCCGCTTGTGCCGCGTTGCTGTCACGACGGTACTCATATTCCATAATTACTCGAATTTTTAACGTATCCATGATGACAAAAAAGATTGAAATGCTATGAAAATGTAACACTAATTAATAAACAAATGACTTCTTTTAGAAAAAGAATTCCATGTTTTTAAAATAAAATTAATTTGAAATTAGAATTCTTAGCCAAACAAAAATTATTTTGATTTGAAATGACCAGTACTGCAGAACGGCAATTTCATAGGTAAAGACCTATTATTATAAAGTTCAAGAGTTTACTTGTTTGTTTGGTTGAACGCGCCAATCTCAGGAACTACTCGTTCGAATGGAAAAAGTATTTTAGTGTTGCATAGCCCATTTATCGAGGAAAGCTATAGGCTATATAACATCACGCTACAACTAATAGGAGCATAGTATCAATGAAAAATGTTGCAAAAACGGGGGAAATTTATTCTTTTCGAGAGCTTCCATTACGTGCGCTGCGTCAATGGTTAAAGTAACGCAACAAAATCGTGTGTGATGGTATTGATCCGTTTAAAAAGTTAAAAAAAAAGCCGGTGATAGCATATGGCTATCTTTTAAGGTTTACTCAATATAACCTTTTTTATGGTAATAAAATTTGTTCTTAAATAATGCATTATTTGCGAACTTGTTCTTAAGGCACTTTCTGCCTCGTACAACCACTCTGTGGAACCAGCTGTCACCTGGGGTCTTTCCGAGCCTTTATAACCTGGTGACCTTCAAGAAGAGAGCTTATTTGTGGGTGGCGGTGATCACTTTCCATCAGGTGCACCACCTGCACGTTTTCCCCCTCTTTATCATATCGCATTTTTATTATGCGAAATGATGTAGGAAACAGGCAGCACCTATGTTACAGTGCCTACGACCGACTCTCTCTAACCCTTTCTCGTTCTGTGTTATGTGACGCAGACGAAGTTGCGCGGGTCAGCGAGTTGTTAATATACATACATCTTTATATAATTTTTCTTCAATGGCGTGAAGCTTTAACGTGATGTTCGAATCATTAGTAACTCTGACAAAAAATTTAAATAGGTATTCGACTCATTAAAAACCTCTGTTCGGTAAGTGTAGAGTCTTGTGTCTCGAGACGTCTTTTCGCTTCTGATAGGATTAGGGAGTGCACTCGGCGTAGCCTATGCCGGTTTTGTAGACAAACCTTTAGTGACATTTCGTTACATGACAGAGAAGAAAGATACAACGTAGGGAGAAGGAAAAGGACAGCTATCTATAATACATTTTATATTTTTAAAAGATCACTTTATCCCATCTACGGTGCTGTACGCGTATTTTTTATTTTATATAGAGATATAAACTTGGTAGAGACCAAGAGGTATTTTAAGCTCCTTCTTCTCAGGAATAACTTAATCTATCATTTTATCTCAGCCTAACCACATGTAGACAGGAATGGTTTTCGCTGAGTTTACCTCCACGAGATTTTCTTTTCAAACTCAGGAGCATTTGGTAAATTTCTCTATATATTTATCTATATAAATAAATTTGTATGTATATTTTTTCCTTAATTTCCTGATAGGTATCCATTATAAAGTACATTGATCACGAATATGACACTAAAGCAATCATCTGTATGTCTGTTTGTTTGTCCGGATTTAACTCAAAAACAGCTTCATCGATTGTTATAACATTTTATATACAGGAAGTATAATAAAATATGTCAATCTCAATTGATAGGCTATAATAATTGGGTAATAAACACGAGCAGAGACGCGGAGCATCACTAGTTGCATATAAAAAAGTAGCTGTGCTCATGATTTTACCCGTGTTAAATGTATTTGATCAACGCGACGTGTCGCCGCCAATGCGACCGTGTATTCTGTCGTGGATCTCATTTTCCGTTCTTGCCAGATTGCTTGACGTTCATGGTTTCTGCTCAACTCCATAGGGTCATAGCGTGAAGTTATATAGCATGTTAACTTCCCCAATAAATAGGTTATTAAATGCAAAAACATTTTTTTTAATCTCACTGGTAGTTCAAGAATTCACAATCTTTTCATCTTTATAATATTGGTTTAATATAGATATAAATTTTCACTCGTACACAGATTAAAAGAGGCTGCTGGTAAAAATGAAAAGGCAAACAATGGCCGTCAACATTAAAGGGGTCGTTGTAGCATTAACCGGTTGCGTCCAGTTAATTCCGACCCGTTCGAGAACTAGGCCGGTCATATTTGGAGCCGTTCCGCCGTGTTCCTACAACACAAACAACGGAGCCAAATTTAATTCCCTTTTGTATGTGAGGCTTAAAGCGAATGTCTTGCAGTAGGTACATAAATGTCGTAAGTGAAAAGAATGTGGGTCAGTTTAGTAGTTTGTAGCAGGTACGAAGAAAATAGTTAATGAGATGAGGATTTTGAGAAATATTAGTTAACAAAAAAGAAATTGTATTTACGTAAAAAGTTTTACTTCTTTGGAGCAGCAAAACGAAAATATCTTCATAAGTTTTAATTCATCAATGATAATAATGTAATTAACTTTAAATTAAAAATGAATTAGCTAATTTTAAAAAAATGTGCGTGCGTATATAGTACTTATTTCAGAAGTGAAACTTCTTTAGCAAAGTAATATTAAAAATCTCGTTTATATTTATACTAATCTAAGGCTTTAGATTTCCGAGACTTAGAGGGAGGGAAAAAAGGAAATTATGCCAGGAATTTAATGAACTTAATTGTTAATAAAATGTTAAAAGTGACGAAAATTAATACAAATTTTAAAATTAGTTTTCATCAAATAATAATTAATAAATAATTAATTAATTTCATAATTTTTATTTCATCGATATCTACATTATTTGATGCGATTTCTATTAGTATTGTTGTGACTAAAGCGTTATGATAAATAAAATATGCAATATAAGTTCGTGTTTCAACATTATCTAAATATCTTGTAAAAATAGCATCTATTGACGTTCCTGAATTTGTAGTTGGTGTATTTGGATTATTATTTAACTGTAGACTAAATATTAGAATTTTTTTAATTTTTTTAAAATTAATATTTAGAACGGAGAATTTGTGATATATTTTTATTTTATAGTTTATGAAAAATAGTATATTAAATTCTTAAATGACGTGTGGAAATTAAAATGCACATATTATTTTTAATTATTAAAACTTCCTAACCTTCAAACGAATTAACATAAAAAATTATACAATATCAAAAAGATAACAAATATATTATTTACTCTGAACAACTGTATATTATAGGACGATGTACAAGTTTATCACAAAAAGTTTATGTATAAATTTAACTCACTGTTTACACATTGTCTCCATGGCTACGTGCTTCATGCTACGTTCGCCCTTTCTCACTCTTTCTGAAACGGTCTTAATCGCTCTCTCCCTCTTTCTCTCAAAACGTTTCACATCTCGTGACGCGTTTCATCCGTCAAAATTTTACCCTCATGCGCGCATAGAAGTTTCACTTCAAAAATTTTTCAACACATTTACTTAAAAAATGCATTTCGGTCCTAAGCCTGTAGACATAATTCGAAAGTTAAAAATACCCCACGCTTCATTGTATAGCGCCGTGCGTATCCTTTACGGTTGTTTTTATTTATTTCCATTAAATATATATATATAAGTATTCCTAAGTATTCTACAAAGGAATTTTGACATTACGAGAATAAATAAGCTGAATAATCGAACCTCCTTGGAAGCGCCTTTGATCAATACATTTGTCTCACTTTAATACTAAAGAGAAAATGAGACGAAAGATTTAGTTCTAATTTTCACTACACCCACGTGACGCCATTTGCAAATGCGCGCAATTTTCATATTAGAAACGTCAAAGATTGTTGCGACTTTCCGACTGATAATGAAACAAAATAATAATATGAGTTCAAGCTTGGAAATGTTATACTGTTTTCTTGCAAATGTGTAGAAAAACGTTGTATTAACTCGTACGGATGTTGGTTTTTTTACAAACTCTATGGTAACACTTACATACGTCTACTCGTTTGTAAACACCAACATACCGTACTAGTATCAAAAATACTATTACTTATAAGTTAGTAAAATTAATCCACATTATTATGACTGATTATTGTTAACTAACTTCATCATTTCGCACTTACGTCACAAGATGCGCACGAAACTCTCAATTTTATCGTTTACTAATCGGTAATCGCGTTTTAAGAAGTAGTGCTTCATTAGCTTATATCAAACTTAAAATTATTTTTCCAGATGAAAACTTAAGAGTTTTGAATTCCGGTAGTACTCCACCGTCTCTACAAACAGAGGGTGCTCGCGCCCACGTTCTCGAAACCACCGTTCCCTCCGCTGGGGACTGGTGGCTAACTTCGGTACCGCACACCCACCGCCGCGACCTCCCTCTCCCGTGGCAACTCAAGCCTAGGTCCATTCCTCGGTGTGAAACTCTTGAGTCTGGCAGCCGCCCGCGAGATACAGGTGACACTACCCTTGCAATCACTTAGCTACCCACACACATCATTACACACAATATGTTCATACATACGTGTACACCACACAGGTACATAGGTCCTGTAAGAAACGCTTTTTTTATGCTAGTTAGTGTAGACCATATTTCAGATCACTAAATACATATACACATGTTCCTTTCTTGCTCCCAGAAGGCAGTGACATGTATATATGTATATGTTAGTTTAGCTCGAATCTTACGAATAGGGAATTAGTCAGATTGCGACTTCTTTGCAATCGCGGCAACAGCCCAAGCCAAGGTCGGGCCACTTTGGCACCCTTGCGCGGTTGTCGCCCACGTTTTCGCGGCTGAGTGCCTTAAGCGCTCGCCCCCAAGCCCGGTAAAGATGTAAAAGCCATTGCGGCTCTGTTTTTGGTCCTCAGGCTAACAGTAAGGACAGTGAAAAAAAAAACTTAATGTTATAAATTGAGAAGAGATAAAAAAAATTTCAATCAATACACATAAGTGTTACAATAAGTAACAAAATGTTGAAACATATTTGCAATTCAAAGTCTAAATACGAAATGTCATGTTGCAAACTTTAAAATAAATACTAAACTATTCCCTCAAGGTTTTTCTTCTCATATATTATTATCAACAACTTTTAAGGTAGGCTTTTGATAAATCCTGTATTTAGCAACCATTTATGGAGGCTATATATTAATTCTCATTTGCCTAAAATATTACCTATGAGAATAATAGGAATTCCATACAAGTTTTATCATCATAATATTGTTAATATACTTTTGAATTTTAAGTTATCATCGAGTAACCGATAGTATCTTATATATTTTGTCAAATATCTATATAAATAAATCTTTACTTCTGTCTGTACATGCATATATTTTTATTCCTAATTTCCTGATAAATGTCTATTATTAGTGATACTGACCACGAATATGAAATTTAAAAAAACTTCTGTTTGTATTACTAGATTTTTATTTTATGTAATTTTATACACGGTAAGCTTATGTAATTCCTCGATTCGAAAGAAATATGAATTGTCAATAATATGATTAAAAATTACAATAGGAAATAATTACTGTGCAACAAAACGCGCGTGGAGCGGAGGGGGAACGGCACTATCTCAATGTTTCGCGATAAGTTAAATGACTTATATAAATTATATAATGTATATTTCAAGCCTCGTAATATTCAACATTAAAAAAGAGCATAAACATGGGTGCGTAAATGATAATATGTATGCATAGGAGAAGGCGTTATACACACATCAAGATACTTGAAGAAACCGACTCTTGCCAGTAAAAACCGGTGATTTCCAATTCATTCCGGTTTAGTATGACACTCCATCATAATATTTTGTGGTTGGTGTGTTTGTTTTATTTGAACACTAGCTGTGTCCGTGGCTTCACTCACGTGGACTAGAGAATGCCATCGATCGCGGATACACGCGCGAATATTACTCCCCCACTCCATTTTAAAGAAAAATACTTAATGTGGGTGTTTCTTATAAGATAGATATATAGTTTCGCAAACTTTTTTGCAGGTCTTTTAAAGATCTACAATTATGTGATACATTAATTTCACATATCTCTTATGGTTTACTCTGCGTAAGCCATATAAGCGCCCGAATTGAATCACCGTGACCAGTTTTTTTTTTCTAAAATAAAAGTAGCCAAAGTTACTCCTTATAATATCAGTTATCTACCTGTAAAAGTCCAGTCTAAATTATTCTAACCGATACGAAGGTTACCCGAAACAAACAGACAAAAATAAAAAAATGGGTTTTTTGTTATAGCTATCGTATTTATATCGTATGCATTTAGTAAAACGCTGTTATTTTGACATTACAAACAGACACTTCAATTTTTTATTTCTAAATCTCTTAAAGCTTATATATTATTCTCGGTATTCTTATTAACTGAATAGGCGGCAGTGCAATAATATATGACCTAACTTGTACTCCATTTTCACCAACTGCTATTTCAAAGTATGCATTGTTTCGAGTATTAAAATAATCTAGTAAAAATGGCCCTTTTCTTACACATAGATTCCATTAATTATTCAGTTTTTTTTCTTTCTACTATTTTTTTATTTTGTAATTTTCTTTTGTTTTGTGTGTGTAACAAATAAATGTCTTTTCTTACTTTCTATATTTGAATTAATGAATGCATTAGATGGCACGTTGCAATTTTGAATACATTATGGAGATATTTATTTATTCGGTTTTTTAATGATACATAGATACATACATCGATACATGCCGTATTAAATAAATTTTGAAAATAAAAGGAAAAAAAATCTGAGACAATAGCGAATGGCATTTTGCCAGTGTAAGAATTGCAACTACCGGAACCCACCGGTTCGCTCCCGCTGAAACCGGTTATGCCCGGTTAATTTGACCATATTTCGTGCGCCGTGTGCCGACAACGCAAACGGAGGAGTGAAATTTAATTCACCGTTGTTCTTGGTTCAGGGCACATAGAGAACGTGTTTTGTGGTGCATTCGGTGTGATTCAATACATAATGTGGGTCACTGAGAAATATTCTTACAACATCACGGTTTTATCTTGTACTAGTGGTTGCCTGATGATCGAAATCAACCACTTGATTATAGAATTCTTATTCTTCTTCCTAGCTCTATCCCACTTTAGATACGGTCGGCTCCCCTAATTTTTTGGCGCCAGGTTAATCTGTCCTGGGTTGTCGGGTCGGGCAGTTTTTCCTCCAATAGGAGTTTTGTCATTTTAGTCCAACCCGCAGTCGGAGGTCGTTCTCTGCCTCTTTTATATTTAGGTAGTAGGTAGGTAGATAGGTTTTACTTTTTGATTATAGACTATTGTCTTTTTTACATTTAATCTACATTATAAACGTAAATTTTGAGTATTATATCACTTTCTGTTACATTACACTGAGTGTCAATATCAATGTTTGTTGGTGAGGGGTTTCTAAGTTAAATGGCACTGTTCGGGGTAGTATCTACAATATTATTTAATTTAATTTAATGTATTTTAGCTTTCTTTACTCTTTCTCCCTATATACTTAACCATACCAAATCCCAAAGCCCACCGTGCGTGAAATATGCTTAAAAAGGAGTCCGAAATTTTTTCCTCACGTATTAATATATAGATATGATAGGTTTTTCGTTCTTTATATGTTCAGAATTTTATCCACCATCTTACCTGATTTTAAGTGACGATGTAGATCAAGACTGTAACACGCCAAGCCTGGTGCAGAATTGGTTTTCATGTTCAGCTGCTGAAACATACATAGGTGCTTGGCCACATTTGTTTAACTTGAGAGTGGTAGTTAGAAAATGATGATAAGTGATGTAAGTGATTACGAATTTCGCAACAGCAAATCGATAGCAGAAATAGCTAAATATTCTCTTCAAATTCACAAATTCGTATTAAAATATGTACTAGGCATAATATACCAAATATTATTTGCTTGATCTTGTCTAGCAAAATATGCAATTTCCCAAACAACATTAAAACAAATCATATATCAAAATATATAATCACTAAAAAAAATAAGAAGTTACGGAAGTGGGGTAGTAATACATTTTTATCTACCTCGATCGCTATTCGCAACCATAATTTATGTAGAGTGAAAACCTTGTATTTTAACTCTCAAATTACATCCTATATATCCTAATATTGTTATAATATGACTCTCATCGTAGTAAGGTACGGTAACTACTGTTTCTGAACTATACTTTTACTGGGTTCCATGAAAAAGTGGTTTTGATGAAGTTGGATGAAAAAAATGTAAAAACAGAAAAAAATGTGGATCGAATCATGATCTATTTAAGCATTTTACCAACAAAAATATTATTAATCATAAACATATCCGTATAGAAAGACAACAATGACTTTTTTCATACAATTTCCACTTTATACGAGTTCAGTTATACGAATGCCTTGTTGTATTTAGTACATTACAACAATCTGAATATTTCCTATTTCAAGAAAAAGATTATACGAAGGCACGCTTGAAAAGTCGCGTTGAAAGGAGAAAATATATAGTTTCTGTTGGTATCCGAAAATTATGAAAATTATTTCGCTTAACGGAATTATGCCTTACTGCATACCGCCATTCTGGACGGCTTTGACAAACGGCTTAATATTACACCATAGCGTAACATGTATTAAATATTCAATGATTAATTATTTTAGATGATGCTAAAGATGTAGAAGCTACTTTAAATATCTAAAAAAATATGTTTCATTTAATCCCTCAAATTTATGTTTGTAAATAAAATACTAATAAACGTTTTCTAGATATTTAATAGAACTAATTAACCTCTTTTGAGTTATTATGAAAATATTACATAATTTCTTTTAGATGACTAAATTATTATGTGTACCTATTTTAATTGAAAAATGTATTTGTATTTCATGGTGTTAGGAATAACTAGTCACCATAAGAAATATAAATAATAATAGCTGATAATAATCTCATCACTTTTGAATGTTTACAAAATCAAATATCTAATTCGAAATGAATTGTGCACTCGTACTAATATTTTAATTTTATTTTTGCTTAAACACTAGGTTTTTTAACATATTTCATTAACAGAAAAACAGAGATAAAGTAGAAGTTTCATACTTTAGTAATACTCCAATGTATAAAGAATGATGTTTGACTGCCGCTTTGAAAGACGTGATCATATTAAATATCATACTTTCGGCAGCTGTTCCTAATCAAGGGTTTCAGTGTCATTTTAGAACACATCATTATCTCCCGACAGATATGATGTCGCTTATACGTAACACAACATAAAACATAATATTTTATTTATTTACGTCATACCAATTATTGAAATTATTGAGTATTTGTAAATCTAGGCAGCAGAATTTAGTTTAAAAAGATAGAAAGAGTAAAATTACAGAATAAGTTTTTTTTACCTTTAGGGTTTCATTTGCCAAGTTGCTTTATTAAATTTTATTTGAAATAACTAGCAATCAAGTTGTAAACCGAAAAGGTGTTGAAACTGTCTGCTCTTCATAATACAGCATGGAAAGTTGAGCCCATTAATTATCATCATAATCATCTCAGCCGAAAGAGGACAAGTGGGCATTTGTCTCCTCAAAAAATCGCTACAACGACTGGGCGCTGTGTTGCCTGCATTCAGCGGTTTCCCACAACCTTTACCAGGTCGTCAGTTATACTTATGTCGGGTCTTTCCAAGCTGTGTCTTCCACTACGTAGCCACCACTTGATGACTCTTTGGCCTCATCGGCCATCCGTTCTAAGAGCTATAGCCCCACCCATTACCACTTAAGTCTGGCTATTGTTATGGCTATGTCGGTGACTTTCGTTCTTCTGGGAATCTCCTCATTTCTGATTCGATCACGATCACCAATTAATTATAGTTAAAATTAATTTTATTATGAAAAGAAATTAAAAAATTCTTAACTGTGTGATGAACAGTCACATGGTCGTTGGAGAATATGCTTCAAGAAATACAAGTTTCTAGGATAGCTTGCAAGGAATGCCCCAGTTTAATCCTGAATTAAAATTTTCCGATAAGGAATTCGGAACTATCTCTTTAAATTTTAAATAACTTATTCATTTATTATTTAACTATACATATTATCAAAAACTGTTTATTTATGTAAATATAACATAACTGTTTTAAACATAACTCAGTAATAAAAGACTTTATTGTAGGCATATTTATAATTCAATAAATTATTAGTATTCATTTTATTGTCCCCCGACGCAAAAAGATGGGTGTTATAAGTTTAACGTGTGTATTTGTGTGTCTTTGTATCTGTTTGAAGCATTGAAGCTCACAAAAGTCTGAACCGATTTTGATCTCGTTTTTTTTTTGTTTGAAAGATGACTTGTTTGACAGTATTCATCCGTTCAGTCATTCGAGGATTATCAGGTCTTTTATAGTTGATAAATATATATGAGACTCTTCCACAGGTCTGATTAAGTCGAAATGTTTGTATTTATGTAGTAACACGGAAACTTTGAACTCATGCTTCAGTAACATCTGGATTCGGCAGGGTAATTACCTCATGGTTGGTAATCCTCACCAACTAAAAGTAGAGGTGTAGCGTTAAGGCTCATTGGATGGTCTCAAAGAATATGTTCCTTGTGTCGGGGTTTTATTAAATTTTACAAGTTAACCGTTATCAGTTTGTAAACATGAAGAATATACAATATGTATAAAAAACCCCGTCGAATTCGAAAAGGGTATATAGGTAAAATAAAGCTTTATTATTATTATTATTATATAGGTATCCCAATGATATTACTAAAAAAGTATCAAAAGTTTATTTATTATGAAAATAAAAATGTTGTTGCGATTTAAAATTAACATATTTAGTTTTATATTCCCTAAAATTTTGCAAATTTTTAAAACGTGATAACACCGTTGCCAGCCACGGCGCGGCGCAGCGGTATGTTTATTCGTATGGTGGTACCTTGCGCCGAGCTGCCTGTATTGCCATGTAAGATTCCTCATTTAACTAATTTTTTAAACATTTTATTAGGGGTATTTTTTTACTTTTAATCCGAGATAGATAACATAAACAGAATATAATATGGACACCTAATAGCACCTTCACGGATCCAACGGGGTTATTAAAGCATATTGTATACACAAATATGTTGAAAGTTACATAGGTATGAACATGGGTTTAAACTATCACGTCCCAATCAGAACATACCCCGATCAAAGGTTTAATCAATGACACACATCCACAGACTGCAACTCTGCCACATACAATCGACATCCCTTGATTAGTTCCGCTTTGGTTGCAAGCGGCCAAACGTCGAAAATCATTTGTGTATAAGCATTGACCTAAGTAATTCTTGGATGAGGATGATATGGAAATTTAAACTCTAAAGCTGTAGCCATAAAGACGTAGTGTTATGTTCCCTTTAGGTTTGTAGTTATGAAAAGCCTTCTGCTATTGTGCTCGTCAGGCAGAGGCGGGGATTAAATTCCGTCTTGGTACAATTCTTGAGAGAAATGTTATTAAATGCAATGTGAGAAAAATATCATCGAATTATGTATAGAACTAGCTTTAATTAGCTTTAATTTTATTTTTACTATATTTTATGATTTATGAAAAGTATTATGTATTGTTGATAATTTTTATAGGCTACTAATTTCGTAATGACATATTTACACTTCATGTATAAACATTTTCATTAAAAGCGGTTGATAATAAATAAACAATTAATTTAGTAAATTGTTTTATATGATTTTAAAAAGGATTATTGATAATTTTTATATCATATTGATAAATTTCATAAAAGTCGTCTAAGCCGTTTCTGTAAAGACAACTCCACATAATATACAATTTAGACAACAAAAAAAGCCACATTCGAAATCGATAGTATATAGAACAGCAATCTATCATAAATTTAGCAAAAAAATAATGACATAACACAAACCAACAGATTTTTTAAAAGAAAATCGATGTTAATAATATTTTTAGTATAGGACTAAGTTCGGGCCTTTAAGCCAAGGCATATGTCGCATTTTAAACTGTTTTAATATATCAATTGAAAACATTATGGACTAAATTGCAAACTAAAAAGTTCTCTTTTTTATCTTTTTCGTACCGGACAACTGCAGAACTGTATCTCGGCCAGTGTGTTCCCTTCTGACGCCATCGGCTCCTACAAGGTGTCCAGAAAGGGTATCGGGTATTTGTAAGTTCAATGAAACAAAAATTATTTGTATGCAATAAAAAAGTTTATTGTTTATTATTAGCATATGAATTGGAGAATTATTTGGAAAAGATGATGTTATCCAAATGATGACCGTTACGTTGCTGGCACTCTTCTAAACGGAAACGAAGATTGGCGATAACACGTTGACACATAGCTATCGATATTGCTGCCATTTCTGACCTGATGTTTTGCTTTAACTGGGTTAGATTCGTCGGATTGTTTTGATAAACCTTACTTTTAAGGTATCCCCATACAAAATAGTCAAGCGGGCTAAGGTCGGGGCTTCTGGGAGGCCAGTTGATGTTACCCCTTCGCGAAATGATTTTATTAGGGAATAATTCGTTAACAACTTCCATTGAGTCATTTGAGGTATGGCAAGTGGCCCCATCTTGCTGAAACCAAGTTCTTGAGTTGAAACCTGCAAACTCCTGCAACTCTGGGACCAAAAAATTTCGCAACATATCGCAATAACGGTCACTATTCACATTAATTGCTCGGCCTCGTTGATCTTCATGAAAATAAGGACCAATTATGCCTTTAGCAGACATAGCGGCCCAAACAACGACCTTTGGGCTATGCAGGGGTCGTTCATGCTTTCGTCTCGGATTCTCCACTGCCCAGTACCGACAATTCTGCTTATTAACATGACCATTCAGGTGAAAATTTGCTTCGTCACTGAACAGTATGTTGTTAAAGTTGTTAAATCGCTGCAGCATTTCGTTCGCAAAATTCAGTCGATTAGCATAGTCCGTATCCTTCAATTCTTGAACCAATTGAATTTTATAGGCTTTTAGATGTAAGTCTTTCTTTAAAATCGAATGTAAAGTCGATTTTTTGATGTTCAACGCTTGGCTTCGTTTTCGGATGGATAAAGACGGATTTTGACGAACCGACGCCTCAACTTCTTCAATTGTTTCTTCATCGCGAACTGAATGAGGACGACCAGAGTTTTGAATTTTAACTGTCGCACCTGTATTCTCGAACATCCTGATCCATATTCTAATGCTATCGTCACTTGGCGCGTGGCGTGTACGATATTCCGCACGATAGAGACGTTGAGCAGTCACTATTGAATCACCATTAGATAATACGCTCGTACGCAAAATGCGCGATGCGTCCCCGAGTACTGTTCCATCGTGACTAAAACTCCACAAAATGGCGGACGCCACGAACCCCTCCCCGCACCCTTTAGACGCCCCGTTTCGAATATGGCGCGAAAACAAATACCCGATACCCTTTCTGGACACCTTGTACAAGCGTAGAGTGAAGAGATATTTATGCAGGTCGGCATAAGGACGACGATCGGCCCTGGATTACCGATCTCTCAGGGGAATGCCATCGTTTTTAGATTGAACTTTGCTTACCAACAGGCAAAATACTATCATTTTAATAACTGAAATAAACCTTATATTCACATGAGGCTTTCTAAAGTATTATATATACTAGCGGTCGCTCAATGATCGAAATTCGACCAGCGACTTTTTAATAATATACTATTTTCTGTTTAAATTTGCAGTATGAACCTAAACAATGAATTTTATATCAATTGCTGTCACTTTTCATCGAGTGACAATGTCAATATTTTGAGGGGTCTAATTTCAATGGCACTGGTAAGTTTAGGATTCGCAGTATTAATTTATATAATTTAATATATTAGTAACAGATATTACAGATACATTTTAGTTTTTTGCACTCCTTAATATAATGATATAAATTAAACATCGCCATCGACATTAGCATTCTTCAAAAACAAGCACCCATACACAAAACAACTTTACTCAGCAAAGTGCCAGGATATACAATATTCGTACACAACACACCAACAGATTCAAACATACTAAATACATAACAATCATCAATCACACAACAGTCATCTAACACACTAAACATATCAAACACAACTCAAACATCGAATACACAACAAGGATGAGGTAGAGAAAGGAAAAGTAGAATTATGCTCATAATAATGGGAACATAAATACCTTTTTTTCTGTGGGTTACGGGACGGTGTATTTATTAAAACTGACATAAAGTCGAGAATATGTATTTATGCAAACTACATCTTTTTTTATACTTAAGAATATTTACACATATATCTTCTAAGTAGGTGTAACATATTAAAGGATAATAAATTTAATACAGTACATGTATAGTTTGTGAAAATTAGTTTTATTTAATGTAATATGTTGTATGTCGCAATGTGACGAAATGTATACGGACTCTATAATTATATACCAAACACCGACATGTGTAATCTGCATTTATAAAAAATAAATTATTATTATTATTATAATAAAAATAACACGTTTTATGAGGTCCTGACCACTAAATTAAAATTCCTCGTATCTTGCAAATACATGACTTACAGATAAACTGTCGTTATGTCTCTTTAATACATGTCAGACGGTACAAAATGTATTTATTTACTTTAAATTTACGTTTCATATAAACTGTTAGTGGATTTTCAATTTAATTTTTTTTTTAAAGCAATGTCAGCTGGATAGTACCATGTACGAGTATAGCGTCTATCGATGTAAGTTCGAATGAAAACCTCGTGATGAAACCTTAGCATAGTTTTTGGGTACTTGCACCTATAGGTGTGCTCCGGCCTCTGCACATGTGAGCCAGTCCTTTACTAGACTTACCGTGTTACTATCTCGAGCCACGTCACCACTAAATATCATGTGAAATTGTTGTAAAACGCTAAACATATGCATAATTAAAAAAAAGTGATTTTCGATTTATTATTGAGGTACAATATTAAATTTTTGTAACAAAAAAATGAAATCAATTTACTTGTTTCAAATGAACTGGCTACAAAAGTAAGCATTTGTCTCACGATGTTCCTTATTCAGGGCGTTTCAGTTTCAAACAAATAAAATAGGCGTTCAAACAAAAAAATATTTGTTTCGAATCATATTTCCGCTTGCGATATCATTCACTTTTTGAATGGTTCTTCTTGTTTCTCGGACAATATTCCCTGTTCATTTTGTGTTCCCGGATATACGTTTATAAAGCTATTTGCCTACCTCGTTTAACACCTAAATAATTATTTTCTATTTATTGTTAAGAGCATCTGAAAATGTTTTTTTTTTTTTTTTACGTTATTTTGCATTTTACAATATTTGTTGTATAAAAATCAGTCATATACCTATTTGTAATTGAAAATTTTTAAATAAGATTAAATTTATTTTTCAAAGCAAGCTATGATCTTTAAAAGGGGCTATCATAATTTAATGCGCTTTGGCAATTTCATGTCCGTGCTGCTGACCGTTGAGAAGTTCTCTCGTCGAAAGACAACCCTGAGTGTAGCAGCCAGGCTATATTGCAATTTATAGTAAGCAGTCAAAAGTCAATGTATTTATAAAATTTCGTTTCTAAGCTGTTAACAATTAAGGACATCATTCATATGGAGCCAATCCTGAATGTTGCTTCAGGTCATATTTACCATGAAAGGCATTGTGCATACAAATGAACTAATATAGAAAAATTTAACTCCATAGGATAATAGGAAGTGGTTGTAATTCATCTTGCAAGATTTGATTTAAACAAACTAACGAACATACAATCATTGCAAGTTAAATAAAGGCTTGTAATAATATGATTTTTTGTTGTCTAAAGTTGTTGTAGATACAAAAATGACAAATATTTAACGTATATTTATATTAGCTAGTAAAGTAGAGGTATAAATAATGCTTCAAAAGTTAAATGAAATCGTACAATTGAAATTCGATTGTTGTATTTTTTCAAACTTCTTTCTGTATTGTTTTAATCTATGCTTTCTCTGCTTATGAATTAATCCTTACTTCCCGTATTTTTACAAACGTGAATTTCATGAATTATGTGTGTACCTCATGCGTTCTCTTTATTGAATTGAGTAAATTATTATTGCATTGTGACACCGAATATACATACTTGTGTTATCGTTTTATTTTAAACGCAATACAATATTTTATTTCGTTTTTATATGTGAAAGTATATGTAGTTTAAATAAGTAGGGCACATAAAGAATCCTTTCGAAATTTCTTTTTACTTAGGGCCCCTCGATTGGTGGAATTCCTCTATACGTTGAAGATCCCAGACAAATATCGTTTTGTTGTATTCCTGCGGTGAGTTGGCTCTTCAGAGTTCCTTGGGGAAGAGGGTTCTATGCCGAGAATGTTGTAGTGATACCTATGGTATTGCAAGTGTCCATAGGCTACGGTAGGCGCTTACTATGAGCCGGCCCGTATGCTTGTTTGGCACCTTAGTTGTTTAAAAAAAAAACTGTCTCGGGACGCCTGGCAGATGTGTCTGTGTCAGTGGGGGGCCAGTGGGATTGCAGTGAATATTTTCATAATTGTATATTCATAATTCATATATACATATATTCCATCATATAGGATAGCGATGCGTCGCCACGGCCTGTATCGCCACGCCAAAATCAGGTTTACCCCTCGCCTATAGATGTTTTACATCAAAAATGTTCTATAAACGCTAACTATTAAAAATTGAATATCTGATGTATTTTTTTTACACTTTGGATGCTATTTGTAGGACAAGTTGTTTTTAGGTTGACACAAATAAGTAGTAGGAAACATATCTGGTCCCGCTCTAACACATTATTAATACACTATTTCCCAGTTGGTAGTAACAACCTTCAATTTAGGCATCGCATATTGATTCTTACAAACAAAAGTTACCTCATTATAAAGAAGTATGAAGTTAAATATTTCTCTTTATAGCATGTTATTTGGACACATAGTTTAGGAGATAATGCAAAATTAAAAATAATTTGTACTTGCGAGAAGAACAGTAATTATGATAGACTACATGGGTGCGTTGGCATTGATGAAATCGTGGAGCACAGCTAGTCTTAACAATATTTTAACCATACTTATTCCAGATTTTATCTATTCTACATAAAAAAATTCAAGCTTTCAGTTTCTCAACTTTTTGTAAATCAATACATCCAACACAGTTTTTATTTAATGTTTGCAGGTTCAACGACACTTAAAGTTAAGTGACGATGTGGTCCAAGATGGGTAATATGCTAAGCCTAGTGGACATCTGACTCTAAAGTGCAGCTGCCGGAACATACCTATGGGTCCTTGGTGACAGATTTTTAAATTTATAGTGGTAGTTAGCAACGCGGTTAGTATAAAATGCCCCACTAATATGCTATGGTTTCATCACGATGTTTTTCCTTCACCGAAAGCTCAGGCTCATTGCAAGGATTCGAACTCAGGTCGATCGATGCGTTGTCCTTACACGCCACTACTGAACCATCACTGCTTCCAAACTTGCTTACCATCTTTTTAAAATGAACGTATAGAGCCTGATCATAAATCCTAATTAAAACCAAAGTTTATATAGTTTCAAAGAGTTAGGAATTAAAGGAGTAATTTATACAATTAACAAAATTGAAGTCTCTGTCTTTAATTTCAGAATAGTTGTTTTTTACTAAATACATAAGAAAGTTTATACGGTAGGTACTTATAAAAAAACACCAATTTTTAAAACTTTTGTCTGTCTTTCTAATTTTGACGGGACTTTCACTGGCAGATAGCAGATATTATAAGGAGTAACATAGACTATTTTTATTTTAGAGAAAGAATTAGTGTTCTGCGCAAATAAAAAAAAACTGGTCACGGTAAATCAATTCGAGCGTTTAAATGGCTTACACTGAGTAAATTATAAGATATATATCAAATTAATGTACGACATAATTGTAGATGTTAAAAAAAAACTACTAAAAGACAGCGAGAGTATATGTCTATCTTCTATGGATCACCCACAACAAGCATTTTTATATTTTAAATAAATATCTGGGCGCGGAGATAACACAATTCTATAGTCCAGGTGAATGCAGCCGCGGGCACAGCTGGTATTATAATAAAAATAATGACGTAATAAGCGTATGTCTTGCACCACGCCTGATGAGTTGCGATACCAAAGCTGTGCTGTTTCGAAGATTACTGTTGTTCTCGTATAATGATAATATTTGATTCAGCATCCTTCGTTATTTATTTGCTGATTTAATAAGACAGAGCATGAAAAATGTATGCGAGGGGACATTTTATATACGACGGAAAATTACCTACATATTTTGTAGTATATTTCATAGCTTAAACAATTTAAGATCATTTTTGTTTTGTTATAAACTCCGGCGTGTAATCTCTTTTCACCATGTTTTTATTTTTGAAAATCAAAATCAAAATAACAGCTTTTTACTAAATGCTTATGAAAGTATATACGATACGTATAACAAAACACCTATTTTTTAAATTTTTGTCTGTCTGTTTGTTTCAGGTAATCTCCGAAGCGGTTGGACCAATTTTGACGGGACTTTTACTGGTAGATAGCTGAATTTATAGGGAGTAACTTAGGTTACTTTTATTTTACAAAAAGAATTAGAGTTCCGCACAAATAAAAAAAAATGGTCATGGCGAATCAATTCGGGTGCTTAAATAGCTTATGCTAAGTAAACCATAAGAGATATAGCAAATGAATGTACTAAGCAATTATATACATTAAAAAGACATACAAAAAAGTCCGGGAGAGTATACATCTATCTTCTAAGGAACATCCACGATAAGCATTTTTGTCTTAAAAATAGCCGGGAGCGGGGGAGCAAGATTCGCACGGGTGTTCTGTAATCCACGTGAGCGAAGCCACGGCCGCAGCTAGTTTATAATATTGTCGATGGGTAATTTCATGTGTAACACTTCCGTTACATGATGTGCGCACAGCTCTCAGTTTTACTTTCTAAAAAACTCATTAAAAGAAATAAAAATGTAACTTTTAAAATCAAGAATATGTTTTCCAAATAAAGCCTCTTTAAAATCTATCAAATAGATTTATAGTTAAATCCGTTGTACCATACAAAAATTTTAATATACAATATAGATAGCTAATACATGCTCGTTAACAATAAAAACTCATAAATCACATGGAAAAGAGAAAATAAGTACAAAGAAATAACACAAAAATGCAAATATTCGGCATATAGAAATACCTTTTAGTATAATAATAAGTATGTGATATGTTTCGACCAAGTTACACGATATATCATAACCTTGCTAAGCTACTTCCAAGTTAGAGATTATGTTAATAACTTGTGAGACGGTTTATTCGTTACGTTTATGTGATGCGGTATCGGGCAGACTTTGCGCCAATGGGCGTGTTTGCAACTTTATACAATTATAATATTTTCTTACAGTACGCTTTGATATTCAAATGTCTGAAGAGTAACCCGTAAAGAGTTTGTGTAACATTTTTTTGTTACGGGATTATGTTATTGTGTTGCCATGCGTGATATGGAAAAGGTCGGATTTTTATAATATACTAACTGTACCCGCGACTTCGTTCCCGTGGATATTGGAACACAAAAGTATTTAGTATCTTATGTGTTAATTAAGGTCATAAATATGAGTCTATTAAATTTCATTCAAATCCGTTCAGCCGTATTTGCGTGATTGCGTAACGAAAATCCAAACATACAAACTTTCACATTTATTATATTAGTAAGATTACGGATCATATGTTTCATTTTATTTATGTAAAGAAAAATGTACACCTCTTAAATTCAGGTAGGTAACATATATATAATTAAATTAACATATATATTTAGGCAAAGATGATTTCAGTTATATAACAAAAATAATCTTATGACTTAATGAAACTATTAATTATTATTTCCATCAAAAAGATGAGTCTTTTTTAGAATGCAATATAAATCAATTTTAATTTTATTATTCTTTATTGGACTATTAGCTTTTGACCACAATTTTACCTGATTTTCAGTGACGATGTGCCACAAAATTGTAAAACACTAAGTCCAGTCCACTAAGCTGACGGAGCCTATGTGTTCGACGATTGATTATCAAAATCAAGGTTTTAGCTCGCCAGATGGCTGTTAGAAAATGACCTACTTCTATGCTACGGTTTCAACACGAAGTTTTCTTTCACCGAAAACTCAGACTCATTGCAGGGATTTGAACTTACGTCGATCGACGCGTTCGTATACGCTATGATTACAACGCTACTACGGCTTTAAACTAAATTATTAACTCTGTGTTAGACATTGTTAGAGATAGTTACAGGATTTTACCAGTAAGTAAATATCCCTGTAAAACCTGAAATGAGATTGTGGTAGATGCATAAGATAAGTATAGAAAAACAATACTCTAGAATTTATATACACACATACACATACATAAATTACACCCCTTTCCCAACAGGGTAGACAGAGGCCACTTCCTTACAATTGCTACGACCCTGGCATACATCTTTCGCTTCTTTAACATTCATCAACCTTTTAGTGCATGCTTATCGGTTTAGCAAGCATACGTCCCGCCTGATGGTAAGTAGCTATCGCCGCAGCCTATGGATGCTTGTAATACTTTAGATATCATTTGCGCGTAGCCGACCTTGAACCCATCTACCCCAAAGAGCTCTGGAAACCCTAATCATCACAGGAACATAATACTCGGTTATTTGGCCGCAATCTTCTGTAGGGTGGGAGGTATACAGTCGAACTTTACCAAGTAGAGAAAAACGTATCTGTGCCATACTTAAAATATTTACCTCCCTTAAATATACTTATTACTTCAAAGTATTATACAAACTTTCAAAGATTTCCATGAAAATGTTGGATTTACGTAACGAATAAACATTAACATCATAACC
This sequence comes from Saturnia japonica, assembly GCA_033032175.1. Classification (NCBI taxonomy): domain Eukaryota; kingdom Metazoa; phylum Arthropoda; class Insecta; order Lepidoptera; family Saturniidae; genus Saturnia; species Saturnia japonica. The sequence continues at coordinate 2,382,582 of CM065317.1, forward strand.
GCGGGTTCTTATTACACGTGAGGATTGAAAACTCACGGAAACCGTTATTCCGCTTCACGTTACAAGTAACAAACGCAATTTGTCATCTCAGTATAATTTTTCGTGTTACATTTATTCTTTCTTATCCTTATCCGGACGTGGAAACGTAAATTCGCTGAATATGACAACGTAAATTGACAGTAGAACACTTCTGTTATAGTAAATCATCGCTTTATTTTACGGAGTACCTAATCAGAGGAGTATTATAGGTTTATATAATTGTGCAAGAAAAATGTTATATAAATTTTGGGTTTAAACATAGCTTACGCTGACTAATGCTTAAAATACACAACAAACTAACTGTAGTTGAAAAGCTTAGAAAAAAGTCCGCGATGGCATTAATCTACCACCTAAAGTTCACAGTAACCATTTTTATTATCAAAGTAATAATTAAAAATATTAGGTCATTTACGAAGTTTTTTTTCCAATTCAGTATCAATCCTTATCCAGATAAATAATATATTAGTTAACTTAATTTTTATTACTATTAATTAATTAAAATTTTCCTTTACAATGGTTACCGTAGAAGCTATAGCGGTTTCAAAATTACGCACAACCAAAGAAATTACTCGTAATTAAACGGTTGGATGGCATTCTGCACTGCTGCTGTTACCGGCGACGCGTCCTACGTACGGGCTATGCAATGCACGTTTGCGACCTAAACGCACTTTTTCTAACTATGAAGCTATGCAAAAGTAATAATAAAGCGTTAACTCTAAATCAATCGATCATGCTTTTTAAACATAAATAATACCACTTTGTAAATTGCACCCGGGGAAGCTGGGGCGGGTCGCTGGTATCAAATAATAGAAGATTTAAAAAAAAAATAAAGTTACGGATTGTCTTATGTTTCGTAATTTTTCCTACATCGTTCAATCTACGGTCGAGTGACCGCATCCCGTAGAATATCCATTACAGGCACTTGATTCATTATTAATACCCAATCTGTTCCGCAAGGCAGCGCTGGCTGTTCTCATTAACATAAATCATTTCGCCAGACAGGAGTTATGATATCGTGATTTTCAAGATGAGCACAGCTTGCCTTTAATACTGTTTTAACAGGTCTAGTGGAATTGTGGTTAAACTGTACCACAATCTCCATATTATGATGGTGTTAGACCCCTGGATGGTCTTTTTGTGTGATAAGTGTAACTTGTATCTTACATAATGTATAATATCAGGGCGACCGAGCTTTGCTCTGTGTCTTACAAAAAAACACCTATCTAGGTAAACTTGGAAGTTAAAACATTATCTAAATACAAAGTTTCCTCCAAATCATTGGAGCCGTTTCCGAGGAACCAATTACATATATATATACAAGAATTGATCATTTATTATAATAAGATTAGTATTAATACATAATAAAGCGGACAAGTTTTTTGTTAGTCTGTTTAAACACGCAAAACTCTGGAATTACCAATCGAATCCGAAACATTATTTTTGTATATGATAACTAGATTTACGTACAATAGTATAGGCTATTTAACATTAGACTTAACTCTGAGCTAATGTTAATTATTGGTTTTTGATAAGTAAGTCGGAAGTGGAAACCCGCCCGAACCGCTATTTGCGCGAGCGCTGGCGTAATAGTTAAAAATACGTAAATATAATGTTTTTCAAAAATATTACTCCTTACTATATCTGAAAACAAGTCCGCGATAGCAATCAATCGGGATCTTATATATAAACCACAATAAGGCATTTTACGGTTTTTTTTTTTGGTGGATTTGGATTTGGATTTGGTGGACATTATTTTTAGACATGGCATTATTGATCCTTACGAACGAAAGTTACATCATAATAAAGATAATTTTATGAAGTTACATTTTGCTCTTTAGAGTATGCTATTTGGATATATAGTTTAGGAGATAATGAAAAATTAAAATAATTTGTATTTGCGAGAAGTGAGAACAATTATAATAGGCTACACGGGTGTGGTGGCGGCGGGTGTCATCGGATAAAAAGACGGGTGAAACCGTGGAGCACAGGTATCTAGAATTATCTATTCGGTAACCATAGGAAAAACTACACGTTGTTTTCATTCAAATGACCGTCTAAGTATTTGTCTTATTATAATACTGGCGGTGTGCTCGCGTTTGATATGCAGCAATTATTTACATCCTGTAATTTTATTTTAACTCATATTAGTGACAATTATTCTTATAGTATAACAATCGAAAAATCTTTTCAATAGTTTCAGGTCCTTTATATAGTTATAGTTTATATAGTTTATTTATATCTATCGGGAAATTTAGAAAAAAGCTATTACATGTACAGATATGAAAACGTATTTATTGATACGGATTACCACTCGCCGCATTTATGTTTATGAACCCGTAAGAAATTGTTTGAAACACATGTTCGAGTGCATATACTCGCATTCGTAGTCTGCGCCGGGCACTTGTTGCGATTACACGTTTGCGCTAAATTTTACTTGATAAATATATATTGAAGATATCTTAATGTACACTGAGAGACTATTCTACAGTATAAGTCAAGTATAAGACATATTATCAGTAAGTTCAATGTATGAATGCGCGCTTGGCCCGCGCCCCGCGCCCCGCGGTTTCAACTGAAGCACAATTTCTCTTCATAATAGATGCTCTAGTACGTTCATAGTAGTTCAATGTTCTTGATCAATATGAAAGCGATGGCTGATGATAGATTACCGATCACTCGGTGGCTACCGTTATTTTTCTGCATTGTACAGTGCTCACCATATGCAGAGTGCTGTCTCACCAAAAAAAATAACAAAATCTTTCAACACTAAACTTTCATAGAAAATTAAACATTTCGAAACATGATTTTTGTGTTTGCTCACAACACGCTCGTTATGCCAGGAAAACTTCTAACTAGTAGGAAAATTTACCGCGCTTTTTAAACTCGTGCAAGCGAACATTGAAAAATATTTTCTATCATAATATTTTTGTATGAAGTCCGTGTTAACTTGAAGCTAATATATCCGTTTTTCCGATATACCTACTTCATGGAAACTCGAAAGTAATATTTGTTAGAGTTTCAAAACTATTACGACTCATCGTTCCTATCATCACTACACTGTTAAAAATAAGATTTATTGCTCAAGGGCTTTAAATATCGATCTCAATATTTATATGACAGATAAGATAAGATAGGAAAAGATCGACAGATATCAAAGAGAAAGTTAGATAGATAGAGTTTGTTCTTTTAATAAAGGTAAGGCACAAATAAACTTTGGTGATTTCTTTCCACCAACCAGTGGAATACATTCGCTCTATAGAAGACTGCAGCCTAATAACCTAGGTTTGTGTTTCTAGGGTAAGTAGGGTTTCCAGAGCTTCTAGAGGAAGGAGGGAGGTTTATTATAGGGCTGCGTGGGTCAAAGAGCATGCATGTTGTTAGCACGTGACGTTATTTTCCATGTATTTTAAGTAGTTCAGAAAACTATTGTCTCGTCGCTATGAGACATGCTTTCTATTTGAAAAATCACATATATACCATTTATATGAAATTCTATAATTTTTAAACCTTATACAATTAATTTTACAATGGAAAATCATAACATATATTCACTGAAACTAATATTTTTAATCTTATTAAACATTTTGAAATAATACACATACATAGTTAACAAACGCTAAAATTTACTTCACATGAAACTAAGATTTTCGAGGATACCGTTACGTGATCTCATCTTTGCTCAAAGGATAACAACAGCAGAGGCTTTCAGGCTGTTTCTGGTATGTAACGAACCAAAATAGCAAAGCTAGACTAACTTTGCTCGGATTTCTCCTCCACGAACTTAACTACATATTTTGCCCTATATTATGAAAATATATTTTAGACAAGGAAAGAAAAAGAGTTACAGTTAATTATTAAAAAAAAAACATAGACTTATTATAGAAACAAAACAATATTAAAAAACGATTTTTGGCTTCAGTAATTCATTTGAATCTGAGCGATGTGATAATCTCGATAAGGGACGAGATTTATTGAAGATGACACCACCTGTCGCCATATCTTACAGTTATGTTGATGAAGTTTTAATTATTTTACATTATAATAGTCTAGTGGGACCAGATACACTAGGGTATAAGTGCTACTATCAATCCTTAATATATTATTCCTATAATAAACGAACTGGTATCCTCCTGAGTATATAGCAGATTTGATAATGTCCGGGCTCATAAATTGGTTGGGGGTATGCAAAATTATTTTATTTTTTAAATTACCCCTACAATTAAAATCGGAGATGAATGGTCACTTGCGCGTGGGATTCGAACGGATACCGGCGCGGCGGCTAACGTCTCACGACACAGTTGTTACAGTAAAGGCAGTATAGTGCATACGGAAAGGTGCTGTGCATATTTCGATTTTGGCGTTTGGAGTAAAGCATTTGAATCCAGAAACATTCAGATAAACATCATCGGCAGCAACCTCGGCGGCGAAAGTTAAGTGAGCCTTCATCCCGGTTATAGTATACCATATTTGGCGGTTATTTTATGTGGTATCTACTTCTAGCCAGTTTAAAAATATATAGTCCACTCTATATACAGAAGTAGAATATCACACCTGGTGTGTGGTGGTGGTTGCCACCACAGATAACTACTAAGCTACAAAACAGAGGTTGCGAAATGATACCACAAAAAATTAATTAACTTGATGAATTTCTTTGTCACCATTTCCAAAGTCAACACGAAGCAGACGGAAACTTTCGAATACAATAACGAATGTCAAAGTTACAAATTTGCCAAATTATCTTCAGAATAGAAACCAGTGGTTCGAAACGAATTATAATGAAAAAATCGTTAAGTGTGTGTCAGGTCTATAATAATGGGGTTCCGTAATTATTATAATATTATTTTACTAGTTCACTTTCTATAAACCTATCAAACTTAACACTACATTATTATCTTAGAGTGGTAAAGTAATACTAGGCCGTGCGAATATTTCGCACAATAGAAGGTAATAGCAATCTAACTAACAGCTATTTTACTAGTTAAACAGACTATTAATAAATAGCGTCTCCTACGTAGCAGATGAATATGTTACCGTCAGGAATAACATAAACGGGTAACATTACTATCCAAAAAATAAAAATTTTAAATAAAAAGAAAGAAAGAAAAAAGATTTATTTGGAACAAAGACATTTGACACCATAGAAAACTAAAAAATATTTACAATAACCTATTACATAACAAATATCAAATGCCAGTTGCTACAAAACGGCCCAAGCTCAGCATAATGCTGGGTCCAGCGCTGGTTTTCCGTTGGAGCCATTCGGTGACGTCATATGATGGACGTACTAACTTACATACTTAGTCATAAAAAAGTAAAAGTAATAATTTAAAAACATGAGATCTATGACGTATAAAATAGAAGTATATACCATTATAAAATTTCAATAAATAAAGAAAAGACATACAAAAGCAAATTAAAGAAAAACAAAGAAAAATAAGAAAAATGCCAAATATTTAATTAACTAATTTTGGCGAAGATTTGAGGAAAATATGGCATTTCCACAAAACATCTTTGAGAAATAGTACAAAGCGATAATATTATTATTTACCGTTGCACTAGACACGCAATTTAGAATTACGATGCCGCGACGTTGTGACTGTTTCTAATAAGTTGTCTGCTTTATGACGACATTATTGAGGAAATGTGGGAGGCACGGCGGCGTTTAGTCCATACAAACGTATTCCTTTGTTTTATACTGGATAATGGCACTAGAGCCAAATATTTTTATACCATACGATCTATATCTAACACTGCAATGTTCCTATGTTTGACGCTATTCAGACGTTCGAAGACAGCTCGAAGGCAATAGATTTCTGAACAGATTTCAACGTTATGCACGTTGCTTAGTAGTATATTTCATATGATAATTATCTATACTGTAATTAATCAATGATATTTTTTAAAGTAGATACGGCATTGACGCTCTTTACATGCAATCGTGAATCTTAGAAAAATTGCCTTCAGTTCACTTTCAATTGATCCCGACGTGAGCGACAATAATATTTTTGTCTTTTTTTGACAGCAGAGTTTCCGCCTTACGCTGTTATTTCCTATCTCTTTTGTTTCAACATGCTGATAACAAAATTTGTACCCTGTTCAAATTGGTTTTAGTGAGAGAATAACGCAAATATTTATAAAACGTAATTAAAAGTGATAATTTTAAACAACCCTTGGTTAGTTAATCTTATGCATTTATAATAGCAATACTGACAAAGACTGGCGTCTTCACATATATGAAGTAACTAGCTGACCCGCGCAACTTAGTCTGCGTCACATAAGAGAGACAGAGGATTAGAGAGAGTGAGTTATAAGCACCTATAATACAATTCTAAAAGAGCTGAAATCTTCTTTGTTTTATCTACGAACCACACACGATCACAACCGCACGGTATGCTACCTCGCATAGCTACCGACCGGCATCGCTATCGCGCCCTCCCGTTTTTGCAACATTTTTCATTGATGCTTCACTCCTATTGGTCGTAACGTGATGTTTTACGTAATTTTTCTATTCGAGCCAAATACTGAGATTAGCGCGTTCAACCAAACAATCAAACTCTTCAGTTTTATAATATTGGTATAGATTATATTTCTTCAAATTAATTTAATTTAGATATATCTATATTGCATCACAACACTTGGGGACCTTAGTTAGTACCTTTATGATTTTTTTTTAGCAGTTTTTGCAAAATTATGTTCCATGAAATGTCATTTTTAAATATAATTAGGGAAGAAAAAATGCGGCTGCAGACTCTTAAATGTAGATACTGACTGCGGTTTGCCGTTTGCGGCGGTTTGAAGCTAATCAAATACTATATCATTTGGGGACCTTACTTAGTACCTTTATGATTTTTTTTTAGCAGTTTTTGCAAAATTATGTTGCATGAAATGTCATTTTTAAATATAATTGGGGAAGAAAAAATGCGGCTGCAGACTCTTAAATGTAGATACTGACTGCGGTTTGCCGTTTGCGGCGGTTTGATGCTAATCAAATACTATATCATTTGAGACCATACTGATTTGACACGCTGGACCAATAATGTTATAAGTCAATAACCAATAATATAATAATAATAAGAATATGGTAGGTATTATAATAATGATAAGTACATTAATTTGTCTGGATTCTGTTTTACAAAAGATGGAAAACGGAATCCTTATAGGACGAATTTGTTGTTCGTCAGTAGCTCAAAATTCTTTTTTACAGAATCGACCGGGAGATATTAAGTTGTAATTTATGTCGAGAATTATTTATTGGGTATTCATCAAGGCTGTAAAGAAAATTGTTGAGATGTATCCAATTTTTATTTCATTTAGAACATGAAGCAATAATAATAACAATATTTTTTTCCAGTAGTTTTAGTACCAAATGAGTTAACCGTGAAATAGTATTTTTAGATCAGTATTTATATAGGTTTCCGTCAATTTTGAAACTAAGGTTATTAAAAGGATTGATTTTTTTATACAAGTACATAAAAGGTTTTTATTTGATGTTATACCAATTATTGTTTATCGTTTTTAAGAAGAAACGTAGACAAGACATTTGAAGAATACGTTTTAACATAAACTTTTTGATGTCGCACTGTTTCCGAACGACTGAATAGAGCGCTAGAGAGATAACTGCAGCTTGGACTGATTATGTCTATGTAAAATAGACTATATTATATTTTTGTATTCACCACCGTTTCTCCTCGAAAACTGGCTCGTTTTTTTCAATAATAATATAGTTAAGACTTGGACTATGTGTGCGGGTTATCAAGTGACCAGACGATAGCTCTGGTCTATACTACTGACTATTGATTCCGTGGTTTCCGCACTTTGAAAACTATTACTGGATTGCCGAGTAAAAATACGTCGATGACTATAAATTCATCTTTTATTGATTACTATTTACAATATTCACTTGTTACTATCTACTTGCTGACAATGTCTTTATCACTATTTATTTTCTTGCTGACTTCTTGAGAACGGAAGCACTTGTCGCTAAGTTGTTTCTTGCCGACTTCTTGAGAATGACTGAATTGGTACCTTTTTTTTTTTTTTTTTTTTTTTTAGAACTGACTACACTGTTAGCCTTAGGGGCCCTAAAGCCGCTGCGGCTTTTACAGCTTCACCGGACTTGGGGGCGAGCGAACACAACAGAGGATGCAACCGGCCCAGGACCCACGCGGCCCTGTTCCTAACCTTACCTTCAAAGCGGTACAACTTGTAAATCAATCCCTCGTGCCAGACCTTATCAAAGGCCTTGGCCACGTCGAAAAAGACCGCAAGTGTACGGCGGGGTTTATAAAGTTCAGCAAAATTAAATGCAACGTGCTCCGTGAGGCGGTGCACTTGATGAGTGCAAGAATATCTAGCACGGAAACCGAATTGCTCAGGCGGATAGAGGTCTTTCTCCTCTATTATTGGCTTGAGACGGTTCAGAAGGATCCGCTCGTAAATTTTCCCTAACGTATTTAGGAGACTGATCGGGCGATAGCTGTCGGGAAGCGACGCGCTCTTGCCGGGCTTACGGATACCTATGACTATTGCCTTTTTCCAGGCGGCTGGAAAATGGCAGTGGACTATGGCTACATTGAAGATGCAGACCAATAGAGCTATGAGGCGATCAGGAAGAAGTCTAAGTACTTCATTCCTGATCCCGTCGGGACCTGGTGCTTTTCTGAGCTTAAGGCTTTTTATAATGGAAAGAACCTCCTCAGACGTGACTGGGGACAGGGAGGCTGTCGCGGGGAGCTTATCCAGCTCCCGCACGCATCCATCGATACCCTCGACCCGGTCGGTATTTGCATCGACACTGTTCGGAGAGCACTGGCTCTCCAAACAAGTGGCGAGGCACTCCGCCTTGTCGCTGCTATCGAAGGCGAGCGGTATACCGGGACCCCTCTCGAGGGGGGGCATAAGATAAGAAGCCTCTATTTTGAGGCTGCGAGCTAGTTTCCAGTAAGCCAGATGCGACGGCCTTAGCCCTTCGACGAGGGCGTCCCATCTGTGACTCCTGAGTTCTAATATACGGGCTCTAACCGATCTTTGAAGTGCGCGTAAACGTGCGCGGTTTTCCTCGGTCGGATAGTGGTCGTGCGCACGAGTCGCCGCGTTCTTTTCCGTCAACAACGCCCGCACGTCGGCAGGGAGTACGAAGCGGCGATCGCTCGCCTCTTCGACCTTTCTCGAGGCCTCTCCGATGCCGGCCTGCAGGTGGTCGACCAGGGAATCGATCGTGAGATCTACGTCCGCAACGGACCCCAATACGTCCGGGATCCTATCTAAGTTGGACGAGGACGGCCTGTCCGCAAGATAATGTTTTAGCTTGGCATAGTCAACCACTTGGACCGAAGGAGGGCTAGAGTCGTCTGGTTGACCTAGCTGCATGATGACCGGACGGTGGTCGGAGTCGAGCTCGTGTACGACCCGAATGAGTCGTAACCGAAGCGCGATACCTTTAATGAGAGCTACATCAAGCACTGTCGGCATACAGTTGTCTTGAAAGTGGGTGGGAGTGGGTGGCGCTATGACATCAAAGTTTAGCACGTTCGTTAGCTCTTCGAGTTTAACCCCATTACTGGAGTCTCTCCAATTGCCAAACGAAGTGTGTCCACAATTGAGGTCACCCGCTATAATGACCGATTCACCGAGCGAAAGTAGCTTTTCTAGGTCAGACCTGAGAGGCTCTTTCCTCGGCGAGAGATAAACTGAGACTAACGTTATGGACGGGTGGTCGGTCATTCCTAGTCTACACACGGATACTTCCATATTGGTAAGTATCGGAGGATCTACCGGCGTACAATATAACGATCGTTTGTAATAAATGAGAGTGCCGCCCCCGCGGCCGGCCCGGTCATTTCTTACAATATTGTAGTTCGCGATTTTTGGATCACGTTTAGCACGCTTTAAGAGCGTCTCCTGCACTAAAAGAACATCTACTTGGTGATCTTTAAGAAAGGTCGCGACGAGATCACGCTGCGGAAGTAGGCTTCGCGCGTTAAAAAATGAAAGATTTAACGCTTTCGGTTTAAACTTAGCCATTGAAAGGCCCTAATTTTTATTACTACTCGCCTCGCGATCGAGACGTTGTAGTGTCTCTACGAGGCGGGGGAACGCGCAAGCGGTCTTGATGAGACCGAAGCGCTCCAAATGGTCATTGTATTCGATGAGCTCGCGGATATCGTGCTCGCGGGTGAGCAGTATCATTAGGTCGTTACTATTGACGACAGTGTTAGCGGGCGCGCGGGGCGCAGGAGCGCGGGGCGCGGGAATATCCATAGCCATAAGGGGCTGTGGATTGGGGCGGCGGGGGCCCCATGCGTTCTGCGATGAACGCACGGGTTGCGGTTGCACCACGCGGGGTGCGGAGGGGCCGGCGGCGGCCGGGAGCTGGCGCGGGACCGGCAGCGCGGGAAATTCCCCTGACGCCAGCAGGGGTTGCGCTTTGATGGCTGAGGCGGGGGGCGCCGCCCGGGGGGCCGCCTGCCTCTGTGTACGTGGCCGCGTGGTACGCGGGGCCTTGGGGCAACCGCGATAATTCGCGGGATGCCCCTCCTCCCCGCATAACACGCAGCTCGGGGGGACGACGGAGTCACGCTCGCGCGTGCACTCCCGTGTGGGGTGGTCCTCTCGGCACTTTACGCACCGCGGACGAGAATGACAGTTACGGGCAGCGTGCCCGTACAGCTGGCAGTTATGGCACTGCGCAGGCTGGTGGTTTTTGTGTGGGGGCTCCACGTTAATCCCGGAGAGCCCGCACACCGTCTCTAGCTGGAAGATGGCCTTTCCCTCGGGGGAAAGGTCCAATATGGCCACTACCATATGTAGTGGCCGCTTATCTTTACTGTACATCCGGTGTACTTCCCGGATGGGATAACTTTGCTCCTTGAGCGAGGAGCACACCTCCGACGGGTCGAGCTCCACCGGAATGCGGCGGATGACCACTCGGAGGACGCGCTCCTCCGCGAGCGAATACGTATAAAATTGCAGACCTTTCTGCCGGAGGAGGGTGGTTAGTTTACGGTGAGTTTCCGAAGAACTCACCGAAATAGAAATCCCGTTGACTATGTTTCTAGCCTTGTGGTAGTCGAGTTTGAGTCTGCGCATCTCATTGCAGACTCCCATCCAGGCTGCCTTGTCCCGGATTATGATTGGAGGTGGGGCACGCTCTTTTTTCCCGCCGGCGGGCGCGGGGAGCTGGGAGGACGCGGGGGCGGCGGCGCCCCTGACTACTGCCTTAGCTATTACCTTAGGCGCCGGTTGAGCAGTCGGACTGCTACGCGCCGTTCGCTTACGCGACGCCACGACGGTGAAGCCGTCGTTCTCGGTATCCATCTCCGGAGATGGATCCGGATTCGCGGGCGAGTCTTGTTCGACCGGAAGGGCCGAAAACGAATTTTTCGTCTTTAACGCGGTTTCCGTGGATCGCGCGGGACGGACGTACGGACTATTTTTGGTAACCCTAGATTGTGACCGCGAATTTCGCGGCCCTCGCCTGACGGAGGCGTGGCTTGACCCGCGCGATTGGCTAGTCGGGATAGGGGGAGTGGCCGTAGGCGCGGCCATGGCCCCGGATGACGCGGCGGACAGGCGCGTAACGCTGCGCGCGGGACGTTTGGGCGCGACGCCGACTGGCGCGGCGCCAGTGGATGTAACGGTCGCGGCCGTGACGTCATCGGCCGCCTTGCTACCTGAAGCGGCCGCCTCGCTACCTGAAACGGCCTCATGACGGGTCGCAGTCGCAGCGGTGCGACGCACGCAGGCGTTCTCAGGTAGATTACGGTATTCCTCGTCTAGAGAGGGACACCGTATTACGACGAAATTTTGATAGCGCTGGTATTGAAACTCCAGCGCTTTCATCCTGGCTTGCAACTTGCCTATGCAAGTGGCCAGGTCGGCAACGTTATTTGCCATGGCGGCAGAAGAGGGAGGACAGTGGGACATTTTTATTTAATTTTAAATTTAAAGGCCTCCCTGCCTTAGGGGCAGGGGGGTGCGCCAAAAAATTTTAAAAGACTATCGGAGTCGGCAAGAGACCTGTTGTCAAGGTGCAATGACACACAGGAAGGACCTATCAACCCTAAGGAGCCCTAACAAGCCCGGGGCCGAGGACGCAGACCGGTAATTAAACCGGGCTAGGCCCAAACAGGTTCCCGGGGATGGAGTGTGCAGGATCGGAAGGTTTGGCAGGAGACACCTGGGGCAAGACTATGCGATAACCGCAAAGGCCTAGATTCCCAGGCCCGTCCGAGTCTGGCTGTTTGCCTCTGAAGGAGACAACCAGCGGGCTGCTCGGGTCACGCCCCACTTGCCTTCGTTGGCACCGTCAGGTATCCAGCAAGTGACCACAAAACCGTGGATTTACAAAAAAAAAAAAAAAAAAAAAAAACAAGCAAGTCGCACCGAAAAGTGCGGTTTACCACGCGAGCGTTAGACACCAGTTGGTTTACGTCGTAATTGCAACAATATATTTGAAATAAATTCCAAATATAAGATCGCAACAATTAAGTCACGTGATGGTCAAAATTGAAATTTTTTTTTTTAGAACTGACTACACTGTTAGCCTTAGGGGCCCTATCGTCAAACAGAGCCGCTGCGGCTTTACAGCTTCACCGGACTTGGGGGCGAGCGCTTAGGGCACTCAGCCGCGAAAGTTTGTGACGACCCGCACGAGGGTGCCAGAGTGGCCGAACCTCGGCTCGGGCGGTCGTCGCGAATGCGAAAAAGTCGCGATCTAACTAATTCCCTAATCTTAGGAGAATTCGAGCTAACTAATATATACTCATATGCACGTTCCCCTCCTCCTGGGAGGAAGGAGTGGACCATGCGTATGTGTATTTAATAATCGGAATGGTTTTTCTACACTAACTAGCGCAATAGTCTAACTAGCGCAAAAAAAGAAAAAAAAAGGTCCCTTACAGAACCTATGTACCTGTGTGGTGTGCACGTGTGTGTGTTCATACGTGTGTAATGTTGTGTGTGGGTAACTAAGTGTTGCACGTATAGTGTCACTTTGTATCGCGCGGGCGGCTGCCTGACCCAAGGGCTTCACACCGAGAGAATTGGTACCGCGGAGCGCGGCCTTTTATGGCGCTCGACGGGGTGGCTAAGCGGGTCTTGTTGGAGGGGCGACAGTGCGGCGTGAGTACGAAGTCCCCTCCATGGCAAAATGTGTTTCTTATTATCTTTATCTCTATTGGTTATACAAAACTATATTCGTGTGTTGAAACTAAAGGGTTTTCTAATAATTTAACAATAACTTAAAAACAATACATATAAAGGCTATAAATATGATATAAACTAAACATATAGTGCGTCTCGCTCGCACTTGTGACGCGATCTTGCTCTTGTGGCAGGCCACGCCTACTGCAGCGTTTGCGCTGTTTTCCTGCTATCCTGCACACTATGCGTATATATAATATTATATTCTTTTTTTTATATTCGTCGTTACCTGAAATTCTAATAATGGCGATATACCTGTGCAATTTTAGAAATTTTAATATGCTAATATTATAATTAATTTGTGATAGAAATCTAAGACATAGGAACACGGCAGTGGTAAATATAGATAGTAATGTACCTCATTAGGTTTGTTAATAGATTTCAACAAAAGACTTAGAGGTTACTCGATTCGAATTTATATATTTTTTTATGGTTGCCATAAATTCTTTGTTGATGAATAGATTTCGATCATTCGTTTTTTGTTGGATAGGGGATACCTTAAGGGTTGTTTCGTTTTAATTTTATTGGCATACGAACTTCAACTTTGAAGATACACAAGGAAACTATTCAAAACCTTTGAAGTTGGTTTTCTTTCTTGTTAAAAATTGTCTTGTTGTTTAAAAAATATTAGCTCTAGTGATACAGTATAGCTAGCTATAGTATATATATAGCTATAGTAATAATATTCAGGGATAAAACAGAGAAATACGTTTAATCACCACGTGATCTGGTTCACGTAATCACAGCCACACCCATCAAGCTGCAACAAAAAAAAATTCTCTAATCCTTACCTAACCTTCCTTTTACCTTTGCCGTATCGTGCAGATGTAGAATAGTCTTCTAGCCAACGTGTTCCGTCTTTGATATTGGGTCCTCCTTTACTTTATCTTACTTTACCTTACGTTACCTTTACCTTACATTTACCTAACCTTACCTTACCTGTACTTACCTTTACCTTACCTTTACCTTTGTCGTATCGTGCAGATGTATAATAATCTTCCAGCCAACTGTTCCCTCCTCGATATTGGGCTTTTCAAACGGGACGCGAAGAGGCATTTCAGTAGATCGGTATTACAGCGAAGACTGCTGATGAAATTTATGTCCCCAACGGTCACCGTTATTTGTGAACTATATAGTTTTTACCATCAACTGCTGTACATTATTTTGGCTAGTTAGTATTAAAAAATATAACAATAATCGCCCACGTTTCCTCTTAATATACGCAATATCTAATCTAGGTACGGAATTTTCTTTTCCAATTTCCGTTTTCTTTAATTTTTTGACTATAAATTAATATTCACACACGCGAGCAATATTTTTCTAGAACAAGATTTGTGATTTTATTTATAAAGAGGATGCCTCTTTCCCCTTTTTGGTAAGCAACAGCATACTATGTAGTGTTATTTACAATCGTTGTACATGGTAATATAATAATATTTATTTCCAAATACAAATTCAATATGTCTCCCGATTACAAATTCATTTTTGTTGAACCCTAAAGGTCACAGTTTTCATTATCTTTCGTGTCAGTATTTCCGTCCTTGAACTTTGATTATAATGTTCCGCTAATTCATCTCGACGACGCTGAAATGCTTTATTCGGCAAATGTCACAAATCATTATTAATGTCTTGTCACTAAGGAAAAACATTTTAATATTATGTTTTGTTCTTTTGATGACCCTATTTATCATCGTATAGTATTTGTAGATTAAACCATGGCGAAGTCTTCAGAAAATATTTTCACATGTCATTTTTATTCACATGTGTCAGTCCGACCTATTTAACCGACATTTCATATTGATCTCTTAAACCTGTAAACAAACTCTTTCAACATTTATGAAAAAGTTAGAAAGTGATAAGAGATATACACAGTAATTTTTTTATAAATAAATATTTGTAGTAAATAATAATGTTGAAATGATTGTTTTACATAGCTACAAATTAATCCGTTAAACTGTCTTAAAAATAAATAAATATAAAAGTGACTCTAATTTATAATTATTATACTAAAATGCCAGTAATTTTAAGTAGGATAGATATTCGGTAATACGATTTAATAGCGCAAAATTCCGTCCTATACCTGACTCAAAACTATGACGTCTACGTATACCTCTGTCGAAATTCCACATAGTTACATCGCAAGGTGAAACGCGTCTATGTACTTTCGCTCATGACAGTTTAACAGTTCAAAGTCATCAGAGATCAATCAATACGTTTAATTAATTATCAAGCAACTAACGGCGAGATCTGTCGGGAATAGTTTCCCATGTTGTTTGTCAACGTCAGCTGCAAGTTCGCTACTCGGGAACTGCCGCCACTTGAGGCCGTTGCGCAAACTGTTCTCAGGCGAATATTATATCTCTAGGGGCTTAATGTGATTCGCTTGGAATCGGAATAATTTTTATTTTAACAGTATTATTTAATTTGTCACAAAATAAATGTTAAACGAGTATTATTGTGTGAATGTTAGTGATACAATCTACAATATGTAACCTCTTGAATCATTAAAGAACAAATTTCAAGAATTGAATTTGCTTTCCCTAAATTTAGATAAGCTATATTATCGACTTGCTGGATAAAAAGTTTTTTTTTAAATGATAAAAGGGGGCAAACAAGCAGGTGGCGCACCTGATGAAAAGTGATCACCGCCGCCCACAAACATCCGCAACACTAGAAGGCTCGCAGATGCGTTGCCGGTCTTTTAGGGAAGAATAAGCCCTCTTCTTGAAGGTTACCAGGTCATAACAGCCCGAAAAGACCTCAGGCGACAGCTGGTTCCACAGAGTGGTTGTGCGAGGCAGAAAGTGCCTTAAGAAACGCACTGTTGTGGAACGCTGGACATCGAGGTGGTGTGGTAGAAATTTACGATTCTGGCGCGATGTCCGATGGTTAAAAGGTTATGTTATAGGGTGGATCATTACGTGAATGATAGTGGTGCCTGGAAATGACACTCCCTTTTTACATCCACTAAGATAATAAATTTATGAACTGTACACATTATTTACACAGTTAAAGAAATAAATAAAAATAAAAGTTAAATCCGATACAGTTTGTTGCTGACTTTTCTCTATGACTGGGATGTTTTCTGAATCAGTGATACTATGTTGCTTATTTAAAATGAATAAAGTATTTTATATTTAGATTTCAATTTGATTCTTTTGAAATCTATGTTTCCATAAATCCATTTTAATAATGGTTGGTCAACTTTTTTTAAATTATGAAGTAGAAAATAGTTAAGCAGTCCATCTGCAATTAAGAACCGATCCTCCTCTAGACTTAGCATGTAACAGTCTTCAGCCACATCCTCATTTATAAGACTTAGCATGTAACAGTCTTCAGCCACATCCTCATTTATACGCTAAATCTATTAATTTTTTTTTTGATATATCCATTTAAATACTAGCACCACAAAAGCGACCGAAGCTGTTGAAAATTTACTTATAAATTATTTACAAAAAAATAATAATAATTTATTCTAAGTAAAAAAATTGAACAAATTGTGGGTAATGAAACAAAAACCACAACCACAGAAAACTACCGTCTCGTTCAGTTTCTTATTAACGCATACTATTTGGGCATATGAGAGAAATAATTCATGTACCTTATTTTTCTTTTAGTTTTCGATAAAGACTGTGATAAAGATATATAGTAGTTTACACACGTTTAAA
Source organism: Saturnia japonica (assembly GCA_033032175.1). Taxonomy (NCBI): domain Eukaryota; kingdom Metazoa; phylum Arthropoda; class Insecta; order Lepidoptera; family Saturniidae; genus Saturnia; species Saturnia japonica. Next base: position 2,399,492 of record CM065317.1, read on the forward strand.
TAAGTAGTTGTTTATCATTATTTAAACGATATTATTCAAGTTCTTACGTCGTGTATTAATTCTAGTATAATCAGTTTAGTTTATGGTGTCGATTTATGTAGGTACATTATTCCATTGAATAATCCAAATACATCTACCTAAGAGTACAAACGTACGCAACTTTAGTTTTGAAGTATAATACATATTTAAAAATATCTTGCTTTTTAAATTTAATATCCTTTTTATTCAATAGTTTCATTACCTTAGCGTTCCGGATATCAAAGAATAGCTCACTGTGGAATCATAAAATAGAATTATAAATTTTATATTATCGAAAAGAAAGTTTTATTGCGATAGTGTTTTCTCAGTCGTTATATTCTTAGCGGAGACATACAGGATGAGAGTTCGAAGAAAAAGATCTTTCTTGAGTTCAGTAGAGATAGTTGTGTATTTTCTGGTGCTCGCCAAGATAACTACTACAAGTTAGTGAGTTTCAACAGAAAGTACATCGTCCGTAATATTAAAATCGTTTGAGAGTATATTCTAAAATCTATAAATATATTTATATATAAAAACATATTATCATATCATCTCCCTATAATTGAAGACAGAAAGAAATGGAGCGCCACATTTTAAAGTAAAACTTTTATTAGATCGTTTCAAAAATTTTGGTCTGTGTGTTGCATGTCGCGTGACGGTCGGCCGCGGAGTAGGGATGGCGGCGCCTATAGTTCGCAGCAACTGACCGTGTAGTGTATAGAGTATTACTCATTTGTGAATTTTTAGTTAAATGTCTATAATGTGAAAAAAAGTTTCTCTTTTACCGTGGTTTCATAAAACCACACAATCAATTTTTTTATATATCTTCTTAAACCTCTTCACTTGTATCAGATTTATTATCCATCCTGCATTAGCAGAGGATCTCGAGTGCTTTTCTATTTTAGCTGTGACCAATACTTGATCTCCATAAGTCCATAACGATCAGCTTTTACTTACACAGATAATCGCATAGTACTTTGTTGACACGATCTGTTTAAAAAAATGCAGTATTTCCGAATGCAAAAGGAAAATGTAGATAAATATAGAGTACTCTATAATAATCACGTATACATTCGTAAAAGTGATAAGTTTTCGCGGTTTCACGGAACACGCACACATTAATACCTTATCAGTTAATGCCCTCAAATAAACAAACGATTAAAATAAATTACATGCCCCCAATCTTCCCCTTTCCTTTAAATGTTATCGGTCTGTCATAAATAAATTTTGTAGCACTCTCGAAATTTCAACCTCTCGTTTTTATCAGACATATGTGTATATAAGCAATAGAAGCAATTATGGCTCAGTTGGTAGTGCGTATGGACTCCGCGTCAATCGATGTGAGTTCGGATCCCTGCAATGATCCTGAGCTTTCGGTGAAGGAAAACATAATAATAAAACCATAGCATGGTGGTATGCCTTTTTTTAATCCTCGGTTGGCTAGCTACCACCCTCGAGTTAAAAATCTGTCGCCAAACGCCCATTAGGTATGTTCACGACTCTCACCCGAGAGCCATGAGCCGTAACGCTCCTAGTGAATTTTCTTTATGCTGCGAGCTTCAGCGTCGAGCGTCAGTTTTAAATATTATGTCAAAGTTGTAATTTTAAACAGAAGTACTGTACAGAGAAATTTTGAAGAATTTTTTACTTGGGGCAGTCCAGCTGGTGAACCTCCACCCTACAGAAGGTCCAATAGCCATGTGTCTATTTTTAATGCCCGCCTTGCTCCAACCAGTGACAGTCCTATCGTGGACATCAAATTGAATATAAGAAGCAACAAATGTAAGAAATCTACAAGAGTAATTTTCTTAGACTACAATTATTACAACTAAGGTGTTTAGTTACGCCTGTCATATTGAATTTTTTCCACTTTTGTCTTTTTGTAAGAATAAATTATATGACTCCAAACGGCATGTTGTTGCCCACGCATTTAGTTTTGTTTTATTTTGTTGTTAATTATGTGCCACGTGTTAAAATCACCAAAGTGATTCGTTAAATATTATGTTAGTGACACCGTCTTCCAAACAGGCGGTTCTACGTAGCTTTTCAATACAATAATTTAATACGATAACAAATATAATAAATAAGCAAAGTAACGCAATATTTATTAGTTACGTTTTGTAAGCAAAACTCTCATAACTAAAATGGAAGAGTCATGAAAGCAAAATACAAAAGACCGCAGAGTAACATTGAATAAGAAATACAAAGGAGGCGTTTAATAACCGAATCTATAACAAATTAACGTGGAAGAGTAGGTACGGATCGTTTCTCGGCGTAATTCATTAATGGCCTATAAACAAAATCCTTTCGGTTACTTCCACACCGGCTCTTATTAAAACGAAACGATAACTGGTAAAGTTTTATACCTGCTGACATACAAATGGGTATGTAATATGAAATTTTATGTAAATGCTAACAAATTATTCAGAACTTGTACATGTAATAAATAATATGCCAAATAAATCTCTATATATGATTTCTCAATGGTTTTTTTATTAAATTTTCACGCTATATATCGCTTAATTCATAATCAAAACTAATGATCCAAACATTGTTCAAAGCTTAAGTTCCTCGCTAATGACGTAAAGTAGATAGCTTAAAAAATTATCCAAAAATAATTTTCCAATGGGAATGCAATCAACAGCTTCTAGTTGACCGCATTGTCCGAAATATTCGCACTCATCAGCTAGTATTTACTTATATCACTTTAATTGTTAACACTATTGGGTGACGGTGAAGGACGACCTCGTGAAGAAACTTAAACGCCTGAGGAATATTTCAAATTGTATTTATTATATGAAACCGAATATTTGTAAATATTTATTTTAAAAAAACACAACCAGAGAGTCGCAGTTAATTACATTCAACGACTGCAAAATTTATCATAGAAAAGTCGCAAGTAATCTCATTTGTACAAAGTCCATCAAGAACATCTTGAGATATACATAAAATGTAATAATTATGTAAATTACTTTTGAAATATACTATTCAGTTATTTATTCATTTAGTTGTGTATACAAAATGTAATAGAAAATAAAGAGTTGCAAACTTTAAAAATAAAACTACAACTAAGGCTAGCAAGTTTTAGTTGGTACAGTTAAATAAACTCGTTAAATCTATTCATGTTAATAATTAAAGTTTAAAAAGTAAATTAAAGGTAATTTTACTTGTAATATTAATTTAATACAGTTAGCTAAGCTCCTTTTTACAAACACATATTAATAGGTAAACAAAGAAAATAACAGTTTTATATATATATATATTTTTTTAAACGTTGAAAATAGTATATAATAGTCAGGGTAAACATTAGGCAAATGGAAGTGAGAAAATTAATTGATCAATTGCAACGGCTCAATAACTCAGTGCGGCTAATAATTTCGTGAATAGGCTGAAACGGTTCGTTCATCCATCATCCCGACGCGCACCGACGCGGCCCTCTTCTATCGAAACCACTGCATCACTTTCCATTAAAATAACGATTATTCCAGACTAACTATGTCCCACGGTTTCACTTGCCAGATTGCTTGACGTTCATAGATACTGTTCAACTCCTTAGAGTCATAATTTGAAGTTATATACCCTACAACCTTCCTCAATAATAGGCTATAAAACGCAAAACAATTTTTTTAAATCTGGCTATTGGTACCAGAGTTAGCTCGTTCGAACTTTTAATACTAAAAGTAGGCATAAATAAGTCATACCATGTGTTAGACTTACAAAGATCAACAAAAGTTTTTTAGCTACCTACCTAATAGTGTTAAGTTCTATAATAAGATTCCGAAGCACCGGCCAATGAGTTCAAGGACAATATCAAGCAGGTTTTACTGTAAAATGGTTATTATAGGCCTTAAAGGGTGGATCATTATGTGTACGATAGCGATGTCTGTAAGTCACCCACCTCTGTGTATTAACTAATATATTAATTTGATCACAAACTGTATACAGTTTTATACAGTTGAAGAAATAAATATAAGCCCTATAGAGTTTATTGTCGACTTTTCTTGATGATGGGGTGCTTTCCAAATCGGTAGATGTATTTTGACGCTAATAATTGCCTTCTTAGGGCATAAATGAAACAAAACAATCTTAGATATTTATCTTAAAGAAAAAAAAAAAACAATCACTTGAGCTCCATATATCTGACAGAGTTATAAATAATATACTGCGATATTGGAGCACTTTATTTCGGTCCGTAAAAGCAAAGTTAAATATGTATTTTAACTTCGCAAACACTTTGACGGTGATCGTCCAGATGCAAACGTAGACTCGTCACTACAATCAGAAAGTTCTTAATGGGCACTCCGAATTACTGTTAAGTACATTAGAACTTAACAATTGGTTAAGTGAGGACCGTTGAAATTTATACACAAAAGTCTTAGAGAGTTTGCTCGAGCGTTCGCTTCGAAATAGAAGGACGAAAATAAAAATAAATTCGCTATGAACATAATTGTATTTGAGTACTTTGTCGAACATGAAGGTGATAGCTAGCCAGGCGGATATTAAACACTAAGCTATCATTGATTCAACTTGTTTACCGCTCATATCTCTCATTCATTAAATATATGTCGAAGAGAGAGACGTCAGGATTTTCTTTGGTACATTTATTACTGAAACACATATCTCATGGGCGTAATAAGGTTTAAGTGCAAGCTCTGTAGAAATGTGCACGATCCGACATTTCAAGTGAGAATGATGTCTGTTTATTTGGGTTTGCTCCCAGTGGCCTCCATCCTTCCATAAATAGCCACCCCAAGACTCGTATGGCTGATATTATCAATGCCCGTAGGTGATCTGATAACTGATCTCAAACGTCCTCACGATCCGACAAGCTCCAACTAAAACGCTTTTCTTTTCGGGTTCCGACTTATTTGGTAACCTCGAATAACCTTAGGAAGAACCAGAATAACCATAGGTCTTCACGACGCGAGGACTCGAGCTAGAACTATCACACCTTTCCAAAACGTATAGCTATTTCAACGTCCACACTTGGAGAGAATTTCTCAAGAGTACAAATTTCCCTATGATGTTTTTATAGTGTCCTATTGTCGATAGTGTTATTAGGTACAGACATGTACAATAGGGAATACTCTAAGGGACAGTTTTATATGGGCCCTCATCACCTTTCCAAACACCAACCTTCCGCTTTTGGCTGGCTGCTTCTAAAACCTAACCGAAGAGCTACAATAGTGAAGTTCTTTTTACCTTTTTTGTCGCCTACGTTAGAGCTGAAGAGTGGGTTACTCAGCACGGTATTCTCCAGTGAAATTAGTGTCTTCAAAAGTTGACTGAAATACGCTCTACAAGGTCAGCAAATGTTCGTTGGTTATTAATAGGCCACTGTAATCATTTACCATTAGGTGGACTGTCTGCCTATTTGCTGAACAAATTTTGGCATTAAAAAATTTACGACTTTTAAAAAGTTCATAAGTGCATGCATGCCATAGACCCTGTATGTATGAAATGTTCATTTCACAAGACTTCACTACAATTTATATCTTCTTAAATATATAGCTAACGTATTTTAATAAACACGTAAATAGACTTAACACGATTTTGAGGTAAACGATCCATCAAGATTTTCACGTTCTCGCCCGAAGAACATAGTATTTTAATAACATGTTTTCTTATAGTTGCACCTTGTAATTAAGATGTTACTTATTAAATAGGTTATTTCTATAATCTTAAGTTAAGTTAAGTTAATCTTAAGTTTGATATTAATTGTATTGTTTCGGATGTATAGAAAATATAAGACTTAATTGTTTCATGGTCTGATGTCTATTCTCAAGCTGAGCCACATCTTTTATTAGTGAATCGATGAATAGGAAATAATATATTTTTGCGGCATGTTTTTAATTTATTTTAATAAAGGGTTTTTAATAAATCTGCAATTCTGTCTGTACAAGTAATTTTTTTTTAAATTTCCTGATATATATGCCATATGAAGGGCACTGATCACGAATAAGCCATAATTTTTTTTGTCTGTTTGTATGTTCGGATTATCTCAAAAACGGCTCAACTGATTGTAATGAAATTTTGTACATGAGAAGATTATGTCCTTGGTCAACTTTATTGATAGGCTATAAGAATTTTTAATAATACTTTTAGAAATCATAAACAAACGTATTTCCTATATATAAATATTTTTTAAATTAATTCTCAACTGACATTGATGAAGTTTTCTAAACGGGAAGTATAAGGTAATTAGAAAATTGAGGGGGGGGTATAACCATTGTCAATATTACTTTTTGATAATATTAAAAAAAACATCAGGTCTCAATAGATTCTGATAAGAAAGGTAGACGAGAAGCATACACCACCCCACAATTGACAGGTTATAAGAATCGTCAATAACTTTCGAAATCGTAAAAAAATACCAATTTTCAACTGATTTTAATTTTATTTGCACATCGGAAAAACATGTAATTAATTCCTCGTCTGATAGGGTATATGATTTATCATTAATAAGAGTAAAAATAAAATTACGGGATGAAAATAGTTACTGCGTAACAAACGCGTGCGTAGTCGCAGGCACAGCGCTAGAAATAAATAAATATTAATGGACAGACATTATTTAAAAAATTTGATATATAAAAGTGTTTAAAAAACTTTTAAAATATCGTCTACTTTTGAAATTTTTATGGCGTTTTCATATTAAACTACACAATAAATTTAGTAGCAAACCGGGACAAAATACTTGAAATAAAGTTTAGCCAATTCAAACGTGTTACGTCTATCTTAATATTAGACCACACAGTATTAATAAAGTTAGCGATACGTACGTACGGCATTAACTTTAAAAGCCTCGTACAGTCCAACCCTCATATTTAACAGTCAAAACGGATATTCATTTGCAAAACTGTCGCCGACGTACCACGGAAAGTCTAATGACCTGACCGTTAACTTTCCTTTTATGGTAATATAATGAAACGAACTGCGGAGGCTAACATTGAAACTTTCTTAATATAATATTCCAAAAGTCAAACAGTTTCAAATCTACATTTTCAATTTTCTGTAACTCAGCCCTTAGGTTATTTGTTTAAGCTTTGTGTTTTGTATTAATTTTATCGATTCGTGTTCGAGTTGATCGGTCTGCAATAGGTTATACATTTCTATGTATATCTATCTCATTTAAATGAAAGGGAGAAAGAAAAAACAGAGAGAGACAAAAGAGAGAAAAAGTTTGTTTATCCATCACACACCAAATACATACAATTACAAACACAACTATGTATAAAACAAGGCAATTTAAAAAAAAAAGTAAACCAACTTCAATGATTTTGAAGAGTTTCGAGGTAAATCTTCAAATTTGAAGGTCCGATGCTAATGAAATTAAAATGGGACTACTCTTGAGGTAAATAAACAACATAAATAATCATTCAAATCGGTTCGTAAACAATGAAGTTATGGTTGAACATCCATAAACAAAATATACATTCGAATTGAGTAAACCTTCTTTGAAGTCAGTTAAAAGCAATAAGTAACTTATTGTGCGGAAATAGATAGGTCTCAATCTTAGCACAATTGCTAGACCGAATTAGTTCAGCGCTGATATTCTGACTGAGCCCCCTAAACCGACGTTACGGGTAACAATAAAAATAAACCAATAATTAATAGAACATATTTATACAATACATACTAAGAAGGTCCAAAAAAAATAAGACGAAGAGCAAGTAGAAACTGTGTTGGAGAGATAAGGGAAAATATTTTCACACTAATATCACGCTAGGCTACAAATCTCGCCGTGTAGCAAAAGTTTTTTAAACGTTACTCTGAAGGTTTGATCTGTTTTTAAAAGCAGGAACTGGCGGAGGCAAATCGATCCAACTAAATATAACCATCTTCTTCTGTATCCTCATCTCTTTTCGTTACAAGGGTTGGGAGTTCTTAATCAAGGGCACCGTCAATTTTTTTTACAAGATCTTCATGTCCTTCTAAACATTAATTATGCGAGCGTATATCTATTTCAAAATCATCGCCTTACTTTTATTTATTTTATAAAAACACAACAACTTATACCTAAATATAACTTCGTTATGTTTTAAAATCTAATAAGAGATTTAAATTTTAATAAACAACAAATTTTACTATTTATATATTTTTAATTGAAAAAATTATTCATTAAATAGTGAACAGAAAATTAAAATTGGAAAGTAAATTTCTCATAAAATAACAATTCGACTGAATTGACTTTCTATTTAAAACGTTTGTATGAAAATAGTTGCCACAGATTGTGTATTTAAAGTGTATCTAATTTTTTTATACAACAAAGGTGACAACAAGGAGCTCTCGAAATCCTACGCAACGCAGGAATAAAACACTACGTTGTTTGGCTCCGATCTTCTGTATATGTAGGTATTCCGCTAGCCGAACTGCCCCGGGTAGAAAAAATCTCCAAAGAATTTCGCTCTTATAAAAGAGAAATTGGGCACTTATTTATAAAAAAAAAAACATTCTCATGAAGATTCTATAAAAAGCCTACAAATTTCAATATAAACCATGAATGAGAAGGCGAAATGAATTGAAAATTGACTATTAATATCCAATGAAAAATTTTTGTTCCGTGAAAATCTGCGACACGTCTCGTCGCTAACTCTATAGATGCAGAAACCCGTTATGTATATTTAGGAAGGATTTATTAACATCCGATCCGATTAACTTTCGAAAATATACACGTGTAAGTCATCATCTAAACTCTTTTACCGAGTATCATAACGTGCAATGACCAGAGTTTCTACGGAGACGGATTTCAGGTCGCAATTCTAAAAAGGTAAGGTATATCGCAGCTTTATGGGGTCGATGTATCATAATCGGTTTTACGACAGGCATGAGAAGTTACTTTGCTTTGGGCTGAGACGTTTTTATTCCTTTTTTTATTCTTTATGTACGGATTGGCCAGTAAATCTCCAGATACTTTTTATATATATTTGAAGTAATGATAATAATGTCAGCTAGTAAAATATGTCAATCATATCGCCAGCTCACAATATATGGAATATTTCAGAATAGATTGCGAGTATTAAGTGTTTTTTAACGTTTCCCCACGATGCTTCCTTCTCCACGAGCTGGTAGTGTGTTTATGGAAATCATAATAATTTACCAGGTTTATAAAACAATATTTTTAGCCAAAAATAATTTCTTTATAGATTTTTAACTGTTGGCTACAATCTCACCTAATTTTAAGATACGATGTGGACCAAGATGGTGATTCGCTAAGCCTGGTGGGTGGATTGGAAAAAGCCGTACCAGCATGATATGGTTTTTTATATACAACAAAAGTGGCAAACAAGCATACAGGCCTGCCTGAACCTTGAACTCCTTACCCCAAAGAGCTCTGGAAACCGTACTCACCATACGAACACAACACTGAGGTTCATTCCACTTGTCAGACTGCTTCAAGTAGAGTGGAATACCCCAAGAAACTTCTTTGTGTCTCACCTCTCTTTGAACCCTCCCTTCCCCAAGAAGCTCTGTATTGCTCTGTGTATTAATTAGTATAGACAATAAATTTACCACCGAACTTTATTTTAAGATTTAACTATTACGCAATAGTCTTTGAGGCACTAATTTAGTTGTTAGAAACTAATTTCGTCCAAAAACACAAAGGCGATGACCCGCATCCGATATTAAAGATAATAAAATATTAGCAAACCTAATAATATAATCACGACTCGCCCATTAAACTGGCGAAGGAACGGAAACAACCGAACGTAATTGTTTTACAACTTTTTGTTTATGCGATCATCAGAATAATAAGGTCACGAATGTCAACAGTAATAAATCAAAATATCGACGAGTACGGGAGAGGAGAGGTTTATAAAAAGAATGAATTTTTTTTGTTTATTATATCGTCCCCCCTTTATACTAACTTTCAATTTCTTAACAACTTGTTTGCCCTGGGACACGATTTTGCAAGGGTATCTTTTATGTCTTAATTGTTGAGAGAAAGCGTTTTGAAAATTGTTTTTTTTTTATTACTTGTTTTTACTGAATTTTTCTCAAAACTAAGAGTCAATAAAATGAAAATATATGAATCAATAATAGAAATAAAACAAATATTTTAAAAAGTGTACTTACTGCACGCATCTCTTTTTTCTAGACACACTCGCAACTTTACGTGTTTTATTGTATCAGTGTGCTAACCATATAGATTATTCGTAAATATCTGTGAGTTTTATTTACTTATTTTATTTTTATTTACTAACTGCCTCATTAGCCTAGTGGTCCTAAGCGCAGCTGCTATACTCGAGGTCCTGGGTTCGATTCCCAGGTCCAGCAAAGCGTTATTGGGTTTTCTTTCTCGCCCCCTATTACATGGGACCTAAAAAAGTACCCGGCGAACTGTAGCATTACATTAGGGCGTGATGGTTTGTTATGTTTGTTTCATAACTAGCTGGTACCGGCAACTTCGTCTGCGTATTATTAGATATACACAAACTGATCTCGGAACCCAACAAACCAAAAAAAAATCATGATGGGTTGGCCACTATATTTATGGTGGACGCGATCTCTACGACCCCGCTATTCATTTTTAATAATATTGTTAAGTACAGCACTTTGCAATACTTATATGTTGAACTATTTTGAACTAGTTTGAACTTTGTTAAAAAATAAATAATAACAATTTGCACTACGATACGTTTTATTTCTTTTTTTTTTTTTTTTTTTTTTTTTTTTGAACTGACTACACTGTTAGCCTTAGGGGCCCTATCGTCAAACAGAGCCGCTGCGGCTTTTACAGCTTCACCGGACTTGTGTTTTATTTCTTTTTTTTCTTTTTTTTTTTTTTTTTTTTTTTTTTTTTTTTTTTTTTTTTTTTTTTTTTTTTTTTAACTGACTACACTGTTAGCCTTAGGGGCCCTATCGTCAAACAGAGCCGCTGCGGCTTTTACAGCTTCACCGGACTTGGGGGCGAGCGCTTAGGGCACTCAGCCGCGAAAGTTTGTGACGACCCGCACGAGGGTGCCAGAGTGGCCGAACCTCGGCTCGGGCGGTCGTCGCGAATGCGAAAAAGTCGCGATCTAACTAATTCCCTAATCTTAGGAGAATTCGAGCTAACTAATATATACTCATATGCACGTTCCCCTCCTCCTGGGAGGAAGGAGTGGACCATGCGTATGTGTATTTAATAATCGGAATGGTTTTTCTACACTAACTAGCGCAATAGTCTAACTAGCGCAAAAAAAGAAAAAAAAAAGGTCCCTTACAGAACCTATGTACCTGTGTGGTGTGCACGTGTGTGTGTTTATACGTGTGTAATGTTGTGTGTGGGTAACTAAGTGTTGCACGTATAGTGTCACTTTGTATCGCGCGGGCGGCTGCCTGACCCAAGGGCTTCACACCGAGGAACGGACCTAGGCTTGGGTTGCCGCTAGAGAGGGTGGACGTGACGGGTGTGCGGGAGCGATTGACCGCCCGTCACTCTGCGGATAGAAGTGTTGGCTGGCTGGTACTCGAGAACTCCATTTGTATCTATTCATTAAATTTGAAAGATACTCTTGGGACCAGCGACGCCAAAAGCTTTGTAACAATCGTTGAATGAATGGCCACCTGGATAATGAGCTCACATTTGACTCTAAATAATTATTAACCTCTGGTACAGCTATCAGCGGTCCTCCTATCAAAAAGTGTCCTGGAGTTAATGGTAATGGATCGTCAGGATCGGAACTAACTACCGTTATGGGACGGGAATTTAAGCAAGCTTCCACTTGACTAAGAAGGGTACTCATTTCTTCAAACGTTAGTGTTGATTCACCTATGACTCTTTTCAAGTGGAACTTGGTCGACTTTATGCCCGCTTCCCATAATCCACCAAAGTTGGGCGCATGGGGGAAAACTCCTTTTGGTTAACTTCCAAATCTCATGCCGAAAAAAATGGTCAAATTGCAAAAAACTTCCCTGTCATTGCCACGAGGAGGAGGCCTTATACTATTATTACTTTCAACATTATTTATCCAAGTTAATGAAAGGAGATGTTTTTCATTACACTGATTTATTTTTGGAAACTTGCAATTAATTTTTTTTTTAAATTTTTTTTTAAATCTTTTTTTTTAAATAAACTTAAAAAACAAATCTACTTCAATATTTAATTGCTTTGTTTAAAGCAAACTACTGGACGGTCTGCTGACCGAAATTAACCTAAATCCGTACAGACTACCTTTTTTAACCTTAACATAGATTTGACCTTGAAATTCATCAATAGACACTTACTTTAACACGATTAATAGAACTTTATAGTCCGTCGCATTTTGATTTTTTAATGGCCCGACTATTTTTTCCGGCAAATTGTCGACAAATTTTTTTTTTTAAATATTTATCTTCTTCTTTTCTTCGTCTTTTTTTCTTTTTTTAAATTTCTTTTATAACCCCCTTAATATTTTTCCCTTACTAACATCCTAAAAAATTCTAATTACCTCAGGTCAATTAATATTTTGGTCTTTCCCCCTTTCAGGGAACAAATTATTGCTTAAACAAATTTTTTAACCTTTTTCGGGTTTTTTCTGCTTATTATTTTGATTTTTTTTAATTTAGATAAATCCAGTCCAAGATTACTTTTTTTTAAAAACTTTTTTCCCTTGTCCGTTCCAAATTTTATTTTTTTATTTCAATTATTTCAAACCCAGGTTTTCTATTTTTCTATTCAAATAGGGAGTTGACAATTTTTTGAATTTAATACATAATCTTAAAATTTAATTTTTCCCCCTTTAGTTTAACATGTGAAAACCTAAATACATTCAATTGTTAAACCTTGAAAATTGGATCCAGTTTTGCATTTTTTGGAAAAGTTTTTTCTGGTTTTGGTCCAATAAAAAGGATTTTGAAAATTTGAATTAAAAAATTGAGCCTAAATTTTAACCGGGTTTTGCATCAAAATTAAATTTAACAGATGACATTTATCCTTCGATTTATAAGTACCATTATTTTTTATTAAATATTTAGTATTCAAAATTAAAATATTTTTTTTATTTTACATATTTGTTATTCTAATTTTAAAATTTTCAAATTTTAAAAAGAGCTATCCAAAGGGTTTTGAACATTGCTATTTGTTTTTATATGTTAAACTTATTAAAATTTATTTTTTTAATTATTTCTAAAAAAGTACCCGGCGAACTGTAGCATTACATTAGGGCGTGATGGTTTGTTATGTTTGTTTCATAACTAGCTGGTACCGGCAACTTCGTCTGCGTATTATTAGATATACACAAACTGATCTCGGAACCCAACAAACCAAAAAAAAATCATGATGGGTTGGCCACTATATTTATGGTGGACGCGATCTCTACGACCCCGCTATTCATTTTTAATAATATTGTTAAGTACAGCACTTTGCAATACTTATATGTTGAACTATTTTGAACTAGTTTGAACTTTGTTAAAAAATAAATAATAACAATTTGCACTACGATACGTTTTATTTCTTTTTTTTTTTTTTTTTTTTTTTTTTTTGAACTGACTACACTGTTAGCCTTAGGGGCCCTATCGTCAAACAGAGCCGCTGCGGCTTTTACAGCTTCACCGGACTTGTGTTTTATTTCTTTTTTTTCTTTTTTTTTTTTTTTTTTTTTTTTTTTTTTTTTTTTTTTTTTTTTTTTTTTTTTTTTAACTGACTACACTGTTAGCCTTAGGGGCCCTATCGTCAAACAGAGCCGCTGCGGCTTTTACAGCTTCACCGGACTTGGGGGCGAGCGCTTAGGGCACTCAGCCGCGAAAGTTTGTGACGACCCGCACGAGGGTGCCAGAGTGGCCGAACCTCGGCTCGGGCGGTCGTCGCGAATGCGAAAAAGTCGCGATCTAACTAATTCCCTAATCTTAGGAGAATTCGAGCTAACTAATATATACTCATATGCACGTTCCCCTCCTCCTGGGAGGAAGGAGTGGACCATGCGTATGTGTATTTAATAATCGGAATGGTTTTTCTACACTAACTAGCGCAATAGTCTAACTAGCGCAAAAAAAGAAAAAAAAAAGGTCCCTTACAGAACCTATGTACCTGTGTGGTGTGCACGTGTGTGTGTTTATACGTGTGTAATGTTGTGTGTGGGTAACTAAGTGTTGCACGTATAGTGTCACTTTGTATCGCGCGGGCGGCTGCCTGACCCAAGGGCTTCACACCGAGGAACGGACCTAGGCTTGGGTTGCCGCTAGAGAGGGTGGACGTGACGGGTGTGCGGGAGCGAAGTTGACCGCCCGTCCTCTGCGGAGAGAACGGTGGTTACGCGGGCGTGGGCGGTGGCACGCTCTGTTTGGAGAGACGGTGTCGGCGTAGAACGCGTTAGCTTTTTCGGTTTGGTCGGGCGGGTCAGTGAATATATTACGCGGCCGGCGTTTTCTCCGGCAGGCGTTGGGGTCGGGAACATAAGAAGCTGCCGCTTTTATTAAGGGGTTCGCGTGGTTCGACGCGGTGTCGAAATACGAGCGAGAAAGGTGTTTGGCATATGCATGTATCGAGGGAAGGTCCATATCTCTATGGAGATCCTCCATACGAACAAACCAGGGGGCACCGGTAAGGCGGTGAAGAAATTTGTTCTGGATAGCTTGTAAGCGTTCCCAGTTATAACTTGGCATATGTGCGAACGCAACGCAGCTATATGTCATGATCGGACGGATACACATCTTGTAGAGCGTAAGCTTGTGTCTCGTGGACATTTTGCTTGCAGCACATAACAGAGGATGCAGTCGGGCGAGGGTCCAGGAGGCCCTTTTCCTAACCAGATTGATGTGGCGTATAAAGGAGAGTCTACTGTCTAGGGTTACACCTAGATATTTGGTCGCCTTTTCCCAGGGGATCGGATTACCGAAGAGTTCAAGGGGATTGTCCTTGAGTTTTTGCGGTATCTGTGTGGCGGTTTTGTCGAAGAGCACCGCTGCGCTCTTCGTGGGGTTTATGGCTATTCGCCAGTCGTTAAACCACTTCCCGAGAGTGGTCACGGCTCTTTGGATTCTACATTTGAGGTTTCTCGTTTGCCTTTGAGAGGAGTATATGACTGTATCGTCAGCGTATAAGCCTACTTCAACTTTCTCTTCAAGTTTTGGTAGGTCACTGACGTACAGATTGAAGAGGCTAGGTGCCAGAATGGAACCTTGGGGGACGCCTGAGCGTATGGGATGGGGTGTGGATAGTTCACCTTCCACTCTGTAGCGAAAGGTGCGGTCTTTGAGGTAATCGCGGATGATTTTAACTAATCTATCGGGGTGTTTTATTTCTCTCATAATAAAAACCTATATAAATGAATTTAACATAACGTTGTCTAGTTTAGAAATTAATAAGCGCCATCTAGTTGTGACAAAATAAACTTACATATTAAACAAATATATTATATAATATGCACCAGCTGATTTCAAATAAGATAAAGCAAAAAAAAATCATAGATGGGTCTTAGGTTTTTAGGATAAAAAGTCTTATGTTATGATTTAACAGGCTAAAAAGTACCCTATGTATTATTCCAGGTTAAAGAGTATCTGTCTGCTAAATTTCATTCAAACCCGTTCAGCCGTTTTTCGTGATTGAGTAACAATCATACAAACTTTCACATTTATTATATTAGTGGGAATTTTTTTGCTGCTATTTATTGATATTTCACTATAAAAATATGATTAACCGTAGATGTGGCACAGATGTCTCATAACGTCATAACACTTCAGATTTTACGACAGCTTTCTGGTGGTTCATTAACAGCTGAAGCTCCTTTGCAGCTCCCACAAAAGTCGTTCCATTGTCGCTCCACAATTGAGCGCAGTGGCCACGTCCGGACACAAAACGTCTGAATGCTGCTAAGAAAGCTTGGGTACTCATATCACTCACTACTTCCAAATGAACTGCTTTGGTAGCCATGCAAACAAATAAACAGATGTATCCTTTATGAGATCGATGTCCTCTACCCTTGGTTGTCCTAATCTTTATCGGCCCTGCATAATCTACTCCACTATGCAGGAATGCTCTGGCTGGCGTGCATCGAACGGATGGAAGGGATCCCATATATTGATGTTGAATTCGAACGCCTTGTCGAACACATGTGACACATTTGCGAATGTGATGTTTCACAAGACCTTTTACGCCAATAATCCAATATGATGTTCTTATATAATTTATCATTAATTGTGCTCCACCATGTAAAGTGGTTTGATGTGCATCTGATACAACTAACTTGGTAAAATGGGAAGAGTGTGGCAATATGATTGGATGTTTAGTATTTTCACCTAATTGAGACTTCTGAAGTCTACCGCTCACTCTCATAACACCGTCTTCATCTAGATATGGACACAATGATTTTAATTTACTCGTTTTGGGTAAACAACTACCTTTGGCCTGCAACTGTAAGTATTCTTCATGAAATTCTTCTCTTTGTACTTTTTTAATGCAACATAATAGTGCTTGATCTATTTCTTTTTTCGATAAATAAGTTGTCCGCTTTTTGTTTCTTTTAGAAAATCTTAGACAATAAGCTACAACTCTCACCAGTCTTTGTAAAGAAGAAAACCTAAGAATAATTGTGTCCTCAGACATTGTACTAACATGTGACCTGACTACTTCTTCCAAATTAACTTTTAAATCTTTAGGCCTTTTGTATAGGATCGTTTGTTCTCTAAGAAACTGTGGACCAGAAAACCAGATAGTATTCTCTACAAGTGACCTTGGGTCAACACCTCGTGAGGCACAGTCAGCTGGATTCTCCTTGTACGATACGTGGTACCATTGTGAGGAATCCAGTCCGGTCAAAATTTCTGAAACCCTATTAGCTATAAAAGTCTTCCACCTACTAGGATGACTGTTAAGCCAAGCGAGGACAACCGTTGAATCTGTCCATGCCTTGATATTGTTTTTATCAATCGCTAATACACTAGCCACCTCGTTTAGAAGTCGTGATAGAAGTACTGCACCACACAATTCAAGACGAGGAATACTTATCTGCTTGATTGGAGCAACCCTCGTTCTTGCGGTCAGCAATGAAACTTGTCTGTTACCAATATTGTCCACTACTCGTACATAAATTACTGCTGCATATGCTAACTGAGAGGCATCGCAGAATCCATGCAACTCCGTTTGAACATCCGCTTTTGAAATACCTAACCATCGTGGAATTTGAACTAACGTGAGTTGTGACAACTCGTCTCGGTAAGTAAGCCACTCATTTGTTAATTCAGCTGATAATGGTTCATCCCAGGTTGTGCCGGCTAGCCATAATTTTTGGATGAATATTTTTGCTTTAATAATTGTGGGTGCGATCCATCCCAGCGGATCATACAACCGTGCTATTACTGATAATATAGATCTTTTTGTTTCTGATCCAGTCGTCGTCACCGGAGGACGCACCGAGTAGCGAAAATAGTCTTCATTACGGTTCCAGGTAAGTCCTAAAATCTTAGTTGTAGTTTCTAGTTTGTTTTTATCGTTGAAATAATTAATCTCGTTTGTCATTATAATATTGTCCTTTATGTCCAGTAGTTTGTCCTTATTTTGTATATCCATTTCCTGGTTGTCCTTTTTATTTTCCTTTTGATTTATTTCTGATAAAAGCGCATCATTATTAGTATTCCATTTTTGTAACTTAAACCCTCCCCTTTCTAATAATTCTGTAATTTGTGTATATATTTCTATTCCCTCCTTTACATCAGAACATCCTGTCATTAAATCATCCATGTAGAATGATTGTACTACCCGTGATTCAGCTAAAGAAAAATCTTTACCTTCATCAAAGCTGATCTGATTTAATGCCCTTACTGCCAAGTAGGGAGCAGACGCTGTTCCAAATGTTACAGTCATTAGCTCGAAATCTTCAATTTCGCTTTCAGGGTTGTCACGCCACACTATACGCTGATACTTAGCGTCTTCTTCAGCCACCCTGACCTGCCGATACATTTTGATGATATCAGCTACCAACACTATCGGGGAAACTCTCCATCGTAATACTAAATGTCTTAGATCTGCTTGTAATTTAGGACCTATCATCAGCGTATCATTTAATGAAACACCAAAACTATTTTTACTTGATGCATTAAACACCACTCGTACCTTCGTAGTTGATTTATCGTTCCTCACGACGGCATGATGTGGCAGATAGACGGCTTCATCTATTTTTCTATCATGTTCCGTTACAGGTCTCATATGTCCTAGTTGTATGTACTCATTAATTACTTCTGTGTAACTTTCTTTCAGATCTCTAGGAAGTCTTTTTTCTAGAGCTTTAAATTTTGCAATGGCAATTAAACGTGAATTACCACCTGTGCAACGCGGTAGATTATCCCGAAATGGCAATTTCACGACGTAACGACCTTCAGTTGTTCGTTGAGTTGTTTTAATAAAAATATCCTCACATTTTTTTCTCCTCATCCGTCCACATTCGTTCTGGTTCCCTAGGCTGTTCTTCTATCTCCCAAAATTTTCTTAACATATCATTTTCATTTATTTGTGCATGCATAACTGATATATTAGTACTATTTCCGTAAATCTTTGTATCATAACTTTGTACTGTTCCAGAAAGAATCCACCCTAAGGAGGTATTTTGAGCTACGAGAGTTCCATTAGAACTTTTCTTTATACCATCTTGCAATATTGTACTGTATATGTTAGCTCCTAATAACATATCAATATCAGTATTGAACTGGGGATCTGCAAGGCACGTGTTTGGTAAGTCTATCCAATCAATAGACTCTATTCTTTTTTCAGGAATATAAGATGTTATATTATTCAGAACGTAAGCTTGAACCTCAATGTTAAATTCCTTGTTAGTACGCGAATAAAGCTGAACAGATACTATATACTTTGATGTTAAAGTTTTATTTCCCCCTATGCCAGTTACAGTTCTTCTAAGTGGAGTTTTAACAAGCCGTAAGAGTTGTACTGTGGATTCGGTAATAAAACTAGCCTGAGAGCCTTGATCAAATAATGCTCTTAATCCATAAGTTTCACCAAATTGTGACTTGGCATTTACTAGTGCTGTAGCTAGTAAAACCTGTCCTTGCTTGGAAAAACTGTGAGTTGACAGACACGATACTATTGGAGGTGTACTAGCTGAAGAGTTAGTACCCTCAATGGTTACTTTGTTAGTAGGCCTAGTAACATTCATTTCGTTTTCTGGGTGTAAAAGCGAATGGTGTCGTTTTTTACAGATCCTACATGTTGTGGGCTTCTTACATTTATACACGGTATGGTTACTACCCAAGCAATTAAAACAAAGGGAATTTTTGGCAACAAAATCACGTCTCTGTACACAGTCTTGTTTGGCAAATTGCTTACAAAAACAAAGCTTATGATTCTCGGTACAGAACTCACAGCGTATGGCCGAGACACCATTACATAACAAAGTTTTTGAATAAGATCCACCGCTATGCTGTACTGAGGGGTTTTTAGGATCCACGAATTCCAATGCACGAAAACGACTTTCTATAAAAGATTTTAACTCTAACCAAGTCGGCAATTCATCGGAACCAGAATTATTTAATTCCCACTGTTTACGTGTCTCCGGATCTAATTTTAATGTTACTATATAAAGGATTATAACATCCCATGAACTTATATCTATATTAATATTTTTTAATGCATTTAAACAATCAGATGTTGTGTCTAGTAACTCTTTTAATATAGATGCGGATTCAATGTTCATTCGTCTCTGACCAAATAAACGCTTTAAAATACAATTAGCTAAGTATTTTTTATTATTGTAACGTTTTTCGAGAAGACTCCAACATTGACTATAATTTGCATCTGTTATAGGCGTATATCTTATTAACTGTTCTGCTTCACCAGTTAAATGACTTTTTAAATAATGTAATTTTTGCGCACCATACAAAGAATCATTTTTGTGTACAAGTGAAGTGAATAAATCACGGAAGGTGATCCATTCAGCATAATTACCCGAAAAGGTAGGGATCGAGATTTTTGGTAATCTAACCAATGAGTTGTTGGCCTTAACATCAGATGTATTTTGGTGCTCTGATTTATTTTCTAACATTAAGACTTGGTTTAATGAAACCTTTAATGTACATTTATAAGAAAGATAAGTTTCTTCACAATTATCGTATATCTTTTTTGAAACATACTTTGAATTATTTAACTCTTCTATAATAGTTGTTTCATACAATTTTGTATGATTTGACTTAAACAACTGCCAATCTGTTTCTAAATGTTCTAACCTTATTTCAAAATATTCTTTACTAAGTCTCTCTTTTGGACTTTTTTTAAAATTACTTAAACCTTTTGTTATAGAATTATGTAAGTCTAACTGCATATTAATAAGGCCTTCCATTTTAATTAAACTAAATTTACTATAAAATTAAAACCAAACTTTTAAAATTACCTTCTTAAACAAAATTAAATTAAATACCTCCAAGTGTGTTTTAAAGTTTTTTACAACTCACGTCACGACGCTGATGATTACACAATTTTTCACAAACTGCCTTGAAGATTGAACTTGAACTGTTACACCGTTGTAAAGACACCCCGGCTGCTGCTGTTGATCTAGTGTAGGCCGCTCCCGCTGGTGATATGGTGAAGGCTGCCCACGTTGTTGAACTGGCACGTATCGATATTCGATGACCTCAGGTGTACTTGCACTTGTAGGTTTGACGTTGTTGTACTTTTGAACTGGTTTGACGTTGTTGAACTTTTGAACTATGTTGAACTCGCGTTTCACTGGTTTGAACTCACTGTTGTACTGGATAACTGGGAGATCTTCTTACTTCTTCTGACTCCAATGCTAATTGCAGAAGAGGTCTTTATGTAAGAGGACCCTTTGCCATTAGCGTCGCGTACCCTTCTGCAGCGATCCACTACGGGTACGGGGGCCGGGGGGTACGAATCCTGGCCTGGATTCGCTGTATTCAAAAATCCGAGTCGATTGGACCAATGTTAAGTACAGCACTTTGCAATACTTATATGTTGAACTATTTTGAACTAGTTTGAACTTTGTTAAAAAATAAATAATAACAATTTGCACTACGATACGTTTTATTTCTCTCATAATAAAAACCTATATAAATGAATTTAACATAACGTTATCTAGTTTAGAAATTAATAAGCGCCATCTAGTTGTGACAAAATAAACTTACATATTAAACAAATATATTATATAATATGCACCAGCTGATTTCAAATAAGATAAAGCAAAAAAAAATCATAGATGGGTCTTAGGTTTTTAGGATAAAAAGTCTTATGTTATGATTTAACAGGCTAAAAAGTACCCTATGTATTATTCCAGGTTAAAGAGTATCTGTCTGCTAAATTTCATTCAAACCCGTTCAGCCGTTTTTCGTGATTGAGTAACAATCATACAAACTTTCACATTTATTATATTAGTGGGAATTTTTTTGCTGCTATTTATTGATATTTCACTATAAAAATATGATTAACCGTAGATGTGGCACAGATGTCTCATAACGTCATAACACTTCAGATTTTAAAAATATATTTTCGTTAGTTCTTATAACTTGTGATGCTAATACTAATCTGTTGTAAGGTTCCTTGTACCGGGACCAATCAATCACGAGGACAAAGCGCGCGGATGTCGCCGTCAACTCAGCCAAGTTTAGCCGATTTTAGCCGATTAACCGTTTTGTACGGACACGGCGGCTTAAGTGCGTCCCTCTTGACGAATCGAGGCTGTTAAGACGGAACTTTGTTAATCTTTTTAAGTGACACTAAGGATCCAAATGTGTGTTGCTACTTATAAAAATTAAATTTAAAATTCGCGGAGTTTAAAAAAATGGTTATTGGATTTAAAGTTATAATTACTTAGTGCTTGTACATTCAAATACCGAATCGATAAACATGGATTCGAGTACTAAATTTTAAGTCTGAGTTTTCGATAAAATGTAATATTGTGATGACAGTCTAGCATTGTTTTTGGACATAATTGACATTTTTGTCTTTAGTTAAAAATCTGTCGTCAATAATTTATTAATTCGTTCTGCAACACCTGAGAGCTAGATTCCTTTTAGTTTTAGCGTATTCCAATCTCGGCTATATTGTCACTTAGCAACATAGCTTTTAGATTGTAGTTTATAAATTGTTGAAAAAATATGAAAACACAGTTGAGTGAAAATAAGATTTATTTCTTATTGTTAATAGATGGATTCAAGCAGTCTTGAAAATATTACTCAGAACTATGGATATGTAACCAGATTGTTAAGAAATTTATAGATGGCACAAGGATATACGATATCATGAGTTGGAAGCCTGTCAATTAACAACGGCTTAATTAGAGCTGAACCAATATAATTATAAATATTATAATAATTCTTTTAATTTCAGGCGATACAAATATTTCAAAGACATTCCATGGTATGGTATGGCATGGTGGTAGAGCTTTTTGTAATGCCTGTCTGGCTAGCTTAGTAGCTACCACTCTCAAGGTGAAAATCTATCATCAAACACCAATAAGTTTGTTCCGACAGCTGCACGTGAGATCCAGTCTTATAGCGTGTTACCATCTTGGGAAACATCGACACTTGGATTGTGGCCACAACATTAAAACCTATAACGTTAAAAACAATACCTATCGTTGTCGCATGTTTTTATTTGAATCCTGTAGTGAAGTATCTGCTATATAGAAGGAATCTCTAGCTCAAGTTCGTAACAATAGTTTGTGCAGCTACCCTTACGTAAATGGGTTGGCGTTGTAGTTATGGTATTGTACTAAATTGCATGCTTGGGTTTAGAAATACAAAGCGTTAATAAACCAGGTCTAAATTTACATTCATTTGTATATTCGAACAAAATACATTACATTTCAGTCTGCTTATTTATATAAATTATAATATTTGATTTTGTAAGGAATTGAAAAATCTATCTATATAACGGTTTACGTGTTAACGTAGTCAGATTGGTTGTCTTAATAGGTTTGCTTACGCATGAGACTTCAGTATTTTAGTTCCCGTGTTTATACACATGTGATAATTTGGAATATTTTAAGCTATAAATTGCTACAATACCATCTTTACTTGTAGATATATTTGTTTTTTGTAAATAATTAAAAGCTTATTCCCTAACGCCGAAGCCATTAAAATCAATATGAAAGTGTAATTTAAAACTATCTACTACCTTTCATAAGTGAAAATACTTAACTAATTCGTTACTCCAATAGCATCTACTTAGGTTTAAGGATCACTTTAGCGTCTAAATTGCTAGGTTAAAAATGTTTCCAATGGGCTCATATAAAATTCGATTAGATATACGATAGGAAAATTAATCAAAACTTTTTTAGATCCTTTAGACTTAAAAAACTTTTAAAAGATGAACATCACATGATAAATGAGAAAACCGATAAAAAACAAAATGGAATTATTGCCAGAATACATTATTTACATAAGACACATAACTGCACCAATAAAACGTTTTTGACAGAGTTAAGTCCAGATTTAAGTTGCATGGAGAAGCCTATGCTTTTACAACAAGTTTTTAATGATGCAAATAGAATAAATAGGTTATGTATTACATATTAATTATTAATAAAATTTTAGAATCGTCATACTATCATATTATTATTTTAAGTAAACAACATTATGCAGATAGAATTCGCAGTAGTCTTAATGCCACTAACGAAGCGTTTGCAACTGTCGAGGTATTCCTAGCACGCGCTTCACTACAAGTAGTTAGTAATACCATTCTGAGGCGAACGGGTGCTTATTGCCGTGTTATTTGAGTAAAATTTAGTCTAGAATTAACGAAATAATTTAAACTTATACTAACATATCCCATTTGTTTCTTCTCGTTAAAATTTCAAACATAATAAACTGTTTCCGCAAATCTAAACGGGACACTTACTTTAACATGTTGGTTAATTAGTTTTGGAATTTTGTTGAAGTTGCATTTCGTATTTCTGTTGTTAGAAGTTTTTAGCTGCGCTAATACCAAAGCTGATACTTAGAGCATTAACTTGTTCTTTGCAACCATATACTCATATAACACAATTAGTTTGTTAAAGAGGATAATTTGAGCGAGTATTGTACCTACTTTATAAATAAAAATTGTTTTAAATCAATTTTTCTATTTTTTAACAAGGGTTTTTTTGTAATGTTAAGTATGAACTTATACCGTGCTGTCTACCTGCCGCATTCTCTAAAATAGTTGAGACGGACTGTTCATTATCAAATTTTATTAGTTTTTAACTTTAGCAATATTTACAAATTTTCTATTAAAAGTATCTTCTCTAGTTTGAATTTACTACTTCGCATAAGAGCCAGTATTTTTATGGTCTAATTAGAAAAACTTACATCTGGTCTTTAATCACTTAAATTAAAAGAATTTTCTTATCCACTTCTCTTGTTTTAGACCTCATAATAGTCTTAATTTTAGCTATAAATCTAGAATAGTACTATAATACCTGAAGTCAAAGCCTATCCCTTACCAGTATAATCAGAGTAATATAATGGTATAGTAGAACCATACATCGTATTAATAATCCCCTACAAGCCTATAGTTGAACAAACACAATCGGTCTAGTCTCATTCATCTCTGGCTATTAGCTAAATAGTTTCTAGGATTTACGGCCTCCGTAGTTAAACGATTGTCAGTATACTAATTCTACTAAAACTTTAATATTATACCTGTATGATATCCTTTTTTTACAAAGTTATTCTTTTATTTTCTACTATATTATCTTAAACAGATTTAAAAAATAATAACACTTCTTCCGGATTAATTTTCCATTAAAAAAAATTTCTTATGAGTTTAGGTTGAGAAAGAAGAAAAATATTGAATTATGTGAATCTAATTAAAAATAGATACCAATAATTTTGGAATAATTCTCCTTCTCCCTTATCCTACTTATGTAGGTTCGGCAAAACATGACTTCTTCTTCCACTCTACTCTATCAAATATCATCTCAGTATTGACACCTGTTATACGCATATCGTTCTTCAGACAATCAATCCATACCTGTTTCGGTCTTCCTTTACTCCTTTATCCATCCGCCTATACAATGATAGCCTTCAACTTCTCTGTGACTGGTGTTATTTTAAGACTTCCTCTAATAAAGTTTGATCTCATCTATTCTAGTTAATCCTACATCTATCTTAACATTCGCATCTCTGACTCATGTAATTTTCTTTCATCCAGTTCTTTTGTTACCCAGCACTCAGACCCATACGTCAAGACAGGTCTTATACTTGTTTTATACAATTTTCCCTTAAGCTTCAGGGCATTCGAAGATCACATGTTATCCCCGAGACCTGTCGCCATTTATTCTATTCCTCATGTTCTGGTCAATGTCACCATTGTTTTGGATTAATAAACCGAGATACCAAAATTTAGAACATCTGATAGGGATACACCATTTAAGGCTTTAGGAGAAAACACTGGCTGGATCACCGAAGTCGCAGAACAAATACTTAACAAATGACTATAATTTTGAAATACTTACCGTCATTAAATAAAATCGCCTTTCTACTACGCTTTGATGCATCTCGATTTTTATTTCAGAGACATATTTATTTCTGCTCCTAGACATCACTGCTATTTCTGGTTACGCTGCTGTGTTCCAGTCCTTAGAATTAGCAGCCATTTACTGATCTAGAAAATGACTGTAAGCTTGTTTAAGATCGTTTATATATGTCAAACTGGATAAAGTGACTATTTATCCCCATATAAAAATCGTACATAACTTTTATTTGTATCTACTACTTATTAGTATACTGTGGTACCACGCGCTTGGGTTGCGAGTTCCGAATTCGTAGCTTCAACCACCAATATCCTTAACTGAGTTAGTTCAATCCAACGGTGCTGCGAAAAAATTGTATTCGAATATTTTTTGTTCATTGTCGATTTTGTAATTTTGATTTATAATATGATAGTAACGTTTATCAACGATAGTTTTACGATTTGTATTACTATTGTTGATCACTGCTGAGTATTTTTGTGTGATATAAGTACACAATTTATTGATACGTGTAGTAAATATCTCGTAGTAGAAATATTTTAAACTGAACTGAAAGTTATTGCATGAAACTAATCGCTAAGAACTTATCTGAGTTTTATGAAATTTGTCTTATATAAAATTTTGTACACGGATAAACTGTGTCATTCCTCAACTGATATACATACCATCACGCCTGTATCCCCGAAGGGTTAGGCAGAGGTGTAAAAATACACCCACAGTTCGCCGAGTACGTTTTTAGGTCCCATGTAATAGGGGGCAAGCCTATTGCCATTAATCGGGCACAAAGCCAAACTCCAAGCTGCTGCTAAGTATTTTATAGAAAAACCCAATAACACTTTGCTCGACCTGGGAATCGAACCCAGGACCTCGAGCATAGCAGTCGCACTTGCGACCACTAGGCTAACTAGGCAGTTCCACTAGGCTAACGAGGCAGTTACTCTATATCAAAACACTGTACTCTATAACACATTTACTGTAACCAAGACAATACACTTTTGAATAAAAAAAAAACCTACCAAACAGTGAACGGAGTAGTGTAAATTCATCAGCAAAATTGAGTTCGCTCGTTTCTGTACTCAGGAACGAAATTTTTTATTACAACTGGCTTTTGCTTTCGAAAATACACCGATTGGATGGCCGTTCGGCAGTTCAGATTGGGTTTACGTACTCAATTCCGTTTATTAATTTATCGCTACCATGCCAAAGGAAGGCACACTAAATGCATCGAGTATAGTTTAAACAAATAAATATAATTGAAGTGTCTGTTTTTTAATATAAAAATAACAGCATTTACTAAATGCATATGAATGTATATACGGTACTTATATCAAAAAAGCAATTGAGATGGGACTTTCACTGGCAGACAGCTGATGTTATAGGGAGTAACTTAGGTTACTTTTATCTTGAAAATGGATTAGAGTTCCAAGTAAATAAAATCAGTTCAGAAAAACGACGATTTTGGAGCTTATGCTGAGTGAACCACAAGAAATATATCAAATTAATGTAGTACACATATTTGAGGATCTTAAAAAAACCTACAAAAAAGTCAGCATCAGCATATATATATCTTCTAAGGATCACCTACAATAAGTATTTTTGCCTTTAAAATAGTAAATAGTAAAAAATAAAATATCCTACGATATGGATCAAGGTGACATGCAAAACCTAGCAGGGAAACTAGCTCTCAAAAGTAGCTACCGAAACACACCTCAGGTGCTTGGCCACAGATTTTCAGCTTGACGATGTTATCTAAGTAAGAGGGCATTAGGAAATACCCTACCACCTTGTAATGGTTTCATCTAGAGGTGGGCGATTATGAGATATACTATTGTAATCATTCGATTATGAAGAAATCTCGATTAGAGCCATTAGTAATTAATAACATTAGTAGTTCGAAGATGAGTGATCATTCATAATCGAAGTACCATTAGTAATAACTAATGCTAATTTACTAATTTGATAAAATTAGTCATTATTACGACCGAACGACTTTTTTTTAGCTAATTGTTTATGTGTTCTTGTAAAGAACTTTGTTTGCGACAGCGCGACCTTTTTTTTAGCTTTCTGCACATTAAATCAAATTATGTAAATCATTCATATTCGCCCACCTTTAGTTTCATCACGACGGTTTCCTTCCTTCATTGAAAGCTCAGACTCATTACAGGGATTCAAACTCACGTTGATCGACGCGGAGTCCATACTCGCTAATACTGATAAATCGTTGCTTGTTGCCGTAGTTACACCTAAATCTCAAAAGCCCTAAATACCTGTAACTAAATAAACCTCTTCATATTAAACGTAATTAATACAATTCTGTAAAGTCAAACACGTGAGTTTCCCAGCTAGCTTCGCTGATCGCTTCTACGTTTGACTCAGTAACTTGTTTTGCCAAATCGATTATCCTTGTTCACTAGACTATCTAATATAATCCTGTTAGTCGGTGATTCATCTAATTTAGTACTTTTAGAGAAGTTTCTGTTTTCTTTACTTTAACTACTTTTCTTTCGTTTCACGTACCAGCAAATCTATTTTGATTTATTATTTTATGCGGTAACATAGAATGTGTTTTATGAGAGTTTTGTAACTTTTTCAAGTATTTAGAACTACTGAGACAACTTTATATAATAAAACTATTATTTACGACTTAGAATGTACAAGCCTTGAAAACTCGTGAATCAATTTAAATTCACAGGGTCTAACACGACACTAACGGTAATTATGTCATCATGTAATAAAATCGAATTCTTTACTTATTTGAACGCATAAAACTTAAAACTAATTAACTAATTTAAATTTACTGGATGGTAGGACACGAAAGTTATGTCCGACTGGATCACAAGTACCATACTTTAGGTCATAGTGTCGCGTTCTGGAGTCAGCCGGTGTATATCCAATAATCAAGCGATGTGATAGAGAACTTTCATCCGACTGAGTCGCGACCATCACACATATTATGATAAACCCATCACTGAGCTTTTTTTTGGTTTGTCGCGTTTGGAGACCATCTGTGGAAAGGCTTGCACATGGCATAATAGTGACGATCGTAGCAGACAATAGAGTAACGAAAAGAAAACAGTACGGACTCCGCGTTGATCGATGTGAGTTCGAATCCCTGCAATGAGCCTGAGTTTTCGGTTAAGGAAAACATCGTGATGAAACCACAGCATGGCACCCTTAACTTGAAAGTCTATAGCTAAACATCAATAGGTGTGTTCCTGAGTGTCACCCGAGAGCCATGAGCCGCGATGCTCTTAGCAAATTCGCTTTATGCTGCGAGCTTCAGCGTCGAGCGTTAGTGGCACAAAGAAATTTCTTTGTAGATTTTTTTTTACTTGGGGCAGCCCAACTATTCGGAATACCTCCCATCTACAGAAGATTGCAGTCAAATAGCCATTAGTATGGGTTTCTGCGGTGAGTGGAGTTACGCTTTCTTGCCACCTTAAATACATATATATATATATATATATATTTAAAAAAACTATCTGAGAGGCTTCAAAGTAGTAAATGCGAGTCGCGCAATCGATTGCTGCGAGCGTTTGCATTTAACATATTTATATTCTTTGTTTTGTTAACAGTTCCACACGAATCCTGAAGAATTTATCTCTGCAATATAGAATCGTCCTACTTTATAAATGAGTTCTTTATGTAGAATATAACGTTAGAAAACATTGCAAACAATTAAGTGAAGAAATAAAAACTTTTGTTTTTAGAATATCCAGGTAACGTTTAAAGTTTCGGTAAGTGACGTGTGATCTAACTGAATTAACTACTGAGTATATCATAAAAAATATAACGCTTCTTTATTTCAAGGATTACATCTTTCTTAACATCCTGGCAGTATTTTAACGCTTTAATATCGTTCAACGCTGACGGTTGGAACATAAAGCGAATTCGCATCGCGGTTCGTGTTTCTTACATTAAAGCCCTTCGTTAGTCAAAATTTATTTAAAAAATAGGCACTGCCTATCTTCCAAAGTCATAATATTTCTATTAAAAATACGGAAGGCAATTCCAGAGGTTTATTATCAAAACAATGTTATTAAATGACAAATGTCATTTATAGCGCCCGACTTTGGAATTCAAAGCGATCGACCCGCTTTGTTACTTTAACAAAACTTAGCAGTTTAATTGTACCATTCAAATTCCCGAAATCTTGAGTCATTGGGTAGACCGCGAGCTCAAAACAATCATTACCTATCATTTTGAATGCAAAGTGTCTTAATATAGAGTATTTGGTAAATGGAGGCATTTTCGGAGCGAAATCTTAAAATTTCATTTTGTTAGAGTAAATGAAGCTCTATTGGTATTTGGTTTCGGCTTAGTTTCATTTGTTTCCACACACTCGAAGTGATTATGTAAATTATGTTGTAATGACGTCATCAACCGTTACACCGTTTAGGGTTGAAGCGAGAAAATGTTGTAATAAAAGTTCAAATATATTCTATGATTCTTATTACAAAAATTATGGAATTAAATTTGAAAATTTCATATGGCGATTAATTTAGCAAATTTTTTTTCGAAACTTGTAAGAACAAACTTATTAAACTATATTGAACGCGCTGATGTCAGAAGTCACAGTTTTACGCTAAACCTTATTCTCGCTACAAACAAAGACAGTTCACTACATCTTTGCTTTACTGTGAAGTTGAAAATTATATCCCAGCCAGTGTTCTATTCTTCTTACAACATCGAGTTGACAGTCGATGGATTGTAGATCCCTCAGTGGTAGCCGTTGTTTCTGGATTAACTGAGCTTATCATCAGGTAGGTACATACGTACATAATATTGTTACGACCTGTTACGACCCGATTATAAAGAAGGAAAATCCTGTTCCAGAAATATCTCGAAGCAACTACATATTTCTCAGTACTTCGAGATAATGTTCGCGTCATAAAACAACCGCGGCGCATGTTTGTGTAAACATCACAGTTTACACATACATATATAGGGCTTGTCGCCTCGATTACGTCATCGAGTAGGCATAGCAACTAAACGCCAAGAAAGATAGCGATGATTCACAATTTTTCTACGATTGTTTAGTGTAGGTATTTAAGCGGCTCATGCGCTAACATCGAGCGATAAAAGGAAGCGAAACCACAGTGAAATAAATAACAGTGTTGTGAGTTCGTGTACTTTGCAACTGTGTAGAATTCGAATAAAACTTTTTCACGTCAATCATCGGCATTTTTATTGCCCACGGGTGGAACAATATAATGCGAGCAACATATAGTATAACATTGAATCAAATTATATTCTTCTTTCACTCGACGGTATCTTGTCTTGAGCAAGGATCCGCCATTCTACTTATTCTACTACAATTTACTAGTTTTTTAAGCTCTGGTGCATTGTTTCTCAATCTATGGTAGGGGGGTAGAGGTAGGAGAACCATATTATATGGGGGATAAGTTGAAAAATTGTCCAGCAGCAAATTGCAATTCAAAAACCCACCAAAATAGCGTTAGTGTATCAAAAGGAATGACAATTTTTCGTGATTTCATTGTTTTTACGGTTTTAAACTTTTGAAAACAATTTAACAACAATGGGAAGGTTGTGGAGTGAAAATTAAAAAAAATAAATAAATTTTGGCCTTCACTTAAAAACTTGCTACCGTTACCGCCATCCTAGTTTGGCGCTTTCGATGGAAACTTTTTCATACATAGGTCTATATACTTCAAAATCTAAGGGTCGCAATGCATTAAAAAATAAGACTTTAAGAAGCATTCGTTTATTGTAATTATTGTTATTTATAAACAAGAGTAAAAAAATTTAATATTACTTGGTAATAATATAATGTATACTAATATTACAAAACTCAAAAGATTATTTGTTTGTTTGAACTCGATAATCTCTGGAACTACTACTCAGATATAAATATCGTGTTGCATTTTACAGTATAGTAGCA
The DNA here is from genome assembly GCA_033032175.1 of Saturnia japonica. Classification (NCBI taxonomy): domain Eukaryota; kingdom Metazoa; phylum Arthropoda; class Insecta; order Lepidoptera; family Saturniidae; genus Saturnia; species Saturnia japonica. The sequence continues at coordinate 2,430,779 of CM065317.1, forward strand.
AACCCAGCAACGCATTGCTGTGCCATTTTGGTGTCCATAGGGAACATACATTGAGGAAGGTTATAAGGTTATATGACTATATGACACGATAAGGAGTGGAGCACTAACCATGAACGTCAAGCAAACTGGTATGGTGTAGAAAAGTACAGAAAAGAGCAGAACAGAGAAATGTTAGGCTGAGATTTTGGGGTGATCTTGAAGTGACATGTTGTTGTTTTTATTTTTAATTAAATTACTTAGGTTTTTGACCCTATATTATGTGATATTGGTGACCAAGTTAGAGAGAAGAAGATGAAGAATGTTAGGATACCGTACGGCAAAGCTGGTAATAAAAAAAAATTATAGCCTAATAGATGTTTTTATCATGATTCGTAAACGTCTGAATATTGTCATAGATTATTCTTCGTAAATACATGATACTGAAATAGGGAAGATACTGTAGCCATGTTAACCGGCAGGTGTATATCAAACTTATATATATATATATATCAATTTAATATAATATAATGAATGAACCGCAACACTGAAAAGGTTGAGAAACGATGCTTTAGCGTAAGACCATTAACCTCTAAATCTTTCTTAACGACGTCGAACCAACGCTGCAAGGATTTATTATCGTGACTCGGACAAAATCACTCCACTGCATTTGATGGTCAATGCATTATAATCTATAAATAACAGTAACCATCGTGACATTAATTGTAACCGTTAGATGTTATCATTGGTATATATATATATGTTCATGTGGGTATGCGAGTAAATGGGGGTGAAACAATAAAATCATTTTCTCAATCTTGAATATGTGAGTTTCATTGCGTGTCCTCTACGATTACTGTGTTAAGTATACACCAATCATCATACAAACTGTCCTGTAAAAATCAACATCTAACTAGTTGATGTACTTCGCAACGCAAGATGGTGATCAAATACGATCAAGGCCGAGTCGAATATCTTCTATATTTTCCATTGCAATATTCGCAAGGACTTATCTCCAATGAAACTAAATCATTAGGTTTGTTATCAGCATGATCAGTGCAGATTTGAGAAAACAATATCTATTATTGTGTATCGTTGCATGGTGGTTCAGATTTTATTCCTCGACTTTCTAGTTACAACTTCTAATTTCAAAATCTCCTATTAAACTGTTAGTATTGCCATTTCTCTTTTTATCGTGTTAAATCATATATATATATATATGAATTTATAATTATTATTATAATTATAATTTATCGAAAATATGATTAATAACGGGAAATCAAATTAAACGTACAAAGTGTTACTTTTGTACCCGGTCTCCCGTACAATTTGTAGTTTATGGCCCTTAGTGGCCTGACAATACTTGTATAGATATCGCTAAAAGTTGGTATTTGAAAAAAAAGCTGGTACCCTCAAGCTAATAGCAAATTTTTTAGAGGATAATTAATTAAAATTTTATAAATAAACAGATCGTCAACATTTAAAGGCATTGTGGTAAAAGGCGAATAATATGTAACAATAGAAAAAAAAAAACAATATTTAAATCGTCATTACATTTTTGGCAAATTCATCTGACGTTTAATTCACGAAAACTCGTATCGACTCATTGGTCCCAAAGCGTCGGCAGAACTCATTACTGCAAACCTCGGAGCGTAGTCCGACAAAAGTCGCACATCATAAACTCGACACAAAGGTAACATTGTGTCACGAAGGGGTTCAAACACAATGAAAATAAATAAAGCAATACACTAAGTTTATCTCTGAGGAGGGAATTACTCGCGGAACACCCGCTTTTCTTTGTGTCCTATTGTTTGTTGTGTTTGTATATGAAAAGATGACGCTTCATGATTCAAGATTATTGTTACTTTCATTTTCATGTGTGCTTTAGATGGCTTTTTCTCAACAGCTCTTTATTCTTTGGAGAAGTTCTAAAACTCATTTCAGTGGGTCGTGTTTAGAGATTACCTAATGAACATACAAACGCTTTGCAGAATGACGAAGTCAAAAGCTGTCAACAGATTATGTCGGCTCATAACTGTCATCATATCAAAAGGGTTACTTTCTGAAGACAGTGTAAGGGAGCCATGATTTTTGCAATTAGCTACAATTCATAAAAGATACACTTGAAACAGGTACTGGTAATTAAAACGTTTTACCTTAGACCTTAATAAAATACATTATCTATGATTGCTCTTTAATATGTCGGCGATGTTATATGAGATTGATCATGATACATTACTATGACAAATTAGCATGAGATGGAATGCAGCCAAGAAGTAGCTTGCATAATTGACATGTCTATGGATGAACACTCTCCGCACGTGGCTTGGTCAGCACTAAGTAATATGATTATAGCAGAAGTGTAATTACTAATACTTATCTTATAATTAGATGCTCATCTGGCCGCTTGTATAATAATACAAGTTAAATATACTTCAACTAGGAATTAAAAAAAATACAGTCCGTAAACCCATTAGGGTAATTAATGTGAACTTAATCTACAAACGTAATGCTTATTAAAATCGAGAATTTCACTTATACCTAATAAATCAATTTAATAATTCTAATACCATTAAATCACCATTCTCCTTAATCTAATATTGGACAAGAAACGATAAATCTCCCGAATTGAAACAATTTATCGGAGTTGTAGCATCAGAAGACTATGTATTTTCACGGGAATAATGAATTAATATTTGGAAGGTAAATACGTTATGAGAAATTAACAATTTTGATTTTTTATGTAGACTGTTGCTCTCAAAATTTAAATTCTCCATTTAAGGTTTAATAAGGTCAATTTCTATCGTCACTAATCATCATAAAAATATATATTGATATTGGTTAGCGAATACAAACAGGATTAGACAAGCCAATTTATTTCTGTTAACCACGGCATAGTCAATCAAAGAAATCTCCTGGTGACATCTCCGGAACGCGTTAATCTAATTACTCGCGTCCTTGAGCGAGACGCGTGCAGTCTCATTAATCACAAACGACTGTACACGAGTTAATCAACTGTCGTCGAGTGTCTTGCGACTTACTTTGAGTGAGTCACGGCTTGGCGCTGTTATAAATTGTTTTGCGGTGCGTGTTATTCTGCTATTTATTTGCATTTAGGCTGTGTGATAAATTTATGTTCGTATTTTGCAAAACTGAGATTTTGTGCATTTTCTTCGTCTTATCTAAATCTTTTGGGAAAACAAAATAAAAAGTTAATGATACAATGATAATATTTATTTCCTCTAAAAGTTTTGGCCTTATAAACTACTAATTTAGGTTTATAAATTTTAAATTATTTAAAATTTCAAAAACTCACTCTGGAAAATATTTTTCATTATCGCTACTCTCCAAAAACTCTCCTTTGATAAAAAGGAATGATTAATTAAATAGTTTTTTTAATTAATAATGTTTTATTGGTCTATTGTGTATTCCACTGTCGAAAATACTACTACTTACACTATAAGGCTACGGTGGGGATAGTAAATGTACCAGGTTTTAGGGTCTTGTATCATGTACCAAGTAAACATTATCCTGGTACGCAATATCATCAACTATTGCGGGAAGACGGAATAAGGCCACTGACGATGGGAAAATTTTAGGTACCGGCAAGTTAAAAATGAGGTCCTTCAGAGAGCGGAAGACGGTACTAAGCCCCTAGTATTCAAAATCAAAATCAAAATAATCTTTATTCAAATTAGGCCCTAAAAAGGTATTTATGAACGTCAAAACACTACTGCCGGTTCGGAAAACGTCCCAGACATCGTTAAGAACCGGTAAGAAACTCGATCGGGTTTATCTTTTATTTTGTCAACTGTACAAATGTTAATATAACAGGTACAATAATAATAATTTAGTGGATGCACAGAGAGGGAGTCACTTCCAGATATCACTATCATTCACATAATGATCCACCCATATATAATAACCTATAGTAAAGCCCGTTTAACATGGTCCTTGAACTTATTGTCCGGCAAATCAGTAATGTGCTTCGGGATATTGTTAAAGAACCTAACACTATTACCTCTAAAAATTTGCTATTAACTTGAGGGTACCAGCTTTTTTTTCAAATACCAACTTTTAGCGATATCTATACCAGTATTGTCAGGCCACTATCTGCTGTCCCTAGCACTAAGGGTCATAAACTACAACTTGTACGGGAGACCGGGTACAAAAGTAACACTTTTTACGTTTAATTTGATTTCCGGTTATTAATCATATTTTCGATAAAATTAATATGACCTTATAAAACTTTCGTCTATACTCTATAAATGTACAGTATAATTTTATTTAAAATATTTTGGTTTCCAACAATTACAAAGTTTAAAAAAAATTAGTTGCAGGTCTTGTCTTCAGGGTCAGGACAAAAGTGACACGGTTATGGTCCTGCTCAACACTATATGTACAATAAAAAGTAAACACAAGATTAAATCAAATTGCTTATTAGTATAATAAGGACAAAAAAAAACTAAAAATTAGATATTTTCTCTACTAAAAATACCAGGATTTGTATCAGAATAGGTTGTACCAGCTCAAAGGATTTGGCCATGTAAAAGTTTCTTGGGCCTATTAAGTCCTGGCTGTGGCGAGCTTGGTAATTGGTCTGAGGTAGCAGCACTTTACAGATGATTAGCATATTCGGTTTGTATGTTCAGAGTACAGCTTGGAGAGTGGATTACTTTGGTTAACAAAGGTCAATTCTTTGCGAAAGACAGTGTGAATTCAGCTGCGGTACATATACTACTATTAAATGTAGTATTTATACCGGTGTAGTAGTACTAGCGGTAGTATTCTATGTAAGTAACATGTTACTTTTGTCCCCGTGGTGTTATGTTACTTTGTACCCGACCTTGTTTTTGTTGTTGCATAGGTCACTACTCTAAAACTGAATGTCTTGCACAAAAATCATTTGTAACATGCTGTGGAAAATCAAATTAGAAATTACTAAGCAAATAGTCACATTTGTATCATCATCTTAACACTACGTAAATAATAAATTAATAAACTCCAAAAAACTTATTTACGGTCCGTAAAATCAAATAACGTCTTCTGACATAATTTAAGACGAGGTGCGGTTGCAGCGACTGATCACAAGCTTGGAAACCATCGCAAGCTGACATTCATAAATCACGCGCTTCGATTCGGCTATTGGACAATTCTACAGAGCGTTACTTATTTTCTACCCATTGTTACTTTTATAACTGGTCTCCCCTACTACAGAGCCATTAAGACTAATATGTAAGTATTTTGCAAAAATTATAATTCACACAAACAAAATTTCATAACTATTTACAGCTAAAACTACGAGTCGTCTAAAATACCGTTTATATTCAAGTTCCTCCTATTCAGTCTTTCAGTGAACTTTTCATTACAAAAGTTCACTCTTTTCAAAGGGAGTGACATTAAAACTAGCTTTTTGTCTGAGGCACTGAAAGACGTTTTGCGTAATGGAAAATGCATTAAACGTGTCTACTTCAGGACTTCTATTATTAGCAGTTTATAATGTCATGAAGACTCCGTCATAACTTTACATCAGAAGTCCCGATTTAGATGAATATTTAATTTTTTAACTGTGCCTTCGACTCACACAATACAGTATTCACACTATCAAAATTGTGTTAAATTTTGCACAATATTCAATTTTTCAATTTGCAATACTACTCATATTATGTTAACATTTCTTATTTATCTGGCACGTATTACGTTCACACTGCTGCTTATAATGGAGTATGATACCAAATATTTACTCAAACATACGAAGTACTATGCCCTATAGTGTATCGATTGTGTCTTTTTTCTTACTCTATCTGTTTTTCTCGCCATTTTTAAATAACAAAAGTTAAGAGATTCCATTTTCTCAGCTATAATGTTATTTCTGCTGTACTGTAAACTAAATCGGCCAAGTGCGGGTCGAACTTGCTTTTTTTATTATTTGACTTTACTGTTAACCTGAGGGCCAGAGACCAGAGGGGAAAAACAGAGCCGCTGATGGCTTTTACAGCTTTACCGGGCTTGGGGACGAGCGCTTAAGGTACTCAGCTGCGAAAGCGTGGGCAACAAGAGTACAAGGGTGCCAAAGTGGCCGGACCTCGGATTGAGCTGTTGCCGCGATTGTAAAAAAGTCGCGATCTGACTAATTCGCTATTCGAAAAATTCGAACTAAATTAATATAAATATATATGTACATGTCCCTGCCTCCTCTCCTGAGAGGAAGGAAGGAACATGTGTATATGTATTTAGTGATCTGAGACGACGAGGTATTATCTCAAATATATTTACCCAAAAAAAAGGGTTATTTTTTTCATTTAGTTCGGGTCCGTCCTTATTATGAGCCTGTTTGGTCACTTTTTGTATTATTGTTATTTGCGATTATACATTTTTTAGAAGGAACAAAAAAAAGTAACTATTACACGTTAATTGTATAAAGATCACTTAATATTTTATTTTTTGTCGTGACGAAGTTACTTATTGCGAAATGGGAGCTAAAGTGAAAAAGTGCCCAGCCCGACTTGCACCAAAAAAAAAACACATACGTAAATACATAACGCCATCCTTAAACACTGAAGTACTCTTAAAGATTGTTCAATATATGAAGCAAAGAAAAAACTAATGTTTGATTTGCTGCTATCGTTAAATTACGCTGAGACAGAGACACTGTACCCTGACTTTTTAGATTTTGAATTTCATTGTATAGCGTTTTGTTTGGTTTGCATTAGTACTTTTTACTTCCTGTTTTATTAAGTATATATGACTCTCTTTAGTTTGACCTACGTAACTTTTTAATTACTTTATGCAATTTTTTACTGGTTCCTCGCAATACAGGCGAAGCTCAGTGCGGGAACTCCTGGAAATTTTGTTCAAAATTGTAATACCTAATAAACGTTATCTTTATCTTATTACATATATAGGACTTTCAAAACTATGACAGTCGTGCCATTGGCTAAGCTATGTTATGACCAGATTTGTACGCACTGTTGTATGTACAATAGGAGTGGTCGATGGTTCAAGTTCAGCTGATTTAGGATTGCGAATTAGACGAATAACTTTACGATGAAATTAATTTGACGAACAGCGTAGTTATAAACTAGGTTCCTTTTCTCGCAACGGAATTCAAAAATAAAATAAATAAAAATCCAACGACTTGCTTAGTCATTATTCTGCTAATCAATTAAGGTCAACTAATTTAAAGACAAAGTATTTACCCAATTTGTCCCATAAGTTACGACCTACGGTGCAAAGACGTGGACTCTGACTTTTAATCTGGCGCAAAAGTCATAAGTTACCGTACTATGGAAAAGGTGTACCAGGACTCAGGAGTATCTTTGTGTGATGTAATACGTAATGATATTATACGCCCGAAAATTAAAATAGCCCACATGCAGAATTGGGAGTAGGCTGGTGACATCTGTCAAAATAATTACAACCGTTGGAGTGGAGTGGAGACCGAGTCTTGATAAACGTAGTTGAAAAATGCAGTAAAGCTGGATGAAACTGTAAATTACGAAAGGTGACTGGAAATGACTGAATATGGAAAGTCAGGGGTCGGATACAGTGATCTAGTAATGAATTGATATAGCTTATGACGGAAAAGGATATTAATGACATAAGTCATAAATCGATTAGAATAAAGCATGCGATCCATAGAACAGATGTGTTGGAACCAAAGACTGAATAGAACTTATTTTAGTGGAACTATTAATTAATTAACGTAACTCCATTGACACTTCAAATAGAAAAAAAATGGTAACTAAATGTAGATATCTTCATTAATCCAAATACGAAGATTATTATAATATAAAGAATTCTTACGGGATGTATACAGGATCAACGCTGTTTGTCTCATTCTGTCAAGTAGCCAAACAACATGATCTATTAAAAAGAAATGGAAAGAGCGTGACGCAAGGTTTTTATCCTCATTTGCTATTACTGTTAGTTATATTTATTTTGATATACTTAAAATAGTTTTACGAATGTTATCAAAGCACTTTATTTTGAAGTGTAACGTGTCTAGAGAGATGATCTGGAATCCTTTGGTGTTCACAAAGACAGCAAACAATAGAGAGGCGAGTGTTTCGCCAGTAAGTCTCCTTTCACAGATAGCTTTAGCGTATTACTTTATTATTTTCATTGTGTTTGAACTATTTCCAGTAACCTTTATATCCAGTTTAACAGATTCTATTATAGTCAAACCTAAATATATTTTTTACATATTCCTGTTCTATAAAATAACCACGTCTACATATTTTTAGTAAAATTCAGCACGATATTCATGTGTTCTTATCTTCCCTTTTCTAAAAACTGGTGTATATTTGTAAAATGGGTGATTTTTTCAATATATTGTTTGTCTCTATTCAGTGTCCAATAATTCGTCGTTTGTTTTTCAGCACGGTTATATTAGGTGTCTCAAGAAGTATTCTTTGTTCGATAAAACCTGAAAATACAATTAAACTAACTATTGATTTCAAATTTAAAACCATCAATATAATTAGAATGAATGCTTATAAGTATTCTGTTAGAATAGTAGTTTGAAAAAAATGATAATAATTTATAGAGTAGCCTCTGAATGCCCGGCATCCGTGAATGTAAAGATGTCTTCTCGAGGGAAACAAGTGCTCAATCACCTGTTTAAAGAAATATAATGCCACAAGTTAAAAGAGTATCTGCTGTTGGTACGAGCAACATGGAACGTGGAAGTTATATCGAATTCTGACGATACCAGTCGCATACTTTTTTATGGTGAACCAACTTCATACACGGCAATCCCATGAAGCAGAAGCTTAGCACTAAAAAAAAGTATGTACCACTACAATAAAAGATACTCAACTGATTCTCCTCGATGGGGGGCCACTGTCGTATGTTACATGACATCATAAATGATCGTTACTAAGGCGGCGATGCTTCCGAGAGCTGAGTGATGGGAGCATCCCAGTTTTGAAATCATAGAGGAATATCACTCTGGCAGGGTTTTTGGTGATTATGTAAAGTGTTTGTTTAATGTTACTGTATAATATATAATTATCCATTCTATATATTGTATTCATTACGACAGGATAACCTGAAAAATGAAGAACTAGATAGGAGAATTGCAATCACATGGAGGAACTTCTGTCCTACAAAGGGGTTATGATTTCATTGCTTATTGTTAAAAACGAAAGTAATGGACTTATGTCGTGTACCTTCTCTTACGTACGGGTGCCAAACGTATGTATTAGACTATACAACCAATAGGAATGTAACATTATGCCAAAAAGCACTAGAAAGAAGGCGCGGTGGAAGGATAATAAAGGCTATCGCAAGCAAGAGCTGGTCGGATGTTGCTAAAAATCGTGACACTTAGCATTCTTTAGAGGAGGCTTTTACCCGAAAAATAGTTTACGTAAATTAGTTGTATCATTTCTTATGTAAATATTACTGAATTTAGCTTTAATGAAATTAACCACATTGCAAGTATAGAATTTTTTTATGTATCAGATAAGTATAACAATTATTATGAACAAATATGTAGAAGTTATTTAATTCCAACAATTTTTATAACATACCGTATAGAAATCAACCAATATCAACCAAATAGAAAGTAGCTTTACAAAAAGATTAAAAAAAAAACCAAGTGTCTTTGTGAAGATTTTCGTATAAATCTTAGTTTGGGAATTGTGTAAAAATAAAATATAACACTAAATAAATACTGTTGTAAAAGGGAGCTACTACGTCTGCCAACAAACTGCGATACAGTTTGGCAGAAGTAATATTAACTGTATTATTTGAGTAGCTAAAAATAATAATAATAAGTTATTTATTTAGATAATAATATTAGTTACTTACATATAAAATTGGCGTTTTGTACGGGAGGAGTATAAAGTCAATTTTTTTTTGTAAAATATATTTAATTAATCAAAGTATGCACCATTGTTATCTATTCACTTTTGCCATCTCATAGGTGGTTCATTGATCTCTTTACTAAAAAAACTATGGGGTCGAGAATCAATAAACTCTTTGAAGGCGGTTTGGACTGCCGCATCGGAGATGAATTTTATTCCTTGTAAGAAGTTGTCCAAATTTCGGAAAAAATGGTAATCTGTTGGAGCAAAGCCCGGGGAGTATGTTGGACGTCGCAGACATTCCTATTGTAGCTCATCTAACTTAGTGGTTGTTTGTTGTGCCGTGTGTGGTCTTGCATTGTCGTGAAGCAGCAGTGGCCTAGAGCGATTGACCAATCTCGGTTCTTTAGCAGCTAGTTCTTCCTTCATGGTTTGCAGTTTCTGACAATAGATATCTGCCGTAATCATTTGGCCAGATTTTAGAAATCTGTAGTGAACGACACCGGCGCTAGTCCACCAAACACTCACAAGTAACTTTTTCTGAGTCAATTCAAGTAAAAAAAAAACTAAATACAATACCCATACACATCTTTATTTCAATTAAAATACACTTCTGGGAAATTTATTTCTTCAAAATTACATCATTCAAGTGTGCACCATCCCGCCGCAAACATTCCTCGAATCTGAACCTCAAATTGGTAAAACTCGCTAACACATTGCGCGTGGAATAGCTGCCATTTTTCTCGGATATTTATCTTCAACTGATTAATCGTGGCTGGGTTTTTGGAGTAGAATCTACTTTTCAGGTATCCCCACATGAAAAAGTCCGGTGACGTTAGATCCGAACTTCTAGGCGGCCATGCAATGTCACCTCGGCGCGATATCAGTTTCCCAGCAAACATCTCGTTTACGGCCGCCAATGAAGCATTAGATGTATGGCACATCACACCATCTTGTTGAAACCACGTCGCACGATTATAGGCTTCAAATTGTTGCTGTTGCGGAAGGAAAAAATCCCTTAACATGACTATGTATCGGTTGGAATTTACAGTGACAGATTGCCTTTGTTGATTTTCAAAGAAATAGGGTCCGATAATTCCATGTGCCATGACCGCCCAAACGGTTACTTTCGGCGAATGCAGAGGCTTTTGATGTTTTGCACGTGGGTTGTCTGCAGTCCAGTAACGGCAATTCTGTTTACTGACATGCCCATTTAAGTGAAATGGGCTTCTTCAGAGAACATAATATTGCTGAAACTCTGAAAGCGTTCCCACATTGTTTCAACAAAAGCTCGTCGTAAAATTGGGTCATTTGGCAGTAATTCTTGCACAAGTTGAATTTTATACTTGTGAAAATTCAAATCTTTCAACAAAATGCGACGCAATGATGTTCTGGACACCACAAGTTCAGCTGATCGCTTGCAAGTTGATAGACCAGGATTACGTTGAACTGAAGCTCTAATTTGTTCATTTGTGTCTTCCGTTCTTGTTGACCTTGGGCGTCCCGTAGGCTTCTGTTCGAGAGTCGAAACAGTAGCTTCGAACTTTCTGACCCACGATCGAATCACACTTTCCTTCGAACACTGATTTACGTCATGTAATCCAAACTCACGCCGTAATAAACGTCGAACAAAAGCGCACGAATCGCCATTTTTATAATAATGTTTAACGCAGAATGCACGCTGCGCTCCAGTGAAGCGATCTATCGCGACTAAATTTCCGAGAATCGAGCTTCTCATCCCCACCACCCGCGCAGCCCCCGCTCATAAGGTTCAAACGCAAGAGTGTTTTTAAAATCGTACGCCTTTCTGGCCCACCTGTAAATAATCTTTTTGTCACTTATGTGACAGTGATTATTAATGCATTTGTTACCTAATCCTATGATCATCACTTTTTAAGTAAATAGCTAGGCGTTCAATATATTATATATAAGTCACTGCTACAGATGGACTATTATTCAAAGGGCAAATTTATTTATAGAAGCTTCATCAATCAAGTGTCTTGATGAATCACTGCCGACGTTAACCTCGAGTCACTTAATTTAACACGTTTATATTATTAATAAATTAAGTTAATAAATTTCTGGTCTCGTAATATTAATTGAAATTATCGAATAAAATTTAAGTATTTGTGCAAATAGTTCGCAAGTTATTTATACACAATATAACTAACAACTGTCATGTTAGTGAAACATTTTGATAATAGATGTCGCCTTCTACATATTAGTTGAGTATATTCTCATAATTGTTATAATCAATTTTAATCATCTTTCGTCAATAGCGGAGAATATAAGCTTTAAAATGATGTTTGAATAATTAATTTTGATAAATAATCAGGGAAATAATAGATAGAGATTTACAAATTTACGAGCATTCTGGCCGAATGAACTAATCTGGGAAACTTCTAGAACGCTCTTTCTCGAGTCTGTTAATATAATTTAATATAGAGTATACAATTTTTGCAGGTTTATTAAAAAAAAGGGCATTTGCAGATTTCGGATCAACTTAATGTTCTAAAACGTACTAGCGAAAAAAAATCCGAGGTGTAATAGTAATACATAGATTCGATAGTTTTATTTTAATTTTCAGTATGAAGAAAGGTTTTTTATATATTATCTATAGTATATTATAATATAATGAAGCGGAAACATTTTTTTGTTTGTTTAAACGCGCTAGTCTCTGGAATTACCAGTTGGATTCGAAAAGTTCTTTTTATATATTGTGATAGCCAGATCCACGAGAAATAGTATAGAATATCTGAAATTAGCCTACAACTCTCAGCTTGCCTTAAATATTGATTTTTGTTAAGTAAGTCTGAAGTGGAAGCCCTCCCGGACAGATTTATCCGCGTGCGCTGGCGTATTGGTTAATGATACGTAAATACAATGCTCTACAAAAATATTGGCCCTTAATATATCTATAAAAGTTCGCGATAGTATATGCCTATCGCTTATACATAAGCCACAATATGCAATTTTGCGTTATTTTTGTCGATGATTAAAAATTGGTTTATGAGCATTGTTTTTAGGTATGGCATATTAATCCTTACGAACAAAATTTACTTCATAATAAAGGTAATTTTATGATGTTAAACATTGATCTTTATAGCATGTTTTTATTTGGAAACATAGTTTAGGAATCTCCATTATCTATGGAAAATTGAAATAATTAAACACTTGACTCTGGTCTTGGACTATAGTGCTGTAAAGCTACATTTGTGCATTAGCGGCGCGGTATTAGTGGTTAAAACTAATACGGGTGAAACCGTGGGGGACAGCTAGTATGTTTATATGCCGGTGAAAATGAGACACCGTTTTTATTATCCTGGACTTGTTTTTTAAGAATATCTTTAGCGATGTTAACGGTGCGACGATTCGACAGAGAATTGCTTGCCATTTCTCGATCTGACTATAATATATACTGTTAGCTCTAAGGGCCCTGAAGCCTCAGACGGCTTTTACAGCTTCATTAGAATTGATATTATGTTCCTTAGCTCATATGTCGTCCTTATTTTTATGGAATTCCTCGTTAGTAGTCGAGTATATCTGAAGCAAGCCGAACACGTTATACAAACATGTTTTGATTACAATTTGGTCATTTGACGGTAGATCGATTATTTTTTTACGGTAGACGAAGCCTTTGCGCAGACATATTGAACATCCTATAGTGTATAGTGTAAATTAGCAGTACATAAACTGTTTAAACGTATTAACCAACTATTAATAATCATTCCCTAGATTTAGATAAATAAAATAATATGAATTCCGAAAATAAATTTTAATAGGATAAATATAAAAGCTGTAAATTTCTCACAAAATAATATACCTACACCAATATTAAAAGGAGAAAAGATTACATATTTTGTTTGTAATTGATAAACTCAAAATTTCCTGAACTTATTTTAAAAATTATTTCACCAATATATAGCTACAGTATCAGCGAGTAGCATAGGCTATATTATAATTTGAAACATTAAATTATTCCTCATAAAATGTCGATAGTTTTACAGTAAGTATAAAAAATTGCCGACACGGGTGCGTTGGCGATATTTTTCGTATAAAATTAACACGGGTGAAACCATGGGGCACAGCTAGTAATAGATAAAACAGACTCAGCTTAATATCTGTTTCATAACTGATAATATGTAAAGTACATTCGGAAAATAACACCCGATTATTTGTAGACGAATATGAAATGAACCTAAATAAAAAGTCGATAGAAATTTCTGTTGAATTTCAAATACAAAGGCGAAAAGCATTAGCTTAAGCAGAAACTGTATATAATAATATACCTGCTGGTTAATCAAGAAACACGACGTACCGATTCCAGTTATGACTGGTTTTTCAATATATCATTGTCCCGATCCAGTCATGTATTCCCCATTCTACATACACTCGGTATTTCCTCTTTTTTATTCAACACTACCTGGTACCCGCGACATCGTCTGCGTATAATTGGATATACACAGATTGATCTCGGAACACGATAGACCAAAAAAATATCATAGATGGGTCAATACCCAATTACAAGCCAATATGAATCCAACACATTAACCGTCCCAATAAATAATGCGGATATATAAAATGCAGGTTAGTCTGTCGTGAGATATAATTCGACACATTACACCTGATGAAATAAAGAGTGCAAATCCAAAAAAGGTAACTGTTTATATACAAATATTAATAAACATTCGCATCCTGTCTACCTACAAATACTACACAGTATGTCACTGGTTAAATACATTTAAACAGGCTCTCTGAAGCTGTTCACGACAAAACCTATCATGAATTCCCTATACACTATTTAAGATAATTCTCACACAAGTCACCTACATAATGTACTTAATGACAGACTTTAGTTAACAACTAATAATTAAAAATCAATTTGAAACAGAAACAAACAATTAATCTTCATTAGCTTTGTTACGTTGTTTTTATAATCTGTAATTAGTTTCATACAACATTAATTCGAACCTTACTTTAATACAAAAGGTAATTAAGATTTGAGGGGAAAACTTTAGTATTATGTGAAATTTCATTAATCTGATATAATTTTTAATTGAATGTTCTTTTATAAATCAACTAGTTTGTTTCTCAGATGTTGTTCTGCCTTTTCCAATGGTCAATAAATTCTCCATGAAAAAAACCACATAGATCTACCAACTTTTTTATATCATTTACGTTTAGCGTTATGGTCACAATCTCATCTGATTTTAAGTGACGATGATCCCCAAGATGGTAATAAAAGCTTAGTAGTTGAAGACTAGCTCTCAGTAGAGGTGGGCGATTATGAATGATTTACATAATGAGTTATTTCGATGATTCAAGTGTAGCTACTTGAACACACCTATTGGTAGTTGGCAATAGATTTTCAAGTTGAAGTAGCTTAGCCAGACGGGCATTAAAACCTCATTGCAGGGATTCGAACTCACGTTGCTCGAAGCGATGTCCGTACACGCTCCCACTGAATCATCGTTGCTTCGGAAAGGTTATAGGTCAATCGATGAATGGAATTTTTCATCTCATATAAACCAATATCCATTTTTCAATACTTATACATAGAGTGAATAACGTGTTTCTTCTTGAGAACATTTAGGTAAACATTTAACGATTACATGCGCAAAACTGTACGCAATAGCTAGTATAGCGTGATTTATTTAATGTAAAGCCTGTGTCAATTTATCAAACAACCCTTTCCATTACCAAATCCAATACAAATACTTATTTAATGATTTTCAATGTTGTGTTTCTCGTCCATTCAATATAACACAACCAAATTAATCTCCATCTAATACTTGTCTGTTTTCGTGATGCCTGATAGTCGATAAATGTAATTCACATTATCGATATAGTTTTCTGGTAATCGATTTTATGTATCATTTTATTAATTTATCTATTGAGACAATATTTTATACATAAAACGAAATTTTTTGTTTCTGAACAGAACATTAAATTTCATTTCGTTAGTTCCGTTTAGGCCTGTTGTGTGGTGCTACATTTCCTTGTCGTCGTTTCGTATATTTGTTATGTCTTGTTTTTGTAACCAACTGTAACTACAATAGAACGTGTCTAAATACTATCGTGGTATAATTTCTACATTATCCAATAAATAATATAAGATATTATGAGAATTTCAAGAAGTCGACGTGAGTTCGAATCTCTGCAGTTAGCCTGAGCTTTAGGTGAAATAAAACATCATGATGAAACCATAGTATGATGGTAGTGTATATTCTAATGCCTACCTGGTTAGATACCACCCTCAAGTTATAAATCTGTCACCAAGCATCTATAGGTGTGTTCCGGCAGCTGTACTTGAGAATAAGTTTCTCCCCACCAGGTTTAGCGTGTTACCACCTTGGGCTACACTGTCACTTAACATAAAGTGTCATAAAGCTAAACATTTAAGCTAATTTAAAAAAAATGTTTAACATACATTATAGTATGAATAATAATAATATCATTATAATATTTTTCAAAAATGGTTTCTCGAATGTTCTGAAGAGTTGTCAACTAAATGCTCGCTTCTATCTTTCATAACAGACCCTTACGCGCTGGACTCCGGAGCCAGAGCTTTACAGTGACCTCCATCTCGACATGAAACAAGGACCTTTGCCATGTCACATCTTTTAGAAATTGTGAAACTGTGTCATCATCTCCCGTCTGATGCGTTTCCTTCTTCCTGCAACCTCGCAGGTCGGCATTACAGTTATTACTGATGATGGATTATACATCTCTCGGTTATTGCCTTCGAGTTTGGATTGTCCTGTGCTTACGAACAACATAACGTCTAGTTAATTTGTGAAAAAAATTATTTGATTTCAATTATATCTATACCAATATTGTAAAGAGAAAAGATTTGATTTTTTTTAATGGATAAACTCAAAAACTATTGGACCGATTTTAAAAATTCCTGCAGCAATGTAAACTACAGTATCAGCGAGTAGCATAGGCTATATAATAATTTTAAAAATTAATTTATTCGTCATAAAATTGTCGATATTTTTACACGAAGTATAAAAAATTGCCTACACGGGTGCGTTGACGATGTTTGCCGTATAAAATTAACACGGGTGAAACCGTGGAGCACAGCTAGTTTTGGTATATAGTTATAACAACTACAAGCGTACTGATATTTTACTGGGACAATGATTTTATTTTTGTTGAATTTTTTAAAGTCTCTAATACTTAGCCATAGCATCGATTATAACATAATTTATTAAATGTTACTTCCTTTTAAAATGTGATTAAAAATTAATACAATCTTTTAGCGATTGTGCGATATATCAATTCTAAAATGATAAGCTTCAAGATACGAGGAACGAAAATTATTATTATCGACAAATATCACATCACTACTCTTAGAGCTCGATATTAATGACCTTAATCCACAACACTAAAGAAGATATACGATCTTCATAAAATAAACGCGAATTTTATTGTCGCGCCAATACATGGAAGAACGGTTAAGACTGGCTAATAGCCTGTAATTCGGTTATAGGTACATTCGATGTGTTGTTGGTCTGGAGATACTAATAATAGCAGCCATTAAGTTAAACGGGCGATTTGTAGCTTCATATAAAATAGGAAACTGTGATTATATAGATTGAAATAAAAATTTGACCACGGGTATAAATTATTTCACAATCTATACAGCTTTTAGTTAGAACGCGTTTTCACTAGTTAAAAACTGTTTTTGATGTGAAACATTTAATGTGGCGGGTCAGACAGATTTTTGGTCCCAACGTTGGTGATGTGGAGCCGAGTTAGTATTTTTAATAGGCAAACTGGATCATTTTAAAGTTTCATGTTAAAACATGGGTAGATTAAAAGCGGTTGATTGAGATCGCGACCACCATACACATAGTAATAAAATAAAAATCTTCACAGTGATTTTCTTTTGGATACTGGTACAGTCAGTTAGTCAGTCACACTTACATATATTTTTTATATATTATACATATTTACTAAGACGTTTCTCATCTGCCGTGCGTTCCGTCACGGCCAATTTTTTTTACTGAATGATTTTGTTACAACTAGTATTTCGTGGGAAAAAATAGTGCACGTGCAGAACTGTACACGTATAGAAAAGACACTTCTTAAATGAATTATTCTTAAATGAGATGCGGCTAGCCTGAACTAAGCATTACATGTACAATATATTACTGTTTCACTATTTCTCACTACGTTATATCTTTCTTCTCTCTCATGTAACGAAATTGCCGTCTAAGAAGTTACACTTTAAAAAATCATAAAATAGAGTAAATATAAATTTAAGTGATGTAATGCTATGGGGAAACTCTGCAGATGTTCAGAGAGCCTTCATAGCACAGAAAAAATGTGTTAGGGCAGTTGATGGTATACCCCCATGGGAGTCATGCAGGTCCTTGTTTAAAAACCTACTTATAAGTACTTTGCCCTACACATACTGGAAGCAGCTAAATTTGTTAAAAAACACCCGAACTTGTTCAAAACAGCTAGGGACATATTTCCCAGAAATACCAGGAATACTGACAGAATTGTCTTACCTAGAGCACCAAAAACGGCATTATACAATAAGAGCTGTTAAGCTATGTGTGGACGTACATATAATGCCGTCCCTTACGATATTAGGGAACTGCCAGAAAAAAGGTTTGCCAGAAAATTAAAATTGTGGCTAATCATATTATTCTATATCAGACTTAATTAATAATAAGGGAGAATATTGGCTCTTCTAAGTGAGTGTAAAATGTAAAATTTTAATAATTTAATATTTTTAATTTTAAGTATATTTTATGAGAATCGATTTAATTAATGTAATATTTGCATGTCGCACATGTGACTAAATGTACCCGGACTCACATCCGGTACTATCCGGTATCCGGCCGGACAGTGAAACAAGGCTGGATAGGCCGGTTACCGGATATCCGTTTGATCTCTAGTAATTACTGTGTTTTTTAAAAATATTTTCCTGTACCCAAAGAAGTTGTGATCGGTCGTATTTTCAAGCAAAAATTCTATATTATACTCTGTCGTGATAGGTTATTATTATAGTACTATGTAACTTCATTGTTGTTCAATAACCTATCCGCAGAATTCTTAAATCATTGCAAAATTACCTACTCAATGTCTATTTCAGCAAATATCAAACATCCCATGGATTAAATTGGTTGACAAAAGAAAATTCTTTTTACTATATTCTTAAGCACAACCCTATAGAAAAGAACTTTATTTTTCTATAATCTCAGCATAATGTTTCATTATTAAAATTTTTCTAAAACCCGAGTTATAAATTTTACCGACAAAAATTTCATTATAAGCGTATTAAATAAAGTAACCATTAATTTTACTTCAGCAAAATTCTGTCTAGAGGACGGTGGAGTAACAAATGTAAATAATTGTACCTTTCCGATGAAAGGGCCTCTTAATCCAGTAAAGACATACCAAATCGTATTAGAAGCGACACAAATTCTGTACACATGTAAAATATGATTATAGCTTCTTGAGTGGTTGGTTCCAGTCTTAGCGTTTTTCGTTCGGAGATTAAATTGTTCTCCATCGGGACACTTTTTTCACCAATGTACGATACTAATTACCAGAAAACAGCTTCCCTATTATTTTTTTATCGTTACGGGTATAGCGGTTTGGCCACTACCTCACCTGATCTTAAGTGACGATATGGCCCAAGGCAACACGCCATGAATATTATAGGCTGACTCTAAAGCACAGCTGCTTGAATACTCGTATTGGTACTTGGAAAAAGATTTCCATTTTGAGGGTAGCAGTTAACCCTACCACCATGATACAGTTTTAACACGATCTTATCCTTCACCGAAAGTTCAGACTTATTACAGGGATCCGAACTCAAGTCGACTATAATAGGAGTATGACTTAAATAAAAAAGTGTTTAGCTCAATGCTAATGCAATTCAAATAATAAAAGAAATGAGTTGTAGAATGTCCATGGAGCCGGCTGTCAGTATTGTTTTAGATTGCACCGTACATTTTATCAGATGCTTCGTGAACATTTCATTGAATAATAAAAAAAATAATTAATATACAGCTAAAATAAAATAATTCCATGTAAGCGAGTACAATTTAATTCATGCATAATTATCCTCGGTACAGTTTCACAAATTAATAATCTACAAATATTTAGCAACTTTCTAAGGACAAATTGCAGATATTGTCAGTACTGTTTGCAGGTATATTGATTGGTTAAATATTGAAGATATATCTAAGCGACTTAACAACGCTTGAAAAAGATACCTACCTATTTCTGAATACAAAATTTCATCTAAATGGTTTAAACCTTTTGAAATCTTGACTTTCTTGAATAAATTTCAAGAAGATAATAAATATACATTCTCAAGAATTTAATTTAAATTAAATACAGTGTTACGTGCCCGCTGACACTATAACCCAACCTGATATAATATGAACGAAATTGCTCTCGGGAACTGAAACGGAGCAAAATTGAGACAGATTTCAAGAAGTAAAATCATTTAAGGCCCGCGTCGACGCCGGAAATCCGTCATACAGTAGACGGTCTCACAAAAGTATAATTAGATTTCTAAGGGTCGGAGCACAAGTGTTTCGACCTGTTTCGCTTTGCGACCGTTCTCCTTTTATATGTTTTTGTTTTATGTTTTTTTAACATCATTATTTACAGCATGACATATTTTTCAGCGGTCTTGCTAAATTTAAAAGCTCACTTGCTTAATATATTTGTTTTATTTTTAATTGTTAGATCTTCACCGTCCATTTACATATAATCAGTACTTGTTAACAATGTAAGTTATTCACTTATGTCATAGGGTACTAGATTTAAATAGCTATTTAGAGTTAAGTTATTATTGTATTTTTTTTTATCTCTTGCCTGTATTTGTGCCTTTTTTAGCCTCGTTGAGCGATTTTTTGTAGGGAAAAACTTATGGGTTCGCGTTACCTTCGTGACACCGATTACCTTGACATGCTCGTGACGTATTGCGCTTGTGTCAGACTGGCGACGCGTAGTATAGTGGCCTGTGAACACGTGTACACATATTTACACTTATACATTGTATATACTCGACTGTATGATATATGTGTTTGACTTTTTGGATGGGGAAAATCTTGTGATTTTGCATCACCGACATGCTCTGCAATAATTCAGACTATAATTGATTTAAACATTCAAAATTGAGTTTGTATTTGCCTCTTTTTTTTATTTATTTATAACCAAGTGTAAGTCTAAAAAAAATAATCTCTGAAAGTACTGATCCGATTCTAAAAATTACTTCACTAACGGAAAAAACTAAGTTCTCCGTAAGTGATACATTATACATTATTCTTATTCAAATTTATATTGTAACAGGAAAAGCTCGTAGAACTTTGTCCCCATTGCCATGAAAATAATACATATTAGACGCCGTCTGCTATAAAGTCATTGTAATAAAGTATTATAACAAACTTTCTTGAATTCTAAATTACATAGAGTAAAAACATACAAAAATCCATATTTTATAAAGACTAGCTGTGCCCCACGATCTTACTTGTGTTCAGTTTATTTAACCAACTATCCACCGTGCTGCCGCCAACGCTCCCGTGTCGCCTATCATAATTGTTCTCACTTCCAGCACTTGCCTACTTGCTTGTTGTTCATGATTACTGCTACACTCTTTATAGTCTTAGCGTGAAGTTATATATCCTTTAACTTTCCTCAATCAATAGGCTGTAAAATACAAAAATACTTTACCTTACCTTTATTTACTGAATAGCGCTTTTTTCTTTTCCTTTTTTAATTTTGGCTTTCTGCGTTTGCGGGCAATTTTGCCAGTGTCAAGTGTAACAAATACACGTTATAGAAAATGATCGGTGTATTGTAAAAAAAAGCTGTAAGAATAACCCATAAAAGGACACATTGTCACAACATAAAACAGTCACAAATTCATACATTCATTTTATGGGAACTGCAGGAATAATATAAAACTACGTATCTTAAACATATAAAGAAAAAACATAACTATAAATCTATATAGACACGGACAAAGGATAAATTTCAATTTTATATTATTACGATAAATAGAGACACTAAATATTTCAATAAAAGTAGAATACACTTAAGTAAGTAACAATGTATTGATATTAGTAGGACGAGGAATATTACAAGGAAGAAAATCACAATATAAGGAACAAGATAGTTTGAGATAAATAAAATATGTGAGCCACGGATCAAAGGTGGATAATATGATAATAATAATCAATCACGATTAGCGCTTTGAAATAAAGAAAAACAAGTTTTGAGCTTTATAATATCAGTACAAAGTCATGGATGGATGCTAGTTAAAATATTATAAAAAACTATGAACACTTCAAATTATTGTTAAGTGCGAAACATTTAAATCACAATAATTCTTTGTTCATTTTCAGCAGGTATATACAGTTGATTTTATCAAACAAAGTGCGAAAATAAATCCAAGTACAACATCGATCATCCAAAAAAAAAAGCATAAAGTGCGAGAAATAATAAAAGCAGAGTAAAAACGCTCTACTCCAAATCTCACCAATTCGTTCCTCCTAATTTCCTTCCCGCATTAGGGGTACGAGGGCACTCGGAACTATGAGAGGGAAAAAAGATATTGCCAAGGAAAATGGCAGCTCATAAATAAGGACAAGTGGTACAATTCGCACCTCTATTCTGACATTTACCTAGTCTAAGCTTGCTGTATGATTGCGAGGCTTAGTTCAAATGATGGCCCTTCATTTTTTAGAATCGCTTGTATATCCTTTGGAACGCTTTTATAATGTACCTTGCTACATTACTAAGATTTTGCAACAAGTTGTTTTATTCTCTAAGTAGTGAATCTATGGTTTTCCTGATATGTTAGTCGTTTAGTCAGTTTTTCAGTTATATATTATAAAATGGGATGTGTCAATTGTGAAATAAAATTATATATTTGTCCTTTTACTTGTTATATGATCCTGGCACACTTTTGGCTTCTTCAACATTTATCAATCTTTACACAAAATCTCGTAGGCTTAGAGTACTCTTGACCTCATCTTTCTTCAGTACGCCCCCGATTTCATCGAGGAATGTTCATCTAAGCCTTCCTCTTTCAACGCTCCCATTCACACTAGCCTTATAAAGTTTAGTAACTCATCTTTAATTCATCCTTTCTACATACCCAAGCCATATAAACATCCCTTTCTCAATCCGTGTGACTACATCTTCTGTCACATTACAAAGTTTTCTTATCACATTATTTCTTATTCTGTCACTCAGTTTCAGTCCTAACTTACCTCTTAGGGCTCTCATTTCTACTTTCATCCTTTTTCATCCACATACAGCTTTTAATTCCGTACGTGAGTGTTGGAAAAAAATGTGTTTTTTAAATAGTAGCACAGCAAAGTGTCGGCTCTGTGCTTCATGACCAGTACTGTAGAATACAAAAATTGATATAGAGATCCGCAATCTATCGAAAATCTTCGTCGTCATATCGATCTGCAAGCCTTTGAGCTCGCTATACACTTCCTGATCACTAAATGTGACAGACCAAATAAAATTCACAGTGACATAGTCAACTCCAGATTCCTACCACCCTATTGGATTACTGGATATACGCCGGCTGTTCCAAATGCGTCATGCTTAAGCCTGCAACTATTTCGCGTGTTAAACTTGGTGTATGGTGGTCACGATCCAGTCGAACAGATGACGAAGTAGTGAGTTATGCGTATTGATTATTACGTATCGAGTTATTGAAAAGACCGAACAAATCTTTTGTTCTTTTATATTGTCATTTAGCTTATGCTTCCTTACTTTTTCTTTGAAATTTCATTATAATATTTTATTTTTTTTTAACAATATAATCGGGACTACAAAATCCGATGTTACAATATTTGTAGAAGTTTTAAATGACACGTATTTTGGGAACAATTACCCTTATAATTCGTTTGGTTAAATATTTACTCTTGTATATTTTAAATAATCATGACATCGTATGTTATGTTATGTTTATTAGTCTACTGTGTCCTAATATAAGAAACGTCACTGAACGTAATATAAGGTTTAAGCATTATGGCCAATATCTGACCTGATGTAACCCAAGACGGTGTCACGCTAAGCCCAGTGGGGAAACTGGCTTTCAAATTGAGTTGCCGGGACACACCGAAAGTTGCTTGATGTCAGAATTTCAATTTAAGGGTGGTAGCTAGACGGGTGAGTATCAGAAAATACATTTTCAACAGGTAAATAAGTAACTTGGAATGGGAGAAATATGAATATATTGTTTAATTGTTATTTTGGTATAATGTTAACTTTTCTTCTTTACAGGTAAACGCAGTATGAAAATGTCCTGAATTATAAATCTAGTAAGTGGTGTTAAGTTTAACCGCTGAGTAAAATTGGCGCGCATTATTATTTGACTTTAGGCGGAGTGAGTAAAGCACTACCTTTAAAATATGCATAAAATATATATTATTCTTTTATAGTAGTAAGAGTAGTAGTACTATGGTTGATGCTGAGCACAGTATAGTCCAAAAAGTACTAAGAGGTCGGTAATCAGTAGTTGTGATATATACTGGCTTATCCAGGAACCCGACACTTTACACTATGGCGGGTGTTATGCATGCTGTATGGTAGTCGCAATCCTTTCCGACAAAATTGTCGTCTACTACCAACCCAGATAAATAAGCCAAGAAAAACATGTAATATAATTATATTAATACTCTAGTTCCTTATTTACTGTACCCATGCACACGAATTTTGATGTTTTAACTGTTTTTGCAGAATGTGTATGTATTTATTAAATCAGGGTCGGTGATTTTTTTCAATATATATTTAATCGTCTATATTAAACCAGTTTCTATTGATCTGGAAGCCAGTACATTTAACAAAGAAACAACGAATATATAACATGGAGTCCTCCTTCCTACAAATGGAGTCCTTCGAGCATAGCATGAAGAAAAGTTTGAGCAGGCCGCATGACAGCGACATCTGGTGATGGATTATGGATGATGATCGCGGTGATCACCGTTGTTCTTGGATTTTACTGTGGTACAGTTTACTCACGTTGCTGTGCTACAATAAAAAAAATTACATTAGATTATTTGAAGCATGTTTCGATATCACAATATTTTTAGCAAAACGAATAAAATATGATACATCCATTCACCCCAATATAGAATAGGGTTGAATTTAAAAAAGATATATAGTTTATTTCGTGCCCAAATAAAAATAACTGCAAACAAAACAAGCCGAAAACTACAACTGTCATATTTATTTTCTCTAGCTATATGGCAATAAACGCCGTTGTGCGACTACAATAAAACCAAAGATATTAAAGTACTCATAAACAAAAAAGGAAGAGCAATCGCAAGTTTAGTTGCCAATTGTCAACTTTTTGTTTATTAAATTAATTTCGTCAAAGTTACAAATATGCCGACTCGTAATAAATAAGTTATTGATTTCGGTCATCTAACGGCCAATTTCAATAACCTATCAATTCGTTGTTTCTGTTATTAAAGATAGACAAATATAACCTTTCGTCCTAACTTTTTTTCAATAACCTATCAATGGATAGTTTTCGTATCTACATAATATATATCCGTATCCTATATTTGGAATAGATAAGAGGAAACCGATATCAATCATAAGTTAAAGAAAGTACTTATTAGAAATATGTACTAATCGGGGATAATAAACTCAGATATGTTATTGAAAACGATAGAAACTGGAGTTAGCTTTTTGTATGCATTTTGTTCTTAATTAAAGCTTAAATTCGAAAATTCTAGATTGACTATGAAATTTTTGTATGGATTTATTTATAGTAGCTGGACAAATTGACGGTACTGTCGCTGATGGTAAGCACAGTACAATGCAAACAACAGCGACCATCGATAGATCGGCAATTCACCGGCAGTCACCATTGTCATGTTGGTCTGCATAAATATATCTTCACGTTATAATTGAAGGACCTGATGTCAGGGAACACATTGGCCGCAAGATGGTTCCACAGTTTTTAGTCTTCCTTTAGGAAGAGTGGTATGTTACAAATAAATGTCTTTGAAGATTTACCTCTACTTCTGACAGTTGGATCGGTGGAATACCTTCACCATACATAAGATCATAGCCAAATAATCTTAAGCTGTATTCTTGTGGTGAGAAATGTTCCTAGACCTCCTTGGGGTAAGGGGGTTCATAATTGGCAATGCACTAGTGATACCTACGGAATTGCAAGCGTCCATTGCAGGCGGATCGTATGCTTGTTTGCCACTATAGTTCTATAAAGAAATAAGCACTCTATAAAGTTCAATCTCTTTGAATAAAACTTATCTGAGACAGGAAAAAAAAATAATGCGAGAGCACAATAAACAGTTATATAAACATCGTGAAGTGATGTTCAAAGTAAAATATATCTCTTTGTGGCGAGAAAACCAGATAAGAAGCGTCTTGGTGTTTTGTTGGTGACGTTTATTTGTTGGATAGCTTTCTGGACTGCGAATGGTTTTATTGTTGGAATGTCCTGACGCTTATAAGTTGAACGATACAGTCGTATCTGACTTGATACAAGGGAAAACAATGTCATGGATATTTGAAGAGCAGTCATTTCTAAATCATGTTAAATTATTAGCTTTTGCCCGCGGCTTCGCTTACCTAGGATATTTAAATACAAATTTTAGGAGAATACGAGGATCTCTTCGATAACGCACGGAAGATAAAAATCAATTTTTTGTTCATACCTTTGACTTTTTAATCATAGACTATTTTCTGTTTGACATTTATAGTATTCATAAACAATGAGTAGGTTACCTAAATCACTTGCTGTCACTTTTCGTTGAATGACAATGTCAATATTTTGGGAGGTCTAAGTTCAATGGAACTCGATAACTTCTTTGTTTATGAACCGATTTGGATGATTCTTTTTTTATTACATAGGAGACATCTCAATTGTGGTCTCATTTTAATTTCATTGGTATTGGATGTTACTGTTAATAATATATTATATTAATTAAATTTTTAATATCTAAGAACATACATTTAAAATCCCACATAAACTCTCTGGACAGTTTTAATAAGGGAGCCATCACCTTATTTGAGCTATGTTGGAATATTGCAAGAATAATTATAATGTTAGCAGAATTGTGGATTGTCATTGAATTTGACAATAGAGAAATATAATAGAAAGTTTCAATTTGATAGCTGTAGGTACCGTTAGACACAAAACTATAGGTATCCAATTTAAAACAACACAGAACAATTGTAAACACATGAAAAAACATATTCAAATGCATCCAGACACCGATCCATGGTGAACAAAAGCCCACTGCAATCGACACCCGTTCGGTCTCTAGTCAGAATAACTGGACTGGCGATGGCACTTTTTAATTTGCCCGGTTTTTTATTAACAAAACCGAAGCCCGACGGTTTTGCATGTTAGATTCTTGGAAATAGAATATATCGCCACGAACCAGTATCTGCAGATCTGTGTTTGGTTCATTTTATCATGCGAAATCTAAAACACAAATTATTGTTTTACAAATTTGTATTGACCTGTTCTTTAGAAGTCTTTATGTTAAAGTTTTATATTAAACATACTCATATCTTTGATGATACTTTAATAACACGAAGTATAGGGCATTGATTTTTATTTATCACTAGCTGGTACCCGCGACTTCGCCTGTGTATTATTGGATATACACAGATTGATCTAGTAACACGACAAACCAAAAGAAAATCACAGATGTGTTTGTCACTATGTGTATGGTAGACGTGATCCCTACTACCCCGCTATATTACTGCATATACATCGGCTGATCTCGGAACACGATAGACCAAAAGAAAATCATAAATGGGTTTGTCATTGTGTGTATGGTGTTTTAATTACATGCCAATATGAATCTAACACATTAACCGTCCCAATAAAACTTCAATAAAATATTAAAATAACCCTTATTGTATAGTGACTTGCGAGAAGGATTTTTGAAAAACGTGAAACCCCTTTTATTTTTTGCCTAAAGCATAAATATAAATTTTCACTTCCTTAATTTGAGACAATATGGGTTCTTCATAAGAACTTTCATCCTCTCTTTCATTCCGTCATTCCTTTCATCAAGTTTACATAAGGTAGTCTATGTCCTTCTCAATGGTCAAATGTATCTCTTTACCTATATATTCATTACAATTGGTATGAAGTTTTTCAAAAAGTCAGAAGGTTGCATGTTCATATCTAGTCGGGGTCACCACATGTGGGATAATAAATGAAAGAATTCACTCTTAGCAAAACTTTATAATCCAAATAATTTACAATAGGTAGGTATATCAATATCAATAAATCAACAAACCAGTTGGCATGTCTTACGTAGATTTAGATTTAGATTTTGGTTTTAGCACTCGCCGACTACTGCAACGGCCCGCTCACTTCGTTTTGTCTGCTAATGCTTTTTGATCAAAGTTCAAACAATCTAACCAATTTTACCACAACGGAATAATAATATTAACCAGAACAGAATGTATCCTTGTTCATCCAGGTTATAGATTATCTGTATGATAAATTGCATTCAAATCCATTCAGCCATTTTTGCGTGATTGATTAACAAACATATATATGTTATCACTATGACTATGACTATGACTTCTATCGGGATAAAGAGTATCTTATGTGTTATTCCAGGTCATAGACTATCTGTCTGCTAAATTTCATTAAAAACCGTTGGGCCGTTTTTGCGTGATTGAGTAACAAACAACCAAACATACATACATTCACATTTAGTATATTAGTAAGATTACAGAATATGTTTGTAATTGTTAATCTTATTGCATGAAAGATTTATATCTCCTATTTGGAAAACAATGTGTTATATTATTTATCTGGAAGATAATCTTATTTATTTTATTTAATATCTACTTTATTATTATTCATCATAAGTTCATTTGATTTACCTTATTATTGTTTTGGTGTACCTATTCTTTTATTTCCAGAATACCAATTAATGATAGGTTTATGTATTGATGCGTTTAGATAATTTATAACTTGATAATTTTGGTTTAATAACAGCTTTGTTAATATTTTAGGTTCGTATTGTTTACATTGCAATATAATGACAATCTCTGTCATTGATAATTCTTTGATAGTAATAGAGCATGCGCAGTTAGGAGTTTCTCAGGTATAGACAAATATTCTATCCAGGTTCTAGTTCAGCAAAATAAATCTATGATTAGATTTATTTTGAATTTTTAAAATAAGAAAAGTCTAGTAAGATGAAATTTTGAATTCAAACGAAAATAGAAAATTAGAACAGAGAGTATGACAGATTCTTCAGGATGGATCTGATCATGTTTTTTTCATTGGACTGCAGACCTTTGAATCGTAGTAACGTTTATATCATAATTATCATGTGTTTTGATAAAAACCAAATTATTGTACAACAGACCTGGGAGTCGAAAAGATAGTTTATTTTATAACATATTTATATAGAAAAGTTATTTTAATTGTTATAATTTATAATTTTAATATTAATATGGGTGAAATACCCTTTATCAAAACGACAAATACCTACTGAACATTGAAAGAACACTACCGGGAAAGTATCACCTGGATTTTGTATTTATAATACAAATAATAACTTTTCCTTTTACATATGAGGAAATCTCAATAGATAAGATATTTGGTGCTGCGTCGTCTGCTTGAGCAGTGTATCCTGATACGGCCTACACCGTGCTGACTTCTATTCTAGATCCTAGGCAAGGATCTCTACGCTGAGCTGTCGGAGCAAGAAGAACGTCTCGGTTATGGACATTAAAATTGTGTTCTAATAATTTGTAAACCCATATTATCTGAAAATTGTAAGGTATGCTGGAAAATTATACATAACTAATATAATCCCTCAAAATTCTGAAACGATCACACTCGTGATAGTAAATTTTTTTGAAAAATATTTTGGACATATAATATTTTATATATATATAAATTCTTCACATCATTCATTGACAGTATTTATTTAAATACTTCTATTTAGTATAACTAATATAACATTTTCAATTATCTAAAAATGCAGCAAGATATAATCTTAGACATAGTGTTAAAGAATTTGAAGTAGGAGATATGGTATGGAGGAAAAACTACACACAGAGTGATGCTAGTAAATATTACGGTGCTAAATTAGCACCTAAATACATTAAATGTAAAATTATACAAAAAATATCCCCTTTAGTCTATATTTTAGAAGACAAAAAGGGTAATAAAACTAAATGGCATATTAAAGATTTTAAAGTTTAATATTATTTAAATAATTATTTTAATCCCTATTTATTTTTTCATTCTTCATTAGCTTAATATTAATTGTATATTACTCAATTAATATTTATAGGTTTGATTATTCTTATTTCAGCATTCAGCTGTAACATTATTTTCTGAATAATGTGTTTTTCTTGCTGTGTTGAATGAATGTTGAATTTATTATCTGTAATTTAATAATTTATTTTAGTGTTATTTACATAATAACATACTTTCTAATTCTATAGGGACTACCTATACCTATTATCTGTAACAATAATTTCATATTGATGTTTATTGTTGTAGAATGAGGAGGTATATTATATAACAATATAATATAATTCCTAAAAATTCAAAAACACACTTTATCTAGTGTTGGTATATGTTTTACATATATATATTTTTGGAATATCATTTGGTTAGCTGCTTACTTTTATAAATTTGAAATAAATAAACATCAATATAAAACATTTCCCTTTTATAAAAATTTATTTTTAGGTCTTATATTATTAAGTATATGTGTATATGGGGATAGTATATTTTATTTTATTTATAGTATATTATATAATATTAATCATATGTACTATTATCTTTATTATATTTCTTGGCTGTTGTCCAAGATATTTACAGCCTTTTAAAGGCTGAGATTATTTTCGGCATTTGTGCCGGTATTATTATGCAGCGTCTAAAGCTGTTACTTATGCAGCGGTTATGCTGTTACTTATGCAGCGTTTATGCTGATTTTATGCAGCAATTATTACTGATATTGAGTGAGGTGGAACTATATTTATATATCCTTATTTATATATTGGGGTTTATTCGACTAAACATTAGTCTTATATATAATGGAGCGGCTGTCTACTCCTTAAATAAGCCATAGGACAAAATCAATATTTATTTATTGATACAGAGCGGGTGATGACTCTTCATAACAAAAGCCAACATTCGAGTGGTAGGCAAGCTCGTAAAATATACCATTCTGTCTTAATGATGAGCAACTTCTGGAGTGGGAGCCATTGACTGTGAGCCCCAACCCCTACGGTGTGCCTGGTGATGACATGTTTGAGGTATGTATGGAACTTTGTTAGGATTTGATAGGGTGAGGTATGTTTGCTGGTATGTTAAAGATGTATGTAATTGTGAAGCTAGCTCTCTATATTATAAAGTATATATTATCAAAATTTTTCCTTCAATTGAAAAATTTTACGGGCCAAAGGGGAAATGTTATATTATTTATCTGGAAGATAATCTTATTTATTTTATTTAATATCTACTTTATATTATTCATCATAAGTTCATTTGATTTACCTTATTATTGTTTTGGTGTACCTATTCTTTTATTTCCAGGATACCAATTAATGATAGGTTTATGTATTGATGCGTTTAGATAATTTATAACTTGATAATTTTGGTTTAATAACAGCTTTGTTAATATTTTAGGTTCGTATTATTTACATTGCAATATTATGACAATCTCTGTCATTGATAATTCTTTGATAGTAATAGAGCATGCGCAGTTAGGAGTTTCTCAGGTATAGACAAATATTCTATCCAGGTTCTAGTTTAGCAAAATAAATCTATGATTAGATTTATTTTGAATTTTTAAAATAAGAAAAGTCTAGTAAGATGAAATTTTGAATTCAAACGAAAATAGAAAATTAGAACAGAGAGTATGACAGATTCTTCAGGATGGATCTTTGGCGTGTTCAATAATAACGCTAGTCAGTAGGGCTTTAGCACATGTACTTTATAATATTATAATACAAGTTTTTAGTACAAAACGTGTCGTGAAACCAACCGTCTGATTTTCATCTGTCTCTCTGATATGTCATCACTTAAGTACTTTTTAATATTAATGATTAGAAACAACCAGTACAAAAATAGTGGC
This sequence comes from Saturnia japonica, assembly GCA_033032175.1. Classification (NCBI taxonomy): domain Eukaryota; kingdom Metazoa; phylum Arthropoda; class Insecta; order Lepidoptera; family Saturniidae; genus Saturnia; species Saturnia japonica. The sequence continues at coordinate 2,462,679 of CM065317.1, forward strand.
GAATGAGGCGCCACATCACCCCCCTAAGGAGAGCATTGCGTTAATCATCAAAAATTTTGAATTTAACTCGTCTGCCTGATCGTGTTGTATATGGCTGAGGTTGACATGTAGGTACAGCGACAGACAGTGGGACAGCAGTCGATTGCAGAGGAGACGTAGGTACAGCGACAGGCAGTGGGACAGCAGTCGATTGCAGAGGAGACGTAGGTACAGCGACAGGCAGTGGGACAGCAGTCGATTGCAGAGGAGACATAGGTACAGCCACAGTCGGTGTGATAGTTGTAGGTTGCAGGTAAGACGTTGGCGACAACTGAGGTATCCTCGGTGTTGTAGAAACAGGACTTGAATCTGATTCCTCAATGAAAGCCGGTTTCACGCGGTCTACGCTTACAACCACATGTTTCCCTTTGTAGTCAATAGTTAGGGTCTTTCCATCACTTGCCCTCTGAATAACCTGGTATGGACCAGAATAGGGAGGCTGCAAAGGACGCCGGACTGCGTCATCCCGCAAGAACACATGAGAACACGTATTTAAATCTTTGAAAATAAAAGAACCGGTCTTCGTATGACGTGACGCTGGTACTGGTCGAATTTTCGACATATGTTGACGTAGTTTCACAACAAAATCAAACACTTCTCCAGAAGTACCCACTCCAGGAAAATCAGCTAGCAACTCACCAGGAAGCCGAAGAGTTTCTCCATAAAGCATTTCTGCACAAGTAGCTTTAATATCTTCTTTAAAAGCTGATCGCATTCCCAAAAGTACAAATGGAAGAGCTTTTGTCCAAGAACTCCCATGACACATTAATGATGCTTTAAGTTGACGATGGATGCGTTCAATCATTCCGTTCGCTGCTGGGTGGTAAGCTGTAGTTCTATTTCTTTTAGTGGTGAAACTGCACATAAGTCTTCGAAAAAGGTCGGATTCAAATTGTGTACCGCGGTCGGTCGTAATAATAGAGGGAACACCAAATCGTGGTATCCATTCTCTCGTGAAAGTATCCGCTACTTCCTCGGCGGTGGTAGTGCGCATCGGCCAAACTTCTGGCCATCTGGTGACTCTATCAATGGCTGTGAGACAATAGCGGTAGTCGTCACAGATAGGTAAGGGTCCTATTATATCAATATGGACGTGAAGAAAACGACCAGAAGGTGTGTCAAAAGTTCCAAGTGGAGCATAATTGTGTCTTGAAACTTTACTCTTCTGGCAAGCCTCACACGTACGAGACCACTGACGGCAATCTTTATTTATTGAAGGCCAAACGTAACGTTCCGCAACTATACGTAAAGTAGCATTCGGACCAGGATGGCTAAGACTGTGTAACTTATTAAAAATAACACGACGTAACTTAGGAGGGACATATGGACGTGGTTTGTCAGTAGTAGTATCACATATTAAGGAAATACTAGTGCCAGGAACTGCAATCGTGATTAGCTTCAAACTAGACGAACCAGATCTTATAAGTTCTGCTAGCTGTTCGTCAGCTTCCTGCAACTTGGCAAGGGTTTCGTACTCTTGCTCAAGAGTGATGGCACTGATTCGAGATATAGCGTCGGCTACGACATTGTCTTCTCCTCTAATATGTTGTATATCAGTAGTAAACTGGCTTATAAAAGACAATTGGTTCAGTTGGGATGGAGGTAATTTATCTCTCCGTTGTACAAAAGCATACAACAGTGGCTTATGATCAGTAAAAATCGTACAATGCTGAATCTCCAAAATATGTCGAAAGTGCTGTACACTTTCGTACACCGCTAAAAGTTCCCTGTAATAGGCCGGCCATTGAGACTGTTTTGGGGTAAGCTTCTTACTGAAGAAAGCAAGCGGGACCCATTCTCCCTTACTTCGCTGCTGCAAGCAAGAACCAATGTGAACGCTAGAGGCATCGGTAAAAAGGCCTAGTTCAGCACCGTATATTGGATGTTGAAGAAGCGTGGCATCACTAAGGCTCCTTTTGCAGGCTTCAAACTGTTCCCGCAGCTTAAGTGTCCAGGGGTATGGTTTAGCACCCTTGCTGTGCGTGGAAACAAGAACTTCAATCAATGGCGCTTGAAACTGTGCAGCTTTGGGTATGAAACGGCGATAAAAATTGATCATTCCCAAAAACTTCCTCATCCCTTGCACGGTTTCAGGTGGAGGGAAATCTAGGAGATTTTGGACACGATCCTTAGGAGGACTTGTACCTTCAGCATTGATCAGGTAACCTAGAAATTTTACTTCGCTAACACCAAGAATACACTTAGACGGATTGAGAACAACACCATATTCTTGAAAACGCTTAAAAAGGGTGCGTAAATGTCTAGCGTGACTGGCTTCGTCTGGAGAAAAGACGAGTACATCATCTATGTATGGAAAACAAAAATCAAGACCCCGTGTGACCTCATCGATAAAGCGCTGGAACGTTTGGCCAGCATTGCGAAGACCAAAGGTCATGAAGGGAAATTCGAAGAGGCCAAACGGAGTAACAATGGCGGTCTTCAAAATATCCTCATCGAAAACGGGAATCTGATGGTATGCTTTTACCAGATCACACGTACTAAACACGGTAGCACCAGCGAGACTATTAGCAAAGTCATGAATGTGACGAACAGGGTATCGGTCAGGTACTGTTCCGGCGTTCAAAGCGCGATAATCGCCGCATGGACACCAGGTGTTATCTTTTTTGGTGGTCATATGTAACGGAGATGACCAAGCACTTTTAGATGGTCGGGCTGTTCCGCAACGCACCATAGCTTCAAACTCCTGCTTGGCTGCATGGAGTTTCTGAGGAGCCAACCGACGGGGCCGGCATGAAACCGGGGGTCCGTCAGTGGTTTTTATAAAATGCACCGTGTTGTGCTTTACAATCCTGGGCACACCAGGAGGTCGAGTTATCTCTGGAAACTCTGCTAAAATAGTAGCAAAACTTGAACTACCAGAAAACACAGCTTTGACACTATCTTGTTTGGATTGTGCAATTGAAGCACAGACCGACAACTTGGTAAGGCCGTCAATTAGACACTTGTGTCGGCAATCTGGTAATAAGTTATAAAAACTAAGAAAATCAGAGCCTATTATAGCTGTACTAACATCTGCGATGACAAAATTCCAATCAAAAATCGTTCTTAAACCTAGATCTAAATGAAGTTGAATGCAACCATAAGTTTTAATTGAACTACCATTGGCAGCGCCAAGATGGTAGTCATCTGGTTGCACATGATTTCTTAAATATTTTTTAGGAAAACAACATAAGTCTGAGCCGGTGTCAATTAAATACTGCCGCTTGGAAACCCGATCAGTAACAAATAAACGGCGGCCGGGAGATAAACAATCAGTTGCCGCCTCTACTAATTGTTGATCCGGATTTTCCGGAGGAATCCAATTGCATGGTTTGGTACACTTAGTTGCTTTAGTGTTGAATTTTTGGTGATACCAACAAATCTTATTCTGCACAGAGTTATCCCTACGCAACCGCTGTTTTTCTATAGATCGGCTACGAGAACGACTACGCAAGCGAGTTGAGAGACTAGCAACTTGTTCAGTAAGCTCATCAAGTCTTCGTTCCATTGTTTCATTGAAAGAAGAGCTGGACGATGTCGGAGCTGAACAAACCATTACATTATAATTATATGTTTCTAAAATTTTATCTGCTATATCGGTCATCTTGTCAATTGGCAGATCAGCATGTGATGCCAAAATAGCCTGAACATGTTGTGGGAGACGGCGCAACCATAACTGACGAAGAAAGTTTTCATCTAAAGGTGATGATCCTGTCAGAGAACGGAGATGTCTCCAAAACTTTGAAGGTTTTCGGTCACCAATTTTTTCACCATCTAATAATTTACGCATACGTGTCTCCTCAGATACCGATAATCGTTTAATCAACTCATGCTTAAGCTTACTGTACCGTTGTCCAGTAGGTGGAGGATTAATCACAACATCTTCAATTTCTTGAGCATATTTTTCATCAAGATGAGCGACTATATAGTTAAATTTAGTGGAATCAGTGGTTATACCTGCTATATCGAATTGAGCCTCCGCTACAGCAAACCAATACTCAGGTCGATGAGGCCAAAATGGAGGTATTTTCGCTGAAATTTTAAAAATTTGAGATTCATTATCCCTGGAAAAGCGCGCTTGTAAAATAGCATTCTCCTCTTTCAGCTTATCAATTTCCACTTTAAACTTCTCATCAGCCATATCCCGTGATTAAACCAAAATGACCAAAAATATAAAAAGTTTCTCGTGGGGGAGAATGTGACACCTCAACCGCTTTACAGAAAAAAAAAAATATAAAAGAAAGAGAAAAAAATAATTAATATTAGACACAAAAATTAAGCTATTATGTCTTATTCTATTTGTAACAATGTTAAATACAAAATACAGTATTTAATTTAAAATTGAACGACCTATTAAAATATTAATTTAAAAATGACAATTCCAAAATTGTCGTATACAAATGGAAACGCACTCCCTTAAAATTATAGTTATTGATGACATGGAAACCATTAAACAGTCATGACAAAATATTTTTTTTTTGATTAAACTGACGTTCAATATTATTTATAAAAACATATTAATTGGTAGTACACAGAATTATTAAGGAGATTAAAAATAAGGTTAAAGATTGTTGATATGCACTCTCAGAATATTGGAAACACGCACCAATGCACTTACACTGCACTATGATTTACCAAAGCGATGCCAGATGGAGGCCTGTCCTCCGCAAATTTGGCCGCTGTTGTCATGGCCAGCCCTTGACAATTAGTTGCGACTGTGACAGTTCGACAATATATATTATTTTGAATATAATTGTTGTTATTGTGTTCGAGCATCGGTCACAAACGTCGGGGTCACCAGTTTGGCGTGTTCAATAATAACGCTAGTCAGTAGGGCTTTAGCACATGTACTTTATAATATTATAATACAAGTTTTTAGTACAAAACGTGTCGTGAAACCAACCGTCTGATTTTCATCTGTCTCTCTGATATGTCATCACTTAAGTACTTTTTAATATTAATGATTAGAAACAACCAGTACAAAAATAGTGGCGAATGAGGCGCCACAGATCTGATCATGTTTTTTTCATTGGACTGCAGACCTTTGAATCGTAGTAACGTTTATATCATAATTATCATGTGTTTTGATAAAAACCAAATTATTGTACAACAGACTTGGGAGTCGAAAAGATAGTTTATTTTATAACATATTTATATAGAAAAGTTATTTTAATTGTTATAATTTATAATTTTAATATTAATATGGGTGAAATACCCTTTATCAAAACGACAAATACCTACTGAACATTGAAAGAACACTACCGGGAAAGTATCACCTGGATTTTGTATTTATAATACAAATAATAACTTTTCCTTTTACATATGAGGAAATCTCAATAGATAAGATATTTGGTGCTGCGTCGTCTGCTTAAGCAGTGTATCCTGACACGGCCTACACCGTGCTGACTTCTATTCTAGATCCTAGGCAAGGATCTCTACGCTGAGCTGTCGGAGCAAAAAGAACGTCTCGGTTATGGACATTAAAATTGTGTAATAATAAATTGTAAAACCCATATTATTTGAAAATTGTAAGGTATGCTGGAAAATTATACATATCTATCCTAAATTAAATTATAATCATAACAAATGATCTACACATTTTATTGACAAACAGTAATACTTCATTCAAATAGCTAATTACCGGTCGTGGCAAATAGCAATTCGTAAATATTGTATTCGTCTTCGGCAAAGTAACTAGTTCATGCCTAAACTGAATAAAAAGTAGATGTTTGTTCAAATCCGGTGAAGCTGTAAAAGCCGCAGTGGCTTCAGGGCTCCTAAGGTGACAGTGTAGTCAGATCTAAAAAAAATCCAAATTTTAAATCTTCCAAGAGTTCTTATTTGCCACAAATTTTGACACAACTTCGCATTAAAATATGCGCGTGTTTTTATTTAATCTTTGAAAGAACTAGACTGAGTCACAGCAACGCATGGCCGGGTGTGACTAGTAATAGATGAAATTCAGTTTAGAAATGCGAAACCCAATTTTTCTGTAGAAGTCACCTTCATCTTTCTACATATATTTTTGCGAAAGCCGATAGTTGAATAGACATAAGTACCTAATTCCAAATGGCATTACATCAAAACGATACTCAGTAACTGTTGTTTAAGTATATAAATGTTGATGATGAAACATTACTAAAATTTACTATATTATGTAAACATTACAATATTATTTCGGTTCATCATTGGTAGCGCTTCTAAAGGTTTATTCAGATACCTAATACCTAATAGTACCTGCGATAGCAATTTTTTTTCCAATAGAATTCACCGATATTGTGAAATATACTCCTCTATCAATCAAGCAAACGGATGCAACGGTTGGTACTGACGCATGTGTTAGTCAGCGACACAGGTGAAATGTATCGGAACTCTTTTTTATTGTTAAATTTTTTTTTTTTTTTTTCAATTTCCGATATCAATATAACCCAATTTTTATATTAAATGAATTTGACAAACAATTTAGCAACATACTTGTCGATATTTAATTAATAACTAAAGTTTATCAAAATATTTATCAACGGACCTGAAGGTGATTAAAGGGATTCACAAATATACTACGGTTAGAAGAGAATTTAGATCGGGAGAAAGTAAAAATACAGAAAGAAAAGAGAATTACTAAAATTTAAGATCTAAGTCTATATTTAAGTTTGAAAGTGGTACTTTATAGATGATAGAAAATTGAAATACCTTATTGAATCATCAAAATCATCATCAAAATTTATTCTTCATTAATATAAGCTACCGATAGTTGTAAGTTGTTAAACAGTAGTTGGCTGTATAAGTTGACAATCACGAATAGTTTTTATAGTAAGCGTAGTACTTAGTTTTACTTATTAGAGTTTAGTGATTAGTCTAGACTTATTTATTGAGAGTAGTGGAATTGTATTTGCATTAATTCCAAAAATACGCGTTATTTATAAATCATACGGTAGCACCTACTACGGCATGAACATAAATGTTCGCAAATTCTTACCTTTGGCATATCGTGCGGATGTGAAATGATCTCCCAGCAAACGTGTTGCTCCTTTCTTATGATATTGGGTCATTTAGGTAGTAAGTAAGTAGTATTTCAGCAGGCCGGCGTGACATTTACGACTACTGATGTTTCTGGACTATACCGTACTATGATGACTAAATAATTTTGCCGAATTAGTAATAAAAAAATTAAAGGCAAAAAGTTTACTGTTACTCCAATTTGAATTCGGTGTGTCAATGGAAGCGAAAATATTCAAATTAACGGACCATTAACGAATGCAAGTGCACTCTTTTTCACATTTTTTGCCCGACAACCATTTTTACTGGTGTGGGTTCATCCGCGAAATAAAATTAGCATTGTGTACTCTACGTTTTACGGTTCTGCACCGTTTTTTCAGTTCGGTACTGTTCAGGGTTACCATGTGGCTCGAATTCTAGAAATATATTATTGGAAGCCTAATGCTGGTTATAAACCTTAAAAATTTTATGCGCTTTTTCGTTGTCAGTATCTTTGAAATGATTTTCGTCATAAGCACTGTAAATGTGATATAGATTTTTTTGGCATGTGATTTTTTGGTGAAAAAATTAATCCATCTTCAGTATAAAACTTTTTATATCTGGCATCCCATTGCACATTAATGAGTCAACATTTTTCACGTTTTTTTCGATTGCATTTTGATGCAACGTTGAAGTTTATTTCGCATTCGGTAAAAGAATAATGGCTGGCGATTTATATGCATCGACAGGTTTTTTACTTGCAAACTGGAAAATAAATCTTGTGTTGTGAATTGTACATATCTCTCAGTTGAGTTTATTTGGATCTTTGTTTATTTATGATTTTAAATAGTTATTTATTCGAATTAATTATTCTATTTCTTAGTTGACCAGCATTTAGGTGTGAGATACTTTTAACAAATAATTAGAAACGGCAGCGGTTTTGTAGATATTAATTACAATTACAACGGCAATATGTAGATTAATAACATTAAAACATACTCTATATTCATCAGCCTGTTAGTAAATTTCTATCAAGGAAGGAATTTTTAGAACCATATATTTTACAAGCATATTATTTTATTTACTAAACTTAACAATACTTTTGTGAAAACAAATGTTATTAAAGCATTTTAAGCGTTTTAATTCAGATCTCCTAATAGCATGTCGTAATCTCCTAATAGTACGCGACGTCTTCTCGTCCAAAATACCTCAGTGCCTCAAGACGAAAGTCATTGACCAGTGTGTGTTGCCAGTGATGACATACGGCACAGAGACGTGGTCGCTCACTGTGGGCCTCATAAGAAAGCTCAAGGTCGCTCAGCGAGCTATGGAGAGGGCTATGCTTGGTGTTTCTCTACGAGATCGAATCAGAAATGAGGAGATCCGTAGACAAACTAAGGTAACCGACATAGCCAAAAGGATTAGCAAGTTGAAGTGGCAGTGGGCGGGGCACATAGTTCGGAGAACTGACGGCCGTTGGGGCAGAAAGGTTCTCGAGTGGAGACCACGCACCGGAAAGCGCAGCGTAGGACGGCCCCCCACTAGATGGAAAGACGACATAATAAAGGTCGCTGGGAGCCGCTGGGTGCAGGCCGCACAAGATCGGTCGCTCTGGAGATCTATGGGGGAGGCCTATGTTCAGATGATGATGATGATGATGATGAATAGCATGTACTGTGTAATAGTTGTGTATTTACTATATGTGTTAGAAAAAAAAATGTAGTAGACATTATATATTTTGGTTCGTGTGTACAGTGTCTTATATTACGATTCGTGACATTATTACAAGTGGTGCATCTCGGTTCCCATATCGCTCGCATTTTATTTTATTTTCAATTTTATTGACTTGTTCAATAATTTTCTACTTTCGTTTCGAGGACATCATTCGTTCTATTCCGTCGGGAATCACAATTTTATTTATTTTTATAGATTCTTTGCTTTTTAGAATTTCTTTGCAACTTTTACTAGACGCATTTTATACATTGGTCCAGTGACATGAGTGAGTTTATGTTAACATTACTAATGTTTTATATAATTCATATTAAAACCACAATAAGCTATAATATAATAGTATAAATATTATAATCTTATCAAAATAAGCCTGAAATTATATTCCGACATGAGAAAGAGGTATTCATAAAGCAATCTTCCCGTGCGACGGTAAAACTTTTACTACCTATTCGGCACCCGACTGACTCTCCCGACGTGTTATTGCTATTTCGTCGGAAAATAATTCGATTGCGCCGCGTTCCGCGATAGCTGCGGGGTTGCCATTCGTGAAAATATGCTAAACTGGGTAATTGAGCTTTAACAGTCTCTATTCTTTTTAATAACTTGTACGTGTTGCAATTTTGTTCATGTTGGCTGGGCATGACATTTTTGTTGAGTTTTTAGAAAAATCAAGATCAGTACTATACAGATAAATATTTGAAAATAACTATAACCCACGAGAGATCGATCCAATTACTTCTAATTTTCATAAATTTTACTTTTTAACTAAATTCAAGTATCTTAAATTGTATATTATTTTCATTAATAACTAACTAAAGGCGTTACATAATTTAGAGAAAAGTTCTTTGATAAATAGATGTTCTTCAGTACTTTGGCATTGGTAACTACAATTATAGACAAGAATTCGACAGACCAAACATCTGTGAATCGACTGGCAAAGCGGATAAAATTTACCCTATAAAGACTAGACAAATTACCTCAATCACGCTTTTCTGAAGGGTATAATAGATGGACATTTGGCCCATTATACCTTTGGCCCATTCAAGCTGGTATTAAACAAAATATAAGTCTAGGATTATGTCTAGTCAGATGAAATATTATTTAATTTTATACTTGTTACTTCTTTTGTATTCTACTTTCAGACGACGTGTCAGATTTAAGTTTTCTTGTTTATTGCACCAAAAATTATAAATATACTTCACAACCCTCGAAGTAAAATGAAAGCTATTTTTAATTCTCATTTTTTAAACACATTGTTTACAAAGTACCAATAAAGTAAAATAGGGCCCTAATGTTTGCAAATATTTTAATTTAAATTTTTTACCATTCTTGAAATTAAAATTTAATGTATGTTGCTTTTAGCTAAAGGAAAGTTGGCAACTCCAGTCAGTTGAAATGCTTTTTACGGTCACCGGTGCAGTTTTTATTGTTACCGTCGAAGTTAATAGACCGTTATTGGCTTATAACGGACTATTTCGGATTGACAATTCGTCTGTATCGTTTCATAGGGATGTTTACGATGAAAACAATATAGTGAAAAATACACATTGATATATTTATTAGGGAAATTATTGGTTTTAATAAGAGAAGTAGACTGGAAATATTTTATAGCAGTTATTGAAACTTTTTATGTTTTTGAAATCGATTTTGTGTGTTCTTCCCATTTAGGTGATTTTTTTCTTTGTAGTGACCATTAATGACTGGTTGTTTACAACCGCCAGCGATAACCATTAAGACTTAATCTATGGGTGACTTTAATTTAGTCGAGTGTATCAGACTTTTTGGACTTTATACTTTTAAACTTAAAAGTTATCTATATTTTATCTTTGTCGTCTAGTGAAAGTGTGTAACCATCATTCAACTAATGCCTTCCCTCCTTCTTAAGACATCCGGTCATTCAAAAATAACGTGAAGAGATATTTTTATGTAGGCCAACATGACAGCGGTGGCCGCTGATTGTTTTCCGATCTCTAGGTGGTCACCGTTATGTTTGGACTAAACTGTGCTTACCATCAGGGGCAGTACCTTCAACTTGCCGAGCTGCCATAAAAAAAAAAACAATAAATTTAATTTAGAGTTCGCACGCGAATTTCAAAACTTGAATAAAAGCTTTATTCGGTAGTATTCTATCGTTACAAAGCAAATCTATAGCAATATTATAAGGTTCAAGATATTATATTTTACTTGAGAGCAACAATTGGATCATCCCGTATTATTTAAAAAAGATTTTGTACACGTTATAGCTTAATTATTGAGGAAGATTCACATATAGATCCTAAGGTGCAAAGCGTTCATCATAAACGCCAAGTAAAACTGGTGCTTTGAAAGCGACGCGATGGAAAGTTTTAACACAAGTAAAACCGTGGGGCACAGCTAGTAATAATAATAATATTGTATTTATAAACGCACATAGCCCGAATGCATTGTACTAATAAACATTTAACTGCGCAAATAACTTTAAAAACTCGAACGAAACTCCCGTAAAAATCTAATAAATTGGTTAGTTAGGTTACGATATAAATTAAGCTCCGGTCGTTACGTTCATAGTAACGCAGTGGACGATAGCAATACTAGTGCAATTGGATCAAAGACTCACAATAGGTTGGCAATTACATCGTTTGAACGTTGCTACGATCGCGTTTGTTGATGATTCGCTTAGATCGCTCTGGCTCAGACATTAACTGTCTAAATACAATTATTATTAGATTCGTATTATCTCTACGAGTATATTATTTCTCAAAGGTATTTTTGTGGCAACACCATATATCTCTTTAATTCTTCATCAAAATTAATGATTCAAATATCGTTAAAACGATCCACAAAAATATCTTGAAATCTGTTGATGGCTTTCGTAATGAAAATATATTCAACTAACATGTTACAGTTAGCGCGAGTGGGTGACTTTTGTTACCGTGACTATTTCGTCATCGTTGTCAGTTCTATGGACAAAACTGTTTTGTCACGTCGTAACGCGAGCCCACATCCGTACCTATACATAGGACTGGACAAGGATAACGCAACACTCACTGTGACAAATATCACTCGAGCACTAGCACACCATTGATTAACAATTTGTAAATCTGTTTAATTAACATGATATCTATTAATTATATTTATGAATGCTTTCAGAATACCGTCGTTCTTGCGCACGCGCGAATCTTGCTACACCAGCTCCCGGTTATTTGAAAACACAAAAATGCTTATTGTGGGTGTTACTTAAGCGATAGATATATACTCTGGCTAATTTTTTTGTAGGTCTTTTTAATGTCTACAATTATGTAGTACATTAATTTGATATATCTCTTGTAGTTTACTCAGCGTAAGCCATTGAAGCGCCCGAATTGATTCACTATGACCAGTTTTTTTTTATTGCGTGGAATCTACCCTTGTTATTTTCTAAAATAAAAGCACTCCTTATAAAATCAGCTATCTGTCAGTAAAAGTCCCGTGAAAATCGGTCCAACTGTTTCGGAGATGACCTGGACAAACAGACAGACAAACATTTTAAAAATTGTTTGTATGTATAGATTGTCCAAAGTATAGAAGCTACTTTGTCCGCTTACTTGTTCTAAACCACGCAAAGGATATATTATATATATACGGATGTCACAGTCATTTAGATTTTTTTTTTCTGAAGGTTTGCATAAGCAATACATTCTAATTAATAGCGAATTAAGTCAATGTTTTGTAATCAAGTCGAATAAATCGATTTTCAGGCTCTTACATTGCTTACACTGGCTAAATCTTAAGAGATAACTACATCAAAATAACGTTTAAAAGAATTGCAATTCTTCAAAAAGCCTATAGAAAATTCCGTGATAGCATATATCTATCTCCGAAGTTTGATTCATAACATTTGATTTTTAACATAGTAATTAAAAATATTAGGTTCTATGCGAATCTGCATATTTTCTCCAATTATGTATTAATCTTTATTCAGATAAAATATGGTAGTTAACTTGGGTATTTAATGTAAATTAAGATTGTTCAGTACATTATATCATTTAACTGAATACCGTACAAAATTTCGAGGATTCAAAATTGCACGCAACCAAAGAATGTACTCGCACCAAAACGATTGGCCGGCAGTCCCGAAGCTGAGAAGGATTGCTAGTATGTTATATTATTAGTCTTTAAAGTGCGTATTAAACTTTTTATATTATAAAGTTCACTAGTTATTAGTAGATTTTATAGCAGTTCACTTTCTTTGAACTTTTTTTTATGTCGTTACAAAAGTATTATCTTGTGTCCTGCTCCATATTATAATCAACAAATTTCATCAGAACCCGTCCAGCCGTTTAAGTGTGAATTTAAACAAATATAGCATTTAAACATCTGGGTTTCTCATATCAAACAACATACACGTTGTGTACATATACTTTTAAGCAAATTTATTACATATTACACACGCACGCACTATCACACACACTCACGCACGCACACGCAAACAAACACACACAAAGCCATAAAAACATACGCACACACTGTTATATGTAGTTTGCCTCATTTCTTATGTTATTTTGTTCTTTTAATTCATAGTTTGAGAGTAAGAAATCATGTAATTGTATATTGGGGAAGACACTGTTACCTGAAACACAGGTTATACCTAGTTCAGGTGTCAGGGTTCAGCCATACTTGATGTATTACATTGTTTAAAATAAATTATTATGATTATGATTATTAAACAAACGTACTGTTGCCCCCAACCGATTGTGATTACACATTTAGTTGGATGAGAATGCATGGTTATCTAAGTGACGTAATTCTAAATCTGATATGGCGGATTCCCAATGATGGCGGACCAGTTATTTTTTATGCACCCTCTGGATATGGGTATCATATGTTTATGTTTACTTAGAAGAATATTAAAAAAAAGTTTTTATTCAATATTAAGAATATTGCTAATAATATTTTTTTAATAATTAAAGCTTGTTTTAAAAAAAAATATATTAGATTTATTTTCCTCTCAATCAAATAATACTATAAGTTATGAACTATTAGGAATAATAACTGGCACAACTTCGAGAATGCAGCTGTGGAACCTTTTGAAGCCGTCGAATGATAATTTCAATTAAAAAGTTACATTATAAAATCAAGGTGTAAAATATTTAATTCAATTTATTTCCTCAGAAGGCATTTATGAATTTTAATAACACACTATCACCGGTTCGGTTAGTCTTCTTAGTCATCTAGAAAAACCGCCAAGAAACTCGATCGGGTTAATCAAATTTTTTTTTTTTTTATATTAGTTTCACAACAGTGCGTCTCTTAACGCCCTTTTTGGCTCGCACAACCACTCTGTGGAACCAGCTGTCGCCTGAGGTATTTCCGAGCCGTTATGACCTGTTGACCTTCAAATAGAGAGCTTATTTTTCCATAAATGGCCGGCAACGCACCTGCGAGCTCTCTGGTATTGCGGATGTTTGTGGGCGGCGGTGATCACTTTCCATCAGATGCGCCACATACCCGTTTGTCGCCTTTATATCATAAAAAATAAAACTATTGTTTACAGTTATTATCATTATTAGTGGATATACATAGAGGGAATTACTACCAGACATCATTAGCACTACAAATATTACATATTTAATAAATATACAGATTTATTTAAAATTTCTCGTTCCATTTAATTTATCTTAGTAAACGCACCTCAACAAGTGGTAAGGGAAAGGTGAATGGATTGATATGCACTCGGCAATTTTGCCATAATTCTCGGCAGTTAGATGATCACTGTATGAATTCAGTAGATCGGTCATCGTAAATAATAACCATATCATAAAGTAAAGATATTTATATACTACTAGCTGTGCCCCACGGTTTCACCCGTGTTTATATCCGACAAACACCGCGCCGCGCCGCCAACACACCTGTGGCTACATCTTGTTGTTTTGATATGTATTGTTCTCACTTCTCGCAAGTACAAAAGCAGTTCGGGAGGGCTTCCACTTCTAACAGTCTGTTTTTATGTCCGGATTTAACTCAAAAACGGCTTGAAGATTAATCAAGAAAATTATTCACATAGAAAATAATATACTACGACATTATTCTCCGCTAAAACATCTACAAAATAGATTATGATAGTATATGTGTAACTTTTATAGAAATCTGAATAAAAATATTTTAGTAATTAAAATGTCGTTTGACCGCTTTATCTGCATGCGTTGATCAAACGGTTTGCAATAATTGTAAATAATGTATTACAATTTTGTTCAACGATATAGGGTTTACATGAATGTGTGCCACAGTATAAAAAGCTACATTACCCTGAGTACCGAAATATATATATATATATAGCCGAAGTTGCATATAAAACAGATTAAGAATTTTTATTTTTTGTGTTACTGTTTAAATAAAAACTTAAGGCTTCTAGGTTCCTGTCCAACAACACAAGTATAATTTTAATTATTATTATGTAAATGCTGATACATCCCCCTGAAAGTAATCATGTCGCCGCCTATGACAAGATAAATAAAATTCAAATGAGATAATCACAAATTGTAAAAAAAACGTACCGGTTAATATTATTCCGACTTCAAAAAGCTTACTTTTGTGGCTTCAGTAAAAGGCTCTCCTCATATAAGAATTTTACTGTGGCCCATGTAAGGAAAAATAAAATGTAACCCTTGGACCCGACAAAGATATGAGACATCAAAGGATTTCATAACTACGCATCTCGCATGTTATTAAAGAACCTGCACACAGCCTTTTTATTTAAAGTGAACAATTCTTGTAAATAAATGTAACTAATTTTGCTGAAATGGCTTTAATGATTTGTATGTTTTTTATTACCTGATTCTGAATGGTTAACGCAGCCTATGGACACTTGTAATATCAGAGGTATTAATAGCATATAGCTGACCTTGGGGTTCCCTTTACTAAAGAGCTCTTGAAACTACTCATCATAGAAAGAAAATTAACACGAGGTTATTTGGCTGCGATACTTCCATCAGTCGTGTTAGCCCAAGTAGAAAGAAATCTCCAAAGACCTTTTATCTGTGCTCTTAATTGTACTTCGATAAAGTTTTACTATTTAAGTTTACTTAGAGAACTGTATTTTTTGTACAAAAGAAAAAAACTTCATTACTAAGATATTATGTTTTGAACAACTAAAAACTATATACCATTATGCGCTAAAAATGAATGCCATAAAGGCATCCTTAGTTTAACAGTAAAGGTTTTGTCGACTGCACTAATCACTTAACTTAACTTAATTGATCTGTATGTTCTTTAACAATTAGGTCACTGTTGGACATAGGTCACCACCAAAGTGACCTGCCACCGGTCCCCTTTGTGCCATGTCTCACCACTCTGTATCTTCCAGAACATTGCCTTACCTCGAGAATTCTTCAGCCTTATCAGCCGTCCGTTTTACGAGCTACGTGCCCAACCCACTTTTACTTAATTCTAATAATTGTTAGGGGTATATGAGATAAAACTATGGATATTATTATTTCCGTATTTTTAATCCTGTTATCAAATATTTATTTGCCTTTATCTCTTTCTTTATCTAGCGGAAACTTGAGAGGATTAAAATGTGGAAATAATAATAAAATCCATAGTTTTATCTCGACTGGTTGAATAACCTCGTTTTGTTATCCAGCAGTGATTACTGTATCCGGAGCTCCTTTAGGTGTGGTTCAAGATTGGCAAAACCTAGTGATACCTATAGTACTACAAGCGTCTATAGGCTACGGTTTTCGCTTACTTTCAGGCGGACCGTATGCTTATTTGCCACCTTCGTAGTATAAAAAAGAAACAGATACGTCTTTCGGCTGAAATTATGAATGATGATCTCATAGAATATATACCATTATCAGCATATTCAAACCTTTTAAATATATAATCCTAATTTGTTAGGGGTTTTCTTGTATTCGGTTTACTGGCTTAGACTTATTCGAAAATTACCTATCATTGTATTCCGAATACTACTTTCGTAAGTCACTTTTATTTCTACACATATAGTGTGCTCTCTCAATCATATACCCATTAAGATCAGTTGAGGTTGATCTAAAACCTCAACATATAAAACGACAACCAAAAAAAAAAACTGCCAGTGTATACAGAGCACAAGAGGCCAACATTTACACGAGTTTACGAGGCAACGTATAAAGCAAAGTACGGCGAATAATATGTTCCATATAAGAATGCAAATAAGTTGTTATGAACGCCGCAAAGACTTTAATATCTCTTGTATCTTAAATTATGTAGTTATAACTTCTTATACAAAGTATGAAATTAGCGAACGTATTTTAAGAAGCGACTTTTCCAGAGAAACAGCGATGATTTACGATCTGTCTCCTTTTAATTAAGCAAGGGATCATCTGGTTTTATTCTATAAGAAACTTTATGAATATTAACTTTATTAATCCACTTTTTTAATTAACCAACCAAACATCACAAAATAGGTTTTTGTTAAATAATAGATAATAATAATGTATTCACATAAAGTAGGTACATCTTACTATTGAGTTTACAAAAACACATATTTTTAACATAGGTAACATGTTTTATGAGGTCCTGACCGCTAAACTAGGGTTCTTTGTAACTTGGCAGTCGGTTTACCTCCAAAAGAAATTTGTTCATGACTGCCATTCCCAACTATACAATTAATAACTTTGAAGTGTCTGTTTTTAATGTCAAAATAACAGCTTTTTACTAAATGTATATTATAAAAGTATATACGATACCTAAAACCAAAAACCCATTTCATAAATTTTTGTCTATCTTTCTGTTTATTTACTACTTGAGTACTTTTATTTCAGAAAAAGAATTATGGTTTCGCCCAAATAAAATAAAACTGGTCATAGTGAATCTATTCGGGCGCTTAAATGACTTACACTGAATAAGCCATACGAGATACTTCAAATTAATATACTACATAATTGTAGATTTTAAAAATACCTACAAAAAAGTCAGCGAGAGTATATTATGCCTATCTTCTAAGGATCATCCAGAACAAGCATATAACCACGAGCGAGATTAGCACGATTCACGCATATGCCCGATTGACTATTGAATTGAATTGAATCAAAGATTAAATATTTACTCTAACAGGTTTAATTTAATTGTCTCATAAATTCAAATACATAAATTGTGGCTTTATATTGTTTTTGTATACCACGCTTTACCAATTTTTTCTTAACTTAACAAAGTTACATACAATTATTAGATTATAATTCTACTGAACGTACACTTCTTTAAAAATATTTCCCTGTTTTTCTACATTTCATCCAATACCTTCAAACATTTATACCAATTCTATCCGTAACTTGCCTAATCTACCAATTCGTATTTATGTGGGTCTGTATAAATGAGAATCTGATTTTCTAACTTTTGGCAATATTCGAAACAAGATAACTTTTTTCATGTTAGACTCAATTACGATTGACCGTAGTTTCTTTTGATGGAAAGTAAAAATAAGACTAATATATATATATATATATATATATATATTATTTATATTTATATATTATATATATATATATATATATATATATTACTATTTGTAGGAAATTTTCTTATCTTAGTTCAATTCACGAAAAGTTTAAATAACCTTGTTGGTATTTTAATAAATATAATACGGGCAGATATTGCGAAATACCACACACTCATTCATCACAAGATGTACGAAACTATAACCCGGATTGATTAGCATTTACTCCTTTCGCGATGTAAACGCTCACTAAGAATGAAATTTATGCAAATCCAATTATTTTAACATCAGTGAAACAGTGGGGCACAGCTACGCAACCACATATAAGGGAAAGAAGTAAAATAGTTTATATGTAATATAAAGCAAAGTTCAACGTTAATTTGTGAAACAAAACGATTGGATAGAAACGCGATATGTGATTTTCTCGATAATATAACCTGGTGCCATGTTTACAATATCAGTCTTTTATTGATTCTAACATAAAAAAGTGACCACACAAATAGTAGGAAGTTGAATTTTTAAGAAAAAATAAAACCAATTTCAATGATTTTGAAGGATTCTCTCTGGTGTATCTTCGAAGTACAAAGTTCATTGGCAAATGAAATAACATTAACATAAACAAAGAATTTATGGCATAATATCGATAAAAATAATGAACATATATTGAATCGATATTCAAAAATAATATTCAATCGATATATATCGATGAAAATTGACAATTTTTTTTCCTTTTTGTTTGATTTCCAGATGTCGTAGTTAAATATTATCTAGTCTGTATCACTCCCACAATTAAGACGAATCTATCGACATGTCGTATGCTAAAATCCATCACACTGTTTAGGCTACAAAGCGTGCCAAATAAATAGACATACATACATACTTCGCAGTCGGATAAAAAGTGATATCATTATAAAATATTAATTAGATAAACTAGGCCGACGTAACCCAAAGAGTTAAAGGCCATAAAACAAAAATTAGAAAAATTAAATGTAAATAAATAAGCCGCAACTCAATGAGACTATCAATATAACTTAACAGTCGGTTCTTCTATAACTATTTTTTTTAAACGTTCTTAAATTGTGAACAAACTTCGGTATCGTATATCTTAATCAGCTTTTGGAGTTTTATCTTCATAAGTGCCACTTGCAATTCCAAAGCAGTCGACTTTTACGACACCTCGGTTAAGAAGTAGGCCTTAGGTTGCCCGCTATCAGAATTTATAATTCACGCTTAACGTGAACTCGGTTTTACTTTAAATTGAGAATTGCTTTTTTTAATGCGTTCAAATATATATTATGTCTATCAGTCTCTGCTGGATATCTATCTTTATAGTCGACACTATCTATATTAATATTATAAAGCTTAAGAGACTGTTTGTTTGTTTGAACGTGTCAATCTCTATAACTACCAGCTAGATTTGATAAATTATTTTTGCATTCTATAGCTTACTAGCGCTTTGTCAGCGCCGCTTACCTCGCGTCATAGTTGACCTATGAAACTATCGCGTCAAACCTATGAAAACCGTGTTCTTTACTTTCTAACTGAATCGATAAATACCAATTCGTCTATCTTCAAAAGTGACAGATTTTCACACAGACTTTCATCCCACTTTTCCAAAACATTGGGGGTTGAATTTCCAAAAATCCTTTATTAATACTCACCTACAGCGTAAGAGGATCCTGCATGCAATTTTTACGGCCTTAGTCCCAATAGTTTGGGCTGTGCGTTGATAAATCAGTCAACATAAGTAAATAAATATTTATAGAATTATTGAAATGGCTATCTAACATCATGCTACGACCCTTAGGAGTGAAGCAATTGCCATAAAAATGTGAGTCAGAAAGTACGCTAAAGAAGAATGAAGTAACAGTGTTGGCAGGCCGTGTGGTGCGACGAGGGGCTTAGAGAGACTCAAGGTGGGTTGGCCTTCCGACTAGAACCTATCATTACCAAAAAGACCCAAAATGTGAACGCATAAACTAATGAGTTGTAAGTTTTCTGTCATAAATTTAAATATTAAACGCGAGTGAAACCGCGGTCATAGCTATATTAGACAAAATATAACTATTACCACAAATTAATTTACCAATAATAGTGACAATGAAAAATTCCTTTAACTAAAATCTATTACAACGTATGCACGCTCTAAGTTTTAAAGCAATATATTCAAGAGTTTGTCAGAACTAAAAGTTTTATCGTTTCGTATATCTTTGTATGAGGTACCAGTGTAGACTTCCGCAGTATATCTAGCCGTCACGTGCACTTTCCATAGCCTAAATCTAAACCTTACACAGCTTTAGCGTCGTTATGGCCAGAGGCCAGAATATTAAGTGTTTCTTCTAAATTGAGGTTAAACAGTCAATAAACATATTGCGTTTCATATCACGTTTTATAAATTCCAATTAATGCCATGGAATATTCAAGATCGATTCCCTCCTTAACTGACTCTTACTAATACTTACTTACTTACTCTTAATAATTTCAACTCATACGAAGGTACCTTAAAAAAATATTCATCTTACATCAATTTCGTTTCCACTCAGTTTCTTTAAAGCGTTTCTCTTAGACCGATGTTCCCAGTTGGCATGGTTATACAACTTCACCTTTATTTATTACAAGGGATATTTTAGTTTCAATAAATACTTCTTTCTTTTAGTTTTGAATGTGCACGGAGATCATCTAATTGAATAAACTTTTCGGAATGATACAGCGAATGTACCCAGAAACTAGGCGTAAAAAATCATGGCACTCTAAAGATGAAGTGGATTGAGGGAGACTGGTTTAATATTATTTAGATTTACTTATCTTACAAAATTACATCTGTGAAGTTCAACCTATTGTTGAATATAAACTAGCAAGTTAGTAACTAGAATGCGCGTCGCCTTGTGATCAAATTAAATAATAACTGCGATAAAGCGTTATTAAAAATTGGAGATAAGACCTGTGGGGGGGGGGGGGGGTGACGACGACGTTTAGTGGACTGTATTTTTTCTATAAGTCACGTTGAACTAAGTTTGAAATAAAAATATAGCGGAATCCCTCGTGTACTTCGATGACTCTAATAATAGGGCAAAACCACTTACCTTGAAATTCGGTTTCTTCCTATATTTAGAGAATATTTTCGCAGGTCCAATTACATAAACACACTGCAGACACCAATAGTTTATAATATTTTGTATCTCTTAATAGTAGAGATGGTTGCGGCGCGGCGCGGTACACACACGGCGGTGCAAGACGTATCTAACACTCGTCATCCCCGCATGGCGCGGGGTGAGGGGGTCCAAGGCAATGAGCCATGCCTTAGGACGCGGAAGAGATCTTGCTATCGTCATTCACAGTAAGGTTGTACCCGATTATTAGGTCATTAAGTACAGGTTTAGGCGCAAACAACCTTATAATATAATTGTAGATTTATTCGCAACTTTTTGTGCTTCATTGGTCTGGTTATGGTAGAGTTTTTCTATAGTCAAGAATGGTGATTAATTAACATGTAGAAGAACCATCGAAAAGGGAGGATCCTCCGACCAGACGGGTGTCATGTCTGGCGGGCAGCTGCCCCGACTGTTGTAGTCGGGTTCTTGTATATATACTCAACGATAGAGTGAATTTCTATAGCGTAATGTAGGATAGTAGGGATGCGTCCTATGTGGCTCGATAGATGTCGTCGCTATGTGTCGCTACGTAGTTGTGTCGATGCGTTGATGCGTCAGTTGTGGCGAGAGATGTCGCTACAAACATAACATACAATTACGCCTGTATCCCCGAAGGGTTTCGCAGAGGTGTACTAATGTACACTCACAGTTTTTAAGTCCCAGGTAATAGGGGGCGAGCCTAATGCCATTAATCGTGTTCAAAGCCAAACTCCGAGCTGCTACTCATAATTTTTGTAGAAAAACCCAATAATACTTTTTTCGACCTGGGATTCGAACCCAGGACCTCGATGAGATGATTAATTGATTCTCGTTAAAGCAAACTTAATTTTAGTTGTTTTTGTCTGGTTAGTGCTTTACAAGTTGTAATTAGATAGCCCAGTGTGGAAGCCCTATGTGGAAAGTTGCATACTTATTAGATTAGAGTCTAAATTCTTCTAAGTGAAATGGAAAGATATAAGGACAACAAAAGTTATATCAATACCTAGAAAATTGTCTATTGCACAGTCTTCTTCTTCATCTTTCTAACTTGGCAACCGGTCCTCTTTAATGAAGATCATTACTGCCAATATCGAATGAATTATAGTATCATGTGTTATGACGATTCAGTATACTAACAAGATGGTGGCTCCCTTGTTAGAACTTTCTAGGAAGATTTTGTAGGATCTCAGAATGAATGCTTTCAGCTTATATTTATAATCCACTTCACTTATGCACAAAAACCAAACTATATCATTCAAAACGCCACCAATATTACATATTATAGGGCCAAAAACCTAACTTAATGAATTAAATATAAAAACAACAACGTGTCACTTTAAGATCCCACCAAAAACTCCTATTACACAGTCTACAAGTATTTTACACACCACCATAGATCATAGAAGCAGCATAGTAAATACCACCAAGTTACCAATTCTATGATGAATTTCTGCACAGCAATAATCTTCAAATTTAGATTATTTACTTAGTAAAAAAACAATGAATCTTACCAAAAACAGTTGCAAGGTTGAAGATCAACAATAGAAACACAATTTCTGAAAAGTATACTGTATCATGCGAATCCGAGGTAAAAGGTTAATTTATAGTAAACACAAAAGGTATAAAGATATAAGTAGCATAAAGTTTTATTACTGTTTTAGAACAAAACAATATGTAAATGTGTTCTTCAGCGGCTCGGAGAACTTGCTGCCGGGTGCTGATTTTAAGCGAGGCACGTGACTGTTCCGTTTCGGGTGTCGACAACGTTTCCGGAGTCCCTACTACTGGTCACTTTGTTTACTAAATTGCTAACTTTACCAAACACGGGTAACAATTTCCTTTGTCGACGGTCGGTCGGTCAGTATAGATTATCTTTTGAGTTGGACAGGTTGACATAAGTTTCTACTTGCAATCACAAATGCATTACATCCTTAACCATACGTTGTTGAAAGGTTATAAAACGGATTAATTTTTGTATAGCTACTCTTAAAATTTAACTTTACAGTGTGATATAAGAAATTAATTTCTTACTGTAATGATTAGGTACTTACACATAATGAATTACTTATGGTAATTCAATTTTTTAATTAAAGAATAATATACAACGGAGCAGGTACAACGCCAGGGTTCATTTAAAAATTAAAAAGTGATTTATAAGCATTATTTTATGGTTCTCCCTTACTAACAAAAAATACTTCATCATAAAGAAAATTTTATGGAGTAAAATTTTGCCCTTTATAGCTTTTTATTTGGACACATAGTTCAGGAGATAAAGAAAAAGTAAAAATAATTTGTACTTGAGGGAAGAACAATAAAATTATGATAGACTACATGGGTGCGTTGGTGACTCGGTGCTTTTGGTTATAACTAACACAGGTTACACTAATCGATCTAAACTGTTCACAAAATCAGGATTAATGAGAAAAACATTTTTGAGCGATAAAGCAGTGAGTATTTACTTGGCCAGTAGTAAAAACCAGACCCTCAACACTCGTTCGTATTAGAGACTCTCATATTTCCACTTCTCGCTGTGTTCCCTTCCTGCTTGACTTCCTTGCACCGCCTGCGTTGAAACTTTCAGCATTAAACGGATTTTTAACAACCTTTTTTCATTCATTTTAAACATTTTCAAGTGCAGAGCTCTCCTTTTCATTTGTGTTTTCTTTAATTTGATTTATGATATGACTTAATTAAACACATTTTAATTTAATGTTATATTACTTTTAGAGTAATTAACCCTTATTTTTACGCTTAATATAGGATTTTTTAAATTAGTTATATTTTTAATAACTATATAAAGAACGTCCTGCAAGGAAGTCCTATCCTATTCAATCTATTAGATTTTAATTTCCATTAATACATTTAGTGATAATACGTACGCTGTTAGACATAGGCCACATCCGAAGACCGGCATAATAACAGGTCGCATTCATCGGTGTTAGCGACGCATAAGCCTAAGCGTAATGATATAAGAATAACATTTGGAAATATAAGTTGTAAGGATGAATAATTTGCACAAACGATCAATAATTAAATGTTTCTAATGTTTTGAATATGTTACTATAGCGTGTAGGTATGTAAGAACAATATATAAGTCATGAAAATGTGCGTAATCTAATAAGAATAATCACTTAAAGTACTAAAATCATATATTGTCAATAATTCATATTTTGTAGAAGTTATACGTAATGTTTTGTGTTATATAAGTAAAATAGCCTTCTGTATGTGTTTTATAATGTTTGTAAGCTCAAATAGTGCGTATGTAACGAGTCGCAAGACGTTTTAAGGTTGCAATGTTTAATGCTTTATATCTCCCGTGTTTATTAACCTATAATGTTAAAGTTAGTGTTTTTGAATAGGTATTTGTGTCTACATTGATGTGAAATAGTTTTTATTGTAATTGAATAACTGTAATTAGAGATATTAACAATTTATTGTATTCTGTATACAAGTAATAATAATAATAGACAGAGACAGCAATATTGCAACCACTGCGCATTACCGCGGTTGACGGACCACACCCAAGTTTGGTAATGAGCAGTACGGATAGAGACGCCATCGTCCGTCTCGCTCTCCGGCAAACCATATAAAAGACGTTCTGCCGGGGCAAACGAGCGCACACGGGTACCACAAATTGAAGAATCAATACTCAAGACTCAAGACTCAAGAAACTGGAAGTAACCGTACCCAGAAGATATAGTATTAACAAAGTGTATTGTCTTGAAGAATACAGCAAATTTTATTGTGGTGCCTGTGTGTCATTTCTTCGCATCTTCACTAAGTTCAACCCGCCAGCGACCCAGTCCATTCCGCTCCGTGCTACGTCATCGCCGCGCCTACCAGCAGGCACCTCACTGCGTGTGTGTACCTTGATGTTTCGCCCTCTTCACGCCTAGTAGTTTCGGGTGTGAACAGGGTTGGTCGCACGTAGTGAGAGGGGCTCGCACGCACTGGTTTCCAGACAGCTGGTTACCGTAGCGTGTTATCCGCCGTCGGTTATATACAGAGTACGAGGGAATCGTTTCCGTCGCGTTCGCGCCCTCGGTGCGCGGTCCCGCTCTGTATAGATTGACGTAGCGGCCGGCTCCGCTTCGGGTCCGCGCTTATTTTAGTTTTGGTCCTTCGAATAGCCGGATTGGGTCCAGTGAACAGTGAAAATGCCTACAGTACGGTCGCCTACGTCAGTCGCAAGGACGACAGTGAAACCACGACCACAGATTGGTCGTTGAACACGCCGACAGAAACAAGTTCGGCTACCGCCACGTCCGCCACCACCAGAAAAACAGTACCTTCAACTTCGTCGATCCGCACACGCGCTGCAACCGCCGCCGCCGCGTCGCAAGACACAAGAACACCAGCACCCAGGAACATTGGAGGGAGCGAGGAGGCCCCACCGTGCGTTCCTACAGTGCCCGCAGCAAAGGCGTCCAGGGACATTGGAGGGAGAACAGCCCCACCATGCGTTCCTGCGGCACAGCGCGCCAGGTCGATAAAATCAAGGTCAGTGAGATCGTCAAAATCCCGTATGGCGGAACTAGAGGCGAGGAAAAAATTGGAAATAGCCAAGTCAGCTGCCGCGCTGGCCGAGATTGAACTGGAAATGGTCCAGTGTCAATCTGAAGAGGAGATCGATGACGAAGACATCGAACGCGAAGTGCAATCCACACACATCGAGCAGTGGATAAACCAAAGTGCAACCATCATGGAGAAACAGGACTGCGAAAAAACACAGGAGGCCTATGTCAAGGTAAGTGACATTGAGAAAATTGCCGATAAAATGGTCACCGCCGTGCAAGCCTCAACACGAGCCGTCGTACCAGCCGCACCGTCGAAGTATGCCGATCTGCCTAGCTTCAATGGAGCATCGGAAGACTGGTTACCGTTCCTGAGAACATATCGGGATTCTGTCGCACAATTTAGCGACACACAGAATATGGCTCGTCTGAGGCACTCCATACACGGCACTGCGAAAGAGAGTGTGCGACAAATGTTATTCACAGCCCATGATCCTGAAGAAGTCATCGCAACATTGGAGAGGAGGTACGGGAATCCGGAACGTCTCGTCCTGGCCGAATTAGCCGCCATAGAAAAGTTACCTCACATAGGGGAATCTTGTGACGAGATATGCGCGTTCGCCAGTCGAGTTAGCAACGCCGTCGCCACAATAAGCGCTCTAAGGAAACCGGAGTACCTCTGCTCACCGCAGGTAAGTCGAGACATTGTTCAGAAATTATCACCATCATTGCGGATCAGGTGGTTCGATTATGTCAAGACGCACACAGAAGATCCAGTGCTAGTGAACTTGAGAAAATTCCTTGAAAACGAAGCGGACCTGTGGGCGACGTTCGCGCCAGTGGAAGCACCTGCAAAACGGTTCAACCGGCGTGTGCACACCGCGCGAACCGAAGAGAACAGAGGCCAACAAACAATATCCAGTGGCAAGAAATATTGTGCAAATTGTGAAAGTCGCGAGCACTGGATAACTGAATGCAAACAGTTTCGGGAATCGACAACCGAAGACAGGTGGGTAATCGTGAAAAATAAAAAATTTTGTTTTATGTGTTTGCGTCAGAAACATTCGAAGAACACTTGTAAAGGGCCGTCTTGCCGTAAGTGTGGACGGCAACACCACATAATGTTACACGCAATTCGTCAAGCGGCACAAGCGCCGCCGGAAAAACCCGCGCCGCGACCGCAACCGCAACCACAAACACAAACACAAACACAGGGCGATAATGAAGAGGCCACTATCAAAACTGTGTACGCCGCCGCGGACGGGAAAGAGGTTTACCTCAAAATGATTCCGGTGGATGTGTTCGGACCGGCCGGCTCCGCTCGTGTGCTCGCGCTACTTGATGAAGGGTCAACCGTGTCACTGCTGGACAACGCCGTGGCTCAAGAGATCGGAGCCTCGGGCAAGGAAGACCTGCTCATCCTTGAGACCGTCGGGGGAAAGCTCGTTGAGAGGAAGGACTCTCAAATAGTCGACATCAAAATTAAAGGAGCTCACCGGCGGGACAAGCGCCTATTGAAAGGAGTCCGGACCGTAACCAACCTGAAGTTGTCGCCGCAACATGTGAGTATAGAAACCATAAACAAGTGTGCGCATCTGAAAAACCGAAGCGAGCTCGTCTACAGTAAAGAGAGGCCGGCTCTACTCATCGGGCAAGACAACTGGGAGATGATTGTATCAAGAAAGATCATCAAGGGGAAGCCGAACCAACCAGTTGCTTCTCTCACCAGTCTGGGATGGGTACTACACGGTTGCTGCGCTACGAGTGACTCTACGCCGGTGAAATTCGTCAACCACGTAAACAACGTGAGTGAAGAGGCCGACATAGAAAAATTAATCAAGAGCCACTTCGAGCTAGAGTCCATCGGAGTGCAGCAGCGCCGCCCCACCAACGATGCCGATGGGAGAGCCCTTGAAATCCTCCACAACACCACCAAGAGACGACCCGACGGAAGGTTCGAGTCAGGTCTCTTGTGGAAGAGCGACGAGGAAACCTTGCCGAACAATTACGCAATGGCTCGTCATCGTCTGAACGGCATAGAAAAGAAGCTCGAAAAAGATGCCGCACTAAAGGGGGAATATACGAAACAAATTCAGAACCTACTCGACAGTGGATATGCCGAGAAGGCACCGACTAAAGCCACACCGGGTAGAACATTCTACTTGCCGCACTTTGCCGTGGTGCACCCGCAGAAGAGAAAAACACGCCTCGTATTTGACGCCGCAGCTAAATACGACGGCAAGTGCTTAAACGACGCGCTGCTCCCGGGACCCGACCTACTGCAGTCGCTGTTCGGAGTCCTGTTGCGATTCCGGCAGGGGCCGATCGCAGTGGTCGCCGATATTAGAGAAATGTTTCTGCAGATCCGCGTGCGCGAAGAGGATCGCGACAGCCTGCGATTCTTATGGCGAGGAGATGACCGGTCGTCGAAGCCGACCGAATACCGAATGGCGTCGGTAATCTTCGGGGCCGCGTCATCACCAGCTACCGCCATCTACGTCAAGAACCGGAATGCAGAAGATTTCAAAGCGACACACCCGGAAGCGGCCCAAGCGATCGTCCGAAATCACTACATGGATGACTACCTGCAGAGTTTCACATCAAGCACGCAAGCTATAGAAACCGCGAAGGCGGTCCAGGCGATCCATAGGAAGGCGGGATTCGAACTGCGGCAATGGGCGAGCAACGACGCGCAACTACTAAGCAACCTGGCAGAAAACGAAACATCCCCACAAGAAATCCACATAGGTGACAACGAGGAAAAAACGCTCGGACTACGCTGGCTAGTCGGAGAGGATTGTTTAGCGTTCAACAATAACCTCCGAAACACACCGAGTGACGTCATACAGAACCAGAGAGCGCCGACAAAACGCGAAGTCACTAGCGCAGTGATGTCCACCTTCGACCCGCTAGGACTGGTCGCGCCTATTCTTATACAGGGAAAACGGCTAATTCAAACCCTGTGGAGAACCGGAACTGACTGGGATGAGAGCATAGGGGAAGAGGCTCATCATCAATGGCGCGATTACATCAACAGTTTGTCCACGCTACGCGATATGAAAATTCCACGCTGTCTGACGCCGTCCATGGGAGCGGGGCAGCTGCACACCTTTGTGGATGCCAGCGAAACGGCCTATGCAGCGGCATGTTATTGGAGATCGATCGGAAACGGGGTATGTGTCACATTGATTGCCGGGAAAGCTAGAGTGGCACCGGTCAAACCCGTGACAATACCCAGATTAGAATTACAGGCTGCACTACTGGGAGCGAGGCTGGCCAACACAATCACTGAAGAACTGGAACTAAAAACCACGGACAAATTCTACTGGTCAGACTCGAGCACAGTACTGCAGTGGATGAAAGCCGATCCGCGCCGCTTCAAACCGTTCGTGGCCCACAGGTTGGCAGCCATCGAAGAGATTTCGAAGCCACACGAGTGGAGGTGGGTGCCGACACACGAAAACCCGGCGGACATAGCCACCCGGGGAGTACCAAATGGGTTCAGTGAAGACTCAAAATGGTTCGTCGGTCCAGATTTTCTTCATCGGCCAGAAGCGGATTGGCCGCAGAAACGCTTGGGAAAGTGCGACCAAGTATCGGATGAAGAAAGGAAATCTGCGACTGTACTTACCACGCGCACAAGAAACGACGACACACTACCGAGTCCGGAACGATTTTCAAGTTGGATAAAACTACTGCGAACCGTGGCGAGAATATTCCAATTTACAGAACTGTGTAAGAAAGGTCGCGTCGTGAACGTCGCGCGCGATAGCGAGTGGAAGCCACATAAGAAAAAAGAAACCAAGAAAACCGTCCGAACAAAGAAGACTCAAGAAAATACAACGAAGTTTATACCAATACCCGATCGTTGTTTACAGCGGGCCGAACTAGCCCTACTACACCACAGTCAACTGGATGCATTCGGGGACGAGATGGAATGTTTACGGAAAAACTTACCCATCAAGACAGGTAGCAAACTGAAGAAAATAGACGTCCACCTCGATGAACACGGCATCATTCGGTTGCGAGACAGAACACGGAAAATGAACATGAGTAGCGGAAACTTGGCGGTCCTAGACGGGAAACATAAAATCGCTCGCCTACTCATCGATCGCTATCATCGAAAATTCTGCCACGCCAACCATGCGACCGTCGTGAACGAGCTGCGACAAACGTACTGGATTCTTGGGCTACGGAATTCTGTGAAAAAAGTGCTACACGAGTGTCAATGGTGCCGCATCAGGAAAGAGAAGCCACAATTGCCGCCAACGGGAGATCTACCCGCCGAACGGTTGCAACACGGGGCGCATCCGTTTACGTGCACCGCGGTCGATTATTTCGGCCCTATGCACGTTACCATCGGCCGGCGAAGAGAGAAGCGATGGGGGGCCCTCTTCACCTGTTTAACGACGCGCGCGATACACCTTGAATTAGTGCCATCATTAAGTACCAGCTCCATGATCATGGCGCTACGTCGCATGTCTGCCCGGCGAGGGAACCCGCGGGTAATGTATAGTGATAATGGCACAAACTTCATTGGTGCAGATCGCGAGCTGCGTGACGAAATGTCGAAATTGAAAAAATCCGAGCTGGCTGAAGCGGCAAGTCATGAAGGCATCACCTGGAAGTTCATACCACCCGGCGCGCCACACATGGGAGGCGCCTGGGAACGAATGGTGCGAACCGTCAAAACGGCCCTCTCCGCGATCCTGAACGAGAGAAGCCCGCCAGAAGAAGTGCTGCACACCCTGCTCACGGAAGTGGAGCACACCGTCAATTCACGCCCGCTCACTCACCTGAGCGCTAGCCCGGAAGATGAGGAAGCTTTAACCCTTAACCACTTCCTTATAGGTCGTTCCTGCGGTTCATCGGTCGTCGGAAGCTTCGACGAGCACACACTCATCGGCCGGGCCGATTGGAAAACATCGCAACGTCTGGCGGACCACTTCTGGAGGAGGTGGCTGCGTGAGTATCTACCAACGCTCATGCCACGGAAGATCAGCGGGAGAGAGGCTCCAGAACCGCAACGAGGCGATATAGTCATCATCGCCGATGCTTCCCTACCACGCAACACCTGGCCGCGAGGCGAAGTCGTCGCCAGCTACCCCGGCCCAGATGGCAGAACACGTGTGGCGGACGTCCGGACCTCGAGAGGAGGTGTGCTGAGGCGTCCCACGTCGAGACTCATCGTCATCGTGCCTGCAACGTCGCGACATCAATTTGGAGTGCACGACGGAGCGTACACTGGGGGGGAGACTGTTAGCGACGCATAAGCCTAAGCGTAATGATATAAGAATAACATTTGTAAATATAAGTTGTAAGGATGAATAATTTGCACAAACGATCAATAATTAAATGTTTCTAATGTTTTGAATATGTTACTATAGCGTGTAGGTATGTAAGAACAATATATAAGTCATGAAAATGTGCGTAATCTAATAAGAATAATCACTTAAAGTACTAAAATCATATATTGTCAATAATTCATATTTTGTAGAAGTTATACGTAATGTTTTGTGTTATATAAGTAAAATAGCCTTCTGTATGTGTTTTATAATGTTTGTAAGCTCAAATAGTGCGTATGTAACGAGTCGCAAGACGTTTTAAGGTTGCAATGTTTAATGCTTTATATCTCCCGTGTTTATTAACCTATAATGTTAAAGTTAGTGTTTTTGAATAGGTATTTGTGTCTACATTGATGTGAAATAGTTTTTATTGTAATTGAATAACTGTAATTAGAGATATTAACAATTTATTGTATTCTGTATACAAGTAATAATAATAATAGACAGAGACAGCAATATTGCAACCACTGCGCATTACCGCGGTTGACGGACCACACCCAAGTTTGGTAATGAGCAGTACGGATAGAGACGCCATCGTCCGTCTCGCTCTCCGGCAAACCATATAAAAGACGTTCTGCCGGGGCAAACGAGCGCACACGGGTACCACAAATTGAAGAATCAATACTCAAGACTCAAGACTCAAGAAACTGGAAGTAACCGTACCCAGAAGATATAGTATTAACAAAGTGTATTGTCTTGAAGAATACAGCAAATTTTATTGTGGTGCCTGTGTGTCATTTCTTCGCATCTTCACTAAGTTCAACCCGCCAGCGACCCAGTCCATTCCGCTCCGTGCTACGTCATCGCCGCGCCTACCAGCAGGCACCTCACTGCGTGTGTGTACCTTGATGTTTCGCCCTCTTCACGCCTAGTAGTTTCGGGTGTGAACAGGGTTGGTCGCACGTAGTGAGAGGGGCTCGCACGCACTGGTTTCCAGACAGCTGGTTACCGTAGCGTGTTATCCGCCGTCGGTTATATACAGAGTACGAGGGAATCGTTTCCGTCGCGTTCGCGCCCTCGGTGCGCGGTCCCGCTCTGTATAGATTGACGTAGCACATTGTATAATAGGCGGCCGGCTCCGCTTCGGGTCCGCGCTTATTTTAATCGGGTTTTTGCAACCTTGCATCAGGTTGTCGTTCCAGCTTATTGAAGGTCTTTTTTTGTAACACAGCAAAGTGACGTCATTATGGTTGATGGTAATATTGTATACACACAGTGTACAAAATCAAAATAAAAACATTCTTTATTCAATTTAGGCCTTAATAAGGTACTAATGAACGTCAAAGCACTACTGCCGGTTCGGAAAACATCACAGACATCGAGAAGTACCGCTAAGAAACTCGATCGGGTTTACCTTTTTTTACGGCTATACAAAAGTGTTAATACAATACAATAACAAATAACAAATTAACAAATAATAATTTAGTGGATGCACAGAGCGGGAGTCATTTCCAGACATCACTATCATTCACATAATGTTCGTGGATAAACTTTTGACAGTAAAACCCGCTTGACATGGTCCTTGAACTTGTTGTCCAGCAAATCAGTAATGTTCTTCGGAATCTTATTATAGAACCTAACACTATTACTTTAAATAAATTTCTTAGTCTTACTAAGCCTAAAACACGGTCCGACTAATTTATCTCTATTTCTAGTGTTAATATTGCGCTGATCTTTGACACAAACGTTATTATGCTGATCCCCAAATGCTACAAACCAAAAGAGAGTTAAGAGGTTAGAGAGAGTTAGGGTACAGAGAACATTATTTGAAGATTTCTCTGTACTTGGGGCAGTCGGACTGGTGGAATAACTCCATCATAAAGAAGATCGCAATCAAATAACCTAGTTTTGTGTTCCTGCAAAGAGTGGGGTTTCAAGAGCTCTTTGGAGCACTGGGTATAAAATTTCGCAACGTGCCAGTGACATAGATGCCAATACAAGCATCGATAGGCTACAGGCGAGTGGTATGCTTATTTGTCAGATTTGTTGTTTAAAACATAAGAGTTACTTTGACTAACCACCAGTATAGCGTGTGTTATACTTGTTGCTTTGTGGTCGAGATCCAGTTGGCCTCAATCATCGATATCTACCACCTATCAATTTACTTTATTTACTTCTTACTCTTATAATATGATAAATGTGTTTATACACAAAGTCAAGTGGATAGAAAGTTTTCCTAATGTTCAGAGTTCAAAGAATGCTTTAACAAGATGGTGGCTATCTTGTTAAAACTGGCCAGTCTTAAATTTTATGTTTCTGGTTATTATTTATAATTCACTTCACTTTTGCACAGTAACTAAACTATATCACGCAAATTGCCACTAAAATTAAATAATAAAGGGCCAAATAATGAATTTCAATAAAAACCACAACATGGCCGAACAGGACTCCGCCAAAAGCTCTATTTCAGAAAAGTAAATTCTAGATAAAGTTATATTATTAATTGAAATTATCATTTTAATCATAACATTTCATTATTTTTCTTACTATAAATGTTTTCCAAAGAACTACATCATCCTCAGATCATTTGGCACGTCTTCAGCCATTTATTTAGATTGTTTATTTAAATTTCAGTTACGAATTCTGATGTTCTGAGATGGATTTATGTTATTATTTATGATTTACACAAAATAAGCACAACTTTGAGGGAGAATTAATCAATTTTGTTGAGACGTAAACTTTTCTCTTAGTTGATGTTGTTGTTTAAATAAATATTGGTGATATTGAAAATACAATAGAAAATTACTGTCGATATTAATATCAAACTTTCAATTTATGAATTTCGGAATTTTCCATTTGAGTTGGTTCTCTTCAATTAAGAAATTATATCTTAATATTTTTGGAAAAGCACAAAATTAATATTACAGAGTAGGTATATTATTTTACGTTTTATATTATCCATTATTTGCTAAAAGCGTCGTATTATCGGATAGAGCTATTACTTATTCTAAACCATAATAATACGGTAAATACAAGAATAAGGGTCTATGGGATGATAAATAATACATACTCCGACCAGAGCGGCAACGTGCAGTGCACGCGCATCATGCGGCGTTGTACTAAGCGGCAACCTCGCATACACCGCTGCACCGCACCGGGCGGCGACAGCCAGTGTGGATCGGTACGCGACACACGGCGCTCGGTCTGTCGATATAGTAGGTCTGCCTCCACGCTACACGTAATATCCATAGTTCCTCTAAGTTAATGGTTCTGTAAAAGAGCCACTGAAGAGCTTATAAATAACTTTTAATGCAATTCTCTGTAAATATATGTAAAAAAAAATTTATATACCTATAGGTTAATAATTCTTTCTCTTGCCTACTTTTCCTGATGTCTGAGATGGGTGCCAGTGTATTAAAATTCATGATATTAGTGTCTTCTTGGAGTCAGAATTGAATAAAAAAATTCTGATTATTTTTTTGCGCTCAGAACGCTTATTTGGCTGCTGTATGCTGTATGTTTGGTGCTGTAAACTCAATGGAGTTTGGTTATAAATAGCTATAAGCCACAATGACTACATAAA
The DNA here is from genome assembly GCA_033032175.1 of Saturnia japonica. Lineage (NCBI taxonomy): Eukaryota > Metazoa > Arthropoda > Insecta > Lepidoptera > Saturniidae > Saturnia > Saturnia japonica. The sequence goes on from CM065317.1 coordinate 2,497,370, forward strand.
ATTAATAAATGCTTGTTATTTCATATAATATAGCAAAAATAATAAACTTAAAACAAAATAGAAAAAAAAAACGGTCTTAAATCTAAATCTAAGAAACATTTAAGACTCCACATTTTCCGTCGAACGAAGAAGCAAAAGGTTAAGCGGTAGGGTGACTTCCTGATACGTTCTAACAAGACAATACCCGTATGTCACAGTCACTAACAAAAGTCGTTTGTTCGAGACAACGTCCGGTGACATCACGGTAATGGCTGCCGTAAATTTAGAGTTCGGAACGAAGCTGTCATTGTACTCTGTAAGTTACGAGAATTGATCGAATAAACGTTTAGAATAGTTACCTGAAATATTCGACATTTAATTATGCATATTTATATTTTAGAATTTAGATACCTAGTGATTCTGGACGGTATTCAGTAATTACGAAGACAAACGCTTAAACAACTTTATGTTTATGCTAAAAATCATGAAGACGTTACTAAGTCCATCAAGCCGCTTCTTCTTTTTCTTCTTGTTTTGGCGCCGCAAAGAGCACTTGCCAGTGTCAATGTTTTCAAGGCTTCGTAGTAATAGGTATATCGAGTCGCTTCATTTGCGCAGGAAGATTGCCTCGTTGAGCGTATTCTACCTTTACCATGGCGAGTGCGCTGAAGAGCTGTTCAACGGAATTCCCGCTTCACCCTTCCTTAACAGAACTACACGCGCTAGATTCCGGAGCAACAGCTTTAAGACAACCTCTATTTTAAAACGAACAGAGAAGTATACGTCTTGAAGCTGTGGTACTTCCTCTTGGACAGTGTGTTCCCTTCTTCCACAAAATGGAGCCCTTCAAGCATAACGTGAAGAGACATTATAAAAGGCGAACAGCGACAACTGGCAATGGATTGTAGTAGATCCCACAGTGGTCACTGATTTTATTGGATTACAGTGTGGTCACCATCAGGTGTAGTGTAGTCACTTTGCCGTGCTAAGATAAAAAATATTTGGAAAATCCTAAAGTGCAAGCTACTTTTTAAGTCTTACCAAACAAAACTCGGTCTCAATACGTCCATTTTTTCGGGAGTTATCTATCATAAACACCTCGTAAAAAAATCCGGACGTCCACGAAAAAAAATTTTCAAATACTTTTTTTAAATAATAAAATAAATATATCTATTCATATTATCGTATAAGTGGAAATTGGTTGTGGTAGAGGCAATACTCTGAATTCTGAATTGAATCAAAGACTCTGACGTCTCGAAAGTAGAGCACAACCTCAACCGCGTCGTGTCATGACGTGTGCAAAAATAACGAGTCATTTAAAATAATCATATAAATAGTAAATAATTTAGTGTGACGACTTGACTACTAAATACATATTTTAGTTGATTGCTTATTTTTAACTGTTTTACAAAGCACATGATTATTAGATTCATGTGTAGTTGTTAAATATTGATGTATATCAATTGTATGATGCTTTATTTGGAATCAAAAGGCCGTATTAATAGATTAATCAAACATATTGTAAGAAGCATAAAACCACAGGTTTAGTATCAGAGAAACAGCGCCACCTCTTTACACTTTTATTCCTTGTACAATACTGATTTTAACATATTTTTTATTTTATTTTTTAGAACTGACTATGCTTTTAGCCTTAGAGGCCTTATCCAAAAACAGAGTTGCTGATGGCTTTTACAGCTTCATTGGACTTTTGATTTTAACATTATTCAATTAATCGTTTTATAATACAATTTCTGTTCTGCAAAACTATTCACAGATGGCGTGCCGCAACTACTTCCGCTACAATATAATACAAACCATATACACCGTTTCTTAACGGAAGTCGTTTTACATCTTCTTAAATTATTTATCAAAATTGACGATTAGAATCTCATTTTAAAGCTTATGTTCTATCCTATTGACGAAAAATTTACAAATAGTTTAAAATCAATGACTTTGTTAAATGAATTGATAAAAATATTGTATTGGATTGCATTCCTGTGTCTATATATTCTATAATCTGCATAACTAACATGACAGCTGTTAGATAAATTGTTTACATTGTATAATGTGCGAAATATTCGCTCATATCAGCTAGTTATTACATACAGAAAAAAAATTTAGTACTTTTTTACAAATAAAATACTGTATAAAGATATTTTAAATATGACACACGACGTTTATTAATTAAGCGTCCATGAAATAGCAATTGCTGACTTAATAATGTACCAGACAAATACAAATTTTGTTGGCAAAATATCGTTACAGCTGCCATAAATTAAGAGCTTTAGATGAGTCTATTCATGAAAATTCTAGTTTCAGCTATTCATAAATTAGGAGAAACGTTATAACGCGATAGACGTTGAGGCCGTATCCCGTCGTTTCTTTAGGGGTCGAAAATATTTACTTTAACAGATGTGGAAGATTAATGAAGTTTCTTTCTTTATTCCTCATAAATAGAGAATATCAAGCAAAATTATATTGCATTAGATTAATTTATAAAAATAAATACTTACTATATTTTACCTGGATGAAATAAAATCAGCTTGCAGAAACGTGTGAGAAATTTAAAAAAATACATGTGTGTAGTTTCAACGCAGTAAGAGTGAAACCTACAACAAAAACATACGTGAACAATACACTACTCTGGCTCTGAAGCCTTTTCTCAAACCTTTGTAATACGCAGGCACACACGTATTTAAAGAAGAAACCGAGGTAATAGGAAACATTGTATAATATATTCTATCTCATTCTATCGCTGGCTAAGTTTTATAGATATGTGTTTATTTCGTTTTAGTGTCGCTTTTTCATTTCATAGAGTTACAAATCACTAGAGTGCTAAAAAAGTTTTCTTTCTCTATGTACTCACTCAATCATAAAACAAAGCAGTGAAGATAAACCTATGACATAGACATTCTTTCCAAGTCCATCACAAAGAAAAAAAAAGAAGCTAAATGCAGGTAGGCTGACTTCCTGAACTGTCCAAGTAGGACAATAGGTAACTGCTCGGTAGCAGTCAGTAACAAAAGTCGTTTGTTCGCGACAACGCCCAGTGACGTCAAACTAATGGCCGGCGTAAAATCGTGTCTTTAATTTATAAGAGATAGCGTTGAAGTGCTTGTAATATTGTTTCTTCATATTTCAAGTTTAACTATAATGAATCTATCGTTCTAATTTAAAACACAAACGTATTTTATTGAATAATTATGTGATTATTTTTTGTTTCAATGAAGTAGTTAAGAAGGAAAAATATTTTACACACTTATTCTATATAAAAAAGGAATGTTGAATTGTCTCTGGATATGTATTTAGTAATATAAATATATATTACTAATATGTAATTGTTTGAAATGGACAAAATTAATTTCTAATGAACTTTCTCTTTTGTTATATGTTTTTCATTTCCTAACTGAACTTTGTTCAATAAAAATTTCAGTTTAAAAATGATTATATTATGAGACCTCATACACTCACAATTTCAATTAGCTATCGATAAAATTCAATGTACGCAATAGCTAATTTGCTAATTACAATAAAAACGCTTTTAACTTTTAACATGTACGGAGATGACGCGTTTACGTTGCAGTAAAAGTTTGTTGTTGACACGGTACCATTTAATAGGTCGATGTTTTATGTTCGGGTGGTCGCAGTAAAATTCAATTTCAGCCATATTCGTAAGTTTCTCGATACTTGTGGAAGTAATATTCAAAGTAGCAAATCGATGCAAGTACTCTGCTTTTTTTCATACCCTATCGATTCATACCCAACTGTTTACCTTTCAGAAAACGTAAAAGTAGTCTTTTGTTTTTCTGAGAAATATTTGGCCTATTCACATACCATTTTAAACTCTTGCTGCTAGATTAAATAATAATTAATTCATGCTTACGTTATATTTCCTATCCAATTAGGTTTACACCGATGGGTTTGTACACAGTGGTTTCAATTATGTACAAAATGGAAAAACTTTATTAAAATGTCCAAAAAAATATTCCATCACAATTTTTACATAATTTATTTGGTAAACACGACGCGCGTCAAATTTCCGGAGGGCAGCTCTGGCCGGAACGTACAACCTTTAACCCCTGACAGATGTCTTCATTTAATGCGAACTGAGCAGGGTACTATTTTAAAGGAAAACCCGATAAAGTTGTAGGGTAAACAGCCATATTTTTATTAAATTTTGTACTATCAATAATAATTGTTTTATATGTATACTTAATTAATAAAATTGAAGTGTCTGTTTGTAATGTCAAAATAATAGCTTTTTACTACATGCATATGCATTACGGCTGTAAGCGCTGGTTCGTTTTCTTTCATAAAACTAGCTGGATTGTTGGTTGGGGGCAATTTCCCTGGTCGATTACAATATATGCACAATGACACGGAATACTGGAATTTATAGAATGGAGAAAAAAGGGACTCACCGAACAACAGCTTTTACGCACTTTGGAGGCCTCCTCTTGTGTTCACTTATGTGTCACCACGCACCATGCACGATAATTTATTCAAGTTTTTTGAAGTAAAGTTTATTTTAATTAAATACCGCAGTCACTCTGTGTTTGCCGTTGCAATTTTAAAGGCGAACTGACGTCGGCGAAAAGGTAGGGGGTAGACAAGGATAGACAGATACGAGGAAAAAGGATAGGTGCTGTATCATTGTGCATATGATCGTCGTATGCGCCTTTTAGCCTTAACTCAAGTCCGGTGAAGCTGTAAAAGCCGCAGCGGCTCTGTTTGACGATAGGGCCCCTAAGGCTAACAGTGTAGTCAGTTCAAAAATAAAAAAAAAAACTTTTAGCCTTAACAACGGCACTCATAAAAAAAAAACAATTTTTTAAATATTTGTCACCGATTTTGACGGGACTTTCGCTGGCAAATAGCTGATGCTATAAGGAGTAACTTAAACTACTATTATTTTAGAAAATTATTTAGGGTTGCGTGCAAATAAAGACCAATTTGAGAAACCAATGACTTTGGGGAGCTTAAGAAGCTTACGCAAAGTAAATAGTAAAAATGGAGTTTTTGTTTGTATGCCAGTGACGTCATACTCGTCTTCCGATTAACACGTATTTTTATCGTTTGTTGTACACGTACAGTCGTTAATAAACATGTCATGTTCGTTACGAAGAAAATGTTTCAATTAATCAGTAGTTGTGCTTGATAATACGTCGTATTACAATAATTAAAATATGAAATCGCTAAATTCTAATTTAAAAAAAATTGATGTTCAGCAACATGTAACAAAAAAATAAATAAAAAATAATAAAAATTATCGACATAATATAAATAAAATAGTTAACAGAATTCTCTTGTGTACTTGACTGTACATCTTCTCACGCACACGTAGTCACTGTATCTATACACACCTTACGCTACATAGGACCGCGCGCACAAATGAGTTTAACTGTCTATACATATTTGTATATATTAAAAAGAAATAAAAATCAATGCCTGACTTCTAAGGACCACCAACAATAAGCACTTTTGTTTTAAAAAAAAATCAGAAGGAAGGGTAGCACAATTCGCTCGATCGACGCGCACGCCCCATTGACGGCATGCTGTTAGTTCACGTGAGCACAGTTAGTTTATAAATGATATTGTAGTTTTGGTAAATAACTACTGTTTTTGTAACTTCTGAATACTCTAACTTGAACTATAATAACCTAGTCTGATATTAAGATAATATAGCTGAAGATGATAACATCATAGAATCACATTGTAAGCTGGATGTCAAATGCATGCACCAACATGTCTACAGGTGTTTGGTGACATATTTTCAACCTAACGATTTATAGGTTACCAGACGAATATTGGAAAATGCCCTACTCTAACCCTTATACATCACGATATTTTTCTTCAGAGAAACCCGAGTTTTTTATAGGATTCGAACTCTTGTATTTTGTTTAAACACTACCACAATACGGTCATCGTTTTAAAGAGTTTGATGAGCAAAAATTTAGCTCATGTACTTGCTATGCCAATATAAATTGGGTATCTAGGTATCTATCTGCCAATAAGGTAATGAATTATCATTATGTCAACCGAAAAACGTCTACTTCCAAAGAACGCCAGAACGACCGGTCTTCCGCTGCCCGCATCCAGTGGCTTCCCGCAATCTTCACCAGGTCGTCGATCCACATCACGGCGGTCTGCCCGTGATGTATCTTCCGACACTTCAGTTCCATCAGCCATCCGATCTACGAGCTATTTGCTCAGCCCACTGCCACTTAGTTATTTTTGGGTTATGTCGGTGACTTTGGTTCTTGTGCGGATCTCCTAATTTCTGTTTCGATCACACAGAGAAACTCCTAGCATTGCCATTCATTTCGCCATTTAGCCTTCATTGCCTTTTGAGTGTCCTTGAGCTTTCTTAAGAGGCCCATAGTTAGCGATCATGTTCTAGCACCATATTATATAATCACTGGGAACACACACTGGCTAAAGACTTTCGTGTTGAGAACACTGAGGTATCATGGACGAGAAGATGTCACGTAGCTTCCTAAACACTGCCCAGCCGGGTTAGATTCGACGGTTGACCTCTTTCTCGAAATAGTATCTATCTAACTGTATATTGTGTCTCAGATTATACATAGATTGTGCTACAGTGCTGTAACTTTGCTCTTATCCCCCCACTTACTGCCAATTTATTCTAGCTATTCTTAAGGCTATGTTGGTGAATTTCAATATAGCTAAATCTACACTAAAATTATAAAGAGAAAAGATTTAATTTTTCGTTTGTTTGTAATCGATGAACTCAAGAAGTACTGGGACGATTTTAAAAATTCTTTCACCAATATAAAGTTACAGTATCAGTGAGTAACATAAAGCAAAGAAAATACATTTATTTTTACCACTGAGTCGTGGTTAAGTATGAGATCATTTATAAAGGCGATTTTTTTTTCATGTTATCTTTCAACATCTCTGATAGTCCACGTACGAATTCTTATAAATTCGCTAGTACATTCCAAGGTTAGAAATTTAAGTTATCGAAATAATATACCACAGGTCTTAACCATAACAATAGTAACTGTATGCTTATTTATTATGGAGCTGAGAGGTCGCTGGTTCGATTCCCACATAATATGACTGATATTTGTGTGATGAGCATAATTTTCAGTTATATGTCTGGGTTTTAAATATTTATATTAAATTATGTACCTATACCAGCTGTGTAGTTATCATAATGCAAGCTTTGCTCAGTTTGAAATTAAATGGTCGAGTGTGAAATTGTTTTCCCATATATTACACTCTGCCACCACGAATATGTACTTAGACTACTTGATCATTGAATAAAGATTTTTTATAAACACAGGGTAAATTATATCTATACTACAACTTACGCAGATCGGTACTGAAACAAAAAAAGCATAACATCAACAAAATACGAACTTTAATACGATCTACGGTGGAAAACAATTTTCAACTTAAAATTGAAATAAGAGTAGCAGAGTAAATAAAAATAAATGATTTTAAAACAAACATAAATATAACGTGGGCATTGCGACGAGATGTTTTTAATTTATGAACCAATTCGTTTCAACGGGAATTAATTCGAACGGATAAATTATGTGAAGAATTTTGGTATGGTGAAGTGAAAAATAATTACCCTTTTTAGTAACATGGCAATAACTACATTACCGTTATTATTTCTGTAATTTAATTTAATATACGTTACCCGTATAAAATTACAAAAAAGTGAATTTTAAAAGGCTTGACTGCAAGAAACCATACATTTTCTATTGTTCCTCGCGATCTTCAGTTCCCGAGAGTGCTTTCACTGAGCTAGCTCGGATTAAAAGCTTATCTGGTTAAAATATAAGCCTTATTTTACTTTAAAATTTAAGTCGGCAGTTATCCTAGATATTCGCTTATCTTAACTTTAAAAAAACTAAATGGTTACTTAGCTTATTACTTCTCCTATATACAAATGTAATCTATGGCCTATTATTACTAAAACTTATAATTTTATAGCGATATAATGTATATAAATATACACGATATCTCACACTTTGCAAAATAGCATCATTTTTTCTTTCATATATTTAACAAAAAATAATATAAAATTTTATTGTTTAGTCCAGAAAAACCAGAATTGATTTATGCCGAAACAATTATAAATAATCTAGCAAGTGTTATATTTTTCTGATTACTATCATTACGTGGGATAACACCATTTCCGACTTAACGTTGATTTATGGGACACCTGTATATATATATAGTAGCTGACTATCTATGCCCTTTTTTTTTTATCGTGGAGAAACCCGTCATGGGTACACACCCGCCCGGGGGGACGAGTGGTTATGTGAGACTCCTACTCACTGAAACACCACGGTGTACAATCCGCCGCCACGAAGTGGCGACGCGGGACCTGCGGTGGCATACAACCGCGTCGTCCCGGCGGCCGGCCCAGCTAGATCGGGCCCCGGCTTAAGTAGGAGACAGCTCAGTACACCCTAGCTGTCTCCTCCGCCCGCCGAACCTGTGCAATGGAGAGACGGGCCCCCCGACCCGTCTACTCTGAGACTGTCTATGCCCTAAAGCATGGTTTCCTAACCTGCAGGTGATTACCCCCTCGGGGGTAATAAAGCTCTCTGTCTCTCTCTACTACAGTCATTATGTTCCATCTCTTGGTAGCGAGACACATACAACACAAACCGGGTTGTATAACATCAAAGTTTGCAAAGTAAGTTTGACCAATAATTGGGTAATTAAAAAAACTAATAAACAATTAAAACCAGGGACAATGAAGATTAATTTCTGTGTTGTTATCTTTGATAAAAAATATGGGGTAAATTGGTGATGGGGGGTAACAAACAGGATTGAAAAGGTTAGGAACAACTGCTCTAAGACAAGGCCCATAATTTTGAATCCATGTTAGCTGGTGGGTGACCTAGTGAAATAATACTTGTTTACAGTCAAGCCAGATTCAAATATATGTAGGTAGATATTTAAATTGAATAAAGTTTTCTGTTAAAAATAGTTTAGCAATAGTTGGCAGGTAAACTTGAATCACTTAATGACTCGTGGTCCAGATTTTGAGCAAATTTGGTCGTGGATGTATATCTCTAATCTTTGGATAGATATCTGTAGACAGTCACCGTTGTTCATCTGTTTTAAAAACACCAAACATAACAGAATTAGACACGGATCCAGTTTGCCTTTGAAACGTGTTCATATGAATATAGGGAGGGCGAAAAATATTCCGGCTTAGTATGAAAAAAAAATACTGAGTTATAAAAATGAAATGTAACGTGAACGTGTAAATGATGTTTGAAATAAAATATTCTTTGACATAAGCCGAAACGTGACCTTTAAGGAATTAGGTTGAGATTATTGTGTATACGCGGAAGCGTTTTTCTCTTTTAACATAAAAACCTGTGCAAGGATTGAGTACAAGCTACTACTACGAGACCTAAAATAACCGCCTTCCTCTGTTACAGTCAGTGGGTTGCAGTTACCAATACGTACGCCGCTAGGCGTTCCAGTTTATTATTCTCTGCCTCCGTTAGAACTCAGTTTAATAGTTATAATAGCCTGCAATAACGATTTAACATCTTACGAATACCGACCAAGAAATTTATTGGTTTGGCTTACGCAAACATACGCGTTATTATATTGATGGAAATAAATACAATTTTAAATACTTTCCAGGCAATTTTAACAATGAATCGTAAAACCCAATTTGATATAAAGTAAACTATTTTAATATCACTATGAGACTTTTCTCAAAATCTGCTGTTTTTTCGAAGATTTCTAAATTATTTACCCTGATAACAAATTATGTTTAGTAACCCGCCAAAAAAAATAACACTGTATATAAACATGGTCTTCCAAATTACCGTTTTCTCCACTTATCGGATACGAACATATCTATAAACTATCGTCTCGGTAAAATGATTTAAATATGAGCTAAATCGGTGAATTCATGTAGACGTTAAAGAATCACTAACATACTTTGTATTTTATTATACGTCACTCCAATGACATTTTATAAGATAATGTCATTGCTTAAGTTAATGTAATGTTAGGTATGAAAATTACAAGACAATTTTTGACAAAAAAGAAAACAAACATCAATGATTTTAAAGAGTTCTCTGGTGTCTTCGAAGTAGAAAGTCCTATGCCAATAAAATTAAATTAGAACCACCTTTGAGGTATCTCCTATATAACAAAATAAGAATCATCGAAATCAGTTCATTAAACAAAGAAGTTATGGCTGAACATCCATAAAAAAATACATTCGAATTCAGTAACCTCCATCTTTTTTTGAAGTCGATTGAAAAAGGACTTTTTCTATTTTGACACAATTTATACAGTAAATATTAAATAAATAAATCATAATAATAATCCCACTGCGACACGAGGCCTGTCCCCTGCCACGAAATGTGTCCACCCATTTAGCCGAAAAACGTCCCTTGCTGGCCATAGGGCTCCTTCAAAGATCGCCACAACGACCTGTACTGCGCTACTTGCACCCAGCAGGTTCCTGTAACCTTTACCAGATCTTCGGTCCACCTTGTTGCGGGGCCTGCCCACGTTGCATCTTCTAATCGATGGTGGCCACTCGAGAGCTCTTCGGCCACATCGGCTATCGTTCTACGAGCAATGTACCCCGACCACTGCCATTTACGTCTAGTATCAATTCTGAGGGGTACGTCGGTTATTAAAATATTATATACAAATGGAAGTCGTTCGCGCTCTGCTCGTTACTCAAACCGCTACCTTAGATCATTGATAGTATACATACGCACATACATTTTACATAAACGGTTTTGAATCTCCTTATTTACTGAACAAAAAGGATTATCTGGGAATACATTATTTTTACGATCATTTTCGAGTCGTAACTTTTGGGCGAACGGCGCCTGTTACTGGAGAATGATAGAAATATTTTATGACGATACGTTTTAAAACTGTTTGTGAAGTCAGTTATGAAAAATTACTCAACTTTTTTATATATTTCAATAAAGATACTCAAATTTTTTAAGAATAGAGCTTTTTAATATTAAAAAGCAATTTGTAATACTAGGATTTTTTATTGTTGAATTTGTAAATAAGCATTTGAATACAATATTAAGTGTCGACACGGCTTAATATTGTAATACGTAAAGCCTTCTAGAGGTTGAAAAAGAGACTGAAAATCTAATAGTAATATTAACTTATTTTGTGAACATTAAACTTCATTTTAGATTTATTGATTTCGACGAAATGAAATTTTCGACTTTATAATAAGCTGTCTAAAACTGCAAATCAATTATCAAAGAGTTTCTTTTTAGTTAGTAATTATAGAATCTTCTATGAATATAAAAAGGCAATGTCATGGCAATTCATAATTGCTCAGCCCAAAGTAATAAGAATAAAAATGATAATTTATATGAGATATAATTTTATTTATTTTATTTAGCGATACAAAGCAAGATTACAGCTATGAAAGTACATATATACAGTAATATACGTAGTTAAATAAATTTGGTTGGTGAAATTAAACTGGTAAAATGATGTAAAAAATTGAATTGTTAGATTTTTCTTAAGTTTGACTAAAAATTATTACGCACTAGCAGTGCCCGCAGCTCCGTTTGCGTGGACTATAGAATAGTGGTATTTTGGTGACCCCGCTTCCACACACGGAGGTCGCTTGCCGATTATTTGAAAGATAAAAATACGTATTAATTTATTTGCGCGGAATCGTATTTTTTTTTTACAAACAGACAAAATTGATTTTCAATAAATTAGGTAGGAGCTATTAAAAATATAGAATAGAACTTAATGTTTTTCAATGAAATATAGATTCGGATTACTCACAAAATCGAATTTTCACGCGCACAACGTCGCAGGTAACAGCTAGTATGTTATATTTATACTGCTAACATTTTTATCGAGGTGTACTACACTTAATCCTGCATTAGGAGAGATGACGAGGGTGAAGTCAAGTACAGATAGGCACTCAGGATAACGACGTGGGTCATATTTTTGTATACCCTTGCTTTATTTTACTAAATAACCAAATTTGTTTGTGTTGTAGATATATTGATGATGTAATGATAATAATGATATTATGTATGTCAATGATATAGAATATTTATATATTTTTTAATTAATTGTAATTCAAAGGTTTCGTATCTAAGGAGCCAAGCCGTAAAATTACCATTTGTCTTTTTTGATACAATAGATAAATAGAAAAGTTTTGCGAGCATGATTAATTTGCTAAATATTAGTATTTTACAAATTTCACCTTTATGTATAAGATGGTTTAGATTTTATTTAGGTACATATTGTGAAGCGCCGATATCTTACGTATGCTATATTAGAGTGTAAAGATATCGAAAAAATTTAAAAGGGAAGACTTCTGTTTATTTTCACATCCCTGAAACTCCGGAGGTTCAAGTTCATCATAAAGCTTGCCATAGTTCTCAGAATTATAAACAGACTCGCCTCTTTTATTGGCGAACCTCGTCTAAGCAGCGGGGTTTATGTTTATCTATTTTCAATGTAATATTAGTTTAGATAATAAACCTACGGTATGTAATGAATTGATATTGCCATAAGAAAAATGTGGTAATTAATACATTAATCACTACATAAAATACAGGGAGCATAATAAGTACTCACTTTTAAATTTGCCATCCGAGGATAATATAAATGCGACCAGCATTTCGATCACACAAAAGTAATCTCCTATTTCCTCCCTGAATAACGGTACTAGAGACAATATTTGAATAACTTTTAATATTACAGTAATAAATTATCTAGTATTAAATCCATATCATATTTAGTTAGCCCTAATCTTCAAAAGATATGTGTTTAAATTTGACGGCTATCATACTATTAGTATGTGAGATAAAGCATTTTGAGTGAAGCAACTTTTATTAGTTTGAAAAAAACGTGTTAATAAAGCATTACTTTTTGGCGAAAAAAAAAACTATTGAAGCCAAGGCTTGGCTTGATAAACATTTTTCGGACTATGCACCAGAAAAAACAACCTTTGAAAAGTGGTTTGCTAAGTTTAAACGAGGCGAAATGAGAATTGAGAACGTTGCACGCAGTGGACGCCCCCAAACCTACGAAAACGTCAAAAAAGTCTACAAAGTAGTTTTGGATAACCGTAAAGTGAAGTTGATTGAGATAGCTGAGGCCCTAAAGATATCAAAGGAATATCAAGGAATATTTGGGTATACGAAAGCTCTGTTCAAAGTGGGTGTTGCGCGAGCTCATAATGACTAAAAACAACAACGAATTGATAATTCTGAGCAGTGTTTGGAGCTGTTCAATCGTAATAAACCAGAATTTTTGCTTCGATATGTGACAAAGGATGAAACATGGCTCCATCATTTCACACCGGAGTCTAATCGACAGTCAGCCGAGTGGACTGCACGTGATAAACCGACTCCAAAGTGTAGAAAGACGCAAAAGTCGGCTGGTAAGGTTATCACATCAGTATTTTGGGATGCGCATGGTATAATATTCATAGACTATTTTAAACAGAGAAAAACCATAAACAGCGACTATTATGTAGCATTATTGGATCGTTTGTAGGACGGAATCGCGGAAAAACGGCCCCATTTGTTGATGAAGAAAGTGCTGTTTCATCAATACTTATAAAATGAAAACTATAGCAAAATTACATTAATTGGGCATTGACCATTAACCACATTTAATAATTGAAATACACAATGTAATTGTTTTGGTGGAAATTTGTGTGTTTGTACACTTGAAACCACAAACCAGAAACTTTTATCAGATTAATTATAAAACAGATGATTTGTGTTGAGTAGCTTATATTCTAAATATTAATACGAAGTATCCGCATTTACAGTATTTATTTACGATTCGCTTAGAAACATATAAAATTTTGTATTTAAGAAGACAATACAGTCAATATTTTTTCATAATATTTGATATTCTTATAGAACACAAAAAACGACATCTCTCTCCTCTAACCCGTAAAAAATAATTAAAAAAAATGCACAAAGAGACGAATGATAAAAATGTTATACCCAATTTATTACCAAATACTAGCAAACGCGGCCACGTGGTGCTGTGCCGTTTTGAGTTCATAGGGAACATACATACAAACATCGATTTTTAAATTTAAAATTAAGAAGTAGAAGATTTAGAACCACAAATTTTGTATAAACAATTATAGTGTGAATGTTGACCCCTCGATAGTATTAAATTGAATTCGACCCTGTACTAGATTTATTTGCAAAGTACATAAAAGCAAACATACATCATGGTTACTAACTGAAGCCGACAGTGAACAAAATCTCTAGAGGCGACTTCAAAGTTGTTTCTCTTACTTCATGACAGCTAGCCTTGTTGGACATTTTCTGTCGGATTTTTTTTATAATATGACTTTTAACTGGGTAAGTTTTTGAATTATTCCTTGAAAAGTAGACGCAGCATTATTTTCTTTTTATTTTTTTTTTTACTTTTATCTGTGCATAACGACTACGATTTTACCCATATATAAACGTGAAAGCAACTAGGATTTTATAGGTAATACGGTGTTGGTTTTTTAATTATGTTATGATAGTTCTATTAATTCAGTGAGTACTAATGTTTCATTCAATCCGTCAAGTAAAGAAACACAGATTATAACAATTATACATAATTCACAACAAAATTATTAAACTACGCAATTATTCAGAAAGTACACGCAATAAATGAGTCACGTATTTTTCACATATAAAACAAGTGTCGCAGCAAGTAATTTTATTTATAAACCGAGAGATACGATTCAGTTTGGAAAATATTTGTTATAAACACATTATAATTTGTGCTTGTTTAAAAGTAACGGTGGTTAAGCTTGGTCCAGGGCAATGTTGATTTGATGTTAGCAGGTTCGATACCCCGGTATATACCAGATAATTTTTCGGAATTCGCGTACATTAACTAATCTGATTATAGTGACATTGCTGACGGTGAAGGAAAATCTCGTGAAGAAACCGGAACGCTCAAGAAATTTATTATGTACTACCTGTACGGGTTGCACGTTAAGTTTCCTAGGGCTTTAAGTCCGTATATTCGAATCCGTTTAAAATAAAAATGCAGACCTATGTTCAAATTGGGGCAGCTAGAGGCGAGGGAGAACTGATTAAAATATGGTCGAATTCCATAATAACATAACATAACATATCATCACGCCTATCCCCGAAAGGATAGGCAGAAGTGTACTAATGTACACCCACAGTTTTTAGGTCCCATGTAATAGGGGACGAGCCTATTGCCATTAACCGGGTACAAACCCAAACTCAGATCTGCTACTGAGAATTTCATAGAAATACACAATAACACTTAGCTCGACCTGGGAATCGAACCCAGGACCTCGATCATAGCAGTCGCGCTTACGACCACTAGGCTAATGAGGCAAAATTCTATAACAGAATGAAGACAAGTCACCAATTGGCTCGCCGTTATGTATAATTCGTGCATAAGAGTTACCTTCCTCCCAAAATACCCTTATTTATTTATTTCCACAATATATTTTTATAATTTATAACTTATAGCTGTTATTTTTTTTTTTATTTCGAAAAGTATTATACATTTTACATACTAGTTATCTTTAGGGCACAACTTGCCAACCTCTTACACACTAAGAAATGAAAGAAACTAAATAAATACATTTATTTCACAAGAATACATATAATATTATATAATTACGCTATTCACTTCTGATACAGGTACATAACATAATTAATATTTACAATTACCTTAAACATTTTGATAATACACTGAGTCGCGCGCTACGTACTAGTTGTGAGGACAACTTTGTAGGGTGTCATTTTGCTATGGTCGTGCACACTAGATACCGTATTTTGGATTTTAGATTTCTCTCAACTAGGGACAGCCCGACTGGTGGAATGTCTCCACCCTACAGAAGATCGAGGCTAAATAACCAGCTCTTTGGGTTATGGGAGTTCAAGGTCGCTAATGCGCTCCTGTTATCTATGGTATTACAAGCCGGCTGTATGCTTGTTCGTCACCTTTGTGGCATAAAAAAACATTCATGGTCGCTATAGTTCTTGAAACTGTGAATAGCAGTTGTCAATTTTATCTATTTACAAGCTCATATTTAACTCGCTTTGATGGTTTGGGTCAAACTTTGCAATTTAATTTTAAAACAATTGTAACCAGCCGATTGAGCTTACATTTCGTATACACGTTAAGTTTGGTTAACATGGTTAGATAAGTGACGTCATTCTAACTCCATTATGGCGGACTCCCAAAGATGACGGACCGGTTATTATTTATGGACCCCCATGATATGAGTACCCAAATAAAAGGATTTGCTGAAAACAAAATGAAAAAATATATTATTAAAAAACTTTTAAAAACAAGCTGTTATTCAAAATGCAATAATTATAAAAGCTCGTAGCACAAATAAAAAAAGGAGAAAAAGGAATTTAAGCTAAATAAATAACTTGCGTGCGTTATAATATTTTAAAATGATTGAATTATTGAATAAACGCTTGTTTATAAAAAGTTATTTTTAACAATTTTTTACTATGTATGTTAATAAATGTAACAATAGAAACAGTATAGATATAAGAAAATGGTATTTCTTTGGGCATGCTACGTTCGAAAATAATATTTCACGAACAAATTTATTTTAAATGTAGGTACTAAAAGCTTACACGGGTACCTTCATATTTAACTAAGACAGTGCACTCAGTTACGAAGAACGAGAGCAAAAGAAATGTAGCCAGCGGTAAAGTAAAAGGTTCTAACAAAAAAGTAAAACGTATGCGTCGCATGAAACACGAGCGAGTCGTCCCGCGCCACTGCCGCGATGCCGTATGCGTTGAGACACTATTTACGTAAGGCCACAGATACACTGAGATTACTTTTATTTACTTTTATTTACTTTTAAATTATTTATTATTTTACAATGATCACCTATGCTCGTAATTTCATGTGTTAGTGTTTAGACCAACACTGCATCGCGTTACTGTCAACACACCCATGTAACCTATAGTGTTTCTTATTTTCCCGTTTATAGCTTGCCAGAATACTTGACGTTCATATTTACTGCTCCTCTACTCGCGATCGTAGCGTGAAGTCAATTAGCTTTAAAAATTCCTCAATAAATTGACTACAAAATACAAAAATAAATTTATAATTTCACTGATAATCCCATAAAATAGTGCGTTAAAAGGAAGAAACAAAGAAATACTTTCTTGACGTTAAATTACCTTGATCAAACACAAGCCTCCAATTTTTTCTTAAAATATAAATAAAGTGACTTCATGTAATCTACTGGATTTGTTCTTAAAATTCCTGTCAGGAATGTATAGGATAAATTAACTGTTTTATATTCAAGAGCTTGTAAATAAAACATTGCTACGTTCGCAGTGTTTTTTTTTTGCACAAATTACTTGCGTTTTTTGCTAAAATAGTCAACAAAAAACTCACACTAGCGTAAACCTTTATAATTTATATTGATTAGAGATTGTAATGAGCTAACACCTAAAGTACACATACTTGTAAGCAAATTTTTATTACACACACACGTACACACACAGACATAAAACTCGCAAACACACTGTTATTTTTAATGTCTAATTTTTTTTCTTAATTCTTAATTTTTTTAAATTCTTTAAATTTGTAACGTGAGAGTCAAGAAACATGTCATTGTATATCGGGGAAAACACTGTTACCTGAGACAAAGGTTATACCTAGTTCATATGACAGGATTCAGCCATATTCGATGTATTGCAATGTGAAAAATAAACGATTATGAATCGCAGTGCTTATAATAATCACAGTTCTATAATTTTACCAAGTAGTTACCAAGTATCTAAGGAGTACTAAAAATTTATTTTATCAAAATCTATCCAGTAATTTTTGCATGATGCGCGCACAACGGCAAATCTCTATAGTTTTATTTATTTATTTTAGATAATATACAGAGATATTAAAGGTTTATTACTTGGTAACTTAATAAACAAATAAGATTGGTTCAGTGATGATTATTAGCTACTTTTTACATCTTTTTTAAATGCACTCTACTGAACGAGGTGAGAGATGAAATAAAGATTGCCAAGTGTGGTGTCTGTCATTTATAGCCAACTGAGTCCCTTATACCGTAAACAGTTCTTCTGTCTCCTTTTGGAACCGTATAGTTTATATTCAGCTACCTACTTGGTACCTTTAATTCTGATAGTTTTATATTTCGGAGAACGGTGATTGTCTATAGAATCTAATCCATAGGATCTAATCTCTGTGCGACTGTCACTATTCCTTCAGTTTACTTGTTATCGGATAAAGAAGTACTCGGTTCATAATTTCACAATCTTTCAAAACTTGTCTTGGCTTGTCTCCGGAGAAAGCCGATTTGATTATGAAATATTTATCAAATCAAGAACAACATCTTACGCTGTATTTTTAAAATCTCATTCTTCAACTCCATATAAATATATTACTTATCATGATGCGAATCGAAAGTCATTTTTTCGTGATACAAAACGTGGGGTATGGCTTAGTCTTTAAATCAAAAATTCTCCGAATACGCGCCCGTCTGTATGCATGCGGTTCTCTCGCAAACTCATCGCGAACGAACAAATGGGACTCTCCTAGGGCGCCGAGTGAAACACTCCTTGTAAATGAGGCTTCTTTCAACCGTTGTTACGTGAAAACCCTGTTTATTTAACATACAGTTATATACTTTGTTGACGAGATTTTGTCTTTAAAAATTTGAACACGAAATAATTTAGACTATTATTACCTGGAACACAATTTTTTATTTTCTAAAATAAATTACTTTTTTGGAGAAAAAGTCACCTTTTTATTCTGTGAAAATCTAATAGCACGAGAAATTAGGCTTTTATTTCCACAGATGCCGAATCCTCATTGCGTACACTACAAAAAAATCATTGAAAATTTTTATGTCAAACACGGAAATTTCTGGAATAAATATTTCATGCTGGTTTTATAATTCAATATCGACAATGAAAAGGTAGCAGTAAAAAAATTATAGTTTTGCATAATTCTCATTTATATCTGTATTTTTGTTAATCTTTGAAATAACAACCATATAATTGCAATTTATACCGTGACGTATCTCTGCTTTGTATTTCTAAGTTTACATTATCGATCACAACTGACGCTTAGATATTTTTCTTTTTCAGAGAATTTTTAGCATTTTTAACCTAAGTAACTTTGCTACTTAAAATCTAAGTAATATCAATCTACCTAGGGACTTGGAAACTTGTACATTTACATGTAAGCGTAAGCATAGGCCCGCCGAGTGTTTCCCTTTTACCACCTTTTTACGACGTAATACATTACGTAGCGCTACTCAGAGCAACGAATCGTGGCATTTTTGTAGACCATAATACAATATTATTCTAGTTCTACGCTGACGAAAGAGTGCTTGTTAATATGTAAGAAATGAAAGAATAACTAAGATCTCTATTATTCTTTCTAAATGAAAGAATATTTTCGTTAATAATACTAGTATAGTATTTTATATTGTTCTATTATGTCGACTGCATTGTTTTTATGGTAACAGTTTAATGGTTAATATGTAGATTTAAGTCACGTATTTGATTCTAGTTCGATCTGCCTTGTGCATTGATGAATAATTATGTTTTCATAAAAATCACCATGAATGTGGAGCATACCATTCAAATACTACATATTTTGTTGCGTACGTGGTACATAATTTAATATACCTATTGTAATTCTAACGTGTAGGAATCAAAATCAAAAATTCTTTATCAAATTTAGGCCGACATAGAAAGTATTCCAGTCACCGATAAGAGGCGGAAAAAAATTCGACCGGATTTATCTTCCTTTTTATTAATTAACACGCTTTTATTAGCTTCACCTGTATGTATGTATGTATGTAACCGACCCCTTTGAGCTCGATTTTGTCCTACTTTGAATGATCAGATTTAATTCAAACTTTGCACACTTGTCAAAAGTCGATGACAATGCAATAATCCGATCAAAGCATTCGATTATCCTATTTAGATTCGCCAGGATTAATTAATTTCTTTCCGCATTCTTTGCATGCGAGTAAGAGAGATAGAGCTAGTGCGCGAACTACGCATGGGTGCAGTTCCACACTTACTCTTTCGGGCATGCAAGGTTGTACAGTTGATCATGCAGTCATTTATTTGGGTCCGCGATTGTTTGCTGCTGGACAAGCTTATGTGGCACTTAGTCGTGGAAGATCCTTGGACGGTATACGAATTGAAGAACTTAATTGCTCAAAATTAACAGGAAGAACTTCATGTAACAGTGAAGCATTGAATGAAATGATTCGATTACGAAATAAACCATAAAATCTACGATCAGTCACAGAGTGGAAATTCACACTCATCCTCATTCTCAGTGCCGCCAAAAAATTCGCTCCTATGATTATAATATTATGTAAAGTGATTACGGATTGAAAATTCCATACTCAAGCATTAATGTGACTGACTGTATATATAAATAAGGTTGCACCTCTATGTGTCTCGCTGTTTATATTGGCATCATAGAAATCTTTGAATATGTGTTCTTAACCAAGATACAATCGGAACACATTTGTACATATTAAGGGCGGTTGATAGTTAGTAAATCGAACTAAATAATTTATAGTTTAAAAAATTTAACTAAAAAATGAAAAATAAATAATAGTTTAAAAAAACTAAAAAACACGCTTTCATAAAAAATCCAACTAAAAAAGAGAAAATAAAATTTAATAAATTTGATTAAGTACAGTGTAAAAAAAAATGAATGTACATTATTGTAAAAAAAGCGTGGGGTGTATTCAAAGTGCTTTTTAAGATACTATATTATCGAAGTGATGATTCTTCTACTCATTATCTGTCAATAAAATGTTTATAATTATTGACACTATGCACCCCACGCTTTTTTTACAATAATGTACATTCATTTTTTTTACACTGTACTTAATCAAATTTATTAAATTTTATTTTCTCTTTTTTAGTTGGATTTTTTATGAAAGCGTGTTTTTTAGTTTTTTTAAACTATTATTTTTTTAAAGTGCAAGTAATGTAATGAATAATTACATTATTTTTAGGAATTCGTTTCCATCTATCATTCATTCATATCCACCCTATAATAACCTTTTCTCAGTAAAACCTGCTTGACAAGCTTCTTGAACTTATTGTCCGGTAAATCATCCTAAGAAACATCTATTAGACTTACTGAGTCTAAAACACGGAATGGCTAATTGTGTTTATTTCTAATATTTAAACTATGCCAGTTATGAAAAAATCTAGCTTATCTAAGTTTTGCGGACATTCATATAATAGGTCTTTACCTATGAAATTGCGCTCAGCAAGTTGGTTGGATCTTGGTTCAGCACCTAAACAATGCCCTAAACGAAAACTTACCCCTAGAAAAGTGATGGTCACTGTTTGGTGGTCTAGCGCCGGTGTGATTCATCACAGCTTCTTACCAAATGGGGTGAGCATTACTGCAGATGTGTACTGTGAAGAACTGAACACAATGATAGAGAAGCTGGTACATCTCCAACCAGCATTGGTCAATCGCTCGTCTCCGCTGCTCCTGGACGACAACGCGCAACCACATACTGCACAACAGACGGTCTCCAAGTTGCAAGAACTGGGGTTGGAAGTTCTCCGTCATCCGCCCTACTCACCAGACCTTGCGCCTACAGACTACTACTTTTTCCAGAATTTGGATAACTCCTTGGCGCGAAAAAAATTCAATACCCGAGAGGCAGTATAAAATGCCTTTGAAGAATTTGTTGCCTCCCGTCCAGCTGATTTCTTTAAGAAAGGCATCAATAAACTACCACTGCGCTGGCAAAGATGCATTGATTGCATGGGTGATTACTTCGATTAATACAAATAAAAAATACATGAAAAAAATCGTTTAAATTTTTTCATACAAAACGGCAATTTCATAGGTAAAGACCTAATATTTTTCAAATATGTCATAATACGATAAAAATGTTGAAACTTGTTTTTTAGTGAGTCACGAGATCTCATCTTGTAAAAGGACTATAATGTAACCGATTTATACTCAAGCCAATGCAGAAAAGTCGCGCGTCGTCAGAGAGTCTCACAATAGCCATAAAATTTTCTTACAATTATCAACAAATAAATGAAGTTTTGAAATATAATTATTGTATTCATTCTTATTTCGCTTTGTCAGACGTGATTTATTTATTGAATGTATAATCTATTTTGCTAATAGTTTCTAGTTCACTAGAGGATGAAGTAATTGTTACTTTGGCATCCAATCAGCTGAGCTACCAGATTGCCTTTGTGGCGAACATCAGGGTGACCATTTGGTCGGACGCGTCATTTTCAATCGCGCCCTAAAATTGGGTTTAATTTTAATGGCTTTAGTTAGTGTAGTTCTCACTCTATTATAATATGTATTATGATTTAATTTATAAGCTTAGGATAATTTATTTAACTGAAGGAATTTACTTTGTTACAATTTGAAGTATAAACAATTTCATGTTAGTAATTTTTACAAAGTAGGCAATAAAAATGTAATCTAATACAATTAATAAAACTGAAGTATCTGTTTGTAATGTCAAAATAATAGCTTTTTACTAAATGCGTATGAAACTATATACGACAACTATAACAAAAAAAAAAACATTTTTAAAATTTTTGTCTGTTAGTTACAAGTTATTTCTGAAACGGTTGGACCGATTTTGACGGGACTTTCACTCATAGATAGATAGCTAATGATACAGGGAGTAACTTTGTCTACTTTTATTTTAGAAAAATAATTAGGGAATGCTTAAATCATAAGAGATATAGCAAATTAATGTAGTATAATATATAATTGTAGGCATTAAAGAGACCTACAAAAAGTCCCGGAGATTAGGTATACGTCTATTTTCTGAACTCTTTAAAGCGTGCGGCGTTGTCCGCGTGGCGATGCGCTTGCGTTCCGAGACGGACTGTTTGCGAACGAGGAGTAGGCGAGGAGGGTGGTTATGAGGTGGTAGGTTTAGCAGGAAATATTTAATGCCTTGTAATTTGACACGCGCCAACATCCTCCCCCACGTTGAGAAAATATAATTTTCTCAAAAAAAAAAAAAAAGAAACATTAATCTAAATGAGAAAATGCTAAATATAGATAATTAAACAAGTCTATAAAAACGCTAAAGTGCCAAGCGTTAGTCTAAAATAAATGCGTATTAAATATTAAAGTGCGGATTAAGTATTAAAGTGCAGAATAAATATTATAAAATTGCGGTATAATTATTGCGAAGGTAATGGACTTAATTTAACTACAGGGCGTTTTAGATGACCATTGGCGGTCTTTACCAAAGCGACTCTAATAACTCCGTCTGAACCAGGGAAAACTATAACTCCCATCGGCCATCGTAATGGTGGAATGTCGTTCTCATGAATGATTACTACGATCCCCACTTGAATAGAGTTAGATTTTTTATCAAACCTTTTCTGTCCTATTTGCAAGATGTGCAAATATTCCAAATGCCACTTTTTCCAGTATGATTGTACCATCTGGTCAAGTAATACTTTTCTAGAAGCGAGACTTATAGAATCCTCCTTACTTATATCGTAAGCAGGTAAAAAAGTAAGCGGAGATGACATTATAAAGTGCGCGGGAGTAAGCGGTTCTGGATATGGATCTTCAGATAAAAGAGATAGCGGACGTGAATTTAAAATTGTTTCTATTTGTGTAAAAATAGTAGAAAGTTCTTCGTAGGTCAATAACTGAGTACCTATGACTGTGTATAGATGAGTTTTTAAACTTTTTATATTTGATTCCCAAATTCCCCCAAAGTGGGGTGCGCGAGGTGGTATCATATGCCATTAAATGCGACGGGTAGCCAATTCTTCAGCGATCACTTTTGAATAAGAATGCGAAGAAAGAAAATTATATAACTCATCAAGCTTGGCTTTGGCCCCAACGAAGTTTGTACCGTTATTCGAATATATATTAGCGACTGGGCCTTTGCGTGAAATAAAGCGTTTATATGCGTTTAAAAATGAGTTTGAAGTTAAGTCGGACACTAGTTCGATGTGAACTGCCCTTGTTACTAGACAAATGAACAAACAAATGTAAGCCCTTTGACTCCTTTGACCTCTGCGTCTATATAAAGTGATTTTAATAGGTCCACAGTAGTCTACACCTGTGTGTGCGAATGCTTTTGTTTCTCGTACGCGATATGATGGTAAGTCAGCCATTTTTGGACTCGGAAGCACTGGTGCACATTTAAAGCAGAAATTACATTTGTGTATGCGTTGTCGTATAACATTTCTAGCGGAAATTATTCAAAACTTTTGACGAATAATAGAATTGAGCAAATGAGCGACCACATGGACCACATGCAGTGTGCACGGTGAAAATAATCTATTAAAAGGGAAGTCACATGCTCTTTTTTAGGCATTAATATCGGATGCTGAGCGTCAAAAGGTAAGTTAGAATTCGTTAAGCGACCTCCAACTCTAATTATGCGGTTTTCGTCCAAAAACAGATCGAGCTTTTTTAAACTGCCATCAAGTAATTTATTATTATTTAAGCGTTCAAGAATTTGAGAAAAATTATTACTCTGGACAGCGCGAACTAAGAAAATTTCAGCGGTCATAATGACAAGTTGTTTGCTTCCGATATGGTCGGAGCAAGTTCTCTTTTCGGTGGCATTTTGAACAAATACGACAAATAAAACTAATAACAATATAATATAGGAAATAAGAAATTGAAACTATTATTTGATACGCGGTTAAATAAAAAGTTATTCAAGTAGCAAGCCTGAAATTAATGATTATTTAGCGAGATAAATTTTTCAAACCACCCTGGCACAGAACTAACAATTATGTGATTTTTGTTAACAATTAATGCGTTTTGGAGTTTATAAGGAATACATACGTTTATATGTGCAATTATATGCATCTTATAGCGTTTGTTATATATGCGAAGTAACAATGCGGTGAGGTTCCTGGCGTGTGATACAACGTGAACTTTGAATAATAAAATTTATATATAGGGAACTAGTTGCAATCCTGGGAGAAGTGACCAAAAACAAATTTTACAATTTTGCGCGGAGTTACACTTAAATACTGTGTGTATCAAACTTAGACAGTTTACACATCTATTTTTAGGTTTAATAAAATCGAATTTCTTTGTTGCGTATAAAGATTTAAACGAATTACATTTGTATAAATTATCATGGTCATTTTTATTACACAATTTTTATTTTTATTTAAATTAACATCGCGAGTTATAAAAGAGTGGACTGTATTTTGCGAGCGATCAACACGAGAATTTTTATTTTGATAATTAGCGGAAGAAATGCTCGGTCGAGTCGAACTAAATGCGGGTTGGGTATAGGTATATATTTTACACTGACTCCTAATAAAATCAATAAAACAATCGAAAGAAGGTATTTTTTCTTCGCGAGATTCCATTTCAGAAGCTTGAGTAGTGTTTGAATTAAACTTTTTTAAAGCGATATGTAATAAAATATAATCTGCGAGGTCATTAATTTGTAGGTTTTTCAATGCGCCTACTGCGGATACATAATTATCTAAGAAATTTTGAAAACTGGCAGCGGAAGCGGTCGCGTTCATTTTATAATTTTAAGTAGAGGCTAAGATCCGTGTGTCCTCATACCGATCTACTAGTGTATTTTTCACATGTATCGTTAATGTGAATATTTTATGTTTTCTGAAGGTTTCACTTCTGCCGCGAACTGCAAACATGTTTTTTTTTGTTTATAACAGACTTCATGTATGGATGTTCAGGCATAGCTTCTTTGTTTATGAACCGATTTGGATGATTCTTTTTGTTAGAAAGGAGATATCTCATGGATGTTCCCATTTTAATTTAATTGGTGTTGGACCTTCAACTTCGAAGATACACCAGGGAACTTCTCAAAATCATTAAGTTTGTTTTCTTTTTTGATAAAAATTGTTTTGTTTAATCTTATGTGATCTTTTCTATCGTATCTATTATATTGAGATATTTATTAGTTCAGATAATATAGACTTTTTTTGTCCATAAACATTGAATTTGTGGTTACAGTACATATGAACTTTAATCTAAATCTAGGTCTAAACCACATCAGCGGCCTTTTGGTCATGTCAGTGTTTAAGCTCTGGTAACTGTTTCAGACTCGAATTTGAGGGAGACGAGGGTATTAGGATAAGGGTGAATTTCCTGAGATACACCATGGAAGTTACATCGTGGTTATAGCTATTTCAAACATAATTACAGAGGGAGAATTAATACCTATGATATTACAAGCGTTCATAGGCTAAGGTAAGTAAGTAATGTATCAGGCGGGTCGTAAGCTTGCTTGCCAATTTTGTAGTGTATAAAAAAACGCGTTACCGCGCGTTCATCTTAAACAGGGTCTTAAGATTTGTATAATATAAAAATTATTTCGATAGAAATGCAAACTAATTCACTGGAAGTTCTTTTGATGGAATACTTATTTTAGCTTTAAAACTAAGCCCTTTAATTCTAAATGAAAATTATTGAGACGAAGTGAATTGTTCAAACTCGCAAATAACAACCTTTAAAAATGTTCAAGACTTTTGAAATGATTAACGTTGCCAAAAAATAACGAACCGCTACATTCCAATTTAGAAAATTAATAGTCAGATGTGTCCTAGAGATTGAAATTACTTCTTTATAAATATTTTTTGCAACATATTCTTTTGATTTCTTAAAAACATTGCATGAATCTGCATTGTCCGAGTCAGTATGTCTTTCTGAAATTTTACTTGTTTTTTTTTATTGCGTTAGTAGAGGGTTAATTTGAAAGTTACGCACACACCATGTTGACGAAAGTACGATATTTAATTAAAATAATGTTTCTTCTTTTTCTTCGTATCTTGGCAACTAGTCTTCTTCAATGAAGACCATTACTGCCATTATCAAGTGAATATAGTGTCTTGTCTTATGACGATTTCAGTATCCTAACAAGATGGTGGCTCCCTTGTTAGAACGTTCTAGGGAGGTTTTTTGGCATCTCAGAATGTATGCTTCCAGTTTATATTTATAATCCACTTTATATACGCACAAAAACTTAAACTATATCATGCAAAACGCCACCTATATTACACAATTAAAACAAACTAAGTAAATTAATTAAAAAGCACAAAACGTCACTTCAAGTTACCGCCCAAAAAACCCAAAATAATGTTTACTTATACACCGTTAAATTTCTACAATAAAAAAGTTAGTCAAATGAGTGTACATTAACTTCAACATATTTTTGGCACCAAAGAAAAAAAAAAATAGAGTTTTTGTTTTGGACGCCAAAGAAGTAGGTATAACATATAACGGGTGTATTTTTTCCTATTCTTATATAACAAGATTTTAAATTTTCCATATTTGTTTACTAGAAGGGACATTACTTGAAAACTAATGAATAAAGGTTAATGTAATTAATAGGTTAATATAGGACTGAATTGGAGAAAGGATTTAGGTTACATATCTTTACGTTTTGTTAAAGGAACTATGCAATAATAATAAAAAATACTATGAGCCATAACTAAAGGACAGGCCGTTTTTAATCTGGATAAGATATGTAATTCTCGTGGAACGTCAAAACTATTCACGTGAATGGAGTTGCGATCACAAACATCTTCAGTCTTCCATTTAGCAAACATGCAGGATAAGTAGCATTAGTTGTATTAAAGGGTACAGGATCCAAATAGACTTTACGATAGCAAGGTTTTAGTAATTACGACATGATGGAAGGTTGGAAGGGAGGCTTTAAGTGTTATGTCCTACAATTTGACCCGCGTTCCGGTCGAGGGGCCATTCACTTTTGAACGAGACCCAGGCTTTATAGACTGGATATACGGTAGCCTGTAGTAATGACCAACTGGAATTTAGGCTTTTTAAATTTAATTTCAAAAGAATAATGTTCTTTTTTTTTAGGGATATTAATTTTTTTACCCTTTTGTCGAAGTTTTACTCAAAAAAGGCTAAACCGATTTTTATAAAATGTTCTACAAAATAAGTTATGTTAATGCTCAGTTGATAGGCTATATGAATTGTTATTAATATGAGTACAAATAAAATTCCATTACGAAAATATGTACTGTGTAATAAACACACGAGAAGCTGCAGGGCACTGCTAGTTGCATATAAAATTCGTCTTGAGAATGAAATGAATAAATAGTCTTTGGCCACTCTGTATTACCAGTGATGATGGGATGTGGTCGCTAACTATGTGGCCTTATAAAAAGCTCAAAATCAAGTAAAAATAATGGAGAGGGTTATGTTTGAAGTTTCTTGCATGTGGTGTAAGTAGCTCGTAGAACCAATGGCTAATGGGACTGAAGAGTTCTCAAGTGGTGATCGCGTACCAGAATATTCAATATGGGCAGACCTGCCACAAGAAGGACCAACGAACTGGTGAAGATTATGTGAAGCCACTAGATGCAAGCAGCGCAGAATCGGTCGTTGTGGCTATCTTTAAATATTACTTATCTTCCACACTAATAATTTACGTGATATAGGTATATCTTTATTGATCGACTTGATATGTTTCACTTTCAAGTGTGCACAATACTTAATTGTGCATCAAGTAGTACGTTCACCATATTTTATGCTACGTCGTTACCACAGATCTCATCTTCACTTATCATCAGGTAGGATTCTGTTTAAGCGGTAGCGTAAAACCAATTTCAAAATCCTTATTTTTACGTATCCTACTCATAAATTTTTGCACATAATTACCCTCAAAGAATTTTTTTAATACAATAAAGGTGGTAAATAAATACACGGCCCACCTGATGGTTAGCTGCTACCGTAGCCTATGAAGCCTATAGCCATAGGCATCATCAGCGGGTTACCAACTTTGTACCAACCAACTCTAAAAGCTCCGGAAAATCTACATATCGTAGGAACACAACACAAGGTTATTTGGCTTCGATTTTTTGTAGGATGGAGGTATTCCATCAGTCGGACTGCCCCAAGTAGAGGGCAAACTTCAATGAAATTTCTCTCTAGCCTATTTCTCTCTAAGGAATACCCACTATTAAGGAATACTGTACATAAGCAAATAAATAGGAAAGATAAAACTGTTCACCAAACGAATCAACAAGAGACGTGTTTGCCAGTTTATTTTGCAAACAGTCCAGCAAAAAACGATCAAAACAAACGACAATATGTCAGTCACCGTGTCAGTTGATATGACACTTGTGCCTGATTGGATCGCAAACACTATACATATGATGAATAACCAGCCAAAGTAACTTTTCTATGTATTGCCTTTCACGATCAGTCATTGCGTATTTAGTAAAGTCGGCCGTTGAGAAACTTATAGACATGACAACAAGTATTCTTGATAAATTACAATTTTTCTATTACTTAAAATTAATGAAGTGCAAGTTATTCTACTGGAAACGAGACAACAAACAATGAACAATAATTATGTTCACGCTCAAAATCAAGCTTATAATATTATCGAAGCGTGACACATATGACGAATGGACAAATGAGAACAAACCATTGTAAATTAGACAGAATGAAACTAGGCGTGAGGTATAACAGGTAAAACAAGATACCTGTTTCTTTTATATACTACAAAGGTGGAAACAAGGATACGGCCTGCCTGGTATCACTAGGGCGTTGCCAACCTTGAACCCACCTAAAAGGAGCTCCATAAACCCTATTCAACAAAGGAACACAACAAAAGGTTATTTTTGGCTGTGATCTTCTGTAGGGTGGAAGGAATTATTTCACCAAACGGGTTGCCCCATGTAGAGAGAAATACCCAAAAAAAAATCTGCACCCTACCTCTCTTTTCAGAAACCCATTCCAAATTATCAGCCTGTTACATGATGTTTTATGTCTTTCTATTACTATAATTAGCATGTTCCAAATGTTATTTGTTTGTACTTCTCTCTATAAAATTAAAATATCTTTACGCTTCGATAGAAGACAGCGTAATCCAAATTAAAATAGTTTTTTTTTAATTTATTTAATATGTTATTATACATAAAACAAAAGAATGGAACGTTAGCAACTACTTTAGTTAAAAACTGTCTTGTAGCCACACCGCCCACCTCTGGAATATTGTTCGGTTTTTCAAAACAATACAAAAGATAGAAAATAAACGTAATTTTAAAAGTAACATTGTAAAATAATCATAATGTAATATAAAACTAAAAAATATATCTAATTAAAAACGTGGGTATGTGGAACGAGTACGTAGGAACTCCTTTTTTTTACAGCTGATAACAGTTGTAAACTGTTACTTGTACATACCGGTTTTTAAACACTTACGATAAATACGCCTAACTATTAAATTAAATAGTAATTGATAGAACACGCGCGTATATCCTTTACATAATCTATCATTTTTAGGCTCAAATGCGCAAACAATTTACGCTTCGAAATATGCATACAATAACGTTAAGCACGGCAGACTGGCACGCAATTTTTGTTCAATCCACGTCAATAAAACTGGATAATGAACATGGAAGCGTTTCAGTGAAAAAAAAAGACCGCCCATTTACCGAGATCTGCCCGACCAAACGCCAATGAATATAGCGCCGATAATTCAGAGTCACGTAATTTCCGTGCCGTCAGTTTCATGTGGCTCGATCTACTCCGATCGTATACTACGTCACTCCTCAAATCCGGGTTTGAGTGATAGCGTTGAGCGATTTAATAATACTAGCGGACGCCCAATGATCGAAATTCAACCAGTGACTTTTCAAACATAGACTATTTCCTGTTTGAAATTTGCAGCATGAACCTAAACAATGAATATTATATCACTTGCTGTTACTTTTCATTGAGTGACAATGTCAATATTTTGGGG
This sequence comes from Saturnia japonica, assembly GCA_033032175.1. NCBI lineage: Eukaryota > Metazoa > Arthropoda > Insecta > Lepidoptera > Saturniidae > Saturnia > Saturnia japonica. The sequence continues at coordinate 2,528,106 of CM065317.1, forward strand.
GGTCTATGTTTAATGGCACTGGTTAGGTTCAGATTCGCAGTATTAATTTATTTTATTTAATATATTAGTAACAGTATTATAGATAAATTTTAGCTTTCTACACTCCTTCTCCATATAAACTTTAACCATGTCAAATCTCAGTCTTCCGTGCACGCATTACGCATAAAAAGGGGTAGAAACTTCTTGCTTCACGTATTAATATAATGATGATCACTAGATTACATTACACCCAAATCAGCTTGGTGACGTTTGCGTTTGAGAGTGCAAGGCATATGGTAACTAGCACAAACTGGTTCATTTTGGTTTTAGCACTGTACGTATAAATACTAGTACAAATGCAAAAACATTTTCAATCTGATTTATTTATATATTTAAATTTTATTTTAAACACGATCATAGATATTATATATTGTAGATTTTTGAACGTATGTAGATCAATACGAAGACACACTGAGTAACATTTTCAACTATAGTATGTTATGATGATATGGTATGGTATGGTATATTATTTGTTGAAATTTCTAAAATATTGTGTAACGTATTATATTTGTATGTATGCAAATTATGTAAAATAAAAATTAAGTAATATAAGTGATACGAGTCTCTATGAATTGAATTTTGTGATATATTAACAAAGTTATTATTGACCAAAACATTACAACCTTCATCATGCCGGTCTGAAAGCGTTTGGAAAGGATATATACTTATATACGCAATTATTCAAAAGAGAGTTACTCTGACGGTTATCGCCATCTGCGTGGTATTCGCGACCTAGTAGAGTACAGATTCCTAACATCCTATATATCATATTTTATGTTATTATCTACATTTTTAAAATATAAAATTAAACGTAAGATATAAAATAAATCCAACTACTAGCTGAAAAGATATTTGATGTATTAAAAAAAATCATATTATTTAATTTACGCTGGTAGTAAATATTTTTTTTTAATCTCTCATGGTGTCGGTCGTTTAATTACGAAAGCTGAACTTATCAAAATATTCATATCATTCTTGGTTGTCTATAATTAATGTTAATGATTTTTTTTCTTTAAATATATTATTAAAATCCACTATAATTAAGACATAAACAGTTAATAGTAGTACCCAACCTTTACCCACAAATACAAAGCATCCCTAGTGTTTCGCTCAGGCTTCGCGTCCCCCTCTTTTCAATACTGTGAGAGCAGGAGGACGAGTTTTGCGGTCACGCATTGAGTTGTATGGTGGGTGACACCGAGAAGGCATTGAGCACAGGACTAGTTTGATGCTTTGCGGTCTAAACGAAATTCTTGGAGTGGTTTTATTATTATGAGGTGTACTGAATTCCCTTGAATGGTTCAATTTTGAAACGAAATGTGTTCTGTAAGACCCTTTTATAATTATCCATACCGTAAAACTTTGACCCTTTAAGTTAAGGGAAAACGGTAACCATTTGTGTTAACAAAATCTAAGTTAGTTTGTTTAAGGTCTGCTGAGTGAGTAAAACAAGCCATTTGATGTCTTAAGAGTAAAGGTATAATAGGAAGGTTTGGTAATGAGTTTCACCTTAATATCTTTTTAAACCCCGACGCAAACAAAGGGGTGTTACATGTTTATAATATTATATATTTGTCCGTAGTATCGTCGCTCCCAAACGGATGAACCAATTTTAATTTCATTTATTATTGTTTGAAAAGTTTCTTGATCGTGAGTGTTCTTAGTTGCGATTTATAAAAAAAAACTTTGGAAACTTCAAAGTGCGTGACTCATACCAATTATTTGATTTTTAAGAAAAAGAAAATCAAGTCGTACCATTGACTTATTTGTATTAATTAGACAACTGAACACAATAATGTAATTTTAATTTTAGATCCAAGTAAATAGTGATCTTTTATTTATAAAAAAATATATATTTTATTAATAAACTACAGGTACTAGGCTATTGATATTAAATAGGTAATTGTTAATGTTATTTTGTAGATAATAAACAAAACTTTGTCTCAATACGTCCATATTTCGGGAGTTATCGTAAACACCTCGTAAAAAAATTATTTCAGTATTTTTTAAATAGCAAAATAAAATGTTTTTTTTACGGAATATGAGATAGATTATTTATCTTTAGATAGATTATTTATCTACTCATATTATGGTATAAGTGCTAATTGGTTGTGGTAGAGGCAGTTTAAGAGCAAAAAAATTGCTTAAATTTGACGTCTCGGGAGTAGAGCACAACTTCATCCGCTTCGCGTTATTAGGCGTCTAGCAGTCCAGCTGTTTGTTGCTAATCAACTATTTTCTAGTTGATGAAGGGAAGTAAACAACTTCCCCGAGTCTGATAGATTTGAAATTTCGTGTTCTGTTATTACAATGATATTGCAAGGACATGGTAACCCTGATTTGATGCTGCAACGTCATCGGAAATCTTCAAGATATCCAAATCCTAACCAACTTACAGCAGATATATCATTCTTGGGCTCATTAGAATTTTCTCAATGAATAGGATATTTGCATCGCTTTTATTTCTTATTTTTAATTGATCTTGTACATTTTTTTTAGTTTATTTGATATACTGACCCTCTATAGTAACCCAGTTTATGTATGTAGCAACGATATTAACCGCATGAATTCTGCTAAATGCTACTTCACTACTCACCTTATGAGACCAAACTAGCAGATTATTCTACGTCTCAGATTGTAGGGATTTTGCTTCGTTGACTCGCTTAAAGTGCATGTTTTGGCGAACAAATTTTGCCCAGGAGAATTGCTGAAAAGAACGAACACGTACTAAATGAGATTTTTAGTTTAGTATACTGTTACATATTTCCAGTTTACCTTTTACATATATAAAAAAAAACACCTTAAACTCAGAGGTAGCGTTTTCGAACATATAATGCATATAACTTGTGCTTTTATTGAAGGAAATCATCGTTTTCAAACCATAGCGTGGTGGCAGGGTATTTTATATTATCCACCTGGTTAGCTAATACACTCAAGTTGAAAATATGCCGCCAAACACCTATAGATGTGTTCCAACAACTGCACTTGAGAGCCAGTCCTCGAATAGGCTTAGCGTCTTACCATCTTGGGGCTCATTGCAAGTAAACACTACGAAAGAAAGTGTCCAAAAACGGTAAAACATATAAAAAATTAAAAAACAAAACGTATTTATTTTTCGTGCTACAAATTTGAAAGCTTGAACCAAAATAATTGAATTGAGATTCCATTGGTTTACCGTTCATTGAAACACCTCATTTAAATAATCCCTCCATAAAACACAACTACGAATATATTTCGCTGCATCATCTTATGCCTCACCCGTCACATTCTTCAAATGTTTTTTTTTTTATATATAAAAATACCGTAACTTTGTATGAGAAAACTACATACCAGCCCTTCAACATTTTCCTTATATCGCTTTATGTCAGAACTTTTTGCCTATGTTTTTGCCGAGAGCAACCAACCACGAGAGATATATTCCGTAAATGCTAGGCATGGGGTCCGTGTAGTGTGTGATACGATTCATTTTAGAAACTTTATTTTAAATAGAGATCTTTTTCAAAGAACTAATTTTAAATGGGAGTAAATTCTCATTAATTTTTTGAAAATATTTCATAAATGAAGAACTGTATCAGTTTGCAAATGCGACCCAAAAACAATAGATAATCACCAAAATGATAACTGATTTTAATGTAAAATTATAACCAAAAATATTAAATTATCCTGTCTTTTTACAGCAAGTGCCTAATGTTATGGATTCTATAGATTCTGATAGACATATTGTTAAAATATAATTATTTACTTGATTTTTAAAATTTAATATGTTAACTAATACTATTACACTATTTGAGATTGATTTTTAATTATTATGAATGTAACTAATTTGTCTTTTATGTGATACTTTTTGACTGATATTAACTTTTCAAAATATTCTCAACTTTTTCATTTCATTTTATCTTAATTTTCTCGGTTATATTATGTAAAGGTCTGAACTAAAGCATACGGTGGTGGCCTTCAAAGGCTAGAGCGCTGTTTTTTTTCTTCTTTCAAATTATAATTGCAACTTAGTGTATTGACCATTCATTAAAATAAATAAATAAACTAATAATTGTTAACCAAAACATACTTAACAATCAACATTTGAATATTATTAAGATCTCGCACTCGCCAGCCGCTGCCACCGCCGTGTTTCAATGTTTCTCATTACTAGTCAAACCTAACCTAACCCAGCCATATCATTTAATAGGTACATTAATAGCGATTGCGATGGCGATTAATTTACCTTTTATTACGATTAATCACGAAAAAATACGATTAATTACCTTACCTTCCTTTTAGCCCCTATTTCCACAAGGACTTCTAGAAACCCTACTCACCACAGGAACATATTTGGCTGCGATATTCTGCAGGGTGGAAGTATTCTACCAGTTTGGCTGCTCCAAGTAGAGATAAATTTTGTGCCCTACCTCTCTTCAAAGTAGTAGGTAGTAGAAAGTAACAGTTTTTAATCTGTTTCAAGCGGAAGGAAGAATGTACGATGTATTTTTTAATTACCATTGTCATCAGTCGAATTTTAATATTACAAACAAATGAGTCGTTAATACAATTTTAAATAACTTTATTGATGCGTTTACTAAAAATAACGTTTTTTACTACCTGCTATTTTCCCATCACTCATTACGCAAGTACACTATTACCTGAAGGTGACCAAGGAAGTTTCGTGAAAAACCTTATTTTCTTGGAATTAAGTTATCAAAGTTGAACACATAAAGTTTTCGGGACGAGCTTATTAAAGATACTGAACGCATGGCAGTGCTGTCACATATTTATTCTGTTTAATAAGTTTTCGAACTTTCCAATATATTTCAGTCCTGCAAAGGTTTGGAGGAGTATAATATTAATACCTACGTTCTTTTTTTTATGAAATGGACCTAATGTAATGTTTGGTCTTCGTGTTGGGAATATTATTGAATTTGAAGTGGCTTTAGGTTTACAAAAAATGTATAGATGACAGTATAAAACACAAAGTATTTGAAATTAAATTTTTCTTTTTTTAAATCCTGTAGATTGAACAATGTCGATTTATTCGTCACCATATATTTGAGAAAATCTTCTATATGCGTTAACACATGTTGCAAGGGCTTCTCGTCTAAAGCCGTATAAGCAAACATTGGAGCCATTTTAAAGAACTACCTTAAAAAATGTATAGACGCATATATTTGAGACAAGGGCGTGTCTAATTATTCTTGGAAAATCTCACTGCATTGCGGTCTTTCAAATTTATACAGCAGTTGTGACCCCAGGATCGCATTATCCCTTCTGTGATCGATATCACAATAATACCAATACGGTAATTGGTCGATACCAATACGTATTCTTTAGCTTGGTTATGCCATTTACTGGATTTCTTGAAAGCGAGATAGTTGTCGACTATTTGGCCGACAGTCATTTTGCTAGAAGTAGATCCAGTTTCTGTTATCGCGTGATCACGACGCAAACGTCGACGAGCCACATATTCAACTCTTCGGGGATCTTGATTTTCACTTCTACTTTCGAAAGATATCGCTCACTGAAATTTATATTAAATAGATGTCTTATTAAAGATCACGTTTACTTTATCACAGCGTACCATTCTCATTTAAAACGAATAGGGGTAATTTTGAAACTCTGTCCTTGGCGCTATTATCATACATCTTTTGATATACTCATCGCTAATCTTAGTCATTTAAGCTACACCACAAATTCTTTTACAGTCTCAGTTCTACGGTAACCTCCATCTCAGCATCATCATGTTCTTACCTCTTATACTACTTAAGTAGGGTCGGCACAACATGTTTTTTTCTTCCACTCTATCAAATATCATCTCAGTATTAACATCTTTTATACGCATATCATTCTTCATACAATCTATCCATACCCTCTTCGGTCTTCCTCTAGTCCTGTATCCATCCACCTTCATACTTAACATTCTTTTAGTTATATAACTTTCATTCCTCCTCATGACATGCCCATACCATGCTAGCCTATAACCCGTCAACTTCTCAGTGACTGGTGCTAAGACTTCGTCTAATAAAATCATTTCTGACCATATCCATACTAGTAACCTCCATCTCAGCACGAACTAAAAAGTTCTCTATGGCTTACCTTTGTCGTACCGTGTATTTATGAAATCTTCTCCCGGCCAATGTGTTCCTCCTTCTGACGACATCAGGTGCTTTAAGCGTAACATGAAGAGATATTTATGCAGGCTGGTAAAAAAACATACATGCTGTGTAAGTAAAAACATTATTTGGGTACAGTTATGCGGCCTTACCGCTTAGAGCGTTTTCTTCTAGGCAACCTAAAAAAAACTAAAAATATTAAATGAAAATAAATTTAATGGTGGTAAACACATAATATGAGGTATATAGAAATAGCATACACATATACTACATAAACAAAAAACTATAAAGTTTTCACACATAACAATAATAATATTAATTAATAATAATTCACACGCACAAATGAATTAATTGAATTTAATTCAATGAAATATCGTATTGTGTTGCTAAATGATTCCTTCTTCCTTTACAATTCAAAATGTATTTTGTACTAATTCCACCCTGTTGGCGTCACGCCAAACTTGCGAACTCAAGTAGTGTACGATGAAGGTCGTTTCACATGTAACTAACTACAAGACGATATGCATTAATGCCTAAAGCATTTTATTTCAATTCCAGTATAAAAAAGATATACATGTACTTTTATCACTTATTGCTATGTTTATACGAAACATTCTTGCATTATATTTAGTTGGTCTCTTTTTAAACTCGAGCTAGCATAACTCAAATTATGAAATAAAGAATACAATACATAGTACTACTTCTTCAGGTATTATTGTCTATGTTCTGTCCTACATCAATGACTCAGGAATAAACATATAGGCACAGTGGAAGACTTAGCATTCGAACCTTCGGCTAAGTAAAGGTTGAAAAACAATCGCCTGCGTTTCGCAGGGCTGGCAAGTTTATAATAATTAATTAGAAGTTAAAGTAATACATATACACTCACCACTCTTGGCACTGATGTTGACGAGAGATACTACACAATTGACAAGTAATAGTCAAAGGGATATTAAGGCAATATCGAGTTAACAATACTTCATTTTGTATAGAAATAACTTTTTATTCATTATAATTCATCTTGAATTTTATGCTTAAGAAAGACATAACATCAATTAAATGTTAAAATGTTTGTTACTCTTTTATAGCCTATTAGCAAACACGACCACCTATTGCTGTGCTGTCTTGGAGTTCATAGAGAGTATTTATCTGATCTCTTCTAAACCTTACAGGATCACCCGCCAGGCTAATATAGAGATTGTCTGAAAATGTCATCAAAATCAATCCATAGGGAACATACATACAAACATCGATTTTTATGTATAAGAAGAAGAAGATATTACATTAAATATTTTCTAAGACTATGCCTAGGTGCTTTCTGGTACCTCTATCTCATAGACTTCGTTGGCTTCAGATAAGAGGTTTAGCCCTGAAAAGGTTCAGTTTTAAAAATATGAAGTCATCATTCAAGTGAGAATGCCCTAGTCGTTGGCTGTCTTTTAAAGCGTACAGTCAATAGTGCGGGTCAATAGTAGCTTAAAATTCACATATAATATGAATATTAATGTACGTGCCTTTTCGTCCTATGTGAATCGTCTTTTAACAACCACAGCGAAGTTTAATATACTATTTGTCGCACGAGAGATATTGAAGTTGGCCGTGGAAATTATTAAAGTGGCGTATTGTTGAGTTTCAGTCGTGTTTCGCTACACAGTACATCCGGTTTCGGGCTGAGTGATATCACGGTTTTATTGAAAACTAGCTGTGCTCCACAGTTTCACCCCTTGATCATTTTATCCGACAAACACCGAGCCCCCAATGAACGCGTGTAGCCTATTATACTTGTTCTCACGTTCCGTAATTCTTCTCAGCTTTCTCAATTGCTTCACATTCATGGTGACTGCTCTATATAATAGAGTCTTAAAGTGAAGTATATAACATGTACATAACTTAACGCAATTTATAGACTGTACGAATGTACATACGTGTAGAAGTATTTGCGAGAGCATAACGATAATATTTCATAGTAGTAAGCCCATCACAGTTAATCTCGTTTGGTTTATCGCATTTCAAGATCATCCGGTGAGGATTTCAAGCTAGTATCAAAGTGGTCACCGGCGATAAATTGCTTATCTATCTCTCGATTGTTACCGTTATTTTTGAAGTGAAACTTCTTAGGCGGCGATTCGATAATTGGACGAGAATTGAGAGTGCAATTTCAAGGACGCGTCACGTTTAGACACAATTAGTTAAATTAGAAAGAAAAAAGATATCGATAAGATAGCTAGCTACATATTGTATATACCACTAGCTATGCTCGTGGCATTGCTCACGTGGACTACAGAATGCTCGCGCGAATCTTGCTCCCCGCTCCCGAGTATTTTAAAGACAAAAATGCTTATTGTGCGTGTGTTCCTTTGAAGATAAATATATACTATTCCGGACTTTTTTCTAGGTTTTTTTAATGCCTATGATTATGTAGTAAATTAATTTGCTATAACTCTTATGGTTTACTCAGCATAAGCCATTTAAGCGCCTGAATTGATTCACCATGACCAATTTTGTTATTTTTGCGGAACCCTAATTCTTTTTCTAAAATTAAAGTAGCGTAAGTTACTCCCTATATCATCAGTTATCTATCAGTGACAGTCCTGTCAAAATCAGTCCAACCGTTTCGGAGATTACCCTGAACAAATAGACAGACAGACAAAAATTGAAAAAAATGGACTTTTTGTTACAGGTGTCGTATAAAAACTGTTATTTTGACATTACAAACAGACACTTAAATTTTATTAATTGTATAGATAATACACGGTTGAGGCTTAACGCGTCTACTTTTTAAGAAGTTTTATTTCTATCACGTGTACAGAGATCCACAAGCATTTCTTTTGTAACGTGCCTATCATCAGACAAAGTCTTTGTGCAAAGTTACAGTGCGATAGTACTGATGACCTTGCCTTACTACTATTAAAGAAAAGGATAAAATTACTTACTTCGGACCTGGTGGACCCAGCGTGATCAAATATGGCTTAGGTTCTAGAATGATGCAAAAATGATTATATTATGTATTCATATATAACTCTGAATATCAGTGTAAACTCTTTATAACGAAACTCAAGGGACTGAGCATTCTTTGTCATTATAGAGAGTTATCGTTATATGGAGTGAACAAAAAACAACCAAATTAACAAAAAAAATTAATATGTATGTCTTAGATAATAAATGCTTATAAATGATTGTTTACACATATAGTCTGATAACTTTGTCTGACGTTTTTTGCTATGCCAATACTTGTTTTGTATTATTTTATGTATTCTATTCATATCTTCTTCTATCAAACTTTTTCGTCCGCACTAATCGCTTTCCGTTTACTGGCCATGTTAACAATTTCAAAGTAGGTTTACGACTGATAATATGATATGTACCTAGTATGCTTGGTCGAAGACCATCATTTCCGAGAAAACAATGCGTCATACTGCACGTGTTCAAGGCAATTAAGGATAACAAAAGCTAGACCGACCTCGGATGTTTCGGAGCTTCAAAGTCTTTTGTTACCTGATAACATAACATAATCAATAATACCGATAATAAATATTTACTGTCTAAAAATATGAACACATTTCTTCGTAATAGAGAATGGCGTATCGCTATAAAGAGTGTTTCAATATGTGGTTTTTAACGCAAACCAACCATGTTGGGCTCACTTCAACGTTATAGGGAGTTTATCGTTATAAAGGATAAAGTTATAAAGTATTTACTCTATAATATAATCTAACCAATGGAGTTTATAATAAAGCTCAAGGTCACTCAAAGGGCAATGTAGAGAGCTATGCTTAGAGTTTCTATGCATTATTAAATCAGAAATGAGGAGATCAATGATGTCCAAAGTTATCATCATAGCTCTAAGAATAGCTAGACTTAAATGGCTGTGGGAGGAGCACGTTGCTCGTAGAACGGATGTCTGATGGAGCCAAAGAGGCTCGAGAAGCGGCCACGCACTGGAAGATGCAACGTGGACAGAACGGCCATAAGGTGGACCATCTACCTGGTAAAGGTTATGGGAAGTCGCTGGATACGAGCAACGTAGGACCGATCGTTGTGGTGAAAAGCCTATGTCCAGAGTGAATGTCTATCGGCTCAAATCATGAAGACGATAATATTCATAATTAAACATCAATTATAGAGTCCATCGAGGTGCATATTAATGCATAAAAATAGAATAAAAACGCTCTAAGAATAACGTTAGACAACGGTGTGACAGAATCCCCTAGTCCAGAAGCCTGACACGGCCGTTGAATTTTTATGTCACGTCGTCCACTCGTTATGTACAGTGTCGAATATTTTACCATTTTCGGTGTACGGAATAAGAAATTGTATTTTGTACATACATCACGGGTTTAACAATGGCCACTTGTGTGATAAATAGTGTTGTGACACGTTGAGGAATATGTTATATAAATCACGATATTCAATTCTGTTTAAGATTTTTCTTGTTTTTTATGAAGAAAGTACGTAAAATTGTTTTTTTTTTTTTGTTTTTTTTTTTTTTTTTTGTAAAATTATTAATGTGTCATGTTATTACACTAGCTGAGTTCTACAGTTTCACCCGTACTATTTGACCAACGTACCCGTGTAGTCTATCGTTGTTCCATTTTCTTTACTTGTCTATAACTTTCCGGATCGCTTTTCATTCATGGTTATTGAAGTCTGCTTTTTATGTATATAGTGTAAAGTTATTTAGCCTACTAGCTTTGTGCCCGCGGCTGCACGCGTCTTTTACTACGAAGTGGTTATTTAAATCCCGTAATTTTGTTTTAACTATTATTATCGACAATTCATATAATCTATCAATTCACTTCAATCAATATACTTCCCGAGTATAAAATTAGATTACCTTTCGCAATAAATTGGCTTTTAAATGTAAAAATAATTTATTAAATCTCACCTTTAGTTCCTGAGGTTAGTGCGTTCAAAGAAACAAAAAACTACCTAAAGCAAGTTTACGAATAAAAAAATAAAATCCACTTTCTTGGCAGACTATAATCTCGCTAAAAACTCCTAAGTATTCAATAGATTTTTGATACACATATTACCAGAAGGAATTTCTAAAACAGGAAATTATTTGAAGCTGCATTCAAATTGTTGGAGTTCATACCAAGGTTCCCTTGAAATAAATCAAGACAATTTTTAACAAAAAAGAAAACCAATTTCGATGATTCAAAAGAGTTCCCTGTTTTGTCTTCGAAGTTGGAGGTCCAATGTCAATAAAATTAAAACGAAACCACCCTTGACGTATCGCCTATCAAACAAAAAAAGAATCATCCAAATCGGTTCATAAACAAAGAAGTAATTGCTGAACATTCATACATTCGAATTGCGTAACCTTCGTCTTTTTTAAGTCAGTTAAAAATATTGAAGATCCCACCTAAAACTAAGCTCACACAAACTACATTTAGTTATCAAAGGGAGAGTACGAAAACTCAAAACGCAGTCTCTAAACAATCTCTAAGAATTAAAAACACTATGAAATTACGAAGCTACACACATATCTATACTTGTAAAAAAGTAGTGGAATATCTTCAAGGCGATACCAGTGACTATTTAGCTACTGTCAGCTAGACACAAACTGGGAGATCCCAAGGACCTCCTGCATTGGAGTAAATCCATATCAATCCTGCTTTTTTCGCCAAAAATAAATACCCAGTTTGTTCAACCGGAATTGAAAATGCAAATTGAAATATGAATCTATGTGTCCCCATGTAACTCACTGAAATATTGTATGTCTTTTATTGATGTGTATTTTATGTGTGAGAAATAAATGTTTTCTCTCTTTCATTAGTCCTTAGTTGAGGGTGTGTCTATACCCAGCCTATACTATATACTTAAAGGTCTTAATCGAAATTTATCCCTTCTTACAAATTTTAAGAGGACAGATGTGTCCCCTGAGATCTGCTAAAGTGATTATACGCTCCGCCGAACTACTTTACTGTGGGGGATGAATGTTCTAAAGTTTTTACTAAGTAAATGTATATATATAAAACTTTATATCTTTCTGTCAATTTGTACTATACGTGGACAATATTATTTATTACTAGCGGTACCCCGCTGCTCCGCACGCGTTTTGTTACGCAGTAGTGATTTTAACCTCGAAATTTTATTTTTATTTATATTGTTGATAATGGCTTATACTTTAAACAAATTTCATCAAAATTGGTTGCAAATTAGTTTAATGAATATGAATTTATGTATTATTATTATTAAAATTGAAAATCAATCTACACAATTAATAAAATTGAAGTGTCTGTTTGTCATTGACATTTCAAGATAACAGCTTTTTACTTGTAAAAGAGCTATTGCAAAGGGAGGACCCTCCGACCAGACGGGTGTTATGTCTGGCGGGCAGCTGCCCAACGGTTGTAGTCGGGTTCTTGTTTAAATACTCAATTGAAGAGTTAATTTCTATAGCGCGATATAGGATGCGTCGTATGTGGCTCGATAGATATCGCTACATACTAAAACCATATGAAAGTTTGTAACGGTACTCAAAACACAAAAACCATTTTTTTAATCTTTGTCTGTATGTCGGTTTGTTCCGGGTAATCTCCAAATCGGTTGCACCGATTTTGACGGGAGTTTCATCAGTAGTTAGCTGATGTTATTAGCAGTGACATAGGCTACTATTATTTTAGAAAAAAAATTAGGGTTCGCACAAATAAAAATACTGATCATCGCGAATCTGTTCTGGCGCTTAAATGGTTAAACATAAAGTATAACATAATTGTAGGTCTTAAAAACACCTGCAAAAGTATCTATATATCTTCGAAGGAACACCCACAATAAGCATTTTTTTCTATCTATTGGTGGTTGCCGTGATTTTAGAATCGTACAGTACCGTCATTTCAGTCAAATCAACTTCGTTAAAGATGAACAATAAGCATAATCTTTCTATGTATTAGTTTATACATGTACTAATGACATCATAGTATTTTATTCAAGCAATGATGGTTCAGTTGTAATGTGCACCTTCGGGTCTATCGACGTGAGTTCGAATTGCTGCAATGAAAACCCACTTTATTGACCGCCTGGTTATCTACTGCCCTCAAATTGAAAATCTGTCGTTAAGAACCTATAGGCATTTTCTGTCAACTGCAGTTCTTCACTAGGCTTAGCGTGCTACCATCATGTGCTACATCGTCACTTAAGATCAGGTGAGATTGTGCACATAACATTAAACTTATAACGATAAAAAAGTATACTAAAACTTTACCTCAAGTATAGAAAATACCTCAGTAAAAGAATTATAAAAAATTGTCGTGTAGTTTTCGAAACGAATGTATACCAAGATAAACGCATAGGTACTAAGGAAACCAAAACCTTCCTTTTTTTTGAAATCTGTTAAAAATATAAGTTTTCCGTTTTTCAAAACCCAAAACAAACAAATAAAATTTATTTACAAGCAGAATCGAGTATTTGAACTAGTTAAGTTTAAGCATGAGATTACTTTATGGAAAGAAATGAGGTTGTTTTGTGACAATGTTGGAAACATTCTGGAATTTTTACTTTAAGCGGCTTATGTGTAACGTTAATAACTTATTAAAACGTGGAAATGTGAAATTGAAAGCGGATTTATGTATTCTAAACATGTCGAGGAATAATAAAATACCAATAATTTTACTATGTATTATAATGTATTATTTGTGTTTAATACATAAATTCGTTCATAATTAATTTATAAATTAAACATGTAATATGTTTGAGATCTAACAAAGTTATGTGGTCCTTAAAATAAACAAATAAGTTTTATAAACATTGGTAGAGGGTTGTTTAAAAATACTATAGGGCATATAAAAATGTATTTAAACCTGGATTTAAAGGGTATAAAAAAAAACTTTTAATAATGCTAGATTAATTCTACTTTATCGATAACATGGAAAGAACAGTTTCACTTATTTAGTGCTGGTCCAAGAGCAAAAAGCCGGCCAACGAACACTTCTTGGACCGTCGATCACTCTTACTGTACATACAACAGTGCTTAGAAATCTGTTCACAGCACAGCAAAGCCAATTCCATAACAGTCATAGTTTTGAAAATCCAAATGTATGTGTTTTTTTAGTGTAGGCCGGGTCAGACCCTTTTCCATTTAGATCCCATCGCGCGATAAGTAACTTCGTTAAACTAACAGAACACATATTTATCGTAAATTAATATAACAATGGAAATACATTGATAAACACGTTAATAATACACGAAAAGTCTTTTAAAAAAATACAACATAGAATATTATTGTTATTTTTATTTTACCTCTGACACAGATCTCTGAGACTAGTTGAGCAGACGTTGTAGCTTCCTCTATGCGAGCTAAGCCTCCGAGCTTAAGACTCTCGAGCTGACAGCGACATGTTCCTTTTTTCAATTGACATCGTAGAAACAATTTGCTAGCGTCGAAGTTAACTACAGGGATCTAAGATTTTTCTATAATTAGTGAAGATGCGTTACCCGCGTTCTATTTTGTCAATAGTAAAGTCAGGTAATTGCCTGACATTTTCTTAGTCACATATTATCGTGTCGCGGATACACGTCATCATAACCCATATTATATATTCATTTCGTTCTAACAACAAAAATAACATATAATGTCTTTCTTTCTTTCCCTTTTTTGCGTACTATATAAATGAAAGCATTATCTATATTTTGTGTGTATAGTTTAATTACGCTGTTTTTTAGTGCAATGATGTTGGCGTATGACGCGTCTATCTATGTACTACTCGTGCGCGATAAGTTGAGACCTGAGCGCGGTGACGTCATTGTCGTGTCCTGGTACAGTGAACAAAAAAAGAACACAACTAGCTTAGTATAGTAAGTGACTAAAAAACCTATATTAAATAATGGCGTTGCGGGCTGTACAACGCGGGTGTCATCGGGGAAGCGGGTGGGGAGTCGCATTTCGCGCGGGTCTCAACTCATCGCGCACGAGTAGTACCTATATAAACATTTAGAAACAACAAAATTATTTAACGTAATTTTATAATCTTCTTTGTCTGTCCCTTATTTCATTATTTGTGTCGAGTCCCCTCACATTATTGTGCCATGCTAATCTGTCTCGGGTCTGGCAGTTGGGCTTTCTTGAGGTCACTCTTTATATTAGACCACCACGTCGAAGGTGAGCGGCCTTTACTTCTTCTTTGTTAACTGGATTGCATTTGAATCACCAAAAGGATACACTGCGTCGTCCGCTCTCGACCCGTAATTAAGTTAAACTGGTAGCCGTCATAAAAATATCACACCTAACCGCCAACCCCGATATCGCGATTTACCTACATATGAAATTATAAAAACCGCAATCGAAAAAACAACTTAAAAACAACGATTATTGCTTATAGTCAGTTATGTTCGCCTGGCGTTTTTTGCTGCCCCAGTAGTTAATTGTATTTTTTTATGTATTTTACTCATATCTTGGGTTACTGTGGGATCAAAATGATTATAAGAAAAATATTTTTCTAGTAACTTTGATGCATCAAGTGCTTGTTTGATGCTTGGTATCAGAGATGTGAATGGAGGCGTGGTATTAGAGACACGGCGTAACATTTTCAAACGTTTATTTATTTCACATTCCTAACTAACCCTTCAATCCAACAATTATTTATATACTATTCCTCTGTAAGTCAAAACTATACAAGATAAAGCACGAAAGCAACTATAGTTATACAATATAATTTAGATAAGTTTTCTACCTTTCTACAACTGAACATCTTCATAATGAAGGATATAATTTCTCTACCGACTCCCGTACCTAACCGAATACATTTTGATTAGCACCGAAACATAACGGCGGTTACAGAATTATATGTATAACAAGCCAGAGACACAATAATTGAATCGGAAGTATTAGTTAGTATGTAGTAAGTTTCATATGAAGCTAACAAATATTATATTTATATTTCTTCTTGTTTATACACTTACAACTCTTAACCATTATTAACAAATAATCTGTTTAAAGTTTTAATGACGTATTAGTAAGGATAAGTAGGTAGGTTTCTTAATTTTTGTAGCTACAATTTTTTTTATTGAGGAGTCAGTCGTTCCGTTTCTAGAAATGTTGACCTGCGTATAAACGTTATAGTGATACGTTGCATAAAGTTATCGCTGTAAAAACTATAAAAATACTCTTACTAAAAAACTATCCTGTATATTGAGAAAATAATAAAAAAGAGGCAACGAAAAAATGTTGAAAATCCGTTTAAAGTGCTCTTCCGTGACTATTTCTTATAAACCTGAAAGTATACTTAGAAAGAGTTGTTACAATAAAAAGCGATATAACTCTCCAAAAGTTACCAACAACTTTTCCCCTAAACCTAAACTACTATTTATGTAACTAAAGGACGTAAAAACTACAATTTTATTAACAATACAACCGCAGCCATAACGGAAGTTATAAATGTTATGAGTCTATAATGTTCCTTTGTTTGTATAGTGATTCGCCCGGCGTCCCTTATATAAATAATATAATTATTTTTATCATTGTGGCAAGTGACAACGTGCCTCGAAATGGTAACACGCTAAAGCTAGTGCGAGAACTGGACCTAAAGTGCAGCTGCTGGAACACATCTACAGGTACTTGGTCATAGATTTAAAACTTGAAGGTTGAGTTCAATGTTTAGAAAACCTAGGTGTGCGCGTTTTCTTCAAAGTAATCTCCGTTGTCTCCCCTCCACACTCTTCAGAATATCTCGCTAGCAATGCGTGGCAACCTCAGTATCCTAGGTGTGGATATTCGTAGCGACCTCAACTCGAGGGATTACATCGAGAGTGTCATCACTACTAAACATCTAGGAGACTCGGAATCCTGAACAGGGTGCAACGGGTTTTCATGCCCTGTCAACTGTATCTTGTTTACAGGACACAAGTGGATTATGGAATATTGTTCGCATCTCTGAGATGGATCTGCAAAATACATCCTCAATGCTCAGGACAAGTTGCAGAGATGGGTTGTTCTCATTTTTAATAATGTAGACGTTACGAAATATATTAAGCCGATTCAGCTACTCAGGAAAATCGTCTCGCTGAGTGTGTTCTATCGTCTGTATCATGGTGAGTGTTCTGAAGAGCTGTTCAATCTAATACCCATAACAGAACCTCACGCACTGGACTTCGGAGTTACAGTTTTACGGTTAAACCTCCATCTCGGCACGAACTAAAAAGTTCTCTATGACTTATCTTCGTCGTACCGTGAAGCTGTGGAACCTTCTCCTGGCCAGTGTGTTCCCTCCTTCCTACGAAATTGAGTGCTTTAAGCGTAACGTGAAGAGATATTTATGTAGGCCAGAATGACAGCGGCGGCCACCATTGGATTTAGATCTCTGGGTGATCGCCCTTGTATTTGGGTTGTGCTGTGTTTACCATAAGGGACAGTAGCGTCAATGTACCGAGCTATTATATATATTACAAAAAAGCATTATGACTGCAATCTTCCGTGATGTCCAATAACGATGTGAACTAAGATGGTAGCATGCTAACCCTAGTAGAAGACTGGCTCTCAAATGCACCTGCCGGAACACATCTATATGACAGATTTTCAACTTGCGGGTAGTAACCCTAGGCGAGCATTAGAACACACCCTACCATCATGCTATGGTTTCATCACGATTTTTTTCTTCACCCAAAGCTCAGGTTTATTACAGAGCTTCGAACTCACGTCAATCGATGTGTTTATATACGCTATCATTGCTATCTAAGCCATCACTGCTTAGTCACAGTAGCTAGTGTCAAAATTATGTAATATTAACTCGTTTATTATTTAAATAAAAAAGAAAAAGGTATACTCGCCGTGATATATTTGTTTCAGTAGAGGCGGTCATCTCGTTAAAACTTTCTTATGATATTTCGAAGTATGTCGAATTTCTTATTTCTGTAATATTTCACTTAACTTGTGCTCAAAGTAAAAAAAAAAACAATTTTTGGATTAGAAAAAAAAATACTGGACCAATCAAGTTCACAACAAAATTTATTTAGCCTTAATAATTGGTTAGTGCTGTTTTCAGTTAAAATGAAAACATTCTGAAACAAAAAGTAATAAAGATTCGAAATATGTTCCAAAAACCTGTTGGTTATAATAGATTGTTTGTTTAAAGGTTTGTTATCGCCCAGAGGTGTAACCCAGTAGAGTAACGTTCTTCGCTGACTACCCCAAGATATTTTTTTCATTTGCCTTTTCCAGTAATTACTTTTTTAAATTCCTTGAAAAAGTGTTCCATGAAAAAGCACTTATTTCCAAAATAAATTCCTTAAAATGAGATATAACAAGAAAATTTTTAACGAAAAGGAAAAACAACTTCAATAGTTTTGAAGATTTCCCTGGATTTTCTTCTAAGTTGAAGGTCCAATGCTAATGAAATTTAAATGAGACTACTCTTGAGCTATCCCCTATCCAACAGAAAAAAGAATCATCCAAAGCGGTTCATAAACAAAGAAGTAATGGCTGAACATCCATATAAAATATATACATTCGAAATGAGTACCCTCTCGTCTTTTGTTTCACTCGGTTAAATACGATCCGCTAAGGTCTTAAAGGATACAAAATGACCAAAAAATATATTCTGGCAACACTTCTATGAGATTTTATACCAGTAAATGGATATACCGTCATTATTCACCTATTTACCCTTAACTAATCATCGCCTACTTCTTACCCTAAGTCAGTGCTAAGTAGCTACGTTACAACATGTTTTCCTCTTCCACTCCCCTCTATCGGTAGTAACTTTAGTATCTACATTTTTTTTACAAATATTTCACCTTCAAACTTAATACTCTAAATATTACACACGACATAAACCTTTTTTTACGCAGGTATATATAGATGATAGTACTTTGAGATATGGACGATATTTGGCACCTATGTTATCAGTCTCAAAGACTGATACTATTGTGCCATAGAGTTAGATCAGCGATATGTAAATAATACCTACTACTTACTCGTTTCGTTTATTTTGCGGATTAATTAATTATTCATGTAATTAAAATTTCAAAAGAAGTTATATAAGTGCTTTCTTACAAAACAACATTTATTCTAAGTGAAAGTATAAAGATATCTTATTATATTTGTCTCACCTAATCATGACATCATGTTACTTGATTTACTCTAAGTTATGACGTTCGTGCACTACGCCATCTACACTTCAATGAAACTCATCAATCGTGTGTCAGAGTTTTAGTCCAAAATCACTCATTTGATAGAGTATAATTGTTGCATAGAGATTTCACTCAGTGCTTGCTTAACTTGAAATTACATCTAGCAATATGTCACACTACTTAAGAAGCACTCATGTGTAGGTCTCACATTTTTCCTTTAAGCCCCGTCGCGCTCCGAGCTCCAACTAAGCTGAGGTAGAAATATCCTCTACAAAGTACTGGAATAAAACTTTTTAATAAAACCCTGGCAACGAATGCAACATGAACACTTGTGAAATTTTCCTTGCACTTTGGATTTTATTTTATTTCTGTTTTAGCTTTCAGAATAAATGCACTGCATTGCAATTGATGATAGGTTTAATATATGAAAGATTGTGACTACTGATATAATATTATAATCCAACAAATATCAGTAAACCGTACACTATTGAGCTACAAAAAAATATAATTTAGTCTTCTATACATATTATAAAACTCAATGTATCTCTGTATGTTCGTTTAGGTTCTTTAAACACAACAAGCATTTAATCGGATTTATGTGTTTTTTTTTTTAATGGATAGCAATGTTATCTGACCAGATCATATGATATATTTTATTAGATGACTTTACATACAAATGCAAACGTCTTCCTGACTTAATATGCAGATACTAAAATCTTCAGTATGATAATTTCAGCCAAAATAAATCCACTGTTGGATATAGGCCTTCCCTAAGATCGCCACAACGAACGGTCCTGTGCTACTCACATCTTGCAGCTTCCTGCAACCTTTACTAGATCGTCGGTCTGCATTGTGACTGGTCATACTGTCATCCGGTTCGTGGCCGCCACTCGAGAACTCTTTGGTCTCATCCGTTCTACTAGCTACATGCCCCGCCCATTGACACTTAAGTGTAACTATTTTAGAGCTATGTCATTGAATTTGGTTCTTCCATGGATCTCCTCATATCTGATTTCATCACGCAGAGAAACTCCGGTCATGGATCTCTTTATTGCCCATTAAGTGACCTTAGTTATTGTTGAGTTATTTACCACAATAAATAATACATACATACCATCATGCCTGTATTCTCGAAGATGTATTAACGCACACCCACAGTTCGTTGGTATGTTTTAGGTATCATGTAATAGTGGGCCAGCCTATTGCCATTAATGGGGCACAAAGCCAAACTCCGAGCTGCTACTGAAAAACGCAATAAACAGTTTGTTCGATCTGGGGATCGAACCCAAGACCTCGAGCATAGCAGACACGTTTAGAACCACTAGGTTAATGAGGCAGAAATAAATAATAACAAAGAAATAAAATATTATTGCACAAGTATTTAGTTTAGAGTAAATTTGTGTGTGCATAAATACTATGTTTTTGTGTAAACTAATGCAGCAATGAAAGAAATGAAATTTGATTTTTTCAATTTCTATCATGAAAGACGACATAATAAAGGTCGCTGGGAGCCGTTGGGTGCAGGCCGCACAAGATCGATCGCTCTGGAGATCTATGGGGGAGGCCTATGTTCAGCAGTGGACGTCCTGCGGCTGAAATGATGATGATGATGATGAATGCAGCAAAGCAAACATTGCAAATGCAGTATTTACGTGTATAAGCTTGAACAACTTATCACTGTTTCCTTTTTACTACATATTTAGGTCCAAAAAATCATGATTTTATGAAATTTTCTGTTAACGAAGGTTTCTAGTTTCTATACTGTTTTTTTTTTACATTTCTACAAATTTGCAATTTATAATCAAGTGCCTGAATTTATGCGAAATGCGCAAGTCTTTCTGTTTCAATTCAAACTAAATTGTCCTTCATTTTCTCGTATCGTTTCGATATGAAGCTTGACATATTGACAGTTGTTGTACTTGGATATATACCAACTTTGAAGTCAGTCCCTTCGACAGATTTTCCACCACAACCACGATGAGAGTTTACACAATGGTGTCTTTTATTATTCAGAAGTGTGGGCTACCTGAAAATGTATTTTGCTTAGTATCTGTAATATTATTCAACGCTTACATCCTAAATAAATAGGTGTTTATGTATAACAAATGGGCTATAACATAATTCAATACACTCCAATTCATGGTTGTCATAAGATCAGATAAGACCGTTCGCGTATTCTCGAGCGGTGTCTGTAGCCCGAGGGCGGATTATTGCTGACTTGAGCGTTTCAGGTAGGCTAGGAGAGGTCGTTTCACACCTGGTAGAACCGTATACGGTAACGACATTGAATTAATAGTGTTCCTTTTAATTACATTTCATATTTATATGTGTATTTCTAGTTATATGATATATAATTGCCTTCAATTACAATCAAATAGTAAAGAAAATCTGGAACATCTTTACGATAGACGAGTCATTTTTTAAGTGCCTATCAGCATGTTTTAGCTTTCACGCATAACAGTTTCCTATTTAAGCTTAACGGGTTAATAACTTTAGTTAAGAGTTCTATCTATTACTATGCTACCCGTTCGAAGCCGGAGCGGATTGCCAGTATTAGAAAATCAGCTGTTTTTTTAAATACAAGATACGCTTTGAAACTAAATTATTTGTACCTCAAATGACAAAAAGTGTTGTTATTTGTACAAATCCTAAAACAACATCAGAAATTTGCATGCTAATATCTACCCTAAACCCTATCATCCAGTTTAGTTACATTTATAATTCTGAGTGATATGTATTTAACGTAACAACAATGCATCTGCGGTCATTACTTCCGACAGGCATTGCAGACTTGGAATTTAGTTGACAAATGATTAATGCTCCGGTAATTAATTAGCAACGTGTTGCATAAACTTATGATGCTATATTTGACGTTTCCTTTAATATGACTGCTAATGGAATTGCCCAAAATCTATAGAGCGGATAGAAACATAACCAGAGTTTTATGGCGCAAAAAGTAGATATGTTATAGGATACACCAAGAACCCAATAAACTTAATAGTGGTTATATTAGAATCATACCTTTATTATACATTTTTAGCGACGAGAATGTCTGCTCTTCGTAAAATACTGATACGCAAAAATCAATAATAATGATGAGGGTTCTGTGGTAATTTGTCCAAACCGCTTTGATCGACATGACTTGGAATCCCTAAAATGAATTATGGTGAAGGAAAATATCGTAATTAAATCATAACACAGAGATGGGACATTTTCATAATTCCCGCCTAGTTAACTACCAGCCACAAATTTAAAATCTGTCTTCAATCACCTATAGGTATGTACTGAGCAGTTGAACTTGAGATCCAGTCGTAGACCAGGCTTAGCATTTCACTATTTTGGGCCACAACGTCACTTTCAGATTCAAAATCAAAAATATCTTTATTCTATTTAGGCCATAAGAAGACATTTATGAACGTAAAAACACTACTACTGGTTTAGATTGTGGTCAAATGCTAAATCCATAAAGATAAATAAAGTCGAATTATTCTCTTCTGTTCTGCTATTCTTCTCTTTCTTATTGAAAATGCAGATAAAATTAACGGACCTTTAAATCGTTACGTACAAATACCATTATGCAGTTTTTGTTTTATATAGTTTTAAAATTAGAAACTACCGTACGATTTACATAAATTTAAAGCAGTAGGGTGTGAACCGGGTATTGTTTCGGGTTGGGCTCTTAGAGACATAATCCTTTTGCCAGCAAGATTTATTTGAAGTTAAACGCGACTTGCCCTATAGTATCGTCGTTGATGTAGTCAAATATAAGCTGGAAAAGCCCATTAATTTTGAAAAGCGCACACAATTATTTGATATTCAATAACCAACCATCTGTTAACAAATTATTAATGCAATAATTTACGCGACACGACTGTCGTCTTCCAAATATTAAAGTAACCATTTCATTCAATATTTTAAATAGCAAATTTGTATCTTCTTTTTGCGATATCAATTTCATGTTTCCTTAAAACTATTCGATAGACAAGTCATACAAATCAGTTGTAAATATTACAATTTAAAATATATTTTTTTTCATTTTTGTATAATAGAGCTTTGAAAATATTAAGTAACGATGTAATTACAAATGTCATGTATAAAACAAAATCTGTATTTTGTTCATACTTTATTTAAAATCGTCCTAAAGGTAACGGTAACACTTTAAACTGACCAGTTTCTTTGCATTCAGTTCGGATATACTCGGCAATACTTGATATGCTCCATTCGGTATTGTTCCTTCGGATGCCTCTTAAACACCTTCTACAACCCTAGAAATACGTGGGGTAGACTTTCATTCATGAAGCTTCAAAAATAATTTAAATATATAGCATATAAACGTTAGCAACCGCGAACAAAAGCGGATGCCAAAATAACCACGAAATTAGATTCCCAAAACATGTTTACATTAGCGTGTAAACTCAAAGGTTTCATATTAGAGAATATTTAGGCCCCATCAATAGTCAGATCAAGCGATTTCGACGTTTAACATCCAATGAATAAAC
The DNA here is from genome assembly GCA_033032175.1 of Saturnia japonica. Taxonomy (NCBI): domain Eukaryota; kingdom Metazoa; phylum Arthropoda; class Insecta; order Lepidoptera; family Saturniidae; genus Saturnia; species Saturnia japonica. The sequence continues at coordinate 2,551,810 of CM065317.1, forward strand.
GATAAGTTCGCATGATGTTACCCATGATCGTAAATAATACGTTCAAACTCGAGAGGTATATTGCTAAGTAGATGTATATACTAAAATGTATAGATGTATCACGTTATGTTACTAATACTCAACACAATATTATTTAATAGAGTTATATTCTGAATAAAAATTATATAATATACTGTAGAAATATTCAATAATGCCCGGATTGCCAGGCTAAGAGAATCGACACAGAAAATGTAGCAATTACCGCAGCTTCTGGATGCTTGCATCAAATACGCTTTGCCGACCCTTTAAAAACCTCTTCTTGCCTTTCATAAAGTGACCTGTAGTCTCCTGGGAAAAACTTAGCAGGAAATTCATTCCACATCCGGAGCCTTCTCGAGAGGAAAACCTTTCTCAAATCTAAATCTGTACTTTATACTTTTATTATTAATAATATAATAAAGCGGAAAATATTTGTAATTTGTTTGTTTGTTTAAACACGCTAATGTCTGGAACTACGAGAAACAGTGTGTGCTATTTAACATTAGACTACAACTTTCATGTAGCCTTAAATATTAAATTTTATAAAGTAAGTCGGAAGTGGAAGCTCTTCCGATCTGCTTTATTCAAGTGCACTGGCGTAATGATTAATGATACGTAAACACAATGTTGTACAAATATTTTGGCTCTTAGTAAAATTAAAAAAAAAAAACCACGATAGCATATGCCTATCTCTTATACATAATCCATAATAATGTACTTTGCGATTTTTTTTTGTTGAAGATTAAAAAATGATTTATGAGCATTATTTTTAGACATGGCATATTAATTATAATGTTATTTGGACACATAGTTTAGGAGATAATGAAAAATTAAAATAATTTGTACTTGCGGGAAGCTACACGGGTGAAACCGTAGGGCACAGCTAGTATTTACATAAATATAAACAAAATTATATATAAAAATCTTGTGTACGTCTGTTACTGACCCTGTAACTTTTGAACGACTTGACCGATTGAGCTCATATTCCCATAATAATTATATTTGTTTTATCGAGATCATGTTATATAGATATGTTAGGGCCCGATAGGTGGCACTGCGGTCGAGTCATTAACTAATGGAATCGACTGAACAACGTCTGCCGGGACAATTAATGTCTTATACATTATCAAATAGGTACGTAATATTATGAAGATTATTTAATACAATATTCAACAAATAACATAAGCAGAGACCCCAATCAGTAAAGGTATAAAATCGCACGCATCAGGTTACTTCGCGTAAAGCAAGTACTTTATTACTAAACACAGATATGAAGTAACATAAGGTAAGATTATACGGAATTAAAATTAATGGAATCGCCAGATAAGTATACCTACTAGCGATAATAATTTAGGAAATAGTACTAAACTAAATACACACCTATTTTATAAAGATAATGATTTTGTATATGTAACTAAATAGTAGACTACTCAGAAATGAATTTTCGGACTCTTTGTTTAGCGTAAAACATGTCACTGCTTTAGAGGGAGAATTAACTAACTACACCTTTATCGAAATTGACTTTATTGCTTCGGTATAAAGTTTCTATTACGATGCTTTTTTTGGTCTTACCAATGCTCCGATACCCTAGTAGTTGGTCTCAAAAATATTCTAAAAAATAAAGCAGATAACTGCACTTAAATTTCAAAACGTTAGAAATGAAAAAAAATGATAACTGCTTTTGGAACTTGGTCTCAGTAACAGGCTCAAAGGATAAACATTGTATCATTGTATATGACATATTATAAAGCACCGATAGTAAATTTTCTTGTACATATAAACTTACTGCCGCTTTTATCGAATAAAAAATTGAAATCTATGTTTCTTCATTTTGTTAGTTATCTAATTGACCCTCTACGTCAGCAATATGTTCAAATCTCTCAATTATAAACAGTCGAAATCAAAATTAATTCAATTTAATTTTAAATGTGACCTACTATGAGTAGGTTACTGTCACAAGTTCCAAATTTGGTCTTATCTAATTTAAGTGATCGTATTACAACAGTTGCTTATACGCTTTACACCTAGCGAAAGTCGTATAATTTGCATTTAGTTAAGACTGTTCTGTGAATTAAATGTTGTTGATTCTATCAACCAAACCATCTAAGATGTTAATTTGTTAGATATTTTAGTATCTTGAATTTCAGAGTATTACATTGTAGCAGTTGGCAAATTATATTTATCAATTAAACACTCTTATAAGTGTGAACTAAAACCTGTTATATCACCGCAATGCATGGATTTGAGAGTAAAACCAAGAAATATTAGATATAAATACTGAACCAAAAGTACGTATTAATAAAGTATGTTTACAAAATAAAATAAAAATACATATAGCTATCTAACGAGAACTGATAACGAAAGTATATAGGGTTACATTCACTTGAATCGATTCCAAAGTTATAACTACAGCTGATTATTTCTACAGTTGGTTATTTGATTGTGGCTTAATAAGCAACACTTTATACAAAGAGATTATGTTTATCAAACCTATAATTATGTTAATTACCCAGTTTAGATAAACTACAAAATAATTAAAACCTAAAGGAAAGTGACCTCTGTAATAAATATTCTGGTCGCAAAAATAATATACACGCTAAACTGACGTATCCAGCTATGCGTCAACATTGGTGAGAACCAGTAATATGTTTTTCTCATAAAACTCTCGTAGATCTCCAGGGAACGTTTATGTTCCGTTTATGAAGGTCTTGGTGAGCAGGGTTCAACCCCAGTTAGAATACATCATATAATACCTAATCCGCGATATATAGTAATGAAAAATTTACTAGCACTTTCTTGATGAATGTTTTTAGACAGATAAATTGTAATAAACAGGGAAAGATAACAAGGTAACTTGACCTATTCATTGAGAACACTCCAGTGTGCTATTAACTTGGTGAGAAGTTCCAACAGATTCCAGATGATGATGGTACCTCATATCAAAGTATCCATGCTCTTTAAATATAATTACAACAAAATACTTCGACTCGATTAGACCTGTCAGAGGAATATGCTCACAATATCCATTTAGCAACTAAAAAAGAGCTGATAATCTTCAAACGGTTCATAGATTTTATCGAATCATACCTAAAATCATAATGATGTCGGTTACACAGTTAGTATGAGTGGTAATATCTGTTTAAAGTTCCACTAGTATTGCTATGTTAGGCTACGTACCCACGAAAGATGTGCGAGATAGTACACTAATACCACTACATATCATCGTGCCACTCTGCTACACAATATTTCACAGCTTCCCTACGTATACTCGTACCAGCTAGCGAACTCACATAGCTTTGGTAGAAAATATCACACCGTTTCACAGCGCTGCTACACATCCTCGTACAACTCTGGGGGATACGTAGACTTGTGGCATGTGTGATTGGTAACTCGAACAGGCAAATGAAGCGATCCAATTTAGTCCTCAGAGGTCCTTTTGAGGTAGATTTTACGTAGCTATAGACTGCAGTAATCACATAAAATAAGATCGTTATCCAACTATAAAATAATAGGCTCTAAGAAGATATACGTTAAAATATACCGGTCGGAAAACATCCTAGTCATGAAAACGAGCCGGCAAAAAACTCGATCAGGTTTATCTTTTTTTACTGTGTAAGTAATGTTCATAAATAATAATGTCATTTTAGTGGATATACAGAGCAGGAGTCGTGTCCAGATATAACTGTCATTCAAGTAAATTGACAGTAAAACTTCCTTGACATGTTTCTTGAATTAACTCTCCGGTATATTGGTAATGTACTGAGGAACCTAATTATAGAACCTAATCCAAAAACACACACTTTTATTGACCTTGCTGAGCCTAAATCATGGGATTATCAATTTGTGCTTATTTCTTGTATTAAAACTATATCAGTCGTTCACAAAAACTTGCTTTTATCGCAGTTTTTGCAAGCACCCATTAAATTATCTAGGATAGACTCTTATCTTATTCGAGGTATACTATTTTATTATGCAATTGTATACTTGGAAAAGCTTAAAATGAATTGTTTATGATTTCATAATATTTCGTTGTATATTTTCGGTAGTAATCAGAATTTTATCGCTTACTAAAATGATTTTACGCCAACAAACAAACAGTAAACGGAATTTATGTCGACCGATCTTACCGAAAGCACGAGCTTAGAGGCTCTCCTAAATGAACCCTAATAAATAAACATGAACATACTTGACCAAAATGTCGAGATAGTCCTGGAGCTTGAGATCTTCAAATTTTATTAGCGTTCATAAACTTAATAGTATTATGTTTATTTTTCTTGCCATATTTCCTTTATCCTATATTTCCTATATAATTAAAAAATAGAAATAGAAATTAGTTACTTTTTAAATATAAAAATATATTCATGTGAAAAATAAACTGTTAAGTGTGAATACAGAAAAAAAACCACTATAACTTCTTTATTAAAGTAAATTTACAGTTTGTCTAGTTTTTTATGTAGAATGTTTTATAGAAAAAATAGTGCTACAATATTTCAAATATGTATTTAGATTCTTTGATGTAAGTGAAAAAACTAAGCCTCACAAAATCCTAGACACAATTTATTTCACACTGTAAATAATTCATGCGACTAATTATTTAAAATAATTTCACACACGTTAGTGAACAACTGATATAATATAAAAATATCTGGGCGACCGAGCTGTGCTCGGTGTCTTATAAACAAAAAAAGAAAAACACCTATCTAGGTAAACTTGGAATGTAAAACATTATCTAAATGAACAGTTTCATCAAATTCGTTGGAGCCGTATCCGAGAAACCAATTATATATATATACATATATACACAAGAATTGCTCACTTAATATAATTAGATACTTTCTTATATATAAAAATCTTGTATTCGTCTGTTAGTGATCATGTAATTTGTGAACGACTAGACTGATTGAACTTTTATTCACATAATATAAGTGTTTTATCAAGATAATGGTTCACGGTTATATTATAATCCTTTAGACGGCAATTAGTGGAAACTGCCAGAAAAGATAAAACAACGCAAATAACAAGCTAATACATAGTAAGTAGACGCACAACTGGTTATTATTCTCATCGCGCAAAAATCAGTTATTTACAGATATCATACCCGCAATTTGTCGATTTTTTTTTTTGATTTGGCTTATAATATTTGCCATAAGAGTCCGGAAACCTCAGACTACTTTTACAGCTTCATAAGTCTTGGGGCGAGCGCTTAAGACAGTCAGACGCAAAAGCGTGGCAACATTTTCAATGGTACCAAAGTAGCGAGCCTCAACTTAGGCTTTTGCCAGGATTTTTCAGTTTATTAGTGGGATTTACTACCACTGTATCACAAAACCTGTAAATATAATAACCATTATCTTGTAACCAATGGGATGTCTATCTCTTACACCGAAGCGTGTTTCAATAAAATATGATAAGTAAATTTATACGAGAAAATCGTCTGTCATCAGAATTCATCGTAAAAATGAGTGTCACGGAGCAAAAAACTCAAACTGTGCAATATTTGACGTTTTGGAACACGTCCAAACCGAGACAGGGTGACCGCTCAGCCGAAATCAATTTTATGTAATTCCTTACAGAGATACGTGACCACGAACGTTATACCTATTTTGAAATATGTAGTTTAGTTGTACTATACAATATACTAAACTCTGAGGAATTTTTCGATATAGTTCACTCATCATCGTTCCAAAGTCGCACCTTCCGCCGTTGGATAGCTGCTCATCCTCATACTCTAATCACCATCACGGTTTTCCTCCACAATTAATAAAGTATCCAAGATCGGCAACTTGACTGTAATAGCCCTTGTGTTAAACCAGTTTAAAAAAAAAGATAATAAGATAAACCCGATCGAGTTTCTTGTCGGTTCTTCTCGATGTCTGGGATGTTTTCCGAACCGGTGGTAGTGTTTTGACATTCATAAGTGCCTTCTTAGGGCCTAAATTGAATAAAAGATATTTTGATTTTGATTTTGTTACAGCTGGCCGTAGGCGACGGGACGGTAATCGTCTGCCAGTTTGCTGGCCATGGGATAAAAAGTTGTTTACGTATAAAGTTCAGCCATAACGTCTTTGTCTATGTACCGCTTTGGATGGTTCTGTTTTATTTGATAAGGGATACCTCAAGGGTAGTCAGGTCCCATTTTAATTTCATTGGCATTTAAACGTTCAACTTCGAAGATACACCAGGGAACTCTTCTAAATCATTGAGGTTGGTTTTCTTTTCTGTTAAAAAGAATCGACTAAATCGCTTCGTAAACTAAGAAGTTACGGAAGAACTTAAACTAATCAAAAAGAAAAAAAATCAAAAGAAAGAGAAAAAGATCCATCCATCATAAGCCGGCGAGGTTTCGAACCTAGGATTTAGGTCATAGCAGTCACGGTTACAACCGCTAGGCTACGAGCGTGTCGTTAGGTTTGACTGAAACTATGCTACTATTAATGGCGCCGTAACACGTTACATTACGAAGCGTTTACCCTCCCGTAAGAAGTTATCACTTGAAAAACAAATATACATTCGAATTCAGCACCTCCTTATTTTAAATCGATTAACAGCCGTTTTCAAGTAACCTATCTGTACGTTGTTTTAGTTACTAAATCTATCCTTTTGTACTTACTTTACGTTTCAATAACCTATTTATGGATAGTATTTTGTATCTACATATATCCATATACGAAAGATAGAAAGATAAAGATAGTTATTACTTAGTTCAAATGTGTTCTAATCGGGGATAGTTATCTCAGATATGTTATAAAAACCGTTCGTAAAAGGTGACATATTATTGAAGATAAAAATGTTGTCTTTATTACTGAGTAAAAAAACTTGACGCAAACACACTCGTCATAATTTTCTAGAACAAGTTTAAATCGATATCATTTTCAGAGGCAAACACCGGTCTCTATTGCTTTTCATCTCGCCTGTTCACGGAGGTATGAAAAGTATGGATATGTGTAAAGTTCACTTTATATTTTCGTTTATTAATACTACCTACTAAAGTTGAAAATAAATGTAGGAACTATTTATTTGTAATTTCATAATCTTGGGTAAACATGAAGCAAGTTCTTTGAAATATTTTAATTATTTGACAGAATCCCTGAACATTATATGATATTTTAATACATTTTTAGAGAACTGATGTAATCTTAATCCTTTTTAGTTTCTTTACATTTTTTTCTTATGAAAAGCTATAGAGTTTTCGGAGCTCTTTGGGGTAGGAGGTTTCAAGGTCGGCAAAGCACTAGTGATACCTATCGGTATTACAAGCGTCCATAGGCTACGGTAGCCGCTTACCCTCAAGTGGGCCGTATGCTTGTTTGCCATTGTTGTTGTTTTTTTTTAATTATCTACTAAATAGTATTCCAAATTTTGGAAGATATCTATATCAGAATAGACTAGTATCTAGGTTTGTAAAATCTAGTAGAACTCTACTAAAATGTAGAACAAATAATATTATCCATGCACTATCCACGCATTCCTAATTCAGTGTACTTACCACTATGTTTCTTATTCATCTCTCCGCCTATGAGATGGGTCGGGAAATTGAAAACTAATATCGGATAGAAACTTTTCATTGTATTCCAAATGTAAACGTCGGAGCAAACAGCCGTGTATGAATACCAATGATGTGCGAGATCAGAGTGCACTTTGTATCTATTCGTACTATCCATGGTGTTGTTTTAAAATATATTTTTTGTTATATTATTTAGTGCGTTCATTTATATTGGATACTAGTTGTGCCCGCGACTTCGCTCACGTGGAATGCCCGCGCGAATCTTCCTCTTCGCTCCCGGCTATTTTAAAGACAAAAATGCTTAATGTGGGTGTTCCTTTATACATATATACTCTCGCGGACTTTTTTGTAGGTCTTTTTAATGTCTATAATTATTTTGTACATTAATTTGATATATCTCTTATAGTTCACTCAGTGTAAGCCATTTAAGCGCCCGAATTGATTCACAACGACCAGTTTTTCGTTAATTTGTGCGGAACCCTAATTCTTTTTCTATAACAAAAATAGCCCAAGTTACTCCTTATAACATCAGATATCTATCAGTGCAAGCCCCTTTAAAATCGGTTCAACCGTTTCGAAAATTACTTGTTTCATATTATTTTCTTTATCTATCTATACTAATATAACATAATAAAGCAGAAAAGATTTTTTGTTAGTTTGCTTAAACACGCTAATCTCTAGAAATATCAGTGGACTCGATTTTTTTAATATAGCCAGATTCACGAGGAATAGTATAGGCTATCTAAACTTAGACTGCAATCCATAGCGGCGTCCTTAGTTATTGATTTTAGTTAAATAAGTCGGAAGTGAAAGCCCTCCCGAACTGCTTTATCCGTGTGCGTTGGCTTAATGGTTAATGATAGGTACGTAAATAGAATATTATACAAAAATATTGGTCTTTAGTATATCTAAAAAAATCCGTGATAGCATATGCCTATATCTTATACATAAGCAATAATAAGGTACATCGCAAAAAAAAAAATGGTTGAAAATTAAAAATTGATGTATGTGCATTATTTTTGGGCATGGCATATTAATCCATACGAACAAAAGTTACTTCATCATAAAGACAGTTTTATAAAGTTAATATTGATGAGTTAATGAAAAATTAAAATAATTATTTTGTACTTGCGAGAAGTGTGAACAATTATGATAGGCTACACGGGTGAAGCCGTGGGGCACAGCTAGTAATAACATATAAATATTATAGTTGACTCTTTTTATCAAGTTATAAGAAACCGAAACAAAGAAAATACTAAAATTAAAAGGGGCTTCATAAACAGAGCGCTTAAAAACTAACGTTAAAACTAAATAGCTGTTTTGCATCTCGATAATGTGCAAAGTATAAACTTTTAGTTTTTTCTTCTACCTTTCCTTTTATGTCTTTATAGGTACATATTTACCTTTGAGCGTGGAAGTATAGCAATTTTTTCAATATTTGACACAGAAAATTGTTCAAATACATCTATGCATACATTTTATGCTACCTTCTATAATATAAAGAGGTAAACGTTTGTATGTTTAGAATGTTCTGGAACAACACTGATTTGATTATGAAAATTATTTCACTAACAGAAAGCTACGTTCAGACTATGCAGGGTAGAAGGCATCTTTTAAGGGGGATAAGTTGAAAAAGTGTCCAGCTTTAAGCAGCAAATTACAATTCAAAAACTAACCAAAATGGCGCTAGCGAAGCAAGAGGGAATGATACTTTTTCGTGATTTTTTAAATATTTTGCTGTTGTAAAACTCAAAACAATAATTGAACAATAATGGGAAATGTTTGTGTACACGTCTGTGGGTGTTATGAATGATACAAATGTTTGTTGTTTTAACGAATTAAAAATCTTTAAAAAAATAGTAATAGTAGTGAAAATTTTATTTTTAGTTTTTATGAAAAAAAAATATCTTAACCACTTATTTTTTAATTGAGTATTATTTTATTAATATTGTTTGAGTTTAGAAAAAAATCGACTTGAATTTGGGCATATATTGATAACTCATTAATTATGTTATATTTCTTTAGTGTGTATTTTAATAGTTCCTTAGAGTTTTAAGTAACTTCTAATAAGTTATTTATTGATGAATATTAAAAAAATGTAGCAAGTAAGTTTATCTATATTTTTGTTTGATTTAAAATATAGCGTCAATTATATTATTGGATCTCAGTTTTACCCGAAATGAATAAAAACGAGCGTGGCTCGAAAATATATTCAGCAATATAATATATTTCTGTTTCATGATCTCAGTCCTGTAATTGTTACCACGGGGTGAAATGAAACTGTTCGGTGACAATGTTACTTGGCTTGATCATCAATGATTCCCTAGGGCAACTTTTGGAGCTATTGGGTTCACAAGGAACAGTTAATTTTTTCACCATTTGTGGTGACTTAAAGCAACGTAGTAAATACTATCATACTTTTGCCGTACTGTGAAGCTGTGGAAATGTTTTCTAGCTGGTGTATGCCCTCTTTCCTACAACATGGAGTCCTTTAAACATTCTTCCCTTGGCGGTCGCCATTGCAGGTGCCTTCACTTTATCCTGCTAAGAAAAAAAAATACAAATAAGTTACTTTATAACCCAGCCTAATATTTCAACATGCATTATATACATTTACTCATTCAAATTGGTAACACTATCAGCTAACGTAGAAGGATAACGTCGTGAAGAAACCTGAACGCTTGACAAATGTTCATCTCAACTGTTGATTTTTCGGCGTTTGAAATCGCCAATACGTCGTGGTATGGCGTGTTGTTTAAGCTTCCTTGGGAAAGGCCATTGCCCAGAAGTGGGTTGTTTACAGGTTGATTATTATGTTATTATTAATGTTTCAACGGAATCACTACAAAGTTCAGTAATATAATGATTATTAAGTCTTGCACAACACTCCAATGAGCGTTTGATAACAGATTGACATTTGGTGGTATCGCGCAGTAGAAAAAAATGACGTGTAATTGATATCTCATATTTAAGAGGAAATGATATTTAAATTTCGTTTATTATCCTTTCGTGTCGTATGAGAAATATCTTTGATATTTCCTGAAGTATTACGTCTATAGGAGGAAAAAACCCATAAAAACATAATTAATGCTAAGCTTAGAATTTATTTAAGGCTACACCTGTAGTGTTCTTTTTATGACGTCTCCGAAAGTAATTATTAAATGATACGCGGTGAAAAATTACTTCATACTTCATCAGACCAGCGCACTTTTACGATGGTTTTATGAGCTATAAAACCAACGTTCTCCAATTGAGATCCCTGGGACGTATTATATTTTTATTATACCTTTTTGCCATACAAACTTCTTACAGTAAACTAAGTTATCTTGGTTTTTTCAGTAACGAAATTAACAAAAAGGTACGCAGTTTAATTAATGTTCAGAATCACTGCAGGCCATTGTCTTTAATAATCATTACTGTTCGGGAATACCCACGACCAAAAATACGCGGATCGTGCAGGGCCCTTAAATATAAAAGTCTCTCGCGTCTCATGGTTATCCAAACGTAGTAAAAACTGCTTTTCGCAGCTGGATAATAACAATGTAAATATGCAAGACAAAGAAAAAGTCTTACCTTTCGTCGGTTCGCAACCCCATCGACCTGGTCTGTGTAATCTGTGGAGTATTGTGAGTGAAGTGAACTGTATGTAAATGTGTGTTTTACAGCCTCAAATCGCATAGGACAGCACCTTCCCTGGCACTTGCATCGCAACAGTTCAACAAAAACTCCCAAGACACAAACTCAAAGTCAAAATCAAAAGTAACACCAACTGAATTTCAACTTAACAATTTTCAATACGATAATTACGTGGCGCGCTACAACAAACAAACGATACGCGGGCGTGTACGTAGAAACTCAACACCAGACTATAACTAGAGAAAGCGGCACCTATGCGCAGGCGCACCCCCCGTGCGGCCACACCCAAATCCTTCCCCCGTTCTCGCCATCGTTAAATATTCTAGCGAGCGAGGTGAATGCAATTACATTTCCAACAATCACCAAAATGATCTGTAGTTCTTTTATGAGGTAGGACAGAAATTTCAATCTTGAGAATTTATTTAAATTAAACTAATTTAATTTATGGTAGCCTGTATCTAGACATGAACAGAGGATTTTGCAATGGTATATCTATATCACAGGTACAGAAAGCTATGGCACAATCTCCTGGAAAGTTTGTTTCCTCCTACCTACAACATGGAAAAAGAACGAACTGAAAAGTTCTCTATGACTTATCTTTGTCATACCGTGAAGCTGTGGAACCTTCTCCCGGCCAGTATGTTCCCTCCTTCTTACGACTTTGGGTCGTTTAAGCGTAACGTGAAGAGTTATTAATGCCGGCCGCCGATGGACCAACAGCCTTAACTCAACCTTAGCTTAGTTCAAACTTTGCTAAGTATTTACTCAGTGCAATCTTAGCTTTCGAATTTATAGTCGAGTTACGTGTCTGGTAACTTTTAATAATCGTTTCTATACCGCATCGGAACGGTAAAATTTCTTCAACTCAAACAAATATATTTATCACGGATTATGTATAGAAAATTAAAAATATATTTAAACAAATATATAAAATTCAACTTGCTTTAAAGTAAAAATAACAGATTATTCATTTATAAAATTAAAAAAAACATCGAAGTTTGAATCCAATAACAAAACGTTTTTTACGCTTATCAACATGTAAATATAATCTTTGGTTATGAACATGATCATTGTAATTTGATGTTACGTTCGATTCACTTGAAATAGTTTTGTTGAATTAAACAAAAAACTGCAAACGGCAAAAATGGCAAAACATGTACAAACGTAGTACGTAATAGAAAGTTATTTCTATGTAGTTTAAATAACCCAATGAGAATCAAGCAGTACAAATAATTTAAAAATATTTATAGTCTCTGTTAAGTCACTATATGCTATACAATTTTTTTAAATCGTATAATACTAAAGATTCCGTAAGTCGTCGAAATCGATGACTTGAACTTTACTCAGGCAGAGCTCAGCAAATGCAAAGCTTGCGACAATAAATTTGAATTTTCGGCACTTAAGGCTGAGTTAAATCTGAACAAGGTCTGAGTACACTTTAATAGATTTCAGCTTTAGATTTCTCGGTGGTCGTCGTTGTGTTTGGATTGTGCTTTGCTTACCATCAGGGACAACGACGTAAATGTGTGTTTATAAAAGAAAAAAGAAGTTCTTCAACTTCAACTAAACGCGAATAGATATTTGAACAGGTCGGCATGTTATCTAAGACTGATAATAGACTGGAGAACTTTCTGTGGTCACTATTCTTTTTAAGTTGCACTTTGCTCGACATCGGTGTCGTCATTTTTATTCGTTAGCGAAGTAAAAGTTATGTTTTTATTTTTTGTATTTAAAAATCATGCTGTTGATGATAGAAACGTAGATTAGTATAAACCTTTATTCTGTTGTTGAATGAGATTTCTATACGGAAGATTTATTTCAGTGTTGATTAATTAAAATGGTGATGTCTCTGAAACTTTTAATACTAGAGAATAATTTTTTTTTTACTTAATTTTTCTATTACAACATTTTTTTATTAACAAGCTTTTATTAACTTCACTTGTAACTAACAAACAATGTAATAAAATCTTACAAGTCAATTTTAACCTACTTTTTGGTATCGAAATGAAACTTTGTATATGTACATGTAGTTCCGATGACAAAACTATAATTTGGTATCTTCGAGGTAATCTGATGATAGAGCCAGGAGGTGAATAATGGAACTCTTCAGTGGCTACTAGCAAACCTTCTCGAGTTTAGGTTCATATGATTTGTTTTAGCGAGTCCAATAGATTGGTTTTGTAACGAGGGTGTGGTGATAGAGCCAGGAGATTTTGGATGTTTTTTAAGTGCATGATAGTAGCATGTTTTTGTTTTTGGAACAAAGTTCCTTATCGCACAGTACGGACTTGGCGGATGGGGGCTAGGCGAAAAAAAGTGTAGGAATTTTCCGTCACGACCCTTTCTATGGTGTAGACTGTTATCCATAGCGCGTATGCTATTGGCTGTGCCCAGTTATAAGTGCGCGCTTATTGGTCCAAGGCTATGAACTTCGTTCCAACCGAGTGTTCCACGACACACGCATTTTTTGTATCATTTAGTTTAGGCTAATAAGGTACTTATCGCTGGCCTGCAAGGTTAATTACTGCTATAGATATATCACCATGTGTATGGTGGTCGCAACTTTTCCATTTATTACTATAGACTACATATCATATCTCCACTTTCTAGTCATCTTTAATAAAGTATTTTAGGTCATTGATCCAATAAAACACATTATGTAAAATAGTTGATTACACAACCAGTGAAAAAAGACAGAATTTAATTCGAGGGACTGAGTTGGATCCCGAGAGCAGCGAATGATTCTAGATTCTAAAGTAGAATCCTGAGCGAAGCGAGGGATACAAGGCCCGAGATTAAAAAATTTTTCACGAGTTATAATTCTCTACTTTTTAAAACTTCTTAGACAGTGATATTTTTAGTTTGTCGCGCTTAAAAATCAGTCAGTGTAAATGCAGGAATGAAACAGGTTATAAAGAAAGAAAAAATTAAAGAAGGAAAAAAAGAAAGAGAAAAAGGAAGATAGAAAGAAAAAAATAATGAAAATACATTTATTGCCTTGTAAATACATACACACAGTTTTTACAAAGAAAATTAACATTCCATTGAACACCAAAAATTTTGGAAAAAAAGTTAAAAAAACTTATAAAGATGTTAAAGATCGCGACCACCATACACATAGTAATAAACCCATCAATGATCTCAGAACGCGACCCGCCTATATGAAGGGTGTTATACCTCGTGTACGGTGGTCGCGATCCAGTCAGATACAATATCAGACAGCCAAAGCAGCAAAAACTTACTTTGGAGGGATTTAATAATACGTAAAGTGTAAGAATGTGAATCAGGAGTTTTCTGAGTCAATACAAATTATTTGTTATTTATTTCCGATATGAGATTATGACCCGGAAATATTGGCAAAATGCCAATCATGTATCATTTATCTATAATATTATATGAATCTTGAACAAGACGTTTCCACATCACTTAAAACAACCAACTACATACTTCAAATTATACGATAATCGTGTTTTGTTTGAAGGTTGGATTTGCACAGACTTAAAACTATAACTTTATTGAGGGTCCGATCCAGAATTTTAATGTGTAAAACTAAAAAAAGCTACAATATCTATCTATTTATATAAAAATTAGACTGCCTCGTTAGCCTAGTGGTCGTTAGCGCGACTGCTATGAGCGAGGTTCTGGGTTCGAATCCCAGGTCGAGCAAAGTGTTAATGGGTTTTTCCTATGAAATTCTCAGTAGAAGCTCGGATTTTGGTTTTGTGCTCGATTAATGGCAATAAGCTTGCCCTCTATTACATGGGACCTACAAACACACTTGGCGAATTGTGTGTGTACATTAGTTAGTACACCTCTGCCTAACCCTTCGGGAATACAGGCGTGATGGTATGTTGTATGTTTATAATAAAAATTAAAAGCTGATTGTTCGGAAGTGCATCACTTAAGAACGGTTGTACTGATTTGGTATTTGTTTGTTTTAAAATGTATGTAATAGTTGGAGTTAGGTTTTTATGTAACGAAAACCTGGAAAGTTACCTGGAAAATAGTCAAATTTGGTCCAGAAACGTCCTTTTTTCTGTCAGACTTTTGTTTTAACTCTAGTCCATTCAAGTTAAATCACAATTCGAAGAAAATATAACTGCATAATTATTTTATTTTTATCGTTATGGTTTTGTAAAATTTTACAGAAAAAACGAGATATGTGGCGCTGTGGTTGAATTATTGACAATTTGAAATTATTTTATACATTTTAAATTATCTAAATTATTAACTATAATACTTGTTACTTCGTGATATTTCGTGAAAATATCATTCATATTTTTTATACATTTATTGAAGTAGTTCAATGTTATGGTTCTGTGGTTATAACATCATTTAGTGTGGTAATAATAATAAAAATTAACTTCATACAAATAAAACAATTGGGCCCAATTTCATTTATTTAGGTGAAATATAAATGATAAATTTTATTGAATTAGATAAAGTGAACATTTTGAACGACGCTTCTTGTGTTTTAAACAACCCAATTTTCCCTCATATTTCTTAATATAGTTTATGTTTTAATTTTAACTGCAATCTGACCTGATGTTATATGACAATGTGTCACAAAATTGTAACACGTTAAGCCTAGATAAACTGGTTTTCAAGTGTAGCTGCAGGAACATACTTTAAAATTCTTGACTAAAGATTTTCATCTAGAAGTCGATAAGAAGCTAGATGGACTCAAGAATTGTTCACCAGGATGTTTTTCTTTAACGAAATCTCAGGCTAATGTAGGATTCTAACGAATCTCAAACACTATATCACAATAATATTTTAAACAATTATTTCCCAATAAGAACTTCTCAGTACGTTCCTGGTAATCGAAACGTTATCGTATTCCGTATTCAAAACACGGCGCTATTGTCACATCGGTTTCCTTCTAAGCGTATGTTATTATCGTTCACATTTATAGAAATGATTTTAATATTATCGTCGAACGCATCTCCATATGGTATTGTGTCTCATTGTTATCTTAGAGTGGATAAGCCAGCGCTGCAATCATTCAAAATAAAAGTTTTTGTATTTTTTGATCTTTTCGACTAGTTATGCATCAGTAGCTGGTACAGTTCTCGAAAACTACCTAGGAGTACTTGGATTCGAACTCAATTATTTTTTCTTTATAGTACTAAGGTTGCCGACCTTGAACTCGACTACTCCAAGGAGCTCTGGAAACCCTACTCAACGCAGGTGTACAACACAAGTTCATTTGGCTGCAATTTTCTATAGGGTGGAGGCATTCAACCAGTCGGGCTGCTCCAATTAGAGCCAAATCTCCGAAGAAATTTCTTCGTGCCCTTCCATCTCTTAATAGTCCAATGTAATTTCTCAAGCGTTCAGGTTTCCTCGCGATGTTTACCTTCACCGTCAGCAGATAACGTTGACAATTTAAATTAGTAAATGTACGTGAATTTTTAAAAAAAACATTTTTACATGCCTGAGTTTGAACCGCGATTTAAACTACTCGACCACCAAAACTTTTTTAAAGTTAACAATTACTTCGGAAATGTTGTATCTCTAGTCCAACTAGCATGATCTCGCCTCGTTAGCTAGCTAGAATTTTCAAGTAAATTCCAGGAGTTTCTCTGGTGAATCAGTCACATATAAACTGACACAAACCATTACTAATCCATTTTTACTAGCGTTGGCCGATTATGAGATATACTAATGTAATAATTCGATTATGAAGATAACTCGAGATATCTCGATTATGGCCATTAGTAATTACTAATGCTAGGTTACTAATTTGATAAAATTAGTAATTATTATGACCGAACGACATTTTTTTTAGCATTCCACTCTTCGTCTTTAATAGGTACCAGTCATTATTCATAATCGCCCACCTCTGAGTAACACATTAAAGGCGCGATTATGAATAATCATTCATATTTTTTTATGAAATATCAGTCATCTTCGAAATATCTCGTTTATGTAAATCATTCATAATCGCTCACCTCTAAATTTTTACATAGTTCGGCTCTTTTTTATCTCTCGATTGCTACTGTTGGTATTGGATTATACTGTTATACTTATTTTCGCGTTTCGCTGACCTTGATCCACCATTTTCCAAGGAGCTCTGGAAACCTTACTCACTGTACGAACACAAGGTTATTTGGCTGCGGTCTCTTCTGTATGGTGGCTGTGTTGCACCTGTTGGGCTCTTCCAATTACAAATAAAATTTCAAAGAGATTTTTATTTATGCCTAGTTAAAGAAGTATCTATAATATAAACAAAATAGAAAAAGAAAAAAAAGTGATATTTCTATGTCGAATTATGAATTCTTTTTTTACTTTTTCTGTATTAATAATCCTTGAGAAATCTGTTCCTACAGTAAAAGTCTCGTAACCATAAATATTGATGAGATATGAGTTTTATTTGTCCGCACCTCGGGTACCAGATTCAATTTCTGGGTTCGATGATTTAGCGGTTATAAAAAGAGATTCTGTAACTCATTCACTTCATTGTATTTTACTAGACGAGCAATTTCAAATATTAACTTTGTTGTAAATTGAACGAGTTGAAGCGCGCAGGACTCGGACAATATGAATATTACAAAGTAGATTAAATAGCGTCATACGTAAAAAACTGTACATTTATAATATTTTAAAGAAAATTATACCATTATACCTATTTGTTATGTCTCCAAGGTGTTTTTTTCTGGAAACGCCATATCTCCTTTAATTCTTCATTAAAATTAATTACTCAAACACCATTTTAAAGTTGACTATTCCCCCACATTTGAAAAATAGGTCAAAATGAAAGTATTCATTATAAAAATGATTTAAAAAAACTTAAATTAGGAATGCCATCTGTTGATGTGAACGACAATATATTCAAGTAGCCATCAACTAATAACATAATCTATATAAGTAACACGACAGCTGTTAAATTGTTTACATTCTGTATAGTTCTTAATATTCAAACGAGTCTAGTATTGTCAACATGTATATGTATATTACATTAACTACAGAAACTGAAGGCAATTATTTGAAAAAATAACTTTATTTGATACTGAAAATACTAATATACTAGGTATATACTTATTAACCAACTAGCTGTACCCGTGGATTCTCTCACGTGGACTACATACAGTCTACAGAATGCTCGCGCGAATCTTGCTCCTCCGCTCCCGGCTATTTTAAAGACAAAAATTCTTTTTGTGGGGTTTTCTTAGAAGATAGACGTATACTCTCCGTTGACATTTTTGTAAGTCTTTTTAATGCCTACAATTATGTTGTACATTAACTTGATAAATCTGTCATAGTTTACTCAGCGTAAACCATTTAAGCGCCCGAATTTATTCACCATGACCAATTTTTTTTATTTTTGCGAAATCCCAATTATTTTTATAAAATAAAAGTAACCTAAGTTACTCCGTATAACATCAGATATCTATCAGTGAAAACCCCTTCAAAATCGGTCCAACCGTTTCGGAGATTACCCGGAACAAAAAGACAGACAGACAGACAGACAAAAAATGGTTTTATTATTGCAGGTATCGTATATATTTTCATATGCATTTAGTAAAAAGCTGTTATTTTGACATTATAAACAGACACTTCAAATGCAGTTGATGAAATTGATGATGTAGTATAGAAGATATGCTTTTTATTATTCTTTTGTTAGCACTTATTCTTAGTTAAATTCTATCACCGACTCGCGCAATACGGATGCAAATATTTAGTTCAGATAGTCACTTACGCATTTTCGATATTATACGCAAAATCACGATTTTAACCAACTTTTTGGTGTTTCAATTATTTTCGTAAAATTGAATGAACTGGTTTGGAGTCGAAACCCTAGGTCCATGGGTACCAAGTGCTTGCAGCCTCTTTAAAGAACTCGCAAGTCAACTGGTCGACACATTCGACACCAAAAGGCTGGCCAATACCTCGGTTAACGAATAAGCATTTCTATACAACGAGGTAATGTGGCCAGCCTTCTTGGTAATTTTCCTTCTGGCGGTGATTTGGATGGCATCCAATACTTATAGTACTTTTACGTTATTTAGATGTACTAATATAAATGTAATAAAAATGTATAGTAAATGTTAATAAAGATTCTAGTTTTAATATATTAAACTATTACTTATAAAAAAAGCTAATAGAATTTCTGTAAAAAGGATCGTAGGAAAATTAAACCATCTAAGTATAAAAATAAGTATTTTTTACGTACTTAAGTTGTTTTTTTGCGAGATAATGTACAATATTTTACAGAGTACCTACAAGTGGCAATCTTGCTTATAACGCATTTAACGGATAAAAAATAGAGCTTTCTTGATTGAGATCATCATAATACAGTGAATCAATGTCGTTGCCCACATGCAGTTGACTATTTGAGATTCAAAATGTGTCCGTTACTGTGCAAACTTTTTAGTGAGAATCAGCGCTTCTGGTGTAATATAGAATTTCTTTGTTCTGACCACCCGTTGACACGGCTTGTAATGTAAACGCTGGTCGATTGACGATACATTGTTTCGTATAAAAAAATATAAATCCTACACGATTAATAGCATGTATACAAAAGTAAATTTGCTGTATAATAAATACATTTCAGATACTATTTCGTTGTTCTCAGTGATATATGGCGTGTAGTTAATGTTGAAGATTATATGTTATATATCAGTGGCACAAACGAATGTTGTTAGCCTGTGGCACCTTGTGTAAAATACATTTAGACAGCTTAAACAGATACGTTGATACGTTTGTAATACGCTTTAAACCACACCTATCCATTATAAGCATCTGCACATTTTGAATATAAAAGATTACATCTACCAGTGTTCTTTTACTATAATTATATGTGTGTGTAACCAGTGTAACTTAAATACATTCCAATTATTGAGAAGAAGAGTTACACAGTTAGACTGGTTCGATGTTTGAAAACAAGCTGTTGAAGCTGTTGTTGTAAATGTTTAGAGGCTTATGCATATAAGGTGATGCAGTAATATATATGAACGCTTCGTATTTCGTATTCAGTTATTTTACGTTAAAACAATTTGAGGTATTCTTTCAATACTGAACAGTGTACGACGGTTTTTCATTCCCGATCAGCTGTATCTCCTTTATATGGAATACTGTTTGCACCTTTGGAACGGATCTGCGAAATAATTCCACGATGCCCTGGATAGGTTACAGAGAAGGTTTGTCCACATTATGAATGGTGCAGACGTTACAGATTCCATCAAACATCTTCAGCTCCACAGGAAGATTGCCCCACTGAGCATGTTTAACAGTCTGTATCATGGCGAGTGTTCTGAAGAGCTGTTCAAGCTAATACGGCGGGTATACAGTGGTAATAACCTCTATGTTAGTGTGTTCCCACCTTCCTACAACATTGAGTCCTTCTAACATGACGTGAAGGGTCATTTAAGAAAGCTGGTATTACAGCAGCAACTGGCAACGGGTTGTAGATCATTCAGTGGTCACTGATATATTGGATTACATTGTAATTACAATAAGTTACTGTGCAGTCACTTAGCCTGGCTACGATAAAAAAAAAGAAAACAACAGATGTCCGCCCTTTCTTCTGTTCCTCTTCAGCCTGTTCGAATCTAGTATAGGGATTACATGGGTAGATATAGTAGGATAAGGTATATCACTCGAAGAAGAGAAAAGGCAAAAGATTGATGATGTAATGATGCCTTAATGATAGCCTATTGTTAACGTATACGGACATGGCGTCGTTCGACGTGAGTTCGAATCTCTATAATCAGCCTGAACTTTTGGCGAAGGAAAACATCGCGATGAAACCATAGTATGATGTTAGAGATTTTTGTAATGTTCTTTTGGCTAGCTACCACCTTCAAGTTGAAAATCTGTGCCACTAGGCACAGAGAGTTACCATTTTGGTCGACATTGTTACTTAATATCAGATAAAGTTGTGGTGAAACGATAAACCTATAAAGAGATAAAAAAAGTTACTTTAAAAAAGACACATAATTCAGATAAAAATATACCCAGAAACACATACTAGTATACGAGTATATAGATTATAACAATGTACCATTTACCCTCTGAATTAATTCTCCTGTATCAATGTTTAGGCCGTGTTTGGCAAGCTGCTCCGGTCACTTTGCCAACGCCCTGTATATGCGGAAGCACGTTTGTCGAACGTAATGTATTGCCGCGTCATTTCTAACAGCTTCCACGAAAGTCACTGTCGGTAATGGAATTACGCGCATAATAAAAACTATGCATTGAACCGCTTCAACTTAGTGATCAGCTTTATCAAGCTATCTCTTTCTATTACTATAGTTATCATATTTATTTGCATCTCTCTTTATAACAAAGTAAACATTCTTAACCTTGAATAGAGAAGAGCTTGGTCCAAACTGCAACAGTTTACTTTTGTTTCATATACTAGTATGTGGAATATATATGTAGGAACTGCTTTATCTGTTTACAATTAACACTTCCAAGCTGTTACTCGTAAACAGCAATTCTTTTAAACAATTTCGATAAATACGCCTCACTGCTACTTCAGCTGTGTCGAGGCAATTACGTAATGGGCGTGTTCTACTCAAAATATTCTGAAGAACTTGTAGAAATCGCACGAGCGTAGATACAGTTCTCATATTGCCTAAAATGTACAAAGGTAATTTTTCGTTCATACCTTAGCACCATAAAAGCAGAGCTCTAAATGAAAATAAAATCAATGAATTGAAAATGACTATTTCATTAAATACAACATTTATGACATGAAAACAGAAGATGGATATTCTCCGAATATTAAAGTTTCTTTTAAACTAAAGGATCATCTAGACCTCCTAAGTATTCTTTGTATACGTCAATGCTTCAACCTAATTCCGTCTTCTCCTTTCTCAAACAGAACCACACGCGCTTGGTTTATAACGGCAGAAACTAAAAAGATCTCTGTGCCGATAATAAAATCAAAAGCACCCAACACAAGATAATTAGTATAGTTTCAATGATCATACCGACATACGTATTTATCAGCGTTGGAAACCATGGATTCATATGTTGGCGTGGTGATTACCCTATTAATATGACCAGATACAGTTTAAAATTAAAATTAACAAAATGCATACGAAACTTCCGCGAATTTCTAGCAATGTCCAAATTTAATATACACATAGCATTCCGTGGAAATATGTTTCACAAAGGAATGTGCTGGTGAGCTAATCCTCATTGTAATATTCCACATTTCAAATAACAACCACGAAGTTAATTAACCGTTCTAAATTAATATGACCGTCGGTTAATATTTAATTATTTAACTATTGAATAATGTTTTAGTTAAAAAAATATACACTAAAAATTTCAGTAGCTATTCATTGATTACTGAGAAAAAGAAATTAGGGATATAATGAAAGTATGTATAGAAATAGAAAAATGAATCTATGGAGTTTATTTTTAGACATTTCTTACGAATTTCTGCCACGTTATTTTAATCCATGTGAATAAATGCTTTTAATACATTTCGTTATTCTTTATTCACTAAATCGTTAATTCCTCAATCACTTTTGTAGATCAATGTAATTTAAAAACAAAAGTTGTATTTACTTTTTCATTAAACCAAAAAAGTGATTTAAATTAAAGTTTGGGATATTGTAGATAACTTAAAAATATGAACTTATCACTACCGAATTTTCAAATTTTGTAACGTGTAAAATACATTGTAGTGGGTTTTTTCTTAAAATACGTCAACTTTTTGAACTATCAATTTCCCATAGCAAAAATAGACTGCGCTCGCGTCGAAAAAAGAACATGTTTTATATCAATTCAGCAATGTTTTCACGCTATACATGGGATATATTCATAAACATATTAAGCCATAAAACAAAATATATAAGTTATGTGCTTTGAGCAATATGCTTTAGTTCAATGCAATGCAAGTGTTTTAGTGGTTTCTTGAGAATCTTTGACGCAAGACTGTTACATACGCGAACGTGTTCATTCATTATACCTACATACAGCGTAAATTTGATGAATTAATTAACATGCAGTTACTTATACAAGTATATTATATTAATTATATTATTATATAAAGTGATTAAAACATTTTAGCAAACATTTTCAGTCGTGTTTATTTAATATGAATTTTCGAAATACATTTTAAATGAGTAGATATGCGTGCCTATGCGAATATGCTTTATTTTTAAATCTATGGCTCCCTTACTTAAAAGAAATGTACGTGAAATTGGCGAATTCGTCATCGAAAGAGCTGAGGAGTTTATCAAAACATTATAAATATTGTATACTAAACGATCATAACGCTATAGTGAAAATATTGAATTAATTAGCCGTATTTATTAATAGGTGTCTCAATGCTGAATTATTAATTTTAATTATAACATAGCTCAAAAGATTGTATGAACGTGCTAGTCTCTGGAACTAGAATTAAATTTGAAAAATTGTGAAAAGCGTCGATCATTTGATTATAGGAACCGAATAAAAGATAACGACGGCTTTGCTCGTTTGAAATTATGTATTTTTTTTTCCACTGAAACCTATACATTTAAAAAATTTAACTGCGTATGTGCAGTATGTTATTATATAATAAATTTATATTAATAAACCTGTAGTCATGTATGCACAAGTAATATTTTTTTTCAAATTTCAGTCAAGCCGTTTTTCATTTAAATCCGTACATACAAACAGACAAACCAAATTTTTTTAGAGGCATACTCGTAATTAGTGGCTCTTATAAACTATATTTAATATTATCTATCTAGAAATTTGTAAAAAAGTATTAAGTGTACAGACAACAATTTATTATCATAGATAAAAGAGTAAAGAGACGAAATTTGTAAAATTAAAATTATTTATACGCCTTCGTTTTATATTTTCTCGTAATCATTTACAGAAAATATTTTGACAGTTTTTGGAATTTTTTGTATGTGTGTCTGTCGCTCTATCTGTCTGTTAACTTGTACGCCAATCACGCAGAAACAACTGGACCGAATTTGATGAAATTCAGTGTGATTGTAGTTTACAGTCTGTAATAACATTTAACTTTGTAAAGCTTGACAACGTAATTGCACCTCCCCTGATGTAAGCAACTGGCCACCATGAAGTTAAGTAAACACTTAAGAGCTGCTTCAACTTAATTCCCTCCTCTACCTTTCATAAGAGGACATAATAAGTAAAATTGGTCTACTATTCCAAATAACTACTAAGCTATCCAATAACAAAAACTTTCCATTTGCCCGTGTATAAAACGAACCTTGGTCTACACTCTCCCATTGCCAGGATCTGCTCTACCTACAAAATACTACATGCAAGCATAATAATACTATTGATATATTTCATATGTCCTTTAAGAGGTCTAAAGAAGAGATGTTGAAATACTTTGGCTCAGTTGAGTCATAGACTTGTTTTTAAATTAATCATTATATTCATTTTAACTTTTTTTTCTTTAAGTAACATACGCATCAGGTATACTATTTATACATAATTATAATAACACTGTATAATATATAATTTTGTTGGAGTATATATTAAAATAAATAATAGAACAAAAAGTTATCTACGTCATAAAAATTTTTGCCGTACTTTGAAGCTGTGAGTTCTGGTCTGCTGTGGTCTTCTTACAGCATGGAGTCCTTATACATAACGTGAGTAGACATTTCAGCAGGCCCGATGACATCTCGAGCGAGTTAACTTGACACCTCGCTTGGAGAGACGACGATAGCCACGGAACTATACTAGGGCTAGTAGTGTCAAGATCCCACGGTGGTCGCCATTGTTTTTAGATCATCAGGTACAGTGCCTTCAATTTTCCGTGCTACGATTTTTTTTATCGCAAGGTTATAGCGTTATGCCCACGAACTCATCTGATATTAAGCGACGATGTAGCCCAATATGGTGATACGCTAAACCTAGATGGAGGACTGACGCTCAAGTGCAGCTGACACAGATTTTTAACTTGAAGGCTTGTAGCCAGGCGGGCGTTATAAAAAAGTTAGGAAAATCCAAAAGTGCACGCCTCATACAACCACTCATTTGATTTTTAAGAAGAAAAAAATTAGTACCATTAGCCTTATTTGTATTATTTAGACAACTTAACAAAAGAGGTTTTAATTTTAGATCCAAATAAACAGTGAACTTTTTTTGATAAAAAACATTTTTTTTTATTAAACAATTTTATTAATAAACTACCGGTACTAGGCTATTGATATTAAATAGGTAACTAGTTAATGTTATTCTGAAGATAATAAACAAAACTTGGTCTTGCTTTATACGTCTAGGGGCGGTTTATGATAGAAAAATTGCTTGACTTTGACCTGTCTAGAGTAGAGCACAAACTCAACCGCTTTTAGTTAAGAGGCGTGCAATACCCTACCAACATGCATTGCAGGGATTCGAACTCACGTCAATCGACGCGGTGTCCGGTACACGCTATATCCGAGCCATCAATGTTACATAGCAAAAACTTTGTTAGACCGAGTATTTATTTTCACTACAAGATGAATCATAAATACATTACAGAACTCATTATATTAACCCAAAACCAAACAATCGATCCATCATCACTTTTACCAATCAACGTCAATTTTATTAGCGCAGCGTAATCCCGATAGATAACGATATAATGAGGATAAAGGTCGGTATACAATACGAAGCGTGTAAGGTTCGTTCATATAGAAACGACACGATAGTAGTAGAATTTTCATATATCAATAAGTTATCAGTTTTCGTATTTCTGTGGTTTATTAAAGGCAAACCTTATAATGAAGCTGTTCAAAGAACTAGATTGAAAGTTAGGACCAATCTCTACATATCATTTATCAGATTTTTTTTGTAGTAACGCCCGTATCTTTGTTAAATCTTGATCAATGATACTTCATCTTAAAGTACATGTACGTTATAGACGAATGATAGACAATTGCTTTAAAATAACGCGTAGGAAGCTCTATTTATCAACAGTCTGTTTAACTAATATGACAGCTACTAAATTATTTACATTCTATAATGTACATATACACAGGCTAGTTATTAGTTTTATTTTTACACAGAAATCTTTTTTGTTCTGGGAAAAGAAAACGAATTAATTGTACAAGTCAAGCTACATTATATTTAGTTTGTTATCGTTTGGTTAGTTATTTTTGTATGTATATTATGCGATTCCTGACAATATACTTATTGATATTAAAAGTAAAAAATCGAAAGTAGATTACAGCAACTATCAAAATTTTTTCAATGATTAAAGTAACATAATTGGAGTTCTTGTCGGGATCTTGATCTACCATTCCGATTATTAAATACACATACGCATGGTCCACTCCTTCCTCCCAGGAGGAGGGGAACGTGCATATGAGTATATATTAGCTAGCTCGAATTCTCATAAGATTAGGGAATTAGTTAGATCGCGACTTTTTCGCATTCGCGACGACCGCCCGACCGAGGTTCGGCCACTCTGGCACTCGTGCGGGTCGTCACAAACTTTCGCGGCTGAGTGCCCTAAGCGCTCGCCCCAAGTCCGGTGAAGCTGTAAAAGCCGCAGCGGCTCTGTTTGACGATAGGGCCCCTATGGCTAACAGTGTAGTCAGTTCTAAAAAAAAAAAAAAAAAAAAAAAAAAGGATCTTGATCTGTCATGTGCTAGTTTTTATTTTAATTCATAAATATTTTATTATAATTGGGCTTATATTATGTAATATTCTATTCATCAAATGTTGGCAGAAATGTAGATAAACACACGGAATAAAAGTAATATAATTACAATTATTCTTGTCGGGGGGTCATAGATAATAAATTATTTTACATTGCTCCTAAAAATTAAGGTTTTTTTGTTTTGAACTATGTTAATTTAGATATTGATTGCAATAAAAAAAAACTAATTAATAAAGTGTGTTAAACAAAACTAGAAGTTAAGTATAATTTCAGTACGTAAGATGTGAACGAACCAACACTGTATTGGAGATAAAGGTCAGGACACAATAACCGTCGGCGGGACAATAGAAATTTGTGGTCGCGTCCGATATTATATTTGCGGTCACTGTAAAGGATACGTGCTCTTTCAGTGGTGTATGAAGGATTTTCTTTTATATTATTGAAATATTATAGTTTAGGTATGTTTGAGATATCACTATGCCAATATAATTATACTAAAGTCTAATCCGGGAGTAAACAACTTTTGAAAAGTTGTTTTCAACACTTTATATGTTGAAAATAATATCAGTGATTCAATATTTCATAGATATTATAGCTTTATTATTTTTTTATCGTTCCAATAAAAAAATATACTACAAAAACGCGGCATTATGACCATATGACTACGCATGACGTCACCATTCAATAATTAATCTAAGCTAAAGGTAATACAATGCAAAATTAAAATTACTAGAACTTCACTTAATACTTATGAATTATTCGTTATTACACTTTTTTATTTTAATAAAAATAGTACCACACCACTGCTTTTTATGATCATATTATGACTACGCGTGATGTCATCATTCAATAAATAAAACTGAGATTTCAGTTGGAATTTATGAAATTTCTTCAGCACCTATATAATTTTAAAGTCACTTGTCGTCGATGACGTCACGTTTTCTGATTAGCGTTTCCAATCACGGGACTCACAGAAAAAACATCTCAATTCTCCCAAGGGAAAATTAAATAAATGAACGTTATTTTTTTCAGATTTGTATTTTTTAGGCGTTTTATGAATAAACCAAGAGATTAAATACGGATTCATTTTATGGAAATGATAGAATAGTCTACAAAAAATTACTGCTGGTATTAACAAAATTTGTCATATTCTGAATGTAATGGATAGAGTAGTTAGGTTCTAAAAGCCGAGGGATTATGCGACCTCTCTTCAACAACAAATAATTATGTTTTGACTTTCAACCTTCAGCAGAAAAGTAATTACGAGCATGGCCCTCCGATGATTTAACTTTGACTGGGTGTTATCTCGGACCCGAGAGGACCTCAGCTAATTCGCGTTGGGGCCCTCACCTGTATGATATCACTAGCTAGGTTGTGTCATAAATAATAAGCCAGCTATTTTCTGTGTTTATTTGAAGCGCCAACGAGTGTGTAAAGAACTAATTCTCTTTATATTATCACTCAAATATTTTCTTTAATTTTTCATCAAAAATAATGATTCAAACATCATTTTACGATTCATTTTTTGCTATTTAGTAATTAAGTAGCCACAGATTTTTCTTTTTCTCAAATTTGTGTACAGAGGTAACTAAGTTTAAATTTTTTTATAAAACTAGAGAGAGAGAGAGAGAGAGAGAAAGGATTAGAGAGATTGGGTCGTAGGTACTGTATTAAATGTATCGCCTGCCTGCCACATTATAATGCATAATAAAAATATGCTCGCGATACTTGATCATTATTTTGCTGCCGGGTTATTTTAAAACTGTGAAATCTCCGAAAATGTTCATTTAAATCAATTACTGTAAAGGGAAATTTTGTTCAAAATTAAATACTTGTGATTAATAATGTATTTATTTCGATAAGGATTAATCATAGCATTAAATACCATGTATATTAAAACACCTTCGCAAATAATTCAATATTTTAGGACAATTTTATTACCATAAAAAAGTTATATTGAGTAAAACCTTAAAAGATAGTCATATGCTATCGCAGACTTTTTTTTAGATCTTTTTAAGTGAAATAGTTTCATGACAACTATTGTTGCGTAACTTTAACAATTCACGCAGCGCAAGCAGTGGAAGCACTGAAAAGGAATAAATTTCACCCGTTTTTGCAACATTTTTCATCGATTCTCCGCTCTTATTGGTTGTAGCGTGATGTTATATAGCCTAGATATAGCCTTGCTCAATAAATGGGCTATACAACACTGTAACATTTTTCCATTCGAACCAGTAGTTCCTGAGATTAACGTGTTCAACCAAACAAACAAACTATTCAGCTTTATAATATTAGTATAGATATTTTTTTTAATAAAAAAAGTGAATTTTTATTAGGAATGGCATTATTATTGATGACTAGAAAATATATTTAACTAACATGTAAGAGGTGCCATTTAATAACAATATATTCATCTAACATGTTTATATTCAGGTTTATGTGATGTTTAGATTCTATATCTAAACATTCTATTCTTTAATCTATTAGATTGAACTCGATGTAGATTCGAACCTATAACCTTTCGACATAGCATGAGTGTTTGATGTCACTGAACATAATTGTATAAAAATATTTTTTTGCGTACAATGATTCATTTATTTTTAATTTCATATTAACTATTTCAGCTACCAATAAAGGAAAAAATATTGAGAAAACCTGTGACCTTTAATTTAGGTTATGACGTAGATAAAATGACCCTCTCTTATATCTACCTGGAAAACAGAAATAATATTATGGTTATCGCAGAATATACTTGCCACACACCTTGACGCAGCGTAGTTTCTATGTAGCTACATTTAAGAGCTAGTCTCTATAGGCTTAGCGCGTACTATTATCTACGTTAGCATAGTCACTTAACTCAGGTGACAACCACTAAATCTTTAAAAAAGGTTCTTTATTAACAAATCAATAGATACATCTGCTTTAATTAAGAAATCTGAATCAAGTCGCTTCAGTATTTCACACGTGATAATATGTGCCAAACAAACAAGTGATAAGTATAAAAACATTAATAACAAATCTTCTAAGTAACAATGTATTAGCTATTAATTTTACAATTGTAGTATTAAAAAAAGTAATAATAAAAATATAACCACTATTAACACATTCTAATAATAATAATTAAAATATATAGTTCTTAGTTGTACTTTTAGATAAAATGCACACTTAGTTTTTAGTATGCAGCTGCATCTGTGAATGTATCTATTTTTAATAGCAATTTTTAATGTTCCGTAATAATAGCACCCACGTTCTAAAAAAGGTGTGGACAACGAGTCTACAGAATTGTGATTATATATAAAAAAACACTTCAAGTAAAAAAAAATAATTCCATGTGTAATTTATAGTACCAAATAAATACTAAATATCTTCTTTAATATTCCAAAAACGTTCACAAATTAATTAATACATCGTTAGTCTATTATGAAAGTTTGTCCGAGCTATTAGAAATAGAGCTAACTTGAGGGGACAAGCGGAATAACAGTTGACTAACTTTTGTTAAAATTTACGTCATTTACACGAACTGAATGTAAACGGGTCCGAATAGGGAGTTATCATAAGAGTGCTTACGGGAGACAAACTAAGCATTTTCCAATAAAGAGTTATTAGTGATGGGTGTTTTTTTATACGCGAATGAGTTATCTGTATTTTGTTTGTGAATTTCAAACATATTATGCTAAATTGAATTCAATTTTATTACAATATGTATACTGTACTTTATAACATCACTAGAAACAGTTACTGTAAACATTCAGTACCCTTACTTTATGTATTAATTAATGTAATAAAAGTTAGATTATTTTTATCGATTATATGATAGGATAGACTGTCTATACTAATATAATAAAGTGAAAAAGTTTTTTTCTATGTTTTTTTTTTGTTGTTTAAACACGCTTACATACAAAAATAATTTTTCGAATCCAATTGGTAGTTCCAGAGATTAGCGTGATTAAACAATCAAAAAATCTTTTCCGCTTTATTATATTATAAGTGTATATTGTCGTTTAATTAGTGTTAAAAAAAAGTAAATTGTAAGAATTATTATTATGTTTCAACATTCGAAAACACACAGTCGGCACGTGTCCCATCACTATGGCCTTTTAATTCGAATGAGAGATAATAATTTCGCATCCTTGTCACGTAGACAAGGTAACGGCGAATACACGTTATAATTTTTTTCTCTTATAATATTATATCTTTGTACAAGATTGCTTCGGAACTCTTTTACCACACGATTGGCTTCCAAATTGATTTTATAAAGATAACTACTGCATTACTGTTGTCGAGAGCAGCATTCTATTGTGTTTGGAGGTATTATGTTTAGTTTTTTTATGGTACATTATTTTCAGTGGTGTAATCCGAAAAGGTTTTGTTGAAATCTTTTTCGATTTTTTATTGTTTTATACTTTTGTAAAAGCTTATGTATGTTATTCAGTTTACTTAGTCGCTATTATTTAAACTTTATATTACAGTTGTAAAAATAAGATAACGTAAACAAATTTAAATAACTTTTTGAGTCTGGAGTAGCGTGTACGGACATCGAGTTAATCGATGTAACTTCAAATGAGCCTGGGCTTTCAGTGTATGAAATATTTAATATCACTATTTCAATCTCTCGCGGATACGCACAAAAGACAGCTAAGTTCTTCTTTAATTCTCAGTGATTATACTAATTTCCGAGATCGATCGTTCGCTGTAACAGCAGCACGACTGTGGAATTCACTTCCTATCAACATCCAACAAGCCAACTCTCGGGATTCCTTCAAATATTCGCTACATAGGTTTCACTTGGAGCAATTGAATATTGGCTAGATTTTTCTTTTTACTAAATTTTGTGCACGCCTTGCTTATACCTTTCTCTTGTTCCCCTGGAAGACTAGTAGAGTATGCTATTTAGCATGAAGTCATCCAATTGTACTTTTTTGTGTAATAAAGAATATATAAATATTGTAATTAAATCATAGTCGGTTAGTGGGGCGTTTTCTAAAGCCAGCTTAGCTAGCTAGCACTCGTCAAGTTAAAATCTAACGGCAATATGCGTTTCGGCCGCTGCACTTGAGAGCTAGTTTTCTCTAACTATGATTAGCATGTCTCATTCTTGGCCCACACTCCATACCACTAAAACTTTAACGCTAACTTTAAAAGAGAGACTGGCTCGTAGTACAACTCTGAGTACAGACGTCTACTAGAAAAACCGTGCATGTGAATTAAATTTAGGCGAGTACCTGGTAAAAATTAATCTACATAACTTAGACGATAAAGTACACCTAGAACTCGGTGAAAGGTAAATTAGAAATGCAATAGGATGTAATCATGCAACACCAACTTTACAAAGAGAATTTAAATGGGGAGGGCGTCATGGGGCATGCGTTTGTAAATTTGAATTTCAAAGCCAAAGAAGTCCGTAGTTCGGAGTAAAGTCAACTCATTGTTTTGCGGCTTTGCATTAGACAGTATTGTAATGAGTATGTCATAAAGAATAATATATTTTAACAGAAATTTATTGCTGTCGCGCTATGCTAGAACGACCGGATAGTCGGATTGATAAGCTATTTAAAATTGACAAACGAATAATTTCGTACTATTTAAGACACTATAAAACATAAAATAATAAAGTCGTTTTAATTTTTTCTTGAATTATAATTAAATGTGGAGATTTAGAGATACTGTCGTCATTCATTTGGAAAAATATTAAATATATGTTTATAGAATTGTAGCTTAAACGCGTTTTTATGAGTTGTTTGGTTGCATGAACACCCTCAAAAGGAAACTCTAATGTGAATCTAAAAAACCTAAAATTTAATCTACGTATTCGTCTACCTAATAAGCATAGTTTATTCAAATAGTGTTTTGTCAAACAGTGAAAAAAAAAACCATATTCTCAAAACATTACACGTCGGTGTGACAAACGCTCACAAATCTTAAAACTTACATTTTCAAAAGGATATATCTGTTGTTCACCAGAGATTCGGAGCAATAAATCTCTCTGTATCAAGAGAGAGGCTTCACGTTTGTTTTTTATCTAGATCGCTGCTTCAAACCGTTGGTTTTTGTCTCAACCCGTTACCCTCCCGAGGGGCATTTAGAGGGGAAACGGACGATTGCACACCGATATTATTTGAGTTATTGGGTACCCGGATTCTGATGGGAATTGTTCTCTATCCTCTCTCAGATTTTCAATATTAAATTATTTAATGACGTGTGAATGGGTTACGCGTAATTTATTCTTCTTTCATAATATTATGTGTTGAATTTGCTAGCAGGCAGATACAGACTTCCAAACTGTAATATTTCTTCATTTAAAGAGTATGTCTATAGACGTGTAGGGACGGTATGAAACTAATTTTAATGTGATATGGACCATCGACCAACCAATATTCTCAGAAATAACTTCAATATGCAAGTTGGTACGGGCATTTTCCTAGATGCTTTGCGGTGTGCAGTCATGTTTTTGCATCCAACCCTATATATGCCAATATTGCTGGATAATTTCCATTCCCAATCTCCTTTATTAGTTGTCATCTCTATCAATCAATTAATCTTTACTTTATTGGGTCTTTCTCTATTCTTCCATCTACCTTCATACTTGACATTCTTCTATTTATATGGCATAGATGACCAATTCTATTTTCTGACTTCTTCTTATACACTCATTCCTAATCTTATGTATTCTAGTTACAACACACATCTTTATTTAATATTCGCATCTCTGTCATATGTAATCTTCTTTCATCCAACTATTTCTTCGTCCAGCACTCTGGTCCGTTCACCATTAGAAGTTTGTATCTTAATACTGTAATATAAGCAAGTTTTGACTTTATCATGACACTAATTATAATGATTATACAGTGTAAACTCTTTATAACGAAACTCAAGTGACTGAGCATTTTTTGTCGTTATAGAGAGTTATCGTTATATGGAGTGGGTTTCAATATGTGGGTTTTAACGCAAACCAACCAAGTAGGGCTCACTTCAACGTTATAAGGAGTTTATCGTTATAAAGGATAACGTTATAAAGAGTGTACACTGTAATTGTAATACATTTCCTCATCATCGAAGCTCAATTTGACGACAATACGCATCCGGTAATTACTCTACGTACATCAACGTAGTAAATTAATTGTATGATAATGTATATTATAATAATGTACAGCCGCTGTGAATTCTTTAGAGCAAAAATTCTAGAGTATGAGACTATGGCTTTAATGCCCATAGGAAAGCAATACATTTTAAACTGTTGTTGCAAAAGTTGCAAAGGAATCGTAGAGACAATAAAAAAACAAACATTATATGTCTATTAAATATCTGTATATATGTGGCTTAGTAATTATTATAGGATATAGGTAATTTGATCATCTTTACGAGCACTTTTATCTCTGTATTCAGTTAGCGACCAAAAAAGTATATATTGCCTCTATTAATAATACGCTGTAAAAAGGATTTTCCTTGCCCGAAGCGAAGCTTAAATTCTTTATTTTTAATTTAACAATTCTGTAAAATAAAACTGTTAAAAGGTTCGCTACGTTTTATCATTAGTGGAAAGATAATTAAAATATAAAAAAGTATTTTATTTACTTCAGAAATTCATCGCCACTTGCCGCTCACAGGCCGTCCTGCGTAAATAAAAACTGGATTCATATTTTTGGCTGATTTCATATCCTTGACTGATCTCTAATATATTTAGATACATGGTGATTGTGACCTAGTCGGTCTGTACAGCCGTACTACTCGACATTTCCTCGTTCGCTACTCGGCAATGGACACAACAAGGGGAGAATGCCTTAGATGTCCTAAGTCTTAAAGAATTATTACCCCAATACTTACTTCATTTTCATTCAATTCAAAACTAAGTATTGAAACTGCATGTGGTGGTAAGATTTTTTTGCTCAACTGGGTCGCGATCATCATGCATGTGGTGAGAAACCCGTCATAGTGACATACTATTGCATTTTCAGTGAAATGAATACAGGTCGACATGACAGCGGTGACCGTCGACGGATAACGATTTCTCGGTAACCACCATTTTGTTAGGACAGTACTGTGTCAGGGATTGTGTTGTCAGGGACAGTACCGTAAATTTACCGAGCAACTATAAAAGAAATTGATCGACCGCCGCTTTTATTATTTACCTACTATGTCAAAAACTTACTACAATAAATGATAATCCTTATTATACGTAACCGTCTGCCACACCAGTGTTCTTCAATAAATCTGTACTTTAAAACGATTTAAAAATGATTTGGTTCCAAAAAAAATTAGTCAAAATAATTGCATCTTGTCCTAAAGTTCTTACTAAAAATGATACAAATCACAATGATAACATACTGGATGTTATCGTCCAATAAAACGACTAATTGTACGCGTTAATTAATGACCATATAATGAAACGTATTAAATCCGACAATTGGACGATATATTTGAGTCGTTAATTATTTGAAACCTATTTGGATTACGTTTCATAATATGTTCTGTGTACGATTTGTTTACATCCGACGAGTACGTAACGTTAGCGATACGATTTTTAATAATATATATTTTAGCAATGAATCTGTTATTAGTTTAAGGTGTTAGAAAAATATTTACTATTTATTTTAAACTTGCAGTTGCCCACCCACTTCACTGGGTGATATAACGTGATGAAAACTTATCATATGTCCTTTTCCATGACCGTCCAACTGTCCAAGAGTGATTAATGGTAAAAACTCAAACAAACGTACTATCAAATTTATATTAAATATTAGATAATAATCTTTACTACTCTCCAATAAATTAATAATTTTTAACGTCTATCTGATACTATAATATATTCATTACTATCATATATTTACAATAAGTCAATTTGAAATGCCGGTTTTGGTTCATTGCTTATTAAAATATAGTTTGTTAAGACATGATATAAGTAGATCAAGTGCCAAGAGTTGTTTTTTATGAGTATAAAATTTCGAATAGTTACCGAATAGTAAGAAAGAAAGAAAACAAATTTATTAAATGTTGAAAACAGGGACATAATTACAAACACGAAATTACAATAGATAGTATGAGGTGCTTATATTTTATAAATAGTTGCAACATTCGACATTGAAAAGAACCCTAGCTCAGCATGCTAGGGCAAATTGCCATAGTGCTGGTTTTCAGCTGAGCCCACACTAATACTGATGACCTTAAGTTGGATGACCCTGAAATATAAAACAAAGATATTGATTATTCAATATTCTCTTCTAAATACACATTATTTTAACCAAACACTGCTTCACGCGAAATTAATCATTTAAATCGTTACACGCTATGTCTCGTTTACTATGAACGGACCTTTGATTCATTAAATTACGTCCGGAAGCCGTCGCCGCAGCGTGTTGTAATCCCTCAAAGGGATCAGTGTTTGCGGTGCGTCTGCTCTTTATTTATGCAGCAGTAATTTTTGTCAGTAATTCACAATTCAAAATATATTTCCACATTTATAGTATTAAATGATTTTTTTTTAAGTTATTAAATCACAATCTGATTTTCACTGACGATTGGGTTATATGTAACATTGTTTAATGATCTATTTAGATATACTATTTTAGTACTTATTTACTTCACTGGCTTATCTACAAAAAGTGCAGTAAAGGACAGAGCATCAAATACTCGTCATTTCTTTATATCAATTGAAAATTCTAGTACAATAAATATATTAGATAGAGTACTACAATCTTTCATCGTTAGTACAGCTGTCTTACTAATTCTGTCAATATATGTAACCACAAAACATAGTTGTATATTAAATATATTTGGTGAAATTAATAAAATATGCAAAAACGTATTTTTAATTTATAAAAAAACTATATAAAAAGACCAGCAGATAAGAAAATAATTTATATGTAAGACATGGCTTATTTTTTGTTTTTGTTTGTTTCAGATAATAATGATGGAAAGACGTATCGCTGGAATAATCTACATTCTAATCACATTCGCTTTAGTCAATGAAATGTCTATAAATGTACAAGCAAGGGATAACAACAAAAGGCGAACGAAAGAAAAAACTGGAGGATTTCAAAAAAATATATGCGATATCACAGACAGAGACTCAAAAGTTCATTGTTACTGCGAGAATACAAGAGAGCCTAGGAATGCAACTAAAGCTGAATGCTGGGTGTTCAACGGGGGCATACCACGCGACGACCAAATCTGGCAGAGTTTCGCCTCCCAACCGATTTTGCTAACTTTGTCTTTTAACGTGAGAGTTGAGGGTGCGCTCGGATATGTACCCACAAAGGCTCTATACTACTTGCAACGATTAAAATCAATCAATATAAAATATGGTAATATAATTGACGTAACTCCATTCGCTTTTGCAAACCTGACAAATCTAAAAGAAGCCGGCTTATCGCAAAATCAAATAGAGAACATACAACAATACGCATTTGCTCATCTACCCAACATAACATCGATAAATTTAGAAGACAACATGATTATCGATATCGATGCTGAAGCCTTTTATGACGTGCCAAAGTTACAAAAACTTGTTTTCACGAAGAATAATATATCGACAATAAAGAATGGAACTTTTCAACATGCTTTCAACCTTTTGGAACTGGATTTGAATAAAAACAACGTTTGTTGTTTGAATCGTAGGACTTTTGATGGATTGGCTAATTTAAAAAGATTAGATTTGAGGAGGAACCGCATACATAATTTGACAGAATTCACGTTTGCAGAGTTGTGGAATTTGCAGGAGTTACTCCTAGGCAAGAATGACTTGAAATATATTTCTGAGAGGGCGTTTGATGGTCTCTCCCAGTTAAGAAAACTATCTCTTGACGAAAATAAACTGGTAGCACTCCCGTCGGGTTTGTTTGAGGGAGTCAGGGGACTGAACTCATTAGATTTGCGCTCAAACGAGCTCCACGCCTTAACTTATAATAACATCAAACCAATACTGGATAATCTAAAGCCGTTAAACAGCAATTTACTTATAGAAGGTAATTTTCAATATACTTTATTTAATTAAGTACTTACTGTTTTCTTACTAGACACAAACTTCATAATTCATGAGGATCATTAATGAATTATTGATATATAAGTTATGCTTGACTATGAAGCATTTAATTTGACACCATGAAACTTTACACAAGAGGATAATGTATTTGCGTTGTTCTTAAAAACCTATATTTTTCGGATTGCATGATGGATGATCGGATTACAGACTTAGGTTTTTCTAAAGGATAATTAAACATATCTTTATAAATGGAGATATATTTAAATATAATTAAATTCCACAAGTTAGTAATTACACAAAAATTTCTAATAAATATAATCCGCATTGTACATATTTTATTTAGATTGCTATAAAATATGTACCCTCAACTGAACCAAACAAAAGTTTTTTATAATTAAATAAAATATGAATATTTTTGATACTAAACAATTAAATTACAAATTTAAACTTTTTAGATCCTAAAGTCACTATTTTTTAATTTATTGGATATGATTTTTTTCTGAAAAAATTAATACAGTAAAATTGCCATCATAACCTAGTCTCACAATATTAACTATATATCGTGTATCTATAGCTTCATATTATAGTAATTTCACGCAACTATGTCTGTGGAACGATCCGGCTTATAACACTTCCCATATGTTAATGTTAACACACGTTGAAAATTAAGTCATGTTGAAACAGGGATGCTGTTAACTTTAGAGCACTTACAAACTTTGTTCTTTTATATACCCTCAGGGTGTTCTTACTTGGATGGAATAAGACGTAGAAGTAGAAAATTATGTATAATATTATGTAGTTCAGAATTATTCACTTGGGGACTTGACGTAATAAATTTAGTTTCACATATTTACTATAGAAATTGTTATTTGAAGTGCAATATCTAATTGGTTTCAGAAAACAACTTCGTTTGTGACTGTAACCTGAAATGGATACATGCTCTTCGAAATGAAACGAAAAGTCAAAACACCAAAGATTCTTTAGATAGCGTAACTTGTAAATCAGACCCACCAATCGTCAGTTCGGCGTATAATAAAATGCCTGATCCAAAGAAACCTGATTACAGTGAAGACATACTCCACGCTGGATTAACCATCGAAACGCTGAATGATAAAATGAATATTACTACCAAAAGTAATGGAGATAACAAAGCCGTAGTAGACGTAAGCAATGATATAGTGAAAAAGAGTTCTAAAAGAAATGTATTAAAGATACCACCTGAAACATTACCATGTCCACGAGAGGTTATCAAAACAACTCTACCAACTCCTTTTGCGATAGATCCAGTTATACCAATACAGAATGAAATGAAAACATACAGATTTCATGAAATAAATTCAGGGAATGTATTATGTATTAGATTTAGTACAGTTGTGTTATGGTGTACGTGTTTTGCTTTTTTCTTTACTTAAATAATAAAATGTCAATTTAGAATCTAGCATTTAATG
Organism: Saturnia japonica; assembly: GCA_033032175.1. Taxonomy (NCBI): domain Eukaryota; kingdom Metazoa; phylum Arthropoda; class Insecta; order Lepidoptera; family Saturniidae; genus Saturnia; species Saturnia japonica. Next base: position 2,590,968 of record CM065317.1, read on the forward strand.
GAGATACAGACTATTAAGCTTGGTATTGATGGCTGGATATAGAATTTACATTTACATAATATTGACAGTTCATAGAAAGTCCAAATGGGTAAAGGGTGAGGGTTCAACTAGTGGTGAGCTGTAACAGGTAAAATAAGAAATCTTTCCGCCTGTTCCTGTTCCATAATCCAGTAATTTGTTCTTAAATAATAGCTTGTTACATTCTAGTCTATAACTTGGAAGAGTAAACAGCTTATTCCAAGTCATATTGGTTTGCATGTTTCTCTTGTTTAATAAGCTTCCATAAGCATGTTTCAAATTCATACAGTTTAATTTTCACAATAGGTAATTAGGAACTGCTTTTTAAGTTTACACATAAAATCTGTTTCAAGCTGTTACTTACAAATACATGTCATTTGAAATTGTTTCTGTAAATATGCCTCACTCTTAGTATGAACCCAAATGATCAAAATATCACTGATGTTCATGTAAATACGAGCAATAGGCAAATTTACAGCGGAACTGTTATCGTAGTAAAATGTTGGTTAAATAGAGAATGTCACACGTGATGAATTTTGTCGATAAGGGTTTGTGCGAAATTTGTGTGCACTAATGCGTTGTATAAATGACATTTGTTCAAGTAAATTTTGAACTAGTATTATGAAACCTTTTATGTGATTCATATAATTTTTATTTTATAAATTTACTAAAGTTGTTTTTGAACTGAGTGTTTTAAAACTTTAAATTTGTTGAACCAGTTTCATATAATTATATTGAAGTGTTGGAAATAACTGATAGACTTATGCTATTTAATAAATCTGTTGTACTTTTTGTTTTATCCACATATGACTGATTTCCAAATATATTTTGTTTGTATATAAGGATTACATTAAGAAACAGACTGACCAACATTAATAAAATTTTGTGCACTGGAAGCTTATTATATCATTAATCATTTGATGGGCTACAAATATTTCAATAATACATTCAAAATCAAAAGTATGATTAAAAATATACAAAGGAAACGTAAATATAATTACTGTTTGATAAACGTTTTCGGAGCCTCGGACACAGCAAGTATGTATATAACTGAATTTTGAAATACATATTTTATGTTTGCTTGTCTTCGGACTTCGGCACTGTGAATGTTAATTTGAATTTTTGGGTTAATATACGGCCATCAATATCCATTTAAAAGTAACCACGAGCTACGAAGATTCCGGGCTAAAAATAATTTGTTTGAGCACTTTAGTAATAATAAAACATAATAATACATCAGTATAGTTATACCCACATTATGGATGTTGTATATTAAATAATGTTAATTAAGTGTAATGTACTTGATCTCATTTTAATTTCAAACCAAAACATCATTTTTGTCTGATTGAAGTGTGAGTATTTTGTGTAAATTATTTTTAAATTAAATATCTTCTAACAAGTTACAAAAGCTGTTAAGTTATTTAACAGGAAACGCACCTGATGAGACATTTGAAGATTACATTTTAATAGAAACCTATTGTTGTCCCGATATACTCGAGCGATCCAATGGAGCGCGAGAGAGACAACATCTGCAACTCTGACTGGATTATATCTATGTAAAGTAGACGAATTAAAAATAATTTCGTATTCCTCTAGTTCCTTGTGCAAAACTGGACAGATTTTAAAAGGTTTTTCAAGAGTATTGTATGTAAGAAGAATTTTGCCTATCTGTATGTGATTTTCCTCTAATTTGTTATTCGCCAATTTATTTTACTTTATGTCTGATAATGCCATAAAATTGGGCAATTTTAATAGTTTTTGAACTCTCCTAGTTCATATTATAGATTGTATGGAATAAAATTATTTGCTAATATTGCCATTATCCAGTTATTAAATAGAAAAATTAGTTTGTATTGACAAAATTCTGATTGCATTTCCTCTTAAAATTCTCACCGACAAGGGATTGAATGTCAGTGGTATTTTCTCGCCTTTTCAATGCATTATTATTTAAGTATTGCAATCATTTTAGAAGTATATATGTAACTTATTAAACAAGATGCAAACTTACATTTAAGAGAATTAATTAAGGTGTATAATTGTTTACATTAATAACTTATGTTAACATTAGATCACTAAATTACGTAAATAACCTATTAAAACACATTCAGGCTTACAATTTTAATTTTAATTTGTATGTACTACCAGTAAATCTCAGCGTTTTATGACTACATAATTATGTTATAAAATGAATGTTACTACAATTAATCATTATAATGGACAATTCTTTACAATGTTTATGTGTATATTTTATTTAATTATAATTTTTTATGATTAGAATTATGATGATGCATGAAAAACATATTAGGGACACGCTATCATTGTTTTAATAATACAATAATGTAAGCGAAAGTGAACACTGGATGAATTTCAAATAAAAAATTAATTATATTTTAGCTTTCTATCAGGAGTCAATTTATAATACACGTTGATTTAACATTTGGTATAATATCAAATTTATTTTTTTGCACAGTGGCAGCTAAGTGAAACCTCACGTTGATCAAATTCTATGAGACCTTATAATGAGCCTGAATTTTCGATGTTAGAAAGAATGCATCCATGATGGTAATTATGCATTATAGTTGTCAGCCTGAAGGTGATAATCTGTAGTAAATCCAACTATCTGCCGGTCTATTTCTGTAGAACGATTCCAGTCTTACATAGTTACCATTTTCACCTACATTGTTACGTTATACCAAATAATTAATATATTCTCACAAATGCAAACATCCCATATACATTTTACTAATTTCATTATATGACTTTTGCCAAATAAGTGAATAAATATACCTAATAGACGTAGAAATAATGAAACTTTAGGATTAAAATACGACAAAAGATCTTTACAAACAGAATATAAAAAAGTACTTAAAGGACATAAAATATCTTTACCGCCAATAAATATATAAAATCTCCTTAAATCCACATCTAATTAAGGATTTACCGAAGTAACGACACTTTTACTACTATTAAGGATTATTGATGGCGCTGGGGGTTTAGGTTAGGAGAAAGGGACGGTCATATACAATCTAACAGTTGCATGACCGAGAGGCACGGTGTGATTGGTTTAGCTTCGAAATAATACAATTAAGATCCCTTACAGACGATTAAAGTTTAGTGCTTGGCTTATCTTAAACAAGTTTTTTTTTTCTTTATATCCGATGAAATAATTACTTTTATCTTAGAATAAAATTTATTAAACGTATAACAGAACTTTAGGGATGAGTAAATTCGATTGGGTAATTAGAAAAAAAATCTTTTGGAATTAATTTCGGATTGTTGCGTTATATATATGTGGATCTTAATGCTGGGCAAAGAATACATGTGACAGAGATGCGAATGTTAAGATACAAGATGTGTATTACACATAAAATGGTTAAGATTAGGAATGAGTATATCAGAGGACATATAGAAATAGCACCTTCTTTCTTCCTCACAGAGAATTTGAGGAATACTAGACTATCGCGGTAATGACATGTCGTAAAGTGGAATGAAATTCATATTAATAGAAGAGAGGTAAGTATGAAGAATGGATGAATATGGAGTAAGGAAGTTATGGGATAAGGTACGGTAAAAGATATGGATGGAGAAAAAGGTGTGAATACTGAGATGACAACTGATGTTAGAGGAGAGTGGAAGAGGAAAAAATTATGTGCTGACTTAGGTGGAATTACAGTAAGAAGAAGAAGAAGTTGTGGTGTAATCGTAAGTTTTTAAACATATATTTTTATTATTTTACTAAATTCTATTGTTCAACATTGTAATGTATTGTAATGATTTAGGTAGCATATTGCAAGAGTCCACGCTTACTCCCTATTTTATTTGGAGAATATAAAAAAAGTTTCAAAAAATTAATGTAACCTGCATAAGTATTTCTTAAGTTAACACTAACGGTCAGATAGACAGACGGACATCCAGACAGACAAATTTTCAACTTGAGGGTGGTAGCTAGAAAGAAGGGCATTATTATTTTGGTAATATTTTGATGCCTTCCCACCATGCTATGATTTTATCACGATATTATCCTTAACCGAAAACTCCAACAGGAATCGAACTCACATCAACCGGGACTGTTTCACACGAAGTTTTCACCGCTTCAGTTTAAGTTTCTCTAAACGTGTATGATAAATAAATATATTTTATTTCTTGCAGATTGAAAATTGCTCACATTTCAACGGTCAAACGCATAATATTATAGCAACCATTTTATTAAGCGTTCCATACTATGTATTGTGTGTAACATTGTATAAAGTATTTTGACAAGGCATTTTTTGTATGAATAAACTTTAATGGTGTAAATTTTTCTATAATTTTTGTTTTATTTAACCCTTTTCTCTATAATACGCAAATATTAGGCATGATTTATTTACTCTAAACCTCAGTATAAGTATTTATGCAGTCCACAAAACGAATGATAACGTGCATGAACACTCGCAGTTTAATGCATCACAAGGATCTCTGAAATCTTTAATACCAGCAGCACAAGACTCCAAGCGTTAGTGCAGAGCTACGACCTTGATAAGTGATTAGAGTTATTTCATCAGTCGATCTGCCCTGAGATGTAAGAAGTCTCTAACGATATTTCTCTATGAAACGCCCAAGGACCTCTGGAAACAGCTACTCATCCACTGTAGGATGCCGTAAGCTTATTTACCACCTCAGTCGATCTGCCCTGAGATGTAAAAAATATCATACTAAAGACTTAGTATTAGTACTGTTGAAACGCCCAAGGACCTCTGGAAACTCTACTCACCACAGGAAGAGCCGTAAGCTTGTTTACCACCTTAGTTTCATATTAAAAAATATCATACTAAAGACTTAGTATTAGTACTGTTGACCAGCACTATTGGCCTTGGCACGATAGCAACAGATAGATATACGCGACCGCACGCACTTTATAAGCAGGCAACGACCGGCTTGAAAACATTCTCGCATGAGCTGTGGGATGGTGAAGACCTCAATAAGATAACTAAATAACAAACGATGTTTTTAAAAACCGTCTTGCTACATATTTTATCTCTGCGTATTAAAATACTATGAAAAGCCCGTCATAGTGCTTATCTACCATCAGGTACAGTTCCATAACCTTGTCTCTCCTGCGGCAACACAAACCTAGGTCCGTTCCCTCGGCGTGGAGCCCTTCAGTTTAGCAGTCGCTCGTACGATACAGTGACACTGCACTTGCATTCAGCAGCAACTAACAGACACCATTAAACTGCACTCCACACTCGTGCACACCACACAGGTACATAGATACTGTAAGAACCTTTTCTGTACTAGTTAGCTTAGATAAATTCGACAGACCATTAAATACATATACACATGTTCCTTCCTTCCTCCGGGCGGCAGAAACATGTATATATTTATATTTTAGTTCGTATCGAATTTCTACGGATAGGAAATTAGCCAGTTCGCGACTTAATTGCAACTATGGCCGATGACAACTATGACAACTATCTTAGCCGAGGTACGGCCACTTTGGCACCCTTGAGCATGTTGTCATGATTTCGCGGGTATACCTTAAGAATATAATACTATATAATAATACCTTAAGAAAGTGAAGCTGTAAAATTTGTTTGAACCTCTAGGGCCCTTAACGATAACAGTTAAGTCAATTCTAAAAATAAAAAAATAACCTTACTACAAAAAATAACAACTCTAAATCGCAACCCAGTCTACCACCCCCTAATGGTACTTTACAGTTTAAGGATGGCTTGGTTGCCTGTGATGCTTTTCGATCCAAATGATCTTTCATCTTACATATGTATGATATTACTCGAAGCCTTAATAATATTCTGAAACATGACAAATCCCAAGATTTATGCGGAGAGCCCGCCCCGTCATCCTAGCAAATCTCATTTTAGAACAGCAAATTAAACCAACGCTATAAATTTAATTCGAACCCTCGAGAAGATTTCACAGGATTTGTGAATTAACTGCACCCCACAAATAAGTGTGAAAAGCTAGGACACTTGACGAAAGAAAGCAATTGTAAGCCTTTAATTCACATCAATATAATGTATGCAAAAACTTTTTAACTTAATTCTAATTCTTAATTTGATACGAGAAAATAAAGCGTATATGATCCTCATTTGATCACGGCAAGACCGATTTAAAGCAGTAAGAGTAAATGGCGGAACTTTGATTTACAAATATATTTAAAAAAAAATCATTATATGTTATTACGTTTGGCCACAGTCTCATCTGAGGGTAAGTGGCAATAATAATAATAATAACTTTATTTGACAATAACAAGATACAAAAATATGAGGCTTATTTCTAGGAAATACAATAGTTTTATTCTTAATTAATGAAACCTAGCGCCTGAACTAGGCCGAGCCTGTATCTCAAACGCTAGTCTCTTCACGTGATATATTATTAAGATACTAACATGTCAAGTCTAGTGGAAGAACTGGCTCTCTGGTGTAGCTGATGGAACATAAACGGGTATTGTTTGCGTGCAAGTTTGGCGACATAGCATTTTCATAAGGTTTAAACCAATTTATTGTTTGAAAAAAAAATGAAGAAGCTGTGAACCTTTGTTTTCACCTTTCTTAACCGTCCGTTAGGATTATCAGAGAGCTGGTAACGTCTTAATGAGTAACAATTAGACTTTTTAAATAATGGTAAATTATGTAAAAGAAATACATAACACTGTGATATCGAGTCATTTAAGTGAAGTTTGAAGAGACATTTTTTATAGTAGTAGGGAAAAGTGACAACACTTTGTCTGATGGTCATCATCATCACTGTCATACCAACTGGCCTACAAGCCTCTCAGCACCTGTTTATGCTCTGGCTGATCTCAAAACGCGACAAACCAAAAGAGATTTATCGTGAGTGGTTTATTATCGCCGTTTGCATGATGGTCGCGATCCAGAAGCATTTTTTTTATAATTATAGATTTAGGCGTTGCGGCTACAATTTTATCTTATCTTAAGTGGTAATGTAGCCTAAGTTGGTAGAAAGCTAGGCCTAGAGGATGACTAGCTCTCAAGTGTAGCTGCCGAAACACACCTATTGGTGTTTGGTGACAGATTATTAACTTGAACTAGCCAGCCAGGTGGGCATTAGTTTACAGCCATGCTATGGTTTCATCAAGATGTTTTCCTTCACTGAAAGCGAAGGATCATTGCACGAAATCGAATTTACGTCGATCGACGCGGAGTCCGTATACGCTACCAACTGAGCCATCATTGCATACCCTGCCACCAACCTTGACTAGTGGTTATACACCGACTGATACCAGAACGAATGTCGTGTATGATGGTAGCAATCCAGTCTCACCTAGTTTTCATGGTATGCAACCCATCAACGAAAATAAACATTTGAGAGGGAGAGATATATTACGAAGATTTTTTCAAATCCGAAAAGCAAATACTTGATACTATTAAGCGACTCTTTACATGTAATTCATTTGTTTGTGTCTGACTGTTTGGATGAAATTTTATTAATATGTAGCTAATTTTTACTTTTGAAGTTCAATAGTCAGTTGTTATAATTATTATTATTTCTATTGCAAGACCCCGAGCTAATTCAGGTTGTTGACATTTTTACTATTATAGTATCTGTTATACATAAATCTACCAAGAACTTCTCGTTTTAATATATACGGTACTAATCATTACCGAACAAACTTGCGCAGGGCATTTCTCTCAGTTGAATGGAATTGTGTAACGATATAATGCTGAATTTAATAAGTCAGATCTAGACATCTTCCCAAATAGCCTTGGAAAATATAAATCCATTGAATATATTGATATTCTCATTTGTTGTCGTTTAATATGTTGTAATTTAATTTGTTAAAGTTTATTTATTTTCTCTCTTATTAAATTTCCAAATTCATTTGTGCTCTTTTTTAAACAATTATTTTTAACTGATCATTGAGTGCAATCATGACATGAACTCCTATACTTAGGATTGCATTTTATAGTGTTTTTTTTTATCGGTAATCTTATAATCTTATTGGTGTTTAATTTAAATAAGTAATTGTACTAAATTTAGTTAATTGTACAATCAACTCCATCTGCACGCATAGATTCGATATGACGAAGGAACTAATTGCCAGCCCACAGAAACCGCACATATTGCTAAAAAAAATTAAACAATTAAAAAAATTAAATTATAGCATCACGAGTAGTGTAATATCAGGAAAAAATTAGATGGTGTAAATTAGAAGATTGTAAGCTATTAGTACACGTCAACTATAGTGAAAGTTTAGTGAGTGAGTAAGTTTTGTGAAAATGTATAGACCAAATGATACATGTCATACAAACTCTATTCCTTCCCGCAGGAAGACATTTGCCTAATTATACCTACACTTTTCAGCATTTTAAACCTAAATTATATACGTTAACTAAATTCACATATAAGTAGTTTTCATCGAGTTAGCTGAAAATATGTTGTCCTCCGACTAGTACAATGCTATTTTTAATCATGTATTAAAAAAATATTTATTATTAATTATTTATTTTTAATTCTGGGAATCAAATTTATTATAACACTAGTTGTGATCTATAGACTTTTCAGTGTAAGTTTGTATTTGAGCAACTCCCCACCCCACCACACGCCGCCGATAAAGCACATGTAGTCTAACATTCTTCTCACGGTCCCCAATTCCTGCCGGCGTAATCGCCGGCCGCGTAACATCTTCACAGATCCGGAAGACAAAGTCGAAAAAGCAAACGCGTATTATTCCATTGTCTCTCTAAACAGAGCGTGCCAGCGCCCACGCCCGCGTAACCACCGTTCTCTCCGCAGAGGACGGGTCGCTCCCGCTCACCCGCCACGTCCACCCTCTCTAGCGACAACTCAAGCCTAGGTCCGTTCCTCGGTGTGAAGCCCTTGGACCAGGCAGCCTCCCGCGCAATACAAGTGACACTATACGTGCATCACTTAGCTACCATCATACAAACATCACACACATATGTTACATACGTGCACACCACACAGGTACATAGGCTCCTGTAAGGAACTTTTTTTTCTTTTTTCCGCTAGTTAATCATGGAGGAGCCAGGAGGAGGAGAATGTATGTAATATGTTAGTTAGCTTGAATTTGTAGGAATAGGGAATTAGTCACATAGCGACCCATTCGCATGCGCGACGACCGCCCGAGCCGAAGTCGACCACTCTGACACCCTCGTGCGAGTCGTCCAAAACTTTCGCGGCTGAGTGCCCTCTGCGCTCGCCCCCAGGTTCGGTGAAGCTGTAAAAGCCGCAGCGGCTTCAGGGCCCCTAAGGCCAACAGTATAGTCAGGTCCAATAAAAAAAAAATCTTCTCACTTCTAATACTTGCATTATAACTACTCCACTGCTTATAGACGTAGCGTTACGTTATTCAATAAGAAATTTTAAATCAAACTGGTAATTAAAACGATTACCCTCCACATACAATCTCACAAATTTCACAATTTATCTTTATAATAATAGTCTAGAATGTATATAGATTATTGTGACTTGTCCAGTCTTCTTTTTGGTTTGGCACCGCAGAGGTACTTGGCAGTGTCAATGTTTTGAAGCCTAACTTCGTACTCTTCGTAGTGTTTTAGAATCTTCAAAGTTCGGTCTAACAAAATGGTGGTTCTTTTGTTAATACTGTCTTAGGATTTTTTGTGATAACTCAAAAAATATTTTTCTAATTATTCATAATCCATTTCATGTATGCAGAATAAGCCAACTTCATCACGAAAAAACCACCAATAGTAATTAATATCAAATAAATTATGTTAAAAAGTTAAAAAAGATCCCGACAAAAAGTACTAGTCCATTCTACGGTTCGCGATATTTCGAATTCTTACGCACAGCCGACGAACACAGACAGCAATGCACCGAACATTAAAGCTACGGACTTGTTTGCGCTTCCACAAACGACACCTTTCCCATGGTGCGTCGATGCAGGCTGGTCCGCATCCGTCCGCAATATCACGGACCGTGAGAGGCCACCTTTACAGGAACGGTCTACATTGAGCGGGTAAATTAAAATTGACATTCCAATTATAAACGGTTATCGAATGCCAGTGTTTGTTGAAACGGGCTGTACGAAAGCGATCTTTCAAAGGAATCTCATTAATGAATCGCATAAATGTTAGCCATTGGAATTATTTCTCTTAATTATATTTAAATGTCTATAAACGGAATATAAGACCATGGAATTTTTTGCCTTAATTTTGTTATTAATATAGACAGAAAAAACATACTGTTCGCGCCACTTAATTGGCACTTCTTTTATATTTACCAATCCGCTTCAACGGCTACCTGTCGTCCCCTTTCCTTCGCTGATTGGGAAGCTGTTTGTAATTACCAAAAGTCTACGCTCGTCCGCACGCCTGTTGACATCGTGCATTACATTACGACCCCATTATATCAAGTGCACGTGCGCCAGGACGGCGCATGAACGTCGTCGTGAGTTATATTTACCCGCTATACAGTCCACTAAAACCTATCAAGGAACGCGCTGTACAACCTGAAGACCATCAACGAGGTGGCGTAGCGTATTCCCGGTCTACACCGGTCAAGGAGCTACAGGTCAGTCAGTTTCTTTTATCGGCGACCATCCCGCCGTTGTTGACGCGCTCGGCTATATAGCTTAGCCGCCGCGCTAACACATACATAGCGCTTTATTCTAATTTATTTTCTCAAGATACATTTCTTTTGAGTATATTAAAGGGTAAAATTAAAAGCAAATTGACGACGTTGTACTGTGGTAAACACAGTGCAATCAAGCAACATCGGCGAGTACCGAGAATCTACAATTCATCACCAGTGGCCGTTGTCATGCCGGCTTGATCAAATATCTCTTTATATTATGTTTTAAGGACCCAATTTTGTAGAAAATAGGCAACACCCTGGCCGGGAGGCAGCAGAACAGCTTCACAGTAAGGCAGATATATAACGTAGAGAACTTTTTGAAGAAAGTGTAACATGATGATGATAATAATGTAAGTCCGTTTACTGAATTTTATTCCTTTTAATTTTATAAAACTAATTTAACGGTATATTAATACACCTATAAAATATATATTTACACGATAAAAAGGAAGCAAAGGAATATGTTTACTAAATCGTCATTGATGGCTTAAGATTCATCTCGTTGTTGGCACTCAGTATTCCCCGAAGGGTTAGGCAGTGGTGTATATTAATCTACACTCATAGTTCGCCGAGTATGGTTTTTAGGTCCCATGTAATGGGGACGAGCTTATTGCCATTAATCAGGCACAAAACCAAACTCCGAGCTGCTACTGAGAATTTCATAGGAAAAACCCAATAACACTTTCCTCGACCTGGGTTTCCAACCCAGGACCTCGCTCACAGCAGTAGCGCTTACGACTACTAGGCTAACGAGGCAGTTAAGCCAGGCAGCGAGGCAGGATGAAATTGTTTGGAATTATTTTTGGTTTGTTGTATCAAAGATGTAACTTATTATGCGTACATTAAATATACAATAACATAAATAAACTTGCATATTATGTAAGAACACACGATTTTTTTCGTTATTTTATCTTTAGTGTATATGGATATTTATTTTGATGATTTTTTTAATAGTATTTTACAGCTCTTACATTTCACAAAGGACACCGAATTTTGCAATGCATTTTAAAATTGACTATTGAATTAGATTATAAAATCCTCGGTTCCTGTTTCCTCGTTATTATTAAAAGCAACGTTTGCAAGTGCAAATTGTTTCTTAGTTGCAATAGGTGCAAATTTCAAAGTTACCAGCTGCAAGTTGTAAATTTGCGGTCCCATAAACACGTCTCGCGGATGCCTAGAGCACGGACAACGTATCCTATGTACTCAACTTCGCTAGTTGGCGGGTTGCCTGCGCCCACCACAATGCTCCGTTAACACAAGACCGTTCTACGTGAATTAAGACGCCTTGTTAAAAACATACAGCGTGCTCGTTAAAGTAAAACAATATTTTGTTACGTAATTTCGAGGTCAATTACCAAGTTTTAAGGTTTTAGTTTCTACTTCTATGCATGTATTGAGCACATTAATCAATAAAATAAATATACTCAGATATATAGCAAGAGAAGTTCCTTCGATATCGGCATTAGCGATCCCAAGTCTTATGAGTATCACCTGGGATTTAATGACAATACAAAGCAAAATACTCTCAAACACGTATCCAGTAGCTGGTTCCAGTCTCGCTGGTAAGGTATTACCGTATACGGTAGGCACTTATCACTGCACTGGAATGAAAAAGTGTTTACACAAAGTCAGTACCACCCAGTGCCAACGAGACTGGCGTCAGCTACTGGATATACATAAAACAGCTTTTATGGAATATCATTGAAATCAGCTTTGAGATTACGATAATCATTTGTTTAGACTTTTAGAGTTACCTGCTTGCGACCGCCATGCCGTGCAAAACCTTGCTTTTCTGGTGAAATCAAATGAAATGTGTAACTCGTCTTGGATCTCCGCACGGTTCGAATCCTCTAGCATGCAAGACTCTACCTTCGGTTTACGACATAGTAGATAGACTCGAGCAATTTTAAAATACAATATTAATGGAAGTCATAACGATCCACATCCAATAGTATGGGTCAATAGTAAAATCACTAGTCAAAAAGTCAATAGTACGTTTTCAATAATCACAATGACATCAATAATTAAATATTTATTTAATTAATTTGGAGCAACATTTAGATGAAAATTAGCAATGAAAAATAAAAAAAACCCGCCATATTTACTTTTTTCAGAAAGCAGCATCAGCTCATGTTGCTGTATTATAGTCCAAAGGGTATGATTGGCAACGTGCATTGGCATACACGAGGCATTCTAACTCAGTCCTCAGGAGTAAGAACTTATTAATAACTGGACTCAGTTAGGACTCCAGTCTTCCTGGTATTGGTTATAAAATGCTATAAACTGCATTAAGTACAGTTGGTTTACGAAAATGTTTGCTTTATTACAACACAGAAGAGGACGTTTCATTGAAGCTGAAAAGGAAAACATAATAATATACAGTCAAATCTCAAATCAGCTTGGAGACGTATTTGCATTTGTAGTAGTGTACAATATAGTACGATGCACGTGGTAAAAGCGTTTGTGAGTCTCAAATTTTTTTTTGTACCATAATGGTGACAAACAAACATACGGCCCGGCTGATGGTAAGCGGCTACCGTAGCCTATGAACATGTGGTGGAACATAATTTATTCCACACATAATTATAATTAATTTGCGACCCGGAAATTGAGTACATCTGCAATAGGCGGAGCTAAACATTGCGGCGACGCCACGCCTCCATGCGCAAGGGCATTCGAAGAACGGCGGACCCGTCAGTCGACTTCAACACATTCGATGTGACACATGTAGTCCTATACTTTTTCATAGCTCAGTTTTATTAGTATTATTTTTGTTATTGCACCAGTCTTGTTGTATCCGTGAGTGTGCTGTGAGTACACAATATTGTGTGGCTATTACTACTATCGACCCCAAAAAACGCTTGTAATACCATATGAATCACTAATGCGTTTCCGACCTTGAACATACCTAACCCAAGGAGCTCTGGAAACTCTACTGACTGCAGGAACACAAAACAAGGTTATATGACTGCGAACTTTTGTAGTGTGGTCGTATTACACCAGTAAAACTAGACAAGAAAACAAGAAATTTTCTCTTGAAAGTCTCCTACCTCTGTACGCCTCTCTTAGTCTTTTATAGCAGGAACATCTATATGTTTATTTAATTCTCCATTTAATTCGGTAATCACCAACAAATCCACTTCGAAAATGAATAAAGAGTCAACAGAGGCCGAAACACTATCAGTATTATCTAAACAGTATAATGAGATTGTTTGTAATCCACTCGGAGCCTGTCCCCAAATAAAATTTATGAGATCGGCTTAATGAGATTTAGGGAGTGGTGTTTCCAACAACAAGGCATGGTTAGGCGTGACGCAAACACCGCGGTAAAAATATACTATAAAAAATAAATAAATTTAAAAAATGGTACGTGTCAACTCCGTTGCGCAATTGGAGATTACTAGACTGGACATATTAAGAAGAACTAAGTCTTGGGATCTATTTAATTTTATCCGACAAACACCACGCCGCCAACGCACTCGTGTAGCCTATTATAATTGTTCTCACTTCTCGCAAATATAAATTATTTTTATTTTTCGTTATCTTCTAAACTATGTTTTCAAATAACATGCTATATACGGGAAAGTTTATCTTCATGAAATTGCATTAATGATGAAGGAACTTTCGTTCCTAAGGATTAATATGATATGCTTATAAATAATGCTCATAAATCAAGTTTTAATCTTCAACAAATAAAGTAGTTTATTGCGGCTTATCTATAAGATATAAGCGGACTTTTATTAGATATACTAAGGGTCAATATTTTTTTAGAACATTTTATTTATGTTACATTAACCATTACGCCAACGCACGCGGATAAAGCAGTTCAGGAGGGCTTCCACGTCCGACTTAATTAACAAAAATCAATATTTAAGACCAGCTGAGGGTTGTAGAGCCCAATGTTAATTAGCCTTATACTATTCTTCATAAATCTGGTTATCGTGTACAAAAATAATTTGTCGAATTCGATTGGTAGTTCCAGAGATTAGCGTTTTTAACAAACAAAAAACTTTTCCACTTTAATATTAATATATAGTATAGATTACATATTATATTACTTCCATATTCAAGTAAGTTGAGTTTAAGATGTGCGAATATGTTGCGCGGAGGAGCAGTTGTTACTTCAATTTTTGTTAGCACTTGATTTTGGTGCGCGTCTAACCTACATATCGCAGGTTTTATATGAAATCAATTCTTTAGGAGTATACTAGAAAAAAACAATGAAATTTGTAATTATTGATAGCTCAGCTAAGATTAATTCACGGTAAAATCTCTAACAGTTGTTTTTAGGCTACACCGATTTTAAAGTACCTCAAGAAAAGTACTGTGTGCACTTCAGTCATTATGCCGAGCTAAAACATAATAAGCTAATAAATAAAAGCTAAGCTAAAATAAAATGGCAATAATGCCCTATAGCACAGTCTTCTTCCAATTTTCACGCGGCAAAAAGCAGTTACCAGTGTCAATGTTTATAAGCCTTCGTAAGTATTTTTTATTCAAAGTGGCTTCTAACAAAATGGTGGCTCCCTTGTCAGAACGATCTAGGGAATTTTTGTGACATTTCAAAATGCATGCTTTCAGTTTATATTTACAATCCAATCCACATAAGCACAATAACTAAACTATATCACGCAAAATACTATCATTATTACATAATACAGGGTCAAAAACCTAAGTTAATGAATTAGAAATAAAAACAACAACATGTCACTTCAAGATCCTGCTAAGAACCAAATTGCACTGTCATTAAAATTTTGCCAAGTTACAACTTTCGACTTTCAACGTCGAGGACGCATCTAATTATTTCAATCTATGATAAAAAGAACGTTAGTATAATATGTTAGAAAGAAACGTTATCGACGTTTCGCCCGCGCGCTATAATTCTAGCCTTAAATCAAACTGTTGTTTAGAATTGTAAACTGACTCGCTTCGAAAGTTCTCAAATGGAAACGATAGACAATTGTGACCGTTACAACTGAGCTGCCAATAGTTGTTTGATTTTGTTCAATGAACTGTACTTAATGAAAATTATTTATTTATATATATTGTGTATTGTTTGTGCCCGATAAATGGTAATAGGCTCGCATGGGACCTAAAAAACAGACACGTCGTACTGTGGGTGTACATCAGTACACCTCTGCCTAACCCTTCGGGGATACACGCTTCATGATATGTTATGTTATGTAATTCTTATCAATTCACAGAAAAATAATCATTTGTTTATGTTACGATCGTATAATTTTGTTTAATATGATTTTGTTTTTATGTATTAGCAGGGCCTCTTGAAATAAATCTTAAGTTCAGAAAACGAAAAAAAGTTATCCTAGTATTGAAAAGTTTCAAAAATCATATTAAGTTTCTTTTTGAGACTGTGACAAAGATCAATACTATTTGAATTTCGACAACCAATTGAAAAGATTAATTATCAGTGATAACGTATCTAGAGATAGCTCGTCGATTGGCTAGTTTTGAATACTTTATTTACCCAAAAAAATTTGTAAAGGAAAACATCGTAATGCAACTATATTAAAAAGAATTTTCATTGGTGATGTCTCTCTACTTGGAGCAGCCAGACTGGTGGAAGACCTCCAACTTACAGAAGATCGCAGCCAATTCACCTAGTGTTGTGTTCCTACAGTGAATAAAGTTTCCAGAGCACCTTGGTGTAGGGGATTCAAGGTCGGCCACGCTCTGGTGATACCTAAGCGACCATATGCTACGACGGCTCCTTTATAGGTCAGTGAAAGAAAACATAGTGATGAAATCATAACATGGTGGTAGAGCTTGTTCTAATGTCTACCACCACAGTGGTACCACTATAATATACCACAATGGTATATCTACCATCCTCAAGTTGGAAATATATCGATACACCGATAGGTGTGTTCCGGCAGCTGCACGCGGGAGCCAGTCTTCCCCTAGGCTTAGCGTGGCACCTCGTCGGTTAAGATCACGTGAGATTGTAGCTACAATGTTAAACCTATAACGATAAAAAAAATTATTGCTGATTTCTCGATGGTCACCGTTAACAGGCAAAGTGTCTTCACTTACCGTGCTACAAAAAAAAGTATGTTGGAATGTAATTTCTTTGCTGCTACCACCCTAAAGTTAAAAATACTACCTACATAATTGTGTGCTCCGACAGCGGCACTTTAAAATCAATCTCCTTTGCAGTTGGCATTTTTACCGAATAAACGCTTAACCTAAGTGGTCTTAATTATAAAAATCTGTCAAAATTTAAACACCGGTTAAAGGGTTTCCCTCTTTGTCTAATCTATATTGTTAAAAGAAAACAGAGCTACAGATAAGCATTGCTTACATTTAATCAACGTTTACGTTTATTAGTAGGACCATTAAAGTTTTCCCCACTTTGTCTAATCTATATTGTTAAAAAAGAGGGTAAAGTAAGAGTTACTTTAAGCTATTGATTTATTCAGAGTTTGTTAAATATATGTGATTGTTACACACACACACACACACACATACACATTCACGCCAGAAGCACTACATCGTTCTTTTTGATGCAAATAATATTTAATTAATAATTTCGTTGGGGTATAGAATTATTATAACTTTATTGTAATACGATTGAAATCATTTTTGGCTAAGCCAATATGTCAACTTAATTATGTATGTAAGTTAGAATTTAAGAGCTGTAGATTTCTTGAAATAAATAAATAAAAGACAACAAAGCTACAGATAAGCATTGTTTACATTTAATCAACGTATATTGGTAAGACCAACGAAGTATAAAAACTATATTCGACTGATCAATAGAGGTCTGACAGTAAAACACTCTTAAAATATGTGACAATGAAAAATAACAGGCATGTAACATTAATTGACAAATGCGGGGGCGACATTTAGTCCATGGTGCATGAAAACGTATTTTTCTATTTAATTTTAACCCTGGATAATGGCATTAGACCAAATATTTGTATACCATATAATCTTTATTTACCTCTACCAAAGTTTTTTTATGTTTTTCTATAAATTAATATTAATACGAACAAAGAGTTTTCTATGATTATTAAAATTGCTTAGTTGTACCGTTAATTTCAGATATCCAATAAACAAACTTGATGAATGAAAAACATCAAAGAACACTTGATTAAGCACAGCCAAAGTTCTGCTGTTATTATTTTTGGATAAATCTTAAAAAATTATCCAATTTGGAGGAGGAGTTAAGGGAATACGAATTATGATTTTATGTATTTTAGGTCATCAGTTCAAGAAGATACGATCGTTCGAGCACAGCAAGGGAGCATCTTAAAACATCTTCTTCAAATGCCTCGGTGACAGCGTTTCCTTAGCAATTAGAACAGCACCTATTTTTCATTGAGTTTAATTTCCGAAGCATTTTCCATTTTGCATTTTAATTTAATTTATTCCGATTAGCGGAACGATTATATTTATTTCGATAGCATCAACCCAACACACATGAAAAGGATACAATAGAAATATTTGAATAGAAATTATATTTGAAATTTTTTATTCCATACCCTGCATAACGTTATTTAAGCTCCCAATACACAGAAATTACATAATATTCGTCATATAAAATAACGTCGTCTGAGAAAATCGAACCCGAAACTTTTTACTGTTATATGTTACTACTAGTTAAAAAGTTTAACCTTAAGACTTTAGATTTACCTTGTAATCAAGTTCATTTATACTGGGTTTCATTAGTTTTATACAATTATACAAACTAAATTATTAATATGGAAACAAAAAAAAAACAGAATGCAACAAAAACATGTGACTAAAAGATTTTTCATTTTTGCTTTTATTTCGTTCCGAGACGTCGTACTTAAGTATAATGTTGCCTATGTCACTTTTACAATTGAGACGAATCTAACGACACCCCGCATGCTAAAATCCACCCATCCGTTTAGGCTACAAAGCGTGTCAAAGAAAAAGACAATGTATACCTACACATGCTTGAAATACATAACCCTCTTTTTTCGCACTCAGGTAAAAACTAAAAGTTACTAAAATTATTTCAGATTATTGTCATTGAAGCCTAACTTCATTATCATACTTCCGTCACATGATGCGTTTTACTGCACTTTTACCCTCAACTAAATGGACCAAAATAAATACCGAAATTACAAAAATGTTTTCAAAACATTATCAAACTGTCCCATGAACAATAATAACTCATCAATTAATCAAAATAATTCAATAAAATACGGAACAAAAACCGCAGGCATTACAATAGATCTTTTTACTTGACGATCCAATAACGGAAGCCGCAAGCACTTTCGCCAATTAAATTGAGGCGACGAAAAAAAAATGGACAAAGGAACGTCTCCATTGTCATGCCGTAATAGAATACGTCCGTGACACGAAACGACTCAGAATTGGATCGTGTTCGTAAATATATTAGTTGTAGCAATAAACTATGTTTATATCCATATTAATATGATGTAATAATCAAAAACTTTGTACCTCTTGTTAAGCGTATTGCGTGTACAGAAGACTGTGAGATTTGGCATGGTTAAAGTTTATATGGAGAAGGAGTGCAAAAGGCTAAAATTTATGTATAATATGTGTTACTAATACATTAAAATAAGTAAAATAATACTACGAATCCTAACCCGACTAGTGCCATTAAACTTAGACCCCCCCCCCACATTGACATTGTCATTAATGAAAAGTGACAGGAAGTGATTTAATATTATTCTTTATCCTAACTTGGCAACTGGTCCTCTTTATTGAAGACCATTACTGCCATTATCAAGTGAATGCAGTGTCCGTCTTATGATGATCTTAGTATTAACAAGATGGTGGCTCCCTTGTTAGAACATACTAGGGAGTTTTTTTATGGGATCCCAGAATTAATGTTTTCAGTTTATATTAATAATCCAATTTACTTACGAACAAAAACCACACTATACCACGCAAAACGCCAGCAATATTGTATAATGTAGAGTCAAAAACCCGCCAAAACTCATTACGTAAAAAGAGCATACAAAAACTATGATTATTGGTTTAGGTTTATTTTGAAAATTTCAAATAGAAATTAGTGTATGATAATATAATTATATTTATAATATATTATATTATAACAATATAGTTTATTATTTTTACCTTATTACTTTAATCTAAGTTCCTGTTTATTTGTGTATATAATTTTATATAAATCCTAGACTTAACACTTAAATGTGCGAGCTAATTTACTTTCAAAATGATTGGAAACATCGAAAGAAAACATCGTTATTAAATCCTAACATGTTGGTAGGGAATTTTCGAATACCCGCCTGGTTAGTTGCCACTCTCAAGTTGAGAATCTGCCTCCAGACACCATTGGCGTGTTCCGACAGCTGCACTTGAGAGAGAGTCCTCCAATAGGCTTAGCGTGCTACCATCTTGGGCCATATCGTCACATAACATAAAAGGAGATTATGCCCAAACGTTATAACTAAAACTAAATAAATATGGATGCCTTAATTGAATTCCGAATCGATCCCACAAAATAAAAGGCAAAGGAACACCAAGAAACGGGTTGAAATGTGTCGCGAAACACTTAAATAATTGATCAATTCAAAAACTATGGGAAAAAAGAAAAGGTCTTTGTTCAACAATGGAACGCAAAATATAAAACATAACAAAATAATTTCAAGTTAAGTATTTTAAACTAAGAACCGAAAGATGGCACCAGTTGTATCAATGTTTTCAGGATAACACAATTCTCTTCACCTGTATAGGATTTAAATTTCATAGTAAGTAGATAGGTGGCGCTATGTGGTGTGTAAATTTCACAACTATAGTTGCTTCGACCGAACAAAAAATAACGTTTGTTCTATAAAATTAATACATAATTATGACAAAGATGAATTATTATCGCTTGAGTAATAAGTTGCCCTTTGAAATCAATTT
The DNA here is from genome assembly GCA_033032175.1 of Saturnia japonica. Lineage (NCBI taxonomy): Eukaryota > Metazoa > Arthropoda > Insecta > Lepidoptera > Saturniidae > Saturnia > Saturnia japonica. Next base: position 2,611,455 of record CM065317.1, read on the forward strand.
CAAATATAACGTATGGAAGCATAATATTTTAAAAGTTAAGGCAACATAACTGAATGAGTTATATTGTGTTCTTCTTATTTCAACAGTATTTAGATTTATCACTCTGGTTTTTCTTCATATATTTTAATTCATACTGGTCACAACATGTTAACTTGTAGTAATTATAATATCCTTGACTACATATTTATAGTAATATATATTTTAAAGAGGTATAGTTTGTTATTTGGGAATGTTTTATCTTTATAACTACTGAACCGGTTCTTAAAGTTTTTTCACTGATAGAAAACTATGTTCTCCCTGAGTGCTATAATAGGCTATATTTTTTAATTAACTTAAGTTTTATATTATAACTAACGCATACAAAGTCACGAGGGGTACTAGTAAGATGACTAGAGTATTAACACTATCTGTGACTGCGACTTTGTTAGCGTGGCATTTCTTATGCGGCGAAGCGGAAAGTGCGCGTGGGGCGGTGGCACTGAACACTGCTACTTTCGGCTATTTTATTTGCGCGGAACCCATAGCCTTCACTACTTCTTATAACATCAGCTTTCTGCCAGTGAAAGTACCGTAAAAATCGGTCAAACCTTTTCGGAGATTAGCCGGGTAAACAGACATGAAGACATGCAAAAAATTGGTTTTTAATTGTTGGGTACGGTTTGGACGGGCGTTTTGTTGCGCCGGATGCCCGTCTCGTAGATACCGTACGGATGCCAGTGGGTGGCGTGATGTTAGTAGTGAGGGGGTCCGGGGGGTGCAATAATGCACGACCGCTTGAGGTGCCGGGTCTTTAATAAAAGTCGATATCTTCAATTAATTGTTCGCAGGACGACCAAAGCTTTCTTCTCGTAGTTACTTGTTGCTTGTACTTGTAGACTCGTTGAATTGCACCGTGCCCAATACGGCCCCTCTTCGAGCTTAAGTAGTTCGAGGAATGACCGTAAAGAGAGCCCCGTTTTATTCCTTGTTTATTTCGTGTTTTAACTTTACTTTTCGCTTTGGTTGCCCTGTTAAACTCTTTATATTTCTCTCATTATATATCTTATGTACACATGTCATATATCAAAATGTTCCTCTTTGAATTACCTATCCATTACATATTTACTTATAATATACATTACGTATATATTCCGTATATAAACAAAAAACAATGTAATTTACGGGCGGCATCACTATTTTCCGCTCGTAAAATCTCTATAATATTCGATATACTTACTCTATTGGCTTACTCTATGTGTTAATCTATTCTATATTAGTTATATTTTCACATATGTGACACACAATCCATAATCGTTCATATATATTTTAATATATAACATGCAACTTGTAATGTAGCGTATTCGCCGGACGGTCGCTTGTCTCTCAATTGCTCTGAAATAGATACCCTCTGAGTTATTAACTTATTATTTTACGTTATTATTACTCAAGTATATCAGAGTACATAATATAAATTGGTGAATTGTGAATAGTTTGCAACATAATAATAAAATGTCATTGTGTTTAAAGTGTAACGAAACTGTTTCCGATTTTGTGTTATGCAAGGAATGTGAAGGTCGTTACCAATATGTGTGTGCCGGTATCTCTGAAAGTGTCTATCGTAGGATGGGAGTGGAGAAGAAGGCTGCTTGGCGGTGTATTTCCTGCAAGAATCCTTCTGTTGATAATTCAGTGCTGGCAGATTTATTAAGAGAAATCAGAAGTTTCCGAGGGGACTTTAACACAATGAAAACAGAATTTAGTACAGTAAAATCTGATATTCATAATACAAATAAAAATATTCAAGATCTTAATAAAAAATGGAATGATTTAGAATCATGTTTTAAAGGAATGGAAGGTAGACTGATTTTAGTAGAAGAAAAAATTCAAGGGATGACCGTAATACAAAAAGAATTAAATCATGCAAAAGATACAATACTCGGGCTAAGATATGAAAATAGCCTGCAAGACCAGTTCTCCCGACAAAATAATATAGAGTTATCAGGGGTACCCCCTCGCAGTGGTGAGAATTTGCATCATATTTTAAATGATTTATGCAGAGTTGTGGATTTTACGCTCTTGGATACAGATCTCGACACGATCCATCGTGTTCGACCTTATAACAACTTTGGACCCGATGGTAATAAGCTAGCTGTACGTCACCCTTCCATTATTGTACGGTTCACACAGCGACACCGTAAGGATCAGCTGATCGCAGCCGTTCGCGCTCGTCGTGGTTTAACGACAGCGGAGATCGGTATACCCGGAGCTGCTTCCAACCTTTACTTGAATGACCACCTTACACCCGCAAATAAGCTGTTATTAAAACGCGCCAGAGAACTCAAAGTCCTATATAACTATTCCTATCTTTGGGTTAGAGACTGTAAAATATTGATGAGGAAAAATGATAAATCAGGTATTATTCGTATTTCTAAAGAATCTGATCTCCAGAAAATTAAGTGACTGTTCTGTTTATATTTCTTGTGTAAAAAACTTTGTTACAAAAAGTTAATAAGCTATAATTGCATTCCTATTATTTATTACATTTGTTATAAAAGCAAATCACCTCTTCATAGTATTATCAATAATGTTATTTTCTTGCTAATCATTTTAATAATTTTATGTAGTTTTCATTTTGAAAATATGTCAACTCATGTTCCCCTAACATACATTTAATTTTTTGTTTTTTTTTTTTTTAGAACTGACTACACTGTTAGCCTTAGGGGCCCTAAAGCCGCTGCGGCTTTTACAGCTTCACCGGACTTGGGGGCGAGCGCAGAGGGCACTCAGCCGCGAAAGTTTTGTGGACGACTCGCACGAGGGTGCCAAAGTGGCCGGACCTCGGCTCGGGCGGTCGTCGCGTTCGCAAATAGGTCGCGATCTATTCGAATCCCTACACCTACGATTCGAGCTAACTAAATATACACATAGGCACGTTCCCTTCCTCCTGGGAGGAAGGAAGGAACCGTGCGTATGTGTATTCAATAATCGGAATGTTTCTACACTAACTAGCGCTAACTAACTAGCGTAAAAAAAGAAAAAAAAAAGGTCCCTCACAGAACCTATGTACCTGTGTGGTGTGCACGTGTGTATGTTCATACGTGTGTAGTGTTGTATGTAGGTAGCTAAGTGATGCACGTACAGTGTCACTTGTATCGCGCGGGCGGTTGCCTGACCCAAGGGTTTCACACCGAGGAACGGACCTAGGCTTGGGTTACCGCTAGAGAGGGTGGACGTGACGGGTGTGCTGGAGCGAAATTGACCGCCCGCCCTCTGCAGAGAGAACGGTGGTTACGCGGGCGTGGGCGCTGGCACGCTCTGTTTGGAGAGACGGATGTGTAATATTTATTCGAATTTTCGATGTGATCGTCGGGATCAATAAAAATATTGCGCGGCCGGCGTTTGCACCGGATGTCCGTGGGTGCCGGAACATAAGTGGCGGCTGTTTTTATTAACGGATTCGCGTGGTTCGACGCGGTGTCGAAATACGAACGGGAGAGCTGTTTAACGTAGGCATGTATCGAAGGAAGCTCCATATCTCTATGGAGATCTACGCTTCGAACATACCACGGGGCCCCGGTGAGACGATAGAGGAACCTATTCTGTATCGATTGTAACCGTTTGAAACTCGACTCGGACATATGTGCGAACACGGCGCAACTGTATGTCAAAATTGGTCGAATACACGTCTTGTAGAGCGTGAGCTTATGTCGCGTGGACATTTTACTCACCGAACACAACAGAGGATGCAACCGGCCCAGGACCCACGCGGCCCTGTTCCTAACCTTACGGATGTGGGGTCTAAAAGAGAGCCTACTATCTAGGGTTACCCCTAGATATTTGGTCTCTCTTACATACGGAATCGGATTATCGTAGAGCTTAACAGGTTTAAGCTTCCACGGTATCTGTGACGAATCCGCATCGAAGAGCATCGCGGCGCTCTTCGAGGGATTAACGGCTATACGCCACTCGTTAAACCACTTCCCGAGAGTGGTCACGGAGCGTTGGACTTTGTGTCTGAGGTGGGATCTATTCCTATCTGAGGCATATAAGACTGTATCGTCCGCGTATAGCCCTACCTCGACCTCCGGGAGTCGAGGTAGGTCACTGACGTACAGGTTAAATAGGCTAGGAGCCAGGATCGAACCTTGGGGAACGCCTGAGCGTATTGGACGGGGCGTGGACAATTCACCTTCCACTCTATAGCGAAAGGTGCGATCTGTTAGATAGTCGCGAATTATTTTAATTAGCCTATCGGGGACTTCAAAGTGATACAACTTGTAGATCAATCCCTCGTGCCAGACCTTATCGAAGGCCTTGGCAACGTCGAAAAAGACCGCAAGTGTACGGCGGGGTTTATATAATTCAGCAAAATTAAATGCAACGTGCTCCGTGAGGCGGTGCACTTGATGAGTGCAAGAATATCTAGCACGGAAACCGAATTGCTCAGGCGGATAGAGGTCTTTCTCCTCTATTACTGACTTGAGACGGTTCAGAAGGATCCGCTCGTACATTTTCCCTAAAGTATTTAGGAGACTGATCGGGCGATAGCTGTCGGGAAGCGACGCGCTCTTGCCGGGCTTACGGATACCTATGACTATGGCCTTTTTCCAGGCGGCTGGAAAATGGCAGTGGGCTATGGCTACATTGAAGATGCAGACCAAAAGAGCTATGAGGCGATCGGGAAGAAGTCTAAGTACTTCATTCCTGATCCCGTCTGGACCTGGTGCTTTTCTAAGCTTAAGGCTTTTTATAATGGAAAGAACCTCCTCAGACGTGACTGGGGACAGGGAGTCTGTCGCGGGGAGCTTATCCAGCTCCCGCACGCATCCATCGATACCCTCGACCCGGTCGGTATTTGCATCGACACTGTTCGGAGAGCACTGGCTCTCCAAACAAGTGGCGAGGCACTCCGCCTTGTCGCTGCTATCGAAGGCGAGCGGTATACCGGGACCCCTCTCGAGGGGGGGCATAAGATAAGAAGCCTCTATTTTGAGGCTGTGAGCTAATTTCCAGTAAGCCAGATGCGACGGCCTTAGCCCTTCGACGAGGGCGTCCCATCTGTGACTTCTGAGTTCTAATATACGGGCTCTAACCGATCTTTGAAGTGCGCGTAAACGTGCGCGGTTTTCCTCGGTCGGATAGTGGTCGTGCGCACGAGTCGCCGCGTTCTTTTCCGTCAACAACGCCCACACGTCGGCAGGGAGTACGAAGCGGCGATCGCTCGCCTCTTCGACCTCTCTCGAGGCCTCTCCGATGCCGGCCTGCAGGTGGTCGACCAGGGAATCGATCGCGAGATCTACGTCCGCAACGGACCCCAATACGTCCGGGATCCTATCTAAGCTGGACGAGGACGGCCTGTCCGCAAGATAATGTTTTAGCTTGGCATAGTCAACCACTTGGACCGAAGGAGGGCTAGAGTCGTCTGGTTGACCTAGCTGCATGATGACCGGACGGTGGTCGGAGTCGAGCTCGTGTACGACCCGAATGAGTCGTAACCGAAGCGCGATACCTTTAATGAGAGCTACATCAAGCACTGTCGGCATACAGTTGTCTTGAAAGTGGGTGGGAGTGGGTGGCGCTATGACATCAAAGTTTAGCACGTTCGTTAGCTCTTCGAGTTTAACCCCATTACTGGAGTCTCTCCAATTGCCAAACGAAGTGTGTCCACAATTGAGGTCACCCGCTATAATGACCGATTCACCGAGCGAAAGTAGCTTTTCTAGGTCAGACCTGAGAGGCTCTTTCCTCGGCGAGAGATAAACTGAGACTAACGTTATGGACGGGTGGTCGGTCATTCCTAGTCTACACACGGATACTTCCATATTGGTAAGTATCGGAGGGTCTACCGGCGTACAATATAACGATCGTTTGTAATAAATGAGAGTGCCGCCCCCGCGGCCGGCCCGGTCATTTCTTACAATATTGTAGTTCGCGATTTTTGGATCACGTTTAGCACTCTTTAAGAGCGTCTCCTGCACTAAAAGAACATCTACTTGGTGATCTTTAAGAAAGGTCGCGACGAGATCACGCTGCGGATATAGGTTCCGTGCGTTAAAAAACGAAAGATTTAACGCTTTCGGTTTAAACTTTGCCATTGAAAGGCCCTAAGTTATTATTACACGCCTCACGGTCGAGATGTTGTAGTGTCTCTGAGAGGCGGGGGAACGCGCAAGCGGTCTTGATGAGACCGAAGCGCTCCAGATGGTCATTGTAGTCAATGAGCTCGCGGATATCGTGCTCGCGAAGGAGCAGTATCATTAAGTCGTTACTATTAACGACAGCGTTAGCGGGCGCGCGGGGCGCGGGAATATCCATAGCCATAAGGGGCTGTGGATTGGGGCGACGGGGGCCCCATGCGTTCTGCGATGAACGCACGGGTTGCGGTTGCACCGCGCGGGGTGCGAAACATACATTAGAGTATTATGTATATAGTCACAAGTCCGTTCATTATATTCAATAAAAATATTGTCAATAATAATGTGTATAAGTATTGTTTGTGTAATTACTATTTTCAAAAGAGCTTAAATTAAATGGTTTAAATATTTATTATCAGAATGTGAGAGGACTGCGTACAAAATCGCATACTTTTCTTTCTAGTGTTTTACAATGTAACTATGACTTGATTTGTTTAACAGAAACATGGTTATCTTCAGATTTCGATAGTGCTGAGTATTTTTACAGCAATTATATTGTATACAGACGAGATCGTTCTAATACAATGAAAGATGTGAGGGGAGGTGGAGTTTTGATAGCGGTACGCCGGGAACTTGTTGCTCGGCGCCGTGACGAGTGGTGTTCGGCGTGCGATTCCGAGGAGCTGTGGTTGAGCATCGAGCTGGGTTCAGCGTCCGCGGCCACGGCTTGCCCCCGCTCCCCTACCTTCGCGCCTCTGACCAATAAGCGAGATACATTACGCTCATTGAATATTTTGTGTGTTGTTATTTCCCGCACAATAATAACCATTTACTATCGTTACAACGATTTTTTGATAATTCATATGAAATAATGCACAATGATAGAAGTGACAGCATCTTTTTATTGTTGGGCGACTATAATATATCTCAGGCGGAATGGGACCGTGACGAATTTTTTAATTTAAAGTTATTAAATACTGCTAACTCTTACAAAGTAACGATCTTATCCGATTTTATGAATTTTAGCAATACTTTACAATACAACAGTTGTTATAATGTTAATAAGCGTATTCTTGACTTAGTGTTAAGTAATAGTAATTGTTATGTCAAAGCTTGTCCTTCACCACTCACTCCTGAGGACATGCATCACAAATCTCTCGAAATAGAAATTAATTTTTCCTCGGTGATATACATTAAAGATGTCGACCGTTTTAAATATATCTATCACTCAGCTAATTTTGAAGAGATAAGTAAGGGTTTGGGAGATATCAATTGGGTTCAATGTCTTAGTGGTTTGAACACTGAAGAAGCTGTTACTTATTTTTATTGCATTTTGCATAAGTTAATTGATCAATTTGTCCCCAGGAAACCAATACATTTAAATAAAAATTATCCACCTTGGTATTCCCGAGCATTACTAAAACTTATTCGTGAAAAGTTAAAAGTTCATGCAAATTGGAAAAAATATAAAAATGATCGAGACTTAGTAGAATTTAAAATCTTACGTAGAAGAGAAAAATGCCTAGAAGCAGAATGCTATCGAAATTATATTTCGTTTTCTGAGGCTAAAATTACTACATCGCCGAAGTATTTTTGGTCCTTCATTAAATCTAAGTTCTCTGATAACAATATACCGGCTAAAATGATATACGATAATCAATCTTCAACCGATAGTGAAGAAATATGCAATATGTTTAATAATTATTTTAATTCAGTGTTTGTAACCAGTCGTCACGAAGATACTCACCATAGATGCTATGATACATCATTATCATTAGTAGATATTGGTACTATTAATATTTCCCAAGAAATGGTGTTCGAACTATTAAAACAAACTGACACTAATAAAGGTGCTGGTTTTGATGAGGTTCACCCCATTTTAGTGTCAAGACTTGCAAAAGAATTGTCTTCGCCGCTTTTTATAATTTTTACGAAGTCACTAACTGAAGGATGTTTTCCGAATGTCTGGAAAATGGCACTGATAACTCCAATTCCAAAAGGAGGTGATAAACATAATGTTAAGCATTATAGACCAATCTCAAAACTTTGCGTTTTTGCAAAACTATTTGAAAAGATAATTACTAACGAATTAACAACACAAATTTGTCATCATATTACTGTTGAGCAGCATGGATTCTTTCGCGGTCGCAGTGTTGACACTAATTTAGTCGGTTACACTACTTTTATTACAAAAGCTCTCGATTCTGGCTATCAGGTGGACGCAGTGTATACTGATTTCTCTAAAGCATTTGATAAAATAAATCATTCAATATTACTGAACAAGTTATTAAGGGTCGGTATACACGGTAACCTTCTAAGGTGGATTGAGTCGTATATAAGAAACCGCAGTCAAGCTGTAGCACTCAAAGGTTATCGTTCTAGGTTTCTAGCGATTTCTTCCGGTATTCCCCAAGGATCTCATCTTGGGCCTTTCCTATTTACGCTGTATATCAATGATATAGGGGCATGTTTTAAGGAGTCTTGTCATTTACTCTATGCAGACGATACAAAAATTTTTAAAATCGTTCAATCAGAGGCTGACTGTATGCAATTACAAAATGATCTCAATATGTTTAATGAATATTGCTTGTCAAATCAATTATTTATTAACACTGACAAGTGCCACATTATTTCTTTCACACGGAAACGAAATCCTTTAATTTACAACTATGAACTGTCTGGGAATATAATTAAACGTGTTAATGAAGTTCGTGACTTAGGTGTCATTCTGGATTCAGGATTGCACTTCAATCTTCATATAGATACTATCGTCTCTAAAGCTCTTAAGAAACTCGGCTTAATACTACGTTTGGGTAAACCCTTTAAGAAAGTAGAAACTTTAAAAGTCTTATATTACGCCTATGTTCGCAGTATACTGGAGTTTGCAAGTGTAGTTTGGAGCCCACAATATGAAGTGCACATAGCCAGGATTGAGAAAATACAGAACAGATTTTTAAAGTCCCTCGATTATAGAACTAGTCATAATTTTATTGATTTTAAAACAAGTGCTTCTAGGCATAATATGCAATCCTTAAAACATAGGAGGATATATCTTGATGCAATCTTCTTACATAAAATAATTAATCATCATATAGATTCTTCTCCACTTCTGGAACACATTTTTTTAAAAATACCGCGATCAAACGCACGATCAAAGGACACATTTCATGTTCCCTTTTGTCGGACAAATTATTTCAAAAACTCCTTCTTTCAACGTTCTTGTTATTACTATAACAGATTTCTTAGTGATGTTGACATATTTTCAAATAAATTATCATCTTACAAAAGGAAGGTACGTGATTTGTTGAATAAAGACATGTTATGATATAATATAAATTTAATCCTTGTATGTTTTTATTTTAATGTTGATATTGAAATTCTAAATTTATTTAGTTCGTTTTTTTTAATATGATTGTAACGCTACGATTTTTGAAAAATTATATATAGATATATGTACTTCAATATATGGTACTGTAGGCCTGTTTGTATAAATTATATTTAAACATGTTTATGTTATGGCTGTATGTTACCTTAATTAAATAAATAAATAAAAATAAATAATTTTTTTCTATAATATTGTCAGTATTAATCTATTTTATCGTAACACATAGTATATAACACGTAAATACAATAATAACACATATTAACTTAACCTAAGACACGAAAACAACCGTTCTGTCGCCAACATTAATTATATAGGTACTGTATGGGTTGGGTACGAGTCACTTCCCCTCTGCGTGAAGGGGGGGGGGTTAGTTTCCCCGGTTTGGACGGGCGTTTTGTTGCGCCGGATGCCCGTCTCGTAGAAGCCGTACAGATGCCAGTGGGACGCGATGTTAGTGAGGGGGTCCGGGGGGTGCAATAATGCACGACCGCTTGAGGTGCCGGGTCTTCAAATGAAACTCGAAATCTTCTATATACTGTTCGCAGGACGACCAAAGCTTTCTTCTTGTTGTTACTCGTAGTTACTTGTACTCGATGATTTGCGCCGAGCCTCATACGGCGCCTCTTCGAGCTTAAGTAGTTCGGAGAGTGACCGTAAGAAGAGCCCCGCTTTAATTCGTGTTACAATTTTAGTTTTTACTTTGGTCGCCCTGTTAATCTCTCTATAATTCTTTCTTTATATAAATTGTGTATACATGTTATATATCAAAATATTCCTCGTTGTACTACCTATCCATTAAGCATTCACATATTATATACATATTCCGTACATAAGCTAAAAACAATGCAATTTACGGGCGGCATCACCGCTTTCCGTTCGTAAAGTTTCTATAACATTGAATATTCTTACTCTATTGACTTTTTCTATGCATTTACCAATTCTATAATAGTTCTATTTCCATATATGTAACACACAATACATAAGCATTTATATACAACTTAATACATAACATGCAACTTATAATGTAGCGTAGTCGCTAACATTTCTCTATAATTTTGTCTATATCGATCTATTCTATTAAGACACTTAGTACATAACACATAAACACAATAATATAACATAATAACCTAACACAAGATACGAAAATAACAGTTCTGTCGGCAACAGTATGAACTTTTGCATTTATGAAAATAATGTACGGAACGAGGAATTAGCTCGATAGCAGTCTGTAAAGCAAGTACTATTAGCGACAGCCACACGTACAACACAATGTGTATAAGGACAAACATATGTATACACATTTAAAACACATTTCAATGTTGTTATATTTATTTCTATATATATTACAGTCTTTGTGTTAAAAGCAATAAAATTATGAAACAAAGAAGCCAGTGAATATATTAGTTCTAAAAAGAAAATCGAAACTAGTTTCAAACAATATATTATAAACAATTTCAAAACACAAACAATTCTACGAAAATTTGTGGTAACCTGGTATAGGCCACATGATGTAGCTTTGGTAAATTATATTCATATTTTTTTGTAATGTTTTACGTAAGGATTACTGTATAAAATATGTTTATAAACACTGAGCAATCCGAGTTAAAGTAGAAAAAATCCCGTTAGCATTCCGCTTTCCCTCGAAGCGTTTACCCTTACCGTCAGTTCTTTTTCTGTCTATTACCTTACCGCCGTCCACGAGGCTAGACATCGCCCTCGCTCCGCTCAGTATATATTATTTCTTCGTGTATAAACTATAAACGCACCACTAGGCGGATCCGGCGGTCATCATGGCAACGCAAAAATCCACCTGCCTATATTTTATATGAAACATCGTCCACTAGCCGACGCATCGAGGTCGAGGCGGGCCGTAGCACACCGCTGACAAAAATACGTCTGGCGAGCGATCCACAAATATTTTGCTGCTCGCCCCGACGGTTCACCGCTAAAGGATGCCTGCCAGTCTTTAATAAACTCCGTGTCTATACAGTGTGTTCTTAAACTGTAATATAAGTACCGTAGTATACATATACATGTGGAAGAATAAGATTATATTAAATTATTAAGATGTGTTAACTTTTAATTGTGTTAATTAACTTCCGGTACAGATGTGTAGACTTCAGCTACAGTTATGTAATTGACTAATGTGGTCTCCCACCAATGACAAGCCACTTTGACAAGCAAAACGTAGCATAAATACGGTAGTAGGGACTTTCGACACAACCAAGTTCGGTGAAGCTGTAAAAGCCGCAGCGGCTTCAGGGCCCCTAAGGCTAACAGTGTAGTCAGTTCTAAAAAAATAACTTTCGACAGAACAAAAGTTGTCCAGTCGCGGACACGGCATGACTGTGCTCTGAACTGTCCACACAGTTTATTCTACGCTCCCACATACATACATACTCACTACATATAATATATTAAGGTTAACCTGTGCATATACAACTAGACAAGTTTTATATGGATATTACAGTTAACGCAAATGTATATCGGAGTGTTTGAGAGGACAATCAAGATATGCGGGAAACTGAACGTGAACACAGTCTAGCGTTTCGCTTTTAGTGTTGAGACCATGTCTACAATATTATTATAAATTATATCGATAAGATTGTTTATTCTGAATCAAGGCTACCATGTCGTGCATAAATATCAAGTAGGCAACGGGAGCAACTGAGTTAGCCATCCTAGACCACAACATGAGGACCGCTATTAAGAGGCGTCACTTGGTCGTATGTTATTATATTTATTACGTCAATAATTATTTACATTAATTTCTAATTATAGGAGTCAATTTTTTTTTATCGTAATTAGCTCCCGTTAAATCTCGGCTCCTTTATCGGTGACAACGATCACCCTGGACGTTATTTCTACGTTGTTGTTGTTTAACGTTGTTGGCCTCTCTTAACATTTAGGGTTTTGTTGGGATTTTATTATTAGAAACTATAAAACGAACTGCTTATAAAAGTTAAATTGTTTGGTTGTTAGCTTACTGCCAAAACAAGATAAGTATATTTTAAATAAATGATTTTACATATTGGAAATTATTTTTACTATTTTATGTAATTATTAATCTGTTTTTATAATTTATTTAATGTTGACTCTGATGTGCGTTTTTTACTGTAGGTTATTTTGAACTTCAGCTTTTAAATAAACTTCATTAAATAAAATTATATTTGTCTTAATCAGTAACTTGATGATTTGTAAAATCCTATTAGGTTGATATATAAAATCAACTCAAGATTATTTTAATTACTATTTATTTGAAGCTATCCTCATTTAAGAACTGTTTAAAGAACCTCAATAGATTCTGCAAGATGATATGTAGTTGGAAGCTCCAATTTCGAGTGTTCTAGTAATTTAATGGTGGCAGAGGAAAAGTTAAATCATAAATATGTTTAGAATCCTTGTCATACATTTATATTATGAAAGTAAACACATCCCTATTTATATATACGTTGACAATTTCTACAATAGAGCTAACCGAAACCTTTATCAGATTAGAACTCTCGACACACCTGGATATCTGTGGAACAACGCACGACTGCGCTTGCCGTAAATAATCATCTCTGTTCTTGATTTGATAATCGATAATCGAGACTCGATAGGTGCACGCTCTAATCACTGATACGCCAAACGCCTCTATGAATACCCAGCAATGTTAACGTTTCGGGTTACTTTAACTCTACTGTAGTCGGAATAAAGGTGTTGTTTGAATGAATAAGCAATAGTTTGACTTTGCGAAATCAGCCGGATTTGGGTAGACAAGTGGAGTAGATTTGAGTTTGGCGAACGATTCGGTTGACTTTGAGAGTCCGTATAGGTACACGTAACATACCTTTAAATACAACGAGGTTTTAAGATCATATTTTGTAAAATCTAAGATGAGTAAGTCGTTCTTAAAAATATAGGTCAGTTGTATTTTTGAGTATTATTATTTTCAAACAATGCAATGATTACGATGTCATTACATTTAATATAGATTCTTTAAATATAATTAATTTAAATCTAAGTAGCTTCCGATAAATAAACAGTTAAAAATATTGTTTAGATTTTAATAGGTATTATAATTATATTTTTTGTAAATATATTCCAGTACTATTACGCACATATAAGACACTAATTTTATGTATTGTTAAATTAAAAAAACAGTAGAAAATTATGTGCATACATAAGTTTGGATTATATGTCAGTTAAAAATGTTGTCTCTAATGTGTACATAAGTAAATAAATATATTAGTCTTTCTTATATTATACATTTGAAAGTGTCTTTTTTATATTTATCATTTAATTATGCTTGGACCGTTGGTCGAATTCTAATGAAAGGAGACGGATACGCTTTCATACGTTCTTGGGCCTAGATGTAAAAAGATAAGAATGGTTTCAATTAAGAACATATATATTATCAAACCATCTTTGAAAATTCTGCGGATTTTGGCAATCTGAGAACAGATTTAAAAGAGATTTAGTAAAAGTGAGGTTATGCAACAAATTGACACTAACCTGTTATATAATAAGCATGCGGATAATAATAATGAATATTCATGAAAATATTTTATTTCATACTCACATTCTATATGTAGAGAATACATACGATTAATATCAGTATTAGATTCAAGTAAGTAGCGAATAGCGAATATTGAATCGGTGACTATTATTTGATTAATACCAAATAATAGGCACGATTACCTATTATGAGTTAACTAATATATTCCATATTAGAAATATCAATATATGAGCCTAATATTACACCTCTACCAAATACACATACCTCGAATTACGCAAATATATCAATAAAACAATTGGAAACACACTAAAAACCCAGACGCACTAAACGATACGAGACGAGTGATCCACAGAGTGATCAATGATCATAGATTGAAAGTCAGGGAGCTGTCACTGGTAGCACAGATTAAATACATTTGACAAACTTAAGTAACATATTGATCTGTACATGAGAATCGATTTTAAGATTTATTTTTATTAACTTGATATTCTGTTTACTTAGTGGAATTTATTCACTTTGATTGCTTGATTAATCAACCGGTGCAAGTTTTTTTTATGTTCAATTGTTGAAATAATTAACAGTAATTGATTATAGTAATCGATATTCTATTTCATCAGTGCAATAAACTTATTTTTAAGTTTTGTCGTCTCCCAGATTGTGAATTGAGCTGATTTTTTATAAAATTTTACTTAAATCATGAATAAAGTTTAACAAAGACAAATAGGCTAGTCTTTCATATTATTATGATTAAAATTCAGATATATTAACACAACATCAGAACAAGTGACAAATAAACGACGCTTATTATTTAAGTTAATTAAGTTTTACTTCTTTGAATAGTCACACGATAAATAAGGTATTAAGTTATTTGACGCATAACATCGGGTGTTACTATTTTCACCACAATAAAAGAAAAAGTTTAGCAAGCAATTTTATGGTAGACTTTTGATAGAATATACTAACTTTAAAAATAGTCGTTATACCAATTCATTGTAGAATCGTATAAGAACAACAAAAAATATTGTAACTTTAATGTAAGACTATTAGGTAGTAAGAATATTAGGGCACCCTTGAAAAATAAAAAATTAAAATACACAATTTCATCGAAATCTTTAGATGCTTCAAGCACTGTTGGCCAAAAAGCAATTACCTTTAAGTACGTATATAAAAAAAAAATTGCTCACTTAATATTAATAGTCATAGATATTAATGACATAACATACTATAACATACCATTACGCCTGTATTCCCCGAAGGGTTAGGCAGAGGTGTACTGATTTACACCCACAGTTCGCCGTGTAAGTTTTTTAGGTCCCATGTAATAGGGGGCGAGCCTTTTGCCATTAATCGGGCCAAAGCCAAACTCCGAGCTGCTACTGAGAATTTCATAGAAAACCTCAAAAACACTTTCCTCGACCTGAGAATCGAACCCAGAACCTCGAGGCTCGCTGTCGCGCTAACGATCACTAGGCTAATGAGGGAATAATATTAATTACGATTAACGATTACACGCAATTACACACTAATCCTACGATTCTATTCCATTTTACAACTCACATCATTACTAACTTACATCAGAAATAAACTTATAAACCAACTTAATGGTATTTTACAAATCCGTTCTTTGCTGAAATTACACCTATCACCATTCAAAAACTTGATAATTTAGTATTTAATTCAACACGTGGGAACCCTATACCGTTGGTCTTAATTTAATATGATTATTTACATACATTTTGTACACGTAAACTTTTGTTAATACAGCTCGCACAAACCGCAGGTGAGATTGGAGCTAACTTGAATTTGTACCAACTAACAGTCTGTAAAATCTACTAATATAAAAATATTGTTTTTCATTTAGTAATAATGAAAATTGTTGGTTAAACAAGAATTACTAAAGTAATCTTCCTAATTGGAAGGCCTTTTTGGCTTTATTTAGTTTTAGCAAAATGTTTGTTATATATTGAGAGCTGAATAATCTTCGATGATCATTGTTGTCACAATTAATCTTTATTCGAGTTCATAAATTGATTGAAAAGTAGCGGATTAAAATTATTTACTTTTGCTTATTGTATATTGTTTGGAAACTGCCTAAGTTTGAGTTTTTTTTTAAATTAATAAAACAAAAGCGTTAACTTAATTTTGATTCAAATGAATGATTTTTCAGGTAACAAGTGAGTAAGTAATGAGGAAATGCAGAATTTTACAATTAAGTTTCTTTATGTCTTTAAGGCAGTAAATTGTATCTTGTACTCGGGTGGTAGATACTCATGGCTGTTCCTTGCATAATATAATTGCCCTATGCATAACCGACGAAGGAAGTACGCATCTTAAGTAATGATTTTCTACCTTATATTATGGCTTTAATTTTCAGATTACAAATATTGTTGTAGGAGGTACATTAAAAACTAAGTAAAGTAAATAGAAACAAAATATAATTTTCCTTGTGATATGGCGAAGCTGAAAGTAAAGAAAGGGTAAGGCAGATAAAAATATTCGAATATTATATTATTACGAAAGACTTCCAAATTACATACCATGGAATTCAAACGTAGTTCGGACTAATCCGTCCATTAAATATAGAAGAGTATCGTGTATCTGTGCCACAAAGCAAATTACTTCTTATGCTCTGGATCGTAAGCGAAAAAGTTCGTTCATTTACTTTTTCCCCTTTTTGTCTAAGAGCAAATAATGTTGAAAATTGCAGATGTTTGTGTAATTAGTTAGTAAGCATAAAAAAAATGATATTTTTGACCTGAATTACTTCAGTGAAAATATATATATATAAAGATATGTCTTGTTGATTAGTAGAACCAGAAATAGGCAGTATTGAAGACGCATTTTCCATTAAATTACCTAAAGCACCTCTACATTGAGTAAAATAAGGAAATTATTTAAACTAGCAGTCGCCCAATGATCGACATTCAACCACAGACTTTTAAATTATAGACTATTTTCTGTTTGACATTTGCAGTATGAACTTAAAGAATGAATAATAAATCACTTGTTGTCACTTTTCATCGAGAGACAATGTCAATATTTTGGGGTTCTAAGTTCAATGGCACTGGTCAGGTTAGGATTCGCAGTATTAATTTATTTTAATTAATACATTAATAACAGATATTACAGATCAATTTTAGGTTTCTGCACTCTTTCTCTATATAAACTTTAACCATGACAAATCTTAGTCTTCCGTGCACGAAATACTCTTAAAAGGGGTATAAAGTTTTTGCTTCACATATTAATATAATGATGATGATGATGATGATTATTATAAGAAAAGAAAAGGTCAAGTTCTAGATTCTAAATTAATGGCAAGTGTAAAAACATGTACGTAATATAAATTAATTCTGTGTTCACTCACTCAAAGCCCAATATATTTTTGACTTTGGTCGAAGTAAATGGCGCTCTAATCATCAACATTATCTCCCACTTAAAGAATAATAAGACGTAATCGCTTTACGTAATAGTTATTAAAACTTCAATTAAGAAAAACGTGACTTTAAGAACTTTATTCGTAAAGCAGCACTGGAAAGTGGCATTACTCTATCTGTTAATACGCTTAGTATAATTTAAAATATACAACAGCACCCACCGAGTTTATCATTTCGGCATGCATAAAGATCCCTTCACTTGGAACGCTTGGAAGACCCGATACTGCAAGACCCAAATATAAAGACGTTAAGAACTTTTTAACTCATGCCGAAATGGAGGTAAAGTAATATGATTAAATTTCATACGAAATGAGTTCTAAATAATTAATGGCTCATATCCTAACGTAGAAACTTCATATAGTACACGATCCTCAATAATCTCTATTTATTAAACTATCCCTTGGGTAGAGTTGACCATCAGTTTGTTGATTACTGACTAATGAGATAAGTTTGTCTCGGTGTGCTCCTTAATATCAGATATTGCTGCGTATTTAAACAACTAACAAACAAAACCTATTAGATACACCCGATATATCTATCGAGATAGAGAGAACATTAAGGAAAAATCCAAGGCAACTTTACTTCTAAGAACAATTATGGGATGATTTATATATTTTACCTTTTTGCTTTTAGTTCACCCAATCATTTTGTAGTCTACATTCAACCCTAAGATGCGATTACCATCTATAAAGTTGCTGATTACAAATCTTTCAGATTTTAGCTGCAATAGTAACATGGTCAATCTTTGTTTTATCTTTATATTTTTTGTCTTTTCAAGAATGTATAATTCCTTGATTCTTTGGATTATCAACAATTACTAACTATATTCAACTAGTAAATATAAAAATTACTAGGTGCATTTTTATAAATATGTATATGAAAATTATCTAATATCTACAACCTATGTTCTATACCACGACATACTCGACTTCTGTACCGTCTTATATTAGAATCCTTGCAGCAGTTTAAGGTAGTCACTCAATTATCAACCCGACACCCAACCAGCACCGCCTCTTCGGTCGACATTCACTCGTTGTCGATGAGTGAACGCCACGTGGCCAACTAGTCAACATCACATGTCAAAGAATTGACGTAAAGTAAATGAGCTATTTTCATCGGGGTTTACATGCTGTCGCGCCGCTCCAACTATGCATTATCCTTGCGTTGACAACTTGCTGTCCACTCGCCGTCCGCATATTGACGACGTTGGTATATAGAGCACTTTAGGTCTACCAACTTTCATGGTGATCGATCGAACTGTGTTGGAGTTTAAAATTGTGTTGTGTTTAATCTATTCCATACATAAATTAAAAAAGTAATGAGTCGAAATCTGTACATTGAAGATATTTCAGAAAAAATACTACGGGAGGTGTAAAATCATAAACAAAACACATTTCGATATGTGTATGTTTGAACGCTAACCGCGCAATAACTAATAAATCGAATTTAATGAAATTTGGTATGATTGTAGTTTATATTCTGAAGGTACATTTAGGCAATTCTATGGTCCATAAATTACGTTTAAATGAATACAAAAAAATAATGTATGTGTAGGTAAAATACTGTAATAATTATATTTTAAGTATACAGTGAAATTAAGTTAAATTATACGAAATTAATGCCAATTATTTCATTTTAATTTTCATAATTTAAGTCTTTTATCTTAGAAATAACAAACAAAAACCGTATGTTATTTTTATTAGGTATTCATAATCTATACACGATAAACAATATTTTACAGTTTTCACGGATTAAAACTATCACGAATTTTAGGCTGGTCTTATTCATTTTGTAGATTTTAATATTGTTTTTAAATTTGTAAAATTATTAGCTATTTCATTGTACATTTCTACGATAGATGTCATTTTTTTTTTTGTGATCGAGATTTTATTAAATTATACCAAACGGACAAACTATAATGCTTCGTTATTCACTTGATATTAACGGTAAAAAATATATTAAATAAACTCAGCTTTTCCTAAAGGATTGCAAAACCTTACATTTTTATAATTAACTACTCGGCCCATATGTCCTCTGGATGACGTCGGTTAATATTTTAAATGATTTTACTTGGATATTCCTAAAAGGGCTTTTGATTCATTGTGTAATATTTTGGATTAATATTAAATTAAAATGCCTCACAGAAAGTAGACGGGATTTTCTCAGTATTCCATAGCTCTCAGAAAGAGTGAGATCCGCTTGTTCACAGGGAACTGGGGAATGCCGTTAAGTAGACTTTTTGCCTTTCTATTTACATATATTTTAATAAATAATAATCGTGAAATGTTTTTTGTTTACTCTAATCTCCGAAACCACACAACCTATTTCAATGAAATTTGTATGGTTAGTTCCGGCTTGAGAAACAGCGATAGTTTGATCTCGATTAGTGGCAAAGTTCTCGAAATCTATAATTTATTAAAAAAATTCAAAGTTTTTTCATACAAAAATACATAAAAAACTAAAATTTTAACTTTTCTACACCCCAACTGAATATTTGGAAATGCAATTTTAAGGACTTTTTTGAGAACTGTCAACGGATAGCACTGAAAAACAAATCCATTGAAGAACATTTCTCATTTTGTTCATTTCGCACGAAGCCAGGCCCTAGTAATAATAATATTACATAGATTAGATAAACGTGCATTAAAAATGTCATATTAAGAAGCCGTTCAACAATTTGAACAATTCCTAATACAACTGGAAGATTTCATTTGAACAGCTGTTATGCTGTACCTAGTATCTACTATCCAAGAATATTTACAATACACGATATGTTCTTAACATGCGCAAAAAAGGTCAAACAACAATTTAAATAAAAAAGAAAAAAAATGATGGTCTACATTTAAAAAAGGATATAAAACCGCTAATTAAACTTATATACCGCTAACTCTTTTTGTCGTATATAATAGATAGTTAAATTGTTTTATATATTCAATATTTACAATGACTCTGCAACCGACCCAGAAGGTACCTACTTGTCCTTAGAGAATAATCGGGAAGAAACTCTGAGATTGCTGATTTAGACCAATATTTTTCAATAATAATTAACATTCATGTAATACAAGATTTCAATCAAGAACCATCAGAAATATATGACAAAATAATAAAAATACTTAGCTTGCACAAGGTGTCCAAAAAGGGTATCGGGTATTTGTTTTCGCGCCATATTCGAAACCGGGCGTCTAAAGGGTGCGGGGAGGGGTTCGTGGCGTCCGCCAATTTGTGGAGTTTTAGTCACGATGGAACAGTACTCGGGGACGCATCGCGCATTTTGCGTACGAGTGTATTATCGTAATGGTGATTCAATAGTGACTGCTCAACGTCTCTATCGTGCGGAATATCGTACACACCACGCGCCAAGTGACGATAGCATTAGGAAATGGATCAGGATGTTCGAGAATACAGGTGCTACAGTTAAAATTCAAAACTCTGGTCGTCCTCGTTCAGTTCGCGATAAAGAAACAATTGAAGAAGTTGAGGCGTCGGTTCGTCAAAATCCGTCTTTATCCATCCGAAAACGAAGCCAAGCGTTGAACATCAAAAAATCGTCTTTAAATTCGATTTTAAATAAAGACTTACATCTAAAAGCCTATAAAATTCAATTGGTTCAAGAATTGAAGGATACGGACTATGCTAATCGACTGAATTTTGCGAACGAAATGCTGCAGCGATTTAACAACTTTAACAACATACTGTTCAGTGACGAAGCAAATTTTCACCTGAATGGTCATGTTAATAAGCAGAATTGTCGGTACTGGGCAATTGAGAATCCGAGACGAAAGCATGAACGACCCCTGCATAGCCCAAAGGTCGTTGTTTGGGCCGCTATGTCTGCTAAAGGCATAATTGGTCCTTATTTTCATGAAGATCAACGAGGCAGAGCAATTAATGTGAGTAGTGACCGTTATTGCGATATGTTGCGAAATTTTTTGGTCCCAGAGTTGCAGGAGTTTGCAGGTTTCAACTCAAGAATGTGGTTCCAGCAAGATGGGGCCACTTGCCATACCTCAAATGACTCAATGGAAGTTGTTAACGAATTATTCCCTAATAAAGTCATTTCGCGAAGGGGTAACATCAACTGGCCTCCCAGAAGCCCCGACCTTAGTCCGCTTGACTATTTTGCATGGGGATACCTTAAAAGTAAGGTTTATCAAAACAATCCGACGAATCTATCCCAGTTAAAGCAAAACATCAGGTCAGAAATGGCAACAATATCGATAGCTATGTCTCAACGTGTTATCGCCAATCTTCGTTTCCGTTTAGAAGAGTGCCAGCAACGTAACGGTCATCATTTGGATAACATCATCTTTTCCAAATAATTCTCCAATTCATATGCTAATAATAAACAATAAACTTTTTTATTGCATACAAATAATTTTTTTTTCATTGAACTTACAAATACCCGATACCCTTTCTGGACACCTTGTAATTCAAAATAGATAACGGGGAAGCACCGCACCGTCCAATCACTGTTCACAGACTATGTACCTCTGTGGACTATTTACAACTAACTTCCCTACAGTCTAATATTTTCTTAAATAATATACTCCAAGGAGGTTTCCTATAGATTCATAATAAATCAAACGACAGAGGTCGTTAGATTTATATCAATATATCTACATATTATTATCATCATTATATTAATACGTGAAGCAAAAACTTTATACCCTTTTTTGGGCGTATTGCGTGCACCAAAGACTAAGATTTGTCCTGGTTAAAGTTTATATGCAGAAGGACTGCAGAAAACTAATATTTATCTATAATATCTGTTACTAATATATTAAATTAGCTAAATTAATACTGCGAATCATAGCGTGACCAATGCCATTGGACTTAAACCCCCCAAAATATTGACATAGTCACACAATGAAAAGTGACAGCAAGTGAAATAATATTCAATGTTTAGGTTCATACTGCAAATGTCAAACAGAAAATAGTCTATGATTACAAAGTCGAATTTCGATCATTGTGCGACTGCTAGTAATATTAAATTGTCTACCATATGTATATTTATGCACATACAGTTATAGATATTAATTATTAATTTAACTTAAAGACATTTATTTGGTTTTTTTTTATCTACATTTATCAACATACATGAACCAATCTGCCACAAACTGACTTAAAATATGTATAATATAGATACTAATTCGCGCGTATAATGTGCGATATGATGAAGTTAGCCATTAATGATAAATATGTAAATATATTTCACTAGATTTTTTAAACTGTCTATAATTAATTTAGTTTTGTATAAATAAACACTATTTTAATTCATTAAAGTAATGTTATGCATTAAAATACTATTTATTTATACACTGTGAAAATATTTTTACACACTACATAGTAAAAAAAAAAGATTTAAAATCATTGTCGTTATCATTGATGGCTAACTTCATGTTGTTGGCAAACATGATTAAATTTTGGTAGTTACCTTATTATATTATACCTTATTATGTGCTGATAAGTACACACATTTTTTTGTTTAAAATTTGTAATTTACCTATTGTTGTCTGATATAAAAGAAAAAAATGCATAACATTTTATTTCCTACTCTACGTATGGCAAATCCTACCATATATTATAATAACCTGTTCGACCTGTTCAAATCTCTATATTGTTGTATTCTGGCAACTACATTTAAGAAGTAGGTAATACGCACATCGTTATACGTGACGATATCTGCCACAAAAGTAATAAAGACTCAATAATCTCAAAATATTATACTATTGCCATCTAGTGTTACAATTTATAAACTACATAGTCACCAAAGAGTACCTATTCATCTATATTGATTTCAACATTTGTAACTTATTTGTAGATGGCAGTAAAAGAGCATTTCAAAAAATAACTACGAATCTGACTGTCATCGCTAAAATAAAACAAGAGTTTTAAAAATAGGAAATATCGTCATAGTTTAGACTATTTGTAAAAAAGTGCGCGCGCATCGTGAAAATTCAGTCTCATAATTTTTCATAACGCATGTATTGAAGTATAATCTGAAATATCGTATAGTGTAAAATACATTGAAGACGCAGCTGCGGAACCGAGGGTAATAGACTCGGTAGGGGCGCTTTCGAAACAGAACACTGAGATAAGCGCACTTCATGAGTCCCCTTGCAATTGTAAGGAAAGAGTTTATTACTTTTTACAATTGCTTCTTTGTACTGCTATTGCTTGTAATGAATTAATCTCAGTTTTTATTTAGTGTTCATTCATAAAATGTCTTTTTGTTTTTTAAACACCATCTCACTCGATGTATATCAAATTAGGAGGCTCGATCTCAAGTGTTACTGTCACCAGAAAATGTAACGAACTGTTAGTTTATAATCAATCTAGTCTAGTGAGATTGTAAACTGTCGATAAATTGTGAATGGATACTAAAATTTACAATTTAACGCTTACCCTTTCGTAGGTTTTGCCTTTCGTATCGAAGCCAGCGAGCCGCCGTTGCCAGAAACTAATTAGCCGCTGGAAATTCACATTTTGCAATTTCTAGTATCATGATTTTGCATTTAATAGAGTAACCTCAAAATTCAAAATTATTAGTGTCCTTTTACAATCTATCAACAGTTTACAGTTACACTAGATAGTATAAATGAAATGTTCTTACAATTACCCGTTGACAATACTATCCGAAGGGTCCGACACGTGCTTAATGATTGATTTTTAACTTGGTGCTAGGGATTGTGCAAAACATTATAATATATATTTAAAATAACGTAAAATACGGCATATTCGAAATTGGCTAATTATCCATAAAATTGAAAATTGAACTCATTCACAACATTATTTATAAGAATAAAATTTATTAGAAAGAATAAAAAACTTTTATTCTTTCTACTAAAATGTTTTCGTAAATTGGACCGTCTGAACTGTCTAAATCATACGGTCGTTAACTTTAATAATAAAGAAAATAATTGAGTGTTTTGTCTGGGATTCAACCGTAACTGGCGCAGTTCATTAAAATGAAACGTTACTGTTGAAAAAATAGAATGGGAACAAAGCATTGAAAGCTCAGTTCGTATGTGAAATCGTGGATCCAGCTTTTATATCTATAGATTCATGCTAGTAAGCTGGATATGTTTACAGTTAGTTGTTATACATTAAAAAATTAACTACTGTAATATAATGTGTAAACAGAATTTTACGTGACATTTTTGTCATGTGTTGCGAAATTATTATCTTACTAAGCGATTAATAAAGTGGGTTTCTTGGTAATTTCATCCGGTTTTCACGAATAAATTCCGATTTATTGAACCTTTGTTTTATTTTTTCTATTATATAATACCACTGGAGCGTGGTGGTAGGATATTTTCTAATACTCATCCGGCTAGCTATCATCTTCAAGTTCAAAACAGGTGCAATTGAGACTTGGGAGTCAGTTTCTCCACTAGGCTTAGCGTGTCACTATCTTCGCCTACTACACCAGGTGAGACAAGGCCATAACGCTAAACCTATAAACGATCAAAATACAGATTTAAAATTACATTGTCTTTCGTTTATTCCGTTATTATTTCATGAAGGGTACTTATTGGTATAATATGCTAATTTGAGATTGGTTGAGTAATCCCTAGATTTTAAAGTTTAGGAAACTGCTGCTTTGGTGTGTGTCTAGTCTTTTAAGTTGCAACAATAAACGTACTTAAAACACTAAGTACTAGGTATAGTTATTTTGAAGTGCTAGTACAACAAAACCATTTAAATATTATACAAGGTAGAAATGCCGGAAATTATTTTTATTCAAAATAATAATAAAAATGGATACAAACGTTATGTATGATCAGTAGTCTTTTGTTATAATTTTATCTGACCAAAATGTTATAATACGTAATTATAAAAAATAATATCCATATTGATCAACAAAATTCTTTTTATGTTTTGAACGTAACGCTGGAAGTACCAACACATACCCGAAAATTTTCTTGCTAAATCTTTCGCAGTTCAGGCTGCAAGGCTATGGAATGGACTACCTTTCTGTAAAACGCGCACAATCGCTAAGCATATTTAAGAAATCTGTCAAAGATTATTATTTGTCACTTTAATGTTATTTCTATGTAATTGGATAATATTTTGTTTGTATTACAATTATAAATAATAATAATGTAGTCTATATTTCATATGTCTTTAGCTATAGCACCCATTTATTTTATGATTTGTGTTAATTTTTATGCCATATTTAATTGTTTTAATTCTGCGGTTCTAATTACACTCACAGTACCTAATAATGTTCGATTGTTTAAGTAAGTAATGGTATACAATAAAAATTATAAGTAAGCTTCAAGAGTCGAATATGTTGGAGTCAAACTTTATCTTTTTTTTAAGCATATGCCGATTTTTTTTCTGAATTTGCAAATATTTTCTGAAACTACAAATTAAGTTAATTTTGATTTAGTGAGTTTTATTCCGATTATGAAATTGTTAAAATGTTTGCTTCAAATATAACAGTCATTGGGTTTTAGAAAATAGGGCGAATTTATTGTTTGGATTTCTGTATTAATAACTCTGCTCCCGGGGATGGCTTGTATGCCAATTTTACGTACATTTTTGATATACATCGCAGCAAATACACAGCGGTTGATCACGAAACGCGATAAACCAAACAGCCTCTGTGAATGGTTTATCACTATTTGTATGGTGGTCGCGCCTCTGTCAGGTATATATACCTACCTCCTAACTAGATCACTGGTTATACAGCGGCTGATCATGAAACGCGACAAGCCAGACAACAAAAATAATATTTAAGGAAGCCACGAAGACTAAGAAAAGAATTCATTGAGGCTTAATATCTACATTTACATTTATATTACTCAGTACCTTCATTATATTTTCCGAGAAATGATGAATTCTCTAGTACTAACTTGAAAATTTAAAATACATTAAATACTGAATTCGCAATAAAATATTAAAAGAGTTTATGTTTATATAATTCTATAAGGCAGTAGTTGAAGGCCATAAAGGCGATGATATTTTTTTATAGAACAAAAGCGGCAAGGAAGCTCACCGCCCGCCTGTTGGTAAACGGCTACCGTAGCGTAAGGAGGCTTGTAATACCTTAATAGTGAAAGCGGCAAGGAAGCTCACCGCCCGCCTGTTGGTAAACGGCTACCGTAGCGTAAGGAGGCTTGTAATACCTTAATAGTGAAAGCGGCAAGGAAGCTCACCGCCCGCCTGTTGGTAAACGGCTACCGTAGCGTAAGGAGGCTTGTAATACCTTAATAGTGAAAGCGGCAAGGAAGCTCACCGCCCGCCTGTTGGTAAACGGCTACCGTAGCGTAAGGAGGCTTGTAATACCTTTTGGACTGCCCCAAGTAGAGATAAATCTCCATGTTCATGTCTATTTACTGCCGTTTTCAACTACATATCTGAGTTTACTATCCCCCATTAGTACATAACACCTAGGCGACCGAGCTGGGTTCGGTGTCTTATAAACAAAAAAGAAAACCACCTATAAATAAGCATAAACTACAACGGCGATTTAATTGTTTTTTCCGCTCACCAAATACCACTAGATGGCGTTGTGCAGCTTTGCTCTTTCTCTTTATATATCTTGTATATATATACCTTACTCTTTGTATATAAAATGTGACTATTACTACACTACTATATAAGCAAAAAGTAAAATAACAAAAAAACGAAACTAACGGGATGTTTATTCCTTCATCGCAGTTGCATTTATATCAAAATAATCGCAGTCCTACCCGCTTTATATCAAATTAATCATCGTCCTACCCGCTTTATACCAAATTAATCGGAAGTCAGATTATGTACTAATAAGTTTACAATATCAATTTATACGATGATTAACTAAATTATACATGTTTATAACAATCCATTAGGCTGTTTAAGCGACAAAGCGTGCCAAAGAAATAGATAAACCATAAAACTATTTTTTCGCAGTCGGGTAATTAAAACATAAACTTATAGCACATATAAATTGTAATCGATTACCATCATTTTAACATAAGACAATTTCGCAAAATTTCGTGCATCTGTCTACGAAACTAGTTTACATATTTCTTCATACTGAAAAATTAATATACGGAACCTTTATTAAATTAATGTGTAAGTTTATATAAGGAAATAATATTTTGTTATTGCAAGCAAAGTTAAAAGTAACAGTGACACGGCGAAACTGATATCTCGTGGTCAAGAGTCAAAATGTCGGGGTCAAAATTAATCTTTCTTTTTTTAACCAAATTCTGTTCAATACTTCAGGATACGCAAAAATTTACAAAAATTATAATTCAAATTGATTTTGATTTTACATGTTTTTGAAAACCGCTTCGATAATCTAATAGTCATTATTTTTGTCTGACGTACAATGTTCATGTATAATTAGATGAATTTATTGGATGGATTAATATATTAATTCTTCAATTGTACGCTGTATATACATAAAACATTTCTTCCCCTTTCTTTTAAACTTCTATTATCAATCAGGCCAAGTGACAGAACGAGATAGGTAAAGTCAGCTTATTATAGCCTCGGGAAACGCAATTTGACTGCTATTTTTACAAAAAAAGCGCGAAAAATTAGCATTAAAATCATCTATGGGAGCCAAAGTATTATCAGAAAACAATTGCTTATACTTTCGCACTTATTTATACGCAAGGAATTTAATAACCCAAAAGATATCAACAAAGTTTGAAATCACTATCAAATTGCGTAATAAATAGCTTTTGATTCAAATTAGTTTTCTGTATGTGCCTAAAGTATTTGTTCCGAATAATCAATCTGGTGCGTTAGTAGAATACACATATTTGATCAATATTCTTACAAAAATTGTGTTTGAGATTGAACGAATTAAATAAACTGAATGTAGGGATTATGTACATCATTTGTTTATGTATTTATAATATTGATAAATAATAAATTTCCTTTATTGTGCTTGATAAATAATAAACCATAATATGTAATGAAAAGAACCGGGTGTCCCGCGATACCTCTCGAGATTTTTTACAACCTTTTTTAATAATAAAAAACAATTTATTTTAGGTATACTAGTTAATTGGACATGACTTAGAAATTATTTTTAAAAAGGTGATATTAAATATACAGCACAGTTTCCAACAATATGCCGCTTGCGACAACTACACTTCTGGCCCGTTCATGGCGTAACATACAAACATACATACGTATATTATAAATCACGTCTATTTCCCAATAGGTTAGGCAGAGACCACGTCCTTCCACTTGCTGCGATCCTAGAATATTTTTTCGCTTTTTTATGATTCATGGCGAAACACTTTCTATAAATTAGGTCTCCATCACAAACGTGTGTTAGGAAGATTCCCTTCAATTAGAAAATAGTAATTGATTGAACCATAACTGACTTAGCCCTTAATTACTTGCAGGAAGAAAATTACATAACTACTCGCATGCACAACGATGCACAACGAGAGGTATTTTGTTCACCTTTTTACATTATAAATGCCACACAACTGATCAATGGAGTCCATTCCTCCTTTTGTGCTGATATAATCGTGACGATTTCAGGCTTCCGCTGGTCACCTAAAGTTGGGCTGATATCAATCAGTAATAATTTTATCGAATCTGTGTATTTACAGTGTTAATGATTTTTTTAAAATATGGTTGTATCTTTATATTATTTGTGACAACAAATAAATTTATGTCTTGCTTTCTTTATATCAATGACTAATTTTATAAAGAAACACAATAGGGAGTTTTTGAATAGCTTTGATTTATAAATCTGAAAAATATATATGTATGAGATAAATTTTTACACTGGACTAATTTATACATAGTAAAAAGTAAAGTCGCTTCCCGCTGTGTGTCACTATGTACTGTTAGCGACGCATAAGCCTAAGCGTAATGATATAAGAATAACATTTGTAAATATAAGTTGTAAGGATGAATAATTTGCACAAACGATCAATAATTAAATGTTTGTAATGTTTTAAATATGTTACTATAGCGCGTAGGTATGTAAAGACAGTATATAAGTCATGAAAATGTATGTAATCTAATAAAAATAATCACGTAAAGTACTAAAATAATATATTGTCAATAATTCATATTTTGTAAAAATTATACATAATGTTTCGCGTGATATAGGTAGAATAGCCTTCCGTATGTATTTTATAACGTGTGTAAGCTCAAATAGTACGTATATAACGAGTCACAAGACGTTTTAAGGTTGCAATGTTTAATGCTTTATATCTCCCGTGTTTATTAACCTATAATGTTAAAGTTAGTGTTTTTGAATAGGTATTTATGTCTACATTAATGTGAAATAGTTTTTATTGTAATTGAATAACTGTAATTAGAGATATTAACAATTTATTGTATTCTGTATACAAGTAATAATAATAATAGACAGAGACAGCAATATTGCAACCACTGCGCATTACCGCGGTTAACGGACCACACCCAAGTTTGGTGATGAGCAGTACGGATAGAGACGCCATCGTCCGTCTCGCTCTCCGGCAAACCATATAAAAGGCGTTCTGCCGGGGCAAACGAGCGCACACGGGTACCACAAATTGAAGAATCAAGACTCAAGACTCAAGACTCAAGAAACTGGAAGTAACCGTACCCAGAAGATATAGTATTAACAAAGTGTATTGTCTTGAAGAATACAGCAAATTTTATTGTGGTGCCTGTGTGTCATTTCTTCGCATCTTCACTAAGTTCAACCCGCCAGCGACCCAGTCCATTCCGCTCCGTGCTACGTCATCGCCGCGCCTACCAGCAGGCACCTCACTGCGTGTGTGTACCTTGATGTTTCGCCCTCTTCACGCCTAGTAGTCTCGGGTGTGAACAGGGTTGGTCGCACGTAGTGAGAGGGGCTCGCACGCACTGGTTTCCAGACAGCTGGTTACCGTAGCGTGTTATCCGCCGTCGGTTATATACAGAGTACGAGGGAATCGTTTCCGTCGCGTTCGCGCCCTCGGTGCGCGGTCCCGCTCTGTATAGATTGACGTAGCACATTGTATAATAGGCGGCCGGCTCCGCTTCGGGTCCGCGCTCATTTTAGTTTTGGTCCTTCGAATAGCCGGATTGGGTCCAGTGAACAGTGAAAATGCCTACAGTACGGTCGCCTACGTCGAGTCGCAAGGACGACAGTGAAACCACGACCACAGATTGGTCGTTGAACACGCCGACAGAAACAAGTTCGGCTACCGCCACGTCCGCCACCACCAGAAAAACAGTACCTTCGACTTCGTCGATCCGCACACGCGCTGCAACCGCCGCCGCCGCGTCGCAAGACACAAGAACACCAGCACCCAGGAACATTGGAGGGAGCGAGGAGGCCCCACCGTGCGTTCCTACAGTGCCCGCAGCAAAGGCGTCCAGGGACATTGGAGGGAGAACAGCCCCACCGTGCGTTCCTGCGGCACAGCGCGCCAGGTCGATAAAATCAAGGTCAGTGAGATCGTCAAAATCCCGTATGGCGGAACTAGAGGCGAGGAAAAAATTGGAAATAGCCAAGTCAGCTGCCGCGCTGGCCGAGATTGAACTGGAAATGGTCCAGTGTCAATCTGAAGAGGAGATCGATGACGAAGACATCGAACGCGAAGTGCAATCCACACACATCGAGCAGTGGATAAACCAAAGTGCAACCATCATGGAGAAACAGGACTGCGAAAAAACACAGGAGGCCTATGTCAAGGTAAGTGACATTGAAAAAATTGCCGATAAAATTGTCACCGCCGTGCAAGCCTCAACACGAGCCGTCGTACCAGCCGCACCGTCGAAGTATGCCGATCTGCCTAGCTTCAATGGAGCATCGGAAGACTGGTTACCGTTCCTGAGAACATATCGGGATTCTGTCGCACAATTTAGCGACACACAGAATATGGCTCGTCTGAGGCACTCCATACACGGCACCGCGAAAGAGAGCGTGCGACAAATGTTGTTCACAGCCCACGATCCTGACGAGGTCATCGCAACATTGGAGAGGAGGTACGGGAATCCGGAGCGTCTCGTCCTGGCCGAATTAGCCGCCATAGAAAAGTTACCTCACATAGGGGAATCTTGTGACGAGATATGCGCGTTCGCCAATCGAGTTAGCAACGCCGTCGCCACAATAAGCGCTCTACGGAAACCGGAGTACCTCTGCTCACCGCAGGTAAGTCGAGACATTGTTCAGAAATTATCACCATCATTGCGGATCAGGTGGTTCGATTATGTCAAGACGCACACAGAAGATCCAGTGCTAGTGAACTTGAGAAAATTCCTTGAAAACGAAGCGGACCTGTGGGCAACGTTCGCGCCAGTGGAAGCACCTGCAAAACGGTTCAACCGGCGTGTGCACACCGCGCGAACCGAAGAGAACAGAGGCCAACAAACAATATCCAGTGGCAAGAAATATTGTGCAAATTGTGAAAGTCGCGAGCACTGGATAACTGAATGCAAACAGTTTCGGGAATCGACAACCGAAGACAGGTGGGTAATTGTGAAAAATAAAAAATTGTGTTTTATGTGTTTGCGACAGAAACATTCGAAGAACACTTGTAAAGGGCCGTCTTGCCGTAAGTGTGGACGGCAACACCACATAATGTTACACGCAATTCGTCAAGCGGCACAAGCGCCGCCGGAAAAACCCGCGCCGCGACCGCAACCGCAACCACAAACACAAACACAGGGCGATAATGAAGACTATCAAAACTGTGTACGCCGCCGCGGACGGGAAAGAGGTTTACCTCAAAATGATTCCGGTGGACGTGTTCGGACCGGCCGGCTCCGCTCGTGTGCTCGCGCTACTTGATGAGGGGTCAACCGTGTCACTGCTGGACAACGCCGTGGCTCAAGAGATCGGAGCCTCGGGCAAGGAAGACCTGCTCATCCTCGAGACCGTCGGGGGAAAGCTCGTTGAGAGGAAGGACTCTCAAATAATCGACATCAAAATTAAAGGAGCTCACCGGCGGGACAAGCGCCTATTGAAAGGAGTCCGGACCGTAACCAACCTGAAGTTGTCGCCGCAACATGTGAGTATAGATACCATAAACAAGTGTGCGCATCTGAAAAACCGAAGCGAGCTCGTCTACAGTAAAGAGAGGCCGGCTCTACTCATCGGGCAAGACAACTGGGAGATGATTGTGTCAAGAAAGATCATCAAGGGGAAGCCGAACCAACCAGTTGCTTCTCTCACCAGTCTGGGATGGGTACTACACGGTTGCTGCGCTACGAGTGACTCTACGCCGGTGAAATTCGTCAACCACGTAAACAACGTGAGTGAAGAGGCCGACATAGAAAAATTAATCAAGAGCCACTTCGAGCTAGAGTCCATCGGAGTGCAGCAGCGCCGCCCCACCAACGATGCCGATGGGAGAGCCCTTGAAATCCTCCACAACACCACCAAGAGACGACCCGACGGAAGGTTCGAGTCAGGTCTCTTGTGGAAGAGCGACGAGGAAACCTTGCCGAACAATTACGCAATGGCTCGTCATCGTCTGAACGGCATAGAAAAGAAGCTCGAAAAAGATGCCGCACTAAAGGGGGAATATACAAAACAAATTCAGAACCTACTCAACAGTGGATATGCCGAGAAGGCACCGACTGAAGCCACACCGGGTAGGACATTCTATTTGCCGCACTTTGCCGTGGTGCACCCACAGAAGAGAAAAACACGCCTCGTATTTGACGCCGCAGCTAAATACGACGGCAAGTGCTTAAACGACGCGCTGCTCCCGGGACCCGACCTACTGCAGTCGCTGTTCGGAGTCCTGTTGCGATTCCGGCAGGGGCCGATCGCAGTGGTCGCCGATATTAGAGAAATGTTTCTGCAGATCCGCGTGCGCGAAGAGGATCGCGACAGCCTGCGATTCCTGTGGCGAGGAGATGACCGGTCGTCGAGGCCGACCGAATACCGAATGGCGTCGGTAATCTTCGGGGCCGCGTCATCGCCAGCTACCGCCATCTACGTCAAGAACCGGAATGCAGAAGATTTCAAAGCGACACACCCGGAAGCGGCCCAAGCGATCGTCCGAAATCACTACATGGATGACTACCTGCAGAGCTTCACATCAAGCACGCAAGCTATAGAAACCGCGAAGGCGGTCCAAGCGATCCATAGGAAGGCGGGATTCGAACTGCGGCAATGGGCAAGCAACGACGCGCAACTGCTGAGTAACCTGGAAGAAAACGAAACATCCCCCCAAGAAATCCACATAGGCGACAACGAGGAAAAAACGCTCGGACTACGCTGGCTAGTCGGAGAGGATTGTTTAGCGTTCAACAATAACCTCCGAAACGCACCGAGTGACGTCATACAGAACCAGAGAGCGCCGACGAAACGCGAAGTCACTAGCGCAGTGATGTCCACCTTCGACCCGCTAGGACTGGTCGCGCCTATTCTTATACAGGGAAAGCGGCTAATTCAAACCCTGTGGAGAACCGGAACTGACTGGGATGAGAGCATAGGGGCAGAGGCTCATCATCAATGGCGCGATTACATCAACAGTTTGTCCACGCTACGCGATATGAAAATTCCACGCTGTCTGACGCCGTCCATGGGAGCGGGGCAGCTGCACACCTTTGTGGATGCCAGCGAAACGGCCTATGCGGCGGCATGTTATTGGAGATCGATCGGAAACGGGGTATGTGTCACATTGATTGCCGGGAAAGCTAGAGTGGCACCGGTCAAACCCGTGACAATACCCAGATTAGAGTTACAGGCTGCACTACTGGGAGCGAGGCTGGCCAACGCAATCACTGAAGAACTGGAACTAAAAACCACGGACAAATTCTACTGGTCAGACTCGAGCACAGTACTGCAGTGGATGAAAGCCGATCCGCGCCGCTTCAAACCGTTCGTGGCCCACAGGTTGGCAGCCATAGAAGAGATTTCGAAGCCACACGAGTGGAGGTGGGTGCCGACACGCGAAAACCCGGCGGACATAGCCACCCGGGGAGTACCAAATGGGTTCAGTGAAGACTCAAAATGGTTCGTCGGTCCAGATTTTCTTCATCGGCCAGAAGCGGATTGGCCGCAGAAACGCTTGGGAAAGTGCGACCAAGTATTGGATGAAGAAAAGAAATCTGCGACTGTACTTACCACGCGCACAAGAAACAACGACACACTACCGAGTCCGGAACGCTTTTCAAGTTGGATAAAACTATTGCGAACGGTGGCGAGAATATTCCAATTTACAGAACTGTGTAGAAAAGGTCGCGTCGTGAACGTCGCGCGCGACAGCGAGTGGAAACCACATAAGAAAAAAGAAACCAAGAAAACCGTCCGACCAAAGAAAACTCAAGAAAACACAACGAAGTTTATACCAATACCCGATCGTTGTTTACAGCGGGCCGAACTAGCCCTACTACACCACAGTCACCTGGATGCATTCGGGGACGAGATGGAATGTTTACGGAAAAACTTACCCATCAAGACAGGTAGCAAACTGAAGAAAATAGACGTCCAACTCGATGAACACGGCATCATTCGGTTGCGAGACAGAACACGGAAAATGAACATGAGTAGCGGAAACTTGGCGGTCCTAGACGGGAAACATAAAATCGCTCGCCTACTCATCGATCGCTATCATCGAAAATTCTGCCACGCCA
Source organism: Saturnia japonica (assembly GCA_033032175.1). Taxonomy (NCBI): domain Eukaryota; kingdom Metazoa; phylum Arthropoda; class Insecta; order Lepidoptera; family Saturniidae; genus Saturnia; species Saturnia japonica. The sequence continues at coordinate 2,646,420 of CM065317.1, forward strand.
ACCATGCGACCGTCGTGAACGAGCTGCGACAAACATACTGGATTCTTGGGCTACGGAATTCTGTGAAAAAAGTGCTACACGAATGTCAATGGTGCCGCATCAGGAAAGAGAAGCCACAATTGCCGCCAACCGGAGATCTACCCGCCGAACGGTTGCAACACGGGGCGCATCCGTTTACGTGCACCGCGGTCGATTATTTCGGCCCTATGCACGTTACCATCGGCCGGCGAAGAGAGAAGCGATGGGGAGCCCTCTTCACCTGTTTGACGACGCGCGCGATACACCTTGAATTAGTGCCATCATTAAGTACCAGCTCCATGGTCATGGCGCTACGTCGCAAATGCTTCGTTATTCACTTGATATTAACGGTAAAAAATATATTAAATAAACTCAGCTTTTCCTAAAGGATTGCAAAACCTTACATTTTTATAATTAACTACTCGGCCCATATGTCCTCTGGATGACGTCGGTTAATATTTTAAATGATTTTACTTGGATATTCCTAAAAGGGCTTTTGATTCATTGTGTAATATTTTGGATTAATATTAAATTAAAATGCCTCACAGAAAGTAGACGGGATTTTCTCAGTATTCCATAGCTCTCAGAAAGAGTGAGATCCGCTTGTTCACAGGGAACTGGGGAATGCCGTTAAGTAGACTTTTTGCCTTTCTATTTACATATATTTTAATAAATAATAATCGTGAAATGTTTTTTGTTTACTCTAATCTCCGAAACCACACAACCTATTTCAATGAAATTTGTATGGTTAGTTCCGGCTTGAGAAACAGCGATAGTTTGATCTCGATTAGTGGCAAAGTTCTCGAAATCTATAATTTATTAAAAATTTTCAAAGTTTTTTCATACAAAAATACATAAAAAACTAAAATTTTAACTTTTCTACACCCCAACTGAATATTTGGAAATGCAATTTTAAGGACTTTTTTGAGAACTGTCAACGGATAGCACTGAAAAACAAATCCATTGAAGAACATTTCTCATTTTGTTCATTTCGCACGAAGCCAGGCCCTAGTAATAATAATATTACATAGATTAGATAAACGTGCATTAAAAATGTCATATTAAGAAGCCGTTCAACAATTTGAACAATTCCTAATACAACTGGAAGATTTCATTTGAACAGCTGTTATGCTGTACCTAGTATCTACTATCCAAGAATATTTACAATACACGATATGTTCTTAACATGCGCAAAAAAGGTCAAACAACAATTTAAATAAAAAAGAAAAAAAATGATGGTCTACATTTAAAAAAGGATATAAAACCGCTAATTATACTTATATACCGCTAACTCTTTTTGTCGTATATAATAGATAGTTAAATTGTTTTATATATTCAATATTTACAATGACTCTGCAACCGACCCAGAAGGTACCTACTTGTCCTTAGAGAATAATCGGGAAGAAACTCTGAGATTGCTGATTTAGACCAATATTTTTCAATAATAATTAACATTCATGTAATACAAGATTTCAATCAAGAACCATCAGAAATATATGACAAAATAATAAAAATACTTAGCTTGCACAAGGTGTCCAAAAAGGGTATCGGGTATTTGTTTTCGCGCCATATTCGAAACCGGGCGTCTAAAGGGTGCGGGGAGGGGTTCGTGGCGTCCGCCAATTTGTGGAGTTTTAGTCACGATGGAACAGTACTCGGGGACGCATCGCGCATTTTGCGTACGAGTGTATTATCGTAATGGTGATTCAATAGTGACTGCTCAACGTCTCTATCGTGCGGAATATCGTACACACCACGCGCCAAGTGACGATAGCATTAGGAAATGGATCAGGATGTTCGAGAATACAGGTGCGACAGTTAAAATTCAAAACTCTGGTCGTCCTCGTTCAGTTCGCGATAAAGAAACAATTGAAGAAGTTGAGGCGTCGGTTCGTCAAAATCAGTCTTTATCCATCCGAAAACGAAGCCAAGCGTTGAACATCAAAAAATCGTCTTTAAATTCGATTTTAAATAAAGACTTACATCTAAAAGCCTATAAAATTCAATTGGTTCAAGAATTGAAGGATACGGACTATGCTAATCGACTGAATTTTGCGAACGAAATGCTGCAGCGATTTAACAACTTTAACAACATACTGTTCAGTGACGAAGCAAATTTTCACCTGAATGGTCATGTTAATAAGCAGAATTGTCGGTACTGGGCAGTGGAGAATCCGAGACGAAAGCATGAACGACCCCTGCATAGCCCAAAGGTCGTTGTTTGGGCCGCTATGTCTGCTAAAGGCATAATTGGTCCTTATTTTCATGAAGATCAACGAGGCAGAGCAATTAATGTGAGTAGTGACCGTTATTGCGATATGTTGCGAAATTTTTTGGTCCCAGAGTTGCAGGAGTTTGCAGGTTTCAACTCAAGAATGTGGTTCCAGCAAGATGGGGCCACTTGCCATACCTCAAATGACTCAATGGAAGTTGTTAACGAATTATTCCCTAATAAAGTCATTTCGCGAAGGGGTAACATCAACTGGCCTCCCAGAAGCCCCGACCTTAGCCCGCTTGACTATTTTGCATGGGGATACCTTAAAAGTAAGGTTTATCAAAACAATCCGACGAATCTATCCCAGTTAAAGCAAAACATCAGGTCAGAAATGGCAACAATATCGATAGCTATGTGTCAACGTGTTATCGCCAATCTTCGTTTCCGTTTAGAAGAGTGCCAGCAACGTAACGGTCATCATTTGGATAACATCATCTTTTCCAAATAATTCTCCAATTCATATGCTAATAATAAACAATAAACTTTTTTATTGCATACAAATAATTTTTTTTTCATTGAACTTACAAATACCCGATACCCTTTCTGGACACCTTGTAATTCAAAATAGATAACGGGGAAGCACCGCACCGTCCAATCACTGTTCACAGACTATGTACCTCTGTGGACTATTTACAACTAACTTCCCTACAGTCTAATATTTTCTTAAATAATATACTCCAAGGAGGTTTCCTATAGATTCATAATAAATCAAACGACAGAGGTCGTTAGATTTATATCAATATATCTACATATTATTATCATCATTATATTAATACGTGAAGCAAAAACTTTATACCCTTTTTTGGGCGTATTGCGTGCACCAAAGACTAAGATTTGTCCTGGTTAAAGTTTATATGCAGAAGGACTGCAGAAAACTAATATTTATCTATAATATCTGTTACTAATATATTAAATTAGCTAAATTAATACTGCGAATCATAGCGTGACCAATGCCATTGAACTTAAACCCCCCAAAATATTGACATAGTCACACAATGAAAAGTGACAGCAAGTGAAATAATATTCAATGTTTAGGTTCATACTGCAAATGTCAAACAGAAAATAGTCTATGATTACAAAGTCGAATTTCGATCATTGTGCGACTGCTAGTAATATTAAATTGTCTACCATATGTATATTTATGCACATACAGTTATAGATATTAATTATTAATTTAACTTAAAGACATTTATTTGGTTTTTTTTTTATCTACATTTATCAACATACATGAACCAATCTGCCACAAACTGACTTAAAATATGTATAATATAGATACTAATTCGCGCGTATAATGTGCGATATGATGAAGTTAGCCATTAATGATAAATATGTAAATATATTTCACTAGATTTTTTAAACTGTCTATAATTAATTTAGTTTTGTATAAATAAACACTATTTTAATTCATTAAAGTAATGTTATGCATTAAAATACTATTTATTTATACACTGTGAAAATATTTTTACACACTACATAGTAAAAAAAAAAGATTTAAAATCATTGTCGTTATCATTGATGGCTAACTTCATGTTGTTGGCAAACATGATTAAATTTTGGTAGTTACCTTATTATATTATACCTTATTATGTGCTGATAAGTACACACATTTTTTTGTTTAAAATTTGTAATTTACCTATTGTTGTCTGATATAAAAGAAAAAAATGCATAACATTTTATTTCCTACTCTACGTATGGCAAATCCTACCATATATTATAATAACCTGTTCGACCTGTTCAAATCTCTATATTGTTGTATTCTGGCAACTACATTTAAGAAGTAGGTAATACGCACATCGTTAAACGTGACGATATCTGCCACAAAAGTAATAAAGACTCAATAATCTCAAAATATTATACTATTGCCATCTAGTGTTACAATTTATAAAATACATAGTCACCAAAGAGTACCTATTCATCTATATTGATTTCAACATTTGTAACTTATTTGTAGATGGCAGTAAAAGAGCATTTCAAAAAATAACTACGAATCTGACTGTCATCGCTAAAATAAAACAAGAGTTTTAAAAATAGGAAATATCTTCATAGTTTAGACTATTTGTAAAAAAGTGCGCGCGCATCGTGAAAATTCAGTCTCATAATTTTTCATAACGCATGTAATGAAGTATAATCTGAAATATCGTATAGTGTAAAATACATTGAAGACGCAGCTGCGGAACCGAGGGTAATAGACTCGGTAGGGGCGCTTTCGAAACAGAACACTGAGATAAGCGCACTTCATGAGTCCCCTTGCAATTGTAAGGAAAGAGTTTATTACTTTTTACAATTGCTTCTTTGTACTGCTATTGCTTGTAACGAATTAATCTCAGTTTTTATTTAGTGTTCATTCATAAAATGCCTTTTTGTTTTTTAAACACCATCTCACTCGATGTATATCAAATTAGGAGGCTCGATCTCAAGTGTTACTGTCACCAGAAAATGTAACGACCCGTTAGTTTATAATCAATCTAGTCTAGTGAGATTGTAAACTGTCGATAAATTGTGAATGGATACTAAAATTTACAATTTAACGCTTACCCTTTCGTAGGTTTTGCCTTTCGTATCGAAGCCAGCGAGCCGCCGTTGCCAGAAACTAATTAGCCGCTGGAAATTCACATTTTGCAATTTCTAGTAGGTATCATGATTTTGCATTTAATAGAGTAACCTCAAAATTCAAAATAATTAGTATCCGTTTACAATCTATCAACAGTTTACAGTTACACTAGATAGTATAAATGAAATGTTCTTACAATTACCCGTTGACAATACTATCCGAAGGGTCCGACACGTGCTTAATGATTGATTTTTAACTTGGTGCTAGGGATTTTGCAAAACATTATAATATATATTTAAAATAACGTAAAATACGGCATATTCGAAATTGGCTAATTATCCATAAAATTGAAAATTGAACTCATTCACAACATTATTTATAAGAATAAAATTTATTAGAAAGAATAAAAAACTTTTATTCTTTCTACTAAAATGTTTTCGTAAATTGGACCGTCTGAACTGTCTAAATCATACGGTCGTTAACTTCAATAATAAAGAAAATAATTGAGTGTTTTGTCTGGGATTCAACCGTAACTGGCGCAGTTCATTAAAATGAAACGTTACTGTTGAAAAAATAGAATGGGAACAAAGCATTGAAAGCTCAGTTCGTATGTGAAATCGTGGATCCAGCTTTTATATCTATAGATTCATGCTAGTAAGCTGGATATGTTTACAGTTAGTTGTTATACATTAAAAAATTAACTACTGTAATATAATATGTGTAAACAGAATTTTACGTGTCATTTTTGTCATGTGTTGCGAAATTATTATCTTACTAAGCGATTAATAAAGTGGGTTTCTTGGTAATTTCATCCGGTTTTCACGAATAAATTCCGATTTATTGAACCTTTGTTTTATTTTTGCTATTAAATAATACCACTGGAGCGTGGTGGTAGGATATTTTCTAATACTCATCTGGCTAGCTATCATCTTCAAGTTCAAAACAGGTGCAATTGAGACTTGGGAGTCAGTTTCTCCACTAGGCTTAGCGTGTCACTATCTTCGCCTACTACACCAGGTGAGACAAGGCCATAACGCTAAACCTATAAACGATCAAAATACAGATTTAAAATTACATTGTCTTTCGTTTATTCCGTTATTATTTCATGAAGGGTACTTATTGGTATAATATGCTAATTTGAGATTGGTTGAGTAATCCCTAGATTTTAAAGTTTAGGAAACTGATGCTTTGGTGTGTGTCTAGTCTTTTAAGTTGCAACAATAAACGTACTTAAAACACTAAGTACTAGGTATAGTTATTTTGAAGTGCTAGTACAACAAAACCATTTAAATATTATACAAGGTAGAAATGCCGGAAATTATTTTTATTCAAAATAATAATAAAAATGGATACAAAAGTTATGTATGATCAGTAGTCTTTTGTTATAATTTTATCTGACCAAAATGTTATAATACGTAATTATAAAAAATAATATCCATATTGATCAACAAAATTCTTTTTATGTTTTGAACGTAACGCTGAAAGTACCAACACATACCCGAAAATTTTCTTGCTAAATCTTTCGCAGTTCAGGCTGCAAGGCTATGGAATGGACTACCTTTCTGAAAAACGCGCACAATCGCTAAGCATATTTAAGAAATCTGTCAAAGATTATTATTTGTCACTTTAATGTTATTTCTATGTAATTGGATAACATTTTGTTTGTATTATAATTATAAATAATAATAATGTAGTCTATATATCATATATGTCTTTAGCTATAGCACCCATTTATTTAATGATTTGTGTTAATTTTTATGCCATATTTAATTGTTTTAATTCTGCGGTTCTAATTACACTCATACTACCTAATTTACACTTTGTATCATATCCATCCAAGAGTTGCCTGGAAGAGATTGCTTTCAGCAATAAGACCACCCTTTGCACTTATCGTATAATTTTAATGTTCGATTGTTTACGTAAGTAATGGTATACAATAAAAATTATAAGTAAGCTTCAAGAGTCGAATATGTTGGAGTCAAACTTTATCTTTTTTTTAAGCATATGCCGATTTTTTTTCTGAATTTGCAAATATTTTCTGAAACTACAAATTAAGTTAATTTTGATTTAGTGCGTTTTACTCCGATTATGAAATTGTTAAAATGTGCTTCAAATATAACAGTCATTGGGTTCTAATAGGGCGAATTTATTGCTTGGATTTCTGTATTAATAACTCTGCTCCCGGGGATGGCTTGTATGCCAATTTTACGTACATTTTTGATATAAATCGCAGCAAATACACAGCGGTTGATCACGAAACGCGATAAACCAAACAGCCTCTGTGAATGGTTTATCACTATTTGTATGGTGGTCGCGCCTCTGTCAGGTATATATACCTACCTCCTAACTAGATCACTGGTTATACAGCGGCTGATCATGAAACGCGACAAGCCAGACAACAAAAATAATATTTAAGGAAGCCACGAAGACTAAGAAAAGAATTCATTGAGGCTTAATATCTACATTTACATTTATATTACTCAGTACCTTCATTATATTTTCCGAGAAATGATGAATTCTCTAGTACTAACTTGAAAATTTAAAATACATTAAATACTGAATTCGCAATAAAATATTAAAAGAGTTTATGTTTATATAATTCTATAAGGCAGTAGTTGAAGGCCATAAAGGCGATGATATTTTTTTTATAGAACAAAAGCGGCAAGGAAGCTCACCGCCCGCCTGTTGGTAAACGGCTACCGTAGCGTAAGGAGGCTTGTAATACCTTAATAGTGAAAGCGGCAAGGAAGCTCACCGCCCGCCTGTTGGTAAACGGCTACCGTAGCGTAAGGAGGCTTGTAATACCTTAATAGTGATAATATATATACTTGATAGTGCTTGACACCATAGGTATCACTAACGCGTTGCCGTTCTTGAACCCGCCTACGACAAGAGGCTCTGGAGACCCTACTCATCATAAGAACACAACACTAGGTTGTTTGGCTATGATTTTCTGAAGGTTGGAGGTATTCCACCAGTTGGACTGCCCCAAGTAGAGATAAATCTCCATGTTCTACACGTCTATTTACTGCCGTTTTCAACTACATATCTGAGTTTACTATCCCCCATTAGTACATAACACCTAGGCGACCGAGCTGGGTTCGGTGTCTTATAAACAAAAAAGAAAACCACCTATCTAGATAGAGTTGGAATATAAAACATTATATAAATGTAAAGTTTCATCGATATCGTGGAACCATTTCCGAGAGACCAATTATTTAAACAAGAATTGCTCACTTAGTATAATATTTGTAAAAAGTACTAGTATAATATTTGTAAAAAGTACTATCTTTAACCTATGATAGATATCGGCTTCCATCTTATCTATTCAATCTATAGATCCTATAGGATATGGATACTTAAACTATCCATTGATAGGTTACTGGAAAAACAAGGTAGGACAAAATGTTTTATATGTCTATCTTTAGTAACTGAAACAACGGATATATAGGTTATTGAAAATGGTCGTAAGCTATCGTCGGATAGACACCAATTACAAGGAGAGGTGACGTTTGGCGTGCGATTAGATGTAAAAGCCGAATCTCAGTTTACAGCATGAAGGAAGAGAACATGTTGTGCGGACCCAACCCCGATGGGGTAAGTGGAAGTTGTGATTCCTAAACTACACACAGATTGTATAAAGTAATTGTTCCGAGCGCTCGAATTGGTACGGTAGTAGATTCAAATATATCGTTGAGATTATCTAGAAGTTTATATCAAGGTATTCACGGGCTAGACCGCTCCATAAGTAAAAACTATGCGAGGTACATGCTTGAAATTTTGTATTTTTAATAAACCTCCCTTGAACACCTACAATCCAAAATTTATTTAATTAGCATAAACTACAACGGCGATTTAATTGTTTTATCCGCTCACCAAATACCACTAGATGGCGTTGTGCAGCTTTGCTCTTTCTCTTTATATATCTTGTATATATATACCTTACTCTTTGTATATAAAATGTGACTATTACTACACTACTATATAAGCAAAAAGTAAAATAACAAAAAAACGAAACTAACGGGATGTTTATTCCTTCATCGCAGTTGCATTTATATCAAAATAATCGCAGTCCTACCCGCTTTATATCAAATTAATCATCGTCCTACCCGCTTTATACCAAATTAATCGGAAGTCAGATTATGTACTAATAAGTTTACAATATCAATTTATACGATGATTAACTAAATTATACATGTTTATAACAATCCATTAGGCTGTTTAAGCGACAAAGCGTGCCAAAGAAATAGATAAACCATAAAAGTATTTTTTCGCAGTCGGGTAATTAAAACATAAACTTATAGAACATATAAATTGTAATCGATTACCATCATTTTAACATAAGACAATTTCGCAAAATTTCGTGCATCTGTCTACGAAACTAGTTTACATATTTCTTCATACTGAAAAATTAATATACGGAACCTTTATTAAATTAATGTGTAAGTTTATATAAGGAAATAATATTTTGTTATTGCAAGCAAAGTTAAAAGTAACAGTGACACGGCGAAACTGATATCTCGTGGTCAAGAGTCAAAATGTCGGGGTCAAAATTAATCTTTCTTTTTTTAACCAAATTCTGTTCAATACTTCAGGATACGCAAAAATTTACAAAAATTATAATTCAAATTGATTTTGATTTTACATGTTTTTGAAAACCGCTTCGATAATCTAATAGTCATTATTTTTGTCTGACGTATAATGTTCATGTATAATTAGATGAATTTATTGGATGGATTAATATATTAATTCCTCAATTGTACGCTGTATATACATAAAACATTTCTTCCCCTTTCTTTTAAACTTCTATTATCAATCAGGCCAAGTAACAGAACGAGATAGGTAAATTCAGCTTATTATAGCCTCAGGAAATGCAATTTGACAGGTATTTTTACAAAAAAGGCGCGAAAAATTAGCATTAAGACCATCTATGGGAGGGAAAGTATTATCAGAAAACAATTGCGTAGACTTTCGCACTTATTTATACTCAAGGAATTTAGTAACCCAAAAGATATCAACAAAGTTTCAAACCACTATCAAATTGCGTAATAAATAGCTTTTGATTCAAATTAGTTTTCTGTATGTGCCTAAAGTATTTGTTCCGAATAATCTATACATATCTACACATATTTGAGGCTGTCTCTTTTGATCTGAAATTTGATCAATATACTTACAAAAATTGTGTTTGATATTGAAGGAATTAAATTAATTGAATATAGGGATTATATACATCATTTGTTTATGTATTTATAATATTGATAAATAATAAACCATAATATGTAATGAAAAGAACCGGGTGTCCCGCGATACCTCTCGAGATTTTTTACAACTTTTTTTTAATAATAAAAAACAATTTATTTTAGGTATACTAGTAAATTGGACATGACTTAGAAATTATTTTTAAAAAGGTGATATTAAATATACAGCACAGTTTCCAACAATATGCTGCTTGCGACAACTACACTTCTGGCCCGTTCATGGCGTAACATACAAACATACATACATATATTATAAATCACGTCTATTTCCCAATAGGTTAGGCAGAGACCACGTCCTTCCACTTGCTGCGATCCTAGAATATTTTTTCGCTTTTTTATGATTCATGGCGAAACACTTTCTATAAATTAGGTCTCCATCACAAACGTGTGTTAGGAAGATTCCCTTCAATTAGAAAATAGTAATTGATTGAACCATAACTGACTTAGCCCTTAATTACTTGCAGGAAGAAAATTACATAAATGCTCGCATGGGGTCTCAGATGGCCCCAAATTTTAGGAATAATTTTAATTCAAACTAAATAAATATACCTATCTAATTATTAAATTACTTTATGTGAACTATTATATTTTCAAGAAACAACATTAATTTTCTACTAATTAGACCAAAATCAAATTAAATTAAAATACATAGATATATACCATCACGCCTGTATTCCCCGAAGGATTAGGCAGAGGTATACTAATGTACACCCACAATTCGCCGAGTATGTTTTTAGGTCCTATTTAATAGGGGGCAAGCCTATTGCCATTAATCGTTCATGAAGCCATACTCCGAGCTGCTACTGAGAATTTAATAGGAAAAACCCAATAACACTTTGCTCGACCTGGAAATCGAACCCAGGACCTCGATCATAGCAGTCGCGCTTACGACCACTAGACTAACGAAATAATTAGCAAAAATTAACAATTTGCACTTATAGTAAGATGAAAGTTAAAAATTATAATACTTTTAGGAAATTTCCGGATCGTTGTCTTCATATTTTTGACAGTATATCTCAGAGAAATCGTTGCACAAATTGTTGTGCATTTTTTATATTTTCTTGTCACTTTTCGATCGATTTACCGCGGACCGATGTTTTAACGTCTACGTTTTGCTGTGGTTGATGGAACGTAATTCATTCTACATTCTAGGTCGTGCACATCGATGAGACGTTTTTTATACAATCTTAGATGTTGCTTAATTTCGAGTCATCATTTTAGGGGATTTAAAAAAAATTACATAGACAATTGCCAAAAGAAATGACGCCTTACGTGAGTTGGTATGTTGTCTATATTTGCTCGATGCACAACGAGAGATACTTTGTTCACCTTCTTACACTATAAACGCCACACAACTGATCAATGGAATCCATTCCTCCTTTTGTGCTGATATAATCGTGACGATTTCAGGCTTCCGCTGGTCACCTAAAGTTGGGCTGATATCAATCAGTAATAATTTTATCGAATCTGTGTGTTTATTGTGTTAATGATTTTGTTAAAGTATTGTTGTTTCTTTATATTATTTGTGACAACAAATAAATTTATTTCTTGCTTTCTTTATATCAAAGACTAATTTTATAAAGAAACACAATAGGTAGTTTTTGAATAGCTTTGTTTTATAAATCTGTAAAATATATATGTATGAGATACATTTTTACACTGGACTAATTTATACATAGTAAAAGGTACAGTCGCTTCCCGCTGTGTGTCACTATGTACGCTTAGATCTTTTAAACTCCGTAACGGATTTTAATGTGATTTTACTACCATTTAGAGATTTTTTACGGAATTTTTACATATGAAACAGATCCACCCTATGTACCTAGTTATAATTTTGAAAGGAATATAAAACTAAAATTAATACAAGTAACGCCATCTAGTTTAACAATATAAGTACTTTTAAATACTACTACGATTCGATGTTTTGACAAACGTAATTTAAAATCTTTGTAATGGAGGTTAAAACTTATAAAATATAATTTAAAAAATATTGTATTGTATGCAGGAAGCATTGTAATATGTATAATAAAATAGAAGTCTACAGGTTTTACAATTTTGCAATCATAGACATGGATGGACTGAGGAGAACGAACCGTGGGAATACAAAAGAAACAAAATAAATGACGGGACACGGGGAAAAAGTTAGGAGACAAAGACAGACTGAGGAAAAAGAACCTTGGCAACTAGACATGTTCTTGCTCGGACATTAAAAGGAGCGCTCCGTACTAGTACAATCTTTCAACTGAACTAAATCAGATTTCTAGTACTATTAGTGCAGTAGTACAATATATCGTACACATACACGGACGATTATTAGGAATATTTTGATTCACCTTCATACCTTCCAGGCCTAACACTGTCATTCTAAATACCCGGTTTTTTGACCAAACTACACTGGCACTTACAGAAAAATAGTACTAACTAATAAAAAAGTATTCTTCTATTCTATTCAAAATTTGAAACTAATTCTTAGAACAAATTGAACCTCACCAAACTAATTACTAAATATGCCGTACTGGCCTGCCGCAAACGAAGGACTAAATGAACGATGTACTATTAAGCTTTCGGAATAGTTCGTTCTAGTTCAGAGTCAGAAATTAGTTCCTAGTACATGTACTACACAAGCCTAGTGGGAATGGAAAAAAAAAACGAAGTGATATCGGGGCTTTGGTAAAAAAAAATTAGAAAAAGAGTGACAAAAAAAATCGAACGATGGGAGTACAAAAATAACGAGACTGGTTAAAATTTAGAAGAAAAAAAAGTTAGGAGGAAATATAACGTGGGAATAGAATAAAAACGAAGGGATATTTAAGGGGCTGTGAATAGTTATTCGGGATCAGTTAGAAGAGATCAGTCTCAAAAGGTCAGTTACAAGAAGTCAGTCTCATGAACAGTCTGGAAGAATACTTTTATAGTGCAGTTATTATACGAAAAGTGAGTAAATACTAAATAGGTCAAAACAGCCAAAAGTTCTGTCGGATTAGCTAGGTAATATTCAGGTCTTGGTTCTTGCTCGTTGTGTCTGAAATAAATACATCGAGAAGTTTGCGATCGGTGTCAGGGAAATCCCACAGAAAATACAGGAAAAGTTGTTAGGGTTAGGTTAGAGTACGAATGTATAATCTTGCGATATCAGTAGCGTTATTTAGAAAGTTTGATCAAATATAGCAAAATTTGAGAAGTAGATTAGCGAGTGATAGTGAAAGTACTAGCTAGATTTAGAGTAATCTGAAAGTTTCATTGCGTGTATGTGTTCATAAATATAGTATTAAGAATTGCTGCTTTAAACTCTAAAGACTGGAAGTAGATTAAATTAACTTTTAAGGAAATGTACAAAAATGACCACGGAACATACCTAACATTATAGAATTCAGACAATCACTTACCATACAAACATTCTACTACTTTACATGATGTACTGTACATATTCTGTAATTTTAACCTTGGTTATATCTCATAAGAATATATTTATTTGGAAATTTCTATAACAAATACCTAGAATTTGAATTTTATAAAACTAATTTATATTTATTTAATTCATGTAAAATATATATGAATACCTTGATAAAGAATTATAATGGTAATATGACTATAAACATATATTGTTAAACATAAAGCTTACTAAATTAATTCAAACCAAAATACTTCAGATTTATATTATGTAAACTTATAGTGAGAATATATAGCTTACATTTAGGTGTTATAATTACATACTTAGATAAATAAGGAACTATTTGTGTGTTATTGTTATTTGTAATACATAATATTCTCATGAGAATATAAATCACTACACATCATTTACATGTAACATCTCACATACTACATTTTGTATACTGGTAAGGTAAGGTACATATGGTTGTTCAAAGGAAATATTTGTGGCTTTGCCAAAGGGACAAACAGTCCTTATGCCTACGCAATCACCTACCGCCTTTATTGTTCAAAATGTGTGTTGAATAGAGTCAGTGCTAGTTGAATTAATAATTGCATTGGCTCATAATAACAAAATGGTAATGGATATTCTGTGTGGTTGTCAGTTAGTACATTATAAAGTAATGGTGACTGGAATCAAATAGATGTTCAAATGCCTTTTCAAATTATCATTTATAATACTATATCATAGTATTATATACTACTACATTATAGTACAAATACTCAGTGTTGATTTAGTTCAACACATATAAATTCCAAATACCTATCCACATTCCTTTTGCAACTAGTGTGATATTATTATTCAACTATTGGTTCAGCCTACCATTTAATAAGTCAATATTATATTTAATCCGATGGGTTTTAGTCATACTATGTACTGGCTTCTATACCCTTTTAATCACAATACTTGTTAGGGCGTGGCTCATCTTCTATATATCCATGGCTTTTGATCCGTAGAGTGATAGAGAAATTTGTGACTAAAGGATAGGAGTTGCGACTATGTCCCTCTCCATATATATCCCAAAGTTGGTAAATTCTAGCTTTATTTTCCTGTACGGGGAGGTTTGGATTGAAGTGAGTTACATATTTTCTCCCTGGTTGATTTTGTCACCTTGGAGCTTTCTTTATCATCTTGAAGGGTTATAGTTGGCCTTTACTGTGTCTGCTATTACTACCCATTAGATTGAATCATTATATTCATTTATTATACTTAAATAGGGAACTGGTTCCAGTATCCCTATATCCTGCTTTCTCACCCTTAAACTCCACTAGCAATGCTAGCGGTGGTTGATTGTTGGGTTTCACTATATAAAAAAGTGCTACTTTTGCGGGCTTGAGGAGGTGGGGAAATTAACTTAAAAGCTAAAAAAGCCCTTTGAACAACTTTCATGTGCAATTAATCATCCTTCCTCTAATGTGAACATAACTACAGTTTATTAATATTGACTTTATTTCATACAATGTATTTTAATATTTATTATCATATTGTGTTTGAGTACGTTCTAATTTACTAATTTCATCTAATGTTATGTTTTCTGAGTACCAGATTAAAGAACTTGTTTACTACAACTTTGTTTAATTCACAACGTTAGTCCATACTAGACGATCACGATCAGATAACAGTTAAATATCTTGAATAAGTTTATATTCAAGCAATTGAAGTCAGCGGGTAGGTTACTACCCTTTAGATAAAGAGAGGGGGAGGGGTTTGTTACACATATACAATATATTACTCGTATTAGTATTACAGTTGAGTTTATCTAGTGGTTTAGATATCAGATTCTCATGGACTAGGCTTTCGCAACTCCAAGTATATATGCGCCTATTATACGTGAAGTTTCTATGAGTTATACAAGGTATAACATTTAAATGGGTCAGAGGGAGGAACTCTAAAACTATAAGAGATAGAGAAATATAATATGTTCCAAAGAACCATAACATCGATTTTAAAGTAAATAATATATGCATTCAAAGATTTACAAAAAAACTGATAAACGAATCAGGAATCGAAACTAATCAATATAAGAGAAAATGTATATTTTGTTACTATAACTCATAGTGTAGATTATAAGGAACAAATATTGCATGGAAACCTTGTATCTAAAATTAAGAGAAAATGATGAATTTAATTGTGATGTTTTGAAATGTTCACAATAACAGCCATTTTCCAATATTAATCAACTGATTTAAGTAAAGGTTTTGTGTCTTTTGTAGTTTCAAGGAGTGAGTTTTTTTAATGGTCTTTATGGCCGCTGTTAGTTTTTTAAAGATGTCGTGGCTGGTGTTGTAAATTTTCAGTTTTAATGCAACCACACAAGGAATAACCTAGTGTAGTTAAATTGGGTGACTTGGTTTTGAACTAATTGAGGTTTTTAGAAGTTTTTTAGAACTGACTACATTGTTAGCCCTATCCAAAAACAGAGCCACTGATTACTTTTACAGCTTTATTGGACTTGGGGGCAAACGCTTAAGGTACTCAGCCGCGAAAGCGTGGGCAAAATGCGCGCAAGGGTGCCAAAGTGGCCGGACCTCGGCTTGGGCTGTTGCCGCTATTGCAATTATGTCGCGATTTGACTAATAATCTATCCGTAAAATTCGAGCTAAACTAACATATACATATATACATGTCCCTGCCTCCTAGAAGGAAGGAAGGAACATGTGTATATTTATTTAGTGATCTGAAAATATAATCTACACAACTAGAGTAAAAAAAGAAAAAAAATGTTTCTTACAGAACCTATCTACCTATGTGGTTTGCACGTTTGTATGTACATATTGTATGTAGCTAAGCGATCGCAAGTGCAGTGCCACTAATAACGCACGGGCGATTGCCAAACTCAAGGGCTTCACACCGAGAAACGGACCTAGGCTTGAGTTGCCGCGAGAGAGGTCGCGGCGGTGGATGTGCGCGAGCGTTTTTAGAAGTTATCATTTAAGATGTCCATTTTGATTAGGCTATTGATTGTCGGTGCTCTATCTTGTCGGAAATATACTCGGATTATGTTTTCATGTAATAGTTCACGTAGGAATCGTACTTGGTCTTCTAATATTTAGATGTAGGTACATGTCGTTCAAACGTCCATCATAAATTTTAAAGGACAAAACCTAAAATGGTATATTATTATTTTATGCCATGGACATAATGTGAACTGTAATCTTTAATATATTGTGTATATGTTTACATGTTAGTTAAATATCATATTATTTAGACTATTTTACTAACAATAATTATAATTAATAAAATAAAACTTTGTTTACAGAGCAACATATTGTAATATATTTCGTATATCAATCCAAATAAATGATTATAATCTTATATGCAGTAGACATCTGCACATAACCAGTAGTTAAATGAAATGTAACTTGACGTCGTCTTTACTGCAATAATCGAATCACAACTAGACTTCTTAAATAATGACTTTGAACAAAAATGGATGATTATATCTTGTGCCGGACAACAAGTTCAAGTACCGCGTCAAGCGGGCTTTACTTTCAAAAGGTTATTATAGGGTGGATCATTATGTAAATGATAGTGATGTCTGGAAGTGAATCCCTCTCTGTGAATCTACTAAATGATTATTATTGTACCTGTTATATTAACACTTGTACAGTTGACAAAAAAAAGATAAACCAATCGAGTTTCTTACCGGTTCTTCTTGACGTCTAGGACTTTTTCCGAACCGGCATTAGTGTTTTGACGTTCATAAGTGCCTTCTTAGAGCCTAAATTGAATAAAGATTATTTTGATTTTGATTTTGTGGGGTTAATTTAAATATGAATTATCAAAACCAGTTACGGTACCTTTGAAATTCTAAAATCAACTATAGAGATTATTTTAAAGCAATTTCACCACTTAAAAGACCAATAATGCAGTAACAAAATCGTTACTTAAAAGAGTTTATTACCAAAGAACTGGCTGTTATTGTGAAAATTTCAAAGCCAAAATAATTAAATTCAACATTTTCTTTTTATTTTAGACACAGGATTTCCTAGCAATATTTATCACTTACAACCTACACTATTAATTGTCCTAATAAAATGACATACTTTTTTTTTTAATGATTACTTTCGATTTCTGACTCGTGAGTAGGTTTTCTAAAAATCTATGAATGTAGTTTTTGTTATCTTTAAAATCGATATCATGTTTTCTTAGGACGTATTTCTCTATCTGTTATAATTTTAGAGTTCTCCTCTCTGACCCATTTAAACCACAGAGATTAATTCTCGAATAATCGTATTGTTACTTGTGACGAAAAATGGATACTTTACGACAATCGGAAACGCTCATCATAGTTATTGAACCCAGGAGAACCGTCTAAATCCTAGCCCAAGCGAAAGTTTAGTCAGATAAAGGTACTGGTGAGTGTTTGGTGGATCAGTGCTGGTGTCATACACTACAGCTAATATGACAAATATGATATTATAAATTGTTTGTGTATAATTTAAGTCATAAAATTCTTACCCGATTTCTTTGAAATTTTTACACCGAAAGGTTATATATTATTAGTCAATTGTCAAGAAATCGTAAAAATATTATTTTTTTAAATAATTTTTCACTGATTTTTAGAAAAATTATGTATACGAGAAGTAAGTACATTTCATAACATATCAATTGATAGGCTATAGGATTTTTTAAATTATAGGCGTAAAAATAAGTTTATGATGCGAAATTACTTACTGATCTAGCTCTTGCAATACAAAAAGTTAAATATAAATAATACACAGTTGAGTTTTATGAAAAGAAAGCCGAAACCTAGAAGTACGATGCAAATGGGGAGATAAAAAAGACAAACAAATTAATAGTAACTTTTATTTAAAACATAATAATATAGAAATAACATAAGAATGGAAAGTGAACAACAGAAAAATTATAAAAAAGGTGAATAGTAACATTAAACGTGGTTAGCTGGTGAGCATTAATCTCTAGAACGTTTAATTTAATCCACAAAATACCTTGTAGTCGGTTCTGCTCTTCAAGTCTGGGATGCCATCAACCGTTTCGTCCAAGTTAGCCTGAGTTGGCAAAGTCTTGACGCTGAGGATAGCTATGGTGCTGAATAAACAACGTGGTAGTTGTCATTTATTTCCTTGAACGCTACAACGGGGTATTCTTTATCGCCACACTTGCATTTCTCAACCTTCACTACTTCCTCAGCTTCGGCAACGGTTTTGACTTCTTCGCCTGCGTAAAACTCTTCGGTAACTTTACCTGATTCGAATTTAAAAGAAAGCAACGGAACGATTATCCCTTCGGCGCACGTGCATTGAGCTCCACTAACTTTGCTGACGGTATACGAGTTGCAATCAAGACCGTATTCTTTGATGTACGGCGATATGGCGATAGCGAATGCCTTTCCTAAGAATTTATCTACGTCAGCATGTGCGACGGCTAAAAGCACGGAGAGTACAACAAACTTGAACATTTTTGTTGCAGGATTAATTGCTGTTTCTTACGAAAACTTGGAATGAAGTCAGTGAGAACCCTTCTCAATTTATATACTTGTGTGTTGATATTACCAGTGACCTAGAGGTCAACAGCTAATCGATGAATTGTCGATTATTTATCTGTTCTTAAGAAATAACTTGCAGATAACGACGACTTTAACCGTTTTAAACCATTTTTTTAACCGAATTTAAAAAAAAAAAAATTACGGAGTTTACTCAATTCGAATATATATACGTGGTGGTCATATAATTAAAAAACACTTCTTATGAATAAAGAAAGTATAATTTCATGGTACAAATGTTCGTAAAAAATATACACATTCAATAATTAATAATCATGTAATAATATAGCCACTCAAATAAAAAAACTCATTAAATGCATAAAATATAAAACATATCTTACTTTTGATGATTCTTTTACATGTAGGAGTTTATTTTCTGTTAATAGCCGTTTGGACGCCTAATTAGAAACATTTTAAAAAAGCATCCATAGCTCCTTCTTTTTTTGAAATTGGAGAATAACATTTCTTTCTTGGCTTTTTCTATTATTTTGGCGGCAATTCAAAATCTAATTTTAATTTTATTTTGTTCAAAATGGGCAAAAATAAATGTTGTGACGCATCAACTAGGCAAATATAATAATTGTTAATTTACATAAAGATCATAAGTGGGCGTACAGAAAAATAGCTGAGCATTTAGATTATTCTGTTAAGAGAGTTTTTAACGCAATTGATCATTATAAAACACATAGAACTGTTGAAAATGTTCTTAGAAAGGCTCGGCCAAGAAAAACCTGTCCCAGAGAAGATACGCTAATCATTCGTGTTGGTAAAAAATACCCAAGTAAAGGCTCCAATCAGATTAAATGAAGTTTTCTCGCCTGATGACCCAGGAAACATCTCGTCAAGACTGATACGCCGCAGATTATTGGAAGCTAAATTATTTGGAAGAATCGCTCGAAAGCTACCGCTTCTTACCAAGCAACACCGTGAGAAGCGATTATTATTCGCTAAAAAATATGATAATTGGACGGTACGAGAATGGAAAAAAGTGTTATTTTCAGATGAAACAAAAATAAATATGGTAAATTCCGATGGAAAGCGCTATGTTAGATGTCCTGTAAACAATGCCTTTAATTATAAATACACAAAGAGTTTAGTTAAGCACGGTGGCAGTAACATTAAATTTCGGGGGTGTTTTTCCGGATGTGGAGTTGGACCCGTTCGGAACATTGAAGGTACAAAATATCTTAGAGCACACAATGATTTTCTACCCAGACGATCATTTGCCTGTAACCTGTATCTTTCAGCATAACAATGATGCTAAACACACGGCTAATGGCGTCAAATGTGTCCTTAGCGAACAGCGTATATCCGTTTAAGACTGGCCAGCATATAGTCCGGATTAAAAACTGATAGAAAATCTCTGGTCATATAATTAAAAAGACACTGTCTTATGAATAAACTTAACATCAGTCAAAACGAACTATATGAAGCATTTGTTGAAGCATGGAATGTCAATCCCCCTAGAAAAATGTATGAACATGATTGAATTATTACCACGTAATTGCAGTGCTGTTATTGAAATATAAGGGATGCGCCACTCAAATATTAATTATAACTATGGTAGGCTGTAGATAGTAGCTATTTTGAAAATATACAATACATAATTACTAATACTTAAAAAAATGATTGATTCTTTATACTTTTATGTTGTTGTTTCTAATTAGTTACCATTATTGTTCATACCTTAAAATTGATTTAAATGTTTGTCCGTAATGTAATATTGAAACTGCATTTGTGTAATGAAATTTATATTGTTTTTCTAATAAATAATAAATCGTTGAACATATTGTTGTCCTATTTATTGTTTAATTTCAAAACAAAAACGATTGCAGTGAAGTATCTTACATAATGTCTAGGACTGTTGGTAGTGTTTCTAATTATACGACCACCACTTTTATTATTTTATTTTTATTTTATTTTTATGGATGTACAGCCACAATTTCTTCATTTATGTACGATTAAGACGATTCTTTTTTTGTTGGATAGGAGGTACTTCAAGGGTGGTCCCATTTTAATTTCATTGGCTTTGAACCTTGAACTTCGATGATACACTACAAAACTCTTCAAAATAATTGAATTCGGTGTTCTTGTTTTGTTCTAAAAATTTAAATCACACCTATATTCAGTAAATAAATCGTGACATCAAAAAAGACATGAAGACAAGCACGTAGAAATTAATGAAATATTATTTTAATTACAATAACTGTACGTGAAATATAATACAAAGTTTTCAGCAAGCTCTACAAGCATAATAGTTAAAACGTGAAATTCCAATTAATAATAAATATTTTTTCAAATCTAAAAGTGAGTTATTTATTTTATATTCTGAAACGTTATTTTATATATATAAACATTTGTATACATTATTTTCTTAATTTTTTTGTAAAAGTAAATTTTAAATATTTGTTTTAATAGATCTCACTCATTCTATTTTGTAAAACTTATATTATTAAGTGTTTTTTAAAGCTTTAATTTAACCATGTCTATTTTTTATTGTTTATTGCTTTCACTATAAATACTTATTGTAAGTTCCTATCAGTGATGGAACTTTAACAATCGGATCCGTGGTATCAGCGATTTTATATATTTCTGCAGATTGCCAAACCCACGAACCTAATTTATTGTAGTAGCGTAAACATGTAATAGCAAGGGCGTCGCCAGCTGATGGCTTATGGAGGAGGGGAGACAAGTCGATTATGGAGTATAAGAAAGTATGAATCGTAGATACAGTTAAAAGCACACCAACGTTTACACTAGTAGTGCGAGCCCTACCCTTACGACGATTGTAATAACAATAGTACAAATAGAGGATTCAACCCCAGCCCTTTTTTCTGGTCCGTGAATTTGAAGAATGCGTACAGAGAATCTCAGAACCCCGGGATTGTAAACAAGTAATAAAAGTCAGAGTACCATTCATATAAAAATCGCCTTTTTTTATTCACAAAATAATTAAACGGTCATAATATAATAATCAGTCAAAAAAGTAAAACGCTAAACTTCAACAAGATTCAACTAAAATCTCTTAAAATAAAGAAACAACTTAGTTCTATTATAACATTTAAAATTCCGTAATAATACACAGATCAGTATTAATCATGAAATTAAAATAACCAGTTATGATTACATTTTAAGTGTTGTCAGAAAAAGTAAACTAATCAAAATTAAACCAATTCAAATTTCCTCTGCAATAAACCAACTACTTCTGACTATCTGGGGGCACGGCAGTACCCCCGTTAAGTCGATCGCATAAGGCACAGCCGTATCATCTTTACTGCAAACATTTAAGTGTATTTTCACGCCTATTGGTAGCATCACAAAGTAGGAGGTAGAAATTCTGTTTACTAAGAGTAGTTGTGGTAGTTTTTTCTAGCGTATAGCTTCATCCGTTTGTTTACAAGTTATAGGGGTTCAAATTTACGAAATTTCTACACTGACTGACTCATGATCATCAAAATAGAACTAGTACTTCCATAATACCTAGAGAGCTAAATTTGCCACAAATATAGGGTTTAATGCCCACATAAAGGCAAAATTATCAAAACTTGGATTTATAGGTCTGATTCAGAATTTCGAATATCTGACCCTGACGTGAAACCAAACTATAAGAACTATCGAAATGCTGCCTTAGTAAAAATTTTGAATAATCTGATGAGCTTTTTCTAATGGGAAAAAGTCTGGAGTACCTGTTGTGGGACCCAAAGAGTCCCGCTTAACTATAAAAACTATCGAAATGCCGCCTAAGTAATGGCCCATAAAAATATAAGATCTAGGGTAACTGATGTTGAACTGTAAGAGCCCAGTCAAACTGTAAAAAATATTGAAAAAATGTCGCTTTAGTGAAAATTACTTCTGTGGAACATGAAGCCCCCGTTCATATATATTATTTTCTAAGCGAGGCATTAAAGCGCGTAGGCGCGCGTTTATATGAACGATTTGTGTTAATATTAGAAAGAACGCGCCTAGGCGCAAACACTAAAAGCAATAAATTCGATCAATCAACATAAGCCTTTTCTGCTTATCGATATTATGAAATTCCAGTAGTCATCTGATTTAGAAACATCATAATAAACTACAAGAAGAAGTGAAATCCCAATAAAAATATGCTATAAAATGATTCAAGAAATGCAAGATGTTTCTAGGAGGTGGATAGTAGAAAAACGAGTAATTTTGCATAAAATCTGGCCTATATTTTACTCGTTAAATTCCCTTCTTTAGAATCTACTATGCCTAACAATTGTGTGAATCTAAAACATTTTAATTAATGAAAAGGCAATATTATGTTAATATTATATTCTTATTATAACTATGTTGTGGAATTTTATGACTTTGCCCTTGTTGCTATAAACTCAAGCTAACGAAAACAGAAGTTCTTATTAGGAACAATGACTGCTACAATATTTTCAACGGGACAAGTCATATAATACACTACAATATAATATACTACATTATATAAAAACGGGCACCTAAGGAAATTTACATTATAAGGTCGATTTCGGAAAATTATATTGAATTTCATTATTTGCCGTAATCTATATATTTATAATCGTGTAAATTAATATTCTTGAGGTGAATTCTGGCAACTTTTTCATTAATTATCAATATATTCCATAAAACCAATGTACACGTCCAAACAACAAGAAGATGTCAAGAAGTTTTTTTTTGTTTTTTTTTTAAATTAAATAAAGTTACAAATGTGGAAATCTAATAACGAGTGTGACCTCCTCTTGCCAAAATAAAGGCTTGAATCCTTCTGGGCGTGCTTTCCACGATATTTTTAATAACGTTTTGTGGAATTCTTCCTACTCTTCAGCAATTACTCTTTTTAGCTCCCTGATATGTTGTGTATCAGGTTGCACTAATCTTAACCTTCTGTGTAGAAAATCCCAGATATGCTCAATTTGTTTGAAGTCAGGACTTCGAGCTGGCCAATCTAAACGACGGACTCCAACATCTTGCATGTACGCTTCCACGTCGCTAGAACGGTGGAAATGGATTCTTCTTCAAAAACTGTCAATGCTGGCTGTGCATGTAGAACAATGACTTCCGTTATGTAATGGTGTGCATTTAATGTTTCATTTTCTATGAGAATGAACTCTTAAGGTCTATCGATTTAATTGCTGCCCAAAAAATAACGGAGCCTCCGCCATATGGAGTGATTTCTTTGAAACGCACTTCCACTTAGCGTTCCCGTGATCTCCGCAGCACTCACCGGTATCGGTATTCTAGCTTTATCAGAAAATAATACTTTGTTCCAGTCCTCCAAATTCCATGAAGCACAGTTTCGAGCAAATTGAAGTCGAGCAACACGGTGCTCACGGAATAATTTAGGGCCCCGAGCTGGGCGGGGTAGCTGCTGATATTGGCAGCCAAAAGCCTCCTTCGGACCGTCCATAAGCTGACTTTTACTCCTCTTACTTCTTCAAGGCTCTTCTTTAGGTCCACACTTGAAGCCTTACGATTCGTAAAAAAACACAATCTTCGAGGATTTTTTGTAAATTTCTCGACTACTTTATTATGAAAATCTTGCAAGATTTCATTGATAAGGATTTCTCGAAACCCTACTCACGGTAGAATCATAACACTAAGTTATTTGGCTGCAATCTTCTGTAGGGTGGAGGTATTCCACCAGTCAGACTGCTCCGAGTAAAGAAAAATTTCCAAAGGAATTTCTCTGTGCTCTACCTCATTTATCGTATATTTAGTCTACTAAGGCGGCTAAACAGAAAGTACATCCCTCGCCCTGCTGTAATAATAGACTACAGTAAAGCAGACTGGTTACTGAAATATGATATAATAAATTCGTTCAAGGTTTCGATTGATCAGTCAAGCAAGTCAAATGATAGGTGTTTCGTTTTTGCATTTGGCTTAATTTTTTGAGTCTCTGTAGGGGGTCTCTGGTTGGGAAAGCTGCCCCTCCTGCACCCCTTTGGCGACGTCCATTTGTAATACAATATGTTAACTGAAGCCTTGTTTTTAATTTTTATACCAGAATTAACCATTAGGTGAGGTGATAAATGTGCTTACGAATAGTCGCTTAAAGATTAAAATCGAGAACATTTCTCGACGATCAAGTTTCCTCTTCATATTTTCCTTCACCGTGTCAGCCGATAATGGTATTATTTATGTTTAAAAATAAATTATCAATGGATTTTAAAAATTCGTTGTACACTATACAAGAATATGCAAAGGACAACCAGTGGACAGCGGATCAATATTATACCAATGATAATCATCCAAAAATGATTCTTATCTGCACTATTATATTGTGTCTAATTTTGGCCCAGTTTTGAAATGTTTGTCAGTCTGTTTGTTAGTTTGTACGCCAATCACGCAGAACCCACTAGACCAAATTAGATGACATTTGGTACAATTGTATTTTATGGTTTGAAGGTACATATAGGATACATTTTTATACGCATGAACATTTTTTGTATGGTCAATAAATTACGTATCATTTCCGTTAAATCAGAATGTATGTATATGTAATACAGCAATATATTTTAAATATATAGAGAAATAAAGTGAAATTATACGAAATTAATATTTAAATAACTTGTTTTTCTTCACATCATTTTCAATAGAAGTAAAACACAAACGTATGTATTTTTCACGATTGTTCCTAAAAGGCGTTTAGTAGATTTAAATGTTCTGCGTTTTATTCTATGTAGACGACAATATATGTCATTGTTTGGTGTTTTTTGCGCTATTAAGATTTTCTTTATACTATATACCAAAATAGGCATAACGTAGTGCGCCGTTATTCAGTGGATATTAACGGTTAATTAATATAAAATTATTAAATAAACTTAGCTTTTGTTTTGCAAAACCCTGGATTTTTATATTAAACTTCTCAGCTCTTATGTGTTCTAGATAATATCAGTTAATATATAAAATTAGTTTATTTGGTATTCTCGTAGGGTTAAAATTAAATTTTCGATTGGACTACTGACTTTAACTTTCGGATTGTATTTTATAGTAATTTTTATTTGGATATAATGCCTGGTAAAAAGTGAACGGGATTTTCTTAGTATTCCTTTGCTTTAAAAAAGAGTGAGATCCATTGGTTTACAAATAAGACTAACTGTTGAACAAGATACATTTAAAAAATGTTCACCTCTAATATGAAAGGAATTAAATTTACAGCGCAGACGTATGGTAGTATATTGATCGATCGAAAGTAATAAAGAGCGTAAGGCACGGCTGACAGCTAACCGTGAGTACCACGCTGCGTTTTAGAAATCCGAGAGATTCTCGCAAATCATGAAACATGGCTATATCGCTGATGTCCAATTTTTTTTCTTTGTTTTTTATACACGTAAAATTCCACGTGGACGAAGTCGCAGGCGCAGTTAGTAGTATAATATGTGGTTATTTAATTTCGTATTGAACTGAAAATGAAATTATTTCCATACATAAACATTTAAATGCTAATATTATATAATTTGCTAAATATTGTGGAGGGAGGAATCGCAGGCAATTATTTAAAAAAAAACTTATGTAATAAGTAATTTCACGTAAATGGTGACCTTTTAATCACTATTATAAACACAACCGGATCACAATTAATATTATCAATACAGTAAATGCAAAACAATGATAGAGTTTTTTTTGTCTGGTCATCGTGATTTTCAATTTTGACAGCAATTAATAATTTAGATTATTGTACATGTCTTATATAACTAACGAGTTACATCATATTTTTATAACAAAACCTCTTTTTTAAGTGATAACTTCATATGGGAGGTTAAACCACTTTGTAACGTAACGCGTTACGGCGCCATTATTAGTAGCATAGTTTCAGTCAATCCTAACAGCATGATCGTAGCCTAGCCTAGGTCGTAAGCGTGACTGCTATGGCCGAAGTCCTAGGTCCGAATCCTCGCCGGCTTTCCTTTCTCTCTTTCGTTTGGTTTTTCTTTTTGATTGGTTTAAGTTATCACTTCTGTCGAGCGTCCCGAGACGTACATTTTTTTTTAATATTCATTACTAAACTAAAATTACAGGAACCACAAATTCTACCAAAAGGCAGATGGAGCCGTCAGAACAACAAATGTGAGATTTACATTTAGCTGCGTGTTTTTGACCATAAAATTACAACACTATAAATATGTGCTACCGTGAATGCTGCCAGGGTAGTTTAAATAAGTTTTGCTGTTGGACACATTCCATCAGGAAAATTTGGATATCTCATGAAAATAGTTTACTCTCCATTTTGTAATTAGCATGGTAAGATAGATGATGTCCACCATTTCTTGATGTACTCCAGAAATCATAATTATAGGATAGCCAAATATAAAATTAATATATGTGATGTGGGTGTAATCTGGCAGAACCGACATCGGATTCTTCCAGAATGCTGTGTGGTTCTTTTAAATTATTTTGTTAATGTATTATCTCTTCTTCCTTCGATATCTGTATACTCTTATTGATATGTTTTTTTTTTGTTTATAGTTCTTGTTTGTGTAAGTAGTAGGTATAAGTTATGACGGGACTGGCAAGTCCTTAGCGACAAAAGTCCCTAAATAAAATTGAGATTACAAAAAATAGTTTCGCTGTATTTTTTAATCGCTAACCTATACAACTCGAGAAACACAAGTGAAATTCAAGGAATGACATTTCATCTGTAAGTTTAATTTATTAATAAGGGCGCCCCCGCGCCCCGCGCCTTGCGCCCAACGCCCCACGCCCCATGTTATTAAGTGGAGCACAATTTTTGTTCGTCGCTCTAGAACATATCACTTACATAATACCTAAATTTTATAAATGATTATTTACATATTTATTCTCTTTATAATTTTTTTTTATTTACTGTATCTATCCGTAATGGTTCCAATGTCATATTAAGGTTGTCGGTCAAAATTTATCTTTGTTTTTTTTTTTTACACAATATTTTGTTCTTTTTATCAACATTTTCTAAAATTGCAATTCACGCTGATTCAGCTCGGAATAATGAAGTTCTGTCTGTAAATAATTTTTTTTACAAATCCAAATATTCGTTACTAAGGATACTGATAACAAGATAATTGTCCTGTCTGTCCGTTTGTATATCCGGATTCAACTCAAAAACTACTTGACAGATTCATATAAAATTTTGTAAGCTTTTATATTTATTTAAATATTAATAATTATAAGAATATATTAATTATAAAACGATTGTTTTTCTTACACAGGACGTATAATTATTTCATAATTCACATGGAATAAAATTTGTGAACATTACTGTTAGAAATCATTAAAAAAAAAACAATTTAATAAAGTTTATTAGATTCGCAGACGATACTATGGCAGTAGCAGTCAACTCATAAATTGAATTACAACGTTTATTAATGAAAATTGAAACCATATCTAATAACTTTGGTTTTAAAAATCACTCTACGTGTACCTACATCATATAGCCATATATCATCATATCATATAGCCCGTATAGCGATGGCACAGAAGGCTTTCAATGAAAACAAATATTTATTTAGAGCAAAAATATCGGAACGTTTTATAAAGAAATTAATAAAAATATTTGTATTAGTCTAGTTCACAAGTTGAAGATGGTGAAAAAGAGAGATAACGCTTGTAAAAATACGTGCGGTAACACATTCGATCCGAAATGATGTCTAGAAAAATGTATTAAAACCGTTATTCAGCATATAATAATTGCAACATTTATAAACAAATAAAGATGGAAACAAAAGATATTTAGCTTTTTTGCGAATATTTGAAACATAACATAACATACCATCACGCCTGTATTCCTCGAAGGGTTAGGCAAAGGTATACTTATGTACACACACAGTTCGCCGAGTATATTTTTAGGTCCCATGTAGTAGGGGGCGAGCCTATTGCCATTAATCGGGTACGAAACCAAACTCCGAGCTGCTACTGAGAATTTCATAGGAAAAACCCAATAACACTTTGCTCGACCTAGGATTCGAACCCAGGACCTCGATCATAACAATCGCGCTTAAGACCACTAGGCTAACGAAGCAGTTAAAAATAAAATTAATAAAATATTATTATTAAAATTAAATGAAATATATGAATATTTTAAATACTATAAAAAGTTACTTTGATTGTAATTTCATTCTATTGGTATCTTTTTCAGTCTATCATTTCACTCGTACAATAGTAAGTGCCACAAGTGTATCTTCATAGGCTCATTTTAACTTACGAGAAATTAAGTTAACCGCAGCTTTCGATTATGGTTGGCCCGATCTTGCACATTTTTTATCATTTTGATTTGAATTACCTATCTAAATAAATTCAAAAGACATGAAAAATTAAATATATATTTATTAGAAAATTCAGACATTTTTTGTAATAATTGTTTAACACATTAAATTAACTTTAGGTACATTAATTCCACTCTCCTCCACGCTTCACCCTCCACAGCTTATAACTTGCTTGTTTATCGGTCCGATTGACTGGTTAACATTATTTTAATTTAATCTGAGCAGAAAAAAATGCTCACTGGAAACCATATTTGCACCTAATCCTCTTGTTTCAATGCTAATTAAATCTTAAAAAATTCTAAATCTTAAATAGTGCCGGGAATATCGAAAAAATTCTTGCTGTTCAATATATCCGCCACATAGCCTTACTTTGTGAAACATACATTTATTATAATTATTTTTTTATAAAATACAAAAACTGATAAAATATATTTTTTTTAAGAAAAAAATTATACAAAAATTAGTCTTACAAGATAAAAAGTGCTAATGCAGTATTTGCGCCCTTTTTAAATACATAGATATTTACGATATTTTCCTTGGAATGATAGTATGTATGACCGAATTGATATTCATTAATTGAAAGATCACAGCATTTACTGCATTTGTTCATAAACTATATCCTAATACACCTTTAAATTTTTTAAATGCATTACATATCTTTATTTTTTTCCACCTCTTAAACAGTTCCAACAAAGAAACTCAATGAGCTTTATAATAATTTAATTATAATAATAAATAGTATAGATTTTATTGCATTACAAGTTTATAATATTAACCTTTATACTCTATCGACTTTTATTCAATTATAATTTATTAATAAATAAAAAACTTTAATTCTAAACTTACATTAGATATGAATATTCATATCAGACATGTTATTGAGAAGTGACAAATTTCTATGTAAATTATATTTATAAAAAAAACAGTGAAGCACGACGGGTTCACAAAACATCAACAATAAATACTATAGTTAAGCAATTTTCGAATAAGTATTACTATTGTTACAAGGGCCAACATCCTCTAACAACACGTCTTATTAAATACAATGCTATTTCATTTTATTTATTTTTATAATACACTGATCAACGCTTGGCTTCATCAGTCAAAAATGATGGAAAGTGAAAATAAGGCCGAGGAAAAACTGATTCACTCTTCTTTTGAAGACTTCATTTATATATGAGTCACAAAAAACATACGCGGGTAGTGAGTTTCATTCATTTGCGGTTCGCATAATGAAAGACGATGCAAAGCCTTTTGCGCGAATAAATGGAACATCAACTACATATCGATGGAGACCCATACGGTGTCTGGAATAGAGAGGTTGAAATTAGTTGATACAGTTCCTGAGCACCTTGTCCAAAGTGTAGCTGATAGAATACTGCAAGGCAAGCCACTCTACGCCGATGTTCCAGGCTATGCATTCTTGTACATGTCCATCCATCACCGATGAGTCTTTGAGCTCGTCGATCGACAGAGTCCAGTGTGGCTATTTGATATTTGGCGAACCTGTGCCACAGATGGCAGCAATTAGAGTTGAGTGATTATGAATGGTGACTGAATTGACATATGGACGTATTAATAAAATGTAGAGCAGGAAGCTAATAAAAGTCGTTCGGTCGTCATAATTTCTAATTCTATCAAATTAGTAATTACTAATATTAGTAACCTGCCATTAGTAATTACTAATCATACTTCGATTATGAATGATCGATATAATTACTAATATTAGTAATTACTGATAGTCATAACCGAGATATCTAGAGATATCTTTATAATCGTTCGATTACGTTAGTATATCTCATAATCGCCCACCTCTATCAGCAGTACTCAACTCACGGTCGTATTTGCTCTTGATACAGATTAAGGAGCTGCGCCGGTTAATATTAATATGTCGAAGAATCGTCAATGTGGTTATAAAATCCGTAGTAATGACTTAGGCTTAAATCTATAGAGCGTACTCAGTCTTAGCTCAGCCTTAGCTTGGCTCAAACTTCGCTAAGCATTTACTCAGCGCAATCTTAGCTTTCGAATTTATAGTCGAGTTACGCTCAGCTTAAGCTTAGCTCTAGCTGAGGAAGTGTCTGGTAACTTTCAATTAACGTTTCGATACCGCATCTGGACTGTTAAATTACTTCAACCCAATAAATAAATTAATCACGAATTGTGTATAGAAAATTAAAAAGCTATTTAAAATAGAATTTAAATTCTGTAATCGTATAAATATAATATTAAACTTGCTTTAAAGTAAAAATGACAGATTATTCGTACATAAAATAAAAAGATTAAAGTTTCAAACCAATAACGAGAAACAACAGCAAACAACAGGAAATACAGTCATTTCTATGTAGTAGCCAATAAGAATCAAGCAATACAGATAATTAAAAAAGTGTATAAAATCACTGTTAGGTCACTATTATACTATACTATTTTCTTAGTCGTATAATAGCCAAGTTTTCCGTAAGTCTTCGAATTCGATGACTTGAACTTTATTCAGGCAGAGCTGAGCTAATGCGAAGCTTGGGACTATAAATTTGAATTTCGAAACTTAAGGCTGAGTTAAGTCTGAGCTAAGACTGAGTACGCTCTATAGATTTCAGCCAAATTATCCGTACTATTAACCCACATCCTATTGACTGGGCGCCATAGTAAGTTATTAGAGTAGGTATGATCAGATCCATCAATTCCATATACATATATTTTTCGTTCTCGTTAGCGTTAACGATTGTAGAAAGGTAACTTGGCTAGGCCCTCAGTCCTTAGGTGTGCTCTGTGATCGCACGCAATTTATAAGCAGGAAACGACTACCTTGGAGAGTTTTACCCGCCACGTCCGTCTATTCTAGCGGCAACCCAAGCCTAGGTCCGTTCCTCGGTGTGATGCCATTGGGTCTGGCAGCCGCTCGCGCGATACAAGTGACACTATACGTGCAATACTTAACTACCCACACACAAACATCACACACATAAGTTACATACGTGCACACCTCACAGGTACATAAGTTCTGTAAGGAAACTTTTTTTCTTTTTTTGCGCTAGTTAGTGTAGAAAAGCTTTCCTATCACTAAATACACATACGCATGTCTCCTTCCTTCCTCCCAGGAGGAAGGGAACATGCATATGAGTATATATTAGTTAGCTCAAATTTACGAATAGGGAATTAGTCAGATCGCGACTTATTTGCAATCGCGACAACCGCCCAAGCCGACGTCCGGCCACTTTGGCACCCTTGTGCGCGAGTTGTCTAAAACATTCGCGGCTGAGTGCCCTAAGCTCTAGCCCCCAGGTCCGGTGAAGCTGTAAAAGCCGTCAGAGGCTCCAGGGCCCCTAAAGCTAACAGTATAGTCAGTTCTAAAAAAAACCTTGGAGGGTATTCTCGCTTCATACGTGAAAGGGTTACATTTTCGCTTGAGCCGCGGAAAGGTAATATTCTCGCTCGAGCTATCGGATTGTGAAGACCTCAGTTAATAAGTTAACTACAATAAACAATATTCTTGAGTTCTGTCTTGCTGCCCATCTCAGCTACGGCTGCTATACGTGTATTATACACTAGTTATCGCCTCTAATGGGAGATAGCAATATAGCAAATCACTTTAGTCGTCGGTTGCACTGGATTACATTCGTGCGTTACACACTGATGTATTTATTTTACTAAATATTAAGACAATAGGGCTATAGAATAGTTCTTAAATTACAATTCATGGAATATAATATCTTAACTTTGCCCTTCCAACACATCCAATTTAGACAAGTTAGATTTTGTCAAAGATCACCACAATGTTAATACTAGAAATAGAGATCAATTAGTAGTACCGTGTTTTAGACTAAGTAGGCCCAATAAAAGTTTTATATGTAATAGTATCGGGTTTTATAATAAGATCCCGAAGCACATTACTGATTTACCGGGAACAAGTTCGAGGACCATGTCAAGCGGGTTTTACTGTCAAAAGTAACTCCCTCTCTGTGCATTCGCTAAGTTATCGTTATTGTTTTATATTAACACTTTTGTATAGTTGTAAAAAAGGTAAACCCTATCGAGTTTCTTACCGGTTCTTCTCGATGTCTGGGATATTTTCTGAACCGGCAGTAGTGTTTTTACGTTCATAAGTACCTTCGTAGGGCCTAAATTGAATAAAGATTTTTTTGATTTTCATTTTGATTTCATGATCAACTACTTACCTCAGCCCGGTGATCTACTATGATAGATAAAAGATATTTCATGTTATCATTCAGTCTGTGAATAAAATCATAATATCTAATGTTATGCGGTAACGGTACATAACTGGTAGACATTTGAATACAACGTTTTAATAGAAATTTAATGTTATGACGCTACGCCACAACGTTCGATTAGAGCGCATTAAAAAGATAAAATACATATTTGAATTACATTAATAAATCATAATTTCGTATTTACCTTGTTTCTCCTCCGTAACTGGAGCAATATAAATATTGTTTTCAATAATTGTATTATTATGTTTAAAAAAATGTCTTAGGATGTTTTTTAAATTATTTTATAATTATCAAATTAGTATAAGGGTGTCTGATAACGACGGTATGAAAGGGCAATTTTAGTAGTTTTAAAAGAATCCTAATTCTTGTAAAATCAAAATATTAGAACATGACAATGTAGATTGTGTGGTAAATGTTTGCTCAAGTACTTAGCTAGGTATAAAACAGAGGAATGTGTATGTATCAGACTAAATATCACTTGCATTTGCAATGAATTGAAAAAAATACATTCAATTGTTACTGCTAGATAATAACAATTGATTAAATATTCAATTAATAATTAGAATATACAGTAGACTTTCAGCTTCTTGCTAGAAAAAAAGATAAAACTTTTATTTGACACTGAAAATACGGATATAATTAACACAACACACATTAAACAGGAGACTACAATAAAATATTACTAATTAAATTTATACATTTATACATACAACGTAATTAAGATCAAAAGGGTCCTCAGCTCCAGCATATGCTATAGCAAAAATACTATAGCGCTGGTTTTCAACCGGACCTAAACTACATACCAAAGCCTCAGACTAGACCAGACCATGACTATTATTGCATAGGGAAAGGGGTAGGTCGCGAAAAGAAAGGAAGAACATGACAAAAGTTTTTTACACCAAAAAGTATATTACCTACGAACAACCAACATTGGTACATAAAAGATTAAAGATGCTCTGTACTGAAACTTACCTCTAAATTTAAAATATATACATCCATTTTCTACTTAAATGTACGTAAAGATCTAGCAAACTGTAAAGGTGGAGGAATATTGTTCCAGATCTCAGTAGCAGCATATTTAAAACTACCTAGCATGTGATACGACATGGTTTCGCGTACTTTGCAATTCTACTCATTCTTGGGGTTCCGTAGTGAACAACACACCCTTATAGTTTTGCTATGTCCGTCTATCTCCCCGCGGCTTGACTCATAGATTCTTTGTACTAGAATGCTGTAATTTGGCAAGAGTATACATATTAAGCAAACCGACAAAATAGCAGAAAAAATTGGATACCACCGCTATATGTAAAGTAGATGTCAGATGATATTGGGTTATACTACACATACCATCAGATGAAATAGAAATGTTTCATTAAGCAAAATAATACCCGACTTCTACATAAAAATCTATTTTCGAAAGAGGGTTTATAAGAATGTCGGCCCACACCGTATATTAGCCAATAAATTTATACGACCAAAATCTATATCTGTTTTTATTCAACAGTCTACCGTACCCCCATACCAGTCTACTCTTTGACTTCTTTGATTACTTCAAGATGTTTCCACGACCGAGAAACCACCGTTCCCTCCGCAGAGGACGGACGGCTATTTTCGTTCCCGCACATTCGCCACGTCCACCTTGTCTTGCGGCAACTCAAGTATAGGTCCGTTCCCTCGGTGTGGAACCATTGAGTCATGCAGCCGCTCGCACGATACAGTTAATATTGCACTTGCAATAACTTAGCTACCAACATACATCATTACACAAAATATGTACATACGTACGAGCATACCACATAAGTACATAAGATGTGTAAGGGACCTTTTTTTCTTTTTTTATTCTAGTAGTGTAGATTATATTTTCAGATCACTAAATACATATATACACATGTATCTTCCTTCCTCCCAGGAGGCAGAGACATGTATATATGTATGCATTAATTTAGCTCTAATTTTCAACGGATAGAGAATTAGTCAGTTCGCGACCTTTTCGCAATCGCGGCAACATCCCAAGCCGAGGTCCGGCCACTTTGGCACCCTGCGCACATGTTGCCCACGCTTTCGCGGCTGATTTCCATAAGCGCTCGCCCCCAAGGCCGATGAAGATGTCAAAGCCATCTGCGGCTCTATTTGTTTAGGGCCCCTTAGGCTAACAGTATAGTAATAATAAAAAATGCAAGATGTATTCATTGCTAATAAAATGAGAAATCATAGTGAAATAATTAAAAGTATTGTAACTCCTAAAATTTCGATAATCCGTTCTAATGAACGTACAAAAACACAAATCGACATGACTTCGATCTTTTGACTTATCAATTAAATCTTTTTTTTTGTATCTTGAGACACTGCAACTAATTCCCAATTTTATAATTGAACAGATTCGATTTCTTAAAGAAATTCTATATGTTGTTTTTGCTGAAAGTTATTTTGAAGTAAAGAATAAAGCTAAAAACTACTTTTTTGAGATTTTTATGAGTTTTGTAGCTTTTAAAACTAAGGAAATCCTGCAAAAAAGTGAACTATAAAATAATACGCTGTTGACCTATATCAAAAGAAAGATGTAGAACTACGATGTAAATGGGTTGGAATAAAAGACAAACAAAGTATATTATTTATTTAAAAATGAATATTGAAATATAACATAAGAATGTAAAGTGAATAACAAAAAATCAAAACAAATGTTAAGTCAATTAGGTAGCCAGTAGAGATACTATATGTATCATTAGCAACCAAAAACGTGGCAAACTGGTGAAAATCAGTATCTGGAACATTTAATAAAATCCACATAATTCCTTGTAGTTGGTTCTGCTTTTCAAATCTGGGACGCCAATAACCGTTTCGTCTAAGTTAGCGTGAGTTGACAAAGTCTTAACACTGAGGATAGCCTTGCTATGTTCTTTCGGAGCAGACGGTGCTGAATATATAATTTAGTAGTTGTTGTTTACTTTTTCGGATGCTAGAAAGGTGTATTCCTTATCACCACACTTGTATATCTCAATCGTCACTGCTTCCTCAACTTCGGTAATGGTTTTCATTTCTTCGGCTACGAATAATTCTTCAGAAGCATTACCTGATTCGGATTTAATAGAAACTAACGAAACGTTTATCCCTTCGGCGCAGGTACCTTGAGCTCCACTAACTTTGCAAACGGTATACGAACTGCAATCAAGACTGTATTTTTGACGTACGGCGACATGGCGATGGTGGTTGCTTTACCTATAAATTTGTTGATATCAGCCTGTGTTATGGCTAAAAACACGGAGAGCACTACAAACTTGATCATTTTTATTGCTTTATTAATAGTTATTCTGTTTCTTGTCAAAACTTGAATAAAGTCAGTGAGAATCTGTCTGAATTTATATACATGTGAATTGGTGTTATCAGTGACCTAAAGGTCAATAGTTAAGGAGTTATTAAACAATCTGATCTCGAGGGATCCGTATCCTTATCTAGTCTGGTGTAATAAGCGATAGAGGCTAAAGAGCACGGTTTAGGGCGATAAAGTGGTCCCGGCGCGTCTAATTTGGGAGATCGGGTAATCTAATAACACAACAGGCGGTTAAGGATCGTAGTCGTTACGCGACGAGCATGGAAAGCTGTCGTTCGTCCTACTATTGAACTGAGAGGTAGTGAGTTCGGTCTTTTATTCTTATAGATTTTAGTAGCGATTGTTGTTAATTGTGTTTGAAAATCCTACAATTTACATACCATATAACTATCTCGACAATGTTATCGCAATGATAACATACGCACGTATCTATCGACGTTTGCGTTCCAGCTGAGGTATGAGTTACAGAGTAAGGGTCCGGTCGGCAATAAGCGACGCGATATCGTGAGGCCACGCCCCTGGCAATCCAGTTGCGGCAGACTGGGTGGTGCAATAAGCTTTTTAAGCGTTCAATTCTTCATTATCAGTATAGGAAACAACTAACAGATAACAACGGCTTTGCTCGATTGAAATTGTATTTTTATGTCATCATAAAAAACTGAAACTATTGAAACTATATTTCATAATAAATTAAAGATGCATTGTGCATTAAAAAGAAGAAAATAAGCGTCCATATGTACTTAATTAATATTTTTTATTACTGTACATTATAAAAGGAAATTTTTAGCAAGTTCTCTGATAAAAGGCCGCGAACTGGAAGACAGCAAAAAATAGCATTTTGTAAACTATGACAATTGTGGAATAGGCTCATCTGTGCTATTACCAGATTTCTATGCACTGTTGTATGTACAGTACGAAGGGTTGATGGTTCGAGTACAGCTCATTCGGATATTTTATATGAACTTTGTTTTCAGTTTTCGTTTATAAAATTACCTATTAAAATAAATACATATTTTGTTATTAATCTAATATAATAAATGTTAAAGAGTGTATGTTTGGTTGTTTGTTACTCAATCAAGCAAAAACGGATGAACGGATTTGAATGAAATTTAGCAGACATATAGTCTATGACCTGATATAACACATAGGGTACTTTTATCCCGGTAGCAATTATAGCTTAACCAGTGCTATTCTACAAATATAATAAATGTGAATTTTACTCAATCACGCAACAACGGCTGTACGATTATGGATGTCCATAAGGTAACCCTACGAGGTATCTCGGTGAAAGTCATAGCCTTAACCAGTGTTATCCTACAAATATAATAAGTTTTTTTTTTCGTCTTTGTTACTCAATTACGCAAAACCAGCTGTACGGATTTGAATGCAATTTAGCATACAGATAGTCTATAACCTGGATTAACATATAGGATAAATTTTATTTCGGTTAATGTTATAGCTTGACCACTGTTCTCAATTCATACCTAACACTAAACCTAAAATTATTCCGATGTGGTAAAATTGATGCAGTTTAGAAGTAATAAAAAATATTAGCCTGTAAGGGTCCCACTGTTGGGTAACAGTCCCCAGCCCACGTCTGACGTATCGGTTAATCGACGGTTCTATATTTATCCCATACTGTGGTACTAGAGAAACATTTCACAATCGTTTAAATTCCCTCGCGATGTTTTTAGTTTATCCATATTTTTACAAAAATAATTTTATGAGAAGTAGTATAAGAAACAAGGTAAAAGTTTGTGCTTTCTCTGAATAAAACACATAGAAGTCAACAGGTTAGTAAAATATATACGACAATGAAATAAATAAGCCGAGAAACTCTAGAGAACGTGCAAAAATTACTAGCATTTAGAGATTTAATTCTACGACTTCCTAAATGGCCGATAATTCCTGGCCTAATGTAAAAAATAAATTGTAGCATATGACTACTTAATAAATATGAGGGTAATGGCCGTTTTTTAGAGCCATACAAAAGAAATGATTGATAGAAAAAAACCAAACAAATCAAAGAGACCGTACTAATTTG
The DNA here is from genome assembly GCA_033032175.1 of Saturnia japonica. Classification (NCBI taxonomy): domain Eukaryota; kingdom Metazoa; phylum Arthropoda; class Insecta; order Lepidoptera; family Saturniidae; genus Saturnia; species Saturnia japonica. Next base: position 2,685,285 of record CM065317.1, read on the forward strand.
GACATCATTTAATTTTAAATATTATAGTTTTTATATAGATTGACCTGGGTAATTTTTTTCATTCATAGTGTCGCGACAAAATGACAGAATTGTAAATAATAATGGTATGCACATTACCAACCAAAAACAGTGACGACCACCGAGAGTTCCACATTCCAGGGCCAGTCACTGCTGTCATGCCCGGTCTGCGTAAACAGAAACGGGATATGCACCAGCTGATCCAGTAACGTTACACACATATATGGGGTTGTTGTACTCACAGATAAAATAAAGATTCCTTTAAACCTTAAAATATGTATTACTTAAAAACAACAACATAAAAGTCCTATGCTCTAATCGTCTTGTGCGCCATCTTAGATTTTATTTATCCGTCCCTCTCATTCATCCACTCCTTTCATTCCGTCTTACGTTCCATTTCCCACACTTATACCACTATGACGGGCTTTTCACCATACACGTGGTGGTCGCGACACAATCGAGTTGTACAACCCTACCACCAAGTTAAATAGTTAATTAAAAGTTAAGTCCACCAAAAGGTGAGTTTAGCTTGTGTCTTAAGAAGTGATGGGTGTCAAATCTCCCTGCCCTTACAGCCCAGAAGTTATTTTACCTTACACATGAACAGGAACGAATTTAAAGGAGCGAATTTTAATTGTATTATTACTAGATTACAAGGATAATGTTGGGGGTTTGGGTTAAATAAATGAAGTCGACCGTATTCTATGAAAGCTATAGTATATTCACTGTTCACACTTACAATACATAGGTAAACGTCGACGATTAATATTATAAAGGAGCATGCTTACACATTATAACTAAGGAAGAATACACATACACGTCACAAGTTTTTGAAGCAAGCCACATTTACACCGATAATTGTTCTATTTTGGACATCAAAGAAAATAGTGAAGGAGAAAACTGTCCTCGTGTGCGAATAAATTCTTTAACCATTTGTACACGGCATTTTATTATCCACGAGAGTACAAAAATATACTTACTCTAATAATATGCTTTCGTAAATTCATTTAGTTAATACCTGTTCATACAGAACTTTTAACAATCTTGCAAACAAGATAAATATGCTCGTGATTTAGATACCAAAACAGATCAGATTAGATGTTGACAGAACTTAGAGTAACTCATATTTTAAAAAAAAGTTTATCATAAGGCAATTTTATTGCGCTACATTTAAACTAGCTGCCTGAACAACTGATTTACTTATTTCTTCATAATTAAAATGGAAACAGAAAAAATAATATTAATATAGTAACTTTGTTAGATTGGTGACTTATCATATTTAAGGAAATAAAAACCTGGTAGTAACGAATCTCCTTTCGCTATACGCACTGTTATATGTATGTACAGTACGAGTGGTCGATGGTTCGAGTCCCGCTGATGTAGGATTTTATATAAATAACTAATGGTGTGCCAGCGGCTTGGCTCCGCCCGATCATGAGATATAGTTGCCCTGTGTTCGCACATATGTCAAAAACTAATTTCAAACGGTTACAAACTATTCAGAACAGGTTTCTCTATCGTCTTACCGGTGCCCCTCTACACATACGAACGTAAGATCTCCATAGAGATACGGATCTTCCGTCGATTCACTCTTACGTCAGATTCCTGTCGCGATCTTCCTGCGATACAACATCGAATTACGCCAACCCGTTAATTAAAGCAGCCATTCCTTACTACTACTCCTACCGCCTCATGGAGAAATCGCCGACAATATACCGCTTTACGGAAAAAACGCCGACCGCAATACATTTTTAACGACCCCGACGATAAGGTCGAGAAAACTAACGCGTACTACTCCACCACCGACTCTCCAAACAGCGTGCCACCGACCACGCCCGCGTAACCACCGTTCTCTCCGCAGAAGACGGGCGGTCAACTTCGCTCCCGTACACCCGCCACGTCCGCCCTCTCTAGCGGCAACCCAAGCCTAGGTCCGTTCATCGGTGTGAAGCCCTTGGGTCTGGTAGCCGCCCGTGCGATACAAGTGACACTATACGTGCAACACTTAGCTACCCACATACAAACATCACACACATATGTTACATACGTGCACACCTCACAGGAAGGAACCTTTCTTTTTTGTTTGCGCTAGTTAGTGTAGAAAAACTTTTCTGATCACGAAATACACATACGCATCTTTTCTTCCTTCCTCTCAGGAGGACGGGAACGTGCATATGAGTATGTGTTAATTAGCTCGAATTTACGAATAGCAAATTAGTCAGATGACGACTTATTTGCAATTGCGATAATCACCCAAGCCGAGGTCCGGCCACTTTGACATCATTGTCCATAAAAACTTTCACGACTGAGTGGCCTAAGCGCTCGCCTCCAAGTTCGGTGAAGCTGTAAATGCTGTCAGAGGCTCCAGGGACCCTATGGCTAACAGTATAATCAGTTCTAAAAATAAAACCGCGGCTTGGCACGAGTTTGTTTCTACGTACCATGATTTTATTATTACTCATATTATTGACAATTTATATTCCGTATCAATTGAGCAGTGGCATGTATTTCCGTGTACAATTTTCATCAAAATCGCTTTAAAATGATTATTGTATTCTACGATTTCTAATACATTATTAAAGATTCTAGTAGCCTCTCAATTATGATATGATGTGTGCTTCCCCATACAAAAAAATTGATCAGAATCGGTTGAAAATTAATGAAAAGTTAATTTTTTTAACTTCTTTTTTTATTTCTAAAAGTAATATTGACATTTCTTATACCCTATCAATTGACCACCGAAATAAGCATCCCGTGTATAAAATTTCATAATAATCGGTCAAGCTGTTTTTGAGTTAAATGCAAACAAACAGACATACAAATATTTTTTAAAGGCATAATCGTGCTCAATATCGTTCACAGAGTATGTCTATCGGGAAATTTTGTAGAAATATTAAATGTACAGATAGAACTACAGATTTATTTATATAGATTATATCTTTATATTGTTTACTCATAAAGTCTAATGATTTTTCAATTTCATCATTTGATTGCTTTATTTGTATATTTGGGTGTTTCATTTTTGCCACTTTCGAGATATGCTTATTTAAAAGGGATTTTTGAGTTTCTTTCGTCATCCAGCATTTTATTTGCATAACTTTACAAATATAAAATTAATGTAAATTCCTAATGAGCGAGACTCGAACCATCGACCACTCGTACTATAAATACAACAGTGCCTACGAATCTGGTCATAACACAGCTGAGCCAATTCCACGACTCTCATAGTTTTAAAAATCCATAAGTATATGTTTTTTGTTACAATCATTTCCTATCATAAGTAACATTAAAAGTACACTCGTAGCAGGACGAAATCATAATCACTTGACTCTTGTCAAGATACGAAGTTCCGGAATATTTAAATTTTAGAAAGAATCTCTATATTTCTGAATCAATCACGCAAAGAGAAATCGCCATCTTAAAGAATTGATTATTATTGTTCTTAAGAAAATGACCAAAAGAAAGAAAAAAACTGAATTTACTTTTAACAGATCTTCATAGCAATATTTATTCGATACGACTTACAGTATACATTTTCGTAATAAAATATCAAACACTTTATATTTATTTATTTATTTCAGGAAATCTACAGCTCTTAAATTCTAACTTACACAGATAATTAAGTTGACATATTGGCTTAGCCAAAATGATTTCAATCGTATTACAATAAAGATATAACATTTCTAAACCCCAACGAAATTATTAATTAAATATTATTTGCATCAAAAAGAACGATGTAGTACTTCTGGTGTGAATGCGTATGTGTATGCGTGCGTGCGATGTGTGTGTGTGTGTGTGTGCGTGCTTGCGCGCGCGCGCGTGGTTGTGAGTTTGTGTGTGTGTATTAATCAAACTCTGAATTAATCAATATCTTTTATTCTAAACGCTGCATTACTGTCAAAAAATATGTCCAAACTTTCAGCTTTAGCATTATATAACTGTGTACATTATATCAACACTGAATTACGTGCATAATTAGTCTTTGGTATACGAACGTGAAAGGTCTGGGGTTTACGGATATATTTAGTTGTAGTTCTTAGACCAATTCGTTCCAACAAACATGAAAAATCGATTTTATTGTTCATCAAATTATATAAAAACATCAGATCAGGTACCAAACGTCTATGTTTCAGGGATAACATACCCAATTCCCGTAAGTTCTCATTGATATCCGATGATAAAAGCATATCACGACGTCTCAGCATCTTCAAAAATTTATTTTGAATGTTTTCAATTCTATGGCTATGTATTTTATAATAGGGAGTCCATATTTGAGATGCAAATTCTAAAATACTTCTTACATAAGCACAAAATAAAACTTTCATAGACGAATTATTTTTAAAATGAATTGATAATCTAGTTATGAAGCCCAACATTTTATAAGATTTCTGAGTAATGTACTCATAGTGATCTACATATGATCGAGATATACTCTCAGATCCCTAACGCATGTTACTCTGGAAACTATTGTATTATTGTGTCTATAATTATATTTAAGGACTTTTTTTTTGCGCGTGTATGTAATGTACTGGCATTTGGCCACATTAAGATCCAAAAGATTAAGTGAGCAGTATTCGCTCAACCTATCTAAATCTAATTGCAAATTGTTACAATCATCAACAGTATATATTGGCATAAATATTTTAGTGTCATCAGCATACATAGAGAAGTTTGCATACTGAAAGCAGGAACCAATGTCGCTCACGTATACGTTAAATAATAGGTGTCCAAGATGAGAGCCCTGGGGTACACCCGATGCAATAAATAAGAATCTGGACAATTGCTTCCCTATATTAACTGTCTGAGACCGGTTATCAAGATATGATATTAACCAACGCAGTAGATCACCATGAATACCTATGGCTTCAAGTATCTTTATAATAACTGAGTGAGATAACCGATCGAAGCACTTTGCATAATCGGTATAAATAGTGTCAACTGGCATGCCATCATCCTTAACACCAATTACATAATCTGTGAAGCTAGCGAGATTCGTAACAACTGATCTTTTTTGCATGAAACCATGCTGATTGACGGGCATACAGTTTTTTAATAGAGGGTATATTTGATTATGAATTACAATTCAAAAAGCTTACTAAAGACTGGTAGATTTGACACAGGCCTATATGTTTCGATTTTCGTTCTTGAATCACCCTTGTGAATCGGAACGACCAAGGCTTCCTTCCATTTCTGAGGAAAAACGCTTGCACTAAGTGATTTATTAAAAAAGATGCTTAAAGGTTGAGCTAAAATAGTTGCACATTTTTTGCGAAGATAGAAGGAATACCATCGCTACCTGGGCCTTTACTACAGTCTAGTGAACGGTAAGTATTTAAAAACCTATTCCCTGGAAATTAATATTTTAGAAATACTAGCACAGTACTAGTATGGTATGTAGTATAATGAATAAGTAATGTGTAATGTAATGATTTGAGATGTTATTATGAGTAAGTATAATATGGTAACTCGTATGTAAGGTTCCCAAGACACAGGCATGCCTAGTTTGGGGCCATTGTTAAAATTTAAGTTGTTGTAATAAATATTATTATATTATTGTAATAAAAATATTATATTATTAGTTAGGTGTGGAGATGAGCAAATTGCAGTCATTTGTATCACATGGTTTTCTATATACAGAACAAAAATATTCTTCAAAGGCCTCGCATATCTCTCCTGTTTCAAAATAAGATTTACCCTTAAACGTTACCCTTTTCGGTATATTTTACCACCTTTTAATTCTTTAGCATAAAGCCAAAAGGATTTTGGATTCTTAATTCTTAACTTCTCGCATCTGATTAAATAATTTCGCCAACAATCAGCCTGAATTCTCTTTTGTCTTTGTCTGAGTGCTACAAAAGTATCATAATCCCGCGGAATTTTACTATGCTTCCACAACTTATGATATTTAAGTTTTACATTAATTATTTTCACTTGACTTCTACTATACCATGGTGGATACTTATGAGATACCATATTGAAAGTAGGTACGAAATCCTGAATAACCTTAGAGATCACAGAGTTCATAAAAGCTACTGCGTCATCCACACTGCGCTAAAATAATTCTTGATCCCAGTTAATACTCTCGAATTCCTAAATATTATATATTATACTATATAGATTAAATTTTTTAATTTATTGTGATTTAATTTGTTAAAGTTTAATTTTAAAGTACATATTTTGTTTTTTCTCATAATGTATTACCAAATTCATACCTGCTTTTTTTAAATTAATTATTATAACTGCTCACCTGTGTAATCATGTCATAAACTCCTATAGTTAACATTGCATTTGTTTAGTCTTTTTTGTTGGTAATTTTATAATTTGTCAAAATGTAATTCTTGTTGGTTTTTTATAATAAATAAATAGCCACATAATCCCCTTTGTCAAAGAAAATATTTTTTTTTGGTGACTCATGTACCGGTCTAATATGTAGCCCAGGTAGCATCAAGATGATAGCAGGATGATGTGGCAAATCCTCTGATATCAATACGGATTCAGCGCCCGAGATTCCTGTATAACTATTGCTAAACAATAAATCTAAGAATTTACCGTTATCATTCGCAACATGATTATATTGACCTAAATCAAATTCTGAAACCATATCATAAAACTGTTGACAAGAACCCTCAAGAGAGCCTATATAACTTAATGAATATCCGGGAGTGCCCGAACAATGCAGCGAAGCAAAATTAAAATCACCTATCAAAAGCAAATGATCCCCCGCTTAATGACTAAGAATGTCATTTATATAAAGACCAGCACTATCGAGGACAGGATCCCGCGAAGAACGAGTGCCCGAAAGGTAGACACAAACCACATGTAAATCTAATTTAGCATTGATTGCTCGTGCCGGCAGAATTATGTGCACCGCTTCAAAGAACGCTGGGTATGGTAGTGAAACATCAACTCCGACACTAGCACCAATCTCACGCTTTGTAAGCACCCTCACTCCTCCGCCACGAGCATGACCTGTAGCGATAGCATTACGGTCACATCTAAAAACATCATACCGACTATCCGATACTTCGGTATCGTAAATACCATCCAATAACCACGTTTCTACTGTAACTACCAGATCAAAATTAATTGATAGCAAGCCCTGACTAAATTGCATCGTCTTCCGATACGTTCCGTATCTCATAATAAAAAAAAAAAATTGGTTGCCTGTAAAGTCGGTATACGGGCGAAAGTTTTACGTGACAACGACTTTATGTCTGTCTCTCTCGCTCTTAGGCGGGCTAACCATGCCCGAGTGGAAGGGACGCGTGCCTCTCACTCGCTCTCATTGTGAGCGCATAACGTGAGCGGAGCGTAACGCAGTTTCTTGAAGTGTCACCCGGCAAACCAATTTATAAGACGTTGTCACGTCAAAACCCAAACCCTTATGGATCAATTTGTTGTTCGTATATTATCAAGATAATTATTCTCGATAACGACTTGACTCAACGCATCGCAGAGATACAGCACTTCATAGCCTATATAACACTCAGTGACCGATTATACGGAACCTATATTGTACTTCCCATAGACATAGATCCTTGAAATTTGGCACGAAGGGAGGTTTTTTAACAAAGGATAAGGAATAAAACCGAAAATAATTAATTTCTTAATCCTTATAGAACTATAATGCAATAACATTTATAATATTTTACGTTTATGATTTTTTGAAAGGGGCTTGAGAGATATAGTTGAAATTATTACTGAGACTTATGACTTATGACTTCTGACTTCATACTGCTATACAAAAGTTAAGTTTCTAGGTTAATGTAATAAAGAGATACAACCCTTCATAATAAAAGTCTAAAAGTCGCACACATTGACCAATTTTATCAAAACCTGTACTATATACTATTATAGGGTAATTTCAAGAGACATTATTTTTTGAGTCAATGGGAGGTTTTTAACAAAAGTTAATTAATAAATACTAATTTAATGAATTTACGATATGGTGTGAAATTACAACGCGATAAAAAAAATAAATAAACACTTACAAATGACTTCAGGTATAAAGTTGAAATTAATAATACATTCTGAGGTTTACAGTGCCGTAATGGCGTAATTAAACCAAGTCTCTAGGTTAACGCAATAAATAAATACAGCTTTTCATAATAAAAGTATAAAGTTCACATTTAGTGACCGATTATTTATCAATACCCATAGGGTATTTTTTGGAAATCTAGAGTTTTAGGGCTCGTGTAGACAGCGCCGCGGACGCACCGCCACCGCATGATCGCTTTATCACTGTTACTTTATAAGTAATACAGTACTAGCCGCGAAAATTATATGTGTAGAAATAATAAACATGTTGAGTTTAACTAAAAAAGCTCATTGTTTGCATATAATAGTTTTATTATCTAATAATTTGTGAATGTTTTAATATTCATCCGAAGATAATCACAAAACGTACACTAAGTAAGTGTATGGAAACCATCATGTAGTTCTGTTTGCATCAAAATAGGATGAAACCATAAGCGTTTATTCTTCTTACTTTTATTTAGCTATTTCTTTACAATACAATTTCTATAGTATGCAAACACTACCTCCTTTTTTTAGTTAAATTCATCATATTTTTATACACGTATTATGTTCGTGGCTAGCGACGAATTACTATAAATGTACAGTGATATAGCAAAAATGTGGCGGCTGCGCGGTTGCGGCACGTCCGCGGTGCCGTCTACACATACATGCCTTTAACATACATAAGTTAAGAAATAAATGCGAAAATAATATATCTCGAATCCACCTTGCACCAAGATTTTTTTTAAAATCTATTTATATATATTATAAAGCGCAATAGATTGTTTGTTTATTTGAACGTGCTAATCTCTGGAACTGCTTGTGCATTTTCAGTTAAATTATAATGCAGGCTCGCGTGACAGCAGCGACCGTCGATGGATTACGATCTTTCGGTGGTAGGGCTGTACTTATCATCAGGGACAGTACCGTCAATTTTCTTTGCTACTATAAAAAAAATACAGGTATATTTATAAAAAGAAACATATTATTCTGTTATTATAAAACTAATAGGGTGCTGAGTAAATTTTTTACTATCATACACTAGATGTGGGTTCTTTTTTCTCGAAATTTAGTAATTTATACATTGATATACCTATATAAATAAATCTAATATTTTAGGTATTTATTAGCAATAATAATGTATTTTATATTTAATAATCAGCCTTTGAATAATACAAACAATATAATGATAAATTTTCCATTCATTTCTAGTATACTATTCATATAATTTAGCTACATTCATAGTATTTATTTGATTATTGATTTTTATAAAATTTCGCTCACGTGGACTACAGAATTCCCGCGCGAATCATCCTCTTCCACTCCTGGCTATTTTAAAGATAAAAATGCTTATTATAGCAGTTTCTTAGAAGATACACATACACTATCGCTGACTTTTTTGTAGGTCTCTTAAATTTCTACATTTAAGTAGTACATTAATTTGCTATATATTTTATGGTTAACTCACTGTAAGCGACTTAAGCGCCCGAATTGATTCACCATGACCAGTTTTTTTAATATTTGCGTGGAACCCTAATTCTTTTTCTAAAATAAAATTACCCTAAGTTACTCCTTATAATATCAGGTATGTACCAGTGAAGTCCCGTTAAAATCGGCTCAATCGTTTCGGAGATTACCTGGAACAGTTAATCAGTCAAAAAATTTAAAAATAAGTTTATTGTTATAGTTATCGTGTACACTTTCATATGCGTTTAGTAAAAAGCTGTAATTTTGACATAACAAAAAAACACTTAAATTTTATTAATTGTATAGATGTCACTACACACTACGATCACAGCTAGGAAGTCAAGTTACAGGGTTCTAAGAGCTGTTTGTCCGTAGTGTGGTATATACTTGAAGCGCAGCGGTGAACAATAATAATATTGTATGCTTTTTTAATCAAAAACAAAATTCGATATAACTTGTTATTTTTAAGATAAATTATAAGAAATGTTAATGAAGGTTATCTGCAAATATAACGCATTAAATATTATTAACCGCAACCACGAGAGCGGTTTCAGAGAATTATTAACGAATCTATTTTTTTTAAATATACTAAGCATGACAAAATTAATGTACGTATCTGATGGTAATTACGGTATAGTCCACAATTAATAACGGTGATGTCATTTTCACGCCTCGTTTGAAGGACCCAATATCATAGGAAGGAAGGGACACGTAAGTAAATACAGTGTAAACTCTTTATAACGAAACTCAAGGGATTGAGCATTTTTTGTCGTTATAGAGAGTTATCGTTATATGGAGTGAAGTTTCTATATGTGGGTTTTAACGCAAACCAACCAAGTTGGGATCACTTCAACGTTATAGGGAGTTTATCGTTATAAAGGATAACGTTATAAAGAGTTACACTGTATATGTATATAGTATATTAGCTTAACACTCCATACTTTGAAAATATAAGTTATTCAATAAGTAGCGTCTAATAATACAGTCAAGCAACAGTGACCAGTTCCGAGAAGTCCCCACGTCTAAAAGGTCACTCCCCCACTTTCGTATGAAGTAACATGATAGCATTTGGTGAAATATTTCTTCATACCTGATCATTTTTAGCAGCTTTACGAGAAACAACTGTCTAGAACGCCATATTTTTATATATATGCGAAAGAACCTGTAAAACATCTCTCTGTACACCTGGAAAAGTTGTAAATAAGGGCTGGGCTATCTGCAATGTGAATGATGCAGACGTTAAAGTCCATCGAGCCGCTTGGTGAGCCTGTTCTACCATCTGCACCTTGGTGAAGGTCTTAAAAACTGTCCATCCTAATTTTCTTTTCTATATTTCATAATAGAACCAGACTTGCTAGGCTGCCGAGCAACGACTTTATAGTAACTTCATTTCGGTTGAAACCTCACCAAAGAAGCTTGCTCATATCTTTGCCGTACTGTGAAGCAGTGGAACCATCTCCTGGTAAATGTATTCATTCAGTAATCTTCTTCCTACAATGTTGGGTTCTTCAAACATAATGTGAAGAAATATCTAAGCAAGCTGACATGACAGCGACGACCTGCGATTGATGCATTGTACTTACCATCAGGTATAGTGACGTCACTTTATTGTCACAATAAAAATAATAACAAAATTTCTTCGACAACTTCCACGTTTTGCTTCTGAACGTTACTCTATGTAACTTTTTGGAATTTGTTAATTCCCATATGACTTTATTGGGTTAACAGATTCTGATAAATCCTTTTACTTAATTGTTATTCTAAGTAATTAAGATTATAAAATTTAATTTATCTAAGTGACGTGCCAAGAGCATAATTATTAAAATAATAATTGTGAAATATTTTATAAAAATGTCTCAATACAGAGAAATCCACTATTTATTTGTAATGTTATTGACGAAATTAAACATCACTATTAATTTGAAGCATACATAATAGCAGCAAGTTAATTGCTATGCACACGACAACTTATCACTCAACGATTGACCTCTAATACCTCTGATAAGGTGATAATACAAACGCATATAAGTATAAAAGTTCCCTCATTAAATTTATTTTGAGTTTTTGCATATAACATGGTAGGTATTCGAATAGTAACAATGTACAAGCTTTTAGTCCTCTCTGTTCTTTTGACCATCGCTCAGGCTAACATCGACCAATTCTTGGGTAAGGCAGTAACCCTTGTCATGACTACTGACACTAACCACAAGGAATATTCTTCTAATTGTCAATGGTACACCTACAGAGAAGTCAACGGCACTACCTGCACCTGCGGCGACAAAACCAATGTTCCATTAGTGTCTTATTATATAGAACCAGGAACTCCTTATCTACAATTTGCAACAGTAGAAGTCAAAACCTTCGAAGAAGTTAATGAAACCGTGAAGATTGTGACATGTACCTGCGGTGACGATGACCACGTCTATATTCGTGGCATTTAAAGAAATAAACGATAACTATTACATTACATATGCAGCACCGGTAATCCCGGACGGATCTATGAGGGTTATGTTAAACGCCAGGGCTTTGCCAACACAGGCTGACCTTGACAAAACAATCAGTAGTATCCCGCACTTGAAAAACGGTTTCCAATACACTGTATTTTGTGGATTTCATTGATTATTAAGACGTCAATTGAAGATGTTTTATGATGATGATTGGTTTTCCTATGGTTTCCGTATTGTTTTCTTATTTTTTTAATTCATTTTCCGTGTTTTTCATTTTGTTGATAATAAAATTATATGACTGTACAATTATTTTATAGTATTCCAAAAACGGTCCAATGATTGTACTGAGTATTTAAGACGTTGTCAAGGAAACACACAGTTAGGCCGAAAGAAATTTATTATCAAAAGATTACATAGTACCATAAATTGCATTACATTTCGTTAGTGCGAGTGATACTAGTGACGGCGCCACCTATCGCGGTAAAAGTAAAAAATAACGAATTTATATACTCAGTTGACGCTTTAACATGACTTTGTTTTTATTTAAGTACAACTGTTTTTTTATTATTATATAAAACAATAATCAGGCATCCAGTCTATTTAATATTAACCGGTCACTACATTAACACTATTGCTATAAACAATCAATCTCAAACACCGATGTGCTGAGGCCAGATAAATTAGGTTGCAACTCCTGAAGACTATGCTTGTTGCCAATCACAACCTCCTTATCGTACATTTTAAATCCATTAGTAATCTGTTACCGAGTTTGCAATTTTTCCACACTGCCAAGTATCCTTCCCATAATCCACAATCCACTACAAACAGTGTTGACAGTCATGCGAGAATTACAAGCCAAAAACTGAGCCAAAATATATAGTTATCGTATATTTGCATTTTATTTGTATGCAAACTCCATATTTGTAGCTGTAAACCCTGACTTCCGGACAACGGTAATAATTATCATATTTGGTAATATGATAAAACGTTAAATTTTTTGGTTAAACTAGAATAAATTTTTTTACTACAATTTAAATTTAAATCACAAGCAAAAAAATGGCATTCTTAGTTCATAACGATTAATATTTATTTCATATTAATTTATTATTGTATTTTTTATTAAATCTTCTATATTTATTAAAATATCAGTATTATAATATTAACGTTATGAAGAAAGGTCTTGTCCAGAGTACTCTAAACTGACAAGCGTGCGTGAAAAAATTAATGAATAGTTAAGAACAAACGATGTGTGCCAAGATTGTAGAAAGTGGAAGGACGTGATCTCTGCTTACCCTTTTAGTAGAGAGGCATGATGTATGTTTTTGTTATAATAATTATGAAATCATTAATAAATTCGTTTTAAAGTTTTATGCAAAAAACAAGTCTTTAATACATATCACCACGAAGATAACAGGTTGTAAACATTAAAAAATAATCTTAGGTCACGATTCCGACTGTGGAAATGTTTTTTAGGTATTTCACAAACAGTTTCTGGGTGTCATTTAAATACGCAAGATAAGATATTTAAGTTCATAATTTTGTTCGTGATATTCGCTATAGTTGAATTTAGTGACATCGATGACTACTTAGGTAGGACTTAAGCGTTGCAGCCTTCCCGAAGGGAAACGGCAATGAAATAGAATGCAACTGGTACACGGCAAAAGTAGTTGACGTTCAATGTGCTTGCGAAGACGACACCCAAACAACAAATGTTAAATTATTGTCTTACAAATACGTTCCCGATAATGCAACACACGCACTATTCGCTATATCAGAAGTTAATATGGCCGCGGAAGTTGTGGATGCTTTGATGAAATGAAAGTCATGTAAATGTGGTGAGCATACTTATCTTTATGGAGTTTACCGATCAGTAAATAACAAGTTCTATGCACAGTACATTATGTTCCCAGTTCAAGATAATCGAATTGCAGCTGTCTTAGCTGCAAGATCCGGAACAACGAAATCTGAAATTGAGAGCACTATTCAATCGGCGGATGATCTGGAGACTAGAGAATATCGTTTGATCGAATTAATGATTTGTTTGTTAGATTTCCGTTTCGGAGATTACCCGGAACAAACAGACAGACAGACAAATTTTTTTAAAATTTTTATTTTGTTATATTTTTCGTATATACTTTCATATGCATTTACTAAAAAACTGTTATTTTGATATTACAACCAGATATTTCAATTTTATTAATTGTATAGATAAATGATCTTATTGACATTTCTTGTAATCATTGTATACTTACTATATGCCACTGACATTTTCATAATATTGACATGTAAAAAAATGTGACAATGATAAATTTAAGGGCATTAATAATAATATTGAATTAATTATAAAGTGGATTAATAAAAAATAATCTGACCAACACAAATTATATTCAATTTAATACATACGGAAGAGTACACAAGGACATGTACATTTGCTATAGAGATTCTGAAATAACAGTGGTTGAAGAAACAACATTTTTAGGCTTTAGAATGGATATATACCTGAACTGGAAAGCCCACATTGAATAACTATGCAAAATTAAAAGTTTTGTTTTCGTGTTGTAGAAATTAAGAAAAACTTGTACTCTAAAAACCGTATTGGTAGCGTAATACGGATATGTTGCCTCCGTAAACTATGGTCTAATACTATGGGGAAACTCTTTTGATGTTCAGAGAGCCTTCATAGCACATAAAAAATGTGTTAGGGCAGTTGGTGGTATACCCCCATGGGAGTCATGCAGACCCTTGTTTAAAAACCTACGTAAACTGACTTTGCCCTGCATGTATATAATGGAGGCAATTAAATTTGTTAAGAAACACCCGAACTTGTACAGAACAGCTAGGGACATATTTCCCAGAAATACCAGGAATACTGACAGAATTGTCTTACCTAGAGCACCAAAAACGGCATACAATAAGAAATGTTAAGCTATGTGTGGACGTAAGTATAATGTTGTCCCTTACGATATTAGAGAACTGCCAGAAAAAAGGTTTGTCAGAAAATTAAAATTATAGCTAATAGACAATTCATTTTATTTTATCACAGACTGCAATAATAAGGTTGTACGTAAATATGTGTATGTAAATACGTGTGCAATATTGTACGTATAGTTATTCTAAGTAGGTGTAATATGTTAAATTTTATGAAAATCAATTTAATTAATGTATTGTTTTTATGTCGCAATGTGACTAAATGTACCCGGACTCGTATAAACCAATCACAACAGTCAATCGCTTGTAACCTACATTTACGACAAATAAATTGATATAATAAGATTATTTTTAACTTGTTAAGTTTAAGACAAATTATAAGAAAATGTTGATGAAGGTTATCTGGAAACATAACCCATTAAATATTACTAGCATCTTCATGCGGTTTTGCCTGTATTACAAGGATTGCATATATCGTGCAACCATGAGCTGCGGTTTCATAGAGTTATTATTATTATTTTAAAATATACACTAGCATGACAAAATTACTGTACGCATCTAATTGTGATTACGGTATAGTCCATAAACAACGGCGATGTCATTTTCACGACTAGATTGAGGGCACCAATATCATAGGAAGGAAGGGACACGTGAGCAAATATATATGAGCTTAACACGTTATATTTTGAAAATATAAGTTATTCCCTCAGTAGTGTCTACTGGTACAGTCAAGTAAGAGTAACCAGTTCTGAGAAGTCCTCAAATCTAAAAGGCCCCTCCCCTATCTTCGTATGAATTACATGATATCATTTAGTTAAATATTTCTTCACACCTGATTATTTTTACTTGCTTTACGAGAAAGAACTGCCATGAACGGCATATTTTTGTATATTTGAGACGGATCTTTAAGATACCTCCCAATATCCTGGACAAGTTGTAGATAAGGACTATCTGCATTGTACCTGTTGCGGACAGCGAGCGGGGCGAGCGAATAACGATAGTCTAATAGTATAGAATGAACAAGTAAATGAAATAATACGTGTTAGGAATAAGGTTTATAAATACGTGTTAGGAATAGATATAATAATATGAACTGAATATGTGTGAATATGTGTATTTTAAAACGATTAGAATAAGAATATAGCTAGTTGTAAGTTTAAATGTATAAATTTCACTAGTTGTAAGGATGAACCATGCCAGACTCGAACATCTGGCATGGTGACTCATGGTACTGCCGAGAGCGCGCACACAGGGCGTGCGCGCTCATTGGCTGAGCGACGCCCCGCACGGAATCCATCGCACTACCGGTTGCGAGGCAAAGGGCGAGGTTAAATATAGCGGAGAGGGCGGCAGTACTGCGATCAGTTCGAGAAACACTACAACAACAGCAAGCAGCGAATCTACGATCAGTTCGAGAAACACTACAACAACAGCAAGCAGCGAATCTACGATCAGTTCGAGAAACACCACAACACCAGCAACAGCAAGCAGCGAATCTACAAGCAAACTACAGTCAAGAACGTTATTAAGAAACCACATTGTTACTACGAACTACTGTAACTTTGTAAGAAACAAGAATAAAACAAGCGCTATTAATTTAGCACACATTAAAATATTGTGGACGTCTTTTATTCACAATAGTACCTGTACTTACTATTATGTATAGTGACGTCACTTTATTGTCACAATAAAAATAACTAGCGGTCGCCCAATGATCGAAATTCGTCCAGCAACTTTTTAATCATAGTAGTAGATTGGTTTTCTGTTTGACATTTGCAGTATGAACCTAAACAATGAACATTATATCACTTGCTGTCACTTTTCATTGTGTGACAATATCAAAGTTTTGAGGGGTCTAAGTTCAATGGCACTGGGCAATACGTTACTAATTGTGATTGGCACACCCATAGTAAAGTCAAAAGTACTAGCTGAATATGCGGCGACAAGACCAACATCCCAAAGGTGGACTGGACGAGATTGTAGTTGGCCGTGTGTTGGAGCGGCCGGTAAGATTCGCTGACTATCCGCATCCAGTGCCATTGTGTTGATGAAACGTACGAGAGCTTGGAAGTCCTTCCTGAGTCCGGCGGCTTCGGGATCTTCACCGACGGCAGTAAGATCGACGGTGGAGTGGGAGCTGCTGTGACTTGGTTTAAAGAAGGACGTGAGACCAGGTTCTCCGCGTTTCGCCTAGAGCCCTTCTGCTCTGTTTTCTAAGCCGAGCTGAATGCGTTGCATAAGGCGATACAGATGGTGTACAAGGCTGGTGATGGGGAGGTCAGTATTTTCAGTGACTCTAAGTCGTCGCTGGAGATGCTGGTTAACCCAGTCCCGCCTCACCGTCTGGCCCTTGCAATTCAGATGGCGATACGAGCTATTAGAGCGGAGAGGCGTGCGGTGCACTTGTACTGGGTACGGGCTCACGTTGGTACGGTCGGAAACGAACGTGCCGATGTGTTGGCGAAGAGGGCCACCCACAAGAAGACCGTGGCTGACTATGATCGGTATCCGGTGTCTTACGCAAAGAAACTCATACGGGAGGAGACTTTCCTTAAGTGGCAAGCGCGCTACGAGTCCTCTGACATGGGTGGGGTGACGCGGGTCTTCTCCCCGAAGGTGACATATGCTCACCGGGTGTTGAGGAAGGCCGATCTGTTACCCGCTCATGTCCAGGCATTCACAGGCCATGGAGGATTCGCGGCGTTCCTCTACCGCTTCAAGATAAAGGACAATCCCGCGTGTGAATGCGACCCGGATACGGCCGAGACAATCTTCCATCTCATTATAGATTGTCCACATTTCGGCTCGTCCAGGTTTGAACTTGAGTCCAGGCTCGGTTGCAGGATCGAGAGGGTCACACTACATACCATGATGGTAGATGTATTGTTTTAAATGTTTTCTCCCTAGCATGCGGGGTAGGAATTTGGATAGGTATTTTGCCGGCCACTCACCTCGGGCATGCTGATGTTGATTTTCGTGGCTTCTATGCACTGCACATCACGCACTGTTGAAGCACTATGGAACCCCGGGGTTTGTGAAGTCCGAGCTTAACTATTATTTGATTTATTGTTTTAATTTGCGACGGAGACGCGATAGTTTTATGCGCTCTGTTAGGCGACACGTTTTGTCTTTTTTCTGTTTCTTCAACTGTCACTCGTCGCACGTGAGTTTTTGGTTTTGTTTGTAGATGGCGCTAATAGTGGCCGAGGTAGGAAAAGTTATGAATGAATATATGCATGCTCTAACATTTCCCCCCACTTGAAATCATCATAGGATTTCACAATTAAATTGATTGAAAATTGAGTTAAAGATTGAAAAGTTAAAAGATTTTAAGTTAAGAGTCGTCCATGGTCAGTCGAACATCCTTATGATAACAGATCTTAAGAATCCTAATATTAAATTAAAATTAAGCTAAATGTTAAACACTTAAGATAACCTAAAGAACTTTATGTACTAGTTTTGCATAGGCAAAGGACAAATCTTTGTAACAGGTCGACAAAGTAGACCGTTAGCTGTGCGGAGAGTAACCACCCGCACTACACCATCGGTGCCAGGGTGCACGCATTCGATTTTCCCATAACGCCACTCTAATGATGGTAGACGCTCATCGACCATGAGAACGACGTTGCCAATCTTAACATTGTTAGAATTTACGATCCATTTTGATCTTTGTTGTAAGGTATGAAGGTAATCACGCTGCCAAGCTCGCCAAAAACATTGAGTTAGTTTGGTAAGCGTATTCCATTTTGCCAAAGAGCTGACGTAATCATTAGTAAGATCAGGTTCAGTTTTGAAACAAGGTACGCATTCTGATAAACGAGACCGAATTAAGTTACGAATACCTAATAACCAAAAACGTCTTTGGATAAGTGATTGTAAAGTTCGAGGACCGCAAGGTAAATAAAGAATATGATAATAGTCAATTAAAAGTTTCGAGAGCGGCGAATCCATTGGAAGTAAGAAAGGATGTGTCGCAGATTGCGGTATGTTAGCGTTTTTTAGACGTCCCCCCACTCGAAGCAACCCTGCTTCATCGACAAAAGGTTTCAACTTTTGGATGTTACGAGAGCAGTTTTGATATGATTGTATAACTGCGATCTCGTTTGAGAATGAGGTAGTCTGAACATGTCGAACTAAAGTGTTCAGTGAATACTCGAGTTCACTGACCGTAAGACCAGATTTGAGTCTGTACTCGGATTTTTGTTTTAAATTATTAATGAATCGGACACACCAGGCTAATACACGCTAGGTCCGGAAAAAGGAAGAATATTTATTCAAAACATGAGATACGACATCAGTGCTAGTATGGTCACTAACACTAATTACGTGGGAAATGTGAATAGGTTTTAGTTCGGGAACCGAATCTAGTTCGACCGTGTGATTTATAGGCCACGTTGATGTCTCTTTTGAGATCCAGTTCGGGCCTGACCACCAGGAGGGGGAAGCAATGAGTTGAGAACAGCTGAGCCCTCGACTGCAGTGATCAGCCGGATTGTCATGTGTTGACACATGATGCCAATTCTCAACACTGACGTTGTCCGTGATTTTAAAAACACGATGTGCCACGAATGTTTTTAGTTTATGTAGTTCAGTATGGAGCCACGACAAAACGGTTTTACTATCAGTAAAAGCTATCATACGAGTTAGATCTATATGAC
Source organism: Saturnia japonica (assembly GCA_033032175.1). NCBI lineage: Eukaryota > Metazoa > Arthropoda > Insecta > Lepidoptera > Saturniidae > Saturnia > Saturnia japonica. The sequence goes on from CM065317.1 coordinate 2,704,819, forward strand.
CGCGGAGAAGATTCCACACGTGCTTTAAAATCCGTGACAGTAAGACGGCACCACAAAGCTCCAGTCGGTTGACGGTAAGTGGTTTTAAAGGTGCTACATTCGACTTCGCAATAAGTAACTGAACAGGATTGTCTTTACTACCAAGCGCTCGTATGTAGACACAACAACCGTAAGCTTTTGTGGATCCATCGCAAAAACCTATCAACTCATAATGAATGGCCGTGGAGCTCGAGACTCGGCGTGGAAGTCGAAGTTCTTTGAGATGAATTAGTTCCTTCACAAAGTCTTGCCACTCTTGAGCTATATCAGATGGCACAGACTCATCCCAATTGAGTTGGTAGCGCCACAAGGTTTGTAAGATAAGTTTGGCTTGTAAGACTACTGGCGTCAACCCACCAAGAGGATCATCTATGCGAGCGACGTTTGAAAATATCGCACGCTTAGTGCAGTTCGAATTTAGCTGCGAGAAAGAATAAATAAAGATATCTTGAACTGGATCCCATATTAATACCAAGTATCTTTAACGTACGTTGATTTTGATCATCACAAAACTCTTTGGGAATTTGACAGTGCTCAGAAGGAATTTGAGACAGAAATTCTTTAGAGTTGCTACTCCATTTGCGTAGTTCAAACTGTGCACAGGCTAAAAGATCTACCAGCTCATCTTTGAGCTCTAACGCTGCATTAACTAACCACACCCGAACGACTGTAACTCAGCTAACAGTATTCTTTTTATTTCATGCGAAAATAAATTACATTATACCCATCATGTAAATTATAAAACGAAGTTGATAATATTGTACCATTTTGTAAGTGGAACAAGTCGACTTATTATTATTATTATTATTATTTCCTTATTATTTTGAATTTTAGTGTCATTTAAAGTATAATATAAAATATATATTAGTGGTTTGGCTTACTGAACATTTCTGAGGTTTTGTAAGCAGAAGACACTTGAGTTATTTTAATGCGCATAAGTTTATGTACAAATATATATATATATATTATATATTTTCTGATAGACAAACAACCTAAATATAAATATTAAAGGGCACACATCACTAATATATGTATTTTTGGTTTACGTCGGCCTAGTTAAATCAACACATATTATTTAAAGTAACAATCAATGTAGTTGTATACGACCACTAATATATCTTAAATAAAAATTGTCTGTCTTTTTATATGTCAAGATTTATCTGGAAAAACAGCTTGACCGATTCTTATAAACTCTTGTACATGGGATGCTTATGTTATTACTTAAATGATAGGCTATAAAAAATGGTAATATTACTTTTAAAATCCACAAAAAGTAATACAATTCTTTTTAAAAATAATTTAATAACTTCCAAACGATTTAAAAAAAAAAATTATAGGCGGTAAGCATGTCGTATTCTGGTATTTCATAATAAATAATAGTTTATAAAAAAAAAAAATTTTTCGATTTTGGTGAAATTTTGTACACGTGAAGTATATGTTATTCCTCAATTGATATCTTATAAAAATTGTTAATAATGCAAATAAAATCAATAACTTCGTAAAAAACGCGCACGGCCCCGCAGAATACTGCTAACAGCTATTAATAAAAATACAGACAGGTTCTTTCCGACAATAGTCTACATTATTATGTAAATAGTAAAAAATAATCTAAGGTCACAAGTCAAATTCTCGGAATGATATAAATTCACATATCTGCTAGAAGCACAGTATCTGGGAAGCATTTAAATAAACTTGACAAGATGTTGAAATTCGTAATCTTGTCCGCGGTATTAGCTATCGCTCAATCTAGTGACATCGATGACTACTTGTATAGGACATTAAGTGTTGCTGCGTTCCCGAAGGAAACTGGCAAGGAAATAGGGTGCAATTGGTACACAGCAAAAGTGGTTGACGTTCAATGTGCGTGCGGAGGCGACACCCAAACTACCAACGTTAAATTATTGTCCTACAAATACGTTCCCGATAATGGAACAAAAGCATTCTTCGCTATATCAGTAGTTAATACAGCCGCGGAGGTTGTGGATGCTTTGATGAAATACAATTCATGTAAATGTGGTGAGCATATTTATCCTTATGCAGTGTACCGACCAGTAAATGAGAAGTTCTACGCACAGTACATTATATTCCCAGGTCAGGATAAACAAATTGCAGCAATCTTAGCTGCAAGATCTGAAACAACGAAAACTGAAATCGAGAGCACTATTCAGTCTGTGGATAATCTGAAGACTAGAGAATATCGTTTACTATGTGACTAGATTTGAGAGACCTTATCTATTTTGTTCGTGTTGAATTTTGTTAAATAATATTATACCCTTATAAAAATTGTTTTAATTTTAATAAATAATAAAATATTTTAAGAAATATGTCTCTTGTCATCAACATGGTTTTATATCCCGAAGGTCAACCAACACGAACTTGGTTCTGTTTGTAGAAAAGGCAAAATTGACTCTATGGATAGCAACAAACAAGTGGATGTTGTATATACAGATCTAGCAAAGGCTTTTGATAGCGTTTCACATGATCTATTACTACAATAACTTTCTGCCTACGGATTCCATGGGCCCATCCTCAAATGGTTCTTAACTAATGAATCGTTCTTTTTATGTTGTTATTAACGGGTATATATGTAAAACATTTAAAATTGGGTTAGGCATTACACAGGCCTGAAATTTAGGTCCACACTTATTTAATATTTTCATTAACGGCTTACCACAAAATTTGATTAAATCCACGCCATTCATGTTTGAGGACGATCTAAAAATAGCCCGTGTAGTGAAATCACAAATTGATGCGGATTTGCTTCAGAAGGGTGTAAATAAGCTTACCTATTGGTGTCTCGATAATGGCATGAAGTTGATTATAATTAAATGCTCTCATATGATATTTACCCGAAAACATCTTTCTACCCATTATAAATACAATATGCACGGGATATACTTAGAAACGAGAGAGCTCGTTCGTGATCTGGGAATACTATTAGATCGTTAGCTCACTTTTTTAGCTCATATAGACCATCTTACTAAAAAAGCAAGTAGATTACTTGGCTTCGAAATTCCTGGATATAAGATTTATTTATATAATACGTTAGTGAGAAGTATAATGGAATACTGCACTGTAGTATGGCGTTTACACTATGCAACACATACTTTGCGTTTGGAGCGGATCCAAAAACGATGTACTAAACACTTCGCTTATTTATTGTGTATTAAAAGAAAAGATTCTAGCTATCGTAAGTTACTAGACCAATTTAAAATTGAATCTTTATAACACGTAGAAATATATTTAATTTAATGTTATTATTCATGATATTTAAGAACCATAATTATAGACAGTCCTGAACTGCTGAGTATGTTTGGTTTCTGGATTCCTTCTCGTTAGCCTCGTTATTAAAATAACCTATTGAATTCTCCATTTAGAAAAATTGTTTCTGGTTTAAATTCTCCAGTATCTAGAATTAGCAAGTTGTACAATAAGTTCAATAACCTCGAATTATTTGGTATTAATTTAATTTAATTTAAAAAAATTAACCAGGTTACTACACAGGTTACACTTTAGTTTACAATAATTAGATGTATAAGATATAATTTATTCTTCATTTTAAGCGTAATTTATGTGCTATTTTGAATGTCTTTTAATTTATATTTACTGTTTTAGTAGTTACTTCGTTTTATACATATATAAGCAAGCTGTGTTTACTTATAAATTGTATATTGTAATCATAATTTATGTAACAATCTTTATAATGTTTAGCCTGCGCCAATATAACAATTGTTGTAAACCTATTAATAAAAATAAAAATAATATTGTATCCTGAAAGACGACGCGATATTGAATTATTATTTTATATTACATAATTGTGTCCAAGTAAAAAGTTTTACGTCTTAATACTTATGCTTAAATACAACAATACGTTGTCATGAGCTTATGTTAACAAGATACCCAAAAGTATTGCATGCCCTCTAAAGAATATAATTATATTTCGACGACTTCTTATAAAAGTTCGTAGCCTTGAACCAATATGCAATTCATTCCAATATCCTTACAATCAAATTACAAATAATTATACAGACAGGTTCTATGCTATATGTTAGTCTGTGTTGCAGATTATAGGTTGTTATGTAAATACTATCTAATATATTATCTAAGGTCACAAGTACAAATGTCGAAAAAATATCAGTTCGCATACCTAAACTTAAACTTTTAGTATATAATAAATTCGGCTCAAACAGCATCTCTGTGTGTGAAATTCGTAATTTTGTCTATAATATTAACTATTGCTCGATTTAGTGTTATCGACGCATACTTAGGTAGCGTACTTACTATAAGCGTTGCAGTGTTTCCAAAAAAATGGTTATGAAGTCAGATGCTACTGGTACACGGTAACAATGATCGACGTGCAATGCACTTGCGGCAACGAAACCCAACCTCCCGATAATAAATAATTGTCTTACAAATACTTTCCTGATAATGGAACTTAAGCATTATTCACTATATCAATAGTTAATACAGCCTTGGAGGTCGTCACAATATATTATATATCCAGATAATGATAAAGATACTGTAACAATGTTATCTGCAAGTTCCGGTAAAACGTAAACTAAGATTGAGAACACTATACAATCTGTGGATAATCTGAAAACTAGAGACTATGATTTATTATGTGACTAAATTGCAAGTCAAGAAATTTTATCAATTAGTATTTTGCCTTTAATTTTGTATTAAAGATGACGTTTAATTTTTTATAAAAGTGAATGTTTATGTTAAAAGACAACATGATGTTGAATTATTATTTGTTATTAAACATTTTGGATCAAAAAATAGTATATGCTACATCTATAATATAGGTACATCCATAATCCATATCAGTATCTTATGCTTACCAGTGTAAGCCCAACTTTTATTATAACTACATAGACACCAACAACAGATAGTTACTTAATGTACTGCACATGAATATTCGCAGTATTGACCGAAATTTTGAGGAAGCTAAAATATTGATTTTAAAAATGATAATTAAGTGTGATATCATTTTCACTGAAGGTTGGCATAGTAAATCGATTAACCTTCTATTTCTTGAGAGCTATATCGATCAAATGTCTGGATACAAAAACCAAAACGACATCGTTGTAATTTTATGTAAAATCTACTTTAAATTGCAAAATGATTGTGCCTGTTTTTTCAGATGCTAGTTTTTTTTATTTCTTATATACAATCAATCTATTGTTATTGTTGTTTTATATAGATCTGTACAAATTTCTTTAGTAGCTTTGCTACGGTCTGAGTTTAGGTTTGACAAGCTGATAATGAAAGAAATTCATTAAAAGTAGGTAATATAATAAAAATTATTACAATTAATATTACAAAAATTAAATAACTACGTACACGAAACAATAAAAAAACTAAGGGGACTCGTGGAGGATGGTATTTAAAGGGGAGGTTGAAACGGTCGCCCTCGCTTTTTACTTATCTGGTAGATGGTGGAAAGCGATGGCATGACTTCAAAAGGGTCTGTGTTTGGTTGAAGTGTTGCCCTGCTCCGCACTCATCGCTTGTTCGGTAGTATACTCGAAACCAGAACGAGGTAGATCCCACGTATGACAAGGTGCTGGGATACATTAACCCCTAATTAAGATAATGGATTCTACTCCTAACAAAGAACCATATAATCGACGTTCCAGATTTAAAGTCAGGAACAAACAGCTAATAAACACTCCAGGGAAGAAAACACTCAAAACGGAATTTCACAATATACCTATACGTAACAAGAGAAATGAAAAAAAAAATTAAAGCTGAATTACTACGTGAAATTAACGTTTTAACAATGTTAAGTATGATTAAAATACAAGAAATAAGTTAAAACATAATGCAAAAGTTACACGTGAAAAAATCTACGTGTCAGTTATCAGTGTCGATAATTTCAATAATCATTGGTATTTTAAATGGTTTACAGTTCAGCATTAAAGTTCTTTTATAATAAAAAGTATATGTACGTTGTATATATTCTGGTAAAGACTACAGACAATTACAGGTTATTACATAAGAACTGGAATATAATGAAGAAATTTAAGAAATAAATACCTTAATACAGTTACCAAAATACCATTATAAAGTCTCTTTGAAACTTAAAGGAAGATTAATAAAAAATCTTATAAGCTATTCTCAGCTCAACAATTTCGGAAAAATAAAGGCACCCATTGAACTCAGAGGAAAATTAACAAAAAAATCTTTTAAGCTGTTCTCAACTTTACGATTTCAGAAACTAGAAAGCTCAAGGTGACTAGCTTAATCACCTCACATTTCCACGATAATGTGGTCAAAGTTAAAACCAATTTCATACTTCTGTTCACCATAATAAAAAAAGCGGTATAAATGTTCAAGTATTTACTCCAGAGAATAACAAAAACAATTTTAAAATTAAGTCAGGCAAGCTGAGCAAGTTTAAATTTTTTAAAAAGTTAAAACCACAATTCATTATAAAATTTTAAGATATAATATAATATCAAAAAGTCATATTAAGTTTAACGCCCTCTATACAAATGGTGTAGTAACCATTATGATAAATCATTAATGGAAGTCCAAACCACTAACAGTTCCTACAAGAAAATAGCAGAGAGCGCAAAAATGAAAGCAATATAAATAATGATATTTCTTGATCTCTGTAAGTCGTTTGACACTGTCTCTATCCCCATTTTATTAAAGAAAATGGAAGAGTATGGGATTCGAAGGCAGGCTAATGAAATGTTTAGATGCTACTTCAACAACCGAAAATAATGCGTCACAATAAACAGTTACACAAGTTAAGTAATAAAATCTATATAATATGCGGAATCCCTCAGGGTAGTATTCTTGGCTCACCTTTGTTTCGTTTGTATAAATACATAAATGAGCTCTGTGTACTAAATATTCCAAATTGGAAAATTCACACTTACGCCAATGATCTGCTTTAATTCTTAAATATGAAACTAGGGAATAAGCCAAATTAAATGCAAAAAAAGCAGTTATAAATGTCCTAATTTACTAACTTTAAACTTAGTCAAAATTAAATACGTCACTTAATGGAATGTTCAAGTATGCCAGTAATGCTAGGTGAAGCTATGTCCTTGTATATATATACTGATCTTTCAGCCTGGCCATTAGATTCTGGATAATAAAGTGGTGTTTGAGCCAATTATTTGAATTCGTTCATTTTTTTGATTATGTGGTCAGAATGAAATTAGACACACCGTCTTCTTCTGATCTGTGTCCTTCCTAATGCCAATTAGCTGACGACGCTGTAGCATCATACGACGTCACTGTTGGAGAGACACCGCCGCTACCCTTACCAACATTAAGATCGGATCGCTCGAATGCGTGCGACGACAATATATTACGTCGCAATACGTTGACCGATCGTCTCGTGGTTGTATGACCGCCCCGCTCCGTGTGTGCATTTTTGTATTAAAAACATACTATCTGTTAACGTGGTGAAGAACATTTTATGTGGTGGAATACGCTTGTGTGCAGTGTTGGGACCAGACGTATCTACACTCCAGGCTAGATTGGGAAAGGAAGCAGTTTCGGAAGTTCAAGGTTAGTGGTGATGTTCCTTCCCATATATTCAATTGGATGTAACAATTGAAATGGTTGTCTGTCGTTCATTGCTCACTGAGCTATATTATCGAAGGCCGCACCAGACTAAGAGGCAAGCAACTTTATTCAATACCGCTGCCCCATGTGGTATGTGAGGGAATAGTAGGGAATACCGCAAAATTAACTTCTCGTATACACAAGTGTTTTCACATGCATGTAGCCCCAATTTCTTCTAAACTTCGAGAACTCGATGGAAACAAATTGTGCTACTATCTCAATCAATTTACTGTAGTAATCAAGCATCAGCAAAAAATTCTTTTTACTATAATACAACAAATCCATGTCCCATTTCGCCCATGACTTGGAAGTTATTTCATGCAGAAATAATTCTTCCTTAGTATTTTGCCTTTTAAAAGTTAAACAGCCGGCAGTTAATTCTGATCAAAACAACGATTCCCTAGCCCTCGGCATTTTTGTAGTCCTAGATGTGTCAAATATAATTAATTTAGCATATTCTTTCTTTAATTTCTTAGTATAATAATTCTCTGACTTTTCCATATCAACCCATGTGCTACTTGTTAATTCATCTCTATACTACCAACACGGGCTAAGTAAGTCTGGTAACCCTTTATTACTTCCTGGTAAGCCCTCTATAATCGCCTCCTTAAGTAACTTCAATTCTTTGTCTGCTTCTGTTTCGCTTTGCAGGATCTGATAATGCGAGTTTACCAAGTTATTTGAAGTACTCAGATTACAAACAGTCTCTTCTAATTCTTATTGCTTGCTTTCATTTTCTTCTATATCCTTTTATTACCAGGTTCCTATGAACGAAATAGTGAATCTACAATATAAAGATATTTCCCTGGTTTATAGTTACGCTTATGGTTAAAGTGAAGAGCTACAATCTGAGTAACATCCTCAGTAATCGAGCTGGTGTTTCTACTGATATTTTAAAAATTATAGTTGTAAGTGGTTTGTGATCAATTTTTATTGTGACATAAGTTCAACCAAAAATATACCCATAATTTTTTCCATATGCAAAGACACAATTATACAGTTCTTTTTCAATCTGTACATGCTTTTGTTCCATTTGAGTTAACACTTCGGAAGTGTAACATACAGGTAGTGCATCCTGCATCGATACTGCACCCAGACCACTTTTGCTAGCATACACTGATATCACTATGACTTTGCGCAAAACTGGCCTTCGCGATAAGGCCTTCTTTAGGTCTGGAATAGGTATTTTTCTTGGGACATGAACCACTGGCTTAAATCTATCAATCAATTGAGTCCTGTTATTGCCAGTCAAACAAACAAGTTCGTAAAAAACATCTTTATATTTATTTATAATATTATTACGCAAAGTGTTTTCATCAACCTGTGTGCCTGTAGTGTATCAAATCCAATATTTTACATAAATTTTTATCAGATACTGGACCTGAAGCAACATTTGCAATCTTGAAATCTAAAATAAAAATATATTCTATGTATGTACTTTATTTTTAAAGAACATTGTCCTTTTATATCAATTGACTGTCGGATGACTGTGATAGATCTTTTTTATTCAAACCTATTTTAGAAAGAAACCTCTCTAGCAACACATCATTATCTGCTCCTGTATCTATTTTAAAGCATATTATGTCAACATTAGTTATATTTAACTTAACAGATCATTCATAATTACCGCTATTTTAACAATAAATTACCTTCTTACTACAGTCTTCAATTTGATAAACACCATACACCCGCGAAAAATGATTCATTTGGGAACCACACAAGGAGTCTTGATGATCCGTTCCACACTGGTTGCATTTTCTCTATCCACTGAAAAACTTTTATGATGTGTTTTTTTCTTTCGTCCACTTGTATGATGTATGTATCATGACGTGAAAGCTCCGTTAATTATCGCTGGCAGTATGACTGTCTGTTCTACACTCACGATCCTCGTTCCTAGTCGGCACCTGCTGTCCATACGCGCGTATATTTTGAATTCACATAACTACGTTATCATTTTCTGTTTTGACTGAATTCTTTGCTTCCTGTATGGATGCAAACGACTGAGCTGTAGTCAAAAACTTGTCCAAGTAGAGTTTTGAAATAGGAAAATCTTTATCCTTTATCCGGTTGCCTTATCCTGCGTGAGTTCTATTTCTCGTAATAACCGCTCTCGAATACATAATTATACTCGTATTCTGTATCTCGCAAATCAAACGATCTTTAACCGGTGAGTGACAAAATAATTCAAACTTCCATGTAAAGGCAATTTTTTTTTATTGGTAAATAAATATACTCCTCCGAAGACTCACCATCTTCCTGATTTACGAGTGAAAAAAAAATGCCTTTTCACCGTAACATCTTATCTTAAAATATTTTGTTATTAATTATATCGTATGCTTTTTGAAATAAAAATAAATTTCCAAGATTATAACTTATTATGTTTAAGATAAACTAAGTAGCGTCTTTATACGGTTTCGCCTGTCCATACACCGCGCAAAGATGAGCTGTAGTTTTAGAGAGTTTCTGCCGAATCTATAACTTTGTATTCTTATATTAACTCGACAAAATAATTGTACGCACCTGATGGTAAGTACGGTACAGTACACAAATAATGGCAGGAGTCGTCGAAGTCATGCTGGCCTACTAAAATACCTTTTAGCGTCTGGTTTGAACACGTGGGAAAAAATATGTGTAGATATATAAGCTTACTCCTCCGTACGTTGAAAAAATTTATTATTCCTTAGTTAGCGTATACTAGAAAAGTCAATCAAAAGTGATCGGCTCTGAGAAGTCTATACACCTAACTAACCTTTCTATGACAATATAACAAGATAATATTTAGTGAAATATTTATTGAAACATGATTATTTTCACCTGCTTTACTAGGCACAACAGTCTTGAAAGGAATATTGTTTATATATTTGTAATGGATTGGATTTGAATGGAAAAAAACGAAAAGAGCGCGGATAAGCCAAAATAAGGTACCAGATACTGAAAACGTCCACTGGGATGACAAACTGTTGCCGGCTTCAGATGCACGCAAAACCCAAGAAAAACGTCTACTAACATTTATTTAGTATGGTAATAAAGAACAACTTATCGCAGTGCCAAAATTGGACAATTTCTTAGGAAGTTTACAGGCACATCGACAAAAATCTTCAAGGGAAAGTGAAACTGAATAAAGAAATGCTAGGATTTTACCTGACAATATTGGCTAAAAACTTCTAGAGATGACTATCGACAATTAATAGAGCTTCAATAGTTTTTCTTGCCGGAAATACAGCAAAGAAAGTTAAGATTCCGCCTCCAAGCGCCATAGATGAATGAATGACGAGAGCAATTTACAAAAAAAAAAATCATTACATATAGATGTCAATTCAAAATTACAGACAACGATAAGAGAGCTCTATTAGATATCTGCCTTTTTATTGTGATATCTTACGTCATACTCTGGTTGCAATATACTTTAAGAACAAAAGCACCTTACAAGGTTTTATGCTTTTTTGACTTACTAAACAATCGTCAAAACATCTCGAAAGTAGCTGCTATAGAGAAGTTCCAATAGTGTTTAATGGTATTTGATATATGGAGGGTCTGTCTTGTCTCTATTTAATGATGATGTATACCAAGAAACCAAATTAAAAATGGTTAGTATTTTAGCAAAAGAATTCGTTCATTTTTTTCTTTTTTTTTTGTGAATATAAAATATCATTATTTGAAGCTAAGTAATGATAAGTATTATCCTATAAAATAATTAAACAACAAGCTATCACTCAACGATTGACCTCTGATACCTTTGATAATATAATAATACAAACGTATATAAGCTTAAAATGTTCCTCATTAACTTCAGTTCGAATTTTAGCAGACAAGACTATAGGTATTCCAATAATAACAATGTACAAGGTTTTAGTCCTCTCTGTTCTTCTGACCATCGCTCAGGCTGACATCGACAATTTTTTTGGTAAGGCAGTCACTATTGCTATGTCTCCTAACATCACAGAATACGGTACTGATTGTGATTGGTACACCGTCAGCAAAGTCAACGGTAGTAGCTGCATCTGTGGTGACAAGACCAACATCCCATTAGTTTCTTTTCAGTTAGAAAAAGAAACTTCTGATATATTATTCGCAGCAGTAGAAGTCAAAACCTTCGAAGAAGTTGATGAAACCGTGAAGATAGAGAAATGTACCTGTGGTGAATATGAGCACGTCTTTATCGCATTTATGGAAATAAACGATAACTATCACATTATATATTCAGCCCCGAAAACTCTGAATGGACTGAGAAGAGCTGTCTTAAACGTCAGGACTTTACCAACACAGGCTGACTTTGACAAAACGATCAGTAACATCCCGGACTTGAAAAACAGAATCGACTACGCTGTATATTGTGGACTTCATTGATTTTTAAGACGTAGTATACACCACGTAATCAATTTTATAATTATTATTGTCCATATTGTTTTCGTATTTTTTAAATGGTTTTTCCGTGCATTTCATATTGTTGAAAATAAAATCATATATATGGCTTTGTTTTTATTCAAGTACAACTGTTATTTGTTATAATATAAACCAATAATCAGGCATCCAGTTTACTTAATATTAACCGGTCACTACATTCCCACTATTGGTATATACAATCAATCTCAAACACAGATGTCCTGAAGCCAGTTAAATTACGTTGCAACTCCTGAAGACTATGCTTGTTCCCAACTTCAGATCGCAAATTCTAAATTCATTAGTATTCTGTTACTGAGTTTCCAATTTTTCCACATTGACAAGTATCCCTCCCATAATCTATAATCCAATACAAATAACATTGTATAAATGAAGTGGTAAATGAAGTAGCTTTTGTTCGTAACGATTAGTATGCCATGCCTAAAAATAATGCTTATAAATCACTTAATAATATTAAAAAAAAATTTGTCATATAATAACTTATTGTGGCTTATGCATAAGGAGCAGGAATATGCTATCGCGAACTTTTGTTTAAATATACTAATGCCCAATATTTTTGTAAAACATTGTATTTATTTATCAATAACCATTACGCCAGAGCACGCGGATAAAGCAGTTCGGAAACACTTCCACATGCGACATACTTAAATTACTTAATTAAATATTTAAGGATTGTTGAGAGATTTAGCATAATGTTAGATAGCCTACACTATTTATCGTGAAACTGGCTATCATATACAAAAAGATTTTTTCGAATGTGACCAGATAGTTCTAGAGATTAGCATGTTTAAACAACTCCTCCGCTTTATTATATTAGTGTAGATAGTATAGATATACACCAACGGATCGCGGAACACGACATACCAAAAGAAAATCATATATATATTGATCACTATGTGTATGATATTGTAAACCATCCCTTATTGTACCACCTTGCGGATTGATTTTTCAAAAACGCGAAACACTAATTATTTCTTCCTAAAAGCATAAAAATGAATTTTCATATCCCTAAATTGGGAAATAGTGCTTTCTTTATGTGAACTTTCACCCCCTCATTTCACCCCTTCCAGTTTTATTTAAAAAAGTAACCTTTGTCCTTTTCCAATATCCAATTTATCTCTTTACCAAAATTCGTTAAAACTGGTTGAGTGGTCTAGGCGTAAAAACGCAACAGAAAGGAGAGACAGAGTTACTTCCAGATTTATAATATTAGTATGGATTATTCACTTCATTATGCTGTCATTCAATATGCTGTTATTCTCTGTGGTGTCATTTACCAATTAAAATACGACTCTTAACAGTAAATTACCCATCAGCAGAATAACGACAACAGTTTATACCTAATAAAAAAAATTCAATGAATTCTCTTTTTCTATGTCTGTAACAAACTCTTTCTCTCTCTCTCTCTCTCTCTCTCTCTCTCTCTCTCTCTCTCTAACTTTCTGTGTTTATCTATAAAATGATATTTTAGTAAGGTAAAAATGTCTAAAAAAAAGGATTATTATGGTGTCCTTTTTGTTTTCTATAATAGGGATTTTTATATTGGTAATACATATCCGAAAAGTGAATAAAAAATTATTAATTTTTTGGAGATCGATCTTTTAAACATAGATATTTTTGTGAATCGATTCATCTGAGTTCGATTCGAGTTAATCGTTTTCAAAATGAATTGTTATCCTTAGCAGCGGTGCGGCACTCGACGGACTCGGTGGCTATGTTCAACCGAAAATGTTAACCTATGCTGACCCCGTTTTAATATGACATATCATATAGATCTGAGTTCAACTTATATTGAAAATTCAAATTTTTTCCTTTTTTTTTGTCTTTAAGTAAACTTTCAATCATCACCATGCTACAAAAAATAATATATAGTTATCTAAAATTTCAGCCAATTCAAGTGAATAGTTATTTTATAGCACTTTTATCGAACAAATATTCGAGGTTTTTTTTTACATTGATATACCTTTTCTATTTATGAAGTGATATAAGTAAAACAAACACAAAATTTTAAGCGAAGCTTACCACAATATATTACTGAAAAAAGCATCCAAATCGGTTAAGCCTTTTCTGAGATTAGCGCATACAAATGTGTGTTGAGCATAATTGTTATTTGTGTATCTGGGTGTTAAATATATATATATATATATATATCACCTGTTTAGTTACCATAATACAAGCTTTGGTTGGTTTGGAATTAAATGGCCGTGTGTGAAAGTGTGTCTTTTTATTTATTTTATTGCGTTGATAAAGGCCCCAATTATAGTTTTTCTCATATATCTTCTATGTACAGACATCGATCAGTTACGTTTTTATTAGACTTAGATATATAGATAGATGTATCATCACGAAAAGTATCCAAGTTTAAATAAGCTAGATATTTTAAAGTTCGTAATTTTGTTCGTGATATTCGCTATAGAATCTAGTGACGTCTTCGATCAATAATAGAAGTGACGTCGATGACTAATTATGGTAGGATTTTAAATGTTGCAGCGTTCCCGAAGGGAAATAGGAATCAACTGGTACACGGCAAATTAATGTCCTGCAAATACATTCCCGATAACGGAACAGCAGCATTATTCGCTTTATCAGTAGTTAATACGGCCGCACAGGCTGTGAATGCTCTGATGAAACAAAAGTCATGTAAATGTGGTGAGCATTCTTATCCTTATGGAGTTTAACGTTCAGTAAATGACAAGTTCTGCGCATAGTACATTATGTATCCAGTACAGGGTACACGAATTGCAGAAGTCTTAGCTGCAAGATCAGAAACAACGAAAACGGAGATTGAAATACTCCCATGACATGGATATTAAATGAAAGGTTTTGCTAAAGAGAACCAAAAAATTTTTTTTAAAAAAAACAAGCTTTTATTCAATACTTAAATAATATGAAAGTTTGTAGCGCAAATAAAAACTAGAGAAGGGAAGAAGAACTAAACCAAATTGTAAGCTTTTTATGCATTTAACATTATTGAAATATTGAATAAAATCTTGTTTTTAAAAGTTTTTAATTTATTAATTTTTTTTCTTTCCTTGCTTCTGTCGTTGAGTTTCATTTATGACGTAACTTTATAATCTCGCAATGAATTATGTAGTAATGTATTTGTAATTGCCTATACCTTTGTATGTCAGCACCAAATAACTATCTTGTTCTAACTTAAAACCATATTTTTTGTTCAAAATTCGCAAATTTATTTTAAATATTATAATTTTAGTTTACTTTGACTTACTCATTTGAAGACTTTGATTTAGCATGCTTTTGATACCCCCCTCAGATAATCACTGGTCTGCAATGAAATCCTCCTTTAAAAAATTTGCCATAAATATGACGATTCAAATGTTCTGAAACTATCCCCGTTTGCCGATTTTTTCCACAACGTCTAGATTTTTTGATATGATTTTTTTTATATTTCAAAAATTTGGGGTTTTTTTTTGCGCGTCAATGTTACAAACAGTGTACTTATGTACAAAATAAGTTTGTAAGAGAAAGAAGGAAAGTGCCAAAGGTGATTTTTATGATAGTACATACGCGCATGCGCAGTATTCGCTGTGACTTCACAACAGCTGAGTGAAAAATTTCTCTTAATTGTTTATATTTTGTATCAAGTATTTTGGTAAGTTTTGCATAAAGTTCATGTTCTCTATATTGGTTTTGGGTAGTTTATGTATTTTTTTATGAGCAGAGCCAATAAATACAAAATAGATATTTGAAAATTATTTTAATTATTTGAAATATAATTTTAGATTATAAAATGCCTCGAACTTATAAAAATTCTACCGACTGTTTTTGCTACATTTGTGGGGAATTCGTACTAAAAACACAGCGAAATGTCATGACAGATCTTGTTAAAACAGCTTCTAAGCTATATTTTGGAATTTCTGTCGATGAGCGAGATAAGAGTTGGTTTCCAAAAGTATGTAGCAATAGATGTTCAAGAACGTTAAGAGGTTGGTTTGAAGGAAGCCACAAATCCATGCCATTCACAATGCTAATTATTTGAAGTGAGCCTCAGAATCATGAAAATGATTGTTATTTCTGCATGACATCAACACGAGGATTCTCGAAAAAAATAAAAATAAGATTGTATACCCGAACGTCCCATCTGCAAAGAGACCAATCTCTCGTAGTGAAGGTACTGAAAATAGACTTACTGTAACAGACGTTAGGTTGCAGACTTTTGACAGTTGGTTTCGTTGTTGGTTCAGAGCGATCGCGATCGCTTCGACTTCCGATTGGTAAATAGCTACAGTTGTTGATAAACTTATTATGGATGGCTACAACGCCATCTAACATAATTTATGCGAACAGGTACTTTACCTCCAATTCCACCAATTAATGATAAGGTGGAAAATAAAAATATTTCTGGTCTTCAATCTCAATCGAGTTTTCTTTCTGCCGGTACATCTTCATCTTCATACACTTTATCTGGATCTTCCAGTCCTTCTAAAGAACCTTATTTACTTAAACTAGGTGACTTAAATGATCTTGTTAGAGACTTGTGACTTTCAAAATCTAAGTCGCAATTACTTTGATCAAGATTAAAATAGTTGAATCTATTGGATAAAAGTACCAGAGTTTCATATTTTCGTACGAGGCAAGAAGATTTTACGAGTTACTTTTCCAAAGAAGGTGATTTGGTATATTGAGTGATGCTGCAGGACTTCTTCAAGAACCGAGTTTTCCAGAAGATTCTAGTGAATGGAGACTTTTTATTGATGCTCAAAAAATAAGCTTAATGGCCGTTATACTCCATAATGGTAATAAATACCCATATGTGCCCGTTGCACATGCTACAAACATAAAGGAAAATAATGTAAACCTAGAGGTATTACTCTAAAAAATTGAATATTCTCAATACTTATGGAATGTTTGTGCTGATTTAAAAGTCGTCGCTATACTCACTGGATTACAAGGAGGATTCACAAAGTTTTGATGTTTTCTTTGTGAGTGGGACAGTCACGCAAGAGAAAAACATTACAAAATAAAAACTTGGCTACTAAGAAAAAGTTTAACTCCTGGGCTTAAAAATGTGTCTCAGAAACCTTTAGTGCCAAGTGAGAAAATTTTACTGCCACCACTTCACTTAAAGTTGGGACTCATCAAAAACTTTGTGAAAGCTATGAATAAAGATGGTGCAGGTTTCCAATATCTAAAAACAAAATTTCCTCGAATCATTGACGTAAAATTGAAGGAAGAAATTTTTGTAGGTCCGCAGATGCGTGAGCTGATGAAAGATGAAGCTTTTGATTCGAAGTTGAGCGAAGCAGAAAAAAGAGCTTTGGTGGTTTTTGTAGAAGTTTCTCATAATTTTCTTGGGAATAAAAAAGTGAGAACTACCGAAAAATCATTCGGGAGTTTCTTTCTGCTTATAAAACTTTAGGATGCACTATGTCACTCCAAATACATTTTTTGGACTCTCATTTAGATTTCTTTCCTGAAAATCTTGGAGCCGTATCAGATGAGCATGGTGAACGGTTTATCATGATATAATGCAGATTGAAAAACGCTACAGTGGGAAATGGTCAGCAGCAATGCTTGCTGATTTCTATTGGTCAATTTCGCCGAGAAACTCCAATAGAAACGACAAAAAGAAAAAAACCACAAAATAACAAATTTTCTCACCATATAATAAGATAATTGACCGATATTTATTCATTTTGTGACTATAATTTAGGATTTTTCACCTGTAAAACTTAGACCGTAATATTTTTTCATTTCGTTATGATAATTGGTATTTTAATAATATTTTTTGTTAATTAAATCAATATTATATTGGAAATCTACATGTGGTACTTAATTGTATGTCAGATTCCGTGTTTAGAGTACAAAATATGATGAATTCATGCATGAAAACAAGAAGGAGAAAAAATAAGTTTTTTTTGCAGATCACTGAATCATGTTGTTAAGACATCATACCTAATCAACATTAAGATCTTAGAAGAAAGTCCGGTTCTGGTTATAGGCGTCTCTAATGATTGCCACAAAGACAAGTCGTCACTTCACCATGTTAAAGACAACCCACACTGCATCTTTCGGTATGTAGCCACACTAGCCATATACTTTGGCTCTATTGTCCGTCCGGACTACGAGCTACGTTCCTCGCACACTGTCCAGGTATGTCTAGCAATTTTTAGAGCTATTTCAGAAAGTTCAGTTTTGTAAAGAGTCTTTATTTCAGAATCGGTCAAGGGAGAGGCAGCTTCGTTAGACGGAGGCGCTTAGGGCGCGGGGCTTTGGGGCTTCCCGGTAGTTTGCCGGGTGATCCGTTTGGCCGCATGGTATGCATCTTGGCTTATCGGGAGTGTCTTGCTTGCGCGGGCTTTCCCTAGTGGACATTTTTTTTTTTTTTTTTTTATAACGTGGAGAAACCCTTCATAGGTACACTCTCGCCCGGGGGGCCGATTGGTTATGTGAGACTCCAACTCACTAAAACTCCACGGTGTACCATCAGCCGCCATAGCGGGATGCCGCGGGCAATGCGGTTGCAATCTGCCGCGTCGCCCCGACGGCTGGCCCCAATCGGGCGCCGGCGCTAAAGAGAAACAGTCTGGTACTACCCCTAACTGTCTCCCAGACGGCTGAACCAGTGCAATGGGAAGACGGGTCCCCCGACCCATCTCCCCTTGGTTCAGCAAGGGCAGAGGAAGGAGGCGAAAAGCGCCCCCCCTTCTACCCAACGTCTACGCTAAGAGAGAGTGGCAGCGCCTTCCCCTTAGTGGGTGGCGGCTTGCAGCCCATTCCTGCCATATGATGATCTGCCCTACCGGCGTCGGCGCACAAGGCGCAGTGGAGCTTTTCAGCTGCACACTCCAGTGCCTTGTGGCCAGGATGCCCGCAACGGAAACACAGACCTCCGCGGTCAACCGTCGACGGGCAAAGCGGATGCGTGTGGCCCAAACCCATGCACTTGTAACAACGCATGGGCCCACTCTCCAACAGACGCACACGCACCGAACTCCAGCCTACCAAAAGACGGCCCGCCTCAACCAGCACCCTGGCAGCGGCAGTTGGGAGCGATAGGTGCAGCGCTCCCATGCCTCTACCATAGGTGCGTATAACACCTGGCTTAACCAGGGCTGGCGCGCAGTACCCTTTCACAGACGCAGCTGCCACCAACTCCTCGACTGTCACCGACTCGTCTAAGCCGACTACCCGTACACTTGCCTTTTTAATGGGCTTGGCAATAGTAGCCTCGCCCTCCAACACCATCTGCAGGATCTCGGCAATCCAATCTGCCTGTTCCGAGCCACTGGAGCCACGGATCTCAACAATCCTTGACCCCGTAGCTGTGGCCCGCGTCGAATAGTCCTCAATATTGATATTCGCCAGTGCGACATGGTCCCGCGCCTTCAAGAGAGCCGCCTTATAACTTAACCCCCCCTCCAAGGCCTCTGGCTGCAGCGTAATAACGACTGCAGCTGAGCGCGGTGTCGAGGGGTGCTTCACCTTGGGCCTAGACCCAGGCGCTCTCCCAGCAGGAGCGGGAGCCACTACCGCAGCAGTCCTCGGCACCGGAGCAGACTCCTTTTTTTCCGGCGGCGATTACGGGACACAGTAGTCCATCCATCTGTATTCGACATTGCCGAGATAGGAGCAGAAGCACCAGACCCAGGCACCGTGCGCTCCATTTACAGGGGCTCCTGGAGACGACCAGCTTCCGTCGACCCTTTGTTGCAGGGGCAGTCACTGGCGACTTGGGCACTGCAGGCCTTCGGCTTATGTAAAAAAAATTTCCAAAAAAAAAAAAAAAAAAAAAAAAAACAAATACAAAGCCAATCAGTGGTCAAAATAAAAAAAAAAAAATAAAAAAAAAATAATAAAGCTTAAACGCAAAATTTTATAGTGTTTAAAGGGAATCTACAATAAACTGAACGGCCTTGGGACCCACAGGCTTAGTGACAGCCTCTCTCGGTAATTTGTCGGAGGCCAGAGGAGGAGCCCAGGTTACGGGCTTTACCCCTCTGTCATATAAAATCGCATCGTATCACATAATAAGAGTCAACAATAAATTTAAGACCTGCCGTTCAGGAGTTTGAGTTGGCCGAATTGGTAAGTACGTATTTTTATTTGGTACGTAAGATTTCGTGTAAACGTATCTCTAGGGTAGACCCACGTTCTTTTTCCTTTTTTGTTATTTTAATATTTCATTTCCGCATTCGCATCACCAGAACTGTTTTGCCTAGAGCACCAAAAACGGCATTGTACAATAAGAGCTGTTATGCTATTTATATTTTATGAGAATCAATTTGATTAACCATAATATTTGTAAGTTTCAATGTAGCTAAAAGTACCCGAACTCATATAATTATAGACCAATTATATCAATCAATCACATGTAACCTAAAATTATGACAAATAAATTATTATAATAAGATTATATAACTTGTTATATTTAAGATAAATTATAAGAAATGGTAATGAAAGTTATCAGCAAATATAACCTATTGAATGTTACTAGCATCATCTTGCGGTCTCTCCTGTATTACAAAGATTCCATCTTGCAACCATGAGCTGCGGCTTCAGAGAGTTATTACAGAATCTATAAATTTTTTTAAGTATACTAGCATGACAAAATTACTGTACGCATCTGATAGTATAGAAAATGAATATAGAATAGAAAAAGCTTATTTATCCATCACACAACATATATAAAAAAAAAAATAAGAACATAAAATCAACACAACAAAAAAAAAATACCACTAATAATAATTACTAACGTGCCGTGCGAGAATAAACAGGTCCCAGTCTCAGAATAATTGCTACCGTGAATCAGTGCAGCGCTGGTATTCTGACTGGGTCACATTACCATACATCACGCACATCAATAAAATTAAAATAAAAACAAATAGTATATAATAATAATATAATACTTACTAACAATGTACAAAAAATAAATTCGACGAAGAGCAATTAAAACTGTGTGAGAGAGAGAGAGGAGTCCACACGTTTAAGATCACGCTAAGCTACAATACCGGTCCTGTAACAAAAGTTTTTTAAGCGTTGCTCTAAAGGTTCGGACTGTTTTTAAATCACGAAATGGTGGCGGTAAATAGTTCCAGCATCTTGAAGCCGCAAACTTAAATGAACCTTGGAAAGCCATGGATCTGTACTTCGGAGTAATAAGCACAAAACTACTAGTTCTTCTCGAGAATCTATGCTGAGACTCTGCCCAAACCAACTTCAAGTATAAATAATAATTCAGTTCTTGCTTCTCCTCCTACGCGCCTTCATTTTTAACATATTTGAAGAATTTAAAAAAGGAGTAATATGTGAACAAGATGGAACATCTAAACAGAAATGTGCACAAGCATTTTGAATGCGTAGGATTAGTTTCTCCGTTCTTTTAAGCAAGCAAGGTTCATACACAACATTACAATAATTAAGCCTGGAGAGAATTAAATACTCACAAAGAGTTAACCTGACTTCTTTGCTCAAGAAAGGGCGTATTTTATACAATAATTTCTGACGATAAAAGCAGTTTCTTATGCTTTCTGCTATATGCTTCTCAAAACGTAAATTGGTATCAACAATTAAACCGATGCTTTTAGCTTCCGTAACTCGCTCAGTAGTCTTGCCATCCACTAGTATATCAAATGTCACACTACTAAGTCTGACAATATTTCGTTTACTACCAATTACCATATATTTGATATATATGATGATGATGCTGATAAACATCCGTTAGATTAGATGGAAAAAATGACTGGTACAACAGCAGATCATCCGCATAGAGGTGATACTTGCAATACTTAATGGATCTGGTGATATCTGCGCAATACAATATAAATAAAATAGGACCTAAAATAGATCCATGAGGTACTCCTCGAGTAACAGGCTCAGAAGAGGACTGAACCGTAGATCCATTTAGTAAACTCAATTTACCAAACTGACATCTATTTGATAGATAACTTCGAAACCAACTAATAGAAAAAGCATCGAATCCATAGAATACCAGCTTTGATAAAAGTATAGTATACATACTATAGTATAGTATACATTCGAATGCGCGTGAGAAATTCAAGAGTATAAGTATACTGCACATCCCTTTGTCTTGACGGTATAGTCCATAAACAACGGCGATGTCATTTTCACGCATCGATTGAAGGACCCAATATGACAGTAAGAAAGGGACACGTGGGCAAATATATTTATGAACTTAACACGCCATACTTTAAAAAAATAAGTTATTGCTTCAGTAGCTCCTACTAGTAGTCAAGCTAGAGTGACCAGTTCTGAGAAATACCCACATCTAAAAGGCCAGTCGTCCACCTTCGTATCTAGTGACATGGATAACATTTAGTGAAATATTTCTCACACCTGATCATTTTTATCAACTTTACAAGAAACAAATGTCTAGAACGTCATATTATTGTATTTTTGCGACGAATCTGTAAAACTCCTCTCGATACCTTGGACAAGTTGTAGATAAGGACTTTCTGCAATGTGATTGATGCAGAAGAGGACTGAACCGTAGATCCATTTAGTAAACTCAATTTACCAAACTGACATCTATTTGATAGATAACTTCGAAACCAACTAGATGAGCAAAGCCACTACGCAGCAGTCCATCGCACGGAAACTCCTTTTTTCCGGCGGCGATACGAACAGTAGTCCATCCATCTGTATTCGACATTGCCGAGATAGGAGCAGAAGCACCAGACCCAGGCACCGTGCGCTCCATTTACAGGGGCTCCTGGAGACGACCAGCTTCCGTCGGACCCTTTGTTGCAGGGGCAGTCACTGGCGACTTGGGCACTGCAGGCCTTCGGCTTATGGCCTTGGGACCCACAGGCTTAGTGACAGCCTCTCTCGGTAATTTGTCGGAGGCCAGAGGAGGAGCCCAGGTTACGGGCTTTACCCCTCTGTACCGTAGAGACCTTGCCGGGAGCCACCCCGTCCGCACCAACTTTGCCGCCATGCGACCGTTTCCTGTCAGCTATCGTCACCGAATCTGGATTACTGGAGCTGTCTTTCCAATGTTGGACAGTAAAAGTATCCGTCACCGAACTCCTCTCCAACACCACAATGTGTTCTTTAGTTGTCCTTTCTGCAATTGCCAGGGTCGTCTTTTGTGCGCTATCATCAATCCGTGAGCTCACCTTAGTCGTCGTTTTATTCTTTTCCGAACTACGTAAAACTCTGCCCCCCCCCCCCCCCAGAAAACGCGGGGCAGCCCGAGTTAGGCTTGGGGAGGGATTCCCCAGCGGAGCTGGTACCCTCCTGGGGTAATAACTTTTTAGGTCTTGCTTCCATTCTCTATTTCTCACCCTCCAGTTTGCGGTACGCCTGCCGGGATCGGTATGAAAACAACCAATCCCGCCAGCCGCTGTCCGGAACTGGGCCTTGGGGCTCAAACTGAGCCCTCATCGCCCCAGCCGGTACTGGGTGCGCCGCGCACATGCCACACCCAGGAGCTTTTAACGGCCCTCCAGCCAGCGCCCCTCCATGGTCCCCTCTGATAAGCAGAGGGATACCAGGAAGAGCGCGTCAGGTATCAGCCGCCGACCAGAGTGGTCGACGTTGCCCGGGGTGAACCACGGGGAGGCTCCTGACATCGCACCCCTCCCTAGTGGACCTAGGATGGAGATGACAGTTAAGGGCGGAGTACTGTCATCCGCTACTCACGAATGACGCGCTATTACAGCTCCCGCTCGCGCATGTTCGAAATATGTCTGTCATATTTGAACAAAATCGCATTAAAATATTTTTCTGTTGTCATGAGAAAATAAATATTAAAGATCTTGAAGATCTTCTGAAATCACATCATGTAAAATCGCATCGTATCGCATAATAAGAGATAACAATAAATTTAAGACCTGCTGTTCAGGACTTTGAGTTAGCCGAATTGGTAAGTACGTATTTTTATTTGGTACGTAAGATTTCTTGTGAACATATCTCTAGGGTAGACCCACGTTATTTTTCCTTTTTTGTTATTTTAATATTTCATTTCCGCATCCGCATCACCAGAACTGTTTTGCCTAGAGCACCAAAAACGGCATTGTACAATAAGAGCTGTTATGCTATTTATATTTTATGAGAATCAATTTGATTAGCCATAACATTTGTAAGTTCCAATGTAGCTAAAAGTGCCCGAACTCATATAACTATAGACCAATTACATCAATCAATCACATGTATCCTAAAATTATGACAAATAAATTATTATAATAAGATTATATAACTTGTTATATTTAAGATAAATTATAAGAAATGGTAATGAAGGTTATCAGCAAACATAACCTATTGAATGTTACTAGCATCATCTTGCGGTCTCTCCTGTATTACAAAGATTCCATCTTGCAACCATGAGCTGCGGCTTCAGAGAGTTATTACAGAATCTATAATTTTTTTAAAGTATACTAGCATGACAAAATTACTGTACGCATCTGATAGTATAGAAAATGAATATAGAATAGAAAAAGCTTATTTATCCATCACACAACATATTAAAAAAAAATAAGAACATAAAATCAACACAACAATGTCTCAATACAGAAATCCACTATTTATTTGTAATGTTATTGACGAAATTAAACATCACTATTAATTTGAAGCATACATAATAGCAGCAAGTTAATTGCTATGCACACGACAACTTATCACCCAACGATTGACCTCTAATACCTCTGATAAGGTGATAATACAAACGTATATAAGTATAAAATGTCCCTCATTAACTTAATTTTAACATTAATATGATAGGTATTCCAGTACTAACAATGCAAAAAATTTTAGTCCTCTCTGTTCTTTTGACCATCGCTCAGGCTGACCTCGAACAATTTTTTGATGAGGCTGTCACCATTGCCATGTCTACTGACACTAACCACACGGAATATTCTTCTGATTGTGAATGGCACACCTATAACAAAGTCAACGGCACTAGCTGCACCTGCGGCGACAAGACCAATGTCCCATTACTGTCTTATCAGTTAGAACCAGAAACTCCTGATCTATTAATCGCAGCAGTAGAAGTCAAAACCTTCGAAGAAGTTAATGAAACCGTGAAGATTGAGAAATGTACCTGCGGTGACAATGAACACGTCATCTTCGTGGCATTTAAGAAAATAAACGATAACTATTACATTAAATATTCAGCACCGGTAATCCCGAACGGATCTATGAAGGTTATGTTAAACGTCAGGACTTTACCAACACAGGCTGACTTTGACAAAATGATCAGTACTATTCCGGACTTGAAAAACGGTTTCCACTACACTGTATTTTGTGGATTTCATTGATTATTAAGGCGTCAATTTAAGATTTTTTATGATGATGATTTGTTATCATATTGTTTCCCTATCGTTTTCTTATTATTTAATTAATTTTTCGTGTTTTTTATTATTATGTTGACAATAAAATCATATGGCTTTGTTTTTATTGATGTACAACTGTTATTTTTTATTATATAAAACAATGAACAGTTTTTTATTTCTTTGACCTTACTGTTAGCCTGAGGCTGCCCAATCCAAAGACAGAGCTGCTAATGGCTTTTACAACTTTACCGGTTTTCGGGGCGAGCGCTTAAGGCACTGAGCCGCGAAAGCGTGGGCAACAAGCGCGCAAAGGTGCCAAAGTGGTCGGACCTCGGCTTGGGCTTCTTCCGCGATTGCAAAAAAGTCGCGATCTGACTAATTCCCTATCCGTAAGCCTTGCCTTCTGGAAGGATGCCATATTATTGTATATTTGAAATGGTTCTCTAAAATACCTCACGATAGCTTGCACAAGTTATATATAAGGGCTCTCCTTTCAACAGTAGCCTGAAGACAAGTTTTGCTTTAACATTGTAAGAGTGATAGTGCGCGTTCTAGAAAATTTGGTGAGTAACAAATAAATTATTTTTCGAGGATAGACTTTTGTTTGTTTTCAACACTTTTACATGAATACCGCCATGTTTTTAATATCCTGATCGTACACGTTTATTTTTTTATTTGTTAATTAAATTCTTTCTTCATTTCATTTAACTTTTATTAAACCTATTTGGCTTACGACTTTAAAACGCGGGCGACCTTCAGTCGGCCTTGGGTTCAGATTGCACATATTAATTTTCATTTCACTTAAGCTAAAAACGACCTCCGATTAAACCGCCGAAATAAACCATCTGGTATAAAAGCTTCTAATAGATTATTACACAATGCGTTCCAGGTCATTCGGGGCTTTTTTTTGACATAATTACTGCCGTCGAGGGCTGTTAGCTCGCCACCTCCGCTTTCAGCTGGCACTGGGGAGCCGTGCGCCGACGGAGCCGTTCCGCGTACCATACAGGTAAAAGCTGTCTACCTTCTTACGATAGATTTCGTTATTTTAAATTTTAACTTTAGTGTTAACCATCTTACTGAATCTATCCAAGAACTGCCGCTTGCTGTGATATCACACAATCAACTTATAAACTATTTTATAAGACACGTATATACCTAATTTATTTCCCTTTTCTAACCTGTTTTCAACTAAGTCAATGATGTCGACTTCTAGTTTTTAAGTATTTATAATGGTTTACTTTTTTTTTCCAAATAAATTTTTGTTAATTTCGCCCCAAGGATTTTTCTTTCTTTTACACCCCTAGGGTTAAAGTGTAACAACAGTAAGTAATTATCTATGTAAACGGCAACCCATCAGTCAACGACTGACCTCTGATACCTCTGAATAAGGTGATAATACAAACGTATATAAGGTCCATCATTACATTCATTTTGAGTTTTTGCATATAACATGATAGGTATTCCAGTACTAAAAATGTTTAAGTTTTTAGTGCTCTGTGTTCTTTTGACCATCACTCAGGCTGACGTAGAAAAATTTTTTTGGGAAGTCAGTCGCTATTGCCATGTCTCCTATCTTCAAAAAATACACTACTAAATGTGATTGGTACACCGTCAGCAATGTCAACGGCACTAGCTGCAACTGCGGCAAAAAGACCAACATCCCATTAGTGTCTTTTCAGTCAGAACCAAAAAAATCTAGTGCATTATTCGCTGCAGTAGAAGTCTAAACCTTCGAAGAAGTTGATGAAACCGTGAATATTGAGGAATGTACTTGCGGTGACAATGAACGCGCCTTAATGGCATTTATGGAAATAAACGATAGCTATCACATTATATATACAGTCCCAAAAACCCTGCACCGACCTAGAGGGGCTGTCTTAAACGTCAGGACTTTGCCAACACAGGCCGACTTTGACAAAACGATCAG
This sequence comes from Saturnia japonica, assembly GCA_033032175.1. NCBI lineage: Eukaryota > Metazoa > Arthropoda > Insecta > Lepidoptera > Saturniidae > Saturnia > Saturnia japonica. Next base: position 2,732,029 of record CM065317.1, read on the forward strand.
TAATATCCCTGACTGGAAAAACAGAACCGATTACGCTGTATCTTGTGGACTCCATTGATTCTTAAGACTTTGTATTCACCACGTAGTAATTTTTCGTGTTTTCGCTTTGTTTTTATTCAAGTACAATTTTTATTTTTTATTATATAAACCAATAAACAGGCATTCAGTCTACTTAATATTAACCGGTAACTACATTAACACTATTGCTATATACAATCAATCTCAAACACAGATATCCTGAAGCCAGTTAAATTAGGTTGCAACTTTTGAAGACTATGCTTGTTGCCAACCACAACCTTCAGATCGCGAATTCTAAATCCATTAGTATTCTGTTATCGAGTTTGCAATTTTTCCACACTGCTAAGTATCCTTCCCATAATCCATAATCCAATACAGAGTGTTGACAGTCACGCGAGAATTACAAGTCAATAACTAAGCCAGAATATATAGTTATATATATATACTGATAAGCGTGCACGCTGTACGTACTTATTGCGCTCGTAACGAAAAGTTTACATTTGTTTATAACTATTCACCTTGATATCGCATCATGGAATGTCAAAAGTGTAAAAAAGTTTTGTCTAAAAAAGGATCACACTTTGTATGTCAAGGAACATGCCAAGGAATATTTCATAGGAACTGCGTAAAGGGATTAGCGGCGGACCTAAAAGTTGGAATAAACAGGATTTACTGTAACAACTGTGAAGATGAGGGTTCAGACGAGAATGAGACTGTAGAGGAGGCACAAGACAATGGAAAAATATTAAAAGATATTCAGAAAAAGGTCAGTGCCATACCCGCATTAAAAAAGCACTTAGATACAATTCAACAAAGTATTAGCCTGCTTTCCGATAAATATGATACACTGTTAGCTGAACACGAGCAAGCCAAAGGTAAAATAACTAAATTGGAGAAATCTGTGGTCAGTGTTAACAACAAATGTGTATATTTAGAGAAATGTAACCTTGCCCTTGAACAACAAATACAAGATATTGAACAATCACAACGTAAATATAATTTAGAAATAGTAGGAGTCGAGTACCTACCCGGTGAAAATGTTAAGGAATTAGTATCTAAAATCGGTAATAAAATTGGTGTAAGCAGTGACGGAATTGAGTGGGCACGAAGAATTCACCCACCGAAAAAGGGATTGAAGCCAGCTTCCATTCTAGTAGGATTTAAGACTACATGTAGTGTATCCAGAGACGATTGGTTGGAGAAACGTCGTAAAGTACCCGAAACAATAAGCAGTTGTATTACAGGCGGGTCGTCGACTAGCAAAATATTCATTAATGAGGACTTGGCTAAGACAACAAGAACACTATTATAGAATGCTAAAACACAACTTCGTGGTATTTACAAATACATTTGGGTGTCAAATGGAAGAATACTTGTGAAGAAAGAAGACGGCGATAAAACAATATGGCTCAGATCAGAAGGCGAATTATGAGATCTTGTAAAAGTTTAGTAAGTTTAATGTTAATTTCCCTAAAAAAATTTGTTTAAGGTACCTGTATAATTTACTTAATTAAAATTCGCAGACATAAACAATATTAATATTATAAATAACAGCGAAGTTAAATATGTTTGTGTTAATAACATAAAAACATGGACAAGTACCTTAGTAAACAAAAAAGTACTAAGCATATTACATATAAATATAAGATCTTTAAATAAAAATTTTAATGAGTTACTTGTAATCATTCACATAGTTTAGTTCAATTAGATATAATAGTCTTAACCGAACCTAATATTGATTACTCAATGTTGTCTTTATTCAAAATAAGTGGGTATGATATAAATAAATTTACACGATTGGGCCGTAGAGGTGGAGGTGTGTTGGTTTATACGCGCGAGGAGCTCGCCGCTCGAATTTACGAACCGATTGTATCGGCAGGGATACGAGCGGCAGAATGCGTTTCCATTACACTTAACTATCTTAACGAAACTATATACTTAATAGCAATTTATAGGCCACCAAGAGTTAACAATAAGGTATTATTAGAAGAGTTCATTCTCGAAATTCGTAACATTTTAGACTATTTCCCACAAAATTCTACTATAATTTTTTGTGGCGATATCAATATCAATCTACTCAATATTAACGACAAACATGTAATCTCTTATGAAAATATTCTAGCTGAAAATGGATTTACAAAATGTATCGATGATATAACTCGCAAAGAAATTCTTATGGGAAAAATAGTAACATCTTGTATAGATCATCTTTATATAAGGGTAAGCAAGGCCTCTATTTATTCGGCCATAATTAAACACAAAATATCTGACCATTACTTTATATCTGCAGCTATAGAATGGAAACGCACTCCGTCGAAGTGTTTGCCGTCCGGGCGTGCGCGACCACCACACTTATACCAATAACTACTAAGCGTATGTTAGACAATAATATGGTTAGAGAAAAGTTGCTAAATATAAATTTTGATAAATTATTGACCATTGATTGTCCTATAGAATTATATAAGTCGTTCCACCAAATATTTATTGATGTATATAACCAATGCTATATAACTAAGAATATCTATGTAAGTAACAGAAACAATAAAATATGGATTAACAAAAACTTAAAGAAAATGATAGAGGAAAAAGATAGGCTATTTGATATATGGAGCAATGATCCAAAGAATATGCATAAGCGTCTAAATTATACGAAATATAGAAACAAATGCCAAAAAGCAATCAATAAAAGTAAAAATAAATACTATAGAGAAAGTATATTAGAATGTAATAAAAACATAAAAAAGTTATGGGAAAAAATTAATACTATGTTAGGAGTTACTAAAAAATCGGTGGATTCATCAATATTAACTAGTATGGAGGGGCAGGGCAGTACCTTAGACATTTGTAACAAATTTGCAACTACGTTTAAGAACGAAATTGAACATATTAAACACACATGTACTGAAAAATGGTTAGATAGGAATTCATATATAAAACTTTCAGACATGAACATTAGATGGCAACCCGTGAATAGTAAATACATAAAAAACTTTATTAAAAATATGAATAGCAATAAATCCCCGGGTGGCGATCTAATTCGTATGTCTGACCTTAAATTTATTGTAGATAAATTTAGTCCTGTAATAGCGAAACTTGTTAATTTATCAGTAAAACACTTTTCAATTTCCCAGCAAATTAAAAGAATCAATAGTCCGACCGATTTATAAAAAAGGAGATCGTAAGAACTATTCTAATTATAGACCTATATATATTTTATCTAGTATAGATAAAGTTATAAAAAAATGTGTATTAAATCAAGTAGGTGATTACCTTCAAAAGCATCAAATTATTAACTATTGTCAACATGGTTTCTTGAAAGGGAAAAGTACAAATACCCTACTTGCCAAGTTCACAGACGAGGTTAACAGTTATTTGGAGGATAAAAAATTTGTGATTGCTGTCTTTTTCGATTTTAGGAAAGCATTTGATACCCTGGAAACAGACACGCTTATTAATGCGATGAATGAGTGCGGTGTGGGAGAACCTCTGAATCTATGGTTCCGCGATTACCTCACGTCACGCTCCTACCGTGTTAGATTGAGTAACTCATTCAGTGATAGGACGGATGTGAGATGTGGTGTTTCGCAGGGGTCTGGCTGTGGACCACTCTGCTACCTGATGCATGTTAATAGCCTATGTGGTGTACTGCAGTATTGCTCTGCATACATGTTCGCGGATGATTTGTGCACATTGCTTGCTGGAATTGACATTGTAAAAACTTGTAGGCTGGTACAGCATGACATTGACGCTGTTGTAAAATGGTCTCATGATAACGGCATTGTATTGAATTCGGACAAAACAAAATTATTAATTATCCACTCGCCGTACTTGCGTCCATCAGGCTCACATCCGCGCTTATACACTCACGAATTTTCATGTACCCATAAAAACTCAATCAACTGTAATTGTAAACCCATCGAAAAGGTTAAGTGTATAACCTACCTTGGTTTAAAAATAGATGAATGTTTTTCTTGGTCCCAACATATAGATTATTTATGTAGTAAGTTAAGAATATTATTAGGTAAACTTTATCATCTTAGTTTTAAAGTACCCATTAACACGTTAAGATTGTTGTATATGTCTTTAGTTGATTCTATTTTTAGTTATGCACTGGCAGCTATGGTTTAACATCTAAAACAAATCTAGACAAACTAGAAACTTTACAAATAAGGTTCCTCAAACTGCTAGTAAGTAAGAAAACAAAAATTGATTGTAAAGGTGATTATAGAAAATTATTTAATATGTGCAAGATTTTACCAATTAGTCTAAAACATAAATTTCTTTTGGCTGTAAACCATCATGGCAGTGAAGAGCATAAAAACCTATCCAGTGTGATTAATAGTTATTGTACTCGATCTATGACCGCCGGCAAATATAATGTACCTAAAGTATCTAATTACTTTGGTGATAGAACTATAAAAAAACGTTTACCATACATACTTAACAGTCTGCCGGCGGAAATTAGACACGAAACTGACAAAGCTATTTTTAAAAAAATGATTAAAAAATATTTGTTATTCACGCTGAGCTAATCACGGGTGCAGGCAACGTAATAGTGGCGTTCCAAGAGTGAATAATATTGTAATGTGTAAATACAACATAAGACTCCGTTTGATCCCACAGTCAAACCGATCACACGGTTTTGTGGGACTATTTTTTAGAAATAAGATTATTACTTTACAAATAAATAAATAATAAAAAAAAAATATATATATTTGGGCATGCGAACTCCATGGTTTTAGCTATAAACCCTGACTACTGGACAATGGCAACGTTTATCGTATTTGGCAATACGCTAAAATGTTAAAATTGTATTGTTGAATAAAAATAATTTTCTTACGAATATTTAAATTTAAATCTTTATTGTATAACACTAGAGCTGGTGTGTAAAACTCATTTATGTAGAAAAAAAATGGTTTTCTTGGTTCATAACGATTAATATTTATTTCATATTAATTTATTATTGCATTTTTTATTAAATCACCTATATTTATTAAAATGTCAGCATTATAATATTAACGTTATGAAGAAAGGTCTTGTCAAGAGTATGTAGCGACATCTACATAGCGACACATAGCGACATCTATCGAACCACATACGACGCATCCTACATCGCGCTAAAGAAATTAACTCTTCAATTGAGTATAATATATACAAGAACCCATAGAGTAATAAAGTCCGCTCACTGTACCTAGAGAGTGCAAAACTTGTTAAAAGTATCGAAACAATGCGATTCATTTACGCGGGAGTAGGGAAGGGCACGGGGTAGGGCGTGGTTTGTCCCTTATCTCTAAAGTGATGTGCGTTGTCCGCCGGTACGGACATTGTATCGATATATTCGTTGGTGTTAAAAATAACTTCGACAAATGTTTATTTTACTTGTTTATTATAATAATGATAACATAATTATCTTAACCACCAAATACATAATATACATAATAACCAAAAGTTAAACCATTTTTCAAGAACCTTCAAATAAAATTCATTTATTGTAAGTCTGTCTCTTTTCCTAAGATTTTCCGAGTATTTCTTTTCATTGGGAAGATTTTTACTTTTAATTAACTGTCTCTTAATTATTTCAGCACTTAAGATATTGATTCCGCTTAATATATGGACATCGGTTTTGTTTATTAAATCTTACTTTTACAAGTCTTGAAGTAAATCCTCCATGAGGAATAATTTACGCTTCAAACGCCTTTGATGGCACTGTAGGCGTTTTATTTTTAATAAACGTTGATGCGATATACGTTCCAGGCATTCTATACGTGATTTTTTTTTTTTTTTATGAGGAGAATCAATAATCATATCTGGTACAAAACTAGCAGTGACTTCAACATCCATTTCATTTTCATTTTCTTGTACAGTTTCCTTAATCTAAAATAAATACAATGAAAATTAAAGTAAGTATAGTTTTATAGTGACACTAACCATGAACAATTAATGACAATATAAATTATAGAATATTTTTATAAAATTTCTCACATCAAGTTTTAACGTAGGTACTGCATTTGGTAATAAATATTGCCTTTTCTTGCTCAAATCAAAACATGATTCCTCAAAATGCTGAGAACATATTGTAGTTCGAGGCCCTGGGAACCATACATCTTTACGAACTACATCTATCCATTTCTCTTTTGTCTTTGTGTCTTTAGGAAAGCTACAAGATCACAAAAATTCTCAGTGAGTAAATTTCTAAAAATATATAAGTAAATAAATTATATTCATACTAATTCAAATAACTTAAATATCATATATTATCATTACAATATCGAAAACATTATATTAAGTACTAAATATTGTGATAGGACAAATTAATATTCTTTACTAATGAATATTTAGAAAGAAATTATATGTAGAATCATACTTAAAAGAAACAATATTAATTAAATAAGGTAGGACCTAGTCTATATTCATAAAATGCGGTAATAGTCACTCAATATAATCAAGAGTAGGCACAACACTACAGCGTCTTGAGTAAACTGAACTGCCATGGCGGCGTGTCATGTAATTAATAATTATTTTGACGCAAAATAATATTCCATCAGTACTTACACATGAAAAGAGATACCACTGGATTTCAGGTTTTTCTTTCTATAATGGTTTTTACAAGTTTTCACTGCACAATTAGACATTTTGCTTCGTAAAAGTATTATTTTGTCAGAGATAAGCACTGGACGAAACGCATGAACAGACTGAGCGCAGGTACAGGCGTCGGGGAAGACATACATGAAAAATTCATGTATAGGTGGTAAGACAGGCGAGACCGTTGTTCTGGTTCTATACTCTAACACGCCGAGTTCATAATTCTATGCAAGAACCCGACTACAACCGTTGGACAGCTGCCCGCCAGACATAACACCCGTCTGTTCGGAGGATCCTCCCTTTTCTATGGCGGATGAGGAACTTTACTCTCTGTTGCTCGCTTCCGCTAAAAGTACTCTGAACTGATGAGTGTACGTGGAAAGATTTATGAATAGTTAATAATTAAAAGTTGTATGCCAGGATCGTAGAAAGTGGAAGGACGTGGTCACTGCCTATTGGAAGAGAGGCGTGATGTATGTTTTTGTTATAATATTTATACCATCACGCCTGTATTCCCCGAAGGGTTAGGAAGAGGTGTACTAATGTACACCCACAGTTCGCCGAGTATATTTTTAGGTCCCATGTAATAGGGGGCGAGCCTATTGCCATTAATCGGGCACGACACCAAATTCCGAGCTGATACTGAGAAAAACCCAATAACACTTTGCTCGACCTGGGATTCGAACCCAGGACCTCGCTCACAGCAGTCGCGCTTACGACCACTAGGCTAACGTTATTGTCCTACAAATATGTTCCCGATTGTGGAACAAAAGCATTCTTCGCTATATCAGTAGTTAATATGGCCGCACAGGTTGTGGATGCTTTGATGAAATAAAAGTTATATAAATGTGGCGATCATACTTATCATTATGGAGGAGAGTACCGATCAGTAAATCACAAGTTCTACACACATTGCATTATGTTCCCAGATCAGGATAAATAAATTGCAGCAGTCTTAGTTGAATCTGAAGACTAGAAAATATCGTTTATTATGTGACTAGATTGTAAATCGAGAGACGTTATCTATTTTGTTTGTATTGAATAATATATTAGGTTCTTACATAGGTAATTATCGTTTTATATGGAAAAGGTAAACCGGAAAAAATATTATGAAATTAAACATTTAATCAATCAAAGTATGTTCCATCATTATTGATACACTTTCGCCATTTTATATGGAATTCATAATTGCAGAAATAATTGTAGGAGCGAGATTCAACAAAATCTTTGAAGTCAGTTCGGATATCCTCATCGGAATTGATTTTTTTTCCTTGTGAGAAATTGTCCAAATTCTGAAAATTGTGGTAATCTGTTAGAGCAAGGTCCGGGGAGTATGGTGATTGTCGGTGACATTAGAACCGCAGTTTCTCTAATTTACCGATCATCTGTCGTGTAGTATGGGGTCTAATATTGTCCAGAAGAAGTAGTGGGCTAGAGAGATTAACCAATCTTCCTGGTTTAACGGCCAGCTTTTACATTATGGCTTGCAATTATTGACAATACATATCTACCGTTATCGTCTGGCCAGAACTTAGGAAGCTTCAGTGTATGACACCGGAATTGAACCACCAAACACTCAAAAGTTCCATTTTCTAAGTCAACTTTCGTTTGGGATAGAATTTGGCCGGTTCTTTTGGATTCGACCACTATGATGAGCGTTTCCGATTATCGTAAAGGTTACATTTTTCGTCACAAGTAACAATACGATTCAAAATTCCCTCGTTATTGTGACGGTTGGGTAATGTAACGCAGCATCAATGCGTGTTTGTTGGTGTGCTTCAGTCAATTCATGCGGTAACATTTCTCGATATTTTTTACTTTTCCAACTTCTTTCAAGTAAATTAAAATTGTATTTCACTTATACCGAAGCCTGCTACTAACTCTGATGTGGTTTGCGATGGATCCATTTCATTATCTATTTAGATCATCGGCTATCCACGAGGTTTTCTTCGTAGGTCAAAATTTCCAGAACGAAAACATTGGAACCAAAAACGTGTCGTACTTTCTTTTACAGTAGCTTCCCTGTACACATAATTAATCCTTCGAGCTGTTTCTGCAGTGCTGATGGCACTGTAGAACTCATATTTGAGAATTCATATCGCCGTGGAGTCTACCGACCGGTAAATGTCACGTTCTACGCACAATATATTATATATCCAGATTAGGATAAAGCAACATCCGGAGCAACGAACACTCAGATTGAGAACATTATTCAATCTATGTATGATCTGAAAACTAATAGTTTATTATGTGATTAGATTTCATCTCCAGAGATAATTTATTTTTGCATTGTATTTTGTTAAATAAATAATTTATCATTAACATTACGTTTCATTTTTTTTTTAAACTAAATATTTATGTTGTAATATGAAATGATGTTGAATTATTATTTGCTATTAATGAGCATTGCGTGACAGAGTAGTTAGTTGTGTATCTCAATCGGCCCGTTGCTTTGTCGGTAGACCTACGTTACACTATTATTTATTGTTTCAAGTGATACAGATTTCATTGTATTGTTTCTTTAGTTATTTCTTGTGCCAGAATAACAAATAATTTAGCTGAACGGCACGAGTGTGTTGCTGCCTTATTTGCAATTTCACTCTCCCCAAAAGTACATAATGTATTAATTCCTTCCTTAAAACAATATCAACAATGTCATCATACTACGTATCTTTGGAAGATTTATTAAATCTCGGACGTTCACTGAAGTGTTAAAAATACAAGCAAAGTTTTCTTTAAAACTGTACTACACACTGCTATTTAGGACCGGTTACGAAGCATCATATATAAAATAATTTGCACAGGGTATGTCTAAATACCATTATGAATACCATTCCGGATACAATTTCTTGAGATTGGCAGTTTATGGTGGCTTGTCTTGAATAAGTCTAAATTGAACCAACCGGAGAATTAATTTCTCGGTTTCCTGTTACATTATTTTACTTCAATGCCTTTAATACTACTTCGGTTAGATTTATCAGTAGATTAAAGGTTACATAACCAATGTTCGGTAACCGAAGCCTAGCAAGGAGTACGATGTCAGTTGATGACCACTGTTGTCGTATTATTACTTTGTTAAGAAAAACTAAATTTAAAAGTCTGTCATCGAGTATTTAACTATGTGTTCTTATTGCTGAACATGACCATCACACACTCGTCAGACTCAGCGTGTTATCATCTCCAGATGCACTATTGTTTTACACCTGATCCAACTTTATAATACCATAAGTTATTAGATAAATAAAAGTAAAAATATAAGTATAGAAGTTGATAATAAAATAATAATAAATCTTGATTGTGATATTTTTGTTTGTTTTCATTGATATTATTACAATAAATAAACATTATCATAAAGGAGAAACTTTTCTACTGGTAGATAATGTGGAAGCCCAAGTTGTCTTATTAATATAGAATATCTGGGCGACCGAACTATGATTGGTGTCTTTAAAAAAAATAAGAAAAACACCTAACTTTTAACTATCTTACTAACCTAATTCTAACTTGGAATGTAACACATTACCTAAATAAAAAGTTTCATCCAAATCGTTGAGGCCGTTTCCAGGAAACCTACTGCATTTAATATATATCTCGACATCGAGTCTGATTCGGAACGCCAGCGCCACCGGGTGGCGCTCGATGGAGTTAGTGACGCAGGTGCCACCGAGTCGGCAGTATGGAGACGACTCACTTTCTTGTTAGCGGCATCTAATAGTCTGTGGTTAGCGGGCGGCGCGTGCGGACGTCACTAAAACTATCGCGCGTTCTGAGATACTTACCCTATTATTAATTATACGTGCCTACCTACATACTGTATACTGATACGAGTTTGTTCTATCCTACTACCCACCGACGCCCAAGGTTATAAACGTTGACAATGAGCAGTACTAACGATGAAGATGCTCTTCCTCCGTCATATATATTATACAAGAATTGCTCACTTAATAGTATTAGATTAGATTATGAATGTTATTAATTTTGTACGGACAAATACGTATTTGAAGTACCTATTTAACTTCTTAAAGTTTTAAGTACATTATGCTTACTATCGTTTGTTATTCTATAGACCTATGGACATCATCTAGAGAATCTTGTGAATCCATTGCTGTATAGTCGTTATTTACACTAAATTAGGTGTTCAGTTAGAATCGAAGACGCAGTAATAGTACGCCCGGATGCTATGTTTTTTCAAACTCTACAATGTACCTGAGATATTGGTGAAAAAACATCATATTTGCATCGTAGTATGGGGTTGGGACATTATCAAGCGCTTGCCTGTTTAGCTACGATACTTTAATTGAAAATACATCTAAGTCGATTTAAAAGTGTTATTAATTCTTCAACGTTACGATTCATAGAAGCTTGAGTCCAGCAGCCCCTCGAGAGATACAAGTGACACTGTACTTGGAATCACTAGCTACCCACAGACACCATTATACTAAACCCCACACTCGTATACACATACAAAAGGTAACACGTATACAAAAGTTACATAGGTTCTGTAAGTTCTGTTGAGAATGTTTCCACGCTTTCGGGGCTGAGTGCCTTAAGCGCTCGCCCTTAGACGACAGTGAGGCAGCAAAAGTCGTTTGAGGTTCCAGGACCCATATGGCTAATAGTGAAATAAGTTCTAAAAAAATAATATTGAAGATCTACTATATGTGCATAATAAATAAATTAGAGTGTTTCATACATACGTATTAAGGTGTTTGTTGGAACACGCATGGTAATGTGATCTGGAATATTGTAATATTTGCAATTATTAAAAAAAAAAATTGTTTTTTTTACATGAAAGCAAAGGTCGACTCCGCAATGTAGCAGTGATCGTGCTGATATGTTCTCATCTGAAGGGTATGGTTGACAAAGTACAGTGACACACGAGGTGTTCCAAATCATTCAAGAGTAGCAACCTATTACGACAGGCCTAAGGACTGCTTTCTTTTTGAAATTCATTCAGTGAACTGCATATCCTTTTGAAACTTCACTATTGTCATTTAAACCGATGTTTAGTGGCCAAAGGTATAGGCTATTCAAGAACGCAAAAAATACGGAGTTTGTTCAATTGATATTATTATTGTTTAGTCTTAGAATCCGTATCTCCTACTTAGAACCGAGATAGAATCTCAACGGGACAGACGGAAATACGTAAATCCAACAACTGTCTCTTAGTCTGTAGATAGTAAATTTAAAATTGTAAATCTTCATGCTCCTTAACCTTATACGATGCATGTATATCCACATAGTTTTCATAACTATAATAGAGAGATTTGAATTCAAGAAAAGCGGTAACTATTAAGAAGAAGAGAACTACTTGAATCGTTCTCGGTAGTCGCATAACTATAGCTAATTCCAGAAAGCGACGCGCTTAACTAAGCCAATTTGAGGAATTATTCACGAACCAGTTGTACGTGAGATTAAACATAGCCCGTAGACTTATACATACATCCTTTTGAAATTTCAGATTAGACATAAAGTAGGTACGCAGTGAAGCCAAAGTACGCCGAACGGCGTCGCTACATTAGTTCACGTGACAAATGGCACTGTCTAACAAAACCACCAATTTAAACCGAGTAAAATCGTACGTCAAATCCCTTGCCAGCAGACGCCGTTCGGTCTTCCCCTGTTTTTGTTCGTGTCGTGAGTGGTCACTGATTTATATGTCGGCTTTCCAATTAGCCTTACGGAGTGGGTTTTATTTATCGCGCTCTTTCCATTTTCCGCACTTTTGGTTCGGTGAAACCGTGTATTTTTATATTACGACACGAGGTTAAGATTTATCGGTACGATGTCAAACTGCTATTCAACCTAAAGTTGATCAACTATTTGCAAATTGCCGTGGCTTTTAAATATGCTAATCTTTAATGTTATTTTGTGAAAAATTTGATTTAAATAATTTGTATTATTTAAAAAATTTGCTATCTTCGCACACTACACTTACATTAAATTTCTAAACATCAATTTAACTTAGTAAAAAATACACACCAGTGCATCAGAAAATATATTTACTTCACTTCACCTCACTTTTTATTTCTACTATTGCTTTTTTAAATAATTAAAGTGTAGGTTTTGTACCAATTCTGTACTTAACCTTGACCTTGTATGTCGAATTAACTATGTGACTAAAGCGCATGAATGGTTATTAATAAAATTAAACTGTAATCAAACGATTTGTAGTCTTATCAATTTTATATAAAATTGGTGAGAAAAATTATATCAAATTTTAATAATATCGTATTAGTATAATATAATGCTCATTTCAAAAATCGTTTAATATAAAATACCTCATTTGTCTACATTGAGATGTGGTCACACGTTTACTTTTTAACGTATGTGAGTTTTGATTCACATCGAAATGCATTCGGAGCTCCCTGTTTTTGGTATAGATTCACATACACAGTTTTCTCGAATAATGGTAATGCTTTCATATCGACCTTATTTGGTATGGAATTGTTTAAAATAGTTACGTTAACATATTTTTGGCATTAATAAACTTAACAATGTAGTAATACAGCCATGACATGCATGCTATTATACCATGCGATTATTAAGGTTTAACAAAAAACTATACAAACTTAAAGAAGTTATATTGGAATCACCATAGAACAAGATTTTAATCCGCCTTTAAAATGTACAACCGTAAATTTGTGTTTGGGGTGAGTGAGTAGTTGATAAAGATATTATTTTTTGCCCGGAACTTTGTTCAAGTTTTCTTGAAAATGAATCGACTGTTATGCCATCTGTTGTCAACTAGTAGTAATGACACAGAAAGCTTCGCGGGAGTGCGCACATAGCCAATCACCAAATTTTTATCGCATTCGTATAAATTGTATAGGAAAGCATAGGGCACTAACCAACAAATAAATAATAATGTTTCTAATGATATATATTATTACTCAAAGGTATTTTTTCCTAGCAACGCTATATTCCCGTTAAACATTCATAATAATTAATGATTCAAAATTATTTTAAGGCTACTGACAGATTAAAATTGGCGATTTAGTTAAATAAATTGAATTAGAACAAATTCTATTGAATAGCGTTATACAAGGTGTCCAGAAAGGGTATCGGGTATTTATTTTCGCGCCATATTCGAAACGGGGCGTCTGAAGTGCATTCGTGCGTCCGCCATCTGGAGTTTTAGTCACGATGGAACAGTACTCGGGGACGCATCGCGCATTTTGCGTACGAGCATATTATCGTAATGGTGATTCAATAGTGACTGCTCAACGTCTCTATCGTGCGGAATATCGTACACGCCACGCGCCAAGTGACGATAGCATTAGAAAATGGATCAGGATGTTCGAGAATACAGGTGAGACAGTTAAAATTCAAAACTCTGGTCGTCCTCGTTCATTCGCGATGAAGAAACAATTGAAGAAGTTGAGGCGTCGGTTCGTCAAAATCCGTCTTTATCCATCCGAAAGCGAAGCCAAGCGTTGAACATCAAATCGTCTTTAAATTCGATTTTAAAGAAAGACTTACATCTAAAAGCTATAAAATTCAATTGGTTCAAGAATTGAAGGATACGGACTATGCTAATCGACTGAATTTTGCGAACGAAATGCTGCAGCGATTTAACAACTTTAACAACACACTGTTCAGTGACGAAGCAAATTTTCACCTGAATGGTCATGTTATTAAGCAGAATTGTCGGTACTGGGCAGTGGAGAATCCGAGACGAAAGCATGAATGACCCCTGCATAGCTCAAAGGTCGTTGTTTGGCCGCTATGTCTGCTAAAGGCATAATTGGTCCTTATTTTCATGAAGATCAACGAGGCCGAGCAATTAATGTAAATTGTGACCGTTATTGCGATATGTTGCGAAATTTTTTGGTCCCAGAGTTGCAGGAGTTTGCAGGTTTAACTCAAGAACGTGGTTCCAGCAAGATGGGGCACTTGCCATACCTCAAATGACTCAATGGAAGTTGTTAACGAATTATTCCCTAATAAAGTCATTTCGCGAAGGTAACATCAACTGGCCTCCAGAAGCCCCGACCTTAGCGCTTGACTATTTTGCATGGGATACCTTAAAAGTAAGGTTTATCAAAACAATCCGACGAATCTAATCCAGTTAAAGCAAAACATCAGGTCAGAAATGGCAGCAATATCGATAGCTATGTGTCAACGTGTTATCGCCAATCTTCGTTTCCGTTTAGAAGAGTGCCAGCAACGTAACGGTCATCATTTGGATAACATCATCTTTTCCAAATAATTCTCCATTTCATATGCTAATAATAAACAATAAAAAATTTTATTGCATTCAAATAATTTTTGTTTCATTGGACTTACAAATACCCGATACCCTTTCTGGACACCTTGTAAATATTATTTCTCAAAGGTTATTTTTGTAATCACGAATAAAAGATGGTTTTCATAATGAAAATATATTCATCTTAAATGTAAGAGGCACCATCTGTGAACAGTTCGTGAGTTTATATTCTTTAATGTGTTAAGTATTTGCACGGGTTAGGCAGTTATAAAATATAGGTAATATATAAATAACAAGAACTATTCTTTAGAAATGTTTTGATATAATAAGTTAATCAAGTAATTATTTTTTTTTTTAAATTGAGTCACTTATGCGCGATATTATCGCGAGTACGAAAACCACATATTGAAGTAAAACTATTTGCGCGCATTAGGGTAACATTTTTACGGATGCAAAGCGTCACGAAAATGTGAAACGTTTTCAGAGAGAGAGAGTATCCTCAAGCAAATAGCAAATACCAGGGGTTGTACCATCGTCCGCCTCTGAGGACTTTCTTTTTTTTAGCTCGCCGGAGCTCAGAATTTTACAACCGTCAGGGCCCTAATTCGGTCTTCCCCTAGCCTGGAGACCTTTTTTTAGTTCCTCTGTGAACGAAACAACAGGAGCCCTGGTCGATACTGAAAAATTGGTAATATTGTATACATCTACCATCCCCAAAAGTGAAGGTGGTAGCTAACCAGACGGGCATTAGAAAATGACATACCACCATGCTATAGTTTCATCACGATGTTTTCCTTCATCGAAGGCTAACTTTCATTGTAAGGCTTAAAAAAAATTGCTATAGAGAACCTACATGATATATTCTATATACTGGTAATTTATCTACATGTGTTTATAGTCTAAGCCTCTTAAAATATCTAAGTATCATTCAAGACCGTTTCACTGAATGCCTATGTTTAAGCGCTTAAAGTACTAGACATTAAGCTAAAAGTGTTTCAGGCAAAACATAATGAGTCTATGTTACATCGAGATATTATTTTGTATTTTAATGAGCACCGTCGTGAGTAGTCATGGGGTTAGTGCACTTTATCGATAAAAAAACAAAGCTGTATATTAACCGTGTATATATTATACTTCTTTACTTCTTGCCCGTATCCAGCCTAAGTAGCGTTGACATTACCTGTTAATTTCTTCCAATCCATTAACTGTCATATTTAATCTGTCTATCAAACCTTTATACACATTATAATTCCTCACAAAATCCATCTATACCTTCATCAGTCTTTCTCTACTCCAATATCAGTCCGCTGACATAAATAACATTATTTTAGTTACGAATTTCATACCTTCGTATAACATACCCATACCACATCATCCTCTTACTCCACAACTTATCGGGCACTGGTATTTTCATTTACCTTTGATATAATTACTTATTCCTAATCTTATCCATTCTAGTTAAACATCACAATTCTCTTTTGTTGCCACTTAATAAAATAAAAACATCAAATATTAACAGACTTCTATTGCCATTGAGCCAAATTATCCCAAAGCAAAGGCAACAAAAAGATTTCACATTTTTCAGTACAATTTATTTAGACTTACAAATTAATTTATTGCATAGGCAAGAAATTATAAACCAATCCACCATTAAACAAAAGATACTATACTTATAACAAAGTTTAAAAAAACGTGTAGGTTACCCAATCAAAACTGAGTTTAAAATTAATTATCGATATCGATTATCAACAAAGAGCTAAGCTGGAACAAGAAGTTAAAACAGTGTCACGTTTTGGGATATTCAGTTGTCGAGATGCTTTCAGGCCGGCGACAACCAGCGGTGGATTGCGGGTATCTCGATGCTCATGATCGTTGTTTTGAAACACTTATTATGAGGAACACTAGCGACAATTTATCTTCTATAAAACAAAAATGTATCGACAGATGCACATTACATCTCTATCTTAATTAAAGCTGGAATGTATTTCGAACTCCTCACTCTTTATAAAGAAGTTTCCAAAATTACATACATGGGTCTTTTAGCACACGTTGGCTTTACCTAAAGTATATACTGAAATGCCAGGCCTGTATTCAGTAATTTTATTTGTGAGATAATAAATTATTTTTGAACATAATATCATACGATTAAAGAATAAATCGATAGTTTACTTTAGAAGTTAGATTAGTTTCAGATGATGATGTAATTAATTGTAATGAATAGTTATTATTGTATACTGCTTGACAAAGACCTATTTCAAGTATCAGCATAAAGAACGGTCCTGTACTGCACGCATCCAGGGAATTCCCGCAACCTTTACTAGATCGTCGATTCATGTTGCAACGTCACCACTATAAGACTATGTGGCCTCAGGAGCCATTCGTTCCACAAAAAGTGTGCCCCGCCTAGTGGCACTGAAGTGTAACAGTTCAGAGGACTAGGTCGGTGACTTTCTGATTATAACATGCAAAGAAACTTCGTATATAGGTTCACGGGTATCGTATAAATGACATTGAACTTTCATATAAGGCCCATAGCAAGCATGTATATAACAAATGTGAGGTATTGATATATTCGTCTTAATTGTAGAAGTGACATAGGCCCGCCGCGCCTGTTTGTCTGTCTGAAAGCGATAAACTCAAAAACTACCGAAAGATTCAGAAAGTTTAGATGTATAATCTATTGGAAGTGGAAGATGTCGGAAAAAATAATGCCAACTGGGAGCTTTACTGGTGTGCGCTGCATAGACCAGTAGTAGAGTTATTTATATTACTCTATTGCTCGTACAAAGCCGGGGCGGGTTGCTAGTAATATGTAAGTATTACATCTAGGAATAAAAAGTAGATGTCAATAAACTAAATTATTAAAAGCAAAAAGAAAAAATATTTGTCGAAAATCACGAGGACAACAACCATAAAAATTTATGAAAAATATATAATTTATCCATTATGTACTATAATATATATTTTTCTAATAAATAGACATGTAAAACACACAAAAACGTTCCCTTGAAAAACAAACGAGTAATATTTTATAGGTGAAAATAGCTATTAATCTGCGCCACGGGTCGGAGCGAGTATATTTTTTGTTGTTTCCAATGAAAATAACTCAGATTAGTCACCGGTGAATTCATTATTAAAGGATTTAAACAATGGACAAACCGGAGCCGTGGATCCGTATATTAACAAACACACAATGGGACTGCAATGAGCACTGGAATGGACTAAAGGGAGTCGACGCCTCGAATAACCTTTGTATTGCTCTATAATTATATCATCACACATAGACACACAATAAGAAAAGCTTTTTTTATAGTAGCACAGCAAATTGACGGTACATCCCCAGAGGGTAAGCACAGTACAATCCTAACACAACGGTCGCCGCTGTTCATGCTGACCTCCATAATTTAATTGGATATGCATAGGCTGATCGCGATACGCAAAAACGAGTCACTTTGACGAACTTTTCCGTGGTAAAAAATAATGGTCGTGACCCAGTCGGGCAAAATAACCCTCGTATTCCTCGTTTTGGTATTTCCTCGTTCGTTACTTAGCAGGGTCACCACGTGCAAGTGAGGTTGGTTTGAGGATCTATAGATTCTAGCGATCGCCGTAAGGTCGAAATTCGACCAGTGACTTTGATAATAGACTATTTTTTGTTTGACATTTACAGTATTCATGAACCTAAACAATGAGTATTATCTACTTCACTTGCTGTTACTTTTCGTTGAGTGACAATGTCAATATTTTGAGTGGTCTAAGCTCAATGGCAAAAGACGGGTTAGGATTCGCAGTATTAAATTATTTAATTTAATATATTAGTAACAGTATAGTATAAATTTTAGTTTGCTGCACTCCTTCTTCAAATAAACTTTAACCATGCCAAATCTTACAGTCGTCCGTGCAGGCAATACGCTTAAAAAGGAGTAGAAAGCTTTTGCTTCACGTATTAATATATAGATAATTCGACACCCCTTATACCCCAACCATGGATTAAGTTCTGTCCATTGCGTATTCTGGTACTCCGGTGTTATATTAATTTATGCCTTTACCACAAATCTTTGAGAGGATATTCGGACGTTGCTTACTCCATAGAAACGCATTCGCATAATATGTTATCCCTAGATAATGGCACTAGAGCAAATAAGTTAATATCTAACAATCTATATGTACTAGTAGCTCGTTCCTATGTTTAAATTTTTCCATAAATAAATTATTGTTCCATTTAAGAGCTGTCTACTATTACTAAAATTAACCGGTTAGCAAACAAAGACGTAAGTAACAAAAGAGAAACATAATAAGCATTAAAAAACCCACCTCGATTAAATCGGGGACGTTCTGAAGAAAGGTCTAGTCAAGAGTACTCTAAAATCGACGAGAATGCATGAAATGATTAATGAATGTTGAAGAAGCGAAAGATGTATGCCAGGATCGTAGCAGTTGGAAGGACGTGGTCTCTGCCTACCCATTTGGGAAATAGGCGTGATTTATGTATGTCAGATCCGTTTTTGAGGAGGAAATAAGAATGCACGGGATTATAATTTCGTGTATTTTACATAGGTATAATCAGTCCAAGCTGCAGTTGTCTCTCTCACGCTGTATTCTGTCGTCTGGGTACAGCGCGATATCAATAGATTTCTGTTAAAACATATTTTTCAATATTATCTTGTCGACCGCGTTTCCTCTTCAGTGACGGCGCGGTTGAAGATAGTTTCCTGTTAAACCTTAGGGGGTTGATTCATAATTGTCTCTGTCGGAATACAAACCGATGACAGTACCGTTTGAACGTGAAAAGTACCATAACGTAATTACAGGCCGAATTATCAGTTAACATCAGACTGGATTGTCAAGAAATAAAATTACTTAAGAGCGTGTGAACATATTTTCATGATACAGATGCACGCACGCATTAGTTCGGTTGTAAAAAAGAAACAGTAATAAAAAATCTTCAATCTATTATCATATTAGAATATCTGATACGAACTTACCAAAACAAGTCATTTTATCGAAGTTTTTTCAAATAAATATCAATGTTCAACATGCACCTAATTAATTTATTAAAAGTCGTTTTCTCACGCATAATTGATAACATATTTCACTATCAGTAAAAGGGCAGGAGGCGAACAAAGTACCGTTTAGTATCTAATACGTGATAATACATAATAACAATTATCTATAATTCAGTTGTATTATATTTCTTTTATAATACAAGTATTTATAATACTTTACATTTTTATATCACGACATATTATTCACCAATCTTGTTAAATCTAAAAACTCACTCGCTTAGTATAGGTACCTATTACTAATTCTTTTTTTAGTTTTTTAATCTGCATCTTCTAAACACATATAATCCATAGATGTTAACTGTAAGTTGTGAACTTAAGTAATAGGGCATTAGATTTAAATAGCTATTTAGAGTTAAGTTATTTTTTTTGTTATCTTACCTGTTAAGTGCCATAAGAAATTTTTTTTTTTTTTGGCATATAATGTTTAGTTTTATATTATCTTAACAGTATGCTGTCCAAGATGTCTGCATTGTTTACTCAAAAATTTAGATAGATAAGTGCCTTATTCATTTCTTACTTTTTAGGTAGATGTCGCTGAAACTTTGCAAATAAATTTCACAGATGGTGCTGCCAACATCGTAATTTTGAGACCGTTGCTTAATTTTATTTTAAACTAGCCGTTTGTCCACGGCTCCCGTAACATCCCATAATTTTAATTTAACTCATATTGTTGCTCAATGAAATCGACATCGTGAAAGGGCCGAATGTGCCAAACGGGTTTAGGGCACATCGGCCGGATGGCTTCAAAGTCTATAACGGACATAGGTAGAAACAATTTTTGTGTTTTATAAGATTCAGCTGTTTTTTTTTTAAATGAATACTTGATTGATGTTATACAGTTTAGTAAAAAAATCGCATTTAGCTACAATCTCACGTAACTTTAAGTGACTATGTGGTCCAAGATGGCAACAAACCAAGCCCAATAGAGAAAGGCTGCCTCTCAAGTGCAGCTGGAGCACTACACCTAGTACACCACAAATTTTGAACTTCACTGTAGTAGCTAGCGCGGATTCGAACTCATATCGATCGAAGCATACACGCTCTCACTGAGCCATCATTGCTTCACTAAGCCGAGTACGCTAAGTTTACTAAGAAAAAAACAGGAACAAAGATCATAATGATTATTCTCACTGGTACAAAATACCCAACGAAAAAATCCACGCATCGTTAAAGAAAAAAATATACGTCTGCTAAATTCCTCGATAATGGTAATCAATGGTACATCTTATCACGTTACTTGGGTACCTGATAAATATTTAGCACTGTTATAAGCCCGAAGGAATATACCTATATTTAATTTTAATACTAACTGCAAAAACTCAACTGTATAAAGCTTTTTTTATTATTTTGCCACAGCGTTAAAACCGGAGCATGCTGTAAATTTGTTTATTAAGAAGGTTTAACCGTTGTTACGTTTATTGTCCATAGTAAAATGGGTATCAGTGTATCAAATTTATACGTATCTTTAAATTAAAAATCGTTCGAGAAGTTAAATAATAATGATACTATATCCCGTGGTCGGATTTTTCGAACACATTTTACTAATTTTATTTAAATGCTAACATTCCGGGTGAAGGTAAAAACATTTGGGTTCCAAATTGCTCAGTAAATATTCTCCTGAAAACGCCATGTAGCAGGGTAGGGTGTATGTTTATTTAATACTACCAACATCCCAGGACATTGTATACGTTAATTATAATATATAACAATTAAAATGTAGCCAATAACACTCAGGGATAATGTAGTACATTATTAACGTCAGAAATTTCAGAATCAGCCAGCATATACGGAATAAATTTTATGAAACATAGTTTTTGTGATGCGTTAGTCGCTATGCAAAGTTTTTTAAACTTTTCCTTTAGTGATTCGCAAGACTTTGAATTTCTTTGTTGTTATGATATGCCTATATAAAAAGAAAATAATATAACATCATTACTACAAAGTGCGGGTATACGTCCTGAGAAAGATATATCTGCCATTTTTTGAGAGTTACGCCGTTCACATGTCATTTTAACTTGACAAAATCCTCGTCCTATGTACACTTGTCTGTTACTTTTTAATAAATATAACTTTAATACTACTTCTTAAAGTTTAATAAAAATCTAATAATAACTAGGTGTGCTTGCGACTTCGTTCGCGTGGACTACAGAATGCCAACGATACGAGCGAATCTTGCTCCCTCACCCCTAGTTAAAAATGCTTATTAAGGGTGTTTCTTAAAAGATAGATATTACTTAATTTTTTGTAGATGTTTTTAACTTACTTTTACGTTAAGCGTCGGAATTGATTAACCATGACCAGGTTTTTTTTATATGCACGGAATTCTATTTTTTTTTTCAAAATAAAACTAGCCTATGTTGCTCCTTATACCATCAGCTATCTTCCAGTTAAAGTCCCGTCAAAAGCGGTCCAACCGTTTCGGAAACAACCCGAATCAAACAGACAGACCGACAAAAATAATAAAATGGGGTTTTTGTTATGGGTATCGTATATAGTTTCATGTGCATTTAGTAGAAAGCTGTTATTTTAACATTACAAACAGACACTTCAATTTTATTAGTTGTATAGATTATTTTTTTATTTATAGAATTATTGTAATTCTGTAACGCCAGATTTTGATGAGCTGTTAGAAAAATGTATCGCCATTACTGACGATATTTGTATGACTTTGCGAGAATAAAAGCAGGTGTATCTTCTTTACAAGGAACTGTTCGAATCTCTGGGACAGATCCGCCAAATACTTCTTCGACGCTCTGGACAGGTTGCAGAAACGGGCTATTCGCATTGTTAATGATGCAGACGTTACCAGACACATCGGGTCGCATCAACTGTGCAGGTACATTGCCTCGCTGAGCTTGTTCTATCGGCTTTATCATGGCGAGTGTTCTGAAAAGCTTTCCAATCTAACTCTTTCCTCTCCTTTCCACAACACAAATACATGCTCAGGGCTTCGAAGTCACAGTTTTACGGTTACCTTCATCTCAGCACGATCTAATATGTTCTTTATGTCTTATTTTCGTCGTACCGTGAAACTGTGGAATCATCGCTCGGCCAATGTGATTCCTCCTTTTGACATCGGATCCTTCAATTGCAACGTGATGAGATATTTATGCAGGCGGGCATGACAGCTGTGACAGCCGATGGATTTCGATCTTTTAGTCGTTGCCATTATGATTGGATTTTACTGGGCTTGCCTTCAGGGGCTGTACTGTTAATTTACAAGCTACTATAGAAAATTGTGTACTAAATTTTTGCTTTTTGTTCAAAGTGAAAATACCGTAAAAACGGGGGTCAGGTTTTTTGATCAATTAAGCGATTTTTTTAAGGTTTTCATAATCTGGCATTACCTCATCCATTCCGAGCTCTTTCTTGTCTACGTTTTTCCATAAATTAACAAAATATAAATTTAGTAATTTGACGTTTCACCTGAAACTCTGTTGGCTACACAACTATGGCAATACTGCAGCGCGCTCATGCAATAACTTTTAATTTTACCGATAAACCGATTCAACGTTCGATAACGACACCGTGCAAGTAATAATTGAACAAGTAACACGGTAAATGGCTTTTAACATCGACCGTTGGATGCATCACAACTAGTACTAATTGTCTGATAATATACAAAATTGATTTTAAATATAATGTGGTCTTGTATTAATAGGACACTATACAAATCTAAACACTAAAATATAACAACTGTCAAGGAAAGTATGCTTTTCCAACTTATCAACATATGCACACTTTATACTTATAGTCTAGGGGAAGATTGTATATTTTCCGATTATTATGGGACTGAACCCAAAGGAAGAGAATCTAGCTTAGATTTCACCATACTTTTCCATATGAGGTTAAAAATTCATTAAAAATAAAAATCAAATAATACATCTCTTGCTTATTAATCTAGAGATAACACGTAGTTTTCGTGGAAAACTAAAAGCATTTTCATATGAATAAAGTCATGGGTATCAGCTCATAAATACCCATATATCATGCTACGGAGATAACTATATATCATACGTAAAACAAATTAGAATTTACTTGGTTTAAGATTAAATCTTAGAACTGAATATTTGTCCAAAAAGGGTGCATGTTTTTGTATGAAATATGTTAAGCAGAAACAAGAGTAGGACTAAGGATAGCAAAATTTCAAGTTGTTTTATTTATTCTTGGCTTTAACGGCACATGTTTGAAATCCAAGTAAAGCATATTGTTACGATATGTATAAAAATGCTCTATTTTCGAATACTGAAGGAAAAGTCTAGATTTCACTGTAAACATCGACTATAAATTCATTGAAAGAAATAAGGAGTCGTGGTCGCGTGGAACATGCACACATTGAAATCTTATCGTCCGATTATCTGCAAACAGATAACTTTTAAAAATACCCTGTCTCAAAACATTATCGGTATGTCATAAATTCGGTTTATATTTTGGTAAGTAAATGCTTATCCAAGGTTCGGGCAAAATAGTCATCCGGTGAGATTTTCGAAGAGAGACTGGCCGGCGCGTCTGCCGGTGGTAACAAATAACTGCCTTAACTTTCACTGGATAATTATGATAGGTATTTAATGAAGACAAACGTGAATAAAAATAAACTATCGACTTTAAGGTTTTAAGTTATGCGACTGCAATATTAGTTCTTGACTCTCAAGATTCAAGTTCAAAGTCTTTTCTGGCTTGCACAATTCAATATTATGTTTTATTTTGATTAGTAATCTTGAAGGTCTTAGTTTTTTTTAAATATTATCACTGCAAAGTGACAGTAATGTACGTGATAGCAAGCATAGTACAAACCAAAAAATATTGACGATCACCGAAAGATCAACAATCTATTGCCCTTCACCGTATTCATGGTAGCCTAATTAAATATAAAATTTAATGAGCGAATCATTATAACGGGTCTTTCACCCTAATTATGTATAATGGTCGAGAATCAATCGGCCAGAAGCGACACCCTTATAACCACACTATCGCCATTTCCTCTTTCTTTACCCACCTGTGTTCAGCACGCCTTACATCCTAAAAGTGATTGTACGCTCCAACTAGTACGTTATAAGTTAATAGAGATATTAATTTTATACGATACATAAAACAAAATGTAATTATGAAATATGTTAAACATACCGAATCCACTCCTGCTGTTGTCCGATAACGAATACATATTGCACAAAATTTACACAATAATGGAGCTATAATTCAAAACTAACGAGTTGTGTGGCTCTTTGTTTATCATATCTGCTGATAAGGTACAACTTTATGCCGTGAGGTTTGTTAATGCAAATTAAAACAAAACGCCAGCCAACTTTGTTGGATAACGTAAAGTTTCCGTCAATACAGTGAACGGGTAAATAAACAAGAAGAAGAATGAAGAAAAAGGATAAAAAGGAATATTCATAAGTTAAATTTAAGGAAAATTGGTAGCTACACAAGTATATAAATATGAAGTAATAAATTTAGATCTAGACGATAGAAACCCCGGTAATTCAAAGCCTATTTCAATTTATATGATAATCAATCATTTTTATAGACATATTCTATATTCTGGAGTTTATAATAATATGTTAGATTCTATTAAATTTCGGATATATTTATTTGCGTTTCAGCCCAACCAGCTACCGACACAATGTTTTATATTATGTTTATTATTAATATTAAACAAATGGGATAATAATTTTATTTGTTTTCTTTACTAAATAAATAAGTAAACTTTATTACAACAGTTTGAATTTTCGATAGATATATAATGTTATGTTTAGGTTGAAAGACAGGCCGCACTATTTCAATAATAGAAATAAATAAAAAAAAGTTATCCTATTTTTAGACTTTAAAACAAATATAATGTGCGAGCCGCGAGCATGCACCAAATTTGCCAAACTTGGTGCGTATGAATGTGCATATGAACGTACAGTAAATCTTCTGTCTTGGGAGAGTGAGATTTTCAGTGATAGTCTGACGAAACTCAAAGAATATGCAGAAATGTTAGTTGCTACTTGAAATTGTAATTAAATTTTGGGATATGTAGCTGTTGATATTGTATGTGAGTTTAAGAAATAAAAATAATGAAATAGATATTTTTTTAGGTGATCGTGTTATGTTCTGCAATAAACTTTCTACGCACATTACCGATTTGCCGGATAAAAGATAAATAATAGACAATTTAAAGGGTATTATTATAGTGGATCATTAAGTGAATGACGGTGATGTCCAGAAGTAATTCTCTCTCTGTACATCCACCGAAATAACCGTAAACAGAGCATATAATATAAAAATAATCTATATATTAATACGTGAAGCAAAAGCTTTCGATACTTATTTAAACGTATTGCGTGCACGGAAGACTTTGAGATTTGGCATGGTCAAAGTTTATATGGAGAAGGAGTGCAGAAATCTAAAATTTATCTATAATATCTGTTATCTTTATGATACATAAACAGAAAAAAGTGTTTCTTAGGTAGATTGTAAGATATATTCTATTAAGTGATTATAAATTTATAATGCTAGGTATCCGTAATATGTTGTTTATCATAATAAACTTTCCTTTGTATGGTAAGCAATGGTTTAAAAAAACGATTTTTCAGTCAGCAAGCATGTCTGGAGCACGCTCACTCATTAATCTTGCTGAGAACCGGACAATCGGTGACGAGCCAGGACTCCGGCGATATATAAATTACTTACTGGATGTTCACTGAATATTTTTTGAAATCAATTAACCTTAATACACCACTATAAGTACCTTATTTTATATTGTAGCATGGCAAAATAATGGTGCTCATGGAAGACACAGTCCATTCCAAAAATAATGGCATCTAATAAAAGATTGTGATATGATTATTTATTTATTTCTCCATTTGCATCATGTATGTACATTTGTTCTTTTATAATAAAGTATCCGAAT
This sequence comes from Saturnia japonica, assembly GCA_033032175.1. Taxonomy (NCBI): domain Eukaryota; kingdom Metazoa; phylum Arthropoda; class Insecta; order Lepidoptera; family Saturniidae; genus Saturnia; species Saturnia japonica. Next base: position 2,758,796 of record CM065317.1, read on the forward strand.
ACATGGACCCTGAATAGGATATGGCAAATTAATACATTTCTTTTGCAAACATACATTTTATACACTTTTATTTATCTACCTTACTAATTATTTATTTATTTCTACATAATATTTATTTGTGTCGTCGTCATACATTTATTTATCCATATAACATGATATATAAATAATATGATAGATAAATGACTATCCATTTATCTCATTATACTATTTCCATTTCTTTATTTTCTCGATGACAGTTCTAATTTGATAGTTTTAGTGTTGTGACCAAATAAGTAATGATATCCATCACATTTATTTATTATATTGACGATTCATCAGATTTTGATTAAAATAAATAAATAAAGATTACCTGTCGTCATAATTATTTCGTTTCATTGTCGAGTACCTACCTATACCTACTTATTTTACAACAGCTTCAAAAATTTTGAAGAAGTGGGCATTATCAATCAATAATTAATACGTGTAACATCTTGTAATGAAATATAATATTAGTTAATAAATTTGTACAAAAGTATCCGGTAGTAGTTTAATTTCTTACATTTTGTAAAAAAATATCGGGTCTGTTATCGTGTTACGTTTATGGATATAGCTCCATCCCTATCAGTTTCTCAGACTCTGGTATAATCTTGTACGTGTGTAAACATCATATTTTATTGTAAACGGTAATAGCTCTGTAATAAGGATTGTTCTTGTATATTTCTAATCTGGGTTCTGGGAGGCCGAGTTTCCCGACGATGGCTTTTATAATATTTATTAAATATTTCTGGGTGCTGTCTAACTAATATTGCTATTTCTAGGATGTAATTAATATTATATACATACGGCAATGTTAAGATTTTTAATTTCTTAAAATAAGATCTGCAGCTATCCGATGTTTGAATGTTAACTAAAATACGCAAACATTTTTTTGCTTGTAGTTTTAGGTTTAAGACATTTATTTATTTACTTATTAGAAAGATTATAGTGGATATAATCTTATTATATTAAGTGAGCAATACTTGAATATGTAGAAGAACTATTGCAAAGGGAGGATCCTCCGACCAGACGGGTGTTAAGTCTGGCGGGCAGCTGCCCAACGGTTGTAGTCGGGTTCTTGTATACATACTCAACGATTGAGTTAATTTCTATAGCGCAATGTAGGATAGTAAGGATGTGTCTCATGTGGCTCGATAGATGTCGCTATGTAGATGTCGCCACATCACTCCCCTCCGAGACCGGAGGTCGATAGCAGGTTGAGTCGTCCATACATCTTGTGATGCTTGCCGGGCCAGTGGAATGTTCCAGTGAGTCGGAACCAGATGCCGCATAGTTCACGGTGAGTCGGAACTGTCTGCGGTGATGCCCCAGTGAGTCGGGGTGATGTGCTGCAAGAATGCTCCAGTGAGTCGGAGTGCTGCAGTGCAGCGTAGTGGCTGGCTGCTGCATCGACCAGGAGAGAAGTGCGTCTCTGCTTGCTGACCGGCCGAAGTGCAGTGTGCTGTGTCAAAGTCGCTGAGAAGGCTGTGGGTGATGACCAGGAATGCACGTCCGCTGCATGCTGGTGGTCAGGATACCCAAAGTAGCCGTGGATGCTGGCTGGCTGTATGACTCGCTGCTCGAAAGCTTGTGGAAGTGATGATGACGTCACGATGTAGCTGTGCGAAGAAGGTTGTGCTGACGTTCATGCTCGGGGTCACCAGTTTAGAATAACTATTGCAAAGGGAGGATCCTCCGACCAGACGGGTGTTATGTCTGGCGGGCAGCTGCCCAACGGTTGTAGTCGGGTTCTTGTATACATACTCAACGATTGAGTTAATTTCTATAGCGCAATGTAGGATAGTAAGGATGTATCTCATGTGGCTCGATAGATGTCGCTATGTGTCGCTATGTAGATGTCGCCACAAATATATATATACATAATTTATTTTTTGTTTATAAGACACCGAGCACAGCTCGCTCGCCCAGATGTTGATATATAAAAACTAACAAGCAACATTCGACAGCATAAGAAAACGAACATGTCACTCAGGAAGGGAACATAGACAAAGAAGAACTATGATCAAAGACAATATGACAGCTTACACTAAAAAGTACACAGACTGATTGAGTTTAGTCTCCTACAGATTAGTTCGCTAGTATCTGCTGTCATGCATACCAGCTGGCTAATTCCAAAATGCAACAAACCTAAAGAGAGTCACCAAAAGACAGTGACTATTTTAAAAAAAAATTGGGTTTAGCATTTGGCAACAATCTCATCTGATATAAAAAAAGTATTTTATACGTCCATGACATTTACTACGAGTTTCGTAAAGGTTCCGTCTAGTGGAGAATTATCTACAGTTATCTTTATAGAATCAATAGCTAATAGTCAGGTATTTACGAACCTCAGAAACCGGCCATGAATTGTTAACAGAAACATTGAGAAATACGTTTTTCCCACATCATTGTACTTTTGTAAATGTAGATATTTGTTTGGCTCAATACTGATACACTAAGCTTAAGTATTCGGAATCAACAACTTCCATTTCAAGAGCACTAACTTGCAATATATTGTCCTCTACACCTACTAACAAATGTTTGTACACTGTGATTTTTAGAAATCACAATATGATTTTGTTTAAAAATAAATTTTAACCGAACTAACTTGTTAACAAGTCGGCTAAATATGAGGTACCCTTAATTGTTAATAGAAAAACGTTGGCGACAGTATAGAATTGTTATCATATTAATTAGTAGTAGTAGTTATTATTCTTTGAATATTCGTGTAACTTTATATCCATGATTGAATGGATATGACCTCCTTTGAATTGTAGAGACAAGATTGATTTACGGTAACGATGTGTGTGTTATTTTAAAATGTTATACAAAACAACGCTTGTTGACTGGTTACTTGTATGTTTTTTTAATTCGTTTATATCTTTTTACTACTCAATAAGTACGTCATTGTGTGTTAGAGGCAGATCGATTCTCGATATAGACGCCTGTAAAAGCTCAAACCTTGATATGCACGGAACTTGTCATCGAATAATAATAAAACTGAACAAATGAAAACAGTTTTGGATATGGCGCTTTTGTGATTGTTATTTATATTATATTTACAGTTTCACATGGAAGTAAAATGTTAAGATACTTTTAATTTTTAATATATTCACAAGCATCAGCCATGTACAATTATTGTACCATAAATACATTTTGTATATTGAACGAAAATAACTACACAATATACGATAATAACATAAACAAACTGAAAGTTGTTGGATATTTTGTCAATTGCCACACTCAGGTACGCGAAACTACAAGCACTACCAAATAGTTTTAAAGCCGTCGTCAACGACAAATAAATTGCATGCGCAAATTATTACAAACTCAGAAGAATATAGTATAAAGTTTGCCGTGTCTTTGCTTTAATCACTTCTAGACCTAACCCGCGACCTGGGTGGCAAGATTCGGTTTGTAATGCAAAAGAGTGATTAACACTGATTGATTTTAATTGAGCCTTTGAAATACACATTGTTGACAATACTTTTAGAAGAGTTTCCTTCTTATAATAAATTGTAGGATACATCCACTTTTCATAATACCATATGTGCCGTATCCATTTATATTTTGAGTTATGAGATCGTGTATACTATATATTTGGTAGCTCGGTCCGGTCAGCTCTTTAAATTTAGATGGTGGAAACGAACCCAAATCCGTTTACTGGCTGACGCAGTGCTTCTGTGGTGAATTTTGAATTTGTCCAGTTCACTTTTCCATTGTTTTGGAGTTGATCTTTCTTTATCAGAAATTGGTTTGCTGAATATGTGTCATCATATTATGTGAAATTATACGAATACACTGATATTTAAAACAAACGTTAGTTTATTACTATCGTAGATTCTGCAATGGTTAGCTGGTAACCACAATCTCACGTGATGTTAAATGATAAAGTGGCTGAAAATGCTGAGACACTAAGCTTAGAAATGGAACTGGCTTAACACTCCGACCCGTGCTTGGTGACAGGTTTCGACTTTGAAGGTGGTGGCTGGTCATGCACTTTCTAAAAAAAACAACTACACTAGAACATTGTACATCACTTGCTCAGGAGAAATATTCACACCAAATCGTGTGTATCAAATAAATAAAATTAAAATAAAGTCATAAATTCTTTCAACTCCAACTACTGAATCCACGTTATGATTTAATTGTTCATTTTTAGTTATCATGCGATGCGATTTATGATATGTCCAAGTTCTTCTTAGTTTCTTTTTTCATAGCGAAGTAATAATTATGATAGATGTATAAATATATGTGCGCGTGAAAGCGGGGATGGCATACGATAGCCAATGCAAAAACTAGTGCCGTCAAGGTATGACCATTTCAGGAGACGAAATTGCACCGATCCAAAATGGTTCATACGAATTTTATAAATGGTGTTCAGTCAAAATCTGTATAAAATAAAACAAAACGTACACGTTTCAATATGGGCCAATTTGATTGGTGAATCGCAGTTGCCAACCATTTTGGTGCTTCTTTCACCCCCCTTATCCTTCCTATTCCAACCGCCTCTTCTCGCGCGCGCGCACCGGCACGAAAACCGTTGTCGACATAAATTTAAGAAAAATCCAAAAACCTGTGAATTTGGTGGAATCCAAGTATCCCGACCTGACCTCATCAAAACTGGTGGGTAATTGTGATATATCCAACAAATGGCATTTTCGATTTGATGATAATAAAAAAAATATGCAAACCGGCGTAAACAGTAGCTTTCCAGAGAATATTTAGAAACATTTTCTACACAATGCTTAAGATTATCTAAATTATATTAATGTGTGATAAAACATTATTTTTCGGTTCTTTAGTAATTTACTAATAATAATCACACTCTTAAATTTAAATATACAAATCTTATTAAACCACGTCTTAACACCGCTAACATCGTCACACAACCCCCCGTCGTCCCTCTTTCCATTTACCAACCCTTTCCTTCATATATCATACTAGCTGTGCCCGTGGCTTCGCTCACGTGGACTACAGAATGCCCACCCGAAACTTGCTCCACCGCTCCCGACTATTTTAAAGACAAAAATGTTTATTGTGATTGTTCCTTAGAAGATGTTGTATACATTGCCGGACTTTTTTATAGGTCTTTTTAATACCTACATTTATCTAGTACATTAATTTGCTATACCTCTTATGGTTTACTCAGCATAAGTTATTTAAGCGCCCGAATTGATTCACCATGACCAGTTTATTTTTATTTATCCGGAACCCTAACTCTTTTTCTAAAATAAAAGTAGCCTAAGTTACTCCCTGTATCATCAGCTATCTATGAGTGAAAGTTCCATCAAAATCGGTCCAACCGTTTCGGAGATTACCCGGAACAAACAGACTGACAGAAAGACAGATAGACAAAAATTTAAAAAATGGACTTTTTTGTTATATGTATCGCATATACTTTCATATGCATTTAGTAAAAAACTTTTATTTTGACATTACAAAGAGGCACTTCAATTTTATTAATTGTATATATTGTTCATTCACACACTAGGCTCGTTCATAACGTCATCTCTTTTACATCGTCTTTCTCTCTATAATAACCAATAAAACACACCATAGATATTTATGTTTTGTAAGCAAAGATCATTTCTATCATACATCCTACATTAATTATATAATAAAACATAAAAAAAGCTTTAGGATAGAAATTAATAACTTACCGTAAATTTTGCTTCAGTTATTTTCATTAGTGGAGCGGTAAGAGCTGATGATAAAAAATATAATATGATTGTTAGCGACGCCTATGGCTAGGCGTGATGATAGAGATAATAAATAATAATGTAATCATAATTGTAGGTATAAGTTGTAGGGACTAAGAATTTACATACACAATCAGTGATTTAATGTTTTGAATAGAATTTGCGATGTTTTTTAACCCTTAATGTTATATTTAGTGTTTTTATGTAGGTATTGATGTCCGTGATAAATTAAGATAGGTTTCATAGTTAATTTGATAGAGATATTAGCGATTTATTGTAAATTGTATAGAATAATAGTAATAACACAGATAGGGACAGCAATAGTGTAACCGCGGCGCGCTACGGCGGTGGCGTGACATGACCATATTTGGTAATGTTACAATAGTAGAGAAATAGACGCTATCGCTCCATCCCGCTCCAACAGCGAAATAAAAGAAGGGCTGTTTCGGCCAGGTGCCACAAGCTGAAGAATGAAGACTCAAGACTAGAAGAAATAGTACTAAGAAAATAATTTTAAGAAGAATTATTGTATCTTGAGAAGAATTAACATCGAAATTACAGCGAAATTTTATTGTGGTATCTATGTGTCACTGTCTTCAAGTGTTCAACCCGCCAGCGACCCAGTCCTCTCCGCTCCCGTGCTACGTCAGCGCCACGCCTACAGGAAGGCACCTCACTGCGTGTGTACCTTAATGTTTCGCTCTCTTCACGCCTGGTAGGTTCGGGCGTGAACAGGGTCGGTTACACGTGGTGAGAGGGGCTTGCACGCACTAGTTTTCAGACAGCTGGTTACAGTAGCATGTATTCGCCGCCGGTTATACAGAGTTCGAGGGAATCGTCTCCGACGCGTTCGCACTCTCGGTGCGAGGTCCCGCTCTGTATTGTTGACGTAGCACATTTGTAACGGGTAACACCGTGCCCGTATTAATGATGTAAAAAGTTTATAGTAGTAGTAATTAGGGTCCGCATATCTCGGGATAACAGCAACGTATGGTTCACGTACAAGATCAATTTTCGGAAGAAATGCCTTACACAACGAAAATAATTTATGTACAAAAATAAATACAAATAATATGGTATGTTCACATAATATATAACTGCAAACTAAAATATTTCTTGTGTTGCAGTACAAAATTTAGACCATAAGAAAATACGACACAGGCTCACCCATAAAAACAGTTTTGTCTTTCTGAAGATGTTGCCAACAAATTAAAAAACGTGTTAGTTATTGACATTGTGAATTAATATACGTGCGACACTTCATTAGATCCGTAATGAGATATAGAGAAATATGCGAAATATTCAAACCCACACATAACAATTGATTTACTCTCTGAATAAATAGATAAATATAATTGTCATTGCTGTCGGAAGACCGTTCTTTGGAACACCATTTAATCTAAAGGACCGTCAAACACTTTTAATCTAAGAGGTTCCCTGACAAGAATGAAAATTTTATTTTTCTATTAACATAATTCGATTGAGGTACGAATCATCAAAATCGACCCACGCGTTTGGTCTCTAGAGCGCCACAAGGGATAACTTTTTACAATATGGTGTCTGTTTGTCGCCATGTTGAATTTTGATTACTGACATGTCTTTAGCAACACTTCCAAGATTACGACAATTCGATTGACGATGCAATCATCACAATGGGCCCACGAGTTTAGTTTCTAGAGAGCCAAAAGTAACAATCATACATAGGCTGTTAAACACATTATCCTACTTTGCGTCGCGCAGTCGGATAAAAAGGAGGTGAAGGTGGTGATTATATTGCTAAAACACGAAGGGCATTCTTTGTTATTGCCGATTTGGAAACTAATTTCGCATTTATTATTGAAAAACAATTGATTTTAAATTGATAAACAATAGTCAACAAAGTGCAGGAGCAAGTCAAATCGATGTCGATAGTACATCTCTAGGACAGTTTTGCAAGCAATTATTACGTTTCAATATTGAAGAGAAGTTTGCGAGGAGTCGACGAACAGTTTCAGAACTGGAAATTAGTTGTCGATTATATTGGAACACTTCATCTGACCATTGTCTCTACGAAACTAGAGAATTATTCTCAAAATGTTGGTTATATTGGTAGCTTTATATTATACAGACTACGAGTGGTTCCAATGGCGATAAATTTATGCGATATAAACGATACAACGATGGATCAGTGGTAATGTGAATAGCCATCGCGTCGAATGACAAGAGTTCGAATTCCTGCAATGACTCTAGAGCTTTCAATTAAGGAAAACGTCATGATGAAACCATAGCATATTGATAGGCCATTTTCTAAAGTTCACCTTGCTAGCTATCCCTCTCAAGCTGAAAATCTGTTACCAAGTAATCAGCAAGTATTGTGGCAGTTGCATTTGGGAGCTAGATCTCCACTAAGTTTAGCTTGTCACCATCTTGTGCCACATCGTTATATAATATCAAGCATGTTTATGGTCAAATGCTTAAACTATAAAGAATAAAAAAACGCAATACTAGTTACTATTTAAACATCCTTAGAGGTGAAAATTATTTAACCCTTTCATGATTATATAACTTTTCATTCATACCATCCTCCTCCTGTCTATCTATTTAATTGAACTAGATGTAAAGTAGAAAGAAATATCTTCAACACTTTGATGTATTTTAAGTAAACCTAGAACGAGTACTTAGAACGAGTATAATTTTATACCACACGTTCTTAAATCAAGCTGAACATTGGATCACGCTCGCTCGCATCTCGCAAACCATTTAACTAACACTGTGATGTAGAGTTAAGCGGACATATTATGCAATGGAATTTAAACGATTTAAAGTTAAATTTACAGTCAAAATGTCAACAGTTTTTAGTGATCACTTCTGATCAAAACTCTTGATGCTAAGGATTCAATTTTCATTAAACCTAATTAATTCTGTCCATGTATTTAGGTGAAAAGGATATGGCAAATTTACTTTCTGAACGCATGAAATGAAGTATATTAACTTAACTAGAGTAAAGTAAGCTGAAATGCTTTACAAGATGGATTAGTATCTATATTTGCTATAATTAATCCAGTTGATGAACGCAAAAAGGACATAATAAAATGATAGTGTGAATTTTCATTAAGTAATTCGGCAACCATGTCAATCCCAAACTTACTCATCTTATTTTTTTTAGCATTCAATAATTTAAAGACGATAAATATTCCAATTTCAGTTTTCTGTTTTGTGGAGACACATTATTTGTTCTTTATACAAATTTTAAAGGTAATATTATTTTAGCTCTAATAAATAATACAAAAGGTACCAAAGCCAGGCCAGTTATACGGTTTGCCTCATAATAAAAATAAGGAAATATGGAAAAGTTTCCAAACCAGTGAGTTTCCATATAAATCTGAGAGTTCCCTTTAATTGTGAAGATAAGTCGCCAAGTTCCCTAAGTCTCTCTGTTTTACGATATTATCGCTGCGGGAAGCGTGTGTTTCACTAACAATTTAATGGGTTCTTTCATGTTGGCTACAAAAATAGTGAGCTAATTAAGTGAACATTAGAAAAATATCATATTAATAATTCATAAAACTCCTAATACCATGTAGAAAGCCCGGCTATGAATTGTTTGTAGCACTAAATTTTGAAACTTAAATTAAAATAAATATTTTTATAACGGAGTTACATATTGCGAGATGGGACTAAAATAAAAAAGGGACCGACCCGACCAAAACTAAAGAAAACAAAGACATAAATTTATAGGATTTTCAAAACTATAACAGGCGTGGAATTTGTTCATCTGTATTATATCCAGGTTTCTACGTACTTTTATATTATATGTACATACAGTACGCGCGTTTAATGGTTTGAGTCCCCCACTGATTTGTAATATTTATAAATAGATTTTTATTTTGTGTTTGTTTATAAATTTATGAAAATCAGCATTTTATTATTAACTAGCAAAGCCAGCCTCGCTTCGCTGTGCCATTTTGGAGTCCATAGAGAATATTGATCCGATCACTACCTAACTTCACAGGTACACCCACCGGGCTAACGTGAAGATTGTCTGAAAATTTCATCAAAAGTGTCTCTAACTATTATGGAGTCCATAGGGAAACACACATACAAACATCGATTTTTATATATAAGATTATAATAAAAATATTAACAATTCATAAATATATGCAGTACATTTATAATTTTATTAAGTTCAAAAGTTTATATCATTATCATTTGGATAGTAATCAAAAGTTTTGATCCAACAATTTTAAGTATTTTAAAATTTAAGTAATACTCTTAATTGCAAATATCGATATGATTATGATTGATATTCTAACAGATGGTAGTTGTCGTTGATAGTGGTCATACATGATGGATAGTTTACTGATGTCAAACCAGCTTGATACTAATTAATTCTTTTCGTAACATTAATTGATACGATTTTGGATCACTGTTTATTTACACGATGATGTTAATTTAAAATTATAAAATGAAATAAAATAAGAAATTTTATGCAATTTTATTAGTAAAACAATAAAAGGCTGTATTGTAAAATTAAAAGTATGAATTATTTTCAAAACATCTTATAGGAATCAGCTAAATAGCTTTCACAAAGATTCTTCTTCTTAAATTCCTCAAGCAAATTGGTGTCTAATTGACGGTTGATAATGTTTGACACCCTGCAGTCTTGAGGTGCTAACGCATGGTCTGATTCTAAATTGAACACTTCGACAGGTTGCTTGGTATATTTATGCAAATTATAATCGTCAGTCAGACCCACAGCTTTCGGATGAGCAATGCCTTTAATTAAAATCAAACGTGACTCTAACTTGAAGTTTGGCTCGTATTCTCTAGCTAGTAGAATCTTCTTGTAAGCACCATGAAGGATCGACCTCTTGTATTGATGGGAGTATTTCACCAATCCTCGTAGCCTGTTTACGCAAGCTTCAACCTTTTGCGGCCAACTTTCGTTCTTTTCCAAATCCGCTTTAAGTTCAACGTTATCATGGCCATTCATAAGACGGTACATATGCCCAACGAGATTGTTCTGCATTTGGGCTTCAGACAAGTTGCCGACATAAGCGTCCAGTTGGATTCGTACAGCATCAGGGCTACTGTCCAAACAATAAACAACTCCAACGTGACCTGGGAACATATACGTATTAAACGATATGGGATAATCAAAATTTATCTTCACCTATCAGACTTTGCTGGTAACTGAATACTTGAAGACCAATGAAAGTATGAGTGTGGAATTTAAGAAATAGTACCTTCTTTCTCAAATAATGCAGCTAACTCTAAAGCCACGTTAACTCCAAAAGAATATCCCAGAAGATAGAACTTTGATTTCAACTCGAATCTATTCTTCATAAACTGAAAACACATTTTTTTTTTATTGTACATGTGCATGTATGTATATACTAAATCATATTACGGTATTATTATGGTATAGGTATATATCATATTACGTAATGTAATATGAATTTTTATGTATTATTTGTGTTGCCTTTTTTTTGTATACTATTAAGGTGGTAGTACATAGGTATCAACTAGCACGTCGCCAACTTTGTTCCCTCCTACCCAAGGAACACTGGAAACCTTACCGCAAGAACACAACACAAGGTTATTTTGCTACGATCTTCTGTATGGTGGAGGTATTCCACCAGTCGGGCTGCCCCAAATAGAGAGAAATTTCCAATGAAATATTATTCTCTTGGGGAATGACAATTGAATTAATCCAATTTTTTATTTAAAAAAAAAAAACCATAAAGTATACTCGAACAATAGCTACGACTCGGCACGAAGTTTTTTGTTCTTGATTAAATTCCGCCTCATGACCAAAACCTTAAATAATAATTGTGTCATCCTGGCCGATTTCAGCTACAGCGACTTTTGATTCTCTGGATATGTATAAAATAACTTAATCAGGACATAATAATTATTAACGAACTAAAACCAATATAATTTTTGTTGTAATCCACCACTACATAACGGTTTTCTACCTCGAAATTATTTTAAAAACTTATTAAAAAAGCAATACTACATAAGCCTTACCTATGTAAAGTAGGTGAATAATTTATCCCAAATTACATTCGCCATCAAACACATCGATACATGACGAGGCTTGAAGTTTGGAATATCCGATCAATATTCCAATAACCATTCGGTCACTGTAATAAGCTATTCTATAATAGCTTTGTTTTTGTATTCTTTTCAAGAATATAAATTATTACATAAAGATAAGTATCACATATAGGACAAAAAATGAGTTGAGCCACTTGCACTCTAAAATATTTCTTCTTAATAAATTAATACTTTTTCAAATTAATAAGTCATCAAACCTTAATAATGTTATGGGCCATTTGTTGAACAGTATCGTTCATCGTGTCGGGTCCCAATTGGAATGTTAATGCTTGAACCTTGAGCCTTTCGCAAATAGAAGTGAATATCTGTTGATGACCTTCGAAACCTGGTATTAACATGAGATACGTCGCCTTTGGATCTAGTTCGTCTTCTTCCTAAAGTAAGAAAAAAATATATTCAGGACCATTAACAAAAACAAAATAAATATTAGGATGAATACAAAGAAATTTATTGTGACTTGTTTTAGGAATGAAAAGTATTTGGACTATAATAAATCTATGATTTGGAAAAAAGTAATTAACACTATTATATTATATATATTTTCAACCTATGGCTTTTTGACATGTGTTTCACAAAATTTAAAACTTGAGGTAGTAAAATTATTGTACATACAAACCTTAACACTGCTAAACTTGGTAGTCATAGTGATCATAGGCTCTGTAGCAAAGCATTCATCGTCATCAATAAATGTAAAGAAGGCTCCTAATCCACTATTAAAGTTGACGTTGGATTTTAATGCATAGCGCTCCAAATTTAGAATGCTGAAAATTTTATTTCGTAAATAACAAATCAAGTTCACCTATCAAATGGGAGATAACATGCATTATTAATATTCATTACAAGATTTTAGCAATCGGCTGGATCAACTTATCGCACGTTAAATTTCCGTGTCGGTAAAATTTTACAACGAAATTATTTTTTTACTAATAAAATGGTAGCACGCTGTTTCCTAATTACCTTATATATTGTTTTATATTCGTTCATATTGTCTTGTCTTGTAACTGTTGCATTCAATCAGTAGCAACTAATATGTAACATGAATAGTTGACACCTTTAAACAAGACTAAATATCGGTAGTAGTCACTTTATTGGTGCATTCTTTGCACTTCGTGTGCTTAGCAGCTTAATATAGCCCAGGGTCGTTATGGTGTAGGGAATAACGCATTATACGAGTATATTGTGGACATTGTATAATCTCTATAAGATTTTGTATAATCTCTATAAGATTTGTATTAATTATGTTACTGGTATATGTACTTACCTTTTAATTGTCATCTGTTGTACCTTCTCTTTAGTATATCTAATATTATATTCTTCTTTGATTGCTGCCATAATTAATTGTATGCTTAAATCGTTAATTAACAAATCTGTTAAAGTGTAACTTTCATTCATTTCAGCGATGTTCTTGACATCTATGAATTTAAAATGATTTAATTAAATTTTTAGTTTTTTAAATACACATAACAATAATATATTTTTCAACACACTTGCTCATAAAATGGCTCTAATATCACCGCAATTAGGCACATAATGACACCTGTAATCAAACTGTGACTTTTTCATTGCTATTATTCACAAGTGAGTTAAAGAGTTTTTTTTTTATTTTATTGGTCGAGTTGCTTTGTTCTTAAAAAAGTTTCGATACAAAAAAGATAATAATAAATAGAACAAATAAATTAATGTACCTATTGCTTGTTCGTTTCATACAACTTCGTATTTAAATAGATAATTTCAACTTGTACGTGTTTAATAAATAAAACTTTCACTCAAATATAACTTTTGTTTTCTCTGTAATAAAGAAAACTTTAAATTCCCCATTTTATACGTGGCTAAAACGCTATCTGCGGAAAGCCAAAAAAAAAGAAACCTCATTCCTTTAGTCTATGGCCGATCGCCATTGTTAGATGCGCGCGCAAACTGATTAATTTTTCCCGCCATAACGAAAAAAAATTCACAACTCGTTGTCACTGTTGAAATTTTAGTTATTTATTAATTAAAATGTCTACAAGTACTAGTTATGAAGAAAATGATTTATGTGGTACACCGCCCGATATAAGATGTGAAGCCCTTAACGTTATGCAAAGTTTACTACCTGAAAACTCCAAGGAAAAATGATTTTTTATTATTATTTTCTTCACAAGTGTGTTGAAAAACGTCGTATGATACACGTGTGTATTGGTGATTACCGTCCTCGGCTCTCTTAAGATCCTCACGTAACGGCTCGGGTCTCAATGGCGCCTCAGCGGTAATCACCAACATTACACACTTGTACCATAATGTACTATTGAAAATGAAGCAAATAGTGATTATGAAATGATGAATATTATTATATTATGGAATTTCATGGAGTGACACTCAGATAGTTTTATTTTATAACAGTGATAATCTACCTTAAAGTCGATAGGTTTAAGATTTTTGAATACTTGATATTATGCATATTCATACTGAATTTCGTTATGACAACTCACCTATGATTCTTGAGATTTTATTCAAGAAATCAGTACCGGTATGTTTTTTCAAGTTGAATGTATTAACATTATTGTGATTCAGCTTCAAACTACTTTCAAATGCATTGAGAACTGTTGAGAGTGACATCGGTTGTACTCTTGATTTCACAGTTTCTGTATGTTCGTCGAGCTGTATGAAAAATTTTTAATGTAAAAATCAGAACGGTTTCAATGCCATGCAATTATCCAAATATTGCAAAAAATTCTAATAGTATTACTGTAGAAGTGGTAATATTCTGTTATTTACCAACTTGTTTATTTTTTTCAATACCCAGAGTTTAGGAAACATATACTCTCAGTGCACATTATGTAGTAACTACCGAAAGCCGTTACTTACACACGTACATTTCACTCATAGTTCATACATAAAATCCCTGGAATTTGACACATATCTTTTAAACTTATATGGCTCCTACATATCTTTGAGTACCTAATGTACTTTTATATAGTGCTATTTTTGTGTATCTAAAACGATAATTCGTATTCGTACAAATCAAAAGCCTATTCAAAATGAATCTATTTCTTCATTTAACAGATAATTATCATTTTTGAAAAGTTTGATATTTTCTGCAGGGTATTTTATTCATTTATGGTTTACCCTACGTAGTGCTGAATTATAATAAAGATTTAGATATATTACCTCAGATATGGATTCAATACGCATTACAAAAGCTGGTAAAGTAATTTCATTTCTATACTGACATATTTTATCGATAACTGACGACACATATTCAGTAGTAGCAGTTTTTGACCCGTAGTTGAGAATTACGAAGTGTCTGCAAATATATGTGCTTTGTAAAAAATGTATCGACGTCTATAAAAACAGTACTGTCCAATTATAGAGTATGATCATCAAGTAATAGATAGGGATGAGTTTTTATTAAATAATAGTATAATAATATATATAATAGTATATATAGTACATATATAGTATAGTATAATAATAGTTTTATTTTGTGGATAAAAAATAATATACTAATACTCACTTAAGTTCATTGCATATGTTTCTAGAATACAAATCTAAGTTAACGATTACGCGCACGATCTCATTGAATTTTGTTGCGAGTTGTTGTTGACAGAAACCATCACTAGTAACTTCTGAACTGAAGTTTACAACTATAAATATTCCTAAAATTGGACCGAGGTTTTTCGCTTCCCTAAATAGTTTTGCACATCCTTGCTCGGTTTGCAGATTTTCTGAGATGATCTTTAATGGCACTTTCCATTTTTTCCATGCACTGAAATGATTTCGATATCACCAATGGGTATTTCACCATTTAAGGATTAATGAAAGTATTTTTATAAGTTTACAGAAAACCATGACTTGTGCTCATGCTGTAATTGTATTCTAATATATAAAGCTCTAATTTAAATATCACTACTAACTCCAAAATATTTTTCTATGTACTAAAATATTATACATATAAGAAGACTTAAATAAACATGTCTTCAATAATATTTGACCTACTTTCGTTTTTTTGTGAGTCTATATTATATTTATATTTGAGACTTACACTATCCTTGTGTAGGCATAAGCAGATTGTGTATGTACAACAATGTATCCAGATCCTCGCTTCACGAGTCTGTCGATTAATTCGACACTTAACATACTATCATCACAGATCACGACATAGGAGCCTTTTGATGAAAAATTCATTCTGAAACAATTAAATAAAATCAAGAACTAAAAATTTATACTATACATTTTATGATGATAAGCAAATTTAGGAGTCGTTTGCAGCTATTAAAAAAACAATTATTATTAAAATTAAGAGTACCTGGCAACAGCCTTCAAATCTACTGTGGTTTTTTCTTCATCTCGCATCCTAATCAAAACTTTGCCTGTATGTTTACTTGTAGAGAGAAGTCGGAATGCTCTTGATACGTCTACCGGATTATACACCACTCGTACGATTGGTTTTACTATACCTTTCGCTATACCTTCACTTATCAAAATTTGGAGTTTCTAAAAACATTTAAAAGAAGTAAGTAAGTTCTGAAGTAACTCCTGCACTCGTATCTGTACTAAAATAATAACAACTAATTTAAAACTAAACAAAAATTTAACTGCATTGTGATTAAAAAACAAGTATTTGTAAGTAAATATCTCTAAAATTGTTATCTTGATATTAACATCGGTCAAAAATATTATGAGTCAGAAAGTGTAATGATTAATATTATACCATCTTTTCAGCAGAAAACTTTTGCTTGAATATTGTTGAAAGTTGAACAGACACATAGCTTCTTTCTTCAATCAAGAATAACATACCGAAGTCATTATTATCAATCATATCTTGGTCACTCACGTCCAAGAAGAACCCTCTGAAGCCTACACATTTCATGGCAACCTGTTTGGAGAAAGCAGAACACTATAAGTTTTTGTTATAAAAATTATATAAAGTGCTTAAAATTTATATTCTCAGAATATACCCTGAAAGTCGAAGTAAAAATAACTTTAGTTAGTATGTAGTGAAGTTCGCTGTTTACTACAAAATATTTAAAGTTTGCTGATTTTATAGCGGAATCACGGTTACCAGTAGTTTCCATTGCTTTTTGTCTCCTAATTCTTCGTATATTCTTACTGATTCTTATATCGCGTTCATACAGTCACGAGCACCATTGCCAAGATAAATTTATTGTGGTTTTCTAGTGTCCAGAATCTTGTCTTTATATGAATTAGTGCTTACTTGTTGTCTATTCAACATTAAGTTTAAAGTTGTACTTTAGGTTGATACCTAATTATAACAGACAACAGTGTTGCTTCATTCTATGCCTACCTATATAGAGATAGAATGTGATAATAGATACGTTACGGAGATAAAGGTAATTTTTGATTTATAATATTTTGTATGCAACATAATTATTATTGTATTTAATCTGATGGTGAAGAACTAAAGACTACCTCGTTAGCCTAGTGGTCGTAAGCGCGACTGCTATGAGTGAGGTCCTGGGTTCGAATCTCAGGTCGAGCAAAGTGTTATTATTGGGTTTTTCTTATGAAATTCTCAGTAACAGCTCAGAGTTTGGTTTCGTGCCCGATTTATGGCATTAGGCTCGCCCCCTACTACATGGGACCCAAAAACATACTCTTAGCATACCTCTGCCTAACCCTTCGGGGAATACAGGCGTGATGGCATATATGTATGTGTGATGAACTAAAAAAAATTGTATCTTCTATAGAAATCTAACCACTTACTTTGCGTAAACTTCCACTTAAAGTATTAATAACGACATCACAACGTTTTCCACCCGTATTTTTGAGAACCATATCATGGAAAGTGATTGCTTCATAATTGCCGATATTTCTTTCTGAAACATAACTTAATAAATGTATGTAATTATATACCTATTATGTACCTATAATAATTTATAATTATTCTGTATTGCAATTCGTTTCTCTTTCAAGTAATAGAAACTGGTAGAAATTAACAGTTTGTGGGGGCGATTATTACCACGTCCACATTAAGAGAGATGATCCTGCGACCAGACGGGTGTTATGTCTGGCGGGCTACTGCCCCACGTTTGTTGTCGGATTCTTGTATATATATGTTTAATTGTTGGGTTAATTTTAATATCGCGATGTAGGATGCGTCAGTTCTTAGTTCGTATGAGGCGAGATAGATGTCGCTACATCGATGTTGCTACAAGTTTAATATTTTCTAGTTCAAAGGTTCTTAACCTTTTTAATCTTGTTACCACTCTTACCTATTAGGAAACTCATTTTACACATTTCCTCCCCTATTTAAAAAAAAATTAGATAAGGTTCTAGAAAAATGTTTTTTTTTTTTTTTTTGCGTAAAATGTATACTTATTGCATTAGTTGATTGTCTATTATTGTCGATAAACATTTTCCAATGGAAAAATCCCTGAGGATGAGTATCAATAAACTTTTTTAAGACATTTTTCACCACCCAATTGGATTTGTAATTTTTCCTTTTTTAAAGCTTGATTTTTACCCTCGAGGGGGTAATCACACCCAGGTTCCGAACTCAGGCTCTAGTTAAAAAATGTAAATGAGATAATTTCTCTTACCTTTTAATTTAGGGAACAACTTTAGTAAGAACTCTTTCTTTTGCATATCTCTTACTGTAGTGAACACTTCGCATTCTAAAGCCAAGCAAATTGATATGACTGCTTGTCCCAATGCATCAACTCCGTCATGTATGAAAACCGTCCATCCTCTTTGTAATTGACACTTTATACTCTGTATGTGGAATAATCGTTTATATATTTTTATTGTTCGTGATTATTACAAAATCAAAAGTGAGAAAAACACCACATGAAGATCGAATATATTTGACGGTTCTAAATAAACGTACATAAATTCATATGAAATAGCACCGAGTCCATACTTTGAGCATCTAAATAAGTCAGCGGGGCACCGAGCTGTGACGAAAGTGACAAAACGTAGAGAGGGTAAACGTAGAATATACATGGTATGTCGTCATATTTTTATAGATTTTGATGCGATGTTAATAACACATAATCTGCCTTTAAATAAATGTGCTTATGTGTAAAGGCCTTTCCTACAAATTTTTGTTTTTAAATTGCTACGGTTTATATGTATATCTTACCAAGCAGTAGTAAGCATGAAGATATGAAAGCGGAACACTTGCTGCTTCTTCTAAAGTCCAAAGATCAGGTATCGGCCATAGCAAATCTGGGTCAGCGATCACTGTACTACTTAGAGAACCTCCTTGAATAACACCCATCACTCTTTGACCCCTGTTAGTTTATTTTAATAATATTTAAATATATAAATTTAGTACACAATTTCATATGATGTTAATGGATTGCTTGCCAATTTAGATATATCAGCGATATAGTTAGGGTAAGGTAAGGCTTTGCTATTCTGCCCTACTGTAATGACGCTGAGTACCTATGTAGATGTTTTAGACTTAAATGTCTTAACCTAAATCAGAACACAATTACCATCGTTAAAGAAATGATCACCGTTGGTTAGGATTTAACACTACTACACTTGGCATTAAGCATGAAGTTTCTTTGTGTCTTAAAATATGACAAATTTTGATTTAATAAACAAAAGGTCCGCTGCGCTACCTGCCTAAACCATGACTGAGAGGATTTCAGTTGATGAGTTTCATATAATGTTTTGTAACTACATATATAAAATAACTTTATTATAACATGTCAATTTATAATCAAAGTGATATTATGATATTACCTCTTTCGTTATATATGATCTTATGCTGATTATCGTATTTGAATTTGAAATATTTGAAGGCATAAGGTATAAAATATACAGAATTTGATTAACAAAATATTATGAATAATATCGATAATGGTATTAGAGTAAGCTAAAATAAAACTATAATTACATAAAATTATATAAATTAGATAGTAACTCAATATCGATCAAAGCATATATGTAGGAGTGGGATTTATTCTGAAGCTGTCTAATAATATACCTTGACGATGATAAAGTTGATGCAAAATGTACGTTTGCCTTACTCAGAATCAGTTCCACTGAAGTCCATACCGAATGGTTCTTCACCATGTTTTGTTGATCTTCCTGCAGCAAACTGAACATCTCTCAGTGAGACACCAGCATACGAGACCTTTATTAAAATTCGTGTTAAATCATCAATATTTATAAATCTGATTTTTTTTACTGCATTAAAATCTGTGCAAATATTTAAATAATCAATGTGCAATCCATAAGGTTTAGAAATCTACATACGTTATTACAATTTGCCTTCAAGCTCCAATTATTATAAAAAACCGTTAAAGTACGAAACACCAAATTATATATTCTAATAAACGTACTCGATTATAATAAAATGCTCTATTAAAATTTATTAATATTATAATATGACCTATTAAAATCATTAATTTACCAATCAAAGGCAATTCTCAATTTATAAATATATATATATGTTAAAAATAGTTATCTACAAATGAATTTATAAGTAGTTACCTTTACAAAATGTTTGCTTTCTGGTACCAAATATCTTTCAGCCCACATCAAACTATCAAGATTACCAGGTATTCCACTAGTCAGAAAAACGTCTTGAAAGTTAGAAGAAGTTCCATTATATAAAAAATAATAAGATCCCCATTGACCCTAAGAATAAAGTTACATTTATATTCTATTATAAAAATGTCTGTGAAATAATTACTTCACTATTTTGTGTGCAGTAGCAATTTGATTATCATTATCTGTACAAATGAAAAATAAAATATTACCTTTCGTAAAACATTGAACGTCAAATTTTTTTTAAGTTGTTCTTTAAATATTTCTTTCTCTGCATTAAAAGACGGTACATGGTAGAAATCATCTATAAGTACCAAACTTATTTTCTTACCATATTCCTGTTTAAATTTTTTGACTAAACCTGTAATTAAAAAATCTTCTTAGATTTTTTATGTTATAATCTGATAAACTAATAACGTGTAAAAAATGCTTACCAAATAATCCACAATAAGGTTCCCTTTCCGAAACCAAAACAACTCTCTTGGATTTCTGTAACTCAGCTAGTAAATTTGGGACCCAATAAAATGTATTGCTATTATTTATCAGCAAATATGTGGCATCGTCATTAAATACTGCTTTGCTTAACAAAACAAAAACCTTTTTCTCTACAGTTATAACCGATATTATATCAAAGAGTTTATATTTTTGATTAATATTTGAAGTGACTTCTTCCACTGTTAGTATGAAGCTATTCTCAGGAAGCAAATTAAAAAGTATTTGAATTTTCTGTAATTACACAAATACTTTAATACATTATAAGCAAAATAACACCTAATAAAAAAAAAATTGTCATTTTCAAAATTTTATGAAATTATTTACTAGTCTACCCACAGATTTAAGAAAAAGGCAGTTTGAAGCCGATCAGAACACGAAAATGTCCTCTATTATAAAAAACCCTAAGAAATTTAGTGCCTCATACAACAAATCTAAAATCCAAGATCGCCGCCAAAAATTTCAAATGCTTACGATATCGGAACCATTAGCGATAGGTATGGTAAGTTAAAACAAAATACATAAAGAGAAATAAGAAACATTCTTAGATAATAATAAAAAAGTTTGAGTGTGAGTTCACACGCGGTAGAAATGAAACTTCTCTCTCACTCTCTCTGTCTCTGTCTCTCCCATTCTTTGTTACTTCGTGTACACTAAGTATAGACGAAGGATAGGGAAACTATGCAGAAACGTATTCAACCTCATTCAAGTACAGCCTAAAACCTGCATGTATATACATTTATAGCTATCTCTTTTTCGTTACACATTTTCATTTCATAAAATCTAAAAGAAGTTTCACTTTAAACTGCTAGAATAGTAAAAAACAGTAAAACTTATTTTAACTGCCCTGGCAACATTATTCACATGACCGCATGTTTCGATATTTAGTTGTCATGGACTCAAAGCTAAATGCATGTCCCGCGTTTGTTGTTCTGAAGGCTCCATCTGCCTTTTTCATAAATCTGTACGTCTACCTTTACATCTCCCAAAAGGTCGTTAACAATGATGAGACTTGATTTTCCAATTTCTTTGTTTATCTTATGTATATTATCCACTGCAATAGAATTGATGGTAATTTCAAATGCTGCCACTTCTGCTGCGACTTCTTTTATAGTACTTAATATATCTGTATGTTCACCACAAAATAATTTTATGATATTAATTTTACAATCGCTGGTATTGTCCGCAATTATTTGTAAATTAACTTCCAACGCTGTTCTTAACTGAAAATTTATAAGGTATTTGTAAGGCTTATTACAAACCTCAGCTTATTTAAAATTTTCTACGAAACTTACTCCAATAGAACCTTTAACGAAATAAGGAACAAAAACTTTCGTCTGCACAACATCTGGTTCTTTTACTACAGCCGGCTTATTCTTGAAAGTTATATGGTCTATTTGAACTCCACCGCATCTATAAATATCCGTGTAGTTATTCCAAAACCATAGATGTATCATAATATGTATATTAGGTGTGAAAAGACGGTTTTTAATAACATGTTCCGTGTCTTTTAATATGGCCGCTTACGCTGTAGTTTTCACATAAAATCAGCAACTGAAGATTATGTATTCTTCAAGTAATGTGAAAAAATCATGACAATTTTTTTAATGAAAATTTACAGATAAATACTAACTTAGTATGTTTATAAATGGAGTAAAGATTAGCATTCATGCAAGTAACATCTTCGATATCAAACACCTCTGTATCTTTCTGTTCCTTCACGTTAATGCAAAGTTTTTTAATGTTAGTTGGTATAGATACACCAACGTGATCTTTAGCAAAAGCGTTCAATTGTAAGAGACCATCGAGAAATAATATCCAGTCATCATTCCATTTGATACTAGCTTTGGAACAGCAAGAATTAACCGAGTAAATAGATTGAAATTTCTCTCTGTAACAACAAAATTATTACTTTACGTTTGTTATACTATAAACGTATAAGATCTGTCAGATTATCAAAAACATTATCACTGCGTGGGCAACTTTAGAAAAGTTACAGTTAATGAGTTTGAAGTTGTGTCAGAGTAAACATAAATCCTTTTTTATTACAGTTGCGGCTTTATCAACCTCAAGTTTAATAACGATCTGAATGTCTTATAACTTTCCTATATTTGTATTTTTTATTCACCTTTGATGGTGAGCAGTCCTAGAGAGAGAACACACGAGTTTTACGCTCCACATTGGCGTAAATTCTAGTTTGAGATCATTTCGACCTCTAGCGCAGTGAACGTGTTAATAACACTATAAAGCAATCTAATATGCCATATCTGTCACAAAAACTTCTTATGCTATGTATATTCTCTTAATTTGTATTCAAATTCTACGAATGAATATGTTTCAGATTTGAAGTATTAATAGGTTTATGAATTACTGAAATTAAACCAACACCATTCCTTAAAGTGTTTTTCTTTTAATTAAATTGGTTTTTAATCGTCTTCAACAAAAGACGGGAGGTTATTTAATTCGAATGTATAATAATTTTTTTAATGGATGTTCTGCTATACCTTGTTTTTTTAAGAACCGATGTGGATTATTCTTTTTTGTTTGATAGACCCAGTCCCATTTTAATTGTATTGTCATTGGATTTTCAACTTTGAAGAAACTAGAGGGATCTCTTCAAAATCATTGAAGTGGGTTTTAATTTTTGTAAAAAAATTTCTAGTACCAGTTCAATTGGATTTATAATAAGTACTTTTATGAGCTCAAATCTAATTAAATAACTGTAAATTGTAAATTTTATCGCTTTTGTGCATTTAGTTAATATGTAGTAGTATATATTAAAATCTTCAAATTCTTACTTATAAGAATAGCCTCGAAGTTTCATAATAGTGTATACATCATTAGCAGTCAAGACTACTTCACTGCGTTCTTCATTCTCCATTTGATATTTAGCTAAGTTAGCCGATACTGCTTCAGTTATGTAACCACTTACAATCTCACTATTTTCGTAGGCAATCTGAAATTAAACATTTTATATAAATATGTAATAGAACTGTATAATGTATTTAAACATAGTTTAATGAATGAATGAATATTATTATTTAATGAAATAGAAGTAATCATTTCTAATATCAAGAGAAAATATATGAAGAAGGTATATCAAAATTATTCAATAACACATTTTGGTAAAAAAGTACTTACTAATCTTTTCTCAAAGAAAAACTAAAAATGTACTCAGTATTTCACACACATACATAAGAATTCTGTAGATAATTGACATACGTGAATAATATTCAAAGTGAGACTAAACATGTACACTGAATGATTAGCTAAATGTGTCCTATAATAGTTTGTCTCCGATATAAAAATACTATATGTTAACCCGTCTTAAGGCCTTAAACAGAGGCTGTAAGATAAGTGTAGGTATCTCTAATTTTTGAAAAATCTATCCAGCGCTTGGCTGCGATAGTCTCTATTTCGTCCTTCCACCTTGTTTTGACTGACCCTCTGTAACTATAACAATAGAACTGGCTCCACAGTATTACGGTATTCGTTTACCTGTAGTCAGAGTATTACAAGGTACATTTTATGGTCATCTCCGTTTCAAAATTTGAGCGACAGATAAATCATACTTTGTTTTTTTTTTTCATATTGCCCTTATTTCTATCTTTTAATTTGATTTTTATTGAACTGCATTGTAGTGCTCTGGCATGATGCGAGTTTGCTATTGACTATATAGTCAAATATCTCCTTTGAAACCTGTACATGGACTTCATAACTTCTTTGTAGGCCCAAAACTTTATCCACGAGATTGTAATTGACCTGTTTAGGTCTTCAGTGTTATTTCCTATAAAAAAGGTACTAGTTTGGGGCTAGGTATACGTGCTCAATGTACGCCAACACCTATATAGTCAAATGTCGAACTTTTATAAATTTTTGTAATAGTTTTAAGTACTGATATGAGCAATTTTGGTGAAAATTGTCTCTTTATCTAATTCCTATTCTAATTTTTAATCTTTGACCCAAGCTTTCCAGTTTGTACTTTATTTATGCTGTTTTTAAAACTGTATTTTGTTATTCTGTTATGTTTGCGTTTAGCGTTGTGGCAATAATCTCACCTGATCTTAAGTGATGATGTGGCCCAAGATGGTAGCACGCTATGCCTAGTGGAAGACTGGCTCTCAAGTGCAGCTACCGGAACACTCCTATTTGTGTTTGGGGACAGATTTTCAACTTGAGGGTGAGAGCTATTGAACCGTGCATTAGAATAAACCCTATCACCATGCTATAGTTTCATCACAATGTTGGCATGCCATTAAACTCATGAGATAGTCATTTCCTGTGTTATTTGGGACATCTTTCATGTATAAACGTATTATTGACTGTCTGTCTGCCTGTGGTAGATCTTTTCTTCGAGATTCCTTTTTTTGTCATAATAGTTTAAGTCCTATGTATTACCAATTTAGCTAGTTCAATTGCTTCTTTTGATTTTCCAGTATCTAAAACTTTAATTAGTCTTCTTTCAGTTTGTCCAGTTTATGCAGTAATTTAATAATTTATATAAATACTGCCAAATTACTATTGGTACATTATACAATTTAAATAAATCTCTTGTATAAATGTTGTATTATTTTTTAATTACATAATTATTTTAAATGCACACTGGACCTTTACCTCAAATTTATTATTTCCGTTATGTTTCATGATACTGAGCCTCAACGGCACTTCAAGACCAATGATTGCTTCTCCGTGAAAATGGATATCGTGAAATATTACAGACAAATCCCTGTAGTCAACTCCTTTACGCATAGCCAGTGTCTCCCACACGAGAACGAGATACGCTGCTTCCGGAAACACATAGGAACCTAGAAATTTTGCACGTATTGCGTAAATATATTTCATCGTATTAATTAGCAGAGAGAAAACATCAGCCGAATCGTAAAAGGTAATAGTGCCTACCAAAGTAGGTATACATACACTAGCCTTTAATGAAATAATGGACAAGTCAATAAATTTTGTTCGCCTTGATAAAGGTATTATTTATTGGTAATTAAATAATGTAACGGGTAAGGATACTTAAATTTCGTTAGTTTTACCTTCTCGAATATGGCCACTGAAGTATTTATAGTCATCATCATGGATTGACATAACGAATTCACGCGAAGTAGCAACTACTCTGGTCTCATTGTTGAATTTAGCTTGAGGCCTGTGAATAAAAATTACAAACTGATTTAAAGTCGTTTCAGTTTTATTATGATAAATTATTAATATAATAATCATTTAAAAATGAATTATTCGTATTTAGAATATATAGAATATATATCATACAAAAATATTTAAAAAATTATACCAATCTTCACTGTGCTCCCATTTTACTAAATGAGATAGTAAAGATGTTTCAGTTGACACAGGATACTCAATTTTCGGATACAAAACATTTATTTTAGGTTGAAGTCCAGACTGATACATTCTGTAATATTTTTATTATGTCTTAAAAAAATGTAAACAGAAAAGATAATACATGCATTCGAGTGGTTTAAAATCTGATATTAAGGAAATAAGCAACAGTCTAGGCAAGAAACTGGGATTTTGGTTTTTATAATATCACAGTAGATGTTAACAAACTAGTAACTAAAAAATCTCTAAATTTTTCATTTCTATATATCACTTACTTTCCAACAGCCTCTAACAAGAACTTTACAGGATTTGCGTGTCCTCGTTTCGTTAGCGGTATATGCAGACATTCACTTAGAGATCTTTTTAGGATAGCTTGCAAAAGACCATGTGGTGCTATTTCTATTATTATGGCATTCAGAGGGATTAGCTTAGAAGTTTCTTCAAATAACACAGAATTCTGTAAAGATAAATTTATAAACAACTTATCAACTAAAATAAAAAGATATAAATTATAATTTAGTGATAAAGTTAGAAGTTTACCAATAAATTGTTGGTATGATATTCAGCCGAAGAGTATTTAGCTACAACGTCCTCCCAGTTTTCTTGAGGAACGGATGTCGAGACCCATTTTTTGCTACGAGTTTTAGGTTCTTTTATGACCTCACTCAAATATTTTAGAAGACTGGGACCTATTAAAACATTACAAATAATATAATAATATTTAGGTGCATGCGTGTGAAAAGGTCGTACTTGGAAACGGAGAACTAAGATTTTTAAGAATTTTTTTGCATAATTTGTAATAACAACGATATAACTGTAAAAGTTTCTTATTTAATATTATTTAATTAATATATACAGTACAATTACTATTATGTTTGGTCAAGCACGATTGGTAAATTGAAATTGATACCAAAAATAAAGTGATTACCAGCATTTGCAATGTATCTCGAATGATAAGCTATATTAGAGCAAGGGACTTCCTTTGCGAAAATACTGCGACTAGTAAGTTCAAATACGAACTGCTTCATGATATCAGCAGGTCCAGATATTGTCGAGGAGTCAGAGCTGTTGTGACAAGCTACTTCTATTTCTGGAGGGCAAAAAGCCAAGATCTGTAAAGAACTTTATATGTATATATGCGTGAAGAAAATTAAATTGTTAGTCATCTTAAATTCGGAAAAGTGATTCGTGCTGATCGTCATACTAAAATCTAAATTTTCATGTATCTAAAATTGATTATTTTTATCATAAAAGTATTTAAAACTTTGGTAGCGTAGAAAAACATTTGATTTCTTGTATTATTCTTACATTTTTGTATCCTAGACCAACAGCAGCCATTGAACCATGGATGAAGGGTGTTTGAACCGATACTAAACCTCTACTGTAGGCTGCTAAAATCATCTCTTCTGCGGTAAAACAGCCATCGGCGTAAGCACATCCTAGCTCCCCTACACTGTGACCTAAATAAATAGGAGATTTCGTGTAAAATTATTAAATATAACAATAATGTTTATTAACATTTTACGTTTCATTTATATCAAATCATGGCAGTAACAAAACAGTTATATTATGGAAAAATAATATCGAAGTTTTTTCCAATTTCATAGTTATTCATTGCATTTTAGCTTGCTCTGCAATGATAGTTATGTAGATTGCTGATGACGTCTTTTGTAAATTTATTATTCATTGAAATTCTCATTGCTTTTTAGGGTTGATGCAATACCAGTAGGTCTTCATCATTTCAGCCAAAAGACGTTTACCCATTCACGATCTTCCGTTACGCGGCTGCTAAACGAGAATTCTTTGAGAACATCGGCCATCCGCTCTACGAGCTACATGCCCAATCTAGCTTGTCTAGCTATTCTTAAGACTATGTCAGTGACTTTGGTTCTTTTGTGAATTTCCTCATTTCTGATTTGATCACGTAGACAAACTTTAGCCCTTCGAGTGACTTTGAGCTTCCTTAGGTTCATAGTTAACGAACACGTCTCAGTACCATATGTAATCACCGGCAACACTTACTAGTAAACGCCTTTCGCATTGAGGTGTCGTATATTGTACCGAGAAGATTTACGTAGCTTCCCAAATGCTGCCTAATAGCGTTGAATTTGAAAATTGAAAGTTTATCCAAAGTACATATAACCATTACGTCTTCTAATTCGTTCTAAGACCAATTCATTCAGAAGCTTTACTAAAATCATTGAGCATAGTACGGAGGTCCTCCATGGTCTCAGGCAAAACTGCTATGGCGCGGTCGTTGGCAAACCGATGGTGGGTGATGCAACTTGTTTAGAACCTTGAAAACCTCTTCCACTGTAGCGGGGAATAGCTTAGGAGTAAGTAAAAAGTTGTTTTTTATAAAGCCTATTTTAACCATGGTTAAAACGTTATATAAACAAAAATTTGTTTAAAAATTACCAATAATATTATCAGGTACTATTCCCATTGCTGTTAGTATGTCAGTGAGACCAATCTGAACAGCAGCAATACCAACAAAGGAATGTAAAATATTATCATAAATACTTTTATCAGGATCAGTTAAAATCCTGACAATATCTATTCCTCTTGGTTCGAGAACTCTGTGACATCTGTAATAATAAAATGTGCAAAAAAATATTGAAAAATTACAATTTAATATTTATTTCAGCAGTATGAACTTGGTTTAATTATTAACTTGTTAACTACCTAAACTACCTAAAGAACTAAAATAAAAGCCAACTCACTTTTCGATGGCAGCGGCAAAAATTGGTATACGCATCAACTCAGTACCCATTCTGGGCCATTGAGAGCCCATACCACTGTATACAAACCATAATGGATGACTGCCTCCAGGAGAGTATTCAATACTTTGAGTTAAGCACGCAGTTTCGTTTTTCTTATTCGTCTCTAGAAATCAATGCAGAGGAATGTTAATAAATTATTGTTAAACACAACCTCTGGATAAATAGAATCACATCAAGCCGTGAAAAATGTAATACCCAGAGTCTTACAACATATTCGTTCTTCAGCGGTCCTACTGATTTTGTTTTAATTTTAATTTTATTTTAATGGAAACTTTTCATTGATATTAAGTCATCCATTAATTTCGTGTCCACAGAAATTACTAAATAGAAGCACTCGAATTCGATATTATGTATTTCAATTAATTTCTTTCAAGGAGATAAAAGAAAAACTTGCTGGGATAATAATTAACGGCACTTTTTAAAAAGTTATTAATAATATTATATTATGTTACCTAGTAACGAATATCCTCTACACATGTGACCAGGAATGTCTCTCTCATGAATATTGTGCAACATTCCTATTTGCTCCGGGTCCAGAGGATTATTTTTCAAACATTCTAAAATCGTTTCCACGCAGTTTTCTTGCCTTCCAGATGCAAGGATTAAATAAGGAATGCTGCATTTATATCGTTCTGGATCCTGAAATAATTACGTACCTAGATATCTAGTTTACATTAATGAAATACAATTTTATATAAATATAAGCAGTAGTTTTCAATCATCTGATTAATCTTTTGATTTTATTTAAAAAATGCTATTTACGCGCTAAAACTTTATGTAGTTTTTCTAATATAATGAATTGAATTGTTTTGTATTTATTTTTTATTCTTTGTATTTTAATTTTAAAATTATATGTGTTGTGCCCAACTATATTAGGAAAGCAAATTTAGTTCTATAAGTTACTATTGTTAATGTGTATTTTGTGTTTTAGTTTGGTTTCTGTTGTTGAGCCATATTTAATAAATAAATAAATAAAATGACAAAATATAAGGTTATGGTTCCAGTAGTAACTTTTGGATACTTTTTTATGAATAAACACCGCATTATAACTATTTTCAATTGTATTTAAAATGTAGGGTGTTAATTTATAACATTAAAAATGTAAACAAGTGTCTGAGTTTATTCTAGCAATATTTTATGTTTGTCTTGGTGGACGGTCCTCAAAACTTAAAGAAAATCGTGTCATAGTATCCGAAAAAAATACATGTGAATATAATACACTTAAATGAGTAATAAAATGATGTAGTCACTTAAGTGAGTTTACTTAAAAATAAACTTTACTTCAAGTTATGCTATAGTAATTGTGAAGTAATAACATATTTTAAATTTAGGACTAATATTTTATTTTACCTTTGGTTTGTAATGACCTTTCAGTAGAACATGGATATTGGTTCCTACGTATGAAAAGTTGTTGAGTGCGACAAAACCTCTGTTGAAGGGAGTGGTATCGGTCAGAATCTGAACACGCCCATCTTTAATGACTGAGAGGTGGTCTTGTGGCTCGTAATAATTCAAGTTGCCAGGTATTTTACCCTGATGATAAGCTAAACAAATCTAAAATTATGTAACATTTTCTTTAATATTGATGGACGACTTTATTTCTAAACGACATTTTTTTTTTAATTTAATTGTAATTTAATTAATTGAACTTAATTCATCAAATTTTTAAAATAATTATGTTATCCATTTTCAAAAAGGTATACCTTAATAAGTGAACATACACCAGAGGCTGCTTCACTAGATCCCATATTAGATTTCACACAACCAATCTTGATATTTTTCTCCTTGGCAAAAACATTACCAATTGCCTCCATTTCAGCACCGTCTGCTTTAGCGATTGCTATTACAATAAATTAATTAAGATTTCAATTAATTACAATACAGTTTTAGAAGAAACTAAATTAGTCAAATACTGGCAGCTACAATGCTGTGAATTGTATAGATTTTGTAAATTGTTATTTTATAAATTGAATTGGACATATTTACCTTCATATAAGTACATGATGTAAGTCTTTCTGTAAATTTTATGTCTATATAATGTAATTATTTATCCTGCTTACACAATATTATTTCTTACATTGGTGTTAAATAAATTTATATGTCTAAAGTTTGGTTCTAAGAGATATTTACAACGGATATATTTAGTGTTTTATAGATTTTATTGCAATCCTTGGGCTATTTATAGACCAAAATCATATTAGCATAAATCGATTTAAATATACATTGCAAGGCGCAGCGTAAGCAAACCCGGCACAAGGTAGACCGACGACCGGGTGAAGATTGCGTGAATTCGCTAGATGCGACCAGCGCAGGACCAGTTGCTGTGGCGATGATTGGGGAAACATTACCTGCTCCAAACGCTTCGATATATTCGACATCCTTAGGTGATACATCTATTTCCGAATAGAATTCTCGGAAGAACTGATGGATTTCTGTTGGTTCACGAATAGGTAAAAACTGGTCACTTGACTTTCTGCTGTAATTACATTTGGCATGGTATACCTCGGAGTATATTCTGAAAATAGATTTGTTACGATTTGAGTTTTCATCATCCAATAATTACAATATCTATTATATAAATAAAAATCAACAATGATCATCACTTTAGGTCGAGGTATTTTGGCTGATTTTTTTTGTGTTCGTGATCGACAGGTTTGTATAAAAGTGTATTTTTAGAAAGCCGCTGGGGAAGTCGGTAATTTGGATGGTAGTTTTGTATATACTATACAAGGTTATTTTTTAAAGTGTAGCCAAATTTGCACAAGAGATTCTAAATCAGTAATATAGTCGATTAGTGAATTAAATAAATATGTTAAATTTTCAAAATATTTTATCGGTTTTGTCCGCGAAAAACATAATACATGAACAATATTCACAAGAGTAGGTAAATATAACAAACAGCTGTGGTCGCGGGTGCGGGAGTGAGTATTTATAGTGTTTACAAAGACAAGGAACTATTAATGCACGTGGACCCAATCGAAGACCCAATAGATTTATAGGCAGTTTGAAGTAACCGTGATTTAAGTTTCAAATGTGTATTGTTTATAAGTTTCATCAACACAGGTATTTGACTTTAACTGTACTAATATTATTGTGATGTGGATTAACTGTTTTTAAGTATTGAACAAATAAAAAAAAACCTACTTAGCGGTGTACTTAGTATCCATATCTTGAAACCTATAAATGGTAAAAAATCGTGGTATAAATTGGGGGATAGCGATAAATTTGCGCTTTCGCGCTGTCTATGAAACCCAAAATAGGCAAATTTCACTTAACAGTCTCTCAGTGATTGAACGGCAGACATCGTCACTTAACATCAGGTGGGATTATAGACAAACGCTAAACCTATAAAGTATAATGAAAGACAATTTTAAAGTTTATTGAAATATAATGTGTATTTGTCGATAAAATCTTTACATGCGCTTTTTTTAATCAATCTAAATTCTCACGTAGTTGAAAAAATAACAAATTATTACCTTTTGGCATCCTTGGCTTTTTGCAAAAAAATTACACTGACAGCATCCGCCCTAACATGACCGTCTCCGTTCTTGTCAAAACATTTTGTCTTCCCGTCCAAGCAAAGCAAACCAACTCTAAAATTATAAACTTTAATCGGATAAAATTCTAATTCAAGTAGCTGACCTTTTCTTTTCTTTGTAAATTGACCTTACTGTTAACCTTAGGGGCCCTATCCAAAAACACAGCCGCTGATGGCTTTTACAGCTTTATCGGGTTAGGGGGCGAGCGCTTAAGGCACTCAACCACGAAAGCGTGGACAATATGCGCGCAAGGGTGCCAAAGTGACCGGAACTTAGCTTGGGCTGTTGCCGCCATTGCAACTAAGCCACGATCTAATTCCCTACCAGTAAAATTCGAGCTAAACTAACATATACATAAATACATATTCTCCGCCTCTTGGGAGGAAGAGAGAGAACGTGTGTATGTATATTTAGTGATCTGAAAACTATTTCTACACTATCTAGCGTAAAAAAGAAAAAAAGTTTCCTTATAGAACCTAAGTACCTATGTGGTGTGCACGTATGTATGTTACTATGTGTGTAATGTTATAGGTGGGTAGCTAAGTGATGCACGTGCAGTGTCACTTGTATCGCGCTGGTGGCTGCCAGACTTAAGGGCTCACACCGAGGAACGGACCTAGGCTTGAGCTGCCGCTAGAGAGGGTGGAAGTGGGTTGTGCGAGAGCGAAATTGACCGTCCGTTATCTGCGGAGAGGACGATGGTTACGCGGGCGTAGGCGCTGGCATGCTCTGTTTGGAGAGGCGATTTAGTCAACAGGGTCGGTGAAAATGTTACGCGGACAGCGCTGTAAGCGGGTGGCGTTTGAGGCTGTATCGTAGGTCGCGGCGGCTTTTATCAGCGGATTCTCGTGATTCGACGTGGCGTCGAAGTGAGATCTCAAGAGGTATTTGATGTACGATTCCACTGAGGGAAGTTGCATCTCTCTATGGAGGTCTTGCTGTCGAACGTACCAAGGGGCTTTGTTAATTTTACGTAAGAATCGCGTTTGAAGGACTTGGAATGTATGGATATTGGATTTTGACATACGTGCGAATGCGGCGCAACTATATGTCATAATCGGGCGGATACATGCTTTGTATAGAGTAAGCTTGTGTCTCAGAGACAGTTTGCTTACAGTAAGGGGCTGTAGTCGACCTATGACCATTGCGGCTCCCTTCCTAACGGTACGGGCATGAAAATCGAAGGTGAGCTTTATATCGAGGATCACACCGAGATATTTAGACTCGGTGGCCCAAGGGATCTTGTCTTTAAAGAGTTTGTGAGATTTGATGCCCTCGGGAATCTCTTTTTTGCTAGGGTCGAAGATAATCGCCACGCTCTTGGAGGAGTTGATGGCTATGCGTCATTTTCGATACCATTTACCGAGAGTGGTAACGGCACGTTGGACGGTATGTTTGAGATGAAGTTTGTGCCTATTAGAAGCGTAAATTACTGTATCGTCAGTGTATAGACATACTTCGACCTCAGAGGGACAGGGTAGGTCACTGACGTACAAGTTGAATAGGCAAGGTGCCAGAATGGAGCTTTGCGGGACGCCCGAGCGTACGGGTTGGGGTGTGGAAAGTACTCCTTCCACTCGGTAGCGGAAGGTGCAATCGGTGAGGTAGTCTCGGATGATATGAACTAATCTATCTAGAACTTGTAAGTGGTATAGCTTGTATACTAGTCCGGCGTGCCAGACCTTATCGAAGACCTTGGCGACGTCGAAGAAGATGGCAAGCGTACGATACGGTTTATCTTTCGCGAAATTAGTCGCTATATGCTCCGTAAGGCTATACACTTGGTGTGTACAAGAGTGTCGAGTGCGGAACCCGAACTGTTCCGGTGGGTACAAATTTTTGTCGTCTATCACGGTCTTGAGATGGTTCAGGAAGAGCTGCTCATAGATTTTACCTAAGGTATTCAAGAGACTAATTGGGTGATAACTATCGGGAAGCTATGCTTGTTTGCCGGGTTTATGTATCCCTATGACTATGGCCAATTTCCTGGCGGCTGGGAAATTGCAGTGGGCGATGTTTACATTGAAGATGCAAACCGAGAGTTCTATGAGTTGGTTGGGAAGAAGTTTGAGTACTTCATTCCTGATCCTGTCAGGACCGGGAGATTTTCTGAGCTTAAGGCCCTTGATGCCTGAACAGACTTCGTCAGACCTGACCAGGGTTAGGGTATCCGTGGGGGGACCGAACTGAGTTCCTGTACCGAGGATTCGATTCCTTTGATATGTGTGGCGTCTATGTTGTCGCAGTTTGGGGAGCACTGGCTCTCCAAGCTTGCAGCGAGACACTCCTCCTTGTCATGGCTATAGAAACTAGCTGAACCAGTTACTTTGTCCGAATGGAATTTCGTTAAACTATAACTGAATACTTTTTTATTACTTTGTTTTTTTTTGCGCGAACCCTTATTTTTAAATAAATGTAGCCAAAATTTACTACTTATAAAATCAGCTATCTGCTAGTGAATTTCCCGTTAAAATAATTTCGACCGTTTCGTAGATTAGCTGAAACAAACAGACAGACAAAGAAAAAAATCCCGTTTTCCCTTTTTTACCCATTTTCACTCTTTAGAACTTCTCGCTAGCAATGCGTGACCGCCTCAATATCCTACGTGTGGATAGCCGCAGCTACCTAAACTCTAGGAATAATATCGGGAGTGTCATCTCTATTACATCTCGGAGATTCGGAATCATCAACACGCCCGGTCAACTGTATCTTCTTTACAATGCACAAGTACGGTTGTGTATGGAATACTGCTCGCATCTCAAGGATAATTCCGCAAAATATCTCCTCGATGCTCTGAACATGTTGCAGAGTCGGGCTGTTCGCATCATTAAAGATTCTCACGTTCCCAAATACATCGAGCCACTTCAGCTGCTCAGGAACATCGCCTCGCTAAGCGTATATATCGTCTGTATCATGGTGAGTGTTCTGAAGATCTGTTCAATCTTATGCCTTTCTACAACAGAACCACACGCGATGAACTTCGGAGTCACAGTTTAACGGTAACGTTCATCTCGGGACGAACTAAAAAGTTCTCAATGTCTTACCTTTGTTGTACAGTGGAGGTATGGAACCATCTACCGGCCAATGTATTCTGTCCTTCGTACGAAATCGAGTCATTCATACGAAACGTGAAGAGATATTTATGCAGACCGGCATGGTAGCATGTGTATTTGGATTTTATGTGCTTTCCATATCATAAATTTGCCCTACTATAAAAAAGACAGTTTTTATTTTTTAAGTAGCATTTAGTAAAATACTTTTATTTTGACATTACACATAATTAGTTAAAATGTTATTTGTATTGTAAAAAATTTCCTGTCTTCACGTTCTTTTACTAACCATATTTATGTTGCACAGTAATGTAGAAAGAACTGAGATATGTCACCTAGCATAACTATAAAAAAGTCATTTGGTATCTAATATTAAATACATCGAGGAATATGTAGGTATTCAAGCCATGCATTCCCACATACTTTTCAATAAATACCTAGTACTAGTTAGTTATTTGTAGAATAATTATTTGCTTGTTAAGCTATACTTATTAAATGTATTCGAACTAAGAATTGATTGACTGACCAAACTGAATCAAATATAATTAAGTATAATATTCCAAAACATTATGTAATTGGAAACACAAACTTAGAAATGATATCAGGTCAGACATTTTTTTATTACAAAAATACCTTTTACAATTGAGTGACATGATAGGATGCATGCAGAGGTTGCTACCGCCGACTATTGCAGCTTCACACTGTCCAGTACTAATGGACTTGTAAGCATGATCCAGACAAGCAAGGGAGCTTGCACAAGCTAAGTCTACAGAATAAGATGGACCCTTCCCGTCGATCCAGTAGGAAATACGGTTGGCATACATAGCTTTGTTGCATCTGAAACAAAATTAATAATAGCCTATTGACAGTTTCTTTGCGATCGAGAGGCAAGAACCTATATTTGTTTGTATCACATGGTTGAGTTTAACAATAATGGAAAAATAACAGACAGTAAACAAATGTGTTTAATAATAAACTTGTATTTAAAGGAATAAAGATAATATTAGTTCCTTACATATGAAATTGGCGTTTTGTTGAACTGGTCACTTTGATCTCAAATATCTAGCGTCTGGTTAGAAATTCCAAATTTAGGCTTGTGTATTTGTGTTTCGAATTTAGTGACTCATTTGTTTTCGGACAATTTTATTTTTCTTTGACATCGTTCTTCTCACAAAATAGAAAATTTAAAATATCGACTTATTTATGAATATAAGTTCCATTGTGGCATCAGCGCTGCAGAATCAGCTCGAAGGATTAATGATGTGTATTGGAAAGCTACTGTAAAAGAAAACACGGTACGTTTTTGGTTCCAACGTTTTCGTTCTGGAAATTTTGACCTACGAAACAAACCCCGTGGATGGCCGGAGACCCTAGTTGAAAATGAAGAATCAAAGGTGATCGTTGAAGTGGATCATTCGCAAATCCATCAGTTAACGGCAGGCTCCAGTGTGAGTGATAAAAAAAAAATTCACTTGAAACCAACAGGAAAAGGGAAAAAGCTGGAGAAATGGGTACCGCATGAATTGACTGAAGCACGCCAATAAACACTTGGAAAGAATTTTGAATCGTATTGTTACTTGTGAGGATTAATGGATCCTTTACGACAATCGGAAATGCTCATCACAGTTGTTGAACCTAGGAGAACCAGCCAAATCCTATCCCAAGCAAAAGTCGTCTCAGAAAAAGGTACTGGTGAGTGTTTGGTAGACCAGTGCTGGAGCCATACACTACAGCTTGATAAGATCTGTCCAGACGATAACGACCGATCTGTATTGTCAAAAATTGTAAACCATGATGGAAAAGCTAGCCGTTAAACAACCGAGACTGGTCAATATGTCATGCCCACTGCTGCTTCAGAACAACGCTAGATCCCATACTTTACGAACGACGGTCGCTAACTGCGGTTGGAAAGTTTCCGAAACCCACCATATTCCCCGGACATAGCCCCAAGAGATTAACACTTTTTCAGAATTTCGGCAATTTCTTGCAAGGAAAATAAATTCTAACTGAAAAATTCACTAGAAGATTCTGAAAGGTCTCTACTGAACGAAATTAAATATATTTAATACTATTATGTGAGCAATTTTTGTATATATATACATTGGTGTTAAGTGACCTATTATCAACATAAAGGCTAGCTACCACAGCTAGCCAAGCTGGGCATTAGCAAAAGCTCTACCAACATGCAAAACCGAAGGCAACATACCATATAAATCAGTAATAGACTTGGTATATGTTTGTAAAGTAACAGAACTCATGCAACATATAACTAGTTATTGGGGATAATAATTTGTGTTAAAGGGTACGTACTCTTTGAAGTAAATAATTATCTTAATTATTCATACTTTGAAATAAAACTCTGCATATATATACTTTAAAAAAACTCACCCTGTTATACCGAAGCCGTTTCGTTGGATATTTTCGTAAATAAAAATCTTCTCCGATTCTGAGGAAGGTGCCCCGATGAAAACGCCTACTTTTTTTCCTCTTAATTGAAGCGGATTTATACCTGTAGTAATATTTTATGCTTAATAATATGAACAGCTTTTTCAATCTGAGCTATTTTAATGTATAGTTAGCTAAGCTACTATGTTTTCTTTTATTCTTAGAAATAATTATTATATTTTGTACTCTGTGAATATTCTCACGATATTTTCATTAATCGTACTACGTACATATCTGTTAGGGAAACCTGATTAATAAAATCAACTATTAGTTATATTAAAATAAATATTTTGATCCCCAAAATATCAACGAAAACTCAAAGTCACAAACGAAGTGTCAATATTTAATATCAAAGATGCTTTGAATTTCGTATCAAAGTAAAGAGAGTCTTGATGCAGAATCTGAACTCTTTCACAAATTACCATAAACCAAGCAGCATGAGGCGTAGAATTATACTTTTGTGTTTGATGTAACCGTTATGGTGCATTTTTTGGTCACTGGGATTTGTTTATGTCACTATCACATGATATTTTATTATGGCTTTTAATCCTTTTGCTTACATCGGTTTAGTTGATTCAATATTTTTTATAGTAACTAATAATGAAGCAATATACTGAAGTGTGTCAGTAGTGCCAGGTTTGGACAATATAGCATGGATGGCACTCAGATTCCACATAGACCAAGCAGCCCTACTAAACTTTTCTCTTTATTTTGTTACGAAAACACCTATTTGCTGAGTGTGCACTTTTTTATTGCATACTGCATGACTTAGTAAAATTTGAGAAAGGGAGTAAAATTGGAGGTTATTACAAACAATGTAAATGTTTTGTGTTCTTTTAGTTACAAAGGACCAAAATGACCCTGAGTAGCTATTTATTATTTGTATGATGATATTGCAATCCTGCTACTAAAGCTAC
The DNA here is from genome assembly GCA_033032175.1 of Saturnia japonica. Classification (NCBI taxonomy): domain Eukaryota; kingdom Metazoa; phylum Arthropoda; class Insecta; order Lepidoptera; family Saturniidae; genus Saturnia; species Saturnia japonica. Next base: position 2,797,677 of record CM065317.1, read on the forward strand.
GATTAAAGGGTCTTTAGTATGGAAACTCACCAGAATCATAAATAGCACTGTAAACATGCTCCAGTAACATTCTACCCATAGGCTCCATAAGGCAAGCCTGTTTATAATGCACCCTAAAGAATTGGGCATCAAACTTCCCTGTCCCGTTAATCTTCCCGAGGTGCTTGGGTACTTCTGGGTGATTGAAAATCCAACGAGGATCTTCAGAAGATACCATGTCGACCTAGAAATAAAAAGTGATTACATAGATCATGTTTAATTGTCCCAAACTATCCTGTTCCTTATATTATTTTCTTCCTAGTAATACTGCTCGTCCTTCTAATGTCAATACATTAATATCAAATACAAGCGGTTTCCACAGCTACGCTCAAATGGGCTTCAGAATACCGTCAATCGGGCACACTCGCCAATCGCTACTCCAGCTCCGGGATAGTTTAAGACCGAAATGCTTATTGTGATAAGATTTTTTTGTAGGTCGTCTTAAGATCTAAAATTATGAAGTAAAATAATTTAATATGACTCTTATAGCCTACTCAGTCTAATCCATTTATCCACTCAAAAATAGTGGTTTTCCCGAAATTATTTTTATTTGCGCCAAACCCACATTTTTTAAAATAAACTTACGTTAGTTACTCCTTATAACATCCGCTATATGCGAGTGAAAGTCCCATCAAACTCAGTCAAACATATTCGGAGATTACATAGACAGAAAAGGTTGTTATAGGTACCTCGAGGCCTTCTGTGGGAGTAGCTCCCGTACCTGTTGGGAGGGCACCTGGGCGTAAGCCTAAGGCAAAGCTCCCCTCGACACCGCGCTCAGCTGCAGTGCTTATTACACTGCAGCCAGAGGCCTTGGCGAGGGGACTGAGCTATAGCGAAGCTCTCTTAAAGGCTCGGGACCAAGTTGTGTTGGCGGATCTCGGTATCGAGCATATATCCACTAGGGCCACAGCTACGGGATCCAGGATTGTGGAGATCCGGGGCTCCCGTGGCCCGGAACAGGCGGACCGGATAGCCGAAATCCTACAGACGGTGTTGGTGGGCGAGGCTACCATCGCCAGGCCGGTTAAAAGGGCGGACGTTCGCGTTATTGGGTTGGACGACTCAGTGTCGGTGGAAGAGGTTGTGGCAGCTGTGGCTGCTAAGACCGGCTGTGAGAAACCACTAATTAGGGCTGGAGCCATACGGGCCTATGGCAGAGGCACAGGTGCAGTGCACCTCTCGCTCCCCGTCGCGGCTGCGAAGGTGTTGGTTAAGGCAGGTCGCCTCCTTGTCGGGTGGAGTGCGGCTCGTGTGCGCCTCCTGGAAGGTGGGCCCATGCGCTGTTTCAGGTGCATGGGTGTGGGCCACTCTCGCCCACTCTGCCCGTCGACAGTTGACCGCGGGACCCTTTGCTTCCGATGTGGGCTGCCCGGCCACAAGGCGCTGCAGTGCGCTGAAAAGCACCACTGCGCCGTATGTGCCGATGCCGGGAGACCGGCTGGGCATCAAATGGGAGGAGCTAGCTGCAGGCCGCCGACCACTAAGGGCAAGGCGCCGCCGATGCCAAATACCTCAGCAGAGGTTAGCGTAGACGTTGGGTAGAAGGGGGGGGGCGCTTTTGCCTCCTTCCTCTGCTCTAGCTGAACCAAGGGGAGACGGGTCGGGGGGCCTGTCTTCCCATTGCACTGGTTCAGCCGTCTGGGAGACAGTTGGGGTTGTACCAGACTGTTTCTAATTAGCGCCGGGGCCCGACTTGGGCCGGCTGCCGGGGCGTCGCGGCCGATTGCAACCGCATTGCCCGCGGCGTCCCGCTATGGCGGCCGATGGTACACCGTGGAGTTTTAGTGAGTAGGAGTCTCACATAACCACTCGTCCCCCCGGGCGGGTGTGTACCCATGAAGGGTATCTCCACGTTAAAAAAAAAAAAAAAAAAAAGGTACCGCCTTATATACTTTCATGTACATTTAGTAAAATGTTGTTATTTTGACATTACAAAGAGACACTTCAATTTTATTAATTGTATGTACATAAAGATAGAGCGGCGGTCCGTGGCCAACATAACTAGTTCAACGCCAGCTTTAGCTTTAGTATCTTTATTTAACGAAAACGCGCCGAATACGTTGTTAACAACATTCTTTCAAAGGCCTTCGAGTGCGTTGACCAAAGTACGCCTATACTTAACCTGAAACACTATGATGTGCGTGAGACTTCTCTCGACCGGCTAATCTATTATTTAACTGACTGCTGTCAGAAAATAAGTATAAATTGTTCAACCTCTTCTGGATCTTAAGCTAGAATCGGTGTTTCACAGGGCTCTATTTTGGGACCGTTCTTATTTCTCGTATATATAATCGATCTACCGCTAGTGGTTGAAAACAGTGCTGACAGATAACACTTTACTTATATTCAAAGTGATAAAATAACTTCAGAGGTTAGGAATTTAAATAATACTTTATTTAAAATATATCAATGTTTTCTCTAAATAATTTACTACTAAATGCAAACAATATTAAAATGTATGAGATTTGTCTTGCCCAATGTACGGCATGTTGATAGTACTATCAAGACAGAAGAAAATTTAGTAGACTTAGTTGATTATACTGTCTTCTTGGGTATTACACTTGATTCAAAATGACAGTGGGGTTAGCACATAAAAATCTTGGCAGGAAGATTAAGCTCTGCTGCATTCTCAGTACGCAAGACTCGCCAGTCAACAAATATTGCCATCGCTAGGTTAGTCTACTTCGCTTAATATCTTTCTGTATTTTGCTGTTCCACACAAGTTCCAGTAATTTAGTATTTTATCTTTGCCTTTCCAATACATTCTTGATAACTTAATGTATGGTCGTAAAACTATTGTTAAAGATTAGCACAAAGTTAACACTAGATATAGAGATAAATTAGTCGTACCGTGTTTTAGACTAGGACTAATAAAAGTTTTTCAGGTAATAGTGTTAGGTCAAGCATCCAAGACAGTTTCCCGGCCCTTATGGCATTCCGTATTTAGTATAAAAAATGTCCGTCGGTTCTTAAACATCTATTAAATGTTTTTGTTAAGATCTGGTCAAGTAAGAAAATACCAACAGCATTCGGCAATGCAATTTTTGTCCTCATTCCAAAAAAAGAGGAAGTAACTCATCCAAAGACACTAAACCAATAGCTCTAACCAACACAATTTAAAAAAAAAAAAAATTCAGTATATTATTATACAAACTAAAATGACACACTTCATGATTAACAATAGGTATTTTAAACCCAATCACCAGAAAGGGTACTTGCCTGGCATTTCTGGATGCTTGGAACATAACACTTTACTAGCGGAATTCTCAAAGATACCAGGACATATGAGAGGCAAATAACAGTCTGCTGAATAGACCTTAAGAAAGCATTTGGTTCAGTTCAGCATGAACTAATGATCTTCGCCTTGAAGTGGTATAACTTTCCTATTGTAGTTATTTATATAATAACTTCATATTTTTCACATTTAAAACTTACTATATCAGCAAACAATGAGCACACAAAACCCCTACAATATAATGTGGGGCTCTTCCAAGGCTGTTGTTTGTCACCAATAGCATTTAATATAGTTATAAATATTTTAATAGATAAGTTAATAAGTCATGAAAAAAATGGGGCTATCGGTTTTAAATTGGTAATAAATTCACAGAGTCAATCTCAGCCATTGCAAATGACCTTACAATACTGACACGTAATCCAAAACAATGTCAGGCACTTTTGAATGAAGTGGCAGAGTTCTGTACATGGACTGATGGAATGAGGGCAAAACCAAGTAAATGCCATTGTCTGTGTCTGTGTAGATGGGACACTAAATTTAGCTCATACGATCCAGGACTCTCAATAGGTAGGCAATGTGTTACCACAGTTGTTGGAGCGGTGTCTTTCAAATTTCTTGGAAGAAGGATAGATTACAAGAGACGTACACCACTCTTGGACGCAGTTGTTGATATTTTCCTTAGTGACCTCAATAATGTAGACCTTTAGCCAATTAGCCATATTAAAAAAGTTAGAATATACGAGAACTATCTTACATCTGGTCTGACTGGGCCTTTCCTGGTATATGACTTTGGTAAAACTATCCTGGCAAAGATAGATGCAAAATCATAATAGTTTTGGGATGAAATTAAAGAGTCCATCAGAACTCTATAAACACCTTAGAGTCACCAAAATGTATGTCTCGGGGAAATCCCAAGATGAAATAATTACATCTCTCCCAAAAGGCAAATGTGCCACAGAACTAGAGTCAAAACTTCAATTCCATAAACAATTTATAGCAGGTGCATAGGTTGATAGACTTGGGTTGGGTTTGAGAAAGAAAAAGGATGACCGAGACACAATAAAATCCTTTCTACAACAAGATGAAAATGACACATATAGAGTGCATGCAATGAATTTAGAAATCCAAATCGTGTGGTTAGCCATAGGTGAGTTCTGCATCCCAGTAGCACTAAAATGGTGCGCCTTTTATATGACTAGTCTCTTACTCTATTAAAATTTTACCTTAATGCCTACCAAATTACCCTTCCAGATCAGAGTAAATCAGTAATATGGAGGAAAGCCTCTGTAAAATCTTGCTAAACATACTTGTGGTGATGCAATAGGTACAGCCAGACACTCATTAGTAGCATGCAAGGTAATTCTTGATAGGGGTCACTACTTACGTCGTCAAGATAGAGTACTTCAGATCATACTTGAAGCAGTAAGGCTTTCAGTAGCTAGAGCTCAAAAAGATTGACCATTAATAGGAGACAAATTCATTTTATAAAAGAAGGCTCAACAGTAAATTCTAAAAGTAAGCCCTTTCTCTATCCTAGGTTCTGTACCTGATTAGACTATCTTAGTAGTCACATACGAAAAACATTATAAAAACTCAGAGGATGTGGTTGTTTCGTCATCCAGACCAGACATATTTCTTTATTCTCGAGAAATCAAGCGTATAGTACTTGTAGAGCTTACTGTACCGTGGGAAACGAATATACCTAAAGACCACGCAATAAGAATGAATAAATATTACGATGTATGTAACGAGTTAACCAAGAACGGCTATGCGGTTAACTAATATGTGGTGGAAGTGGGAGCGAGAGGTATTCCAGCGAAATCTCTCTAAAACTTGCTAAAAGACCTCGTCCTGTCGAAAACTGCAGTAAGTTCTATTTTAGAACGGGCATCTATTTCAGCATTAAGAGGTTCTTACCAAATCTGGCTTGGCAAGGAATCGCGAACATTCAAGGCGAGTGCTGATGTGCATCATAAGGGGGCCCCTTAAACCTACAACTGGGTAGCAAGTCCTGGGGACTGCTCGTGTTCCCTCTGTTTGCTACACGATGAACTGGGCACCCGCATGGTGAATCCATTCAATACTAAGTTGTTTGTCTGTCTTAAGATCCCGAAGTACATTACTGATTTGTACTGATTTGCCAGACAACAAGTTCAAGGATCATGTCTAAAGGTTATTATAGTGTGGATCATTATGTGGATTTTAGTGATCTCTGGAAGTGATTCGCTCTTTGTGCATTCACTAAATTATTATTAATTTACCTAATATATTAACACTTGTATACTGGTAAAAAAAAAGACAAAACCGATCGAGTTTCTCACCGCTTTTTCTCGATAAGAGGGATATTTTCCGATCCGGCAGTAGTATTTTCGCATTCATAAGTGCCTTCTTACGACCTAAATTGAATAAAGATTTTTTGATTTTCATTGTTTGCCTATACCTTAAAGTGCCGTGCCAACAATTTTTCTCGTGTAGTTCCCATTCCGCGATATGAAACTTCTTTCCAATAACATTACGGGATAGAAATAATTACTGTGTAACAAAGGAACAGGGATGGTACATAGTGGCCCCAATAATACTGGTACAGATGTCCCTAAAAGTTGTTTTTTGAAAAAAAATGTTACCCCTAAGCAAATAGCAAATCCACCAAGGCCTTAGTAACGTCGCCCCCTTGGTAGACCTTTTTTGTAGCTACTCGTTGAACAAACAACAGAGGCCTTGATCGATATCGAAAAGTTGTTGATATTGCGTACCATGATAATGTTTACTTGGAACATGTTACCAGATCCTAATACCTGGTACTTGCACCAGGACCTTGGTCCTTCTACCATTCCTGCAAAGGAAGCGTTTACGCTCCGTGCTTTTCTTTTCTTCTTGATAAACGATACCGTATAAATGTATTTACTATGTAAATTTCAATTTATTTGTAGTGCTTTTATGAAAAACTTAGAAAAAAAAATTAGATTAGGTATATTTATGACTAATAAAATAAATATCAATGTACTAAGCATTAAAAACAATTATACCTTATTGTACAAATTTTTCATGAACTCCTTAACACTGTCCGACTTAGGGAATATTCCCGACAGTCCACTGATGACAACCTCATCCCCGTTCAAGGGCTTCGACAGGGTTTCTGAGGTATTTGTAGAATCATCGTGACGCTGAGCCATTGTTTTTGCAAAAAATGCACTATTTTGAAAGTTTTCAAAGGTGTTCTGAACAATTGTTCGTTGTTTCCCGACTTCAGTCTGAGCACCAACTATATTGACGACATTATAGAGAGCCTATTTATATACTGTATGCAATGTAGTTGCAAGTAATTGTATATTTTCTTATAGTATTATGTCGTGTTTATTAGTGTTCAGTAAAGTTGTTTTAAATTAGTAATTTGAACCGAAAAACGTATGTTCAGTTCCAAGCTTTGTTATCGATCTTATTCAGGTTTTTTGGTCACTGACTCTTCTTATCTAATTTTATTTGGTGGCGGTAAAAAATGAATTAAGCTTATATTACCATGAAGACGGCCGAACGTTTCAGTTATTAACCGGTTAAGCTTTGGGAACTGTGTTCGAGATTTACAAAAAATATAGGAAATCAAACATCGAAAACACAATTTCAATGTCCAGCGGATACGAAAAATAGACAGCTAAGATCTTAAGCTAAAATTATCAGTATATCAAGTCATCATACTAATATCCGCGACCAGTTCTTCGCCGTAACAGCAGCACGACTGTGTTGGCCAACTCTCGGGATTCCTTCAAGTATTCGCTACGTAGGTTTTACTTGAATTGTATATTGGCTAAATTTTTCTTTTTTTTACTTTACTAAATATTATGCATACCTTTCTATTGCTTTTTCGGAAGACTGGCAGAGAATGCTTTTTAGCATTAAGTCCTCCATTTGTACTTTTTTGTGCAATAAAGAATATGTTAATAAAATACTTATTCCATAATTTGTATTAATAAGGCAGACTTGTCTTTGATATTTGTTTGTTTTTTTTTTTAGATATAATAATACAATATTGGAATCTTCAAGTGAAGAAAAAGTCGAAATTAGTTGTTAAGTACGCTACAATGCCGATCTCACACTCCATATGGTATTCCAGATTGTAAATACAGTTAAAAAAAAAAATTGGTTGCCTGTAAAGTCGGTATACGGGCGAAAGTTTTACGTGACAACGACTTTATGTCTGTCTCTCTCGCTCTTAGGCGGGCTAACCATGCCCGAGTGGAAGGGACGCGTGCCTCTCACTCGCTCTCATTGTGAGCGCATAACGTGAGCGGAGCGTAACGCAGTTTCTTGAAGTGTCACCCGGCAAACCAATTTATAAGACGTTGTCACGTCAAAAAATTATTCACTTAAGTACAAATAATAAGGAATATAATGACAGGCATATTTTAAATAAATAACAGACTTTATCATATTTGTAGAAAAAGACACATAAATTACTACTATTTTTTTTAAATTTTCTGATTAAAAGTGATATAGTAATCGCGGCTTTCCTGATAGTTTGCGGGACGTGTGACGTGAAACGGCGGGTGTGCACGGATATACACATTATTGATATAATACCCTATATCTTAAGATCAATATTTTATGCATGTCATTGTACATAACTCTGACAGATATGTAATGTTAAATAAATTATTTATTTACATCGTATTGTTGTTTTTCTTAAAAATGTAAACAAAAATCTACTATATTGAAGAAAAATTTGAGGTTCAACTTCTTGTAATTTAATTTTATAATTTACTTAGAACGCGTCGAACCAGTATAGTTTTTTTTAAAGCAACGTTGGTAATCACGTCCTATAAAATAATATCATGTCTAGCAGTCGTAAAAATAAAACTGCGAAAGTTTTCACGTCAAACGTCTATTCCTACAGACGGCCGGCAATAGACTAACTTATTGGTCGATTATGTTCCCCTCCCACGTCCCGCAGACCATAAGAAGAGCCGCGCTTACAGCGATCAGCCTTCATATAGTATCACTTGTTATGATTACGTAGATAAAAATGAGTTATAATAAAATTCTATTTATTCATAAAAAAGCTCTATGTTTTAATTTTATACCTCAAGATATTAGGACAGATTTATCAATGACTTGCTCTGTTTATTTATAAATAAACATTGTTTAAAGCCCTTAAATCCTTAATAACATAAACGGTCTGAACAAACCTACAAAGAGTTTAATGTATTAATTTTTCTATTCTATATAGTATCAATACATCACCGAAATTGAAATTTAGTCTTGCATGATATTGAATATATTCATATAAACGATGTCTGAACACTCCCATCGATGAACTTTGTGTACTGTTGAAATTTGGACGACAGTTCAAAGTTATGTCTTTCGATATACTGCGTTATTCCTGTTTATTTGCATAAAAAATATTCAACAACACCCTTTATTATTCATACCGGACTCGCTCTCTCTTGTGGGTTGCTTTTACTACTGTTATTTCAAAATTCCTTTCATATTTATTGGAACTTCTACTTATCTTTGGGTTTTACTCACCGATAAAATATTGCTTTATGTTCACTTTATTGGAAAGTACAAAAAATATATATTGTAACTTATGAATTGTTACACGAAGCTAAATTATTAAAACAACCCGACTGCAATAAAACACTTTAATAAAATATATATTTTTCTTTTTTATTTGGTTTCCAGGCGTTGTACTTCAATATCATATAGTCTACGCCACTTCCACAATTAAGACCAAACTAACGACACATGGTATACTAAAATCCGTCAAGTCGTTTAGGATACAGAGCGTGTCAAAGAATTATACATACATACGTTCGAAAAACATAATAACCCTCCTTTTTGCATTCGGGTAAATATATTATGTAGATTTGAAGGTAAGTATTAATGACGTTGGATAAACAATACTTCATAAAAAAATTCAGTATCTGAATAATAAAATTTTTCTCCATCGTTTATTATTTTGCACGTATTTTATATATTTTACAAAATTTTATATCGTACATATTTTTAAATATTATTAGTTTATTCATGTAATAAATAGTGAAATTATAAAAATACACAGAACCCATATATTTTATATTACGTTTAAACGTATAAAACTAACATAAATTATTATTTAAATTATTGTTTGAATATTTATTATAACATGATATTGTTATAACATGTTACATTGTAGAAATGAATCCTAATAGCATTTAAATTCTTTAATTATTTAAAGTCAGTGCTTTCATTGTGTTTTAAATTAAATAAGCTATTAAATTATCATTTTAAGTTAAGAACGCGTATAAATATTACGTACATTGTTCTCTTACAATACTTTCAATTAAAGAAAGGGTTCGATTATGCTAATTATATTAAGTACAGAAAATAAACCTGTTATTAACGAAATTAAAAAACAAGTATAATTTTCATAAGTATCTATTTTTATTTGCAATTTTTAATAGTTATATATATATTTTTATATATCGTTAAAGAGGTTTTCTGTCTATTTTTTTTTGTTCTACTACTAAGCTAAGCTGCAAACAGAATAATCTGATATAAAAAAACATTATTTATATGAAACGAATCAGAAATAAAAATGGAAAAACTTGTATAAGATTTAAAATAATAATATTTAAACATGAAAACTGTATTTCACAAACTACAAGATACAATATGTTTTATCTAGATAATGTACACATTTGTTCATAAGCAATTTCAGATTCGAAGAAAAATTAATGACAATTTTTTTTATAGCAGACTGCGAACGTGTCTAGATAAACAAAAAATAAAACATTTATTGCTATAAAATTTATAACAACTGTTTTGCCTAGTGTTTAAACAACCGATAATACAACAATTGTTAACTCCCGATTATTATTATTTTTTTTTTATTAAATCTAATGTTACGATATCACAGGAACATATATCGAGTATCTAAGACGTTTAGTTAGGCGTTTCACCGTCGGGATCGCATGTTTTTAGTAAGTTTCGGAGCATTAACTTTTTCGGAGCCAATATGTGTGCTAGTAGGCATTTTGGACTCTATACAATTCGCAGTAGGTATACATTTATATTTAACACTATTTTCTTTCAATTAAACAATATACCTTTATTGTAATTTTAATAACTAAAATATTTATAATATTATATTTAAGCTATTGCTGTTAGTAATATATTTTAAAATAACCTTAAAACTGTGAAGTCTTTGCAAACGATAAAAATCTACCAATAATTAAATTTTTGAATAGATAATTTGATTTTACTATGTCCAATCAACGCAATATTAGCACAACGAGATATAAAAGTACAATTGATGCGGTATTCACGAGATATTTAAATAACTTCCAATCAAAATATTGTTTATGGTTTTATAAAACATACTATGTTTTTAGCTTGACGATAATTATTGTTTAGTCTACCATAAAACATATTGTTTATTATCTTTTATTTTAGAATATGTCTAGATTTTAATATTGTTCTATTTAACTCTTAGTAGCTCAGTTTTGACTTCCGGTATTATTCTTTCCGATTGAAAATGTCGGTTCCTAAAATATTGGTTTACTATAAAAGGACGGGCAGTCTGTACTGAGAAGAGAGGCAGGCTGGATGTGCAAGAATTAATAGAGTTAATGAAGTAAATTATAGTGAATACAAGTGGACACAGTGATTAGTTATTAAAGTGAAATTATAGTGAAGTATCTTTGGTTTATTTTATCGAATTTGTTTTCAATTCAGAAGTGGGATAACATCAGGAATTTTGGTATATTATTACCACCCTGATGTAATCATACGACCACAATATGGGCATTAAACATTGTAGTGATGAAGTGATTATTTTGGGTCATATAGAGGTAAGTCATGTAAATGTAAGTCATGTAAAAATTTTTCTAGATGAATTGTGTGAGCAAATGGCCAATTTATGCATTTGTGTTTAATTATGAATATTGATAAATTGCGAATGATTTTAGTAACCACTCAAATAATTTGTTATTTTATTCTGTTGTAAATTATTGCAATGGGTCGTTTTAATGTAAGTATTGGATTCAAGTTGTCATGAAGGTTGCCTCACAAGAGGAAGACCGTTAGGCAACTTACAGTGGTTGCTAAATAGTTGGTTATCTTGCGACTGCGTAAAACTAGAGTCTGTGGCATGGAGTGCTTGGAAGGTTACGAGAGTCGCAGCAGATTTGCAAAATATAAAAACGTCTTTAGAGATTCGACTTGGGGACTTGAGGTCCCTGCCTATGACTGATTTATGTGTGATGACCATAAATATCAGTTACGAGAGCAGTTTTGATATGATTGTAAACTGCAATCTCGTTCGAGAATGAGGTAGTCTGAACATATCGAACAAAAAAAGTGTTCAGTGAATACTGAAGTTCGCTGACCGTAAGACCAGATTTGAGTCTGTACTCGGATATTTGTCACTAATTACGTGGGAAATGTGAATAGGTTTTAGTTCGGGAACCGAATCTAGTTCGACCGTGTTATTTATAGGCCAACGTGTCTCTTTTGAGATCCAGTTCGGGCCTGACCACCAGGAGGGGGGTGTTGACACATGATGCCAATTCTCAACACTGACGTTGTCCGTGATTTTAACAACACTATGTGCCACGAGTGTTTTTACTTTATGTGATTCAGTATATAGCCACGACAAAACGGTTTTACTATCAGTAAAAGCTATCATACGAGTTAGATCTATATGACCACGGAGAAGATTCCACATGTGCTTAAAATCCGTGACAGTAAGACGGCACCACAAAGCTCCAGTCGGTTGACGGTAAGTGGTTTTAAAAGGTATGCGGTGGGCACGTGATCGCGGGGACGCGAAAATTTATCAGGATGGACGAGTTGTTAGCTTTACGAAAAATATAGTTTCTAATTTTAATAAATATTGCGTATTACAATAAATTGTAAGGTTACTCAAAAACATTTCTTTGAAAAAACGTGACTACCTTCCGTTTTGCAGAATGAATGTGGGTGGTATACAAATATGTTAGCAAGTAACACATAAGCGTCCAGAGATTGTGATTTATAATAATTACTCGCAGTGTTATCCTAGTTATTTACCATTATACACCATAATTCATAATTAATAATTTAGTTAAATACACCATAATTCATAGTTAATAATTTAGTTAATCATCATATAAATTGATATTGTAAACTTATTACTACATAATCTGACTTACGATTAATTTGGTATAAAGCGGGTAGGACAATGATTAATTTTATATAAAGCGGGTAGGACTGCGATTATTTTGATATAAAAGCGGGTGCGTCAAGCCTTGAAGGATGCATTCGTGAAAGTAACCTCTTTGACAACGATACTCTGTCTGAATAAACCACGAATATTAAACTTTTGGACTATTATTCCACAAGACCCACAAGTTTTAACATTTCAGAAGTGGGATAACATCAGGAATTTTGGTATATTATTACTACCCTGATGTAATCATACGACCACAATGTGGGCATTGAACATTGTACTGATTGTACAATCGAGTAAATATGCCATGTGAACTCTTCCGAAAATAGACAGAAGTCTATTAGGAGGCATCCCGGCATTGTGCTGCCAGGGTCCTCGAAACTCTGCCGAACCCGGACACTTGTTTAAGGCGAGAGGTAAAGCGTAATCAGAAAGATTGCCTCTAGCTATTGAGCACCAGGCAAGAAATCGAAGCAGGGATTCAATGGTGATGTCATCGCGAGCCAAGGGGAAGTTCAATTTAGACTGCAACTTGACGACATTGACATGCAAAGCTCATCTAACAGATGTGAATATGAACGGAGTAAATTTGATGCGTCCGAAAGGAACTGCCATTTCAAAGTGGCTACAGCCTGCCAGGAAAGATTACCGCCAGGGACCTCTATCATCAAGGTGCACATACTTGGAAACTACGATAACAACGAGGTGGTTTCGCCAGCCCGACATGACCTGCAGGGTGTCTCCTACTCTTTGCCGGCTACACTGCTACGCGGCCATCAAGGTTACCTGAAGGTTGTGAATACGGGTAGCGAGAACGTCAATTGGGAAGCGGGCACAATCTTATCAAGAGCCGAAAGCTGCGAGCAAGTGCCGATTTGCGAGGTCAGTGTTAATGTAAGTCTGGTCTAAAGTCTAGCCTAAGCCCTTGCCTATGCCACACTTCAGAATCCATTTTCAGTATAAATAATAGCCATACCAATTCGTCTAAGTTGGGGTATGATTCTTTAGATATCGGTCCTATAAGTATAAATGAGCGTGCGGAACTAATCTCGTTATTAAAAATAAATTGTAGTAAGCCGGTTTTAGCCATTTTTGACTCTTTGTTATCGTTAGAAATTCATACGGATGCTTGTAAACTAGGTATCGCCGCGATTTTGATGCAAAAACAAACTGAGGGTATTTTGCGCCCTGTAATTTATTTTAGTTGGGTTACAACCCGCGAAGAGTACTTTTATCATAGTTTCGAACTGCGGTTGTCGAATCATTACGAAGATTTCGTGTTTTAAGGATTATGATTTTGAGATTGATTATAGACCCGGGGAGCGAATGAGACATGTAGACGCATTAAGTCGAAATCCGGTTGAGGGGGGGGGGCGAATTTCAGACTTGCCATCTGAAGGTTCAGAACAGGTTATAGATAATGTCGAAATCAATCGTTTTGCCTCTATGTCCGATAGTGGTAGTAGTACAGACGAACAAGTTGAAACTGAAGACCTTATAGATCTCTTGGAAAGTTTTTTCAATATTAGCAGTAACCTAAACTTTCTTGTTTCGATTGCGAGAGCAATCTTTGCAGGACGGCCGAGTGTAACAACCAACCGGAAGCACATTGTTCGCCACGGTACTGCCCACCGGAAGCACTACCGTACGTAATGCCTAGTGCTGCCACCGGAAGTGTCGCCATAAGCCAAGCCAAGCCATGTAACTACCCCACCAGCCGATAGCGCCATATCGCCACGCCATACGAGTGGGGTAGGGATAGCCAGCCAAAAAAAAGCCGTGCGTGCTTCGACTCGTGGCAGTCTTACACTACATCGACTTCCCAATGTAAGGTTAAGGTTACACCTGTTACGTGTATGAGGACATACACGTTGTCAGGATGGTCGAATGTAAGGTTACTCAAAAACATTTCTTTGAAAAAACGTGACTACCTTCCGTTTTGCAGAATGAATGTGGGTGGTATACAAATATGTTAGCAAGTAACACATAAGCGTCCAGAGATTGTGATTTATAATAATTACTCGCAGTGTTATCCTAGTTATTTACCATTATACACCATAATTCATAATTAATAATTTAGTTAATCATCATATAAATTGATATTGTAAACTTATTACTACATAATCTGACTTACGATTAATTTGGTATAAAGCGGGTAGGACAATGATTAATTTTATATAAAGCGGGTAGGACTGCGATTATTTTGATATAAAAGCGGGTGCATCAAGCCTTGAAGGATGCATTCGTGAAAGTAACCTCTTTGACAACGATACTCTGTCTGAATAAACCACGAATATTAAACTTTTGGACTATTATTCCACAAGACTCACAAGTTTTAACAAAATATTAATATTTGCTAAATGAATAATAAGTTGAGAAATCTATTAAAACTTCTCGATCATGAAGGTAGTTCGTACAAAATAATATATTGTTTATGGTTTTATAAGAAATCTATTAAAACTTCTCGATCATGAAGGTAGTTCGTACAAAATAATATATTGTTTATGGTTTTATAAAACATACTATGTTTTTAGCTTGACGATAATTATTGTTTAGTGTACCATAAAACATATTGTTTATTATCTT
This sequence comes from Saturnia japonica, assembly GCA_033032175.1. Lineage (NCBI taxonomy): Eukaryota > Metazoa > Arthropoda > Insecta > Lepidoptera > Saturniidae > Saturnia > Saturnia japonica. The sequence goes on from CM065317.1 coordinate 2,812,724, forward strand.
TTATTTTAGAATATGTCGTCTAGATTTTAATATTGTTCTATTTAACTCTTAGTAGCTCAGTTTTGACTTCCGGTATTATTCTTTCCGATTGAAAATGTCGGTTCCCAAAATATTGGTTTACTATAAAAGGACGGGCAGTCTGTACTGAGAAGAGAGGCAGGCTGGATGTGCAAGAATTAATAGAGTTAATGAAGTAAATTATAGTGAATACAAGTGGACACAGTGATTAGTTATTAAAGTGAAATTATAGTGAAGTATCTTTGGTTTATTCTATCGAATTTGTTTTCACCATGAACCTATAGTTTCTATTTTAGATTGTGATAATTTTAATGATAATAATGATCATACAAGAGTTGTCGAAATTGTTAACGATGATGCATAAAAGAATATTAAATGTATTTTAAAGTTTCTAATAATTAATAAAATACAATTCATAAATAAAATGCAATTCATAACCCAATAACCCATCTAAAAATGTCTAACGCGCCAAAATAAGTTTTCACTTCTGTCGGCTCTCCCGGAGTGCAACCCGTAATTTTTTTTTTTTTTTTTTAGGTAAGTTACAAATAATATTTTCATACATCACTATTATTCGCTTAATTATTAATTTATAATAAACTTTTTTGACGGTAAATATCGCTTTACGATTCACACCTACATGCCTCGCTTGAACTTATTCCCGGAGAATTATTAATGTACTATTGAACATTATTCCAGAACCTAACAATATTACCTAAATAACTGTTAATTACCTTATTAAATGTAAAAGATAGGACAGAGTGGAAAATATGGTTTTTTCTTAGATTTGGAAGTGGAATTTAATATATTAATAATAATCATATTATATATAATTATTTATATTTCTTCTTTAGTTATTCTTGAATTTAAGATAGTTCTCGTACGTTTAAGCTTACAGTCTTTGGTAGACGAACAACCGGTTCGCTTTTGATATAATTTCGTAGCTTCTTGGAGTCATTGTTTTACGTATTCGAATGCTTGTAGATTTTTTAATACTACCCACGGAAAAATGAAAGGTCACATAAATACTGCCTTTGAATAACATTTCAGAGAAGGCTAGAAAAAATGAGACCAAAACTTTTATGATACACATCCCTAACTAAAAATAATATTATAATCGGTGAAATTGTATGTTCTGCATATTGTTATGGTATACGAGTTGAGTAAAAGATTGGTACTACAGAGAGATACTATCGATAATTAGATATGGGGTACATTAAACTGTACCCCTGCTAGAATGGTAGAACTATAAATACGGCCATCGATTACATTATTATCGTTTTATTACTGTTTTTCCACTGAAGCGGAACAGTGCAAATTTCGACCAATAGAATTGCATCTCTAGATTCTTATGCTTTTCTATTTATTGAAATTTGCACAGCTCCGCTCCGCTTCAATGGACAAGCAGCCTAGTAAATGTATAGAATAAGTTTTACGTTACTTATTCTACAATGGGGTAAACATGCTTTATTGTGTCCTCTTTTGTATGTTGAATCATACTTTTATTTCTTGTTTGTGATTTAGTTTACTCTAACATAGCAGTTTTGTGGAAGAGTCACAAGATTTCAAGTCCAAAAAATTAGCCTTGTTGATCCAATTATTTCAATTCGTTCATTTTTTTTGATTATGTGGTCAGAATGAAATCGGACACACCGACATCTTCTGATCTGTGTCCTTCCTAATGCCAATTGGCTGACGTCGCTGTAGCGTCATACGACGTCACAGTTGGAGGGACACATCATTGAGATCGGATCGTTTTTGTTTAATATAATATACGATTCGTTAACGCGGTGAAGAAAATTTATTGAGGTGGAATACGCTTGTGTGCAGCGTTGGGATTGCTGACGTATCTAAGCTCCAGGCTAGATTGGGAGAGGAAGCAGTTTCGGAAGTTCAAGATTAGTGGATGATATTCCTTCCCATATATTCAATTGGATGAAAACCGCCGCTTCATGTGATATGTGAAGGAGGAATAGGGAAGACCGAAAAATTAACTCCTCGCATATACAAGCCTGATATAGTATCGTGACATGACGATAGAGTATTTCCCTTTCTCCTAACTTACGAGAGGCGTTCAAATTTCACAAGTAATAATAGCTCTTTATCTTTTTTTTTATTATCCACAGGATCTGAGCTTACGTTCACTGTATTTCATAAGTGAAATAGGTAAACTCAATATACAAATTAGTTACCGACTGACTCAACATTCAGATGGTCTTACTTGAAATGATTGAAGAATATCATTCTCATAGTTATTTCTTTGAACATGATGAAAAGTTTAATTTGGTCGAGCATGTCTGAGACTTCCATGAGTGAATTTATAAGAAATATTAATATTATTCGATGATATTTGTTTACATGTATTTGAACAAATAAATAAATTTACTTATATGAGACAAACATCTTATCATTCCATGGATTCACCGCGCGTGTGCCGGGTCCATCGTGTGGCAGACAGAGGGAACACGAGCAGCCCACGGGACTTGCGACCCAGGTGTATGTTTAAGGGGCCCCCTTATGATGCACATCCTCTCTAGACGAGGAATACCGTAATCTACCTGAGAACGCCTGCGTGCGTCGCATCGCTGCGACCGCGACCCGTCATGAGGCCGTTTCAGGTAGCGAGGCGGCCGCTTCAGGTAGCAAGGCGGCCGATGACGTCACGGCCGCGACCGTTATACCGACTGGCGCCGCGCCAGTCGGCGCCGCGCCCAAACGTCTCACGCGCAGCGCTGCGCGTCCGTCCGCCGCGTCATCCGGGGCCGTGGCCACGTCTACGGCCACGCCCCCTGTCCCGACTAGCCAATCGCGCGGGTCAAGCCCCGCCTCCGTCAGGCGAGGGCCGCGTAATTCGCGGTCACAATCTAGGGTTACCAAAAATAGCCCGTACGTCCGTCCCGCGCGATCCACGGAAACCGCGTTAAAGACGAAAAACTCGTTTTCGGCCCTTCCGGTCGAACAAGACTCGCTCGCGAGTCCGGATCCATCTCCGGAGATGGATACCGAGAACGACGGCTTCACCGTCGTGGCGTCGCGTAAGCGAACGGCGCGTAGCAATCCGACTGCTCAACCGGCGCCTAAGGTAATAGCTAAGGCAGTAGTCAGGGGCGCCGCCGCCCCCGCGTCCTCCCAGCTCCCCGCGCCCGCCGGCGGGAAAAAAGAGCGTGCCCCACCTCCAATCATAATCCGGGACAAGGCAGCCTGGATGGGAGTCTGCAATGAGATGCGCAGACTCAAACTCGACTACCACAAGGCTAGAAACATAGTCAACGGGATTTCTATTTCGGTGAGTTCTTCGGAAACTCACCGTAAACTAACCACCCTCCTCCGGCAGAAAGGTCTGCAATTTTATACGTATTCGCTCGCGGAGGAGCGCGTCCTCCGAGTGGTCATCCGCCGCATTCCGGTGGAGCTCGACCCGTCGGAGGTGTGCTCCTCGCTCAAGGAGCAAAGTTATCCCATCCGGGAAGTACACCGGATGTACAGTAAAGATAAGCGGCCACTACAAATGGTAGTGGCCATATTGGACCTTTCCCCCGAGGGAAAGGCCATCTTCCAGCTAGAGACGGTGTGCGGGCTCTCCGGGATTAACGTGGAGCCCCCACACAAAAACCACCAGCCTGCGCAGTGCCACAACTGCCAGCTGTACGGGCACGCTGCCCGTAACTGTCATTCTCGTCCGCGGTGCGTAAAGTGCCGAGAGGACCACCCCACACGGGAGTGCACGCGCGAGCGTGACTCCGTCGTCCCCCCGAGCTGCGTGTTATGCGGGGAGGAGGGGCATCCCGCGAATTATCGCGGTTGCCCCAAGGCCCCGCGTACCACGCGGCCACGTACACAGAAGCAGGCGGCCCCCCGGGCGGCGCCCCCCGCCTCAGCCATCAAAGCGCAACCCCTGCTGGCGTCAGGGGAATTTCCCGCGCTGCCGGTCCCGCGCCAGCTCCCGGCCGCCGCCGGCCCCTCCGCACCCCGCGTGGTGCAACCGCAACCCGTGCGTTCATCGCAGAACGCATGGGGCCCCCGCCGCCCCAATCCACAGCCCCTTATGGCTATGGATATTCCCGCGCCCCGCGCTCCTGCGCCCCGCGCGCCCGCTAACACTGTCGTCAATAGTAACGACCTAATGATACTGCTCACCCGCGAGCACGATATCCGCGAGCTCATCCAATACAATGACCATTTGGAGCGCTTCGGTCTCATCAAGACCGCTTGCGCGTTCCCCCGCCTCGTAGAGACACTACAACGTCTCGATCGCGAGGCGAGTAGTAATAAAAATTAGGGCCTTTCAATGGCTAAGTTTAAACCGAAAGCGTTAAATCTTTCATTTTTTAACGCGCGAAGCCTACTTCCGCAGCGTGATCTCGTCGCGACCTTTCTTAAAGATCACCAAGTAGATGTTCTTTTAGTGCAGGAGACGCTCTTAAAGCGTGCTAAACGTGATCCGAAAATCGCGAACTACAATATTGTAAGAAATGACCGGGCCGGCCGCGGGGGCGGCACTCTCATTTATTACAAACGATCGTTATATTGTACGCCGGTAGATCCTCCGATACTTACCAATATGGAAGTATCCGTGTGTAGACTAGGAATGACCGACCACCCGTCCATAACGTTAGTCTCAGTTTATCTCTCGCCGAGGAAAGAGCCTCTCAGGTCTGACCTAGAAAAGCTACTTTCGCTCGGTGAATCGGTCATTATAGCGGGTGACCTCAATTGTGGACACACTTCGTTTGGCAATTGGAAAGACTCCAGTAATGGGGTTAAACTCGAAGAGCTAACGAACGTGCTAAACTTTGATGTCATAGCGCCACCCACTCCCACCCACTTTCAAGACAACTGTATGCCGACAGTGCTTGATGTAGCTCTCATTAAAGGTATCGCGCTTCGGTTACGACTCATTCGGGTCGTACACGAGCTCGACTCCGACCACCGTCCGGTCATCATGCAGCTAGGTCAACCAGACGACTCTAGCCCTCCTTCGGTCCAAGTGGTTGACTATGCCAAGCTAAAACATTATCTTGCGGACAGGCCGTCCTCGTCCAGCTTAGATAGGATCCCGGACGTATTGGGGTCCGTTGCGGACGTAGATCTCGCGATCGATTCCCTGGTCGACCACCTGCAGGCCGGCATCGGAGAGGCCTCGAGAGAGGTCGAAGAGGCGAGCGATCGCCGCTTCGTACTCCCTGCCGACGTGCGGGCGTTGTTGACGGAAAAGAACGCAGCGACTCGTGCGCACGACCACTATCCGACCGAGGAAAACCGCGCACGTTTACGCGCACTTCAAAGATCGGTTAGAGCCCGTATATTAGAACTCAGAAGTCACAGATGGGACGCCCTCGTCGAAGGGCTAAGGCCGTCGCATCTGGCTTACTGGAAATTAGCTCACAGCCTCAAAATAGAGGGTTCTTATCTTATGCCCCCCCTCGAGAGGGGTCCCGGTATACCGCTCGCCTTCGATAGCAGCGACAAGGCGGAGTGCCTCGCCACTTGTTTGGAGAGCCAGTGCTCTCCGAACAGTGTCGATGCAAATACCGACCGGGTCGAGGGTATCGATGGATGCGTGCGGGAGCTGGATAAGCTCCCCGCGACAGACTCCCTGTCCCCAGTCACGTCTGAGGAGGTTCTTTCCATTATAAAAAGCCTTAAGCTTAGAAAAGCACCAGGTCCCGACGGGATCAGGAATGAAGTACTTAGACTTCTTCCCGATCGCCTCATAGCTCTTTTGGTCTGCATCTTCAATGTAGCCATAGCCCACTGCCATTTTCCAGCCGCCTGGAAAAAGGCCATAGTCATAGGTATCCGTAAGCCCGGCAAGAGCGCGTCGCTTCCCGACAGCTATCGCCCGATCAGTCTCCTAAATACTTTAGGGAAAATGTACGAGCGGATCCTTCTGAACCGTCTCAAGTCAGTAATAGAGGAGAAAGACCTCTATCCGCCTGAGCAATTCGGTTTCCGTGCTAGATATTCTTGCACTCATCAAGTGCACCGCCTCACGGAGCACGTTGCATTTAATTTTGCTGAATTATATAAACCCCGCCGTACACTTGCGGTCTTTTTCGACGTTGCCAAGGCCTTCGATAAGGTCTGGCACGAGGGATTGATCTACAAGTTGTATTACTTTGAAGTCCCCGATAGGCTAATTAAAATAATTCGCGACTATCTAACAGATCGCACCTTTCGCTATAGAGTGGAAGGTGAATTGTCCACGCCCCGTCCAATACGCTCAGGCGTTCCCCAAGGTTCGATCCTGGCTCCTAGCCTATTTAACCTGTACGTCAGTGACCTACCTCGACTCCCGGAGGTCGAGGTAGGCCTATACGCTGACGATACAGTCTTATATGCCTCAGATAGGAATAGATCCCACCTCAGACACAAAGTCCAACGCTCCGTGACCACTCTCGGGAAGTGGTTTAACGAGTGGCGTATAGCCGTTAATCCCTCGAAGAGCGCCGCGATGCTCTTCGATGCGGATTCGTCACAGATACCGTGGAAGCTTAAACCTGTTAAGCTCTACGATAATCCGATTCCGTATGTAAGAGAGACCAAATATCTAGGGGTAACCCTAGATAATAGGCTCTCTTTTAGACCCCACATCCGTAAGGTTAGGAACAGGGCCGCGTGGGTCCTGGGCCGGTTGCATCCTCTGTTGTGTTCGGTGAGTAAAATGTCCACGCGACATAAGCTCACGCTCTACAAGACGTGTATTCGACCAATTTTGACATACAGTTGCGCCGTGTTCGCACATATGTCCGAGTCGAGTTTCAAACGGTTACAATCGATACAGAATAGGTTCCTCTATCGTCTCACCGGGGCCCCGTGGTATGTTCGAAGCGTAGATCTCCATAGAGATATGGAGCTTCCTTCGATACATGCCTACGTTAAACAGCTCTCCCGTTCGTATTTCGACACCGCGTCGAACCACGCGAATCCGTTAATAAAAACAGCCGCCACTTATGTTCCGGCACCCACGGACATCCGGTGCAAACGCCGGCCGCGCAATATTTTTATTGATCCCGACGATCACATCGAAAATTCGAATAAATATTACACATCCGTCTCTCCAAACAGAGCGTGCCAGCGCCCACGCCCGCGAAACCACCGTTCTCTCCGCAGAGGGCGGGCGGTCAATTTCGCTCCAGCACACCCGTCACGTCCACCCTCTCTAGCGGTAACCCAAGCCTAGGTCCGTTCCTCGGTGTGAAACCCTTGGGTCAGGCAACCGCCCGCGCGATACAAGTGACACTGTACGTGCATCACTTAGCTACCTACATACAACACTACACACGTATGAACATACACACGTGCACACCACACAGGTACATAGGTTCTGTGAGGGACCTTTTTTTTTTCTTTTTTTACGCTAGTTAGTGAGCGCTAGTTAGTGTAGAAACATTCCGATTATTGAATACACATACGCACGGTTCCTTCCTTCCTCCCAGGTGGAAGGGAACGTGCCTATGTGTATATTTAGTTAGCTCGAATCGTAGGTGTAGGGATTCGAATAGATCGCGACCTATTTGCGAACGCGACGACCGCCCGAGCCGAGGTCCGGCCACTTTGGCACCCTCGTGCGCGAGTCGTCCACAAAACTTTCGCGGCTGAGTGCCCTCTGCGCTCGCCCCCAAGTCCGGTGAAGCTGTAAAAGCCGCAGCGGCTTTAGGGCCCCTAAGGCTAACAGTGTAGTCAGTTCTTACAAAAAAAAAAAAAAAAAAAAAAAAAAAAAAAAAAAAAAAAAAAAAAAAAAAAAAAAAAAAAATGATGCACATCAGCGTTCACCTTAACTGCCCGCGATACCCTCCCTGCCAAGCCAGATTTGGTAAGAGCCTGTTAATGCTGCTTTAGATACCCGATAAAAAAAAAAACTTACTGCAGTTCTCGACAGGCTGAGGTCTTTTAGCAAGTTACAGAGAGATTTCACTGGAATACATCTCGTTCCCACTTCCACCGCATACAAATTATCGCATAACCGTTTTTGGTTAGCTCACTACATAGATCGTAATATTTATTCATTTTTATTGCGTGACCTTTAGGTACATTAGTTATTATTTTAGTATTTACAAAATAATGTAAAACCCATTTTATTTTTAATATAAAATAAGGCCGTATTTTAAAATTAAACATATTCTAAATTGAAAGCATCTTAAAAGGATCAGCTAAATAGCCTTTACAAAAATTCGTCTTCTTGATTTTCTCCAGTAAATTGGTGTCTAATCGTTGGATGATAATATTTGAAACTCTGTAGTTTACCTTTCTTTCGCCTATAACACTGTGGTGGCAACTTAATACTTGAAAACTAATGAAAGTGTGAGTGAGGAGTTTAAGAAATAGTAGATACCGTCTTCGATTTCAACGTGGATCTTTTCTTCATGTGAACTGGAAACATTATTTTTATGGTATAAATATACAACAAGCTTTTCTAAAGTAGATATTTGATTTCTGAAAAACAATTGAATTTTAAAAGTGCTATTAAATATTCCACCATATAAATCTAATCGTAAATTCCATCCATACCACCTCTCGGTCCAGCGTTCCACAACAGTGCGTTTCTTAAGGCACTTTCTGCCTAGCACAACCACTCTGTGGAACCAGCTGTCGCCTGGGGTCTTTCCGAGCCGTTATGACCTGGTGACCTTCAATAAGAGGGCTTATTCTTCCCGAAAAGGCTGGCAACGTATCTGCGAGCCCTCTGGTGTTGCGGATGTTTGTGGGTGACAGTGATCACTTTCCATCAGGTGCGCCACCTGCCCGTTTGCCCCCTTTTTATCATTAAAAAAAATACAATTTAAAATGATTTTTTTGCATTGTTCATAGCTACTGCTCTCTCGAGGAATGTCAATTGAATGAATTCAATCTTTTATAATAAAAGAAAACGACAAATTGTGCTCGAACGATAGCTGCGAATCGGTATGAAGTCCCCATTGTAATAAATACGTAGGACGTCTTAAACGAATCGTAAAACTTTTATTTTTGTTTTTCCATTCCGAGAAATATTGCCCTGTATTTCAATTATTGAATACATTAATGTTTATTTTGTGATTTTATAAAAAGTATTCTTTAAATAGCCTGGAGCGGGGAGCAAGATTCGCGCGGGCATTCTGTAGTCCACGTAAGCGAAGCCGCGGGCACAGCTAGTTTCATATAAATCCTTTAATGTACATTATTTTTTATGCCAAAGGATGCAAACAAGCAGACGCCCCATCTGATGGTAAATGGTTGCCATCTCGTATGGAAAACTGCAACACCAATTACAGACATGGTGCCGACCTTGGAGAACATATTTCAATCCCTTTTTGAAGAGCCCCATACCATAGCCCTGAGGAAAACCGTGCTGTGTAACCTATTTCAGAACCCTAGCGTACGTGAGAGGAAGGTTCTAGAGAACCTTCTTATGGCGTTTTGGCTAGATTTTAATGTATGAAGATGAGTAGCCAGCCAATGGTAGAAGGTGCGTGTTTGGAATGGTGATGAGGGCACCATACTGAAAAGTACCTCAGAGCATTCTCCATTATACATGCTGTAGAAGACACACAGTGACCCAAAGTCTCTACGAAGTTGTAAAGTGTCTAGACCGCATGTCAGCTCGGTATCGTCGAAAATACGAATAACACGTCTTTTCACTGACTGTTTCGTGCCAAAACAAATTTTCGTATTTCTGTCCTAATACTTAGTTGCATAATTTCATTGTGATTAGTTTCTGAACGTGACTATACATAGACAAGCATTAGTTTTCTTGTGTTGATACGGACGGGCCAGGTTGTCCAACATTGGATTACGATCTCAAGCCGTGATTGATCGCAAGCGCATGAGGCGCCCTCAAATGACATGGGCAAGCGATGTTGGTATCGTAGTTCGTACGACAACCACCACTGAGTCTAAACGTGTATCTTTTTTATTCCTCGCATCACCATAAACAAGTGTTTGTACCGTGCCCGACGCCATTACGTGGCTTGAAAGAAACCTATAATAAAAGACCTGCTAATTGTCGCGAGTAGGAACGATTATAGTATGAGTAAGAGTGAAAGCATCAGACTATGGACAAGAATTCATCCAACATATAGTGCTAAATTCTCTTTAAAATAAATTCATAAACCACTCGTTATGCGAGTGCAGTTGAAAAATTGCTACTAAAGCGTATCTGGTGTCATAGCTTACTCTGTGGTAGATCTAGGTTATTATAAATAGCAGCCTGTAAATTTTCACTTTTCAGTAAAAGTATCTTCGCAAGGAAAGCAACGCTCTGATGTATTGTCGACTTCAGATGTCTAGAAAGAAATCAATAGTTTTATATTTTGGTACAAGAAGGCGTTCAGGTTACTTCACGATATTTAACTTCACTGTCAGTGAATGGTGTTGTTAATTAATTTATATTAAATTAATAAATGTATGTGTATAGATAGTTATTCTCGTAAGAGTAGTAATAGCTTTATTTCTTGCATTCTTTTATAAACTAGAAACTATTACAGCAAGATAATAATATGACGTTTAGCACACTTTAGTTAATTCACTTACATTCTAAATTAACTATATAATTATAAATTATTACTTTCTTAAACTGGAATGTCATTGCTTGAACCTTAGTTCATCCCTAGTTAGTTAGTTAGTAACCCTAGTTCGTCTACCAGCTTAATTAAAATAAAATGAAATATAAATGGCTGTCATTAACGTCATTAACGAAAGTGGTGAAATGGGGGATGTAAGTTCGTATGAAGAACTGATCAAACCAATCTTGATGAATTTTGATGAATAGAGATATATTTAACCTTGGAGAAAGACATAGAGTACCTTATGGTGCGAAGATAACACTTGAAGGGGAATAGCGAAGACTTGAAATAGGGGATAAAAATTTGAATGATGAACTCACTATTTCTCAACTTAGGGATATGAAAATTCATATTTATGCTTTTAGGAAGAAATAAAAGTATTTCGCATTTTTTTTAAATCATCCTGAATAGCGGTAAAGTATGGGAAGATTTACCTACTATTATACCATACACGTAGAGTGATAAACCCATCTATGATTTTCTTTTACTTTGTCGTGTTCCGAGATTAGTTGGTGTATATCCATATAATAATAGCACATATTGATTGTGTTTTTGTTTGTAATGGATAAACTCAAAAACTACGGGACCGATTTTAAAAGTTTTTACTCTTCAAATTAATTTACTCCTCATACAAATGTCGATAGTTTAACAAGAAGTATATTAAAAAATTGTCTAAAACTATTTGTATTACATAAAAAATACTATATATATTGAATATTCTCACTAATGTGAAACAAAAAAGTCCGTGACACAATATATTTCATTAATAAAGTTATGATACAATGAACGTTTTTTGTTCAAATTTGTCAACTAAAACACGGATGGGGATAAAAATTGATTATGTACGTATCATCATATGAATCCTTATCCAAATCATTTATGCTGTTTACGTAGGAGTAAATTACTTTTTGAATTATTCAATTCAGTTCATTCGTTTTAAAGTTAGGATGAGTATAACAAAATAAAAATTATCGCGGTATTACAAATCGCTCGCGCTCTATAGAACAATGCATGTATGTTTGTAATTGTTGCTATTATGAATATGTGACAGTGTATTCTTTATAATGAATTAAGATTTTATTCATTGGAAGATTTTTATTTATTGAAACAGAGTTTTCGGAAGTGTGTCTTAACACCATCAAGGATCAGAGAGAACTAACTGCTTACAACTATATTACTACAGTTGTCCTTTTACATCGTGTAACATTTGGTGTTTATGCAGTCTATTTATACAATACTCGAATTCTACCTAGTTTTTATGACTCGTAATTCGGGTGCTTTAAACTATCTTTCTCCGAAATAATAAATTAAAACTTTTTTCAAGGGTAAAACTGTGTTCACCAAATGTTACTTAAAAAGAAATCTTTTACTTTCAGAACAAAACAAATTTAAAACATTTAAAATATAATATCTCAAAGAGAATGATTTTTGTAGACGAAATCAATATTTCAACAGTAATAATCGATAAACTCGGTAATGGGTAAACACAAAAACTACTGAACCGATCTCAGATATTCTTTCTCAAAGCTACATTATTTATAAACAAACAACGTGAGTTATATTTTTTATTTTCAAAAGAATCAGAAACCTTTTCGAAAATTGCGATAATGTAACCCAAGGTATTAAAAATTTGTTTAAAATAGAAGTAGTTTTAAGTGCACCGCGAAAATATAATGACATTCGTATTATGTTATACTTCTCCAACTAGATACTTTCAAAATCCAGGTTGATGTAAGTTTTCTTGACTGATTTCAAAGAATGATCTAAACTGTATATCATTACACTGTCCTGTAGGCGCTAAGCAGTATTATATAAAAAAATTATGGTTATGTATTCATGTAGCACGCGTTTGTTCGTAGTTCGTCCGACTGAGTTGAAACTTTATACAGTTGTAGTTGGCCTAGCAAAGATTTCAAGCATATACGATCAACGTATAAATAGGTGACGTGCAACTCATAAAAGGTGTATTATTAAATGGTAAGTAAATTTTTAACACAAACAGCTGTTGAGAATTTTGTTAATAAACCTTTTTTTACAACTAAAATCGATTATATCAGGATTTATATAAAATTTACATAATATACAGTATTACAGACCGTTTTGTAGATCTTTTATGGTAGAACCATAATGTAATACTTTATTTTCAACAATTTTGAACCGTTTGGACAATCCACGCCCACAGAGCAGCCAAAGCAGCATTTAAATTACCGCAACTAAGTTTATTAGGATTTCTATAAAATATATACACTTATATTCGTATACATTTATACTGTGGCAGAATTTTATGTAAACCTTTTATCGTTGAGCAAAATTGTAATACACTATTTTTAATTATTGCAAGCCGTTTGATCAGCGCATGCAGATAAAGCGGTCAAACGACATTGTTCAGTCAAAGTCTGTATAAAACGGAACAAAACGTACACGTTTCAATATGGGCCAATTTGATTGGTGAATCGCAGTTGCCAACCATTTTGGTGCTTCTTTCACCCCCCTATCCCTTCCTATTCCAACCGTATCATATCGCGCGCGCGCACCGGGACAAACACCGTTGCCGACATAAATTTAAGAAAAAATCCAAAAACTGTAAATCTGGTGGAATTGAAGTTTCCCGACCTTGACCTCATCAAAACTGGTGAGTAATTGTGATATATCCAACAACATATTAATTACTATAATTTTTTTAATTCTGATTGCTATAAAATTTACACATATACTATCATAATCTGTTTTGTAGATGTTTTAGCGCAAAATAATGTCGTAGTATATTATTTTCTATGTGAAAAATTTTCTTGATTAATCTATCAAGCCGTTTTTGAGTTAAATCCGGACATAAAAAACAGACTGTTAGAAGTGGAAGCCCTCCCGAACTGCTTTTTTACTTGGGGGAAGTGAAAACAATACATATCGAAACAATAATATATAGCCACAGGTGTGTTGTGTTTCACACGAGTGAAACCGTGGGGTACAGCTAGTGTTATAGTATATGTATGTTTAGTGTAATAAATAATTTTGATAGAGCAAAAATATCGAACGACATCTATCGTAGAAATTTAGATCGAAATAGACTGAAATGTAAAATGATTAAATAACACAGATATAATCCTTAATTATTTTACAAAAAAAAAAACAATATTATAAACTGCAATATGAAAAAATCATTAATACATGTCCTTGCAGAAATATACATAGGTGTGACAATAAATATCAAGCCAACTATGTGATAATTTTTATGCGGGATATACCTAACATAAGCTAATTTCGTAATTTGTAGTGTTATTCATATCAACTTTCTTCCTTTCCTATCAGAGCATTTAAAGTTAATTAACTAAGCTGTATATCGCCATCTGTAAATATTGTGAATACGTCTTCATGTATTTTTAATTTTTTTGAAAATTACGCGAGTATAAAAATAATTTGGATTAATTTCTTATATTTCCACTTTCTTTCACCAAATATTATATTTATATTACAGAATTTCATATAAATGCATAATTTTATTATATGTACAAAACTTAAAAGGAATAAATAGAAAATACAAATGTTCATATGTGTAAAACTGCATCCCATATGTTCCTCTAGACTACAAACTACAATTATACCAAACTTTATTTAATTCAGTCCAATAGTTTTTACGTGATTTCAAAAACTATCAGTGTTATTTCGGTCTATAATTTTAAATTCCTCATTGTTTTTTTTTCTAATACGTCTTTAATGTACAGATTTCGACATTTTCAGTAAAAGAATTAAAAAAATTACTGTGTTATTTCTAAAAAAATTCTATGCATATAAATATACTACAGAAACAGAGAATTTTCTTTTTTTTGGAGTCAGTTAAAAACAGAAAGGCGGCGTTGATGCTTTGGCAGTCTTACTATATACCATAAAAACCCATAATTTAACTATAGCGAGCATAAATTGTACTTCTCAAACACGCATTGCCATAGATATATATCGCCCAGTGGTAGAGCAATCAACTGTAGATCGATAGGTACCCAGTTCAAATCAAAGTGTCCCCTGCGACTATCAACAATTTTTTATTATTAAGAGGCGTCAAAATTTAAAATTCATTTGCTGATTTAAGACGGTGAACATGTTAGTTACAGTATTGCAAATATTATAATTTGAATGTTATTAAAGTAAAAGTTACAATTTTTTGCTAAAGTTCAAGAAAATTATATTTTAGTACCTCATGGAATTTATTTCTATCTGAATTGGTAGCTATATCGCTAAATTGTTTTTTTATACTTCTTATTTCTAAAATTTTATTCCACAAAGGCCCATGAGATTTACAATAATAGATACCCGCTTCGCTTTGAACATATTCCATTAACACATTTTACATAATTGTTTGTAAAATTATCTTATGTATAATATTAACAGTTGGTATGTTTTATCATAGACGGTAAAAAAATAAACATGTGTAAAAAGAACGTTGCCCATTACCGAAATTAGTTTAGCCTCATTAATTGTGGTATGTAAATCTTTAATCATCTGAATTAACATTTGATATTTTATGTTTAGTTAAAAATAACTCACCCAGTAGTACCGAAGTAATATACTGGTAATGTAAATTAAAAAAAACATACAAAATACTGTTCATACCATTTTATTTAAAAATAATTTAAGACCGTATTTTAAAATTAAACATATTAACCTATAACATTTAATTATTATTTAATTTTATTTAAAATATTTTGTAAAATTCAGCTAAATAGCTTTCACAAAGATTCTTCTTCTTGAATTCCTCTAGCAAATTGGTGTCTAATTGACGGTTGATAATGTTTGAAACCCTACAGTCTTGAGGTGCTAACGCATGGTCTGATTCTAAATTGAACACTTGAACAGGTTGCTTGGTATATTTATGCAAATTATAATCTTCAGTCAGGCCCACCGCTTTCGGATGAGCAATACCTTTAATTAAAATTAGACGCGATTGCAACTGCAAATTTGGCTCGTATTCTCTAGCTAATATAATCTTCTTGTAGGCACCACGAAGAATCGATCTCTTGTATTGATGAGAGTATTTTACCAACCCTCGTAGCCTGTTTACGCAAGCTTCTACTTTTTGGGGCCAACTTTCGTTCTTTTCCAAATCTGATTTAAGTTCTTCACTATCGCTGCCACTCATAAGATGGTACATATGTTCGACGAGACTATTCTGCATTTGGGCTTCAGACAAGTTGCCGACATAAGCGTCTAGTTGGATCCGTAGTGCATCAGGACTACTGTCCAAACAAAATACAACTCCAACGTGACCTGGAAATAGACACCTATTCAAACATACAGTCTAATAAAGACTTGTCTTTGTCTTTAAGTCTGTGTGGGTAAAATCATTCTTGATGGCTAATAAAAGTATGAGGGCTAAGAACAATATGATACAAAGAAACTTTAAGAAACAGTACCTTCTTTCTCAAGTAATGCAGCTAACTCCAAAGCAACGTTGATTCCAAATGAATATCCCAGAAGATAGAACTTCGATTTCAGCTCGAGCCTATTTTTCATGAACTGGAAACACGAATTTTTACGGTCAAAGTAGTCAAAAGTAAAGTAAGATACACTACCTAGCGTTTAACTTCTGATTCCTTAATAAAGAGGTAGGGCACAAAGAAATTTCTTTGGAGATTTCTATCTACTTACGGCAGTCCGAATATTGCAATACTTACGCCTTACAGAAATTTTGTGTTTGCGTTTCTGCAGTAAGTAGTGTTTCAAGTATTCCTTGGGGTAGAGGGGTTTAAGGTCAGTAACGCGCTAGTCTCCATAGGCTACAATAGCCGGTTACCATCAGGCGGGCCATAAAATAGTCGTGATAAATAAATGAAACATTTTAAATTGAAGTATTCAAAAGATCTAATAAATATTTCGCAATAAGCAATTTAAAATAAATTTTTCTTGAGTTACCTATAACTTACTACTCGCTCGGTGAGTGTCAATTGAATTAATTAAATCTTTATTAATAAAGGAAAACTACATGTGTTCGAAAGATAGCTGCGAATCGGTAGGAATTCTGCACTTTAATAAATATCGTAATGCGTCTTAAACGAATCGTTAAATTTTGTTTTTGTTTTTTCGTTCTGATAAATTTTACTCTGTATTTGAAATATTCAACACTATATGAATAAATATTCTTCTTATAATTTTATAGAAAAGCATATATTATTTTATTATATATCTAGTAGCATTACAGGCAGAAGGAAATCTCATTTAAGAATAGTACTTTTAATTGTTAATGATTACTAATTAAATCATTTACAAAAGGCGTCGAATTGCGAACGAATTATTATTGAAATAAGATTAAATACCTATTTGTACTTTTACTTTGAAATTAGATACATTTAAGTAACCCGAACTAAAAATATATTTTTTTATTTCCCTTTAAAACACAAAACTATTAATTTTAATTTATTTCTTACCACCAATTTTTTTATATTATGTTTGTATCTAACCGCTATTCATTATATTTCAATTAACTAGCATTCATAATTATTCCCTAGAGTCTAGAGTCATTATTTCGCAAAACTCATGAATATCTTCATTTTATTAAATTCGTAAACTCCTCGCTATGCAAGTGGAGGGAATAATTGGTCCTAACACACATCTTTCATCAAAAACCCCATTAATCTTACTACGTGGTAGATCTAGGTTATTATAAAACCAGCTTGTAAAAAAGTTCCACAAGTAAAGAAATTTTCCCCCGGGAAGCCATGCTCAGTTATATTGTCGACTTCAGACGACTATAAATACATAAGTTCTAAATATTGGGTACTAAAAGGAGTTCAGATCTCCTTACTATGCTTAACTTCACCGTCAGTCGATGGTGTTGCTGATTTTTTTTTAATTAAAAGGTACGTCAATTCTGAGAATTTGTTGATATATCTCTATATAGATATTCTGATAATAGTTTTATTCATTGCATTTTTTTCAATCAGAAACTAATGTAACAAAATAAGAATGATGCTTAGGACGCACAGTTGAGTTAATTCTTTTATACTCTGAAATAACTTTCCATATAATATATTATTACTTTCTTCAAATTAATCTCCTCTTACCTTCATAATATTATAGGCCATCTGTTGAATAGTGTCATTCATCATATCGGGTCCCAACTGGAATGTTAATGCTTGAACCTTGAGCCTTTCGCAAATAGAAGTGAATATCTGATGATGACCTTCGAAACCTGGCATTAACATGAGATAAGTCGCCTTTGGATCTAGTTCGTCTTCTTCCTACAATAAATATAAAAAGATTAACGGCTAACTAATAAGAAATATTTTTTTGGGTTTTTTGATCATTATAGAATTACCGCAGTGGCCACAACTCACCTGATATTAAGTGACCATGTAGCCCAGGATATTAATACGCTAAGCCTAGTGGAAAACTGGTTCTCTAGGACATCTGCCAGAACACACCTATTGAAGTTAGGCGATAGACTTTCAACTTGAGAGTAGTAGCTAGACAGGCAGGCATTGGAAAAAGCCCTAATACCACTATGCTATGGTTTCATCAAGATGTTTTCCTTCCCCGAAAGCTCAGACTCATTACAGGGATTCAAACTCTCGTCGATTCACGTGGAGTCCGTAAAAGTCCGTACACGCCACCAACTGAGCCATCATTGCTTCATTAATAATTCCCTTTAGTCTTAATTGTTTGTCTTAGTATAAGAATCAAACGTATTTTTAAACATAATCTTATTGGCATAAGAAGAAATATTATAATTTTGAAATGGGTAAAGTAGTTGTATGTGTTTTATACAAACCTTAACACTACTAAACTTGGTTGTCATTGTGATCATAGGCTCTGTAGCAACGCATTCATCTTTATCAATATACGTAAAGAAGGCTCCCAATCCACTATTAAAGTTAAGGTTGGATTTTAAAGCTGAGCGCTCCAAATTTATAATGCTGAAAATTTAAAGTCACATAAAAGCAAGCTCATCTGTTATTTGTAATAATCTTAATCACTATTAAATACAATACTTTAGCTATTGGAAATTGCTTACGTTACGTGTCTCCCCTTAAATCTTGGATTATTAGATTAATAATTATTTACCTATAGCGAAGCAGATACCAATAACTAATTTAAGGGTGGTAAGCCATTTCAAAATCATACGACACAGTTAGTTGACTAATTTTATTCTGTCGCACAACTTAATCCTATTCATAGATCTCCTTTTCATTTGATTTTTAAGAATTTGAAATTTGAGACTTGTATTCTCGTGACTCTACATAGCGTGAGTATGGAGACTACTAATTTATACAATATACATGTTATGAACCCTCTGTTGCGAGTCCGATGGTTAGCCTAAAACTATGTGTAAGTAACAAAAATGACTATTTAGTATCATAGTTTTATGCGCAATAATGAAAGTTAATTAACTAGATATTTTGCATTGTATA
The DNA here is from genome assembly GCA_033032175.1 of Saturnia japonica. NCBI lineage: Eukaryota > Metazoa > Arthropoda > Insecta > Lepidoptera > Saturniidae > Saturnia > Saturnia japonica. Next base: position 2,831,679 of record CM065317.1, read on the forward strand.
ATCTCTATAATTTTATTATCATTGATATATTTGAAATATATCACAAACCTTTTAATGGTCATTTGCTGTACCTTCTCTTTGGTATAACTTATATTATATTCTTCTTTGATTGCTGCTATAATTTCTTGTGCGTTTATTTCGTTAATTACCAAATCTTTTAAAGTATAAGATTCATTTATTTCGGCAATACTATTGACACCTGTGAAATTATAGTAATTTAAACCATTTTTTATTTCTACGAGTAGTGATAGGGCCATGATAAGAATAATAACAATTAATAAATATGTTACATTTAGATTTGCATCCTCTTATTAATTTGAATGTTATATGATAGAATTTGATACAGAATGAATATTGAATAGCTTTATATCATAACAGCAATTATAATCGCCTAAAAGTTAAAAGTCAAAACAGATTTTTTTTTTAATATAAACTAATATGCATAATTGTATTGAATTTTGTCGTAAACAACTCACCTATGATTCTTGAGATTTTATTTAAAAAATCAGTATCGGCACGTCTTTTCAAATTGAAGGTTAATACATTATTATGTTTCAGCTTCAAACTACTTTCTAATGCATTGAGAACTGTTGAGAGTGACATCGGCTGTACTTTTGATTTCACAGTTTCTATGTCTTCATCGAGCTGTGTTGAAATATATTTTAATTAAAAGCAAACGTATAATATTTCAAAAGAAACTTTTGTTGTAGTAAAAATCTATATTGTCATATAGTATGTATTCTGAGACTTCTAAATATAAGATTTATTGAAAGTGGTGCTAATATTCAAAATATTGAAGATAATTTACTTTTTTGTTTTATTAGTATGTTATTATTTAGTACAGAACATGGAGTGATAACTCAATAGCAGTTGGTAGTACACTAAATTTATAGTTTATTAGCAATATAAAACATATTTTAAAGATGGCACAGCCAGTGATATTATTATATAAGTAAGAAGATAGGCGCAGCCATTATAAAATTACACCTAATATGCACACATACAACAAGAATTTCACTTGTACTAATGCATTTTGGAGTATTGATATTATTTATTGTGTGCCTCATATGAGGTTAAAACTTCTATTTATAGATTTTTTTTTAAATATTTTACTTATGAATTACCCATTTAGTCTCACAATTAAGATCTGTTATCTCACCTCGGCTATGGATTCAATGCGCAGTACCAAAGTTGGTAAAGTAATTTCTTGCCTATATTGACATATTTTATCGATAACTGATGACACATATTCATTATTGGTTGACTTTGACCCGTAGTTGATGATCACGAAGTGTCTGCAAATATATGCGCTTTAGTGTATTTGTAGGAAAATTTAACATCAACTAAATATAAAATAATAAAATATACTGTCTAATTGTAAATGATTATTATCAGATAAAGATATTACACTGCCATAACTATATTTTTCCTGACTGGATTGTCGTATAACATGTGAGCCATTAAAAACTACTGCAGCTATATTAATATTAATTTAGAGATTTATAATTAACTGATAGCAGAAATATTTTTAAACTAACATTTTGAAGATAATGAGCAATAGTAAGCAAGCGTACTCCACTAGTGACACTAACATCCTCAAGTTTGAACATTTCAATTATTAGATAATGAAAGAAAATACCGAAATAGTGATAAAATTGTAACGGCAACTAACGCTTCGTAATGTTTTGTTGTAAGAAAACTGTCCTGGAATTATTTTCATTAACTCCAACTAAATGAACGGGAAAAATAATATTACTATTAATTTGTTGAACATAGCTTATGTATACTCACTTAAGTTCATTGCATATGTTTCTAGAGTTCAAATCTAAGTTAACGATTACGCGCACGATATCATTAAATTTATTTTCAAGTTGCTTTTGGCTGAAACGTTCATCGGCAACTTCTGAAGTAAAGTTTTGAACTATAAAAATTCCTAAGATCGGACCGAGTTTTTTCGCTTCGTTGAATAGATTTGCGCATCCTTCCTCGGTCTGCAAATTTTCTAATGATATCTTTATGGTCACATTCCATTTTTTCCAAGCACTGAAATTATTTATAAATTATAATCGTTTTGAACGCATATTTGACTTTATTTATATCTCCATGCAAGTCTGGTGAGCAGAAAGTTTTAAATAATTTTAGAGGCAAAATGATTCAGTTGATTTGTTAAGTATGTGGGGTGTTATCAACTTTTTAAATTGTATAAGAAAAACCAATTATATTATTTCCTTAACACTTTATTTAAGAATGAATATAAGCACTGTAATTTAATTCTATTATTTATTTATGATATCAAAATATTTTAAAAATCTTTAACTTTTAGTCCTGTTGTATTTCTGAATTTCAAACATTACCAGTATATACTAATGCATAATCCGTAATGTCTAATGAGTTTTTAATAATATTTGATTCACTTTAATGTTATTTTTGGGGTATGTATTTAAGCAAATTCAATAGTAAAACTCACACTATCCTTGTATAGGCATAAGCAGTTTTCATGTGTAAGATAATATTTTTGGCTCCTCGCTTCACAAGTCTATCGACTAATTCAACACTTAACAGACTTTCATCGCAGATAACAACATAGGATCCTTTCGAGGAGAATTTCATCCTAAAATGAAATCAATATTTAAAAAGTTATACATAAATCATGATGATAACCAAGCTTGAAGCACGTAAAAAATGTATAAATCTATACAATAAAGCAATGTTTATAAATAAAATGATTGCGGTTTGCCATTATGTGCACAAAATGCAAAAAGTACTAAAAAGATTTTGATTTTTTTTTGTTTTATTCCTTAGTTACATGATGCTTATCAAAAAAAGTTTTAATAATATTTTCATTGAATAAAAAGTTATTTAAGTTTTAAGAAACTACGATTTTTATAAGCTAATACACTTTCTTCTGTCGTCCGTAAGGTAGTTATTAATAAAATTAAATGTACCTAGCAATAGCCTTTAAACCTTCCGTCGTTTTTCCTTCATCGCTCATCTTGATTAAAACTTTGCCTCTATGTTTTCTTGTAGAGAGAAGTCTGAATGCTCTTGATATGTCTACCGGATTATACACAACTCGAGTGATTGGCTTCACGATACCTGTCGCTATACCTTCAGTGACCAACATTTTTAGTTCCTAAAAAATAAACAAAAGGTACTACAAATTGCGACTTAACTTTTGCAAACTTATCTGCACCAAAATTCTCTATTATATAATAAATGTAATTTATAAATATATTTATAATAATAATTTTTTAAGATAATTACCTTTTTTTCAGCAGAAAATTCTGGTTTGAATATTGTTGAAAGTTGAACTGAAATATAACTTCTTTCTTCATACAAAAATGACATACCGAAGTCATTGTTATTGATCATATCATAATAACTCACGTCCAGGAACACACCACAGAACCCAACGCATTTCATTGCAGTCTGAGAATAGAAAGTAAACGATTAGTATTTAATGTTAAAAATTTCTACTTAGGGAGAGCGAAGCGAGTTCTCTACTATCACACAATTAGTACATTTTTGTGGTACACTTTATGAAAAATCTTTCACATCTTTAGATTTGAAATTTTGCACAGTAATTTAAATTCATGTCTAGATGGCTAGATGTCTGCGACGGGTTCCATAGCTCGGACTTCATGGTCTGGAGCCTTAGACCACCACCAGGTTAGTGAGATTGTTCTATCTTTGGTATTGGTGAGAGAGGATCCAGTGGTGTAAGCCTAAACTACCGGTAGTTTGCTGCCTACCCCGCATACCATTGTGTCGCCGTTTTATAGCGGCCGAATTAAGTGAAATTCATTGATCGCTGCTACAATACTAACAACGCCATTTTTCGGAAATTATAGAAGTAGCAATGTATGTGTAATGCATTATCAAATAGACTATCTGTGCCCCGCAGTTTCACCCGCATATAATTTAGAAGACATCACTGATATAATAATTTATAATAGGTACTTCAGAGATTATTTTTATAGGACGACCAGAAAGTCACAACGCGGCATCGCAAGGCTCGTTCGCACCACTACTATTATAGACGTAGACCCGAGCCAAGTATTGCATTATATTACTTTTGATTTATCTCTCAAACTATGCGTCTAAATACCATGCTGTAAAAGACAACGTGTATCTTCTTTAAAATGTCTTTATGATAAAGTAACTTTTGTTCGTAAGGATTGATATGCCATTCTAAATATAAAGCTTAAAAATTAATTTTGTAAAAAACATTGCAAATTACATTATTGTGGCTTATGTATAAGAGACAGATATGTGCTATTACTGATTTTTTTTAGATATACTATTGCCCTATATTTTTGTAGAACATTGTATTAATATTAACTATTAAACCAGTGCACGCGGATAAAGCAGTTCACGAGGGTTTCGACTTCTGACGTACGTAACAAAAATCAATATTTAAGGCTATCTGGGAATTGTAGCCTAATGTTATATAACTTATACAATTACTCGTGAGTCTGGCTAACAAACAAAAAAAAATAATTTTTTGGGTTGTTTCAGAGATTAGCGTAGTTAAAGAAACAAAAAACTTTTTCGCTTTACTATATTAGTACAGATTACTAGACCAAAACTATACTATTACTACTAACGCCATCTGTCACAAGTCTCCAAAGTTTATATTGATTTGAATAAAATGTTTGTGTACAAAAATATTTGTCATTTTTCAAATTTTGTAGTAAAAAATATCATTACGTTTCTTCTCTTACGCGTAGGCTGGCACGGTCACCGTTGACAAAGTAGAACAAATAAGAAATTAACCAGTAAACTTGCTGGTTTCCCTTTGTCCTAGACCTTTATTTATTTAAATCTGGTGTTAATCTATGACGTATTAACTATTCAACTTAATTACTTAGGCAGTTTAAGTTTGTAACGACAATAAATCGCGATAATAGATAACTAAATACGTACTGAGCACAAAAGTAAATTTAAATTCATAATACTTTGTTTCTACCAAAACTATTGTTCCTTTGAAATTTATTCTGATGATCAAGCTCTAAAAAATATGGCTTTTTGCAAAAAATACATTACTTACTTTTCGTAAATTTCCACTTAATATATTAATAACCACATCGCAACGTTCTTCACACGTATTTTTAAGAATCATATCATAAAAGGTGATTTCTTGTGAATTGCCGATATTACTTTCTGAAAAAATAAGCAATATTCTATGTAAAATATTATCACAAAGGACTGTAAAATTTTGTTGAAATTATTTTGTACTATTTGTGCCCGTGTTTCCACTTTGGCTACAGAATTATTGTTTAAGAAGGCATAGTAATATTTTTTTTTTGTTATGGACCATGTATTTTTTTTAATTTTAATTTATATTAATTCTCGACCACTTTTGATACAATTTTGTAGACGAGATGCATACGTGATTTGATAATTGATAGTCTATAAGAAGCGTTAATAATAATTTCAGAAATATTAAAAAAAAAAAACAATTTTTGTAATTATCATACAAATTACATGTGTAGAAGAACTATTGCAAAGGGAGGATCCTTCGACCAGACGGGTCTTTTGTCTGGCGGGCAGCTGCCCACGGTTGTAGTTGGGTTCTTGTATATATACTCAATTGAAGAGTTAATTTCTATAGCGCGATGTAGGATGCGTCGTATGTGGCTCGCTATGCGTCGCTATGTAGATGTCGTTACACATGTAATTCCTCAGTTGATAGAATATATGAATTGTTAATTATATGAGTAAAAATAAAAATACGGGATGAAAATAATTACTGCGTAATAACAATCGCGTGCGAAGTCGCGGACAACCACTAGTATATTATAGAGTTGAAAGTTATCAATTATATAACTGCTCTTACCTTTTAATTTAGGGAACATTTTTAGTAAGAACTCTTTCTTCTGCACGTCACTTACTGTAGTGAAAACTTCGCAGTCTAAAGCCAAACATATCGTTATAATTGCTTGACCCAATGCACCAGCTCCACCGTGTACGAGAATTGTCCGTCCTCTTGTTATTTGATACTTTATTCTCTGTAATTGAATTAATCCATTTCATAGCGGGCTATTTTTGTCAAGCGGGTTCTACTGTCAAAAGGTTATTTATTATAGGGTGGATCATTATGTGAATGATAGTGATATCTGGAAGTGACTCCCTCTATTTGCTTTCATTAAATTATTATTATTATTAGTGTAGTATTAACATTTGTACAGTTGAAAAAAAATTTAACCCGATCGAGTTTCTTTTCAGTTTTTCTAGATGTGTGGGATATTTTCCGAACCGGTAGTAGTGTGTTAGAAACCAATATTAGATGCTTGGGCTACGAGAAGAAGTCAACACTATGTGCTATTTGTTGTCTAATTTGGCATCATCATCTCAGCCGAAAGACTGATGAACATAGCTCCCCCCATAATTGGCACAATGAGCGTTCCTGCGCTGTTTGCATTCATCAGGTTTTCGCAAGTTTTACCAGGCCGTCGGTCCATCTTGTGGTAGGACTGCCCACGCTGCGTCTTCCGGATCATAAAAACTTAATTATATTCTGAGCTTAGATTAAAGACTGGTCTTCACTGCGCTTCTAGCGGAAACTATTCATTAACCTACTGACGGCTGGCGGGTCAAATACGGTACTAGTAGAGTGTTGGTCATATTAAGAGCATTCGATTAGGGCTGCGTTGCAATAGCACTTTTTTCTGTTATAATTTTTTTTACATTTGATATCAAGCAAAATAGCTTTGATAATACAGACGCCATGATGACTTTAGTTTCTTTGGTTTTGACACCATATTATCAACGCAAAGCTTTATGAGTCGCGCTGGGCCGAAGGTATTAAGACAAGATGTAAAGTTTATATTTCATATCAGTGAGATTAAATAAATAATATACATTTTTAATTCAGAAACATTAATAGAAAGAAAGGTAGAGAGAAATAGCAAATGATATTATGTAATATATTTTCTGTGAAAATAGCTGTTTTTAACATTGCTTCGGTTTATATGTGTATATCTTACCAAGCAGTAATAAGCGTGAAGATACGAAAGCGGAACACTTGCTGCTTCTTCTAAAGTCCAATGATCAGGCACCGGCCATAGCAAATCTGGGTCAGCGATCACTATACTGCTCAGAGCACCTCCTTGAATAACACCCATCACTCTCTGGCCTCTGTTATTTTATTATTATTTGAATATATTGTGGGATAAATAGACAAATCTGTACTTATAATAAAAGATTAAAGGGTCGAAATCTGTAAATTGAACACAACTGAGAAAAAATACTATGGTGGGTTTAGAATCATTGGCACCCGTCACATATTTCGATAGGTTTTGAAAGTTTTGTCTGTTTATCTGTATGTTTGTACGCCAATCACGCAAAAAGTACTAGACCGAGTTTAATTAAAATTGGTATGTTTGTAGTTTACAGCATAGTTTATGCATATTTACACATCTGGACATTAAAGTTATAGTATATTCTTGCTTCAACAGATAACCACTTTTTTCAGAATTTGGACAATTTCTTTTAAGGAAAAGAATTCAATTTCGATGAGGCTATTCAAACCGCCTTCAAAGATTTTATTGGTTCTTGCTGCCACAATTTTTATCAGCAAAGGAATCAATGAACTGCCTTTAAAATGGCGAAAGTGCATAGATAATACGGTGCATACTTCGATTGATTAAATGTATAATTTCATAATATTTTTTTCTTATAACTTTTTCCATATATTGCCTCATTAGCCTAGTGGTCGTTAGCGCGACTGCTATGGCGAGATTCTGGGTTTGAATCCCAGATCGAGTAAAGTGTTATTAGGTTTTTCCTGTAAAATTCCCAGTAGCAGCTCGGAGTTTAGTTTCGTGCCTGATTAATGGCAATAGGCTCGCCCACTATTACATGGGACCAAAACATACAGCGCGAATTGTGGGTGTACAATTAGTACACCTCTACCTAACCCTTCGCGGAATACAGGCGTGATGGTATGTTATGTTTATCCATATAAAACATTAATTTCCTATGTAAGGACCTGATATAACATGTTATTTATAAACTGATAGGTAAGAGAGGGTTTTGCTTAAAATCTAATAAAGGCTGATTATTATGATTGATTCGAAAGTCAATCTTAAAGTTTTTACTTACTTGGAATCAGTTCCACTGTAGTCCATACCAAACGGTTGTTCAATACGTTTAGTTGATCTTCCTGCGGCATACTGAGCGTCTCTTAGTGAAACTCCAGCATACGAAACCTACGTTAAAATATAAATTATAACAAAAATTATTTTCATCTTCTCGTACTTGCAAATGAAACGAAGTACGATGAAATAAGGAAACTTAAAATTATATATATTACCTACCTATCTATTCAAAATTTGATTATTTTACTACTATCTTCTACTTTAATGTAACTAACTGCTAAGCTCTTATCGGTGGAGTAGTTGTCACTATTACCCTTTTTTATAATAGCACGGTAAATAGCCGTGCTGTCCCTAATGGTAAGCGCAGTACAATCCTTACACAATGGCGACTACCTACAGATTGTAAACAATTGACTGTTGCCGCACTTATACCGCCGACCTGCATTGATTTAATTGGATATGCACAGGCTAGTCCCGAAACGCGATACGCAAAAGCGAGTTACTATGTATGACTTTGCACCACATGCATGGTTGTCGCGACCCAATAGGGCAAAACAGCACTTCTATCCCGCTGTTGTCATATCCTCGTTCGTTAATCAGTAGGGTGCACCACATGCAGGTGAGGTTTACTTGTGTGTTTCAGTTTTAAAGATGTAATTCGACACCTCTTACATCCCTATTCTCTGCCATTCATTCGACTTCTTGATATGACATGACTCCTAGTTTATCCTTCATTTGTAGGAAAAAGCTTGGTCTAGGTATTCTCCTTTCTTGCTTTCCTTTAATTTTCGCTTTGAAAATTCTTTTAAACAACTTGTCGTGCCGTGTCAATTGTCGAATCATCTTTCTTCTTTTGTTATCTATGTTTCTCAACAGCTGACTTTCCTCGTCAACTGTACTTAAAACTTCCTAATTTGTAATCCTTTCTATCAAACAGATGTTCTCCATCCTCCTCTAACACCACATTTCAAATGCTGCCACTCTTTCTCTGTCCCTTTTATTCATCGTCCATGTTTCATAACCATACAAGGCTAGGTAACCAGATGTAGGTATTAATGAGCGGTTTCCTAATCTTGGTTTTTATTTTCGATTTAAATAGGTGTTTTTTTTCTATTTAAAGCTGTTAACGTATTCAATTTTGATGTTATGAAATTAGATTGGAATGTTTACTGATGGTTATTTTGATGCTGTTAAGGTTTTTTTTTTAGTAATATTTATTTAGTCCGAAATCTCTTAAAGTATTGTCCATATTTTCAAGCAGTTTGGCTAAATCCTTTGTATTACCAGCTATCGCCGCAATATTATCTGCAAATTTGATCAATTGTATTCTACATTAATTTTAACACCTATCTCCTTTTCCAAAATTATTTTAATAGCACTCCCAATGAATATGTTAAATATTAAAGGAGATAGCGGATACCCGTGTCTCAACTCCTTGTCTAAAAATTGTTCTCTGTTTTTCATCCCAAATTTCTATTATTATTACCATCTTCGTCTAATATTGCTGTATTTTTAGCTTATGTTTTTTTATGAAATTGTTTCATTGTACTATGAATTTTATCTAATTTCTCCGCTTTGTCAAATTTTCTAATTCATTACAAGTTTGTTCCAAATCTTTTTTCTTCTGTACATAACAATGTTACTTTGTTTGTTAGCATTTTGTACTCCTTCATACATAATTCATCTGGTTTGTTTTTGATCTTATTTTTTCTATCATCAAATCTATAACTTTTTGGGTATATCACTTTTTGCGTGTTACTATTTTTTCCTTAAATAATACTTCTTAAGCACTAGTTCTAATAATACCTATAACTGCATTCTACTAAATTATCTTTATATTCTTTCAATTTATATCCTACTTATATTTCACAATAAAATCAAAAAAAAATGTATACTATAAGGTGAAACATAATTATCTTAAAAATGATATTCTGCAAGGTAGGTAGGTAGGTACCTGGACCAAATTCTTGCTATCTGGTACCGATGGTCTCTCAGCCCACGTCAAACTATCAAGATTTCCAGGATTTCCACAAGTCAGAAAAACGTCTTGGAAGGTAGTAGAAGTCACGTGAGATAAATAATGATAAGATCCCCATAGGCCCTAAAGTAAAATAAAATTAATGAAACTTATCATAAAGCTTTTTGTTCTGTAGCAATTTATTGTCATTAGTTGTCAATTACAAAAAATACCTTGCGTAAAATATTGAACGTCAAATTTTTTTTAAGTTGTTCCTTAAATACATCTTTTTCTGCATTGAAAGATGGTACATGGTAGAAATCATCTACAAGTACTAAACTTATTTTGTTTCCATATTCTTGCTTTAGTTGTTTTACTAAACCTACAATTGAAAAAACTCCGTTAATTTATATCTATTATTAAGTGCATCATACACATAAAACATTTAGTATATTAGTACATATTAGTATTATTATTTAATCCCAAATTTCATTAAAAATGGAAAAAAATATACCAACCTAATAATCCACAGTACGGTTCTCTTTCCGAAATCAAAACTACTCTCTTAGATTTTTCCAACTCAGTTTCTAAATTAGGCAACCAAGAAAATTTACTGCTAAATTTTACTGGCAAATAAGTGACTTCATCATTAAATTCTGCTTTGTTTAACAAAACTAAAACCTTTTTCTGGACAGTCATAGCAGATACTACATTAAAAAGCTTGTATTTTGAATTAATATTTGTTGTGCCTTCTTCGAATGTTATAATGAAGCTATTTTTAGGTAGCAAATTACTCAAAATTTGCATTTTCTGTAAAAATGTAAAATTATTAATGTATATTGCAATATGTTTAGCAGTGCGTATTTATGAAATATATCCAGAACAATGAGAAGGAAAACCTTTTCGGGTGCCTGATTCTTAATATGTAAGTTCAAGGTACCTTCTATGAACCTGAAGCCTGACACAGTGCTTCAATCCTTTCAGTATGCAACCTACGAGTAGTTGTTACCTTCTATTAACTGACTTCAAAAAAATATGGAGGTTACTCAATTAGAATGTCTTTTTTTTTGTGGATGTTTGAACCGATTTGGATGATTATTTTAAGTTGGATAGGGAATATGTCAAAAGTGGTTCTATTTTAATTTCATTTGCATTAGACTTTCAACTTCGAAGATACACCAAGTAACTCTTTAAAATCATTGAAGTTGGTTTTCTTTTTCGGTAAAAAATGTCTTGTCAATAAAGTTCTTGTAAGCTACAAGGCCGACGTAGCCCAGCGGGTTAGAGGCTTATAATTTTTTTTTAGAATAAAAACAGTAAAATAAAATTCTGTATGAGTATAAAAATCAAATATATTCGCAATCTTGTAAAATTTCTTACTAGTTTACCTTTGTATTTCCCAAAAGATTGTCAACGATAATAAGATCTGCTTTTCCAAATTCTTGATTTAACATGTGTATATTTTCGGTTCCAAATGAATAGATGTTGAATTTGATTGCTGATATCTTTGCTGTGACTTCTTTTATAGTACTATTTATATCATAATTTTTATTCTCAAATAATTTTATAACATTCATTTCATCATCGCTTGTATTGTCCGCAACAATTTGAAAATTTACTTCCAACGCTGTTTTTAGCTGGAAGGTTAAAGCAATTATAGAGTTTGATATAAACATTAACTGACATGTTTAAATTATCCTATGTAACTTACTTCAACAGAGCCTGTAACAAAATAAGGAACAAAAACTCTCGTCTGCAGTACATCTGGTTCCTTTACAGTGAGAGGTTTATCATTAAAGGTTATATTTTCCAGTTGAACTCCACCGCATCTATGAAAATCCATTAAAATTTTTATAAAACGTAAATGTGTTGCATATTATAGCGAAAAAGAAATACGATGAACATACTTCAACTAATGTAATAATAACATCAAAATTTCTCTATAAATATCTGTAATAAGTACTTACTTGGTATATTTATAAATAGAGTATAGATTAGCATTCATGCAAGTCACATCGTCGAAAACGTCTACTTTTGTATCTCTGTGTTTATTTACGTTAATTATAAGTTTTTTTATATGAGTTGGTAAAGATACACCATCGTGATTTCTAGCAAAGGCGTTAAATTGTAGAAGACCATCAAGAAATAGTATCCAATCGCCATTCCATTTGATACTAGCTTTGGAACGGTGGGAGTCGGACGAGTAAATAGAATGAAATTTATCTCTGAAACAAAATTAATATAATTCTAGGTTTTATATACTGTGAGCCTACCTATATACCTATATAAGAGTCTATGACTTGATATCTACAAAAAATATTGATTAATATACATGAAAATTAGTGCTATTTATTAAATTTGTTGCTACGATTTTTTTGTTATGTTGGGTGTTTTGAATTTTTCCCAACTTCTCGGAATGGATTCGGTTTAAATTAGAAGTAATATTAACATGTTTATTATTATTATAACAACTAAACAAATAAACTTCATAACATCGAAACAAACTGATTCCGTAACAGAGAAACGATTTATAACGTGTAGTTCATATCGCATCTTAGCAGCCGATAATTTTACAGTTAAGTATTTTTTATATCTATATTTTATAAACTGTTAGTTTTATCGTTTTTATTGATTTATTTAATATAGATAATATACTGTATTCAACTTACTTATAAGCATAGCCTCTAAGTTTCATAATAGTATAGACGTCGTTTGCATTCAACATTACTTCAGTTTTATGTTCTGCGTTCTCAATTTGGCGTTCGGTAAAGTCAGCTGATATTGCTTCAGTTATATAACCACTTACAATCTGACAATTTTCGTGGGCAATCTGAAATTTAGTTCATTCCAGTTCATTTACTCTCTTAAATGAATCTTTAATGTACTTATAATATTTTTTTCAATGTAACTTAACAAAATAAAAGCACTGTACCTGATGGTGAGCGCAGTGCAATACAACAACAATAGCGAATACTAAGAGATCTACTATCCATCGCTAGTCGTCGCTATCACACCAGCCTGTTCAAATGTCTTTTCACATTTTTATCTTTTATGTTATCGAAGCTTAAATACATTATCTATGATGGACCTGATTTCATACGAAAAAGGGAAACACTGATTGGGAGGTTGTTTCTCATCTTCACAGTATGGCAAAGTTATGACATTGCGAACTTGTTTATTCGAGCTGAAATCTACAGGGAAAACCTCTCTCAAAACAGTTAATTCATATTGCATTTTTGCCGTGGTGGTTTCGGCTTAGAATTGACCCCTCCATTTCTACCTATGGATGTCGTAAGAGGCGACTAAGGGAAAAAAGCTAGAGGATGGGCAGCAGCATCCCCCACTTAAACAACAAAAAGCAATATCTGCGCTCGCCAACCCGTATGCCCAGCGTGGCGAGTATGGGCAAATCCCCTCTATGAAAATGACAAGAACGACCAGGCCCCCAGCCCCCAGCAGCCCTGCTATTCCTAATTTCGGTAGCGGCTATGGTAACGGCGGGGAAGGGGGTGCTAAGAATCCCCGGAAGAGTTCCAGTTACCGACTCCACGACAACTGGCCCTGGCAACATATAATAATCGCACTTTGAGGACTGACGAGAAGATTGTCGAGCTGGAAGAGGAAATAGAAAAGTTACACTGGGATCTTATAGGATTATCAGAAGTCTGAAGAAAGAGTGAGGACACGATAGTCATGAAATCCTGTAACTTGTTCTATTACATGGAGGGCGACCAACAGTCCCTAGGTGGTGTCGGGTTTATCGTCCGGAAGTCTCTCATTAACAACATCGTGACCATCGACAGTGTGTCAAGCAGGGTAGCGTACCTGATATTCAGAATATCCAAAAGATATTCGTTGAAGGTCATACAGGTTTACGCACCGACCTCGGCACACCCTGATGATGAAGTGGAGATTTTGTATGAGGACATTAGTAGGGCCATACATACCTCGAAAACCCACTTCACTGTTGTAATGGGAGACTTTAACGCAAAGCTGGGAAAAAAAGATGGTGATGAGTTGGGAGTGGGGCAATTTAGTTATGGGCAACGGAACTTTAGGGGCCAGAGGTTGGCCGATTTTATGAAGAAGGAGGGACTCTTTATGATGAACTCATTCTTCCAGAAGCCACCTCATAGGAAATTGACCTGGATGAGCCCCGATGGTTCCACGAAAAATGAGATAGACTTCATCATGACCACGAAGAGACAAATATTCAATGATGTCACTGTGATCCACAGAGTGATAACCGGCAGTGATCACCGAATGGTTAGAGGCACATTGAATATCAATCTAAAAATAGAAAGGTCTCGCCTGATGAAGGCTACGCTCCAACCCTCTAATGCTCAACTCCAAAACCCGGAGAGCTTTCAACTCGAATTAAAAAACCAATTCGATTGCCTAGATAGTTGCGTCTTCGTAGATGATATAAGTAATAGGCTGGTAGAAACTGTCCATGCGGTTGGGTCCAAGTTCTTTAAAACTCACCGTAGCAATAGGACTTAAAAGATATCAGATCAAACCTGAAAACTCATGGTGGATCGGCGTGGTATGGCGCTGCAGTCTTCCGATGATGCTAAGTCCTATAGGCAGCTCAATAGATCTATTCATAAATCCTTGCGACACGATGTCCGGTCTTACAATACCAAAAGTATTAAAGAGACGATAAAGCGGAATAAAGGCTCCAAAGTGTTCGCAAGGAATGCATCTATTGGGCAGAGCCAGTTGACAAAGCTGAAAATGGATGATGGCAGCGTAGCATCCACCAAGCCAGAGGTATTAAGAGAGATCGAAAGGTTCTATGGGCAGTTATATACCTCGTCAACTAAGTTACCAGCTCGGCTAAAGATCCGAGAGCCGGGCTGATCCGACACTATACCGAAGATATCCCCGACATCAGCCTGTACGAGATTAGGATGGCCCTTAAGCAGCTTAAGAACAAGAAGGCGCCGGGTGATGACGGAATTACATCTGAGCTTCTTAAAGCGGGTGGAACACCGGTACTTAAGGTCCTGCAGAAGCTCTTTAATTCCGTTATACTCGAGGGTAAAACGCCGGAAACGTGAGGCGGCAGCATGGTGGTCTTATTCTTCAAGAAAGGTGATAAAACCTTATTGAAGAACTATCGGCCCATCTCGTTGCTTAGCCATGTTTATAAGCTGTTTTCGAGGGTCATCACGAATCGTCTCGAGCACAAGTTTGATGACTTCCAGCCTCCCGAACAAGCCGGTTTCCGAAAAGGCTTTAGCACCGTAGACCACATCTATACGGTGCGGCAGATTATACAGAAGACTGAGGAGTATAATCTGCCTTTATGCTTAGCGTTCGTGGACTACGAAAAAGCCTTTGATTCGGTCGAAAACTGGGCAGTGTTGCAGTCTCTCTAGCGGTGCCGTATTGATTATCGATATATCGAAGTGTTGAAGTGCTTGTACAACGAAGCCACCATGTCGGTCCGAGTACAGGAGCAGTGCACGAAGGCAATTCCTTTGAGAAGAGGCGTTAGACAGGGAGACGTAATATCTCCGAAACTGTTTACCGCCACTCTAGAGGACGCCTGCAAGCTCCTGGAATGGCAAGGACTCGGCATCAATGTCAATGGCGAGTACATCACTCACCTTCGATTTGCTGACGACATCGTAGTCATGGCAGAATCGCTGGAAGATCTTGGCATAATGCTCGATGGCCTCGACAAAGTTTCTCAACAGGTGGGCCTTAAAATGAACATGAACAAGACGAAAGTCATGTCGAATGTCCATGTGGTGCCCACCCTAGTATTGGTAGGGAACTCTTTTCTAGAAGTTGTTGAAGAATATGTCTACCTGGGACAAACAGTCCAGTTAGGTAGGTCCAACTTTGAAAAAGAGGTCAGTCGACGAATCCAACTCGGCTGGGCAGCGTTCGGGAAACTGCGTGACGTCTTCTCGTCCAAAATACCTCAGCGCCTCAAGACGAAAGTCTTTGACCAGTGTGTGTTGCCAGTGATGACATACGGCACAGAGACGTGGTCGCTCACTGTGGACCTCATAAGAAAGCTCAAGGTCGCTCAGCGAGCTATGGAGAGGGCTATGCTTGGTGTTTCTCTACGAGATCGAATCAGAAATGAGGAGATCCGTAGACAAACTAAGGTAACCGACATAGCCAAAAGGATTAGCAAGTTGAAGTGGCAGTGGGCGGGGCACATAGTTCGTAGAACTGACGGCCGTTGGGGCAGAAAGGTTCTCGAGTGGAGACCACGCACCGGAAAGCGCAACGTAGGACGGCCCCCCACTAGATGGAAAGACGACCTAATAAAGGTCGCTGGGAGCCGTTGGGAGCAGGCCGCACAAGATCGGTCGCTCTGGAGATCTATGAGGGAGGCCTATGTTCAGCAGTGGACATCCTGCCGCTGAAATGATGATGATGATGATGATGATGTATTTGTACCTCAAATCTATTATTTCCTTTATGTTTCATGATACTGAGTCTCAACGGCACTTCAATATTTATGATTGCTTCCCCACGAAAGTAGATATCTCTGAAGGCTACAGACAAATCTTTATACTCTACTCCTTTTTGCATAGCCAGCGTCTCCCATACGAGGACTAGAAATGCTGCTTCCGGGAATACATAAGAACCTAGAAATTAAGAGTGTTATCAATTATCCTTGTATTGTATTATTGAGACCTTTCTTGGTTATTAAAATAGTTTAAGGGTCAGAGACATTTTTTCTATATTACCTTCTCGAATATTACCACTAAAGTATTTATAGTCATCATCATGAATTGACATTACGAATTCACGTGAAGTAGCAGTTACTCTAGTTTTATTGTTGAATTTTGCTTGAGGCCTGCGAATAACAATTTGAAACGATTTAAAGTGCCATACTATTTTGAGTAATTTCTTTTATATTCAGGTGTTTCAGTAAATAAAATATTATTTAAATAGTTCTTAATTATGTTAATTAATTTCAATAGTAAAAAAATCATACCAATCCTCGCTGTGCTCCCATTTTACTAAATTTGATAGTAAAGGTGTTTCAGTTGATACAGGATACTCAATTTTTGGATACAAAACATGTATTTTGGGCTGAACTCCAGCCTGATACATTCTGCAATATTTTAAAAATTTATGTATTAAATATAAATATAAACAGTAATACATGTAAATATTATCGTATGCAAGTATTATAAAATCTTATACAATGGAAGTGTGCAAGAGTCTCACTAAAAGATGATGTTTGACACAGATTTATTTCTAGTCATTTATTTCATGGGGGATGTAAACAAACCAAGAACTATAATAACCCTGAATCTTTCAATTAAATATTTGCTTACTTTCCAAAAGCCTCCAATAAGAATTTTACAGGATTAGCGTGCCCTCGTCTCGTTAGCGGTATATGTAGACATTCACTTAGAGATCTTTTTAGGATAGCTTGTAGAAGACCATGCGGTGCTATTTCAATTGTCGTGGCATTCGCAGGGATTAGCTTTGAAGTTTCTTCAAATAATACGGAATTCTGTTAGGAAGAAAGTATATACCTATTAGTAAGTTGAAATAAAAATAATATATTTATAATCTGCTAATAAAATCACAATTTTACCAATAAATTGTTGGTATGATATTCTGCTGAAGAGTATTTAGCTACATCGTCCCCCCAGTTTTCTCGAGGAACTGACGTCGAGACCCATTTTTCGCTGCGAGGTTTGGGATCTTTTATGACCTCACTCAAGTACTTTAGTAGACCGGGACCTATTAAATAAAGCAGATGTAGACATTATAATACAAGTTTGTTCCTTTCCTGTAACTATTCTAGTTTTTGAAAATTGAGAATTAATATTTGTTAGTGTTTTTGCCTAATTTGTAATAATAATAGTATTAATGTTAAATATTTTTAATCACTCAGGGCAACCACTATTATGTTCAGTCAAGCTCGACATGGAGTTTCATTTCCCATATCAATATCTATCAAAAAAACACCGACAGGGAAATATTTTGTGCTCGTTTTATAATATGCTCATCTCGCTATGAAAAATTATAAAGTAAATCATAATCATATAAACAAACTTTACTTATAAAAAGTGATTTAATAATGTGAGTTCAATTAAAACTAACAAGATAAGTTGATATTACTTAAGCAAAGGCTATCTTATTATTATCAAATAATATTTGGAAAATGTGAAGTAAAATCAAAAATGCAAAATGTTTACCGGCATCAGCAATGTATCTTGAATGGTAAGCTATATTAGAGCAAGGAACTTCCTTTGCAAAAATACCGCGTCCAATCAGTTCAGATATGAACTGCTTTATGATATCAGCAGGTCCAGATATTGTCGAGGAATCAGTGCTGTTGTGACAAGCTACTTCAACTTCTGGAGGGCAAAGAGCCAAGATCTACAAAAAACATGAGCTATATTTATAGGACGAAAAATAAATTTACAGTCCCCTCAAATTTGCAATAAAACACTTCCTTGTTATAATTACATCATCTTCTGTACAATATAGTGCTTTTCTGTATATGATAGTGTCTATGTTACTGTAATATAGGAACGAAGGAGACTATGACAGGAAAACTAGCATCACCAACAGGCTATAAATAAATAAAAACCGCAGAGGCCAACGCATATGTGTTATGGTAACCCATATACGAATAAAACTTGGTTAAATGAGGTTTTATGCAAACAAGTGAAGCCCTATGCGACTGCGATGTTATCCAAACTATGCTACACCTGGTTTCGCGTTTACCGCATAGACGGTAACCTAACTGTAACTACTCTGAACGCTCAGAAGATGGCCGAATACTGGTCAGAATCAAATTAATACAATCATCAAATTGACGGAAGAAGATTTTTGTAACTTACAATCGTAATTAATTTTTATTGACCATGTATGATACAGAGTTTATAATAAGCCATGACATTATGGTATTAAAATCAAGTTAAAATCCATGTTTATATTGCCAATCCATGGTCATAAGGTGTAAATTATGCATAAAGCAAATGTTACATGATTTATTGTTATTAACATTGTTCTTACATTTTTGTATCCTAAACCAACAGCAGCCATTGAACCACGGATGAAGGGTGTTTGAACTGATACTAAACCTCTACTGTAGGCTGCTAAAATCATCTCTTCTGCAGTAAAACAGCCATCGGCGTAGGCACATCCTAGCTCCCCTACACTGTGACCTAAAAGTATATGCGCTCTATTAATAGTAGAACATTCTGTATAACATAAAATATGGAAATTACAAAAAATCGTCATTTCAATTGAACTCCTTCAGAGCTGTCTGAAAAATAGATATACGTGTAATGTTTTATATAACAGTTTTCAGTTTTTGATATCAATCATTATCTAGCTTATTCTGTGGTAGTTTTTCCTGCAATAGGGTATTTGACTGTTTTCAAAAACCTATCTAAAATGATCAACAATGTAATAATAGCAACAGTAATCAACAAGTAAATTCAAATGACTAAAAATATAGCGAAAACGCTCCCATTTGTAAGCATCGCACCATCACGTCACACGCCAGTATAGGTACATAAACATACGTATATAAACATAACCACTGGGTGTTATTGTCGTCCAAGTTCGGTGAAGCTGTAAAAGCCGCAGCGGCTCTGTTTTTTGGATAGGGCCCCTAAGGCTAACAGTGTAGATAGTGGTCACTTCGAATGCTTTTTAATATTTATAAATTGATATTTAGTCCTAAAATTAATATTGTTTATCATAATAAACGTTGCTACATTTATAGTTTGAAGTTAGAGATGCAAGCCTTCAATATTTACAACATGTACAACATCATATCCTTACATTAAATTGCAGCAAACTACAGGCTACGGTGACCGTTTACCATGAGGCGGATCCCACGCTTTTTGCAATTACAATACAAAGTCAATAAATTATTAACTGTCATAAACTTAAAACAAAATATTCAGAAGTGAGTAAGATTTATAAACAAAATTTTATACTTTTTTATAGAGATCCCATAAAAATACAGTGTGAAAATCAAAACATTCACGTTTTTAGATAACTTTGTTTCTGATTATAAACATATCCTAAAACATAGACATATTAATGACGTTTTATGTTTTACGAAGATAATCTATCACAGATAATGAATAAAATTAATGCTTCATTGTTTGTTATAATGGAGGATCCTTAGAGACCTTATATATAAAAGACGTTCTCTATACTTTTAATAATATATTATAAGTATATTTATATATTAAATAATATAATGATGGTTGCTAAACACCAATTAACAAGAAAAGCACGGACTTCATCTAAATATTCTCGTTAAGCAATTACAATGTACTGGCACGTGACGTAATTAGAGAATCAACCAATCACAGAGAGTATATGATAACATGGCGGATATTAAAAAAAATTATATTTAGTGTTTTACTGAATAATGCTTCATTGATGATTTATTTTTGAGTTTTTTTAATAAGGATTCTTTAAAAAATATGCTAATAATTTGTAAATTACGTCTCAAAGAATTATATATTAAACATAGTCAAATACCCTATTCTTATCCATTGATTTTTCAGGATTATACAACATTTTGTAGTGTAAATCCGTTACGACGTTAAAGCCTAGTTTAAAACGTATTAAAGCATTCTATATAACATTATTTAAGTATTATAGAAAAAAAAAAATATTTTACTTAAATTTGTTGAAAACTTACCTATAATATTATCAGGTACTATTCCCATTTCTGTTAGTATATCAGTGAGACCAATTTGAACAGCAGCGATACCAACAAAGGAATGTAAAATATTATCATAAATACTTTTGTCAGGATCAGTTAAAATCCTGACAATATCTATTCCTCTTGGTTCGAGAACTCTGTGACATCTGTAACGAGATTTAAATTACTATTTACTTATTTTTACTATTTTTATTATTACTATATACTTATTATTACTATTTATTTTATGATTGTTTTAGATTTAATAAAGTTTTTGATGTGAAACATGTAATGCGGTGGGTCAGACCGATTGTTGGACCCAATGTTGGCGGATGTTGGTGTGGCGACGCTTTGATCCCAATGTTGATGGCGTGGAAACGGGTTCCATTTTTTTAATAGACACACTGGATCATTTCAAAGTTTCATGTTAGATAGATTTCTAGCAGTTGGTTGGGATCGCGACCACCATACACTTAGTAATAAAATAAACATAAACGTAATAAATTTCTTTTACGGTACAGGTACAGATACAAATTTAACTATTTAAAAAAGTAATATTTGCCTCATTAGCCTAGTGGTCCTAAGCGTGAGTCCTATGCTCGAGGTCTTGGGTTCTATTCCCAGGTCGGTCAAAGTGTTATTGGGTTTTCTATGAAATTCTGAGTATCGGAGTTTGGCTTTGTGTCTGATTAATGGCAATAGGCTCGGCCCATAATATATAGGACCTAAAAACATACCCGGCGAACTGTGGGTGTACATTTGTACACCTCTGCCTAAGCCTTCTGGGAAACAAGTTTAAAGTAACATATATTATGTATAGTTTAAGCTTTATTTTATTAATTTTTTCTCTAACTAAATTATATATTTAGGTAATATAATATTCTAATATGGGTGTTTTTATTTTATAATATATCGTGTTAAACTTGGCTGCAAAGATAATAATAATAAATTATTATATCAAAGAATCTGCAAACGATTTTTAAGTTCTGCAAAATTATTTGAAACACCATAAAAATGTCCATCCTCTTTTATTCCTCATCAGGATTGATTTTTGCTCTAAAGTATTGTAAAAAATAATAAACAAACACGTTAAGAGTGTTTTGTTCCTTAATCTTGATTTTGGGGATTGTTGGTTAAGAGAAATGAGAAATTGAGACGCTTAATTAGCAGCATACGCATATACTCAAACTGCATGGAAACAACCGTGATGGTGGGCGAGTTATGTGTTGATAAGCCCCGCTCACTCTGAATCTTCGTTCGCTTTCGTTGATCTCTGTTTGTACGCACAATAATTATAATGTTTCACATCTGCCGGACGTCCCGTGACGGCTAACTTATATTTATATATGTATATATGCTACGATCAATATGTATTATTGACCGAAGTACATATGACAAAAAAAATCAGTGACATGTAGCTTAATGTAAACATATAATTATGGTAACTCACTTTTCAATGGCAGCGGCAAAAATTGGTATACGCATCAACTCTGCTCCCATTCCGGACCACTGAGATCCCATACCACTGTATACGAACCATAATGGACGACTGCTCCCAGGAATGAACTCAATACTTTGAGCTAAGCATGCAGTTTCGTTTTTCTTATTCGTCTCTAAAACATATGGTATATGGTATTAACTGTTAATAAATTAGCGATTAAAACAAAACATTGCTGCCCATAATATACTTGATACAATATTCTTACTTATCTTAATCATTTTTTAAATACACACACACACACACACACAGGTAGAGACTTTTCTTGTCCAAAAGTTTAATATTACGTGTCATGAAATTTTGCAAAATTATTTCACACTTTCTAACTTTTTCAACAAAATTAAACAATTGCTTAAAAGTTACCTGTTGAATGTATAAAAGCGCTCAAAAAGTAAAGTAACTTACCAAGTAACGAATATCCTCTACACATGTGACCGGGAATGTCACTCTCGTGAATGTTGTGCAACATTCCTATTTGCTCCGGGTCAAGTGGATTATTTTTCAGAGAGTCTAAAATTGTTTCCACGCAGTGCTCCTGCCTCCCAGATGCGAGAATTAAATAAGGGATGCTACATTTATAACGTTCTGTGTCCTGAAACAAATACGTATTGGGGTATCTACTTTACATAGATTCATTACACATTTTAATAAAATATAACGTTTGTCTAGGGATAAAACATTTTTCGATTTTATTCCAGCAAATGTTGACCTCTGTTTTTTTGAACAGACCTCTAAATCGAAGTAAATGAAAAAACTGATGACATAATATGAGTCAAATAATAAAATTAAATAATTTGTACCGTAGTATTTATTTAAATAATATTCTATTTTAAAATCATGCTCATAATATCCTTTACCTTTGGTTTGTAATGACCTTTCAAAAGTACATGAATATTAGCTCCACTGTACGAAAAGTTGTTGAGTGCGGTAAAGCCTCTGTTGAAGGGTGTAGTCTCGGTCAGAACCTGAACACGTCCATCTTTAATCGCTGAGAGATGATCTTGTGGCTCGTAGTAATGCAAGTTTCCAGGGATTTTTCCCTGATGATAGGCTAAGCATACCTTAAAATAAATAATATTGTTTATAATTGATAGCCAATTTTATTTTTATGTGACAATATGCAAGTGGCCAGATAGATTATTTTCGGAGAAAACGATTAAAAAAATTCTTTCGTTTTTATAAATACAATAATTACTTACGAATTTAAACCATTACAAAATTATGGTGTAATAAGAGTATCATGAAACTGTACCTTAATAAGGGAACACGCTCCAGAGGCTGGTTCACCAGATCCCATATTAGATTTCACACACCCAATCATGATATTTTTCTCTTTGGCAAAAACATTACCAATTGCCTCTATTTCAGCACCGTCTGCTTTTGCGATTGCTATTACCAGAAATTAAAACAAAATGTACTGCTATTCACATATCAATTAATAACTCCAGAGCTAATACAATAGAAGACGTATAACACAAATATTGTGTTAGATAATAGTGCTTGTGGTCGAAACTCAATACTGAGAAAGAGTTTTATTTCATTACATAAATATACATATAGATATCTTCCTGCAACTGGTGGTTATTTAATACCATATCATCATCATCATATTTAATAGTATCATATTTTTATTGTTTTTTGTCTTCTTGTAGGTCAAAAACAAGTGGATAGATTAAATGATTATTTAGTTCTTTACTGGCTTTACTGCAACCCTTTAACAAAATTCGATCAAAATCTATGATGTTAATTTTGAAATCTTACCGGCTCCACACGCCTCGACGTACTCTACGTCGTTAGGCGATACATTTATTTCCGAATAGAATTCTTGAAAGAACTGCTGGATCTCTTTTGGTTCACGAATGGGTAGGAACTGATCATTTAGCTTGGTGCTGTAATTACCTTTGGCATAGTATACTTCGGAGTATATTCTGAAAACAGGTTTGTTTTGTTATTATTTTCTAACATTCACTTATTATTATATACAGTTTTATTTTATTACTGGTTCATTTTGCTTAAAGCACAAACATATATTTGACTTAATCTTCGCAAGACGAGAAGTGTCAGAATCCAATTAATATGAAATTTGGACTGAAACATAAAAACCAAATAAGCTTCCACCGGTTTGAGAAACATATCTGATACTTTAAATTAACTTCTTTCTTAGTCTTATGAAACTTAAGAAGAACTTAAGAAACTCTCAAGAAATAACTAACGTTTAAATGAGTTTGAAAATATTTCGCAATTTTTTTATTAATTAAAAAATAAATTAAATTTTATGATTGTTTGTTATCGTACTTAAAGTGATTTAAAAATGAAGCGATTTTTATTTTGTAAAGTACTAGGAACGAAACTTTGACTACTTCAGTGTATGTTTGTTAGGAGTACATATTTAAGTAAATAAATGTATACAATTGGTACTTCTGCATAAAACCTTGACATATCGATATTTCCGTTTAATCTTAAGTATGCAAAAAATATTTACAAACAACTTACCTTTTAGCATCTTTGGCTTTTTGCAGAAAAATAACGTTAATAGCATCCGATCTAACATAACCGTCTCCGTTCTTATCAAAACATTTCGTCTTCCCATCCATGCAAACCAAACCAGCTCTAAAATAAACAATGTTTTATATATATGGTAATTTGATTTTATTTCTTCTCGTTCATTTATTAATTTTAATAACTTCCACATGTTACGTAATTGAACGTGAATAAAAACATAGTAGGGAAATAATCGTATACTAATAATAAATATCTTCGTAGAACTGGTATCTATTCTAACCGGTAAATAGAGCTTTGCGTCATTCAGTATTTTAATATTGAAATAATGTGGGAGTAATGCTGTCCCTTTTTATTTATTCAGTACCTATCTGGCACTCGCAAGGAATTTGCAGACATGGACATAATATTTTGTCATCATAAATATACCTTTTACAGTTGAGTGATACGTTAGGGTGCATGCATAGGTTACAACCACCAACTATTGCAGCTTCACACTGTCCACTACTGATCGACCTATAAGCATGCTCCAAGCAGGCCAGGGAGCTGGCACAAGCCAAATCTAAAGCGTAAGACGGACCCTTCCCATCAATCCAGTAGGAAATACGGTTGGCGTACATAGCTTTGTTGCATCTGGAAGAAAAAATATCATAGTCAGTATTTTTTTATATAATAGCTCGGCACATTGATGATACTGGTCATGATGGTAAGCACAATCCAAGTACAACGGTGACCACTGAAGGATCTAAATCCATCGGCGGTCGCTGTTGTCATGCCAGTTTGCATAAATAGTTGATGTTTTAATGCCTATGTGAAGAAGGGACCCGCGTGGATATTTATTTTCCTTGGTCCTCTAAATTAATTCCCATACTCTTTTATGTAATCACAATATTACCCTATATCAGCATTATTTTTTAAAAGTTTTAAATGCAAAACGAGGTGTTACTGATAACTTTAAACAGATCAAATATTATATTTATGATGGAAGGAATAATTCAAACCTTACTATTTTATTAGGTAGATACTAAAGAATTGAGAAAGTTTTTTCTGGGCGTATTTTTTGTAATATTTCTATATAATTTTTAACCATATTATATTTTCAATAAAAGGAAGCATCGATTTATTGGTTATGCTATAAGATTGCCATTTAAAATATTCCTTAAATAAATCTACACTATAATAATAAACCTAATTTCTAGTTCGGTATATAAAAACAAAATACAAAGTAACGTGAAAAATACAAAAAAGACAAAACAAACTGGACATCAAATTGATCGATTCAAATAATATTGTATATTTTAAATGGAGCATAGTACGCGGTTTCGTATTTGCAAACTCTCTTGTGAACGCAAAGAAAAAAAAATTAAATTGTAAATATCAGTGGGCTTAATTTATTTATAAATATTGTTCATAAAGGCTTAAAAATACTTATTATAGATTAAAAATACAATTTATACGTTCCATCCAATAGGTTAATGAACAATTAACAGACCACTAGGTACCTACGTAAATTTAAAAATTACTGACAATAAGTTAGCCATGTACAAATATCAATATTATTATTATCATCTTTAACTACCGATATATAAACTATCGCATATAAAACTTGTAACAACATACCTAGACATCCAAATGTAACTACAATATGGGGTTTACAGTTTTGTTTTATTAATCAGTAATTGAAAAAGCGCAACTATTTTATTTTACCTTTATATGAATTTAGTTACATCTCTTAGATTGATACTTTTTCTTAGTGACGGTTTCAAAATTCTGGTAACCACCGTATTTTTAGTCATGCATTTTTACTAGGTGATAAAGTCCTATACATTTTAGCATTCACGTACTGAAAAATAATGATTTAATTTTATTTAGTCTGCAAAAAGTATTATGCCCTTAGAAACATTCACAAAAAAAAACTAATTTGAAATTCAAATCACGATCCCGAAACGCCTTTGACACTAGTTTTTGTTAATACGCATTCGAAACAGAACTACTTATAAATATTCACGAACACACATAGCTCCGTTAATGTACATACAACCCACAACAATGTTTTAAAATTTATTTAACAGTGAATGGAAAGTTTTAATGGAAATAAATGTATTTTTGTGATGCTGAACAAATCTCATAACAGCAATTTATTGAGTATTGAACTATATTTGTATGTTCTCTAAATTATTTTCCACCATAAATCAGCAGTACTTTTTTAATTATCCAGATCTGATGGACCGTAGTTTTCAAAATACACTAGTATACAAGATGATCCATTTTACTTCCATGAAGTAGCAACATATATAGTACTGATCTTAGATGAAACTGAAGTTATATTTGTAGTTAATCATAATTTAAACACGTCCATGAGGTAAGATGGACCATGCAAAACTTGCAAACACCCAAGGATAACAATATTGAAAACTGGTGCAAATTAACCGTTGAAAATTTTATGTATATTTAAAACCTAAATCAGAGTCAAAAAATACCCCCTTGCCTGAACCTATGGGAGTTATGGAATTTTAAACTGGCGACTCTGACATAAGCTGATAATTGAATTGTTTAATTAATGAATAACTTTATTTTAGTAAATTTTATATATCACTTAAATTAGGTTCATAACTCATCAGCCTTATATTCTTATATTTTTAAGTTTTTTATAAATCGGAATTTTTTTACACCAAATGGGTGGATTACTCCATCGCGGCAAGAATAAAAAGGTTTGCCATACTATAAAGACGTGAAATCGCATCCCGGCCAGCGTTTCCTTCCCTCCTGCGATCTCAGGTCCTTCAAATGAGAAGTGAAGAGACATTTCTACAGGCCATAACGACGGCGACCGTTGCCGTTGATATTTCACAGCAGTTTACTGTTATTTACCATCAAGTACCATGCACTCATTTTGAAGAGGTTCTATTAAAGAATAAAAATCATATACCCAATCGTGACATGTACTGAATTCAAAAATCAAATAGTCCTCAAGGACTGTAACTAATGTCACTCTAAAGTTACTCTGTCTCCTAAAATCACGAAACCACATATCTTAATACAAACAAATTTCGAAGCTCATCAATTTTATTAATTTCAGCAGAACTCAGTTGATTAAAAAAAAATAAAAAAAATACGTTACAATTCAGAAGATAAAATATAATGGCAGATATATTACCAGAATTGGAGCCAGTCACAGTAAAACTATTAGTAGTGAATTTCTTTATCAAACGGTAAATTTATATAAAAAAAAGTTAAACTATACAATTCGGATTTTTGTATTAAATCGATGCGTTATGTATTTGTGTATCTAATTAGGAATGGACAAAATTTGCGTTTCAGCTAGTTTGTTTTTATTTTATAATTGTCTAGTATCCAAGCTCTTCGTAATTCGACAACTAAGAAATCTATATTCTACTGTAAGTAGGTACCTGTCAAATATTAGATCACTTTTTCTATTACAATAACGACATTAGATACCTTTCTTCTCGAAACAACATATTTATATCGGTTTTCGTAAATAACAGAATTTTTTCTTTTCTTCTTTTTTGACGAGATGGTTTTGAGATATTATTATTTGTATAGACTTGAGTAAGTATGTAACTATATATACCTATTGATATTTTTTTGGGAAGTTCACTATTTATATTTTATTTCCTATACTTTAATGTTAACCAACCTTAAGTTGAAAATCTGTTCTCAAACATCTATAGGTGTGTTGCTGTAGCTGTACTTGAGAGCCAGTCCCCGACTAGGCTTAGTGTGTTACCATATTGCGTCACATCGTAATTTAAGATTATGTGAGCTAGTGGTCAAACTCTAATTTTATATTAGTATCATGGCAAAGCTACTGACGGTAAGCATGGTACAATCCTAAAATAATGGCGACCACCAAGATGTATATAATCCACCGCCAGTTGTTGCTGAAAATGCTATAAGCCTCTCGAAATCTGGATAATCCACACTGGTTGATCCAGAATCGTGACAAACCAAAAGAGAGTTACAGTGACAAGTTTATGACTTGATTATTCTTAATTTTGAACTAAATTTTTCACAGTTCTATAATGAAAAGCATTATAAAATTACACAGGATGTGGGTGTTTCGTCATCCAGATAAGACATATTTCTTTATTCTTGAAAAAGCAAACGTATAGTACCTACTTGTAGAGCTTACTGTACCGTGGGAAACTAATATACCTAAAGAGCACGCAAAAAAAAAGAATAAATATTACGATCTAAGTAACTACCTAACCAAAAACGACTACGCGTTTAATTTATATGCGGTTAGAAGTAGGAGTGAAAGGGTAAACCAGCGAAATCTCTCTTGAAATTGCTAAAATATCTCGGTCTGTCGTGAACTGCAGTAAGTTCTATTTTAGTACGGGTAACTAAAGCAGCATTAACAGGCTCTTACCAAATCTCTTGGCAGGGAGGGAAATCGCGGGCACTCAAGGTGAGCGCTGATTCGCATCATAAGGAGGCACCCTAAACCTACGACTGGGTCGCAAGTCCCGGAGACTGCTCGTGTTTCCCTCTCTCTGCCACACGATGGACAATGTGAATCAATGGAATGCTATGATGTTTGTCTCATCCCGAAGTTCGAAATTGCGGACTTCGAATCCTTATTTCAGCGATTTCAACCACCACGACTTGATTACCCGATATAGGCTGGCTGATTCCGGGACGCAATAAGCCTAAAAATACCTATGATTATTTGTACTACTGAGTTTAGACTATACACATTACACGTTACGTATACCCTCGTTCTCTCTGACGTCAATCATTATCCCAGTATCGAGATATCTTTAACCTTCAAGTGGGTCGTTATGTTGATATATTTCATCATTTATCCAACTACCCCGGTGGCGACTTCTCTCGCAATTTTTATTTTTGATTTCCTATAATAAATCTTTAATATACGTACCCTTTGCCTTAATAAATTTGAGATAGTTTCGTTTTACGTGATACCGCGTTTCTTTATTTATATATTCATATCCATTATCGTCATCATCATCATCATATCCATATATACATAGTATAATATGTTTTAAATGGCAACGGATTTCAATTTTTTAAGTTTTGATGCAATGATGGCTCAGTGATTGAATTTACAGACATCGCATTAGTCGATTATTTGAGTTTGAATCCCAACGATGAGAATTAGCTTTCGGTAAAAGAAGACCTCGCGTTGTAACCATAGCAAGATCATAGAGCATTTCCTGATAACACCCTCATGTTGCAAATCTTATCACAAGGACCTATAGGTGTTTTTCGGCAGCTGCTCTTAAGATACAGTTCTTCACTACGCTTAGCGTGTTACCTTGGGTTACATCATCAAATAAAAGCAGGTGAATATGTATATAATGTATGTAAATATTACCAATAATAAATAATTAGCCAGCGTGACTTTCGATGTTATTCTTATAAAATAAACTAGCTGTGCCCGCGATTTCGTCTTGGAATTTCGTATTAGTAAACCAACGATAAAAAGAGATATGTTATTTGAACGCGCCGTGGTACTCACGCTTATCTGTCAGCCTTACCTTACATTCACTATTTTCGATCGATCGATCGATATTCTGCCATATGTCTACGCTGTGAATTTAACCTAATACGTCGTTTCTTAAAAGTTTCTGGGGAGCGTACACTTTATCTTAGTATCTCGTTTAGCAGAAAGACTCACTTGGCGGTATTCCTGTGAACGAAAGAATCTCGCTCTTTCTGAGAGCAATCAAATACTGAGAAATTCCAGTCCACTTTCTATCAGGCATTTTCTTTTAATTTTATTCTAAATCATAACACAATGAATAAAATCCTTTGAGGAATATCCAAGTAAAATCTCTTTAAATATTAAACGATATTATCCAAAAGACTTATGAGCTGAGTAGTTCAATAAAAAAATTTAGGTATTGTAATCCTTTAAGAAAAGCTAAGTTAATTTAATAATAAATTTATTTTTATTAACCGTTAATATTTAGTGAATAATAAAGCATTATAGTACGTCTTTTTTGTATAATGTTAAAAATGTAATGTAAAAAAATGTTCGTAGAATCTATCGTAAGAATTTATAACGATATAATTATTAATTTGAATGTAATAAGTTATAAATTATGACATTTAGAAAATTTCAAATTACTATGATATTGTTGTTGATAGAGATCGGCCTTTTAATGGTATAAAAAAAAAAAAACAGTTTTTTAAATGAATGCTTTGGTTTTTATATGTACTTAATATAATTATCGATAATTATTAGGAGATTTATCGAATCAACCTGCTGTTAAGGTATCATCATAGTTCCTTTCCCCTACTTCAAACAAGACTACAACCCTATACGATTTTTTTCATCCATTAGTACAACCTCCCTAAGAAATAAGTTAGAACACCGTGTTCGCCAATACGTACCTAATGAAAACCACACATATAACAAAAACAAAATAATAAATAAATAATATACTTTACTTATTAGAATCTTTCTAAAAATATGAAGATTAGGCCAGTTAAACAGTTATACAAATCGGTCGTGTGGTTTCTAAGAAAATTCTAGTTAAAGGTACAAATATACTAAGGAAACATTGGAGAACCTTTTCTTTTTGTCATGTCATTTAAAACAGAAAAGTGCGGTGTTGATGCTTCGGCTGTCATACTACAATCATAGCACAGAAATTAATTAAAGCGAACATAAATTATATATTTTAGACACGTAACACCAAGGGGATATAGATCAGTGGCAGGGCAATCGACTGTTGATCGATAGATCCCCTGTTCAAATTTGCGTGTCCCCTGCGATGATCAACTATTTTTAGTGCCGCTTCAAAATTTAACAATAATTTCGTTGTTAAAATATGCCGATCGGCTTAAATTATAGTAATTGCCATAGGTTGATTATAACATATATAAATCGCCTACTCCAAAATGACAGAACATAGTATATACGCTTGTGTTAAACGCAATGGAGAAACGAGACCATTTTCCTATGTGCCTGTATCGGCCTACGTAAGTTGTGATAAAAACGATTTTATGATTTAAACAATGACGTTTTATAAATAGACACGTTAAACTCTCACTACAATCGATTTAAAAACGTTACTTATTTTGTTATCATAATGTGAAAACAAAAGAGATAGAAAATTACAAGCCAAGGCGGAAACTGTGTTGTTAAAAAAAGTTTCTTCTCGCTCACGCCGCTATCAACTCGAAAGTGAACTGAGGGCAATTACCCACTATGCACGATGGCACGTAAAGAGCGTCAATGCGGTATCTACTTATAAAATATAATTGGTTTTAAAGTCTAATTTAATGTTTAATAGATGAATTTAATTGTTTTTACGTGTACTGTACGTGGATGTATCTCGTATAACAAAGAAAGTCAACAAAATAATACGCACACACGTGTATTCTGTTTTTGGTCCCGCCTTATGTAACCTATTTAATATGGAACTAAACTAAACTATGGAATAATTTTAAACTAAAATAGATTTCTTGGCAAACATAATGAAGGTCGTAAATTTCCCAGCGAATGAGGCTTGTTCATGATTATTTTCTTATTAACTTCGCCGGCGAAAGTCGCCACCTGCTCGTGACGCCTAAGAGTAATATTGTTGCTTAGAAAAAATTTTCTCCGACAAAAAAGTTAATAATAAATTTTATTCAAAGTGGTTTAATTCAAGTATCTTAACATTATATTCCATTTTTTGTAAAGGATTTAATAATAAATAAATAACATACCACCACGCCCCTATATTCCCCGAAGGGTTAAGCAGAGGTGTACTAATTGTACACCCACAATTCGCCGAGTATGTTTTTAGGTCCCATGTAATAGGGGGCGAGCCTATTGCCATTAATCGGGTACGAAACCAAACAAAATTTAACAGAAAAACCCAATAACACTTTGCTCGACCTGGGATTCGAACCCAGGACTTCGCTAATAGCAGTCCCGCTAACGACCACTAAGCTAACGAGGCAGTCTAAATAAAATAGGTACCTATATGACAAATATTATGTAATAATAAACATGAAACTCTTCAAACCTATTTATTTATTGGATATTGTGTTTTGTAAAATATATAGCAAAATGCTAATTTTAAATCAATCTTGTTTATAATATACTATAACATTTTAATTACTACGCCACTTAGATTTAACATTACTATAGAGTATCTATGTATATTAACAAATCTGTAGTGCTATATCTGTACATTTATTTATTTATTTGAAAAAAAGTGTGGTTATGGTTATAATAAACGCGTGTGGCGAATCACTAAGTTTTTTATAACTCTGTAATTTAACATTTATCATTAACACCAGTACATCTTTATACATAAATCATAATTGACTGCACAGTCTAATAATGTTAAATCAAACCCTAAATAAATTTAATTAAATCTAATACAATTTCGGGATCATCAAAACAGGCTGCGGGCTAAAACGTCCCCCGTTATAACCGTGTTTATTTATTTTACACCTCTACCCTCTTACCCTCTAGTATAGTGGATTTCACTTGCTTTGATGAGTTTCCTAGTTTAGTGATAGTAACTGTAGCCTTATTATTAAGCTGGTCAGTGTGCTGGTTCGATTCGAGTAAAATGAATGGAATAAAATAAATAATTGAAATTATTGGATGACAATGCTTGAAATGTTCCCGCATGCTTCATTCAAAATCAGATAGTTTTTAAAACTGTATTAATTTTTGTCACTTTATGACTATTATTTCTATTTATATTAATAAATCTGTTTTTCTGTCTATACCTTTAGTATTTTTTTTTTCAAGTTTCTTGATATACATATATATAAAAGACACTGATCACGAATATAAAATTCAAAAAGAAAAATAGTTTCTTTGATTTTATGCAATAACTGCTTGACTGATTTTTATTGTATTTTGTACACGAGGTGCTTATGTCATGTCTCAAATGATGGACTACAAGAATGTTCAATATAACTTATAAAAATTGAAAAAAAAAAAATCCAATAATAAAATTTATGTTAACTCTCAACAGATTTTGATGAAATTTAGTTGACGGAAAGCATCATATTATGTCATTCCATAATCGATAGACTGCAAGAATTTTCAATAACAATTTTATATAATATGTCGTTCCTCATAAGATAGGCTATATCAATTTTCAAAAATGAGAGCAAAAATAAAAATACGAGACTATAATATAGAATATAATTACAATATAATAAATGCGTGCCGAGTCGCGGGGCATCTCTAGTTAAAAAACATAATGTCACTGAATTTTTGTTAGGTTAGCAATTCAAAGTTTATATGTTCATTAATTAGTTTATACAATTAAAAAATATTATATATCGAAGTTTGTTTGGTTTGAGATAATATTTTAACATAACAATTTATCTAATTCGATGTACACCGTTTTACAAACATTAATATAGTTCAATGTATAAAATTTATAATTAAAAAACTGACCGTATATACGAAATATGTATTTTGTGGCAATTATGCAATATATAATATATAGTTAAAATGAAAAAATAGTTTTAAAAAGTAAATATTACGTTTTATTTTGTTTTATAAAATCAAATTCAATCGTAATCAAAAAATGCTTTATTTTATTTAAATGTAAGAATCCACTCATGAACATTAAAACATTATTACCTAATCGAAAAATCTCCTTCATATGATCGACTATTTAATTGACAGATACCTTCATTTGAGGACTTTTTTTTAAATATTGATAACAGTTCCATACATTATCTGTCAAAACGTAAAAATGATCCTCAAATAAAGCTATCTAGTTATTGAAAAATCAGCCCAGTTATAGAGAAAAGCCAACAAGAAACTTAATTATTATTTTTAATTTATCTAAATAAGATTATATTTATTAAATGTATTATTTTAATGGACGTAAAGAGAGAGAGAGAGAAAGAGAGAGATAATAAAAATAACGCACTTTATTATTATCAAATTAAAGTGTATATATAAAATTATTCTATTTTTCCAAAAAACTCTGTAACTACCTACTCTCGTAAAAGTAGACGGCCACAAAATGTAATTCAGACTAAATTATATTTTTCACTAGACGCAGACTAGGCTGTGCCCACAGTGCCTGAAGCCTGTCTAATTTGAATTTTTATATCAGCAAAATGAAGTTATTATTATGCCCCATAGTTTTATGTGCCAGCCAAAAGGTGAATAAAAAAAATAGAGCGGACGAGTTTCTTTAAACTACATACAGTTTTACCATTTTTTAGTAAAATATTCACATAATATTATTAGTCATGGAAAATGCACCACTAATTTTATTTGTGTTCGAATAAGGCTTTAATATGTAATCGTTGTGAATAATGGGTAAATGTGCATGATATATTTAAAATCTATAAATTCTTTATTTTAATACAGTTTTAGTTTCAACTAATTTTATATCAGAGGAGAGACAGAGACAGTGAACACAGCTTAATTAGCCGAACAATTAAAAGCCTAGATTTTTACACACCGCAACGTTCAACTAGCGGCCTGAATTATATCCAGCCGTAGCGTCTAATACAACATTTAATACACTGGTTTGCTGACGCTTAGACCATTCATACAATATGGTAACCATGTGACAAAAAACAGATGAAATGTGTCTATCTAGGACTTGTCTATGAATTTTTAATGCATTATTATTGTTTTGTTAAATCGTCACCTTATTATATGAATAGCCTAAGGATCAACAAGAATGATCATTAAATGTTGTATTAGTTGTTACGGCTGAATACCATTCAGGCCGCCAGTTGAACGGCTAAGCTGTTAATTGAAAGCTAATTAAGCTAATTGGCAGCGACATGGACATGTCATTAGGAATGATGAAATTTATATACCTAACTAAAGAATGAACAGTGCGAAGGTGGACAGTTATAGAAGTAGAGGAACAGAAGTTATGGATAGATATGTGTATACTGAGATGATAGAAAATGACAGAGGTATTGTGCTGACTCTACTTAGATGGAAAATCGAATATTGATAAAACTTCAAATAGTGAAATATATTGCACTTGTATTGCAAAGTTAAATGGGAAAAGAAATAATTTAATGCAAGCTGTGTTCAAGCACAATTTTTTTAAATCTTTATTTTTTCAAATTGGTCATGCCGTTTTATAGTGCCTATTGTGAAAAAATTCCTGTGAACACCTAAAATAGAATGTAAATAAAGAATAGTCAACCCAGTCGTAAATTATGCCCACATATAAATTAAAAGAGGCACCTTTGACTTCGCTTTTCTGGCTGTCACCATATCTTTTATGTTGACAACTGTCCTAATTGCTTCCTCTTAGGATATAATATATTATTATGGTTCGTATGTTGGATTAAAAGATCTTTTAATTATTTTTCCTTAAGGAATAAATAGTACTATGTAACGTAAATTCATTCTCAAATCGTAGTGATTTAGTGACAACCCCAGGATATAAAGTTTTCAGTTAAAATATAAATTTAAATTAGTCTAATTGAGTAATAAAAACGTAGAAAGAGAAGGAACTAGTTAGCCAGATCGTGTAAATGGGTATAGGAAAAATTAAGTCGGGCTTAGTATATTAAAAGTAAAAGTTCCCTTTCCTCAGAGTATAAAAAATAAACGTGTATAAAAACAATCTTCGACATTAAAATATAAATGTTATACAGAAATAAATCTTGTGAACTAAATAGTGTTTACGCAAATGGATGTACAGAGACAAATGATTGCTAATACAGAAGGAATTGATTAAATAGTATTCCATTGTCATAGTACGTTGAGCTAACTTGGTATTAAATAACCGAATGAATGTACATGGCGTTTAGAATATAATTGAGATGAAATTTGATGAATCTGGTGGATCAACTTATCAAGAGGGAGGTAAAATTTACAATTCATTTTTTGTTGATATAAATCTTTAAACACAGTAGATACAATATAGCAAATAATTGGAATGTTACTAATGTTAGGTATATTTATTTGCTATTGTTCGGAATGTCACATGTATTCAGTTAGAAATAACTCACCCAGTAATACCAAAGCCGTTTCGTTGGACATTTTCGTAAATAACAATTTTCTCCGATTCTGAGAATGTTGACCCGATGAACACGCCCACTTTTTTTCCTCGTAACTGGAGTGGGTTTATGCCTGTATTAAATTTAAGTTTTAAATATGAAATATAAATTAACCGGCTTTTAAATTATTCAGATTGACTTTTTTTACCAAATTTAAATTACTACACTTATCTAAGTAAGTGAAAAAATAATTAAATACTTCCTACTAACTTTCCTAAGCATATGTATATTACTTTTGTTTTTATTATTATGAAAATTATTGTCAGTCATATCACAATATTTTAGGACGCAATCTTTAAAGTCTATTCCATAATGCTCAACGTTTCATACGGACTGAATATTTAATGTTACAGCCGTTTTGAATTTCGTATCAAAGGGAAGTGGATCGTGATGCGGAATCTGTACTGTTTCCCATATTATCATAAACTAGGTAGCAATATGAGCCATGGGTTTATAAAAAGGTGAACCAAATTTGTTTTTGTCGCTGTTTAAAATATCTCTGCGTTTCAGTCTACCTTTAAATCTAGTTTTTTTTTTTTTTAATTCAACGAACAGACCAGTTCACCTGCTTTATTGTACACTTCAATAATAGTTTGAAAAAAAAACCTATATCAAGATGAGCGATAATGCCTCACATGTTACAATTCAAAAATATTGAAACTCTGATCTTGCTCAAAGGTGTATATAGCCCACTGTACCATGAGATACAAATATACCTAAACACCACATACCTTGTAAAAATAAACAAATATTATAACTTAACTAATGAGGTAACCAAAGTTAGCTATGGTATTGGTTTTGTAATCCTTGGTATAACAATAGCAAAAATATATTCTTTATTGCGTAGAGTGTCGAAAGCGAAATTATTAGGATCTTGCCAAATCTTGGTAGAAGACCTTTAAAACTATACTTTGGTTGTAAATCTTACGCATTTTGCTCAGAGTTCCTTAGCCCTATATCATGATGTAACTTGACTTGCACGGTGAAGCCACAGAATACTAAGAACCTCGTCTTTGCTGTAACGTGCCACAATTACAGTGACGAGTTTTTTAGTATCTTCATGATGATAACGATCAAGTCTATTATTTAATTATAATTAAAGGGTTCTTAAGATATGTTTTTAGGTCCCATGTAATAGGGGGTGAAACCTATTGCCATTAATCGGGCACACAGCCAAACGTCGAGCGGCTACTGAGAATTTCATACAAAAACCCAATAGCACTTTGCTCGATCTAGGAATTGAACCTAGGACCTCAAGCATAGCAGTCGCGCTTAGGACCACTAAACTTATGGGATAAACAGGGATAAAGGCATGGTGATATGTTATGTTATGTTAATAAAGAGTTCTCAATGTGGAAACTCACCAGAATCATAAATAGCGCTGTAAGCATGCTCCAGTAACTTTCTGCTCATTGGTTCCATAGTGCAAGCCTGCTTGAAATGCACCCTGAAAAACTGAGCATCAAATTTTTCCATCCCGTTAACCTTTCCGAGGTGTTTGGGTACTTCTGGGTGATTGAAGATCCAGCGAGAATCTTCAGAAGACACCATGTCGACCTACGATAAAAAAAAACAGTTAGATCGTGTTTCCATAAGCAACTGATATTGCTAGCATTTGATCACAAAGCCATCAGATGTTCATTGACAGTTTTATATACAATAGCAACAACAACATATAAAATATACAAATACAAAGTTTTGTTCTACTGTTTAAATTTAAGTATCAATGAAATCAATTTTCAAATAAAATTAAAAATGACTGCAAAATAAATATTACTTTTAATTTAGGTTAAACTAATAATAATCAAAAACTATTATATTTTTCATTTTACTATGTGTTATAGTAATAAACATAAATATTAGTACCATAAATATTTGTATGGTAGTAAACGCTACTATTGCTCCGAGAGGTCGCGGGTTCGATCCCCGCCCATGACTGACTTTGTGTGATGAGCATACATGACAGTTGTGTTTGTTTGGGTGTTAATATCTATATATGTATGTATATCAGCTGTTTAGTTACCATATTAAAAGCTTTGCTTAGTTTGGCATTAAATGGCCGTGTGTGAAATTGTGTCCTTATATTTATTGTAGTTTCAGTACCCAAGTGATTCTTTAATTAAATATTTTATTATTACAATAGATAATACGTGAAGCAAAAACTTTCTAGATTTCGAGATTTGGTATGGTTAAAGTTTATATGCAGAAGGAGTGCAGAAAGCTAAAATGTATTTATAATATCTGTTACTAATATATTAAATTAAATAAATTAATACTGCGAATCCTAACGCGACCAGTGCCATTAAACTTAGACCTCCCTAAAATATTGACATTGTCACTCAATGGAAAGTGACAGCAAATGATAAAATATTCATTGTTTAGGTTTATACTGCAAATGCCAAGCAGAAAATAGTCTATGATTAAAAAGTCGCTGGTCGAATTTCGAACACAGGGCGACCGTTAGTCACAATAAATTTATGAAATTTAGGGCTGGTTTTTCAATCGTCAGATGATAGCTTTTGATGTTTTGACAGATAATGCATGGAAATCCTGACGAAATTTAAAATTTGTTTCTTAAATAAATTTATCTGTCGATTGAAAAATGATTCAATGGTAGCGCGTGAGTTCGAATCCCTGCAATGAGTCTGAGCTTTCCGTGAAGTAAAACATCGTAATGAAAACATAGCATCATGGTAGGGTTTTTTCTAATGCTCGCCTGGCTATCAACCACCCTCAAATTAAAAATCTGTTGCCAAGCACCAATGGGTTTGTGTTCTGGTGAGACTGGAGTCATAACACTAGAACTATAAGGATAAAAAAATTGCCCTAAGATATACAATAATAATACTAGCCTCTAAGTATTCCAAAGCTGGGCAAGGTCCTCTTCCAAAGATAAGGCACGGCTTAATGGCTATACTAGCCCACAACGGATTAACAATTTCAAATTCCATAAACCCAATTTCTCTTTTATTTTCCCTACATACAATGCTACTAAATGATGATTTCTCAAGCATTCAGGTTTCTTAGGATGTCTTTCTTTCCCCTCAGCTACTAATAGTGTTACTGATTAAATTTAGTTAATCTAATGAAATTTTTCCTTCCACCTTTTACTTTAAGAAGATTTCTACTTTCTAAATAGTAGAACAAATTCTATAGCTATCAATGTTAAGAAGTATTATTTACTTTTTAAGTGTAAGGAGGGATACAAAGAGGCTAACAAATACTAAGACAAAATAAGAAGAATATTATACCTTGTTGTATAAATTTTCCATAAACTCCTTAACACTGTCAGACTTGGGGAATATACCCGAAAGACCACTGATGACAACCTCATCTCCGTTCAAAGGTTTCGACTGCGTTTCTGAATGATTAGCAGAAGCCTCGTGGTCCTGAACAATTGTTTCTTGCGGAGATGGCGCCATTTTCAGGGTTTCAAAAGATGTTCAGAGAAGTTGTCGTCAGTTAACTTTAATCTGAGCACCAACTATTTCAACGATGTCATAGAACGTCTATTTATATACCGTATGCATTACAACGGATTTAAAATGATTTTTTTGTTTTCTTTTAATATATGTACAATTTATCAGAGTTCAGTAAAAAGTTTGTGTTTTACATAAAGTTCCCTAAAACCGTAGCTTGAATTAAAAAACCTTTCCACACTTCGTTTGCGCCGTAGACCGCTGTTATTGAGATTTTTATTTTTTCACGGGTTTTATTCTTCTTCTCTGATACTGAATCTATCAGAGTACCGTAAGAAAACTATATAAAGGTATAACTGGTTATAAATATTCGCATGGACAAATAGTTTCCATGATGTCTCGTCCGTGTCAGTTATATGTTTTTGATAGATGGTAAGGGATGACAGTGATATGCAACTGGATCGCGATCACCATATACCAGGTGTAGCACCCACCATAATAGCATGCTTAGACCTGATACATTTCGGTGTCAGTCACTGTACATCCAAGCTGACGAAAAGTTTGTACGCCGGCATGACAATCATAGTACTACCGCAATAGATTTCTATTAAAAAGTATTCTACATATGTTTACCGACAGCGTTTCTTCTTAATCTAATGGAAAGTAAAGTATTCTTCGATTATTTCTCACAATGAAAGCCACAAGGTACTAATCTGAATAAACGCCGGCGTATTTTGACGGGTTTATTACCCACCATGCACTTGGATACAGGTGGACTAAGACGAAAGTAATCAAGCAATGATGGCGGCTCAATGGTAGCATGTACGAACATCGTGTTTATCAGAGTTTAAATGTTTGCAATTAGGCTGAATTTCCAGTGCAGAAAACAGTCACAATGAAACCACAGCATGATCATATTTTCTAATTCTCATCAAGCTAGTTACTACCCTCAACTTGAAAATCTGTCGTCAAGCACCTATTCCGGCAAGTATTCCGGCAGTTGCACTTGAAAGTCAAATGTTCCTACTAGGCTTGGACCACTAACAAAAATTAAATAAGGCTTTTTAAGTCATTATGATATGTTTACCGTTATTTTGCATATAACTGTTTTACGTAATTGTCACTTGTTCGGATTTAATTTGAGAAATGATAATGAATACACAGAACCCATAGATCTATTATAAAACTGAAATGTGTAGACGGAATATAAATTATCATTTGCATTATTCAACGAGCCAACGGGCATTGCACTGTTTTTAAAATTAATGAAACAACGTTCATTGCCTTTCTAATAATTCGTCGGATTAGAATAATTAATTCAACTATAGAAAAATAAAACTTTTTCATCGTTTCAGAATTTTGTGGGCCCTACTATATAGTTGGGTATAACGCCAAATAGAGTAAGTAATTACGACCCAAATAATCATTATTCATAAAAAAAGGGACCCAACATTGTAAACTAAAAAAGATTGTTATCAACCGAGTTTTTAGTATAACTTTTGCAATTTCATTTACAATTTCCATACTTAAACATTAAGGACGCAACAATTGGTAAGGAAATAATGGATTTGTTCGTTTCAGTTTCAAATGATACTTCTTCCACTTCTTAAACTTACTGATTCTCCTCAAATTTCAGATTTTGAAGTGAAATTTTTTTTCGTATATTTGTGATTTGAAATGCGGTGACACGAAAAAGCGACACAAGTGGAAAAGTGACAAACACATACATCTATAGGATATAGCTTGCGAGAGAATGAGATAGAATACATTATACATGGATAATAAAAGTTCTGATTCTTACGACTATGATCGTAGTCAAATTGGTCTAGCGGTCCAGTGGAAAAATAACCTCAAGTCGTCAACTAAACAAGGATAGTCCAGCAGCGGGACTTCCATAAAGAGTTCATGAAGCACCTGAGCACAGAGTTGACAGCACCGTGGATTCAAAAAAGTCTGAAAGCACCAACTTTGAATAGGACTTTACGTGAAAAAATAACAAATTGTTAAAAACTGTGCCAGAAACATCAGCAGCAGTTAAATGTGATGAGGCAGAATAAAAAAAGCAATGCTACTGTGGGTATTGTTCGTAATTAAAAAATCGGATGACAAAAGCACGGTGCTTCAAATGCAAAAATGCAATATGAGCAGAACACAATATGTATGTGAAAACTGTATAAAACAACTGAAATATTGTTATTAACTATTTTTATATTGATAAGGGTTGATTTGTTTTTCTGAAAAATGTTTTGGTAAGGTTGATTTCTGTATCCATTTTTTTAGTGTTAAGAAAGAACTAAGAGCATCTTAATGGTTGTGCAATTTCGTTACAGATATATAATTATAAAAGTATAAATAAATATTTTGATTTTGATTTAAATTTAAGTTTTTTGTTTAACCAATCTTAAATATTAAACATTAAACTTAAATATTTAAACTAAATATTTAAGAAAATTGGTATATATATACTATAAAAAACAATCAAATATAACTACTTTTATTATTACACGTCATTCTGACGTATGGTTAGGTTTTATGGGTATAAAAATATGATTAGGCTTCTGGGGTTGACTGATATGTTATAGGCAATGTATAGAATGCCTGAAGCTATTCGGCAATGTATGAAATGATTAATATTCCAAACATTCCCTAGGCATTCTATAAAATGCCAAATGAGAAACCGGCAAATTATGAAATACATTTCCAATTCGTTTCGAATACCATGTGAGAGTTTTTGGCGGGATCTCAAAGTGTCATGTATCGGCATTTCATACATTGCCTATATCAAATTCACTATATAAGACTATGAGATTTTAAAGCAGATTCAAGTAGCAAGTAGTACAGCGAGATAGTAATAAGTGTGGCAGTGGTACTTTTTCTCTAGTTCGATAACGTACGTGCTATCAGATGGAGTGCAGTATATAGAATACAGGTTGTAATTACATTCGAAGCCTTACCCGACCCGCAGTGATCCGACGGGAGTGCTATTTTATTGCAATTTTATGAATGCGCCTTCACGTGACCCAA
Source organism: Saturnia japonica (assembly GCA_033032175.1). NCBI lineage: Eukaryota > Metazoa > Arthropoda > Insecta > Lepidoptera > Saturniidae > Saturnia > Saturnia japonica. The sequence continues at coordinate 2,874,850 of CM065317.1, forward strand.
TGTATATAGAAGCTGTTAAATCACCTTTAGGTTATTATACCTTCTATCTTCAAGAGAGTCACTTATATGCAGTTACATTAATACCAATATTTCGTGTATAATATTCATAAAATGTTTCATTTTACAAATAGTGATGAAGTTACGATGCTTGATTATTAAGATTTGTATATCGTTGATTCTATGCCCTTTTGTTCCACATAATTACCGAAGAATGTTCGAGAACTCGCATATATTTACTAAAACAAATTTCATTGGTAACAACCATTGTTGATGGTGAAGTAAAATAACATGGAACTTTCGATAAATCGTTATCTATGAACCATACGGGTAAATTATTACAAAATAATTCTAAAATTTAGTTTTCATAATGATCGAGAAATGTAGTTACACCTAGCACAATAAGACATACACTTATTATATTACTTAAGTCTTAAAATCGCCAAATTTTGTTTGGCTGGCGTTAAAGTGAAGTCCGTAGTTTTGCAAAAAGGAAAATCCTAGTCAGCAAATGATTAATTTGTCTCATGTATAATAATAATAATTTATTCGAAGCATAAATCATTTTACAACAAAAAACAAACATCGACGATATTAGCTACATTAGTGAAGACTGTTTCGCAGCCAATAACGCCCACTATAGATAACTAACTAATATAATTATAACTAAAGTACAACAATTTTTTTATTCATCCGTATAATGAACAATAGTTAGAGTTGTAAAGTATCCTATGTGTATATATGTATGTGTGCGTGAGTGTGAGCATGCGTATGTTTGTTGTTTGGATGTGTGGGTGTGGGTGTGTATTTATGTTTGTGACGGACAATGTCCGTGTTTCGAAAAGGGGATTAAAATTATTTATATTTCTTCACTATATATATGAATATATTTAAGTCTAAGTTTGAAATTAATCTTAAGTTTTAATGATATCTTCCTTTTAAGATAGTTATTAAATTTGAATTTGGTTTGCCTTTCATTTTCATAGTCAGGTGTTTTGGTTTAATATTAAACATCAAAATGATCTTTTCTGCTTTCGTCTACGGTTTTTGATTCATGGTTTACAATTATTCTAAATTTGATTATTACTTAATCTATCAATCAAAAATTTACTCTTATATATTATATGGGCCAATCTGAGAATTTATACGTATAACAGTCTGTTCAGGGTATATTAAGCACTCTCATATATTCACAATTATTTTTGTAGTAAATACTTTTTGGTTTTGGTTTTCACCTATTCACTTTTTTAATTGGTTCTGTTAATAAATCCCACTATTGTATCAGTGATCGAAAACAATTAAGTGGTTTAACTTTTTTTGTGCTAGTACTTCGTTTTAAATCGTTGTTACAAGAACTATAGAAGAAAAATTGTAATGGACAGGTTACATGTAACAGACGTAATGAAATTAAGACCTTATATTCAATAATTATATTAGAACTAGCAACCCGTCCCGGCTTTGCACATGTAACAAAGTTATACATATATCTCTATACGCGGCGCACACCAATAAACCCTCCAGTCAGCATGATTTTTTCCGATATCTTCAAAAATCATTGTCATATTTCAGCCAATTTACACAACAATTGAATGAATTATAGTGTCTGACCTTCTTCATGAATCACTCCATCCATTGATGAGACAACTAAATGAAAATCGGTACTGTAATTTTTGAATTTATCACGTTTAGTATCACGTATCACGTATAATTTGTTTTATAATATGTAATTATGATACATACAATAGTTATTAAAGCCTGTGAGTGCTCCACTGCTGCGCAAAGGTTTTTCTCATTCTAAAATACGAACTAAATAGCTATTTCCAGCACCAATCACGACCTTTTCCTTCACAGTCAGCTGATAGTGTTACAAGTCTGAATTACTAAATGTGCGCGAGTTTCGAACTCACAGGCTGATATTACTATTATTAATTATAACTATATTTTAGACTTAATAAGACAAATAAAAGTTACATAGATAACATCTTGTTAGTAGGTTTGCAGTAAGGTTCTAAAACAACTTACCAATTTATCATATAAGTTTAAGGATCATGGAAGGCGATTTTATTATCAAATCGTGTCAAAATGCTAGTTTTATTATAGCATGGAAAAGTGATGTTACTAAAAAAATATATTATAAGTAGTATAAAGCTGCAGGCTTAGTATCAGAGAAACAATGTAAAGTTTTTAAACTTCTATTCCTTCGTCAACTCGAAAAAAATTAAAGATAAAAATTTGAAATTTTTAAGAAAATTTATCGATATATATCTAAGTGCTGTTGATTAAACTTATACGACGAGACCAGTATAGTGCACTCGTTTTTATAAATGCCTGAGCTACTAACTATAGCTAATAAAGCTAATTTACTATACTATACTATCGTTCGGTTGGGGGACCAGGAATTTTGAAAATGAGTATACCTACGCTATACTAAAAATACTTATTAGAAAATTTTAAATATAATTATTTTTTCAAGGTGCCAAAAGTGATATAATTTGACTTAAATTGTAAGTTAAATCGCTAAATCATTATTGTCGTTAAAAAATTTCTTGGTCGCTAACAATGAAGTAAAAGTCATTTTTAGTGACAAAGTCGCTAAATTGCCAAAGTGATAAGATTCAAATATGCTTATCGTATATTCTATATTACAATTCCTGTTTATGAAATCTATGTTTTGTGTAGAAGCCTGATATATAACTATTGTAGAATATAATAGAACTAGCTGTGCTCGTGGGTTCGCTCACTAGGACTACAGAATACCTGAGTGAATTTTGCTCCCCCGCTCCTGGTTCCTTAGAAGATACATATAAACTCTCCGGACTTTTTTGTAGGTCTTTTTAATGCTTATAATAATGTTGTACATTAATTTGCTATATCTCTTATGGTTTACTTAGTATAAGCAATTTAAGCGCCCAATTTGATTCACCATGACCAGTTTTTTATTTGTGTGGAACCCTGATTCTTTTACCAAAATAAAAGTAGCCTTACTTACTCCCTATATTATCAGCTATCTATCAGTGATAGTCCCGTCAAAATCGGTTCAACGGTTTCGGAGATTACCCGGAACAAACAAACAGATAGACAGACAAAAAATGGGCTTTTTGTTATAGGTATCGTATATACTTTCATATGAATTTAGTAGAAAACTATTATTTTGACATTGCAAACAGACCCTTCAATCTTGTTAATTGTATAGATAAATAGATTAAAAGAAGCTGTAACAAATATTTAATACGATAACATTAGCACTTTGGAAGAGGCATTCACCAGAGAAGGGGTTCTTGATAAAATTTTAAATGTATATTTTATATACATAATTACAATAATTTTAAGTTTTGTAACTACGTCATAAAGTTACTAATTGTTACGTTGTTATATTGAGCACATCCAAACTTAATTAGTGCTCCTAGAGCCGCGATAGTTAACTACGGGAGTGCAGAGTCGTGGTACACTAGAGAGCAATTTATTACTTTTAAGTTGCCTCCGCAAAAGTTCGAGATTGAGTGGAATGTCTGGCTGAACAGATTTGTTCAAATGTCTGCTAAACCAATGATTTGTCTTTTATCGAAAACAGTTTCTTTCATCAGGACATTTCAATTGTGTATATGCGATCTAATTATTGCGTAAAAAACTGCAACTAAATAGTTTTCAGAAGAGAACTCCGACAGCCCGAATCTATTTCCAAAATTCTCACCCAAATTTCTTTGGAGATTCTTCTCTGCATGGTGCAACTTGACTTGTGGAATACCTCCACCTTACAGAAGACCGCAGTCAAATAATCTTGTGTTGTGTTTTTGTGATGAGTACGGTTTTCAGAGCTCTTTGGTGTAGGGAGATTCAAGGTCAGCAAAGTGCCAGTGATACCTATGGCATTACAAGCGTCCATAGTCTGCGGTAGCCACTTACCAACAGGCGGGCCAAAAGCTCGATTATCACTTTAGTAATAAAAAAAATCAAATAACTGATACCTATCCATATTATATGAGCTATACAGACTATGAAAATCGACTCCAAACAAATAACGGATTAGTCAACATTGAAAAAGAAAATGTAATTTTATAATTCTAAGAAAATTATTGAGACAATAGTTACTTTACCGAATAATAACCAGAAAAGACAACATAATAATTTTAGCTATTGCCCTAAGATAGAAATTCAACCAGCGACTTTTTGATCATAAACCATTAAATTCTGTTTGACATTTGCAGTATGAACCTAAACAATGAATATTATATCACTTGCTGTCATTTTCATTGAGTGACAATGTTAATATTTTAGGGGGTTTAAGTTCAACGGCACTGATCGGGTTAGGATTCGCAGTAATAATTATTTTATTTAATATATTAGTAACAGATATTATAGATGAATTATAGCTTCCTGCACTCCTTCTTCATATAAACTTTGACCATGTCAAACCTCACAGTCTTCCGTGCACGCAATACGCTTAAAAAGGACAAGAAAGTTTTTGCTTCACGTATTAATATAATGATATTACGTGAGGAAGCCCGATTGAGACATAGCATAAAAAATATTAACTTCTATTTCAAAATACATACATACATATTTTACTGTTAATAAAAATCAGTAAAATGAAGTTGTATTACTTTAATTGATTGCTGACTTCATCACGTTGTTGGCACGAGGGATAACATTTTAAGTTATATTTGTTTTGTTACTACATGCATTAAGTACATACAATTTTCTTTTTATATAACTTCCCTTCATAATTAAATGTAGGTAGATTTAACTCCAGTTCGCCAGTTCCAATTTCACTTTACGTGTAAAAACAGATCTGTCGTGACTCAGGATAAAGCTCGCTTATTTACTCAATTAAGACGATCATGAAATCACTAGAATGCACTTGAACTTGTAAACACGTTGTAAACAACATGTGCCATGGTTTAAAAATAAAGTAAAATTTCTATTTTCTATTTTTAGACTATGATTTGTTGACTCAATCCGAGCGATAAGGTTTTGTACGTGTGAATAAATGTAATGCTTCCTCGAACCGACGACATCATACTCAATGCTTCGTGCACATTCTAGACGATTCCAGAGATTTCCAGAACGGTGATTTTTTTTTCTCTTTTAAACTCAAATCGTAACAAAATTATGTTATAATGTTACGACTGACAAAAAGATTTAATTAATGACAAGTTTCTTTACTTTTTAATTAAATTGTAACTAATTGAAAACATATTAATTTAATATTAGCTAAGCACTATTACTTCATTCAACAAAAAAGCAAATAAAAGCCCAATTTAAAACAAGTTTTTTAATATTTTTGCCCATAATATAAAACTAATCATATAGAAAACAGATTTCTTCGTTACAACAAAAATGAGAATTTAAAAATACTAAAATAACTTAGAGTTAACACTTTAATGAATATTTAAAAATAGAAAAACAACATACTACTATACTGTAAGCCTAGCCTTAGGGGCCCTGAAGCCTCTAACGACATTTACAGCTTAACCGGACTTATCTTTGTAATTAAAATATAAACCATAGCCCTAATAAGGTCAGTATAATAATAATAATTTTTTTTTATTTTGATAATAATAAGATACAAAAATATGAGGCTTATTTTTAGGAAATACAATTTTACTTTCTTAATTAATGAAACTTAGCGCCTGAACTAGGCCGAGCCTTTATCTCAAACGCTAGTCTCTTCTCGTGATATATTATTACATAGTAGGAACCTACATATGACATACCTAGTATTACACTGTTGTATTTTATTAACATTATCACAAATCTATAATTTTAAATAAGAAACACAAGGTACTTTGTAGTTTTTTTTTAAATTCCTTTTCATCCTACCTTACATTCATAATAGGTAACATAAATATAATAGGTCCGTAACAAGTTAATATTATATTATATTGTAACCCTTTTTCATAGATTGTGTATTGTTAAAATATATAAAGTTGCGAGTTGATATCTCTGTTAAAGTCGGTTTGAAGCGGCTGGTTAAACTTATGGCTCACCGTCATATACCGGGACTGTTTCGATTGGAAGCAGAGATGGATCTCGCCACACACACCCCCTTGTCTGGGAAATCCAGGGTTCGAGATTAGGGGCAGAATAGTCTTGGAATTTAATCGACGCCTGGGAGTTTGATGTCTAACCTGAGCTGTCCAGGACCAACTCCACAAAACAGAGGAACCACAAGCTCCTTGTCCTCCTGGCGTTCGAGGCCTTTGGGGATTCAGCCTACAGAGGAGATCTATAGTTTTCACCACAACACTATCGGCCATTCCCATCACAGCTAAGTGGAAAAGTTCACTTTTATATTCCGAGGAATTTGAACCAGACGATCTGAGCAATAACTATAGGACACGTACTTCCACTTCCCTTTAGTCTTTCTTTTTCTTTACTTTTCTCTTTGTTAAATTAATTTATAGTTAAATCTATTTGTATTCATTTCTTAATATACTTTCCTTAACCCCTTATTTATATTATTTATTTATTATAATGCTTCTGTGCTCGACGGCTAAGTCGCTGGCAAGATCTCGGGACAAGGTAGAAGAATTAATAGAATCATATTGTCTCAACAAAATAAGTATTGCAAAGATTTTTGTTTCCAAATTCTAGATGTAAAGATGGGTAGGGGGAAGTGGGGCAGCTTGATACAGAAAAATTCTATGCCATATTTTAAGCATAAAAAAATTGTAAAAAATTAAGAATTTTTGTTTTTCGGATGTTACATTTTATCAATATTATAATACAAGTCATAAGAATCAATAAACTTAAATATTAATGGAAATATAACAAAATTAGTAAAAAATGGGGGTTGTATCATTGTGCCCCATACATGGGGTACTATAATACATAGAATGGGGCACTTTGATACTAAAATATATATGTTTGGATATAATAATTAAATTACAAAATGATACGGAAATAACTTCTAACTGTTGAAGATTAATCAGTGTTAAAACTATTAATAACATAAAAGTTATTTTTCTCAAAACCTTATCTTTTAAATGCAAAACTATAGTAACAAACGACTGAATTCTTTATTAAAGAAAAAACATTGGTTATTGACAATCAAACTTGCATTATTGGCAACAGTTCCAGTCATAAGCTGAGCTCTCTTCGGTAATAACAAGTTCCTAATAGAACCTCAATTTATACTGGAACTATTACCAACGTTGTGTGGTTGAACATATCAGTGCATATTATAAGCACTTAAATTAATTCAAAAAGTATATAAGAACAAAGTTCAAAATGTCCCCTTTGAAAAATGAGTATCTGCAAAACAACAGGTATTACAGTTACAGCTGTAAAATCAACGTTTGAGTTTTCTTCCACAATGGGAACAACTTATTAGATCTAGATTTTTTCTTACATATAGGGTCAGCTACAGTTAGGAATGTTTAATTTTCTCCACAATTTTCAGCAGCTTCATTAAATACACTAGTTTAATGATCACAAAGACCTTCCCTTCTTACATCTACATACCTTCTTGTGTATTTACCAAATTTATCACATTCGTATCGTCTACTTAGGTAATTGACACGTATTAATGTGCCCCATGTATTGATGTATCAATGTGTCCCAGCAGACTTTTTTGTAAAACTAAAAAAAAACCTATTTAACCATTGAACACATAAAGAAATATATTTCTATTGCTGACTATTGAATGAATTAACTAACGTTTGGCAAGTTTAAACCTTAATGATATCATATAAGACAGCAGAGAAATACTTTTACATACTTAAGTATTTTTTAGTTGGTCGCACTAAAAACATACCTTCTCTGTTCAAACGCCAACGGTTAACAAGTGCTCAGCGTGGTTACAGCTGTGGTGCTAAGACATGTTTAAACAGGTTTTAGTTTTGTTGAGTCACTGACAACGTTTGTTAATATTGAGATATTGGTGGTGTACCAATGTGCTCATGTATCAAAGTATCCCACTTCCCCCTACGCTTAAAAAGGAGTAGAAAGTTTTTACTTCACGTATTAATATAATGATATTACGTGAGGGAGCCCAGATTGAGACATAGCATGAAAAATATTGACTTCTATTTCAAAATACATACATACATATTTTACTGTTAATAAAAATCAGTAAATTGAAGTTGAATTACTTTAATTGATTGCTGACTTCATCACGTTGTTGGCACGAGGGATAACATTTTAAGTTATATTTGTTTTGAGTACATACAATTTTCTTTTTATATAACTTCCCTTCGTAATTAAATGTAGGTAGATTTAACTCCAGTTCGCCAGTTCCAATTTCACTTTGCGTGTAAAAACAGATCTGTCGTGACTCGGGATAAAGCTCGCTTATTTACTCAATTAAGACGACCATGAAATCACTAGAATGTACTTGAACTACTTGAACTTATAAACACGTTATAAACAACATGTGTCATGGTTTAAAAATAAAGTGAAATTTCTATTTTCTATTTTTAGACTATGATTTGTTGACTCAAACCGAGCGATAAGGTTTTGTACGCGTGAATAAATGTAGATAATGTAATGTTTCCTCGAACGTATGACATCATACTCAATGCTTCGTGCACATTCTAGACGACTCCAGAAATTTCCAGAACGGTGATTTTTTTTCTCTTTTAAACTCAAATCGTAACAAAATTATGTTATAATGTTACGAGTGACAAAAAGATTAAATTCATTACAAGTTTCTTTACTTTTTAACTAAATTGTAACTAGTTGAAAACATTAATTTAATAATAGTTAAGCACTATTACTTCATTCAACAAAAAAGTAAATAAAAGCCCAATTTAAAACAAGTTTTTTAATACTTTTGCACATAATTTAAAACTAATCAAATAGAAAACATAGATTGTAACGAAGAAATCGTTAAAACACAAATGAGAAGATAAAAATACTAAAATAACTTACAGTTAACACTTTAATAAACATTTAAAAATAGAAAAACAACATACTACTATATTGTTAGCCTTAGGGGCCCTGAAGCCTCTAACAGCTTTTACAGCTTAACCGGACTTATCTTTATAATTAAAATATAAACCATAGCCCTAATAAGGTCAGTATAATAATAATAATAACTTTTTTATTTTGATCATAATAAGATACAAAAATATGAGGCTTATTTTTAGGAAATACAATTATTTTTTTCTTAATTAATGAAACTTAGCGTCTGAACTAGGCCGAGCCTGTATCTCAAACACTAGTCTCTTCCCGTGATATATTATTACATAGTAGGTACCTACATATGACATACCTAGTATTACACTGTTGTATTTTATTAACATTATCACAAATCTATAACTTTAAATAAGAAACACAAGGTACTTTGCAGTTTTTTTTTAAATTCCTTTTCATCCTACCATACATTCATAATAGGTAACATAAATATAATAGGTCCATAACAAGTTAATATTATATTATATTGTAACCCTTTTTCATAGATTGTGTATTGTTAAAATGTATAAAGTTGCGAGTTGATATCTCTGTTAAAGTCGGTTTGAAGCGGCTGGTTAAACTTATGGCTCACCGTCATGTACCGGGACCGTTTCAATTGAAAGCAGAGATGGATCTCGCCACACACACCCCCTTGTCTGGGAAATCCAGGGTTCGAGATTAGGGGCAGAATAATCTTGGAATTTAATCGATGCCTGGGAGTTTGATGTCTAACCTGAGCTGTCCAGGACCAACTCCACAAAACAGAGGAACTACAAGCTCCTTGTCCTCCTGGCGTTCGAGGCTTTTGGGGATTCAGCCTACAGAGGAGATCTATAGTTTTCACCACAACACTATCGGCCATTCCCATCACAGCTAAGTGGAAAAGTTCACTTTTATATTCCGAGGAATTTGAACCAGACGATCCGAGCAATAACTATAGGACACGTACTTCCACTTCCCTTTAGTCTTTCTTTTTCTTTACTTTTCTCTTTGTTAAATTAATTTATAGTTAAATCTATTTGTATTCATTTCTTAATATACTTTCCTTAACCCCTTATTTATATTATTTATTTATTATAATGCTTCTGTGCTCGACGGCTAAGTCGCTGGCAAGATCTCGGGACAAGGTAGAAGAATTAATAGAATCATATTGTCTCAACAAAATAAGTATTGCAAAGATTTTTGTTTCCAAATTCTAGATGTAAAGATGGGTCGAGCAATTGATTAATAATATTTGCAATTCTACAGTCATTAATAATAGATGTGTGATCACATTCTACATCGAACAATTTAACTGGATTCTTAGAGTACTTAGATAAGTTATAATCGTTAGGTAAATTTACAGATTTTTGGTGAGATTTAGCTTTTATCAGAACCAATTCGGATTCCAACTTGACGGTTGGTTCGTAATTTTGACTCAGTAGTATTCTTCTGTATGCTGTTTCAAGCAATAATTTCATATATTGATTCGAGTAACTGACTGAAGTTCTAAGATTTTTTAAGCAACATTCAACTTTTTCCAACCATGTTCCAGCGTTTTTCAAATCATCATACAATTTATTAGGTTTTTCTCCAGATATCAAATAACAAATATGCTCAGCAAGGTCATTTTGTAATTGGTTTAGTGAACAATTACCTAAATATGATTGTAATTGATTTTTTACAGTGTCTGGGCTGCTATCAAGACAATATATGACACCGACATGACCTGTAATATTTAAATATGCATTATTGTTTAGTTGGTACAATATAATTACAAATTATATAGGTTCTGCTTTTACGATCGATATTTTGTTATTATATCGATGTCATATTAAATAGTTTACTATTGTTATTAAATTGGTAAAGTGTGTGAATATGTTTGTTGGCGATAGATAATCTTTGGGTAAATTATCCCAGAGTGATTTATGCCATGTTTATTTTCATCAAATTTTATATTTACGTAGTGACTGACGATTGTTAGTTGTTTATAATTTAAGGTAACCCTATAGACCAAAATCAAATCAAATCTTACAAGTAAAGATCAATTCCAAGTATTTTTGTAAAATTTATTCTGGTTATATTATAAGTATTAAATATTTCTAATGAGCTGGTATAAATCTATAATATCTATCATCTGTAATATTTTACATTCCAAGTTTACCTAGATTGGTTATTTTTTCGCCTAAGACTTCGAGTGCAGCTCGGTTGCCTAGATTTTAGTAAGTAAAACATTGTATATCTTTGTTTATATGGATCACCTAGTTTAAGTTATTTGTTTTTGCATTAACACCTGCTGGAATTAAACTATCTAACTCCGATTAAAATCAAATATGAGTGTCAAATTATAAGTAACAAGGCCACATAATGATTTTAATTATACTTTATAACTTGGATCAATTAAGTACCTACCTGTTTATACCTTTGGACATTTCAAACTACCACAACTTTAAAACAATCTGTATGTGCACACAGTGACTTTATGTTGGACGCTATATATTCTAAAATTACTGTATTTTTTTGTAGTAGCGCTTAAGTAGCCAGTTTATTATTTAAGAACAAAAACGTTAAAGGGTTAGTTTTACCATAAAGTAACGAAATCCGCTCGTACAACACCGAGTTCATAAATATGTTGTTTTGTCCAATGTTACATTACATGTTTGTACCATTGGACAACCCTATGTGTAGCTTTAAGACAAAATAAAATAGAATATGTATTAATGAAATCTTTGTCTTTTATCGTATTTAATTTTTAACATAACACGTAAAATTTATGAACATATAGCTTCTTCGTGAGGAACAAAATAAAATATTATCTATCATTAGCAAGTAGCTAAAAACTTTATCTTATTTTTAAAATAAGCCCTTGGGAATATAAATAATCATTGGAGGTATGGAGTTGTCTCGGGTATTTATACAAGTAATATTTTCAACAATTCCCCTGGTATTGTTTTACTTAGTCATTTTAAAGCCAAAATATTTTTGGGTATGCGAACTATGGAATATCCATTTTCAGGTAAATTAAGCGGCAAATTCGTAGCATTGTTACAATGTTGTTAAATTTTGATAATATGTATAAATGTTCAGTAACATGAACTTAATTAAAGCATATTGCACGTGCCTTTGGATGCATCCGTAGGTAACAAACAAAGTCATGACCAGTAATACAAACAACACGATATTCTACAAAAAGCTTAAGATTATACTTTTTAGGTTAGAAACTGCATGTATGAAATCTATGCATGCATTATATTAAGTAAAAAATCATAATTATATTATTAAAAAAATACTTTTAACGCAAAAATTGTCTCAACGTTATCACCCTGAAAACAACAAGAGTAGGATTAGACCACTCACTGGTATTGTCAAGTGATAAAAGCGCTACCCTAATGTACAATTTAAAATTTTTAGTAATGCCAGATTTTTAATTATAGTCAACGTCCAAAGGTAAAACGTCTATAGGTATAATACCTACAACTAATACATACATACATTATATATTTTGTTAGGTTAGTTTGTATTAAATATACAGCAATAATTTTTGGAAGGTTTATCCAAGAATTTTCACTCTGTACTGTCGAGTGAAATCAATGACGATTTGACAATGGTTATTCAGCGATCCAAAATGGGTTTGGTCTCCCAAACAGGGCTATCTCTACTCTTTGTCCTTTATGCAAGTATCAACAAGCTAGGTTCTGCTCATTGAAACAAGCTACCCAATTTGATTTTGGGTAGTGAAAATTTAAATTGAATGTTCTTGATTTTTATTACTTATTGACCAAAATAGCAAAGCGCTCTAACTTTACATTTATATGACTTAATCTGGATTAAATATTACCTTCTTTCTCCAATATTGCAGCTAATTCGAACGCAACATTAACTCCAAAGGAATAGCCCATTAGGTAAAATTTGGACTTCGTTATGAGTTTTGACTTCATTAGCTGAAAAATAGATCATTTTATAAATCATAGATTCCAAATTTCCATTACTTCTAAAGTTGTTCGTAAATGTTAATACAAATATTATGGGCCTCAAGAGATGGGTTTTTTGTTACTTTGAACGATTATCTCAGGACCTACAAGTCAGAAGTAGTCAGAAAAATAAAGTATTTTTTTAACTTCGTTTCGGCTTAAAAAAAAGATGTGTTGAAATTTTAAATATACAAAGACCCTTTATGTCGTTTTTTTTTAAATACTATTACCTATATACTTACGTATCTTACGTCAGCAGCAAGTTTTGGAATACTCTCATTGGACATGTCTGGTCCTAAATGTACAGCAACAGCTTTAATTTTAATTCCTTCTGTGATCGGCGTAAATAGTTCATATTGACCATCGAAGCCTGGTATCACCGTCAAGTACGTATCTTCAGGATTGAAATTCTAAAGAGAGAAGTCGTTTATTTTGAAATTTAGAAATTTATTAAAGAAGATATAAGCTACGTTTTAGAATATGTAACGATAAGCCTAACTATATTACAAGCAGCAAGCATCTGTCCTATTTGTGGTTAAAGGTCACTTAACAAAAAGTCTGTAACAATTTTATGTATAATAAATATTACTAAATTTTACAGAAAAATAACTACTAACCTCATTACAATTGTTTAACAATGTTGGCATTAGTATAACACTGTTAGAAATATCAAGATGTTCATCTTCGCTGGCGACAGACGTGTAGAATCTTTCTAAGCCCACGACATCTATTTGTCTATTTTCCATGGCATCTTTTTTGTTCAATTCCAGGAGACTATCCAAGACAATAAAATAATTTTACAACAAAATTTGACTAGTCTTATTATATTGGGTACTAATATAACCATGAAGACGTAACTTTATGTATGGGTGATGTCAATCTAAGTAACGGTGAAGCTGTAAAAGCCTTCTGAGTCTTCAGAGCCCTTATGGCTAACAGTGTAGTCAGTTGATGGTGATGTCAAATATAGGTCGTAGGTTCACTGGGAATAAATAATAATTTTCTTGAACATACTGATCTTCAACAGGTTGACTGTAGTCCACAAGTTAATGTTAACATAATGTACCTTTTCTGGTGTAGATATTTTAGATGGAATTTTTATATTTAGGGCACGTATAGACTTTACAATTATTGTTTCACCAATATTTTTTATTTATATTCTTATAAGTGTACATCGTCGCAAAGATAAATTACTAATTTTCTTATACTAGTAAAATAAAGCCAAGATAATATTATGCCTAATAGTTAACACAGTAATATCCAGAAATAATAAACTTACTTGTCTTCTATTTGTCTAAAAATACAACGGTTTATTGAAATAAAACTGTCGGACGTAACGCTTGTTTTAACCAAAATACCATGGACAGTTATCACGTTTAAATAAAACATAGCTATATGAATGGACAAAGTTTTTTTTTTTTTTGTATACAACTAAAGTGGCATACAATCTTACGGCCCCGCAGATGGTAAACGATTATCGTACCCTATGGATGGTTTTAACACTATAAGTATTATTATTATTGCGTTGCCAACATTGAATCTCCTTTTCCCAAGGAGCCCAGAAACCCCACTCACCGAAGGAACAGAACACAAGGTTATTTTAGCTGTGATTTTTTTTAGGATGGAGGGATTACATCAGCCGGTCAGCATCAAATAGAAAGATATTTCCAAAGAGATTAAAATAAAAATACGTGCGTTAAGAATTAAACTAAAATTGTGTTTAAACAAATTCAAATACTAATATCTACGTGTATAAAAATATTTTTATATATAATGAAGAAAACGTTCAATAATTTCAATTCATATGAACTTCATTTTATATGTTCTTTTTATTATTACCTTTTAATTGAAATTTTCTTAATATTTTCTACCGGATAATCAATGTTATTAAACCGCTTTATAACTGACTTTAATTCTTCCAAATTAATTTCATTTAAATTATAATCACCAATAACCATATCTTCTTTCAATTGACTAATAGATGTAACACCTAAAAATAGAAGAAAATTTAACAATAGTTAGAACAAGTCTAAATATGAAAAAAAAAACATCGTTATATCATAAATCAATGATAAAAAAGTGACAGCGAATTTCCAAAAAATACAGTTTAACGTTTTACGACTAACGCAAGTGAAGGTCACACATCCCAAGCATTAGAACACTTTTCTTTGGGAGTTCAGTTCGTAACTTTTAACTTGTAGACCAACCCCACAAGTCTCCATGTCACAGCACTTTAAGTTATAAAATAGAATACACTAGTTAATGACTTTCCTCTTCAAGGACTAGAAGGCGGAAGAAGAAGGACGACATGACTTGATGTAATTTTCCATTTGCCGTCCAACCAAGCTGAATTGAATTCTTTTTTTAAATTGCTTTTGCCTAGTTTTATGATCTGATCGAGATAATATAACATAACCTTGGTCTTTTTAACTTCCAAAATTAGAAAAATAATCCCAAAACCAACCGCCAGAGAGGAAGCATTAAGGTTGTTCAGCATTTCTTGTAATTCATGCTGCGGTTCTGACATTATGACTGTATTATCGGCGAAGGTAAGAGATGTGTTTGCTGTTCCATCATCCATCCAGCAAGTCGTCGTTTGCTGTTCACGTTTGTAAAAGTAGAGTTTAAATATATATAATTATCTATAATTTTAAAATATGTTACCGTAAACGTAATGCTTTGAAATATAAAAATAGCAATTGAATCGTCACATACCGATTATTTCAGTAATTGTTAACATTAAATTTGATTCGATTTCTGTTTTATAATTGAATGTGTATACGTTCTTGTATTTCAATTTTAAACTTCTCTCCATCGCTTCAAATATTGTTGATTGCTTTAGCGGTTCCAGTATGTTCGACTCTCCCTAAAAAAAGTGATCTGGTCAAATGTTAATTTTATTAGTATTTAATCCTTCGGCTCTCAAGGTCACACAAATGTACGTAAAAATTGGCATACATGCCATCCACTGGAGCGGAGTTATAAACTAACACCTTTATTATTGTCTTATATTATGCAACAAAAGGGTTTTTATCCCATAGCCCATATATACATCATTCTTACATGAAGTTAATCGGGTGTATGGATTAATAAAACCCACTCGTCAAGCAAAAAGGGCTAACCAGAGGCCTAATTGCGGAAATCAGTACGCTCACTAGGTTCCAAGTACATGAAGTCAGTCTTAGTCTGAGACTGAGTCGGCCGATACGTTACTATATCTAAGGCACTGATGAAAGATGGTGATACGATAATGAAACTGGTTCTAAAATGAATCTGCCAGAAAACATCTGTAGGTGCTTGCTAAAAGATTTTTAACTCTCAGGTGTTAGCTACTTAAACAAACATTACAAAATTTCCAACCACCATGCTATGATTTCATCAGATATTATCCTTCACCGAAAACTCACGCATATCTGCGAGTTATTTTAATTGAATACTCGACAACGAAACACCTCTGCATGAAAATGTCTGACTTACGGGAGAAATACACGTGAGTGACTGTTAAAAACTTTTCTATTGAAGATCATGAAGATTATCAAACTCTTATTTTTTCGAACAAAATAAACACAAGGCAAATTATAACAAAAAAGAAAACCAACTTTAATGATTTTGAGGAGTTTATTGGTGTATCTTCGAAGACGATGACCTAATGCCAATTAAATTAAAATAGAATCACCCTTGGTATTCTCTTCCCAGCAAAAAGAAAATCATATGAATCGGTTTTTAAACAAAGAAGTTATAGTTGAATATCCTTAAAAAAATCACATTCAAATTAAGAACCCTCCTCCTTTTTTGAAGTCAGTAAAATCAAATTAAAGCGATGACAGCTCACTGATAGGCAAGTTCGAACACTGCTTCGATCATCATAATTTTTAATCCTACAATAAGGCTTAACTTCTTAGAAAAATAAAATATTCTGATAAAATCATAGATAGCAAGATGTATTGCGTATTTCTAATGCTCGCCTGGCTAGCTACCACTATCGAGTTCAAAGTTTATTGCTTATAGATATATTCCGGCAGCTGTAGTTAAGAGCCAATCATCGTCTAGATTTAGCGTGTTACTTTATTAGACCATACTCAGTTTATATCACCATTTAATATCAAGGTAGATAATCGTCAAACTATAGCGTTTGTAAGAATAGTCTTATAATATTTAAAAAATATATTTCAACAATGTCTAAAGACCTTTTACGTTTCTAAGTTACGTCTAAATGAATCGCAAATCTTTAAAACTAATAATTAGACCATACTCACTTTATATCACCATTTAATATCAAGGTAGATAATCGCCAAACTATAGCGTTTGTAAGAATAGTCTTATAATATTTAAAAAATATATTTCAACAATGTCTAAAGACCTTTTACGTTTCTAAGTTACGTCTAAATGAATCGCAAATCTTTAAAACTAAGTGCAACACCTGCCATAGTAGCATGCTTAGGCGTAATCAAGCGAGTTCATAGAGTCAATACATTCAGTGAAAAAAGTATCGGGAATGGATGATTTTTTAATTTATTCTTAGACTGGTACAACTTTTTTTTATTTTGACGCAGAGTTTGAGTTACATCTGTCATATAGATTAAATATAGTACTATTTTTAGTTTGATCATAGCTAGTGTGTATTGTGAATGTCATAATGGCCAAAGACATCTAACAAGGAGTTTGTCTTAAATTTTGCATCGCCAATGGAATTTCATGTTCGAAGATACTCAAAATATTACAGAAGGCTTACGGTGAATCGACTTTATCAAAAACATGTGCTTAAGAGTAGTATAAAGCGTTCAAAAGCGGTCGAGATAGCTGGAAGATTTGCTTCGCCCTGGTAGGCCATCAACGTATCTTTTCTACTATTAGTTTTAGATTCACCTCAACAATTAATAACAAACGTTTTTTGTTACTGAAAGTCAAAATAACCATTTATATTTACAAGCGGGAGTAGCATATAAAATTTGGATGAGGTAATTACACAATAATCATTAAGAAATTAAAAGAAAAACCTAACTGTTATTTAAAGAAACAGAATCCTTACTTTAAATAAGTTCTCGTAACGTAGAATAAGTGCCGGCAAACCAACATTATTCCTTTCTTCGCATATATTCTCAATTACCGATACGGCATATTCATCACTGTCGTAGTTCGATCGACATGACAGAACAACGAAATTGCTAAAAGAAAATTAATGTTATTGTGTTTTTTATTAATATTAAAAAAATAAGTAGTGATGATAATGGTAACTCAAATAGAAAAAAGGACGCTTTTGGAGCGCTTAAATGGCTTACGCTGACTAAACCAAAAGAGTTAAATCAAATTGATGTGGTACTTAAATGTAGATCTTAAAAATGCTATATACGATAATAGACATCTATCTTTTAAGCAACATCCATAATAAACATTTTTGTCATTATAATAACCGGCGGTATATGTTTTTAAGAAATCCAGTAAATATCTGTTAGCATAACACTGTAGTCCATGCGAGCGGGGTCGACGAAAAGCTGGTAATATAATACATTATTTTAGTTGTTTCACGGAAAGAAATTAATAAGTCTGTCACAGATAAATTTTCACAATACTTGAACTAAATAATGTTCAGCTAATGTGTGTTACCATGTTAGTTATACATCTTTTTTAATCATCATCATCATCATCACCTTTAATATAATTATGGTTTGTCATAGAATAATTTACTAGTTTATTAGATTCTGAATACCAGTTACGTGAACAAATTCTGATTAGAATAGTATCGTTGCATATCATAAATGTATGCATAAATTGCATTAAAAATATTCCATACTTTGATGACATTTATCCAAGGATGGATACGAAATATCCTAAAAAAGTCATAAAAATGTCAAAAATTAATACAAGTAATAAGATAAGCTTACCTTAATCCGTTACACATTTTTCTAGACTGCGTATCCAAGTTTGATACAAGCGAAACAGTTTTATCAAATATTTCTACAAATTGCTTTTGTGTTTCATCGTTTTCATTACATTTAGTTGTTGTTTTAAGTAAAATAAATATGCCAAAAATTTCACCCATTTTTATGGCTTCTTTATACATCATACCACAACCTTTCTCTGTGTAAAGTTTATCTAATGAAAGTTTAATTATTACATTTTGTTCTTTCCACCGACTGTAAAAATTCAAAATGGTAAATCAATATACACTGAGTCAATATTTTTAATATTTGCCACTAAATGTGATGTCAGCATAGGTATTACAATATTGGATGCGATGGGAGGGAAAAAAGGACGTCGTGAACTGACCTGGTTCTGTTCTTCTGCGTTTCGACGAATATGCTCTAGTTTGTCTCGTACAGCCGTCCTTAAATATATATATAATATATATATATCGAGAAAATAATCGCGTATTTTTGTCGGCTCCAGTGGGAGCACAGGGTGCGCGGGAGCTATAAAAATCTCCACCGCTGTGATAGCGCGTGACGAAAGCAGTGTAGTGTCGGTAAAATCGCACACGACGGGGAAGGGGGTGGGAGATGGTAGGTGATATATGAGACGCGAGATGGCGTGACCAAATATAGAAAAAAAATCAGGTATTCGACTTACGCAAACTTGGATTGCATATATCCAGAAACACAGCTGTTTTGCAGATTTATCATTATTTTTTTAGCTCCCTTTTTTACAAGTCTATCAGCAAAAGCAATTGAAAGACCAGTTCCATCACATGCTATGACGTAAACTCCTTGAGATGAGTACGACATTCTGGAAATAATATTTTATATAACTTTTATCTAATAAATCGAATCCTAATTATTGATTTCATGACTGTTGTTAAGAGATTAGAGAAATTCTATTATTATTCTGTAAAACATCAATCAAATTTATTTGAAGGTAATTGTGCAATGAAATATATATAAAAGCTCTGGATTGAAGACAAATCATATTCAGATGAGATGAAAAAGATGAAATTATTGAACATAACTGACATAAGCTTTGCAGAATCTATAGTTCATTTAATAAAGCAGAAAAGATTTTTTGCTTGTTTAAACACGCAAATCTCTGGAACTACCACTCAGATTCGAAAAATTATATTATTTTCGTATAATAGCCAGACTAACGAGGAACATTTGGCTACAACTCTCAACTAGTCTAAAATATTTACAGTTGTTAGGTAAGTCGGAAGTGGAAGTGTTCATCCGCGTGCGCTGGCGTAATAATTAATGATACCTAAATACAATATTATACATAAATATTAGTCCTTTGTAAGCCCACAAAATGATATTTTGAGATATGTTTTTTTTTAAGATTAAAAATTAATATTGTGTTTTATTTTTAGGCATGGCATAATTACTTATGAATAAAAGTTACTTCACCATAAATAAAATTTTATGAAGTTAAATTTTGCCCTTTATAGCATGTTATTTGGACACAGTTTAAGATATGGTGAAAAATTTAAATAATTTGTACTTATGACAACAATTATGATCCACTGGTGCAAAAAAAAAAAAAATTATACGGGTAAAGCCGTGGGGTACAGCTAGTATCTGTTATAAGTATAATAGAGATATATAATTTAATTTCATACAATATTAGTAATAATTATTATAATCAGAGTAAATGATATAATTGGAGGAACACCTTTTAGAATACAGGTTATCCTAGTTTGGTGGTTGGGGACACGAAACCTAATGATTTTTTTGCTGGGCGGTAGGACGCGATAGTTGTTTCTGAGTGGACGGCGACTACCATACACAATTTATAACATGTGTCGCGTTTCAGGATTAGCCAGTATATATCCATTTGCCGAGCGGCTTGCAGGTTGGCATGACAATAACGACCGTCGATGGACTACCGATCTTTCGGTTGCTGGATGCTTACCATTATTCAAAATGCGGTCTCATTGCTGTGCTACAATTTAAAATAAACACGTTGACAAAATCATGATGACCTAAAATACGTAAAAGGTGATCACCTAAATATTATAAACTGGTAATTATAAAATAAAGTACTTCATGTTCCAAATGAAAATTTACATTTATTATTTGTTTCTTACATATCATCACGCCTGTCTCCCCGAAGAGTTAGGCTGAGGTGTACCAATGTACATCCGCAGTTCGCCGTGTATGTTTTTAGGTCCCATGTAATAGGGGCGAGCCTATTGCCATTAATCGGGCACAAAGCCAAATTCCGAGCTGCTACTGAGAATTTAATAGAAAAATTCAATAACACTTTGCTAAACCTGGGAATCGAACCCACGACCCGATCATAGCGGTCGTTTCTTAAATCATTATAATATAAGTAATTCATTTGTCATACCTCGGTAAAACATTAAGACCTTGATTTGTAATTGCTGGATCTCTCATGCGTATTAAAACTCTTCCTATATGTCTGTTTGTAGAAATCAATCTAAATGCTTTAGACAAATTTTCTGCTGGGTATACAACTCTACTCAATGGCCTCACTATGCCTTTAGATATACCTTCGCTGATCATCAAATTCAGCTCCTAGATTTAAATATTAGTTATTACATATCGAACAGGACGCTTAAAATCACACTTTAAAAACCATAGTCTTTTTATTCGTTTTATGTAATAACGTTTGGTTACTATTTCAGCAGGTATAGTAGTGCGCTGAAACTAACGTAGCTAACTTAAAACACCTACAGGTGCTTGACGATATATTTTCAACTTGAGTAGCCAGTCCGACAAACATTATTAAATAAGATGAAAATTATGTTCCAGGTGTGAAAAAAATTGACTTAAGTTTAATCGAGAGAAAATTTGGTAACTGCGATATATGTATAACAGAACACCCACAGGTGGTGTGTGAGAAAGTTGCAGTCGTATGCTTTGTGGCAAATACAGAAAGCACCCAAATGTTGAATAGCAATAAGTACAAGAGTTCCAAAGTGGTTGAATACAATTCCAAATTCGCATATCTCAAATGCCGGTCGATAAATTATATGTATTAGTTAGGTGTTTTTTGGATCATGTATCGAGCCTTTGTGCCGACATATAAATTCTCACATCTGACCACACCTAATGAAAAGAGATGATAACCGAACACCTTGTTCCAATAAATGTTGTAAACTCTTCACTTAATGACTCCTTAGTTTTATTATATGATGTCGAGAAACAAACCTAAATAGTAATTTCCAAGTCCGTATCAGAAAGTGAAACAGTTTTTGCAAAGAGGTCGAATTTTAACTACTGTCTAATAATCATTGAACCTCAAAACGTTTAGAATTAAACACACAAATTACATAATAAATGGTAATTAAGTATTTTTATTTAAAACTTACTTTTTTGCAGTTCTCACTGCTTAATTTAAACAGATTGCCTATATCAACGGTTTGATAGTTTTTATCTTCATTAAAAAAATGCATTCCAATGTCCTTATATTCGTTCATATCATGTTTACTGATGTCTATAAAGATACCATAGGGACCTACGCATTTCATTGCTGCCTGTAACATGTATATAAATATATAAATTAAGTGTTTGCGCCTATATTTGACTCTGCATCTAAAACTTTTTTTGTCTGGCTATGCTGTGTTAGCCTTAGGGGCCCTAAAACTAGAGCCTCTGACGGCAAAACTATTCACTGCATGCTTATGGCGTTTATGCGTGGCGTGCGTAATCTTGAGTCTCCCGTGGTATACTATGGTGGTTTGATCGCGTTGAGTGGAAATGGGTGGTTGAGGTTGGCAAAAAATTTGTAAATGTATGTATTTCATATATAAGTAAACTTGAGGGCGTGCGTGTGTATGTGACGATGATGATAATCTTACTGAATTGTTTAAGATTATTCCAAATTATTCTGGAACATTCGAGAATATCTTAAATATTACTGCTTGATCTAGAATTTTCTAAATTTATACCAAATTTGTAAAATACCCTTGAATAATAACAAACGTTCTAAAATATTAAGCGTGTTATGGATTCCTTGATAGTTACTATAATAATACCAGTTTATAAATAAACGGGTGTTTACAAGAATTGGTTTTCAGCCAAACAGCAGTAGGGTGGAAATAATAAAACGTGTACTATTTATTTATAATGGGTTTAAATTCAACTACAATTAAAATTTTTGAAATCGCGATTTGGAGTCACCTTTATAACAAGAAATCCTTCTAGATGTTTTATAACAAGTATGCTTTTTATAGGAAAACCCTTTATTGTTTCATTATCATTCAGGAAAATTTTTGAAAACGCGATTTGGGGTCACATATATAACAAGAAATCCTTCTAGATGTTTTATAACAAGTATGCTTTTTATAGGAAACCCCTTTATTGTTTCATTATCATTCAGATTGAAAAAAAAAGAAAAACTAGTGAGCTTAAATGTTGATCAATTTTACTTAATGAATTTTAGCATTATAAAAACTCAAAGTGAAATAGTAAAAGACTAATAAATAAATGATTAAATAACTTACCTCCCTGTATGATCCACGAGCGCAGTTTAAAACTATATCACAACGTTTACCTTTAGTCTGTAACATTACCGTGTAGTAAAAGTCATCACGCCCAGAATAATCGATGTTGTTTTCTACATAATTGACAAATTTTGTTTTTAATTGTATTTTCCATCGAAACGAAAGAAAAAAGATTAGATGTGGCATAGATGCGAATGTTAAACTGGATAAGTAGTATAACTGAATGTATATCAGAAGAAGTATGGAAATAGCACCAGTGATGAAGAAATTGAAAGGTAAGGTTAGCGTGGTATATGCATGTCATGTGGAGAGATTAAAATCATTTAAATAAAGTTCGACCTCTGAGAGAATGCGTTCCTGACGTCTGTCACAACAAAATGTTTCAGCGACACAAAATGGCAGCCCATCACGCCATTTGGGGTTGCCTTTTTTATCAGAAATATAAAAGTATTGTAGCTACTAATATTTAAGCGGCCGAACTGTAGTTATATGAATATACGAATACAGGAGTAGATTAAAACGTAAGAAGGTATGGGTGACGGGCATTGGAGATTTGAGAGGAGTGAAGAATGATATATGTATAAAAGGCGTAATTATTGAGAACATAACTAATAGAGCATAACATGTTGTGTCAACCCTATTTACTTGGATTAAGGATGAGAAGGAGACAATTTTATTTTCCTTTAAAATGTATTATAGGTTTCAACATGATTTTAATGTTGATATATTTAAGAAAGCTATACTTAGATACCTAAATTTTAGTTATGTATTCGATAAAGTACCTATTTGCGGCATATTGACCTACATTTATTAAATAAGTTTTAATCATTTCCATAATGTACTTCAAACGAACTAAACATTTCGATGATGACCACTGACTAATGTACGGATAATTTTGACTTTAATAAACTAAGTTATTTTACGGTCTGGACTTTCTTTTAAATGAAAATATTTGTATAGCTACCATTTAAAAATATCTTAATAAGCCATATTTGATTAGAATGCTGTATTGTAGTACATCCATTCATATTTTTTTAAGATAAGCTATTAAATGAATATTATATCGATGCTATAAACTTACCGTTCAGTTTAGGGAATGATCTCATTAAAAAGTTCTTCTTGTCAACATTACTGACTGAAATATATATATCACAGTTCAAGGAAATACATAAGGCAATCACAGCTTGCCCAAATGCTCCAGCTCCACCAGTCACAAAAACAGTTTGACCTTCACGAATTTTTGCTTTTTGGGTCTACAAATTATAATTTAAATTAATCTTTATTATAAATTGGCACATACACTCGTATTTATTACTTTTCGACGAAAGTGTGCGCTCTTAGGCTACCAATTTGGCTAAGGATTTTTCCTTTAAAAAGGTTCGAAAATACGGTGGTCCTCCGAATTTCAGCTCGATACGACTAAATCTGGCAGGTGTACAATTTATAATTCTAAAAAGTTGTTAAAGAAATATTTACATCTTGGCTTCCCAACTAACTAAAGACGCCAATCAAACGGCGTTTTTATCTACAAGTATATACATTTTATATGAAAAAAAATACAATAAAGTTCTATATTCAGGCTATTTTGGAAATACGCTTAGATAAAACCAAATTAATTATTAGGGTTTCACGTTTGTAAAAAAATAATTTGGGTATATTCTGTTAATCTTCTATTCTTATAAAATATAAAGAAACAAAGCCGACCATGATTGAAAATTCACTGTTTTCTGAGCCACAATTTTTTCTTTGAATTCCAAATTGAGAGAATTGAGAATATAGAGAATATCTCCTCAAATAATTTTTTTTAAATTCAACTTTGGAATCGCCAGCATTGACTGAAATTTTAACAATATATAGATACGATCACAGAATCCCGAGCTCAGAATTGCTACCCAGGTATAAAGTGGTAGCATAATAAATATTTTAATGTGTAAATGTTTCTTTATTTTTTTTTAAATACAAGTAAGTAAATTAATCATTAACACATTACACATACACATTATACACAAAAATCGTTTGTATAATTCAGTCTTCGCTGGCTCGAGTCTAAAGTTAATTTTCTGAAATAATTGGAGATAAAATGAGGTATAT
This sequence comes from Saturnia japonica, assembly GCA_033032175.1. Classification (NCBI taxonomy): domain Eukaryota; kingdom Metazoa; phylum Arthropoda; class Insecta; order Lepidoptera; family Saturniidae; genus Saturnia; species Saturnia japonica. Next base: position 2,900,179 of record CM065317.1, read on the forward strand.
TCTCTGAAAATTTTATTAATTTGAAGATCTAAAAAAAATATGGTCATCTAAAAATAGCGGTTAAATTAAAAAATGAAATGCTTTAATTGGTCGTACATTTAAAACGTCAGAAGAAATCGATTAACGTCAACGCATTTCAAAAACAGTACAAATTTGTCAAACTGTCATAGGTTCCCAACCAAGGATTAAGATATAGAGTTCACAAAGAAAAATGCAGTGTAACTCGAACCTTTAAGTTATATGAAAGCCAAGATAGAAAATTGTGCTTATACTTTTTTTAAACATTCTACAGCTGTCAGATTTGGTGCTATCTAGCTCACATTCGGAAAATCACCGTCTTTTTGAAACTACTTTCAACCCACGCGCGGATAATTTCATCGAAAAGTAATTGATGTACCCAAATAATAGTATATTGTAGTTGTTATTTTGTAGACTACACTAATCCTTCAGATACCGTGCATTTAGCGAGTCAAGATTATATAGATTAATACAACAATATATCATTTTTAATATAGCTACTTTTATTAACTAAATTGTAATTTGAAATAATGTTGTTAACTCTATAAATTCTTATAAACTCTTTACCAAGCAATAATAAGCAAGAAGGTATGGTAGCGGTACAGTTGCGGCATCTTCCAAACTCCAATACTCGGGAACCGGCCACAAGAATTCTGGGTCAGCTTTCACTGAGTTGCTCAGTGCACCTCCGCTTACAACACCCATAACTCTATCGCCACTTGAAACAAAAATACATTTAATTTCTAAATATGAGTATTTATAACAAGAATTATATTTAAGACTAGTTTTTTTTTACTCAAACCATCGCAAACATAGAAGAAAGCTTAGAGTTATTTTTACTACAAACAAATCTTCTGCGCATTCCTGAAACAAAGTTATTTAAATGTTTCTTTAGATATTTTAAATTCATGATTATGAACTAAACTAAGCTTCTGTCATTAAACGTAAATCTTTTCTTTTCTGAAATCTTAAAGAAAAATTGTCTTAAGATTACCTGTAATCAATACCACTAAAATCCATTCCAAAAGAAGAGTTGTTTTCTTTAATACCTTTCACAACGTTTTCTGCATCTCTCTTTGATATACCAGCGTAGCAGACCTATTTGTTAAAAATAAAATTATATTTTAGTAACTTCATTCATTTATATGTTTTGGGTTAATATAATAAACGGACTACCTCTACTAATAAGTTGCTTGCTTGCACTGGTGGTGCTTCGACCCATGCTAGTTTCTCAAGGTTTCCTGGTGCAGGATTCATTAAGGCAAGATTTTTAGTTTTAATTGTTTTAGGACTTGGTATGTAATAATAGTTTCCCCATTGTCCCTAGGAACAATATATATGTTAAATATACATTTTTTTTTACTAGGCATTAAAGTGCAACGCAAATGCATTACATAACAAGCGAGTCTAAGAGCCACTAACTCTGCTGCCAGTTATCACCAAGTAATTAAACAGTAAATTTGTTAAATATCTGTTTCATATGCCATTATACATAGTTAATATAGAATTAATTCTTGACGACATTATGGATTAAATTTATTGTTTCAAGATATTTAGAACGAATATTTTACCAAGTAAAATAACCCACAAAATTACTTCACAGGCTAGGTAATTCGTTGATGGTAATTTTTAAAGATAATAATTGTAATATAATTTAATACCATGACTTTTATTATTATACAATGTATTTATTATAAGCCATAAATCTTCTCCTTACACATATTATAATATAATTGAAAAATTAGAATTAAATGAAACGTTTTGCAAAAAAAAGGTCACTTTAGATTTATTTCTCTACTTCAATGAATATTACAAGAAAGAGGTTTTATTAATTTGACGATGTATTGGCATGTTATTTGAAGCATGATTCCTTTCGTTCCAAATAAAAATTTTTAAATGAATAACAGAAAAATAATGATTATTATAAAATTGCTTTACTAATATCGCGAATTGATGAAACTGTTTTTGCTGACTACTAAAATTTTAAAACTTTTTGGATATTTTCTGCAAATTGAACAATTTAATCTTTCTTTTTACATTAAATACCACTTTCTGATATGACTGATTAAGCGATAAGGGCAGGTGAAATTACAGCCCTACTTAAAGAAAGTTGTTCGCAAATTTGTGTCTAAGCGACTAAGTGTGAGTCGTTCAACTGTCCAGAGGACTTGGCAACATTCAAAGAAGACCAGGTTCGGGAAGAGAACGATGGACAGAAACACGAGATGACCGCTTTTTGGTGAGTCGGGGATTGCGGAATCGTAAGGCGTCAAGTGTGGACCTAAAGAAGAGCCTTGAATAAGTAAGAGGAGTAGAAGTTAGCTTGTGGAAGGTCAGGAGAAGGCTTTTGGCTGCCAATATCAGTAGTTACCGCCCGGCCCGAGGCTCTAAATTACTCCGTGAGCACCGTGTTGCTCAGTTGCGATTTCAATTTGCTAAAACTATGCTTCATGGACTCTGGAGGAGTGGAACAAAGTATTGTTTTCTAATGAAGCTAGAGTCTCTTTGTGTGGAGGATCGACGGTGATTGCTGCGAAGATCACGGGAATGCTACGCGGAAGTGTGATTCGATGAAATTACTCCATATGGCGGAGGCTCCGTTATCTTTTGGGTAGCAATTAATTTGTCGAAGCGTACGTAGTTAGTTTTTATAGAAAATGGAACATTAAATGCACACCGGTACACAGCGGAAGTCCTAATTCCACATGCACAGCCCGCATTGACTGCTTTTGAGGAAGATTCCATTTTTATGGACGACAATTATCACCGTTCTGTCGACGTGGAAGCATACATTCAAGAAGTTGAGATCCGTCGTTTAGGTTCGCCAGGTCGAAGTCCTGACCTCAATCCATTATATGGTATGTTCTAAAGAGATGGATAAGATTAGAGCATCCTGCTCCATAAAACATCAGGGAGCAAATAGAGTAATTTCAGAAGAGTGAGAGTATTCCTCGAAACGTTTTCAAAAATATCATGGAAAGCATGCCCAGAAGAATTTAAACCTTGATTTTGGCAGGAGGAGATCACACTCGGTATTAGGTTTCTACATTTGTAACTTTATTTAATTAAAAAAACTAAAAAAAATATTCTTGTCTTTATTGCTGACCACTTTTTATTGTTTGGACGTGTACATCGTTTTTATGGAATTCATCGAAAATTAATGAAAAAATTGCCAGAATTCACTTCACGCAAATTGATTTACACAATTATAGGTATACAGACTACGTCGAACAATTAAATTCAATTTAATTAACTGAAATCGGCCTTACAAAGTAAATTTCTTTAGGTGCCCGTTTTTTCTTGCAAAGCATCGTATACATTTAGTTTGTTCTTACTTATGCAAATATGCTTCCATAATGAAGCCATTTAAGTAATAATGATTTATATAGAGTAAACCATAAAACACTAGGTTTAAGACTTATCAAAGTCCAAAATAGTGGTATAGTTTAATTTGTGTCATATTTAATTTTCTTTATCTATGTACGAATATATATAAAACTTTAATGTAATTGATATTATAATTATCCTAAGTACTAAACACTAAAACTAAAAATAATAAAAATATTAAATGATTATCCTACCAAAGGGATGATGTTAGTTCATTTTTTAAATTCAATTCGTTATCTTTTTTTTTTTTTTTTTTTTTTTTTTTTTTTTTTTTTTTTTTTTTTTTTTTTTTTTTTTTTTTTTTTTTTTTTTTTTTTTTTTAGAACTGACTACACTGTTAGCCTTAGGGGCCCTAAAGCCGCTGCGGCTTTTACAGCTTCACCGGACTTGGGGGCGAGCGCAGAGGGCACTCAGCCGCGAAAGTTTTGTGGACGACTCGCACGAGGGTGCCAAAGTGGCCGGACCTCGGCTCGGGCGGTCGTCGCGTTCGCTAATAGGTCGCGATCTATTCGAATCCCTACACCTACGATTCGAGCTAACTAAATATACACATAGGCACGTTCCCTTCCTCCTGGGAGGAAGGAAGGAACCGTGCGTATGTGTATTCAATAATCGGAATGTTTCTACACTAACTAGCGCTAACTAACTAGCGTAAAAAAAAGAAAAAAAAAGGTCCCTCACAGAACCTATGTACCTGTGTGGTGTGCACGTGTGTATGTTCATACGTGTGTAGTGTTGTATGTAGGTAGCTAAGTGATGCACGTACAGTGTCACTTGTATCGCGCGGGCGGTTGCCTGACCCAAGGGTTTCACACCGAGGAACGGACCTAGGCTTGGGTTACCGCTAGAGAGGGTGGACGTGACGGGTGTGCTGGAGCGAAATTGACCGCCCGCCCTCTGCGGAGAGAACGGTGGTTTCGCGGGCGTGGGCGCTGGCACGCTCTGTTTGGAGAGACGGATGTGTAATATTTATTCGAATTTTCGATGTGATCGTCGGGATCAATAAAAATATTGCGCGGCCGGCGTTTGCACCGGATGTCCGTGGGTGCCGGAACATAAGTGGCGGCTGTTTTTATTAACGGATTCGCGTGGTTCGACGCGGTGTCGAAATACGAACGGGAGAGCTGTTTAACGTAGGCATGTATCGAAGGAAGCTCCATATCTCTATGGAGATCTACGCTTCGAACATACCACGGGGCCCCGGTGAGACGATAGAGGAACCTATTCTGTATCGATTGTAACCGTTTGAAACTCGACTCGGACATATGTGCGAACACGGCGCACCTGTATGTCAAAATTGGTCGAATACACGTCTTGTAGAGCGCGAGCTTATGTCGCATGGACATTTTACTCACCGAACACAACAGAGGATGCAACCGGCCCAGGACCCACGCGGCCCTGTTCCTAACCTTACGGATGTGGGGTCTAAAAGAGAGCCTACTATCTAGGGTTACCCCTAGATATTTGGTCTCTCTTACATACGGAATCGGATTATCGTAGAGCTTAACAGGTTTAAGCTTCCACGGTATCTGTGACGAATCCGCATCGAAGAGCATCGCGGCGCTCTTCGAGGGATTAACGGCTATACGCCACTCGTTAAACCACTTCCCGAGAGTGGTCACGGAGCGTTGGACTTTATGTCTGAGGTGGGATCTATTCCTATCTGAGGCATATAAGACCGTATCGTCAGCGTATAGCCCTACCTCGACCTCCGGGAGTCGAGGTAGGTCACTGACGTACAGGTTAAATAGGCTAGGAGCCAGGATCGAACCTTGGGGAACGCCTGAGCGTATTGGACGGGGCGTGGACAATTCACCTTCCACTCTATAGCGAAAGGTGCGATCTGTTAGATAGTCGCGAATTATTTTAATTAGCCTATCGGGGACTTCAAAGTGATACAACTTGTAGATCAATCCCTCGTGCCAGACCTTATCGAAGGCCTTGGCAACGTCGAAAAAGACCGCAAGTGTACGGCGGGGTTTATATAATTCAGCAAAATTAAATGCAACGTGCTCCGTGAGGCGGTGCACTTGATTAGTGCAAGAATATCTAGCACGGAAACCGAATTGCTCAGGCGGATAGAGGTCTTTCTCCTCTATTACTGACTTGAGACGGTTCAGAAGGATCCGCTCGTACATTTTCCCTAAAGTATTTAGGAGACTGATCGGGCGATAGCTGTCGGGAAGCGACGCGCTCTTGCCGGGCTTACGGATACCTATGACTATGGCCTTTTTCCAGGCGGCTGGAAAATGGCAGTGGGCTATGGCTACATTGAAGATGCAGACCAAAAGAGCTATGAGGCGATCGGGAAGAAGTCTAAGTACTTCATTCCTGATCCCGTCGGGACCTGGTGCTTTTCTAAGCTTAAGGCTTTTTATAATGGAAAGAACCTCCTCAGACGTGACTGGGGACAGGGAGTCTGTCGCGGGAAGCTTATCCAGCTCCCGCACGCATCCATCGATACCCTCGACCCGGTCGGTATTTGCATCGACACTGTTCGGAGAGCACTGGCTCTCCAAACAAGTGGCGAGGCACTCCGCCTTGTCGCTGCTATCGAAGGCGAGCGGTATACCGGGACCCCTCTCGAGGGGGGGCATAAGATAAGAAGCCTCTATTTTGAGGCTGTGAGCTAATTTCCAGTAAGCCAGATGCGACGGCCTTAGCCCTTCGACGAGGGCGTCCCATCTGTGACTTCTGAGTTCTAATATACGGGCTCTAACCGATCTTTGAAGAGCGCGTAAACGTGCGCGGTTTTCCTCGGTCGGATAGTGGTCGTGCGCACGAGTCGCCGCGTTCTTTTCCGTCAACAACGCCCGCACGTCGGCAGGGAGTACGAAGCGGCGATCGCTCGCCTCTTCGACCTCTCTCGAGGCCTCTCCGATGCCGGCCTGCAGGTGGTCGACCAGGGAATCGATCGCGAGATCTACGTCCGCAACGGACCCCAATACGTCCGGGATCCTTTCTAAGTTGGACGAGGACGGCCTGTCCGCAAGATAATGTTTTAGCTTGGCATAGTCAACCACTTGGACCGAAGGAGGGCTAGAGTCGTCTGGTTGACCTAGCTGCATGATGACCGGACGGTGGTCGGAGTCGAGCTCGTGTACGACCCGAATGAGTCGTAACCGAAGCGCGATACCTTTAATGAGAGCTACATCAAGCACTGTCGGCATACAGTTGTCTTGAAAGTGGGTGGGAGTGGGTGGCGCTATGACATCAAAGTTTAGCACGTTCGTTAGCTCTTCGAGTTTAACCCCATTACTGGAGTCTCTCCAATTGCCAAACGAAGTGTGTCCACAATTGAGGTCACCCGCTATAATGACCGATTCACCGAGCGAAAGTAGCTTTTCTAGGTCAGACCTGAGAGGCTCTTTCCTCGGCGAGAGATAAACTGAGACTAACGTTATGGACGGGTGGTCGGTCATTCCTAGTCTACACACGGATACTTCCATATTGGTAAGTATCGGAGGATCTACCGGCGTACAATATAACGATCGTTTGTAATAAATGAGAGTGCCGCCCCCGCGGCCGGCCCGGTCATTTCTTACAATATTGTAGTTCGCGATTTTTGGATCACGTTTAGCACGCTTTAAGAGCGTCTCCTGCACTAAAAGAACATCTACTTGGTGATCTTTAAGAAAGGTCGCGACGAGATCACGCTGCGGAAGTAGGCTTCGCGCGTTAAAAAATGAAAGATTTAACGCTTTCGGTTTAAACTTAGCCATTGAAAGGCCCTAATTTTTATTACTACTCGCCTCGCGATCGAGACGTTGTAGTGTCTCTACGAGGCGGGGGAACGCGCAAGCGGTCTTGATGAGACCGAAGCGCTCCAAATGGTCATTGTATTCGATGAGCTCGCGGATATCGTGCTCGCGGGTGAGCAGTATCATTAGGTCGTTACTATTGACGACAGTGTTAGCGGGCGCGCGGGGCGCAGGAGCGCGGGGCGCGGGAATATCCATAGCCATAAGGGGCTGTGGATTGGGGCGGCGGGGGCCCCATGCGTTCTGCGATGAACGCACGGGTTGCGGTTGCACCACGCGGGGTGCGGAGGGGCCGGCGGCGGCCGGGAGCTGGCGCGGGACCGGCAGCGCGGGAAATTCCCCTGACGCCAGCAGGGGTTGCGCTTTGATGGCTGAGGCGGGGGGCGCCGCCCGGGGGGCCGCCTGCCTCTGTGTACGTGGCCGCGTGGTACGCGGGGCCTTGGGGCAACCGCGATAATTCGCGGGATGCCCCTCCTCCCCGCATAACACGCAGCTCGGGGGGACGACGGAGTCACGCTCGCGCGTGCACTCCCGTGTGGGGTGGTCCTCTCGGCACTTTACGCACCGCGGACGAGAATGACAGTTACGGGCAGCGTGCCCGTACAGCTGGCAGTTGTGGCACTGCGCAGGCTGGTGGTTTTTGTGTGGGGGCTCCACGTTAATCCCGGAGAGCCCGCACACCGTCTCTAGCTGGAAGATGGCCTTTCCCTCGGGGGAAAGGTCCAATATGGCCACTACCATTTGTAGTGGCCGCTTATCTTTACTGTACATCCGGTGTACTTCCCGGATGGGATAACTTTGCTCCTTGAGCGAGGAGCACACCTCCGACGGGTCGAGCTCCACCGGAATGCGGCGGATGACCACTCGGAGGACGCGCTCCTCCGCGAGCGAATACGTATAAAATTGCAGACCTTTCTGCCGGAGGAGGGTGGTTAGTTTACGGTGAGTTTCCGAAGAACTCACCGAAATAGAAATCCCGTTGACTATGTTTCTAGCCTTGTGGTAGTCGAGTTTGAGTCTGCGCATCTCATTGCAGACTCCCATCCAGGCTGCCTTGTCCCGGATTATGATTGGAGGTGGGGCACGCTCTTTTTTCCCGCCGGCGGGCGCGGGGAGCTGGGAGGACGCGGGGGCGGCGGCGCCCCTGACTACTGCCTTAGCTATTACCTTAGGCGCCGGTTGAGCAGTCGGACTGCTACGCGCCGTTCGCTTACGCGACGCCACGACGGTGAAGCCGTCGTTCTCGGTATCCATCTCCGGAGATGGATCCGGACTCGCGAGCGAGTCTTGTTCGACCGGAAGGGCCGAAAACGAATTTTTCGTCTTTAACGCGGTTTCCGTGGATCGCGCGGGACGGACGTACGGGCTATTTTTGGTAACCCTAGATTGTGACCGCGAATTACGCGGCCCTCGCCTGACGGAGGCGGGGCTTGACCCGCGCGATTGGCTAGTCGGGACAGGGGGCGTGGCCGTAGACGTGGCCACGGCCCCGGATGACGCGGCGGACGGACGCGCAGCGCTGCGCGTGAGACGTTTGGGCGCGGCGCTGACTGGCGCGGCGCCAGTCGGTATAACGGTCGCGGCCGTGACGTCATCGGCCGCCTTGCTACCTGAAGCGGCCGCCTCGCTACCTGAAACGGCCTCATGACGGGTCGCGGTCGCAGCGGTGCGACGCACGCAGGCGTTCTCAGGTAGATTACGGTATTCCTCGTCTAGAGAGGGACACCGTAATACGACGAAATTTTGATAGCGCTGGTATTGAAATTCCAGCGCTTTCATCCTGGCTTGCAACTTGCCTATGCAAGTGGCCAGGTCGGTAACGTTATTTGCCATGACGGCAGAAGAGGGAGGACAATGGGACATTTTTATTTTATTTTAAATTAAAGGCCTCCCTGCCTTAGGGGCAGGGGGGTGCGCCAAAAACTTAAAAAGACTATCGGAGTCGGCAAGAGACCTGTGGTCAAGGTGCAAAGACACACAGGAAGGACCTATCAACCCTAAGGAGCCCTAACAAGCCCGGGGCCGAGGACGCAGACCGGTAATTAAACCGGGCTAGGCCCAAACAGGTTCCCGGGGATGGAGTGTGCAGGATCGGAAGGTTTGGCAGGAGACACCTGGGGCAAGACTATGCGATAACCGCAAAGGCCTAGATTCCCAGGCCCGTCCGAGTCTGGCTGTTTGCCTCTGAAGGAGACAACCAGCGGGCTGCTCGGGTCACGCCCCGCTCACTTTAGTTAGCACCGTCAGGTATCCAGTGAGCGACCACAAAACCGTGGATTTATAAAAAACAAGCAAGTCGCACCGAAAAGTGCGGTTTACCACGCGAGCGTTAGACACCAGTTGGTTTACGTCGTTATTGCAACAGTATATTCGAAATAAATTCCAAATATAAGATCGCAACAATTAAGTCACGTGATGGTCGAGAGCACAAACGGAGCGACACGTCCGTTCGCGATCAAGACCAAATCGGAACTCCAATTCGTTATCATTACTCAAAGCAAAATATACCTTTTTAAATATATTAATTGCCAATTCTTTTTCTAATTGTTGTTCGTAGATGTTGTATTCAGGATTGAATTTCGGCGCGTTATACCCTTCAATTATTACTGCTGATATTTTCTTCGATATGGATTTTCTCATTTTTGTTACGAGTCCTTGAATTAAATTTACGTTATTAGTATAAATAATTCCGTATGATGCATTCGATGAATTTTAATTCCATGTCTTGAATTATTTAATTATTTGTAGGGTTGATTTAAAACCATTTTAAGTTATTGTAGTGCTTAAGACCATAATTTATTTCAGTTACTCATATGTTAATTTAGCATGAAAAGGGATGGTAAATTATATTTTTTACCGTTGTCACTCGAAAAAGGGCATTTTATTCATCGATAACAGCGAATAAAACACAATTTTACTCTCAAGAGAATAAAATCTTTTTAATTTTAGAACAAGCACGAATTATATAAATTATGTATAAAAAAATTGCACGTATAAGTACGTGATAGAAGTGAAACTTCTTGAAATAAAAATCAGTGATGGGCTTATTACTGTGTGTGCGGTGGTCGCGATCTTTACCACCTTTATCCTAACTTTTCTTTTTCTTTAATTTTTTGTGTTCAATGTAATGTCAATTTTTTTTTGTAAAAAGTTTGTGCCCGTATTTTCAAGGCAAAAACATGTATTTTCTTTATTTCTTTCATTCATTCTCTCTCTCTCTTTCCTTATGTAATATCTGCAAACTGTGCTCTGGCCACATTGACCCCTCCTGCGCCCTCTTTTTGGTAATAAACAGTGTGTATGATTAAGTGCTTTCCTATATTAAATTGATTAAACCATTATTGTTCTTCTGATTTCACCATCAGAAACCCTCAGCACCGTTATTCAATCCTAATTCATTAAACCTTATTTCTATCTTTTCTTTCTTTATAACCAATTTCATTATAGCATTTACACTTATGGGATGTTATATATTACACACAATATATATACCACTGGCCCGGCAAGCATTACAAGATGTATGGACGACTATACCTGCTCAAGTTAAGTATAGCCCGTACGATAGAGAGCTCTTGGCAGTATACAAATCTATCCAATATTTTCGATATATGTTAGAAGCCCAACCATTTACTATTTACACGGATCATCGACCACTTACACATGTGTTCGAAACTAATAGAGATAAAAGCTCTCCCAGACAGTTTCGTTACATGGACTACATCGCTCAGTTCTCCACGGATGTCCAGCATATAGGTGGAAAGGACAACGTAGTAGCTGACACCCTGTCCAGAGTCAAGGTTGATGACATCAAAGGCTCTATCGACTAAAATAAGTTGGCTTAACAACAGCAAAACGACCCTGAGCTAAGCAAACTGCTGGCCGAAGGATGTTCACTTGACTTGCAGAAAATCCGCATAGCAGGTACACCAACTCACCTTTTTTGCGATACAAGCACGCCTGTCTCTAGAACTTTTATCGTGGAGTCTATGAGATGCCAGATATACGAAGCAATGCATTCTCTTAGTCACCCTGGAGCAAATGCATCGATTAAGCTAATCACCAGCAGATTCGTATGGTCAGGAATTAGAAAGGACTGCCGTGAGTGGAGTCGAGTGTGTCTCTCTTGTCAACGTGTGAAGATTACCAGGAACGTCTCGGCACCATTAAGTACCTACTCTTTACCTCCAGCTAGATTCATACTTGTGCACAATGATCTTATAGGGCCGCTATCACTGTCAAATGGATACAAGTACTGCCTGACCGCAATCGACAGGTTTTCCAGATGGCCTGAAGCTATTCCTATCACTGATATTAAGGCTGAGACATCAGCTAAAGCATTAGTATCAGGTTGGATTGCACGTTTTGGGTGTTCAGTGAGCATTATTACTGAATGTGGAAAGCAATTTGAATTCAGCTTATTCAAGTCCATTGCCAAAATAATTGGATTTCACCACAAAACAACAATTGCTTACCACCCAATAGCTAACGGTATTATAGAACGCTTCCATAGGCAACTGAAAACGGCTATTATGTGTCACGATAACCAGTACTGGACGAAATCTCTACCACTGGTACTATTAGGCATACGCAGTGCATGGAAAAACGACTTGAAAACTTCCGTAGCCGAACTACTGTACGGTGAACCCCTGCGTATGCCTGGAGAATTTTTCGATGTGAAAGAACCACAGCTAGTACCCGATTTTACGGACTATGCCTCGAGGTTAAGGTCTTTCGCAGCAAAACTAAAACCCACCCTGGCATCACATTATACACTGAAACCAATCTTCGAATTCAATGATCTACATACAGCAGATCCAATATTTTTACGACAAGATGCCTTACGATCGTCCTTACAACCCGCGTATACAGGACCATACAAGGTTTTAGAGAGATGAGAAAAAACTTACAAGATACTAATTAAAAACAAAGAAATGACTGTATCTATATATCGCCTGAAACCAGCGTACACATTAGACACAGACTACGTTAAGAACAAAACTGCTAAGGGCAACTTAGTGAAAGATAGTCAAAGGATAACACGTTCTGGGAGGAAAGCCCATTTCTCTGATAACTATCGCTCGTAGCAACGGTCTCAGCGGGGGAGTGATATGGGATGTTATATAATACAAGCTCCTGACCAGAGCGGCAACTTGCAGTGCACGCGCATCATGCTGCGCTGTACTAGGCGGCACCGCACCGAGTGGCAACAGCCAGTGTGGATTGGTACGTGACACACGGCGCACGGTCTGTCGATATAATCGGTCTTCCTCCACGCTACACGTACTAACCATGCACTGACTCAGTGCAAAAAAATTGAAAATTTGAATTTGAATTTGAAAATCAGTAATGGGTTTATCACTATGTGTATGGTGGTTGCGATTCTAACCACTCCGCTTAATTACTGTATACTGACATCATATGTAACATGTTTTCTGACCATTTTCATTCTTCTTTTCTACATAATACACTGAATTCTTCACCTATTACAGACGGTTCAACATTCATTCTTGAGTCTTCTTCCAATATAAGTTCTATTGAAATTGTCTGTTCTGATATACAAAAAAATCTTGAAACTCTTGATCTTAACAAATCTGCAGGTCCTGATAACATACCTCCCATTTTAATAGTTAAGTGTGCAAATAGTATTTCTGTCCCACTTTCTCTTTTATATAAGCGTTCTCTTAAAGATGGGATAATGCCCGATGTATGTAAATCTGCCTTAATTACGCCTGTTCATAAGAATGGCTCTAAAGACTTGGTTATTAACTATAGACCCATCTCCAAGCTTTGCATTTTTTCTAAAGTATTCGAAAAAGTAGTTTTCAAATAAGGTGGAGAAACCCATCATGGGTACAAACCCGCCCGGGGGGGGGGGGGGACGGGGGGACGAGTGGTTATGTGAGACTCTTACTCACTAATACTCCACGGTGTACCTCAGGCACCTTAGTGGGGCGACGTGGGCTAGCGGTTGCATACAACCACGTCGCCCCGGTGGCAGGCCCAAGCTACTACTACCGGGCCACCACAAAGGGAAACAATTCGGTACAACCCTAACTGTCTCCCACAGCCGCCGAACCTGTGCAATGGAAAGACGCCCCCCCCCCCCCCCCGTCCTTCCCTGGCTCGGCTACGGCGGCGGGAGTTGGCGGACGAATCGCCTCCTCCTGCCGCCCGTTCGTCTTTGGTGGAGAGGACCGCTCAGAGGATCATCTTCGCGTGCCCTCTCCGCAGCCTCCTTCTGCGACAGTACTTCCTCGCAGAAGGAGGCTACCGTCTCCCACGACCTCTCACTGCCGAGCATGGCGCTAACCACACTCGGGAGCGAGAGGTCCCCTCCTACCACCGCGGTCAGAGCCCGGCGCTGGCTCTCCCACGCAGCACACTCAGAAAGAGTGTGTTGCACGGTGTCATTGGCAGCACCGCACTCATGACGTACGGTGGTCACCTCCCTCCTTGTGATCCGGTGCAGGTACCATCCGAAACAACCATGTCCGGACAGCACCTGCACCAGTCGAAACGTGAGGGAGCCATGCTCCCTCTTACACCACTCTCTTAGGACCGGGCGAATGGCGTCTATGGTATATTTACCTCTGTGGAAGCTGGAGGCTCTCTTCTTTCCCTCCTCGCCGCTATGTCCCTATACACGGCGGCGAGCACTTTCGCCTCCAACTCCCACGGCGGGGAGCCGGCGAGCACAAAGGCCGCCCCCGCGGACACCGACCTGTACCCGCGGATGGCCCTCAGCGCCACAACGCGCTGTGCTGCAAGCAGCACACGTCTGTTTGTGGCGCTGAGAGCATCCACCCAGATCGGTGCCCCGTAGACGGCCATGCTTCGCACGACTCCCGCAAATAAGCGGCGGCAGCTCGTGCCCGGCCCTCCCGAATTCGGAAGGAGCCGACCAAGAGCCGCCACCGCTCTCACCAACCGCGGTTCGAGTCCCTTGAAATGGGACTCGAACCGCCAACGTCCGTCCAGGATGAGGCCCAGATATTTAATCTGGGCCCCAACCCGGACCCTCGCCCCCTCTACTTGTATGTGGGCCCCAGGTGGCGGTCCACACCGAGGCCCGTGGAACAGTAGGGCCTCGGTTTTCTCTACCGCCACCCTGAGGCCCAACAATCCTATACGCCTGACCACGAGGGACACTCCCACCGTGACCAGGCGCGTAACTTCTTCCCAGTTGACCCCCTGGGCCACGACTAGGATGTCATCCGCGTAGCAGATTATGCGCACCCCCGAAGGGAGCGCTATGCGGAGCACCCAGTCGTAGCCCATGTTCCACAAGAGCGGCCCCAACACCGACCCCTGTGGAACGCCACACCTCACCTCTCGTCGAACGATAGTCCCTCGCCCGTCCACGTAGGCGACCACCCTACCCTGGAGGTAGTCCTCCAACAGCCGCCGCAGGTACGAGGGCACTCCGTGATATCGGAGCGCCTCTCGTATAACCCCATGCGGCAGGCTGTTGAAGGCGTTGGCGATGTCGAGCGACACCGCCAATAACCTACCTCCACCTCCGGTCACCCCTGCAGACAGGCTCTTCAGGTGGGAGAGGGCGTCCAACGTTGAGCGCCCTCTCCGGAAGCCGAACTGCCCGTCAGACAATGTTAGCCCCACTTCCTCAATATGCTGGATGACACGGGAAGCCACTATCCGCTCAAAAAGCTTCCCCACATCATCCAGCAACACCAAGGGCCGGTACGCCGACGGGCAATTCGAAGGGCGGCCCTCCTTCGCCAGAAGGTAGAGCCGCCCCTCCTTCCAAAGTTTCGGGAACTGTCCGACCGACAAACACCGATCAAACAGCTCCCGAAGCATCCCACCCATGTGACCCAACGCCACCGACAACACCTGGCCCGGAACCCCATCCGGGCCAGGGGACCTCCGTTTACTGCGGAGGCGCTCCGTCACCAGCCCCATCTCCGTATCAGTTACAGGATGGGGCACTCTTAAACATTCACTTAATGATCGGCAACATGGCTTTGTAAAAGGAAGATCTACTACATCAAATCTTATCCTGTCTAGTGATTACATAACTTACTACATGTCAGAGCCTGCCCAGGTAGATGTAATTTATACTGATTTCAGTAAAGATAATGAAATCCTGCTTTGCAAACTGAGAGATATAGGGATTCGGGGTAATTTGTTTAGGTGGTTTTCATCTTATTTCAAGAACAGATGCCAAACTGTAGTTCTAAATGGCTATACATCTTCGCCGATGCAGATTCCTTCAGGAGTTCCTTAGGGATCTTTATTGGGTCCTCTGCTCTTTAACATTTTTATTAATGATATACCATCTTGTTCTACCAGTTGCAAAATTCTTCTCTACGCTGATGACCTTAAAATTATATGTCCTGTTAAAACTGTTTCCGATGTAGTTCGTATACAATATGATTTAGATAAGTTTCAAAATTATTGTACTCTCAATAAATTAGATTTAAATGTCACGAAATGTCAAGTTATAACATATACCCGTAAACTCAATCCGATTCTGCACAATTACTTTCTTAAATATACTAAATTATCACGAGTTAATGCTGTTAGAGATTTAGGTGTTATTTTTACTTCAAACTAATATTTGATAAGCATATTGATAATGTTGTCAAAAAATCTTCTAAAGCATTAGGGTTTGTATTTCGATTATCCAATGAATTTAAATGCGTTATAAAATTCTTTATTGTTCTTTTGTTCGAAGCCATCTTGAATACGCATCTCAAGTCTGGAACCCCAATTATAATATATATACCACACGCATTGAGAAAATACAAAAGCGGTTTCTTCGTTTCCTACAGTTTAAATCTGAAATAATTGTACCAGATTACACATTGCGCTGTAAAAAATTTCATATGCTCCCGCTGTATACACGAAGAGAAATAGCTGATGTATCATATCTTTTGTGTATACTCAATGGCCTAATTGACTGTTCGGAGATACTGAGCAAAATTAACCTACGTGTACCGGCAGCATCTTTTAGAAACCCTAACATACTTTATAGTCCTATTGTTAGAACTACCTACAGACAAAATTCCTATTTCATTCGAGTAAGCAGCAGTATGAATAAATTGGTTAGTGATTTAGACGTTGATATATTTGATACAACAGTGCAGAAGTTAAAAGCTCTTTTGAATTCTTATTTCTATTGTTAATATTTTTGTGTTCTTCCGTCTACTTTGTTTATTTTTTTATTTATATAACTACATAATTACCTATATGTGAGAACTTGTAAATGGCCTTCATTAATTTATACATGTAACTTAATTAAGTACTTAGCTGTAAGTTTTCTTAAAATATTAAAATAAAATAAAATAAAAATATATATTTTCTCTGTCGTGTAATGAAATGACTGTAAACTTGACGTGTCTTTGAAATTTAACTCTCAATTAATTAGCGCCTAATAAGTTTTCTAGCAGTCAATGGTAAAATTTATAGTAAATAACTCGTATTTTTTTTAAATCTCGGTCCTTGTTATCTCTTGCTCCGCTCAGGATTCTACTTTAGAATCCTTCGATGCTCTCGGGATCCAACTCAGTCTTTTGCATTAAATTCCCTCGTTTTTCACTTGTTGTGAAATTTAATATTTCTCTCGAAGAGAGTTCGAGCGAAGAAATCGCACATTAATCGTTAATTTTTCGCAATCGTTAATGTCTAATAATGGATTGTGTACGTTTTTTTTACATTAGGTAATATATATTTCACATTTGGTTTTATTTATAAGAAGACTGAACCAACTTAAAAAAATAATGTGCGTAAAAATCAATTTTAATATTTATAATATTAGTTATTTTAATTGTACCCCTTATGTAAATCATTGAAGTACTTGTCTGTAAAATAACACACAACTGAATAAACCTTAAAAATCTTGTGAAATTCATACCTTTGAGGCCACAATAAGGTTGTCTTTCCGATACCAAAACGAGTCGTTTTGTTTTCTTTACTTCCGCATATACTTGAGGGACCCAAATAAACTTATTATCGTAGTCAACTTTCATGTATGTAGCATCTTGTTTCTTGTTTTTCTTTTTGAGCAATACCAGTATGTGCTTACCATCCGATATAGACGTAATTATAGTAAAATGTTCCTTGTTATTTATATGTACTTTAGGTACACTTTCTTCAAAAGTTATAATAAACGTACTATCCGATATTACCTTTTGCAGATTACTTAATTTCTGTAATTACAAAATTATTGATATATTAATACGTGAAGCAAAAGCTTTCTATCCCTTTTTAAGCGTATTACGTGCACGGAAGACTGTGAGATTTGGCATGGTTAAAGTTTATATGGAGAAGGAGTGCAGAAAGCTAAAATTTATCTATAATATCTGTAACTAATATATTAAATAAAATAAATTAATACTGCGAATCCAAGCACGACCGGTGCCATTGAATTTAGACACCCCAAAATATTGACATTGTCACCTAACCAAAAGTAACAGCAAGTGATGTAGATAATACTCATTGTTTAGGTTCATGAGTACTACAAATGCCAAACAGAAAATAGCCTATGATTAATTAGTCGCTGGTCGAATTTTAATAATTTTAATAATTTTTCAAATAATTAGGTTAAATCTTGAGTCGAGATAATTTAGCTGAATAGAAAAGGAATAAACCTTATGGTACGATGAAATATTATAACACACAGACTCATGTATAAATTACTTCGAAATGTCATATAATATTAATGAAGGTAGGTTCGAGAAATTCGTACTCACCGTATTATCAATTAGTAAATTATGAAAAACAAAAATATTAGTTTTATCAATTTCTTGTTGTCTCGTCATAAGCATTTCGATGTCACTATTTTCTATTTCAACTGATTCTATATCAATGTCCAATCGTGTGTTATCTACAACGTCTTGAATAACTTTAAAAGTTGTAGAAATCGATGACATCGCTACCCCTATAAGTTTTATATTTTTTGTTGTTGCATTCTCATATACGATTTGTAAAATTACCTGCAGTGCTGTAACCAACTGCAATATAAAATTATTATTATTTTTCGATTATTAATAAATGTAATCTTTACGCGTCATTTAGTCATTCGGCTTCATAAATTTACAATAATAAAATAATTTAAAAAATCAAACGTTTGAGTAAGATATATAATTTATTTCGTTTACTACTTATCGACATTAACGCTCTGAACTTAGCGTAACAACAGTTAACCTAAGAAAAGCGACTCCTTTCCAGAGGCTGAGATGTATCACTGTTATTAGACCGACCTGCGAGTACTATGGCAGAATTTACTAGTTAGCTCGAGTTACACTGGCTAATACTAGTTGTAGCGAGAAACTTAGGTAAAGTGGGGGTACTCTCCATCGTTAAAATGTTTGTGGTTAATTAAATACAGCAATACCACAAATAACATTTCAGATCCATGGTAACGGGATGCTTTCGGAGTGATAAATTTGGTCCTATACACTCCCAAAGTTTTATAAAATAATGTAATTATTTTAAATATTATAATAATAACCTTACATCATTCTCGTTAATCGTATCGTAAGAGAAGAACTGATTTCTTTCAAGGACATCTGGCTCTATTTCTATCACCGGCTTATCATCAAAGGTAATGTTTTCAAATTTGACGCCAGCACATCTTTAAATGTAACATAGTTGTGTAAATATTTTTTTCGCATTTAGTATCTCAATGATATATTTATTAGTACATAATAAATAAAATAATGAGTTAATACCTTGTTGTTCCATATATATTATCAATTTGAGCGGCAAAACAAGTCACACCTTTTATTTCTTCTAGCTTTGCTTTATCATGCTCGATAATATTTATTACTAATCTTTGAATGAATTTAGGAACAGAGATGCCATCGTGTTCTCTCGCTAAACTATTCAATTGTACGAGTGAATCTAAGAATGTTACCCATTTTTTCGTCCATTGAACTTTAGCATTATCGCATGCGAGGTTTGATGATTGAATTGATTTGAATTGATCTCTGTAATTTCGTTTTTGTTTTATTATAATGAGGACTACATTTTTATATATTATATTATAGCATGCACACCACCAGAATAGCGACGATGGTATTCTGCTGTTAGAAGTAGATCAAAGATGAGTTGTACACTTTTGATAATTGATGGTGAAATCCAGAATAACAGAAGTAAAGATATACCGTACGTATTTTAAATATTCTACTAAATCAGCTACTGACCGTAAAGCTTCAACGAGATTACGATGGTAGAGCTGATACTCTTGGCTGAGTACAAGAAAATTGATGTAATATGCGAAATTTGATAACGGAATTTAGCATCTTTTGAAATATACGACTTTTGTAAGTATGTATTAATTAATATAACTAGCACATTATTCGCTATGATGATAGAGACTGAATGGATTGAAAATGATGCAATAATATGTATAAAAGGGCTTACTTATATAAATATCCTCTATTTTGTAATATTGTATAAACATCTTCTAAAGTTAAATAAACTTTGTCTTCATTTTCTTCGATATCATGGAATTCGTGGTTAAATTTCATTGCTACCGCTCCTCTTACTTCTCCACTTGCTATTTGTATCTCTTCGTGAGTTACCTATTTTGTTTAAATCAATAATATATTTTAGTATGATTTACAATACCTAGTTTTATTGTTGTTGTAGTTGAATTCAAAATTCATAATTATTAAATTCTGTGTTGTCAGATAAATTAATTAATTGCACATGAAGAAATACTTATCAAATATTTTCGGCAAACACATTGAAACTACTAACCTCAAATTTATTATTCCCTTTATTGACCATTATAGATAATTTTAATGGGATATCATCTCTCAAATTCACTTCACTATAAAAGTGAATATTATTGAAGTTAACCGATAAGTATCTGTAATCCATGTTTCTGTACATCGCGACAGTTTCCCAAACGAGAACAAGGATAGCTGCTTCAGGTAGAACATTTATACCTACATAAAAAAAGTTAGAAGTGATATATTCATACAATCTGTTAAAATATATCACTACATCTACAAAAAACATCTGTAAAAGTCTAGAATTTACTACAAACATCGAATATAAATTCGTAGATAAGAGTTGCATCACAGGACATGCACACATTGAAAACTTATCGGTGTTATTTCTAAAAATTGCCTGCCTAGACGTTTTTAGACGTCCTTTAATCGTTATCGGTCTTTTATAAATCAATCATAGGTCACTACTCTCTTAATCTGAACTTCTCGTTTTTATCGGATAATATAAGCGAGCCACATTACAACCGAGAACAGTGTCTATTTAGATATAAAGGCAAATGCAAAAAGCAACAAAAGAAACAAAATTTAAAATAGTACTACAACCACAAAGTATTATGTATATATACATGTCCTCTGGACTACAATAGCGACTGAGATCACTTGAATAATGTGTTTGTTCTACTTTTCTATTTAGTATAACAATATTTAGGTTGCCTGATAACATTATAATACATAATGATAAAATAATTTTCAAAAACTTAATCTTTTTTTTAAATATATGAGATATAGCTAACAAGCATCCAGTGCAAAAGATATTAAGAAGTTATTTCAGCATATATATTATGTACAGCCAACCTCAAATAAAACGTTAGGGTCAGTCATAGCTGGTTGTGTCTCCTGAGTACTGAGGCCCGCCAGTAAGCCATTGCGCGTTGCCAATCACATTCTTTGGAACGAAACACAAAAACGAGAGAATTGCTGGTTTGTGGAGAAACATGTGTAGCGGTGAAGCTTCCGTAGACGAATCTTGCACAAGTTATACCACTCTTAAAAAATAAGCCTAAGAACGGAATAAAAATAATAAATACCATTCCTTAGGTGTCCTTGGAAATATTTATAGTCGTCATCGTGAATCGAGATGATTAAATTACGAGCAAACGCTGTACATTGATGGCGAATATTGTTGGACATTATATATGACCTAAAATAAAATTTCCTATGAATATGTAGTAATTTGTATGTTTTAAGTTGGTGAATTATATTTTAATACCAAACACTTTACCGCGAATCAAATTAAATTTAATTAGGATCTGAAACTTTTCCAAATTGTACATTATAATATTTGTAAGAGAAGAAAAAATACTATTCGATTTATAATAATAGAAAGATACTTACCAATCTTCACTATGTTCCCACTGTACAAAATGAGATAGAAGCGGAGTCTCTGTTGAAACTGGATATTCGATTTTAGGGTACAGAATATCAATTTTTGGATTTAACCCGTTCTGATACATTCTGAAATGTATGTTTTTATTTATATGTGATCTAAGAAATTATTGAGTTACAGCTCTAGGCGTCTTTTTCTTTCATTTCTACTGATGCCAAATAACTCATAAAGAATTTTTTCATCGAGAAATTTTGCTTTTGTGTACACGAACAAGTAATATTACTAGATACAAAGGTAAATCAACATTAATTAACAATATTTATAATCTTCGAAATGTAATATATCGATAAAGCTCATAGAACCACGGTATCACTAACAAGTGTTCTCTATAACGCGGTGCACTAGTGTCTTAATTCAGAAAACGAAACCGCAGACGACTCCAGTGTTTTATTCGGCAACTTAGGTGCTATAATTTTACACATGTAGATGCCGTAATAGTTAAAAAGTTGAAGTAAGATGAATTAAGTAAGATTTGACCAATGCTCATAGCCTAGTGTCCATTAAAAACTAAGACACATCAATGACAGTCATCATCATCATCATTTCAGCCGCAGCACGTCCACTGCTGAACATAGGCCTCCCCCATAGATCTCCAGAGCGACCGATCTTGTGCGGCCTGCACCCAACGGCTCCCAGCGACCTTTATTATGTCGTCTTTCCATCTAGTGGGGGGCCGTCCTAGGCTGCGCTTTCCGGTGCGTGGTCTCCACTCGAGAACCTTTCAGCCCCAACGGCCGTCAGTTCTTCGAACTGTGTGCCCCGCCCACTGCCACTTCAATTTGCTAATCCTTTTGGCTATGTCGGTGACCTTAGTTTGTCTACGGATCTCCTCATTTCTGATTTGATCTCGTAGAGAAAACCAAGCATAGCCCTCTCCATAGCTCGCTGAGCAACCTTGAGCTTTCTTACGAGGCCCACATTGAGCGACCACGTCTCTGTGCCGTATGTCATCACTGGCAACACACACTGGTCAAAGACTTTCGTCTTGAGGCACTGAGGTATTTTGGACGAGAAGACGTCGTGCAGTTTCCCGAACGCTGCCCAGCCGAGTTGGATTCGTCGACGGACCTCTTTTACAAAGTTGGACCTACCTAACTGGACTGTTTGTCCCAGGTAGACATATTCTTCAACAACTTCTATACAAGAGTTCTCAACTGATACTGGGGTGGGCACCACATGGACATTCGACATGATTTTCGTCTTGTCCATGTTCATTTTAAGGCCCACCTGTTGAGAAACTTTGTCGAGGCCATCGAGCATTGTGCCAAGATCTTCCAGCGATTCTGCCATGACTACGATGTCGTCAGCAAATCGAAGGTGAGTGATGTACTTGCCATTGAGATTAATACCGAGTCCTTGCCATTCCAGGAGCTTGAAGGCGTCCTTTAGGGCGGCGGTAAACAGTTTTGGAGATATTCCAATTTAAGATATTCGTCTCCCTGTCTAACGCCTCTTCTCAAAGGAATTGCCTTCGTGCACTGCTCCTGTACTCGGACCGACATAGTGGCGTTGTTATACAAGCACTTCAATGCTTCGATATATCGATAATCAATACGGCACCGCTGGAGAGATCTCGACACTGCCCAGGTTTCAACCGAATCAAAGGCTTTTTCGTAGTCCACGAACGCTAAGCATAAAGGCAGATAATACTCCTCAGTCTTCTGTATAATCTGCCGCAGCGTATAGATGTGGTCTAAGGTGCTAAAGCCCTTACAGAAACCAGCTTGTTCGGGAGGCTGGAAGTCATCAAACCTGCGCTCGAGACGATTCGTTATGACCCTCGAAAACAGCTTATAAACATGGCTCAGCAACGAGATGGACCGATAGTTCTTCAATAAGGTTTTATCACCATTCTTGAAGAATAGGACCACCACGCTGCCGCTTCACGTTTCCGGCGTTTTACCCTCGAGTATAACGGAATTAAAGAGCTTCTGCAGGACCTTAAGTACCGGTGTTCCACCCGCTTTCAGAAGCTCTGATGTAATTCCGTCATCACCCGGCGCCTTGTTGTTCTTAAGCTGTTTAAGGGCCATCCTAATCTCGTACAGGGTGATGTCGGGGATATCTTCGGTATAGTGTCGGGTCAGCCCGGCTCTTGGATCTTTAGCCGGGCTGGTAACAGGCTTAGTTGACGAGGTATATAACTGCCCATAGAACCTTTCGATCTCCTTTAATACCTCTGGCTTGGTGGACGCTACGCTGCCATCATCCATTTTCAGCTTCGTCAACTGGCTCTGCCCAATAGATGCTTTACTTGCGAACACTTTGGAGCCTTTATTCCGCTCTATCGTCTCTTTAATACTTTTGGTATTGTAAGATCGGACATCGTGTCGCAAGGATTTATGAATAGATCTATTGAGTTGCCTATAGGACTTAGCGTCATCGGAAGACTGCAGCGCCATATCACGCCGATCCGCCATGAGTTTTCGTGTTTGATCTGATATCTTTTGAGTCCTATTGCTACGGTGAGTTTTAAAGAACTTGGACCCAACCGCATGGACAGTTTCAACCAGCCTATTACTAATATCATCTACGGAGGCACAACTATCTAGGCAATCGAATTGGTTTTTCAATTCGAGTTGAAAGCTCTCGGGGTTTTGGAGTTGAGCATTAGAGGGTCGGAGCGTAGACTTCATCAGGCGAGACCTTTCTATTTTTAGATTGATATTCAATGTGCCTCTAACCATTCGGTGATCACTGCCAGTTTTCACTCTGTGGATCACAGTGACATCATTGAATATTTGCTTCTTCGTGGTCATGATGAAGTCTATCTCATTTTTCGTGGAACCATCGGGGATCATCCAGGTCCATTTCCTATGAGGTGGCTTCTGGAAGAAAGAGTTCATCATAAAGAGTCCCTCTTTCTCCATAAAATCGGCCAACCTCTGGCCCCTAGGGTTCCGTTGCCCATAACCAAATTGCCCCACTCCCAACTCTTCACCATCTCTTTTGCCCAGCTTTTCGTTAAAGTCTCCCATTACAACAGTGAAGTGGGTTTTCGAGGTATGTATGGCCCTACTAATGTCCTCATACAAAACCTCCACTTCATCATTAGGGTGTTCCGAGGTCGGTGTGTAAACCTATATGACCTTCAACGAATATCTTTTGGATATTCTGAGTATCAGGTACGCTACCCTGCTCGATACACTGTCAATGGTCACGATGTTGTTAATGAGAGACTTCCGGGCGATAAATCCGACACCACCTAGGGACTGTTGGTCGCCCTCCATGTAATAGAACAAGTTACCGGATTTCATGATTATCGTGTCCTCACCCTCTCTTCGGACTTCTGATAATCCTATAAGATCCCAGTGTAACTTATCTATTTCCTCTTCCAGCTCGACAATCTTCTCGTCAGTCCTCAAAGTGCGATTATTATATGTTGCCAGGGCCAGTTGTAGTGGGAGTCGGTAGCTGGAACTCTTCCGGGGATTCTTAGCACCCCCTGCCCCGCCGTTACCATAGCTGCTACCGAAACTAGGAATAGCGGGGCCGCCGGGGACTGGGGGCCTGGTCATTCTTGTCGTTTTCATAGGGGGGATTTGCCCATACTCGCCACGCTGGGCATGCGGGTCGGCGAGCGCAGATATTGCTTTTTGTTGTTTAAGGGGGGATGCTGCTGCCCATTCCCTAGCTTTAATTTCCCTTAGTCGCCTCTTACGACATCCACGGGTAGAGATGGAGGGGTCAATTCTAAGCCGGAACTACCACGGCAATGAAAATAATAAATAATGAAAATAGTATTAATGAAAATATAAAATTATTTTGTAATTGTCCCTACATGAAAATATGAATATTACTTTACATACTTTCCTATGGCTTCCAGAAAAAAATTGACACCATCTGCAGTTCCACGTTTGGTCAAAGGGATGTGTGTGCAGCTTTTATGTGATCGTTTCAATATTGCTTGCAAGATACCATGAGGTGCAATTTCAACAACTATTGCGTTATGAGGTATACGTGCAAGGGCTTCTTCAAAAAGTACAGGGCTCTGTAATATAAAAAGAAATAGAGTGCTCAATTAAATTTAGCCCTAGACCGGTGAAGCTGTAAAAGCCGCTGCGGCTTCAGGGCCCCTAAGGCTAACAGTATAGTCAGTTCTAAAAAAAAAAATCCATCTAATTTAAAAATTATATTCCTTATCCCTTTCCTTCTTTGTTGTGATAAAGTAGCTCTAATTACAGTAGAAATATAATTGTTGTCGCGTATTAATTATAAAGTTTTAAATATTTCCCGCAAAATCTACCACCACATAACCACTCCCCTTCCCTACTCCCCGCTCGCAAAACATACCGTTTCGGAACATGAGCGCATCGCCACACGGACAACGTCGCATGCTTAAACAAGTGATATAACCGTTGAACTTTGCAGAACCGCCGCTGAAAATATAACCCGCAGTGAATCTAGCATGGAAGGCCATCCTGCGAGTGAATTATAAATTAGAAGAAGAGCTATCCTCGAGAATAAGTCACGAGTCACCATTAACGCAGTTAATTCCTTTCTCCACATTTGCAAAATAAATATTGTTGTATACTTTGTACAGGTACTAAAATCTTAATAATAATTCAATAATACTATGCTAACAGACAAGCGTTTTTGTTTTCAATAAAATTTTGGAAAGTTGTATCACAAATATAACGATTTCGGCGAATATGTTATTTCATGCAATATTCAGTTTTAGTTTGCTGACTACTATAGTGTTTAAATTTGTAGGAATATATAATATATTAAGCGATCAATAAAGAAAACCAAAGATGTACATAAGTATGTATGTATATTGTAGATATATGAAACGGGTAAAGATTTGTTGTTAGGCTCGGAGCTTCATAGTTTAATTAGCATTCGCAATTCTATAACCAACTGACATACGTTTAACCTTAGAAGTAGAATATGTAGTAGTATATTTGCCCAATAGCAACTTTAACAATGTTATATCTGTATAATTTATTTTAGTACACATATATAATTTCAAATAGCTCTCTAGAATTAAACAACATATCAGAGCTCCGGTTCACATTACTTACCATTATATTATTAACGTGATATTCAGCGGATGAATATTTAGCAAGCTCCTCATTCCATTTATCTTGAGGTACTGACGTAGATATCCATTTACTACTTCTAGGTTTTGGATTTTTTAATATCTTTTTTAATTCTTTCATTACTTTCTGACCTATCAAAATAGAAAACGTTGTGTTACCATCTTTTCTAAACAATTATTTCACAATTTATCATTATTTGAGACCTGGGTTATTTAAGTGTATGCATTCAGGACGTGCCTGATCAATAATCTTAGGTTTTATGCTTATTAGATCTATTTTCACTATTAAGGTAAGAAGATAATATAATTTGATTTTAACGTATAGCCAAAGCGTGATAGTAGCTTTCCTAATTCGCTATGGTCACATACCATCAAATAAGCTATTACATTTAATAAGAAAAAGAGCTTCAGTTAAATGTCCAGTACCTATGTGGTGTGGTTGATGATAAACACCATATTTTGGTAGATTATTTTCTGTAAGAAAATTTTACCAGGTAACACGATCCATTCAGGTATATTGATAATTTGATGCTGTCAAAATCTCTGTATTAGTTTACGTAAATATTATATAGAACAGCAAAATTAGCTTTTAAGACTTGAAAATTAGTTGTGTTTCGAAATACGTAAAAACTGATTTGGGGAAGTCATTTTAGGGCGTCACACTATCAATGAGATAAACAAAAAGTTGCCGTGATGACATACCGATAGCTGAAATATATCGCGAATGATACGGCACGTTGGCACACTGTACTTCTTTAGCAAACACTCCACGTTTTGTTAGCTCATTGACAAATTCTTTTGTGACTTCATAAGGGCCTGATATTGTCACCGATTCTGAACTATTGTGGCAGGCCACGTCGACATCTGGTGGACACTGATTTATAATCTGTAAAAGAATATTTGTAAGGTTTTCTTAACTATATGACAAGTTATAACATTTTAAAGCAAATTTATGTGCATATTTGTATAGTAAACGCGTACAATGCAAAAATAATATAGAAGATTATAACTTAGTGTTAATTTTAACTAATATTTAACTTATATTCATTCAATTTTTCTATCTAAATGGTTTCCCTCAGTATCACACAGACGCCGCTATTCTCAAAGCCCACGATCATAAAATAAAAATATTATACATATTTCTATCGGGTATTTGTTTTCGCGCCATATTCGAAACGGGGCGTCTAAATGGTGCGGGGAGGGGTTCGTGGCGTCCGCCATTTTGTGGAGTTTTAGTCACGATGGAACAGTACTCGGGGACGTATCGCGCATTTTGCGTACGAGCTTATTATCGTAATGGTGATTAAATAGTGACTGCTCAACGTCTCTATCGTGCGGAATATCGTACACGCCACGCGCCAAGTGACGATAGCATTAGGAAATGGATCAGGATGTTCGAGAATACAGGTGCGACAGTTAAAATTCAAAATTCTGGTCGTCCTCGTTCAGTTCGCGATGAAGAAACAATTGAAGAAGTTGAGGCGTCGGTTCGTCAAAATCCGTCTTTATCCATCCGAAAGCGAAGCCAAGCGTTGAACATCAAAAAATCGTCCTTACATTCGATTTTAAAGAAAGACTTAGATCTAAAAGCCTATAAAACTCAATTGGTTCAAGAATTGAAAGATACGGACTATGCTAATCGACTGAATTTTGCGAACGAAATGCTGCAGCGATTTAACAACTTTAACAACATACTGTTCAGTGACGAAGCAAATTTTCACCTGAATGGTCATGTTAATAAGCAGAATTGTCGGTACTGGGCAGTGGAGAATCCGAGACGAAAGCATGAACGACCCCTGCATAGCCCAAAGGTCGTTGTTTGGGCCGCTATGTCTGCTAAAGGCATAATTGGTCCTTATTTTCATGAAGATCAACGAGGCCGAGCAATTAATGTGAATAGTGACCGTTATTGCGATATGTTGCGAATTTTTTTTGGCCCAGAGTTGCAGGAGTTTGCAGGTTTCAACTCAAGAACGTGGTTCCATCAAGATGTGGCCACTTGCCATACCTCAAATGACTCAATGGAAGTTGTTAACGAATTATTCCCTAATAAAGTCATTTCGCGAAGGGGTAACATCAACTGGCCTCCCAGAAGCCCCGACCTTAGCCCGCTTGACTATTTTGCATGGGTTACCTTAAAAGTAAGGTTTATCAAAACAATCCGACGAATCTAACCCAGTTAAAGCAAAACATAAGGTCAGAAATGGCAGCAATATCGATAGCTATGTGTCAACGTGTTATCGCCAATCTTCGTTTCCGTTTAAAAGAGTGCCAGCAACGTAACGGTCATCATTTGGATAACATCATCTTTTCCAAATAATTCTCCAATTCATATGCTAATAAACAATAAACTTTTTTATTGCATACAAATAATTTTTGTTTCATTGAACTTACAAATACCCGATACCCTTTGTGGACACCTTGTATAACATGGTTTTGAATTTAATTGTATTGAAAACTAATTATTTATAAATTAATCAATAGTTACTTTTACATTTATTAGAAATATTAAAGTTGAAAACAAACTTGATTAATCTTAAACCCAAGTGTTGACTTACAGTACCTACATCTTTATAAGACATTCCGACAGCTGCCATAGCACCTTTATCTAAAGGTGCTTCAAGACACACTTTACCTCGACACCATGTCGCTGAAATAAATTCTTCTGTAGTAAATGTGTCGTCCTGGTACGCACATGCCATTTCTCCTAAACTGTGACCTAAAATAAAATATTCAAAATTTATATTAATTTATTTCTTTACAGTTATAACAAATTTATAACTTATCAATAGTGAAGTTACATATGTTAAATATTAAAACTAAAACTGATTTAAAAAACAAACCAAAACTACATTAAAAATACAAATATTAATTTTATTTCATATTTAATCTACTTGTCTCTTGCTCTTCCTAGCTCTATCCCACTTTAGATGGGCTCGACTCTCCTAACTTTTTGGCGCTAGGTTCATAATCTGTCCTGGGTTGTAGGATAGGGCAGTTTTTTCTCCAATAGGAGTTTCGTCATGCTAGTCCATCGCGTAGCTGATGATCTTCCTCTACCTCTCTTATATTCAGTAAGTTGCTATGCTTTCTTCACTCCATGCCCCTTGTCTCTATGCATCACGTGATCATACCATCTGAGACGGCACTCGGTTAATTCTTCTGATACAGGGGCAACTTTGAAACTACCACGAATATGCTCGTTTCGTATTTTATCTAGTCTCGTTACTCCTGCAGACCACCTCAGCATCTGCATCTCTGCAGTTTGAAGCTTTTGGACATGCGTCTTTGTTTCTGGTCAACATTCCGCTTCGTACACCAAGGCTGGCCTCACCATCATTCTGTAGATCTTACCTTTAGTTCTTATTGCCATACGAGCATCGCATAAGACTCCAGTTAGTGATCGTCACTTCAGTGGTGCCACGTTCAAACTATGTGCTACATCAGCATCGTCGTCCCCTCGGTCTGTGATGACCGAGCCTAGGTGTTTGAATTTATTTATTTTGGGCACAAGCGTACAATTAGGGTAGTAGATTATATATACAAAAATATATCTTGTAACACTAAGGGAAATAGATGACCAATAACCGTAAAAATTGTTCGAATAGATGATAAAATCCCTCTGCAAATATTTAATCTGATAGGCAAAAATTTATTAAGCTCTTTTTTATAATTTGATTAAATTAAAATTATATAATTAGTGTATTATCTAAATCATAGAGTAGAAACAACTTTTTTATTTCTAATAAACGTAATGATAAAAATAAATTTAATTGCATGGTATGCGGTGTAATCGATTAAATGCATCATATTTTGGCGTAGTGTGCTAAGTATGAAAATTATGTTATTTGTATTTTGATGCTGCTACAGACTCTGTTTCGAGATAAAATATGATATAGAATTGAAAATTAGCTTAAAAGATTGAAAAAAAAAAATTTTTTTTGAAAGTTAGATACTATTTTTGTGAGGTCTTTCGGGGCAATGCGACGAAACCCATTTTAAAGAAGAAGAAAAAATGCTCTTACCTATAATAAAATCGGGGACTATACCCAATTCTTTCAACAAATCTATAAGTCCAGTTTGCACAGCTCCGATACCGACAAATCCGTTAATTATGTTGTCAAAGATATTATTATCCTTCTCGGTAAGGATTTTTTTGATATCTATTCCTCTTGGTTTAAGAACTTTGTCACACCTGTGAAAGTTTAGGTTTATTACGCACATAGTCTGCACAAACTTTGCCACTATTCTTTATAAAGTAATACATAATTGATCCAATTATCCTTTCGCTTCAGTTAATGAGCTAAATTTCGTTTTTTTTTTCGTAAATCGTAGCTCCCGTTGCCAACTAAAAAAATGGTTATGGATTCAGAAATATTATCATGTCTCACCTATGGTTGTCAAACTTGGACACTGGATCTCAAAACTAGAAATAGAATCCAGAATACACAAAGAAGAATGTAGAGAAGTTGCCTAGGTATTAAGTTAAAAGACAGAATTAGGAATGTGGATATTCGCAAGAAAACAAAGGTAACAGACGTCTTAACATTTTCACTACAGAGAAAATGGAAGTGGGCAGGTCACGTGGCGAGATATGATGACAATAGATGGACTTTAAGATCTGTAAAATGGACTGGGCTATGTGGTAATAGAGCGAGAGGCCGGCCTTGTGTCAGATGGGCAGATGAGATAGTAACGACGGCAGGTCGAAGATGGCTAGATACAGCAGCAGACAAAGAAAAGTGGAAGACCTTGGAGGAGGCTTTTACCCGAAGGGCATCAACACAAAGTACATAATTATAAGGATAATATTTTAAATGTAATAATTTGCGTTAGTTTTTAATTAGTAATATTTTTATAGTTTCTAATTTTCTAATTAGTTTTTAGTCATATTATTTTTATGGAATTAAATAAAGCTTTATTATTATTATTATTATTATATAAAATTATTAAAAATGTTAATAAATGACATTTTTCATTTGTTAGTTTCTGCACAACATGAATATTGTGTGGCGACTAGCGTAGTATTGGAATTTCATACCGTAAAATCAGGTAACCACGAAAAATGTAGGCAAAACGATAAAAAGTATAACTTCGTCTATAATTAATCAAATATAGTAAAAATTTTATGGTATAAAATACATTACTATCAAAAATAATTCACGTTATGTGTAATAACCATTAAGTTACATTGGGACTCCAGCAAATCTGTTACCCACGCACAACTGCAGGCTTGAGTCGGGGTGTGTCGTACTGTTTGCGAGCCTCGCTAATGGTTCGTTCATGTTAGTCAATGCTCAGACTGCTAAGTGGCCTCACCAAAAGTGAAAGCGCTCCGTCATACGCGGCCGATTGGTCAAGAGTTTCGTGGGGTTTAGTAAGTTCGAGTCTTACATAACACTCCCGAGCTTCCCAATACAGAAGTGTATCCCAAGATGGTTCCCCGCGCGTACAATAAGGAAACATTCACAGAGAAACTTGGTGAAAGTCAGAGCAGTAATAATTACATCGTAATCAACATCGATATTATTAGAATAAGTCAAAGTATCTGGGGGCACGGAAGGGGGCACGTTATCTTGAATGAAAGCATTTAAGCGTATTTTCATGCTTCTGCTAACTAGTTTATTGTAGAAGGCCGAAATTCTGCCTACTAAGAGTACTTTAGGAACCCTACAATGTTCAATGTCAAGTTTTTTTTAAATTGTAAGCTATTTTCGAAGATCGGAAGATCGGTTTTAGGTTCACATAACTAGATATAGTAGATTCTAAAGAATAGAACTTAACGAGTATAATGTAGGACAGATATTAGACAAAATTACAAATTTTTGTTCGGATTATAATTATGCAATCGTTTATATTAGCGTTTATACAGCGTAGTTTAAAACTTCCTTGATGACCTTTCCACATTAACATTTAGTTGTATGATAAATACCATACAACACAAGAATAAAGATACAAACGAAATAAGGAGTCCATGTACAGTCCACTGACTAATCTCGAGACCATAGCGGTCATCACTACTCTCTCACTATTGTATAAACTCACCTGTCGATAGCTTTGGCAAAAGTCGGTAGCTTCATAAGATCAGTACCCATACCAGGCCACTGTGATCCCATGCCGCTAAATACAAACCATAACGGACGCTTTTCACCTTGATAGTAATCTATACTTTTGCTTAAACAGACTGTTTTATTATGTTCATTGGTATCTGAAAATCAACAAAAACTATAAATATTGTTAGAAAACTACTTCTACTCGTAAACGTGGTAGAAAAAACTAATTGGGCATGGACGAGAAGTACATTAAATATTGAAGATAGCAAAGTTTTCATTAAAGGAATCATTCTTTTTTTTTTCTTTTTTTTTTTTAAGTAATAATAGCTACATTCACAGAACTTTTAGAAAGCTTACTTTTACCGAGAATCGAACCAACTAAAATGGAAAACAAATAGACCTTCACTATGTTATTGGACCAATCGATAATGTATAGGACAAGAATAGTCTCTCAAATAAACATTGTATCTTATACTTAAAGAAGAGCATTATAATATAAATTGAACTCCAATATTAACTACATAACTGTGTATGAAAAACAGCAACTAAATAAAAACCTCCCCTCATATCAATCTCACCTTACGGCATTTCACCGGTTTATATAAGCTTTGAAAATTCCCAACTATAATTATTTTTAATGTTAACCGTCATTTACGAAATACTAATGATATATAATAGCTTCATTTTTAATATCCTTTAATATCCAGTGAACAATAATGTTTTATAATATTATGTTTGATTGGTGTAATTTAATAAAATAATTGATGAGCAAACACCAAACAATGACATCTATCGTACAATATTTAAATCGAATAGATATTTTTAAATATTTTAAACATTTAAAAATAACATTAAAATCTATCTAAAACATTAAAAAAAGCCCAGCCTTTAATCTATAATATCTTCTATAGATATAAATAAAACGTAACTGATCGATGTCTGTACATATACGATACATGAGAGAAATTATTATTGGAGGCCTTTATCAACGCAGCAGAATACAAAAAAAATGATTGTTAGAATTGTTGTCTGTTTGCCAACGTTTGTGCGCGCTAATTTCAGAAACGGCTTAATCGATTTGGAAACGGTTTTCACTAATATATTGTGATGAAGTTCACTTAACATTTAGTGTTTGTTTTACTTCAAAATGTTTATAAATAAAAAAGTTATATCAATTTAAAAAATCATGTCGAACATTTGTTCGATAAAAATTCTATAAACTAGCTCTTCAGTTTAATTGACTGAAATTTTAGTTATCTGTATAGTTATGGTTTGTAAAACGATGATGATTGAAACTTCAAATAAAGTTAATAAATGGAGAGTTTCAAAAATTTTAAAATTCCAATATGAGTTGACCTCAGTTCTATGTGATAAATAATATTAAAAGGGGGTCAGCATAGGCTGGATATTTGTCGGTTGAATATAGCCGCGCCGCTACTAGGGATAGCAATTCATTTAGAAAAAGATCGTTTCGAATCGAACTCTTATGAATCGATTCACAAAAAAATTGAGGTCTAAAAGATCGATTTCTCAAAAATCGATCTTTTTTCGATTCACTTTCGGATTTGTATTAACAATATAAAAATGCCTAAAATAGAAAATTAAAAGGACACCACAACAATCGATCTTTTGTCATTTTTACTTTAATAAAGTATCAGTTATTATAGATAAACATAGAAAGGTATAGAGAGAGAGAGAGAGAGAGAGAGAGAGAGAGAATCTATTACAGGTATATGGAAAGAGAATTAATTTTAAAAATTATTATAAACTGTTGTCGTTATTTTGCTGTTGGGTAATAATTTTGTGTTAGTATTTTAAATGGTAAATGAGACCATAGAAAATGACATCATAATGAGATGAATAATCCATACCTACTAATATTATAAATGCGAAAGTAATTATGTCTGTCCTGTCTGTTGCAATTTCACGCATAGACCGCTGAATCAATTTTGATGAATTTTGGTTGAGAAAGGAGATAGGCTACTTTTGGAAATGAAATTGGAAGGGGTGAAAGTTCGTATGAAGAACCCAATTTTACTGTACTTTGATGTACCTACTGGAAAATAAAATAAGTAAGTTTCTATTTCTTGCTTTTTTTTAAATGATGTAAAGATAAAATAATTTGGTATCTTTTCACTTTGTTTCACTAAATATTTTAATTATATCACAAAATTACATATATACATATAGTTATTTTTATAAGTACATAAACTAAATGCAATTTATAGACCATACAATTGTCTATAGGTGCTATAAGTGCATCCTAAATGTACCTTCAGACTATAAACTACAATCATATCAAATTCAGTCCGGTAGTTTTTGCGTGAAGACAGACAAACAGACAAAAATTTCAAAGACTATCGTTTTACTAATGTGTTCTGTCCATGATATTAAGCCCCCTCCTGCTCGTATTATTTTTTCACAAATATCTTCAATGTACAGATTTCGACTCTTTAAATATCTTTTAGATGAGATTTTATGACTAAAAACTTATTCTGAATCTAAACAGTCGTCCAACAGCCGAAATCCGAATGCAAACTCTTAGTTTAAGCGAACTCGATCAATTTCCAAACCGGCACTCGCCCACTGCGAATATCAAAATTCATAATCATGGCAGACGTCAGAGATAGAAGCGATCTCGCTACCGTTTAAGAGCATATTATTATTATATGGCAGCCGTCGAAGAGTTAGCGGCAATCTCTCTACAGTTTAAGAGCATATTATTATTATATGGCAGCCGTCGAAGAGTTAGCGGCAATCTCTCTACAGTTTAAAATCATATTATTATTATATGGCAGCCGTCGAAGAGTTAGCGGCAATCTCTCTACAGTTTAAGAGCATATTATTATTATATTAAAGTATACAGACAGAGACTACTGCATTCAATTTTGACTAATTCTGCTATTATCGAACAAAATTGCAAAAAATACATGTTTTAAGCACAAGATTGATAGGTCATGCACACACACACTCATGTGTGGAGAGTCAGTTTGTGCGAGTTGGTCAACGCGTTCGAACTCCTTTGATTCGGGATCGCCACCAGATTGATCTCAGGTGAATTCTATCAAACTTCCGCCAAAGTGCCCGAATCACCTCTCTGCATATCAACAGCTGGACGATCAGTTCGAGTATTGGCATGACAAAAATATGTGCTTAGAATGTTTAATTTTAGAAACCTTTTTTGATATATGCGGGTTTGTAATTTTGAAACTGGAAATAACATTTCGACAATCCCATGTTTTATTTTAAGCGACTGAAAAAGAGGAGGTTGTTATTTCGAATAGATATTTTTTAAGGACTTTCAGTCATAACTTCTTTGTTTATAGCCTCATTTAGATTATTCTTTTTTTGTTAGAAAGGGGCTACCTTAAGGATGTTACTATTTGAATTCCATTGGTATTGAACCTTCGGCTTGAGGATACACAAGATAAGTCATCAAAATCATTAAAGTTCTTCAATGAATCATATTAAAGTGTAAATAGATATAAAAATATATTTGTAATCTTCGACTGGTACAAACGAAAAGCTCTTATAGTCATCGCAGTTATTTTAGAAAGTAAGTCATATTCTTAAATACTTAAAACTACAATTTATTTTATAAATCCACCAAGTTTAAAGTCAAATTTTTACTAGAAAATCAAGCAAAATGATAACTCTCAATATGTCTTTGATTAGTAAACAAAATGAATATTACCGTTAGACTTTAAAGTACACAAACTAGTTAGTTCAGATTTCAATTCAAAATCAATACATACCGAGTATTAGGTAACCTCGTCCTGTATGTCCAAGTATGTTGTGTTCAAACATATTCTGCAAAAGCGCTAGTTGTTCATAGTCGATGCTTTGATTCTCGAGAAGGTTAAATAATTTATCTACGCTTTCTTCTTGCCTCCCGGAAGCTAATACAATACGGGGTATTTCACTCTCATATTTCTTTAAATTCTGAAAAAAAGTTAACTAATTTTATTTCGTTTTTTGGACTATCTTGATCTTGATTCTCTCTAGATTTGAGGAAGGTTTTTTTTTGTGCTCCAACCGTGTTATTAATCACAATTGCACGTTGTGTGTTGATATAACCAATAGTAGTCACGCTAAGCCTAAGCCTTTTAATTAACCTTAATATGATTAATAAAAATGTTGTACCATCATGTTGTTATTATGATTTTTCCGTCATCGAAAGTTTTTGCTCTTTATAGCATAAAAAGTACATATAATTTGATGTAGTGCCAGTATTTACTACCAGTGAGCCATCATCTCTTTGTTAGGAATGGAAATTTAGAGAACATATAAAGTATTTTAAAAAATACATACGTACAAACTTACTTTTTCTTTAAAAAATCCTTTTAAAAGAACATGATAATTGGCACCAGAGAAAGAAAAATTGTTCATCGCAGTGAATCCTCTTTGAAAAGGCATTTCCTCTGTAAGCACTTGGACTTTACCTTGAAGGATTCCAGAAACTTGTTCTATAGGTTCAGAATAGTGTAGATTGGCAGGCAGTTTTCCCTTGTGGTACGCCAGACAAATCTGTTAATTTAGATAACATATAAAAAATATTTAAATATCTAATATTATTATAAGGAATTATTTTCTCAGCCAATAATACCTAAACAAAATTTATATTAAAAGCGTTGTAAGTTTGCCCTTTAATTTGTTGATACAATGTTTCGGTTACTCTAAAACCAAGAAACTTGTTTACCTTAGTAAGCGAACATATTCCAGAGGCAGAATCACTATGCCCCATATTTGATTTAACACTCCCAATTTTTATAGGTTTACGTTTAGCAAAAATTTTACTAATAGCATCGACTTCATTGCTGTCTGCTTCTGCTATTCCTAAAATTTATAAAGATAATAATGATTAACTACATTTTAACGGTAAATTATCGCAAGAGTGATATGATGAATATGTTTTTGTAATTCTTTAGAAAGTATAGAAATAGATTGTTTTTCATATGTGTAAATAAGTTTTACCTGAACCATGAGCTTCAACGTATTCAATGCAATCGGGATCAACATCAGCTTCTGAATAAAATTCACCCAGGAACTTTTGTATGTCTTCCGATTCGCGTATTGGAAGGAATGCAGCATCTGGTCTTATTTTATACAAGCCTTTAACATGGCACACTTGAGCGTATATTCTGTAGTATTTAAACAATAAAAGTTATCTACTATGCAAAGTAACTAGTTAAGTATGTTAAGTACAGCACTTTGCAATACTTATATGTTGAACTATTTTGATCTAGTTTGTTAAAAATAAATGGTAACAATTTGCACTACGATACGTTTCTTTCTCTTAAAAAAAAAAACTATATAAATGAATTTAACATAACGTTATGTAGTTTAGAAATGAATAAGCGCCATCAAGTTGTGACAAAATAAACTTACATATTAAACAAGGAGGAAGATAATGATCATTGAAGTAGTAGTAAGTAAGTCAATGTATTTCGTGACAAGATATTTTTCACTTTTTCATTTTAAGAAAAGAGCAAGTAATAAGGATTTAAAAAAAGTGAAAAACAATTTCAATAATTTTGAGGAATTCCCTAGAGTACCTCCGAATTTAAAGATCCAATGCCAATGAAATTAAAATGGGACCATCCTTGAGGTATCGCCCAACGAAACAAGAATCATCTAAATCAGTTCATAAGAAAAGAATAAAATATACAATCGTTCAAAAAAATACATAATAACCGAAGATGCGTGGTCACCTTTTTGCATTTTTGGCTTTTTGTAGAAATATTACTCCAATTGCGTCAGCCCTTACATAGCCATCGCCATTTTTGTCAAAACATTTTGTCTTCCCATCCATGCAGAGCAGACCGGCCCTGCAAAATTATGAATTTTAAAAATGCAAGACGTAAGCATAAAGTTAAAATGAGCAAGGACCTATTAGAGATACCCATAAAAATTCATTACAAGATTGGATGCTATAAGAAAAAATGATGTGAATCAAAACAAAAATTAAACAATATTTATTATACGTGTAATAATAAGAGACGAAGTGTATACTGTCCACGAGTCATTACACAGTATTTTATATGTATATCAAAGAATGATTTCTTGATGAGAGTTATTTTCTGTACCGGTATATATGAAAAATATTTCAAATATTATTAGTGCAATTACTAAAAAGGAGACGGGCATTTCTGAGCCTGATATTATTAAGTTAAAGTAAAGTTTATTTAAATGTTAATATATTTGTATTTCATAATTAAAATATCATCACTATGTGTACTATTTAGAAAATGAGAAAACTAAAAAGTAAGTTATGGAATAAGTAAACATTGCCGATGATAATGGATGAATGAGTTATAACAATAAAAATAAAACAACGCAAACAACATATTGTTAATTCAATCAAAAATATCAAAAACAAAGTATGAGTGAAAAAGATACAAAGTTCTAAAAAATCAAATATCCTATATACATTACAAAAATAATTATTTAAATCGATTCATGTTTATGGTTATAGACGTGTATATAATCAAAAGATTTAAGTATAGCTTATTACAATGAAATAATGTTCCTTTATAACATTAACTTTAAATGTTACTGTTCTAAGATTTACCTTTTCATATTCATACACATTACATGGTCCATACAACAGTTACCTCCTCCTACTATAGCTGAATCACAATCACCAGATTTGATACTCTGGTACGCTTTTTCCAAGCATGCCGTGGAACTAGCGCAACCGTAATCTAAAGTGAACGATGGTCCTTTGCCGTCTATCCAGTATGATATACGATTTGCTAGCATCGATTTACTTCCCCTGTACATAAATATAATAAAATATAAGGCTGTTTTGACCATCTTTAACGCATAATAGTTTATCTCACAAATACGTCGTCGTCGTCGTCGTCGTTGTTGTATTTACCCATAATGTTAGGAGAATGTTCGCTTTTTGTTTTGGCTATACTATGATTAAACGTAGGCATTCCAATACTAGTTAGATAATAGCACAGATTTGAGAAAGAGAAAAGCTTAACTAAACTTTATGCTTAATAAAGTTATCTTACCCGTTAATAACGAAATGGTTTTTGTTTTTTATTTGAAACATCGGTAGTAACGATAAATCTGTGTATGATGCACCAACAAATACTCCAACTTTTTTTCCTTTCAATGATGTCAGATTTGTGCCTAAAATCAAACAATTGGTTCAAAAAGTATTAATCGGGTCAGTACTAAAGAACAGGTATAATAAATAATAACCTTTTATCTAAATTGATAACGAAATGAAATAGAAAATGGCGGCAAAGAATTATAATTGTATTTGTGAAT
The DNA here is from genome assembly GCA_033032175.1 of Saturnia japonica. Lineage (NCBI taxonomy): Eukaryota > Metazoa > Arthropoda > Insecta > Lepidoptera > Saturniidae > Saturnia > Saturnia japonica. The sequence continues at coordinate 2,939,874 of CM065317.1, forward strand.
CAAATGTTTTTTTTTGCCTCATCAGGTAGTCAATTAAAGTGTCATTGTCTAATGTTCCTATAACTTGAAAGGTCAAGTAAACTTACTTTGGACTTCAATCACAGTAGTAAAGTAAACTTCTAAATATTGTATAATATATACATTACATTTTTATGCAATATTAAATCTCCCTTACTTACATCCGAAAAAAAAAGTTTATTGTGAGTTTATTGGAAGCAAATAAATGCCTAAAGTGTCTTCATTTAGAAAATCGATTGATCAATTTTAGAATTTACTTTAGGACGAGTAATATATAATTTTGTACCAGCAGCAACCAACATATTATAAACTATTACAATAAATCAATGTATTTTTAAAAATAGCCATATATGTACGCGTCGTATTTTGGGTCCAAACAACGTATATCCAGAAATCGAGTACTAGTAAAATTTGTATGAACAGCCATGACGAAAGTATTGATGCAGTAAGTAGTAAGAAAGGTAAAAAAGTAGTAATGCAGTAAGTAGTAAGAAAGATAAAAAATTAGTAATGCAGTAGAGTAGTAAAAAAGGTAAAAAAGTAGTTATTGCAATAGTAATAATGTAGTAAGTATTAAGTGTTGCATCGTACCGAATTTCGGAACATTAGTCAGACACCGTGTATGTTCTATCTCCACGGCAGAGAGAGCGATACTGAGTGATAGCGACATTTTATGTGCAACTCAGTTAATTATTTATTTACACCTGTCTAAGCCCGCGGCTTCGCTCACGTGGACTACGCAATAGCGCCAATCGGCCACACGCGTGAATCTTGCTGGCCCCGCTCCCGGTTATTTTGAAGATAAAAATACTTATTGTAGGTGTTCCTTAGAAGGTAGACATATACTTTATAATTAGATAGATAGACAGAATGAAAAAAAATTATGTTACAGGTATTGTAGATATATAGTTTCATATGCATTTAGTAAAAAGCTGTTATTTTACAAACAGACACTTGAATTTTATTAATTGTATAGACTATTTGCAGGTTTACGTTACACCTACACTCGCAGTGTTGGCCCTCACAGCGACTCAAGCTTAGCTAGATCCTCTGGAAAAGAACCTTCGAAGCCGCTGCATGTCCTATAAATTAACTCTATAATTTTCTAGTAACAATACACATAACATATACCACCCACATAGTAGGTATATGGGTTCTATAAGGCACTTTTTTTCTTTATTTTGCTAGTTTGGCTTAGTGAAACATTTCTCAGATAAACTACAATAGATAAACATTATTATACACATGTTATTAAACATAAAAATACGTTTGTATAATTGATTACATCGAATAGATAGTTAGCTAGATTGCGAACTTGCAAGGATGGTATCACCGCAAGCCGAGGTTTGGCCATTTTGGCTCCTTTCCGCTGGTTGCCATTTCACTGTGAGCCTTACAACAAATCCCGTTGAAGATTCAGGCGAACAGCGTTAAATTCAAACAAAAAAGGTGGAATAGAAGAACGAATAAAGCCAGGAAATTATTGATAGAGTCTATCCTATTTTTATGAGTACAAAATTGAATTTTAAGATTCTATTACATTCATACGTGAATAATAGAGATGAAGTTATATAAAAACGTTTTAATAAAGAAAATAACTTACCAGAATCAAATACTTGCTCCGTAAGTATGTTCCAAAAGCTTCTTCGACATTGGTTCCATGACGTGTGCCAGCTGATAGGACACTTTAAAAAATTGAGCGTCAAATTTGTCCAACCCTTTAATTTTACCCAAATGTTTTGGTAAATTTAGATCGTTCAAGTCCCAACGTGGCTCATCTGATACCATATCCACCTTAATTTTTTTAACAACAAAATTTTGGCTATTAATAACTATTTAATTTAAAAAGATGTGAATAGAAACAGACAGAGTGACTAAGTATTTTGTAAAAATCTAAGTCAATTTGAAGTTTTTCTTGCACAAAAGCAATTACTGGAAAAACCCTAGCAGAGGCGACTGAGCCTTTATTTTTAACACCAATTTGGAGTGTTCTGTGAAAGCACTCCCTTTAAGGTTAGTCGAAGGCAGCCAATACTCCAATTGAGGCGAAGCTTCTAACTAGGTTCACTATATGCTGGACCCGATAAATGAATACGTAAGCATTTCTGATGAACCCTTCGAGTTATAAGGAAAATACTAACGGATATTTAGCCCTCGCAAATGGGGGCCCTGAAGGTTCCAAATATAAACCATGTTTAAACCAATATTTTGGAAGCTCATTTATATTAATGTGTTTACCTTATTATAAAGATTATCCATAAACTGTGAAACACTTTCAGAATTTGGAAACACACCCGACATTCCACTGATAACAACAGCATCGTCATCCAAACACTCGAACCTTTTACAATTTGCACCATTAAAATTTTGCGATGTAGCCATTGTAAATTTAAAGTGACAAAGTTTGTTTCTTCTAAAGCGATGCTAAAAAAATCATATGTATATTAAAATTAATGTAAAAAAGATAGTCCTATTTTAGTTTAGACTTTAAATAGATAGTCTATGCTGGAAGTCTGTTTAGCTAACTGATATAGTCAAAAGTTTATTTTTGTATGAATTTACATGTTTCATGTTTTAACCTATTTGTAAATCAAGGCCTTGGCCTTGCAAAGCTTTTATTGGAGTTATTCTAATCCATTTCTATATTCTCCACCTGTATAAGCTATATTTTTTGTACTTTCAGGATTGGGCCCAAATCTTAAAACGAATCCGAGTGTTCGTTGAAGGAAAATTTTGTAATATGACCATATTAAAATCGAATACTACTTACTAATACTTATTAAGCTGTACCACTATTCTGTAAAATCTGGTGCCGAGCATATAATATAGTTTTTTGATTGCTACACTAAACTATCTCTAAAGAATAGGTGTGATTTTGGGAAAATGATAATTTATAAAACAATAAAAAGATCCATCTTAAGGCAATAAAATATTAAGACTTAAAAGCGCCAGTATGGAGAATATATATTTCATATAGAGATTTATATTTATTATATAGATTTAACCTCAAATTATTGTGTATTGGTATAGTTTAGTCAATAAGTTCAAATTTGTGTTAATTCTTGATAAAGCTCCTAATAATATGAGTGATTTGATTCGGAATGACTTCTAAAAATGTAATTTAATGATTATACAGAACCTAAAAATTCCAATTTTTATTAACAAATTAAGATGAAAAAAATCGCGTTTCGTTTTTCGCTTTTAATTGAAAAGCTATTGATAATAAATAAGAAATAAAAAGGTTTATATTATTCTCATTAATTTTGTTTAATAATGTAAAGAGAAAAAATGTTCAATAAAAAATTACCTAACTCTCAGAAATCTATAGCCATTAATAAGAGCTTTAATTTAACGTTGAAAATAGGAATCCGCCCGGCCGTTACTGCATGGGTGCACTGCCGGTCATGAGAGTATACCACATAAAAAAAAAACTATGAAATATCAGATAATATCAAATAATATCGAAATAAAAAGTAATATTATTTAATCAATAAAGTTACAAGCGAATTATCTTTGGTGTGGTCAGAGGCGCAGGTAATGAAATTTACATGAACTTAGTTTTTAATTTTTTTTTATATTTATTAAAAAGCTTGAGGCTTCAGTTTAAGTTACATAACGTTTTATTCACTTAAGCGAGAAGGTCGAATTCGTACAAGTTTGTACTGTTGTAAGGTTTTTATACCACGATGATGTCAAACAAGCATGCGGTCTACGATTGTAACACTAGAAGCATCACATGCGCGTTGCCGACTCTTTAAAACCCTATTCACTAATTTTTGAAGAACCCTATACTGCAATCAGCCTGTTAATGCGTCTATAAATACCCGTTCTAAAATACAACTTACTGCAGTTCTCGACATGCCGAGGTCTTTTAGAAAGTTATAGAGAGATTTCGTTAGTATACCTCTCGCTCCCACTTCTACCCCATATAATTTAACCGCATAGCCGTTTTTGGTTAGCTCATTACTTAGATCGTAATATTTATTCATTTTTATAGTTTCCCACGGTAGAGTAAGCTCTACAATTACTAAACATTCCATTTCTCGAGAATAAAGCAATAGGTCTGGCCTGGATGACGAAACACCCACATCCTCAGGGATTTTATGAACTATATATATTTAATTATATAAACTATAATTTAAAATGATACTTACACTTAGTTAAATGTAATCTTAGAATGCGGTCACATTGAATGCGTAAAAGAGCGATCCTTTTATTGCAACAATGACAACTCGATCAACGCGGCAACGATACGCGACTGTACATGCACTTGCTTATATATAACTTATTTAAATTAATTCCGCCCACATCTAGAATACGTCACTCGCTGCAAAATTTACTGATGTGTTTAAAACCTTCGATATAGTATTCCTCCAAACTTAAATAATACGACAAATTTGATCGTATTTCAAAACTCTACTCGTAGTAGAGACTGTGAATTGTTCATAAGAGGCCGGAACTGTTATTTGAGTTGGCTTTAGTTGATCCGGGCTGAGCTTACGAAATCTTCGCACAACACAGAGAATCAATAAAAATTTTGAACAACCTCATCGGAAATGAATTTATTTCCTTGCAAGAATTTGTCACAATTCCGAAAAAAGTGGTTATCTGTTGGAGCAAGTTCTGGGGAGTATAGTGGATGTTGGAGAAATTCCAACCCCAGTTCCTCTAATTCGACCATCTGTCGAAAAGTATGGGGTCTAGGGTTATCCTGAAGCAGCAGTGGGCCAGAAAGTTTGATCAGTCTCGGTTGTTTTACGGCGGTTTAACGGCGAGGCAAAATAACAAAATGTTTTCATTTTTACTTATTAATTTAGGGCCCAGATTAATATGTAAATCCTTATTTTTAATTTACACGATTTTCATTCTGGAATGTGTGTCTACATCAATTATCGTCTTTGGATCGTGAAAAACTAATTTTTATTTTCCATATTTTTCCATATTTCAAGGATAAGTTCATATTTTACAAAAAATGTCCACATTACTAATTAATTAATTATTATTATTTATTATTAATTACTTCACACTAATAGGTATAATTTGTAGGTGTTTGCGTTCCCGCTATTACATGGCCGAGCGGTGCCCTGTAGTGTCGCTCGTATGTAGGTTTTTGCCTTTCATTTTTCCATTTCATTCCCTGTCCCCACGCCCGCGCATGCTAGTACCACGGTGGTATTTATGAAGATTGATTAGCTAAAATTCGTGATGATATACAAGATGGCCCATATGGGTTACAATAGATGAATCTACAGACACAACGTCGATGCATAGGCAATGTGATTATCAGACGTCTATTTGAAGACAGACCCAGCAAATCCTATTTATTGGCGTGTGAAGAACTTCCTAAATATCACCACCAGATATCAGCAAAACTTTTTAATGATGCTATGAGTGTTTTGTGGTCAGATGGAGATAAACATGAACAAGTTTTCTTGTTACTTACTGATGATGCTCCTTATATGGTGAAAGCTGCAGAGGGTTTTAAAGTTTTACGTTGCGACGTGGAAAGATCATTTAGCCAATATAAGGCTATAATTAGACCAATTCGTCAGAGTATTAATTTTGAAAATTTAAATATGCACGTTATTGTGTACTGCAGTTTTCGTCTTGCATTTTTAAATGTGGACCAATAATTGTTGTTTTAATATTGATAAAATAACCTGTGTTTAATCGTTTTTATAAATCATATGAAAAAATGAGATTTAAAGTGATACGTTTTTTGAAATAAATTTTTGATTTTGCATTTTTGACTTATTTTGAAAAAAGCTTAATTTATGATAACCAAAAATGGTTCACTTTTGCATAGTACATATGGGGATCAAAATTATCGCAAATAGTCACCCCTATCACCTTCTAACGGGAATACGGCGAATTACCAATAACCCTGTATAACCTAGTAATAACCTGTCTTTGTTTGTATTGAAAAATTTACATTGAATAGAATTTTAGGTGATCGCGGGTTATTTATAATTACTTTATTACTAATTTATAATTATTGCGGTTTAATTATTAATAATTTTGGTGAAGTATAGAATACCGTTCGTGTCTCAGAAACGGATTCATGAAATACCTACTCAATGCCTTAACAAATTGTAGAGACGGCGGTTTCCACTGCGTATTATTTATAATCTATGCTATAGACAGTCTTCTGAAGAGCTATACAACCTTGTTCAACTCTTCTCCTTTCCATATCAGAACAACACGCGTTGGAAGCAATAGCTTTACGGTAGCGTTTATATCGTCTAGGAGAAAAAAGTTGGCAAATGTCCATACATTTGCTTTACAAAGTATATTAAGTGGAACAGTCTCCCAATGAGTCTATCCCTAATTTATACATAAGTATTAACTGCCGAAATGGTCAAATATGGTATGCCGTAGTATATCAAAGAAACCCATAAGACGATGATTCCAGTGCAACTTTACTGCCACAGGAATCAAACGTACGGTTTTATAATGATTAAGGCTCTCAATTATTTCACTTTGAGAGATACCGTGCCTATTTCGGCATATGTATTTACCACTAGCTGACCCGTGCAATTTCGTCTGCGTCACATAATAGATAGAGAGAAAGGGTTAGAGAGAGTGGGTCATAGGAACTGTATTTATTATAGGTGCCACCCGTCTCCCACATTATTCCGCATAAATAATAAAAATGCGCGTGGGGTACTTGATCATTATTTTGCTGCGGAGTTATTTTAAAACTGTCATATCTCCCAAGATATTCACTTAAATCAATTAACGTAAATGGCAATTTTGTTCAAAATTAAATACTTATGATGAATAGCTTTATTATTTCGATAAGTATTAATACCATGTTTATAAAAACACCTCGCAAATAATGCATTATTTTAGATCAATTTTTATTGCCATAAAAAATGTTATATTGAGTAAACATTAAAAGATAGACATAATTTTTTTTACACTTTTTTTAGAACTTTTTAAGACAAACGATTCCGTCACACATGGATGTTGCGTAACTTTAACCATTTACGCAGCGCATGCAATATTAGCTTCAAAAGGAATACATTTCCCCCGTTTTTGTAACATTTTTCATTGATGCTCTGCTCCTATTGGTCGTAGCGTGATAATGTATAGCCTTTATTTATCCTCGATAAATGGACTATGCAACAATAAAATACTTTTCCCATTCGAACCAGTAGTTCGCGAGATTAGCGTGATCAACCAAATAAACAAACTCTTCAGCTTTATAATATTAGTATAGATTTAAATAAATGAATTATTACTTTAACGTATTTTTAGCTTCGTACACTGGCGAGTTTAATGTTACAAGGTATTTTCTTCCAACTAACCAGCAGCATTATGAAAAAAAAATTTAATACAGGTAGTACAAATACAAAAAAATTAAATATAAATATTTTTTAATGGGACTGATATATTCAATGGAATAAAAGGCCCTTAAAATAATATATGAACTAACACAAAAGTGCCAAGCAAATCTGGAATAGACATAAATTATAAATAAATAAATTATTGTACTAAATAAATAAAATACGGGAATGACTTTATATTATCATTGTATTGCATATCTAAATAGTTTTACCTACTTAACATATGCATTTATTTATTTAGGCACACATTAAAGATTATAAACCACATGCGAATAAATTTCAAATTTTACATCTCTCAACTAGCTTTTAATCCAATATTTTTTAGTGCACATAATTTACATCAGTTGTAATTATTTCACAAAAATTTGTCACTGGCATGCAGAATTAATTACATTATATAGGATATATTAAAATAAAGTCTAGTATTTTCGAATTATATATAGGAATCGATTAATATTTAAGTGAATGATGTCAATATGATCCTTATTATGAGCGTTATAATGTTTGATATTGTATGAGCAACACATACTATTGGACAGTTGAAAGAGACATTGTTTTTATAAAAAGGTATATGAAATAATTTTGTGCTTCTACTACGAATTTTGATGTTGAAACTTACCATGCTCAGAAGTTGTGGACAGTCTATTACGGAATGTATTATTTTATGTAGGTAAATTAATTCACTTGCTTGCCTTCTATCGGAGAGAGAGGAGATTTTAAGGTACTTGGCACGTTCTAGGTGATTAACTAGTGTTCTATTCAACCCATTTCTAAGGGAAAGTGATTTCAAACAGCTTGTCTGTATCCATACAATGTTATTTGTATGAGTTATGAAGTATCGAGATCAAACTACACGTAGGTGTATTCGATTAAGTGCCTTATACTGCGTGGACGTAAAATGCATATTACAGTACGTCTTTGAATGATTTTATCGTATTTACAAAAACGTTAATTCTTAGGTTATACAAGGTGTCCAGAAAGGGTATCGGGTATTTGTTTTCGCGCCATATTCGAAACGGGGCGTCTAAAGTGTGCGGGGAGGGGTTCGTGGCGTCCGCCATTTTGTGGAGTTTTAGTCACGATGGAACAGTACTCGGGGACGCATCGCGCATTTTGCGTACGAGCGTATTATCGTAATGGTGATTCAATAGTGACTGCTCAACGTCTCTATCGTGCGGAATATCGTACACGCCACGCGCCAAGTGACGATAGCATTAGGAAATGGATCAGGATGTTCGAGAATACAGGTGCGACAGTTAAAATTCAAAACTCTGGTCGTCCTCGTTCAGTTCGCGATGAAAAAACGATTGAAGAAGTTGAGGCGTCGGTTCGTCAAAATCCGTCTTTATCCATCCGAAAGCGAAGCCAAGCGTTGAACATCAAAAAATCGTCTTTACATTCGATTTTAAAGAAAGACTTACATCTAAAAGCCTATAAAATTCAATTGGTTCAAGAATTGAAGGATACGGACTATGCTAATCGACTGAATTTTGCGAACGAAATGCTACAGCGATTTAACAACTTTAACAACATACTGTTCAGTGACGAAGCAAATTTTCACCTGAATGATCATGTTAATAAGCAGAATTGTCGGTACTGGGCAGTGGAGAATCCGAGACGAAAGCATGAACGACCCCTGCATAGCCCAAAGGTCGTTGTTTGGGCCGCTATGTCTGCTAAAGGCATAATTGGTCCTTATTTTCATGAAGATCAACGAGGCCGAGCAATTAATGTGAATAGTGACCGTTATTGCGATATGTTGCGAAATTTTTTGGTCCCAGAGTTGCAGGAGTTTGCAGGTTTCAACTCAAGAACGTGGTACCAGCAAGATGGGGCCACTTGCCATACCTCAAATGACTCAATGGAAGTTGTTAACGAATTATTCCCTAATAAAGTCATTTCGCGAAGGGGTAACATCAACTGGCCTCCCAGAAGCCCCGACCTTAGCCCGCTTGACTATTTTGCATGGGGATATCTTAAAAGTAAGGTTTATCAAAACAATCCGACGAATCTAACCCAGTTAAAGCAAAACATCAGGTCAGAAATGGCAGCAATATCGATAGTTATGTGTCAACGTGTTATCGCCAACCTTCGTTTCCGTTTAGAAGAGTGCCAGCAACGTAACGGTCAGCATTTGGATAACATCATCTTTTCCAAATAATTCTCCAATTCATATGCTAATAATAAACAATAAACTTTTTTATTGCATACAAATAATTTTTGTTTCATTGAACTTACAAATACCCGATACCCTTTCTGGACACCTTGTAGAAGGCACATAATAATATGACGTAAATGATAATGTATTGTATTCATTTTTTTATTTATATTTATCAACATATTATGTGCCATTCTATCAAAGCCCACATACAAAATATAATATTATACGCATAAATATTGGAAGAACCTCTGAATTTTCTTTTGGGGGTACCTAATTTTATAATTTCATACGTTTCATATGTGAAATTATGACATTATCCAGATAAATCATTTTAATATTATCGAATGTCCATATAATCATTCGATGTACTGCTGTCTGACGAAGGTTAAATGTATCCAAACAAATCACACGATTTGAAATGGATATATCTCTAGAAAAGGAACTCCAGAAGAAAATCTTTCCATGTCAGACATCCTGTGTTCACGCCGTCGCGTCGATGCGAACGTTCCGCCGAATGTGACGCGTGGTATTTAAATACAGGCAACGCAACGTAGCCAATCTGACGCCGACGGAAGATCCGTGTGTGGAGGTGTGAATAGGCACCGAGAGCTTTTTTTTCGATCTGACTATTGTGTTATCCATATATATGAGCTCTGAAGGCTCAGATGCCTTTTACAGCATCACCGGACTTATAAATAAATAAAAAAATTAAGAAGTAATTATGTGTCGTTTGCGACTGAACAAATCAAATAACCCGATTTTTTATTGCGACTTTTTTCCCATTTGACTATACTGTTAGCTTCAGATGGCTTTTACAGCTTCACAGTGGCTTGAGGGCGAGCGTTTATGGCACTAAGCCGCCAAAGTGTGGCAACATGGTTCAAGAGTGCCAAAGTGGTCCTGGCTGTTGCCGTAGTTGATACTTACATATATACATATTTCTGCCTCCTGGGAGGAAGGAAGAAACATGTGTGTATGTATTTAGTGATCGGTTAATTTTTGTCTAACTAGTAGAAAAAACAAAAAAAAAGGTCCTTTACAGAACCTATATGTCCCTTACAGAACCTATATATCTGTGTGGTGTGCACGACTGTAGTGAGGTGTGGTGTGTGTGAGGTGCAGTGTAATGGTATCTGTTGGTAGCTAGCGATTGCAAATGCACTGTCACTTGTATCTCCCGAGCGGCTGCTAGACTCAAGGGCTCCACACCGAGGGAACGGACCTGGGCATGAGTTGACGCAGGAGAGGGTGGACGTGGCGGGTTTTTTAGGGCAGGTATACCATATCTTTCACCATACCTAGCACTATAAATAAAATACCAGTGGACGTTAGAGATTTTATTAATAGAAAATAAATCAAATACAGTCATCTCAATATTATAAGTATGTACTATATAAAATTACAATGAACAATTAACTGAAACTTTGACTTAATTAATGCTAACAAATAGCAGCGCCTTCAATAAAATCTCAGGCCATGGCATGCTAACTAACCCCAGTGATTTAATAGGACACTTTTTACTAAAATTAAAAAAAAATCTTAGTGAAAATAAATAAATAATTATGTAGTTTACGATTGATATAAGCATATACCAAATTATCGTACTCAAAACCTGTCCCTTTCAAGGCATTTTCCTCCTACTAATACAAACTACTACATAAATACTACGCTAGTATACAAGGAGTTTTTATAAATATAATACAAACTCATTAGATCACAGGTAAAAAACCATCCATGGAACGTTAAAAGATTCGTAATTCTTACCCAAATTTAGAGTGAAACAAACCTTAAAAAATTATGTAATTAATTAATTATAAACCATCATAAACTCTCTTAAAGTTCACGAATATACTACAAAATGACATGTCCATAAGACATTTAAAATATACGTGATAATAAACATTCTAAACAACGAACAACTATCAGACATGCTTACACGACGTTGTATATAAAGACGTTCGTGTATGCGCAAGTTTTAATAAGAATCGCAACTATGACTCACAACTTTAATAATAAAAAATTATACCTAAACCACCTGGTGCCCGCGATTTCGTCTTTGCAGGATTAGTACTTCGAGTAGCTTATCCATCCATACATACAAACTTTCGCGTTTATAATATTAGTGGGATAAGGTTCAATTTGTTACTACCAAATGTGTATTAGAAATAAATTATCAATTTTCATTGAACTTATGGTTCACTATTTTGCCTATAATAGCTTAATAAAGGATAGATATATGCTCTTGCGGGCTTTTTGTAGGAATACTTAAGATAAATATTTCCATTGTACATTATACACGTGAAACCCTAGCGATTTTTGCAGCGCACATCAGAATAGCTCGCATTTATTTCTACTTACTTGACATTTATCGTGATATTTTGGACAATTCACACAATGTTTTTATATATTATAGCCTATGTGCTATTCTGTTGCATAAGCTATATTATTGTAAAGTTTTATTAAAATCCATTTAATAGTTTTTGCGTTAAAGAGTAACAAATATCCATCCATACACACAAACTTTCGCTTTTATAATATTAGTAGGATGTGTTATTCTGATGTATATTTTATGATTGAAGAAGCAATCATTTATATTTACCTGTACATAGTTCTTGTATTATTTTCGTATTCGCTATTTTTATTTCAAGGACATCGGGTTAGGTTATTGTATTTTATAAATTCGTCTGTTCAGGTATCTAGTAGATATAATACGATCATTTTAGGTGGAATAATATGTATAATTCTAATTGTATCTGTACCAACAATATTACATAATATAGTGTCAAAAACCTAAGTTAATGAAATAGAAGAAAAAAAACCACAGCATATCACTTTAAGATCCCGCCGAAAACTCAATAATAATATAATTTTTTTATATTTATTTAATGCCTGCTCTTTTACGAAGAATATACGTTGGCAGTAATTGCTATATAATTTAAGTAGGGTTGTCAACGCAATATTAGCTGTGCTGGCGTTGAATTAGTTACACTTATAAATTCAACGATTAAACCTATTATACTTAGTTCTTGAGTTATTAGGGTTTGAAAAGTAGCATTTTATCACTCACAGACTAATAATTCATTCATCATAAACCTATACTCGGGAACTTAAAATTGAGTATCAAGGTAGATTATAAAGATATAAAACAGTTTTAAACGAAATAATACTCATAAAACGGCAATTCCATTCTCTCACCAATAAATGCCGTTGTGAAGCTTTTAAAAATGTAATGCTATTCCAACAAAAACAGAAACGTAAAAAAACAAGTTCGGTAGACACGACGTTCAGGGTTGTCGTTGTTACCGCTAAAAGAGCTGAGACCTAACGAGTGTGCAATGTTCCACAGGAGTTTCTGTAAAAATTTAATTTAATTTTACATTTATAGGAAACTAAAAGGAATAAAAGGCCAATTACAAATTTTCACATAAAGAAGATATAAAAAATATAAACAAATAAAAAAGAGAGTGACGAATAGAAATACAAAATTAACACAAACTAAACTGATTAGAGAGCTTACTTAAAAATGAAAAAAAAAGTATCTTAACAAACTTTGCCTTAGGGAAGGCTTACTTATAAAAAATATATCAACACTATCATGTAAAGAATTAAATTGTTTGCAAGCCCGGATTAAAATTAATTTTGTTTATAAATGTTGTCCATACAGAGGGAACTTATAAAAGTTTCAGTTTTCTTAATTTTATATTTGTAGGTAACACAACTTAATTTTTTATAGGAGTTCTGGACAGTCTAAGATTTCACTGGCTATGATATTTAAATAAATTATATAGGCTATTTTACGTCGTTCATAGATTGGAAGAAAATGAAAATGTTTACATCGCTCTATATAATTAGGTAAATAGCAAGATGTTCTAAATTGTTGGTGTCGAAGGAAACGATTCTGAATGCGTTCAATACGAGATATGTATACATTATATTTAGTTAGGGTTTCACACTGGAGAAGCGTATTCTAAGTGACTACGAACAAATACACAATACAATATCTTCAATATTTTAATGCAATTAAATTCTGAAGGCAAACGAAGGACGTATCCAACGCTTTAGAGGCTCTGCTTACTATATTATTATATGACTCCAAGATCTCGCATTGTATTAACTCTTGATAATACAGTATTCATTAGTGTGTAATTATGTTTAATTGGATCGGGTTTGCGTGTAGAAACAAACATAGCATTTCAAAACCGTATGATCAAGTTTGTTTAGAGTGCAAGAGCTTTGGAAACTGTCTATATCCCGTTGCAGGTCAATTAGATCGTCCTGGGTTATTATTTAGCATAATATTTTCATGAAAACAGCATAAAGTAAAATCTCAGACTGTATAGCTGTAGGAATGTATATTTTTAAATTCATTTACAAAACAATTAGTTACTTTCTTTGATATAGGATTTATAACTTGGCAAGTCTTAATGATCAATAAATATTTACTTTAATTTATTATTTATTAAGTTATTACATCAATGCATTTTTTATTTATTTACCATACTAAGGGTAAGTTAAACAAGAATTATTGAATTAATGCCACATAAACCTTTATGGTTTGTGTGTGACATCTTACAATTCGTTGTTGGATAAACATAACATAAATATTAACCTGGTACAAGTAGAACATTATTTATCAGAAACAATAATTCATAATTCCGACACGTATCAAATTGTTTAATCGTAATTTATCGACTTACGACTTTAAGCCTTACCAATTTAGGAAACTGACTTTGATTTTTTAAATTGTAATCTGTAATTCATTTAATTTAAACCATTGAGTTATTATTGCACGTAACAGTGCATTTATTATTTTTTACACATTTTGTGATCTATCGATCGCAGTACTGATATGCATAAAGTAATATTTTGCATGTAATCAAAATTCGGTTGATCAGTCAATTGGTTAATTTAGTAATGCCGAAGCCCATGACACTCGCCTCTCTCGCGACAATTATCCAACGACTTATTTTTGAAAGAGTCAATATTAGTCCCTCTTTAACATGAAACTATATGAGAAGATAAATGTCTAAGTATTTTTGCATTTCTTTAAATCAAAATTAGTCCAGTTTAGTTCCAAAATGTTTCCACCTGCAGCAAAAATATCGCATAATGCCAGTTCGTTCGTATTAACATATGTATACAAATCGTAATGATTTATTTACTTATATTTTTTATATTTAGATTACATTTAAAAACAACTTACTTTAAATTTAAACGGCGATTAACAGTGTATTCATAAAATTCAGATTAAATTTTTAGAATGTATTATGAGGATTACAACATAAAGGAATATTACACGGTGTGACAATTACCATAATTTTTTTACCTACACCTAAAGTTAATTTTATCAAAAAATATCTTGAGGATTTCTACTCTATTATCGGAATAAATCGTGATAATGTAGCTTATGTTGAATGTTCTGGTGTGGGTATGTTTTTTTTGTTAAATTTTTTTCGGTAAAATACGTGCACAAATCTGGATGAAGAGTGTATTCAAAGAACTATGGTTCTCTTTATTAAACTATGCTGAATCTTGAAAATAATAACCCTAGAAGACGGAATCATAGCACCGTGTTAATGCTTCATACTTACCTAAGTAACTTACCAATCTCAAGTAGAATTTTTTTGTGTATTCTGGCAACTGTATTTATGAGCCTGTGTCCTCTCTAGACAAAGTTTTTAACAAAAAAGAAAATTAACTCCATGATTTTGATGATTTTCCTTGTGTATCTTCGAACCACCACCCTTGAGATATCTCCTATCCAACAAAAAAGGAATCATTCAAATCTATTCCTAAAAAAATTAATTATGTCAAAACATTAAAAGAAAACCGTATGGTGTCGTGGGACACAATATAGGAACGAAGTTCCTTATTAAAAAATTTAATTTCAAGTTCTATGATAAAAATCAAAAATACTACTTTACAAATTTATCTTAACTTCTTTATTACAATAACAATAACTAGCGGTGTGCCCGCGGCTCCGCACGCGTTTGTTACTAAGCAATAATTATTTAAATCCCTTTATTTTTACTCGTATTGTTGACAATTCATACGCCGTATCAATTGAGAAGTGGCATGCATTTCCCGTGTAAATTTTTTATCAAAATCGGTTGAAAACTATTATTCTAATATACAATTTCTAATGCATTATTAAAAATTATTAAAGCCTCCCAATTATACTAGGCAAGATATATGTTTCTCGTATACAAAATTTGATAAGAATCGGTAGAGAATTTATGAAAATTAAACTATTTTAATTACTTTTTTTTTAATTCTAGAAGTAATATTGACAATTCTTATAGCCCATTAATTGTGTTAATAGTTATACTTCCCGTGTATAAAATTTCATCAAAATCGATTAAGAATTAATTAACAAACCAAAAGAATATTTTTGAGAATCGGACCTTCTTTAATTTCTTTTTAAAGTTTAATTTAAGAATTATATATATGTCATTTTTTTATTATTCGTTCAATATACGTCAAATGTAATATGTATTAAAAGCGTCAAGTTTTTTTCTGACAACGGAACTGCCTTTGTCGGTTTAAGCAGAGAACTTAAGAAATTGTACGAAGAACAGATGTCAATTTTTGCCGCAAATGAGTTGATACAATGGAAGTTCATTCCACCCGCTGCTCCTTTTATGGGCGGAGCATGGGAGCGCTTAGTACGCAGTATAAAGACCGCGCTCAAAGTGACACTCAAAATAAGTCGCCCTCAGACGAAGTTTTATCAACTCTCCTCCTGGAAGCAGAAGCGATTGTGAATAGTAGACCTCTCACGCACGTCTCTCCTGATCCTGACTATCCCGAAGCTCTCACTCCTTTTCATTTTTTAATTGGGACGTCTTCAGTCAATCGTTTATCTTTTGAAGTTGAGGAAAGCGAACTTCATGGCAGAATTCGGTGGAAAAGGGCAGCCAGAATGGCCGACCACTTTTAGCGACGGTGCTTTCTAAAAAACTGAGCTATCCACAACAAATATCATAGACTCTTTGTATGGTATTATCAATATATGCCAATATGAAACCAACGCATTAACCATCTCAATAAAACTTCAAAAATAATTAAAATCATACCTTATTGTACCGGCCTACGGGAAAGTGTTTTGAAAAACGTGAAAGCTCTTTTATTCCTTTCTTACCAAAAGCATAAATATGAATAGCTTCTCCATACAAACTTTCACCCAAGTTTTATTTTCACCACATCTGGAATAACACAATGAAATTATTCACTTGTAGCAAAACTGTATAATTCAGATAATTTACAATAGGTATATCGCTTAGAATGTATACAATCCCGCGAGCCGTGGTTTGACAGCGCCATAAAATAAAAAAAGTCATTATACCGTACTGCGTACATAGTTAAATAGCTTAAAAACACTTCAGCCAATCTTAAAAAGAATATTGGACTATAACTTAATAGGTAATTATTAGAAATACAATAAATTTCTAATTAAGTATAACACTGTAAATAAATCAACATTGACAACGCTGCCATTTCATATCAACAAACTGGTTGTAATGGAAGCTGATATTTCCCTCTTACATACTCTCATCTCCTGTTTTTTACCCTTAAAGTTTTATTTTCGCTACAAAAAGTACCCTATGTCCTTTCCCAAGGTCCAGTCTATCACTAAACCAAAATTTATTAAAATTGGTTCAGCGGTATAGGCGTGAAAACGTAATAGACAGACAGAGTTACTATCGCATTTATATATTATTAGTATGGATAATATACAAATAAACAGCTATTTACATTACTAATAATTACAGTCATCAAGTAGACTATACATTAAACACTGTATAGCCATCAATCATCATAGATAGGCTATACATAAAAACACTGGTTTTGAAGAATTCTCTTTTGTATCTTCAAAGTTGATGATTCATGCCAATGAAATTAAAATGGGACCGCCCTTGAGATATCCGCTATCTACCAAAAAAAGAACAATACAAATTGGTTTATAAGCAAAAAAGTTATGCTGTGTTCAGCAAATTAAAAAAAATATATATAAAAAAGATATTAATACTAAAACTTTCATGTTATAAATATTCAAATTAAGTTACCTCAGTACTAATTGAAGTCCGAAGTAAAAATTAAAAAAAAAAAACAAAAATTGTTCGAGGCAAGAATTAGAACCTAGGACTTGGCCATTAGAGTCGCACTTACGACCGTTAAGCTACGAGCGTCTTGTCAAGTCTCATTGAATTTATACTACTATTAAAAAAAATTAAAATAATCTTACGTTACGGAAGTTTTTTCCCTTTTAGAGTACCCCTCCCCATAGTACCATAAGGAACTTCGTTCCAAAAAAAAAATTCATCGAATTGAGTATTTTGTTGATGTCGGTCGAAACACTGACAGCTGTAGTATATCTTATAAGGTCTATTTTTCCACTCATAAGAAAAACAAAATACACTTTGGTCGCGTTAAAGTGCAGAATGACAATCGTAAGAATTTACGAATAATAGATAGGAAATAGAAAGAATTTATATTAAATGAAAACTTTGACCCAGAGTGTAATGGCCGAATTTAATTGTGACTAAGTCGGTCGGTGAACTTTTGTTTACAGAATTCATTTGGGTTTAATACAATATCGGTGTCAAACAAGCATTCGGCCCATTTAACGGTAAACGGCTACCGTAGCCTATGGACGCTTGAATACGATAGGTATCAAAAACGTGTTGACGACCTTGAAACCACCTAACCCAAAGATCTCTAGAAACCCTACTCACCACACAGTAACACAGCGCAATACTATTTCGCTGCGATAATCTCTAGGATTAAGTTATATTTCACCAGTCGGGTTCCCAAAGTAAAGATTTAATTTTCATAGGAGAGTAAATCTCAAGATAAAGATAATATATTATGATGAATATTGTGTAACAAAAACTACTCTCCTTTTAATTTCGCGGTAATCAAGTGTTACTTTTACTTGAAGGATGCAACATTTTATGTTTTGTTTACAATTAGTACCACTGCCGTGTCTCGTACGCTTTATCTGTATTTTGTAAATCTTCAATTCAAATCTTATTTTTAGTACTCATTCCACCCTACAGAAAATCGCAGCCAAATAACCTAGTGTATTCCTGTGGTGAGTAGGGTTTCCAGAACTCTTTGGATTGGGGGGGGATTGGTTTGGTCAAATTCGCCAACTTGGTAGTGATACCTATGGTATTAAAAGCGCGTCCTTAGTCTACGGTAGCCACTTTTATATCAGGTGGGATGTATACTTGTATGCCACCTTTGTCGAATTAAAAAAAGGATGTATAAATTCCAACGCACGACTGGAGATTTATTAGTTTAAGTTATTTGTTTAATATAGGCGTTACTTTGCGTAATTACTATAACAAAATTTTCTTTGCTACTTCCGCTTGAAATGATGAAACGGTTATTTCGTCTTTCTGCAACAAAAAACGTTTGTTATTAATTGTTTACTTGAATCTGAAGTGGTTAAATCTTAAACAAATTGTGGAAAATAGGAAAAATCGAAAAGGAAAATGTTAGTAATTGAAACGGTTAAAGAGAGTAACTGAAACGATTAAAGATATGCGGTTGGGCCCGTAGGCCCGAACTATATTAACCTATAAGGAAGTGTTAACAATGTTAAGCAAAGTATAATAACACAATATCTTTATTTGTTTGAATAAGATTAATCGGGGTTACATTTATGAAAATAGTTACATCATATCCTGCCTTTTGTTATTATTGAAACACAATTATTAGAATAAGAAGTGTTATATTATTATGTATTAAGTAAAAGTAACATTCAAAAAGTCATTAATGTTGTAATAGCACTTAAACTTGAGTTAATCCTTTAAATGATTTTTAAATAAGTTTAAGTTTAATTATTTAAAGCTGCTTGGCATTTTGTTATAGATTTAACAAATAATAATAAAATAAAGACTATGTTGCAGATGAGACGTGAAACGAAATAATCGTTTTATTTCAGGCAGAAGTAGCAAACAAAATTTGGATAAAGTAATTACTCTTTTAGTTAGTTAGTTCTGTGAGAAACATAAACCACAAGCTTATTATCAGAGAAACAGTGTAACGTTTTTACACTTTCATTCCTTGTACAATACGGTGCTTTAACACGATACAACCAATACTTTTATAATACAATTTCTGTTTAGTAAAACTATGCACAGATAGCGTGCCGAAACAACTTCCACTACAATATAATTCAAACCGGATACACCGATTTATAACGGAAGTCGTTTTATATTTAATAAGTTTTAAATGAAGCCAACATACGTTAATGATAATATATATACTAAAGATGATAATGACAAAAGTCTAATTAAAAATAATTACGTTGTTTTAACAACGATTATTGACATCACCTCATCTAATTTTCGATAAGCCCGGGTGTATTGAATTTACGCCCAAACATAATTTCAAGGGATTTGTGTAATCAAAAACATGAACAGTAGTATTGGGTTTAATGACGAAACTTTGGAGTTTCCATTTTATTTACTTTTAGACTTGTTTCCAATCGGCTTCAGGCGTTTTTGCTTCAGTCTTATTTTTATTTCTAATTTAATATTAAATAATAAATATTTAAATAGAAATAAAATTAAGACAGAAGCAAATTCAAATTTTAGTTTAGCAACTATTTAATGCTGATAATTGTAGTCAAAATCATGAATTTTCATACAAATAAAAGATTTGCAAAGTGTTGTTAAAATAGTTGATTGACCAAGGGTCTGAAATACGGGTAAATCGATTTCTTTAAGATTTTTTACACGGGTAATTTATATAATACATTAGAGATACAAACATCTTAGCATTCCATGGATTCACCGTGCGGGTGCCAGGTCCATCGTGTAGCAGACAGAGGGAACACGAGCAGCCCCCGGCACTTGCCACCCAGGTGTAGGTTTAAGGGGCCCCCTTATGATACACATCAGCGCTCACCTTGACTGCCCGCGATGCCCTCCCTGCCAAGCCAGATTTGGTAAGAGCCTGTTAATGATGCTTTAGATACCCGTTCTAAAATAGAACTTACTGCAGTTTTCGACAGGCCGAGGTCTTTTAGCAAGTTATAGAGTGATTTCGCTAGAATACCTCTCGCTCCCACTTCTACCGCATGTAAGTTAACCGCATAGCCGTTCTTGGTTAACTTGTTACATAGATCGTAATATTTATTAATTTTTATTGCGTGGTCTTTAGGTATATTCGTTTCCCACGGTACAGTATGGCTCTACAATAACTATACGCTTGATTTTTCGAGAATAAAGAAATATGTCTGGTCTGGGTTACAAAACATCCACAACATCTGGGATTTTATAATGTTTTTCATATGTGTCCACTAAGATTACTAGGATTGAGAAGGGCTTTCTTTTAACATTTACTGTTGAGCCTTATTTTATAAAGTGAATTAGTCTTCTATTAATGGTCAATCCTTTTTAGTTCTAGCTACTGAAAGACTTACTGCTTTAAGTATGAACTGAAGTATTCTATCATGGCGACGTGAGTTGTGACCCATATCAAGAAGCACCTACTAATATGTGCCTGGCTGTACCTATTGCCTCACCACAATTATAGTAAGATTTTTCACAGGCTTTCCCCCATCTTACTAAGTTACTGTGGTCTGAGAGGGTCCTTTGGAAGGCATTATGGTAAAATTTTAGTAGGCCAGAAGACCAGTCATATAAAAAGGCACGCCACTTTAGTGCTACTGGGATGCAGAATTCACCTATGGCTAACCACTCGTTTTGAATTTCTAAATTCATTGCGTGCACTCTATAGGTGTCATTTTCATCTTGTTGTAGAAAGTATTTCATTGTGCCTCGGTCATCCTTTTTCTTTCTCAAATCCAACTCCAGCCTTTCAACCTATGCGCCTGCCATAAATTGTTTATGGAATTGAAGTCTTGACTCTAGTTCGGTGGCACATTTGCCTTTTGGGAGAGATGTAATTATTTTGTCTTGGGATTTCCCCAAGATATACATTTTGGTGAATCTATGATGTTTATAGAGTTCTGATGGTTTCTTTAATTTCATCCTAAAACTATTATGATCCCTAAATAAAGTTGAGGGGTTAGCCGAATGTACCAGTCCAAGCCATATCCTCAACATCTTTATGCATCTATCTTTGCCAACAAAGTCATATATCAGAAAAGGTCAAGTCAGACGAGATGTAAGATAGTTGTTGTATATCCAAAAAAAATTTAATATTGCTAATTGGCTAAAGGTCTACCTTATTGAGGTCACTAAGGAAAATATCAACAACTGCGTCCAAGGGTGGTGTGTACGTCCCTTATAATCTACCCTTCTTCAAGAAATTTGAAAGACACCGCTCCAACAACTGTGGTAGTATATTGCCTACCTATTGAGAGCCCTGGATTGTATGAGGTAAATATATTGTCCCATATACCCAGACACAGACAATGGCATTTACTTGGTTTTGCCCTCTTTCCATCAATCTATGTACAGAACTCTGCCACTTCATTCAAAAGTGCCTGACATTGTTTTAGATTACGTGTCAGTATTGTGACAAGCAACAGCCTTGGAACAGCCCCACTTTATATTGTGAGGGTTTTGTGTGTTCCTTGTTTGCTGATATGGTAAATTTTAATTGTGAATAATATGAAGTTATTATGTCAATAACTACAATGGGAAAGTTATACCACTTCAAGGCGAAGACCATCAGTTCGTGCTAAACTGAACCAAATGTGTCCTCAATGTCTATCCAGCAGACTGTTATTTGCCTCTCATGTGTCCTGGCATCTTTGAGACTTTCCACTAGTAAAGTGTTATGTTCCAAACATCCAGAAATACCAGTCAAGAAACCTTTCTGGTGTTTGGGCTTGAAATACCTATTGTTGATCATGAAGTGTGTAATTTTATAGCGTGTAATATACTGAAAACAATTTTGGAAATTGTATTGGTTAGAGCTATTGGTCTAGTGTCTTTTGGATGAGTTACTTCCTTTTTCTTCAAACGAGGACAATAATTGCCTTGCCGAATGCTGTTGATATTTTCTTACATGACCAGATCTTAACAAATATATTTAATAGATGTTTAAGATTTGACGGACATTTCTTGTACACTAAATACGGAATGCCATCAGAGCCGGGAGCTGACTTGGATGCTTTCTTTATAATTTGGTTGCTTATTTCCTCAGGGGTAGGTGGATTGCTTTGAAAATTAGTAATAGGATTCTTAGGTCTTCGGATGTTTGAATCTCCATACAGTCTTCCATGCTTCGGCACTTCATATGTGCATTTAAAATGATCGTAAATCTGTTCGTTGGTCAAGTGAAGATTTCCTTTTTGTCCACTGAAAATGTTTTTCGAATTCTGGAAAGGGTTTTTATCAAACTCCACTTCATGTTTTGATCTGTTAAAATTATCTCGATCTTTTGTAATTTGTACCGATATTCTTTGAATTAATACATCTGTAGCGATATCTACATAGCGACACATAGCGACATCTATCGAGCCACATACGACGCATCCTACATCGCGCTATAGAAATTAACTCTTCAATTGAGTGTATATACAAGAACCCGACTACAACCGTTGGGCAGCTGCCCGCCAGACATAACACCCGTCTGGTCGGAGGATCCTCCCTATGCAATGGTTCTTCTACACTGGTGACCCCGAGCATGAAAGTCAGCGCAACCTTCTTCGCACAGCTACATCGTGACGTCATCAACACTTCCACAAGCTTTCGAGCAGCGAGTCATACAGCCAGTCCAGCATCCACGGGTATCCTGACCACCAGCATGCAGCGGACGCGCGCATTCCTGGTCATCACCCACAGCCTTCTCAGCGACCTTAGCACAGCACACTGCACTTCGGCCGGTCAGCAAGCAGAGACGCACTTCTCTCCTGGTCGACGCAGCAGCCAGTCACTACGCAGCACTGCAACACTCCGACTCACTGGAGCATTCTTGCAGTATCACTCCGACTCACTGGGGCATCACCCCGACTCACTGGGAGCATCACCCCGACTCACTGGGTCATCACCCCGACTCACTGGGGCATCACCACAGACAGTTCCGACTCACCGTGAACTATGTGGCATCTGGTTCCGACTCACTGGAACATCCCACTGGCCCGGCAAGCATCACTAGATGATGTATGGACGACTCAACCTGCTATCGACCTCCGGTCTCGGTGGGGAGTGATGTAGCGACATCTACATAGCGACACTTAGCGACATCTATCGAGCCACATACGACGCATCCTATATCGCGCTATAGAAATTAACTCTTCAATTGAGTGTATATACAAGAACCCGACTACAACCGTTGGGCAGCTGCCCGCCAGACATAACACCCGTCTGGTCGGAGGATCCTCCCTTTTCGATGGTTCTTCTACACATCAATTAAATTAAATTACATTTTAGAAATCGAAAAGAAAAACAAAAATTACATTTTTATTATTTCTCAATAGGTTTTAATGAAATTTTGTACACGGGTGTACATATATGTCACGCCACAATCAGAAATTACAAGAAAAAATCTCATCAGGTTTAGATAAAAAATAACACTTTTAGAGATAATTAGATATAAGTAAAAACAAGGAATATGAAACGAAGAAATTACTGAGCAATAAACAGGAGTGAAGGCGCGGGCAAAGTTAAATATTTATAAGGTTGCATATAACTTTACTTAAAATACATTTTAAACACCTACTTATGACGAGGAAATAACTTTTTTGGTTAGGTTCATTGTTTTGCTGTTCAAAAGGCTTAGTAAACAAAACAATACTTAATTGTACTAAATTAGTCATTATGGATTGAAGTTAATACCTGATTAGATTTTAAATCCTGTCACTATATAGAATTATTTTATTATAACAGTTTGTAGGACAAAACAATTTTATTAACAGAAAAGAAAACAAACTTCAATAATTTTGAAGAGCTCTCTTGTGTATCTTCGAAGTTGAAAGTTCGATGACAATTAAATTAAAATGGGACCAACCTTGAGGTATCCTCTATCCAACAAAAGAAGAATCATTCAAATCGGTTTATAAACAAATAAGTTATTGCTGCACATCCATAAAAAAATATACATTCGAATTTAGTAACCTCCCGTGTTTTGCTGAAGTCGGTAAAAAATGAACTAATTTACTATATTACCTAATGTAATTTATAATCCATACTTTAAGTAATAAAGCTGAAAAGTATGTTTATTTGTTTAAACAAGTTAATATCTGGAATTACCAGTCGAATTCAAAAAAATCTTTTTGTATATGATACCTAGATTCACGAGGAATAGTATAGACCAGGGGTAAGCAACCCGCGGCCCGCGAGTCATTATTGGCCCGCCAAGCATTTCTAAAATTGAATTTATTTTATCGACTTTCTTTCATCAATATATTGTTATTAAATTAATTTTATTAAAATGGTAGTACATACTAAACCGAAATATTTTTTAATGGCGAATACTTGTCGACGACGTTTTTAAACATGCAATACAAAAGCGCAACGCCTGCGCGATTTTTTTTCTGACGAGACACTTGTCGGTGACTTGTTCAAACATGCTAACGGACGCGATACGTCTGATGTATATGAAATCTTTAGTTCTTTTATTTATTTTTTATTTCAATATTTATTTTAAATAAAGTTACGTAAATTGTTAATAAGAGTTAATGTATGTGCGGCCTGCCATAAAAAAAAAAATTAAATTGGCCCTTTGATCAAAAAAGGTTGCTGACCCCTAGTATAGACTATCTAACATTGGGATACAACTCTCAGCTATCCTTAACTATTGATTTTTGTTAATAATTCGGAATTTGAAGGCCTCCCGAAATGCTTTATCCGCTTGCACTGGCCTAATAGCTTTATGATACGTAAGTAACAATGTTGTACAAAAATATTGGTCCTTAGTATATCTAAAAAAAGTCCGCGATACCATAACCCTATCCAATATACATAAGCCACAATAAGGTATATTGCGATTTATTTTTTGCAGATTTTAAATTTATTTATGAGTATTATTTTTAGCCAAGGCATATTAATGATTCAAAACAAAAGTTACTTCACTATAAAGATAATTTTATGAAATTGAGCTTTCTCCTTTATAGCTTTATTTCATGTAGCTTTTTAAGCTACAGGGGTGCGTGTGCGGCGCGGAGAATGTCGGATAAAACTGATACGGGTGAAACCGTTGGGCACAGCCTGTCAACTATAATCACATATAACGCTAATCGTAAAACAATCACGTAAATTAAATAAGTGGTTCTCAAATTATTAGCATACAAACGTATAGGGAGACAGCTGATACATTCCGTTTAATCTCATCTATATAAATAAATAAAACTTAAGTGTCTGTTTATAATGTCAAAATAACAGCTTTTTACTAAATGCATATGAAGCAGTGATGGCTCAGTTGACAGCGTGTATGGACTCCGTTGAAAATCTGTCGCCAAACACCAATAGGGGTGTGCCGGCAGCTGCTCTCAGCGCGATATCATCTTGGGCTACATCGTCACTTAAGATTAGGTGAGATTGTGGCCACAAAGCTAAATCAATAATGATAAAAAAGCGCATACGGTACTCATAACAAAAAAAAAAAACATTTTGAAAATGTTGTCTGTCTATCTATTTGTTCTGGGTAATCTCAGAACGGTGGGACCGATTTTGACGGGGCTTACATTGACAGATAGATGATGTTATAAAGAGTAACTTAGGTTATTTTTATTTAGTTAGTTTATTTAACTAAAGAAGCAGTATCCAGTACCGCGTGCAATCTACTTTATATAACGTTTGGATGTTTGTCACTCAGTCATGCAAAAACGGCTGAACAAATTTGGATAATTTTTGGCACATATATAGCTTATAACATACTAGCTACGCCACACGGTTTCACCTGTGTTAATTTTATCCGACAAACACCGCGCCACCAACGCACCCAGTTAGTTAGTCGTCTATCATAATTGTTCTTCGCGCAAGTACAAATTATTTTAATTTTTCATTATATACTAAACTATTAGTTCAAATAGGATATTCTAAAGAGCAAAATTTAACTTTATATAATTGGCTTTATGATAAAGTAACTTTAGTTGACCATGACTAAAAATAATGCTTTTAAATCACTTTTTAATTTTAAATAAATCTTTGTCACAAAATACTTTATTCTGGCTTATAAATAAGAGATAGGTATATGCTTTTGCTGACTTTTCTTAGACATACTAAGGGCCAATGTTAAACATTGTATTTCCGTATCATTAACGATTACGCCAGCGCACACGGATAAAACAGTTCTGGAGGGCCTCGACTTCCGACTTATTTAACAAAAATCAATACTTAAGATTATCTGAGAATTATAGCCTACTCTTAAATAGCCTATACTATTCGTCGAGAGTCTGGCTATCATATACAAAAATATTTTTTTGAATCCGACTGACAGTTTCAGATATTAGCGTGTTTAAAGAAACAAACAAAAAACTTTTCCGCTTTATTATATTAGTATAGAAGTATATTAACATTTAAGATGTTTTCTGTCCAAATGAATACCTCATACTGAAGTCCACATAGACGAAATTATATGTAGAGGGTAGTTGACAATATATTAATTAAAGAATGCTTCCCGTGCCCAAAAAAAATATTATGCAACAAATATATTATAACCCTCCTTTTGGTTTCATAGTAGTCAGGTTGTAAATAAAGTGATCTTCCAACGTTATACACATCAGTTCTGACTTGGTACTTGTTAAGCGGACTGGTTTCCGTCACTAGGCCGCTGATGGACCCTTTTAGAGTGACGGTTGTATTTTCTTAGTCCAGCAACCAGATGTCCTTTTAGTAAGCTTGCAGCTCGCTTAAGCTGGCGTAGACCTCCCTGAGCGTCCTTGGTGTCCCAGGATAGTATTCCCGTTAGGAAAGACAGACAGAGATTTAAAAAATTGGTGTTTTGTTATAAGTACCGTATATACTTTCAAGTGCATTTTGTAAAAAGCTATTAATTTAATATGACAAACAGACACTTCGATATTATTAACTGCATAGATTGTTTAATGGTTTAGGTAAAGAGAACGAGCTGGTCTCTGGTCATTTTTATTTATGATTTAATTTTCTATTTTATTAATAATTACTTGTTCCTTAGAACTTAACCCTAACGTAATAAAAATGTAGATTACAAAACAAGTGAAGAAAAAGAGAATTTAATTCAAGGGACTTAGTTGGATCCCGCGAGCAGCGAAGGATTCTAGAGTAGAATCCTGAGCGAAGCAAGAGATATAAGGACAGAGATTAAAAAAAAATTCACGAGTTATGTACTCTACTTCTTAGGCGGTCATACTTTTGGTTTGTCGTGCTTAGAAATCAGTAATGCGGTAATGAAACGGGTTATAAAGAAAGAAAGAATGAGAGAAAGAAAGAAAATACATTTATTGTCTTAAAAATACGAGCACACAGTTTTTACAAAGAAAATTAACATTACATAGAATACTAAAAATTAAAGAAAAAAGAAGTTAAGATAAGACAAAGATCGCGACCACCATACATATAGGAATAAACCCAGCAATTATTTTTACTTCAAGAAGTTTCACTTCTATCACGTACACGTGCAATTTTTTTATACATAATTTTCATTCGCATCGCATTGTTCAATTCGCATTAAGAAGCAATTCGTGCTTGTTCTAAATTTAATTTTTTTTATTTTCTTGTGAGTAAAAGAATGTTTTATTCACTGTTATCGATGAATAAAATGCCCTTTTTAAAGTGACAATGGTAAAGTATATTTTAATACCATACCAGAGATTAAGTTTATGATTCAAAGAAAGAACTCTATGAACTTGTCTTCACACGACGATCCTATACCAGAGATGCAACGAGTGATATTGACGAGGAAAACGTCAACGACACGCTGCGCGTTCGACGCGTGACAAGACGTACTCGCAGCACGCTCACCGTGAGACGCGATCTACATGAAGAGCGGCTTGCGATGAGATGCGACATTCTCGTAGCGCACCCGCCACACAGAACTTTTGACACTTCTAATTTACTTCATGGTAGTCACCAAATTGAGCTCGTTTCAACAAATAAACTTGTTGTGTACACACAACAATCAGCTGTGACTCGCCGACGATTCCAAAGTTGACCAGTGGCGATACTCCCACTCGTGGAAGTGGCGCTTTAGTGCCAAACAAGACTATAGCTGTAGGTCTCCGAGAAGTATACCATATATGGTTTGTCAATCGGTTCGTGAGCGTTATTTTAACTATGAAGTGCCGTATCCCTTTAATGCGTTAAAGTAGATTTTTTTTTTTTACAGCAGTATGCGGCCATAGCTAAAGCTCAACATTATTATACCGCAAGTCGTTTTTGAGAAAAATATCTTTACACACAAACATACAGTCAGCCAGCCTGATAGACAGACGGACAACAAAGTGGTCCAATGAGGGTTCCGTTTTTTTTTCATTATGAGTTAGGGAACCGTAAAAACTACTATATGACAGTTTGAGATATATGCCACAGAAGGGTTGCATTTAATTACTGCTATATATCTTTGTAAATACATAAAACCTAGTTTTTTTTTCTGTACGTTGGATTTTAACATTATTCTCTTATATGTTACTTAAACATACAGCAGTGAAGCTTTTTGTTTGCTTTTATATAATATTTTATATAAAGTATTTTCTTCAACAAACCGGTAGTTGACGTGAGGCTTATTAGTATTTTGTTGAATCTGTTGATTAAAATAAGTAATTAACTATTTGTATTATGATAACGTTTTATTTTCTAAGCTTAACTACATAGTGTTTTTTTAAATACCGAGCAAAACTCGTTCTCCCAGATATTAAGTATTAAATGTGTATAATTTATTTATTTCTATTTCATTTTATTTATTTTGGTTCACGAACATAACATAGCATTATAGGTTGTAAATAAAAATTATTCATAATGTAAAATTAATGTGCTCAGACAACATTATTAAATAATAAATTTAACTATATACTTACAAAATAATGAACATTAAATTAAAATAATTAATATAAATAAGAATAATAAGGTAATGTTAAAGAAATAATAATTAAAGAAATTAAAACTAATTGAAACTAAAAGAAAGAGCAACATATTAATATTGTTCTTCAGAATTAAATGACTGATATTACAATATTGTTTTTTTTTTTAACGTTATTTTATTTGGAAATATATGTAAAGTTATGTGTAATTTATTAAATGTCTTAGAAATTTTATTAACTGGACAGAAAAAACTTTCATTGTTAAAGGAATGAGGGATGTAAAACGGGACGGCTAATCTGATATGGAGCCAGGAGGTGGATAGTGGAGTTCTTCAGTAGCTACTAGCAAACTCCTCGAGTTTTGCCTCATATGATTTGTATTGACGAGTCCTATAGATTGAAGCTCAGTAACGAGGGTCTGGTGATAGAGCCAAGAGATGTTTTATGATTTTTAGTGCGTAATAAAAGCGTGTTTTATGATTTGAATTATGATCGATCATTCCTTAAAATAAAAATAATATTGAAATTTTGACTTTCGATGCCTATGTCCTTATTTTGCGAATACTGAACCACTATGCGCCACCCTCTTTGAATGACTCATTGCCTCAACCACAGCACAACTTCGCAGCATCGCTCTGCAGCCTCGCTCCTCATCAGTGGATAGGCAACCTTAAACTCGCCAGTATGCAAACTAAAAGTTCAATAAATTATTCAACAAATTAATTTAATTTAAGGGATTAGTTGGATTACGAGAGCCGCGAAGGATTCTAGAGGAGAACCCTGAGTGAAGCAAAGGATACAAATACCGAGATGTATTGTTTTTCCAGGAGTTTTGTACTCTACTTTGTACCATTTATTGCAATATAATACATAGTGGTATAGTATTGTAGGAAGAATAGATCGCAGACTGTAGACAGTACTACGAATGCTCCGATAGTTTGAGCGTGAATTTAACTTCAAGCCTGTCATTGCTTACTTATACAATGCACGCGATCACAGAGCCATTGTTGCTATCATACCCAGCCACAAGTGCGGGTCAATAGTACGAACAGTATGTTATTAGTACAAGTCCAATAATCACAGTAGTATTTATATTTAACATATTTTATTATGTAATCGGCAATAAGAGGACAAATGATTTAACATCAAAACTAGAAATTTATACCGAAATTAGAACAGTTTTCAAAATCCAGTGTTTAGTTTTGTAGATTTTTCAATGACAAAACGACCACGATAATGAAAAGACACTAACAAAATTAAGAGGGGTATTTTTTTTTCTTAATTTATATTGGATAGTTCCATTCAGCCAGGGCCAGCCATTTAGCACGTTTTGTTTATTTTTTGTACACAATTGTGCTTGTTCCAAATTTCAAAATGTTTTAAGTCGCTAAGAGAGTTTTATTCATTGTTATCTATAAATCAAATGCTTTTTTCGAGCGTCTGTGGTAACCTACTATTAACTAAACTAAGGTTTTATTGATGGAATTCTTACTAACCATATGATGGCTAATAGACGAAAAGACTAAATTATAATCGCGAAACGAAAATATCGTTTCCATGTCGACGAATTCAGGAGCATTGGCTAGTAAATCAATAGATAATTGTTACGTTCAATTGGGTTAAAGAACAATAAAATTTATTAACCTTTGTCTATAGATCGCGTTTCACAAATAAATTAAAGCATTTGTAGATTATATATAAAGTAAGTAGATTACTTATAGAGTAACGATAATTTAAAATTCTTACTTTCTTTAACTCGTGTGCTTGCTACAATGGGGTCAAATAAAATCGATGATGAAAAATCCAATTTCTTCAATGGTGATGAAGTTGTAATAAGCGGAATATCAGGTATATTCCCAAAGTCTAACAGTGTTCTTGAATTTATGGATAATCTTTATAATAAGGTAAACAAATAAGTACTAATATACATTTTTATCTTATATTAATCCCGAGGGTAGGTATTGGTGAAATGCCTTGAATAATAATACCTAACCTGGGAATTGGAGCAATTTATTTTTGATTTTATTTATATACTAGCTGTGCCCGCGGCTTTTTCCGCGTTTAACTTAAAAGAAATCACTGATTTTACATAAGTAAATACAATATTTTTATCGGGCTGCAAAGGTTATGCGTCACACTTACGCGGCTCGTTCGCACCATTTACTACTATAATCGTAGACCCAAGGCGAGTGTTAAATTATTTTAATTTTTCATTATATCCTAAACTCACTGTTCCTCGTGAATCTGGTTATAATCTTATAGAAAAAGAATTTTCCAATCTGAATTTTAATTCCAGAGATTAGCGTCTTTAAACAAACAAAAATCTCTTCGACTTTAGCATATAAATTAATTATTAATAACAAAAATTAAGCCTTAACATTATTGTCAAAAATATTATAAAAAAATGGATATATATGATGAGTCAAATCAAAATTACTAGCTAATATGAAGAACAAAATCTCTTGAACACGAAACTAAATTTGAATATGATGTTTTCTTTTATATAAGTGTGACAGAGGGGCAATTTGTTTTTTGATAAATCGCTAATCTTCAGTCCCTTTTCGGAGATCGTTTTCAGATCTGTAAAAATGCTTTTGAGAAAACTATTACCATCTAAACGTGATAAATTGTTGTGGCTTCTCTTGCAAAGGCTTATTGAAAGATAAACATGGGTTTAATAAATATCACGCCACCAGCACATGACATATTGGCGGTTCCTTATGTCGAAGTATTTGTTAGTTTTATATTTTCATTGTAAACAGATGTATTAAGAGAATAATTCTGTATCGTCTTGGCTTCTTGTGGTGTTTTTCATCAGTATCAGCTACTGATTAAATCAAAATACAAAAATAATGCACATTAAAATAAATTTATTGCACTTACGTGGCGTAAATCATTACCCGGGATATTAATATTAAAATAAAAATTAATGTTCTAAACACAAAAATAACATTATTTAATCATTTACATAATATAACTTTTAAAGTTAATTTTTAAATCTTTTCGTAAATTTACTTCACTTTACACACTTTACACTAGCTTCTGTCTGCGAGACAATCTGCCTGAACTTCAGAATTAAATTATTAGGGAAATAAAAGTATGTCAATTTAAGTTATAAACTATTTAGTGTGCCACGTTTTATCCAAATTTTACTTTAAGCTTTTTTTGATGTATTTAGAACCAATATTAAAAACAATAAATCAGAATATTCACGTAAATATTTTTCAAGATATTTCGAATTTTATACGATTAAATGTACATATTCTAGATATGTATTATTATTAAGTCTACAACCGCGTCGATTCATTCGAAAAAATACACAGATATACGTAACGACACTAAATAAAACTAATCACTAAGAATTTTATATCTAAACGGGGTAAGCTAGAAAGTGTATGTCTTATGGGGGCGCTATGCTAAACATTAATAATACAAATAAACAAATTACCTTAGGTGGATATGGTGGAAAACTCAAAATCACGGTGGGTTTTCAAACATCCGGATCTTCCAAAGCATATGGGTATAGTAAAGGGTATAGAAAAATTTGATGCGAAATTCTTCAGGGTTCCCTATAAGTTGGCAATCGTTATGGAACAAATGAGTAGGAAGCTATTGGAGCACGCCTATGGTGCTATTTATGATGCGGGTGAGTTAAAAATTGTTTCAATACATTATGTTTTTATCGTAATACTACAGAATAATGGCACTGCACCTGATGTTATGCACAATCCAATCCAAAATGTTGTAGAAAGGAGATAGTGAGATTTTGCAATCTTTTCAAACAAATATAACAAATTTCTTTGTTCGTACTAAAATGTAAGTGAGATTCTGTTTAAAAAAGAGGGAATTTATTTAAAACATCAGAAAGGAAAGAAAAATTACTAGCGAAATTTACTCTTTTACATTTTAGCTCCGACAAATTGGCATTTTTCATATCATGAGCCGACTACTTAACTCCAAGTATAAACATGAAGCAGAAAATATTATGAATCACGTTGCGGCGTAGACTCCACTCGTGGGCAGTATCTTATAACAACGAAGGCCCCAGGCTACATTTATATTAGATTCGACTTCATTTATAATTGAGCTAATCTGTTAGGACATCGGAAATGAGATTTCTGATTGTTAATAGTAGAGCAATGATCCCTATAAATGCACTGTGATACGCATTTTATACTGCAGTAATATTCATGCAGTTTGTACGGATTTAGTGATTTTGAGCTTTATGTCATTTAATGCTATATAAACTTGCAGAATTTTAGGTCAGCAGACTTTTACTAAAATATTCAAAATAAATATTTGTAATTATTTTTATATATTTTAATTATCAGGCGTCAATCCCGTATCGCTGAAGAATACAAAGGTTGGGGTATTCATTGCACCTGCAATTACTGGATCCGAAAGTATTGTTATTTATGAAGAGTCAAACAACACCAGTTTATCTTTGGCTGGGTAACTATTTTATATAATAAATGCAAGAACTTTCTATAATTTGGATTTATCTGTTTATGTATGTATTTCTTTTCTACAGATATCTTCGTAAACATACTTGTTTTCTTTTATATGAAAATGTATTACTACTACTTATAACATTTAAAATCTACAGTAAACAACACAATTTGAACCAGTTCGCAACACATTATCGCACTCCACAATATCTCCAGGCAACGATTTATATTCCTCTTTTACGATAATTGCCATACGACTGTGGAAAGCGTTACCGTATCATCTTCAAGATGTTAAAACAATCACCAACTTCAAATCACAACTGCACCGACATTCTCTCTAAAGTGGTTGAGCATATGATTAACAGAAAGCCACAGTATTTGAAGAATATGATTTGATCTGCGACCGCGAATATGGATTTCTCCACCGTCGCTCGACTGGTTGTCTTCTAGTGTATACCACTCACCGATGGGCTTCAAGGTTAGGCATTGGCAGTTAGCCTGGATATAGCATGGACATAAATGTTGGCAACCCGCAAGGCTCGGTACTATCTAATGCTGTTTGTGTTGCATGTCAACGATATATTATCCATTGACGGCATTCTTTGCTATGCGCATGATAATACTGGAAAAGCACTTTACATGGGCCCAGCAAACATCCCTCGTTCCGTTATGGAAGAAAATCGCGAAGAACTTTACAACAAAAATTACATTACAATACAACTTTACAAAAAAAATTACCGTAGTCCAACAATTCCAGGACATGCCCCTCACCGTCTCAAAGAGTATTGGGATCCTGGGTGTTGACATCTCCAGCGGCGTTCAAGACAATGTCAATGTCAAGCTGGTGTCCAAAAAGCTTGATATGCTTAGGTAGAGCGAAAAGATACTTCTTTCCGTGGCAAATATTGCTGTTGTATAAAGCGAAAGTTCCATCTTATATGGAGTACTTCTGTCACCTCTGGGAAAGAGCACCTAGATACCAGCTTGGGTAATTTGACTTAGCACAAAGACGAGCTGTGAGAATAATTGAAAATCCTAAACTCATCGTTATCGAACTATTAAGTTTGAGAAGAGACCTTGCCACCTTGTGCGTCTTCGACATGATGACAACGGCTACTTTCCACCATCGCACTGCTCACCAATGGCAAGGAGCTTATCCTCACACTTTGAAACCTAAATGGTTGCAGATAATCCAGTTTCAGAGTAATTTCGTACCGCGATCGCGCCAAATGTGGAATGAGCTTCTTGCTGAGGTTTTCATAGAGGACCACATAAGAGCTTTTTAAATGGTCTACAATGCGTATGTGATGCGCAACTACAGAAATGAAATGAAGAGGTTTTAAAGGGTCGACGACGAGTATGTACATTTGTTGTTGCAAGCATCCATAGATTATGGTGAAGGCTTACCATGAGGCAGACCGCATGAATGTTTGTCACTATCGTGGTATAATATGTATATAATAAGTCCTTGTATGTCTTATATTTATATCTACCAATTTTATTTTATTACGTACTTTTCCACTTTTATATCCTTGTATTTGTTCGTTTTTCTTTTATTTTTATTTATTTTCTTTTTTCAATACTGAAAATATTATTTTTATCAACGATACCGCTGGTTAGCTGGAAGGAAATTCTTTATAGCATTAAGCACGCCAGTGTACAAACTAAAAGTGCAATAAGGTATTCATTCAAATGCGAGATTTTACTGACATAATTGTGAGGTTGACAACTTTAAA
Organism: Saturnia japonica; assembly: GCA_033032175.1. Classification (NCBI taxonomy): domain Eukaryota; kingdom Metazoa; phylum Arthropoda; class Insecta; order Lepidoptera; family Saturniidae; genus Saturnia; species Saturnia japonica. The sequence goes on from CM065317.1 coordinate 2,975,510, forward strand.
GTAGAAGTGAGCAATACGTATAAAAGACTTAGCAAAGCATGAATATTGAAGATAGATAATTAGGTATCAGGTGGTGAATGAGTTTAGGAAGTGGCATGCATGGCATATACACTACAGACTTATTTGCTAGACGATATTAAAAGTGTTTAATATCGTTTAAGTGTTTATTGTTTAGCTTTAAGCATGGACATCAAAGATTATAAATATGTTAATATAAACTGCCAAATAATTATACCCAGCTTTGATTACATATTGATTCAGGTACTAAAGAATATTATGAAATATTGTGTTCCAAAAACTGATTTTTCGATTGAACACCATAAAATAGCTTCTACTATAGTTTTCTTAATTTTATGTAATGATTTCAGAGTCGTCAAAGCGATGTATGCGAACCGCATTTCTTACTGGATTGATAGTAAGGGACCTTCATATGCCTCTGACCAAGGTTGTGCCGGTGCGCTGGCCTGTTTGGAACATGCTTACCGTAGTATAAATTCTGGGGAGTGTGAAGCCGCTATAGTTGGAGGTGTTAATTTTTGCAATCATCCTGCTGTATCAATTAGCCTCAGAAGGTATATTTTGTTTTCATTTTCATTTTAAACACGATCATAATATGACCATAACTGTATTTACATTTTAAATAAGTAACGAACTTATCATTAGTCTCCGCTGCGGTTCAACGCAATCTATAGTTAATAATTAGTTTCTTAATATTTTGAATAATAATAATATTAATTATTGATAATCTATGTTAATAAATCTGAAGTTATGTCTTTAAATGAAATTCTTTTCCACATTTTCAACAATTTACGACATAGCAAACAAAAAAAAAATATTTCATCAATTCTCATCCGATTTTGATCTAATTTTGTAGACGGGAAGCATAAATGTCATTACATAATGATGCTATAAAAATCACCACTGCATTTAGGAATCGTTAAAAAATAGTTCTCAAACCGATTTTGATTAAATTTTGTACACAGGAAGTATATGTAATTCCTCAATTAATTATACCATAATTATAAATTGTCAATAATGAGAGTAAAAACGTAATTATCGGATGTAAATAAACACTGCTTAACAAACGCGTACGGAGCCACGGACACATCGCTAGTTTCTAATGAAGTCATTTATAAGGCCATCATATCTATTGCTAAGCCTATGCCGTTCTCCCACCTAATAATTCGTAAGCTTTTCATAACACAATAGCTAAAAGGACTAGTACGAACAGTGTTCTATATTTATAAAATAAATATTATGATATGATACTATTTTATCGTATGGATGATATTTAATATGAATAGAATTAGATCGCATCGGAAATGAAAGTTATAGGTTTTTTTTAGTATTACTGCTATTTGTTTTGTGATAACCTGGACCCTTAAATAATTTTCAATAGTGAATGTATTAAATATCTTGTCTTATTGTATCGGTATTTTTTTTTTAGATTGGGATTCTTATGTTTAGACGGGAAGACAAAATGTTTCGACAAAAAAGGAGATGGTTACGTAAGATCGGATGCTGTTAATGTTTTCTTCCTTCAAAAAGCGAAGCATGCAAAAAGGTTAATTATAAAAATTATATTAAATATGAATTATATTTAAATCAACCTTTCCTGTCAATTATATTTTTTCTATTTTACTTAATATTCTATGTAAATATCCATTTCGTGAAATCGAACGAACTGCCATGTATGTAAACCGTAATTTATTTTCAAATAATCTACAGTATAATAATTAGGTTGTGATTAAGACGGTGCATTCTGTACACAAACTTTATTTACAGAATTTATTGCGAGGTGTACAAACTTCAAGGATGTTACAAAATGCCTCCGAATGACCTTTTTTTACCTGGACGAGATGTTGATTTTATCAAAAAATATCTTGAAAGCTTCTACTCTACTATCGGAGTAGATCCTAATAATGTAGAGTATGTCGAAGGTTCTGGTGTAGGTAAGATTTTTTTAACTTGATCGGCAAAATAATTGCATAAAACTCAATAAATCTCAAGAAGAGTTTTTAACTCTAATATATGATACTGAAGCTTGAAATGATGCTCGAGCAACACGTCTTACTACGTGAAGGTTACATTCTATAGTGATCTGAAATTGTAGGTAATGGAAACGTCGCAAAGCGGTAAACCACTTGCTTTATTATCATCGAGGTGTAAAGGTATCGTCAAAACGGTCAGTGTGTTCTTGCAGTTGTACATGAAAATTAGTTCCTTTTGCTGGGTATAGCGTATAAACACACAAGAAGACTCAAAATTAAGTTTTTATTATAGCACCATGGTAAAGTGCCTATACTGTGCCTGATGGTAAAAAAACATAAAATATGTCATCACGCGTGTATCCCCTAATAAAGGTTAGGCAGAGATGAACTAAAGTACAACCACAGTCCGCCGCAGCCTGCAGATGATTAGGAGAGAGCATATTGCCATTCAGCGGACACAAAGCCAAATTCCAAGCTGCTACTAAGAATTTTATAGAAAGCCTAATAACACGCTTACGACCACTTGGATAATGAGGTAGTTGGTGGTAAGCACAGTACAATCCAAAAACAACGCCTAACAGCAAAAGATCAGCAATGCATCGCTAATCGTCGCTGTCATGCCAATCTACAAGCCTCTTGCTAGCTAATTAAACCACTGCATGATCCCGAAACGTAACAAACTAAAAGAGAGTCCCAGTGCGAGCTTATTATTTTTAAAACTCTAATAATATTACATTATGTAACAGGTATCGCGGAAGCAGACAGTAACGAGTTGGAAGCGATTGGACAAGTATACGGAAGAAAAAATCCTATAAAAGTTGGAAGTGCAAAATCTAACATGGGCAATAGTGAAGCCGCATCAGGAATTTGCTCTCTCACAAAAGTATTAATTGTTTTAGATAATTTGTTATAATCCATATTAAATAATCCAGCATCTCTCTTAAAAACATTATTGTTTGTCAAAATATTAAAGACGACCATGGTTTACCTTCCCAAAAAGATAATATACTGGGTTGTACATAATTTTTTGTAATCAGTTTTCCAAAATTTGATTAAGTTACTAATTATGTTGTCCTGTGCAAAAAAAATGAACTAGTAATCTCTACAGCTTTTCTGTAATTATGTTGAAGTACAATATATATATATATTTTACTTTGGAAATATTTTACATGGCATATTAATATACATAAATCTGTTTGTTTCAGCTTTGCTTAGCTTACCACACTGGTCAATTACCAGCTAATCTACATTATAACGATCCTCTAGACATCCCTTCAGTACAAGATGGGAGTGTGCAGATTTTGACAGATAATGCTAATTTTAACAGAGGTCTTACTGCAATAAATAGCTTTTCTTTTACCGGTACCACCTATCATGCTCTGTTAAAAGGACATTACAAAGAGAAGGTATATACATTTTCCGATTCATCTATTAATTCAGTCTGACATTCATACCTCTTTAGAAGCAAAAGCATCTAAATAGGGACAAAATATATATTCATTTTCAACTAATAAATATTAATAATCTGTTTTATTGTGGATCTCACATAGTATAAAATATTCCCTTTGAAAATTTGAGCTCGCTATTTTAATACTAAGAAGACGCATCAAATTTTGTTTCATTTAAAAAAAAATGGGTAAAAACCATTTAGTAAGTAGTAAAATGCGTATTAATTTTTATGCTAGCATTGCTTAGAATGGTCACTAAATTATATAACTACCTTTACATGTATTAGCTGGTTCAACAGCACTTGATTTTCATGTAAAAAAAAAAATCAAGAAAAATAGCAGAGAGTTTTTGTCCTCGTTCTGTTGCACCAAGTTAATAATTTCTATGCCTTTATTCATACCAACGTTGCAAAGCTTTTTTACCACATTATTGATCTACATAATACCAACTAAAAATAAAGCTTTTATAATCTTACTTTTGTTGATTTTAAAAGAAACATTAAAAATGTAATTAAGATAATCAATGTTGTAAAAGAAAATATAATATGAATCCGCTCACTTTACATTTCAAGCCATCTAACTTTTATCTTCCTCTATTTCATACTCTAAAAGATTAATGTTTGAATATCAATTCACGTCCATTAATATATTATCGAGTTTAATAACTTTAAAATTAATTATATAATGTTAAATTTTAATATACATAATATGTTATTTGTTGATATTGATTAAATAATATTTTCAGAATAATGATCGCTATAAAAGTCAAATTCCTTATCTCATTCTTACGTCGGGGAGACAGGAGAGTGGGATGGCCCTAAAATTGAATTTGCTGAAATATCATCCCATAGATCCGGAATTTATTGGACTATTACATAATATTTACCAAACCGATACACCGTTGCACGTGTATAGAGGTTATACAATACTTGGTAATTAAACTTTTTAAATTTGTAATATTTACCAAATCGATTTAAAAACATTAAGTTTCTATATTTTAGTCTAAATGCATTTAAAAAAATTACTTTTTACAACCTATTGACAAGCCTTAATACTAGCTCGCCAAGATAAGTACAGTACAATCAAAGAGTTACGAGTAACGTTGAATGATATCCATCGACTGTCACTCTAAGCTTGTGAGCCTCTAGTACTTATAGAGTCTTCAGATTTACAAACATTTATATGAATAAGAAATTATACTGATATCAATTTAATTTGACTTAATAATGTTTTGCTGATTTAACGAGATACATACAAAGAATTATATTTTTCTATAGATTCTGACTACACAGGACGGACTTTGAGCTTAGCACAAAGTGTTACATACTACAATAATATACCAGGCCCTGTGGTATTTGTCTATAACGGTATGGGAGCATCATTACCTACTTTGAGCTTGGAACTGATGAAAGTGCCAGTCTTTGCTCAGTCTATGCAAAGGTATATATGCCCCTGTATTTCAATGATTAAAACTAAAGACGAGCTTGCTACGTAATTTACGTTTCATTCACATGAAGTTAAGTAGTTCAACAAAACATTTCCAAGCTTCTTTATTTATAGGTTTTATATATTCAAAATTGTTGTTTATTTTTAAATGGGTGCTTGCAATGCTATAGATCTCACAAAATTCTTGAGTCAAAGGGGTTTGACTTATTGAGTCTTCTAACTGATTCCGATACCACAACCGATGTAAACGCTATGAATGTTACGATTGGAGCAACTGCAGTGCAAATAGCTTTTACAGATTTATTGTACAAGATGGGTATTGTTCCTGATTTAATAATTGGTAAGTTATAATTGTTCCTAATATTATATGGTGAGGTCGTTGTGGTGGAATATTAAGACCAGTAAAATCTTAAACTCTGATTAGTACCAAACTGATGACATGTAACAGCGAATTATTTGAATTTCGTAAGCGTTTATTATTACTGCTGCCAATTTGTTATTAATTTTAATTTAATTGATAACACGAGTAGTTGTTATAGTAAATATGTTCCGAAACATGATTATTTCACAAAAAAAATTGTGCTACTTAAATATCATAAATATTGGCTCAGCCAATGCCATTATGGTATGTACATCACAATCTAATAATAATGACTTTAGTCGAAAGGCCAATAGGAACAGTCACCTTAATCATATCAGTTTACAAATATCAAAGTGAAAGCCAGTCTTTATTAAAATTAAACTTTATTCAACTAGACCTTCAGAAATCTATATATCCCTCACGAGAGCCACATTTTGATTAAATCTGTTTATTTTCATATGGCTTACTTAACAGGACATAGTATTGGTGATATAGTTTGCGGTTATGCCGATGGTTCGCTTACAGCAGAGCAGGTTTTGCTATCAAATTACATTCGAGTTAAGATTTGGAAAGACATAAATTATTTACATGGAGCTATGATAGTAGTTGGACTTGGATATGCAAAAGTAAGTTATCTATCATAATTTCTTCCGTATTATTTTGCATACATCGATTAATATCCGTTGGGGGTTAGAAGGATGTTACATTTGCTATGTGCTTAATTAAAGTTTTGCAAGGCAAGATATAGTATAACCTGGATATTTTTAATCACTTATATTATAGATATGCGTACCCCATAGGTATACTATAAAGTGTTGGAAACCGACACTGATGTATGAGCCACGAGGCTAATGCCCGAATAACTAGGGTCATATGCATAGTGAATCTTATCATTCAAAAGAATGACATTTTAGTGGTGGTATAACGAAACTCAGAGATTAGCGGAAATATTAGTGACTCCTTTTAATTCTAGTCAATATTAGTAAATAGTTATGTGCAACACACAATATAATATGTTCCTGCGAATATTCATGATTTACGTGGTGTATTCCATCACATATTATTTCTAGTATAGATTAATAATGCTTTTTCCTAGTAGTGGAATAAAAGAGGTTTGAAAAATATCAAACCGACAAGATGCTGAACCAATAATAGCATCCACGCACACTTGTTATTGGAAGTGGTTACAAATCCTGGGGTTTTGGTGATGGGAAATGTCGTTTTAAAGCCAAATCGTTGTTGTAGGACTCTTTGTAGTGCCCGCTTGATTATTCACCAACCTCAAGTTGAGAAATCCGTTGCCTTGAACGTCAGTCTTATTTTAAAATTTGACATTATATCGTCATCTTCGTCTATATCATCATTTAATTTCATATAAGTTCGAGGTGAAAATAAAAAATTATTTAATTAAATAAGATTATTAAATCACATTTTTAGTTGAAAACGCTCTGTCCCCCTGGAATAGAAGTTGTTTGTCACAATAGTCCTATGTCATCTACAATAACAGGACCTTGCGATGCCACTAGACGTTTTGCGAATGAGTTGAAAAACTCTGGTATATATGTCAAGGAGATGGACTTTTGTAATGTTCCTCTCCATTCATCATACGTATCCCATGTTGGTAAGATTAAATTTTATTTACTTTAAACAGTGTACATAATTAATTTTGTTATTTGCACACTAAATTATACCATAAAAGTCAGTCATTACTATCATTAGGCATGCGTTAGCACTAAATAGTTCTATGATTTATTTTTATTTGGTTACTAGCTATGCCCCACGGTTATCCTATCATAATTATTGTTCTTACTTCCCGCAAGTACAAAATATTTTAAATTTCATTATCTTCTAAATGATGTGTCCAAATAACATACTATAAAAGGGTAAAATTTAACTTCATAAAATTGTCTTTATGATGAAATAACTTTTGTTCGTTAGGATTAATATTATAAGCCTAAAAATGATGCTCATAAATCAGTTTTTAATCTTCAACAAAAAATCTTGAAAATACCTTATTGTGGTTTATGCTATTAAGAAATAGGTATATGTTATCGGGTAATTTTTGTAGATATACTAAGGAACAATATTTTTGTAGAATATTGTATACGTATCACGAACCATTACGCAAGCACACGCAGATAAAGCAGTTCGGGAACACTTCCACTTCGACTTACTTAACAAAAATTAATATATAAGACTAGCTGAGTGGTGTAAGACACGGACTGATCTCAGAACACGACAAACCAAAAGAAAATCGTACATGTGTTTATTACTATATGTATAGTGGTCGCGATCCCTACCACCCCGCTATATTACTGTATATACATTGAGTAATCTCTGAACACGATAAACCAAAAGAAAATCATAGATGGTATTTTTTTCTGACTGACTATACTGTTAGCCTAGCAACAAATAGAGACACTGATGGCTTTGACAGCTTCACCAGGCTTGGGGACAAGCGCTTAAGGGATTCATCGCAGTGTCGAAGTACGATCGCTTAAGATATCTATTAAACAATTCAACCAACATACCAAGGGGCTTTGTTAATTTTACGTAAGAATCGGGTTTGGATAATTTGGAATTTGTTAATGTTGAACTTTGACGTATGTGCGAATGTGGTGCAGCTATCCGTCATTATAGGACGGACATATGTTTTGTATAATGTAAGCTTATATCTCAGGGGCATTTTGCTTAGTATCAGGGGGTGCAGTCTATGTATATTGTATTGTAAATCATCCTTTATTTTTTAAAACGCGAAACACTGTTATTTCTTCCTAAAAGCATAAATATGAATTTTCATATACCTAAGTTTAGAAATAGTGGATTCTTCATACAATCTTTCATCCCCTATTTACCTCTGAAAGTTTTATTTTCACAACATAAGGTAAGCCAATGTCTTTCTTCAAGGACCAATATATCTCTATACCAAAATTCAGCAAATTTGGTTTGATGCGTTCTTCGTACAAACCTTCATCGCCTATTTCAGGGCGTGAAATGCAACAGACAGGACAGACAGAGTTACTTTCGCATTTATAGTATTAGTATGGATTATCTATTTCACTATGTTGTCATTCTCTATGGTGTCATTAACCAATTATAATACGATTCATAACAGTAAATTACGCAACAACAGAATAACGATAACAGTTATTAATAATAAATTATTGAAATGAATTATTTCTCTATACCTTTCTTTGTTTCTCTTTAACTGATTCTTTAGCATTGTAAAAATAAGAAAAGATCGATTGTTGTGGTGTCCTTTTTGTTTTCTATAATAGAGATTTTTATACTGTTAACACAAATCTCAAAAGTGAATCAAAAAAGGTCGTTTTTTTGTGATATTGATCTTTTAGACCACGATTTTTTGTGAATCGATACATCAGAGTTTGATTCGAATCGATCTTTTTTGGAATTAATTGCCTAGCAGCGATGCGGCACTCGACTCGCTTGCGTGGTTATATTCAACCGACGATAGATCTAAGATCAACTCATATTGGGGTTTTTTAAATTCTCTGAAATTGTGCATTTTTTAACTCTAGGTAAACACTTTCAATCGTCATCATTTTACAAACCAGTTTCAAAGTGTCAGCCAATTCAATTGAACAGTTATTTTATAGCATTTTTATCGAAAAAAAAGTTTGCCATGATTTTTAAAATTGAGATAACTTTTTTATTTATGAACTGTTTGAAATAAATTAAACAATAAATTTTAAATGAAGCTTACCACAATATATTTGTGAAATCCGAATTGAAATCGGTTAATCCGTTTCTGAAATTAGCGCGTACAAATGTTGGCAAACAGACAAACAGACAAAAATTCTAACAATTATTGTTTTGGGTTCTACTGCGTTGATAAAGGCCCTCAGTAATAGTTTTTCTCAAATATCTTCTATGTACAGACATCGATCGGTTACGTTTTTATTTTATATGTATTAAATTAATGCAACTTAAAAATAATTATAGTGCTCTTGCGGCATCTTGATGAAGAATTTATGAATTTTATAATAGACTACGGGTGGTTTATATATACGTGATTATGTTTCTGATTTCATAGCATAGTTCTCTACTTAATTCACTGAAAGAATCAAACTCTACAATTTCAGAAAATTCATTAACAAAGCTCCTAGCGGATGTTATTAAAGATCCAAAACCACGCAGCCCCAAGTGGCTGTCATCTTCAGTTCCGCAAATATGGTGGAATACTCAAGCAGCTAAGTTTTCTTCTGCCGAATATCACGCTAAAAATCAACTTGTAAGTAAAGAATAAAAAACAATCTAATGATTTTTTTTTTAAATTGAATCCAATATTTGAAGGCGTATATTTGTCTTTCTTGGTTCTTATGGTTAAGTTTATGATATTTTAAACAATAAGAAGGGTAGGTACAAAACAAAAACAATAGAATTCAATGATTAAATTATGTATAAATATAACATAATAGCTCATGAGATATTTTATAAATTTGCTTTGAAATTCAATCAGGAACCAGTATTATTTGAGGAGACGATGAGGAATATACCATCAAATGCAAAAATTATTGAAATAGGACCTCAGGATATATTACAATCGATCCTAAAACAGTCCAATCCAAAATCAACATGTATATCTTTAAGCAACCGCGGACATAACGACCCAGTAGTATTTCTTCTTGAAGCCATTGGAAGGTGAGTTAACTAACTGAATCCATTATGCTGTCACAAGACAAGCGCAGGCGATTAATATGCTTTACCCTCATCGGATTGATTGTTTAAATAACTATTTTGAGTATGTCTATTGTGGTGTACCTATTAATGACCCCCATTATTTTGAAACTGAGTTGTTATTTTGGCCACAAAAAAAGTTTTTTGTTGAACCCGAGATCTGAACAAAGAATGGCAACGCTGCCCATTAGCGAAAGAACAATTGTTTTCACATTCTCATTCAATATACAATAACGATAGACGAATAAATTTATTAATCACGAGATCCACACAATAATCTATTTTACATGTATTTTAAAATAGTTTTTTTAACAGTGCAAGAGGACAATAATTGATTAAATTTAAGGGACTTAGAAAATTCATTGGTGAATTAAATGTATATGGCCTTAATTGTTATCATATTTCAAATTTAACTTGATAGCTATTATATTAACTATATTAATTACTATATTAACTTGTTAGCTAAGATTCAGAAGTGCATCGCGATAGGAACAAACAAAAATATTCCTTTTGATCTTCCAGGTTACACAATGCTGGTTTAAATCCAAAAGTAAGTGAGCTATATCCTGCAATAGAGTACCCCGTATCAACGACGACTCCTTTCCTTTCTCATTTTGTAGAATGGGAACACGGTGAAGACTGGTATTATTTTTATATTAATTTATTTCACTGTCCAGTTTAAATATGGCTTAATTTATAAATATTATCATAACTAATATAAATAATTTTATGTTACCAAGTTTCATGATTAGTTAATCCATTAAAATTTTAAAAAAAATAACAAATTTTCTCTCACTTGCTGATAAACTTTTCTGTTTATTCATAATTTTCGTATTTTGGCTTTATGCAGTATGGCAAAAAACATCCTATATTATATACTTGAATCTACTTTTAAGATGAGAGAGAGTTGCATTAAAGTAAATAAAATAAAAATGTTTAACCTAATTTTCTCCATAAATTCAAATTTATTTTTTAACTGATTTACAACACATTTATGATGGTTTTACTTTTTTTATGTTATTTCCAGGCCAACATATGTATATCAGCCCAAACAAAGAATAATTTCTAAATCACAGAAATTTGTTATATCAGCAGAAGACGATGACTACAAATACGTTTTGGGGAATGTTAGAGATGGTAAATTTTAATACAAATACTAATATTAATTATTATAATGTAGTCAACTCATGTATCACGAATGTGATCTGTTACTACAACAACGTTTTAGCTTTGCTTATTTTATTGCTGTAAAAAGTTAGTACAGAGATAAATTGACGCATAATCTTTTAATATACGGATTTGCTAATCAACGGTTTTCTAGGTAAGAATATATTTCCCGAAGCATCCCTTTTACTGCTCGTGTGGAAGACTCTAGCCATGTACCACAATACGGACTACAGAAAGTTATCAGTAGTATTTGATAAGGTGCATTTCCATGATGAAGTTATTATTGAAACTAATCAAATATTAAGGTTTCACGTTATGATAAACAAAGGGAATAACAAATTTGAGGTAAATATTATTGCTATAGCCATGCATATCTTTGTTTTGGTTATGATAGAACAACTAAATATTGGATTAAGTTCCGTTGAGGTGTATTTTGTTATTGATTTTATGGTACATATAGGTTTGCATCAACCAAATGGAGGACAATTCTCTTCTTCAAACTCTTATGTACGTCCTCATTTTTTCCAAAAATCATTATTTTTATATACAGTTGTAGTTTTGGGCACTGCTTTTTTCATTTCTCCATTTACCAATTTTTGAGTATATGCAAGAAGATAAATAAATATAAGTCTGACATAAAAGTTCAGTAACATTCGTTTAATTATATACATTTAATTATAGGTGACTTCTGAAAATAAACTCTTACTTAGCGGCATAGTAAATTTCAATATTAATTCCGTTGAAGTTGATTCAAAAATATCAGATACAGATAAAGAAATATTATTGACTAAAAGAGACGTATACGAATTGCTTCATCTTCGGGGCTACTCATACAAGTAAGTGACAACTAAATATATTTTGGTGTAGTAATGTGATGTTAATTTTTTTTATTTTAGATGCAAAAAAAGTTACAAACTATACGAATGGGTAGTTTTCAAGTAATATTAAAAAGCGATATTCATTAAAAATATTATCACATCAAAATTTTATTAAATCATCGAACTTATTAATTACTAGCTGTGCCCTACGGTTTCAATCGGCTTTTATTAAATTGAGCACATTTATGTTTAATTGGCATTGAGCTCAACCATTTCACTTTCGTCTCATGTAGATATTTGGTGCAAAGATTGATTGAGTTTAGTGACAAGTTTCTCCCGTCTCTTTTCTGTTTTACCCCAACCGTATATAGGCTTGCAATATGAATGGTGCTGTAATCTGTATAATGATGAGTATGGCTTAGAAATAACATACCATTGATACACAGAAGTCGAAAGCACAGTCTTTAAGAACTCTTGCACTTATTGAAATGAACTGTGAATTACATCCTTCAACAAGGACAAGAGTTCTGCGCTTATGTAAAAAAAACCTGAGATCCAGTTACACAAGTTTTCGGGAAGGTCGTACGCCGGAAGCTTGGAGAGTAGTATGGCACTACGTTATGTTGCGACTGATCACCAGAACTTCGCCATGCTTATCAATTATCTCCCCACACCGAACCAGTAGATACGCCAAAAGATCACCGGTTGATCGATTCCATCGAAAACCATATTGACGATCATCAATCAAATGGTATTCCTCTAGATAACGGACAAACTGGGCGTTGGTGATCCGCTTCATGATCTTGTACAATACTGCAGTTAAGACAATTCAATGGTAATTGGTAGAATCTGATCGATCTCCCTTTTTGGGAATTGGTTGCATATTAGCCTTCCTCCAAACCCGAGACACGATACCGGAGAGGTATGTCGGAAAATAAAGGCTCGTCAAAATTAGATACAAAAGTCAGCTGCACATTTTTAAGTACTAACGCTGGGGTAAAACTATAGGCTGTTGTGCATTACAATCATCAAGTCAGGATCTAGCTGCAAAGATTAGCTAGTAATATCATCGTGGGGGTATAACTGGACGACAGAAATTGGCAGGTAGATACACTCAAGTAGACTTGACTGTTAGCTAATAAAATAACTTTTAAAATTCTTTATTGTTCTTTTGTTCGAACCCATCTTGAATACGCATCTCAAGTCTGGAACCCCAATTATAATATATATATCACACGCATTGAGAAAATACAAAAGCGGTTTCTTCGTTTCCTACAGTTTAAATCTGAAATAATTGTACCAGATTACACATCGCGCTGTAAAAAATTTCATATGCTCCCGCTGTATACACGAAGAGAAATAGCTGATGTATCATATCTTTTGTGTATACTCAATGGCCTAGTTGACTGTTCGGAGATACTGAGCAAAATTAACCTACGTGTACCGGCAGCATCTTTTAGAAACCCTAACATACTTTATAGTCCTATAGTTAGAACTACCTACAGACAAAATTCCTATTTCATTCGAGTAAGCATCAGTATGAATATATTAGTTAGTGATTTAGACGTTGATATATTTGATACAAATGTGCTGAAGTTGAAAGCTCTTTTGAATTCTTATTTCTTTTGTTAATATTTTTGTGTTCTTCCGTCTACTTTTTTTTAATTATTTATATAAGTACATAATTATATGTGAGAACTTGTAAATGGTCTTTATTAATTTATACATGTAACTGAAATAAGTACTTAGCTGTAAGTTTTCTTAAAATATTAAAATAAAATAAAATAATTGACCTATGAGATCATGACCTATTCGCGCAATGTATTGGGAATCTGCTTTAATGTAGGCGCTTCTATAGGCTCTGATAGCATTATTGTACGCTGATTTAAGGAAATTGATATTAGGATCCTTATTTATGCGACCCTTGGTTCAATCACGATAGGCGGCTTGCTTCTTAATTACCTACAGCATCAGCGCATTCGCAATTGTAACAAGAGTGTCTTCTGTCATTAGAGATGATAGCGGTAGACGAAATAAAATATTCCATTGCGGTTCCAATGTCGTCGACAATTGCCTTGTGGGAACCATTGCAAAGTGAGGATCCTCCGACTAGACGGGTGTTAGTCGTGTGTTGTTGTCGGGTTCTTGTATATATACTCAATTGTTCGGATAATTTTAATATCGCGATGTAGGATCCGTCGTATGTGGCGTGATAGATGTCTCTATGTAGGATGCGTCAGTTATGGCGAGGATAGATGTCGCTATAGCCTCAGTAATTGTTGAAGGAATTCTCATCTAAACAACTCTGCCACCAAAGGATGGATTCAAAATAATCCCGCATTCAGCCCCAATCTGCTGATGAGTAGGGCCAAACTTTGCGCTTATTCTTTACGCAGGATGGGGGCGGAGTGCGCGGCCGATGTGTCCTATTGACACAATATAGCAGAGGACGAATGATCAAAAGTATCGGGTACCCAGATGGGCTGGATTACAAATTGAGTCAGGTCATGAGTTAAAACGAATGCATGGGCAGTTTGCCCTACACGGTCTGTCTTTTTTATGAACATAACGACGATTCGTAGTGTACGTTAAAGTCTCCCAAAGCTACCAATTCTGCAGTAGAAAAGTACTCCTCTGAGTCATCTGTCGCCCTGCTTTAGTAATCACACAGCTGAGTTGTCTCATCACCTCCACAATGAGTTCTATAGAGATTTCACTAAGAGAAATTAATAGAGTGAGCTAATACTGCGTAGATTTTATGTTTAAAGTTTAAATAATTCGTCTTAAACTCTTAGCATTGACTTCATTTATTACGCTAAATATTGTTTTGACATGCTCTGTTGAAAGATGTAGATATTAATTGAATTTATATTTTCCTTCACTTACAGAGGTGACTTTCAGTCCATAGAATCGACAACTATTCCCGTGAAAAATGCAAACGTAGTATGGAATGGCGAATGGGCAACTTTCCTTGATTCTATGATACAGCTTAATATCCTTGCGAGAAATCACAATGGTGTGACAATACTTAAATATATCCATAAAATTACAATTGATGTTGAAGAAAATTCAAAAGTAAATGAAAGAAATGAAGAAGAAAATATTACATATTGTCCTGCACATTTCAACAAAGACTATGGAGTGACGAGGCAAGTTCATGCCATTGAAGTGTAGAAAGCATAATAATTAATAAGTCACAATTTATTTTAAATTAAATCGATTATTTATTATCATAAAATTTAAATAACATACTTATAAATACTTATTATTATTATTATTTATAATAGGTGCGCAGGAGTAGCTATGGACACTGTTTTATTTCTTTATAAGCCTGTATTGGAATACCCAAGAATATTAGAGAGCAATATAAGTGTAAGTATTTATTTATTTTCATTTTATAAATTATAAAGGTTAGGTATTATTAATCGTTTATCAATTTGGGGGCATTTCACGTGAAGTGGAGAGCGAAAAAGTGAGCTTCTGTAATTCGGTCTCATTCGGCCTAATTGTACTTTTAGAAGGTATGAAAGTGAACATACAACTTTGTTCCAATGACGTTTTTTTTGTTAAGTTACGAGCTTCTAATGCATAGTCGAATTGAATTTTGCATTTTTTTAATGTTATTTATAGTATTTATATACATTTCATTTTCAATTTCCTGTTCTTTTCTATAAAACTAATAAAATTGAATTGTCTGTTTGTAATGTCAAAATAACAGCTTTTTACTAAATGCATATGAAAAATGATATGGTACCTATAACAAAACAACCATTTTTAAAAGTTTGTTCCGGGTAATCGCCGAAACGGTTTGATCGATTTTGAGGGGACTTTATAAGGAGTAATTTAGGCTACTTTTTTTTGAAAAAGAATTAGGATTCTGCACAAATAAAATAAAAACTGGTCATGTTGAATAAATTCTGGGGGCTTACGCTGAGTAAACCATTAGATATATACGAACTTTCTGTAGTACATAATTGTAGACATTAAAAATACCTTAAAAAAACAACAAAAGCATATGTATATATTTTAAAGATTACCCAAAAAAAAAAACATTTTAGTCTTAAAAATATCCGCGAGCGGTAGTAGCGCAATTCGCGCGAGTGCCAGATCGACCGCGGCGTGGCGTTTTGTAGTCCACGCGAGCGCAGAAATGGGCTTCTAAAATAAAATGAAGAAGGTAAACCGGAAACCGGAAGTAAGCATTTCAAAACAATATTTAAGTAACTTCAACCATTTTTTTTCAATGAAATATCATATAGGACATTTATAAAACACTACTACTAGTATTTTCCGGTCTGTTGATAGTTACGCCGAATATATCTTTGATGCAGAAGGACTTAAATAGGCTAGTACGATAATGATGTATTTCGAATGATATGGCCTTGAATGTTTCAAAGTGTTATTCCATCCATTTTACCCGAAAAAAAAATACAATTCACTCTAAGTACAATATTGGAAACAATATACTTTTAAATGTTTCTGAAATTCGCGATTTGAGTATCATTTTGGACAGTAAACTTCGACTTAACATTCACTTAAATGACATCATCTCAAGGGCGTCTAGGTTTTGTGCTGCGCAAAGAACTTCAAAGCCCCAAGCACAAAAATTTTACTATACAATGTGCTGGTGCGTAGTATATTGGAATATTGTAGTACTGTACGGAATCCTTTCTACAATGTTTACAATAATCAAGTGGAGCGAGTACAGAAGCGATTTCTTATGGCATCTTACCTAGGCTTGTTACTTAGGTAAGAAATTGCAAAGTTATGGCGACCGTCTTAAACACTTTATATGCACATTAACTTATCGAATATGCATGCTAGATGTTGTTTTCCTCGCGAAGTTGATTAAAGGCTTTAATAGAGGCCCCGAATCTTTTATCGTCTTTGTCGTTTTTCAAGAAAATTACCAAGACCAGCTAGTTTTAACCTATTCTCAACAGAAAGAGTGCTCTCTGACATGGGGTATACAATGTTCCCATAGCGCGGATAACGAGATTTATTAATATACTACACAATACCAAACAAGCTAGACATTTTACATGACGACGTTCCTGCAATCAAAAAATATTCTGCGCAGTTAGAAAAGTAATGTTGATTCATTAGTTTACCATTTATTATAATTTAAGTTGTTTGTTTGTTACCTTGGAATTTTTAAAGTAAAATTAGGACGAACATGAACGAATTCCAAAACCTCAGATTTTTTGGTGTCCGTTTCACGTGAAATGCAAATTTGTAAAATAATTGTTAATAAAAATATTTTGTCAATATTTGTTCTACTTTTAGTTTTATTATACCGGATTTCCGATACATACGAACGAACAAAACGGAAAGCTTTTTGACTATAGTGGAATTAGTAAAAAGTAAGTAAACAGAATTTTATTTAAATTTTATAAGTTTATGCCTTATAATTTATCATTTATTTTAACCTAACATAATATACTATAATTAGACATTTTTCGTATGACATTTTCCATAGTTTACCCTTGTCACATCTTACAGAACTAAATATATTTTCAAAAGTACATATAAGTAACTACTTAAAGTTTTGTGAATATTTTCTACTTAATTATCGATATTACTTTTTTGCAATCCACAAAACGAACTAAATTTTTCATAGACATTAAATGGTCAATCTTTGTAAAAATGTGTAAAACTTTAATAGGAACAGAATTTTACTTATGCTACGTGAAGTTACTAATTATAATGAATGTGTTGTTGAGTTATCATTAACAATATAATTTTTGAAAAACAAAATCAAACAAAGAAATCAACTATGATATACTTTATTTAGAACATAAATTAAATTATATCATACATTTTCAGTCTAGGCACAGTGATGGGTGTAGCATACACAACTGACGAAAATCGTTCAATGACGGCTGATCCAGATTTATTATGGCCAGTACCGGATTACTGGAGTTTAGAAGATGCAGCGACTGCGCCGGTTCCTTACCTCTATGCATACTACTGTTTGGTAAGGATAAACTAACTTAATCTTATATATTGTTGATGCAGGTAACTACTTATTATAAAACAAACTTGATGAACACTTTATAAAATTTATAATTTTTTTAAAGTGATATTTTTTTCTATCTCTTAATATACCATTCAGCCATAGAATTATGAACTTAGCGTGTTTATTACTCTATGCATTCAGCCATCTTTACTTCAAAAATTAGTAATGCAAGTTGTTTTCTCTCTCTGTTTAGATCAAAAATTCATATTAAAATAAGATAATCAAAACCACCAAAATTTAGCTAAATTCATACCAGCCGAAAGACGTCCACTGTTGTACATAGGCTTCCCCAAGGATCGCCACGACGACGATACTGCCCGCATCTATCGACCATCGCAATCTTAACAAAGTTGCCTGTTCACCTTGTGGTAGGTCTCCAAAGCTACGTCTTCCGGTCTATCGGGTATCCATTCTACCACCTACATGCCCCATACTTTTCCAATTAAATTTCGCTATGCTTAGAGCTATGTCGGTATTTCTGATTCTATTTCGCAGAAAAGCTCCGTCCCTTTTGAGGGACCTTGAGCTTTCTTACGCGGTTCATAGTTAGGTGACCACGACTCAGAATTATTTATTGTAATTGCTGCTAACACACACTGGTCTAATACCATAAGAAGAAAAAAATTGACGTAGCTTCCCAAACGCTGGTCAACCGAGTTGGATTCGACGATTAATTTCTTTCTCAAAGTTGGATCTACATAGCTGAAGAGTTTGTCTCAAGTAAACATTAATCATCAACAACTTCAAACTTAGTCTCTGATTTTTACATGAGTTATTACTATGTGCTAAATGTATGTTAGTGCTAAATGGACGTTCGACATGATCTTCGTCTTGTTTATGTTCATTAACGACAAAATCGTTCAGAGGCTTTACTAAAGTCAGTGAGCATTGTCTGGAAGTACTCTATAGTCTCAGTCTAGACTACTAAATCTAGTCCTTCTCAGTCCAGAATCTTGAAAACATCTTCCAGTGCAGCGGTGAACAGTTTAGGAGAGAAAACACCTTCTTGCCTGACTCCCTGCGGCAGCAAAATAGATTTCAAGACTTGATCACACTTGGGTGCGAAACGATTCATAATAACTCCTGAAAACAGCCTATAAACGTAGCACTGAATTGACATGAGACTATAATTCTTCAATAATGTATTTTTGAAAAAGATTATCTATCACCACACTTTTGTTCCATGCCTTTGGCGTTTTACTTTCGAGGATGACGGAATTGAACAAAGTAAAATTTTGCTAGAATCATAACAGATTGCTATGTTCATATGTATAACTGCCCATAGAACTTCTCGACCTATCTCAAGAACTCGGGTTTTGGTTACACGATTCTACTGTCGTCAATCTTCATCTTTGTTATCTAGCTTTTCCCAATAAACAGATCTCTCTGCGAATACGATCCGTATTAAATTGTCGTATATTACTTTTCAATTACTTGAGATCCATGTATACGCCTTACGAATTTAAGAATAGAGTTTGACAGAATTCTGGGCCCAGTTGTACGGCAGGTCTTAAATGATGTGGACCAAACCGTATGATTAGTTGCTACAAAACCATCATTATAATGTCCTAAAATCCTCTCTTATAGGCAATAGAAAAGGTATAAGAGTTTCTGTTCGGACCACAGTCTGGCAACACAGGTTGTCTCTATGAAACTTTCGCGCTCCACAGCTATCAACTGCCACTTACGACTTTTTGGTTCACGTCCATCGGCACACCGTTTGGATTGTTTGTGAAGTTATGTTTTTTGATCGGATCACAATATATCTTGCTAATTATTATCAGTTGATTAAACCATGTTTGTTGGGATATAAGACTAGATATATTCTCCCTATATAGCGGCCACTCGTGACTGTCTTGCAGGTCAATGGGCTGATTTGAGTTACGCGTACCTAATTCGTTTGATAATTTTAGTATAACCTCGTGTAATTGTTTGTGTGAACTGTGTTGGGCCCTGTCTTCTTATTGCGGCCGTTTGTTATATTGTGATATTGTATTAACTTGTAACCTCGCCACGAGAAGAATTAGTGTTAGAAGCTGCGAGGAGATGACAATTTGACTGACTTATGACTAGAACTTACCACTCCTATTCATTGATTTTTACTCGTGAATTGTGGAGCTTTTCCCGTCGAATGTATACGCCAGTAGTAGTGAAGCCCTATTAACTTGCTCAACTCACAGCTTTTCACCAGCTATTTTACTTACTTTTGTGATAAAGTTCCCTAAGGCAATTCTGAAGTGGGCTTTAGAAATATCCTCATGCATAGCCTCCACCTCATCATTGGATTACACCAAGGTCGGAGCGTACACGTGTATGACCTACAATAAATACTTTTTGATTATTCTGAGTATAAGGTAAAATACCCTAATCAATATACTCACGATCTTCAATCATGATCCTGTCACCGTTCGCCGCACCGTTGGTATGAAAAGCAGACCCCCAATTCATTTGTCTGGACCGGCTAGATGAGGAAGATGATGAATGAACGCTCTTTGCTACCACCCATTTAACCGTATTTTTTATTGAGGTTTTTTTTTTCTCTCACCTATATATATTTTTTTTATTGCAGGCAATAAAATGTACCTTACAAAAACACAATTCAGTACTAGTAACTGATGGACTAAAAGCTTTAGGGCAAGCCGTTATATCAATATGTTTATCTTTAAAATGTACTGTTTATACAACAGTGAACAATGTCGAAGATAAATTATATTTAATGCAATTATTTCCCGAGTTGAAAGGTAAGAAATATATTAAAGTATAATATGTACTGTTTATTTTCCCCCGTTTCATTTTCAACTTTGCATAACATCACCCTTCCAAACATATCTATAAGAAACAGAAAAGAGACAGGAGGAACTTTTTATTAAACTTATCTAATCCTTGCACCGCATATCTGTAAGAGAGTAAGTAATTTTGTCGAGTTTAATGCCAAGAAAACTTAAGTTTGCACGTTTTCTTCAATTCCTCTGTATGTGTATTCTGAAGAGCTATTCAATCTAGTTCCTTCCTCTCATTTGTACAACAGAACTACACACTCTGCTTTTGATTCACAAAACGGGTACCTCCATCTAGGCACGAACTAAAAAGTTATCTATGTCGTACCGTGAAACTGTGGAACCATTTCTCGACCAATATGTTCCCTCCTTCTTACGACATCAGTTCCTTCAAGAGTAACGTGAAGAGATACTTATGTAAGCTGGCATGATAGTGGTAACCGCTCACGGATATCCACCTCTTGGTCAACGCTTTGAAAGAAATTTTTTTGGATGTTCATCCCTTAAGAGCAATAAAAATAGGTTAACACCTGAGAAGCTGCTGATAGATAGCCCTACCAGGCACACGTAAAGTAAAACATAAAATTTTAAACTGATGGATGAAAACCGCAGATTTGCATTTTGGTAAGCTTTGGATTAATTTCATTTTAAATTTCAGAGGATAATATTGGTAATTCCCAAGACGGTAGTTTCTTAGATATGGTCAAATATAACACCAAAGGAGAAGGATGTGATATTGTTATTAATACTTTTAATGGAATACGAAACAAAGTAAGTAATTTATATTACAATAATGAAAACTCAGGTTGGATTTATTCTGATACATTTTCTTTATATATATTTACTGTGTATTTTGGAAACTAAAACACTTAAGGGCTGTCATCAAAATCAGTAAGTTAAGTCAGTAAGCAAGTTTTTTTTTCACTGTGTACATATATGGTACGTACTGTTACTCTTTCGTGTTTTTATAGTGCTTTAGTAACAAAGATTTATAACTTTTTAATAGTAAATATACAAATTTAATATTATTAACCTTATTAGTCTAGTGGTCCTAAGTGCGATTGCTGGGCTCGAGGTCCTGTGTTGGATTCCCAGGTTGAGCAAAGTGTTATTGGGGTTTTCTATGAAATACTTAGTAGCGGCTCGGAGTTTGGCTTTGTGCCCGATTAATGGCAATAGGCTCGCCCGTGACTACATGGGATCAAAAAATATGCCCGGCGAGTTGTGGGTGTACATTAGTATACCTCCGCGTACCCTTCGACGATATAGGCGTGATAGTATGTTTGTTTGTTATTAAATAAAATAATTAAATTATATTTCACGAATTATAATATATTATATACTTATAAATAACGGTTTTATGTGCAAAATATTTCTACATCAAATTATACTGCAACATTGCTGTTAAATCCTGAATCTATAAAATTTTTATTTGTTTACAGCAAGCTACCCACTGCGTTAAGATTTTCGGGATTGTTTTGGCAATAAATATTTACAATAACGTAAAAGCCAGAGATTTGGAAATGGCATGTTTGCACTATGGTAAAAGTTACCAAATTATTGATTTACTTAGTGTATTTAATTACCATAACTCTGAAGAGAAAAAAGTAAGCATATCGTTTAGTTATTCCTTTTTTTTGTATTACTATATAATTAAAGATAATAAATAACAAATGGGTAACGAATGTCAAAAATCAGATACAAAAATCAACTAAAAGGAAAGTAATTGTTTTGAAATTGAGTTTATTGTATAAACAAATGAATTATTTGTATAGAAAGTGAAAGATATTTTAGTAAATAATTCAGAAAACATTAAAAAATGTTATTCTTTGTTTTAAAATGCTAGTAGCAATATAACAATGTTATGCTTTTTTGAAGATACTTCTACGGTTAATCAGTGAGGGAATCGCAAAAGGGACGGTGAGACCACTAAGCAGAGTTGTATATAAATCTGCTGATGACACAAGATCCTTGCAGATGAATCTCTCATCTGAAATACAAAATGGAAGAGTTCTTGTAAATATGACAGATACTGATAATCAGATTGACAATATAAGTGAAAGGTAAAATTCCATTATTTGTATAAACAAATATCTATGTAGTAATGATCAGGGAATTTTACTAAATTCGTCAGCTATATACCAGTGACACAATGGTATGAGGGGTAGGTAGCATGCTACCAGTAGCTCGGGCTTACACCAATGGATCCTCTCTCAACAATACCAAAGACAGAACAATCTCACTTACCTAGTGGTGGTCTAAAGCTTCAAACCACGAAGTACGAGATATGAAATACGTCGCAGCGCCATCCACAAAATAAACATATAAATGTATTGGTCCTTGGAGTTTATTCTGCACGTTACTAACATAATATATTTCATAAAAACAAACTGCGCGTCGAACAACGATGCACATATTGTTTAAAATATATATTTAGGTTTTAAAGAAAGAACCTCAGTCTCCAAAGCGAAGTAACGAACCACTCGTACTCATACTACTCGCATCAACATACCGAAAAGCGATAGATGTAACGAGGCAAGGGTTGAGGCATTGTTTTTTGGTGTTGGCTGCAGCACATTCTAATGTTTTATTGCGCATTTATTGGTAGTGAGACCTCTTATCCTTGTGATTGGCGATAAAGGACCCAACAGTAATTCGGCCCAAACAAACTACCTACCAGCTAAAAAGTTTATCTGGAGATTATCTGAATATCTAATTTGGGTCAATCATAAATTAAAAATTAAACAGAAAATTGTTTAATTTAGGTACCGAAAAAGTACTGATTGTTGCAATAATCTATTTTATTAATTATTTTTAGATAATTTAATTATGTCGTGTGAGTGTTGTACAATCGTGTATTGTCTTAAATATATCATGTCGAAATTAGGAGCGTCAAGGTTTCGAGCGCAAATCAAACACCGGACCAATATATTTGTACTTCAATTTACATAATATGTCCTCCTACAAAACTTTAACTGAAGACTATGAACATGTAATTGGAATATTAGAATATGACTCGTACTCATTACTTCATGGATGAAGTTTTAATCAGAACCGAGATTGGAAATATTCCTTTTTGTATACTGTAAGAGATTAATATAATTTAAATTGAGTAGTGAATCAAGACCGTGGATTAAATCCTGTCCTTATAGAGCAAGAACCCAGGATTGCCATCAAATATTTTCTGACGAACAAAACGTGTAAGATAGAGTAGTGTTAGTATGTACTATGATCAGCTACCTGCTACCAGCAGGCAGACGGGTATTATACAGGTATCAGGTAATCAAGGTACGTAAAAAAGCTACTCACCTCACTTAAATTCTGATAGTTGATTTTTATGTGTATGTTACAAAATATCACTTATTAGTAATCAGTCAGCAATACTCCCAGACACTTCCCGACAGCAGTATTACCTTAAATTTCAGCACGCCTGTATGCCCGAAGGGTTAGGCAGAGGTGTACTAAATGTACTCTCACAGTTCACCTATTTTTTTAGGTCCCATATAATAAATCTCTTAAATAATAAATTACCTACTCTCACTTACAGTCTGAAGCTCTATTTTTATATATATTAGCCAGTAACTATTTTAAAACATCTCAAAATCAGAAAGCCCATTTCAAGGGGTCAAACATCTAGACCCAATTTTAATACCGCTGTGAGTATGAGCAAGAGGGTAAGTAATTTTTTATTTAAGAGCTTTAAGCCCCTGTAAGGTAATACAGCAATCGCGAAGTACCTGGGAGTTTGGTGATAGATTTTTAATGACGTTTTGTAGCTTAAACGTAAAAATCAGCTGTCAGAATTTAAGTGTGGTTAGCAATGTACCTTGATTACCTGATACCTGGAAAATAGATGTCTATCCAAGGTAGCCGGTAGGCATATGATCATAGTACATACTATTACAACTAACCTTACAAATTTTATTCATCAGAAAATAAGTGACGTCTGGCGGCTCTGGGATCTTGGAGTATTAGACTACTAAGTCTACTGCATTAGTTTGTATATGTATGATTTAATTCTTAAGTCAACTACTGGATGTATATTTTTGCTGTAGATTTTTAAATATTGATAAGGTAAAGATGTACAAAGATACGATAACTGTTGTTCTTACCTTGTATTTTTCTTACCAATACGTTAGGTGTTGTCACTTTGAATTTAAAAAGTCGTCTACCATTATGATTATTACCAAAATTTCTTGTTTTAATATCAAAATAAAACTTGAGTTCGACAACTTTTTGCGTAGATTAATAGTAAAAATACGTATTTACTTCAAACATTTGGTAAATACTTCGTTAACTTAACCCGAAACTTCACAGCGACAAAAAAATATGAATCTTTAGTACTACAATTCTTTTAATATCACATAAAATACCAGTATAGTAAATTTTTATATACATAGTTTTATAGATCCAACTTTATAAGTTAAAAAATTAACAAATTTGATTTCTATAGAGTTGACTTTGGATCGAAAGGTTACTACGTCATAATATGCGATGAAAGCGAACTTGGGATCGAAGTGACCGAGTACCTTATAAAACGAGGAGTTAAAAAAATTATTCTTCACTCATCTGTTGATGATTTTCTTCAGGTAAAACTGATGTAAGTTATAAATAAATATTTACACTTGAGCTTAGCTTATTGATTAAAATATTCTTTAAAAATAACGATGACTGTCTATAACTTCTCAATCTCCCGTTGTTTGTATTGTATTGTGCTTATTATGGAAGCATTGCATATTCACTTTGCCGAGCTGCCATAAAAACCGTAACTACCTTCATAAAATATATTATAGGTGTTAATGAATATGTAAAAAATCCTTTCAGGTATTGGAAAAAACATGGCGTATGCGTAGAAATACGTTTTGAAAATCTTGAAATGAGAGCAGGATGTAAGAAACTGCTTAGAATGAAAGAAAATGAAATTATTGAAGGGATTTTTATCGTTAATAATTGTAATTTAAAAATTGCTATAAATAACAAAACAAATCATTTTGATCATAATATTTTAGAAACGACAATTAATGTTTTAAATAATTTAAATGATGTGGCTAAAAGTGTATGCGATGATTTGAGGTAAGTTTCCTCAGCAATTTTACTCAATTGAATACTTAGCTAATTTTTATTACGTTCTACGGGAGCCGATGTATTAAGATAAGTTGCAAAGGATAAAACTACTGATTGAATTACTGAACCATAGTTAAAAGTTCCTATGAACTGCTTCCAAAATAAGTGTTTTTATAATTTTAGATATTACGTTATTCTCTCATATGCATCGAACAATGATTTTGAAAATAATTTAATATCGGCATGCGATATAATTTGTGAAGAGCGCCGCAAAGTTGGCCTTCACGCTCTTCATTACCTTACTGGTCTAATGAACAAGGTACGTTTATTGCCTAATTTTCTAACTTTTATTCTTCATACATCATAAGTGTCGCAGGTTCAAATTTTAATGTATTTATAGAAGTAATACTTTTGTAAGTTTTATAGTATAACCTATATTACCTAAATAAAGCAACCACATTAGTAGTATCAAAACCATAAAAACTAAGATTTAAACATTGAGCGAAGACGACATTGGTAAAAAAAAAATATACTCCAGAAACCATACTATGACTATGTCCGATGAATAAAGTTATTTTTATTTGATTTTGTAGTTTAACGAAAAGGATGAAATTCAGTTGAACCTGAATTTAAAGAAATTCACAAATGCACACAAAGATTTCGAAAAATCTATAAAGTCGAAAGAAATCAAAACTATTTTCATGAAAATGAGTGGCAAGAGAGAAAATAATTTTGTCGATAACGATAAAGACAATATGAATAATCTTTTTAATATAGGACTTGGAACGTTCTATAAATATATAGAAAAGGATGATTGTGCAGGCACTGACGTTCTAGTGAATATGCGAACCAAAATACCTACTGTTCTTGAGGTAAGTGTGGTGCATAATAATTATTGTGTACAATGTATATATACATAGAATTATGTAACGATATGACCGAAAACATGAACATACTTAGCCTGTATGAAATGACTGAAAAATCACTGATAAAAACTGATTCAATATTGAATTCTATTAGTATAATAGTTCTATTCTAAAAGTCAATTATTAATCACGCTCATGATTATTTTCAGAACGAACATGAATTTGATTCAGATGAGCCTTACTTATTGATGATTCCAGGATTTGATGGCAATTGTCACATTTTTGAATCACTATGTGAACGACTCAAAATACCAGCAATAGCTTTACAATTGACGCCAGATTTAAATTACCACAGTGTGAAAACAATTGCAAATGACATTATGCAGGTATTTTCTTTATGATAAAAAATTATGATTATTAAATAGAGAAATATTTATTGAATGTAAATGTTTTGTAGTTATTCTTATAAATCTCTATTTACATAAGAAAATTAAGGAGATTATAGTAAAATCATAATTAAACATACAAAGTAAGTAAAATAGTAACTACTAGAAACATTAAAAGCTTTTGTTTATTCGCTACTAATTCTAAAAAGGTTATTTACATAATTTCTACACCACAACTAACTCATTGATGACAAAGTCCAAAAATTTAGTTTCAGGAGCAATACGAGAAACTTAAGACACACTTTTCTAACAGAAACACCAACGTGTTATAAATATTATAAAATACATACAAATACTATTAATTTGCAATAAATTTATTGTAAAATAAATCATTAAATTAGTATTCATAATACTTTTATGCTTTACAGTTACTTAAGAAGCAGATCCAAATGAAATCGAAGTTTTATATTTTGGGATACTCATTTGGAGTTAACGTTGCTTTGGAGCTCGCAGCTTTATTTGAACAAGAAGGTTAAATAAGTTTTAATTTGTAATTTTAAATATTTTACCACATTTTAATATTAAATTAAAGAAACAAACGCCCCCTCTATAATTCAGTTCAATTAATCTTCTGTTCCCTGGCTTGCACTTGTGCTTTTTACAATAAACTTTTTAGGATTTTTATTTGATACTTTCGGCTGGCTGTGTAGGTGCGTGATGTTAATAATGCTAAATTCTTGAGTAATGTATTAAAGTACTATCATGTAATAGCAAAAACAGAGTTATTAATTTGATGGAGTCTCAAGAGCTGAACATTTACAGATTGACATTGTTATATTATAATATAATTGGTTTTCAAAAGATACGAAAAAAACTAATAAATATTTCGGCAACTAAATGAATTTAAAAAAAAATTGCAGGTCACATTGGAACTGTATATTGCTTGGACAGCAGCCCCGAAGCGTTGCGTATACAATTCGAAGCGTACGTAGGAAAACTATCTGATATAGAACTACAAGATATATTTCTAAACCACATGCACTATCTTATCACCAAGGAGAGTCAAGACATAAACTTTGTAAATATGGATTGGTCCGATAAGCTAAAACGTGTCCTGGACAGCGTCAAGTATATACCTATTTCAAACGAATACAAGAAATTGCTTATAGAAACAGCGTATAAGAAGATTGTGTTGACACTGGGTTACGAACCTGATCTTAAGTTGGAGTCAGAGTTGATTTTGATCAAGGGGAATCCTCATCCGAAAGCGACGGGCCTAGCTGATGACTACGCCTTATCCAAATACACGAAACATCCAGTTAAAATCTTCGAAATTAGTTCATATCATGCATGCGCTCCAGAAGACTGCAGAGTTGCTAGCATTGTAAATAGAACATTGGATCCTAAACTAGTTGAGCAAATTGAAAAAAGAAATCTATGTGAAACTTATTTATTATAGATTTATTTTTATTTTATACCTTGATATATCGGAGACTTTTCAGCTTGCTTGGTTTTGGGATAAAATTAATTTAAAGGGATATTTAATTAAACTACTATTATTATTGTTTTATTAGACTGGCTAAATAAAAAAATTGTTAAACACAAAGTGTTTTTGTGTATAAAAAGTTGTATTAATAAAAGTCATTGTAGTTATGCTTAAAAAAACCGATTTAAAAATTTGCTATTCATTTACTTCCTAGAAATTACCGTCACTAAATTTCCTACACTCTGCTTTTTCAAAATAATCTATACTTATAATAAAAAAATAAAGAGTCAAAGTGCTGTACATTAAAGATAATTAAGAAAAAGTACTACTGGGGGGCTTAGAATCAGGGATAGAACATATTTCAACAGGTTTTGACATTTTTCTCTTTAGTGTTAGGTAGAGATGTACACCCACAGTTCGCTGGGTGCATTTTAGGTCCAATGTAATAGGGGGCGAGCCTATTGCCATTAATCGAGCACAAAGCAAAACTACTACCGAAAACTTCATAGAAAAACCCAATAAAACTTTGCTCAACCTGCTAACCAAATCTAGGACCGCCAGCATAGCAGTCGCGTTTAGGACAACTTGGCTAATTAGGCAGTTCTAAAGTTATGAAATATCAACATTAAAGCGATAAATTCTAAATGAGGATTATTTAGGCGAAAATACACCACTTTGTAAATTGTACCCATGCGAAGCTGAGTCCGGCTGCTAGTTTTGAATACATAGTGTAATGAACTGAAATTATACTAAATAAATGCAAATTATAGTTAGAAATAAACTAGTTCGCTTTTATTGTTTTGTTCTAAAATTCTACGATAAATGGCATTGTTTGGTACTAGGTATAGTGTGAGCCATTGTTTACTGAATATTAAAGGGTTGATATAAATAAAATTATTAAATAAACATAGTTTGTCTTAAAAGATTGCAATACCTTAAATTTTTATATTTAACTAATTCGAAGATAGAGCTTAGATCCCTGGTTATAATGGTATAAATCTTATTACTAAGTAATTCTAAATAAATCGAACCTCAAAACCTAAAAAACGTTGGTTTTAAATACAAAAACTGTAAAATAAAAAGCAAAATTTTAATTTGGTATTCTTACCCTATCCATCTTCCTAACATTTCACAAAATAAAAACCTCTAAAACAAAATACAAACACTTAAATAGACTGAGCAGTGTTTGTATAGTTTCGACGCAGAGCTTAACAAAATAGCAAAACAAACATATTATAATTAAGCAATTTTTAACAATTTTTTTGTTTTACTAATACTTATAGTTAATGCCGTGCACTTTTTTTGTAAATATTTTGATCGTTCCAATAAATATAAAATAGTGAAAAATAAATATTAGACCAAATTTTCTTTTATAAATACAAAGTACTATAAATTATATTCTTTAAGTAAAAGGGATACCATAGTTTTACCTGAGGTTTAACCATTCAAAACTAAATAGACAGCGAAGACTGACCGAAGGGAGCTACGAGCGTACCGCGGCAGGGCTGGCGAGTGCCAACTCCAAATTATATCACTTATTGTTGTTATTCTAAGTTCAACTTCAAAATTTTCAAATTTGACTTTGAAACTTTGAATCCCCCATTACTCTGGTCAGACGGCGGATGGTACACCGTGGAGTTTTAGTGAGTAGGAGACATAACCACTCATCCCCCTGGGCGGGTGTGTACCCATAAAGTGTTTCTCGACGTTAAAAGAACAAGGTGAATTATCTTGTAATGGGAGTAGTGTCAGAGGGTTAGCGACAGCTTCTTCCCACCTCCCCAATTACTCGCGTTCCCCTTTCGCGCGCCAAACGATTCTAAATTTTAACCCGAACACGTATGGGTTGAGGGCTAGTACCTTTGGCAATACGTTCGTTTTGGGAGATTGCGAATCAGGAATTGACCTGTTTTTTGATTGGACAATCGCTTGTCGCCCTGCCTGAGTACCCTATTCTTGATGTTGGACCTCATCGTCTTTTATGGTTCCAGTTGGTTCAACAACTTACTCTGAGCTTTTGCAAAAGCTGGAATTTTTGAATATTCGCCTTTTCTCCAGCAATTCGTCAAGTGAACTGATGGAACCTATACCCCCAATATTGCAGATTTTGTTTTGATTAGGGATCCTAAACCACTGCTACTGCGTTGGCGGTGTGGGCGCATTCTTAATTTGGTAATTGACACTGATGGCGTACCTTCGTAGCCTGGTGTAGCTGAATTATGAGCGATCACTAGATCTATCAATCCATGTAAGTTTCAGCTCTAAATATTTTAAGATGAAGCAACAGGGTCTAATTGAAGTTCAAATTCCATACAACAAGAATTTAATAAGACGATTTTTTACTTAACTAAGCATTATTTAAAAATAAGATATACATCAAAATTCTTATAATTATGGTCTAACAAAATATAATGGTCTAATCTATACAATCAATAAAATTGAAGTGTCTGTTTGTATTGTCAAAATAACAGTTTTTTACTAAATGCATATGAAAGTATATACGATACCAAAGCCCATATTTTAAATTTTTGTCTGTCTGTCTGTTTATTCCAGGTAATCTCCGAAACGGTTAATCCGATTTTGATGAGACTTTCACTGATAGATAGCTGATTATATAGGGAGTAGCTTGGGCAACTGTTAATTTAAAAATAGAATTAGGGTTCCGCACAAATTAAAAAAAAAAGTGGTCATGGTGAATCAATTCGGGCGCTTAAATGGCTTATGCAGAGTAAACCATATAAGACATAGCAAATTAATATACTAAATAATCAAAACGGGCGCAAACGGTCTGCACGTAACAATATGCTACGCCAACGATGATAGTACCAAGTGGGCCTGCACAGCGAGAGTGCAGCGTGGTGCGGCGCTCGATCAACCCACGAACTTGGTACCACGGCAAATACGTATTACGGTAAGCAGCAGAGAGCTGGAAATCAGTGTACGCATGCCCAACTCACTACGTGCGACCAACTCTGTTCACACCCGAACCTACCAGGCATGAGGGGAGCGAAACATCAAAGGTACACACACAGTGAGGTGCCTAAACGGAGGCGTGGCATAGCTAAGAAGAACTAAGTGGACTGGGTCGCAGGTGGGTGAAAGATTTCTCGAAGACACACGAACACCAAAATCAAGTTGCTGTATTGAATCTTCACAATGCAGAATGGCCGGTTACAATTATTCACAATATTTCTTAATACTAGAAAGTGCTTCGGTTCTTGACACAGAGCTTTTTGCAAGTCTTCAGGGTCTTTTTTTTTTTTTTTTTTTTTTTTTTGAACTGACTACACTGTTAGCCTTAGGGGCCCTAAAGCCGCTGCGGCTTTTACAGCTTCACCGGACTTGACCCTTCAGGGTCTTGAGTCTTCTTGTCTTAAATAGCGTTTGACACTCTGTGTGCCGGTTGGCTGCAAGAGCCCCATATTTCTAACAGTGTTGGAGCGGGACGGAACGATGGCGTTTATTCGCCTCCTACTCTAAAATTGCCTAGTAACACAGCTTGTGACGTGGCGTGTCGCGCCCATTCTTTTATTTTTATTATTACAATTTCATGTAATTAGCTAATATCTCACAAGATTCTTATGGGAATGTTACAAACTTATTCAAATCTATTAATATCTACCTAAATACATACAATATAACATTAAGTATTACTAAACTTTGTAAATAATAAACTTTAAACATTACACACAAAACAGCCTATAAACACGTTATATATGAATTATAAACATAACAAACACGATAGAATTCACTTATAATCCTAACTATTCCTATAAGATCACAGACATTACACATAACTGGTTTAAAAACAAAGATAATCAATGAAATATATGTTCAGTACGTTTCTATGCTATTCCTACGAAGACACAAGCTTTATTACTACGTAGCTACTATCTTTAAATACCTACATTTTATTTATATAATACAGAAACAGTAAATCAATGATTTTTCAAATATAATTGTTCATTTCTTAAGCCTAGCATCTTGTACCTACAACTAAATATGAATATAATCTCTTAAATCATCACGCCTAGCCCTATGTGTCGCTAACAATAATTATAGAAATTTAAAAGTGGTACAAAATATTCGGGAGACTAACATCTATCTTCTAAGGAACACCCACAATAAGCATTTTTGTCTTTAAAATAGCTGGGAGCGGGGGAGCAAGATTCGCGGGGGCATTCTGTAGTCCACGTGAGCATAGCCACGGGCACAGCTAGTTCATAATACTAAAACAGTTATTGTCGAAAACTAAAAAAAATTAATTAAAAATCGTATTTCCTCTAGTGGCAATTTTTACCCAGTGTATGTCGGATTGATTGCGTGAGCGATAATTTTTATAAAGTTATGTTGAAATTGAATAAAGATACTTTGATCGTGATTTTTGATTTTAGTACCAAATTCTAGTGGTAAAAGATCGAAATTTTTTCTAATTTTATGTGAAATTTGAGATATATTAATTCACTAGCTGTGCTTACACGTCTTCGCTTACGTGGACTACATAATGCCATTAATAGGGTACACACACGAATGTTGCTCCCCCGCTTCCTGCTATTTTAAAGACAAAAATGCTTATTGTAGGTGATCCTTAGAAGGTATACATATACTACATACTAGCTAAGCCCCACGGTTTCACCCGTGCTAATTTTATACAATAAACACCGCAACGCCAACGCACCTGTGTAGTCTATCATAATTATTGTTCTTGTCGCAAGTACAAATTATTTAAATTTTTTATTATCTCCTAAACTATGTGTCAAAATAACATACTTTAAAGAGCAAAACTTCACTTTATAAAATTTTCTTAATGACGAAGAAACTTTTATTCCTAAGAATTTAATATATCATGCCTAAAATAATATTCATAGATCACTTTTTAATTTTTAACAATTATTTGTTACAAAATAGCTTTTTGAGGTTTATGTGTAGAAGATAGTCTTATGCTATCGCGAACATTTTTTGTATATATTATGTATCAGTATTTTTGTAGCATATTGTATTTACGTATCATTAAACTTTACGACAGCGCAAGCACATAAAGCAGCTTGGAAAGGCTTCCACCTCTGACTTAACAAAAATCAATATTTAAGGCTAACTGAGAGCTGTAGCCTAATGTTAGATAGCCTATACTATTTGTCGTGAGTCTGGCTAACATAATTATACAAAAATATTTTTTTAAACACGACTGGGTTAGTTCCAGAGATTAGCGTGTTAGATAGATAGATAGTATAGAAATACACCGACTGATCTCGAAGATCGATTTTTGAGAGATTGATATTTTAGACCTCGATTTTTTTGTGAATCGATTGATAATAGTTAGATTCGAATCGATCTTTTTCTAAATGAATTGCCACTAGCAGCGGCCCGGCTATATTCATCCGATGAATATTCAGCCTATGCTGACCCCCTTTTAATATTATTTATCACACAGACCTGAGGTCAACTCATATTGGAATTTTAAATTTTTTGAACTCTCCATTTTTTAACTTTATTTAAAGTTTCAATCATCATCGTTTTACAAACTATAATATACAGATAACTAAAATGTCAGTCAATTCAACTGAAGATCTATTTTAAAGCATTTTATCGAACAAATTTTCGACGTGATTTTTTAAAATCCATATAACTTTTTTTATTTATGAACTTATTGTAGTAAAAAACAAACATTAAATGTTAAGTGAACCTTACCAAAATATATTAGTGAAAACCGTTTCCAAATCGATTAATCCGTTTCTGAGTGTGGACGCGTCAACTAAGCAATATAGAGGGTCGCTAATCCACGAGCGGGGAGAGTTAGGAATATGTAAGAAAGAGTTACCTTGAAACTGGATAAGTAAGAAACAGCTGCACCGCTTATTCCACGATCACCTTTATGTGGTATTCTGCAGCTTCAGCCTGGCAGCGCTTCTTCTCGGCCAATTCCTCAGATTTGCGGCTTCGATAGTAGTGGACCAGCTGGATGTCGTGCAGCGTGCACAAGCAACTCCAACAAGCGGGATATATATAATTTAGATAGATCGACTCGCGGCGGCGGTGGTCAATCATAGACTGCGTAGTGTGCGGTGCAGCGAAAAATAATAAAAAGAAAAAACTAATAATGAAAGTACCCCACATAAATAATTGACTTAAATGCTATTGATAAAGCATTAGGCGCTAACATTGCCCCCGGCTTTAAAACCATTGGTTTTAAAATAATACAATAAGAGAGCGGGGGCTTGAAAAGTTTATTGTGAAGGAAGCGGGCAAAGACGAACCACAGGTCGCTTAAAAACGCCTGTAGCTGTTTTAACAGAAGCTACTCTAATAACTCCATCGATGCCGGGATAAGTAGCGATGACGATGCCCAAAGGCCAATGAAGTGGAGGTATATTGTCGGTCACTATGACGACGACTGTGCCTACTGACACTGGATTAGATGGAGTATTCCACTTCCCTCGACACTGTAAAAGGTGAAGGTATTCCTGTTTCCATCGTCTTGCGAAAGACTGTACTATTTGATCAAGAAGCGCGTAACGATGTAGTAAGTTAGGCTTCTCATCGACAACTTCATACGCGGGTAAGTATTTTAGCGGAGTTGACATCAAGAAATGAGATGGCGTCAACGCGGTAAGCTCAGAAGGATCTTGACTTAAAAGCGTAAGTGGACGAGAATTAATCACTGTCTCAATCTGAGTCAAAACAGTGAGTAGTTCCTCGTATGTAAGTAACTGCGTGCCAATCACTCGATACAAATGCGTCTTAAATGCTTTCACATAAATCTCATAATTTCCACCAAAGTGTGGACTGCGTGGAGGGTTGAATTTCCAACTTATGCGGTTAGAAGCGAGTTCGTTTCCGAATGAAGCATTAAACTCCTCAGAATTTAACATATCATAAATTGCGTTTTTAGCTCCAACGAATGTTTTAGCGTTATCCGAATATAACACAGATACAGCACCACGTCGAGACAAGAAACGTTTGAATGCGGATAAGAAGGTGTTAGTGCTTAAGTCTGTTGTGAGCTCTACGTGAACTGCGCGGGTCGTCATGCATACAAAGATGCATAAATAAGATTTTATGGACCTAACTCCACGTTTTCTGTAAGGTATAATATTGATTGGACCCGCAAAGTCAACAGATGTGTGTACGAAAGCTTTTACATCATTCACACGGCAAGCGGGTAAATGAGACATAAATGGAAAGGTCTGTTTAGGTTTAGCCCTAAAACACAAATTGCATTTAAATACTACGGAGCGGGTTAGAGTTCTACATGATATAACCCAATATCTTTGACGTAAAATTAACATTAATGCGACTGGTCCTGTATGACAGTTCGTGCGGTGATAGTAAGTAACGATTAATTCCACGATACGATCCGTTCGCGGTAATAAAATAGGATGTTGTTGATCATATGACAAGTCAGCATTAGAGAGACGACCACCGACTCGAATGAGGCCGTTGTCATCTAGGAAAGGAGCCAACCGTTGGATGGCGTTAGAGCAGCATTTGTTTTATTTTAAATTTAGAATAATGTCATTAAAATAACGACCATGTAAATATTTTAAAATGTATAATTCAGCGTAATTAATTTCACTGGCGGTAAAAATATTTGAGCGCGGTAGTATTTTTAAGAAACGTAAAATATACACGACTGTGTGTAAAAGCACAGGCCATATTGAAACGCGTTGGGATAATTCAAGAAGCGGATGAGATGTCGCTTCGCACGTGGTAACAGCAGGGAGCGAAATAACCTTTTCTTCCGGTAAATCAAGCTTAGCGTCAGGCGCAATAGTGGTGATCGGCCAATGACACACATCTTGTCTAAGCCAAGACGGACCAGTATACCACTCTTTGTTTGATAACATGTTAGCGGGAGAAAGACCACGCGATAAACAGTCGCTCGCGTTCTGAACACCTGGAACGTGATAAAAATGTTCAGATGCAATAGCGGACGTGATATTAGTAATGCGTGTGGCTACAAACGTTTTGAACTTGTAAGGTTCTGAGTGTATCCAATGCAGGGTGACCATGGAGTCAGTAAAACAGAAAATGTCATTAATTTTGTGGCGTTTGCCGTAAGTATCGGCCACACGGCGGACTAGTTTGGCCATCAAAAGAACGGCACACAACTCTAGTCTGGCTATAGATACTGTCTTTAGCGGAGCAACCTTTGACTTGGCGCAAACTAACTGGGTTAATGCGGGTGCTAGAGAAGAGGGTTCGACGCGAATATAAATAACGCATCCGTAAGCTCTTTCGCTGGCATCGGAAAATGCGACTAGCTGAATTTGAGAACCTTCGAAAACGTTTAAATGACGCGGGATTCGTAAATGTTGTAAAGCGGGTAATTCGCGTAAGTAGTTTTGCCAAAGGCTTAAAATATCAAGGGGCGGTTCTTCGTCCCAGTCAAGTTTCAAAACACAAAGTTTTTGTAGAATAAGTTTAGCATACAATATGACTGGTGCAATAAGGCCTAATACGTCATATTGGCGTGCTATAACTGAAAGAATGTTGCGTTTGGTTATTGGGCGGTTATCAAGCGTTACTGTAAACATAAACTCATCAGTGACTGGCGACCACTGTAGTCCGAGTACCTTTAAAGTATGATTTGGATCATCAAAATTTATATTAGAATTATAGCGGTAAGATTCAGGCAGTGAGTCAAGCAACTCAGGCGTGTTGCTCGACCACTTTCCAAGCTCAAAGCCCCCGGCTTTAAAGAGATCGCGGAGGTCACATCTGAGCTGTAGACAATCAGAAATACTGGATATAGAATAACAGATGTCGTCTGTGTATCTGTTATTTTCTACAACAGTAGCTGCAAGAGGATAGCGAGCGCGCTCATCATTGCATAGCTGTCGTATGACGCGCAACGCTAAAAAAGGACTGCTACGCAGACCGAAACATACGCGGTTAAATTGATAGGTGTTTAGAGGACCCGTAGGGTCAGGGCGGTATAAAAATTTCTGAAAAATCCTATCACTCGTTTGAACGAAAATTTGAAGATACATTTGTTTTACATCCGCGGTTAAAGCTATTTTATAAAAACGAAATTCGAGTAAAATTGAAAACAAATCATTTTGAAGATTTTCACCAGTGTGAAGTATTTCATTTAAAGAAATTCCAGAATCCGTTTTTGAGCTAGCGTCCATAACCATACGCCACTTAGTAGTGGTCTTATCAAGACGAGTCACTGCGTGGTGCGGGATATAATAACCAGATAAATAATTATCATCGTTTACTATAGATATGTACTCTTTTTCTAAATACTCTGTTATTATGGCGTGATATTCAACCTGTAACTGAGGCTGACAACAAAACTTGCGTTCGAGTGACAAGAAGCGGCGTTTAGCGATTTGATATGAATTACCTAACACAGCGGGATCGCGAGTGAAGGGTAAGCGAACACAATAGCGGCCTGTATCATCTCTCTTAATATTATTTGCAAATATTTCTTCACATTCGCGAGCGGCAAGATTTAAAGTTGGTTTATATGAAACTTCTTCAAGTTGCCAAAATTTCTGTAAAATTTGTTCTAACGGTGGTTCATGATCTACAACCGAACATAAAGAGAGAGAACTCTGATTGTAATCATTATTGACAGAGGCGTTACCTATTATTATGTAGCCAAATATAGTTTCAAAACCAGTTGGCGTTCCTGGCGGGCCTTTTATGTGGTTAGAAAGTAAAATTTCAGAAAATAGCGGTGCACCAATGAGAATATCAATTTCTCCAGGTTTATTAAAATCGGCATCAGCAAGCGGGACATTATTTAAGTGCGGTAAAGAAAAAGAATCGATATTTACCACGGGCAATTTATCGGTAATGCGGTTAATAATATAAGTGTTGAGCGGTAACGAAACGTTTTTATCTAATCGGGAATATAAAACTAAAGATGTTTCTCCCTTGATAGGATTAGGTGCGGAACCTATGCCCTTAACAACGGCGCGAGTCATTTTATTAAAATTTAAATTAAGTTTATTACATAATTGCAAAGTAATAAAATTGTTTTGTGAACCCGGGTCTATAAGGGCGCGAACGGATTGCATACGACCATTCAAATCTTTAGAGTAGACTTGGACCGTGCCTAATAAACAAGTCGTATTGTTATACGAACTCGAGCGAACGTTGCACAACGAAACATGTTGTGTTAAAGCGGACTGCGGAGCGTTAGTACTAGAATAGTGAGGTGAGTCGAGACTAGGCGTCTGCGATGGTTGCGCGGAGAAGCGGGCGGGTGATATTGGAGGTGGCCGAGAAGCGAACACCGAGCCATCCAATGGTGGCGGCTGCGCGGGCGCAATTGTACCACGCGCTGTTTGTTTACGACATAATAGCGAATGATGTTTGTAATTGCAATATCTACAATTATAAGTTGATTTACAGGCGGAACTATTATGAGAAACACTTAAACAATTCGTACAACCATTATGCTGTTTAATGAAGTTATATTTATCTTCGATAGATAAATTATAAAAATCTGTGCATTTGAACAAGTGATAATGATTAGTTCGTTTACACAATGAGCATGCCTTCAAACTCGACGCGGTTAGAAATACGTGAGTAGGCCTAGCGCTAGCGGTAGCAGTGTGCTTGAGCGCGCGTTCAGTGCGGCAACGCTGTGTAGTAGTTGAAGTGGGAACGGTACGTTCTAGGATTTTTGCCTGATCACGTAAAAATGAAACTAAGTCATCGTACATAGGTAACGATGTACTGCGATTTGACATTTCAAACGCTCTTGCAGTTTCTGTATCGATTTTATTTAAAGCTAAATAAAGAAACATAAAATCAGATAAGTTTTGAATATTGAGCGATTTGAGACTTGACACTGCGGTACAGAATTTTTCCAAAAATAAATCTAAGTTTTTGGATGTTGCGGCATTAAATGACTTAAATTCAAACATTTGATCCAAGTAAACGTTGGCTAAGCTGCGTTTGTCATTAAATTTATTAACAAGCGTTCTCCAAATTAGTTGATAATTTTCACCATTTGGTGTTATACCTGAACATACTGATAGTGCCCTACCTGACAGCTTCCCTATGAGATATTGAATGCGTTCATTATCCGTAATATCTGGATTTTCATGAATCGTGCGTTTAAAAGATTCGTAAAATAAGGACCACTTTAAAGGGTCACCACTAAATCCGACTAAGTCCAATTCAGGCAAACGTATTGACCTTGTTGACGTTCCACATCTTGTTTCAGGTATAATATGTTTCTTATCAGCTATTAATTGTTGAGCTACATGTTTGCTGCGGCAATACAAATCTTCAAAAGCCGAAAAGCTTTGATAATTAACTGAGGCGGTAGGATTTAATATTAATTGCGTTTCATTAACTGTGTCAATAATTTTATTATATTCTGAGCGTAAACCATCTAAAAAGGCGATATTGTAAAGGAACATTTGTTGCGAGATTTCATCTTTGAAAGCATTTAAGGCGTGATCGTAAATAGTTTGCATACGAGCGAAAATGGCATCTCGTTTACCAATTAACTGTTTCAATTTAATCTCATTAAGATTAAATGAACTTCCAAAGTCATCATCCATGTCACCTTTTGACGACATGATTACTAAAAATGTTACAAGTTTTGTACTATTTCAATGTTACGAAATTCTCACTAGTGACTGCAACATACAATACAACTGGCTCATAGAAACATGAGCGCACGGAACGATTGAGTGATGCGTGGCGTAGTTAGCGGGAATACCTTCACAAGAGATTAAAAATAAATAAAATGTTTTGTATGAATTATTTTGCTTTTAGGAAGTGAAATATCCGAAATAATTGCACTATAGACACTTAAATACAAATATCAAATACTTAATATGTGTATAAGTATTATGAAAGCAAGTAAAATAGGATTTTAATACTCCAATATGGGTGATGTAACAAAGATGTATGTGGGAAAATAATACTAACGTTGAACTTGCGGGGTAGTATAGGTAGTTTTTTAATACTACATGAATGCGGAAAATACTATAAATTATTAAGAAAGCGGGGAAAATGAGGAGAAATGCGGTATAGGGCTCGAAAGCCAGAAATAATGTGCGGTTAGAAAGATTTAGAAAGAACCATCCGGTTCGAAGGCCAAAAAAAATGTGGACGCGTCAACTAAGCAATATAGAGGGTCGCTAATCCACGAGCGGGGAGAGTTAGGAATATGTAAGAAAGAGTTACCTTGAAACTGGATAAGTAAGAAACAGCTGCACCGCTTATTCCACGATCACCTTTATGTGGTATTCTGCAGCTTCAGCCTGGCAGCGCTTCTTCTCGGCCAATTCCTCAG
This sequence comes from Saturnia japonica, assembly GCA_033032175.1. Lineage (NCBI taxonomy): Eukaryota > Metazoa > Arthropoda > Insecta > Lepidoptera > Saturniidae > Saturnia > Saturnia japonica. The sequence continues at coordinate 3,016,305 of CM065317.1, forward strand.
ATTTGCGGCTTCGATAGTAGTGGACCAGCTGGATGTCGTGCAGCGTGCACAAGCAACTCCAACAAGCGGGATATATATAATTTAGATAGATCGACTCGCGGCGGCGGTGGTCAATCATAGACTGCGTAGTGTGCGGTGCAGCGAAAAATAATAAAAAGAAAAAACTAATAATGAAAGTACCCCACATAAATAATTGACTTAAATGCTATTGATAAAGCATTAGGCGCTAACACTGAGATTTGGGCGCACAAACGTTGGCAAACAGATAAAAATTCTAACAATCATTGTTTTGGGTTCTACTGCGTTGATAAAGGCCCCCAATATAGTTTTTCTCATATATCTTCTATGTACAGACATCGATCAGTTACGTTTTTATTATATATATAGATGTTGGCAAAGCTAATGTTGACCAGTAGCTTCGTAGCGAAATAAAAATATATTTAAATCTACACGCACATATACAATTTCATGAAACAGTATTTGTGAGTCATGGAAACACTAGAATATCCTTTGAAATTGTAACACGTAAGTAGCTAAATCGATGTGGACTTCCAACTTACTCAATAAAAGCCCGTGAAGCGAGAGTTAAACTTATAAGTTATTGTGATCCGTACGTTTTAATTTACGCAGCAATATAAAATGTGTCTTTCTGGGTTTACTTTTCATAAGCTTATTAATGTATATGAATAAATCTGTGGTTTGGTTTGTATATTTGTTTTTTTTTTTCATATTCGATGATACACATCTATTTTACAGGAGAGTGATCACAATTATGACATATAAGATATTGTCTATCGGTTTGCATTTCCAGGTTTACTGATTGTTATGAAATTTAATATATGAGAAGCTTATGATATAAAATTTAAGCTATAAGAATCATCAATAGTACTTTTAAAACCCTTTAATAATATTTGAGCCTATTTTAATGATTTTTTATTGACGGAAAGGATATATTATTGTATAATTAATGAGATGCTATAAGAGATGTTTATAATATGAGTAACAATTTAAAAAAAAATATCGGAAAATAAGTAAGTACTACGTGATAAACGCGTGCGAAGCGTACGTTATTAACTAAAAATATTTATTTACATTAATACAAAACCAAAACATGAAAATAGTACGCGAAATTTAAAGATTGAGTTATACTTAAGCGTTGGTTTTTTTTAAATACGTACACGGATCCCTAAATCTAGGTATTTCGTTGGATTTTAGAAATGGTGTTGCTAGTCGACGACAATCATATATTGCAATACGAGAGGATTTTGAGCGCTCGGCCCGGATCAACTACGGCTAACTAGAACTACAGTTCCGGCCACTTATGAACTGTTCACTAGGTCTCCATTACGAGTCTATAGACTTTACAAACACGATAAAGCGTGTCGTTTTATTTACGTTAGGAATAATATTATGTCAGTGGTTTTAAACACGTCAGAAAAGTGTTTGCGGCGGGTAACGTGTTATAGGCGGCCCTTTTTATATTACAGAGCAACGATCAACTTGTTTTCCGTCTGAGGAACATTCTAGATTTCCTTTGAAATGTTTAAAATTTTATTGGATGAAGCGCAGTGCGCCCACGTAATGTACGATGGAATTATATTTTGAATGGGGCAAAAGTACTTGCGTTAATGCAATAATCAATATTAATAAGCCTGTATAATAATTCTGTCTGAACATGGATTTTTTTTTTCAAAATTATATGAAAGATATCTTTTACAAAAGCTGGTGATCAAGAATATGACATAAATTTTTCTGAATGTGTGTCTGTTTGTTGATCTGAATATAACAAAAAACGGCTTTATCGATTGTAATGAAATTTTATTTAAAGGAAGTAAAAGTTATTGTGTAGTTCATAGGCTATAAGAACACCATAAACAGTACCAGATATTAAAAACTATATATGAGTGAAAATATAAATATGGGATTAAGTAAGTTCTAATGTGGGTCACATCAAAAACTACGATATCGTTATTGATTGACAAAACAGTAACTTATTTAAGATAATATTATGTAGTGTAGCGATCATCGGCATCATGGACAAAATTACAAGTATATTCTATCATTTTGAACAAATAAATAACTTGTATTATATATTTGGCTACAATTTTTATATAATTTTTTTCTGGCCACATGACGTTTTTATCATTTCCTTTTTGCGTTAACTATTGTATATTGTTATCTAAGGCCCTGGGCCATAATATAATTTTGCAATTAAAAGCAAAGGTAAAAAAGAGCGCATATATTTACAAATGGTTAACAATTTAAATAAATTAATTAGTGCCTTTTCAAGCAAGCTCGATTATCATAAAACAAAATACGCATCGTGGAAATTAAAATATACTATTGTCTAAGTATTTAAAATGACTTGGTATTTGTGACCTGGTATGTTTAAGAAACTTTATGTATATTTATAAGAGAGTAGCATACATTCTAAGAATTAGATATATGTATGCTAATTTACTTACCGTCTAAATTTGCTCCTTACATATTATACGTTGATGGTTGAGTTGATGGTTTGTGACAAAATGGCACATAATTATTTATGTTCGCAAATCTATGTATTAATTCATCAAGCAAAAGTTTTCGGTATATTTTTAAGCGTATTGCGTGCACGGAAAACTGAGATTTGGCATGGTTAAAGTTTATATGGAGAAGGAGTGCAGAAAGATAAAATTTATATATAATATATGTTACTAATATATTAAATAAAATAAATTAATACTGCGAATCCTAACCCCATCAGTGCCATTGAACTTAGACCCCAGAAAATATTGACATTGTCACTTAACGAAAAGTGACAACAAGTGATTTAGATAATACTCATTGTTTATGAATACTGTAAATGTCAAACAGAAAACAGTCTACGATCAAAAAGTCACTGGTCTAATTTCGAATTTAAGGCGATCGCTAGTATAGATAAAACCAAATAAATATCCATTTAATTAACATATATCACTAAAAAATGTATAAATAAATGTATAGTAGACCATTTAACATTATAAGAATATACAGGTATGTTAATACAAATCAAATGACCTCTGTAATTTAAAAGACGTGTCCAGAAACAATGATAATTGAGTTCAACTGCATTAACCCATGATTGACGATTATTAGATTAGAATTTAATTGGTATTAACTTACACAATATGAAGCTATACATTTATTATATCGATGATAGTTAAGTGATTCCGAATGAATCTATTTGGATTTCAATCTTGCAATGACATTTCAGTTAAGATCAAGATATTTTTTAACAAAAAAGATAATCAACTTCAATGATTTTAAAGAGTTCCTTAAAGTTAAAGGTCCAATGCCAATGAAAGAAGAATCATCCTAAACGGTTCATAAAAAGTGTAGTTATGGTTGAACATCCATAAAAAATAATATGTCGGGGAAAAAGTTTCTTCGTATTTTTATAAGAAAACTCGACATTTTTTTCAAAGTTTATTTACATTTATTTACAGTATATATGTGCCGTTTTGTTCGATAACTTTCTGCCATTTTGTAGTTAGAGACATGATCCCGTTGCTGTAGAAACTTTGGGACTTCTGATCAAAAAAAAGTGACAAATAGTTATGGCAGTCCTCTCTTGATATTAACCTTATAGAACCTAAAGAATTCTGAAGAGACCTAAACAGGTGAAAATCTGAAGTTGTAAGGTTAGGGCTATATGGTGGATATACTAACACCTCCCAGCCAAACTCTCTTAATTTTTGCTTAGTGGCTAAAGATGTGTGTGGTCTAGCGTTATCGTGATGAAAGACCACACCCTTCCTGTTAATCAATTCCGGCCATTTTCTCTCAACTGCTTCCTTTAATCTCATCAGTTGTTGACAGAAGAGATTCGAATCGATGGTTCTACCAGGCGGTTAAAACTTATAATGAACAATGCCCTTTCAGTCCACACACATACCCAGCATCACCTTATTTCGAGTTAGCCTAGGTTTAGCCACAGTCTGTGAAGCCTGGCTGACCTTAAACCACGACCTTCTTCGCACGTTCTTGTCGTACGTGATCCACTTTTTATCGCCAGTTATCAACCTCTTCAAAAACGGCTCGGTTTCATTACGTCTCAATAATTAATCGCAAATGAGTACACGGTTCATTAGGTTTCATTCCGTGAGCTCGTGTGGTATCCAAATATCGAGCTTTTTGGTATATCCAGCTTTCTTCAAATGGGTTAAAACGTTTTTGTGGTCAATTTCCAGTTCTTCAGCTACACTATAACTACTGATATGCCGATCTTGCTCCACTTTTTCAAAAATGGCGTCCATTTTATTCGTAACAGGGCGACCAGAGCGAGGTGCATTTTTAACATCAAAATTTCTGGACTGAATACCTTTGAACCTACTTTGTGCTATTCTTACTGACACTGCATTAGGTCCAAAAAAATCACAAATTTTTTTGACTGCTTGAGTTGCAGTTTTGCCTTTTTTGTAATAATATTTAAAATGTATCGAAATTCTTCATTAGATTCACTCATATTTACAGAAAGAAAAACAAATGAAAAATAGCAGGAAACAACTTTCTTTTTTTCTTTTTATTTATAATGTAACCTTTTTAATTTTACCAAAACCAGCCAGATACAAATAGTACAGCCAAAGAAATTTTATAACAAATTTATACCTACGTTATGCGAAAACACATTTTCCCCGACCTAATATACATTGGAATAAAGTTACCTCCATCTTTTTTTGAAGTCAAATAAAAACTCGTATTGGTCTTACTTGGTTTAAAAGACGGAATGACGAAATTTTTTCTACTTTAAATATTATATTGTTTGTTTACAAAATCTATCTTTTTTAAATATTTGTCAAGGATGTATTGAGAGTGCAAAGGTAATATATTTATTTTAGTTATTTTCTGATTCACGAGCTCTCTTGTCGTCAATTTCTAGAATTGCCCGTATTTGTAAAATAAATATGGCATCAGCTGTTATCACGTACAGTTAAATACTTTAAGCTATGGAAGTAAGCAAAGTAGACTAGCCCAGTAGAAGCAATATCTGTTAACTGGTGAATCTTACGTACTACGAATGTAGTCGAGATTAAACTTCCCGCCAAAGTTTTAATGTACGGGTCCTATCATAATTTGTATCAAATATGATACCCGAAGATATAGTATTAGCAACTAAGCTTACTAAATTCGCTTCTATTTTGATACTGCTATCAAAACGTTGGACAAGGCAAATCTCATATATTTTGGTTTGTTTTCGTTTAGTAGTAAATCAGTGAAAGCATAACATTCAATATAGTAATGAAATTATTTTTAAATTAACTTAGCTTTGAAAACAAAAAGGAAAGATAGGTACAAAAAAACCTATGTCAACTCTGTTCTCAACTATTATCGGTTGATCATTTGCACCGCGAGAAGCCGATCCCGAAAAGGATTTTACATTTTTTCTAACAGCGGTCTGGTAAATAAAATACTTTTTACTTAAGAGAACATAAGTGTACTGTGTTAAACATAGTCAAAGGCCTTTGATAGTTTACAGAACACATCTAACGCATTCTGCGACACCCTCCAGGCACTAAATAGCTTTTTATTTCGTGAAAACAAATTGCCGACCATACAAAATTTCTTGCGCTTTGAAATATTCTACTGGATTCTTAAGCATAATTTGCTCAAAAACCTTTCTATTTGACGGATGTTAAGAATTTTTTCTGTAATTTCCAAGGTTACTTCTACAACTGTTTTATTCCTATATTCAAGAAATTTATTTCATAAAAAAATCGCTCTTGTAGTTACATAGACACACCTTTAATATTAAAAAAAAATTATACATGCATCGGTTTTTCATATAATAACACATAATATATTTATATGCCTTCATGCAGAGCCGTCTCTAGCGCTTATTATGTTGTAGGCCCGCGCCTAGAACAGAAAAGTAAAATTCTTGTCAGTCTTCATGGTTGGCGAACTTTTTATAATATTTTAAGAAAATGAAAATTATTATCTGGATAATCAATGTCTGGATGCTTCCCAGGGCTACCTACTTGCCGGCGTACAGTGTGCTCAAGACCAACGAGTAGGTAAAGAAGGTCTTGCCCTCGTGTCATGTGAATTCAATTGCTTATTTATTGAATTAATTTATTAAAATAAATGAAAATACATAAATAATTAAATTCAGTATAAAGTGCAATAATCTCAATTAGTTTTTTTTTTTTTATAATAATAACAATCTATTAATGCAAAATACAAGTGATTTTACATTTAGAAACACAAAAAAAAAAACGTGACACTTTCATGAGTTCCTAACTGCCAAACTAGAGTTACCTGTATCTTGGCAGTCGGTTTGCCTCCATATTCATGGTTGTCGTTCCGATTACTAACAAGTTGTGCTGATACAAAAAAGAGAGAAACACTAAAACCATAATACAAGAAAACAAATTAGAAAGATATGTAAAGAAAACACTCATATACGACCGCTTTTCTTAAGTTTTTTGTTTATTCTGCGTTATCTATGGAAAGTTACTAGATGTCAAAAGTGACGTCGAACGGGACGTCATATATTTTTTAAAACAAAATGATATGTTTGTGTATATAAAACTCTCTTATAAACAATTTATTATGTATAACTGTAAGAGTATAAAAATACTTGAAATAAAGGCTTTAAATGTTGTTTCCAATGTTTACAGAGAAACGCAATTACATCTTTGTTTCATTTTCCCTGATAATTCAAAAGTATAATATCATTATACATATATTTATAATTGATTATTTATTAATAGTTTCCGACAGTATGTGTCAGTGTGCGGGTGTGCATGTATTATATAATTGTGTGTTCGTGTGTGTGTGCGTATGTGATTTTGTGAGTGTGTTAGGACTGTATCTATGTTGAAAGGCTATATCGTGTATATTGCATTTATGTATTAAAAAAAAAAACATCTTGTTACTTATATTTTATTTCAATATTTTGAGAATGTTGATATAAGAATAAATAAATTGGTATAATATATCTATACTTATATTATAAAGCTGAAGAATTGCTTTTTTTTATTGAACGCGCTAATCTAGGAAGCTACTGAGTCGAATGGATTTGGACCGAAAAACAGCGATTTGATCAGTTCTGCTTTGCGTCTGAAAAAGGTGTGGGGTTGGTGATACCGCAGTAGTCTCTTGTACAAATTATAGCAGTTTTTGAATTGGTTTGAATTTTATTCATTTATTAGGTCATAAAGTTTTCAATTACCTGCCATGGTTTTCTTCGCTATAATGAGTAATTAAGTAATGTTTTTTTTTTTAATTCATCATCATCATTCATCATTTCAGCCACAGGACGTCCACTGCTGAACATAGGCCTCCCCCATAGATCTCCAGAGCGACCGATCTTGTGCGGCCTGCACCCAACGGCTCCCAGCGACCTTTATTATGTCGTCTTTCCATCTAGTGGGGGGCCGTCCTACGCTGCGCTTTCCGGTGCGTGGTCTCCACTCGAGAACCTTTCTGCCCCAACGGCCGTCAGTTCTCCGAACTATGTGCCCCGCCCACTGCCACTTCAACTTGCTAATCCTTTTGGCTATGTCGGTTACCTTAGTCTGTCTACGGATCTCCTCATTTCTGATTCGATCTCGTAGAGAAACACCAAGCATAGCCAGAGGGCTGAACGATGGAGAGTCCATAGCTCGCTGAGCGACCTTGAGCTTTTTTATGAGGCCCACAGTGAGCGACCACGTCTCTGTGCCGTATGTCATCACTGGCAACACACACTGGTCAAAGACTTTCGTCTTGAGGCACTGAGGTATTTTGGATGAGAAGAAGAAGATTTTTTTAATTATTTATTAACAATTTTGTGTCTGTGTCTGTCCTTCGATGCTTTGAAAAAATTCAGTCGTAAGTTACCTGTAAAATAGTAAAAATAAACTACATAACTTCGTTTAACCAACTCTTGCATTTGCGTAGGAGAATAATGTACAGTCACAACGAGAAACCTAACAGGTAAAATAGCTATTCGCTAAAATAATTTAGATTGTTATTTGTAAAAACATTGGATTTGTAAGACGTACTACAATTATGTACAGTGAGATTTGAATTTATTATTATTTTACTAATTTATTAGGGTATCTATATGCAAAATATAATTATTTTCTTCATATGTGCGCATTTAAGGTTTCATATTTTATTGACTATAAAGTTGGATGTATCCTTTTATTGTTATATAAGTTATGGTTTTTCCATAATTACACTTGTTTTTACAGTTCATGTGATGAAATTAAAACGTTAAAGTTAAGTATGGTGCCCAAAAACCTTAATAAATGCTCGAATAAATATATCCAACTTGAAAATTGTATAGTTTATAGAGCATTAGAAACTTGTATGTAATTTTTATTTGACTACACTATAATATTGTTTTCATTCAACGAATACTCAGACTCATTGTAGGATTTAAACCCAGTCCTCGCAATATCGCTCTTGTAGTATACTCACCCAGACCTATTATCCGTTTTAATAGAAAAACTTTATAAAAAATAAGTAATAAAATAAGTTTATAAAAAATGTCTAGCAGAACCCCAATAACCGTTACGAACACTGAAAGACCTTGGTTTAAAAACTGGTTAAAATATATAACGCTTACAATTATTCTACAGTCACAACTGAATTTCTCAGTTGTAATTTATAACGTTTATTGAAATATTCAGATTAACTTTTTAGTATCAGGTTAGGAAAATATTTACTTTGTTACTTTAAATTCACAATGGCTACATCGCAAAATGCTAATGCTGGAAATCGTAAAGCATTCGAGTGTTTAGATGACGATGCTGTGGTTGTCAGTGGAATGTCGGGTGTGTTTCCAAATTCTGAAAGTGTTTCAGAATTTATGGATAATCTTTTTAATAAGGTAAATTTCAATTTAATTAAGCTTCCAGAGTATTTTTAACAACTTGTATGTTTGAAACCTTCGAGGCCTTTAACAGCGGTTATATTCGAATTATAAGTGCTAAATACCTATCTATCAGTATTCTATTTAGAATATACTAAATCTTCTGATTGTTAACGAAACAACTCCTAAATAGATTTAGAAATAATTTTCATGTCTGTTATATTGAACCAGTCGTGAAAAGCTGTTAAAAATGTGTTAAAAAAATTAAGGTGAATATGGTATCGGATGAACCACGTTGGAACTTGAACGATCTAAGTTTACCAAAACATTTGGGCAAAGTTAAAGGGCTGGAGAAATTTGACGCTCAATTTTTTAAAGTTACCTATCAACTGGCACGCGTCATGGAACCAATGTCGAAGAAGCTTTTGGAACATGCTTACGGAGCAATATTCGATTCTGGTAAGTCTGATAAATTTTTTTTTAAATATATGCTTGCACCTGTAATTAATATTGTTTTTATTTTGTGTTATTTTAATGTATGTATGTATGTCTGCACCTAACAATAAGTACTGTCTTTGCCTTTGAAGAATTGTACCTACTGAGGTACAATCAAAAGCAACGACGTCAGTCGATAGACTAAAATCTGTTATCGGATACTGTCGTCATGGCAGCTAATACAAAAATGCACTCGATATTTGGATATACGTTGTTTTATCCTAAAAATCCGACTCCTAGAAGCATTCATGATTTTTATTTGTCTTTGTTGATAGCTAATTGTATGTGGAACGGTATAAAAGTTCAGGAATATATATGGAAGATTTAATATGTCTCAAAAATATAATGTTGGGTAATCTATATTTTGTTCAATATTTAGAAGGCTACTTTAAACCTTCATTTATATCCGATGTAAATTTAGTTTACCTTTGAGAATGTAAATTCGTTAGATAATGAAATTTTAAATCGACTACTTGACTAAGGAAAACTATGAATATTTGATTTCTGAATATAATCATAATTCCATTCCTATTCGGTCCGTCATAAATTTAGATACAATTTTATTTATGTATAATACATATTCTTTATAATTGATTGAATTGAGGGTATTGACCATTTCTGATTCAATTGTTACATTTTAGGAACAAATCTGACATCATTGAAAGGGAAAAAAATTGGAGTATTTGTAGGCTCATCATACGCTGATTTGTCGTTATTATCGATGTTCGAAATAAATAAGAAAAGCCATTCTGTTGTTAACGGGTAAGATAACATTATTAACCATACTATGTTTCAGCATAGTGATTAATATAAGGTAACTCGCATGTTATAGAATTTAAACTTTCAACTTTTTATTAGAAATGGGTATCTCCCAAAATAAAATGTCATTGGGTATCTCAGCAAAATTCCATGCGCCAACTCAATAGCTCAAGCGCAGCTTACTGCGTCGGCTCATCACAATTAACTCAAATTTGCAGCAAAATGGTACGCGTTAAGTGAGTCGCTAAATGCGCGCTACCAACACCCTTCGCTCGCTATCTCTTAATGCAGGCAGCGCACTTTGACTGTGCGTTAACTCAGCCGGCTCTCCAAGTTAAAGAAATGAACAAGTCGGCTGACCCACACGGCGGCGTGGCGTTGTGCCTTAGCTAGCTCGCTTCGCTGTAATGTGCTATGCACCAACACATTTGGAATAAGTGTGATAACACACCCGGCGCAGTAAACTGAGTTAGTGCAAGTGCTACCCATGTCTAACTATTAATTTAGTTAAATAGATTATTTAAAGATAGCGCTTTCAATATATTTTTATTTATATAAACAGGTGACTTTACTACTGAAAAAGGGTTTTTAAATAAAAATTTTAACGTTTGATTTTTTTTTTGTTTGGTTTTCTGTATCTTCAAATTATATACGTATAATATGGTCAAAAAGGAAACGTCTAACTTTGTTTTGAGGGATATTCTACAAACAAACAGCAGCAGCATTGAGCAGGCTGGCATGACAGCGACAACTGGCGATGGATTGTAGATCCTACGGTGGTCACTATTGGTTTTGGATTGCACTGTACTTATCATTAGGTACAGTGGCATCACTCTGCCATGCTAGAAAAAAAAATGTATAAACTCTGAAAGGTGTTATTTTGTATTTGGCGTATGTTTTCTTCGTCTATGAAGAACATTCAAAGACTTATTATTAATACCAAGTAGTGTTCCATATAATATGGAACCATACTATGGTCCATGGTCAAAGAAATTTTTTTGTTACTGTAAATAAAACAATTTAGCCGTATTACTTTCTATTCTCGTATTTAAAAATAACATCAAACTCGATCTTTTTCGATCCATATTGATCACTCTGGGAATCTGACTTAATTTATTTGATATTCATTAATATAAAACGTATTTTAAGGACGAAAATGCAAATATCTTTAAGACAAAGGTTTGCGGAAGTAAGACGAAATTTTTATCGAATTCTAATTATTACATATTAACCAAAACTTAAGTAACAGGAAGTGAACGACAATGTCTTTATGAAATACACCGCCATACAATGAAGTTGGTCAAAATATTATCCATATTTTTTATTATATTTATGTACAGGGCAAGTAAATCTATGCTAGCAAATCGTATATCATACTGGATAGACGGCAAAGGACCATCGTTCACTTTAGATTACGGTTGCGCTAGTTCCACGGCATGCTTGGAAAAAGCGTACCAGAGTATCAAATCTGGTGATTGTGATGCAGCTATAGTAGGAGGATGTAACTGTTGTATGAACCCTGTAATTTGTATGAATATGAAAAGGTAAATTTGAAATATTTTTTAGTGGTTGCACTAATATCTTCCAAGAAACTAGAAATAAAAAAAATAAAAATGGTTCCCTACAAATAGTTGCTCATTTACAATCTTTAGTTAGTTTATTTGTAAAAGTAAATGGTGTCTCAGAATGTTTTTCGTTTTTAGATGTTAAATAAAAAACAAAATATCAATTAAATCTCATTTTATTTAATGTTAATTTAAAGAGAAATTCTTGAAGTTTATTTATAAAATACAACCGTTTGCAAATGCGCACCATTCATTTGTTCACACTCATTTAACCTGGAGCTAAAATTTTCAATAACTCGCTGGAGCATCGCTCTTGGATTAGAGTTGATTTCTTCAGTGAATCTTTGCTTCAAAACATTCTGGTTGGGTGGCAATGTATTGTAACCTTTGCTTATTAGGTAGACCCATAGGAAGAAATCAGCAGGCGTTAGATCAGGGCTCCTCAGTGGCCAATTGATTTCTTCCTATAGGGCTACCTAAAAAGCAAAGTTTACAATCCATTGCCACACAACCTCAATGTTTTGAAGCAAAGAATCACTGAAGAAATCAACTCTATTCCAAGAGTGATGCTCCAGCGAGTTATTGAAAATTTTAGCTCCAGGTTAAATGAGTGTGAACAAATGAATGGTGCGCATTTGCAAACGGTTGTATTTTATAAATAAACTTCAAGAATTTATCTTTAAATTAACATTAAATAAAATGAGATTTAATTGATATTTTGTTTTTTATTTAACATCTAAAAACGAAAAACATTCTGAGATACCCTTTATATTGAATATTATACACCATTTTAATCATGCAATTAATAATAGCATCGATTTTAAATTGGTTTGCTTTTACATTATAGATTTTTCCTTGCAGCATGTAAGTCATTTTTCTTTGCATGTAAACTTTACGTTTATATCTTGCTTTTATCCTATGAAAAATTCACAATTTTCTAGGGCTGGTCTGCTTTGCATGGATGGAAAGACAAAATGTTTTGACAAAAATGGCGATGGCTATGTAAGGGCTGATGCAGTTGCTGTGATTTTTCTACAAAATGCCAAAAGTGCAAAAAGGTGAACACGTATCCTCGTTTATTATATTTTTCTTGTTGATTAATCCATTTTTTAAATACTCTTATTTCATTAAAGTAGAGAAGTGGAGAATATTTTATTAAACTAAAATTTGTACATTCACACTTTCTACTACTTCAAGAACCAATAACTTTCGACCAGTAGTTAGCGCGCATATTGATAACCTTCATTTTTTAACACCACAGAATATACGCCCAAGTCTACCACGCTAAAGGTTTGTATAAAATGAGACCAGATGCCGCATTCCTTCCAGTACGTGAATCGGAAGACATACAAAACTTCCTGGATGACTTTTACTCAGAAACTGATATTGATCCTGATTGCATAGAATACATTGAAGCTCATGGTTCAGGTAAAATTTATCAACACATAAAATTGGACATTATCGGAAATATTAACATATTTATCAAAGCAGATATGTATCTTATTTTTATATAATTTACAAATAAATAAATGTATAGTCTATATGTATGTCTAGAGGATAGTTGATAATTCTACAATCATACATTATAGGATTAGCAGAAGCAGACAGCAATGAAATCGATGCTATTAGCAAAATTTTTGCTAAAAGTAAACCTGTAAAAATTGGGAGCGTTAAATCCAATATGGGCAATAGTGATTCTGCCTCTGGAATTTGTTCGCTTACTAAGGTAAACAAGTTTCTTCGTTTTAGAGTGACTTAAATATCGAAATAACTCATTTTTGGGCGAACTCACAATGCTGTTAGTATTAATTTTATTTTGGTATTGTTGGCTGAAAATATAATTTAAAGAACATATGAGTTATTTTAATAGAAATATTTTATATTTAATTTTTAATATTTTTTTTATTTTTTTTATTTATAAAACGACTATAGTCATTTACTTTGACATGTAAAATAAACTGTAAGCGTTGCTCTGTAAACAAAGTTTTATTTCATTAAATTTAATAATTAATTAATATTTTATACTATTAAACACTAAATAATAATATCATGTTAATTAACCAACCTGTAAACAAAGAAACGACATTAAAAGTTTATATTTCTTAGTTACATGTCCTTTCTTTAGTTTTACAATTCATTTTAATATTTGACACATCTGTCACCGTTTGTATGTCATAATATTCTTTTTAATAATAGATAAACTATATACAACCTACACTACTAAACATATTAAACCTACAAAACTTAAATTAGAATTAAAGAAATATATTTTCTTTACATATATGAAATTACTAGATTTGTCTGGCGTATCATAAAGGAAAAATTCCCGCAAATCTTCACTACTCTGAACCTATAGAACAAGTTTCTGGAATCCTTCAAAGAAAAGTCCAAGTGATTACAGATGAAATGCCTTTTGAAAGAGGATTCACTGCGATGAATAATTTCTCTTACACTGGTGCCAATTATCATGTCCTTTTCAAAGGATGTTATAAAGAAAAAGTAAGTGTTCGATTATTAGAATGATTACACGTATGTATTTTATAAATATTTCGAATATACTTTTAATTTTCCATTCCTAACAAAAATTAAACTCAGTGAAACCAAACACTGAAAACGTATCAAATAAATATAACCTTTGATACTAAGAAAGACTGGACATGGACTTTCGGTTAATGAAAAAATTGCAGTAACACCCGAGCATGATGGTAGTTGTTGGATGTATCACAATTTCTCACCAGTTTTGATGAGGTCAGGGTCGGGATACTTGGATTCCACCACATTCACAGTTTTTGAATTTTTCTTAAATTTATGTCGGCAACGGTTTTCGTGCCGGTGCGCGCGCGCGAGAAGAGGCGGTTGGAATAGGAAGGGGAAGGGGGGGTGAAAGGAGAACCAAAATGGTTGGCAACTGCGATCCACTAATAAAATTGGCCCATATTGGAACGTGTACGTTTTGTTCCGTTTTATGCAGACTTTGACTGAACAGTAGTATATTTTCAAGCAATCGTATATTCAGGTATATTACGGTTATATACTGCTCTAAGAATGATTTTCAGTTTCCAAACAGCAGTTGTTTAGGTTCAGCAGCTGTACTCGAGGCTTGTATCCCTTTTAACTTTTACGTAACTACTATTAGATGTGTCGAGGCATAATGTAACATTTCGGATAAGCGCCCGGCTACAGGACTATAAAAAATCTTCTTTATAAAATAAAGTTAGCACGAGAAACAAAATAAAAACAGGTGACTTTTTCAGAATTTGAAGAAATATGCAAGTAAAATACCCCGTATTGTATTAGCATCCGGAAGGCAAGAACAAGGCGTAGATAAAATATTTAATTTTCTCGAAAACCAAAGCATCGACTATGAACAACTTGCACTTTTGCAGAATATATTTGAACACGACATACTTGGGCATACAGGACGAGGTTACGCAATACTTGGTGGGTACTTATAATTCATTTAAATCTAAAATGAATGATCTGTGTACATTTTCTAGTAAACGTTTCATTCTAAACGTTTTAGGTTAGCTAAAATTTTATAATATGCACACACACACTTTACTTAATAAACATCTTTTTATATAGAATCTTAAAAACTATCGTTTTCGTTAGGTATAAGTATAAAATGTAATATACTACTAGTAGCACTACTTCTTAATTGGCACTTTAGAATTTTATTATAATTATTTTACAATTTTTAAAATGTGCTGTGAAGTTTGTATATCTTAAATAAATAAATAAAAATAAGACTTATGTAGATAATTTTGAATGTAGAAAAATCCGACAAACCTCGTTTATGGCTGCTCGTTTGCACCAATCAAGGACTATTTCTTCAATCCTTACAGGAAAACTTACATCTAATATAACGTGTCTCAATGTGTATTTTTTCCAAATTTTCTGATAGGCTTTATATATTATATGCCCTAAAAAATAAACGGTTTGTCCGATGTTTATGTTTTTTGTTTCACGAGAGGCTTATGCGATTGCTCAATTGATAAGTTATAAGCATTGTCAATAATACTTACATACATACATTTGAAAAAAAAAATCAACAGGTTTGTTGAAATTTTGTGTGAAATTATAGGCTTTAAGAATCGCCGATTAAGAAATCGTTAAAAAGAATTTAACCTATTTTGATGAAAATTATACAAGGGAAGTATACGATATTTTTCAATTGATATGCTATAGAAATTGTTAGTAATATGAGTAAAAATAAAATTACGGGGTCAAAATCATTAGTGTGTAACAAAAACCTGCGGAGCTTTATGCCAGCGCTAGTTTATAATAATAGGTCTTTACCAGTACTGGCCATTTCAAATCAAAATAATTTTTGTTTGGCTAAGAATTCTAATTTCAAATTAATTTTATTTTAAAAATATGGAATTCTTTTTCTAAAAGTAGTCATTGTTTTATTGATTAGTGTTACATATTCATCGCATTTCAATATTTTTTGTCATCATGGATACGTTAAAAATTCGAGTAATTATGGAATATGAGTACCGTCGTGGCAGCAACGCGGCACAAGCGGCACGCAACATCAACGACGTTTATGGAGCTAACACTACAGACCAACGCACCACCTGTTATTGGTTTGCTCGCTTCCGTTCTGGGAATTTGGACCTGAAAAATAAACCTCGCGGTCGTTCGGAGACTTTGGTCGACAATGACGAATTAAAGGCGATTGTGGAAGCTGATGATACACAATCTACGGCTGAATTAGCAGCATCTTACAACGTTAGCGTCAAAACAATATTGGCCCATTTGCGTCAAATTGGCAAGGTAAAAAAGCTTGACAAATGGGTGCCCCACGAACTCAATGATCGCCAGCGCGAAGTACGTCGAGACGTGCCTTGCACTGCTCAACAGACACACAAATGAAGGAATTTTGAACCGCATCGTTACCTGCGATGAAAAATGGATTCTGTTTGATAACCCCAAGCGCTCAGCAAGTTGGTTGGATCCTGGTTCAGCACCTAAACAATGCCCTAAACGAAAACTTACCCCTAGAAAAGTGATGTTCACTGTTTGGTGGTCTAGCGCCGGTGTGATTCATCACAACTTCTTACCAAACGGGGTGAGCATTACTGCAGATGTGTACTGTGAAGAAGTGAACACAATGATGGAGAAGCTAGCACATCTCCAACCAGCATTGGTCAATCGTTCGTCTCCGCTGCTCCTGCACGACGACGCGCGACCTCATATTGCACAGCAGACGGTCTCCAAGTTGCAAGAACTGGGGTTGGAAGTTCTCCGTCATCCGCCCTACTCACCAGACCTTGCGCCTACAGACTACTACTTTTTCCAGAATTTGGATAACTCCTTGGCGGGAAAAAAATTCAATACCCGAGAGGCAGTACAAAATGCCTTTGAAGAATTTGTTGCCTCCCGTCCAGCTGATTTCTTTAAGAAGGGCATCGATAAACTGCCACTGCTGTCAAAGATGCATTGATTGCATGGGTGATTACTTCGATTAATACAAATAAAAAATACATTAAAAAATTAGTTTAAATTTTTTCATACAAAACGGCAATTTCATAGGTAAAGACCTAATAAAATTAAATAAATGACATATATATGTAAACGATAACTTATATCACAGCAATGGCGTAAGATTACTAATGCATTTTGAGACAAATTATTAATACTAAATAATATTTAATCTGTTCTTTGGTTTCCAGATACCAATAAACATAATAAAACAGTCTGTTTAAGCAAAAGTATAGATTACTATCAAGGTGAAAAGCGTCCTTTATGGTTTGTATTTAGCGGCATGGGATCACAGTGGCCTGGTATGGGTACTGATCTTATGAAGCTACCAACTTTTGCTAAATCTATAGACAGGTGAGTTTATACAATAGTGAGAAAGTAGTTTTGGCCACTATGGTTCCGAGATTAGCCAGTGACTTACTGTAGATGAACTCATTAACTCGTTTGTATATTTGCTCTTGAATTGTATGGTACTTATAATAAATGAAATAAAGTTAGGTGGGAAGACCATCAAGGAAATTTTAAGCCACGCTGTTTCTTTAGCGGTTAATAACCTATATTATAGTTCCTTTTAAACATAGACAATTATTTATATCGAAGTTTTTTTTGTAGATATTTTAAATATTGTAATTAATCGTTTTTAATGATTTGGGCTCGACCATGTTTATCGGTACATTCTTTTTTTAGTATCTGCGCGAATTAAACTAAAGTCTTACGGTACACTCTTGCCCTTCAGTCGAGTTTCATGGAGAGCTTTCGCTTTTGGTGGAGCTACTTCCTCAACTGTGTATTGGCTGACATGGACGAACCATCACATAGGAGCTCGCAGAGTACGACATGCTCCACCTCTGGGCTACAGTTGTGCCTCAATTTATAATATGCAACAACGAGTATTTGAATAAAATTGAGATTAGGTTTTATTTTATTTTTGAATGTGCGTGACAAATGACTCTCGCCATCTATTAGTTGTTATTAAAATTAGTTAAACTAATACAGAACCTTCACGCGTGTGTGCACAATAACTCACCAATGTTTCATCGCAATTAGTTGAATGATTTAAGAATGCGTAAAGGAGAAACAAAGAAATATTCAGTTTTATATGTACATATAAATAGAAGTGAGCAAAAAAAAAACCAAAGTTATTCAATGAACTACATAGAATGATTAGTTGAATCAATTATGTAGTAGGTACTTTTTAAAACTAACAAAGTTTGGGCAGACTATAAATAAACCTAAATTTTCACAGATGTGACAAAGTTCTTCAACCAAAAGGAATAAATATCAAGAAAATCATTACTGAAAAAGATAATAGAATATTTGATAACATAATAAACGGATTTGTCGGTATTGGGGCTGTACAAGTTGGACTTATAGATTTATTGAAAGAATTTGGTATTGTTCCTGATTTTATTATTGGTAAGAGTATCTATGTATTAATAAGTGAAGAGAAAACTTCGGACTCCTTTTAAGCATATTGCGCGTATGTAACACTGTGAAATTTAGCATAGTTAAAGTTTATATGGAGAAAAAGTGAAGAAAGCTTAAATTTACATATAAATACATTAAATTAAATAATACTGCAAATACCACATTGAAAGTGCCATTGTACTTTGAGCCCTCAAAACATTGACATTGACACTTAATGAACAGTGACAGAAATTATCAGTTTATAATATAGTTAAAATTCATTGTTTACGTTCATACTGCAAATGTAAAACAGATAGTAGTCTATAATCAAATTACCACTAGTAATTATTAATATATTATATCATTACGTAATAATTTTTGAAATAGCAAATTTCACTCCATCCCATGATTCAGAGAATGCACCAAGTATTTTATTTTAAATTGAAAATAAAGCTAACTCAATAAGTTCTCACCTGATCAGATTAGACATTTATTTGCAGAATAATTTTCTCTTTCTAAACCAGAATAAATGTACAGAATGGTCTCTTTACAGTTATTAGTCACCTATTTTTCCTTAGTGTTAAAAGACAAATTTTTGTATTATTATATTCAATATGGAAAAAATTTGATTTTTAATGCAGTTTGTATTTGTTCTTTAAATTCGGTTTTTCTTTTTAATTTACTATAAATAACTCCACCATCGATATTTAATGTGAGTTTCATATGGAAATTAGGATGACAACAATGAATTTTATAATAACTTTATAGAAAATAATTCATAACAATTTTGCATGTATTATTTTAGGTTACAGTTTAGGAGAAATGGCGTGTGCGTACCAAGACGACATATTTACTGCAGAAGAATTTATTTCAGCGACATGGTGTCGAGGTAAAGTGTGTCTTGAAGTACCTGTAGTTAAAGGTGCTATGGCAGCTGTCGGGATAGGTTTCAAAGATGTAAGTTACGTTAAATTAAATTAATTATTATGTATTAATATTACTTAAAAATGTTTAATGATGCATATTCAATTCATTTGCAACTTTTTAATATCTCTATTAGATTTTGAATCAAATTTTGACGGTATTGGTGAATTTAACAATGTCTCGTTTTCGTTTTCAATCAATTTGAAATTATATTATTTAATAGTATTATATGATAATACAGTAAAAACGAGTAAAATTCAAAAAATAGTAAATAAAATGTCTTATAATTCTCTGTATTTATATTTAGCAAAAGAAAAAGGATTAATGAAACTGAATAAGTTTAGCTTTTTACAACATTCAATTACATTTATTGACTTGGGAAATAGAAATATGTAAAATGTTTTTTTTTTAATTTAATTTAGGTAGAAACATTGAATTAAGTTAAGGAAAGCATCGCGAGGAAAACTGAACGCTTGAGAAAGGTGCTTTTGGTACCATTGTATGTGGGAAAAATATAGAATTGTTGATTTATCTGTGTTTGAAAACACCAATAAGTCGCGGGCTGGCGAGTTGATTAAGCCTTTGCCCAGTAATGGGACGCAAACAGCTATTATTGTTTATTTAATGAATATAAGTTAAATATTAGTAAGGATTGACACTAAGTTATGATCTTCTTTATAATCTAAATATTATTTTTTCAATCTACGTATTTAGTCTACTTTGCACATGAATACACTTTTAAATGGTATAACAAATCATATAATTAAGGAAACCTTTTTTTTCAGATTATAAATCAATGTCCTCCAGAAATCGATGTGGCCTGCCACAACAGTTCAGAGTCGGTGACAATATCAGGGCCTGATGCAGCTATAAAAGAATTTATCAATGATCTAACAAAACGTGGAGTATTTGCTAAAGATGTGCATTGTTGCAACGTGCCGTATCATTCGCGATACATTTCAGCTATCGGTATGTTAAATTGGCCAGAACTATTTTTTTTTTTCATTTTGGTTTTCTGCCTATGCAGACAATTTTGTCAATATTAAGTGTGACAAAAACACGTTATAGAATTTAGTAAATGTTCGGTATACTGGAGAATAACCAATTAAAAGGATACATTAACATTTTTTATTTATTTGAGAAAGCCCTTTGTCACTTGCGACTTTGAAGCCACGTGACATTATAAACAGTATCACTTCTAATCAATTTCGGGAAATAATTATTTTTCATGTCTAATAGCTAACTTTGCTACTCTATATTTTATAATACTAGCAAACCCGGCGTTGCTGTGAGTCAGAATTTTTTTTTGATCATTTAGCTACCAAACTTTGCAGGTTCACTCGCTGACCCGATACGAAGATTTTATGAAAATTTCTTCAAAATCACTCCAGCCGTTTTAACATGTCCGTGCTACACACATATTATCAGAATCGAATCATCGAATTATGAATACCTTTTACCTGCAATAGATCATGTTATCATAAGTAAATTCCTACTATTTTCATACTGAATACATTCCAATTACTTCTTACAATTACTACTTATATCATATCATTATTTTGGGAGAATGTATTCATTATTTTTAATTAACGTAGGCGTTCTTTTGCGGAAGTCCATCGTAATTAGTTTATCCTAAATTTCTTTGCTACTTCCGCCAGAAACTGATTAACAGTTGTTTCGTCTTTCTTCGACAAACAACATTTGTTTTTAATTTTTAAGAAGAATCTGAAAATGTATAATCTCTTTTATCGTTTCAGTTACTAACATTTCACTATTTATATTTTTCTTCTTATCATCAATTGGTTTCAGATTTAGCATTTTCAGAGTCTTCTTAACAATTAACCACAAACGTTTTTAGTCGCAGAAAGACAATACAACTGTTAACCTATTTCAGGCGGAAGTAGCAAAGAAATTTAGGATAAACTAATTACGATGGACTTCCGCAAAAGAACGCCTACGTTAATTAAAAATAATGAATACATTCCCCCAAAATAATGATATGATATACGTTCTTAATCACACGACATACTGTGCTATTAGGTCATGCTTTTTGTATTGATACATAACATTTATCATTTTATTAGGTCAGAAGGTATCGAAATACTTAAAAAATATATTAAAAAACCCAAAACCTAGAAGCAGTAAATGGATATCTACGTCAGTACCTCAAGATAAATGGAATGAAGAGCTTGCTAAATATTCATCCGCAGAATATCACGCCAATAATATGGTGGTAAGTAATGTGAAACGGAGCTCTAAAATGTTCTTTAATGCTAGACAGCTATTTGAAATGTTATTTGTGAAGGTACACTAAAATAAATTCTTGCCGTTATTGTTATTGGACAGAATATCCTATTACCTACTATTGAAATTAGAATTTAGTCAGTTTGTTGTATAAACTACAATCTACTCTTCGTCCAAGTTTTAATAATACAGGAGTCGGAAAAATAAACTGAATATTGTACAAAATAACATTTTCTTTAATACTCAGGTTTTGGAAACAACTTTACAAATTTATATATTAATACGTGAAGCAAAAGCTTTCGGTACCTTTTTAAGCGTATTGCATGCACGGAAGACTGTGAGATTTGGCAAAGTTAAAGTTTATATGGAGAAGGAGTGCAGAGAAATAAAATTTATCTATAATACTGCGAATCCTAAACAGACCATTGCCATTGAACTTAGACCCCCCAAAATATTGACATTGTCACTCAACGAAAAGTGACAGCAAGTGATGTAGATAATACTCATTGTTTATGAATACTGTAAATGTCGAACAGAAAGTGGTATATGATCAAAAACTCGCTGGTCGAATTTCGACCTTAGGGCGATCGCTAGTATTATTAATAATAAACACATAACTGGTAATATTAATGAACAATAAATATTATGCTAATATTTTAGTATACATCAAAATACTATGATAAGTTACTTTTAACTTAGATAGTAAAGTATTCATTTTCTTTGTTAAAAGTGAAAAATTCTTTAGTACCAATGTGATTTAAAACTCGTTGAAATAGGATAGGATTAGGATTTAGTGTCAGTTTGTTTAGTATCAGTGTTTCCTATTATCTCAGTCTCCTCTTTATACGTATCTTAATCCACGTGTGAGCACATGCGTATTACGAAGCCTTGGAAATAGGTGTCTTAACCAGCGTGGTGTATTGTACACGTGTATCCTATATGTAATTTTTTTTCCCAATTTCTGAAGGTTTTTCTCCCACGGAGTGTGAACTGCACTGCAGACATGTTTTTATATTACAGAGCCCTGTACTTTTTGAAGAAGCCATTGCACGTATACCTCATAACGCAATAGTTGTTGAAATTGCACCTCATGGTATCTTGCAAGCAATATTAAAACGATCACATAAAAGCTGCACACACATCCCTTTGACCAAACGTGGAACTGCAGATGGTGTCAAATTTCTTTTGGAAGCCATAGGAAAGTATGTAAAATATATTCCTATGTAGGACAAATGACAAATGAAAAATTAATTGATTTTAAAATACTGTCAACAATGTGTGATCATTTTTAATGGGCATATAAGTGAGAATTTTTAGCGCCTAATCGGGTAAATAACACATTGAATTTAGCCTAAATTTCCTACGACTTGTGAGATCGCCTGCTGCTTCTTTTCTAATCTTAAATACTAGAGTTTAGACTTAAGACGACTGTACAGAGTAGAGACTGTAGAGTTATCCATGATGTCTTATTATGAAATATATACAACGAATATAGCAAACAAGCTTACGCCCCGTCTGATGGTACGCGACTACCGTATACATTAGAGGCTTGTAATACCATTGGTATCACCTTGAACCTTCCTCCTACAAAAAAGCTCTGGAAACCATACTCACCGCAGGAACGTAACTATATGTTATTTGGCTGTGATCTTATTCTTTCCACCAATCAGGCTGACCCAAGTAGAGAGAAATCTCTAAAGAAATTTCACTCTTCTGTCTTTCAATTCCCTTACCCAAGAAGATCTAAGAGATTGTTAATTAATGTTTGTGAATCTTGTTCTAGAGATATTTCTTGTTTGAAAACCAGAGCATAATCTCTCGATAATTAAAATTCCATAGCTTATCCTCCTTCAGTAGAAATTAATAATAGAAGCATTCAAAGTAGCAAATAAATAGTTTTGATCGAATTAAAAAAAAAAACTCCTTTTCAGAATGTATCAGGCTGGGTTAAATCCAAAAATTGATACTTTGTACCCTAAAATCGAATATCCAGTTTCAACAGAGACTCCACTCCTTTCCCATTTTGTACAGTGGGAACATAGTGAAGATTGGTAAAGTATCTTTATGTTATATTGCGTCGCAAAATCATTTTTAAATGGAGGAGCATCATTATATATTTCTTTTACACCATATTTTCTTACTATCAATACATGGTACTATAGAAAGTCGATATTCGCGTCTGTCAATTTTTCCACTTACTACTTCTAAAGTACACAACGAATTTTTATACGGTTTTCAAAATCATTTAGAGAATTTTTTGAGGAAACTTCATATATACAATACATTCCAATCAAGTTTTGTATGGTAGAGAAAATCCAATGTTTTTTTATTCAAGTCGTCTGCAAATCGATTTTCGGGCGCTTACATGGCTTTCGCAGGCTAAATATTCAGATATACATCAAATTAATGTAATAAATAATTACTGAGCATTTAACGTACATTAAAATTGTCCTTAACATTATATAATTTAATTAAATGCCGTAAAAGTAATGACGGATTCAAATTTCATTCACACAAAATCACTCGCAGCGAAACAGTTGGCCGGCACTCCACACCGTACTGCTGCTGCAACGTGCGTCACGGCCTACCTAAAGGCTATACCATTTCCATTTCTTTATTTTCTTCATGACAGCTCCTGCGAAAACTTGATCGAGCGTCTTTTTTACATTATGTATGCATTATTTTATAAAAATATGACGTTTACAAACGTACAAGGTTATACCAGAGTTGGAGAAAATGATAGGGATGGAGCTATATCGATAAACGTAACACGATAACAGACCCGATATTTTTTTACAAAATGTTACAATCTAACCTACTGCCGGATACTTTTGTACAAATTTATTAACTAATATTATATTTCATTACAAGATGTTACACGTATTAATTCTTGATTGATAATGCCAACTTCTTCAAAATTTTCGAAGCTGTTGTAAAATAAGTAGGTATAGGTAGGTACTCGACAATGAAACGAAATAATTATAACGACAGGTAATCTTTATTTATTTATTTTAATCAAATCTGATGAATCGTCACTATCACATATAAGCGATCGATATCATTACTTATTTGGTCACAACACTACAACTATCAAATTAGAACTGTCACCGAGAAAATAAAGAAATGGAAATAGTATACATTATTACGCGTCAGGTGTTTAGCGCATTTTACGTAACTATGAACTAACTTATAAACAATAAAATAATACTTGCACTCGTGCGAAGCTGGGGCGGGTCGATAGTATAAAATAAATCAAAAATGGTGTATGTTAAACTTATAGATGACTAATTAAACTTGAGTCATGATAAAGTGTCATATAATTCAATATATTAAATCATACAATGTATTATTCATACCAGATTTTATTAAATGTGATTTTAGGCCGCAAATAGTTTCCAACGATATTCGAAATCAACGTACAGCGATTGCACGTAATTTTATCATGTCTATGCACGATGATGACTACAAATATCTTCAAGGACATCTGAGGGGTGGTATTTATCGTTTTAATTCTTGTTTGGCTATTTCTTTAAAACTGGTAGAACTTGTGCAATATTCAACTGCTTCTGTATTCCATTCCGAAGGCCGTGATTTTCAATACACGCCGGCTCACTGGCACGCACCAACTCAGTTATTAGAAGTTGCAAATATTAATGAGTGACCTCAAGATTCCGAGCCTTCTAAGTTTGATTATGAATAGCTATATTCTGCTATGACCACTTTATATCAGGCGGACAGCATGCTAATTTGCTAAATAAAAATTAAATATTTTTTATTCTATTTAGGTCCTGAGAAGGTCTTAATGAATGTAAAAATACAGCAAACGGTTCGGAAAATATCCCAGTTATCGAGAAGAAACTCGATTGGTTTTACGTCATTTTTTTCAACTGTACAATAGTATTAACATTATATAATACAACAATATATAATATAATACAAAAATAAAACCATATTAATAATTTTATGATTGCACACAGAGAGAGAGATAGAGTCACCTCCAGAAATCACTGTTATTTTTATATTTTATTAAGTTAAGTGAGTAATTGTAATTTGTTTATCGGAAACGGCGCCAAGGATTTCGATGAATATTTGCATTTAGCTCGATCGCCCAGATATTATCACTTTATATTACGAAAAAAAATACTTCATATTTTGAATATCTGTAAAATTATTCCATCATTATTCCTAAAATATTGTTATACCCGTGATTAATAATGAGACATTAGCTGTAAAAGAATTTATTCGTACAAAAAGACAAAAGTAGAAGAAACTTAATATTCAGGTTTTCTCAATCGCTGTAGTAGTCCAGAGAAAATGTTCATACAATACTCTGTAGACACAGTACATAGGTACACTGTGATTTTACTTCCTTTATATAGTTCTGTTCAAAATACAACACAGTCCTCGGTTGAATTGTGGCTCACTTATATATCCGATTACAAAGAAGAGCTTCAATGTCAAGAGTGGCCTTGACTGATGTATGACGTATCAATAATGATTAAAGGAAAGGTAGTAATTTGTAGGTAAACAATTGATTGTTTATTGATTTAATAAGACCGATACGTTTGTTGTGAAGACTGGAGATATTGTC
Source organism: Saturnia japonica (assembly GCA_033032175.1). Lineage (NCBI taxonomy): Eukaryota > Metazoa > Arthropoda > Insecta > Lepidoptera > Saturniidae > Saturnia > Saturnia japonica. Next base: position 3,042,598 of record CM065317.1, read on the forward strand.
AGATATTTTTGTAGCATTCGAAAATAATGCATTTTTGAAAGACATAATAATAATATAATACTTCTAATATTGTTACGTAGGTATAAATGTCCTTCCTGAAGCAGCTATCCTTGTTCTCGTTTGGGAAACTATCGCGATGTATAGAGACATGGATTACAGATACCTATCGGTTATCTTCAGAGATGTTCACTTTTATAGTGAAGTGAATTTAAGACATGATACCCCGTTGAAATTATCCATAATGGTCAATAAAGGGGATGATAAATTTGAGGTAAGTAGTTTCAATGTGTTTGCAGAAAATAATTATTTAGTACATATGTCTTCAAGTACAATTATTTTATCTGAAAACATAAAATAAAATATAAATCGATAACACAACGATAACAATGTTAAAACTATTGAAAGTTGTACAAAGGTATTTTTGCAATAGTTTATTCATCAAAATTAAAAATATCTTTAGGTAACTTACGAAGAGACACAAATAGTGAGTGGTATGGTAAGTGGAGTGAAATCAATGAAATTTAACCATGAATTCCATGATATCGAAGAAAATGAAGATGAGATACATTTAACATCAGAAGACATTTATGCATTATTACAAAATAGAGGATTATCGTATAAGTGAGCCCTTTTATATACTTTATTTTATTATCTTCTTATAAGTAATTGTAGTAGATGTTTTAATTTTTTTTGTCCTGAGTCTCCCTTTAGTAGCAATAGCAAAAAAATTAGTTATAATCATGCTAAAATAAAAACAAAAATTACAGAGATCAATTCAAATCCATTCAATTATCAAACCTCACGTGCAATAATGCGAAAGTTCAATGGACGAAAGAATGGGTAACCTTCCTAGACTCACTTATACAACTAAATAATTTAGCGAGAGAACACGACGGCATATCTGTCCCTAAATTTATTCAAGATCTACGAATAAATGTTATCGAACATGATAAAGCAAAGCTTGAAGAAGTTGATAGTGTAACTTGTATTAGCGCTCAAACTGATTATATGTATGGAACAACAAGGTAATTTTTTTTTTTGTAAATTAATAACACACTATAATAATATATCTAGACACTAAATACTGTATATAAATTTAATATTTGTTTTATATTGTGTTACATTTAAAGATGTGCTGGCGTAGAAATTGAAAACATTACCTTTGATGATAAGCCGGTGATAGAAATAGAGCCTGATATTCTGGTATCAAGTCAGTTCTTCTCTTACTATACAATGAACAAAACTGATGTAAGTTTATGATTATTATTTTAATAACGTTACATACATTTTTTAATGTTTAGTAGTTGATATTATGCCATCAATAGGTTCTAATGTCGTACATTACGAGTCTGAAAGTTGTTTACGGTATTTGCTTCTACTTAAATCAACAACAAATATCTTATCACCTTTGTAGTCCCCATACAACGTTAAAAAATAACGGGCTATTTTACCCACTTTTATATTACCTATTTTAGGTAATAGGTAATGTGAATCACTTTTGTGTCATCAGATTCCTGCAACTATTCTTGCAACTACAATATAACAGGAGTTGTGTTTATGGGCTACTTGTCCAGCCTGCTCCATATTCTGTTACTCCAACATGTTTTTTTCACTACGTATTTGATTAACTCGTAATTTGACAATGGTCTTTTTAGTATGGATTGAAATTTGGCTCCTTAGGTTTGTAAATTATGAAGCTGTATTAAGACTCTATGAATATGGTATAATTTAGAACGAATAGTAAAAAAAATTGTATTACAGCTGGTTACAGCACTACATGTAATTTTGCAAATCGTATATGAGAATTCATCAACAAATAAGATAAAACTTATGGAAGTAATGATGTCATCAGTATCTAAAATTTCTAAAGTTATCAAAGACGTTGTAAACAACACAAAACTGGATATTGATTTAGAATCAGTCCAAGACAGTAACATTGAAGAGCTCCTTATGCAACTTCGAGAAACCGATCAAACTCATATTATTGTATTTGATCATTTACTAAGTGATGAAACGGTAAGTACGGAAGTTATATATATATATATGATTGATTCCTTTTCAGGTCAGCTAAATTAAAAAAAAAAACATAGAAAATGACTCCTCAGATTAACTAAATTAGAAAGTATATTGACCCATTCTCACTCTTATGATGATTAGACTCCAGATTTTAATTTTTAATTTTATAAAATATTAATATTATTTTAATTTGCAGAAATTAAATAATCTACAAAAGTTGTTATCGGATGATATATTTATTCTAACCTTTGAACAAAGTGTACCTAAAATAAATGTAAATATAAAGGAATGTTTAAATATTATCGCTTCTATGTCAGATGGTAAACACATACTGGTATTACTCAGGAAGGCAAACAAAAAACAAGACACTACATACATAAAAGTTGACTACGATAATATGTTTTCTTGGATCCCTCAAGTATATGCGGAATTAAAGAAAACAAAACCAGTCGTTTTGGTATCGGACAGACAACCCTATTCTGGTCTCAAAGGTATAAATTTCATATAATATCAATAAAGTCTATTGTTTTATATCTAATTTAAGAGACAAGTTCTTCAATGAGTGACGCGAAAGGTATAACTAATATTATAAATGTTAAACTGAGTTTTGAATACCTTAAATTTATTTTTGATTGAGGTTAGTTCAGTTTTCTGATAAATAAAAACAAATATAAAATATATATTGTTTATTGTAAAAATCAATGAAGAATGTCAAATTTCTCAGCTGCAGTTTCTAAGAGTGGAGCAATGTAGGCGCTTGTTCAAAGGATTATAGTTTTTATAAAAGCACGTTGCACAAGGCGAGGGAAGGAATGAATATAAAGGTACTCACGTCTGGTGCAGGTCCCGTTCTGAGTTTCAGGGCGTCCGAACAGCTTCACTTTCACTATAATTTAAGTTCTAGCACATTTATGATAATATATTCGAGACGAACAAAATTGGTTTGATCGCAAGGTATTTTAATGCACTTCGTACGATCGATCACTTTTTGTCTGTCAAACCGCTATTGCACCAGTTCAATAAAGGAGTGGGGAGCGGTCCTGGTAATAGGAAAATGGCCGGAGGGAGAAAAGGAAAGAGAATTGCGTCCTATACCACGGCTTATTATTTTTTAGTGTAAACAAGCATTTTTCGAGAATAATAATCGATTAACAGTTGTTTGGCTAATTCAACTTGATGGTACAACATAAACCGATATAAACGGTCTTAAGCACTAAAACTTAAAATTGCCTAAAGACAACACTACATATACTTAAATAATTTAAGGCTTAAATTATTAACAATCCATCAAATGTAATTTTTTTTACTAAGAAGGTAAATTTAATTCAAGGACTTGTAACAAAAATGAGACATACCATATCGAAAAAAATATCAGCAGTAATAATTGAAGGCTTTAAGGTGCCAAAATTTAATCCTGAACACGTAATGTATGAAGAACAATTACAAAAAGATCTGGCAATCAATATATTTAAAAAGGTATTTTTTTTATTTTTAGTGATAATAACTTTTCGTGTAGGTCTTCCTATTCCTCGCTTTCCTTCAATTTTTGTTTAAAAGTAGTTGTCGTCCGTATCAATCATCTTTCCTCTTCTGTTGTCTATGTTTCTTAACAACTGTCTTTCTTCGTCAACGATTCTTAACTCTTCCTTATTTGTAATTCTGTCTTTCCAACTGATGTTCTTCATCCCCTCCAACATAAAATCTCAAACACAGTCAACTTTTTTCGGTCCCTTTGATTCATCGTCCATGTTTCACAGTAATACAAAGTTATGCTCCAGATGCCTTTTAATGAGCCGTTTTCTAAACTTGCATATTCTAAGAAATAAAGGATAAAGTGGGAATCTTTTCATACCAAGAGGTAAAAAAATGCAAGGGATAGGGAACAGTAGCAACTGCTTTAATTTAATTTTAAAACGCTGCTTTCTTCTATGTGTTTCATCTTAACCACTTAGGGTTACACTAACTTTAATATAATGCTAAGTACATTAATACTATCGATTATATAAAAAATATAACAATGAATTAATCAAATATTAATCTAAATACTGTAATTTATTGTGCTATTAATAAATCGTAATATTTTAGTACTTTAGGTGTAGCATAATAAAACAAAAACTATTTCTGGGTTATTTCCTAATATTATTTATATAAGGTGAAGATTTATTGCTTACAACATGTAAAGATACAGTTAAAATTTGTAATTCTATCAAAATAAGCTCATGGTATTCATACACGAATTATAGATAATGATTATAGAATTATGAAGAATTACCAGTAGAGTATTATGTATCCACTATTATTTCATGAAAAAAGCTGAGGAAAAAATTGTAACACTCGAGAAGCAAAACCACTTATTCGTACGTGTTGCATTTATCCAATGCAACACAGACTCTGATTCTGATTCTACTTCTACTCTGATTCTACTAACAGTTGATGTCTAGTTTACAAAAATACAGACTTAAAATATATATTGTTCCTAGGGACAATGGGGAAACTATTATCACATACCAAGCCCTAAAACAATTAACAGTAAAAATGTCACCTTAACGAATCTTGCACCAGGAATTCTGGAGAAACTAGCATGGGTCGAAGCTCCTCCAGTGCATGCAAGCAATTTATTAGTACAGGTACGCCTTTTACGAATATTAACCTAAAAACATAAAAATACATGTTGTGACAATAATATAATTTTAATTTTATCAAACAGGTTTGCTACGCTGGTTTATCGATGCGAGATGCTGAAAATGCTATAAAATGTATTAAAGTAAACCAGTCGTCTTTTGGAATGGATTTTAGTGGTATCGATTACAGGTAAGCATCATAATTTCATATTTTTTAGACATTAGAAAAAGAGATTTTCGATTATTAACAGAAGCTGATTACAGTTCATACTTATGATTTGACAAAATCGAAAAATAGAGAAATACTTAAATAATTTCGGTTGTTTTTGCTCTTTCTTCTACGCTTATGATGGTTTGTGTTGAAATAAAAGCTAGTCATTTATATTATAGCTTCTGATAAATATATGCAATATTTGAAACAGTTACAATTGTATTTGTTGCAAGTGGCGAGAGAGTTATGGGTGTTGTAAGTGAAGGTGCATTAAGCAGCTCAGTGAAAGCTGACCCAGAATTGTTGTGGCCGGTCCCCGAGCATTGGAGTCTGGAAGATGCCGCAACTGTACCGCTACCATACCTCCATGCATATTATTGTTTGGTACGAAGTTAATAAGGATTTAATGAGTTAACAGAAGAAGAACAGCTACTAAAATTAGATACATTAAAAATTATATATTATTTATCTATAAACAATCTTACTAAGTTAAATGCATAGTGTCTGAAGGATTAGTGTGGTCTAAAAAATAATTATTACGTACATACATCATATATTTTACATACTGTTCGTGTTTCTTAATAAGTATGTGTAAACTTATACTAGCATTTATATTTATATAACTAAAAATATTTGAATCATTCCAATATTCTATTAAATGGTTGGAAATCGTATGAAGTGTGAAATTAATAAACATGAAGATTATTTTAATTTATAATTCGTAGACACAAAAAGCAAACATCCGTAAAGGACAAACAGTATTTGTGACCAATGGAGCTGGAGCATTCGGTCAAGCTGTGATTGCCTTATGCATTTCCTTGGACTGTGATGTATATACCTCAGTTAGCAATATTGACAAAAAGAACTTTTTAATGAGATTGTTTCCTAAACTAAACGGTAAGTTACACTGGTAATATATTATTAATTTTTATAAGTTATAAACGCAAAAAAACATTAATCCGTTATAAAAAGCGTCCTAATCAAATATGAAAAATGGCAATTTTAGAATTATTTTTGAATAGTATAAATATTTCAAAGAAAAAAAAACACTACTACAGATAAAAAAAAAATCTAATTTATAATCATTTTTCCTCTTTAGTTTCATGGCCTTTAACCCTTTGGGTTACGTCGGCCTAGATTTATAACTTGATATTTATTTTATGTATATAAAGAGAAATCAGTGGAATATTACAGCAATATTTATTTTGCATGAAGTATTTAATCAACAAAATTGTACCGTTTTTTTTAAATAAAAGAAGTTATGTCTAAAACACTTTCCCGTATAGAAAGTCACAATGTTGTTCACATCGAACATAACATTTCCATCTAATCGCATGGAATCTTCTTAATATGGCACAATGCAAAATACAAATTAAAATACATTTTGGCTATTTGTAGAAAACAACATCGATTATTCTTCTCGTGATGACTTTGACTATGCGGTAATGTCACAGACTAAAGGTAAACGTTGTGAAATTGTTATAAGCTGCGCAAGTGGATCATACAGGGAGGTAGGGATATTTAATCATTTACTTCACTATACCGCTTCGAGTGTAATGATCCGTAAAAATCCAAGCAATAAAAGTGTTCATTTATTCCAAATCCTAACGATACTAAAACTACTACAAGTGGTCTTCACTCCATTAAAATATACTTTATTATGAAACTTCTATATTATTTAAGAAGAATATTGTGTAACTAGTTGTCCCGTTAGAATTTTTCACACACTATAGAATATAAATAATCACACCTGTCATGTTTTAAACGTTTTGTTAATTAATATTTGACTCCTTGGTTATATAGAGACCACTAATGAAATGGTATGATATGGGTGGGAATGTTTTTCAATATTTTATTAACGAAAACATTAGTTTTAAACTTAAAGTTTTACTTATGTTTTATCAATAACGGAAAATATAGAAGCTAGTAGAAAATACCTTTAGGAATATAATAAAGTGATTCTATTTATTCGTCTGTAAAATTAGTTTTTTCGTTATCGTTATAGGTTTAGCGTTGTGGCCACAAACTCACCCAATGTTAAGTGAGAATATGGCCCAAAATGGTAGCACGCTAAGCCTAGTGGAAGGCTGACTCTCAAATGTAGCTATCGGAACACACCTATTGGTGTTAGGCGACAGACTTTCAACTAGAGCGTGGAAATAGCTAATATTTAACTGTAAATATTAAACCATATTCGTTTCACAGGCAGCAATGAAATGCGTTAATCATTACGGTATCTTCATAGATATCAGTCAGCGTGATATGAAAGAATATAAGGACCTCGGAATGCATTTTCTTAATAAAGACAAACATTATCAAACGGTTGATATAAGCAATCTGTTTAAATTAAGCAGTGAAAACTGCAAAAAAGTAAGATTTTAACGAAATATTTTTAATTACCCTTTATTTGAAAAATATTGATAACAGAATTAAGATTTGTATTTTATATTGTTGAATATAAGATTTCGATGTTCAATAACTATTAGGCAGTGGTTAAAAATCTATGTGTACAAATTGTTTCGCATCCTGGTATTATGAACTTAAATATTACTGTTATCGTATATTTTCTTGATATTAAACAATAAAATTTAGGAAATCTTAATAAAAAAGTCTATGAAATTTATTGGCAGCAACTGTTCGATTATCATGCATATGTATATGTCGACGAAAAGGCTTCAATCTACGATAAAAAATTCGATTTTATTGTAGTCAAAAATATTTTTATAACGTTCTCGGCTTTGTTTGATACATCCGACTACTATCAGATAAATATATATAATTAATCGATCGACATCACTGAAACAAACGACATCGAAATTGCATGCATGGCAACAGCCCAAGTTGAGGTTCGGCCTTTTTGGCAACCTTGTTCTTGTTGCCATTTCATTCGATTACCTTCTGCGCTCACTACAAAGCCTATTCAAGCTATAAAGGCCCGCCAGAACAACAAGGATAGCCAATTAAAAAAAAAGATTTTGAACGTGTGTATATGTTTCGTCTTTGATCAATTGTATTTTTTTACCTAGGAGCTATATTTGATGATCAGTGAAGGTATATCTAAAGGCATAGTGAAACCACTAAGCAGAGTTGTTTACTCAGTAGAAAATGTGCCTAAAGCATTCAGATTGATATCTACAAACAGACATAGAGGAAGAGTTATCATACGCATGAGAGATCCAGTAATTACTAATCAAGGTCTTAACGTTTTACCGAGGTATGAAAAACTATTTGTTTATGTGATGAGTTGAAAGAGAAATAATTAATGTAGCAATTGAATAGTAAAGTCCTCTAGTCTATAATTAGCAGTTTATAATCATTATGTGATCTATACTTGTTTGATATGATCTGTACGTGTTTGAAATAATAATAAAAAGTTTTTCTATACTAAGAAAAGTAACAAAAAATATTGTTTACAATTACTAAACTAGGATAACCTGTATTCTGGAAGCTTATTACTCTGATTCTCTAATTATAATATTATATCCAATAATGAAATTGTGTTTCGTACTCATATAAAACCTTATTATCAATACTCGATGGGACTGGCAAACGCAGCTGACAGCTGTCATGCTTTATGTACTCGTCGAATTTTGGGGCTCTTATCGCGAGGCACGCAACAAGAATCGCTGTGCAAAACCGAATCTGAATTCGTATGGTGACCTGAATCGTGTCGGTGGATATCATCGCAAGTGTTGGAGCAGTCCAAGGTACGTGAGAGCATTGTATTTGTTCCAGCGCTATCGAGTTTTTGAACATCGTTTTTTACCGTATCGAAATTACCCAGTGTAGCTAAGCCACCGCTATTTCGGTTCGGTGCGGATGCTACATCCTTTTTGGTGCCGAAACCCGGGACTTCCACCGATATTATTCTCAATCGTGGTATATGTTTGTGGTATTTCTGGTCATCGTCGTAGTTCTTACTTAATATTGCGAGTAATCATACCTAAATACCTATTCATATATATCTAAATCGTACAATAGTTACCATCGAACAGATATTTCACATATATATCATTTGTGTGTCATCGGAAATTATTGTAAGATCTAATTAAGTAATCACTATATTTCATCGGTACTTAATTAATTTCATCGGCTTATAATAATTTCATCGACTAAATAGTATTATATATATAAATACATATATTTTATCATATATTGTGACCTTTCAAATTTTCTTACATATTTTTGTCATTTGTTGCAAATCGAAATATAAATTCGAAAATTCATTTGTTTACGTTTTTAAAATTGAATTCTTTTTTTCTTCACGTGTCAAATTAATTTGAATTTCTTTTTTCAATTATCGAACCTAAAATAGTTCATGATGCCGACCCTTAGAAAACATACTACGCGTAAAATGCCAAGTTTAACAAAGGCTAAATCGACCTCTTTTGAGCAATCTCATACAATTCAAGACTTAGCATCTTTACGCAGAAAACGTACAATTGCTATTAAACGGTTAGCAAAGGCTTTGGAAATCGGTACTTTAGCTATAGAGGACCCTTCACACAGCGACTTATTTTTATCATATCATCAGGATGTTAAAGAAATTACGTCGAGTTTCGAGAACGCGCATGTTACTATTTTAGACCTAATAGATAACTCGGATGACAACGAAAATGAAATCCAAGAACATTTTGATGATATGTATTATCGAATATTATCGATTCACCGGAAATGAACTAAAAGTGAATCTAATCAATCGCATAGGACTTCATCACAAAATATTCGTTTGCCGAAAATCGTTCTGCCTAATTTCGGCGGGAACATCAAACAATGGCCCGAATATTTTGATACTTTTAACGCTTTAATTCATAATTCTACTTCACTTACAGATACGGAAAAGTTTCATTATTTGATATCTTCTCTTAGCGGCGATGCGTTGTTAGTAGTAAAAGCGTACCCTATGACTCACGAACATTATCATGATGCGTATAATTCACTTATTGCTCGCTACAAGTGTAAACGTACCTTAGCGTTTAGCTGTTGGAGAGATATTTTAAATATTGACTTTAAATACATCAACGCGCGCGAGTTCCAGAAGTCGCTTGATCTTTTCGAAGAGAATTTGAGTATTCTAAAAACGATCAACTTACCGGTTGCGAATTGGGATTTTGTTTTAGTTTATCACATTTTATCGAAACTTGACAAAGATATCCGCCGTAGTTTTGAGGAAAAATATTCAGATATCAAATTACCGTCTTATGATCAACTTAAGAGTTTTCTTCGATCTAAATGCGAAGCTATGTTGCGTGACACACATTTTTCCGAATCGAATGAAGTCATAAAATATCCACCTAAGCATAGGCATGTGTCAAATCAATACAAGCATGTTGCTACTTCACAAGCGCTTGTTGTTGCATCTGAAAAATATGATAAAAAGAGTGTGGTTGATAATAAAATTGACTCATTTTCGGGTAAGTGTCCTTATTGCAATCAGGCACATGCAATTACATCATGTCAAGAATTTTTAAACAAATCGCTTGACGATCGCCAGCTTATAGCTAAACAAAAGAACTGGTGTTTTAACTGCTTGAAATCTTCACATCAACTGAAGAATTGCCATTCGATTTTCTCGTGTCGCAAATGCAAACATAAACATCATACTTTGCTCCATCGTGACAATTCTAATAACGAGCCAAAGCATATCGGGTCAACTTTGGTGTCAAGATCTCAACCAAACATTACCGTGCTGTTAGCAACAGCTATCGTTCAAATTCTGGATGCTTCAGGCAACATGCAATCTTTCCGTGCTTTATTTGACACCGGCAGTCAAAGTAGTTTTATTACTGAATCGGCGATACAAAAATTAAACTTAAAATCTGTTAAGACTATCGCGAACGTTAGTGGGCTGGGAGATGCGGCAGCACCGATCATCGGTGACGTCGTGTGTTCTGTCGGAACTGACGGTCGAGTGTTGTACAAATTAAATATGCACGTTATTTCTAAAATATGTGGCGATCAACCAATCGCGCAGTTGAACACATCGGGATGGTCACATATTAAATCGTTATCCTTGGCGGATCCTGGTTTTGATATTCCAGGACCTATCGATTTACTATTCGCTGCGGACGTATTCGCAGAATCTATTCTTAACCAACATATTAAAGGCGGTTCCAACCAACCTACCGCGTTTAATTCAATTTTTGGTTGGATTCTTTTAGGCAAGACATGCATATCGTCTAGTACTTTGTTACATACATTACCAGATATCGATAACGAGTTAAATGCTTTAGTACAACGATTTTGGGAACTTGATTCCGTACCAAGTTCATCAATATTGACTCCAGATGAATTACTATGCGAGCAAAAGTTTAAGTCTGATCATACTCGCGATGAATCTGGCCGATATATGGTACGTATTCCTTTTAAAACTGGATCAGAACCAACCTTCGATGGTTCTCGGGATGTTGCATTGCGAAGATTCCACGCTATCGAACGAAGACTATCACGAGATCCGGATCTACATTCACAATACGCAGATTTTATGTCTGATTACATAGAGAGCGGTCATATGTCGTTAGTCCCAGTAAACGAAATGGGCAGGGGAAAATATTATATACCACATCATTGTGTTCTACGCCCTGAATCTAAGACAACACGATTGCGCGTCGTATTCGATGGTTCAGCGAAAGATCTTAATTCTAGATCACTTAACGATACACAATTTATCGGCCCCAAATTGCAACCTAATATATTGAGTATTCTTCTGCGCTTTCGAGAACATAACGTCGTGTTTATGGCAGACGCACGTCAGATGTATCGCCAAATCTTAATTGCACCCGATCATCGTGATTATCAGCGTATATTCTGGAGGAGCTCATCTAGTGAAATCCTTCGTGAATATCGTCTTAACACAGTGACTTACGGATTGTCTTCGTCTCCATATCTAGCTTGTCGTACTCTAAGACAACTTGCTGAAGACGAAGGAGATAATTACCGACTCGCAAAAGAAATCGTACTATCGGATGTTTATATCGATGACGTCATTACCGGTTTTTCTTCTCTTGAACTCGCACAAGATGCAAAATCACAAGTCGTTGCTCTTTTTGATCTCGGAGGTTTCAAACTTCGAAAGTGGGTTAGTAATAATCCACAGCTTTTATCCAATCTTCCCAGTGAAGATTGTCTAACTGGTTCTGTATCGCTTGACAATACGAAAACACAAACGTTGAAGGTTTTGGGACTCCGATGGGATCCTACCGTAGACGCATTTCTTTTTGAAATCAAACCTTCAAATCGAGTATGCACTAAACGTTCTATCTTAAGTGAAATCGCGCGAATTTTCGATCCGTTAGGATTTTTATCTCCTATTACAATTCAAGCTAAATGTTTGATTCAAAAGCTTTGGGTTCTAGGTGTTGGCTGGGATCAAACTCCACCGGATGAAATTGTCAATACTTGGAGCATATATCGAAATCAAATGCCACTATTGTCGCAACTAAAAATACCTCGTAAACTCATATGTCCAAATGTAAAATCGTGTGAACTAATCGGCTTTTGTGACAGCTCTGAAAATGCGTTGGGTACAGTGTTCTATATGCGTGTTACTAATTCCGTTGGTAAAATTCACGTATTCCAGGTTTGCTCCAAAGCTCGTGTCGCACCTCTAAAACGTATTTCGTTACCACGTCTCGAGCTCTGTGCAGCCGTAATGCTTGCAGACTTATATAAATTCCTACGCGATACTTACCTCTCTCGTATTAAAATTGACGCTGTCTACTTCTGGTCAGATTCGACAATTGTTCTTTCGTGGTTACGCTCTCATTCTTCACGGTGGTCAACATTCGTCGCTAATCGTGTTAGCCACATACAAGACATTACACCCATCGAATGCTGGAACCATGTTCCCTCAAGCGAGAATCCTGCTGACATCTGTTCTAGAGGTTAATTCCCCAGAGAATTGCTTCACAATACGTTATGGTGGGCGGGACTGTATTGGTTGCATGAAAATCCAGAATCTTGGTCAGTATGTTCAGTTAGCTTATCACACGAAGATAAAGCCATTGTTGAGAGTGAAGCTCGTAAACCAATAGTTCTAACATCAAAAAATATCGCTAAAGTTGATCCTAACATTTTTGATAATCTTTTAAACCGCTTCTCGTCTTTGCAAAAAATTGTTAGGATATTAGCTTACATCTATCGTTTCATTAACAAATGTAGACATTTAAATTTTAATAATTACAAGTTTATCAATAATCTTGAGCGACACAATGCTTTGATGCAATTAGTAAAACATGTACAAGGTACTACATTTTCAGGAGAAATCATTAACCTAAAGTTAAATAAGCCGTTATCATAACATTTTCGTAAACTTAATCCTTTTATCGATAAACTAGGTGTACTCAGGGTGGGTGGCAGAATTTCTCGTTCGGGCTTAGAATATACACAAAAGCATCCTGCTCTCTTACCGCCTAACCATCCTTTTACATTTCTAGTAATTGATTTTATACATCACAGTTATTTACATCCGGGAATTAATACTACTCAATATTTGCTTCTACAGCAATTCTGGATAGTATCTGCAAAACGCACTATTCGTCATCGTCTCGCTAAATGTATCAAATGCTACCGCGTGAATCCAAAGCCTTTGCAGCCCTTTATGGCAGAACTTCCATCGTACCGTGTAAATCAAATAAAACCATTCTGTATCGTTGGCGTTGACTTTGGTGGACCCTTTCGCATTAAACTTGGACCACATCGAGGTGCTAAGATCGACAAAGCTTATCTTTGTTTATTCGTTTGTCTTGCAACCAAAGCAGTACACCTCGAGGTGGTATCTACTCTTTCGACGGACGGATTTATCGCTGCACTTCGGCGCTTTGTAGCACGTCGCGGCCGATGTAACATAATTCATGCTGACTGCGGTACCAACTTTGTAGGAGCTAGAAATCAACTTTCATCTCTTATGCAACACGCTTCCAATGCAGAAAAGATTGAATTTAAATTTAACCCACCGTCAGCTCCTCATTTTGGTGGTATATGGGAAATACAAATTAAAGCGGCTAAATCTCATTTACTTCGAGTGGTCGGTGATCAAATCTTAACTTTTGAAGAACTTACGACTTTATTCGTCCAAATTGAAGCTGTTTTAAATTCGCGACCTCTATGTTCCATTAGCTCCGATCCAAATAACTTATCAGTTTTAACGCCAGGACATTTTCTTACTTTAGAGCCTTTAACTATTGTTCCTGATGATGATCTATCTAATGTTAAACTAAATCGACTTCACCGATGGCAGTTGATACAATCTTTTCATCAGAGTTTCTGGTCCAGATGGAAACACGAATATCTAAACTCTCTTACACAACGCGCTAAATGGACCAAAAATTCTAAACCACTACAAATCGGTTCAGTGGTAATTATCAAGGACGATAATCGCACTCCACTGCAATGGCCTCTTGCCAGAGTTGTGGATCTTCTGCCTGGTACTGATGGCATTCCTCGTATTGCATTAGTTAAAACCACAAACAATCATACGATTCAACGACCGTTAGTTAAGTTATGTCCTCTACCGCTAGAAGACTAACTTAAATCGCTTTAATTCATTATATCTATGTATTTATATGTATCTATATTTTATATATTCTTTTATCGTATATCTATTTTAGTATATCGTAGTGTTTTTACCGTTCTTATCGTATCTACCGATCCTTGTTCCCCAATTGATCATTTGACCAGAAAATACCATAGGCATTTTGGTGGGCGGGATGTTTCGTACTCATATAAAACCTTATTATCAATACTCGATGGGACTGGCAAACGCAGCTGACAGCTGTCATGCTTTATGTACTCGTCGAATTTTGGGGCTCTTATCGCGAGGCACGCAACAAGAATCGCTGTGCAAAGCCGAATCTGAATTCGTATGGTGACCTGAATCGTGTCGGTGGATATCATCGCAAGTGTTGGAGCAGTCCAAGGTACGTGAGAGCATTGTATTTGTTCCAGCGCTATCGAGTTTTTGAACATCGTTTTTTACCGTATCGAAATTACCCAGTGTAGCTAAGCCACCGCTATTTCGGTTCGGTGCGGATGCTACAAATTGAATTGTATATCACAGTAACAAATCATTAATTAATTAAGACATGATTATATACTTTATTGCATACAACATTTAGAAAATTTCCTACTTTTACAACATCACATCCTGCAAAGTTTATGTCAGTTACGTTCAATAATTTCTCGACTATCGGCATCTCATGTGAATAAGATTTCTCTGCATTCAAGATTATTATTATATATATATATTTAGTGCATTTAAAATAAAATATTAATATTATCGATTATTAATAAGGATCTACCAAATCTCTTAAAAATTATAAAGTGTATTCTTAAGTTTCGATTTATTGAATAAATTATGGATAAAATATTATATCATTTTCCAGAATGACGTACTCGTCACAAGAAGTTTACGTCATAGCATGTGATGGAACTGGTCTTTCAATTGATCTTGCTGATAGACTTGTAAAGAAAGGAGCTAAAAAAATAATGATAAATCTGCAAAACACTTATGTTTCTGGCTATATGCAAGCCAAGTTTGCGTAAGTCGTATACTTGAATGTTTTTCTTACATTACAACACAATCTGAAATCAAATTTGGTGCCAAGTTCCTAACACGATTTAATATATATAATATTAAAAATATTGACCCAGTCTATAGAGTTTATAATTTTGATTTTTTACAGTCAGTGGAAAAAGCAAAGTGTTATAATAAAACTTTCATTAGACAAACTATACACAGAGAAAGGTTGTGTTATGATGTTTAAAGAAGCCTCAAAAATGGGTGAAATTCGTGGAATATTTATTTTACTTAAACCAAAAAGTATAGGTAATGAAAACGATGAAACACAAAAAGAATTTGTTGAAACATTTGGTAAAACTGTCTTGGTTGTATCAAATTTGGATAGAGAGTCTAGAAAAATGTGTAACGGATTGAGGTAAGCTTTTCTTTAACCGGTGTATTTTTTTTTTTATTTTGATCAAATTTTTTTAATAGTGTTTTTTTCATTATTAGATATTATGCTATTGCTTGTAAATTCTTGGGTAAATGTCATTATAATATAGAATATTTTACCAAAAACCGATGTATTCATATTTTCATTAAATAAATTGATATACAGAGAGAAATGTTAAGTCACATTGAATATGTTAAACTTAGATTAAGGATTAGAAATGTTAATGTTTATTTGTTCTATGGTATTATAGATATAATATTACAGAAATTAATATTTTGTGCATAAAATAATCATAGCTAATTATTCCTTAGTAATAAAATGAATCTGTAACTAACAGACTTAATAATTAATTTTCGTAATAAAGTATTTATTATAAAAAATATTATATTTATACATTTATATTTAGGCATCCATAAACTTTATTACGTGAATTTTCTTTTAGTAACTTTGTTGTTCTGTCACGTCGATCGAACTGTGACAGTGATGAATATGCCGTATCGGTAATTGAAAATATATGCGAAGAAAGGAATAATGTTGGTTTGCCGGCACTTATTCTACGTTACGAGAACTTATATTATGAAGTAAGTTTTCTGTTTCTTAAAATAATAGGTATTTCTTTTCAATAACAACTCCAGGGTATAGCGAAGGCATTGTCACTGCTGGTAAGCACAGTACAATCTAAAAGAAAAGGCGATTACTGAGAGATCGGCAGTAAACCGCCAGTCTTCGCCGTCATTCCGGGGTATGAGTCACTCAGAGCTGGATATTCACTGGCTAATTCTGAAATGTGACAAACCAAAAGAGATTCACTATGATGGGCTTGTCACCATATGCATGATGTTTGTAATCCAGTTAGGTACCACCATACTTTACCACCCACCCACCACTCCACAACTGAATATAAACCGGCTGATTCCGAAGAACGCGAAACGCTTATGCGTGCCACATTACCAAATGTAACAGTAAACGGTGGTCGTGATCCATTGGAAAATTTAGGAAGTTAAAAGATATTTTAGGTATTATATAAATTGCAATTTTTTGATACCCTATAAGAGTAGTGTTTGACTAAAATCTCACAAGATTATAAGATGTTGAACAATAATAGTTTCGTATATTAGTTAATCAGACATGCGAACTAGATACGCTAGGTATGGGATAGCTAATAGGGAGGTCGGAGGTCACTGGGGAGATAACCCTAAATAAAACCGTTTCAGTAGACAATCAGATTGAAGCCACATCAGATACTCAATTCAGAAAATAGTCCGGTATTTGCGAACACTTGGCGACATAAGTAGGTACCAATGTCGCTTAAAAACGTACTAAACCTAGAGGAAGAGAATAGTTCTCAAGTGCAGTTACACTTACTTGCTGTTGTATAGTAAGCTAGGTCGTCATATAAAATAGTCCTATCATAATGTTATTGTTTCATCAAGATGTGTTCCTTCACCAGAATCTCTTTGTATGATTCGAACCTAAGTTGATTAAGGCGTTGTAAGTCCGTAATTCCGTAAGTCAGACATGTTTGTGCAGAGATGTTTTATTTTCGAGTATCCGATTAATAATACGCAGATATGCGCCTAAGCCGTCGATGAAGGATAAAATAGTAATGAAACCATTTTCTAATGCTTGTCTGGCTAGCTACCACTCTCGAGTTGAAGATCTGTTACCAAGCACCTATAGGTCTGTTTTGGCAGCTTTAGAACTAATGCTTTAGAACTTAGTGTATTACATCATCGAATACGTCTTCATTTAAAATCAGGTGAGACCATTGTATAACATTATCAGAATTAAAAAAAAATTGAGTCTGTCTTCAGTGGGCAGACATAGTAACATAGCCGCAAATGATCTCGTATAAGACTGTGATATCTGGTTTGTGGTCGTTTATAGATAACTAACTATATGCTGCTAGACCATTAGATTATTTATGAACTGCATACTCGCAAGTTGCATAATCTAACACGATAATATGGTTTTAGCTAAACACCAATAAATTTACCAATTAACCAGATCACTTTTATTTCAGGAAGCATTAAATAATATAATGAAAAAAAGTGTAAAATCAAAACCGCTGCCGCAATCAATAGTATTTGAAGCGATGGAGAGAAGTTTGAAATTGAAATACATGAACGTACACATGTTTCATTTTAAAACAGAAATAGAATGTAATTTAATGACAACAATTTCCAACATAATCGGTACATATGGGACGATAAAATTATTATTTTTACTTTTCAAAGCTAAAGATTTACTGTAGTGAAATCATATTTTATAAATCATACATATGTATAAATTTATTAAGACAATCGACTTGAGAGTTTATAAACGTGAATGGCAAACACTCACAACACGCGCCATTTTCATCTTTGCTTTGTGGGTGATATAGTCATAATGTCAAAGTTGAATGAATTACAAGAAATGCTAAACAGCCTCAATGCTGTTGTCTCTGGGAGTTGGTTTCGGGATGAATTTTGACAAGACCAAGGTCATGTTCAATGGTCATTTTGACTCAGAACCAATATCCATAAATAGTACGATTATTCAGGTTGTTGAGTAAAAACAACTTCAAAAAAGGAATCAATAGACGAAATTAGTTTGGTTGGATGGCATGTAGAAAATTGCGTCAAGTGATTTCGTTTTGAATACCACTGTTCTTGAAGACGAAAGCCTTTAACCAGTATATCGTACTTGTTTTGACATACGGGCCGAGATATAGACACTTGTAGAATTGATCTATAAATTGAGTAACTCAGTGAAATCACAAGAATAGTGTACTAGTAATTCCTATTTGATAAGATGCGTGATCTTCACTATAAAGATGTTCATCGTAAAAATTACTAATTGTTGGATGTATCATTGACTATACAGAAACAACAACTGAGAGAAATTTTGAACGATCGCTATGTCACTTTTTTAGTTATTTTAGTATGATGAAAAATTTTTTCATCGTTTTAAACATTTATTAACTATTATTAGAGCTTTCTGTATTTTTAGGTGTTAAATCTATTACTCAACTGAAAGAAGATATGGTTATTGGTGACTTTAACTTAACTGAAATTAATCTGGAAGAATTAAAGTCAATTATAAAACACTTTTATGAGACTGACTACCCGGTTGAAAAGATTAAGAAAATTACAATTAAAAGGTAATAATAATAAAATAAATGTCGATTTAAAACATAAATGTTTATATTAGATAGAGGTGGGTGATTAAGAATGATGAGTGGTACCTATTAAAAACGGAGAGTGGAAAGCTAAAAAAAAAGTCGCGTAGTAGTCTTTACAAGAACACATAAACCTATTAGCAAAAATAAAGGTCATTCGGTCGTAAGAATTACTAAGTTTATCAAATTAGTAACTACTAAAATTAGCATTAGTAGCATTAGTAGTTACTAATCGTACTTCGATTATAAATGATCACTCATCATCTAATTACTAATATTAGTAACTACTAATGGCTATAATCGAATTATCTCAAGATATCTTCAAAATCGAATGATTACATTAGTATATCTCATAATCGCCCATCGCTTGTTTATATGACTTGAATTTATTGAAATTGTGATGTTCATAATTACATGTTTAATATATTAACATGATGACTGTACAGACTATTTTGTGTAAAACAACTGATACATCCAACGGGTTTTATTTCAATAAACCGTCATATAAAATTTCAGGTATTACTTTGTTACATGCCCTGTCCCAATAACATGCTTTACTTAACACATAATTACACATAATTCACGGATAGTAGGTACACATAAACATTTATTTTATTAGTTACCATGTATTATAGCTGGCAATTAACTTAATTATTTGGTAGATGGGTCTGACATCGCGATCGCAATACACCAGGTGTAACACCCATATTAGTGGCACGCTTAGGTATATCGCGTTCCGAGATTAGACGCTGTATATCCAGTAATCAAGTGGGCATGGTAGGAATCTGTACCCGACTTGATTGCACATGCATATCGTGTTGACTTTCATTTGAATTACTGCGTTTCGGAATCGGCCATTATCAGTCAGCTGCCCAAAGAACATGGTTGGAAAGACCGGCGATAGATTGCCGATTTCGTGGTGGTCGTTGATGATTTTTGACTTTACTGTACTTGCCACCAGGCACAGTATCATCGAGATTAGTTATCATATAGAATGTAGCCATAAGGATGTAAATAAATAGAAAATGAGATATTAACTTTAATGTTCATGTGCCCTGAATACAAAAAATCCAGTGCACACTTCAGCACGTCAAGTAGACGTCTTTATCATTGTCTTGTTCATTCAATTTAATTCAAAGACGTCATTGCCAGATCGAGTATGCATTATATTTAGTCTTAGAAGTTCCCGCGGCTTCGCTCAGGGGGACTACAGAATTCCATAAATCGGGTATACGCGCGAATCTTGCTCCCCCGTTCCCGGCTATTTTAAACACAAAAATGCTTATTGTGGGTGTTACTTAGTAGGTAGACATATACTATCGCTAACTTTTTGGAGTCCTTTTTAATGTCTACAATTATGTAGTACATTAATTTGCTATATCTCTTATGCTTTACCTGAGTAAAAAACTATGAAAAGTTTTTTTTTTATTTGCATGGGACCCTAAATATTTTTAAAATAAAAGTAGCATACGTTACGCCTTATAACGTCAGCTATCTAACACTAAAAGTTTTGTCAAAATCGGTCCAACCGTTTCGGAGATTACCCGCAACAAACAGACAGACAGACAAAAATTGAAAAAATGCGTCTTTTGTTATAGGTATCGTATAATATTTACTTCCATATGCATTTAGTAAAAAGATGAAATTTAGACATTACAAAGAAATACTTTTATTTAATTAATTGTATAGTTATGGACAGTCAACCTGATATGGATAGAGAATGCTTTAGAAAATTATAATTTATTTTAAAATTAGACGGAATTAAATTTTCTAAAGTTTTGTTGTAACATTTACTTATAATGTATTAATTTTTATTCTCTTTGATAGTCTCCTGGAACTAAATAAAAAATATGAATTGGAAAGCAGAAAAATAGATGTCGTGGGCTTAGAAACATTCTACACATCCGTCGCCAGCGAAGATGAACATCTTGCGATGTCAAATGGAGTCATACCAATGCCAACCTTGGTAAACACTTATAATGAGGTTAGTAGATCTTTTTTCCGTAAAATGTAGTAATATATATATATATATATATATATTAAAATAATAATATATATATTACCAAGCAATTATCATAAAAATGTTTAAGATCTTTTGTTAAAAGAGCTTTTTCCAGTAGTAGGACCATGTCATGATGCTTGTAATATTATTAACCTTATCCGTATATATTTAAAAACGCAACGTTTATCTTCCCTATTTTTTTTGTATCTTCTTTAATAATTTTGTAAATTTCAAAATAATTTACTTTCTTTTTAGAATCTGAATCCTGAAGATACATACTTGATTGTGATACCAGGCTTTGATGGTCGACATCAAGTCTTCACAGAAATCACGGAGAGACTTAAAATTAAAGCAGTGGCTGTACATTTAGGACCAGATATGTCGAATGAGAGTATTCCAAAACTTGCTGCTGACGTAAGACATGTAAGTTTAACATTTACAGACCTACCTACAAACTATTAAATTCTACGAAGTTAAAAATATTTTATTTTTGGAATGCGCTCGATTACAAAGGGGAATGACGTGGCATGGAACATTTTAATAAGCCTAACTTTTTAGTCAAGAAAAACATCATTATTCTAACTCCCATCATGATAGACCTTTTGAAGTGCTTGACTGACTAGTTAGTACAATAAAAAAATCGACCATTACCAATAGATACCTGTTTAGTTTTTTGGTAGCTGTACTTGGGAGCCCGTCTCTTTTCTATATTTATCGAGCTCTTCATATTATATGACGTATCATCTTCTCTCTCATATTCACTTACCATTATGTGATTTTAGTCAAATGCTAATCTATAATTCAGTGAACAAAATATAGTGTTTAAACATTAATGAACAACGTTACAACTAATTGGAAATTACAGTGTATGATTTATAAAATTTCCTATTATATATTTCAGCTAATGAAAACGAAACTCATAACAAAGTCCAAATTTTACCTTATGAGCTATTCCTTTGGAATCAATGTTGCGTTGGAGTTAGCTGCAATATTAGAGAACGAAGGTAATTAGTTTGGCTCGCATAAAGGGTAAACTTCACCAGCTTTGCAATTTTGGTTAGCTCAAAACTGTGAAATAAAATTTAATAATCAAAACATTTCCTGAAATGATTGACTACTCAAAGATCTAGGTAGGGTAGCCCAAGTTTCGAAGCTATCTTGAAACTTGAGTAAATAACAAAGACAACCCGTTTGGGAGTCTACAACTCTTTTTTATATACTACTAAGGTGGTAGATGCTTGTAATACCATAAGTAGCACTAGCGTGTTGCTGACCTAGAACTTCTCTAGTCTAAGGAGCTCTAGAAACCTGGTCACCATCACAACAGGTTATTCGTTTGCGATCTTCTTTATATAAATCTCCAAAGAATTTTCGCTTCGCCCAACCTCTCTTTTGAGTCGCCGAGTAACCAAAATTAGATCATCATTGATTTTATTCAATAATATATAGCGAAAATTCTTGCATAAATCTATCCAATAGGCAGGGCAGACCCAAAGAAAATGAACATTTTTTAAGTCCCATAAAAATATGTTTATTGAATACGTTTTAAGAATTCTCACTAAAAATCAACTCGATAAAACAATAATCCAAAATGGTTAAAAAAATGCATTAAAAAAACGTAAGGGATATTTATATAATAAAATTAAAAAATTACAATATTTATAAATTCAACCGTAAACCATAATTACACAACGAGAAAAAAAAAGCAATATTATTAATTTTGGAAATTTTTAACAATCTTGAGCGACCCTTACATTATTTTCGGTCCACCTGCTGCCTATGCAAAGACAAAATATTTAACTGATTAGTTAATAATCTACTGATCAATAATATAATAGATAATATTCATACTCCAAACAGAATGTAACATTTTATACCAGCTTATTAGAAATATTGAATACTTATGATACCACTAGAATTAATTTTACAGAAATACTTGAACTTGCTTTAATAGAATTAAATAAACAATAATGTTTATTAAGAAAAAAAATTGCTTATATAACTCAGGGATAATTTATCCAAAATTGCTTTGTAATAATAGTTTAATAATATAATAAACAGAGACAAACATCTTTGGCATTCACCGTGCGGGTGCCGGGTCCATCGTGTAGCACACAGAGGAAACACGAGCAGCCCCAGGTGTAGGTTTAAGGGGCCCCTTATAAAATTTTAGAGGATGTGGTTGTTTCGTCATCCAGACCAGACATATTTCTTTATTGTGGGGAAAAAGTTACGCAATCTTCTCAGTGATCCAGCAGATGCATACATTTCCGGCTGATTTCTTTTAATTGAGGACCTCAAGTCAATTTTTTATCTATATAGATCCCTAAGTTTTTTACTTTGTCACTTATAGGAATTATAGTACCATTAAATATGATAGGAGGAATTTGTTGGTAGTCAACTTTCGCAATCAATCTGGGACTCCCAATAATAATGACTTGAGTTTTGGTTGGATTAACTCTTAGACCGTATGAAATGCTCATTCGAAAATATGCTCTAAATCGTTATTAATAACGCCTATAGCTTGCATTAATTTATCAGGAGAAGCCTGTGAATATATTTACAGACTATCTGCGTAAAGATGGTAGGACGATAGTAAATTACTAGACATTTAATTTATAAAAATGCCATAATGTAATGAAGGCAAAATACTACCCTGTGGAACGCTAGTAGACAGAGCACACCAAGAGGAAAAAAGTATCATCAATGTGAATACGCTGTCTGCGGCCATACAAATAACTACGGAACTAGTCGATAACAACTGAAGAATTATTAAGAGAACAGAGTATGTCGAGCAAGACATCATAATCTACAGTATTGAAAGCATTACTAAAGTAATGTAAAGTAAAGTAACTATTATACCTAAAGATCACGCAATAAAAATGAATAAATATTACGAGTTAATCAAGAACGGCTATGCGGTTAACTTATATGCGGTGGAAGTGGGAGCAAGAGGTATTCCAGCGAAATCTCTGTTGAGAACTGCAGTAAGTTCTATTTTAGAACGGGTATCTAAAGCAGCATTAACAGGCTCTTATCAAATATGGCTTGGCAGGGAGAGTATCGCGGGCAGTCAAGGTGAGCGCTGATGTGTATCATAACAGGAGACAAATTAACTTTATAAAAGTAGGCTCAACAGTAAATGCTAAAAGTAAGCCCTTCTCAATCCTAGGTTCTGCACCTGATTGGACTATCTTAGTGGACACATATAAAACATTATTGGTTTATCTAAAAAAAAAATTAATAAGAAAATTAATAAAAAATAATGTATATTTAATTAAATATTGCAGGTCACGTTGGTGTTATATATTCTCTTGACAGCAGCCCCGATGCTCTTAAAAATCAAATACAAACATGTTTAAGTAATTGTTCACTAAACCAATCACAGAATGATCTTGCTGAGCATATTTGTTATTTGATATCTGGAGAAAAGGTCTCATAATTTGCAAGAGGATTTAAAAAACACTGGAACATGGCTGGAGAAAGTGGAATGCTGCTTAAAATATCTTAGAACTTCTGTAAATTACTCTGATCAATACATAAAAATTATTGCTTGAAACAGCCTATAGAAGATTAATACTAGCTCAGATTTACGAACCCACCAGTCAAGTTGGAATCAGAGTTAGTTTTGATAAAAGCTAATTCTCGTCCTAAAGTCTATTGATTTTGCTAATGATTATAATTTATCTAAGTACACTAAGCATCCAGTTAAACTGTTTGATGTAAAATCTGATCACACATCAATTATTAATGACTGTAAGAATTTCAAATATCATTAATCAAGTTCCTCGATCCATCTTTACATCTAGAATTTAAAATGAAAAACCTTTGCGATACTTACTTTGTAGAGTCAACATGAGTATGTTTCTAATATCTATTTTTTTTTATTGTCTTTCTATGTTTACTTTTAAATATGGTAATTTGTAATAAAAATATAGATTTAAATTTGATTTTCATTTATTATCTTTAGCGCTTGTAAAGAGCCCTATAATACTTTTAAAAGATTATACTTTCGATTACGATTGAATTAATGAAGTACATTTTACGATTATCAAGTAATATGTACAAATGAGCTATTTCAATTTATTTTCAGTAATACATTTCTTTGTAAGTGTTTATCCATAATAGTACCAAAATCGAAAAAAAAAATAATGGCAATAGGCTCGCCCCCTATTATATAGGACTTAAAAACATACTCGGCGAACTGTGGGTGTACAATTAGTACACCTCTGCCTAACCCTTCGGGGAATACAGGCGTGAAGGTATGTATGAAAAAAAATGAAACCCGATCGAGTTTCCTACCGGTTCTTCTCGATGTCTGGTACGTTTTCCGAACCGTTAGTAATATTTGACGTACACTGTACCTATGCCTTCTTGGGGCCCTAAATTCCGAATAAAGATTTTTGATTTTGCTTTGCAAACCGGACTTTGGGGGCGAGCGCAGAGTGGCACTCAAGCCGCGTAAAGTACATATTAATGGACTAAAATATTTTTTATTCTGAGGGTGCTATAAAAGTCACGATACTCGTTGCTCATAAACTGTTTTGTCGATTTTTTAGCGCAAAACAATGTCATAGTACGATCTATTTTCTAGGTGAATAATTTCTTGATTAACCCATCAAGCCGATTTTGAGTTAAATCCGTAACATATAAAAAACAGACAGTTGGAAGTGGACAGTCCTCCCTTCCTGCTTCTGTACTTGCAGGAAGTGAAGGAACCGTGCGTATGAAAACAATAATATATCAATACATCAGGCATGTTGTGGCGTTGTGTTTGTGGGTTGAAAACACGGATGTAACCGTGGGGCTAACTAAGCTAGCGTATTAAAATATTTTTCGAAAAAAAGGTCACCTTTAGGGTAACCTAGTTGAAATACCTGTGTGGTGTGCTAACGCTGTTAATGTTCATACGTGTGTTAACAGCTGTTGTCATCCTGAGTACTTGGATCTAGCTACTTATCGTTTTCACATTGCTATCTTGTACAGATAGTCACTTGTAACTCGCGCGGGCGGTTGCCTGACCCAAGGGTTTCACACCGAGGACGGACCTAGGCTTGGGTTACCGCTAGAGAGGGTGGACGTGACGGGTGTGCTGGAGCGAAATTGACGCCCGCCCTCTGCGGAGAGAACGGTGGTTTCCGGGCGTGGGCGCTGGCACGCTCTGTTTGGAGAGACGGATGTGTAATATTTATTCGAATTTTCGATGTGATCGTCGGGATCAATAAAAATATTGCGCGGCCGGCGTTTGCACCGGATGTCCGTGGGTGCCGGAACATAAGTGGCGGCTGTTTTTATTAACGGATTCGCGTGGTTCGACGCGGTGTCGAAATACGAACGGGAGAGCTGTTTAACGTAGGCATGTATCGAAGGAAGCTCCATATCTCTATGGAGATCTACGCTTCGAACATACCACGGGGCCCCGGTGAGACGATAGAGGAACCTATTCTGTATCGATTGTAACCGTTTGAAACTCGACTCGGACATATGTGCGAACACGGCGCAACTGTATGTCAAAATTGGTCGAATACACGTCTTGTAGAGCGTGAGCTTATGTCGCGTGGACATTTTACTCACCGAACACAACAGAGGATGCAACCGGCCCAGGACCCACGCGGCCCTGTTCCTAACCTTACGGATGTGGGGTCTAAAAGAGAGCCTACTATCTAGGGTTACCCCTAGATATTTGGTCTCTCTTACATACGGAATCGGATTATCGTAGAGCTTAACAGGTTTAAGCTTCCACGGTATCTGTGACGAATCCGCATCGAAGAGCATCGCGGCGCTCTTCGAGGGATTAACGGCTATACGCCACTCGTTAAACCACTTCCCGAGAGTGGTCACGGAGCGTTGGACTTTGTGTCTGAGGTGGGATCTATTCCTATCTGAGGCATATAAGACTGTATCGTCAGCGTATAGCCCTACCTCGACCTCCGGGAGTCGAGGTAGGTCACTGACGTACAGGTTAAATAGGCTAGGAGCCAGGATCGAACCTTGGGGAACGCCTGAGCGTATTGGACGGGGCGTGGACAATTCACCTTCCACTCTATAGCGAAAGGTGCGATCTGTTAGATAATTAATGGCAATAGGCTCGCCCCCTATTATATAGGACTTAAAAACATACTCGGCGAACTGTGGGTGTACAATTAGTACACCTCTGCCTAACCCTTCGGGGAATACAGGCGTGAAGGTATGTATGAAAAAAAATGAAAAACCCGATCGAGTTTCCTACCGGTTCTTCTCGATGTCTGGTACGTTTTCCGAACCGTTAGTAATATTTTGACGTACATATACCTATGCCTTCTTGGGGCCTAAATTGAATAAAGATTATTTTGATTTTGATTTGCAAACCGTTTGATCAGCGCATGTGGATAAAGCGGTTAAACTACATATTAATTACTAAAATATTTTTTATTCTGATTTCTATAAAAGTTACACATATACTGTTGTCATAAACTGTTTTGTAGATTTTTTAGCGCAAAACAATGTCATAGTACATTATTTTCTAGGTGAATAATTTTCTTGATTAACCCATCAAGCCGTTTTTGAGTTAAATCCGTACATAAAAAAAACAGACAGTTGGAAGTGGAAGTCCTCCCGAACTGCTTCTGTACTTGCAGGAAGTGAGAACAATACATATGAAAACAATAATATATGTATACACAGGCATGTTGTCGGCGTTGTGTTTGTCGGTTGAAAACACGGATGTAACCGTGGGGCACAGCTAGTATTAAAATATTTTTCGAAATCATCACCTTTTAGGGTAATTAGTTGAAATACCTTTTTGCTAAGCTTAAAATTTATTTTTTAAACAGCTTTTCATCTTGAGTACTTGGATCTACTACTTCATCGTTTTCACATTGCTATCTTGTCAGATAGTTCTTTAAACTCGGAAATAGTAATATTTAGGGGCAATATCTGATGAATATGGAGGTATTCAAAGCTAGCATCTCGAATTGCAGTGATTGTAACGCCGGACCACTGCATATAACATGGCTGTAACTATAGCATGGAGATATAATATTCAATCATTATTTACACTTCCTTTCACTTTTAAATCCGACAAACTAACGTCCATCTGTGGAATATGGTTTACCTTTGTTGTTAATTGATAGTGGTAGTCATGATCCTTTTATTACAAAAGATATTGCTAAATTATTAAATTTGCAGATATTTCATAATAAAATAAATACTTTTGCCTTAGGACAGTAAAACAAAACTACTAAAAAGTTGGCTAATATCAAATTCAAGTAATTTCAAAATAATTATGAATGTCAAGTGAGCTGATCACTAACAAATTACCTCAGTACAAAACTAATATACAGCATGTTACAATACCGGATTCTGTAGTACTTGCAGACAATAATTTTAACACTCCCGATGACATTACCTTTTTATTAACTGCTGATGTATTCTCTAAAATAATGTAACCCAATAAAATCAAGCTTCACAATAGTGTTTTTTATATAACGGACACTGAGTTTGATTCGGGAATATCAGGTGAAATTTGAGAAAATAATTTTCACTGAAACGATGACCTTGTGACTATGTATGCTATCATTTTTAGTAACCATGATGATCTATTATAGATTCCCTTCTAACAAAGTTTTTGGGAAACTGAAATGGTTTTGGAAACGACAAGGAAGGTTATTACAAAGAAGAATCCCTGTGAAGCCGAGTTTAAAAATTCGGTTCAGTTAGTTAATAACAAATTAATAGTTTCTTTGAAGTTAATTAAACCCTTTGATCATTTTATAATACTTATCATACTTAATACGGATAATACTTATCCGATAGCTGTAAAAACATTAAATAGCAGAAAAAAGGCTAGCTAGATATGATCAATTAAACAAGCAAGGTAATGCATTTTTACAAGAATAATTATATTCATTTAGGACATACCAGTAAAATACTTTGTAATTAAAAATAGACATTTTATATAACGCTTGCCAGTCATAAAAATTGTCAGAAAAATTAATAAATTAATAGTTGTATTTAATGGAAATACTAGGGCTTCTTCTTGTCATAACAGCCTCAATGAGGTACGTATGAATTGTCAGTAGACACAAAAACATTTTTTTGACACATTAATTTTATTTAGGTCATATGAGTATGTTCTTTTAGCAGATATCAGGCATATGTGCCGAGCTATTGAAATAGACACCTTCTGTAGGCATTTACAAAATATTTTATGGAAAGATAATAAAAATAAAACTATTATTCTTGAATTACAAACAGTAGCCTACGGACTAAAACGTTCCAGCTTTCTGGCAACGAGATGTATTCAATAGCTAGCTGATATGTGTGAAAAGGAATATCCTCTGGCTGCAGAGGTGGTTCGCATATCATTGTTGCCCTTTTTGGAACCCGTTTAATAGAGTACGCAATAGAGATAAGAAATCAATTTATTTCATTGCTTCATCATGCCAACCTAGAGCTACATAAGTGGGCATCAAACAACAAGAGTCTATTAAAGGACGTCTAGGTTGATAGGTGCCATTTTGATGAGCATGACCTCAAGATAAAACAAGAAAACTTGTCAATGAAAGCATTCGGTTTGGCTTATAATGTCTAGAATGATCAGCTGTCAGTTAGCTGTCCTAATAAAAATATTATTTTCTGGAATAAACGATCAATTTTAAGTTTTATAGAATCTTTGTATGATCTTTTCGGGATGATGGAGTCAATAGTTGTCAGAGCTAATCTTTTTATGCTAAAATTGTAGAAAGATAATCTCAAATAGGATTCATCAATGCCTAGTTCGCTATTAAATAAACAGAGAAAATGTTATGAACGATTAATGCTTATCCCTCCCCTCAATTAAAAATAAACAGAAATATTAAGAGTTGCAATACATGACGCATAGAATTATTAGTCTATTTTGACGTATCAAATATTGCATATGGATGTTGTATTTAAGTAAAAGTAATCAATAACTATGGAGTCAATACCACATTGTTATGTTCAAAATCCAGAATTGCTCCTTTTAAAGATAAATTAACAATATCTAAATTTAAATTAATTGCAGCAAGTTGTGTATTTTACCTTTAGAAGTACACAATTGATATTTACATATAGTAATTTATGTTTAACCTTTAGCATCACACATCTAATATGTTAATCGTAGTGATATATTCTGTTATTTTTTTCTTTGGAATGATAAAATTTATCTTTCAATTTTATTAATGTATTATTTCAATAACAACATAAACTTATATGCATATTTTAAGATAACAATATAATATATTGATAATATTTTATAAATATTAAAGCTTTCCATCTTGAGCTATGATAGCTTTAGTAATTAAATATTTAAAAAAAAACGTGTTCTCTCGGAAATATGTTTACGAATTGTAAACATTCAAGGGAAACTTTGTAATTTTTTAGCTTTATATGTGGTAACAACACAAACTGTCGAACTCTCTCTCAATAAAAAGTCGCTTCTACGTATAAAATATCTGTACCGTATATATATTGGATTACATATTTAATATTAAAAAAGTTCTTAATCAACTGCAGACTTATTTTTGTATTTTACAATCCACAAACAGATGGGTTGAAGGGAAGCTATGATATCAAAGTTTAGCATAACTTCTGCTAACTGACCGAGTTTTCCCCGTAAGAGCTATTAAACGAACTGTTGAAGATCGTTTGTCTACAATTGAGGTCGCCTACCATGATAACCAACTTGCCGAGGGACAAGAAAACCTCCAGGTCAGACTATAGGAGTGCTTTTTTCAGCGAGACATACGTAGATACGAGCATGATTGATGGATGGCCAGTCATGTCTAGTCTGCAGATTAGATTAGATAGTCTGCTTATTGGTAAGTTCTGGAGGGTCTACTGGCATACACTAGACAGAACGCTTATAGTAAATAAGGATGCCGCTACCTCTGGTGTGAGCATGATCATTCCTAACTATTTGGTAGTTCACAGCCGAGAGATTGCCCTTACTCGGTTTCAAGAATATTTCTTGTACCTGAAACACGACTATATTCCATACCTGTAAGAAGATGCCTATGAGATCGCGTTTGCGAGTGAGATTTTGGTACTTAAAAAAAGTATGCAAACTGTTAGGTGTAGTTCGATCTATTTTTAATTATTTGTTTGCTTTTAAAGGGCCGAACTCCGAGGTTTAGTTTTCATATGTAATGATTTCTTGTACGTCGTGTATAAGAAATTTGACCGTTCAGTTCATGCCAAAGTCAGGGACATAGGCCGAAAATGCCTTAGCCTTAGGAGGCTGGGATTTGGGTGAGGGGGGGGGGGGACCGTGGTGCCAGCGGGCTCGGACGGGCTAGCACTAGGGAGGCTTGAAAAATTCTCTGGTGTTAATAAAGTCTAAGGTCGGACGTTTGAGGCAAGTGATTTTTTTTTGTGGGGCAGACTGTCTAGGTCAGATCTAAAAAATAGGCTAGTCGCTTCTCTGTGCTAATCGCAAAATCTTCAACGCTATTTTACATTTCATAAATTATAGGTACATAGCAATGATTGGGTGTAGTTGTATTAGTAATAAATTTTTAATTTATTTGACCTTTGATTATCGTTTATTCTAGATGAATAAATTAGTGCATTATAGGTTATATATAAAGCAAAATTAAATATAAGTTTAGAATTCATATAAGTTCTAACAATGTCAGATAAAAACGGTGATAATAAACCCAGCGTCATGACAGGTGAAGAAGTGGTAATAAGTGGAATATCAGGTTTATTCCCAAATTCTAACGATGTTGTTGAATTTATGGATAACCTTTACAACAAGGTAAGTTGTTATAAAGTAATAATTATTAACTTTACAAATTAAAGGAATTAGTCGTGTGGCTTAAGGGAAGTCAATACTTACTAGTTTTATTCTTTTTAAAATAGGAATTACTGATCTCAATTTTGCTACTAAATTAATTACCAAAAAAATTGTGTTACATTAAATAATTTTAAAATCTGGTAGCACAAATATAAAAGAGAGAAAGGGATTTTTAAATTAAATAAGTTTCCTATGCTAAGCTTTTAAAATTATTTAATGTAACAGTACGTTAGGAATAACTAGGTATAAATATTTATTTTTCCAGTGATTATCCAAACATCGTGCCTATATAAGTAGGTACATGTATATATATATATATATATATATATATGTGGGACGTAGACAAAGAAAAAACACTAATTAACTGGAAAACGTCTTTATTACAGGAATACACAAACAATTCGTCTTAAAATCACAATCTTACAACAGTTACAAAACACACCGTCTTCACCCAAAACGTCATTCCTCCATCTCTCGTGTCGCCACCTATCTTATTATCGACGCAAGTTTCTTCTTTTTTTTTTAATTCGGCATCTAAACTTTTGCCATCATACAAGATCTCGATTTATTTATTTTAATATATCTACTTACATAAATAACATTCAGCACATCCCATGCATTTTTTCTCATTTTAGTACAACTTAAATGTAGAATAAAAACTCCTTTTAAAAAATGTTTTAATTAGTACATTTTACCTACACATATTTCTTAAAAAATTAAAGATAAATAAATATAAAAATACAAGGATCAACGTTATGATTAGTCTCTGTTGCTGTTGCGGTTGTAGCGCATTTTTTTTTTTTTTTTTTTTTTTTTTTTTAGAACTGACTACACGGTTAGCCTTAGGGGCCCTAAAGCCGCTGCGGCTTTTACAGCTTCACCGGACTTGGGGGCGAGCGCAGAGGGCACTCAGCCGCGAAAGTTTTGTGGACGACTCGCACGAGGGTGCCAAAGTGGCCGGACCTCGGCTCGGGCGGTCGCCGCGTTCGCAAATAGGTCGCGATCTAATCGAATCCCTACACCTACGATTCGAGCTAACTAATTTATACACATAGGCACGTTCCCTTCCTCCTGGGAGGAAGGAAGGAACCGTGCGTATGTGTATTCAGTAATCGGAATGTTTCTACACTAACTAGCGCTAACTAACTAGCGTAAAAAAAGAAAAAAAAAAAGGTCCCTCACAGAACCTATGTACCTGTGTGGTGTGCACGTGTGTATGTTCATACGTGTGTAGTGTTGTATGTAGGTAGCTAAGTGATGCACGTACAGTGTCACTTGTATCGCGCGGGCGGTTGCCTGACCCAAGGGTTTCACTCCGAGGAACGGACCTAGGCTTGGGTTACCGCTAGAGAGGGTGGACGTGACGGGTGTGCGGGAGCGAAGTTGACCGCCCGCCCTCTGCGGAGAGGTTGTAGCGCAGCGGAGACCAATCATATATCTAAGTTTTATCGTTTAAAATTTACATCATAGACATATTTATTGTGTATACGAAGGTGCCAAATCATATCTCAACGGACATGCTATGCTAAATATCAATAATACAAATAAACCAAACAATAAATATTTATTTACTTTAGGTGGACATGGTGGGTAATTCAAAATCTCGATGGGGTTTTAAGCATCCAGATCTTCCAAACTATATGGGTGCAATTAAGGGTATGGAAAAATTCGACGCCCAATTTTTCAGGGTTCATTATAAACAAGCTAAAGTTATGGACCCAATGGTTAGGAAGCTACTGGAGCACGTGTATGGTGCTATTTATGATGCAGGTGAGCTAAGAAATTAATAGGAATTATTAATCAAATATATTTTTTAGCTTCAACATTGGCTATTTGACAACAATTACACAAAATGTAGCCTCTAAAATAGTTATTATATGAAGCAGAAAATATTGAAAATTGCCTGTTCATTTATAACTAAGCTGATCTGGCTAGGGTTTCGTAAATGAATTTCCAGCAGCTCGACAATAAAAAAAAACAGTCATTATTAAAAAAATACGACACCCATGTGCAATTGTTAATAAACTGCACATTTAGATACTTTTAAATGTAATACTGACATATTTTAGAAAAATCAGTATAGATTAGTATACTTCAACATAATCTATTTTCTTCACAATGCCATATTAATTAACTTTTACAAATTTGAAGATGCTAGCTTTGTTCTTGTAGAAGTTATTACATTTTGGCGTTAATAACTCTCTCATATAAAGTACAGATTTTGTAGATAGCCGTTTATTCTTTGCTGCAGTCGATTTAGGTGAATCAGTATAGATTATCATTCTTTTAAATAAAAAAATATTATATTACGTGTTACGTCCAATCAGAGTAGCGAAAGCCTCAAACTGGGCCGAAGCGCCATCTAGTTGGTATTTGTTAACAATTTAACCAGTTTATATGTAATTTAGTGATAAGTTTAATTATTATTTATACTAAAATAAGACTCACTTAGTTATAGTACATAGCTACATTTGCAAGTGCATCTTTTTTCATGGTAATTTTTAATGTTTAAAGCACCCACTTTAAAAAAGGTGTGGACCAAGAGTCCGCAAATTTGTTTTAGAAAAAAAAGTGGTTTGTCGTTATTCTGTGAAAGAGAGAGAGAGAGAGAGAGAGAGAGTTTGTCATGGGAGAGACATTAATTCTTGTATAGTTAGGTAAAATAAGTGTCGAGAACCCGCAGTTTCTGAAATAAAATTAACGTTTTAAGATAGCAATTGCGAAGTAAATATTATTTCTGTGATATTGACGTTATGAAACTACAATTAAATTGTACGGAACAGAGAATACTTTACTTCGTCCTTGCATTTAACCCTTTTATCGACCATATGACATGTGATCGCTAATGATGATATCGAGGTAAATCATGTATCTC
Source organism: Saturnia japonica (assembly GCA_033032175.1). Lineage (NCBI taxonomy): Eukaryota > Metazoa > Arthropoda > Insecta > Lepidoptera > Saturniidae > Saturnia > Saturnia japonica. Next base: position 3,077,233 of record CM065317.1, read on the forward strand.
AAACATAAGTATATATTATTTTTTCAATCAGTATTAATTACAGGTACAAATCCAGTATCATTGAAGAATACAAAGGTTGGGATATTCATGGCATCATCATTAACTGGATCCGAAAGTACACTTATTTATGAAGCTATAGAAAGCTTCGGTTTGGCATTGTCAGGGTATATTTTCTTGTATACTTACTATGTTTAATAAATTTTCACGCATCCCAGATTCAGAGGATTTCTTTAACTACATCTCATAATTTTTGTATTCGGATTTATTTAAATAGATTTTTATATATATAAATCTCATACAACAGTATTGTTTACAAAATGCGAACGTGACATTTGTGTAGCTTTAGAGAATTATCAAGAAAATTTAGACAATGATGAAAATTATTTCTTTTTAATAAATTTTTTATGAATTTAATTAAAGCAAAACAATTTTTTTTATTAAAATTACACCATAATAATAAAAACACTTTTTAGCCTTTAATTTTAAAAACGTCGATTTTAAAATCCTAAGTTAAATGTATGTAGTCCTTTTTATTATTATACTGATTACTAATTGTATAAATATGATAGAAACCCAAACCTGAAAAGGTTGTGTGCAAAAAAAAAGCGTGAAAAGGGGAGATTGATAAGAACACTATCAATGTGATTATTGAAGGTAAAAGGCAGAAACCCACAAACGAATTTATTAAACGATATTAAAAGAACGGTTGGTAAGCTCTGGGTAAGGATAGCACTGTTGATAGTATTATAAGATTATTCAGCAGTGAGAAGATACTGGTTGATTTAGTAGATAAATATATAATGCAATTATTGATGGACGAAGAAATTTGGTTCAAAAATTTATTCGACGACTGAACACTCCAAAATCGTTTCTAACCTATTTTCTATTTTGTATGGTTTCAGTAACTACAAAACTATGTATGCGAACCGCATTTCTTACTGGATGGATAGTAAGGGATCTTCATATGCTACTAATGCTGGTTGTGCCAGTTCGCTGGCCTGTTTGCAACATGCCTACCGTAGTATAAACTCTGGGGAGTGTGAAGCCGCTATAGTTGGAGGTGCCAATTTTTGCAGTCATCCTGCTGTATCTATTAACCTCAGAAGGTATGTATTTTTCTTTAATACTTCAATTCTAGATTCGAAATATGTAAACAGCTTGAAATTTTAAGTATCTTTTGGTTTAAAAATCGCATGAACTGGGGAGAGACGAAATTTTATCTACAGCTGTAGCAACTACCAGACCTACCAGTCATTAAATACGAAGCGTTAAGGTTCCTTATCAGATACTCTAGACCTTCTATTTTATGTGTCATCAGGAAACGCTCATCAGATTATTAAATTATTTTTACTAAGGCGGCATATCGATAGTTCTTATAGTTTGGTGTGGTTCTTAGTGTTCCATATTGGGTATTCCAGTGCATCGATTTTTATACGCCAACAGAAAACGCTTATCAGCTTATTAAATAATTATGCTTAGGCAAAATTTCAATATCTGTAATAGTTTAGCTGGGTACTTGGATTTCACATCAGTGCCAGATCTTCAAAAATTGGGTTAATTAATTTTTACCTGCCTATATAGGATAATATAAATGCTAACTAAAATTTAAAATTCGTAAGACTGATAGAAGTACTTTAGACTTTTGATGATCGGTGACTATGTCATTGACAAAATTTAAGAGTTTTGACTAGCGATAATTCGTAATTTACAAGGTATATTGGCAAAATAACCAGTTATAGTATACATACTATAACTACATACTACATAGTAATATATAGTATATGTACTCTTGATATGTTAAAATTCAAACTTCTGAAATTATACACAACAAAGTTACAGGGGGTCAAAATTGCCGTGGGTCGCTTCGTGAAAAGGATGGTACGACCGTGCTCGAAATGGTGGGCCCAGTACCGTGCCCCCTAATTATTATTACGCATAAGAAGCAAATAATTTATGAACTCTTATTTGTTCCCGCTTTAAAAATTTCTTGCCAATAGTTTTAGTTAATATACAGCCAGACCTTTTACACCTTTTACCTTTTTTTAAATGGTACAAAGGCTACAAAGTTGGCATACATAAATATATGTTAATTCGTTAATGTTTATTGGTAAATAATTATATTTTAGATTTGGATTATTATGCTTAGATGGTAAGACAAAATGTTTTGACAAGAATGGAGATGGTTATGTAAGATCGGAAGCTGTTAACGTTTTCTTCCTTCAAAAAGCTAAACATGCAAAAAGGTAAATTATACGGTTTATTGTTCTTACATATGAAATTAGCGTTTTATACGGAATTAGTAAAACGATTTTTTTTTTAATGAAACTATACATTTAAGCAATTGAAGTATATGCCATTATTATCTATGCATTTTTATCATTTTATTCATTCACTCTATGGTTGAAAAATTTTGGGAGTGAAAATCAATAAAATCTTTTTATTTAACTTTAAATTTAACAGGCTCATCGGAATTGAGTTTTTTTTCCTAGCAAGAAAAAAGTGGTAATCTGTTGGAGCAACCTTCGGGGAGTATGGTAGGTATCAAGAACATTCCCACCGCACTTTCTATAATTTAGCGATCCTCTGTCGTGAAATATGGGTTCTAGCGTTGTCCTGAAGCAGTAGTGGGCTAGAGAGAATGACCAATATCGGTTGTTTAACTGCTACCTTTTCCATCATGATTTGCAATTGTTGATAATACAGATCTGCCGTTATCGTCTGACCAGATCTTTGGAAGCTGTAGTGTATGAAACTAGCTCTAGTCCACCAAGCACTCACCAGTACCTTTTTCCGAGTCAACTTTTGCTTGGGCCAGGATTTGGCTGGTTCTCTTAGGTTCAACCACTGTGATAAGAGTTTTCGATTATCAAAAAGGATCCATTTTTCGTCACGAGTAGCAATAAGATTCAAATCTCTCTCGTTATTGTGTAGATTGAGTAATGTAACGCAGCAATCAATGCGTGTTTGTTAGTGTGCTTCAGTCAATTCATACGGTTTAGGTTTCTCGAGCTTTTCACTTTTCGAATTTGTTACATGTGAATTAAAACTATTTTATCTTTTGCACCAAAACGCGCCGCTAACTCTGACGTGGTTTCCGTTGGATTGCTTCCAAGATTATCTTTAATTCTTCATTATAAAATAGGGTATCCGGCCGTCCACGGGGTTTGTTCATAGGTTAAAATTTCCAGAACGAAAACGTTGGAACCAAAACTTTACCGTGCTTTCTTTTATAGTAGCTACCCCATACACATCATTAATCCTTCGAGATATTTCTGCAGCAATGATGCCACGGTGGAAATAATATTTATAAATAATGTAATATTTTTAGCTTTCCATTTTGTGAAAAGAACGATGTCATAGAAAAATGAAATGGTGCGAAAACAAATAAATCACTGAATGCGAAACACAAACGCATAAGCCTAAATATGAAATAAATTTGAATTAGGAGTTCCTAACCAAACGCCAAATATTTGAGATCAAAATGGCCAGTTCAACAAATCGCCAATTTCATATGTACTGAAACCTACTACCTACCTACCTACTCATACCTAGATACAAGTACTACTTATTTTGGAAAAAAGTTTTCTAATACGTTAGTACATATACTTTTAATGGCTAGACATAGAAATATATTGGAGGATAAATGTTCAAATAGCAATGGACGTCTTTGCATTACTATAAGTCAAAATGAAAGACGGATAGTTGCCAAATTTTTATGCCACCAGTAAAACATCAAACCGTACCAATTAGCTCATGCTAAAATGTGTAATTGTAAATCATAGGAATTTACGAATATTAGAACAGATTTCGAAATAACTTAATTTTCATTTAAACTGCGACCTATTTTGTAATCGCAGAATTAAATCACAAGAAAAGTGATCTGTGAACATGAATTTTATTTACAGAATTTACTGCGAGGTATACGATGTTCAATCATGTTTCGCGATGTCACCAAATGAAAGATTTTTACCTATTGTTGATGTTGCATTTTTAAAAAACATCTTGAAGGCTTCTACTCTGGTATCGGAATAGATCCTTATAACGTAGAGTATGTTGAATGTTCTGGTGTAGGTAAGTATTGTTTTTACATTGTGTTCGACAAAATAAGTGCATAAAACTTAGGGGTTAGAATTTATTCAAATAACTGTGGTTTCCTCTAATAGATAAAAGTTGAAACCATTTTATGTTAGTGGTAGTAGCATATTCAACCGCTACGTTTGACGACGTCAGACAAAATCGTAAATTAATCTAAAGAAACGAGACCATTGAGAGGTAGTAAAGCTTCTAACTTGCGTTTCTAACTAATCGCAACAATTGTCACTGGATTCTGGTAGATATACTTGAGAATTTGTTCCATTTCAATCTTTCAATCCTTATCAAACAATAATAAAGATAGGATTTAATGGAAAAATCTAACCTTCTTATAATGCAACTGTTGCAAAATTGTTTCGTTCGTAAAGCAGTTGGCGCCCCTTGGTTCCTTCAAAACATCAAAAACAATACGTGCTCTCGGCCACGTCTGTGAAACCTTCGTTTCCAACAACGGAAACATGTGGTTAACTTTTTTCTTTGTTTAAAGTGTCTTTTACAGCTGGTGTAAGCTAGCCCCATCGGAGGATACACAAGTTTTTCAGAAGAAATCAAAATTTTACTAAACTAGTAACCACATAAAAGGACTACATACTTATATCTCTATCAGTAATTCAAGCCTAGCCTTAATTTACGCGATACAGTGACCACCATTCACCAGCCCAACATACTTCACACCATTATCACAGTAGGAACATAAGTTCTGTAAATGTCATTTTTAAAAAGTAGTTACTCTTATAAAACCATTATCAGATATACTAGACATATAAATGCATATTATTAAATAGATGTATACTTGTATAGTTACTTATAAGGTATTGATATTTAGATTCAACGCGCGCATTTGCATGTTGGCCAAAAACCATAGCCGAAATTATTTAGCACCCTTGCGCTTGTTGATATTTCGACTAAGTGTTTTAGAACATTGAAGCTATATTGGTTTATAAAACCAACAGTTTGGTTAATTTGAAAAGGGAAATTGAAAATTACTTGAGAATTATCGACTGAGGAATTTATCTCAGTTTTATTTTTTGGTTTTTTTTTTAGTTTATGAGTGTGTTAAAATTGTGTTCTTTTTTTAATTTTGAAGTGAAACTTCTTTGCGCGCATGAGGGTTAAATTTTTACGGATGAAACGTGTCTCGAATATGTGAAACATTTTGAGAGAGAGAGGGAGAGAGCGATTGAGTCTGGTTGAGAGACAGTGTGAAAGGGCGAACATAGCATGAAGCACGTAGGCATGGAGGTAATGTGTAAACAGTGCGTTAAATTTATAAATAAACATTTTGTGATAAATTTGTATATCGTCCTATAATTAAGCAGTTGTATAACATGTGGCATTTTAATTTGCCACTGTTCATTTAAGAAGTTAATCTATTTTCATAGAATATAAAATAAAAATATATCATAATTTCTCTTTTCTTAATTTTAATTAAAAAAAAAATCTAATATTTAGTCTACAGTTAAATAATAATCCAAACACACCAACTACAAATTCAGGAACTATAATAGATGCTATTTTTCAACATATTTAGATAATGTTAAAACACGAAATTTTATTGCATATTTTATTTATCATAATGCTTTAGTCACAACAATACCAGTAGAAATCGCATCAAATAATGTAGATATTGATGAAATAAATTAAAATTAAATTTATAATTAGTATTAATTTTCGATGCTTTTAATATATTAATGACAATTAAATTCGTTAAATTCCTAACATATCTTCCTTTTTCCTTCCCTCTAAGTCTGGGAAATCTAAAGCTTTAAATTATTATAAATTTAAACGAGATTTAAAAACAAAGAAGTTTCACTTCTGACATGTGTACTTTGTACGCACGCACATTTTTTAAGTTAATTTTGGATCTTATTTAATAGGTATTGCAGAAGCAGATAGGAATGAGTTAGAAGCGATTGGACAAGTTTACGGAAGAAAATATCCTATTAAAGTCGGAAGTGTAAAATCTAATATGGGCCATAGTGAAGCCGCATCAGGAATCTGCTCTCTTACAAAAGTACTTAGTATTTTTACTAAATTTTTAAACGAATCATTAGTGGACTTTGTCGCATCTCTATTTTAAATAATGATAATATATTGTCTCATCTATGGTTTGATAAAATTTTGAAATTATAATATTTAGGATTTAATTTTTGTCAGCAATGGATTTCTTTAACTTACTGAACTTACCGACTTACTTACTTACTGACTTGGCTGAAAACCAATTTGGTTTTCGCCGAGGGCGCTCCACTATACACGCGATCACGCACGTGAAGAATCTGGCGGAGGATGCGATCTCTCAAGGCGAAATGGTGCTGGAGGTGTCCTTGGATATCGCCAACGCGTTCAACACCCTGCCCTGGAGCAGCATACGAGAGGCAATCCGGTACCATGGAGTGCCTCTTTACCTCCATCGCATCGTCGAGAATTATTTAAGACAGAAGACCATCACCTTCCCGGGTCCGGAAGAATGGAGTCAGAGAGACATGTCCAGTGGTCTTCCACAGGAGTCAGTGCTTGGCCTCATATTGTGGAACATCGGCTATGACTGGCCGATACGCGATGCGACCCTCAACAATGTCAGTATCGTTTGCTATATGGATGACATCCTTGTCACAGCACGAAGCACAGCGATAATATTAGCCACAGCTGGGGTGGCTCAAGTCGTAGGTCGAATAAGGCATCTGGGACTAGAGGTGGGTGTGTGCCCTGTGTTTTCATAGGCCTTGGAATGCACCACTTTCAAGGATCCCAGATCGTAGTGGGAGGCGTAACCAACAATGAGGTACTGGGCATCGTCCTCGATAGCCGATGGAGCTTCGTAGAACACTTCCGGCAGCTGACCCCCTGACTCATGGGCACAGCAGGCGCACTTGCTCGGTTGTTGTCAAACCCCGGGGGGCCCGGTTCCACTTGCCGGAAGCTCTTACTGGGAACCGTTCGGTCGATGGTCCTATACGGGGCTCCAGTGTGGGCGGACAGACTGAAATACCTACAATTATATATCTTTCAAGAATTTTAAAGTTGATTAAAGATTTAGATAATTCCATTTTTTTTTTTACATAACTGAATGACTATTTTAACAGTTTATACAAACTTCTATTCATTTCAGCTTTGCTTAGCTTACCACACAGGCCAATTACCAGCTAATCTCCATTATAACGATCCTATAGACATCCCTTCGGTTCGAAACGGGAGTGTGCAAATATTAACAGACAATGCTGCTTTTAGCAGAAGTTTTACTGCATTAAACAGCTTTTCTTTCACCGGTACCACATACCATGCTCTTTTGAAAGGACATTATACAGAGAAGGTAAGATGATAAATACATAATTCGATTGATTTAATAAGTTTAGGTTCAACTTTCACACTAAGCCAGCATCGAAAGAAATTTCATGTCAGGGTAACAGATTTTAGAAAATTCAAATTTTTATGGTTTTCCTTTTATGCGACTATTAAACTCTTTCTTTTTGCCAATTTTAAGCTGTCCAGATATTTGGACAGCACTACTTCTATTTTGATGATCACGAGTCACTCAGTATCGAATTTTCTTAAATTCGCATCCCCATAACTTCTAAACGGATGAAGAAATGAACTTAAAAAAAACTTCGCATTGTATTGTTCCATAATTAGATACTCTTTGTATACAGAATTTCAGTCTTCTACAATAATCCAGTGCTGCTAGATAGAGGCGAGAAAATACGCTGAAATGCTTCCAGCAAAGATGATACGACCATGCCTTGCGCTCGACTTCGCGGTGGTACTACCGTGCCCCCTGATATGTATTCCTATATTCGTAAACTAATTTAGATTATCGCGAATATTATTGTTTATAATGTTGTTATTTTAATATTAACTCGGCAAATTGACGATACAATTCCTGATGGAAAGCACAATACAATCTGAACACAACAACGACCACCGAAAAATCGAAATTATATCTCTTTACGTAACGCTTGAAGAACCCGATGTCATAAGAAGAAAGGAACACATTGTCTGGAAGATATTTCCACGCTCCACGGTACAACAAAGGTAAAACACAGATAACTTTTTAGTTCGTGCGAGATGGAGGTTACCGTAAAACTGTGACCCCGAAGCCAAGCGCGTCAGGTTTTGTTGTGGAAATTAGAGGAGGGGAAATTAGATTGAACAGTTCTTCAGAGTACTCACCATGATACAGACGATAGAACAATGTCAACGAGGCCATGTTCCTGCTCAGCTAAAGCAGCTCGATGCATTTGTATCTGCATCATTAACAATGCGAAGAGCTTGTCTCTGCAACCTGTCCAGAGCATCAAGGAGATATTTTGCGGATCCATCCCAGAGTTGCGAACAGTATTTCATACATGGCCGGGCGTGAAAAACCGTCGCACTCTGTTCAGGATTTCAAGTCTCCGAGACGTTGTGGAGATAAAACTCCCGATGTAATCCCTGAAGTTGAGGTCGCTGCGAATATCCACACTTAGGATATTAAGGCTATCACGCATTGCTAGTGAGACGTTTTGGAAGAATGAGGAGCGAGATAATCGGGCATTTTTTTTTCAGAAAATGCGCACACTTGAACCTTCTTGGCATTAAACTCAGCCAAGTTACTCGCTTCCCATCCAGATATGCGGTGCAAGGATTTGTTTAGTTCAAACATAATTTCCTCCCGTTTTTTTTTCTGTTTCTTCTCGATCATATGACTGTAGGCTTGCTATAATAGCACCCATGACTGGTGCTGTCGTCTGCATAGCAATGAGTATGGCCTAAAGCCTAAAGGTAAGATATCGTTGATGTGCAAAAGAAACAAAATGGGCGAAAGCACAGAGCCTTGTGGAACTTCTGCAGCCTGCAACCAGCTTCAAACGAGAACACGAATTTTGGGCTCATGTAAAAACCTGAGATCCTGTTGCACAGGTTATTGCGAAGTCCGTTTGCCGAAAGTTTGAAAAGAAGTCTACGGTACCACATCCTAGCAAAAGCCTTCGCTATTTCAAGACTGATCTCCAGAGCCTCGCCATACTTATCAATTGCCATTCCCTAAAGGTGCAGTCCATACACCAGAATATCACCCGTTGATCGATTCTGGTGAAAATCATATTGACTATCATCAATAAAAAAGTGATCTTCTATGTAACTGATATGCTGGGTGTTGATGATCTGCTCCATGAGCTTGCCCAACACTGAGGTTTCGGCAATTGGACTTTAATTGGTAGGGTCTGGTCGATCCCTATTTTTGGAAATCGGTTGCACATTAGCCTCCTTTCAAACCCGAGGCATGACACCAGATACGTAGGACAGGCAGTAAAGGCACGTCCACATTGGAAGCAACTCTGCTACACACTTTTTAAGATCTATCACTATGATACCGTCCGGATCACTGGACTTCCGAACGTTGGGCGATCTCAGTTCCTGAAGTACGTCACATTGTTTTAATTGTAACTCAAACGTTGTGATACAGCAGCTCAACTATGTATTAGAGAGACGGTTGTGCGTTGCCATCGTCAAGCCGGAAATTTGTCGCAAAGAGATTATTAGCTAGTTATAGTGATCCATCTGAGTACCTCATCTGGGGTAAAGCCAGACAACAGAAATTGGCTTGCACGGCTTTGGCCAGACTCCGGTAGACTCGATTATTAGCCGGTTGATCTACGAGATTATGAGTTATTTGTCAACGCGCTGGGTATCCGCTCAAACTTAGGCCCTCGTATAGGGTCTGGTACCAGAATTGTACGCTGATTTAGTAGAATAGATATTAGGATCCTTGTTTGCATGACCCCTGATCCAATCACTATATGTGGCTTGCCTGTTACTTACAACATTAGCGCATTCGCGGTTGTACGAACAGTGTCATTTGTGATCACAGACGATATCGGAAGACGGAATATAATATTCCATTGCAATTCCAATCTCGTCTGCAATAGCCTCGGAAATCGCTGAAGGATATTTTCCATCAAAGCAGCGCTGCCACCAAGGGATAAATTCAGAATAATCCCGCATTTGATCCCAATCTGCTGACGAGTAGTACCTAACTTAACCCTTAATCTTTACGCATGGAGGAGGTGAAGCGCGCGGCAAAGATTTCGCAACGAAGCAGTGGTCTGATGTGACCGAAGTTACATCAACGGACGCAACATACCTAGATAGATGGGTCGACAACAGAAGGTCCAGCAATGAGAGCTCATGACCAGAAACATCAGGAATCCTAGTGGGCTGGATAAGAAATTAAGTCAGGCTATCAGTTAGAGCGAATGCAAGGGCAGTTCGTCCTGCATGGTCAGTCTTAGAGGAACCCAAATGCGACTCGTGGTATGCGTTAACGTTCTTCGGGGACTTCCGTGCTATCAATTCTGCAGTAGCAAACTGCTCCTGTGCGTTGTCTGTCTTCCTGCACAAGTAATCATGCAGCCGAGTAGTCTCATCACCCCCCTTATGGGATTTGTAGAGGCACACGTAGATTCGACTTTGAGTGACAAAGTACACGTGTATTCAGAGGACGGAAAAGAAAGGTTCCAATCTTAGAGTTGTAGCGTGAAGATATATAACTAGTACACAATTAAAGGAAAACCCTAACATAAAAATTGAAATTTGCATATATCAATTTATCAAAACTTTCAGAAAATTGACCGTTATAAAAGTCAAATTCCATACCTCATTCTTACTTCGGGAAGACAGGAGACTTGGATAAACCGAAAATTGAACTTGCTGAAGTATCATCCCATAGATCCAGAAGTTATTGGACTTTTACATAACATTTACCAAACTGATACACCTGCACACGTGTATCGAGGGTATAGCATACTAGGCAAGTTACTTTGTAAATTGACAATAATTACTTCATTTGACTTTAAAATATAGAGTTTTTGGTTTCTATTAGTTTCTATAATAAATCTGTAATTATAAAAAAGACTATTTGCAAACCACGGGCCTGTCTGGATGTTGTCTCAGCTATATTGAAGACACTAGTATTGAATAGAGGAACCAGAACATTATAAGAATATATAATGTATTATTTTAACAATCACCATAATCATGTTGTTCTGTAATTAACTTCTACTATTATGTAGGATACTTCTAGAATACATGAATTTAAAAAAAAATTCAATCAAAATGTATGTTTATATATATTTGACATGCCTTTAAAATGCGTTTTTTTCTTCTTTACTAAGTGCAGAGTAAAATAAAAGATATTTCATTTTTCAACAGATACTGACTACAAAGGACGGACTTCAAGTTTAGCTCAAAGCGTTTCATACTACAATAATACACCAGGGCCTGTGGTCTTTGTATATAGTGGTTTAGGGTCATCATTGCCTACTTTTAATTTAAAACTGATGAAGGTGCCTATCTTTGCCCAGTCTATGCAAAGGTATTTAGTTTTTTTAAACATTAGAATTTGATATTTAAGTAATGAAGAAACCGTAGTAAGATAAATTTAGAGACGAATAGCTGTAATTAAAATAGCCATTCAAACAAAATCTATTTTAATATCACTAACTTTATTTTATCAAGACAGGCATACCATGCCAGTTGAAGGCATAATCTACTAACGCAACTCAAAAAAGGAAATACGTAACATTAGTGCATTACGCCCGTAACACACGCTACCGTCTACCAGAGAAGTTTACCTGTACAGGTTGAACGCATATCGTAGTTTGTATGAGTATTTACATATGCACATGCAAATGTCATAAAAAAATATATTCAATTTTGCACCGAACATCTAAGCAGGTTTAAAAAATCACGGGTCTTTTTCAATACACGTTTTGGTCTACCTGCACATGAAGACCTCTACGGTAAACTGTAGCGTGTATAGGCTACTTTAAGGCATACAAATGTCATAACAATTTCAAAATGTCTATTAAAAAATAAACGACATAACTCTAAAATGATTTGATATGCTAATACAAAACGTGGTTGCAAAAGCGTTTAACTTAAGCTTAAGTATAAAAAACAGATGCACCAATTCTATTTCACCCTTTTCTTTCGTTTTTCATTCCATTCCATAATATCTTTAAAGATTATTTTTCAACCAAAATAAACATGTATTGTAAAATTAGTGATTAAGAGTTTTTTTCTTTCCTATAGATCCCACAAAGTTCTTGAATCGAAAGGGTTTGACCTTATGAGTCTTCTGAATAATGCGGATTCCACAACAGATAGGGAATTTACGGATGTGATTATGGGAGTTACTGCGATGCAAATAGCTTTTACAGATTTATTGTACAAGATGGGTATTGTTCCTGATTTAATAATTGGTAAGTTATTAGTAAACAGCAAAATCGTGATGATGAAACCCTTAAAATAGTAAAATCTTGATTTGATGTATCTCTAGTTCTAAACCTATTAAGCGGACCATTGACTGGAATTGAAATACTTTTACTACTGGTACTGCAAAAAAGTTTTTAATTTAAATTTACTCAGAATCACTATCGACTTTCGATGTTTATCCCCTTCACCAAGGAGTAGTGGAATACTTACAGCAGAAACATAACACATGATTATTTGGCTGTGTGCTTCTATCTGTATCTGTATTTCACTGAGTCTATGATTCGAGTAAACAACGATCTTCACCCATCTGTTTGATGGATGAAAAGTATTATATGTCAAATTTAATATGTTAAGTAACAATTATATCGCGAATAGGTTGTCTAAAAAATTTCAGTGTAGTGTATGATTAATTAAAAATTTATTAATGTTTTTTTTAACATTGCACTTGTTTGTTTAATAGACATATTACGTACCGATCGAAAGTTTGATGCCTATAGATTATGCAAACGATAGGATGCTTATTTTTATCCGTCATAACTGTTAATTGGGTAGGCAGGCAATCGTCTGTTTAATAAAGAAAACTTATGTCAAAATAAAGATAATTTCATTGCGAACACGGTGATATAGGGTTGTCTGCGAATAATTTGTCTTGAATTCTGGACGTCGAGTTTTAAATAGCGAAATATTTCTGAGAATGAATACGTATGATAGATAGGTCCGAGCGAACCATCCGGTGTGAAAGAAGATCAGGATCCTAATATAACAGCGATATCGAAATATTCGATATTATCAATATTCCTTTATTACTGGGTTGCGATATCATATTGATAATTGTAAAGATTTGAATTGTGAAATATTATCGAAGTACGTGAATACTGCCTTATATTTAATATTGCTTTAAAACAATCATATTTTAAGCGTTCATAATTTTTCGTTTAAAATTATGGCTCAGCTTTAGATTACATGTCGTTGAGCTGAGAATCCAATTTTTTTACAGTTAGATCACTTTATAATAAGGTTAAATAAATATATAAAGTTCACACTACGGAAATAAATAGTTTTTGAGTTTTATTTTAAATTGCAATTTTTGTAAGTCTGGCCATACAAATTTACTCCATTCCAACACAGGACAACCAGACGCGATATGGGTCTCCATCCATATATAGTTGATGCTCCATTTATCCACACAAAAAGCTTTGCATCGTCTTTTATTATGCGAAATGCAAGCAGGGAACTCACTGCCCGCGTCTATTTTTCCTAACTCAAATAACATAAAGGTCGTCAAAAGAAGAGTGAATTAGTTTTTATTGAGTGATCAAGTACCATCCACGGCCTCGTCTTCACTTTCCATCACGTGTGACTGAGACCAAGCGTCGAACATATTATTTAAATAAACATATTTAGTGAATAAACACCTTCAAGAGATATATTTGGTTTATGAACATTTTATTTGCTATTCTGTTACAAACTCAATCAAGCTTTTATATAACTTAACGTTAGCTCAGGTCTACTTATAATAGTAATGCTACTTTTATTAACAGGACATAGTATGGGAGATATAACTTGCAGTTATGCCGATGGCTCACTTACAGCGGAGCAAGTTTTAATTGCAAATTATATGCGAATTAAAATTTGGAACGACATATCTTTTACCCCAGGAGCAATGGTAGCTGTTGGACTTGGATATCAAGAAGTGAGAAATTATACCATCATTTTTTGCTTCAGAAATCAGTAATTGTTAATCATATTTATTATATATCAATATCTGAAGCATGCATAGAAAACGTCAATGAAAAGGCCATGATCAAGTTCAACTAATATTCTTATCCTTTGTGGACATAGAAAAGGCTTTTGATAGGAATCGGCGTGAGGTTCTTTGAAATATTTTATCGGAATTGAAATTCCCCTATAAATTTACGTGCTCGATACGACAAATAGCATGAAAACATGTGCATCCGATCATCCATTCAGCTAAATGACGTCGACTGCTGGACTTAGGCTTCCCCAAAGATCGCCACAAAGATTAGTCCAGCACTGCTTGCATACAGCGGGTTCCCACAACCCTTTTCTGTGTTATCGATTCACCGTGTGGCGGGTTTGCAAATGCTGCATCATCCAATATTTGGCCTCCACTCAAAAACTCTACCACTCCATCGACCATCTATGAGCGACGTGCTCCACCCACGGCCACATAAGTCTTTTCATTTTGAGAACTACTTCGATGATTTTAGTTCTTCTGCAGTTCTCCTCTATTCTGTTTCGATCACGCAGAGAAATTCCGAGCCTATCTCGCTCTATTGTCTTTTAATTTTTAGTTACTTTGAGCCCTCATATGAGGCCAAAACTTCAGCAGACTATTGTTGATCTTTATCGTTTCCTCTTCATGAATAGCGGAATTGAACAGGATTTGAAAGGGCCTGTTTAACGGTTTAGCTGTCTTCAAGAGTTTTACTGTAATTACGTCATCTTTGTTGTTTTTAAGCTGTATGAGAGCCATAGTAATTTCGTACAAGCTGACGACCGTATTGTATTTAATAAGTACATTGTGTCTATGTGACGGTATTCTAATCTGTGATGAAATGTTTATTGCGAAGATAGGATATATCAGCCATTTACGTGCCGCGTGCACGGCAAAGGGACAAGCAATTAGATTGTCATAGTGAAGATTTAACGCGATCGTAGTAACTGAAAGTTGTTAGGAGCAGATGATGATCAACCGAAAAATATAATTTTTGCAGACAGTTTTCTTGTAGAAATAAGAAGCTCTTATTATTCGTAGTTTTATGTTGTAATCATTAAATATAGTTAATGTGATTTTCCTAATAGAGATATATTTGTTATTTCTTACAAGTGATTTTGAAGAAAAAATTCTGGCGAGTATGGCCTTAAAGCGATGTCGACTCAGTCATCTCAGTGGTAACGTACACGGATAAGCGTAGGTTGAGCTTGAGTTTTCAGTTAAAGAAAACATCATAATAAAACTAGACATTGTCTAGTGTATTAAGTTCACTATCTAGACCATTATCTAGTGCACAATCGGCTAGCTGCAACCCTCAAATTGAAAAATCATTTGCTTTAAAAAATAGTATCACTTGTAAAATTAGCGAGAGGCCATCTCCGTCTTCATTGTCATTGAACATCAGATCCAATTGTGTTAAAACGCTAATCTATAATGAATAAAAATCCTATTTGCGTCTCTCAATATTTGCTATTATTTCTATTGTACTTTATCTATCATTAAATACAGAACCATAATTTCAACAAATAAGTTAAAATAATACATTATTACTTTTAGTTAAAAAGGCTCTGTCCTCCCGGAATAGAAGTTGTTTGTCACAATAGTCCCAAGTCGTATACTATATCAGGACCTTACGATGCTACTATGCGATTTGCAGAGGAGTTAAAAAATTGCGGTATATTTGTGAAGGAGTTGGATTGCCATAATATTCCCTTCCATTCAACGTATCTCGCCCATACTGGTAAGATACGATATTGATTATTTTGAACAGACAACATAATTAACTTCATTGGCTGATTCACAAAAGTCTAAAGGCTCCTACGCACTATGCTGAAGGCATGGCCGGCAGGTTTTTACCGCGTGGTTATGTTGCAGCAATCTGCGGTAAAGCGCAAGCATCATTTTAGTAATGAGAGATGCCAACGTGGCGTGGCGGCTCGTTTTTAATGGTAAGCCCGTCGGGTTAGACAACCAGCGTCAGTGTAGCCTTTAATTTGTTACTGTTATCCGTTTAAGTGAAGAAGCGCAGTAGTTAGTAATTAGTTAATAGTATAAAATGAAAATCGTATCTTGATGGCATTATATTACAGAACATTATTATTTTATTGTTACTGATAAGTTAATTTTATTATTTGTTATGTAAACTAAAATAATCAATTAATCAATATCAAAAATTCCAGAAAGCTTACTAATAAAGCTTTTGGAGGAAGTTATTAAAGATCCGAAGCCACGCAGCTCGAAGTGGCTCTCATCATCAGTTCCGGAAAATTTGTGGAATACTCCCGTCGCTGAGTTATCCTCTGCCGAATATCACTCAAAAAATGTACTCGTAAGTAATGAATAATATTCTTTCCACTTATAATGAACCAAGCCGAACATCTTATACAAACTAAAATAAAGTCTTTTGACGGTAGTTGGGTTATTTGGAACATAGACAAAGCCTGAGTGCCCACATTCGTAACAAGTTTTAATAATATAATTACATTTGCCACTGCAGCCCATCGGTGGTTTAAATTTAAAAGAAATTGTATCTCGGCATTTTATCTTGTGAGAGCAGTAACAGTTTTGCGGCCACGGGAAGGAATACTGAGCTATAGGGACAGACAATCAGAAAACATAATAATATTAAAATATTTAATAGTCCTTAAATTTTGCTTTAAATCAACAATCAATTTCTATCAGGAACCAGTATTTTTTGAGGAGACGGCGAGACATATACCAAAAAATGCAATAATTATCGAAATAGCACCTCACGGTCAATTACAATCGATCCTGAAACAGTCTAATGCAGAAGCAACATATATATCTTTAAGCAAAACTGGACTTAATGACCCAGTGAAGTTTTTTTTTCAAGCTATTGGAAGGTGAGCTAATGATTAAATCCATTGTACTGTTACGGGACTTTAACACAAGTGACTAATTTTTCATACTGTAATCGGTTTGATTAACGACATATTTAAATGTGCCTATACATTTATACAATCACACTATCGTTTCTCATTTGTAGGATCTTTGTCAGCAATGCAAGATATCAAATAATTGACCAAGTCTTAAGGACTAAAATAATCAATTTGCAAATTTCAGTAGATATACATAGTTGGTCTTAAAATAATCAGACTTTAATTTGTTCAATCTGATCACTAGGCCACAAATCTCCAGCGGAAAGAACATAAAAAATAACTTCATTCGTAAAATTTTGCAAGTGGGCATGTAGAGTTATCCTTTAACTTCCAGACTATACGAAGTTGGGTTAAATCCGAATGTAAGTGTGCTGTATCCTGCAATAGAATATCCGGTATCAACGACGACGCCACTTATTTCACATTTCATAGAATGGGAACATAGTGAAGACTGGTATTATTTTTAAATTACTATACCATCACAAATAAAAATGACTTTAGTAGGTTTAATAATTGTTGATTTAGTAAATCTATTATAAGTATTAAAATACTAGTGGTAACGTAGGCATTCTTATAATATTAAACGAATTTTCTACCTATTTATGTTAATTATATTTCCCTTAAATGTTTTAAGTCATATGATCACTTCATCAGACACAGAAAGCAGTAATTGCCAACATTTTAATTCTTGAATTAATATTCTAAAGAAAACAGCTACTTACTAAATTGTATTAATTTAACCTACTTACTTCATTAAAATCAAATTTCTTAAGTAGAGCTCATTCCTTGTCATATTTATTACTAATTCTGTGTAACACTTTATTTATTACTTTTAGGCCAACTAATGAATATCACCCAAAAAACCGAATAGTTTATAAATCTCAGAAATTTGTTATATCAATAGAAGATGATGATTATAAATATATTCAGGGAAACGTTAGCAATGGTAAGTTTTAATCACATTTAAACTCTTGATTTATTGAAATTTATTACTCTAAATAAATAATAACCTCAAATCAGGAAGAGGGAGTTAATTCGGAAATAGGTTATTAAAAATTGACACATTATTAAACTACAGTTTTCCGATGTTTCAATTCACTGACTTCTCTATTTCACCATTTCATAGGAAAAATTATATTTCCCGAAGCAACTCTTTTACTCTTCGTGTGGAATACTCTAGCCATGTACCATAATATTGACTACAAAAGACTGTCCGTTACGTTTAACGAGGTACATTTTCACGATCAAGTTATCATTGAAGTCAAGGAAATATTAAGGTTTCATGTTATGATATGCAAAGGCAATCACAAATTTGAGGTAAATACAATTTTTATAGCAATTTAAATTGTTACTTTATATTAAAAATCTGAAATGATACTGTACATGAATTACCATTAGAGCCTTTTTTTATAAATAATTGTATGGTATAATTGATATAAATAATTTTAGAAATTCTGATATAGAATGTTCCGTAAAATTATTTTTAATATAATATATACTTAAAACCATTTGTTTTAAGGTGACTTTTGAAAGCAAACTTGTAGTTAGCGGTACAGTTACTTTAAATATTAACTCTGTCCAAGCTCCTACAAATATAACAAACACAAATGAAGAGATATTATTAACTAAAAGAGATGTTTACAAATTGCTTCATCTTCGGGGCTATTCATACAAGTAAGTAAAAACTGAATAAATTTTGATGTAGTAATAATAATATGAATGTTGTTAAGAATTTATCTGTGGTGTTTTAGTAGTGAATGGAATTATCAAGTATATCAATAGGCAGCCATTCAGTTTAACGTGATATTCATTTAAAATATTACGAAATTGTTCAGTTTACTAATTGTCATTTACGAATTGTTAACACAATAAACCATCAAATAAAAGTAATGTCAAAAAATGAGCCGATACTGCGTATTTTTTTATAGTAGAACGGCAAATTGACGGTACGGTCCCTGATGGTAAGCACAGTACAATCCTAACACAACGGCGACAACCGAGAAATCGTAATCCAACGACGGTCACCACTGTCATGCCAGCCCGCATTAATTTAACTAGATATGCAAAGGCTGATTACTAAATGTTGTGGTGTTAATGATACGCGGGTCAGACAACAATTACTTTATTTCAAATCACCTTCATAATCACAACATCTTCCTCTTAGAAACTATCGTTAGATCTAATTTATAAATTACAAACTAAAAATAAAGTAAATACCTATACTCACATATATATATATACCCCCTTCAAGATGCTTACTATATTAAACTTGTATACTGGGAAACACTCGGGGTTAAATAATATAAGAACTATTGGGCTATTTGATCTTGAAATCATTTAAAATAAATGCATAACAGTCCTTATATTTCGTATGTATCCTTTACTTTATTATATTATGAAGTTGTAAATATATAACTTAAAAGTTAAATAAAGAACACAGTTTATTGCTGAGCCAATTGCCTTGCTCGACTACGTGTAAACGGAGGAGAGGCAACAGAAGTTGTTTTTTCATTACGCTTTATTAAGTGACGACGATTACGTCTGTATGTACCACGTTCATTTTGTACAAAATATGACCTGGGAGTACCAGCACCCTGCACTACTGTACCTCGAGTCTTGCGATTACCATCAATACAAATTACGTGATCATGTACTCAGAGGAAGCAACAGGGCTCGGTTCTAATAGTTTAGGATGAGTTGGTAGCTTACATCGAAGCCTACGACCCATAAGAAGCTGTGCAGGAGAGCTTAAACCGTCCCTAGGAGTGTTTCTATAATTGAGTAATGCTAACTGAAAATCTGTATTACTATTTATGGCCTTTGTTAGCAGCATCTTAATTGTGTAACTGACTGTGTGGACATATTTAAAGTATTGTCAACATTATCAGATAAATTATCATTACATACTTGTTGATTTGATAAAGGAATTGTTACCAGATTTCTTTGTATAAAGTTTTCTAAAAATATAACATCCCTGCTCTTTGTTATAGTTCTAGTTTTAAGATCAAACAATCTATAACCTTTGGTGTTTTCACAATAACCTAGAAAAATCATTTTAATTGATTTAGAGTCTCACTTTTTGGTTTTCTCCTTAGGTATGTGCACCATCGCCTCACAACCAAAGATTCGCATGTGACTTATGTTTGGTTTACAGCCACTCCACTTCTCTTCAGGTGTCTTGTAGTCTAAGGATCGTGTCGGTGAACGATTTACTATGTAGGCTGCAGTCATTATTGCCTCAGCGCACAGATTTTTCTGTAAGTTAGCATTTATTAAAATACATTTAGCTTTTTCAACCAAAGTTCGGTTCATACGTTCAGATAGACCGTTTTGTTGAGGTGTGTATGGGGTTGATGTTTGATGTTTTATACCAGATAACTTTAAATATTCAGTAAATTTTTTTGTTTATATATTCAGTACCATTATCAGTTCTTAGTATTTTAATTTTCCTGTCAATTTGATTTTCTACAAGGCATTTATACTCTTTAAATTTGTCTAGACATTCTGATTTTGACTTTAATATAAATACATATACTTTTCTAGAATAATCGTCTATAAATGTTAGAAAATACCTTGCATCTCCTAATGACTTCACCTCCATAGGCCCGCATACATCGGAGTGAACAAGTTCTAGCAAGTGAGTTGCCCTGGAACCTTCACTTGTAAATGGTAGCCTTGCCTGTTTCCCTTCAATGCATGAGATGCAGGTCATCATGTTGCTCGGAGATATTTTCACACCATTAGTGTGGTCTTCCAGCTTCTTTAGGTCGCAGAAGTTGAGGTGACCCATCCGTTGATGCCATAAATCAAAATTATTATTAGTGTTTTCAGATATAAAAGCTTGAACAGAAGATATATCTAACCTGTACATATTATTAATAAGTTTCGCTGTTGCTACTTGCTCCTTGTTTTTATTGAATATCCTGCAACCATATTTGTCAAATTTCACTGAACAACCGTTATTTATTATTTGACTAACAGAAATAAGATTGATTGCTATCTCAGGGACATAAAGTACATTTTGTATATTAATTGTGTCTATTTTTATATTTTTATTGACTACATTTATATTTACCTTTCCACAAGATTTTACCTGGAGTCTCTTGTCATCAGCCACTGTAACAGTGCTGATCGGAGGCGTCCTTTGATCATAGAGCCAGTCACTGTGCGCTGTCATGTGCATTGATGCTCCAGAGTCAATGTACCAGCTGTTATTTGATACATCACCATTATTCGTTGTGACGGAGAATACGGCTGCATATCTAGAGATTTCTTGCTTTTTATTTCTACAATGTTTACTAATATGACCATATTTGTTGCATGTAAAACATCTAGGCCCCTTGCCTCGGTATTCAACTTTACTAATACTGTTGTTCTTCATATTTTTTAATTTTGTATAAAAAGCCGATGAATCCGATACTTTGACCTCTTGTAATATTTTTGTTTTGACATAATCTGTACTGATAGACACACCAGAGCTTTCCATAGCCATAATCATTGGCTTGTAAGTGTCCGGAAGGCCGGCAAGCAATAATGTGCCCAGCCACTCATCACCTACATCAAAATTTATATTTCTTAGCTTATGTGCCGTTGAGATTACCTTGTTTACATATTCTTCAACATTAGTGCAACTGTCCATACTTGTATTAATCAAGTCTCGAAGTAGACCAACTTTTCTTGTTAAGCCAGAGTCATCAAAAACACTTCGTAGGTTTTTCCATACCTCCTTTGCGGTTTTGGCATCTTGAACGTGTACATAATTTAAAGGATCGATGAAAAGAATAATTTTTGACCTTGCTTTGACGTCTTTAATTTTGTCCACGTCGCTATCTGTTGAACTTTCAATGCAATCCCACAAATCCTCGTGTTGTAGTAACGTTTTCATAGCAAAACTCCATGTTGTATAATTATCTCTGCCGATCAGTCTCTCAATTGTAATTCCGTTAATACCAGACATCGTGTGCTACAAAAGGTTGACGGGCACGACGACACGTTTTAAGTTTGAGGTTATTCTGTATTGTTTTATCGGTTATCAATTATTAAACTCGCGGATTATATAATATAAACATGCCTGGGCCCATAACCTGTTGCTAAATAAACTTGGACTGATTATATAATGAGTTTATTGATAATATTACAATTAACAATAAGAGAACACTGGAAGACACGTAATGGCCGTATTATAGGTTTGCAAGCAGAGCGCTGTTGAGACAGTGTTGCAAGGTCATAATTTATATTTTTTCCAACAAAAACCTTCTGGGCCAATCAAATTTACGAGTAAGCTTGCCTGGATTTTTGGCGGTTCCTTATAAACTCCAGATGCATTTAGAAACACCATAAACTGCTGTTGCCAGCGCTTCCACCCGTCGGCCCAGCCGGCAGGTCCACCTTCCATAATAAACTCTGAAGGAGGTCGCGCGTGTTCCATTTTTGATGATTAATAACACTTGAGTTCCACTACAATCCTTCTACACAATGTACAAATGGTTTATATTTGTATTAATTCACGTGTAAACCACTTTTGTTTTACCGCTGCCACCATGTTGTGGTGTTAATGATACGCGGGTTAGACAACAATTACTTTATTTCAAATCACCTTCATAATCACAACACTAAACGCGACACTTAAAAGCAAATGACTATGATAGACTTTCCACCACATGCATGGTGGTGTGATTATATGGCCAAATTCCTAACTATGATAAAAAGAGACGTAAGAGCACGATTTATGAGAAAATAAAATTGCATATTTCCTTTTTTATATTATATATTGTTTACAGTAATAGTTCATATAATGTGTGTAAACTTTCCGTTGCACTTGATATATTAAGAAGTCTTGAAACACCATTTTCCTAGTAAAACCCCACATATTGTTTTTTTACCTACTTTGTTATAATTTTTAGTTATTATTTGAAGCAATTCTGTTTCATAACTTACAGAGGCAATTTTCGGTCAATAGAATCAACAACTATTCCAGTAAAAAACGCAAGCGTAGTATGGATTGGTGACTGGGCAACTCTTCTTGATTCTCTTATTCAACTTAATATCCTTGCAAGAGATCACAATGGTGTATCAATACTTAAATACATCGATAAAATTACAATTGATGTAGAAGAAAATACAAAATTAATGCGAAATAATGAAGATCATATCGCATACTGTTCCGCAGAGTTAAATAAAAACGATGTAGTCACCAGGTAAGTGTATACCATTGAACAGATTGAAAACAAATTTTGTTATTAAAAAGTAAATTGTTTGTAATAATTGCAAAATTGCAAATACAGTGTAAACTCTTTATAACGAAACTCAACGGACTGAGCATTTTTTGTCGTTATAAGAGTTATCGTTATATGGAGTGAACAAAAAACAACCAAATTAACAAGAATTTTTAATATCTATATCTTAGATAATAAATGCTTATAAATTATTTTTTACACATATAGTCTGATAACTTTGTCTGACGTTTTTTTCTATGCCAGTACTTGTTTTGTATTATTTTATGTATTCTATTCTTATCTAATCTAACACTAATTGCTTTCCGTTTACTGGCCATGTTAACAGTTTCAAAGTAGGTTTACGACTGATAATACGATAGGTACTCAGTATGCTTGGTTGAAGACCATCACTTCCGAGAAAACAATGCGTCTTACTGCACATGTTCAAGGCAATTAAGGATAATAAAAGCTAGACAGACCTCGGATGTTTCGGAGCTTAAAAGTCTTTTGTTACCTGATAATAAACAATAATACCGATAATAAATATTTACTGTCTAAAAATATGAACACATTTCTTCGTAATAGAGAATGGCGTATCGCTATAAAGAGTGTTTCAATATGTGGGTTTTAACGCAAACCAACCAAGTTGGGCTTACTTCAACGTTATAGGGATTTTATCGTTATAACGGATAACGTTATAAAGAGTTTACACTGTGTATAAAAATAACTATTTAATTATATTACTTACAGGTGTGCAGGAGTTGCGATGAAGAACGTTATATTTATTGACAAGCCTGTATTTGATGACCCAAGTGACTTAGAAGACAGTACAAATGTAATTATTTATTTATAAAATTAATATAATATTTAGATATACTTCAGTTTTTTATTGCTCATTCATGCATTTGTAATTTTTATTTTAAATAATTAATCATTGCTAATTTTATAGCATCCTGTAAAATAAATATTTGAAGGAAATATTGTTTCATTAAAATTTATTAATAATCTTAAACACAAAATCATTTATTACTATGTAGAAATATATTTCTTTTTAGATTTATTATTCCGGACTTCCGATTTATAGTAGCGAACACAATGGCAAGTTTTTTGACTATAGTGGAATCAGTAAAAAGTAAGTAAGTGTAAATTAAATATTATTAAACGCTTTCTAGTTTAAACTGCGATTAATATGATATTATTAATATTTATGTGTGTTTCAACTCCGACGCACTGTTCAAGTTTACTACTTAAGTACGATTGTTTTTAAATTTGCAATAGGCAAAGAGGTGATTGGATGAGTGACTGTACCTGTACCTGTACCTATACAGGTACCTGCACCTGAAACTTCACCTAAACCTGTATCTATATCTACACCTACACATGTTCCTGTACGCGTTTCTGATACAGGCAGCGACGCGAGCGCAGACGGTGAATAACTATGATGTGAATCCAAAACTGATTGTAAAAGCCACTCAAATGCTTCAGTTTGGGATCGCTGCATAGTCGCCATCATGGCGGTTACTTAGTCGGTCGAATACGACATATCGCCGGTGTCTTCCAAATCTTCTTCTTTATCTTAATGTCGTCGAGAACGCGGCATAATTATCGGCACAACGTTGGACATACAATTTAGCGAGGGTTATATATTCACCTGTCGATATCACGCGTACAAAACAAAAATATCTAACGTAATCACAGAAAAATATTGATTGACTTGTGTACTAAGTCAAGAACAACGGCTTACAAAGACAATGCAACCTCATTCCCAAGAAATGCGAGAGCCACGGTCGTCTTTTATTGGCTGCTGGAAACATCACGCGATCTACGATGTGTTTAGAAATATATCGTACTACAAAGTTTAATGGATAAAATTAAGTTTAAGCCTTTAACAGCTAGAAATACACTAACTGACAAACTAAAATATAGTCACTGTTAAGTGTTTATCTTGGTTGTCACAACCCAGTCGTACATATCTCTACCACCTCGCTTGATTACTGGTTTAGCCGGTGTATCCCGGAATGCGAGACACCTTAGCGTGCCACTATGACGTATTGGTAGTCACAAACCAGTTGCTACAGTTACCACACAACTAGCCACGCCAATATTTAATGCTATAGTTAAAGAAATATTGAATGTGAAATTGTTTTATCTATTTCCAGCCTATGCAGAGTGATGGGTGTAATATATACATCTGATGAAAATAGTTCAAAGATGACTGATCCAGATTTATTATGGCCAGTACCCGAATACTGGAGTTTAGAAGATGCAGCGACTGTGCCAGTTCCTTACCTATATGCATACTACTGTTTGGTAAGGGCAAACTATACTTAAATATAAAAAATATTGATGCAGATGCCCATTATGGAAGCAACTCGGGTTTTATATAAAGCTGTTTTAAATATGTATACAACTAGGTTTTAATTGTTATTCGTTAGTTATTATTCGCGTTTATGGTAAGTGATGAAATGATTAAAGATAATATGCCAATTACATAAAGGCATTTGAGAGGAAGAAGAAATGCAACTCAAGGACGCTTGTCGAGTGACCATAATTTTGCTATAATCAAATGAGAAATACAAATACACGAGACTATAAAATCACCATTTAGATAAATGTACTGACTTGTTCTTCCTAGCCTTTATCCTACTTAACAAATTTTCTTCCACTCTATCAAATATCATCTCAGTATTCATACTGTTTATACGCATATCCATTCCTCACTCAATCCATCCATACATTCTTTGGTCTTGTTATCCCATACCCATCCACCTTCATACTTATATTTGTATTAGTTGTATGACTTTCATCCCTCCTCATGATATACCCATAACACGCTAGCCTATAACCCCGCAACTTCTCTGTGACTGGTAATATTTTAAGACCTCCTTTGATAAACTCATTCCTGATGTTATCCATTCTAGTTCCATCCATCCATCTTAACATTCGCATCTCTATCACATGTCATCTTCTTTCATCCAGACATAAATTACATAAATGTACAAAGATGATACCTATATAAATATATAATAAATTAAATGTTGTTCGTAAGTAAGTACATCCCTTGAATACTGCTAGACTGTTTTGGTTTTTTTTTTAATAATATTAATAGTCCGACGAATATGGTTCTTAGGAAGAGAAAATTTTTCTAACCAGAATTATTCTATTAGGTTTTTTTTATAAACCCGGGACCTTAACTCACTGTTTAAATTATGGATATGAGTATTTCTTCTTTTGCTATTTTTCGTTATGATTTTCGAAAAAAAAAATCGGAATAGATGGTTTCTAAGGTCGAGTTATTGACTATTGGTCAGTGCTAATTATGAATGAAGCATTTGTCATTTTAATTTTACTTTTAGTTTATATTATGTTTTTGTGGTTCAGACATGATATTATTTATAATGGAGTGAAATTGCATTTCATTGAGTTTATTGTAAAAGCAGTCACGGATGTTCTTTAAATAAAACTTGTTAGTTTATTTTAAAGATTAAAATATCATACATAGTCACGGTGGTCGAGTGGTTTAAACAGACGGAATATCTATTCGATGTCCGCAGGTTCGAAACTCGGCATGTATCAGCAATTTTTTCGGAATTTACGTACATTTCCTAATTGAAATTGGTAACATTATCGGCTGACGGTGAAGGAATATATCGTATGGAAACCTAATTATACTTAAAAATTGTTTTGTTAGTATCTCTATATGTGGAAAAATATAGAGCTGTTGAATTCAAATTCAGATTTGGATACAATTTGGTTTAATTTTTAATGTTTGAAGTCCCGTTAATCATGATTTGTTGCTTTAAGATAGTCGTCTCAAAATTCAATTACATTTATATTAAATATTGTTCACTTTTTATTTTTATCATATTTCCTTAATTCCTTATACATCTTTTGATTTCGTCCAGTGATGATTCTAAACGATGATTATTGTAATGTAGATTATTTTTTACTACAATATTATTATTGACTTTATATTGCTAAGCTCTTTGTGATTAAGTTGTATATGTATAATAGATAATATTATATATCACGATATTTTTTGAAGGATACTTATCATTCTCTACCGTGCAAGACAGCAAAATAGCTATGTAGGACAGAACCAACTTAAAACCCGAAGCGTGCCTCATTGCGCTATGAACCAGGAATGCGAGAATTGCTTTAGCATACTTTCGCTATTCTCCGCTAAGTCTAGTTCCATTAAACCATTAGCAGCTAAAGTGTTTTCAGCATAAGTGTCCGAAAAATTGCAAATACAGTGTAAACTCTTTATAACGAAACTCAACGGACTGAGCATTTTTTGTCGTTATAATGAGTTATCGTTATATGGAGTGAACAAAAAACAACCAAATTAACAAGAATTTTTAATATCTATATCTTAGATAATAAATGCTTATAAATTATTTTTTACACATATAGTCTGATAACTTTGTCTGACGTTTTTTTCTATGCCAGTACTTGTTTTGTATTATTTTATGTATTCTATTCATATCTAATCTAACACTAAAGGCTTTCCGTTTACTGGCCATGTTAACAGTTTCAAAGTAGGTTTACGACTGATAATACGATAGGTACTCAGTATGCTTGGTCGAAGACCATCACTTCCGAGAAAACAATGCGTCTTACTGCACATGTTCAAGGCAATTAAGGATAATAAAAGCTAGACAGACCTCGGATATTTCGGAGCTTCAAAGTCTTTTGTTACCTGTTAATAAACAATAATACCGATAATAAATATTTACTGTCTAAAAATATGAACACATTTCTTCGTAATAGAGAATGGCGTATCGCTATAAAGAGTGTTTCAATATGGGGGTTTTAACGCAAACCAACCAAGTTGGGCTCACTTCAACGTTATAGGGATTTTGTCGTTATAACGGATAACGTTATAAAGAGTTTACACTGTGTATAAAAATAACTATTTAATTATATTACTTACAGGTGTGCAGGAGTTGCGATGAAGAACGTTATATTTATTGACAAGCCTGTATTTGATGACCCAAGTGACTTAGAAGACAGTACAAATGTAATTATTTATTTATAAAATTAATATAATATTTAGATATACTTCAAACAGTTTTTTATTGCTCATTCATGCATTTGTAATTTTTATTTTAAATAATTAATCATTACTAATTTTATAGCATCCTGTAAAATAAATATTGTTTCATTAAAATTTATTAATAATCTTAAACACAAAATCATTTATTACTATGTAGAAATATATTTCATTTTAGATTTATTATTCCGGACTTCCGATTTATGGTAGCGAACACAATGGCAAGTTTTTTGACTATAGTGGAATCAGTAAAAAGTAAGTAAATGTAAATGAAATATTATTAAACGCTTTCTAGTTTAACCAGCGATTAATATGATATTATTAATATTTATGTGTGTTTCAACTCCGACGCACTGTTGAAGTTTACTACTTAACTACGATTGTTTTTGAATTTGCAATAGGCAAAGAGGTGATTGGATGAGTGACTGTACCTGTACCTGTACCTGTCTGTACAGGTACAGGTACCTGTGTACCTGCACCTGAAACTTATCTTAAACCTGTATCTATATCTACATCTGCACATATTCCTGTACGCGTTTCTGATACAGGCAGCGACGCGAGCGCAGACGGTGAATAACCATGATGTGAATCCAAAACTGATTGTAAAAGCCACTCAAATGCTTCAGTTTGGAATCGCTGCATAGTCGCCATCATGGCAGTAACTTAGTCGGTCGAATACGACATATCGCCGGTGTCTTCCAAATCTTCTTCTACTTAATGTCGTCGAGAACGCGGCATAATTATCGGCAAAATGTTGGACATACAATTTAGCGTGGGTTATATATTCACCTGCCGATAGCACGCATACAAAACAAAACTATCGAACGTAATCAAAGAAAAATATTGATTGACTTGTGTACTAAGTCAAGAACAACGGATCACAAAGACAATGCGACGTCATTCCTAAGAAATGCGAGAGCCACGGTCGTCTTTAATTGGCTGCTTGAAACATCACGCGATCTACGATGTGTTTAGAAATATATCGTACTACAAAGTTTAATTAAGGATAAAAATAAGTTTAAGCCTTTAACAGCTGGAAATACACTAACTGGCAAACTTAAATATAGTCACTGTTAAGTGTTTATCTTGGTTGTCACAACCCATTCGTACATATCTCTATCACCTCGCTTGATTACTGGATTAGCTGGTGTATCCCGGAATGCGAGACACCTAAGCGTACCACTATGACGTATTGGTAGTCACAAACCAGTTGCTACAGTTACCATACAACGAGCCACGCCAATATTTAATGCTATAGTTAAAGAAATATTGAATGTGAAATTGTTTTATCTATTTCCAGCCTATGCAGAGTGATGGGTGTAATATATACATCTGATGAAAATAGTTCAAAGATGACTGATCCAGATTTATTATGGCCAGTACCCGAATACTGGAGTTTAGAAGATGCAGCGACTGTGCCAGTTCCTTACCTATATGCATACTACTGTTTGGTAAGGGCAAACTATACTAAATATAAACAATGTTGATGCAGATGCCCGTTATGGAAGCAACTCGGGTTTTATATAAAGCTATTTTAAATATGTATACAACTAGGTTTTAATTGTTATTCGTTAGTTATTATTTGCGTTTATGGTAAATAAATGATCGTTTATGATTAAAGATGACATGCCAATTACATAAAGGCATTTGAGAGGAAGAAGAAATGCAACTCAAGGACGCTTGTCAAGTGAGCATAGTTTTGCTATAATCAAATGAGAAATACAAATACACGTAACTATAAAATCACCATTTAGATAAATGTACTGACTTGTTCTTCCTAGCACTTATCCTAATTAACATGTTTTCTTCCACTGTATCAAATATCATCCCAGTATTCGTATTTACTGTTTATACGTATATCCATTCCTCTCTCAATCCATCCATACATTCTTTGGTCTTGCTATTCCATACCCATCCACCTTCATACTTATCATTTTATTAGTTATATGACTTTCATCCCTCCTCATGATATACCCATAACACGCTAGCCTATAACCCCGCAACTTCTCTGTGACTGGTAATATTTTAAGACCTCCTTTGATAAACTCATTCCTGATGTTATCCATTCCAGTTCCATCCATCCATCTTAACATTCGCATATCTATCACATGTCATCTTCTTTCATCCAGATATAAATTACATAAATGTACAAAGATGATACCTATATAAATATATAATAAATTAAATGTTGTTCGTAAGTAAGTACATCCCTTGAATACTGCTAGACTGTTTTGTTTTTTTTTTTTAATAATATTATTAGTCCGACGAATATGGTTCTTAGGAAGAGAAAATTTTTCTAACCATAATTACTTTTTTTCTATTAGATTTTTTTATAAACCCGGGACCTTAACTCACGGTTTAAATGATGGATATGAGTAATTCTTCTTATGATATTTTTCGTTATGGTTCTCGAAAAGTTTTCAGGAAAAAATCGGAATAGGTGGTTATTGACTATTGGTCCGTGCTGAACGTCTGCTTGGTCAGCTAATCATGAATGAAGCATTTTTCATTTTATTTTTACTTTTAGTTTATATGTATTATGTTTTTGGTGTTCAGACGTGATATTATTTATAATGAAGTGAAATTACATTTCACTGAGTTTATTAAAAAAGCAGTCAAGGATGTTGTTAAAATAAAACTTGTTAGTATATTTTAAAGATTAAAATATCATACATAGTCATGGTGGTCGAGTGGTTTAAACAGGTGGAATATCTATTCGATGTCCGCAGGTTTGAAACTCGGCATGTATCAGCAATTTTTTCGGAATTCACGTACATTTCCTAATTGAATTTGGTAACATTATCGGCTGACGGTGAAGGAATATATCGTAAGGAAACCTAATTATACTTAAAAATTGTTTTGTTAGTATCTCTATATGTGGAAAAATATAGAGCTGTTGAATTCAAATTCATATTTGGATACAATTTGGTTTAATTTTTAATGTTTGAAGTCCCGTTAATCATGATTTGTTGCTATACGATAGTCGTCTCAAAATTCAATTACATTTATATTAAATATTGTTCACTTTTTATTTTTATCATATTTCCGTAGTTCCTTATACATCTTTTGATTTCGTCCAGTGATGATCCTAAACGATGATTATTGTAATGTAGATTATTTTTTACTACAATATTATTATTGACTTTATATTGCTAAGCTCTTTGTGATAAAGGTTTATATGTATAATAGATAATATTATATATCACTATATTTTTTGAATGATACTTATAATTCTCTACCGTACAAGACAGCAAACTAGCTATGTAGGACAGAACCAACTTAAAACCCGAAGCGTGCCTCATTGCGCTATGAACCAGGAATGCGAGAATTGCTTTAGCATACTTTCGCTATTCCCGCTAAGTCTAGTTCCATTAAACCATTAGCAGCTAAAGTGTTTTCAGCATAAGTGTCCGAAAAATTACAACTTCATTTTTGTTTGTACTTTACATAGAATTTACACAAAACTATTAAAATGCAATGAAATTAATGTACCTAAGTCAAAATTAATCAGAAATAATTTGTTTTATTGCAGACCATGAAATATAACTTGCATAAACACAATTCAGTTCTAGTAACTGACGGAGTAAAAGCTCTAGGTCAAGCCGTTATATCAATATGTTTAGCCTTAGGCTGTACAGTTTACACGACAGTGAACAATGCCGAAAATAAATTATTTCTACTACAATTATTTCCCGAGTTCCAAGGTAAAAAAGACATATTATTTGTATACTGACGTGAAGATATACTGTAAACTTTTCACTGTTTTATTTTCAACTATCGAATCACCTCAGTTTCGCTAGGGTACAATTTAAAAAATGGTAAAAAAAAGAGCCTGATTTAGAGTTTATCGCTATAATAATGAAAGTTCATAGCTGCCTCATTAGCCTAATGGTCCTAAACGCGACTGCTATGTTATGCACTGCAGCAAGAACCGACTACATTTTATATTATGTATAGATTTTACTTTGCATCGCCCTTAAAACCATTCCATATCATGTAGTGATTTATACATAATATATAATTACTAGTCCTGACTGACTGACTGATTCATCAACGCGGAGCCTAAACTACTGGGGCTAGAACGGTCAAAATTTGCATCCCGGTATTCCTTTTACAATGTAGATGAGCACTTAAGAAGAATTTTTAGAAAGTCAACCTCTAAGTTAGTGAAAAAGGGGATAAAATTTTGTATGAAAATACATCATTTTTGAAGATAGATTGATATTAATTGATAAACTGGTTTATTGGAAAAAGTGAAAAGACGTGCTTCATATTTTTTTCATATTCTATAACTAAGGGTGTAAAAGATGGGGCAATAATACAAGTAACGACATCTACTAGCCAAATGCAGTACCAACGAATTAATAGCGATGTAAACACTCACTAAGAACTAAAAGTGAAACCGTGGGGCATACTTAATATAATAATGTAAAAGAAGACCCTATAATTGAACAGGCATACAAAGATATAAATTACAAAACTTTTATCAGGCCAATAAACTAAATCATTTTGAGTTGTTGCTGAAAAAAAAAACGCAAATTGTAAGGGCAATCCACCCAATGCTTGAAATAAATTTCATTATAAATTTCAGAGAATAACATTGGCAGTTCTCAAGATGGTAGTTTCGTGGATATGATCAAATATAACACCAAACGAGAAGGATGTGATTTTGTTATTAACACGTTTAGTGGAATATTAAAAAAAGTAAGAACTAGTAAATTATATCAGCAGCATCAATGAGTCTGTAAAATTTATTATGATAATATATTGTAATTACATTTTTCCTAGATATTTGGAAATTAAATCAATTAAGATTTGCCAACAAAATCAAGCGTCCGGAATTTTCTATAACAAATTTATTGTTTCATCGGTTTTATAATTTTTAAAGATTTATTTTTAACACAACAGCTAGTAATAAATAATTTTCAAAATAATTAAAACCATTATAGGTATACGGTTTTAAAAGCTATAAATGAACATTTTACTTTTGCTTACAGCAAGCTTCCCAATGTGTTAAACAATTCGGATCCTTTTTGGTAATAAATGATTATGTGTATACCCAAGACATAGATTTAGAAATGTCATATTTGAACCTAGATAGAAGTTACAAAATTGTTGATTTACCTAGCGTATTTATTACCAATAATTTTAAAGAGAAGAAGGTAAGCACATATCATTTAGCTTTTTTTGTATAATGTAAAGTTGACATTAATTATAAATATAGAAAGTGAATATCAAAAAGTAAATAAGTCAATTGATTAATAAAAAAGTCAATCGTTCGAATTGCATGAATAAGTTAATTAGTGCACAATGAAAGAAAACAGTTTGGGATTATAACATATTTAAGTAAATCTGTGTGGATCATAATATTTAGATTATATTAAGATTATTTAGGATGTTTAAAAATTATTGAAATACACTATTTCTTCATATATTAGAGGAGATAAAATATAATCCTTTGATGTTTGATTGAAGATACTTCAAAAGTTAATCAGTGAGGGCATCGCAGAAGGGGTGGTACGACCACTAAGCAGATTAGTTTATAAGCCTACAGATGTTTCAAGAACATTGCAGCTGCATCTCTCATCTGAAACACAAAAAGGAAGAATTCTTCTAAATATGAGAGATGCGGATAATCTGATTGACAGTTTAAGTGAAAGGTATGATACCATTGTATTTAAAATGAGTAACCACAAAATAAATAAAAATGTTTTCGAGGAAATTATCTGAAAACCAGTTTTTAAGTCAACATTGTTTTATTAATATGTTAAAAGTTTTTGCCCGATATCTGCGCTCTAATCCATTTTACGTCAACTTATATATCTCTATGAGATATGAGACAGAGCTTCCATGTGACTGCGAAATGGGTACCTTTAATATTACATTTATTTATAAAGTGTTGTGTTTTACCTTTTAATTAGAAGAGCTATCAGAATATACACTTTTATTACCTGAGGTATCATGTATCAAATCAATCAATATATGAAAATCAAAACAGTATACTTTATTTTGCCAGAATTGATTTTGGATTTAAAGGTAGTTACGTCATAGTTTGCGATGAAAGCGAGCTTGGGATCGAATTGGCTGACTATCTTATAAAACGAGGAGTTAAGAAAATTATTCTTCACACACCTATTGATGGTTTTGTTCAGTTAAAACTGAGGTTAGTAATAAATAATGTTTTATAATGGATCTTATTTTATTTTTTTGAATTTCCTTACAATTGCTTATAACGACATTGATTTTTTGACATAATATCTATTCAAAAGCTATTTTTTCTTGAGTAATTTGACTTTGGTTGCATCGAGATGACCTGAATAAAGTTGTTAAGAATTTAGGGAAATCGAACTATTTTTAGACTACTAGCTTCTTCTTTTTCGTTAACAAAGCTTTCGTCTTCTGTGTTTGGTAGCCGAGGACTACACTTGGACACATTGTGGTTAGAAAATTTTATTCATCGAGATATGCATTTCTTTGGCACCTATACATATATCTGTGAAACAAAAATCTATTGTCAAGTTATTTAAATTTATTTATTAAAAAATAAATAAATATGAATAAATTTATAAATCTCTAATTAATCAAAAAAAAATTTTATCTAATAAGAGATTAACTAGAGAGCTAAAAGGGATGATTCCTGAGATATCGCCCATGGGTCAAGTGAAGAAAGTGGGAAACGGAGAAATGTTGAAATTGAAAAGAACATTATGCAGACTAGCATGATAGAATCAACTGACTGTGGCTTCTCGATTTTTCCGTGGTCGCCGTTGTTTGTGCTACTATATAAAACAAACACACTTAAGAAAATAATATTTATGTATACATTATACATGTATACAAATATGTTAATATTGCTTTCAGATATTGGGAAAAAACTTTGCGTATCCGTAGAAGTATGTTTTGAGAATCTTAAAATGACAGATGGGTGTGAGAAACTGCTTAAATTGAGAGAACATGGAATTATTGAAGGGATTTTTATAGTTAATAATTGTGATTTACAAAGTACTATAATTAACAAAACAAATCATTTGGATTCTATTTTAGAAATGACAAATATTTTATATAATTTAGATAATGCGTCCAAAAATTTCTGCGATGGTTTGAGGTAAGTTTCTTCTGAAATTCTAAACTGAACTTGTCTTCCAATTTACGGGTGCCAATTTATTGAAGGATGTTTTGAAACGACAATTCTTAATAATTGATTTCCTATTTCCTATTATTGACCTACCTAGAATGTAAATAGTTGCAAATAACTTTTTCAAAATTAAATGTGTTTATAATTTTAGGTATTATGTTATACTATCACACACATCAAAAGATGATTTTGAAAATAATTTAATATCGGCCTGCGATATAATTTGTGAAGAGCGCCGCAAAATTGGCCTTCCCGCTCTCCACTACCTTACTGGTTTATTGAACAGGGTATGTGCTTATTTAGTAGTTTACTAATATTTTACCTTCAACATCATATGTATCGACTTAGTTTCAGCTTTTATTACTATCAACGCAAAAGTAATACTAAACCGATGAACCGAATATGATGACTTGTAGTAGTTTGAAACCTTAAACATATCCTAAGGTACATCGAAATAAAATAAAATATCAAAAAATTAATAAATCCAAAAATATTTGTGAAAAATTAAGCAGGTTCAATTACCACGTAAGTGAAGTCACAAGCCTTGAACACTAGTGTAGTGAGATAATAAACATAATTAAAGTTTTAATTTGATTAACGCTAACAATAATAATGCCATAAAGAACATAAATAACTTCATTACAATCAGTTCAGTATTTCTCGAGATATTCGTTGATAAACAATTACAATAATATTTATATTTAATAGAACAAGCATTGAATACAGTAATCCTTTTGCTCCATTCTTTAGTTTTGCAGTTGTTTTTCTATGTTGCTATTGTTTCACTAAATCTAGTGTCTCCAAGTTTTTACGAACATACATTAAGTTATCAAGGATATATAAGGAGGGCAAAGTTAAGATATTAAATTCCTGGAACATATTCTTTATTAATTCTCATATTATAGATTACTCTAACTGCCCGCTTTAGTAATATAAATATAGTACCTACCTCAACTGCTGAACCCCACAGCAAAATACGGTAAGATATTAAGCTATGAAAGCAAACGAAATAGACTAACCTAGCAGTGGCAATATCTGGTAACTGCCGAATCTTACGTACTGTGAATGTAGCAGAGCTTAATCTTCCCGCCAAGATTATAATGGGATCTGCCCCATTGTAATTTTAATCATGCGTAATATACAAGAAGACATTATTATAAACTAATCATACTAAATTCCTTTCTATCTTGATACTATTATCAACAAGTCATTCATTGGGCTAGACAAATCTCATAAATTTGGTTTTGTTTGCATTTAGCAGTATATTATTTAGAGCAAACCACTCAGAAATTTGAACTACAGTATTGTTTAATTTCCTTATCTCTGAATATATTCTTTTCGCTTGTCTGCAATAAAGATCCCACAATCGAGACCTGAGAAACGCTGATTCTACCTAAAGATCACGAAGAGGTTGCCTCATATACACTTATTTTCTGACAGTGGTATGTTATATAAGAGATTATCAAGTCAAGAAAAGTTCCACGCACATCACAGTATTTCAGCTTAAGTACAAGCTTAATGTGGTCAATTCGAAGGCTTTTGAGAGCTCACAGAACATTTTCATTCCATCCTGCTACCCCTTCCAGACCTTAAATGTATAACTTCATAGCGTTGCACCAGAGTCAGCGGTTGATTTTGATTTCGTGTAATCATACTGCCGATCTTCCAAAATCTCTTGTGCTTTGAAATACTCAACTAGCTGCTTAAGAATAATCTTCTTGAAAATGTTATTTATCAAGAAAAGTACAGAAATTCGTCTATAATTTCAAAGAACACTTCTACAATCTGATTTTATCAGAGGAATACTTTACTTATTTTGATTAGATTGGGAACAGTTTATGTTCCTATTTAATAATTAAATAATATATTAGCCAGATATTATGATATATTTACAATTAAGGATCAGACTACTATTACTAAGATTCCCCAAATGTCTTCAGTGTACTTTAATTATTTCAAAGTCCTTATTAATTCACTTACACTAACTGATATAAAATAAAATTTAGGATTTATAGATGTATTCAGATTTTTCAAATGTTATGTGGTACCATGGGCTGATGATATTACATTTTTTGTTACTTCTAAAAGTATATTTGTGAAACCATCCTGGAAAACAGTTGCCACCTCTGAATTGTTTGAGTTAAGAGATACAATTTTGAAGTAGGTTTGGGTAGATAGAGCGTAGCGGAGACTTATAATTAACCTATGTATATATTTACAAAAATAAATGCTTAAAACTTTATATTTATACATTCAGCTAAGATGATATTGATAGATACTCGTAAATAGGTAATTAATTATACCCTGGAAGCCAGAGAAATATGCCAAATGAATAAAATTATTTTTATTCATTTTGTAGTATGACGAATTGAATGAAATTCAATTAAACATTAATTTGAAGCAAATCTCAAATATGCTTAAAGATCTTGAAATATCTATAAAGTCGAAAGAAATCAAAATCAATACCATGAAAATGAATAATAAGAGGGAAAATAATTTGGTCGATAACGATGAAGAAGAATTGAATAATCATTTTAATTTAGGAATTGGAACGTTCTTTAAGTATATAGAAAAGGATGAATGTACAGGGACTGATGTTCTTGTGAATATGGAAACAAAAATACCTACTACTATTGAGGTATGTGAAAATATAATGTTTGATTACAGTTGAAATAATAATTATAACTAAGCTTTATACAAAGTAGTTTGAAATGACTGAGGTAGTTAAGTATTTAGCGTTAAATTATTAGTTAAAGATGCATATAAAAAAAACTATTTTTCTGGTACTTTAAAAGAACATTTACGAATGTAGTAAACGAGTACGTTCGATGCACCGTGGGCTGTAGGTTCTGATTCCAACTGACCATATTTTCACCATGGCTCGAACTATTTTTACATAAAATACTCTTTTCTAGAACAAGAATTATTCTCTTACGTAGAATTAAAGAGCATACATAAACACGTATGTAGAAGATCATTCCTATAATTTTTAAATTGATAGATAAGCGTTTGATCACAATCTCAGCTGGCCGAAGATGATTACAAGATTAGCGTGGAGAGAATGATCATAATCATAGGAAGTTAGTTAAAATATTAAACGCATTACTGTATTTTCAGAGTGAACAAGAATTTGATTCGAATGGACCTTACTTACTGATGATTCCAGGATTTGATGGCAATTGTCACATTTTTAAATTATTGTGTGAACGACTCAAAATACCGGCACTAGTTTTACAATTGACGCCAGATTTGAATTACCGTGATATGAAAACAATTGCTAGTGATATTATGCAGGTATTTGAAGTTTAAATAAAATATTTTGATAGTTATATATTCTTTGCCCTACAACTTTTATTTCTTTATTGTATTTACATGAGAATAGAAGTTATTCACAATTACTGAATATTGCAACAACGACTTCCAAACAAGCCACGATTGTAGTCTAGTGAAAATATGCAATTCATTATAAATATAGTGCATTGGATGAATTAAACGGATATAACTGTCAAATTATCTTTATTTTTAAATTTAATAATTTTGACATAACATTAACATACCATTATGCCTGTAACCCTGAGGAGTTGGGCAGAAGTACACTAATGTATTACATAACCACAGTTCGCTTGATTAGCCTAGTGGTCGTAAGCGTGAATGCTATGCTCGAGGACCTGGGTTTGATTCACAGGTCGAGCAAAGTGTTATTGGGTTTTTCTATGAAATTCTCAGTAGTAGCTCGGAGTTTGGCTTTGTGCCCGATTAATGGCAATAAGCTCCCTCTATTACATGGAACCTAAAAACATTACCCGGTGAACTGTGGGTGTACATTAGTAATAGTTTTTTTTAATAAAACAAAAATATGTATTTAGTATAAAATGAATAAATTTTAGTTCTGTTGATCTCTCATTCGTTTTTTTTTTTACATTATTTTTGTTATAATAAATCATATCCACAATGATTTAACATAAATATATTTATATTATTAATATATACATTTCAATGCAAAATAAGATTATGTTGTTGCAGCTTCTGAAGAAACAGATTGAGATGAAATCAAAGTTTTATATTTTGGGATACTCTTTTGGAGTTAACGTCGCTTTGGAGTTGGCGACTTTATTTGAACAAGAAGGTTGATAAGTTATAACACCTACTTTAAAGTATACCACAGTACAAAAAACCCTTGATTTTATTGATGTTAAAAATTATAAGGTAACGTGTTACAAGGAGGGTCGAGTGGTTAGACTAGTGGAATATCGTATCGATGTTCCCTGGTTTACGTTTGGGGTTTTACCAGAAATTTAATTTTTTATTAATTAGTAACATTACATTATAAAGGAACTTAATGATGATCTCTTATATCAGCATCGTTAAGCAGCAAAAACAAAACTATCATTTTGTCCTCGTTTCAAACCATCCTAGCTTTCGTGGGAAAAAGGCTTCTGTCTAGTAGTTGGATATTAACACTGTGGGTAGGGTAAAAGAGGTTTAAATAATATCCCAATTGAACCTGAACCAAATATTCAACCAGAAAAAATTACAGGTCACGTGGGGGTAGTCTATTGCTTGGACAGCAGCCCCGAAATATTGCGCATACAATTTGAAGCGTATGTAGGAAAACTATCCAACAAAGAACTACAAGATCTATTTCTAAAGCACATGCATCTTCTTTTCACCAAAGAAGGTAAAGACATAAACTTTGAAAATATGGAATGGTCCGATAAACTAAAACATGTCTTGGATAACATCAAAGACATACCTTTTTCAAATGAATACAAGAAATTAGTTATAGAAACGGCATATAAAAAGATTGTGTTGACACTTAGCTACAAACCTCATTTTAAATTGGAATCAGAGCTGATTTTGATCAAGGGTATTCCGCATCCGAAAGCGACAGGCTTAGCTAATGACTACAACTTGTCCAAGTACACGAAGCATCCAGTTAAAATCTTTGAAATAAATTCAGACCTTGCGTCAGCTCCGGAAGACTCCAGAATTCCTGACATTGTGAATAGAACACTGGATCCCAAACTGGTTGAGGAACTTAATAAGAGAAATCTTTGTGAATATTATACGTTGTAGGTTCTTTTTTTATTGTATAACTTCGATGCATGCGACAAACTTCAGTTATTTGTTTTTATTTTACATTTAATAAGTTATTTTATTTAAAAAGTATTTAAATAAATGCATGTATTATTATAATTAATGTTTAATTTTATGTATACACGAAAGAAGATAGGAAGACACCACTGTTTGGAAATAACTCTATTCCTCAAATGATTTCGCGTATCAAATCAGATACATATTAAACATGAAACTTTAGCATTTGTAAAATAAGTACATATGAATTCCAAAACAAGTCAATTTTGATAGAAAATTAACTGACAGATGAATATTTAACTAATTCTCCTATAATTGCAGTACAAGTACTACGTACGAAGTTCAAGTAGCCTACTAGAATTAGAACAAGAAAAAATTATCTTCATTTGCTGATAATATTTAAATGTAGGTATAGATAGATTTCGGTGTAACCTTAAGTATAAAGAAAGTTACTTAAATCTTCGTTTAAAAAAAATTTAAATCGTATTTATGTGTCTTCAATCATCATATGTCTTACAAATTTGCCTCAAATAACTGCACAGGCGACGGGTGCAAATACGAAAATCTACTTTTATGAGTGACAAGGTGAGCTAAACCTGTGCTTGTGTAATTTGCTTATACACGCTACGATGTATGGTTGACCAGCACAGGCACACCTGTACAGGTAAATCTCTCCTATATACTATAAGGTCTAATCACATTTTTTTATCTGTATATAGAAATTCTCATAGAACGTTACATGATCACTGAATGCCAACCCCAAGCAAAATGACAGGCATTCGTTAGTTAGTCGAAATTGGTAACTCGCGAAAATAAATAGAGCCGAACAATACTGCTTACTGAAGAGTTATTTTTCTTTCAAACGTGAATATTTCTCTATATATGTTATATACTAGCTGTGCCCGTAACTTTGTCCCCGTGTAATTTCGTATATGAAAACAGCGATATAAAAAGATATGTAGGTGTTATGAAATTTAACACCGGTGATTTAACCATATTTTATGCTCTGTGAATGTCTCGGATCCCTGAGATGCGCACCGTGAAACTCACGTTTAGCTGTCAGCCTTAGCTCATATTAAGCTGTACTGTCGCGAAATCCCCAATAGACCAGTTAAAATCATCCGCGATTATCTCACAGACCGCACCTTCCGCTACAGAGTGGAAGGTGAACTATCCACACTCCACCCCATACGCTCAGGCGTCCCCCCAAAGACCATCCTGGCTCCTAGCTTTTTCAATCTGTACATCGGTGATCTACCAAAACTTCCCGAGAAAGTCGAGGTAGGGCTATACGCTGACGATACAGTCACATACTCCTCTCAAAGGCAAGAACCAATCTCAAAACTAAAATCCAAAAAGCCGTGACCACTCTCGGGAAGTGATTTAACGACTGGCGAATAGCTATCAACCCCTCAAAGAGCGCAGCGGTGCTCTTCGACCAAACCTCCTCAAAGATACCAA
Organism: Saturnia japonica; assembly: GCA_033032175.1. NCBI lineage: Eukaryota > Metazoa > Arthropoda > Insecta > Lepidoptera > Saturniidae > Saturnia > Saturnia japonica. Next base: position 3,119,174 of record CM065317.1, read on the forward strand.
AAAGCCTCAAGAGTTATCCCCTTGAACTCTTCGGTAATCCGATCCCCTGGGTAAAGGAGACCAAATATCTAGGTGTAACCCTAGATAGTAGACTCTCCTTTATACGTCACGTCACTCTGGTTAGGAAAAAGGAAGCCTGGACCCTGGCCCGATTGCATCCTCTGTTATGTTCTGTAAGTAAAATGTCCACGAGACACAAGTTTACGCTCTAAAAGATGTGTATCCGTCCTATAATGACACACAGTTGCGTTGCGTTCGCACATATGACAAGATATAACTGGAAATGGTTACAAGCCATCCAGAAAAGGTTTCTTCACAGCTTTACCGGGGCCCCTCAGTATGTTGGTATGGAAGATCTCCATATAGATATGGACCTTGGACCTTCCTTCGATACATGCCTACGCCAAACACCTTTCTCCCTCCTACTTCGACACCACGTCGAACCACGCGAATCCATTAATCAAAGCGGCAGCTACCTATGCACCGATCCCTAATGCCTGCCGGCGTAAACGTCGGCCGCGTAACATCTTCACTCGACCAGCATCATCTGACCCGCTCGACCAAATCGAAACAGCAAACGCGTTCTATTCCACCGCCTCTCCAAACAGAGTGTGCCAGCGCTCACGCCCGCGTAACCACCATTCTCTCCGCAGAAGACGGGCGGTCAACTTCGCTCCCGCACACCCGCCACGTCCACCTTCTCTAGCGGCAACCTAAACTTAGGTCCATTTCTCAGTGTGAAACCCTTGGGTCAGGCAGCCGCACGCGCGATTCAAGTGACACTATACGTGCAACACTTAGCTACCCACATACAACATTAAACACGTATGAACATACATACGTGCACACCACACAGGTACATGGGTTCTGTAAGGGACCTTTTTTTTCTTTTTTTGCAATTGTTAGTCTTGCGCTAGTTAGTGTAGAAAAACCATTCCGATCACTGGGAGGAAGGAGGAAAACATGCATATGAGTATATGTTATGTAGCTCGAATTTGTAGGAGTAGGGAATTAGCCAGATCGCGACCTTTTCGCATTCGCAACGACCGGCCGAGCCGAGGTTCGGCCACTCTGGCACCCTCGTGCGAGTCTTCGAAAACTTTCGCGGCTGAGTGCCCTAAGCGCTCGCCCCCAAGTTTGGTGAAGCTGTAAAAGCCGCAGCGGCTTCAGGGCCCCTAAGGCTAACAGTGTAGTCAGAAAAATATGAAATCGAATCTATAAAGTGTTTAATGATATCGGATTAAAAAAATTCTGAATCTCTGCATTTAACGAGAGTACAAAATTTTTTTTCTTTTCTAATACTTCTAGAATTAGACAAAAGTAATTCAAATGAATTGTGAACAATATTTTTTTTTCTGTTTTCTATGTACTACAATCTGTCACCTTTCTGGGACAACAATAAATAGTAAGTTGGTCAGAGTTTCAATTTGCATGCTCAGTAAGCGACCTGTGTCGCATACTACTTTAATTTACTGGAATGTAAGTATGTCCTGGGGCATTTTCCGTTTTAGTCTGCGAGTTGTTTGTTTTTCCTTCATCAAGTTTCTTGCCAAGCTGTTTGGATGGATTGTTATTCTTTCCTTGTAGTTTTTTATATGATGCAAGATTTCCTAATGAACGGTTTTCATTTGTAGGTCATGATGCAGTTGTTCATTTGTAACAAACCAAGGGGCATTGGTTATCATCCTCAGCATTTTATTTTGGAATCTTTGCAGAATTTCAATATTGGAGTGGCAGGCTGTTCCCCATAATTGGATCCCATAGGTCCAGATAGGTTTCAGTATTGCTTTGTACATAAGGAGTTTACTTCTCAGTGACAGGTGTGGCCGGTGGCCAATTAGCCAAAAGAGTTTCCTCATTTGTAGATCTAGTTGTTTGCGTTTGGTCATTATATGCTTTTGCCAGGTGAGTCGCTTGTCCAGGTGTAAACCTAGGTATCCTACATGCTCTGTTTGTGGGAGTTCTAGGTTGTTAAGCTTTACTGGTGGGCAGATGCCTTTTCTTAAGGTAAAGGTGACATTAACTGATTTGGATTCGTTGGCCATCTCTCCATTTTTTTAACCACGTTGAGATGTCATTTAGTCCTTTTTGCAGGATTTCCACCGCCACTGATGGACCCTCGTGGGATGCTAAAATCGCAGTATCATCAGCAAATGTTCCAGTAGTAATACATTCGGAAGTAGGTAGATCAGACGTATAGATCAGGTAGAGTATTAGTCCTAGTACACTACCCTGTGGAACACCTGCGTTGATATGACAGAGGCCAGAGATTGCTTCCCCGTTTGAGACTACAAAAAATCTGTTTTCTATAAAAGACTTCAGAATTTTGTAGATGTAGTTGGGTAGCAAGGTTTTAACTTTAAATAGTAGGCCTTCATGCCACACTCTATCGGACGCCTGTGATATGTCCAGAAACGCACTAGTGCAGTACTTTTTGGTTTCAAAAGACTTGTCTATATCATTTACTAGCCTATGAATCTGGGCAATGGTGGCGTGTTGGCGACGAAATCCAAATTGATGTTCAGGTATAATCTTTTGCTGTTCTATAACTGGTGATATTCGTAGAGATACTAGGGATTCGTATATTTTTGCTGGTATGGGCAATAAGCTAATCGGCCTATATGATTTTGGGTCTTCTGATTTTTATTCGGTTTCAGTAGCATAATTATTTGTGCAACCTTGCACTGGGGTGGAAAAAATTGAAGTTTGGTGATTGCATTGTAAATTGCTATTAGTAGGCTCAACCCAGAGTCAGATAATTCTTGCAAGACTTTATTGGTTATGAGATCATAACCTGGTGATTTCTTAGGCTTGGACTTTTGTATTACTCTTTTGACCTCTTTCTTTGTGAATATTTTGGGTGAAATTTCATCCAGATCCGGGGAGTTTAGAAATTCGATGATGTTTGCCTCGTGTTCCGGTAAACCTTCATAAGGGTGGGGCTGGAAAACATTGGTCAGATGTTCTGAGAACGTATTAGCTTTATCCTGGTCGCTGCGTGCCCAGCTGTTGTCTGTTTTTCTTATAGGCGGGGCAGTTGATATGGGTCGTTTAATTTTTCTTGTAGCTTTCCACAGGGAATAGTCTGTAGCTGCAGTTGCATCAAGACTTTCAAGATATGCCTGTATTCCTGAGTTTCGATCCCTTTCGAGAATTTGCTTAAGCTCTCTTACCTTATGGTTTAAGCGTTTTTTTATTTCAGGGCATCTATTCTGCTGCCATAGTTTACGGATTGCTCTTTTCTCATCGATTTTATTCAGAATATTAGCTGGTAACAGTTGTTCAACAGATTTGTTCAGGCTAATCGAAGTCGAATTCCATGCAGCATTTTGAATGTTGGTATTGAAAAATTCAACAGCATTTATGATGTCATTATCTGTTTGGAGACGTATGAGTACAGCAAATGCATTGTCTATAAGGATTTTAAAAAGGGGCCAGTTAGTCCTATTGTTATGCAGTGTGCATTTTTTAATAGTTGCCTTTATCTCAGTCTTGATTTCTACTAAGATAGGAGAGTGGTCCGATGATAAGTCCCAACAACTGCAGCAGGATATGTAATATTTGCTATTCCCTTGGTGATACAAAAGTCAATAACGTCAGGTATTTTACCTTTATCAGAGGGCCAGTATGTAGGTTGACCTGTTGAAATAACATTCATAGACCTTGCCTGCACACATTTAAGAAGTTCGCGGCCTCTAGGCAGGATGAGTCTGGAGCCCCAAAATGTATGTTTGGCGTTGTAGTCGCCTGTGGCTAAGAAACGACTTCCTAATGTTTTGAAAAAGTCATTAAACTGCTCCTCTTTTATGGTGTGCTTCGGTGGGCAGTAAAGCGCTGATACTGTAATATTGCTTGTCCAATCACATACTACCACATTTGTCGCCTAAATGAAATCCTCACAGTATGATTGAGACTGATAATGCTTAATGTTGCTTTTGATTAAGACAGCTGATCCTCCATGTGCTTTGCCATCTGGATGCATAGTATGGTATAATGTGTAGTTTGGAACTTTAAAAAAACTCTTAGACGTAAATTTAAACTTTATTAAAATTTATGTGAGGAGAGATGCGTGAAAACTTCAGAGCCCCTAAGGCTAACCGTGTAGTCAGATCTAAAAAAAAAAAAGTGATGCCACACACTTTTTTAGAGAACAACGTACAGTGCGGATGCCCTATATGTTCGTATTATTGGGATCAGTCTCTATCAAAACAAACCTGTCGTAATGGTTCGACGGCCGCTCTACTTGACGTGCCGCCCTATCTGCGAGCCGCCTTAGATCATGTGCCGCCTAGGTCATGCACCACCCTAGATCAGGGACCACCCTGGTTCATCCGCGGCCTCAGTACATAAGATCGCGCTAAAGGCTGTCTCATGGTATCGAATTACGCCCATACTGCCTACCTGCGCCGACATATATAATACGTTACTACGAATTATGTATTCCTGGGATATTTGTTTCTGAAGCGCGTAATTTTTTTCTTAGTATCTCCGTTCAGTAGTAAGACTCATTTTGACGGTAGGAGTGAGTTCTTATTTTACAGCATATAAAATCGAATCTATTAAGTGTTTATTGATATCAGATTTAAAAAATTCTGAATCTCTGCATTTAACGGGAGCACAAATATATTTTTTCTTTTCAATAACACTCGGGAATCGTAAAAAAATGAATTTTCAAAAATTTGTAATTTCATTAATTCTTAACCGTATTTGATGAAATTTTATACACGGGAAGTCTAACTATTTACATAATTTATGGACTATAAGAATTGTCAATATTATTACTTCTATAATTAGAAAATTGTTATTCATATTATTCATACTATCACTAAATTCCTACCAAAACGTTTTTAAACAATGGAATACAGAGAAAATTCAGGCAAATTCAGTCAGGCATTTTATTTTAATAGTAACCCAAATCATTGAATAAAAAGCACATTGAGGATTATCCATGTAAAATCATTTAAAATAATTAACCAATATTATTCAGAAGACATATGAACCGAGTAGTTCATTATAAACATAGTGTTTGCTACCCTTAAAGCTAAGTTTGTTTTATAATTCTTATTAACCTTTATTATCCAGTGAATAATATATAGTTATAGTTTATAGTGTCTGTTCAGTATAATTTAATAAAATCTTGATACAACAAAAAATAAACAATGACATCTATCGTAGAATATAGAACGAAATAGCTAAAAGTTTTACAAATCTACAAAATGGATAATTTTATGTTATTCGGAAATTCTTGCGATCTACTCTCTGTTTTTGACTTCATGTTACATCGGAGAGATGGCTGCTAGAAAGACCATTTAAAAAAACTCGCCCCTTAAAACTACAATTTAATACAGAAAACTATTACCAACAAAATCGACTCTACTATTGTATCCAAGAAAATAAGAAAATTAAGTCATGCTACAATTAATAGGTTATAAAAACTGTCAATGAAACTTTTAGAAATAATAAATTATAAGTAAGAAAAAAAACTTAATAAAAACGCATGCGAAGCCAAGGGCACAACTAGTCATTCATAAAAATGTATAATATAATTTTTCTTAATATCTACTTAAATTAATTACTTATGACAAGAAAATAATTTACTTTGATGAGGACTATTGTTTTACACACAGATTTAAGAAAAAGGCAGATGGAGCCTTCAGAATAAAAAATGCTGGACATGCATTTAACTCTGTATCCTTGACAACCAGTTAACGATATGTGCTATCGTGTGAATAATGTTGCCAGGGCAATAAAAATAAGTATTACTGTTTTTTTACCACTCCAACAGTGTAGTCGTTAATCCATCATCCGTCACCAAACATTTGCTTTTTTACTTAAAATAAATAAATGAATTATCTCTCTAAAAAAACTTATCTTAACTTTAAATCTTAAATTATAACAAAAATTTATAGCTAAGAAATTACTACCTGCTTAAATTGAACTAAGTTATTTTCCTTTAAAAAGTGTCGCATATGTATATTTTTAATTGGTCTTCTATTTTGGTTTTCATGCTTGTCGACCAATCTATCTAAAAAAACTTATCTTAACTCTAAATCTTAAATTATAACAAAAATTTATAGTTAAGAAATTACTACCTGCTTAAATTGAACTAAGTTATTTTCCTTTAAAAAGTGTCGCATATGTATATTTTTCATTTGTCTTCTATTTGGGTTTTCATGCTTGTCGACCATATCTATTTAGTGTTCTAGGCAGAACGCATCTCCAGACCCTCTCACTGTAGTCGTTGTATTTTGGAATATACCGCAGATTACTTAAGATTAAGGTCGCGTTGTCTTATTTAAGTTCCACTTTCACTGTATTAAACTTTAGCTGTTAATAGTAATGATTCGACAATTCACTTTAAATGTATATCAGGAATAAATACAAACATTTAAAGATCTCAGTTTACATTCGCTTGCTCAACTTCAAGAAGAAATTTAAGGGTATAAATTCGTAATATTTATTGATTAATAGAGTATGATTGCATGTAATCTTTTACGAAAAATAAATTTACGTTTACGTAGGGGTTTCCTTCAAGGCAGGATGCACCGTTTGCTAGATTATCAATAGGGAAGTAATGAAAAGGCATTTTTTTTAATTCGCTAAAAAGTTATTTTGTCATCATAATATGGTTTTTTCGGCTGTAAAAAAAAACAAAAGCGACAACTGATCAGCAAATAAATCGTACATTATTTTAAAATAAGTCGATACTTGGTCACCTTTATAATGTATAATTGTGTTTGCAAAATAAATAGTTCTAATACAAAATTATTATTAGATCAGTAAAGTTACACAATCGGTTAGTATAAAAATAATATTTATAAGCTATTAACCTTATAATAATACTAGGTGTTCCAGCAACTTCGTACGCGTGGTATTTCTTTTAAGAAAAACAAATATTATGTAGGTGTACTGAAAATCAACGTCGGTGATTTAACTATGTTTCATGCTTGGTGAATGTCTTTGGTTTTTGAGAATCAGCGAGCTACTCACAGGTAGCAGTCAGCTATGCCCCACACTCTTCACCACTTTCGATCAAACGATATTTTGTTATAAGTCGTTTACTACAGGTTTCTGAGGAGCGTAATTTTTTTTTAGTAGCTAATTCAACAGCGAGACTCACTTGACGATATTTCCCCGATTCATGTGAATGAACGGCTCTTATGACATTGTGTTATATGTTATGATATTTTGTTTGACACAGCTGCCTCGCAACTTAAACCCGGCAAAAGTCCTAGCAGCGATGGCAGCTATTCTGAGTTAGTCAAACTCAGATATATGTCACCTGTACTTTATCGCCTACTGTGCAAATGATAGGAAGCGCGAGAGGTGTCTCAGGATATGAGTGACGCAAACATCGTCATATTATCCAAAGGGCAAGGTGACCGCGGCAACTGCACTTGTACCGTGGTATTTCTGTCCTGAGCATAGTCGGCAAGTTGTTCGATCGCGTTGTTCTTTATTGTTCTCAAGGCTACTGGCTTGTTTGTGCTTGCACAGACGATACTCTTCCTATGGTTCGTCGTTGCGAGCTGGTCAGAGTCTGTCCGCAAAATCATGGACCGTGGTAAGCCACCTTTACATTACATTATTATCAAATTTTTTGTTTCATAAAGACATATAATAAGAAAAAAGTTGGATAGAAAGGTGCTATAGAATTATAAAATTTAGTTATTCATTTATAGACTATGAAATGTTTTTTAAATAGTCAATTTAATTATCTTTTAACACTATTTATTTAAGACTATTAATATATTGTGAGGAACGTAACACGTAATCTAATCTTATTATATTATGTGAGCAATTTTTGTATATCTTATAATATTAAGTGAGCAATTATTGTTTATATATAATTGGTTTCTCGGAAACGGCTCCAACGATTTGGATGAAACTTTGTATTTAGATAATATTTTACATTCCAAGTATACCTTATTTTGTAAGATACTGAGCAAAGCTCGGTTGCCCAGATATTGTAATATAAAGTGAACAGCTTATTTTTCCCGTTATAACGTTTTCCTTACCGTACTGAAAGAAGTTTCAATTTAAAAACTTTATTACAGTTGCCAGTGCAAAGATCGTGTAACGAAACGCAAATATCTAAATAACTAAGCAAAGTATAGGTTAATTATTATAATATTGTTCGAGAATATTCGCGACGTTCAAGTCGCGTGACGTAATCGTGTGGGGCGCTACAAATTTCTTCGCGTGTCGCGATTATTCCCGAAACTATAGGTGCAATATACAGCTGTATAATTAAAAGGAAAATATATATTCCAAGGAAAAAAATTACCTTCCCTCGGCATGGGCGGTATTCCTGACCGCAACCCCGTCGACGTGGACTGTATAATGTGAAGTATGTGGGTGGAGCGAACTGTATGTAAGTGTGTATGTTATAGCCTCAAATCGTACAGGATAGCAAAATAGTTCTGCAAAAACTCCCGAGACACAACTCAAAGTTATACAATACAAAGAAAAATGCACACTGCATAACGCCAACAATTTCCAATTACGCAATTACATGGCGCTCAAAACAAACAAACAAATGCGGGGTGCTCAGTAGCAGCGTACAACTGGACTGGGCACGTGCGCGCGTCAACTTTCCGGCGGGGCCGCGGGGGTAGCGACTAGGCATGCGCGAGCGCAGGCGTTTTATTAGAAAAATTTAAGTAAATTACGTTTTTATCGTTTTCCAACGTTTTTATTAGCTTCATACGTATGTTATATGTATCTATCTATGTGGTATGTATGTGACGGAAATTTTGTACATGATTTTGACCCCCTTCAAAACGTCGGATTAACTCGAAATGTACTTATCAAGGACCGATGACAATTCAATATTTCAAACAGTTACACTCGTTATCCGTACTAGGATAATCAGAATTAGCGAGATACGTTACTGACCTAGAATAAACATCAATGATTTCCCGATTTTATTGAAAATCATTGATTTTTATAGTAGGATATAAAAAAAAAGTTTTAAAAACCAAAAAAACACACTTTCATAGAAAATCCAACTAATAAATGAAAAATAAATAATAGTTTAAAAAAACTAAAAAAAACGTTTTTATAGAAAATTCAATTAAAGAATAGTAAATAAATTTTAATAAATTTGAATTAAGAATAGTGTTTTATTAAATATAAATTATGGTTTTTTACAATGAAATACATGTTCTTTTTTCTGATTTACACTATTCTTAATTCAAATTTATTAAAATTAAATTATTATTTTTACTTTTGATTTATACTTCTTTTGGAAGGTTTAGTAAAGGGTAAAATTAGTAGCTGCGCGCGCCATGTGACAGAAAGAAGTGTGACATGATGAATTTAGTCAACAACGAAAATAATATAGATTCGTTTAACTGACATTGTTGTTGTGTAGAAACAGTTTCATGTAGCATTAACAATCACTACTTTAATTTCATTAAAATAATATACACCGTCAAATTATTATGAAATTATCATTGATGTGTCAACATGTTGTTAGCGGGATAAAATTTTTCGAGGTTATTTTGTATTCTAACGCCAAAGAAGTACAGCTTCTTACATGTGTACATAAGTGCAGTTTTTTTTGTATAATATAAAATTGCAGTTAGTAACCCATACTGAAAAACAAAAAAAAAGATAAAACATACGACTAACACAAAAATAATTATTGGAAATTTAAATTTAAATGCATGAACTAATAAATTATCATAAAACAATTACACGAACAAGTTAAAGGTAAGTTGTGTTATGAAAATAATACCACATTTTCTGCTTATATTAGGAGAGATATACTAATCTTTTTTGATGTTTTATTAAAAATTCTTCAAAGCTTAATCAGTGAAGGGATATCAAAAGGCATGGTGAGACCATTAAGCAGAGTTTTTGACAAACCTACTGACGACTCAAATATATTCCATCTGCATCTCTTATCTAAAAGAGAAAAGGGGAGAGTCCTTGTAAATATGATAAATATGGATAAACATTTTGACAACATAAGTAAAAGGTATGTTTCAAATATAAAAAAAAAAAAATTCCTTCAGGTGGAAACTTGTTGAGGATTTAAGCAAATGGCCAAATGTAGGAGTTAAGCTAAAAAAACAATAAAACATTGCTTCATTTAATTCTCCAGAAAGCACATACTATTGTTGACTATTGTTGACTAAATGTAGGCATGTGCATAGATATGGATAATAAGACATCATTTTATTAAATTTTATCTATATAATCGTTTACGGATACCTGAGGTGTTCGTACAAATTTTTTTGTTAAAATCGTATGCCGGCTTCCAAGATACAGGCTCTGCCTAGTTTGAAAATCACTGTGTAAATGTTATTAAATCTTGTGTATGATAAATAATAAATTATTCCAATCCTTTTAATTATTTATTACTGAATTGTGTCATAGTATGTGAATTGCACAATTGTGTACTGTTTTAGCGTATCATGTCGGGGTTAGAACTTTATATGCGACAAGGTTTTGAGTGCAAGTCAAACACCATCGGCCCGATATTTGCACTACAATCTACATAACGTCGATATAATACATTATCCTCGCACAAATTTCTAACTTGAGACTACTACTAATATGTAACGGGAATTCTGTATTATATTGGATTTATTTTATTTTTGTATCTTTTATGAAAGTTTAAATAATTTGTATTTACTTAATGGATTCAAGATAATAAGGGCTTAATTTTCTATTTAGCCAATTATGGTTTAACTTGAGATTACTTGCTATTTACTCTCCTTGCCGAAAGGTTTAGTGTAGTCACTTAGAATGATAAAAAATTATATAGCAATTAACTCACTTCAAATATTTGTAATTGTAAACTATGCCTCCTTCACTCTACTCGGACTTTTAAAGGAATAAAAATAGAGATTTTTAGTACTATATTTACTTATAAGTTGCTGTACCTTTTGAATGTCACATGATAATATTAGCATGCTCAGTTATTATAAATAAAGTTTCATATTGTATCGTAGATCCAAAATTTTAAGTTAAAAAAATACAAAATTTATTTCTCCAGAGTGGCTTTTGGATCAAATGTTTATTATGTCATAGTAAACGATGAAAGCGAACTTGGTATCGAATTGTCTGAGTACCTTATAATACGTGAAGTCAAGAAAATTATTCTTCATTTATCATCCATTGATGGTTTTGTAGAGTTCAAATTACGGTTAGTAAGAAATAATGTTGTCTAAAGGATGTTGGATAATTATTTATAATATAATATCCGTTTGTTTGCTTATAATAATATTAATATTAGACACATCGAAGCAGTAAGTAGTGCATATTTCTAAAGTTCTTCAGAATTATGAAGAAATAATTGAATTACTTCAAACTACTAGTTACTTCTTGTTCATCGATTACTCTTCGAAGAAAACACTTTAAGATTCGAAAAAGGTTACTGCGATGTATATAGGTGATATTCCCAGAGGAACTTTATCATGATCACTTTATCATTTCCTTCTATAGCATTAGGTTCTTCAAGTGGAACGCGAAGATATCTTTTCGCATCTCGGCATGATAGTGAGGAATAGCAATTCGTCCTCGACCTCGTTTAAACTTTATTGTATTTATGATGAGATTTTGGAGGTTTACCAGTCTAGAGATAAATATGAAAACAATCCTTCCAAATTAAATTGTTTATTTCTGTATTATTACCGCGTGCATTGCGTGTGCCGACCGAGACTGGACTGTCCGTGCACACAATGCACAAGTACAACATTAAACATTAATGATGACGCTACATCATTCCCCCCTTAAATATAAAGTTTAAAAAAATGAAATAAAAAACATAATACAACAATTAGAAACATAAAATGTAAAATTATTGATTTATAAAATTAATTAAAAATTATTGAAAAATTACAAAATTATAACATGGGGGTAAAATACGACGTTACTATCCGTAAGCGAATATATACCTAGTATAAACAATACAATAAGAATGAACGTTCACTAAGGAAATACAATGTTTTACACAAAAAATAAATCATATTACACATAAAAAAAATATTTTTCCCAAGACAATACAAAAATTACAAAATAAAAATAACAATGTAGTTTTTAAAAAAATATAGTAATAATAACACTTATGTTCTAATATACATATTGTGTTTGCGCAATGCATTTTTGAACGTCAAGCAATTATTACTCGAGGTGGTTTCGTAACCGTTCCACTCGTAAAATCCTGAGTCTGCACATTACTTATTGCGACGCGTGCGACTTGTTTGAGAATCCATTTTTTAATTCTGTCCTTGGTGCGATTTATAATAATGTAGGTGATTATGAGGCACAAAACTCCCAATATGACGACAGCTACTAAACCGAATTTATTTACCTTGTTGTCTACGGCAGCGGTGTTAGCCTGAACTTGTGCTATCACCACATGTTCGCTAGAGTCTCTGCTATTATAATTTCCCATAATTGACTTAAATAACAAATAACACGTTTGAATAGAAATAGTATTAGAGTTTGAGTGTCGAAATATAATTGCAAATTTGAAAATAAATAATTAGAACAAACAAATTAATGATTAACTTCCTAAATTTGAAAACGTACGGGTTTTGTTACGATACGGCCGCTACGCGTAATGTAGCGGAGCGGGCGATTATCGCTATCCGCTATGCTCGTGAATTGTGTTGAATCCTTAATACTACTATTTGTCTTATCCTTATTATCTTTATTACTTTTAACCAAATTACTGCTACTAAGATTTTCCTCGTTCATAAATGCTGGTTTTAACCTATCTACAGAAATATATGCGTCTCGACCTGACATTCGCACTAAATATATCTTATTTTTCCTATCTAAAATTTTAAATGGTCCATCGTAAGGTGGTTGTAATGGTTTTTTAACTAAATCACTTCGCACGAAAACATGTTCGCATTTACTTAACTCCGGATATACGAATAATGTACGAGAGTCTTTATGCGTTATCGATTTCGGTTTCAAGCTACCTATCATTCTGCGAAAGTGTTCGACGTATTCACAATGGTTACTAATATTACTATTACTATCTATATTAAAAAAATCTCCGGGCAATCTAAGTGTTTGTCCGTAAGTCATTTCAGCGGCACTAACACTAGTGTCATTCCTTGGTGCTACTCGTAGTCCTAACAAGACTATGGGTAATTCTTCTACCCATGTACTGGAATCTGATCTTGCCATAAGTGCAGCTTTGAGAGACCTGTGCCATCTCTCAACCATACCGTTACATTGAGGGTGGTAGAGTGTGGTACGGGTTTTATTAATACCTAAACATTTCATTAGTTCTTTAAAAACGTTACTTTCAAATTGTCTGCCCTGATCGCTTGTCAGCTTAGCAGGACAGCCAAAACGTGATATCCAGCCTTCAAAAATAACCTTAGCTATGGTTTCTGCTGTGATATCTCTAACCGGAAATGCTTCGGGCCAACCAGTCTGTCTATCAATAATGGTAACAAGATACCTAAAATCTTGCAATGAAATTGGCAAAGGACCTACTATGTCTACATGTATATGCATGAATCTTTCAGCTAGTGGAAAATTACCTAACTCTGATTTTACATGTCTATGAACTTTCACACGCTGACACTTAATGCACGACTTAGCCCATTTGCCTACGTCACTGTTCATATTTACCCAGAAAAATCTTTCTTTAACAAGCTTTCGCGAAGTTCGGATCCCTGGATGGCTAATATTATAAACAGAGTCAAATGCTAGTCGTCTGAATTGTTGTGGCAAATATGGTCTGGCTCGCTGTGTGGTCATTTTGCACACAATAGGTAGGTCACTCCCCGGTAACAGTATCTCTTTAAAATTCCATTTGTTTGAATGCTTACGTAGGTCGACAAGTACCTCGTCACTGGTTTGAGCTTGCGCGATTTCAGCGTAATTAAGTAAGGTGGGAACGGAAATTGACTCTACTCGCGATAGCGCGTCCGCTACAACATTTTTATCGCCTTGAATATGTTTTATGCACGTAGTAAACTCACTGATGTATAATAATTGTCTAACGCGTCGTGGTAATTCATTTACACTGCCTATCTTTGAAAAACCAAAGGTTAATGGTTTATGATCTGTAAAAATGACTAAATTTCGTCCTTCAACCATATTCCGAAAATACTTAATTGCTAGATATACTGCTAATAATTCTCTGTCATAAGTACTATATTTAATCTGCGAAGCTGTCATTTTCTTAGAAAAATAACCTAACGGCTTCCATGCGTTATCTGTATAGTGTTGCAAAACAGCACCTACACAAGTATCTGAGGCATCCGTCATGAGTGCAAGCGGCGTATCGGGTTTCGGGTACGTTAGGCTGACTGCGCGTTGCAAACTCAACTTACATTGAACAAATGCTTCATTTGATTTCTCTGTCCAATTAATTTTAGATTTGTCATTTTTTTTAGACTTAACTAAATACTTATTTAGTTCGGATTGGTATTCTACTGCATTAGGTAAATGTAAACGGTAAAAATTAATCATACCTAAAAATCGTCTTAGTTGATCGACGGTTTCGGGTTTCGGGAAAGAGCTAATTGCATCTATTTTCTGCTGAAGAGGACGGATCCCTTCGGTAGATACTTCATATCCTAGGAACTCAATTTTAGATTGACCGAATGTACATTTGTTTAAATTTATTGTTATACCGAATTTATTTAGTCTGTCAAAAACTTCGTTTAAATGTAACTTATGCATAGACATAGATTCACTAGAAATGATGACGTCATCGATATAAGTATATAAATAATCTAGACCTTCCAACACTGTGTGATTCATAAACCGTTGAAAAGTTTGTGCGGCGTTCCGTAAACCGAAACTCATACACGGGAATTCGTAAAGGCCAAATGGTGTTATGATGGCTGTTTTGTCCATTTCCTCTGGGATTACTCTTATACAATGATACGCTCGGTTTATATCTATACGCGAAAATACCTTTTTGTCCGCTAGTAAATATATAAAATCATGAAGACGCGGTATAGGGTATCGGTCTGGTTTCGTGATTGCATTAAGAGCTCTATAATCCCCACAGGGTCGAATTTGGCCATCTTTTTTTGCTACCACATGTAAGGGGCTCGCCCACGCACCTTTCGACGGTCTACAAATCCCCATCTCCTGCATAATTCGAAATTCCTCTTTTACCTTGGCATACCGGTGTGGAGGCAACGGCCTTGCCCTAGCATGTACAGGTTGTCCGTTGGTTTCGATATGATGGTAAACAGAGTGTTTCGGTGATTCTTTAAATGAAACGGGCTTCGTAATATCAGGATATTTTGACAGTAAATCGTAAAAAGGGTGACATTCATCAATAGTATTAATTGATTGTTCGTTACAACTGACGATAGCAGTTAACACATTTAAATTCGTAATTTGATCGATTAGTCTACGTGAACTTAAATCTACTATTAACTTATAATGAGATAAAAAATCAGCGCCTAAAATAGGCTGTCGAACATCAGCAATTACAAATGTCCAACGCAATGCGCGACGTAACCCTAAATGTAATTGTAAACTTTTAACACCGTATGTCTTAATTTTTGTGCCATTAGCAGCAAATAACGTATAGTCTGTGCACTCACTGTTCAACTGGTTTCTATGAACTTGGTGTCGGGGTAGAACAGAAATATTTGCCCCCGTATCTATTAAAAAATTTAAGCAACTTAACTTATCTGTAACACACAGGCGGTGGTTTGCGATTCCGATGCAGTCGTCCGCCGAATTCGACTGCACGGATTTTAGTTTACCTGCTGTTCAGTTTTTTTCCAGGCGCAGGGTTGTAAGCATTTATGTGCTTGATCTTTGTATTTAAAATGGTAAAAACATAGCCAATCCTCGGAAGCTGGTGTGCGACGAGGTGTACGGACACGAAAACGGCTGCGAGAGCGTTGGCGCGATGACGACCTGCCGCGACCTCGTGACCTTGATGAGGACTGGAACTGTATCTTATAGAGTTGGACGTTGATTTTCGCTATTTCTGTCAGCAGGGTAGCGGTATCTGTACAAGAAGAACTAACTTCCGCTACAGTAACAGATTTGGTCGACTCCATGACTTTATCTGCAATAGTCGCCAGGGTGCTGAGATCCTTGCTTTCCGTGACGACCAGGACCGCACGTACCGATGCAGGCAGATGGTTTTTCCACAAAATTAGTAGTGTGTCATCCGAAATCTTGTCTCTAGCCAAGTCTTTCATACGGCGCAGTAACTGTGACGGTTTTTGATCTCCGAGATCCATTTCGCCAATAAGCTTTTGAAGTCGACGAGTCTTTGATCCTTCATAAATCGCTAAGAGCCTAGTTTTCAGAGTTTCATATTTCCATTCATCAGGTGGTTTCAACAGAATATCGGTCACCTGCTGAACAACTTGTTTTTCCAACTTAGCAATGACAAGATGATATTTCGCTGCGTCAGATAGTTTCTGGCTATATAAAACTGCTTCAACCTGAATAAACCATGTCCGTGGCTGGTCTTCCCAAAAATCTGGTATTCGCGAAGAAACTCTAATATGAGCTACATCTACGTTGATAATTTCTGGCTCCGGTTGAGTCATTATTTAAAATATTTAACGTACAGGTCACTAAATGTTCTGATGAAACTTGATATGAAAAAAAAAATGTGTTACGTAACTCGGTGGTCGGCACACAAAAAAAAATCGGCACGTTTAAAAATCACGTCGGGTGGTCACCAATTTGGAGGTTTACCAGTCTGGAGATAAATATGAAAACAATCCTTCCAAATTAAATTGTTTATTTCTGTATTATTACCGCGTGCATTGCGTGTGCCGACCGAGACTGGACTGCCGGTGCACACAATGCACAAGTACAACATTAAACATTAATGATGACGCTACAAGATAAAGCGCAATTTCTTTGCGGTGCTACTATTAAAGTCCAATTTAATAACGCAATATATGCATTATACGCGTTAATAAATATACTTATTTAAGTCATGCTTTCAGGTATTGGGAAACACTAAGTGCTTCCGTAGAAATATGTTTTGAAAATCTTGGAACAATAGATGGGTGTGAGAAGATGCTTAATATGAGAAAAAATGGAATGATTGAAGGAATTTTTATAATTAATAATAGCGATCTCCAAACTGATGTAATTAACAAAACAAATAATTTGGGATCTACTTCAGAATTTACCAATATTTTGCATAATTTAAATAATCTGTCAAAAAATATTTGCGATGGTTTGAAGTAAGTTTTTTCAGATAATTTATTCTATATAATATTGTTAGGAGTTCAAAATCTCCGGGGACTAATATAATCTTCACGGTCGAGTAAACAATGTGAACTGTTCGACATCGTCTCATTATCCTTACTATCTTCATTGGTGATCACATGTCACAGGTCTCGTGGGCGTGATTTCTTCTATAGCCACTCTGAACCTAGCCTCTCTGACCAAACTAGAACTGATCCGGACGTCCACCCAGATCGTTAGCTAGAGATAGAGAATGAACCTCTCAGGGTCCAGACTCCCGACACAGTGGGTAGGCGCCATCAACCCAGCAATCCAATAAGACTGTTTCTCTTTTCGGATTGCGACGTAGTAGGTTGCACCAATCAACACAAGGACACAAGAAGCCTTCACGTTACGACGATTCAATCGACACTATATCAACGTGTTTTTTTCTTACTGATTATACTGCTAGCCTTAGGGGCCCTGGAGCCTCTAACGGCTTTTACAGCTTCACTAGACTTGTATCAACGTGCATATAGGCTGTGCCTTATATACTCTTTCCTTGATCAGAGCATTAGAGTGGATATCCAGTTATAAATATATAATATAAAATACCTAATAATATTATATAGTCTTATCTTCCATTTTACGGATACTAATGTATTAAAGTATGAGGATGGGAAACATAAATATTATTTTTCGTAAATGAATTAAAACCAAAATTATTTAAATTCTACCGAGAATTAAATTAGTTTATTATTTCAGATATTATGTTATTCTTTCATACACATCGAAAGATGATTTTGACAATTATAATATTATATCTTTATGCGATATTATTTGTGAAGAGCGCCACAAAATGGGCTTTCCTGCTCTTCACTGCTTTACTGGTTATTTGAACAAGGTATGCGTTTAATTAATCATTTAATTAAAAAGTTTCTTTCTCTTAAATCATAAGTCTTGTAACGCTTAATTTTCAAATTTTAATTTATTTGTACATTACATATAACTTTAGGTAACATTCACCGCCTCAACAGGCAAGATCAATATTTATAAACATATTTATTATTAAAAGCAAATACAAAATAGTGTTAAATATTTAAGCATTGAGCGAAGATGCCATTGGTAAATCACTTGGACAGAAGTGAACCTTTTTCATTAATCAAATTATTTTTAATAATTATATAGTTTTCCGAATCAAATGGAATTGAAGTAAATGTAAATTTGAGAAAAATCACGAATGTGCTTAGAGATCTTGAAAAATCTTTAAACTCGAAAGAAATCAAAATTATTTTTTTGAAGATAAATGACAACAGAGACTATAATTTTCTTTATAATGTTGAAGAAGAATTGAATAATCGTTTTAATAAAGGACTTGGAACCTTTTATAAATATATTGAAATTGATGAATGTACTGGCACTGAAGTTGTATTGAATATGGCAACTAAAATACCTACTGGTATTGAGGTATGTGATAATATAATAACTATGTATATACAAATAATTATAGCTAAGATAATTAGAGCTCCCGTGGCAGCCAGCCAATGAAAGGCCAGTCCTAACCCTTCAGTCGGGATATATGGCCATAAAAGATGTTATTATTATTCACCTTTAGTCTCCTAAAAATGAAAAGTAAAGAGAAGATAATTGATTCATTTTATTCCTCGCAATATCATTCAGATATAGAGTATTTAGATTATAATATAATTATATATCTTCCCATTGCATTATCTTCACATCACCACGGTTACTGTATTTTTACAATATAATTATATCCTAAATTACTTTTCGCTTTTATATCTCATTTATAAACTTCTCCCTGTCGAAAATCATTGCGAATTTATTTACTTTTAAAATATAAAATACGTGTTGCTACTACGATAAGTGCGCGAATGCTGAAGATGTTCTAATGGTTCCGTAAGTCAGGATTTTTGGCCGCCTAATTGGCGTGTTTCAATTAGCCATCATACCTATGCCAGGTTGCATACCACATTCAGGCTTGCTTTGTGCACGGGGGCCCATATACTTCATAATTTGAAATCCCTAAAGTTAACTGTATGTATATGTGTGTGGCAGCTTCAAATACTTCAACAGCAAGGACACTATCACTCAAGGAATCAGTTCAGCAAAACTCCTGGCACACCAACTCAAGTTATACTATGCAAAATTTTAACACCCGTAAATTACATATAATACATAAATCATAAATACATAAATCAAACAAACGCGAGCTCACTTCCAAAGCACGAAGCGGTCTGGCCTACGGGACAGCAGAATTGTCGGACGAAGCATGGGGGGTAGGGCGGCACAGCGCCTGCGCAGAATGACTGCCCCCACGCATACAATTTACCAATCACAGCGATCGCGGCATCGTACGTTGCGA
Organism: Saturnia japonica; assembly: GCA_033032175.1. Taxonomy (NCBI): domain Eukaryota; kingdom Metazoa; phylum Arthropoda; class Insecta; order Lepidoptera; family Saturniidae; genus Saturnia; species Saturnia japonica. The sequence continues at coordinate 3,138,708 of CM065317.1, forward strand.
TATAGTCTAAACAATTAATATTATACAATTTTGTAAAAAGCTTGTTAAAGAGGAGGAAGTTTTCGGTAAAAAAGGCCCAACTCCCGGAACTTTATCTCCATTATTTTATAATTTTAATTTGACGTTGAAAATTGGGCTTCGCGTGGCTATCACGGCATGTGCGCACCGCCGCTAAAGAGAGTTCATAAGATAAATTAATTTTTATAACGTGAAATGTCATTTTAAAATTTGAAAAAATTCTAGTATCTTCATAACACTTGAAAGAATTGAGCTTCGTTGGAAAAAAAGTTTTATCACCATTTTTCATAAAGTTATTCAATTGTTAACTAACAAATTTTTTCATAATATCTGTTGGCATAAATAATGGGATAAAAGGTATAAATAATTGGTCTATAAATTTGGAACTTCGTGGAGCCCTTTTGATATATATACTTCATAAGATGCTGCGATAAATGTTCCTAAAAGTTTATTCATTTGTTAATTATGATTTTTTATAACTATTGCAAAATTAAATATCTAAAAAATGTTGTCGAGTTATTAACGAAAAACTAAATAACAATTGCATTTTTTTTAACTGATCCAAAATCTTTCAAAAACATTTTTCTAGAGGTGATTCCGAATCCAATAAGCTATCGCTCGTATTTTTAGGACCTTTATCTCTATTTTTTGACGAGACTACATATTTTCATTACCGTTCGAGTACGAGTCCTGTTCAAGTTATTTTAAAATACGTCTTGGGCAAGATAAGTAAAACGTTTCTCTGTACAATCAAACAGCACGTATACAAGCATGCTCAAAATAAAATTTCCAAAACTTTTTTGAATTTTTTGTTTTCTAATAATTAATTATATTTTTGTTATCAATTTATTGACTAGCATATGAAGTTCATCTTATTTGATATTAATATACATAAGATAACACGCGAAGTCTAGAAATTATGATAATATTGGTAAGGCAATGGGAAACACTGGTAAATGTAAAAAAATTAAAGCAGTACTGCGAACCTGTCTTAATTAATTCTAATAATCCCGTCAATGATTATTTTCAGAATGAACAAGAATTTGATTCGAATGGGCCTTACTTATTAATGATTCCAGGATTTGATGGCAACAGTTGCATTTTTAAATCACTATGTGAACGACTCAAAATACCGGCATTAGCATTGCAATTGACGCCAGATTTGAATTACAGCGATATGAAAACAATTGCAAGTGACATTATGCAGGTACTATGAGTTAAAATAAAATGTTATGATAATGAAAATGGAGGAGATTAGAAAATTTACAAGTACTAAATTATTTATCTGTTCGGAATTACTGAAAATTGCAATAATTACTTACCAACAAGATACGCTTGTTGTCTTGTGAAAACATAGAATTATTTCTTCATTGCCCATTATAAGTTCACCTAACACAAAAGTTAAAACAGTAATAAAATTCATACAGTAACAAATTCTACATCCTTAGTATTTATTTAAAAAAATTAACCACATTTGTTAAAAACATACATATCCTTATCCCGAGTAATGTACCTAAATAATTTACATATTTAAAATTAAAATAAATTTATTGTCTTGCAGTTACTGAAGAAACAAATCGTGGTGAAATCGAAGTTTTATATTTTGGGATACTCATTTGGAGTCAACGTCGCTTTGGAGTTGGCAGCTTTATTTGAAAAAGAAGGTTATTAAGCGTTAATAACTTATTTTATATATTGACTAAGCTTTATTTACAAAAAAAAAATCTTTCTTAATTTGGTTGATGTTAAATGATATAAGATGGTATATTATGAGGGTCGAATGATTAGACCAGAGGAATATCGCAACGATGCTTCTGTGTACATATTGGGTTAAGCCAATAACTTTTTTTTGGGAATTTTTATCTGGTTAGTAAAATTATCAACTGACTGTAAAGAGCTCAACGTGATGAAAGTTGAAACTTTGCGTAATATTATAAAAAGATCAATCATTTAGTAGAACAAACAGAGTTTCCGACGTTTAAGACCATCAATACGTTGTGAGGTTTCTTGGTGAGTATACCATAAATTACCTCGAAAGAGCCTCATTCCAGTAGTTGGATTTTGATATGCTAGGCAAAAGAGATCCAAATAATATACCAATTCAACCACATCCAAATATTTAACCAGAAAAAATTACAGATCATGTTGGTGTTGTATATTGCTTGGACAGTAGCCCTGAAGCTTTGCGTATACAATTTCAAGCGTACGTAGGAAAACTATCCAATGGAGAACTAGAAGACGTATTTCTGAACCACATGAATTATCTTTTCACCAAAGAAGATAAAGTCATAAACTTCGAAAATATGGAATGGTCCAATAAACTAAAATGGGTCTTGGACAACATTAAGGCCATTCCTTTCTCAAATGAATACAAGAAATTGGTTATAGAATCTGGGTATAAAAAAATTGTGTTAGCACTTGGTTACGAACCTGATTTTAAATTGGAGTCAAAGTTAATTCTAATCAAGGGGATTCCTCATCCAAAATTGATAAGCTTAGCTGAAGACTATGACTTGCGCAAACACACCAAGCATCCAGTTGAAATCATCGAAATAAATTCAGATCTTGCTTCAGCTCCGGAAGACTTCAGAATTCCTGATATTGTGAATAGAACACTGGATCCTAAACTGGTCGAGGAACTTAAAAGAGAAAACTTTGCGAAGCGTATATGTTATAGATGATACCTTTTACTTTATTGCTTCTATGTATGGAATACACTTTAGTTTGGTTGATAAAAAATTACATTTAAAGAGTTATTTTATTTCAAATTCTGTTTAATAAATGCATATGCAATAATTAATGTTTCATTTTCTTATATGCTTTCGGATAGTTGAAATAAAAACTTAAGATTTTAAATAAACACTTCCTCTCTCTCTCGACCGCCTCGTTAGCCTAGTGGTTGTAAGCTCGACTGCTATGATCGAGGTCCTGGGTTCGATTCCCAGGTCGAACAAAGTGTTATTGGGTTTTTGCTATGAAATTCTCAGTAGCAGCTCGGAGTTTGGCTTCGTGCCCGATTAATGGCAATAGGCTCGCCCCCTATTACATGGTACCTAAAAACATACTCGGCGAACTGTGGGTGTACATTAGTACACCTCTGCCTAACCCTTCGGGTAATACAGGCGTGATGGTATGTATGTATATATGTTATTTATACGCGGAAGTAGATTTTTAAACATTATATTTTTATAAGTGTGATTGTCAGTATAATCTAGCTTTATATTGATTCGTGTATCAAATAAAACACATTAAGCTTCTGTTATTGCAAAATAATCCATGTAAATTCCAAAACATATTCAATTTTTTATTAAAACTGTCAATAATACTATTAGAAATCTTAATATCATGATATTAACACGTGAAGAAAAAACTTTGTACCCTTTTTAAGCGTATTGTGTGCACGGAAGACTGTGAGATTTGTCATGTTTAAAGTTTACATGGCAGAAGGAGTGCAGAAAACTAAAATTTATCTGTAATATCTGTTACTAATATATTAAATAAAATAAATTAGTACTGCAAATCCTAAAATGACCAGTACTATTGAACTTAGACCCCCGAAATATTGACATTATCACTCAATGAAAAGTGACAGCAAGTGATATTAATATTCATTGTTTAGGTGCATACTGCAAAAGTCAAACAGAAAATAGTCTATGATTAAAAAGTCGCTGGTCGAATTCCAATCATTGGGCGACCGCTAGTATTTAATAAATAGCGCAGTCACTTTCAGTGTTCGCCGTTGAACCGACGTCGGTGAAAGGTTATGTGAGATAAGAATAGACAGATATAAAGAATTAGGATGGGTCATGTTTCTCTTATAAAGGATCAGCCGATTTAAATCTTCTATTTATATAAAACTAGTTATGCCCGCAGTTTCACCCACGTATAATTTAAAAGACACCTTAAAAATCTTTAAAGTAGCCTATATGTTAATCCAGTGTGTCAACTACCTCTATAGCAAATTCCATCAAAATTGGTAGAGCCGTTTGAGCGTGAAGAAGTAACAAATAAATAAACATACAAACTTTCTCCTTTATAATATTATTTTATTAGAGTAATAGAGTTTTGGCGTTGTGCGCGCATCACGTAAAAACTATAGATAAATTTTGACCAATTTTTTGTTTGGTTTACGCCTATTATACTAGAAAGTCATAAAAAAAATGTATAACGAATATAGACGAAAACTTAAAGAAAAAAATAACCTACTCAAATAAGTATTCTACTTAGACGAAGTCGTAGGTACCAGCTAGTATTAAAAGCTTGTTTTTACCCGACTGCGAAAAAAGAGGTTTTTTTTTTTGAGCGTATGTCATGCATGTTTATTTCTGTGGCACGCTCTGCAGTCTAAACGGTTTGATGAATTTTTACATACGAAATGTTGTTAGATTTATCTTAATTGTGGGAGTGATATAGGCTATATAATATTTAAGTACGATATCTGGGAATCAAATAAAAAGCATAAATAGAAAAATATATTTTTATAGTGAAGTGTTTTTGTTTCAGTCTAGTTTTTTTTTTCTTTTTAATTATTTAGCATGTTAATTCGTATTAGGTACAGGGCTAAAAACTTATTATAATCGCGAAACAAGAAAAACGTTTTCATGTCAACGAATGCATAAGCTAATAGATAATTATATATCTGTTTCATTCAATTGCATTAAAGAATATTATAAAATTTATTGACCTTTGACTATAGTTTGCATTTCCCAAATAAATTAATAAATTTGTTTTCTTTAATACGTGAATTTGTTACAATGGTGTCAAATAAAAACTTTAATGAAACAGCCAGTTTCCTCACTGGTGAAAAAGTACAAGAAGTAGATAAGTGGAATATCAGGAATATTCCCAAAATCTAACAATGTCGTTGCTTAGATGGGCAGTCTTTATAATAAAGTAAGTATATTGGTAGTTAACTATTTTCATATCAACTTGAGAATTGGAGAGAATTCGGTATTTTTGATTTCATTTCATACACCAGAAACGAAGTCAATGCCGTATATCATTTTGTTCTGCCAGATTTGTAGAAGTGGTTTAGAAAATTACGTCTACCTAAACGTGACTCCTTGGGCAAAGGCCTTTTATTGAAGGATAAACGTGAGTTGAAAGAAATTGTATAATATGTTTAAATGTTCATATCCTAGGTATGTATTATTATTATGTCTACAAACCGCGTCGATTTATTCGAAGATTTACACAGATAAACACCTGCATTGACAAAATTCATCGTCAACAAAGCTAGCTAATACCCATGATTGAACGATGCCTCTATTCCATTCTATGCTATTTTTCAATATATACAAAATGTGAAATATACGAATAAATAAAAAATAAAATTAAAACACCTTAGGTAGATATGGTGGAAAACTCAAAATCTCGGTGGGTTTTTAAACACCCAGATCTACCAAAATATATGGGTACAATTAAGGGCATGGAAAAATTTGATGCACAATTCTTCAAGGTTCATTGTAAGTTGGCAAACGTTATGGACCCAATGTGTAGGAAGCTAATGGAGCACGCGTATAGTACTATTTTTTTTTTTTTTGTGAAGAAGTCGCCAGTTTTATTTCCTCCGACATGGGTCGGAGACTTTGTATTGGTTTATGTTGGGGTACCGATGTATTCTTTATCTTGTTTCCCGTTAGGATTTTAGGTCTTACTTTATGTAATCCTTGACACAACGTTTCATACACGTATTCTGTGTACCTATATTGTGTGAGTATTAATTTGTTATTTATTCATTATTTTTAGTTTATTTACAATTTCCGTAACAAATTTTATAAAGACTTCGCTAGTTTTATTCTCTTTTATTATTTCTTTCAAATTTCTTGTATTTATATTGATTCCGGTTTCCAATTCAAAGTCTAATCTCGCTCTATAAAATATATTGCACTCGACCAACACGTGGATTGCAGTCTGATGTGTTTGATTGTCACAGACGCAAATGGGGCTAGGTTTAACCTTAAATCTATACAAGTAATCTGCAAACGCACCGTGGCCTGTTAGGATCAATGTGTCAATTCAGGTGTTATAATTAATTTCCTGATAACTTTATAGGATTCAGCTGCACTAAGGAAAAAGTTTTTGGTGTTTTCGGCGGTTAATTCTTCTTTATACCTAGCGTCCCAATCGATAACTGTTTTCTGTCGTATGTTCTTCTTTACGAATGGTACTATTTAAGAACCGGGTGAGTTAAAAATTGTACAGAATATTGTATTTTTTACCATAGTATGACAAATAACGGCAATGTAGCTGATGGTAAACTGCAGTCCAAAATTTAATTATCAGGCGTCAACCCCGTATCACTGAAGAATACAAAGATTGAGATGTTCATTGCACCTGCGTTTACTGGATCCAAAAGTATTATTGTTTATGAAGAGCTGGATAGTGCCGGTTTACCTTTGGCTGGGTAACTTTTTTATATATTAATTGAATAAATGTTCTATAACCAGGATATATCAGATTTCACTATATGTAGGTAATTTTTCTACAGATCTCTTCGTGTAACTTTTTCGTTTCCTACTTTAACGTTTCCAGTGTACCCTTTAAAGGGAAACGTTAGCTGAATACCTTTTATATTCTAAAAGCTGTCGCAAGGTTTACAACAAAGCGTCCAGAATACGAACCCCTAAAACCTAAACTTATGTTTGTCAAATGTATTTTAATCTATGCTAACAGTTACAGAGAGACTTTTATTAGTTCGTCTACGTTTTGAGTGTGTTTCCAGTAGTTTTATTGATATATTTTCCTAATTCGAGGTCTGTGTATTTGGTAGAGGTGTTATATTAGGCTCATATTTTGATATTCTTAATACGGAATATATTAGTTAACTCTTAGTAGGTTACCGTACCCATTATCGGGTATTAGTCAAATTTAATAATAGTCACCGATTCAATATTCTCTATTCGCTACCTACTTGAATCTAATACGGATATTAAGCGTATCAATTATCTTCTTACAGAATGTGAGTATGAAATAAAATATTTTCGTGTTTATTCGTTATTATTATCCCTATACTTATTAAATAACCTAAATGAAACAATGACTGTTAAGTATACTAGGTTATTGTCAATTTGTTGCTTATCCTCACTTTTACTAAATCTCTTTTAAATCTGTTCTCAGATTGCCAAAATCCGCAGAATTTTCAGAGATGGTTTGATAATATATAAGCTCTTAATTGACACCACTTTCATGTTTTTACATGTAGGCCCCGGAATGTATAAAAGCGTAACCGTCTCCTTTGGGGCCGATCATAAACTCAAAATTTAAAAGAATATTATTTAATTTACTTACAGAGAAAGCACTTTCTGTTGCACTAATATATTTAAATTATTGTATATAGATAGCTGAATTAAGTCTTGTTTGTATTGTACTAACGTGTATTGTCTTTAGTGTACCCTGTCGGGGTTAGAAGCGTCAAGGTTTCGAGTGCAAGTCAAATAGTGGACCAATATTTGTACTCCAATCTACATAATATATGTAATATATTCTCGTACAAGTTTTGAACTTGTACGATGTATGTAATTGGAATATTAGACAATGTATTACTTCAAATCTTATCATTATTTCAAATAAGTTCAAAACTTAAGAGAAAGATCCAAAAAATAATTCAATTTGTGTATTCTTTTGTTTATTGCTGGAGATTAATATAATTAATACAAATTGACCTTTTGAATCAAGACACAGTGTTGTCTTTAGCTAACTCAGTTTAAAGTTAAATTTACTCTAGCTGTTTAATTAGTCTAAATGATTTTGAAAATAATTTAATATCAGCATACAATATGATTTCTAAAGAGTGCCGTAAAATTGGCCTTCCCGCTCTTCATTAACTTACTCGTCTCTTGAACAATGTATGTGTTTAATTCGTAATTTACTAACATTTGATCTTCATACATAATTTATGAATCTTCTTTTCTGATTATAATGTACTTATAAAAATAAAATATTCTTAAGTTTTATAATGTAGCCTACGTTAACTAAAGACGTATTTGATTTTGCAATTTCTTAAAAAATAATATTCAATTAATCATCGAAGACGACATTGGTAAATAAACCATGCCCAACAAATAAAGTTATTTATATAGATTTTGTAGTCGAAGAATTGGATGAATTAAACGTAAATTTGAAGAAAATCACAAATGTACTTCAAAGATCTTGAAAAATTTATAAAATCGAAAGAAATTAAAATAAATGCCTTAAAAATTAATAACATCAGAGAACATAACTTTATCGATAACGTTGAAGAAGAAATTAATAATCGTTTTACTATAGGACTTGGAACGTTCTACAATTATATAGAAATGGATGAATGTGCAGGCACTGACGTTCTAGCGAATATGCTAACAATTTTTTTTTTGTATTTTAATCTATTATAGTCATATTATCTGTGTGCATGACAATGTCCCTGCTAAGTCAAGTGCAAGGTACGGCCTAACCATAGACTTATTGCCTAAAGTTTGACCAGAATGTCACCTAATGTTAAGTGTCGATATGACTAAAGAAAATAATATGCTAAGCCTAAAAATGAGATAAATAGAAATGACTGCAACATCACTGGTAAAATTACAATACTGAACGTGGTACTGTTAACTTTTGTTAATTAATTATATTCTCTGTATCAATTGTTAACCCTGGCCATGATTATTTCCAGAATGAACATGAATTTGATTCGGATGAGCCTTACTTATTGATGATTCCAGGATTTGATTGCAATTCTCATATTTTTGAACGACTAAAAATACCAGCAATAGTTTTACAATTCACACCAGATTTAAATGACCACAGTGTGGAAACTATTGCAAATGGCATTATGGAAGTATTTTATCTGAATCAAAAAATATGTAATTATTAACTAGACGAATATTAGGTCAATATAAATATTTTATTGTCATTTCTTTCCATATTTGCAGTAAAATCAACAAAGAAAACATAGTACCTACGAGATACAGTAAAGGCTCTTGTTTATTCGCAACTACTTCTGTACATGTTAATAACAGATTTTTTCATCAGTCAAGTAACTTTCCGGTGATATTGATATTTATCATTTTATTCGTAACAACTTTTTAAGTCCAAAAGCTAGTTTCAGGAGCAATATAGGAAACTTAAGACACAAACATTTCTAAGAAAACTATCAACGTGTTATAATAATAAAACAAACAAACAAATACTATTAATGTGCATGAGCAATAATATTTTATAAAATACTTTTATGCCTTGCAGTTACTAAAGAAACAAATTCAAATGAAACCGAAGATTTATATTTTGGGATACTCATTTGGAATCAACGTTGCTTTAGAGCTGGCAGCTTTATTTGAACAAGAAGATTAATAAGTTTTAATATTTATTTTTTAACAGTACCACATCTTTCGCATTAAATTGGAGAAATAAATGGTCACCTCTATAATTCAGTACATTTAATGTAAGAACATGATTGATAATTTAACGATTAGACCCAATGTAGGGAGTATAGGCTTTAACTTTTAACAACGATTTTTTTGGAATTTTTATTAGATTACAAACACTATAAATGTGCATATCCTGAAGAAAGCTGAATACTTTAATAATGTTTTTATAGTACCATAATGTAATAGCAAAAACGATACTATCAATTGGTTGTAGTTTCACTTATGTTGTGGATTTTTCTTTTAATAAAGCCTTTATATTTCTTCGGGAAGAGGTTTTTTTCAAAGAGCTCAAAATTTACAGATTGGCATAATTATATAATTTACGAAACAATAAAAAAAGTAATCAATGTTTCAATAATCAAAACCAAAAATTTGCAGAACACATTGGAGTTGTATATTGTCTGGACAGCAGCCCCGAAGCGTTGCGTATACAATTCGAAGCGTACGTAAGAAGCTTATCTGATATAGAACTACAACATTTATTTCTAAACCACATGTACCATCTTATCACCAAAGAGGGTAGAGACATAAACTTTGTAAATATGGAATGGTCCGATAAGCTAAAACGAGTCCTGGACAACGTCAAGTATATACCTATTTCAAACGAATACAAGAAATTGCTTATAGGTATATTTCGGAAGCTACACTTGATAACCAGTTTTACCACTAGGCTTAGGGTGTCATCAACTTGGGCCACATTGTCACTTAACCTCAGGAGAGATTATGGCCATAACACTAAACCTTCGTCAAACAGAAGATTGAATTAATACACGCTCAATGCCAAGAGCTGACTAACTCAAGTAGTGTGTTGCGGTGCGGCCCGGTGCCTCTCCTAGTGTGCTTTAGCGCAACTTTATAATGCGACGTGTTGCGTCCCGCCGCGGCAGTAACGTGGGCGAGCCTTAAAAGTGCATAACCTCTTTAAGCTTAGAAACCTTCAAATGAGGTACTAACATAGTACAGTGACTATCGAGACATTCCAATTTTAAAGAGTATTTCCTTATGTTTTTAAGTGAGTTGAAACTTTTTTGAATAAGATCGGATTGAGTTTTCAAACACGTGTCAAGATAAAATGTAAATTAAATCAAAAGCACTAAGGAGTATTGATATCAACTTCGAAGTGAATCACCGCCAAAATAATTTTCTACCCCTTTTTAACCCCGTTACGGGATGAATTTAAATAAAATACGAAATACGTCTTCCATCAATTCTGTTAAAAAAGGTTTATGCAAAATTTGAAGTAGATTTGACCACGGAATCACGTTGTCCTATACAAACTTTGTCCCTTTTTTCACCCCTTAGGGGTAGAATTATCAGAAAATTATTTCTTATCGGATGCCTACGTCATACAAAGAACACACCGTCTCAGTCAACTCACCGTCAAGTTTCAGGTCTTTTTTACAATCAGCGGTTTAGGCTGTGCGTTGATCCGTCAGTCAGTCATTCAGAACAAAGCATTTTATATGTTTATATTATATTTATGTAATTACAAAAAAAAAAAAAACAAATTTCAAAGTTTGCTATTCATTTGCTTTCTAGAAATAACATATCAAATCAAAAATATACGTATAGTTAAGTTTCCAAAATTGTTTTCCTATATGAATTAAATTTTTGTGAAAATAATTCACTCTAATTTGCCCATAACTATAAGCTGCTGGCACCTATTCTTGTCTATTTGATGAAGCTATGAGAGTCGTCTTCCTCCGCACTACCTCATACATATGTGAGGTGAGTATTTCAGTTATGGTTAATATTAAAATTGAAATAAACTGGATGTACAAATTCTTTGCGATTAATTGCATGAATTAATGCAATAGAATTCTATTGGTCGAAATTAGCACAACTCCACTTTAGTGGACAGGCTGTCTATAAATGACTAAAATTGAAGTCGATACTAAAAGTTTAATGTCCAAAAATAGGAAATAAATACATCATACTCATTGTAATAACACTCCTTGAATTGAATTAAGTAGTAACATTTTCGATTCTAAATGTATTTATTTTTATATATTTGAACATCCTTGTTTCGAATAGTTATGACCCTTTTTTTGTGACTGCCAATTAGTGAGTCCCTAATTTGTAAGATTTTGTTTTAGGCAGTTCAAATTAAATTTAGAAAATCTCGGTATCTGCACTGGCGAAGATTACGACACCACAAATAGACATTTTGTGCTTCTGGTTACAATGGATTTTCAAATGAAAATTTCAAAATATATAGAACCTCCAAGTTTTAAAGATTAAACTTACCAGTGTTATATAATCTCAACTTCGATGGTAACAAAATATATTATTTAAATATAAACGTATTATTCAAGGCTGGGGTAATGTAGTGGGCAAGAGACTCTGTAAATTATACATAGCTTGACATCATTGACCAGTCATACGAGTCAACCTTACAACTTTGAACAAAAGGTATGACAATCAATCCATATTACTTAGTAATCATATTAATTTTGTAATTGAATGCCTGCGATTGTACATAGAATATGCACTGACAGTAACTGGCATATAATTTGAGAAGGGCCGTCGACGCGTGTTAACTATTTTGGCATTGGATTTATTTGCCACAAACTGCCGCACTATATACAGTGTAAACTCTTTATAACGTTATCCTTTATAACGATAAACTCCCTATAACGTTGTAGTGAGCCCAACTTGGTTGGTTTGCGTTAAAACCCACATATTGAAACACTCTTTATAGCGATACGCCATTCTCTATTACGAAGAAATGTGTAGGAAGACGATTCCACCACATATCTAGATATGAATAGAATACATAAAATAATACAAAACAAAGTACTGGCATAGCAAAAAACGTCAGACAAAGTTATCAGACAATATGTATAAACAATAATTTATAAGCATTTATTATCTAAGACATACATATTAAAAATTCTTGTTAATTTGGTTGTTTTTTTGGTCACTCCATATAACGATAATTCTCTATAACGACAAAAAATGCTCAGTCCCTTGAGTTTCGTTATAAAGAGTTTACATTGTAATTATACACTTTATTATTTTTATAAGAAAGCCTTTTTGAATTATCTACAATTTAAATATGTATTTAAAAAAGGGGGTTTGATTTTAAACTCACAATTGTCTTCGGAGACAAATACTATTTTCAGACCTAGTTGCAGTTTGCACGTTACTTAATCGTGGTATTTTTGAATTAATGAAACCTCGGGTGGTTTCGGTGCATGTGGGGCATATAATATTTGTATAATTTGTAAAATTTATATATAAAACTGCTGACTTTGATTCTGTAAGAAAAGAATTAAATAAAATAGACTGGCACCACAACCTTAATGCCGGTCATTCAAAGATGCCATTTCATATTTTTATGAATCAATTTATAAAATATGAAACACATACATACCATCTAAAACTATTACCTATAATTCATAATATCCTACTTTATATAAAACTCCACTGATAAAAATTATAAAAGAAAAATACAAATTTCATTGAAAACTAAAAAAAATACGAAAATACTGCAGACTAAAATTCATTTGTTACCCTAAGAGAAAGAGTTAAATTAGACAAAGCTGTTTTGTTTAATAGTTATATCCATCATATTGAATCTAATATAACAAAATGTCTGTAAGCTTTCTGGAACTATTCTTATCCCTCGGTGATGAAATTTGATCAACAATCATCTAGTAGAAGTGAAGATATTTCTAACATGTTTAGTAAATACTTTCAGTCAAGTTTCCTAAAAAGAAAAGTTAGTAACGATTCACAAACTATTGCTTGTGAACGACCTTATAAAACTGCTTGTGACATAGGAATCATTGAGAAAAATGAAAGACAGATCTATAGATTGTTGCTGTTACAAGATTGTGTAAATCTGCAGGTCTAGATGATATTCCACCTCTTTTCTTTGTTAACTGTGCTGAAAGCCTTACTGTTTCGATTTCATTTTTATTTAAATGATCGATTACTAAAGGAGTTGTACTTACAATCTGGAATCAGCATTCATACACCTATTAATAAAAAAGGTTCTAAAGATATTGTACAAAACTACCAGTCAATTAGTAAACTATGCTTACTCGCTAAATTTCTAGAAAAGATGTTATACAAACAACTATGCTTCTCAATTCAACATGCTATTAATTCCATCATCATGGCTTTTTGAAAGGCAGATCAACAACCTCCAAACTAGTACTATGTAGTGAATACTTAACTCGAACTATGTTTGAGCCTTCTCAAATTTATGTTATATAAACTGATTACAGTAAAGCATTTCATAGGATTGATCATGTAATTCTATTGCGCAAATTATTATCTCTGTGAATTTGTGGTAATTTGTTCAGATGGTTTTGGTCATATGTAAAAAATAGGAGTCAAACTGTAGTTCTTGATGGTTATGCAAAATCCTTTCAGGCGTTCTACAAGGATACTCGTTGGGACCTACTTTTTTCACAATTTTTGTTAATGATATTTCCACGTGTTTGTTAAGTCTGATATTTTACTTTATGCTGATGACATGAAAATATGTTGTCCAATAATAACTCAGGAAAATGCAATTGGACTACAACGGGATCTAGATAGTTTCCAAAGCTATTGCACTATAAACAAATTTGATATTAACCTGTTAAAGTGCTACGTTTGTTTTTACACACGCACACCAGATTCGATTATACAAAATTACAAACTCAAAAATGCTGTATTATCAAGAGTGCAAGATTACAATGCGAGATCTAGGAGTTATTTTCGATTCTAAACTTGCATTAATTGATTCGCATATTAATAATGTAGTAGGCAGAGCCTCTAAAGCACTTGGATTCGGCCTTCGTTTGTCTTCGAAATTTAAGTGCATTAAAATATTGAAGATATATATTGTGCCTCTGTTCGTAGTCACTTAGAATACGCTTCTCAAGTGTGGAACCCTAACTATAACCTATACATATCTCGTATTGAACACATCCAGAAACATTTCCTTTGATGCCTACAACTTAGAACCTCTTTTTATTTATCTAATTATACAGAGCCATGTAAACATTTATATTTTCTTCCACTCTATAAACGACGTAAAATATCTGATCTTATCTTATTTAAGTATCATAGGCAATAAAATTGTAGATGGTAAGAACTCCTTTCGAAAATTTAGTTATATGTACCCTTGTAGGTTATATTTGTATATAATTATAAAAAAATCCAAACTGTTATATATACCATTTGTAAGGACAACATATTGACAAAATTCATTTTTAATCCGGGCGTGCAAACAATTTCACTGATTTTTAACACATTTTTGTAATAATTTTAGTTTGTGTTAATTTTTGTATTTCTCTTCGTGGCTGTCTGTCTTCATTTTTTGTTTATACTTATTTATTATATTTGTGAAAACTTGTAATTGGCCTGCAATTTCGTTTATTTTTACTATTCTTTCTATTAGCTGTAAGTTTTCCTAACAATGTAAGATAAATACGATAATTATCGTTAAAGAACAATAATTTCTTATCGACGATATAACCAATCACGCTTTATAATGGATATACACTGGCTGAACACGCAATGAAACGCACTGTGACGGGTGTGTTGTATAGGTTAGGTTCTAAATTATTCTAATAATAACTACTACGGTAAGCCAGTAAACGTATGAAGGACCTATGAAGGGTAAGTTGGTTGGTCCATCTGTCAAATGATGTCCTCGAGGTGGGTCGTTGATTGTTGTTTAAGGCGGGGAGGTTATGATCTTTGCTTTTTGTATTTAGTTTATATACTTGCTAATGATTATAAATACAAATATCCATTCAATTTAACGACTTTAATTTCCGCTGTTTATATTGGCATTATTGAAATTGGATTTTTTTTTGTCTTTTGTAAATTTGGAAAAATAATGGATTGGAGGGATACGTGTAAATTTCATATTAATTTTAAGATCAATATAGCATCAAGAAATCAACATAATATTATTATGCTAGTTCAAACTTCATAAAATGAGTAATTGAATTAATTAGGTTACAACTTTTTATTATAGGGAAAAGAGGCGAAACAAAAAAAAGCGTTTTCATATTAGTAACAAAATAGCTTTTTATTGTTAGGTTCAATAAGGTTAATGGTTCATTTTAAATTAATTAACTTTGAAGACTATAGTTGTGCTTTATACATATATTAAGCAGCTTATATATAAAGAACAAATAAAATATTTGCATTTAGTTTCTCTAACCAGTGAATTTGCTACAATGGTGTCAAATGAGAACGATGATAAAAAATTTCGAGTCCTCACAGGTGATGAAGTAGTAATAAGTGGGATGTCAGGTATATTCCCAAACTCTAACGATGTTGTTGAATTTATGGAAAATCTTTATAATAAGGTAAGTAGAAAGTTAGTTTAAAATTACAACAAAACAAAACCTAGGATACAAATTAGTGGGCTACTTTGGGATAAACCCTTTATTAATAATTGAGATGTTATGGGTTAATAATGCAGATTTTATTGCATTAAACAGAAATGAAGATACCTAATGCCGAACATTTTTTTTTTTGCAAAAATTATTATGAGCGTACTCTTCTTATGAGATTACTCATGCCAGCCAAACCTCTTCAGTGGGACTGCAAAGTTATTTATAACGTTATTTTTTCCTGTACAAGTCTTCTGGACATGGACCTCCTAAAAATTACCTATATTAGTAGAAAAATAAACAACAAGTAAACACAAGAATAACATTAACTCATAGTCTACATGTAGTCTTAATGTAGTAATATTAAATACTAAAGTTAAACACGAAGTTTCCACAACTTAAAAACATGGTATAGTTTATTGAATTTACTAGTGAACCTAATATTGAGCCTAAAATTTTATTCGTGTAGCTGAAGACTTCCTAATAGTCGAGAATACGCTTTTAGTCACTAGAGTTATACCTACTTAATAAAACGGAATTTGAAATTCAATATTTTAGGATTTGAATATGAAATATTGGTTCTCGAAAGAATTGAAACGCTAACGATACTTTCACGACTTATTATTAACAACAAAGTGTCACATATAAGGCAGGTTTTATATTTGTCTGACGTGTCGCAGATGTATCGTATCGTGTTATGTATCGTGTTTGTTATGAGTTGTGACACTCTGACGCTATTTTGAATTGAATCGGTAAGGTCGTAGCTCTCGAAGAGTTTATACTTTCCTAACCTTTTTCCAGGAATCATCTGATTCTGAATCAGATTTTGAAAAAGATATTGAATTTACGGGCTAACAGTACATACGCATACTCTTTTCTGACACTCTGACATGACGCGGCCGCTTACCCTGCCCCCCGATCTCCATCGATCTGACGCAGATCGGGATCGCTCCTGACGCATCACATCAGAAACCACCATCATTATAAAATATGCTAAACATAAATAATATATATAACGGAGCAGGTACAGAGTATAGGCGCATTTCGTTAGCAATGATACAGCCTTTACCGCGATCTTTTGTACTAGGGCGGTGGATGAATCAGGGCGGTCCCTGATCTAGGGTGGCACATAATGTAAGGCGGAGCTTCAACTAAGGCGGCACGTCAACTAGGGCGGCCTTTGAACCATTACGACAGGTTTATTTGGATAGACTGATCCTATTAATACGAACATAGTAGAACCTAGAACACGAAAACAGTGTGTGGAATCATACTTTTTTTTATAGAACGGACTATACTGTTAGCCTTAAGGGCCCTGGAGCCTCTTACGGCTTTTACAGCTTCACCGTATTTTTCCTCCGTTTATATAATGCGAGCGCCAACGGTAATTTTAGGTAGCGGTAGATTTCAAACATTTGTTTTAGGATGCCTTCGAGCGCCGACACGTTACAAACATGTTTTGACTACGAACAATGTCGAAGCAGTGTTATTGTGATCATAGATGACCCTTTACTCCATCATACATTAATAATAAATAAAATTAACTCATCCTAGGTAGATATGGTGGGTAACTCAAAATCTCGATGGGTTTTTAAACATCCAGATCTTCCTAAGTATATGGGTACAATTCGGGGAATGGAAAAATTCGATGCCCAATTCTTCAGAGTACACTATAAACAGGCAACCGTTATGGAACCAATGAGTAGAAAGCTACTAGAACACGTATATGGTGCTATTTATGATGCGGGTAAGCTAATCATATTTACAAAAATATTTATTGTAAACATTAGAAATGAATGGAAATGTTCCAACGTTTATTTTTTAGTTTTTCATCCCTGGTAATTTCATATTATTTGACTGTTTATCACTAATAACTAAGAATATTAAGTAGTAAACATTGAGAACCACCTGGCGATGTAGACTGGGTCATTTGATAAAACAATATATCCCAGTGGCTCGATTTACACTAGAGACAAATTAATTTGTAATTGAGTAGATCTGGTTAGGGTCTCGATAATAAGTTTCCTGTTTCACAAAATCACACATTTGGTACATTACATTACACTACTTACTATGAGATGCAGTACAGACATTCAGTACATTTTCTCTTTTTTGTCGTGCACTCATAGTCGAGTTGTCGTGGTTATGAATAATCTGATATATTGGTTGCGGCTTTTGCGAAACTTCTCCATCGTTCTCTGTTATTTTTCAAACGCCTTTTAACTAACAGGTATCAGTCCCGTATCACTGAATAATACAAAGGTTGGAATATTCATTGCATCTGCATTTACTGGATCCGAAAGTGTTATTGTTTATGAAGCGATACAAAGCTCCAGTTTGTCTTTACCAGGGTAACTATTTTTATTTATTATATAAATTAATTTTCCTCTACACCATATATATCGGTTTTATTTTTATATAATTATTTTTTCGCACAGGTATATTTTTATAGTTTTAGACAACAGATTGGTTTAATGTTTATACAATTCAAAAATATTATGTGCAAAATGTCCATTAAATTGTCCATTTTATAAAGGAGCAGTTCACTCTTCTTCTTCTTCCTAACTTGGCAACCGGTCCTCTTTAGTGAAGACCATTACTGCCATTATTGAGTGAATTATAGTGTCATGTGTTATGACGATTCAGTATCCTAACAAGATGGTGGCTCCTTTGTTAGAACTTTCTAGGAAATTTTTGTGGGATCTCGGAGTGAATGCTTTGAGCTTATATTTATAATCCACTTCACTTATGCACAAAAACGAAACTATATCACGCCAAACGCCACCAATATTACATAACACAGGATCAAAACCTAAGCAAATGAATTAAAAATAAAAACCACAACATGTCACTTCAAGATCCCGCCAAAAACTCCCCAGCAGTTCACTCATGCTCGATGTTCTTATTAATAATTTTTTTTCTGTTTTTGAAAATAGAAATCAATTATAGGATGTTCAATTCAAACAATACTTTTTAATGTTACTATTTTGCATTTAATTTAAAAAGGGTTGAAGATTTTGCAATAAAATGTGGTTCATTTTATTTTTATTGAATGGTCTTAATTTTGATCTTGATTAGGTACTCTAAATTGTATATGATACATTTGTGCTGTGATCAAGCCGTAAGGCAATGAAAAGTATAGACAAAAGACTTAGCAATAGGCTAAATAAAGTAGTACCATTTGATGACTACAACAGGCAAGTGGTTT
Source organism: Saturnia japonica (assembly GCA_033032175.1). Classification (NCBI taxonomy): domain Eukaryota; kingdom Metazoa; phylum Arthropoda; class Insecta; order Lepidoptera; family Saturniidae; genus Saturnia; species Saturnia japonica. The sequence goes on from CM065317.1 coordinate 3,157,682, forward strand.
CCATGGTAGACTACCATACAGATGATATTAAAAGATCGGTTGGATGCGGAATATCAGCTCAATAATTAGTTGTTGGCTGATTAGGAAGATAAGTAGATATATCTAATGTCTACTGAAGAAGTGACCGATGAAGGAATTTTTTGATTTAAAAACTGATTCTTCAGCTGAACAACACAAGGTAGTATGTAAGATAGTGTCCTAATTTCATTTAATGCATACAGAGTCGTCAAAGCGATGTATGCGAACCGCATTTCTTACTGGATGGATAGTAAGGGACCTTCATATGCTACTAATGCTGGTTGTGGCAGTGCGCTGGCCTGTTTGCAACATGCCTACCGTAGTATAAACTCTGGGGAGTGTGCAGCCGCTATAGTTGGAGGTGCTAATTTTTGCAATCATCCTGCTGTATCAATTAACCTCAGAAGGTATATTTTATTTTGTTTTCCATCTTCCATAATTTCGATATCTTCATTTAATTAAAAGTTAGGAAAGCTTTAAGAAACTACGATTTTTATAAGCACTGGGTGTGGTTTTCTGTGTGTATGTGTTCTTATCGTGGTATTAATATATGCAATGATAGCTCAGTTAGTAGCGTGTACGGACTCCGCATTGATCAACGTGAGTTTGAATCCCCGCAACGAGCCTGAGCTTTCGTTGGAGGAAAACATCTAATTCTTCATCTTTTTCTAATGCTCGCATGGCTAGCTACCACTCTCAAGTAGAAAACCAATCGCCAAACACCCGCATGTTTGTTCCAGCAGTTGCAGTTGAGAGCCAGTCTTTCACTAGTCTTAGCATGCTATCATCTTGGGACACATTGTCATTTAAGATCAGATCAGATTGTGGCTAAAACGATAAAAAAACACCGCAGATTTAGTCGCGGGTATTAGCTAGTTTTCTAAATATATATATCCCACTATTTTATATCCCACATAGAAATTAAAATAATGATGATTTTACTGAACATTATTGGTATAAAGCTGCAGCCTTGGAATAAACCCACATCGTAAAGTTTCGAGTAAATCGTATACTAAAATTAAAAAAATCAGTGTGCAATTCACACGTGGTAGAAGTGAAACCTTCACATCTATGTTTTTTTAAATTCAGAAAGTGATCAAATACACACTAATTTAAAGTTTATGAAAATGTATATTACAAGTACTCACAATCATTATTCACAATATCATTTTCAATTAAGGCATCACCTTGCACATTTGAAATATCCACGGGAATATCATCTGAAAAAAGTACAAGCGTATAATACGTACATGCATATAAAACACCACGGTTGTTGTGATGCCTTTTCCCAACTAATAACTAAACAAAGTGGGATCTTCTGACAAGATTTTCGCTTTCTTTGTCAGAACTATCTAGGGAGTTTATTTGACATCTCAAAATTCAAACTGTACAATGTTCGCTGCTACTTTTGTAGTGGTGAAATTTGCAACTTATATATTTTTATTTTAGCGCCCTCTTGGGAGTTTTTGTGACAAAATGCAAACGTGTAATTTGGTAACGTAATTTGCAAAATCCATGATTTTATTTTATTATAGTTCTTATTTTAGCGCCCTCTATTGTTATTTCTGTAAGAACTGGAAAAAGTATAATTTCTCATCATTGATCATTCAAAATTATTCCCATACTGTTTGTACAGAGGCCGCTAACCGAAATAATTTCATTTCTATGACTAAAGTAACCTAACACAATATCAATCAGTAACAGAATATCATAAGTGGTCTAAAAAGTTTTTGTATCGTGCCTTTTTGGTGAGGTAAATAAATTCATTATTGGGTGGCAACAAATCTCTTTTGTACCATTTTACCATTGACTAAAACTTTCCTATCTCTTTCGCCCACGTTAAATCTTATGAATTAATGTGTTTGTCTCTTTTTATTGTCGTTTCATCGACTTTCAAATCACAACGATGCTAAAGAAATTTTCACTTCGAAAACTTTAGAATTTCAATAAAAGCAATAACAATTAGGCCTGAAGTTAAAAACTAGAGAGAGATTGCAATATTCAAGGTTATTATAAAGATTACTTTATAACCAAAAATGACTCTTTTTTCAGATTTGGGTTACTATGTTTAGACGGGAAGACGAAATGTTTCGACAAAAACGGTGATGGTTACGTAAGATCGGATGCTGTTAATGTTTTCTTCCTTCAAAAATCTAAGCATGCAAAAAGGTGAGTTCACAAAGAACAGTAAGATATAGGAATTACATAAAAATATTACAAAAACGAGCTCAGTTCGCCTGTTCTTCATAATACCCGCCCATAACATAACTGTTGAGCCGCTGTATGGATGAACTTCCTGAACGCGCCTGAGCTTTTCAGTATTTCCGGGCCGACGATACACTCGCACCCTTCTTGTATCAGGCTTAAACCCGAATCGCGACTCATCGGAAAACATAATTTTATCCCATTGTTCCTGGGTCCATGTTATGCGTTCTCTACACCAATCATATCGACGAGCGCGATTCCCGTGACGTATCGGTGGGCACCTGATTGGGCGTCGAGCTCGTAGGCCGTATTCATGCAGTCGATTTCGCACAATTTGAGGACTTACATCAACACCACTTGAAATTTGTAGCCTCAAACTTATCTTTCGAGCGGTTAACATCGGCTGGCGTCTTGTAGTCAGTTGTATGTACCGGTCTTGCCGAGTGGTTGTACTCCTTTTACGGCCTGGATGCTGTTCAGCGGGTTCTCCTGTATTATTGTAGCGCTGCCAAAGACGACAAATAACACTTCTATGAATGCCAAAATGTCGAGATACCTGAGATTAATTACTTCCCGCTTGCAACATCCCTACAGCTCTTTGCATTTCATCTGCCATCAAATGACGTCGCTTCATGACGTAAAGAATATCTAACAATTCAATTTTGTCGCTAACTTTATTTATATGGTTGGCAAAATTATAAAATCAAGACTAAACGTTGCAATTAAAACGCGCTTAAATTCAAACAAATTCGCAGTCATTTGAATTTTATGAAAAAACAAAACATAATCAAAAATTTTTTTACAACCAGCCCGTATGTCATCAATAACAAAAAAGTTTACTTACCTACGCACTTTGTTTGAGTAAATATTTAGAAATTAATTAATATAAATGGAAAATTTTGTAATATCACGCATGTTGCTTAGACTTTTTTGATGTGTGTAGTATAAACCGTACCTTGAGTATTTCTTACCACATTAATTATCACTGAATTATAATTGGTTTGTGAAAAAGGTCGCATATAATTGGATAATTTCTTAATTGCTTGCATCTGTGATGTACAACATATAACCGTAACCTATAACTGTAACCGTGGACCAGCGGCTTACAACAGGACAGAATACTCAGCGACTCAGCCAGTCGATCGAGTGCCTATGTCAGAGATTAACGTCCACTTATAGCGCACTATCGCCACCTTTACGATACTTTAGTTAATCATTCATTTATTGTTAACGTATTTGTTTAATACTTATTTTTTACTTAACACGACAGATGACCATTTTAAAGGTAGTAACTGACATCTCCACATCTCTTTTGCAAAAGCTATAGAATTTTTTTTAAGGACTTGTTTTAATATATAATTCCAATAAATTTTAATAGCTGAATATACATATATTAAAATGAAAAATAGTCAGTCAATATGGTTATTATATCGGGTAGTTGCAAAATTTCTCCAACTACAATAAAAATGTAGATCTACGTCAGTTTGGTCGTGTTAAAATAAACGGTAATCGTAATAATTCACAAATTTTAGATCGAATTTAGATATAACTTATTATGAATTAAAACCACGATCCACAGTGTAATCGCAGAATTAAATTATAGCAAAGACCGCAAATGAATATCAATTTTAATTACAGAATTTATTGTGAGGTGTTCAACGTTCAAGGGTGTTACACGACGCCGCTTAATGAAAACTTTTTACCTATACGTGAAGTTGATTTTATCATAAAATATCTTGAAAGTTTCTACTCTGGAATCGGTATAGATCCTGATAACGTAGAATATGTTGAATGTTCTGGTGTAGGTAATTATTATTATTATTTTGGAAAAATAGTGCACAAATCTTAGTGGTGCATTCGAAGAATTATGGTTCCTCTAAGAGGTCATTTTAAAACTAATTTGAATCAATCGTCAGAGCGCCACGTCGAGTGAATTTGGTTTAAATAGGTACTATTATAATCTAAGGCGAATATTTTTTATGATATCATAGTTTAGTGGTAAAGCGTAAATAATTCTCGCCTCAACCGTGTTGCACTACAACTATTGATGCATTCTGACAGCTTTACATTGACTCAATTATAAACGTGGAATTATTTATTTGGGAATTGTTGATCAGGGAATTATGTCAGTATTATTTTCACGTAATTCTATACACTAGCGATCGCCCTAAGGTCGAAATTCGACCAGCGACTTTTTGATCATAGACTATTTTCTGCTTGACATTTACAGTATTCATAAATAATGAGTACTATCTACATCACTAAAAAAAAAAAAAGCTAGGGGATGGGCAGCAGCATCCCCCAGTTAAACAACAAAAAGCAATATCTGCGCTCGCCAACCCGCATGCCCAGCGTGGCGAGTATTGGCAAATCCCCCCTATGAAACCGACAAGAACGTCCAGGCCCCCAGTCCCCGGCGGCCCCGCTATTCCTAGTTTCGGTAGCGGCTATGGTAACGGCGGGGCAGGGGGTGCTAAGAATCCCCGGAAGAGTTCTAGCTACCGACCCCCACGACAACTGGCCCTGGCAACATATAATAATCGCACTTTGAGGACTGACGAGAAGATTGTCGAACTGGAAGAGGAAATAGACAAATTACGCTGGGATCTTATAAGATTATCAGAAGTCCGAAGAGAGGGTGAGGACACGATAATCATGCAATCCGGTAACTTGTTCTATTAAAGGGAGGGCGACCAACAGTCCCTAGGTTGTGTCGGGTTTATCGTCCGGAAGTCTCTCATTAACAACATCGTGACCATCGACAGTGTGTCGAGCAGGGTAGCGTACCTGATACTCAGAATATCCAAAAGATATTCTTTGAAGGTCATATAGGTTTACCCACCGACCTCGGCATACCCTGATGATGAAGTGGATGTTTTGTATGAGGACATTAGTAGGGTCATACATACCTCGAAAACCCACTTCACTGTTGTAATGGGAGACTTTAACGCAAAGCTGGGCAAAAGAGATGGTGAAGAGTTGGGAGTGGGGCAATTTGGTTATGGGCAACGGAACCCTAGGGGCCAGAGGTTGGCCGATTTTATGGAGAAAAAGGGAATCTTTATGATGAACTCTTTCTTCCAGAAGCTGCCTCATAGGAAATGGACCTGGATGAGCCCCGATTATTCCACGAAAAATGAGATAGACTTCATCATGACCACGAAGAGACAAATATTCAATGATGACACTGTGATCCACAGAGTGAAAACCAGCAGTGATCACCGAATGGTTAGAGGCACATTGAATATCAATCTAAAAATAGAAAGGTCTCGCCTGATGAAGTCTACGCTCCGACTCTCTAATGCTCAACTCCAAAAACCCGAGAGCTTTCAACTCGAATTGAAAAACCAATTCGATTGCCTAGATAGTTGCGTCTCCATAGACGATATTAGTAATAGGCTGATAGAAACTGTCCATGCGGTTGGGTCCAAGTTCTTTAAAACTCACCTTAACAATAGGACACAAAAGATATCAGATCAAACCCAAAAACTCATGGCGGATCGGCGTGGTATGGCGCTGCAGTCTTCCGATGATGCTAAGTCCTATAGGCAGCTCAATAGATCTATTCATAAATCCTTGCGACACGATGTCCGGTCTTACAATACCAAAAGTATTAAAGAGACGATAGAGCAGAATAAAGGCTCCAAAGTGTTCGTAAGGAATGCATCTATTGGGCAGAGCCAGTTGACGAAGCTGAAAACGGATGATGGCAGCGTAGCGTCCACCAAGCCAGAGATATTAAGGGAGATCGAAAGGTTCTATGGACCGTTATATACCTCGTCAACTAAGCCTGTTACCAGCCCGGCTAAAGATCCGAGAGCCGGGCTGACCCGACACTATACCGAAGATATCCCCGACATCACCCTGTACGAGATTAGGATGGCCCTTAAGCAGCTTAAGAACAACAAGGCGCTGGGTGATGACGGAATTACATCAGAGCTTCTTAAAGCGGGTGGAACACCGGTACTTAAGGTCCTGCAGAAGCTCTTTAATTCCGTTATACTCGAGGGTAAAACGCCGGAAACGTGGGGCGGCAGCGTGGTGGTGCTGTTCTTCAAGAAAGGTGATAAAAACTTATTGAAGAACTATCGGCCCATCTCGTTGTTGAGCCATGTTTATAAGCTGTTTTCGAGGGTCATCACAAATCGTCTCGAGCACAAGTTTGATGACTTCCAGCCTCCCAAACAAGCCGGTTTCCGAAAAGGCTTTAGCACCGTAGACCACATCTATACGCTGCGGCAGATTATACAGAAGACTGAGGAGTATAATCTGCCTTTATGCTTAGCGTTCGTGGACTACGAAAAAGCCTTTGATTCGGTCGAAACCTGGGCAGTGTTGCAGTCTCTCCAGCGGTGCCGTATTGACTATCGATATATCGAAGTGTTGAAGTGCTTGTACAAGGTGTCCAGAAAGGGTATCGGGTATTTGTTTTCACGCCATATTCAAAACGGGGCGTCTAAAGGGTGCGGGGAGGGGTTCGTGGCGTCCGCCATTTTGTGGAGTTTTAGTCACGATGGAACAGTACTCGGGGACGCATCGCGCATTTTTCGTACGAGCGTATTATCGTAATGGTGATTCAATAGTGACTGCTCAACGTCTCTATCGTGCGGAATATCGTACACGCCACGCGCCAAGTGACGATAGCATTAGGAAATGGATCAGGATGTTCGAGAATACAGGTGCGACAGTTAAAATTCAAAACTCTGGTCGTCCTCGTTCAGTTCGCGATGAAGAAACAATTGAAGAAGTTGAGGCGTCGGTTCGTCAAAATCCGTCTTTATCCATCCGAAAGCGAAGCCAAGCGTTGAACAAAAAAAAATCGTGTTTAAATTCGATTTTAAAGAAAGACTTACATCTAAAAGCCTATAAAATTCAATTGGTTCAAGAATTGAAGGATACGGACTATGCTAATCGACTGAATTTTGCGAAAGAAATGCTGCAGCGATTTAACAACTTTAACAACATACTGTTCAGTGACGAAGCAAATTTTCACCTGTATGGTCATGTTAATAAGCAGAATTGTCGGTACTGGGCAGTGGAGAATCGAGACGAAAGCATGAACGACCCTGCATAGCCCAAAGGTCGTTGTTTGGGCCGCTATGTCTGCTAAAGGCATAATTGGTCCTTATTTTCATGAAGATCCACGAGGCCGAGCAATTAATGTGAATAGTGACCGTTATTGCGATATGTTGCGAAATTTTTTGGTCCCAGAGTTGCAGGAGTTTGCAAGTTTCAACTCAAGAACGTGGTTCCAGCAAGATGGGGCCACTTGCCATACCTCAAATGACTCAATGGAAGTTGTTAACGAATTATTCCCTAATAAAGTCATTTCGCGAAGGGGTAACATCAACTGGCCTCCCAGAAGCCCCGACCTTAGCCCGCTTGACTATTTTGCATGGGGATACCTTAAACGTAAGGTTTATCAAAACAATCCGACGAATCTAACCCAGTTAAAGCAAAACATCAGGTCAGAAATGGCAGCAATATCGATAGCTATGTGTCAACGTGTTATCGCCAATCTTCGTTTCCGTTTAGAAGAGTACCAGCAACGTAACGGTCATCATTTGGATAACATCATCTTTTCCAAATAATTCTCCAATTCATATGCTAATAATAAACAATAAACTTTTTTATTGCATACAAATAATTTTTGTTTCATTGAACTTACAAATACCCGATACCCTTTCTGGACACATTGTACAACAACGCCACCATGTCGGTCCGAGTACAGGAGCAGTGCACGAAGGCAATTCCTTTGAGAAGAGGCGTTAGACAGGCTGACGTAATATCTCCGAAACTGTTTACCGCCGCTATAGAGGACGCCTTCAAGCTCCTGGAATGGCAAGGACTCGGCATCAATATCAATGGCGAGTACATCACTCACCTTCGATTTGCTAACGACATCGTAGTCATGGCAGAATCGCTGGAAGATCTTGGCACAATGCTCGATGGCCTCGACAAAGTTTCTCAACAGGTGGGCCTTAAAATGAACATGGACAAGACGAAAATCATGTTGAATGTCCATGTGGTGCCCACCCCAGTATCAGTTGGGAACTCTTGTCTAGAAGTTGTTGAAGAATATGTCTACCTGGGACAAACAGTCCAGTTAGGTAGGTCCAACTTTGAAAAAGAGGTCAGTCGACGAATCCAACTCGGCTGGGCAGCGTTCGGGAAACTGCGCGACGTCTTCTCGTCCAAAATACCTCAGTGCCTCAAGACAAAAGTCTTTGACCAGTGTGTGTTGCCAGTGATGACATACGGCACAGGGACGTGGTCGCTCACTGTGGGCCTCATAAGAAAGCTCAAGGTCGCTCAGCGAGCTATGGAGAGGGCTATGCTTGGTATTTCTCTACGAGATCGAATCAGAAATGAGGAGATCCGTAGACAAACTAAGGTAACCGACATAGCCAAATGGATTAGCAAGTTGAAGTGGCAGTGGGGGGGCACATAGTTCGGAGAACTGACGGCCATTGGGGCAGAAAGGTTTTCGAGTGGAGACCACGCACCGGAAAGCGCAGCGTAGGACGGCCCCCCACTAGATGGAAAGACGACATAATAAAGGTTGCTGGGAGCCGTTGGGTGCAGGCCGCACAAGATCGGTCGCTTTGGAGATCTATGGGGGAGGCCTATGTTCAGCAGTGGACGTCCTGCGGCTGAAATGATGATGATGATGACATCACTTGCTGTCACTTTTCGTTGAGTGACAATGTCAATATTTTGAGGGGTCTAAGTCCAATGGCACTATTAAGTTAGGATTCACAGTACCTATTAATTTATTTAATTTAATGTATTAGTAACAGATATTATAGATAAATTTTAGCTTTCTGCACTCCTTCTCCATATAAACTTTAACCATGCCAAATCTCACAGTCTTCCGTGCACGCAATACACTTAAAAAGGTACCGAAAACTTTTGCTTCACTTATTAATATATAGATTCAAGGAATAGGTAAAATTCCAGTTTATACGTTTATTTTAATTTATTACCAATTTCAAAAATCTAGCGAGCCCTTATATAGCTCTGCTTTTTTATAATTGTAATAATTTTGATGTTATTTAATAGGTATTGCAGAAGCGGACAGTAATGAGTTGGAAGCAATTGGACAAGTTTACGGAACAAAAAATCCTATTAAAGTGGGAAGTGTAAAATCTAATATGGGTAACAGTGAAGCCGCATCAGGACTGTGCTCTCTCACAAAAGTATTATTGTGTTTTTTTGCCTAATATGTCACAATCATTATTAAACCAGGATTACATTAGCAAGTACTTCCAGCAATTTCTTAGACAAGGTCTTGTTGAATAGTACATGCAATATTTATGACGCAAGATAATTTTTCAAGTGTTCAGCAAGATATTTATATTCATACACATGCAGTTATTATTGCCAATGTACCGGGTGAAACAGTATCTAGTTTAAAAATCCCTAGCTGTAGTAAATTTTAAACTACTGATATGGTAGTATTGTTATGCATAGAAAGAGATACAAGGTATAGAAGTGGGTTGAAGACGGTATGAACATGTTTTTGAAGTGAAAATTTCTTTAGCCGGGTTGAGTGATTTTTGATAGGGGAAAACTTATGGGTTCTCGTAACCTTAGCGTCACCAATGACCTCGACATGCTCTACATCACAGACATGCTCTGCGTTACAGACATGCTCTGTAATAATTCAGACTACAATTGATTTAAAAATTCAAAATTGAGTTTTCACTTCTGTCGGCTGTCCTTATTGACCATAGATTTTAATGACTGCCTCTGTTTTTCATTTATTAATTATGTTATTCTTTACATGTGTTATCTCACTATCCTTTATGCAGTTCTTGCTTTTCTACTAGCTGTATAATTTCATTTATTATTACATTTTTTGATACTTTATTATTACTTGATATAATAAAATTACTGGCCTTTAAATGTCCCACTACTGGGCAAAAGTTTTTCTCGAGTAAAGGCGCGGGCTTCGCAACCATATTCCGTCACGACTTATTGCTAATTTAAATAGATACTGAGAAATTTTGTATTTTTCCCCAATACAGTGGTACTAAAAGAACATTACTTACGGGTCTGAAATTGTGGATACCTGTACGATATTTAAACCACGTATCTGCATTCTTCATGGGGAGTGTTCCGAGAAATTGTTTGGATTCATCCTGGCTGCTGAATTTTACCATCGGACATCGTACGAATCGTAAATTCTATCTACACTACCTCTATGTTCAGCGTTCCACAACAGTGCGTTTCTTAAGGCACATTCTGCCTCGGACAATCACTCTGTGGAACCGGCTGTCGCCCGAGGTCTTTCCAAGCCGTTATGACCTGGTGTCCTTCAAGAAGAGAGCTTATTTTTCCATAAAAGGCCAGCAACGCATCTAAGAGCCCTCTGGTTTTACAGATGTTTGTGGGCGGCGGTGATCACTTTCCATCAGGTGCGCCACCTGCCCGTTGCCCTCTTTTTATCATAAAAAAACTTAACCACCACTAAATCGATAATCGATATAGAAAACTTTATTTTGTAAACAATATCAAGTGAGAAGTAATTGCTGGAAGTTCATAATGGCGTTTGCACATGTGACTTGTTGCAAGCTTTGCAATATGCAACTTTTATAGTAGTTAACTTGCCACAACTGTTTACACAATTGAAATTACTTGTGGAAATCAACATCTGAAAGTTTTATTGTTACGTAGTCTAATCTTCACTTTAGACTTTTCTATTTTAAGCATAATAATATATTTATATTAAAGTTTTGTAGATGGTTGATCATCTATTATGTAAGTACTCCTATGTTAATTTGGTTTAGTAAGAGAATTTTCGAAATTAAACTAAATTTGAATTACTAAAAATTTAGTTGAAGAAACCGAATCAATAATTTCTGCAGCTTTTCTACCAATATGTTAAGTAAGTATGTAACTAGGAGACTATTTTCACGATATTATACACACGCATATTCGTTTCAGCTTTGCTTAGCTTACCACGCTAGTCAGTTACCAGCTAATCTCCATTATAACGAGCCTTTAAATATTTCTTCAATTAAAGACGGGAGAGTGCAAGTTTTGACAGATAATGCTGCTTTTAGCAGAGGTTTTACGGCAATAAATAGCTTTTCTTTTACGGGTACTACCTACCATGCTCTTTTAAAAGGGCATTATAAAGAGAAGGTAAGTTAATTCTTTGCAAGTTATAAATAAATATAATCTAAACTATTAAGAACACCAACCTAAAATGATTTACAACGTATAGCCACTCATCTTACCTATTGCCGTTGTTTTCACATTTTCTATGGTGGCAGTTCCGGACATTAGATATTTTCAGATAATACTGTACGGTTATTTTTGTAACTATTGTATAAAATTGTGTTATATAATTAATAGTATTGGATATTTTCAGATAATACTGTACGGTTATTTTTGTAACTATTGTATAAAATTGTGTTATATAATTAATAGTATATCCTAAATGTAAAATGTAATCAGCTTGGCTTACTTTATTAAAAATTTCAGAACAATAACCGTTATAAAAGTGAAATTCCATATCTCATTCTTACTTCGGGTAGACAGGAAACTTGGTTGGACCTACAATTAAGCTTGCTCAAGTGTCATCTCATAGACCCAGAACTTATTGGCCTTCTACATAATATTTACCGAACTGATACACCTGCGCACGTATACCGAGGGTATGCCATTCTTGGTAAGTTACTTTATAAATTAAGAATAAATACTGTTCAGTCTTTGGTACTCTTTGCTAAGCGAGAATTGTGACTGACCGCGTAGGTCTACCATCGTACCGAAGGAAATGGCAGTCATACCAGATAGTCGCGGCCGAACGTTTATCTTTTGTGTGAGTGTTTGGCCGCCAGTAACAAAAAAAAACAGGCGTGAAAAACGAATTTGTAAGTGATTGGAATACGTTTAGATTGTGCTACGACGCTTATAAAAAGAATCAACGTGAAGCAGGATATTCCAGAAGAACGGTGACTGAATTTACTTTGCTATTTGCAGAATCCTTTCCGGCTTTGTGTACTGATATTAGTTGTGAAATCATCATTCGTTCATCACCCTTCGATAATTAACGTTTTATATCATTTCTTTCAAAGTTGTTAAAATCATCAACAATTACATAGCTTGATTTTAAAACAGTAAATTTTAGCTTCTATTATATATGTTAAATTTTTAGGGCTTTTGGTAGACCGCTGGCCAGTGTAGATATAGTCTTGGCACTACAAGAGTTTTCAATAGCTGGTACGGTCTATTCCAGGAATTATCCGAATTATATTCATCTTCAATAATATTGGATTAACTATCTCTAGAATATATAGATTCAAGAACATATATGATAAAATACAGAATATAATATTTATTTTACATGCCTATAAATTATTTCTTTTAATACAGAGTTAAAGGAAACATTTCAAAATTTACATTTCTTGGCAGATGCTGACTATAGAGGCCGTACTGCATGTTTAGCTAAAAGTGTTGCATATTATAATGATACACCAGGGCCCGTGGTGTTTGTGTACAGTGGTATCGGATCATCACTGCCTACTTTAAGCTTGAAACTGATGAAAGTGCCAATCTTTGCTCAGTCTATGCAAAGGTATGTTGCATAATTTTAAACCATAGAAATAATTATTGATAATCAAACGAACTTACCTTGTACGTGATGTACGATTGTAATTTTGTAATATGCGTCGCTATAGGATTACAGCTGTTTACATTTAGTACCGCAACGCGACTTTCCTCAATTACCATGATTTCAAAGCTAAAATAAAAATAAAAACATAGCGCATCATTAATCTTTTAATTTCGATTCCACTGCTTACTTTTTATAGGTATTCTTTTGTACATTTAAATTAATAACGTATATTATGCTTTTCTTTATATAGATCTCATAAAATTCTTGAGTCAAAAGGGTTTGACCTTATGAGTCTTTTGACTGATACTAATACCACAACAGATGTTGAATTTACGGATGTGATGATTGGAGTAAGTGCTATGCAAATAGCTTTTACAGATTTATTGTACAAGATGGGTATTGTTCCTGATTTAATAGTTGGTAAGTTATTAGATACTATCATAATATTATGGTAAGGTTGTGGTGATTGAATGCTTTTGCTAAAAAACTCATGATCCAAAGCCCTCCTATTTCAAAACCGTTAAAATGTAACAGCGATAAATTAGTACATAATTCGTATATATTTAGTAAACATTATTTACTACTACTGCTAAATAATTATTATTTTGAATTTAGTTAGTAACAACACCGACTTTCGGCGTGGGAACATGTCTAAAAACAAGGTTTTTCGGGGTATCAGGGCTGTACAGCCCAACTGAGGCACAACCAATGCGCATATGATGCATAGCTCGCTTAGTGATTCGATTGAGCGCGTTGCTGTTCAGGATCAGCTGGAGAATATCCAGTTTCAATTTACGCAGGCCAGCAACACGGTGGCGACTGATGATTATTTTTAATCTCTTACTGATCGCGATTTTTTTAGGATTGTACGGCGCTTATTATCTGGCACAGAATTAACACATTGCTGTACATATTTATAAAAAAGCGTGGATATTCGATACAATTTCTCATTGTATCGCTACTTGAATTAAGATGTATAGACGTATGATCAAGTATTAGACTTGACTGATAGTAATTGCGATATTATCTAAAAACAACATCGATTGCCGAACGGCACCAGTAACATTCACTATTTCGCAAATATAATGTTAAAAGCACTATTTGTCAAAATCTAAGTTCAAATTTATTTATCAGATTATTAACATTATTTTCTCACAGTTCAAGGGAATGCTGAAATTGGTGTTTATGCATTATTGTTTAGACCAAATATAATGGAAAATATAAACTTACTGCGAACTATTTCGGAAAAGTTCCTTACCATTACATTATTAATGAAAGTCCCATTACACATAGTTTTCCTATTTTAAAGGTTGATAATTTAATTTATTTACTATTTTACACTAGTTCTGATTGAGATGTTAAAAGTATTTTTATATTAATTGTCTTAAATGACGTAAATCTCATAAAAAATAACGAAAATTTTTACATTAATATTTAAAAAATATGCAAAATTATTAGAATATTCCCTTTGTTCTGAATTATTTTATATTGTTGGGTTAATAATTTCATCCTTGTAAAAGCTACCACAAACATATTGAACTGACAGACAAAAAATATTATTGTTCTTATTTATATTTGTCTATAAATATAATTATAACAATGTAAATCATAGCGAATGGATTACTAAACACAATGGTATAATAAAGAAATAAAAAAACGTTTCAGTTTAATTACACTTTTGCTGACAATTATTTATTGTGAATTTTCCAAATAAATGAATAATAATTTATTAAAGCGATGCTATAAGATTTATAAACCTTTCCATTGTTAATGTATATTTTAAAATAAAATACAGTAATATTATTTTCATTAGGTAATGAGCTGAATTATCTAACGTATTACATGCTACCAATACAACAAGGTTGAATGTGTAAATTTTGATAAGAAACTTACCCCATTCTTCCTTCCATGTCAACTTAAAATTATTTGTAAAAATCTAACTTAAAATAATATAGTATTTTCAAATCATGAAATGTGAAGCAATCAATGAGCCCAAGGTAATTCATTTGAGCTCAGGTTTACTGATAGTTATACTGCTTTATCAACAGGCCATAGTATTGGAGATATGGTTTGCGGTTATGCCGATGGTTCGCTTACAGCAGAGCAAGTTTTGATCTCAAATTATATTCAATTTAAGATTTGGAACGACATACCTATTATGCATGGAGCAATGGTAGCTGTTGGACTTGGACATGATCAAGTGTGTAATGAGTAGCAATTAATTTCTTACCTAGTAAATGTATTGCTAATTACATATTTTATAAGAACACGCGGGATATAACAGGTTTTCTCATCTTTAAGTGGTGATAAATATCGAGTAATTTCCTTGTATACTTATAGATACAATACTTGTTATATTGAGCGTGCGTGTTGAATGCAGAGTTAAGGAATTAGATAGCACTGTAACCTAATTAGAATTATTGCTGTTGATAATGACGATGTCGATAAATCTTAAAGCTGTTTTAAATTTAACATTTTAATATTGGTTAACATAAACAAAAACTAATGTTTAATAATTTTAAAAAATATCTCTGAAATTTAATCAAGATCAGAATCGTTTTTAGACATTTCTCTTGCTTGGCGATGTATTTAAAAATGTTTTATGTTTGTAACATAAGTTGGTGGATTCGCATCAGTCATTATTAAAAGCAAAAGATAACATGAAACTGCAACTTCAGTATTAACGCCATCAGTAAGCGTATGAAGCGTTGTCAAAAACAGCACTTACATTACTACAGCAAAGGGAACGTAAGGCGAGGCATGCGGACGGCACCTTGCATCTACCTAGATGCTCCCACTTTTCACGTCAGGCTCCAACTGGATTAAACTCGTGCGCTTATAATAACTTTGTAAAAAACAAAAAGGATAAAAAATGCAGTCCTGTATTATAATGAAGCAATGGTGGACAGTGGTATCGTGTACGGACAAGCGTCTGTCGATATTGAAAATTACTGGGTAGAGGAAAACATCATGATGAAACTAAGCTTGGTTAGTGAAACTTTATCCTGATACACTTGGCTAACTAGCATCTTCGAGTGCAAAAATCTGTTGCTTTGAGAGACGTGTTATTTGTAGGTTTTCATAATTTAACGTAAAATCGCAAACTGTAAACAGATAATAATTAAAAGAAACATATGCGTCACTCACTCTTCGTTATTGTTTTTCAATTATAATGCACCTATTCTCGAGTATAGAACAGTAATTTCAACAATTCAGTTTAATAAAATATATTTTTAGTTAAAACGACTCTGTCCCCCCGGAATAGAAGTTGTTTGTCACAATAGTCCAAAATCGTCCACTATATCAGGACCCTGCAATGCCACTAGACGATTTGCAGAAGAGTTGAAAAATTGCGGTATATTTGTCAAAGAGCTGGATTGCCGTAATATTCCCTTCTATTCAACACATATCGCTCATACTGGTAAGATTCAATACAAATTTATTTATATAGTTAACATGACTAATTTTGAAACATACAGTCAACTCGCGGTGTCTAAGTCTACTATTATGTATGTGGTGTTTTTTTTTTCTTCGTTCACGTGAATAAATACAATAGTTGATAATTAGGTAAGATGTAATGTTATGATAATTACTGTATTTAGATGGCATAATATTACAGAAAATTACTTTAGATTTTCATTTTGAATTTTATACTAGACTAGCTGTGCTCGCAACGTCGTTCACGTGGCGTGCCGCTATAGGATCGATGATAATGTATAATATGAATATCGTAATTATAAATGACTCCAAGAATAGCTAATATAAATAGAGAAAAAAAGTAAAGTAAGTGTAAGTCGGAAGTCGAGGCTCTCCCAAACTGCTTTAACCGCGTGCACTGGTGTAATCGTTAATGATACGCAAATACAATTGTTGACCTATTAATAATATTGGACCTTAGTATATCTAAAAAAAAGTCAGCGATAGCATATAACTGTCTCATATACATAAGCCACAATAAGATATTTTGTGACAAAGATTTGTGGAAAATTAAAAAGTGGTTTATAAGCATCATTTTTAGACATGGCATAATCCTTACAAACAAAAATTACTTCATCATAAAGACAATTTTAAGAAGTTAAATTTTGCTCTTTAGAGTTTTTTATTAGGACACATAGTTTAGGAGATAATGAAAAATTTAAATCGTTTTTACTTGCGGGAGGAACAATTATGATAGACTGGATGAATGTGTTGGCGGCGCAGTGTATGTCGGATAAAATTAATACGAGTGAAACCGTAGGGCACAGCTAGTATAATATATAAGTATTATTATGCAAGAGTAAACCCAGTAAACTATGTTATTGGTAACATTACCTAGCGCATACAAAAACAAACAGTTCTCATCACCAACACGTGCTAGAGCGTCATATAGGGCCATGCGAGAAGCAGTAGTGGTTATTAACATAAAATGTATAATGATTCCATTTGTTCGCCTGGTTTTAACTTAAATCAGTTTTTGTATAATTTTTTTCGTATTTCGAATAACATAATTTTTCGCATTAAAAAGTATCATAAAAATTGATCCGGGTAAATATTTATCATCATACCTAAAATTAAAACCTTTCCAATAGCTTCTGCGTGATACCTGCGCGATAGATGACATACGTACAGACAGACAGATGGTCATGCAGAAAAAAAATTGGTGTTTTGGTATCTACATATATCGATTACAATCTACACGACTCTTAAAATAGAATTGAAAATTAATTTTTATTTAATGTATAGACCTTCGTTACAGTTTTATTATATGTATAAATTATGGATTTCAAAAAGACAGAAGAATAAATATAAACCTGATCGAGTTTCTTATCGATTCTTCTCGATAACTGGAATCTTTTCCGAACCGGCATTAGTGTTTTGTGTTCCTAAGTGATTTCTTAGGGCCTAAATTGAATAAAAATTATTATGATTTTGTTTTTTTATTTATTTTGATTGATTATAAGTCTCCAGGCTCTTGTTTCTAACTAGGTACCTATGTCCTGTACCAAATACAATGATAAAATCAATAACTACATTTTCAGAAAGTTTAGTAACAAGGCTCTTGGAGGAAGTTATTAAAGATCCAAAACCACGCAGCCCCAAGTGGCTGTCAACGTCAGTTCCTGAAAGTTTGTGGAATACTCCCGCCGCTAAATTTTCTTCTGCTGAATATCACTCAAAAAATTTACTTGTAAGTCTGAGTTGAAGTTGAGTATTGTAAGTAATAATAAGAAATAATGTATTTTCCATTTCATGGGTTTATTTAGACTTTTTTACCAATCGGTTTGCAGTATAAAGTTGGTAATAGCATATTAAGCTTCAAAGGTCTAGCTCTAACTCTATCTGACTTTAAAAAGACCAACAAAAAATTCAACAAAAGCATTATGTCTATTTTCTACGGAGTACCCACAATAAGCATTTTTAAATTTGAAATAACCGGGAGCGACAGTAGTACGATTAATGTGTGTGCCCGAACGATGGCATTCAGTAGTCCATGGGAGCGCAGCCGTGGGCAACGCTAGTTATGTAGACAAAGATACTGCTAAATAATATGAATAATTTTTACTGCTAATTGATTACAAGGAAAGTTTTGTCTATGCGTCTTGCATTGCACTTTAGTAGCTTGCCGCTACGCAAATATGCGTCATCGCTGCGTGAACAGAGCTTCTTTTGCTTATACGCAAGCTGCAAGCATGCGTATAAAAATTAGCAAATGACGTAATCGTGCTTATGAAGTAACGCTACTTGGACAATTGGCCTAACTTTTAACAAGGCGACACAATCTACAATATCATTAAACTTATGACATTCCCACTGGCACGACTAATATACATAGTATTATCATTCGTGATTCTATTACTTAGATACTGGCATTGGTGCTTCAAATAATTGAAAGTATAAATAACTACACCGAGTTTTTTTTCTTATTTAAATAAAGCTAGTAATCTCAAATAAGCTACTTTAAAAATACATATTACAATATGTTTGGAATACGGAGTCATTGGCTGCATCGTACGATGCCGCGACCGCTGTGAAATGTATTGTATGCGCGGGGCAATCATTCTGCGCGGGCACTGTGCCTCCCCGCCCCCCTAGCTTCGTCTGACGGTGCTCTGCTCGCACGTACGTTAGACCGCTTCGTGCTTTGGCAGTGAGCTCGCGTTTTTTTGTTTTCTATGCGCTACGTCATTTCGGACGTTCGGCTAGCGCAGAGATATATGTAATTTACGGTGGTGTTAAGGTTTTGCAGTCTGCAGTCCAAGTTGACGGAGCAAGGTCAAGGTCACCGCCCGCTCCTAACGAGGTGATTCTCTTTTATTTACTGTGTATCGCAGCAGTAAATCCAAGAGGAATTGATTCACGATAGATTAAAATCCGGGCCCAGCACATATTTCGCGAACCTTCTAGAACACAATATATGTCCGTATTCTGAAAAGTAAATTTAATAAGGAATCATTTATAAATAGGGTTTTCAAATATATATTTGCCACTTGCATGTGTTTGATTTTAAAAATGGTTTGTTACTAATGTTGTTTTGCTTACTCGGTGTTCTAAGCTCTTGATAGCTGTAACTGTTCTACGGTCACAGGAATTCATAACGAGCTATACGGATAAAAAACGGATGACAATACATTCGAGCCGTAATTAAAAATTGATATAACTACAATTTGAAAATACATACATTTATGATATTTCTAGATAGAATTATAGCGTTATAATAATAAAAATAATAATCCCTAAAGTTTTCAAACTCAATCAGAAACCAGTACTTTTTGAGGAAACAGCGAGGCATATACCAAAATCTGCAGTAATTATCGAAATAGCAGCTCACGGTCAATTACAATCGATTCTGAAACAGTCTCATGCAGTAGAATCATATATATCTTTAAGTAAACGCGGATATGATGATCCAGTTAAGTTTCTACTTGAAGCTATTGGAAGGTTAGTTAACTAGTTAAATTCATTGTACTTTTACGTAACTTGCACAAGTAACTAATTTTCTATATCCTCATCGGTTCTATTGACGGCAAATTTGAGTGCCAATGCATACAACCGCTTGCTCGATTGAGGCAGAGCATGAAACCAATAATTGACCCTAATTTTAAGGATTTATATTCAATCAGCAAAATGTAGCAGTTGAGGATAGTTGGTCCATACAGTAATCGTACTGCAATTTAATAAATCTGTCCGCTAAGCCACACATAAGAGACGGGTAGGGCACAGAGAAATTTATTTGTCAACAAATCCCTACAAAAGATCGCAGCCAAATAACCTTGTGTTTTGTTCCTGCAGTGAGTAGGTTTTCCAGAGCTTTTTAGAGTAGCGGGTTCAATGTCGACAACGGGCATTTGATATCTATGGTATTACAAGCGTTCATTGGCTACGGCAGCCACTTCCCATCAGGCGTGCCGTATGCTTGTTTGCCACTTTTGTTGTATATATTAAAATAAAATAAAATAAAAAACAAATCTTCAGCAGAAACAACAACCAAAAATTACATTAAACTTTGCAAAGGGGATTGTGTATGTGATGTGATTTGATTAACTTCCAGGTTATACGAAGTTGGTTTAAATCCGAATGTAAGTGTGCTGTATCCTGCAATAGAATACCCGGTATCAACATCGACTCCTCTTCTTTCTCGTTTTATTGAATGGGAACATAGTGAAGACTGGTATCATTTTATAAATTCGTACACTTTCATATAAATAATTTAATTTTACTTGGTTTAATAACTGTTAGCCTATTAAAAGAATTAAAAATAATTTGGCGATGACGTAGAGATTCTTAAAAGCCTGAACGAATGTTCTACCATTTCTAGATAGTTTTTCTATTCATGCGATGTAAAAACTGAGAATTTCAAACTTTTCATTATTGGATGAACACTTTTGAGATAATTCTGAGCTCACATTTATTGCAACTGCATTAATTCAAATTCCTATAAAATTTTCTATTTACTTTTATTTATACTTCACTGAAATCAACTTAATTATTTTAAACTCATTTAACATATGATTTTTAAGTGGTAAAATATTACCTGTTATATATTTTCAATTACTTTCAGGCCAACTTATGAATATCACCCCAAAAACATAATAATTTCTAAGTCTCAGAAATTCATTATATCAATAGAAGATGATGATTATAAATATATTCAGGGAAATGTTAGAAATGGTAATGTTTTAATTAATTTAGACTTTAAACGTATACTTTGCATCTTGAACTCCAAATTTAATGACATCTGTTACTCTAAAATAATGAAACCATTGTCTTCGCAGAATTGGTTTATTCTAAGGGAAGTTGAGAGATGAGACTAAAATTAAATTATTTTCCTGTTTTAATTTACTATCTTGTCATTTATACTATTTTCTAGGTAAGAATATATTTCCTGAAGCAACCCTTTTACTCCTCGTGTGGAATACTCTAGCCATGTACCACAGTGTGGACTACAGGAAGTTATCAGTAGTATTTGATACGGTGCATTTTCACGATGAAATTATTATTGAAGCCAAGAAAGTATTAAGATTATACGTTATGATAAGCAAAGGGACTAACAATTTTGAGGTAAACACGATTGCAATAGCTATGCAAATTTTTGTTTTATGTACTGGCAAGGTTAATTATACTTTGATTGTAATATGCATTAACATGATTTAGGAAATTCTGGCTTAGAAGTTTTTGTAAAATTCTATATATAATTATAACCTTAATGAAATATGTTTTAAAGGTGACTTTTGAAAATAAACTTGTTGCTAGCGGTACAGTAAGTTTTAAAGTTAACGCTGTCAAAGCTGCTACGAATTTATTGAATGCAACTGACGAAAAATTATTGACTAAAAGAGATTTATACAAATTGCTTCACCTTCGGGGTTACTCCTACAAGTAAGTAAAAATGCATTTATTTAAGTGTAATAAAATTGTGATAAGAAATTTACGTGTCGCTTCTTTTAGAAATGAAGTTATTTAAGAAGAATAATATGAGAATAAGATTAATAAAATTTAATAAGAAGTACATATTAAACACTATTTTACTAGTGTGTTTTCATACTTTATTGAAAGGTGTGTTTATTAACACTGAAACTTAATTACAGAGGCAACTTTCAATCAATAGAATCAACAACTATTCCCGTAAAACACGCAAAAATTGTATGGGTTGGTGAATGGGCAACTTTCCTTGACTCTATGATTCAGCTTAATATCCTTGCAAGAGATCACAATGGCGTAACAATACTTAAATACATCCATAAAATTACAATTGATGTAGAAGAAAATTCTAAATTAACAGAATATAATGAAGATAATATCACATACTGTTCTGCACAGTTAAATGAACTCGATGGAGTGACAAGGTAAGCGCATGCCATTGAAGTATAGACAACATAATATTTGTTAAGCCAAAGTAAATTGATTATTTAAAATGGCAAAATTCCAATCTTATGAACAAACTATTTATTTATATTGATTAAAGGTGTGCAGGAGTTGCTATGGAGAAAGTTGTATTTTTTGATAATTCTGTATTAGGAGACCCAAGTGTTTTAAAAGGCAATATAAATGTAAGTATTTATTAATAAATTAAGATTAAGAGTTATTTTGAAACTTCTTTTTTTAATTTAACTTCCTTTAACGCGTTTGGTAGAGCATAAAACCGAGAGCTATGTGCTTCCATAAGTAACTGAAGTGTAATATAATGAAGTTGATCATTAATGATAGTAATGAGAATTTATTTTACAGACTTTTTTAAGCGACTTCAATAAAAGACGGGAGGTTACTCAAATCGAATGTATATTTACTTTTCTATGGACATTCAGCCATAACTTCTTTGCTTATGAATCGATTTGGATGATTCTTTTTTTGTTGCATAGTTTGTGGGTGGTCCCATTTTAATATCATTTGCATAGGACCTTCAACTTTGAAGATACACAAGGAAACTCTTCGTAATCATTAAAGTTGGTTTTCTTTTTTTGTTATAAATTGTCTTGCTTAATCTCTTTTTTAAAGAATAATAATTTTTATTATACTGTCAAAAGTGCAATATAGGTTGGATCATTATATAAATGATATTGATGTTTGGTGTCACTCCCTCTCTGTATACTCATTACATTATGGTTATTATTATTGTATTATTTTAATATTATTGTACATTTCGAAAGGAAAGATAAACACGTTCGAGTTTCTTATTGGTTCTTCTCGATGATTGGCATATTATCGGAACCTAAGTGTACCAAGTACATTCTTCGGATCTAAATTGAATAAAGCTTTTTATTTTATTTTGATAATTTTAAGAGTAAAGTATTTCCTATATCATAGAAATGTGTAAATAGAAAATAAAATATATATCAGACAAATTAATTACTAAATTTAAAAACAAAAATTTATAGAATATACAACATACATGTGCTACGCAATTTTACACTGGATCCACTTAAAGCCCGAAGAATGCTTCGTCGCGTTATGTGTTAGAGATGCGAAAAGTTGCTTTTGTATTCTTCCGTTATCGTTGTTAACTAAGCCTAGTTCCTAAAGACCGTTAGCAGCCAAACTGTTAGTAAAGGTGTATGTAAAAATATAAGCATACGGTCTGCTTGATGATAAGCAGCTACCGTTGCCTATGGACGCTTGTAATACTATAGGTGTCACTAGCGCGTTCCTGACCTTGAACCCCCTACACCAAGGAGCACTGGAAACCTTACTCACCGCAGGCACACAACACAAGGTTATTTGGCAGCGATCTTATGTAGGGTGCCAAGTAGAATATACAACATACATGTGCTACGCAATTTTTTTTTTGTTTTTTGACTCTAGATTTCTTACACTGGACTTCCGATTCATAGGAGCGAAGAAAAAGGAAAGTTTTTTGACTTTAGTGGAATCAGGAAAGAGTAAGTCAATGTAAAATAATATAACTAAACTCCTTCAATTTTACCAACACAAAATATGAAACTTACTAAATATTAGTAGATTAGGATAGATACGTTACAACCTATCTTGAAATTATAGTAATCAATTTTGGGCTGGTTATGTGGTGGTTTCATTGGAGATTAATTCCTTCTCAGTGTTTAAGGTCCCCAAATTAGCAAAAAGTCTACAACTAACAACTTAAGTCCACTTAACGTTCTTCTGAAATGTCCAGCATGCCGTTGGTAGTCTGCCTGAAGGTGCCTGCATGATTACAAATAGTCCCAAGCACTTCAGTTTTAATTAACACGCACGGGGTAAATACTCCTCTTTTTGCTTTTAGCAGTCGAATATTCACGAGCGTAATGGTTTAAATATGCCCTTGTGACCGTTCCGTCAGTTTTTGCGATAACAATGTGCCAAACTGTGACTGGGAAAATAACAGTTCCGTCCGTTCAGTGGTGGATGTACGCGATCAGTCACAAACCTTGTCCAAATAGAAGTCAAACTAAAAACTTTGCATGTAGCAGGAAACTAACTAATTCAGGCATTATGAATATGAAATTATTCCACCTTTTATTTATATTTTCAGTTTAGGCAGAGTGATGGGTGTAGTATATACAGCTGATGAAAATAATTCAATGGTGGTTGATTCAGATTTAATATGGCCAGTGCCCGAATACTGGAGTTTAGAAGATGCAGCGACTGTGCCAATTCCTTACCTGTATGCATTCTACTGTTTGGTAAGAAAAAGTATAAATATGTTCTGAAGGGTCCATTAAGAAATGAAATTGTGTTTTGTAAAAAGCTGTGGTAAAAAATATTACTCAACTAGGTTCTTAATGTAAGCAATGAAGCAATGATGGCTCAGTGGTAGCATGTACGGACACCTCGTCGATCGACGTGAGTTCGAATACCTACAAAGAGCCTAAAAAAATTTTGAACAAAAAAATTAAAAAAAAAAACAAAGATAGCCTAAGCAATGGCTACTTCAAATTCTTGAAAATAACCTTGTGGGTATTAATAATTTTTTAATATCAACATTCAGCCTCTAGAGTATGTCCTCGCTGTAAACGACTATTACGCTAGACATAACCTATAAATATATACATTGTAAGTAAGCAATCGAGATGACATGCGACCACGGCTATCCTCTGAACATCATTTTATCTATGTGTTAAATTTAACTATATAAGTTATTTACTTATCTTGAAAGAAATACGATATGAACGACAAAAACGAACGAGAATATTGAGTGATAGAAAAATATTAGAATATTCAAATTCAGAACTGCTATAAATTTTAATAAATTGTTTTTACGGTTAACATCATTTTATAAATAAAATATACTTTGTTTATATAAAATTGTTATGGTATCACAACATACAATTTCGTTTACTCTATTTAGCTTACTCCCTATTTTGATTATTGTTTACTTTTTATTTCTATACTAGCTGTGTCCCATGGTTTCGTCCGTGTTTATTTTATCCGTCAAATACATCGCCGCCAACGCACCTGTGTAGCTTATTGTAATTGTTCTTCTCGCACGTACAACTTTTTTTTTTATTATTTCCTAAACTATGTAGAACAAAATTTAACTTCATAATATTGTCTTTATGATGAAGTACCTTTTGTTCGTAAGTATTAATATGCCATGCCTAAAAAGAATGCTCATATATCACTTTTTAATTTTCAATGAATGTTTTTTACAAAATACCTTATTGTGGATTATGTATAAGAGTTAATCATATACTATTACGGCCCTTTTTTAGATACACTTAATGCTAATATTTTTGTATGCAATTGTATTTACGTATTATTAATCATTACGCCAGCGCACGTGGATAAAGCATTTCGCGAGGGCTTCCTCTTCCGACTTACTTAACAAGAATCAATATTTAAGAATAACTAAGAGTTTTAACCTAAATTAAACTATTCCTTGTAAATTTGTATTCTTCGTAAAATATTTTTTTTAATCCGGCTGGTTGTTCGAGAGATTAGCCTATTTAAAATTAACAAACAAAAAAAAAATCTTTTCCGCTTTTTATTATTAAAAAAATAAATGAAATTGTATAGATATAGATATATTGCCTTGTTTGTTTTGTTACATATTTTTTATTTCTTTTGGTAACGTTGTTAAATGATATTTATTATACCTAAACTAGTTTATTTTCATAAAAATAATATAGTTTTTTATACGAGCAAAATTAAGATTTAATACAGATACTTAATTCAAAACACTTTAAGTTTAATTTGCTATTCGCTCAAAAATTGCACACGATATTTTCCCTCGGGGAATTCTATCATCATTTACCCAGGAAGACAGCGAATTGGTTATACGGGATTGGATCCACTTAAAGCCCGAAGAATGCCTCGTCGCGTTATGTGTTAGAGATGCGAAAAGTTGCTTTTGTATTCTTCCGTTATCGTTGTTAACTAAAGACCGTTATCAGCCAAACTGTTAGTAAAGGTGTATGTAAAAATATAAACATACGGTCCGCGTGATGGTAAGCGGCTACCGTAGCATATTGACGCTTGTAATACTATAGGTGTCACTAGCGCGTTCCTGACCTTTAACCCCCTACACCAAGGAGCACTGGAAACCTTACTCACTGCAGGCACACAACACAAGGTTATTTCGCAGCGATCTTCTGTAGAGTGCCAAGTAGAATGCAATCTCCAAAGAAATTTATTTTCGCCCTACCTAACGTTTTCTTTCTTTTATGTTCTTTAATTCTTTTTGAAACAAATTAGGATTTTTTTTTGTTTTATTTTAGACCATAAAATATAACTTGCATAAACACAATTCAGTTCTAGTAACTGACGGAGTAAAAGCTCTAGGTCAAGCTGTTATATCAATATGTTTAGCCTTAGGCTGTACAGTTTATACGACAGTGAACAATGTCGAAGATAAATTATTTCTACTACAATTATTTCCCGAACTTCAAGGTAAGAAATTCATTTATTTCTTTAATTTTTACTGTTTCATATTCAATTTTGACTTATTAAAAGTATTTTGATACTACCTTTGTCTTTTGGAATCAAAATGAAAGATGACCTTATAACTGGACAAGCATGAAATGATTATTCTAAAAATCCACTATCTAGCCAATAAAATATAACTTTTTCAGCTGAGCGTAAAAAACTGCAAATAGTGAGGCCAACTATACAAGGTTTTAAATTTTAAAATTTCAGAGGATAATATTGGTAATTCGCAAGATGGTAGCTTTTCAGATTTGATCAAATATAACACTAAACTAGAAGGATGCGATATTGTTATTAACACGTTTAATGGAATATTAAAAGATGTAAGTACACTATATCACTAGAATCAATGACTCTGTAGAATTTATTCTAATACATAATGTATTAGAAATTTTTGCTTAATAGTATTATGTTGCGTCGCTAAATCGTTTAAGGGCTGTAAGCAAAATCAATTTATTTACAAATTTTTCATTTGTGAAAATACTATTAAATATTGAAGAATTTTGTGATTTTTTATTTTTCGACATATTTAACGTAATATATTTTTTTAAATAATTAAGATTTCATATATGAAATATGGTGTATAGTCATGTTAGATTTGTAGATCGAACTTAGGTGTTGTTACAAGCTATTAAATAATTTACATATACCTAAGTAGATTTCTTTACAGCAAGCTACTCAATGCGTAAAGAAATTCGGATGCTTCTTGGTAATAAATGATTATGATAATACCCAAGTCACTGATTTGGAAATGTCTTCTTTGGACTTGACAGAAGTTACAAAATTGTTGATGTAACTAGCTTGTTTATTTACAACAATTCTGTAGAGAAAAAGGTAGGTACATCGGTTATTGGATGTATAATTTTTTTAATACAAATTAAGGTCAGTAATAAATAGTTTTTTTTTAAACATGTAGAACAAAAAAAAATTGATTGCATCATAAAATAAAGTAGTAATATACCAAATTTATAACACTTCTCTCCTGCTTTCACCGGTAAAGATACAATAATACTTTTAATGTTTTATGGAAGATGCTTCTGAGGTTAATCAGTGAAGGCATTGCAAAAGGGATGGTGAGACCTCTAAGCAGAGTAGTTTGTACCACAGATGATTCAAAAACATTAAAGCCAGAACTCACATTAGAAAAGCAAAGAGGAAGAGTCCTTATTAATATGATAGATGTGGATAAACAGATTGACAATATCATTGAAAGGTACAATTTATTTTTTTTAACAAATAATCACCTTCCAAGAACAACTTAAAATATTGTCGAAGAATTTATCTAGAAAGCCAGTATGGGTCATTTAAAAATCTAAATTAATCAATAAATCAAATAGTGAATAAAACTCGTGTTCTGAGGGTTCCTTACCATTTATTATAGGTTTTGACATAAATATTGTTTATATGGATTATTCTTCCATTATTTTATATTTTCGACAAGCGAAGACGCGTATTTGACTGACAATTTTTTTTTTCGATAGCTCACATAGAACATATTTTGAAATTAACAGTAAATATAATTTTGCCGTGTATTAATTCCAGACTGAATTCAAAATATGATATTTTCGGATTTTTTCTATAACTTATGCCTAAAGAGTGCGAAATTTTAAAACTGTAGAGGTCTCTTGGATAAGACCTTGATAATAAGTTAGTGAATGGAATTTATTTTTTAGAAGGCATTAATCTGAAAAACTGGTTTTTCTAAGCAGTATGAGGCCATAGGCGATATTAATTTGAACTTTATACAAACCTTTTACCTGCAAAATGGCTTTGACATAGTACGACAGCTTAAAAATATGCACATTTAATTATTTATTTATTTCAAGGGAAACAAATAGTTATAATTCCATAATACAAATGTACAAAAAAAAATTAAACACAATCCAAAATCAGTTCCCACAATATTTCACATAAAAAATGCAATGTCTTGTAATTATCAGACAAGAATATCCGTTTGTTACTTTTATACACAAAATTTCTTAGTCCATCAGATCAACCTTATAGGTAAAAAATCATTAAACTTTATTTCCTCAGAATTGACTTTGAATCTATGGGTAATTACGTCGTAGTAAGCGATGAAAGCGAACTTGGAATCGAATTAACTGAGTACTTTATAAAACAAGGAGTGAAGAAAATTATTCTTCACACGTCTATTGACGGTTTTCTTCAGGTAAAACTAAGGTTAGTGATAAAATATAATATTTTATTTTATTTTTTGTTTAAAATATCCTTTCATTACGTAAAATGACATTAATTATTGAACACATCTATGCAGTAGCACGTTTTTCTTGATTTGGTTACGGGAGAAACTGAAAATTGTTCTTTAGGATTATGGAGAAATTCATCAGCATGTTCCTAATAAGTATGAATCAAGTCTAAATAAGCATCTATCTACTACCAATTTATCTTTCTTGCTGGTATCTACTTGTTTTTTTAACAAAAAATATTTTAACAAATTACATTTATGTATAAACGATCACGGGCTTCATTATTCAATGCATTTTTGGTATTCACTTCGGTCGTCTTGAACTTGGGTCGCAAACCCAAAAAAACCTTACCGATTCAAGTCGAGTGTATCCGAACGAAGCCGAAAGTACCGTGAAACATGTTTTGACTTTAAAAAAAATTTGACCGTAGCTGAAGTTTTGCGCCAACATAAAATAAACACAATACATATTAATAATTAGTGTTTTTAGGTATTGGAAAAATCTTGGCGTTTCCGTAGAAGTATGTGTTGAAAATCTTGGAACGAGAGAGGGTAATGAGAAACTACTTAAAATTAGAGACAATGGAGCTATTGAGGGAATTTTTATAATTAATAAGTGTTATTTTAAAAGTGATATAAATAACACAACTAATGATTTGCAATCTGTCGTGAATAAGATAAATGTTTTAAATAATATAAATGAAGTGTCCAAAAATGTTTGCAAAGGATTGAGGCAAGTTTTATCAGCGATACTACATACTGTATTTATAGAATGTTTTTTTTTTTTAAATTTACTTCTACCAATATTTTGAACAATAATTAATTAGACAGGTCTTATTTCTATTACATTTAATTATACTAAAATTTTATGTTTCCAATTTTAATGTTTAAAATTTTAGGTATTATGTTATACTTTCATATACATCGAACGATAATTTAGAAAATAGTTTAATATCGACGTGCGATATGATATGTGAGGAGCGCCGCAAAAGTGGATTTCAAGCTCATCATTACCTTATTAATGATCAATTGGACATGGTATGCATTTCAGTAATAATATTTCATTCACGTAAATCGGAAATATCACCTAAATTAAAAAAAAAAATTGTTTTAAAAAGCATATTTCATTAAACTTTACAAAGCAGCCTTTATTTTAAATAAAGCAAACGTTTAATAGTTATTATAATCGGTCATTGATAAATTTTTAATTATCACCTGGAAGCCACGAAGCTTGATCAATGAATAAAATTATTTTTATCGTTTTCATAGTTTGACGAATCGAATGAAATTCAGTTTAATGTAAATTTCAAGAAAATCTCAAATCTATTTAAAGACCTTGAAAAATCTATAATGTCTAAGGAAATCAAAACAAATTCCTTGAAAATTAATGACAAGATGGAACATAATTTTGTCGATAACAATGAAGAATAATTTAATTATCGTTTTAATATAGGACTTGAAGCGTTCTATAAGTATATAGACAATAATGAATGTACAGGCACTGAGGTTCTTGTGAATATGGCAACAAAAATACCTACTGCTATTGAGGTATGTGATGTCATAACATTTGAAAATATTCAAATATTTATAGCTAGTTATACTATGTAAATTGAATGACTCACGTTTGGTATTTCTACATACATTTTGTGATCTTTTAATCTTATGGCTCTAAATTAATCATATTTATTTATTACTGGCTAACACATAATCACAATTTCACCTGATATTAAGTGGTGATGGGGCCAGATATGGTTATACGCTAATCCTAAAAAGGAAGATAAAATTACCATAAAGTGAATGCAAAAATACTAGTAAAAGTACAGTAATATTAAATGCTTACTGCAAGCCACTGTTATTCAGTTCTATTTTAAATGTCAATTGTTAATAATCCTGTTCATTATTATTTTCAGAACGAACAAGAGTTTGATTCGAGTGAGACTTACTTATTAATGGTTCCAGGATTCGACGGTAACTGTCACATTTTTGAATCACTGTGTGAACAACTCAAAGTACCAGCAATAGCTTTACAATTAACGCCAGATTTGAATTACTACAGTATGAAAACAATTGCAAGTGACATAATGCAGGTAGTTAAAATAAAGTATTGTGATAATTATCAAGTCATATATTTTATACATCTATATACAATTAATAGAATTGAAGTTTCTGTTTGTAATGTTAAAATTACAGCTTTTTACAAAATGCATATGAAAGTGTATATAAGATACCTATGACAAAAAACCCATTTTAATTTTTTTGTCTGTCTGTCTGTTTATTCCGGGTAATCTCCAAAACGGTTGGACCGATTTTGATGGGACTTTCACTTGTAGATAGCTGAATTTATATGAAGTAACTTAGGCTACTTTTATTTCAGAAAAATAATTAGGGTTCCGCACAAATAAAAAAAGCTGGTCATGGTAAATCAATTCGGGCGCTCAAATGACTTACGCTAAGTAAACCATAAGAGATATAGCAAATTATTGTAATAAACAATTGTAGAAATTAAAAAGACCTCCAAAAAAGTCAGCGAGAGTTTACGTCTATCATCTAAGGAACACTCACAATAAGTATTTCTGTCTTTCAAATAGTGGGGAGGAGCGGGGGAGTAAGATTCGCGCGTGCATTCTGTAGTCCACGGAGCGAAGGCGCGGGCACAGCTAGTAATTGTATATATTTATTTTATAGTTTTTCTTGATTATACAAGTGTATATGTAAAAAGAAGATAACATTTCAAGTACAATAAATAGTATTTATCTGTTTAAAATGTAATATTAACTATATAATTTGGGATATCTTATTCTAAGCTTTCAATTCCTAAAGAACCTTTCATCTTGAGCACCTAGAAATTCCTTTACTACAGCGACCACTACTTCATAATCTTCAAATCGCTCTCCTCTCAGATACTTCTTTAACCTTGAAAATATACAGAAATTATGCGAGAACCCGCTGGGTGTAAACAGCGCAAGACCGCTCATTGTGGCGATTATTCAAGGATGCCTATGTCCAAAGTGTTGAACCGCATTCTCACTTCTTATTAAACGCCCTCCACGTAAGCTTGCTTAAAAAAAAAGTTAAAACTATTACATTTGTTATATTTTGATGAATTTGAAATCTCTAGTATTTACTTTATATTTACCTATCATTATTTTTAACAGTCCTTTTTAATATTGTGATAAATCACATCAACTCTGTTATTATTCATATCCTTTTTACATATTATTATGTATTTTCATGGGCATATTATTCTGAAATAAATTGGATCAATATTAAATAATTTAAATTAAATATTTTTGCAGTTATTGAAGAAACAGGTACAAACGAACTCAAAGTTTTATATTTTGGGATACTCTTTTGGAGTCAACGTCGCTTTGGAGTTGGCTGCTTTATTTGAACAAGAAGGTTAATGAGTTTTAATACTTAGTTTAATTAGTACCAGAACCCATAGTATTAATAATAAAAAAACAAAAATATCTCGTCAGTCTTAAATTTAATGAATGAAAAAATTATTATTTGGTATTTTATGCTTATCTAGTAACTAGAAAAATGGAATATCGACCCAATATTCCCTGGTTACGCTTCGGCTTTTACCAATAAAATTTTCCAGAATTAATATTCTATTCATAAAATTATCGGTTGATTGTAAAGGAATACATCGTATATTGTAGTATAATTGTACCATTATTTAGCAAAAACAAATTTATAGATATCACGTAATTTCACATCTATATGTTGTGGGTTTTTATGCAAATGAAGCTCGTAACTTCCCTCGATTAGAGGTTTTTCCCAGTAGTTGGAAATAGAGACTTAAATTGTAGCTAAATTCGACCACAACCAAATATTTAACTAGAAAAAAATTACAGGTCATTTTGGTGTTGTATATTGCTTGGATAGTAGCCCTGATGCATTGCGTATACAATTCGAAGCATTCGTAGGAAAACTATCCGATATAGAACTACAAGATTTAATTCTAAACCATATGCATCTTCTCATCGCTAAAGAGGATAAAGACATAAACTTCGAGAATATGGAATGGCCCGATAAACTAAAACGAGTCTTGGACAACATTAAACACATTCCTTTTTCACATGAATATAAGAAATTACTAATAGAAACGGCTTATAAAAAGATTGAGTTAACGTTTGGTTATCAACCGGATTTTAATTTAGAATCAGAGTTAATTTTGATCAAGGGGATTCCTCATCCGAAAGCAACGGTCCTAGCTGATGACTACAACTTATCTAAATACACCAAGCATCCAGTTCATGTTTTTGAAATAAATTCGGACTTTACGTCGGCTTCAGAAGACTGCAGAATTGCTAGCATTGTGAATAAAACACTGGATCCTCAACTGGTCGAAGAACTGAATAAGAGAAATCTTTGTGAGACTTATTTGATATAGGTTCCATTTTTGTCACTTGAAATTAAAAAAAAAAAACAATATTTTTAAGTAAAATGGTTATTTTAATAAATATTTCATTACTTTTCATCGTATAACATATTCAATAGAAATCAAATCATAACATAAAACATATGCGAAGATTACATAAATCAAACTTATCTAATAAAAAGTAATAGTTACTATTTTACCTGTTTCATGAGAATTTCTAGTTCTATAAACAAAGTGTGTATAAATAATTTAACATACCCAAGCTACTGATGAAGCCCAAAATAATCATGATAACATTACATGATGGTGGGATGTTTTCAAGTCCTCGCCTGATATTTACCAGACTTAAGTAGAAAATCTATTTGTAATATGTATAGACCGGTGAAGATAATTATCATGTCAGCCCATGTCTAGGCTTAGCTTACCATACTCAGTCACGTCGTTAGTTCATCACCTATAACCAGGTAATATTGTGAAAGGGACCTATATGAAAATAAAAAAAATATATATTTGAGGAATTTGTTTGTTATTTTGTAGAGTTTACAAATATTTTTATGATCAATTGAGCTTAAAGTTTCTTTATAACTACCGTAATTAATGCCTTGAGCATATAGTATCACCTAACGTCTAACATAGCTATGAACCATCGCCTCGATAAAAAAACATATTATGTAAACATGACCTCAATAGGTTAATTTATAAAAACACTGAACAAGCGCACATAAGATTTGTATATTTAATACTACGTTCGGTAGCGGCAATTCACGGATATTCCAGCTTTATTATATACTTCTCAATTCTTCTATTACTACTGAATTGACAATTGAAAGATTCAATCCTGTTTACAATTCATAAACAAAGATTTAAATAACTTAATCCAACAAAACTGAATTTTGTTCCAATGATGTCTGTAAGACTGTTATACCGATTTCGTCTAAAAGTTTTAACGAGATTTGTAATATCTCAAATGTTTACTTTATATAGCATCTATTTACTCTCATCGTTTCGGTTGGTTTGATTGTTTTTGTTTATGTAAACAGAGCAACAACTCGAAATTTTACAGCTGAAAAGTTTACTTATTTGCTATTAATTTTCACTCTTTAAGGTCGTAAAGAAAGCGATGAAATTAAAATCAAAGCTACATTTTAGAAAGATGATCGAATTGGATGTCGCTTTGGACTTTCAAAGTTTATTTGTGTAAGATGGTTCAAATTATTTTGAAATTAGTGTACGCAGAGAATGTTAATGAAATAGAAACGCAAACATAATAAATATTTAAAGTTCATTAATTTAGCTCTATGTAAGAAAATGTATTAGCACGAATATCTTGTAACTCCAAATTTTTTAAACATTATAAAGTAGTAAAGAGTCCAACTATTTGGTCACAGCAGCATAGATCAATATATTAAAAAAAACTTTAATAAGGACGATAATCTTAAATACGAATATGACATGAAATGACGATAGTCTCAGGACTGGAACACAGTAGCACAAGCAATACTCCTTTAGAGTAGAAATAAGTTTGGCCATAATGCTTCTGCAGGGAAACCTTACACGGAATCTACTTGACTTCGTGACATTTTTTCTTACTCTTTAGCCACATTATCATCATTTATATATCTTAGCTAAAGTTTTTATCCAGTACAAACCCAAAAAGCCTGAAGTCACTAATGTAATTTTTATTTATTTATATAAAGTTTGACCACAATGCCATCTGAAGTTAAGTGACGATTTCATTCAACATAAATCGTCAGATTTTCAACTAGAAGAAAGGAATTGACCAAGGTGGTACTAAAAATGTCCTACTACCATACCATGGTTTAGCTACAATATTTTTTTATTCACAGCACGCTCACGCTCGTTATAAAATTTGGATCCATGTCGATCGACGCGGTGTACGAACTCAGTACAACTGAGCATATATTTTATTTACTTAAAGCCGCATTGCACTTACGAAGCAAATAGAGAATTTTATGCTAAAATGCATTCTCTATCAGTCTTCCAAGGGTGCATGAGAAAGAAGTGTATAATGTGTATTAATTAAACTCTGTCAAATATTCAACTGCTGGAAGCAGAAATCACGTAGCAAACGCCTACACTTGGTTAATTGGATGTAAACTAGATGCGATTTCTACAGCAATCGCTCCCAATTTGGTTTATGTGCGTTATTTCTTACAGAATTTTATAAAAATACATCTTTTCATTAAAGAGTAAAATCTGCCCGGTGCAGTCTCAAGCCATTATCGAGATGACCACAACGATTTCAAGTCACGTTGGTAACGTGTAAAGCTTGGACAGTGGCTCAGACGCGTAACGAGATCAACTACAACTTTACGTTGGTTTTATAGCAAATTCACAGCTGTAGGACGCTGTTTTAAACCACATGTTCTGTCTTCTCTCCAGAGGGATTCTTAACCTCAGTTTAATACGTCTTGAATCCCTTGAATCAATATTATGACGTGTTAAATTAAAATAAAAAAGTTTACCATCAGTAATGACTTAACGGGCCTTATAACCGACCGACACAATAATGAAGGGATTTGAAATTTAATCATTACTTG
This sequence comes from Saturnia japonica, assembly GCA_033032175.1. Lineage (NCBI taxonomy): Eukaryota > Metazoa > Arthropoda > Insecta > Lepidoptera > Saturniidae > Saturnia > Saturnia japonica. The sequence continues at coordinate 3,193,537 of CM065317.1, forward strand.
TGATGAGAAGTGGATACTGTACGATAATCGGAAGCGCTCGTCGCATTGGCTGAACCCTGGAGACCCAGCCAAATCCTGCTCTAAACGAAAATTGACACAGAAAAAGTTATTTGTGAGTGTTTGGTGGACTAGCGCCGGTGTCGTTCACTACAGCTTTCTAAAATCTATTCAAACGATTACGGCAGATATCTATTGTCTAGAAGGAGGAACTAGCTGCTAAATAACCGAGATTGGTCAATCGCTCTAAGCCACTGCTGCTTCACGATAACACAAGCCCACACACTGCACAATAAACAACTACTAAATTAGATGAGCTACAATTGGAATGTCTGCGACATCCACCGTACTCTCCGGACCTTGCTCCAACAGATTACTATTTTTTCCGGAATTTGGACAACTTCTTACAAGGAAAAAAAATCAACACCAATGCGGCAGTCCAAACTGCCTTCAAAGAGTTTATTGATTCTCGCCCCCATGGTTTTTTAGTAAAGGTATCAACGAACTACCTATGAGATGGCAAAAGTGCATAGATAGCAACGGTGCATACTTTGATTAATGAAATATAATTTACAACAAAAAAAAATAGCTTTATATTCCTACCGTACAAAACGCTAATTTCATATGTAAGGACCTAATATTATACTACTATTTATGACTAGCCTTGAGGGATTACTATTGTTTATTCGGATAATTCAGAGATTATTCCATTTTGTACTCCCGTAAGGGGATGAGTAATCTTACTTTTAGTATTCATGTACGTAATACCTTTATGGAACTCGTACGTTAAATTTCACCTGTTAAAGCTATATTTTTCCCTCTGTGGGCCAGTGTCTGAGTTTAATGATTTAGATTATTATTATTATGCATGAAGAGAAATTAGAAACTAAGAATAAAATTTCAAGTCATGGTAATAAAACTCATATACTATAAGTCACATCATGATGATGAGTATCTGATGTTTAGACGTTTGTCTGTTACTTGATACCCATTTTTCGGTACAGAAAAGTGTCTGTATATGAGGAAAACATTAATAATTATTAATCAACTTCATCAGTTGAAATCACAGTTCTTAGTGCCGAATGGTTTTTTAAGTGACAAATCCTAATCCATACCCTACCGCTCATCATTTTTGAGTTGTAGGTTATGGCAATCATGTACGACTGGATCTCGACCACCTGCCATAGTGGCATGATTAAGCGTGTTGCGTTCCGGAATCAGCTAGATCATATACAGTAACCAAGCAGGACAGTAGGGATATGTACTTGATTTGATCGCGGCCACCATTGCGGTAAGCTCGTTACCGTGATTCTCTTTTATTTAGTGGCGTTTCAGGTTTAGGCCGTTCACATCCAGCTGCTAAGAGGTTTGCAAACGCGAACCATCATGAATGCTGTGACCGGCGATGGATTGTCCATTTCTCGATGGTATCCGTTTTGTTTTTGAATTGTACTGTTCTGTCAGCACGGTGTGCTTGCTATATGAAGCAATGATGGTTCAGTTGAAGCGTGTGCAAATATTACGTCGATCGCTATGAGTTCAAATCCCTGTAATGAGCCTAAACTTTTTAGTTGGCTAGCTACTACCCTTAAGTTGAAAATATGTCCCGAAGCACCTATAGGTGTGTTCCGGCAGCATCACTTGAGAGCCAGCCTTCCACTAGATCTTCTTCTCTTGTTTCATCGTAACTTAGATCAGGCAAGATTGTGACCATAACACAAAAATTATAACGATAAAAAAAGAATTTGTGTATCCTTGAAGATAACGACTGTCCGTGTCTTTATAGTCTCTGCTGTTTTGTGGATAGATCTACTTAGCATCGTTATATCCAAAGCGAATAAAGACATATAAAACACAACTTACTTCAAAGAACACTTAAAAACTAAAATATAAAAAAGAAAATATATTGTCAAAAGAACTCGGATATGAAATTCGACGTACAAAATTGCCGCGCCAAATCCCGGAATACCAAAGAGTTGTCGCATAAGAAAAATATGAAATTTCGAATCCCGTAAGTCATAATGGTTGTTACTCAGTGGTGGCTCAGTACACTGGTCACGTTCTTTATCGATTTTCGTACGAATCACACTTTGCTTGCACAGAAAGGGAGAACTATTTATTTTATCTACATGAACTTTTTTGTGGGATATGTGATATGGATTAAAATGGATAAAAGAGGTTTTTGGTTGAAACTTGAGAAACTATAATATTGTATTTCTTTTTATTTAATAAACTTACTTTATATACGCCTATATTATATGCTTTAAATATATAATGCACTATAAAAAACTAGTGTTGTAGAATTGTCGAAATCTGATGTAAGGAAGAACGGTAATAAGCATAGTAAGTTATTTATGTTGGTGTTAAGTATACCTGTATATACATATTATCGCACTAGACACGAGCTCGATAAGATAAAGGTTCAAATCAAATAGTAAAGTTGAGTGAAAATATAGCATGGTGTTATGGGTATTTTTTAGATTTCGCCTGAATCGTTACCTCAGTTTTTTTTGTCAAATACCTATAAGTGTATTCCAATAGCTGCAATTGAAACCAGCACCTTCTCGTCAAGGCATAGGGAATCACCATCCCAGTCGAAAATAAATAATTCAGCTACAACGTCACTTACAATCTAATAAGATTGTTTATGAAATGCAAGTTTAAAGTCGTTAAAAATTATCAGGATAGTCGGAACTAGTGGTTCAACAAGAACTGAATAAAAATCTAAGATAAAGCCCATATAATGTAATGAAATTGTTAAATCAAACTTCCAACGTTAAATTTGTAGCCCGATAGCGATTCCGCAGACTTGTCACGTATGCTATTGATCTAAGAAGGAATCTCACACTGCTTGTAGAGAAAGGGCAAACAGTTTGTTTTGGCTTCCTTAGTTATATTCAGACAGAAAAAAAAAACGAATTGTACGGTTCTTGATTTTTTTTATTGTAATATGTTTTAATGACACATAAATCACTTACTACTAATAAAAAAGAATAAATAAATATGCTGGTAAGTACACACGTTACAACGGAAACTTTTTTAATTCAATGTTGTATAATTTATTTACTTTTACTTAAAACTTAAAGAAGTAAAAGCGAATAAAATACAACGTAATATTTTTTCAGAGCCGCTACGACAAAATATTTATTTTTTCATTTGAATTAACAATTTAAACATAAGTCTTAATATTGATTACAGTGTCAAAACTAATTTATTAAAAGCTTGTTTTAATTAAATTAATACGTCTCTGACGTCAACCATTGCATTAGATTACCCCTTAGTAAGATATTATTGTAATAGAGCGGGCAACATTGCTTGTCTCTGTGTATCTATCTAAAGTCTCTGTATCAATGACGGGGTTTTCCGGCATTACACACCAAGACGAACGCGTACGTTTTGTGTCTCTAAAACTAATGTCAATAATATTAAACTTTTAATTGAAATAATAAAGTCTGTGTTGCTCCTCATACTGTGTTTGTAATCACAACACTACAATTATTATTATAAATTTATTTAATAATAGCAAGATTTATAATTAAAATTTAAAAATTGACCCACAAAACTGCCTTTAGCAGTTTGTCTACAGGATTTTATGTAAGTCTCGTTGACAATAAATATATATTTATTATCTTACTTTTCTATATACTGGAGAAGATAATATTTCAATATATTTTACATTTTTATTTTTTAGCTTCATACTGTAATAGTAATTAGTGTTCTGAAAGAACAATTGTTTATCGAATTTGATAGTAATTTACACAATTGTACAATCGATAGTCGAGATTACAATATCGGTAGTACAAATTTGATACAATTTAAAAAGATGGCATACAGTTCGTTTGATTGCAATATATTCCAAAGCATTTTACCTTGATCTTCCAATGACTTTTTCGCTTTGGTCGCTCGTTTGTCTACATTAATAATTTCCGATTTTCAAAGAAAATAAAATAGTGAAGAATTAGGATAATAACTATCAGTAATGTTATCAAATATAGTAAAAAAAGTTAATTAATTTTCATATAAATTTGAAACCAAAGAGAAATATGACCAAGTCGTGCTAAGAACCTGAAATAGAAAATCACTTAATTAAATTACTTAAGCCTTCTGTCTGCAAGGGTCTTTGTACGTTAAGGTATTTTTAAGACAGGTACGGCACAGTTAAATATCTTTAGAAATTTGTCTCTACTTGGAAGAGTCCGACTGGTGGAATACATCCACCCTACAGAAGATCTCGGCTAAATAACCTTGTGTTGTGTTCCTGGAGTGAATAGGGATTCCAGAGCTCCTTGGGATAGGGGGGTTCAAGATCGGCAACGTGCTAGTCTTACCTATAGTATTTCTAGCATCCTAAGGTTTCGGTAGCCGCTTACCGTCAGGCAAGCCGTAAGCTTGTTTGACGACTTAGAAGTATAAAGCAAAAAATATTGAGTACAGGTGTAAATAATAAATTACAAAAATTAACTTACAGAAGTGAAAGTATGCAAAGCAATAGGATTATATTTCATCGAAGTCATATAGCAAGGATTTTGCGATCTAAAAATTAAATTGTACAAAAATAAATAAAATTGTATAAATATGAAAACTATATGTATCTCTTCGTTTATCTTGAGAAAGGCTTAATCACATCAGTTCCTTATCCCGGTGAATGTGTATTTGTAAACTTCATACCAGCTTGAAATTTATAATTACTTAATTAAATAAATATAATAACAATATCGGAAAACAATTCACGCTTTTACTCCATAGAAATGTCTATGACCCTGCTAGTACAAATTTATTTAAATACTTAATATTTAATTAAAAAGTTCTTGTATTATCTCTCGTTTGTATTGGTGCTGAGACTTAAAATAATTTTATATTTTTATTATATTATTAATCTATATTGACCGAGAGAGTTTATAAATATATCAAAATCCATGAAAAAATATTGTATAATTAATAAAAAAAAAAAAAAATTTGCTTATAATTCTAATGGTAGTTACCTTCGCAATATAATAAGAATAGACTTCTGATAACATTTGTTTCCTTTATACCATATATTGTTGTAAGCCGCATCTGATATTGCAGAACTCTGTAATATAAGATGACAAAAATTGCTTAATTCTACATACAAACCTCTCCGTCTAATATATCACTAAGCTATGCTCCTACTGGAGTATGTACGAATAATAAAGCTACACTTGTCCCTGTGGCCGCAAATTTCAGAAACTTCCTTTATTTTAGTTAATTCTTCTATTTCGTTCGTCTGTCCCAATTCCAAGTAATCTGCTTTTCCGAAGGTTAAGGATTGTTTTTGACTCCCTTATGTAGTAATATTATTTCTTCTATTGCTTCATAATTATTCAAATTGTATATTTTAGTTTAGTTCTTTTAGTTGTGATACTTTCTACTAATTAAACCAAAAAAACACTCATTTCAACAAAACGTTATGCTAGTGATCTTTGCCTTCAGATCATTCATTAGGCATGTTGGATATATCACAATTACTCACCAGTTTTCATGAGGACAGGGTCAGGATAGTTGGATGCCACCAGATTCACAGTTTTTTAATTATTTTTTTAATTTTATATCGGCAACGATGTTCGTGCCGGTGCGCTCGCGAGAGACGAGGCGGTTGGAATAGAAATGGCTGGGGGGTGAAAGGAGCACCAAAGTGGTTGGCAACTGCGATTCACCAATTAAATCGGTGCAGATTAAAACGTGTATATTTTGTTCCATTTTATGCAGACTTTAACTGTACAAGGCATATATCTTCGTTCTGAATAAGATCTGCTAATGTAACTTTATATTAAGGGCCTGAAGATCTCACTTCTGTTGTATTAGTTTTGGTTGGTTCTTCTGAAATATCCAGAATTCACTGCTTTCCAACAAAATAGATACAAATGCCGCCTTTTGATCTACTAAACGTGTAGTTTTTTCGTTTGTTAGTGACCAATATTCCACTTACTCTTTTCTTCTTCTTTTCCCTATTTTGGAAACCAACCCTCGCTTTTGAAGGTCATTATTGCCATTATCAAGTTGATAATTATTTCGTTTTGTAATGTCTTCTGAAGATTTCATGTATTCTAACAATATGTTGGCACTCCTTATTAGAAGTTTCCTCAGAATTTTTGTGACATCTCAGGAATAATGATCATGTTATTATTTCTAACTCACTTCACTTGGGCACAATAAATAAACTTTATGGACTTATGACTTATGGACGAAAACTTAAAAACAATAATAATAGACTAAGATAACGTAACTCTCCAGTTACTCTTTTGTCAACAGTTATCTTAGCTACTCCTTCTTCTTTTTCCTAACTGTGAGCCGGTTCTTTTTATTGAAGACCATTGCAGCAATTATAAATTGAATATAGAGTTTACATAAAACTTACCATTTCTTCTGTGTCATTTATAGTTTTTACCTCACAAAACGTAAAGAGAAGTGAGGATTACTTACAGTTTCTCTGAGTAGGTCGGCATAATAACATAAATTAAATATGGGTAACACTGAAGCGATAGATCCAATGAAATTATTAGCCATATATAATGCGCCGCGTGCCACCTGGAATAAATAAAATATCATTGGATTAATCCAATGATTAATAATTTAATTGATTAATAGGCTGCTTCGTTAACCTAGTGGTCGTAAGCGTGACTGCGATTCTAGTGGTCCTAGTTTCGATTCCCAGGTCGAGCAAAGTGTTATTGGGTTTTTCTATGAAATTCTCTGTAACAGCTCGGAGTTTGGCTTTGTGCCCGATTAATGGCAATAGGCCCGCCCCCTATTACATGGGACCTAAAAAACATACACGACGAACTGTTTGACTTTGTTTGAACTTGATGGTATGTTATGTTATGTGATTAATTAAACCCATTCCTCACTTAAGATTATATTTTTATTTAATTGTTTTCCTTCGTGTGAAAGAGACTAAATGAAAGACTAAAATGAACAACAAGTAAACCGTCTGTTATTAGCTATTAATAAATTGTTATTCATTGACAGTCACTTACAATAGTCGATATTATGAATGATAGAGAACAGGAGTAAAATCTCTATGTATGAAAAGCATCAAATTAGGGTAGCGTCACGGTAGCAAGTACGTAAATTTTGAAAATAGCGTCAAAAGTTATTATATTATAATATTCGCCCATTTGGATGACTTATCACTCGACAATCTTTTCCAATTATTGTTGAATTATTCTTTAGAATTTCAAACAGTAAAATCTATAAAATAACGAAAAAGTATAATTCCCTCTTGCTAAACTAGCGCCATTTTGGTAGTTTTTTTTTTAATTGTTTTTTGCTGCTTACTGCTGCAAAAGATGACTCTCCATAAATGTCTACCTTCCTTAGTCGATATAGAATTAATACTGCAATATAAAAATAATACTAAAACAATTTCTGTAAACTACATATTATATCATATTTAAAAGCAATAAATAATTATAAAGAATATACTCACCTTAGCCGAAAACCCAAAGAAACCGATGACTATAGTTGCAGAAGATAAATTAAAAAATATCATTTTATTAAATATATCGTCCAGTTGCTCCGTTAATCTTAAATGGGAGAATACGTATAAAGAAACGAAATTATTATTGATACTTTAAGCTTTTAGAGTGATTCTGTTATTTTTTACGTAATTCATATAAGTAATTTCACAACATTGAATAAATATAATAATATATATATATCAAAGTAGTGAAATGTTTAGAATCAATCACAAAGAGAGACAATTTTTTTTTGATATTACACCTCACATACTTAGATCTAAAACAAAATTATCACAATATCTTCATTCAACAACAAGTTATTACAGTTTTAAGGAAATACGATTTTAATAAACACTACGCATTCTTTTCTCTTCCATGCGAGATATTTCTTAAAAGGTTAGTTGACTGAAATAAATTTATTCCTCTGTACTGATACTTAACATCATTAAACTTTTTATGGGCTTCTCGAGGTCAAATAACATCTTAAAACTTGAGACACCTAAGCCCAAAACGTGACTCACACTGCTGAGTAACGTTCCAGGAAATGGCAGTAGCGGGGTGGTTAGGTAAGCCCAACTGAGTCGTGTTCACCACGCTTAAAGTGAAAAGCCCGGTATAATGATCACCCAGTGTATACAGATTGTAATATTGGGACGAGTCAGTCAGGGGAACTCTGAAACTATAAAAGATAGAGGAATAAGCTCTAAAGAACCATGATATCGATTTTAAAGATAAAAAAACTGCATTCATTGATTTGATGGGGAATCGATTCTAACCATTTTTTAATGTTATTTTATTACGATATGCAGCCCTTTGTCTAAGTTTAAATTAAATGCCAAACTTAATTGTTTTGTTATGAAATGTTCAAAGTAACAGCAATTTTCTTGGATACAATAGTAATCAACTCTTTAGGTAACGGTTTTGTGAGTTTTGTAGTTTTAAGGGGTAAATTTATTTTAAAATGTTTTTTATAGCGGCAGTTATACGTTTAAAAGTGTTGCGTTTGTAAACTTTTACTTTTAACGTATCCACACAAGAAATAATGTAGTGTAATAGTGAATAAATCTGGTGCAATGCATTTTTGTTGGCTTGTTGGAAGTTAACATTTAAGAAGTACGTCGCAATTGGGTTATTGTTTGTCGGTGCTCCATTATATTGAAAATATACTCGTAGTATGACACCAGCTTACATTTCACATTGGAATTGTAACAGATCTTCTTTTCTTCTAATAAATAAAAATAAATAATATTTCGGTGAAGAAGTCCAAATTGGCGGTTAAATAAAATTAAATTTGTCTTCGTCTTTTCTGCAATAGTGGAGTCTAAACTAAATGGAATGAAATAAACCAGGTCGCCAGATTTAACCCCCCTTCATTATTTTTTGTGGCGTTCTCTTAAAGATGAATAAACAAAACCAGCGACCACATAGTTGAAAGTCTAATAGCAGCTATAAATATAATTTAAAAGCAAATTCACCACTTGAAAATAAAAAAAAACGCAGTAACAAGATCGTCACCTAAAAGAGATTTGATTATGTCAGTAATGGCAGTTAGCAAATAAAGTTAACTATTTATTGATAAATCGGTCCTAAAGGGTCTATCTAAGCGTATTTTTGAAGTCAAGGTGAATGTCCTGGACATTTTTTAAATATTATCCCATCATTCGTCCCCTATAGAACTACACGGACTGGTCTACTGAGCCACAAATTACACTGCAGCGTCTACCACGACACTTACAAAGAAGTTTGCAAATTTTTGGCTTTGCCATTCCGTGCAGATTTGAAATAGTCTCCAAGCCTGTTCATCCCTTTCTATGATATTGGGTCCTTTTAACGATATGTGACAAGTATTTCAGCAGGCCGGCATGTCATCGACAACTACTGATAGAATCTACGTAACCAACGGTCAACGTTGTTTGTGCACTGTGACGTACTTACTATCAGATGCTGTACACTTATTGTAAAAGTCAGTGTATGTGTGGAAATTGTATCAGAAGATAAAGGCTTGTAAATGTAATCACTTGTTTTATTGGTTTTGCAAGACCTAAAGTGTTGCTACATAATGAAATAATTTATGTCCTTAGTACTCATTGCGCCGATCTACTATAAAAATACGGAACTATGAGAAATAATATAATTTATACGAATGAAGAAACATGTATGAAAAAAGCGTGTGTATCAGCTGTGACAGATGGCTGGAGTTTACTCCTTATGTAAGATTGTCATGGAATAAATATAAAATAATAATAATAGAAATCGCGCCATCTTTCAATAAGTATAATAATAAATAGACTAAACAGTAAAATAATTCTTGCATTAGTTACTAGATGGCGCATAAGTCTGATATTTAATAAGGAGTAATGACATTTTGACGGAAAACATAACACTTTTGAGTTAACGCTTTTATAAATTTCACTCATCATAAAATTTTCATACCGGGGTTCTTAAATAAAAATCGATTCTTAAGAAGTGAACTCCAAAACACGAAATTAAGAGATAAAAAATCGAACTTACTTAATCAATTTTTGATGTCTTTGTACAACGTGTTTTAATGTATAACATTTTTTAGGAATCTCTATAATATTATCATTTCTATTTTTATTTTGTACTGGTTGAACATGAAGCAAGTCTTCGCCTAATAGGGTAAACTCGATACTTAACAGAGCACATACAGTGATCATTAGAAATTCAGAACCCAAATAGCAGTAAATTATTAAGCACACTGAAAATAATGATAAATAAAGGCATTAAATAAATGTAGGATTAATAAAATTAAATACGAAACACCGCATGACCTGTTATACTAAAGAATAAAGACATTTAGGGCACAGGGAAATTTCTTTGGAGATTTCCGAATGGTAAAATAACTCCATGTACAGAAGATTACAACCAAATAATCTTGTGTTGTGTTCCTGCGGTGAGTAAAGTTTGCAGAGTTCTTTGGAAAAGGTGGGTTCAAGATCGACTAGCGCTAGTGATACCTACGGTTACAAACGTCTGTATGCTACAGTAGCGGCTTGCCATCAGGCGGATGGCATGATTACTTGTATAGATGATGAAAAAAAATTTGCAAATGTTTAGTTTATAATACCTAAACGATGTATTTTTTATTTCTAAGGGCATTTCCTGGTGATACTAATTTCGGATTAATTATTAAATTACATCGATAGGGATTTCGTCAAATTTTCAACTAGTTTATCTAGCCCGGTGATAATTAGAAAATGACTAATACCATGCAGTAGTGTGGTTACTACTCCATACGTTTTACTATTCGAAAGGAAATATCTTTTCTCTCATCTTTTTTACATCAAATGTGTATACCTTACGACCTCAATCTCAGGGATTACGTTCGAACTGCAACATCCATTACAGAACTTTAACAGAACAGGAATTAGTCTACGAAGACACAGCTAGCGTCTATTACGGTAGGTACTACTAAATAAGTTCACAAATTCTTAGCGTAAGTATATGTGGAAAAGTCTCCCAACCAACTTGTTTCTTCCTTCCCATTATATTAAGTCTTTCAAACAATTCGTGATGCCTTTCTGCAAGCCGGCAAAGCATCGCAACTGTCAGTGAAATATGTGCTACCGACGATCACTTCTTTTATAGTCTGCTTACCATGAGAAGCGGTACAATCATAGCAAAAGTTTTTCAAGGAACTAGTATAAAAATGTATGATACTACAAGTGAAAACGGTAAGATGTTATAATATTATTATCTACCAGCAAAGTCTCCAGTAAAAGCATTTAATCTAAATACCTATATATTAAATATGCAAAAACTTGTAAATTTTAACATTAAGGCAACATTTTTCTAGACATTGTGCGTATGAAGGACATTAAAATTAATGGACCTAGAATTTTTAAATCCACAATTTGCATACTTTTTGAAAATAAATTTATATGGCATTATTTAACAATTTGAAAGTATTAAAAAATGAGAATAACTTACTACTATAGACTTCTAAAATGTAAGTGAATACATATGTAAGCCAATTTCCAGTTGGATCAAAAGGAAATGAGCAACTAAATGGCAAACGAAGCTCGTACTCTTCTTTTAATATATATCGTCGAATGAGGGTTTCTAATATTGGAGCCAACAAATATTGCCAGGAGCCAATAATATTCATCCAGTAAAATACTGTAATAAATAAATTATTATTTCACATTTAGAAACAAAATAAATAATCACAAAAAAACTGCTTGACAAGTACATTGTTTTCATCTCGAATAAATTATTCATACTACTTAATTTTTAAACATAGCTACAGGTTTTAAACTTATTTAAATCCAATAAAAACAAAGTTATTGCAAATATATATCATAATCATTATATTAATATTTGAAGTAAAACTTTATACCCTTTTTTAAGCGGATTGCGTGCACGGAAGACTGAGATTTGGCATTGTTAAAGTTTATATGGAGAAGGAGTGCAGAAAGCTAAAATGTATCTATAATATTACTAATATATTAAAATAAATTAATTAATACTGCGAATCCTAACCTGACCCGTGCCATTGAACTTATATCCCCCAAAATACTGACATTGTTACTCAATGAAAAGTAACAGCAAGTGATGTAGATAATACTCATTGTTTATGAATAAATGTCAAACAGAAAATAGTCTATGATCAAAAAGTCGCTGGTCGAATTTCGACCGTAGAGCGATGGCAAGTTACTACTCGTGTGCGATAAGTTGAGACCTGAGCGCGGTGACGTCATTGTCGTTCCTGGAACAGTGAACAAAAAAAGAACACAACTGTCATAGTATAATAAGAGACTAAAAACACTTATATGAAATAATGGTGTTGCGCGCTGTACAATGTAGGTGTCATCGGGGAAGCGGGTGGGGAGTCGCATTCCTCGCGGATCTCAACTTATCGCGCACGAGTAGTACATACATACATTTCTCTGCTAAAACATCGAGATTTACAACATGTTTTTAGAAGTATTTTGTACTTGGTATTTTCAGAGCCGTACAATCTTATGATTAATAAGTAAACAGTATCTTCGGCTAACTAAAACATAGAATAGGCATAGGCATTGTATTTATTTAATTTATTTAACTGATTACGTGTTTGTGAATTAGTTGTCGAATTATACTTTAAAATACGAAATACAAGCGACTTCTAATATTTATTAATACAGAAAGCGGTCCATTTCAAACCTTTGTAAATAAACTACTCACTTTCGGCGCCGATCATAATAAAATATATTGGCAATGACGATGGAGACTTCAGAATAAATATGAAGAATAAATATAGATTATCCGATGTATAACGGAAGTAGGTAGAAAACATAGGTAAACTATAGTTTAAAATGGAAGCTGCTTTGATCGACATGTATGCAAAGTTGATTTACATAGAAAGAATATATATATATATATATATAATATATATATATATATATATATAGTATTAATAGAAAATGTCGAGAGTCAGTATTGTTCGAGAAGTAAATTGGAAAATATAGTTTTCTTAATATACCGCTCACCATAATATATAACCTAAAAAGTTCGCGGATAGTGCGGTTTCAGAGAAGTTTTCTTCCGCAAACGCCCCGGATTTGGAATGAGCAGCTCCTTGCTAGGGTTTTCTCAGTGGAGTAAAGTTTGGGGTTTGAAGGAGTGAATAGGTTTTTAAAGTGTCAGCAAAGCACATGTAATGATTCAAGTGTTGTAACCGTCAATAGATTTTGGTGCCCGCTTATCTTTAGGCAGGCCACGAGTGATGTCACCATCGTGGTTTAAGAAAAAAGCAAGTTTGCATCGCCATCAATTTTTGAATAAATTACAATATACATAAAAGGCGGGCCTATTACGCTAACGAAGGTACACCGCAACACTTTAGTTGGTTCGTGGCCACGAGCTATGCAAATCTATGCCCAGTTAGAAGAGTACTGTTGACCCAGTAGTTTACCATTTATTAGAATTTAGGTTTTTTATTTGTTTGTTACCTTTGAATTTGCTTTCTCTTCTGTTTCTTATTACTCGTTATATTATCTTTATCATGTAGTCTACAATTTTAATTATAGTAGCACTAAGCAATGATCTCTGTCTAATTTTATTTTCTTGCTTTAATGTTTATTATGTAAGTGTTCAAATAAATAAATAAATAATCGTCTAGTAATTGAAAAAACAAACACGAATCAGTACTAAATATGAATACTTTGTTTCTTTAAACACGCTAATCTCTGGAACTACCAGTCAGATTAAAAAAGTCTTTTTGTAATAATAGCCAGATTCATCTGAAATAGTATAGGCTAATATTAGGCTTTAAATATTATATTTTGTTAATAAAGTCGGAAGTGTTCTATAAAAATATTGGTCCTTAGGCATATATTATACTGTCCATGATAGCATATACCTATCTCTTATTTATAAGCCCCAAATAAGGTACCTACTTAGCGATTTTTTTTTGTTGAAGAATAAAAGTTGATTTATGAGCATTATTTTTAGACAAGGCACATTAGTTTACTTCATCATAAAGAAATTTTTATGAGGTTAATTTTTTCTCTTTATAGCCTGTTATTTTGACACAGAGTTTAGGAGATAATAAAAAATTTAAATAATTTGTACTTGCGGGAAACTACATGGGTGCGTTAGCGGTGCGATGTTTGTCGGGTAAAATTAACACGAGTGAAACCATGGGGCACCACTAGTTATCTATTATTAAGGAAACGGACCTACCTTTATAAAAAAAATTAAGTCGTTTCACTAAAATGTCCTTTTTTTGTATTTGAACCTTGGTCAGGCCTTCTGTCCTCCACATTACACCAAGGTCAAGAATTATTTGTTTTATTTCCGATTTATTTGATAAAACGATGATCCCTTTTAATATTGCTGAAGATGGATATAATATGAAAATTAATATTGTCCTTTTTTTATAATATTAGTAAAGTGTGATTAACGCATTTGCCATTGCTTTTCAAAGATGGAGAAAAAATACATGGAAAATGTTGAAAATGATCAGTAGATAGAGAAGAAATACAAACTTTCTTATAAATATTCTTTATAATTCTTGAAGAAATAAAACATCAGTAACATATCTATGAAAATTATGGGCCCTGTCTCTGGACTATTTTTTTATTCGTTGTGGCTACAACCTCACCTAATCTTAAGTGTCGATGTGGCCCAAGATGGTCACACGCTAAGCCTAGTGGAAGACTGGCTCTCAAGTGCAACCGAATAGGTGTGCTATTGGTGCTTGGCGAGATATTTTTAACTCGAGGGTGGTAGCTAGCCAGGCGGGCTAAAAAGACCTACCACCATGCATAATAAATAAGAGAAACAGACAAAAACTCATAAATACATATTTATGTATTGTAATGTTTACATAACATTATTACTAACAATAAAACATTATTGCCTTTCACTGGAAATTAATAATGGGTCTTTGACACGCTTTTAATCGCAAACCTATTTATAACCGAATTTGATAGAAATAAAAATAAATAAATATCTAATTATTACAGTGAAGCCTGTATAAAAGGGGTCCCTAGGGAGAAATAAATTATACTTACTGAAAAAGGTAAACCACATCCTATTTACAATCTAATAAGCTGCAAAAATAATACTTATCCGGTAAAAAAAATCATCTCCAATTTATTAGTATTCATAGCAATAATCTTTTATTTTATTTTATTTAAACTCTTATTATTGAGAATCTATACAGTTTATCAATTCAAGAATAATTTAATATCTATACTATTCCCTTTATACAAAATGTCATAAAAATCGGTTGAGAATGAATAAAAATGTAATTATTAAATAGCTTTTTGTGATTTCTAAAAGTTTTCTTAGTTAAGGACTAATAGTTTGGCTTATCAATCGAGAAATATTATAAGCTTTATTTGAACTATAATTCATAAAAGTTGGTAAAGCTGTTTTTGAGTAAAATCCAAGATTATTCATAATCACAATACTTTTAATTAATAAATTCTGTATCTTCTAGTTTATAGAGACAACTATTATAAAAATAAGCACCAAATATGGCGGTGTGATAGCTCTACATGAGGTTTTTGGTGCAAAAATATTAGGACCTCAGAATGAATTTTAGATGATGAAGATTTTTATTTATTGAGGTATCCATTTAATCAGGTTTCATTGTATATATTTAAACTCAATTAAGATTAAGAATATTATTACAAAAAAAGACTGGTTTTACCATCAACAATTAAGATAATTATAAACGTTTTTATAATCTCATATTATTATAAATAAGAAAAAATCAAACTTGAAACACTAATCCTGTATGATGTATATGCAAAGAAAATAGCAAATAAATCAGTTATAAAATTATAAGAAATAAATTACATTCAAAACAAATATTTACTTTGAGTGCAAACAATATAAATTGGCACAATGTAAGCCAACTCAAATATCTGCAATTCACCCTTAAAAAACTTCTGTAAGTATACCCCTTGAGACGTGTGGAAAATTATAACACAAGAAACCATGTACGCGTATCGTAAATATTTATAAAATGTTTTTTGTTTATCGAAAAACGTTATGTTACAAAAATTCAACAAATCTAAACACTGTTTCAAAGGACTATAAAATTCTCCGGGCAAATTATTAACGTCTTCCATACTGCTTCAATTCTCACAAGCCTGTATTGCGAGTGTTATATTTTATAGTAGTAGTCAGAACCCTTTCGTTTCAATATCAAAGAGAATTTCATTTGAATTACAAAGTGCCTGAATTACAGAGTGTTTGTCAAAACATGGCTAGATGTGGTCGTTTAAAGATTGTTTCAATACTTTTGTCTTTGAAAAACTGGTGGTGTTTATTAGTACAACGTGCAAAAAAGTTACTTCACAAATAATATAGTTAGCTATTTGTTAATTACAAACAGTCAAATTAAGAAATAGACGGATGATAGAGAATGATAAGTTGGTTGTGTGGTCCCTATAATGATATAATAGAAAATATCAAAAAAGAGTTTGTCAGAGGAATTATAAAAATATTACCAGAAAAAGAGTAGTTAAAAAACAATTAATTAGGTAGTGTGGTATGGGCATGGCACGGCGTGTTAAGCATTATTAATCATGAAGGTGGTCAGATATAAGAGTAGCAGAAGGTCGAAGAAGGTATAGATTGATTATGTGAGGAATGATATGTGTATAAAAATGTGTAAATAATGAGATTGCAGATGAGCATTCTCTATCATCAGTGGAAGAAGAAAACTTATCGTACCTACGTGTTTTAAGAGAGTTAGGGCACAGAAACAATTATTTGGAAATTTCTCTCTAATTGGGGCAATTTAACTTGCAGAATACCTCACACCCTACAGAAGATCGCAGACAAATAACCTTGTGTTGAGTTTTTGGCGTGATCTTGAAGTGACATGTTGTAGTTTTTATTTTTTATTTATTTACTTAGGTTTTTGACACTTTATTATGTAATATTAGTGGCGTTTTGCGTAATATAGTTTGATTTTTTTGCATAAGTGAAATGGATAATAAATATAAACTGAAAGCATTAATTCTGAGGCCCAACAAACACTTCATAGAAAGTTCTAACAAGGGAGCCACCATCTTTTTATGATACTGAAGTCGTCATAAGACAGGATCTTGT
Organism: Saturnia japonica; assembly: GCA_033032175.1. Classification (NCBI taxonomy): domain Eukaryota; kingdom Metazoa; phylum Arthropoda; class Insecta; order Lepidoptera; family Saturniidae; genus Saturnia; species Saturnia japonica. The sequence continues at coordinate 3,210,588 of CM065317.1, forward strand.
ATTAACTTGATAATGACAGTAATGGCCTTTATTAAAGAGGACTACTTGCCAAGTTAGGAAGAAGAAGAACCCTGTGTTGTGTTCTTGATGTGAGTATATTTTTCAAACCTACTTTAGGCAAAGGGATTTAAGGATGGCAACACGCTGGTTATAATATTATAGTGGTATATGGTGTATGGTTGTATGCTAGTTTGACTCCTTAGTTTTATAAAAATACTTAGGTAGGAAAAGGGTAAGGGGAAGAAAATTATAATACACGTAGAACAAAAATCTTAATCTTAAATCATAAGTAATTTGGCACTCAATATCCAATAAGCTTAGTGTCAAGTTAAGCAAAGCCCATAAAATGTAATATCTATTAAATGATCTAACAAAAGTATCTAAGAATCCAATTAATAATGGATTTTAAAATATTCTAGGAAATACGTTAGTACATTTTTGCGCTGATAGCCTTTCTTAATCTCGTCAAGCTTGTGAATTATCTTCTATATTTATCCGTGCATCTACGAGTACAATAATGAGTTCTGTAAATTACTTTGAGAGTTTTTGTAATTATTATTTATCTTGCTAAAATGGTGTGTTCGACTGAATCACGATCAACATACATCAGGTAGCGTTACGAGATCAGCTGGTGTATGTAGATGAGACCTAACGACTGGCAGATAAGACCTTGAGGATCCATGGGAGATGCGAAGTTAGATGCTTTGGGATGCATATGAAATGATATCTCTACTGAAGTTTTCTCAGGGGACAAACATATGGGGTTTTTCAATAGGGGAGCGAACAGGTCAGCAACGCAAATGTGATGCTTCTGGCACTACAAGTGTAACTTCTTACACTATCAGGCGGATTGCAAGTATGCAAGTATACTAGCAGTATTATTTTACTTTTATTACCAACTGTACATATAATATTTTCTATACTAATAAACTATGCATTGAATCTTTATACGAACTACTCTGTAATTCTAAAGCATCGGCGTAAGTAACAAAGACCAGTTATTTCATATAAACGATAATACAGCCAGCATTCTCAAATTGATTCCATCTATTTACATACATATTTCATAACTATTTAAATTCACATTTAAACACTTAAACTACGTCGCTCACACGAAAATGTTTACTGATATTTTTTTTGTTTTTTTTTTTAATATGAAATAACAAAATGATGGCCCAGTTGGTTGGTGTATTGACTCCGCGTCTATCGATGTGCTTTCGAATCCTTGCAATGAGCCTGAACTTTTGGTGAAGGAAAACGTGGTGATGAAACCATAGAATGGTGGTAGGGCTTTTTCTAATGACCGCCTCGAGTTGAAAAATCTGTCGCCAAATACCTATAGGTGTATTCTGGCAGCTGCACTTGAGGGCCAGTTCTTCCATTAGGCTTAGCGTACTACCATATTGCGCCACATCGTTACATACGATCAGGTGAAATTGTGGCCAGAATGCTAAACCTATAACGATAAAAAAACAGGCATGTGGTAAACTTAATGCTAAGAACTCACTGCAGCCTACAGCTATGTATAACCAACCTAAAAAATGACCGTATTTCTGAGGTCAGTCTTAAAGGTTGTCACTCGCCTATCAACCCGGCACCTGACCAGCACCGCATCGCCTCGCGCGGTTGAGATTTTTTGTATGGAATTCCATATACATACATTCACTCCTTCCTTCCTCCCTTCCTATGTCAATTCCGTAACGTCACGACATCGACTCGCACGCAAGCAATCCATACTGCAGACGTTAAGTGGACCGCGTGGACGATGCGTCGTTTGCGTATATCACTTAACCCATATAAACCCATATTTTGATTTAAATTGTTTGCAAAATACTATGGTCACAAATAAATTATCGTTATTAACTACACGTCATCAATTCTTTCACACGTTGAACGACTAATTGAATGTTAATGGAATGTTGACTAATTGACTTCGCGGCGTTCACCCGTCGACAACGAGTCGATGTCGAGCGAGGAGGCGGTGCTGGTCAGGTGCCCGGTTGATAAGTGAGTTAAGTTATAATTAATAGTCCTCCTGAGTCTTTTAATTTAAATTAATTATAAGTTTAAAATTTGGTCACAATCTGAACAGATGTTCCAGCTGTGGCCCAAAATGGTGATACGACAAACCTAGAGAACGAGTGGCTCTCAAGTCCAGCTGCCGGAAAACACCTATAGGTGCTTGGCGAAATATTGTCAACTTGAGAATGCTAGTTAGCCAGACGGGCATTAGAAAATACTCTGCCATCATGCTATGGTTTTATCACGAAATTTCAAGCTCAAAAAATATGTTATGATTTTGTCTGTCTATCTGTTCGTTTTTATGGCCAGAAAGCTATCAAAGTCTATAATGGCCAAAACTATAATCATTAAAAATTAACTTTTACGATATTGTTATTATTTTACAAAATAAATAATAATAATTTGTATTAATTATCCACCGATCTTGTAGTTGTTGTGGTTTTGTATTCTGTAGTTATTAAAGTTTTTTACATAGCAAGTATAACATTTAAATAAAAAAAATAAAATTAAAAACGAAGTAATTATTTTCGTTTAACTCGTTCGCGAAATAATCGAGAGCGGAGCCGCGGGGATCCGCTAGTATAGTATAAGGATATGCACAACCTATTGTTCAAAAATGAGATATACTGAGCCAAATGAACTACTTGAAATAAAAAAAATAATGATACACCACAATAGTGTTTTTAATATGAATTACCCAAGAAACAATAATAATAGTTCACGTCATATGAATATCTGAAACATCCGCAATTGAGGTATATCACAATTTGAATAAAACCGACCAGTTAACAAAGAGACCTCATTACAGAAAGAACTAAATAACTCTTGATATTTCCTTCGTGTAGTGGCAATCGGAGGGCTTAAGTTACGCTGGATGTCAGGGCAATATTGCAGCAAGGAAATAAAACAAAGGAAATATGTTTTGGTAAAAACTTAAAAGTGGAAGCGATTAAAAACATGTAAGCAATTAAGTTATATTGTGAACTGGTTTTAAGTTGCTACCAAATGTACTGAAATATTTTCTCAAATACACAAACCTACTTAAAGAGTTCAAGTAATTAAGACGAAATTAAATGGTGAACAAACTATTAGGATGGTTTGTCTGTTCTCTATAACAATTCGAATTGTAATAGTCATTGTTTAAAATTTGCCATTTATTTATATTATCACCATTTATTTCAATTCTTTTAATGTTTGAATCTTTTGCCACAATAACTTTTAAGTTGTTTTTGTAGTATCAAAGTAAAGTGATGGCATTATCCCTAAAGGTAATGTAGTGATTTGTAATTGCGAAACGGAGTCTTGACAATTCATTTACCTATCCCAAAGCAATTCTTAAACAATTGACCCACGCCGTGAGAAGAATATTCGGCTGTTAGGAAGAGTGAAAATATCGGGAGCTGCTAGGCATTGGGTAAAGGAAATTGGAAAGCTCAGAGAAATAGTAGTGAAGCGAGCGACTCAACATGTGTAATTCGCCACCAACATCACAGTCGATGGCACTACCACTTAATAATAGGGCAATGCAGGCGCAGGAGTACAAAGAGCACGTGGTGCCCACGAGCATGACGCTAGCCGCCATAGGCGTGTCCGCAAAGTTACCAGAATTGTGGGCGAGGTAAATGAAACTTTGAGACTTCGTTCCTGTGTCTATTTATTGACCGCTCTATATGACGGACAGCGAACGCAGCCGCGTAACACTATTTATACAATTTCACACATAAAAATTACTACAATAAGTACAGTACAATCCAAAAACTGGAGTGACTACCGAGGATCGGCTACTTATCATTAAGAAAGCCTCTAGGCATTTGGATATGAACTGGTTGATCCTGAAACGTGACAATAAAAAAGAGGGTCACTGTGAAAGATACACAGTGGTTATGATACAGTTGTGTACCGAGTCTATGATTAGTTTAGTATATGTTACTATTCTGATATCAATTCGATAAAATTTCACTGTGGGTTCCTAGAAGCAGCTGTGCTTATTCTGATCTGTGATTTTAAGGGTTTGGATGGCAACACCCATTGGAACGCGATCTGAGCCAACTCAATCTTCTAAAAAAGTAATATCATTGCTATGACCTCAATTAGGACTAAATTCCTGGTTGAAATTGGGTATGATTTTTTGTATCCTGCAATGACTACTCAACATTAATTCTACTGCTTACCTATTAGTCCACCTTATTCTCAGTTTTTTTATGTTCTGTACCTAAAATAAAACGGAATCTATAATGAACCTTTTTAATAGCCAGTAGTACTCCATAGTTTCACCCGTGTTTTCACTTCCCGTATCAACTTGCTTCCCTGATCCTTGAGGTCTATAGCGCGAAGTTATAGTGTAAACTCTTTTTTAATAAGTGCGCTATTCAATGCAAAAAGAATTTTTCGCATCTGACTGTTAATTTCAAAGATTAGCGGATTCAACCAAAAATTAATCTCTTGAGCTTTATGTATTGGTGTAGATATGGCGACATCTACATAGCGACATCTATCGAGCCACATAAGACGCATCCTACTATCCTACATTACACTATAGAAATTAACTCAATCGTTGAGTATATATAAAGAACGACTCAAAGTTGCAGCTCACCGACTGACATACAGCCTCGTGGAGGATCTTTGCAATAGTCCTTCTACATAGACATTGAACTTTTTAAACTAATAACGAAAATACTAAGCATTTACTAATAAGTCTTTAGCATCACATTGAAGCAAAAACATTTCAAGGTTAACATAAAAAACAAACTCAAAGTTCCACTCACCGACTTGGTGCTGACAGGCCTCGTGGAGCAGTTGTAGTAAGTGACAAGTTCGATCCCCGCACATGACCGACTTTTGTGTGATGAGCATGATCGTCAGTTATATGTCTGAGTGTTAAATATTACATATATGATTTGTATAACAGCTTTTGTTACTATAATACAAGTTTTGCTCAGTTTGGAGTTAAATGGCCATTTTGTGAAATTGTGTCTCCATATTTATTTACCGATTATCAAAACCTTTATGGCATTTCTCGAAGATCCATAGTCTTGAAATAGGTTAAAAAAATCTGCTTAAGGAATAAATCAAGGAATTACGCAACAGAGTTATTATTTCTACTTGACTAGAGGAATGCTCGCAAATTTAAAGCTTATCACTGGAACACATGCAGGAAAATAAAACATACAAATAATATTAACGTAAAACATGTTATTATATGGAACACCCAGGGTGCGAATTCTACTCACAATTTGACCTTTTTTTTTAACCAAAAACATGTTATAGGTTATGACGTTAAAACCGCGGACTTCTGAAACTTGGGAACCATCTCAACCCATTGTTTGAATGTATTCTCTATTCAGATAAAATCCGCGACTTCACGGCTCTAAAATACGTAGTTATCATCAGTTCCATTATGAAGCAAGAATGCAAGTTTGGCTTTAAAAATCTGATCTTGCGAAATACAGTTTTAAACCATTTATTCATTTCATTTTTTCCCCTTTTTTACTTTTTACTATGTTTATAAATTATGCAAGTAATAGCAGAGAAAGAAGTCGGATCGACATTGGTGTGGCAATCTTTTATAAAATATGACTTTGATAATGACTATTAATCATAAATAAATTAAATACAATATATTATTAAATTAATCTGAGTGAAATTAAAATTATATAACTATGAGAAAATATGAACTTCCCTACCGGCTGGTTATAAGTATATAAAATTCGCCCCCTAACCTTTGAATCAGGTAATAATTAACTTAAATAAGATTATTCTTTATGAAAATGTAACAATACTACATTTTTTTTTGTATACAGGCGATTTTATTAGCGGAAACAATAATAGACATTTATAGCGTTCTGATACAGGGCAATCATGATTTAAGTATACCTAAATATATCTGTTACCAGGATTAATATTTTTTTATATTTCATGGTTTCCTTCTGTTCAGGCAACACTCTTTTAATCTGTGCCCCGGTTGTTGTGGTGTTTCGACGCTTGGGGCCCACTACTCTAACGGATTTTTCGTCGTCGGACTGTTCAGAATGTTCTGATCATTATTATCGGTTTTTAAAGTTTTTAAGTACTGTGATTGCCTCAGCTTATTCTTGGTGAACTTGAACAGTTTTGTGTGTGCCTAATCAGAATCATTAATTGGGACAACGGCGGCCGCCAAATAGTGAAGTGTGGATCTGCAGCTAGTCACCGACACAAAACAAGTACTTCACCAACGGCGATCCCCAGGTAAGTCGGCACAATTCAGCCGGGCGCAATTATTTTGGTGAACCTGAACAACTACCGAATCAGTAGGGTATAGGAAGTCCCAGGACCAGCGAGTAACAAAATAATCGAAGGCTTTAGTTCGCTGTTTTAGTATCCGACCCCCACAACTTTAGCGAACACTCTGTATGTGGATTGAGCTCTCTGCTGAGGTTTTCACTAGGGTCTACAGTTTTCAAAAAGGCATTGAATATGTTTTTAAAGGCTCGGCATCGCGCATGTGAGACTTTCGGTTTTGTACCACATGCTTGTTTGCCACAATCATGTTATAAAAAACCCGACACAAGACCTTCCAAGTCAGTTCTTAACCTTGATGACTGGTTTCAGTTAAGGCACACGCCTCCTAAGGTTGGTTATAAATAGCTTGAAAACATTCCCTCATCTTCCTTACAAAACAGACCACATAACGGTCACATCTGTGAAATCTTTTTCGAGCAATGTGTTATCTCCTTCTTAGAACATCAGGTCCTTTGAACATAACGTGAAGATACTTTTTAGTAGAGTGGTATGAGAGTGATTGAAATTGGATCTGGCGGGTTGATGGCCTATCGGCGGATACAGTTGTTTTTAGATTGCAATGAGCTTACCACCAGATGCAATGCGATCAAATAGAAGTTGTCAAGTATGTCTGAGGCTCCAGGGCTTTGGCTAATAGTATAGTCAGATCTTATTTTTTTACAAAAAAGAAAATCAACTTCAAAAATTCTGAAAAGTTCCCTTGTGTATCTTCGAAGTTGAAAGTCCAATGCTAATCAAATTAAAGTAGGACCGGACCAACTTTGTGGTATCCCCTGATCTACAAAAAAATAATAAACGAAATCGGTAAACCGATTCATAAACGAAGAAGTTACGGTTGAACATCCATTAAAATATATATATATATATTTATATACATTCAAATTAAGTATCCTCCCGTCTTTTATTGAAGTCTGTTAATAATGATTTTTCAAAGCAAGCTTTTATCGTTCATATTGGCTATCATAATTAAATGCTCATGCAAAGTTATGTGTCTGTGCTGCTGACTGTTGAGCAGTTACCACGTCAGAAGCCAATCCTGGGCAGCAGCCAGGTTATAGTGCAATTTAAAACGAGCAATAAAAATTCAAAATATTTACCAAGTTTCTTGTCTAAGCTTTTAACCGTTAAGGAGTTATTTCTTCTGAAGACAATTATGGACTCTGATTGAGATCATGCTTACCAAAAATGCATATTCATTGGAACTAAATCAACATTCAATAATTGAACTCTGTTCGATAAGATAAAGTGGTTCTAAATCAGATTGCAAGATTTGACCTAAACAAACAAACTAACATACTTACATACACACATAAATCACGCCTCTTTCCCAATATGGTCGGCAGAATTCACGTCCTTCCACTTGTTAGGAATCCGGCATACATATTTCGCTTCTTCAAAAAATACAAGATTTTTTTTTTTTTTATCTCAATTTTTTGTAGGGGCTTTTGTCCCTAAGGACATGCCAGTCCCATTATAACCTATACCTATTACTAATGCTAGCAAGAACTATAAACTAAAAAAATATATATATCAATTTTATACAACTTTCGAAGGAAGAAGACAACACATTAGCTAAAGAATTTGAAAGAACCACACAGCATTCTGGCAGCATCCGAGGTCGGTTCTGCCAGAATACTGTGATATACACCTACGTCACATACATTAATATTATATTTGTCGTTTAAAGCTATCCTATAATTATCTGTACTGGAACACTCCATCAAGAAATGATGGACATCATCTATCTTATCACAGTGACTGCAAAATGGTGAGTTTACTTTTTTCATGAGATATCCAAATTTTCTTGATGGAATGTGTCCAGACCTTAACCTAAATGCCGTAACAATAGAAGTTCTATCCATACTGGCCTCTAAGAACCAAGGTACAGGAGGAGGCTCACATTGTATTGTTCGGTACCAAATTCCTTTCTCTCTTGAAACCAGGTCAAAATATTCCCTCCACATGTCACGACATTTCCTATTAAATTTACCTAACACCTCTGAATAGTACGGTGGAATACTTATAGCTGAACCTTCCATTAACGCTCGCTTGGCCAAATTATCAACTTTCTCGTTTCCTACTAATCCTATATGAGCTGGAACCCATTGCAACTGTAAACGCATATTAGAACTTTGGAGTTTAAAGATCTCTTTAAAAATTTCATAGGCTACCGAAACTCCTCTGTACCCAGAGGCACATCGAGCCAAATGCTGGAGAGCACTCTTGCTATCAGTTAATATAACAATATTTTTGTGCATAGATCTAATACCATGCTTAATAGCCTCCAAAAATGCAAATAATTCCAGTGTCATTATAGATACATTTGTTGTAATATTAAACAAGCCAGAGCTATCTGTGCATGGTTCATAATATGCTGCACCTTGACCGTTAAAAGTTTTAGCACCATCAGTATATATCTGTATCCAACCACCATATTTTTCAGTCAGTTCTTTTGTTATATCAAATCTTAGTGTATCTAAGATAAGATTTCTTTTTGGCCCTGTAACACTGACTAAATTAAATTTAATTATATTGTTTATATTTATATAAGTGGGCCAAATATCTAAAGAGAACATTTGAAGGGGATAATTTGAATGAATATGAACATTTTCTTTCTGAATTTCGTTATAAGCCATTATTAGTGAAGGTTTCTTTTTTCTAAGCCAGTAGGAATTATTACATAAAGAGTTAAGATTAATTAAAAGCAAAATAGTCTGATTATTTGTCCACGAATGTGCCTTTAAACAACATTTTTGAGCAAGATACCGTCTTCTTAAATAAAGAGGTGGTATACATAATTCGCTCTCCATTACATGGATTGGTGAACTTTTAATAAATCCCCCAATTATTCTTAAAGCTTGATTCTGTGTCTTGTCTGATTTTGATACGTGTGTCTTTGCACTATTGTCATATAATATACACCCATAATCTAGTCTACTCCGTAATAGTGACATATATATATTTCTTAAATGCTTTGGATGTATACCCCAAGTACGCCCTGCCAACACTTTTAACATATTTAAAAATTTTGAAACCTTAGTTACAACTTCATTAATATGAGTTCTCCATAAGAGTGATCTGTCTAACCACATGCCTAAATACTTCACACTTTCTGCTAATTCTATTGAAGAGGAATTTATCTCTAGTTTTATCTGTTGCCGTCTATGGCCTCTGCTAAAGATGCAATACTTAGATTTACTAGGTGACAATTCTAAGCCTAGATCTGCACATAAAACTATCATAGTATTTAAAGCTACCTGTATATTATATTGACTTATTGTTAGATCTTTATGTCCCACATAAAAAACAAAATCATCAGCATATTGACCAACGTAAACATTTTTAATATTATGGCAAATCTTATAGGTTACGAGATTAAACATCAGAGGAGAAATAGGATCACCCTGAGCCAATCCCTGATTTGTCCATCTCATCATAATTTCTCCCTCTATGCCTGTTCTCATCATAAGATGTCTTTCGTTCAAAAATGACCAGAAATAATTACAAATTCTTTGACCAAATTTCAAATCATCAAGAGTTTTAGTTAGTCTAGATACTAAAACGTTATTATAAGCATTTTCTATGTCTAAAACGAGGCCTAAAGTAGGTGTATTTTGAGAAAAACCAATTTGTATATAAGTTACTAGTCTAACAAGAGAGTCCAAGCACGAATGAGCTTTTCTAAATCCTGTGGTTTGAACTGATAAAATATTGTTTTTTTCACTATACCATTCTAAACGCTTATTTAACATACTATGAAAAATCTTGCAAATGCACGAAATAAGGGAGATTGGTTGTAGTTTACATTCCGCCGTTGCATTCATCTCAGATTTAGGTATAGGAAGAACTAATATGTCCCTCCACTGTCGTGGGACATGACCATAATGAAAAATCAGATTGTATAATTGTAATAAATAAAACTTACAGGTATCACCTAGGTTCGAAATCATAGAATATGAGATCCCATCATATCCAGGGGCAGTATCAGACTTTTTAATACTTTTATTAAGTTCTTCTAATGTAAATTCTTTCTCAAGTATATGGTTATCTGATGTAAAAATAGGCGGATAGTTTACAACGGAGGAAGGAGTTAATGACAACAGAAGTTTTTTCCTTGTGTCTACTGGAACATGATAATTATTTGTATTCATACCTTTAATCCATCGCATTTTTCGCCACATATCCGTAACTGAAGTTGATTTATCTATATTATTACAAAAACTGTGCCACCTAATTGTTTTAGCTTGTTTAATCATAGCTTGAGCCTCTTCAACTTTTTTATTTAATTTCAACAAGTTACTGGGAGTAGGATTTCTGCGAAATGTACTAAGTGCTAATCTACGTTCTGTAGCTGCCCTCGATAAAATTGGACTCCAATAACTTTTTGGTTTAAATGCATTTTCTGTTGAAGTATATATATTTAGTACTGGGATAAATTTGTCAGCTGTATTATTAATTTGATTAACAAAATAATCATAGTAATATTGGACACCTTACTTGTTGTTAATATCTAGTTCACAATTACTACCAACTATATCTTCGAGCTCATGGCGGTATGCAAACCAGTCAGCTTTTTTGAAATTGCGCTTTTTAGAAGTACAAAAAGACTCGTTATAATTCAATACAATTTTTATAATAAGATGATCGCTACCTAAATTTTCGTTAAATACTCTCCAATGAAATCTGACAGCAATATCTGATGATACAAATGTGATATCTGGAGATGTTCTCTGTACAATACCATTACATAATTTGACTCTTGTGGTATCACCATTGTTAAGAAAAGTATATCCGTTTTCCAATGAAGAGTCCAATAATTGTTTGCCTCGAATATCACATTTGTATGACCAGTTTGTGTGATGACCATTAAAATCCCCAGCGATTACTGAGTTTTTCGGTGCTTGTGAAAATATTTGATCCCAGTCTGATGAACATGTACGTACAGATGATGGACAATACACAGCTATGACTGATTTTAAATGTTTACAATTTAGTAAATTTACCTTAACTATTTCTACACCAGGATTATTACAGCTTATAATGCTTGAGTGGGCTTGTATAGACTTGTGGATTATGATGGCTACACCTCCATAGGAATCGTGTCTATCTTTTCTGTAAATATGATATCCTTTTAACTTAACTGAACAACTTGACTTTAACCATGTTTCACTTAAAATTCCTACATGAATCTTTTCCTGATTTAAAAACTCCTGAAAACTTACTAATTTCGGCTGTAGACTTTGTGAGTTCAACTGAATTATATTAATTTTGTTATCCATTAAAGAGTTTAAATACTTTTTCCAATAGTTCTCCTCCTGTTAGCAGATTAATAAAAAAGTCTTTTACTTCTTCAAATACTACCTTAAGACTTAACATTATTTTTGACTCTAAATTTTCTTTATTAGCAAAGATTTGTCCAATTTTCGTCAATATTTTCTTAAATTCAAATTTAGTTTCCCGCTTCTTTTTTTTTGATCTTTCTGGCATAACTTCTTCTGAAACTGGTGTAAAATGTTTTATCCAAGCAGTGTCCGGAGGTGAGGTCCGAAGATTGCACTCTTTATTATTTTTTGTTGTTTTTTTTTCCTTACTTACTTTTGTACAATCCGGTTGTTCTATAATTTTATCAGGTGATCCTTCTGTCTGGAAGCTTGTAGACTCATCAGAATTGTTAATGACGTTACTACCTTGAGCTACTACTTGATTATACAACATATGATTTCTGGGTCCAGCAAGATTATTCTCATATGTATGACTATTGTTCTCTATAGTCTTCTTTTTTTCATGGATTTCTTTTAACACGACCTCCAAAGCTTTTTTATAGGTCATATTTTCCTCGGACATTATAAAGCGAATTCTTTTTTCTTTTAAATAAAAAGGACAAGATTTATCTAAAGCCCAGTGATGACCTTTACAATTTAGGCATTTAAATTCCTCACTTTCACAATTGGGGTGTTCTTCTCCACATTTGGGATATAATGATTGTCTTCGAGAACAACGATTTTTAATATGTCCAAATTTCCAACATTTGGAACACTGGGTTACGGGAAATGAAAAAGATTCAACAGTAAATCTACAGCCATATGCGTAAACATACAATGGCATTTTATTACTTTTAAATCCAACACGAATTGATTCACTCTCTATCCATTTCCCCTCTGCGTCTCTACGTTTTAACCTTATGACTGATACTATCTCAGTTGGAGATTCCAAAATGTCCAGTATTTCCTTAATTTCCAATCCCAAATCCATTCCTCTAATTAATCCATAAGAAATATTATTTTTTTCTGCAAATTGTATTCTATAGCCCAAATCTTTTAATTTTTCACTGTTTATTTACATTTCTGCACTTTCCTCATTAATTAACTGTATTATAACTTTATAAGGATTCCTATATTTTATTTTTGTAATATTAGCTATATTTTCGGGTTTCTTTAACATAGCGAGTGCCATTTGTTTTGGTATCCTCTCTAGGGAGGTAATACTCACCTCAAATTTATCTTCTAAGCTATTTCTATTTTCATTTAATTCCATACCCTCAGTCGAGATACTTCTTAGGACACGTTTTGATCGTTTTTTTGTAACTACTGTGAACCCGTCTTCACTACTTTCATCATTTTTTTCGCGAACTCTTTTTTCAGTGACCTTGGTAATTCTGCAGTCCAAATTTGGTTTCAAAAGTATATTTTCTTGTTGTATCAAGTCTTCCATTTCTCTTTCACACTCCTTAATAATTTCCGAATCACTTCTATCATCAGAATTATCCTCCAATGTATCATCGTCCATTTTTAGATGTTTTTTTCACAGGTAGGTAGATATAAATAACTTTTTTTTTTTCACACAATAACGGGAGAAATGATTTCGTGCGCTCGCTTCGAAATACGGCGAGTGAATCAAAATACAAGATTGTATAAAAGTTTATTGTGCAGTGAATACTTATGGTTTTTTTATATGCTAAAACATAACATGACTAATAATACTGTACAAGAGGGTGAGGATATTTTGCCGTATGTAATAAATAGAAAATATTCGTTCAATTTCAATAGTAAAAGAAAATTATATAAATGTGACCAAAAAAATATGTCACTTACTTATGAAAGGAGATGAAAGGAAAACCGAATGAAAAGAATATGAAAACAAAAACATGGGATATTGTAAGAAACATATTTTGTAAGAAAGGTTAATGAAACCCTTAATGTTATCAATTTTGGGTTAAGCTTAGCTGTACGAATTTATATTTATAAAAATCTTAGCTATTTCATAATTTTCATTTGATGGTAAGAGGTGATGTGATAGACAATAAAATACACACACCCTAAGTCTAGAACCTTTTTAAGAATTGGTTATAAGTTGTATAGTCATGTTCACGATCTCACCTAATTTCAAGAGACGATGAAGCCCAACTGGTCACACGCTGAGCCTAGAGAGAGGCCTGGCACTTAAGTGCAGCTACCAGAAAATACCTATAAGTGTCTGGCAAAAGAATTTCAACTTTAGGGTAGCTAGCCAGACGGGCATTAGTAAATACTGTGGTGGGGTATGCTATACATTTGTAATCGTGCATACAAACACACTAATGAAAAATGCAAGCTGGCAGTTTAGCCATCGTGGACCGACAGCGTTCGCGTTTGTTATCGCGTTTGCATACTACATCACGCACCCGGTTATACTCATTAGTTTTGAGTACGTATTCTGTGTCGATAATAAAACGAGAATAGTGAATTTTATTGCAGCCTTTTATTTAGTAAATCACCAGTAACCTTCTGATGTAATAGGAGTCACCAGCCATATGACTTATAATGGTCACAATACTAATACTTTCATCATGAAATACTTCACAAAAAATTCACGCTTATTACAAGGATTTGAATTTACATTGATCGATGCCGAGTCACGCTATGACACGCTACTACTGAACCACATTCATATGAATCTAGTAACATAAGTAAAAACAAAAGTGATTCATTATCTAAGAGTGAGATGAGAATTTCTCGTTTCAGTGGTAACGCAAGTGAAGATCATCTTGCTTGATGGACTATGAAGCACGCTCCACCTCCAGAATACGTTGCTACAGAAGAAAGACTATCTCCTGGAAACGATCAGTCTGTAAGAGTGTCAACAGAGTGCTGACCCAAGTTGGCCTCTGCAGAAGTAACCTTAGCAGATACGGTATAATCGCTGAGAGTGACACGCAGGGTCAGTGTGGTGCCCAAATGAAGTCCATGCCATCCTATCTCACATGTCTGGCATATCCCATCAATGCACAATGATTGATCTGGTAACCAGCTCGAACAGAAAAAATACAGACGGAAAGAAGAAGATTATACCATGACTCCATTACGATATTTTTGATATGTGCAAATAAATAAGGTAAATTGAAAATTTAATAAAACCTCAACAAAAATAACCTATTCAGTAATTACCATCTTAGCACACTGAAAAAAAGTATAAAAATGAGAAAGTATAAAAAAGTAATAAATATTTTGTTAAGGAAGCCAATTGCGTAAATATAATGATGATCCGAATGAGCCCAAATCCGATAACCCTGCTTTAAGTTTGTGAGGAGTTAGGTATGGATTCCAGTTGAGGCTGCAGCATCAGGTCAAGGTTTTTCTCATAGAATTAAAGTAACCAATTACCAAATCACGACACAATCAAACCTGTAGAAAATGCTTTCATCTATTTACCAACTACTAGCGATCGCCCTAAGGTCGAAATTTGACCAGCGAATTTTTGATCATTGACTATTTTCTGTTTGACATTTGCAGTATTCACGATCCTAAACAAGGAATACTCATTATATTATTATTATTAGATAATACTATCTACATGCTGTCACTTTCGTTGAGTGACAATGTCAGTATTTTGGGGGGTCTAAGATCAATGGCACTGGCCAGTTTAGGATTCGCAATATTAATTTATTTAATTTAGTATGTTAGTAACAGTTATTAGTATCTATATGCATTTTAGCTTTCTGCACTTCTTCTCCATATAAACTTTAACCATGCCAAATCTCAGTCTTCCGTGCATGCAATACGCTTTAAAAGGGGTAGAAAGCTTTTGTTTCACGTATTAATATAATGATGATGATTATGAAAGGAAAATAACATTTTCCTTTATTTAATAAAGTCAAAGTATTTCTTACAGCACGGAATTACTATTTACTATCAATATGGGTAGTATATTTAAGATTTTTTTAATGATAATAATAATTTTAAATGGCTATTTTTTCTCTAATTTTAGATATCAGATCAAAATCTAACAAAATAGTGTATACAAAATTATCCGAACGAATTAATTACTTGCACATATTTTTGTCAACACGAGAAGAACATTACAATATTACTAAACATTCAAAATGACTTTAAAAGGGTACGTAATAAGTATAGGGTCAGCATAGGCTCAGGTAGATAGGTATAAGTACAATTAACAACTTATAAAAAAATTCTGAAAACAAAAATCTTTTTTTTTAATGTATATATTTTGCAATAAAACATATATATATAACAGTATATAACTATAATGAGATAAGTTATTTAAAATATATCAAATAAAATAACACTCAAGTAGATTGAGCACAAGAGCCGTACCTATATAATATTTTTTTTAATTGTACATTTGGTACAGTTACCGCAATATTCTTATGAGGTAGCATAATTATTAACTTAATATCAAACAATACTAATTAGTTATTGATCTACCTACTCAAGGTGAAACAAATCAAAATTCACAGGATGATTTGCAGGGAAGAAGAAAAATGGCAATCAAAAAGAGAGAAAAGGTGATTACTACAAAAAACAACATTATCCCTGTTAGAAAAAATATATAATATTTCACTTATTTTTCTGTCACGGTGAACGGAATTAATAAATCACTTTCGTTTCAAGCCTCTCGGAATGAAAGTTGTAAGGAAGATGAGACAAAGAGGGGGCTATTTCCGATGATCTATCAAAACACTCCATTGGTACAGTCGGCAACAATAGGTTTATATGTAAATTATTTAGAGATATTTAATTTCTACGAACTATTTTTTCTAATTATATAAGCTTCGTAGCGCAGTGGTAGTTATAGTTATATTAGACTATTGAACCGAGAGGTCGTGGGTTCGATTCCCGCTCATGACTGACTTTTTTGTAATGAGCATAATTGTCAGTTGTGTATCTAGGTGTTAAATATCTATATATCAGCTCTTTCGTTACAATAATACAAGCTTTTTTTGCTTTGGAATTAAATGACCGTGTGTAAAATTGTGTCCTCAAAGACAGAACAATCTCACTAACCTGGTGGTGGTCTAAGGCTCCAGACCACGAAGTCCATACAATATACATATAAATGTATCGGTCGTTACAGTTTATTTTGGACGTCACCGACACAATATAGTTCATAAAAAACTTGCTGCGCGGTGAACAGGATGCACTCATTGTTTAGAATATAATTTTAGGTTAATAAAAAAGTTATATAAATTAGACCCTCATCTACAGAGTGAAATAACGAACCCGACTCGAACTCATACTGCTCGTACCAACATACCGCAAAGCGATAGACGTATCGAGGTCGTTCGTTGAGGCATTGTTTTTTGATGTTGGCTGCAGCACGATCAAATTGTTTTGCGCGCATCTATTGGTATGTGAGACCTCATATCCCTGTAATTGGCGATAAAGGATCCAGTAGTAATTCGGCCCAAACAACCTTACATACAAAAATTATAATAACAATCAGTCAGCTAATAAAATATTTTGATTTTATATTCAGTACGTTTGAAAGAAATAAAAAGCAAAAAAAGAACATGCAACTGTATCTACAGTATTAAACGACCAAGAAGAATTTCATTAGCATGAACTGCATTAGCGAGATATTGATTTTTATTAATTTTTTTTTTGTAATCGATTCAAGCAACAGTGAAGGAAGCACTATCATACATTATTTGAAGTTGTTATTTTATGATTTTAAATCCTTAGAATATTACTTTAATAATAATGTATCAAAATTACATTCATAGGAAAAATAAATCAGTACTTCTTGACTATATCACTTTATCGTGCGACAGTGCAATAGCTGGCTATCAAGCAAAAGCGTAGAGTAATAAAATAGCCCTTGGATTTTTTATGTGATATTGTATCGGGATGTCCTGTCTCTATTCCGTTTCAACGTTGTCAATCAACACAATATTTGATTGGAATAATTGACAGAGTAAATAATTTTGGTGTTTTTAATAAGAAAACACGCAGGCAAATTAACAATAACTGATTTGGTTATTAACCCTAGAAAGCTAAAGTTTGTCAAAATGACGAACATGAAATAAATATCTACCTCTCCTTTTCTTATCGTTATACTTACACATTCGGCCACTTACACATGCCAACTAAATGACCTCTGGACTGCCTCACGTGGTGGTGGTTTGGTCGATAAGTAATTTTAATTTTGAGTAACATACCACATACTAGTCTTTTCGACGAATGGTTACCTTATACGTAATTTTACGCCTGCATTCTGTGATGAATTTTACTCGATTTTTTTTTGGATTATTATGTTGATAATGAACAATGGCTACGAGGTCTATGAATGGTCACTAACTCTCTGATCATTTAAACCAAAGCTGAACAGAATGGATATATATATATGCTGTCTTTATGTGACGATGAAAAGAACTCGTAAACAGAGTTTTATAACGCCACAAATGACGGTGTCCTTTATGACGGAAGGACGGTGTAACGGCGGATCTTAGATCACATGTACCTACTCAAATATGTCGTGCAACCTTAGGACTATTGTGTGGCCTGTGACATGCTCGGTAAACGGTTCAATGTTTGGTTTTATGACATGCTCTATACATAGAGTATCAACACCCAAATCATCTATTGTTATAATATTTGAAGGTAAGTCAATGTCACGAAGAAGCTATATGAAGAAATTGCGAGAAAAACTAATGAACCATGGCTAAAATGTAGACTTACAGCAAAAATAACACCTCTAAGAATAAAATACGTAATAAGATCTGATGAGATGAGATGGGATGGATTTGAATCATGTGGAACACACCAAAGATCAAGGTCAAAAATCTGGGCCACTTAGTTCTGAAAATGCTCTGACAGTTTAAATTGCCCCAAATAAAAAATAGAAAAAGCTGCATTTTATGTCCCTACGGAAATACCATGATAACTACTACTATAGTTGCAAAGTTCCCATTTGTGGTTATCTTGCAGTTGACTCTTACCCTAATTTCAGCGTAAAGTATTTAGCGATTTTATTATTATTAATTTTAATGTGTTGATTTATGTTAAATAAATATAAAAAACCAAATGTTGACTAATAAATCACAATAAAGTCATAGTAAATTGAAGTACTTTTTGATCACAAAAAACATACATCATTTAGATTTACGATTAAGGACTGAAAAGTTAAATATATTTTTTGTTACATTTATTTTTAACTTATATTCCTTATTTCTTATAAATACTTTAAACATGATTAAAATAAATGAAAATTAAAATAAAATTTACATTAAAAAAATTATCGTCAAAAGTCGAGTGGTTAGCTTATAATGGTGTTCAGAAACGTTTGCTATCTAGAGTTAAATTACTAGCTGAAGCCCATGGTTTATTTATTTGCCCAACTCTCTTCACCCCACCGCGCCTCTGCTGATGCACTCGATAGGCTTATTTTTGTTGTTACTTCCTGTACTTAAATACAACTTGCCAAATTGTTTTACCTTCATAATTGCTGCTCCACTCCTTCAATTTGTAGCATAAAGCTTATATAGCCTATAAATTTTTTCAATAAATAAACTATGAGATAAAAAACAATTTATTTTATTTCATTGGTTGTTCAAGAGATTATCGCGTTCAAAGAAACAATCTTTTTAACCATAGAGCATTAGTAACGGTTGGCACCAAATAAAAACAATTTTCTTAACCTTTAAACTTATTACTTCGTATGTTATACTTACTGTTCGGAACGAAATACCATAATGACCATAACTATAAGCATAAAGAGCGATTTTATATGGAATCTAAATTGTGTACTCTATTGGAAAATGCGAAGCTGGACATTTAATCCTAAACTACTGAAGCATCTGTTACTATCGGTACAAAATGGATTATAAGTTTTGGGTTTCGGGATATTGCGAGAGGTTGTAATATATAATTAGAGGGAATATAACGTTAACAATATCAGAATAGGGTAGGGTATACTTGAAGTATTAGTATGTGCTATGTGTAATAGAAAAAAAAACACAAAAACTAATCTAGCCTTCGATGCTGAATGTAATTGTTAACAGCCATCGCTAATAATATAAACAAGGAGGTTTTATATCTCTCTATTTTTTATAAAACATACTTTACGTAATAAATAAGTCCAAAATGGTGACACACTAAACCCCATGAAGGAACTGAATCTCAAATATCAAGAATAGCTTTGTGATAAATTTTAAACTTAGGCAGCTAACCAGGCGGGTGTTAGAAAGTACCCTACCACCATACTACGGTTTAATCACGATGTTTTGCTTCACCGAAAGCTCAGACTCATTGTACGGATTTCAACTTACGTAAATCGACCACCACTAAGTCATTTACAACTTAATGGTGGTGCCTTATCAAAAATATTAATATTATGACCACATTAAGATATTTTCTATTACAATAATTAAAAGCTCTTTGTAGGATTCAAACCCTTAATATTAAACCATGCTACCTACATAAACATCCTTTTAACCACTTTTACATCTCACTATATAAATATAAATACTGTTAATAACAGTATTCTATTACATTGTACCTAGTTGCAAGTTAATTATAGGCTTGTGGATGAAGTTTTATCTCATCAGGGTGATATATTATAATGATCGTTGAATAAATACTTTTCAGCCTATATCTTTCTGTAACTGTAGTCTAATTTAACTTATAAGGAGTATTTAATAAATGTGGGAGACATATGAGCCAATTTCACTTGAACATGGTACTTCTGAATAACAAACGGAGGATATTAATAACATGTGACTAAAAGACTGTTGTCTGTTTAAATTGTAACTCGTATTGATGCGTCAAATTTCGAAATGTCTTTTTCACTTATTCTTATTTGTAGGATGCTCATCTCTTCATTTCTTATTTTTATGTGTTTAAGGTTGCTTTTATATCTAGTTCTAGTATATGCCAGTATCGTCGTAGGATATCCAAACTCAAGTAAAAATAAAAATATGTTCCATGCACCTTGGGACCACCAAGGGCTTAAAAAGATATTTGAGCTATAGGATATTTACTTCGGTCTGTCATATTTTTAGTACATATAAATACCCGGTCACCTTTTGCCAGTTTTTGCAGGTTGTCATAAAAATTACTGTCTCTAGAGTTACATCTCCCATTGGTCATTGATAAAATGTATTTTCCGAAGCAGTATTTTAAAAAGTAAATAAATTCTGAATTTTAAACATATTACATAATAATAAACCAGCTCCAAAGTTTTCTCAAGAAGATAATTTACATTTGCGTTCACTGCAAAAATCGTGGTCATTGGCGTAATTAAATAAACTCGTTTATCATAATTTGCGGGTTTTGTAGCAACGCTATGCCGTAGCAGGCTGGCTACGGAGCTACACCATTACGGCTTTATCTCAGAGACTGCGCGTCGCCCAGTGCTACGCGGGCTTGTGTCTTGTACGCACGTGTACGCGTATACAGGTTGTTCATAATATCGCGGGACTCTATTACGGAACCCTTAAAGTTCGTAGCAATTACGCTATAAATTTGTTTAGCAAATGTGATTTATAAAAACACAGTGTGTTTAGTGTTTTTATCTAAAGTGCATGTGTCAGTTGGAATGGATATCAGTTATATTGAAACATTTTATTTATAATTGGAAAAGTTTTGACACTGGTATTTACGAACTATTATATTGAAGCTGGTAAGGATTCTTTTTTTTTTTTTTTTTCAATAAATTTAATGAATTAATTATCAAATACTATTATTGTTACACATATATGGAAGTAGTTGAGTGATTACAGGAGCGCGAGTATTTCATATTTTTTATTACTTTAACAAGAAATGTTCTGTTTCAACTCATTTTACATAATTTGAAAGAATTATAATTGGTATACAGATTTTTGTCACAGTTTTCTTGTTCTTACGTATTTTTATTTTTGCCTATATATAATGTGATCGAATAAAAAATGAAAAGATGTTAAATTTATTCGAATCAAGATTGAGAAGAAGTTTTATTTGAACGCAAATATATAGTGACCTAAAAATACCTTGGGACCATCCCGAGCTGAGTTATGACAGATATATTATTTATTGACATGCGTAGAGCATGCAAAAAAGGCTTTTAATAGACCCATTCATGCGTACAAAAATCCAATGACCCGTGAAATTTTCTTTACCGGTAATCCGATATACCTATAAATAAAAAAGAGCCACCTGTATATTATAGATTACTTGTTATTTTATTTATTGATTGGCCGTTATTACATTAACATGTAACACTTTGCGAATAATCTCTTTACACCTGACATAAGTCTACACAGTTATAGTAAGCATCTAATTTACGATTATTGTTTTTAAAGTTATATATAACAAATAGATCCATTTCCAATTTGATTGCATTTAGACCTCAGTTAACTGTGGCCACCATACACATCTTAAAAATTCGTTTAAGTGACTCGTTTCATAACATCATTTTTATTATATCTCCATAATATTTTTAAGAGATATTGATGGTATTTGAATTAATAAATGAAATATTTTCATTGTTAGTGCATTGTTTTATTTTTAAGACTATCGTCTGTTAGGATTTATACAGTTTCCACCTGAATATTAAATTAGCCTGTCACTGTTAATTTTAATATTTTTATTCTCGTATTTTTAGTACATCCTTCTTATAGAAAAGCCTTTAGATCCTTTAGATCGGAATGACGGCAACAACTCCCACTCAAATCACGTAGGATTTATCGATGGTGATTACCGTTGTTTCTGGACTGTACCGTACCGTCCATCAGGTGCTATTCAGTCATTTTATCGATCCAGTAATTAAAAAAATAACTGTACAAATGTACGGGGTGGTAGAACTGCAACATGACTAGGTGGCGACCACAATGCATATGGTGAAAACCCATCATATTTATTGGCATAAGCGCTTCGAGTTTTGGGATCAGCCTGTAGATATCTAGTTTCCATTTACGTAGGCCAGGTACTAGTGTTTGATTATTGCTTTCTCGCTAGTCGCGACTGATGAATTGAACTGTTTTATTTAGTGAGCAAGGTGATCTTACAGCTAACAAAGTACAGATATATACATATATATATACATATATATATATATATATATATATATATATATATATATATATATATATAGAAATAACAGACAGAAGGCCATTTAAAAGTTCACACAGATATACAGTAATATAGGTAATTAAATAAATTTGGTTGGTAAAATTAGGTAAAAAATTAACTTGTTAGCTTGAGAGAGTTGATTTGAAAGAGATCAATGTCTATGGTTTGGAAAATAATATTAATTTAATTGCTATCTCTGACTGAAAAACAGTTTATGTGAAAAAGTGTATATGCGTTCGTCACAGTTCGATGCTATTCTCTTAAGAACATTATTATTTGTACTATCTCTTACGACTCTATATTTGTTTGTAATCTATCTTCTAACCAGGTCACGACTAGGTCTTTAATACATTTCTTTGTTGATTTATTTGTATAACTGGTTTTAATATAACAAATTATTTCTACTTCCGCCTGGACTAGATTAACAGTTATTACTTGTTTCTGTAGCAGCAAACTTTGTCCATTAATTGAAATTTAAAAAAGTAAAATATTAGTAACTTAAACGATAAAGTGTAAGTGTTGGTTCCAATACTCATGTACGGAAGCGAAAGCTAGGTGTGGCAGAAAAATAATGAAAGTAAAAATAAATGCAGTAGAAATGAGAGCGCTAAGAGGTGTGTTAGGAGTGAAATTGAGTGACAGGATAAGAAATAGTGTGATAAGAGAGCTTTGTGGTGTGAAAGAAGATATAGTCACACGAATTGAGAAAGGGATGCTTAGATGGTTTGGGCATGATGAGAGGATGAATGAAAGAAGAATGACTAAAGAAATTTATGATGCGAGTGTGAAAGGAATTGTTGGAAGAGGAAGGCCTAGACGAACATTTATAGATCAAATCGGAAACGTTCTGAAGAAAGGTAAGGTCAAGAGTACTCTAAACCGACGAGCATGCATGAAAAGATTAATGAATGTCGAAGAAGCGATAGAGTTATACCAGGATCGTAGCAGGTGGAAGGACGTGGTCTCTGCCTACCCCGTTGGGATATAGGCGTGGTTTATGTATGTATGTAAACGATAAAAAAATGCAGTCGAGAGCCTGTAGCTAGTTATCTATTTACATACAAGGATATCTAACTGACTAACTGACATGTCAACACACAGCCCAATCTACTGGGCTAGGACCGAGAAAATATGCATGACTTTTACACTGAAGGAGAGCACTAGGACATAGCTCAACTGTGTCGCGATCGAAACCACGAGAAATGCGCTAGCTATCCTAAAAAAGTTAAAAATAAAATTTTAATATATAATAATAAAAAATAAATAAATAACTTTATTGCCGATGAGACGTGAAACGACCACAATCGATAACAACATATTATTTTATTTATAGATTTTGTCACGAAGTCTGTGATTACAATTTAGAGTTTAATTAAACTTTATCTATGCAATTAATAAAATTGAAGTATCTGTTTGTAATGTCAAAATAACAGCTTTTTACTAAACACGCATGAAAGTATTTAAGATACCTACCTTTAACAAAAATCCTATTTTTACAATTTTTCTTCAGCTAATCTCTGAAATAGTTGGACCTATTTTAAAGGGGCTTTCAGTGGCAGATTGCTTATATTATAAGGAGTAAATTAGGCTACTTTTATTTAAGAAAAAGAATTAGAATTCCGCGCAATTGAAAAAATAGCGGTCATGATGTATCAATTCGGGCGCTCAAATAACTTACGCTTAATATATCAAATTAATGTATTATTGTAGTTATTAAAAAGGCCTATAAAAAAGTCAACGAGAGCATATGTCTATCTTTTAAGCATCACCCACAATAAACATATAACCGGGAGAGGTGATAGCAATATTCGCGCAAGTTCCCAATTGACGACATCCTGTATTTCAAACAATAAAACACATTATTACATTTATGTAGATGTATATACAATTAGGTCACCGAATGCATAAAATACTTTCAAGAGCCACCAAAGCATTGTTCGGTAGTGAGATCACGTTGACTGATGTCCGTTGAAAGCTGAAACACGTTTTGGCGTAATGCCACATTCGGCCGATATCTTTTTGCCTCGCTTTGTCCCAACCATTTATTCTCACTATAGCCACTAACTAACGCTAACTGCCGGTCGCTAAACTAAATAGCGGGGCTCGATCGTTACTCACTTTTACAGGAGTTCAAATCACCGTATTTTCTTTTTCGCCCGCGAAGAGTTCGACGCGCAATGTGAAAATGTTAGCAGAAAAATAATTCTCGTTTTATAGTTTCGAGAGAGTTTAACATTTGAAATATTGTTTTTAATTTTCACCGCTTTATGGCATGTTTTAAAATTGGTTTTTTAAAAGAAATGTTTGCTTTAGTCAACGTAGTTTCATATAATTTCAGTTTTATATTTTACATTAAATTATATAATCTTAAATTTATGTTTTTGAAGTGAAAACTTCTATAGGAAGATTTGATTAGGGAGTAAATTCATGTAAATCGTCATCGACGTGGTCGCGTGACGTATTAATGACTATCAAATATATTTTCTTATGTTACACAATTTATATATTACAAAGTTAGTATTTCTGATTTCCAATTATATTTGTATTTTGTTAGTTCTATTATTAATATTAACAACAGTTCTTTCTACTGTTATTATTATAATTTTATCGTTTGAAGTTTAGGAAAGATGTTTATATTATAGTTTTAAGTTTTTACTTCTGTCGGCAGTCCTCATGACTGACTATTTTTTTTAGAAAAACGCTACAGTTTTATTAGTGTATTACTAAAACACAGATGAAACAAGTGGAATATGTTAAAATATATTGCTGCAAAAACCAGTATCACTATTCGTGGATGATCATCATCCACACACGCATACCACATGATGACATTGCTTGGTTTAAAAAACAATTATTATAGGTCTAGCAATGTGATCACAATCTCACTTGTTCTTAAGTGACAATGTGCCCTAAAATAGTAGCACGCTAAGCCTAGAGGAAGACTGGCTTCTCAACTGCAGCTGCCAGGAATACACCAGTTGTTGTTTGGCATCAGATTGTGAAACTTGTGAGTAATAGCTAGCCAGACGGCCATGATAAAAAACTCTAGCACCATGCTATGGTTTCATCAAGACGTTTTCCTTCACCAAAATCTCAGTTTGATTGCAGAGTTTCGGATCGCGTCGATCGACGCGGAGTCCGTACACGCTACCGACTGAGCTATCGTTACTTCATTGCATTGGTTGTATCCGAAAGAATGGCAACCAACATATAACAGATACACTGTATCAAGTGGCATAGTAGCACGTTTAGACTAGTCGCGTTACGGAATCAGCCATTCAATCTATACTAATATTATAAAACTGAAGATTTTATTTGTTTGTTTTTTCGTTGAACACGCTAATCTCAGGAAGTACTGATTCGAATGGAAAAAAGGTTTAAGTTTTAGTAGCCCATTTATCGAGGAAGGATATAGGCTACATAACATAACATCACGCTATGATCAATAAGAGCGGAGCATCAATGAAAAATGTTGCAAAAACGGGAGAAATATAGTCCTTTTGAGAGATTCCACTACGTGCGCTTGCGTGAATAGTTAAAGTTACGCAAAAATTGCGTGTAACAGAATTGTTTCTCTTAAAAAGTTCTAAAAAATATCCGCAATAACATATATCTATCTTTTAAGGATGACTCAGTATAACTTTTTTATAGTAATAAAATTTGTTCAAAAAAATACATTCTTTGTGAAGGTGTTTTTATATACACGGTATTAATCCTTATCGAAATAAATACGATATTTATCACAAGTATTTAATTTTGTACAAAATTGCCCTTATATAGTAATTAATTGAAATAAATATTTCAGGAGGTATTACAGTTTTAAAATAACTCGGCAGCAAAATAATGACCAAGTATGGCGAAAGCATTTTTAATGCAGAATGATGTGGGAGGCAGGCAGCCCCTTGTAATACATTATCTATCTATCTCTAACCCTTTCTCTCTCTCTCTCTTATATAACACAGACGAAGTTGCGCTGGGTCAGCTACTATCGAATAAAAATGCGGTTTACTAGAGCCCTATACTCGACTGCGTAGCGACCCTAATGCACATGGTAATAAAACCGTTAAAGGCTCTCTTTTGCTTTGTCGCGTTTCAAAATCAGCTAATATATATCCAGCTAGCGAGAGGCTCACAAGCTGGTATGGCAGTGGTGAACAGCGGTGGTTTGGTGATCACACAATGGTCACAGTTGTTTTTGATTATACTGTGCTTACCATCAGTCAGATTGCCTTTACTTTCTCGTGCTACTACAAAAAAACTTGCCATAGTAACTACGTACCTAGTTGTGTATTTTTTTTGATGATATATCAACAGCTACTGTCAATAGATCGTCATATACGTATTGTACATATCATATACATGCCTGTATTGCACGTAATGCTATTTGCCTGAACTTGGAATAAAACTAATCAAAGAGCCTTTTTTACTGAAACTACTTACGTGTTAATCTATTTTTTTAGATTTCTATCTTTTCCAGCACCTGCTACAGCGCCAAGTACCTCTTTAGATTTTCATTTTCTCTTTGATGTGAAACTTTAGCCATACCAGTTTTAGTATGTATATACTATTTACATTTGAAAATGTGTAATATAAAGTTTGATATATTATGATTTTTTTATTTGAAAATTGAAGTGGTTTTTTTTTATCGTTTATTGATTTTAGCGTTTATAGTCACAATCAATCGTGATGTATAGTGACGAAGTGGCCCAAAATGGTAACATATTATGTCCAGAGGAGGAAATGAATGTCAAGTGCTATTACCGGAACACACCTGTGTGTGCTTTGCAAGAGATTTATAGATGTATTAGAAAACATCTTACCACCATACTGTGATTTCATCTCAATGCTTTACCGAAAGCTCAGGTTCATTGCTGGGATCCAACATTGTTTCCACTTCTTTGAGCCTTTTAAGTGATAATAAGTTAATAAAAGCCTGGTCGGGTGCCGCGTCGATCTACCTAGGTTCAGTTCCTACAATAAACTTGAGTTTTCGGTAAAGGAAGACATTATGACATCGGGTCAGGTGTAGTGGTTATGATTGCCAAAAGCGGATAGAAAACTTTTTATTTATTGATGTTGAAATCGAGTATGAAATATATCGCTTTTATTCCACATTTCCATTCGATTATCTATGTTTCGATGGATGATAAAAATGTACAATATATGAGTATCGACAGATTTTCAATGTGAGTGTTGTCGTTACCCAACAGCCCTACTATGTTCCTTTACTATGTTTTGTTCAACAAAGCTTCGAAAATATTGACTTCACTTTGTTGTTATTGTACATGTATACATTAATACGTGAAGCAAAAGTTTTCGGTACTTTTTAAGCATATTGCGTGCACGAAAGACTGTGAGATTTGGTATAGTTACAGTTTATATGGAGAAGGAGTGAAGAAAGCTAAAATTTATCTACTATATCTGTTACTAATATAATATATTTAATTAAATAAATCAATACTGCGAATCCTTACATGACCAGTGCCATTGAAGTTATACCCCCCCCCCCAATATTTGACATTGTCAATCAACGAAAAGTGACAGCAAGTGACGTAGATAATGTTCATTGTTTAGGTTCATGAATTTTGCAAATGTCAAACAGAAAGTAGTCGCTAGTATATAAAATATCGCCAAACTATTTCACATTTCCGAACCAACTGGCATAGTTTCAAACATTGTAATTTTAATAAGTATACGAGTTTAAATTGAGTTACTTAATGAGCGTTCTCGGTTATGGTACATTTATGTCGCGCAGCAAATAAAGCTGAATTCTCGGCAGATTGCAGCGCCGCGCTGGTTTACCGTGTTCGCTGTGTGTAAGCTAGTGGTTTTACAGCTGTACGCTTAATTAAAGCGAAACATACGCTGATGGTTCAATTACACATTTTTAAAATAAAACTAGGCTATAGAGATATTTTATTATGCTATTTAGTTGAGTCCTATAGAGATATTTTTTCCAAATGAAACTAATTTACTTTTACTAAATAATAATTACAATCAACAAAATAACAACTAAAACATATAAACTGAGTTAACGAGATACTTGACTCTTCATAATAAATGAGAATGTCTAAAAAATATTACAGGGAGTCCTTATTTAATTCATAAACATC
This sequence comes from Saturnia japonica, assembly GCA_033032175.1. Taxonomy (NCBI): domain Eukaryota; kingdom Metazoa; phylum Arthropoda; class Insecta; order Lepidoptera; family Saturniidae; genus Saturnia; species Saturnia japonica. The sequence continues at coordinate 3,239,326 of CM065317.1, forward strand.
TTATAAGTTTTCATGAAACCTGATTCTCTACAGTATATTAGAAAATAAACTTGTTTAGTGTATTAAATATTAACACAAAGTTTCAAATTAAAAATAACTTCTAAATTAACTTAGACAAAAAGTTCATGTATAAAACATGCTGTTATAGTCATTTATAAATCTCGGTAGTCTATATTTTCGTTGTTTAACCGATGATCGTTATGTCATGTTTTTTTTTTTAGATTAGTACTTACAATGAAATATTTGGAAAATCTGGTTTTATTGCCATTGCACTAGAATTAGAATTACACCAATGGAAAGTTTATATGGAGAAGGAATGCAGAAAGCTAAAATTGATTTTAATGTATGTTACTAATATTTAAATTAAATAAATTAATGCTGCGAATCCTAACCGAACAGTGAACCTTAATAATCATCTACGAAGAAATAAATTAAAGGAAATTTTTATAAATATAATTATTAATGGAATAGAAAATCTATTACAAACAGTAAAGTAGTAAATATGCATACACAAAGATTTAGTGAGGATTTCACATATCAAACAACATAATTCATGTGTACATATACTTCTAAGCAAATTTTTTACACACATACACAATACAATGACATAAAAACACACGCAACACACACTGTTATATTTAATGTTTTATCTGTAGTTTGCCTCATTTTTTATTTTATTGTGTTGGTTAATTCGTAGTTTCTGAGAAAAAAATCATGTAATTGTATATTGGGGAAGACACTGTTACCTGAGACACAGGTTATACCTAGTTCATATGACAGGATTCAGCCATATATGAAATATTAATACATTGTAAAAATAAAAGATTATGATTAAGCTGCCTTGGAATTTTAATAAATTCTGTTTCCTACGCAACAACGCATTATTGGCAATAAGCAATACACATACTTTCATCTAATAATAACTCTTACGATCTCACTATAGATATTTTCGGGTACATATTTCATACTTGACTACATAAAGCGGAAACTCCAGTAGGTACTTAAACATCAATTTGGCGACAATAACAAACAAGTGAGGCGATAAATATCTACACAGTTAGCCGCCACCTCTTCCGTTTGTAATATTGTTTTGTTCTCTCTACCACCGCATTTCTATATTAGTATAATGTATTATGTATTGCTAAAATTTAACAAGAAAATAGAAGGCAATACTTTAAAGGATTAACAATGGAAGAAGTTACCAAAATAGAATCGAATACTTGTGTATATTAAAATCTATACTAATATTATAAATACGAAAGTAACTCGGTCTCTCTGTATGCTACGTTTTCATGCCTAAACCGCTTAACCAATTTTGATGAATTTCAGTATAGAGATATATTGTGTCTTGGGAAAGAACATAGGCTACTTCTTGTCGCGATAATAAATTAATGTACAATCCACACATTGAAAATTCGCTCTCATAATTTTTTTAATAACGCGCCTAAAAAAGTAGGACTTTGACAAAAAATGAAAAGCACAAGATTGTTTCGGTGTTTCAGTGTTACAGAATTAAAAATTGACATCCCCTAAAATAATGATAACTGAAATTGATTGAGATGACATAAATAGTAAAAGACCTGATATCAAAGGATGATTATACTTAAAAAAATACTGTTGAAGATTGATTAGCAATTTCGACTTAAGCTCAAAGCTAAATTGCGCCTTACTTATCAACATCTTTTGGATTACACGTCACTTTTTCTGCTTCAACGTGATCAATTATGCGGATAAAAAAAATGTATTGGACATATAAATGAGAATAATAATATAATGTATTTGTTTTTTTTTTAATATTTCGTGACGTAAAATGTTGTTTGTGTTAAAACAAGTATTTTAAGATTTGTAACCGCAAAAAGTTGGCATAAACAGCCATAAAATAGCCTTTAGTCCTGACCTCGGCATTGATTCTTGGTTACCTTGTCGAGCCCGTGGGAAATCTATCGGGAAATAACTTCGAATGTTATGCACATAATTCATAACGCGAAATGGATCTGGTGAACGCTGTACTTCGAATTGTAATTCAAAAAAGTTTCTCCGTAACTTGAAATACAAACATATTATATGAGAGAAGCTTTTGAAATGTTATTGGCTCAGTGGTATCTTCAAATTATGTAACGATCAAGAGCCTACGGTAACAGAAATATTTTCTTTATTTTGTAACTACCATGGCAGTACAGTACATCTTATAAACACATTTCACAAACAACGGCCACATGACAGCCATCGGAAAGGCATCTTCACGCTTCGTTCGAAGGACCTAACGTCATAGGAAAGAAGGAACACGTTGATTGGGAGTCCAATTCACGTCTGCATGGTACAATAAAATTAAGAATTTGCGAACTTATTTGTTCGTGCCGTGAAGGATGCTAACGTGTAGTTATAGGTCCGTAGACCGAAACTGCAACATGGTAACTTGTTAACACCCCTGGGTTTTTAAAATTTATCACTAAGTATCTTATAGTGTGTTCAGACGATTGCATTTGAGAGCGAGACACGGCTTAGGTTCGCCATCTACGGGTACATGATAATAGTTACCCACGACAGTAGCAAAACGTTAACCTATAAAATAATAATTATAAAATACCTATGGCCGACTAAATTTATTATTAGACTGTTTAGTTTAGAGTTTTTCTAAATTACTATTATGGGACCGAATAAATATAAGACACTAAATAACTATACACTAAAGTTCATGGTGTATGTGCTCTAAAATTTGCTTTATGAAAGCCGTTATCTAGAACTTGGAATGTTCAATACGGCTGCAGAATAATATTTACATATATTCCGAATTCATTTTATTCTTATTGGTAGCGTGTACGGATATCGCGTGAATCGACGTGAGTTCGAATCCCTGCAATGAGTCTGAGATTTCGGTGAAGGAAAACATCGTGATGAAACAATAGTATGGTGACACGGTACTTTCTAATATCCGCCTAGCTAGCGAGCAGTCTCAAGTTGAAAATTTTCGCCAAACAACTGTAGGTGTATTCCGGCAACTGCACTTGAGAACCAGAGGACCTAGCCAAGTTGACATATCTGATCATGTGATTTAACTTTGAGATATGTCAAATCCATACATTTATTTTGTTTTTATCAGTGTTAACGATTGTAGAAAAGCAACTTGGCTAGGGCTCCAGTTCTCTCAGTAGACTTAGCGTGCTGCCATCTTGGACAACATCGTTATTTAATTTTGGGTAAAATTATGGCCAACCGATAAATAAATTTAATTAGCCTTTTAAAACTATGTTTCATAGGTCATAATATTTTTTCGCCAACATTTGTTTATGTCTCGCAGAAAGTGTGTTAAAATGCTGTGACGTCTTTATTGCTCTTGGCTCAGTGCCTTGTCGGTTAGTTATCCCATCCGATGGGTTTAAGCCCGACAGCAGTTCTAAATTCTCACTCGCAAACGCCTAAATTTTGCAGAATTTAAAGAGAATTAGTTTATTCCTTTAGTAGTCCTCTTGAAAACAATTACTGGTTCTGTGTTATATTTTTTTGTTTAACGTTTAGTTGATATTGATTTCGTTTACTTTATGAAATTAATATACGGTACTGTATAGAACTACGATCAAGCAGTGATCTAAAATATATCTTGGTCTTCAGCCACGAAAAGACTCAATTATTCCCTAAAATTTCGTATTATCACCCAACTCATCCGCCGGGAGTTTGCACACCGCTCTATGTAACAACCGGTCTTAGGAATTTTATGTATTCTAGCATAAAATTATTGGTATTTTTTATTCATTATAGTTTTAGTATTCCGGCCAAAATCTCAATCTGATTTTAAGTGATAATGTAGCTCACGATAATAAACGCTAACCCTAGTGGATGGGGGTAACTGGATCTGAAATTCAGCTATCGTAGGTACTCAGAGGTGGCGACAGATTTTTATCTCGAGGGTGTTTGCTACTCAGAAGAACATTAGAGAATACCCTATGATCATGATATGGCTTCATCATGAAAAGCTCTGGCTCTTTGTAGGGATTGGAAGTTACGTAAATCGACGTAGTGTCTATACACGCTACCGCTGAACCATCGATGATCGGTCTCTTATTTTCTCAACTTAACTCAATCTTTGAAGTCGGTTTATAATGGCCCTGATATTTACTTTGGTTACTAACTATTAACTTATTGAATTGATTCGGATCAATTAGATTCTATCTTTATTCTTCGACAGTCTTCAGTTACTTAATTATAATTTTTTATGTCAGTTTCTCGTTCACAAATGGGCATATAAACAACGCATTTCATTTTCTTATTTATGAATCCAGAGGAAGATTTTAAGAGGTCGCTGGTAACACAGTTACGATATTGCAGAGGTTTTCTTTAATAACATTTTTATTCTGCTTATATTTTGGTTTTTAATGAAGTTGTTGAGGCTTTTGAGGGTGTAATAACTTTTGTAATGTTGTTCGTTATCAAAAGCTTCCACTCTTAGTGAATCTGTGCTATTGTTGTACCATTTGAATTTTTCGAATGAAAAGTTTTAAACATTTTTCCTTATTTTGTTTCTTTACTTATAATATATTGGTACTCTGCTTAATAATATTTTAAATGTTAATGGTATATTATTATAGTATAGTGCGTGTTAATAATTATTTTTATTACTTAATCAACATTTTATCATAAAAGCAACGGATGAGGTTCTGTTTTTAGTCCTTTATAAATTATCATTTGTTTTCACCAGATACTAAATGTGATTTGACCGAAGATGGTATCATAATAGCCTATAAATAGGTCTGAAACTGAGATAGCAATACGTTGAAAAGTGCTTGCCAGGCGAGCACAGCTAACACTCTACCTGAATGCTATGTTATTATTACGATGTTTTCCTTTACTGAAACCTCTAGCTTATTATAGAATTCGATAAACGATGTGTTCAAATACACTGAAAAGAAGTCCTATACCTTTTTTATTTATTTAAGAAAGCATTGGAGTATTCCAGCCCCATCAGACTATACCCAAGTTCATAAAAGAAAACAAAAGTATACTGAACTGTTAACCAAAGATTGCGTATTTGTACTATTATACGTATGTAAGTACTATTAATAATAAAGTTCTATACTCATTCTAGCCGAATCGAAAGACGGTTCCACTAATTGTAATATATTTACATTTAAAGAACATAACACAAAAATTAAGTATATGATGCAAATTTTATACGCAAAACGTTCCTTCATCACTCTAATCCTATTTCCTTATTTTAAAAAGAATTATCAATTTATCTTTCTCTTAAAATTCTTTTCATATTTCATAAGAAAAGAACATCTTGGTAATTTTTTTTTTATTTGTCAAATAAATAATAATAATAATATCAGCTTGTATGTGTAGGCAAGGTACGAGCTTAATCGCTACACCAGCCCACGACGTATTGGTGATTTCAACGCTGGGAAATAAACAGTTCTATATAAAGCATTCAGCTTTTCTCACGATGTTTTTTTCTTCACCGTAAATTAATAAATGTATGCGAACTCTGCAAAATTCGTTTGTACATTCTGGGATTTGACCCTACGAACATCAATTCGATATTTCGCCGGTCTTAACTATTCGACCTTCCCAATAAATAACAGTGAAGAAAAAAGTGAGTCAGAAAAGTGGGTTAAATATTCTCAATAAAGTGTAGTAAAGAAATCGAGAAGTCTTTTTGTCTTCGATCCAACTGCAGACGCTTCATTTCGAACTGTACAATAAAATGTACTCTTTTATATCGAGTTTCATAGATGAAAAATTGTAAAGATATATTGGATTTAGTTTAGTTATGATGAAAATAATTTTTGTTCTTAATTTCGATTGCAATCTGGTGATGTGATAGAAGGACAAGCTATTTTTCGATCGAAAGAAAGGAAGAGCGAAAGCACCCTCCAAAAAATCGCAGCCCAAAACCCACGCGTTGTGTTCTTGCGGTAAATGGTTTTCCAGAGCTTCTTGGACAAGGGATGTTCAGGATCAATAATGCGCTAGCTAAATAGCCATTACAAGCGTCCATAGGCAATGGTAGCTGATTACCAACAAGCCGGTTGTATGTTGTATAAAAAAACCTTCTTGAATCCCCGGCTAATCACGAAACGCAGCTTGTCAAAGCGACTATGGTGGTAGCGGTCCAATCGAACACAGTTCCTACCAAAAAGCAAAAATTATTTATATTCAAGTATAAGACCTTCTCAAAGAAGAATACGTTTAATATTATAAGAAAATTCAATAAAAAACATATTATGAGAATGCATCGTTTGCATACTTTTGAAATACAACCCGAGTTCATGAATAATATGAAGTGACTTGTAGAATAATCATGAGTTTATATCATTTATGATAATTTGAAAAAATCTTCACAATTCAGATGGGACTATGGATGTGCTCTCCTTGCGTGAATATTTTTGACATTCAGTCAAATTGTTTCTGTGCTCGACGGAATAATTCGACGTGAGATATTTGCTAAAATGAAGGTTCACAAAGCCAAAAAGAATCAATTACAATTTTAACTTTGATATACTTTGATTTAGCGATAACTGTCTTAAAAATTGAATTTACCAACTCTGTGCGGTCGCTGGTGAAATATAGGTAATTCTTTGGAATTACCTTCAGACAACAAGCTTCCGCTATATGATATTTTCGCTGGCGGGTTTAGTGTGCTTGTAGGTATATGTGAGTCGAGTATGGTGAGCGGACACTCGTTCGATCCCACGTCAGACTAAGGAAATCTAACCACCACCTACCTTATCGCAACTCTCGTTCATCCAGGCAGGCGGCAGGGATTAGCACGGCTGATCCTGTTAGTATGGACGCGCACAGTACGGCTGCGATCCACCAGCTCTAACTCAACGAAGAAGGCACGGCCAAACGCGAGTATAAATTATTCGGAACGTCCGAACTCACACACGCACTATCGCTAACGATCCCACCGCAACACTACTGCCACGACCGAGGCATACGACAGGCGGCGATGGCAGATCTACCTTCATCTTTGTAAAAACCGAACAAACTCTAACTAGACTTTGTTAGTTTCTTATGTACTATCTTTTTTAACGGGGGAATTGGTTAAACAAAGAAATAACCTCGCAATAATAGGTGATTTATTTTTAGATAATTTTAGAAATGTTTCATATAATAGAATCTATGTAGGTTAACTATAAAAATGTATTTTAAGTTTATATTTTTTGCTTTTCCATTAGTGATGATACAAAAGAACTTGATCTATGATAGAAATATAATTTTAAAAAATTAATAAAGTCGGTCGTAAATTGGACTCTAATGCAATTTACAAGATGACTTCAAAGATGTAAAGCAAAATGTATACATAAATTTATCTAATATTTTGAAGCAGATTTAAGTTTTATTTATTTTTAACCACCGATGCAAACAGAGGGGTGTTATAAGTTTAACGTGTGTCTGCAATACCTCCATTCTCACACAATAAAAAAAGGTACAAGACAGTTTTTAACAAAAAAGAAAATCAACAATGATACCACACCTTAGTTATCTCCTATACAACAAATTATCTAAATCGGTTCATAAACTAAGATGTTACTACGGCTGAGCAACAATAAAAACATACATTCGAATTGAGAACCTCATTCTTTTATTGAAGTCGGTTCAAAATAAATTCACATTATTATCATTCATGACTTACTTCATAATGATGCACTTCCGTCAATGATGCATGCACAGCTTTCAATATTAGCCTCTACTAAACGCGCCAAAAAAAGTATTACTTCATGAATAGTTTCTGACCTGAATTGAATTATATTTGTTTTACAGACAAAATGTTTTTGATCTCAGTCTGCCTCGGAAATGTCTTTCAGTATCTGCTGCATATATTCAGTGACATCACGTACTATATTATTTCGCTCCATGCCTCTGACGTCAACTAGCGACCGCTACGAAGCAATTTGCCGGTACAGCCGATTGAATAACACACTATTGGTACGCCGCATATCACTACGTCACAGAATCACGTTCGGAAACTATCGCAAAATTAATTTAACATGTGCTCCATGCTACGTTTAATAACATATAGAGTCCTTGATATTTATAGTAAATTAATATCTTCCATTACTTAAACTGTTTTACAAATCGTTTAAATATTTGTATTTACGGCAGTATGAAGTCGCTGTGCTTGTTGTACACAAGGTAACAACTGCAGCCTATACATACATACATATATATATATACATGCGTTCAATACCAAAATCAAAACATTCGTGTTACTAACCCTTTAAAAACCTGTTCATTCTCCGCTTGAAGAAAAGTATATTATTATCCGATGGAAAAAACCTCATCATTCCACATCTGGAGCATTCGTGCAAGGAAACTTTTCTGAAACCGGTCTGTTTAGGCTAGAGGGTATGAAGATGAATTCCCTGCCAATGGCGAGTGGTGCGATGGTGGAAGGAAACCGCTGGCATCATACCGGACAATTCTTTGGAATACTCCACAAAACAAACGGTAGAACACACACAAGGAGACAAAGTCTCCCCGTAGCCTTAAAGGTGAAGTTTTCTTACTCAGATGGCTTTTACAGATTCACCTTGAATTGATGGCGACACTCACCCGCAAAAACGTAGCAACATGCTCAAGGATGGTAAAGTGGCCGAACCTCGGTTTGAGCTGTTACCATAGATGCAATTAAGTCGTGCACTGGCTAATTTCCTTATCTGTAGAAATTCGAGCTAACTGACTATACATGTATAAATCGACTATATCAAGGTGCAATTAAGTATACTACAATCCAATAACAATGGTGACACCACCGAAAGATCAGCAAACCATCGCTATGCACTGGTTGATCCCGAAATGCGACAAGTCAAAAGATAGATACTGTGATAGCGTTATCACAATACGCATGTATGTAGTAACCTATTCAGGTACAGATAGATAACCAAACTGCTTGATTACTGGATATACACCGGCTGATCCTACAAATGCGACACATCTAAAGGTGCCAATATGCCGAGGGTTTATAATGGTTAAAATCCAGTCGGACCTGGTGGACATAACTGTCGTGTTCTAATGTGAAAAGAGTGAGAGGAAGCTTTGTAGCGTAAGGAAAATTAAAAAAAAGAAAAATTAAGAATACTGGAGTAACAGAATTGGAATGAGATGAAGCTTTGGCTTAGAGTAAAGTTCTTTGAGTGAATAAAAGAGAAGGAGAAGCTTTGGTAGAATTAGTTTAAAATGAAATGTATAAAAATATAGAGTAGGGTAATTTGGGAAACTCCACACGGTAGAAAAAGTGTGTCATTCAATTATTTTAGAACGACAAAGTTCCCTGACTTGTGCTAGAGGTGTCAAATAGGAACTTTAAAAAAACAATTACATATTAACAGTTCGTAGTAAATCATCGGGGCTTCGATAATTTTTTGCAAGAAAAGAATCTTCAACTTATTTTTATCCTCCGTTTGAACTCCCTCCCCTTTCCCCAAGAAGGTCCGGAAACCAGGCAACCAACAACACAAGGTTTTTTGGCTGCGATCATCTGTAGTGTAGAGGTATTCCATTAGTCGAACAGCTCCAACGAACGAATTTATATTATTAGCACAAATATACGAACCAGAAAAATATCTCATAAAAATTGCACGAGAAGGCTTGCGCAGTGGTTTCTTGCACTTTTACATATTTTACTTGCGCAAGCTGTCTTTCGTGGTATCCATTGTGTTCTAGATAATATTTCAACCATGTTACTTAGATATATTTTTTCATTTGAATAATATATTATAATATGTTAAAATAAAATACAAAATTCGAACCGAACAAAATATAAAGGTCCAACCACATCATTAAAATATACATTAGACGGTAAGTCGTCAACTCCAAAGGATCCCTGTGACACACGTATACAACATAAAATTATGTAAAATAGTCCCACAAGTACGCCGAGATGAAAAGAAACTAATTTATCAACTCAAAGTCTCGAGAGTAAATAGAAAATTTCTTTATAACATAAAAAAATAATCGCAACGGGATGTTTTACAAAATACCTGTTGCCAAAAGTTCCAGCTATTTCTGTCATAACGACCTATCTTTCCACGTTATTATTCCCAACGGGCTTAAGTAATAAAGCACGAAGCTCTCTTTATCTTTTAAAGAAAAGAAAACACCTTACCGGGTTTCATTTAAAAAAAAAATATATATATTTTATAACCAGGATTTCAAACCTGAATAGAAGATTTTAGATGAATTGTGATACGTTATTTTCATTTTGGATTTGATAATTTTAGCTTGTAATTCAAATAGTAGTCACAAATATTCCCGGTATGTAATATGTGGTTATTGTGGTTGATGTAATGACAAGCATAGGTAAATGGTGTGCGAATATTTGCAATTTGATACAATTATCATCTGCGACTGTATCCTGTGGAATTATTAACTATTAATGATAATGAATAGCTCAGGATTGCTTGATCATTAAATATTAGATCAAAATATAAAAATAAACTTAAATCAATGGTAAATATACAAACCATGCTAGAAAAGTATGCACAATAAGTAATAGTACGTAAACGTTATTAAATTGTGATATATTATAGTTATCGAACAGTCACAAATGTATTCAGAAACATATGATGATATAAACCTAGTTTAAGCTAAAATTATCTTTACGCAATCAAAAGCTAATGAGCAGTTAATTAGAAACCTCAGAATCTAGGCATAAGAGAATGCACTGTCCCTGATGATAAGAAGAATATAATATAAAAATAACGGCGACCACCGAGAAAACGGCAATCCATCTAAGGATATCAATATCATACCGGCTTTCAATTAAAACCTATGAGAAGCTAGATATACCGACGTTGTGTGATCTCGGAACGCGACACGCTTAAATGTGCCAGGATGACATTCAGTTGGACACAATTGTCTTGTCCTAACACCCAGTAAATCAGCATGTGTGAGATATGGAAACCTCTGTAACCCTTTGGCTCCTGACGTCACAAAAATGTACGTAAAGTTGTCATAAATCCACGAGAGCCAAGTTCCTAATCAGTTCATTTTTCCATTCAGTTTATTTCTTTGAAATCTGTAGAAGTTATATTAAATAGTAAATATTACGCACTTCGTACTTTATACGATTTATTACTAAAAGTACATGATAATAATATCTACTGACTTAAGGCCGAATGTTTCTATTTTTATTTATTTGCAAGAAATATTGGCTTCAAAAAAATGTTTTTAATATTAGTATCTACAAAAGATCGTTTTTGCCGCATTGTACTCGATTATTAAGTACTTTTGGCGTTAATGTTCGGGAAGTGAAGATAAGAAGTGAATTTTGCTATGTATGCTTGATTTATCAATGTTTATCTATCATTTTCAACCTAAATATGTCAATAAGTTTGATATTCAACAGACTAGTGACTTGCCTCCGTTCAGTAAAATATATTTATATAATGATTTTTGTTTCAAACTTTTACGATAGCTTTTTATTTGTCATTGATTTCAAATTTGTCATTTATGAGCTTTTTCAGTCCGCCTGTATATACTTTTAGCTTTACAATGGTTTAAGAGATTTTAATACAATTTCATGAATAAAAGGCAATTTTACATTTCATCTATATTACTTTGACATCTCTATATACGTTAATAAAATTGAAGTGTCTGTTTTTAATGTGAAAATAACATCTTTTTACTAGACGCTTATGAAAGTATATACTTTACATTAAAAAAAACACCATTTAAAATTTTTGGTCTATATTTCTGTTTGTTCCGGATAAACTCTGAAACGGTTGGACCGATATTGACGGAAATTTCACTGGTAGATAACTGATCTTATAAGGAGTAATTTAGGCTACTATTATTTTAGAAAAAGAATTAGGGTTCCCCAAAAATTAATAAACTGTTCATGGTGAATCAATTCGTAAGCCTAAATGGCATACGCTGAGTAAACCATAAGAGATATATCAAATTGATGTAGGACATAATTGTAGATATTATAAAGACCTACCAAAAAGTTAGTGAGAGTATATATCTATCTTCTAAGGAACATCCACTATAAGCATTATTGTCTTTAAAATAACCGGGAGCGGAGTGCAAGATTCGCACGTGTGCCCGAACGATGGCACATTATGTAGTCAACCTGAGCGAAGCCGCAGGTACAGATAGTAAATAAGTAAATACTGGTACAAAATTTTAAAACTTTTTAATTATTATATAATAAAGGTGACCTTCGGATGTTTATAGCAGCTAACCTCCGGATACTGATCCGATTTTGAAAATTATTTCACTGTTGGTTCATTGGTTAAGTTCTCTGTGAATGATATAGTTTAGGCATATTTTATTCTTATTAAATTTAGTATTGTATTTGAAGCGAGTGAATTGACGGATGTTTGCTAGTAAAGATTATAAAATAAAACACATTTTATTTCTAATACAAAAAGAAAAAAGCTATAAAATCTAACATTGTAACAAACACTTTGTATATTACGAAATAATAAAAAATATACAAATTTAACTTTATTATTTTAGGACTGGAATTTAATTAGGTTAACCGGCCTCGGTTGAGATCTGGACGCTTTCATCGGTTTATTCCCTGTGGAAATCCTAAAAACACGGTTTCCCTTTCACTAAAGTAATAACCAGGCTTCCGTCTAAGGTAAATCGCGCGTTAACTTTCTAGAATAAGAAGGGAAAGGTATGGCTTTATGGTTTCAATTGCGTATACGTCAGTATGGCTCAAGAATGAATGTCAAACGAGGGAGTAAGCCATGATTTGTGATGAAATGTAAAGTAAATTATATTTAAATTTTGTTCTGCTATTGCACGCGAGTTGACTGTATGTTTTAAAATTAAAGTAAATTATTGAATAATAATTGGTCTACTGATAAAAAGCCTAAAACATTTTAAATCTGGAAATAGTAATTGTTTTTATAGAGTTAAGTGATTTGAAACGCCGATTAGAAAACGTGACGTCGCCAAGTTATCATAAAATCAATGATACTGCGGGACCATACTGCAGTGATTTTGTGTCGCTTTTTTTAATTTAGATTAAAAAATATTTTTCCATAACTTTTTATGGTGTAAATGAAAAAAAATTATATTCATATGTATTATTTTCGACATATAACTCGCTTAAAACAATTTTCCAAAAGTTGTCAACTCCCGGATTCCTTGGATTGCGACCGCTAAATGGTATTCGACTTCCGGGATCGGACAGCGTATTGGATTATCAAGCGGGATGACCGGTGATAGGCTCATCTGTATCTGTAACCACCGTACATATACTGATAATCCCGTCACAGTTTTTCTTTTTAGTTTGCCGCGTTTCGGGGTCAATCTATATGTGACCTGCGATATATTGCCAATCTCTTGGTGTTCATCATTTCATTTTGCATTGTCTTATCCTTACGACTAAATACAATACGGCTACTATACCATCCTACTATTAAAGAAAAATTATAAATAAGGCATTTTCCAACTACTAACTTGAAGATGTAAATAAATCCCCAAGATCTTACGACTTATCAAGCGAGTAATTATGATCATACGGTATCATTTATCGCAAAACAAAAGTAAAATTCAAAAGGTGATTTATCGGAGTAAAACTAATCAATTAGTATAATCTCGTGTAGGCTTCGCTGCGTGAAGTCATGTTTGTTAAGTACCTACTGGTGAGAAAGTGCCTTTCTTATCTGCCACGTTGATATCTTCTTGTGTTGCTTTAACATTCTCCCTATATGAGAAATACGTAGATTTTGAGTAAATACAATAACAAAGTATACCTACTTTTCAACATTACGGAATCCTAGTAGGCTACTTAACTTCTTCTTAAAACTAGGTTCTTTTACGTCTAGACGTATTAAATAAACTAATAATATCTCCCATTACTGTATTTTTTGTAAGAAGAAAAAATAGCATTAAACGAATAATGTTTTCTCTAAGTAAAGAATAATGCACATCAAAACCAACTAAAGTAATGTATTTTGGAGAGTATTATTTCGTTATAATATGAGCTGGGAGAATTTTTTACTGTATAAATTTTTAGTCTTTGACTAAAATTTCACTTAATGCTAAGTGAAACTGAAGCCAAAGATGGTAAATATTCCATAAGTTTACAAATCAGTCATGCTATCAGGTGTAGCTACTGGAGTTTACTCTGAGATGCTTGGCAATAGACACTTTATCTAAAAGTTTGTATACATAATTCTTACCCATATAAAAAAGACAAATATTTTTTAACACTCTTATACTTACTATCTGTTTATTTATTTTTTATTCGATTCTATTTTTATTTTATATATTACCAGCTGTGCCCGTGGCTTCGCTCACCTGAACTACAGAATGCCCGCGCGAAATTTACTCCCCCGCACCCGGCTATTTTAAAGACAAAACTGCTTATTGTGGATATTCCTTAAAAGATGGACGTATAGCCTCTGTGACATTATTGTAGGTCTTTTTAATATCTACAGTTGTGTAGTACATTAATTTGCTATATCTCATATGGTTTACTCAGCGTAAACCATTTAAGTGCCCGAATTGACTCACCATGACCAGTTTTTTTTTATTTGTGGGGAACCCTAATTATTTTTCTAAAATAAAAGTTGCTACTCCCTATAACATCAGATATTTATCAGTGAAAGTCCCGTCAAAATTGGTCCAATCGTTTCGGAGATTACCCGGAACAAGCAGACAGGCAGACAGACAAGAATATTAAAATGGTTGGTTTTAAGTATCGTATATATATAACAACAGTTTTTTTTTAGTAAATGTATTTGAAAGTGTATTTATGCCATGAAAATATTAGATTTATTGATATGGCAACTGATCTCAGTTTATTTATATATATTAAATCATAAATAATATATAAATAAATATATAATAAATCATATATGTTCATGGTTATTTTTGTATTGATAAAAGATGGCGCTGTCACGATTTTTGTACTGGGTATTGTTTGATTTTTTACATCGTGTATAAGGGTTTGTTTTTTTAAAAAGGAATTGCAATTTTATTTGTTTGTATAGATAGATTTAGTTTAGATGTAATAAAAAAAAAGTATTTCTTTATAAAAATATGTTTCTTTATATAAAAGTAAAGTTAAGTAAAGTAAAGTAAAGTTTAAAGTAGATGTTAAAAACACTAGTTTTGTTTGAAATAATTACATAAATATTTTCCATAGCATATAACTAAACTATTCATATGTATAAACTTTAAAACGAAGCCAAGACATAAAGATTTCCCAAAAGCCTGTCAGATGAAATAATAAAAGAATTTTACACGCGTACAAAAGCGGCCGAAGCTATCACAATAAAGCGTTAAAATAGGCACAGAGCCACAACTGCATCGTCCTACCCGAGCGCATTCGGAGGTAATATTGTGCACTTACCAGGACTTTACGAGTTTTTAAAAGCTTGTCGTATTTCAAGTTTTACTAATGAAAAACACTTAAGACACGTTGTAATATCGTAGTGTAACCGAAACCATTATAACAGCCCCAGTGCGATAATGACTGTTAGTTACACTGTCTTGGAGTTTTCTTTTGTTTTTAATTATTAACATTGAGAAATTAACTACATTTTGAAAATTCATTATCGACTAGCCCGCACTGTCCATTTGGTAAAAAATCTACTATTACCGCTGTAATTATAGGAGCATTTAAAAGAAAAGGGTATCATATTGGATTGCATAGGTATATGACGGAAACTGAGATTTTATAACAGTATCTAATCGCCACTAGCGG
This sequence comes from Saturnia japonica, assembly GCA_033032175.1. NCBI lineage: Eukaryota > Metazoa > Arthropoda > Insecta > Lepidoptera > Saturniidae > Saturnia > Saturnia japonica. The sequence continues at coordinate 3,254,999 of CM065317.1, forward strand.
ATTAAATAACTATTATAGAAAGTATTATTTTATTCATGCTACATTAATATTACATTATAGCAAAGTGATTAGATATTTCTGCAATCAAATGTTGCTTTTAGCTACTTTAAAGTGATATAGTATAGTCGTTTAGGAATAATGTAAATACAACAGAGAACAACAACCTTTGCATTTTGAATAGAAAATTATACTTAGTTGAACATATAATATTTATAGTTTTCTTGCTGGTTATTCGTTCCTCTATATTTTTAGAGCTGGAAGAAAAATTTACATAAGGTTTTATTCTATACCAACTTGCCTGCTTTGCTAACTTTACGACCTATATCATTGGAAAATATTTGTTATGTTTTAAAATGTTGCCATAACAAGTCCTGTTGTGGTAGATAATATTATGTTTGTAATTGTAACCGTACAAGAAAACTATTTTGAGGAGTATCTGAAGGTAATAAATTGTATTAGAATTAATTGCAAAAAATACAATGATAATGTTAGTGATTGTAGAATTAAATAAGAAAGTAATTGAAACCGGTGCAGATGCGTTAAGAGTTTAATAAATCTAAAACAGAGGAAGAGAGATAGAATAAAAAAAGATGTACTCTATATTCTACATAACTTGGTTGGCATGCGGTAAGTTGATGTCTATAGTAGAGACATAAAACTACATTACTATAATAATAGATAATGGTTATATTAGTTAAGATTACATATAAAATTTTATTAATTTTTGCTAATTATGATTATTAAACTCTTAATTCTATTCTTCCACCATTTCGAAAATTTTAATTCAGATGTCATCTATCAAAGATTGGTCAGTCCGGAATATTTTCAACTATTTTGAATACACTGGATACTTATCCGTGTTTAGAAATGTAGTCATTTAATTAAATAGCTACTTTACTAAATAACACTGGAAGGCTAACTAAATATCTAATATAATCTATTCGAAAGAAAGATAGAAAATACATTTATTATTTACACACACCAAACAAAAGAAAATAAGAAATTAAAAAATATTAGAAAGAAAAAAAGATATAACTTTACAGCCGTAGTTAGTCAAATTTAATAAAATGTTTTTTTTTATTATACATCTATGTCCTATGGACTCGGATTTCCCCATAGGGTCCCAATTAAAAAAAAAACAATCTGTATTTTATAACAAACATTTTTGCATAATTTTTCATATCATTATATTATATTATATTATATATTAAAAAATAGTAGAAATAAAAAAAAACAATACTTAATAATATATCACAAAGTTCGTGCGTACAAAGTACAACAGGTCAGAACTGAAACTTCATTGGCAAAGTAATTTTTAAATCTCTTTTATATTTACACTAATCTAAAGCTTTAGATATCTGAGACTTAGAGGGAGGGAAAAAGGAAGATATGTTAGGAATTTAATGAATTTAATTGTCATTAAAATATTAAGTATATTAAATTCTTAAATGATGAGTGGCCAATTAAAATGCCTCATGTTATTTGTAAATATTAAAACTTCCTAGTCTTAAAAAAAATTAACATAAAAATTGTATATTAACAAAAACAACAAATATATTACTTACTCTGAACAACTGCTTAGTATAAGACGATTTACAAATTTATCATAATATGTATGTTTATAAATTTAACTCACTGTTTACACATTGTCTCCATGGATACGTGCTTCATGCTACGTTCGCCCTTTCTCACTCTCTCTCAATCGCACTCTCCCTCTCTCTCTGAAAACGTTTCACATTTTCGTGACGCGTTTCATCCGTAAAAATTTTATCATCATGCACGCAAAGAAGTTTCACTTCAATAATATACCCTATTTGGTTATCTTAACCCATCTATTAGAAGAATTACCATTAATGTGTTCACGGCAAAATTATTTTGTTAATTTTAAGTATTCTATATTCAGTACACTTTACCCAAAGCTAATTTGAATTTAAGTCTCTATAAAACTATTAATGTAATGTTTTTGTTAATATTACAAGTTCTGAATACGTGATCCTTTTGGAATAAGAATTTTTATATAATACAATTGTTCACGGTTTTAATTTTAAACAATGCGTCGACTTGTACTCATGCGTGGAATACAAATTTGGACCATTATTAGACAAGGTCTTCTGCAGACGTTACTTAACGTTTAGTTATGAACTGTAACTTTTTAATAGAATTAAATTTCTTGGTTCTTAACTGGATGACATTTCAATATATGCAAATTATATAAATGAACTCATAAAACAACAATTTCTAATTTTCCCACATATATGCTCCACTGTTTTCATTCTCAGTATTGTCGGCAAACTATATGCTTAAATAATAATTGAAAGAGTTATGTTAGAAGCAGATGAGAGAATAAGAAATGTACAAGTGGGATGTACGGATCAGATTTTTTCCTTACGGTGCGCTGCTGTACATTCGTAGATATTTAAGGGCCTATGACAAAGTGGTAAGGAATGAGCTGTGGTCAGCATTGTCTACAGAGGGAGTGTACATTGATCTGATACAAGCATTGAAATCTCTCTATGAGGACTCCAGTGTTTGTGTAAAAATAAACGGAGCATACACGGAATAGTTTAAAATCCAAAAGGGTGTTAGAAAAAGATGTTTAGAGTCTGATATACTGACTAATGACTAACTAACTACTTTAATGGAGTAATATTAAGTTATTTATTTATAGGTCTTATGCCTATATCATCAAGCATTAGCACTATAACAACGACGTTTTGACATCGAAGAATAACTGTGAAAGTATCCGGCAAAATAACAGAAGACCTAGTTCGCTAACCGATATAAACAATTTACTAAGTTAGTGCTTCACAGGCGTTTGTCGTCACATTCAGAGTCGAACAACGAACACACGTAAACTTTATGTAAGGGAATGAAACCGGAACGGGTTTAACAAAGTCGTTTTAAGATCCTTCAATCGAAACGGAGAATGTTCCCAACTTCTGTTTGTATTAAGACTTGTATTAACAAATTGTATTTGTTTGATTATACATAATATGATATGACAAAATAATGCCAAGTTTTTTTATGTATCAAAATTTTATTGTACCTACATATTCTGTTTTTTTTTAGGGAAACTATCTTAGGAACCATTAGCTCTTTTTTGTGAAAATAATTTTGGCGTAGTCAATTTTTTGGTGTGTCGATAGAATTTAATAAAATTGACTTATTTTTTTGAAATACTGAACGACTAAATTTCGTGCAAATATCATTTCATTGTACCGGAAGAAAAAACCGTTACAGCGGTAGTTGGTCAAATTTAATAAAAAAAATTTTTTTTAATTATATATGTATGTCTTATGGACTCGGATTTCCCCATAGGGTCCCAATTAAAAAAAAAAAAAAACAATCTGTATTTTATAACAAACATTTTTGAATAATTTTTTATATCATTATAAATAGCATAGGTTTTTTTTTGAAAATATACAACTATCTTTAATAACAAATTAAAAAGGCCACGTTGTTTTGTTTTCATTACTTTGCCCCATAATATATTATTAAAACGTTTGTTAAAGTTGGATGTCTTTATGTACCATTACCATCTGCTGTAATTCAGACTTAGTAGAGAACATTGCTAAATCACAATTTACTACGAAACACAATCACGACTCGTATTTTATACTCGTCTATGTTCCAGAAAGGTCTTAGCGAGGACGTCGCGCCGACAAACGACAGTTGAACGCAAGTTTGCAAGCCACTGTAAACAATTTACCAAGTTCTCGCGTCACTCGCCACGTTCTGATCCCTACGTAAAGAATGAAAACCGAAACCGGTTGGCAAAGACGTCTTACAAGCCTGGAATAGAATGTTTTGCAATATACTTTGTTCCATTTAACATGTTTATTTGTTCAACACTTGTATTCCTTTAGAACTTAGATAAATAAATAAAAATCTACAAACTGTAATTCTATACTGAATATAAAATTTTAGTTTAAAAGACAGCCAATATAAATAACATCATTATTATAAAATACAGCTATGCGCAAAGCAAATAATACAGAAAAATAAATTTTATATTTGAGTTTTACGGCATTATCTCTACTACTAATATATCTATTTTTAATTGTCTAAAATTATTCTTGTAAATTAAAAAATAGGAACACATTTCATTTTTATTCACAATTAATTAATTAGTTATAATTCACAAATAGTAAGTCAAAAGTGCTTTTACAATAGGTATCACCCAATTTACATTTGAATCATGATGCAAAAAAAATCATGCAGTTAATATTTTTTTAAAGGCTATTCTGAAAACCATGGCTAAATGAACTATTATGTTGTTCATATTGTGTGTAATCAAGATGAATTAAACACTGAAATAACGATATTATTTAGGCAAAAGTTGGACGAAAAAATTAGAAAATAGAGACAGATTATTCCTTACGAATTCCTTACTTCGAAAAATAATAGAAGATCCAAGAGTTGCATCTTTTAGAAATAGACTTTTATCTTTTAACGCCGGTTCTAGATTTTTTTCACATAACTATAGTTGACCTAAACAGTGACAATGAATTTTCCTGCCATCAATATAAGAGGCAAACGTCGGAAATCTAAACGTTCCTTTTTACTGGTCACAACAATACTTGAGAAAATGTTCGTCATATTGTTTTACTTCCAAAAAGAATGTACTGAATTTGGAACAAAACCGGATCTGAGCACGGGCGTTAAATTGAAAGAAAATTGCTTCTTTTTGCTGTCTAGACTTCACAATCTTTTCAGCTCGATTGTATTCTGCCTTTGAACATTTTTTTTATTACACGACAGGGACAGTCGCCCATTGAACGGTAGTCGTATTTTCTACGGATTGTTCGCTTCTGATTTTTTTACGTTTGTCTCTCTCGTCGGTGTTTTTGGTTAATCAAAATCATATTTTCCATTTAGAATTAATATTTGAATAACGTTATTACCTGCACATTTTACCTAAATTATTTTTTAGTAAAGTTTAAATAATATACTTTCTCCAGTATAGACTCGTCACTTTAATGAATAATCTACTACTGGTAATCACAAAAATCACAAAAATGCTGGCTAAAAAGCTTGTTTCGGAAATGGGTTACCTAAGATATTGCGATTGCGTTTAATAAAGTATTTGTTAGGTAATACGTTAGTATTTAGTACTTTTTTAGTGCAAAGCTATATTTATATTCTTGTGTTCCACTCGGAAGAATGTGCTCGGTACCATGAACGTTGAATAGGCGCATGAAACGTTGCAATATAGAGAAAAGCATTTTATATGTGGCTGGTCTTGCAATCTTTTTTCAGGCTAATTATGAATGGCCATTGGATGCAGTAACTATTTAACTTTAGTAGAGTTACTGAAATATATGGTCAAATAATTGATAAATTAGTTCTGACTTTCTCTTAATTTCCTAGTTAAGTTATTATATTCTTTGATCAATATAAAAGAAAGTGTTACAAATATAGTACAATAAGATGATGGGCTTTACGTAAAAAATCTTTAAATACTGAAGCACTGGTTAAAGTATTTCTATTTTTGTGAAACCTAAATTATTACAAGAAATCAGTTATAATAAGGTATTTAGTCAATGTTTGTAAGTAAAACCTTATATGTGGAAGGTTCTCGTACGTAAATAGTGCAAGTAAGAAAAAAAAATCAAGCAAGGCAACGCAGATTGGGAGAAACTGATGTCCAGCTGTGTGGGTTAATAAAGGCTTATGGTGATGCCACTCCATTCTCTCCGCCTACTTACATGTAATATGCGTAGATAATATTATCCAGTTACGAAACAAAATGGCTAGTCATAAGCCAAACAATGGCAGACAAAGCAAATATTATACATAATATAATATCCAGAGAGAGCTTGTATTTACATGATACGATATTATAATCAATAAAAGAGCATCGCTTAGACCAGTTCTCATATTTAAATTACTACGAAGCATCGAGGCATTGTAATGATCGACACCTACCTATTATGTCTATATGTATATCATTTATTTTATTTTGTTTTGTTGCTTTCTTTGGTTAGTGATACATTCATACTTGGAATCAAAATACAAAACCTGTTTCATATTTGACCAATTGTATTTTTTTTAAAACGCCATTATTAAAAAATGAAAAAAAGCTAACAGTGATAATTTAGTATTGATACTTTATACTTTTAAAATGCTCATAGTATACAATATTATGTCTGTGAATACTGTTTTTGTAATAAATTAATACCTTAATAATTGAAAACCAACGACGCTAATGGGAATTGAGTAATAACGCAACTTTTGATCACAGTTCCACCAGATGTCAAAAGTGTTGAAGTAGCTGAAGAAAGTAAGTGGTAAGTTGGCTATACATTTCATCTGAATGGAGATAGTTAACCAAAGAAATACTAAAAATAGCTTGCCGCTACGCTAGACTTACGTTCCAAGTTTCCCTTCACTAAAAACTCAGACTCATAGTAGTTTTCGAACATATATCAATTGACATTTTGTGCAAGAACACTTCTACTGAGCCATCATTAATTCTCAAAATCTTTGGTAAGAATACAAACTAAAAAAAAATGTTTTTGCGATTGAACTAAAGAAATAAAACCTTGTAGAAGATACTAAAAATAAAAAAGTCAGTTTAGAATTGTTACGTGTGGGTAAAGAAAGTGCAAATTAAATTTATGGTATGTCTCTAGGTCTTTTTGTAGATTTCTTTCTTTTATCGCTTGTTGTTTCCAGTTCGTTGTCCAAAACTGAACAGCCCTGGCTCAGGATCACTAGAAACGTCTTTAACTTTACGTGTTTGCTTAGGAAGGGAAGTGCTCAATTTTTAGATTTTTACTTATTTTGTTGAATGACGCAATCGAAGCGATAAGCTTTGATATAGTTTTTTTTAATATTTTCACTGAAATCGTAACAAAGTATAATAATTTAATATATAGCAACTAGATTATTAATTTCATGAAATTAGTGAAATAATACTTAAAATGTTGTTATTACTTGAGAAAATATTGTAACATCAATTATAAAATTACCTAATTAGTTTTTAGGCTAATCGTAATATTAACTGCTACAAAGTTAAAGAAGTTTTTTTTAGTAAAATCAACACCTATAATTTTTTTTTTTTTTAATATTTAATTTTTAATAAAATAATTATGATCACTGTTACTTTTTGTGATTATTAGTATTGATGAAATAAAAATAAATAGAACTACGTTGACTATAGATTATAGTGAACGTTCTCTGAGTAAAAGATCGAGTTAATCTCAAATAAGAAAGTGTACAGTTTCTCTGGAGATTTATGTCTGCTTGGGGCAGTCCAACTGATGAAACATCTCCACCTTACAGAAGATCGCAGTTAAATAATGTTGTGTTGTATTCCTGTGGTGAGTAGAGTTTCCAGATCTCTTTAGGGTCCCTACCCTTCCTAGATTTAACGTCAGCAACGAGTTAGTGATACCTAAAAAGTTTTACTTTATTTTTAATTGAATTTAAGTGAAACTGCCTAGTGTAATAGTTCAAACTATTTCAAAATTAATTCCGTAGAAGTTTAATTAGAAGCGAACAATATACAAACAGTCGTGGGCTTTAATTAATATAGATATATGAATTCTCGCGTAAACATTTCGCACAAGGGCCGACATGTGTTTAATAAATTCTGTCAGATGTCACAAACTCGTTAAATAAAGCGTATGTTCTTGTTTCGAAGTCCCGTGTCGTCATTACCTGAATAGGCGGACGTATTACGGGCTAAGTGATTACTTCGAGAATAATACAATTCGCGGCCATTATGAATATTAAAAGCACAGAAATATTTAACGGCACATATTGTTTCACGCTTTAAATTTAAAACCGTATTATAGTATGTTTAACATTGAATGATATGAGATAGATAAAATTAAATAAAAACTGTATCAGTCTTCTTCTTCTCCTTCTCAACTGCTTCATTAGCATAGTTGTTCTCAGCGCGACTGTTATGCTCGAGGTCTTGGGTTCGATTCCTAGGTCGAACAAAGTGTTATTGGGTTTTTATATGAAATTCTTAGTTTGAGTTTCTCCGGAGTTTGGCTTTGGCCCTATTAATGGCAATAGGCTCGTCCCCTATTACATGGGACCTAAAAAACATACACAGTAAACTGTGGGTATACATTAGTACACTTCTGCCTAATCCTTTGATGAATAAAGGCGTCATTGTATGTATGCATATACTTGTATGTAAAGCCATTTCTGATTGTGATTCGGCGATCGTTCACAACCATTTCATTCACTTTTTCCACGTTTTCATCGGTTGTTGATTATTATTATTATTATTGGTTGTTGGTTGTTGGGCGTCCGGGGCGTTCGTCATCTTCAACGTGTTCACGAGCATCTTGGAAATGCATATACCACTCGTAAACTCTTGTTTCACTCATAGCAGACTTACCATGGGTCTTCATTAACATTTCGCACACTTCGCTATACTTTATTTCATTTCTACGCAAATTTTGATACAAATTCTTTAATCCATTTCTTTTAACAAATGAAAATTGCCGAGCTCATAAAAACACTTCTAACTTTAGTAGCTGCTGCAGACAAAGTAAAAAATGAATACAGATGAAAATTTTATCATACTTCTTAGGCATGTATACCAACCAAATTAAAAATAATTTGTCAATCGAACTCTCCGTTGTATTCTGAACAGCCCTCGTGCGATTATCTCCTCATTATAGGAAATACAAAAAATATACTGATATGATATATATATATATATATGTATATATGCAACCGGTCGGCATGACAGCGAGGAGTGTCGATAGATTGTAAATCCCCCATTTGTTTAGAACTGACTACATACGCTGTTAGCCTGTGGGGCCCAATCCAAAAACAGAGCCGCTAATGGTTTCTACTGCTTTACCGGACTCTTGGATTACACTGTGCTTACCATCAGGTACATACAGTGCCATTAATTTACCCTACCACGATAACCAAAAAATATTTTTTTTACACATTTTAAAATTAAAAGTCAGTAAAATGAATTCATATCATAATCATTGATAACGGCTCCCAATTTTACCCAAACACACCAAAAAAAGTTTAATTCAAAAGAAAACTTTTTACTTCTATATTTATTTTACAGTTTCTATGGATGTTTTTATAGTCCAAACAGTTACGAATATATTAATTAGCTCCAAATTAGAAAATGATAAGATTTATTATAAATGAAATTAGGTAAAAATACACGACGACGACAGTTAAAGTCTGCCGCAAAACACCCATTGGTTCCGATAATTGCTGGTATCATATAAATTATATGTGTTTTTTTAGCTCCCACCTCGCGGTAAGTAACTTCGTTATTATTATAAAAACGGGGTGTTTTGCAGGCTTATGCAATCCGGTGTCACTGCGACCATATAGATCTATTGTTATCGCTCCACACTGCTAAAGTTCCCAATCAAGTACTATAGCTTTAATATACTGCAAGACTTTTTTGGCAGAGAGTAACTGAATCTCTTCTGGGAGCAGCACTTGCTTACCCAGAGTCCGGTTAAAGTAACTTCGTTACAAGAACTTGTAAATGTTATTTCAACACACATCAAACAATAAATTATCATAGGTAACAGAAACTATTTTCATCGTTTGTATTTTATGAAGTACTGTAATTTTATGCATCATATATTTATTTGAAATGTACGAATATATGTCCCGTTTTTGCCTAACTAGAGTAACCAGTTTTTGGGGTCACAAGACTAAAGTAAGAGAATTGGTGGTTTCAATATCGTTTGTGGCACGCAAGCCATTGAGTATTTTATTTATGTCCACTACACATATTCCGTTCTATAAAAATAAAGGAATACAACTTATTTTCAAGTACCTACACATTTTCTTTGTCTACGCAGTCTAGGCAAAATCAATGTTAAATTATGGTGACCGTTGACCAGTCTGCTAAAATACCTCTTCACACCTCGTCTATAGGTAGTGTTGCCAACTTTTTTATATCAAATAAAATATTTTCGAGGCTATTACCCGAAAAATTGTATTGTATGGTAAAAACTGGTTCCAAATTAAAAAAAAAATTGAAAGATTTTTTTACTTCTTGATAGAGAGATAATGGCGATAATAACAAATAATCAAATTGACAATCAGAAAGAGATAGGCCGCGGCCTGCGAACTGCTTTACGCTTAAACATTTTGATATAAATAATGTTCCCTAATTTTTAATTTTATCCAATATAGATATGGTACTTTTGCCTACTATATATTTTTTTTTTAATAAACATAGTAGTCGGACGTTTAAATGCGGCCTCCCACGATTCGTGATATAGCGGATTCTCACGCACGGCCGTCGAGCACGGACAACTACGGACCGAATATTAACGCTACGGATTTGTCTACGCTTCTACAGACGACACTCTTCGCATGGAGCGTCGCGTCGGTGCGGGCTGGTCCTTGTCCGTTTGCAATGTTACGGACCGTGGGAGGCCACCTTTATATAGTAGGATACTATATTATATAATAAGTTTGACTAGCCTATTTATAGAACCCAATATCATACGACATGGGGACCATTCTGTATAGGCACGGTACAGCAAAGGTAAGAAGTAATATTCCGAATTTTCTAAAATGTATTATTATTTTGATGTAGTATAATTAAAACCATCAGTTTCTGACAGTTTATAATGAAATTAATAAAGCAATTTTTGATACTTAATTATTCTAAAGTGTTGCTTTGGCTACCTTAATTTTCATCAAATAGCATTTTCGTGATGAACGTTTTTAATTTAAACGTTTCAAATACAAACTCTTGAATATGACGTTCATTTGGGATAAATTTAGTAGTAATTTTACTGTTTATTTATACAAAGTATATAATTCGATTTGGTTCACTGTTACAGAATTATGTTTAACTAGTGGTGTACCCTCGGTTCCGCACTCGTTTGTTAAACATATACGTGTTGTTTGGCATATTCGTGATTAGTGTTCTTTATATAAAATATTACATGTACAGGTGTATTATTGATCGAAGATGTACAGACATGACTACGTACAGAATTATTAATATAGATTACTTGACACAAAGACGTTAGACTAAGATCTGCTACATTATGTTTTTGTTAATTAATCCATAAAATTATCTTTCGTTCATTCACGTCTACCGATTAAGTTATAATTATTTTTTGATTATATCACTGAGTTATAATAATTTACAGTTCTGATATTTTACCAAGCATTACATAGTTTTTTAAACATAATAAATTTACATGTTTTACATACTCAGTAATTAATATTTAAAATTTTTATATTTACTTAAAAGTAGTGAAAATATGAACGTATTTTAAGAAATAAGATTTGAATATTTAAAACAAGAAATTCACACATCAACGAAACCTTTAAACGTATTCCAGCCTGTTTGTCTTCACGCTCCTGTAATTACACTCCTTAATCTTGTACTGCTTTAAACCAACACGCCGTTTATAATGAACTCCCTTAAATTCAGCAAGGGTGAATGAGATGGGTAGAGAGAAACAATCGTGTATTTCCTAAGTAGGTGTCTTGTAATAATTTATGTAAGCTCTGGCTGAAGGAACGCAAGTCGTATTGTGGAAAAGGTGTAGCGAAGTGAATCGTGATATTTAGAGAGTGTTTATTTTCTGTTTAATACTTCTGATTACTTTCAAATATAATATAATTAGCTGTGAAAATGGAGTGCAATATATAAACAAGCAAGGGTATGTTATATCAAAGCTTTTCGGTTAGGGTGCGACAGACGTTGGAAAAGGCGTCGACACAGGGCGGTGATTGTCAGTATAAATTAAGGTTATAACCACTCCCTAGGCGCTGCCGGACATATATAGCATGTTTTTTTACCAGGACACCATTAAAATATGATGGGCCATTATTACGAAATTTGGATAATTATTTATGCATGAAATTTTATTTAACCAGTAATATTGTTGATCCCAATTTTTTCTACTTTATTTAAACTGTATACCATCGCTATAGATATGTCTTTTAGGTATATAAAAGATGCACTAGTTTTCAGTTACATCCCGACTTTGGTCAATTCAACCAAGCATGTGAATAGTAAAAAATCTGATAAAAGAAAAGTTTTGATAAATTGATCGTACTCACGCTTTTGCTGGTATAAGAGAAATCCTGCTTCTAGCTCAGCACTTTAGAAGAAACTGTAAAATTGTTTACTTCACGCAATTTTTCGAAGACAAAACGCTTGCCAAAATCTTAAATTTGACCGTCGTCTAAAGCGAAAATTCTTTTTCAACATCTATTTTCGAATTAAAAAATTCAAAGAGGATTCTGTAGACCATCACCAATTTCTCGTTACACGTTACGATAGCTCTGGGAGGGCATTGCTATACCGTAATTAAGTTATTCGGGGCGTGACCCTAAACTGTCGTGCGCTGCATTAATGGACGCCGCAGCTGCCAAACGGACACTCAGTAGAAATAAGGTTCATTTCTAAAACGAGTTTTTCCTCACGGTATTCAGTAACTAGCACACATTACGTTAGTTGTTGGAGCTGGCAAGACATCAGGAATTCCTAATTCGTTGTGCAAAAATATTTCTCAGTTGATTTATTTTTTATGTTCAATCTGAATGGATTTTTTTTTTTAAATTACAAAAATAACTGGCTCGTAAGTGTAGCTAAAGTCAGTCAGTCAGTTCAGTCTAAAGTTTTTTCAGCACCTTCTTTCTTCTTCATTATAATCTCGGAATAAAACATTATCACTTTAAAGCCACATAAGAAGACAGTGAATGAATGTATACTTTATTATACTTTGTGATTCGTGTACTGACGAAATAAAAGTCACAAAATATTTTATTTCAGCAAACTTGTGCCTTGCTGGAAAAAAAAAATTTTATGACTGTAGGTACGGCAAGTAGAAAAATTTATACTATTACTAGCTGGATCATTAGACGCTGTTATGCCTTTTGTAGTAGTTAATGGCTCGACTACAACGCCACCTATCGGATCTTAACATATCTATAAACTATCATCTTAATAAAATAAATATATTATGTAAATCTGAGCTCAATCGTAGTGATCTTCAGAAGTTATAGAATCACTAACAGACACACAAGATTTTAGGCAAGATCGTAATTGTCTTATTATTTATCTGTATATAATTAATAAAACTGAAGTGTATGTTTGTAATGTCAAAATAGCAGCTTTTTACTAAATGCATGTGAAAGTATATACGGCACCTATATCAAAAACCCATTTTTTTGTCTGTCTCTTTGTTCCGGGTAATCTCCGAAAAGTTTGGACCGATTTTGATGGGACTTTCATTAGTTAGATGGTGTTATAAGAAGTAACTTAGGCTAATTTTATTTTAGAAAAATAATTAGGGTTTCGCGCAAATAAAAAATAAACTGGTCATAGTGAATACATTCGAGCACTTTAATGGGTTACGCTAAGAAAACCATAAGAAATATACTAAATTAATGTATAACATAATTACAGAATTTAAAACGGCATACAAAAAAGTAAGCCAAAGTATATGTCTATCTTCTAAGAAAACCCCACAATAAGCATTTTTGTCTTTGAAATAACCGGGATTCGCAATATTCGCGCGGTACCCGATCGATGGCATTCTGTAGTCCACCTGAACAAAGCCGCAGGCGCAGCTAGTCTGAATATATTAAAGAATACCAACAGATACTACAATATATTGCTTATTACGTGCCTGAACAAGCGCTGAATATAATTCAAAAGCAATAATCTCTGTAGATCTTAAACTTGTCCCATAAAAAATGCTGTAAGTGTTACCGTGAAAATGCTTTTGTATTTAGGTAAACGAGGCTTTAGATTAACATCTAAAGTGGTTGTATCATTATCACCAGCAAGTTTTTGTACGACGTAAAATTAATTTTAATTATTTCTCGTACAAAAACGGATCACAACATATTTATTATCTGTATTCCGAACAACAGCGCCAACAATGTTAATAGCTTTTGAAATATAAAATTTTATAGTACTGCGGTTATATCTGCAGCATTCTATTGCTTTGTTCTATTATATGCTTTATATATAAACTGAAGTATTTTCATGTGATAGGGATGTTTGTTTGATTATTTTTCTTCATAAATAAAGTAGCACGGTGCAATCCAAACAGATTGGTAAAGCTTCGACGTTCTTCACTGTAATATATGAAAACCTCTCGGCAGTTGAATATAAACTGGCTGTTCTCAAAACATGACAAACTAAATTAATAAATTAACTAAATGGTAAAGCACTTTTGGGTGTGTTCCGACTGTTAGCCCTCGAGAACCAGTCTCATTTACTCCAAGGTTGGACCAAGCCAACTAGTATCCACGGTTTTGTGGGGCTCTATGTTGGTGTAGGTAACCTAGTTAAGCATGATATTAGTTACAGTTATATAGTAATAAGGTTCACTTAGTTTATAGTACTTAGCTGCACTAGCAAGTACATCTTTTTCGTAGCAATTTTTAATGTCCAAATTTTTTTTTCTGACTGACTATACCTACTGTTAGCTTTAGGGGCTCTGGAGCCTCTAACGGATTTTACAGCTTCATCGTGACTTGGGAGCGAGCGCTTAAGGCACCCAGCAGCGAAAGTAAGGGCAACTCGCTCAAGGGTGCCAAAGTGGCCGGACCTCGGTTTGATTGATTGCCGCGATTTCAATTAAATCGCGATCTGGCTAATTCCCTATCCGTAAATTTGAGCTACCTAAAATATAAACATATATATGTTCTCCGCCTCCTGGGAGGAAGGAAGGAAACGTGCGTATGTGTATTTAGTAAACTGAATGTATGTCTACACTAACTAGGGAAAAAAAAAAAAAAAAACAAGGTCCCTTACAAGACCTATGTACCTGTGTGGTGTACACGTATGTACATATGTGTATAATATTGGTTTTCAAAAATATAAAAGTGCCTACATAAAAAAGATGTGGGGAGTCCGAAGAATTGGGTTTTGATTTAATAAAAACTAAATGAGAGTCACTGTTATGGATTTAACAACATGTGAAGTGTTGTTGCAACCTAGTCGGATACAAATCCCTACCAACACTCTTGAATACTGAATATACACCAGCTGGTCTCGGAATGCGACACACATAAGCAGGCTTATATGGTGGGTGTTACCTGGTGTATCGCATTTTTTATTTGATTATAGGTTAACATTTATACCTGCATAATCTCATCTCATGCTTAGTGACGATGTGGCTAGAAATAAGACGAGGTACGCTTTTGATAAAATACATGCAAATATTTTTGACGACAAATTTTCTACACAAACGTAATAATTTGTGAGAGGAGAAAATGTCCTTATATCTAAACAAATTATGTATGGCAATTTTCATGTTTATAAATAAAATGTTTGAGTTTGCCATTATTCACGAATCAGGCAAAAACTACTAAATAGATTTTGTTCTTTTTTTACTACATAATAGATACTTGGTCCTTATTTAAAAAAAATACCACAATACCTATAAAAACAATAATTTTATAGATAACGCGTGCGATGCCGCTGGCACTACTAGTACTAAGTACGAGAATTTTTGGTTTTAATATTTTATCTATATTTTTTAATTTAAATTATAGTTTTTTCTAAATTAAAGATTCCGATATTGTTATCGTAACTTTAAAATCATATCACATAAAAGCAATAATGACGCTCAATGGTCTTTAATTTCACAGCACTATCGACTCAATTATTTCTGTTATCCGTCCGTAGACTCCTTTGTTTGTCACGAACCGGCGATAATGAAGTATCCTTAGAAATATCAGCCAGATAGCAGTTCCATTGTTCAAAACAATGACTCGCTGTTTAAGATTTTCGTGAATACAATGTTTTTTGGGTGATTAAAGTTTGTGTATTGTTGCAAAATGTTGTTTAAAATTTTATGATTTCTCGACAATTTAGTAAGTTACATGGCATTTTCGGTGCACTTTGCTAGTTTTATTATAATATGACTAATGATCATGTCTCGAATTTAAGAAATCTTGTTTAAACACTAGGTTCTATAATTATGGTTTGGAATTTGCAATAAAAAAAAGAATAAATATAACCTTTTTGATCTCAGAACTGACTTATGGTTGTTTGCGTGGTGAAGGAAAACCTACGTGCCAAATATATTATCTATAGCAGAAGTCGTTTAATTTAAGTTTAGGGCTATGTGTTTTAGATGTAGATATGTTCCACGGTATACTAGAGAGACAGACTACCGATTCGGCTGATAAGTTTTGAAAATTGATTGCAAGTAGTATTAGGGTTTGAAGTTTAAAGTCCTTTTATTTGGTTAATACTTTTATTATCTATAAAAAATATCTTATTTACTCTAGAATTTGGATATGCTCCGGTGGGGCTGAAATACACCAGCTATAAAAGTCTCCTTAAATAAAGAAAAAAAAAACCATTTCAAAGTCTTGTCTTGATCTTCATTTGATAATATAGTAATCACTTCTGATATCATTTTGGTAGAGAACGTAATCATTATATTAATACGTGAGAAGAAAACTTCGGATATCTTTTTAAGTGTATTGCGTGCACGGAAGTCTTTGAGATTTGGTATGGTTAAAGTTTATTTAAAGAAAGAGTGCAGAAAGCTAAAATTTATCTATAAGGTCTGTTATTAATATATTAAATAAAATAAATGAATACTGCGCATCCTAACCCGATCAATGCCACTAACCTTAAACCCCTTAAAATATTGACATTGTCATTCAACGAAAAGTGACTGCAAGTGATATAATATTCATTGTTTAGTTTCATACTGCAAATGTCAAACAGAAAATAGTCTATGATTACAAAGTCGCTGGTGTAATTTCGATCATTAGTCTTTATAAATATATTATTTTTAATGTAAGAAAAAAAGATCCGCTGCCAAATTTATCTAAGTAAACACAATAGCTAAGATAAAGAGTAGCTTATGGTCATCAATATGAAATTAGCGTTCCAGTGAAGAAAATATACATTTCTGAAGAATCATCATCTTGCTTATTTATTCTTTTATGTTTTAAGAAAGCAATATTGCAAATTCATGTTTTTACTTTATCGCCAGTCGGTTGAACCGTTCTCCGACGAATCGTTTTTATATATGGCAGAAATTTTAGATTGAAGTATGGAGAAACGTTCGAATTTAAGTCAGCTTGACTAGTGAGAAGATATAACACAAAAATCAAAGTCAAAAGGTCTCAAAATTTTTCATTCGATTTATTTACGCGTTTGACTAAACCTTACTAGATATTTTTTTAATATACTAACTTGGCAAGCAAAATTTACAGATGCTGATGGTAAGTGCGATACTGTCTACAAACAATGGCGACTATCGGTGGCGAAATTAGTAATGCAGTCATACCGGCCAGATGAAATCTCTTCAGAACTCGTTTGAAGGACCCAATACCATACCACAAAGACAGTTCCATAATTGCATGGTACGGCAAAGGAAAGAATTTGCGAACACCTATGTTCGTGCCGTTATGGACGCTAGCTGACGTGTAGCTGTGACTCTGTGAACCATTTGTTAAATGTGATGGGATAATATGGAGCATACAATAAAAAAAGAAAATAGACTCACTGTTAAGTTTAGCTGATATATTTTTAACTGAATGTTGTAGCTAATCAGGTAAGCTTTATAAAACGATTTAACACCATATACCTATTAAACATCTTAAAAGAGAGGAAAATATTACTAGAGATAATTTAAAATAGCAAGACAAATTTGGTAGAGCATTATATTCAACACTACGATCTAGTAAAAACGATAATAGAAGAAAAAGTTTTAGGAAAGAGAAAAAAAAATAGGAAGGCTAAGAATGATATACATTAAGCGAGTGAAGGAAAAACATAGGCGTCGTTTCGTATCACGATGACAAGAGGAAGGCACAATGTAGGGAGAGCTGGAGATTGCTTCAGCACAAGAGCAGCACCGCTCTTAAATTTAATGATATGATGACCTAATAAAATTTGTTACCTACACTTTTCAGACAAGCGTAGGAAACCAGACAAAAATCTTTGATGATCAGAGTAATGTATATTATCTTTCTTATAATATTAAGTACCTTCTACAAAGATTTATTGTTACCATATATCTTGCGGATATATTGTGACAAGACTATTATAATACCTCAAGACAACTTAACGAAACTTTTTTGCGTTGCTAAACTTGTCCACTTCTTTGGTTCACTTTCAAAGTTCTTTCCCTTATATCGTGTATCCGAATACTTAAGTATCGTTCGTTATGGACGTAGTTTTACTGTATCCGGTTTCATAATACAGGTCGTTTGTCGAATGGATATAGCCAAGTACTTTGTACTAGTCGATTTGATGCTAGATAGTAAATGTTCGGCTTTACGCTCAGATTTCTTTTGCAAATTGCACATGATTTACGAATACTTATCTATAATATTCTTATTAGGAAATACAAAAGTTATTTGAACTTTTATCTAAGTCTGAAAAGACTTAGGACTCAAATAAAATATGGTGAATTATATCTTCTTTATTAATAGACCTTTAGTTCTGCCTATATTTTATTTTAATATTGTGCTAGAGCGGTTATTATAGGTATAGGCCACTGAATTCGATTTCCACATTTTTTGTCTATCTGTCTGGATATAGACTAGCAACAGCTCATCAACTTTTTTTAAATTCTATTCAAGTGAAATATATGTCATTTAATAATTAATAGACAATAAAAATTATCACAAATATTTTTAAAAACCGTAAAATAAATTTCTGTTAAAATTACAGTTTTATTTATTTCCATCTGATTTTAATGAAAAATATATTCGCCTTTTATAACCGCTTGATGAGAACCTAAAAGATTTATTTTCTCATACATATCACGCTGAAAATCATGACTATGGACTTCATGCTCTACATATAAGAATTTAAGTAAGGCCTATCTTATCTTATCTATAACGTAGATAGCCTTAATCCTATATCTCTGTAATATCTCGGAATTATAGTAATTACTTGTTCATTTTAGTATTTAAGATATACCGAATTATTTATTTCACTTTTAATACATTTGTAACAAATTATTATTTCGAAGAATCTTATTACGTTTTAGGGTACCATATTCAAATTGTTTGCTTTGTTACCCGACTACGGTTAAATAAAAAGGAGGATAGTGATTTCAGCTGGCTAGTTATGTATGTTAGTATTTATAAGTAGTTCTAAACTGCCAATCATAATTTGACAAATGAGGTATCGTATCGGTATCGTACACTTTTTAGATCGCTATGATTTTCGTAGATGGCTATTAGTTTTTAAATTTATCTAGTTTTATATATAGCCAAATAAAACCCTGACTATAAAATGTAATCATTATAATATCATTCATAGTTTTTGTAAGAGGTAGTATCTACTCTGTTTTATCTTCCTTTTCTAAGTCTAGGTACATATATGTAGGAGAATACGACATTATAACGCGGTCACATTTTTGAAGTACGGTTGTTCTTAAGTTAATAGGCGGGCAACACTGAGGGACGAGCAGGTACGTCAAGACTATCAAGTATTTCAAAAAGAGATGTCCATTACAATTAGGTTATGATATAAAGGATTAAAAAAAATAAAACAGGTTAAAAGGTTTTCAATATATACATGTGTATAATCAAAGAAGTAAGGTTTCTATATTCTATACACATTTTTTACATATCCCATAAATATACTCCACTTATCAGGTCTATGATAATACCACAAATAATTTTAATTTAGACTTACCGTCTGACATAAACTCATGAGCATTAGGCAGCGAACCAAGATAGGAACGCTTTAGCCATTTCTATAGAGACCCTTTGACCTCACGTACTTGGAATGATCTCTGGCTGGGGCGTAGTAAAATTTTACTGGTATATTTATCTCATTTTATATTTGAGATAAAAGAAAGTTATTCCATAATAATAAATCTTGGAAGAGTAGACTGTACTTTTGCAAAATGAATAGTAGACACAAAGCTTTGTATTAATACTTTAAATTTGCACAGCAGAGTCCAAACATAACGGCGATATACACTGGATGGTTTGATATCCAAAATGGTGTTAGACAGGGATGTGTAGCGTCTCCATGGCTGTTGCACCTATTCATGGTTAAATGTTCGACAGATTTCAAAAAAAGTGATTGTGGACTGAAAATGAACGAGTTACTTGTCAGATATCTTCTTTATCATGATGTTCAAGTTGTACTTGCATCATTGGCTAAGGATTTGCAAGCGATGGTCAATATTATGAATGAAGCTTTGGAAAGAAAGAGAATAAAAGTAAAGAAAAGAAGACTAAAGTTTTGATGTTTAAAAAGGAAGAGAGCATGACAGAAGTATGTATCTGGATTAATGATGATGAATTGGAGCTAGTAAATGGGTTTGTATATTTGGGATTGATGATTACTAGGGATGGAAAGTATGAGAGTTATATAGGAAGAAGAGTTAATTTTTTTAATATGGTGAATGGCACTTCTTTATTAACAGCTAGAGAATTTCTACGAAAGCATGTTTGCTTGTACATGGAGGAGTATTTGTTCCAATACTCATGTACGGAAGTGAAAGCTGGGTGGGGCAAAAATTCATGAAAGTAAATTTAAAAAAAATCAGTAGAAATGAGAGCGTTAACTATAAGCTACTAATAACTAACTAATAACTAATAGCTACTCTATAAGAGAATTTTGTGGTGGAAAGAATATATAGTCACATGGATCGAGAAAGGTATGTGAGAGAGGATGAATGAAAGAAGAACGACTAAACAAATTTATAATGTGAGTGTGAAAGAAAACGTTGGAAGAGGAAGACCCAGACGAAAGTTCATCGATCAAATCGGTGATGTTTTGAAGAAAGGTCAGGTCAAGAGTACACTAAACCAACGGGCATGCATGAAAAGATTAATGAATATTAAAGACGCGAAAGATGTATGCTAGAATCGTAGCAGGTGGAAGGACGTGGTATCTGCCTACCCCGTTGAGAAATATGCGTGATTTATGTATGATTGTATGTATGTTGAGCCTATAAAGGAAGGAAAAAGTAACAAATCCCGTAATTTCATTATATATTAAATGAAAAATAATGATTATTAAAAACTACGTTGGACTAACTCATCGCGCTTGCAACGATGTTTGCTTTACGCGGTTTAACCTTTACTTCTATAATACTTATAATGTAGAAACAAATGAACAGCACTATAATTAAAAAATAATAATCAGTGCACCTAAGTAATGAAGAATTTTAATTAAGTAAAATATGCTGCCGTTTATTTGTCATTATAATTATTATAGAAATAAAGGTGTATATTATTGATACGATCACTATTAATGTTGATAGTTAAATGATTAGATAGCAATTTATGGTAAACATGTTTAATACATGAATCCATAGACACTAACTAAAATAACTGATTTGGTTTTAAATGTGAGCTCACATCTTTTTTGTAGTGAAGAACTGCATTACAAGACTTGGCATTTTTTTTACTTTTTATGGGTTTGATACGATATTTCTACTCTTTATTCAAAAGGCTCGATTTCCTTTATTTTTATTTTGCCGTCCTTAATACCTTGCCTCCCGAGTGGTCTGCATCTCTTGTATCCCTGATTTCGATAAATGGTTGGTTGTACAATATTAACTTGAGGTTCCTAAACAGGCCACTGTTACAAACAGCTCTATCAGCATGCTGTGGTTTCATAACGATGTTTTGTTACACCCAAAGCTGAGCTTTGTAGGTATTCCAACCTAATTATTGCAATGACTTATTCAAGTGCTTAATGAGCCTTAATGAGCTACCATCACCCAAAGCATAACTGTACCTATACTCGATACACAAAACGAAAAGTGCCAATTGGAGTCGAGTGAGTCAAACAATAGATTCATCAGAAAAGTTATCGAGATGAAACCGATTATGAACGTCATATCAAGATACATGGAAAACTAGACAACTTGAGGTTCCTAAACAGGCCACTGTTACAAACAGCTCTATCAGCATGCTGTGGTTTCATAACGATGTTTTGATACACCCAAAGCTGAGCTTTGTAGGTATTCCAACCTAATTATTGCAATGACTTATTCAAGTGCTTAATGAGCCTTAATGAGCTACCATCACCCAAAGCATAACTGTACCTATACTCGATACACAAAACGAAAAGTGCCAATTGGAGTCGAGTGAGTCAAACAATAGATTCATCAGAAAAGTTATCGAGATGAAACCGATTATGAACGTCATAATAAGATACATGGAAAACTAAACATACGTTGATAAACCCGTGACTCTTATTTGGTTTGGGACGTTTTACAATCAGCCAGTGGATTACTTACATATCTAGCTATCGAAAGACTTGTAGATTGACATGTCAGCGAAAACCAGCAATGGATTGGCGGTCTTCCGGTAGTTATCATTGTTTTTTTTATATTTTACTTTGCTTACCATGAGACACAGTGCAATTTAAAAAAAAAAAAAAAAAAAAAATCTGTCTCACTGCTGGGCAAAGGCAGAGGAAGAGTTCCAAGAGAAGGTGCGGGATTATACACCATACTAGCCAAGGACCAACAAACGCTGATAAACCAATGGTTGTATGTTCTTCCCACATACAGTGGTACATTTTTTAGGCGTTCAGGTTTCTTCACGATGATTGCTTTGGCCGTCAATCGATAGTGTTAACAATTTCATTTGTAAAAAACGAATTCAGTAAAATTAATTGGTACATGCTGGTATTTGAAGTTACAGACATCAAATCGATATTTATTCGGCTCAAACAACTCGATTACTACGACTTAAAAACATACTAATAAACAGAAATGCCTCATAGTGGAATGAAAATAATCTCCTATTATTGTAATCATTGTCATATGTTTTTCTATGTATAGCCAAATACCGTAAAATGTAAAATATGAGCCCAGAATCATATTATAATGGCACAATAACAATTGTTTTCATTTCACTCATATTTAAATAATTTTAGGTGCTAAATACGCAGACCTTTTGTCGAGTTAGCTTCGGCGTAAAGTAGCTTAAAACGAATTAAACACACCGGAGAATTGGTATTTAATATTAAATATACGAGTAATATTATTTTACATTTCTATTTTCAGAATATTTTCATATTTTATTCTTATACTAGCTGGTACCCGCGACTTCGTCTGCGTATTATTGGATATACACAGATAGATCTCGGAACACGACAAACGAAAAGAAAATCATGGATGGGATTGTCACTATCCGTATGGTGGACGCGATCCCTATCATCCCGCTATATTACTGTATATGCACCGGCTGATGTCGGAACACGAAAAAGCAAAAGAAAATCATACATGGGTTTATCATCGTTTGTATGGTATTGTCATTATGTGCCAATATGAATCCAACACATTAACCGTCCCAATAAAACTTACAACCGTACAAACATACGAACTTTACATTTATTATATTTATAGGATAACACTGGTTACACTGTGACTTTTACCGGGATAAAAAGTACCCTATGTGTTATTCCAGGTCATAGACTTTCTGTCTGTCAAATTTCATTCAAATTCGTTCAGCCATTTTTGCGTAATTGAGTAACAAACATTTTACTTTTATTATATTATAGTAGGATTAAAAACATTAAAAATTTGTTATATCGTATCGTATATCCAATACAGTATCACTGTAACCAAGAAGGTCACACAATATAATAGTGAATGTTATTTTAAAACAATATTAATTTTAGTTACAATAGACGTCAATAAATTGTAAACATAAATAACATTAATATAACCTAAATACTAAGCAATAAGCAGTGCGTAGCTCTCTCCGCAGGCGGCGGGCTTTCTTACAAATGAAATAATATTTGTCGACAGTATAATGCCCTCGTTAGTAACAGCCGCTATTATTTGCTATCTTCTAGGTGTAATTTAGAAGATATTGTTCAATTAGCATTGGACAGTAGTACAGTAGTAGTAGTATTGGACATTCATAGTATTTAATTTTAAACTATTAATTACAGTTCTCAACTGCCTCATTAGTCTTCGCAAGCGCGACTGCTTTGCTCTAGGTCCTGTGTTCGATTTTCAGGATGAGCAAAGTGTTATTGGGTTATTCTATTAAACTCCTTAGTAGCAGCTCGGAGTTTGGCTTTGTGCCCGATTACTGGTAATAGGCTCGCCCCCTATTGTATGGGACCTAAAAAACATGTCCGGTGAGCTGTGGGTATACATTAGGCCATACAGGCATGTTGTTACGTTATGTTCGATCGACTAGCTGTGCCCCATGGTTTCTGTTAAACTTATATGACCAATGCAACGCGCTGGCATCAACGCCCCCAGGTCATTCTTTCTTCCCATATTTGCCTAGAACTTGCCTGATTGTTTATGGTTTCTGTTCTGCTCCTTATAGTTTTAGCATAAATTTATACAGCTTAAAATCTGCTTCATTAAAAATACTATACTCTTATAGTTGTAATAATATAATAAAGCAAATTAGTTTTTTTTCTGTTTGTTTGTAGAAACACTTTAATCTCTGGAAATACCAGCTTGACAGCATAAAAATATTAGCATAGATGTGCAATAGCTGATCATGGTACTTTTTTATATACAACAAAATCGGCAAACAAACATAAGGCCCGCCTGATGGTAAGTGGCTACCGTGCCTTAAGAAATGCTTGTAATACAATAGGTATCATCTTACCGACCTTGAATCCCCTTACTTCAAAGAGCTCTACAACCCTAACTCACCGCAGAAACACAACACAAGATTATTGGGCTGTAATTTATATGTGCCCTATATCCCTTTGGTGCTGGAAGTGGGATTTTTTACATTGGGTATGCAATTTAGACTGCCGTAAGTGCCCTATTATTCCAATATTGCTATTAACTTCATGTTCAGCATGGCTAGCTTATGAGTTTGAGACGTTATTCGATAACGCTAGCCAGAAATAAACGCATTAAAAAAATCACAACTTCAGTAAAGTCATTAAAAGCAAAAGATCAATGTAAAGAATTCAAGGTAAATAATACGACAAGCGACGAACCCTATAGTCCTTGTTAAACACAATATATTTTCTTAATATAACTCGATATATCCTTGCATATACGTATATAGTTTTGGTCTCTACGTTTATGAAAACATATCCCTTTGTTGGCCTTTCTACAACATAATATGTGACTTAATATGCCACAAAAAGCTTCATCTTCAGTTGTTTGCTATCGTCATGTGGTATCTTTTCGTATCATTATGGAAGATTGCGAGTAAAATAATACATCATAACTTTGTAAAGTCGAAATCAGTTTTTCTACGTAGATCAACTTATTGGTTATAAATGAAAATGGTAGAAAAATGTAAAATGCTAAGTCTAACATTGATAGGTACTTGCCAATAGACTTTCAATTTGAGATCAGTAGCTAATCAAGAAAATAATATAAACTAACCTAAGATGCCACAAATCTATCACTATGTTTCCATTTACTAGAAGCATGCATAGCTTTATTTCAAATCATGTCTCTCGAGCCTTGATCATTGAAATATTCAAATTAATCCTTATTTCAATCTCTCACATAATTTGGGGCTTTTCTATTCTAAACATTGCCAAAGTAATTTGTATTTAGTTTGAACATCGTAGTATGTGGTAAAGCGTCCTTTGGAATGCTTCAACTGGTAATGATAGGTTGGACGGTTAATACCTACATCATAGGTAGCGCTATAAATTTTGAGAGCTTCTTTATTGAGCCTTCACTTGTTAAGACCAAGAGAAGTAGCAACAACTGTATATAAAATACTATTTATTTTCATGCCTGTGGTGTGGTATGTATTTTTGCTTTTTTTTCTTATAAAAAAGAATTTGGAACTAAGGGACCAGCTATTAATAAACGAACACATAATGTTGCAACTGTAGTATTGTGATAAGGTTATTATTGGTACTCATCTCCCGAGCCATCTTCATGTTAAATATCGAATACCAAATATTGGTGCTTTTCGGAGATTCACGTAGAGCAAATTTCTATTCTATCATCACTTACCATCTTACTTAACAACAATTTATTGTATAAAGAAATGAACGCAATATAAGCTCTAGTGTGGACTTCATACAGTTTTTCTGTTTCATTTTATTATTACTTGTTTTTCCGTTGCCTTTATTTTTCCCTTCAGCAGTTCAGCTTTTGTTCTCCGCATAACAACATTGTAATAATATATAAACAAAGACGGATGAGCGAGTATCTTTCACAA
Organism: Saturnia japonica; assembly: GCA_033032175.1. Taxonomy (NCBI): domain Eukaryota; kingdom Metazoa; phylum Arthropoda; class Insecta; order Lepidoptera; family Saturniidae; genus Saturnia; species Saturnia japonica. Next base: position 3,281,075 of record CM065317.1, read on the forward strand.
TAAAATGTTTTTGTCTGTAAGGATGAGGACCGAAAGTTTTTTCCACTACATTTACTATAGCGTCTGAAAGCGTAAAAGTGTATATTTTTGGTGAAAATAATTTTTTTATGTATGTCAGAAATGTGAAAATTTATTCTGGGATATTGTTCTATAATGATGAATATATTCATGTATAAATGTATAGATGTAAAATACCGTACTTTGCAAAAAAAAAACGTGCACCTAAGGAAATTTACGTTTTAAGGTCGATTTCAGTTAATTAGATTGAATTTAATTGTTTGACGTAGTCTGTATATTTATAATCGTGTAAATTGATATGCTTGAAGTAAATTCTGGCAATTTGTTCATTAATTTTCGATGAATTCTATAAAACCGATATACACGTCCAAAAAATAAGAAGTCAGCAATAAAGACAAGAAGTTTTTCTGTTGTTTTTATTAAATTAAATAAAGTTACAAATATAGTAACGTAATACTGAGTGTGACCTCCTCTTGCTAAAATTATGGCTTGAATCCTTCTGGGTATGCTTTCCACGATATTTTTAATAATGTTTTGAGGAATAGGTTCCCACTCCTCTACAATGACTATTTTTAGCTCCGTGATGTTTTGTGGAGCAGGTTGCACTGATCTACCCATGTCTTTAGAATGTCCTTCAGACATGCTCAATTGGGTTGAGTTCAGGACGTCTAAACGAGCTGATCTATATGAACGACGGATCCCAACTTCTTGCGCGCACGCTTCCACGTCGCTAGAATGGTGAGGGCGAGTATTGTCTTCGATCAAAAATCAAAATATTTTTATTCCATTTAAGCCCTAAGAAGGCACAATGTCAAAACACTACCACTGGTTTGGAAAACATCACAGTCATCGAGAAGAACCGGTAAGAAACTCGATCGGACTTACAACATCTTATTTTCTTTTTTAATTAGTTTTTCCAGTATTTAATTATATACAGTTATTTATCATTTTCAGTAGATTTACAGAGAAGGAATCACATCCAGATATTACCATCATTCACGTAATCAGCTACCATAGAATAACGTAAAGTTTCGTACAAACCAACGCGTTCAGCTTGCGGTCGCGGTGGCGTGCCCGGTAGCGGCGGCGCGGCGGAGCGGTAGCCATTGCACCACAGGCCCGCCGTACATTTTTCGCCACACTAAGACAAACTGAATTCGTAGATCAGGTACTTGGTGTGAATGATACTTGCACGACAGTTAGATCGCCACCACGACCGCAAGTTGAACGCGTTGGTTGTATCTTCCCTTAACACTTGCTTAACATGCTTCTGAAACTTATTATCCGGCAAATTGGTAATGTGCTTAGGAAGTTTACTATAAAACCTAACACAAGGAGGTAAAAAACTTTAATTTTTTTTACTAAGTCTAAAAGTTGGAATGACTATTTTATATTTATTTTCAATATTGAAATTGTGCCTGTTAGTTACAAGTTCAAAATTAACTTCCCTTTCCGGACATATATTATATTTTCCAATATGTGCTGGGAAGGCAAAGTTCAGTTACTAAATTCTTCATACTTAATAATAATAAATCCATAAAAATGGAATCTAAATAGCCCTTTTTCTAAAAAAGAGTTTATAATAGTAACGTCTGGACAGTCAAGAATATATCCAATACTGCTTCACGCGGTAATTTATCTTACCGTGTATTGGTGAAAGTCTACTTTATAAATACCTTTGCGAGGCCTAAATTATTGCTAAAACCTAAGTAACCCGTACCAATTAAATCTTACCTAGTTACAACGTTAATAGATCGTAGTTATAGTTCCTCGATAATAAAATTGCTTATTAATTATTAATTATTAATGGCTTTTAAAATGTTTTAGTGTTCATGTATACTTTACCTTTTTCGTGACGGAGATAATGTTATAAAATCAAAGTTAGTTGGTCAGTAATTAATATAAAATCTTTGAACAGATTCCAGCAACGGTTTTCAGTATCTAAAGCAATATATCCCTTCATAAAAAATAATTATATATGTCATTATAGATCTCTTTAACTAAATTACTGTTACGAATTAAAGGCAACGTGGCCTTTAAATTGCGAAGTGATCCTATAACCCGCCCGCATCAAACATTGAAACTAATTCAATATACATGATAAAACTATTGTTTACAGAGGTCATGAACTATTTGCCTAATGTGGAAAACAATTTGATAGGTCTCAATCCTCGGATCCGAATCATAAGGTCGATGTATTCTAATACATGATTTTGCTCTTAGTTTTGCTTCATTTGATTCAGGCCTCGGTAAATGAAATGTTTCCAGGTTTGCAAACATTGACAAAGTATGATAAATTGTTCCGTACCTTTAGAGGGTGGAGTGTTGAAGCCTTAGTCGACACTGATGTTTTGTTTGTTAGTAATGCGACAAATTATTGGGAAACGTTATTCGGATTTTCGTTAGGATAGATTGAATTGATTATTATCAAGGAACTTTTATTTATGCTCAGTATATTCGTATCACTGAGAGAAAAGTTGAAGGGTTAGTGTGATATGATCATATCATAAAGATCCCTAGCGAAGATCGTAGCCAAAAAACCTTATCTTGTGTGGTGAGTAGTGCTTTCAGAGGTCCTCAGGGAAGAAGGAACTCAAAAAGATGTATCAGAAATTTCTTAAGAGATTTCCCTTTGTTTGGAGCAGCCCGACTGGTGAAATACCTCCACCCTATAGAAGATCGCAGCTAAATAACCTTCTGTTGTAATTCTGCAGTAAGTAGGGCATCCAGAGCTCCTTGGGATAAGAGTGTTAAAGGTCGGTAACGCGCTAGTGATATACCTATCGTATAACTAGCTTCCATAGGCTGTAACCACAGCTAACCAACAGGCGGGTCGTATGCTTATTTACTACCTTAGTAGTACGTGAATAGTAGCTGAAAGGTAGAAAGGATATAGTATATAGCTTCCATAGACTGTAACCACAGCTAACCAACAGGCGGGTCGTATGCTTATTTACTACCTTAGTAGTACCTGAATAGTAGCTGAAAGGTAGAACGGATATAGGTGTACCTAGACGAAAACCGAACAAAGTATGGATTTATTGTGTGAAGAATTATATGTGTTGATGATGGTAATCAACTTTGAGCTGGTTATTTTTCGTAGGACCAATATTGATGATCACGGCCCCTTACAGTGTTCAGTGTACCCCAAGTTAGCAAAAGGTCTGCAACTAACAACGCTAATCCACTTACCGTTCTTCTGGAACGTCCAGCTTCTCGTTGATGTTCTGCGTGAAGGTTGTGGAACCATTACGAACAATTCTTGCACTTCAGTGTTAGTTAGCACGCATGGCGTAAAGACTTTCTTTTTTGCTGTTAGCGGTCGACATTAACAATGGCCGTATGATTATAGGGCCAGGTTTAGAAGTAGGGGGGTGCCGGACCGCAGCTCTCAGGTATAACTAACAGTTCCGTCCGTTCAGTAGTTGATGTACGCGATCAGTCACAAACCTTGGCCAACCAAGAGTTGCACTAAACACTGAATAATATGTGTATAAAAGATGTGAGTACTGAGATTATATCTGATAGAGTAGAGTTGAAAAGGAAAATATGTTGTACTAGCCATATTTAGATGGGATAAAGGTGAGATAAAGAAGATTATCAAAGAGCGTTTATGCAATTACTTAGTTTTTGATAAATGAAGTTTGTGATGCAAAGGAAAGTTAAGTTAGACAATACAACATTTCTTGCGTACTCATAAAAACAAAACATTTAGCAACGCCCAATTAATCTGACTGAATTACTGCCCGGAATACTTTTTGTTCGGATAATTTAAAAATATGACACCGTATTAAGGCCAAGCTCATATAAACAAAAAAAAAAACAAATTGAATTAATTCTTGTCAGTGGGTATTTAAATTAGTATTCTAAGTGAGTTTCTATTTCTAAACTTAATCCGGGAGTTGTGTTGGTTCTTGTATTTCATTGTGTAACTTTAGCGTATTGTATAAACACAAAGCCAAAGGAGACGCTTCGCAGGTTTAGATTAGGTTTGGTATAATATTAGATTTTCCAAGACTGTGACAATTGAGGTAGATATTTCAATGAATGCTCTAAGTATCAAGATTTAAATATTAGTTACTATAACATAAATTTTTGCATCTGTTTTATGTTGAAGACGCGTATTTTGTTCTTCTTCTTTCTTATGTTTAGTGGTAACTGTGTTCATCCACATCTTACCTACTTCACGTGAATATAATATTTTTGTAACCTTCAATCATAGCAGGTTAATAAAACTATCCATAGAGTTTTTCTGGCAACTTAAAATGCATGTTTCTAGTTATTATTTAAAATCTACTTGATATGAGCACAATAAGGAAAATAGATTACGTAAAATGTGTCAAATGAGCACATTAACATAAGTTTATGAACTAATGAAAAGCCACCACATGAAGATTGTAACACAAATTCTACGCGAATATTCGTAGCTACTTATTAATTTTAAATTGTATTAAACACAAAGATGTCTTTTCCTTGAAAAGTGTGAAAATAATCGCAGCAATTTTATATTAGAGTGATACTTGTTTCCATTACTTTTTAAAATGTTCATGCTAGTGTTAAGATTGTTAATTGTTAAGAGAGTCCTTATTACCTATATGACTAAGAAAGAGCAAGCAGCTTTAAAAATAAGACCTAGTTTCTATCAGACACTTTCGATGTAATTTGCAAAGAGAAACTACAAGAAATTTCTCATATACTTAGGTGTTACATTTTATTCGTGATGTAGTTTTTGCACAACAAGATACTTTTCAGATACAGTTTAATTTAACGGCATGTATGATTTCTCCATACAACTTCTGAAACCCCGTTAAGCCCACTTATGGATAAATTTTAAAAAATCTGTTTTAGCGGGTGTCAACGTCATAATAAATATCTGTCTGATAAATTTCAGCCCAATCTGTTTAGTGGTTTGAGCTATGTGTTAATAGATCACTCAGTTAGTCACGTTTTCCTTTTATTTATACTTAGATTTGGATAGATTTATTTTATAGTAGTACGGTGAAGTGACCGTACTGTACTTGGTGGTAAGCATGATATAATTCAAAATAACGATGACCACCGAGAGATCGACAAACCAACACCGGTTGCTACTGTAAGCTTCTTGGCAACTGGATATAACTGGATTATACCAAAACACAATCCAGTCAGGATCAGGTCTCTTGCCTCGTAACACCTTAATGAGATGTTCCTTCTTATATCCAACCGATAGTAAACGACCATGTCCAATAAATTAACTATGTCATAAACAAAAAAGTATAGCTGTGGAACTTTATCCCGGCTAGTGTGTTTCCTCCTTCCTACAATATGGAGTCCTTGAAACATAACGCGAGGAGATATTTGTGAAGGCCTGCATGACAGTGACGACTGACGGTAGATTGTAAATCCTCGGTGATCGCCGATTTTGTTGGATTGCACTGTATTTATCATTATGTTAGAGCTGATCAATCTAGTTTCCTCCACTTCTATCCACAACAGAAATACACGTGCTGGGCTTCAGAGTCATAGTTTTAGGGTAACCTCCATCTCAATATGAACTAAGAAGATTTTTATCTTTGCCTTACCGTGAAACTTTGGAACCATCTCTCGACCATTGTTTTCTCTTCTTCTTAACGGGTCTTTCAAGCGTAACATGAAGAGATATTTATGAAGACAGACATGACAGCGATGGACGTCAAAGGATTTCAAACTCTTGGTGGCCGCCATTGTATTTGGATTGTACTGGACTTACCCCTGATGTTATTTGCCGAAAGAAACATGTGTGCAGTGTTCTCACGTGGTAGAAGTGAAACCTTAAGAAAACATTAAAATATTCACTTAAATGACATACCACACTGACTATGACACCCTTTTCCAGAGTTTCGTAATAAGCAGGCGCACACGCGTACAAAAAAGTGACCGAGATAATAGAAAATAATGTATTCTATCTTAGTCTCTCGCCGGTTAAATCTTATAGTGTGTGTGTCTCGTTTTAGTTTCGCTTTTTCGTTTCATCGTGATTCAAATCACAACGGTAATAAAGAAGTTTACACTTCAATAAGACATCGGATACATGGGATACTAAGGATAGACTTCGTATTCCTTGAAGTAGAGGAGCTTAACAAAACTATTTTTCATTTTCTCTAACATTAAGATTTATTTGCCTTCGAATGGGTTTCAAATGAGTGAACTCGACTCGTAAGTGACTACAATAAATACAAACAAGAGCATTATATAAATGTTTCGACGTCAGAAATCTAGGTATATTATTACTATGAGACTGTCTTAAGAAAAATATTATATATATATATATATAAAATCATTTCTTACAAATATTCATTATGGGAAATGGAAATGTCAACTTTTTGTATCTTACCAAGAGACGATGTAATCCAAGATGGTTACACGCTAAGCCTGCTGGGACGACTGTCTCTCAAGTGCAGCTGCCGGAACATATCTGTAGGTGTTTGGCGACAGTTTTTAACTTGAGGATAGTAAACAGCCACACGGGTATTAGAAAACGCCCTACCATCATTCTATGGATTTACCACGATGTTTTCCCTCACATAAAGCTCAGGTTCGTTGCAGGGATTCGAACTCATGTCGATCGACACAGAGTCCATACTCACTACTGCTGACCCATCATTGCTTCAATTATTATATGTATTTAAAAATTAAAATGTTACGGAGGTAAATTCCTTATGCAAATTTAATCCGGTGAGTTATGACGGTTTGTTTGTCTTTCATTGCGAAAGTTTAACATCTTAAACAATGCGGAATAAGACGCCTTCGAGGCTTAGATTATATTTGAAAATTATTCTGTTAATATACACCGTCATAGCTGAATAAGTTTCATAGAAAAATAATAACTTTTATATTGATAAATACTGAAATATAATTTCAGTTGGATTTATTTAAAAAAAAAACTCGAGAGGTGTCATGGGACACCCGGTAAGAACAAAGCTTCTTTTGCTACATATTATGAATTAGCTGGTACCCACGACTTCGTCTGCGTATTATTGGATATACACAGATTGATCTCGGAACACGACAAACCAAAAGAAAATCATTGAAAGGTGTATCACTATATAGTAATATATAGCAGTAGCATATACACGGAATAATTTCAGAACACGACTAACAGAAAAAAAAGATAGTTGGGTTTATCAATGTGTGTGTATTATAATTATATGCCAATACGAATACAACACATTAACTGTTCGAATAAAACTTCAAAAATAATTAAAACCATTCCTTTGTACTGTAAATACAGGTTTTTCTGGGTACGATAATAAATTGTGTTCGACTTGATCAACACACAACATACTGATAGACCTCACAAAACTGAGAAATCATAGAGCGGTTGTCAGCCACGCCCGCCACGGTCACTTGTTCGCGGCTTCTGTAAAATTCAGAAAAATTTATTTTCTGTTATTTTATTTATATTTATATCACGACTCTTCGAGTCTCAAATGTAGTAAAAGCCAAAACACGACTTTAGGGAAAACGCAAAAAACCGAATAAGTGAAAATAAAAATGTTTACAACTTTTATCTTTTCAGAGCTATTTTCATATAAAAAAATGTTGTAGAAGCAGTATTCAAACAAAGACATTATTTACGGCAATAGACCAACGACTAGAATGTCAAGTACGACAAAAATTAAAAGAAAAACTGAATTTGGTTGCTAAATAATCTGAGTAGTAAAATACATTTTTATTGAGATATCAAAATTTTAAATATACAGATCGATATAGCTCTTGAAAGTAAGTAAGACAACGTTTAAAGTCGATTTTGGTCAAAATAGATTTTAATATATTTGAGACTCGAAGGGTCGTTAATCTGTCCATACTTATAAATTTTATGTTACTTATAAATGTGTTATGTTATGTGTTATGTTATATTTTACTTATAAATGTGTTGTGTAATGGATGTTTTTTTTTTCTTTCTTTATAATACGTATTTTTAAAAATGAAGTCTATTTCACGACGGTTTTTCACCCGCGCGAGCTACTAGTAGAACCGTGCGGAATACGTTCAACTGCACGCTTGACGGTCGTCGCCCGTCATTTCGGAACCGCAAAAAACTGCACTGTAAAACAGCTGTCCCGCAAGCGCTGCAGACGCGATTAGACTGCTCCGTGAGTTCTTAGCCTAATATCCGTCACAGTAGCACGGTTAGGCGTATAGGGATCAACTCAATAGTGATAAGCCCGTCACAGTGACTTTGTTTTTGTTAGTCGCGTTTCGGGATCGAGATCAGCCATTGTTTATCCAGCCGCTGAGAGGTTTTTGCAAGCCGGTACGAAATCGGTGCTTACCATGAGGCACAGTGCCTCCATTTTGCCGCACTACAATAGAATGAATAAAGAATTAACTAGTTGAGTCTTCGTATTATTCTCTTTCATAGCTAAATTGAACAAGTATTGTATTCTGGTTTTTATTTATAACAGTATATTCGTGCAGGTTAAACGTAATTTAAAATGAATAAATGTATTGTATAGGTTATTTGAACTTTTTTTTTATAATATCGCGACCACTATACACATTGTGATAAAAAAGCCACTGACGTTGACTTAAAAAATAATGAACTCGAAAATATAAAATTATATTTTCATATTTACATGAAATTAACCAACAAATCGAAATCAAAAAGAAGGTATGAAACAAATTGGGACCTACAATTTTTTTAAGTGAGTGCCATCAAAACAAACTTTGTACTTTATATACATAATTTTATCGTTTCTATTTTGAGTAAGTTTTATAATTGACAGCTTTACCCTAATTTGTCTCGTGTCTACTTTTAATTTCATTTTATTGGATAATGTCATATATAAATAAAATCTTATTTTATAATTTTGAATAAAATATTTTTAATTTCATAATTTTTCGTTTTTTAGATGCACTAGAATTTGAACAAGGTTTTGAGATGTTTTCCCTTTGACACTACACCCGTAGCACGTACCAGTAAGCGAAGTCGTTACACGTACTAGCCCATATCTTGGAAGCTATTGATCCGATTATGTTGAAGCTTGCACTGTACCCTAACCTGAAAGTAAATGTAAGTCAATATATTAATGGTCTCCGAAGAAATGCGTGGGTAAACATACGTAAATACATACACCTGTAAAGTATTATATTTGTTTGGAAGCCGTAATAGATTTATCCAATGTCAATATATTGCAATGCAATATAATATTACATATACACTTATACATGTCGAATTAATAACCTCCTTTTTTGAAGTCGGTTAATAAAAGTGATTCTCTGCCCTGCCGAAGGGTCAGATGGCCAATGTGACCGCAATGACCGTCGATGGATAGCCGATCTTACGGTGGTAGCTGTTTTTTTATGTATTTTATTGTGCCTACAACAAGGCACAGTGCCGTACTACTATTAAAAAAATCAGTTTATGGACAGCTGCTTACAAGAGCACGTTTTTAGGTGCTATATTATTTAGGCATCGTGCATTATTATAGATTTCAAATATTAAACACTAAGGTACTATTGGGTTTTGTCTTTTAGGAAACTAATAACATAAATCCACGAATCTTAATATTTAAATAACCGAAATCTTAAACTTGTCAAAGACAAGCAGGGATTGGTTTTGAATTATTCGTAGCGTTGGCCCGGTGGGCTTACCTAAGTTTAATTTTTCTTGGAAAATTTATTGCTTTATTTATTTTTCTTACGACATTATTGTACTCAAGAAATTTTTAAATCAGTTACAAGGGATCACTGTTTTAAAAAGTTCTTTGTATTCAATTTTTTTTTTTCAAATGTTTAAATTCAATTATTTTGTCAAAATTGTAGGTACTTAGTATTAGCATTTGTATATTGTTTTTTTTTTTCTTTCTTTATAATATACTAAACATTAAGATATAAATACTCTACGATACTAGCTGCTGCTGAACCACTTTGCTCGGATTTTTTTGCTATCAGATTAAAAAGTATCTAATATTAATTTGTTTGACAAATGTAGGTACCCCCCTATGCCAACATTGATTTAAATAATTCCTCACTCAAGGAATAAACATCCCAACTTGCACATTTTTTATACTACAAAGGTGGTAAAAAATTTACGGCCCACCTGACTGTAAGCGGCTACCTTAGCCAATGGACATTTTTAATACCATACTAGCGCCTTGCCAACTTTGAAGCCCCTATCCCAAGGAGCTTTGTAAACCCTACTCACCACAGGAACACAACACAAGGTTATACGGCTGCTATCTTATGTAGGATGGAAGTAAGTACTTCACTAATCGGGTTGTCCCAAGTAGAGAGACATCTCTAAAGAAATTCCTCTGTGCGCCTCTCTTAATATTTCGATTAGTGGTCGTGTAACTTCTGAACAATTTGACTGATTGAATTCATATTCACACAATATATTTTTATTTGTTAATTTTGAACAAAGATGTTTATAAACCGAAATGGTTTATATTCACAATACATATTGGTTTAGTATCATAAAATAAAATCACAAACTTCGAACTTGTTAGATAAACTACTGCAAATGAACAGAACAACATCTACTGTGAAAGCTAGTAATGTTATGTAGATAGTATATTACTTTATCCTATCGTATGACGTGTAATGCTTTACACACATTTACGTACGTAAGTTACGATAGCTGAGCAGCGCAAGTTACTTACGTAAATTACGTAATATATTCGGATGACAGAGCCCGGATGGCACCGCTACGAATGAGATGAGTTTAGTCAAGACATCGAAAGGTCTGACGACTCGTGTTTTGTTTACCATCTATGTAAACTAACAACTAACATTATAAAGCTGAAGATAATATTTATTTGTTTTAACTCGCTTATCACTGTAACTGCAGGTTAGATTTGATTTTTTTTTTTTTTTTGTTGAATTTCATAACCTGTTTATTAAGGAAGCTTATGGGCTATATAACTTCATGCTGTGACCCGAAGGAGTGAAGCAATAAGCGTGAATGTAAAGAAATCTGGCAAGACGTATACAAGTATTGGTTATTGGTATGGTATTGATAATGGATGAAATCGTAATGTGCATCTAGTTTTCTAATATAACTTATAAATAATAACATAAATACACATGCTAAATTATTAAAAAAGAAACAATTGGGTGACTGCAACAAAAACAACAGACTAAAAAATAGTCTATTTTTTCTTTTTATTTGATTTTCACTCCCCGTACTTAAATATTATGTAGCCTAGTGCACTCCCTCAATTGAGACGAATCCAATGACACCTCGTAAGCTAAAATCCATCAAGCCGTTAAGGCTATAGACCGTGCCTAAAATAGACGCTCGAAAAATATAAGCAAGGAGGGTTAAAAATACCTCATCCACACAGACATGAACACATTTTTGTTCTATAATGTTTATTTGTCAAACTATTATGGGCTTCTAAAGAAAATTCGTAATTGCAGTACGGATTTATTGGTAGTAGTTTATCGAATTGAATAAATTTACGATAATATATTAAAAGTAGCGATTTTTATAGAAAATTTCGTGTTCGTCTATAGTATAGATGTATAAATCCTTGATTGTATAGATTCTATAGATATACAATTAATAAAATTGAAGTGTCTGTTTTTTTTAATAAATGCAGCTTTTTACTAAATGAATATGAAAGTATGTATATACGATACCAATAACAAAACACCCATTTTTAAAATGTTATCTGTCTGTCTGTTTGTTCCGAGTAATCTCCAAAACAGTTGGACCGATTTTGACGGGTCTTTCACTGGTAGATAGCTGAATTTATAGGGAGTAACTTAAGCTTATTTTATTTTAGAAATAAAATTAGAATTCCGCAGAAATAAAAAAACTGGTCATGGTGAATCAATTCGGGCGCTTAAATAGCTTATCCTAAATAAACCATAAGAGGTATAGCAAATTAACGGACTACATAATCATAGGCATTAAAAGGACCTATAAAAAAGTCTGTGTGAGTATACATCTATCTTCTAAGGAACACCCACAATAAGCATTTTTGTCTTTAAAATACCCGGGAGCGGGGAGCAAGAATCGCGTGGGCATTATGTAGTCCACGTGAGGGAAGCCACTGGCACAGCTAGTTTTAAAATAAAATGAAACTTGAATACACTGCTACCGGTTATGTATATAAATATTTGACATCTTGCTTTGTTTTATAATACAACAACAAAAAAAAAAAAACAAAAAAAAACCTTTTTTTCATTGTCAGCTTTTCTGTAATCAACTTTTAGTTAGCTAATTATACTTTTTTTCAGTACATTTTAGCTACTTTTAATTTTCTACACTTTTCCATCCAATTAATGTGAAAGAGAAATTTGTTATATCATTAAGGCTACCCTTTGTTTTAAACGGTATAATATCTTTTAAATCGTTAGTAATTTTTTTCTCATGTCTTTGAACGCAAGTACTGATAAGCTATAGAAGAGAGGACAAAAAAAAAGAACAATTAAATTGCTGAATCTAAAAACCATGGTAATATTACCCTATATTTATTGTGTTTCAAATAGATACCTATTATGTATACACATAATGGGAGTTTTTCATTATCATAAGATCTGATCTGTCTTGTGGTTTTTATTTTTATTTCATAAACTTTATGCTATTATCTAAACGTCGTATATAATCAAAACCTATTTTATGTAATATTGGTGGTACTTTATTTGGGTTATTTTGCATAATTGAAGTGTCTTTAACTATAATAACAAATAGAAACATGCATTTTAAGTTGCAAAAAACTCTAAACAAATGAGTAAACATTTCTAACTAGTGAGCCGCCATCTTGTTTGAACTTTGAAGATTAGAAATATATTCTATTACCGTGACATTGGCCACTTTGTGTATAAAAACATATGTTGCCATTAAATGAAAATGTTGAACTGCCTCATTAACCTAGTAGTCATAAGCGCGACTGCTATGATCGAGATCCTGGGTTCAATTCCAAGGTCGAGCAATGCGTTATTGAGTTTTTCTATGAAATTCTCAGTAGCAGCTCGGAGTTTGGCTTTGTTCCTGATTAATGGCAATAGGCTCGCCCCCTATTACATGGGACCTAAAAAATATACATGGCAAACTTTGGGTGTACATTAGTACACCTCTGCCTAACCCTTATTTATGATACGTCATGTTTGAAAAACAGATCAGGTATGCATAAGGCGCAGTTTGTTTTAAATTTCAACTATCAAATTCTGTTTATACTGTAGTGTAGTTAACACTTCTCGTAAGAAAGGGTAAGTACTATTAAAGAACGGTAGCGACTGCCAAGAGATAACGACTTAACGACAGTGTTCGCAGTGACGCCATGCCAGCTTAAAGTGTAAACGATACGATGACCTAAGCTCTTTAACAAGTCACAACTAGAACCCGTAGGCGGTCATCATAATGCTAAACCGCTAAACTCTAGAGTTTAAAGAGAAGTCTAGAGATTAAAGATACAAGTATCTTTACTAAGCTCAAATATCTATATTAAGCTCAAAGGATATTTTTTTGTTATTTGTTTTAACGCGTTTATCTCAGAAACTTATACTTAAATGCTCATCTTCTTATTATTTCTAACTTGGCGACTAATCCTCTTTATTGAAGACCATTACTGCCATTATCAAGTGAATGTAGAATATCCTGTCCTCTAATGATTTTAGTATTCTAACTACTTTCTAGGGAGTTTTTGTGGCATCTCAGAATTCATGGTCCTTGTCAATATTCCCAATGCACTTCACTTGTGCACATTAAGCGAGATTTATTATGTAAAATTCCACTTGTATTACACAATATAGGGTTAAGAAACACAAATGTATGAATAAAGACCACAATAATATGACAATTTGAGATTCCGCCAAAAACTCCCAGTCACATTTCAAAAAATCCTTTTGTATTTTGTGTCCTAGTTATTGGGAAAGTTATTACATTATAACCTCAAGGTGCGACCCATAGCCACGAATCTAAAGCAATCTGGCAAGCTGTAGCTTGTAGCTTTCCCGTAGGAAAATACGGCAAGTGGCAACGATAGACTACACGGGTGCTTTGGCGGCGAGGTGAAATTAATTTAACACTAGTGTAACTGCAGGGTAGGGATAGTTTCGTACAAAATAGACGATTATTACATAAACTTATACGGCACTTCAGTTACGTCAGTTACCATCCTACTCCAGTCACAATTTATATAGGTGAATTACGTAATGTACTGAAACGACAGTGTTAGTATGTAATACATATGCTAAGAATATTTCATAATTATTTCTTTATTATCACAACAATTGTTACTTTAAATGCTGTCATAATTTTCTGCGAAATTGAACATCCAGAGGAATACAGTAAACGTTGTCTTTACTTATTTATTTGATTATTCTTTAAGATAAATTAGCATACACTAAATTCAAAAATTTGAAATTCATACAGTAATTTGTAATTCAAACAGTAGTTTCGTTTGTTTTTATTTTATTTGTATTTGTCGTTGACATTTAAGACCCTTTCATTTTTCAAGTGAACATGAGCATTAGTTTTTTGCAAATAAAAAGTTGGTATTTTAATTAAAAAAATTTAATGTACATCAATACAAGGATGAAGAAGGAAGAGGAATAATATCATAAATAAGGTTTTCAACCTGTAGAATTTGCTAATAAAATTCAGTAATAATATCCAAATTTTTAATACTATTAAGTTAGCATGTTCTATTAATTGAGAAATTCTTGTAATAAATACAGGAAGATATATGTGTGTAATTGGTTTCTCGGACACGGCTCCAATTATTTGGATGAAACTTTGTTATTTTTGCTGCAAAACACCGAGCGCAGTTCGTTCACTTAGATATTAACATGTCGAAGACACTATCGGAGACTCCAAGATTTTCCTTGATATCTTCTTTACGGAATCACAAATCTTGTGGGCGTAATCAGGGTTAAGTGGAAGAACTGTATGTAAATGGTCCGACAACCCATGTAAGAATGATGTATGTCTGTTTATTTGGGGTAGCACCCAGTGGCCTCCAACCTCCCCTAAATAGCCACGCCAACCTTTGCATGTCTAATGTTATCGCTGTCCGTAAGTGACCTCGTAACTAATCTTGACCATCCTCATAATCTGACAAGCTCCAGCCAGAATGATCTACTCATCGAGTTCCGACTTAATGGGTTGCCTCGAACAATCTTGATCCAATATTAACGATATTAAAGTTGCGATGCGGCTCCATCAAGAATCATCCTTCAAACCCATCGTTGTCTGTTTATACATATAGCTCTTGGGCCCAAGAGCACGATTACTGTTGCTATCGCGCAGCGTCTCTACATTCCTTTCAGTTATTTTATTTTCCACGTATTTTTGAGTACTTCAGAAAACTATTATCTCGTTGTTATGACACAGGTTTTCTTCTTTTAAATTATCCCATAGACACGATTCTCTGACAAATACTTAATGGCTGATATAATAGATGAAGTAACTATAAACATATACTAAAGTTGGGTCGACTTAGACGCTTCGAAACACGGGTTACTACTTACGTAAATTGCGTCATATGTTTAGACGACATCATATGAACGAGATATCCCCGATGAGGTGAACTGCCAATTTAAGGACATACATAACTTGGTAAAGTGCCGTTTTCCCACCTTTTAGTTTGGACGTACACATTTTTTTTTCATTTCAAATACAAAGGGAAGGATTTTTTTCTGTTTCCTAGCTAGATACAGGTACTATTCTAAGTGATAATTTAATTATTACCTACAATTATTTAATAAATTCATCATTAACATCATCCAATTCTGGTCCAATACTGTATAAGTTTTTCGTAAGGGCACCAGCGTATTCGATTCCAGCTTTTACAAATCCACTTGCTTGCAGCTGCCTTTTGCTATGTATTATATGGTAATTAAAATCAGAAACTTACTGCCAATGTACCTTTTCGTAATAGCAATTAACAATCATCAGGATTATTTTTGCAAATATCCTTTCATGCTTAATGTGAAAGACCAATTCTTGGTAAAAATGTATCAATTCCTGATACATGAAGAAGACCACAGGTCAGTTAACAATACACTAATCACTAGGCTACAGTGACCAAAAGTGGATTTTCAACGTATAAAAATCCCTTTTTCCACATATTGTGCAATTTTCTGTCACCCGTCTACGTGAAATTCGTACAGGTACATTTCTGTGATATCAGAGCATCATTATCTAGGACTGCTGATAGGTCTACGGCCAGTTGTTCGACTAGTTCTCATTTTTGGTCGTCTTATCGTCTCTCATTCAACGTGACGGAACCGTTGGAGTCCGTGTGATTTTGTAATGGCAATAATGTTTGCTGGAAGTGGATTTTTGGGTAAGTTAATGTCAATTATGTATATTTCTCATCAAAGGGTATAATGTCATTTTAAATGTCCCTTTTAAATTAAAAAGTTACAAGCTTTAACATTTTCATCTACTCTACATACATAATATATTATAAGGGCATCCTATGCGGATGTTTGTAATTATATCGCCCCCGAAGGATAAATCCGAGTTTCACGTCATGTGTCTGGTAACCGGAACACACTCGAAATTATAATTAGATATTATTTCATGATTCATATTCAGTGGCTTATGATGAGTGGGTATTTAGTTTTTGGGAAGCTAATCTATATTTGTTATTTTTATTCATGTGCTGCATTCAGCTACTAAGTGGCTTTAAATGTAATATTTATAAATAATATTTTGATAATTACTTTTGATTCATCTTTGGCTACATACTGGTAAGCTTATGATGGTATTTAATTCCGTGATTTTTATACTTTTGCATCACAATATAAAATAAACAAATACTAAGCACTGTTCATACTTTTTTAAACCAATTGTTGACAACACAAATAATATGTAAAACCACTCTCATTCATGGCAATTTGTTTTGTTAGAGATTTACTTTGATTTTACGTACATTTAATACATAACTTACACCCTAGCTAGTCTAGCTTTTATCATTTAGTTTTTGCAACTCCGCGCCGTAGTAAAAAGTCCCTCCCATTCAGTTAAACGGAATTTTCTGTAATAAAAAGTTTTACGGTTAACACTCTTTTACGAAGATCTTAAAGTTAATTATATTTTTTTCGAGTTGCTTAAATTTTTCTTGATGCACTTTAATCATTTTAATTTAATAGAAAGATATTCAGGGGCTATTGAATCAGTATCACCGGTTCGAATTATATTCCTGTTTTTGAGAAAAAGTGACGGAATTTACAGTCGGGTTTTCTAACATTAACCATAATAGGCTTATAATGAATTTTTGCTACTTTAAGTTTCTCATGTATTTTTTATTACTTGTCAACTCAATAGCTTTCTTTATTTAATTTGGGAATTTGGATCCAAAAAGAACATGTCAGTCCCTTCGTAACTTAAACTTAGTATCGACACAACTAACTTAATTTATTGTCGTTACGCTATTACATCGAAAAGGCCTGTAAAACTTTTTATAATGTGTATTATTATATAAAAAACTGCCTCGTTAGCCTAGTGGTCGTAAGCGCGACTGCTATGATCGAGGTCCTAGGTTCGATTCCCAGGTCGAACAAAGTGCTACTGGGTTTTTCCTATGAAATTCTCAGTAGCAGTTCGGAGTTTGGCTTCGTGACCGATTAATGGCAATAGTCTCGCCCCCTATTACATGGGACCTAAAAAAAACATACTCGGCGAACTGTGGGTGTACATTATTAGTACACCTTTGCCTAACCCTTCGGGGAATACAGGTGTGATGGTATGTTATGTTGAAATACATACCTACTGTAATTTTTATTTAAAACACAGTTACTGACAAATAGGTTACGTATAATAAACTAGATACAAAACAGAATATAAAAAAAATTCCATCGTTTTAAGCAGCATTAAAACAACGTCTTTGGATCCGAAAAACTAGTATATAAAATATTTGCAAAGTATTCACATAAATAATAGTGGCTTTTTCTTTTATAACAAGCACAAAAACAAAATGAGATGCGTAAATTGTCGCCTCGCTTGTAAAATATTTGATCCTCCCCAGTGGTTATGTATCAAAGTTAGAAGGGTTTTGCTTTTTAGAAACCAAATCCGCAGTCCGTCGGTATTTTTCACTTAACACTACCGTGGAAACTATTTTAACGTTCATCGTTAATGTTGGCTTTATTTACAAGTAGCATACATATTCTTACAAACAACATTATTACAAACAAGTTTCATAATTAGTGGAAACTGTGTAGGGTCCGACAACAAAAATAAACAAGTTTCAAACTTGATTCTCAGAAATCGAAAGCAAAAATTATTATACTTATCTCGTAATAACATAAATAATTTTCATGGAAAAGGAAAATAACAAATCCTTTCACCTTCTTCGCAGTATGCATACGATGATGTTCGATCAAATAGGGGATTTATTATTTACCGCAGTTCTTTGTATGTGGCCAATTTAATTATTGCCTACTTGACTTGTAAATACTTGCTAGATTTATTCTCTATTTTTGTTAATCTCATAAACAATAACGCCCTCAATTATTATATGTTCTTCTTGTTTTAAAAGAAAATATCTAAAGCTAATTTAAACTATGACCAGATTGAATTGAATATCGAAATAAAATTACTCAAATCAATTTTTTTTTTATAGTATCATGGCAAAGTGACGGTACTGTCTGTATCTGATGATAAAAATATTGCGATCCAAGAACTTCGGCTACCACCAAGGGATCTACAATTTATCGCCAGTCGGTCTGCTCAATTATCTCTTCGAATTATGTTTGAAGCACTCCATGTTGTAGGAAGGAGAGAAACAGACAGATTGACCAAGAGAAGGTTTCACATTTTCACGGCACGGCCAAGATATTACATCAAAAACTTTTCATTTCGTACCGAGATAGAAGGTAACCGTAAAAGGTCAATGCGTGTGGTTTTTTTTATCGAAAATGGAGGAGGGAATTAGATTCAATAGTTCTGATTTGCTAATCCAGTAGCAACATTCATTTAACCTTTAACCTTGTTTCTTATAAAACTACCTACATTACTATTATCTAGTAATTCAGTACTTAAACTATATTTTACAAAGTTCCCATGAAACTGTAGGGGTTTTATCATACAAGTACTGTGTATTTTCTCATATGGTAATTTCTACTTAACATATTGAGTATCGGCGAATATGTGGCTTTCTTGTGAGAATATGACAATAATAAATCAATTTTAAGGTCCTGTGACCTCACTTTCACCTAGAAATAGAAATCGTAAAAGCTAGAAAAATATATTGAATATGACGATAAATATTTTTATGTATGTTGTTACGATTTTTACTGACGCAAAAACACGTTAATGTATGTTGTAAAAGTGAGGTCAACGTGTATCAAGGATTTTTATGACAAAGTTGGGATAGTCAGTACGTGGGTCAGGCGAATAATATATTATGTCTTACGTGATATACGATTTCTATACTGTAAATATTTATTGTTTTCAATTTCATTCGAGTAGAGGAAAGAAAAATATAAATCATTTAAAGCTTCACCTTATTAATCATTTTATTAATACTTGAAGCAATAACTTTGAACCCCTTTTTAAGCGTATTGCGTGCACCTAAGACTGTGAGATTTGGCATGGTTAAAGTTTATATGGAGAAGGAGTGCAGAAAGTCAAAATTTATATATAATATATTTTACTTATATATTAAATAAAATAAATTAATACTGCGAATCTTAAACCGACAAGTGCCATTGAACTTAGACCCCCCAAAATATTGACATTGTCACTCAACGAAAAGTGACAGCAAGTGATGTAGATAACACTCATTGCTTAGGTTCATGAATACTGCAAATGTCTAACAGAAAAATAGTCTATGATCAAAAAGTCGCTGGTCGAATTTCGACCTTAGGCCGACCGCCAGTAACAATAATTATATTATATTTTTTTTTGTATATGTATTTTTGGTATTATTCCAAAATTCTGCTAGTGTCATTTTTATCAATATCGTGATTTTAGTGATTTTAATGCGGTTTTTATTATTATTTACCGCCAACGCAACTATTATGAATTACGCGTCGCAGGTTAAGAGCACTTTTCGTAACTATGAAGTTACATAACATACTATCACGACTTTATCCCCGAAGGCTTAGGTAGAAGTGTACACCCACAGGTTCACCGGGTATGTTTTAGGTTCCATGTAATAGGGGGCGAGTCTATTACCATTAATCGGGCACAAAGCCAAACTCCGAGCTGCTACTGAGAACTTTATAGAAAAACTCAGTAACACTTTGCTCGGCCTGGGAATCGAACCTAAGACCTCGAGCATATCAGTGACGTTTAGGACCACTAGGCTAATGAGGCAGTCATAAAGTTATGAACTATCAATATTAAAACGATATACACCATATCATGCTTTTTTAAACATAAAATACATCACTTTGTAAATTGTACCCGTGCGAAGCTGGGGCGGGTCGCTAGTAGTTAATTAGTGTGAAATGAAAAGGTGTGAATACTAGGATAACCACTAATGGAAAAGAGTGGAAGAGGAAACTGTAAGAAGAAGAAGATAATAAAAAAAACATACTCATATTTATTTCTTTTAACGATGAGTCTGCAGGAACTCTAAAGCGTCAAGAGAGAAAAATAAAAGCCTCCACGTCAATCCTAAAGAACGGAACCTCAAATAGTAAAGTAGATTGGTAAATCTATTTCTGCTGACTGTACAAACCCGCTCAATTGACCGCACACAATAAAAAAGGTAACCTCGGGATTCCCGTCACGTGTATGCTAAGCTTCACGCTTGACGAGTTTCCCAATACATTGTGCGTGTGTCGACGAGAAACGTCAGAAATACGAACAATGGGTGTTTATCTTAACATGACAGAGGTCGTTTGTGCGTTTTTTGTACAATAGCCGAGTGGGGCGTTTTCTGTTTAAAATTGATGTATAGGTAGGTGTTATATTTCGTGAGTATTTAAAAGAATTTTTATTTAATTTCCTTTGTTTTTGACTACATCTATATTATAAAGGGTTTACTGTGATTAAAGTTTACCACAATAGAATGATGTATTTGTCTTTCTCTCATTCGTTCACCAGCCATTGGAAAATATTTAATACTGAAACCCGATTACCGGGCTAAATGTGTTTCAAGACACAAGACCAATAAATTACTCAAGATCAATATTGGTCATAAGAAACTGCTTAAATAAACAATATATAGTATTTTAATGTGCTAGCGGTGCTTTGGGGCTTCGCTCGAGTTTATTTTAGTTAAAAAAAAATTCTCTCGCAATTTCATTTTCAGTCATATTATTGAAAATTTATATAGGCTTATCAATTCAAGGAAAGAGATACTTCCCATATACAAAATTTGATTAAAACTCGTTTAAAATGTATACTTTTTTTATTAAAAATATTAATTTTTAACGTTTCTAAAAATCTTCTTGACAATTAAAATAACTTCCCGTTAAAAAAACAATTATCAAAATTTAAACACAAAAGTTTTAGTGTAATAATATACGAACTTACAGATAGACAAAAAAATGTGCGTACCTATGTAAGTAAGTAAGTTCGCTTTTTTGTACTTATATAAATACGCTTCTTTGACGTAACAAAACAAAAGTAACTCAAGAAAATTAATCCCGCGAGCAAAGAACATGATGAAGTTAGTCACATTAACATCAATATCATTAATGGCTAACATTATCATGTTGCACTTCCGTCAGATGACGCGCTCGCAGCTGTCAATTTTACCTACTACAAAACAAACTACAACAAGACAATTATTAATAAAAAAGAAAACCGATTTAAATTATTTTGAGGAGTTCCGTGGTGTATTTTCGAATTCGAAAGTCCAATGCCAATGAAATTAAAATGGTACCACCCTTGATGTATCCCCTATCAAACAAAAAAAGAATCATTAATATTTTAAGTTAGTTAAGCCAAATAAGAACTTATCTACTAGGATTTAGAGTAACCTTGATGAAGCTAACAAAATTGTGTAGGGAGGTAGTATATATAGAATTTTTTTGTTTGGAGATTAGTTCTAACTTGGAGCAGTTCAACTGGTGGAATAACACCACCTAACATAAGATTCCAACTAAAATATCCTTGTATTGTGTTCCTGCATTGAGTAGGGTTTCCAAAGCTCCTTGGAATGGAGGGCTGGGGGGTTCAAAACGAGGTAAAGAACAAAGAAATTTCTTTGGAGATTTCTCCCTACTTGGAGCAACCCAACTGACTAAATACCTTCCACCTTACAGATGATCGCAGACAAATAACCATGTATTTTATTCCCACGGTGAGTAGGTTTTTGGGAATAGTTTTCACGGTTGGCAACGTGCTAGTGATACCCTGATGTTATACTAACACTAAAGATCAGGCGTTTGTTGTATTAAAAAAAAAAAAACATTTAATGGAAGTTTACTCGTATACTTAAGTTTACTATATTTAAATTTCCATTAAAAACAGATCCCGATAAAAATGAAATTATAACCAAAATACACAACATTTATGACCAGGTCATTGCAATTTATTCTACTGTAGCGTGACAAGTGTGGTCACGATAAAACAAACTTTTACCCTCGTTTACGTGACCACGGGTTTACGTAATGGCTTACTTTCCCGTTTTTATTTTACCATAGGCTTTATACAGGTGATATATTTTTAGTGAATATATGTTTTTACTTCTGCGTTTTTTATATCCGCCTCTTATTATTCAAAACTTGCGAGAGGTATTTGACTTGCTTGATGATATATTTTCAGTTGTGATTATGTTTTTTTTTTCAATTTCTTCTAGTTTTTAGCAATTGGCTACAATCTCATAACATAACATATCATACCATCACGCCTGTATCCCCGAAGGTTTAGGCAGAGATGTACTAATGCACATCCACAGTTCGCCGTGTATGTTTTTTGGTCCCATGTAATAGGCCAAATACCGATCTGCTAGTGAGAATTTCATAGAAAAACCCAACAACACTTTGCTCGGTTTGAGAATCGAACCCAGGACCTCAAACATAGCAGTCGCGCTTAGGAGCACAAGATGGCGGCACGCAAAGCCTAGTGGGGAAACTGGATCTCAAGTGCATCTGCTGGAACACACCTATATATGCTCAATGACGGATTTACTTGATGTTGGTAGCTAGGCAGGTGCACATTAGAAAATGGCCTAAGTTTTCCTACCTATGGTTTCATTATGATGTTTTTCTTCACCGAAAACTCAGACTGACTGTAGGGATTCGAACTCAGGTCGATCGACGCTGCGTCCATACACGCTACTACTGAACCATCATAGCTTCAAAATAAATTTATTGAAATATATATAAATAATATTTCATTACTTCATATTTAAATATAGTATATGCTTGAAACAGTTTCTCGTTTAAAGTAATTGTGCATAATTCGCCGCGCTTTGTATCTTTTTTTATATTTCGTTTACCCTTCGTACTTAAATACATTTGCTAACTGTGATGGATAATTATTAAATAGTGATCTAAAGTGGTTTGACATTTTAAGATACCGTACTAAAATGATTTCTTGTCTAGCTGTAAATCTAAAATTCAATTTAAAAAACTCTGTTAGAAGAAATACTTTACTGATTTTATTGTACAACTTTGTACACTATATTTTTTATATGCTTAATGTAAAAATCGATTAAAAGATGCCAGCCACATATTTTTAGTAACTAGCGGTCGCCCAATGAACGAAATTCGACCAGCGACTTTTTAATCATAGACAATTTTCTGTTTGATATTTTGCAGTATAAACCAAAACAATGAATATTATATCACTTGCTGTCACTTTTCATTGAGTGACAATGTCAATATTTTCGTGGGTCTAAGTTTAATGGCACTGGTCGTGTTAGGATTCGCAGTATTAATTAATTTAATTTAATATACCTATTAGTAACAGATATTATAGAATTTTTTTAGCTTTATGCATTTTTTCTCCATACAAACTTTAACCATGCCAAATCGTATTGTCTTCCGTGCACATAATACACTTAAAAAGGTGTCCGTAGTTTTCTTTTCACGTATTAATATAACGATGATGATAATTAACAATAATAGGAATTAATTCAGAGTGCTAGTGTCAATTGTGTCCGACTGGATCGCGATACACATATACATATTATATAGCAGTAATCAAGTGGAGTGATATAGATTGCAAACAGTATGCAACCTGTCGCAGTTTCTCTCTTTTGATTTGTCGCGTTTCGGGATCAGCCGGTCCATATCCAGCTGCAAAAAGGCTTGCAGGGGTGATACATATTAAAGATTATACACAACACAAGATTAAATTTAAAATATTACATATTTCAACTAGCTTATAATCCAATATTTATTAATGCACCTAAAGTACATCAGTTGTAATTATTTCATAAAAACTTGTTACTTAAATACAGAATTATAATATAGATAATATTCAAATTAACTTAAGTATTTTTTAGACTTACCCGTGCATAAAAAAAAAGAATAGAAACATAATTACCAATAAAATTTCTTACATTTATAACGGCATAATAAATAAAACCTTTTTGTTCGTCGACATCGAAATCGTTTACCTAAATGTTTTATTTCACGGTGAGTTCATACAAGCGATTTATTCGCTACGAAACAATGGTGTAGGAGTATTTGCCAACTAAATGGTCTCGGTATAACATATATGCTTTAGGGTTGTCAAAATCAATGTTATGCAAAATTTTGGTACATAATTTTTATTTTGCTAACATTTAACAACTATAACGTCTGATATTGAGTGAAGGTATACTTATCTAGAACAAAGACTCTCAAGTTCAGCTAATTGGTTTTATTCAAGTTTGAAGTTAGGAGATCACAATGTATTAGGTACTTACATATGAAATTAGCGTTTTGTCGTACTGACCACTTTGATCTAAAATATCTCCTCTTTGGTTAAGAATTCCAAATTCAAATTTACAAATTCATTTAGTTGGTACTTTTGAGTTTTTAAAACAGTCACTCATTTGTTTTTTCCTCTTTATTATTTGCTTTGGCGTCGCTTATTACCGTACAATGGAAAATATGAAATATCGGTATATTTACGAGTACGAGTTCAACCGTGTCACCAGTGCTGCAGAAACAGCTCGAAGGATGAATGATGTGTACGGCGCTGGTTTTGAAAAAGAAATCACGGTATGTTTTTGGTTTCAATGTTTGGAACGTCTGGAAATTTCGATCTTCAGAACCAACCCCGTGGAAGCGGATCCATCGCAAAGCACTTCAGAGATAGCTGCAGACTTCGGGGTAAATGATAAAATTGTATTAATCCACTTGAAGCAAATCGGGAAAGTAAAAAAACTTCAACGATGGGTACCTCATGAATTGAGTGAATCGAACTTGCAAACACGCGTCGACTGCTGTGTCACTTTGCTCAACCGACACAATAATGAAGGGATTTTAAATCGAATCATTACTTATGATGAAAATTGGACACTGTACGATAATCGGAAGTGCTCGTCGCAATGGCTGAACTCTGGAGACCCAGTCAAATCCTGCTCTAAACGAAAATTGACTCACAAAAAGTTACTTGTGAGTGTTTGGTAGAATAGCGCCGGTGTCGTTCACTACTTCTTTTTAAAATCTGGCCAAACGATTACGGCAGATATCTATTGTCAGCAACTGCAAACCATGAAGGAAGACCTAGCTGCTAAACAACCGAGATCGGTCAATCGCTCTAGGCCACTGCACTTGCACGACAACGCAAGACCACCCACTGCACAACAAACAACCACTAAGTTAGATGAGCTTCAATTGGAATGTCTGCGACATCCACCGTACTCCCCGGACCTTGCTCCAATAGATTACCATTTTTTCCAGAATTTTGACAACTTACAAGGAAAAAAATTAAAATCCTATGCGGCAGTCCAAACCGCCTTCAAAGAGTTTATTGATTCTCGCCCCCATGGTTTTTTTAGTAGAGGAATCAATTAACTACCTATGAGATGGCAAAAGTGCATAGATACCAACGGTGCATACTTTGATTAATTAAATATATTTTCCAAAAAAAAATTACTTTATATTCCTCCCGTACAAAAAATTTCATATGTAAGGACCTAATAATATATACATATATAACTGGATAATTGTTTAAACTATTAGTTTATAGTGAACCTAGACTTATTATAAACTCTCAATAGATTGTGAACGGATACCAGTTATTTTGAATTTGAACTTAGAATTAATTAAGCTTCGCTTTATTGATCAGGACATTGAAAGTTTGCATTTTTCACGACTAGTTTGCTTCTGGCGCTCGCCGGCCGCTGCCGCGGATGAAACGCATCGCTTGCTCGGCTCGTACGTTATGATCACAGTTCCAATCTAATCAAATCAATCTAGTTAATTTATATACCTAGGAAAATATTATCGTCATATTGCAAATTTTACTGTCTGAATCTATATGCAGTTTACAAATTTTTTTCAAGCTTCACGGGCTTGCCGGACCAGACCGCAGAAGGCACTCAGCCGAGTAAAAAGGGCAACTAGGGATAAGGTATTGCCTAAGCGGCCTAACCTTGGCTTGTGAGTATTTGCAACATCGCAATCTAACTAATTCCCTATGCGTAATTCAGTTTAACTACACATATTTTTCTTCTGGTAGGAAAGAAAAACAAGCATGATTTATGTATTTAGTAGTCTGTCAATTTTGGTCTAAGACTAACTAGCCAAAAAAAGAAAAAAATTATCCCTACAGAACCTATGTAAACGAGTGTGTGAAGAGTAGTGTAATGAGATTTAGTGAATGCAGTGACGATGTATCGCACCAGCGGCTACCTGGCTCAAGGGCGCTATGTCGGAGGAACGGACCCAGGTGGAAGAGATGGGTCGTGGTGTAAAGACAATTTACAATCTGACTTACCGCCTTTTTAAATAACATACCTGATATCACTCTTCCCAAATAGTACAGATTTGTAACTAAGTAATAACTATCTTTGATATATAAGATGTATAATATGCTTCCCTCTTATCTATCCAAGTTATAGGATATTGATATAAGTAAATACGAAATACTATCCATAAATAGGTTAATGAAACGAAAGTAAGTAAAAAAGGATAGATTTAGTAACTAAAACTACGGATAAATATATTATTGAAAACGGCCGTTAATCTATATTAATAAATCTATAGTTCCGTCTGTACAGTTAACTTCTTGGTAAAATTTCCCGATAGGTATAATACATTAATGATACTGATCACGAATATGTCATTAAAAGAAATTGTATGTCTGTCTGTCTGTTTGCTTGTATAACAGTTGTTTTAACTCAAAAAAGGATTCATCGATTCTTATGAAATTCTGTACACGGGATGATTATGTCATTGGACAATTGATAAGGTATAAGAATTGTCAATATTTCTTCTAGAAAACGTAAAAAAAAAAAAGTTTAAAAACTGAAATTTTCATTAATTTTCAACCGATTCTGATCATATTTTGTAGACGGAAACATACCTCATACCATAATTGAGAAGCTATAAGAATCATTAATAACACTAGAAATCGTAGACAAGAATAATCATTTTCAAGCGATTTGGATGAAAATTGTAGACGGGAAATACATGCCATTCCACAATTGATACGGTTCGGTGAAAAACTGCTGCGTAGTAACAAACGCGAGCGAAGCCACGGGCACATCGGTAGCTACTTATAAACTAACGGCTCCTACTTACATTCGGTGAAATGTAATAGCAAGGTCTCAAATATCAGTGACATCATGATGCTTATACTAATGGCTTAAACGCTTATACTAATTATATGATTCGAATGAGTACAAACGAGCCGTCTATCTTATAACACATAATTTATTCATACTATTAAAAACAATTTTTTATATTGAAACCCTCTTTTTACAAAGGAAATTTATATGTCAAGGACTAACAAAATTACAAGGCGAAATTATATTTAAAAAAGATAAAGCACCTTTAAGCTTGTTTAATATGTTGAAAGAACCTTTCAGCAGTTTTCCCTGGAAAGATTTCTGGAACAAATATCTAATAAAAATTAGTGAAATTTAAAACTTGTATACAAAAAATAGGTAGTTTAAAATTAGTTTCCAATAAACACAAGTGTTAAAGTTGTAGATTGGAACCTTGAAATAAAAAAGTTTCCTGGTAGAAGCGACAATATTGACAATATAAGATGCATGTGCGCCCGGCTAAATTTTGTCAGAAGGGTTATATTACTATGCTTTAATAAATGATCATATTAACTTTTGTTTCAAAGAATGTATCGTGATGAAATAATTCCATTCAGTTATAAAGCAACTTATCTTACCTCATATTAAGTGAGGATGTGGCCTAAGATGTAACACGTTAAGCCTGGTAGGAAACTGACTCTTAAAATTTGCTGTCTGAACATAGATATTTTTCAACTAGAGATTGGTTAGCTAACTACTTGGGCAATTGAAAACCATGATATTTCATTCTCCGAAAGTTCAGGCTAATTGTAGGAATTATATTTAATGTCTCAGTTAAAGTTAATTTACTTAAATACATGAGAGACAAGAATAATATAATAGAACAGACCAAGCATCCATTCTTAACAGTAACATGGTATACAATTATATAGTCTAGGTTTTTAATAAAAGTATTTTTTAAATGCAGGTTTCTAGGAGGATACTGGTACAGTTAAGGGTTTGATAAATTTATATTAGAATTGGATGTAAGAAATTTTATAAATTTGATTGTTTAACAACGAAAAATCTCTTAAATTTATAAATTATATAATAATTTGGAAAAGCATTATACTATCATGTAAAAAATATAATTAAGAAAACCATACTTATTTTTTAATATAGTTAAAAATAGGTATTTCCATGTTTTTATAAATTAAAGTTTTCGTAATCATGTAAGTTTTGTAAGATATCTGATAAAACACAAACACGCACACATAATAACAAAAATCATGTAAAGCCAATCATAATGCCAACTAGAGGTCACGAAGCGCACTAATATCTTTGTATCTCACTCAGTAACGCTCTTAACCGGAGTGAAAAGTGGGAGAGAAAAATAAACAAGCACAAGAGAGCACTCGGAAGAATTATTAATGTTTTCAGTTCCCGCGCGTAAAAGGATACATTTAACTTGAACATTCCGCTCAAGGGACACATAACAATTTGACTCCTCGCCATGAGTATACTTCGCTGACTTCTCTTAGAGCATTCATCTTTAACATGTCTTTAATGTTTCGATTTAAATTTTCAAAACTTACTGGCTGGCAAGAAAGACAATAAAAAAACTCAAAGTTTTTTGCCAGATATCTTCTCAGTAGCGCAATAATCCTGAATGTTGATGAAGTGAATACCATAATCCATTTAGAAACTATACTATTAACTATTATTTTTTAAGGTATGCAGTAGCAAATATGCATGCTGTCTTAATGTTAAATGTTATTAGGAGCTTGTAACAATACTTAACAATTTAAAAAACAAATTCGAGTTGGAGGCCAGCCATTAATAGGTTGCTACTCCGGAGGCCTGTTTTAAAACACCTCGCGTATCTGCCAGTGTGTGTTCTTTGTTGTTAAAGTTAAAGTTGTTCTCTTTAAGACAGAAATAGATAAAACGAAGGTGCGTCCGCGGTCAGACCTTCTTCCTTTCGTTCTACCACTCCAAATTTCATAAATTATAAATAATGTGTGCTATGTTCTGATATGATTAACTTTATGATGTTTATGGGAGCATTTCTCTCACCTTATAAATGTCACTTAGTACCTAAAGGTGTGTTCCGTAACAGACTACATGAGAACCAGTTCGCTTAACTATCTTCAATTACATCGTCGCTTGGAATCATATAATATTTAGGTCATAATACAAACAAAAGAATCCGTACTACTAGATAACATTCAATATGAATGAATGGCCCCACTATCTTCCATTCAGTATGATTCCATGGAAAGACATCGCAAAAACAACCCATAAAGCTATTTATCAAAGATTATGTCGACGCCGATAGCAACTGAGTCTGACCTTTTTACCATCATTAAGGGAGACAAACAACATGTAATAAAGCACTGGTGTATCTTGAACTACACAAATCCGGTCAAAGAAATGAAACTTAGGAAACTCAGTAAAGTAATCAAGTGTTGTATTTTAATTACAAAAAAGTGCGTGCGTACAAAGTACATAGGTCAGAACTGAAACTTCATTGGCAAACTAATTTTTAAATCTCTTTTATATTTACACTAATCTAAAGCTTTAGATATCTGAGACTTAGAGGGAAGGAAAAAAGGAGGATATGTTAAGAATTTAATGAATTTAATTGTCATTAAAATATTAAGTATATTAAATTCTTAAATGACGAGTGGCAAATTAAAATGCTACATGTTATTTGTAAATATTAAAACTTCCTAACCTTCACACGAATTAACATAAAAAATGGTATATTAACAAAAAGATAACAAATATATTACTTACTCTGAACAACTGCTTAGTATAAGACGATTTACAAATTTATCACAAAATGTATATTTATAAATTTAACTCACTGCTTACGCACTGCCTCCATGGCTACGTGCTTCATGGTACGTTCGCCCTTTCTCACTCTCTCTCAAAACGTTTCACATTTTCGTGTCGCGTTGCATCCGTAAAATTTTTACCCTCATGCGCGCAAAGAAGTTTCACTTCAATATAAAATCTGTCCATAGTTATTTTTTATCAGTAATTAAATGTTTAGGTATTGCTTTTTTATGTTTTTTTAAATATGGAGACTGTATATTTTCACACGTCGACGACTGTGATGTCATTTGGAAAATGCCACAACTATTGTCAGAAATGTAGTGTAGGCTGTTTCAATATATGACCCGCGCAACTTCGTCTG
Organism: Saturnia japonica; assembly: GCA_033032175.1. Classification (NCBI taxonomy): domain Eukaryota; kingdom Metazoa; phylum Arthropoda; class Insecta; order Lepidoptera; family Saturniidae; genus Saturnia; species Saturnia japonica. The sequence continues at coordinate 3,311,804 of CM065317.1, forward strand.
CGTCACATAGGAGAGAGTGGAACGTTGGCAGAGAAAAATAACAGTTGTTGTAGGCACTTACAATACAATTCATAGGTGCCGCGCACCTGCCACATCATTCCGCTAAAATGCACGCGCGGTACTTTATTATTATTTTGCTGCGGAGTTATTTTAAAAGTGTGTAGCGACATCTACATAGCGACACACAGCGACATCTATCGAGCCACATACGACGCATCCTACATCGCACTATAGAAATTAACTCTTCGATTGAGTGTATATACAAGAACCCGACTACAACCGTTGGGCAGCTGCCCGCCAGACATAACACCCGTCAGGTTGGAGGATCCTCCCTTTTCAATAGTTCTTCTACATTGGTGACCCCGAGCATGAACGTCAGCGCAACCTTCTTCGCACAGCTACATCGTGACGTCATTATCACTTCCACAAGCTTTCGAGCAGCGAGTCATACAGCCAGCCAGCATCCACGGCTACTTCGGGTATCCTGACCACCAGCATGCAGCGGACGCGCATTCCTGGTCATCACCCACAGCCTTCCCAGCGACCTTGGCACAGCACACTGCACTTCGGCCGGTCAACAAGCAGAGACGCACTTCTCTCCTGGTCGACGCAGCAGCCAGCCACTACGCAGCACTTGCAACACTCCGACTCACTGGAGTATTCTTGCAGCATCACCCCGACTCACTGGGGCATCACCCCGACTCACTGGGGGCAATCACCCCGACTCACTGGGGCAATCACCCCGACTCACTGGGGGCATCACCCCGACTCACTGGGGCATCACCGCAGACAGTTCCGACTCACCGTGAACTATGCGGCATCTGGTTCCGACTCACTGGAACATCCCACTGGCCCGGCAAGCATCACTAGATGATGTATGGACGACTCAACCTGCTATCGACCTCTGGTCTCGGAGGGGAGTGATGTAGCGACATCTACATAGCGACACACAGCGACATCTATCGAGCCACATACGACGCATCCTACATCGCACTATAGAAATTAACTCTTCGATTGAGTGTATATACAAGAACCCGACTACAACCGTTGGGCAGCTGCCCGCCAGACATAACACCCGTCTGGTCGGAGGATCCTCCCTTTGCATAGTTATATCTACAAGTGTAATATCTCCTAAGATATTCATTGAAATCAAATGATGTAAAGGGCAATTTTGTCCAAAATTAAATACTTGTGATGAAAAACGTATTTATTTCGATAAGGATTAATACCATGTTTATAAAAACACTTTCGCAAATAATGCATTATTTTAGAACAAATTTTAATAGAATAAAAAAGGTTATATTGCCTCAACCTTAAAATATAGACATATATTGCCGCGACTTTTTAAGAAAAACAATTCCGCCACACCTTATTGTTACATAATTTAAACCATTTACGCAATGCACGTAATGGAAACTTTCTAAAAGAATAAATTTTCCCCGGTTTTGCAACATTTTTCATTGATGCTCCGCGCCTATTGATTGTAGCGTGATGTTATATAGCCTATAGCCTTCCTCGATAAATGGGCTATCCAACACTAAAATAATTTTCTAATTCTAATCGGTACAACCTGAGATTATCGCGTTCAAACAAAACAAACAGACAAACTCTTCAGCTTTATAATATTATATAGTATAGATACGATCAGATTATGATGACTTCAATAGGATATTGTTATCAACGAACACATTTGGAAAGAGTATGGCGTGTGTAAAGATTTTGATAATAAAATATAAAATTATATTATAAAGAAACCATTTATTACACCCGATTACACTTGACCCAAGTTTCAACGAAAACATCCCTTGGGTCTATACATCAAAGTATATCTCGACACCAATAACTTCCAGAATCACCCTTTTTAGTATTATGAACGGTGACAAATAGCCTCAAATGAATGATATTAATCATTTCGGAGGCGAGAAATATCCATGAACCTTTTACGACTGTAAGAAAATTATCGTATAAACTATAAAGGTACCTAATACGCGTATTAATACGAAAGCTGTCATTATTGTGGTACATAAACTTATAAAATTCGGAGATTCGATATTGAAGTGCCGTCATACATTTTTGAGCTTAAGTGTTTTAGGAGTATTATTTAAGAAACATCGATCTAAATGTTATCCCAGAGGATGTGGGTGTTTCGTCATCCAGACCGGAGATATTTCTTTATTCTCGAGAAATCAATCGTATAGTACTTGTAGAGATTGCTGTACCGTGGGAAACTAATACATCTAAAGACCACGCAATAAAAATGAATAAATATAACGATCTATGTAATAGGCTAACCAAAAACGACTATGCGGTTAACTTGTTGCAGAGGAAGTGGGAGTGAAAGGTATTCCAGCGAAATCTCTCTATAACTTACTAAAAGACCTTGGCCTGTCGAGAACTGCAGTAAATTCTATTTTAGAACGGGTATCTATAGCAGCATTAAGAGGCTCTTATCAAATCTGGTTTGACAAGGAATCGCGGACAGTCAAAGTGAGCGCTGATGTGCATCATAAGGGGACCCCTTAAACCTACACCTGGGTCGCAAGTCTCCGCGGGCTGCTCGTGTTTCCTCCGTCCGCCACACGATGGACCCGGCACTCGCACGGTGAATCCATGGAATGCTAAGATGTTTGTCTCGTCTTTTGGAGATGTTTTCTGATAAACGTGCAGATTTAGAATCTTTGAATTATATGTTATGTATAATAATATGTTTCGTTCCTTTCACTAATAAAACCTCATATTTTACATTACTGTACAACATACGGAGGAAGGGCATTCTAATCCTTAATTAATATTTTCCTGTAGAATAAATAACACGTGCCCACTGAATTTAAAGAAACAACCGATTCTAGTCAAAAAACGATTTATATTTTCTTTATTTATTTTTATTTTTTGCTCGATGTAATTTCATGTTTGTGTTCATGTTTATGCAAATTAAACTGAAGATATTGGAGTATTGTAAATAAGTGTTTAATGTTTTTTGTTTTTTTTTTGATGATAATACACCAAAATTCATTTAAAACCAGCTTGCTACTTCATCTATTTTGTAGTAATATAGCAATATATTGTAAACTAAGAGTACGATCCATCATGGTCACCAAAAGTATGACATAATAAGAAATAATTAATTTTTCATACTTTTAGAACTGTTTGGTAGTTTTTTTTCCGATTTCTTTATAAACCCATTATTGTTTTTTATTGACTGAAAAAGTTTGACGTTCAGCAATCGATACATTGTCGTAAAGTATGTATCTAAGGCCAAGCAATGCAAAAGTTTAGTAACAAAATCCTTAATTTATAAGTACTGTTACATAGCTTAACTCTACATTTGCTTTAACTGCAAGATAATCGCTTAAAAAATTACCTATCGGGTCATTGGCCCTTCATCATAAACCAAAAAAGAAACAAAAGACTTTAAGCCAGTCCCATGTAAATACAAAACTACACCAGACGTAGTACATATTTTTCACTGTCACATAGAAGAAAACAGTTTTAAGTAGGCCCTATATCATTCTAGTTCTTTCGTATAAGATATTTATAGCATGAACTTATTTATCGAAAGATTCAAGACATTGGCAGATATCAAACAGTCCAAGTAATACGAATTGGGAATAGCATTACCGGCGAACGCAGTATTTCTCAGCGACTACGCAGTCGAACAATAAATTTTCGAATACGACGTTCGTGTAACGGAGTCGCGGTGGCATGCGGTTATGAAGGTTTCTCCTGAATAATTTATGGTTTTGTAAACCTACACAAATCTCATTAATATCCGATCATGCGTATAAATCGATTATAGGGCAGAAAATTGTATATATTTATGTCTACTTAGACTCATCTTAGTACCTATTGTTTTATAAGCTGTTGTTAGATAAAAACAGCTTTGCACTCTAACGAAGCTGCCGTAATTCACAGAGTTCTACTGGTTTGTAGGAAACGTCAATTTTGTCCGTATCGTAAGTCGGTGCGGCTTTGATCAACGGATTCGCATGATTCAACGCGGCGTCTAAATTTGATCTCGAGAAGTATTTGATGTACGATTCGACAGAGGGAAGTTCCATATCTCTATGGAGGCCTTGCTGTCGAACTTACCAAGGGGCTTTGTTGTTTTTACGTACGAATCGCATATGGAGGACTTGGAAAGTATAGATATTGGATTTTGACACATGTGCGAATGCGGCGCAACTATATGTCATAATTGGGCGGACCTTCCAGTGAAGTTTTTTTAAGAATATCCGTAATAAGACGTCGTTATTTCACGTTGTCCCATATAAACTCCAATTTTTATTTTCAATTTTGCTAATTTATCTTTATTTGTTACAAGTGTTGATATTTCTAATGACGGATGAAGACGAGCAAATAAAAGTGTCAGAACTATTCAAGTTTCAACTTCAAATCCTCTTTGCTTAAGATATTTCTATCACAAAATGGCAGTACTCGCGCTGCTGAGTTCCGATGGAAAGGGTGTTTGTTGACAATAATATATAATCACTGCTACAGTATATTATGACTGGTCCCAGATAGAGCTGCGGTTACTTTTGAGGTCGGTTATTACTACAGGCTGCAGTTACTAATTAACATCCAGTACAATGAACGCCTATTTGCTACTCGATACCAAAATTATGATAAGGGCAGTACAGTCGTGGTATTAGGTTTCATTTCACTAATTTATTAAACGTAATAAATAATAAATTTGCAATATATTATTCAGGAATCCCATACAAAAAAAAAGTAACTAGGTTGTGAAATAAACACTATAGAAGTTCTAGATATATAGCATAGACACTGATTCCTAACATATAAAGCTATTTTACCTATTGTAAATAGAAAAATTCGTTACTCTTTTTCATCTGCTACCGCATAATTAAATTCAGTGATCCTTTCATTTGCCTTGTTTTTATACAGCGTCCCATTTGCTTCAGGATATAAATGGACTGCATCAACAACTCTTTAAAGTAGTGCTGGGTGTTTATATAATTTAGATTTCTTACGAACCGGGTTTTCGGTATCTTCACATATTTGAATATCGCCTGACATCAAACAGTCTATTGTGTTTATATACTTACGAATTATCTATTAAATGTGTAATTGATAAATTCATTCTTTCAAAATTACCGGATTTTATAATTTTGATGAGAAATGAAACATTTTTAAATTTTCTCAAATTTGATCCCGTAGTCGAGGGTGGAAAATGTTTTATACCATTAAAACGAATTAAAGTGTTATTAAAAGAACAATTATAAATATACTTGCCCACCAACCTTTTACTTGAAGTCACTAAAGTGGAACATAATTATTTTAATGCCTATGTTAAAACCGATATAAGCTATCAGTTGAAACAGAAAATTCAAAGAGCACTTCTCATAAAATGAGTACAATTCTTATAAAAAATAGCTTTTGACATAAAAAGAAACCATTTCCAAAAATTAATAAACACAAATTCAGTAATATATTAGAGAAATTATAATTCGTTCAATATGAAAAGTGGATTTCACCGAAAAGTAAAACGTGTTCAGTTCAAAGTAATGAAATATAAAGAGGTATTTATTTTGCCATAACACACAAAAAAGCACTTTATCACTCTTCAAAAAGGTATAATATTAAGTATGCAAATTTAAAAGTAGTTGCGCGAGTTAATAAATTCTTTCAGAACAGCCCAAATGAAACATTACAGCAATAAACAGACTAATAAAGAACAAAACAGTCCATAAACTCGACTCGGAGTGGCCCATTTATAATTATTAGCCGTTATTAATCTGTGGCCCGGAGACTTTACAACTTGGATATTTAATCAACGTGTAGAAGTAGGTAAAGACGCAATAATAAATTTGACTGCCCGTTTAGAACCTGGCTTGCAGCCTTTTGATTTGTTAAGGAAAGAATTTATATATTCTTGATATAATATTCGAATTATATTGATTAAATTTTTTTTTTCTAATTTATGTATATATTGTATTACAATAGTTTTAATTGTCAATACGACCAACAAACGTTTTTTAGATAACTGTATTAGGTTCTATAACAAGATCCCGAAGCATATTACTAATTACTGGATAATACATTCAAGGACCATGCCAACCAGATTTTACTGTATAAAGATTATTATAGAGTGGATCATTATGTGAATGATAGTGATATCTATAAGGGATTCCCTTTCTGTGCATCCACTAAAATATTAATATGATTATTTTTTGTACAGTTGAAAAAAGAAATAAAAAATAAACCCGATCGAGTTTCTTACCGACTCTTTTTTATGACTGGGATGTTTCTGAACCGGTAGTAGTGTGTTAATATTCATAAGTGCTTCCTTAAGGTCTTATTTTAATAAAGTATTATTTGATTTTAATTTTTCATGTGGTGTAAGATGGCCACATGCTCAGCCTAAATGAGGACTGGCTTTCAAGTGTAGCTGCCGGAATAAACCTAAAGATACTTAGCAATAGATTTTTAACATAACAGTTGGTACCTAGACCACAATGTCAGCAAGATCTTATCACCATGCAGTGGATTCAGAGAATTCATTACGATGTTTTCTTTGGTCGAGAATTCAAGCTTATTGTATAATCCCAGTTATCTGCCACATCCATCATCGCTTAGTTCCATCATTCTTCTAAACGATATTATTATTTCTGTAATAGCAAAAACAAAAGTGACTACGAAATTCATTAAATTTATTTCCACTTAAATCTATGGAAAACGGGTAGTTATTAAAAATTATATGAACCAGTTATCTTTAGATAGAAGTTAACTTGGCATGCCTACTGAGTACACGATGCCAAGCGGTGGCAAAGTGTAGTTAAATAAAATATATTAAGTAGTAAATCGTGGGTCTACCGCAAAAACGCACTACATTTTAGTTCTTTGCCGGCGTACCATAGATTTGTTGGCACTACAATTCATGAACCAAGCTTTACTAACAGTATCAGTATATACAGAAAGAACTTCAGAGTAATGTTTTCTTTGTTAATTTGTATTAAAAAAGCTCCTATTGTTTAAATATTCGCTAATTCAGTAATATAATTTTCTGTTAAGTATTTTGAGCTGCGGTTCCGGAACTACTCTGTCCATTACATTCAGTTTCAGATATTGAGTGCGACTAAACTTTTCAGTAACTATACTGTGTTCATCATAAACAAGTTACTCATGATATGTCATTTCGTTCCGTGGCAATAAAAAAGAATTTAAATATACAACGGCTTCGATTAATTCGAATAATTTTCAATCCTTAAGTTTAATTTACTATTCGTTCGATTCATTAATTTTATTATTATGGTCTACTCTAGTTTTAAGAATTATACAAAAGAAATGCTACGTTAAATGTATTACAATTTTTTTTACTGAAATTCTTAAAAATCATTGTACAAGTGAAATTTTGTAGGATTTTGTCGTGCAAAATGTTTTATAATGATAACATTATGTTCATAAAATTGATAGTCGAAATGAATAATTCTAGATTATGTCGTAATTTGCACTACCTTCGACGAGGGACACGACAGTTGCTTGATTGGATTGCAACCACCATACTCCAGGTGTACTTAACATTAGCCATAGTGGCACGCTTCCAAGTGTCGCATTCTGGAGTCAGCCGGTAAATAAATAATAATTTAGTCCCTACGAAGGTATTAATGAAGTTCAAAACTGGGTACGATTGGGTAAATAAGCTGGCTGGATAAACCTTTCACAGTGACTCCCTTTTGGTTTTTCATGTTTCGTTATCAGCCAGTGTATATTCAACTGAAGAGAGGCTTGGAGGCTGGAATGACAGTAAGGACCGCTGATGGATTGAAGATCACACGACGGTCGCCATTGTTTTTGGACTGTACCGTGCTTACCATCAAGCACTGTTCAGTCAATATTGCCTACTATAAAAAACATGCTGTCGACCAAGATACCACAGTATCTCAAGAAGAAAGTCTTTGATCAGTGTGTATTGCCAGTGATTACATATAGTACTGAGACATTGTCGCTAACTATGGGCCTCATAAAAAAGCTCAAGCTCAAAGAGCCATGGAGATGGAATGCTCGGGGTGTCTCTGCGTGATAGAATCTGAAATGAAGAAATATGAAGAAGAACCAAACTCACCGGCATAGCTTTAATAATAGCCAGAAGTAAATATAGTAGGGCACGTAGCTCGTTAAACGGAAGGCCGATGGGACTAAAGAGATCTTGGTAGATGGTGGATTGACGACCTGATGAGGGTTATGGGAAGCCATTCGTTGCGAGTAGTGCAGGACCGGTTATTGTGAGAATCTTTGGGGGAGATATTTTTCGTGCAGTGGATGTCTTTCAGTTGAAATGATTATTGACACGATTGGTGATGGTTTACTGATCTCTCAGTACTCACTGTTGTTTTTGGAATTTACTGTGATTACCACGAAGTAAACGGTGCAGTCCATTTGCCGTACTACAATTAAATAAATCTGGCAGTGGTCTCACCGCAGACGAATATGCCAACTTTAAAGGCGGCTTCAACCAAACCTTTAAACATTATATTAATATGTGAAGCAAAAGCTTTCGGTATCATTTTAAGCGTATTGCGTACACGGAAGGCTGTGAGATTTGGCACGGTTAAAGTTTTTATGGAGAAGGAGTGAAGAAAGCTAATATTTATCTATAATATCTGTTACTAATATATTATATTAAATAAATTAATACTGCGAATCCTAACCTGGCCAGTGCCATTGAACTTAGACCTCCCAAAATATTTACATTGTCACTCAACGAAAAGTAACGTCCAGTGACGTAAATAAACTCATTGTTTGTGAAAACTGTAAATGTCAAATAGAAAACAGTAGATCAAAAAGTCGCTTGTCGAACTTCGAGCTTAGGGCGATCGCTACTCATAATTGAATTGTTAAATCTGATTTAAGATTAACAGTTGAATATATAGTGACACAACTAAACTGAATTAAAGCTAAAAGTGAATTTAATTTTTTGTTCCAAGTCGTTCTAAATATTGAAAACCATTAAACCTAACATTCGTATTGTATAGCGTACAAAACTTATACGTCACACGCACCGCAGTATGTGATTATTGACGTTCTTGTTTTCAAACTCCATATCTGTTTATTGTGAGTTTCAAGGAAGCAAGGGTTGAGAATTCTCTTTATATAGAACTCTAGTAAATATTTACAAGGAACACGTTAATTAACAGGCTATCACAAACTTAAACAGTCCCTGTTATATGCAAATCGAGTACGCGTGATAACTTTCTGGGAGACGGTTTAAACGGATTGTTATATTAAGTTTTGTTATGCTTGTAAACCTTTGATTATAACATTTAGGTAAATAATGGCTTGCTATGTTTATACTATAACTAGTCATAATATTGACTCTGTTATGTTATGACAATATTAGTTATATCCGAACGCCTGGCATGAAAATGTTGACAATGTCAACATATAAAAGTATGTATTTTTATGCTATGACTAGCTTTGCGTCACGGTTTCACCCGTGTTAATTTTATCCGACAAACACCACGACGCCAACGCAACCGTATAGGCTATCATAATTTTTCTTCCCGCAAGTACAAATAATTTAAATTTTTCATTACCCTAAATATTGTGTCCAAATAGCATACTACTAAAAACAGACTTTAACTTCTAAAAATTGTCTTTATGATGAAGTAATTTTTGTTCGTAAGAATTAATATCGTAATATGCCATAGCTAAATATAATGCTTGCTATAGTGATTACTTTTTAATTTTCAACAAATCTTTGTCACTAAGTACATTATTTTAGCTTATGTATAAGAGACAGGCTTATACTGTCGCTGATTTTTTTTAGACATATTAAGGATCAATATATTTGTAGAACATTGTATTTCCATATCATTAATAATTACGCCAGAGCACGCGGATAAATCTATCCGGAGGGCTTCTGTCTCCGACTTACTTAACAAAAATCAATATTTAAGGCTAGTTGAGAGCTATTGCCTATAATTATTTCTCGTGAGTCTGGCTATCGCATAAAAAAGAGTTTTTGGAATTCGACTGGTAGTTCTAGAGATTAGCGTGTTTAAACAAACAAACAAACAAAAAATTATATTGTATAGATATGATACCTCGAGTAATCAAGATAGAATTTTTCGGATCCTGAATTTATTTTCACATCAAAAGCATTCTCTACATAGAAAATGTTTATTTTTTCACATCTCGATGTCTCAGTATTTTTACACTGGTCGCGGATATATATTATATTGGCCGAGCCGGCAAACGTTGTTCTACCCTATCCGGTAGTTAAGGACTTGACCACAGCGCCACCTATCGGATCCTAATATATCTTTAAACCATCGTCTTGATAAAACATATATATTATATAAATATGAGCTCAATCGGTCAAGTCTGAAGGACTTTCGTTCAGAAGTTATAGAACCACTAACAGACGTACACAAGATTTATATGTAAAAGATTTTAATATCAGTATACCCATTTTTTTTTAAATTAATTAATGACAGATAGTATAGTATTTTTATTAATTACTAGGCGACAAATCATTTGTAAATTACATGTTTAAAATTTATAGATTATTTCATTCAATACTATAGAAAATAAAAACTAAAACATAAATAGAATATATTTATTTTAGTTTTAGATTATTATGATCACTTAAGTACTGGAGAATGGGGACATAAGTAGCTATGGATTCCATTAAGAAAAGGCCTACGTAAAGCATTCGAAATAAATAGTTTAATTATATTAAAATGAGGTCCATTACAAAATACTTACAGTCCGTTTTCCGTTGATAGCTTTAAATGTTAACAACTCGGTTTAATAATATGAAAATTATTTTATTTAGAATGCTTTAAAAATTGGGATATACCAGATATTTATTTTAAATATTAAATGATAAAAACTAATATTGCGCCTATACACAGTAAAATTAGAGAAAAAACTTTGAATTAAAGTGCTGATATAGAACATTCATTCGACAACTAATAAACATTTTTTTCAATTTAATTATCACAATAATACAGAAAAAAATTATTTCAGATTACTATGTAGTTAAAAATAATTGAGTGAATATGAAATAGTGTGGATACATATTAAGAGTATAAATAACACGTATATTTACTGAGCGTAAAACCAAATAAAGAAGACATTCAACCTTCTATTACACGTTAATTTAATGTCACAATTATTGTAATGGAAGCGTAAATATCAAATAATTCATGTATACAAAGATATGACTTTGACAAGAATATAAATATGTAGTATAATTTGTTTTACGCTACTAATCGGCAGCAGTAGCGGCTCGTGAAATTTTTTAATGGGTGTTCACTAAAAAATTGCGCTCACTTTCTAGTGATAGGAATTAAAGTTATAATTTTCCAATGTTTATTGCGATAGATTCCAAAGCTTAGTTCGAGAAACATTTATCAACATTGTAATAATTTTCTAAGTTAGAAATGACTAGTAGCTTATTTTTTACTAGATGTCTAAATACAGACTACACACATAAATCAGAAACTTAATTACATGCAAGTAAAACCACACCGTTCGCGTGTAAATTGTAGCGAAGGGGTGCCGCTCACTCCAGTTTAGGTCCATTTCCCATACTAAATCTTTTTTTTCCACATGTAGGGTCGTGTAGGGTGCTCTCTTTTGCACTCATTGAATTCCGTGCTTATCTTTTTTACTGATCTTTGATTCATAGGATCGCTATCGATAGCGCTCAACTCAGTACAACTTCTTATTGATTGATCTATACACGTTACCTACCTAAAATACATAACTACGGATAAGAAAAAAAACACATTTTTTTGAGTTATTTTTGTGGGAGTCACTGCACCAGTGCTCCTTAGAACGAGCCGCCACTGATCGGTAGTAAGAAATCTTAAGTAGCGTAGGACATCCTCAAATGGAATGGAGCGACGATACACGGAAATTTCCTGAAGTGACCCTCCAGGAATTCATTTAATCTGTCCTCGGTGAGGATGTAACTGTCACTCTCACATTGTTCTTACTGGTCACGTGCGCACGCTTCTTTCCGTCAATAGACTATTGAAATAAAATTCCTAGAGATTTTTTCGTTTGTTATAGTGAAGCTACAAATCTAAAAAGGCTCATAGTATACTAATTTCGGATTTAAAATCAAAGTAATGTCCCGGTGGTATGAATTAAAAATATATTGTCACAGTAGTATGAAAATTACAATTAATAGAATAACAAATATGTTATTTACTACTACTTTACTAATATTTAATATTTCTAGAAAACAACAATTACATATATAGTATGTTAGTAAATGTTACATTTTATATTGTTTAATTATATACATTTTTACAATGAAAATTTATAATTATGATTAAATCAATTCCTTTAATATTGACACAATGATTATCCTAAATTATGGAGAACATTAATAAAAGATATCTATTTAATTTTTATATTTAAAAAAATATTAATATTTCACATATTTCATATTTAATTCTACAAAGATAAGATGTAATTACAGATTCATTTAAGGTAAATGCTTTAATTAAAATGCCAGAAGTATTGTATTTTCTCTCTCTGTTATTTTATTGCTACAAATCCAGAATTTGTAATTGAAATTTCGGACTAAAACATTTGTTTAACACATTTTTAGATTTGACTCGGTATAAACTCGTTTACTTTTACGGGTATATAATAAGTTACTACCATTGCGAGTCCTAATATTTCAAAAAGGTTCTTATCAAATATAGTGACCCTAAAATTTGTTTTATGTAAAAAATATATGTATTTAATATATATTTCCTTTACAGGTAAGAGGTATGCGGGCGCAGAAGTTACCCGCTACTCTGGTACTGTTGCTGTTTGCAATAGAAGCTCTTGACGCAAATCGACGAAAACAAAAGGATAAAGCTTTGCCCACCACAAATATTTGCGATATTAGCGATCGTGACTCGAAAGTCCACTGTTACTGTGAGTACAGCCAAGATATCAACGAAGCAGTAAAAACAGAATGCTGGGTTTTCAATGGTGGCATAGAAAGAACAGACCCGCTATGGGCAAGCTTCATTTCCCAGTCAAATATAGAAACGTTGGCATTCAACGTGAGAGCAGATGGTGGATTGGATTTCGTTCCAGCTAAAGTTTTCAGATATCTGAGAAAAATAAAACAATTTAGTATAAAACATAGTTCAATTCAAATTATAGAAAGTAATACGTTTGTTAACATTACTTCAGTACAAGGAATGGCATTAACGAAAAACCAGATAGAAAATCTAAGAAAACACTCATTCTACAACTTGCCCAATTTAACTGCCCTCACTTTAGATGAAAATCGGATATCAGAACTCGTAACTGAAACATTTTATGAATTACCGGCTTTACAAAAGTTGTACGTAACTAGTAATAACATAAGTATTATACAAGAAGGAGCATTCAGACATCTAATTAATTTAGTTGAATTAGAACTCGATAGAAATAATATAAATGAACTTAAAAAAGAATGTTTTGACGGACTTGCTAATTTAAAACGGCTAGATTTGAGAAGAAATAAATTAACAGCACTCAATTCATTTACTTTTACTGAGTTGTGGAATCTCCAATCATTGTTATTAGACTATAATGAAATTTATATTCTGGCTCAAAGGACTTTCGATGGGCTGTCGCAATTAAGAAAGTTGAGTTTGAGCCATAATAAACTTGTTACTCTAGCCGGAGGTCTCTTCGAGGGTGTCAGAGGACTCGCCGCTTTGGATTTGAGACATAACAAGCTAAAAAGATTTACTTTCGATAATCTACGCCCAATCTATGATAATTTAAAGTACCAAAATAGCTACATCTACTTAGAAGGTAGGTATAAAGTCTCACACACTTACAATTATCTTCGAAAATTAATTTAATTATATCAGTCCTTAAGAGACTTCAATTTGAATGATTAGTCAAAACTCAATTTATGTGAAGATTGCATATACGGTCTCACTAGTCCAATTATAGAATTAATTAAATCTTCGATTGTTCCAGGGAATGAATTCACTTGCGACTGCCATCTCGCATGGATGCATAAGCTCCGACATGAGGCGAAGAGCGTCAAAGTGCGAACGTCTTTAGAAAATTTCATTTGCAAATTCAACGGCGACCCTTCCACTAATTCACACTTTACTTACTTCGAAAGAAGCGTGATCGGTTCGAACAATTTGGACGGCAACGATGATAAAAGTAAAACAAAAGACTACGCGGATAATCCGGATGATTTTATTCAAGATGAAACGGACGAAACATATGTCGATGAATCTAAATCTGTTAAAGGAGAAAATGAAAGGATGCTTCTTCAGATACCCGTCGAAACACTCCCTTGTCCGCAAGATGTTAAAAGTGTCACCGATAGAACGTACACTTACCCGTCGCAGAACGAAGCGAAGGACTACAGGAATTTAATACCGTCGTCTGTGTCATCGAGGGATGACAGGAATGTTATCATCCTCTCGTTACCATTCATATTATTAATATTGTATTACGGACCATTCAACAGTAAATAGTAAATGAATCCAGTTTTATGCCTCATTTTCTCTATTCCTTTCGTGAAATTAATATTAAAATTATTTTTCTGTATACACTAATATATTTTTCATGAGAATATTCATATATTTGTTTTCATGTAAGTAATATTATTAATTACACTTTGACCACATATTGAATCTGCAAAGACCTTTTTCGTGTTTAAATAAACTTATGAAACTGTAAATAATATCTCGATGTAAACATGTGATATAATATTTAAGTATTTAATCATTGTAGGTATTATTATTTATTAACATGATTTTATATCGTAGAGTGTACTTTTCTAATGAAAACCAGCATTCATCTCGATTGTATTGGATTTTATTTATATCGTTACAAATCTATAGAGAGTTTATGTAAATATATAAGTATTTCGTATTATTCTATCTCAAATTTTGTAAATATGTAGCATTTAAGTATGTAAAGTTAAGTGGACATTGACCACGTTTTAAAATATTATAGTAATGTTTATGTTATAATAAGGATTATGGTACTATCATTACCAGAAGTTTTAAAAGGATTATTGTGACTTTCAGAATTAATAATCCTTAGGTAACCAAGTTTATGAAACTGGAATATTAATATTTTTTAACAAAAATGAAAACCAGCTTCAATTATTTTGAAGAGTTTTCTTGTGTATCTTCAAAGTCGAAGATCCCTTTCCAACAAAAAAGAATCATTAAAATTGGTTTATAAACAAATAAGTTATGGCTGAATATTCATAAAAAAATATACATGCGAATGGAGAACTTCCTTCTTTTTTTGATGTCGGTTAAAAAAAAAACTTAAAAATGAAAATATTCGATGAATTTATTATTACAACTGTAATGAAACTTTTAAAGGTTAATTTTAAATTTGTTACCTGAAAAAATAATAGCCCTTGAAACTTTCTGAAACTCGCTTATAAGAAATATGTTTTGAGAAATTAACTTTTACTCTGGGATCATCCAAGTATTTATTTGTTATGAAGGAGCATTATTAAATTTGTACATTTCGTTAATTAAATTAAATAACGTGACACTACAATGGTGTCATTAATTAAACACATCGGATGGGAAGATGGTCAGTAATCATAAAAATTAAATAGTTCGTAAAAATTTATTAAATATTTAAACAAATAAATTAATAATAATGAGGTAGGTAACCAAATTCCCATCACTCTGTGCAACTGAGTCATTAATGAAGCCTTATAGATATAAGTCTATCTCTTTCCTGCCTTTCGCAGAAGGGTTAGAATGAGACAATACATTCTAATAGTAGTTCTTTAAGTTTTCATTGCATCGATGCATTGTTAGAATCCGTGAGCTACAGTTATTGTACAGGTTGCTGTAAAGGATAATTTAGAAAATTGTAAATAATTAAATTAAACACAAATTATCTCTGAAATCTGAAATTACGTAACCAGATATGTGTGTACATTTAATATTACCATTGTAGCGCCACGTTATATATGTACTTCGTACGATAAATACGTCTAACATATTTAATAATACACAAGAGTACTTTGATTAAATTTATTTCACTTGGCTGAATTGTATTCAATGATCGAACTAAATTTTTTTACAATGTTTCAGTTGTGTATGGGGTATGGGTAAATGTGCCTAGTTAAGTTTTTTTAAAGAGTATTAGTTTTCGCACGTGACTTTGTTCTCATAGTCTTCAAAATGAAACGACTCGTACGCCACCTACTGTACACTGGATGTACTACCACAGTATAATTGCAGGTATTCGAACAATAATTCGTGAAGATTTATCACAATCGGATGAATGGTTTCAGAAAGCATAAGAGACTAATAAAGAAACATTCATTTTTATATATACAGAATTTATATCGATACAAATGTTACGAAATAAAGGTTAAAATAAAGCTACTGATTTTACAAACTTTAAAGGAATACCACTAACGCAGATTGAAATATAAATTCACAATAAAATAATACAGATTGGAAGGCGCATCCACTCTCCAATTGTATTTAAGATTATTCATCAATATTTTTAATTTACAAATTATCACCTATTCTATACGACAATACCAACAAACAACAACAAACAAACGACAAACATATAATATACAGCTAACTTTGTACATTACACAATATGTATAAACTCTACAAAACGAAATTATAGGATTATTTGTCTTGTTTAGCAAACGTATCATGTAATAAATAATTTAATATTTACTTGAAATTTTGTTGATACAAAGAAAAGTTTAATTTTTTTTTTAAGTGAAAAATTTTTTGTCGCGTTTTTTAGAGGGTTAAATTATGAACTGTACAAGCATCATGCAACGGAAGTGTGTAACATTTTTACAGATTACAAAAAATGGACAGATAAAATCATTTTTATTTATACAACGTTAAATTATTTTTAAACTAAAATAAATACACATTACAAGACTATTTTTCCCAAAAAAAGTTATTTAAAAAGTTCCCAGGTGTATAATTAATAATTATGTCTAAGATCCAAAGCTAATAAAATTAAAACGGAACCACCCTTGAGGTATTCCTTTCCGACGAAAAAAAAAAAAAATAAATCGGTTCATAAACATAGAAGTTTTGGCTGAAGATCAATTAAAAAAAATGCATTCGAATGGAGAACCTCCTTTTTTGATGTCGGTTAAAATGAATTTACTTTTTATCTTATATGGCTAACTTTATCATGTTGTTGGTATGAGGGATAATTTTTTTTAAGTTATTTTTATTTTGTTACACCAATAAAGGGTAACCTTACATGCATAGTAAACTCAATTTTTTAATATTAACCATAGCTTAGATTTACACTGTATCTGTTAATTTTATATCAAGATTAAAATATGTAAAATGTACATATAGTCAGTCACTTTGTAAATTTTAATCACTTATTTTAAAATACTTTAATTAAAGGTTGATGTTGGAAGCTCCGAGATTTTCTTATTAAATATACATTAAGCTCATAACCCGTTTAAGCTCTTAGCTTTAAGCGAAAGTATATTAAAATAACCACTACAGAAAATTTATTCATCGTTTGCAGTTAGTATAGCAATTATGGGCAGTGATAGTGTGATATATACCTTGTCGATAGACGTGAGTTCAATTCCTGAAATGAGACTGAATATTCGGCTAAGGAAAATATCGTGATGAAACCATAACATGGTGATAGTGTAATTTTTATGTTCGCATGGCTTGCTACTAAATTTGTAATCTATTCGCCAACAATAATATTTCGATTTCAGTACTCATGATATAGGTCAAGAGCAAAAGCTAGACGTAGGCATCTTTACAAACTTAGAGCACACAAACTATTAACATCAACAGTGTGGTAGCAACCACCACAACCATACACCGGGTGTGATCTACTTCTGTAGATAAAGTGGACTGTATATTTTTTTTAACCTGATTGGAAGTAGATACCACACAAAATAACCGCCAAATATGGTATACTATAACCGGAATGAAGGCTCACTTTTTTGCCGCCGAGGTTGCCGATGATGTTTATCCGAATGGTTCAGGATCCAAATGCTTTAAGTACTCCAAACGCCAAAATCGAAATATGTACAGCACCTTTCCATACGTACTTTACTGCCGAAACTTTAACAACTATATTGTGAGACGTTAGCCGCCGCGCTGGTAACCGTCCGAGTGCCACACGCAAGTGACTAATCATTTCCGATTTTTAATTAAATCCGATTTAATTTAATTTAAATAACAAAATAATTTTGCATACCCTCAAACAATTTATGAGCCCGAACAAACAGAGTCTGTGATACAATGAAGTAATTCAAAAAATTACAATTTAATCATAACAAGTAATGAAGAAGAGAAAGCTTGTTACAGAGTATTATGAATTCTCTATTTTTTCTAATCGTTAGCCAAGCCAAGGTATCACAACAAATTCCACTTGGTTTATCCAAAAAAAAAAAACCTTGTATAATGTTCCTGCGGTGAGTACGGTTTCTAGTAAAGTGCTCAAGGGTTAGTTTTACCTACGGTAATTACTAGCGTCCATAGGCTGCGCTAGCTGCTTACTAGTAAGTATGCTTCTTTTCCTTCTTCTTCTTGCCGACCATCAATAGATCGCAGTTTTGTTAAGATTGTACTATGCTTACCATCCGGGACACTACCGTCAATTAAACAAACTACTATAAAATATAAAATAAGAAGAATTACTCGCTCTCTGCTCCATGAAATAGATATTATGATTCATTATTACTTAGGAAGAAACTTTTATATACCATTAAAACTTTTAATAGCGTATAATTACACATCTGTTTCTTTTCAACTTTGCTTAACTCGTGTTATGAGATATTTGTTTTATATGAGGTGAGGAAATAAATATAACTTTGCAAGTTACATTAATAATACAAGCCATACTGGGCATACCCAACGATTTCCTCCGTGTTAAGCTCATTTGACCAATTCTTTACCACACCGATACAAAAACCTATGCTGGCTCCGATTTTCCTTAGTTCTCTAAAGTTTTTTTTTTATTTAACAAAGATGGCTCACAAATAAGCAGCCTGCCCGATGGTAACCGGTTACCGTACCCTATGAACATTTGTTATATCAGAGATATCACTAGCACTTTACCCTTGGAAGACTGGTAGAGAATGCTTTTTAGCATTAAGTCTTCCATTTGTACTTTTTTGTGCAATAAGGAATATATAATAACCTTGAACGCCGAGGAAATTGAAAAATTCTACTCATTGCAAGACCACAACTCAAAGTAATTCAGCTTTGATCTTCTTGATTTTCTTCGATTTCTCCATTGTTTTTACCAATCGAGCTGCTTATAGTTGAAAGAAATTTCTTTGGGATTTTCTCTGTGCCTTACTTCTCTAGCTTGCTAGGTTGTTTGACGTTCATTATTAAAGCTTAGAATGGTAGCGTGAAGTTGTATCTAGTTAACCTTTCTAAATAAGTAGGCTATAAAACGATTTTTTTTTTGTATTCTCACTGATAGTTTTACGTTCAGGCAGACAGAGACGTGGTGTGAGACCTTGATTTATAATTTAGTACGATTAACATCCGCCCATCAATAAATGAGAAAACATTTGTTATAACTACAGCGCACTCGTCTGTACAGATAGCGTGAAAAATATGTCTGTATATTCTTCAAAGTTATTCCATGAAAATAATTTTATTGATTATTATTTTTTCTAATAACACTGTGGTAGAAAGGGCGTGTAAATAGCCCTCCTACAGCGCGATCATATAAATGGTGTAGAAAGGGCGTGTAAATAGCCGTCCTACAGCGAGATGTGGCAAATGTTCGTCACTTATAATTTATATAAAACTAAGTTTAATATAATACATAAAAATAAATTGCGGTGAAATAAATAAACATAGGCAGGTGGGTGAGTATATCCACGTGAAAGCTTCAATAAAATGGAAATAAATTACAACAATATGCACTCACCTGTAGATCTTGATGACAACTCTGGTGCGGGCGTAGCGCTGTTAGCGCGCTGTCGGCCGGTTTGACGAAGATCACCAGGCTTGTACGTGTACACTACACAATGTATTTTTGCTACTATCTAGACGGCTAGCAGTAAAGATTACCGAGCGTGTGGCAGAGTTGGAACCACACTTAAGAAACTCGTGGTAAATAGTTACCAACAAACTCTCCAGGTGGCGCAATCCCAATAATTCACTACCCATATTATTAGTCCCATGCGCAACCAAATACAAAGGTGCAAATGGTGCTGTTAAATACCTACACAATTATATATCAATATTATATCCGCCAAATATCAGTTGACCACGCTTTACTCTATCGATTGACGAGCTTGAGGGCTCATTAATAATTGATCACTGATAAATGCAATAATTCATAGCCTGGAACATCAGTGTAGGGTAGCTTACTTTGTAGTTTCCTATGGGCTACACTTTGGTCAATGTGCGGAAGAACTGTAAGAGCTACCAGACGCCATATGGGTCTCCATCCATATGTACTCGATGTTTCATTTACCGCACAAATGTTTTGCACGGTTGTTTATTATGCGAACCGCAAATGAATGGAACTTACTACCCGCGTCTGTTTTCCTATTTCGTATAACTTAGAGGTTTCCCAAATAAGCTCAAATTATATTTTACTGAGCGATCGCGTACCGTCCTCGGCATCGTCTTCACTTCCCATTAGGTGTGACTGAGGACAAGCGTCGAACAGTAAATAATTTAGTCATCATTCAGCATCATTTCAGCAGAAGTACAAGCACTGCTAACATAGGTCTACCTGAAAGACCACCACAATGACCAACCGTATGTTGCTCGCGTCAAACGGCTATCTACAACCCTCACTATGTGGTAGGTGTGTCCACGCTGCATCTTCCGGAACGAAGTCACACGTCGAGAACTCTTCAGCTCCGTTGGTCATCCGTTCTAAAAGCTACGAGGCTATATTATATTATTATTGCAAGACTTCAACTTCAATATAATATTGTTGTTTTATTTGATCATGTAATTTACATTTTTAGACGTAACTTTTAGAAGATGTTTTTTTATAATCTCCAACAAACCAAATAATATGGACGCCCTAAAATTCTCTAATGCACGTTAATTAATATGCCTTTCTATCGTCGATATAATTTTATGGAAAATTAAAAGTCGATACAAACCAAAAATCTAAGCAAAAGCAATAGAACACAAAACCAGAAGAAAAATTATGCGCTGTGGATAAAATAGCTCGGTTGCATGGTGCGTGCGATTTATGTAAAATTAGTAGTTTTTACACACTAGAAAATATGAAATATTCTTTGCAGGTGCAAGCCTTATAATGTGCAAATTAGTAACACCATCGGTTGATGGTACAGTAATACCTACCCTACCTTACCACCCCGCTATCGCCATTACTTCGTTTGTTGCTCAGAAGGGTGCACTACGAGCAGGTGAGTTTGGCCTTGGCGTCTTAGTGCTGAAGATGTAATTCGACACACCTTACACCACCACTTAAGCATTGTTGTCTGTAAAATAACTGGGAGCGGGAGTAGTACGCGAACGCAGTTCTAACTCCGATCGTTCAATCCAGTACACGGTATATTAACATCGTAGTTTCTAACACTTCTGTCGACGCCTGTACGCGAACTCGCGCGAAGTTTTTACTACACTCGCCAGACCAAAGTTTAACGCCGTTTTAATTACGCGCGGGTTATTCCCGTACAAAGTGCATGAGCCCCTATCCGCGACGCCATTTTGTCTTC
Organism: Saturnia japonica; assembly: GCA_033032175.1. NCBI lineage: Eukaryota > Metazoa > Arthropoda > Insecta > Lepidoptera > Saturniidae > Saturnia > Saturnia japonica. The sequence continues at coordinate 3,333,465 of CM065317.1, forward strand.
ATAAATAACTTTAACATTTACACGTGACCTGTTTTTTCCTCCTCATTGTTAGGCTTTTGTTGTCTTGTATATCATTATCGCGTGGAACGTTCTTCAACTATTTTTTTTTGTATACAGATATTTGGTAGTAGTTTTATCTGATATTAAATGACGTTGCGGTAAAAGACGGTGACGCGTTAATTTTATAATTGAGTCATATATAAGCAAATAATCAATGGATTTACTTTGTTTAAACTACTCTTATTCTTATCAATATCATGGATTCTCTCTAGGAATTATATTCTACTGCATGTGACAAAAACATTAATGTTAGTCTATATTTGTAAACTTATTATAATTAGTACCTATATAATGTTGAGTGTACCGTGAATCAATGAAAATTGACATTGCTGGTTTAACTTTTATATGACTCATTATTTATTTCTACCTTGATGCATAGCTCGTTATTTTGATATAGGTATCAATTTGAGAATTTTAAGCATCCAAAAGCGCAGTTCTGTTGCGTATTCACTAGAAATGTGCGATGTAAGTAGGCGGCGTGCAAGGAAAAATCTACGAATAATATTACTTCACTTTCCTAGCCTCGCTTAGTGCAGCTCTGATGGTAAAGAGCTAACGGAGTAAAGTATTTATATATACAAAAAAGTCAGAGATGTAAGCGAGGAATGTGTGGGAGAGATGTGTGTAAAACGGTGTAGGGAAGTACAGCTATTGGACTGCTACGCATAATTGCACCTCTCAGTTACGCACAGTTTCACAGCTTCGTTACACATGCTCGTACCGCGTAAGCTCCTCGCACAGGTTTAGTGGAAACCATCACACCGTTTCACATATTCGCTACACAAGCTCGCACCTAGCTATCTCGCACATCTCTGATAGATACGCTGCGTAAGAGTGGGTTTGTGTATTTGTGTGAGATAGAGAGAGACTGACATAAAGTTTTACTAAATAAAATTATGTGAACCGTGAAGACTTAATTCTTCTATGTCGTCTATCGAACATGCAATATCTAGTCGATAATCTACTGATATATTGCAAAACATACTACTATATCCACAAGACGCATAAAAAATTACAGATAACATTGTTTTAATAAAAGCGAAATATAAAAAAGGTAAAGGAAATTAATCTTTTAAACAGATCTTGTAAATAAATAAATAAAATAAAAAAAATGGTTTATTTCCACTCCACTATCTTTGTTTTATTAAAGATAAAGTTAAAAAACGTCCAGTTAAATAATTGCCCAAACACAACAGACTGTTTCGTGCGCCGTTAATTAAGTCAGGACTCGAACCAGGTCCCCTTAAGTTTACACAATTTGCATGGCTGTGTGTTGAATTTTTAATAAGATCTGTCTAATTCATGTGAGATATGCTTGCATATAAATTATTTATAAACACCGTATCTCTACTATACAGTTCCAATTAAATATTAGACACACGTAGTGTTAGACAAAAAAAATTGTGTACTTATTTGACTTAACAAAATAAAATAACTCCTAAAATATAATCTGATAAAGTTATGGAAAAATATAAGCAAGAATTTTCAATGATCTGAATAATGTTTTATTATGATATAAAAAATTATATTTTCACGCAAGAACATTAAGTAGTTTTTTATAATATATTGAATTGAATTGTTTTGTGTATAGTAACTTCGATTATTTATTTTTGATTTTTAATTCTTTCTATAATATTTGTAAAATGTTATGCCTAACTATAATATAGGAAGACAAATTTAGTTCTGTAAGTTATTATTACTAATGGGTATTTTGTGAATAATTAATTCGTTTTCTCTGGTTGAGCCAGAATAAATAAATAAAATAAACTTAACCACCAATGATAATAATGTGAATTTCTTGTATTTACTTTTTATTATGTAAATATAATTAATTTGTATATTTATTTATTTCACTAATAAATTTATTTACAACATTTTGTTAAAGGCATCCTAGTAAACCTCTGGGGTTTGTCTTAGCATGCCATGGCCTGAGGTATTTTTCAACGCGCTGCTGTTTGTAATATATTTATGTATATTATTAAATCTAACATTCAGATAAAAGTTCATTATAATTTAATTTACTTATACAATTGAATTGATATAGTAATCTTGAAGTTTGTATTTAATGTTTTTACCATTTATAGAATCTCTAACGTACTGTGGTATTGTATTTATAGTGTTAAGTATTGTGAAAGATATTGCACGCCTGCCATAGAAATTATTATCATCATAAAGAATAACTTTAAGCTCTAGAGATTGTTTTTTTGAACGAATTATTCACTGGAACTACCAGTGAGATTGTTTTTTTTTTGCAATTAATATATTATTATTCATTAACATTGAGTGATTAACTTCACGCTTCAATACCAAGGAAAGCAGTAGCAGCCATTAACGTCTAGTAATCTCGCAAGCATTGGCAAATAACAACGAAAGGCTACACGGGTCTATTTACGGCGTCGAAGTGGAGTTTTCTTCGAATAAATCTAACGCAAGTAAAACCGTAGGACACAGCTAGTTATATATAAAGTCTTCATCAAATCGAATACAAGATCCTCATCATCTCGCTAACACCATAACCTACCGTACTAAACCCGTGCAAATGTTCTATCGATTTAAATATATCAAAGGATTACTAAATAAGTAACTGACGTAATTATCAACGCACAGCCCCTACTGGAAGTAGGACAGTAGAACTGTAGATAAGCACTAAGTAAGGACCCCTAAGTTGGTGAAAAAGGGCATGAAAGCTTGTATTAAAATCAGTCTTTTTTGAAGATACATTTGTGAAAACTGCTATTTAGTAAATCAGTTAGAAAGTAAAAAACATATGACATGAATCAACTATGACGTGAGTGAAGCTGAGGGAAAGCGCTAGTTTTTTTATAAAAATACCATGATTTATCAATCGTAAGAAACCTTTACAAAGTAAGGCATTAGAAAGAATTCTAATATTGTTATTTATAATGTAATTGTATAGACGTGAAAGTAACCAAACGTGACAAACCTAACAAGGATTATTCTATTTCAAAATACGGCAGTAAGAACGCATATCAAACCCAATTTATGCCACCCCAAAAAAGCAGTAAATTCACAGAATGGGAACGTATCAAACGCCCTTCCTATTTCAGTTAATAAAATCTGTGCGTCAAGGCAGTCTGTAACATGATATGTTGGAGGTGTTGTTAAGGGCTTCTCAGAAAAGCGCAATAATATTATGTATTTATTTTAAATATGAAAAAAATATATCAGAAGTGTATCTATCTTTGGGGTAACATAACAAAAATAACTCCAAGATTTTATCCCACATGAAAACAACACGATGAAGTTATATTAGAATTTGATTAAAACAATATTTATAAAACAAAAGTAATAACAAATTAATTTTAAATAATAAATTTGTAAGTAAAATGAATTTTCATTATTACCTTTGATAGATAACTTCATGATATCGCACTTCTGTCATATGATGCTCGCATAGCTGAAATTTTTACGCTCTACTAAATGCGCCAAAAGAAGAGTTAGCTTCAACCATGATGCTTCTAAGAGGTAATCTGCGAAGTAACGTATATTTTAATATGTGAAGCGAAAGCTTTCGGTACCATTTTAACCGTAATGCGTGCACGGAAGACTGAGATTTGGCATGGTTAAAGTTTATATGGGGTAGGAGTGCAAAAAGCTATCTTTAATATCTGTTACTAATATATTAAATAAAATAAATGAATACTGCGAATCCTAAACCGACCAGTATCATTGAACTTAGACCCCCCAAAATATTGACATTGTCACTCAACGAAAAGTAACAGCAAGTGATGTAAATAATACTCATTGTTCAGGTTCATGATTACTGAAAATTTCAAACAGAAAATAGTCTGATCTAAAACTCGCTGTTCGAATTCTGGATCTTAGGGCGACCGCTAGTTAAAATATACATGCAATTGTAAAAAAATTAAGCAATGATGGCTCGATGTTAGCATGTACGGAGACCGCTTTGACGTCAGTTCCAATCTTTGCATTAATTTTGAACTTTTTGTGAAGGAAACCATCGTGACGGAACCATAGCATGGTGATAGGGTATTTTCTAATTCCCACCTGGCTAGCCACCAACCTCAAGTTAAAAATGTGTCGCCAAGCACCTACCTATAATTGTGTTTCGGCAGCTACACTTGACCGCCAGTATCTTCATCTTTAGCTACATCGTCTTAATATAGTATCAGTTGAGATTGTGCCCATAACGCTAAGACTATAAAAAAAACTAAAGAGATAAATTTCTTCACAAATTATAGTATCGTAATTTGCAATCAAATTATAGGATTCGCACCTAAATCGACCAGTGCCATTAGACTTAGACCTTCCAAAATATTGACATTGTAACTCAACGAAAAGTGGCAGCAAGTGATGTAGATAATACTCATTATTTATGAATACTGTAAATGTCAAACAGAAAATAGTCTATGATCAAAAAGTCGCTGGTTGAATTTCGACATTAGGACGATCGCTAGTTTTTATTTAATATCTGAAAACGTCAAACACCAATAAGGCTTATAAAATACGAATGACACAAAAACATAAATTTGTTCATTGCAATTTCTATTATTTTATATACAGAGTGTGATGAAGCCCTTACGCCCGCAATATTTTAGACACACCGTATTATAGCAGAGATACTGTGAGTCAACGAGAAACTGATTCGGTACACATATTAGTTTTATTTATTCTTACAATGTATATAGTGTTTTAATATGTTGAATACCAAATTGTAGATAAAGAAAGAAAACGCTGATGCACGAAGGGTTAATGCACCTGAAACAAGCGAAAGAGGTAAGTGATTGTTCATACTGACTCTCAACACTATTGTTTTATTCACAAATTTCCTATCATCAGGGACCATCACCAAGCGATTTCTATGTTTACTTCATCAACCTGATTTTTCGTTGGTTCAAGAACTTTTGCATGTGTTCAACCATGAATTGTAATTTCTTTATTCGCTTACACCTCTTTTAGTTTTGTTCGACGACCTATTATCATATTTAAAGTACTTCGAATATTAACTTTATTGATAATAGATTACAAATAACCAGATATTTAAGGTAAGAGGGACCTACCAAAGATGCCATTATACACGGTAAGCGATATTTTAAAAGCAATAATGAAAAGAACTTAATATGACCTAGTCTGAAAGCGTTGAAAGCTCTTAAGGATTTCACTGAGTGCCAGCTTTATGTAGCCTGCAACATATTAATGAACAAAAGTTGTAAATAACTGTATTCTCAGCTTATGAAAAATGTTGTTTTAAAGAAATTTAGTAAATGATTGCAAGTAGGTATCGATGATAAATTTCTATTGACGATGAGGTAAACAAAATCATAATTATTATATTTTTCTGTTATGAGTATCAATAACTAAATTGAATTTCAAATCATAACTATCTTTCATCGATTTTAATGGAAGATGTTGTACACCTTTTTACAATCAAAATCAATTTAAATACTTATATGCATTCTTTTCAATTTTGGTTTTTTGGAGATTTCAATTCATCCATCATATTTCTTCCTTATCAATAAGCTCTAAATGAATTTACACAAGCTCTTATACATAACTATATATAGACAAATATGTCTAAAAACATATAAGTTATTTCCGTAGTATAATCATTATGATGTGATATTCTCAATTGGATAACAGGTAAAATAGCGATTAAATTTTAGCAGTTTCATTATTCGTCTTTGGGATAAAACATTTTTTCATCATTACCATCACAATCAGCCCTTATTAACCAGTTCTTGAGCAAGCTTACTACCAATCTTGTCATTGTTGTCTTACCAATTGCCAATGTTTCCAACGAATTCGTCATCTCGTCTTGTGGTTGGTCTTATAACTAATTATCTATACAGCCTCAGCTACTATACAGTACATAATGTACTCCGCCGAGCATTCATATATCTTGCCAAAATGTCCTACTTAATCCAAAAGCTAATAAATAATGTAAACCGATATTTAATGATTTTAAAAGCACGCGAAACGACGGTGTAACCTTTTCGCAGCAGGCGAGAGAGCCGCACGTGGTGCTAGCGGCTGTTTTGGCCTAGTTATTATTATTTTTTATTTAACTTTGTCTTCAGAGGTTAGGTTTCTGTTAAAAATTAAATATCAAATACTTACTTGTCATTAAAATATATTATATCCAGGTTTGTGCATAATAGAGACATATAGTCACCCGAAAAACTATACCTTTCGCCAGTCGGGTAACAATGTGTAGGATCTTACATACTTCATTATTTATTTTATTTATTACTAAATTTTCGATATTGATATAGGTATCGCTGATTATTCACTACAAGAAAGAAGGAAGGAAGAATCGATATCGATATAGTATTGGCAAAATTATATAGCATTCCATCCCCTACCTAAACCTTTCTTAAAATACATACCACAGTTTGTCAACCTCGACTATATAAATGAAATAATTATTATTCAAAGAAAATATATTCTTTAACTTTACACTAATTAATAGTCTGATTTTAAAAGGACAGATTTTATATACTCTTATATCTAAGTGATAAATTTAATTTAACTTTTTAACAGAGTTATTAAAGTCTTTGCTATTGTAGTCAAAAAATGGATATTTATGTATGAATCTGTCATGATAAGTTTGTGACAATATCTAGGAGTTTAACTTCATTAAATTTATTTTTCTGAGTATTTCTTGTAGTGATTTGGTTATTTTTATTACTATAGTTCAATCATAGTTGGCCCCAACTTCTACTATCGTTTTTCAATAAAATGTAATTACTATTATATTACGTATCGCTATATATTTCTTCTGTTTTTTTTTTTACCAGACCTTACTATTAGCCTAGGGGCCCTATCAAAAAACAGAGCCGCTGATAGCTTTTACAGCTTTATCGGGCTCAGGGGCTAGCGTTTAAGGCAATCATACGCGAAAGGGTGCAAAAGGGGTCGTACCTCGGCTTGGGCTGTTGCCGCGATTGCAAAGAAGTCGCGATCTGACTAATTCCTATCCTTAAATTCGAGGTAAACTAACATATACAATAAACATATCCCTGCCTCCTGGGAGGAAGGAAGGAACATGTATGTATGTATTTAGTGATCTGGAATTTGGTCTACACTCACTAGCATAAAAAAAGAAATAAAAAGGGTTCCTTACAGATCCTATGTACATATGTGTTCTGTCGTGTAAATGTTGCTATGTCAAGGCTACAAAAACAATTAAAAAAACATAGATGACTATGAAAAGATAGTACTGCACAAACTACTATGTGCATTTGACACCTCAAAAATATAAGGTTTTTTTAGAAGAAAAAAAAAACTATTGCAATTACTATTACGGTTTGCAAATTGTATTACATTTACATACAATTACATTTTGTATTACAAAGAATTGTTTTTTTACCCGACTGCGAAAAAGAAGGGGTATGTTTTTTGAGAGCATATATATTTATTTATTTGTCACGGTCAATAGCCTAAGCGGTTTGATGGATCTTAACTTACGAGATGTCCTTAGATTTTTCTTAATTCTGTGAGTGACATAAGCCATAATAATATATAAGTATAAAGTTTGCGAATGAAATGAAAAGCAAAAAATGGCAAAGTATTTTTTTTTTAGTCAAGTGTTTTTGTTGCAGTCGGGTTTTTTGTTTCCTATTTAATAATTTAGCTTGTTAACTTAATAACATTTTCACCAGACGCGTGTTGATATTGTTAGTTATGTACAAAATAATCCATTGTATTTATTTATTATTGATGATGATTATTATACGATAAGAAGTCGGAACACAGAAAATTAATGTTTCCGATAAAAGTCCGTAATCTCCTGGATTCGTTTATATAAAAGATTACGTTCGTTTCGATGAACAACGAAAGTTAGTTCTAGCTTAGATGGGTGAAATAAGATTAAATTAATACGACACGTAATTAACCTCTGTCATGGATAAGAACTAAAATAATCATTGGAATTCCTTTTACTCTCTAATTCAGTTATAGAGTAACATTTGATCACAAACAAACATACCTGAAATATTTTGAAGGACGTTGCCCAAGTTGAAGTAGAAAAGTGACGTGATGGGTAATAAAAAATACTGACTCTCAAGTGCAACTGCCGGAATATATGTATTAATCGATACTTGGCCATAGTTATAGAAACCAGAACCAAAAACAGATTGTAGTGTATTGAGGCTCATAAATACCTTTTTAGGGCCTAAATGGACTAAAGTTTTATTTTATTTTGATGTCACTTTAAAATATTATAAAGTCAAATTTAATAAATATTTTTGTATTTTATAGCTGTGTCCTACGGCTTCACTCGTGTTAATTTTATACGACAAACCTCGCAACGCCAACGCACCCGTGTAGCCTATTATAACTTTTTCTCACTTTCCACAAGTACAAATTATTTTAACTTTTCATTATCTTCTAAACTATGTGTCCAAATAACATGTAATAAAGAGCATAATTTAACTTTATAAAATTGTCTTTATGACGAAGTAACTTTTGTTAGTAAGGATTAATGTGCCATGTCTAAAATAATGTACATAAATCACTTTTTTATTTTTAACAATTGTGTGCCATAAAATAGCTTATTGTGGCTTATGTATAAGAGATAGGTATATACTATCGCTGATTTTTTAAAGATATGCTAAGGATCAATATTTTTATACAACATTATATTTACGTATTATTGACCATTACGCCAGCGCAAGCGGATTAAGCAGTCCGGAAGGGCTTCCACCTCCGACATGCATAACAAAAATCAATATTTAAGGTTAGCTGAGAGTTGTGGACTAATTTTAGATAGCCTGTAGTATTCCTCGTGAGTCTAGCTATCATAATATTTTTTTTTTTTTTAAATCCGACGACTAGTTCCAGATATTAGCAACAAACAAACAAAAAACTTTTCCGCTTTATTATATTAGTATTTAGTATAAAGTATGTTTGTTTGAACCCATCTCTGGAACTACCAGTCAGATTAAATATTTTTTTTTTTTGTTTTTTAGTATATTTATTGAGGAAGTCCTAAGGACTGCAGTAGCCACCATGAATGTCAAACAAGTATGGGAAGTAATACAACAAAAGGATTTTGATAGGCAATCCAACAACATAAGTCAAATAACATAACGGTATTTAGAAAAAAAAATAAACAGAAATCCTAACAAATCACATTAACACAGGCATTTTAAATAATAATTACCTACAATGTTTTCTTTTTTATTTATTTTCTGGAATAGAAAGAATAAACAGTCCGGCTATTCAGCTTTGTAGTTTTTTTACCTCGATACGCTTTTGTGGAACTGACGTTGAAAATATATAGGCATATAGGCACGCTGGGCGAACGGTCGTGTTATCCTTCGTAGTGTAAACAACAACTGACAGTAGACATGCAATAACCAAAATATAACATAATAATAAAGTCCTCGGTTTACATACTAATTTAGATTACACTTGCCGTCGAGTTGAGACTCCAATTTTTTTTACAGTTAAATCACTTTTTAATTATTAGGTTAAATATAAAATTTCAAACTGCGAAAATAAACAGCTTTTAATAAATGAAAATTTTAAAATTCACTATTGAATGTCAGGTAAATATTTTCAAAGATCGTAATTTCTTTCTATACATGTTTTTGTTAGTCTTTGAACAATTATTGTGTTGTTTATGTCTAGTTTATGGTTTTGTGTGAGATATTTTTATTTTTCCGTTGTTGTAGTGAAATCGATTAAGTTAGGTTTGAACTTTGATCTGTATTGTGAACTGTGATAAATAAATAATTAACCATTTAAAATTCATATATATGTACTAGAGAGACATAAACTCAAAAAAAAGTTTCAAAACCTATTTTTTCCGCAATTTTTCCTTCACAGGAGTATGTCTGTCGCCCTCCTCCCTCCCTCATATTTGCACATCATTAAATTCAGCGGCATTTAATCTAAACTCAAATGAAGCTCTTAATTCCAAACTAATAACATTTATAATTTAAACTGTAAAACAAAATAAAACTACAGATTAAAATATGTCCCTTATTTCGGTGTACCTATCAGCAAATGCCTCCTCCAACGATTTCCACTGTTGCCTGTCTTGGGCGACCGATCTCCAGTTTGGTCCTACCGTTAATTTTATTTCGTCTTCCCACCTTGGGTGCTTACTTCTCCTACACCGCTTCATATTTCCTGTTCATCTCTATTTCTGTTGGTGAATTCATTTGAGTATGTCGGCTAACTTTGTTATTTTCCTTTTCTCATTGATTCTTAACTCAAAATATAATATTATGGTGTTGTAAATTCTGTTTTTTTTTTTTAATCGAGCGCATCATAGTGACGTCACTTCACTTAATAGTATGCAAAGTACAAACCAACATACAGAGAAATTAACAATACATGGCAGGTCGTCATTGTCTTTGTCAAGCCTCTCAGGAGCTGGATATGCACTGTTTGATCCCGAAACATGACCAACCAAATCCAGCCTGGTTGCGTATTCCTATCACCATACCATTCAGACGGCAATATTTTCATCACCTGTTTTATTTATCTAGGATTATTAATAACTAAAATTCAATGAATATTTTGCAATACTATCTCAAATTATAATACGAAAATTTAATAAGAATGTACTACTATATTTTTGATATGTAATATCTTTCCACTCGCTTTCCTATAATATTTGGGAGTGATTTCTTGAAAAGGGACGGAAGTATGTAACAGAAAGCCGGAGAAGCGCCCGCTGTTTTTTTTTAATTTGATTAATGACCGCGCGCGGTGTTAGAACTGACAGTCAGATGGTACCAAGCCATTTTCCGAAAGGTTGATACTGTTAGCTAACAATGTGTGACGAGTATGAGAAATAAGAGAATTGAGAACGAGTAACAGAGAAGGAGAACGCAATAGTTGTGTACTTAATCCAAGGTGCTATGTATAAAGTGTGTTGTTATATAAACTAATTGATATATGTGTAAAATCAGATAATACACACCATAATATGCAGCTACCATAAGGAGCGCTCGTATTTTTAGGATCAAAAACAGTACAGTCGAAGTTGCGTGCAAAACTAGCAATATGTAAACCCAAACTTAATTACATAAATTTAACTTCCACATAACCATTCTTCCACGATAAAAACGACTGAATTTTCCATTTGAATTGAAATAAACTCACACATATGTAAGCATGGAAACAGGTGCTGTTAATGCTAGTAAACAACCAATATAATTTGGAATTCTTCGTCTGTTACTCTCTTTATCCTTTTGTCGACAGCGGGGTAAATGTACTTAAGGTCACGGCTCTATTTATAATGGATAGTGCGAATTTACTCTAGGGACGGAAATTAAGGGAGAGGTCGGGATTAGCTGACTCTGGATTATTGGAACTGTTGAACTTTACAGCCAGAGGCTTGATCTCTTTAGTTTTGGAATTATTTACATGTACATTTAGATTTATAATATAGATTACAATGTTTAGTTTACAAATATTTTAAAGTCAATTTGTAATGTCCTTCTCATTAGCTAGCTCACGCAAGTGAAAAATTTGCCGCTAAGCACCTATAATTGAACTTCCGATATTACACATGAGAGCCAATTCCCCCCTTAGGCTTAGAACGTCATCATCTCAAGCCACATCGTCGCTTAACATTAGGTAAGAATGTGCCGTTTACGCTAAACTTATAAAGAACAAAAAATCTACAATATACTAATAGCAATTAAGGGGAAAATTTCATGCACGGCCATAAAAGTCTAAACTAAGCATAACTTTAGTATGGTAACGAAACAGCGGATAAAAGGAAACAGCCGAGTCCGGTAAAAAATCCATAAGGATGTAATTTCACTAAATGACATTGTCAACGTCTGTCTCATGTAGGACAGCGTTTTTCAAACGGTAGATTGCTTAGTTCGTCTAAAGGTATAGACAAATTAATCATTAATCAGTAATTGTCAATAAAGGAATTGTGGTAATGCCCAATAAATCACAATCACAAAGAGGATTGTTGTAACCTAACACACTTTTGAGTCAGCTTTTATGAGTGTTACGCGGATTTAATAACTCATCTGATTTGCTTACCTTAGCGATTAAGAATCTATATGTTCATATGTGAAGAGAAAACTTCTAACTCTTTTTTAAGCATATTGAGCGCATGGAGAAGTGTGAGATTTGACATAGTTAAAAGTTTATATGGAGAAAGAGCGCAGGGAGGTAAAATGTGTCTAGGCGAGCTCTTAAAACTATAGTGTATTAGGTACGTAGTGCGAAGGACAACGAGACGGTGCTTAGGAACTGTGTCTACTGTAGTCGACTTATTAACTGAAGTCTTCAATATCCCACTACTTAAACGAAAATGTCTTCAAGCTGGACGTGAATTACTTATAAAGTACGTGCAGTCATAAAGCATACTGTTGCTAACGCGCACAGTCAAAAATAAAGTCAATAGTACGAAAACTAAGTCATTAGTATGGATTCCATAATTTTATAGATATAATTCTCCAGCAACATAATATATATTACTAATGTAATATATTACATAGTATCTTATTTCATTCTAGCTTTCGCTCGCGACTTTTCTACGTACATTTAAGAACTTGATTCTTTACAAGGTTAAAGAGTATCGTATATGTTAATACAGGTTATAAAACTATCTATTGGCTAAATTTCATCCAAATCCTATTAAGCCGTTTTTGCGTGATTGATTTACAAACAGACATATAAACTTTATAATATAAGTAAGATGGCATGTTAGTGAACGAAGCCGGTCTATATAAGAATATAGAAAATACTAAGAACTAATACTAAAAATGTTGAGAATTGCTGGGCTATAGTGTGTGCCTGGAAATTAATGGACCACGACAAACAAGAAATGAAGCGATTTTTTCCTTGTTTCAGACCTTTGTCACCGCTTTGGATATTTTTATCATCCCTCGCTTTAATTACACGAACAGTCTATGGCTTCCTAAGACTTCTTTTAGTAATAACAGCGTGGGTTATTTTTCTAATTTGTTTTATCAAGTTACATAATAAATAACTAGCGGTTCCCTGTGAATTCACTCGCTTTTATTACGCAGTGAATATTTTCGTCTCAATATTTTATTAAGTACATATTTATATTAATGGCAATTCTTAAAGCTAATCAATTGGGAATGACACAAACTTTATTAATTTACAACATTTAAATAAAATCGGTTGAGAATTAATAATTTTTTTTTTTACTTTTTGACGATTTCTATAAGTTGTAATGATTATAGCCATAGACAAATTGTGGATTGACATATGCTTCCCGGTTAAATCCGGACATACAGAATCACAGATATTTAAAAAAAAAAACATTTTTGTGATCAGTTTTTTGAATCGTCATTATCAATAGGTAATTAACTAGATAAGAATGTTTAAGTCTTTTACAAATAATATTGGATATGGATATATAATAGTATTATATACTAAGGAAATTTATACTAATCGAATGTAAACTCGCTATTCATTAAGGATATTACAGTTTTTGTGTTTCTTTTCGAGGCTGAATGTCTTTTTTTTGTTTATATTTATCTTTTCTATTTGTGATGACTTGTAATTGGCCTTCAATTTCGATTATTTTTACTACTCCTTTTATTAGCTGTAAGTTTATTAGGACATTTAGGTTATTGTTAGGATAATGCAGAACAAAAGAAAATATTTCTAGAGTCTTATAAGTATTCTCTTATATTATTTTTAACTGACTTCAAAAAAGGAGGTCAGAACTTCTTTGTTTATAAACCAATTTAGATGATTATTTTGTCTTTGGAAAAGGGATACCTCAACGGTGCTCCCATTTTAATTCCATTCAATTTTCGAAATGGAGACAACCCACGAAACTCCTCCAAATCATTAAAGTTAACATTTTATTGTTATAATTGTCTTCTTGTACTACATGTGCCTCGCGTGCAACCGTATCATTCTTCTCACTTCCCGTATTTGTCTAAAGCTTTCCAAATTGCTTGACATTCATGGTTACTGCTCCGCTACTAAGGGTCGTAGCGTGAATTTATATAGCATATAACCTTCATGAATAAACAAGCTACGAAATAAAAGAAGATTTTTTCAAATATGATTGATATATTTAGAGATTAGCTGCTTCAAACAAACAAACTGTCGAGCTATAAAATATTAAAGTATAACTATTAGTATAAACTAGCGGTCGCCCTAAGTTCGACATTCGACCAGCAACTTTTTGATCATAGAATATTTTCTGTTTGACATTACAGTATTCATAAACAATTTGTATTATCTACATCACTTGCTGACACTTTTCGTTGAGTGACAATATCAATACTTTGTGAGGTCTAAGTTCAATGGCACTTGTCGGGTTTAGGATTCGCAGTATTAATTTATTTAATTTAATATATTACTAACAGATATTATAGACAGATATTTTAGCTTTATGCACTCCTTCTACATATGAACTTTAACCATGCTAAATCTCGCAGTCTTCCGTGCACGCAATACGCTGAAAAAGGTACCGAAATCTTTTGCTTCACGTATTAATATATAGATTCTCTGATTAGCTGGTGTCCGCGAATTTATTCACCTGACAACAAGAAATTTTTAACAAAAAAGTAAACCTACTTCAACGGTTTTGAAGAGTTCCCTGGTGTGTCTCCGAAATTGAAGGTCCAATGCCAATGAAAATTGGATCACCCTTCAGATATCTCCTATTCAACAAAAAGACTCATCCAAATTGGTTGTACATCCATTAAAAAAAAAACATTCGTCTTTTTTTAATTCGGTTAAACACATGTCTTATTTAGATTAAGTGGTGTATTATTTTGAACCTTAAATTTTGATGAAGATGGCATTGTTTTTTAAAAATATATATACCATAAAATAACGATCAGCTACGTAGTCTACCTGAAATCAAGTGGTCACTTCGGCCTACAGCTATCCTAATAGAAGCTAGTCAATATAGGTTGGTAGGGATGCGACGACCACCATAGTGACTCAGTGACACATTGAATCTCTTTTGTGCTGTTACGTAACAGGATCAGCAAGTGTATATATATAGGCTTGCAGGCTGCAATAACAGTGACAGTAACGTCAATGGGTTTCCGATCTCTCGGTGTTTACCGTTGTGTTTAGATTGTATTGAGCTAACCACCAGGTACACTGCCGTGTCAATAAAAAATAAAGGCTGCGGTCGGAGGACCTCCGTCAGTATCGGAGATACTAAAAAATTGAATTACTGAACGCGCTTTTTTTGTGGGACCACACTGAGGGATCCGGCCCAAAGGGCAATGTTTTACATACAACCCGTCCCACCCGATGCTTTCTTTTAGCATTAAGGGTTTAACGTTGTGTGAACGTTACGATGATCTGGCCCAAGATGGTAGCACGCTAATCCTAGCGGAAGGACTAGTTCACAAGTGCACCTGGCGAATCACACCTATTGGTGTTTGACGTGAGATGTTTAACTTGACGGTAGTAGCTAGGCTAGGCGGGCATTAGAAAAAAGCCCTATCATCATACAATCTCCTGATCATCTGCTTGTACCTATACTACCATATACACATGTCTATAATAGAAAGAGAGAGAGAGAGATAAAGCTGCATGGACGAGGCATAAGGCTTTCAAACTCTTACCGCAAGCCACATTAAGGAACTTCGGTTCAAAATGCACCAACCACAAAAAATAAAATGCAGCAGCAATTAGCTTAAAGTCCAAACTACACACTCAGAATACAGAACAAACCAGAAGCCGCGTTCGAGAATAATTACATACGCTGCACTGTGTCCAAAAACAATACGTACGTCCCGCACCACCCCACTTCCCATACGCATAATGTTGCTAGCTCGGGAGCGGTTTCTCACTTTTTGGGGTAGTCTTATAACACTAAAGAAAAGATATTTATTAAAAAATATTTATTTATTTACATGGATTGCTTTTTAATTTTTTTAATATACTTTTTAAAGATTCGTACTTCTTGGCAAGTCTGTTGTATTTTTGTTGTAATGTTTTCATTCGTCGAACATGTTGTTCACAAAATAATTGTTTTCGTCGTAATTGAGATTTAAGTTTGACCTTTCTCGGCGTATCAAACACAGATTCCAAATCAGAAATATTGACATCACCGATCCCTGAGTTCGATCGCGCAGGAGATTGTGGTTGTGTAACCTGAAATGAAAAGCCCTAAGTTGTATGTTGTTGTATCATGTAATAGATTAACAAAAACTTTAATTAAATACAGAATATTTCTGCCGTACAAGGCATGACATTTCAGTCCTCACGGATGGAAACGCATTAGTAATAAATAGCACTTTGTACCTGAGCTTGCAAATGTCCAAGGGCCTTACTTAATTTATTTTACATTTATTACTGTTACTACTAGTGTTTATTTACTACATTAGTTTACTTGTAACTAAGTATATCGATTAAGTGCCTTGTTTTCTTTCAATATTATTTAAAAAAAACATTATTATCATAGGTGGTTACGCACATTGTCCGATGTCGAAGGTTTAGACGTTTCTATGTGTAACTCGGAAAATTCTGGTGTTAAGGCCAAGTACTGAAATAGAACGTTAGTATTAGATTATTCATATATTTCATTCACCGAAGTTTCATTAGCCCGGAATCTGAAATTTGCGCCCGGTTTAGGCTCGCCCCTTATCACGATGAGGGGCGGATAAGCTCGACGAAAAGTGGGCATACTTGTTATACCTTTGCATACTCCTTCGGGGATTACAGGCGTGAGCATATATATGTGGACCAAAACCTTACTTCAAAATACATGACAAACATTTTCACCAGGAGGGATACAATATAAATATAGTAATTATTATGACTATATCTACCTTAGTTGGATTAGCTGCTTTCTTCAGTCTTTTCAAACCACCTTTTGTATCATAAAAATATTGCGCTTCAAAGTGAATTGAGCAAAGTACGCTCCGGCTTGATGGTTTCCAAAACTCATCTAGCCGTGCTCTTTGTATGACTTTCATCCAGTGCGATTTTCTATTTTCATCAGCAGGGAAACTAAAATTACAAAGGTTCTATATACACAAAAATAGTAAGTATTCTACACGAGTATTAAAAAAAGAAATGGGTAAAATTTTCGATGAAAATAAAATGGCAACACTTAAAAAATGGACGCGTAATTTTCTAAATGTAAAATAAATTAAACAATTAAATAAATATACTTTAGAATGCGCTACTTACAGATGAAATGTGATCCCATCCTGTTTTTTTATAATCCCTGCAGCATTTTTACATGTAGGAACAACACAAGACGGCATTTTAAAATTAAAATTGGCACTTGTAAATACGTCACGACACGCTACTTACAAAGGAGTGACTAATCGCAACAACGTCAAACCACTCTATTTAAGAGTGGTTTTTGTATCTTCAGTTTTATGTGCGTTTGCGGTTTCTGGTTTTTTCTGTATTCTGAGACTACACATTACAAATACACAATTACACAGTGTTGTGTAACTCCTGTAGACGCTGTTGACCTTTCAAGCGCACGGCTGAGGTCGGATGTAAGCCGCGTTTAAACAAAAAGGATTACTACGAACCTAATGGCACTCGAGGGCCGTAGGTCGGATTAAGGCACGGGGGAGGGGGAAGTGGAGGGAACTTGCCGGTATGAAACTTCTGATGTAAGGAAACAACGTGGACGTCTTTGGGAATAGATTAACGGTCGAGTTTGTGACAGTTTCCGATGATAATAAATATGATGTTTATGTTATAGTTAAGTATATCCTTACTTAGTATTTATTTAAGTTCCATATTTTTTACGGAAAAGGAGGGTTATGTTTTTGGAGCGTATGTATATTTGTATTTATGTATGTCTATTTCTTTGGCCCGTTCTGCAGTTTAAGCGCCTTGATGGGTTTTAGCATACGAGGCATTGACATTGGCTGTATAATACTTAAATATGAAGTCTGGGAATCAAATAAAAAGCAAAAATATAAAAAAAAATTTTTACTCCATTCGGTTTTTTTGTTAATTTTTTTCCGGATTATATTCATAATATTATGTAGACTATAAATTTTGAACATTAACTACATAATACTGGTATAAAAACGATCAAGCCTATTTTGAGTTAAAGCCAAATATACGAATGTTATAAACTTAACTTAAATAAAGTTTACATTCAATTAAATCATTCATTACTGTGTCAAGAATGTTTGGTTGAAACCGTTAGTAGGGTTTCTGAGAAAATTTAAAAGCAATATTTTATAAGTTCTCTATAATCAAAGTGTCGGATGAAGTCAAGCAAGGTACCTATTGAATAACAACTAGAGACAGAAAACACAAGGCATAAGAAAACAATAATCAGTCATAAACGCGATTAGTGTAAATTAAGTTTTCTTTTATATTCTTAGAATACTTTTATTTAAAATTGGCGCCGTATTCTTTCAGGATAAAAAAAATCAGGTTCTATACATAACAAATATAAGGTCTGTTAGCTAGCTTTGAATATATTATTTAACAACAAAAAACACAAAAACTTTCTTAACAAAAAAAAGAGAACCACCTATATATATATATAAACTTGGAATTTAAATCATTATCTGAATACAAAGTTTAATTCAAACCTGACCTGTCTCATAATCACAGATAGCTAGTTAAAGGAAAAACTTAAGAATTAGATTTTATTCAGAATTTGCATAGTAACAGCCATCGGGGATAGAAAAATAGAAGCTTGTTTCCATTCCCGGAGGCGTATAGCACTCAAAGCACGTCTGAGAAGCTCGAGGGCACTAGGAACAAAACGTCACTCTAAAACAATTTGCCGCTACCTCTACGTTCCAGCCGGCGTGTGATATGCGCCTAGAGCTATGAATGGAGAATTTCACAAATGTATGTACTTTTATTTGGATGTGTGTTTTATTTATGAAAACGAAGAAGCAAACTAGTTCATCTCATGTTGTGTTGAGTATGGAATTGGATTGCCAATCTCTCGGTGGTTTTTGTTATGCTTGTATTGTACTGTACTGATTGGCTCGTAAACATCCATATTGTGCATGAAAATATCAATGATTTTACATTTTCTTTAGGTTCTCTATAACATTTATTTATCGATTCCATGAACAAAAATATCGAACCCCGAGGTCCTTACATAAACATAATAAATCACAA
Organism: Saturnia japonica; assembly: GCA_033032175.1. Classification (NCBI taxonomy): domain Eukaryota; kingdom Metazoa; phylum Arthropoda; class Insecta; order Lepidoptera; family Saturniidae; genus Saturnia; species Saturnia japonica. Next base: position 3,352,563 of record CM065317.1, read on the forward strand.
GTTTTTCTAAAATCTTCATTTCTAGTAGCACTTATAAAAAGGCACCCATTTGTATAGCACCAAAACATCGGAATTTTTTTTAATGTTTAACAAAAGTGGAAAACATGATAAACGTAGTTTATGGACGATTTTATTATCATAGGTATCACTAGAGCGTTGCTAATCTTAAACCCTCCTATCCACAAGAGTTCTGGAAATCGTATTCCCCACAGAAACATATTACAAAATTATTTGGCTGCGATCTTGTGTAAAGTGGAGGTATTCCACCAGTCGGACTGCCCCAAGTAGAGAGAAATCTTCAAAGAAAATTGTCTATCCACTACGTCTTTTATTTCGATATTAACTTCGGTGACAACATCGAAGTATTTATAGTATCGTTTATTAACAAATATATCAAATATCTAATTTCGAATATTTATAGACTATACTATGCTTACCATCAGGTACAACGTCGTCAATATACTGAAGTGAATATTTAAAAAAATCTTCGCTCGATTTACACTCAGGCGAGTTCGTGGTAAAACGCTGGCCCATACTATAATAAAGCTTCTATTGTAACTAAGCATAGAATATAATAAAATAAACACAGTTATTCGGTGTTTGTGTAAGGCATCGAAAACTGTTGATAAACATTGTTACAAAACTACGTCGCTCGAGTGTGAAATAGAAAAGTTGCACTCGAATTTATACATTCTAGAAAACTCGTAACAAAACAGTTACAACGTATATTCGTACTCCTTAGTTTGTTTTATGTTGTGACGTCATTGTCTCCTAACCTTATCTGAAATAAAACGAAAGTTCGCATGAATTCATTTTCAAATGCAGAAGGTACAACTAGCTAGCAATTAATACCTTTGCAGGAAAAATGTCACCCGCTATACATTGAATCGTTCGAGGATTCCACAAAGCGGGTGGCACACCAGAGCTGATCACTGGAACAGCTATGAACAGCCTTAATGCTGAATTTCTGCTTTATTACAAACCAATAACGAAGAACTATAAACTAGAGCTAACAATGGGCCTCATAAGAAAGCTTAAAGTCACTTATAGGGTTAAAGATGAGCGCTACGCTCGGAGTTTCTCTGCGTAAACGAATCACAAATTAGGATATTCCCAGAAAAACCAAAGTTACCAAAATATCCCTGAGAATAGATAGACTTAAGCGGCAGTGGGCGACACACGTAACTCCTAGAACGGATGGCCGACGGGGCCAAAGAGATTTCGAGGGGTAAACACGTATTGGAAGATGCAGCGTGGGCAAATCCTCCACAAGGTGGATCGACTGTCACGTTCCGACAATTAAATTTAATTAAAATTTAGAAGAAGATATGCCAAGAAGAAATGATGAAATGAAATTAAAATAAACTTATTCATTTATATATTTCGAGGACATCTCACAATATTTCTTATATAGATTTTCAAAACTTCCTAAATCTTTTTTTTAAATATATAATTACAGTACCGTAGGTTAATCTCCTAATAATAAGTCCTTATAAAGTTTTCAAATGTCCCCATATACTGTCCAAAATAGATAGGATTCTAGTATAGGCAGCTCCGCGTCGAGATCAGGAATCAATTTCCCGCGGTCTTGGTCGAACGGCTTAGGGTAACTCGCACCAAGAATCGACACCTCCAGCCACCGGATCAATTTAGATTTGAATTGGGATCTATTGCCTCAGGCAGTCAGCGCAGCACCAGAAATCTCGACATCCGAGATTTAATTAAAAAGGAAAAGTTTATATAGTTTCTCCTGTTATTTCAGATAACTTGATGCTTTATATATTTGTTATTACATTTATACCAATATTATTTAGTTATAATATCTTCAATAATTCGTTTTTACAATTTGTCCAATTTTTCCATATATTACCAGAGACTATGACAACTTGTACTATATTAATTATTTTCCTTTAACTTTTTCCTACAATTCTTTCTATTCATTATTTGAATTCTTTTAAAATTAAAAAATATACTCTCCGAGATCGAACTATGTATCCACATGTTTTATTAATTAAGAGATCCCTGTCAAAGCTAAATATAAACAAAATAAAACTCTGATAAAGAGAAAATATTATTGTTAAATATAATTAAAATTTTTATTAAAGCTAATAGGATCGCATTATAACAGATACCTGAACAGACGAATTTATAAAATACAATAGCCTAACCTGATATCCTGGACATACCCAATAATAAACAAATACATAAATAAAGAGATTAATATAACAACTAAAAGGTACATATACAAGGTACAAAGATAAATATATATTGAAATTGACTGCCTAGACTTTCAACTATGACACGACGTTCTGGTGAAGGTTGCGGGAAGCAATAATATCTAATAATAAGTGTATCCTAATAGTAAACATAGAAAAAAGTATGTCTTTCTAGTATACTTATGGAATACAACGATAGATGCTTTACAAGCTTTCAGCTTGACGATAATAGCATAGAGGTAAAAAATACGTAAATGTCCCACCACATTGTTATAGACTTACGCCGACTTAGTGCCGACCCTACATAAGTAGGAGAAGAGTAATAAAAAAGAGATTTTGTTTCACCAAGTACTCAAGCTCATTATGAATTCCAATCAACATCGACAAGCACAGTATCCGTGTACGTTACCATCAAACTCTCAATTTTGGACACCTTTTTTTTTTTTTTTTAACGTGAAGAAACCCATCATGGGTACACATCTGCCCGGGGGACGAGTGGTTATGTGAGACTCCTACTCACTAAAACTGCACGGTGTACCATCAGCCGCCATAGCGAGACGCCGCGGGTAATGCGGTTGCAATCCTCCGCGTCGCCCCGGCGGCTGGCCCCAATCGGGCCTCGGCGCTAAAGAGAGACAGTCTGGTACAACCCCAACTGTCTCCCAGACGGCTGAACCAGTGCAATGGGAATACAGGCCCCCGACCCATCTCTCCTTGTTTCAGAAAGGGCAGAGGAAGGAGGCGCAAAGCGCCCCCCCTTCTACCCATCGACTGCGCATATGTCCTGCGGCGCTGGTACTGGACCTACCTTACCTTTAACTGGCGGCGGCCGACAGCTGGTACCACCCTTTTAGTGGCCGGCTGGCCTTCCGGCATCACTGCAGTAGGCACAATGCAATGCCTAAGCCTCACACCCCAAAGCCCTGTGACCGGACCTGCTGCAACGGAAGCACAACGCCCCCCTGTCGATTGTCGACGGGCATGTATGCCGAGTGTGGCCCAAGCCCATGCACCTAAAACAGCGCAAGAGCTTACGGTCCAAAAGGTGAATCCGGGCCGCACTCCAACCGACAAGCAGGCGTCCCGCTTCCGCCAACGTCCTGGCCGCGGCGACTGGCACCGATAGGTGAATGGCACCTAAGCCTCCCATTCGGCTTCGAATTTCGCCAGCCCTTACATCTGTTGGTCGGCAAACTCCCTTTAACGCTACTGCGGCGACAACTTCTTCACTAGACACAGAGTCATCCAGTCCAACGATACGGACGTCGACCCTCTTAACGGGTCTGTTAATCGAGGCGACGCCCGCCGGCGCCGCCTGAAGACTCTGCGCCAGATTATCAGCACGCTCCGCGCCTTGGTCGCCAGGTATTTCGATAATCCTGGCTCCCGTTTTGGTCTCACCAAACGAAAAACAGTCGATGCCTAATGACGTAAGGTCGACAGCCGTCCTAGCCCTCACAAGGACCGCCTTGTAGCTCAACCCCGGAGCACCTGCCTCAGGCTGCAGTGTTATGACCACCGCAGCCGAGCACGGACTCAGAGGGAGCTTGGCCTTTGGCTTTCGAGGCGAGTCCTTCCGAAGAGCAGGGCTGCCTTTGCAGCAGCCGCCACCGTCTTCTTCTTCTTCTTTTGTCGGCGGGTCACAGTTGACCACGCCGCTTCTTCCACTGAGGTTATACCGGGAACCGAGGTTGGCAGTGAAGCCAAGTCTGTACCAGGAGCAGAACCTTGGATTGATGCTGTCGTTGCAGCTGATCCCCGGGGCCCAGATGTGGGCTTAGGTCCAGCAGTCTTCGGCCTAGTCCTAACAGGTTTCGGCTTAGGCCCGGCTGCAGGACCAAGCTCCATCGATCTCCTATCCCCAAACAAGGGAGGGCAAACAATCGGGGCAGGGAGAAGACAGTCTTCTATGCCCTCCAAGCGGGCGGACACAAACTCACCTAGAGAAACCCGAAGAGACTGCTCCACCCATTCCAGAACTTGGTTCAATATTACGTTGACTAGTGACAGGATATTTTGCTCTTGGTGAGCGCCTGCTCCTGTAGCCGGAGCCTCCTGTAGCACCGGCTGCGCTGGTGGCACTGGTGGTAGTGGTGTTGCCCCTACTCCACCACGCATCAAGGCAAACTCCGCCATTAGGTCATCGACTTCTTGACGGAGCTTCCTTGTCTCACGTCTGAGAACTAAGTTCTCCTCTCCCACCGTGCGCGTCAAGGCGGTGGCTGTCACCTCTTGCAGTGTCCAGGCTGCCTCCTTGAGTGATTTTATGTATGTGCCCTTGAGCTTGCCAGATCTCTTGGCAACCTCAAGAATCTTACCCACCTTTTCTTTTGCGAGGGCCCCTTAGCCTCTCTGGGTCAAGGAGTTCTATTCCCTCGAGGAACCTCACGTCTGCACTGTCACCAGACAGGTCGGCATTTCTGCACCTTTTTCAGAAAGGCCACTATTATGCGGTTTTTCAACCTCTACAGTGGCTACCGGTCGCGTCAATCTTAGTGTTCGGGTTCTGCCCCTACACGCCGTAGTAATTTTTGGAACAGTCTCCACATCCTCCCCGTCCGTATCAGAATCAGACCGCATGGTGAACTTCCGCTTGGGCTCAATGGGATTAGAGTTAATAGAATCAGCCACTGAGCTAGACCTCCCAAAACTATCCGTCCAGTTTCGGATCGCCATTCGGTCTAGTGACGGATTCCTCACCACCGAAACGATGAGCAAATTAGTAGTCCGTTGTGTATCAGCCATGGTCGTGTTTTTTACAAAAGAACTTCGCAAAATTTTGCCCCCCCCCCCCCCCCCCCAAATCCCCACCCAGAAGACGTGGGGCAGCCCGAGCTAGGCTCAGGGAGGGATTCTCCAGTTCCTGAGGAGCTGGTACCCTGCTGGGGTAATTTATTTTTTAATCTTGCGATATTCCATTTCATCAGATCGTATTCGTCAGTTTGCAGTACGCCTGCCGGGACCAGTCTGAACAAACCAGTCCCGCCAGCCGCTGTCCGGAACTGGGTGCGCCGCGTACATGCCATACCTAGGAGTTTTTAACGGCCCTCCAGCCGGCGCCCCTCCATGGTCCCCACTGATAAGCAGAGGGATACCAGGAGGAGCGCGTCAGAAATTAGCCGCCGACCAAACTGGTCGACGTTGCCCGGGGTGCACCGCGAGGAGGTTTCTGACATCGCACCCCTCAATTTAAGACACCTTAAACAAGTTCTATCAACTTCACTTTACAGCGGTTTTTTACGTAGAACTTTTAATTATTTACTTCACACTAAGGACCAAATCACCACTCTCTTAAAACTATGAACCAGCTTTATAAATAAAGAGTACTTTATTCATAAAACATAAAAACGCATTTAGATTAATCGCAAAAACTTTGACACATATACACGTTCATACGCGAAAATCAAGCATGAGTTCACTAAAATGGTATCAAACACTTTGAGAAATAAAAATGGACATTTCTCTCATATTTTCAATGGAATAATAATTTACGGGCCTTGCGTCGCACAGTAGCCCGCCCGTACGTCGCAGTGGAAGCAAATTGTTTTAGAACGTTTTGCCTGTAGGATCCTCGAAGTTCAGAAGCGTGCTTTGAGTGCAACGCTACACGCTTCGGGGTTGAAAACTTCTTTGTACTATTCCTTCTATGTTAAACTTTATTATTTACTTTCTTATCTTGTGTTGGACAGCAGATATGGTGAGATTAGCTCAAAGGACCTACAGTACATATTGGATATTAATAAATCTTTAATTCGGTCTGTACTTGTAACTTTAACTTTACTTTATAATGCGAACTTTAAAGGAATATGTACACGATTATGCCATTAAAAAATATATATATATATATTTGTATGTCTGTCCGTATTTAACTCTTAAACGGCTTGACTGACTCTTACATAAGTTTTATACAAGCAAAACTTATGTCATCGGTTGATTGATAGGTTAGTGGAACCGTCAATAATACATTTAAGAATCGTAAAAAGAATTTTCGTTCTCCACCCATTTTGGCAAAAGTTTTTACGTACATGGCAAATACATGTCATTCCTCAAATGATATATTATATGAATTGTCAATCATGAGAGTAAACATAAAATTACGGAATATAAATAATTATTGCGTAAAAAAAAATCTATGAATATTACTGAAAAATGGTATGTAAGGATGAATCCGCCTATACGTGTACAAGTAGAACGTTGTGTGGTTTGTTACCTACCTGAGGCTGACAATACATAGTTAAAATGTTAGATTGGTATAATCAAAACAATTGTAATATGGCAACACTGACTGTTACTGTGTAAAAACTTGTACCTTCATCTTGTCTATATTAAATCTTATATCTAAAGTTCAATCGTACATTATTTTTGTCATAACCCTTCAGGTTATGGGCCCAGGATACGTAATAAACAAAAGTACGTAAATAGTTAAGTGGATAAATGCGTGATGCCGAATGACACGCTGTCGACGCTGCCGGCGTCATCGACGTCTACAACTTCAAGTACCGGAATGGCAATCAATTTTGAGAAGCTGGCTGGTATATCAAATTATGGAAACTGGAAGTTTCTGATGCGGATGTACTTAATTCATGAAGATCTTTGGGACTGCATTGAAGAGTCTGCGCCAAGGCATCCCAAGGTCAGTGATGATCGTAAGCAACTACGGGCACTTTCGAAAATATGTTTAATGGTGCAACCGTCATCGTTTTCTCATGTAAGAAATGCAACTACTAGGTTTGAGGCTTGGAATAACCTAAAAACAGCATATGAAGATAGAGGTCTATGTAGACGTCTTGGGCTTTTACGTACATTGTTTGGATTGAAATTAGAACAATTTAATGATATGTAAGCATATCTCTTAAAAATCACAGATCTGGATCAGCAACTACGAGATATAAATGCTCCATTGGATGATGATTTTCTATCAGTGTTAATGTTAAGCGGTTTACCGCCGGATTATGATCCGCTCATTATGGCATTAGAAAATTCGAACATTAAATTGTGTAGTGAAATTGTAAAAAGTAAATTATTACAAGAAAATTTACGAAGAGACAAGAGTGAAGAAAGTGCGATGTTCACAAACCGGTCTACAAAACGTGTCAACAAATATTCTTCAAAAGTTAAATGTTTTGTATGTAAAAAACCGGGTCATTATGCTAAGAATTGTCCAACGAAGGCAAACTATAGTAATCAACGCAGTGAAAAATGTGAAAAGGCATGGAACGGAACGTTATTGACTGCATTATCTGTAGACATAAATTCGAACGCTTGGTATGTTGACTCTGGAGCAACTTGTCATATGACAAACAACAAATGTTTATTACAAAATTATGTTGTGGATACTCCGCGGTTAGTAACAGTAGCCAATAATCAAAAGATGCATAGTGAAGGACACGGTGAAGTAGTATTGTCGTTGGCAGGACACACACAAACTACAAAATTATGTGAGGTTATTTATGTGCCGGGATTGTCAACAAATCTTATATCTGTCGGAAAAATGGCTTCAAAGGGACTTGATGTGCATTTTGACAAACAAAAGTGTAATGTTTATTGTGGCAAAATCACAGTTGCCACTGCTACGAAGGTTAATGGTGTCTACCAATTGGACGGATCAAGTCAACGTTCAGCGAATGAACGCGAGCTAGCTGCGACTTGTCAATCAATGGCTTCGGTTGAGCCAGAGATCCAGGACACGGGGCCCTCTGAGCGAGTACAAGCTGTGAATGTGTGTGAGGCGAGCTCATCTGAGGAATTATGGCATCGCCGACTTGGACACTTGAATAAACGAAGCATGAACTTACTAAAACAAGGTATGGCCAGTGGAATTAATTATACTAATAATAAACATGTTCCCTGTGTAGCTTGTATAGAGGGGAAACAAAGTAGATTACCATTCCCAAAGCAGTCTTATAGTAGAGCCACAGAGAAACTTGGTCTTATACATTCTGATCTTTGTGGACCTATGTCTGTTTCCTCATTTAGTGGTGCTAAATATTTATTAACATTCATAGATGATTTCACGAGAATGACATTTGGTTACTTTATTAAAAATAAAGATGAAGTATTGTCTGTATTTAAATTATTCCAAAAGTTTGGTTGAAAATCAAACTAATTTAAAAATAAAGATGCTAAGAACAGATAATGGTCGTGAGTATATTAATAAACAGTTCCAGAAATTTCTACAAGAGCATGGTATCGAGCATCAGACGACTGTGCCTTACTCACCACAACAGAATGGTGTAGCGGAACGGGCCAATCGCACAATTATGGAGGCAGGACGATGCATGCTGCAAGATTCTGGACTAGACCGGAGGTTCTGGGCAGAGGCGTTGAATACAGCAATATTCATTAAAAACAAGTCTCCAAGCAAGGCAGTAAGAGGTACCACACCCGAAGAAAAATGGACTGGTAATAAAGTTAATTTGTCTAACTTAAGAATATTTGGCCTATGGAATGATTCCCAGTGAAAAACGCGAAAAATTAGATGCAAAGAGTAAACAATATATCTTTGTGGGATATTGTACTGAATCAAAAGGATATAGGCTAATTAATCCACAAAATCCTTCAAAATGTATAAAATCTAGAGATGTACAATTCTTAGAAGGGAAAATGTATAAAGATTTGAAAATAAACCAAGAAAATTACACTAATGATTATCAATTAAATCTCACTAATGGTGAAATAGATGATGTAAATACTAATGAAAATATTGATATCAATACATCACCTGTTATAGAATTATCTGATTTGCACACATCCATTACAAGTACTTCTAACTCTAGCTCTACAGATGACCTCAATAATGTCACTTAGAACCCCAATATGACTGAGGATCAAGGATTAAGTGACTATGAAGAATCTGTAAATACTGTGGTTGCCATGACAGCAGCAAGTTACAATGTAGAACCACAGACTATAATGGAAGCGCTGTCAGGACCCGATAAAAACCAATGGAGGGAAGCTATTGAAGATGAGTATAAGTCATTTGAAAAGAATAAGGCTTGGAACTTAACATTACTACCTGCAGGAAAGAAAGCTGTTAAATGTAAATGGGTTTTTAAGAAGAAACTAGGATCAGAAGGTCAGTTCCTACGTTATAAAGCACGTCTGGTGGCTAAAGGATTTACCCAAGAGTATGGGATTGACTACAAGGAAACCTAGTCACCAGTGGTAAGATACACCACTATACGTACATTAATTGCCCTGGCAGTCAATTTGGACTTGCACATTGACCATATGGATGTCAAAACAGCCTTCTTGAATGGGGACTTACTGGAGACTGTGTATATGGAACAGCCTGATGGATATAAAATAAATGGTAAAGAAAACCATGTATTTAAATTGAATAAAGCAATATATGGACTTAAGCAGGCATCAAAGGCCTGGTATGATAAGATTGATAGTGCCTTAACCAACCTTCAGTTTAGAAAAACACATAGTGAGCCTTGTGTTTACATAAAGTGTGACATCGCTGGTAATCTCATTATATTAGCCCTGTATGTCGACGATATTATTAATTTTTTGTAAGGATACACCTGAAAAGAAAAAGCTGAAGGAGGAACTAATGAAAAAATTCGAAATGAAAGATCTTGGCCGAGCTACACATGTGTTAGGTATGCGATTAAATCAAAAACAAAACAAAATTACTCTTGATCAGAAAAATTATATTCAAAAAGTATTACAATTATTTAATATGGGGGACTGTAAACCTGTGAATACACCCTTGGAGTGCGGCATGAAACTTGAAAGAGGTGACCAAACTGATCTTGATTCAAAGTATAGAAGCCTCGTTGGATGTATTATGTACATAGCTGTTTGTACCAGACCTGACATTGCACATGCAGCAAGCTTATTGAGCCAGTTTAATAATTGTCACTCAGATATACACTGGAAAGCGGCTAAGAGAGTCTTGTGATATCTAAAGGGCACTATAGACTATAATGTAACATATGAAAAATCTACTTTACTTGTTAAAGGATATGTTGATGCAGATTGGGCATCAAACCAGCTGGACCGTCGATCTTATACTGGTTACATTTTTAAAATAGGTAACTCCGCAGTGTCATGGGAGAGCCGTAAGCAAAGGACTGTGGCTCTATCGAGTACAGAGGCGGAATACATGGCATTGTGCGAAGGAGCGAAAGAAGCTAAATTTATTAGAAGTTTTCTCTATGAATGTTTAGGCAAACACTTATCCGTGACATTGTATAATGATAGTCAATCAGCACAAAAAATTTGTAATAGTCAAATTAATCATAGCCGCAGTAAGCACATAGATATTAGGCATCATTATATAAGAGAAGTTGTAAAAGATAAAATTGTTAAATTAGAATATTTATCTACTGAATATATGCCTGCAGATGTCTTGACTAAATGTTTAAGTAAAGATAAATATTATAATTGTGTTTCTCATCTTGGTATACAGATTGTTTAGTTTAAGGGCAGGTGTTAGATTGGTATAATCAAAACAATTGTAATATGGCAACACTGACTGTTACTGTGTAAAAACTTGTACCTTCATCTTGTCTATATTAAATCTTATATCTAAAGTTCAATCGTACATTATTTTTGTCATAACCCTTCATAAATTATCGTAGCTTGCCCAGTAGAGGCAGTTTTCTGACCAAGCTTTGCATCCTAACCTTCATCATTGTTTAATATTATGGTCAAACTTTTGCATATCAAGTGTGGAGCACACTAAACATTTCTGGAATGAATAAGAAAAAATACTATGGCTGGTCAAAATTACATTATGCACAACGGTAGATGGACGAACATCACGAAATCCATCAATGAGATTTATTCGACCGCGTTGGTATTCTGCAAACCAGCTATAAACATTCGGCATGCATGGTGCTTCATTGCTAGAAGCAGTGTGAAGGCGTGCGATACTCCCCACTGTTGTAAATCATACTACGAAAATTTTCACGAGTTAATCTATGTTAAAGATCTCTTTAGGATTTCAGTAAAACATCTTTATATTTAAGTACAGAAATTGACAGAAAACATTTTCCTGTAAATGTGGGACAAAAATAGAAATTACGATTGAATCTCTATAGAATCATTTAAAATGGAAGCTAATATTTAATGAAATAAAAAACAACTATAAATTGCTTTGGAATATAGTAAAGAGACATTTTTCATTGCTTTATGAAGGCTCTTGTGTTTTATTACATCCTATGACTCAGTATTTTTTAATAAGCGTTCCATTTTTGTCGGAAATTAATTCTTGTTCAACGAGATATGCTTTGCGATTATCTGAACAAAAAAAGTAATTGCCTACAATATTCTGTTAGGAGTTTTATATATTACGATACTATAATTTGTGAAGAAATTTATCACTTTAGTTTTTTTTTTATAGGCTTAGCGTTTTGGGCACAATCTCAACTGATACTATATTAAGACGATGTAGCTATGAATGAAGATACTGGCGGTCAAGTGTAGCTGCCGAAACACAATTATAGGTGCTTGGCGACACATTTTTAACTTGAGGTTGGTGGTTAGCCAGGTGGGAATTAGAAAATACCCTATCACCATGCTATGGTTCCGCCACGATGGTTTGCTTCACAAAAAGTTCAAAATTATTGCAAGGATTCGAACTGACGTCAACGCGGTGTCTGTACATGATAACATTGAGCCATCATTGATATTTTTTTTACAATTGCATGTATATTTTAACTTGCAGTCGCCTTAATATCGAAATTTGACCAGCGAGTTTTAGATCAGACTATTTTCTGTTTAAAATTTGCAGTATTCATGAACCTGAACAATGAGTATGATCTACATCACTTGCCGTTACTTTTTGTTGAGTGACAATGTCAATATTTTGGGGGGTATAAGTTCAATGACACTGGTCGGTTTAGGATTCGCAGTATTAATTTATTTCATTTAATATATTACTAACAGATATTATCCATAAATTTTATAGCTTTCTGCACTCCTTCTCCATATAAACTTTAACCATTCCAAATCTCACAGTCTTCCGTGAACGCAATATGCTTAAAAAGGGGTGCAAAGTGTTTTGCTTCACGTATTAATATAATTATTACTAATTTAAAATAAAACGAGCGAGCCTTATAATAGTCGCATATGATGTGTAAAATCAGATTTAATATAGCTTACACATGAGTGGTTTAAAAGCAAAACCGCTTCAGTCCAAAATTGTCAATGTTTAACTGAGTATACCAGTTTGTAGTATTCGAAAGCAGCAACACTATATTAAAAACATGAAAAAGCAAATCCACCTTGTCGAGGCTTAAACAGTAACAATTTACTAGAAAAACTACATCACTCTGGGATACCGTAGCATTCTATTAATTAACGAATTTTTAGGTTTGGGTCACTAGTTCCAGAGATTAACAAACATAACAAAATATTATATTTCAAATCATTCCATAATCATTATCATAATTGTATTATTTTAGTTTATCACAATAAATCAAAATCGAAAATTCTTTATTCAATTATGACCCTTATAAGGCGTTTAGGAACGTTAGAACAATATATAACTGCTATACCGGTTTGGAAAACATCCCAGTCATCAAAAAGAACTGGCAAACTCGATCGGCTGTAAACTGCATAGTTCTATTAAATAAATACGACTAAGCAATAAATATATTTAAACAATTTAGTAAAAATAAATATTTTGTATATAACAATAATCTCTGTCCACGACTTCGTCTGTGTGGACTTCAGAATTGGGCCTTTGCCGTTAAATAAAAAAAGTATCCTATGTGTTAAGGTTATAAACTATCTGTGTACCAAATTAACACCCAAATCCGTTCAGTTGTTTTTGCGTAACTAAGTAACAAGTATACAAACTTTCACATTTATAATATCAGTAGGATATATCCAAAAAACAGCTCTACACAAAACATACAATTAAAAACTGAAGACTGGTATTGCGTCATTGAAAGATGATAACATTTTACAAATATTAACTTATTATGTATACACTGTAATTATTATAAAACTAGCAGTGCCCGCAGCTTCGCTCACGTGGACTACAGAATGCCCGCGCGAATCTTGCTCCCCCGCTCCCGGCTATTTTAAAGACAAAAATGCTTATTGTGGGCGTTCTTTAGAAGATAGATGTATACTCGTATATATATGTATTATAGATAAATATATCGCGGCATATTAAATGCGTAGGAATTCTTAGGTAGATCTATGGGAGGAGGTGGGTGGATAAAAATTATTTTCAAATTTAGGGTATATAGAAGCTAACTCGGATATTAAAAATCTTAATTGTTAACACCCACCCCCGCAATCCATATTATGAGTAAAATATCGTGTTGAAACGGTGGCATGGTAATACTACCACCCTCAAGTTGAAAACCTGTCGCTAAACACCAACAGGTGTGTTCCGGCAGAGAGCCAGTCTTCCACTAGGCTTAGCGTATATAATATCTTTGGGCACATTGTTACTCGAGTTCAGGTGATATTAACGTACACATTAATTGGAATCAAAAACGCTTTGACTGACTATGCAAGTTCTATTTAATTTATGATACAGTAATAAATTTTTTTTAAGCGTTCTTTAATCTAGATATTGTGAAAACACTGAAAATAACATTTATTTTATACTTGAAAACCTTTTTCTTAAAATCCTAGAAATTAAAAAAAAACTGATTTTATGTATAACACAACATGCGGAGTTTATGAATATCGATTTGATTGTCATAGTAGCGATACTTACTGGAAGTGGATGTAAGTAAGTATACTAATACGGAAACATCATTCATCATCTGACCCCTTATCCTACTGAAGTAGGGTCCATGTTTTCTTCTTCCACTCTATCATCTACTACCACCTTCACCCTATAAAATCATTCCTAATCTTATCCATTCTAGTCACTCCACACATTCATCTCAACATTCGCATCTCTGCCACGCTCAACATTCGCATCTCTGCCACGTGTAATCTTCTTTAATCCAGTTATTTCGTTGCCCAAGATCCATACGTCAAGACAGGTCTTATAATGGCTTTATACACTTTTCCCTTAAGCTTCAGTGGCATCCAAGGATCACATGATATTCCCGAGACCTGTCGCCATTTCCACCACCCAGCATTTACCCTATTCTTCACGTCCTGGTCAATGTCATCGTTGTTTTGGATGAATGAACCGAGGTACCGACAATTGGAGCAGGCTGGTAGCGATACACCGTTTAAGGCTATATGAGAAAAATCTCACTTTGTTGTTCTACCTACTAAATAACAATGTCATTTGCGAACTGCATACACCAAGGTTCCTCCACCTGTATTTCTGAACAATAAGGACTGAAGCGTAGAAGGGGAAGGAAAGAGCGGGTTGTAAGCAACATCCTATTTTTTTTTGTTGTTGATTTCGGATAACGTGTCCAATGCTGATTAAGCTATGGGAGAACAAAATGTAAATAAAACGAACGAGGTGCAAAAGTAACGAAAAATATTTATTAAAGAAAAATTTCTCAAAAAACCTTAAATTTAAACACAATATGGATTGAACCGAGTAAAAAATAGAAAATTAAGCTTGGATTGACCGAGTGAAAAATAGAAAAAATAAACACCTTAAACCTAAACAGGATGTAAAGTATACGGAGATTAAAATATAAACACGGCTCCAAAATTAAACAGATTTAAATATAAACACGGTTCCAAAATTAAACAGAGATTTAAATATAAACACGGTTCCAAAATTAAACAGATTTAAATATAAACACGGTTCCAAAATTAAATAGAATAAGCTTTCATTTATCTGAAACAAAAAAAAAAAACTATTTGAAACTTTGTTTATGATAATTATGCTTGTTAAGTTTTATTCCAAGATTTTTTCTAATTTTCCAACTGTAATGGTAATTTTGCATACTTACCAATATTACTAGCTATAGCACGCATCCGTAGTCGCGGTTCGCAGCTGCAGTTACCCGAACCGCGACAGAAGGATCGCCCAACGTAAGAGAACTCGCCGCGCTGACCCGCTGTTGCTAGTCTTTCCCCCCTTTAAGACAGGCCAAATAATATATAATGCGTAGGTGATTCGTAACTAGTGTCATATAACTGTTTGAAAGACCAATATATAAATTATAAATATATAAAAGCAATACCCCATTTTAGTTAAAACAATATTTATGGTTACAGAGGTGGTGGTTTTATGAAACTTAGCAGTATTATGTAAGGTTACTCAAAAACATTTCTTTGAAAAAACGTGACTACCTTCCCTTTTGCAGAATGAATGTGGGTGGTATACAAATATGTTAGCAAGTAACACATAAGCGTCCAGAGATTGTGATTTATAATAATTACTCGCAGTGTTATCCTAGTTATTTACCATTATACATATAATTCATAATTAATAATTTAGTTAATCATCATATAAATTGATATTGTAAACTTATTACTACATAATCTGACTTACGATTAATTTGGTATAAAGCGGGTAGGACAATGATTAATTTTATATAAAGCGGGTAGGACTGCGATTATTTTGATATAAAAAAAGGTTTATTGCAAAATAATGAAGTAACAAACTACAATAAACCATTTGTGACTTACCAAGCAACAGCGGGTCGCGCTATTTTTGTAGAATTATTAGTGAAAAAAAAAAGAAAAAATTAACAGCTTTTATTTAAATTAATATAGACCATATAGACATTACAATATCTACAAAGAAGAGAAATCATTAAATAAAAATAAAAATTCAAAATAATTTAATATAAATTTGAAAAATGGAACACAAAATGGCGGATAATGATGGCGGATAACGATGGCGGATAATGGATAGGATGAGAAATAGAAAAAAATAAACAATTTATTATCATAGCGTTGATCGACGTTAGTTCGAACCCCTGCAATGAAACTGAGATTTCGGTGAAGGAAAACATCGTTATAAAACTGTGGCATTGTAGTAGGGCATTTTCAAATGCCCGCCTGGTTAGCTACAACTCTCAATGTGAAAATCTGTCGTCAAGCTCCTATAGATGTGTTCCGGAAGCTACACTTGAGGGCCAGTCCCCCTACTAGGTTTAGGGGCGTGCTACCATCTTGGGCCGCATCGTCACTAAACATCAAGTGAGATTTCTCCATAGCTGCGTTTACAATTTTTTTCTCCTCCGGGATGAAAAGTTTCTATAAAAGTTTATATATTTTACATATAAACACACAGTTGCTAAGTTACCGGGAAATACAGTAAAGTACGCGCATGCGCACATTTGCCATCTCACCGGGAGAGAATCGGGTACTTTTCTCCCGCGTGACAGGGACTAAAAGTGAACTTTTCATCCCGGAGGAGAAAAAAAATATTTAAAAGCGCGTTATGAAAAAAATATTAGAGTGATCTTTTACGATGCGCCCGCACATTATAACAAAAAGTCTACACTATGAAAGTACCATGCTAAACAACTTGTTTTATTATAATGAAGTTAGTAACACTAAATTTTATTTTTATAAATTATATGTCAGTGCCTTTCAGCTTTTCTAGACATAAATCAGAATTTTTGACTTAACCAATATGATTAACTACTTTAAAGGATAATTCATAATCCGGCCCAGGCCCGACCCGGTGTAACATGAACCATCCCTTAAGGTTCTTTTTTATTTTTTTTTCTACTCATCTATTAGCAGATATAAAAGTTATAACCGTTGTTTTTATATTTTTCAATAGGTATTTTTTTTTTTTTTTTTTTTTTTGGAACTGACTACACTGTTAGCCTTTGGGGCCCTAAAGCCGCTGCGGCTTTTACAGCTTCACCGGACTTGGGGGCGAGCGCAGAGGGCACTCAGCCGCGAAAGTTTTGTAGACGACTCGCACGAGGGTGCCAAAGTGGCCGGACCTCGGCTCGGGCGGTCGTCGCGTTCGCAAATAGGTCGCGATCTATTCGAATCCCTACACCTACGATTCGAGCTAACTAAATATACACATAGGCACGTTCCCTTTCTCCTGGGAGGAAGGAAGGAACCGTGCGTATGTGTATTCAGTAATCGGAATGTTTCTACACTAACTAGCGCTAACTAACTAGCGTAAAAAAGAAAAAAAAAAGGTCCCTCACAGAACCTATGTACCTGTGTGGTGTGCACGTGTGTATGTTCATACGTGTGTAGTGTTGTATGTAGGTAGCTAAGTGATGCACGTACAGTGTCACTTGTATCGCGCGGGCGGTTGCCTGACCCAAGGGTTTCACACCGAGGAACGGACCTAGGCTTGGGTTACCGCTAGAGAGGGTGGACGTGACGGGTGTGCTGGAGCGAAATTGACCGCCCGCCCTCTGCGGAGAGAACGGTGGTTACGCGGGCGTGGGCGCTGGCACGCTCTGTTTGGAGAGACGGATGTGTAATATTTATTCGAATTTTCGATGTGATCGTCGGGATCAATAAAAATATTGCGCGGCCGGCGTTTGCACCGGATGTCCGTGGGTGCCGGAACATAAGTGGCGGCTGTTTTTATTAACGGATTCGCGTGGTTCGACGCGGTGTCGAAATACGAACGGGAGAGCTGTTTAACGTAGGCATGTATCGAAGGAAGCTCCATATCTCTATGGAGATCTACGCTTCGAACATACCACGGGGCCCCGGTGAGACGATAGAGGAACCTATTCTGTATCGATTGTAACCGTTTGAAACTCGACTCGGACATATGTGCGAACACTGCGCAACTGTATGTCAAAATTGGTCGAATACACGTCTTGTAGAGCGTGAGCTTATGTCGCGTGGACATTTTACTCACCGAACACAACAGAGGATGCAACCGGCCCAGGACCCACGCGGCCCTGTTCCTAACCTTACGGATGTGGGGTCTAAAGGAGAGCCTACTATCTAGGGTTACCCCTAGATATTTGGTCTCTCTTACATACGGAATCGGATTATCGTAGAGCTTAACAGGTTTAAGCTTCCACGGTATCTGTGACGAATCCGCATCGAAGAGCATCGCGGCGCTCTTCGAGGGATTAACGGCTATACGCCACTCGTTAAACCACTTCCCGAGAGTGGTCACGGAGCGTTGGACTTTATGTCTGAGGTGGGATCTATTCCTATCTGAGGCATATAAGACTGTATCGTCAGCGTATAGCCCTACCTCGACCTCCGGGAGTCGAGGTAGGTCACTGACGTACAGGTTAAATAGGCTAGGAGCCAGGATCGAACCTTGGGGAACGCCTGAGCGTATTGGACGGGGCGTGGACAATTCACCTTCCACTCTATAGCGGAAGGTGCAATCTGTTAAATAGTCGCGAACAAACTCACGAGGAATAGTATAGGCTATTTATTATTAGGCTACAAGCCTCAGCTAGCTTTAAATATTGATTTTTGTTAAGTAAGTCGGAAGTGGCTGCCCTCCCGAACTGCTGTATCCGCGTGCGCTGCTGGCTTAAAGATTAAAGATACGTAAATAAAATGTTCTACAAAAATATTGGTCCTCAGCGTATTTAAAAAAATATATACATATATATATCATGTGCCTTATCTCTTATATATATATATCATGTGCCTTATCTCTTATATATAAGCCACAATATTGTATTTTGCAAACTTATTTTTGTTGAAGATTAAAAATTGATTTTTGAGCATTATTTTTAGGCATGGCATATTAATTCTTACGAACAAAAGTTACTTCATCATAAAGAAAATTTTATGAAGTAAAATTTTGCTTTTTTGGAGCATGTTATTTAGACACATAGTTTAGGAGACAATGAAAAATTAAAATAATTTGTACTTGCGGGAAGTGAGAACGATTATGGGACACAGCTACTTTCAAATACGACCAAAAAGCTACCTAAAATTGAGAAAATACTTTAAAAGTATTACCGTGAACATTTCTAAC
The DNA here is from genome assembly GCA_033032175.1 of Saturnia japonica. NCBI lineage: Eukaryota > Metazoa > Arthropoda > Insecta > Lepidoptera > Saturniidae > Saturnia > Saturnia japonica. The sequence goes on from CM065317.1 coordinate 3,371,565, forward strand.
AACATCACTTTGTCGCATTAATAATAATAATAACTTTATTTGACCATAACAAGATACAAAAATATGAGTCTTTTTCTAGGAAATACAATAGTTTTATTCTTAGTTAATGAAACCTAGCGCCTGAACTAGGCCGAGCCTGTATCTCAAACGTTAGTCTCTTCCCGTGATATATTATCACATAGTAATAAACATAGTATCTACATATGACATACCCTGTATAACACTGTTGTATCTTATTAACATTATCACAAATATATAATTTTAAAAGAGAAAACAAGGTACTTTGTAATTTTTTTTTGTTCCATAATAACCTACCTTACATTCATAATGTAGCAAGTTAGACTACAATATTGTGAACTTAACTCAAAAAAAATTGACACAAATGTAGACATGAGGTTGCGTTTCTTGTTTATGTATAAAAAAATATATATTTGTTATATGTGAAATACAGTATTTGGAACAACCACGACAATTCTATTACTTTACTTTATTTTATGATTACAAACAATTTTTCTATTTCTTCATAGTTCTATGTTTTTAGCCAGGATATTACTACTTCATTACATTTATGATTATTAAGACAATATATGTGCAATATTATAAAATAATATCTGGGCGACCGAGCTGTGCTCGGTGTCTTAAAAAGAAAAAAAGAAAAACACCTATCTAGGTAAACTTGGAATGTAAAGAACTATCAAAATGTAAAGTTTCATCGAAATCGTTGGAGCCGTATCCGAGAAACAAATTACATATATATATACAAGAATATAATAAGATATTAACTTAAGTTATACATATATGGCATTGGCAACAAAAATTCGTAGTATTAATGCTCAATAACAATTATTTAGCAAATAGTAAAAGAATGCAATATAAACAAATCCGTTTTTTTTGTATCTCTTGTAAAGTGACCCAATTTTACATTCGCGGTACTGAATGCCGAACAACGATATTATTTTAAAAGTACCTCCTTTTTAATATAAATACTTGACACAACTTTGTGAGTATCTATCGAAAATAGAGAACAATAAATCTGTCTGTCGATTACATACATTATAATTACTCTATATTATTTATTGCGTTTGATCATGACGATATTATGAAAAATGATTTCATGTCTTTATTCCTCTAAAGAAGATTTTCACAATATTGCATAAGTAGATACGGCATTGACGCTCTTTACATGTAATTGCTAATGATCTGCAATTGCCCTCAGTTCACTTTCGACTTAATACCGGCGTGAACGAGAAGAATCTTTTGTCCTTTTTGACCACATAGTTTCCCCCTTACGTTGTGATTTCCTATCTCTTTTGTGTCAACACGCTGATAACAAAATTTGTACCGTATTCAAATTGCTGTTTTTGAGAGTATAACGCGTCTATTTATAAAACGTCATTGTATTTTCAACATTCCCCGCTTTGTACAACATGCATCCATGTTAATAATCTTGTATAAACGGAATTTGAATAAACAATATATAGCTATGATCTATAGCATTTTATTTATTTTATTGTCTACTACTCTCTTATCGTAAAATTCGAATTATAAACTTCAAAAGGAGTTTATATCGGCATACTTTATAAAATCAATACCGACATTTAAAAAAAAAAAAGGATGATCCTTATAATGTAGATATATGCTCTCGCTGAGTTTTTGTACAACTTTTCAAGATCTACAGGTACGTACTACATTAATTTGATGTATCTCTTATGGTTTACTCAGCATAGACCATTTAAGTGCTCCAAAATCGTCGTTTTTCTTTATTGATTTGTATTTGCGAGTCTATTTCTGATATAAAAATAGTCAAAGTTTCTCCTTATAACATCAGCTGTCTGCCAGTGAAAGTTCCGTTAAAATCGGTACAACCGTTTCAGCCAGAACAAACAGACAACAATTTTAAATATTGGTCTCTTCTTATAAGTGTTTTATACTTTCACATGCATTTCTTAAAAAGCTGGTATTTTGACATTACAAACACTCTCAATTATATTTACTTGTATAAATTATTTTTTCTCTTAATGATGCAAACACAGACCAAGGAATTATTCTTTAAGTATAAGGATGCAAGTATGAATGTATTGTGTTAGCAAGTAAAATTAGTTTATATAACAGAAAACTTTATACACTACACTGTAGGTTATGCGCACTACTTATGTGTTCCCTTCTCTGTTTCCCTTTCTCTTTATACACACGCACATACTGTTGGCTGACAGTACCAACCTCTAGGAAAATGGATTGGTACCATCTGACGACCAACTCTATTACCGCGCGCGCTCATTGGTCAAATAAAAAAATACTGCCCGCACTACATGTGGATGCGTCAACTAAACAATATAGAGGGTCGCTAATCCACGAGCGGGGAGATTTAGAATATGAAAGAAATTACATTGAAACTGGATAAGTATAGAAGCAGCTGCACCGCTTATTCTACTATCACCTTTATTTGTGTTCTTCTGGTGCCTCAGCCTGGCAGCGCTTCTTCTCGGCCAACTCTTTAGGTTTGCGTCTTCGATAGCAGTGGACCAGCTGGATGTCGTGCAGCGTGCACAACTCCAACAAGCGGGATAATATAATACACGGTTCGAGATACATAGACTCGCGGCGGCGCGGCACGGCGTTGGTCAATCATAGATTGTCCTTAACAGGGACAGTGTGCGGTGCAGCGAAATAATAAAGAAAAAAAAACTAATAACAATTATTCTCCCAATCAATAATAAACTTAATTACTAATGATAAAGCATTAGGCGCTAACACTACACTTACACATTTCCGTCCCTTTTCACGAAATTACTCTTACAGATTGCAGGAAGGCGAAAGTAGAGATGTTATATATAAAATACACAAAGAGGGTACATGTACTGCCAACTATTCCACTACTCCGATCGTTTTCCACTAGGGCCAACTATACAAGCATTAATTAAATCATTGAAAATACTACGGAAAGATAACTTTTATGGCAGACGTACCATATCTTTCACAATGCATAATACTATATATAAAATACCAGTGGACGTTAGAGATTCAATAAATAGTAAAACATATTATAAAATACAAACTTAAAGAGTACTGCGTCAACTCAAGTGCATAAACATATAACATACAATTATATTAAAAACAGCAGTCCGTTGAATAAAACCTAAGGCCATGGCATGCAGAGACAATCATGTAACTAAAGTTACTTAAAGGTAAACAACCATATCTTTTGATTGCGGTGACTTAGAAGTTTCAATTTTCACAGCTCCAAGGGATTGCTAAACTGAGTGTTGAAATATTGGAATATTCCCCTGTTGTATCTTCAAATTTGATGGTCTAATGCCAATGAAGTTAGAATAGGACCACTTTTGAAGTATCCCCTTTCCAACAAAAAATGGATCGTCTAAATCGGTTCATAAACAAAGAATATGGCTAAACATCAATAAAAAAACCTGGAGATCCTCTTTTTCGGGGTAGCCTGGCTGAGCTTGTAGCTCAAGTCGCTGATCTTCTTAACAAAAAACTTCGTCCACACTGTCAGATTTTATTAGGGTTTTCTAGAGATTTTTTATGAAAGCTTGTGATATTTTACAGATATTTATTCTTTGGAATATAATTGAAACACACCGTTAAGGAGGACAGCTTCATAACTGTATTAAATGTATTGACGGTGGCGACATAGCTTCTTCGTGTGGTACCTACGCGTGGAAACTGAAGGCAAAGATGTTAGTGCCTTCTCCAGACGAAGCGAAAATACAACCGAATTGTGGTCCGAAGTTGTTAGTTCTCGGTCGACTCTCCACCCCTCAATCCTACCCAGGAGGGACTCACTGCAAGCCGTCACATCTATGCAGCTTCTGTGCATCCTGTCCCCCCTGAGTACCTCAAACGTCGGAGTAGTCCCAGTGTTAAGGATCTCCATCCCCATTTCATCCAAGAAGGAATGGTACGCCGCACCCCTACCGTCCTCCGAGCTACTACCCCACCAGTGGCTCCATGCATTCGCATCCCCTGCCACTATGAGGTGTTCGGTGTCGAGTTTCTCGCATACTATTTTTATCCGATTTAAATAGGGCTCTATGTCATTGTTCCCCTCCAGGTAGATTGACACCACTCCAAGTTTCAGCCCCCCCCCGACCAGCAAGACAGCCGCCTCCGTCTCGGTCACCAACTGTGGGTCGTGAATGACCTCCAGACGATCACCGAAAACGATGACGGCAGCCTTAACCGGTTTATCACGGTTTAGGGTACACTGAATTACTCGCGTTCCAGGATGCTCTTTCATGGTACCCGTTGACCCCACATAGGGTTCCTGAACGAGGGCCACCACTACTCCTAAATCCTTTGCTACTTGATGTAGCTCCGCGGTCGCAGTCTTGGAGCGTTGAAGGTTTGCCTGAATGCCCCGGGCTTGTTAGGGCTCCTTAGGGTTGATAGGTCCTTCCTGTGTGTCATTGCACCTTGACCACAGGTCTCTTGCCGACTCCGATAGTCTTTTTAAGTTTTTGGCGCACCCCCCTGCCCCTAAGGCAGGGAGGCCTTTAATTTAAAGTAAAATAAAAATGTCCCATTGTCCTCCCTCTTCTGCCGTCATGGCAAATAACGTTACCGACCTGGCCACTTGCATAGGCAAGTTGCAAGCCAGGATGAAAGCGCTGGAATTTCAATACCAGCGCTATCAAAATTTCGTCGTATTACGGTGTCCCTCTCTAGACGAGGAATACCGTAATCTACCTGAGAACGCCTGCGTGCGTCGCACCGCTGCGACCGCGACCCGTCATGAGGCAGTTTCAAGTAGCGAGGCGGCCGCTTCAGGTAGCAAGGCGGCCGATGACGTCACGGCCGCGACCGTTATACCGACTGGCGCCGCGCCAGTCGGCGCCGCGCCCAAACGTCTCACGCGCAGCGCTGCGCGTCCGTCCGCCGCGTCATCCGGGGCCGTGGCCACGTCTACGGCCACGCCCCCTGTCCCGACTAGCCAATCGCGCGGGTCAAGCCCCGCCTCCGTCAGGCGAGGGCCGCGTAATTCGCGGTCACAATCTAGGGTTACCAAAAATAGCCCGTACGTCCGTCCCGCGCGATCCACGGAAACCGCGTTAAAGACGAAAAATTCGTTTTCGGCCCTTCCGGTCGAACAAGACTCGTCCGCGAGTCCGGATCCATCTCCGGAGATGGATACCGAGAACGACGGCTTCACCGTCGTGGCGTCGCGTAAGCGAACGGCGCGTAGCAGTCCGACTGCTCAACCGGCGCCTAAGGTAATAGCTAAGGCAGCAATCAGGGGCGCCGCCGCCCCCGCGTCCTCCCAGCTCCCCGCGCCCGCCGGCGGGAAAAAAGAGCGTGCCCCACCTCCAATCATAATCCGGGACAAGGCGGCCTGGATGGGAGTCTGCAATGAAATGCGCAGACTCAAACTCGAGTATCACAAGGCTAGGAATATAGTCAACGGGATTTCCATTTCGGTGAGTTCTTCGGAAACTCACCGCAAACTCACCACCCTCCTCCGGCAGAAAGGTCTGCAATTCTACACCTATTCTCTCGCGGAGGAGCGCGTCCTCCGAGTGGTCATCCGCCGCATTCCGGTGGAGCTCGACCCGTCGGAGGTGTGCTCCTCGCTCAAGGAGCAAAGTTATCCCATCCGGGAAGTACACACGGATGTACAGTAAAGATAAGCGGCCACTACAAATGGTAGTGGCCATATTGGACCTTTCCCCCGAGGGAAAGGCCATCTTCCAGCTAGAGACGGTGTGCGGGCTCTCCGGGATTAACGTGGAGCCCCCATACAAAAACCACCAGCCTGCGCAGTGCCACAACTGCCAGCTGTACGGGCACGCCGCTAGTAACTGTCATTCTCGTCCGCGGTGCGTAAAGTGCCGAGAGGACCACCCCACACGGGAGTGCACGCGCGAGCGTGACTCCGTCGTCCCCCCGAGCTGCGTGTTATGCGGGGAGGAGGGGCATCCCGCGAATTATCGCGGTTGCCCAAGCCAAGAAATATTTTTATGGCTAAACATCAATAAAAAAACCTGGAGATCCTCTTTTTCGGGGTAGCCTGGCTGAGCTTGTAGCTCAAGTCGCTGATCTTCTTAACAAAAAACTTCGTCCACACTGTCAGATTTTATTAGGGTTTTCTAGAGATTTTTTATGAAAGCTTGTGATATTTTACAGATATTTATTCTTTGGAATATAATTGAAACACACCGTTAAGGAGGACAGCTTCATAACTGTATTAAATGTATTGACGGTGGCGACATATTGGTGTGTTTAATTATATTCCAAAGAATAAATATCTGTAAAACATCACAAGCTTTCATCAGGTTATGGGCCCAGAACGCTCATTGCATGTTGATTGTTTTGTCGGATATTTATTTTTTGGATTGCTACGGTCAAGTAGCATAATACGACAAGTTGGACTTCGTCGGTGACTGGCTGGTAAAAGCCAAAAGCAAAGGTGGACGGCGTGGGACCGGTAAAGGTCAACCAACACACTGCGGTAAAGCAATACAACCATGGATTTCCTCGGAAACATATCGACAGCCGGGTTGAGCGGCCAACAACCTCTAGAAGGTATAGAAAATTGGAGCACGTGGTCATTTAAAACTAAAGTCATGCTACGGACGGTGGATCTATTAAGTGTCGTAGATGGTACGTTCGAGCTTCCCTCAAATGAGAAGGCGGATCAACATGAAAAATGGATGAACAAAGATGCAAAAGCGCAAGGTATGGTGGTAACACATTTATCAGAAAAGGTAATACCACAAATTCTTAGTAAGCTACATACAATTTATGAGCAACGTGGGGAGTTGTCAGTGCATATTCTCCAGCAGAAGTTCTTCATGGTTAAATTCGAAGAGAAAGAATCAATATCTCAGTTATTAGGCAGATTTGAAAGTATCTTGCACAAACTGAAAAACATAAATGTAGAAGTAAGCCAAAGCATGGTTATTACCAAGATAACATCATCGCTTCCCACTCACTATCAACACTTCGTGTCAGCGTAGGAGTCGGTGCCAGTACAGAATCTTACTATGGAAGAACTGACAGCAAGGCTTCTCACTGAAGAGCAACGTGTCACTTCAAAGCGAGAAGTAGAAGAAGAGGCTACAGCGTTAGCATCCAGGTCTGTGAGAAAATGTTTTCAGTGTGGTAAAATAGGACATATGAAAAAGGACTGTAAAGTAATATCTAAAATTAATTGTCACTGGTGTAAAAAGAATAATCACAAATCGATTGATTGTTGGTTTAAAAGCAGTAAAAGCAAAGTAAATATTTTTGTGGACAAAAATAAGTTCAACAATAACAACAAGCATTCACTGTGTATCCATTGTTATCATGGCATTACAGTCAGGTAGACAGTTATGATTGGATAATGGACAGCGGTACCTCAGAACATATGTGTCATGATAGTAAAATATTTACAGAGTATAATAGGTTTGAATATCCTAGACCTATTGTCATAGGTGACGGTAAAGTCATTCAAGCGTTAGGTATTGGTACTATTTACTTAGAAGCTTATAATGGTAAAGAATAGATTAGTACAACACTAAATAATGTGTTACATGTTCCAAATATAAAAATAAATTTATTCTCAGCAAGTTCAGCTCCTGATCGTGGATATAACATGACTATAAACAAAGAGTGGTGTTATTTTAGGAAATATATTAATAAAAATGTTAGTGCACTAGCCTATCGCCAAAATAACTTGTTTATTATGAAATTTAGAATAAATAATATTGGAAATGCTTATGTAGGTAAGTTAAATGATAGTATAACTGAATGGCATAAGAAAATGTGCCATCAGAACATTGACCAAGTAAAAGATATGTTAAAAAAGTGTAATATAGATTTTATTATAGATAAACAGGAGTCAACATATAAACTATGTCTTCTTGGTAAATTACATAAACAACCATTTCCATTGAGTAACAGTAGGGCAGAACACCCTGGTCAGATTTTACATATGGATTTATGTGGTAGTATGGAAACTAAATCATTAGGTGGTGCTAGATATTACTTATTAATAAAAGATGACTACACAAAGTATAAAACAGTTTATTTTCTAAAAAACAAGGGTGAAACAATAAATAAAATAAAAGTTTTTTTGAATTTTGTTATTAAAAATTTAGGATATAAAGTACAAATGATAAGGTCTGATTGTGGACTACAATTTATAAATAAAGAAATGAAAGTTTTTTTATATAATTTAGGTACTGTTCACCAAACTAGTGTTCCCTACACAGCCCAACAAAATGGGTGTATAGAACGTGAAATACGTACAGTAACAGAAGGATCTAGAACCATATTAATTCAGAGTGGCTTAGATAAATCTCTTTGGGCTGAAGCTGTTAATACAGCTGTGTTTGTTCTCAACCGAACAGGTAAAAGTAGAATAAGAAATGTTACTCCATATGAGCTCTGGCACAAAACTGGTGTATATAACATAAATAATTTAAAAATATTTGGATCAAAAGTAGGAGTACACATTCCAGACCAAAAACGTAAAAAATGGGATAGTAAAGCTGAAATAGGTTACTTTGCAGGTTTTAGTGAAAGTCATAGGGGTTTAGAATTTATTTTCTATTAAAAAATGATGTTTTAGTAAAAAGAGAGGTAACATTCCTATCAGATAATATGAGTAACAAGAATGTAAAAAAAGAAAATAATAATTGTCATAAACAAAGTATTACACCCTCAGTAATAACTAATGAGTTTGAAAAAGATGAGACTGATAAGGAAGATCAAGAAGAATATCATAGTTTCTGTGAACAAGATGATGCAGAAATAATACAGTCACCAGATCTTGAAAAGAGCTTAAAAATTCCTATAAATAAAACTTTAAGCTCAAAAAGTAAAAGAGAACCTTGTGAAGCAAAGTCAGAAGAAAAAAGTGCTATTGATATGCCAAATGAAATTGTAGATAAAGATCAGAAAGTAAAAAAGTCATCAAAAGGCAGAATACTAAAGAAACCATTGCGGTTTCTCAATTATGACACAAACTTTGTATCAATTAACAAGGAACCAATCAATCTGGAAGAAGCTCTGATCTCCGAAGAAAAAGAAGAATGGGAGAAGGCTATGAAGATTGAGCTAGATACTCTTAAAGAAAATAACACATGGACAGAACTAAGTAGTTTTCCAGATGGTATTAAAATTATTTCTAGTAAATGGGTTTTCAAGGTCAAACAAGTAGGTAAAGAATAGGTGTATAAGGTAATACTTTTAGCTAGAGGGTTTAAACAGTCAAATGGTGATTTAGATGTATATTCACCGGTAGCTAAGTTGCCAACATTTAGAGTTTTTTTGACAGTCGCAAATAAATTACAACTTCCAGTTCATCAGATGGATGTTGTCGGTGCCTTTTTGCATGGTGATATTAATGAAGAAGTATACTTGAAATAACCAAGTGGCGAAACATGCAAACTAAATAAATCATTATATGGTTTGAAAAAGTCTCAAAAGAACTGGAATACAAAGTTTGACGATTTTATGATTTAAAAAAACTCATTAGATCTAAAAATGATCATTACCTGTATTTTAGGAAGGAAAATGAGTGTAAAATATTTGTTTTATTATTTGTTGATGATATGGTTATGTTTTGTTCTGAAACTAAGGCTTTAAAGGACTTTAAAAGAGAGTTAGATAAAAACTTCAAAATGAAAGATTTAGGTTTAGCAAAAAGTTATGAAGCTGTACTCCATATTGGTGTGTTTCAATTATATTCCAAAGAATAAATATCTGTAAAACATCACAAGCTTTCATCAATTTTTACCAACTTTATCATTTTTCTCAACTTAGTTACGCGCACAGCGGTTTGCAAGTTGCGGGATTTCAAACGTACTACATTTTTTTTATAGAGGGTAGCACTTGTGTTTATTTAAAGTGCGTTCAGGTAGAGTAGTAGACAGATTCATTCCATTTCATTAATAAAACTAATATAGAAAAAGATTCGTGCTAACATATACCTAATAAAAACATGGAAAATAGATCTTTCGGTGATCGCTGTTGGTTTTGATTTACCAACAGATACATTGCCGTCATTTTAAGATTTATAAAATTTTATTGGGTTATTCATAGGCAACTTCGCATTCATAGACCTGCAGGAGGTTGGTGATAATAGATAATATTGACACCGTTGACTTGTCTAACCTAGTTGTGTGTTATGTCCTCCATCAAGGGTTCAGGGATTAGCATTTAAGTGCAGTGGAAGACTTCACATCTGATCCTTCGATGGAGTGAGGGGTGACAAAATATTAGCCTGCGCTTCGCGAGCTGGGAAATTTGTAACAATTCATATTACAAATTATTACAAGCTATACTCATTCAAATAAATTCATCACTACTATTACTATACTACTGGTGTCTACTCTGAGGGAAGAAGCTACACAATTTACAAGTAATAGTCAAGGAATAGTTTACGAATGTCTAGTCAACAGTCGGTCACGTCATCTCCCAACACCAATTCTTCTCCTGGTGAGATTAAAAGTTTATACAATATAACAAATGGCCGCATTATGAGGATCTTTAGTCCCGTGGCCCAAGCACAGTTCTAACCAACAATTACAAGAGGTTTTACCAACGTTATCAAACGCTTACGCGTAACACAAACCGGCACGATCTTCAAGACAATCACAAGTGGCCGCAACAGGGGTAAAATATCTCGTCCCCTGGCCCAACAAACGCATATTTAATCAACTCATAATAATTAGGTACTGATAGGTAATGTACAAATTACATCGCCAGCCGGTCAAAAAAAAAACATAACTTGTCCAACAATCTAAAATGACGCGACGTCTTACGTGATGTAAGTGACAGCTTTCCAGCGCGAAAGTTACATAAAGACTACTTATGTTGCTAGACGCCGGTCCCGAACACTTGTAGTCATTTTTGTTTTATAGTAGCTCGGTAAATTGTCGGTACTGTCCCTGATGGTAACTACAGTATAATCCTATCACAACGGCGATTACCGTGAGATCGTAATCCATCGATGGTCGCCGCCGTCATGCCGGCCTGTATTAATTTAACTGGATATACATAGGATGATCCCAAAACGCGACACGAAATAGCGAGTCACTATAACGGACTATTCACCGTACGCATCGTAGTAGCAACCCAGCCGAGCAAACCAGCCCATCGCTATTTCTTAGTTCGTTAATCAGCAGGTGCACCACATGCAGTTGAGGTTGGCTTGACCGTCTCAGCTTTGAAGATTTAATTCGACACCCTTTATCATTTTCATTAACATCTTCTGTTCTGATTTCCATTCCCATTTATCCAAGCCAACCCGTATACAAGTTCTCTTATCATATTATTGCTTCTAATATATTTACCAATTTTACACCCTTTCCAAGCTTTATAAACAGTTCCAAACACGATTAGAATGCGAGCATAACATAGAAAATAGTTTCATAGAACTCGCAATGGATACGCGAGGCGAACAAAACCGACAGGAGCGCTTCTACTAGGAACACAAACAAAACTGAAATGTAAACATTTTGCATAAAGTTGAAAACCACATTCTATATGCAAGCAGACCTAAGTGCTCGGAAATCCACGAGTGCGCATTTATCCTGGAATATGTTTAAACTTTATTAAAACCGTGCATTCATAAATATTAATTTTTCTATCATAACTATTGCCTTTAGAGCCATCCAAAACAACAATTCAATCATGAGAGTTAAATAAGTATTGCTAAATGCTTGTTGTTGCTGTATTAAATAAATGGTTGTGTAACAATACCTTCTTTAATTGAATATTCAAATTTGCTACGCATATTTGACCGGTAGGCCACTACAGACTTCAGCAACGGGCTGTCAATGATACAGACGTCGCTGAAAACTTAGAACCCTTCCAGCTACTAAGATATATTGCTACGCATGTTTTTCTGGATCATAATGGAAGTTCTCAAGAGTTTTTTGATTTTATCCCATCATTTCCCTTCCATTAAAGAATTTCGATGGTCTTCAAAGAAACGAACATGAAAGTTCGTAAATTCTTACCTTGGCCATATCTTCTCCCTCCTAAAATATTGGGTCTTTCAAACGAGGCTTTCGGGGAAGGAAAACCTCGTATTGAAACCATAGCATGGTGGTATGGTATTTTCTAAAACTTGTCCTCAAGCACCTATAGGTGTGTTCCAGCAGCTGCACTTGAGGTCCAGTACCCCCACTAGGCTTAAAGTGAAACATTCTTGGGCCACATCGTCATTAACATCAGCTGAGATTTTAGCTATAATGCTAAACCTATAACGAATTTTAAGAAGTGCGAGACGAAGTATTTCAGTAAGCCGGCACACAATCGCGACTTTTGATGAAAACTGTTATTCGCTATTGTTATTCTTGTCGCCACTGTCGGTGGACTATACCGTAGTAATGATCAGGCTACAGTCATTTTGCCGAGCTAGAATTTTAAATTTCACCCATGTTTTTACAATATACATTCCAGTTTTAAACAATAATCGTATTTATTGATTCTTCAGACTCCAAGACTTGCCCTATAACTGTACCCTTGTAGTTTATTCATTTCGTATTATTATTTTTAAATACCATAGTACTGTCTATGGTTTCTGAGGTTCTTGAAACCCTCTCACTCTACAAATGAACCCTTTGGCTCCTAAAGTCATACAAAATGGGGGTGCCTTCGTAAAATTGGTATAAATATAATTCATGGGAGTCAAGTTATAAACATCTATCTCTGCGTGTATTTAGTGATACATGTAGTATTACAAGCGTTCATAGGCTACAGTAGCCGCTTATTATTATGAGGGCCGTATGCTTGTTTGCCACCTAGTATTTAAAAAGTTTTTGAAATGATAAATATTTTGTTCATATTTTAAGCAATTTACATGTCAACGGAAATCGTAAAACATTGTTGTGTTGTTTAGTTATTGCGTCATTTATTTAGTAATTCATAATTATAGTTAATATTATTAATTATTATGTTTGTAATACTTATACAATACAAATGCAAACGTTTATCATCTTGTCCAGTTCTTTTGAAATATGTTTACCAGAAACACATTTTTTTCTAATATTGAATAGAAAAAAGATGTCGTCATTGGGGGATATTATACAAGTAAAAATATAATATAAATAACGTTTTGTTAAGTAATTAATAATAGTTTTAACATTAATAAATTGATAATGTAATATTACCAACACACAAAACATATTATCGTTTGTCAACAGTCCGTTGGAATGACTGGTCAATGCATTTTGAACGTTTGCCAAAAAATTTACATGCGTCCAGTTCATTGCGTTAACAAAGGACCCTATTTTTCAATAAGGTTAATGCGAGAATATTAATAACGATGGTCTAACTATATTATACTACTGTTTATTTATAGAGTTAGAAAAGTAGGTACAATGTCATATTATGATACATTTAAGTAAAACATAAAATGAATACGGTTGTTTGAAACCAAAAATATGTCGTGATGGCTAAGCCATTGTAAATGTAATCCCTCGGAAAGAGACTTGGCCCAGTATTGGTAAACAGACAAGCTTATTGCTTTCGTTGAAGAATACTTTTTTAATGCCCACCTCGTCAGCTACCACTCTCAAGTTGAAAATCTGTTGCCAAGCACTAGTGTGTTCCGGCAGCTGCATTTGAAGGCCAGTCTTCCATTAGGCTGAGCATGCTACAATTTAGGGCCACCTCAACATTTAAGATCAGGTGAGATTTTAGGCAAAACGATAAAATCTATAACAATGAAAAAAATGAAATCAAAGCATGGTATGAGGCCATTTTCTATAGCTCGCCTGATTAGGCACCATCTAGAGTTTAAGCTCAGAAAAGCACCAGGTCCCGACGGGATCAGGAATGAAGTACTTAGGCTTCTTGGTCTGCATCTTCAATGTAGCCATAGTCCACTGCCATTTTCCAGCCGCCTGGAAAAAGGCAATAGTCATAGGTATCCGTAAGCCCGGCAAGAGCGCGTCGCTTCCCGACAGCTATCGCCCGATCAGTCTCCTAAATACTTTAGGGAAAATTTACGAGCGGATCCTTCTGAACCGTCTCAAGCCAATAATAGAGGAGAAAGACCTCTATCCGCCTGAGCAATTCGGTTTCCGTGCTAGATATTCTTGCACTCATCAAGTGCACCGCCTCACGGAGCACGTTGCATTTAATTTTGCTGAACTTTATAAACCCCGCCGTACACTTGCGGTCTTTTTCGACGTGGCCAAGGCCTTTGATAAGGTCTGGCACGAGGGATTGATTTACAAGTTGTACCGCTTTGAAGTCCCCGATAGGCTAATTAAAATAATTCGCGACTATTTAACAGATCGCACCTTCCGCTATAGAGTGGAAGGTGAATTGTCCACGCCCCGTCCAATACGCTCAGGCGTTCCCCAAGGTTCGATCCTGGCTCCTAGCCTATTTAACCTGTACGTCAGTGACCTACCTCGACTCCCGGAGGTCGAGGTAGGGCTATACGCTGACGATACAGTCTTATATGCCTCAGATAGGACATAGCGTTGATCGACGTTAGTTCGAACCCCTGCAATGAAACTGAGATTTCGGTTAAGGAAAACATCGTTATAAAACTGTGGCACTGTAGTAGGACATTTTCAAATGCCCGCCTGGTTAGCTACAACTCTCAATGTGAAAATCTGTCGTCAAGCTCCTATAGATGTGTTCCGGAAGCTACACTTGAGGGCCAGTCCCCCTACTAGGTTTAGGGGCGTGCTACCATCTTGGGCCGCATCGTCACTAAACATCAAGTGAGACTTCTCCCTAGCTGCGTTTACAATTTTTTTTCTCCTCCGGGATGAAAAGTTTCTATAAAAGTTTATATATTTTATATATAAACACACAGTTGCTAGGTTACCGGGAAATACAGTAAAGTACGCGCATGCGCACATTTGCCATCTCACCGGGAGAGAATCTGGTACTTTTCTCCCGCGTGACAGGGACTAAAAGTAAACTTTCCATCCCGGAGGAGAAAAAAATATTTAAAAAGCGCGTTATGAAAAAAATATTAGTGATCTTTTACGATGCGCCCGCATATTATAACAAAAAGTCTATTATATTTTTCAATAGGTACCTAGTAGTTTTTACTTGTAAAATTGAAAGTAATCTAGTCTACTATTGAGGCTGATATGGGTGGCCTCAATATGATATCAAGACCATACCTAGCAGTACGATGAGAAAATTAAACAAAGCTCTAAAAATAAATAATGTAAGGTTACTCAAAAACATTTCTTTGAAAAAACGTGACTACCTTCCGTTTTGCAGAATGAATGTGGGTGGTATACAAATATGTTAGCAAGTAACACATAAGCGTCCAGAGATTGTGATTTATAATAATCACTCGCAGTGTTATCCTAGTTATTTACCATTATACATATAATTCATAATTAATAATTTAGTTAATCATATGAGGAGTTGGGAACTGAGATACGGCTGTTAGTTTTAATTCACCTGGTTGAATACTCTTGGGAGATATCTTGTGGCCTAGGTAAGTGATTTCCGTCTGTAAAAATGCACATTTGTTCATATTTAATTTTAGGTTTTCGGACTGAAATTTGTTTAGTACCATCTCGAGTAACACGAATACCCGACGCTACGTCTCCTCGCAAATCGGCACGTTATCGTAGTTTCCAATTATGTGCACCTTGATGATAGAGGTCCCTGGCGGTAATCTTTCCTGGCAGGCCGTAGCCACTTTGAAGGCAGTTTCTTTCGGCCGCATCCACGGAGACTGGAAATTCTGATTCAACGGTTTGGAGTGTGGCTGCACCATTTTTGATAGTTAATGATATCCCATCGCTATTTATGACGGGCTGGCCGATCAACAAATTTACTCCGTTCATATTCACATCTGTTAGTTGAGCTTTGCAAAGTATGTCAATGTCGTCAAGTTGCAGTCTAAATTGAACTTCCCCTTGGCTCGCGATGACATAGACGTATGCTGGCTTAACCTCCAAGTTAAGAAGTTTTGAGACACCTCTATTGAGTAAATTAACTTGACTACCCGTGTCCAAGCTTCCATTCTTCCTATGAGTAGTCGTATTCTTCCAGACGGTTATACCATTTACGTGCTTGACCCCTCAGCTTGTCTTGTAGGTGGAAGGATTTCGTATTTTCGTCCCAACTGTGGATCTCGCCAAGTTGATCAATCTTCTTCAGCCAAGTTGTCACAGTGTAATCTTCATTCTCTGGATCAAATTCAGGGATCAAAGATGCAGCTTGGTGTTTCTTCGGAGGCTGGTCATCCAGCAGTTTTTAACATTTTCCTTGCAGGTGGCGTAGTTGTGTGATAGTTTTAACATTTTCCTTGCAGGTGGCGTAGTTGTGCTATCAGATTGGTGGTCGGCGTCAACAGGGTTTGGTCTGCTGGTCGACGATTCCATGTCCCAGTTACAAGGCCGGGAACGTTTAGACACTGATGCTTGACGGGTCTTCATTGTGGTTTTGATTATATCCCACTTCCGAGATGTTAAAACTTGTGGGTCTTGTGGAATAATAGTCCAATAGTTTAATATTTCGTGGTTTATTCAGACAGAGTATCGTTGTCTAAGAGGTTACTTTCACGAATGCATCCTTCAAGGTTTGACGTACCCGCTTTTATATCAAAATAATCGCAGTCCTACCCGCTTTATATAAAATTAATCATTGTCCTACCCGCTTTATACCAAATTAATCGTAAGTCAGATTATGTAGTAATAAGTTTACAATATCAATTTATATGATGATTAACTAAATTATTAATTATGAATTATATGTATAATGGTAAATAACTAGGATAACACTGCGAGTAATTATTATAAATCACAATCTCTGGACGCTTATGTGTTACTTGCTAATATATTTGTATACCACCCACATTCATTCTGCAAAACGGAAGGTAGCCACGTTTTTTTCAAAGAAATGTTTTTGAGTAACCTTACACTATATTATTTATTGCGCTTGATCATGACGATATTATGAAAAATGATTTCATGTCTTTATTCCTCTAAAGAAGATTTTCACAATATTGCTTAAGTAGATACGGCATTGACGCTCTTTACATGTAATTGCTAATGATCTGCAATTGCCCTCGGTTCACTTTTGACTTAATACCGGCGTGAACGAGAAAAATCTTTTGTCCTTTTTGACCACATAGTTTCCCCCTTACGTTGTGATCTCCTATCTCTTTTGTGTCAACACGCTGATAACAAAATTTGTACCGTATTCAAATTGCTTTTTTTGAGAGTATAACGCGTCTATTTATAAAACGTCATTGTATTTTCAACATTCCCCGCTTTGTACAACATGCATGCATCCATGTTAATAATCTTGTAACGGAATGTGTCAAGAATAATAATATTAAGATATACTTGATTAAGAAGTTTAATTTGAATAAACAATATATAGCTATGATCTATAGCATTTTATTTATTTTATTGTCTACTACTCACTTATCGTAAAATTCGAATTATAAACTTCAAAAGGAGTTTATATCGGCATACTTTATAAAATCAATACCGACATTTAAAAAAAAAATGGATGATCCTTATAATGTAGATATATGCTCTCGCTGAGTTTTTGTACAACTTTTCAAGATCTACAGGTACGTACTACATTAATTTGATGTATCTCTTATTGTTTACTCAGCATAGACCATTTAAGCACCCCAAAATCGTCATTTTTCTTTATTGATTTGTATTTGCGAGTCTATTTCTAATATAAAAATAGTCTAAGTTACTCCTTAAACCATCAGCTATCTGCCAGTGAAAGTTCCATTAAAATCGGTTCAACCGTTTCAGCCAGAACAAACAGACAAAAATTTTAAATATTGGTCTTTTCTTATAAGTGTTTTATACTTTCACATGCATTTCTTAAAAAGCTGGTATTTTGACATTACAAACACTCTCAATTATATTTACTTGTATAAATTATTTTTTCTCTTAATGATGCAAACACAGACCAAGGAATTATTCTTTAAGTATAAGGATGCAAGTATGAATGTATTGTGTTAGCAAGTAAAATTAGTTTATTTAACAGAAAACTTTATACACAACACTGTAGGTTATGCGCACTACTTATGTGTTCCCTTCTCTGTTTCCCTTTCTCTTTATACACACGCACATACTGTTGGCTGACAGTACCAACTTCTAGAAAAATAGATTGGTACTATCTGACGACCAACTCTACTACCGCGCGCGCTCATTGGTCAAGGTCAAATAAAAAAATACCCCCCGCACTACATGCGGATGCGACAACTTAACAATATAGAGGGTCGCTAATCCACGAGCGGGGAGATTAAGAATATGAAAGAAAAAACCTTGAAACTGGATAAGAATAGAAGCAGCTGCACCGCTTATTCTACGATCACCTTTATTTGTGTTCTTCTAATGCCTCAGCCTGGCAGCACTTCTTCTCGGCCAACTCTTTAGGTTTGCGTCTTCGATAGCAGTGGACCAGCTGGGTGTCGTGCAGCGTGCACAACTCCAACAAGCGGGATAATATAATACACGATTCGAGATATATATAGACTCGCGGAGGCGCGGCACGGTGTTGGTCAATCATAGGCTGTCCTTAACAGGGACAGTGTGCGGTGCAGCGAAAAAATAAAGAAAAAAAAACTAATAACAATTATTCTCCCAATCAATAATAAACTTAATTGCTAATGATAAAGCATTAGGCGCTAACACTACACTTACACATTTCCGTCCCTTTTCACGAAATTACTCTTACAGATTGCAGGAAGGCAATACACAAGGAGGGTACATGTACTGCCAACTATATCCACTAAAACCACGGAAAGATAACTTTTATGGCAGACGTACCATATCTTTCACAATGCCTGGCTTGCAACGCTTGGCTTCGCTTTCGGATGGATAAAGACGGATTTTGACGAACGTACGCCTCAACTTCTTCAATTGTTTCTTCATCGCGAACTGAACGAGGACGACCAGAGTTTTAAATTTTAACTGTCGCACCTGTATTCCCGAACATCCTGATCCATTTCCTAATGCTATCGTCACTTGGCGCGTGGCGTGTACTATATTCCGCACGATAGAGACGTTGAGCAGTCACTATTGAATCACCATTACGATAATACGCTCGTACGCAAAATTCGCGATGCGTCCCCGAGTACTGTTCCATCGTGACTAAAACTCCACAAAATGGCGGACGCCACGAACCCCTCCCCGCACCCTTTAGACGCCCCGTTTCGAATATGGCGCGAAAACAAATACCCGATACCCTTTCTGGACACCTTGTACTATATATAAAATACCAGTGGACGTTAGAGATTCAATAAATAGTAAAACATATTATAAAATACAAACTTAAAGAGTACTGCGTCAACTCATGTGTATAAACATATAACATACAATTATATTAAAAACAGTAGTCCGTTGAATAAAACCTCAGGCCATGGCATGCAGAGACAATCATGTAACTAAAGTTACTTAAAGGTAAACAACCATATCTTTTGATTGCGGTGACTTAGAAGTTTGATTTTTTCACAGCTCCAAGGGATTGCTAAACTGAGTGTTGAAATATTGAGCATTCCCCTGGTGTATCTTCAAATTTGATGGTCTAATACCAATCAAGTTAGAATAGGACCATTTTGAAGTATGCCCTTTCTAACGAAAAAAGGATCGGTAAGTCGGTTCATAAACAAAGAAGTTATGGCTAAACCTCATTAAAAAAATCCTGGAGATCCTCTTTTTCGGGGTAGCCTGGCTGAGCTTGTAGCTAAAGTCGCTGATCTTCTTAACAAAAAACTTTGTCCACACTGGCAGATTTTATTAGGGTTTTATAGAGATTTTTACCAACTTTATCATTTTTCTCGCTACGTTACGCTCAGGGCGGTTTGCAAGTTGCGGGATTTCAAACGTACTACATTTTTGTATAGAGGGCAGCACTTGTGTTTATTTAAAGTCCGTTCAGGTAGAGTAGTAGACAGATTCATTACATTTCATTAATAAAACTAATATAGAAAAAGATTCGTGCTAACATATACCTAATAAAAACATGGAAAATAGATCTTTCGGTGATCGCTGTTGGTTTTGATTTATCAACAGATACATTGCCGTCATTTTAAGATTTATGAAATTTTATTGGGTTATTCATAGGCAACTTCGCATTCATAGACCTGCAGGAGGTTGGTGATAATAGATAATATTGACACCGTTGACTTGTCTAACCTAGTTGTGTGTTATGTCCTCCTTCAAGGGTTCAGGGATTAGCATTTAAGCGTAGTGGAAGACTTCACATCTGATCCCTCGATGAAGTGAGGGGTGACAAAACATTAGCCTGCGCTTCGCGAGCTGGGAAATTTGTAACAATTCATATTACAAATTATTACAAGCTATACTCATTCAAATAAATTCATCACTACTATTACTATACTCATTCAAATAAATTCATCACTACTATTACTATACTACTGGTGTCTACTCTGACGGAAGAAGCTACACAATTTACAAGTAATAGTCAAGGAATAGTTTACGAATGTCTAGTCAACAGTCGGTTTAGTAAACAGTCATCTCCCAATACCAATTCTTCTCCTGGTGAGATTACAAGTTTATACAATATAACAAATGGCCGCATTATGAGGATCTTTAGTCCCGTGGCCCAAGCACAGTTCAAACCAACAATTACAAGAGGTTTTACCCACGTTATCAAACGCTTACGCGTAACACCAACCGGCACGACCTTCAAGACAATCACAAGTGCCCACAACAGGGGTAAAATATCTCGTCCCCTGACCCAACAAACGCATATTTAATCAACTGATAATAATTAGGTACTGATAGGTAATGTACAAATTACATCGCCAGCCGGTCAAAAAAAAACATAACTTGTCCAACAATCCAAAATGACGCGACGTCTTACGTGATGTAAGTGACAGCTTTCGAGCGCGAAAGTTACATAAAGACTACTTATGTTGCTAGACGCCGGTCCCGAACACTTGTAGTCATTTTTGTTTTATAGTAGCTAGGTAAATTGTCGGTACTGTCCCTGATGGTAACTACAGTATAATCCTATCACAACGGCGATTACCGTGAGATCGTAATCCATCGATGGTCGCCGCCGTCATGCCGGCCTGTATTAATTTAACTGGATATACATAGGATGATCCCAAAATGCGACACGAAATAGCGAGTCACTATAACGGACTATTCACCGTACGCATCGTAGTAGCAACCCAGCCGAGCAAACCAGCCCATCGCTATTTCTTAATTCGTTAATCAGCAGGTGCACCACATGCAGTTGAGGTTGGGTTGGCCGTCTCAGCTTTGAAGATTTAATTCGACATCCTTTATCATTTTCATTAACATCTTCTGTTCTGCTTTCCATTCCCATTTATCGAAGCCAACCCGTATACAAGTTCTCTTATCATATTATTGCTTCCAATATATTCACCAAATTTTACACCCTTTCCAAGCTTTATAAACAGTTCAGAACACGATTAGAATACGAGCATAACATAGAAAATAGTTTCATAGAACTCGCAATGGATACGCGAGGCGAACAAAACCGACAGGAGCGCTTCTACTCGGAACACAAACAAAACTGAAATGTAAATATTTTGCATAAAGTTGAAAACCATATTCTATATGCAAGCAGACCTAAGTGCTCGGAAATCCACGAGTGCGCATTTATGCTGGAATATGTTTAAACTTTATTAAAAGCGTGCATTCATTAATATTCATTTTTCTATCATAACTATTGCCTTTAGAGCCATCCAAGACATCAATTCAATCATGAGAGTTAAATAAACGTATTGCTAAATGCTTGTTGTATCTGTATTAAATAAATGGTTGCGTAACAATACCTTCTTTAATTGAATATTCAAATTTGCTACGCAGATTTGACCGGTAGGCTACTACAGGCTTCAGCAACGGGCTGTGAATGATACGGACGTCGCTGAAAACTTAGAACCCTTCCAGGTACTAAGATATATTGCTACGCATGTTTTTCTGGATCATAATGGAAGTTCTCAAGAGTTTTTTGATCTTATCCCATCATTTCCCTTCCATTAAAGAATTTCGATGGTCTTCAGAGAAACGAACATGGAAGTTAGTAAATTCTTACTTTGGCCATATCTCCTCCCTCCTAAATATTGGGTCTTTTAAACGAGGCTTTCGGGGAAGGAAAACCTCGTAATGAAACCATAGCATGGTGGTATGGTATTTTCTAAAACTTGTCCTCAAGCACCTATAGGTGTGTTCCAGCATCTGCACTTGAGGTCCAGTTCCCCCACTAGACTTAGAGTGAAACATTCTTGGGTCACATCGTCATTAACATCAGCTGAGATTTTAGCTATAATGCTAAACCTATAACGAATTTTAAGAAGTGCGAGACGAAGTATTTCAGTAAGCCGGCACACAATCGCGCCTTTTGATGAAATCTGTTATTCGCTATTGTCATTCTTGTCGCCACTGTCGGTGGACTATACCGTAGTATTGATCAGGTGTTGTACCTACAGTCATTTTGCCGAGCTAGAATTTTAAATATCATTACCCATGTTTTTACAATAGATATTCCAGTTTTAAACAATAATCGTCTTTATTGATTCTTCAGACTCCAAGACTTGCCCTATAACTGTACCCTTGTAGTTTATTCATTTCGTATTATTATTTTTAAATACCATAGTACTGTCTATGGTTTCTGAGATTCATGAAACCTTCTCACTCTACAAATGAACCCTTTGGCTCCTAACGTCACACAAAATGTAGGTAGCTACGTAAAATTGGTATAAATATAATTCATGGGAGTCAAGTTATAAACATCTATCTCTGCGTGTATTTGGTGATACATATAGTATTACAAGCGTCCATGCTTGTTTGCCACCCAGTATTTAAAAAGTTTTTGAAATGATAAATATTAGTTCATATTTTAAGTCAATTTACATGTCAATGGAAATCGTAAAACATTGTTGTGTTGTTTAGTTATTGCGTCATTTATTTAGTAATTCATAATTATAGTTAATATTATTAATTATTATGTTTGTAATACTTATACAATACAAATGCAAACGTTTATCATCTTGTCCAGTTCTTTTGAAATATGTTTACCAGAAACACATTTTTTTCTAATATTGAATAGGAAAAAAGATGTCGTCATTGGGGGATATTATACAAGTAAAAATATAATATAAATAACGTTTTGTTAAGTAATTAATAATAGTTTTAACATTAATAAATTGATAATGTAATATTACCAACACACAAAACATATTATCGTTTGACAACAGTCCGTTGGAATGACTGTTCAATGCATTTTGAACGTTTGCCAAAAAATTTATATGCGTCCAGTTCATTGCGTTAACAAAGGACCCTATTTTTCAATAAGGTTAATGCGAGAATATTAATAATGATGGTGTAACTATATTATACTACTGTTTATTTATAGAGTTAGAAAAGTAGGTACAATGTCATATTATGATACATTTAAGTAAAACATAAAAATAATACGGTTATTTGAAACCAAAAATATGTCGTGATGGCTAAGCCATTGTAAATGTAATCCCTCGGAAAGAGACTTGGCCCAGTATTGGTAAACAGACAAGCTTATTGCTTTCGTTGAAGAATACTTTTTTAATGCCCACCTCGTCAGCTACCACTCTCAAGTTGAAAATCTGTTGCCAAGCACTAGTGTGTTCCGGCAGCTGCATTTGAAGGCCAGTCTTCCATTAGGCTGAGCATGCTACAATTTAGGGCCACCTCAACATTTAAGATCAGGTGAGATTTTAGGCAAAACGATAAAATCTATAACAATGAAAAAAATGAAATCAAAGCATGGTATGAGGCCATTTTCTATAGCTCGCCTGATTAGGCACCATCTAGAGTTTTAAAAATATTTCGCCAAGTACTATATAATACATAACAGTATGTTCCGGCAGCTACACCTGAAAACCAATTCAGTTTCATAGGTTTAGGTACTTTACCATCTTCAGCCACATATTCATGTATACTTCAGATGAGATTGTGTTCAACCGACAATAACCTATATATATTCCCTTGATAAAAAAAAATTTTAGTGTGTGTTCACACGCGATAGAAGCGAAACTTCTCTCCCTCTATCTCTTTTTGTATATATTTCAAGTACATTAAAATAGATAAAGGACAGGAAAACTGTATAGAAACGCATTCTATCTCATTCACACACAGCCTAAAACATATATATTAGACATTTATAGCTCTCTCCTTTTCGTGATACATTTTCGTTTCATACAATCCAATTCAAACCGTCCCATAACATTCACTTAAAAAAAAGCAAGTCTTCGACGTCGAATAAATAATATGAAATGTCTTAATTTTATCTATATATCAAATATTGTGGGTTTTTTTTTAATTGTGGTCACGCGAACAAAGTCGCATACAAAAGGATAATTTTACACACTGCTATTTAATTCCAAACTAAGCAAAGCTTGTAGTGTGGTAAGTTAGTCGTGTGCGGGGATTGAACCCACGACCACTCAGCATTTCACCACAGGCCTGTTAAAAATAAACGTCAAAAAACATCAAATAAAATGACTACATATTTATTTTAAAATGCAAATGTCGATTTCCATTATAAAGAATATATAAAAAAGCGTTATATTCATTGCAAATACCGAGGAGCGGGCGGTGGGCGCTCCACATAACGCGTTCTCTGTACTGGGACGTTTTTATTAAAAACTGCAAAAACGGCCCGCGGCAAACAAGGGTTAAGCTTCAAATGATTGCTCCGCACGCAATGTCGTGCAATATTAAACCGAGTAGGTACATAAATACTTTTAAGTGAAAATTTCAATCTACATAAAAATGGTAGTTGACCAAAATTTTTTGACGTGAATCTTTTGCTTCCATAATACGGCAAGTCCAAAAACTGATCATAACAATATTGCGGGATACAGTTTGGTATTGCAGCTACGTATATTTACTATCCCAAATTTAGTTACAAAACTCGATAGATATAGGATCAAAGAATTAGTTACGGAGAGGGAGGACTGTGAAAAAATATCCGCGTGGAGAAGCGATCGTCGCCATTTTTGTTTTTGTATAGTAGTAAAATTATTTTCGGACGCTTACATGGCTTATCTGACAGGATAAGCAGAGGTGTACACCCACAGTTCACCGGATATGTTTTAGATCCCCTGTAACAGAGAGTGAGCCTATTGCCATTAATCGGGCACAAAGCCAAACTCCGAGTTGGTACTGAGAATTTCATAGAAAACCCCAATAATACTTTGTTCAACCTGGGAATCGAACTTAGGAACTCAAGCATAGCAGTCGCGCTTACGCCTACTAGGTTAATGAGGCAGTAACGAACTATCAAAATTAAAGCGATAAACTCGAAATCAGGCTTTTTTAAACATAAAATACACTTTGAAATTGTACCCGTGCGAAGATGGAGCGGGTCCCTAGTTAAAAATAAACCCATTTTTAAAATGTAATGTTATGTTTTGTTCTTACTGAGTATTATTAATTAACCGTGTGGTTCTTAGAATATTTCTCTTCATCTCTTGTTCACTTTATTTATCCGCGTATTAATCTTACAAGCCGCTTATACCGTACTAAAGCCAATTAGCCGTAGTCCGCAGAGCTTTGGTAACGTGAACCGTAATGTATATTTTCCTTCATTAACATCTTCTTGATACCTATAAGGTAAACAAACAACAATTAAAATGTTTTATAGAATACAAAATGCTTTAACAGCCCGAAAGCTGTATGTTATGATCTAGTGGTGGCACTATGTTCAGTTATATTATGAATTAATCAAAAGGCACACAGTCCCAAGGCCTGGAAAATGTGTGGGTTTGTTAAGCGCATGTGTAATTAATTCCGTGACATAAAAACAATATTATATCTTTATAAAACCCTGGTTAGGAGCATTTTAGAATATGGAGCAAGTATTTGGAAACCCTCACTATAATATCCATATTGATCGCTTAGTGCGCATTCAACGCAATTTTAACAAAATTCCTCGCTCGCAAAGACCAGAAATGGCCTTTACCGCGCTGATTATAAAACTTGTTTATAGCACTTTAACCTTATATCGCTGCAAAATAGGACATAAGATCTTCGACCTTTATATATTTACAATAAGCTTCTTAACGGAGTTATTTTAGACCCTGATGTATCTTATATATTAAGTGAGCATAATCTTTGTACATATATATATATGTAATTGGTTTCTCGGAAACTGCTCCAACGATTTCGATGAAACTTTGCATTTAGATAATATTTTACATTCCAAGTTTACCTAGATAGGTGTTTTTCGGTTTTTGTTTATAAGATACCGAGCACAGCTCGGTCGCCCAGATATTTAACAAGAATTAAATCTAAATGTTTCTACATGATACTAAGATTTCCTATTCCAAGAAACCTTTTCTAAAACACATTTCAGAACTGATAATATCTGTATTACATTGGAATCGCCTTAAAGAATTATATAGCGATGTTAATAAAAATAATCTTGATATTGACATCTTTAATTTCTCTTTCTGGAAATTTCGCTCAAAATTATATGAATCATTCGCTATTTGATATGATTTGTAGTGGTCTTGATATTTGTAATTTGTTTTTGTTGGTATCTGCTGCGACATAGTGTAATAAGATGTGCAAATCTGTAAAGATACTTAACACCTCAACTGGTGATGTATTTATTTATTATTGTAATATTTTGTGAATGTGTCGTTGATGTGACAATAAATAAATAATTAGATTAACTGTATTTATCCATAGAAAACTATTTATCTTTATTAGAAAGATTATTGTTGTTTTGTGATAGTCGTGTTTGTTTTAACTAATCCTATTGAATTTGTTTTGTGTTGTTGTTTACAAATAAGACTTTTGTTAATTTCTATTTGTTTGTAACACTTCGTACTTTATGAATAGACTAGGCTATTTGTTTGTATTGTTGGGTTAAATATTTTACTGGATTTTTTGTTATCGACGTTATACTTTTTTAGGCGAGATATAAAAAAAAACGGTGGAGTGATTTTTTTGTCACACGTCGAGTGGGATTATTCATAGAAGTATGTACTTGTAATACGAGTACATATGTAAGCACACGCAACATTGAACTGAAAATTTCTTTAGCCGCGTTAAGCGATTTTTGCTAGAGGAAAAGTTATTGGTTCCCGTGACCTTGGCTTCATCAATATCTTCGACATGCTCGTGACGTATTGCGCTTGCGTCAGCTTAGCGACGCACTATATAGCGGCCTGTGTACCTGTACAAATATGCATGTTTGAATTTCTGAATAGATAAAATCTTGTGATTTCGCTTCACCGACATGATCTGCAATAATTCATTTATAAATTCAAAATTGAGTCGGCAGTCAAATAAGGCCTTTATTATCATATGAAAAAAAAGCTGTAACAAATATTGATTACGGCACACCGCATATTATATACATGCAAACCGATTAAAGTAGATTAAAATATTTACCTCTAATAAAAATTTTAAAATGAATAATTATTTAAAAAATCTAGTCTATTGTAGCTTGTGGAAAACGACTGCGAGGCAGATCGCCAGCCCGATAGTCCGACAAAACGAATGGCGGATATACTCTTGATGAGAGCGGCGCAAGATCGAAAGGATTGGAGCGAGAGGAGGCCTATACTCTAGCAGTGGGTAAATGTAGGCTCAATGGTTGGAATCTACCATGTGTGTTTAAGAATGATATATGTATGAAAATATCTAAGTTGTTCTAGCTGACCGAGATTTATAATATACCAGTTAAATAAAAATTTGGCATATGCTTCGTTATATTAATATTTTCTTCACGATACTAAAATATCCCGTCTTCACGCAGACACAATCAATGCACTGTACGAACAATTGTCAATTTTTTTTTATAATTTTCCATCCCTTTATATCGCAAACAACTGTAATACTCTTTAATGTACTTATCCGTAATATACAAGACTAACTTTTGAAATCCTACAGTGGACTAGGAACTTTCAGCAAAACAAAACATCGTAATGCAATCACGGTGCTAATGCATTTTCTATTCCCCGCTTAGCTTAGTAAGTAGCCTAAAGTCGAAAATTTGTCGCCAATAATGTATTAACATTTTCCCGGCTGTTGAACTTGTGATTGGGGATAACTTAACATTAACTTAACTTTGGGAAATTTGTATGTTACCACCGTTGACTATTTTAATTATCAGGGATGTTACAGATATGAAATTTCGGATTTATTTTAGATATCAGATAGTTTCTGATAATTTCAATAATAGATAATATTAAATGATTTCAAAAATAACGACAGATTACTTATAGCCCGAGTCTTAATTTTTAAGAGCTTTTATTTAACTTGCAATACACGTATGTTAATTTGTTTTTTTTTTTAGGTCTAATCTTGCAAGCTGAATTAGAATCACTTCCTCTTATCCTACAAAGTTGTTTTTTTTTATATTGTTTCACTTTCGATGACAATGCATTTTTATGGTAAGCATAATCTGAATCGATATCCAAGATTAGCTCCAGACGAAGGAACTCCTTAACGGTCGACAGCTTAGACATGAAATTTCGTATACACAGTTAATTTGATTGTTCGTTTTAAATTGCACTAAAGCTTGGCTGATGCACACGGGGTTGGCTTTCAACGAGGGAATTCCTCAAAGGTTAGCAGCACAGAGTAAAAATTTCGTATGCTCATTTAACGATAATAGCCTTCTATAACGATAAAAGCTTGCTATGAAAAACCGTTTTTCAAATTAAAACTTGACTTGGCCTCAGGGAACCGTGTCTGTTGAAACTATTACGCTATTTTGTAAGCAGCCAGATCAATCTTAGAGGCTAAACAAACCTAAGACATAATTAAAAGCTCGCTGAAAGTATGAACGCGAACGTAATAACTAGATGGTTTTATAACACAGCTTCATTAAACTTAAGTTATTAATGGTCTAATGGAAATTCAATAATATTACGTAACTACCAAAATAACTAGAAGTCCCAGTGTTGGGAAAATACCTCTTTCCATCTCTTCTGTCGTTCTTTATCTATTTCAATCTCCAGCCAATTTTCCATATAAGCAATAACATTTATCTCATCAACTTTTACAAATATTGACGCTATACTGTCTCTTCTAGTCAGGAATTCAAAGGCTGACAATATCAAACCATTATTCTTCTGATGTTTTTTTAATCGTTATAGGTTTAGCGTTGTAACCACAATCTCATCTTATCTTAAGTGACGATGTGGCCCAAGATGGTAGCTAGTGGAAGACTGGCTCTCAAGTGCAGCTGGCCGGAACATACCTACTAAAGACAACATAACTACAAAAACATACCTATTATAAAACTCAGGCTCATTGCAGGGATTTGAACTATAATGGCTAACCCATCATTATTTTATCATAAATTTAAGGTTGATGCCAGTAATCAAACGCAAAGGTAGGGATCTATTACTTTTCAGGATCACGGTCGCCATGCACAGTACGCGCGTCACAGTGATTCTCTTTAGACTTCGTCGTTTCAAGGATCAGGCATTATTTATTCAGCTGCTGAGAAGCTTGCAAGCCGACAACGACAGCCGGTGGATCGGCTATCCGATCTCTGGGTGGTCGCAGTTGTTTTTTGATTGTCCATAACTTAGTCGTACTACAATATATAAAATAAGGTACGAGACTTACGTTTAGATTTAGTCTATAATAATTTAGAACATGGAAGAGTCATTGTATGCCCGTAAAACACTTGACCTTAATTTGACATAAAAAAATTACAAAATTTTTACATAAATAACACTAAACTTATCTTATTGTAATATGACACATCATATGTATTAACTTTTTTTTAATTATAAATTATGACATAAAAATTAAATTACATACATTATATTGAGAACTTTATAATAGGTATAATAGCTAGGTATACAAATTTGCTTAAGAATTAAATTCTGACATACAAACACAAATCGTACATAATATTAATTGATGTAGCAATTAACTAAGCGAGGGCGTATTAATATCGCTGAGGAAGTGTAATTGATATAAATCGAGATAGTTGTTGTGACAATATTCAAATTGGGCGTTTATCTGTACGATAACAAGCGATCCCTGCGACTTCTGCTAGATATGGAAATAGTTGGGTCATGATAAATAATCAATTTGGTTTAGGGAAATATTATTTTATTTAAATTTAAGTTTGGTAAATATATGGCTATTTGGTTCAGGAAATACGTAGCTACGAATTGGGTTTGGAAAATATATTTATAAATAGATCTTAATATTTTATTCCATGAATATTCTTTAAATTAATCAATTTCTAATTAAATAAATGTATATTTTATAGTATAATATTAAACATTTTTAAACATCTAAATTGTAAAACTAACTAATTATTTCGTTTAAATTTATTGAATTATGCTTTTTAATCGAAAGAACTATGTCATACGAAAATAAATAAATAGTTTTAATTATTCTATTGACAAGAGACTCGAAAACCTGACGCTTAGATAATTGAAATTGTAGAACTTAATGACATATCAACTTACAGCCCGGGAATTTACCGATAAATTGAATTTATACATACATATAATATTCCTATGGCACTCCCTTGAACTTTATATTAATTGTAATATGACATACAAATTATGGTTAACTCTAACTTATGTTTTAGATAAACGTAAAGTATATAAAACTTAATCGACTGATTTCGTTTCTTTGTTTATTGATAACCATTGATTTAGCGTATAATCTGATGTTGAGTAAAGATGTGGTCCGCTAAGCGTAGAGTAGACTGTCTCTTGAGTGTAGCTGTTTCTTCATCGTGTATAATATATAATAATAATAACTTTATTTGACCATCATAAGATACAAAAATATGAGGCTTATTGATATATGAAGCAATATACATAAACATATCAATTAACATAATAATTATAAAACTAAAGGGTATAAATCTAGAGATCTGTGTATACATGCCACGTGATTTTTTTACGTAACTTATTTATTTATTAACCAATTTAGATGATTCTTTTTTCATTGGAATGGGGATAACTCAAGAGAAGTCCCGTTTTAATTGCATTGTAGTTAGGTTTTCGCCTTCGAAGATACACTAGGGAACTCCTCAAAATAATTGAAATTGGTTCTTATTTTTTTTTTAAACTGTCTTGTTATAACTAAGGTGGTTAACAAGCATACGAGCAAGAAATACAACAAAAAGATGTTCGACTGCAATCTCCTATAGAGTGAATGTATTCCATCACTCGGATTACCACAATTATAGGGAAATCACCAAAAAAAATTCACCGTGTCTCATTTCTCTATCATGGCACGAAACATCTGTACCAAAAACAAACACAAACTAACCTGACCCTAGCGTTAATTGAACTCACAACCTCGGTGGCTCTATTGAACCTTCCTAATCACTAGACAATAAAAAGGGTTTGCGCTAAATCTATTTGAACCCACTGTTCTAGCAAATCTATTTTCACGTCTAACGTACACAAGTGCCAATTCATCTTTCACGCGTCACAAACAGGTAAACCCGAAGCCCGACCTTCACGGTTCAAATTCTATTAACACGTTTATTCATGAAAACGTTTGAGCTATTATAAAGATTTAGTCGAGTAATGGTACATTTGGGTTGAGTGGAAAAAAAATCAATATCATGAACTTTTATGTCCTATAATATACAGGTTGGAAAACACTAATGGGACATGGTGGAAAAGAACAGTTAATTATCAGTTCATTTGAAAAAATGTATAAAAAAATATTTTAATTTATATTTTCTATAGTTTGTTTGGTTTCATGTTAGTTCGATAATGTACGAATTATTAAATTTTATGATCTCCTGTAATTGTAAGATACAATGTTTGTTACAGAGATTTTATCAATATCAGAGACCCTAGCGATTGGTGCAATACTAGAGTACAAGCCTTTTTTTGCATTTTTAGTTGGTTCGATTGCCAGTACAGATAAGCTTTATAAAAAAAAAACCTGTGAATGCAGTTATTATTATTCCAAAAAATAAAATAATATTTCCTTTAAGTAAGATTTAGTGTCTTAAATAATACTTTTCCTCCACTTTCTGTTCGTTTTTTTCCACATTCCATTTCATATTCACTGCGGGTCTAGAAAGCGACATACTTTTTAATTTACTCGACATTTCGGTCTGGTTACGGTGTTTTCGTTAGCGAGGGCAGTTACCATTAAGTATCTGTTCATCATCACTAGAGATCTTTCGACACACTACACACACTGTATCTGATGCCTGTGATTGTGTAACCTGACAGAAGCGTGGAGTAAATCAAAAAGTATTTAAGACGCGTTCTAGACCGTCAGTGAATATATATATATTATAATATCAAAACGCAATTAACGCAAACGATATTATCGAAGTAGGACAATAGTTTTGTAAAAAGAAATCTTCGATAAAAGCTAATTTATCATAAGATTAATTAATGGCTACAAGAAATCGGATAGGGCAACGGGGTCACTACTAATGACATTTTCAGTTCCGATCAAAAGTAGAAGTCATTGTTTTGATATTATTTCTTCTTTGAGCAAATTTATAGTATCCTACCAATCTGGACAAAGGATTTTTCATGACTCCTAATTTTTTAGTTACTCCATGGAATTGTTGACAGACAAAACTTGATATAAAGTTATCAAAAGCGAAAACAAGTACAGTACAATAGCACCAGGGATCACCAAGAGATAGGCAATCTAACGCCGCTGTCATTTTTTATGTAACTTATGTGGCAAACAAGTCTACGGCCCGCGTGATCGGAATCTGATACCATTGTCTATGGACGCTTGTAACACCATAGATATCATTTGCACGTTGCTGACTTTGAACGCCTTTTTCTAAGGAGCACAGAAAACTACTCTAATCATCACAGGAAGAAAACACAATGTTGGAAAGCTTCTAGGCAGCTGAATATACACTATAGTATATACACTGTGACGGGTTTATTATGACATTCCAATTCATTATATTCCTGATTCATGATATGTATCAATTGAACCCAATTAATTTTCGGTGTTATATGACTGTTTTTTTTTTATTGTCTCGACTTCACGTACTTTTTAATGACCCTTAATATATAGTTAGTCAGGTTATAATCGAATTTTTTACTTGATCAAAGAAAAATGTTTGCCTATATTAACCTGGAGCACTATGTTAAAGAAATATCTTAGACTCGTGCATTTCACAAATGGAATATAAACATAATTATAACATCCAACATTCACGTAATGGTTCTAAACGAAAATGATCCTCAAATAGTGTGAAATCAGGACAATCCAATTTAGTACAAATTGGGTAAATTGAATTTAAGCCGAATGCTATTATCGCTATTAAATTCTACTGAATACTTTCATTCAAAATTCTATTGAGAGTAATTCTGTATTGAACTGGGATTTAGTAAGAACGATTGCTGGAGATTTTATTATTTGCGTCCCCCGGACACGGCTTCTTATGCCGGGACTTAAATTCGAGCTTTTGAGAATCAGAGCTACCTTCTTGGGAATATCTGATAATCAATTATTTTATTTATGTAATTTACAACATAAAAGAATATTAAATTTACAGATATTATTAATCTATATACAATTAATAAAAATTGAATTTGTTCCTAGTAATGTCCGAAACGGTTAAACCAATTTTGACGGGACTTCTACTGGTAGATAGCTGGTATTATATGGAGTAACTCGGGCTACTTTTGTTTATAAAAAAGCCTTCATGGCTTACACCGAGTAAACCATAAGAGATATATCAAATTAATGTACTATACTGTATGTTACTGTAGAAACATTAAAAATACCTACAAAAAGTTAGCAAGAGTATATGTTTATCTTGTAAGGAACACCCACAATAAGCAATTTTTATCTTTAAAATAGCCGGGAGTGGGGAGCAAGATTCGTGCGTGTGCCCCATCGATATCTATACATTTATATACAAAATTTTCGTCTGTTTGTTTGTACCGGGTAATCTGCGTAACGGTTGGACCGATTTTGACGGGACTTTCACTGATAGATAGTTGATGATACAGGGAGTAACTTAGGCTACTTTTATTTTAGAAAAATAATTAGGGTTTTGCACAAATATAAAAATCTGGTCATGGTGAATCAATTCGGGCGTTTAAATGGCTTATGTTGAGTAAAACATAATAGATATAGCAAATTAATGTAATGCATATTCATAGGCACTAAAAATACCTAACAAAAATGCCGGGAGAATCTACATATATCTTCTAAGGAACATTCTGCATTCTGTAGTCCACATGAGCGAAGCCACGGGCAAAGCTATTATATATAAATGTTTCAAAAGTATTTCCCCTTTGTAGATATTTTACTTTAATAGTAGCACGGTAAACTGACATCCCCTTTGCCTGATGGTTAGCTCAGTATAATCCAATTACAACAGCGACCACAGAGTTCGACAATCCATTGACGATGGCCGTGTCATGCAATCCTGCACGCCTCTTGGAAGTTAGATATACACTAGCTGCTCCCGTTACGCGACAAACCAAAAGCCTCTTTGATGGGTTTATAAGCATATGTATGGTAGTCATAACACAGCTCTATACAGATCCCTACAACTGCGCTTGATTACTGCATATAACCTGCTGACCTCGGAACGCGTGTCCCTCGCACATGTGTATATGCCAGGAGTTACCCTAGAGTATACATATTTTTAGAAGTTTTAAATTCGGGAACGAATATAACATTCACGGGCGAGTAAACAATGTGAACGGTTCGACATCGTCATCATTATCCCCGCTATCTTCATTGGTGATTACAGTTCACAGGTCTCGTGGGCGTCATCTCTCCTATAGCCACTCCAAACCTCGCCTCTCTTACCAAACTAGAACTGATTTGGACGTCCAACCGGACCGGCAGCTCCTGACACAGTAGGTAGGTTCCATCGATCCCAGAACACAGAAGTCTTCTGGTGTATCGCGCGGGTGGAAGCCTGACCCAAGGAATGGACCTAGGCTTGTGTTGCCGCTACAGAAGGTGGACGTGACGTGTATGCGAGAGCGAAGTTGACCGCCCGTCATCTGCGGAGAGAACGGTGGTTACGTGAGCGTGGGCGCTGGCACGCTCTGTTTAGAGAGACGGTTTTCTTTTTCGACTTTGTCGTCCGGATCGGTGAAGATTTTACGCGGCCAGCGTTTCCGCTGGCAGGCATTTAGGACCGGTACATAGATAGCTGCCGCATTGATTAATGGATTCGCGTGACTCAATGCGGTGTCGAAGTAAGAACGAGAAAGGTGTCTGTCGTAAGCATGTATCGAAGGAAGAGCCATATCTCTATGGAGATTTTCCATACGAACATACCGAGGGGCCTCGGTAAGGCGGTAGACAAACCTTATCAGCGTGCATATGTGCTGCGCCTTATATACTCTTTCACTCGGTCTGAGCAGTAGTGTAGTTGTGGATATCCAATTATGAATATACCCCAACCTTCCGACGAGGAAATCCATGAATATCTAACAATATATATATTCTTTATTGCTAAAAAATATTACAAATGCAGGCTTAATGCTAAAAAGCATTATCTAACAGTCTTCCAGGGGAGCAAGAGTAAGGTATATGCAAGGAGTGCATGGTATTTTGTAAAAAAAAAAAAAAAATCTAGCCAATATTAAATTGCTCCAAGTAAAACCTACGTAGCGAATAGTTGAAGGAATCCCGAGAGTTGGCTTGTTGGATGTTGATAGGAAGTGAATTTCACAGTCGTGCTGCTGTTACGGCGAAGGACTGGTTGCAGAAATTAGTATGATGTCTTGGTATACTAAGAATTAAAGAATCAGAAGGTTTTAGCTGTCTACTGTATGTATCCGTGAGAGATTGAAATAGTGTTTATAATTATTTAGGGGTTTTGGATTATTAAGTATGTCGCCCAGGTTCCATTCCTGACATAACTGTCGTTGTCCTATTACACAGTAAAATTTTATACATAAAAAAATACTTGTTTTTTGCACAGTTTTATACTTACAACTGCCTCATTAGCCTAGCGATCCTAAGCGCGATTGCTATGC
This sequence comes from Saturnia japonica, assembly GCA_033032175.1. Classification (NCBI taxonomy): domain Eukaryota; kingdom Metazoa; phylum Arthropoda; class Insecta; order Lepidoptera; family Saturniidae; genus Saturnia; species Saturnia japonica. The sequence goes on from CM065317.1 coordinate 3,407,464, forward strand.
TCGAGATACTGGATTCGATTCCTAAGTCGAGTAAAGTGTTATTGTGTTATTCTATGAAATTCTCAGTAGCAGCTCGGAGTTTGGCTTTATGCCCGATTAATAGCATTAGGTTCGCTCCCTATTATATGGGATCTAAAAAGGATACAGGCCTTCGGCGATACATGCGTTATAGTATGTTATGTTATGTTAGTACTTAAGCGTCGTGGCCCAGGGGGGCAAATGGGAAGAGGTTTCGCGCCTGGCCACGGAGGGAGTGTCCCTCGTGGTCAGGCGTATAGGACTGTTGGGTCTCAGGGTGGCGGTAGAGAAAACCGAGGCTACTGTTTCACGGACCTCGGTGTGGACCGCCCCTTGGAGACCACATACAAGTTGAGGGGGTTAGGGTCCAGGTTGGGGTCCAGGTGGAATGTCTGGGCCTCATCCTGGACGGACGTTGTTCGGCAAATTCGGGAGGGCCGGGCGCGAGCTGCCGTCGCTTATTTGCGGGAGTCATGCGAAGCATGACCGTCTACGGCTCACCGATCTGGGCGGATGCTCTCAGCGCCACTAATAGACGTGTGCTGCGTGCAGCACAGCGCGTGGTGGCGTTGAGGGTCATCCGCGGGTACAGATCGGTGTTCGCGGGGGCGGCCTTTGTACTCGCCGGTTCCCCGCCGTGGGAGCTGGAGGCGGCGGTGCTCGCCGCCGTGTATAGGGACACGGTGGCGAGGAGGGAAAAAAGGGAGCTACCAGCTCCCACAGAGGTGGCCAATATTAGGAATGCCCTAAAGGAGGATGCGATAAAGAGATGGGGGGAGGACTTGGCGGACGCGTGATATGGTAAATATACCATAGACGCCGTCCGCCCGGTCCTAAAAGAATGATGTAGGAGGGAGCGTGGCTCCCTCACGTTCCGACTGGTGCAGGTGCTGTCCGGACATGGTTGTTTCGGATGGTATCTGCACCAGATCGCAAGGAGGGAGCAAGGAGCTGAGTGTGCTGTGTGAGAGAGCCAGCGCCAGGCTTTGACCGCAGTGGTTGAAGGGGACCTCTCGCTCCCGAGTGTGGTTCGCGCCATGCTCGGCAACGAGAGGTCGTGGGTAGCTATGGCTTCCTTCTGCGAGGAAGTGAGGTCGCAGAAGGAAGCCGCGGAGAGGGCTAGCGAAGAGGATCCTCTGACTCTCTGCCAAAGACGAACGGGCGGAGGAGGCGATTCATCCGTCAACTCCCGCTAGCAAGCCATGGAAGACGGGGGGGGGGGGGGTTCATTGCATCGGTTTGGCGGCTGTGGGAGACAGTTAGTGCTGTTTGCAACCGTGAGCCCATGTCGCCCCTCTATGGCGGCTGAGGTACACCGTGGAGTTTTAGTGAGTAAGAGTCTCACATCACCACTCGTACCACCCCCCCCCCCCCCCCCCCCCCCCAGGTTAGTACTTAAGCAATACAACTTCCTTCCGTACATTTCATATCCCAATGAACAGAAATATTTTGTTTTTAGTTTATTTGCAAAATTAATTCGGGAACTTGATATAACTATGTATATTAACACAATTGTATTGTAAGGTATTGACTACTAAAATAATATTTTATTCAAAATATATAAGTAGATAATTTGTATACTCAATAATTTGAAAGTGTTTTGGCTTCAAAGTAAAAATGATGAGTTATAAACAAACTAAAATTGGTAATGTATTTATTATTATCACTATGTAGATATATTATATCTTATCTTAATATTATAAATCTCATTAAACTCATCTCATAATTGTATAATATTATTTAAGTTTCATTTATGTTAAGATAGAACCTATGCGGTGTAAGTTATATTTATATAATAATAAAAAATCAATGAGGCAATAATGATAGCGTGTACTTCAAAATAATTGAACTTGATACAGTTCTTTGGAAAGTATCTAGATTGGCATTCCAAAGGGAGATCATTCTAACTTCTACATTAACTTTTTTATTACCATCCCTTAACAGGAGCAAACGCACAGTGCTTGAACGTCAATCATTTCTAAGTCGGTCTCTAAAAAAGATATCAAACAAATTGTATTAAAGGAAGGCTGTTTTTATCTGTTCTTTTTTTTGGATATCTTATTTACGAAAGTGGTTTATATTTGATTTATTTGCCATCTATCTGAACCGATAATGGATATAAATAAATTCGTATATTTCGTCGAAGCCATATTCAAAGCCATAGAATCATATACTAAGCAGCAACTACTAACGGATCCATGCCAATATTTCCCATATTATAATACTATATAAGGTATCTGACTAATAGCTTTCAAGCTATTTAAACAGATCTTTGATAGATGGCAACTTTGAATATGTTTCCCTTAGCATTAACAGATGGTATTCGTAATGAAACAGTTTTTAATCCCTTTTTTAATGATAATATTAATTTCAACCTATTGGTATTGTACGTCAATAGTGGTGAACATACGCTTTAAGAAGATGTTTGTATCAAGAAGAATTAATGGAGATATGGTGGTGCCTCGAAGAAATATCTTTGAAAAATAAATAATAGTATTGTTGTAGGGCTTTTGTCTAGATAGCGGGAAAGGCGATATGGAAGAATTTTCTACTGACTATCGTTGCCCGCAAAAACTAACTGAAGTGCGTGAAGCGTGGAAAAAGGATGCCACTGATTTTAGCAAAGACTATGAGAATGTCTGGCTTGAAAAGCTATCTGAGAAGCGAATCTTAAGGAATGAACGATCTGCAATCCTAAACCGATAAATAATTTCTTTAGCTGAAGCAAATTTGATCATAGCTGCTGCTCTCGTATCGGTTTGGTGAGTCACCAAAAAAAGTGTTTCCGCTACGCTGCATAAGCATATTGCGAAGATGGTCAAAGGCCAGTGATGAAGGTGTTTTCTGGGACTCGCCTAGAAAACTTCCATGTTTTTTTTGAAAATCTGTTGATAAGGAGCTATCGGTTTATTTGATCAGTTGCGCCTGAGAACACTAATTGTCACTTAACAAGAAATTTTTTAACAAAAAAGAAATCCAACTTCAATGATTCTGAAGGGTTCCCGGTGTATCTTCGAAGTCCTAGGTCCAATGCTAATGAAATTAAAACGAGACCAACCTTGAGGTATTTCCTATGAAATAAAAAAAAATCATTCAAATTGGTTCATAAACAAAGAAGTAATGGCTGAACATTGAACATTTTTGAAGTCAGTTAAAAATAAATGTTGCAGTAGTAATATATTACATAAATACGGGTACGTCAGGCGTTACAAGTTATACTTCTGTAACGTGATCAAATTATTTTTAGTTAATACAAAATCCTTTTGTTATTTCTGTTTAGATGATACTCATGTAGCATTTTAAAAATAACATCGTGTGTTATTCACCACAATAAAGTAAAAGGTTTAGCAAATAACTTCAAGGTGTAGCTATAGACTTTTTATTACAAGTCATAAAATGCACTTAATTTATTTTATTTATAACACGTCTAAAGAAGTACATAACTTCAAAAACTGGAAAACCTGCATCCACAATATTGGGTGCTAAATTTTAAAAACCTTTATTTATTTTGTAAATTGGCATTACTTTTTTATGTTCTGAAGTAGCAAACATGTGTACATTCTAACTGGAGATAAATGGTTACTATAACCTTATAGCATTATATTGGCATATGCTTTTTATTGACATATTAGGATACCATTTATATAATATATGTAATTCATATTTAGCTTTATAACCAACCTAAAAAAATCCGCAATCTTAACTGAGACCATTTATCATAGGTTAATTCTGCAACCATTTTGTCAACCTTTGGACAGGAATAAAGCAGCAGCACTGCTAGTTTGTGGTAGAAATAACTGTGGTGATGTACGCTTGCACAATCGAAGTTTGCATAAGTTTTACAATTTTTTTTTGTACAACCAACTTGTTAAACAATCGTTGCTTGATGGTAAACGGTTACCGTAGCCTATGTAAACTTATAACATCAGAAGTAGCACTAGCGCATTGCCGATCTTAAAAACTTACTTCCCCCAAGGAGCTCCGAAAACCCTACCCACCGCAGGAATACAACACAAGGTTATTTGGCTGTGATCTTCTGTAGGTTGGGTATTTCACCAGCCAGGCTGCCCCAATTAGAGATAAATTTCTAAAGATATTTATGTTTGCCCAACTCCACTTAATTTAATTATATTATGAATTTTAAAAATAAAGATACTGTACGGTAAGTAATTTTAACGATTTTCTCGGCCGAGGTCGGAACGAACGTTACGGACGTGACTCGGTGCAAGATGGTCGCATTAGCTATATTTCACGGACAATCTTTGCTTTGTGTTTGTGAATACGCTGATATATATACGTTTATTTTCGGTTCCAAAACGATTTCCTGTTCTTAACACTGCGTTTATGAACTTAGGTACTGTTTTGCCTTACGTCTACAATAATATACGGCACTTATCTAAGTCAAAATAAAAGATTCCTTTATAACTTCTACGATTCCTAATATTTTTAATTTTGATGTGGCTAAGATGTATCACGCTATGCCTAGTAAAGAGCTTGCTCTTGGGTACATTTTCCGGAACACATATAAAAACTGACCACAAAATAACACCAGTGACAGAGAGCTTGAGGAATAATAGGGCAGCGTTGTTTTGAACATGTCATAAAAGAGGTTTAAGTCATATGAAAGGAGAGTATTAGTTAGTATGAACGCGTTATTATATGGGAGTAAAGGAAATTGAAAAAGGTATGGATAGACTGTGAAAAATGTTGTATGTTAAAAGTTGTGAATGAGATGAGTGTGGGAGAGGAAAACATGTTATTATATCCATAATTAAATAGACTAGGGGTAAGAAGAAGAAGAAGATTCACTACAATCTCATCTAATTATAATTGACGATGTGAGCCAAGACTTAAACGTTAGCTTAAAAAGGTGCTTGGATTTTAAGTGTAGCAGCCAGGTACATCAATAAGTGCTTTGCTATATATTCATATCCACCCCTATCTTGCCCTTATACCAAGTTTAGTAGGATAGACTAAAAAGGTTTTCCTCTTCCAATCTTCCCTATCAGCTATCATCACAGTATTCACACCTTTTATATAAATATCAGTTTTCACACAACCCATCTATATCTTCTTCGCTCTTCCACTACTTCTTCATTCGTTATTCCTTCATAAATAATACCCTTAAAATTACAATAGGATTTTCATCTATCCTTATGATATTTCTGAAAGTGAAGTGAGAAGTGGCTGTATTCATTAGTGGATATTCATGACTACCATAGTGCTCGGGCCGCTTGGAAGAGTATAAAAGGCGTAGCATACAACTGTACAAGGAGCGAGACCATTCTCGCTGAGACAGTCGGACCGTACAGATCCACTAGTACGGGATTCGTAGTCTGTGATTTGTAGCCAGAATACTATTCTTCTAACAATTATGTCCAGGCTACGCTAACATATTGCTCCTCAATTATTTATTTATTTATTATTATTTATTTGAGAAATTGCACAATAATGTATTACATTTAAACTTAAAGCTAGTTTCCCACAAAACCGGTTTAGCGGTTTGACTGTGGGCGATTTGCGTAAGTAATAAATATGTTATGCCAAGTATTACATTATAAACCTAATAAATATTTTTTTAATTTTCTTTTTAAATCTATTAAAATCTAATTCCTTCCGGATATCCGCCAGCAGGCTATTTTGCAAGTAGGGTACGCGCTTATTAAGTGTTCTATCGCCGTAGTAGTTACCTACTCTCGGCACAATATACCTACCGGCAGACATCGACCGGGTATTATGACTATTTGTTATCAGTGATAAGTCATGGTCCTGCCTGGTATGCTGGTTAATAAGCAAAAGATATTTATGTTTTAGGCTCACAGGCAAGACACCACATATTTTAAATAGTTTTCTATAATCACCCTTACAACTGGCTTTAGTCTTTTTTATTACTATTAGCTTTAAAAATCTTATTTGCAAAGTTTCCAATTTATCCAAATATATTTTAAATGTTAATCCATAACTGTCAAGACCATAACCTATCACTGACTCGACTAGTGTGAAATAAAGACATCTTAAAATATTAATAGGAACTCTGAAACTTAGGTGATAGAATTTACCAAGTAATATTCTTAATTTAGCACAAATATAATCTATATGTTGAGACCACGAGAAGCTATTATCTTTTTTAACACCGAGGTAAGTAACTGAATTTACATTTTCTATAGGTTTACATTTACAGCTTATTTTATTGTTATGTATACACGAGTATTCGTGAGCAAACAAGTCCAGAGGTGAGATAAAAAGTTGTGTATGAGGTGAGCGGATAGCCAAAAGTTTAGTTTTTTCGGAGTTTAAAACGATTCCATTATCATGCGACCATTTGACTACTGCATCGATATCATTTTGAATTAGCTGGTAGGTTTCCGTGATGTCCGTGCCAGCCCGCAGCACACACAGGTCGTCGGCATACATGTATGCGGTGCAATGCTGCAGCACGCTGCATAGGCTGTTGACATGCATGAGGTAGCAGACCGGACCACACCCGGAGCCTTGCGGCACCCTATCACTGAGCGTGTCGCCCAGCTTAACGCAATAAGAGCGGTCAGTAAGGTAATCACGGAACCACTGGTTCAGTGGTTCTTCCACTCCGCACTCCTCCATGGCATTTAAAAGTGTTGTTTTTTGTAATGTATCGAATGCTTTCTTGTAATCGAAAAATATAGCTATTACAATTTTTTTACTCTCCAGGTGATTATTAATTTTATCAGTAAACTGAAATAACAATGTACTTGTACTTTTACCTCTTAAAAACCCGTGTTGGCAACTATCAATTATATTGTTTTGTTGTAGGTACTTATCCAGCTGATTGACGATACATTTTTCCATTATTTTATCTAAACTTGAAAGTATAGCTATAGGTCTATAATTAGATATATTTGTGTAATCACCTTTTTTATATATTGGTCGTCGCACGATTGCTTCCTTCAATTTATCAGGAAACATGTGTTTGCTAACAGATAAATTAACAAGCTTAGCCAAAACAGGACTCACCCTATCCACAACTGTTTTTAAGTCTGACATGCGGATGCGATCGCAACCCGGTGACATCTTACTACTCATATTTTTATTACTAGTTTCACATTACTCGCTGTTACGGGTTGCCACCTCATACACACGTTAACAGGTAGGTTTAACATATTGTTTTCTATCTATCCATGTTTCATTACAATTATGTTTTATTTTATATATTTCTACAATAATTACTGTGCTACTTTCTCTGTTACTCAAACTTTTCTTTTAATCTTATCTATTCTAGTTAAACCACATTCTATCCATCTTTCACTTTCACATTTACAAATTCACACGTATTTTTTTCACCCTTCCCTACTATTGCCCAGTGTTCACAACTAAACATTTTATATACGTGGTACATAATTATTAACTCTATGTCTAGCCTGGTGAGAATATTTAATATCTATCGCTCGATGCTCCTAAGTTAAAACTCACTATTCTAAAGATTTTTTTTTATCTTTACATAGTTTACAATATTCGAGTAATAAATACCTCTAACCAATTTAAAGATTTCAAACATTTTTAATACAAAAAATTTACTTATCAGAAATGTGAACAAAGACATCACATAAATCTAAACATAATTACTATACGATGCAAAATGTGAAAAAACAATTTCAAAGCATTTGCGCGAGTTTTAAATTAAACGTGAAATTATTGTCGATAAACAAAAACCTAAAATAATCCATTTATATTTTATAAACATATTCAAATACAAACAAAGTGACAAGTTTTGAGCATCAAAGGATTATTTGAGCGCTTTGACGTCGACAGTCTAATGCATAACGACATAGTTTATATTTTATACATGCTGGATTTACATTATGTTGTCTTAGGGCCATGTTACAAGAGAAAAAACAGCGATAAAATATGTAACACCTTATTAGTCAACGTTGAAGTATTTCAATGTTTCGCTAATCCAGTAATTAGTCTCAGAAGGAATTCAAAAACAAAAATTGATAACCGTTAGTCCACCACGATTAATGTTTATTATTATTTTCTCAATATATTATTATCGTATTATGTGTTAATAAGTGAGTAATAAATCTACTAATTTTATAGAAAATTTTAAACTGTTTAAAATAAATGTTTCTCAGAGTCTGGAGTGAGCGATGAATTTAAGACACGAGGACTTTTTAATAAAATGTACTATTAATTTAATAAATGCTCATTATTATAAAATACTCAATTTTCTGTAACTTTATTATGTTCAATTACATAATCATCTGTGGCAAAAAGGAATTGAAAAGTTACTGGGAAATTGTAGAAAACCTCATCTTTGATAAAGTCATAGAAGCCAGACAGTGAGGCGAAGAAGCGTAACAAATACAGTGAGGCTTTTGAAAATAAACTTAGGCAGTTTTTGTTCGTCAATTTCAATTAACTCACGACATCGGCAGATCTATCACCGGTTCATAGCTCAATCTAACGCACGCTGTTCAACAGTTTTCCTTCGCTAGTCTCGATCCAGTGAAGTCTTATCGATAAATAGATAGATGGTTTGTTTTTTTTTACACCGATGAGATTAACGCTACGTCTAAATTAGAGTAAGTTGAAATTACAAAGAAAATAATGCAATTCGCTAATAGCCCTACTATTAAGAAGAAAGGCGACGAACTTTTGTGCTTTGAACTTTTTTATAATTATTTGTCTAAGTATTAAAACATCTATGCGACTACTTAAAAACATAATTATAACTAATATTCTATCTACATTTTTCTGTGTCTAAGTCGAGATAAGATTAAAGTGCCTGATTTATTTACAGGATACGTTAAGTATTAGCTATAAAAACTGTTTTACTTGACGGACTGTAAAATATTATGTTACAAAATTAATTAGTAACAGTGGACTTATCGAAGCTGACTTAAGAAACGGCAATGATTAAAATTTCATTACCGAAAATGTAAGAGAAAGATTCTTTGAATAATTGAGGCGGAAAAGCGCAGATGGCGCAGGCTTTCCGCGGGAAATATTCTTGATATCACATTGCGTATTAGGGTGGAGCGAAAATAGGGCGAAGCGAGGTCTCAGTCGCGCGGTAGCGGTTGCCAATCCGCTTTTGGTATTTTTAATCCACGTCACATTGCTTGAGAGGTAAATGGCAATCTTAGAATTCCTTTATTTTGTTTTGGCTTTAAGGAAAATTATGTTTAAATACAGCGATATTTACGTACTAGATTGGGTAATCAGAACAATCACTCTGCTCTGTTGAATTTGAATTTTTACAGATATATTTTAATTAAATCTTTTGAAAAAGAAATCAACTGATACTGATCTTATACATATGCTGAGCATTTACTAGGCGTTACGAAGTTCTTCAAAAGGGGAGTAAACAGGCTTTCATATGGAAGGAAACGCACATGTGATGCAGCAGCTTCTTGTGTAGCAAGCATCCATAAACTACAATAACAGCTTACCATCAACAGGTCTAACACTTGTTTGCCACCGTCGTGGTATTTTCCGATATTTCCTTTTAAATTATTTATAGGTTAAGCTATTGGCCACAATTGTTACCTGATGTTGAGTGACGATGTTGCTCAAGATTTCAACACGTTATGCATAGTGGAAGAACTGGTTCTCAAGTGGAACTAGACCACACCTATAGGTTCTCGGTGACTTCGAGCAATACACAATATGAGACCTCGCGAATCACTAAAGAACAAGTTCCAAGAATTTCATATCTTAAATTTTCCCTCCCAATATATTATTTATATAATTTAATTAACATTCGTAAATCTTTTGACAAGCTAGATTTTGTCAAAGACTAGCACAGTTTTAATCACTAGAAATTGACACAAATTGCTCGCACCATGTTATAGATTTAGTAAGACTAAGAAAAGTTTTTTAGATATTAATGTTAGGTTTTACAATAATATCCCGAAGCACATTACTGATTTGCCGAACAACAAGTTCAAGAACCATGTCAAGCATTTTTACTGTCAAAATTTTATTATAGAGTGGACCATTATGTGAATAGTAGTGATGTCAGAAAATGACTCCCTCTCTGTGCATCCACTTAATTATTTATTGTGCTTCGGGATCTTGTCAAAATCTATCACTATTACTTTTAAAAAAAATTAATTGGCCTTGCTAAGTTTAAAACACTGTATGACTAATTTACGTCTATTTATATAGTTAAAACTTTGACGTATAAACATTATACTGTCTTTGTTTAAATTTAAAAATAAGGTTAACTTTGAAAATTTATTAAACCCCCGACACAATTGACCTATTTATTGAGGCCATTCCAATGAGCCCAAAGACGATATCTTTGCAGTAAGTTGGTGAGGAGTTAGGTATCCTACAGATTCCAGATGACGCTGCAGCTTCAGGTTGATGTTTTTTTAATATCATTGAAGTATCAGAATACCAAACCTCGACTCAATCAGACCTGTTGAAGATGCTCACATCTATTTTCGGATAGAAAAGAGCTGATTATCTTCAAACGGCTGAACAGATTTTCTTGACTTATAGTTACGAACACTATCGATTAAGTTACCTTTCAAACAAACAAAAAAAACTTGATCAAAATCGGTGCAGCCGTTACGCAGATACACCGATACATACGTCAAACTTATAATACCCCTATTTTTGCGTCGGGCGTTAAAAAGGTATACAATAGTAATTTGTTACAGAATGTAGCCGGGACATCTTCAATGAAAATATGCTATAAGTCAGTTTAAATTAAATGTGTTATGTACCAAGGCATTTTTCACAAAATCTTGACTATACCTGCAAGTGAGAAAGCCAAAATTTTGTGGAAGTTTACTAATAGTGGATCAAGATAGTAAAAGTAAATTAAAAATACATTAAAAAAATCTAAATTATCTTGAAATAGTCGTAGAAGTCAGAGCTGACTAACACCGGCTTTGGTGGATGGAAAGGAAAAAAAAGCTTTGAGCTTAGGGATACAGAAGAATTTTGAATTGGCGCAGATCTATGAAAGCTTTAATAAATTTGATCGAGGCGAAAGTGAAAACGTATTTTATTTATTTTATTTTATTTTTTTAATAAAACTTACATCTAATTACCTATTCAAGTTACAGGTATAAATTAATGAAGGAATAAAAAATAAGTAGACGGAAGAACACAAAAATATTAGCGAAAGAAATTAGAATTTAGAAGAGCTTTCAAGTTCTGCACAATTGTATCAAATAAGTCAACGTTTAAATCATTAACCAATTTATTCGTACTGCTGCTCACTCGAATGAAATAAAATTTTGTCTGTAAGTATTCTCTATACCAAAACATAGCATATGTTATTTGTAAAATTGTAGCCAATTTATTGGGGAAGAATACAAATTGCACACTGCGACCCTGAAGAAAACAGTAATCATCAAAATCAAACAATATGGCAAGCTATAGATAAATACGGCACGTGGAGAACAACGATAGACTGAACGAGATAGGGGTGGGGTTTTTAAGTAGCACGGTAAATTGACTGTACTGTTCCTGATGGTAAGTACAGTACAATCCTAATACAATGCCTACCACCGAGAGATCGTAATCCATCGACGATCACCGCTGTCATGCCAGCCTGTAGCAAAAGCTGATCCCGAAACACGACACACAAAAACGAATGACTATGACGGACTTTTCACCACATGCATGATGGTCGCGACCCAAACGGGCAAAACAGCCCTACCATCCCGCCATCGTCATTTCCTCGTTCGTTGCTCAGCAGGGTGCACCACGAGCAGGTTAGGTTGACTTGGGCGTCTAAGTACTGAAAATGTAATTCGACACCCTTTATACTTAATTTTACTCGGGTGAAGCTAGTAAAGCATAATAACATGTCATTCAAAATATTTTAAATGGCTTCAATTAAAAACTACAATGATTCGTCAAAGTGTAACAAAAGAACGAGTGTCATTTTATAATTTAAATTAATTAATCTAACTAAATCGTCCCCCAGTGTATCTTATGTACTGGCTAGACAGATAGTATAAATTTAACTTCAGACTCCGTATTTACTGGCTTACAAAGGAACAATTAACTTTGAGGTCCCTTGGGCCAGCCTAGATCCCATTATCAAGAACAAAACTATGTTACAATGGCCCGTAATCAAATGTGTGCGTTGTTAGTTTCACCATTACTTTTATAGCCATCACGCTAAGTCTCAATTGGGAAAAGCATTTACAGTACAAAGCCGTTTTAGTTCTAAACTTAATACGCAATAGCCTTCTTTAACTGAAGCGGTGGAGATCAAGCTCTGAATCGCAATTACCAAATAATTGGTGAAAAATTCGCACTGGACTTGGAAGTCACAGTTTTACGTTAGCCTCCATCTCAGCATGAACCAAAAATTTCATTATAACTTATCTTACCCGGCTAGTGTGTTCCCTCATTCTTACGGCATCAAGTTTTTTAAGCATAACTTTAAGCATGTGCACTCATTTTTTAAACTTTTTTGAAATTGTGTGAAGATAGGTTTCTCTAACACATTACCGACCTTGAACCCAACATGCCCAAGGAGCCTTGGAATCCCTACTCACCACAAGAAAACAACACAATGATATTCCGCTACGATCTTCTGTATTCTGTATTTCACCATTCGGACTGTTCTACTTAGAGACAAATCTATGTAGAGATTTCTCTGTGGACTACATGTCATAAAATTACTAATAAAATCGTATCCACTTAAAATTACTACCGAATACCGTCAAGCTGTTCATTCAACAGCCTGTAGTTAATTTAAATAAACAGTGACGTCATGATATATACAAAATCCGACATGGTTAAATACGTCTCTAAATTTCATATTCATGCCAAACGTGTTTGAAAGGGATTCAGCATCTACAGAACTTAATTAACATCCTCTTGGTCCGTTTGTTATCGTACGACACCACAACACACGATACGAGTATCATATTTATTAAAGAATATTATTCATTTTTAAGCGACTTCAAACAAAGACGGTTACTCAATTCGAATGTTTTTTTAATGAATTATTATGATATTTAGTTATTTTAAATTAACATGTAAGAGAATTATAGAGCCAAAAAGGAATATGGAATAAATAAATCAGATAAAATTAAATTAAAGTGTATTTTCAGGATACCTCATTTATTACTTTATAAAATTATATACAGGTTTACTATACCTTAAACTAAATGCCTAATACACTACAAAATCCTTAATATTCTTCCTTCACTTGACTACAATATACTGTCCAAAACACGAAGAACTCCAATTTTCCTAACTGCTTTTTAGCGCATGCCTTAAAACTATCAGTCGTAACAGAAATTGACATACACAACATTCTATATCTATATTAAACTAAAAGGGTCGTATTATAAATTATATCTGAACGGACGAATACATCAACTTACCGATACCCTGGAAATTAAAAAAAAAAAAACATATATAGTATACACGAAAATAATATAACGTAAATAAGAGTATTAAGATATTAATATAAATATAAGTTGATTACATAGACCTAATATAACAGAATGTTCAACCATAACTTCTTTGTTAATGAACTGATTTGGATGACTCTTTTTTTGTTGGATAGGAGATGCTTCAAAGGTGGTCCCGTATTAATTTCATTGACATTGGACCTTCAGCTTTGACGATATACGAGGAAACTCTTCAAAATCATTGAGGTTGGTTTTCTATTTAGTTAAAAATTGTCTTGTACTCATAATATTTACTAGTAAAATCACAACAAAAATGAGTCTTTTAGTATAGATAGTTTTTTACACATCAGATTTCCGTATGAATCAGCAGCACTCATAAAAATGATACAAATGGTATGAAATTCACGTAGATACCTATAATAATATTGAAATATATTTCTCAAGTGTAAAATAAACTTCATAATAAAATCGTAGGTTATAAGACTTTTCCTCCTCAGTCAGATCCGTGTTACTTAACGAACCATTATCTTGTGAGAAAAACATTATATTGAAGTCCGCAAATTTGTTTGTAAGGTAATTTGTTTTGATTCTCTGGTATAAATTTATATTCGTTGGAATCGGTGACCTTAGAATTTACGATGAGCTATTGAATGAAATTATGTTTCAGTTGTTTATATTTTGTGACAGCTTCATGTTTTTATAGGAAAAGATAAATTCATTATATTGACAAACTTCTCGAAATTACAAATAAGTAACTAATAATGTAATACAATTTAATGAGAATTAATTACAAATAATTTTAGGTAAACGATTTATTTTATTTTGCTCCGGTACATAAGGTAAGGTACATTAAACATTTAAGAAGCCCCCGACATAAGAAAGAGACCCTTCCAATGAGCAAAAATACGACATGTTTGCTATAAGTTGGTGAGGAATTAAGTATCCTGCAGATTCCAGACAATTTTATGAAGTTAAACTTTGCCCTTTATAGTATGTTATTTGAAAACATCGTTTAGGAGACAATGGAAAATTAAAATAATTTAACACTCAGCTTGGGTTTATGACTATAGTACAGAAGTAGCAGTGGCGAATGAGACGTGCGACTTAAACCCCAGCCGCCCAACGAGAATCGAGCAAAAAATTATTTTTGTATTTTATTAAAGCCTATTTATTATATCACGCTAATGACTTCAGAAAGCGGAGTATTAATAATGAATGTCAAATAATCTGGAAAGTTATGAGACGAATACGGGACGTGAGAACAATTATGATAGCTGATTGCATTGGCGGCGCGATGTTTGTCGGATATAATTGACACGGGTGAAACAATATTCCCAATCAAGTCAACGTTCAAACAAATAAACAAGCTACATTATTAAAAAGGAAACGAAAAACACGACAAAAAAAAATCTTCTATTTTTGCTTTTTATTTAATTTCCAGACGTCATACTTAATTATTATATAGCTTATGTCACTCCCACAATTAAGACGAATCTAATAATGGCTCGTATGCTAAAATCCATCAAACCGTTTAGGGTACAGAGCGTATCAAAGAAATATACATACATACATATAATCCTCCTTTTTCGCAGTCGGATAAAAAGAAGATCAAAATTGATTCATCCGTTTGAATGTTATGATGCCCCAGACATACAACAGATACACACGTTAAGGTTATAAAACCCCTCTTTTTGCATCGAGGTTTAAAAAACGGCGCTGGTTGTCCACGGCAGCTGGATGTAAAGTTGATGATCCTGAAATGTGACAACATAAAAACCCTATTGTTGTGTTGTACCACCTGGTAGAATATATTGTTGTATTTTAATCATTGTAAGAAACACCATATATTACCACTATCAAATAGGCTTGAAATTAGGGACGTCATCTTTATATTAAAAAGTTTAATCAATGATATATCTATATGTTTATATTCTTTACTACATGTTCCATTTTCTTTATTTAACTAGAGGCAAAACTCTTATATAGTGCGGGCAAGCAAACGTTTCAATGAATTATGTAAGCAGCATAGTCTTAATCCTTTCTATTTAAGTGTTGTTTTGGCTAGAAGGTACATAAGTGTTGATTTTTGAAGTGAAAACTTCTTTATCCGCGTTGAGCAGTTTTGTTAAGGGAAAAACTTATGGGTTCGCGTGACCTTCGGGTAATCGATGACTTCGACATGCTCGTGACGTATTGCGCTTGTGTTAGACGAACGATGCGTAGTATAGCGTCCTGTGTACAGTACATACGTACGGGTTACCGCACATTTGTAAAGTAGTTTTTAGTATCATAAGCAAAATTTATCTTCATTGTATTTAAATCAAATCATGTACAATCAGTCGCAATAAAGCACTCATCAGAACGGATCATTTATGCAATCTTTTCATATCATAATATCATTTTGTGTAGTGATTTACACTAATATACACTAATACAATGTATATACACGACTGTATCATTTGCGTGTTTGGCTTTTTGGATGGGTAACAATCTTGTGATTTCGCGTCACCGACATGCTCCGCAATAGTTCAGACTATTTATAGAAGAAAGTTTAAAAATTCAAAAATGAATTTTCACTTTTATCGGCAGTCCTTATGACTGCCTCAATTTTTTTAAATAAGTAAGTGTTGTGCAAATTTTAATTATTTGTTATTATCACTAATGACAGTTGTACGAAGTACTTTCACATTTTTTATAATTTCAACTGGTTTTTGTGCGTAATGACTTTTATTGGCTGAGAGGCTCCTTTGCTGTTCCGATGTTGTTAATTTAGCTGTAAGTCATCCTTATAAATAATAGGATTCGTACGTCGAGTAGCTTATCCATCCATACATACAAACTTTCGTGTTTATAATATTAGTGGGATAAGGATCAATTTGTTACTACCAAATGTGTATTACAAGGTGTCCAGAAAGGGTATCGGGTATTTGTTTTTGCGCCATATTCGAAACGGGGTGTCTAAAGTGTGCGGGGAGGGGTTCGTGGCGTCCGCCATTTTGTGGAGTTTTAGTCACGATGGAACAGTACTCGGGGACGCATCGCGCATTTTGCGTACGAGCGTATTATCGTAATGGTGATTCAATAGTGACTGCTCAACGTCTCTATCGTGCGGAATATCGTACACGCCACGCGCCAAGTGACGATAGCATTAGGAAATGGATCAGGATGTTCGAGAATACAGGTGCGACAGTTAAAATTCAAAACTCTGATCGTCCTCGTTCAGTTCGCGATGAAGAAACAATTGAAGAAGTTGAGGCGTCGGTTCGTCAAAACCGTCTTTATCCATCCGAAAGCGAAGCCAAGCGTTGAACATCAAAAAATCGTCTTTACATTCGATTTTAAAGAAAGACTTACATCTAAAAGCCTATAAAATTCAATTGGTTCAAGAATTGAAGGATACGGACTATGCTAATCGACTGAATTTTGCGAACGAAATGCTGCAGCGATTTAACAACTTTAACAACATACTGTTCAGTGACGAAACAAATTTTCACCCGAATGGTCATGTTAATAAGCAGAATTGTCGGTACTGGGCAGTGGAGAATCCGAGACGAAAGCATGAACGACCCCTGCATAGCCCAAAGGTCGTTGTTTGGGCCGCTATGTCTGCTAAAGGCATAATTGGTCCTTATTTTCATGAAGATCAACGAGGCCGAGCAATTAATGTGAATAGTGACCGTTATTGCGATATGTTGCGAAATTTTTTGGTCCCAGAGTTGCAAGAGTTTGCAGGTTTCAACTCAAGAACGTGGTTCCAGCAAGATGGGGCCACTTGCCATACCTCAAATGACTCAATGGAAGTTGTTAACGAATTATTCCCTAATAAAGTCATTTCGCGAAGGGGTAACATCAACTGGCCTCCCAGAAGCCCCGACCTTAGCCCGCTTGACTATTTTGCATGGGGATACCTTAAAAGTAAGGTTTATCAAAACAATCCGACGAATCTAACCCAGTTAAAGCAAACATCAGGTCAGAAATGGCAGCAATATCGATAGCTATATGTCAACGTGTTATCGCCAATCTTCGTTTCCGTTTAGAAGAGTGCCAGCAACGTAACGGTCATCATTTGGATAACATCATCTTTTCCAAATAATTCTCCAATTCATATGCTAATAATAAACAATAAACTTTTTTATTGCATACAAATAATTTTTGTTTCATTGAACTTACAAATACCCGATACCCTTTCTGGACACCTTGTAGAAATAAATTATCAATTTTTATTATATTTATGGTTGATTATTTTGGCGATAATGGCTTGCACATAAAAGATATATATATTGTCGCGAATTTTTTTGTAAGACTATTTAAGGTAACATTCTATTGTACATCATATATGTGTAACTCTAACGGTTTTTGCAGCACACGCCAGAATAGTTCGTATTTTACTACTTACTTGACACTTATCGTTATATTTTGGACAATTCACACAATATCTTTATAAATTATTATGTGTTATTCTGATGTATAAGCTATATTATTGTAAAGTTCCATTAAAATCTATTTAATAGTTTTTGCGTGGAAGAGTAACAAACACCCATCCATACACACAAACTTTCAGGTTTATAATATAAGTTGGAGAATTATGTCGTCACAGTTCTGACCTTAGATGACAAATAATATCCTGACTGCTACAAATATAGGTTACGCACTACGAATTTAATTTACGGGCTACGAATAAATGACTATACGATGAGAACAGTCCGCTTCCGACTGTCTAAGCGAGAATGCCTCCTTGCTCATTTTTTCGATCTGACTCTACCGTTAGCCACAATGGCCCTGAAGCCTTATATGGCTTTTACAGCTTCATCGGGCTCCACGTGAGCTACGCTTTATATACCACTTCCACTTAATCTGACCAGAAGGGTAGTTGTGAATATCTACTTATGAATATACCCACTGTATAACATTGTACAGAGTTTATTGTTTCCAGTTATGAAATTATCTAAAAGTACTCATATAATATGTAGTATATAACTATATATCTATATCTAATATTATGAAGCTGAAGAGTTTGTTTGTTTGGTTGGTTGAACACGCTAATCTCACGAACTACTGGTTCGAATTGAAAATGTATTTTAGTTTTGCATAGCCCATTTGTTGAAGAAGGTTATAGGCTATATAACATCACGCTAGGATTAATAGGAGCGGAGCATCAATGAAAAGTGTTGGAAAAACGAGCAAATTTTATTTCTTTTGAGAGCTTCCATTGCGTTCGCTGCGTAAATGGATAAAGTTATGCATCAATCGTGTATGATGAAATTATTTTTCTTAAAATGTTCTAAAAAAAGTCCGCGATAGTATATGGATATCTTTTAAAGTTTACTCAATATAACCTATTTTATGGTAATAAAATCTGTTCTAAAATAATGAATTATTTACGAAGGTGTTTTAATATACATGGCATTAATCCTTATCGAAATAAATACGTTAATCATTACAAGTATTTAATTTTAAACATCATTTTCCCTTACAGTAATTAATTAAAATTAATATCTTAGAAGATATCACAATTTTAAAATAACTCGGCAGTAAAATAATGATCAATTACCGCGAAAGCATTTTTATTATGCAGAATAATGTGGGAGGCGGGCTGCACCTAACAATATAGTGCGGCACTGTATTGTATACTGTATATATAATTAAATATACGATATACGATAAGATATTCATTTAAATCAATTAAGTGCCTACGACCCACTCTCTCTCTCTCTCTCTCTCTCTTACATGATGCAGACGAAGTTGCGCGAGTCAGATAGTGTAATATATAAGCGTATAATAGGTATAGGCGAGACATTTAGAAAAGTAGACGTCATCATTGATGACGTCATTTATTAATCGTTCTGGTTGATCAAGACAAATCATTTTTAATTTTAATAATAAAAGCAAATACCTTAAACTGTATAGGCAAATGTTTACTCTGAATATAGTTACGGAATATCTGTAGAAATGTGAACGGTCCGTCGATCCTAGTAAGAATGTCTTTGCCCTATTATTTTTTTTAAACTGACTATACTGTTGGCCTTAAAAGCCCTGGAGCCACTAGACGCTTTGACAGCTTCGCCGGGTTAGGCCTTTGCTCTGCCCATCAATGGCTTTTAAAATCATCCAGTCAACAGTGTCGGTCAATAGTAAAGTCAATAGTAGCTTTTAGATAGTCAATAGTGTAGCCTCAATAGTCACACCGACATACCGCTGAATTTTACTTCACTACCTGACAGTTTACAACTTGAATATTTAGTAAAACTTTTTGCAATGTTTCCATTTATTTATGTAATTTAATAATAAAGGAATTAAGTAAACAAGGTTTATCTTAATACTTGTTATAAAAGTGTAAATATGGATAATAATAAAGTTGACTTAGTAATATAACAACGTCTGCAGAGTAAACAGGCTTAGTTAAGACTTTCTACGTTGTTACTAAGTGATAGAAAAATAGAGGTAAATGGGATTTATCTAAAATTATTACTTTATGAAGTTTATTTACAAGATTGTACTGTATGTCTGTCAGTAATAATGGTAAATAATTATATTAAATTTATTTTAATTATACCATTACTTATAGAAGACAACATCATGATGATTTATAATTGACTATGGTTTACATAAATGCAAGTTCGAGTCCCGCAATGTAACAACAAACTCTCGAAATTCACGTACATTTTCTACAATTGTGTGTACTTTCTACAATTGTAATTTGAATCGGTAATACTATCACCTGACGGAGAAGATAAACATTGTGAAGAAACCTGAACGCTTCTTGAGAAATGTTCTTAAAATGTATGTGTATGTATTGTCTTGTAATGTATGTATGTATCAAAAGACCTACAGATTTCTCGGCGTTTGAAATAAACAATTAGTCGTGTCCTGGCATGGAGATTAAGCCACTACCTTCCTTCGGAAAGAGGCCTTTGCCAGTAGCGAGATAATTATAGGACTGTAAAAAACTGACTGACTGAAATTATGTACATTTAAAAAAGGTAGGTTCCTATTTCATATACAATGTAATCGTTAATTAATTGATAATTGTCAAACATTCAGAAGAGAGAGCTTTAAAAATAAGTGTCGGCCAATTAAAATTTTATTTTTTGAAACGGTATCGATACATTTTATATCAGAAGCTATATCAAAACATGTACATTTTTCCCCAACGATTAATTAAAATCACCATAGCAACGTCTCAGAAGGTTTCCTTTCTTAATATTAATATCATCCTGTTGTGAAAATGTTTTGTAAAATTATTTCTTACATTAACAAAATGGACACTCGTGTTCGGTAAGTTATAATACCCGTGAAAAGTCAATTTACAAGCACTCAATAAAGATTACAAAGGTGCTCTTTAAAATTTAAATGTTGTGTGATAATTTATCTATCTCCTTCTACCTTGAGAAACGACAGATGGGTGGGACGTTGTGGAATCAATGTGAATGGATGTGGCTTGGACCTGGTGATGAAAGATAGAAAAAAATGTAACAAAATATAATAAAACCAGCAGTGCCCCCCGACTTTACACGCATTTCAAACGCAGTAATTATGTTCGTCTCGCACTTTATTTTTACTCACATTCATGACAGTTCATCAAATATTGCACTGTCTGTGAACAAAATTTCAGCGAAATTTGTTGAGATTTCGGTGTTACTGACAATTCTTATAGCCTCTCAAACAATATTTCTTTCAATAATTACTAAAGTATTATTTACAATTTACAACCAACGAAACAGGCGGGCATCAGCTAGAATTTTTATTGTATATTAGTAATAAATAACTTGTAATTTTCAATATGTACGTTTTTACGTTTAAACATTGATTCACGATTATCTGCTCATAAGTAGGAAAAAGTTTATTTTAGAAGTTTGTTTATTTTCCTTTTTCTTCTTTAATTTCTCAAGCTTTAATATTATCTGATATATTACTCCCTTTTATTTTGTACACGTTTAGTTCACGTATAGTAGGATTCGATTATAACCAAATAAATCGTACTTTATTATATGTATCATTGAACTCAGTTATGTGAATGTTACATAAATATTAGGTCGGGGAAAAAGTGTTTTCGCATAACGTAGGTATAAACTTGTTATAAAATTTCTTTTGCTGTACTATTTGTATCTGGCTGGTTATGGTAACAATAAAAAGATTACATTAAAAATAAAAAAGTTATTTCCCGCTATTTTTCATTTGATTTTCTTTCTGCAAAATGAGTGAATGTAATGAAGAAATTTGATACATTTAAAAATATTATTACAAAGAAAGCAAAAATGTAACTCAAGCAGCAAAAAAAACTTGTGATGTTTATAGACCTAATGCAGTGACAGCAAGAGTAGCCCAAAGTTGGTTCAAACGTTTTCAGTCGGAAAATTTTAATGTTAAAGATGCACCTCGCTCTGATCGCCCTGTTACGAATAAAATGGACGCTATTTTTGAAAAAATTGGAGCAAGATCGGCTAATCAGTACTTACGATGTAGCTGAAGAACTGGAAATTGACCACGAAATAGTTTTAACCTTCAGCCTTTTTTGAAGAGATTGATAACTGGCGATTAAAAGTGGATCACGTACGACAAGAACGTGCGAAAAAGATCGTGGTCTAAGGTTGGCCAGGTTTCACAAACTGTGGCTAAACATAGGCTAACTCGAAATAAGATGATGCTGTGTGTATGGTGAGACTGCAGAGGCATTGTTCATTATGAGTTTTCGAAAACCATCGATTTGGATCTCTACTGCCAACAACTGATGAGATTAATGGAAGCAGTTGAGAGAAAGCGGCTGGAATTGATCAACAGGAAGGGTGTGGTCTTTCATTACGATAACGCCATACCACACACACCTTTAGTCACTCAGCAAAAATTAAGAGAGTTTTGACTGGAAAGTCTTAGCGCATCCACCATATAGCCCTGACCTTGCACCTTCAGATTTTTACCTTTTTCTGTCTCTTCAGACAGAATTCTTTAGATTCTGTAAAGTTAATATCAAGAGAGGACTGCCAAAACTATTTGTCGCATTGTTTTGATCAGATGTCCCAAAGTTTCTACATCAACGGGATCATGTTTCTACCTACAAAATGGTAGAAAGTCATCGAATAAAACGGAACATATATGCTATAAATAAATGTAAATAAACTTTGAAAAAAATGTCTTGGGTTTTCATATAAAAATGCGAAAAAACTTTTTCCCCGACCTTTCCAAGTTCGGTGAAGCTGTAAAAGCCGCAGCGGCTTCAGGGCCCCTAAGGCTAACAATGTAGTCAAATCTAAAAAAAAAATTCCCGACCTGTTAAATGTACCGTTATTATTCAGGTATAAGATAAAGAGGAAATAACCCTGATTCTAAAACATACAAATTAACTGAACTAACTCTTGGCTCGGTGATCTAAAAAGGGTCTTGGCTTCCGAAACAAGAGCGCCACTTGTCCCGATCCTGTGTAGTTCCATGCCAATTGTCAGGTTGGAGTTGACACAGACCCACCGTTTATAGTGTTATGCCAGTGATGATTGGGCCAACCAATTGTAAGATAACTAGTTCTGATCGATCCTTTCCTATTCTCTATAGTTGCCCAAACCAGCGAAGTCAATGAGGTATTGATTCTCTCAAGGTGTTGGGCGTGGCCACCAGACGTTTTAAAGAGATTAATTTTTTTTTAAAACCGTACAAATTACTTTTAATGATTAGCTATCCATGAAAATAAATTATCAATTTTTCAACAATTTTGAGAACGATGTTAATCACTTAATTATCTTAAAAGACATTTCATTAAGTTAACGATACAAGCATCTTTCATTACATATAATAAGAGTTCATTTTGTTTAAAACTGTTAACATGATACACTCCTTATTTATATAATCTTTTTATTAAATTTATTTTTAACTAACGTTGCGCCCGCGACTTCCCGCACATTTATTATGCAGTAATTATTATCATTCCGTGTAATTTCATCAAACTTTTTGTACATTTATTATTGAACATTTTTATAGGTAGCCTATCAATTAACCAATGACATAAGCATTCCGTATACAAAGTTCATGAAAATCGGTCAAGCCTTTTTAACTTAAATCGGGACATACAAATAGGCTGGCAAAAAAAATTTACTGGCAAATTCGTGTGTTCTTTATATATTAGAGTCCCTATAAATGGGGAAATCTGCAACAAATTACATGTACAGAGAGAATTATAGAATTAATATTACTATGCTGTAGCCTACGACTTTGTTTACATGAAAATACATATAACTTTTACCGTAAATTGCGTTTCTATATATGAAAGTGGAAAGTGAATATTAAAATTTTATTATATTTTTTTCTGCTTATCCGTTTTTTAAATAGATTTATTAATATGAAATGTTCCTCATTCTTGTGTTTCCTCAATTAGCAATGATTTTAACTCTTCCATAGAAACTTTATCCATGTTCAGCGACGAGTAATCGACATTCTGTGTTCTTCTTCACGCATAAATATTGTATGAGCCGAAGGAAGATGTGGTCGACCGGAGAATTCTATTTTACTTTAAGACGAAATAGATAGACCGCAGCGCTGTGGAAGCTGTAACACATTCGTTTGAAGTCTGAGATAGAGTTTTATGTTTTAGCGTATATCTTTACAGCATTGTATGTATACAACGTGCTTCTAGACATAATTACAAATAATCGTAATACTCAAAAGACGTGTTAAATTCCTTTTATCTTCTTTGAGAATGATGATAGAAACGTGCACGCTTTCCACTTAATTGTAAATGGTTATTTCATCCTGTAACTTATCTAAAGACAACGGCGTCCGCCGAAAGATTGGCAATCCATCACCGGTTAAGGCTATCATGGAGCCTGTAAGCCTCTTACAACAAAAATGCTACAAACCAGAAGAAAGTCGGGCTTATCAATATTCGAAGCAATGATAGCTAAGTTGGTAGCGTGTACGGACTCCGCGTCGATCGGCGTGAGTTCGATTCGCTGAAATGATCCTAAGCTTTCGGTGAAGGAAAAAATCGTGATGAAGCCATAGCCCTGACGTTAAAAATCTGTCGCCAAACATCAATAGGTGTGTTCCGGCAGCTGCACTTAAGAGTCAGTCTTCTACTAGGCTTAGCGTGCTGCCATCTTGGGCAAAGATATCACTTTTGATCAGGTGAGATTGTGACCACAACAATAAAAACCTATAACCATAAAAAAAAGTGAATGGAGGTAACGACCTCTCAGCTTGATTATTGGGGCTATATACTGGCTAATCCTACTCTACACACCTATACCATATACGGACACTGAATATAAGCTTGTAACGCTGTCTCGATCTTAGAACTATGACTCGCTTTTTACCTCTTACATAGTCCCAAGCTGTTTTATGTTAAGCGAGAATTATTGTTTTTAAATATTGAATATGATTTAATTTAATTTTTAATTTTTTGTTGATTCAAAAATTCATGTTATTGTAATTTACTGGATTTATCTCTGTATGTATTTTAAGAATTTTAAATAATATTGCATGCCAGTATAAATGCTTAAGAATTGTCTACTTAAAACCCATATTAAACTGAATTTTGATTCAGATTGTTTGCAAATACTATGGTCAGTAATAAATTACTATTGTTATAATTATTTAGTACATTACTGTCACTATTTTCTTGTTTAATAAAGTCCACTAAGTATAGGTGAGGCCGATTTAAATGCCTCGTTATAATCAAACACGTGTTACCAAAGCTATAAATATTGTGATACCACGGCAGGAAAAAGCATCGTTGAACACGTAGTGCTTATTAAAATGTTAGTTTTTTTTAAACTTTAATAACTTTTTCTTCGATAAATAATATCGTGATATTTTTTCGTTATGAGCCAATTGGTAACTAAGGAGAAAATTTAAAAAAAAGAAGAAAAAATCTATTTCTATAATTTTATTTATATAGATAAAATCAAACAATATAACCTCTCTCAAAGAGGTTACTTGCATAAGCAGAAAGATCGCAATGAAAAGTGCTTACCAACGGAATAAAATTCAAATATGAATCGTTTTAATACACAAACTTTTCCACGGCTAAAGAAAATAGCTGAACATTATTTTTCAATTTTTAGAAATAAAGTGAAGCAAATTAAACCTCAGAGAGTTTTCATTTAAATTTGCTAGGGTATTTCTTAGTGATTCTGTCAGCGTTTTTTCAAAAACAACTACAGAATTTATTTAAAGTAATATTTTATAATATTTTAAAATACTTTTATATATTATTTGAAGCTCCTCTTATGTAAGTAATATAAGTTATAGTATTAAAAATTTGTTCTTTTACTTATTGTAATTTTTCTCAACTTCCTGATAGACAACACGAAAATAACATTAATTTTTTTTGTATGTTTCTATGGCACATACAGTACCATCAAGCAAATTGGATATCATAATAAGAACCTGGTTTATTGATGTACAGAATTTTTTCTTAAAAAAAAGTTAGCCGTCACTTAGTTAGTCACGGGACGCCCGGCAGGCAGATGAGACACATCTTAGTGAATATTTTAAAAAAACACCGGGTAGTCCCAAAACACGACATACCAAAAGACACTCACCGTGGAAATGTTTATTTTATTACTATGTGTATGGTGTCCGTGACCCTCACAATTCCACTTGATTGCTGGATAAACACCGGGTGATCCCGAAACACGACAAACTAAAAAAAAGTCATTGTGAAGATGTTTATTTTATTACTATGTGTATATTGGTCGCGATCCCTACCAACCGCTTTTAATCTATCGAATGTTTTAACGTGAACTTTGAAATGATTTAGTTTATGTATTAAATAAAAACTAACTCGGCTCCACACCGCCAACGTTGTGGCCAAAGCGTCGCCACGCCAATAACCGCCAACGTTGGGATCAATGCGTCGCCACGCCAGCAACCGGTCTGATTCGCCGCATTAGATATATCACATCAAAAACGTAAATCGTTATCGAATAATTTTAGTAAATATTCAACGAACCACGCCCGCAAAGCAAATAAACACAATCGACAATATGTCGTGACAGTTCTAATAGAATACACGTTAATTGACACAGCGCGACAGGACGCGCTCGGTTGAACTCGATGACAAAAACACGCTGTGCAAACATTGTTACGTTGCTAACGTCAATATTGTATAGAAGACGGGTTTGTTAGCACGAAACACGCCTACAGTATCCGTATTCCCTGTATCTACATCTTGCATTCATAAATGTAACGCGGCTTATGGTAAGAGTTGACTTGTAGAAATCGTCACGTAAGGAAAAGGCATTATACCCCTTCCATGTGACTCTCTCACTTTCTCTCTCTCTCACTTTTTTCGTCTCTGTATCTTTCTATTATATACGAGTATGTGTTTGCGTGCGAGTATCGAGATTAAAAGTAGACGAGCATCGTGCGCGGCTGATTGCATAACCCTTCTTCAGGCGGCTGCCAAACTGTAAAACATTGAACTTTCAGCGTGGCCCCTAAGGGTGGTCTCGTGAAATACGCGCGTATTCAGTAATTCAATGTATTTTCAGTTATTATGCTTGGTAACATTTAAATGGGTCTGTGATTAGTACTTTGAATCTATATGAAATAGATAAATCATATTTAGAACATACTCATAACATCTTTAGAACATATTATGTTCCCTAGCAACATTTATTTATTACAACCTATTCTATCAATTATTATAACAAAAAAAAAATACTTTTTTTCCAAAAATTTTTAAGTTCGATTCCAGACCCAGACGCGTGTATAAATTTTTTTTTAAATCCACGAATGCAGTTTTCCAATTATTTAAAATCAATATCTTGATTTTTTAAACATAGTTCTCTATCTTTTAAATGTTTAAATTTTTAAATCATTCTATAAATTACAAAACTTATATCGAAATGTTCTTTATCAGTTAAACTAACTGATTTTTAAATAATATTTTTCTTGTTTGATTGCGTTTTTTATCACAAGCTCCGCTCGCGGCTCCGCTCACGTAGTCTACAGAATTATTGTTTATAAAAATAACATGATATATTTTTTAGTTAAGAACCAAGTATCTAAGGAGTAAAACAAAAAAAAATTGGTCAAAATTTATTCAGTGGTTTTTGCGTGAAACCTCAGTAATCATCATCATTATATTAATACGTGAAGCAAAAACTTTGTACCCATTTTTAAGCGTATTGCGTGCACGGAAAACTGTGAGTTTGGCGTGGTTAAAGTTTTTATGGAGAAAGAGTACAGAAAGCTAAAATTTATCTATAATATCTGTTACTAATATATTAAATTAAATTAATTAATACTGCGAATCCTAGCCCGACGAGTGCCATTGAACTTAGACCCCCCAAAATATTAACCTTGTCACTCAATAAAAGTGACAGCAAGTGATATAATATTCATTGTTTAGGTTCATACTGTAAATGTCAAACAGAAAATAGTCTATGATTAAAAAGTCGCTGGTCGAATTTCTATGATTGGGCGATCGCTAGTTTTATTTATTATAGATAATGTTATTTACGTCATAATCAATGGTCTAAATCATCAATATATATATATTGTATTTCTAACGTATAAATCCGTAAAACTAAAATTCTAGTAACAGAGTTGCAAGGAATTGAAACATCAACCGAAATCAATCAAGCGTGAAATCTGAACCAAATCGATGGATTTATGCCCCGCAATTTTCCCTACGTCGAATGTTTCGTACGTGAGACCAGAGCTGAAACTACATTAACTACTTAACTACAATATAGTTTAAGTTCTAATCAAAGACGTGCCTTCACCCTTCGTGTAATGAGTTCGAATAGTTTCTTAAAGATAGAGAACTTTCCATCATGATGAACAAGAATTTGTTCGTATCATTAATTGTTTATAAACAGCGATGTAACTTAGCCCTGATGTTAATTTTGATCAAGGATATTAAGGCAGAGAATGCCTTAGGCATTAAGTCCGTCATTGCGTATTTAGCGCATAGTGTGTAAATAAATAAATAAAATATGTGAAACTAGCTTCATCCATGTTGAATTTCTCCACACATATATTGAAACCCCGCTACACCCTTTTAGGAGTTGTATTTTTAAAATTCCGTTCCTAGCTGATACCTACGTCATAATAAGTATCCATGTGCCAAATTGCATCCCAATCCGATCAGTGGTTTGAGCAAAGTGTTGACAGATCAGCCAGTTAGTCTCAAAATAAAAAAAAACAGTCAGTAAAAAGAAATCGTGATTGATATATAAGATAACAATTTACACTTTTAAATGTACTTTACTAGAATAGAATTTAACCACAATTTACATAGGATTAGGATTAACCTAAGTAATGATCTAGCCTTAAATAATAACGGGCTATCAAGTGCATCTGTCTAAGCACACCTATAAGTGCTTGCTGAGAGGTTTTCAATGAATGAAAGTGGTAGCTAGCCAAGCGGACTTTTATGAAATGCTATGGTTTTATCATGATGTTTTCCTTCACCTCGCCTTCGAATATGGTATCACAGAATCAAATTAGTTTACGATATTTACACCTTTACCTGAATATGGTTGACATTAGTCAAGTTTTTTACTAACGATAGATTTGTAAAAAAATCTGATTCAGTTCAATTGTTAATCAATCGCATGGAAGTAATCAATCATGCATGCATGCAATACGACAACCTATTCATGTCGACGAAGCTAAAACGACAGAGAACGAATTACAGGACACTGGCATTTAAGCATTGGTGGTAAATCCTCATGCGCCATCTATAAATTGTTTCTAACAGGCTTGAAAGTTTGTAAAGTAATTAAAATATTAAAAAATAAAGTTATTTTAAACTGGATAAATCACGTACCCTTACGCTAGACAATACCCGGGAGTTTTTGGCGGGATCTTAAAGTGACATATTCATGTCGTCATTTTCATTTCGTTTTGTCGTTGTGCATAAGTGAAGTGGATTATAAATATAAAGCGGAAAATATGCATTTTGGGATTTCACAAAAAAATCCCTGTATAGTTCTGACATGAACTTTCCAAAACCACCAACTTGTCAGAAGACACCACTTTGTTTAAAGGAAAAATTTACGAAGGCTCAAAAAAACATTGACACTGGCAATTGCTTTTTGCGGTACCAAACTAAGAAGAAGAAGAAGACATTCCCCGTTTCGTGGGTTACCATAACAAACCTATACAGGCTTGTTTGAGTTCACAGACGTGTAATAGATTTTAAGCTTATTGTGATATATAGATATATTATTATAGATACCTGCCGTAATCGTTTGGCCAGATTTTAGAAATCTGTAGTGAACGACACCGGCGTTAGTCCACCAAACAAACACTCACAAGTAACTTTTTCTGAGTCAATTTTCGTTTAGGTCAGGATTTCGCTGGGTCTCCAAGGTTCAGCCATTGTGACGAGCGCTTCCGATTATCGTACAGTATCCACTTTTCATAACAAATAATGATTCGATTTAAAATCCCTTCATTATTGTGTCGGTTGAGCAAAGTAACACAGCAGTCGACGCGTGTTTGCGAGTTCGATTCACTCAATTCATGAGGTACCCATCGTTCAAGTTTTTTTACTTTCCCGATTTGCTTTTCTCTGTCACTAGTGTTATTTTTACACTTCCTCTGATATACTCATACATACATACATCTTACATTCACATCTCTACGACATTTACTTACTTAAAATTAATTTAAAAATTTCCTATTATTTCGTCTTCTCGTCTTCTACTATGTTTTTCTATTTACAGTACATTTTATAAGCAGATACGGCATTGAATCACTTTATATGCAATCGTGAATTGTGGGCAATTGCATTCATTTCACTTTCGATTTGATACCGGCGTGAGCGAGCAAAAACTTTTGTCCTTTTTTAACAATAGAGGGTCCATCTTACGCCGTCTTTTAATGAGAGATTAACGTTTCTGATTATAAAAAGCCATTGCTTACAATACTTACCTTTGCCGTACTATGCAGATGTGGAATAATTTCCCGTCCAACGTGTTCCCTCGTTACTTTGATATTGGATTCTTCAAACAAGTCGTGAAGAGGCACTTCACCAGGCTGGCATGTTATCGAAGACGGCCAATAATTGTCACCAACGGTCGCCGTTGTTTGTGACAAATACTTACTATCAAATTCTGTGCAGTGATTTTATGATACATTAAAAAAAATGTTCTTTCATCCGTCTCTTGCATTATTTATAACTCTGCAATAGTATTAAGCCATTTCCATTTACCCAACTGATATTAATCCCTTGAATACATTAATTATTCACGTGAACATATTAATTTTATTTTAGTTTATTAACTTTCGTCCGTGATACAGTCTGGCCGGAGTGAATCGGCTTTGTTCGAGTCCATTTAGGTAAGTCACGTAGGCTTTTAAACTGGATAAAACCGGATGAATCTGGTATTAGCCGGATGCGACCCGCGGACCGAAGTTTACGTGACGTAACAACACATCCATTAAGGGCATACGTAATTTCCTATTGTTTCGTCTTCTTTCTTGTTTTTCTATTTTACTTTGTTCTATTTTTTTTTCGTGTATCATTCGTTTTAGTCTCGGGTATAGGAGACATATATCTTGTGTAGCTATAACAATTATGCTTTTTGAAATTAAAACTTCTATAGTCAAGTTATGCGATTTTCGTATGGGGTAAAACTTAAGAGTTAACGTCACCTCGCGTCTTCTGTACCCATATATAACAATAGATATGTAACTATAAGTATGAATCGTTGAATTGATACTAACATTATACATTACCTTTTTACTTGGAAGTTCTAAAGTTAATTCTCTTCCCAACGAGCAATGTACGATGAAAATCAAAGGAATCATAGAATCGTTTTTGGGAGATCGCGATCGTAACAGAGAGCAAAAGTTTGAGTGAAACAGAACATTATTTCAGTATAAAAGAGCGAGACAGCACATCGCATGCGTAGACTAAAAAAACACAGTCATTCGAAAGTTTTAAGATTTCCCTTCTGTCGGCAATACCCATGACTGCCTTCTTTTATTTTACGTAGCTCCTAATACAAAATTCTGGTATTGAAAATCAAGATTTTACGATGATTTAGTCGACGATTGTAGGATCGCTTACCGCTACATTTTTAAACTCAAAATAAAAACAAACCAACCCTTCATCAATTAACCCTTTGACGTACAAACAAAACGAATTGTGATGCGTTCGAAAAATATCATTTATTTGGACTCAAGTAAACAGTTCGAAAATACAATTTACGAATTTAATTTTCTTTTTTTATTTCCTGCCCGCCTCGCTGGCCACCACGCTCAAGTTGAAAATCTGTCACCAAGCACTTATAGGTGTGTTCCAGCAGCTGCACTTGAGAGCCAGATTTCCTACTAGGTTTAGCATGTTACCATTTCCAGCGACGTCGACACTTAAGATTAGATGAGATTGTGGCCTTAAGTCTAATGCCTATAAAAGACGACAAAAATATGTTTTTTTACCATTTATGTCGCAACCTAATTGGACCAGATCACTGTCGTTATTTCTTCGTTTAATATTCAGTAAAGTGAGTCGCATGTAATTGTGAGGCTTAGATAACAAACAATTATTTACTCTGTAGACACCAACAGTTAACACTTATCTTCCTATATACGCTAATAATTGTAGTTAATACCTTGTTTATTGACAGTTCTGAGTTTGATTTGACAGTCACACCTAGTTACAGAGGGACTAATTAATAACGCACGAGTTATAAGAACGCCAGTTTCAAACTACTATGGTTTTACAAGTTTGTGTGCGACCGTCCTATATTTCCGACAGACGTTGGACCGATAGTAATCGGTGATACCGAGGGCGGGTAATGTAGCGGGGAAAGGAATCGCGTGCATTTGCGTGACGTAGGCGCGCAAGTCTCAGTACATTAAAGTAAACAGTATTACGTATTCATACAAATGGCCGAATCGAAATCTAGGTAAACTTCAGTACACAATATTATAGTCTCGAGTACGCAATTTATAACTTATGATAAATTATTATATTACTTACTACTCACCGGAGAAACACAACACATGGTTATTTGGCTGGGATTTTCTGTAGGATGACAGGATGGAGGGAACAATCGGGCTGTCCCAAGTTGTTTTTTCATGCCTCTCTTATATTTTCTCATGTGAAGAAAATTATTTAACTTTTTCATAAGCCCTAATAAGTCAGGCACAATTACGAAAATATTCCAATATCTAGGTCAATATTGAACACAAATATACTCTGATCAAATTCATCTGCTAAACCTTAATTAAGTTTAGATTAGATGTAATACAGTTAGATACAGTGAATTAGAAAAGTAATTATCTTATGCCTCACGGCTATTATTATTGCATTAATTTAATAGACACGATATGTATATAGTTTTTGATATTCGATTAAAACTAATACACAATTATCTGAACAAGACATATTATTACTATAAGGTGTTAAGAAATTTGTTTTATTAATTCCCGTTGATTTGTTTTGCGAAGGGCTCTTGTAAACTGGCTGCACGTGAGCTCCCGGTAAGTTCGAATAAAAATGAACGAAATAATTATTTAACACGTTCATTAGGAATCTGAAAATTTAAATTTTGTGTTTTTTTACCAACTTTAAAAAAGGAAGAAGTTATCAATTCACATGTATTTTTTATATACGTTCAGCCATAGCTTCTTTGTTTAGTAGATCAAGAAAGAGAAAAAGAAAACCAACTTCAATGATTTCAAGAGGTTCTCTGGTGTATCTTTGAAATTAAAGGTCCAGTGCTAATGAAATTAAAATGGAAACACTCTTGAGGTATCCCCTTTCCAACGAAAATAATAACTATCCAAATAAGTTCATAAACAAAAAAGTTATGCCGTTACATCCATAAAAAATACAATCGCATTGATAATCTCCTTTTTTTTTTAAGTCGGTTATAAAAGCATCAACCCGCAACGACTTGTCCCAAGCTAGTGTATGGCAGCTAGGGCTCGTACAGCTACGCAAAACCCATATGATTGCTCTGTCCAGACGTGTACATTAACCGACTATTACTTTTTTAAACTGTGATATTAGTAAATATATTTATACCAATAAATAACCATAGATAAGATAGTTCTACAAGAACTTATAGACCGTAAAGTGGAATGTTAATTATATCATTATAGTGTCATTACCAAATACCAAACTAATTATGTTGCTCATCATATTTATTGATGCTACATCTTAGTAATAAACAATCTTCTATTTATAACTGCCTCTTTAGCCTAGTTGTCGTAAGCGCGACCGCTATACTCGAGGTCCTGGGTACGATTCCCAGGTCTAGCAAAGTTTTATTAGGTTTTTCTATAAAATTCTCAGTAGCAGCTCGGAGTTTGGCTTTGTGCCCGATTAATAGCAATAGGCTCGCCCCCTATTACAGGGAACCTAATAAACATACACGGCGAATCCTAAACCGACTAGTGCCATTGAACTTAGACCCCCAAAATATTGACATTGTCACTCAATGAAAAATTACAACAAGTGATATAATACTCATTGTTTAGGTTAATACTGCAAATGTCAAACAGAAAATAGTCTACGATTAAAAAGTCGCTGATCGAATTTCTATCATTGGGGACGGCTAGTCCTAATAAATATCTATACATTTATTGAACCAAAAACTCGAAGCACTTGTTTTTATCAATGCCATGCATTTTTCACTGTGCAACTGGTGGTTATAATCCAGTAAAGCCTGAGTCTACTGCGAACCTGAAAATTAATATTCAGTAGCATAGCATTCAAATCAAGTATTTTGAATAAATAATTCCCTTTAAAACCAATCACTGATTGAATATTAACCGGCAAACTAGTAGGGCTCACTCACCATCGTATTAATAATTTCCGAAGTGCAAGGCCAACATATTTGTTAACTACATTTAAGTGGCTTGGTGTCCCCCAGCTATTACGTACTACTGATCATCCATCTCTGTCAAATATTGTAATGCCAGAAAAAGATGAATAATGTTCCATAGGATGTAAATTTTCTGTAACATTTAAAAAGAACTACAAAACTTTTCAACTATGTAAAATTTTAAACATTTATTATCAAATGTTTGTAGACAAACACTTTTGTAATTTGATATATCGTGTAAGCAAATAGCATATAATCACATAGTTGCTCGATAGTATAGTACTAGCTACATATAGATACTATAAGCTATACAAGCGACAATCTCGGTAGGGTTGCTGAAATTGATTGAATGCGAATGACATAATATTGGGTCCAGTGGCGATCTTTAGGAGATGCTTATGTCCAGCAAAGGACAAATATAGGTTAATGATACAACCATAAAAATTCGAAGCAATGATGGCTCAGTGGTAGCATGTATGGACACCGCGTCAATCGACTTGAGTTCGAATCCTTGCAATGAGCCTAAGCTTTTGGTGAAAGAAAACATCGTTATAAAACCTATGGTTTCATGATGGTAGGGTATTTTCTAATGCCCACCTAGCAAGCTACCATCCTCAAGTAGAAAATCTGTCGCCAAGCTCCAATAAGTTTGTTTCAGAAAGGGCACTTGAGAGCCATTCCACCCACTAGGCTTAGCGTGTCATCATCTTGGGCCACATCGTCACTTAAAATCATGTGAGATCGTGACCATAACGTTAAAACTTTAAACGATAAAAATACAACTACCTGAATTTTTATAATGTAAGTACAAATTAATACTGACGGTATGCACAATATCACTAATCTAATAAATTGTTTCAGTTATACTTGTTTTGGCGCGTTAAGTAGTGGGTAAAATTTAAAGGTGCGCTCTCATCTTGTGACGGAAGTGCGATATGATATGAATCTAACTGTGTAAAAATTAAGCCAATTATAATATACAAATTAGCCATCAATAGATATTAATGAACATTATTTTAATATGATTAAATATAAAATTTATTTATGCACATTTAAAATTGATATTAAATTTTTATCATTGCTAACTTAATGATGTTGTTAGCATGCGGGATAAATTTTTTAAAGTTTTTTTTTACACTATGCAATTCTTACATGAGTATACATACAAAAACGCACATATATTTTTTTATGTGGAATGAGCTAATTTGCACTTTTAGTATAATTTTTTGAATGTAATGAAATTTTACCATAGATTTACTACAAAGTACGCGAGCTATTTATGGAAGTGGATATTTTACAAAAATACGAACTGTTTACAATAACTGCTACAATATATTAAATGACAGTCGACTTCATGTGTTCACACAAGGGGGCTTGGCAAGTGATAACGCGGGCGTGACAGTTTTCAGACGCCTTCCTGAGTTAAGGTAGGTCCTCAATACTTATTTTTGTAAAAATCATAAAAGTATATTTCAAAACAAGTGTAGTTTATTTAAATAAGTGTCCATTTCGTTCTGAATATAATATTGTCAAAAATATATATTATTTATTTATTTAGATTATAATTATATACTAATTACTGAATAGATTTTGGTCAAGTTTTTTTTTTATGACTCCTTAGATATTTGGCTCTTATGAAAAATAATTTGTATAAATATCACGATATCTACATAAAATAAAAAAATATCAAAGTTTTAAGAAACTACAATCTTTCTTACCGTTCTTACCGTGGTGTTATTATAATAAACACCGCAAACGAAGTCGCGAGTATCAGCTAGTATCAAATAAAATACAATATTTTAATGGGCTGAATAATTTGATATTTTCAATATGAGTTACCTTGGAAAACAAAAACTAACAGCAATATTCAACTTACTTTATTCGTCATTTTCACAAAATTTCAAATTATATGTCCTCGATGCCATTGAAAATTTAAACAAATAGTATAAAATATATTTATCAACATAATTATACAAAATTAAATATAAACTTAATCACTTGCAACAATGAGCTATAAATTATTTAATCACCTATTATCATAAAAGAAGGTTTTAATTAGATATTTTTCCTTATTCTTTTCATTGAGTTTTTTTTCCAAGCCACCAAAAAACAATTTTATTTGATCAATATTTAGTTACTTTAAGAACAACCAATTGATATCGCTACCTTTTTCAAGATTCCAAATTTTTTCAAAGTCATTTTAATACCGCCATTGCTTCAGCCGTCAAATGACTCCCAGCAACAGGATTTAACACCAGCTAAACGATTTTAAGACTTCGATAATTTAGAAACAAAGGTAGAGCACAGAAAAATTTCTATGTGCCTGGTGCAGACCGACTGGTGGAATACCTCCCCCCTGCAGAAGATCGCAGCCAAATAACCTTGTGCTGTGTCCCTATAGTGAGTAGGGTTATCAGAGCTCCTTGGGTTAGAAGGGTCCAATGTCGACAAAACACTAGTAATCCTTATGGTATTACAAGCATTTTTAGGCTACGGAAGTTGCTTACCATCAGGCGGGCCGTCCACTCGTTTGCCACTTTAGTAGTATAAAAAAAATCGTACTAGTGGAATTTTGGTAAAAAGAAAAAATATTTTAGTAAGAATTCATCAACTTATTGTATAAGTTATATCCACGCGAATATCATCTTGGTAAGAATTTTTCGCGAAAGCCACCTTACTAACTCAAGAATTTACATATTTATGTTCACTATTTTCCAACTTATTACATTACTCTTTTGAAAGAGTTTTTCCATCTTTTTTGGACTTTATTTAATTTAATAAAAGATTCACAGATCTAAATACGGCGAACCGTCGTAGTCTATATTAACAAAATATATGTAATTCTCTCTGTACATATATTTTGTTCCTCCCGATACACATTTATTATAAAAGACAATAATCACCAATATATAATATGAAAAAATTGTTGTTCTGTCTGTTTGGTTATCCAGATTTAGCTTAAAAACGGCTTTAGTATAAACTTAAATCATTGCTCAATTGAGAGGTTATAAGAATTTTCAATAATACTTTTTTTACATTCCATAAGACCATAATTATTGGGTTTTTTCCCTTTTTTGTATTCTTAATACGTTTAGCATTTGAAGACAGTCTCACCTGATGGTAAGTGACGATTTGGCCCAAGATGGTAACACGCTAAGTCTAGTAAAGCAAATCTCGCGACAAGCTTTAATATCATATAAATTATGTAAATAATGTAATAAATTGCTGGGTTTGGTTTAATTTAAAGTTTTTTTTTTTCGTATTCTTCTCAGCAGACCTTTTAATTTGATACCCATATCATGGCAGTACACAACAAAATAACTAGTCCGCCATATTGGATTTAAAATGACGTCACTTAGCTCTTAGTTTGTCAGGCAAACTAAATGTGTATGCAAAGTTTCGTCTCAATCGGGTGAGAATAACTGCTTCAAAATTTAGTTGCGAGATTTGACCTGAACATACGTATAAAAATTGCAAGTTAATTACAGCTTTAATAAAAACTATTTCACTTATATCATTTGTAGGATAAAAACTGAACATGTATTAAAATGTATAATCCTTGAAACATTGTGTTTACAAAATCTAACTGAAGCCTAATAAAAAAATTAAATGAGAAACGCAAAGAAGCTTATATTTTGGAACTTTTTAAAATATTCAAGCATTTAAAATTGAAATGTAATTTTCGAGTTCATCCTTTTCAAATATTTAAACTGCCGTTTAAAGCAAATTCAAAGGGAGCAGCATTAAATCTTAAATTTTCAACGAGCTAACGTGCAGTCAATTGCATAATGACAGTACGATCGACCGCCTTCGAAGCCTGCGATCGAAATGGTTATTTCATTTGTTTAGTTGTGAACTAATATATTTTAAAATTTTATAAACCTTTATTTAACTCGCTTTGTAAGTATGGATCAAATCTGGCAACGAAATATTAAAACGGTTATTATCCCCAAATGATTGATCTGAAATTTTGCATACACGTTTATTTTCGATGGCAATGTATGATTAGCTAGGTGACATCTATCTAAAACAAATATGGCGGATTAGGTATTTATATGCACCCCCATGATATGGATATCAAATTAAAGTTTTCGCTGAGATGAATAATATTGTTTAAAAAAAGTCATAACAAAATAACTGTGTTATTTATGTAAGTTCACCCGTGGCATAACGTTAATTATATTAGTCCTATCAAGGTTCATGCTCGAAGGCAATGAAATATTTTTGAGTCAACGTCATAGAAATCTATCATGAGGACTATAAAGACATATATTGGTGCAGATTAGAGTGGTAGGCCAAAATGGACAACACTGAAGGTCATCACTGCGAAAGGCAGACCAAACTAAAGTTTAAGATTTAGCATTTGTCCCTATGGACAAATTATTATTATTATATAATAATAATTAATATTATTTAGATCCTACTGATGCTAAGCGGCGAATTAGCTAAACATGATAATGCAGATGGACTGGCTCTACAAGTCAAGTCCTTCAAGTCTCAGAACACATCTACAGGTGCTAGGAGAGAGATGATCAATTTGATAATTACAGCTATGCGCCTGGCATGATATGCTTTCATCATGATACGTTTCTTAACCGAAAGCTCGATGTATGAGATACGAGCCAAGATCAATCGGCATTGTTTCTGAACATGCTACCATAGAGCAATCTTCGAATCACAGTGTATCATTCGCTTCTATAAGCGTAGCCATTAGATACCCATGGAAGATCGCTTGCACGAGTAAATTCAGAAGACGGTCACCCGAAAGATTTGGCAACGCCTCATGTAGCATCTCACAGGCATATGACATGGCTATTTTGACGCTTTTTATAACAATATCCATACAATTAATAAAATTGTATTATAGTGTCTGTTTGTCAAAATAACAGCTTATTACTAAATGCACTTCCGGGTAATCTCCGAAATGGTTAGACCGATTTTGACGGAACTTTCACGGGCATATAGCTAATGTTATAAGGAGTGGCTTAGTCTAATTTTATACCTATTTGGAAAAAGAATTAGAGTTCCGCACAAATACATAACAACTAGTCAAGGTGAATCAATTCGGGCGCTTAAATGGCTTAGGCTGAGTAAACCATAAGAAATATAGCCAGTTAATGTAATACATAATTGTAGACATTTAAAAGACCTACAAAAAAGTCAGCAAGAGTATATACCTATCTTCTAAGGAACACCCACAATAAACATTTTTGTATTTAAAATAGCCGTGAGCGTGGTACCAAGAGTCGCCGTGTGCCAGATCGATGACATTCTGTGGTCCACATAAGCGAAGCCGCGAGCACAGCTAGTGTTTAATAGATTCTAAATAATAAAATATACCCTCTCGATTTGGTTTATTGCGATCCCAAAAATAATAAGTACCTACTTGACATACAATTACCGTCTGCTTTATTAGCAAATTTAAAAGGAATCCTATAACACATTTAATTAAAAAATAAGACGGTGTACATAGATTATGTTTTAAAATAAATACACGACATATGCAAACTAAACATGGAAGAAAAACAAGCATATTTTAGAAATTAAATTCAAACAGCAAAATGTATGACATTATAAAGATAACAATAACTCTCACACAGAACAATAAACAGTAAGATAAATATTACGAGTTTATGATTATTTGTCGCGGTCGTAAAACCCACACTTTTCATGTTAACAACCGGATTACTAAATCACCGTTCTCTTAACTGTTACATCATATACACTATGAGTTCTTTTAAGAAACATTAAAACAAAGTTCTTTAAATAATATGATTAACTGTTGTAATTTTAATGTAATAATTAAGCACTCAATTAATTCAACAATTAATTTAGTAACTTATTTATTAATTGGTTAGTTTACATTTTAAAAAGCGAACACATTTTTTTGGTTAATTTGTCAAATTTTAGGTCTTCAAAGAATTACTTCTACGACAGTGTTAATGATTGTGTAGTTCTGTGTACATGTTATTATAATTGTTTTAAAAAGTACACGGAACGAGAATAATACGACATTAAAATTTCTTTGTCCGTTTGTTATACACCCGGACTAACTTAGATGGCTTCACCGATTTTCATGGAGTTTTGTACACATAGCACTTATGTTATTGTACACGTAAACGGCTATAGAATTTCCAATAAATTTTTTTGGAAATCTTAAAAAATCCTTAATTTATTTTTATTCATTCTCAACCGATTTTGATGAAATATACGTAATGTAATATAATACTATTATAGTCCAGTTTATTGTGAACCTTCAACGTAAGAAAATTTGCAAACAATATCTCGCCTAGCAATATAACAGGTTTCAAGGTGACAGCAAAACTTCATACTTTATGCATCACCTGACCCAATTCTAAATCCACGTAACCCAACCAACAATGCACTTTATGCATCCTGTCAACGGCATATCTTACGTGCCATATCCAAGAACCAAGTGCTTAATTTTAATGGAAATTCTAAAGTTGCACAGCGCTAAAATAATTTCTTGATCATTTGAGATTGTCTTAGATCGTGGTATATTATTCATAACTAATTATTTTGCATTAAACTTATTAATCGCGAAAATTTACCACTAGTCTGCGGAACGACAGACTTGGATAAAGGTAATACGAGCTACATACGCCGTTATTCTAACTAATATTATATAGCCTATTAGCTATTTTTATTAACCTGCAAACGAATCATTGGACCGAGTAAATGTAAAAGAAGAACTGCGTATAGGTATTCGGTAATTACGTGTGCTGGACCGAACCAAACACTAAGTATTTTTATACTCATGTAGTCTACTATAATTCTTGTTCCCGCAAGTACAAATTATTTAATTTTTTCATTATCTACTAAACTATGTGTCCAAATAGTATACTCTAATGAGCAAAATTTAACTTCATAAAATTGTCTTTTTGATGAAGTAACTTTTGTTTGTAAGGATTAATATTTCTAAAAATAATACTTATATATCACTTTTTAATTTTCAACAACCCATTGTTACAAAATACCTTGAGCTATCACTGAGTTTTTTTAAATGTACTAAGGACCAATATTATTGTACAACATTGTATTTCCGTATCATTAACGATTACGCCAGCGCACGCGGTTATACATTTCGGGAGAGCCTCGACTTCCGACTTACGTAACAAAAATCAATATTTAAGGCTTTATGGGAGTTCTAAACTAATTTTAAATAGCCTATACTATTCCTCAAGAGTTTGGCTATAATTGCAATAATGGCAATAATTTTTCGAATCAAACTGGTAGTTCCAGAGATTAGCATGTTTAAACAAACAAAAGAACTTTTTCACTTTATTATATTTAATATAGATAATAATATAAAGTGAGACATATAATTATTAGATTACCTATTTAGATTAATAGCTTAAAATTATGCTTGGTTCCAGTCTCTATTACTTTATTAATGAACTAACTGAGGCACACACATACGATTCATTATATCAAATTTGTTACACAAACAATTTTATAAACAATGTAACATTGACTTCATTCGACACATTTTTAAACAATGAGTGGTAGGTGATTGTACAGTTAAAAATAGCAATGTTCGTCCATTTCAACACCAAAACATTTCTGTAAATACCCTTTCAAGGGTATGTATAATTAACTATATGATATATGTATAACATAATATATCAAGTGGGTATAGCGTGTTGTGGTTTATATTGACATGAGAATATTTGGAATTAAAACTAAAATATATACCACAAATTCGTAATACACGTAGCTCTCTTCTTACTCAATAATAGTTTGTTTAAATAATTCCAAACTTTGGAATAAAATACAACATCCGAAATAATTTATCTTAATAATTATTGACAACAGACTTTAATAAGAATTTCTACACAAGAAGTTTATGTAATTCCATAATAGATATGCTGTAAGAATTTGCAATAAGACTTTAATTCCTAAGAATTATAAAAAAAGAATTGTAATAATTCTCAACCGATTTTGTAGAAAAGCATACGTCGCATCGATACCATTTTAAGCGTATTGCGTGCTCGAAAGACTGAGATTTGGCATGGTTAAAATTTATATGGAGAAGAAGTGCAAAAAGCTAAAATTTATGTATAATATCTGTTACGAATATATTAAATTAAATAAATTAATACTGCGAATCCTAACCTGACCAGTGCCATTGAACTTAGACCCCCCAAAATATTGACATTGTCACTCAATGAAAGGTGATATCAAATTATGTAGATAATACTCTTTATTTAAGTTAATTAATACTGCATATTTCAAACAGAAAATAGACTATGATCAAAAAGTCGCTGGCTATATAAATTGTCCAAAACATGAGTAAAATTAAATTTCAGGATGAAAATAATTACTATGATAAAAGAAAGAAAAGAACAAAAAAGTTTATTTGTTGTCACAAAAAATACAAACAAAAAGCAAACACATAATAAACATAAAATATTAAAAACAAATGGAAATAAAAGAAACGATATGACAACAAGTTTTGTCATCAGCTTTAGACGCTTTGTGACGAAAATTTTCAGACGACGCCATTTTTCAGCTAAACCTTTTTGGTTATAAACTTTTTACTTACAATATCATTGATTTGAATAATCATATTTAAGACATTATAAACGCGTGCGGATCTGCGGGCTCACTGCTGGTTTATCAATGTAATATAATGAATCATATATTAATTTTGGTTGTAACATGCGCTACATTTCAAGCTACGCGGAAACCAATTATTAATCAATATAATTAACATCCTTTCATGAATATTATTGTAGATGGTTGTTGCATCTCTAAATATTTCTAATTTAATTATTTCAGG
The DNA here is from genome assembly GCA_033032175.1 of Saturnia japonica. Taxonomy (NCBI): domain Eukaryota; kingdom Metazoa; phylum Arthropoda; class Insecta; order Lepidoptera; family Saturniidae; genus Saturnia; species Saturnia japonica. The sequence goes on from CM065317.1 coordinate 3,450,444, forward strand.
GGGGATGAGATTATTTTTCTCACGAACGTTTTTGAAAGTTTTTGTTAAATATTCCAGGGTGCTGTCTAACAATTACTGATATTTGTAGCAATTTTTTTTATTGATATAGATTTTATCGTTGTGGCCAGAATCTCACCTGATCTTAAGAGACGATGTGGCCCTATATGGTAGCATGCTAAGCCTAGCTATATAAGTACTAGGTATATATATACATGGCAAGGTTAACATTTTTAATTTCTTAAATTATGTTTGGATCTATCTGTAGTGTGAATGTTAACTATAATACGTAATTTTTTAAATTTTTTTGCATGGTTAAAAATTCGTTTACCCGAGTACTATGCCCCTATAATATTACATCATATCTGAGCCTCAAAACGCATATATCTAACAATGATTATGCAGTGTTTGTATACACCATATTTGTATTAGACTTTAAAAGCCCTCATCCATACACGAGTTGTCAGTTTATTTTATTGATATAAAACACATAATGCGGCAGGTCAGACCAATTGTTGGCGTAGCGACGTTTTGGTTCCAACGTTGGCGTCTGTTGGTGCGGTAGCGCTTTGACCCGAACGTTGGCTGTGTGAAGCCGAGTTCGTTTTTGTTAATAGACAGACTTGATCAATTCGAAGTTTCATGTTAAAACATGTATACATTAAAAGCAGTTGGTAGGGATAGCGACCACCATACACATAGTAATAAAATAAACATCTTCACGGTGACTTTCTTTAGGTATGTCGTATTACGAGATCACCCGGTGTTTCGGTTTTTATTTTCTTTAAATATTCACTACGATATTTCACATCTGATTTTGATCTGATAACAACTATTATTTCAGGAATCAAAACCGTTCAAGATGGTTGTGAAGTACGAAAGACTTAAGTATGCGCCGGTGATGGTATTCCAGTTGATCCTCATGGTGCTGTACTTCGTATTCGTGAGATACGGTGGCGGAGAGGATGCGAATGTCAGAGGTAAGTTAATTAAATTTAATAGGCACATCTGCACATGCAAAGCTCTCCGGTAGACCATTAGCGTACGTGGTTGGCCTGTTTGATCTCAAACGTTGGACTATGTCGTAATACGAAACGTATAATTATCATTGGTACTATTGTTAGTGAGTTAACACGTGATCTCAATTGATCAATCAGTGATGGAGGTGAACAAATCAGTTTCTATTTATTCTATAACAGAAAACAAATTTATTCAGAGGTTTGCTTTATGGGACAGAAGTTAATTGCTTGTTTGGTTGTTTAATTTCCTTTTAATATTTATATTATATCTACTGCACCGTTAAATAAATCTATACTTAAAAAAAATGATTACCTACCATGAAACAAACAAATGGTAAGTAATCACGTAAATAAAAACACGGGCTTAAATTATCAGCTACCAAAACCCATTGACCTACAACGCAAAAAATCTAAAGTTCTTTCTTTTCCATCTCGATAAGGTTTTATCTTCAAGCATTTTTTCTTCTCCATTAAAAGAATTATGGTGGCCGATTGGCTTACTACGGCGGAATATTGATTCGCAAGTTTGAACCCTGAATTTTTTTACGAAAATCGAGTATATTTACTAATCTAAATCGGTAAGACCATGGGCTGACGGTGAATGGAAAACATCCTGAGGAAACTTGAATGTTTTAGAAACGTTCTTGTATGTCCACTATATGTGGGAAAAATATAGAGAACTGTTGATTTCTGGGTGTTTACGAAATGTAAACATTCAAAGAGAAAGTTTTTTTATTTATTTAATATGTAGCAATACTACCAAATTTCAAATGTTTTCTGTCAAAATCCGATCCTGCGTATACGTTAAATTTTGTAAATTGTAACTTAATATATAACTCTGCCCCGAGGATGACATATAAATTCTAATATTTACGTACACCTCTATGACAATGAGAGCCGAAGGATTTGATATTAAAAAGATTTCTTATGGCCGGTTTCTGAGGTACTTTTTTATGTAGTTTATCTCATTCAATAGCGCTACTGGTCCAATGACTCATGAAATTGAGTTTCTGAAGCCACCATCATACGACAAACTTCAGTTAAACTTGGTTCAACTTAAATAACTAAACCGGCGCGTTAGTAGCTGTTCGATAGTTGTTTGACGTCTGATCTGACAAAAACAGACAGTAGACACTCGATATGTCCGATCCATCGTCAACAAAAAATATCGAAGTTTTTATTACTATACCTAAAATTGAAATAAGGTTTTAGTAACATTTCTTTGATACGCATCTTAATTTTAATATATTTTACTTCTGACTATTATAAGTAAAGAATTGAGTTATATTTTAACTACGTACGAATATATACGTTTACTATGAGTTTCGTAAAGCATCCATCTAGTGGCGGATTATTGAACTACTTCAATAAATAGTTGTCGAACAGTCACAAATGTATTCAGAAATACATGATGAGATATACTTGATTTAAACTAAAGTTATCTTTATGGAATCAATAGCAAATGAGCAATTAATAATTAGGAATACTCAGAAGTCGGGCATAAATCAGCTAAAGACTTGTTTTTTTTATTTAAACACAATCTATAAACACTCAGTTTCTGTAATCGCCAATACGTCCTGAGCTGACGTGTTGGTTAAGTCCATGCATTCCCTTGTAGAAGTGACCTCATTGCCTATCATTGGGTATTATTATTTGCTAATAGTCAATTGAAAATGATTATGAAATTCAAATTAATGAATAAGCAAATTTTATTAATGCTTATCTAGAAGTCAAACAGATGACAGATATTCTACTTATTACAGTTTAAACGGTTAAACACTTTAATTTTTAAACTGTCCTCTCTAACTGCACACGTACAGTTGATTGGTTTGTATGCGACATATTCTATTTAACCGTAGGTAGCGTTGATTCCCCTGAATGTCTTGTTTACATCAGTTCATTGTCACTAGATAAATGTTGGTTTAATTACATTTGCAGTGACATGCACTGCATTCGCTTTGATACTGGATAACCTCAAAGGTATTAACAGTAGCCAATGATGTAGTTAGAAGATTACTATTGATATCTTTCTGTATTTACGTAACAGGTATTCGTATGGAATTTCCTTGTATTGACTTTGGTAATACAATATTATATATAAGTACATTACAAAATTTGATTGATTTGTAACTAGTATTTATGAGATAAAATTTAGAAAAGTAAATGTTTTTAATTTTCCCAATTATTCTGTTTATGCTATTTGTATAATAAATAATCTCTCTTTGTTACCTATTAATTTATCCAAGACTAAGACGCATTTGTATTTAAGTACTTAAAAATGCTCTAATATCTACTATAATATTCCAGTATCATCACAATGTTTTCTTTCATTCAAAGCTCAGGCATATTTTAGGATTCTGACCAGAATTGTCAGACGTCCCGATTTTTAGGCCAAAATTGAATGTCCAAAGAAAAAATCGTTTTAAAATCATAGCATGGTTCTTCCTAATGTCCACCTGGCGAGCTACCCCACCCTCAAGTTGAAAAATGTCATTTTTTCATATTCAAAGAAAAGGAAAAGTATGTAGAGAAAAATTACTCACCATTTATTTTTTTATTATGTCCCGCTTTCAACAGAGGAATCCCGCTTAGGCTGAAAACAAATCTGGCAACTCCGATTCTGAACCATGTCAATCAACGTAATATAAAAGTTCATTACCGCTGCAATGATTATGAACCGAATACATTTTTTATTGATGTAATTCCCCTAATTCCTCCCTCATAAATGATGTAAGTGGTCTAGTGATTTTTACCATTAATCAATATAACAATTATCATCTACCATTTCAGCTTTATTGTAACGCAGATGGAATCTGTGACAGAGCTTAATGTTGTTAAATAAATTATTATATCTAATATTATTTTATCACACAAATAAGATTGCGTATATAAAATTAAATAACACGTTTGCCACGCTTTTGGAAACAGGCGTGAGTAAACAAAAGATAATCGCGTACGCCCTTAACTACCCGTGACAGTTTCTCTATTTATCAATGGTTTATATGGAATTTCAAGCTAACTAATTTCACGACTCCTCGTTTAATAATTAACTTACATAATTGTATGTGTGTTTTCGAATAATTGCCTTATGAATTATGAACCAGGTCGTTTTCGCATAACGTTCGTTCGTTCAATTGATATGACGTTTGTGTTAAAAGTTGTAATTTAGGTAACAGTGGGCTTCTTTACCGTGGAGACCGGCTTTAAATTTTGACACTGTAATTTCATATCATCATCAACAATGACCATTGCTGGTCATAGGCCTCCCCCAATAATCAGACAATAATCGGTCCAGCGCTGTTTGCATCAATCGGGTACCCACCACCTTCATCAGATCATCTGTCAATCTTGTGGTCCCACCCACAGTCACTTAACTCTACCAATTCTACTCCTTCATATGATTTTTTAAAATCGTTATTATGTTTAGCGTTGTAGCCACAATCTCACCTGACCTTCAGTGACGATGTTTTTTTTTAGTAGCACTTTTTAGTGGCTCTCATATACAGTTGCCGGAACACACCTATTGGTGTTTGGCGACAGTTTTTCAACTTGAGGGTGGTAGCTAGCTAGATGGACATTAGGAAAAGCCCTACCACCATGCTATTGTTTCAAAACGATTGTTTCCTTCACCGAAAGTTCAGGCTCTGCAGGAATTTGAACTCACGTCGACCCTAGCGGGGTCCGTACACGCTACTAACTGAGCCGTCATTACTTCAATAAAATTATATTTAAGGTACAATCTTCTATACGGCCGTTTTATTACAAATGAAGTATTGCTTATATTACTGAAAACATATCTACACGCGTAGTAAGTATTAAAAATATGAAAAAATAATTAAATAATGTAATTAACATTTTTATATCTAAATTTTAGGAATATTTGTAGTCGGTAAATTTAATTGTTGGTGACTTAATCAAATTGCTAAAATTCACATAAATGGTCAACTGTTAGGTCATTCGTTCTACACAAAACAGCGACCGTTTGTTTGTTACGTAACATATAAATAGTGTAGTATTTAGGCGGTTAATGGGTGTTATTGTCCTATAAATTAACGTTCCATTAGAGACAGTTAAGCCAAACTCTAGCATCAATTATTGTGCGGCGACATTTCCGACTAAATTCTTCGTTTAAATAAATAATTTATTATTTATTTTGGTACTTCTGTGTTATTTTTACTTTGGTACTTCCGTCAGATACAACCCTCACAGTGACCATTATTTGGTTTATCTTTTTTTAATTGTTATAGGCTTAGCATTGTAGCCACAATTTCACATGGTTTTAAGCGACGATGTTGCCCAAGATGGTAAGCACGGTAAGCCTACACTGGTTCTCAAGTGCAGCTGACGAAACACAACTATTAGTATTTGGCAACAGATTTACAACTTGAGAATGGTTAAAAAATCCCACCATCATGTTATAATTAAGATGTTTTCCTTCACCAAAAGCTCTGGCTCATTGCAGGGATTTGAAATCATGACCATCGACGCGGAGACAGTACACGCTACCAAATGAGCCACCATTGCTTTTCTTGCTCACGTTTCTAGATCACCTAGTATATATATAGTTTCCGAGAGGCTTGGGGGCTGGTATGACAACGGTGACTGTTGACGAATTGCTGTTCTCTTAGTAGTCGCCGTTATTTTAGGAATACACTGTGCTTACCGTGCTTACCGTAAGCCACAATGCCGTAACTGTGTCTTGCTTCTATTAAAAAACAACACCTTTACAACTTACTCATTTTTTTTCTAAAACAACCCTTCTTGTGAAATGACTTTACCGAGTTTAAATATGAACTAAAATTCTTTTAAAACTGTAAATAATATTTTGTAAGTCCAATGTATTATTGCATTTTCCTATTTGTCGGTAACTACTTACTTTTAATATGATCGTATCGCTGATTGCTGCTTTAAAAAAAAAAGTTTTATAATGACGCTCTGGGTATATTGTCTTTCGCCGTTTAGCAAGATGTACCATTCTTTATAGTAAAACTTCCTTACATTTGTAAAATATTTCAATTCTAGATCCCTGAAATCTTATTAATAGAGGAATGCCGAAAGTCTAAAAAATTTATATGTAAGCCTAAATTTAGGTCATGCTTTAATGAGGGTAGCGCCTAGATACGAAATACCAATAAGCACTTAACTAAATTTATCGTCCAATTACATTATCGTTAGCCGAATTCACCTAAGTGGTTCAGGTAAGTTGCGTACTAACATGTGGATCAGTCTAAAGGCATTAAGATATATAGGCTGAGAATAGTATATGCTTCTTCTTCTTCTTAACTTGGCAACTAGTCCTTGAAGACCATTACTGCCATTATCAAGTGAATATAGTGTCCTGTGTTATGACGATCTCAGTATCCTAACAAGATGGTGGCTCCCTTGTAAGAACTTTCTAGAGAGTTTTTGTGGGATTCCAATCTGCATGCTTTTAGTTTATATTTATAATACACTTCACTTATGTACAAAAACCAAACCGTATCACGCAAAACGCCACCAATATTATATAATATACATAATAACTAAATGAATTAAAAATAAAAACCAGAACATGTCACTTAAAGATCCCGCCAAAAAAAACTTTAATTAATACTATATAGTAGGTATATTTTTTTCACTTTACTTCCCAGTTCGAAGAGAAGAACTTTAGGGTTTTTATCACGCAGCACGAGTATTCACAAATCCCGCTCTCGATATTTACTTTTTGTTATGTTGCTAGGTGTATTCTGAACAGATGTATTTTTCTTGAGGATATTAAGACGTTCGCCACCCCTTGAAATTGCGAATAAGTGATACCTACGTCGTTTGAATACCATAATCATTTACAGAAATCACTGACGCTTGTACTCATTACAATTTTTATATTTTATTCATGTTCTCTTTCCTCTGTCTACTTGTTTCTGTTACCCTGTGGCAATATTTTAAGGTAGAAATATTGTAAGAGATTTGCAAAGCATAACTGTGCACTGGATTCATTTTCCTTATTTCTCAGTTGCTCGTTTATCTTCTCCATCTCCTTTTGGCACGTCTACTCATATAAGGCTATTACCTACTGTGACAAAATCATTTTAATTGAGTCTTTAATTACTGCAACACAAGTACTGCCAACCTGCTAATGAAGATTCAGTCTTCTAAACAGCAAGATATCTGCGTGTGTTGCAGCCGCGTAATTTAGAACCATCACGTATTAAAGTAGGTAGTTTGTTATTAATTATTTTCTCTCGTCGCTAAGCATTATGATATCCAGTGGGGGTGGTTTTCGATTTGTTGTTGTCGCCACCGGCTCTCGCGATAAAATCTCTCGTCGGAACACCGTCGCGTCCGCATGGTGCAAGTCGCTCGCCTCGGACATTCCTCGTCAACCACGTTCTCCAGAATTTAGTGTCATCAAGCCAGTGTGTGTACAGTGGGTGCGTGAGGCTCAGGAACTTTGAATATATAATGTATAGCTAAACCACGTCGGCGCCGACCAGGAATTATCACGGAACGCAGTACCGGTGAGTTGGCATGACATTTTGCATACACTTCTCTCGCTGGATATTCGCATCATAATTTGCTATTTATTTCGTATCGCAGGTTGGTTCCATATTTGCGTGGGATCAACCAGCGTGTGTTCCTTTAAAATAACCAATATCCCAATTAATCTAAAAAAAAAACAATACAAATAATGGTCCCCAATATAAATTATGCGTGTAAGTAGAATGGGGGCAATTTACCGTGACCAGTGCGCATAAGTATGAATTTAGAAAATAGAACCGATCAAGATTGACATGTTACAGTACAAATTCACCAATCGTAAGAAAACTAAAAAGTACTCAGAACAAATGCGGATGCATCAAGGGATCGTTAAATCTAAAGTAACCGATTGAGGTTGGCAAGGACAGATAAATGGTATGCTATTACTTCTGTATATTTTACTGTTGTAAGTAAGAATATAGCGATATATAGATGGATAAATTTTAAAAACCATTTTAGTCTTTCAAACATTTAATACGCAAATAAATAAATATGATCTTTGATTCATGAAGCTGACAGTATTATATATTCTATGCCTAATATTTAGAGAGCCATGTTTGCCTCTAAACAATAATAACCAGGAATAATCCAACGCTGAGAGTGGCTCACACAGAAACTCCATTAGAGGCATCCGAATATCCCAACGTTAAGTACAAACTCAAAGTCATATTATTAGCTTTACGAACACATTGTGAGTATTATCATAATAAACTTTGGTATAACAGAGAAACAGAAATAGCTGATAAGCGTTCTCTTAATATTGAATAACTTTTTGGGCTAAATTTCTTTTATTTATCTTTTAATGAACCATTATAATTAAAATAAATCGATATATTAATACGTGAAGCAAAAGCTTTCTACCTCTTTTTATGCGTATTGTGTGCACGGAAGACTGTGAGACTTTTCATGGTTAAAGTTTATATGGAGGAGTGCAGAAAGCTAAAATTTATCTATAATGTCTGTTACTAATATATTAAATTGAATTAATTAATATTGTGAATCCTGACCTGACCAGTGCCATTGAACTTAGACCCCCCCCCCCCCCAAATATTGACATTGTCACTCAACGAAAAGTGACAGCAAGTGATGTAGATAACACTCATTGTTTATGTTCATGAATACTGCAAATATCAAACAGAAAATAGTCTAAAATCAAAAAGTCGCTGGTCGAAAATCGACCTTAGGGCGATCGCTAGTTAAAATAAATGTTAAATCATAGATGAAATAATTGATTTTTCAGACATATTTAGATCCACTTATATGACATTTCTCTTCATTGTCATTTATAGAAGAATTCTAATACGAAACAGTTCAACTTATTTGTGCGCGCGGTTAAATGTTTATACGTAAAGCGTGTATAGATACAGTGCCTTCGTGTGCATGTCAAGATGTACTTGACTAAGTACGCAAGAGAATTTTATTAGCTATTTTACTTATATTATGTTGAAAATGTTTGTTTCTCATTTGTTCAAATTTAAAATAAATCAACAGCTCAATTAGGTAAAGGCATGCTTATTATAAATAATATTTAGTATTGCACCACTAGAATCGCAAAACAATTTACTTTCTATTAATTTAATCATTTCCATCACGTTCTGTTCCTCGATATGTGTAAAGCGATTTATTGTATATTTTTAAACACCACAAATACGCGTATAAGTTTTTTCTATAGAGTTTAAGATGATATGATGGTAGACGAAGAATTTTTATGCTATATTGTTGGGTATTCCTATTTTCATCCAATAATAATTTAGCGTTATAATATTTTAATCATTATCAAGCACAACTATGTACTGGTTACGTGAAACATTTTCTCCGTGACGAACCAGACGTTTTTATTACCGACTGTATGAGATACAGTATTAGACCAAAGCGTTAAAAACACACGTTGAAGACGGCTACAGCGTCACAGTCATAGAATTATATTAATTAGATGAAAGTTTTTTGAAACCGTTTAACTTGAAGATATTGCAGATAATTATTGAATTTCAATTTTACCAATCGAATTCTTTGAGCATTAAATCCGTTCATGGTGAACTTGTTATCCAATTGGTCTTCCAGCTATTTCAATGAATCCAACAATCACCGGACGTTATTGAAGACTATTGACAGTTATCCACAAAGTTTAACAATAAATATTTGAATCAGTAAATACGGTAAAAAATCCAAGATTCATGCTACAATATGATGCGTTGGCATTACGATACGTAAATGCAATAAAAGTGGTTTAACTACCGCGAGCGATTGTCATGCAAATGGAACCGATCCCGCTTGGTGCGATTTCGCGTTCAACATTTGACAATTGCTCGTGGCTTAACACTCGTGGTTCGTAACCAAATTGATACTTTCTATGACGGATCATTATTACTGCTGTGGTTACCGTTTTTGATACTTGCATTATGCTATTTATTATAATTCCCTATAATATAGGTGTAAGTTAGGTTTTATTTTTGTTGCACTATTGTTACCCAGACCCGCAAACCATAAAGTAGTCCTCCGAGGCCTTTAAATTATCACAGCATTACCAAAAAATAATAGTATTTTCGAAAAATGAATTTAGACCTATGATTAGGCAAATGCATTATTAAACAGTAGTTTATTATTCATAGTTCATTTTAATTCGAGTAACTCTGTATATAGTGTAAACTTTTGGCTGAAAACACATGTAACATGTGTGAGTGAACCTTACGGGATAATTTAATTGACATATTAAGTTGTGTGATTTACATACTAAAGAAATATAAATAATCGGTCACGTTCACAATAGTCGTTTGAAAGTAAATTCATACCACACTTAATTACAATTTTATAGTCTTTGATGCGTTTCACTACTGAATTTTAAAATGGTTCGGATTAATCGTAGTGTATTAATTAACACTAAAGAGTATTGCAGACTACGCAATCAAGATATCTCATTATTTTAAACTGAAAACAATTAAGGTTTCGATTTTTGTTATGTGCTTAATAATAAAGAGGATAACATTATCGATCTGTCCGAAAATAAATTGAAAGATCAAATAAAGCATTAACCATTTAAAGAATGTGTTATTATATGTCTGATATTAAGGATTTCATAAGGTGATGCATTCCTCTGTATACATTCTTACTAACTACGTGATAATTGTATTGTTAACAATAACGTATAAAGTAATTATAGAAAGAAAAAAAAATCCTTTTTATACTCCATCTCCCGTCTATATCAACTTCCACTTATCTCTCAAGTGCATCGACACGAACTGCGTTGCTAACACAAATTAATAATAAAACTCGAAAACTGTGAATCTGGTGGTTTCCAAGTGTTCTGATCTTGCTCTCATTAAAACTGGTGAGTTATTATGATCCATCCAACAATACAATAATATACTCGTATATGCATAACAATATTCACCATTTTGATTGTGTATAAGTATTGTAACAAATACACAAAAAGGAAAAGAGCAATCGAGATACTTGACAACTCTTTTTGGCGACATGAATGTATTCCGAAAAGGAATCGTTGCCGTGCGTAAATAAGTTCCCAAAGTCTGTATTACTCAAGTTACGTTTTTAATTTTGAATGAATCCTTTCTTAAGAGACAAGCAATAATCGACAATCATAAAGTCCCAATTCGAAATCCTCTACGTAGGGAACTTCCAACCAATAAAGGAACTTATTGGTACCAATAATTTCATATAACCACCTGACAGAATGCGAGATCCAAAAATAATAAATTACATCCATACCGCGTACCATTGTTATCAATACCGAGATCCCCGAGAGCTTGCTAAGAACAATCATCCCTTATTACTGGGATATATCTTTTGATCCGGCCGCTGAGTAATTCCATCAGCCAGACATTATTACGGAGAACGTAATAATAAATAATGAATGCTGATAGGACTGATACACGAATCTTATACTTTAAGATAATACTGTTCTCTTTAGAAATTTCCTTTTCTGCTATTTTATATGAAGTTTAACCTCGACCATACCTGATGGAAAATGAAGATGGAGTGAACGATGATAACGCACGTTTGCTTAATGAATGTTCACTGGTAAACTCTTAAGATTTACGATGTTGGAAAACTTACTAGGGAAGTGAATTTCACTCCTTAATATTTTGTATTAAGGATAAAGGGAATAAAAAAAAAACAATACTAATATGCTCTTAGTAAATTGTTGTAAGTCAGAAGTTAACCAAATACACATTTTGAGGGCGTTAAAACAAAAGGTCGATCGGGACAAATACAATATTCTGACTATTTCTTAACCTTGCTTGCAACCGCCTGATACATTCTAAATAATGTAATAAACATAAACAGATTTATATCTTAAAATAATTACGGTTTACTTCTAAAATAATTCCTAAGCTATCGTAAGGCCTTAGAAACCCCGATAAATAAACGTAATGTCGAAAGTCTAAAAATATATACAGTTGCGTAGCTCTTGAATTAAATAAGAACATTTTCAATCTGCGCAAATACAGTCTAAATCCCTTTTACATGTCAATTGAATCTACCAGTCTCAAATCCTACCCCCGTAAATAACCGGTTTCATTTTCACTTACAACCCGGTATAACATTAACATACCCGGTTACGTTGGCTTTAGTGAGTCCCCTATTGACCCGGATAGGATGCGTGCTGTAGAACTCGGTTTCCTTTATCAATAAAACCGGTCGATGCGATGTCGTTCTTGGCGCATTTCAATTAACGGTTTATTTGCAGTTGAGTATACCGGCTTGTCGATGGCATCGAAATACATAAACTCTTTATCAATAACCGGTTAATGCTAGCCTAAACCGTTCAGCATGAATTGGGTTGCATAAAGTCTAAGGCGGCAATGTAGGCCTGACCGATAATTTGGTAATTCAAATAAGTCCCGATTTTTCTGTCGTTAGACAACTCAGCCATTAACCTAATAAATTATAATTGTAACCATGGCTAATATTTTACTGTCCTTCACCCAAATATTCACCATAAATGTGTAATATGTATACAATTGTGATTTATTAGTTTTAGGCCGATTTTTAATCGTCAAATAATTTTTAAACTTTTACAGATTTTCCATACGTTATCCTTGAAAATGTCAAAATTATTCCTCGAACAAAGTTATCTGTAGATTGAAAAATCGGGGCCCTTGTGCAAATTACCAAGTTATCGGTCAAACCTACTATGCTCCGCCTTTGGTTTCATACAATACAATTATTACTGTTTTAAATAATGTAAAACTTATGACAGTGAAATTATGAAGTCTTACGAGTTAGTGCATTGCTCGGTGAGAGAGTATTGTAAAAACTTCATTGTTATATCGCTGTAATAAAAATAATAATTAACTTGAATCAATACATGCAATTCCAGTCCTATATAAACTCTATACTCGATTTAATTTAGTTAGAGTATTTCGTATATATAATAATCGTGTAATGATTCGGGTTGGTGTGTGGAGGGAAAATGAGATATACAGACTTGTTTTAAACATACCTTTTAATAACGGACAATAAACAACATTATGGTCTATGAAGCATTACCGAGACCACTAGAGTTTCGACATATGACTATAATAATTAGCCTTATTCTAACATTTAAACGTATAACATAAAATTCAAACACAATCACTAATGATGATCGCCCAAGGGCATCTATGAATAGGACCTGGTGCCTGTTCTTAGTAAGGCAGTTCCAAATATGAGGAGTGAAGAAGGTGAGATTAATGCCGATAGAGTAGGTGAAGTTATCCCGTAAAGTGACCAGGGTGACCCTTATCCCCGTTTCCGTAAACTGCAATAAAATTTACGTCCTTATATAATCGCAAAGATTTAATTCATTTATAATGTAAGTTATTTGTTATACTATCACTTACCCCGTGTCGCCCGCAATTTCCAATTAAATTTCACAATTTCTGATCTAATAACACGATCAAACTACGATAACATTCAGTTTATCTTTTCTCGCACACAGTCGGTAGGTACCGTAAATGTTTTTCTATCTATACCCGAATCGTGCGGACTACCGCCATCTCTCGGTGTCATTTAATAAACGTTCATGACAATCGTTTCGAAAATATCGTCTGGCAATGCAGAAGGAATCATTTATTCTTCTTATTGTTATATGACAAGTGTGTTACAACTATGCCATGGTCACGTGGCTGGATTTTTTTTCTAATTTTCAGACTTCAAGCAATGCTTTAACAAGATGTTGGCTCTCTTATTAAAACTGTCCAGGGAGTTTTTGCGGTAACTTAAAATTAATGCTTCTAGTTATTATTTATAATTGCTTCACATGGGCACAATAAGCAAATTATATCAAAAAACCGAAACATGTCATATCAAGATTCCGCCAGAAACTCCCTAATATTAACTCACTTATTAGTCTTTAGCAATTACAGAAACAATGTTTTGATACTTAACCAAAAAAAAAAAAAAATTTATCTTACTGTAAATAGCACCAGTGTTTAGATTTTTAAGTTATAAGAGTACAGCTTTGGTTTCGAGTTGCGAGTGCTAACAGGAAACGATTGGCATAAGTTGGACGCGCACAATTGTTCGAACTCGTTCATTATGTACGACAACCTCGTTTGGATGATAGGCCACTTTTATTACTTTCACACTTCCACACAATTTAGACAATTTACCACAATTTTAGATTTCTAACGAGTTTCGCTTTTTAAAGGCCACTATTTTTAAATACTTGCACTGTTATTACTAAAGCTTTGAATATTAAAGAAGTGTTACTTGGTAGAGAAAGATTCGTATTTATTTATCACTCATAATATACCAATCATAATCTGATGTTGCCTTAGCCAAATATAGCAAGCAAAAATAGCGATTTATGCCTTCAGTATACTCTTGAAAAATACTTTATTGAAGGGCTGATTTGTTCTCTGCAATAAATCAAAACGATATCGTAACTGGTTATACTTTTTCACTGCTGTACTACAATTTGAACAAACAACATGGTCAAACAAAAGTCGTTACAGTGGCGAGAGAAAGGCACGCGGGAAGTGTTTTAGCTCTCATGTATCAATAATCAGATGCAAAATATTCTTTTTCTGTTTAAAATTTCATATGTGAAACAAAGCGGCTAACATATATATAATTTCTCAATGATTAAGTATTAGGTATTTTTATCATCATGTAAATCTATTAAATATTTAAGCGTGTTAACTATGTAACTTATTTTGCAGTAGTATTGTATAAGAAAGAGGATTAAATATTTTGCCAGAATCTTTAGTAATAGTAAGCTTAAAATATTTAGACTTTTTTCAAAACCAATATTTACTTTAATAATTTAACTGTACATGTTTAACCGATTTCAAAAAAAGAAGGTTATCAATTCGAATGTATATTTTTTTTAATGAATGTTCAGCCCTAACTTCATTGTTTATGAACCGATTTGTATGATTCATTTTTCGTTGGAAAGGGGATACCTCAAAGGTGTCCCATTTTAATTTAATTGGCCTTGGACCTTCAACTTCGAAGATACACCAGGGAACTCTTAAAAACCATTGAAGTTGGATTTCTTTTTTGTAATAAATTGTCTTGTATTGGAACATCTCAGACCAAAAGATTATTTATATTCTCTTAGTGTAACTTGAAAATTAATAAAGTCGTTATATTGTCTACGACCCTACACCAATAATAACTTGATGTTAAAGGTTATTCTATCCATTGTTTTTTAGTAAATTCAGCATTTCCCATTGTAACAGACTAAGTCTCGAATTTAATTCTGTTTGTAATAAAACACTTGATTCGCATAAAACCTTCCACATCAACGTTTAATTAATTTGAAAATCAATTGAAATAGCTAAAGCAATTGAATACTGACTAATTATAAGTGTTTTGGTCTGAAACACTACAGAAGAAAATTATATTGTAAACAAATTATTTTGTGTTTATTGAATGAGAAATAAATAGAATAGGTTTTTTTAGTTTCAAATGATACTAGAATTTGAAAATACTAAATAACGGTTCAGTTAGTTCTATTTTAATTATTTTATTAAATTATTCATAAATGGGCTGAAGTAATAAATATTCAATAACACTAAAGAAACAAAAGACTTATTAATAAAATGTCACACGTTTACGTGAAAATATTCGGTATATATTTGAAGCTTCTTGATCCAGGGGTCTAGTTCTTCGACGTTCAATTCCATTTGAATACACCCACGCCCATAACTATCCGTACTCAAGACAGTTACAATAATATTTATATCAATAACAAACCGTTTTGGCAGAACGGATTCTAGCAATAAAGGAAAACGGTTACGAATACAAGCTCGACAATTCTGCGTATAACATTTTTATTCGAATTACACCCCCGGGGGCCGTTTTCGAGGCACAAAACAATGTATTGCGTAATTTCATTTGCAATTTTTCATTTGGCAGTAAATGTATACCTAACAATTATATGGAAATAAAGGAAAATAATAGACCGGACTGCCTCGGCAGCGATGGCGGAATTTTTGATGTTACGATATTATGTGTTAATTGAATAACATGAAACATTCGTATTACAGACAATAAATTTATTTAACTTTATAAAATCTTATTTTTCGAGGAAATTAATTAAAATTACCTATATTACAATAATGTTTTCTGGATTAAAAACTATCTATTTATACACTTTACTAATTGGCTGTTGAGACGTTTTTTTGCCTTTTCCGATAGGTGTGGCTCGAGCAAAGCGCTATCATATTTGTGATACTATTTTATTGCAATAAGTCAATTTTAAAGATTAATCATTTAGGTTCATAAATATAGAATTTTTTAATAACAACTAAAGTGTCACCTATTGGATCCTTACATAGCTATGAACCATCGTGTCGATAAAACAAATAGTTTGATTGATGAGCTCAATCGGTTAAGTCTTTCAGAATCTACACTACTACTAAGAGGTGCACACAAGTTTTTTTTATATATTTAAGACACAAAAGGTACCATTATTTTTGCACAAATATTGCTATCGAAAAGTAATAGTAAATAGTAATGTTTCTTATATACTAAACATAGAACTTTATCACTAAACTTTTCTTTCCCTTTCGGTTGTAGTAAATCACTTTCTTTTTCCTCTTAAATGTTATATTCCAACTTCTAAATGCATGTCATATTTTTCAGGTTTTGAAGACACGCATGTAATGATCTTCATTGGCTTCGGGTTCCTGATGACGTTCCTAAAAAAGTATTCCTACAGTGCCCTTGGCTTTAACTGGCTTCTAGCCGCAGTCGTCATACAGTGGGCTTTACTTTGCCA
Organism: Saturnia japonica; assembly: GCA_033032175.1. Classification (NCBI taxonomy): domain Eukaryota; kingdom Metazoa; phylum Arthropoda; class Insecta; order Lepidoptera; family Saturniidae; genus Saturnia; species Saturnia japonica. The sequence goes on from CM065317.1 coordinate 3,467,205, forward strand.
GTCTTTCTATCATATGAAAGATAACACTATATATGTAACCAAGAAATCTTTACTAGGTACGAATTAATCTTTATATTAGAGTTACTCTCTTAGATAATATTAGACCATTAATGTGAAAGACATTATTGAAAGATGTGTCTAACACATTTATAAAAACTGTGAATTGTGCAAGACACTTTTACTTTGTTAAAGTAAAAAAAAAAATTAGTTTAGCTGTATTAGAGCTATTGGTTCTGCTATATAGTTAATGATTCTCATCTTCGCTATAGACAAAAATTATTCCTTCTTTTAGCATTATGTTTTTTTCTCTTGCAGGTTATAGGTTATTATATTCCTCATTAACGAAATTCAGATATTATATAGATAAAACATAAAATATATATAATACAAATGAATAATAGAATGTCGCTATAAAATCCCTTAGAAAGTTTCACGAAAATGTTAACAATATTGAAGATGCCTACTGTGCTAATGAATAAGAAACTTTGTCTCTAGTTTTAATAAAAGTAATATTTTAAAAGCCCAATTTCCTTTCATTGGCCAAACAAAAGAACCTTTTATAACATTACTGAACGTTATTGTTTTATATAAAGTTATTTCAAATTTATTCATCAAAAAAGCATACTTCGCGATGTCAATTGAGTTATAACATCTTTGGGATTTTTGTTAAACTTTGTCTTTTCAATATTAACTTTTTATTATTGCATTAATAAAGTAATTTTGTCGTATTTTGTATAATTGACTTTCCGGTTCTTTCATAATTCTAATTTGGCTGCCGTTACATTTCTTTAATGCTTAATAAATTTATATAGAATTTATAACGGGTGTTTAAATTCCACATTTCTAATTTCAGAGGCTGATATTATGTCAGCAACGGTGCTGATAACGTTCGGAGCATTACTGGGTATAGCGAGCGGTTTGCAATTACTGATCATAGCAATCGTGGAAACCGTTGTCGCATGCCTTAATATATGGCTAGTGTCTGATGTATTTAAGGTTAGTAGTACTAGGGAACAACACAATCTTCAATTCCATAGTTATTTATTTGTTTATATCACGTCCTGTTTGTTTAACATGCTCACTGTGTAACTAGGTTTAGGGGTACGACCCCTTCCCTGAAAACGCAAACTATGGATATATGTCGCAATAGGTAAAGATTTTTTTTTGTCTATATTGATTTTGCGTTGTGGCCCAAGGTTAAGCCGGCACGTTAAGCCTATTTGAAGACTGAATCTCAAGTGCAGCTGACGGAACATACCTATTGGTGTTTGGTGAGAGATTTTCAACTTAAGTGTGGTGGCCAGCCAGACGGGCAATAGAAAAAGCCCTATCAGCTTGCTATGGTTTCATCACGATGTATTCCTTCACCGAAAGCTCAGACTCTGTAGGGATTCGAACATACGTCAATCGATACGGAGTTCGCACACGCTACCAACTGACTCATCATTGCTTAAGTATTATATGATGTAACATTATATTTATATTTTTATACCTAAAAGAATGATTTTGATGAGTAACAAATGCGTGGGTTTTTAAATTTTTAAGGCATTTTTTAAAATTCAATACTCACACGTGTATATCGCTTTAAGTCAATAAGCCTTTAAACTTCTTAGGACTCATGAATGGCAAGCCCCATGCCTGCGTACGCTTGGTAAACTCAAAATGTACCATCGATGAATCATGTGTAATAAATTTTGCTAATTTGTTAAAATTGATCAAGATTTGTTATTTATTTATTATTGTTATATACAATTTGGACTAATTTTAATGTAACTTGCGGAACCAACTTTTTATAGAGTATAACATAATTCAAATTTTGGTTTCATAATCTATACACTTAATAAAATGGAAGTGTCTGTTGGTAATATCAAAATAGCAGTTGTAGCAGTAGCAGTCTGTTTGTTGGGGGTAATTTCCAAAACGGATGGGCTGATTTTGACTGACTTTCACTAATAGATAGCTGATGATATAGGGAGTAACTTAGGCTACTTTTATTTTAGAAAAAGAATTAGGGTTCCGCACAGATTTAAAAAAACTGGTCACGGTGAATCAATTGGGGCGCTTAAATGGCTTATGCTGAGTAAACCATAAGATATAAAGCAAATTAATGCAATAAATAATTATGGGAATTAAAAAACCTACATTAAAGTCCGGGAGAGTATACACCTATCTTCTAAGGAACACCCACAATAAGCATTTTTGTGTTTAAAATAGCCGGAAGCGGGGATGCAAGATTCGCGCGGGCATTCTGTAGACTACGTGAGCGAAGCCACGGGCACAGCTAGTAACTAGTAAAAGACATAAAGTTTTATAATAAGTTAATTGTAAGATACTCTAGTGATGCTTATGTAGAACTGTGAATGACAATTATTTTTTACCACATTATTTAAACCCGTTGCTTTTTACTTTACTTGTAAATGAACCTAATAATACTAAAACTATTTTTCCTCAGGCTTCTGACGTAGGAGGTTCTATTGCAATCCATACATTTGGCGCATACTTTGGTATAGGAGTCAGTGTTGCTTTAAGATCTAGAAAAGATGATACCACCACGCCAACAACAAATGGGCACGTCGTCCCCTCAGTTGATTTAAATGGACCTAGTTATGTATCCGATGTTACTGCCATGATAGGTATGTACTAAACGAAATATGAAATTTAAAGACTCTATTACTATAAGTGATAAGTCGTAACTACATAATGCTAAAGAACATCGTCATTTGTCTGAACAATTTTAACAAATAGTTGTAATAAAGATATAATCTATCAAAGGTCTACCTATAAACCAACTACAAATTTCTGCAGGAAATATTTTTTGATTGTGTTTCAGATAACGTTAAATCCAGGTTTATATCATGTTTTTAATCACACTTACTTACCTATCTAGATTTTTTTTTTAATTATTTCAGGTTCAATCTTTCTTTGGATTTACTGGCCATCATTCAACTCTGGTCTCACAAACAGCGATGCTGAATACCAAAGGGCTGTTATTAATACTTATTTGTCATTAGCTGCTTCGACAGTGAGTGATACATTTATAATTTAAATAGTAAACAGCGTACTATTAATATTATCATTAGTTTGGTTAAGTTAAAACTAACAACGTAAAGTCGAGAAAGATGATAAACTGACAAAAAAGTGAGTATCTTTGAACATAAAATATTTAAAATATATCGGACCCTACCATAAAATCGGTTTACGATAGTATCGTAAAGTTGAGTACTTAACACATGGAACGTGTTTCAAAAGCCTTCAACCTTATGCCTTGGTAGTGTTACCTTTCAGTAAATACACTGTACATGGAGTTATACCTAAAAATGCCTCAATGAACTGTTTGAATAATATTACTTCACATTCTTAAAAATTTACAATCAAAGTATGTATATAAAACTGAATGTTTGTATGAATGTTCCACAGCTACGCTAAAACGGCTGGAGCGATTGTGATGAAACTTTCAAATAACTTTTGTATTACCCTAGCGGGTGATCGTGTAGAGTTTGGTAGCAATCGGATCCAAAAAAAATTCTGAGTCAGTAACGGCTGGCCGGGTTTGCCCAGTAGATTATATTATATAATATATATTTGCTAATTATTTACTTATGTATCTGTGAACAGGCCTATGCCTACCAGAGGTGGGTTAAATATTTCTTCCTTCGTATTTAATCAGTACACATCAACTGCACTTTCGAATAATCTATAGTAAGATATCTTTTGTTATGTTTGCAAATGTATTTTTTTTAAATTTTCTATTAGACATCCTACTTAAAGGATACTTATTACAAATATGAAGAATTAAAATTATATATGAAATCTCTTAAATGATAAGGCTATAAAAAAAAAGATTTAATTTAATAATTCTCCGATAAATCCGGTTTTGCTAAATATTTGTAGGCGAGTAGTAAATAATTGATAGGCTATATATATTTTGGCAATAGTATGAGTTAAAGTAAATCTAAGACTAGAATCAAGAAGCGCGCGTGGAGTCGCGAGGTATCGCTTAATTCCTATAAAATTATTTTAATGACGGTTTACTTGACAAGCTTTAATTTATTTCAGGTGACTTCCTTTGTTTTATCTTCGGCGTTGAACAAATATCCTGGTAGGTTTGACATGGTCCATATACAGAACTCAACATTGGCTGGTGGTGTAGCAGTCGGTTCTGTCTGCAACATGCATATAGGAGCTGGAGGAGCCGTGGCTGTTGGTATCGGAGCAGGAGTCATTAGTGTTCTGGGATACAGGTTTTTAACAGTTAGTAATCCATTTTGTATATATTATCTATAGCAGGGGTTCCCAATCTTTTTCAGTCCGCGGCGTACAAATATGTTTACTATTTTGTCTCGGCGCCCTAACCTGTCTAGCTAGTAGAAATAGATAGGTACAATGATACTATTTAGGTAGATAGGCACAAAAATTAAAACATACACATTATGAATTTAAATTCTAAAGTGTATATTTATATTAAAAAATAACACAGTTAATATTCAAGGGATACTAAAGAAAAACAAAGATAAATTATAATAGCTACCTAGTTAGGCAATGTGACGAATGAGCTTGGTGATCTGAACACATTTTTTCAAAGCGTGGATTAAGGTTTGACACTGCTGCTCGCATTTCTTGTTCCATATTGTTCTTTGAGCGATATTGGCTCTTGATTACAGCTATAGCTGAAAATCCAGCTTCGCATATATAAGTAATTGCAAAAGGAATGAAAATTCATATTAGCAAATTAGAGTTGCGGGGGGTCCAAGCGGAGGAGGAGAGGGCATCATGGCGTCGGCTTCCGAGCATGTAGGTAAGTATCAGCGAGTGAGCTAGTTAGAGAAGCGCAACGCGAGCACTCGAAATTAAATTGTTTATTTTGTACCCGCGAAAACTTCAGTAGAAGTTTCCGAGAATGGTAAAGAGAATCGCTTCACGGCACAATTATTCTCTTTATACGGTACACCAGGGCACCACACAGCGGCGCACACTTTGGGAACCCCTGATCTATACATAATAACTTCAGTAAATTATTTATCTCCAATCCATCTTAAAATACAATGATATTTATAATCAGTTAAAATTTCGATCAAATACTAACATTTAATACAATTATAATTTTGATGGTATTTTAACAAATATTTTAAATTTATGTTAAAAAATGTTAACAGCCAAAACTTACTGAGATTGGCCTCTTGGATACGTGTGGAGTGAATAACCTTCACGGCATGCCGGGACTGTACTCTGGTCTACTGTCAATACTTTTTGCCGGTTTAGCGACTGCATCTGATTACGGTGGTGAACTTGGAACAGTGTTTGAAGCTATGGATAAAGTACGTATTAACTTTCCGTTATCTGCTTTATTTACTTGAGCAACATCGGCAATGTGCAATTTTCATGGATATAATGACCAGTTTTGCAAAGATTTATGTAGTTAAATTTACCTTTCTTTGTGCCCACCCTCCATTTCTCTTTTAGAATATGAATATAGACTAGATTGCCATATAATAATAATAATAACTTTATTTGACCATAATAAGAGGCTTATTTCTAGGAAATACCATAGTTTTGTTCTTAATTAATGAAACTTAGCGCCTGAACTCGGCTGAGCTTATATATCAAAAGCTAGTCTCTTCCCGTGATATATTGTTACATAGTAGGTACTTACATGTGGTATACCTAGTACAAGGTGTCCAGAAAGGGTATCGGGTATTTGTAAGTTCAATGAAACAAAAATTATTTGTATGCAATAAAAAAGTTTATTGTTTATTATTAGCATATGAATTGGAGAATTATTTGGAAAAGATGATGTTATCCAAATGATGACCGTTACGTTGCTGGCACTCTTCTAAACGGAAACGAAGATTGGCGATAACACATAGCTATCGATATTGCTGCCATTTCTGACCTGATGTTTTGCTTTAACTGGGTTAGATTCGTCGGATTGTTTTAATAAACCTTACTTTTAAGGTATCCCCATGCAAAATAGTCAAGCGGGCTAAGGTCGGGGCTTCTGGGAGGCCAGTTGATGTTACCCCTTCGCGAAATGACTTTATTAGGGAATAATTCGTTAACAACTTCCATTGAGTCATTTGAGGTATGGCAAGTGGCCCCATCTTGCTGGAACTATGTTCTTGAGTTGAAACCTGCAAACTCCTGCAACTGAGGGACCAAAAAATTTCGCAACATATCGCAATAACGGTCACTATTCACATTAATTGCTCGGCCTCGTTGATCTTCATGAAAATAAGGACCAATTATGCCTTTAGCAGACATAGCGGCCCAAACAACGACCTTTGGGCTATGCAGGGGTCGTTCATGCTTTCGTCTCGGATTCTCCACTGCCCAGTACCGACAATTCTGCTTATTAACATGACCATTCAGGTGAAAATTTGCTTCGTCACTGAACAGTATGTTGTTAAAGTTGTTAAATCGCTGCAGCATTTCGTTCGCAAAATTCAGTCGATTAGCATAGTCCGTATCCTTCAATTCTTGAACCAATTGAATTTTATAGGCTTTTAGATGTAAGCCTTTCTTTAAAATCGAATGTAAAGACGATTTTTTGATGTTCAACGCTTGGCTTCGCTTTCGGATGGATAAAGACGGATTTTGACGAACCGACGCCTCAACTTCTTCAATTGTTTCTTCATCGCGAACTGAACGAGGACGACCATAGTTTTGAATTTTAACTGTCGCACCTGTATTCTCGAACATCCTGATCCATTTCCTAATGCTATCGTCACTTGGCGCGTGGCGTGTACGATATTTCGCACGATAGAGATGTTGAGCAGTCACTATTGAATCACCATTACGATAATACGCTCGTACGCAAAATGCGCGATGCGTCCCCGAGTACTGTTCCATCGTGACTAAAACTCCACGAAATGGCGGACGCCACGAACCCCTCCCCGCACCTTTTAGACGCCCCGTTTCGAATATGACGCGAAAACAAATACCCGATACCCTTTCTGGACACCTTGTATTACACTGTTGTATCTTATTAACATTATCACAAATCTATAATTTTAATATTTTTTTGTTAACTTTTACTCTTTTTAAATAATATTAAATAATTAAATGTATCTGCTGGTTTATCAAAGGGTCGAAAACAAGTAGCGGTTCGTAAAAACAAAAAAATCTGCTCAATTTAAGTATAGACTATCGGTCACGTATATTCAATTCAAGCTCAATCTTTTTGTTATTAAAATCGGTATAAGTACGACCGAACTTCGCTCGATGACTTTCGGAAAAAACATATTTCTCGGTAAAGAGAAATCTAGATAAACTTAGAAAGTAAAAGATTATCTTAATACAAAATTAAACCTAAGTCATTAGATCCATTCCCGAGAAGCCAATTACATAAATAATATATAAAAATGCTCGTTTAATGGTATTAGATAAAACAGAATTCTGGAAAATTGATCCTTATATAATATTTAATAGTATCTCTTTTCGGTAACTATTATAAATATAGTTTTAAAGTAAACTGTTGATATACTGTAAACATACACTAACAATGTTGAATATTCCAATAATTAATACGCAAAATAATAGTATTAGAACTTGATACAGCATAATCATGATAATGTAATTTCTCCATTTTCATTGACCCCCAACCTAACTTAAATCATTATAAATTACAATACAAATTTTAATGGCCGCTCACAATTTTCTGACAATTTACTATCTAACTGTACATAAATTATCCGGTGACATATAAATAAACAAATAAAATTATTGATTAACACTGAACATTCATAGTATTCATTTCCAACAGAATGGCAGAACTGCGGGCACCCAAGCATTATATCAGTTCATAGCTGTGGCTGTGACACTAGTGTTATCTTTAGTTTCTGGATTTTTCACAGGTAAATCTTTTTTATATTAAATCTAACGCTTCTAAGATCCCTGGTTCCATGTAACAAGTTTTATCGTTATACTATCTGCATTTTTTTTTATCGATAACCTGGAATACGTTATATTAAAATAATAATTTAAGACGTATAATCCAAACCTCGAGGCAGATTTCGTTTATTTCCTTGAGCAAAATTTTCAAATTACATTTTACAACCACCTTATACTGTGATATCCAATTATATTTATAAAAAAGCACAAAACCAAGTTAATTAATTTCATGAATAATACCTTTGATATTTTTTGCAAATATCCGTAACAATTTGGGAAAATATTTTGTTATATTCGTTGCCGAGATACTGTGTTAATATAACTTTTAATTTAGTATGTTTTATCGTGTTTTCTTTTCATAAACAAGTTTAATCATTACAACTCTCTGAGCCTGTCTAAATGATCTTATGACCAAGGTGTTTGTTTTAGTATTTAGCTAAAAAGTCTTCGATTCGATTTTTCAGTTAACACTTGTACTGATTTCATAGTTCGCTTCCACGATGCAGTTTTGCAAGGGCTATTATTACAACAGTACCCGAGGGAATAGAATCTAGAATAAGTAAAGTAAAAAAAATGATTCAAAATTACCAATATGAACATAGTATCAAAAGAGGAAAAACGTCTTTTGTATCTCCAGTGAAAGAAAAGTTGGAAAGTCCATTACTTCCTTATTCAATTCATACGTAAAAGTACAATACATAAGTTTGACAAATACCCAAACTTCAATGGTGAACTTTGCACGTTTTCTCGTTTACATTGCGCTTCTCTGAAACAGATTTAGGTAGAATATTAATTTCGCATTAACGCATGTAACTTTAACAAACGAAGACGGATTCTGAATGAATTAATAGTGAAATAGGATGTAAGTCTATATTTTAAAGACTAATTTGAATTTGTACTATTGTGAAAATTATTTTGTTGCGGTCATCTAATTAGCAAAGTCGCACCACTGTATTTGAAAGCTACATTTCTTAGTATTGACCTAGCTTGTTACCGTTCTCAGCTACATAGACACTTAACATAATGCGGGATTTTTATCTTACATTATCATAATATTATGCAATGAAGTAATTATGTATCAATGGTAGCGTGTAGGAACACCGCGTCGATCGATATGTGTTCAAATCCCTAGAATGTACCTGTAGGTAAACATCTTACTGAAACTCTGGTTTGGTAGTACAGTATTTTCTACTGTCCACCTGGCTAGCTACGAGTATCACCCTCAAGTCGAAAATCTGTCTCCAATTTATGCCGTTTATAAGTGTGCTCTGGCAGCTGCACTTGGGAGCCAGTTCTCTCACTAGGCTTAACATGTCACTATCCTGGGCCACATCGTCTCTTAACATCTGTTAAGATTAAAAATACAGTTAAAATTTGTAATGGTTTTGCTATTCAATTTCAGGTAGATAGCAGTTATTTTGTATGCTTAACTTAAACAAAACTTAATTATTTTAAAAACAAAACACTATGTCTACATGGTAGTCATAGACGAATACTGACCGATAAGAGTATTTTATTAAAATAATAGTTTAATAAAAAACAATAACTATAGTTTAAAATTTTAAAAAGCCCTTCGCCTTAATTTGATTTTATATTTACTTATACAAATACATTTGGCGATTCACTTGAAAGAGAATATTTAAAAAGGAAATCTCCTCGGTGCCACCTAACTAGGTCCAGGTGTAAAATAAACATTCACCGAAAAGGAAGAAAATATTTTTTTTCCAAGGGATTTTTAACTTGCTCATGAATAAATTAATTTGTTTCAGGTTTGCTGTCAAAAATGCCGGTTTTTGAGTCTCTCAAGGAGGCCGAGCGGTACAACGACGAAATCAACTGGGAATTACCTTAAACGACCTATAAAGAAATTGTATTTTTATTCTTAACGAAAATAACCGTTTTAACGAAAAGTCAAATCTAGATGTATAAGTTAAGGAACGGTTTTACATATTAGTTACCTTAGCTGAGACTCGAACCGTCTAAAGATATCTTAGTAATACTTAAATCATTAAAGGTTTGCTACAGAATATAGCAGAAAATAAGGATAAAAAAACGAAGGACAGCATATTAGTGCCTAATTCTTAATCTGGACCTTTATGAAGATAAAAGACAAGAGGCATTATAGCATCGTACTTTAAATTGTTTTTTCTTAAGTCTGCAGAAAATGCCTCAAGAATCGACTACAAAGGCCAAAATTTAGATATTCTCTAAACTATTTTAATAGACATAAGTGCTTATATGTAAAGGCAGAATGCACTTTCAAAAAACTGTAAAAGGAAACTTAAACCTATACCATTTAAGCAAAAATATTGAAATCTCCGTAAACAATTTGATTTACGAAGGTATTACTTTGCGAAAATTCATAGTAAATAATTCATCCATAAATTTCTTCGCTATTTATCATTTTCTTCTTTTCCATTATCATTTTCAGGTTTAACATTTTCATGTCCATATTAACAATTAATAAACTACAATGTTAACTGAGTTGTTAATCAGTTTCTGGTGAAAGTAGCAAAGAATTTTTTTCACTAACTATTTGGCTCCCTTAAATAACAGAAATGTACGTGAAATTGGCGAATTTGCCATCCAAGGGAGCTGAGGGTTTAATTATTACACCATAAACTACTTATTTAGATTATAATCATGAGGTTATAAATAACAATATTTTTTGTTCAACATAGTTATTATCAAATATATCTCTCCTTGTATTTTGATAACCTGATTCGCGCAATGATAGAATCCTTCAATATCGATTATGGACAGTCATTTTTCAACGACGCCACTTAAATTCGGGGAAGTCGGTGTATCTTTACTTCTGATTTTTTATTAAACCTGTTTCTACCTTCGCACTTTTACCTAGAAAAAATAAAGGTATATCAGTTTTGTAGAATCTAGAGTACTCAATGTGTTGTTTGCCATTATACCTACATGAAATATATTTATTTCCTTCATAATTTGTTACATTTATATTAGAGTGGTTCGTATATGGATTTTTCTTTATTTTCAACGCCTACTTTACTATACCACTACTTTAATTTACTACAGGCATAAAGGGATTGAAAAAATATATATTCTTGTAGTTTCATGACTCATGCGTCTTTGTAATCTAAGCTTCCTATCTGAATAACATATGGTTTAGTAAGTAATAAATAATTATTCATTTATTTCGACAAAAGTATCTGTTCAAAAAATTAGCAACTAAGTAGACTTCATATAACACTCAATAACACTAACATTAGCTATTTCTTAGAATGTTTTACAAATTCTTCACTATTTGTTAATTTATGTATATAATATCAGTTTATTTACTAAATCTCTTTAATTTATTCATTAAATGATCTTGTTTAGGTTGTCTCCGGCATAATTATTATAAGAAATCTATTACTTGAAGATTCCAATTGATCTACATCAGTTATGTATAGAATTTATTATCAAACGTAGTGTTACGATTCGCGGTATGAATTAAATAATATAACAATATCTTTTGAAAAAAAATCAAATTAATTATGAAAGAAAGAAAAATAGCACATTTATTTGATTATAAAAATCCCGAGTATGTACACACATTAAACAACGTTACAACGTTGCCATACAATTGCCGCACTCCATATCAAAAAGGACCACGGCTCAGCATATGCTTATAGCAAAATACTATAGTGTTGGTTTTCAGTTTACTAAATACTAATTTAATTTGTTATTTAAATGTGTTATATTAATAAGTACTAATTTGTAGAATATTAAAATGATTAAGCAAAGCTCTCTACCAAAGATGCTTATGATCGAAGAAATAAAAAATATAATAAATAAAATTAACTTTTATTTCAGCCTTAATTAAAAATACGAACTTTTATAGGTATTACCACCACGGTGCTTTCATTATGAACGCCGTGTTATATTTTGTTTAAAAATTTGCTGTAGTTGCAAACACTAGATATAACCAAAAAAAAATCGTGAAAAATGTAATTAAAGAGTTTAAAGCAACAATGGTTCAATGGTAACATGTATGGATAATCATTCGATCGACGTGAGTTCGATTCCCTGCATTGAGCCAGAGCTTTCAGTAAAGGAAAACATCGTAATGAAACCGTAGCCGTAAATAAATAATAATAATTAGTAATTAGCGATTTTAAAATGGCTTGCTACCACCTTCAAGTTATAAATTTTTCGCCAAGCACCTTTAAGTGTGTTCCGGCCGCTGCACTTGAGAGTCAGTTTCTTCACAAGGGTTAGCGTGTTAATCTTGGGCAACATCGTCACTAAACATCAGGTAAGATTATGGTGAAATACTTAAAATAACAAGACAATTTTTAACAAAAAAAAAAAAAAAACAGTTCCAGCTCCGAAATTAAGGTAGCCCTTATCCAACAAAAAGATAATCATCCAAATAGGTTCATAATTAAAGAAGTTGTAAATGAATATCCATAATAAAAATATACATTCCAATTCAGTAACCTCCGTCTTTTTTGAAGTCGCTTAAATAATTTAAAAAATGTGATAAAAGGCCCTAAATAAACCTTATTTTAAAAAAAACTTCCAATATATCTCTACTCATGATATAAAGAACATAATGTGATTATACTTCACTATATAATCCAGTTACATTATGATGCAATATTAATGCTCAAGCACTTAGGCTTGTGGAATATAGGAAACAAGCTTTGAGCTGTTTGGTATTCCACTTTTCCCTGAAGCGCTCGACTCAGTAATAAACAATACCAAGTAACGTCACATGGAACAAGAGACATAGTGATATTAAGTTAAAATAATAATTACATTAACTATCCTTAACTTTACAGTTTATTAAAGGCAAAGTATCTCTGTATGTATGTAGGTGTGTTTATAATTCAAGAACCACTGAACCTATTTACATGATTCTTTTTTTATAATATAATATAAGTATTTTTGGCCAGGTTTTTTTAAGACAAAAAAGGAAGAAAAAGAAGTGTTATGTTTTTCGAGCGTATGTTTGTATGTCTATTTCTTTAGCACACTCTGTAATCTAAATGGCTTGATGGATTTTAGCATACGAGATATTGTTAGTTTCGTCATAACTGCGGGAGTGAAATAAGCTACATCATATTTAAGTATGACGTATGGGAATCAAATAAATAGCAAAAATGGATTTTTTTTTATCAAGTGTTTTGTTGCAGTCGGGTTTCTTGTTTTCTTTTTAATAATTTAGCTTGTTTAAATGTTATGACTTGGTTATTGTTATTAAATAATTATTGCAACATATAGCTATATTAGGTACTATATTCCAACAATACCGTTTGGACTAGAATTACTGCTTTGCGATAGAATTAAAATAAATGTGGTTAGTGCTTTCGCAGTCGAAACATGTAACAGTTCTATTAACGTGTTTTTACCCGACTACGAAAATGGAGGGTTATGTTTTACAACCGTACGTATGTAAGTCTATTTCTTTGACACGTTCTTTAGTCTAGTCTTCATGTATTTTAGCTTACGAGGTGTTGTTAGATTCGTGTTAACCGTGAGAGTGACATTAGCTATTTAATCTTTATGTACGACGTCTGAGAATTAAATAAAAAACAAAGAGAAACAAATAATTTTTTTAGTCGAGCGTTTTTGTTCTGTTGCCGTAAGTTTTATTGTGTCCTATTTAATCATTTAGCTTGTTAATAATTCTTGTCTAGACTGATTGGTCTGTGGGTTATTGTAATAAACATCTGTAGGTCGAGTAGCACTTAGCCTAACGGAACATGGCGTGTTTACTATCACATCGAGATATCCGATATTCCATTTAAGATGACAGGAAGCCGTCGGAGTACATGCCACGCTAATAAATAATATCAAGAGATCACTACTGGGATTACATGGACATGTTGTGTGGTTTGCGGATTACACACTTCATCTACAGTACTTGTGGCAATAGGGTTTATTACAAATCAGCTGTCTATCGATAAATTTATATTCATTTGCATTATCGAACAATCGATGACCATGCTTGAAGTATTAGACATTTGTGACTTTTTTACTATTATTTTAAATAGGGGAGGGTAGAAACCATGTCTTTATTATTATTTTTTAATTTTTGCCTTTTTGGACATCTTTTCAGTTCACGAATTTTCCTTCCTTTTTAATTTTTTTTTTTTTTATTTACAACAGTAAAAACTATATAATCACTAAAAAGTATCATTCCCTCATGCTACACTAGCGCTATTTTGGTGGGTTTTTGAATAATTATAATTTGCTGCTTACAGCTGGACACTTTTTCAACATGCCCCCTAAAAGATGGTTAAGCTTTCTACCTTCCATATTTTAAATAATCCTATAAAGTAGATAATCTAGAATTTTGTTGACACACATACATTGCATTAATCAATGACGTGTTGAGAGAAAGAACATGCTTCTTACTCAAAAACCGATTTCAAAACTCTTTGGTATCATAAAACTATTGATATTTTTTTTTCAATCAATAACAATAAAAACTCATAGCAATGTCTCGAAAATAAGGAATTGCAATGAATATTGTTATAAAACCCTCAAACGTTTTCGTACCTTGCAGATAGGGTCGTCCTTCAACCATGGGTCTAAAACTAAAGATCGATTTACAAACTTGACCATTATAAGCAGGTATAGAATGAAAAGATAATAAAATGACATTATTTAAAAATATTCCAACACAAGAGCCCGAAAGATTTGTTTTAGATGTAGGTATGATAATCTGTTTGTATTTTAGGAAAATAGTGTAATAAATCATTAAAAAAAATACATTGCGTTTTTTGGTCAAAAGCACCCCGGCGCCGAGTATGTTTAAGACGGTCCTGCTTGCAGATGTGTAACGTATTCTCTCCTTATTATGATATTGGTTCTTTTAAAGGAAGCATGAAGAAGCATTCCGGCAGCCGATATGGCATCGACGATTGTAAATGGAATCTGCGTCCGTTATTTGCAAGAAACGTTACTGTAAAATGTAATCAAAGAGTTCGAAGCACTGACGGCTCAGCGGATACGTGTGCATAGTTACAATCGCGGCAACAGCCCAAGCCGAGATCCGGATACTTTGGCACCCTTGCGCGCATGTTGCCCACGCTTTCGCGACTGAGTGCCTTAAGCGCTCGCCCCCAAGCCCGGTAAACCTATAAAAGCCATCAGCGGCTCTGTTTTAGGATAAAGCCCTTCAGGTTAACAATAAGGTCAGTTAAAAAAAAAATTGCGAATCGCCGCATTATGTCTCGGTCTCCAAGGTTGGCTGTAATCCCCCTCCCCTTGTTGCAGTTGTTTATAGGCTATGATAACCAAGTACTATCAGGTGGGCCATCTGCCTGTTTAAAAAAAGGTATTCTGGCAGCAGCACTTGACAATCAGTCTCCTCAACAGGCTTAGCGTGTACCACCTTGGGCCATATCGTTACTATCAGGCTAGATTGATAAAATCATTTCAAACTATTAACTGATATTTCCACAATCCACTCAAAATAGATAAGAAATGCTCTCTATAATGAAAGTCATTGTTGAAACGAAAGCTATTACACCTCTAATAAATTTCGCTAACAATAAGACATAAATAGCCCCTTTAAAAGGGTTCCCAGCTAGTATTGTATTTGAAGACAAACCACGGCTACGTAGGTGGAACATCTAAAAGAGTTAGGGATATTTCCTTGCTATTTTACTACTAACTAAAAGAGCGACGTACAAAAAATATGAAGAGCAAAAGAGAAAGGGTATTTTCTGCCTTTATCACTGTAACTGTTTTTTTAGTGCATAAAGCAAATAGTCGAGGTTGAGAGTGTTTTTTTAGTGATTTTTTTAAATGAGAATAAAGTCAATTAGCATTTTATTTTAAATCTGACATTGAACAGTGTTTTTTGCGTTCGTAAAAAGGTAACATTTTAAAGAATAAAATTATAACACTTATCTAAAATATCACTATCCCACATCCGATTACATGACCTGTCTATTTAATTCTCTGTCTACGCGTGAACACGTGAGTCTTAGGTTGAAATGTATTGAGCGTATTCAGCCATAGCTCAACCTTAGCTCAGCTCAAACTTTGCTAAGTATTTACTCAGCGCAATCTTAGGTTTGGAATTTATAGTCAAGTTACGCTAAGCTTATGCTTAGCTTTAACTAAGAAAGTGTCTGGTAACTCTCAATTATCGTTTCGATGCCGCATCGGGACTGTTAAATTTCTTCAACTCAAACAAATAAATGAATTACGAATTATGTATATAAAATTAAAAAGCTATTTAAAATAGAATGCGAATGGTGTTATTATATAAGATTCAACTTGCTTTAGAGTAAAAATTACAGATTATTGGTATATAAAATAAAAAGATTAAAGTTTCAAACCAATAACAAGAAACAAATGCAAACAACAGGAATAACAAAACATGTACGTTATAAAAACAGTCATTTTTATGTAGTAGCCAATGAGAAATAAGCAACACAGATAATTTAAAAAGTATATAAAATTACTGTTACACTATTTTTTTATTCGTATAATACCCAAGTTTTCCTTAAGTTGTCGAATTCGATGACTTGAACTTTACTCATGTCAAGCTAAGCAAATGTAAAGCGTGGGACTATAAATTTCAATTTCGGAATTTAAGGCTGAGCATAGTCTTAGTACGCTCTATGGATTTCAGCTCTAGAGCATTCATATTTTTGAACTAAATAAAAAATGCAAGGCGTTGGCCAGTCACATTTTGTATCAAATTATATGCTCTGGTGATTTTATGTAATATAAAAAATAATGTAGAAAAAAGGAGCAAGTCTAGCTCGAGGAGAGATCGTCACAAAACCGCAATTACTAAAGCTCTAAATATGGAATTTTTACAGTATGTTGTTTTTATGATGTAAGGACGAACTAAGTTTACTTTTTAAATTATTAAGAGGTTTTAAAAATGATGCTGGAAGTGGTACTTTAAGGAATTACGTAACTTTTAATAGTCTGTTACAAAAAAATATATCCACCATATTTCATAATAAAAAGCATGTCATTCCTTAAATTGGTAGGCTATAAGCATAGTAAAAAGTTTAGTTCTTAACCTGTTTTTATCAAATTTTTTACACAGAAATTGGATGTCATTTCCCAATTGATCGATTATATGAATTGTCAATAATAATAGTAAAAATAAAACTACGGGATTTAAATAACCACTGCATAGTAAAAAGCGCGTGCGGAGCCGCGGGCATACCGCTAGTGTTAAATAAAGCTCTGAAATAAATATTGTTAACATTAATTCAGAATAAATTAAGTAGGTCTTCGTCTAAGGCAATGAAATGATGTATCTACCAAAGTAATAAATAAATAGACAGCGTCAGGTACACAAAAGCATACATTTGAAATAATTTAATATCTCGATCCTGTCTAATGAAATAATGATGTATGTTAAATAAACAAAGATGTTATTTTAACTCTAAGAAAATTCGGTACCTAAATTCAGTTACATTTCTCTCTTAAGCTAAAATACCCCGTCTTTACACATACACGACCAAGATAAATATTGGAATAATAACATTGACGGCTGTAAGAACAAATATGTGAAGTTTGAGAGGAATAATTATGATGTTGAATAACATTGAAATTTACATACAATATTTTTTAGAATACAAAACTGAATAGGCATACAATTTCGCATGATATGCGAATACACCTTTCGCAATTATTGTTTTTAATTTGATGTTAATATGAAAATTATACCAACCTTTGGATAGACTAAGGGCGACTTGCATAACACGTTTAAATATGATTAAAGTAAGGCTAAACACATTTTTAGTGGTTAAACAAAACTAGCATCTTGCACAAAGAAAAATTTGTTGCTAAATATATTAATGGCTATTTAGCGCCGCTAAACATGTTTAAGTGACTCCTGATGGTTTTAAAAATAGAAATTATGTCTAAAAATTATGGGAATAAAAGAACAGAGACATCATAAGGGCCATCAGCGTGGGAAACACTTTTACCACTAAGGTAGAATAGGTTTTTAACGCAATTTTAGTCTAAATATGACGAGGCTGCAATCGACCTACGGCAGGTCGATCTACGAAGCCCGCCAGTTACGTCAGTTTTCGAGAGACATGTAGCAGGTCTCGCTGCCAGTTACACTATTTTCATGTTATTCAATTGATTTTGACAGACAACAAACAATGACATCCAACTATGCACGTTTCAATAAGTATACTGTAAGCATAAGTTTATAAGTCATCGCGCTTTTTGAATTAAGAAACTCGTCAAAATGTTTAACTAAATCAGCGCACTGTAAGTCTCGTGAAAGATGACCCTAAATGCGTTTATAATAAATCCATTTATGAGGCTAACCATAATTAACTAATTTTGTTTAGCAGTGAGTTTAATGAAATGTTGCGTGAGTCGCCCTAAATGTATTTTAAGGATTATTAATTAATACACAAGATAAGCAAGCGTCGGACATTATTTTTTTTGTGTTTACTGTATTGTTTTTGTTATTGTTATTAGAGCCCTGTAGCCTGAGACGGCTTTTACAGCTTCACCGGACTTGGGGCGAGCGCTTAAGGCACTCGTTCCCGAAAGCGTGACAACATGCTTGGGTCTTGACATCATAATTAATACGACATGCATGTACAATGCACATTAACCTATATTCATAATACTTCGGGAAAAAATATTAAAAAAAAAAACAGGATCGTTTGTATTTGTTTTTTATTTTAAAGTCGTTTAATCGAAAAACTACTTCTAAAAAATCGGAATTTCAATTACAATTATTCTTTAGAAGTATATAAATTGGCAGATATTTATAAAAAGAAATAGTATGTTCACTTTCATACTTACTAGAAGTACAATTAGGCTGAATATGAACAAATTCTACAATCTTACATTTTTTCTTTATTCGCTTCACGTCACGCTTGAAATGCCCCAGTAATGATTCCACAGTGCATGACATATCTATTGATAATGAAAGATCTTAAGGACTTGAGAAAAGTAGACGCTTAGAAAAGGATGTTTATAAATTTAGTTCTTAAAGTTGTGTAGAGTTTTAGGGTGTAAGGTAAAGTACATATTTAAAGTTGAGACGTCCAAACCAACCTCACCTTTACATGATGCACCCTGATGAGTAAATAACGATGAAAAGATGGAGTGGCAAGGCCCTTTTGTCACACTGGGTCACGACCACCAAGCATATGGTGAAGAGGCTGCCATAGTGGTTCGTATTTGCGTGTCGCGTTTCGGGATCAGCCTTTGCTTATCCAGTTAAATTAATGCAGGCCAGCATGATAGCGGCAACCGTCAATGGATCCGAACTCTTGGTAGTTGTGTGTTAGAAATATATTATGTTTACCATAAGAGACAATACCTTCAATTTGCCATGTTAATATAAAAAATAAAATCAAAGTAAACCCTTGAAATAATCTTTCACAGTGTACGCGTGATAAATAACACCAACATGTTCACACGAATATTATTTATGTATACATCTTAATAAATCTTATATCAGCAAAATATAAAGGATAACAGACGCGAAACGAAGTTCTACTTAATAGTAAATATCACAATCGAAACCGAACGAAAAGATGAAAAATTAATGAGAAAATAAACGCACCACATCTGCGTCGCTGGCCTAATATCTTGGCCAGTAAACGTTGATCTTCAGGCGGACGTGCCTCTACTTATCATTTAGCCGGTTTTAAATTGGCAGCGAGAGGACCGGGAGGTCAATAAATCTGGCCGTCAATAGACCCATCATGAAATATTCATTGTAGAATGTTCCAGAAGAGGCCCGCACTCGCTTTTATTAGCATTTAAGACAAGTTTTTATAATGTAAACCGAGATTTCTTTCGTGTCGGTTCGTTTACTCCTGCATATATTTATGTATCGACATAAGCTATTTAATACCCTTAATAACATTTTATTATTTACTCCCCTTTTCTAAAATCATTCGTATTGCAATATTTCATAGAGAATAGTGTCTTTCAATAGATAATGTTAAGTGAGAAAGTGGTGAAATATTAGACACGCTTAACTTATGCTAACTATGTAGTTCTGTTATTACTAAATAGTTAGTTCTTCCTAATTCTCGAGTTCAGCTAAGAGAATACAAACTGTTAAGGGTCGGCAGATGTTCAATAACAACAGATAATAGATTGTTTTTATATCTTTCATCGTGCTATATTTACATGACGACATATTTTTAATCGGAAGCTTAGAAGTCAAACTGGAGTTTTAGAACACGGCATTGATGATTGAATGACTTATAACATAAGGTCATCTCCAGCCACATCATCAATTTATAAGTTTTCCTAAAAATAATGAACAAATAACATGACTAACAGTGAGATTTATTTTTCTCAAGTATTCTACGCGTACCCTTCATAGTTACCAAGGTTACTAAGGTCTACCACTTTGTCTAATATACCTATTTACAATTAACAGCGATTTAGTAATCAGTCACTCACAAGTACGCTCATCAATTCAATCGTAAAAACAAGAATCTCAATGTGTTTAATTTTCAAACAGTCGTTAATCCATTTAGTAAAGTTGAAACGACGAGAAACAAACTAAGTATTTCACTCGAAACGGATACCGGTTCGTTAAATCCTCTTCTTAAGGTACATCCATAAAGATCGTTGCCGCTTTGTACCTGCCCATTCGTCCCTTCCTCGAGGAAATGTTTTCCTTAAGAGTTTTGGAGCTTTGATTCGAGCGGTTAGAGATTTTGAACAGGCCTTGATTAATGTTTTAATTTAATTCAAATTGAAATATAATCATTATAATTTATATTTCAACACTCTAGTGTTCAACGCTCTAGCAAGTTGTCGCTCTAAAACCATGGAAAACACCGCGCTTCGATTACCAAGAAGACTAAATTTTTACTATTCTTGATAGATTTAGTTTTGTAGGTTAAGTGATGAAGCTGCCCGAGATAGACGCCTAAGCCTAGACGAGGACTCGCGCTCGAGTGCAGCAGCCAGATCACATATATAGATGCTTTATGACAGATATTTAATTTGAGGGTAGTAGCGAGCAAGGCGAGAATTAGAAAACGCTCTACCACTATTTACCGTAAGTTGGAATAAAAGTGAACTAATTTATAACATATTGTAAGCCTATTAAAGTTAATATAAATACACCTTATGTTTGATTAAGAAAGCTCCAATGCCACACTTTTTCCTGTCATATAGTAACAGAATTCACGGTGCTCTTTTCCATTTGGAAAGGTTTTTTGAGGTACAATGCGCTCCAAAACTAATAATCCATTAGGGAGTAATCTTGGATAGGCTGCAGTATTGTTAAAGAAATGTACCCATGGGCGGTATTAATTACTTCTGATCTAGTAGACGATCTGATCGTTTGCTACTATTATTACGAAAAAATCACAACATCTAATTAGAGGGTTAATGCTTCTCTCTAAAGGAACATTCATAGCGTAAGGTTCAAAGCGTACATTGAGTTTTATAGTTAAGTAATAATTAGGAAATGTACAAAAATAGAAGACGTAACACAAGGATAACGAAACAGAAATAAATATAGATAGGCCGGTGTGGTATGTGATTAAAGGTATAGAAAAACGCAACAAAAGTATTGTTTCCTGGAATCCCAGAAACACAAAACAAAACAGAGAAGACAACTTTGAAGGTAGAAAAATGATGTAATGTCAATAGAAAGGAATATAATATTTACTAGGATATCACTAAACAGAAAACAGTGTTATGAAATGTAGGAGGCATTTGTCAAAGTTGGGCAAAGAGACGAAGTTGTCATTGTTGATTCACTTATATAGAGTTAGCATAAAGTACTTACAATGTATATTTTACAATGTTGATTAAAAGGCTTACATGTTTCAGTTTTTAAAATTAAACTCTCTTCTCTTTTTTTATTAGTCAGTCAGATTAGTTTCTCGCGTACCTACTTCAATATCTCAAAATCTTACTACATCATTTTAAAGAACAAAGCATAAAATATTTTATTTTTATTTATTTTG
Organism: Saturnia japonica; assembly: GCA_033032175.1. NCBI lineage: Eukaryota > Metazoa > Arthropoda > Insecta > Lepidoptera > Saturniidae > Saturnia > Saturnia japonica. Next base: position 3,489,014 of record CM065317.1, read on the forward strand.
TGTAGAACATGCAACTTCATTAATGATTAAAAAACGAATAAGTCCAATTATCGATTATTTCTTATAATTTAAAATTGATCGTTTCTTCAATGATTAATTTTAATTTAAAAAAGAGCATTACTTTTTTGCAAATAAAAAATATTTATTTAGAATCAACAATTTCAAGAATAATATCAACGTAATGGTGTAATGATGCCATATTGTTTGGTTTACGTTGCAGAATATATTTGTGGTTAAGACTAGTTCTATATTTTAATATTTTACAGAAAAGGACAATCTATGATATGAGCTGCCGTGACACATACCATCACGCCTGTATCCCCGAAGGGTTAGGCACGAGTGTAATAATGCTCACTCACGGTTCACCGGATATGTTTTTATGTGCCATGTAATAGGTAGTGAGCCTATTGCAGTTAATCGCGAGCTGCTACTGAGAATTTTATACAAAATCTCATAACACTTTGGTCGACCTGGGAATCGAACCCAGGACCATGAACATAACAGTCTCGCTTAGAACCACTACACTAATGAGGCAATGACTCATCTGTCTCAATTCCAATTATAATAAACTTCATGTTTGAAACAAAATCTCTCACATGAAAATGTACATGAAGATAAACGGCTACTTTAGCATTCGTAGAGCGTCGTTTCTATCAAAAACCATTAAATTATTATAGGAAGTTTCTTTTCTTTATTTCTTTGATAGGTTTAGCTTTATGTCTACAATCTCAGTTGATGTTAAATGACGATTTGGCCCAAGATAGTGACATGTTAAGCCTAGTAAGGAACTAGCCGCAACACACCTATGGGTGCTTAGCGTTAAATTTTTACTTAATAATGATAGCCAACCAGGCGGGTATTTGAAAATAATTCCTAACACAATTTCATGGTTTCATCTCAATGTTTTTCTTCACTGAAAGCCCAGGCTCATTGTAACGGTTTGAATTTACATTAATCGAAATAGTGTCCGTACACTCTATCAACAAGCCATTATCGATTTAAAATAATGATTTATATTTAAACATTCACCACAAACTACTGAACTGATTTCAATGTAGTTTTCAGATTAATATAGGACAGAAGCTAGATCTTTATCTAGACTACATATCAATACACTTTCTGTAGAAACTAAGTTACAATACAAAAAAGCTATTTAAACACGTACTTTCTGTAGAATACCAAAAACCATTCCTGCGTGAACAAAGTCAGGATACCAACAAAAAATACGTTCTCTATATAAACCGTCACAACGCTGATCTATTTAGTACAATTCTTGAGACAAACAGGCAGATAAAGCATAGCTTAAACAACTTGGTCTAGAAGCATGAAATTTGGTGCCGAAGTTTCTTATATAGTTTAGTTAAGCACTAAGAAAGGGTTTTTGCTCTCCAAAGAAGTTTAGTAAGTTGTTAAAAATAAAATGATTGTTGTGAAGTTATCGATAAGAAATCTATACACGGCTAGCTATAGAACAATCATCATAAAATTGCTCGACAATTCTCTTGAATTCAGCAGTAGGAGCTACCAAAAGTCACCGCGTAGTTAGTTAAGTGGCTTAAAGTATATGCTAAAACTAGTTCGACCTCGGCAGTCTGCAGTCTGCACACTTCGTAGCCGCACGGAAACCAGTGAAGCTTTATGATGTCACTCTAACCCATGACAAACTAACGGCTCGATGCACTAACTAACCATCATTTGTGCATGAGCACTAAATAACACCAGTTTGATGATTTTGATTGTTCAATTATATATAAATTAAATATGTGTATGGATTGAGGAGCCACTCCAGATTTTAAAAGGAAACTCGCACCATTATTTATTAGCAAAATAGGAAAAAATTATAGGACAAATTCTGGAATTTGAAGTAAAATGTATCAAAAGTTATACCAATGTAAACATCTGAACTGAGGAGCCACCTGTAACTCAGAAAGTATATGTAACTAATGCATATTTTTGCAAATTTTGTATCATTGAGTAGTAAATGTGTATGGTACTAAAATTCCGGTAAGTTATTGCTAAAATTCAAGAAAATATAATACTGTTTGTATGGCTCCTCAATCTATATACAATAATTATTAAAACCCCGTCGAAACCGAAAAGGGTATATAGATACCCTTATGACATTACCAAAAAAAATTAAATTTTTATTTATTATGAAAATAAAAATGTTATTGCGATTTAAAATTAACATATTTAGTTTTAGTTTCTCTAAAATTTTGCAAAATTTTAAAACGTGATAACACCTTCGCCAGCCCCGGCGCGGCTCAGCGGTACTGTTGATCGTATGGCAGTACCCTGCGCCGCGCCGCCTGTATTGTCATGTAAGTTTCCTCATTTAACTAATTTTTATTAGGGGTAATTTTTTTACTTATTATCTGAGATAGATAACATAAACAGAATATAATCTCGATACCTAATAACACCTTCACGGATCCGACGGAGTTTTTAATACATACTGTATATAACTGCGTGAATTTCCATGAAAGTTATTTCAATTAATATTTTCGACTTAATGATCATTTAGTAGTAGTTGTGTTCGAATTTATAACACAGAATAAAATATCAAGACTAAAGTGAATATAGTAAATAAACGAAAAAAAAAAAAAACTTTTCGATGTTCTCTAACAATTCACTAATAACGATGACCATATCATAATGTATCACGATATATCAAAAATTTCTTTCTGGTTTCATTCCTATAATAATGATCACCCTTGTGAATAGAAAAAAGGGATCAAACTCGGAATGAAAAAAAATTAGCAGAATATTTGTACAAGCCTTTATTTTAGCATTCTAAATGTTGTCTGAAAAGTCTCATAAACTCACGTTAGCTTCTTTATATATTCAAGGTCAAATGTCTCGGAAATCAGTTTTTTAAGAATATCTCGTTTCCTTTGCCTCAAATTATATTTTGATGCAATAAAAAAGTTGTAGATTATAAAATTATCTTCAAATTTTGTCGTAGACATTTTTTATACGTGTAACCGTTTTTGAGATAGAGCGCGAAAAGTGCATCATGTCATAATGCAAGGTAAATACTGTTAGCCATAGGTGTCCTGGAGCCTCAGACGCCTGTCACAGCTTCACCGAGCTTGAAGGCAAGCGCTTAAGTCACTCAGGTACGAAGCAACATGCTCAAAGTGGCCGAACCTCGGCTTGGGCTGTTGCCGTACTTGCAATTAAGTCGCGAACTGGCTAATTCTCTATTCGTGGAAATTTGTGCTGAACTAAACATATATAATACGTTCCTACCTCCTGGGAGGAAGGAAGGACCATGTGTATATGTATTTAGTAATATGTAAAATTTTGTCTAACTAGTCAAGAGTTCGAAGGCTTGGGGGTTCGTAGGCCCTATACCTATATCCGTGTGATGTTTGGGTCAAAATAGTTACGGCGCGTTGGACGGTGAATCGGAGGTAGTATCTGTTCCTTTTTGAGGAGTATATGACTGGCTGTATCTTCAACGTATAGACCTAACTCGATCTTGGGAGGACGTACAGATTGAAAAGGGAAGGTGCCAGAACGGAGCCTTCAGGCATACCTAAGCATATAAGGTGTGGTGTGGAGAGTTCACCTTCCACTTTCGCGGATGATATGAACTAACCTATTTGGGACTCCTAGTTGGTGTAACTTGTAGATTATTCCGGCGTGCTCTGCTGTGATCAAAGGCCTTGGCGACGTCAAAAAAGACACCGATTGAATGGGATGGTTTGTTTCTACCTTCGGAGAAGTTACGTGTTATGTGATCCGAGAAGCGGTGCACTTGATGAGTACAAGAGTGCCGAGCGCAAAAACCGAACCGCTTAGGTGGGTATACATTTTTATGGTTAATCACGGCTATGAGACGCTTCACAAGGATCCGCTCATAGAGTTTATCTATTGAACTTAAGATACTGATCGGGCAATAGCTATAGGAAGCGATACTTTTTTGCTGGGCTTATGGATAACTATGACTATGGCCGTATTCCAAACGGCTGGGAAATGGCAGTGGGCGATGGCTACATTGAAAATGTAGACCAGGAGGGACAAGGTTAACCGTAAATCCCAATAAATAATAGTACAATTTATTATTTAAAAAAAAACTATAATTATAAAAAAGATCTTTAATGTTAACTATTTATGCATTACTATCTGTGCCTGCGGTTTTACTTGCATTTATTTTTTTAATGCTAAAGTACACTTTTTATGTTAACGGCTCCTCTTTCCATGGATCATAGCGTGAATTTATTTAGCCTATAACCTTCTTCAATAAAAAACTAACTAACGCAAAAATATTTTTTTCTAAATTGACTGGTAGTTCTAAAATAATAAACATATTCTTAATGTTTATAATATTCGTAGTATATATTTGAAATAATTAAATATTGCTAAATTAATCTTTGATCATCTTTGAACAACTTCTTTCAAATAGTTAATAATTAAGATTCTTTTCATAATTTTATTTTTTATGAATAATAAACTGTATAAACCGTACTATTTATTGCACATAATATGCACTAATTATAATAAGATATAATAAAATCTACTAAAAATGAAGTAATTTACAAAAATTAATAATTAATTGTGTTACATGTAAACCACTATTCCTTTATATATTTAATAAAAAACTACAGCTCATAAACGTAATTATCACCTGAGAGGATATAGAAAAATAGTAAATTTAATATCTCCCATATCACCGCGAAAACCGCGCCCCGGGGCATATTTAAAAAAATTTTGCAACTTTGCCCGAGCATTAATTAAACAGAACGAGCCTAATTCCATAATTCCAAGTTACGCCTTTCATGCTAATTGAAATAAGTATAAAGTTATAATTAGCGAATGGAAACACAGCCTCTATGACCCCTTCATCCCTGGATTTCATGTATGTAGTTAATTCGTTGAAATGTCCCGTTTATGTGATCGTGGCGAGCGACGCGAATTAAAATTTGTGTTATTAATTTATATAATATTATGACATAAAAAGTTTCGTTACCTAAGATTTAGATTATCCCTTGAGAATGACATGCCAATGAATATAAAAATGTTAAGAATGTATTTAATAATAAATCCTAATATTAATATTATCAATGATATGTCAATAAAATTTTAATTATAGCAATAGATAACATAAAAAAATTCCTATACCTACAGGATTAAATTTAAGTCGTTAGCATCAACTGAATGATAAATTGTATTTACATTCAGGAATCCGGAACTAATTTGATATTTTTAATTTACTATTTTTGACACATAACTTACAAAAATTTGTTACTGAATATAATAACAATATTACCCATTCAATCTATGCGAAAAACTTCAATTGCTTCGTATTATAAGATTAATAATTATTTATATGAATATTCGGGTACTTTGCAAGTGAACATATTAACTAATTATTAAATAATACGTACATTATTAAAATATATAAGAAGTTCAATTGATAACATTAGTCGTCGACCAATCATTGTAAGGTTAAAACTCAGAATACTTTTTTCTGTATTCTGAGGGTTAAAATAATATATTAGAAATACCGGGTAGTTGTGAATAATTAAACATATAAACTAATAATTAAATAATGCCCATATTATTAAAATATATTAGAAACTACGTATATCAATATATTACTTGTACAATTGTTTGTTTGTGAGTCAGTCGTCAACCAATCATATGTGTAAAACATAGAAGCGAGGATAAAAGGTGATGCGGATGGAACGGCTGGGGACTAGCATTTGAGCGCCTTTATACTATATATGGTACATACTTAAAAGAAATATAAGTAGTTAAAGTGCGCAAACAAATTTACTAAATGTTAAATTATTTATATAGAAAAATGTTAAAACTCAATTTAATTAGGAATTTCCAGCAATCAATTGTAATAATATATACCTCGTTCTTAGAAGTACGCTTATTGCTCTATTTAGTCGAGATAATTACTAATAATGAAATGACAACGGTCATGAAGTCGAAGTAATACGAGCTAACGTATATTCGAAAACAACCCGACCATATAGGCCAATTCAGCGCCATTAGTACGATGTTATCACATTCGTGTCGCAGTGAATGATGCCCGTGGGTGAGTTTTTCCTCCCTGAAATCACGTGAAGCGTTAATGGACATTTTATCCATGACGTTACTTGCCTTGTCATGTCAGCAAGGGATTATCTGCTACTTGAAAAGTATAACCGCCTGATAAATATAATAACTGTAATATATAAAAAAAAATAATGTAGTGGATTATACCCATTTCATGGCCTCAGGGTAGTAATTTCAAAAAAATGGACTAGTTACTAATGAAATTCATTTAATGTTTTATCTTAACTTTAATTGGTAATCGAAAGGGATTTTTTTAGAGTTTTTGTAAAAGATGGGATCATAGTTGATGACAACCCAACATATTATATTGAGGTTTTCTATATAATGCTAAGGATTAGTTATTAAAAGATAACCGATGGGGTAAACGAGTTTATGAGTTGAAATAGCGCTTACGCAATTTGTGCATTACTTATTGTCAATCTCTTATCTCTTATCTCAAAATGGCTTATACTTTTCTATTTAAATATATTTTATAATATGTGTATGTACGTCTAAATAATTCACAAAGTAGTCTTAATTAATTCTTTATAATCGATTTTGTAGTGCATGTCATGTTTAGGTACAAGATTGAGAAAGTAACACCAGATATTATAGTTTGCACGACCACCATCTGTATTATTAATTAATCTGTATCTCTATGCAAGATTAAGCTAAGACATATTCAATACATAATTAATCATTCGAATCAATCCGAAGGACTGAAGAACAGGTTCAATAACGAGTGTTGAGGTAGACACTTATGTTTAGTAGTGGAACCAAATAGGCAGATTTAAAAACAACAACATTTTGATATAAAAAACCACAGCTTCTTATGATTCAAACAAATTTTAAACCGAGAGACTGGATTCAATAATTACACACGATTAAATGTAAATATCCTCTAGCAGTCCTAATATTTTTTTGACTTATTACAAATCGAAAAAAAAAAAATTATAAAAATAAGTTATGTTAAGTAACTACGCTCCGCGCGCGCCGCCGCGCCGTGACTAGCGAGGCGGGATCGGAGGGGGGAACAACTATTATTGCGCCATGAGACGTGCGTGCGAGAAGTCCATTATTTTTCTGTACAAATATTTTTCTATATAAAGTATTAAAGTTTAAGAAGCACAAAACTGTCTCATTCAAATCTATTCAAAAAGAGCGGCGTAAACAAGTTAAATGTGAAAGTATGTGGGGACCAAATAAATTTTAGTTGCAGCGTAAAAGGAAAATAATCCTTTAAGTTTAAAATCAGATTTTACTACTGATTTTAATAAAATTATAACTCGAAACACATTACAGTAACAATATAGCATACTACTAAATAAATAAGCTACAACAAGTAATTTAAGAAGGAAGTTCTTAAGTTAATAAAATACTTAACAATTTACTCATGCGAAAACGAAACTGTCATTGTTGTATTATACAGGTTATTTACAGAAATTCATTTTATTCGCGTCGCTCGCCGCCTTCATCTACGGGTTATTTCAACGAATTAACAAAATGAAGTCCAGAGATGAAGGGGTCGGTAAGGCTGCGCTTCCATTCGCTGATTAAAACTTTACATTTATTTCAATTAGCATGAAAGGCGTAACTTGAAATTAGGCTCGTTCTGTTTAATTAATGCTCGGGCAACGCTGCAAAAGTTTTTTTAATACGCCCCGGGGTGCGGGTCTCGCGGAGGTGTAGGAGATATTAAATTTACTATTTTTCTGCGGGATCCTCTTAGGTGTGAATTACGTTTATACGTATTTGAATATCGTCGATTTGGGTTGTAGTATTTCTGACGAAATATATTTCTTTATTGGTGTTTTTTAATAATAAAACTTGTTTGCGATATGAATTGAGAATGTAAATCATTAATCTTATTATTACTACTATGAATAGATATTATCTATGATTTTTAATACAAATACTGTATGTGAAGGGCTTTTACTAACCACTTATAGAAAAGTCGCTGTGCTCTACGGTTTCACCCGTGTTAATTTTATACGACAAAAATTGTGAGCTGCACGCACATAATATACAATAATGTGGATTCATTTTACTGAATTAGAGAAATACTTAGAGAGGAAGAGCTCAGATTTCTTTAAAGATTTTTCTCTAGTTGGGACAGTCTCGACTTATGGACTACCTTCACCCTACAAAAGATGGTAGCCAAACAACCTTGTGTTGTGTTCCTGTGGTGAGTTGGGTTTCCAGAGCTCTTTGGTGTAAGGCGGTTCAACGTTGGCAACGCGTTAGTGATACCTATAGTATATGATATTAACCGTTTACCATCAGATGGACAGTATGCTTGTTTACCCTTCATGATGTTGTTGGGATACACTCAGATATGTTTGTTATGTTATCCATAATAAGCAAACTTCTTACATGCGTACATCATGTAAGCACTTTTTTGTCAAATCAAATCAAAAATTTACTTTATTTATCGTTTTAAATTTTATTATTGGATTTTATTAATAAAAGCGGAGTATATCAGTGTAAATTATATAGTATTAATTTAATAATGGTTATAATTTTTACTTAGGTTTACTTGATTATTAGTTTTTATTAATAAAGCAGAGTACACCAACCAAATAACATAAATACTGTTAACACTTTTCCAAGTATTTTGCAAATAAGTAAATAAATACTTTTATATGAACGACATACAATTACAACACATTGTTCGCAAATGAAAAATATATTTCTAAATTGTCTCGAATTTTAAATGAACATGTGAAATCTTTGTTAAAAAATAATATTGACGATTTGAAACACAAATAAATATTTTATGAGTATTGTTGCTTTGGCTGATTTTTGCTACGTTATTAATATATATTTTTTCACTTATATTTAACTAACTGTGCCCTACGGTTTCACACCTGTTAAAAAAATCCATACAAATTTGGGGCTTGAATTTTCGAAAATCTTTTCTTAGCGGATACCTAAGTCATAATAATTATATTTTTACCAAATTTCACCCCAACGCATTCAGTGGTTTGAGCTGTGTCTTGATAGATCAGTTAGTCAGTCGAAGTTTCCTTTTATTAATATTTAGGTAAACTGGAAACAAATAAACTCGATCACAATGAATCGAGACAGTAAATGAGTTTGTGATTACCTTTTTATTTGTTTCCTTAAAAAAGGTTTTGTTTTACATATTTGGTTTTTATTTTACCTAATCGTCTTCAACAAAAGACGGGAGGTTACCCAATCCAAATGTATATTTTTTAAATTGATATTCATCCATAACTTCTTCGTTTATTAACCGATTTAGATTTTTTTTTGTTAGATAGGGAATAATACCTCAAAAGTGGTCCCATTTTACTTTCATTGGCTTGGACTTTCAACTTCGAAGATATATCACGAAACTCCTCAAAATCATTAAACTTGGTTATCTTTTTTTCTAAAAATTGTCTTTTATCAATAAAATTCGAAAACAATTTAAATTCTCAGCTCAAATAAGAGTAATCCCAATAAAACTTCAAAAGACTCTCTCATGTGAAATAAAAAAGCTTTTTAATCATGTAAAGTCAAGAATAAATATTTATATAGATGAATTTAAGGGTAAAAGGTATAAGTGTCGGCCCGAATCCGATTGACGGTCAAACCGTTTGCTTCGAGGACAGCGCTCCTTTTATGGCACATTAGCGACAAAAGAAAGTCTATTACGTACGTTGGATCCGCGTAACGACTCCCATAGTTCACGCTCAATCGTCAGATTAAGCTGCGATTTGTTACAGTCAAGAACGGGCGCGTTTACCCTATTTAACACTTCCTTGAAGAATCGTATTTCTGACGGCTTGATTAAGTTTTGTTATTGTTATCTTCACTTTTATATATTAACCACTCATGGCTCCGCACACGTTTATTATGCAGTAATTATTTTCATCCCGTAATTTTATTTTCACTAATATTATTGACAATTCATAGTAATTGAGAGATTACATACACTCCAATGTACACAATTTCATCGAAATCGGTTGAGTAATATTGTTTTAACGAATAGTATTTCCGTCTCCAAATTTTGATCAGAATCGACTGAGAATTAATGAAAACCTAATGATTTAATTTTTTTTCCATTTCTAAAAGTTATAATGACAATTATTGTTGGTTTCCCTTGTATCAAATTTCCTAAGAAACAGTCCAACTATTTTTGAGCTAAATCCCTACGTATAAATAAATAGGAAAAAAAATGTTGAATGGGAAATTCGTAATCAGTAAAGTACCCTAAATTATTTTATGTCTATTGGGAAATTAGGGAAAAAAATATGTAGAGACAGAAATACAGATTTATTAATATAAATTAGTAATTTGTAAGTACTTATATGTATATAAATGATAAAATATATTCATCAGATTTTTATTGTCGTTGTTTGTTTTTGTGTGAACAGTTTTTTAGCTTCTGTAGCGACATCTCTCGCCACAACTGACGCATCAACGCAACGACACAACTACGTAGCGACACATAGCGACATCTTTCGAGCCACATAAGTAGCGTAGCTTCCTACTATCCTACACAGCTTCATATGTTCCCGACCCCAACGCCTGCCGGAGAAAACGCCGGCCGCGTAATATATTCACTGACCCGCCCGACCAAACCGAAGCAGCTAACGCGTTCTACGCCACCGTCTCTCCAAACAGAGCGTGCCACCGCCCACGCCCGCGTAACCACCGTTCTCTCCGCAGAGGACGGGCGGTTAACTTCGCTCCCGCACACCCGTCACGTCCACCCTCTCTAGCGGCAACCCAAGCCTAGGTCCGTTCCTCGGTGTGAAACCCTTGGGTCAGGCAGCCGCCCGCGCGATACAAAGTGACACTATACGTGCAACACTTAGTTACCCACACACAACATTACACACGTATGAACACACACACGTGCACACCACACAGGTACATAGGTTTTGTAAGGGACCTTTTTTTTTCTTTTTTTGCGCTAGTTAGACTAATGTGCTAGTTAGTGTAGAAAAACCATTCCGATTATTAAATACACATACGCATGGTCCACACCTTCCTCCCAGGAGGAGGGGAACGTGCATATGAGTATATATTAGTTACTCGAATTCTCTTAGGATTAGGGAATTAGTTAGATCGCGACTTTTTCGCATTCGCGACGACCGCCCGAGCCGAGGTTCGGCCACTCTGGCACACTCGTGCGGGTCGTCACAAACTTTCGCGGCTGAGTGCCCTAAGCGCTCGCCCCCAAGTCCGGTGAAGCTGTAAAAGCCGCAGCGGCTCTGTTTGACGATAGGGCCCCTAAGGCTAACAGTGTAGTCAGTTAAAAAAAAAAAAAAAAAAAAAAACTATCCTACATCGCGCTATAGAAATTAACTCTATCGTTGAGTATATATACAGAACCCGACAAGAAAAGTCGCTCCAAGTCCGGTGAAGCTGTAAAAGCCGCAGCGGCTTTAAGGCCCCTAAGGCTAAAAGTGTAGTCAGTTCTAAAAAAAAAAAAAACAACAGTCGGGCCCCAATTCCGGTGAAGCTGTAAAAGCCGCAGCGGCTCTGTTTTTGGATAGGGCCCCTATACTCTCTGTTCTAGCTTAGTTCGTTCGTTCTTAGTTCTAGCTTCTATTTCTAATATTTTCAAATCATTTGAACAGACTTCAAAAAAGGAGGATTGTATACTATAATAGATCTTCAGGCATAACTTCTTTGTTTATAAACCGGTTTAAATGATTATTTGTCCGTTTCAATTTCATTACTTTGGACCTTCAACTTCGAAGATACACCAGGGAACTCCTCAAAACCATTGAAGTCGTTTTTTTTTAATGTTATTATACTAATACAATAAGATAATATAGATTAAAGATATAATTAGTATAATTTGAATAATAATTTATTTAATCAAAACACAACTGATTTTACATTTAGAAACACTAAACAAAAAAGCAACATAAGTTAACACTTTTATGAGCTCCTGACTGCCAAACTAGGGATCCCTGTGTCATGGCAGTCGGTTTGCCTCCTGGTGTATATGTGTTCATGTGGGTATGCGAGTAAATGGAGGTGAAACAATAAAATCATTTTCTCAGTCTTGAATATGTGAGTTTCATTGCGTGTCCTCTCCGATTACTAAGTTAAGTATATACCACCTCTCAAATAGATATAATCGTGACTATCGTTTCCATTACCAAGTTGTGTTGATACAAAAAAGAGGAGAAACACTCGAATATTAATAAAATAAAAACCAAAAAAAATATAAAAACATATTTATAATTGATTATTTAAATAATTATTTATGTCCTATGATAATTACTGGTGTAAAACACCATTGATTTCAGTCTTACTTGAACTGATTTCGAATCGCAACGCCCTAAAATGAGTCACTAATGTCACTATAACGCGATGGGTTGTTCTCAATGTAGCAAACAGTTTATATTCAGACAGGCACTTAAATATGTTTTTAACTTATGATGTGACGTCACTATAAGTAGGATCAGTAGACTTAATTTGCGATGTGCGACCCGACCCTTATCACTTGTCACTCACGACAACTGACTACAACTACTGAGTTCATTTGATTTTATATTATGTGGAAATTCCAGTTCAATGAGATAAAAACTCCTCATTAGATAAACCTATTTCATCACAGTGGTCTTAAATAATTTAAAAAAATGCATTTGAATTGAGAAACGCCTCCTTTTTTGAAATCGATTAATAAAAGCGTAGATAATTATATTCTAGAGTTTTTTGGCGGGATCTTGAAGTGGAATGTTGTGGTTTTTATTTTTAATTCTTTTACTTAGGTTTTTGACCCTATATTATTGTAATATTGGTGGCGTTTTGCGTGATATAGTTTGGTTTTTGTGCTTAAGTGAAGTGGATTAAAAATATTTAAACTAAGAGCATGCATTCTGGGATTCCACAAAAACTCCCCAGAAAGTTCTAACAAGGGAGCCACCATCTTTCATACTGAAATCGTTATAAGACACGACAATTTATTAACATGATAATGGCAGTAATAGTCTTCATTAAAGAGGAGTAGTTGCCAAGTTAGGAAGAAGAAGAAGAAGCGTATTCTAAATTGACAGCTTCTTTAAATGTGTGTTCTTGTGTGCGCCTGTTGGTGATGTTGTAACTTCTGATCGATTTAACCGATTGACACCTCATATCAAATAATATACCTATTTATTTTATCGAAACGATTCCTCATAGCTCTATGTTTGGATCCGATAGGTGGCACTGTGATCGAACAATTAACTACCGGAAAGGGCAGAATGTCTCCCGGGTCAAATAGTAAATTATAAATATAGATTATATTAAATATTTTAATCTTACTAATTATTTATTTATTTGTCACTACGGAAGCAAAGCTGCACGGGTGCAATTTACAAAGTGGTGTATTATATATTTTAAAAAGCATGATTTCAAATTTATCACATTAGTGTTGATAGTTCATAACTTCATAGTTACGAAAAGTGCGCTTAACTCGCGATGCACAGTTAATTATAAGTGCGGAGTGTTAAATGTGATAAGTGTTCTAAGTGTGATCTGAAAGTAATCGTAGAAAAGAAAAAAAAAGAAAACGTGTAAAGTGTAGCCGAAACGATCAAAGAAATGCGGTCGAAATCGTAGATCCGGTTGTTATAAACCTATAAAGAATAAATTACAAAAATGTTATGTAGTAGATTAAAAAAAAATCAAAATAGTAGACTTATCCTGCTAAAGTTATACTAAGCGATAAACAGTCTACACACTTTCATTTCCACAAAGCACCTACAAAAATAATAAGACAGCGAAACAATATTTTTATATCTCAGGCGATGTAATAAATTACAATAAACTACAGCTTACAGAAGTGGCATCGTATCTCGTACGTAGGAGGGAGGCTTTAGCTTCAATTTACAACCGGCATTATGTAAAAAACTCGTAAAGTATTTATTTCCTAGTAAAAAGAATATCGTAACACGGACAATGCCATTACACTTTAGTCCCGACTCCCGCGGTGCACATCTTATAAGATGAGTATTACGAGATCGCTAGTGATGTGCATTTAATTATTTATCGACATATATAATAACAGTCTTTAAACATAACTGTTCGAGTTTTTGGCAGGATCTTTGGTGCTTTTTATTGAAGTGAAAACTCCTTTAGCCGCGTTGAGCGATTCTTGATAGGGGAAGAACTTATAGGTTCGCGTCACCGATGACATTGACATGCTCGTGACGTATTGCGCTTGCGTTACACTAGCGACGCATAGTATAGCGGCCTGTGTACATGTTTACACTAATACTTTGTAAATACTAGACTGTATCATATGCTCGTTTGACTTTTTGGATTTCGCAGCACCGACATGCTCTGCAATAATACAGAATATAAATTATTTAAAAATTCAAAATCGAGTTTTCACTTTTATCGGCAGTCCTTGTGACTGTTTTTTTTTTATTCATAAACTTTTGTAATGTTTATGACATTTGTTATTAATAATAAATGGAAGTGTGCATTTTAAGTTCCCACAAAATTGTCTGGACAGCCGTGATCTTTTCAGAGCTATGTTTAAAGATTTCAATAATATGTAAAAAAAATATTATAGGCAGATGGCGTTGACCAAACTGTGGACATACACAGGCAACATTACATGAAAAGAAGAAGAACATAATTATCGCGGTCTCATAACTATAACCTGCATATAGAAAATATAAACAAATTTTTTATTATTTGTATATAACTTTGAGAGTATAACTGCCTCGTTAGCCTAGTGGTTCTAAGCGCGACTGCTATATTCGTGGTCCTGGGTTTGATTCCCAGGTCGAGCAAAGTGTTATTGGGTTTTTCCTATGAAATTCTCAGTAGGAGCTCGGAGTTTGGCTTCGTGCACGATTAAATGACAATAGGCTCGCCTCCTATTACATGGGACCTAAAAACATACTCGGCAAATTGTGGGTGTACTAATACACCTCTGCCTAACCCTTCGGGGAATACAGGCGTGATGGTATGTTATGAATAATCGGTGATGCTGTAAAATAACACATAATGTTAAAAAGCGGTCTTTACCAGTCTTCCAGGAGAGCAAGAGAAAGGTAAAAAAAAAGAAAAATCTAGCCAATATTCGAAACCATATCGATGTAAGTAAAACCTACGTAGCGAATATTACCGCAATACGCTACGCATACGGAAATCAGAGCCGATGGGAACGAGCAATCCCGAGAGTTGGATAGTTAGATGTTGATAAGAAGCTAATTCCACGGTCGTGCTGCTGTTACGGCGAAAGATCACGATGAATATCTGTAGTGATATCCAAGGTCGGACAAACATAGTGAGAATGCCGCTTTGCGCTTGCCTTAAGACTTTTTTTTTTTTGTGGAACTGACTACACTGTTAGCCTTAGAGGCCCTATCCTAAAACAGAGCCCCTGCGGCTTTTACAGCTTCACCGGACTTGGGGGCGAGCGCTTAGGGCACTCAGCCGCGAAAGTTTGTGACGACCCGCACGAGGGTGCCAGAGTGGCCGAACCTCGGCTCGGGCGGTCGTCGCGATCTAACTAATTCCCTAATCCTACGAGAATTCGAACTAACTAACATATACTCATATGTACGTTCCCCTCCTCCTGGGAGGAAGGAGTGGACCATGCGTATGTGTATTTAATAATCGGAATGGTTTTTCTACACTAACTAGCGCATTAGTCTAACTAGCGCAAAAAAAGAAAAAAAAGGTCCCTTACAGAACCTATGTGCCTGTGTGGGGTGTGCACGTGTGTGTGTTCATACGTGTGTAATGTTGTATGTGGGTAGCTAAGTGTTGCACGTATAGTGTCACTTTGTATCGCGCGGGCGGCTGCCTGACCCAAGGTCTTCACACCGAGGAACGGACCTAGGCTTGGGTTACCGCTAGAGAGGATGGACGTGACGGGTGTGCGGGAGCGAAGTTAACCGCCCGTCCTCTGCGGAGAGAACGGTGGTTACGCGGGCGTGGGCGGTGGCACGCTCTGTTTGGAGAGACGGTGGCGTAGATCGCGTTAGCTGTTTTGGTTTGGTCGAGCGGGTCAGTGAATATATTACGCGGCTGGCGTTTTCTTCGGCAGGCGTTGGGGTCGGGAATATACGAAGCTGCCGCTTTTATTAAGGGATTAGCGTGGTTCGACGCGGTGTCGAAATAAGAGCGAGAAAGGTGTTTGGCATAGGCATGTATCTCTATGAAGATCCTCCATACGAACATACCAAGGGGCGCCGGTAAGGCGGTGAAGAAACTTATTCTGGATGGCTTGTAAGCGTTCCCAATTATATTTTGACATATGTGCGAACACAACGCAGCTATATGTCATAATCGGTCGGATGCACATCTTGTAGAGCGTAAGCTTGTGTCTCGTGGACATTTTGCTTGCAGCACATAACAGAGGATGCAATCGGGTGAGGGTCCAGGCGGCCCTTTTCCTAACCAGAGTGATGTGGCGTATAAAGGAGAGTCTACTATCTAGGGTTACACCTAGATATTTGGTCTCCTTTACCCAGGGGATCGGATTACCGAAGAGTTCAAGGGGATGATCCATGAGTTTTTTCGGTATCTGTGAGGCGGTTTGGTCGAAGAGCACCGCTGCGCTCTTCGTGGGGTGCCTTAAGACTTACGTGTCGGTTGTATTTATATAGATTTCTGTGTTAGAAGTCATATGTATTCGAACAAAGCCGATCATACTACCAAATATGTTTTTACGATAAAAAAATGTAGCAATTGACCATTTGAAGTACACATATAATAATGTTGTTAGAATATGTAGTAGAAAATAATTAAACGCTTATGCTGAAAAATGAATGATGAAGTACCGATGCCTATACATAATTAGGTGTTCAATAAAAATTAAAAACCTTTAAATTTTAAGAATAATTAATTTAGTTTCTAACCGTAGTTCGTAATCGAACTAAAGTAATTTAGATAACAATTCGTAATTTAAACATACAGTCATTTCTTCTGCTGCAAACAATGACCCGCTTTATTATCAAAGATTCTTTTTTTCGTAAAGCTAATACCATTAGAAAAATATACCTGGAGATAGTCGGATAAATTTGTTAACATAATTATAATGCTTTTTGTTTATTTATAAATACACATGTCATTTAAGATAAGTTCATATTTACTAAATAACGTAAATGATCGGAACAAAGCTACAAACAAATTATCGTGCCTGTTCTATCGAGAAAGGATAAACGTCACCAAAATCGAAGTTAAGTCGTGCATCAAATTGAATATATTCATAAAAGCGACGTCTGAACACTCCCATCGATGAACTTTGTCCATTGTTGACTTTTGGACGATAGTTCAAAGTTATGTCTTTCGATACACCGCATTATTACCGTTTATTCCCATAAAAACGTTCAACAATATCTTCCATTATTCATAACGGGCTCGCTCTCCATTGTGGTTTGTTTGTACTAGTGTTATTTCAATATTCCTCTTAAAATTTATTGGAACTTATACCTTTATTTTTGCATTTTACCCACGGGCATAATATTGATTCATGTTCACTATAATGGAGCATATAAATGAAAGATATTTTAACTGTAACAATACTATATTTCCTAAAGTACGTCGAAATTATTACAACAGATGTAAAAAAACGTAATATTCGATTAATAAATACTAATTTAATGTTGCTATGATTACTTATAAAATGATATATAATAAGCTTCTTGAAAGTATGGCTATATAGTTTTATTAGCTATGCAAATTATATCGAGAACACATGGATAGTAAATAATGACTGAGCTGACGTAATGATAGACTAGTGATAAAATCCTTGGATGGATAAAATTATAGACGTGCGAGGAATTTCTCCCTTGAACAAATGAATGGACTACACTGTTCGCCCTTCCATGATTTAAATCGAAAATTATTACCAAAGGCAATGCATATTGTTGCACGAAACAGAGAGCTAATTTTATCCTTTGTTATATCATGTTTTAAAAATAAATTACGTTTAAGAAGGCCAAAGTAAAAAATCAAAATCAAAATATGTATTTTAGGCTACCAATTTAAATAATAAAATTATTACGGGCTCGAAATAAATTCTTGCCACTGAGAAAAATTGGCAAGACACTAAAATTTTGTCATCATGTGTTCTGCAATCATTTAACAAAACTAGAACAAAGAGGGAAATAATCACAACTCACACGAAATCATACAATCACATAAAATCAATAATATTTTATAAAAAGTAATTTCATAAAATGTCCACAAGCTAAATCTGGCTTATTAGTTTGACAAATATTAATGACACAAAACTTCTCCGACAGCTATTAATAAAAAAAAAAACGGAGTTTATCTTCGCATAATATAAACTTCTATTAAAATTGTCACCGAAACTCTGCAAACAGATAAAGTCGAAGAAAAACAAGTGAAAGTTCCGAACAAATTGGTTGAGTGGCGTAACTAAATAGTCCTTTGATCCCTTTCTGTGAATGATTTTCAATATCAGAAATTCAATCCATAACTTTATCAAGGGAATGTTACTTGAAATGAAATATCTATATGAAAATTATTGTTTTTGTTCAGCACTTTTTCATTTCAAAATTGATTCCAAAATTAGATAACTTACATTGGAATCGATCGACTATCCGAGACCATTCTCAGTAGTTTATATTTTGTTATCTGAATTAATGCAATTGCAATCTAGATGACTGTCAATAAATGGATCTCACGTCATTTACCATTGTTGTAATTTTTCAGAAACAGCAAAAAAATATTAGGGATACTTCACACACAGCTTTTTAATATCAAACTATGCAAACCTAATTGCTAAACAACACGTATACTATACGTATATATATATTATATATCTAAACATACTAATGCCAATTATAAGTATTACACCAAAGTTACTCGTGGGCAGAGATCACGCGACCTGCGTTACGAGGTTTGAGAATATAGAATCTTAGCATAACACTGAAATTGAAATGTCTACCACCCTTGCACATTGTGACCTGTTGCCAAATTATTCTAAAATTATGCGTAGTATGTATTCTATTCAACTATTTCATCACTACAAATACTTCGATCTTATAAATTAAAAGAGTATGGTAACTAAACATTATTTGAATAAAGGTTACGTGGAACAAACACCCGCAGTAGCTGAAATCGTTTGCGGTCCCGACCAAATGCACTGTGAAATCATGCAGAATCTAATCACTGAATTCCACCCTCTATAATGCGATAATTTCAGTGAATTTAGTTCGAACATAAGCCGGGGGAATTCCAAATTCAGGTATCGTTCGTTTATTAACAATATCATCATCAAAGTTCAATGGGATAAACAAAAATTTATTAGGATTGCAATGATTTTTGTACGACATTTAAATAAATAGATGCATTTCCATATTCGAAAAAAAGATATATATGGTTACATCTTCAAAAATTCTAATCAATCCCTCTGTTTTAAGCAATAGTCAATGCTAAAACCCTATACCGAATCTTGGTTTTTAAAGTGAAGAGTCATCCACCAAATGTTTAATCTAAACGACTACAGTATGTACTCTTGTTTTTTACGACGATGAAATTAGTGGGATTATTGAAACTTGAGCTTCAGATGATAAAAGAAAGGGCTTACCAGTTGGCACAAAAAATATTATTAATTTTTCTAAAAATAAACTAGATAGTAATTTATGGTGCTATCAAATTTAATGCACATAGAAAGCAGGTCATAAGGCTGAATAGGTCAGGAAACAGGTGTACTCTATACTATAAGTGTACTTCTACATAATATGGATTGGTTGTTAATATGTCTTTATGCATACTAACCACCATTAAAACCTAGCAGTTTTTTGATATGAAAAATTCGTAAATATGATTGCACGGCGTGGTTGCTACATGACATGCATACTCATGTTAACTGTGTTTATTATTGTAAGCTAGCAGTGACAGTACTTAAAACTACAGCCCAGGTGGGATAGACTAAAAATTATAAGTTCAAGAAAATTTAAAAACAAGTATAT
Source organism: Saturnia japonica (assembly GCA_033032175.1). Taxonomy (NCBI): domain Eukaryota; kingdom Metazoa; phylum Arthropoda; class Insecta; order Lepidoptera; family Saturniidae; genus Saturnia; species Saturnia japonica. Next base: position 3,508,978 of record CM065317.1, read on the forward strand.
TTTTAAATATCCAGTTTTTATTCATAATTATAGTATTTTGTTTCCTTGTGCCAATAATATCACGAGGCATTTGTCCACAAATTAGTTAAAATCAAGATTAATTATGTAAAGACAAAAAGAACACTTTTTTTGCATAAAACGTTTTGATAAATTACCTCATTTGTATCTCAGACAATTCTTTAGAAAAAATAAATCTTAAATTTTATATGATCCTACAAAGAGAATCGACTTTGTTAACTCGAAGATTCTTTCCAAGCCTCACATTATGTTCTTATCGTCCATATAAGATAAGGTCCAGGCCTATCCCAAGTATTGATGGCCGTAGGAATATACCTTTATCAAAAAGTAAAATCGTTTGCAAACCTACAAGCTTGGTTATATAAGGTTGAAAGCAAAGCGCGGCGGTAATAAATCTTACCAGTTATACTGAACCGAGTACTTTTAATACAACATGATTAACGACCCAACCGAGCACCGAACACTTCTACAAGCAAAACATTTTGATCTTATTAATTTCTAAACGAAATTTTAACAAAAACAACTCCCTTTCTTATAGATTTCGGTGTTATAAAAAGAATATGCTTTTATCTTATTTTTTGAATATATACCTATATACATAACTATATAAAATAGTAGAAATTGGTACATATATTTATGAGATTGATAAATTACAACACCGTTTCACTGTGCAAAGTGTAAGTTTGAAGATCTAAGTGTAGTTAACGCTACTGCCATTAACTCTAAAAGCGACATTTATTTTATGCAGTTATAGATTAATGATTGGTTTCTGTGCCAGTTCAACTAGACGCCATCGGCGTACTATAAACATGCGGCAATCAAAACTATGGCAAATCGGCGTACTCGTGTCGGTGTCATAGCGATAATACTGTCACGCTGACAAACTTCATTACAAATAATCACTACACACTACGATATTAAGTTATGCGTTATCTAGTTGAACCGTCGCGACAACCAATCATTAATATATGTCTACAATTTATAAAAATTGTACTCTGTGGATATGGAACAAAAATTTATAAACAAAATATATCTAATTAAAAGCACAAATTACTAAATTATAAACATACTGTAAATTTCGTTTTTCTTAAATTCTTTTGTTACATACTTATTTTTAGTAATTTCATTACAAATGTAAAAGAAGAATGTAGAAGAACAGGCGAATTAAATAAAAATATTTGCATTTTTTTTAATAACAGTGTAATCTGACATCTATGACAAACACGAGAGTTAGTTAAAGCCTTCAAGCCGAGTCTTAAAAATCAATTAAAAGAAGTTTTATCTCTATTATATAAATGTCAAATAGACATTGAAATGTTTGAACAAGATTTATGATACGTTACAGGGATAGAAGAAATATCCAACAATAGTTATTTATTTAACATAATAAAATACAATTGTGATTCAGTAAAACATTCACAGCGTTAATGTCATTTGAATATGAATTGGTACATATGGGACGACTTGAGGTCCATAGAGGCGTTCCTACTATGCATACCTTTGAAGACTGGATCGTTAATAATTGCAATATTCGGAATAATATACGGCTTCATCGGTTTGTTCTTCTTTGTCTCCATTTGTATAAGCTTTCCCACATGGAAATCAATATATATCAACAAACTGGACGTTCTCGTGTACATGTTTTTTATCTTTTTCCTCATGGCGGAGTTGCTTGTCGGGAGTATCATTTTAACCGTTGGTGTATTAACGGAAGATGATGATTTGGTGTTAATTTATTTGTGGTTCTTGTTAATTCATTTGGTTTTAAACTGGATAGTGACAATATGTATGTCAGTATACTGTTTTTGTTTAGACTTTGATTGCTTGCAGCATACAGGTGTTGGTGGAGCGATACCAATTATTATTCTATCATTTTTCTATGCTTTTATCTGGGGTTATTTAATACTTACCGTCAATAGTTATAGGATGGATATGTGAACTTTGTTAACTTGCTAACTCCTAAACGGTTCATGATTTTAACAGAATAAATAGCAGTTATTGTGTGCTTACTAGCTAGAAATATAGATTACTATTGAGGTTATACTTCTTTTGGTGCGTTTAGTCATTGGGTAAAATTGAGAGATTCGCGTACTGGTTTCATCATGTCGCACTTCTATCACATAATGCACTAGTAGCCTGCCCTCTATTTTTCCCTCTACTGAACGCGCCAAAATAAGAGAAGTATAACCTTAATAATAATCTATCTTTCTATTTATAATACTACTAAAATACTATACAATAGTACTCATAATATAATATTACTGATATAGATGCGTGTAGATTATTGCTTTCTTGGATGTACGTTACAATATCAAAATAGTGGTTTGGTATTTGAATAAAACTAAAAAGTCTGAGAGCCCTCACTGATATAGAACTGTAATATTCTTTTAAAGATCATGAAATATCATTTATTGAAGAAACAACGTTTAAAATTTAAATATAGCTTAAAAATTTCAAACCTGAACTAACATGGACCTTCTCGTTATTGTCTCTTTCTATTTTAGAACTACAAGGTGTCCAGAAAGGGTATCGGGTATTTGTAAGTTCAATGAAACAAAAATTATTTGTATGCAATAAAAATGTGTATTGTTTATTATTAGCATATGAATTGGAGAATTATTAGGAAAAGATGATATTATCCAAATGATGACCGTTACGTTGCTGGCACTCTTCTAAACGGAAACGAAGATTGGCGATAACACGTTGACACATAGCTATCGATATTGTTGCCATTTCTGACCTGATGTTTTGCTTTAACTGGGTTAGATTCGTCGGATTGTTTTGATAAACCTTACTTTTAAGGTATCCCCATGCAAAATAGTCAAGCGGGCTAAGGTCGGGGCTTCTGGGAGGCCAGTTGATGTTACCCCTTCGCGAAATGACTTTATTAGGGAATAATTCGTTAACAACTTCCATTGAGTCATTTGAGGTATGGCAAGTGGCCCCATCTTGCTGGAACCACGTTCTTGAGTTGAAACCTGCAAACTCCTGCAACTCTGGGACCAAAAAATTTCGCAACATATCGCAATAACGGTCACTATTCACATTAATTGCTCGGCCTCGTTGATCTTCATGAAAATAAGGACCAATTATGCTTTTAGCAGACATAGCGGCCCAAACAACGACCTTTGGGCTATGCAGGGGTCGTTCATGCTTTCGTCTCGGATTCTCCACTGCCCAGTACCGACAATTCTGCTTATTAACATGACCATTCAGGTGAAAATTTGTTTCGTCACTGAACAGTATGTTGTTAAAGTTGTTAAATCGCTGCAGCATTTCGTTCGCAAAATTCAGTCGATTAGCATAGTCCGTATCCTTCAATTCTTGAAACAATTGAATTTTATAGGCTTTTAGATGTAAGTCTTTCTTTAAAATCGAATGTAAAGACGATTTTTTGATGTTCAACGCTTGGCTTCGCTTTCGGATGGATAAAGACGGATTTTGACGAACCGACGTCTCAACTTCTTCAATTGATTCTTCATCGCGAACTGAACGAGGACGACCAGAGTTTTGAATTTTAACTGTCGCACCTGTAGTCTCGAACATCCTGATCTATTTCCTAATGCTATCGTCACTTGGCGCGTGGCGTGTACGATATTCCGCACGATAGAGACGTTGAGCAGTCACTATTGAATCACCATTACGATAATACGCTCGTACGCAAAATGCGCGATGCGTCCCCGAGTATTGTTCCATCGTGACTAAAACTCCACAAAATGGCGGACGCCACGAACCCCTCCCCGCACCCTTTAGACGCCCCGTTTCGAATATGGCGCGAAAACAAATACCCGATACCCTTTCTGGACACCTTGTATAATACTAATTAGTAACATTTTTGGAGTAATTTTAGTTTGGTTATGCCAAAGAAATTTTAACTTTTGATTTGCGTACATAATTACACAAATAGTTATTTACTATTTTAATTAACTACTAATAAATATTTAAATGAACTCTATTTTGTTGTCCAATAGGATTTACATTACTATGAAGTACGTCAAAGTTTCAAATATAGTTTTATCTTTATTATACATAACGATAATTGCATTATTTATAAGTATTGTTGTCTTAATATTTATTGTTACCACTCCTAGGGTAAACAATATCGTGAAAATGTTAGTAAACAAAACACTTCGTGATGTTTATGTTAGAACAAAATTAAAATAAACTTTGTACAAAGTAACTGAGTGTTCTTTTTTTTAATTTATAATTAACTACTTAACAATCTTTTAGGTTCCAAGTGACAATACTCTTGTAATTGTAATTAATTTTAAGGTAATTTATGAAGAATCAAAATATTTGAAGCAATGATAGCTTCAAAAGGGGTGGTAGGTTGTACAGATGGGCATCTCTTGAATATACGTGAGTTTGATACCTACGAGCCTGAACATTTGGTAAAGGCAAATATCATGATGTTAGGGCATATCCTAATACCCGAGTAACTTAGCTACCATCATCAAGTTGAAAATCTGTCCAGGCACCTATAGGTGTATTCCTGCAGTACTTGATAGCCAGTTCCTTCACTGAGCTTAGTGTATTATCAACTTGGGTCACATTGTCAGTTAACATCAGGTAAGATTGTGGCCAAAACGGTAAACCTATGATTGTTTTGCTTAATCATTTCTTTGCACTGTAGATAATCCATATACATATGGTGGTTGCACCCATAACATGATTACGACTAACAGCCAATATATTTCACACAGGTCTAATACAATTGTAAGAATATTCTAATTTCCCGGATTGCCATTTACGAGATCTCATCACATTCTCAAATAGGTGATGATTAAATTTAATACACAAATTCCCCCTCATCGAGATTGCAACCGGGAGAGCCAATTTACTTTAATTTATATACAGATCCAATGATTTCATAATAACGTTCGGTTAATGTGTCTCGCTCGGGTATGGCTTTATACCTTTTATTTATCCTTTAATCTGATGTGTCTAGCTTTGATATTTATATGTCTGGCTCTTATCTCTGAGCACATTTAGCGTTATTGGTACGTAGGTGTTTGCTTCTCTAAATTGCACTATATTTTTATACAAAAAGACGTTCGCATTTACGTCTAAGAACGATGGGCGTCTAAAACAGCTCCCACACGTAGTAAATAATGTAAGTGCATCCATTACTCTTACCTTTTTAGTTACAGAAAATTGATAATCAGCTCACTGTATATTGTCATCTTCATAATACGATATTGTAGGAGCCAACCAATTAGGAAAAGAATTATTTAATTTGTTGTTACCAATGCTATCCACTATTGTAGGGATATGGTTTAGGAATTCTAATGCAATCTTGCATACATTCGCCCTAACTAGCGTTACCCGTGACCCCTCGGAGAAACGGCAGTTGTCCCTACGATAGGTCTATACTCTGTGACCACACTCATGTTATCTAATAAATCGAGTTAACAAATTAATCTGCCGAATATCTCTCAGTTCAATATAACCCAAGCTACTGTACCTTATACCGTTAACCCAAGAGTCGCACAAGTGCCTGAATAATTATGTTGTTTGAACCAATTTATTTAACACCCTCTGAAACCTATACTTTATTTTTTTGTGTATTTCGACAATTCTTAATAATTAAAAACTTGTTCTTGTAGTCTTAGCGAAAAGTGACATAAGCCTACTAAATTTATATTGATATTTTGGGATAAAGTAGTAAGAACGAAAAGGCGAAGTGATCATTTTTAAATCTCAGTAATATATCATCAATATAAATTGCAACTATTTTTACCTTTGTGCAAGTGTATAAAACTTAAAAAAATTGTGTACCCTCGACCTTGCAAAATGTTATTAATTATTTATTTACATAGCAGAAGATACAATGTAACATACTTTCCTGTTTTGTTTGTTGCGAACATCATTCATTTTATGAACCGTTTCGAGGGTTTCATTGCACAGTGAAACATTTTGTAGCCGCTTTAAAGGCCTTTGATAGTAAAAACTTATTTTTATTTACGAAATTTATGTGAAAAGTTGTTTAAAGGAAATACATTGTCATTCTCTCCTACAAGGCTCAAGATAAATGTAGTCCAGTCAATAAATATTTAAAATAATTTTGTACATATCTATCCTAAATGACAAGTTCTTTGCCCTACATTCATCTGAACTTGCAGTTATTTTAGGCCCCGTACATATCAACGCACGTTTAAGCTGTTCTTAAAAAAATATCTCTAGACCTCGCTAACCGAAGGGACTTGCTCATGTAAGGGTTCGTCATCTGAACATCTTCGAAATTCCATCGTGCGTTAACGCGTGCTGTCGCGCGTCACATCAGTTTGGGGACTAAACAACTTTATGCAATATAAGGTGGCGTAGTTTAAAAAAAATATTTTTTTCTAGATTTACAGAACTAGTTTATGCCCACGGTTTCGCCCGTGTTAAATTTATTCCACCAACTCTCCACCGCGCTACCGCCGATGCACCCATGTAGCCTATCGTTTTTTTTTTGTAACTTCCCGTACTTGTGTACAGCTTGCCAGATTATTTGAAACTCATGGTTACTGCTCCCATTCTTAGAGTATTAGCGTGAAGTTACATAGTTTATAACCTTCCTAGATAAATAAGCCATCAAACGCTAAAAGAATTTTTCAAATATGTCTGGTAGTTCCAGAGATAACTCCAACTCTCAACTCACAAAACATGCAGTCTCTATTTGTATTAATATAATACTAAAATACTATACAGTGTTAGTCATGATTATTAATGCTATAGATATTATAGATTATCGCTTTCTTGTAATAGAAGTCATATGATCAAACTAGTTGTTTGTTTAAAGACTCAAAGAGCCTGTAGAGCCCTCACAACAATGATCAAAAACTATCGCTTTCTTTTAAAGATCATGAAATACCATTCATTGAAGGAACAATGTTTAAAATTCAAATTTAGCACAAAATATTCAAATCTCAATTAACATGATCTTCCCTTGCGTTCTTATCTCCTTTTTTGCCAAACCAGGGAATATTTTTCGGTTAAGCTTTTAAATGGATTGAAAGAAAAACCGATTGGTCTAAATTTTTTGATGACATTACCAAGAAAGTTCAGTAACTTGAATAATTTTATGATCTATGTAAAATAAAAGGTATAGGATCTGATAAAAGTAATTTAATAACAAAAGCTGGATCATGTAGCTAATGTAACAATTTACAACTGATTCACATATTATATGTTATTGCTTTTTGGTTCGCTGCTTCCGGACATCCCTGTGACGTAGACATCAATAACTGCTTATAAGCGTAGACAATCAAAATGTCATGACACAGGACAGCTGTGGATGAAGATTTTTCAATTATTATATACTATAAGCATTGCTATGTATAAAAAAGTATTCGTTGTAAAGCGTCAAATTAGATGTGCGCCACGGTAGCAAGTGTGTAATTAATTTTAGACATATCAAGAAAAGTTTTTTTTTTTAATTTTCGCCCAATTGGATAATTTACATATTATTCTTATACTTATTCTCATTAGCTTATAAGTTCTATATGTATTTATAAAGAAATTTCTTTTTTACAGCTTGTTAATCGTTCAGGGTACAAATACAAGATCGTGCTAATTAAGATCAACGAGCGTGCGTCTGCGACCGTAACGCAAATAAAGTGCCCCGCGCCCGGAGCCTTCGGTAGCTCTGCACCCCCAACCCTCGCGGGTCCCCCCTGGTTTTCCCCACCCCTGTCACATCAATGACGCATTACTAACACCGCTCCTATAATTAAGCTAACTAATTCATAGATTTTTTTATATAAGTATATTTAATAGTATAACATAGTGACGGTATTATCTGTGAAGGTAAGTACAGTAAAATCCAACAACAACGGCGACCACCAAGATATTGGTAATGCATCGCTGGTCGACGCTGTTAAGCCGGTGTACAAGCGTCTCAGCTGCTTTAATAATATACTGGCTGATACCGAAAAGCGACAAACAAAAAGAGAATGACTGTGGCGAATTTATTAACATGTTTATGGTAGTCACGACTAAGGTTGAAATCTATAGAGCGTACTCAGACTTATATCAGCCTTAAGTGCCGAAACTCAAATTTATAGTCGCAAGCTTAGCATTAGCTCAGCTCTGCCTGAGTAAAGTTCAAGTCATCGAATTCGACGACTTACGGAAAACTTGGGTATTTTACGATTTAAAAAAAATAGTATAGCATAATAGTGACCTTACAGTGATTTTATATTTTTTAAATTATCTACTGTATTGCTTGATTCTCATTGGCTTATAGTACATAGAAATTACTGTTTCTATTAAGTACTACGTTTGTACATGTTTTGTCATTTTTGCTATTTGAACAAGACTATTTCAAGCGAATCAACGTAACAAATACAAATCGCGTTAGAAATTACATTGATCATGTTCATAACCAAAGATTATATTTACATGTTGATAAGCGTAAAAATCATTTTGTTATTGGTTTCAAATTTCAATGTTTTTTTATTTTGTATACGAATAATCTGTCATTTTTACTTTAAAGCAAGTTCAATATTATAGAATTTAAATTCTATTTTAAAATACCTTTTAATTTTCTATACATAATACGTGTTAAAATTATTTGTTTGAGTTGAAGAAATTTTACAGTCCCGATGCGGTATCGAAAAGTTAATTGAAAGTTACCAGACACTTACTCAGCAGCTAGAGCTAAGCTTAAGCTGAACGTAACTCGAATATAAATTCGTAACCAAAGATTGCGCTGAGTAAATACTTAGCGAAGTTTGAACTGAGCTAAGGTTGAGTTAAGGCTAAGTACGCTCTATAGATTTCAGCCTTAGCCGCGACTACCAGATCCCTACCACCCCACTTGATGACTTTAAGTATACAGTTAGCAATGTTGTGCCGGACCTTGGACTGATATTCAACGAACTCTTTGAGTAAGTGAAGATATGAGACATGTTTCAACTCTCATTCTACGAGCTATATCTGCTTATATTTTAGTGTGACAAAATACATCATAAAGGTACTTGTGTTATTGTGTAAATTTTGTTCGGTGTTTTAAAATAGGAGTATGTTTTAGTATGATTTTATATTTTTTGAATTACTCGACTGCGTAAAAGGAGGTTTATGTCTAAACGTTTTTATGGATTTAACATACGAGACCTCTTTAGAATCGATTTTATTGTTGGGGTATTACGATGCTGGGAATCATTTATAAAGCTGCTAAAATTGAAAAACATATTTTTTTCGTTGTGTTTTTTGTAGTTCAGTTTTTGCTTCCTTTTTAATAATTTTTACACTATTATTCTACCAGCCAACAGATATTATAAAAGTGTAATATATTAACATTTAACTTACTGAACAAAGTCAAGGCCATAATTGCAAATATAACGGCCAACATGAAGTGCATAGTTACATGTCCCGTTCTGATGAAGTAAATACTGCCCATGATGCCAAGTACCGTATTGTACGAAGCCAGTAAAAGACACATCCACAGCGCCAATTCCATCGATAACAATTTTTCCTGGAATTTTTTTTACCCAGATAAGACATACAAGAAGATTCCCTTATGCAACGTAGTAATTACTAAAAATTAAATATTTACCCACGTAAGTAATTTGTAGCTTTTAATTTGGAATGACCATAAATATTAACATACACTAGGTGTTCATGGTCATAACACACTATTTATCTAGTTAGAAAGTCTTTTTGAAGTGATAACTTCTAAAGGGAGGGTAGACCGCTTCGTAACGTAACGCATTACGGCGCCACTCTGTCTGGCTTCCCTTCTCAACTCAGTGTTCTAATGTACATAGTCGAGAATTTTAACTAAGGATAAAATATATCTTATAATCAATAAAAGATTTTATTAATAAATAACCTTTCCTCATATTATCATATTAATTTAAATAAAGTTTAAGTAATAACCTAAGCTTTTCTCAAACAATTTCAATATTAAATAGTTCAACTTAGATTAGTTTAAGTTATCACTTCTGTCGAGCGTCCCGAGATGCACACTTATTTTTTAAATCTTTGTAGAATTTAATGATTGGTCGCAAACTCAGCGCCCAAGATGATAGCATGCTAAACCTAGTGAGGGAAGTGGTTCTCAAGTACAGCTAACAGAACACACCTAAAAGTACTTGGTGATTCGTGATAGATTTTCAACTTGAGGGTGGTAGCGTGTCAGACGGTTATTAGAATATAGTCTACCACCATGCTATGGTAAGATAGATAAATTTATTTAGAAATTTCCCTCTACTTGGGGCAGTCCGACTGGTGGAATACCTCCAACCTACAGAAGATGTGGCCGAATAATCTTGTGCTGTGGTCCTGCGATGAGTAAGGTTACCAGAGGTGCTTGGTAAAGGGAGGTTCAAAGTCGGCTACAAGCGGCAACAAGCAACAAATTGTTTCTATTAGGCGGCCCCTATGCATGTTTGCCTCAGGTAAATTGTAGGGATTCGAACACACGTTGATCGACTCCAGATCCGTATAGGCAAAAATACTTTCTATTTGTCAATAATATTTTTTGTTCGTTTTGTAAGAATTATAGATTTAAAAAATCTTTTATTTATGAAGCGTAATCAAAAGAAAACATTACCTAAAGTAATGTAAAAAGGTAGATAAAATCTACAAGACAAACCATGAGTTTTAAAAATACAAATTGTGGTTACAGACAATCGAGGGAATGTTTACGTAACGAGACCTCTCCCGGGGGCAAATTGAAGACACTCAAAGAAAACTCACACATGTTTTCGTTTGTGAAGCGTACACACCCCCGCGGGCTCTAAGGATTTTAAGGTGAGTTATCAAGAAATAGGCATTAGGTAAGCCGTTTTTGAGATTTCCATACAAATATCTAAAGTGAAAAAATAGTATGTACTCACTGTAAGAAATTCTAATCAAAAGAATAATATCTGGGCCAATGAAATGATTAAGTTTGCCATAAATGATAATGGAATCCGAATGAGTGATGATTTAGTGGTAGCGTGTACGGATATCGCGTCGATCGATGTGAGTTTTCGGTGAAGGAAAACATCGTGATGAATTCAAAGCATGATGGTAGGACTTTTTTCTAATTGCCCGCCTTGCTAACCAAGCACTTATGTAGATGTGTTCAGATAGTTGCACTTGAAAGCCAGTCCTTCCACTATTCTTAGCATTTTATCATCTTGGAGCACATCTTCACTTAAGATCAGTTAAGATTTTGACCAAACACAAAAAATCTAGTTTTTTTTTTTTTAAATGGCAGTTTATTTTACTGTTTTTTTTTTTATTACAGTAACATGTTAACGGCGTATAAACATATATTACTTGAAACAAATTCAAATTAGTCCTTTTTTATTTATTTTTTAAACGCCGTCCAACCACTTTTCTATCGAGGTCACACAAAATGTAGGTAAAATTGATATAAAATACATGGGAGTACAAAGTTCTTAATTATTTTTACACAATTAAAAAAAGGCCAGAAAAATGAATTCACGCTATTACCCAAGCGTCATACTTGAGTTGTCTAATTTTTTTAAAATTTCTATCTAAATTCCTAGATACCAATTTTCATAGCTTTATCTTCAAAAATGACGGATTTTCATAATTCTATAAACATTCACCTTTTTTTTTAACATACTATACTGTTAGCCTTAGGGGCCCTGGGGTCTCTGACAGCTTTCACAGCTACAAACATTCATCTCGTTTTCACAACCTTAAGAGTCGAATTTAGAATTTCGCATAAAAAAAATCCTTCAGTGTCTCAAGCAAATTTTCAGTCTCCAGTATAGTTTGGGCAGTGCGTTGATATGTCACTATGTCAGTCAGTTATCCTTTTATGTGTATAAATAGAAATAGTATGGATACCTTATCATTGTAAATATACTTACTTCAAGTGCTCCCAAAAATAAAAGTATCCCATGAAATATTTGAAATGGAACTGCCACCAAAGTCATTATCTGTAGTACCAGAGACATGTTACCTTTACTGTTTGCATGTATTAAGAAATATAATGTCACGTAGCACATTACTGATATCTGAAATAATAATAAAGGGTAAATATAATAAAATCCAGTTATGGTGGTCGAGAAGCTTCTCTAATATCAATTCGAAGTCCGAAAGTTCGAACTCCTGTATACTAACGAACTTTTCGAACTTCGTATATATTTAATAATTCAAATTGGTAACAATATCGACCGACGATGATTAAAAACCTTGTGAGGAGAAATGAACGAATATATATATATATATATAGAATTGTTGATTTCTTGAGGATTGAAATCGTTAAGACATCGTGGGCTGGCGCAGCATAATTATTAAGTCCACGCCTTCCAATCCACCATTCTATGATTTCAACACAACGTCTTTCCTTCACTGAAAACTCAGGCTCATTTAAGGATTTGATCCCACGGTTATCAACCTCGTGTCCGTACACGTTGCCACTGAACCTTCGACATACTATAACAAGACTTTTATTATGTTGAAAACAATCATATAACAAAGTTAAAGATAAAGAGATTTTGTATTATACCCGAATTCATTCTTTCGATTTAACAGTATATTGAGAGTGACTGCCGACGATCATTAAAAATGAACACGGTAAATTATATCAAAATCATATAATTTCTACTACAGTCAGCACAAATATTTTAGTCAATATAGTTTTCAAATTCGTGCCTTCGTTGAAGAGCCAATAAATAATCGGCACGACTGCAATTCGAACAAACTAATAAAAAGTAATGCAAAAACTTTAAGTACTATAATATTAATATAACAGAAACTCACAGGCAATTAACTTAAACAGATAATTTTTTTAATTTAACGTTCATTATTTGCACAACATTTTTACACTATCTTTTATATAAGGTACTTACAAATATAAATAAAAATTACTAATAAAAGGCAACAAAAAACCCGACTGCAACTAAAACACTTGACTAAAAAAGTTAATTTGTATTTCTGCTTTTCACTAAATATTATATAGCTGGCCTATGTCACTCCCATAATTAAAACGAATCTAACGACGTCTCGTATTCTAAAATCCATCAAGCCGTTTAGGCTACAGAGTGTGCCAAAGAAATATACATACATTCATACATACGCTCGACAAACATGACCCTCGTTATTCGCAGTCAGGAAAAAGTACACAAAATGCAGCTAGCTGTACCGTAAACAAACTATGAATGCAAATGAAAGATGCAGTGTTTTATAGTTATTTTATTTTTGCCGTGCCGAAGTCTTCAATAGGTTTATTTATATAGAAGTTTAACTTTCCGAATAGCAATATTACAATAATTAATAAACTCTCAATCAACGTTTAAAATAGCAGTCTAGGTGATAACCACATTTATCCAAATAAATATTTTATTTAGCTGTGCACTATGGTTTTATTTATTCGCGCTACCAACGTACTTGTGTAGCCTATCGTTTTTCTATCACCCGTACTTGCCTAGAGCTTGTCGAATTGCTGGACATTCATGATTACTGTACCGCTTTTTAGGGTCGCAGCGTTAAATTATATACTTTAGAACCTTCATCAGTAAATAAGCTAACTAATACAAAAACATACTTATTTATCCTACAAGTAGTTCCAGAGATTAGCGCGTTCAAATAAACAATCTCTTGATGTTTAAAATATTAGTATACACTTAAAATAGATACTTGCAAATTTCAACCAGCCGATGCAGATGACGGCATCTCGTAATGCTTTTCTTCGTACTCTCAAGTCATCCTGGTCGAGTGGTCGTATTTGCGCACCTACGAACATATTGCACCCATGAACGATTTATTACTAACGTGTTATCTTTCTAATTTTACTTGGAATTTAAAGTTGTTTTTAGGTTATTTTGTTATGACAGTTATATTATATTGACGTAATAGCGATTGATGTCAAATGTATAAACGCTATAAAAACCTCTAAGCTGTAAACCTCAAAGTTAAGGCCTGTTTAAACGTATTAAGTGGTGAAATGATTATCCGCATAAAGTGGAACCAGTAGTTTTGTGGCCCGAGAAGAGCAAATACGCCGGTAGAACGTCTCAAATTCAAGGCGCCCCAAAATTTTCTGGTTTTGTTCTAATGTATCAAGATTATATTGGACAACAGGATCCTCGTGAAGGCGGAAACAGTAACGAGCGGTCCTGACCACTGCACAGCGAAAAGCACCAGGACACTTTCTAATATACGGTGGATAAAAGGGGCCCCGGGTTTTGGTAAACAACATCTATGATGAGGAATTTTGTGGTGGAAAAGGACGCGATCGCGGTACCCACAGCCAAAGTGGCCAAGGATCTAAAGGAGGAACTGGTGTAGTGCTTTGATATAACAGTCTTGACAAAAGTGCGCACCATGGGCTCGAACCTGGTAAATGCTTTCAGAGAGCCCCAGCAGTGTTCACGCCAATAGTGAACGCAGCCCTCATGAAGTATTTTGGTGTCATCACCATGGCCGCTCGTCTCGCGGAAGCAAGCGAATTTCTTCTCATTGAAGACGTCAACACACTCCCATTCATCGACAGGGAAAACCTCTTTCTCATTTACTACAGTCGTTCGGACATAGTTGCCAGCATCGACCAACCGCTACTTTACATGCAGCGTATCCCGCTGTATGTGATATTTGCCCTTAGCGAGGTCTACGAAGCAATTTACTCGGCAAAACCCAGAGATTCCTGAGTCTGGAAAGGTTTAACATCTTCCTGGATCATGTGATGATTCTTATTTTAATTCATAAACTTATGATATTTAGCCTAATCTTATGTAATTTTTACGTGATTTTATCTGATGTACTTTGGTTAACATGCACAGTGGATTATAAACAATAATTAGGAACGAGCATTTTAAGTTATCGCAAAAACTCCCTGGATAGCTTTAACAAGTGAACTGCCATCCTGCTAGAACTACGTTGAAGTTTACAGGAATAATTAAAAAAATATTTTATTTACTTAACATTGGCAGAATTGTGGATAAACACAGTTGCCATAAAACAAACAGAAAAAGTAAAATCCTCTAAAATGCATCCACTTTTTTATATCTATACAATTAATAAAATTGAAATGTCTGTTTGTAATGTCAAAATAACAGCTTTTTACTAAATGCATATAACAAAAATCTTTTTATTTTTATTTTTGTCTGTCTGTCTGACTGTTTATTTCGGGTAATCTCCGAAACGGTTGGACTGATTTTGACGGGACTTTCACTGATAGATAGCTGATGTTATAGGGAGTAACTTAGGCTACTTTTGTTTTAGACTAAGAATTAGGCTTCCGCACAAATAAAAAAACTGGTCATGGTGAATCAATTTAGGCGCTTAAATTGCTTACACTGAGTAAACCATAATAGATATCGCAAATTAATGTATCACATAATTGTAGGCATTAAAAAGACTTACAAAAAAGTTAGGCAGAGTATACGTTTATCTTCTAAGGAACACCCACGATAAGCATTTTTATTTTTAAAATAGCCGGGAGATGGGAGTAAGATTCGCGCGAGCATTCTGTAGTCCACGTAAGCGAAGCCACGGGCACAGCTTGTTTATAATATAACCTAGAAAATAATTAAGTTTCAATCGATTCAGGTGGACTTAAAACTTTAGTTTCAACCTAAGACGCTTAATTAAAGTTGCACAGTAAACACTCACCGCAAATTTTCCGCTTTAAAAGGTATGATGCTACTTTTAAAATAAAATCAGCGAATTTTCCCGAAGAGCGTTGTGAAGTAAATGAGAAAATTTAACTATTAACAAAGGATTACGTAAATTTGTATGCAGTGTTCGTTTTAACGTAATTTGAGTAATTAACCAAGGGAATAAAGTAGATGGGTACTTGTCGATCGATCAATATTCAGAGTGAATTAACATAGACCTGAAGCTTGACTATATTTCATATTATTTACATTAAATACTCACAAGCTTTCGCTTACCTTTGGCACATTATACTTAAATAGTTGTTAAAAATGACGCTTCCCACATGTCATTTGAAAATATTTCCATTAGAAATAGCATTAGTAAAAAGTTTTTAATCATGTTTTATTGAAAATATTAAATTTAAATTATTTGTCAATATTTAATCAATAACGTTGACCATAAACCTTAAATGATATTTGAATCTATAATGTTCAATAATAATTAATGGAGATTGCTCTAACCTTTGAAAAATAATATGTAGAAATGTTTTTTTTTAAGATGTTGGTGCAAGATATAGAAAGACAAAAAAGTATTTACCGATACTCGCCATAAGATCTCTGGCTGCAGATGTTAGCTTGTTGTATGATAATATTATATGATATATCATCATACCTTGGCCACATCAGTGGGTTAAGGTTATGGGCCTATCTCATAATAATTAGAAACAGTATTTAGTAAAAAGTTACAAGTTTAGTTCCGAAAAGTAAAGTACCGCGTGTAATAAAAAGTGAGGTTAAGTAGCCGACCCCGGTTATTAATTTTTGCAGCGTATTTTATATAAAAACCTATCAGTTTCCGAAGCAATGTCGATAAACACCGTGCATATTGATAAACTGACCGGAAGGGACAATTACAATACGTGGAAATTCGCTGTAAAAGCCTACTTAGAGCACGAAGATTTGTGGTCGTGTGTGAATCCTGACAAACAGGAAACCATTGACGCTACCAAGGATGTAAAGGCCAAAAGCAAGATTATTCTCCTGGTTGACCCAAATAATTACCACCACATAGAACAAGCTGTGAGTGCCCGGGATGTGTGGGTCAAACTTAAGTCTGCGTTCGAAGACTCCGGATTGAGCAGGAAAGTAGCTTTATTACGTGATCTTATTAATACAAACCTAGATAGTTGTACCGATATTGAGGATTATGTAAATAAACTAGTAACTACCGCTCATAAGCTGAGAAATATAAGCTTCAAAATTGACGATGAATGGTTGGGTACTTTAATGTTAGCAGGTTTGCCAGATCAGTACAAACCAATGATAATGGGAATAGAAAGCTCTGGTGTTGAAATAAGTGCAGATTTTATCAAAACTAAGTTGCTACAAGAAGTGAAAAAGGAATCTGATACTACTGCATTGTACACAAAGCATAGATACCCAATAAAGAAAAATTATAGTTCCCAGAATAATCAAAATAAACCCCGTGGTCCCCGTTGCTACAATTGTAATAGATATGGGCATCTGAGTAAGAACAGTTTTGCCAACAAAAAGGAAAGTTCTAGTACTAATAAAAATTATGCCGCAGTTTTTTCAGCTTACACAGCATTGGACGATTATAATTGGTACGTGGATTCTGGTGCATCCATGCACATGACAAGAAGATCTGATTGGTTATATGAAACAAAGACACCTCCGATACAAAGTATAAAGGTGGCCAATAATTCTTCAGTTACCGTACAGAAGATGGGAAATTTGGATCTCAATCTCTGCTGTAGTGATGGTAAAGTAAACCAAATCCAGGTAAGAGACATTTTGTTTATACCAGAACTGAGTACTAACTTATTGTCAGTTAGCCAGTTAGTTAAAAATGGATGTCAAGTTAATTTCCATAGTTGTGGCTGCAATATTTACAATAAAGAAAAAAGATTAGTAGCAACGGCGAGACTAACCAACAACATGTATAAATTGAATACTGTAGGAGGAGGCGCATTTCTTACTGCCACTGATAGCATTGAGTGTTTAGATGTATGGCACCGTAGAATGGGACACCTCAATTATGTTGATGTAAAAAAGTTAGAAACTTGTACTGAAGGGATGAAAATTACAAAAAATGATAGTAAATCATGTATTCCATGTATACAAGGGAAACAAACTAGATTACCATTTAAAAATGAAGGATCAAGAGCAACATCACTTCTTGAGGTTATTCACTCAGACCTCTGTGGCCCCATGGAATCTCCATCAATGGGAGGGGCAAAATATTTTATAACATTTATTGATGCTCTTTCTAGAAAAGTGTTTGTATACTTTTTAAAGGACAAATCAAATATAACTTCAGTTTTCCATAACTTCAAATGTGAAGTGGAAAATGAGTTGAATCAAAAGATAAAAATTATCCGGACAGATAATGGCACTGAATATTGTAATAAAGTTTTTTCGAAATATCTTTCAGACTCCGGCATCAAGCATCAAACTACGACGCCTTACACACCTGAACAGAACGGTTTGAGTGAGAGAAAGAACCGATCTCTAGTAGAACGCGCCAAGTGCATGCTCAGTGATGCAAAATTACCAAAAACCTGTTGGGCCGAGGCTGTGTCAACAGCGGCCTACATTATAAATAGATACCCATCTCGAGTTCTTAATGACATAACACCAGAAGAAAAGTGGTCAAGAACAAAACCTAATATTTGTCACATGAAAATATTTGGATGTAAAGCCATGGTTCATGTACCGAAACAACAGAGACAAAAATGGGACTCAAAATCTACTGAAATGAGGTTTGTTGGCTATTGTGAATATACAAAAGGATACAGATTATTAGACATAAAAAAAAAGAATAATTTTGAAGAGTAGAGATGTTATATTTATAGAAGAAAGTAAAGAAAACTTAAAATCAACACTTACTATGACAAAACCAAACATAGAACCAGTTTCATTAACGTTGGGTGTAAGTACACAGAGTACAGAATTAGAAGTACCAACTCCGGATGAATCTAGTTTGGAAAACAAAACATATGATCAGACACTTAACCAAGACTCTGAAAATCCTACTTCAGAAAGTAGTTTATCTTTATCTTTTTCAGATGCAAATGACTCTATTTATATACCTAGCAGTGGAGAGATAGCCAATAACAGTTAATTTGAACATGATTTTTCCAATGTTACACTAAGACCACAGAACCAGAAGCGTGTACAAAAACACAAAATGACAAAGAAATCTGATGACAAGTTATGTTATGCAAATCTGGCTATATGCAATGATCCAATGAGTTTAGAAGAAGCTTTATCTTGCACAAATTCACAGCAATGGTTACAAGCCATGGAAGTAGAATATAAGTCATTAATTGAAAATAAAACTTGGATATTAGCTAAACTGCCACCTGGTAAGAAAGCAATACCGTGTAAATGGGTGTACAAGACTAAGAAAGATGAGAATGGAACCATAGTCAAGTACAAAGCACGATTAGTTGTGAAAGGATGTGCTCAGAAAAAAGGTATTGACTATGATGAAGTTTACTCACCTGTTATAAGATACACCTCGCTCCGTTACCTACTGGCACTAGCTACGAAATATGACATGGACATAGATCAAATGGACGCTGTTTCAGCATTCTTACAAGGCGACGTTGAAGAAGAGTTATATATGGTACAGGCACCTATGTATGAAAATGGCAATGACACAGATGTCTGTCTATTAAAAAAAATCGTTATATGGACTGAAACAAGCCAGCCGTAATTGGAATAAAAAACTAGATGTTACACTCAGAGAAATAGGTCTGAATCGTTCAAGTATCGACCCATGTATTTATTATAAAATATCCAGTGAGAAAGATATTTTATTTTTAGCAATTTATGTTGACGATTTGATTTTATTCACAAATTCAAAATATACAAAAAACCATGTAAAACAAAAGTTATGTGAGAAGTTCTGCATGAAAGACATGGGAGAATTAAAATACTGTATTGGACTTCATGTAATGAGAGACAGGAAAAATGGTATTATGTATATTAACCAAAAGAAATACATACAGGAAGTACTACAGAAATATGGTATGTCAGACTGTAAACCTGTCAAGACACCAATAGATCCACTTACAAAGTTACATTCAACTGGTGAAGAAAATGCAATATTGAGAAATATTCCTTACCAAGAAGTAATTGGATGTATGTTATATTTATCTCAAGGGACGAGACCAGATATCAGCTATGTAGTTAATTACCTAAGCAAATATAACAATAAACCAGAAATGAAACATTGGGTAACTTTAAAACGATTAATGAGATATCTACGAGGCACCGAAAACTACAGTTTGTCTTACAAACAATGTGCAGAAGAAGAAATCGTTCATGCCTATTGTGACGCCGATTGGGCTAACTCTGAAGATGACAGAAGGTCCTGCACAAGGATACACTTTTATATTTCAGGGAGGATCTATATCTTGGAGCTCAAAGCGACAACCTACTGTTGCACTGTCAACAACAGAGGCGGAATACATGTCTTTATCAGCCTGCACCCAAGAAGCACTATGGCTAAAACAACTGCAAGAACAGTTTTGGCCACATCTCAAGCAACATACTATACGTATTTATTGCGACAATCAAAGTTGTATTAATCTTTCAGGAAACGATGTTTATAATTTCAGAACCAAGCATATAGATGTCCGGCACCATTTTATCCGGCAGAACATATGTAAAAAGGAGATTGAGGTACAATATGTCAACACTGGAGAGATGGTTGCTGACGTCCTCACCAAAGCGACTCCACAGATCAAGCTAGACTAATTCTCTAGAAAAATGGGCTTATGTTTAAGGGAGGATGTAGTAAAGAAATAAACACAAGCCAGTTAGCGCCACCTATCGTACAAATGTTACATACACACTGGCATAGATACTCCTTGTTCTTGTTTGCTCGCGTTGCGTATATTATAGAAAAGTGTTATTGTTGGATTCAATATATTTAACTATAAAACTAAAGCTTCTAGCTCTGCTGTTTTATTTCTACAGTTTTCCCCTTTCATTGAGACTTCAGAGCCAAGTCGTTCGATGGGCGTCTGAATGCTTGTAATATAATAGGTATCACTAGCGTATTGCCGACCTTGAATCTCTCTTCCCCAAGAAACTATGGAAACTATAATCACCGTAGCAACACAACATAAGGTTATATGGCTGTGATCTTCTGTAGGGTGGAAGTATTCCACAAGGTGGACTAACCCAAGTAGAAAAAATCTCCAAAGAAATTTATCTGCGCCTTATTTCGGTTAATGTTGTTTATATTTTTTTTAAGTAAGTTATTTAAATATTAAGGCGAACACAATTTAAAGTTAAGTATATATAATATTTTAAAATTTCAGGGCCACGTAGCAGGGCTCGATGTCTTGCAAAAAAATCTTATTTTGGTATGCTTTGAAAGAAAAATATTATCTAAACAACAAAAAATCATGCAAATCGTTAGAGTAATCTGATAAAATTAAATAATGCATTGCAAAAAGAAGGCCCTAAAATTTCACAATGAACTAGAAAACCGATACGAACTGGAGTTATCTAAATGTATATTAAAACGTGAAGCAAAAGCTTTCGATACTTTTTTAAGCGTATTGTGTGCACGGAAGACTGTGAGATTTGGTATGTTTAAAGTTTCTATGGAGAAAGAGTGCAGAAAGCTAAAATTATCTATAATATCTGTTACTAATATATTCAATAAAAAAAAATATAATAATATTGCGAATCCTAACCCGACCAGTGCTATTGAACTTAGACCTCCCAAAATGTTGACATTGTCACTCAACGAAAAGTGACAGCAAGTGATGTAGATAATACTCATTTTTTATGAATACTGTAAATGTCAAACAGAAAATAGTCTATGATCAAAAAGTCGCTGGTCCAATTTCGACCTTAGGGCGATCGCTAGTAAGTATAATTCAGTATAGTAATCAAAGAAGCTTGCGGGAACTCGTCTAAATTGTAACCATTTTCGATAACAGCATCTACGCTCAATAAAGCTGATAATTATATTTTCATCTAATGGCTTGCTTCGGTACATAATAGAAAAGATTTGTATTCAGGCTGCAGGTCTACGATATTTTTGTTGCATTCCCTCGCTCGAGTACTCAAACCGCTTACAGACTCCATTTTAATTTACATCGTTGATAAAAAAATGCTACTCGTCCCTTGGTAGTTTAATAGAATTTTTAATATCATGTGTGCAGCGCAGCGTATGCGTTTTTGTCATGGCTTCCGCAAAGTGATTTTTAATCGATTTCAAAAAAAGACGGAGGTAACTCAATTCGAATATAAGTACCTACCTATATTTTTTTTATGGATGTTCAGCTATAATTTCATTGTTTATGAACTAATTTGAATGATTTTTTTTTTTTTTTTTGATAGGAGATACCTCATGGGTTGTCCCATTTTAATGTCAATGGCATTGGATCGTCAACTTCGAAGATACACCAAGGAACTCTTGGAAATTATTGATGTTGGTTGTCTTTTTTGTTTAAAAATTGTCTTGTCGTTAGAATTGTTCGACGCTTTCTTCAGTAATGTTACTTAAATATTTTGGTAAATGTGGCTGTACAATTACGGAACCCTCAGTGTGTGAGTTCGACTGGCACTTGGCCGGTTTTTTTTTAAATATAATTTTAAGAACAGTACATGGAATTTTAAAAGGTAACAGAATATTATTGTATTTTTTTTAAATTAAATATTGGTGGCAAACAAGCATACGGCCCGCCTGATGGTAAGTGGCTACCGTAGCCTATGGTCGTTTGTAATACAATAGGTATCACTAGCGTGTTGTCAACCATAAACTACCGTCCTCGAAGGAGCTCTGGAAACCCTATTTACTGCATGAACACAACACTAGGTTATTTGGCTGCGATTTTCTGTAGGGCAAAGGTGTTTCACCAGTCGAACTGCCCCAAGTAGAAAGGAATCTCCAAAGCATTTATCTGTTTCCTACCTCTCTTACTGCAGTCTATGTCAAACTTACGACCGAAAAGCCCATCTTTAGTCTTTGATTATTAACATTTAGAAGTAGCACGAATGAAATAAAGATTTCTTCACCTAATTCGCATATGGCCGTAATATAACACCAAACAATTTTGCCATACGCTCATATTTTAAATCTTTAAATCTCATGGATGCGGGAAGTTAAATAGCTTTGAAAGAATGTGTACGGTTTTTCAAATATCTAGATGAAGAGCTATAATTATATCGTATCATAAAACAGATATATGACTATATAAAGTAAACAAATATAAATATAGACTGTAATTACTGGACAACAATTTTCTCATAACATTCCCGGCAGACCGCAGAATCATTTGTGTTGAATTCCTTTCGAATGAGGTTCGCAGAGGGGCACGCATCGGTTGGGCTCGATTTTAAAATAACATGCTATAAATTCTTGACTTTATGTTTGGTTAGAGAAACAAATTAAATTCATGTAATTTATTTCATCAAAATCAAAATATCGTTAATTTAAAAATAGACCTATAAGAATCATTAATGAAAATCAAGTTCTACAAACTATTATTTAAGGTTGTCGTCTTTGTAGAGTAAGTGAAACAATGGCTTTGTTACTCAAGGGCGTAAATCATATTAAACTAATCTAAATTACGCCCTCATGATTTTATAGTGCATATATAATAAAATATCTCATTGATATATTTTTATCGAGGCATAGGAGTCAATTAGAATACAGTCTCGATATATAGTAAGTATCGATGTTATTTCCGCATTTTAATAAATGTATGAATGATTGTATGTATGTATGAATGAATGAATACTTTATTAGCACTTTTAGTTTGTATACTGGCGAGCTTAATGCTACAAAGCATTTTCTTCCAGCTAACCAGCGGTAATGTGGAAAAAAATATTATTGTCGTTAGTGCAATAGGAAATTAAATTTAAAAATAAAACACCAAAATATAAATAATAAAATTTAAAAACAAAGTTATAATTATATACAAAAATAAATGAATAGAAATAAATATAAATACATACGAGAATTATTGACATATATTTCCAATATGGACAGCACTGTTCATAATGGTAAAGCTGGAAAACTTGATCATGCATCGTCGTTTGTCACTACCATGCTGGCCTGGAAGCCTCTCAGTATTTGGATATAAATTTGCTAATCCCGAATTGCCTCATTAATCTAGTGATCGTAATCGCGACTGCTACGCTCGAGGTTCTGGGTTCGATTCCCAAGTCGAGCAAAGTGTTATTGGGTTTTTCTATTAAATTCTCAGTAGCAGTTCCGAGTTTCGCTTTGTGCCTGATTAATGTCAATAGGCTCTCCCCCTATTACATGGGAATTAAAAGTATACCCGGCGAACTGCTTCACTAGACCACGATGTATTTGATCAACTTGTGCACACCCAGTTTAATTAACGCATGACAGCGGTGACCGTCGTTAGATTACGATCTCTCAGTAGTCGCCGTTGTGTTTGGATTGTACTTTGCTTACTATCATGCCATACGACAGTATGAAGACAAAAGTTGACAAACTTCGCCTGATTCTGGACATACACCGTCTGACAGCAGAACGCGATGCGCCTAAGAGTACCACTATAGCACTTATTATACATAGTGTATGGTGGTCGCGATTCCATCATACACCCAGCAACCAGCAAAATTTCATCAAAAAACACCCAATAAATTACTACATTATGAATATGCCAGTAATTTTAATATAAAAAATGTCATTATATTTTAATAGGAATCTTGCCTTTCCTGGAAATACATTTGTATTTTATCCAGAGTTCTTTGAATGGAATCACTTAATTTTATAAAAATAACGCACATAAATGAATAGCAAAGACGTTGGCTGTTTTATAAGGTTTCCTTTGATTTATTCATATAAAATATAAGCAAATACGTTATATTCTTATAGGCTTTACATCATGGTACGTCATTTAAGAAGCTTAAAGACTTAAGTCAGAACTAGCTAATTACGCCCTTTTTAACTGACTTAAAAAAGGAGGAGTGTTCTCAATTCGATTGTATTTTTTTATGCATATTCAGCCATAAATTCTTTGTTTTGAACCGATTTAGAAGATTCCTTTTATGTTGGAAAGAGGATACTTCAAGGGTAATCCCATTTAAATTTGATTCGCATTCGACTTTCAAATTTGAAGATACACCAGGGAACTCTTCAAAATTATTGAAGTTGGAATTTTTTTTTTAATCATCCTTTGATGAAGAATTTTTGCGACATTAGTTATTATAATATACTTTTATCTACTCGTGTGTTACGTAAGCTACGTGATCATCATGATAGTAATTGATGGCACCCTCAATGTATATACATAATATTTCGACTCCCGAATCATCAATTAGTCTATTTATTATTATTATTTTAGTTTCTCTCTCTTTTTGTATCAGCACAACTTGTTAGTAATGGGAAAGACAAGCACGAATAGATATATTTTTGAGGCAAACCGACTGCCAAGATCCAGGGAACCACAGTTTGGCAGTCAGGAGCTCATATAAGTGTTATGTTTTTGTGTGTGTGTGTGTGTGTGTTTCAAAATGTAAAATAAGTTGTACTTTGCAGTAATAAATGATTATTTATTACATGATTATTATCTTTGTTAATTACATGATGGTGATCACTTCGATATAATTACTGCAATAATTGTGGTACTGTGCTAGGTGGTAGGATATAACAATTGTGTCCGACTGGATCGTCGCCATCATGCGTATGGATAAACCCACTACAGTGACCCACTTTTGGTTTGTCGCGTCTCGGGATCTACCATTATACTATTCATTTGCCAAGAGCTTGCAGATAGATTACCTATCTCTTGATGATTACCGTTTTTTTTTTTATATTGTGATATCACTTTTCCCTGATACAATAAAAAAATCTAATTATTGCACTCATTACGTCGTTTGCTGGTGACCTATTTTTGTATCATTTCGCGACTCCTTTAAGATAGGACCACGAAAGGAAAGTTTGTGAAACTCCTTGTATAAACCAACTGAATTGCTGACACTGTCGTAAGACAGTGAAAACCTTTTAACCAAGAGAATTAAAAAAAAACTATTAAAAATAGCAATTATATAAGTATTGTGTCGGTATTTTCCTGTAGCGCGAGCCTAGCAGAGATTAAAATACATAAACAATCTAAATTACATCCAATGACTTTAACTTTGTAAATTACTTTCGTAATAAAGTGGTCCTGCGCGTATTTTGTGATAGGTACGCCACGCCTACCTTTATATAATCCAGAAGAAGTTTTAATGTTCTTCGCATTTACCTGTTGTTCTTTGTCTGAAACAATATTATATTTCTGTTTTAAAAACCATATATCGACAGTGAAAAACTAAATGACTAACGTGTAAAGATTGTCATGCACGTTAGTCAATTAAGCTTTTCAATCTTTTCATCTTTAAGAGAGGTAGAGGTATATAGAGATATGCCTTTGGAGATTTCACTTTATTTGAGGCAGTCGGATTTGTGGAATACCTCTTCCTTACTCTATGGACAGCCAAATAACCGTGTGCTATGTTCCTGTGATGAGTAGGGTTTTCAAGAGCTCCTTGGAGTAGGGTGGTTCAAGGTCGGCAAACACGCTAGTAATATCTACAACTACAAGCGTCCATAGGCTACTGTAGCCGCTTACCGTCACCATCACTTTTATTTTGTCACTTTATTTGTATAATAAAATAGTTTATACTTAACGCATAGCGGATGTTCAAAAAGCGCAAACATTAAATCGCTTTAGCGGATATAAAACTAAGAAACAAATCTTAACAGTAATCAGTAAGTTTTAGAGTATAGGTAGCAAGTTTTCAAACTTTAATTACGGAGTTCAGTGTGCGTGTTCCTCGCTCACCTCAGCACTCCTGCCGACAAATGATTGCCTTTTATTACAATTCACGCTTCAAAGTTTGTAAATTCTCTCTTCAGACTCATTAAATAACTTTCCAATATTCAAATAATGGTAAAGGCATCAGAAGTTTGCCTACTAACTAAGTATTATCTATTGTCGTAAAACTTTGAACAACATTTATTTGAGCTATAATTTTTTCGGACACTTTCTAACTTACTTTTTCGAACATTTTTCACATTTTCTTTCTCTGGTAATCCTCTTTTTAAATTAGACTTTTTTTTTCAATGTGTTTACTAAGAGTATTAATCAGTGATACTATAGTGGAGTTTTTGGCGGGATCTTGAAGTGACATATTGACTATATATTATGTAATATTGGTGGCGCTTGCGTGATATAATTTGATGGTTGTGCATAAGTGAAGTGGATTATAAATATAAACTGAAAGCATGCATTCTGGGATCCCATACAACTCCCAAAAACATTCTAATAAGGGAGCCACCATCTTCTTAGGATACTGAAATCGTCATAAGACAGGATCCTATATTCACTTGATAATGGCAGTATTGGTCTTCATTAAAGAGGACTAGTTGCCAAGTTAAGAAGAAGAAGAAGAATACATTATAGTTGTTATTTTTATAATAGCTCGGCAAATTGAAGGTACTGCATCTGATGGTAAGCACAATATTATTCAAACACAACGGCGACCCCCGAGAGATCTTAATCCATCAGCAGTTGCTGCTGTCTTGCCGGCCTGCATAAATATCTCTTCACGTTACACTTGAAGGACCAGATGTCGTAAAAAATTGCGAAATAGTGGTGCCTTGAAAACCTATTGACCTACAAGGGGATCTTGTATTACTTTATCACACTCATCCTACTTTTTTGATTTGATTATGGCCATAATTCTTTCTTTATTCTCTCTGACCAAGTATCTAGTAGTATTTCCGTCCTTTTCGCATCAGAAAAGTTTTGTAGAAAAACGGTGCCTAAAAATCGTTGCAGTGAAATTTTGGACCTTGGAATTTTACAAATATCGCGGCCAAAAGAGATTTCACATATTTTTATTTAAATATAACTGAAATAGTAAAGACTGTATTACGAAATAATAATTTACAATTTCCAAAGAGACGCAAAACTGATAGAAGTGAACAATTATTCGAAACTTTCGAACTACGCTGCGTGTTCGAACTTTAATTACGCTGTTCAGTTCGTTCGTCTCACTTACCTCAGGTAGGTTTCTTAAGTTATATGATAGTATTTTATTAAAACTTACGCTTTGAACTTTGTTTCACTTAAGTTTTGATAATACTTGTACTTATATTTCAATAACGGGTCACAACAATATATTTAATGCATAAATACCTATATTTATCGGTGTGGTTATTAAAACATACTATTGATCTAGTGATCGTACTATTGATTAGGGACTAGTCACGATTGGTTACTAAACTTTAGGTCAACTAATCAATGTATTCTACTGGAAAAAAAGTAAAACTCTATTACAGTTTCAAAGGGTTTGGACTAGCCGCGGGATACGGGCGTCATAGAATAATTGCCAATACTACTCGTACTTACGTAATCATATTAAAGTGTAAGAGAGATAGAGAATAGATGTACTAAGATGTGTGTATAATTTTATTTATGATTAGCGGTGTGCCCGAGACTCCGCGCGTCATATATTATATAAATTAAGAAATGACATATTATACTTCTAGTGTACAAAATTTCATCAAAATCGTTTATTACTGTTTTTTACGATGCCTAGATGTATGTTCACGATTCCTATAGCTTATCAATTATGGAATGACTTATGCTTCTCCTCTGTAAAATTAGGTAAGAATCGGTTTACAGTTAATGATTTTTTTTTAATTCTTTTTTCATTTTAGTAGTTTCTAAAAGTAATATTATAAATTGTTATAGCCCATCAATTATGAAATAACTTATACTTCTCGTGTACAAAATTACATCAAAATCGGTTAAGGTTTTACATGAAGAAAAATTGTTGATTTTACTACTATTTTTAAAAGTATAATTGAAAATTCTTATAACCTATCACATGACCAATGACATAAGCTTTCCGTTTACAAATTTCATATCAATCGGTCAAGCCAATTTTGAGTTATTTTCGACATACAAACTTTAACAATTTTAAGTGTATATTCATCATCAGTGTCCTATATATAATACTATGTATGTCAGTCTAAATATTACACGTACTTACAGACATATCCGCAGATGTATTAACGTAGATAAATATTTATGTATTAAGAAAATACGAAATAATTTTGTTACTTACCAAGAACAAATATTGTTAGCGCCTAGTGTCGATCGAAAGGTTCTATGCGCAGGTATATACCTCGTCAACTAAGCCTGTTACCAGCCCGGCTAAAGATCCGAGAGCCGGGCTGACCCGACACTATACCGAAGATATCCCCGACATCAGCCTGTACGAGATTAGGATGACCCTTAAGCAGCTTAAGAACAACAAGGCGCCGGGTGAAGACGGAATTACATCAGAGCTTTTGAAAGCGGGTGGAACACCGGTACTTAAGGTCCTGCAGAAGCTCTTTAATTCCGTTATACTCGAGGGCAAAACGCCGGAAACGTGGAACGGCAGCATGGTGGTCCGTTTCAAGAAAGGTTGAAAAACCCTATTGAAGAACTATCGCCCATCTTAGCTGAGCCAGTTATAAGCTGTTTTCGAGGCTCATCACGAATCGTCTTGAGCAGGTTTGATGGACTTCCAGCCTCCCGAACAAGCCGGTTTCGCAAACAAGGCTTTAGCGACCATAAACCACATCCTATTAAGCTGCGGCAGATTATACAGAAGACTGAAGGAGTATAATCATGCCATTTATGCGTCTAGCTTTCGTGGACTACGAAAAAGCCTTTGATCGGTCGAAACCTGGGCAGTGTTGCGGTCTCTCCAGCGGTGCCGTATTAACTATCGATATATCGAAGTATTGAAGTGCTTGTACAACAACGCCACCATGTCGGTCCGAGTACAGGAGCAGTGCACAAAGAAATTCCTTTGAGGAGAGGCGTTAGACAGGGAGACGTAATATCTCCGAAACTGTTTACCGCCGCCCTAGAGGACGCCTTCAAGCTCCTGGAATGGCAAGGACTCGGCATCAATGTCAGTGGCGATTACATCACTCACCTTCGATTTGCTGACGACATCGTAGTCATGGCAGAATCGCTGGAAGATCTTGGCACAATGCTCGATGGCCCCGACAAAGTTTCTCAACAGGTGGGCCTTAAAATGAACATGGACAAGACGAAAATCATGTCGAATGTCGATGTGGTGCCCACCCCAGTATCAGTTGGTAACTCTTGTTTAGAAGTTGTTGACGAATATGTCTACCTGGGACAAACAGTCCAATTAGGTAGGTCCAACTTTGAAAAAGAGGTCAGTCGACAAATTCAACTCGGTTGGGCAGCGTTCGGGAAACTGCGTGACATCTTCTCGTCCAAAATACCTCAGTGCCTCAAGACGAAAGCCTTTGACCAATGTGTGTTGCCAGTGATGACATACGGCACAGAGACATGGTCGCTCACTGTGGGCCTCATAAGAAAGCTCAAGGTCGCTCAGCGAGCTATGGAGAGGGCTATGCTTGGTGTTTCAAGAATACGAATCAGAAATGAAGAGATCCGTAGACAAACTAAGGTCACCGACATAGCCAAAAGGATTAGCAAGTTGAAATGGCAGTGGGCGGGGCACATAGTTCGGAGAACTGACGGCCGTTGGGGCAGAAAGGCTCTCGAGTGGAGACTACGCACCGGAAAGCGCCACGTAGGACGGCCCCCCACTAGATGGAAAGACGACCTAATAAAGGTTGAGGTAGGAGCCGTTGGGTGCAGGCCGCACAAGATCGGTCGCTCTGGAGATCTATGGGGGAGGCCTATGGTCAGCAGTAGACGTCCTGCGGCTGAAATGATGATGATGATGATATTGTTTAGTTGACGCGTTCACAAAGATCAAATCGTGAAACATAATATATAGGTACATAGAACATGATTATAGAGCGATTATAATGTACAACATTTTCTACATTGCAGCACTGCGCAAATTAAGTTAGATTTCTTAAACGTAATACAAAAACAGTTAAATAAAATTCCAGTGTGCCAACAACATGACAAAAATAATGTTTATTTATACATACATATACATAATCACGCCTGTATCCCCGAAGGGTTAGGCAGAGATGTACTAAAGTACACCCTCAGTTCGCCGGGTATGTTGCCACTAATCGGGCAGAAAACCAAACTCCGACCTGCTACTGAGTTTTTCATAGAAAAACCCAATGACACTTTGCTCAACCTGGGAAGGCTGGGAATCAAACTCAATACCTCGAGCATAGCAGTCGCGCTTACGACCACTAGGCTAATGAGGCAGTTCTAAACAAGAAAGAAGATTTATAAATACTATAAATAATAATTCCTTATTTTCACATGTAAATGTCACGGTATGCGTGTATTCAAAC
Organism: Saturnia japonica; assembly: GCA_033032175.1. Taxonomy (NCBI): domain Eukaryota; kingdom Metazoa; phylum Arthropoda; class Insecta; order Lepidoptera; family Saturniidae; genus Saturnia; species Saturnia japonica. Next base: position 3,539,875 of record CM065317.1, read on the forward strand.
TGTTTATTACATCAACGACTTCGCGTTCAATGTGCGACATGACATCTACCGGCGTTGAATAAGAAACTTTTCTCATTACTCCGAGTGCTATAACACCGAACTGGGAACAAGCGACGCACGCTGACGGCTCAACAACGTAAGAATTCACATTAGCAACTTGGAAAATCAACTTGCATAAATTAACAAGAAACTATAATGCTATTGCTTCTTGTGTAAAATTGTTTAAATAAAAATACTACAAAACAAACTTGATTAAATACATGTGCGTAAATGGATCAATCAACGAATATAATCATTATTAGGAGAGTGAAGGCATAAAGAATAGAAGCTACTTATAGCGAAAAAAACCATCTATATGCTTACTAACAAAGTTCCTGGACAAACACATTTTTTTAATGTTTGTCAATTAGCACATATTTATAATAGTATGTCAGACAGCAAAGTATGGGTAAAATAGTTGATTGCACATATAGATCTCAAAGAAAATATTAGAGCTGTTATTTCTTTATAAAATATTATTAAAAATAAACAATAATTTACTTACAAATGACATTGAACCTAAAATTGAAATAATATACTTAGAAAACGTATAAATTTTTAAGCAAACTTAAATGATATTTCAGGATGTTTTCCCCTGATAACTCCCCGGATACCTAGTAAAGTACTGCTAGCAAAGTTTTACGAAGCGTTACCGTTAAGGTGTACTTAGTTAAACTTAATATAGAAAGATCCCCGTCGAGTAACAGACTACCTTAACTCTGATCCACAGATAAAGTTTAAAATGTGGCCCTTTTAGAAGTAAAATGACGCAATGGAAGTTATATTCTTTTTAAGTAATGTTTCTTTTTAAAACTTAAGCTAAATCCTTTACCGATTTATCTATATATTAATACGTTAAGCAAAAGCTTTCGGTACCTTTTTAAGCGTATTACGTGTACGGAAGACTGTGAGATTTGGCATGATTAAAGTATATTATATAAAGAAGAAGTCCAGAAAGCTTAAATTTATCTATAATGTCTGTTACTATTATAATATATTAAATTTAATTAATTAATTCTGCGAACCCTAGTATGACCAGTTCCATTGAATTTAGACCCCTCAAAACGACATTGTCACTCAACGAAAAGTGTCAGCAAGTGATGTAGATAATAAAAAATATAAAATGTCAAAAAGAAAATAATCTATGATCAAAAAGTCGCTGATCGAATTTCGAGCTTAGGGCGATCGCTAGTTTTAATAAATATATTACCTAGCCCGATAAATAAACAATACATCCTCGAAAGTATATTATAATAGTACTTGAAGGACTTATGTATTTGTTAATGTAATAATTTGTTATATTGTCGTTGATGTGACCATAAATATATGTCTACAATATAATATATTCAGTATTCTGCTATAGTTGAGTAGTTGAACAGTGTAAAGCTGCCTGTGATGGTTAGATAAATTACTCCCACATTGATTACTAAAGTTTAAAGTCGGATATTACTTAGAAGGGATTAATCGACTTGATGATGTTAAGGAACGAAGGTTAACAGAGCTATAGATGTGTATAAATTAACTTGAGAGTGGCTTTATGTATAATAACAATAATAGTGACTCTTAGATTCAACGCAATAATCACTTTTTAACAAAAAGAAAATCGGTTAGCTGTAATGTCGTTTACTGACGATAGTTAAACGTGACAACGTCATAAGAAAATACTGATGGAATGGTATCACTTTTTAAAAGAAAATTTTATTTTTATTTGTTTGATAGATATTTTTAATGGATATAGAGAAGGAGGTAAATGGAAATGACAATTGAATTGATCAAGTTACATTTATTTTTACACATAAATACAAATAGTTTTGTTAACTTGTTGTTATAGTTTTGTCAATTATAGCATAACCTACAATCGTTGGACTAGCGGACCGATGCTATTTATTTTAATGATGAAAGCACGAATATTCGACAATATATCACTGAACACATATTTAATATCGAAAGAATCATTACCTTTATCGCCGCAATTATCGTTGCTATAAACAATTGACACCACATTCACTTTTCACTGCACGTCATACTTGACGAAAACATGTAAATGTATTATTGTATAGCAGCTGTCCACGCAGACGCATCGCTCACTCAAGTAGGAGAGAGACAGATGTCGAACGCTGCCGAACGCGGAGGCCGGTTGTGCCTCTTTGTCGCTCGTTCCGCGCTCTCGCTTGCACTTCAAGCCTTAAATGGAACGCCTCAGAGCGCGGTAACGCCGCATGAGTCATGTTTTTTCGTGCGTGCAGTCGGCTCCATCGAATTATAAGACGTTGTCATGTCAAAAAAATCACGTGTGCAATGCAATTCACACGTGGTAGAAGTGAAACCTTCACATCAATGTTTTTTTTTTAATTCAGAAAATTATCAAATACACAATAATTTAAAGTTTATGAAAATGTACATACAAGTACTCACAATCATTGTTCACAATAGCATTTTTAATTAAGGCATCACCTTGCACATTTGAAATATCCATGGGAATATCATCTAAAAAATTACAAACGTATAATACGTACACATATACAAAACACCACGGTTCTTGTGATGTCTTTTCCCAAGCTTTGTACTACGCATGCGCGCACAAACACGTATTATTAATACACGTACAACGCTTAGGCCCAAGCAAACTCCCATTATGTCTTAACGAATATAAAAAATACTATACAATGCTTCCTATCTCAATTTTCTCCCACGTTAAATCTTATGAATTTAAGTGTCGGTCTCTTTTTACTGTCGTTTTTTCGTTTCATCGACTTTCAAATCACAACGATGCTAAAGAAGTTTTCACTTCAAAAAACATACACGTGAACAATACACCACGCTGTCTATGACGCCTTTTCCCAGGACTTCGTAATACGCAGGCGCGCACACACACGTACAAAGAGGAGACCGAGGTGATAGGAAATACTCTATAAAGTATTCTACCTCATTCTTTCGCAGGCTAAATTCTATAAATGCATATCTTCGTCTCTTTCTAGTGTTCCGTTTAAAACTACAATGGTCCTAAAGATGTTTTTACTTCAAAATCGGACAAGGTTTTCTTGAAGTTATGAATATTTTTAAAGACCCAGACCATGTTTGTTCGTCACGACTAGATCTCTGTGGTCTCTCAGTCGTGACTATGGAATATATATATATAATATACCATCGTTTATATTGGAAACTTTATTCATACACGGTTTTCTTCAGAAAATCGTAGAGTGGTTTCCCGTTTCTTTCTATACCAGACATTTGGTATTATATATATATAAATAAAATTGAAGTGTCTGTTTGTAATGTTAAATAACAGCTTTATACTAACATCATAAAGCTGAAGAGTTGGTTGTTTGTTTGTTTGGTAAAACGTGCTAATCTCAGGAAATACTGGTTCGAATGGAAAAATTATTTTAGTGTTGATAAATATTTAGAAAGGCTATAGACTATATAACATTATGCTACGAGCAATAGGAGCCGAGCACCAATGAAAAATCTTGCAAAAACGAGGAAAGTCTATTCCTTTTGAGAGCTTCTTGTGCGTACACTGCGTAAACGGTTAAAGTTATGCAACAATTATGTGTGACGGAATTATTTCCCTTGTAAGGTTCTAAAAAAAAGTCCGCGATAGCATATATCTATCTTTTAAGGTTGACTTAATATAACCTTTTTTATGGTAATAAAATTTGTTTTAAAATATTACATTATTTGCGGAGGGTATTTTTATAAACATAGTATTAATTATTATCGAAATAAATACGTTATTCATCACATTTATTTAATTTTGAATATAATTGTCCTTCACATCAATTGATTTCAATCAATATCTTAGGAGATATCACAGTTTTAAAATAACTCTGCAGCAAAAATTATGAACAAGTAGCTACCGCTCGCACATTTTTATTATACGGAATGATGTGGAAGGTGGTCGTCACCCTATAATTCTATTATGTGACGCAGACAACGTTACGCGGGTTAGCTAGTATATATACGATACTTATAACAAAAAAAAAAACAATTTTTAAAATTTTTGTTTGTCTGTAATCTCCGAAACGGTTCAACCGATTTTGACGAGGCTTTCACTGGCATATAGCTGATGTTATAAAGAGTAACTTAGTCTACTTTTAGAAAAAGAATTAGCATTCCGCGCAAATAACAATCAATTTTGAAAAACAGATAATTTGGGGCGCTTAAATGGCCTACGCTGAGTAAACCATAAGAGATATATCAAATTAATATACTATATAATTGTAAGCATTAAAAAGATCTACAAAAAAGTAATATTATGTCTATCTAAGGATCACCCGCAATAAGCATTTTTGTCTTTAAATTAACCGGAGCGGTAACATGGTAGCACGATTCACGCGTGTGCATTCTATAGTCCACACGAGCGCAGCCGCGGGCATAGCTAGTAAGTCAGAAAATATGACTAAATACCTACTATGTAAACATATATATTTACATATAAACATTAATATAACATACTATATTTACCCAAGAACACACTTTATTAAACTAATAGGTACTATTCTGGGTCAGGCAATTCTAATGGACCACGCTTATAGTCCTTCGGGATCACCTAGGGGTGTTAACTCGTGAATCATGGTCACGTGCTGAGAATAGACAAACGGGGTCTAACCACGCGTCTAGGGGCGTCCTTACTTCACGCTGTTCATATTAAATGTGCTTACGTAAGAACATGATTTGATATATTATCTCAACTAAGCTTGCAGACAGTGAAACTTTGACAGTGAACTTTAGACCACTTCTACATTTCTGAAACATGCATGGAAATATTGTCATTATTTTCGAAAAAAGAACACGCGAAGTATTGTATTTACGGACATGCCAAGAATGACAAAAGAGATGCAATCATAGAGTATTTAATAGCCCCAGCACGCCGTTATATACAACATTGCAGGAGCGTTGTAATGTTCCAAATTCAAAAAACGCTCCTGAAATGGATTTGATTTTCTTTGTCCGTAAATTCGATACTTCGCGTGTTCTTTATTCGAAAATAATAACAATATTTCCATGCATATTTCAGAAAAACTGTTTTTATGTAATTTAACAAACTAACCAACTAAGACGTCCACATAGGCATCCTTCAAAGACACACCACACCAAAGTCGCCACAAAGACTGCAGTACCGGTAACCTTCACCAGGTTGTCGATGTATCTTGGGGCGAGTCTGCCAACGACACATCTTCCGGTACGTGGCCGCCACTCGAGAACTCTTTGTCCTATCGAGCACCCGTACCACTACCACTCAAGTTTAGCAATTCTTAGAGCTACGGTAACTTTAATTCTTGTGCCGATCTCAATAATACCTATTGAAAGTTAATTAATTAAATCTAAATACAATTCATGTTTTTATTATTATTTTGATCTTTATATTAATTATTACCTTAAGATTTCAACAATGATATTTTTTAAGTAGATAAGGCATTGATGCTCTTTACATGCCATCGTGAATAGTGGGCAAGCGCCTTCAGTTCACATTCGAATTGATACCGGCGTGAGCGAGAAAAAACTTTTATCCTTTTTTGACAACATTGTTTCCGCCGTACGCTGTGATTTCTCATCCCTTTTGTTTCGACATGCTGATAAAAAAAATTGAAACGTTTTCAAATTGCTTTTAGTGAGAGTACCTCCTATAACGCGTCTACGTATAAAACGTCATTGGATTACAAGACTTCAATTTCAATTGAAGATTTAAGGTCATGATATATTAATATGTTTTTATTACACTTCTATTTTTACACGGAAATTCATTATTACTAATATTATGTATTAGTGGGTTCCTTTTATATAAAAACTTTAACATCTTCAAGTAATTATTAATCATAAGTTTCACGTGAGAACCGCTAACTATTATGTTACCAAACGATAGTTAAGTAAAGTTTGATGTATATCGCAAGGTATCCGCACTCAACTCGGTTCGATTCGGTAACCCAATATTCGGGTACAGTTAACATCAATCAACATCAACGTTTGAGTTGAGAGCCTCGTTTAAAATTAGGCCGTTTTGTTAAATATTATCAAGAGTTAATTTCTAATAAATTCTGTTTATAACATTTTTTTTTATTCGACATTGCGCCTACTCATGTAACACACCTATCTTCTTACTCACTCATAGGCAAATCTATAGGATGAGTGTAACCTCATCTCTGGGATATTCAAATTATACAACCGGCACGTCCAACTGGCAGTCAACCTTCCACCACGAAGTCGAGTGGTCGCATTAGATCCGTCTCTAAACTTTTTTCGGTGAGTGAACTCTTTTCATTTCGCGAACCCGGTCCACGCTCGTAGGTAACTCTATGAACATTAAGCCCATAGGGTCCTCGAGAGTATGTTGTTATATGTTATAATTATTTTAAGCTCCGATATTAATGTTCTTTAGCGATAGAAAATTGAAAAAAGTTCAATAATAGTTTAGAATTTTTGATTTATTAATAATTTTGCTCCATAATGTTTTTAAGGTGAAGCAATAACTTGAAAAAGGAACAGCATTTGAAGCTATTTCAATCTCAAGTCAATTTTGTTTGACATATAACATATACACGTCGATAACATAGACACAAAGCTAACATAGACAAAAATTAAACTACATTACATATTTTATATTACTATAACTGTATTTTAGGATTTCGTAGCTCAAAAGGAAAAAAGGAACCCTAATAGTATCACTTCGTTGCCCGTATATGTTCGTTTGTCTGTCAAGACCCTTTTTCTCAGAAATTCGTGGAGATGTGTCAAGATAAAATAATCAGCTCTGCAATTCTTTGGAGCTGTGTAAAAATCAAACTTATCTGTCAACACAGTCAAAAGATACGAGAGTAAAGAGAGGCAAACCCTATAGAGTACTTTTTTATTGACCCATAATCATGAAATTAGGCAAAAAACAATGTCTTATAGCAAAAGTAAAGGTAAAAGATTATTTACAGTCGATAAACTAAATGCGATCTATGTCGGTGAATGGGAATATCAGTTTTCCAACGGTAAAGTTAAGTTTGTCACTCGATCCAGTTTATCTTTTCGTTAAAGCAATGTTTGGTGGTTTCATAATTTATGAACTTACAATGTAATGTAACCTAATTATTTTTATCCATGTACATGCTTATACTGTTATACGTACTTATTAAATATAATTAAATGAATATTATCTTTGCTAATTAATTTACAGCATTTAACACTCATTATCTTACAATTAATAAAAGTAAAATGTTTATTTGTAAGGTCAAAATAACAGCTCTATACTGAATGCATCTTACTCAAATTAATTATACTTCTCGTGTACAAAATTTCATCAAAACCGGTCAAGAATTAAAGAAAATAGTTTCTTTTGGAAATATTTTTTTTAGGATTTGTAAAAGTAATATTGAAATTTCTTACACGCTTCCAATTAAAACCTTTCTACCAATGACATAAGCCCGTATAACACGTTACATAAGAATCGTCAAGCCATATTTGAGTTAAATTCGGACATACAAAAAAAATTAATGGCATATTCGTGATCAGTATCTTTCATAGAGTATGTCCGTCGGGAAAATTTGGAAAAATATTAACTGTACAGACAGAGCTGCATATTAATTAATATAGATATAAATATATTAATACAGTTTGAAACCAATAAAAGCTGCCTCGTTAGCCTAGTGGTCGTAAGCGCGACTTCTATGAGCGAGAGCCTGGGTTCTCGAATCACAGGTCGAGCAAAGTGTTATTGGGTTTTTCCTATGAAATTCTCAGTAGGAGCTCGGAGTTTGGCTTCGTGCATGATTAATAGCAATAGGCTCGCCCCCTATTACATGGGACCTAAAAACTGTGGGTGTACATTATTAGTACACCTCTGCCTAACCCTTCGGGGAATACAGGCGTTATGGTATGATGGTATATATTTTTCAAATTAAATTTTAGTTTGAACAATCATAATCCACCTTGGGTAAGACAAGGAATGGGTGGTAGCGAGCCAGGAGGGCTTTTAGAAAAGCCTAACTTATTAATCATGCAAAACCTTGTTTACCATTATCGTCGTTAACAATATCTAGTTCTATTGAATATAAACTTCAAACGAAGACAACTCAATGGAACCTAAAAACATATTCGACGAACTGTGGGTGTACATTAGTACACCTCTGCCTAACCCTTCGGGGAATACAGGCGTTATGGTATGATGGTATATATTTTTTTTATTAAATTTTAGTTTGAACAATCATAATCCACCTTGGGTAAGACAAGGAATGGGTGGTAGCGAGCCAGGAGGGCTTTTAGAAAAGCCTAACTTATTAATCATGCAAAACCTTGTTTACCATTATCGTCGTTAACAATATCTAGTTCTATTGAATATAAACTTCAAACGAAGACAACTCAATGGAACCTAAAAACATATTCGACGAACTGTGGGTGTACATTAGTACACCTCTGCCTAACCCTTCGGGGAATACAGGCGTTATGGTATGATGGTATATATTTTTTTTATTAAATTTTAGTTTGAACAATCATAATCCACCTTGGGTAAGACAAGGAATGGGTGGTAGCGAGCCAGGAGGGCTTTTAGAAAAGCCTAACTTATTAATCATGCAAAACCTTGTTTACCATTATCGTCGTTAACAATATCTAGTTCTATTGAATATAAACTTCAAACGAAGACAACTCAATGGAACCTAAAAACATATTCGACGAACTGTGGGTGTACATTAGTACACCTCTGCCTAACCCTTCGGGGAATACAGGCGTTATGGTATGATGGTATATATTTTTTTTATTAAATTTTAGTTTGAACAATCATAATCCACCTTGGGTAAGACAAGGAATGGGTGGTAGCGAGCCAGGAGGGCTTTTAGAAAAGCCTAACTTATTAATCACGCAAAACCTTGTTTACCATTATCGTCGTTAACAATATCTAGTTCTATTGAATATAAACTTCAAACGAAGACAACTCAATGGAACCTAAAAACATATTCGACGAACTGTGGGTGTACATTAGTACACCTCTGCCTAACCCTTCGGGGAATACAGGCGTTATGGTATGATGGTATATATTTTTCAGATTAAATTTTAGTTTGAACAATCATAATCCACCTTGGGTAAGACAAGGAATGGGTGGTAGCGAGCCAGGAGGGCTTTTAGAAAAGCCTAACTTATTAATCTTGCAAAACCTTGTTTACCATTATCGTCGTTAACAATATCTAGTTCTTTTGAATATAAACTTCAAACGAAGACAACTCACCCTTTTAGAAATAAGATATTTTATCTTTAAACTTTAACTTTTTCCCATAAATCTTAACTTAAAAACCATACTGCAGCACCAAGTTAAAACAACTTAAATCCTAATGTTATATATCTTGGTTTATTTAATCATTTATTGGCTCCCTAGAGAGACTTAAATTTTGTGATTAATATTTATTGACGTATTATTTTAAAGTTATATGTAACTTAGCTAGTTTCAAATAAGAAACATATTAGTGATGAAGTGTTGATCTCACGGTGATAGGTGTATTTATCTCAACGTTTATTCTCCTAAGAAAATTTTGAACAGGATCTCTATATATTATTTCTCAAATGGGTTTGTTGCAAACGTCCCTTAAAACACCCCGTAATTCTTCGTTAAAAATAAACTTTATGTTCCCCGTTATTGATGGAAAATAGACAAATGGTCAACTTTTAATTTTCCGTTAAAAGTTTTTATTATAATATATTCAACTAACATGTAGGAGGCGTCAACTATTTACAATCTGTTCAATTAATATGACAGCTCTTAATTGCATATATTACATATTTTGTCTCTTTTGTTTTAACTGCTAAGGGGCAAAATTGCTCTGGTCAACTTCAATAGAACATACCAGAACTTTAAAAAACGAGTGAGTTTAAATTTTGATCACATGTACAACCGTGTACTTTACGTATGTCGCCATTTTTTTAAGAAGTGAAGTGAGCGAAGATTTTTTGCGGGAACTTGAAGTGACATGTTGTAATTTTTATTTCTAGTTAGCCCTGAAAAATAGGACGACACTTAGATCGACCGAGTAAAATGTCAAAAAAAAGCAAGTAAAGAATTCAAACAAACAAACTACCTTTCATTCCAAGCAGATCACGAAATTCTGGCTCTGTTGCTGAGACCTATACTTGTATGTTTGATGAAGCTATGAATCTCCTCTCTTCAGTATCTCACACCTATGTTACTTGTGATTTTAAGTTATGATGAACCAAAAACCGAAATAAATTCATAGTCATTGCTATTAAAAGAGACAAAAATTGAAGTCGATGCCAAAGCTGTAATGACAAATAATATAAAACAAATACATACATCCTTGTAATTAAAATAGCACTCCTTAAATTTAATTAAAATATTAAGATTCATTCGATTCTGATTGATTTTTTTTCATATTGAAACAGCCCTTCATTCGGATAGTTAAGTCCCTTTTTTCTTCATGGAGAGCCAAGAAGTGAGCCCCGCATTTGGAAGCTTTTGTTAGATGGGTCACGGTCCAGGCAACTTTGGGAACTACTGTCCTAGATCGTTCTAGCAAGGGAGCCACCATCTTGTTAGACTCCACTTTAAATACAAAATACCTATTACTACGAAGGTTTAAAAACATTGACACTGGCAATTGCTTTTTCGGCGCATAAACAAGACGAAGTAGATGAAGAAATTTACTATATATGATGTGCGAAATATTCGCACGTGTCTGCTAGTTATGATTATAAAAGTTGAATACACATAATTTTATAAACTTAGGTAGTGTCGAACAACCTCGTTTCGTAACTCATTACGCGAGCGCTTCCGTCTCTACATTGACATTGGCTGGACGCGACCACTTTCTCCTCAATCGAAGAACATTTGCCGGTGCGCGTATTACCTCATTTAAAATGAAGTGTTATTTATATTACGTCATTTTACTGTGGACATAAATACTATAAACGCTTATTACGATGTTTTGATCGTTATGTATCGAACGTATTTTGAGTGAAAGGTTTATACGGCTGGATTAAAAATATAACTTTTAAAGTAATAAAATATGGAGAATATAAAATTATCATTCTTAGAATGTATCATCTATACAATTAATAACAAAATTGAAGTGTTTGTTTGTAATGTCAAAAGAACACCTTTTTACTAAATGCATATGAAAGTATACAAGGTACCCATGTCAAAATTTTTACAATTTTCAAGATTCATGCGGGCATACTGCAGTCCACGTGAGCGAAGCCACGGGTACAGCTAGTTCTTCAATAAGTAATCTAGTTCTTGAAAATTCCCAGTTAATTGAAAGGAATAAATTTTAAAATACCTGAGTATAGAAGACTGACCAAAAATATAATTTAGGTACAGCGTAATTTTGATGTAAGAAATGAGGTGTTATATTATTTAAACATCTTTCTCGTTCCAGAAAACTTCAAAATGTTAAGCAAACCTCATTACTATGTAATATTAATGATGTGGTTTGTATTGTAACATACAACAATTATCGATTTGCTACGTGTTCATGTGTTCACGCATGATTTAGACATTCAAATTTCAATGTCTAAAATAGTGAAGTTTTTTTTTAACGTTTTAGGTTGTGGGCACAATCTCACCTAATCTTTAAGTGACGATAGGGCCCAAGATGAAAGCACGCTAAGCCTAGTGGAAAACTGACTCTCAATTGCAGCTGCTTACACCTATTGGTGTTTGGAATTCAACCAAAGAATATAAAATATGAGTAGGTAAGGGAATAAAAAATTCTCATTTATTCTGTTTTTTTTTATCGTAGTACAGCAAAGTGATTACACTGTACCTGATGGTGACCATAGTGTAATCCAATAACAACGGTGACCACCGTGGGATCTACAATGTCTCTTGACGTTATGTTGTAGGAAGGTGACGATGACCGAGAAATAATTCCATGGTATCACAGTACCTACAGCAAAGATAAAGACGTCGAAAACTTTTGCTTATTTAAGGAAGGAAATATAAAAATTATTGTCAAATTCCAATTAATAGACTGTCTGGTCTAGATTGACATATATTCGGATGAAATGGATTAATATGTAGAATATATCTAGTATTAACAGTAAAAATAAATTAGAAGGAAAAAAGTTGCGGTGGTCATGTGGTTTATCATTTATATTGATTGCCATGGATTTTTACCAAATTCGTGTAAATTTACTCATTTAAACTGGTAACACTCTCGGCTGATAGTGTAGGAAAACATCGTAACGATTTCTGAACGCTTCAGGAATGTTCTTTTAGTAGCACCGTGTGTGAGAAAAATATAAAACTATGATTTTCTCAGTGTTTGAAATTACCAAAACCTCACAACGTACGCTACGGATTGGCATAATGTTTAAACCCGTCTCTTCCCCAGGAAGAGGCGTCTTTGCCCAGTATTGGGATACTTATAGGCCGCTATGATTATCATTTATTACTAGCTCTCGCAGACGTTAATTGCTTTTAATTTTTTCCCATGAAAGCTTTTCCAGAACTTTAAGGACCAAAATAAATCCATCGAATCGTGACTTATGGTCATGAGTTCATAAAAAAAACCTAACAAAAGGAATTTCAGTTTTCCGAAATTCTTTCCTAAAAACTATATTCGGACTATTATTAGCATTTTTAAAAATTGTCAAATCGGTCCAGCCGTTCTTCAGTCTTCTGCTTACCGACAAATATCATTTCATGTTTATAGTTTTGGGGGCAAGTTATATTACGTTAACAAAATAGCTAATAATATAATAAAAATATATAGGTAAACGATGAAGGACCAATATTATAAAGAGGAAAGATTTGATTAGTTTGTTTTTTTGTTTTTGAATGAATAAACTCAAAAACTACTGGACCGATTTTAAAAATTCTTTCACCACTATATAACTACAGTATCAAAAAATAACACAGGCTATGTTATAATTTGAAAAATTAATTTATTCCTCATAAAAATGTCGATAGTTTTACACAAAGTATAAAAAATTGCCTACACGAGTGCATTTGCGATGTTTGTCGTATAAAATTAACACGGGTGAAACCGTGAGGCACATCCAGTATACTGTATACTCGTTTAGTAAATACTAAATTAACATTCCAAATTAAACATGTTATTGAGTATTGGATACGGTATGAACAAAGAAACGCCCATCATGATATTCTACAATTACACTCTCATTAAAGCAAGCCACTGACTTAACAATTTAACGATTAAAAAAAGAATTCACCGACATTTTGTCGCTTTACAATTTTTAAAATTTCTCGTGTATAATAAAACTTGTACTTGAAATATTAAATAACTTGACAACCATGATTTAAATTTCATAGATTACTTTGTTTATTATTCTCAGTATTAGTTATTCGTATGTTAGTTTCTTTAATAGATCGTAAAAAGATTGTTGATAATAAATTTATAATAATTGGAAGGGATTAAATTATTTTTCATTCGTAAAAAGAAGTCAATAAAAAATATGAATAAATGTGCTTATATTTCTCTGTTGTTATTTAAATTTGAATTATTCTAAAAATTACAGGTTTGTTTTTAAATATGTAACATACTTAATATATTAATTACCAAGATACGTTTGATATCTAGAACAGTAAATCAAGTTTTTAGCATATCTTGAAAAGGATAATATTAGATAAATACGGAATTTCATACAAATCTTTACAGCCGTTTCCAATAAACAAATTATAATGAATAATGATAATAGTTTGTATTAGTCAACATATTATTTACCAGCAATGAATAAATTAGTATAATACGTTCATTTTAGATTTGTATATATGTAAATATATACAAAAATTGCTCACTAAATATTGTCAGATAATAGTAAAAATATTATAATAAAAACTGTAATGTATAGCTGTACGATTGTGAACAGCGGGTTTCATCGGTCATCACCTCCAGCAACGAGCAGTGTGAAATGCGAATGGTGTAACAACTTATAGCGGTGGTGGGACGCGATAGTGCGCCGTCGCGTCGGTCTAGTCGCTGTCGGTCAGTAAAGTCCTTGTTGTGTATAGTGTGTGAATGGTGTGCATTAATTGTGTTTACACGGTACGTTTGTGTTTTCTTTTTGGATTTTTATAGTATATATTGTACATAGATATAGTGCTATTTCAGATTTATTATTATTGCCATAAAAAATGAGTCAAAATACAAATATGTTTACAATTCAAATAACTGTAAATTTACATGCGATAAAAATTCCAATTTTCTACAATCATGAATTTAAATTCTTATTGTGATTACTAATTAAGCATAAATTCATTCAAAGTAGAAATATAACAGATTGTATACTCAATTAATAACAGAAATTATGAACATATACAAAACACACTTCTAAGTTCAGATAATTTATTAAAACATGGGAGATAAACAAAAATTAAAGGAGATACAAACGTGTACAAGCGATTTAGAATCAGAATCAGTTAGTATAATTTTGATATCTCAAAGTGGGGTGCGGGTCAAATTTTGAAAATGCAATAACTTTTTTCAGTTTGATGTACAAACGGGTACACACTATCGAATGGTAACATCAAATTATTGTTTTTTCCATAGTGGGTTGTCAAGTTCACATTGGTCAAGGAGGATTCTCAATTCAATTTTTTTTTTTTATGAATGGTCAGCCATAACTTCTTTGTGTATAAACCGGTTTACATTATTCTTATTTCGTTGGAAAAGGATACCTCAAGAGTGGTCCATTTTAATTTAATTGGTATTGAATATTGGACTTCGAAGATATGCCAGGGAAATTCTCAAAGTCATTGAAATTGCTTTTCTTTTTGTTAAGAACTGACTTAATCTTTTTTTTTCTTTCCTTGTAGTAGGTTTGCAGTCCATCGCTCGCTGCCTAAACTTTTTTTGCTAAAATTGTCTTGTTAAAATATTAAAGTTTACTCCTTGCAGTATAAGACCAAAACTTCACTGTTCACTTTTGTAAAAAATATACAAAAATTAAAATCAATGTTTGGATTTATTTTATCATAGATGTAGTACCATTATGTCGACTCATTTCTCTTTTATGAGACCACTCGATAATCGATTCATTTTAATAATAAAATGTCGCTGAAATAAACAAATTCCTTTTTAGTATTTCTGCATATCATGGACAGTGGCGTTTGTACTCTCATATATTTTAACTAGCTGTGTGCCCGCGGCTCCCCACGCGTTTTTTACGCCGTAATTATTTACATCCCGTAATAATATTTTTACTCATGTTATTGACAATTCATATACTTAGTCTATCAATTGAGAAATTACATATCGTCGTTCGGCATTCAGTACCGCGAATGTAAAATTGGGTCACTTTACAGGAGACACATAAAACTGATTTGTTTATATTTGTTATTGATTAAATAATTGTTATTGAGCATTAATACTACTAATTTTTGTTGCCAATGCCATATATGTATAACTTAAGTTTATATATTTTATAATAATGCACGTTAGCGGTAATGCGACAGCGAAAAGGTGTAAGCTAGGTTCGCAGTAATACTTTTAACGTATTTTCTCAATTTTAGGTTGTTTTTTGATCGTATTTGAAATACACAAAAACATACATTCAAATATGAATGTTATATAATCTATAATATAACACATCAATGTTATCGATTTCAAAAGAAAAAAAAATGCAATATTTTCACATTCGCGATACTGAATGCCGAACGACGATCTATACTTTCCGTGTACAAAATTTCATCAAAAATCTGTTATTGCTTATTATTTTTATAAGATGCCTGCATGTATTGTTCACGATTCGTATAGCCTGTCAATTGTGGAATGACGTATGCTTCCAGTCTACAAAATTAATTCTCAAATTGTTTCTTTGTGATTTGTAAAAGTAATATTGAAATTTGTTATAGCCCATTAATTATGGGATAACTTATACACACAAAAGTTCTTTAAAATCTCTTAAGAATTTATTCAATATATTGATATTTTTTTTTAAAGTATTATTAAACATTCTCATAACCTAGTTAAATTTCGGGAGCACTGCCGAGGGTTTTTAAAAAGTCTAAGACAAGACTGATTCTCAAGAAGCTTTTTTAAGAATGCTTTTATTTGTTACAAATGTCTCTTTTATAAACTCTTATTCTATAAACACAAAGTGGGGCTGTTTACTATGAAATAATGAGAAATATGTCGCAATACATTCAGTCAAAACACCAGGTGTCTATCAGTAGTTTGCAGACATAATATGGGTTAAAAACGTAACATCAGCATTTCTAACGTATGTACCAATTAACAAGACGTAATAAGAGAGGGTACAGACTGCATAACTCCTCCCCCCTCAAGTTCGAAATTATCAGAGGGATGATTATCACTATGATTATTTCGATAGCAATAATTTTTACAAAAACTGAGCTTATATACTAAGAATACAAGAATTAATAGAAATATAATCACATATAACAATAAAGTTCCGGCACTAACACTTTTTACATTAATAATTCTTTCACTTGATGTTTTTAGTTCACTTTCACTGATTTTTAAAAGATTATTTAAATGTTGAAGATTTATTAATTCACTGTTATCCAAATTGATGGGTTCACGTTGCAATTGTTGCTCAGTAATTGTTATTTCGGGAAGATTAATAATCGGTAATTTTGACATCTTCAAATTACTCGTAGTAATATGGTGAGCTTTTAGCGTAATTTCACCAATTTTAACATCGCAATGGTCATCTAGGACGAGGAAGTATGTCCCTTCTATATTTTCTTTCGTTATTTCGTCGTTACAAATTTTTGATAATATATTCTCAGCGTTACTATGAAGAATCCATCTCTCTTTTCCAATTGGTTGTATCTTAATGGTCTTGATTTCAACTGGTACTGGATGACAAGAACTCGTATTCGAAGAAAATTGAATTAATGCTGTTATGCAAGTGTCTTCTGAAGTTGTTCGAGAATCATCCTCGTGACACAGGAACATTTCGTCGTGAAGTTCATTACAAGGTAAAGTGAGCGAGACAAATTTAGACCCTTTTACTAATAGGTAAGGAAATTTAGGAATAATGATGGTGGTATGATTAGAAGGATTGGTCATAGGTATTGGAATTGCTCTGTAGTATGTATAAATTTCATCTCTAATTATTGGTATATCTAAAATGAATGTTATTTGACTTCCTTTTGTATAAGCTTTAAGCTCTATACATTGCTCTATTTTAACTAAATTGTCATAACTTACTGGATACACAAGTTTGTAGAATTTCTCTATCTTTTTTAACAATTCTAATAATTCATTTGAGTTTATAAGAGATTGGTGTAATATTTTTAATTTACTGAATGCCAGAGAAGTTTCAATTTCATTCAACCGAATGTAGAGTAGTTGAAAATTATGGAAAAATAAATTATAAACATTAATAAAATTATGGGTAGTTATATCAATATTAGTTTGATTTATTAATTTTTTTATTTCTCGTAACTCTTTATCTATTCGAATGAAATTGTCCTTCGTGAAATTTGTTATCTTTATCATTGATTCAGAAATATCTGATATTAAGGTTACCTTTTTAATGAGTGTATTTTGGCGTGTCGTTAGAGAATCAATCATATTTTCATATCTTAAAGCATCATTATGATCTAAGTTACCAGTTATAAGCTTAATAATAGATCCAAGAGGATTGAGAAGTCCACGTTTAATTCTAGTTGATGGAGATAACTGTTCTAATTTTTGAATACTAATATTCATTACATAATTCGTTTGAAGCTTTACATTAAAAAGTTGAACATTAGATGTTTCATTATCAAAATGTGTTTTTAAATATTGATTAAATTTAGTATATCTTTTTATATTGAATTCTAAATCCTCACGTATCAGACTTAAATCTAAAATCTTAATTATTGTCCACTTATCATAACTTACACTAGCTTGACCTTGTTTCACAAGGACTATACCGGGATTTTTATCGATTCTGTGAAGTTGAAGGGCGTGAATCCTGATGATCAGAGCCAGGAGCCCGAGGAGGTACCTGCGAAGGTCGTTTTATATCCTTAATAGGCACGTTTGTTTTTCGAGTTTTCATTTTTACAGGACAGATATTTCTGTCAATTTTACCATATACTTGTGCTTTTTGATAACGCGGTTTATCTTTACTTCGCCTTGTATTAACACCTTTTACAAATATAGTGTCCTCTTCTTGAATATCAAATGATGTTTCACCACCACGTTTTGTTTTAATCTTTTCTTTATTTTCAATTACTTTGTCTGTTAAATATTTATAAAGATATTTCGTTCGTTTCATATGATCGTTTACTAATTGTTGCGTATATTGTTTGTTAAAGTTTACTTCAAAAGTACTATTAGAATCAGTGTGTCCAAAAACTACTTCAAATGGTGTAAGACCAGTCGTTGAGTGAATGGTTTGATTGTATGACATAATTGCATAAGTCATAACGTTAGCCGCGTCAGTTATTTTATGTTCATATTTAGCGATACGATATATTTCTAAAATAGTTGAATGGAATCTTTCAATTAAACCCATAGAATTAGGATTATGTGGAGTGCTTATGTGTAATTCTATTTTATAAAATTGTAATGTTTCTTTTAAAAGTGTATTGTTGAATTCAGTACCAGAATCAGCACTGATCTTATTTGGTACGCCATAAAATGAGAAAAATTTAATTAAGGCACGAACTACTTCAGGTGTAGAGCGATTGGATATTTCAAAAGCCTGACCTAGTTTACTGAAAGCATCTATTATGGTAAGGAAGTAGCTTCCTTCTATAGAGAATATATCTATAAATATTTCAGCAAAAGGTTTTGTTTGAGTTTGCGTTAACATTAATTCTGGTTTTAAAGGTTTGCGATCATATTTTAGAGTTTTACAAGTTTCACAAGAATTGATTACAGAAGCGACTGTTATATCCATATTTGTCCAAAAATAATTACGCTTTAATTTCATAAGAGTTTCTTTGATTCCACGGTGACTTGTTTTACCTTGATGATAAGCAAGTATAGTGGCACGTTGCTCTTTTTCATCACCTAAGTATATAACTCTTTTAGTACATTCATATATTTTGACGGTATCTTTTTTAAATAGTTTTATCACGGCATTTGTAAATTGTTTACGGTGAATTTCGCTCTCAAAGTAAAAGAAATATTTAATTTTAGGTTTTATATATTCTAAAAGAAATTTCTTAACAAGGTTAGTGTTGTTTACAGGTAAATGTACTTCCAAAATTTTTTGTTTTTCATGTGATAAGTCTTTTATTGATAATTGGTTTCTGTTCCAAGTAAAAATAAGGATTTGATTAGGTTTTGTGTCGATGGCTTCTTCAATAATGGGAATACCATTCGTATCAATATCTTCAGCAGAATGTATGGTTTCCGGTAATGAACAGGCAGTAATAGTACTGGATGAAGGAGAACGAATTGGGTGAGTTAAAGTCTTATCGGAATCTGAAGGAATAGTTAACGTTTCTGATGAGTCTGAAATTAGTATTGGACTCTCAGATCGTTCAGTGTCACTCACGTTTACTCGTAAGGACATATCGTCCTTTAATATATTTAATTTAATTCGTGATAGAGCATCAGCATTACTATTTTGTTTACCGTTCTTGTATATTATGTCAAAATCGAACTCAGCTAGTCTCAATTTCCATCTAGTAAGTTTACTATTAGGTTCTTTCAGTGAATTTAACCATGCTAAAGGTCTGTGGTCAGTAAATATTGTGAATTTGCGTCCATACAGGTAAGGACGGAAGTGTTTTACTGCCCAAACGATGGCTAACAGTTCCTTTTCTATTGTACTGTAACGTGTTTCTGCATCATTAAGAGTACGACTTGCATATGCGATAGGTTTTTCATTTCCAACTGATCCTTGTGAAAGGACAGCGCCTAAAGCGTAGTTTGACGCGTCTGTTGTTAAAATGAAGGGTTTAGAAAAATCAGGAAACTGTAATATAGGAGCATTCACAAGTAGCTCTTTACATTTTTGAAAAGCTTGAACATATGATTCATTAATTTCAATTTTATTTTTCTTTTTCAAACACGATGTAAGGGGTTGTGTAATTTTTGAAAAATCCTTTATGAATTTTCGGTAGTAGCCTATCAGGCCAAGAAAACTTTTAATTTCAGTGGATGTTCTGGGGAGTGGGAAGGCAAGTACTGCCCTGATTTTATCATCATTTGGTTGTAAACCATGCTTCGTAATTTTGTGTCCTAAGTAGAGTACATCTTTTTTAAAAAACTCACATTTATCGAGAGTTACTTTAAGATTGGTTTGTTTGAGACGATCGAACACTTTTCTTAGCTTCTCTACATGTTCTTGTATACTACTAGAATAAATGATGATGTCATCTAAATATACTAAGCAATGTATACCTTGCAACCCACGTAACACGTTATCCATTGCGCGTTGAAATGTTGCAGGTGCTGTTTTAAGTCCAAATGGCATCCGTGTAAATTCAAAATGTCCCATTGGTGTAGTGAATGCAGTTTTGGGTCTATCTTGTTCATCAACTTCAATTTGGTGGTACCCACTTGCTAAATCCAATGTACTGAAGTAAGTAGATTTCCCTAACTTGTCGAATAAATCATTAATATTTGGTAAAGGATACTTATCATCAGTAGTAATATCATTTATACGTCGATAGTCTACAACCATTCTAAATTTCTGTTCACCGGAGGCGTCCATCTTTTTTGGAACTAGGTGTACGGGTGCACTCCATGGTGAAAACGATTCTTGTATAACATTATCTTTTAGTAATTTTTCAACTTGTTTCTGTATTTCATCGTTTTGCGATGGTGGAAGTCGGTATTGCCGTATGAAAATTGGATCTTCATTTTTAGTCCGGATTCGATGTTTTACTTGATTAGAAAATGTAAGAGGCAGTTTATCACAATAGAATATATCCCTGTATTCAAAACAAAGTTTTTCTATTGCTTCTCGTTCTTCTTGATTAGCATGATCTAATCGGAGTTTCGATAAATTTTGTGTAAGTAATTCATCAATCTCAAAATCATTTAATTGTTGCCCGGTTGATAAATTTATTTTGCAAGTATTATTATTAAGGCTGGTTATATTCAATGGTTCGTTAAAAGTTAAAGTCACACTATCTTGCGAAGCATTCTGCATGACTGTTGTTGCAAATGAATCTTTGCAAGTAACTATAGCGCTAGGCATACGTACTTCATTTCCAAAATTTTTAAAATTAATTATTGCTTCACCATTAATTAAATTTGTAGGCACCTTAACACGGGTTTCAGTGCGTGGTTCTAGCGTTATTTCCCACGGGGGACTATAAATTATTGGAATTTCTGTATTTTGTGTCCGTAAAATTAAATTTTTCATGTCTATAGTCGCGTTCAATATTTTTAATAAGTTAGAACCTATTAATCCGTCATATCTTCCATCTACATTATATATATAAAATTTATGATTCATCGGACTTTTAAAACTTTCCAATAAAGGTATATCTATAACTTCGTCATGTAGGCTACGTCCATGTGTACTAATAACTTCAAAAGGATCAATATATTTATAATCTGAAAAATATTCATCAGCTTTAGCGGGACTAATAAAACTTCTGGTACTTCCGGTATCAATCATTAAACGAGCATCAATTTCAGGAATATAAATATGCGGTAGTTTATTTATGCCGTCATAATTTAAGTGTACTATTTCTGGGGGTCGCTCTTGGAGGCTTTTATAGGAAAATTTACGCATTCATTTTCAGCTTCTTCAGTTTCAACAGGTTCTATGTTTTCATGATAATCGTCATAAGCAGTTTGTTGATTATCGTCAATGAAATAATGATTTTCATATTCTGTATAATCAGGTTGATAGTCTTGGTATTCAATTTCAGGGTCGTTCATTTCTAAAGACTCTATCATATTTTGTCTAATAGGACGAGCTGTGCGCATTGACACATCGCTTGCCTGAAATTGAGGTGGATTACGTTGAGGTTGATTTTGTGGTGGTATACCAAATTTAAATTGTTGATTTGGCATGTTGAAATTAGGTCGGTTTTGTGTATTGTTAAATTGTGGTTTGAACCCTTGTTGATTAGGAATACCGAATTTAAAATTATTATTTCCAAAATTTGGTTTATATCCTTGTTGGTTTAGGTTAGGTCTGAATTGTACATTTTGATTTGGAATACCGAATTTAAAATTATTATTATACGGTTTAAAATTATTTTGTGTTTGGTATGGAATTCCGAATTTAAAATTTTGTTGTCCGGAATTAAATGTATTTGGCACAAATGCAGGTTGAGGTTTGAAATTATTATTAAAATTATTTGTTAAAGTAGGCGTGAAAAATTGTTGAACTGGTTTAATATTAGATTTATTTTTATTTTTAGAATTGTACTGATATTGAAAATTGACCTCCTCCATGACAACACTTAGTGCGTTTTCTAAAACGGTACAACCTTTAAGTCGCACAATTCGAATTAAATCCTCTGGTAAATTATATAAAAATACATTCAAACACATATTATTATAGATAATCATTTTAGCGGCTTTGAGGCCTTCATCAGTTAATAAATTGACCTTGGAGAAGAGGGTGCAGCGTGTTTGTTGTATCCTGTTACAAAATTGCGTATATGTTTCACCAACTTTAATTTTTAAATTTTCCAACTCAATTGCCACACACTCTTCCGATCTAGGATCACCAAAATGTTGAATCAAAACAGCTCTTAATTGTTCCCAAGTTGTTATGTCTTCTCTTTCACTTAGTAGAGCAGCGGCTTTACCACATAATCTACTAGTTATAGCATGAAACACATATGTAGTTTGAACAACATTGTTTGATCCGCTAAAATTTCTGATTATATATTCACTTTTTTTAATAAATAAATTTAAAGTATTTTGATCACCATCGTACTTGGGAATTAAACTTAAAAGTTCTTTTGATACTAATTGAATTGTTGATTCATTGTTGCGTTGCATTTTGAATTGTATTTATTTAATTAAACACACACAAAGTAAAATTCACAAAATTAAAATTCACAAAATAATATTTTCAAAATAAAATTCACAAAATAAATCTTATAACAAAATTATCAAAATCAAAATTCTCAAAATTAAAATTATCGAAATTAAAATTATCAAATTAAAATTCTCAAAATTAATATTTATTATCAATATTTCTCAATATCTTATAATCTATGAAGTCAAATAACTTTCGACGATTTTTATTCGAAAATTATGAAAAATAATTTTCAACGATGTTTGTTTGAAAATTATAAAAATTTGTTAAATAATTTTCAACGATTTTTTGTTTGAAAATTATAACAATGTCCAACGAAAAATACAACCACAGAAAATAACAAGGACGAGACAAGGATTGTAAAAATGGTCACTTACAGTCTGCTCGTTCCCATGTCTTGCCGTATAGCTGCTTTCGCTTTTAGGACAGGATCTCTCGGAAATAGATGTGGAACCCGACGTTAACTTATTTATTGGTTCGTAGATACTCAAAATCTGCACATGAGACCGATTTGTAAGACTCGAACACAGACTTTTATTGTTGATTGAGTATCCTACCGACTGCGCCAGTTAAATTTCGGGAGCACTGCCGAGGGTTTTTAAAAAGTCTAAGACAAGACTGATTCTCAAGAAGCTTTTTTAAGAATGCTTTTATTTGTTACAAATGTCTCTTTTATAAACTCTTATTCTATAAACACAAAGTGGGGCTGTTTACTATGAAATAATGAGAAATATGTCGCAATACATTCAGTCAAAACACCAGGTGTCTATCAGTAGTTTGCAGACATAATATGGGTTAAAAACGTAACATCAGCATTTCTAACGTATGTACCAATTAACAAGACGTAATAAGAGAGGGTACAGACTGCATAACTACCTTATCAATTGACTAATGTTATAAGATTACTGTGTTCAAAATTTCATAAGAATCAGTCAATCCGTTTTTGAGTTAAATTCTAACATACAAACAGACAGGTAAAAAAAAGAATAGGGCATATTCGTGATCAGTATTCTTTATAATATATAGTATGTCTATCGGGAAATTTCGAAGAAAATATTACATGTACAGACGTGACTACATATTTATTAAAAATAGATATAACGTTTTTAAGCACGAATTTTGATCAAGGTGATCTTGTTTGTTACGTATGGTTAATATGTATATTAAATTCATTATATCAAATGCAATTTCTTAACATTGAACATAAATGTTTAACTGTTAATGTTAATCAGGCCGTAAGACAAACACGAACAGGTTCAGAAGGTCGTGGTTAATGTGAAGATCAAATGCATATAGTGTTAGTAAATCAAAAACTTATTTTTTATTACTTATTTATTTATTATTTCATTTTGTGGGAACTTATTTTGGTTTGTGTTTCATGTTATTCTTTTAAATTCGTATTAAGGAATTGAACTGTTTGTCTCCCTTTTATTAAATAAAATTAAAATAAATCTTATTATATTAAGTGAGCAAATCTTATATTACATTATATATATGTAAAGAAAACACTCATATACGAGCGCTTTTCTTAAGTCTATTTCTTCCGCGTTATCTATGAAAAGTTACACTAGATTTCAAAAGTGACGTCGAACGGGACGTCATATATTTATTTAAACAAAATGATATGTTTTTGTGTACAGAAAACTGTCTTATAAATAACTTATTTTGTATAATTATAAGAGTATGAAAATACCTGAAATAAAGGCTTTAAATGTTGTTTCCTATGTTTACAGAGAAACGAAATTACGTCTTTGTTTCATTTTCCCGACAAATCAAAAGTATAATATCATTATATACCCGATCGTCGGTATTGTATAGTCCACGCAAGCACATCCGCGGGCACAGCTAGTAGGATATATCTTGCTAGATAAAGTAGCATACGATAAAGGCAATGGTGGAAAAATTCAGGAAAAATACGCTTTTAGGTCGCTTAAATGACTTACTGATGAGTAAACCATAAGAAATATAACAAAGGAATATACATAATTGTAGATTTTAAAAAGACCTACGAAAAAGGCAGCGACACCATATAAAAAATTATGCTTATCTTCTAAGGATCACCCACAGAAAAAGCATTTTTGTTTTAAAATAACCGGCTGCGACCGCCGTCCGTTGGTGGAAGCGAGGGCAGCAAAATTCTCGCGTGCACAAGATGAAATATAATTATTACATATTGAAATATAATTATACCACGTAATATAATTATTTATTTTCAATTCATTATTAATATTTCAAAATTACTCCAAATATAAATTCAATTTCGAGACCTATTCATTATACATGATTTAATTTAATTTTACTCTGAAATTACTAATTAGAGGTATAATTTGTGACATAAGGTGATTAAACAGTAGGTACTTACCGAAGTTTTACAGTAATTTACGAGACAGGGTGAACGAACACGTCGCCCGCGCCTGTGAGTCACGGCCTTCACGTAACTTTAACCGAAGGTTTTTAAATAAACGCTCACATTAATTATACAAATATCTTCGCTAATTAATAAAATTTAAGTTTTTTAATGCGTTGAATTTTAAACTAAAATTGACAATAAATTTATTTATTTCACAAAATAAATGAACATTGTTAAAGCAAGACAATTTAAAAATCAATTTTAATAAATTTGTAGTTCTGTCCGTATATGTAATTTGTTTTTCAAATTTCTTGATAAATCTATCAATTCATAATTGACATTATTTATGATTATGACATTAAAAAATGACTGTCTGAATGTTGTACATTTACCTGGTTTTAACTCGAAACCGGCTCGACCGATTTTTATGGAATTTTGTTTCACAAGAAGCTATGTCATTCCTCAGTTCCTCGGTAGGATATCAATATGAATTGTTAATAATATAATTAAAAATACTATTACGATATAAGCAATAATGGCTGCGTAATAAACGCGTACCAAGCCGCGGGGCACCGCTAGTTTACAAAAAATCATCTCAACATTCAAGTGATTACCATGCATGCAAACATATTTACTTAATACGCACATTCTATTAAGGTAACTTATTATATACTAGCGCTTTTCCCGCATCTTCAACTGAAATGCTAAACACTAATTTTCGTAGACAAAAATGACGGCTTTTCAAATAAACTTTCATTTCTTTTATCACCGCCTTAGCGGTTGAATTTACAAAAATCCTCCCTTAGTGCTGACCTACCATATAAAAGGAACCAGCATGCAAATTTTCACGTTTCGGGCCCCAGTGGCTTGGGCTTGTATGTTAATAAGTTCATTCAATCAGTTATCTTTTATTATATATATATACCTTTGCGATTAATTTTACAGTAATTACTAAATACTACAGGTTCTAAAATCAAACATTAAAGTGTATAATTAAATGAAATCTAGTAACATTGGTACATTTCCCAATTGACACCCAATGACTGACTGTGTGCAATATTTCTAGCAATAGCTTCAACGCCTCCTTCATTGGCAATGATGGTTTAGCGTTAGTCGATTGCACAAGACGCTTACAAAATATATGTCGGCAGAGCCATTCGCTAAATTATATATTGTTACTATGGTAATATATCTAGGCTTGTTATTTTATCCAGTCTAACATTAACCTAATGTTAAAATATGTGGAGAAAAAGTGCTTCGCACGAAGGCCCCGTTAATTTCCTTTAAGAAGGTATAAAGTTTTATAAACCAAGTGAAAAGGTAGAAAGAAGGTAGCAAACACACTTCAGTTTCATCAAGGTGTTTCCTTTTTTTAGGTTTAGTAATTATTAGGATTCATTACAATAAACACTAAGCCAACATCGCTGGAAATTCTAATTTTAATGACTTTATCCACTGACATTTTATATATAGACGCGTTATACGCTAACATCAGAAAAGAAAGGAGAAAAGGGAAAGAATATGAAAGACATTATATGGTTATTTATGTTGTTAGAACGAAATTAATATATATAAGTTGACTTGTATTTATGTGCAATCGTGACACTAGATAATATGTGACGAAGAGAGTGTCAGACAAATTACTTGACTTTTTTATTGCTTAAAATAGAGCGTGGGTAACGCATCTACACTTATAAAAATATCTTAGGCTAATCATGCCTTTTTATTCAATCTATTTATCTGTGACAATTATATGATAAGCTTTATAAAGGACACTGAACATGGATATGTATTTTTTGTGTCTGTCTGTCTGTATGTATGCGTAGCTATACCAATTGATGGAATATAAAAATTTTTCAATAATACTTATAGAAATCATTAAGAAAAATGTTTGTTAAATCTTAAGCGATTTTGATGAAATTTCGTACACGGGAAGTATATGTCATTTCTAATTGATGCTCAATATTACAATTAGGAATCGATTAAATTTTTTTTTAGTTCTAACCCGATTTTGATAAAATGTTGTATGTGGGGAGTATATGTCGTTTCTCAATTGATAGACGATAATAACTATGAGTTGTCAATAATATTGGTAAAAATAAAATTACGGGATGAAAATAATCACTGGGTAATAAACGCGTACGGAGCCACGGTCATATTGCTAGTTTAAATATATGGTAAAAATACATTAATTCTAGAGACATAACATATATGAGTACAGTCACGTAATAACTAAACAATTAAACATTAAAAACATTTACTTATTGAATAACTGCACGTTCACCACTATCACTTTGAATTTCGATAAAACTTTTTCCGCACCACAACCATCGACGTCCTTCCACTGATGTTTATAAAGAGTGTACCTGACCGTGTAGTAATGTATGTTTGTTTAAACGATAATTCAGTTGTCATTGTAGAAAATATTCTCACGCGAGATTCCCGAGGAGCCGAGGTTGTACCTTTCACTTTCAATGCATCGTGTCACGTCACGTACCACTTTTTACATCGCACACAACTTTATTACAAGGTTCTCGGTAAACGATCATGACCGGCAAATATAAATTCTGTGGATCGAAAATTTATTTTTAATCATTTTTTTTCATCGTTTCTGTTTGACGGACTCTATGTTGTAGGAAGCAGGGATGGAGGGAACGCGCTGGCTGCGAGACAGCCCCACGTGTTCACAGTAAGGCAAATATAAGAACGTAGCAAATTTCTTTGGAGATAAATTTCAGTGTAAAGCTGTTACATATAAATCTTCACCATCTTCTTTAAATTGGAAGCCGATAATTTTTAAAGAAGTTCGTTGTCGAAGTATATTGAATAATTTATATAAATATATACAAATAAAAGGTAAATATTTTATACATAGTTACATATATACAAATATCTATATAAAAAAATGAAATGGTGATCGTTGGTAAGCGCATCACTTGACAACGGCTGGAACGATTTAGATTAATCTTTTTTATATTATTAGTAGGTAATAGTCAGAGTAAGGTAAAAAAATAAAGGAACTGGGAAAACTTCGATCTTTCGCCGTAACAGCAATACTACTGTGGAATACGCTTCCTATCAACATCCAACTAACCAACCCTTGGGTTTCCTTCAAGTATTCGCTACGTAGGTTTTACTTGGAACAATTGAATATCGACTAGTTTTTTCTTTTCTTTTTTACTAAATATTATACACCTTTCTCTTTCACCCCTGGAAGATTGGAAAAGAATGCTTTTTAGCAAACAATGCTCTTACAAGATGGTGGCTCCATCGTTAGAACTGTCAAGGGATTTTTTGTGACAACTGAAAATGCATGTTCCTAGTTATCCATATATACAGGCTGTCCGGTAATTAATTGATAACCTTGAAATGGCTTATAGCTATAGATAAATATATAGCTTATTTTATATACATATATATGTATAAAAGGATAATATCTAACTAACTGACTGACTGACATGTCAACGCACAGGCCAAACTAATGGGACTAAAACCGTTAAAATTTGAATGCTATGCACTGTGGGTGGACAATAAGGAAGTATTTTTGGAAATTCAACTCTTAAGGTGGTGAAAAAGTGGATGAAAGTTTGTATGAAAATCCGTCCATATTTAAAATGGATCTATGAAAATTGGAATTTAACAATCAGTCACAAATTAAAAATGATGTGTTAGAGCATGCTTAAAAAAACCTGTCGCCTCACAGAGCGCATAAAACTATTAGGTCTCCGTCGCAAATTAAAAGAATAAATAAAATAATAGTTAAGCTCGGACTTCATAAACCCCGGGATTCCATAGTGCGTGATGTGCAGTGCATAGAAGCCAAGAAAATCAACATCAGCACGCCCGAGGTGAGTGGCCGGCAACATACCTATCCAAAGTCCTACCCCGCATGCTAGGGAGAAAACATCTAAAACAATACAAGATGGACATAGCTATGATGCGAGCTAAGCACAATAACCAAAGTACTCGTACATCACTTAAAATACCGTCAATATTAATAGGGTTATTTAACAAAAGTTACATGACCATATGACAGATTAAGATCCCGCCAAAAGCTTTTAAGATGAAGTTACCGGTTAAAGCTTTTTCATCGTTTATTACGAAATCCTGTTAATACGACACAGTAGCGGTTTTTGTTTTACTGAGGCCCCGCTACACAATACCGCGACGGTGCAAAGGTGAATGATTTCAGACAATGGGCGACAACGAAAGTGTGGAAAATGGTTTCCAACAATGCCGCTGCTACTCTGTGTTATTACGTAGGTCTTCTTACCTGGAATATATAAATGTTTCGTAATATAAAAAAAAAATTACATTTTTCCTCAATTATGTTCACTTCTCTGTTTGTTATTTAAAACTTTACTTTCTTATAATATAATGTCTATGCCTAAAGTCTGGATGCAAACAGCGCAGGACCTCACCTGGTGGCTATTGGGGGAGGCCTATGTTCATAAATGAACATCTTTCGGCTAAATCGGTGATAATCATGAATATAATGCCTATACAGAACAACGTTATTGAAACTTGGGTGTTTCTATACTTTTTTATCGACTTTAAAAAAGGCAGTTTCTCTTTTTATCCCAATATGTTTGTTTGTACGTGCGCGATTTTATTAAAAAGTACACGACCAATTGTTATGACCGTTTTACTTGTATGATTTTACTCATGGAAAAGATTTGGGTAGTACTTTTTGCGAAATATACAGAATATGTACCATTCTTATGTACAAATTTATAAAAAAATATGCTCATTAACAACAGACTGCTTACTGACTTAGTCAAAATCACATATTCTTAATTAATATTATTTAATATTCGAATTTAGTTAAGATTATATGTAACAGGTAACTGAGCTAAAGATAATATTTACTGATGCGGTCAATTTTGTGTTTTTATGTAAGCAATTACTTGTACTTAATCCAGAGAACGAAGGTCTGGAGATCTGTAGTTCAAGCCTTTCGACCGTTTTTCAGACTCTAGACCTCACATTTATTGTTACTTCTTACCATTTTCATTGATTGATTATTGATTTATTTTTGTAGAAGCATTCTGATTTTTAAGTCTTACATTAAGTGAGGTCATATAAAACTTACTATCATTATTATATTATTACACAAACTAGCGATCGTCCTAAGGTTGAAATTCGAACAGCGACTTTTTGATCATAGACTATTTTCTGTTTGGCATTTGCAGTATTCATGAGCCTAAACAATAAGTATTATCTACATCACTTGCTGTCACTTTTCGTTGAGTGACAATGTCAATATTTTGGGGGATCTATGTTCAATGGCACTGGTCGGGTTAGGATCCGCAGTATTCATTTATTTTATTTAATATATTAGTAACAGATATTATAGATAAGTTTAGCTTTCTGCACTCCTTCTCAATATAAACTTGAACCGTGCCAAATCTCAGAGTCTTCCGTGCACGTAATATGCTTAAAAGGGGGTAGAAAGTTTTTGCTTCACGTACTAAAATAATGCTGTTTATGATGATGCTGGCGTATTACATTAAACGTTAACATATTAGTCTAAATCATTATTATTCATTCAGGTATTGCCAGCATCTGCCGCAGCCAATCCTCTAATTTCGGCTTACCATTTGAGAGTTTGGATAAAGTCCAATAACGTTTTATCGTAATATCCATGATCGATGAAATCATCATCATCAGTTCCAGGATAAAATTTTCATCACTTAGGACAAGTATTGTAGTATCATAGAAGTTAAGTAAAGTACCTACAGACTGTATAAATTAATGGCCTGCAAGTGTAATATAAATAGGATAAAATTACAGTTCAGAACTACAATATCGCACAATTTAATAACAATGAGACAGCCGTTTTTTAAGTCTTGTGATTTGCCGCTTCCGTCTTGTCTAGACATACGTAATACCTATGAACGGTTGTGATCAGGAATACCATTTCTTTGTATGAAAAAGTGTCCGTCGAAAAGAGTCAAATTAGGGTAACGCCACGGCAACAAGTACGTACATTTTATAGATAGCACCAAAAGTTATTATTTTTTCTACACAAACAACTTTTTACTACACAAACTTTACCCATTATTATTCAATTTTTTTTCATTTTCAGTTTTACAATAGTAAAAACTATGACATTACGAAAAAGTATTATTTCCTCTTGCTTGCTACTTTAGCGCCATTTTGGTGGGTTTTTGAATTGTGTTTTGCCGCTTACAGCTGGATATTTTTTCAACTTGTCCTCCTTAATTGTTGGATCTCTCTACCTCTACCCTTCATTCACATACAAATTTGAAAATTGAGAATGAAAGTACAAGGACGCCTCATTTTTAGGCACATTTTGTTGCATGAAAGAGAAGAAAGATATAGCGCAAAGAGTAAAACAGCTATACATCCTCGATGTCCAGCGTTCCACAACAGTGCGTTAGGCACTTTCTGCCTCGCACAACCACTCTGTGGAACCAGCTGTCGCCTGGAGTCTTTCCGAGCCGTTATGACCTGGTGACCTTCAAGAAGAGAGCTTATTCTTCCCTAAAAGGCTTGCAAAGCATCTGCAAGCCCTCTGGTGTTGCGGATGTTTGTGGGTGGCGGTGATCACTTTCTATCAGGTGCGCCACCTGCCCGTTTGCCCCCATTTTATCATATAAAAAAAACATTACAATGTAATTTTTTATTAGATATCCATATCTAATAGAGAGTGTTTAGGCTATCCGCGTCTTTCACTTCTCTCACGTATACGGTGGTTAATCTGTTTTTATTTTATTTATTATTATTATTATTAACTTCACTTGTAACTAACAAACAATTCAATCAAATGTTAGAAGACAATTTTAACCTAATACTGATTGTCGTATCGAAATTAAATTTTGTATAGGTATATACGTAGTTTGGACGACAAAAATATAATTTAGTATCTTGGAGCTAATCTGATGATGGAACCAGGATGTAGATAGTGGAACTCTTCAATGGCTACTAGCAATCCCCTCTAGTTTAGACTCATATGAATTGTTTTGACAAGTCCAATAGACTGGTATATATAGGCTTGGTAACGAGGGTCTTGTGATTGAGTTAAGAGATATTTTATCATTTTTAGTACGTGATAATAGCTTGTGAATAGGTTTGTATAACTACATACTTTTGTTACTTAATCTATTTAGTGTCTTTTTACTGGTATAGCCATCCTTCGGATTTCTATATCTGCCTATCGATAGTGATAATGTGAATTAAAAAATATATATTATCCTGATGTGGGGTAATCTTACACGCTGTTTCATAGCACATAAGTATTGTGTGGGAAAACAGGAATTTAATTAATAAAAAATATGTATTAAACTAACTCATTTCATTATAAACAAAAATCGTATTAAAGAAAACACGGAAATAGGTTCCTTAAAATAAATAGTATTCAATTTTAATATTATCAAAAATATTTCATGAAAACCAAATATTTAGGCATAAAAACTAGTAATCTATCCACAGTGACTATCGAATTTTCAACCTCTCGTTAGAAAATTAATTTTACTACCTCTACACATTTAAAACTGTTTTTAAATTATCGTTCCCTGCTCATCCCATTAAATACGATACGTGATAATATTCTATAGTTAATCTGTAGTGTACGGGCGGCATTACTATTACCCAATTTCAGTAGAATCATTATTCGCTGAAAACTGATTCGCTGAGTTGTGCGGTCATATCTATTGAAGCACATCGACTGTGAAATTAAACGATCCTTGTTGACCCTCCACGCTACGCCGCCGCCGCACCCAGTCGACTACGCCGTTAGAAATCTATTCATAACTTCTATTAAAATCCATTGTAATAAATGAGAATACATTATTAATTTATTTTAATTAATATATTATTAACAGATATTATAGATTTTTAGCTTTCTGCACTCCTTCTCCATATTAACTTTAACTATGCCAAATCTCATAGTCTTCCGTGCATGAAATACGCTTAAAAAGGTACCGAAAGCCTTTTGCTTCACGTATTAATATATAGATTCAAATTCTTCATTTTAATGTCCCAAAAATATCATAACAAATTGTTAAGTAACAACGGATCCTCGTGCGCCGCCGTGACTGTGCGAGGCAGGTATTTGAGGGGGCAGATTCATTGCGCCATGGGACGTGCGTGCGCCAATACAACCCTTAGTAATTGCATATTTTTCCACTTATTATAAAATCACTCAAAATTAAGAAGCACAAAATCGTCTCATTCTATTCTTTACTGAAAGACCGGCGTGAGCACCCATGATACCTATTTATGGTCACACCAAAAGCATTTACGGACAGATCAGGTGATCCTGGGAAAATAGCTTCATAAACGGTAATTCAATAATAGTTCATCGCAAGCTTTAATCCGGAATAAGTTTACTGTTGAAAAAATGTTGTAAACACTTTATACGTTGCAAATAATACCTATAAATTAATATTTGTTCATCATAACTCAATGCACTCGTGACTCATTAATATTATTTTTTTTTTAAGTATAAATAAAAATATGCCGCAACAACATGGCATTATGGCCACAAGACCATACATGACGTCATCGTTCAACAAATAAAACTAAGATTAAGTTATGTGGAAAGTTGATTTTACTCTCTGCAATGAACCTGAGCTTTTAGTGAAGAAAACCATTGGATGGTGGTAGTGTCTTTTCTAATGCCCTGGCTGGCTACCACCCTCAAGTTGAAATTTGTTGCCAAGCACCTATAGATGAGTTCCGGTAGCTGCACTTAAGAGTCAGTTTCCCCACTACGTTAAACTAACCCCGAGCTAACTCTGTTCTTTCCGCACCGCGCAATCGACATTGTATCGTCTCCAACCACGAGTTTCCACCACATTATTGTTTACTATGTTCTTTTTATGTAAATACCTTCATAAATCAATTAAAATACATAGATTAATAGTATATATAATTACGATATTCGTAGTCAAGTTTGTAAGTCCAATGAAATTTCACTGTGTATTTAATATAATTACTATTAATAATTCATCAACTGGCAAAGAGGCCTTTTTATTATGTAGTATACAAATTTGTTATATCTCTTATGGTTTACTCAGTGTAAACCATTTAAGCGCCGGAATGGATACACCATGACCAGTTTTTTTTATTTGCGCGAAACTCCAATTCTTTTTCTAAAATAAAAGTAGCCTGAGTTACTCCTTATAACATCAGCTATCTACCAGTGAAAGTTCTATTAAAATCGGTCCAACCGTTTCGGAGGTTACCCGGAGCAAACAGACAGACGAAAATTGTATAAATGGGTTTGTTATTATATTTAGCGAATATACTTTCATATGCATTTAGTAAAAAGCAGTTATTTTGTCATTACAAACAGACACTTCAATTTTATTAATTGTATAGATATCAAAATCTGTGAAATAAATAAACAAGATAATATTAATACAGAAATGAAAAGGCATGAATGAGCTTCCAAATACTAGTTACAAGTAAAAATATTAATAAGCGATAGGATATCGACAAATCAATCTTCGTATCTTCATATAAATTCAACCAAAAAGATTCGATGTAATGAAATTACGAGGGCAATTTTATTGTTACACCAAAAATAGAAGGTAATATCTTACCCTCGTAACATCTGTGGCTTCTAAGAGCACTTAACTTTAATGAAAATATAGCGCGCCATCAAAAATACAATGTCTAATATACCTAGGAGCGTTCTAAAATATTTATTTCGTAAATAATTAATTATAAATTACTAGCTGTGCCCGCGGCTGCGCTCGTTTGGACTACAGAATCAGGCACATGCACGAATCGCAGTACTTCCGCTCCCAGTTATTTTAAAGATAAAAATGCTTATTGATCCTTATAAAATACACTTATGCTCTTGATCACTTTTTTATAGGTCTTTTGGATATCCGCAATTATGTAGTAATTTAATTTGAAATATCTCTTAACATTTAAGCGCCCGAAATGATTTACTATGACCAAGTTTTTATTTGTGTGGAGCCGTAATTCTTTTTCTAAAATATTAAGTAGCCTAAGTTGGAGTAACTTATATATTGACTTATAATATCAGTTATTTGTCAGCTAAATTCCCGTCAACATCGGTCCAAACCTTCCAAATTTATTTTTATTTTATATTATATAGGTTTCGTATATACTTTGATATGCATTTTTAACATTACAAACAGATACTTTAATTTTATTAATTATATGGTTTAATTAACCAATGTTACCCTACATTTTTTAAAGAGAAAATTTCTTTATTCGCGTTGAGCGATTTTTGTTGGGGGAAAAACTTATGGGTTCGCGTGACCTTCGCGTCACCGATGATCTGGACATGGTCATGACTTGTTGCGCTTGCGTCAGACTAGCGAAGCGTAGCAGCATGTATGCGCATACATTAATACATTGTATATACTCGACTGTTTGACTTTTTCAATGGGTAAAACCTTGTGATTTCGCGTCACCGACATGCTCTGCAATAATTCAGATTATAATAAAATTTTAAAATTCAAAATTGAGTTTTCATTCCTATCGGCAGTTTTTATAACTGCCTCTGTTTTTTTTTCTTTTTCAAGATTTTGTTTTACCACTTTGTCAGCGTGGTTAATATGTATACCAATACCAAATCACCGCGGACAGACAAACTGACATAGTGAAGGGACTATAAAAAAGAAGTTAGTCATCTATAATACTAATGTAAATTAATTTTACTGCCTTTTTTATTATGTTATAATAAATTGACCTCGAATTTGTAAAAACCCATGTGAGGCTTCAGGACCCATGACTGGCATATAGTCAGTTTGAAAAAAAATCTAGTATAAATAAACATTATTTTAATTTGATCCACATTATTATCATAAGTCTGTAACTAATTCTACGTTGCTACATGTAAAACGTTAGGTATTCAAAGTTTCACTTCAAAAAGAGCTACACTACTTCTATGTCATGCCATGCTTTTTTTTTCTAATTGTCTATTCTTGTACCCATATTTATATCCTTGTTCTTAAACCAAATATTCAGTTACTGATTTACAGCTGTAGGGGGTAATTGAAATTTGATCGTAATCCGTTAGTGCTGATCCTTTGTGAGGAAATTAATTAATTATTAACGATGTAAATTTATCACGGTCTTGGAACTCTGGACACGACTTGTTAGTAAGAACAGGCGCTAAATACATATGTTATATAACATATAAATTTAAGAGCTATTGCCTATGCTGTCAATTGTGATAGAACTGGGCAATGGGGCCTCTTAACGAGGAAAGGCATGGGCTTAGTCAACAAGCTAGTCCACGACGCGTGGAGTGTAGGCGCTATAAAAGACCGAGAAATCAACCGTTCTATACTTTCCCACACACAATGGTAGTACAACAATATTTCTCAAGTCTTCAGGTTTCTTCATTTTGTTTTACTTCATCTTAAGCTACTACTTATTTAAATTAGTAAATTTACGCGAATGCAGAAATTTTTTTTTATGGTTCGAACCTGCAGACGAGGGCTTCGATATTCCACCGGTGTAAAACGCTGGACTACCACGAGCGCCAATAAAAAACATCACAAAATCTGATCCCTATGGAATCCGTAAATAGAGAGAAGTTACACAGGGTGGGTTAACTTCGCCTAAACTTTTTAATTTCTATATTAATGACCTGATTGTGAACTCGACAGCACCATATTCGGTTGTTAATTAGACGGTACAACAGTCAATAATATTAGTTGTTAGTTCTGAGAAGTATGCGGCGGGTCACGGCCTCAAGTACAAATCAAGTAAGAGTGAACTCTTGATATTTGAGGCGCGTAGTAAACACATTGGCGAGATACCAGCAATAACTCTCAACTGGTGTCTCCTTAAACGTGTTTTTACTTTTAAATACTTGGGGCATAGGGTTACCGCGGAACTGTCTGACAATATGGATATCGAACGAGAACGTAGAACCAATGGCGGCTCGAAGTAATATGTTGGCTCGCACGTTTGCACGATGCTCTTGGCTAGTGAAAATTTATCCTTTTAAAACTTACTACCAGACGCTGTATACATGCAGCCTGTGGGTCAACTATTCGCGGAAGGCTATAAATACCTTAAGAGTACAATGTAATAACGCCTTCAGAGGGCTATTTGGGCTGGCTCGGCACTGTAGTGCATCACAGATGTTTGTCGATAATGTCACAGAGGGCTTTCACGCAATTGTGCGTAAACGAATTGCATCTGTGATGACCCGTTTGTGGGCCAGTACCAACAGTATCCTGCAGGTGATAGCAAATAGAGTCGACTGTCCGATATTGCAGCACTGGGTTCGCGTCCATGTTGCGGGAGTTATTTAACGTGACAAAATTTTATTTTTATTATTTAAGGACTCTTAAAATTATTATGTGACATTAACATGGATATATTATTGTCTGAATAAATAACTTATATTATTATTACTCTAATGATTAAATATCATAGCATAAATGGGTAATCCAATCAATCAGTTGTATCGCTGACTCGGTCTATATTTGTTCCCTCTCCTGTATTAATCCTTAACATCCTACTGGCGACCATGATGGGATAAATTGAGAAGAGAAAAGGTGTTATTGTATTTTTATTGAAGAAGACAGAACATCCACCGGACAAGCCGGTATCGTTATGTGAATCTTTGATCTAGTACAATCTCTTTAGATTTTTTCTCAAAGGCATGTTTCGTGGCAACGCCGGCAACTTTTCATCAAAACTAATGATCCAAACAGTATTTTACAGCTTACATTCCCCGCTATCGATGAAAAACCATAAATAGGTTTAAATTATTGTTTTCGTTAAAAAAATATTTAAAATACTCTTTAAATTTCTACAATTGTAATAAGAAAATTGCACGCGCAGCACCGCACACGAAATCGAAGTGAAACTTCTTAAAATACAATGTATAGTTGTCTTGTTCCTTATCTCTATGTTATATCTTTCTTCTCTTTCGTGTACCGAAAAGCACCTAAACGTGAAGCGTCCTCGAAATTTCAATCTCAGTTCTCGTCCAATTATGGAAACGCCGCCTAAGGAATTTCATTTCAAAAATACTTATGTTCAAGTAACGTTTCGGAGGCGCCATCTGTTATCAACCTGTTAGATTGTTTAGGTATATTCTATAATATTGGAAATATTTGTTCAGGCCAGATAGTTCCATTTAATTCCAAATGGCATTGAACAAAAACGCTGTCTACTAAAAACGCGTTTATGGCGGACTACATAAAAAGAGATGATTCATTGATTTCTGTCCCACTAACTTTATTACACAACCAATGACCGGGTCTTATTAAAACCTATTACATAAACCGGCCTTAACATTAGCTTGTATTGATGAACCCTGCTGAGGGGAAATTTGAATCGTAGTGGAGATCTTGATAAATTGGACAGTTGTATCATCGTTTCGTTAGTTGCTATGAATTGATAATATAATCAATTTGTTAAATTCGGTAGCGCGTCGGTAGCGAATTTTAACTGTTG
This sequence comes from Saturnia japonica, assembly GCA_033032175.1. Taxonomy (NCBI): domain Eukaryota; kingdom Metazoa; phylum Arthropoda; class Insecta; order Lepidoptera; family Saturniidae; genus Saturnia; species Saturnia japonica. The sequence goes on from CM065317.1 coordinate 3,578,570, forward strand.
TTTCGTTACAATATGCAAATAACGGTAAAATTTTACTGTAGCTGAATAATATTAAGACAAATAAATTATTGGTTCCGGATAAAAACTTACACTAACATAGTATGAAAAAAGTTTACTAGTTTTTTTTAATATACTACTAAAGTGGGAAACAAACATACGGCCCGCCTGATGGTAAGCAGCTACCGCAGCCTATGGACGCTTGTAACGCCATAGGTATTACTAGGTCGTTGCCTAATTTGAACCCCACACCCCAAGGAACTCTGGAAACCATACTTAACGGAGAAACCTAATACACAGGGTTATTTGACCACGACTTACAATATGATGAAGGTATTCCACCAGTCGAGTTCTCCAAGTAGCGAAAAACCTTCAAAGAAATTGGAGAATGAATAAATGAATACCTAACAAAACAACTATACTTCGTTTTCTAATACCACGGAGTAAAAAGACACATAAGTGTTGCAGGTTTATTGCGTTTTTAAAATAGTGATATCACCAATTGTTACTAATTGTAAACCCGTATGAGATATTAACCTATTTATAAGTTTTTTTTTTTAATATTAAACCCTACATATTATGTGAAGCCCGAATAAGTGAGACAAATTTGTGTCTCTCGTTTTTTTGCAGTTGTTAGCCGTGATATATACATTTTATACTTTCTTGAATAATGTAATGATAGTAGTAAATAATCGGGTATGTTGAATAACACAAATTAATTTAATTTTTAAATAAAAAGCCTCGATTCATTATTTACAATATTGCGAGTCAAATAATTGTAGGTATTATAAAATATAGGGTAGCACAACACTACAAAAATAAATGTGACATTATTTTGAAGTTTGACATTGGGAGTTTTTGACGGGATCTTGAAGTGACACGTTGAGGTTTTTATTAGACCCTATATTATGTGTAATATTGGGGGCATTTTGTGTGATATAGTGGTTTGGTTGTTGTGCATAAGTGAATTGGATTATAAATATAAAACGAAAAACATGAATTTTGAGATGTCACAAAAACTCCCTAGTTCTAACAAGGGAGCCACCATCTCGTCAGAAGACCCTACTTTACAAATCCTAATTCGTAGGTACTCGAATTTTTCGAAGGCTCAAAAGCATTGACACTTGAACCTCACTTTGTATATTGGAAAATTTTACGGCTTTTTGCGGCGCCAAAAGAAGAACAAGAAGAAGAAATTTGACATTAGTGATTAAACGCAGTATACATTGAACAATACTACAATCGTAATCATATTTTACTGATTTGTTTCTGCCTTGATTTAACTAGATACCGCGCTACCTACAAAATATAGCTCCTAGAATACGGCAACTTATTTCGTAATATGTAGTGACTATTTGAAATGATGCTGGTACTTTCGGTTTAACACTGACTCTAGTACGCCGGTTCGGCGTATGCCGACAGTATCTTGTTAAAGCGGCGCGGAAATCAATCATAAATCTATGATCGTAATGAATAATCAGATTTTTTACCAACATGTACTTAAATAACAAAAATATTACAATAGGCAATTGTTAGTAAAGAAATATACCCACATAAATTTTACATACACCTGTCAAAAATAACTGACAAACGTAAGCAATAAAAGGAAAATATCGTAGAAGATGCCACTACATAACAGTTAGATTTTGAAGTCCATTCAAATATTTACCGTAAGTGCAACGGTTTTCGGTTCATTCTCTCTTGAAGAGGCTCTCGAGGTGGATTACAAAGCTCGTCGTCTTTGAATGAGCATCGCACTACTCGCATCAAAGGGGTGTGCTTCAAAATTACCGGCCTTTTCAAAAGTAAACGGAGAGGCTACGCGAACGGAAGGCTCACGTGTTTATTTGTATGTTTAGCATAGTATTCGATGATTTTTAAATGTACTATAGTAAATTTCTTTGAAACTGGAACCGAGGTCTGGCAACACAAGTTTAACATTTTAACTAAGTCTTTCACTCTCAAACTGTCACTCGTTTGTTATTAAATGTCAATATGTCGGATGAATTTCGAGTGCGATTCTTTCGATAATGTTTTGTTTGTTTTACGTATAAAAGCCACCTTACAGGTAATATTGACAAATAAAAGCTAAAATATAAATTATAATAAAAACCATCAAGCGATGATGACGTAACGAATTATATTTCTTTACTCCAGAATCGTGGCAAACAAGCTGCAGTCTAATCTAACCAACCTGACGGTAACCGGTCACCACAGCCTATGTACTCTTGCTTTAACAGTGGCATCAAATGTCCGTTGCTGATCCTTTAGAAACCTGTTGACTACCACCTTTAAAAACCCCAGACTATAGTCTCCTGGAAAAACCTCAGCAGAAAGCTTATTCTACACAAAAAGCATTCGCTGGATGAAACTTCTCTAAAACCGAACTGTCCGCGTCCATTTACATTTCTAGCTGTAAGGATGAACTATCTGCCAATAGCGAGCAGTGCCATAGTAGAATAAATAACGGTATCATGGCAAACAACGTTAGAACACACATGAGGAGGTGAAGTGTCTTCTTAAATCTAAAAGTTCGATATCCCTTATGAGTTTGGGATTGCCAACAATTCTCATTATTATCAAATACGTTGATCCGTTGAAGATCCCAGTTGGTGTTCAGGTAATTCTGTCTAAAGATGATAGCAGTACTCCAAAGGTGGTCTGATCTGTTATTTATATAACAATAGTCGTAAGTAACGCTTCAGTCTGTTAAGTACACTTCTGTTCATATTATTTCATTAGCACCATTAATATAAAAAGTTTTTCGTAAAAAATCCAGCACCTTAACTCTAATTAAATTAATTCAAATTTTACGTATAACACGCATAATTTCCAATTTACTATCGAACATTTTCCCACAATATTATACGACATAACGTAAATAAGGGATAAAAACTCCATAAAATATACAAAAATAAAGCGAAGGAAAAATCTATTACAAAAGCCGAGAGAGTAGCATTTGCGCGTTCTTATGCGGATAATTCTCCGATTATTGTTATCAATCGTGAATCAGGCGTAAACTGTTTTTCTATCCCATTGTTTTCTTATGGAAATCCCGGATCGACGTCTCTGTACCCTATATACTGTAATATTTCCTTACCTAAGCTCAGGTTTGACGCGCTGCTCTCAACGGATTTATCTTTTATTTATACTAAGGGTTTACGTTGGACCGCGTTTGTCAAGGATTCAATCACAGATTCGATCATCATTTTACAAGAATAGCTTTCCAGGTTATTTATTTAATGTATTACAGAATTTGTTGTCGTTTGCAGTTTTTCTTTCTTTTTATTATATTCAATTGCGCATGAGTACCTAACCTGAGCTTTTGGTGAAGAAAAGTAATATAATAAAAATATAGAATTATAGTAAGGCATATTTAGAGACTTGGATAGTTACCACCCTCAAATGGTATGTATGTCGACAAGCAATAGCTGTCTATAAGATTGTAAGCAAGCTAGAGAACAAGGGTTATCGACATGGTTCAAAGGCTTAGCTCGCTGAAATGGGCTGGCCACATATGCCAAAGAACTGATATCCGATAGGGAAGATGAGTTCTAGACTGGAGACAGCGTTTAGGTAAACGAAGTGTGGGATCAAAGATCGGGTCAAGTGGCGATCATTTGGGGAGGCCTATGTCCAACAATGAACTGATACAGGCTGATGATGGAGCAAGCTAAGCTGGTTTTCAAGTGCAGCTGCCGGAACACACCTATAGGTACTTGGCGACAGATTTTTTAATTTGAAGTTGGTAGCTAGTCAGGCAGGTTGTATATTGAAGAATTGCTCACTTAAATAGATAGATATAAGCTGTCAAAGAGGCAGAAAACAGTTTGTAAAAATATATTTTAAGATACTAATTTAAAGATAATTTAATTATTGTACGTTTATATTTCATGTCCTTCGGTGCGACATCACTGTAAGACACCACTTAACTGTTATCGTTTCAATCGATAATGCACGCGTTTTTAACTGACTCTCATTTATTTGTGTATCTACCGCGGAGATGACGCGTGAAGATAAAAAACCTATACACAGAAAATGCGCTGATAAAATACCCTTTATTATTAGATAACATCAAAGTCATTTCCTCCGATGATATTTTATGGGCAGCGCTTGTTTTATTTATTCGTTCAGTGAACGCAATTCCAGCAAACTGGGGATACAAGAATTATTGACTCAGGTGATGTCTACGGCATTACAGATAACATTTTATACAACAAGACGGGAAATAAAGAGGTTGATACGCAGGAAATAAACCATAAAGTACCAGTCATGAAACCGATCAGACGAAGTACAAAGGGAATGGGTACAAGGAACGTCGGGATTGGTAACGTCGGTAGATATAGATCCTTTGGAATTTATTTTTCTGTCCAAAGATAAATAATGTTCGGTGAATACTTGTTTGGATTGTATAATAGAACCACAAACATGAGTTACATCGACAATATATTATGTCTGCGCTGAAAGAGACAAAAGTGTTTGATCACGAACTATCATAATCCAATCGAATAAAGACATAGAATAATTGAGCGAATTGTAAAAATTTTGATTAGAGGGACAGATTTGTTAAGTGGGGCCACTGGACCCCTCTACTCCCATGTATGGGTACATAAGATTTTTCGAACCCCTCTCCTTCTTACATAAAATCTATCTCGTTTTTCAGAATAATAAAATTTTGTTAGAAAAGGATCAGTTATAATAAAACTCACAGTTTGATGTAAATCAATTTATTTTTTAACAGATAATCAGTTCAACAATCTTCGAACGAATAATACTTTTAAAATAATGATCGACTAGTTTTAAATTGATCTTAAAGAAAATAAATTTTAAAATAAGGTATAAATCGACGTATACATTTTTTTTATTTTGGCTTGAAGTGTACATTATAGAATGAAGAAAACCATTCGGCATCCGAAATTGAGCTAGATTTCTAATAATATATTTCGACTTACAGATTAAGAAGGTGTTTATCCCCCATATAGGATGTTTATTTTTATTATTTATTTCACAAGACGTGAATTTAAAAATGCCTCAAAATGAAATATTGGCATCCCAAATAAGCGGGACTCAAACCGGCGACCACTCGTACTATACATAATTACAACAGTGCGTTGTGTAATACAGCTGAGCCAATTCTACAACTTTCATTGTATTTTTTCGTGTCTATCGGGTCGATAAATTTTTTCAGTTAGCTCCGATCCCGCAATAACTAACTTCGTTTCAAAAAATAAAAGCTCACTCACTTTTAATTCAGATACGACACACATTTTCAGTTGAACCTCAAACAAATTACGTTACAAGCACCAACTAGTATGAATTTAAAAAACCTATGTATTTAACAATTAATGAGCAACTTTTTCTTTTAAAAATGTATATGTTTGATATCGATTGCCACCCAACGTAGTACACTATAACTTTGCATTAGTGGATTCCTTCAAATGGTTTGTAAAATGGAAATATTTCTGAGATTCTCTATGTAATTTGCTAAACACAACCAAATTAAGTTAGTCAAGGGAACCAGTAGGTATGCTATTGGGCTGAATTTTCAATACAATCTACACTCTTTGGATTCCTACAATAAATGATCAGCATGAGTGTCCATGTGTCGTTAGCAGAGGTTGTAAAATTCCTGTTAAAAAAAAGTCAAACTAGTTATTAAATTTAACTTTTTTAAAAGCACATCATTAAATTTTACGCATAAACACAAATTTTGAACTATATGACAATAAATGTTAAAATTATCCCTATATTACGTACAGTTTCATTGGTCTCGCAGCAAAGTCGCATTTTAACGAAAAGTTTACATAGATAACAACTTCCCAGTTCTGAGCTTTCCGATGCTCAGCCAAACTTTTCATATTACGATTATGGTATAATACATGACTAAAAGTCATACGTAGTCACTTATACTTGTAAGTGATTCATGTACTTTTACTTGTTAATGAAGGCAGGATTTCTGTTTTCCAATAGTTACGTAAATTACGACTTTTATTAACGAGTGACGCCAGACGCAAACGCAATTAATTGAAGGTACTACCCCTGATAGTAAGCACAGTACAATTCAAAGACAGCGGTGACCACCGAGAGATAGAAGTTCTTCGGCGGTACGCTTAGGCGTGTCAAATTTCGAGATCAATTTGTGTATATCCATTAGCTGAGAGAGTTGCGACCACATTGCACAATTTTATAAACTTGTCTCAATGACGTCTATCGGTTCATTACCTTTCGTAATTAGACAGTCTATATCCAGCTACTGAGTGGCTTACAGGCCAGTTTAACAGCGACGACTGGCAATAGATTGCGGATCTGCCAGTGGTCGCCATTGTTTTTAAATTGTACTGTGTTTACTATCAAGCACCGTGCCATCACTTTGTCCGTGATACTATACAAATATATTTTATCAAATACATACGGATTCGTTTTATATTTTAAGTGCAAAAGTTATACATTCAACCTTTGTAAATTACTTGAGTTAATTCCATATCTCATATCGATAAACGTTTTTTGTTACAGAAAATGCAGACCCTAAAGCTTTGTTTTCTCATATTGCTGTTTAAAATCTCAAATGCCGCTTTGGATGTAGAAAAAACTGTGCAACAAGTACAAAGTATTCTCCAAGCAAATTCACAACTTCCAAGACTTACGAGAGATGAAATAATCCAGTTAATGAATGACATTAAAGCTGAGGATGAAAAAAATTCAGCTTCAACACAATCCAACGAAGTTAGTTCTGAAATCAAAACGACTACATTGTATAGTACGATTGATAATGAAATCTCTCCTGCAACAATTATACCTTATGATACAGTAGGTTTTGAAAAGAATACGCCTATAGAATCCTCCTCAATTTCTTCAAGCAAATTTGAAGATACTACAAAAAAGGGTAAATCAACATTAATGGTAGTATTACCATACACACCACGTGATGGTTCATCATTGCAAGAACTTTACACAAAGCCACCGAGAGTCGAGGTTGTTCCTTTATCAGTGACTCCGAAACCTTTTAAAACTTTAAAAACAAACGATCAAATTCAAGAGACTTTAAGAAATAATCCAAAACTTAACCAATACAAATACGATTTTCCTGCTGAATTACAAGCATTTTTGAATGCTCATGGACTGAAAGGGAAACCTGGACAAGATAATTTCTTATTACCTCTAGAAGGGTTTAAGCCCTTACCGCCAGCCACAATCGTTGATGGATCAATTCAACTCCCAGAAAATATATTGCTAACGTATGACTTAATTTCACCTACCGAATTGCAAGCGAGCCGTGAAAAAATTCCAAAATTAGGCAACAATAATTTTTTGTACGAACCACTTCGTCCAGATTTACCCTACGATCTGGATACTTTATCATCGGAAATCAAAGAAGTCAGATATCCTTTTGATATGCCTAAAAGTAGAAACACAAAATCAACTAATACCTTCCCGAATTACGAACCCATAGATTACGATGCAGTAAAAGTTATACCTTTGAATAAAGGTGTAAACCCAGTTGAAGACGTTAAAGCTTTTACAAATAGTGAACAAATCAAAAGACAAGTTAACACAAGTGAAACAACAACATCGACAACAACAGAGGCAATTACAACAACTGTTGAACCCAAAAAACGCTCAAACGAATCCTCCACTTGATTCTTCACCATCTGCAGATACCGATCAAGGAGCGTCTATAGCTGATCTGGAAGATTCCTTCGGTGGAGCGGCACCTTCACAACCAGGAGACTCTCAACTACCGCCACCAAAGAAAAATGGCTTTTACTGGATGCTTGATTGGAACAGTTTTCTAGAAGTTGGTGATGGAGATACTAAAATCAACATTCGTTTTGAGCCTAAATTGGGAGATCCACAAATGTTCTTACCGGTTAATGTTCCGTGAAAAATTAGCTGACAAACTTTTTAAGAGTTCTAGTCTTGAGTATAAGTTTAGTGATTTCTGGAGAGGCTTTTATAAATTAAATAAGTTGTAAAAAGACGTTTTTCATTAGAAGTAACTTTTGATTGAGTTTATACATATTAAGACATACGTTTTAGTATGCATAACACAAGTGGAAAGCTATACTGTATAGTACATGATTTGATAAATTTCAAATACGATCAAACTATTTGTTTCATTTCATAGTCTATTATCAACTCTACTAGCAGAAAAGTAGTCCGCATTTAGTAATAGGTACCGAAAGAAATCTATCCAATTTAAAACAATAAAAACTCAAATTAGACGTAATGCGTTTAATATATTGTAGGCACAATATATTAGATTGTTGATTTAATTTATTACATAAAATCTAAATCAATTAAATAAGATTTCAAAAACTAAAGTCTAATCGTTCTTACATAGACTTAAAAGTCATAAATATTTATGTACCGGTATAAAATCATGATTATAATGTTTTAATATTAAGATTGCAAAATTTTTATAAATATAATAGCTTCTAATATATTCTTTTGTCATCTGCTTGGGTATCTTGTGAAAAAATATCATATAAGGGATAGAAAAAAAATATTTACAAAATCCCTCGTATAACATTAGTTAACTTCTGATAGCAAAGAAAATTTGAGAAGAATATTTATTACGACAATAAATAAATAGTTAACAATAATTATATACAAAAGTTAATTGTAGATTTATAGTGAACTTCATTGAAATATTACTGATTTTAAACTGGTTGATAAATATACATATAAAAAGGTATTTAAGTACCCAGTAACTGGAACGTAAGTTTCCGGTTTAAAACATCCAAAGTAAAATCCATGAAGTTCCTTTTGCGATCCTAATGGCGGTCGTTTATGAATTGTAATACTGTATAAATAAGGTATTTAAATTTATCGACTTTCTCATTATCAAGTATTTAGTATCTCCATTTACTCCATTCCGATGAACAAACGGGTTAATAATGAATATACAAGTTTTTTTTTAATATATTACACAATCTATCTCACTTACCTTTTTTATCACTAACCAATTTATATTTTTACTAGACTTCAAAAAAAGAGGGGTTATTATCAATTCGAATGTATTTTTTAATGGTTTTTCAGCCATAACTTCTTTTTTTATAAACTGATGTAGATGATTAGATGATTCTTTTTTTGTTGGAAAGGGGATAATATTAAGGGTGGTTCCAGTTTAATTTCATTGACGACCTTTGACTTCGAAGATGTACCAAGAAACTCCTCAAAATAATTGAAGTTGTTTTTTTTTGTGTTATAAAATTGTCTTGTAAATTAAACGATATATCTAGTTTAACAAATTATCTAATGCAAAAATTCCATTCAACCAGTTTGTGATACTTAACTAAATGATTAACAGTGAAATGGCTCGTTGGATTGCAGTCAACCTGATTATGAAAGGAAAAAGTGAAACAATCGCGTTTGTTGCCAACATAATAATGATATTGCTAATTAGTTTAATGGCATAGTTGCTTGAATGCATCATTAGTTCATAAATGAACAACGTGTTGCAATATCATATTTCAACCAACTAATATCCCAGTGATAAATATTTATAGACATATTAATTTAACACGTTAAGTGCGTAACGAGGCTTTTTTTTTTTTTTTTTACGTGGAGAAACCCGTCATGGGTACACACCCTCCCGGGGGGGGACGAGTAGTTATGTGAGACTCTTACTCACTAAAAGTCCACGGTGTACCTCAGCCGCCTTAGTGGGGCGACATGGGCTCGCGGTTGCATTCAACCACGTCGCCCCGGTGGCAGGCCCAGCTGCTACTGCCGGGCCACCACAAAGGGAGACAATTCGGTACAACCCTAACTGTCTCCCACAGCCGCCGAACCTGTGCAATGGAAAGACGCCCCCCCCCCCCGTCTTCCCTGGCTCGGCTAGGGCGGCGGGAGTTGGCGGACGAATCGCCTCCTCCTGCCGCCCGTTCGTCTTTGACGGACAGGACCGCTCAGAGGATCATCTTCGCGTGCCCTCTCCGCAGCCTCCTTCTGCGACAGTACTTCCTCGCAGAAGGAGGCCACTGCCTCCCACGACCTCTCACTGCCGAGCATGGCGCTAACCACACTCGGGAGCGAGAGGTCCCCTCCTACCACCGCGGTCAGAGCCCGGCGCTGGCTCTCCCACGCAGCACACTCAGAAAGAGTGTGTTGCGCGGTGTCATTGGCAGCACCGCACTCATGACACAACGGTGGTCACCTCCCTCCTTGCGATCCGGTGCAGGTACCATCCGAAACAACCATGTCCGGACAGCACCTGCACCAGTCGAAACGTGAGGGAGCCAAGCTCCCTCTTAAACCACTCTCTTAGGACCGGGCGGACGGCGTCTATGGTATATTTACTATAACGCGCGTCCGCCAGGTCCTCCCCCATCTCCTAATTACCTCCTCTTTTAGGGCCCTCCTTATGTTGGCTACCTCTGTGGGAGCTGGAGGCTCCCTTATTTCCCTCCTCGCCGCCATGTCCCTATACACGGCGGCGAGCACTTTCGCCTCCAACTCCCACGGCGGGGAGCCGGCGAGCACAAAGGCCGCCCCCGCGGACACCGATCTGTACCCGCGGATGGCCCTCAGCGCCACAACGCGCTGTGCTGCACGCAGCACACGTCTGTTTGTGGTGCTGAGAGCATCCACCCAGATCGGTGGTATACCTTTCTTGGTACCGGATGTATTAGGCCTCGTGCCACACTGAATTAATATAATTTTAATGCAATGCGAAACGAGGCTAAAAATGTCCCATACCCTCCCTGACCTTCGTACCGCAACCTACGGGAGCTCCCCTCGACTAGTGTTGTGCGTCGCGTCGATATGACAGCACGTTCGTATTCCCAACGCCGACCATGTTCTCCAAACGATGTCGGAAGAAGTTGAAATTGTAAAAACCCAAAAACAGAGCCAAAACAGGTAAGTCTTTAATTAAATATTATTCAGTAAATAGTTTTTTGTATAGTTCCCTATGTACCTAAATTAATAGTAAATACCCATTAGTCTGTAGCTGAAAATGGCTGTATGTGCAAAATACAACTAGAGTCTATTTTTTCAGAGTCCACCGAGAAGTAATGTCCAACCAACCAACCAGCCAACTTTGCCCACTGAAATATCTTTCGAGGACTGGAAAATTATTGAGACTGAATATTTTATGTTAATTTAAGTTCTAAGTGTATTTTTAAACTTCGAAGCCAAAGGACGGCTATTATTAGATATTGTAGTGGCTTTTAGTAGATATTTTCAATAAACAGTTTAAATTAAACAAGCCGATATTATTTTTCCCATCACTAATCTCAGCGAAAATTTCAGTGCGTTACGAGGTGAATAAGATACCATATATTGTTATATAATACATATAATTCCTAAACTAGCTAGCATAACGTGGGGCGACGGTAGATTAGAGTTCATCAATTCACTGCCTATATTAATAAAGACCAACATTTTCATTTATCTTTGATTTCTCGTCAGAAAATGGATTTTAGTCTGTTAAGCGAGTTGGGGTCTAATAGACCTCGTGTCGCCCCAACGTCTGGTCACGGTGCGGGTCGATAACACCTCGTGCCGCAGGAACAGAAAGTATGCAGAAATTGGTACCGCAGTGAACGTGTTAATTCATAAACACATCGAAGTAAATTTAAATTCCACGTGACTGTTTGTGTTCATATCAACATATAAATGTTCTATTCCTATCATTTGGAACTTTATATGACAAATTACAACACATACGTTGCCATACGTTGCTCACAAACTGTTTGATAACAACGGCTGTTTTAAAATTTTAATTCTTTATGTGAAACTAGCAGTGCCCATGGCTTCTTTCACGGAAACTACTAAAGTATTGTTAATTACTAGCTGTGCCCTACGCTTTTGTTAACATTAATGGGTTAAATTTATTTGACCAACCCTCCAGCGCACCATTGCCAATGCTAAAGCGTAGCATTGTTCTCACTTCCCGTGCTTGCCTAAAACTCTCCAAACTGCTTGACATTCATGGTTGTTGTTTCGATCCTTAGATAGCAATACTCAATTATTTTTTATGTCCACAATCAGTTCAACTATTAGTAGATGGTAAATACGGCTTTGTGGGTGAACCTTCCATTTAGAGTTTATCTGCCTTCAGGTCCAACTGTCCTAGGATATCACTCAATTTGGATAATGTCTTTTCTTTTTAGTCTTTTATTATAGCTGGGACCGATGTGTTGCTAGTTTATTTAGGTAATTTTCTAACCGATTCCGGTATTCTAAAGAGGGATCTCGGATTACTTCCTACACCGTGTTCATGTGCAAGTATTTGTGAATTTCTAGATTTGTCACGCACCATCGTATATTGCGCAGACATCCAAAAACCATCTGTTGAGTTTTTAATAATTGTATAGATTCCAGCTAAGCTTATAAATGCAATTTACATAATCATATTAAAGAATAATGAAATAACAAAGACAGGAAGGATAAACCAAAAGCAAAAATGGAGGGTAGAGACCTGGTGTTCCATCTCTATGTCTGAAAAAATGTCCGTCGAAAAGCGTCAAATTAGGCTGGCGTCACGGTCGCAAGTGCGTAAATTTTAACGATAATGCCAAAATTTAGTTTTAGCTTTAAGTTTCGCCCACTTGGACAACTTTTCAATCCTCAAACTTTTCCCATTTTTGTTCAATTTTTTTTTTTCATTTTACAACAGTTAAGACTCTAACATCACAAAAAGTATCATTGCTTCGTACTATGCTAACGCCATTTTGGTGGGTTTTTGAATTATAATTTTCCTCTTAAAGCTGGACACTTTTTCAATTTCTCTTCAATATAAGATTTTTCTCCTTGCTTCTACCCTACATAATCCAATTGCAATTCCAATCCCTCTTAAGTCGGAAGATGACAGTGACAAAGCATTTACTGAGGTAATTATCACTAAATAATTGCCAGGGCTCTTATGATTGGATTACAATTGGTGATTGGAACCCAAACAGCTGTGATTCAATTAGCTTTAAAACAATTTAAACCAGATCCTCAGAGCAGACTGGTGTTATATCTGGCGGGCAGCTGCCCAACGGTTACGATACGATACTAATTTTCTCACACTTGAATGTGTGGGGAAACCGCTTCAGGGTCTATGTCATTTTTCGGTGGCTTTCTTCGCCACCCGTAACGACGGGCGTGTCTCTTATTAAGCTCGCGCGTAGGTATACGCGCGACCTGCTGAACTATCCGCTTTTTCCGCACCTCTCAGTCCAGCGAAGGTGCGCCGGACGAGTTGGCGCGCATGAGGCTTCAGTATTTTCCTCTTGCAGCGAGGATAAGCGTTTTCTGTTTCATCTGGAGGTCTGGTGTGGAGCGGCGCAATGTTTTGGAGGTGCACATGCACCGACATGTCCGCTCTTCGGAACATGGTTGTGGCAGGGCTGCTCACGAAGTCGTCCAAGCTTTCTATCCGCAGATCGCGGTGGTTGGTCGCGTTCCTCACATAGCGTGGGGCCCAACGCTTGTTGTCGGGTTCTTGTATATATACTTAATTGTTCGGTTAATTTTAATATCGCGATGTAGGATGCGACGTATGTGGCTCGAAAGCTGTCGCTATGTAGGATGCGTCAGTTATGGCGAGAGATGTCACTACAGGCCTATGACGATGAGCGAATAATTAGTTCCATTGGGCCATCGACCCAATGCCCGTAGTTTAGAGCATTGCCCAAGTTTAAATTTAATTAAGATGTCAAATGACTAAAAGCTTTATATACTATCTCTTTCAGTATTAATTACATTTTTGTGTTACTTAAAAAGGATATATCCTAAAGAGAACAATAAAGTTACTTTAGAATGTTTATCAATAAAATGTTCTAAGAGAAACCTAATTCATTTAACATTAAGTAAATTAGCATATTTCAATTTTCAAACGAACTTCAATAATATTCAGTTCGAAGTTGCTTTAGACTTTAATTATGCAGAGATGAATATTTAATTAAAAACAAATTTAACAGAAAGTAATCTAATTTTATTTCCTAATAATACTTTACTAATGCACTATATGTACGAGGTCTCAAATGTATTTATAATAGAATTTGTATTTATTTAACTATTTTTTACAGTTTACATTTATTATACTTGGTCTGATTTGTGATTTTCTTAAAGATCGGCACAGTTTTAGTTCTAGAAATAAACATAGAAAGTTTTTAGGTATTAGTGTTAGGTTCTTTAATTAGATCCCGATGCACCTTTCTGATTTGACAATATGTTCAAGTACCATGCCAATCCGGTTTTATTGTCAAAAGTTATTATAGTTTGGATCATTACGTCAATGATAGTGATATCTGGAAGTGACTCTTTCTCTTCCTCTCTCTATGCATCGACTAAATTATTGAATTTACTATAGTGAATAATACTGTATAAAGAAAAAAAAAAATAAACCTAGTGTAGTCTTTTTACCAGTTCTTGGGTGGTAGCGTTTTGAGGTTCATACATACCTTCTGTTGCGGACAACGAGTGGGGCGAGCGAATAACGATAGTCTAATAGTATAGAATGAACAAATAAATGAAATAATACGTGTTAGGAATAAGTTTTATAAATACGTGTTAGGAATAGATATAATAATATGAACTGAATATGTGTGAATATGTGTATTTTAAAACGATTAGAATAAGAATATAGCTAGTTGTAAGTTTAAATGTATAAATTTCACTAGTTGTAAGGATGAACCATGCCAGACTCGGAACATCTGGCATGGTGACTCATGGTACTGCCGAGAGCGCGCACACAGGGCGTGCGCGCTCATTGGCTGAGCGACGCCCCGCACGGAATCCATCGCACTACCGGTTGCGAGGCAAAGGGCGAGGTTAAATATAGCGGAGAGGGCGGCAGTACTGCGATCAGTTCGAGAAACACTACAGCAACAGCAAGCAGCGAATCTGCGATCAGTTCGAGAAACACTACAACAACAGCAAGCAGCGAATCTGCGATCAGTTCGAGAAACACTACAACAACAGCAAGCAGCGAATCTGCGATCAGTTCGAGAAACACTACAACAACAGCAAGCAGCGAATCTACAAGCAAACTACAGTCAAGAACGTTATTAAGAAACCACATTGTTACTACGAACTACTGTAACTTTGTAAGAAACAAGAATAAAACAAGCGCTATTAATTTAGCACACATTAAAATATTGTGGACGTCTTTTATTCACAATATTATCTGGTCCTTCGGAAGCCGGATCGGAAGAAAAAAGAACAGAACATTTCGCCGATCTACAACAACGCTTGAAGAAGAAACGACGTGTTATCAAGACATCTGTATCCACGAACGGCGTACCCAGATCAATGGTTGTTACGAGAAGCCAGGGAGACGCAATGGAATCACAAAACAGAAATAACACAGTCCGAGTATTCGAAGAATCGCCGCTATCGCCAGACACACAGAGGGCTGAGGGCACACCCCGACCGGAGGGAACACCCTCTGTACCTGTTACTCGCACTGACGTCAGAACAGGCCACGTTTCCCCGCCACGCTCACGCAGATCGACAACGAGTGCGACTATGCGATCACGCCTCGCCGAGTTACAAGCGGAAGAGAAACTAGCCGCAATTCGCCGTGAAGAACTCCGTATGGAGGCGGAATTAATAAAGAAACGCCTCGCCGTGGAGTTAACGTCGATACGGGATGAAGCAGAGGACGTACGTGAGCAAACGAACGAGGAGCCAGATGAACGTATTCACCGAGTGGATGACTGGCTCCGCTCACAGCCCGAAGCTACACGGGGGAACAATTACCGTGTACCCGTAACGACGCGCGGCAACAAGACGAACGCAGGCCTGAACGACGTGCCCGTTCGCAATCACCGTCGCAATCGAGCAGTGATATTAAACAGCTCGCCGCGATACTAGAAAAGATGACGCATACTCATCCACCCCCACGCCAAGCCGCCGACTTACCTGTATTCACTGGAGCGATCAACGAGTGGCTGCCATTCAAAGCAGCTATGAGGGACTCCACGCAGCTGTATCGTTTCTCGCCGATAGAAAACATAGCGCGCCTACGTAACAGCCTGCGTGGGGACGCCCGCGACGCAGTGGCAACGCTACTACACACCGCGAACAATCCAGATGAAATCATGCGGACACTGGAACAATGTTTTGGCAGGTCGGAAGTAATTATAGACAAGGCGCTGGATGATATGCGGAAATTACCACGACCGGGAGCTACCGCAAGCGAACTGAACACGTTCGCAGTAAAACTACAAAACATAGTCTGTGTTTTACTAAATCTCGACAAGCGGAGCTACCTGTACAACCCGATGCTGGCTCGGGAAGTATTAGAAAAACTTAGCCCACACCTGAAGTCCCGGTGGTGCGACTATGCGGAAGAGAACGAGGGAACAACGGATCCAGAGGTCGTTGTATTATCACGCTTCCTAATGCGTGAAGCGAGCCGTGCGTTAAAACACACATATGCGCCCGCCACCGCTTCGACAGCGACCTTTAGACGCGAAGTATTGAAGCCTGCCGCACCGCAAGTCGCCGCCAGAAAGAGACAGAACGTCTTTGCTACGGTGGACACAGAAACCGAACATCTGTGTCCTAGCTGCGATAAGCCCCATCCGTTGTCTCGGTGCCCGCAATACAAGGCACTGAACGTCGAGCAACGGTGGGAGCTAGTGAAGAGCAAAGGCGTCTGTTTCAAATGTATTGACAAACGCCATCGTCGTGTGTACTGCAAAGGAAAGCCGTGCGGTATTAACTCCTGTCGTCGTCCGCATCACTCGTCGCTTCACAACGACAGACCAAGCGATAGCGAAGAGCAAACTCAGAACAACGTGACACCCTCAACGAGCGAGACGGTAATGGCTGTCGCAACAACTATAGAACCGAGACAGATTATACTAAAAATCTGTCCGGTGACTATATCGGGCCCCAAAGGAGCGGTGAACACGTACGCTCTGTTGGACGAGGGCTCGACTATATCGCTAATCGACGAGGGCTTGGCCAAGGACATCGGAGCGCATGGACCGTCACATCCACTGCAACTACAAGGCGTCAATATGGGCAAAGAGTACACGAATAGCCAAATTGTACAAGCGAAGTTGTACGAACCGGGCGGCAACAAGAAGCACGAGTTCCGAGCTCGAACAATAAAAGGACTCCGACTGCGCGAACAAACAGTGTCTCTAAGCACACTCCAACACGCTCACTTGCACAATTTGAAAGTGAAGCAGGTGTGCTATGAGAAGGCGAGGCCACGTATATTGATAGGTATGGACCACTGGGAGATGATCATATCCAGAGAGCTACGCGTCGGCAAACCGAACCAGCCGGCGGCGTCGAAAACTCAACTGGGTTGGGTGGTGCACGGAACCGCACCACACGTAATCATCGGCCACAGCGAAGCCCTGCTACACATATACGCACCTGAACGCAACACTGGCAGCGAGATCCGGAACGAAAGTCTACACGAGCTCGTAGAACGGCACTTCAAAATAGACGCGCTCGGCGTAGCCCGCGAACCGAGAATCAGCGACGCCGACAAGCGCGCGACGCGAATACTCGACGGAACGATCCAACAACGCAGTGAAGGCTACGAAGTAGGTCTACCGTGGCGCCGCGACGACGTAGTACTACCTAATAGCTACAATATGGCGTTACGACGACTTCACTCGATAGAAAAGAAAATGGATCGTTCCACAGAGTTTGCGGCTGCGTATACAAGTCAGATCAAAAACTTGTTTAAGAAGGGCTACGCCGTACGCTGCGAGGGACACGAACAGACTAGCAACATCAGCTGGTTTTTACCTCACTTCGCTGTATTCAACCCGAACAAACCCGGCAAGCTACGAGTAGTATTCGATGCCGCAGCACGCAGTGGAACTACGAGTTTAAACGACGAGTTATTAGAGGGACTGGACCTGCTACGATCGCTGCAGGGGATTTTATTCCGGTTCAGAGAGAAGCCCGTCGCCGTCACTGCTGATATAGAGGAAATGTTTCTGAGAATACGAATACGCGAAGCGGACCAGCCGGCACAACAATTTCTGTGGCGAGGCAACGACCGGAACAAGCCGCCACAGAAATATAAAATGAGATCGTTGATATTCGGCGCAGCAAGCTCACCGTTCATAGCACACAGTGTACGCGATCGCAACGCTGAAAAGCATGCACGAACGCATCCAGACGCGTTCAAGGCAATAACGCAGAGCCACTACATGGACGACCTGGTGGATAGCTACGACGATGAAGAAACAGCTATCCACACTATAAGGGAAATACAAGAAGTCCACGCAGTAGCCGGCTTTACGTTACGCGGATGGAGCAGCAACCGAGCGAGCGTACTCAGTGGAACACCGGACGAGCTACGCGCACGATCGCCCGCACAACTTTGCGGGCATGAACAAGAAAAGATCCTGGGCCTATACTGGAATGCAGCTACGGATGAACTAGGGTTTAACACGTCCATGCATCGAGTACCAGCCGATGTACGCGCACACAAGCGGGCACCTACAAAACGAGAAGCTCTGAGTGCGGTTATGTCAATCTATGACCCGCTCGGCTTACTCAGCCACTACAGCGATAACGCGACCAACTTCCGTGGGGCGGACACCGAGCTACGCGCCGCCTACGCCGAATGGGCACCTGCGCTACGGGGGGAGGGGCTACGGCACAGCGTCGAGTGGCGCTACATCCCGCCCGGCGCACCTAACCAGGGAGGTGCATGGGAGCGGCTTGTGCGGTCGGTAAAAACCGCGCTCGCCGCCACTTTGAACGAGCGTGCGCCTAAAGAAGAGGTGCTCCAAACCGCGCTCGCGGAGGCCGAGCATTCGATTAACGCGCGGCCTCTAACGCACGTGAGCGTCGACCCGCGGGACCCAGAGGCGATCACTCCCAACCATTTTCTGCTTGGGAGTTCGACGGGTATGCCTACGACGGGGACCTGCGACACGGCGGACCGGCGTACCTGGCGAGCAACCCAGGCGCTCGCCGATCATTTCTGGCGGCGCTGGGTTAAGGAGTACCTCCCTACATTGGTGCCACGCGGGAACTCAGCCAACAGCACGCGCCCTCTGAACGTCGGGGACTTGGTCGTGGTTGTCGACTCCGCCTTGCCGCGCAACACCTGGCCGCGCGGAATCGTCATGAGAACCTACACCGGACCAGATGGAGGAGTGCGGAGCGCCGACGTGAAGACAAGGAGCGGTGTGTTCCGGCGCCCCACGACGAAGCTCGCCGTCCTGAGAGGAGAGTGAGGCTGCGCAGGCTACGCCGGGGGGAGAACTGTTGCGGACAGCGAGTGGGGCGAGCGAATAACGATAGTCTAATAGTATAGAATGAACAAATAAATGAAATAATACGTGTTAGGAATAGATATAATAATATGAACTGAATATGTGTGAATATGTGTATTTTAAAACGATTAGAATAAGAATATAGCTAGTTGTAAGTTTAAATGTATAAATTTCACTAGTTGTAAGGATGAACCATGCCAGACTCGGAACATCTGGCATGGTGACTCATGGTACTGCCGAGAGCGCGCACACAGGGCGTGCGCGCTCATTGGCTGAGCGACGCCCCGCACGGAATCCATCGCACTACCGGTTGCGAGGCAAAGGGCGAGGTTAAATATAGCGGAGAGGGCGGCAGTACTGCGATCAGTTCGAGAAACACTACAGCAACAGCAAGCAGCGAATCTGCGATCAGTTCGAGAAACACTACAACAACAGCAAGCAGCGAATCTGCGATCAGTTCGAGAAACACTACAACAACAGCAAGCAGCGAATCTGCGATCAGTTCGAGAAACACTACAACAACAGCAAGCAGCGAATCTACAAGCAAACTACAGTCAAGAACGTTATTAAGAAACCACATTGTTACTACGAACTACTGTAACTTTGTAAGAAACAAGAATAAAACAAGCGCTATTAATTTAGCACACATTAAAATATTGTGGACGTCTTTTATTCACAATACCTTCTTAGAGCCTATATTGAATAAAGTATTTTAAAATTTTGATTTAATTTTAAACATTCTTTCGCTTATATGAAGAAATGAAATACTTTTGAATACAAAAATGCATTTTTATGTTTTTACACTTGCTAACATAATACCCCAAGGCAATTTCATCGAAGTAATCAACGGTAATAAGTAAATAAACAGCAAGTGGTGGCGAATTGGAAAACGATATTGAATAAAAATGACTAAGCATTAAATCAATGTTGTGATAATTTTGGATTCTTATCTATATATAGCCTGAATGAATTAAATATAATTTACATGTTGATGCAAATACATATTTCCTCGATACAAAAGTCTAATGTTAGAATCTAAAATATTTGTTTTATTGTTAAACATTTTTGGTTTATAATAGAAGCTGGCAGTTATGGTGCGTCTGTTACAAGGTTTTGAAGCTGTGCTGGGCATATAAATAAATACAAAATTTTCACATTTAGTCGTTTGCTACTTCACTGAATAGTGCTGCTATATCTCTTTGGGTGCTAGTATGAAGACGTGGAAAATAAATATTCTCAAAATAAACTCAAACTCGTTTTGAATTAAAATATACTTTTTTAATATTGTAATAAACAATTCACAAGATAATTTTAATAAACACAAAAAAAAATGTTATGGAGGGCCAATTAAAAGTTTTCGCAAGTATTCGGATGAAGACGTATAATGTCAGCATACTACAATAAGCAGAAGCGAAACGAACAGCGAGTACAGAAAGCGCAACCCACGCTCGCAGTCACACGAAACACGCACGCATTGAAACCTTGACATTCCGAGTATCATAAATAAATTTTGTCTAAAAATACCTTACCTAGTTATTTCCTTTCCTTTAAACGTATCGTAATATCATAAATCAATCAAGTTCATTCTGGAAATGTTGACTCGTTTGCGGAGGAATGCTCTGAGGAACTTTTCGGGATGATACTCTCATCACCGTTCCAAACTCACATCTTCCGACGTTGGCTGGCTGCTCATTCTCACACTATAAAGCCTATCTGAAACGCGATAAATAGTAAGGCTCTCTAGAACAGCTACTTGGTACGGTTTTCCCCCAGGGCTATTAAAAGAGTCTCATCAAAAAGGGATTGATACCCTCGAAGGTCAGCAACATGGCTGTAATGTATCTAGTGTTACAGTTGTCCAAAGGCGACGGTAACAATTTCACCGCCCTGTTTACTGCCTTTATAAAAAGCGATCATCAAGCAAATAAAAGAAATTGACAAGCGGATGAAATTTACAAGAAACTACAACCACAGAATATTGTGTAAGAGTATTTAATAACCCCAGCAGGCCGTTTCTTACAACATTGCTGGAGCGTTGTAAGGTTCCAAATTTAAAAAACGCTCCTGCAATGGATTTGATTTTCTTTGTCCGTAAATTTAATACTTCGCGAGTTCTTTTTTCAAAATAATGACAATATTTCCATGCATATTTGAGAAAAGCACTATATATGCCTCGGGGGAAATAGCAATTGCAGGTCGAGTATGAGTTGCAAACGGGAATTTTATTCCCCAAGGGTGTAACAATATAAATATAATATTGATATAAAATTTGGTTCTAATAACAAATACTCACTGTAGCAGTTCCAGTAGATTATTACATCTTGTATCAAACCGAAATACTGTTAACGAGACAAGTGGTACGCAACTGTTCTAACAAACACACTATCGTGTCTTGCCAAAATGTGTTTCACTCCCGCAACTGTGTTTATACTTTGGCATGTGTTACGTACTACATGTTCTCGAATTAAGTTCTTCAATTATTATTTGACATCTAAGCGACCGAGTTTGGCTTGATGTTTTGAGAATAATAACTAGAAGTGCTATCATTAAAAAAATGTAGACAGTTTGTTTCTGCAACCCCTCCAGAGCATTTCGAGGAGCTATTTTGCGGATCCGTTGTATAGATGCAAACACTATTCCATGTACGACACACATTTGTACATTATGACGATGGTTATACGTAGCTATAAGCTGCTGTAAAAATTTAACAGCTATCATTTTCTACTTAAGATAAAAAAGAAAACTAAATCAATTGAAATTAGTAAATATTAATTCAGAAAAATCATATTATCACTACCCAGGGCCCGAATTTATAGACGTCAGATTGTTATGTTATTGATCTTAACAATACGGGCATTACGATTATTAATATATAAACAATTAATTTTGTCATTGTTGCATAAATAACTCGTAAGATAATGAAATAAAAATTGTACATGTATCTTTTACATGCGTTTGAAGTACCTGTTTTTTTTTTATTCATTTGGCCCCAATCCCACCATATGTTAATTGACTTTATTTTTTAAATTCATTTTAGATTTATCGTTTAGCCATAATCCCACCTAATGCCAATTGACAATATGACCTAAGATGGTAACATGCTAAGTCCTACCTAAGTGCCTAAGTACCTAAGTGCTACCGGAACATTTAGGAACAGATTTTCAACTTGAGGGTGGTAGCTAATCAGGCAGGTTTTATGAAATTCCCTGTCATTATGCTTTGTTTTATTTCACCTAAGCCTCAGTATCATTATAGGGATTCGAACTTACGTCAATGGATTCGGTGTCCTTACACACTACCAAAGAACCATAACAACTTTTTAAAGGAAAATTACATTTATTTATTTGTAGTGCTTGGTGTAAGAATGACTATATATAATATCATCATCATCATCATCATTTCAGCCGCAAGACGTCCACTGCTGAACATAGGCCTCCCCCATAGATCTCCAGAGCGACCGATCTTGTGCGGCCTGCACCCAACGGCTCTCAGCGACCTTTATTATGTCGTCTTTCCATCTAGTGGGGGGCCGTTCTACGCTGCGCTTTCCGGTGCGTGGTCTCCACTCGAGAACCTTTCTGCCCCAACGGCCGTCAGTTCTCCGAACTATGTGCCCCGCCCACTGCCACTTCAACTTGCTAATCCTTTTGCTAATCCTTACGAAAGTCTTTGACCAGTGTGTGTTGCCAGTGATGACGTACGGCACAGAGACATGGTCGCTCACTGTGGGTCTCATAAGAAAGCTCAAGGTCGCTCAGCGAGCTATTGAGAGGGCTATGCTTGGTGTGTCTCTACGAGATCGAATCAGAAATGAGGAGATCCGTAGACAAACTAAGGTAACCGACATATATAATATTATCAGTAAATATTACTAAATTCTGAAATGTTTTATTTAGTTTGTAATAGTTTTATTTAGTTTGTAATAATATCGTAACATTCTACTACAAGCACAAAGAAGTCATATGACAAACGTTTTTTTTTCTATAAATTCCATCCGAAAAAAGGTCTGAGTTACTGTCGAGTCGCGCATAAAAAGTTTTAGTTCAAACTGACTTTCGAGTAAATTGTGTAGTAGAATCATGTAACAGCCTGAATTTTAACAGTAGTAGCGGCCAGCGGTAACAAGTTCTCAAGCTAATCAGATACTGCGACGTCTCAGTGGCGGCATCTATCGGAAGTTTGTCCGTGCCGTCACTTTGTAATCAAAGTTTTGGAGCTGGTATCACGGCATCTTACGTCACAAGACACGGCCCTTCGGCTTGTGGTTTAATAGGATAAAGTGTACGCCACACTGAAGGGTCATTAAATAAAACACAGAAATATACATGAATTTTCGAAAGGTAATAATAATTTTTTTGTGTTCTAACATTATATTAATACATTTAACTATTTATTTATTTTTACTACTACTTTTACTTTTGTACTAATGGATGTTCAGCCATAACTTCTTTGTATATGAATTTGGCGATTTGGATGATTATTTTTTATTTTACCTCAAGCGTGGTTTCATTTTAATTTTATTACTGTATTAGACCTTAAACTTCAAAGATACACAATGGTACTGTTCCAAATAATTAAAGATTTTTTCTTTTTTGTTAAGAATTGTGTTGTTAGATTCGATTTTACGATAGGGACTGTATGGAATTAACGTTTTTTTATATATATCCCTCGGACCCAATCGGAGCTAGAATCCAATTCCACATCAAAATCTCAATCCCGCATGTAATTTCAAATTGGTGTCCACGTTTTAGACTTAGTAAAAGAAAAGTTTTTTTTAGGTAATTGTCATCGGTTTTAAAATAAATTTCCTAAGCAAGTTACTAATTTACCTTACATTAATCAAGTCAAGCAAGTTTCTTAAATTTGAGAATCATGTCAAGCATGTTTCTTAAATTCAAGGATCATGTTAAGCAAGTTTTACTGTCAAAAGGTTATAAGAGGATGGGTCATTACGTGAATGACGGTGATGTCTGAAACTAACTCCCTTTTTTGGACATCCACTAATTCATAATAACTGTGAAAATATTTATAGAATTAAAAAAAATGTTTAAAAAAGTTGATAAGCTTGATTATTCTTCTCGGTGACTGGGAAATTTTCCAAACCGGTAGAAGATAGTGTAGTACTGTATTGATATTCATAAGTGCCTTCTTAGGGCCTAAATTGAATAAAATACTTCAGATTTCATTTTGAAAACCAAGAAATCTACTTTTTATACAACTGGCAAACAAGCATAGGGTTCGCCTGATACCAAACGGCCTCCGTAGTCTATGGACACTTATATTGCCATATACCAGTAGCAAGTAGCCGACATTGAACCCACCTATCCCAAGGAGCTCTCTCACTATCCCCACTTAAAATCAAAAATCTACTTAAATTACGACATTTATATACCTACCAAGGAATAATTATAGTCTTATACGACACTCGAAGCGGAAAAACACTTGAATCTCAACAAAATATCGCGGCGTGAGAAACCGCGCAATAAAAAGTGAACGTTCAGCCGCGAGCGATAAACCTACAAATGATATTACGACGTCATATCCTGTTAAGTACGAGACATAAGGAAAGACATCAGCGCATCCATCATACTGGAACTTTCCTCGTCTAGAATACATGTATAACAATGAGATTACGTACGCTTGAAATAAACCATATCCAAAGCTTTAGACGCGCGGATAAAATTATATAATACGTAGATTTGTTTCCTTTTTATATGTAATTTAGCGGTTGCTTAACCATGGTTCTCTGTTATATATCGGTGATAATTTAATGAAATCAATTTAAGTTTAGTAAGTAGTCATGATTTGATATTTATGTTCCTTTGTCTCCCGTGTTTTATTTTTGTTGTATACTATATGTACTATATTTAAAAAAGTTGAGTTATTTACATGTCTGTCGAAAACATAGTATAAAGTACGTTACTTTATTATAAAAATAAAATAAATAAAATTTTCAGAATACTTCAAAATATATATCAACGGGACTCGAAATATCTGTACATACAACAGTGCGTACAAGTCTGGTTGTCACAAGACGTCGTGAAAATCATGACTTGCATTAACCGTGTATATTCTATCTCATTCTCTCTCAGGCTAAATCCTATGGAGTTTGTCTCTTTTTTATGTTGGTCGGACACTTTTTCTCATGTAGCAACGATCACGCGATCAGGTCCTTCATAAAAAATTTTTTTTTAACTTTTTTGAATTATTTTTTAATCTTGAGCAACCTTTTTTAATTTTATAAATGTATGTGAATTCCGAAAATGAAATATATATCACAGATTATATTTATTAAAAAAATGATAATAATTACTGCCTATACTAGAAATACATAGGGATGAAATAAGTTCAAAAATATAGTAACCAGACTTGAAGCCAACTTGGATGCCCATTTAAATGGAATTTATATTATAATCAGCCAAAATCATAATTTTTAATTTTGATTAAGTAATGTTGATTATTATTGTGAACGCGTCAACTAAACAATATAGAAGGTCGCTAGTCCACGAGCGGGGAGGTTCAACAATACAAGATAAATTACTCTGAAACTGGATAAGTATAGAATCAGTTGCACTGCTTATTCTACGATCACTTTTATTTGTGTTCTTCTGGATCTTCAACCTGGCAGCGCTTCTTCTTGGCCAATTCTTTAGGTTTGCGTCTTCGATAGCAGTGGACCAGCTGGATGTCGTGCAGCATGCATAACTCCAACAAGCGGGATAATATAATACACGATTCGAGATAAATCGGCTAACGGCGGCGCGGCGCTGGTCAATCATAGACTGTCCATAAGCGCGGAGAGTGAGCGGTGCAGCGACAATAATAATAAATCTATCCCAAATAAATAATAAACCTAATTGCTAATGACAAAGCATTAGGCGCTAACAATTATTAATCTCAAAAATTGTTTATGTTTGTTGTACAAACGTTAAATAAACAAACTAAATTTTTGTTCTAAATACGTAGATTGAATTGCACCTTTAATCGAATATATATATTTGTGATTTAATATTATAAAAACCGGCCAAGTGCGAGTCGGACTCGCGCACCGAGGTTTCCGTAATTGTACAGCTACATTCACTAAAATAATAATTACGTAACATTATGTATTGAATAAATCACCGAACAATCCTAACTAAAATATAATCAATATTTAGGGACAAACCTAACTTTGGCGTTGGAAACTGTTTACCCCAAACATCGATATATGCCGCGGTCAGTTTATCAACTGCAAATAAGTTTGTAATTCAAATTTTTTTTAAGTGATTACAAAATATTTTTCGGATTTTTTCCTTTACTTGTGCTATAAGACATTGCTTTTTGCCAAATTTCATGATTCTAAGTCAACTGGAAGTACCTAAAGGTTTTTATTCTTATTGCAAGTGTTAAAATATACGTCACAAACAGCCGTATCTTTTGATTGCGTTGAACTAGAAGTTTGATATTTTCGCAGTTTTAAGGGTTTGTAGATCTGAGTGTTTGATATTAATTTCAACTCAGTACCTCCACACACTCCTGAGAAATAGGGCCTTGACTGATAGACAGACGGACAAGTAATCCTATAAGGGTCCCTTTTAAGTACGAAACTCTAAAAAGTATGTAATGTTTGTGAATATGTTTGTAAAAAGTAATCTCTTTTACTACTTAACCAATTCTGAAATTTATTTAACTATTGGGAAGCTATAAAATAATAATAAATCTAAAATAATATTTATATAACCTCTTAGTAATGTCAATGATATTTTAGTAATATAGATTATTTTAATCTATTATTTTATTATCGCAAACGAAGTCGCGAGCGGTTGCTAATAATGTTCATTTCGATATTTATTATAACTATAGAATTTTTGCGAACCCTAAAATAGCAACACTTTAAGGCAAAAAGTACCTAACTGCAACTGTTAGAACACACGACAGATTTTAAAATTGTCAGTAGTGTTTAACCAGGACTATCATTCTTTGTTGGAAGATTACAAAAAAAATTAGAAATATATTATATTCACTTGACGCTGGCAGAATTATGGATGAAAACAGTTGGCATTAAAAAAAAACAAGACGAAACATGAGCTTACGAACTTCCTCTTAAGATCAAACTTAACATAATTTATTCCACACAACCGAAAACTTTTTGTTACCAAAGTCCCAGATAGCGCACTCACGAGGCGAAGAATCTCGAAAGAAATAACACAGGGCCGTCTACTCGAGTATCCTTCGAGTTGGAAAAAGCGATCGGATTCTAGTTTCAAAGTCAATTGACCGTCGGCTTTTAGTTGTAGGGTAAGCACTCTCGACCACAACGGCAAGCGTCAGCCCTTACTTGCGGTTCGAGAATGTTCTGGATCTCGATTCCTATTCATAAAAAGTATAATACTCTTTTACCTATCTATACTATACCAATATTATAAAGAGGAAAGTTTTGATATTTTGTCTGTTTTTTTTGTTTGTAATGGATTAACTCAAAAACGACGGGACTGATTTAAAAAATTCTTTCACCATTATAAAGCTACAGTATCAGCGAGTAACATAGGCTATATTATAATTTAAAAATTAATTTACTCCTCATAAAAACGTCGATAGTTTTACTCAAAGTATAAAAAATTGCCTAAAAATATACTTTTAACACTGGTGGAACCGAGGACACAACTAGTAATGTATAATAGGATTTACAATAACTTTTTATTAGCACTACAAATAAAGTTTATCATTGAGTTTAGTATTACCGAGAATAAATTTTAGTGTATTTTTTTTATATTAGTCGAACATTGTCATAAAATCGTTCTGCAAATGCTAACAAATTCATGTACAGAAAGATATTAGTTAAAAACACTAAATCTGACGTGATTCACGGTGGGTCACGTTTTAAAGTGAAACTTTTATTAGATCGTCTCAAACTTTTTGGTCTGTGTGTTGCATGTCGCGTGACGGTAAGCCGCGGAGTAGGGATAAAGTGAAAGGCGCTCGCCAGAGCAGCCAAGGCCAATAAGGCGGCGCCTAGTTCGCAGCAACTGACCGTGTAGTGTATAGACTATTACTCATTTGTGCCAGTGATCCACGCTATTTCGTTTGTTTTTGTTAGTTAATGTGAAAAAAAGTTTCACTTTTACCGTGGTTTCATAAAACCACACAATCTTTTTTTTTAATACTACCACAGTCTCAACGTGTTTTAAGTGGCAATGTTGTCAAAGATGTTAACACGCTAAGCCTAAAATAGGGCCTGTCCTTCAAGTGCAGTTACCGGAACACATATTATATAGGTGTTTGTCGACAGATTTTCAACTTGATAGTTACGCCCTACCACGTTGATAATAATAACACGACATTATAACGACATGTTTTCTTTATATTAGGTTTATCCCGAATTAAAATCACGGTTTATCATTAATTATTACACTTAATTTTTCTATTTTGTTCTAAAGTTCTAAGACAAAACAAAGCACGAAACACGGTTAAATCACCGATGTATGTATCTTTTCTTTATCCTGTTTTTCATACACGAAAATCAATGCGGCCGAAGTCGCAGAGGCACAGCCAGTCGATAAATAATAAATAAATCATTACGTAGATTAAATTTATATATTAAATATATATTTAGACAGTAAACAGAATATTATTAAATCTCCTATGAACGAACTCATATTGTCAATTAAGTTTAATTTTCGCTTCGACGTCAAACATAGTCCCACCACATACTTCATAAGGGATGATATTTGAATTTTTAGCCAACATTTGAATATTTTCGAAAGGTTTTGTCGTTCGGACCCTCATCAAGCGGACGGCTTGTCACGTAAAATGAAATAAATACCTGTAAATACTGTGTAAAAAAATTCAGTTAACTTTACCGCAGCATTTCTTCTACACTCTTCATATTTATTTTTACGACCACATACTAAACGTGTATATATATTATGTATAAGAGAGAGATAGTTAATGTGTGTTTGAGAGAGAAAATAAGTGAGTATATGAGAGAAAAAATGTAATCGCGAAAGCGAGAGACTGTTTTTAAAAATCCACATATTTTTTTCTATTTTTCTTCATCTAAATTTTTTTAATCATATTCATGGTTTCAGAGATAAATTTTAAGACAGATAGAGCGCAGAGAATTTTTTGTGAGATTATTCTCCACTTGAAGCAGTTCTACTGGTGGAATACCTCCTTCTTACAGAAGATCACAGCCAAGTAACGTTTGTTGGTTCCTGCGACGAGTAGGGTTTCCAGAGTTGAGATTATGAGTTAGTTATTAATTAACTTAATAACCGCTGAATATTTATTAGTGAACTTTGTTTTAATTTGTAAGATGAATCAAAGGAAAATCAACATTATCGGTTCAATCCCAGAGCAAATTAATCCACACAAGAAATGACCCCGAAAAGCAATCTTTGTTTATCATATTCACCGAACTGAAAGTGGGATCAAAATGGAAGGGTTAGTATTCGACCAATCCACCCTTAGTAATTCCCAGCGTCAGTTTATATTGATGCGCTATCGCAGATAAGAGTCCCCGATAAGTGGAGCCGAAAACTTGCTAACTTGAAGTGATACCAAAGTTCCTTCAAGCTATCCGATAATGTTAAATGTTATTCTATCAAAACAAATTTCTTATTACTTATAGCGACTTTTGAATTATCCTGATTTTAGTATATTTTGCTATATATCATGTATAATTATGTAATCATAGTAAACCACCATACACCTTTTTGAAATTATAATACTTGTTTTGGTGTGTTTCGTAGGTGGAGGGATTAAGATCTGCGCGCGTATCATTTGACGGAAATGCTCCATGGTGAAGTTAGCCATAAATTATAATAATGTAAATTTATCTTACTAACTTTAATTTTTTTATTTGTGTAAAATTAATTTAACCTTGGATAAATTAACATTATATTTCATTACAGATCAGCGTTTGACCTCAGTACCAATGTTGCTGAAGATGGTAACAAGTTAAATCTAAAAATCATACTGGCTCTCAAGTGCAGCTCACGTAATATACCGAGAGATATTTGTAAAAAGATTTTCAAATTGCAGTTGGTGCCTAGTAAAAAAAAGTAGATAATGCCTTATATCATGCAAAGCAGTGACATTTAATACCGCTATTTGATGGTTAAGTAAGTTCGAATCCTGGAATGAGTCTGAGCTTTCGGTAAAGGAAAACATCGTAAAAAAAACCATAGAATTGTGGTAGGGCATTTTCTAATGCCTGTCTGGCTAGCACGTCAAGAAAATCTATCTTGAAGCACCTATAGGTGTATTTCGGCAGCTGCACATGAGAGCCACTTGAGAGGCATCAGGAGAAATAGTTTGAGGACTGTTTTTATAATTACATAATTATATATGATTGCCCTACATTCAATACAAAAAAAAACATTCTACACTATCTTAGTACATACATAACATGACATCTATAATCTTCTATTCTTAAAACTTAAAAGGAAACCGTGACTAACCGACTGATCGATCCACGTACAGCCCAAAATATTGATGTTAGGACCATGCAAATTTGCATGCATGTCCCTTTTACAGTGTTGGCGAGGACTAAGGATGGATTTTTGGAACGCTTGTCTGAAAATCCGATATTTTTTAAGATGGATCTATGAAAATTAGTACTTATTTAATAATTGAGTTAGAAAGTAAAAAGAACCTGTTTAAAAGTTTTTTTGAAATTCTATACCCGAGGGTGTAAATATGGGGTGAAAGTTTGTATAATACAAGTTACGACATTTGGTGGCCCAGTATCATCGGATTTAACGTCAATTCCAATATGAATGTGAATTTTTGACGTTATACAACGACGTTAACGTTTTAAAGATGATGGAGCGTCTAAAATTTGGTTCGGTGACATTAAAAAAAAAATGGGACATAACTCAACTATGACACGATCTAAACGCTAGTGTACAATAAGCGCTTATACATAATATTTTGAAACAAGTGTAATCCTATTTAATTTGATTCAAATTAACTTAACCACATCCGTTTTGCTGAGTTACAGTTTAAATGAATCCTCAAATTATTATTTCACCCTAAGGAATTAAATTACTAAATCAATAATAACTTCCGTAAACCAATTCGATGATAAATTTTGAAATAAATATTTAACAATAAATTACCTGCTTTGTTTTGGTTTCGGAATCCGCCTACGGTTATTTCAGTCGTCTAATTAAAATTCAATATCGTAATGCTATTAAACTTGTTAGTAATAACATAAATAGTCCAACGAATACAATGAAATTGTTTCATCGAACTGATTTCCATAAAACCGAGAAATTGAAGTTGTTGTGATGAAGGCGCAGTATAGTAAATATTTAGTAGGTCGGTTAATTTTTTATCCGCCTGATTTGTGTAGGAATTTTTGTCTGGGAATCTGGGAATCTGTGTAGGAATGTTTTCAGAAAAAAATCGGAATCCAACCGATTTATATGTCAAAAAATATCTATATTTTGGACCGCAATAAAAAGGTTATGGAAGTTTCGGTGATCAGCGTAATGTGCTTTATTTTTCTTTGGGTAATTTGTTAAATTTTTTTGCAGTTTTTTTTTAATTCACTTTTCCTTGTAAGTATAAATAATATAAGCTGTATCTGAATCTATAAAGATTTAACCTAAATTATATATTAGGACCTTAATAAGCACTTTTTGTAATTTTTTATGATAGACATTTGCTCTGTTAATATTGCTCTGAAGAAATTGTTCTTTAGGTGAAATGTATCTTACACTTTTTAGAAACGTCTTTTACTTCCTTCAGATAAAAGGATATTTTTAAAGAGCTTAGGAGTACTTAACTCATTTTCCAGTTTCTATTTATGCAATCCGACTGGACATCAGCTACTGGCGATGGATTGCTAATCTCTCAGTGGCTGCCACTGCTTTAGGATATTATTGAATACAGTACTTGATAGTAGATGCCAGTACTTTAAACATAATAGTTTGTGTTTATTTATCATGATCAGGCAAATTAAAATAAATAGACAACACTTAATCCAAGGATATTAAGCAAGCATTACCTATTAAATTTGGTATCCTAACCAGGATTGCTATCATGAACTTCTTCTTTCTCACACACAGCATAGCCTGTTGCTTAAACTCCTTTACATAGTTACCTTACTGTTCACCACAGTTTATAGTTACAAAAATAAATTTAACTTTTGAGGGAGTGAAATACTCTCATTGTTTTGCCATATCCTTCCTTACGCCATTTGAGAGATGATAATGGGAAGTTGTCTATAAAGCCTTGAAAATTATTAAATGGAGGCTATTTTAATATAACTTGGACACAGATGTATAATTACTTAAACTTTTATGTATTACACTAACCCGGTGAAGTATATAAAAGAAATATTTAATTGCATGATAATTGCAATTTTTTTAAATAGATTAAAAAGGATACAAAAAAACATAATACATGCAACACAGAAACCTGGCTTTATTATAAAATTATATGATTTTATTCTATACTAGCTTCGTTCGCATAGACTACACTCGCTGACTTTTTTGTAGGTCTGTTTAATATCTACAATTATGTAATGCATTAATTTACTCAGCTTAGACCATTTAAGCCCCCGAATTGATTCAGCATGACCAGCTTTTTTTTATTTGCTCACGCAAACCCTAATCTAAAATTATAGTAAACTAATTTACTTCTTATAATATTAGCTATCTGTCAGTGAAAGTCACGTCAAAATCGGACTACCCGCTTCGGAGATTACCTGGAAGAAACTGACAAACAGGCATACATTTAAAAAAAAAATGTTTTATGTTATAGTTATCGTATATATTTTCATATGAATTTAGTAAAAAGCTGTTATTTTGACATCACAAACAGGCACTTCAATTTTATTAATTGTATGGATACAATATATACTTACAAAGTTTTCATTAAAGAGAAAAGGCGATATTTTACCGACTTTAAAAGAAAACAGAAGGGAACCGTGTATATAATTTACCTAAACCACAGCAAATATTAGCTAAATAATATATTGTGGCCTATTATTACGTAGAAACCAGAAATTATTGTAAATATTATCAAACACGTATTACCTAGTGTTCTTTGGTGTTAAGTTTTTTTTTTTATTTGAATAATTATAAATTCTAATTACATATGAATTATATATCATTTGAATAACAACATTTCTTTTACCTAAAATGATTTCTCATTTTATATTAGTAAACATCTTGCTGGAACCTGTGGAAGTCATACGCACTGGCAATATCAATATAAAATAACCCTTATGATTTACTGGATTGCATACCTTTTTAATTAAGAAAAAACGCGATCAGTAAGTTATTTGAAGAATAGGTTTAAACCGAAATCAATCCTACCTAAAATAGGTTAAAACCACATTTTCGTATTGTCCTGTCTCCTTTTCAAAAATTGGACCGATTTTAATATTTATTTTCATGAATAATTGTGTAATAATAAAAAAAACCTTTGGCTATGCTTATGTTAGGTTTTTCTTTTGTAATAATATCTATACTAATATAATAAAGCGGATTTTTTTTTTGTTTGTTTGTTTAAACATGCTAATCTCTGGAACTACCAGACGAATTCTTCTTCTTTTTGTATATGATAGCCTAATTAACGAGGAATAGTATAGGCTATCTAAAATTAGGCTACAATTCTTAGCTAGCCTTAAATGTTGGTTTTTGTTAAGTATGTCGGAAGTGGAAGCCCTCCTGAATTGCTTTATCCGCGTGCGCTGGCGTAATTACTAATAATATGTAAATATAATGTTCTACAAAAATATTATTTACTAATATATCAAAAAAAAAATCCACGATAGCATATGCATAATTCACAATTAAGGTTTTTTGCATTTTTAAAGATTATTTTTTATTAATGAGCTGGTGTAATGGTTAATGATTCATATACAATGTTAAAAAATTCGGGATATCATATGCCTATCTCTTATACATAAGCCACACTAAGGCATTTTGCCTCTTTTTTGGTGAAGATTAAAAATGTATTTATGAGCATTATTATTAGGTATGGCATATTAATCCTTACGAACAAAAGTTATTTCATAATGAATAAAATTTTATGAAGTTAAACTTTACCCTTTAAAGCATGTTATTTGGACACAGTTTAAGAGATAGTGAAAAATTAAAACAATTTGTACTTACGGGAAGTGGGAACAATTATGAAAGGCTAAACGGGTGCGTTGACATCGCGGTGTGTGTCGGATAAAATTAACACGAGTGAATCTGTGCGGCTCGGCTAGTTTGTGTGCTGGATATCTAATGACCGTGGGTGGTATTACTTACTGGGTAGTTTTAGTAATTTTAGAAAGCATATAATTTTTGTGATAGTTAATTTACGGAAATACACAAAATATATGCACATGGCAGTGGTACGTATGAATTGGATGGTATAAAGATATTTTCAACAAAGGAGGCTCACATTACGAGAATAAACAAGTTGAACGTTTGAACTTCTTTGGAAGCGCCTTTGATAAATACATTTGTCTCACTTTAATACTAAAGAGAAAATGAGACGAAAGACGTAGTTCTAATATTCACCACGCGCATGTGACGCCATTTGCAAATGAGCGCCATTTTCATATTAGAAACGTCAAAGATTGTTGCGACTTGATATGAGTTCAAACGTGGAAAATATTTTACTGTTTTCTCGAAAATGTGTTGAAAATGTTTTATGACACGCGTGTGAATGTTGGTTTTTACAAACTAGTGGCTGTGGTGAGCCCGAGACTAAACTCGTTTGTAAAAAAAAAACAATTTACCGCACTAGTATCATAAATAACTATTTCTCTGTCGCATTATATCCAGAGTTTAAACAGATCAAATAAGTCAGTATAGAGTAAACACCTCCCGCTTTGTCTGATAACAATGTATTATTAGCTTACTGTCAAATTAAATGTTAAAATTATACATTTTTGTCTTGTTTCATAGAGGGTAAAATTGACATATCTTATGACGGAAGAACTATATGATGAAGTTAGCTCTGAATAATAATAAACATGAATTAATATACCGGACTTTTATTTTTTTAATATTGAAAAACTAATTTGACGTTTTAGTATAAAGAAACATTATTTTAATTCGATTAAAGTTAAAATTTAATTAGTCAGTAAACAAAAATTACATTATTATTATGGATGACACGCTGTATAACATTTTTGGGGTTATTTTTGTTTTGTTAAACCAAAGAAGTACTACACGTATACATTATAAACACGCCAATGCAAAAACAATTTTTTAAAACATTTTTTAGTTCCAACATTAAACTAACATATTAATAAATAAAAACACTCTAGTATATAATTTACATGGTTGTAATAAAAACACCTTTAAGGCAAACAATTTAAACGTAACACCCAATATTTATCCAACTGAACACCCACCCGACTATTATTTTGAAAAACTATCTTTATCCCAGCGAAGACTTTGATTTTTGTTTCTTTACAAAGCTTTATATAAAGTCGTCCAAAGAACTTCGAGCTTATTTGTTTTTATAAAGTCGA
Organism: Saturnia japonica; assembly: GCA_033032175.1. NCBI lineage: Eukaryota > Metazoa > Arthropoda > Insecta > Lepidoptera > Saturniidae > Saturnia > Saturnia japonica. The sequence continues at coordinate 3,614,234 of CM065317.1, forward strand.
CAGAATTGACGATCGTACGAATATTCGCAAATGAGTCTTCAGTTTTCGAAAAGGAATTATTTAGACGGTATCAGTATTCTTGGAAAGTTTTATTCGAGTTAAATTCTACTTGAACAAGTATTTGTGGTATAAGTTATATAAACATTTTTTTAATAAACTGACTTTCCTTGTAATATATATCTCTGTGGAACTTAAAAAAAAACACCAGAAACATATCTGCCTAAATGACGTAAAATATTATATTAAAAAAACTCATAATAAATTATTTTTAAATCAATAAATAACATATAGATACGAAAGTTCTTAGATTTAAAAAAATTCAATAATAGATCAAATAAATATTAAATATCACGCGCTAATTACGACAAGTCCGGTGAAGCTGTCAAAGCCGCAGCGGCTTTAGGGCCCATAAGGCTAACAGTGTAGTCAGTTCTAAATAAAGTTCTAAATATGCTAATTACGAATTAATTATATTACTTCTTAGTTTTGTTTTTATTTATATTATTGACAATTCTTATAACCTATCAACTGAGGAATAACATATTCTTCTCGTGTAGAAAGATTCATAAAAAACTGTCAAGTTGTTTTAGAGGTAAACCTGAACATATAGAAATACAAAAAAAAATCATATTTCATATAATTATAACTCTATACGGGATGTATACTATTCGAAGTCCATTATTTAATTAATTAATAATATATACATTTATTAATTTATTTTAGTAATAATTTTAGTTTAATTGTTCGAGATGGATATGATGAAATTTTATCCTGAAGATTTCGTGAAATCATTTGCGCCGAGCTTTCATTATTTATACAAAAGTAACATAAGGTTCTTCAGTGACAATGAATCACTAACGAAGAAATATTGGCGATTTCTATATATACTACCTTGTATCGCACTACTGTACACCACATCTTTGATACACATCATCAATACACTTTCGCAGAATCAAATCTTTAAAGTCGCTTATTTAATACCACCGTTTTTGGTCTGTACACAAGGTAAGATCTTTATTTTTTTTATTCCTTTTTTGGACGACCAACTACCACTGTATCTAATGGAGTAAGCACAAGTACAATTCAAAAACAACGCCGACCTCCGGAGAGATTTATAATCTACCGGCAGTCGTTGCTGCCATGCCGGCCTTATCAAATAACTCTTCACGTTAACTTTGAAGAGGAGAGTACACGTTAGCCGGAGATGGTTACACATCTTCTCATTACGGCAAAGATATGAAGAAGCAAAGTTCTTTATTAATGCCGAGACCGAGGGAGAAAGGGAAAGAAAGGGTGAAGATGTAATTAGGTTGAATTATGAACAGCTCTTCAATACACTCGGCATGATACAGACGGTAGACTAAGTTCAACGACGTCGAAGTGATTCAATTAATATCTGCCTGGCTGTGGTGAGCAAATAATATAAGATCTTACAACTCTACAACGGATAAATAACCAATTAAAAATTACAGCGATACTAAAAGCATTAGTTTTACTAAAAAACATGTCAAAACTGTCGGAAGTTATAAAAGAACTCGGAAGCATATGGAGAACGACTGATATAACAGAAACACAAAATAAACACAAAATGCGGATATGGAAAAAAGTTAATTCTTGCAATCTAGGTAAGTCTGTACTGCAATTCATTATTTTATTATATAAGGTATAAGGTATTTCTTATCATATTTCACAATAAATCGAAGATCTGTAATTATTTGCACAGAATTTTGATGTTAACTTCATTAATCTTTGATCAAGTTAATTCTCGTTATCATTGGTAAATATCATGTTCAGTAAGGATAGGTAATCTACTATCATTGTCACTACCGGCACTCGCGCCGGCCACTTCCTCGTTTAAGCTTTCGCCGAATTACCGATTGTCTATGCATGATGCAAACCCTAAGTCGTCCCGGAGTTTCATTATTGCCCATACGATACAGAACTTATCGCATATCAATTATAGAGATAGTGAGTGGATGAGGAAAGCTTGGAAACTCGCATCACAGCCCATCCCTGTTGGCGCTGAACAGCATCATAGAACTCGGAAGCGGTGAGTTGGCGTGACATTTGTACGTCCTTTTCTCTCGTTTGATTCATTCGCAATTCGCTTCATAAGGGACTTAATTCGAATCTATGAGCATGGTAAATTGACGAGACCATCTCTGATAATAATGAGATCCTAATCCATCAATGGTCGCCGCTGTCATGCCGGTTTGCATTAATTTAACTGGATATGCACATGCTGATCCCGAAATGCGACACGCCAAAGCGAAACTATGACAAAGATTTCACCACATGCATGCTGGTCGCCCCAGATCCGGGAAAAACACCACGTGCAGATGAAGTTAACTTGGACTTCCCAACTTTAAAGAAGTAATTCGTCACTCTTATACCTCAAAATATACCCACCTATATATTTATTTATATCTTAATTGGGTTATGAATTCGGATCTTCACACCGAAAGTTAGGCCTATATCGCGTGGGATCACCCAATAATTCGATTTTAATTCTAAAGGGCATAATCCAATTTCTGTTCTAACTCCTTATACATTTTAGTTCTATATTGGATAAGTAGTCTTGGGACATTTCAATACCTCACGTCACCTGGATTGGAGACTTTATATCGAAGATTCATACTAGAACAAGACAGCGAACTACTGCTACCACTCTCTTGTAGTTATCCGCTTGCCACTTCAAACAATTGGTTGATCTATTTTTGCATTTATATTTTTCAATTTTACAGTAGTAAGTATTTCCTATTAAAATAATTAATTAACACCCAATGCTTTAGGGACATAGGTAATGAGATTTCTCAAAAACTTTCTAAACTTTATTGGGTGAGATAGATTCTTAGAAATCCTTTGATGAAGACGAATCGATAACCGAAGATCGACCGAACAGCCCGTGTTTATAGAATGTGTTTTTAAGTAATGTTTTATGAGGGATGTTTTTCCGAATTTCTATTATCTAGGATAAAATAAATTTAAATTTATCTCTTTGGAACATTGGCTCGACCGCTCTCTTTTGTTGTTGCCTTCCGTTTCCCTGACATTGAACCTGGCTCTGTCGATAATCAATTAGAATTCCGTCGTTCATAACTTTTTAAATAATATTTGATTGGCATAAGCCTTACTTTGCGGAAATCCATCGTAATTACTTTATCCGAACATCCTTTGGTCCTTCCACCTGAAAAAAGATTAACGGTTCGTCTTTCTGCAAATAAAAGACGAACCATTAATCTGTTTTAGCCGGAAGTAGCAAAGAAAATTCGGATTAAGTAATTTTTAAATAATTTAAGTCTAAAGATGTATATGATGGTACAGTGGTCGCGTGTACAGACACGCATCGATCGTTGTGAGTTCGAATCCCTGCAATAGGCGTGAGCTTTCAATGAAGGAAAACATCATAATAGAATCATGGCATGGTAATAGGACTTTTTATAAAGTCCGCCACCCACTATCTACCACCCTCAAGTTGAAAAATCTGTCACTAAGCATCTATAGGCGTATTCCAGCTGCTGCATATGAGAGCCAGTTCGCACGTTGAACAATAAAATTAGTATCTTTGTTTGGTTCCTTAACTATAATTATTTTAAGTAAATAAGTCACTGTATTGTTATTGTAAATATGATTGCAGTGTTTCTCTTCGTATTCGTATATGTAGGGAGTGAGCTGATAATGATAACTCTTTGCGCGATCCTCGCAATAGAATTTATCCTATTACAAGAGGATTTGTTGCGCCTAAAGCCAGTTACGAATAAGAAACGGGACGACGTGGGATTTGAAGAAAACGACAGCCAAAAAACATTAAGGGAATTTATAAAGAAACATCAAAAGCTGATCGAGTTAGTAATACAATGTTATATTTTCACAAAACGGTTATTGCAATTACATGTCTATTAGACATTTCAACCAAAACATTCAATTTAATAATTAAAATTATTTTTCTTTAGGCGCGTAATGAAAAAGGAATATAAGAGTGAATTTTTACAATAGGCGCGAACATTGTAACAAAAAGTCTATTTTTGGTCTTATTTTATTATGCTGAAGATAGTCACATCACACTCGATGTTATGTGAGTAAAGAAATATAACTTCTAATGCATCCACTTTTTATTACTTTTCATTTATTATTCTTTTCTTTTTTTTTTGAACTAACTATACTGTTAGCCTTAGGGGCCCTATCCAAATACAGAGCCACTGCGGCTTTTACAGCTTCACCGGACTTGTTTATTATTCATATTTATGCATTGATATTTATTGTTATTCATTGTTATTCGTAGTCATTTAAAGTTATTACAGTTATCTATCGATTTGTATTAGGTTTAGATATAATAAATTATCTTCCAAAGTTCGTTTTTTTCTTCAGATATCAAATATATTGAAGTTATTAAGATGAAAAGTGGTATTATACATCAAAAAACATTTAATTAAAATTTGATACGTCAACATATTAGTCCAAGAAAATTATATTTTTAATATTATTTATATTAGAGCGATGTGGATAGTATTTTTTGGAATTGATAGTAATACGTAAGTAGTTCAAGAATTGCCATATTTCGAATAATTTCAAAGGTGGTTATGGAAAACATCGTAAGTAGCTTAAGCGCTTGAGAAAGAAATCTCGTTATAAATAGCGCTTAAATTACAGATACGTCTTGAATTGGCAGGCTAATTATATGAGATACTGATATAAATAAAATGTTCTACAAAAATATTAAAAAAAAAAAATAGCTTGTAGGATAGGATCATCAGGGGGATGCTGTACTCTATCTACCTACAAGGCTTCGCTGTATTAATTTTGATGCTGGAATACTATGAAGCCATAGGCGTTTTTTATTGATTGTAATAACCAGTACTACACAAAAGTTCACGAATTTATAATCTTATTTAAATAATACACGTACATTTCTAGTTTATGTTTATGCTTGGTTTAATTTCCGTATACGCTTTATTGGCTTTTACGACTTGGTTTCTTTTCTATTTACAGGCTATCGCGAAAACTAGATGACATATTCAATTCTATGATTTTTGTCGACTTGCTCTTCGTTGGCATCACAACTTGTTTCTTCAGATATGCAGGACAAGTGAGCAATTTAATACTAAGAACATTTTTTTTTTCATAATTACTAAATGTTTTTATTTCATATTTTCGACTTCGTCTGCGTATTATTGGATATACATAGACAAATGTCGGGATTAAAACTATGTGTATGGTGGCCGCGATCCCTATCACACCACTATATCACTGCATATGCACCGGCTGATTTCGGAACACGACAAACCAAAAGAAAATCATACATGGGTTTATCACTGTGTGTATCGTATTGTGATTATAATATCAATCTAACACATTAACCAAAACTTAAAAAATAAAATCCCAATAAAACTTGTAAAATAATTAAAATCATCCCTTATTGTACCGCCTTGCGGTGAGGTTTTTAGAAAAATTTGAAATCCCTTTTATTTCTTACCAATTTTCATATCCCTATTTCTGACATGGTGAGTTCTTCATACAAACTTTCATCCAAGTTTTATTTTCACCACATGTGGGATAACACATTAAAATAATTCACTTGTAAAACTGTATAATTCAGATAATTTACAATAGAGTATATCGCTTAGAATAAATAAACTCCCGCGTGCCGCGGTCGACAGCGCACGTCATATTTCAATCATATAATAAAACAGTAATTTTGCTGTACTGCGTAGTTAAAGAGTTTAAAACACTTCAAACAATCTGTTTGAGCCGAATTATTGTTGGATCCTTTATCGCCAATCACAGGGATAAGAGTTCTCACTACCAACAGATGCGCGCAAAACAATTTGAATTTGCTGCAGCCAACATAAAAAAACAATGCCCCATCCAATAACCTCGATAGATTTATCACTTTGCGGTAGGTTGGTACGAGTTCGAGTCCGTTCGTTACTTCGCTCTGGAAACTGAGGTTCTAATTTATGGAACTAATAACTAATAAAATATTCTACAAAATAAATGCATCCTTTTCACCGCGCAGCAGATGTTGGTATATTGTGTTGGTAACATGCAGAATAAACTCTAACGACCGATACATTTATATTTGTATTGTTATGGATGGTGCTGTGACGAATTTTATAGCTCGGACCTTATGGTCTGGATGGAGCCTTAGACTACCGCCAGGTTAGTGAGATTATTCTTTCTTTGATATTGGTGAGAGAGGATCCAGTGGTATAAGCCTAAGCTACCGGTAATTTGCTACTTACCCCGCATACCGTTCTGTTGTCGTTATATAGTGGCCGAATTTAGTAAAATTCCCAGATCGCTGTTACACAATCATAAAAAGAATACTGGTCTATCATTTATAAATAGAATACATTTCTTATTAAGTACATATAAAAACATCAATAAATCAACAAACCGAATGGCGAGAAACCGATGTAATTTCACAATTACTGCACATGCGCATAATAAATCAACAAACCGGTTGTCCTGGAAGCCGATGTGTTACTAAATAAACTTGGACTGATTATATAATGAGTTTATTGATAAGATTAAAATTAACAAGAAGAGAACACTGGAAGACACGTAAATGGCCGTATTTTAGGTTTGCGAGTGGAGAGCGCTGTTGAGACAGTGTTGCAAGGTCATGATTTATATTTTTCCAACACTCCCTCCAAATTTTAGCCTTGATTACAATAAAAAAACATCCTACTAGTGGCGCGTTATTTTCTCAGAATTTTAGTTATACAGTTATACATAAAAAAATTGTTTTAGTCTGAGGCAACATTACTTTATCCCTAAAATATTTAAATTTCACTTTACACAAAGCTTTTGTAAATATATCTGCTATCTGATTTTCAGTACTTGACATACTTGAGATTTATTAATTTTTCTTTCACAAAATTATATTTGACTTCTATATGTTTACATCTCTTATGATAGTTTGAATTTTTAATTAAACAAATAGCACTTTGATTATCGATATTAATATTGATACTATCTTGTTGATATTCTGATATATCAAGCATTGACTGTCTAATCCAGAGAGCTTCTTTGGTAGCACTACAGGAAGCCATGAATTCGGCCTCTGTAGTTGAGAGTGCGACGGTCGGTTGTCGTTGACTGCTCCATTCTTCATAACGACATATCCTGTTGTTGACCTTCTTGTATCTGGGTCATTGGCGTAGTCTGCATCAGAGTAACATTCGATAATTTTACTTTCATTTGATCTGAAACAAAGTCCAAAATGTTTAGTTTCTTTTAAATACTTGAATATTCGTTTGACAGCGTTCCAGTGTGTTTGGTCATAGCTGTTGAAAAATCTGCTTGATGTGCTCACTGCATACATAATATCTGGTCTGCTCACTATGGCAGCAAACATGAGAGACCCCACTGCTTCTCTGTATGGCAGCTCCTTCCCATTGCTATGTGCAATACTTTTCTGTAATGTGACGTGTGGGTCAGCTGGTATGCTGTTTGGGTTGGCATCGCACATATTAAATTTTGTTAGCATGTCTTCAATATATTTTTTCTGATGAACAAAAATATAATCATTATGTTGTTCAATTTGCATACCTATGAAGTTTAATGAGTTACTAATTTTAATATTAAATTCGTTCTTCAGGTCTGTTAAAAGCTTATTAATTAAATCTGAATTTGAAGGCAGCAATAGTCCATCATCGACATAAAGCAATAAATAAATTTTAATTTGATTGGCAAAGCTCACATAAACACATCTATCAGCATGACTGTTCACAAAGCCATATTTCTTCAAAACAAAGTCAAACTTAGTATTCCAGCATCTAGGTGCCTGCTTTAAGCCATATAGCGATTTATTAAGTTTGCATACTATGTTTTGTTGAACAGTAAGGCCCTCAGGCGGCGTCATGTAAATGTTTTCTTCTAATTCACCATATAAGAAAGCAGTCCTTATGTCAAATTGTTTTATGACCATGCTTCTTTCAGCTGCAATAGATAGTAATAAGCGAATAGAGTCATACCTGACAGTTGGTGAGAATGTCTCAGTATAGTCAATGCCACTTTTCTGTGCAAAACCCTTAGCACAAAGCCTTGATTTGTACCTTGTTCCTGTTGTTTCATCCTTCACTCGAAAAACCCATTTACAGCCTATAACCCTGGCGTCAGCTGGCTTCTCTATTAATTGCCAAGTGCCATTGTCATCATGTGCTTTCAGTTCATCTTTTATAGAATCCATCCACATTTGAGAGTCTTTAGACGACAGTGCTTCAGCATACGTCTGAGGAACATTGCAAGGGGACACATGATTAGTACATAGGTAAGAATTGAGTTCATTTTTAGTGTTGTTCTGTTTACGAGGACGAAGTGTGACATTTGATGTAAGAGGACACTCAAGCGACTCCTCGGGTTCATAGTTTGAGTCATTGTCAGAGTATGAAGTATCACTGAGCTCAATTGATGACTGTGTGGACATATTTAAACTATTGTCAACATTATCAGATAAATTATCATTACATACTTGTTGATTTGATAAAGGAATTGTTACCAAATTTCTTTGTATAGAGTTTTCTAAAAATATAACATCCCTGCTCTTTGTTATAGTTCTAGTTTTAAGATCAAACAATCTATAACCTTTGGTGTTTTCACAATAACTTAGAAAAATTATTTTAATTGATTTAGAGTCCCACTTCTTGGTTTTCTCCTTAGGTATGTGCACCATCGCCTCACAACCAAAGATTCGCATGTGACTTATGTTTGGTTTACAGCCACTCCACTTCTCTTCAGGTGTCTTGTAGTCTAAGGATCGTGTCGGTGAACGATTTACTATGTAGGCTGCATGTATGTATGTATGTAGTCATTATTGCCTCAGCCCACAGAGTTTTCTGTAAGTTAGCATTTATTAACATACATTTAGCTTTTTCAAACAAAGTTCTGTTCATACGTTCAGATAGACCATTCTGTTGAGGTGTGTATGGGGTTGATGTTTGATGTTTTATACCAGGCAACTTTAAATATTCAGTAAATTTTTTGTTTATATATTCAGTACCATTATCAGTTCTTAGTATTTTAATTTTCCTGTCAATTTGATTTTCTACAAGGCATTTATACTCTTTAAATTTGTCTAGACATTCTGATTTTGACTTTAATATAAATACATATACTTTTCTAGAATAATCGTCTATAAATGTTAGAAAATACCTTGCATCTCCTAATGACTTCACCTCCATAGGCCCGCCCGCATACATCGGAGTGAACAAGTTCTAGCAAGTGAGTTGCCCTGGAACCTTCACTTGTAAATGATAGTCTTGCCTGTTTCCCTTCAATGCATGAGATGCAGGTCATCATGTTGCTCGGAGATATTTTCACACCATTAGTATGGTCTTCCAGCTTCTTTAGGTCGCAGAAGTTGAGGTGACCTATCCGTTGATGCCATAAATCAAAATTATTATTAGTATTTTCAGATATAAAAGCTTGAACAGAAGATATATCTAACCTGTACATATTATTAATAAGTTTCGCTGTTGCTACTTGCTCCTTGTTTTTATTGAATATCCTGCAACCATATCTGTCAAATTTCACTGAACAACCGTTATTTATTATTTGACTAACAGAAATAAGATTGATTGCTATCTCAGGGACATAAAGTACATTTTGTATATTAATTGTGTCTATTTTTATATTTTTATTGACTACATTTATATTTACCTTTCCACAAGATTTTACCTGGAGTCTCTTGTCATCAGCCACTGTAACAGTGCTGATCGGAGGCGTCCTTTGATCATAGAGCCAGTCACTGTGTGCTGTCATGTGTATTGATGCTCCAGAGTCAATGTACCAGCTGTTATTTGATACATCACCATTATTCGTTGTGGCGGAGAATACGGCTGCATATCTAGAGATTTCTTGCTTTTTATTTCTACAATGTTTACTAATATGACCATATTTGTTGCATGTAAAACATCTAGGCCCCTTGCCTTGGTATTCAGCTTTACTAATACTGTTGTTCTTCATATTTTTTAATTTTGTATAAAAAGCAGATGAATCCGATACTTTGACCTCTTGTAATATTTTTGTTTTGACATAATCTGTACTGATAGACACACCAGAGCTTTCCATAGCCATAATCATTGGCTTGTAAGTGTCCGGAAGGCCGGCAAGCAATAATGTGCCCAGCCACTCATCACCTACATCAAAATTTATATTTCTTAACTTATGTGCCGTTGAGATTACCTTGTTTACATATTCTTCAACATTAGTGCAACTGTTCATACTTGTATTAATCAAGTCTCGAAGTAGACCAACTTTTCTTTTTAAGCCAGAGTCATCAAAAACACTTCGTAGGTTTTTCCTTACCTCCTTTGCGGTTTTGGCATCTTGAACGTGTACATAATTTAAAGGATCGATGAAAAGAATAATTTTTGACCTTGCTTTGACGTCTTTGATTTTGTCCACGTCGCTATCTGTTGAACTTTCAATGCAATCCCGCAAATCCTCGAGTTGTAGTAACGTTTTCACAGCAAAACTCCATGTTGTATAATTATCTCTGCCGATCAGTCTCTCAATTGTAATTCCGTTAATACCAGACATCGTGTTCTACAAAAGGTTGACGGGCACGACGACACGTTTTAAGTTTGAGGTTATTCTGTATTGTTTTATCGGTTATCAATTATTAAACTCGCGGATTATATAATATAATCATGCCTGGGCGCATAGCCTGTTACTAAATAAACTTGACTAGAGAACACTGGAAGACACGTAAATGGCCGTATTTTAAGTTTGCGAGCAGAGAGCGCTGTTGAGACAGTGTTACAAGGTCATAATTTATATTTTTCCAACACGATGTCATTTCACCATTACTGCGCATGCGCATTGGCGTTCCCATATTTTCTTCTTACAAACTTTCGTCCCCTATTTTCTTTCGTTAAAGTTCGCTACAAAAAGTAGTCTATATCCTTTCCCAAGGTATAATCTATCTCTATACCATAATTCATCAAAATTCATTCAGCGGTTTAGGTGTAAAACCGTATCAGACAGACAAACAGAGTTGCATTCGCATTTATAATATAATAAAACCAGCTTTTCCCGGTGACTTCATCAGTGTTATAACACTGTTACAATACAAAGTTTGCAATTAGTTCCGAGGTTTATCGTAAAAATGTTGTGTCTACATAAAACATCTGCGCCTGATGGTAAGCAGAGAAAAATCAATGAAAAAGAAACAGTGACCACCGAGGGTTCAGCAATTCATCGCTGAAGACCAGTGGAGGCCAATATTATTCCAGCCTGCAAACTTTTCGGCAATTGGATATACACATGCTGTTTCTGAAACGTAAGCCAAAAGAGATTAACTATGGCATGCATGGTGTTGCATGCTGGTATGGCTTCTTCTAATACCCACCTGACAAGCTACCACCGTCAAGTTAAAAATCTGTCACCAAACACCAATAGGTGTGTTCCGGCAGCTGCAGCTTGAAGATAGGGTTGTCTTCCATTAGACTAATATTTTGGGCCACATCGTCAGTTAAGATCTGGTGAGACTGTGGCTACAACCTATAGCGATTTAAAAAATGATTCATAGGCGCAGTGAAAAAAAATCTGCTGCAAAATTATACTGAAAACCGAGATGCGATGAAAGGTGAATTCAACGAGTTGCTTCAATAATAGTTGAAATATGTTTCTTTTTTTTTAATGACGCTTTAGCTCAAAATAAGGAACGATACCGTTAAAGTTTTTCCAAAATTTCCATTTAGCCAAATGGTTAGGTAATTTTAGCCTGCAGTAAAATCCGCAGTGTGCAATAAGCCTAAGTTAACAAAAGCTTAGAAACAGACTATGCAGCAAATGAGAGTTCACCGCGGAATGGGCCGCTGAAGACTTACATAATTTTAACAGTGTTATAAAATTAAACTCGAAAGTTAGCGGACAAGTTTCTGTTGCAGTTCTCTAGAGGCCCGACTTATATGTTAAGCAACTACATAGCAGTGTTTTCGTCCATGCTTCCCGTACTGTATCTGTGTTATTACGGAGAGTTGCTTACTGGAGCGGTATGAGCTTTAAACTTTACAACATTCACAGAACAAAGACCGTGGAGTTTGTTTGATAATTTCCCGTATTTTATGATACTTTGCAGAGTGCTGGTATAGGTGATATGGTTTATCAGACTTTATGGTACGAAGCGGGCTCTCAGTACCAAAAAACCATACGATTAATTATCCAAAGGTAATTATTATTTATTTTAGAAAATTTCCTGAGAGTTGTTAGACTTAAATGGTTGTAGGAGTAACGAAAGGCTGATAAGACCGAAGAGTTCTCAAGTGGCGACCGCATTCTGAAAGATTCAGCGTGAACCCAAAAATAGGGAGAATCAGCTAGATGGAAGCACCGTAGAACCGGTTATTAAGCCATCTTTGGAGAAGGCCTTTATCCAATTGACATCTTTTGATTGAATGGATGGATGGATAGAATAGATTTTTTTATACCACGACGGTAGCAAACAGGCGTGCGTACGTGATGGCATCCATCTGGTGGTAAGTGGTCACCGCAGCCTATGGATGCTTACAATAACAGAAGCATCACATGCACGTTGAAGAAGCCCTTATTGTAGTCCAATGGAAACACCTTATCAGGGAACTCAAACCATGTCTGAAGCATTTTCGAAAGGAAACTCCCGTGAAACTGGACTGTCCGCGACCTTTTAGACTCCAAATTGTAAGGATGCATTCCTTATATGATATGTTTTTGAAATAGCTGTGGATTTCGGATATTGATACTGCATTACTGTTGAACCTTGCTCGTTAATTTGAACTCTGTTTACGCCTTATTGTAATGTGTCAAAATGGCCATTATATAATCTTTGTACTATATTATATATATATATATATATAAGGTATTATAGTTCAATTGCAAAAAAAAAACGAATACGGCATACTACTTTGAAAAAGTACTTACAATGTAAACTTCTTGATCCAAAATTTCATCAAATTACGTTAATTTTAACATTCAATGATATTTTCAGATCACAGACTCCTTGTTATTTGACATCTTTGAGATACGCACCTATAACTCTGAATATGTTTACAAAGGTAAGGGTACATTATCTATATAATTAATACGTGAAGCAAGAGCTTTCGGTACCATTTTAAACGTATTGCGTGCACGTAAGACTGTGAGATTTGGCATGGTTAAAGTTTATATGGAGAAGGAGTGCAGAAAGTTAAAATTCATCTATAATATCTGTTACTAATATATTAAATGAAATAAATCAATACTACCGATCATAAACCAACCAGTGCCATTGAACTTAGACCTCCTAAAATATTGCCATTGTCACTCAACGAAAAGTGACAGCAAGTGTTATAGATAATACTCATTGTTTAGGTTCGTGAATACTGCGATCACTAGTATTTTGAAATGCGTAAGTTGACAATTTCTTGTTCCTATTAAAGGTTCTCTAAAAATTTTTACACTTTTGTATATATCTATCACCATTGTCTGTCGTGATTTGTACAAAAAACTTTTACGTAATATATTGGTATGTTAAACACCTATTTCTTAATGTATCATGGAAAAGTGATGGCACCCAGGACAATGGACACACTAAGTTTATCTGACTGGATCGCAACTATCATACACCAGGTGAAACATGCTTAGGTTTGATGCGTATTCTGGAATCCGTCAATATATATCCAATAATTAAGCAAGGTGGTAGGGATTTGTAAAAGCGGTTTCGCAACCGCCATAAGCTCAGTGACTTTCCTCTATTGGATTTTTATGATCTCAGATCCATAGTTCACAATTCGAATGATAGATATGCGTAATTCTTATTTTCTGATTTTCTGGAAGGTTTTCTAGAAAAAAGCCTGATAGGTTGTGCTGTAATCGATTACTGACTATTGGAAAGGGAAAACAGAATGCAGTTTGCTGGGCCAGATAGTTTTAAATAAAATTAGCTTGGTCGGCAGTGGAAAGATTAGCCAGTCAGTGATGTTGGAATCGGGATTGACTGCCCAGAGTGCGCTAATGAACTCAAGTATCACATCAGTTTTCATGCATCACCTTGCTTCATCCCCTAAGGAAGAAAATAATTTATTAAATAGGGGGTCAAAATAGAGTTATTCCTGAGATGTAGCCGAAAAAAAAACCATCGAGGCAACAGCTTAATTTTAAGAAGCATATAAATTTCTTCACGTAATAATTTTACAAACCATAAACATACGGTTTTATGGAGTCTCACTTGTTCAAACGAATTGTGTTTTTATTTTTGTGTTCCAGGTAATGAGCACGACTTGGTCATATATCTCGCTTATGAACAGCATATACGGCGATGAGTTGTAAAAAATATATTATATTATTACCCTACCTCTTCAAACATAAATATGGCTTCAAAGCCAAAGGAATTACCTACCTTAAGCGAAATAGTAAAGTTATTTTTATTATCAGGAATTTCATTTCATTTCCGATTACATCGTCTTATTTTCCCAATTTTATAACTCAAAATGAGTTTTTTTTTCTTATGAATATAACTCATAAATAATATAAGTACACAAATTTGTAAGACTCATTTGTGATATACATAGTCGTGGTGGTAAAGTGGTGTAGACCGGCGGAATATCGATTCGATGTTTGTAGGTTCGAGCTCTGGCGAGTATCAAAGGTTTTTACGAAATTCGTGTACGTTTACTAATTTTTAAACAGTATCGTCTGACAGTGAAGCAAAATATCGTAAGGAAACCTAAACGCTTGAAAAATGTTATTGTAACTCCACAGTATGTTGGAAAAATGCAGAACTATGGATTTCTTGGCTTTTGAATTTATCATTACGTTGTGAACTGGCGTAGCGATTAAGCCTGTGACTTCCCCAGGAAGAGGCCTCTTTGCCCAGCAATTGGGACATTGATAGGCTGGTATGATTATTATTTATTACTAGCTGGTAAAGCAGACGTTAATTGTTTTGTTCTTTCCAATAATCACACGATCGATATTTGTTTCGATGGCGTCTACACGACAAGCAATTTTAGGTGTCGCAATCTTTTTTAATAAAAAACACCGCGTACGATCCGTCTCCACGGCAGCGACAATGACACTTTATGTGCAACTCGATGTCGCTGCGGTGTACACTCGGTCTATAGACTTTAATGACGAGTGTCGTCGTGTACTTTAACCTTAATATAAGATGCCAGTAACCCATTTGCTGTAGTAACATTTAACTTTTTACGTTAGTAGAAAAACAAATTCAAAATATCAAGCAAACAAATAATAAAAGAAGCCATTTTAGTAACATATAAAATAGATTTCTCTCCAAACGTTCACGAAGCCGTCAAAAATTGATATAGGTAGTGTTACAAAAGTTACAGTTATATTTTTTCCCTTACCATGATATCTTACATTTCTATACTTACGTTATATTTGAAATAAAATGTAAAATTCGACCAGCGACTTTTTGATTATAGACTATTACATGTTTTACACTTGCAGTATGAACATTAAAAATTAATATTATATCGCTTGCTGTCACTAATTGTCAATGTTAATGTTTTGAGGGGTCTAAGTTCAATGGCGCTAATTGTATATCCGTAGTATTCGCAGTATTATGTTATCTATATACATATTATTAATACGTGAAGCAAAAGCTTTCGGTACCTTTTTAAGCGTATTACGTGGGTACCTTTTTAAGCGTACCTATTGCATGCACGGACGACTGTGAGATTTGGCATTGTTAAAGTTTATATGAAGTAGGAGTGCAGAAAGCTAAAATTTATTTATAATATCTGTTGCTAATATATTAAATAAAATAAATTAATACTGCGAATCCTAACCTAACCATGTCATTGAACTTAGACCCCCAAAATATTGACATTGTCACTCAACGAAAAGTGACAGCAAGTGATGTAGATAATACTCATTGTTTAGGATCATGAATACTGCAAATCTCAAACAGAAAATAGTCTATGATCAAAAAGCCGCTGGTCGAATTTCGACATTAGAGCGATCGCTACTTTTATTTAATGTATCAGTAACACATATTATTTATAAATTTTAGTTTTCTCCGTTCCTTCTCTATATAAACTTTAAGCATGCCAAATCTCGTAGTCCTCCGTGCGCGTAATTTGTTTATAAAGAAGTCCGAAGTTTTCTCCTCACGTAATTAATATAATATACCTATCGCATTTTATATTTTATTCTAACGATATTAATGCATTCAGTGAACAAAACAGTGTTCCATCAAATCGAGGTTCGAGAAATAAAAAAAATAATACGTTTAGCGTTGTATCCACAATTTTAGGTAACGAAAACCTGATAACCTGGTTGGCCTAAGATAGTAAAACGCTAAACATAGTGAGAGGACTGACTCTCAAGTGCAGCTACCAGTCACCACCAGAACATATCTATAGGTGCTTGGCAATCGATTTTTAACTTGAGGGAGCTAGCTAGCCAGGCGGGCATTATGCACCTAGAACTATTGAGATAATAATACCTACATAAGTACTACGTACTAGAGACGACACCTCAACTAGATTGTTTGAAACACGCGTTCGGGTGCATACACTCACACTCGTTTAGTTTATGCCGGGCAATTGCTGCAATTACACGTGAGTACTAAATTTTACTTCATCAAATATACCTTTCGATAAATAAAATTTTTGTTTTTTAGGTCAAAACTAGATTTTTCTGTCGAGCTCAGATCGTCATTCCTTAATTTTAGCCACGCGAATGCCCCGCGCCCTCTGTATCAAGTGGAGCACAATTTTTGTTCGTAGTAGCTGCTCTAGAAGGTACATAACACCTCAATGCCTACAACCGTCAGCATTCACCATGATGATTTCCTTCACTGAACGCTAAGGTTCATTGCAGAATTTCGAATTCACTGCGATCGATGTGGTGTTCGTTCACGCTACCATCGTGGTTTCACTCACTTCAAAGTGGGTATTATATGTACCGCACCAAGTAACTTATCTTATCTTATAATACTTTATATTGTAAACTTTTTAATAATTTTAAAATTAAAGTTACTTTTATGCACATATTATTTTGTACCTGGTTTCAAATTTTTTTTATCTAGTGAGCCTTGCAGTAGTTGCATATGATGCGTAAAATACGACTTAATAATTTACACATATAAATTAGTTTATATAATAGCACACTTTATACACAACTCTGTAGGTTAAGCGTACAGCTGATGCGTTTTGCTTCTCTATTTTCCTTTCTTTTTCTCGTCAAACACACTCATACACTGTTGACTCACAGTACCAACCTTTAAAAAAATGGATTGGTACCATCTGACGGCCAACTCAAACACCGCGCACGCTCATTGGTCAAATCAAATAGCTCGCGCTTCCCCAACTTCCTGTTACACACTTCCGTCCCTTTTTACGAAATCTGTCCCACAGATTGCAGTAAAGCGAGAGGAAAGATGTTACAGATCAATAAAAAAAAAAAACAGAAATGTCTTATACTCGTGGTAGTGGTCAGCGGAAAAATTTACATACAGCGTTAACAAAATTGACTGAAGTAAGAATGACGAATGGTTTCGGCCATTTGTATGACCTACCCTTGCTCCCCATTTATGTAAATAACAAGGATTTTGTACATCGCAATTTCCGTCGATTTCTTTACGGATCTTCGTACGAGTTTATTGATATTATAATATTTTATATCTGATAGCTGCAGATTTGTAGATACCGCCTGAAGCTACCTGTTAATAAACTTGTTTATAAAAAATTTGAAGTATTATAAAAAAGTTACCGTCACGGGACGCCCGGCGGATGTAAAACGACTTAGTAGATATTTAAAAAAAACACGGGGTAGTCAACATGAAACATTGAAATGGTCCAGTATGTCTATTAAAAAAAAGAAATCGGCTCTACACCGTCAACGTGGGGTCGAAAGCGTCGCCACGCCAAAAGCCGGCAACATTGGAACCGATGCGTCGCCACACCGACAACAGGACTGCCCGCCGCATTAGATGCTTTGCATCAAAAAAATATATAGATTTAAAAAAAAATACATATTAACATTTGTTATGTAAGCTGTTTTTAAGTCCCGACGCAAACAGAGAGGTGTAATAAATTTAACATTTAGGTACATATGTCATATGTACATAAGTAATTATGATTTTGTTTTTTTTTTTTTTGTTTTTTGTTAAATAGAACATTCTTAGTGCAAGCGCGCACGGATGACTTGTCGCCATAACTATTTCGACTCCCTTGTTAATTGTATGGATAAAACTGTTTTCTCAAATTATAAGATGCGCGAATCTCTGTACACATCCATAGGACCGACCAAGGATGACGAAAGTAGCACTTAGCTATAATTTAAAAAAAATATTTCATAATAACATTAGCTCTTTTCTAGTTGTTGAAGGGATTTCAACAACTTTCACATGTCTGATTAATTCGAAATTTGGTATTGCAAGAACGTGACACCAGCTAATTCCTCGGCAACTTACAGCAGAAATGTCGTGTTCTGTTCATTGGAATGCTCTCAATGAACAGGTTATTTACAATTTGAGTTTCATGTCACTTTTTTTTTTTTTTGTATAGAAGTAAAGAAAGAAAGAAAAAAAATATTTATTGTCACAAAGATACACAAACAAAAACAAAAACATGAAACAATAAATAACCTAATAAAACATAAAGTACTTAAAACAAAATCAAGACAAAATAGACGATGCGACAAAAAGACTTGGCATCAGCTTTTTGTCGCCCGTGAGGAACAATCACCAAACGACGCTGTTTTTCAGCCAAATCTTCAGACTTAACTGGTAATAGTTTGAAACATCTCATAGAGATTACGCGCTGAAATTTAGTTAACATCTGATCATGGTAGCAACAACAAAAACAAAAAAAAAATGTAAGACCTAGTTAAGTAAGTAAGCAAGCCTGGAAATTACGGTCTGCCAAGAATTTAATTAAATTTTGAATTCAGTCAATAGAGTAATAAATAAAAATTTAATATATTAATTTTTGCCTTTCTAAGACTATTATTTTTAAATGCTTCTTATAAGCGAAACTAACTTTAAAACGTTAAAGAGGAGGTATACCATTTCAAATTAAAATAACACATACAGTGCATTAAGGTTACACACAAGCATACGGCCCACCTGATGGTAAACGACTACCGTAACCTATGTACGCTTGTAATACTATAAATATCGCCAACGCGATGCTATCCTTGAACCCCCTACCACAAGAAATTTTAGGAACCCCACTCACTACAGAAACACAAATTAAGGTTATTTGGCTGTGATCGTCTATAGGGTGGAAGTATTCTACCAGTCGGATTGTCCTAAGTAGAGAAAAATCTCAAAAGAAATTTCTCTGTACCCTACCTTTCCTGTACGTTTAAAAAGTTCGACAAACAATGAATAATTTATAAGGTCTTAAATGTTAAATATTAAAAAGGGATGGATTATTTATCTATACAATACAAATAATAAAATTGAAGTGTCTGTTTGTAATGTCAAAATAACAGCTTTTTACTAAATGCATATGAAAGTATATACGACACATATAACAAAACACCCATTTTTAAAATTTTTGTCTGTCTGTTAGCCCGTCTGTCTGTCTGTCTGTTTGTTGCGGGTGATTTTCGAAACGGTTAAACCGATTTTGACGGGACTTTCACTGGTAGATAGCTGAATTTATAGGGAGTATTTTAGGCTACTTTTATTTTAGAAAAAGAATTAGGGTTTCGCACAAATAAAAAAAACTGATCATGGTGAATCAATTCGGGCGCTTAAATGGCTTACACTGGTTGAACCATATAAAATATAGCAGATCAATGTAGTAAACAAAAGTAGACATTAAAAAGACCTACAAAAAAGTTTGGGAGAGTATATGTCTGTCTTCTAAGGAACGCCCACAATAAGTATTTTCGTCTTTAAAATAGCCGGGAGCGGGGGAGCAAGATTCGCGTGGGCATTCTGTAGTCCACGTGAGCGAAGCCACGGGCACAGCTAGTATAAAATAAAATACGAAATAAGTGTACCATATGGTACTTATATATTTCAATAAATATACACACACACACACAACGCACATATAAATATATCATCACAATTATAAATTCGCCCCTTCAGCCTTTAGCTGCGTGCTCATGCCTATATCTAAAAACAAACTGAATCGTGACACTAAGGTGTTCTACAACCTTTTTGTCATCTTCCTCAATGTTGTAAAATGGGTTACTGTGCACGGTTTTCCTCTTTAAAAATGGGACTAATATACGCTTTCCAATCTCGGCAATAAAACAGCTGGTGTTGCAGCTGTCGATAGGTTACGTTAACCTTTTACCATCACGTGGGCTATTAGTCTGTTTGATGCTTTATTGATATAAAAATATGAAATGATCACTGAAAGATATCACAATGAACTGCAAAATGAGATTCACATTGATTATGCTTAAAAGGACCGAAAATCTTATTTCACTATGACTTTTGTACTTCATCTTGTACATTGTACTAATAATAAATAACTTTTAAAATCTTCTAAAAATCTAAGTAGGCACTTATGAATGTCAATACACTACCACCGGTTTGGAAATCATCCCAGTCGTCGAGAAGAACCGACAAGAAACTCGATCGGGTTTAGCAACATCTTATTTTCTTTTTGTTTTAATTTTTATAGTAATTTTCAATAGATTTACAGAAATGGAATCACATCCAGACATCACCATCATTCACGTAATGATAGATAAAATAATAACATCATATTTAAGTACATAGCTTTAATACTATCATAAACTTCAAGTTACTGTTATGATTTGCTTAATCTTCGTTTACTTGTAAGTAGGTATATTAATAAAAGAATTTAAAAAAAGTCAAAGCAGTCATGAGGACTGCCGACAAAAGTAAAAAGTAAAACTGTAAACAAACAATTGTTATTTTTGGTTATCCAAATTAATTATTTGCCATATAATAAAACTTGTAAATCAAAACTGTTTCACGCATCAAATTTGTTTTATCACGTTAGTAAAATAACTTCTAAATTACTATAAAATATGCATACGCATATCAATTTGCTACAAAGACTACGTTTTCTTCGTTATTCCAACTATATATCTATATGAGATCATTAATATATTCTATACTATTTATTCATTTATTATTTATTACATTACATTCACAGCTGGCCCAGCGCAATAAGTTATACTAATAGGAACAGATATAGTGTTATCGTTAACACGTCACGTGACCATGTCGATGACGACTTACATGAATTTACTACATAGAAGTTTTCACTGCAATAACGATTTTGAAATATGTCAATTAAATCATGATAATAGAAAGCCACTACTACCTTCAACATAAGTCTAAATTGTACTTTAACATATATTATACTTGGCGAATGCTTATTAACTCGAAAATGAGACATGCAATTAGTCAAAATTAAAAGCAGATCGCACCTGCTACGTCCAGACTCTGGTGTTAAAGTTTAATTTAATCTCGAGATCGAGGCGAGAAAAGTGAATAATTTATTCATAATTTTAATATGAGAGCGTTCGAACGTAAAATACCTAATTGATGGAATCTTTGCTGCATTTATGCATATTCATTCTCAAATTTGTTTTTTTTTTTTGTTAGCCCCATACTTCTCTTATTTCAATAACAAAATAATTAATGAATGAAATATAATTTTTAAGCATATGCTCCCCGCTATTGATGATAAATAAATAGCTTAATATTTTTCTTTAAAATTCTTTCATTAGGAATGACATCGACATAACATAATCTACTCAATATTATTTAACTAACATGTAGGAGGCGCCATCTATTAACAATCATCATGCCTCATAATAACATAACACACTACCACGCCTGTATTCCCCGAAGGGTTAAGCAGAGGTGTACTAATGTACACCCACATTTCGCCGAGTATGTTTTTAGGTCCCATGTAATAGGGGGCGAGCCTATTGCTATTAATCGGGCACGAAACCAAACTCCGAGCTGCTACTGAGAATTTCATAGGAAAACCCAATAACACTTTGCTCGACATGGGATTCGAACCCCGGAACTCGCTCATAGCAGTCGCGCTTACGACCACTAGGCTAACGAGGCAGTCTTAATACCCTAATTTACGTGCTTATTAAAATGTTTTAATAATACTCTTAATTTTGTTCCGTTTACCGTACACCGTTTTGATTTGAAACACGATGAAACGAAAGAACAACAACTAAAGAGAGACAAATATCTACAATTCTACATCTATTGCATTTAGCCTGCGAGAGAATGAGATAGAATACGAATTTCCGCCAGCTTCCTTTGTGATCATTTATTTTTTCAGTTTCTTTGAAATAAGTTCCTAGAAGTTATGCATTGTTGGAGAGCTAAGAAAACGGTTATGTTTTTAAAATAATCTGCAAGGCAAGTTTCAGAACTTTTTTTTTTGTTTTTAAGGCATATTAGTGGATAAAATCTCAAAAAAATATTGAAATAATAACGTTTTTCGTCTCGCATACTTAAATTTGGACCGATAATTGTTGTTTGTGCCAGTATTTAATCGTTTTTATAAATCAGAATACAAAATGAGATTTAAATTGAAATTGTTTATTTAAATAAGTTTTTTATGTTACATTTTTGACTTATTTTGATAGCTAAAAACATAACTCAAAAATGGTTCACTTTTGCATTATGCATATGGGGGTTAAAATTATAGCAAATAGTCACCCCTAGCACCTCCTAACGGAAATACGTCGAATTAACAATAATCCTGTATAGATTGTATAGATTTGTTTGGACAAAGGGCAAATTACAATTTTATATTATTACGATAAATAAAGACACTAAATATTTCAATAAAAGTAGAATACACTTAAGTAAGTAACAATGTATTGATATTAGTAGGACGAGGAATATTACAAGGAAGAAAATCATAATATAAGGAACAAGATAGTTTGGGACAATTAACAAATATGTGATCCACGGATTCCTCGTCAAGACCGCACTCGTACAGAGACTGGTCACGGACATGTATTTTCGCGAGGAAAACAAGGTGAGCATACATGGCCCAAACGATGGCGAATAATAGTAGAAGTAACTCACTTGCGGGCATCTTTAAATTTAAAAAGCAGGGCTTAGAAGGAATGGCATGTTGGATACTTTTATAACTTTTGGCCTTCATTGGCTCAAAATTCATCCAAATATCTTGCTATGACTGAAAAGGTTATGCTTTAGTATGAGTATGCAAGTCTAGAGAGAATATCTTGGAGTGAATATCACATCCATAACTTTCAGCATTTTTAGGACAAATACCAGCAGTTTCTTTTTCTACAAGCGCATAATGGCCAAGAAGCAAAGCTAAAACTACTTCGAAACCAAGGTTGTGACATTTTAATAATAATTCTCTAGTTTTTAAATTAAAGGGTAATTTTAATTTGTACTGAATAGGAAATTTAGAGATATCCTGCAAACAGCTCGTAGCATTAACTTGTGAGCCTCAATATATACTACTGCCTCAAAAAGTGCTATAGACTAAGAATAGTTTTAAATGTTGGGATCCATACAGCAGCACCAACTTTATGGGGTAATTTAAAACCATCATCATCAGTGAACATGAGTCACCAGTGTGAGGTTGGCTACACTTATAACGTGGTTTAATACACACACGGTGTCGTAACATGACCAAATCGCCAAAAAAGGAGACATTGAATGATAAGAAGCATATAAATGTTTACAGGTAAGGAGGTATTAAAGCAGAAAACACGAGAAGGTAAAATTTGTCCATGGAAAGGTAATACCGCAGTTTGAGTGGGAATCCAAGCCGTAGATCCATCCATCCATTAAAAGTGGAATGCATAAGGATTTTCTAAGAAGTTTTTAGGTTCAGTAAATGACTTAAATTTTATTGAAACTTTATTGCGTCAAACAAATTTAAATTGCATTAAAGATTATAGTAGAAAATGAACTTTTGAAATAAAATTTGGCTGAGTTTTAAAAGATGAATAGACATGCCAGCAGAGGGATTCACTTCAACTCGAGCGACATGAACTATAAAAGTATCCACATCCGAGCTGGAATATTTTAAGGGAGAAGAGTTAAATAAGGGGATGGTAAAGGAACAACATATTTTTTAGTGACAGATGAATCTATGATCATTGTCTATGTGTGTTTTCATAGCCACAATATCGGATTGCATACGATATCGTACATGGGGAGGATCAGGGGTTCTTTGGAGGCTTATCCATTATCAGGACAACTTTAACTTACCACCACGATACTAAATATCAATTTAGTTTATTCAACAGTAAACAAAAATATAAAAAAATATTTATAAATAATAAAAAGAAATACACATACACTACACAATACAAATACACATTCACAAACAGATCGAATCAGAAATGAGGAGATCCGTAGACAAACTAAGGTCACCGACATAGCCAAAAGGATTAGCAAGTTGATGTGGCAGTGGGCGGGGCACATAGTTCGGAGAACTGACGGCCGTTGGGGCAGAAAGGTTCTTGAGTAGAGACCACGCACCTGAAAGCGCAGCGTAGGGCGGCCCCCCACTAGATGGAAAGACAACCTAATAAACTGGAGATCTATGGGGGAGGCCTACGTTCAGCAGTGGACGTCCTGCGGCTGAAATGATGATGATGATGATGATTCACAAACACTTTTGTTGACCAGTGTCCGTTTATCTGTATTAATAATTCTGTACTACCGTTTGCTTATGTCATTTTTATTCCAATTTTCATGATAGGCATCTATTATAAAGGATGTAGATAACGAAGATGACATTTTTTTTTATTTTAATACTCACAAACATCTTGCCCGATTTTAACGAAAATTTGTCAAACACGAGAATTATACGCCATCCCGCAATTAATTAAAATATTAATAAAAGTATGAGATGTAAATAACTACGGCTTTTTCATAGGGGCTAAGCAGCAATGACATAAAAACTAGGTCACGTCAACCAAGTCGCGGTCCTCACCAAGTTTATAATAATTATTAGTAATATTAGTATATATATGTGTATATATCCGTGAATAGCTTAATAAATGATACATGCAGGTAGGTACTATGAAAAAAAAAAGAAAAACATTGTTTCTCAAATGAATTCACATTGAAATGGAACGTCCCATTTTATTTGCAATACGAAAACAATTTTCCGAACGACTTCAGTTCGTATTTGCGCCGGGCTTTTACTATCCATTAATATTGCCGTACATCGACCACCGAGAGCGGTTCTCGCCACATCAGTGCTCTCTCTATTTACTTAACTATTAATATTGCCAGGAAGCTAGGTAGCTACGTCATCGATTAGAAATACCTTGATATCTGAACACTTACAAATTTTATTATTTGCGGTATTAACAGAGTTGAGGTAATTTTTAATTCACATTACGCATCCTCATTGAATGCGTACCTAATTCAATAAAGATATAATTGGAATCTCTATCTCTTTCTATCAAAGCAATTATGTGAAGTATAAAAATAAATGCATACTTCATGCGATAAATGGTATTTTATGTCTTGCGTATTAATCGGTAATCAGATTTGTTATTGGAAATATATATCTCATGTTCTTTGATTTTTTACCATTACGTGAGTAAAAACCATTTTTCTTTTTTTCAAAATTCATCTTTATTTCTAATATATTTTAATGGACACTTATGAAAAGCATTATAAAATCGCAGAGTATGTGGGGTATTTTTTTATTCAGAAAAGACATATGTCTTAATTCTTGAAAAAAAAACCTCTTGTAAAGCTAACTGACCGTGGAATCTAATATACCTAAAGACCACACAATAAATTTGAATAAATATTACGAACTTCTTTTTTCTAAAGACGGAGCTTACCAAAATCGGCAATGCGGTAGAAGTGGGAGCGAGAGGTACACCAGCAATATGTCTCTATAACTTGCTAAAAGACCTTGGCCTGTCACAAACTGCAGTAAGGTCTATTTTAGAACGGATATCCAAAGCAGCATCAACAGGCCCTTACCTAATCAGGCTTGGCAGGGAGTACCCTCCCTTATACCTCGCGAGCAGTCAATGTGAGCGTTGATGTGCATTATAAGGAGACCTCGTTTACCTACACCTGAGTCGCAACTCCCGGGGGCTGGTCGTGTTTCCCTCTCTGCTATACGATGGACCCCACGGTGAATCCATGGAATGCTAAGATGTTTGTCTCTACTACTATATTTTTTTTTTTTGAGATGGGTTAAATTATAATCACATTATAAATAAAACTAAATTATTTTTGTAAAACAAACCTGATTAATTAAACAACAAAAAATGAATTAAGGAGTCAAATAATTGAATCAACCTATTAAGTGAAATGCCAAGAATGAGTACAACATTACGCGTTTCCGTACATCTTCTATATAAGTTTAGCAAGAGCAAGCAACTTGCCTTTCGGTCACACCTGGTATAAAAGAAACGACCTAAAATTTCTTTTCAGAAGCACTCTCTCTCTCTTTTTTATAGTAGCATAGGAACGTATCAGCACTGTCCGTAGAATCCAAAAACAACGGTGACCACCAAGAGATCGTAATCCATCGACGGTGACAGCTGTCATACCGGCCTGCAGGCCTCTTGCCAGCTAGACATATACTGGTTGATCTCGGAATGCGACAAATCAAAAGAGAGTCAATTTGGTTTCATGGTAGTCGCGACCCAGTCGTATATAGATCCCTACCACCCAGCTTGATTACAAAATATACACCTGATGATTACACCTTATGTTTGGTGGCCGCGATCCTGTCGGACGCATTTCAAATATATATGTAGTCACGAGAACCAGAATGGCCTATCTGATTTTTTCGTTAAATTGACCTTTTATTATATTCATAATCCAAAAATGTGCTATACAAGATAATTTTTAACAAAAAAGAAAACCAACTTCAATGTTTTGCGAAGAATTTTATCATGTAATGTTAAAATGGGACCATCCTTAAGATATCCCCTTTCCAACAAAAAAGAATCATCCAAATCGGTTCATAAACAAAGAAGATCTGGCTGAAAATAAATAAAAAAATATATAAATACTTTCGAATAGAGAAACTCCTTCTTTTTTTAAGTCGTTTAAAATCCACAATGACAAAGTTTTTTTTCGTTATACTACCATATACGACACCTTGAATTTAATAACCTTATGTCATTGTAGTTTTATAAAAGCATATTTTTATATTATGAGTGTGTTAAAATGTCAATTTATGGAAAAAATCATATAGGCCATTCTGATTCTCGTGACCTCATATAAATAATATCTGTTTCATTAATAATACGATCAACTGATAGTAATGTAAAACGACGTATGGAAACTTGAATTTTTCTAATAATTTAAGTATTACCATGATATAGTGGACTAGCTGTGCCCCAAGGTTTCATCCGTGTTAATTTTATACGGCAAACATCGCCAACGCACCCGTGTGAGCATTTTTTTATAATTTTTGTGAAACTATCGACATTTTTATGAAGAATAAATTAATTTTTCAAATTATTATATAGCCTATGTTACTCGCTAATACTGTAGCTTTATATTGGTTAATGAATTTTAAAAAATCGGTTCAATAGTTTTTGATTTTATCCATTACAAACAAAAAATCAAATCTTTTCCCTCTTTATAATATTACTGTAGATAAATACAAACCTATTGATTTCTTGGTGTTTGCAAGTGACAAAAAAGAACTAGGCTGCCTTGGTGATTAAACCTGTGCCTTCCCTCAAGAAGAAACCTTTGACCGCTAATGTTGTATTTACAGGTCGCGTACATTACTGATTTGCCGAATAACAAGCTCATGGACTATTTACCAACGCACCAGTGTATCCCATCATAATTGTTCTCTCTTTCCGCAAGTACAAATTATTTGAATTATTGTACTCATAAACGTGTGTGTTAACTATAAAGAGCAAAATTTAGCTTCATAAAATTGACTTTATGATGAAGTAACTTTTCATCGTAATGATTAATTAATGCCTTGCGTAAAATTGAATAAAGGATTTTTTTTATTTTGGTATTATTATCATTAAACCGTAAAATGATAACTTAACTTGAATCAGGAAACAATATATTTACATAGTAATACATATTCAGACTGTCTGAATAACTTCCTTGCGTATTTATTTGGAGGCGGCCCGTTTATGATTCCGACTCCGCCTTCAATCAATTGCTTTTAAACTCTGAATGTATATAGAGTTATAATATATATTATGAATATTAATATCACATTCGAGTGATACCAAAGATTTACTTTACCATTTGTGATTCTAAACTTGATAGCATTGACACCTACTTTTTTTAAATCCTCACTATTTAAACCAATACTATGAAAACTCAAGAGATTTTCTGTTTGTTTGAATGCTCTGATCTCTGAAACTACTGAAGGTTAGTACATAGCTTCACGCTATGAGTCTAAGGAATGGAGAAGTAAACATGATCGTCAAGCGATCTGGCAAGCTGTAAGGAAGTGCGGGCTTAGGAGCCGGCGCGGTGAAGAATTAGACGAATAAATATAACACGAGTTAAACTAGTTAATAATAAAAGAATAGCTTCTGAAATCTGTTTCAGATAAAAACTGGTGAAGAACATCGCATTTTGGAAAAAAGATGAGCCAGTATATGCAGCTACTTAGCCGCTGTAAATAGATAGGCACGGATGGCACACCTTTCGTTGATGGTCACTTTCTTGACGCTGTACATGCACCATTAGATATAGTTGCGCGCAAGAGTAATAATATGGGTAGTAAATTATTGATATTGCCTCACTTGGAGAGTTTTTTGGTAACTAACAATTATACCGCGAGTTTCCTAAGCGTGGTTCCAACTCTGCCGCATGCTCGGCAACTTTTATCGCTAGCCGCCCAGATGGCAGTAAAATAGATTGCATAGTGTATAGCACGTACAAGCCGCAAGATCTACGTCAAACACTCGGCGACCGCGCGCTACCAGCGCCAACGGCCGCACCGCAGTTGTCATCAAGGGCTACAGGTGAGTGCACATCTTTATAATTTGTTGCCATTTTATTGCTTCACGTGATTATTCGCCCGCCCTCATTTGTGTATTCATCACGTCTTAAAAGTCATCGTAATATATTTTATGTATTATTTTAAAATTAGTTTTTACCACTCCGCATAAAATCAAAAGGAGAGCTATTTACAAGCCCTTTCTACACCAAAATGAAAGCCAAATATTTTGCTTAACTAACAATAAAACTTCGCCCCAATATTGAAACTTTAATGTAGGTTAATTTCTTTTTCAAAATTAACTTGATAAGTGGTACGGGCCACCTACATAGGGCGATTATAACTTATGCAGAATGAAGGAGTTGAGGGACTCACTAGACTTCTGCTTTCTTGTAGTCTTAGGAGGCCATCTCGTCTTTCACAAGTACCGATATCACGCACCAAGGAAATTCACTAAATAATCACCAAAGAGAGCACAAATTTGTCACTTATTGAAAAATGTGAAATAAATTTGCCTTAAAAATGTCATTAACTTTTCTATAGAATTCCATTTCTCGTAAAAGTCAATTACGAAAATCTTAGGCGTGATCTAACCTAAATTATTGCCCTCCTCTCTGTCTAGAGGCAATATCCTAGAATTATAAATAAGTAGATGCAAACGGCGCAGAATCGACGTCTGGTATTTTTACTTCATTACAGACATTTCTAAAATCGAAGAGTAATAATATTCGTTCATCCCGCAATTGTTATTGGTAAAATATTGGAGCTTTCAGCTACATCTTCATAATTATATAAAATTGGTTCATGTTTTAATGGTAGTGTAACTTCTGAACGACTACTGTTTGAGATCAAATCACACAATATCTTTTTTTTTCGCCGTGGCAAGTAAGGATCATTTTATTATTATCTTAAGATCCGATAACTGGTGTTGTATTACTAATGTCAATTTTTATCATATATTTTTTATACCCTGGGGTAGTAAAAATGCCGTTAGATTTTACGTGAATGATTTATTATTACTCAGAGGAACAAAATCACTATTCAGATCTTCACTGTACTGTAAGTCTTACTTAAAGTATCTCTCTGTATGGTCTCTTTGTAAATTTCTTCGTATTATCGCGCGTTATTTCAACTTGGTTGTCCAAAACATAACTGTCTTGGCTTGACTTACAGTTTGCTTATATACCAAAATTAAACATGGGTCGAAATCGCTAGAAACACCTTGAACTTTACTTTACTTGAATACGAAAAAGGAGGGTTATGTTTTTAAACCAATGTTTGTTGGGTTATGTTATTGAAGCGATAAGCTTTGAATGTTTGAATAACTAGCAATTTATTCGTACATATCAATATTTACTCGATGTTTCGAGTAGATTCTAGACGTTTGCATTTATTTCGAGAAAATTGTTTTTTTTATATTCTATTCTTACTTCTTTTTTATAGAGGCTCGGTAAATTGACGGTGCAATCCCTGATGGTAAGCACAATATAATCCAAAATCAATGGCCATCGCCGAGAAATAGAAATCCGGCCCGATGTAAAAATACAAAAACACATAGTTACTCAGATCGTAACAATATATAAGTACAATACAAATCTTTATTTGAAAACATAAATGGGATAAAATCCACTACCTATTGCCATATTAAAAGTTTGATAACCACTGTACGTTATTTATAATATGACAGAGGAATAATTAAACGTAATAGCAGTATAACATTCATATGGTACCATGAAATCCTTACACTAAAAATAAACTAGAAACACCAATTTCGTTCTACCTCGACACTGTTGCATAGAAGCGACCACATTAACCAGACCCACCAAATACCTTAACTTTACTCTGGCTTTATGTTTTTGCCGAATGATTTGTAAGGTATTGTGTGTCAGCTTAGCATGGCAAGGATGGTATTCCGCATTTGCTGACCAGCCAATTAAACTGAGTGTGCAAACTTCTAATGAGATCTCATATAGAATTGAACAGTCAGAACTGTCGTCTGCCGTTCTAATTTAAATAGTTTGAAACGAGAAAGTCCTACAATTATACATGTGAAGTATATTCTGCTAGTATTTTACGGTATTCCTAACATTGGACTACTTAATTATAGTGACTTGAAGAAGCTAAAATATATTGTAGACCATGTTTATTATAGTGTAATTTTAAGCTCTAAAATAGATAAGTATTTCTAGTTTTTTTGCATAAAGTCATAATAGATAATATATTATATACACTGATAATGCCGGCACCTACACAATCGTAATTATATCGTAAGAAACAGAAAAAACTTTTATAGTCAGATAACTAAAATTATGCTATTTAATACTTATATAAGAAGCATTGTGAAATATGGTAGCGTAGTATGGACCCCCATGTATAAAAGACGTCAAATACGAATTGAAAGACTCCAGAAAAGGTTTGTGCGTTATCGAGGATATGCATCGAATTGGAGTAAACACAAATTTTACTATCAGGATAACGCACATTATTTAACGATGAAATCTCTAATTAAACAACTTAGCGTTCTTGTACAAAATATTTCTTGTTATAATTAACTGTCCGCATCTTTTACGAGAATTTTTGTTCCTAATTTAATAAATAAATAAACACTTGAACTCATCGTCCAACCGTCAATACAATAATTATCCAACAGCCGAACTCCGAATTTAAATACTGAACTTGAGCAAACTCAAGCGATTTCCAAACCGGCTCTCCAAATATCGACAGTGAATTTCACACTTCATAATTATGGCAGACGTCGAAGAGATAGCAGCGGACTTTTGTCAGCGGTCAGCATTTATATTAGTGCATATTATTGTTATATTCAAGTATACAGGCAGAGATTACTTTATTCAATTTTGAAGATCAAGAATGAGTATATCAGAGGAAGTCTTAAAATAAAATTAGTCACAGAGATGTTGAGAGATTATTGGCTAGCGTGGTAAAGGCATGGCATGAAGTAGTATGAAAGTAATATAATTAGATGAATGTTAAGTATGAAGGTAAACGGATATAGAAGTAAAAGAATATCCAAGAAGGTATGGAATGGATTGTGTGGAAAATTATATACGTAAAAAGGTGTGAATTCTGAGATGACAGTTTATAGAGTAGAGTGGAAGAAGTAAACAGTCATGTTAAAGGCTAAGAAGAAGAAGGTGGATTAATTACTATCAATCAAGCATATTCTGCAAACAAAACACAAGAGATATCTGTAAATTTACAACAAAATATAAAATTTCTAAGTTTTCTTGTAACTAGTTATCTCGATTGTCCAAACTCCGTTAACCCCATTTCCGTAAGCTGTCGAAACATTTTGGAAAGTTTTAAACTTCCAATTCCCTTACCATTATTCAGTGGCATAATTCCTGGTCTTATCAATGCCTTAGGGATGGAATCCATTCAAACATTAATACTGCTTCAATAAGTAAATAAGTTATCTTCTGACTACTTAACAGTTAGAAGAAAATGTAAAAAAAAAACATAAATAAATATTTACTATTTATCCAACAATGGTGGCAAATAAGTGCTGGCGGGTCACTCTATTATTGGGTGAGAAAGTCAGAATCACTGTCACTCTTTCCGAGTAAGTTCTTTTCTCTTCTAGCATCCTGTGCGGTAACGGGCAAGCATTTTAAAAAACTACAGTTGTCTTCGTAATCGCACACCTAAGTTATATATTTATTACGCATCGCTTAAAAGATAATATGAAGAGACATTTGAGCAAACCGGCATGACAGTGATGACTGATAATGGTTTACAGATCCCACGGTAGTAGTCGATGTTATTAGATTGCACTGTGGTTACCCATCAAATACGGTGTCGACACTTCGCTATGCTATAAAATAAAAAAACTTACCGCCAAAGTTCATCGCAATGTTTGTGATATATCAGATAACTCTTTCTTTTCCTCGAATATGTAGTAAGTTCAGAGGACGACCAGCCTGCAATTGGTATTTTTTACTAGGTGCTTGGCGACAAATTTTCAACTTGACCTTTGTAAGTAAGCAGCTTTCCTTGCTTTTCCTGTTCTGAAATCTCAGTTGCTAGATATTCAATTTCAATAGTAAGGCTGTAGAATTAAAATAAATACAAATTACAAAAAATTTAAATTAAATAAAACTTGGTTCTGAAATATCAGAGAAGTGAAAACATTAATTTCATCTCAATCATTGACCGTATCCGATAGAGTCTTTACTGTAGGTACGAATACCTATTTATGGTTTCCGAATAATTAATGTTTTATTTACTCGTCGCAAGCTGAATGTGGATGTTTAATCTTGCATGAAATTATTTACTGCTTTAAAACAAATGATTAAAATTTTCATTTTATTAAAGTTACTTTTAAATAAATGTTTTTAATGTATAATTTCACGACCTCAGTAGAGCCTCCGAACGAATTAACCTTAAAATGAACATGAGCGCGACAAATTTCATGTCGAACGCCTATGTCTTCTACAACCTCCCAAGAAAGATCAGAGACTCGACAATTGAAGATGTTGATGACTATGTGTACCTTGGACATAGAATCCAGTTAGATAGATCCAACTTCAAAACAGAGGTCGATCGTCGAATCCAACTCGGCGGGCAGCCTTCGGGAAACTACCTAAAATTTTCTCGTCTAAGATACCGCAGTGTCTTAAGAAGAAAGTCTTTGACCAGTGTGTGTTGTCAGTGATACAACTACCTATGGCATAAACGAAACACACACGGAAATATACACTGATGATATTCTACAATCTTAAATATTGCTCATTTAAAAGAAGGTTTTTTGTTGTACTTTTGTTGTGTTTTTGAATATGGATGAATTAATGTTTTATAGACTGGAATTGGGCGCTATTGGCTGCGATACTGTTTACCCTAACGTAGATAAAAACGTACATTTCTGTTTTTTGTTGTAACATGATTATGGTTCCAATAAATTATTATTATCTAATCTAAAGCTCAATGTCACTCAACGAGCAATATAAAGGTTTAGTCGGAGTTTTTTTTTGCGTAAGGAGGAGATGTCTTTATGATGAAGTAACTTTTGTTCGTAAGGATTAATTTGGCATGCTTAAAAATAATGCCCATAAATTAATTTTAAAACTTTAACAAAAAAAATTAGCAAAATACCTTATGGTGGCTCATGTATAAGAGCTTGACATATGCTATCGCTATTTTTTTTATATATACTAATGGCCAATATATTTTAGTAGAACATTGTATTGACGTATCATTAACTATTAAGCCAGCGAATGCGACTAAAGCAGTTCGCGAGGGATTCGACTTCCGACTTACGTAACAAAAATCAATATTTAAGGCTAGCTAGAAACTGTAGCCTAATTTTATATAACCTGTACTATTCCTCGTGCATCTGGCTATAATATAAAAATAATTTTTATAAACCGACTGGTAGTTCCAGAGATTAGCACACAAACAAACAAACAAAATCCCACTTTATTATATTATTTATTAGTATTAGTATAGATTTTACATGTTTTTTAAATATGGAATGATTCGTATAATTTATAACCAAAATGTTCTAGTCTTTACCATTTAAAATTTCGAAAGTGCATAACCTCTTTAAGCTTAGAAACCTTGAAATGAGGTACTAATATAGTACGGTGACTATCGAGACATTCCAATTTTAAAGAGTATTTGCTTATGTATTTAAGTAAGTTCAACCTTTTTAAATAAAATCGGAATGAGTTTTCAAACATGTGTCAAAATAATATGTATTTGAAATCAAAAGCACTAAGGAGTATTGATATCAACTTCGAAGCAAATCACCGCCAAAACAACTTTCTATCTCTTATTTACCCCGTTAGGGGATGAATTTCAATAATACACGAGACACGTCTTCCATCAATTCTGTTAGCAAAGGTTTATACAAAATTTGAAGTAGATTGGACCGAGGAATCACGTTGTCCCATACAAACTTTGGCGCTCTTTTTCACCCCTTTAGGACTAGAATTTCGGAAAGTCCGGTCTTATCAGTTGCCTACGTCATACAAAGAACACACCCTCCATGTGGTCTCTATGATCAGCGGTTTAGTCTGTGCGTTGATCCGTCAGTCAATCATTCAGGACAAAGAATTTTTTATGTGTAGATTGGATATTCAATTTCCATTGCTTATCAACAATAATACTTATATTATGTATTAATTATAAAAAATACTGCATATATGTACCTTTTAAACTTTTTTATTTAAGTAATTGCAAAAAAGTATTTTAGTATGGAGTTTATCCTAAGCCGAACAATTAATAGTAATCTAATAAATACTCCTATAGCATATTATATTGTAATGGTACATCTTCAATCTCTTGATGAATAAGACATGAAAACTCCCTTACCTCAACTTACAGTGAAACTAGGAGTGTGGATATTAGTTAACTAACTTTGCCAGTGGCTCCACTAGCGTGAACGGTGGAAGAACCAATAGCGTTAATAACAATCGTAGTTTCTTTAAATTATAATAACCTTTTATTGAATGAAGATATCGTGGTATTTTTTTTAGATAAGGACCTCATATCTCAGGAATAAAACAAAAAATATTGATTACAATAATTAATCTACTTAGTAGTTTTTGCGTGTTGCATGCACAACGGACAACCTCGTATTATTTTATTTTTAAAGATATAGCGATACTGTAAAAATAAATGAAACAGTTTGACTTCATTTTACATAAACGTAAACCAGAAGATTTGGGCATACAATAACTCTTTTGCTAACATTGAATGAAATGAACATTTCTCCCAAAAATGTTAATAATCCATTCATTTGGAAACATTTTTATTCGGTTGAACTTATTCAGAGGCTGTTTTTCATCGTCGTTATATGCTTAATTTGATTTTGCGCAGTGTTATGAAAAATGAAATTATTTTATTAAATTTAAGCTACACTATCTGTGCGCCACGGTTTCACCCGTGTCAAATTTATTCTAACAACTCGCCACCGCGCCTCCGCCGATGCAACCGTGTTACCCTACCCTATCGTTGTTCTCATTTCCTTGTACTAGGAGTGAGGTGTATTTATCGGAACCGGTTAAAAAAACAGGTATTTACAAGTAACAGTTTGGAACTGTTATGTGTAATCTGTAAAAGCTGTTACTAAATATTAGGTAAAAACTGTTACACATACCAGTGAGGAGTATTTATCGGAACAGATAAAAAAACAGGCGTTCCTGAGTAACAGCTCGGAACTGTTCCCAATAAAACGAATAGGCTGTTCTGACGTACCTGTTCCAGAGAGTGTTACTGATTCAGTTTGGACCATGCCTTTTTGTATCTTAGCGTAATGATGTTTATTATTAATTATTTATATATTGATTGATGGATTGATTCATTGATTGATTTATGCGATAGGCCGACAGAACATACGATGATACGAAAATGGGCTCATGTTCCAAACACAAGCGTGTACTATGTTCTTCCTCTTCTGAGTTATATGTATGTATATCAGTTGTTTAGTTACCATAGTACAAGCTTTGCTTAGTTTGGAATTAAATGGCCGTGTGTGAAATTGTGTTTCCATAAAAAAAATAAAAAAATCTATTGTTACAAGTATTACCATATACCCATATTACCACTATTAGAGTATAACAAACTGTTATTTTGAAACAGGTTACTGGAACTGTTATTTCTCTGAAACAGGAGGAGGAGTAACAGATATCTTAGGTATTTTACCTGTTATAGCTCATCCCTACCTTGTACTTCCCTATAGTTTATCAAATTAGTTGACGTCCATGGTTACTGCTCGGCTCCTTGGAGTCTGTTTCTGTGCGAATTTATATAACCTTTTTTTATTTATATGACGGTTTGCGTGTTTCGAAATGAATCGACTTTGCGGGCGTGTATACAAAGTTCTATTTCATTCAGGGATATGGTTTAGGAAATCAAAGACGATAAACAAATGGTCATTTTTATATATTTATATTATAGGTAGTGATATATAAATTACAACACAACTGAATATATCGTTAGCCTCCTTATCTTTAAAGTGAGTTTTTTGTATCCGTAAACTAAGATTTATAATTATTTCGTCGATATATTGTGTCGATATATGTTATTAAGTTTAAAGTGTAGAATATTAAAATACAATATTTTGAGTTGGCACTGCTACATTTTTAAATTTCCACTATATTTCCCACATTTGTAATTTCGAGTATATCGATTGTAGAGTTAATTTTAGTTTTAGAATATTCTAATTGACTTATTATTCTTTATCCCCTTCATTCCTTTTACGAATTATCTTTATTTAAACGTAAATAAGACAGTGGGATGAAATCTGAAGTCATCATGCAAGGAGGCTCGCTTTCATAACTAGACATTGCTGTATCTTCTACTAGAGGACGTAAATCACTTATTGCGCTTCTTGGCTTCCACAAAAAACTTACCGCTATCGAAACAATATATAAAAGGAAACCAAAAATAAAACCCATCCACCACCATGATGCCGATTCCTTCTTAGTAGCCTCAATAGTTAACCATCCGCAACAAGCACTAACTGAAGCAAGAGTTGTCGAACAAACCCTAACTCTATACGTAGCTGCAATTACAGATATTGCAACAAAATTTGTTGTATTAGGTAAAAGACACCAAGCCTGAGGTAAAACTAATGAATTAATCTTCAATTTCGGTAATACCTCTACCGTATAGGCCAACACTGGACCGTTAGTCATTTCAGGCGGTTCCCATTTGACAGCTATATGACCTGATAGATTGGCAAAAACCGAGTTCAAAATAGGGACATCTGCTTTAGTTGATCGTAAAGTTCTGACAACACCTCTAGCTGATCTGCTGCATACGTTTCCAATACAAGCTCGTAATCGAAACCTGTAATCTCTAAATGGAGCTAAATTTCCCACTTGAAAGTCTTCTCTTGGGCTAGAAATGTTTAATGCAAGTGTACCAACATAATTTCCGAAAGACGAATTAACTGGACGTATATCTACTTGACTATTACAATCAATACCAACTCCGCCACACACGTCAAAATATTCTTCAACCAATGCTCCAGGAGTAAAACTAGAAAGTATACCACACATAGATTCACAAGTTTTACGATATTCCGGAGGGGGTCTCATAACAATAGCATGACGAGTATAGTCTACGTTTGTGAAGTCATTCATAGCATACTTACAGTAATCAACGAACACTACATCATTGGAAGGAATCAAAAATATATCAAGCTCATATCTTGTGATATGGTTTCTATAATTTTTATGATCTACCCAACGTATGGCCACAGCATCAAAAGAAAAAGCAACAAGCTCTACAAAAAATGGAGGCTCAGGAATACCCACGGGAGTTGTAAAGTTGAATATACTAGTTCGACTTATCCTTTGATGTACAGAGTCATAAATTTCTATGCAGAAGGCATACGTAGAAGCTGGACGTAGTGAAACAAGTTCAGCTATACCATTATGGCCAAAACTTGTCGGAACGTTTACAACGAACCACTCTGATTCACTGCACGTTTCTGGAACAACTGTACCATTGAAATCTGGAGATAATCGGACATACAAAATTGAGTAATGTATGTCAGAATCCTCCACTGGTAAAAACATTATTGCGACAGATGTTTCATTCAATACTCTTACTTGTATATTAATGGGCAACTCTTCACAACTACCACTGTATCCATTAGTACCTACCAGTATATCTCTCTCATTTGGTTGTTCTGGGAATAAAGTCTTCAACTTATCTATTTGACTCAGGCAAAGCATAGGGTTATTAAACACTTGCATAGTACCATGACCAATTTTAAGACCTTTTATTACATCTGAATCGAATACAGACTGAAGATTAACCATATCGTAAATAATAAGACTGTACCTATCATTCTTCAGTTTGTTACCTTTGATATGACGTAGAGATGATAAAAAGTCAAGAGATGTAATTGTGTTTGATCCATAAATGAGTACATAATTGGAGACTTCTTGAATTCGACTAAGATATGTTCTCAATACGTTCATGGCTTCAGCTACCATTCTTACGTGGATAACTAAAGATCCGTTGATGTAAACGCATCGCTCAGCAGCTTGAATAGCACTTATTGTTTGTATTACTTGGTCTGGACATGTCTGGAATGCAATATTGAATCAATAATAATAATTTATTGTTATCTGATATTTTTATTATCTTTTATAATCTAACGAAAGAATCATCTAACTGAATTAGTCAACTTTGTAAGTTATAGTTACAGTTATAATTTGCAAAGTTGTAGCTGGATTACTCTAGTAATTATTTATAAATTGGTCTACTTTATCTGCAACCAAAAATTTACCTATATGTTGTAGGCCCATATGATTATGGTTTATTGTTGTGATGTAAATGTTAAAAAGATCAATAAAAAATATTATTTCATAGAAATTATTAATAGTTCTTACCGCTACTGCAGCGCAGCACTTACCAACCTTATCACAACTGGTGCAGAGTTTACAAGTGATATTATTTGTACTATTTTGCACCACGTAGTCTACCGGACACTCGAATACACAAGAAGCATTCCAAGCCCAACCACCCAAATTTTTACACTCTTCAACCGTGATACAATATCGATTAGACTTAAGGACTAACCTGTAAGTAAATTAATTTTAAAAATTGGACATTTGTCGCCAAAAATTTCACTGTGTTTTGTTTAATATAACTTAATGGTAGCGTGTTTAAACACTACGTCGATTGACATGCTTTGAAATCCTACATACACGCTCAAACTCAGCTTTCAGTAGAGGAAAATATCGTGATGAAAATGTAGCAAGGTGGTAGAGCATTTTCTAATGTTCGTCTGACTAACTACTATCCTTAAGTTGAAAATCTCCATTTTTGAAATCCGATCGAATGCTTAGCATAATACTATTTCCAGCCACATCAATCACCATAAGTTTTTTTAGTACTAGTTCAGCAAAATGGTTGTACAGCAGCTGACGGTAAGTATGGTACAGTCCACTTAAACGGCTATTCGGTGACAGATATTTCAAAATATTCTATATTTAATTTTTTTATCGCAGGCGATTGATCCAATGAAAAAAACTTTAGTTTAGGAATGTAACTATACCGATACGATATAATCAGCAGGTGGATATATCGGTATCACCGATTATTAATTTGAAAAGCGCGCAAAGCAACTTTATTTACCCTTTGTCGCTGGCGAGAGCGCCGTTTGTTGTGTTAGCGGTGACATTACCAACTTTACTAAGCACTGTATTGTTTCACGCCTATATATTATTAATTTAGAAATTAAATAACAAATATTAACTTATCATTAAAAAAGATTATCGCCAGTGTTGTGCATAATAGTGACAACATACAATCATTGTCTAACTGCAAGTAACTGTCTACGATGCCTGACCACGAAATACAGCGCAGTGTAAAACTAGCTATTCACTAGACATTTTTGCTTGCTTTGATCACGTGTCGGGTGTTCTAATACAGCTCTCGTCAGTTCTTCGTTTATTGTTTAGCACATTATTAGTAACACTAATTTATTCTAATATTAAATTAACTCACGTTTCATTTGGACAGCTTGACACACAACCACCTCTGTGTGTATAGTGCCGGCATAAAGAACATTCATTTCTATTGGTCTTACGGCATCCAAAACACTGCTCGTTGCAAGTCTCACCTTCAGGTCCATCGAGAAAACGTTGACATTTCCTAAAATTACATTTTAAATTTCAAACGGAGTTATCGTTACTTGATGAGGATATCAATAAAGTTCATATTAAAACCTCTGTAAAAGTGCTCCGAAGGATTTTAAGACTTGTCAAGAGAGACTACGGTACTTAAGACCGAAAGAATGCTGAGAGTGAGGACCTGGTGACCAAACGTAATCCAAATCTTCACTGGCTCGGCCACCTTCAGAGTACTGGGAAAAATCGAGTAGTCAAAAAAGCATACCTACTTGTAACATGGCTCTCTGGAAGGCATATATGCCAATTTTACACTTTTTTTCTATGGTAGCACTGCAAAGTGATTACACTGTAACTGATGGTGAGCACAGTGTAATCCCATAACAACGGTGACCACCGTGGGATCTTCAATACATCGTAAGTCGCCGGTATCATGTCTAAATGTAATTTTTTGTAATGTGGGAGTCAAAGAGTAAAAATCAAAATCAAAAAAATATTTATTATTTAGACCCTAAGAAGGTACTTATGAACGTGAAAACACTAATACCGGTTCAGAAAACATCTCAGTCATCGAGAAAACCGGCAAGAAATTTGATCGGGTTTATGTTTTTTTTTTATTAACTGTACAATACTGTTATCATAATACAATATTATATTATATACTTAATACAGTATTAAAACCATATTAATAATCTATTGAATGCACAGAGAGAGAGTCACCTCCAGACATCACTGTAATTCACATAATGATCTTTCGACATTAAGAAGACTAAAAGTTCGTTTTTCGATTGGTCAGCTCAGTCATCGCTGGTATGACGCTGTAGAGGTACACCTGTGTCAGCTTCAAGCCGACAATTTGCAAGAAACTGAGCAGGTTCGAAACAAGAGGCATAATTTCGTTTTTAGGCAAAGAATTTTTTGGGTCACTGATCCAAAATAGTTAAAATCATAGACACTTTCTATATCACAACAAATAAACCCTGACTTAGTACTACATTTCAAACGTGATATTATTATATAATTGCTTTTTATCACCAGATATGTGCTCAAAGGTACAAAGTTTTGCATTTGATGACAATTACTTTAATATTACCGCTATTATTATTATGATCCGCTTAATGTAAAATTGGTTTTCCGAGGATACCTCAATTCACAGTAAAAAGAAATCTAATTTTAATAAAGTATTTAAATGAAAAAGGAGCAATCAAGAGATTCAACAACAATCAATAATTTCTTTTTATTTACTGCTAATTTTATCTACTCCAAGTACCGGTTAGGGATGCAGCTAGTAAGTATATCAAAAAAATGGATGCTTTCAACGTATTCTAAAGATATGATAACTCGTACTAGCTCCAGAAGTTGAAAAACTTATGTGTATATTCTTTCTCAAAGATGTTTTGTGGCAACGCCATATCTACCTTTATTTTACCTAAAAATTAATGATCAGCATTATTTTAAAGCTTTAGCTTCATTTAGCAGACGTAACAACATTTGATAAAGTGAAAAAAGAACACATCAGAGGCAACGCCATATCTCCTTTTATTCTTCCTAAAAATTAAGGATCCGTATTAGAGGTAGGCGGTTATGAATGATTTACATAATCGAGATATTCGATTACGACTGATTTCCGAAATCGAGATATTTCAATTATGCGTGATAATTATTCATAATCAAATTACGAATATACATGATCGTTCATAATAGTGCCTTTGATGTAATACCCAGAGGTGGGCGAGAGTGAAGAGCAAAAAAAAGGTCCTTTGGTCGTTTTTATAGTACTGTACTTCGATAAAAACGGCCACCTCTATTCGGAGGTGGGCGACGGTGGAAAGCAAAAAAAAGGCCGCACATTCGTATTACCTTAAAAAAAATTAGCCGTCACCAGACGCCAGATATATATGAAATATCTTAGTGAATTCAAAAAAGAAACATTCAACACAAAAAATTAAAGAACATATAGCGTGGCGATGCGTCGCCACGGCCTGTATCGCAACACCAACAATCAGGTTTACCCTCACCTATACATGTTTCACATCAACAACAAAAAAAAGGTCACACAGTCCTAAATTAAGGCCACATAACAATTACCTAAAAAACAAAGAAACAAACATTACCAATAAAACTTTTTATCAAATTGCTAAGTTACCGTTACCAATTACTAATGGTACTTCGATTATGAATGATCACTCATCTTCGAACTACTAATATTAGTAATTACTAATTGTACTTCGATTATTATGAATGATCACTCATCATCGAATAATATTAGTAATTACTAATGGCTATAATCGAAATATTTCGAGATATCTTCATAATCGATTGATTACATTAGTATATCTCATAATCGCCCACCGCTAATCAGCATTATTTTAAAGCTCTAGCTTCATTTAGCAGACGTAACAAGATTTCATAAAGTGAGTAAGGAACAGATCAGAGATAGTTACAAAGTTGCAATCATCACAGACAAATTAAACATACAATCAGGCTTCGTTGATGTGACCACGTGATGAGACGTCCTAAAAGCCACATGGCTCGGCAAGCTCTGGCACCGATCACGAAAAAAAAGAGGAAGACTCCAAGTTACATGGTGGTCTAAAGTAACCCGCGACTAGGATCGAGCCCAACTTAAAGGATAGAGAATCCAGGACAGACCTTTCTGGTGCATTTCGAGCCCCGACTATTCTAAAACCTGGCCAAGTTGTGTGGAATAAAATTAATGAGAATAACAGCTTACTATCCAGAAAGGAATGGAATGATTGAGCGATTCCACCGTACTTTAAAAGCTGCCCTTATGAGCCACGGTGGAAAAGACTGGACTGAATCTCTTCCAGTGGTTTTATTAGGTCTGAGAATGGCAAGGAAACCAGATTTATAATATTCACCGGCTGAATTAGTATTTGGAGAAACATTGCGAATTCCGGGAGAATTTTTCACCTCCAACCCGGATAAAATCGAATATCCTGATTACATCCAAGATTTGCGCAGTAAAATTTCAATGTTTCGTCCGTCTTCAGTTACACATCATACACAGAGCAAAGTCTTCATTTCCAGTCATTTGGCAAACGCAAGCCACGTTTTCCTGCGTATAGACCGACTACGAGGCTCATTAGAACCACCATATGCTGGCCCATAGAAGGTTATATCAAGATCTAACGAAACGATAGATATATCCATCGGACAGAAAGTTACCAAGGTCAGCATTTATTAATAAAGCGGAAACGGAAAAAACGCGTACTATCAGATCAGGGCGTACACTCCGATTTCCGGACCGTTACGTTTCATAGGCCCTTTGACTCGGAAAGGGGTCTTGCGGTGGAGCATGATATATTCCACATATAAATATAATTAATTTGCGACCCGGAAATTGAGTGCTCTTGCAATAGGCGGAGCTAAACTTTGCGGCGAGGCCACACCTCCATGCGCAAGGGCATTGGAAGAACGGCGGCCCATCAGTCGATTCCAACACGTTTGATGTGACACCTATGGCCCTATACTTTCCATAGCTCAGTTTTATTTGTATTATTTTTGTTATTGCACCAGTTTTGTTGTATTTGTTGTTGTGCTTGTGAGTAAATGTTTGTTGGGACAATATAGTGTGGTTATTACAACCATCCATCCCCAAAGGCTTTATAAAAAGCATATTAAGATCTATTAAGAATCTATTTATCTAACATGACAGCTGTTTGAATGTTTATATTATGTATTGATTCTGCGAAATATAAGCAAAGGTCTGCCAGTATTTGCTTTTTCAATTTTTACTTACATATTATTCCAGCAGTAGTTTACATTGGCGTTGGTACTGCACGTACAAATATTGTTGCAAGGTGGCGCTTGTGCACCTGAGGAGCCAAGAACATGCCTCGACCTCGGAGCTATGACCTTCCAGTCCACGGAATCTATGTAGCAAGCTTGAGGCAAATTCTTCAATATAACATCACCCCTGTCGATCTTTATTAGGCTGAATAAACCAATCTGAAAAGTAATATGTCAGTATAATTATCGAATTCGTACTAATGACCTAATATTCGAAGTAATGAATAGCTACTATTGACTACAATTAACCCACACTATTGACTGACAGAGCAAACACATTTTGACTGGAATCGTCGGACCGGTCATAATATATGTCTACAGATATTCGTAACTACATTCAGAGTTATCGTGCTATACTGTAAAGTTACTTTTATTGTTCATAAACGATTTGTCTTGGTCGACCCGAACGATTAATGAACTACG
Organism: Saturnia japonica; assembly: GCA_033032175.1. Classification (NCBI taxonomy): domain Eukaryota; kingdom Metazoa; phylum Arthropoda; class Insecta; order Lepidoptera; family Saturniidae; genus Saturnia; species Saturnia japonica. The sequence continues at coordinate 3,658,941 of CM065317.1, forward strand.
TCATCCAAGATGACGTCATACTTTTCTAAATGACTCGTTTATTTTGCTCTCGACACATATGTAAAATAGTATGAGTACCTAGGTCGTTCCGAAAATTGTTAGCTACAGAATAAATATAATCTCTTTTTTTTAAACTATTATGAATTTGATAGCTAATTTCAATATAAATCTCTTTGGGGAAAATCTTTAGCCACATAGGTGTACTTATTTTTCAAATATTTTTAAAGATTTTAAGTCAAACTCTTCATTTTTTTTCAATCCATACATCTCATGCTACAATACTAGGGTCTCGCGGGAAGCTTTTCGTGCTATTATTTTTTATGGATAAGCCGTTCAAAAAATCTCACGAAAATGTACAAGCTGCATTTGGAGAGTCGGCTCCTGCGTTAGCAACAGTAACTTATAAGTATGGTGCATTTAAACGTGGTGAAGAGAATCTTAACGATAACCCTGTACCCGGCCGACCTACAACTGTACTAACTCATGAAAATGTCATCAGGGTAGAGTAGCTATTGCGGAAAAATAGATTCAGACTGAACTGAAGATTATATCAGCTGCAGTTTTCACCATTCTGCATGAACACCTTAAAGTTAGGAAGCGTGATTCGCGATGGATATCTTATTCTCTCACCGAAGAGAAAAAATCCCGTCGTGTTAATTGGTGCACATTTATGCTAGAAAAATTTGCAGGAGGAATTTTCCCATGGGTATTAAAAATGCCGACGTTTCACGTGAAGAAGATTTATTTCGATCTTACACAGTTACGAATTACACGGACTCACAACACTTATTTATTACACTTTGGTTTCGCTTCCTTTTTATCGCTCGTTGTTATCGCTTTATAATTCAAAACTCAACTGCCTCGGTGCTGCGCCTGAGTCGCTTAAATACCTAAACTAAACGATCGCAGAAAAATCACGAATCATCCCTAATTTTCTTGACGTTTAGTTTCTATGCCTACGCGATGACGTAATCGAGGCGATAAGCCCTATACATGTGTGTGTAAACTGCGATGTTTACAAAAATATGCTCCTCGGTTGTTTACGACGCGAACATTATTTCGAAGTCCTGAGAAATTTGTAGTTGCTTCGAGATATTTCGGGAACAGGATATTCTCTCTTTTTAGTCGGGTTGTAACAGGTCGTAACAGTATCCTAAATCCTTACACCTGACGAAATATGGATCTACAAATGCGATTCTCTCACGAAGCAACAATCCACGCAATGGGTGTTTGAAGAAGACGAGATACCCACTAAAGTGGTTCGCGGTCGAAGCGTTATTAAAAAAATTATAACGGTATTTTTTTCGACGCAGTGGACCATTAGCAGTAATTCCGATAGAAGATCGTAGAACAGTTATTAGTGAATGGTATTGCGAAGTTTATCTGCTTCAAGCTTTCGGGGAGTTGAATAGCGAGCGACCAAGGCGTGGTGTCCGTGGCATTCTTTTTCACCGAGATAACGCGCCCGCTCACACAACAGCTAGAACCATAGACTATTTGATTATACTATAAACATGTTACACCATCCTCGGTACAGCCCAGAGTTATCTCCATGCGTTTTTTCCCACGGTAAAAAAAATGCTTCGTGGTCGAAAATACTACAGAAGAGGCCGTTGAAGAATTTTTGCGGTTATATTTCGACCACCCGCAACATATATTTTTTAAATGTTTCGAAAGCTGACTCACCCGATTGCATAAGTGCTTATGGGTTGAAGAGGAATATTTCGAAAAGCTATAAATAAACTTTATTCATATTCTAATTCACTAACAAGCAGCCTACGTATGTGGTAGTATTTAGTCATAAAACCCTACCTCATATTTTGTGGTACACTGTGAAAGAGAATAAAGAAAAAAGATTTATTTGTAAAAGACATTTGACACCGTAGAAAATTAAAAATATTTACAACAACCTATTACATATCAAATGCCACTTGCTACAAAACGACCGGTTTGTAAACAACCAGCGCTGATCTTCAGTTGGAGCCATTCAGTGACGTCAAAAAGTAAATGTAAAAATGTTAAAACACGAGACTTATGACGTATAAAACAGCGAAATATACCCTATTATTATAAAATTGCAATAAATCGATAAAAACATACAAAAGCAACATTTAAAAAAAAAACATAGAACAAAATTTACAAAAAAGCCGAATATCAAAAAGTATCAAAAAAGAGTCGGTGCTTAAACAACCAAAACGAGGAAACCAGGAGCACACACATTAGAAGTAAGTTATAAATTATTTTACAGGAAACAAAACGAAGAAATATAAAAGAATTAGGATTGCACTTATTTTAAAGAGCACTAGTGTCATGTTTTTGATCTTCTTGGTTCTTTTAATGTTCGTAATAAAACCTTTTCAACGTTAATCTAAACCCGTGTATGTAGTCTAAACACACTTACTTCAATAAGTCCGGCCATGTCGAACACTATCAAGGCGTAGTTGTTGAGCAATCGCTCCCCTCTAATCCGAGCCAAGTTGGGAAACAGTGACCCGAGTGACTCCAAACCTTGGACTCGATATACCAAAAAATATCCAGTGACCTACAAACAGATGTTTAAAAAAATGTGGACTTATGTACGCACGTAAAAAGATAATTAAACTTTTTCAGCGTAACAAGTCAAAAATAGTTCCAAAATTTTTATCTCGCGTGCCTACAACACAATCTAGTTAGCCATCAATGATATGTAAATTTACTTTACTGACAAATAACAATTGATAAAATAAAATTATATTTTTATCATTGGTGGTTAGTTTCATCATGCTGCACTACCTTCACATGATGCACGCGAAGATCTTATGTTTATCCTCAACTAAACGCGACAAAAGAAGTATAGAATCAATTTGTATTTCACTCAAGATTCATATTCGCTTTTCGTCAATACTATTTCAAAAACAGAATCAGAATCAGAAGAGAGTCACTGATGGTTCTCTACTATCTCTATTGATACTATTACACCGGCTCATCCCCAAACACACCAGTTAAACTCATGGCAACTTAGTACTTTCCACTAGAGATGTTACGGAGCTTGGACTCTGATTCCGAAAGGTCAGAACTTCCGATACATTTTGCACATACGATTCTGATTTCGGTTCCGATAAATTTGAATCGGAGGTCGAAGCACAACGGCAGCGGCACATGTGGTCGCGATCAGCGCGTACAAACAAGCATAGGTATACTTGTCACACTGGGAATTCCTACTCCCATACTTTCTGTCGATTACTCTTTCACTTTTTAAGTTGTCTATATCTATACCAATATCATAAGAAAAGATTTCATTTATTGTATTGTTTTGTTTGTAATGGATAAACTCAAAAACTAATGGACCGATTTTAGAAATTCTTTCACCAACATAAAGCTACAGTATCAGCGAGTAACATAGACCATATTATAATTTGAAAAATTAACTTATTCCTCATAAAAATGTCGATAGTTTCACACAACGAATAAAAAATTGCCTATATGGCCGCACGGGTGCGTTGGCGATGTTTGCCGTATAAAATTAACAGGGGTGAAACCGTGGGGCACAGCTAGCATTAATTATTTTTAGTCTCAGCCAAGTTCCGGTAGCTTTTGTAGTATCTTCTCATCTCAGTACAACTTTGTAGTAGTGCTGGTCAAATCTATGACCCGTTGAAAAATAGATTGGACAGAGATAAAACAGCAAAGCTTTTGAACGTTATATAAAACTTGCTTATTTTGAAGTCACTTCATTTAATCCAATTTACTACTAGTGCTGTCTAAGATTTAAGTAAATTCGGTTTCAACACCCAGGTAGATGTATTATTTTTTGAACTGATATGAATGAAACTGATGAATATTTTTTATAATTTCATTTAATTAGACCTGCCTTTACACACATCTCTCTTTTGTCACCGCCTCTGATTCCGATACCGGTTTCCAATTCGGTTCCGATAATACCACCTCCGTAACATCCCTGTTTTACAAATATAGAAAAAAAAAGTATAGCTACCTCTCTTAATTTAGGGAAAGTAATATTCTTGAATTGTTGCTTAGTGGTATGCTCCATAACGGATATTTGAAGGTTCCCCAATACGACCACGCAGTCTTTTAAATTCTCACGTAGGGCCTCGAGGGAATTACAAGCAGCGTTCCTACATATACGATGGGTTGAGTTTGACTTGAAATTCAGTTTTTGTGCATACGAACTGATTATGAATATTAGCAAAAACCTGCAAAACATTAAAAGTTTTCGGTTAGTTAAAAATCTAAATTCTATAGTAATATTACAAAGTTGATAAACTATGTAAATATGTATTTATTATTATTAACATTGATAACTAATGGTCTTTATCTTAACTATACAATTAATAAAATTGAAGTGTGTGTTGTAATGTCAAAATAACAGATTTTTACTACATGCATATGAAAGTATATACGGGACTAATAACAAAAAACCATTTTTTTTGTCTTTCTGTCTGTATGTTGGTTTGTTTTGGCTAATCTTTGAAACGGTTGGACCGATTTTGACTGGACTTACACTGGCCGGTAGTTGATATTATAAGGAGTAACTTAGGCTACTTTATTTTAAACTAGCTGTTTCCCTCTATTTCACCTGTGTTTTTATACTAAAAACATCGCCAACGCACCCGTGTAGTAAATTTTTTATACTTAGTGTAAAACTATCGACATTTTTATGAAGAAAAAATTTAATTTTCAAATTATAATATAGCCCATGTTACTCGCTGATACTGTAGCTTTACTTTGATGAAAGAATTTTAGAAATCGGTCCAGTAGTTTCTGATTTTTTTCCATTACAAGCAATAAAAAAAAAAAAACAATAAAAAAACAAATCTTTGCTCTTTATAATATTGATATAAAAAAAGAATTAGGGTTATGCGCAAATAAAATAATTCGTTTTGATAGGGGTCACTACTCACGTCGCCATGATAGAGAACTTCAATTCATACGGGAAGCAGAAAGTCTTTCAGTAGAGCTCGAAAATGATTGACCACTAAAGGCTCAACTGTAAATACTAAAAGTAAGCCTTTCTCAATCCTAGGTTCTGCACCTGATAGGACTATTTTAGTGGACACATATGAAAAACATTATAAAATCCCAGAGGATGTCCGTGTTTCGTCATTCAGACCATACATATTCCTTTATTCTCGAGAAATCTAGCGTATAGTACTTGTAGAGCATACTGTACCGTGGGAAACTAATATACCTAAAAACAACGCAATAAAAACAATAAATATTACGATCTATGTAATGCACTAACCAAAAACGGCTATGCGGTTAACTTATATGCGGTGGAAGTGAGAGCGAAAGGTATTCCAGCGAAATCTCTCTATAACTAGCTAAAAGACCTCGGGCTGTCGAGAACTGCAGTAAGTTCTATTTTAGAACGGGTATCTAAATCAGAGTTATCAGGCTCTTACCAATTCTGGCTTGGCAGGGAAGTCAAGGTGAGCACTGAATGTGCATCACAAGGGAGCCTACCTACACAGGGTCGCAAGTCCCGGGGGCTGCTCGTGTTCCCTCTGTCTGCCACACGATGGACCCGGCATCAGCATGGTGAATCCATGGAATGCTAAGATGTTTGTCTCTTTATCTTTAAAATATCGACGGCATTCTGTAGTCCACGCGAACGAAACCGTTAATAATAAATAAACGATTATGAAATTTAATTCTCGTATCGTCGCAATAACTCAGAGATGTACCTACTGCCAAGCGTGTTATTGGCAGGTCCGTAACTTGAATCGAACTGAAGAGGATCGGGGTATTAGTTGAGATCCTTTGTACTTAGTTGCCCGGGTATTTTCTTTAATATGAGCACCTGAAGCGATATTTTAAGAACCCTTTTACCTAAATCTTGGGTTTAATTATTAGTTTTTAGTTAAGCATCAGAAGTTTTTTTTACGCTTAATATATTTTTTAATTGATATTAAAATTATTTTACGAAACTAATTTCAACTCGGTAATCTATGGAAGTAACAGACAGTTCTGAAAAATTATTATTGCCTATTTAAGCGACTTCAAAAAAGGAGATTTTCAATTCGAAGGTTTTTTTTTTTAAGGATATTCCGCCATAACTTATTTATTTATGAACCGACTTAGATGATTATTTTTTTCTTAGAAACGGGATACCTCAATGGTGTTCCCATTTTAATTTCATCGATATTGGGCCTTCAACTTCGAAGATGCACCGGGAACTCCTCAAAATAACTGAAGTTGGTTTTTTTTTTTGTTAAAAATTTAATAACCTATTTATTGAGGAAGGTTATAAGCTATATAACATGACGCTACGATCAATAGCAGCGGATCATCAATGAAAAATGTTGCTGAAACGGTGAAAATTTACTCCTTTTGAAAGCTTCCATTACGTGACGCAGACGAAGTTGCGCGGATCAGCTAATTTTAAAGTTAAAAATGCTTATTATTTTATTTGCGCGAAATAAAAATATCCTAAGTTACTACTTATAACATCCGCTCTGCTAGTTCTACTTCCGTGTTTCATTGTAAATTCTACTTATGTGTTCGTGATTCTCCCACTTTCTCCTTTCACATATATTATATAGGTTTGTATATTAGAACCAATGATGGCTTAGTTAGTAGAGTTTAAGAACTCTGCGTTGATCGACGTGAGTACGAATCCCTGCAGTGAGCCGGAGCTTTCGGTGAAGGAAAACATCGTGATGAAACCATAGCATGGTGGTACGGTATTTTCTAATGCCCGTCTGGCTAGCTACCACATTCAAATCGCAAATCTGCCCCACTAGTTTCGTCATCGTGGGCCACATCGTCACTTAACATCTGGTGAGATTGTGGCCACAACACTACACCTAAAAACGACAAAATAAAATTAAAAAAAAAAAATATTACCATATCAACGTTTTCGAATCCATTTCAACAGTGTAATTCTTTTTACACTGAACTTCTTATATTTCTTCGTGCTTGACACAAAATATTTCTTGAATAATATACGACGTACTACTTTCAAATATGCACACCTTATACTGCTAATGGGAAAACACATTGTGCCCGTGAAACTCCCATAGTTTTTTAACTATAAACATTCGATTGTCTATTGTATGCGTCTACATAACCAAAACCAGCGTAACGAACCAACCTGTATTCTTTATATTGTAAGAGAAAATGCTAAACAATCGTCTTACCCTATAACTATTAAAAAGAACTTTTACTGTACCTACGTTAACCACCAAATAGTTAAAAAAATTACAGGTGCAGCACCGTACACGTAAACTTGTTAAAAAGAGAAATATGGATGTCCTAAGCAGTGTATCAGATGTATTTCTCCTTCTCTCTACGTTATATCTTTCTCCTGTCTCATGTTACAAAACGTTCCTAAACGTGACGCGTCCTTAAACCCTCACTTTCAATTCTTGTCAAGTTATCGAATCGACGCATAAGTAGTTTCACTTCAAAAATTTAATAAAATACGTCGGACTATAATATCAACGGATTAACAACTAAAAAAAAAACACAATGTAAGTTTCTGCGTAAAATAATAATAAAAAAAAGCTAAGATCAAGCGGAATACAAAACCGTGTAGTGTTCTCTGACGTACTGTTACATTTAGCTCACTAATTATCAATTAGGAACAAGGAAAAAGCCCTGTATTTTATTTACTTCTGTTAGGTAAACCGCTATAGATATTGCACGACGACTGCCGACTACAACGTACCTATTGAATTAAGTCTTCGATGGCCATTAATGGTATTAATAAGTTATATTAGATCAGGACCTCTGAATGGTTAATATAAATTATTCTACAGGTTGGTTTGAAATCTTATTGATTTTTTTTATGATTATCAACAAGGAATACACCTACATAAAATATTATTAAGTAATGTAAGACTCATAATTTTTTACAAATTTTGTGCTTAATAAATTTACAAGAAATCACATCATGCGACAATCACAATCTATACAAGTGCCTACTTAAAATTATGAAGCTTAATAGTTTTTCCCTGAAACCTGAGGCGGCTTTTACAGCTTTACCAGGGTTACAAATTATTATTTTATTTTATAATATATTTATAAAGAAAACTATAACCTACTTATAACAACAACTTAACTTTTTTTTTATTTGCCCGTTTTTATTGGTCTAAGATTTGTTTCGTACTTTTGATTTCGTTTTGTTGGTTAATTTCGTGTAATTAACTTTATTAATCGATACCTGTAGCATTCAGGTCGAAAATAAACCTACAGATTGATGATTTCACCTCAATATAATGTCATCAAAGTATGAAATTTTCATCAACAAATATCTGTTGAACGGGGATGCCCGGGGTCAAGGTGAAAGGTTCTAAGGGTTCATTACCACCCCATTAACGATATGTATAAGTTTCAGCTTTACAACTCAAAACACAAAAAAGTTATGACGAAAAGAAAATCCATTTTCATACATTTGAAATTTACAAGTCTATATTATATGTTGTAGAAATTAAAAATAAAGCTAGAAATTGCTAAATTATACAATGATATGACTGTTTTGACAAAACTGTATACTTAAAACTATGAAATATCATATTTAATTTTTCTAAAATCCTATGAAAGGGAGGCTCCGATTTCAGTCCAATGTGCGCCGCGCCGCTGCCAAGCCAGCCTACAGTTGTTCTCACTTCCCATATTTACCCATAGCATATGTACTTGCTACAGACTGTTTGACGTTCATGGTTACTGCTTCGCTTCTTAAAGTTGTAGCGTGAAGTTTTGTCGCCTATAACCTTCCTCAATAAATAGGCTATAAAATACTGAAATATTTTTTTAAATCTGATTGTCAGTTCCAGAGATTAGCACAATCAAACAAACAAACAGAAAAACAATTTCTTGGGTTACGCTACGCTATCCCTTTTCTCATAAAACTGACAAAAGAAAGCAATACAATAAATAAACAAAAAACTTGAGAAATCTTCCTACACTTTTAATAAAAAAAATAAAAAAATATAATTATATACTGCTCTGTGCGTCAACAAAACGGTTTTAATGAAACATTTACTTTGTCTTTTCATCAACGGTTTGAGTACACAACGCTTCAAACACCCTGTATGTATCCGCGCCCCGTAGGTCAAGTGAGCTTAACAAGCAATATTGCATTCTGTTCACGGTGGAACACTGCTCTTAAAAGTAAGAACATAAATGTTACAATATTTTAATACTAGTACCAACCCGCGAATTCGTCTGTGTATTATTGGATATATGGTTTTGGCTTGGGTTTGGGTTTAAGTTTAGGTTTACGTTTGGGTTTAGGTTTAGGTTTTAAATTAGGTTTAGTCGACGTAAACAATACAATAATCGTTCAAAAACTAAGAGAGATTGTACTTTTGATAACATGCCGCTGGAATTTGATGATGTGAAAGCATGGGGTAGAGTGAGGGATAATTTCCCTGTGAGGAAAAAAGTCTGGAAGCAAATAGATTGAAAAATATGTTCTTCATTTATTTCATTTGATTTTATTTTTTATCAGTTGTATATAAATTTTCAAGGAATAATTATTTTATTTCGAGCACTCGCCGGCCGCTGTCACAGCTTGCTCGCTTCGCTAGCTCGGCTCGTACCTTATGATCAGAGTACAAACACACCGTAACCAATTTTACTACAACGGAATAGGTTTAGGTTTAGGCTTAGGTTTTGTTTACGTAAACAATACAATAATCATTCAAAAACTAAAAACGGTTAGACTTTTGATTATATGGCACCGCATTATATGATGTGATGGGGCGGGGTAGAGTGAGGGGTGAGAGGGAAAAGTACGGAAACAAATAGTTTTTGAGTAAATTTTTTTTTAACAACTATGTTCTTATGTCTGTCTAAGAGTTGTGTATGAATTGTCAACGAATAATTATTTGTTTTTAGCACTTGCCGACCGCTTCATAGGCCCGTTCGCTTCGTTTTGTCGGCTAATGCCTTACGATCACAGTTCAAACAATCTAACCAATTTTATCACAACGGAATAATTTTAGGTATAGGCTTAAGCTTAGATATGAATTGATAACACTAGTCAAACTATAACATTAACCAGAACAAAATGTATCCTTGTTTATCCAGGTTATTATTAGCCGTTTTTGCGTAATAAAGTAACAAAATTACATTTTTTTTCATTTATTATATTTGTATGATAAGCTATGACTTTTACCGGGATAACCTACGAGGTTACCCTATGATTACCTACACATCATGATGATACATGATTACCCTATTCCAGATCATAGATTTTCTGTGTTTCATCTAAATCCATTCAGCCGTTTTTGCGTGATTGAGTAACAAACATCCAAACATACACACTTTCACTTTTATTATAATATAAGTAAGATAAAATATATAATATCGTATTTTCACTGATAATAATTTAATAGCGATATAATTAAGTTAAAGCACATTATTATGAACAGTTAATTTATTTAGTGACAAGACAACATTAGATGATAATAAAATTGATACATAAAATAACTTTCTACTTAAGATAATGTATAACTATATTATTGTGAAAACAGTAATAAATTAAAATAGATATTTGTGCCTGAATTACAACTATAAGGAAACCAAAAATATATGTAGTTTAACAAATTCAGTAACTTTTCTAGGAAAAATGGTAGTTTTCAAGAAACGAACCATAACTTTCGGCTCAAAGGCCTTGGCAACACCGACGTCAAACCCATTGTCAAATTTAGAGATGTGAATTAAAAAAAAAATTAAAAATCAAATTATATTGAGTATAATATAATCAATTATTAAATAATCAATTATTTTTTACAGATCGTTTTTTTTATAATAATTTTTTTTCATATTTTCTTGAAAAATTGAATTAAACAGCTGAAATATTCACAATAATAACTTTCTTAATCTAATAATCAATTTAAATAAACATGTTTCAATAAACAGGCAAAAATTGTTGATAATAACGGAGAATGCCCACTCTTGTACGAAATTTTGTTGTTTATTGAGGTTGAATAAAAAGTAAACAATGTTTTTTTATAGTATTATTTTACGACCTTTGTCTTCGGTATTTTGTTTTCTAAGTAGGAATCTAGCTAAATTCTTAGCGGAAGACTTTTAATGTTTCTTTGTTTGTTTAAACACACTAATCTCTGGACTGGAACTACGAATCGGATTCGAAAAATTGTTTTGTATACGATGATAGCTTGATTCAAGAGGAACAGTACACAGGGTATCTAGCTTCAAGGTACACATCCCAGCTAGCCTTTAATATTGATTTTTGTAAAGTAAGTCGGAACACGACGCTCTCCCGAACTGCTTTATCGGCATGCGCTGCGATAATTTTTAGTGGTAAGTAAACACAATTTTATACATAAATATTGGCCTTAGTACATCTAAAAAATAGTCTGCAATACCATACGCCTATCTCTTATACATAAGTTACAATAATCTATTTTATGACAAACAATTGTTAAAAATTCAAAAAATATTTATGATCATTATTTTATACGTGGCATTTAAAGGCAATTTTATGAAGTTAAATTTTTCTCTTTATAGCATGTTATTTGGACATATAGTTTAGGGATAATGTAAAGTTAAAATAAGTTGTACTTGTGGGAAGAACAATTAGTATGATAGTACACGGGTAAGCGTTGGCGCAGCGGTGTTTGTCGTATAAAATTAAGACGGGTGAAACTGTGGGGCATAGCTAGGAATTATTATACACTACGTAAATAAAACATTATGGGTGATATTTAAGGGCGATTGAAGTTTTTGGTTGGATCTCGAAATGACATATTTTGGTGTTTATTTTTAACTAGCTGACCCGCACAACTTCATCTGCGTCACATAAGAGGGGGGGGGGGGGGAGTTTAGAAAGGTAGGCACCTATAACACAATTCTAAAGGAGCTGAAACTTTCTTTAATTAGCTGCGGAATTATTTTTAAATTTTGATATTTATCTCCTAAGATATTTATTGAAATCAATTGATGTCAAGGACAATTATATTCAAAATTAAATACTTGTGATGAATATTGTATATACAGTGTAAACTCTTTATAACGTTATCCTTTATAACGATAAACTCCCTATAACGTTGAAGTGAAACCAACTTTGATGGTTTGCGTTAAAACCCACATATTGAAACACTCTATAAAGCGATACGCCATTCTCTATTACGAAGAAATGTGTTCATATTTTTAGACAATAAATATTTATTATCGGTATTATTGTTTATTATCAGGTAACAAAAGACTTTGAAGCTCCGAAACATCCGAGGTCGGTCTAGCTTTTGTTATCCTTAATTGCCTTGAACACGTGCAGTATGACGCATTGTTTTCTTGGAAGTGATGGTCTTCGACCAAGCATACTGGGTACCTATCGTATTATCAGTCGTAAACCTACTTTGAAACTGTTAACATTGCCAGTAAACGGAAAGCAATTAGTGTTAGATTAGATATGAATAGAATACATAAAATGATACAAGACAAGTACTGGCATAGCAAAAAACGCTAGAAAAAGTTATCAGACTATATGTGTAAACAATAATTTATAAGCATTTATTATCTAAGACATACATATTAAAAATTCCTGTTAATTTGGTTGTTTTTTTGTTCACCCCATATAACGATAACTCTCTATACCGACAAAAAATGCTCAGTCCCTTGAGTTTCGTTATAAAGAGTTTACACTGTATTTCGAAAAGGATTAATACCATGTTAATAGAAACACCTTCGCAAATAATGCATTATTTTATAACAAATCTTATTACCCTATAAAAGGTTATATTGAGTCAACTATAAAAGATAGTCAAATGCTATGACAAACTTTTTTTTACTTTTTAACAGAAACAATTCCGTGATACATGGTTGTCGCGTAACTTTGACCATTTACGCAGCACACGCAATGGAAGCTCTCAAAAGTATTAAATTTTCGCCGTTCTTGCAACATTTTTCATTGATGCTCTGCTCCTATTGGTCGTAGTGTGATGTTAAATAGCCTATAGCCTTCTTTGATCAATGGGCTATCCAACATAATATAATTTTTCCATTCGAAAAAGTAGCTCCTGAGATTAGCGCGTTCAACCAAACAAACAGACATAGAATCTCTTAAGCTTTATAATATTAGTATAGATCTATTACCTAATGTTTTAGACCCTATATTATGTAATACTGGTAGCGGTTCATGTAATATAGCTTGTTTATTGTGCATAAGACAAGTGGATTATAAATATAAACTGGAAGCATAAATTTTGATGTGCCACAAAAACTCACTCAAAAATTCTAACAAGGGAGCCACCATCTTGTTGGGATACTGAATTCATTCTAAGATAGGACACTATTTTCACTTGATAATGGCAGTAATGGTTTTCAATAAAGAGGACTAGTTGGTAAGTTAGTAAGAAGGGTGATTGAATACATACTGTCACAAAAAACGGAGTTTCCGGTATTCAAAAATAATAATTTGGATTAGTAGTAAGTATATGTCATATACTCCACGCTTCTAGACTTATACGCCAGCTAGTAGCAAATATTATAATCAATTAGGATGATTTATTTCCAATATTTTCAAACGGATCAATTGTGAATAGAAAAGTGAATAAAAATTCAATAGTTTAAAAAAATATATTTTAATTTGAAGTTTTTTGAAAGTCTCTAAATATACTTGTTTATTATTACTTTTGTAATAAATAAATTATTATTAATAAATTTTCTGACGATTGTGACATTCTATAATATTCAATAATAAAATATAATCATTTCAGTGATATATGCCGTCAACGCCAAAGAAGTTTTACTTAAATCGCGCGTAAAGATTACACGCACACATTTTCTTTTTTTTAAATTGACTTTTTTCACATCCCTATGTCAAATGCTCAAACTCTCTCGGTAGAGAGTAGTATATTCTTTGCTCAAACTAAAATGTCAACCCTCTGGTTATTGGTCTATGATGTCAACTAATCAACTTGTCACGTCATGTCAAAACACCTGACACCTGACTTACAAACAAAAATATAGTAGCGAAACTAAGGTCTGTTTATAATTTTTATTCGATTACTTTATTATTTCAGACTTCTTGAATTGTTTAAAGCGATGGAAAATATAGGTACTAATGTTTATTCAGTGTAAGTACAATATCAATCTATTTTTCATTTTATAAACATAACCTTGTCGTTATTAACTTATTAATAATTCATTTTATTATTTTTAATTGGTAATTATACTATACATTCAGTAAAATTTATCACAAGTTTATTTTTCATTTTTATATATTTTCTTATTATTATACAAATAATAAATATATACTATATTTAACTTCTTTTTTATTTTTGTTTGCATTGTCCAGTTTTAGTTCAACTAGTACCTACAGAGATGGTACACATATTCCTAAAAGCATAAGCACTTACTTGCTTATATGCAGTAGTTACACATATTTTAAAAGTAAACTTATAATCACTGAGAAACAAATTTCATGACTTATCTTAACTTTGTCCTCCCAATAGATCTTAGAAAAATTTAATTCATAAAAACTTAAATTCTATAAGTTTGAACTAGTAAATGAGAGGCACAATTTCAATAACAGAAATATGTAATAGTAATACCATCTTTTAAACTCAGTAAGACAACTAAAAACTCTTTAGGTAATTATGTTAAATTCTACAATAGACTTCCTAATTACCTACATTACTTATTTGCAAAATAATAATAAGTTCAAAAATCTTGTTCCGCAAGTTTTATTGTTGAAAGGGTATATTATAGATTGGATCATTATATGAATGAAGGTGATGTCAGGAAGAGACTTCCTGTTTGTACATCCACTAAAATGATAGAAACTGTAAACAATGCACATGAGAAAAAAAAACATAAATTTTTTTGCTTCATAATGACTTGGCTGTTTTATGAGCTGGTGGCAGTGTATTGACTAATAAATGCTTTCTTAGGGCCTAATAGAATATTATATTTTTTAATATTTTTACATACATAAAAAAATGACAAATTTACAGATTTCACAAGAAACATAAGAAAAAAAATAAAAAATGGAAACGGAACACTAATCCTAATTTAAATACTGTTCAGCCTAGTACTAGCAAAGCTCAATACACCACTGTTGTCCATTCAGTTGAAACTATAGAAGAGCCGCAAAGTTTGAAAACAATACCTATGCCAAAGAATCCGCATATTGGTGCAAGTATTCAAAACATCAATAAAATAAGGTAAGATCAAATAAATCATTAATAAGCTTAAAGCAATGATGGCTCAGTGGCAACAAGTATGGACACCATATAAATTGATGTGAGTTTGAATTCCGGTAAGAGCCTGAGCTTTCCATGAAGGAAAACATTGTGATAAGGCCATATCATGGTGATAAGGCATTTTCTAATGCTCACTCTTAAATTGAAAATCTGTTGCCAAGCACCTATAGGTGTGTTCCGGCAGCTACAGTTGAGTGCTAGTCCACTAACTAGGCTTAGTATGTAACCATCTCAGAGCACATTGTCACTTAACTGCAACAATTACAATGATTGTTCATTTAATACTCCCTAAAGTTCATGTTTTATTCTCACTATGAAGATTTACAGATCAGGAGTACCAATATGTATCAAAAATGAAAAGGTGCCCATTAAAAAGTGTCAAATTAGGGTTGCACTTGCACCACAGTAGCAATTGTATAAATTTTAAAGATACAAAGGCTGACTTTTCACTCCACAAACTTTTCCATTACTTCTTTAAGTTTTACAACAGTAAGAACTATAAGATCATGAAAAAGTATCATTCCCTCTTACTTTGCTAGTGCCATTAAATTGCTGCTTACAGCTGAATATTTTTTCAACTTGTCCCTAATATAAAATGGTTCTCCTTACTTCTTCTACTGTCCATAATTCCATTTCATGTGTTGCTAGTTAATTATATTTTTTAAATAGCGATGCCCATCAATTCAAACTAATTGTAAAATTGTAGGAGGTATGTTCATATTGATAAGTTGTTCTTAAAAAAAAATTATCCTCAAAAGGAGAAGGCTGAGTAACTTAGACAAAATCTCACCTGTTGTAGACCAACTGAAGTGTTACTTTTTAGTAAATTTTTTTTGTAGGAAGTTCGCCATATATATATTTTATAGTTTTCTGATTTATGTAATGATAATAGTAGATTATGGGCTATGTTGAATAACACAAAATATTTCAAAAAATAATAAATAAATACCCTTAATTCACTATTTAAAATCTTATGATTCAAATAATGGGAATGTGAACTATACAGTAGCAAAACCCTCCAAATTTGTGTATGTTTATTTTATAGAACAAAGGTGGCAGACAAGCATATGGCCCACCTGATGATAAGGGGCTACCATAGCCCATAGTAATACCATAGGTATCACTGGCATGTTGACAACCTTGAACCCCCTAACCCAAAGAGCTCTAGAAACCCTATTCACAGCAGGAATGCAACCTTAGGTTATTTGGCTGCGATCATCTCTAGGCTGGAAGTGTTCCCAAGTTGAGAGAAATCTCCAAAGCAAATTATCTGTCCCCGCCCCCTTTTTCCAAATCTTTCCCAAGGAGCTCTGGAAATACTACTTAACACAAAAACATAACACTATTATAGGTTTTTTGGCTGCAAGGGTGGAGATATTCCACCAGTAAGACTGCCCGAAGTAGAGAGAAATCTCCAAAAAAATTCCCTGTGCCCTACCTATTTTTAAAATCTAAGGAGCATTATTGTCAAATTTGACATTAGTGATTATCAATTTACTCTGTGGGATTACAAATCACTCTACAATGGTATTAAATACTGCTCAAAATAGGAAACTTCAAATGAATATACTTTATTAAAATTAGATATCACTTTTAGAATAACTTAAACTTTTTTTAAATGAAGTCTCCTCAAGAAAAATTCTGCCAGTGTCAAGTCAGTATTAGGAGAGTTATTTTATAATCGAATTTTCAACACTTACAGACACCATGTTTTATTAAATAATCATATAATATAATCAATGTAATTTTATAATGACAAGCTAAAGTTTTATTTTGTTTATAAAAATAAATTTTCTCAGAGTATTGAGAAAAGGGGAAAATATAAATTATGTGAGCAAAGATTTAAAATTCGATAGACACATTGTTACGTGAAGAATCATACAAGGAATATAATATAACAAATTAGAGCAATTGAAGAATGTGTGTTCCAGAGTGCCTTCATCTAATTCACATATGTATTTAGAATAATATTATTTATAATTCTAGTACATGGCAGGAGGACAATTTTGCTGATGATAAATTCGTAAATAATTTGGAATATGATTCCACTCCTAATTCTGGCAAGAATTTGTATACACTCCATAAACAATTGACGTCGAACTTAATGACAGGTAATATTTTTTTAATTTTATTTTGTATTGATACTAAACTACCCATGCGCCCGCAGATCCACGCGCGATTCTTGCGCAGTAATGATTTTCACCCCATAATTTTATTTTTGGCATGTTCTCCAAAATTGTAAAATTTTAAGTTGTAGGAGAACAATTTTTTTCCAATTTTATATTTTATCATATTTACGGAATGGTGGACTACCCTACTTTTCGGCATGAAGAAGGCACTGCTGATGACCCGGTTTTCAGAAATCGGCTATTCGGTAAGGTTTACAGTCATGGTTATGTGAAATGGTGGTATGGTAATGAGATGGTCGATATAGTAATGTGATTCTACGTTCGGGTCTAAGTTCCTCAAGATCCAACGTAAAAACAGGATCAAAAAAAATAATTGTGTGCAATTCACACATGGTAGAAGTAAAACCTTCACATCTATGTTTTTTGTTTTAATTTTAATAGCCATCATACATATACTATACATAAAATCAATGGTTTTGAAGAGTTCCCTTGTGTATCTTCTATCTAGATAATATGCGCTATCCAACAAAAAAAGAATAATCCAAATTGGTTTATAAACAAAAAAGTATGCTGTGTTCAGCAAATAAAAAAATTAAATTAAAAAAAAAATATTAATACTAAGATACTAAATTGAACTTTTGTTGTTAATATTTGAATTAAGTTACCTCAGTACTAATTGAAGTCCGAAGTAAAAATTAAAAAAAAAAACTGTTCGCAGCGAGGATTCGAACCTACGATCCCGGCCATAGCAGCTAAGTTTACGGCCGCTAGGCTACAAGCATGTTAATTAAGATTTACTGAAACTATGCTACTACTAATTTTAATGTCGCTTTCGCTTTTTCGTTTCATACACTTCAAATCACAAATCACAATAATACTAAAGAAGTTTTCACTTCAAAAATTCTCTGACTCTGCTCTTCAACTCATGGAGGAGAGGCGTGAAATGATTCTGCAATTTTCAGGGGATGTGTGTACATACAAGAAACACCTATCATATCAAGGGTAATAGAACGAAAGACAGGTTTCAAAGTGATAACAAGAAACCTGTTCTTTGGAAAAAGCCAGCTAACAAAGTTGAAGTCCGACCAGAGCATGATCATATCATCCAAACCGAAACTTTTGACTGAGATCTATGTACGTCAATGCAGAAACCCGTTACGAATATAGCTGAAGATCCAAGATCTAGATTAACCAGCGTAGGACCCGGCACTATACCGAAGACATACCGGGGCTTGTGTATGGCCTTCAAAGAGGTAAAAAATAACGAAGCTACCGGCGATGACATGTTATGTGTGCTCCATCTGTCCGCACCTAGACTATTTCTAGGTCCATTGTGCGTAGATATTCCGTTCGGCTATCCCAGCCAGCCTGGCTCCGACCAGAAGCGCAGAAGCCTCGTGGAGCATTCACAGGCTTCTCGAAGCGACCTCGGGTTTTTGAGAATTTCCGCCCGTTGGGTTGCAACTCTCGCTCATTCCAGGATTACGTAGGTAGCGGCTTCTTCACCCTCCATGAATGCTCTGCACATGGGGCTGTCAGTGACACCTAAACATAAAGATGTTTAACACGTCACTTCTATTAAGACTGAGAAAGCTACATTATTACCATTGAACTTACAATTCAGTAGGCATTTTCTGATGTAGCTGATGGACTCTCCAGTGTAAGTAGTTAATCTTGCTTTTGATTGTAGCAGATTATTTTTTCCAACCCCAATAAAGGTAAATCTTCCATCATGATTACATTAACTTGTGCCCCCGTGTCCACTTTGAATTGTAAAGGTATATTATTTACACCAACTGTTATTTTCCACTCACTATTAATGTTATTGAGCATAATTAATCCCAAATTATATTGGTAAGTGTCATTTTCACTACACTGTATATTTTTCATATGTCGTGCTCTACACATTGATGCAAAATGTCCATATTTGTTGCAGTTCATACATTTTTTGTTAAATGCTGGACAAGACTTTATATTATGGTCATAACCACATTTATAACATTTAATTTTATTTGTTTGATGTTTATGATTCTTGTCATAAGTTTTAGAGTTTGACATTTCACCTGACTGGAACGATCTCTGGTGTGGATTTTTTGAACTAGGATTCCTGTTATTATTTTTATTATGTTGAACTTTATCTATAGATTTTTCTTCCATTTTAATCGATGATGTGGCGCGTTGTATATCTTCAGTTTGTTGCTTTGCATCCTGTGCGGTCCTACAAATCTCAATTGCTCGGGATAATGTTAAATCTTTCATTCTCAATAATCTATCTTTCATGGAGAAATCCCGTATGCCGCATACTACAAGGTGTCCAGAAAGGGTATCGGGTATTTGTTTTCGCGCCATATTCGAAACGGGGCGTCTAAAGGGTGCGGGGAGGGGTTCGTGGCGTCCGCCATTTTGTGGAGTTTTAATCACGATGGAACAGTACTCGGGGACGCATCGCGCATTTTGCGTACGAGCGTATTATCGTAATGGTGATTCAATAGTGACTGCTCAACGTCTCTATCGTGCGGAATATCGTACACGCCACGCGCCAAGTGACGATAGCATTAGGAAATGGATCAGGATGTTCGAGAATACAGGTGCGACAGTTAAAATTCAAAACTCTGGTCGTCCTCGTTCAGTTCGCGATGAAGAAACAATTGAAGAAGTTGAGGCGTCGGTTCGTCAAAATCCGTCTTTATCCATCCGAAAGCGAAGCCAAGCGTTGAACATCAAAAAATCGTCTTTACATTCGATTTTAAAGAAAGACTTACATCTAAAAGCCTATAAAATTCAATTGGTTCAAGAATTGAAGGATACGGACTATGCTAATCGACTGAATTTTGCGAACGAAATGCTGTAGCGATTTAACAACTTTAACAACATACTGTTCAGTGACGAAGCAAATTTTCACCTGAATGGTCATGTTAATAAGCAGAATTGTCGGTACTGGGCAGTGGAGAATCCGAGACGAAAGCATGAACGACCCCTGCATAGCCCAAAGGTCGTTGTTTGGGCCGCTATGTCTGCTAAAGGCATAATTGGTCCTTATTTTCATGAAGATCAACGAGGCCAAGCAATTAATGTGAATAGTGACCGTTATTGCGATATGTTGCGAAATTTTTTGGTCCCAGAGTTGCAGGAGTTTTCAGGTTTCAACTCAAGAACGTGGTTCCAGCAAGATGGGGCCACTTGCCATACTTCAAA
The DNA here is from genome assembly GCA_033032175.1 of Saturnia japonica. Taxonomy (NCBI): domain Eukaryota; kingdom Metazoa; phylum Arthropoda; class Insecta; order Lepidoptera; family Saturniidae; genus Saturnia; species Saturnia japonica. Next base: position 3,679,441 of record CM065317.1, read on the forward strand.
TGACTCAATGGAAGTTGTTAACGAATTATTCCCTAATAAAGTCATTTCGCGAAGGGGTAACATCAACTGGCCTCCCAGAAGCCCCTACCTTAGCCCGCTTGACTTTTGCATGGGGATACCTTAAAAGTAAGGTTTATCAAAACAATCCGACGAATCTAACCCAGTTAAAGCAAAACATCAGGTCAGAAATGGCAGCAATATCGATAGCTATGTGTCAACGTGTTATCGCCAATCTTCGTTTCCGTTTAGAAGAGTGCCAGCAACGTAACGGTCATCATTTGGATAACATCATCTTTTCCAAATAATTCTCCAATCCATATGCTAATAATAAACAATAAACCTTTTTATTGCATACAAATAATTTTTGTTTCATTGAACTTACAAATACCCGATACCCTTTCTGGACACCTTGTAGTTTGTCTTTTATTAAACTTTCATTCAATATCCCAAAGTCACAAGTAGAACTTAATTCTCTTAATTCGGTGACATATTCTTCATATGACTCACACTCTTTCTGGTTTCGATTGAATAACTTATATCTTTCATACGTAATATTTTTTTCAGGATCAAAATGGTCGCTGAATAATTTTATGATCTTTTTGTAATCACTCTTTTCCTCTTTTTTAATTTCAAAAGTGTTATACAGTTTTACTGCTCTGTCTCCAATCGAGTTTAGTAATAATGCGATCTTTAACTCACCATCTGCTTCAGTATTTCTAGAAGCTATGAGAAATATCTCAAATTTCTGTTTATAAAACTTCCAATTGTCAGCCATGTTTGCACCGGACCAACGTAGTTCACCGGGTGGTGATAAAATGTAGTTATTTTCTACTTTTGCCATTTTTAACACGCTTTTATTAGTTTCACCTGTATGTATGTATGTAACCGACCCCTTTGAGCTCGATTTTGTCCTACTTTGAATGATCAGATTTAATTCAAACTTTGCACACCTGTCAAAAGTCGATGACAATGCAATAATCCGATCAAAAGCATTCGATTATCCTAATTAGATTCGCCAGGATTAATTAATTTCTTTCCGCATTCTTTGCATGCGAGTAAGAGAGATAGAGCTAGTGCGCGAACTACGCATGGGTGCAGTTCCACACTTACTCTTTCGGGCATGCAAGGTTGTACAGTTGATCATGCAGTCATTTATTTGGGTCCGCGATTGTTTGCTGCTGGACAAGCTTATGTGGCACTTAGTCGTGGAAGATCCTTGGACGGTATACAAATTGAAGAACTTGATTGCTCAAAATTAACAGGAAGAACTCCATGTAACAGTGAAGCATTGAATGAAATGATTCGATTAGGAGATAAACAATAAAATCTACAATCAGTCACAGAGTGAAAATTCACACTCATCCTCATTCTCAGTGCCGCCAACAGATTCGCTCCTATGATTATAATATTTTGTAGAGTGATTACGGATTGAAAATTCCATACTCAAGCATTAATGTGACTGACTGTATATGTAAATAAGGTTGCACCTCTATGTGTCTCGCTGTTTATATTGGCATCATAGAAATCTTTGAATATGTGTTCTTAACCAAGATACAATCGGAACACATTTGTACATATTAAGGGCGGTTGATAGTTAGCAAATCGAACTAAATAATTTATAGTTTAAAAAATTTAACTAAAAAATGAAAAATAAATAATAGTTTAAAAAAACTAAAAAAACACGCTTACATAAAAAATCCAACTAAAAACAGAAAATAAAATTTAATAAATTTGATTAAGTACAGTGTAAAAAAAAAATGAATGTACATTATTGTAAAAAAAGCGTGGGGTGCATAGTGTCAATAATTATAAACATTTTATTGACAGATAATGAGTAGAAGAATCATCACTTCGATAATATAATATCTTAAAAAGCGCTTTCAATACACGCCACGCTTTTTTTACAATAATGTACATTCATTTTTTTTACACTGTACTTAATCAAATTTATTAAATTTTATTTTGTTTTTAGTTGGATTTTTTATGTAAGCGTGTTTTTTTAGTTTTTTTAAACTATTATTTATTTATATCTTCTTTAATCGTTGTAGGTTCTTTAATTGCGACTGCGCCATGTATTGTTCGTATTTATATTGGGTTAAACACTTAAGTACTCCGATATAAATGATAAGCCACGCACAAACTTTTAACATGTTTTATTACCTTGTATCATAGACAATAATCCAACCATAGAGTACAGATTACTTAACACAGACTAATCATAGATTATATTTACTTTATTTATTATTACAGTCGCAGCGACAAACGAGGTTCAGGGATGGGCAGTGTACCCCTCGACTGTCTACAGTCAGTGGCCGTTGTCCATCGATCTTTATGTGAATCTGTTGTTCTTCGACGCAGCCACGAGCGAATCTGACTGAAAGGCAATGGCAATATGCGTAGAGAACCTATCCGAAGACGGCTCGAACCTTTTTTTGCCAGTTCATCTGCTGCGTCATTGCCCAGTGATCCGCTGTCCTTTGATCCACTGTAAGCTTACTTTGTTGTTACTTGTAGCCCGTTCCAGTGCTTTGTGACACTCGTTTATAAGCCCAGATTCGTGTTTCTTACTCTCCAGCGCTCGTAAGACTGCAGTACTGTCGGAGAGAATTCTTATGTTTTTGCTTTCTATTTTCCTGTTCAGCACCGCGTTTGCCGCCTCAGTAATGGCTACACATACACATTGGAAGATGGAATTGTGTGGTCCTAGGGCTATTGATATTTTAATGTTTAGATCATAAGGAAAATACCCTGGCGCCTGTTCCTGTATCAGTTTTCGAACCATCTGTATATATGCGAACCTCGTTTATTGCCGGATTGGTCCTGTTTTTCTTCGCACAATTTTATCGAGTAATTTCTGTCAAAAACATGTTTGTTTAGGATCCTATAATACAGAGAACCTATAAGACTGATGGGTCTGAATGATTTTGTCTGTGTATAGTCACTTCTGCCTGGTTTGGTTATAAATACTACCTTTACCTCCCTCCACTGTATGGCTGTGTATCGAAAGGCAACGCAGCCCTGAAAAATTATTAGCAAGTGTGCTGCAATTTCCTTATCACACCATCTTAAAAGCCCGGGGAAGATACCATCTAAACCCGGTGCTTATGGAAGGAAGCTGTTTATTGCCCACAATAACTTATCTTGTTGGACAATGTTACGGGCAGTAAGTAATCCAATCCGGTTCTATGTGCCCATCACCGTACCATCACCCCAGTTTTGGTCGGCAATTAAGAGACAACCCGGGAAGTGGGTTTGGAGAAGGAGTTCACAGGTCTCTGCGTCGGATTACGTGTGGGCGTTGTCAGGTTTCTTAAGTGACCCCGACAATCGGTTGGGCTCGCCTGCTAGTATTTTTTTAACTCTGGTGGCCTGACTGTTTGATTCAATGTTAGTACAGAAGCGTCGCCACGACTCGCGTTTGCGTTGTTGTATATGATATTTAAACTTGCGTTATATCTCCTTGTAAACATCCCAGTCTTGTTTTTTCCTGGTGTTCTTCGCATGGTTAAAGAGTTTGGGGCTCCACCAGCCGTCCCTCCTTTTGCCGCTGGCGGATTGCGTTGTACATAGGCTGCACTAAAAGTATCGGGAATGGAATATTTCCACTGTTCCTGTCATATTAAAATCTTTTTAATTGAAAACTCCTTGGTTTTAAAAATCGAATACAATTTATTTATTTAAAAAAGATTCTCGGTCTTGTCACAAGGTTTTGTCAAACTTGTTTAGTCGTTGAGAAAATGGAATTGACTCGAGAAAATTCAAGAGCGATGATTTATTATGACTTTCGAAGTGGTTTAACACAAAAACAGTGTGTTGACCGGATGATTTCTGCATTTGGTGATAAAGTCCCATCCAAAACCACAATTTATCGCTGGTTTGCTGAATTTCAACGTGGACGTGTCAAGCTCAGTGATGATCCTCGTCAAGGTCGTCCAAAAACTGCAGTCACCCAAAAAAACGTTGATGCTGTGCGTAAGCTGATTGAGGAAGATCGACATGTGACATACCGCGAAATTCAGGCAACTTTAGACATTGACATGAGTCAAATACAAATAATCTTACATGAACAATTAGGTATAAAAAAGTTGTTTTCCCGATGGATACCGCATTCGCTCTGTGAAGAGCAAAAAGCGGCTCGCGTTACTTGGTGCGTCAGAACTCTCGAAAGATTCCACGCAGGATCCTCAAATGCTGTATACAACATCGTATCAGGTGACGAATCCTGGATATACGCGTACGAACCCGAAACAAAAAACCAGTCACGAGTTTGGGTGTTCGAAAATGAGTTAAAGCCAACAAAAATTATTCGTTCACGGAGTGTTGCAAAAAAAATGGTGGCCACGTTTGTCTCCAAAACCGGCCATGTTACGACTATTCCTCTTGAGGGACAAAGAACGGTTAATGCAGAATGGTATGCTAGCATTTGTTTGCCACAGGTCGTTTCTGAACTCCGTAAAGAGTACGGCAACCGCCGCATCATTCTCCATCACGACAATGCGAGTTCTCACACCGCGCACAGAACAAAAAAAACAAGCAACATACAACAACAAACGAGCAAGAAAACATAGAATTATTAGACCATCCGCCGTACAGCCCCGACCTAAGCCCTAATGATTTCTATACTTTCCCTAAAATAAAGAATAAATTGCGTGGACAGAGATTTTCATCACTTGAAGAAGCTGTGGACGCCTACAAAACGGTTATTTTGGAGACCCCAACTTCCGAATGGAATGGTTGCTTCAATGATTGGTTCCATCGTATGGAAAAATGTGTCAAATTTCGCGGAAAATACTTCGAAAAGCAATAAATACATTTTTAAATAGTAATGTTGTGTCACTTCCTTGATTTCCGAAATTTTCAGTGCCGCCCTCGTATGAGGGCACGTTTTTTCATAACCCTCTATTATTGGTGATTTAAGTTTATTTAGATGGATTTCTATATCTTCCGTATCAGTGTACGGTGGTGGGTTTCCGTACTTACTTAGTTCCATCTCCATCAGCTTTTTGTATGAGACGCGATCAGTCTTACGTGGATTGCGCCTCGGTACTGGTGAAGGCACGTCTACATATAGGCTATATTCAATCCATCGTGGTGGGTTTCCGTACTTACTTAGTTCCATCTCCATCAGCTTTTTGTATGAGACGCGATCAGTCTTACGTGGATTGCGCCTCGGTACTGGTGAAGGCACGTCTACATATATGCTATATTCAATCCATCTGTGATCCGAACAGGAAACCTCATTGGATACTCGCCAGTCCTTGATGAGGTTTGATGACCTTTCCGAGGAGAAAGTAACGTCTATGATAGTTTGAGCCCTCGAAGTGACAAAGGTCGGTTCCGAACCTATGTTCATAATTTGAAGGTCAGTAGAAAAGAGAAAGTTTATAAGTTGCTTACCTCTCAGGGTTGTGGTGTCACAACCCCAAAGGGGATGGTGTGAGTTGGTATCCGCTGAGATGATCAGCTCAAGTTCTTCCCTTTCGTAGTGTTATATCAGTGCAATTCTGATGTTGGAACCTCAGTATCACCCGGCAGGTAGACAGATGCGAGGACCAACTCTGGTTGTTGTTGCTTATTCCTCCCCCGAGTCTAATAACAGTCAGATCTCTGAAACAGAACTCGTTGATTATTACAGTTGTTAGATTTCTTGGCACGTAGATGCAAGTGCGTTGATTACTCACAGTTGTGTCAAGAAGAATGTTTCCACCAATGTTAGAGAGACCACAAATCCTGCCCTTCCTGATCCATGGCTCCTGAATCAGGGCGATGGTCTCGTTGCTCACCTCCAGCTGCCGACACAGGGTAGCCGCCGCGAGTTGCTTGTGCTGGAGGTTGGTCTGTATTACTTTAATGGGAGGTCGGGGATGATGCAAGGAAGCCATCAGTATCTAATGACCCCTCAGATTCCTCCTCATAGTCCCGCACTGTAAGTGACGGTCTCACCCCCCGGCGTGCCACTCCTGATGCTCTTGGAGGATGCTGTGGCGACAGCTTTGCATAGCCTAGTGGCTGTGCTGATGCGTTGCGCTTGAGGAACTGTGATATGTTCCTTGGTGGTTTCGGCTTCACCTTGCTCTATAGCCGGCGTTGCCTCCACCTCCATTTCTGGGTTATCTACAGCCCGTGCTGTGTGTTGTTTGTTTAGTTCTGGCAATCCCGGTGGCTCATTTTTTAGACCTCTACTCTCGCCAAAGAATCTGATGTAGACGCAACCTACAGAGTAGGCCACTCTGCGTCCCCTCTAATATAATAGAGATCTCCACATCCGGGATCCCAAGAACGAGAAAGACGCCGTCCTCTCTTGTTTGGGCGTTGTAAAGAGCCCAGGTGTTGAGGTGGTACCATGGATTCAGCCCAATGTGTAGTCTCCGCAGTATGTCAACATCTTTGAACCAGTCGGGTACGAACATGGCGCACTTCACCCTACGGGCTATGTCCGCCTGTCGCTTAACGACTAGTCCAGTTCCGAGTACTGGTGATGGGGTGCTTGTAATGGGTATTGTGGAGCCAATTGAGGGCGAGGTCATTCTCGCACCACATCTTCAGGACCCCTTCGCTGAAGAACGACTGGATAATAACTGCTACGCTCTCTTGCTGACGTCGGCGTACCTTAGCGCTTGCTGGAACTGCTAGGCTCGAATCTGAGACGTTTGCTCTTACCCTTCGGAGAGATAGTCTCGTCGGGGCGAACCCTTTTATTGGAAGGCATGGTTTGAGCAGAGGTCTCCCCAGAGCGGTCTTCTGGTCGTCGCTTCGCCTTTCCAGATCGTTTACTTCGTGACTTTTGGCTTCGTCGGGGCTGTACAGCACCATCTGTCGCGGTGTGGCCTATCTGCTCAGTCTTTTCTGCAGTGACTGCCTCTGCAGCCTTTACAATGCATGGGGACGAAGCCCCGCTTACTTTGACAGCGGGTGTCAGGGGTGTCTGGTTTTTACACTACAGCAGATTTTTGCTTGCCACGCTTACGTCGATGGGCCTTAAGCCCGGTCGCAACAGCAGCCGCAGGTTGCAGCTTCATAAGCAGGTCTGCCTTCTTTACCTTCCCAGCTTTGGCTCGCGCTTGCATACGTTTGGCTGTGCTGGGTGGCTTGCCGAAGTTTTTTCCCTTCTTGGTCGCCATTTTCCATACAGGCCCCTCTTGCGAGGTCGTTGCTCGCATGGCTTTCCTAAGGGAACTTAGGTCTAAAGATGAAGACGCATCCTTGGACGCAACCCTATCTGGTTGTGGCGCATTTGCGGCCTGAGTGTTGATTATCGGAACAGACTCAGCCCTTTTCCCCTGGGGTTCCTTTTTATCATCCATAAATTGATAAAGGATGTTTATTCGTCTCCCGTGGCATCCCACCCTCCAAGGAGCCTGCAGTAGGAGATGTCCGCGCGTCAGAAGTGCCGTCCGTCAGGACCTACCACCAGAGATATAGGGTCCGAAAATAGCAGCTAAACGAGCCTAAACTGCGCAAAGAAGTGTGCAGTTGCCACCTGGTCGGAAGGTACCTACCGATGGCTCGTCGCAAGTCCCGCGCACCGCTGATTGTTCACCGCATACATCCCGACCCTAGTCAGGCTATCTCTGACGATAAACCGCAGCTGATTGCTCCCGATCGGCTCCCTCGGGACCTCACGTTTGGCAAGAAACTCGGCCAAAGAGGCGTATTGCCACCCGTAGCTATATACTATCCCAGCCATGGGTGGCTCAGCACTTCAGGATCCCGTCATCCCTGCGTATGGGTCTCCACTCACGGCACAAACACGTGCAAGCCAGCCAGGCCAAGCCAGGGATAGATTGAGTTTCTTCAACACTGTACTTTGAACCTGAACTTATCCCCGCCCACCAGCGATGACATAATCACAGCCGAACTTCTGAAGGCGGGTGGTAAACCAGTGCTTAGGGCCGTTCAGACCCTATTTAATTGACGAAGGAAAAACGCTGCAAGCATGGACTAGAACTGTAAAGGTGCTTTTCTTTTAAATAAGGCGATAATGCCCTGCTGAAAGATTATAGGCCACTTCTGAGCCATGTTTACAAGAAGGTGTCGAGAGTTATTACGATCGGTCTCGTGCACAGGTTTGATGCTTTCCAACCTCCTGAACAAGTCGATTTCCGAAAAGACTTCAGTACCGTACACTATCAACATGCGCTAAAGCCAGTTGTACAGAAGACCGAAGAGTACCTCTTTGCTTAGTATTAGTGGGCTATAAATAACCTTCGATTTGGTCGAAACTTTGTATAAAAACGCCAATATGTCAGCTTAATTGTGGGACCAGACATTAAAACCTATCCCTTTACAGTGAGGAGTCACACAAGGTGGCGAAATTTCTGAAAAGTTTTCACCGCAGCACTGGAAGATGTTTTCAGGCTTCTAAATAATATATCAAAATGATATATGAATTATTAATTTGAATGAAGAATTAACAGAGTTATAGCTCTTTGTTATTGTTATTGAAAGCTCTTTTGAATTCTTATTTCTTTTGTTAATATTTTTGTGTTCTTCCGTCTACTTTATTTTTTTTTTTATATATAAGTACATAATTATATGTGAGAACTTGTAAATGGCCTTCATTAATTTATACATGTAACTTAAATAAGTACTTAGCTGTAAGTTTTCTTAAAATATTAAAATAAAATAAAATAAAATAGCGTTGCCAGGGAAGAACACCTTGAGAAATAAAATATATGATAATGTTAATATTTAGTATGTAAGTGAAATACACACAAGATACATCTTGACTAATATAATAAATACGAAAGTGAGTTTCTCTGTTACTCAATCATGCAAAAATGGCTAAACGGATTTGCATGCAATTTGGCACACAAATAGCTTATAACCCGGATTAAGAAGACATACGATACTTTATATCACGATAAAGAAATTTTTTTGTTCACGTGAGCGGATCCGCGGGCACAGCTAGTAAATAATATGTACCTATGGAGATTTTATTGGAATATGATTTATTACCTAACTGTTCGTTTTTCCTATATTAAAAAAAAATATCTACATGGCCAAAATATTTACTTTAGTCCAACAGACTAAAAAAAGGAAGTTACATCCAAAACACCCGTACATTGTAGAAATGATGAAGAGAAGGCAGGCTTTGAACGAACGAAAGCGTAAACAAGGACCACCACAAAAGAATCAAGCGAATCATCAAGGTAATTAGAAATGTTATTATCTATCTAGCTGTGCCCGCGTCTGCATTCGTGTGGACAAAAGCATCCCTTCGATGAGACACGCGCGAATCGTACTATAGGATAATTATTTTAAAGACAAAAATGATTACTGTGGGTGATACCTAGAAAACGGGCATATGCTCTCGCAGAGATTTTTTAATGTGGAACATCTAATGCGGCGCTACAGACCAGTTGTTAAACCCCATGTTGAAAAGTGTTGGCGTGGCGACGTTTTACCCCCAACGTTGGCGGTGTGGAGCCGAGTTCGTTTTTTTAATAGACAGACTGGATCATTTCGAAATTTAATGTTCAAACATGGATAAATTAATAACATGACACATTAAACCTCTTTACTGTGACTTTCTTTTACGGTACCGGTACAGTCAGTCAATTAATCAATTACCTCTTTACCTATTACATATTCAAAGACAATGGTATTTTAGCAGTAAACTCCAGTCGCGCTTTGGAGCTGACATGCATACAAAGTTTTTTTTTTTAATATTTACTAAGATGTTATCACATCTGCCGGGCCGCCGGGCGTCTCGTGACGGCCAACTTTTTTGTAGGTTTTTAAGCGCCCCAACTGATTCACCGTTACCAATTTATTTTATATGCGCGGAACCCTAAATCTTTCTAAAATAACAGTAGCACGAGTTACCCCTTTTAACATCAGCTATCTGCCAGTGAAAGTTCCGAGCCATTGCAGAACAAACAGACAGACAATTAATTATTTTTTCATTCTTACCGTATATACTTTTATATGCTTTTACTAAAAAGCAGTTATTTTGTCATAACATACCGATATAATTTAATTGTATTATTTGTATGTATAAACTCACATGATCATCTTCAAATGTAAAATAATCATGGATGCCTAATATTTTTTTACAGCTGCTAAAGTTAAAATTTCAAATAGTTCGAATATTAAAATGGAAACAAATATGCCAAGTGAAGATGTGAAATTGATCGAAGAAAATGTTGATAAAGAGCAAAAACTGAAGGGTATAAAATGTTTAACAATTTAAATTATTTATTTTAAATAACTATTTATTTGAAACATACATTTTTTCATCAGTTGTACCTGAAGCAGCTGCAGTCGCGCCTAAGCTCACAAATACTGCGAATGTTACACCAAAAATAGATGGACAGACAATCGAACTACAACAAAAAGAAAAGCAAACAGGTTTGATATACTTGAACTATAAATTATTATAATTCTTTTAAAATACATATACACATAAAATCATCTTTTAAACAGTTGTACCTGTAGCAGCAGTTGCGCCTGAAGTTAAAACTACTTCAAATGTTCCACCAAAAATAGAAGCACAAACAAAAGATACACAATTGACAAATGAAAAACAACAGAAAGAAAAGCAAAGAGGTTTGAGATAAAATTAAACTTTTAATGAATTCTTTAAAAAAACACGAACACTTAAAATCATTTTTCTTAACAGTTGTACCTGTAACAGCTGTTGCGCCTGAACATAAAAGTACTTCGAATGTTCCACCAAAAATAGAAGGAAAGACAATCGAAATACTATTGACAACACTACAGAAAGAAAAGCAAACAGGTTTGAGATAATATTTAAAAAAAAATTTAATAGCTTGTTTTGTTTTACATGACCCTAAATAGTTTTTAAACCTTATAAAAAAAAAAAACCGAATCTTATTTATCGAATTAGAAATATAAGTGGCGTGCCACAAAAATGGCTAGTTTTCCACCAGATTGCTACCTAAGGAGCATAGCAGTGACGTTTTAACAAAGTGTAGGCAAGTGTGGGAACTGAGAACAACGATAGCATACACAGGTATATCGGCGGCTGCCCACTCGAATAAATTTCCAAAAGTATTCCGGATTATTGGGTTATTGTGCGTTTTGTATAATAGAAAAAACTTATTTCCAGTTTGCCGGCCAGACAGTACTAATATCGAAATATCACATACCCAGGGAATAACAACGCGTATTAACACAGGGAACACATTAATGCAACAGCAAAATGTACCACCGGCAGGTATGCAATTTTGAAATATGTTTACTTTTACGAATAAACAAATGTGCATCACAGATCCAACCTCATTAAAACCTAAGATCGATACTATGTTCATCATAAAAATGGTTGCATAACGTATCCTTAGAACGTAATTCGGCGCGTCTTGCAAATTTCGACATAACCTAAATAAATGCATTTGCCTTATCAGTTATCATTATAAAAAATTATAATTCTGTTAAACATTGTAAAAACATTTTGCACAATAAACAGTTCAATTACTTTGTACACAGATTTTTTTGGGAATTTTTATTTTACCTCCTCGCTACTTGCAGCGTTACATTTTCAATTCAATAAACCAAATTAATCGAATGACGTACACTTAATTTAATGGTAGGTTTTTAATTTAGAATAAAAATGTATACAAGTATTCATAATTACTGCAGTAACACAAATCAAAGTATATTGAGTGGACTAAACCGCCAATCTTGTTTAGTGTCACTCGCTGAAAAAGCCGTGTATGTCTAATGTTCCGGATTATGATCTCAATCGTTGTTATAGTTTATTTTTGTTATTTTATCGACATCCGTCAGTTGATTTAAAACATAATCGAAATATCGATTATATTTGGCTCTAAAAAATAATTCTATACCACACCACACCGGTTTATGCTATACCACATCTCTAAAATAAACATTTGACAGCTGTCATGCAACCATTTTATAGTGAATATAGTATAATAAGTTTTTAATACTTTTAAATATTAAAATATTGTTTTTTGTTTTGTTTCATTGTTTGTTGTAATTTCTGGACGTACCAATCGGATTGAATATTTTTTTTTGTTTTTTTTATAGCCTATTTATTTAGGAAGGTTATAAGCTATATAACTTCACGCTATAATCGTAAGGAGCATAAACGTCAGGCAATCTGGCAAATGTATATAAGCACGAGTAGTGAGAACAAACGATAGTTTTCGCGGCTGAGTGCCCTAAGTGCTCGCCCCCAAGTCCGGTGAAGCTGTAAAAGCCGCAGCGGCTTCAGGGCCTCTAAAGCTAACAGTGTAGTCAGATCACGATAGGCCACACGGGTGTGTTGGCGGCGACGACGTGGAAAGTAGGTCGAATAAATATAACTACGTGTGTTCGCGTCATCAATCACGTGGATTACAGAATGCTCGCTCGAATCTTGCTCCCCCGCTCCCGGCTATTTTAAAAACAAAATTGCTTATTGTGAGTGTTCCTTAGAAGATGGACGTATACTGACGCTAACTTTTATTTGTAGGTATTTTTAATGTCTACAACTATTTAGTACATTAATTTGCTATACATATCTCTTATGGTGTGTTTAGCGTAAGCCATTTAAGCGCCCGAATTGATTCACCATGACCAGTTTTTTTTTATTCGTGCGGAACTCAAATCAGCTATATACCAGTGAAAGTCCCGTCCAAATCGGTCCAACCGTTTCGGAGATTACCCGAAGCACACAGACAGACAGACAGACAACAATTTTAAAAATGGGTGTTTTGTTATAAGTATCGTATATACTTTCTTATGCATTTAGTAAAATGCTGTTATTTTGCAATTACAAACAGACACTTCAATTTTATTAATTGTATACATAATTGCGAGAAATTTATTAATTCGTATCGAAAACAACAGGTCCAGATCTATGTAACAGTTCTGAAAATCATCTTCCTTCAACGAATATTCGGGATTATTTGGTTAACGAGTTATTTTGCGTTTATATAATACAAGACAACTTATTTCCAGCTTCCTGGCCTAACAGTACTAATATCCAAATATCACAGTCTCAGGGAATAACAACACGTATTAACACAGGAAACATATTAATGTCACAGCAGAATGTACCACCAGCAGGTATACAATATTAAAATATATTTTTCTGTTTTTAATTTTTTTTAGTTTAAATCTGTTTGACGGACCCAACCTTATTAAAATCTAGGATCGTTACTATGTTATCACAAAACGATTACCAGAACTAACCACAGAACGTAAATTATTACGTCGTGCAAATTTAAATGCAACCTAAATACGTGTATTTCTGCTATCAGTCATCACTATAAAACCCAGAATAACTTTCTCCCCATAATAAAAAAAAATTACTACCCCTTATTTTTTTTTTTACTAATATTATATACTAGCTGTGCCCCTCGGTTTCACCCGAGTTTTTATCCAACAAATACCGCGCCGCCAACGCGACGGACCCGCAAGTACAAATTATTTAGATTTTTTTTTTTCTCCTGAACTATGTGTCCTAATTACATACTATAAAAAAATAATTAAATTGTCTTTATGATGAAATAACTTTGTTCGTAAGGATTAATATGATAAGCCTAAAACTAAAGCTCAAAATCAATTTTTAATCTTCAACATAAAAACTCGCAAAATACCTTATTGTGGCTTATGCTATTAAGAAATAGGCATATGTTACCGGAGACTTTTTTTTAGATATACTAAAGAACAATATTTTTGTAGAATATTATATTTACGTATCACTAACCATTACGCCAGCGCATGCGGATAAAATAGTTCGGGAAGACTTTCACTTCGACTTACTTAAACAAAAATCAATATTTAAGGCTAGCTGAGAGGTTTAGCTTAGTTCCAGATAGCTTATACTATTCTTCGTGAATCTGGCTATCATATACAAAAAGAATTTTTCGAATCTGACTGCTACCAGTTGTCCAGAGATTACCACGTTTAAACAAACAGACAAAAAAAACTCGTCCTCTTTACTAAATTATTAATAGTATCTATACACGGACTGACCTCGGAACACGACAAACCAAAAAAAAATCATACATGTGTTTAACACTATGTGTATGATGGTCGCGATCCCTACCACCCCGCTATATTACTGTATATACACTGACTAATCTCTGAACACGAATAACCAAAAGAAAATTATAAATGGTTTTTTTCTTTCTCACTGACTATACTGTTAGCCTAAGGGGCCCTAAAGAAATAGAGCCACTTATGGCTTTGACAGCTTCACCAGGCTTAGGGGCGAACGCTTAAGGCATTTAGCCGCGAAAGCGTGAGCAACATGCGCACAAAGGTGCCAAAGTGGCCGGACGTCGGCTTGGGCTATTACCGCGATTGTGAAAAGGTCGTGAACTGACTAATTCCCTATCTGTAGAAAATTCGAGCTAAACTAACGCATACATATAACATGTCCCTGCCTCCTGGGAGAAAGGATTGAACATGTGTATATATGTATTTAGTATTCTGGAAACATGATCGAAAGTAACTATCGTAAAAAAATAATAAAAGGTCCCTTACAGAATCTATGTACTTATGTGGTGTGCACGTATGTATGATGTACATATTGTATGTAATGATGTGTGTGGGTAGCTACATGATTGCAAGTGCTGTGTCACCTGTATCGCGCGAGCTGCTGCTTGACTCAAGGGTTCTACACCGAGGGAACGGACCTAGGCTTGAGTTGCCGTAAGAGAGGGAGGACATGACGGGTTTGCGGGAGCGAAATTAGCCGCCCGTCCCCTGCGGAGGGAACGGTGGTTTCGCGGGCGTAGGCGCGAGCACGCTTTGTTTGGAGAGACGGTGGAGTAGTATTTGTTTTTTTCCTCGATCTTATAAACGGGCTCGGTGAAGATGGGATGTTCGGTTTTGGCGTTTAAGTCGCGGCAGCTTTCACCAACAGATTCACGTGATTCGAAGCAGTGTCAAAGTACGTTCGCGTAAGATATTTAATATACGATTCGACCAACGTACCAAGGGGCTTTGTTAATTTTACGTAAGAATCGGGTTTAGAGAATTTGGAATTTGTTAATGTTGATCTTTGACGTATGAGCGAATGTAGCGCAGCTTATATGTCATGATAGGACGGACATATGTCTTGTATAATGTAAGCTTATGTCTCAGGAACATTTTGCTTAGTATCAAGAAGTGCATTCTATGTGTATTGTAAATCACCCTTATTTTTTAAAACACGAAACACTGTTATTTCTTCCTAAAATCATAAATATGAATTTTCATAACCCTAAATTTAGAAATAGTGGGTTCTTCATACAATCTTTCATCCCCTATTTCACCTCTTAAAGTTTTATTTTCACGACATAAGGTAAGCCAATGTCTTTCTTCAAGGTCCAATTTATCTCTATACCAAAATTCATCAAATTTGGTTTGATGCGTTCTTCGTACAAACCTTCATGGTCTATTTCAGGGCGTGAAATGCAACGGACAGGACAGACAGAGTTACTTTCGCATTTATAATATTAGTATGGATTATTCATTTCATTATGCTGTCGTTCTCTATGGTGTCAGTAAATTACCCAATAGCAGAATAACGACAACAGTTTATAATAATAAATTTTTGAAATTAATCTCTCTCTCTCTCTATACCTTTCTTTGTTTCTCTCTAACTGATACTTTAGCATGGTAAAAATAGCAAAAGATCGATTGTTGTGGTGTCCTTTTTGTTTTCTATAATAGGGATTTTTATATTGTTAACACAAATCTGAAAAGTGAATAAAAGAAGGTCAATTTTTTGGAGTGATCGATCTTTTAGAACTCGATTTATTGTGAATCGATACATCAGAGTTTGATTCGAATCGATATTTTTCGGAATGAATTGCCTAGCATCGATGCGGCACTCGACTTGCTTGCGTGGTTATATCCAACCTAAGGTGACCACTTATTAATATGATTTATTATATAGATGTAAGGTCAACTCATATTGGAAAGTTCCAAATTCTCTGAAACTCTACATTTTTTAACTTTATGTAAACTTTCAATAATCATCATTTTACAAACCAGTTTCAAAGATTCAACCAATACCACTCAAGTGCTATTTTATAGCATTTTTAACAAAAAAATATACGACGTGATTTTTTAAATTGATATAATTTTTTTATTTATGAACTTATTGAAGTAAAACAAACACTAAATGTTAAGTGAACCTTACCAGAATATATTAGTGAAAATCGTATCCAAATCGGTTATGCCGTTTCTGAGATTAGCGCGCACAAAAGTTGGCAAACAGACAAACAGACAAAAATTCTAACAATCATTGTTTTGGGTTCTCCTTCGTTGATAGAGACCCCCAATAGTAGTTTTTCTCATATATCTTCTATGTACAGACATCGATCAGTTGCGTTTTTATTACATGTATAGGTGAAATCAATAGATAGATCGAATTAATCGAATGACGATCCCTAGGAGAGAGACCGAGAAACTGTTCTTGCAGTATTGAGATAATTATAGGGAATGTTAATCTTGTTACAATATGTTTTTTTTTTTAATTTATAGCAATGCAATATAACCAAAATCAAAGAGGTTACATGAATCCGATACAAAACAATCAACAGTATTCCAACGTGCCCCAACACAATCAATTTTTGCCGCCTCAACGTAAGATATCTTTTATGTTTAATTATCAAATAAATCAAATGTTATTTTTGTGAAATATCTGCATTAATTAAGTGCCTAGCCCTAAGGCCCTGTTTTATGTTAAGTAGTTAACACGACCAACGGTCAGATTTTGTACCAAATGGTTAAAATCATGGCCGATTCGTGTTTTGATTCATAGTTAAGCCAATCATTTGTTAGAAAAGTTAACCGCTCGGGTTGGACTATTAACATTTTAGCTATAGTTAATCTGGCTGATGGTTATAGTGACTTTTACTACGGATCAAAAAGCTAGGCCTTAGTTGATAAAATCACTTAAAATTTGCTTAGTTTATAGGTCGTATATAAAAGCTAGTACTGAATCAAAAAATCAAAATCAAAATTATTTTTATTCAATTTAGGCCATAAGAAGGCACTTATGAACGTCAAAACGCTACTACCGGTCCGGAAAATATCCCAGACACGAGAAGAACCTGTAAGAAACTCGATCGGATTTGTCCTTTTTTTCAACTGTACAAGTGTTAATATAACAGGTACAATAATAATAATTTAGTGGATGCACAGAGAGGGAGTCACTTCCAGACATCACTATCTTTCACATAATGATCCATCCTATAATAACCTTTTGACAGTAAAACACGCGTGATATGGTCCTTGAACTTGTTGACCAGCAAATCAGTAATGTGCTTCAAAATCTTATTATAGAACCTAACATTATTACCTAAAAAACTTTTATTAAAGTGTAAAACACGGTACGACTATTTTATCTCTATTTCTAGTATTAACATTGTGCTGATCTTTGACAAAATATAGCTTGACTAAGTTTGCGAATATACATTAAGTAATCAAGGATATATTGGGTGGGCAAAGTTAGTATACCATTTTCCTGGATTTTGTTATTTAGTGATTCGCGAAGTCTCATGCTGTATATTGCTCGAATTGCCCGCTTTTGTAATATAAATATTGCATCTACCTCGGCTGCTGAACTCCAAAGCAAAATACCGTAAGACATTAAGCTATGGAAGTAAGCGAAGTAGACTAATCTCGCAGTGGCAATATCTATTGACTGGCGAATCTTACGTACTGCGAATAAAGCAGAACTTAATCTCTCGCCAAAGTTTTAATATGCTTACTATTATTAATATATGTACTTTTACAGCAACGCAGCCCAATCAGTTTGAAGCACAGCCAGTTTTCGTGCAGATGTCACACGTTAATCAGACAATGAATCAGCCGAATTTGCCCGAAGAACGAATAAACCGACCGAAAGGTAATTAATAAGATTGAAGTGTCTGTTTGTAATGTCAAAATAACAGTTTTTTACTAAATGCATATGAAAGTATATACGATACATTAAACAAAAAACCCATTTTTTAAATTTTTGTTTGTCTGTCTGTCTGTTTGTTCCGGGTAATCTCCGAAACGGTTGAACCGATTTTAACGGAACTTTCATTGATATATAGCTGATAATATAGGGAGTAATGTAGGCTACTTTTATTTTAGAAAAACAATCACTTAATTCTTTATTTTTAAAAGAAGATTTTACTTTTAATTTAAATTAGGGTTTCGCACAATTAAAAAAAACTGGTCATGGTGAATCAATTTCACTTTAGTTCCCATAAAAACGTTTTTCGCTCGGATCTTCTCAAATTAAATGCGAGTGAGCTCCCGTTAGTTGAAAACGAGAACGAAGAAAAGCGGTAGTTAGAGAAATAAAATACGTCAACCCGCAATGGCGTATCCCAAGCGAGTGTATGATGGCTTAAACTCATATCCGCCCTTCTTGTTTCATTCGACACTCGCACGGTTGCTCCTTCTAGACCTACTCTATGGCAGACTAGTTGCTTAGACTGTCGTAAATTCCTAACCAATGATATTTTATAAGTAGATAGATACAGCATTGACGCCCTTTACATGCCATCGTTATTGGTGGGCAATACCCTCATTTCACTTTGGACTTGATACCGGCGTGAGCGAGATAAAACTTTTATCCTTTTTTAACAACAGAGCTTCCGCCTTACGCTGTGGTTTCCTATCTCTTTTGTTTCAACTTGCTGATAACAAAATTAGTAACGCTTTTAGTGAGAGTATAACTCGTCTATTTATAAAACGCCATTGGTCGTAACAGAGTAAATATAAAAAAGGCTAACTCTCAGACTACCGGAGCACAAAGATGTTTGGCGACAAATTCTCAATGTGTAACCTAGGATTTTTTTTTAAATAGTAGCTCGGCAAATTTACCCCAACGTCATTGAACGGTCACCATTGAGAGATCGACAATCAATCGGCGGTCGCAGCTGTCATGCCGTCCTACATAAATATAATTATCTTTGCGATGTTGCAAGAAGGAGGAAGATACACATTGGCCGGGAGATGGTACAGCATAGATGAGTCATAGATATCTTTTTAGTTCATGTCGAAATGGAGGTTACCCTAAAACTGTGGATAACATTAAAATTGCTATTGTGCTGATAATCTAATCTCTGGTCCCTGTCATGATTTTTTTATTGGGTTTTCTTTGCAAATATTAAAAAATAAATTAAGTTATGTTATATACACTTTTTTTCTATCATTTTACAGGTATACCTAGAAGTTTCTACCAAGGCCAAGAAACGAATTTTCTGGGAAATTCAAGTAAGTTTCTTGTTAGATAAGAAGTTAATCAAGTAATTTATTAATATATAAATAAAAATTCAATGCCGTTTATTGGTCAGCTCGTCACTTGGGAGCGGCTCCTGCTGGACGGATTTGACTTTTTAAAAGTTACCCGGAATGTTTCAGAAAGAACTAAAAAAATGCCATTTTCTTCTGGATTTTTTATTTTTGTACCAACCCAAGAACATAATTCACGATTCGCCGATTCGCATAATTCTCATTTTTGTTTTGTTCGTTATGGTCCTGAAAGAGTGTTCAGAAAAAGGAGAACTTCTGCAGCTAGTTATTAACAAACCATAATGCGAAGCACAATATTTCTCTGTATGATTTTATAGAAAGAATGAAAAATTAACGACTACATTTTTATACATGTTCCATGCAAATTGTACTCTTTGTTGCTTTTTCCCACAGGTTTGGCAAAATATATTTCATTATTTTAGCTTTATGTATTTAGTTTTAAAAGATATCGACAAAAGTTATTAAATTACTGTCCGTTATTAGAAGCTTAATATTGAGAGCAGCGCATCAGTGTTTACGTCGATTTCTCTTTCTACCTTCTATAGCCATCTCTTTTGCACCTCCAACATGTGTCACAGGCGGCGCGGGGAGGATGGTAGGATGCCGCGAATTTATTCGACATTGGCGTGATGGAGGGATGTTAATTTCTAAAAAAAATTGATATTAAAAAAGAATCGATAGTTTTTGAAAATAATAAAATCGATTAATTAAAAATCGATTTTTGTTCAAAAAATAATCCATTTTTTAATAAGCTATGTTTTTCCTATTTTCTTTAGAAATTTAATTAAAACATGAAATATTTAGAATCATAACTTTCTTAATCAATTTAAATTAACATATTTCAATAAAAAGACAAACAATATTGTTAATAACGAAGAATGCCCATTCTTGTACCAAATTTTGTTTTAAAGTAAGGTTGAATAAAAAGTAAAGAATTTTTTTTTTCATATTATTTTACGACTTTTTATCCTCGGAATTTGGTTTTCAAAGTAGGAATATTCTTTAAACTTTTAAAAGTGTTATCTATACTATATATTATATGTATACTAATATAACAATGCGGAAGTATATAAATTATTTTTGTATATGATAGATTGATTCACAAGGAATAGTATAGCCTATTCAGCATCAAGACACACGTCTTAACCAGCCTTTAATATTGATTTTTGTAAAGTATGTCGGAACACGAAGCTCTCCCGAACTGCTTTTATCCACGTGCGCTGCAATAAGTTTTTGTTTTACGTAAATACATGTTGTACAAAAATATTGGGCCTTAGTACATCTTTAAAATAGTCAGCAATAGCATATGCCTATGTCTTATGCATAACCCACAATAAGCTATTATATAACAAAGAGTGGTTTAACATTAAAAAGTGATTTAAGATAATTATTTTACACGTGGTATATTAATCCTTACGAACAAGAGTTACTTCATCTTAAAGATAATTTTATGAAGTTAAATTTTGTTCTTTTGCATGTTATTTGGACACATAGTTTAGGAGATAATGAAAAATTGAAATAATTTGTATTTGTGGGAAGAACAATTATGATAGGCTACACGGGAGCACTGGCATTGCGGTGTTTGTCGTATAAAAGTAACACGTGTGAAAACCGTATTCGCTTCTATTGGTCGTAGCGTGATGTTATAGTCTATAGGCCTTCTTCGATCAATGGGATATCCAATAAAAATTATTTTTTCTATTCGAAGAAGTAGTTCCTAAGATTAGGGCGTTCAACCAAACAAACAAACAAAGAAACTCTTCAGCTTAATAGTACTAGTATAGATCCATTAACTTAGGTTTTAGACCCTATATTATATAATACTGGTAGCGTTTTGTGTGATATAGCTTGTGCATGTGAAATGGATTATAAATATAAACTGGAAGCATACATTTTGATATGATAATGGCAGTAATGGTTTTCAATGAAGAGGACTAGTTGGCAAGTTAGTAAGAGGAAGGGTGATTGAGTACATACTGTTACAAAAAAAAAAAATTACATTGGATCCATCCAAAAAAAATATCGCCCCTGAACAAAATCGATTTTTTAAAATAAAAAATCGATTATTTTTTCGCATCCCTAGCGTTATGTTTTCCGATCGAATAACTTGTGCTCTCCAAACGTGCCTCGAACGGGCAATTTGTACTATTTAAAAGTTTTAGTGTCTTGTTCAAATCACAAACACGCAAGTTGCACAAGTATTATACAAATATTTTTAAAGTGTTTCAAATAGCCTTCTTGGTTACTTTAAAATTATTTAAGTGTTCAAACTACAAACACAGGTACCTATATTTATGAATATATTATTATTAACGGGTTAACCGTCTTTAATTATTGAATTTTCAATTTCTTTTCAATTTTTTTTACTTGTCTTAAAATATGCAAGGCATTTAAGAATTTAATTTCAATAATAATTTTGCTTTCTACCTTAAATTATCATTTTTACATTTTATATTTATCGTACATGTCGTAGAAAATAAGCTTAAACTTCCACAGCTCAGAATTTGTAATGGAATGGTCATATTTTTTGAAGTGAAATTATAAAGCAAGTAAATAATTCTTGTAAACTGAGTTCTTGAACTAGTGATATATTGAATATTAAGACTGGATTATGACCATCAAACACAGGATGAAACACCGTAATAGTTAACTTCGTTGCGTTCCGGTATTAACGTGTCCACCTGCAGATTTTGTCATAGTTATTTTGAGATGCTAATGTTTATTAAAAATGCAAACTACCCTCGCGGGGTATTATTCGCTTTAGCGTTTTTTGTTTCGAATACATGAAACGCACGACTGCCCATAGGCAGATGAATAAGACCTTTTAGAAGCAATGTTCATTAACGATGCATACCAACCCTCGCAGGGTTTTATTATATGCGAGCTAAGTTCATCAACGATAAATAGCAACTCCCGCGGAGTTTGCTTAAATGTTTTTCGTGCAAATTTCATGCTGCAAGTTTGGATAAGCCTTAATGTACCAGTACCGATAAGCAGATAAGTTTAACTTTGTTTGAATATTTCACAAACAATGATCATTAACTATGCATAAGGAACCTTCGCGAGGTTTGCATTTCAAACATAAAACATGATCTTTTGCAAGAAAAAACCCGTACAAACCTGTACCAATGTATAGTACATCTCGCGGGGAGGCTTTACATATAATTTTTAGAAAAATTATCACCTAACAAAAACATGAACCTGTACAAACCTGTACCGATCTATAGCGTCTCTCGCACGAAGCGCTTAACAACTAAAATGCAGTGTGTTATATGCGTGATAAGACTACTCAATTTATATAAAATGCTTGACAGCCTTAAAATGTCTTTCTTCGAGAAAGATTACGTGAATGTTTTCCCGACTACCTCCAATTTGAATTTTATTCACAGATAAAATATAAACACATTTAAAATCCAGATGTAATTAATTTGGAATATTACGCCATTAGTGTTGGCGACAGAACTGTTATTTTCGTGTCCCGTGTTAGGTTATTATGTCATATTATTGTGTTTATGTGTTATGTACTATGTGTTATGATAAAATAGATTGATATGGATAATATTATAGAGAAATGTTAGCGACTACGCTACATTATAAGTTGCATGTTATGTATTAAGTTGTATATAAATGCTTATGTATTGTGTGTT
This sequence comes from Saturnia japonica, assembly GCA_033032175.1. Taxonomy (NCBI): domain Eukaryota; kingdom Metazoa; phylum Arthropoda; class Insecta; order Lepidoptera; family Saturniidae; genus Saturnia; species Saturnia japonica. The sequence goes on from CM065317.1 coordinate 3,702,309, forward strand.
ACATATATGAAAATAGAATTATTATAGAATAGGTAAATGTATAGAATAAATCAATAGAGTTAGAACATCCAATGTTATAGGAACTTTACGAACAGAAAGCGGTGATGCCGCCCGTAAATTGCATTGTTTTTGGCTTATGTACGGAATATTGACTTGATGTATATAATATGTGAATGCTTAACGAATAGGTAATACGACAAGGAATATTTTGACATATAACATGTATGTATACACAAGATATATAATGAACGAAATATAGAGCGATTAACAGGGCGACCAAAGTGAAAACTAAAATTAAAACACGAATTACGCTCTTTATGCTCACTCTCCGAACTACTTAAGCTCGAAGAGGCGCCCTATGGGGCACGGCGCAAATCATCGAGTACAAGTAACTACAAGCAACAGGAAGAAAGCTTTGGTTCGTCCTGCTAACAGCAAACAAGATTTCGACTTTTATTGAAGACCATCCACCTGAAGCGGTCGTGCATTATTGCACCCCCCGGACCCCCTCACTAACATCGCGTCCCACTGGCATCCGTACGGCATCTACGAGACGGGCATCCGGCGCAACAAAACGCCCGTCCAAACCGGGGAAACGTCACCCCCCCTCACGCAGAGTGGAAGTGACGCGTACCCAACAATTAGAATTATTAAATAATGCCTGAAATAAGAACGAGAAATTATGATTTGACAATAAAATTCTTCTGTGCGGCTAGCCGGCCGATGCCGCGGCACGCTCGCTGCGCTCGCTCGGCTCGCGCATTGTGGTTTCAGCTCCAACCTAACTAGGTACTCGTTTTATAAAAAGTGTTAAAAATTAAATGCTGCAGCTTAATATCTGCAACGATAACCCTGAAACCTAACGTAACAAATCTTTAATAACCTAAACTAAGGTATTTCATCAGCTCACACCGGGCGGATAAAAGGCTACCTACGGCGCTTGTTGTTATATAAAGTAATCTGAGAAGCGACCACCAACTTGAAATACGGAATGGCTTAAGATTACAGCTTGGTTGTAACAGATTTCGAATTTATAAATTATTTCATTAAAATATGAAAATAAGTACATTAGTTATCACAAACTTTTAGTTTTAGTGTTTATTATGTAAGTGTTCAAATAAATAAATAAAATGTGCCAAACATCTTGTCAGATTGGTTCATTTCGTACATAACAGATGCTTTCACTGGGTTTCTGAAGGGAGATATGTGAACTAACACTACACGCGTGGTGTAGCTATGTGAAGTACGAAACGGAGCTGAGTACCTAGCCAACGTATAAGTCGATATCACTCGTGATGATTTTTTGAACATCACATTATATCGCAACGCGCGGAGTGTCTCTTCATAGCAAATATTTCCCGCTCTGCTATAACCACTTTGCTTTGATATAAATTAAGTTTCATAGCTTCACTTCGACCTTGATCACCGCTTGGCTTCACCACGACATATCTTGTAAAAACACGGCATTAAATATATAGTGATACGGTCTAGAAGCTCGCCAAAGTAACTGACCATTTGATATTCTACCCATTAGGGTTAGGTCATCGTAGAAATCAGTTCGTTCAAACGTACAAAATATACATCTAGCTCTACAGTAAAAATAGGGCACAGACCTCAAAAGAATTGTTGAAGTGCGAATCGAGGGGACGGCGATAAATGTGAAGTAAATTGCAGTAGGTAGGTACCTACTACTCGCACTAACGTAATTTTTCTAAAGGGTGCATATAACTTTAGATATATAGGTAGGTATATACTAATATAAATAGGTGGACAATATGATATAGGCGCGGGCCATTAATTACAAAGCTAAGCAAAGGCCAATATATTATGGTTACTGAATATGTATCTATATGCACATGTATATATATTATGGTTAACCCAAACACAATGATAATTAGGAAGCACAATTAAAATCATGTGAATCGAACCCAACCTCTGCAATAGTGCGGTCATTACACTGGCATTAAAATTCTGCGAATTGGAGCTAGTCGGAACATTAGAATATTTTAATTTTATTATAACTTAAACAAGGTGATGAACCCCAAGCCTCATGATAGAGCATTGAGTGTCTTTTATCAGTTTCATTGCCACGGAAGTGTAAAATATTAATGTCAGGATTTCCATAATGCACGTAGGAACTTGCACTGTAATTTAGTCCGCGTTACCTGTTCTAGGTAGTAAGTATTAGGTAGGTAGACCAGTAGGTATTACAAACTTATTTCTTTCGCCTCGTATTAATTAGCTAGCTTTAGAATATGTTTGCGACCTTGTTGTATAATTGTTAAAACTAATCCTATTATTTTTCGCACCTCATATGTTTATGAATAATTACATATACGTATCACATTGGCGTATAGATATTTACCCACTATGGCATATCACATTGGCGTCTTCACCAGGCGATAACAAGCATGTCTCAATATTAAGCTTCTAATAACGGACAGTAATTTAATAGACGCGTTTTACCTGAAATAAAACGCATATTAAAATACTTCCCTTATTAGAAGTTTACTTTTTAACCCTGCCTGGTGTATATATTTCGACACAATGACGAACAAATTCGCCGCATCCTACTACCACGGCTACGGCCTCCCCCGCGCCGCCTGGTGACTCATGTTGGAGGTGCAAAAGAGATGGCTATAGAAGGTAGAAAGAGAAATTACAGCAGGATAATTTTTCAACGTATCCCGTTAATAGGATAGTTCCTCTTACCCTTCATACTTTAAAGGATTAAGGAACGATATTTATTTATATAATAGTGTTGCCATGGTAAGCTTCAAAAGTTACTAGATACATAAATAATTATAGCATCTGAAACGTGCTGACTTGTAATTTAACATTTTTAAAATTATTTATAGGTTTAGAGTCTGAGCAATAATCTCACATGATTTAGGTGACTATATCATGTTAAATCTAGGAGAAGACTGGCTGTCGAGTGTGGCTGCCGGAACACGCCTATAGGTGGTTGACGACAGATTTTCAACTTGAGAGTGGTGGGTTGGGTGGATGGGTGGATGACAGGTACTTTAGAGATTTCTCTCTACTTCGGGCAGTCCGACTGTTGCAATAACACCACCCTACAGATGATCGCAGCCAAATAACCTTGTGTTGTTTTCCTGCGGTGAGTAAGGTTTCCAGAGCTCCTTGAGCTACGGTAGCCCACATTAGTTGTAATATTTAAAAAAAACTTTATTTTTTCTAGTGACTCTAAATTTTAACCCGCCCCAAGATACGCCTCACGCGCTACATCACATCCCTCCAGTTCTGCAGCCCCAACACGCGTTTGCGTATGGCGAAAATGTACCCGCTATGGAAAGCGCTGTTTACACGGAAAACCTACGCACTGCGCAGTCAGAACCGTATTCGCCTTCACAGATATTCGCTAATACTGGCTCTGTTGAAAGAGGTAATGTAGCATCGTTTGAATTTTTTGTCGTCGATTATATCTGTACAAATAAATAAAATTGCAGTGTCTGTTTGTAATGTCCTAATGACAACTCTTTACTAAATGCGAGTGAAAGTGTTATGGTACTTTCAAAATTTTTTTTTATATCTGTCTGTTTTCTTTCTTTCTTTATAACCCGTCTCATTGCCGCATTTACACTGACTAATCTCTAAGCGCGAAAAACCAAAAATATCACCGCCTAAGAAGTTTTCTCGCAGTTAATGGTAAAAAGTAGTAGAGTACATAACTCGTGAAAAAATAAATTAATCCCATCTCGGTCCCTCGAATTAAATTGGTTATTAATTGTTTTTGAATTATTAGAGAAACTAAATTAAATGCCTTATTTTTCATTGAAATACATTTTCTAGATGTTATTCGGAATCCAATGAGCTACCGCTCATATTTTAGTAGTTTTATCAATTTTTCACTTGTTGACGAGACAAAATATGTATTCGCGATTTATTCAACCAAGAAAGGCCCTACCATCACTTACCATATAAATGATTTTACTACTAAGAGTTAAACGTTTATTTCCCAGATGTAGAAGACACCCGACAGCTACAGAGTTCAGTGACACCCGAGGCCTCTGAGCCAAGTCACAAGCGGCTCAGCGCCTTCGATCGCTTGGGGCCAATGACGAAACCGAAAAAACCGAAGTTGATCATCAACTTGATGGTCAATGAACAGAATTATGTCAGGTAATTTAACCTATTTTACCCGACTGCGAAAAAGGAGAGTAATATTTTTCGAGCTTATGTATGTCTATTCCTTTAGCACGCTCTGTAGCCTAAATGGCTAGATGGATCATAGCATACGAGATGTTGTTAGATTCGTCTTAATTGTGGGAGTGACATAGGCTATATCATATTTAAGTACGACGTCTGGAAGTCAAATAAAAAGCGAAATAGTTTTTTTTTAATTGGTCAAGTGTTTTTGTTGCATTTAGTAATTTAGCTTGTTACATATTATAGTAATATATTCTGGCCACATAAAAAAATATATTTGTTTGTTATATAAAGTTACTTTAAAATTATAGCCTCCATCTAAACACAAAAAAAATTCACAACGATTTACTTATATCCCAGTTCGCTCTAACTCGGTTCATTTTCTAGATCAATAGGAACTAATGGAAAACTAGATAGAACGAACTGATAGAATGCTGTCACATTATTTATCAATGTTGCCCTATCGTCTATTTTACGTTTTGATTATTTGAATCGTAAAAAAATAGTATTGAATTGAATTATTATCATTAAATTCATTTACAAAACAAGAAAATGTACAAGTGTTTTTTTAATTTGTAATATGAAATTCAAATATTTAAGAAATTTGTTACGTCATATCTTGGCCGTACTGTGAAACTGTATCTCGGTCGGTGTTCCCTCCTTCCTACACCATGGACTCCTTTAAACATATCGTGAAATGATATTTGAGGAGACCGTTATGACAGCGACCACGACCAGCGACCATTGTACTGTGCTCACTGATTTCACGTACAGTGACGTCGTTATGCCGTTCTTCGTTTAAAAAAATCTACAAAAGATAACTCTTCGGTTGGCCCATAACAATCGTGAATTTGTTTACCTTATTCGGTCTTCACCTTCAAACATAAAACAAGGAATATCTTGTACGGTTTTATGATAAGTTCTGGTTTATTTAGAACCTAGTCTTTAACCATAAGTCGGTTTGACGTCGCTATGTGGGAATTCAAATTAAGATCTATAGAAAAAACGTGAAACCGTGTTTTCCTATAATTCAATTATTACAATAGCTAAGAAGGTAACGGATTTTACTATTTAGTCGCTGCCTGTAATTAAAACTAAATAATAATTTAATTGTATAGCGGTAAGGTTTTCATTTATGTTAATTATTTTATTTTATTTATATAAAGCGCCGACCAATGGCCGCCGAAAGACAATCTCGTTCTGCGTTGATCCGGCAGCCGGCGCTATGTGGGACAATCTTTATAATAAATGTCATTAACATCTGTTATTCTACTCTTAAAGGGAAGTAGTAGATGAAAGTAAAGAGGAGAAAAAAGATGACAAATACACACCGGTCCACCTCCGCCAAGACATCCTGGCAAGTACCGATCCGACCGTACTGAAACATATAAAGTCTTGGCCTTGGAAGAAGAAGGTGCAGTCCCTTAAGAGCGCCACCGCGAGGATTTCTAAGGTAATTTGTTATTGAACTCAAGCGAACCGACTTCTATATTTGAGTCAGTTAAGTAATATACTTTACTAATTAAGTAATATAAGTATCTATTTACAATATTTTTTAACAATAAACATAATCTACTTTTAAAATAATGAATTCAGAAAAAATGCACAAAAAATTAAAAATTTGGTACCTAAGTACCTAACAATATCTCAATCACTATACATTTAAAATTTTCTCTTTCCGTCAAAAAAATAACTTACCAAATCGGTTTAAAAATGATGGAATTCTGACGTAACAAAAATAATAATAAAAATACAACCGAGTTGACAATCTCCCCCTTTTTGAAATCGATAAAAATATAAATTTTACTTTTCGGTTTATTCTGATGAAAGATCCTATCAAAGGGCACCATCGCGCCCGTACGAGTGTAGGCAAGCACAATACTTACTGCGAAAAAAATCATCTATGTGTTTTCTGTCTAAATCTCTGAAGGTAACTCAGTATACGTACTTTGTAAGGGTGGAATTATTCCTTTTAATTGTAGCCATATGTCCTCCGTTATCCGTGTGAAAACAAGGTGGGTTGCTGGTAAAATATTAAAATGCGTTACTTTTTAGACGGTAATGATACTTGAAAGAGAGCAAATGGTTGAATATTACGATGGCCAGCAATTCAATCAGGTAACCGTGAAAGGCTACCCGTCTGCTTGGAGCAAGGAGGATGTTCTGGACGCCGTTCTGGAAAGCGTCAAGGGATGTCCGATGATACCCTGCTTTACTGAGGTGAGTGAAGAATATGCAACTTCTAATATCTCTTACTCAGATAGCTTATCTGTACTTAGTTTTAAGTTCATATATTTTTATACGCGTCTTTGTCGTCTCATAGACGATCGTTTAATTAAAATATTGACTGATGGTAGTATTTATTACATATATATTAGCATGGTAAAGTGACGTCATTATGCCTGATGGTGCTTACCATATGTTTAGGTTTCATTCACTATGCTTACAGTACAATACAAAAGCAGCGGCGACCACCGAGAGATTACTAATACATCGCTGCTCGTCGCATTCTTACTGTCTTGCAAGCCTCTCTAAACTGGCTAATCCCGAAACACTATAAATGGAAAGAAAGTCAGTATCACGAGTTTATCACTATGTGCATCGTGGTCGCGACCCAGTCCAGTACATATCTCTACCACCCCACTTGATTACTGGATATACACCGGCTAATCCCGTAACCGGAGACATTTAAGCGTGGTAAGATGATCGGTATTAGACCTGGTGTATGATGGTCGCGACCCAGTCGAGTACATATCTCTACCAACCGACTTCATTACTGTATATACACCTGCTGATCCCGTAACGCTAGACACCTGAGAGTGCCAATATGGTGGGTGTTACACCTGGTGTGTATGATGATCGCGACCTAGCCGAGTACAGATCTCTACCAGCCCACTTGATTACTGGATATACACCGGCTAATCCCGTAACCGGAGACATTTAAGCTTGGTAAGATGATCGGTATTAGACCTGGTGTATGATGGTCGCGACCCAGTCTAGTACATATCTCTACCAACCGACTTGATTACTGTATATACACCTGCTGATCCCGTAACGCTAGCCACCTGAGAGTGCCAATATGGTGGGTGTTACACCTGGTGTGTATGATGATCGCGACCTAGTCGAGTACAGATCTCTACCAGCCCACTTGATTACTGGATATACACCAACATACGAGACGCATAAGCGTGACACTATGATGGGTATTACACCTGGCGTATGATGCTTGCGAACAAGTCGAGTACAGATCGTAGAGATATACACCGGCGCATCCCGTATGTGACACGCATAATCGTGCCAGTATGATGGGTGATACACCTGATGTATGATGGTCATTCGCCAGTCAGAAACAATATTTGTAGCAAATGTGATTAATCGAATTATTTCGCATTTTTAGTTTTCAGAAGAAGAGTGCAAGTTCTTAGTGTTCCGATGCCGCTCAGCACTATTGTGCATACATAAATACGAATTCACTATACGCATGGATGACGTCAAGCTGAACCTCACAATATCGAATCCTGATCTCAGCGACTTGAAGATCGACTTCGTGCCGGCGCTGGTTCTCAAGCAACGGCTCGCGATGTGTTACGATGGAGAGACAAAGTTGAATTTGACCGAATTTACAACGAAAAATGGTATGTATGGACCATATTTCAATTTCGTGTAGAGATTTTTGTATAGGGTATATCTTATGAGTTCTTGTCACCTCGTGTCACCGATACCGACATGTAACAGTATATCTGTAACTATGTACAAGTATGACATGTTGAATTGATTGTAAAATTATACATTACCTTTTTACTTGGAAGTTCCAAATTAATTGTCTTGCAAACGAGCAATGTACTGTGAAAATTAAAGTATTCACAAAATCGTTCTTGGGCGATCGCGATCGTAACAGAGATCCCAAGTTCGAGTGAAACAGGACATTATTTCAGTATAACAGAGCGTGACAGCATATAGCATGCGTGGACTACTCAACTGAACTATGTTAATTATGGCTCTGAGTGTCAATAGATATGAAAAACAAGATTAATGTTAATAATTTAAATTTACAAATTATATAATTTTAATTATTCATAATATACCTAATCAATTTAAATAAATAAAAAACACAGTTATTCCAAAGTTTTATGTTTTCATTTCTGTCGGCAGTCCCCATGGCTGCCTATTTTTATAACGCACCTAAAGTAGTATAACTTAAAAAAGTGATTGATTGAAAGCGAATTTTTTACAATTATAATAATTATGTTTCTTGCAGATATAAGTCACTTCTTATATTTTCCATTGAACCGTATAAGTAATCAGACCGAATTAACGAAGTTGCAAAACGTTGTGATATGGGGCTTCCTCGTGGAACTCGACTTGTCTCATAATAGGCTAACGTAAGTATGATTTTTGATTTTTTCTCCTTCAGTATGAACACCTATGCTAGTTTATAGTATAGTTTATGTAAAGCGTTTCGCGTTCCGGGATCATCCGGTGTATATCTAGTAATCAAGTGGGGTGGTATGGACTTGTACCCGACTGGGTCGCGACCACCATACTGGCGCGCTTAGGCGTGTCATTCTCCGGGATTAGCCGGTGTATATCCAGTAATCAAGTGGGGTGGTATGGACTTGTACCCGACTGGGTCGCGACCACCATACTGGCGCGCTTAGGCGTGTCATTCTCCGGGATTAGCCGGTGTATATCCAGTAATCAAGTGGGGTGGTAGGGTACTTGTATTCGACTGGGTCGCGATCATAATATATCTACATGCATACATAAACAGTGACTCTCTTTTAGGTTATCGTTTCGGGATCAACCAGTTTATATCCAGCTGCCGAGAGGCTTGGAGGTCCATTCCGATTAACAAATACACATACGCATGGTCCACTCCTTCCTCCCAGGAGGAGGGGAACGTGCATATGAGTATATATTAGTGTTGGCGACAGCGGCGTCGCCTCATATAAGATATAATTTAATAGATTTATATAGACTTATTATATTATAGAATATAGAATAGATAGATTATGGAATATTGAGTGATATATAAGAATTATAGAATAAAGAACACACAGATATAGAATATTGACAATACATAGCGTAGAATAGATGATAAGTAGATATAAGGACATCGAAATAAACATTGTACATAATTGTCTAATTATTCCCCATAGATTTAAGATAGAATAATAATTTATATAAGTACGCGCTCGGCCCGCGTCCCGAAACTATGTAAAGAAGGTATCGATCTGTGTTCGGGACCGGGTATTTCGTTTATACGGGCGCGTAGTATGGATTAAGTATAGAATAAGTTATGTTTATAGATAGGGAATACGATATAGGATAATTAGGCGTAAGAAGTATGTACATAGGTTTAATAATTAAATAAATATAGACGGAAAACCGAGCCGACCATAATGAAAATAAAATAGAAATGGAGCACCTTTTGCCCGAGCGCAAGGGGCTCCCTTTATGGTAATGCCGCAGTCTTCATGCTCAATCCCGCGGCGCTGCTGGGCACTAACCGACCGACCTCCGACCGCCTACAAAGAAGACCATCGACACTGGCGCCGCTACGGATTTCATCGGAACCTGCAACCATCGACACCAGCGCCGCTACGGATTTCATCGGAACCTGCAACCATCGACACTAGCGCCACTACGGATATATTGAAGACTTGCGGTCACATAGTCAGATTGGTCGGCTCGGTTACGTTGTTAGTACAAGTCTTGTGTTTCATTATCGAGTGAGCTTGTGCGGTATCGCACACCTCAGGACCCCGTACCGAGCACTCCGGATCGGCGAGAATAATCGCCACGAGGCGGGCATCCGGCGTCTTATAGGATTTTTCGAGAAATCCTATAAGATTAACAAACCCGTCCAACCCGGGTTGACGTCACTCGCCCTATCGACGCGTGTGACGTGCTGCGTACCCAACAATTAGTTAGCTCGAATTCTCATAAGATTAGGGAATTAGTTAGGTCGCGACTTTTTCGCATTCGCGACGACCGCCCGAGCCGAGGTTCGGCCACTCTGGCACCCTCGTGCGGGTCGTCACAAACTTTCGCGGCTGAGTGCCCTAAGCGCTCGCCCCCAAGTCCGGTGAAGCTGTAAAAACCGCAGCGGCTCTGTTTGACCTAAGGCTAACAGTGTAGTCAGTTCTAAAAACGACCGTCGATGGCTTGCGGATGTCTCGATTGTTGCCGTTGTTTTTGAATTGTACCGTGCTTGTCCATAGAAAATAAAGATTGTTTGAATTAACATTCAAACTTTTCATTAGACACTGAATAATTCATTTCATTACAGGTCAATAAACGGATTCTGTTTAGCTCAGACGACGCCGAAACTGAAACATCTCAATCTGTCTCACAATTTGATAGAGAAAGTGACGGTGCTTTTAAGCAGCAGGGAGCTGTCCTTGCGATCTATACGCTTGGAAGGGAACCCGATGTGCACCGACTACAGGGATCCACAGCACTATGTCAAAGTTATCAAAATGATATATCCCACTCTTTTTGAAATCGTGAGTATTGATTTTTGAAGTGAAAACTTCTATATGGAGGTTTGGATAGGGAGTAAATGCATGTAAGTCGTCATTGGCATGGGCACGTGACGTGCTAACACTTCGGGATACAGGCGTGATAGTAATACGTGCCCCACGGTTTCATGCGTGTTATTTATTTCCGAAAAGTACCGCACCGCCAAGGCACCTGTGTAGCTTCCCGCAAGTACAAATTATTTTAATTTTCCATTATCTTTTAAACTATTTGTCTAAATAACTTACTATGAAGGATAAAATTTAACTTCATAAAATTGTCTTTATGATGAAAGAACTTTTGTTTGTAAGGATGAATATGCCATGTCTAAAAGGTTTTAACCTTCAAGATAAAAAAAAATCGCAACATACCTTATTGTGGCTTAAGTATATGATGGGATAGGCATATGCTATCGCTGACTTTTTTTAGATATACTAGGAGCAATATTTTTGTAAAATAATGTATTTACGTATCATTTCAATTACGCCAGCGCACGCGGATAAAGTAGTTCGAGTATACTTGCACTTCCAACTTACGTCACACAAATCAATATTTAAAACTGTCTGAGAGGTGAAGTCTAATGTTACTATTAATAACATGTATAATACTATTTCTCGTGAATCTGGCTATCATAAACAAAAATAATTTTTCGAATCCGACTGATAGTTCCAGAGATTTCCGTGTTTAAACAAACAAACAAAAAATATTTTCTGTTTTACTATATTAGTATAGGTTGTACTACCATTAATCGTTATCATATATCCAAAAATAACCATTTAGCTGGCGGGGGGAACAATTGACTTTAACAAAAAATTGCACCTTAAGGCAATATTTGTTATAAACAATATTTCGCAAACGGATCCCTGAATCGAAAAATCGTTTTCTCACACCTGCAATATTTTTGAACGACTTTTCCAAAGAAAATTCTCACGATGGGTTAGAGGCCAAAAAAATCCACTTTACCCTAAACTTTTTTTTTCCAAGATTTTATTTTACCACTTTGTCGTCGTGATCAATATGCACACCTTTACTAAATTACAACTTTCTAGTAATAAGAATTACCGAGCTATGCCGCGGACAGACAGACGGACAAAGCGAAACTATAAGAGGTCGGTGTTGACTTCGGAACCGTAAATATGTGATTCGCTCAATGCAAGGTAATAACTGATTTGTTTTTTTTATTACTTAGGACGGATTAACTATCGTCAAAGAAAGACTTCCAGCTTCGCAAAAAAATTACTGTCCGGACGAAGCGAAATTTGTCGTCGATAAGTTTCTAGAAGTGTACTTCCCGCTTTGGGACGCCGCTCACGATCAGCGGGGACTTATAAAAGATTTATACGATAAACAAGCGATCTTAACGAACAATTTCACAACTCGATTACGTAAGTACATTGGCATTTTGACATTCCATACCTATTAGGCAAAAGTGTACAATTGTAGGGCTTAATGCTAAAAACCATTCTCTACCAGTCTTCTAGAAGAACAAGTGCAAGGTGTGCACAATGTTTAGTAAAAAAAAAACTAGCAGATATTCAACTGCTTTAAGTTGAACGTACGCAGCTGATGCTTGAAGGAATCCCGAGAGTTGGCTAGTTGGATGTTGACAGGAAGCGAATTCCACAGTCGTGCTGCTGGTACGGCGAAAGATTGGTCCCAGAAATTTGTATGATGACTTAAGGAATCAGAACATCTTAGCTGTGTATTTTGCGAATCCGCGAAAGATTGAAATAGTATTTTTATAATATTTGGGGTTCATTTGTATGGAGAAAAGAAGAGAATGTATTCTTACATTCCTACGTTGCCGAATAGGTTGCCATTTCAACCTGGCTCGGTATTTAGATACATGATCAAACTTCGGAAGACGAAAGACGGAACGCATTCAGTTTTTGAGTAGACGATCAACTTGATTTAAGAAATCTTCTGACAGGTCCAAGTACGCAACGCCTCCATAATCCAGCACTAGGGAAATCTTTGAAATTGTATCATTTTCTTGGACATATTAAAATATCTTAACGGTTGCCCGTCAATCATGCTCAAACAGCCGGATGGATTCCAAGCGTATTATGGAGCTCCGTGATCGAAAACTATGGAATATCTGAATTAAAAATAAATATATCTAAAGCCGTAAATAAATATTTGAAATAAATAATCATTCTTGAAATAAAATTAATATTGTACATCTATAAATATTCAAATAATAACGATTTCCTTCGACATACAATGCTTTCAATATTATATGTGGGATATTGGCGAGTGAAATTATTTGGAATTTGTTGATATTTATTTATTTAATACGGCACGAAAAATAAACATCTTACATCGTAAAATATTAGTTGACAGATTATCTCAGTCTTACTACTTTAAAAAAACCGCAATAATATCCTACAAAAGGTAAGCGTGAAAAATGTACGAATAACAAAAACAAAACTTAATAATTTTAATACTATTCTACATATATATATACATATATACATCTTTTTTCCAACTGACTATACTGTTAGCCTTAAGGCCCTGGAGGTGTTAGAGGCTTTAAAAGCTTCACCAGGCTTGAGGGCGAGCGCTTAAGGCACTCAGCTGCGAAAACGTAGCAAGAAGCTCAAAGGTACTAAAGTGGCCAAAGCTCGGTTTGGGCTGTTACCGTACATTCAAATAAGTCGCTATCTGAATTAATCGAAATTATTCGAAACTGTGGGATATCTCAAATAACTTCATATCCGTATCCATAACCGAATAATCCATTAGTGATGATCACTTTTTGCGGTACTTTTTGCCCGGTTGAGCCGCGGCCAACATGCATGTGGTGAAAAGTCCGTCATAGTGACTCACAGTGTCGCGTATCGGCATGAGTGCATTGTGTGAAATTTATGCAGACCGACATGACAGCGACCACCATCAGACGACCAAGAATTTTACTCATATCACAAATAGTTTTTTTTTTATTACTATAAATCAACATATAAACGACATCTTACATTTAGGTTACGGCAAAGTGTACCAGCTTTTCCCGGTTCTCTTCCAACGGACTCGCATGGTATACGAAACGGAATGCGAGAGCGAGACAGTTGAAGGCAACAAAGCTATAGCCAAGCTCGTTAGGAGATGGCCGGAGTTGGAACACGACCCGTTCTCGTTTACAGTCGATGTTTTACATCATAACGTGAGTATAGTTTTCCATTTTTTCATGCTAGAAGATAGTTTTGATATTTTGTAATATCACACATTGGATGACTCTCAACTAATTTTTTTTTAATACTACTACGATGGCAAACAAGCTTACGGCCTATGTTATGCGGCTACCGTAGCCTATGGACGCATGTAATACCATAGGTACCACAAGCACGTTGCCGACCTTGAACCTCCCTACCCTAAGGAGCTCTGGAAACCCTACTCACAAGGAAAGGTTATTTGGCAACTTACTCTCGACAATGACTCCACTATCGGCCATGTGACATCATACGATTGCTCGCCATACGGCGCCGGTGCGGTAACAGTGCGGTGGCAGTACTCCTATAAAGCGCAGGGCGTTGAGTGATGTAGAGCATTCCAGTAGTAGTGCTTGCAGATCATCGCTTGGTTCACATGTGCAGTCATTATGTATAGCATAAAGTAATAAACTGTTTGAATTGTGCGAGATTCCTTTAAAATTACAATCACACAATGGTAGGTAAAAAAAATGAATGCGGTGTTTCTCCATAAGAAATTGTTGCACTTAACGTATTTCATAACTCTCAATATTTTATTATAGCTCTAGTGCAAGCAATTGTCAATGATCTCTATAATATAAATATAATAAGGGTGGTAACTGAGAATAAATACGTGAGAAAATCGATAAAAATATTCTTCAATAAAACTAAATTTTTAAGCTTTCATAGCTACTTTTATTTTCTGAAATACCATCGTATGTCCAACACATAATAAGAGGCTGATTACTAATAATAAATAATCTATTTCTGAATAAAAGATTCAACATTACAATTAATGCCACAAATGATGCTAATACAACCACATAATTATAGAGGGAAAAACGAAAAAGAAAAAAATTACGAGTAAAAATTATACAATATATTATACAATATTTATCACAATGAAATGACACCAATGTGTTAGCTTTTCGGGAAACTCGCTTATTCTATTTACCTAAAGATTTAATATCTGGGTAAATGTTATTTGCTTAATATGTACAGGGGTGAAAACTTCAGCGCTTTTTCAGAAACAACCTAAAACTTATCACAAAATTATTAATCATGTTTTTAGCCTCTTGATTAAATTCCACATAATATATGTATATTAAATATTTTACTAATGCATTATTACTTAGTAAAGTATTCATCACTTATGTAAAAAAATCTTTTATCAGGAAAATACGACTTTGATCAGGATAGGTGGCATTCTGAAACTGACGACGACATCGTTGGCTGATGAAGAACCTCTCCTATCGTTCACCAGAACAGTTATATTGGAAACCAAAGATGGCTTCGAGTACAAGATAAACAGGGAGTGGGTTATCTGGGACGAACCGAAGAAGGAACGCGCGAAGACTGCTTTTCAGATAACCACGGTAAGTCTATAACTGACATTCATTGTATCCATAGTCGTCGATATTCGTATCCATAATTATCGACATGAATATCCGTAAATGTCGATATGAATATCCGTAAACGTCAATATGAGTATCCATTCCATAATCGTCGATATCGTAGTGTGATAACAAAATCTCGTATAATTCGGCGTCGTTAGGGCAATAGCCTATAAATCGACTAAACAAATATAAATCTACTACATTTCTGTGAAAATTACAATACATTGCAAACTCAGCGTTAGTGTGGCCAAATTTTTAAAGGGATGCTTACTCAGTAGTTAAAATATTTGGGCGACGTGTCGATCGGCGTCGGTTCGAATCATAAGATGAACTTGATAAGTAAAGGAAGAATTCATGATAAAACCGTAGCATGTCCGTAGCATATCTAATTGATCCACTTGTCACCTTCTAGTGCAAGTAGAAATTCTGTCGCCATGCACTTTCAAGTATGTTCTGGCAACTATACTTGCGAGCCAGTCCTTTTATAGGTTTAACGTGCTTCTTCGTGTATCTTAGGCCTCATCGTCACTTAATATCTAGTGAGATTGTGCTCAAACGCTACAAAAAATGAGGTATAAAAAAACATCCCGTGTATCTCTAGTGTGTGCGTGTTCCACTAATTTCTGGAAGCACGTATTCCACTTTGTAGACGTTAGCCGCTCTCTGTATAAAAAAAAATGCTTGTTGAAGTGATAACTTCTTATGGGAGGGTAAGCCGCTTCGTAACGTAACAAATTACGGCGCCATTAATAGTAGCATAGTTTCAGTCAATCATATCAACACGCTCGTAGCCTAGCGGTCGTAAGCGTGGCTGCTAAGGCCGAAGTCCTTAGGTTCGAATCCTCGCCGTCTTCCTTTCTCTCTTTCGTTTGGTCTTTTTTTTTCTTTATGATCAGGTTAAGTTATCACTTATTTATTTATAAAAGACATTTCGCTTTATAATGTATGAATATATATACAATAAATTATTTATTACAAGGCATTTTTTAATAAAAAAGAAAACCGACTTGAGTGGTTTTAAAGAGTTTCGTGGTGTATCTTTGAATTCGAAAGTATTGGACCTTCCAATGAAATTAAAATGGGACTACCCTTTAGGTATCCCCTTTCCAACGAAAAAGGAATCATCTAAATCGCTTCATAAATAAACAAGTTATGACTGAACATCAATAAAAAATATACATTCGAATTGAGTAAAACTGACTGCAATAAAAACCCGACTAAAAAATTTGCTTTTCTATTTTTGCTTTTTATTTGATTCCCTGACGGAGAGCACTTAGGTAAATATTATATAGCCTATGTCAATCCCACCATCAAGACGAATCTTACGACGCTTCATATGCTAAAATCCATCACGTCGTTTAGGCTACAGAGTGTACCAATAATATAGACATACATACGCTTGAAAAACGTAACCCTCCTTTTTCGCAGACGGGTAATAATAATATCAGCCTGTATACATAGATATAAGTCATTATTATGTAAATAATATCAGCCTGTATACATAGATATAAGTCATTATTATGTAAATCATAGTTAATCCTTCTTCCCGTAAGCAAACACGAGCTCAAAGACCATGCCAGCCCGCAACGTTTTGTTGATTTCAAACGCAGAGATATTTAACAGAAAACGTCACATAATATCATACACCGAGACAAGTTCACATATCACTACAATAAGGATCTATCTATATATACCTCCAATTGAAGTATATTATTATCTATTTTACATACCTAGTATACTTTTATATAAAAGCATGTTATTTTATTTCTTTCTAAATTAAGGTAATTAATTTAAAAAAAAACGAGTATAACGAGTCATAAATTTTGGGTAAATATAAAACACCTATATTAGGTTCAGAGTAAATCATTAATAGATCAAAGTTGTACAAGTTAGTTATGTATTTATGAAGCTTGTTGCAAGAAGATAAATTAACTAACTGTAAGTTGTGGTTGTCGTTTAATATGATTCACTTCACCTTAATATTAGGTACATTTCATTGTTTCCTCGGATAACTTTCATTTATGATCATAATATTAATGTGAAATTACTAATACTGTGCCTATTGAATTAAGCTTGTACCGTTTTCTACCAATTTCATTTTCCTATTCTATATTATTTTAATTCAACTCTCATATTTTATGACAGGCCTCGTTGCGCAGAGGTAATACTACTATTGAGCCGTGAGGTCGCGGGTTCGATCCCCGTCCGTGGCTGACTTTTGTTTAATGAGCATAATTGTCAACTGTGTGTTTGAATGTTAATTGTCTATATGTGTATGTATATCAGCTGTTTAGCTACCATAATACAGGTTATACAGGAATGGTAGACGTACCAGGTTTCAGGGTCTTGTACCATGTAAGCATTATCCTGGTACGCAATATTAACAACTTTTCAGTATCGATCAGGGCCTCTGTTACTTCGTTGACCAAGGAGCTAAAAAAGGTCCTCTAAGGCGGACGATGGTACTAAACCCCTGACTTTTTTTTAAGATATAAATAGGTCACGGTACATTTAAGATATTGTAAAATAATTAAAATATAATTATAAAATGCCAATTAAGAAACAGTATATAAATTACACTTTATAATTATACCTACCTAACGATAAGTGTGTATGAATGTATTTAAAAAATGTTTATTATGTAGTGTGTGTGTTGTGTAATATGTTAATAAACATGTATGCGTATACCTGTGATATTTGCTTGTGGGCGAGCTTTTTTTTAATACCAATTAATAACGACATCTGTGCCAGTATTATTAGGCTACTATCTACTATCCCTGCCGTAATACAAAGCTTTGTTTAGTTCGGAATTAAATGGCCAGGTGTCGAGTCCCATATAAAAAAAACTAGGTACAAAAAGAAAAATTGTTGCAACTATAAACATAATATACTGTTGCAACTGATTTTAGATAAGAATAAATAAAATTGACAAAGAAAAAATAGAAATAAAAAAGTAATAGGCAAAGGTACGTTTACTACAAATAAATAAAACAAACACCTCATCTTCACAAGGAATTTTAACGATTGGTATAGTCTAGGAATTAGTTACAGAATTGCTGTTTACCTGTTTATATTTAGCTTATTTATAAAGGATAACTCAAAACTAATAGGTTTAAAAAAAGCAATTAATTAATTAAAAATAGTCTTTATTTCTTTGAATTTTAAAAGTGCAGTTTAAATTGATTTGTTGAACAT
Source organism: Saturnia japonica (assembly GCA_033032175.1). Lineage (NCBI taxonomy): Eukaryota > Metazoa > Arthropoda > Insecta > Lepidoptera > Saturniidae > Saturnia > Saturnia japonica. The sequence goes on from CM065317.1 coordinate 3,720,778, forward strand.
ATTTATGTATAACTCAGTAAATATTTTTTACATTACATACTTTGCCCATTAACACATAGATATACATAAGTGAGAGGCACTAAAAGCAGATTTACATTTGAATCAGCTTAAAAGGAACATCTTGGCACTATATTCTTATTATTATTACACACATACTTAAAAATTACAATGGTATTGTGATAAAATGAAAGTAAATATTTAATTCTTTAAAACCCATAGCCTGAATGATTCTCAGACAGTGTCCATACATTCTTCATTAAGAGGTTCAGTCTCCATTTCCATGTCTTTATCGTCAGCGCCACAGGCGTACTTCAATCTCAGTTTCTCATAATGCAATTGTTCCTTTGCGGAAACGGATGGCTTGCATTTCGTCATAGCCGCTCGGAAATCTTCAAATGTAACAAATATATCGCCTTCTAAAGTTCCATTTGCAATGTGATTCGTCAATGTGTTAGTGGCTGCAGCTCTGACTAATCCTGACAGATCAGCACCAGTGTAGCCATCGGTCATTCCTGCAATCACTTCCAAGTCAACATCAGGACCCAGGGCTGGTTTAGTGCCCCTTTTGGTTAACTTCTGAAGGATATCAAATCTGTCTTCTCTCGCTGGCATACCAACGTACATTACGCGATCTAAACGTCCCGGCCGCAATACCGCAGGATCAATGATGTCCGGTCGATTTGAAGCAGCTAAAACGAAGACTCCCTCACGACTCTCAATGCCATCCATTTCTGTTAACAACTGGTTGACAACTCTTGCGGCACCATTATGATCTTGTGACGTTCGTCGTGGGCATAAAGCATCAAATTCATCAAAAAAGATTACACAAGGAGCAGAGTTGCGTGCTCGCCTGAAACATGTCCTAACTGCCCTTTCGCTTTCACCTACATACATGTTCAGTAATTCTGGACCTTTGACCGATATGAAGTTCACGCCGGCTTCATTAGCCACTGCTTTAGCCAAAAGAGTTTTACCACAGCCAGGCGGACCACACAGTAGCACTCCGCTTGGGGCAGACAAGCCAAGTTTGTTCAATTGTTCTGGATATTTAACAGGTGCAAGTACAGCTAGCTGTAGGTCTTTCCGGACTTGATTCAATGATCCAACATCATCCCATGTCACATCAGGTACTGTGACAATACCCTCTCTTACTGCACAAGGTTTGGTTGTTTTTAAAGCTTTTACAAAGTCTTCATGTCTGATGGCAAGACCTGACAATTTTTCTGAACTATATGGCATAACATTGAGAAGATCCATAACTTCATTAATGGGATCCAAAGGCCTTGTTAATTCTGGAACAACTTGATTTGGTTCTTCTGTTTTATTATTCATCTTTTCTGAAGAAACATCTGATGCTACTGTGCTCTGTGGTTCTGAGGCAATTTGAGAAGATTCTTGAGTCTCATTCACTGCAGGTTCTGCTGATTTATTTTCCCCGTTAGGTATAACAACCTCTTTTTCATCTGAAGTTTTTATTATTTCTGTACACTTTGTATCTGACTTTAATTCACTGATGCGTATTTCAGCAAAAATCCTCTTAATAGCATAAGTGCTGGCTTTATTTACAAGAGCTTGCAGATCTGCACCCACAAAACCAGGGGTAATCTGTGCTAAAACATTCATATTTACATCATCACCCAAAGTGATATTTTTACAAAGAATTTCAAGAATCTCCTGCCTTGCTTTCAATGAAGGGATACCCAGTGTGATTTCTTGTTCAAGGCGACCTGCACGTCTTAATGCAGGGTCAAGGGCATCAGGATTGTTTGTAGCGGATAAAACAAGTACAGAGGAATTGTTATCACTTAGTGCATCTAAACTAGCAAGCAGTTGAGCCACCATCCTTATCTCCATATCTTTCTGAGCATGAATTCTGTTCCCACAAACTGCATCGATTTCATCAATAAACAAGACACTTGGGGCGAGTGATACAGCTCGCTCAAACAACTCCCGTATTCTTTCTTCAGATTCCCCTGATACTCCACCAACTAATTCTGTACCAGTAACTGCTATTAAGGGCAATTGCAATTTACCAGCTATAGCGTGGGCCAGTAATGTCTTTCCTGTCCCTGGAGGTCCATGCAATAGCGCTCCCCTGGGTGCTTTAATTCCCAATTTACTGTACACTTCTGGGTGCTTCATGTGTAATATCAAGTCGCAAATCTGTGTAACTATATCAGAGAGACCACCAATGTCTTCAAGACTAATTTTAACAGTCTTCACTGGTCCGATTTCATGTTTCTTTTTGGGTGCTGTGTTTTTATTAGACTCAAGCTTTCTTTTCTTGTCAACAGGTTGATTCTGTTGTTTTAAAGCACTCTCAATAGCGGTGCTATTTGTGCGAGCGGGTATGTGAGGAGTTATAGTTATTTGATCGCTGATTTTCGGTAACTTCGGCGCGGCACCCCCGTCTTCGTCGCTACTCAAAATATCTATAGGCTCTCCGGTTTTATCAGTTGACCGATGGTTAGTTGCTGGGCGTTTTTTATCTTGCATTTTGTACATCGCTAGCAAACGTTCGTTTAATGCGCTGTTGTTTTCGTCCAAAAGTTCTAAATCGGATTCTTCCTCAGAACCCTCCGATGTAGACGCCCCGTCGAGCCCGTAGCTTTGTAGGACAACTTTGTACGCACTCTCGACCATTTGACAGAATGCGGTATCACTCCTATTGTTGTACTCGCGATATCGTTCTTTTAGAGAACGCGCCATCTGGCTCACATCAACGAACGTCTTATCCACATTTTCCGCTAAGTAATTTTTCACACGAGACACGATAACAGGGTCGCTCATAGTCTTTTGTCGCGTTTGATGTGTTTTCTTCATTGTCAAAATGGTTTCAAAACTTTCTTATTTGTAAAAAGGTTATTATTTTTACGGGTTTCCTCGACGAGACGCAATGTTTGTCATTTGACAGCGGCGTCGGCGAATCAATGAAATGTTGCCAGCTCAAAATAAATAAATTCGTATATAGTCAAGTGTTCATAGTAATTTGTAATTTTGTATTTACTCTTTTTTAGTAAAGTAGTAATAGGGGGTTTTTGGCGGGATCTTGAAGTGACATGTTGTGGTTTTTATTTTTAATTCATTAACTTAGGTTTTTGACCCTGTATTATATAATATTGGTGGCGTTTTGCGTGATACAGTTTGGTTTTTGTGCTTAATTGAAGTGCATTATAAATATAACATGAAAGCGAATGCTCAGAATGAATATTTATATGAAAAATTTTCGTAGAAAGTTCTAACAAGGAAGCCACCATCTTGTTAGGATACTGAATCGTCATAACACATGACACTATAATAAACTCGATAATGGCAGTAATGGTATTCATTAAACAGGACCGGGTGCCAAGTTAAGAAAAAGTAGAAAAAAGTAGTAATATCGACAAAAAATAATCGATTTTTTTAATAATAGATTGTTCATTTTTATTGATTTTTTTTTCAATGCCTAAATAATTCATAATCATAACTTTATTCATCAATTCAAATAAATGTTTAAATAAAAAAAATTATTACAATAATGGACATCCTTGTACCAAATTTTGTCACGCGCGTTTTTAAAGGTTTAATAAAAAGTAATTTTTTTAAACATTATTTTACGTCCTTTTTGTCCTCGGAATTTAGTTTTCTATGTAGGAATATTATTATTGTTATTTTTTAAATAATGGCTCGTCACGTTACTCTTAAAGGACCCTATGTCATAAGATGGAGGGAACACTCTTTATAACTTTATGCATTATAATTGTTATACACTGCGTAAATAGTTCCGTAGGTGCGGGTGGTACTGTTCATTACTTGTTATATAATACTTTTGAACACAGTTAAAAATACAATAAGAAATAAAAAAGCAACTCATAATTAAAAATGACGATACTTATGGATGATTTTAAGGTCCATTGGAGTTTTTAGCGGGATCTTAAGTGACACGTTAATTCATTAACTTAGGTTTTTGACTCTATTATATGTATTATTGGTGGCGTTTTGCGTGATATAGTTTGATTATTGTTCATAAGACGTAAAGTAGATTATAAATATAAACTGGAAGCATACATTTTGAGGTGCCACAAAAATCCATAGAAAATCCTACTATTTGGCTACTGAAATCGTTCTAAGATAAGACTCTATATTCAGTTGATAAGGGCAGTAATGGTTTTCAATAAAGAGTACTAGTTACCATATTAGGAAAAAGAAGGGTGATTGAATACCTGTCACAAAAAAATGTCGTTAGACCCATCAACAAAAAAATGTTATTGAAAAAAGAAATTGATTCCATTTAAGATATCGATTACATTTCGTTTTTTTTTATGTCACATCTCTAACCTATAGGCTATACCCTACTTGTACATCTAATAGTCTGTGGCTATACCTCAAAGAATAAAGATTTAACGTTGCTGAAGAAAAACTAATCCTCATAGTGTTTCTTTAAATCAGGCGAGCTTACCGTTAAGTAACGAAATTATTTTCCTTGGTAGAATATTTGATAGCAAATGTACAGGCATTCCGCATGTTAATTACATAGTTGCTAAGTGTGAAAGAAACATTAATATGATGAGAGCACTTTCTGGAATTTGGTGGGGTGCACACCCTTTTTCTTTAAAGTTAATATATAATGCTATGATAAGAAGTCTTTTAGACTATGGTTCTTTCACTCTTTGTCCTGTTAATAAATAACCTTATTCAATCTAAGAGCCTGCGTATTGTCATTGGGGCTATGAAAAGCACTCCCATTGATGCACTGCAAATAGAATGCGCAGATCCACCCCTGCTCATAAGAAGACAGTTTTTATCAGATCGGTATCTATACAAATCCTTTCATCTTTTGGACCATCCTCTTTATAATAAAATAACTTATTTTGATAGCCTTATTGTTAAAAATAATAGCTACTGGCATTGAAGGCCTCTGCCGCATTTAATTCATAGTCTCAGGAATGTACAATCACAAATTTTCCATGTAATCCTCTCTTCTTTTTTGATTACAGTGTGCTTATTTTCCAACCTGATGTAAGATTATCCATAGGTATAGGAAAAAATATGTCAAATACTGATTCCAAACTTGAATTTTATTAAAAAGAACGCTCCTAATGCGGAAGTTTTTTTTACTGATTCATCTAAATCTGTTGAACCACTTGAAGGAAAATTTTCAGATTTTTTTGGAAATGTTTCGACCATTCAGAATAATAAACAAGGAGTAGGTGCTGCTTTTTATCAAATTTCGTCTGAATATTTTAAATACTCTTCTCTAATATCTAACTTTTCTGGGGAATGCTTAGCTATTTTGGAATGTATCAACTATATCATAACAGAAAAAATTGCCAGGGCTGTGATCTTTACGGATTCTTTAAGTTGTTTACAATCTCTTTTACATAATCCTTTAAAAAAAAAAAAATTGGTCACCAATTTCTCTTGTAATTAAAAACAAACTGAAATACTGTGTGCAACTAGGTTTACAAGTTTCCTTGATATGGATTCCTGGTCATTCAGGTATCCATGGTAATGAAAATTCTGATGGATTGGCTAAATGGGCAGCTTCTCAAGGTGCTCCTGATAATGATTTATATAACCAGGATTTACTTTCTTTTCTACATCGTCAAGACTTGGTTGAAAGTTGGAATATGCACTGGGGTCATTCAACCAAAGGTAAATTTTATAAAAGATTTCAATCTTCAATTGCTCTAAAACCGTGGTTCTCCAAATGGAGATTTAGTAAGAAAATTACAACTATTATTTCGAGGCTAAGGTTTGGTCACTGTTCTTCGCCAGTCCACCTGAACAAATTAAGAATTAGAGATACATCTATCTGTGAGTGTGGTCTGGAAGAGGGTAACATTATGCATATTCTCTTCAACTGTTCTCTTTATAACTCTTTACCACTGTATGATATTTTGTGTAATTATAAGGCTATTCTTCCTTGCGACCTGTCATCTATCCTATCTCTCAATAATAATATATATATTAAATCATTAGTAAAATTTCTTAATCATCATAAATTGTCATTGTAGGTTTCTAATATTATTTTTAATTGTATTTATTTATTGCCACTTCTTCATTTACCCGCCTATTCCCTCCATCCGCCTAAAGTATCGAATTCGCATAACTTGAAAATGGCAGTATTAGTCTCTAAAGTTGACTGGGTTGCCAAGATTGAAAATAGAAGAAGAACTTTGCTGAATTTTCTAACGAGAATTACGAAATAGTTACAGAAACCATCAGCGCGGCAGATTCAATTCGTAATTTTGTGTATGTAAATAGATAATTACTACTATTTTTATTTTCAGGTTAAAACAAAACGAATCAGCCTCGAACTGAAATCAACTCCCAATACTGAACTTAAAGAAAAGTTAACAGAAATCTTTATGAAAATAACATCAATGGAGAAAAAACCTAGCCAAAGGTATACTGTAATGATCATAAATGTAGTTTTGACCATCTGCTAATAAAATTCAATAATTGTTAAATGAGTAGGTACTCGCAGCTTGCATTCAAATATATTTTTTTGTTTCAGATGTCTCGAAATGAAAAATTGGCACCTGACGCATGCTCTTGAGTATTTCTCAAAGTTATTGAAACTGGGTGATATTTCATGTCTTCTAAAGGACTAAAATGATAGATATTTTAATCTCTTAAATAGTGACTAAATTTGCGTTAAATCATAATACCCATAGTTATTAACAATAATTATGTATTGTAGGAACTTATTATTATGCAATAAAATTATCCAAAGATTCTTGTGGTTTATTACTATGATCAATGCAATTTTATTAATATCAAGATTACACATTTAAGTGTGTAAAAATAAACGAAGGGTAGGGATACAAAGAAATCTCTTTAGAAATTCCTCTACTTACTGCCAAATTTACCTAAATGACCTTGTGTTGTGACATTACAAGCATCTATCAGGTGGCCATATATGCCTGTTCCACCTTAGTTGTATAAAAAAAACATTTGTTAACAAAAATTTATTGTTGTGGTTCTAATAAAATAATGATTGACATGAAAAATTGAAGGAAAGGAATTGTTAGTTGATATTATCTGTAAAAACATTTATTTATAGTAAATCTTTTAAATTTTAATATAATTATACAATCATCTCGAGGTGTCTGGCATATTCAATTGTTTGCTCTGCAAGTTCTGAGGAAGGGAGTCCACCTGCAGCAGCAGCACTTATCGCCTCCGCGGTAATGAAATGATAGCAGTTGTCAGGGCCCAGGGTCCAGTTGCGCTGATAACATAAGTATGGTGATGATAAACAAACACAAATTTTTAAAAGGTCCAACATATTATATCAAGCATTTTGTAGTAATTTGACATCAGTAAGATATAATTGCCCCTAGACAATTATAAAGGTATAGTAGATTAACATAAAATATCCTATAATTAAATGATTGTTGTTTCATAGAAAGTATTACTAAGTGACACATTTGGGATAAGTTTATTTATCTTGCCCTTATTGTATTATGAAATAAGTAACATTTCAACATTTTAGCTTATAATCAACATATAGAAACAATATTGATAATCTACCAATTTCAGAAAAGTATACCTGGAATAATGAATAAGAAAGAAACTTATAATTTATTGATGGAGATTTAGGAACTAAACAAACTTTAACCAACAATCTTTTTGTAACAAACGGACTGCATAACACAAAATTTTAAGTACAACAGAATCCTAAAAGTACACCCTTTGGAAGCCTTATGTAGTCAGTGTTTATGTTAAAATTTAAACATCTCTATCTAAAATTAATATCATATGAAGATATTACCGGGTGGTAATATTTATGATACTTGTAAATTCTGTATGTATACATACCTTCTTTCCATAATCTAGGACATCTTGTTGTGAAGCTAAGTTCAACCTCCTGGCCGCCTCAGCACATGGGATGCTCTGGTATGCCTTCTCTATGCAAGCAGCAATCTCACCCCTTACTGTGTCTAACAGTGTGTCCATGAACAATGTATAGCTTTCTGCTGGAACATTGTCCTATTTCCAACAGTTAACAAGTGTTCAACAAAAAATAACTAAATTATACCATTTCCATTTCTTTATTTTCTTGATGACAGCTCCTGTGAAAACTTGAATGAGCGTCTTTTTTACATTATGTATGCATTATTTTATAAAAATCTGATGTTTACACATGTACAAGGTTATACCAGAGTCGGAGAAACTGATAGGGATGGAGCTATATGAATAAATGTAACACGATAACAGACCCAATATTTTTTTACAAAATGTAAGAAACTAAACTACTGTGGGATACTTTTGTACAAATTTATTAACTAATATTATATTTCATTACAAGTTGTTACATGTATTAATTTTTGATTGATAATGCCAACTTCTCCAAAATATTCGAAGCTGTTGTAAAATAAGTAGGTATAGGTAACCTACCTATACCAGTATAATTTCATATAGATATTCATTCAAATTGATATCATTACTTATTTGGTCACAACACTACAACTATCAAATTAGAACTGTCATCAAGAAAATAAAGAAATGAAAATAGTATAATTTATGAGTTTAGTATTTAAGTACAATAACTAAATAACACTTCTTGTAACATATTCAAATATTTGCAATATACTGCTTCTTGGAATTATTTCTTTTCTTGAATAATAATATTCAGAAAGTATCGCTCATCTCATTTGATTTAAAACTCAGCATACTTGTATGTTAAACATCCCAACATACATTTATACTTACTTTACAGAGTGGACGCAAAATTAATAATCCTTAGCTTCATCAAATTTTTGATTCAACAAAAGGGCTATTTATTGTGCCTTAAGCTATTTCTTATAATACAAATCAAGTGTGGGCCAAACAGACTTATATTTAACAGACTAGTACACCTAAGTTCCTAAATTAATTTCAGAATGAATAAAATTTTATCTTATTTTGTACCTTTGCCAAAAAGATTTTATTGTAACTGCCCTCCATCAAGTACTGCTCCAAAGCTAATGGATGTATAATGTAAGGGTCAGCTCTAATTACATCCACTGATAGTCTCTCAAGCTCTGTGTGAAACTCAGCAACTCGGTTCTGAGATAATAAGAACAACAGATTCAAGCCAAGAAGCTGGTACATGAATGCTGACTCTGGAAGCTGATTGCTGTAAAATAAAATATATTAGCTACTTAGTAACACATTTTTAATTTAAAGCTTGTATCTATGAAAAATACACCACCACCAATAAATTTCTTAGTTTTGTCAATGATTGTTTATAACAGACAATGGTGAGTTGGTCTTTTGCAAACTAAGTACAAGCTAGGTTAGTCTTTCATACCTAAAAGCTAAAATGTATAATACCAGTCAATACAACAGTAGGAGTAATATCTAAAAGTTCTTTATGAAGTGTAAAGTTTCTCATTAATTTCTTTGTTTGAACCCTATACATTATTGAATAATTCATCCAATAACAATAAAACTTTATTGAGTTAAGCTGTATTATTGGAACTAGTTTGCAATAGATAGTGCCTAATTATTTCACTTGGAAAAGAAAAGGAACAATGTTGTAAGTAAAAGCTAATTAGTAATAAATTACCAGTTCAACTGTAAGAGAAACATAACTTACTTGTAATCAAAATAATAACATTTCAGCTGTGACATGTATCGTTCAAATGCTTTAACATCCCTTGCAGCAACTGCCCATTGAGCACCAATTTCAAGCACATCTCGAGCTAATATCAGTTCCTTTTGATTACCTGCTGTATTATTAATCGGTAGAAAACTCAACTGCGCTAGGGCGATCTAAAAATTTACATAAAATAATTTCAATTTGTAAGGGAAATCTTCAGTAATGTCATTACAATTTAAGAGAAAAAATGTGTGTAAAATATCATTGTACGCTCTCACAACATCGTTAAACTTACAATATTATATACTTCTCATAAAACTCATCAAAACAAATTGTGTTAAGTCATCATATCATACCTTAATTTTTTTCAGTAGTTCTGCGCACTTGTCTAGTTTTCGAGGCTTCTTTGTCCACTCGGTTTTTAGATTTTGATATAAAGTAGCAACGTCTTTAACAGAAGCCATTGTTAGCTTTATTTTATAAGAACAAAAAACAACTTCAACAATCTTCAATTTCACCGAAAATTTCAGAAATTCACAAGACAAATGAAATGACAATTGACATTTGACAACACTATAGTCACAGAGTACTATAAGAGAACTATAGTCCATAGACGACACATTATAGTAACAATACTAAAGTCAGTACGCAATAGACAATAGAAGTAGAATTTTTTAGGGAACAACTCAATATAGCTGGCAACATATTAGATACAAAATAAGTTATTATTGTCTAGGTGTGTGTAGATTGTTGTTGTCATTGCCTCATTACGTCATTACTAATAAATGGAAAATGTATAGTAAATTATACTATGAGTAAAACCTTACATATTTGTCTCATAAAAGTTCTTCTTCTTCTTCCTAACTTGGCAACTGGTCCTCTTTAAAGAAGACCATTACTTCCATTATCGAGTAAATTATAGTGTCATGTTTTATGAGGATTTAGTATCTTAACATGATGGTGGCTTCCTTGTTAGAACTTTCTAGGAAATTTTTGTGGGCCCTCAGAATGAATGTTTTCAGCTTATATTTATAATCCACTACACTTAAGCACAAAAACCAAACTATATCACGCAAAACGCCACCAATATTACATAATATAGGGTCAAAAACCTAAGTTAATGAATTAAAAATAAAAACCACAACATGTCACTTCAAGATCCCGCAAAAAAAGGTGCCCAGAATAGTTATTTATTTCTGGTGCCCAGTATTAATAGTGTCACAGAGTACATTAAATAAATATACCATAGACCAATAACCAGAAATATACTTTGTCTGATACATGATGGGATTGGTTTATTATCTATGGGTGTCGTGTTTGTGGTTTGTGGGGTTTGTGGTTCACGGCGAATTTTCATTACAAGATGTGAATTTTTCAAATTTATGTGATTTGGTTTTCAGTTGCGATGAGCGATAAGTATTGTAAATATAAAATGAAACTATGAAAGTAGACGATGAGTTCACCGTCTGTTGTGGTTTGCCATGAAGTTTTCGACGAAAACAGTCAACCGTCTGCTGAAGGTTTTAAGAATTTGTTTTTTTACTTTATATTTTACGTTTCCCTAAGTTTTATTATAAGCACCTTTAAATATTGTAGAATTAATTGTTTTATTGACAGTATTTAAATAATCGGTAATATGTAATTATCAATAATTTTTATAGAAATCTGTGAATATGCCGAGCAACTGGGAATCGATCCTGAAAGCGAAACCCATTTGCTACCGCTGGCCCGAGACGGGCTTATGCAAGCGTTACCTACACCATGGAAAGCTTAGTAAGTTTGATATTTTATTTTTCATAAAAAGTACGAAAGAAACTTGGTATAAAGAATTTATAATACTTTTATTTGTGCTTGTGTAAGAATTAAGAATTGTAAAATAAAAAAAAATATTTAAGGCTACAATTTTTTGTGTTTCTTATTTAACACTGATCTGAATATGAGAAGTAGGGTACAGAGAAATTTCTTTGTAGTTTTCTCTCTACTTGGGGCAGTCCGACTGGTGAAATTCTTCCACCCTACAAAAGATCTCACCCAAATTACCTAAAGTTGTATTCCTGCGGTGGTTAGGATTTCCAGATCAAGGAGATCAATGGGTTAACAAAAATCGGGTTACTCAAGGTTTTTATTTTTTTACTAGGTTTTTTTAGTATGAAACTAACAAGTATTGTGCCATTTTACAATCCTGATTAAATCTGCGAACTTTTAATGGTACTTGCCAAGGCACTTTAGTACATTTTTTTTAAAGGAGGGCCTTTCAAAGTCTACAAATTTTGAAAATTTTAGATTCATAGTTTAACAAACAGTCTTAATTCTAGAAAACTTGGGGCAGTTGTGTTATTATTTTTGACTGTGGTTCTAGAAATGTTATTTAGGGTTACGGTTCCAAAGTTTAAATAAACAAACATAATAAAAATTAACCACAATAACTGAAAAATGGTTACAGTTTGACTAAATTTCTAGGTTTTTCTTAAATGCTCATAATTTCCAAACTGCATGGGATAGATTTTTTTTCTGATTTTTCTCATGATGGTTACAATCAATCCTGTCACCCCGTTTCGGCTTGACATTGAGTTCTGGGACAGCCTGTATATAAAAATCTTGTGGGCATCTGTTAGTGATTGTGTATTGTTTGAACAATTTGACTGATTGATCTCATATTCACATGCTATATTTGTTCTATACTAACTATAGGTGGTGTTGTGGTGCCATTAACTATTGGAAGGGGCAGAACATCTGTGGGGTCAGCAACTATATTTAATATATTCTGTATAGACAGAAGAAGAATGATAAATAAACTTTGGAGTTGTTGTTTTATAATATAGAAAAGAGATTTTTGATAAATTGGATGAGAGATAATTTCTGATGAAATGAAGGATTTCTTCTTTGAGAAGAACATGTGTTCTCATCAACCCCTTTTCATAATCACCTTCCTTTGATGCCTACACACTATGCCGGCCACTGTTCCTGTGATAATGTGAAGCAGTACTTTCAACAGAAAGGATGCTCTGCAGCTTTCTGCCGAATTCTGTGGCATATGCTGATGGAGTGCAAGTGTATCAATAACCGACCGACCTTGCTACTGCGCCGGCATAGTGTGTAGAAGCCTATATAACTAAAAATTAAGGCAGTTAATTTGATTATTTTGTTCATGACCAGTTATGATGAGAAACTCCAAACACACTACTATTACAATGAAGATACAAAGAAGACACAATGGGAACATCCCTTGGACAATGTGTACAGGGATCTTGTAAAAAAAGCTAGAGATGCATCTATGCAGGATGACACATGTGCTTCTGTGCAGGTGAGTTTATATCATTATATTCAATCCAAGGTCTTTGAGTAAACACTCATAAATATAAAACCACTACCAGCAAATTTAAAAACATCCCTGTTATCAAGGAAAGCAACAAAAAAAGACAAAGCAGTCATGAGGACTGCCAACAGAAGTGAAAACTTAAAACTATAAACAAACAATAGGATGTCCAAATTAACTGTTTAATTATTTTTTTTGCTTTATTTTGTTTGTTTAATTTTTAGGTTATATTGCAACAAAGATTCCATTTATCGTTAACACATCATGTGACCATGTTGATGTCGACTTCCATGAATTTACTTCATATCCAAACCTCCCTATAGAAGTTTTGACTTCAATACCAGCTATGTTTATTAAAATAACCATAATTATTTTATGTTAAAATTTAAACAACTTTATAGAGGTTAGAAGCAATGATGCACTGTGTACAAACATGCTGTCAATTAATAACAGTTTGAATTTCTGCTATGAGCCTGAGCTTTTGGTGAAAGAAAACATTGTGATGAAACAATAGCATGGTGGTAGGGTATTTTCTAATGCCTGCCAAGTTAGCCCTGAAGTTAATAATCTGCCACAAAGTTATAATATATTTAGTGTGGCCATAAATACTGTTACAGTAAAAATAAAAAAAAACTATATTTGAATTTGCAATCAATCTGTTATTCTTATATGAATATTCATTGTGTTTTCTCATTTTCGCGACAATCGGTATTAAATATTTTTGTAATATTGAAATGGAGTGGGGTGATAAAGAAAACTGAATTGGTGTGATAGCATTACACAAAGTGGGTAGGGAGCCAAATGCAGTTTTTAAAACTCTACATCCTCTTGGTATTAGTTGAATGTTTGTATACCGGGCTATTGATACATACAATGAAACCTCCTCTGCTTGTGACAGAAAAAGATCTGGCCGTCCACTTAGTATTCGTACATAAAAGGCGATCAAAGCAGTGAAGGAAAGAATTCAAAGAAATCCTGCCCGAAAGCAAAAGATTTTATCTCAGGAAATAAATATAGCACCTAGAACCATGTCGCGTATTTTAAACGATGACTTAGGACTTGCAACCTGTAAGAGATGCACTTGTCATTATTTAACTGATAATTTAAAAATAAATAGGGTGGTAAAATCAAAAAAAGTTCTTGTTGGCGACAGAACTGTTATTTTCGTGTCTTGTGTTAGGTTATTACGTTATATTATTGTGTTTATGTATTATGTACTAAGTGTCTTCATAGAATAGATTGATATAGACAAAATTATAGAGAAATGTTAGCGACTACGCTACATTATAAGTTGCATGTTATGTATTAAGTTGTATATAAGTGCTTATGTATTGTGTGTTACATATATGGAAATAGAATTATTATAGAATAGGTAAATGCATAGAATAAGTCAATAGAGTAAGAATATCCAATGTTATAGAAATTTTACGAACGGAAAGCTGTGATGCCGCCCGTAAATTGCATTGTTTTTGGCTTATGTACAGAATATGTACTTTATGTATATAATATGTGAATGCTTAATAGATAGGTAGTACAACGAGGAATATTTTGATATATAACATGTATACACAATGTATATAAAGAAAGAAATATAGAGCGATTAACAGGGCGACCAAAGTAAAAAATAAAATGAAAACACGAATTAAAGCGGGGCTCTCCATACGGTCACTCTCCGAACTAATTAAGCTCGAAGAGGCGCCGTATGGGGCACGGCGCAATTCAACGAGTACAAGTAACTACGAGCAACAAGAATAAAGCTTTGGTCGTCCTGCAAGTTAACAAGAGTTCGAGTTTCATTGAAGACCCGGCACCTCAAGCGGTCGTGCATTATTGCACCCCCCGGACCCCCTCACTACCATCGCGTCCCACTGGCATCCGTACGGCGTCTACGAGACGGGCATCCGGCATAACAAAAAACGCCCGTCCAAACCGGGGAAGCGTCACACCCCCCTCCCCCTCCCTCACGCAGAGGGGAAGTGACGCGTACCCAACACTTCTTAAGGGGTACGCAAAGGGAGGTCATAGAAAAATGTTATTTACTAATGAGAAAATTTTTACTATTGAGCAATGTTCAACAAGCAGAATGACCGAGTTTATACTCGAAGCTCTATAGAAGCTTCCCAATTAGTCAGCAGATAACAACGTGGACATTATCCAACTTCAGTTATGGTTTGGTGGGGTGTTAGCTGTCAAGGAATTACAGCCATATTTTTGTAAAAAGGTATCAAAACATCGGCACAAGTGTATCAAGATACGATTCTTGAGAAGGTGGGTAAGCCTCTTAACAACACCATGTTCCATAATCTAGAATAGTCCTTACAGTAAGACTGCACCGGGTCATAAAGGTAAATCCCCTCAAGCATGGTTGGAAACGAACGTTTTGGACTTCATCAGAGCTGAAGAATGGCCGACATCTAGTCCCAATCTTAATCTGCTGGATTATGATTTATGGTCAATTTTAGAGAGTATGGCATGCTCTAAACGACATGATAATTTGGAGTCCCTAAAACAATCCATAAAATTGGCAGTGAAGATTTTCCCTATGGAGAAAGTGCGTGTTTCCATTGATTGATAACTGGCCTCAACATTTAAAGAACTGTATTAAAGCCAAAGGCGATCATTTTGAATGAGCTTCATATATTTTTATTGTTATTATATTAATGTATAAACTAACACACATTACAGTAATAAATTAATTATGCAATAGAAAAAAAAAAGTTTTTTCCTTGTAACAATATTTATGGTAAGACTAAGTATAGGTGTGTTCTGGTGGTTGCACTTGAGAGCCACTTTCTCCACTAGGATTTTCGTGTGACCATCTTGAAGCAAATTGTCACTTAACATCAGGTTACTTTGTGGCCATAATGCTACACCTATAAAGTATAGGTACCAGGTACGGGGTGATAGACTAGGTTATATCAGTTCTGACAATAAAATGAAAATAATTTTTGTAAACAATAACATTACTTTGTAATCCAAAACTCCATAGAACATAGAATTTTCATTATTATTTATTAGAAAACTTAAAAAATTACAAGCCTACTTTTTTGAGCATCACATTAGGAATAGAGGTCGAGTTTCTGAAATTGTTTTTCTTAATTTTACGACTTTAGAATTGAGTTTGGAAGTCCCTCAACATAATATGTATTAAAATACTATGGTAAATTCAGAATATGAAATATTATATTTTTTCTAAAGCATAATATATTAAAAGAATATTAATTGTCCTTGAATTGAAAGTAAAACTAGCAAAAAATACAAAATATTATCAAAAGACATGTATGTAGACTTTTAAATTATTTGCAAAAATATGATCCAATGATGGTACATTTCAATTCACAGGAACTTTTAACATCTGAAGAATATACCAAAAATCTCGAACGTGTTGAGACTAAAGTAGAGAGTGATGAAGAACTAAGTACAGATAGCGAGAATCATGCAGCAGACATTAGAGACAACTCAACCAACATGCTACCTAAAAGATTAACCCCATTGGGTCGACCGCCTTTAGCACCTTTGACAAGACTTGACAAGAAGCTTGGAGATTTAAGAGTATCTCCATTACGTCGGAGCGTGGATGGAGCTCTGCCCAAACCAAGCCTACTGAGGAATCCATCAGATAGGGAGTTGTTAAATCGCCCGGTATTTGAAAGACCGAAAATGTTATTTAAACAACAGTCTGAAATAATTGATTTGAAGATGCATATCTTAAATAGTCCTGAAGAAGAGAATTTTAAGCCCTTGCTTGCTGGTGGAAGGAATGAAAAGGGATTACCTTTAACTGGTAATTTTTTTATGGAATTTATAATTTAAATAGCGGTGCGCCTGTGTCTCGCACATTTTTTAACCACTAAATATTTTCGTCCTGTAATTTTATTTTTACTCATTTTATTGACAACTTCTATAGCCTATTAATTCAGGAATAACAAGACAATTTTTATAAAAATTGTTTGAGAAACTTTTTTTATGGTTTCTAAAAGTATAGTCTATTAGTTATAGAAAATCAGATATACTTTTCGTCTACAAAATTTCATTCCAATCTGTTGAGAATTAATAAAAAAGAAATATTTTTTTTACTAATTCTGAAATTTATATTAAAAATTCTATCAATTATAGAAAGAGGTATGCCACCCATCTACAGCATTTCACCAAAATCAGCTGAAAGGTGATAAAATATTAATTTTTTGAAAGATAAAATTTCATTGATAATTTGTTTGTTTCTATTTCCAAAATTATTGTTTTGTTTATTTTGTAAAGCCTGTCAATTGAGCAATGACACAAGCTTCCCATGTACAACATTTCATAAGAATAGGTCAAAACGTTTTTGAGTTATATTCGGACATATAAAAACACAGACAGACAAATTTTTTTTCACGATTATATTGTGTTCTTTATATAAAATGTCTCTCAGGAAATAAAAAAATAATTTACGTAGATAATGTTATTATTAAGTATTTTTATCAAACTCTCCCAAGCAAGATCAACGGTCTATATGACCAACGTTAGATCATTCTCTACTAATGACTGATGTTGATCTTGAAACTGATAAAATAGACAATATTAGTTTATTAATTTAGTATTTTAGTTTATGGGAACGTGCGCGTAAGTCGTGTGGTACATAATACTTCTACATTAGTCCATTTTATTTGTGCGGAAAGCTAAAATGATTCCATCTTGTCCTAGGTAAAGGCAACATGTTCCTCAAGCTGTCCAAATCGGACCTTTCCAGTCCAGATGCTGAGAAGTCCTTACCAGTTGACTCTATGACTAAGAGTGATCCACCCAAGGGGATATTAAGGGAGAAGATCACTGATATTCTGAACAAGAAGAAGGAACACGTTGTGGTCGCCAGACCAAGACAAGCTGTGAGTTTTGACGACGACAAGAAAAGTGTGAGGTTTGTGGTATATTGATTTTCATCGATTCACAATTTCCTATGGTAGTTGGTAAATGTGAAAATTTAAATTTATGCGTTTTAGACGTTTCAATAAGTAACCTTAAGTAAATCTGATTGGCATCCCATAATCATTGTTAGGTTACGTAAGTCAGTTCATCTTACTAAATCTATACAAATTGAAATTGAATTGTCTGTTTGTAATGTCAAAATAACAGTATTTTACTAAATGGATATGAAAGTATATACAGTACTTATAACAAAAAACTTACTATTAAAACTTTTGTCGGTTTGTCTATCTCTCTGTCTGTTTGTTCCGGGTAATCTTCGAAACAGTTTAACCGATTTTGACGGGACTTTCACTGGCAGGTACCTAATATTATAATAATTATATTATAATATGTGGCTATTATAATATGTCTACCTTTTAAGGATCACCTACAATAAGAATTTTTATCTTTAAAATAACCGGGAGCGGGGGTAGCACGATGCGCGGGCTGACACAGCTAGGCATAAAAAAAATACTTCAATCTAGAGTATATATCCTAGTGAGTAGTGCTTTCTCGATTTTCTTCATTTGTATAATTTTAAAACATACGCTGTTCATGTTGATGAATTTCTTTAAACCTAAATATTATGAATAAAAATTAAATTACGAAATGAAAATAATTAGTGCGTAAAAAACGCGGGTGGAGCCAAGTGTACACCGCTAGTTAGTTATAAGTTTATAGTATTACAAAAATTGCAGGTTCAAACTGGAAAATTTCCCGGAACCGACGATAAGTCCCGGATCAAACAGTTCATCGGAACAGAATGACGGTCAGAGTTCGATTATCAGCGCCGCTCCTGCACCTCCGTCAGCGTCATCGCCTGTAATAACTGCTGCCGCATCACAGATGCCGGTGAACCCTTCGATAGTTCTGTCACCGTTAGTGACGAGACCCCCACTTCCACCACGACCTTCTGATAGCCCTCGGGAGATGAAGAGTCTGTCTGGATCGGAAAAGGAATCCGTTGGTGAGTAGATGCTTTGGAAGTAACTAATTTTTTACAGGGTTTTCACAGGTACTATACTGCGATTCTCAGGGCTCCCGTACACTAAGCAGTCTGGCTGCGGTATATGAAATATTAGACAGCAAGCTTTAGCAACCAGTCGATGGCCACTCATGACCCTTCTATCGAGAGATATGGATATAGAAGATTTATAATTGTTCACCTTATGTCTCATAAGAAATGCAAAGCAAAGAGAAGATAATGGATTCATTTTCTTCCTCGAGTTATATTTGTGTTTTTTTCCCATTGTTTTTTCTTCATATAACGATCACTGTATTCTTCTGACGATATATCCCAAATTGCTTTTCGATTTTCGATGTCATGTGAAAATTTATCTGTATCGAAACTCATTGCGAATTTCGTTTTCTGAATATCGGAACACAAAATACGTCTGGCTGCTACAACAAGTACATGGATGCTCAAGGCAGTCAAATACTTTCTCCTTGTCTCGTTCTTGCTACGTGCAGCCAATTGGCTTCCGTGTGATCGCGTGTTCTCATGGCTGCTGCAACCAGGAATTTTCGGTTAAAATACACGACGACACTGACATTTGACACAAATAATGTCGGCATTTGTCTCAAATCACGACACGCAATTTTTTGTGTCGTAATCGTTTTATAAAGCCAAGTGCTCAAGCTTCGGCCCAGGCCCAAGTGTCAAAAATACCGCGTACGATCTGTCTCCTTAGCAGCGACAGTTAACTGAACTATAGCGAAACTTTATGTGGAACTCGATGCCGCTGCGGTTTTACCATAGTGACACTTGTCTATAGACCTAGTGTCCAATATCGATTTTTGCCGTGTGTTTTGACCTTTAGACCTGACGTTTATCAATTATCATTTTAATAGAGTTTGCAAATATCACGGTAATAACCTAGAAAAATTGTAACAGGACGTGCACTGGCTGATCTCTCAAACCGACGCGGTATAGCGTTTTATTACTACCAGGTTTAAAAACAGGTGTATAGTGGTCGTCATTGAGTTGTGCTCAACACCGCACTACCTGAGAATCCTTTTACTATAGTTGTACAAGTTCGTGCTCGACCGTCCTGTATTTTAGACGTTGGCGGGGGCGAGATAGCACGCCACTACACTATACAGTACACTAAAGTAAACAGTATGTTGTCTCTGGAGTGTTCTTGAAATAATTACCTACAGTCTCTTGGTAGATATACACGTACTAGTGCTGCCATCTGATTGTATTTCTTGAGTTACCTGTTTACATATTTGATAATGCTATATTAAAATGTCATTATTATCTTCACCAACATATATTATTTAATAGAAATTCTGTAAGTTTCAATTTAAATTATTTCTACTTGGGTTTTATTTCTAGTTTCAAAAGTGATTGTGAGGAAGTAAGAAGCGAATGTACATAAAAAAAAAAACAAAAGAATATTGTTTTTTGTTTAAAGTTTATGAATCAAAAAACAATTTTAAATTCTAGGAAGTAAGTAATTTAATATTTCGTCATTAGATATAAATTGCGTATTCACGACTATTCTGTACTGAAGAATACCTAGATTTCGTTTCGACCGTTTGTATAAAGAGTAAAGACGTAATACTGTTTACTTCAGTGTAATGTGACTTGCACTCCTACGTCACGAAGTTGCACGCGCTTCCCTTCCCCGCTACATTACCCGCCCTGTTGTTATTTATAGTACAACGTCTGTCGGAAACATTGGACGGTCGCGCACGAACTGTTACGACTATAACAAGTTATCTGGTAAATAAGCTCCAGACGTCGACTCGATTGCTATTTCTTAAAAAATAAGCAAAAGGTTCCTTTTGACTCAAAAACCTCACAAGACACAGTGTTACTTTTACTTTACTGACGAGAAGCGAGGCTTTTTTATGATTTAGTAATTTAGGGTAATAAAATTCAGTAAAGAAAAGTTACTAGTAAAATAGAATTGGCTAAAATGAGGGAGGCTTATACGCAGCAGTAGGTGAGTTCAGCCTGTGGATGAAGATGATGATGATGAAATAGTAGAAACGCAATAAGTTTAAACCTCAAAACAAATACATGTTTCTGAAATATTAATCCTTCAGAAAGCGACAGCCGCGACCGCGGTGCTTCTCCAAGACGCCGAGTAGTTCGACCACCTGCTGCGGACTACATTAAACCAGATCTGTTCCAGAAGAACTTCCAGAAGATATGTGATCTAGTGCGACCTGGAGATATCGAGACTACATCAATACATTTAGAGGAACCTATTGTTTCTGACAAAGAAGCGAGACCACGGTAATATTTTATTGTATTGTTGTTAAAAAGAGAAATTGCAGCGCAATATACTTTAGAAATTATTTAGTTCTAATGATTTATTCCATTTGAGTAAAGAGTAGTAAGATGTCGATTTGCGTAATTCGTGAACATAAAAAATACAACTCTGAGATCATAACTAAAATTAAGTAATGGTAATTAGTTTTTTTCTCTCTTTTTGAGTGTATTCTAGAACTGGAATTTTGTAGCCCAATGTTTAATTTATGGACTAGCATTTTCTCCTATTTCTCCAGATCACCAATGATACCTCAAAAAAGTAAAATCTCGATAAACCTAATGGAGAGTATTGAATCAGAAACATCAATAGATTCACCTGACCGAGAGTTTGCTAATCTGGATCTTAATGATTTGGACGATTCCAATCATATTCAAGAAACTGCGCCAAAAGAAATGAGTTTAGAAACAGACGATGAAAAAGTAGCTGATATTAATGTTGATGGAGAAAAAACTGGTGATTCTGTAAATAAAACGAATAAAAGTTCGGAGAATATTTCAATATCTAAAATAAAAGTTCCTAAATTAGAATTGATCTCGAAAAGTACCACATATTCTGATTCTGAAGATTCTAAAAAGTCATCTGTAAAAGATGAATTATCTAAAGGTTCGAAATTGAGCATAGATATAGTTAATAATAGGTCACCACTGTTGAAGATATCACCGACTCCTAGCTTAGGTTCAGAATTACGATCACCTAAACTAGATTTTGGGAAACCTTGGAGTCCTTTATCTACATTTAAGCCATTAAATAAAGCTGTTATAGCACCTCAAATAAAGACTTCTGATTCTGCATCAAGTTTAGGTAGAAGTCTTGCTAGTCCACGCTTGGACGGTGTTATACTATCTCAAGGGAAATCTAGTACGGATAACGTTGTTGTCGTTTACCAATTCGAAACCCAAGAGGAGACTTTCCCTAAACCTATAAAGTCTCCACTGATACCAGATATGGGAACGAGAGATTTTATAGAGAGAAATAAAACTGATGAAAAAAGAAGGCTTGAGCTGTCGTTACAAAAAGAATTGGAGAGTATAAGAGTAGAATGGACAGCTAAAGAACGGAAGATGAGGGTGGAGCTGGAAGAAGAGTTAAGGGTAGCGGAAGAGAAATTCATGACGGAGAAGAGACTAAGACTGAGTGAGTTAGAGGAAAGAAATCGGAGAGAAATGGAAGAGGTACACCATCCTAAATTCTAACATATTTCGTATAATTTACCAATTTGCTATTTTTTTCTATTTTCTTTGCACTTGCTATATATTTTTAGTTATTATTGTAGTTCTAATAAAGCACAATGTAAATATAGCTTTCTGAAAGGCTGTCCTAATTTAAAGGTAATCTTGCAAGAATAGGACTTGTTTATCTGTGTGCCTTATAAAATATAAATTAACTCTCCAAAAACATACAGTGTGCACACTATAGTATGCACTAAAATGCAGAGAAGAAAAATATTATCTCTTATTATCTTGCTTGATGCAGAATAATGATGATCCACACTTACTTGGTTGATTTCGACAACAGTGCATAATGTTATTAATGTTAATAATGACACGTATCTATCTTGTTATCTCATTTAATTGACAATGGGGAAATTAATAATATAAAATAATATTATTGCTAATACGATAAGCTTTAAAACGATTGACAAGTGTGTAATGAAATAATAAAAATAAACTATATCAACAAACGAGATCGCTTTCCGGAACGCTTGACATACACGGTTTTCGCACCATAATCGAGTGCCTGACGTCAACAAAAAGATGGCGGCATTTTCATTCGTACAGTTCCGTTCTTCCCAATTCTTGGTCCCGTGTTATTTCAGTATAAATGTGGGAATTACAAAAACACGTTTTTATTCGAAACTAAATATCTGCTATTATCATTATATTAATATGTGAAGCAAAAACTTTCTACGCCTTTTTAGAGTATTGTGTGCACGGAAGATTGTGAGATTTGGCATGGTTAAAGTTTATATGGAGGAGTGCAGAAAACTAAAATTTATCTATAATATCTGTCACTAATATATTAAATTATATAAATTAATACTACAAATCCTAATCTCTCCAGTCCCATTGAACTTAGACCCCCCAAAATATTGATATTGTCACTCAATGAAAAGTGAAAGCAAGTGATATAATATTCATTGTTTAGGTTCATACTGCAAATGTCAAACAGAAAATAGTCTATGATTAAAAAGTCGCTGGTCGAATTTCGATCATTGGGCAACCGCTAGTTACAATAAATGTATGACTAATTCGTTTTTTTTTTTTTTTTTTGTCTACTCTAGTTTTAAAGACGCAGTAATTTTTTTAATAACAAATCATTGTATTAACAATTTTATTTAGCATTTTGCTGTGTAAAATTCCTTTGTAACATTTATCAGTATCATTACTGTTATAATCATAATTGATAGTCGAACAGCATGTTTTTAGGTTATGTCTAAATTTTCACAACGTAACAATTTACCTTCTGTGTAGACTAATTAATCTAACCTAACCTAAATATCTAATTTTGTCTATAAAAGTAGAGTGAATTGTTTGCAGACTTTAGCGACGATTGAAAGGGAGCATCTGCAGGCAATCGAAAACGCGAAGCTTGAGTTAAAACAGAGGTATCGCCATGAAACTGAATCGGCGGAGAAACAACACCTTGATAATATGACACGTTTGCGTAACGAGTTCAGCGCCAAGTTGCACGAACTAAGACAACAGTTGGAACTTGGTAAATGTTTTTTTTTAATTGTATCACGGGAAAGTGACAGCAATTTCAGGCACAATGTCATGTCGCTCGGTGGTTTCCGGTGTTTCAGGATTGTAATGTACCTACAATGATGCATAGTGCCGTCATTTTTCCATGATATTGGATTGTTATATAATCCGTGGGTAGTGAAAATTCCGTTATATTTCCACGTAATTCATTTATTTGTACTAATTGAAAAAAAAGTCAAACAATCTCACTGTTCAGACGTTCATTAAACTGTGACCGTACTTACAGTTGCTTCCACTACTCTGTAGTCCCCTTGCAGATTTCTTCCTTTTATCGCTTGTTGTTTTAACTCAGTTGTCCAAAATAGAATTGCCCTGGCTCGGAACACGGCTTGCTTAAACATTGGAATAAAACGGTGATCGAAATCACTACAATGACCTTGAACTTTACGAAATTGTTTAAAGAATGAAGGGAAAGTGATATTTCGTAATCGGAGCGATAAGCTTTGAATGTGTGTGTAAACTGCGATGCCCATTTGTATCTACGAATATATACTCTAATGTTTCGAGTAGATTCTAGACGTTTCCAGATATTTTGATAAAAGATTTTATTGTATTGTTTAAGACAACGAATGCGCCCTAACAGAGCTGCGCGAAAAACTCCAAGCGGACCTCGCAAGAGATAGAACAAGGATGATTGAGGAGAACAGATTCACACTAGAATCTTTGCGTGAAGAACATATTACTAGGGTGACAGACCTTAGGAATGATTATCGAGCCGAGGTGAGATTTACTGTATTTTTTTATTAAGATATTAACGGTGTGCCCGCGGCTCCGCATGCGTTTGTTACGTCGCAATAATTGTTTAAATGCCTTTATTTTTACTCATATTGTTTACAATTCATACGCCGTATCAATTGAGGAGTGGCATGTATTTCCCGTGTACAATTTTCATCAAAATCGGTTGAAAACGATTATTCTAAAGTACTATTTCTAATGCATTATTAATTCTTATATACAATTATATTAGGTATAATGTATGTTTCCCGTCTACAAAATTTGATCAGAATCGGTTCAGATTTTTTTTTATTAACGGTTCCCAAAAGTGTTATTGAAAATTCTCATTGCTTATCATTCATGGAATGATTTGCACTTCCCGTGTACATAATTGAATTAACGAATTTTTTTTTTACATTGTCTAAAAGTAATATTGACATTTCTTATAACCTATCAACTGACCGATGATACAAGCATTCCGTGTACAAAATTTCATAAGAGTCGGTCAAGCCGTTTTTGAGTTAAATCCGGACATACAAACAGACCGACTGACGGACAAAAAAAAATTAATGGCATATTCGTCGTGATTAGTATCGTTCATATAATATACGTATCGGGAAATTTTAAAAAAATGTTAAAAGTACAGACAGGACTACAGATTTATTAATATAGATAGCTATATTTATATAATACCAAAAAAAAACCAGAAGAAAATCATAGATAGGATTATTACAGTTTGTATGGTATTTATTGGCTTTATATGCCAATATGAATTCAACACATTAACCGCCTCAATAAAATTTCAAAAATAATTAAAATCATACCTTATTGTACCGGCCTACGGAAGGTATTTTTGAAAAACGTGAAACCCCTTTTATTCCTTTACAACGCATACATAACGCTAACAAGTGAACTGCCGCAAGCCACGGTAAGAAACTTCGTTCCAATCACTTCAAAGATGTGTAATTTCTTTGGTAGGTGGAACGATTGCGTGCACAGCACGCTTGGCATTTGGAAGAGCTTCGCGCTCGTCACATGAGCGACAGAGCGTCCGCGACGCGCGACCAGCGAGCTCTCGCCGACAAGTATCGATGCCTCAAAGAGAAGTACGCACGGCTCAAGCATGACGTCAAGGTAAATAAACTATATCTGTTGTAGTCTGGTATTAAAAAGGGCAATATTAACGAGTCAATTTTTAACAAAAAAGAAAACTACCTTCAAGGTTTTTTATATTATTTTTTTATTTACTAAACATTATGAACACCTTGTATAAACCTTTCTCATGCTGTCCAGGAGGACTGGCAGAGTATGGTTTTTAGTATTAAGTCCCCCAATAGTACACTTATGTGCAATAAAGAATTGAAAAAAAAAAAAATATTTTATTCTGCTTCGTGAAGTTTGTATTTAAAAGAAAAACCACCAATGTATTTAAATGAGATGTATCGGCTAGCCTGCGTGCACTTACGTTTTGAAAAATTGTTTCGTATTTTTTCTTTTTTTTTGTCAAAAAATTCCTATTAGAATTTGAGTCAAGTTATTTGTTTCTTGTTGACAGATGTCGATTGAACGCCGAAACAAACGTCGAGAAATGAGTATGACTACAGGATCCGAAACGGAGAGGTCAAACTCCCACAAAGTCAATAACCAGTCTCTTGAGAGGTGACGTAAATAGTTTCTAAAATAGTCTTGAGTTGAAATTAACGAGTCAACTGCAGGTGAAGCTGAGCATAATAGCATTGATCCGTTAATTGAAATAATATTTAATAAACAATGTTCATATTAAGAAAGGTTACATGACAGATGTCAAATTTTTATTTTAGAGATGTGTCATAACTTAAATCGAATGTTGGTTGGCAACTCGAAAGAGACAGAGTATAGTATACGCGTGTGTTAGAACGAAATAGGTATACAATATATCGGCCTACGTAAACCGTGACCAATTCCGCTTATGTTTGCAAAATCTAAGGTTTTTGGGCGACTTGTGCAACATTTCATGTAACTCACCACTGAACAAAATTAGTTAATTACGATTAGCTTTCTAAACGCAATTTGGGTCATCTTGCACAATTTAGTTAAATATATTTAACGGGTTTGTAATGCGGTCTCTGCGTTCCTTTTCACGTCTTGACGAGTTTCTTAACTCGAAAAGCGCAATGACTTATAAACTTATGCAAAGAATGAATCGTGCATGATGGTAGGGTATTTACCACTAGCCCCACCCTCAAGTTGAAAATCTCTCGCCAAGCCCCTTTAGCTGTGTTCCTGCAGCTGCACATTAAAGCTAGTTTCTCCGCTAGGCTTACGTGTGTTTACCATATTGGATCATATCTTCACTTAACATAAGGCAATAAGACGAGCGATAAGAAAAAAAACATTTCGTAATGTGGAACACTTGACATGTGCTTTAACACACACATTGAGTGCCTGAAACCAACTAACAAGATGCCGGCATGTTCATTCTTCCAATGAATATTTGTTAATTAGTTTAGGTTCGCGTTGAGGTCATCCCCAAGATCCTAAATTACATGTGTCCATTACATCATTTTACATTGCAGACTTACTTCGTTCTTCTAGGTACAATGGGCAGGTGCACAATTTTCTACATATCATTAATTGTATTTCAATTAGATTACGCATTTTAAACAAATAAACGAGATACGAATCACTTATGGGTTTTAATTAATTCATTGTACCCTATATTTATGTGTAAGTAGCTGGTACCCGCAACTTCGTCTGCGTATTATTGTATATACACCTGATCCCGGAACGCAATAAATCAAAAGAAAATGAGTGATAGGTTTATTACTTTGTGTATGATGGTCGTGATCCTTATCAACCTGCTTTATTACTGTATAACCGGCCGATCTCGGAACACGACAAACCAAAATACAAATCATAGGTGGGTTTATCACTACGTGTATGGTGGTGGTCGCGAACCGTGCCACGTCGCTTTTTAGTGTATATATACCGACCGATCCAGTAACGCGACAAACCTGAATCAAATCAGTGATGGGTTTATCACTACATAATTATATGTTAATATAAATCCAACAAATTAACAAAATACGAAATCCCTATTATTTTTATCCAAAATCTTAAATATTAATTTTCATATCTCTAATTTGAGATATGATGGGCTCTTCATACAAACTTTAATTCCCAGTTTTACCTATTCAAGTTTTATTTTCGAGGCAAAAGGTGACCTATGTCCTTCTCCAAGGTCCATTATATCTCTATACTAAAATTTATCAACATTGGTTCAGTGGTTTAGGCGTGAAAATGTAACAGACACACAGAGTTACTTTCGCATTTATAATATTAGTATTGATAAGAAAAATATTACATTATTTTGAGCGACACTTTTAATTGAAGGTTAATTTAACTGTCGTTATAAACTAACTAGAGTTTTATCGATTAATTAAATTTTAACTTTAATCATGATGTTCTACGATAAGTATTTAATTGAGATATTTTTGGGGTAACAATTTTTTGTGCACTTAGTAGACGGTGAAATGGTGAACCGCTCGCGCATTGGTGACGGAAGTGCGATATTATGAAGATAGCCATGAGTGATAATAATATGTATTCATTTTACTGGCTTTCATTCTTATAATTATTCGCGTTAATTTTTTTTTGTAACGTTTTATTAACTGCCTTTTAGTTTAATGGTCCTGAGCGTGACTGCTATGCTCGAGGTCCTAGGTTCGATTCACAGGTCGAGCAAAGGGTTGTTGGGGTTTTCTATGAAATTCTCAGGAGCAGCTCGGAGTTTGGCTTTGTGCTCGATTAATAGCAATAAGCTCGCCACCTATTACGTGGGACCAAAATCATACCCGGCAAACTCTGGGTGTATAATTAGTACACCTATGCTTAACTCTTCGGGGATACAATCGTGATGGTTGTTGTTTGTTAAATAAGTGTAACTTCTCATATGTACACTTGTGTACATACATTCCTTTTTAATTCAAATAAATTCTGAAGAAACAAAATAATTGTTAATTTATAAAACAGATGTAAAGAGGTAAACGAGGTATCGACTAGCGCGGTCATCGAGCCGGAACCGAACCGCGTTCGCTCGAATAACAACCCGGCTGTCAAGTACAACGACAACGAGACATCGCAATCGGAGAGCAACGCCCACAAATCGCACGACAATAACAACGATTCCGGTTGGAAACTCAGAATGGATAATGTAAGTTTTAATATATTGAGATGTTTGATCACATCTTTGATTTGTATACGTTCGTTCACAATCCGGGAGTTGACAACATTTTTAAAATTGCTTTTCACACTTTATATGTTGAAAATAATACATATGAATAATTTTTATTTTATTAATACATCATAACTGGTTTAACAATATTTTTTTAATTTCAATAACAAGTCACGACACAAAAACGCGCGATTATGGTCCCGTGGCGTCATCATTAATTTTATATGATGTCAGTGACAACTATGCCAACTTATGCAAGAGTCCAACTTTCATATTACCTGAATGGTGACGTCACATTTTCTAATCGGCGTTTCAAATCACGTGACTCATAGACAAATAATATTAATTTTCCAATGGCAAAATTAAATGAATAAATAATATTTGCTTCCAGATTTTTATTGTTTTTAGGCTTTTTATCTATAGCCCAATATTACTCAGTAATTTACTTTCATTTTTAAACATACAGTCAACTCGCGGGTTGCTTACACTAGGGCTATAATAAATTAAGGGGAAATATAATGAAAGAGTTTTAATTTTATACTATTTACCTATGTTTTGCCAATAGTGGGGAGCCTAAACTTTACAAGACAAATTTTAATAACAAAGCAAACCATCTTTCGAGTGATGCAAATTATTTTTGGATGTAATATGTGGGGGCTGCAATGACAAAATATATTCCCCGGTTTTGCTTCTGTTTTTAAATGACTTTCCGATATGGAAGCAAATTTATAAACGTGTTTACGTCAGAAGACCTTTGGGAATATAGAGATTGTGTGCTTGACTGATTTTTTCCCGACTGCGAAAAAGGAGGGTTGTTTTTCGGGCGTACGTATGTCTATTTCTTTGGCACGCTCTGTAGCCTAAACGTCTTGATGGATTTTAGCATATGAGGTGTCGTTAGATTCCTCTTAATTGTGAGAGTGACATAGGCTATGTAATACTTATGTAGGACGTCTGGGTATCAAATAAGCATAAATAGAAAGAAATATTTTTTAGTCAAATGTTTTTATTGCAGTTGGGTTTTTTGTTTCCTCTTTAATAATTTAGCTTGTTGCATAATGTTTAAATTGCAGACGTTACCGTCGGCCGATACCTCTCAAGTGTCAGTGTCCAAGAACCAACGGCACCGAAAAGCCGCTGTCGCGTTCCGCGAGCCGCCTGCCAGGAGGAGAGACAGGGACAGAGATAGCGGCACGTATACAACACGACACAACCCAACAAATGGGAGGGACGGTAATGGATTCATTTCATGTAGACAATTAGCTGTGCTCCACCGTTTCACGGTAGTATATTTGTTCGACCATTGTTCTGACTTTCTTCCAGATTGCTTGACGTTCATGGTTATTGCTCCGCTCTATAGGGTCGTAGGCTAAAATAAATAATAAATAGGCTATAAATAGTAAACATTTTTTTTTTAATTTCACGTGTATTTTCAGAGATTAGCGCTTTCAAAGAAATTAACAATCTCATGAGTTTTAGAATGTAAAAAAGTAAAGGTTTAATTTTAAATTTTCGTTTGTTCTTTAGTTATTTTGGATTTGCAATTAATCGACTTCCTATTCATCAATTTATTAAAATAATAATACATATAACATATTTCCGTATTAACCGACTTTAGACATTACAATTTTTAACAAAAAAGAAAACCAAGTTCAATGATTTTGCAGACTTCCCACGTGTATCTTCGAAGTTGAAAGTCCAATGCCATTGAAATTAAAATTAAACCACCCTTGAGATATCCCCTATCCAACAAAAAAAGAGTCATCAAAATCGGTTCATAAACAAACAAGTTATGGCTGAATATCCATAAAAACAAAAAAAAAAAAACATTCGAATTGAGTAACCATCCGTCTTTTGTTGAAGTCGGTTAAAAAGAAAGGTTGATAACTAGAAACAATAGTTTACAATTTCATGTTTTCGTTGAAAATCCATTGATGGCATACCTTTATTTTGTATGTAGGCAATATGGCATACCTTATTAAAAATATATTCAAGTAACATGTAGCAGGCGCCATCTATTAGCTGTAAAATTGTTTACATTCTATAATATAAGCACAATATTCGCACGGATTATTAGCTAGTGGATATAATAATTGTGTTATAGTTGATCGTTAACAAAGTTGTTTTTTTTTTAACCGATTTCAAGAACAGAAGGCGGTTACTCAATTCGAATGAATAAATTTAATGGATTTTCAGCAATAACTCTTTTGTTTAGGGACCGATTAAGATGATTCTTTTTTCGTTGGAAAGGGGATACCTCAACGGTGGTCCTCAATTTAACTGACTACTTTTAAAAAAAAAAAAACTGTCTTCTTCAAGTTATGTTTCGCATTGAAGGTACAACTACTGACTATCAAGATTCATCCGACGCGACAACGGCCGACGAGAGACCCAAAGAAACCTCCAATGGTTAGTAATAATTAGGTACTAAATGTTTCACTTTCTGTTCTGTTCTGATAAAAATTCTAATACTAATACTATTTCCTGATAAAAAAAAATTATAGTAAAGTTGGTAAATACAGAAAACGATATTAGATTTATTGCTTAAATTTTTTTTTTTAATTTATCACAAGGGTGCTTTGGTGGTAACGAAATTTTTCGCTTAATTCTTCATCAAAATTAATAATTCAAACTTTATTTAAAACTATATGTTTTTTCCGCTATTGATGAAAAATATAAATGGTTTCGATAACAAGATAATTCTTAACAAAAAATAAAACCAACTTCAATGATTTTGAGGATTTCCCTGGTGTATCTTCGAAGTCTAATCTCCAATACCAATGAAATTAAAATAGGACCTACCTTGGGGGACACTCTTTCCAATAAAAACAATTAACATCCAAATAATCGGTTCATAAACAAATAAGTTATGGCTAAACAACCATAAAAAAATTCGAATTGAGAACTCCTTTTTTTGAAGTCTGATAAAAAATCATTTAAAAATATTATTGATTGCATATTAATAATTACACAATCAACTAATTTGTAAGAAGCGCCATCTATTATTAACAATCTGTTAAAACAACATGACAGGCTCTGTTGGACTTTTTCATTTTATATCGATAATGCGCGAAATATTGTTCTAAATACCTGCTATAATAGAAAGAAATATTTATTTTTATTACAAAGGCATTCTAGACTACAGATTAATAAAAAACGACCCCAGCTCAGCATTATGCTGGTTGTAAATAACCAGCGCTGGTCTTCCGTTGGGACGGCTTGGTGACGCCATATGACAGACAAACTGACCTAACAAGACTAAAAAAGTAAATGTAAAACAACATAAATAATCTTTTTATAAATACAAAAACAAGAGCAACCTGTATAAAACATGTAACAACAAGCCAAATATGTATTCTCGAATCAAGCATGAGTTGGTATTTTAGCAACAAAAGCCTATAAGAACACCTGGAGCGAGATAGCACACAAGGCAAGCAAGATATAAATTATTAAAAAAAAAGAAATGCGAAACATTATGAAGGTTGCATTAATTTTAAAGAGTACCAGTGTCATTGTCTTTGAATAAAGGGCCTAAATCGAATAAAGTATTTTTGATTTCAAAATATATGCTTACGGAAATTTACTGTTTGTTTTAGGGCAAGGTCGCAGGAGATGCTTTACGAGGCTAAAATCGGCTTCAACATCACGTTTGAACTATTCTCCAAAGTGAGTCAGTTTTGGTTCTTCAGTTGCTTAACGGTTCATTGAAATCTATTGATATATTGCCAGTTTCCTTATAATATTAAAAACTGTTAAGGTTAACAAGGTTAAGGTTATTAATGAACCAGCAGGAATTAATTTTCCTTTTGACTGTAATGTTTGCTTGATTAAGCATAGTAATTCTATTCAAAATAAAATGTTTAATTTTTTACACGTTTTTTAACACCTATGAAGTCTTCACACAATCTTCCGCTCTTTCACTTATACCTCATAGCCTTTCCCTTTCTGTTATCTTTTTCACTCAAATACTGTGGTTCAATACTTAGCACATTCATTTTTGACATGTTTGTCCACTCTTTACGAGAGATAAAACACACCATAGACATTTTCAATTTTTATTTATTAATCAAACAACGATCATCTTTCATACATATAACAATGAATACAATTGAATTGTCTGTTCCTAATGCCAAAATAAAGCTATTTACTAAATTCACATGAAAGTATATACGGTACGGTACATATATATAAAAAAAAAACACAATTTTAATTGTCTGTTCTCTGATTGTTCGCTAATAAACGTATTTACTGAATTTCACTGCGTATATCGTTGTAAACGGTACATTTATACAGGAATTTCACGCGATACTGTTGTAATAGGATAATTTGATACTATTGTTACGTTTGTGATAGATTCTGGTAATCTGAAACTGAACCTGATTTTCGTGATACGTGAACTTAAAATAAATTTCGTTAAGTCTTATGATTCATACAAAATTGATATCATAATTTTTACCCAGGCGTGGTGAAGGTTGGTCGAGTCCGTTAGAATCACTACGGCAGCAGCTAAGAAAGTTGGACGATTTGGAAGATCAGTTCCCGGATTTAGCGTGCCAACCAGCGTACAGCTTACGTTACCCTTTCGCGGAATTAGGTAAGGGAATCATCATTTTATCCACACGTAGAGGGTATTTACAACCATACGCTATCGATTTATCATACCCATATATATAATATATATTTAGGTATTGAAGCCTATGTATATATTTAGTAATTTGTCAAAGATAATGTAAGCGCGCGAGTTGAATACAGTCGGAGCGTGAGGTGAATGCCCCCGCCGTTCGCACGCCCCTCCTCACGCGCCATTACTGTAGTGATATGAGTGCTGTCTTTGACAACTATCGTACGCTTACAGATCGCGTTAATACTCTTGCTGCGACTCCGTGTTATTTTTTGTTGTTAATAATGACTGTTTCGAGTTCGTCAAGTTCTGTCACAAAAGAAAAACAAAAACATGTTTTTATTCAGCACCAAGCACGGAAATTGGGATTGCATTTCAGTTATTTATTTTTTCAGTTTGATTTCTCTGTGTGAGTATTATTTAAAAAATCTAATAGATTATTACCTTGTTTTTCATTAGGTTAACCAAGATATAAATGTTTAATTTAAAATAACGTTTTATAGCCTTTAAACCTTTGGGTTACGTTGGAAAATAAAGTTTGTAACACTAATAATGAGTATATACACTCAACGCGTGGATCATAGTGCGTTCTCACTCGCCCAGTCCGTATTTGTCGCGCTCGTGTTGTCACCAACACTATAGGTCACGGCCTATATACGGATTCTGTAGGTCCGTTTCTTCGGTGTAAAGCCCTTGAGTCTGGCAGCCGCCCACGCGATACAAGTGACACTGCACTTGCAATCACTACCTACCCATACACATAATTACATACTGTGTTTCATATATACGTGCACACAACATAGGTAAATAGGTTCTGTAATGGCCCATTTTTTCCTTTTTTTTGCTAGTCAGACAAAAATTGACAGATCATTAAATACATATATATACACACACATATTTCCTTCCTTCCTTCCAGGAGGCAGGGACATGTATATATGTATAATAAGTTAGCTCGAATTTTAAGTATAGGGATTTACCTGGATCGTTACTTATTTGCAACCGCGGCAACTACCCGAGCTGAGGTCTGGCCACTTTTGCACCCTTGCGCAAGTTATCTTTACTTTCGCGACTGAGTGTCTTAAGCGCTCGCCCCCAAGTCACGGTGAAGCTGTAAAAACCATCTGAGGCGTCAGGGTCCTTATGGCTAACAGTATACGGATTCGACACTTTAGCTAGCGGTTAGTGCTAGAGCAATAGCGTACCAGCAGTGCTATAGTACTACCACGGTTGAAGAGTGTGATAGCCACACTGCAATCTGCTCCAAGACCTAAGTTGAGTTTCAAAGGTTCGATAGTCCACCTGCCGTCAGCTCTGACACCTCCAGTTAGGACAAGTCACAATGCTAGTACTAAGTACCTTAAACTTTGTTCTTGTGAATATATTATTATTAAGAACCATTGTCGTTTTCATTTCTACTCCTCCTAGACGTTGATATTTGTCGACAGCAACAATTCGAATTAGATCACAGCACTATCGAATTCCTTAGCTCTGCATTCAAACTGCAATTGCAACACAGGCTCGCTAGTTCGCTTACCCATAATAAACCTGTCTGTCGATAATCAAAGCCAATGTGATCTGATTAATTATATTGTTTTTTTTTAAATATGAACTATCGATTATTTTATATGAGTATAAACTACTAGCTGTGCGACGCGATTTCACCCGCGAATAATTTAAAATAAATCACTGACTGATAATTCATAATACTTCACTATTATAGACAATATTCTAGTAACATTTTCTTGTGGTATGGTTTTTACCGCACCCTGTTCTATCGAGTCCGAGTGTTGAATTATATAAATTTTCATTATCTCCTAAACTATGTGTCTAAATAACATGCTATAGGCTATTATAAAGGGCAAAGTTTATCTTCATGAAATTATATTAATGATGAAGGAATCTTCGTTCGTATATATCAAAATTCTGAACCTTATAATAATGCTCATAAATCACTTTTTAATTTTCAATAAATTTATGTCACAAAATGCCTGTTTGTGTCCACAAAATAGTATCGCGTTTTTTTAGATGTACTAAGAACCCATATTTTGTAGAACATTGTATTTACTTATCACTAACCATTACGCCTGCGCAAACGGATAAAACAGATCTGGAGCGCTGTTTTTTGACGTACTTAATAAAAATCAATATTTAAGTATAGCTGGGAGGTGTAGCTTAATCCTAGATAGCCCTATATAATTCCTCATCAATATGACCACTATAAACAAAAAGATTTTTTTGAATTCGAGGGATAGTTACAGATATTAGCGTGTTTAATCAAACAAATTAACAAAAAAAAACCCTTCCGCTTTATATTATTATAAATAAAAATAATAGTATAGATTTGATTTAATACTCAAAAGAATCGCACTCGTCAATATTTTCATTTGCATACATAATTGTTTCGTTGGACTGAATCATCGTGATGTTTTTCAATTGTTTTCAGTTGATAGACTAAAGCCGCGTTTTCACTATACCAGGTACTCTGTTATCGAGTGC
Organism: Saturnia japonica; assembly: GCA_033032175.1. Lineage (NCBI taxonomy): Eukaryota > Metazoa > Arthropoda > Insecta > Lepidoptera > Saturniidae > Saturnia > Saturnia japonica. The sequence continues at coordinate 3,756,699 of CM065317.1, forward strand.
GCGCTCATACGAGCTAGATCGAATCGGACTCAACTTGGAATTTACTTGATACGTAACGATTTTACAAGTATTTGTCTCCGTTTGTTTGTCATTTGAATTATGTATAAGTCGAATTATATTGAGGTTATGAATAATGCGTTGTGTTGTGCATTTCCGGCATCTTTGTTTTTATACTATTTGATTCTTAGGCCCGCGTAAATTTATATCATGCTCGTGGGATATTTCACTAGCACGATATTTATCATGTGTTATCATTTATCATTAGTTGTTTCTGGGAGTTTTTTCATTTGAATGTACAGTGGTCCCGGGCTCGGTGTCGGCGGTATCCGGCGCCGAGAGTCCCGAGTTGGAGTTTGTACGTCACCGCGCCTTAGTCGAGCGCGAAGGTATGCGTCGAGCTCGTGCTGTTCTCAAGCGGAGACGAGCGGCCCTTCGGGAAACCAACGCGACCCTCTCACCGCACAGAGCTCCCTCCGTTAGTACTCTACTGTTCTATTAGGGATCTCTTCTCGACGTATAATTAAAAAATCACGTGAAATGTTACAGTAATAATTTAGTTCACAGTAGCTCATAATGAAATAACTAATTGATTACCAAGGTTTTTTTTGTTTTTTAATTAGTCTACTTATACCATTTCTATTTCTTTATTTTCTCGATGACAGTTCCTGTGAAAACTTGAACGAGCGTCTTTTTTACATTATGTATGCATTATTTTATAAAAATATGACGTTTACACACGTACAAGGTTATACCAGAGTTGGAGAAACTGATAGGGATGGAGCTATATCGATAAACGTAACACGATACAGACCCGATATTTTTTTACAAATTGTAAGGAACTAAACTACTGCCGGATACTTTTGTACAAAATTTATTAACTAATATTATATTTCATTACAATATGTTACACGTATTAATTCTTGATTGATAATGCCAACTTCTTCAAAATTTTCGAAGCTGTTGTAAAATTAGTAGGTATAGGTAGGTACTCGACAATGAAACGAAATAATTATAACGACAGGTAATCTTTATTTATTTATTTTAATCAAAATCTGATGAATTGTCACTACTTATTTCATATCGATATTCATTCAGATCGATATCATTACTTATTTGGTCACAACACTACAACCATCAAATTAGAACTGTCATCGAGAAAATAAAGAAATGGAAATAGTATAGTTTCCTAATAATTTCTACTCTTTTTTAATGTTCCGTTTCCAAAGAAGTAATCCTATTGCTACTAAGTCTAGACGTATCAATTGAACCGTAATAGGCAGCTGTTTGAAATTCTTACTCAATCTCTACATTATTTCTCAAATGTGTTTTTGTGACAATGATATATTATCTCCTTTAAATATTCATCAAAATGAAAGCTAAGTGATTTTATCGATAAGAAAAATGATCAGGAGGAACGTGAAGCCACTGAGCTGGAGGTGGCACTCCATCGCGCTCGTGCTCTGCTGGGCGAGAAGGAGATAAGGTTGCGGCACATCGAGCGAGCCCTGAGGACACTAACAGATTCGCATCCGCCGCCATTAATACAGGTCTCGTATCGATATCGATACTCTATGGGGTGTATTATATATTCTTCATGAAGCTTCGTTTTTTCCTTCGCTTGATTTCCTTTGGTTTTGTATTGGATTTGGTTCTATTATTAATGATTTGTTGCTCGTTTTGTATTAATTTCATTCATTGATTCAGTGAATATTGAATTTAGTTAAGCCAAGAAATAGATAAATACAATGTTTTCGGTCAGTAGAACTTGCGTGTTATTTGTTCAGGTGTTCTTCTTCGTCTGCCTGTAAGTGAAGGCGCGGATACAGGATTTCGTTTAGATAGTTTGGGTAAGGTGGTAAGGGCCCAATTTTTTTGTGATTTTACCTAGAAAATTCGTTTTAAAAAAAAAAATTGTAAATAGCTGGTTTATTATCCATATAATCATCTGAGGTAGTGTGGTGGTCGAAAAGTTTGAAACCGCAAAATTTCGATTCGATTTTTTTATTTGGTTAAAAATTAAATAAATCAGTCGTTATTTTAAGGAGTCAACTGTAAGTGTACTCTATCAAATGCAATCAGTTGCACCTAATTGCCATGTTGCCTCTTCCATATTTTCGGCCTGGCTTTATGGAAACTAATTCAATTTTTTTTTGTTTAATTTGCATATCTACTTTATATTCTTGGTTTATATAAGTGCGCACAGCATCTATAAGTCATTATGTATGTTTTATTTGGAGTATTTTTGCTTGACTGCGAAAGAGGAGAGTTATATTTTTCGAGTCTATATATGTATGTAAATTTATTTCTTTGGCACGCACTGTAGCCTAAACGACTTGATGGATTTTAGCATACGAGGTGTCGTTAGATTCGTTTTAAATGTGGGATTTAAGTAGGACGTCAGAGAATCAAATAAAAAACAAAAGAAAAATATTTCTTTAGTCTTGATTTTATTGCAGTCGGGTTTTTTGTTTCCTTTTTTTTTTTTTTATTGTTTTATCCGAGGTCACTGTTGTACATTTTTCTTTCTGTTGTAACCATTTACATAATTTCTTTAGATATATCGTTTTATTTTATGTGGAATTTTGTTCAAATGTATATATATGTATTTAAAAAAAAAACAGTATTATATAGCTGTTTTTACATTACTAATTTTTTTTAGCCTTTTTTATATTACAAGAATCTGACTACCACCAATCTTTAGATAGTGCATTGAAATGCATTCCGATAGGTTATAATATCGGGGGCTATCTGTACGTGCAGGAGGCGACAACAAGCGAAGCATCGTCGGGCAGCTCCCCGGTCCGCGGGGTGGAAGTAGGCGGGTGGAGGCCGGGGGGGCGGTGCTCCGGTCGCTGCGGGCGCTACACGCTGACGTCAGAGACATCTGGCGGGCGCTCGACGCTCGTAGACCCCATACAGGTATAATTATTTCAGCTCAAGATGATTCTTCAAGAGACGATGTGGCCGAATTAACACGCCAAACATGGAGAGATTGACGGAACACATCATTAGGTTCTTTGTGACAGATTTCTAATTTAAGCGTGGTAGCTAGCCAAAGCAGGTGTTTAGAAAATGTGTTTAAACGCTAAAACCTACACAATGTAAAAAGAAAAATAAAAAAAATTAAAACGAGCCGTCGTGAGATGTCTGGTAGATGTGATGAAATATAGAAAGGGTCTGTTTTAAAAACAAAACATTTAAATCAATATAGCAATTAGAACTAAAATTATAATAAATTTTTAACTAAATAAAACTACTGCGTACGTATTAATCATCAAATTCGTGGTTACAAGTTAAGTTATGTTAACTAATTGGTTTTACAACCGGAAGACATGGCTTAGGATAAATCATCCCTATAATTAACAAAAAAGCAATTTTCGATGAATATAACTATGTAGGAGTCATAACCAACTTTGCTAATAACATAGAAAATATGAATCAATAACTATGAAATGCGAAGAGTTGGCGGAGAGATGGCGTTAAACAAATCATTAGGTTACGTGACAGCATGTGCAATCAATTTTGCTCCCAGCAGCTCCATTAGGACCATTAGATGTTTCATATAAAAAATTATGTAAAGTTGTATATTTAATTAATATGTTTATATCTCAGCGTCGCCAGAGACGAGTTCCTGCAACGCACCGACGACGTCGCAGACCCGATTGACTTTATCAGCCGTAAGTTATCTCTATAGGCGGTTAATAACGCAACTTGACCCCAGTTGGATAGTGCCCACCGTATTGTAAAAACTAGTCATCATTTCTGGACCTTCGAACCCCGCTTGCAGATTAGACTGTTTAAAAAATAATTAGTTCAGAAAAATTACTGTACATCATCTGATGGCAAGTAAGGTCCACAAACAACGGTGACCGTCGGTAAAACAAATTTAGTTGGCAGTCGTCAGCGTTATGTCGGCCTGCTGAAATGACTCTTCACGCCTAGTTTAAAGCACCCAATATAATATGAGAAAGAGGGAACAAGTTGGCTGGAGACTAATCCACGTCTGCACGGTACGGAAAGGATAAGAAATTGTGAATCTTCTTTTTTCGTATCGTGATGGCTGCTACTATGTATCTATATGGTTCTGTAGACCAGTCTGCGTGATTTTGTATGGAAGGATGATGATAGATAAAGCCAAATAATTCGCTACTTGTTATCTTTGGTGTTACAAATAAATATTTTCTCTAGTATTTGCTTTAAGAAACCAATATTTAATGATTGCAGATATTAAAAGTGTAATATGGCTACATATTTTCAATATAAAAATGTTTTTTTCTTAAACTCTGAAAATGATGTCGGCCATGTTGTGACGTCATAGGACTCTAAGCAAACTTCATGTCGGATCTTATACGAGTGAAATTCGCTATGTAGTCTGTACTGTGACATTGACATTTATGACATAAAAAGTATCACGATTTTTACAATTATGAACGTTTGCTAAATGTCAAATGTTTGTTTTCGACCCATATGACGTCACATCAGAGATAATTTATAAAGACTATGGCTGACAGCGTTTTCGCCTGTTTACAAAAAGTTTTAACCGACTTCAAAAAAAGACTGAGGTTAATCAATTCAAATGTATATATATATGTATACATATTATTAAAAAATTAATAGTATAACGGAAAATTGTAAAAAAGTCTAAATTGGGTTTTCTATTTGAATTCTTAGGAACTCACGTTTCGAATGATGGATATGCGTAATTCTTCTTTGTTTTGTTCGTTTTGGACCGGGCAGAGTTTTTGGATAAATAAAATAATCGGTGTAGGTGGCGCTGTGGTCTAATTATTAAATTAACTACATGATAGGAAGGGCTAGCTAGTTTTGTTATAAAAGTTAAAATATTTTTATGATTTCGTTGCTGACAGTACAATTTTGGCAAGTAGTGAGTGATGTAGACATAGCATATCTTCTCATATGAAACGTATAGTAAATGATTTATAAACAAATTGTTTTCGGCCATGCGATCTCCTCTCTCATAAAATATATCTAATTTTCTCCATAAATTCATTTAAAATGATTAAATTGTGTATTTTCAGCCGGAACCAGTAACTCAGGATCACTCTGATGGCGGAGTAGCTGAAAGAGCCAGAGGACTGAGGGCTTGGCTTCATACTGCTCCATAGATCAGCTTCAGTAACTATGCTTATTAGAAAAAAGTATCGAATTTCATACGACATCCAGAACACTTGCTAATAAGGTATGGAGATTAACGAAATGTAAAAAAATACGCATTTTGTTATGTAAAAATTGTAATGTGACGGCATGTACGTATAATTGAAAATAGTCGATAAAAAATACATTCCATTGTCAACATTTTCTTAAACTGTTTGAAGGTATTTAGATCGAAGTGGAATGAAGGAAACCGTGAAAAAAAAAACCATTCGGTTGGTTAAAATTCGTTTCGCTAAACCCTACTATAATTAAGCCGGGGTTTCATCCCCGCACATGGTTTACTTTTAAACTTAATACATTTTTTAAATTACTGGTTATATTTTTGTAATTTTTTTTTTATTTGTAGTAAAAATTTTAAATGTATAATCTATTTCAGATATTAATATAAATAACAAGTGTATCTTGCATTGAATTATATTATTGTGTGATCGCTCTTCGTATACAATACATTATTTTTCCCCAAATAAAGTTACCTGAAGATTGTAAAATCAACCCCTAATAACAATATTTTTCCGTCCTTTTGGGGAATTCTTTGCCGTGTTTACTCTACGTACAAACGGTAAGCTCTATAGTAACGCTAGAGATTGGTATGTATATAGATGGTGGAGGTAGGTTTCTTGCCTATTGTATAATATACAAGAAATTATGGAACGAGTTCGCACAAAAAAAAAATTTAACGGTCCTAGTATTTATATAAGATGTTTAAATTTATATATTTAATCTAGCAATTTATCTAGAAAGTAGAAAAACAATTGAAAGTTAAAACTTTTACAAATGCACTTCATCTCAAAAGTCAATACGTACGGAATGATTAAAACTGTTAAAAAGAAAAAATAAATAATAAAACATATGAATCTCAATATGGTCGAAGTTAGGAGAGGGAAACAGGGGCCTCCGCCCCGGGCCTCTCAACAATCCTTCAACGAGGCTACAAAAAATCCACGAAAAAAATTACATCCTTGCTGACAAAGAAAAAAATAATTTACATTCACGAAGAACTTTTTTAAAACATCTTTACGCACATTAATAATTCATATTATAAATTGTTCGACTCAAAAGTATCGATTTAAAAATTTATTATTTATAACGTATCGTAATTGTTTCGACTGTGTGATTCCCTATATGGTTATTTAACAGAAATTTATGTCGAACTTGGTCGTTCGCCTCAGTGGAGTTAAAATTAGTAATGTCGTTTATAAAAAAAAATGTCGTTTAATATCGTTTACTTCGAGAGTAATTATACTATCGATTTCACTTTGGCCCTTTGAATATTGTAAAATCTTTAAAGATGTAGTTTGACTATTAAGTAAGAAATGATAACTTGTTTATACTGATAAAACAAATATAGTAGTGAAAGTTTTTGACATTTTCTAAATAATGTCGACTTTTCTTAGATTTCGAATTTTTCAATATAAATATCGTATCATATAAGCCAAATGATGAATTTTTAGATGAAAAGTTAGTTCTAATCGAATGTTTATCATTTACAGTAAAAACAAAACGTATTGAATTAGCTAATAATAATACTTCGCTAGTAATTTAACCGTAATTTATCTATCGATTACAGGTTTATTTATCGATCATAAATGTATTTTTAACCGACATCAAAAAAGTTTTTTATGGATGTTTAGCCATAATTTCTTTGTTTATAAAACGATTTGAATGATTCTTTTTGTTTGATAGGGGATACCTCAAGGATGGTCCTATTTTAATTTCATTGGCATTGGACCTTTAACTTCGAACTCTTGAAAAACATTGAAGTTGGTTTTTTTTTTTTTTTAATTGTCTTGTGTAAAATTTTAGGGCATCGTATTTCATTTATATACTTCAAAAGCGGAGTCTAGTGTTAAGACTGTGGAATTACGATCTAGACTGGGTCGATAAATTATACAGAAATATTAAAGAAACAGTTTATTGATAAAACTGTTATTGTTTTTGTAAAATACTTTACATAATCTTCACAAATAATGGTCATACACGCGGGCAGAGTAACGTTACAATACAACACTAGAACTGGAAAGCCCCATGTCACTTCTTTTTTTTTTAAAATGAACTAACTACACTGTTAGCCTTAGGGGCCTTGAAGCCGCTGCGGCTTTTACAGCTTCACCAAACTTGGAGCCCCATATCACTCAGCTCACTGCGCTTTATAAGAGCATCGCTGCCACGCCGGCGCCGTACAGCGAACGATCGTATGATGTCACGTTACATGCGATAGTGACGTCATCGAAGTGAGTCAGTTGAGTGTCTTCAAATGGGTGTTCTTAAAAATAAACAACCATCAATCATATCTATTAAAAGAATCGCAGTCGTCAACAAGACTTTTTATTGGATCAATTATCGACTGGGAACGAATCGAACTTTGCGACTAGTTGCGTCGACATGAACGAACGTAGGGTTGATCCGAGCAGTCGCGTTTAACTCGCAGTTAAAACAGTTAAGCAATATCGATATATTGTCTTCTGACAATCGAACAATCGGTACGGTTTAAACTATAAGAGAAATATTTTATAATCACATTATATAAATTGATACGAAATTATACATCATTTCAAATAATATAAAAAATAAAGTACATTTTGAAGAGCATATATTATTATATTAAAAAATGATGTAATTGATTGACGAAAGACTATTAAGATAAAAATAATAATAATTAAGTATGTATAAAATCATGCGAAAATGGTTTCCATTTATTCTAACTGAAAAGAGTACGTTTTCCTATATTTCAAGCATCAATATACTCTTGTTAGATTTGATTCGAAATAAATTCTCGTACTTTTCTGGTGTGAAGTGGTTGTAAAATCATTTTTAAAATCGTTCTGATAATTTACATTTGTGATCGATATAATAAATTTATTTCTCTTATAATAATAATATATCGTTGCACAAATATATTTTAATAACGTATGTTTTTATTTAATTTTCGTAATTTTATTATTTATGTTTTTATTTTATTCCTGGCTGACCGGTGTGAATATTTCGTACATTATATACAGAATTTAATCAATCTAACAGCTCTTAAGTTAGTTAAAGTGATTGTTCATATGTGGTAATCCATTTGTCTACTCTTCCTCTTCTTCCTAACTTGGCAACTAGTCGTCTTTATTGATGACCATTACTGCTATTATCAAGTGAATATAGTCTTGTCTTATGACGAATTCAGTATCCTGATAAGGTGGTGGCTTCCTTGTAGGAACTTTCTAGTGAATTTCTGTGGTATCTCAGAATATATGCTTCCAGTTTATATTAATAATCCATTTCACTTATGGACAAAAAATAAACTATATAACACAAAACGCTACCAATATTACATAACATAGGGTGAAAAAACTAAGTTAACGAATTAAAAATAAAAACCACGTCACTTCAAGACCCCGCCAAAAACTTAAATTTCTGTAATCTTCGACAATAGCGGGAGAATAAATAAGCTTTGAAATGTTGTGTGAATTGATAATTTTGATGTAGAATTAAAGAAGATATAGAGTTGCCACAAAAACTCCCTTGAGAAATAATGTAAAGACATTGTTTTATTTATTTAATCTACAGCGAGTTTACTTGTCCCAGAATCTTGGAGCATATGAACTATTTATTTATTTGTGTAATAGATTCAGTGTGTTTTATCTCTATTTACATTGTAATTTGACGGGCGCGGACAGACTGACTCTTAAACTGAAGTATGATTCTGCTAACAATTTCATTGTTTTTAATGAATTGGTCTAAATACTCTGTTGTTAAATAATTTTTAATATACTACTCTTATTAAAGGTTATATCTGATGGTGACGTTCATTTAATGTGTTCATTCATTCATTAGTCCATTCCTTCACCGGTTCATTCATGGCACAAGTTTATTTGTTGTATTGATAATTGCAAAGAATTTTTCATTTCACATTATTGGGATCGACTTAAATCTTAAAATTTATCGTTTGTTGCACCCTCTATTTGTAACGATTTCGCGGTTTTAATAGAACTAGTTAAAAGCGCTTGTGTCTTTTAAAAAATCAATACTTTAAATGTTTTTTTTTTTGTAAAACATAGGGTAACAAAAAAAAACATAACTATTATTTAACTTTTCTTTAATTAGATTTCATCCATAGCTTCCAAAACTCATGATTATGTACCTACTTACTACCTATATATAATCGGTTTAAGCGAAGTTAGACGTATAGGTGAAAGGATTAAAGAATACAGTAACTACATATTCTAGTACAAAGGTGAAACTCCAGGTAAACATTGAGTAGGATTTATAATAAAAAAATATCTCAAGGAAAAAATAATCAAAATTATCGGCGTATCATAAAGAATCGTTATTCTTAACCTATACTTACCAATTTATAAAGATATATGGTCCATTGTCCAAATATTAGGTTGGAGAAAAGGTGTTTTCACATAACGTAGGTATAAAGTTCTTATAAAATTTCTTTGGCTGTACTGTTTGTATCTGGCTGGTTTTGGTAACATTAAAAAGGCTATATTAAAAAGAAAAAAGTTGTTTGTTTCCCGCTATTTTTCATTTGTTTTTTTCTGTAAAATGAGTGGATCTAATGAAGAAATTCGATACATTTTAAAATATTATTACAAAAAAGGCAAAAATGCAACTCAAACAGTGTGTAAGTGTCAGTCTAATGCAGTGTCAGTAAGAGTAGCACAAATTTGGTTCAAACGCTTTCAGTCCTGAAATTTTGATGTTAAAAATGCACCTCGTTCTGGTCGCCCTGTTACGAATAAAATGGAATCCATTTTTCAAAGTGGAGCAAGATCGGCGTATCAGTAGTTACGATATAGCTGAAGAAATGGAAATCGATCACAAAACAGTTTTAACCTATTTGAAGAAAGCTGACTATACCAAAAAACTCGATATTTGGGTGTCACACGACCTCAATGAAAGAAACCTAATGAACCGTGTACTCATTTGCGATTCATTATTGAGACGTAATGAAACCGAGCCGTTTTTGAAGAGTTTTTGAACTGGCAATGAAAAGTGGATCACGTACGACAAAAACGTGCGAAAAAGGTCGCGGTCTAAGGTCGGCCATGCTTCACAGACTGTGGCTAAATCTGGGCTACTCGAAATAAGGTGATGCTGTGAATATGGTGGGACTGGAAGGGCATTGTTCATTATGAGCTTTTACTGCTCGGCAAAACCATAGATTCGGATCTCTTCTGTCAACAACTGATGAGATTAAAGGAAGCAGTTGAGAGAAACCTGCCGGAATTGATCAACAGGAAGGGTGTGGTCTTTCATCACGATAACACTAGACCACACACATCTTTAGCCACTCAGCAAAAAATTAAGATAGTTTGTCTGGGAGGTGTTAGTGCATCCACCATATAACCCTGACCTTGCAACTTCAGATTTTCCCATGTTTCGGTATCTTCAGAATTGTTTAGGTGCTGTAAGGTAAACATTAAGAGAGGACTCCCAAAACTATTTGTCGCGTTTTTTTGATCAGAATTCCCAAAGTTTCTACAACAACGGGATCATGTCTCAACCTACAAAAAGGCAGAAAGTCATCGAAGAAAACGGCACATATATACTGTAAATAAATGTAAATAAAGTTAGAAAAAAAATGTCTTGAGTTTTCATATAAAAATGCGAAGAAACTTTTTCCCTGACCTATTTATTATATTCACCAACCGAACAAGCTACTGCAACAGAAATCGAATCGTTCTACACAAGTCTAGAAACTGCAATAAAACGGCACGCCCACAAAACTGTGTAGTGATGAGTGATTTTAACGCACGTACCGGCATCAGAAGAAACAACGAAGAAATCATACTAGGTCCAAACATCTTAGGAAAAAGAACTAGAAATGGACAAAAACTTATAGAAATGGCGTATGCCAATAACTTAATGATACTCAATAGTCTCTATAAAAAAGGCCAGAAAGAAGATGGACGTGGTTTTCGCTGGATGGCCGTCATAAAAATGAGATAGATTACATACTAACAAACACCCAAAACTTTTGAAGATTGCGGTATGGTAATGCAATCTCTTGTTCAATAGTAACCACAGAATGCTTAGAGCAAGAATAATAGTATCACCTACATATAAATGCAGGCAATTCAAAGTTAAATTTAAACACTCGAATACCTTCAGAATGTCTGCAAATATCAAAGACAAAACTAGTATCAGGAAAATAAGAACACCGACATATTAGCAACAGCAACGAATTTTTATAGAGACCTCTATTCAAGAAAAAACCACATCCAAGAGGTGGTCTTAAGCAATATCGAAGAAGTGCCTCCGATTATAACAGCAGAAGTAAGAAAAGCTATTGAGACACAAAAATTGGATAAAACACCTGGCACAGATCAGATAAGCAACGGCTTACTGAAAGATTGCAACGACACTATCGGTTCATTGCTTAGGGGCACCATATTGGACAGTGAAATTATACCTACACAATGGACGATTTCCACTATCATTCTGATACATAAGAAGGGAGATATAAATAATTACAGACCCATCAGCCTCATGTCCAACATCTAAAAAGTCTTTGCAAAAATTATTCTCAACAGGATCCCGCAAATACTTGACGAGAACCAGTCGAGGGAACAAGCCGGATTCAGAAGTGGCTACTTAACTCTCGATTATATACACGTGGTCAAACAAATATTCGAGAAAAATAAAGAATTCAACGTACCTTTCTACTGTTGCTTCGTAGACTATACCAAGGCATTCGATTCTATTGAAAACGAAAGCATCTGGCAAGTGCTCAAAACCCAAGGTGTGGAAGAGAAATATATTAGAATAATAAGAAATGTGTATAAAAACAGCAGCGCAATATTAAAACTAGAAAGGGAAAGAGAAGATATAAAAATAGGAAGAGGCGTGCGACAGGATGACCCTTTGTTTTCAAAATTGTTCACAGCGGTTTTAGAGGAAATTTTCTAAAAACTCAATTGGAAGGGATACGGTCTCAACATAAACGGAGAAAATATGACACACCTAAGATTCGCAGATGACAAAACCATATTTGCTTCATATAAAGGACACCTCTAGAATATGCTCATCGAACTTTCTAACGAAAGTGTCAAAGTGGGTCTAAGTATAAACATGCAGAAAACGAAGGCTGTGACAAACACTTTAGAAGAACCAATTACGATTAACAACCCGGTTATTGAATATGTAACTGAATATGTTTACCTCGGTCAACTAATCTCTCCACATGACCTAATGTCGAAAGAAATAAATATAAGGGTATGCAACGCTTGGAAAAGATATTGGGAACTTAACCAACAAACAAACATATTATTTAAAAGAAAACTGTACAATACTTGCATACTTCCCATCCTCACATACGATTGCTAGACATGGTCTCTTACAAAAGCCCACCTTTCTAAATTAGAAACGTGTTAACACGCTATGGAATGGAGCATGCTTAATATAAAAAAAAGCCCAAAGAATATGCAACCAGACCGTAAGGGAAATCACAAAAATAACTGATCTGACCACAAAAGTTAAAAAACTCAAATGGAAATGGGCGCGGCATATAATAAGAGGAAGGGAAAAATGGATTCGGGCCATTACATTTTGGTATCCAAGAAATGAAAAGAGAAAAAGAGGAAGGCAGTTTAAACGCTGGTAGGGCGAAATAAGAAAGACAGCAGGAAATCTATGGACAAGAACACCAAGCAACAGATTAGAGTGGAAAAATTTGGAGGAGGCCTTTGGCTGGTCAAACTTTCGAAGTTGTCAGTGTTATTAATAACTAACTTTAACAGATAACTATTTGTAAACTTCACTGAATAAAGGCTTATATTATTATTATTATTTAACTCGATTTCAATCGGTTAAATAGGTATAATGAAATTGTCAGTAGGGAAGTGTGAAATCGCTGTGATAATATGTTTGAAGTCGTATAATGAAACTCATATTTCATTGCTGTATTTATTTTAATTTTAAAACCCTGTAAATAACAATTTAAATTATCTTCTTACGTTCTCGTTAAATAAACCACTTGGCTCATGAACTCATTAAAAGTGACTCTGACCCCTACCAGGCTTATCAGTCCTCGTGACACAGTAGTATATTGCACTGTAGCAATTCCTAAAAGTGGGTTTCGTGGAAAAGACATCAGGATTCCGCGAATCACTCATTTTCGAATCGTTGATTTCCCCATATATTTCTCATCTTTTGACACCAATAGGTTGCGAAGCCAGGAGTTCAATAACTTGCTTCCAATGTGACGCCAAACTGCACAGCAAATTGATAGCAATCTGCTGTTGCAAATGTACGCCAAATTGACACCTAAAGTGGCAAATTGTAGGCAGCGACTGCCTTTTCGTTGGCATGATGGGCCACCATTTTGTCTTGCTAAAACAGTCCTCAGCTTTGACAGACGTCAAGAACGCTTTCTCTCAGCGGCCGAACTATAACAAAAGTTTTCCTCTGCCAGCCAAATTCCTGGTCACGTCCATGCGTACATTTTAAGATTTTTATCTAGTAGTTTAAATGTATTTATATAATATATCCATTGTATAAATTAATGAATTATGCAAGCAGTGTACCTTATTCGTTAAGCAATGATGACATGATTAAAAAAGTCGTTATTATTTAACCGAGTGGTTAATTTGAGAAGACTTTGATGTATTCACGATTAAAACTCGTAGTAATTTACGATTCCAATTTATATAGTATAATTAGCTAATCTAATAAAATCGAAGTAATGCCTAATAATAATAATATTTAGTCATTCAATTTCATATTTAATAATCGATTCATATTATTACTAGGTAATTTTAATTGTGTTCTAATTGCCAAAGATATATTAGACGCCTAACTTTTTTAAATTACATTATTCTATTTTATATTGAGTTACTTATTTCAGGTTTAACTTAACGATTATAAATTATAAGTTTCATTAACTGTCCACATTTATTTAGGTAACATTTTTCCTACGGTGTTTTCTGTTCGCGATCAGATGGTAAGTGGAGGTAACACCCACCTAGAATAATAGATGGCGCTTGAAATGACGTTCAGTTTTGTATTTTTGATTTCAATAGATTGCACTGTACGGCCATTGTACGTGCTATCATTGTGACGCATTATTAATTTATTGTTTTCAATTAATTTGTGGATTTGAAAGTAATACTTGAATAACCATAACAGTTGATTTCGAAACTTCAGAAGAATTATACAATGATAAGTTACTAGGGGTGATCTATATTAGCCATAGGTGGTAACGCAGCCAAATTCCTTGCGCCGACTTAATAACTTGAGCGCAGTTTACTGCGCCGGTGCATTGAGTTGACTCAAATTTGCGTCATGGCGCAACAAAATAGTAAGCGAGGCAAGAGAGTTAAGAGAAATGAATGAGTCATCTGAGCAACGCGAGCGGCTGTGTGGACGCTGTCCCTTAGTCGGCTGACTGCAACACATTTGGAATAAGTGTGTTAAAACACCCGGCGCAGTAAATTGAGTTGGCGCAATTGCGCGGCGCAGCGCAGTGTTACCCATGCATGGCTAATCTATATCAGGTTAAATTTTGGAGTTGTTCTTAGTAAAGTTAAAGTAGTGTTGTCGTACTTTATGTCACCAATAACGAACTTAGAGCTATGAGGGCGTTCGAGTATTACGTAACGCATTTTTTTAAGATTTGTCAACCTCCCTCCCCACCATGTAACGCGCCGTAACATTTTTTGTACCCCCTCCATAAACGTTACGTAACACCCAAGTCAGCATAAGAGCTTTTATATGCCAAGAACAGCTAATGATGCAAATCTGACATCTAATGTTTTGAGGACATTACAGTATGAACTCACTTTAATAACACTGACAACAGTAATACAGTTGAGGGATGTTGAGGGGCTCCCTATAAAACAAAGTAAAATGATTGCGATCTTGAAAATTGTAATTGTCTAGTTTAATTTTTTTTTAAACAATGTTACGTAATGCGTTGTTCGAACTACTGTTGTTGTGTTGATGTATCTACTCTGTGACTTATATAATGTATATTTCGGTCTATAGTGATTTCAGCGCATTTGTCAGCGATATCTGGTTGACATTGATGTGACAATGTTTACTAAATTATGTATATGAAAATATTTATGAACTTAATATACAATTATGTGCTATATCGTCTACTATATCAAACGTTAGAAGGAAGCAGATTTAAAATTGTAGATTATAAACCAATTATATAAGGGGTGCTAGAGAAATAAAAAAAAAACTAACTCCCACTCGGAAAATTGCAAGGAGAGAAGTGCCCGTCGAGAAGACTTAATTTTAGTTTAAAACTAAATCAAATGGCATTTTTAACGATTTTTTTAGTAATAAGCTTTTTTTTGTTGTGAACTCAAATGCTTATATTAATGTTATGGCAATCATTGCAGTTTCTGTTTTTCGGGTTATTATGATTTTTAAAGCAAATACTAAAGTAAACCTAATATCTTTAGGGTTAAGGTTTCATATTTCTTATTTATTTATTCGAGATGAATTACTAAAGAAAACGTATCTTTATAATGCCAATAATCCAAGATCTTATTTTTAGTTAATATTTTAAATAGGTACCTAAGTTTTTGTTATGTGACATTTTAGGTTCCATTTTATAGTTTCCCTTTTAACGCTTCTTTACCAAAGAAATTTGAAAAGTATATCAATATCTCAATT
This sequence comes from Saturnia japonica, assembly GCA_033032175.1. Lineage (NCBI taxonomy): Eukaryota > Metazoa > Arthropoda > Insecta > Lepidoptera > Saturniidae > Saturnia > Saturnia japonica. Next base: position 3,772,491 of record CM065317.1, read on the forward strand.
AGTCCTTTAGATGTATATTAGTATTAAATTAGACTTATATTGTTCTAGTATCTATCCTTCGGTGCCTCTCGATTTATTTAATATCGATTAAATGATGTACGAATATTAATTAATGTAATTAAATTTACGTCCATAATTATTTAAAATTTTATTATAGATCCTTTGGATTTTAAATAAAAATACATTTTGGTGCACGTTTTTACAGTTCTCCCTGTGTATACATACCTACGTAATATTATGACATGTTATAAATATATTTGTTTTATTGTTAACTAATCGCACATTCCTTATTAATAATAAATTATTATTAAAAAAATATTTATTATAATTAAGGACTACTTATAAATAATGCCAAATCGTAATTGCGAAGTAAATGAGTATTACAGTGGACTGTCATGCGAGCTAAGGTTACGTAATAATTGAATGCACGATAGCATTTTCGAAGGTCTTCTTCAGTTTAGGAAATGGACTATAAATTACACGGTTTTAAAAAAATAAACTCTCACACCATATATTTAGTATAGTATAGGTAGGCAATATGTCGAATAGGACGAGACCAAAACTGATTAAATAAAAACTATTGAAAAACTAGTGTGCGTATTTTTTTTGATAATTATTTTTTTAACTTATACTAAACATTAAGTTACACTTTAAAACCTTATATTTAGCAAAAAAGCGGAATTTGTTTTGATAACAATTATTTATAACAATAATATTATACAAAAATAGTTTCTCGTATCCTTGTCTCGTTCTAACACAAGCGTATACATAGCTCTTCCTGTTTCGAGTTGCCGATCTGTATTATATAGGTATTAAATCTATGCTCTATACTGAAAGAAAACAAATCTTAACTTTTTATTAAGTCAAATATCCCTAAAATCATTCAGCGTTGTTTCAAATACAGATCTGCAAATGCACAGTTCAATGTAATTCTCACTTTGACTATTATAAAAAGTTATGGGAAAGACTTATTAACAATTTACTAATTTTACTGTACAAGTTGCAGAGATTTTTAATCAATAATAAAAATCTATTCACACCGTATTTACACACCATTTTTGCAAAACATACCTGCCTGTACTGCGTTTTTAATCCCTCGGAGTAAACTGAAAATTACTAATGTCAAACTTGAAAATGATGTTGCTCTATTTATTTTGTTACACTTGTTGGTACATTTATTTGTATTGTAAGGTTTTAATATTGAGGGTTTTTATTCATTAATTAAAATATTTTGTTTTATTCAACATTACATAATTTACGAAACTGAAATTTATATATGGCTAATAAATACATAACAATAAAATAAAACGCTTCGATTGGCCCACGAGAGATGTGATTTTGTCTGTTTTATTCGCTCATCACATTTGGAGGTATGAATATTTTTCCAGAAAACTTTTTAATAGATATAATTACTCCTACGGCTTTACGATTAGTACCAGTTAGTGGCATCGCTATTTTAATAACACTATAAACTGGCAACACATGAAATGTCATTTTACTCTGTGGGAATAAAAAACGCATCTGTGTAAAACGAAACTGTTATTATGGAATTAATTTTCGCATTTTTCTCATTGAAATGAAATTGAACTGATATGAAATTTGAAAATTAGTTTCACATAAAGCGTTACTGGTAATTTTCAAATACGATCAAATGTTTAGTTGTCTTCCCTACATCTATTTTTAGTACATAGTTCTTGAATAACTATAATTTACAGTTTTTACTAGAGTATATAGTGTTATACAGTTTTCAACTGACATCAAAAAAAGTTCTCAATTACCAAACTTCTTTGTTTATTAACCGATTTAGATAATTATTTTTTCATTGGAAAGGGGATACCTACCTCAGCGGTGGTCCCATTTTAATTTCATTGGCATTGGACTTTCAACTTCGAAAATACACCAAGGAACTCCTCACAATTGACGAAGTTAGTTTTCTTTTTTGTTAAAAATTGTCTTGTTGCCATAATAGTATCTATTCCACTGAAATTAGTAGTATAAAAAACGTTAGATCGTATTTGATGTATTATCAAAAGTTTTACTAGAATTACACTTCAACAATTGGATTTAGTATTTTACAATAATATTGAACTGTAATAAAATCGATCATCTAAGTTTGTTGTTTTATTTGAGCGAAATAGTAATTAAGGTTGTCTTAATATTATTAGGAACAAGAAGATTATAATTAACGAGCCAAATGTACCTGAAATGATATTTAAGTATTAAATATTTTGATGCAATGTCCAAAGTAAGGAGGTATTTGGTATTCAGCAATGAAATATAGTTTTAACATCTTCATACACCTTGGTGAAAGGCAATATGTGAAGATAGCATTAAGATTTTCATCATGGCATTTCCCATCGGGATGTTTTGCATATCTCATGAGAAATACATAGTCGTTCAGTTGTAATGTATGTGGAAAGAATGATGATATGCATCATTTACTGATGGACCCTTGTGGGGCCACCTTGTTCCCGCATTCCGTTCTCCCGGTCCGCCTCAGTCAGTGCGATTTTGTTTCTTTGCTGGTTTAATTTAAAACTTTGTTTTAAATAAACAGAGAAGTGTACGCGGTCACCTCACGGTGTCCGCAAACCAACCTCGCGCAGGCAAAGTCTCTGATGAATAGTATAAATTTAAACTATAAAAATATAGGTGTTTGTCGCAGCACGTTGGTAGAACCTTATTCCGATGATGTCAAGGTCATACATAAGTTGTGGTATTTCATCAGCAACTCTCCTGATTTGATCAGAAAAACAATGGGACTGTGATATATTTGATAAAGTCGGTCCCTAAATTAAGAAAAAAATATATAACTTTCTTGGTGTAAAATTGGCTGAGTATTGGATCGTTTTCATAAAAAGAGATCGACGTAGAAGTGGCCCACATATTTCGAAATAGCAAATCAATAGCAGAAACAGCTAAAACGATAAATATCTGCTTTAAAATAGCAAATTCGTATATTATGTATCAGACAATCTTAATTTGGCATTTTAAAGGCGATATTTAGCGATTTCCACTATTGCTTTTGCATTAGCGAAGTAGGTACATACCTACGTCTTTAGGAGGTGGGAATCGTGTTTTTTTCCGTTTCATTGATACAATGACATGCCCTAACGAGAGGGATCCTTACGACAAACGTTAACGAGATTTCTATGCAGATAGATTGGACTGCCGATTAACGGCCGTTTTCAATAACATATCTGAGTTTATTATCCCTGATTAGTACATATTTGTAATAAGTATGTACTATTTTAATAACTTAAGACACATCGGCTTCTCTTGGATATGGTCTTTAGTAACTGAAACAACGGATAGATAGGTTATTCAAAACGGTCGTTATCGGTAGTCGCTGTTGTGTTTGGATTGTACTTTGCTTTGCCATCAGGGACAGAACAGTCAGTATACCGAACAACTATATTTAAAAAAAAACAGGATCGTCACAAACTAATCATCCAGGATGGTATTATTTTAACCAGAATGAAGTTAATTAAAAAAATTTACCATATAATCCATTAGCCTTGCTATACATAGCCGCTTTCCCTGTCACTCGGCGTTCGTATATGCTGACTTCAGGGGTGCATATAACTTCAAGATTCTCACTGGACGGCGTGTACGACAGGAGTGACCAAACGTCCCATAGCTTAGTCTTCAAATTCCACGTACTGCCGCTGAAGTCGTGCGGCACCTTCAAAATTACCATCCTTTTTTAAATCGACTTAGATCCTAGCTTTTTGATACAGTTTCACCTTTTGTGACGTTGTGTCCCAAGATGGCAACACGATTAGCCTTGTGGGGAAATTGGCTTTCGGGTGCAGCTACCGGGCACACCTGGAGTGTAGCAACATAATATTTGCAGTGTTAGTCTGGCGGCATCTCTGGGACGTTCTCGCGCCGTGATATCTAGATCTAAGAGCTTCTTCAATACTGTACTAAATCACTTTAGTTCTGTATAAACCGTGCAAATATATTTATAATAGTATATCGCAATGAGGCTTCAATTATACTTAGTACCCATAGTTGCTTGTTAAGGGGCTTGACCAACAGATTTTCAGAATGAGGATGTTCGCTAGAAAGTGATTTATGTGCCAGCTGTCATATTGTGTCATTGCGGAATGACGCGCTTTATTATGTTTTTAAGTATCTCGTTTACAGAGTCCACATATATTCAGTTTACAAGATAGCTTTTCGAAAAACCTTCGTATTGATCGATCGATAGCTTTTTTTATTGTAATATATTATCTTAAGTGACGAGGTAGCCCAAAATGGTAGCATGCTAAGCCTAGTGAAGAAGACTAGCTCTGAATTGTAGCAGCTGCCGAAACACACCTGTTGGTGCTTGGTGACAGATTTTCAACTTGAAGATGGTAGCTAGGCAGGTGGGCAAACCACGCTATGGTTTTATCACGATGTTTCCTTTCATAAGCTCAGGCTCATTGCAGAGATTGATGTCCGTAGGTACACGCTTACACTAAGCCATCATTACTTCCAGCTAGATATAAATAAATAGAATTGTGCTGTACATAATATACTTATGATTTAATAGTTGCGAATTACGAATTAAAGTTATTTGAGAACTTACGAGATAAATTCATATGTAAATAAGGATGTTTCTCGCCTATATAATTATAGTGATAAATAGGTTTAAAATAAAAATGCTTTATTAAATTTAGAGTTTGAGAAAGGACTCACCAACGTAAAAAACACAACTATCGGGTCGGAAAATATCACAGTCATTCGAGGACAGTTCATTTCATTTCATTGGCATTGGACCTTCACCTTCGAAGATAAATAACGGAACTCTTCAAAATCATAGAACTTTGTTTTCTTTTTTGTTAAAAATTGTCTTGTTGTTTTACTTATCTGTTATTTTTAAAGATGTAGAAATATTGCTTACAGTAATCATTCAACTAATGATTCCATTGACCACAGATTTGAGAAATAGGCAGATGGAGCCATGAGAACAAATGTGAGGCCTGTATTTTAGCGGCGTCCTTGACAACGCAACACAACAACACCATATAAATATGTGCGACAGTTCGAATAATGTTGCCAGGGTACTTAAAATAAGTTTTGCTGTTTTTTAGCACCCGTTATCAAAAAACTGATTTTGTATTTGAAATGAAGATGACATGATAGTACAATGACACAAAAAACGATTTTTTTTTAAAAATAATAGTTTAGCTGAAGCGAGGAACAGAGAGTAAAGTTCCTCATCCGCCATAGAAAAGGGAGGATCCTCTGACCAGACGGGTGCTATGTCTGGCGGGCAGCTGCCCAACGGTTGTTTTTGTTTTTTTTAATGAACTAACTACACTGTTAGCCTTAGGGGCCCTATCCTAAAACAGAGCCGCTGCGGCTTTTACAGCTTCACCGGACTTGGGGGCGAGCGCTTAGGGCACTCAGTCGCGAAAGTTTGTGACGACCCGCACGAGGGTGCTGAGTGGCCGAACCTCGGCTCGGGCGGTCGTCGCGATCTAACTAATTCCCTAATCCTACGAGAATTCGAACTAACTAACATATACTCATATGCACGTTCCCCTCCTCCTGGGAGAAAGGAGTGGACCATGCGTATGTGTATTTAATAATCGGAATGGTTTTTCTACACTAACTAGCGCATTAGTCTAACTAGCGCAAAAAAAGAAAAAAAAAGGTCCCTTACAGAACCTAGTGCCTGTGTGGTGTGCACGTGTGTGTGTTCATACGTGTGTAATGTTGTATGTGGGTAGCTAAGTGTTGCACGTATAGTGTCACTTTGTATCGCGCGGGCGGCTGCCTGACTCAAGGGCTTCACACCGAGGAACGGACCTAGGATTGGGTTGCCGCCAGAGAGGGTGGACGTGACGGGTGTGCGGGAGCGAAGTTAACCGCCCGTCCTCTGCGAAGAGAACAGTGGTTACGCGGGCGTGGGCGGGGCCAACGGTTGTTGTCGGGTTCTTGTATATATACTCAATTGATGAGTTAATTTCTATAACGCGATGTAGGATGCGTAGTATGTGGCTCGATAGATGTCGCTATGTAGGATGCGTTAGTTGTGGCGAGAGATGTCGCTACAATAGGTATAATGTTAAAATACACTGGGCGACTTTGCATGACAATTCCTTTCAAAACTGACACAATTGAATACTAATATTAAAATTGTTTGCCACTTTTTCGTGTTCTGAAGGCTCCATCTATGTTTTTCCCAAATCTTTGATTTTTACAATAAAACTCACTTTTGGAACTTATTAATCCCGCAAATCTGTCATGTGCTTTGAAACCTCATTGTTGAACCTACTTTATGGGAGTAACTTTTCTCTATGTCTAAAAATTTAAAATAAAGAGTAATTAATCTGTGCTTAATTCTAAAATTAAAAAGTTATCATTAATTTACAAGACCTACTTTCTGAATACCAATAGTCCACTGCAAGTTAGGTGCCGGTAGCCCAGAAGACGTGCAGTTAAGCGTAACTCGTCCGGGAAGCTGTTTAGAACCGGCTAACGTGATTATACTCATGGATGCGTCGCTCGGTGGCACTGGAAACAAACGGGACTTATTGAAACTGAATTAATATAATTTATTGATAATTTTGTGCCAGTTTATTAGGGTAGGATAATTCCGTATTACATTTTCGGTTAGAAGTAATTAAACATGATAATTCTATAGTGAATCAATGTCAGCAATCTCGCTCTATGGTCTTCAATATGTGATGCAACATTAAACATTATTGTATATGCTCGATTATTATTGTTTCAATCTCTGTGAAATTAAATTCTTGTTATAGGCAGCTGCCGGATACTAGGCTGTGCGAATTATGCTTGCGACATCCAGGTGTGATTAAGAACAGATAAGTTTATGTAATAGCGGATTAAATCATTCTAAATAAATGATAAATAAAATTTCAAATAACTTAGTTCTCTAAATATTGACCAGTTGGTGCAATTCGCTAGTTGACAATATGTAAAAAAAAGTTAATCATTCAATCATATTGGTTTATTGATGAGAAGAATAAAGAAGAAAAAAAATCTATTAAATTATTTAATTTTCTTTTAGGGTTTTTTGGGAGTCACGTGATTGGAAACGCCAAGCAGAAATCGTGACGTCATCGTACACTATTTATTTACACAGTTGACTGTTATTTTTATTAGGTTATTTTGTAAAATTATTACTAAGAATGGAAATAAGAACTTTAAAATAATATGGTCGCTTAGAATATTTCATAAGTTTCACCTCAAAACTCTAGTAAAATCTACTTTGCACATAATATACCTTTTACCTTAGTTTTATTTAATGGATGATGAAGTTACACGTCACATAAACATAGTGCCGCGTCTTTGTGGCAAATTTTTTTATTTAAATTAAACAAAGGTGTAATAATAAATAAATATTAATTCACGGGTTTTAATTTCAACATATAAACTATTTAAAACCAATTTTTAAAAATTGTCTACTCTTGGATTGTCTATTTTGCCTACTAATTTAATACAGAATAATAAAAACAATATTTACCATAATTATGGACGGTTATGTCCTTTTTATCTATCCTAAACATGGGCCACTCGCCGGACACCTCGCAGGAAAAGTTAAAGTCGTTTTTAGGTGGTTCATACAGCTCGATATTAAGTACACATGCACCGAGCAACCCTTTGTCCACAGTTTCTTTGCATTGTAAAAACATAGAATTTCCATTGATCTCGAAATTTTGAGTACGTTGTTGTCCATCCCTCTGTACCAAGATATTGTTGTTTCAGATTAGTTATTAATCAAATAAAATAGGTACACTGTATACAATGTAGGCCCTGAGCTGTCACAAACGTCAAAAACTATCACTGGTTTGGAAAATATCTAGATGTCACCTAGATGCCCTATCATCTAGATGAGTCGGCATGAAAGTACCATTTTCATTTTTATATATGTTCTTAAGCCATAAATAGTGAGTACATAAAAAATGAAGGGGGCGTTATAAAAAAAACTCCCGAATTGGGTTGTGAGCGAAATAAGGTTGAGGACTTATGATGTCGCCGATGAAAAGAAAGTCTAAAAGGAAATTATGATCATGGTGATTTAAAATCTTCATCTTATCATCATCATCTTAATCTTAAAGTTGATAAATACCCAGGCAAGCGGCGCAAGAATGGCTTGTTCATAATGTTTATAACAGACTTCAAAAAAGGTTATCAATTCGACACGTATGTATGTAATATTATTGGACCTGTAATACATTCACATCTATTAAGGCTTCATAATAACCTATTAGGGTTTCCAAGCAAATATACAAATTTTTTAGGTGTATGTATGTTTCTCCACGCATTTCCCCGAAACCGTTGATCAGATTGCGACCTTTTTTATTGGCTTACATTCATTTCAACTTAGGGAATAGTGCACGGTTCATCAAAATCGGTTCAATAGTTTTATCGATACGAGCTACGGGTGTGGTGTCAAAGGGAAAATACCTCAATACCTTGGTCAAATTCTAGTCATGTAAAAAAAATCAATTTAAAAATTACGAAATGTTTTTTGTAAAATTCGAAACTACGTCATTCGAGACGGAGTCCGAGCAATCATTAGTTATAATAACTTCTGTATGGTTGGGATGTCTTAGGCTGGTGTGGTGCTAAACACATTTCCTTCCTAGGTAAGAGGGCTTCTCTTAGCAATATTAATTTAACAGTTTAAATGACATAAATAGTTTTTGTTTTATTGACCAAAAGCTTTTCAGCGGAAATTTGGTCCCGTTGTGTTGAAAATAAACTAGCTTGCACGCTTCTATTGTAAACTGGTTGAAGGTAGGTACTACGAGTAATACAGAAATCATAACGGGCGTGCGCACAAAATTTCACTAAAGTATTATTGCACGTAAATGGTTTAAGAAGGCATAGGGTACAAATAAGGAAAGAAACATTAATTTTTACATAATTACACTTATATACTTCTACATAGGTATAGATTATATTGTTTTTCATTAGTTACAGTAACTGTTAATTTATCAAATAAAGAATCAATATCGGTCACCCAATGGTCGATATTCGACAAGCGACATTTGATTACTTAAAGGTCTGTTTTACTTAGATCTGTGTTACATTTACAGTATAACGTAAGCAATGAATATTATATAACGTGCTGTCACTTTTCACTAATTGTCAAATGTGTCAATGTCAATGTTTTCTTTTCTTCTGGTGCCGCCAAAAGCACTTGCCAGTGTCAATGTTTTTAAACCTTCGTAAAATTTTCTAGTGAGAGTGTTTTCAAGCCTGAACAGGTATTTTATACAAAGTGGCGTCTAACAAGATTGTAGGGACACACACACACACACACATGCTCTTAGATAAAGTGCAGTTTATGGATGGGCAGGTGTCAAGTGTCACTCATCGATTTCCCATTCCACAATATATAACATAAGACAGTCCGGTTGGTTATAGACGTCGAAGTAGACGCATGTAACAATGTTTGATATTTGATATAATTGTGTAACTTGGAATTAAGTGGAATATAATACTGACTTTATCTCAACAAGAAATTTTATTTTAATAAATAACCGGGCTCAACCTAAAAAGATGGTGGCTCCCTTGATAGAACGATCTAGGGAGTTTTTGTAAGATTTAAAATGCATGCTTTTCGCTTTATATTCATAATCCACTTCACTTTTGCACACCAACCATACTATATCACGCAAAATGCCACCAATATTACATAATATAGGGACAAAAAACCTAATTTAATGAATTAAAAAATAAAAACCACAACATGCCACTTAAAGATCCAGCCAAAACTCATGTCAATGTTTTGGGGGTCTAAGTTCAATGACAGTGGTCGTGTAGAATCCTCAGTATTATTTAATTTAATTTAATGAATTTGTAACACATTATATATAAATTTTAGCTTTCTCCACTCCTTCCCCATAAAAACTTTAACGATGCCAAATATTAGAGTTCTCCGTGCGCACAATATGCTTAAAAAGGAGTCAAAAGTTTCCTCTTCACGAATTAATATTTATAGAGAAGGTAATATAATGTTACTAGGCAAATATTTACGTATTGTTGTTATGCAAAAAAAAATATTATGCGGATAAACCTACCTACTTATACTCTTGTAGCGTAGGTAAATAAGGGCAGAGATAAATATAAAAGTTATAGGTTAAATTACTCATTATATTTACTCATAATAATGTTATTATTTGGTATAATTAATTACCTATAAAAGTCAGGGCAATTACGCATTAAACTAACAACTCATTTGCTTTAAAATTTTCACTTATGAATCTAATAATCAATAAATACAGATACTAATAAGAGACATTTTTTTTCTACAAGCATGCGGCCCGCCTGATGGTAAGCGGCTATCGTAGCCCATCATCATCATCACCATTTCAGCCGCAGGACGTCCACTGCTGAACATAGGCCTCCCCCATAGATCTCCAGAGCGACCGATCTTGTGCGGCCTGCACCCAACGGCTCCCAGCAACCTTTATTAGGTCGTATTTCCATCTAGTGGGGGGGCCGTCCTACGCTGCGCTTTCCGGTGCACGGTCTCCACTCGAGAACCTTTCTGCTTGTAGCCCATGGACGCTTGTAACACCATTGGTATCACTACCTCAAGGAAGTCTGGAATTACCGCAAGAATGAAACACAAGATTATTTGGCTGCTATCTTCTGTAGGGTGGAGGTATATCACCAGTCGGGCTGCAACAGGTAGAGAGAAATGTCCAAAGTTTCATGAATATGATATTTTAAAAAAAATTCTGGCATAACGTATTTTCATAAAATTTTGTACAATGGAAATATGTCAATCCACAACTGGTACGCTATAAGAATTGTCAATAGGTATAGAACTTTAAATGTCATAGACCGCCAGCGGTCGGCGAGCGCCACAATCACAATAAAATGCGTAGGAAATGTTATAAATGACATGCATACCTCAATACAACAGTTCGTGCAAGACTGGAGGTCACACCGCTGGGCCAATTTGACGACGTGATAGTCGTGAAAATCAGGACTTGCATTAACCGTGTATATTCTATTTTATTCTCTCACAGGCTAAATCTTATAGGTAGGTGTTTGTCTCGCTCTCATGACTCCCGCTCCCGCTAAAACTCTCACGTTATATTCGAAACGAATCGGATATGTATTTCATACTTTGCCTGTTGCTCATTTGGCATTCTATAGAATGTCTAGGCAATATATGAAATCGGAATCATTTATGAAGGTCCGGGGAGCATGGTGGGGGGTGTCGGAGACATTCCAACCGCAGTTCCTCTAAATTAAGCGACTGTCTATCGTGAAGTATGGGGTCTAAAGTTGTCCTGAATCAGCAGTGGGCTAGACAGATAACCAGTGTCGGTTGTTTAACCTCTATCTTTTGACAAAACAGATCTGTTGTTATCGTCTGTCCAGATCTTAGGTAGCTGTAGTGTATGACACCAGCACTGATCCACCAAACACTCACCAGTACATTTTTCTGAGTCAACTTTCGCTAGGGACAGGATTTGGCCGGTTCTCCTGGGTTCAACCATTGTGATGAGCGTTTCCAATCGTCGTAAAGGATTCATTTTTCGTAAAAAGTAACAATACGATTCTAAATTCCCTCTTTATTGTGAGGGTTGAGTAATGTAACGCAGCATTCAATGCGTGTTTGTTGGTGTGCTTCAGTCAATTCATGCGGTACCCATTTCTCGAGCTTTTTCAGTTTTCCATTTGTTTCAAGTGAATTAAAATTGTTTTAAGTATCATTCATACCGAAGCCTGCCACTAACTCTAATGTGGTTTGCGATGGATCTGCTTCCACGACCACCTTTAATTCTTCATTATCAACTAAGGTCTCCGGCCGTCTACGAGGTTTATTTCGTAGGTCAAAATTTCCAGAACGAAAACGTTGTACCCAAAAACGAATCATGCTTTCTTTTACAGTAGTTTCCCCATACACATCATTAATCTTTCGAGCTGTTTCTGCAGCGCTGATGCCCCGGTTGAACACATATTCGTAAATAACGCGATATTTTAAGTTTTCCATTTTGTGAAAAGAACGATGTAAAAAAAAATCAAGTGGTTCGAAATCAAATAAATCACTAAATTACAAGCCTAAATTTGAATTTGAAATTCCTAATCAAACGCCAGGCTATTTGAGATCAAAGTGGCCAGTTCAACAAAACGTTAATTTGTTAAATAAGACCTAATATTTAATAAAGTTAAAGTTCTAATTCGAATTATTTCTTTAAATAAATTAGTTCGTTTATGACAAAATTATTGAATTAATACAATATATTTTTTAAGTTTTATCAGAAATAATGTATTTGATCTGTAATCTTCTTCTCTGGTCGCAGTATGAAAAAAAACCACATTCAATCCATACCTACTTTAAAGAAAAATATAGAAAAACTTTTAATATATTTATTAATATAAAATTATCTTCATAAATAACGTTTAGTTATATTGTTTATGGAGAAAGAACACACTGGTAATGATTACGAAATGACGCATTGTAAACAAATTAATTACCACAATTATTACGTTTCTTAAAACAGGATGTCAAATGTTCGTATTATTTGGACGAACTACTTACATAAATACATAGAATTATGAACTCGGCGTGTTTGAGTAGAGCGGACTTTATTACTCTATGCTTAAATAAGTATTTAGAATTCCAGTAAGGATCAAGATTTTTTTTTATATAGGTAGGTAACCGCTTTTTATCCTTTATTAACAATGGTTGCTCTCGGAAAAAAACTGAGATTCGACGGATATAATACTAATTGTTGTGAAATCCGAATGTATTCGTTTTTTGAAGTGGTTGCGTTGGCAACAGTTGTTGTTAGAAAAATAAAGAGAATTGAGAAACATGTGAATCCTCGTTAATATTTTAATCCTTAATTTAAATAAATAGAACCGTAGCGTAATAATATTACATTGTGGCGACCGTGACTGTGGTAATTTACGATACTAAATATGGAGTCAAAAATTAAGGAGAGAACTGTGACGCGTAGATTATTCACGAAGGCAGCGAATAATATGGAATCCACATTGAGCCGGCATTATGAGACAAATAAAGAAAAACCGGAACAGTGTGAGATGAGAATGCACTGGATAAAATTAAAAGAATTATATGAGAGGCTTCAGTGTCAAAATGAAGAAATAAGAAAATTACTTTTGTCTACACAAGATTGGAAAGAAAGTGATTTAGAGTCAGAAGAGGAAGACTGTGAAAAATATCAGACGAGATGGCTGCTTCTAAACGCTAAATACGAGGATTATAATAACAGCAGTATAAAAATGAAAGGTAACATCAAACAATTAAAATTGCCTCCCATTGAGTTAAAGAAATTCGATGGCAATGTGAAAAATTGGTTATCCTTTTGGGGTCAATTTAAAAAGATAGACGAGGACCTATCAATGGATAATGATGACAAATTTTATTATCTACTGCAATCTATCACACCCAATACAGAGGTTCGTGCATTAGTAGAAAGTTACCCACCATATGGTGATAATTATAAGGAGTGTATGGCTCAATTAAAATCTAGATATGCCCGAGATGAGCTATTTATACAAGTATATGTCAGAGAGTTGTTGTCACTGATCTTGCTCAAAGTTGAAGGAGGTAAGTTAGATCTTACAACATTATATGACAAGCTGAATGCACAGCTTAGAGCTCTTGAGATGTTAGGTGTTACAAAAGAGAAGTATTCAGCATTTATTTTACCAATGGTTGAATCTTCATTGCCACATGATATACTAAAAGCGTGGGAACGTTCTACAACACATACTATAAATATGGAGGAAGAGTTGACAAATCTATTATCATTTCTCAAGAAAGAAGTGGAAAGTGAACAAAGAATTGCTATGGCCAAGAACACCTTTAGTACAGAAACAAATAATAATTCTGAACCAACTGCTAGTTGTTTAATAGCACAGTCTAAAACACCAGTGAAGAAATCAAAGAGTTGTATATGGTGTGATAAGGAAACACACTCAAATATGGAATGCTACAAGATGACGAAAATGTCTGTTGAACAAAGAGAGGAACATCTAAGAAAGAAGAAAGCATGTCTCATTTGTCTGAAAGTTGGACATTATGCAAAAGTATGTAAATCTTTTGTAAAATGTTTTATATGTGGAAAAAGACACTCATCAGTGTTATGCTACACACAAAAGACCAGATCTAAAACTGAGAATAATGATTTATCAACATCATTGTCAGCACAGAGTCAGTCAGGACAAAAGGAGACTTTACTACAAACTGTTACTGTCAACATTGTATACAATGGAAAGAAGAAAACAGTAAGAGCACTTTTGGACAATGGGTCTCAGAGATCATACATACTACAAGATGTGGTACAAGAACTGAAAATTCCAGCTATCAGTAAGGAGTTCTTAACTCATTCTTTATTTGGTGGAGTGACTGTTAACACTAAGGAACACAGAGTGTATAGTTTTAATGTTGAGAATTTGGACAGTACATTTATATTTAATATAACAGCCTTAAGCCAATCTTGTATTTGTAAATATATTCCAAGGGTCAATAAGTGTGACACACAGATTTATAATATGTTACAACAACATGGTATAACTCTGACAGATAATGTAGAATGTTCAACAGAGATTGGCCTATTGATAGGTTCAGATTTTTCAGGTGTTTTAATGACACCAAATGTAATACAATTGGAGAATGGTATGACAGGTATAAAATCTAAACTAGGTTGGACTTTACAAGGAACACAGGTGAGTTCTACATTAAATAATATTATAACTACAACTTTATTCTGTATTAATAATAAAAACGACTTAACAGATTATTGGTTGTTGGAGACATTAGGTATTCGAGATCCTGTTGAAGTAAAATCTAACAGTGAAATAGAGGCTGAGGTGATTATGAGGTTTGAAGAAAGCATAAAAGTTAATTCTGAAAACAGGTATGAAGTTCAGCTTCCTTGGAAACCAGGTCATGATAATTTATTAAATAATTATGATTTAGCATTTAAAAGATTAGAGTCAATGACTAAGAAATTAGTATCTAATGGTACTTTTGATAGTTATGATGCTATAATAAAGAATTGGCAAGAATCAGGTATAGTTGAGCTTGTGTTAAATTCTGAAAGGAATAAAAGTCAATCACATTACTTACCCCACAAGCCAGTGTTTAAAGACTCGAGTTTAACAACAACAATAAGACCAGTATTTGATGCTTCTGCATGTGATATTAACGGAAGGTCATTAAACTCTTGTTTAGAGAAAGGGATGAATTTTCTAGAGCAAATTCCTACATTAATTGCACAGTTCAGAAAAAGAGCCATAGGTATAACAGCTGATATAGCAAAAGCATTTTTACAAATTGTTGTTATGCCCAGTGATAGAGAGTGTTTAAGATTTTTGTGGTGGAAAGATAATAAAAGGACTGAAGTTTTAACTTACAGACATTGCAGAGTTGTATTTGGACTAACATGTAGCCCATTTTTATTGTCTGCAACTATTCAGCATCACTTGAGGCAGGTAACAGATGAATATACAGAGTCAGCACAATTACTGAAAAAGTCATTCTATGTAGATAATTGTGTAACCAGCTTAGACTATAAATCGGAGGTATGTAAATTTATATATGACTCTAAACAAATCATGAATAAGGTTAAGTTTGACTTAAGACAGTGGGTTACAGCACCAATGCATATTAATGAAACAAATGAATCTGAAATATCAGTACTCGGTCTTGTGTGGGATACTGTTTCAGACAAACTTTGCTGTAATACACAAGATCTGCCTACATATGAAGATATCAAAAATATCACAAAGAGACATCTATTGTCAATAACTCAGAAAATATTTGATCCTATTGGATTCATATGTCCAGCTATGTTAACGCCTAAGTTGATACTAAAAGAAACTTGGCGTCGGGAGCTTGTGTGGGATGAAATATTACCCACAGATTTGTTGAATAAATTTCAAGATTGGTATAAATATATAACATACCTTAATATTTGTAAAATTCCTCGACGTTTGACTACTGAATTAATTAAAGAATGCAAGCTGGGTCTACACATGTTTTGCGATGCTAGTAAAGATGGATATGGAGCTTGTGTTTTTTTGAGGGCGCAGAAAAATAATAAAATATCAGTACAATTAGTAGCCGCGAAGGCTAGAGTATCACCACCAAAGAATATGACTATCCCCAGATTGGAGTTAACTGCTGCTTTGATAGGGACAAGATTACTTACAAATGTACAAAAAAGTCTCCAGCTTACTGAGTATGATATATATTGCTGGTCAGATTCTTGTGTAGTTCTATACTGGATAAAAAGAGAACTAGCGTGGAACACATTTGTAGGAAACAGAGTAAAGGAAATTAGAGAAAATACTAATTCACATAATTGGCATCATATTCCAGGTCAGCAGAATTGGGCCGACATAGCTTCCAGAGGATGCAATGCAAAAGTTCTCGCCGAAATGCATTGGTGGGAGGGTCCAGAGTGGTTGCACTTGGAACCTGATCAGTGGCCTAAGTCGGAGTTGCTGATTGAGGAAAAAGAGGCACATGTCGAACTTAAGAAAACTGTATGCAATATAAACATTAGTTTAAATGAGAGTATATTAAAACAATTGGAAAACTATTTCAGTAAATATACAAAGATTGTAAGAACGTTGGCCTGGGTAATGAGATTTATATATAATATACGTAATAAAAATAATAAGAGGATTGGTGAAATAGCATACAGTGAATTTAACGAGGCTGAAAAGCATATAATAAAATTTATACAACATGAAAATATGGAGTTGATTGAAAAGAAGAGTGAAAGTCTGACACAGTTTTATGATAAAGAAGGAATATTAAGAGTTAAAACAAAATTGCTGCTATCAGATTTTCCTGAACAAATAAAAACTCCTTACCTACTTTTAGCGAATAATCCTATTGTGACTGCACTAGTGAGACAAATACATGTACAGCTACAACATGCAGGCACCAATCAGCTAATTGCAGACATCCGGTCTAGATTCTGGATAATAGGAATTCGTCGCCTAGTGAGATCAGTTATATCTAAATGCATCATATGTATAAGACATAGATCAAAACCAGTACAAGCACCGACTGCTCCATTACCTACAGAACGTGTAACATGTTCAGCACCGTTTCAAACAACAGGAGTTGATCTCGCTGGACCTCTTTATTTGAAAAATGGAGAGAAATGCTGGATTGTGCTTTACACTTGTGCTGTCTATCGTGCAGTACATCTAGAATTGACTAAGTCCTTGTCCACAGAATCATTTATAATGACATTAAGGAGATTTATAGCACGACGTGGTCGCATCGACACGCTTATGTCAGACCAAGGCACTAATTTTCAAGGAATTAAACATCTACTTACCTTGTTAGATTGGGATGAAATCCAAAGACGCTCGATGATAGAACGCATAACGTGGAAAATGAATGTACCTTCTGCTGCTTGGTGGGGAGGGTATTGGGAGCGTCTGATAAGAATAATGAAAGATTTACTGCGTCGTGTCTTAGGAAAATCATCTGTATCATACGATGAGCTTCAAACTATTCTTTGTGACTATGAAGCCACAATGAATGGCCGTCCATTGACATATGTTAACAACGATAAAGCTGAAGCATTGGATCCATTGACACCAGCACATTTCATACAGCCTTTGAGCAACACAGATGTAACTGATATTGATCAGATTGACGCAAAAGGCATGAATAAACGTCTAAGATACTTACAAAATCTTCGAGAGCAATTTAGACATAGATTCAAGACTGAATATTTAACAATGTTAGTGCAAAGAGGAAGAGAAAAGGCTGATAGTCTGAAAGTAGGAGATATTGTTTTAATTGAAACCGGAGATAAAAGGATAAAGTGGCCTTTAGGATTAATCGAAGAAATTTACCCCGGAAGAGATGGTATTAGCAGATCTGCACGCGTGAGAACATCTGTAGGGTACAAGGTTCGTCCTTTTCAAAGACTGTACAAACTAGAAATCACATGTACTGATTTTAGTTTTTTGAAGACAGATTCTGATGATCAAAATAGCCCAACAGGTAATGATAGTTTATTAAACTCTAATTCAGCAGATCAACAAAGATCAATGAGTCCTGAGAAACCACAGTTGAAGACTCGCAGCGGTAGGGTGGTAAAACTGCCAAGTGAGTATAAGTTATATGTTTAAATTCTTTATTCTAAACTGTCTTTTATAGCAATCTCCATATTTAGTTTATTTTTTGTTACTAATTATCTGTCAGACAAATATGATACATTATATTAATTTATAATTGTAAAACTATTATTATAATTAATAATGGCAATGGTTGTAATTTTTTCATATTGTGATAGAGCTTCGAGGAAAGTTGTAAATTGTTAAATTTTTATATAATATAATTGTACTTCAGTAATATAACATTCGGATATATACTTTGTTTCGGTGTGCGGAGGATGTTGTGAAATCCGAATGTATTCGTTTTTTGAAGTGGTTGCGTTGGCAACAGTTGTTGTTAGAAAAATAAAGAGAATTGAGAAACATGTGAATCCTCGTTAATATTTTAATCCTTAATTTAAATAAATAGAACCGTAGCGTAATAATATTACACTAATAAAAATATACGATCACCTGCACACAGGATAAATTTTGTTTAGTTGCTATTCGTCAATCGTATTTATTGTTATTAGAATTTAAAATCACGACTTTTTAAGTCAATGTATAAGATAAATCACGTGTCACGCCAGTTAAATGTATGGAAAATTCGTGTTACATATTGCCCGAGCGTAATTTAAAATCGCGTAGAACAAGGCTAACAATAACTTAATGTATTCGTAAAAACTTAGTCAAGCTAGATTTTTCAAAGATCAGCACAATGTTAATACTAGAAATAGAGGTAAACTAGTCGTATCATATATTAGACTTAGTAGGTCTAATAAAAGTTTTAAAAATAATAAGATCTCGAAGCACATTACTGATTTGCCAAACAATAAGTTCAAGAACCATGTTAAGCATATTTTACTGTCTAAAGGTCTTCTTCTTCTTATTAGAACTTCCTAGGAATTTTTTGTGGGATCTCGGAATGAATGCTTTCAGCTTATATTTATAATCCACCTCACTTATGCACAAAAACCAAACTATATCCCGCAAAACGACACCAATAGTACATAATGTAGGGTCAAAAACCTAAGTAAATGAATTAAAAATAAAAACCACAACATGTCACTTCAAGATCCCGCCAAAAACTCTCTGTCAAAAGGTCATAAGGTCGATTATTGTGTGAATGATAGTGATTCAGATGCTCAGTAACTGTCAGTTGGAAAAAGAAAAGATAAAACCGATCGAGTTTCACTGGTGGAATACCTCCAGTCTACAGAAGATCGCAACCAAATAACCATGTGTTGTGTGCTGCGATGTGTAGTGTGCAGAGATTCTTGGAAGGTTGGCAACGCGCTAGTGATACCATTTACAAGCGTCTATAGGTTACGCTCACCGCTTACCAACAGGCGGGCCGTACACTTGCTGGCCACCTATATTAATTAAACTTATGGCCCCGTGCCCCACCTTTGCTAAATGTTATTGTTAAATCGCTATATCGTTATATAACTGTGATTGAAAAAAATAGCATCAAATGTTCTAGGAATATTTAACAAGCTTTCTGGGTAACTATTTGTTTATAATCTTTTAAAAAAAATTAAATATTTGATTATACCAATTTCTGCCAATTTCATTTGTATAGGACCTTATTACACATTAGTCTAATTAATAGGTACTGTTAGAATGGTGATTGTCTAACCTTTTCTGTTCAAGCGAAAGTTTTGGTATAGTCCAGTCACATCAGTAGCTTCACCACATAATTATATATTTTTTTATTATTTATAGACTTTATACTTCGTATTATTTACCGGGACTTACGATTGACCTTACGTTATGTTGTGCTTCCGTTGTGCTCTTCCATTGTTATGCTAAATATAAATAGCATGAAAACAACAGGAAGCGAGATATTAGCAAAAAAAGGATTTTTGTGACCTTTGAGCTCAAATATCTTGAGACGCGGACAACGATAGTTTATGAGATGTATACAGCGTATTATCTCTCATTTCGATGTTAGCCCTTTTTTTTGCTAAGTGACTGGACTATATTTTATCTAGATGTATCTTGGGTAATGTTTCATCATTTTAATCCTTACCTCAGGCCTGTAAACCATGAACTGCTGATCATTATTGTACAATCTTACAGATTGAAGTGAGTCGTTGGAGAATAGAGTCCACGAGCATTTTACCTCCCAACCAGAGTTCGGTTTCCATTTGTTGAATAATTCTACCGTGGTGGTTCCGATTATATCTGAAATTAAAACAAAGTACATACATAAACAACTGTAAAAGGCCCTGTTGGATGAACAAATATAGTATAACTAATGTCAACTAATCTTGAGAAAAGTTATAGGCTATACAACTTCTGGGTAGAACCCTAATAGCCGCTCCAGACTTGCACCGTGAAGTTGCGGCGAGAATTCCTGCCGTGATGCGAACTACTCTCCACATTAACAATGTTCACAGCCGGGTTCACGCACGCGTACTAAATGGGCGTAACTTCAGCTGCTGCGTCTTTGAATTTATGTGCACAGGCATTTTAAAATAATTTGCTTAATAAAGATTCAAAAGAAACAAAGAAAAAGCAGATGGTGGATGACGAGTATAAATCGCATCAGAACGAGTTAATTATGCTTTAGACAGTTATATTTTAACATAATACACTTACCTGAAGTACCGTCAAATCTGACACTATCATCATCACAAATGTTGAATAATTTTACAATACAGTGTTATTTGTTTAGCATATTCAATTTATAACGAATCGAACTGCGACGCCGTGAATATGGATAAGCGTTCGCGGTGTTCGCGAGGCGCGGCTGCGAACCCTTTGACGCGGTTACAAAAAATGACTCGGAAGGGAAACCGCGGCGTGAAATCCATCCAGACTCGCGTTCACGCCCTCCCACGGGTGTTCACGGTGAGAGTCTGGAGCAGTTATTAAGAGTGGAGCAGTAACAATTACCATCAAGGAATTTGGCTTGTTCCAGGCAAGTATGAGAAGTAAGAACAACGGGAGGCTACATGAGAACGTTGGCGATGGCGTGGTAGATGAATAAATTTAACATGGGTGATACCGTAGAGTACAACTAGTTTGAATGCCTATATTTTTTTATTTACATATCATCACACCCTGTATCTTTGAAGGGTTAGGCAGAGGTGTGTACACCCACAGTTCGCTGGGTATGTTGCCATTAATCGGGCACAAAGCCAAACCGTAGTTGTTACTGAGATTTTTATAGTAAAATCCAATAAAACTTTGCTCGATCTGGGAATCCAACCTACGACCGCGAGCTTAGCAGTCGCATTTAGGACCACTAGGCTAATGAAGCAGTTTTTTATAAATCTTATTTTTTTTCGAACTTCTCACTTTATGAACATAGTTTTCTTGTCGTGTCACTTTCAAATAAAATACAAATAAACACCGGTTACACCACCAACAATTACCCTTTTTAAACCAGTAATTAATTTCTTAGATAATTGAATAACTGAAAAATAGTCAATTTAATACACCTAAAATTATAAATATTGTTGCGTGTTTTACCGTTAAATATTTATGTTAAAATAAATAAAAGTTTTCTTTGTTGTATATTACTTTTTAAGTTATACGAATTACCGAACTGTCCGAGGGGAAGGAACCGTCATGTCTCATTAAATTATACTATTATATGACGACTTCAAAGCTGTCCTTTCAGTTTGGATATTGCTTTATATATTTTCGTCGAAAAACAAATAGTGACAAGACTTGCACTTCCTTTAAAAAATAACTATACTTTTTTAATAATAACATATAAAATATAATAAATTTCAAGAGATTTTTTGTTTGAACGTGCTAATCAGGAACTATAATAAGTCAGATCAACAAAAAAAAACCTTATCGAATTTTGTAGCCTGTTTATTGAGAAAGGTTATATGGTATTTAATTCACGCTTACATGAGTGTTAATTAAATACGAGTGAAACCGTAGGGCACAGCTAAAAGACATGTAAATCAAGAAATTAATTGACTAACATAAAACAGTTTTAATTTCATGCAGATAGGATTTATTAAAACATAATAATTTGTGTATTACCCAGTTTATCCATGTTAATTAAATATGTTTATGTTTATATAAATACATATATATTTAAATTAGTAAGTTCCAAGACATAAAAGTTAAGTTAAATGCATAACTGTATAAGTAATTTAGCATGGTAGTTATGAAAATAATGTTGTAAAGTTACTTGATCGCGGTACAGGCGCACTTAAGTCCTAAGAGGCAGCGCTTAATTCGCTCAATTGGCCAGTCGTGCGCTCCTTAATTCCTGACGTACTGTATTTAGGACATTAACGCTGATGATATTCATGGGTACAGCGACGCACGCTTCTTTTTCATTCTTCTTTTTTTCGGGACTTTGACGTTGTGGTTTTTTGGTTTTGTTTTAATTCATAACTTAAATTATTTGGCCCTATAGTATGATTTTCGATGATATAGTTTGGTTATTGTACACAAGTGAAGTGAATTGTAAGTAAGTAGCGCTTTGCTCGCGGCGTCGTTCGCGTCATAGTTGGATTATGTATCAAAGTTTCACGCCATCTTTTACACACTTAGGTATTGAATTTCACAGCTATATCATCAAAAAAGACAGATTTTCATACATACTCTTATTCCCTTTTTCACCACCTTAGGGGTTGAACTTTCAAAAATCCCTCCTTAATGCACACCTACATTTTAAAAGGAACCTGCATACAAATTATATCAGTCAGTTTGCGATCAAAAGATAAAATAATTTTTGTACCAATTTCTAACCTGGTAAATGACATATTTTTAATGTCTTTCGGTATCCATTTCTAAAGTCCACGCAAACGAAGTCGCGGGCAGAAGATAGTTTAAAGAAGTGGTATAATATGCCGAGCAATGTATATTATTATTGTATATATTGATAGCAATTGAGAACTTAATAATTTTACTGCTGAATATCTGGTTTTCGTTTAAGATACAGAACCTTTGTACTAAAGGTGTATAAACCATCTCCCGGGCTTGAGGACTTCGCGGCGTCCCTAGTAACAAGCCGTCGTGGCCTTCGGACCTCGCTCAGACTAATTTCTGTCCAACTAGATCGTTACCACCATACACCAGCCATAGTATCACGGTTGCACGCTTGCAGGACGACATGACAGTGACTGTCGGCCATGGATCTCTAGGTGGTCGCCGTTGTGTTTGGACTGCAGGTACTGTGCTTACCTTCAGGAACAGTTTCGTTAGTTTGTGGTGCGGCTATAAAATACGCTAAACGATTAAAAAGGATACAAAAAATCGGACTGAAACAACAAAAACACGACAAAAAAACTATTTTTGCTTTTTATATGATTCCCAGACGTATAGCTTATAACACTGTCACGATTAAGACGAATCTAACAACACCCCGTATGCTAAAATCCATCTAACCGTTTAGGACAGAGACCGTGCCAAAAAATTGTTTACGTTTTTAGCATACGCTCGAAAAACATATCCCTCTTTCCCTCGACGCGATGTCCGTGCACGCTACCCACACATCCATTATTACTTCAAAAACTGCTACCAGTAAACTTTATATTCTACATAAAAAATACATAAAATATAACTACATATCTCATGGGACTTTATTGAGCTTAATTGGAAATGATTAAACAAGTGATGCCATACACAGTTACATTATGGAAAGTGTTTGCTATGGTTTATTACTATGATAGATAATATTATATGAACATCGCGTGTAATTTTTCACTCTTTGACAAGCAGTACCTAAAGGGCTAAATAAATATTAGTACAATCGAGAGGAGACTGTTCTGATAACTTAACCAGATTTTTGATCAAAGTGTTTCTGATTTTCACGTTCGCTTTCAAATTGATTTGATTTTAAACAGGAAAAAAATGTCGTTTTTGAAATATGGGTAAAGCAGCTTATAAAAAGTAGATAATAACGAAGAAATAGTAATAGTAATTTTATATCTGAATTATGCTCTGTTTAAAAAATATAATATATTAATAATTTGATATATGAAAAACATGTTTAAAAATACTAAACAAGTAAATATTTCAAATATTTTTTGCTTTATAGTTATTCAGATGTATAACGATCTTTGTAATTTTTAATAAACCATAATTATATGGTTAACATATTATGTTATCGTGTTTTTATTTAATTACTAATCATCACATTAAAATATTTGTTAGCCATTGGGAGCGTAAAATTTTATACTGCGATAAAAAAATGTTGTAAATTAATTATTTATAAATGATATGAACGTGATATATAAATAAACAATATCTAGGTGACCGAACTATGCTGATCGGTGTCTTATAAACAAAAACTGAAAAACAACTATTTACGTAATTATAATAAGATAATACTAAACTGAAATTTAAAATTACTCACCTAAACATAGCAATAAATTTAACACAACCAATTTAAAAGCCATCTTTTTAAATATTTCAACAAAAGTATGACATAAAAATGTTTATGATCACATTAAAAACAATATAAATACAATGTGCGTATGAGTCTACAACTCGATTAGTACTGCTTGACAAAACTGCGTTTACGCCGCGACGCGCCACTTCGAAATTAATAAGTAATTTACGTTCGACAGAAAGATGGGCGATGATTTGTCACAGAATAATAAATCTGGAATTCTGGTTTCTTGATGTATGATATATTATATAATAGAAAAATATTAGTATTAGGACACAGATTAATTTCTTACGAGATTTCTCTCTATTTGGAGCAGCCCGACTGGTGGAATAACTCCCCTCCACCCTACAGAAGTTCGCTGCTAAATAACCTTTTGTTGTGTTCCTGTGGTGGTCCGGTGAAGCTGTAAAAGCCGCAGCGGCTCTGTTTTTGGATAGGGCCCCTAAGGCTAACAGTGTAGTTAGTTAAAAAAAAAAATCCTGCGGTGAGTAGGGTTTCAAGAGCTCCTTAGGGTAGAGAGGTTCAAGGTTGGCAACGCGCTAGTGATACATATGGTATTAAAATCGTTCATAGGCTACGGTCTTTTTAGTATAAAAAAAATCTTAAATTATTAACAAAAAATGTTAAATAGTATTATTGTACTACAAATTATAGTTAACCTCAATATAAGCAGTGAAAAGTATTCATTACATTAAATTAATATGTACAGAAAATAACAACATGGAAAACATATAAATTCAAATAATATACTATTAAAAAAAAAACGAACAAAGTTCTCATTTTAAATAATTAAATTATGTATGCGTTGCTAAATTAGAATTATATTTTTACCGTAGCACGGGAAAGTGACAGCATTGTCCTCTGATGCCAATCTGGTCATCGGTTTAATACCGACCTGCATAAATCTCTTCACGTTACGCTTGAAGGACCCGATTTCGTAAGGAACCAGGAAACAACTGACCGGCAGACGGTTCCATAGTTTCGCTGTACGGCTAAAATGAGACATTCCGAACTAAGAAATGTTACAAGTGACGTGTTATAGAATTATGTTCATATATTCGTAATTAGTAGCTTTTAAAGATACAATATTATGTTAAACAAACAAAAAAATATTTTGGCGATCTAACACAAACTAGGTCGTCTAAATTGCCAGCGAGACCTAACATAGGTATTATTTGCGATCGATATCGAACAGAATCTTTATAAAGCAGACCCTGCCGCTGTCGTTACAGGCAGCTTTATGGAGTTTGCGGTCTTAGTTCAAAGTGGATACCGAAATCCAATAGCTTCCCTTATAATATAATAACGTAAAAAAAATGTTTTTAATAAATACTTTAAAATGCCTTTTTTATTCGATATACTACATTATGAATCAATAAAGAAAGAGTAAACAAATTGTATGATTTTACTTGATTTATGAACAGAATATCATACTGCCAGAATATCAGTGCTACAGTTCTTGGGATTGTAGGTCTGCAACCTCATGCTGAGACAGGGATCTATTCGACCCCGTGTAATACTTCATTGGTGTTTTTGTATAAATATTTTTCTTTCTTCTTTCTTTCTTTCACTTTAGCATTTTCAGGAATCCGAAATTGTAAAGACATAATAGAACAAACTTTTTTTACAAACAAATGTGAATATGAGCAGTTTTGTATTAATATAACCACGCATTCTATTAGTTTGAAGTTGGATGAATATTCGGTTAGATGGCTCTGGAATCGTGCAGTGAATGATAAAAGTATTATTAATTATTATATTAATGCAATTCTACACAAGAATAAATTTAATTATTCTGTCAAAAACACCGGATAAACATTTTAGTAATCGAACGGAAACATGTAAAAGCAATAGTGCTTATTCCTATAACATATCTAAATAGCAAATGCGTTTTCAATTAATCATTGTAATTACCTACCACTCGACGTTTCAATTTTGCATATCGGCTACCGTATTATTTCGTAGTTGGAACTGCAATCAATTTTGAAAGTTTGTAAGGTAAAGATAAAGTGCAAATTGGCATATTAACTTACGACATAAATTACAAAGATGTAATAATTCATGTATTAAACAGCCGTAATAATCAGTGCGCACTAATTGAACGAACGTATTGTAATCAAACTGCACTTAGATGATAAATGTTTTGACTCTATTTAAGAAACATTTAACAAATATCGATTTGTTTAGCCTATTATAGTTTTGTTCAGCATATAATTTATTATTTAAAATTTGGTGCATCTATCTACACTTTTATACAAGGTGTCCAGAAAGGGTATCGGGTATTTGTTTTCGCGCCATATTCGAAACGGGGCGTCTAAAGGGTGCGGGGAGGGTTCGTGGCGTCCGCCATTTTGTGGAGTTTTAGTCACGATGGAACAGTACTCGGGGACGCATCGCGCATTTTGCGTACGAGCGTATTATCGTAATGGTGATTCAATAGTGACTGCTCAACGTATCTATCGTGCGGAATATCGGACACGCCACGCGCCAAGTGACGATAGCATTAGGAAATGGATCAGGATGTTCGAGAATACAGGTGCGACAGTTAAAATTCAAAACTCTGGTCGTCCTCGTTCAGTTCGCGATGAAGAAACAATTGAAGAAGTTGAGGCGTCGGTTCGTCAAAATCCGTCTTTATCCATCCGAAAGCGAAGCCAAGCGTTGAACATCAAAAAATCGTCTTTACATTCGATTTTAAAGAAAGACTTACATCTAAAAGCCTATAAAATTCAATTGGTTCAAGAATTGAAAAAAACGGACTATGCTAATCGACTGAATTTTGCGAACGAAATGCTGCAGCGATTTAACAACTTTAACAACATACTGTTCAGTGACGAAGCAAATTTTCACCTGAATGGTCATGTTAATAAGCAGAATTGACGGTACTGGGCAGTGGAGAATCCGAGACGAAAGCATGAACGACCCCTGCATAGCCCAAAGGTCGTTGTTTGGGCCGCTATGTCTGCTAAAGGCATAATTGGCCCTTATTGTCATGAAGATCAACGAGGCCGAGCAATTAATGTGAATAGTGACCGTTATTGCGATATGTTGCGAAATTTTTTGGTCCCAGAGTTGCAGGAGTTTGCAGGTTTCAACTCAAGAACATGGTTCCAGCAAGATGGGGCCACTTGCCATACCTCAAATGACTCAATGGAAGTTGTTAACGAATTATTCCCTAATAAAGTCATTTCGCGAAGGGGTAACATCAACTGGCCTCCCAGAAGCCCCGACCTTAGCCCGCTTGACTATTTTGCATGGGGATACCTTAAAAGTAAGGTTTATCAAAACAATCCGACGAATCTAACCCAGTTAAAGCAAAACATCAGGTCAGAAATGGCAGCAATATCGATAGCTATGTGTCAACGTGTTATCGCCAATCTTCGTTTCCGTTTAGAAGAGTGCCAGCAACGTAACGGTCATCATTTGGATAACATCATCTTTTCCAAATAATTCTCCAATTCATATGCTAATAATAAACAATAAACTTTTTTATTGCATACAAATAATTTTTGTTTCATTGAACTTACAAATACCCGATACCCTTTCTGGACACCTTGTACTATGTTAATACAATAAAGCAGAAAGTTTTTTGTTTGTTTTTAACAAGCTAATCTTTGGAACCCAGTCGGATTCGAAAAAATATTTTTGTATGTGATAGGTAGATTCACGAGATATAGTATAGAATAGGCTATCTAACATTAGACTACACCTCTCAGCTAGCCTTAAATATTGATTTTTGTTAAGTAAGTTGGAAGTGAAAGCGTTTCCGAACTGCTTTATCCGTGTGCGCTAGCGTTAGGTTAGTGATACGTTTATACAATGTTCTACAAAATTATTGGTTCTTAGAATATACAAAAGCTACCAATAGCGTCTATATACATATCCTTGTACTTAAGCAACAATAAGGTATTTTGTGTCAAAAATTTGTTGAATGTTAAAAAGTGATTTAGGCAGGCATATTAATCCTTACGAATAAAAGTTACATATTTATAAAGATAATTTTATGAAGTGAACTTTGCCCTTTATAGCATGATATTATTTGGAGACATAGTTTACGAGATAATGAAAAATTAAAATATATTATAATTAAATAAATGCAAACCGTGACTGACTGACTGATCTATCAACACATAGTTCAAACCACTGAACGGATCAGGCTTAAATTACAAGTACTAATTACGAGGTAGGCATCCGCTAAGAACTTATTTTTTAAATTTCAACGGGATTCAAATTTCTAAGGGAGTTTTTTTATCACGGGTCCAACCGTGGGACACAGCTAATTAAATATATGAGAAATTATACTTGTTGTATCTACAAACAATATGCGGTTGTGGTGTCCTTTACATGTTCATTGCTTTCATGGCTCGTCCACAGTGTGACATCGGATCCTAACATAACTGTGAAGCGTCGTTTCGGTAAAACAAATATGTGAATATGAGTTCAATCGAACAACCGTCAGGAGTTATAGGTACGATGACTAACAGACGTAATTATCCGTGTGCCAAATTTCAGCCCAACCCTTTCAGTGGTTTGAGCTTTGTGTTAATAGATCAGTCAGCTAGTCAGTCACGGTTTCATATATATTTATATTTAGATGAGGAAATAAGTAAATTTATTTTAGTAAATCAAACTTTCTAATTTATTCGTGCATAAAGCTAAATAAATAAATACGCTGTGTTGGTACCTATTAATTATTCTTATTTATATGCACATATCTATTAAACCTAGTAAAATCCTGAAATAAATATTAGTGTAGATGAAGATGGGAAGTTGGCATAACACTAATATGGTCTCATTCATGAAATGTGAGTTCATATATTTAAAGAAAATTAGCCTAGAGGTCGTAAGCGCGTCTGCTATGCTCGAAGTCCTGGTTTCGATTCCCGGGTTAAGCAAAGTGTTATTAGGCTTTCTATGTATTTCTCAGCAGCAGCTCGAAGTTTGACTTTGTGCTCGATTAAAGGCAATAAGCTCGCCTCTCTATCACATAGGACCTAAAACATACACGGCGAACTGTGGGTGTACATTAGTACACCTCTGCCTAAGTCTTCTGAGGATACAGGCGTGATAGTATGTATGTATGTGGATTTTTAAACAAACGTTTCTAAGTTTTCACAGGCCAGACCACCTATTGATTGTTTTTCTTTGGATGGTTTACTTTTTTTTGGTTGCATTCCTCCTTACCTAACATTAAATTGATTACTGATAGTTAAAAAATAGTATGTAGGTACTCTACCAATATAATTAGCACAATAGAGTAATTCGCTATTAACACCCAGAAATCTAGGTATATATACAAAACATATGTACCTAATAAAACTAAAATATATAAAAACGATGGCTTAAAATTTATACGCAAAAATATCCTTTACCCCCCAAAATTTGCCAATTAAAATAATTATGGAGCTTTCGAAACTTTTTACGGCACAAATTTTGCAGAATGAATCTCCGATAGTTAATCCGGGGCTTGGAACAGAGTGAAAGAATAATTAAGGGAGCTATTACCGGGGGACATTCAAATATGCAATTTATACTCATTAAAACAATGTCGGCGGTCGCATAAATCACTCTGCTCCATTAGTGTTTAAGTGGTTTAAATGAACATTTTAATTTTAATGCGACTGAAAAAAGTAACCCCGAAACAATATTTCATTTAAAAATATGTATCTCATAATGGAGACAAACATCTTAGCGTTCCGATGGATTCACCGTGCGGGTGCCGGGTCCATCGTGTAGCAGACAGACGCAATACGAGCAGGTAGGTTTAAGGGGCCTCCTTATGTTGCAAATCAGCGCTCACCTTGACTGCCCGCGATACCCTCCCTGCCAAGCCTGATTTGGTAAGAACCTGTTAATGCTGCTTTACATACCCGTTCTAAAATATAACTTACTGCAGTTCTCGACAGGCCGAGGTCTTTTAACAAGTTATAGAGAGATTTCGTTGGAATACCTCTCGCTCCCACTTCCACCGCATATAAGTTAACCGCATAGCCGTTCTTGGTTAACTCGTTACATAGATCGTAATATTTATTCAGTTTTATTGCGTGGTCTGTTAGGTATATTAGTTTCCCACGGTACAGTAAGCTCTACAAGTACTATACGCTTGATTTCTCGAGAATAAAGAAATATGTCTGGTCTGGATGACGATACAACCACATCCTCTGGGATTTTATAATGTTTTTCTTATGTGTCCACTAAGATAGACCAATCAGGTGCAAAACCTAGGATTGAGAAAGGCTTACTTTTAGCATTTACTGTTGAGCCTTCTTTGTCTCCTGTTAATGGTCAATCCTTTTTGAGCTCTAGCTACCGAAAGACTTACTGTTTCACGTATGAACTGAAGTACTCTATCATGGCGACGTGAGTAGTGACCCCTATCAAGAAGCACCTTGCATCTTACTAATAAGTGTCTGGCTGTACCTTTTTTTTTTTTTTTGAACTGACTACACTGTTAGACGTAGGGGCCCTATCCAAAAACAGAGCCGCTGCGGCTTTTACAGCTTCACCGGATTTGGTCGCCTGGCTGTACCTATCGCCTCACCACAAATATAGCAAGATTTTTCAGAGGCTTTCCCCCACCTTACTAAGTTATTCTGGTCTGGGAGGGTCATTTGGAAGGCATTAAGGTTAAATTTAGTAGGGCAGGAGACCAGTCATATAACAAGGCGCGCCTATTTAGTGCTACTGGGATGTAGAACTCGCCTATGGCTAACCACTCGTTTTGGATTTCTAAATTCATTGCGTGCACTCTATAGGTGCTATATTTTATTTAATGTCATGTAAATCCAAATTTACTAAATCTAACAGTAGGTAATATTATTAATAGCTTATAAACTCTTTTTTCTTCTTTTTGTCCCTTATCCCAATTAAGTAGGGTCGGCATAACACGTTTTCCTCTTCAACTATTCTCTACAAACAGTATTAACTAGCAAAGAAATTTATTTTGAGATTTCTCTCTACCTGGGGCAGTTCGTCTGGTGGAATACCTCCACCCTACAGAAGATCGCAGTCAAACCTTGTGTTGTGCCTGCGATGAGTAGGGTTTCCAGAGCTCCTTGGGGTAGGGGGGTTCAAGGTCGCTAACACGCTAGTGATACCTATGGTATTACAAGCGCCCATAGGTTACGGTAGCCGCTTACCATTAGCCGGGCTGCATGCTTGTTTGCTACGTTTGTTGTAAAACAAAGACATAATTCTTCATACAAACCATCCATATCTTTTTCGGTCTTTCTCTACTCCTGTATCCGTCCAACTTCATACTGAACAATTTTATTGTTAGGTATATGACCTTAATATCTTTTCTAATAAGCCCAAGCTACTACAACCTATCATTCCACAGGTTCTCTGTGACTGATGACCTATTTTTATACTTCCTCTGATATATTCATTCCTGATCTTATACATTCTAGTTACAACCACTCATACATATTAACATTCACATCACTGCTTCATGTAAACTTCTTTGATCCATCTCTTTCGTTACCCAACACTCAGATTCATACATCACTATATATCTTGTAATGTATTTTTTAAATTTAATTAATCTCTCGTGTTAGAACCCGTACATTCCTTCCTTTATAATCTTTACTACCTCGGCCACACCTAACAACGCCTTCTTTAAACAAAAAACAAAAAGCCACGCGCTACGAGCGGTAGTTAAAATTATCGTCCTACCTTCGAATGGTTACCGAAATTAACAAACATACGAACATTGAGCTCGGACTTCACAAACCTCAGGGATCCATAATACTATCGATAGTGTTTGATGTGCATTGCCTAGAAGGCATGTTAACCAGCATCAGCGAGCCCGAGTTGAATGGCTGACATATCTATTGTTCCAAACTCCTTCCCCGCATGCTATGGTTAAAATAATATAAAACCAATACAAATGCAATGAAGTTCCCGTTAAAATAAAATTAAAAATATTTCAACTTTATCGGAATTCGATCTAACAACTTACCATTTTTATAATCAGAAACTGTCAACCGAACCAAGAATTTTGAGAAAGTCTTAATAAATTGAAGTAGAATTCAATATTTTTTTCTATATAAAATAATAATAAAAACTTAATTGTATCGTGCATGGACATTGGGCATATTACTGTGAGTTCGAATCCGTACAATAAGCCTGAGTTTTCGGTGAAGGAAAATCATCACCATAGTGATAAGGCATTTTCTAAAGCTGGCTAACCACATGCAAGTTCTAAACTTATCGTCACAAAATCCTATAGGCGTCTATCGGCAGATGCACTTGAGTACTAATTTTCCCACTAGGCTTACCATGTTACCATCATCAATCAATAATATCAATCAATCATCAATTAATATCAAATGAAATTATAGCCAGACGCTATAAAGAATTTGAAAAGAATAACAGAAATTCAGTATAAATAAATTTTCTTACAATTTGTTATCAAAAACAATTAATAGCGGCTTATGTTAATACTTCTTTGCATTAAGGCGCTTAAAATGGTTCTATAAACTCTACTCTGCAGGTACTTTTGAGCTTAAAAACGGTTATGTAAACCTGTGTTCATTAAAACCTAACGAACTTTAGTTCCGGCTTTCAGGGGGATTACTGCGGAATACGTTTCCGGCATTAAACTTTTTTGTTTTTATCAAATTAACTGTATAGAGTGTTCATAAAGGTGATTTTAGAAACGAATTAAATTTAAAATTATAAGTGATTTCCATATTATCCTAAAACTTCCTTAGAATGGTCGTAGTAGAGTGACCATTAATTTACTAAAACATGACTAGAGTAATTTGAAAATATTAATAACACAGTAGCTTCAATAAATAAAGGAATAAACATGTCAGAATTAAAAAAAAAGATAGTTTCGAATTCAACTACATTTAAAATGGAAAAAATTGACACTGGCAGATTTGTAAATTACATCTTGTTAGACAGAAGAAAAAATCATATTAAATATAATAATCTAATAGCAGAATTATGGAGCATTCATGAATATGACAAGCAAAATGGGAATTTTTATCGGGATCTTTGTTTTTATTCATAAATTTATGTTATTTGACCCTACGTTGTGTAAATTTACGTGTAGCATTTTGCATGATAAAGCTTGGTTATTGTGCACAAGTGAAGTGATTTAGAAATAATGCATGGACCATGAATTCTGAGATGCCACAAAAACTCCCTAGAAATTTGTAACAAGGGAGCCACCATCTTATCAGAGCGTTGATACAACTTTGAAAATTAGAAAAATATTCTATTCACGTGACAATGGCAGAATTGTGTAACACGAAGTGCCATTAAAAAAACAATTATAATATACTCAACTATTAAGCGGGATGTGTCATCTGTGACAGCTGTTAGATTGTTTACATTCTTATAATGTGCGAAATATTCACAAGAGTCATTTAGCATAATTTATTAACCTTTGATTATATAAACGTTTCACATTTTCAAAGTTATTAACTATAAACAATATTTACGCAGTTATAAAATTAAAACAAATGATAATCCCGGCCGAGTTTCTTACCGACTCATAACAACACTTGGGATGTTTTCCAAACTAGTACTTAGTAGTATTATGAAGGTCTTAAGTACCTTCTTACAGCCCAAATTGAATAAAAGATTTTTCAATTGAATTACCTATCACTTAAATACATGGTACATCAATGACAATAAAATATCAAACGCTATGTTATTGAGATTTATTAAGTATTTAATAAGTTTAAAAGCAATTAAAGATAAGACGAACGAGAATAGTTGGTAGCGTGTACGGACTCCCCGTCGATCGACGTGACTTCGAATCCCTGCAATGAGCCTGAGCTTCCGCCAATAAAGCAGCCAAAAAGCACATTTTTTCAAACTTGGTGTACAAATATTATCTTATATTAATTACAATAAAACTTAATTTAAAAAAAAAAACCTATAAC
Organism: Saturnia japonica; assembly: GCA_033032175.1. Classification (NCBI taxonomy): domain Eukaryota; kingdom Metazoa; phylum Arthropoda; class Insecta; order Lepidoptera; family Saturniidae; genus Saturnia; species Saturnia japonica. The sequence goes on from CM065317.1 coordinate 3,806,850, forward strand.
CATCAGACAGAACGTAGCTTTCTATTAATAATATTTATTTTTGTTTAGTTTACGAGATTATACCATACATCCGAACTTACAATGTTTATCTCTATAATATTTGTGATGAGAATCACTAAGTATCTACGTACGATGTTTGAATTTAAAATTGCTTTCTTAAAGTTAGGCATTAAGTCATATGAAAGCTTCAATTTCCATCGAGTGCAGTTAGTAAAATAGATTCCTTTGCTCGAGAGTCCAAGGAAATCCTTCGTCAATTGAAATCTTTGTGGATCGTATGGAAAGCACCACGGATATAGTGGAGTATTGGAAGAGACAGATTTAAAGTAACTGATTTTTTTTAATATCTGACTATACTGTTAGCCTTAGGAGCCCTGAAGCCACTGCGGCTTTTACAGCTTCACCGAACTTGGAGAAAAGTAACTGATTTCGTTAAAGCCATTTAATAGTGGTGGGCGATCATGAATGATCTACATAATCGAGATAATTACTTAATACTGGTGTTGATTAGTAATTACTAATATTAGTGACTTCTATTTTTTAAACTACTTAACTAATTCTCTTTGTATATCGATAAGCTAAAAAAAGTTCGATCAGTCGTAAACAAGTTATTTATAAGAACTTGAAAACCGAAGAGCTAAAAAAATTATCAAAGGTCTTCCAGACTACCAACAACCCATGTATGAAGTTAGTTATTGATTTTATCAAATTAGTAATTACTAATGGTTTTAAACGAAATATCTCGAGACATCTTCATAATCGAATAATTGCATTATTATATCTAATAATGGCCCAGCACTACAAATTATCTTCATTTATTTATCTGGGTTTATATTTATAATTATAGTCTTACAAGTTCTTGCGCGACCGTCAAAGTTTCCGACAGACGTTGGCGGGGGCGAGGTAGTACTGACGATAACAGGGGCGGGTAATGTGGCGGGGAACGGAAACGCGTGTAATTGCGTGATGTAGACGCGCAGTCACAGTACATTAAAGTAAGCAGTATCACGTCTTCATACAAACGGCGGAAACGAAATCTAGGTACACTTTAGTACACAATAGTCGTGACAACGCAATTTATAATAATGACGAAATATTATTTTCCCTACTTCCTAGAATTTAAAATTGTTTTTGATTTATTAAACTTTAAGGGGGAAAAAAGACCTTGAAAAAAATATGTATATTCCTTTTTACTAACTCACAATCGCTTTTGAAACTAGAAATAAAACCCAATTAGATATGAATTTTAATAAAATAATTGAATGACAATTATGACAAGTAAATATGGCATTATCGAATACGTAAATAAGTAGCCCAAGAAACACAGTCAGAGGTCAGCCCCAGTGCGTGTTTATCTACCGAGCGGCTTTAGCTAGTTATTTCAAGAACACTGTCGAGGTAACATACTATTTACTTAAGTGTAATGCGTAGTGTAGTGACGTGTACCTCGCCCCCGCAAACGTCTAAAATCCCATGTCTAAAACATAGGACGGTCGAGCACGAACTTGTACGACTATAGTTTTACTATTAACAGGTGTGTTGATGGTGACAATCTCGTTGTAGGCGAGTTTCTATCCCTTTAGGTTCAAAGACATCTCTCTGTTTGGAAGTGTTTTTGGATTGTTTGGGTGTTTTTCAAGGCGATTCTGGTATTTTAAAGAGGTTATAATTTACTTTATCATTACCTTGTTCCTATGTAAAGGTTTGTGAATTTCTGTATTCATAATATACCAGGGGTACATTGACTTTATTGCGCAAGATAATATTTTGCATTTTTTGTAAACTTTTCAATAATCCATCACACAATTAACATCTTATACCAAATCCACCAAAATGACCAAGATAATCATATAATTTTAACAGTTTTATAAAATACTAGCTTTTGTAGACGACTTGGATCCCGTTTTATTCAAAATGAAATAACTCTTGCGCCACCTATTATAAACTGGTTGTACTAATGCAAAACCTTCGCGGATGTGGTAGGGGTTCCCTTTGGGGTTGGAGGGCTAAAGGTCGGCAACGCGCTTCATACTTATGGTTATTACAAGCGTCTATAAGGTTATGATAGCCGCTTAACATCAGATAGGCAATATGTTTATTTGCCACATTTGTTGTATAAAAAATGTGTGTACTAAAACGCACCTAAGTATCATTGCCATCGGATATATCTTAGGAAACATACAAAGAAACATTAATTAAGTGCTAAATTTTTAAAGTAGGTAGATTATTAACAATTTTGATCTGATATTACTGTAAAAAGTCAAAATGAAAATTAAACGATTAAACACTAGACACATATTTTAGATTTAGATGGTAATAAAATTATGATACTTTTATTTTGGTACAAGATACTCTAAATGAATGTTTTAAATAAAAATTGATGTTCCTTCCAGTAAAACATAAAAAGTGGAACGTTTCTATCGGAGATTAGCTTTGGAACCACAGGTCGCCCAAGGCTTTGATAGGCTTATAACTTTGTGAATCTCCTGACTATTGTAACTACCTATATCAGCATATGTAGGAGCGCTAGCTTATCGAATTGGAAGTTATGTGATAAGCAAAAACAAAACATAATTTTATGTATGTAAACACACTATTTTGACTAAGAAAAACCAATATCCATCCTCTAAAAAAATGTATATGTGGGAGAATAAATTTATTTTAGATTATTAAAATTATTATATTGACTTCCGGTAAAGTAGTGTAATTGACTAATGTGCTCTCGACGAGCCGTTTTGACAAGTAAACCTTGACATAAATACGTTCTCCTATATACAAAAGTACTCTGTGATATGTTCGGAAGGTCTGTCAACAGATGGACTTAGGTCCATTCCTCAGTGTGAAATCTTTGAGTCAGGCTACCCACATACAACACTACACACGTATGAACACACACACGTGCACACCACACAGGTACATAGGTTCTGTAAGGGACCATTTTTTTCTTTTTACACTAGTTAGTGTAGAAATACTTTCCAATCACTAAATACACATACACATGTTTCCTTCATTCCTCCCAGGAGGCGGGGAATATGTCTTTAAATATATGTTAGTTAGCTCGAATTATAGTAGTAGGCTAGTTTATTAGCTAGATCGCGACTTGTCCGGCCACTATGGCACTCCTGCGCAAGTTGTCCTCACTTTCGCGGCTGAGTGCCTTAAGTGCTCGCCCTCAAGTCCGGCGAAGCTGTCAAAGCCATTTGAGGCTTCAGGCCTTTGTGGCTAACTAGAAAAAAAAGCTGTGGACAGATCACAAGTTGTCCAGTCGCAGGCACGGCACGATAATGCTCCGAACTGTGTACACAGTTACAGATTGTCCACACATTTCGCTCCCACATATAAGTATAGGTTATTATGAATCATCACCTATGAAGGTTTTCTCACAAGTCATACGTGTTGTATGAACAGTGCACGACATTATTCAGTCTTTACCATTTTATGAAAAGAATAGTGTATTATATACTTATATAGCATTATTAGCTAGATCGTGACTTGTCCGGCCACTATGGCACTCTTGCGCAAGTTGTCCTCACTTTCGCGGCTGAGTACCTTAAGTGCTCTCCCTCAAGTCCAGTGAAGCTGTCAAAGTCGTTTGAGGCTTCAGGCCTTTGTGGCTAACTAGAAAAAAAGCTGTGAACAGATCACAAGTTGTCCAGTCGCAGGCACGGCACGATAATGCTCCGAACCGTGTACACAGTTACAGTCTACAGTGTCCACACATTTCGCTCCCACATATAAGTATAGGTTATTATGAATCATCACCTATGAAGGCTTTCTCACAAGTCATACGTGTTGTATGAACAGTGCACGACATTATTCAGTCTACCATTGTATGAAAAGAATAGTATATTATATACTTAAATAGCATTATAATATAAATGTAAAAGAGGTGTTCAATTTTACTGATTATAGAAGAAAAATTTAAAAACTTTGCAGCATATGTCTATTCTCTGGTCAGATTTCATTGTATATTTTAATTAGGGATTAAGTAATAATTACTGAGATTGGTAAATTAAGTTGAATTTTTTTATTTTATTCTAGATTGGCACCGATTTGTAATTTAAAAAATAATTGACTGCAATTACATAATATCTTCACTACATTAAAACAAGAAGAGGGTTAACAGGAAACTTTATGGTGTAGACTTTTTTATGAACATTTTAATAATCATTAGTCGATTTTTGATAACTCGCCAAAAGACGTTTGTCCATTTTATTGCCTTAACCAAATATTTATGACATGAAAAACAGATTTTATATTACATCTGACACAATATAATCTTTGGTAATAATATTATAATATATAGACGTCAAGGGTTTTAACCAAAGTGAAAACAACACGTAAAACAAAAGGATCATTTTTATATAATTTTGAAGAGTAAAAAGTTCTGGGCATTTCGCAAAGGAGATACTGTTAGGAAATCTTCTTATTCACGTAAGGAGCTTACAGCTTACCGGTAAGTCTGTGACAATCGAATGCGAACGAGATTCTGGGACGGGTTGAGTTGTCAACTTAAAAATGGAAATTCCTGTAATAATTCTTTATTTTCAATAGATTGTAGTAATTTTTGGTCGTTATAATATGAATCGTCATGCGACATGCACTGTTACATTATTGTTTAATTTCTGTTTTAAATAAAAATACTACGGAATTACTTATATTGCAACATCATAATCATCATCATCATCATTTCAGCCGCAGGACGTCCACTGCTGAACATAGGCCTCCCCCATAGATCTCCAGAGCGACCGATCTTGTGCGGCCTGCACCCAACATCATAATATTTACTTAATATTGTTATCTGATTATATCTACTAATATGAATAATATTACTGTATAATAATAATATAGGTACACATATATAACAAATGGTAATAAATAGTATCTATAGGCACATAATATAAAATTCATATAGTATTAAATTGTGGATTGAAATCGGTTATTAGTACAACATTATCGATCATCACCGAACATCGATAAATAGCTTCGAAATGGTCGTCTTTTTTATTTTTTTCAGAATCTAAAATAGTAAAATATCCCCAACAACTTTTTAACGAATTTGTTTAATTACTAAACAAATTGAATATGGATATATTTGTTTGTACATTGTAGAACATCGTAACACATTAATTTGAAGAAAATTATGAAATGTCTTTAAACAATAAAAATAATAACATGTTTTTAAATATTATTTTTGTTAACAAAATTATTATAAATGGTATTTTTTTTCGAAGTAGATATTTTATAATTTTATTGCTTAATATTTAAAGCTTTAAATATTTAAATAAGATGTAACGTAATAGCTTTCATATACCTTAAAAAGGAATAATAATTAACGCGCTTCCTTAATGCTTCACAAATGTTCTTTTAGTACTACTTAATCTATGTGAAAAAAATATAAAAGTATGAATTTCTAGGCGTTTGAAATCGCCAATACATCGTAGAAAGTGGCCCTTGCCCAGCAGTGTTATAGCAGTAGATGTTTTGGTATTAATAGTATCATATTTATTACTATATATGCCCGCGGCTTCGCTCACGTGGACTAAAGAATGCCATCGATCGGGCACAACGCGTGATACCTCATTTTAACCCCGCTCTCGGCTATTTTAAAGACAGAAATGCTTATTGTGTGTGTTTTTTAGAAGATAGGTATGTACTCTCGCTGACATTTTTGTAGGTTTTTTTAATGCCTACAATTATGTGATACATTAATTTGCTATATCTCTTATGGTTTACTCAGCGTAAGCCATTTAAACCCCCAAATTGATTCACTGTGACCAGATTTTTTATTAGTGCGGAACGCTTATTTTTATTAGCTAAATTACTTAAATGAATCCCTATAACATCAACTATCTACCAGTGAAAGTCCCGTCGGTTTTATCTAATTGTATGCATACGTTTTAACTTTATTCGACCAACTTGCCTCCATCTCCACTCCACTCCATCTCGCTTAGGATTGTTCTCACTTCCCGCACTTGGCTACGTACTTTCTAGATTGCTTGATGTTCATAGTTAAAGCACCGGTTCTTAGTGTCATAGCATGATGTTATATAGCCCATAAACTTCCTAAATAAATAGGCTAAGATATTTCTTTTTCAAATCTTATAGGTAGTTCCAGATATTAGCACTTGAAAGTGATTCTTGACACAGTGACGCTGCTGGCGAAGATGGTATCCACTCCAGTTAGAAAGAAGAATATTTCTCATGTGCCATTGGTAGAGAAAGAACTAATACAAAGGAAGTTAATCTAAATTAAAACAAACCTATAATTTTTACAAAGTGGCAACACAGCAGCGGTCCGCTTGAGCCGGTAAATTTAAATTTCACCGGTAAAATACCGTTTCGTGAACTGAGTGAATTAATTCAGACGAATGATAATCGGGACACTTTGCGATTTGAAGGTTGTAAGGTGCCAGGTTGCTGTCCCGAATCTTAATAAGCTCTTCCCTTCTATAATTTTGAGTTTTTTTTTTTACAATAAAACAAATGTTGAGATATAATTTAATACGACATGACATTCTATTACGCCTGTATTCCTCGAAGGGTTAGGTAGAGGTGTACTAACGTACATACACAGTTCGCCGGGTATGTTTTTAGGTCCCATGTAGTAGGGGCGAGCCTATTGCCATTAATCGGGCGGGCACAAAGTCAAATTCCGAGCTGCTACTGAGAATTTCATTCACTCTAAATTACTTAAAAAATAATTTAGTTTGATGTGACGTTACTAAAATTTCGGACACTTTTGACATGATCCTTGTTACATTCCCAAAGGGACATTGTTGGTTTTAGATTGGATTTTAATATAACTTCTAATGTTAGCAGTAGTATATAATTAAAATTTGTGGAAGTAACAGGTTAATTAAGCATTATCAATATATATTTGTATGCAAATTAGTTGATCTCAGATCTCAGTATGTTTGGACTACATATAAAAACGAATATGTATTAAATACATATATGTAATGAACATATTTTATAACTATATTTTGTCACTTTGTCCCACCAGTTGTGACGTCATAACTACCGCTCGGCGAATGACCTTTAAATACGCTGGGAGTTCGATGGTGTCCGGTGATGCTGTAAAAGCCGTCAGAGGCTTCAGGCTCCCTAAGGCTAACAATACAGTCAGTTCTAAAACAAAAAAAATCGATGGTGTAATCATTCTCGTTCTGTGTTCGTATATGGAAGTTGTTACTCTGCCAGTGTCATAGCAATTATTGGAAGTTGTTATGAGTTTATGTTTGATTTATATTTCTAAGTATATAATTTCACGGTAATTTTAACGTTAATTACATAATTAAATTGTTCATATTTATGATGACACAATTTTTGGTAAGGCTTGGTGTTTTACACGTCTTTAAACTAAGTAAACAGTAAAATTGTTTGTTTGAACGCACTAATGTTTGGATCTATCAATCCGATTAGAAAAATTGTTTTTGCATTTTATAGCCTATTTATTGAGGACGGTTATAGGTCACATATTTTTACGCTACAATTCTAAGGAGCGGAGCAATAATCGTAAACGTCAAATAATCTGGCAAGATGTAGGCAAGTACGGTAAATGAGAACAGCGATGATCGAAAAGATAGTCGATTAAATTTAACACGGGTATAACCGTGGAACAAAGCTTGTTAGAAAATAATCAAGAAAATCGGATAAGTACTTCTCGAGCTATAAGCACACAAACGGAGAGACAAACCTACAGTTCAACGCTACGTTTTATAGTATGTATTTAATGATGATAGAGGCTTTTCTTTACGGTCGATAGGTTTTATAAAATGAATTAATAATGTTCTCTCAAGGCTAAATCCTTGAAGAATTCCAGTACCTAGTAATTGGATGAAAGACTGAATGAACGATGAATAGCACCCGAAGGAATCGATATAATTTTCATAATAATGAGAACTCAGTTGATCTGAGAGTTTCCGAGGTCATTTATATCATTTATCATTTGATTTCAAGACAAAATAATAATAGGGAACGCGCGAGAAAAAAATCTCGGTCTGGTATAAAACGAACAAAGGCAGAGGGCAGCTTAATTTTCCGGTTAGAGGACCACCAGCAGCCCTTTAGACGCGAAACAGAGAATAAAAAAACGTAAGCCCCTATTTCGCTTTTCACACTTTGTCCTCTCGTAGATCTCTTTGACGGACATTTCTGTGATTCAACCTCTAACGGATTATAATGATTTCGTTGAGATTAAGTTCTTTTCTTCGCGTTTTCATGGAAGCATACCGTACGGTTTTTATTTAATTCAAAAATCTTAACAGCGTTCCATATGATTTCATATAATCTTTCTTTTTTCTTTTTATTTACTGGCAGCCTGTGTTTTATTTATTATTATGTATGTATTTATGTATTATGCCAATGTCACATTTATAAAATATTTTTTTAATCTTCAGTGTTCAAAGAATGCTTCGTTCAACAATATAGGGGGCTCTCATGTTAAAACTGTCGAAAAAGTTTTTTTTTTTTGTTATAATACGCCGAGCGCAGCTCTTTCACCCAGGTATTAGTACACTTTATGCGTCGAGTATACAAGAAAGTATTTAAGTAAAGTATTTAGTTTTTTTATAAGCAAAATGAATCATCAACTTATTTAGTTTGCAATAACTAATCGAACCTTCTGTCTCGACGGTTTGAAATAATTTTACTAAAACTAATCACTGTGTTCAAAGTAGTTGGCATAAATGATTTATTTAGTTTTTTAGTATAACCGAAATAATTGCTACACGATCAATGTAGTTCAAAATTGCTTAAAGATTTATTATTATTACTATTAATTATACAAAAAAAAAAAAACAAAAAAAAAACTTGACTACAGATTTTACTGAACGTTTTTTCTGTCTGAAAAAAGAACTAAGTTACTTACAAGTCGTGCCTAAAGAAGTATTACTTCTAAAAAGTTATAACTTGTTAAAATGGAAAAAATCGAGTTCTTAATTAATTTAAGTAAGCTATGAGGAAATCAGGAATCAGTTTTAGTATAATTAAATTCCACTTCTGCATATCAATGTTTACTTTATTATTAGTTTCATATCTGTTCTAGAAGTCGTTTTGAAAACTACTGTAGTCTAAACCAGTTCAAAATATCAATTATAAAATGATGAAATATAAACTACCTATATTACTTGCCATAGTAAACAATCGTGAATAATCGTGAAAGTAATTCCTAATTAAGGTTAATCCAAAGTAATGGACTATAAAAACGCATAATACTCATTAAACACACGGAAATTTACACGCCCCCCTAAATTAATACATTCGACAATGATAGAAGCGCACAAAAACTCCACCGAGTAACGCCTGGCTCTCATGTCAATGGTACATTAAGGGTTAAGTCGTTCGACTAACCTTATTTCGTTGGGCAAAAACATTAAAAGAAAATGTGACCGCGGCAGGCGCGGCGTTGAGAACTTTGAGTCTGGACATTCGACTAAGTATTTTTAAACACTGCAGTGTATCAGGTAATTACTATGATGATGATTTTTAAATTTTTTAAATCCATTGTTCTTCGCCTCTCTCATGCCTACCTGCATTAACATCTCTTCACGTTACGCTTGAAGGACCCAATATAGTAAAAAGGAGGGAACACATCGGCCGGGAGATGTTTCTAGAGCTTGACAAAGATAAGACATAGATAACTTTAATTTCGTGTCGAGATGATGGTTACTGTAAAACTGTGACTCCGAAGCCTAGCGTGTGTGTGGTTCTGTTGTGGAATGGAGAGGAGGGAGTTATATCAAATAACTCTTTAGAACACTCACCAAATCTACTGACAGTTTACCATCTCACTAGATTGTTTATAAACTAACTATTCATCTTATTACATATTAACCTTTTTGCAAAAATTAGGGGAACTTAAGATTTTTTCTCTACTACAATGAATATTACAAGAAAGAGGTTTTATTAATTTGACGATGTATTGGCATATTATTTGAAGCATCCTGGCATGATTCTTTACATTCCAAATTGATTTTTTTTTTAAATTAACAAAAGGAAAATAATGAATAATCTAAAATTGCTTTACTAATGGCGCGAATTGTTGAAACTGTTATTACTCATTACTAAAAATTTTAAACTTTTTGGATATTTTCTGTAAATGAAACAATTTAATCTTTCTTTTTATATTAAATACCACTTTCCGATATGACTGATAAAGCGATATTTAAGGGCCCGTAAAATTATAGCTCTACTTGAAGAAAGTTGTTGTTTCAGCGGCTAAGTGTGTGTCGTTCAACTGTCCAGAGGACTTGGCAACGATATCAAGTGACCGACTCGGTTAAAAGAAGATCAGGTTCGGGATGCACAGAACTACGAAATGAACGTTGCGGAATCGTAAAGCGTTAAGTTCGGAAATAAAAAAGAGCATTGAAAAGGAAAGAGGAGAAGAAGTTAATTTGTTGAAAATCAGGAGGAGACTTTTGGCTGCCAATATCAGTAGCTACCCTACATTACTCCATGAGCTCCGTGTTACTCGACTTCATTGCTCGAAACTATGCTTCATGGACTTTGGAGAACTGGCACAAAGTATTGTTTTCTGTTGAAGCTAGAATCTCTATGTGCAGAGAGGACCGACGCCGACGAGTGCTGCGAAGATCACGGGAACGCTATGCGGAAGTGTGTTTTGAAGAAAACACTTCATATGGCGGAGACTTCGTTATGTTTTGAGCAGCAATGAATTCGACGGGGCATATGGAGTTAGTTTTCATAGAAAATGGAACATTAAATGCACAACAGTACATAACGGAAGTCCCAATTCCACATGCACAGCCCGCATTGACTGTTCTTAAGGAAGGTTCCACTTTTACGGACAACAATGCTCGACATCACCGTTATTGCGACGTGGAACTGTACATGCAAGAAGTTGGAGATTCATCGTTTCGAATGAGCTCGAAGTCCTGACCTCAATCCAATTGAGCATGTCTGGGATATTCTAAAGAGAAGGGTAAGATCAGAGCATCCTGCTCCACAAAACATTAGGGACCTAAAAAAAGACATTGCAGAAGAGTGAAAACGTATTCCTCAAAACGTTATTTAAAATATCATGGACAGCATGCCCAGAAGAATTCAAGCCTTGATATTAGCAACAGGAGATCACAATCGTTATTAGTTAATTAAAAAAAACTAAATAAAGTCTTCTTGTTTTTATTGCTGACTACTTCTTATTGTTTGAACGTGTAACATCGGCTTTATGAAATTAATCGAAAAATTTAAATTACGTAAATTTCCTTAGGTGATTTGTTTTCATTGCAAAGGAGTGTATATTTGTAAATTTCATATCACTACTTTTTCTCTTCAATAATAGTATCGACGCGGATAAACAAAAAACCGGATTCGTTTCCAATTGAAAACACAAGTAATTTTTAGTGGTTTCGAGTGAAATTGAAAATTGCTTTTGACCAATATGTATGTACAAAAAGACACGGCAATTTTTCAGTTCAACGGACTATGTGGCTATCGCCTACATACTCTCAACTATAATCATTGCACTGTACATACATTTCGGGTATAGAATGACAATAAAGAACTCAGATAGCGTAGGATTGATAATTAATATTTGGTGATATATCTATTTATATAGTAAATGGGTAAATATAACTCTCTAATTACTTACTTATATTTTACTTCTCAGAGCTATAAGTACATACCAAAGTCTTACTTAACTAAATCTTAAGCGATTGAATAGGAACTTTTGTAGGAACATATCAACATGTGTAAAAAATCGTGGTGAATCAGTTAGTCACAAGAGATATATCAAATTAATGTAATATATAATTGTAGATATTAAATAGAGTTACAAAAAAGTCAGCAAGAGCATGTATCTGTCTTCTAAGGATCACCCACAATAAGAATTTTTGTCTTTAAAATAACCGGGACCGAGGGTAACACGTATCGCGCGTATGCCTGATCGACGGTATTCTATAGATCACGCGAGTGCAGCCGCGGGCACCGCTAGTATTTACTAAAATCTCACTTTATGTTGATGAGGCCTAAGATGGTGACACGCTAAGCCTACGGGTAAATGGTTCTCAAGTGCGGCTGCCGGAACACAACTATTGGGGCTTGGAGACAGACTTTCAAATTGCATCAGCTAGCCAGGTGGGTATTAGAAAATACGTTACCATCATGATATAGTTTTCCACGATGTTTTTCGTCAACGTCAGGCGTAGTAAAGGGATTCGAATACACGTCGATCGATGCGGTGGCCGTACAAGCTAACACGCTAGCACTGAGCCTAGTGGCCTCACAAGTGCAGCTGCCCGGACAAACTTTAGTCATAAGCATCTATATATTCGTAAATGTGTTCTGATAATTGAACTTAAGGGTGTTAATGTGTCGACTTTCAATTCCCGAGGTTTTTATTATTATTTTTAAGACCTAACTATACTGTTAGCCTTAGACGGCTTTTACAACTTCACCGTGGCTTAGAGGCGAGCGCCTACGGCACTTCTCGGCTTGGGCCGTTGCCGTAGTTACAATTAAGCCGCGATCTGGCTAATTCCCTATCCATAGACATTCGAGCTAAACTAACTTAAACAAATATGTAGGTATACATATACCTGCCATCTAGGAGGAAGAAAGGAATATGTGTATATGTATTTAGTGTTCTTTAAAATGTTGTCTAAGTCTAACTATTACAAAAAAAGAAAAGGTCTCTACAGAATCTATGTACCTATGCGGGGTGTATGTAGGTAGCTAGTGATTGCAAAGGCAGTGTCACATGTATCGCGCGAGCGGCTGCAAGACTCAGGGGCTCCACACCGAGGGAACGGACCTAGGCTTAAGTTGCCATTCCCGAGGTATCCCTAATAGTTGCTGGACTTCAGTGGCAGTGGGTGGTGTACATAACTCGTAGGAAAGATGGTAAAAGGGTTTGAAGAGTTTCTCGAGTGGCGACCACGCACTGAAAGGTGCACTGTGGGTAAACATTTCATAAAACCGGGTTGAAGGTTGCAAGAACTAGTTGGAGGCAAGGATCCGCAGGTGATCATTAGGGGACATGTCTGTAGAAAACGTCTTTTGGCTACGATGAAGATGATGATGAACACGACAAAAATTGAAATAATATTGTTCCTGGTAAGAAATTATTAAAAAGGAAACAAAAAACCCGACTGCAACAAAAACACAAATTTCTATTTTTGCTTTTAATTTGATTCCCAGACGCCTTACGTAGTTGGGTAATAAAAAAAAACTCTGAACTTTCCATCAGTGATAAAAAAGGATATTAAACTACGCATTTTGACTTAAAGGGCATTCCACGTGAAGCGGAGAGGTAAAAAATGCTGATGTTTCCGATTTCAGTATAAACTCTGGGTAAGGAGTTTAAAGAAATTTGAAGTTTTGACTCACCAGCAGGTTTCACTATATACTGTACATCGGTTATTTAATCACGATTCAACTCACCTATAAATAAAATATTACCTTATCGTTGTCTGCCTTTAGCGATTCAAAACCATATGCTTACTCGAGAAATTGCGCGCTACACAAGAGAAGTAAACTCAAGCAGTGTGTAGTTGGATTAGTTTAATACTCTCAACAAAAGGGATGTTCGCTGTAGCAAATATTTTATGACATTATACGTTGCGTATCAAGTTGCATATTGTTTCCTTCCGAGATGAGGGCCACAATAGCATTATGTTTTAGCTTTCGTTCTCAGCTCTTCGATACTGGACAAAGTGTGAAGGTGCATCTTCAACGATTTTATATTACTATCATCCTGCCCCGACTTTGCACAGGTAGCAGAGTAATTACATATAAACTCCATTGGTTCAAACGGAGCACGCCAGTAAAGCTCCTAGTCGGCATGAATTTTTCCGACTTCTTCAATGAACAACGTCATATTTGAGCCAATTTACACAAAACCTGAATGAATTATACACCTAAATCTTTCCCATAAATCACTCCGTACATTTATAAAAACCATATAAAAAATCATTTTGTAGTTTTTGAGTTTATAGCGTTCAGATACACAGAAAGGCGCGGTGGGAGACTTTGTTTTATAATATAGTATAAGGTATGATATTCATTCCAATCGGACAAACAAGTCAAGAATTCGATTGCGATGAAACTATGGCACCTAAGTTGTTGTACGCACGAGAAAGTTCTGTATCAACTAGTTTAAAATAGATGACACGCGTGTCTACTGAAGTTACGTTGAAGTCTAGTAAGAAATAAGAATAACAAATTATTAATTTAAATGGAATGGAATATAAATAAAGTTGTGACTGTATACATAGCTAGATGCTAGTATCACAAATGTGTCGCAGATTTCATCATCATCACTTAGCCGAAAGAGGTCTACTGTTGGATATAGTTCTCCACTAATGATCGCCACAATGCTCAGTCTTGCGCTGCTTCACACACTATTCACCATATCGTCGGATGCAGATTTTGGAGAAAAGAAATTATATCCTCTATACTTATAACAATATTAGTATTTAATATAATAAAGTGGAAAAGTCTGTCTGTTTGTTTAAGCATGCTAATCTCTGGAACTACCAGTCGGATTCAAAAAATTATTTTTGTATTTAATAGCCAGATTCACGAGGAATAGTATAGGCTTATAACTCTTAGATAGCCAAAAATATTTATTTTTCTTAAGTAAATCGGAAGTGGAAGCCCTCGCGAACTACTTTTTCCGCGTGGACTGGCGTAATGGTTAGTGATACATCAATACAATGTTCTACAAAAATATTTGTTCTTAGTATATCTAAAAATAGTCCGCGATACTATATGCCTATCTATCTCTTATATATAAGCCACAATAAGGTATTTTGTGAGAAATATTTGATGAAAATTAAAAAGTGATATTATGAGCATTATTTTTAGGTATGGCATATAATCCTTACGAAAGAAAGTTATTTCATCATCAAGAAAATTTTATGAAGATAATTTTTTCCATTTAAAGCATGTTATTTGGACGCATAATTTGAGAGATAATGGAAAATTAAAAAAAAAATAAACACTCGGCTCGGGTCTCTATGTATATAGTAGTAGTGGTGCGAACAAGCCATGCGATGTGACGCATGTGGCTGTCAGATAAAACGTTATTTATACTGAAGTATTATAAATCATCGACCAGTGATTTCGTTTAAATTATATACGGGTGAAACCACGGGGCACAGCTACTGTCTAAATAAAATAGAGTCTAAGCATAATACACCCGATGCGACTTTACAAGCTAGCACCCACTTACTACCGATCTAACACTTGACGCTGTGAATATAACGTAGGCGTCAAACCCAGAGATTTTTAAAATACAAATCCAAGTTAAACTTTTTCTGAGTGACGTGTGAAAAATTACACGTTTTAAGTTAGCAGAGAAATGTTAATTTTAACAATAAATATTTCAATTTATATAACATGGTAAAACTTGCCTTGCGAACAGGTAGGTCTACAATAACGAAAAAAAGTATAAAAAGTTGTTAAGATTTTTCTAGTACCCAATCATCATGTTAAGTTCCTGCTAGGGTAGGCAGAAAGTGTGGCACATTTGTCTCTATACTTTGAAGTCTATTTTGTTTCTTGCTCGTTCATCTATGTTTTCATGCAAACGCTTCAGTTCCTCTCATCCTGCAGTCAGTACGTATACGTTGTTTAGTTTAATCTGTAAAAGTCAATTTCGATAAGTGCCTGTTTCTACTTTCATATGCTCTGTTCGTCTATTCGTCGTTCGTGACTCGTATCTATTCGTTTTTGTCGTTCTGAACTGAAATCTTCCATGCTTATATTGGTATTTTAATTGCCTAAGGCTTGTTAACATTTATTTAGAGCGAAAATATCAAGACATGTTAAAATTAAATAAATAAAAACCCATGTTGAACGCGTAGCTCTATATTGGTGTGGAACGGGGACGATGACATGGAGAGACGGAGAAAGATTAGAAGCTTTCGAAATGTGGTGTTGGAGGAGGATGGAGAGAATTAGATAGATAAAGAAGATAGAGTGAAGAGGTATTAAACATGGTAAAAGAGAGGGTGGATTTAAAAATTTGAGATTTGCCTTAATTATTGATTTTTGTTACGTAAGTCGGAAGTCGAGGCCCTCCCCGAACTGCTGATACGTAAATACAATGTTCTACAATAATATTGGTCGTTAGTATATTTAAAAAAAGTCAGGTATAGCATATGCCTATCTCTTATACATAAGCCACAATAAGGTGTTTTTTGACAGAGATTTGTTGAAAATTAAAAAGTGATTTATAAGCGTTATTTTTAGACATGGCGTATTAATTAATCATTTACGAACAAAATTACTTCACCATAAAGACAATTTTATGAAGTTAAATTTTGCTCTTTAGAGTATGCTATTTGGACACATGGTTTAGGAGACACTGAAAAATGAAAATAATTTGTACTTGCGAGAACAACAGTTATGATAGACTACACGGGTGCGTTGCGGCGCGGTGTTTGTTGGATAAAATTAAACACGGATGAAACCGTGGGGCACAGCTAGTTTTATATATAAGACCCCTGGATACGCAACTTTTAAGCATTACTTAATAATTTTCCTCTAATCTTCAAATATGGCTCTAGTGAATTCCTAGTTAAAATTATGCAGGTTTTTTTTGGAGTAATCTAAATGATATTTTTCATTAGGTTAGGTTTAGTTTCAGTTGGTTCTAAATTTCTCGGAGACCTTGCTCTACTGCTTCATCGTAACTACGGTCATGTATATCGATAAATAATAAGGTAAACACAAAGTAACATCCTATGAATTTGCATGAAAATCGTGTTGTTTTTTATTTAAAACACTGCACGTACGTTCGGTTGAACAATTACTTGGTGCGAGCGCGAATACGAATTGTGTTATGTTATTCAAATAAGGATTCTTTATGACGCTAGTACCTACCTTGTCAGAGTTTACGGGACACGGGCTTTTAAAACAGTTCGTTATTTTTCCTATTTATCATCTTGTGTATGCATATTGCATTTTTATTTTGTAAGAAAATGTTTAACGAATTTTTATTGACCGAGTCGAGATTTTTGTAGGAGTGCGATTGAAGGTTGAAAAGCTTGATTTTTTTCTTGTATTTGTAATAATTTAATTGATTTAAAATCAATGTTAGCCCGTCTGGACATTGCACGTAGTAAACCGGTTAACCATAATCTACATAAACCAATGAAAGAAAAATTTTCTAGGCTTGCGGTTGGAGTTGAATTCTAGATATCGTCACATAAAAAAAGCGTCATGCCCCTTCATGCAACCTTCTCCCTCTATCGCTTTCTCTTTCTATTATATACGAGTGTGTATGCGTGCGTGCGTGTGCGTATGAGTATCGAAATTCAAGCAGACAAGCATGTTCGCGACCGGTTGTATGTCAGGCGGCTGCTAAATTGCAAAACACTGCACTTACTATATAATTCAATAGTTTATCAGTTATTTTCTACTGTAAATAATATATAAAACTTACATCGATTTGTTCTTTGTGAATGGGATTAATTGATTATTGAATAATATTTCACTTCCAATATCTTATCCTAACTGCAAACACCAGGCTATTTCTAAGTATTAACAATGTTTCAGAGGATCTTGATTTATCATATTATTTAGTTATTTATATTATTATATAATTATAATTATATTATTATTTTGCTTAGTTTTTTTTTCTTGATCTTGCTCCATCTAAGTAAGGTCGGCTCATCATGTTTTCTTCCTTCATGTTGTGAACTGAGATTTGGTGTGGTTTACGACAGGTCACCACCTGTTTCACGTAAATCCACCTTTATGTGTGTCTAGCTGATGATATCTAAATAATCGTTAGGTTCTCTACAAGTGCTAGAGGTAACCCGGAGAATAAAACTTATGGATTTCGATATACCAATTTCAGAAAAAAAAAAACAAGTTATTTTTTAAAATCATGTCATCTGGTCTGCTTATTCATCACACGGGAGTGAGTACTTCACAATACATTTTCAATTTGAAGTTATAATTAAAACACATGATACCAGATTTAAATGTTATGTATGTATTTTCTTTCGTCTTAGTATATTCAACATAATACGACAATACTAAATTCGTTTGGATCCTCGGGGAGCATAAGATTTCCTCAGTCGAATTGCTCTGTCAATAACTTTTCTTTGCCGAATTAATATTGGACGTTGCTAATCTATTTAGTTCTGGTTATAGCAGACGATGTGAAGAGGGAATTTCGTAACACCCACTTGGCTAGCTTATAATCCTCAAGTTGAAAATCTGTCGCTGGCTGTCTATGTATGTGAAAATAGGTGTATTGCGGCAGAGATTCGAGAGCCAGTCCATCTATGGTCACATCACATCAAGTTAGTTTGTGGTCAATCGCTAAACCTAATACTAATTTAAAAAAAAGCTATTTAGGTACGTATTAGAAATCATTTCATCACGTTTTCATCTTTTATCATAAGTTCCGGCTTATTACATATTTAAACGAACTGCCAATAAGTACGTAAATTATTGTATCAAAATACCATTTAATTAAGTCACTAAACTATGAGAGCGATATCCACTCAAATGTTTTGCCCTTCACTTATCTCTAATTTAAATACTGTTTTTCTGTAATCTGGGCAAATTTGTCATAATTGTTAGCGATAATCTTTTAATTAATGCACAGTCCCGGTCATCTCTGCGTGGAGATTTGTATGTTTTAATCTTATTATGTTAAAATTTCAGCTCGAGGTCCTTTTTGTGAGTAATTAAGTGTTTTACAGTTATTGTTTTGTCCTTTTTTTGTTTTGATCACTTAGCGTGTTATGATGTCGGAGTGCTTTAACGTGGAGTGCCTCGTTAAATGTAGTTTGAATAAATATATTTTTTAGGCTTTTAATGTATAATTTCACTTAAGGACATTTTGTTATTTGCCTATAAATTTAACATATTTTATGTGTGTGTGTGTTTGTGTTTAAAAAAAATATTCTTATATGTATTTTATTTAACGTAATAGTCAATTGTCTTATTGGAACAAGTGTTCCAAGGGCCGGCTTCCTCTACCAACACGTTATATTAAATAATATACTATTTAATATAGTAGGTATAAAAAAATGGATATTCATAACTACCTTACTGGTTGGACTGAGTGTAGCGCACAAGGAGCGACGCATGACCGCGCGATACAAGTGACACTTCACGTGCAACACTTAGCTACCCACATACAAACATTACATACATACGTGCACACCTCACAGGTACATAGGTTCTGTAAGGAACCTTTTTTATTTTTTTTATACTAGTTAGTGTAGAAATACTTTTCAGATCACTAAATACACATACGCACGTTTCCTTCCTTCCTCCCTTATTTCCAATCGCGACAACCGCCCAAGCCGAGGTCCGGTCACTTTGGCACCCTTATGCGCGGGTTGTCCATACTTTCGCGGCTGAGTGCTCTAAGCGCTCGCCCCCAAGTCCGGTGAAGCTGTAAAAGCCGTCACAGGCTTCAGGGCCCTCATTGCTAACAGTATTATAGTCAGTTCGAAAAAAAAGGAGCGACGCATTCTCTCTTGAGCCGTGGAACAATGACGTTCTCGCTCTGGCTATGGGATCGTTAAGACCACAGTTATTAATTCGACTAAATAATAAACGTTGTTCCAATATATTATACATATACAAAAAATGTTAAATAATTTAATCATTTTCTTGGACTAGCGCTTTAAAATTGAAAGTTCCATCTTCATTATACTTGCTTAGATATATTATAAGTAAAACTTTAATATACAGACGTATATTAAATAAATAAATACAAAACCGAATAGATACACAGAAATTATGTTTAAAGACACAATAAACACGGCTAATTTTAATACAATAATCTTCTAACAAATTCATGCTAACTAATAATATCCACAAAAAATCCTTATATGAATTCTCAAAGTAACAGCTAATGTACAGGTACTAGGTAAACATTGGAAGGCCGCAGTGTTAATATTTACAAGGAGTTTTGCCTCCGCCCCGTGGGAAATAGTGTCGAATATGATACCGTTCTGTTCTATTTAACTTTCTTACTATTTGCCCGTACAGTAAATCTACGAATGCCTTTGTCTTTGGTGCATACGCATATTCGTTCCGAAAATTGTTTTGTTTTTTAACCGACTTAAAAAAAAAAACTGTGGTTACTCAATTTGATTTTTTTTTATGGATGTCAGCCATAACTTCCTTGTTTATCAACCGATTTGGATGATTTCTTTAGAGATTTGGCTCTAATTGGGGCAGTCCGACTGGTGGATTACCTATACGCTACAGATCACTGTCAAATAACCTAGTGTTGTGTTGGAGTAGGGTTTCCAGGGCTCTTTGGTGTAGGAGGGTTTGTAGTCAGCATCGCGTTAGTAATAAATACCTGTGGTATTCCAAGCGTCCATAGGCTAGGGTAGCCGCTTACCAACAGGCTGTCCATGTGATTGTATGCCATCTTTGTTGTATAAAAAAAATGTGTACAAGACGTTACATGCGATTTTAAAGTAACTTGTCATATTATGTCACTATCATAATGGCCTAATTGAAAATTGATTGGGGAATTTATTTTATTATTTATTCGAACAATATTAAAGATATTTTTTTACAATATTAATATAATTCTAGATAAGTAGTGTATACCTCATGCATTTCTTACTAATCGGAGTACACAGCTCTCAAATCTAATGGGTCGTCCAGTGTTTTAAGCTGTATAATATGACTATGGAATAAATTAAAATAAGATAGATAATATGAATTATGAAAATAATGATAAGTTATTGAAAATAAAATATATAAAATCACTAAGTAGGTTACCGAATTTTGTTGTTTGCTTTTTTTGTTTATAATATGACAAAAAAGTTACCTATGTTTTGAGATGTGTCCTTTTTTAATCTATTTATGTATTCGTTGAGTTATTAAAACCAAGTGAGAACAACAAGCTTATATACAAAAGTACTCTGTGAACAAGCGATATAAGAAAGAAATCTGCAAGACGACCACAGAGTAGTGTGAACAAAAGGGATTGTGTATAAGTACGACCAGAGTGTAGTGAACATCTGAATAAAGAGTTTGTTTGATTTTTGTTTAAATAATTACGAATAAATTATTTAATTAAAATCTAACGGCATTTCTACTAACCACGGGTACAACAGTATTATCTAGAATTGGGATCTATTCTTGTAAACCCTTTAACTGGCCAACAATATACATAGTTTGGAAGAAAAAAAAATTGTTTTGTACTATTTGTAGAACACTTTATCTCTCATCCAGATAAAAAGTTACAATGAATAATCACTGTATTATTCAATATTGCGTGTAAAATGCTAGAAACGGCCTTTTGGGCAATAATGCCTCATTAACACGACACTTATTTGTCGGACAAAGTTTGCCTTCAGGTATGAGTCATAGAAATTTGACGGAGAACCCCTGAGAATTTCATATCATTTTATAATTATTCTTTGTTTGTTCTTTTTTTTAATGACGTTTGCACGCAACATTATTTACAAATTACAAATAATGTAGACGTATGCCCAAAAGAATATAGAAAAAATATGTTACTGGTTTTTTTTCGATACTTGTGAGTGTTGTGTATATTTTGCATACTATTACCCGTTTCCAGGTGCTAGGCTACGCCTATGCCAAAGGGGAATACCCATTTCTGGTCCACAATGAACATGAATTTACTTTTACTGAAAAAAAAACCCTGTAATTTAATTTAATTTTTGATAATGTTCGTGTATCTTAATGAGATTGGGATATTTAACGTAGAAAAAAAGATAACTTACGATCATTATGTACCTGTTTATATTTTCGATGCCATTTTTATGCAGTGTTGTCAGACTCAAAATAATAAACAATAGATTTTTATCGATCTATCTCATCAGGGATTACTTTTATTACGTTTTACTTTTGTTTTTTTTTTGTCGTTGTGGTTACAATCTCACCTGGTCTTAAGTGGCGATGTGGCCCATGATGGTAGCACGCTAAGCCTAGTGGAAGATTGGCGATAGATTTTCAACTTGTGGGTGGTAGCTAACGATGCGGGCATTAGAAAAGCCCCTATCACCATGCTATGGTATCATCACGATGATTCCCTTCACCGAAAGTTCTAAGCTCATTGCAGGGATTCGAACTCGTGTCGATCGACGCGGAGTCCGTACACGCTAACAATTGTGCCATCATTGCTTTAGTTACAGACATAACTGCTTTTGCATTTATATTATTAGTTTGGATTTAAACTAGGTAATTAGATTTCTAAGTTCAATCTAAATAAAAAAAAAACTATTTAAACATAATATATGTTTTATGTAAAATTAGAGGTATCACTAACGCATTGCAGACCTGGAACTCCCTGGAAACCCAAATGATCGTAGGAACACAAGACAAGACAAGACAACACAACACAAACGTTATTTCGCTGCGATCTTCTGTAGGGTGTAGGTTATTTCACCAGTTGATCTGCCCCAATTAGTGAGAAATCTCTAAAGATTTCTCTATGTCCTACCTCTTACTAAACTTACGTTTAAAGGAAAACTAACATAGCACAAAAGTGTCTGATACACAAAAATAGAAGTCCATTTGTAAAGAGAAATAACGCGTGAGGCGGCCAGTCGAGCCTACGGAAAAAAGATTTGAAATCATTTTTCGCAACTTGACCCATGCTATTACATCAATTTATATAAGTCCAAGAGCCATAAAAGCAGTCTATAACATTTTTCTTTTTTCAGAAAAATTCATGTGGTAATGGTCGCATGCATACATTAGTATATATCTACATCAGATTTGACAAATGCGCAGTATAAATCAAAACAGCGCGCCCCTCGAAAGATTCATATTGTGTTGTAACGACTTTTTTTATTTTTTGACAAATACACGTAGCATTACAGAATTACTGAGTCCAATGTTACTTAATGTTCTGAATATATCGTACTTTATTTAACATGAATGGTTTTATTTGAATAATATTGTTTTTTGTGAACGACTTATATTTTTATTAACCGACATTAAAAAAAAGACGGAGGTCACTCAATTCGAAATGTATTTTTTTAAATGAATGTTCAGCCATAACTTCATTGTTTATGAACCGATTTGGATGATTCCTTTTTTTTGGATAGGGGATACCTCAAGGTTGGTCCCATTTTAATTTCTTAGCATTGGACCTTTGAATTCTAATAATCACAATGAAATTCTCAAAATCATTTAAGTTGGCCTTGTTTTTTGCCTTAATTAGAGGTAAATCTACAAAGAAATTTCTGTGTGCCCTACCACTGTTTTGTATAGACTAGAAAGATAGTTAATACACATATGGTAATAATAACAAGACAATTCTGACCAAAAAAGAAAACCAAGTTCAATGATTCTGAAGAGTTCCCTGGTGTATCTTGAATGTTGGAGGGCTAATTGCGAATTAAATTAAAATTGGACTACCGTTATCCAACAAAAAAATAATTATCCAAATCGGTTCATAAACAAGGTAGTTATGGCTGAACATACGTAAAAAAAAACATTCGAATTGAGAACCTCCGTCTTTTTTTGAAGCCGGTTAATAACATTGAGTATGTCTATTTTCACTACAATTAACCAAGAGGCATAGCAAGCAACTTCATGGTGTAGACTTTTCCTATGTACAATTTCAAAGATATAAAAGTCTTTCATAATACTGGTATACAAAAAATTTCATTCCATGACGGAACCGTTTTATTGCTTTTGAATATAAAAAATTCAATACATAACAAAGTCAGTAAGTACATTATTTTTATAGTTCAGGTGCTGACTTATCTCCTTTCCTTCTACGAGACAATATATTTCAAAGCGAAATTGGATAGAAAATAAAAATATTACTTACGTTACGTGAGTGATTGAATTCGGTTAGGGCAAGTGCATACGACACGAGAAGTCTTATCATATGATATTGTTACGATCTGATTAAAATATACATTATTTCGCAATCTCTTGATTCGTGTAGAATGTACTCGAAACGTCGAGTATGTTATCATAGGTTTGAGGAAGCATTATTTTTATTCACCTATACGAAGATTTTATCGCTTGGATTGCGTCAACAAACAATGATCTAAAAATAGATTGTTTCTCCTTCTTTTAAAAATGATAACTTATGTTTTTTACAACCTGTTTACGAGTTCAAGTAAATTTCAGTTTTTTTTTACATTTTTTTAATGTCAAATGTCTATCACTAAAATTGAAAAAAATTACATGTACAGATATAACTACGGATTTATTAATATATATATATATATATGCGTGTGTAGATAACACAAAATAATATTAAATCATTCAAAACAGTATACAATCTAATGTGAACATGTCCTAAGTTGTGCAACCATCAATCAAGCAAGGTACAAGGTTTTTGATACTGTTTCACCTGAACCAGTTAATGAGGTAAGTTGTGGGTTGTACCATGCTCAAGTTACTTCAGGAACAGCTAAGTTATTTTAGTAAAACTGTAGTACAATTTCTCAATATAATTACTATGTATTTATTACAATATAAGGTAATGTTGAAGCTTGTATTGAATATTTCATTTGAATTACTTTTAATCTCCGATATGTATCTGTTTATCTGTTTTCTGTCTACGTCATTGTAGCTTACAAACGGCTGAACCGATTTTGATTTTATTCCTTTTATTCGAAAAGTGACTTGATCGAGAGTATTCTTATCTATGATAAAAAACAAACTATTCAGCCGTTTGAAGATTATTAGTTCTTTTCTAGTTGATAAATGATATTCTGTTACTTCAATTATATTAGAACAATATGCAGCATCATGTGGAATATGCAGGCTATTTATAACCTAATTAACTAACAGTAGCGATATCGTGTTTGGGATCATTGGAATGGTCTCAGTTAAGAAGACAATTGTGTGGGAGGTTTTTAAAATTTTAAATTTTTTTATTGATTTTTTTTATAGTAGCATGGCAAAGTGACTGCACTGTATCTCACTGGTCGTCGCTGTCATGCAAACCTGCAAACATCTCACCAACTACATATACACTGTGGACACGCGAAGTGCCCTAAGTATGCCACAATGGCGCGGGTATGCGATGGGAAGGAAAAAAGGACGTCGTGCATTGACCTGGTTCCGTTCTTCTGCGCGTATAGGAAATCTGCTCCAGGTTGTCTCGTACAGCCGCGTCCTTAATTATATCTCGAGGAAGTATTGGCGAATTTATGCAATTTTCAGGGGTACTGGAATGTAATGGTCTCCTTCTGCGAGGTAACATCCGGCGGAGAGGTTTCACGAGGGGGATCCCCTAAACAGCCCTCTCCAACAAAAAAGAACGGGCGCCCGGAGAAGGCGTTTTGCTCGCCTTCTTTCACCGCCCTAGCCGAACCAGGGAAGACGGGTTGGGTAGGGAAACTTTCTCCTATTGGCCGGGGCCCGAAATTGCCGGGCCGGCCAACGGGGCGACGCAGTAGAATTCTAACAGCGGTCTCGTGTCGCCCCATCGAGGCGGCGGATGGTACACCGTGGAGTTAGAGGGATACACAGACTTATTGGAACTAAGGGCCACTTGGACCGATTGTAAGCTAAATGTGAGCCGCTACAAACAAAAAAATACTCAAGAATATTAAAAATTATTTAATGATATTATAATTTTTAATTTTAAGTACGGGCATTGCATTGAGCTAACAGACCTGTGAAAGTTACACCACATTTGTTTTAATTTTTCATTGTTTCTTTTAAATCATTGGTAAGCCGTATAAACGTTGACAGAGGGCCGCGGTCTGTGCATCTCTGGTTTAGGCAATCTGCCACTATACCTTGTGTTTACATCTTATGTATGGTCATCGCAATCCAGTTAAACACAATTGTCGTGTGCTGCCACTCAGCTGCTTCTTCATAAAAAAAAGAAAATGTTTACGTGTAATAAGAGATTCTATAGTTAATCAGACTGTCAATTTATCTACGCGATAGCGGAGAAGCTAGAATATTCATTGCAAAAGTAAATCCGCTGTGCACTGCGCTTTATAAATCTTCATTAAATAACGCTTATCTTGACTAACTGTAGGGTGGCCATGTTAAAGAAGTTAAAAGGACAAAAAACTAATTACATCTATAATTGCTACTTTCACAAATTATAAATAATATATATATTCTAGTATAGATTTAGTATGGTAAAGAATGGCAATACATCGAATAAGACGAGACTAAAAACGTAATATACTAGTGTACGTATTTTTTTGATGATTTTCTTTGTTATTAAAATTACTAGAAAAATCCTCGTAACTACAAGTAAACACGCCTATTAAACATAAAATTTAGCTATAAACCTTGGATTTGTAGAAGAACTATTGCAAAGGGAGGATCATCCGACCAGACGGGTGTTATGTCTGGCGGGCAGCTGCCCAACGGTTGTAGTCGGGTTCTTGTATATACACTCAATTGAAGAGTTAATTTCCATAGCGCGATGTAGGATACGTCGTATGTGGCTCGATAGATGTCGCTGTGTGTCGCTATGTAGATGTCGCTACATCACTCCCCTCCGAGACCGGAGGTCGATAGCAGGTTGAGTCGTCCATACATCATCTAGTGATGCTTGCCGGGCCAGTGGGATGTTTCAGTGAGTCGGAACCAGATGCCGCATAGTTCACGGTGAGTCGGAACTGTCTGCGGTGATGCCCCAGTGAGTCGGGTTGATGCCCCCAGTGAGTCGGGGTAATGCCCCAGTGAGTCGGGGTGATGCTGCCAAGAATGCTCCAGTGAGTCGGAGTGTTGCAGTGCTGCGTAGAGACTGGCTGCTGCGTCGACCAGGACAGAAGTGCGTCTCTGCTTGCTGACCGGCCGAAGTGCAGTGTGCTGTGCCAAGGAGAAGGCTGTGGGTGATGACCAGGAATGCGCGTCCGCTGCATGCTGGTGGTCAGAATACCCGAAGTAGCCGTGGATGCTGGCTGGCTGTATGACTCGCTGCTCGAAAGCTTGTGGAAGTGATGATGACGTCACGATGTAGCTGTGCGAAGAAAGTTGCGCTGACGTTCATGCTCGGGGTCACCAGTGTAGAAAAGGGAGGATCCTCCGACCAGACAGGTGTTATGTCTTGTTATGTCGACGTATGTGGCTCGATAGATGTCGTTGTGTGTCGCTATGTAGATGTCGCTACAGATTCTACAAAAATAAGCGATATTTGTTTTAATTACGATTTACGTCGGCCGATACAGTCAGTCAGTTAATACAGATAACAAGTAGGAAAATGGTTTCATATCCCTATCTCGTTATAACATAAGCGTATACTACGCTCTTTGTCTTTTGAGTTACCGAGTTCTATATATATTAAATCTATGTATTCTATTGATTTTATCATATTGTGTTCATTTTCCTTGATATTAAATTGAAATAATACTAAGTTTATTCCATTTATATAAAAATAAATAATATTCATTAATATATAGATGTTATTTTTCTTCTTGATTCTTTAATTCTCAGTACACGGAGTCATCATATTAATTTCCGCGACTGATCGTTCGCCGTAACAGCAGCACGACTGTGGATTCCGCTTCGTATCAATATCCAACTAGCCAACTCTCGGGATTCTTCCCAGTATTCGCTACGTAGGTTTTACTTGGAGCAGGTAAATATGGGCTAGATACTTTTTTTATACTAAATATTATGCACTTATACCTTTCTCTTGCTCCTCTGGAAGACTAAGTCCACCTATCATGATTTTTATGTGATATAAAAGGCCATCTGAAGTTGTGGTTGAATGGATTGCAATCACTATATATCAGGTGTTATATCCGCTATATTAGTACGCTTAGGCGTATCGTTGTACGAGATGAACCGGTGTATAGAAGAGTATATAGTCTTAATCCGGAATGTAATATGCTAAAAATAAACATATTCAATGTCTCTGTAAACAAAGACGAAAAATTTATTTATTGTTTTCTTAATACAATTTTACTAAATTATTTATAACACTTTTTATTTTAACCTGTAAACAAATAAATAACATTAAAGTATATTCTCTAATAATTCGTTTTAACACTTTTTCTTTTTTTTAATGAAAGTAATGTCCTCTTTTTTACATACATACCTATAAAATCAAGTGGTGTATTCGGAAACTGTATACGACGGAGTCACAAAGATTAACCCATCTCAGTGACTTTCTTTTAGTTTGTCGCGCTTCGGGAACAGCCAGTGTATATCCAAGTAGGTATCGAAAGACTAGCAGGCCGAAATAGCAACGACAAACGTGAAATAATTAATTAATGGGATAAAGAAAAACAAGTTTACAAATCATGGACACATTAACCGAGACAATCTAAATAGTTCCCATATTGCAAGCTAGACCGTAACCTCTCTAAGTGCTAATAGATTCAACTTGCGACATTTTATCGTTTTAAACATTTTGCTTGTATTTTCGTATGTTTAAAAAGCGTTATAATAAGAATAGTTTTTCCTGCTGCTCCGTTCGTGTATAAGCTTCTATAACTAACATCAAAGGAAAAGAAGTCTTCACTAATACTTGTATCAGCCATCAATACCACATTGCTTAGAAATAAACCTTTCAAATATCTCCATTATTATATAATATACCAAACGTTCCAATATATTACCGATTATTAATATTAAAAATATATTAAATATTTGCTGAAGCAGATATTTACAATTAGCATAATATTATTTTAAGCAAAAGAACTGAATATATTTATGATAAATTTAACTGGTATATGTTCTGTATTCATAATATTAATACTAGATCTAAGCTAACAAACAATATTTTATGTTCAAAGGCTTCAAAGGAGTATTCAAATAATTATGAGGCTTCAGAAATTCGAAAAATATACCCGGCCGCATTACGATTAAAAATTAATTTCGCATTTAAGACGTATTAAAAAAAAACATTAGAAATGCAAAAATTTACTAAAAAAAATACTCAAATTTTAATTAATTTCTAAATTTAACTTTTTTTTACATTTTATGCCCGTATTTTATTTTATTTTTGCAAGTTGTTATTCCAAGAATAGTTTCTTATATTTATTTTAAAAATGTGGAAAGTAAATCTTTTATAAACTCCATATGTACGATTCTAAGTAAAGCATATATTCGTTACAAGCAACTTTTAATAATTTGCTATTAGATTTAATTATTTCTTCGTTAGCGAACTAAGCTCGCTTGCTATTAGGCTTTTTGCGTCGATGTGGATTTATAAAATATTATTTTACACTAGTCCCATTAGTTCGAATAAATTACGTTGTAGCCGCGGTTTTGTGATTAGTTAAAAGTAATTTGTTTGGAAGCGATGGGGCGTATTTAGTACCAATTTGCCCATAATAATATCACCTGAATTTTTAACACTTCGAAGAAAATTCAAGAATCGAAAATAATTTTCTAAAGCAACTGATGCGGTACTACAACTAAAAATAGAAGCTATAGCTTGGCTATACATACTTATTTATATTTCTTTCAATCTATCCATATAAAGATGTTATTTCCAATCTTTCTCCGCTATTGGAAATCTCAGACTTACCTTCCCAAATTAGATCACAGCATTCTACTATCTTTTGCAATATCAACCAAGATGCTTTCTCGTACAGTCTGAATTCTAAGCGATGGGAAATTTATATTGTTTATTTGATGTTCTTTGAATACGGTCAACTGATTTCCATTTTGATTTTGTAATAGGAAGTCTGCAGTCCAAGAAGCTTATTGCTCCTTATTTAGCCCAGATATGGGTATGACAAATAGGAATCTGATTTGATTTGTTTGTGTAATGCATGCAGCAAATTAGTATGCAGTGTCATTGGAGATTTCTTACTTGGGGCAGCCCGAGTTGAGAAATAAAAATATCCCAGCCAAATAACCTTATGTTTTTTTCTGAGGGAAGTAGTGATTTATTTTATTTTATTTAGTAAAGCACAAATACAGGTAAGAGATTAAAATAAAATTAAAGTAACAATAATAACTTAACTCTAAATACCTCTTAAAATCTAATACCCTATAACATAAGTGCACAACTTTCATTAATAAGAAATACTGTTTATAGTAAATGGACTAAAAATCTAACAAATAAATAGAAATAAATATATTAAATGAGTGAATTTTTAAATTTAGGAAGACTGGTGAAAAATATGTCGTGTTGTAAGTTAACTTCGTTATATTTCCTACACATTTTATTAATGGGATTATTCTCCGATACATTCTTGCTACAGGGGGGAACGTTGTTGAACAATTATTGATGTCTAACGGAACGAGTGGGCACCTTTATATTGAGTTTACCCAACAATTCACTATCAAGTGTACCATTTGATATTTTGTGAAGTGTACATAGATCCGCAACATTTCTTCTTTTCTCAAGACTATTAAGATTAAACTTTTAAAGCCTATCTTCATAGTCTTGTAGTTTAGCCTAAGATCTTCCTCAATAAATAAGCTATAAAATGTTTTTTTTTAATGTGATAGGTAGGAAAGGACAATGGAGATGATAGTAAGCGGTAATGCAAGAAGAGAGCGCCCGAAAGACTTGGATGAAGTATGTGAAAGGGGCTATGCATGTACAGCGAGTGAGTGAAGAAGACGTACTGTGCCGACCCCACCTGGTGTGGGATAAAGACAGGAAGAAGAAGACAGGTAGTTCCAGAGGTTAGCTCGTTAAAACAAATAAATAATCCTATGAGCTTTGAGACATTAGTATAGATTAATTTACGTAGCCATTTTTGCGATATGAAATATCAAATATATTTTTAGTCCACCTGATTCTAATTAGTCACTGAAGCGCCACAGTGACTTTTATTTGCGTGTCACGTTTCGGTATCAACCTGTGCGCATGGATTACGATTTTTCGGTGGTCACCGTTGTGTTTGGATTATACTGTGCTTACCACGAGGGACAGTACGTTAATACGGCATGGTATAGCCATAGCTATAGCTACTGTAAAAAAATAATTAAAATTAAATATATTTAATCTCTAAACGGGTTTAATATACTTTTAAAAGTAATATAAATAGCTCCCGTTAAAAAATCATATGATAATACCAAAATAATTATAATTAATGAATCAATTGACGATTTAATGAACGAACGAATGAAAAATGGCGGCCCGTCAATCTAAATTTGGTGATCTTCACTTCCGTAAAAGCGAAAATAGGTTAAACAGGGGCCCGAATGGACGTTTACATAATTTAGAACGATTTTAATAGTATCGAATTCGATTTCTCAGTCGGAGATATTTTTTCTCTCGTATTTTTAAGGTATAATTTTTTTATATAACTTAGGTGTCAAACAAGCATTCAGCCCGACCGATGGTAAGCGGTTACCGTAGCCTATGGCCGCTTGTAACACCAGAGTTATCACTGGTGCGTTACTGGCCTTGAACCGTATACCCAAGGAGCTCTGGAAACCCGGCTACTCATCGCAGAAACACAACACAATGTTATCTGGCAGCGATCTTCTGCAGGGTGAAGGTATTTTCACCAGTCGAGACTATCCCAACTAGACAAAACTTTCTAAAGAGATTTCTTTGTGGCTTACATTTCTTCTTGAACCTCCCTTGCCCTAGGATACCTGACTGAAGTTAATTTATATCGATTTATTATTTAGCATTCGAGCACAGTCTTACGTCTCACCTGATGTATAGCAAAATATGGCAACACTAGCAACAGGCCTACTAAGCTTAGAAACAAAGCTCTGTTAAGTAAATATGTACATCATTTATAAGTATAAATATAATATTTATTGTCGTTATAGGTTTAGAGTAGTGACCATAATATAACCTGATCTTAAATGATGATGTGGTCCAAAATGGTAACACGCTAAGTTCTAGTTGGGGTACTGGCTCTCAAGTGCAGCTGCAGGAACACACCCATTGACAGATTTCCAACTTGAGGGTCGTAGCTAGCCAGGTGGTCATTAGAAAAAGCCCTACCACCATGCTGTGGTTTTATCACGATGTTTTCCTTCACCAAAAGTTCAGGCTTATTGCAGAGATTCGAACTCACGTCGATTGACGCGATGTCCGTACGCGCTACCAACTGAGCCATCATTGCTAGGTATGTGTATTAATTTTTTTTAAAGCACAGAACTAGGCATGGATATTATTGATATTAGAATATAACTGTATAACAGTGAAATTAAAGTTTCGTCACTATTATTTCACAAGTGATAAAAGAAATTCGGCTATATTTAAAAAAAAATTTTTGGATGATTTTTAGCATACTTGTGTATGGAGTGTTTCCGCGAATGACCTTTTTTTAGTTCCTCATTACAAACATATAAATTGTAGGAATAACAATATCTATACAAACTTTCATAATAGCATAATATCGACCCTTCGAGTCTCAAATGTAGTAAAAGCCGAAACACGATTTTAGGGAAAACGCAAAAAACCGTATAAGTGGATAATATAAGAATGGTTAATAACCTTTTTCTTTCTGTAGCTATTTTCGTACAAAAAAATGCTATACAAGAAATGTTCAAACAAAGACTTCATTTACGAAAATTGACCAACGACTAGAATGTCAAGTACGACAACAATTAAAAGAAAAACTGAATTTGGTTGCTAAATAATCTGAGTAGTCAAATACAATTTTTATGGAGATATCAAAATTTGAAATATACAGATCGATAGAGCTCGTGAAAGTAAGCAAGACAACGTTTAAAGTCCATTTTGGAGGAAATGGTTTTTACTACATTTGAGACTCGAAGGGTCGATAGTACAAGACAATTTTTTATAAAAAGAAAAGCAACTCCAATGGTTTTGAGGAGTTTCCAGTATATCCTCAAAGTGGAATTTCCAATGCCAATAAAATTGAAACGGGACCACCCTTGAGGTGTACTCTATCCAAAGAAAAAAGAATCATCTAAATCGGTTGATAAACAAAGAAGGTATGCCTCTGAACATCCATAAAAAAATGTACTTTAAATTAAGAACCTTCTTCTTTTTTGAAGTCTCTTAAAAATAACACTAATACAGATTCATTCATAATTATTCTCCTATTATTCCATATGAAAAATTACAGTGACATAAATTTAGTACTATCACATGAGCAAAGATTTCGTATAAAAAATAGCAAGTTGTGCGTAAGATAAACCATGCATAGTCAAGATAACCGTCTTAACAGATGGCAAGGTTCTCGACGATAGACTTTAATTTGTTGGCGAGGTGAGGCTTCAAGGCAGTCGAGCGCTTGAAAATGTCTGACGACCATCAACAATGTTTTCTTCACCAAATGTCTCCACGCACTCCACAAACTGCTAATTCCGCATTTGTTATACGGCCGAGAATATTTTATATATCACGTACATAAATATGTTACAAAACCTCCTATTAAAATTTCGGTAGGTTTCGAACGCATTTATAACGTAGTAATTAGTTATTTTTGACAATTATTCTAATATAAATACAGTGTAAACTCTTTATAACGAAACTCAAGGGACTGAGCATTTTTTATCGTTATAGAGAGTTATCGTTATAAAGGATAATGTTATAAAGAGTTTACACTGTATAATTTATATTATTAATAATATTATATCATTTATGAAAAGAATTATGCTGCAAGATTTCATTAAGATCGGATGACATTCTCAACCAACGTAAAATGTTTTTTTTCCTACGAATTCTAAAATTATCATTAACTATTTTTATAGCGTATTAATTCGGAAACAACATAAATTTCCAGTTTAAATTTAATAAAAATGTGTCAAACTGTTTTTGAGTTTAATCTGAACATACAAACAAATGTACAGACAGACTACAAATTTGTTAATATGTATAGATATCTATACGGAAAAGTTTTTTTTGTTTAAACAAACTAATCTCTGGACCTTCCAATCGGACTCGAAAATTTCTTTCTGTATATGATAGCCATTCATGGGGAATAATAGTATAGGCTATCTAACATTAGGGTACAACTCTCAGCAATCCTTAAATAATGATTATTGTTAAGTAAGTCGGAAGTGAAAGCCCTCCTCGTACAGGCGTAATAGTTGAGATACGTAAATACAATGTTGTACGAAAATATTGGTCTTAAGTTTATCTAAAAACAAAGTCTGCGATAGCATATGCCTATCTTTTATAGTAACAATAAGGTTTTTTGGAAAAAAAAATTGTTGAAAATTATTTTTAGGGATGCCATATTAATCTTTAGTTACTTCATCATAAAGACATTTGTTTAAAGTTAAATTTTGCCCTTTATAGCATTTTATTTGGACAATCAGTTTAGGAAATAATTAAAATTTTTAATTATTTTTACTTGCGGCAAGTCAGAACAATAGCTATGATAAGCTCCTACATAGGTATATTGGTGGCGCGGTTTTATTCGGAATAAATTAACACGGGTGATACCGTGGGGTACAACTATTTAACCTACATAGCCATAACGTAGGCGAAAATGAAATAATCTAAAATTCATTACTCCAAATGCTAAATGGAATCGAGATAAGGGTGACGTGTAAAAAAATATAATTGGAGCAAAAAACCCCTGTATCGGGTTGTCTCTTTGCCTCCGTCAACGGAAGGCCCCAATAAATAAAGCAAATGGCGCTACTAGGGTATCATATGCACCTGTTCGATTTATCAACGAGGGACAGACACTCTGAGATGGAGCTGGCTTTAAAAGGTTATTGATATTTATTATAATATTTTATTTTAAAATTATAATACCTTTTTAACTCCTGATGGAAACAGAGGAGTGTTGTAAGTTTAATATGTGTAGCTTGGTAGCATCGTAGCTTCCAAAGAGATGAACCGATTTTATTGAATCTTTTTGTTTGAAGAGAAAGCTATGATTCAAAAAAATCTGTCTAGCCGTATGCAGATCATTAGCTAGTTGATGAAAGAATGTTTAAAACTTTTACAGGTGTGATGAATTCGAGATTAGGTATCCTGTTACTCCAATTATTTTGCAAAAATATGGTAACCTTGATAATTTGAAATCTGTAGGATACTCAATTCCTCACCATATTATAGCAGAGGTATCTTTTTATGCTCATTGGAATGGTCTATGTGAATAGGTATTTGTATCGGGGATTTTTTTTATTTACTTACTTTATTTATATAAAGGTTCAAAAATAAATAAATGTAAATTTAAAGGCATGCAAAACTTATTTTGAAATAATCAAACAAACACACAGCCATACATAAATACACACGCAAACACATTTACAAAAACACATACGATTTAAACACACTCTGTAAATATAAAATTAATTGGACTTAACTGGATTTAACAAAACATGTAGTATGATTACATGAGTTAAAGATCTCTAAATAATGGAAAAAGATTTAATACTACTATCCGGTATATATATAATTGCTTTTAAGTACAAAAGCTTCTAATGTCAATCGCCTGAGAAAAAATTCTTGTATTATAAGGGACCGAATAACTTTTACAGTTGATGAATTAATAAAACAAAACTCAATTTCATATTGAAAAGATGCTCAAAAAGCTTCGTTCATTCTTAACTACTATTCAAAATACTTAATAATATAAAATGTAACGATACCGGAAGAGTGTCAAATACTGTTACGGACGCTTCGCACGCAATCTATCGGCCCTCTTCAATACGGAAATCTGGCTATTGCGTCACCGACACCAACTCATACTGATCCCCGATTTCTCTTTTAAACCTTTCGTTATAATCGAATTCTCCTTGAACCTTGCAGGTGAAATAAGAAAACGGGGAGATCTTTTATAATGGTCTCGTTTGTAATAAGCATTGAACGAAGATGTTCCTTGTCTTATAAATTAGGGGTTTTAGTGATCAAATTTTGTGGTAAGAAATTTTGTGAATGTAAAGAGCCTTTGAGAATAAACCCGTTATCTGCAAAATATGATGATTCGTTCAAATTGGCATTAAAAAATATTGTAGTCGGGCTTTAAAGTTTCCTTCTTGGAAATATTGATGTAAATAAATATATGTAGATTAGATAGGTAGTTAGAATATTTGTTTTTAGTTTTAAAGTAAAAATTGTAATATTTTAGTTTAATTATGAAAACTTTTCGTATCCTTTTTATCATAACAAATATATAGCTTTTAGTAGCTGATTCGTGTGAATATTTCAATCATTAGCAATAAAGAATGTAAACATTCAAACAGCTTTCAATTAGTTAAGCTGACCGTTATTAGACGACGCCTCCTACTTGTTAGTTGAGTATATTTTTATTAGAAACTATTTGTAAATTTTTCGTCAATAACAGGGAATATGAGCTTTAAATTGATATCAGAAGCATCAATTTTGATAAACAATTAAGATAGATATGGTGTTGCCATAAAACACTTCTGACAATAATATATATCGATATTTTCTTTATTGCTTGTAAGTGCTTACCTATGTTAAAATATTATTTTCTGCAGGTTAAACGGTGGAGGCGATATTAGGTTAAAATCCAATAAAGCTGTATGCTCTAAAATACGTCATGAGTAATGTAATAAATGCTAGCAAAACAAAACAGTTAACCATTAATATTTAAAAATATTTCAATTAAAATGGCTACACTAATCGCTTGTCTTAAAATTGTAAGACTTATTGCTAATAACGATGTCTGCTTTTATATTCAAATGTTTTTAATAAATGGCCCTACCATGGTTTCATCACGATGTTTTTCTACACCGAAAGCTCAGGTTCATTAGGGATTCGAACTCACGTCGATCAACGCGATATCTGTACACGCTAACACTGCTAATTATTGCCGCAGAACAGCATTAAATTGTTCTCACTTAACGATTTCCCTACAAGTTACCAGATTGGATGAATACTGCTCTGATTTTTATGGTTGCAGCTTGAACTCAATGATCTAGCTTCCCTCGATAAATCTAAATATTTATAAAAGGATAACGTGACTTAGTTATTGACTTATCTATCAATACATAGCCGAAACGAATGGATTGTGCTGAAATTTAGTACATAAATAGGTATTATAGCGTAAGCATCCATCCGCAAAGAACTGATTTCTAAAAATTCAACCCCTATAGGAGTGTACCAGGAGGTTAAACCGTGGGGCAAAACAAGGGCAAAGTATGAGATAGAATACAAAAAAAAATTGAAAGCTTACTGGTAGTTCAAAAGATTTGCTTGTTCAAACATATTAAAATCTCTTCAGGATTTTAATAAAAAAATACTTAAGTTTTAAAATGAAGGACAGATAAGCGATAAAAATCAACTTTCATAAATATATCGCGCAGGTTAGCTGGAGAGAAGCGTGGAAAAAAATCTATTTCACCCACAACAATGTCTGTCTCGCTTTTATAAGGAAACGGTTTGTCTGGCGGGCCTTCATTATTTCGAAACGGAACTAAGATGGTTTAAAGCAAGCTGTTCATGCTA
The DNA here is from genome assembly GCA_033032175.1 of Saturnia japonica. Lineage (NCBI taxonomy): Eukaryota > Metazoa > Arthropoda > Insecta > Lepidoptera > Saturniidae > Saturnia > Saturnia japonica. The sequence continues at coordinate 3,844,054 of CM065317.1, forward strand.
TGTTTGTGTTATTTTTTAAAATACAATTATATCATTATGATTTACAATTTACATCAATCATAGGTAATGGAAACTGAAAATGAGGCCTATTATTGACCTCATTTCGTACAATACGAAAGTGCATAATATATTATCACTAAGAAAATGTACATTCTGAAATTGAAAAATGTTCGTTTTATTCTTAGATACTGTAATTTTTGGATAGCCACTACAAATATTTATGAACTAGCTGTGCCTGCAGCTTCGCTCACGTTTACTACAGACTGCCAGCGCGAATCGTGTTTTTTTTAATATCTACAATTATTAAGTACATTAATTTGCTATATCTCTTATGGTTTACTCAGCGTAAGCCATTTAAGCGCCCGAATTGATTCACCATGACTATTTTTTTTTGTGCGGAATCCTATTCTTTTTGTAAAATAAAAGTAGCTTAAGTTACTCTCTATATCATTAGCTATCTAACAGTGAAATTTCCCTCAAAATCGGTCCAACCGTTTCGGAGATTACCCGGAACAAAAATTTTAAAAATGGGTTTTTTGTTATAGGTGTCGTATATACTTTCATATGCATTTAAAAGATGTTATTTTGACATTACAAACAGACACATTAATTTTATTAATTGTATAGATAATCCTACTCCACTTATTTATATCTATCCTAACATAATCTATGATTCATAGAGGCCTCATTATGGTATAAGGTTTTTGTACATAGAACGGTGTTAAATAAACTCATCGTGCAGATAATTTCATAACGTCCTATTAATATCTCTATCCTACTATATATATATACTCAATTACCCAAAAATGATAGAACGAATTTGGATGAAATTTGGCACACAAACAATTGAACCTGTATTAACTTACCTATAAGATAATTTTCATCACCTTAAATTACGTATTTTTAATTTCTCTCTGGATCCAATTCTGAAATCCACGCAAACGAAGTCGCAGGCAGAAGCTCGTCTACATAAATAAAAATTAAATACTGTTCGTTTGTAAGCGCATACCTTCAGAACGGCTGTACCGATTTGGCTATTGTTTGTTTTAAAATGTTGATAATAGACAGAGTTAGGTTTTTATGGCAAAACAATTGGAAACCTTCTATGAAAATTGTCAAATTCGGGTAAAACCGAACGTCGTTTTTTCTATCGGATTTTTGTATGAATTTAAGATTCAAAGGACGGATATCCATAAATCTTTTTTGTTTTGTTTATGGTCATGGAGAAGTTATCAAGAAAAAACGGGATAGGTGGCGTTGTATTCGAGTTATTGACTATTGGCAAGTGCAGAACTACAGCTGCCTAGTCAGCAAGTTTTAAATAAATACAGTGTCATTAATAAATGTCTATGAATTGTGAAAAAGAGGACTTAAGCATTTGGACAAAAACACAATTTTTGGTTCTGAACAGTTTTAAACACATATCTTTTACATTGATATGAATCTTACGGGTAAATGAAAGGGGGATTTCTTTTAACAATATATACCTTAATAAATTTTTTTATTTTTATTTATCGTTATAGATTTAGCGTTATTGCCGCTATCTCACCTGATCTTAAGTGACAAAGTGACTCAAAATGGTAACGCATTAAACTTATTGGAAGAGTGGCTCTCAAATGCATGCTAGGCGGGCATTAAAAAAAGCCCTTCCACCATGCTACGGTTTCATCACGATGTTTTCCTTCATCGAAAGCTCAGGCTGACTGCAGGAATTCGAACTCACGTCGGTTGACGCGATGTCCGTACACGCTACCTACTAAGTCATCATAGCTTCAATATTCATTTTATTCCATTTTTATCGTTTTTACAGAACATCGTTAATGTCGCAGCGTGAACAGCGGTCTTTAAAAGTTTGTTGCTAAGAATACAGTGTGGAACGTTCGAGACTTAAAAAAAACTAAACGTCTCCCATTTGGATACTGAATAAAAGAGATCAAATATAATGAAAACTTGAGAGGTTTCCCGGCAGTATTAAAAATAAACGAGAAAATTCATAAGTGCCCCTCAAGTTTACGGTATGAAATATTTAAGAGAGTAATTAAGACTTCTTTTCTCGTTATGTTCGAAATTAATAAAACTTAAGGACATAATATTTAAATTTAATTGTTGTGTTCACAGTTAATTTGTAAAGACTGTTTTATGTTTTTAGAATTAATTAAAAATAATAGCAGATTTTCATTTAATCATTTATGCATGTTTTCTTTCATTTTGGAAAAAAATTTGATGAGTTTTTTTTGAGTGAAATCAATAGTAATAAATTTGTAAATTTTTCTGTACGTGTGATTTATTTCTTTAAATTTCCTGTTACACATTTTTTACAAATTTGTACAATTTCCATGAAATTTAATGAACAATTAATAAGCTGTAATATTCATTGACAATTATGCTTTTAGAAATCCTAAAAAAAATGATTCTTAACTGATTTTGAAGAGTTTTTTTAATATTATAAGTAAAAATAAAATTATGATATGAAAATAATTCTGCGTAATAAATGTGCGCGGAGCCGCAGGTCACCTCTAGTCATATATATATATTTGAAAATGGACTTTTAAATATTGATATTGGTTATTATACTTTTTAGAATACTCTGAAGTAATAATAAAGCATTTTTAAAAGAAGCTTTATTAAGAATTTATATTAGTAAGATAAAAGAGATATTAAAAATACTGTAATTATAAACAGAGGTAGGTATTTGTAAGCGTAAAGAAATACCAAAGAATTTTTATTTAAAAATACAATTCGTTTCTATAACCAAGCCAAGTAATTCGTGTATATATTTCATTGTATACTGGCTGTTTTTTTATTATTGCATTGAAAACTCGTTTCGAAGCAATTACACTGAATTCATTTACAAATAATGAACTTAATTAAATCGAAATAAGTTATTTAAATTCAATCGCAAACCGTTTGTATTATTGAAAGAAAATGCATGAAATGAGTTTAGAGATTATTCAGTTTTGTTATTCTTTGTTTGTAGCTTTTGTTAATTAGTTACAAACTTATTCATTTACAGTCAAATCTATTCTTTGTTTGTTCATTTGGATTTACTTAGTGATGTAATTAAAAGTAAATCGAAAGTTTAGATGTTTTGAGTTACTAACTGTGCCCCGTGTTTTCACTCGTATTTAAATTCGACTAACTCTCCAGCGTACAGCACCCGTGTTCATATCGTTGTTCTCACTTTCCGTATTTGCCTACAGTTTGCCAGATTGCTTGATGCTCATGGCTACAGTTCCGCCCCATAGTGTCATAGCATGAAGTTATATAGCCTATAACCTTTATCAAAAATTAGGTTATAAAATGCTATAATATTTTTTTAATATGACTTGTAGTTTTAGAGAATTAATCTTTCAAACAAACATACTCTTTTTTTTGCTATATTACCTATCATTTTGGGGTCTTTTACAGATTTCGTAAGTATATTTAATACGAATTATACCGATCCAATCTGAACTGTCTTCAATATAACCTCTTAATAAAGCCTTAAAATAACTTAACACTCAAGGAAAATTCCCGGGAAATTGTTAATGGGGCACGTAGAACCGATATGGGGAAGGGACTGGCTAACAGAAAAGACAATATATTGGGTCACGTAGTACTGTGGCGCCCAGACTAGCCATCAAACCTACCCGAGCAACAAGCTCGGTTACTTGATAGATTTAGGCAATTTTTTACCAAATGATTTAAGAGTAATTTGGCCATGGGCTACTTATTGACCCGAGAGTTCGCGGCTTCGTTTACCGGAAACGAGTGACTTTTGTGTGATAAGCATAATTGTCAGAGTTGTGGCTGTTTGTTAAATATTTAAATAATATAATACAAGATTTTGTTAATTTGAAATTGAAAAAAAAAACCTAAACATGTGAAATTGTCTCAAAAAATAATAATTACAGATTTAATCATTACAAAAATGTAGGAACACCGCGTCTAAAACCTGTGTGTCAAAAAAAGCAAATACAAGATTGAGTACCTACGAAATAAAACGTCGTGCTATCAATGCATTTTGATTCTGATTCAGTGTGCATGAGGGTAAAATTTTTACGGATGCAACGCGTCACGAAAATGTGAAACGTTTTGAGAAAGAGAGGGAGAGAGCGATTGAGAGAGAGTGAGAAAGGGTGAACGTAGCATAAAGCACGTAGCCATGGAGACAATGTGTAAACAGTGAGTTAAATTTATAAATAAACATGTTATAATAAATTTGTAAAACGTCCTATACTAAGCAGTTGTTCAGAGTAAGTAATACTTATATTTGTTATCTTTTTAATAATATACATTTTTTTATGTTACTTCGTTTGAAGGTTAGGAAGTTTTAATATTTACAAATAACATAAGGCATTTTAATTTGCCACTCGTCATTTAAAAATTGAATATACTTAATATTTTAATCGGGAATCAAAAGATTTAGATTAGTATATAAACGAGATTTAAAAATTAGTTTGCCAATAAGTCTCACTTTTGACCTGTGTACTTTGTACGCACGCACTTTTTTTATTACTCCAGCATGTGTGTGCTTTAAACTGTAAAAAAGGAAGACGGAGTATCGTTTCATGGATAACAATGAATAAATTTATATTACTTTTACAAAATATTGTAATAATGTAATGTTTAATTTATAATATTTTTATTTATTAAATTAATTATAATAATAATATTATTATTATTACCAGAAAACTTACTAGAATAGTTATCTATGATCAGTGGCGTAGCTACCGGAGGGCTAGACGGGGCAGTGCCCCGGCCCCCCCCAACCACAGGGGGCCCCTCGGACTCTGACTTATAAACTGTAAATTGAACTAGTGAAAATTTCTCTAACATTCGGAATATAAATAAACCAAATTTTTGCAGCAACTTTAATAATGGCAAGTTATTTGAAAAATACAGAAGAATTCGCAACAAGTCTCGAATATCTTTGAAATGATGCCGTTAGCAACTGTTTGGAATTGCAGAATTATTTCGCAGCATTGCATGATTTGTTTAACTTTTTCGGACTTGGCATCAAACGCTGGGATCTGCTGTCCAAATTCACTGAGGAATCGGACACCACTCTAAAAACCTAAATCCGACTAGATGGTCCAATAGGGTCAATACGATATCTGCAGTAAAACTTCGTTATTTCCGAACCCAAAGGGTGCTCAACGGGACCCTATTAACGTGCATCCGTTGTCAGTGTGTCTGTCACAGGACTGTATTTTTTGAACGGTAATAAGTAGACATTTTATTTTATTTTCATAAAATATTTTTAATTTGTTCACTAAAATATGTTACAATTTGTATTTGGTTTTTAATTTTATCATGGAGTCGACTATATTACGACGAATCTGGAGTTCGACAAATCTGCAGTACGTCGAATCCGGAAAACGACGAATACGGAAAAAACTATTTTAAATAGTTTACTTGGGGCCCTAGTTTATTTTTTGCCCCAGTGCATTTAGTTACCTAGCTACACCACTGTCTATGATATAACTTTGCTGAGTATAGAAAAACATCATATATATTACAAAACTTAATCACTAGCCAAGCGAAGCGGTATTTTACACACAAAAGGGTACTTAAATATTCGATATATTTACATGTATCAATGCAAAGCAAGACTGCGTGTCGGATAAGTCATTAATCAAACGCTAACGACTTGTGCCGCGGTGTGTCACGTGTGTCAGTGTACGGCTCAAGGTGTAGCCTAACTATGAGCGAGTATTATGACGGGAACCTCCATTACAAGTATCGACTTCGTCTACCTATATCAATCTATACAATTGTATAGCAATTACGAAAAATATTGAATGTCTAATTTTAAGTCAAATATTAACAGTATTATTAACTAAATGCATTAATATTTGACCTAAAAATAAATTTTAATTTTTGTCTGTTAGTTAGTTCGTAATTCAAACTGTCTCGATCATGAGAGGTAGTTCGTACTTAAGATACCGATGTATTAAGTTTAAGCGCTTTTATAAAAATACTAATGGTTGTCTGTAAGTCGGTTATGACGATAATTATATGTTTCAAGTCTACCATAAATACTGATATTGTTATTCATCTTTTCAAAAATTTTAAATTATGTCTAGATTTATAGATATTTGTATTTAGAGAAGATGTAAATAACTACAATTAATGATCAGCTTACAGTTATTTGTACGTAAATCCGATTATGACAATTTTTCATTTGCAAAATGTACATAGCGTTCCTTAAAGTATAATGGTTGAGCAATTGGTTGTAAAACGGAATTATACATGTGATGATATTAACTTCTTACGATATTCTTCTGTTGAGTTTAGGACCGAGTGTAAAATAGTGAATGAAAGGACGATTTGCCGAGTTTGCCTCTTTGGTCATGTCAAATGGTGCGATCGAATACAACCAACTGTCATGGTGAATCAATTCGGCGTTGTACATGGCTTTCGACTGTAAACATAACAGATGATGGGGAATTAATTACAACATAATTCCAGGCATTGAATGACTACAAAAAGTATACGTATCTTCTAAGTAACAGGCACAATAAGCATTTGGTCCTTAAAATAGCAGGGAGCGGGGAGCAATGATTCGCGCGTGCATTCTGTAGTCCACGTGCGCAACCAGGATGAGGAATATTTGCAATTAATTTTTGTTGAAAATGAAACTCATGGGTCTTGAGTACTATGTTTTAAGCATGGAATATTAATCCTTACGAACAAGACAATTGAATGAAGATAAACTTTGTTATTCTTATAAAAATGTTAACTTGGACGCATTTTGAAAGATAATGCAAAATTAAAATAATTCACACTCGGCTCGGGTCTATGTCTATGAGTGGTGCAGTGGCTGCATACGAACCGTGCGATTCTGGCGATTGTGAACCACCTGGCCGCCCGAAAAAATATTGACTGTATCGAAGTATTCTAAATCGTCGAAATCGGTGATTTCATTCTAAGTTCCATACGGATGAAACCGGGGCATCAGCTAGTAAGATATAACCATTCCATTTTTAAGTTGGGGTCTCCAAAATGGCCATTTCCTGTAGGCAGTCCACAGCTTCTTCAAGGCGATGACAAATCTCTCGTCTACGGCACATTTATTCCGCTTAATATTTTAGTTAGAACCGAGTATAAGAAATCATTAGGGCTTAAGTGTCTTTGAGGCCTGTACGAAAGCGCCGCATGGTTTAATCAATTCTATGTTTTCTTGCGTCTAAGTTAAACTTTTGTATTTCTGTGCACGCATTGTCAGTGACTGGAGGATGATGCGGCGGCCTTGCCGTTCTCTTTACAGGAATTCAAATTAACGACCATCTGGCAATACAAAGGCTAGCGTTTTTTATACCATTCTGCATATAACCGTTCTTTGTCCCGTCAAATTAGGATATAGTCGTAAACATGCCGGTTTTGCGAAGACATAACGTGGCCACCATTTTTTTCGTCACCTGATACGATGTTGTATTACAGCATTTGAGGATCCTGCGTGGAATCTTTCGAGAGTTCTGACGCACCAAGTAACATGAGCAGCTTTTTGCTCTTCATAGAGCGAATGCGGTATCCATCGGGAAAACAAACTTTTTTTACACCTAATTGTTCATGCAAGATTATTTGTATTATGCCAATGTCTAAAGTTGCCTGAATTTCGCGGTATGTCACATGTCAATCTTCCTCAATCAGCTTACGCACAGCATCAACGTTTTCTTGGGTGACTGCAGTTTTTGGACGACCTTGACGAGGATCATCACTGAGCTTGACACGTCCACGTTGAAATTCAGCAAACCAGCGATAAATTGTGGTTTTGTATGGGGCTTTTATCACCAATCATCCGGTCAACACACTGTTTTTGTGTTAAACCACTTCGAAAGTCTAATAAATCATCACTCTTGAATTTTCTCGAGTCAATTCCATTTTCTCAACGACTAAACAAGTTTGATAAAACCTTGTGACAAGACGAGAATCTTTTTTTTAAATAAATAAATTGTATTCGATTTTTAAAACCAAGGAGTTTTCAATTAAAAAGCTTTTAATATGACAGGAACAGTGGAAATAATATTCCATTCCCGATACTTTTAGTGCAGCCTATGTAGTATAGTAGTGCGTGCGGCGCGCGAGTGCGCGCGGCGCGCGGCGGGCACGTATAGTCGTGCGTACGGCGCGCGGCGTGCGGCGGGTACGTATAGTCGTGCGTACGGCGCGCGGGGGTGCGTGTGGCGCGCGGCGGGCACGTATAGTCGTGCGTACGGCGCACGGGTGCGTGCGGCGCGCGGCGGGCACGTATAGTCGTGCGTACGGCGCGCGGGTGCGTGCGGCGGGCACGTATAGTCGTGCGTACGGCGCGTGGGTGCGTGCGGCGCGCGGGTGCGAGCGGCGCGTGGCGGGCACGTATAGTCGTGCGTACGGCGCGCGGGTGCGTGCGGCGCGCGGCGGGCACGTAGAGTAGTGCGTTCAACGCGCGAGTGCGTGCGGCGCGCGGCGGGCACGTAGAGTAGTGCGTTCGGCGCGCGAGTGCGTGCGGCGCGCGGCGGGCACGTATAGTCGTGCGTGCGGCGCGCGGCGGGCACGTATAGTCGTGCGTACGGCGCGCGGGTGCGTGCGGCGCGCGGCGGGCACGTAAATCAATTCGGGCGTTTACATGGTTTACACTTGGTAAACCATAACAGATATAGCAAATTAATCTACAACATAATTGTAGGCATTAAAAATAACTACAAAAAAAGTATACGTGCATCTTCTAAGTAACACCCACAATAAGCATTTTGGTCATTAAAATAGCAGGGAGCGGGGAGCAAGATTCGCGCGTGCATTCTGTAGTCCACGTGAGCAAACCACAATGAGGAATTTTGCAAGTAATTTTTGTTGAAAATGAAACTAATTTATGAAGACTATTTTTAAGCATGGAATATTAATCCTTACGAACAAGACAATTGAATGAAGATAAACTTTGTCTTTTACAGCATGTTACTTGGACGCATTTTGAAAGATAATGCAAAATTAAAATAATTCTACACTCGGCTCGGGTCTATGTCTATAGTAGTAGTGGCGCAAACGAACCGTGCGATTCTGCGATGTGACCACCTGGCCGCCCGAAAAAATATTGACTGTACTGAAGTATTATAAATCGTCAATCGGTGATTTCTTCTAAGTTATATACGGATGAAACCGCGGGGCACAGCTAGTAAGATATAACATCCATTTTTTAATGGAGCTCAGCAAATTAACGGTACTATCCCTGATGGCAAGCACAGTACAATCTAATCACAACGGCGACCACCGAGAGATCGTAATCCGTCGACGGTCACCATTATCATTCCGGCCTGCATAAATATCTCTTGATGTTACTCTTCAAGAACCCGATGTCGTAACAAAGAGAATATTGGCCTGCACATGAACGTTGTTTTTTGAAGCCTATCTGTGAACGCTCAAAACTACGCCGCCCGCCATGCTGTGTAATCCAAAGATACTTCAAGACTCGCATTCTCAGTAAAGGCGGGTTGCAAGGTTTAATACTTTTTGTAGAATTTGATTCCGCTTGTGCTACTCGCCGTAACTCTGAACATAGACTGACCGCGGTGGGCGTGAAACGCGCGCGCCCTTTGCCCGCTAAACAAGGTAGATTCGTGTTTGTAAGCTGTACCAATGGTGGGTACTATCATTAAGTAAACGGTATCTGGTTTTTTTATAGTCCTTCGACAAAATAAACATTTCTCTTGATAGTGGATACATATATTTATGTGATTCATATATTAATTATTTCAGATTTCTGCCAGAAATGACCATTAAAAATATAGGTGAAGTTTTGATTTTCTACTATAACTTCAAATCTTTTAAATTGTATATGAATTAATATTTTTAACAAAGGATAGCCCATTCCTCGAACCCAAGAACTCGATCATAGCTTACGATAAACAGCTACCACCGCCTGGAAATAAACTGCCTTGGCTCATCTGGAAATCATTAAACAGACTAAATTCAATTCAAAACAATCATCGACACGGAAAGAAGAAGACATAGGGGATAAGGAATCAAATATGTTATTTAAACTGTTATCCAATTAAAAAACGTATAAAAAATGTACAGGATTCGTTGAAAACTTTTTGTGATGGTGTAAATATAGCTACAGATGTTTTTACCAATACTATCACCATAATAATTTTTATAATTTAATCTGCTAACAATGAAAAATTGAAGCCATTAAAATATATTTTTTTTAGTCCTGTGAATTTACCCGATTCTGTACTCTAAGTTATATGTACTAACGTAGATATATATATATATAACATCTTGCATTATGGACGGTGTGGGAAATTACCCGGGGAATGCTTTAGTCTCTGTAAATTAACTAAACAAGTGCGAAATATTTCTTTACCTATTTTTCATAATGTGTTACAAATAATAATAAATACACTCTGTCGTCTCTATTATTTTATAATCCACTAGTGGTTCCGCGCAAATATTATCTCGTCTTGCAGATTTTATTCTGACCTTTCCAGTAGCTAATAACTCGACTAAAGCGCCATATATCGCGTTCAGGGATAGTATAAAATCATTCTTCATGAAAGAACAGATTTATGAACGTTCATTGTAATAGGTCAACCGCTCAGAAATCTAGTTTTGTGATTGTTTTGCTAGTTGTGCAAGCTTTTGTCGTTAAAACTGTCAATGAATGTATTTTTTTTTTTCGTCCTTTCAATGACTTATTTTAATGCTACAATGGTAATTACATTAATTTTCTGTTATTTATATTGGTATATTTTTTTTTAAAGTAGGTAGTACTTTTTCATAATATGTTGTAATAACTTACTTGTACTTATCAATGCAGTGGGCGCCTATGATAGGTTCGCATATCTGTATTAGATTTAGAATTAATTGTAAAAATGGCTCAAGTTTAATATGCGCGCAGTTGGGCGCTTCTTTAATAAATAAATAAAACAGGTCATCATAATTAAATGCTCATACAAAATTTCATATCTATCCTGCTAAGTGTTTAGGAGTTCCCTCGTTGAATGCTAACTCTAGCTGAATCAGCTAGGCTATGGTGCAATTTCTAACAGGCAATCAAAATTCAATGTGTATTCAATATTTCTTGTCTATAGAAACTATTAACTGTTGAAGAGTTTCTTTATTTGGAGCTAATCCTGGATGTCTATAAAGGTCATGTTTATCATAAAAGTGCATTATCATCGAAACTGGACTAACGTGTAAAAATTAAATTCCACAGAATACGAAGAAGTGGTTCTAATTCTGCTTGCAAGATTGAACCTGAACAAATAAACATACAATCATTGCAAGTTAATTAAAAGTTTGTAATCTATACAATTAATAAAATTGAAGTGTCTGTTTGTAATGTCAAAATGACAGATTTTTACTAGATGCATATGAAAGTAGGTATATACGATACATATAACACCCATTTTTTTAATTTTTGTCTGTCTCTTTATTCTGGGTAATCTCCGAAACGGTTGGACCGATTTTGGCGGGACTTTCACGTATAGATAGCTGATGATATAGGGAGTTACTTAAGCTACTTCCATTTTAGAAAAAGAATTAGCGTTTGGCACAAAAAAAATCTGGTCATGGTGAATCAATTCGGGAGCTTAAATGGCTTTTGCCAAGTAAACCATAAGATATATAGCAAATTAATGCATTACATAATTATAGGAATTGAAAAGATCTACAAAAAAGTTTGGGAGAGTATACATCTATCTTCTAAAGAACGCCCACAATAAGCATTTTTGGGAGCAAGATTCGCGCGGGCATTCAGTAGTCCACGTGAGTGAATCTAGTTATAAATAAAAGCTTGTAAAAACGCGTGAAATTAAGTAATTGAGATTCCAAATATATTAAAGTTATAGTTTAAAAGTCATAACAAGAGAATAAAACTTAGTAATTGTTCAAATAGACATGCGCATCTTTAACCTAGACTTTTTGCAAAGGCATACGTCTATCACAATGATTAAACGAAAACGCTGAGAATGAGATAAAATTGCTTATTATTATAAATTGTATCTGAAACCTCTGAGTTTGTAAAATTATTTTTCATTTGACGTCAAATAAGTTTTCTTTACATTATGTTTCGTATTATAAAATTATTATAGAAAAAAAAATAACTTGTAATTTTAGAGTTATTTAATTGTTATTTCATCTGGTCGTATTCTTCTTCTTTTTTCATAGATGGCAACCAATCCATTCCTTATTGAAGATTATTACTACCATTATCAAATCAAATAAATTATTTATTTTACTGTACAGTGTCTTGTGATGATTGTTCAGTATACAGTGTTCTACTAAAATGGTGACGTGCTTGTTAGAACTTTCGAGAGAGTTTTTGTGACATATTAGAATTCATAGTCCATGATTTGATTGTTTATATGCATGACATATAATCAAAGGGTCCGTGTTATTATTTCTAATCCACTTCACTTGTGCAGAATAACTATCAAATAACGTACGTCTATGAATTTAATAAATCTACATATGATATGACAGATCATGATCTCGTCAAAAACTCCGCTTTGGGTAACTACCAGTGCTAATGTTTAAACTACGGTCAAAGTTAATCAACTGATAACCCATCAAACAACTTGAAAGTTAGCCCCGTATTATTTGTCTAAGTTATTGCGAAAAGAATAATATTCAAAGTGATCTAGTTACAGTTTAGAAGTCTTGGACACATTATTAATATTTTAATAAAAATTTAAAATAATATTTTATTTTCAAATCACTTCACTTATGCGCATAAGGCTACCATGTCTTAATTAGTTATGATGTTATTCGTACAGGATGTTAATATGATGTGTATTCAGTAATAAATACAGCATTATTTAGCAAATTTAAAAATAATATGTAATTAAGTAGCAATCAACTGAATTGCAGTGAAGATGTGATTTTTCTATCAATTTGTACATTCTTTAGTGTTGAAACATAGGACAATTGATATCAACTTTTGTTCAATAAATTGACGTTTAAAAAAAATGTTTTATGAATCCATTTAGTCCATTAACGATTTTGTTATGAAACATAGTCTGTGCGGATTATGTTGTAGACAAAAATATGCCACCTTAATGGTTTAAGTAATTTTTCAAATTAAGTTTTGATTTTTACTTAGAACATTCATTTTTTAAAGAAATAATATATTAAAAACATTAACGGTATACCGTATTGAGTTCATACTCTGTTTTTTTTTTTTAAGTTTCGAAAAATACCTTAGTAGGATTATTTCTCAAAGAAGAGACCCACGACTCTTAGCCCTAAATTCTACTTATATTCGTTTTCATTAAATATAACTTTGCAGGATATAATTGGGTATTTTGCATGTTTAAGCTTATAAATAAAAGCTTTACTGGATTTTAAAACAAAACATTTGCTACAGTTCAGCAGTATTTTTTACGAATCAGTAATTATATTTTTAAGGAGTAAAATTAATTAGCCTAGTAAATAAATTCTCAGTAGCAGCTCTGAGTTTGGCTTCGTGCCCGATTAATGGCAATAGGCTAGCTCCCTATTACATGGGACATAAACAAACCGACGAACTGTAGGTGTACATTAGTACACCTCTGCCTAACCCTTCAAGATATACAGTCGTGATGGTATGTTATTTTCACTTAAACTTAGTATGTTTACGACTTTTGAACGCAGATATGAGGTCCTTATATATGAAATTGGCGTTTTGTACGGGAGGAACATAAAGTAATTTCTTTTTTGTAAAATATATTTAATTAATCAAAGCATGCACCGTTGTTTCTATGCACTTTTGCCATCTCATAGGTAGTTCACTGATCCCTTTACTAAAAGAACCAAGGGGGCGAGAATCAATAAACTCTTTGCAGGTGGTTTGGACTGCCGCATCGGAGTTGAATTTGTATCCTTGTAAGAAGTCCAAATTCCGGAAAAAATGGTAATCTGTGGAGCAAGGTCCGGGGAGTACGATGGATGTCGCAGATATTCCAATTGTGGCTTATCTAACTTAGTGGTTGTTTGTTGTGCATTGTGTGTTTTGCGTTGTCGTGAAGCAGCAGTGACTAGAGCGATTGACCAATCTCGGTTGTTAACAGCTAGTTCTTCCTTCATGGTTTGTAGTTGCTGACCATAGATATCTGCCGTAATCGTTTGGCCGGATTTTAGAAAAATGCAGTGAACGACACCGGCGCTAGTCTACCAAACACTCACAAGTAACTTTTTTGAGTCAATTTTCGTTTAGGGCAGGGTTTGGCTGGGTCTCCAGGGTTCAGCCATTGCACGAGCGCTTTCGATTATCATACAGAATCCACTTATTCACAAGTAATGATTTATTTAAAATGCCTTCATTATGGTGTCGGTTGAGCAAAGTAACACAGCAGTCGACGCGTGTTTGCAAGTTCGATTCACTCAATTCATGAGGTACCCATCGTTCAAGTTTTTTTACTTTCCCGATTTGCTTCAAGTGGACTAATACAGTTTTATCACTTACCCCGAAGCCTGCAGCTATCTCTAAAGTGCTTTGTGTGGATCCGCTTCCACAATACTTAATTCTTCATTTTCCACTTTGGTCTCCGGCCGTCCACGGAGTTGGTTCTGAAGGTCGAAAATTCCAGAACGAAAACATTGAAAACAAAAACGTACCATGCTTTCTTTTGCGAAACCAGCGCCTGATGATATAGAGAGTAACTTAAGCTACTTCCATTTTACAAAAATAATTAGGGTTCCGCAAAAAAAAATCTGGCCATGGTGAATCAATTCGGGAGCTTAAATGGCTTTTGCTAAGTAAACCATAAGATATATAGCAAATTAATGCATTACATAATTATAGGAATTGAAAAGATCTACAAAAAAGTTTGGGAGAGTATACATCTATCTTCTAAAGAACGCCCACAATAAGCATTTTTGGGAGCAAGATTCGCGCGGGCATTCAGTAGTCCACGTGAGTGAATCTAGTTATAAATAAAAGCTTGTAAAAACGCGTGAAATTAAGTAATTGAGATTCCAAATATATTAAAGTTATAGTTTAAAAGTCATAACAAGAGAATAAAACTTAGTAATTGTTCAAATAGACATGCGCATCTTTAACCTAGACTTTTTGCAAAGGCATACGTCTATCACAATGATTAAACGAAAACGCTGAGAATGAGATAAAATTGCTTATTATTATAAATTGTATCTGAAACCTCTGAGTTTGTAAAATTATTTTTCATTTGACGTCAAATAAGTTTTCTTTACATTATGTTTCGTATTATAAAATTATTATAGAAAAAAAAATAACTTGTAATTTTAGAGTTATTTAATTGTTATTTCATCTGGTCGTATTCTTCTTCTTTTTTCATAGATGGCAACCAATCCATTCCTTATTGAAGATTATTACTACCATTATCAAATCAAATAAATTATTTATTTTACTGTACAGTGTCTTGTGATGATTGTTCAGTATACAGTGTTCTACTAAAATGGTGACGTGCTTGTTAGAACTTTCGAGAGAGTTTTTGTGACATATTAGAATTCATAGTCCATGATTTGATTGTTTATATGCATGACATATAATCAAAGGGTCCGTGTTATTATTTCTAATCCACTTCACTTGTGCAGAATAACTATCAAATAACGTACGTCTATGAATTTAATAAATCTACATATGATATGACAGATCAAGATCTCGTCAAAAACTCCGCTTTGGGTAACTACCAGTGCTAATGTTTTAAACTACGGTCAAAGTTAATCAACTGATAACTCATCAAACAACTTGAAAGTTAGCCCCGTATTATTTGTCTAAGTTATTGCGAAAAGAATAATATTCAAAGTGATCTAGTTACAGTTTAGAAGTCTTGGACACATTATTAATATTTTAATAAAAATTTAAAATAATATTTTATTTTCAAATCACTTCACTTATGCGCATAAGGCTACCATGTCTTAATTAGTTATGATGTTATTCGTACAGGATGTTAATATGATGTGTATTCAGTAATAAGTACAGCATTATTTAGCAAATTTAAAAATAATATGTAATTAAGTAGCAATCAACTGAATTGCAGTGAAGATGTGATTTTTCTATCAATTTGTACATTCTTTAGTGTTGAAACATAGGACAATTGATATCAACTTTTGTTCAATAAATTGACGTTTTAAAAAAAAAATGTTTTATGAATCCATTTAGTCCATTAACGATTTTGTTATGAAACATAGTCTGTGCGGATTATGTTGTAGACAAAAATATGCCACCTTAATGGTTTAAGTAATTTTTCAAATTAAGTTTTGATTTTTACTTAGAACATTCATTTTTTAAAGAAAAAATATATTAAAAAACATTAACGGTATACCGTATTGAGTTCATACTCTGTTTTTTTTTTTAAGTTTCGAAAAATACCTTAGTAGGATTATTTCTCAAAGAAGAGACCCACGACTCTTAGCCCTAAATTCTATCTTATATTCGTTTTCATTAAATATAACTTTGCAGGATATAATTGGGTATTTTGCATGTTTAAGCTTAAATTAAAGTAAAAGCTTTACTGGATTTTAAAACAAAACATTTGCTACAGTTCAGCAGTATTTTTTACGAATCAGTAATTATATTTTTAAGGAGTAAAATTAATTAGCCTAGTAAATAAATTCTCAGTAGCAGCTCTGAGTTTGGCTTCGTGCCCGATTAATGGCAATAGGCTAGCTCCCTATTACATGGGACATAAACAAACCTGACGAACTGTAGGTGTACATTAGTACACCTCTGCCTAACCCTTCAAGATATACAGTCGTGATGGTATGTTATTTTCACTTAAACTTAGTATGTTTACGACTTTTGAACGCAGATATGAGGTCCTTATATATGAAATTGGCGTTTTGTACGGGAGGAACATAAAGTAATTTCTTTTTTGTAAAATATATTTAATTAATCAAAGCATGCACCGTTGTTATCTATGCACTTTTGCCATCTCATAGGTAGTTCACTGATCCCTTTACTAAAAGAACCAAGGGGGCGAGAATCAATAAACTCTTTGCAGGTGGTTTGGACTGCCGCATCGGAGTTGAATTTGTATCCTTGTAAGAAGTCCAAATTCCGGAAAAAATGGTAATCTGGTGGAGCAAGGTCCGGGGAGTACGATGGATGTCGCAGATATTCCAATTGTGGCTTATCTAACTTAGTGGTTGTTTGTTGTGCATTGTGTGTTTTGCGTTGTCGTGAAGCAGCAGTGACTTAGAGCGATTGACCAATCTCGGTTGTTAACAGCTAGTTCTTCCTTCATGGTTTGTAGTTGCTGACCATAGATATCTGCCGTAATCGTTTGGCCGGATTTTAGAAAAATGCAGTGAACGACACCGGCGCTAGTCTACCAAACACTCACAAGTAACTTTTTTTGAGTCAATTTTCGTTTAGGGCAGGGTTTGGCTGGGTCTCCAGGGTTCAGCCATTGCAACGAGCGCTTTCGATTATCATACAGAATCCACTTATTCACAAGTAATGATTTATTTTAAAATGCCTTCATTATGGTGTCGGTTGAGCAAAGTAACACAGCAGTCGACGCGTGTTTGCAAGTTCGATTCACTCAATTCATGAGGTACCCATCGTTCAAGTTTTTTTACTTTCCCGATTTGCTTCAAGTGGACTAATACAGTTTTATCACTTACCCCGAAGCCTGCAGCTATCTCTAAAGTGCTTTGTGATGGATCCGCTTCCACAATACCTTTTAATTCTTCATTTTCCACTTTGGTCTCCGGCCGTCCACGGAGTTGGTTCTGAAGGTCGAAAAATTTCCAGAACGAAAACATTGAAAACAAAAACGTACCATGCTTTCTTTTGCGAAACCAGCGCCGAACATATCATTAATCCTTCGAGCTGTTTCTGCAGCATTGGTGCCACGGTAGAACTCGTACTCGTAAATATTCCGATATTTCATGTTTTCCATTGTGCGGTAATAAGTGACGCCAAAGAAAAAAATAATGAGGAAAAACAAATGAATGACTGTTTTCAAAACTCAAATGTACCAGCTAAATGAATTTATAAATTTGAATTTGGAATTTTTAACCAAAGAGGAGATATTTCAGATCAAAGTGGTCAGTACGACAAAACGCTAATTTCATATGTAAGGACCTAATATTTTAATAACAATAAATCTCTTACTTATATTTATATGACATGGCTTAACACATGGTAATGCATGAAAACCGATTATATCATAATATATGTTTTTTTTATGCAACTAAGTTGTTAAACAGGCTCACGGCCCCACTGACGGTAAGCGACAGAAGCTTATGGACGCTTATAATACCAGACGTATTACTAGCGCGTTACCGACCTGGAATCCCTATTCTCTAAGGAACTCTGGAAATCTTACTCACCGCAGGAACACAACACAAGGTTATTTCACCACGATCTTCTCTATGGTATAATTATGTCACCAGATGAGCTGTCCCAAGTAGAGAGAAATTCCAAAGCGATTTTTCATCTTTTCCAAATAATAATATCTACGAATTAGATGTATATAAACTTAATACAGATTTCATTAAAAGTAAACATAACATAGAGTTTTTATTTTAGTTTATTTTAACTAGCGATCGCCCTAAGGTCGAAATTCGACCTGCGACTTTTTGATCATAGACTATTTTCTGTTTGAAATTTGCAGTATTTATGAACATAAACAATGAGTATTATCTACACTTGCTGTCACTTTTCGTTGAGTGACAATGTTAATATTTTGGAGGGTCTAAGTTCAATGGCACTTGTCGGTTTAGGGTTCGCAGTATAAATTTATTTAATTTAATATATTAGTAACAGATATTATACATACATTTTAGCTTTCTGCACTCCTTCTCCATGTAAACTTTAACCATGCCAAATCTCACAGTCTTCCGTGCAGGCAATACGCTTAAAAAGGGGTAGAAAGCTTTTGCTTCACGTATAAATATATATATATTTTAAAAAAGGAAGCAGCAATTATATTCCAATGAATGGAATGCGGTAAACAGTAAGTTTTTGGTTTATTCATGCTATATGCATCTAATATTCAAACAGCTTCGACAAGTTTATTCCTTGCAACGCTACGTCGCGTCGCGCCGAGGCACTACGAAAGCTCAGTTTAAGCGGTACCGCCGTAGCAAGTGGATGGCTTAACAACCTCAAACGTGGAGTTATGTGTAAAGTGTTCTACAACTCGCGTAGTATCGGGTATGGGCTTTGTTTATTTTTCCGTGTAATAATTATTTATTTAGTGATTATAATTGTTCTTACAATTTGTTTTGAAATTATTCATTTTATCAACAATTAGGTTACAACAGTTTTAAAATGTTACTCCGTTTAAGTTGTTATCGACTTGTCAATGTCAACTATTATCAACAGTTTCCCTTATTATAATGTTATGTATATGTTATTTTAAATGTTTATTTGTCCGAGTAAGTATGCCGTTATTATTTCTAAATATACAATTATTTTAATTTTGTTTTAAATTTTTTTTTATCTAAATATACAGTGCAATGTTGTTTTTATGTTGGTGACACATAATTAATGAAAATTTATTATTATTAATTAATAGTGAACATTTTTCCATTTTAGTGATTGTAATTAATTAATAAGAAATCTGTAGCTATTTTATGCAGTTAAATAACATTTGGCAGTTAGCTAGTTTAAATTCCCAATATATAAGTAAATAAAACCGTCTATTTTACGGGGACACACTTTCAAGATCATATCTAAATAAATTCTAAATACTTAACATTTTAAAACAGTATTTGCCTTTGGAAATTTCTCTGAAGGTAATCTCAATTTTCTTCCCAGAGATTTTGATCGCTTTTGTTAGTATTATGTAATACGATATTCATACTTCATTATTATTTCATTAGTACTAAATATCACAATTTTCGTTATCAAAGTATAAAGACGACCTTCATTGTTTTCCGTAGACTTTCATTGTAACATATCTGTTGGCATGTGTCAGAAAAATAAATGCTATGAATGAGTGAGGAATTTTTTATATCTCTTTTAATAAACTGGTAGTACTGTGTGTAAATGTAACTTTGTTTTTCAAATTTCAAAAAAAATGTACTGAATAGGTACTGATAACGAATATGATATGATTTTTTTTGTCTTTCCGGATTAAATTCAAAACTGGCGTGACAGATTAAAAAAAATATATTCAAGGAAAGCTTACAGTTGATCAATTGAATTAATACTTTTAGAAATCGCAATAATAATAATAAAAATAATTCTTAAAAGATTTTTGATCGAAATTTTATGTAATTATGTAAACGGGAAGTATCATATATAATTTTCTAATTGATAGACTTTATGAATTGTCAATAACATGAGTAAAAATAAAATTACGAAATAAAAATATTTACTGCGTAACAAACATGTACGGAGCCGCGGGACCCCGGTAGTTCTTTATAATTCTTGTATTATATACATGCATAATTCTCTCAAACGACTGTAACGATTTGGATGAAAATTTGTATATAGATAATATTTTACTACTCAAGTTTACCTAGTTAAGACTTTGTTTTTTTTTCTAAGACTCCGACAAAATTCGGTCACTTAGATGTTTCATTAAAATTATTGTTTACAATATTTTTATCTTTATTCGTCATCGCTTATCATTTAGTCTTGTTATGCACGAATTAATTAGTTATTTAATTATGACTACTTGTGTCCTCAAAATATTTTCTATACTACCAAATTTTACATTTTAACTCATTTTTTTATTTCAATTCAATTTCTTTTGTTTCATTATGTTATAGAGAAGATGTTTTTAAACATTTTTCTAATACTACAAAGAACCATAACACTATGCGGGTCCATTGTATATTGTTGGATGTTTTTATACTTATCATACATGCAGGTGAAATTTATTAAACCATAAATGGACCAACTACGCCTTTAGTTTGCATTTATGAAAGCTGAACGCCAGAACTGTTATTATAAACATTAATACGTATGCCAGTAAAAAATGACGTAAATTATTTTGATTTCTAGAAAAAAAATCCTCTCAGTATATCTACTAAATATAATTATTAGTTGTAAATAATAATTACACAATAAATAAAAATTAAATAAATATATTGATAAGCCCCATGGAGTTCGTTGCCGGTTCTTCTCGGTGACTGGGAAGTTTTCTGAACCGGTGGTAGTATTGCAACTTTCTTAACTGTCTCCTAAAACGTTAAACTGAATACAGTATTTTTGATTTGGAGTACTGTGATTTTTCAATTTAAGTATCGCTTGTAAAACCGCTAAAATAGAAATAGAATTAAAATCCGTGTATATAACGCAACAATTCAAACTGTGTTGGACTCAAACTTGCAACCTCTTATCAACAGTAAAGGTACGTGGGTACATTACATATGATTCTAATATGTATGAATAAATAAATTTTCTTTTCATATGCAAAGATCGTTTTAACCTTAAGGTCAATATTCTTTCAATGAATTGTATAGTTATTATAAATTCAGATTTTTCAATATACGAGTAATTGAATACGTTATTCTAAACATAAAAGAGGCCTTTGTGATTGGTTTTGCCTTTGCCTTTTCAAAATTTCTTTTATCGTGACTAAAAACATTATTGTACGTATTTAGAATAATATATTAGAACAAAAACCATACGTCATGAACAAATAGCGTTTTTTTTATCGTAACACGGCAAAGTTAACTACACTGATTTTTTTAATCATTATATGTTTAGCTTTGTACCCGTAATCTCATCTGATCTTAAGTAACGATGTTGCCCAAGATGATAGCACGATAAACCTAGTGGAAGACTCTCATGTGCAGCTGCCGGAACACACCTATTGGTGTTTGGCAACAGATTTTCAACTTGAGGGTGGTAGCTAGCCAGCCGAACGTTAGGAAATGCTCTACAATTATGCTATGATTTCACCATGATGTTTTCTTTCACCGAAAGTTCAGGCTCATTGCAGGGATTCGAACTCACGTCGATCGACGTAGAGTCCGTACACGCTTACCAATATCTCTTTAACTTTGCCCTCCCAATACATCCTTGATAACTTAATGTATATTTGTAAAAACTTAGTTAAGTAAGATTTTGTCAAAGATCAGCACAATGTTAATACTAGAAATAGAGATAAATTAGTCGTACCGTGCTTTAGACTTAGTAGGTCCAATAAAAGTTTTTTAGGTAATAGTGTCAGGTTTTATAATAAGATCCCGAAGCATATTACCAATTTTTCGGACTACATGTTCAAGGACCATATCAAGCAGGTTTTACTATCAAAAGCTTGTTATACAGTAGATCATTATATGCATGATAGTTATGTCTGGAAGTGACTCCCTCTCTGTGCATCCACTAAATTATTATTATTGTATAATATTAACATTTTTTTATAGTTGAAAAAAAATTGAAAAGCCCTATCGTGTTTCTTACAATTTCTTCTCGATGTCTGGGATATTTTCTGAACCGGCAGTAGTGGTTTGACGTATGAACGCCTATGAATGAAGTGCCTTCTTAGGGCCTAAATTGAATAAAGATTTTTTTAATTTCGAATTTGATTTTGACTGTGCCTACTGAGTTACATGAAGGTGAGCACAGTGCGATCCAATAGCATCAACGACTTTCGTGGGGTCAACAATCCATAGTCAGTCGTAGCTGTAATTTCGACCTGGTCAAATGTGTCTACACGTTATGTTTGAAGGAACCCATATTGTAGAAGGAAACATACTGACCGGGAGGGAGTTCGACAGATTCACAAAACGGTAGAGATAAGATTTTATTTTATTTTTATTAATAAGTTTACAATCGTTGTTACATTAGCACATGCTAAATTTTATAAAGATTTCTACTTAAATTTTAATTACAATGTTCAATTTATTATTAAATACAGCCTGCTTATTTATAAAACAAAGCAATTACCTAAAACAGTAAATATAAACTAAAATACATTCAAAATAACACATAAATTAGGCTTAAAATTAAGATTAAAATATATCTTATACATATAAATATTGTAACTAAAGTAGTAAGTAACTTGGTTAATCATTTAAATTTAATTAAATCAATGCCAATTAATTCGAGGTTATTGAATTTATTATACAACTTGCTAATTCTATATACAGAAGAATTTAATCCAAAAACAGTTGTTCTAAAACGAAAATTCAATAGGTTATTGTAATAATGAGGATAACAAGAAGAAATCCTGAAACAAAACATACTCAGCAGTTCAGAACTGTCTACATGGTTATTAAAAATCTTGAATAATAACATTAAATCGAATATATTATGTCTACGTGTGTTGTAGCAGATTTCTTTGTCTTTTTATTTTATAGCTGCACGGTACAGTGACGACACTGTGTGACGGTAAACACGGTACAATCTAAAATCAGCGACGACCGTCGAGAAATCGAGACCGTTGTCGTTGTTACTCCTGTTGATCCTAAAATGCGACACATCTAGGCGTGCCAGTATGGTAGGTGGTATATCTGGTGTATGATGGTATTAATTTGAAAAGTAATTTAAATTTTAACTATTCTAGGTAATTTCTTGATCGTTGGCAGATTATCACGTCGATATAACAAGCTATTTAAAAGATAGCGATTGGTATATTTGCAAACTTACCTTCTATAATTAAAGAAACAGTGTTTTTACGGTATTGTTTATTTATAATCTATTTTTGTTATCGTGTTATATTAATGTTTTTATTTTCTCACCATCACCAAAATTCAAGTAAAATTCGTTTTTTTACACATTTGTGTAAGTTACGAGTTTTTTAAAAAGTGAAAACTTCTTTAGCCACTTTGATCGATTTTTGGTAGGGTAAAAACTTATGAGTTCGTGTCATCGATACTTCAACATGCTCGTGACGTAATAAATACTCGACTGTATCATACGCGTGTTTGACTTTGTGGATGGGTAAAATCTTGTGATTTCGCGTCACCGACATTCTCTGCAATAATTCAGACTAGAACTGATTTAAAAATTCGAATAAGAACACATTCCATTGTTTTGAGTTTTCACTTCTGTTGGCAGTCCTTATGACTGCCTATTTTTTATCGTTATAGGCTTAGCGATGGGACCACAATCTCACTCTAGTTCTGTGAAAATTTCCCAGAACTGTTTGAATATACGCTTTAACAAATTGGTCGACCCATAAACATTTCCAATCTAGAATGTTTTAGACGAATCTTATTACTGAAGCAATTACTTTATGAATTATATAGAAACTAAATTCGAATAGAAACCATGATTTTAATAGTCTCTACTAACTCGTGTGTTTTTGTTCTAAACTTGACTCAGTGTCCAAGAACAGTAGACAATTGGCAAGTGGATATAGACAATTTTGGCTTATCTGTTCAATCTGTAATTGTTTAAAGTAGGTATTTTAATAACCTTGCTGTTAACGACCGTAGGTATACATTAGACATTTTCAATGTAAATTATATGTAAGAAGGAAATAAAGACAGTTGTGTTTGGTTCAATTAATTGTTTGTTGACAAGTTATTACTACAATTAGTAAAGCTGTCCTTGTTGATAATTATTGGGTTTCGGCTCGACTGCTTTTGTTGGAATATTATTTCAGGCCCTATTTAAATAATTAACGACAAACTGATGTGTAATTATTGTATGGACGTTTATAATGAAATTTCTATACTAATATTTTTTAAAGTTGGTATAAATTATAGTTGATTGCGAAAGCTGAGGAATAGTAAAAAGCGATATTCGCGTTGTCTTCAGTCATTGAGGTATTATGTACTTGCTACATACTAGAGACGACTCCTCAACGAGATTGTTTGAAACACTACTTCGAGTGCATACACTCGCACCCATTCAGACCTGTGCCGGGCTCTTGCTGCAATTACACGTGAGTGTTAAATTTTACTTCATAAATATGCCTTCATGTGCACTTAAAAAACTCGAGAAACAACACAAGTAAAAGCCAGGGAGTGACATTTCATCAGTAAATTCAATGTACTAAAGATTGCGTGCCCCGCAACCCGCACCCCGTGCCCCGCGGTTACAAGTGGAGCACAATTTTTGTTCGTAATACCTGGTCTAATATAGTACATAATGCCTCAATGGTTTCGGTATAAGAAGAGAGCTTGGCAGCATTAATAATTGCCTTCTCATAGAACTGAAATTATGTTGGAGATTGGTTCTAGGTGATATGCCGAAGTGATAATAATTTATCATGAGTTGATTTGAATATATCGTTTTGATACTTTAAGATAAACATAAAGTAATTTATTGTTGTTTAAAATTAATTATTGTCGATTTTAAGTTTGTTCGGTTTTAAATATTATCTTAAGTGATTTCTCTCTACTTGGGACAGTCCGACTGGCTTAAAATAAGCTTTTGTTGTGTTCCTGTTGTGAGTAGGGTTTTCAGAGTTCTTAGGGTTTAAGGGCTTAAGGTCGGCAACGGGCTGGTGATATCTTGGTGTTACAAACGTCCATAGACTATGGTAACCACTTACCATCAGGCGGGCCGTACGTTTGTTTAACAACTTTATTGTATAAAAAAGACACTAAAATTAATTAGTGAAAAATAAATCAAAACTAAATATTAATTATTGACTTTATATAGATCCAGAGAGAACAGTAACCTAGATTTTGTACGAGAATAATGCTATATTTATTTTAACCACACATGTAGAGGCCAAGGGATAATTATTTCAGTACAGTGTGCCCGTAAAGTTGTTTTATGTTGAAAAATGATACAATATTTCATGTTGCTGTGACACTAATATTGCATGTGTCGTAGTCATTTACGTGAAATCTGACGTTAAAACAAACGGCCGGGCATCTGTTTCGAAGGAGGTTTTTAGGTAAATGTAACTCGGTGAACGGCCTTTTATGTTTATTACTTTAATATATTTATTTGTATACCGCGATAAGCGATCGACTAGATAATAAGATAATTTTTAACAAAAAAGTAAACACACTTCAATGATTTTGAGGACTTACGTGCTGTATCTTCAAATTAGAAAGTTCAATGCACATGAAATTAAAATATACCACCATTGAGGTATCCTCTTTCCAACGAAAGAAGAATCATCTAAATCGGCTCACAAACAAAGAAGTTATGGTTAAATATTCATAAAAAAAATATGCATTCTAATTGAGTACCTTCCTCGTTTTTTTGAAGTAGTTTCACGATATTTTTTATTATACTAAAAGACGAATTTTAGTATTTGGATTTAGTATGGATATTTATTTAAGACGATTTATTTTATTTTTACTTTATTATAAGTGGTACAGTGGCATATTTGGTGAGCAAAGTAAAAAGGAGGAGAAGGAGAGAAGGACTGGAGAGTGAATTTTTTTTAACGTTTAATACATAAGTACCTTAGTCGAAAATGAAAAGGTATCTTATGACAGACTTTATTTTACTACCTTGATGTTATTATTACTATTTAAATGACAACCCAAGTATTAATGATAATTACTTTTAAAATATTTGTCCTACAAATATCTACAAACTAATTGTGAATTTGTGAGTGATAATAGTAAATAAATATGTAGCATACTTACATATTCAGTACCGAATTAGCCTTCCTTTTTTCTCGAGCGTCCTGTCAGTTTTACTGCTCGTCGTACGCCACCCTGTGTTTATGACAACCTCCTTCCCCTCCATCCCTTTCGATGTTCTAAATTATTTATCAGTTTTCTCGATTAACTGTCACTTGCGAGTCTTTTGACACCTTTCATATAAAATGTATGACAGTATTTCGAATAGTTAAAATTGAAGTATCGTGTATAGATACGTGTACTAACTTTTCATAGTAAATGAAATAGTCAATTAATGGTCATTTATGTACAAACTAAATGATAATTTTATGCATACCCACTTTTATAAAAATTATTATTTTTAAAGATAATTTTATTTGTTCATATTTATAGGGTATATCGTTACGTAAATTATAGTGAGGTCTGAAAATGGCACCCCCTCTGTATATCCTTTAAAATATAGCATTATTTATACATTACACAAAAATGATAAGCCCCCATACGAGTTTCTTCCCGAGCAGACCGATAACAGGGATGTTTCCTAGACAGTTAGTTGTCCTTTAACGTTCGTAATAATACGTTTCAAGGACCTCAACAGATTAAAGTATTTTCGATTAAAATTTATAATATTTTATAATAATATGGAAAAGTCAATGACGTTTTATAAATAGACACGTTATACTCTCACTAAAAGCAATTTGAGAAAAGGTATATCAGAATGTTGAAACAAAAGAGATAGGAAATCATAGCGTAAGGCGGAAACTCTGTTTTCAAAAAAGGATAAAGTTGTGAACTGAAGGCAATTGCCACCTTTCACGATTGCATGTAAAGAGCGTCAATGCCGTATCTACTTATAAAATATCATTGGGAAAATTAGTTTTTATACAGCAGCTGCGCTTATTGCACGATACAATCATTGTTGCTTATGTATTATCTTGATTGAAAGATTTAACTGCAAATTAAACTTTATATCATTTCACCGCAGTGATTTTTGATGTGAAAACTTCTACAAGAAGGTTTAGATAGGGAGTAAAGTAAATTCATGTAAGTCGTCATCGACACGGTCACGTGACATGTTAACGATTAACAAAAAATATTTTCTTTTGTTACACATTTATATTTTACAAAGTAAGTATTTCTTATTTAAAATTATATCTGTATTTTCTTAATTCTATTAGTAATATTAATAACAGTTCTTAATATTATTATTAATTCTATCGTTTGAAGTTTAGGAAAAATGTTTATAGTTTCAAGTTTTCACTTCTGTCGGCAGTCTTCATGACGGCTCTGAATTTTATTTTCAATAAAATGATTTTTAAGAGTATCTTTTCTACCTTTTTTAGGAAGCGTGAAAGCGTAGCATATAATTGCTTTTGTACTTTCCAATAGTTCCTTTACTGACGACAGCTGCATTTTTAATCGAATTTATGCGCCTTTAGTGGCGTGAAATAAATATGTGAGTCACTAAATAATGCATTTATTTTTCTCTTCTAATTTAAAACTACATATGGTTATAATATATTATATTATAAATAATAATTACAATTATTAAATACAAAATAATGATTTAATACAAAATAATTAAAAGAACATATTACAAGTAATGGATTGGCATTAAACTTAATTATTGACCTGATAAGTTGCGGGTTCGATCTAAGCCTAGGATGGGCTTTTTTGTTATGAGTATGGTTTACACTTCTGTGCATAGATGTTAAATATTCATGCATGCTTATCAGCCATTTGGTTGGCATAGTAGAAGCTAAGCTTAGTTTTGAATCAAACGACTGTACCTAATATATTATAATAATATTAATTAGTATACACTAAAATAGAGCCGACCTATTTAGAACAAAAATAATATACAATTCAAACCACTTACCAAGAAGGGGCTCTTATAAAATATTCACTGTACGGTAACATCGTCTGGCATTTAATATAAAGTCAATATACTAATAAAGTCTGCAGCATACTTACTGCATTCATAGTATACAATTCAGAACAGCTGCATTACTTAAAAATGACTGTATATTATTTAGGTACATTAAATAACAAACTACCATAGAGTCTTTTCAAAATATCCGAATAGACTAGAAAATTGTTTCATTTTTAAAAGTACCATACTATTCCGTACTATAGTACTATAGTTTTGTTGTTGAAAGTACCGAAAGATACCGAGTTTTTAGGAATATTGCGACACTTCAATCTTAATCTCAGTAACCAATGTGTTCAAACTTTTTTTCACATACAAATTTCGTGAAATGTACTCAAAAATACTGACTTTTTAAGAATATTATGGTATTTCTAGCTCAGTCCAGTAACCAATGTGGTATTTTTTTTAAATCTTTTACTAACAGCGATCTTACGTAAATGTTAAAGAATCGAAATTGACAGTAGGTACTTTAAACAAAAATTTGACCAAATTTGGTAACTATTAAAATTTCTGTGTAAATATAATAACAAAGGGTGAATACAAGCTGAATCTACACATGTTTAACTGACTGAATTTAGCGCAGGGACCTGGTAAAGGTTGGGCAGACGCCAAGCTGCCAAGGCTACGCGGTGCTTGCTCGCGTGATTTCGTGTCAACCTGTTATAGGAGACTCACACAACTCTCTTTCTCTCCGGAGCAAAAAAGGTTGAGTTTGAGTTTAGTGAGGAATACAGTTAGCACTGACACAGGTTGAATCCAAAACTCTGCTCTGCTTTGAGGCAAGTCGTCATGTTATCGTTTTCACAAAGTTATTTTGCTAGAGATACTAACCACCTCACAATGCATAAAATTCGAAAAAAGTCTTAAAAATTAAACGAGCCATTCTAAATTATATGTGTTGTTATATACGACCTTCTCTGAGCGATTGCTCAGAGAGAGCTGTCCGCTTTGAATTTTTTGTATGAGAAAGTTTTGTTAAAAACAAAAATTGAAAAGCTTCCGAGCTACTCCTTAAGGATTATCTTTGACCCTCATCTCTTTTATTGACGTATTAATGTGATAGTCAACGGAGAAACAATTGGGATTCAATTCTTTCATATGTTTACTTTTCAGACATTTTTCTCTTTCAAATATCTCCGGTATTGGAAATTGTTTGATAAGTTATTTTGTAAGAGATTATTGCTAATGTAATTGTTTATAAGGTTTTATTCACTACTAGCTGTGGCTTACTGTTTTGCTCTAGTAAAATTCTTCGAACAACTCTTTACCGCCTACCAGCGTACTCGTGCACCCCTTTCTTTATTCTTAATTCCAGTATTTGCATACAGCTGCAGGTTGTTTGACGTTCATAGTTACTGTTCCAATCCTTAATGTCGTAATATGAAGCTTTATCACCTATAACCTTTCTCAATAAATTTGTTATTGTATGTAAAAAAATATTTCAAATCTGACTGCTGATACCAGAGATTAGCGTGTTCAAAAAAAAAACAAAAACACAATCTCTTCAGTGTTATACTCCAAATATATATATAAAAGGAAACCTTGACTGATTGACTGACTGATCTATCAACACATAGCTCTAACCTCTGAAAGTATTGGGCTTAAATTTGGCACACAGTTATTATGACGTAGGAACGCTAAGAACGGATTTTTGAAAATTCAACCTCTAAAGTGGTGTAACAGGGGTGGAACTGTGGAGCATAGATAGTATTTAATTATTTTTTTTTGCTGGTTTTTTGGTCTGTCATGTGATAATTTTTATTCGTAAACTTATGTCACTTGGCCCTATATCATGTAGTTTCGGCGGCATTTTACATGGTGTAATTTGATTATTCTGCAGAATTAAAGTGGATTATAAATAATTTATAGGATTTAAATTACCACAAAAACTCTGTGGACAGTTTTAACAAGAGAGTCGCCATCTTGAGATAATGTATATAAACTAAAATATTGTAATTAGATAAATATTCTATTCACGTGACGTTCGCAGAATTGTGGATGAACATTAGTTGTCGTAAAATAAGTTAAAACAAATTTAAAACTCCCCGACACAAACCTATCTAATACTATTAAGAGAATCATTCTTGTGTAAAAAAGTAGATAAATATGTATATTTATATATGTAATTTGTTTCTCGGAAACGGCTTTAACGATTCTAGATAAAACTTGGAATCTAGATAATGTTTTACTTTCCAAGTTTACCCAGGTAGGTGTTCTGTTTTGTAAGATACCGAGTACAGCTTGGTCGCTCAGATATTAACTTATTAATGAGGACTATTATAATGAGCCTATACACGATATTTCTCTTTTAAGTTGGCGAGGAGTTCGGTATCCTGCATATATATGATGCTGCATCATCAGATCAAGGTTACCATGTTTTTCTAATATCACTGAAGTAAGAGTATACCAAATTGCGGCTCGATCAGACCTGTGGAAGATACTCACAGTCATTCATCAATTAGGAAAGAGCTGATAATCTTCAAACGGCTGATCAGATTTTCTTGAGTAATGGTTAAGAACAATCTTGATATAGTCACCTTTTAAACAGAAAAAAAAATTAGTTCAGCCCTTTTGGAGCTACAACGCCACAGACGGACACTTATGATATACATGATAAACTTATAACACCGCTCTGTTTCCGACATTATCCGACAAATCTATGATGTGTTCCAAATTCTAAATATATTTTTAATTAGTACTTTAATTGTACCAGCCAATATACCACTAGAAAACAATAAGTCTTTAATTTAATCTCCTTTTCTAGATATTGTTAAAGCTGATTTGAAGTATAATAATCAGAAAGAAAATAATTAATTTACTATTTTAAACTGAGTCTGGTTATATTTATAACCGCTTTAATGTAATGTAAATATTTAATTAATTATTCATGTTAAAAGAAAACTATTATGATATAATTTTATTCGTGAGCGATATAACCAATGCGTTTTATACGAATGGTTGAGAGTCACGAAATGATATAGAAATGAAGTTTGATACGACGACCATACAAAGCGGGTCAGTCGGTTTTCATGGAATAACTTTTACGGCGTATTTACACGAATTTTTAATTTACTCCCACGATATTGTTGATTAAAGCTCTTTAGTTATGTTAATTGGAAAAAAATGTTGAATGTAATGTTAATGAATATATTTGAAGTTATACCTCTTTTAGCGCGTTTAGTAGAGGGAAAGATTGAAAGCAGCTGCGCGCGCACCATGTGACCAACGTGAGACATGTTAAAACTAAATAATGTGTACAATGATAAACCATTTTTACACAAATAAACAAGCTAAATTATTAAAAAGAAAACAAAAAACCCGACTGCGATAAAACACTTGACTAGAAAAATATATCTTAAAATTTTTGTGTTTAAAACGATTCCCACATGTCGTACTTAAATATTATGTAGCCTTTGTCACTCCCACGGTTAAGAAGAATCTAATGATACCTCCCTCGTGTGCTAAAATCCTTCAAGTCGTGTAGGCTACAGAGCGTGCCAAAGAAAAATATATACATACATACATGTATATACGCATGAAAAACATAACTTTTCTTTTTTGTAGTCAGGTAAAAAGGGTAAAAAGGCGCAAGATGGTATCACGCTAAACCTAGTGGATGACTGGCTCTCAAATACAGCTGCCGGAACACACATATTGGTGTTTGTTAACAGATTTTCAACTTGAGGGTGCTAGCTAGCCAGGCAGGCGTTAGGAAAAGAAAGCACCATGCTATGATCTTAACAGTCGCAGGTTGACGGTTAAGTAAATTGATCTTTCTTCGGCAAATTTTCAATTTAAGAATTTTTATAATAAGTATAGGTATTTAGTGTTTGAACATAAATTTACATAGTGTTAAGTGATGGTTGAAGATGTTGATATGCTTAATCTATGAAGAATAGGCTCACAAGTGCAACTGCTGATGAACACATAGGTTTTTAGCTATAGATTCAATCTAATGGTAGTAGCTAGCCAGGAGGGCATTTAAAATGCCCTCGGATACCTTGATAGATAAATGCTGGAAAACATCCTACCACCATGCTATGGTTTTATTATTATGTTTTCCTGATCCCTGAAAAACGAGGAGTGATGAAATCGAAGCACAATTTTCGATTGGCAACTCAACATTTTGAGATGGGCTATGTATGTAGACAATTCTGTTGTGGGCACGGTCTTATAGAGTGGATCATTGATAGTGATGTTTGGAAGTGACTCATTCTCTGTGCATCCACTAAATTATTAAAATGATTATTAACTGTAAATATTATTTGTGCAGTTGGAAAAAAGATACGGCGGATCGACATTTTTGTCGGCTCTTTTCAATGACTGGGATGTTTTCCGAACCGGTAGTAGTGTTTTGACGTTCATAAGTGCCGTCTTGGGGTATAAATCGAATAAAGTATTTATTGATTAATATGCGCCAATAGAATTCTCGCTGGTAGAAATCACTAATATATCATGAATAGGAGCGGTGATTAATTCCGCTTTTTACCTTGTGGAATGGTTTTCCCCTGGCTATGAGGCATTTATAGGCTTATATTATTATTACACGCATATACCCCATTTCCTAATGTATAAATCGCTGTATGGAAATAAGCTCTATCAATAATTAAAATGTGCCGGTTGTCAGGCGACACGGTCCGCCTCATGAATATTCAGCTTAAATTATATGTAGGCAACGTTGCGTGGAGTACGCCCCGGCCGTATGAACTGTAATGTATAAAAGAGAAATAATTATAAATTATTGGGGCGGTGATAGCAAAGCTATTTTACTGGTTAAAATCTTATGTAATGCTCAGTTTTGCCTATTAACTGTTAGGAAGTTAATTATGTCAATACATTTTCTAACAGAAACAGCCCAAGCCTAGTTTCGGCGACTTTTGGCACTATTGCACCTGCTGACAATTGATGAATAGACATTATACACCTAAAACCCTTACCGCATCTAAAACATACCTAACATCGCAGTTGTGGATAAAATCGATTGTTCACACGTAACCGGCAGATTTATTTTAAACGCCACTTATCCGCCCATTTCTTCAAATACATTTTTAGTTGTACATGTTTGGTATTTATTATGTTAATCAGCAAATTTACTATTAACACTTCAAATATTACTCGAACATTTTAAGATTCTTTTTGTTAATTCTTGGGAGGTTTTGATTCTACGGCTTTAGCTTCTTGTCCAGTTGTGGAACCAATTAGCTACTGTAACCAGATATGTAGGCTCGAAGTTGATTAACACTACCATATTATGTACGTAACAGTTTTATTAATTGAAAAAAAAAAACTTTTATTTTGAGATTATTAACTTATACCATATCCATTCCTTTATTTTCTCGATGACAGCTCGTGTGAAAACTTTAACAAGCGTCTTTTTTACATTATGTATGCATTATTTTATAAAAATATGACGTTTACATACGTACAAAGTTATACCAGAGTCGGAGAAACTAATAGGGATGGAGCTATATCGATAAACGTAACACGATAACAGACACGATATTTTTTTACAAAATGTAAAAAACTAAACTACTGCCGGACACTTGTATAAATTTATTAACTAATATTAGATTCCATTACAAGATGTTACACGTATTAATTCTTGATTGATAATGCCAACTTCTTCAAAATTTTCGAAGATGTTGTAAAATAAATGGGTATAGGTAGGTACTCGACAATGAAACGAAATAATTATAACGACAGGTAATCTTTATTCATTTATTTTAATCAAAATCTGATGAATCGTCATCGACATTGACATATGCGATCGATATCATTACTTATTTGGTCACAACACTACAACTATCAAATTAGAAATGTCATCGAGAAAATAAATAAATGGAAATAGTATAATAAGTATAACTTTGGATTAGTTTAGTGTTTTTTTTGCTAATTCCTCTTGATGAGCATGAATTCCACCAATCTTCCACCAATGGATATCGCATTTTTTTTTTGTTATCAATCAGCGAAGTTGTTTCTCATTCTAAAGCGGAAGCACCACTGTCGCATTGTTTTCTACTGCAATACCCGCCCGCAATGCTGCATTTTCTTTTCAAGTTGTCTACATATAGTTCACTACACGCACTAATATGCGAGGTGTTCTAACTTAGCCCTTAAGAGTAGCAACGTACCTATCTCTGCATCTTATGAGACATGTCGTGTTAAAGAAGCTAATGATCTACAGTAACTATTTAAAAGTGTTTTTTTACAACCTTACCTTCAAAAAAAGGACGAGGTTCTCAATTCTAATTTATACTTATTTATGGGTAATTTCTTTCTTTATGAACCGTTTTAAATGATTTGTTTTATCGTTGGAAAGGGGACACCTTAACAGTGGTCCCATTTTAATTTAATTTATATTTGTACTTTGACTTCAAATCTCTTCAAAATCATTAACCCGCAAGCAACTTGGTAGGTGAATATAAATTGGCTGATACTTAAAAGTGACAAAACAAAAAATAGTTAGTGTGATTTATTATGTCAGCTTATTATCATTTGCATGGTTGTTGCGACCCAATCCGGTGCATAAAGGTGAGATAATATACTGAATCCAGTCGAATATAATTGTTATGTACTAACCAGCAACAGTCCATGTTTTTTAATTCTATTAAAATACTCAAGATCAGTAGTTAACTGCTTGGATACCGCGTCGATCGACGAGGGTTTGAACTTTCTGTAAAGGAAAACATCGCGAAGATACTAAAAAGTTATTGCTCTTTAAGCTTGTTTCCAACCCCGATTTACGTATCTGTCACTAAGCACCTACAGTGTGTTTTGGCGGCTGTATTGGAAAGCTACATTTCTGGGATTTAAGCAATTGTTTGATTTATTAAAGTACAAAGTTTGAATTATTAATTTATTAATTCAGTTTTTTTTTATGTTCAATTTTATCAAAGATTTCTTAGTTAGGTAAACAATGTTCATGAAATAACGTTAAAATGGCGTTTATAGAACATTAGTTTTATAGTTTTGAGTAATAAAGCTATAAGGTTATCTAAGCGAAAGCCCTGGAGCGAACCGTGCGATGTGAATGGATCACGAACACGCGGCGACGTGCCTCGAATATACTTTGTTTATGAGTTAATAATTTATTTTACGTTCATATCTGTCATGAGGTGAGTTGGGGTATGTTTAAAATTGTTTTATTTTTCTTCATATTGAATTTAGCATGTAGAAATGGAGATATAGAAATAAATGTAGGCTTTAGAATAACAAACGAAATTTAAATCGTTGGACATCGTGCTGTTTCTTTTTACCAATAACATTTGCTTTATATGATAGACCAAGAAAGGCAGTTTTAGTATTTTCCACCTAAACAAAGGCAAATAATTTAAGGCATTTCTTCCCAACCATGGACATATTTCCCAACATAGGTACTCCTTCGTTTTTCGTACGACATTACAAAATCATCTCTAACAACGTTATTATGTTGAGTAGGTCTATTAAACGATCAAAAGTTCTGATTCGCTTCCCGATATGATCAATAATTTAAGTACGGATTTATAAACTTTCTTGTTAACTTAAGTTATTAAACTGTTCATAGCATTTATGCGAATCGCGTTAACAAACTTCGTACATTACGAGTTATTATTCGTACAGATAGAAAAGATTTATCTCATTTAATTTACATTATATACCTAAATTATTATATTTAGATTTATAAATTTTTGAATGTAAAGTATGTAAAATGTTAATGTGTTTTTAGGTAATACAGTCAGGTTTTACAATAAGCTTTTTAAGCATATTATTGATTTGCTGGACAATAAGTTCAAGAATCATGTCAAGCAAGTTTTATTTTGGCCTATATTGGGTGGATTTCTCAGGTCTCTGGATTATTACGTGATAGTTGATTACGTGACTTCAGTCTGGAAGTGACTCCCTTGTACAATTTCTATTTTTGAGGACTTGTGTCATGATTAATATACATCACAATATAAATTAAATAGCTCATATATCTTTTCGAGAGAGTAAATTTGTAACAGCTTCAAAATGTTGCTGCTAAGTAAATAAAATTTTCAGTTTTTCCTAATTTTGTATGAAATTGGATTAAGTAATCATTCATCCCTGTATATATATACTAAAATACAAATGAATGATGTCAAAAAAAACTTCTATAATTAAAAAATAAACGTGATCGAGTTTCCTATTGGCTCTTCTCGATGACTGGGATGTTTCCCGAACCGCTGGTAGTGTTTTAACGTTCATAAATGCGTTCTAATTCTTTAGGTAAATTAAATAAATAAATAAAAATATATTTTTTAATGATAAGTACTTATGAGCAATGTGTACGTTAATTTATTTTTCATATTAATTAATTGGAAATTAGAGCGTTTACATACGGACAAAATTTCACTATGATTTATGTTATTGGTCATTAATTTCAAACGCCGAGAAATTGATGGTTTAATATACGTCCTACATACAATCCCACTATATTTTCTTTCAACTTCTGCCGGTAGTGTTACTATATTTAAATACATTTTATTAACGGGATTCGTTGTTATATGTCGTACTTTCATACCTGCGGACATCAAAGCTACATTCCTCTGGTCTAAAACACTTCACCACTACGACCACAGTGCCATAGGACTTTAAATTACATTAGAAAAAATATTCCTTGGTAAGGTACGTTATATAAGTGATAATGAAAAAAAATGTGTATAATTGTAAAATATCCTCGCATTTAAAATGTAATTAGGTGAGAAGTAATTGGTGTTATGTTTGAAGTCTGTACTCACTAAACGGAGGAGTGTGAATTTCTTATCGAGTTAGAAAAAAAACAGTTTATTCATAATAGGAGTAATAAGTTTAATAAAACAGGTTTGTTCCCAGTTGCCAAATGTTAACATAAATAATACAATCATTTTTAACACGTAATATAGTTAAAATTCATAACCATTAGAATTCCTTGAATGTTCACTTACAGAATTCACCGGCTTATCAATATCACTTTACCAGTTTAAGAGTGTACTGGGGAACGGTGCCAACAGTTCAGAATATACTCGTAAACTTTTATTATTCCTCGTTACGTCCTGTTAAATACTATAGAACCTCGAGTTTTATACGAAAATTTCGTCTTTATTTGTATAATGTCCTTGGATTTTCATATCAGAAATATAAATGGCTAGATCGCACGCGTCTGTTACTATGCAGCGCGGTAATTATTTAAATCCCGCTATTTCATTTTTACTTATGTAATTGACAATTCATAAATGAATCATAAGTCATAATTCATAAGTCTATAAATTGAGAAATTATATTCTTCCCTAGTACAAAATTTCATCGAAATCCTTTCTTAAATTTTTTTCTACTATGCCTCAAAGAGTTATTGACGATTCTTACAGCCAATCAATTATTTAATGACATTTGCGTCGAACAAAATTAGATCACCATCGGTTGAAAATTGTCGAATTATTTTTGTAAGAATTGTTTTTACTATTTCTAAATGTCATATTAAAAATTGTTAAATTTATACATCCTATGTACAAAATTACATAATCATTTATTTTAATCAGAATAAGAATAAGTTAAGCCGCTTTTGAGTTAAATCCGGACATACAAACACAGACAGAGTGACAAAACATTTTTTAAGGGTATATTCGTAATCCGTATCT
Organism: Saturnia japonica; assembly: GCA_033032175.1. Taxonomy (NCBI): domain Eukaryota; kingdom Metazoa; phylum Arthropoda; class Insecta; order Lepidoptera; family Saturniidae; genus Saturnia; species Saturnia japonica. The sequence continues at coordinate 3,881,965 of CM065317.1, forward strand.
GTAACATCCGCAACATACTATTTCATCAGGAAATTTAGAAAAAAAAAAATTGAATTTCAGTCAATTTGTATGTCCGAGTTTAACTCAAAAACGGCTTGAGAAATTCTTATAAATTTTTGTACGCAAGAAATTTATATCATTGCTCAATTGACATGCTATTTTAATTTATTGTCAATAATACTTTTAGAAACCATTAAAAAAAATATTGTCTTTGTTATTGAATACGTAAATCTATACTAATGAACATAAATAAAGCTTAAGAGTTATTATTTTTTATTTGAAAGTGCTTATATCTGAAACTAGAAGTCAATTCGGAAAACATCATTTCACATTTTATAGCTCAATTTATTAAGGAAGGTATATAGCTTCACGCTGCGACCTTAGGAAACAGAGCAGCAACTATGAACATGAAGAAATCTGGAAAGCGGTATTGAAGTGAAAACAACGATAAGCTACACGAGAGCGTTGGTGGCGGCGCGGCGAGGTGGAGAGATATTTATTTATTTATTTTGCTGCAGACTTTTAATTGGTCCACATACTTTATAAATATGTATTTAACTTATTGACTTTAAATACCAAGTGAGTTCCCGAGAGGTGTTTTCATTGAGTTAGTTCGCACTTTCACCTGCGAAGTGCTGTAGTTGTTTTTTAATACCGAAATTGTATTTACAACGAACAAGTCACGGCTCATAATAATGCTGGTAGTCATAATAATAATTCGTTCAGAAACGCTTTTAAGAATCTTTTCTTCTATGAAAAACGAACGAACTGTTTCTCTATTTAACAATACCAGGGTTTAAAACGAACAAGACGCGCGTCAAACTTTATGTTGGTAGTCCGAGTGGAACGTTTTTTATAGAAAGGATCTATAGTAATTTTTATACGGACTATTATTGAATAAACAGTTACAAGAAACTACTTTAAATTTGAAGTATCGAATAAGCTAAAATGAATGTTATTAATAAAACTATACAATAGAAATTTGGTTGTAAAAAGAAAGACGAAAAATGAAGGAACGAATAAAAACTGATTTTAGTAAACCGACATATGTTCGTATTTTTGTTTTCATTTGAAATTTAAGGTTCGTTCAGTACAGTTTGTTCTGGAACTTAAGAAAGAAAAAACTGTTTTTTTTAATAACCATTTCTAAGAACTGTTTCTTGACTATAAAGAGCGTTTCGTTCGTTCGTTTCGTGTAATAAACGTCCCACCACTAGTTCTTAATAACCATCCTCATGTTGTTATTTAGGATGGCTAACTCAGGCGCTCCCGTCGCTCGCTCTAGTTGGAGTTTAGCTAGAGAGCTGAACGATTTTTTTTTAAATAATAGCTCAGCTCATTGTCTGTTATGTCCTTGATGGTAAGTACAGTATATTCCAAACAAAACGGCCACCATCAAGAGATCTTAATCTCGATCGCCGCTGTCATGTCGGACTCCATAAATATCTCTTCACGTTACGCTTAAAAAACCAGATGTCGTAAGAAGGAGAGAACAGACTGGCCGGGAGAAGGTTCCACAGCTCCACGATACGACTAAGATAAGTGATAGAAAACTTTTTAGTTCGTTCAGAGATGTAGATTACCGTAACACTATGACTTTGAAGCTCAAACTTAAGACGGTTGATATGATGGTGCACGGTTAACAGATTATGTACTGTTTATGCCATCAAATGTAAGAATATTAAAAAGGCCATACAGTGAAATGAAGGCGTTACTTATGATTAATGGGAACTCATTGAAAAAAGTAACGTGGCGCAGCACGCGTCAGCTGTCGGTACAATTAACAGAATTAATTATAATAAAGCAGAACAAAGGGGCGTCGGTCACGAACGCCAAAACGACACACACGACATGCACCGTACCGCAATATACGGAGAAACAGTAAGGAAATGGTAATTTAGTATGCGTTATGCGTTCAATGAGTATCTAGGTGTGGTTTGATTAATATATTTTTTGTATTAAGTGAATGATAAACCCTGGCATAAATCAACGAATTTTTCGGAATTCGCGGAAGAAATACATCATGAGGAAACCTGAATGCTTATGAAGTGTTTCTTAGTACCTATATATGGGAAATATATAGAACTGTTGACTTCTCGGTGTAAACGGTAAAGAATAGTAGTTTATGAACTTTTAAATACTTGAGGGGTATTAAAACACGACTGGCAAGGTTTTTAATAGTATCACACGAGTGTTTTAGTACCTAGTATGTGCAGTTTCATACACTACTTTATCTACTCTCATGCACTGGCATTAAACTTACTAAATAAAATCTCACAATTAAAAGAGTAAGAAATAGTTTATTGATTATAATAATTATTCAAGTTTTGTATTTAGCAATTATGAAATTGTATATGTATTGCTGGGCAGGGGTTGGCATTAAATACGTACTTGCTCTCGGGACTATTGGCAAATTAATATTATTTTTTCCATGTTGTTTAGAATGGAATTTAATACTAAAACTATATTAGTCATATAATTATCCATGCGATTTTCTGGCAAGGTCGTGGCACATCACGACATTGACGCGGCGTCATAAAGCAGCAGGGTTGCCGAAGTTCTTCTAAATATTGATTTAGAAGATTGGGCCATTTGGTCAGTGTACTGGTCTGAATTTGGAAGTTGTATAGCTATAGTTTTACCTAGAGCATCAAGTTAATTGACGCCAACTCTTTTTTGAGTGAATTTTTCATGGTGATAATTTAAAAAGAAATAGGGATTTTTGCAAGAATTGGGCCGTATTGCTAAGCACTCTTTACATAACTTATAGCTATAGTATTTCCCTATGATACTTATAGAACGGTTTTTTTTTTTATCACGAATTGTTATTAATATCGGACGGAGTATAAATTTCTTTAAAATTTATTGCTATCAGACATTTTTCAGAAAAAAAAAAAAAAATCCCACGAAATTCAGTACAACAAAACGTATGATTGGCGCCAAAACGTAGCACACATCGCGCATGCGCTAAAGCGAGCGTTCCCACAGTTATGTAAAAATTGGAACCAATACACATTTGGCCGATACAGGTTATTGGTAAAAAAATTGGATTACAACATTATTTTGTTTAGAGAAAAAGTGTTATAGTTTGATATTATTTTAAAATTTTGGTATTGTGTTTATAAATATGTTTTGAAGTTTATGATTCGAATTTTACGATATGAGAGTAGATAAAATAAGTAATATTCCGTTTCTACGAAAGCAAACCAAAAAGGTGAGCAAACATGTGTCTATAAGCAGAACTAATAAAATCACGTCACACGCGAAAACTTTTCAACAAAGTTGTCTTTGTTTCCGTACCGTACATCGTTATGTTGGGTCACACGGCACTGCGACATAATCCATATGGTGATATTTCACATATTATTATGAGGAAATTGTTAAGTAGATGTCATTTTAAGGTTTTTTAACATATAAAAATTCTTAATACATATATACTCGTTTTCTAGTTTATGGTTTTATAGTGGCATTTTTCCCCTTATGTATAAAATTACTTAATATTCTTTTCAGTATCTTATTTTAGAAAGAAAGATTTACTTGTAACAAATGCATTTGAGACTATAGACAATTAAAAATATTTTGCAAATAATTACAGTAACAAAAATAAAATGTCATTTGTTACAAAATGGCCCCAGCTTAGCACAATACTGGTTGTAAATAACTAGCACTGGTCTTCCGTTGTGACCGCTTGGTGACGCCACATGACAGACACACTGATATAAAAAAGCTTTCTATACATACTTAAATACAACAGCAACTTAACCCCAATAAGCCCAACATTAACATTAAGAGAAGTTGGGGGGTTATAGGCTAGCATGGTATGCGCATGTCATGAGGAGGGATGAAAGTTATATAACTAAAAGAATGTTAATTATGAAGGTGGATGGATATAGAAGTAGAGGAAGACCGAAGAAGGTATGGATGGATTGTGTGAAGAATGATAATGCGTATAAAAGGTGTGAATACTGATATGATAGGTATTTGACAGAGTTGAGTGGAAGCAGAAAACATGTTGTGCCGACTCTACTTAAATAGGATAAGGGGTAAGATGATGATGTATAAGTCAAATATTCTCGAATTAAGCAGGAGTTTGTATTTAAGCAACAAAAAACTATTAAAAAAACCAGGAGCAATAGCACAAGCAAGAAAGTGTAAGTAAGAAAGTAAGTAAAAGTAAAAAATAAAGGCGAAACATTATAAAATCTAAAAGACCTAATTAGGTTGCATCCATTATAAATACCACCAGTGTCATGTCTTTAATTTTCTTGGTTCTTTTGGTGTTTAATGTCTTTGTTTATTTCACTTGACTATTGCATACCATACGAGTTTCATTGTAGTCTTGCATCGTGATAAAACCATAGCAAGGGTGCATAGATGATACGGCAATTTCTAATGCTCGCCTAACTAGCTACCAACTTTAAATTAACAAACAACTGACTATAATTATATTCATCACACAAAAAATCATTAAAGTACAGGAGCCGAACCTGCGACCTCTCGAATCAATAGTAAGTTCTCACTACCAATGCGTCATGAAACCTCTCAAATTCTAAAGTTTTTTTAATGTCCAATTAGATTTTCTTTTACAAACAAAAATATAATTTCATATGGTGAATGCTTATTTACAATATATATACAATGTATTCCCTGAAAATTATATGTATTCTATTATTGTTACCTAAAGTTCATGTAAATAAGTGTATATTTTCCGACAAAACCAATTTTCATAAAGTCGAATATTGACTCTGTGAAACTGTTCTGAAAATCTAATATCCGAAATACGTTTATTGTGAAATTAAACGTGTAATAGGCATCGTGGAAGGGATCCGTTACAACCAAATAAAACAGAAAATGTCTAGATTTTAACCTTTCATTCCTTACAAATCTGTATTTTATATTTATAGAATTTAAAATAAAATAAATGTAGCCTTGACTTGAAACACGTTTAATTTGTGTCGGTAAGTTATAGCGGTGGGTAAAAGCGGTTTTTTGAGCAACTGAACTAATTTATCCATTTAACGGTGAGAGGGGTTTTTAAAACTATCTAATGTATAGTTGGTTTTTAGGCTTGATGTTATTGTCGCTGTCGTGTTCTTAGAGGATTTTATAGGATAACATGCTATGGTTGACATATATTGTTATTGTTTATGTTACTCAGTTTTAATTTGGATATATACTGGCTTATTCCGGAATCCATTTGAGACCCTGGTCCCAGTCTACGTCAATATAATCACTTCAAATCACGTGACATTGTGGCAAATCCAAGTTTAATTTTATTGTCAGTTTGTTGTTTTTATATAACTAAGGTAGCAAAAAAGCATACGGTCATAACGGACATAACCTTACTCAGTGCAGGAACACAACACGAGGTTATTTGGCCGCGATATTCTGTAGACTGGAGGTATTCCACCAGTCGGGCTGCTCGAAGTGGAGAGAAATCTCTAAAGAAATTTTAAGAAAGAAAATAGTGTATTTCATTTTATGGTATCGTTTTATTCAACCTATTGTCGAGTTATCGATAAATAGTATAAAGTCAAGTCGCTATCCGTGTCTGGTCCGGTTGTCCGCTTAGTTCTTCTAAATCACGCAATGGATACTTAGATTTACTGTTTTCACTATCATTTCGATTTTTTGTATGGATGGTTTGTTTAAATATTACATTATAATTATAATTTTTTTATAGTAGAGAAAATTCAATGTTTTGTAATCAAGTCGTCAAAAATGATTTTCTGGCGCTTACATGGCTTCCGCTGGTTACACTTTATGAGATACATGAAAATGATTTTCTCAAGAATTGTAGTTATTTAAAAGGTCTAGGACAAGTCCGGGATGTCATATGTCTATCTCCTAAGGTGAGTCACAGTAACCATTTTTATATTCAAAATAATAATAGAAAATATTAGGGGCTATTTGAGAAGCTATTTCCTCCAATTCAGTATTAATTTTTATCCAGTTAAACATGTTTCTTAACTCGGGCATTTAATGAAGATTAAAATTCTACTTTACATTATATCATTTAAATTAAAACCGTACAAGATTCAAAATTAGAAAAAATAACCAATGAAATCATTTGCAGCGAAACTGTTGGCCAGCGCGGCGCACGCTGATGCCACCTGCGCCACGGCCTACCAATGTGCTATTAACGGCGCGTCTTATGTGTACTTTTCGTAACTATTATCAACACAAAAGCCATAAACTCTAAATAAATCGAACATCCTTTTTTAAATATAAATTACATCACTTTGTAAATTGCACCCGTGCGAAGCTGGGGCCTTTTTTTTTTAGATCTGACTACATTGTTAGCCTTAGGGGCCCTGAAGCCGCTGCGGCTTTTACAGCTTCACCGGACTTGGGCAACGAAGCTGGGGCGGGACGCTAGTAATTTTAATATTTAATCTACAGGCTTAAAACATTGGTGAACGGGTATGAAACTTTTCACGAAATAGAAATCCTATTCGGCAATATTATACTAAACTATTTACAAAAGTCGACGCTAATAAAAATCAAAGCCACAACCGTTTTGATTTTAGTTTCAATGCCTCTGTAATAAAATCTAACACAAAACTGAAAACACGGACTGAAATAACCGTGAATATTCAAATAAATCATTCCGTTGTTTGTTATAGCAAACGATATTTATTGTTCCCTATTTTATTACGAGTGATGCGAACCTTTCAGCGCTATATTGCTTTATTATATTCGACTGCTTCCTAATAAATTCATGAGATGGGCAATTTAACGTAAGTATTTTGCGTTGTGAACACATGGTAACCCGGAATTGGCAACTAACGGGTTCCCTGTTGCCAATTACCGAGCTCATACCATAAGGTATTGTTATAGACGCACTATAATTTATGATCATTATTGAATAGTATTATGGGTGTTTTTAAATATTGGTAAAATTCAATGTAATATACAATTACTTCTATATAATCTACTAGGAACTTTATACCTGAAGCAGTTATCGAGAGATAAAAAAAAACCCGACTGCAACATAAACACTTGCCTTTAAAAATATATTTTCCTATTTTTGATTAATAATAAACATATATACATACAATATTATAAGTACATACATAAACTCGAAAAACGTAATCCTGCTTCTTCGTAGTCGGATAATCAAACTTAACCTCTCAGGTCCGTTTGATGGCGAATTCACCAATTTCACGTACATTTCTGTTGTGTAAGGGAGCCAAAGTTTAATATGATTTTGTTGCATTTAATTTGACACGGGCTTTACAAATTCATTATTTTCAGATTTATTCCTGTACTTATGCCAAAATATCTCCTCTTTTCCTTTTCAAGACTGTAAGCTTTCGGGAAAAGTTAATACCTAATAGGTTTTAGATAATCGGTAATTTAACTATGAAGTGCCGTATTTCGTTAATGTGTTGACCTAGAGACTTGTCTTTGACAGTAATATGGGGCCATAGACCTTAGTACCTATATGATATTAATTTGAACTTTATAACTTAAGTCGTTTCTGAGCAAAAGGATTTTGACATACGAGTTAGACAGGAAGACAGACGGGCAACAAAATCGTATAAGGGATCCGCATTTTTTTTTTCATTATGAGCCATGGAACGCTGAAAAGTGAGATGCAATACATTTCAAGATGTAATTATCTAAATTTGATATTAGGCTTATTTAGCATTTAAGAAACAATGAAGAAGAAGTGAAGAAGTGAAAAATAAAGGTGCCAAACTTGCATAAATCCCGCCTGATGGTAAGCGGCTACCGTAGCCTATAGATGCTTGTAATAGTATCACTAGCGCGTATCCGACATTGAACTCCTCAAAACCCTAAAGAGCTTTGGAATCCTCTGGAGCTCTGGAAGTGTTTCACCAGTCGGACTGCACCAGGTAGAAACAAAAGTTCAAAGAAATTTCTTTTTTCCCTACCTCTCCTAAACTAGCATTTTGTCACAACCTGATCTGTTGTTAATAGCGGTGTAACTGAACATGATAAAAATACAACTTAAAAAAAGGTCTTGTCGAAGAAATTTTGATTCCCTTTCAACTAAATTAATTAAAAAATAATTCATTAACAAAAAACACAAGCGACCCCACGATGATGGTAAAAACCCTCAACTAAAGTTATCTTGAATGATTAAATGGCCTGATGCAGTTATAAAAGCACCTGCGACGCGTTTTATAAAAGCCTTTATTAATTTCCATCAACTGACGTCATAGGCTTAATTAAAACTGATGGTTCCTAGCACGTGTGTTTAAAATTCGGGTTTCAGTTATCGTTTGATCTATTTGAAACGTTTATTAATTAATTATAGTGATATAGAGTTTTTTTTAATCTTCGCAAGCTATAAGTATAAGTCAGGGCAATGTCCTATATGTACATTGTTTACTTTTCTATATCAAATTAACTACGGAAGACGACATTCGCGGGTAATACAATACAACAATACCGTACTTTATTGTACACGAAAATAAGCAAATATGTTATACTCTTTACATTATTACTTTAAATTTAGACGGCCTTATCGCTTAGAGATTTCTTCTAAACAACCTTTCAAAATAAATATAAATGGACATAAATTTAACATATATATCACAAACATAAAAAAATTTACAACCATAAAAAGGTATACAATAATAGTATACACATTGACTAAATAAATTATAAATTTTACATATATACTACAAATATCAGTATCGCAATAAATGCAAAAAAAAACAGTTTCCATTATAATAAAGAGAGGTAATGACGATGTAGTTGCCTTTTAAAAGTACCTAAGTAATATTAAGTAGGTACCATAAACATTCAGGGGCAATTTTTTATTTTCTGTTTACTCCTGGTTAATGGCACTACAGCTTATTTTTTGATACCATACAATCTATATCTACCACTGCCATGTTTCTATATCTTCATTTTTCCATATATTACATAATTATACCCGTTATCAGACATTAACCATACAAAGACGAATATAAATAAGGTGAAAGATGCTGCAGCGTCATTTGGAATCTGTAGAATACCTAACTCCTCACCAAATTACATCAGATATATCGTATTTGAGATCATTTGAATGTTCTCAAAGAATAGGTTACTTGTTTCGGGGGTTTATGAAGTATTCAGTTTACCTTGATACTATATGACATTGATTATTTTATTTTTTAACCGACTTTCACAAAAGACGGGAGGATACATAATTCGAATGTTTTTTTGGCTGTTCAGCCATAACTTCTTTCTTTATGAACCGATTTGGATGATTCTTTTTTTATTGGATAGAGGATACCTCAAGAGTAGTTCCATTTTAATTTCATCGACACTGAACCTTCCATTACAAAGATACACAAGGGAACTCTTCAAAATCATAAGTTCAATCATCAAGTTCATTCATAAATCATCAAGTTAATTTTGTTTCTCTTATATAGCGTAAACTTTCCTGAATAAGTAGGTAGGCTATAAAATCGTTTTTTATTCAATAGTGGTTCCAGATATGGCACGTTCTAACAAGAAAAAAAAAACTACCTGTTATGCTTTATAATGTTAGTGCCTAAAACCGAATTACAGATTTATTAATATTGATAAATGGTCCCAAAGATAACGCTTGGCCGTACGAAACCAATGTCGATTTTCCATTAAACAGTTGAATTATTAAAATGTCTGGCCAAGGATTAAGTATTAATATTTTATCAATAGTCTAAACCTCACGAATTATTATCGAAAAGGTGGCAATTCGTATCTATTTTAATAAATATGTAGTTCTGTCGGCTGTCGGTCTGTACCTACGTGTGATTTTTTTTTCAAATGTCCTGATATGCGTCTGTCTATACATTAATCACGAATATGACGTTACATTTTTTTTTCTGTATGTCCGGATTTAAGTAAAAAACGGTTTGACCGATTTCTTTTTCTTCTTCTCAATTTGGCAATAAGTCTTCGTCTTCTTTACTGAAGACCATTACTGCCATTATCGAATGAATATAAAGTGTCATAGGATATTTATGATGATTTCAGTGTTCTAACAAGAAGGTGACCTTTTTAGAACATTCTAGGAAATTTTTGTGGCATCTCAGAATTCATAGACCATGTTATTATTTGTAATCCACTTCTCTTGTTCAAAAATTGCACAATATTTATTAAGGTTCAACAAAACATTTTATTTTATTTTATTTATTACCTGCTTTCTCTTCTGTTTCTTGTTACTCGTTATATTCTATTTATCATATAGTCTACAATTTTAATTATAGTAGTACTAAGCAAAGTCCTCTGTCTATTTTTATTTACTCGTTTTAGTGTTTATAAGGTAAGTGTTAATATAAATAAAAAATTAAAGCCACTTCATGAAAGTTTGAGGTCCCGGTAAAAGTTTCAAGAGATTTCCATAAAATTTTATACACGAGAAGCTTATGTAATTGTTTAAATCTATACTAATAATATAAAGCTGAAGAGTTTATTTATTTCTTTGTTAGTTTGTTTGGATGAATACGCTAATCTCAGGAACTAATAGTTCGAATGGAAAAAATGTTTCAGTTTTGGATAGCCCATTTATCGAGGTAATATAATATCACGCTATTATCAAAAGGAGCGGAGCATCAATGAAAAATGTTGGAAATCGCCATATTTTATTTCTTTTGAGAGCTTCCATTGCATTCGCTACGTAAATGGTTAAAGTTACGCAAAAGTCTAATGTGATAGAGTTACTTCTATTAAAAAGTTCTAAAAAAAATTCGCCATAGTATATAGCTATCTTTTAAGGTTTACTCAACATAACTCTTTTTATGGTAATAAAATTTGATCTAAAATAATGAATTATTTGCGAAGGTATGATATTAAGGAATAATAATAATAATAATACAATAATAAGGAATGGTATTATTCCTTATCAAAATAAGTATATTATTCATTAGAGGTGTTTAATTTTGAACAAAATTGCCCTTTAAAGTAATTGATTTAAATGAATATCTTAGGAGATATCACAGTTATAAAATAACTCGGCAGAAAAATAATGATCAAGACTCGCGAGCGCATTTTTATTATGCAGAATAATGTGGGAGGCGGGTGGCACCTAATACCTCTCTCTCTTTCTCTCTTAAACGATGCAGACGAAGTTGCGTGGGTCAGCTAGTGATAGGATATAATAATTGTAATATTACTTACAGAAAAGTATTTGAAAATAAAACATTTTTTTTATTCTCAACTAATTATAATTTTTTTACATGTTAAGTATATTGTTATTCCATAATTGATAGGTTATAAGCTTTGACAATAATACTTATACAGATAATATGAGGTCCTTACATATGAAATTAGCGTTTTGTCGTACTGACCACTTTGATCTGAAATATCTCCTTTTTTGTAAAGAATTCCAAATTCAAATTTATAAATTCATTTAGCTGGTACATTTGAGTTTTGAAAACAGTCATTCATTTGTTTTTCCTCATTATTTTTTTCTTTGGCGTCGCTTTTTACGCACCATGGAAAACATGAAATATCGGTATATTTACGAGTACGAGTTCTACCGTGGCACCAGTGCTGCAGAAATAGCTCGATGGATTAATGTATTGTGTACGGCCCTGGTGTCGCAAAAGAAAGCACGGTATGTTTTTGGTTTCAACGTTTTCGTTCTGGAAATTTAGATCTTCAGAACCAACCCCGTGGACGGCCGGAGACCAAAGTGGAAAATGAAGAATTAAAGGCTATTGTGGAAGCGAATCCATCACAAAGCCTTTTAGATATAGTTGCAGGCTTCGGGTTAAGTGATAAAGCTGTATTAATCCTCTTGAAGCAAATTGGAAAAGTAAAAAAACTTGAACAATGGGTACCTCATGAATTGAGTGAATCGAACTTGCAAACACGCGTCGACTGCTTTGTTACTTTGCTCAACTGACAACAATTAAGGGATTTTAAATCGAATCATTACATGCGATGAAAAGTGGATACTGTACGATAATCGGAAGCGCTCGTCGCAATGGCTGAACCCTGAAAACCCAGCCAAATCCTGCCCTAAACGAAAATTGACTCAGAAAAAGTTACTTGTGAGTGTTTGGTGGACAAGCGCCGGTGTCGTTCACTACAGCTTTCTAAAATCTGGCCAAACGATTACGGCAAATATCTATTGTCAGCAACTGCAAACCATGAAGGAAGAAATAACTGCTAAACAACCGAAATTGGTCAATCGCTCTAGGCCACTGCTGCTTCACGACAACACAAGACCACATACTGCACACCAAACAACCACTAAGTTAGATAAGCTACAATTGGAATATCTGTGACATCCATCATACTCCCCGGACTTTGCTCCAACAGGTTACCATTTTTTCTGGAATTTGGACAACTTCTTACAAGGGAAAAAATTCAACTCCGATGCGGCAGTCCAAACCGCCTTCAAAGAGTTTATTGATTCTGACCTCCAAGGATTTTTTGTAAAGGGATCAATAGTCTACCTATGAGATGGCAAAAGTGCATAGATAACAACGGTGCGTACTTTGATTAATTAAATATATTTTTCAAAAATAATTGGCTTTATATTCCTCCCGTACAAAACGCCGATTTCATATGTAAGGACCTAATATTAATTCTAACGTAATTTTAATGAAATATAATCCAATACACGAGAAATATCTTATTCCTCATTTTATAGGTTATTGTTATATGAATTATCAAAAATATGAGTAAAAATAAAATTACGGTACGAAACGGGACAGATCCGCGAGGTACCTCTAGTTTACTATAAAAGTATATATTAAACGATTTTAACTGAATAATAAATGAAACGAAATGTTTATGAACTATAGATTTTCAGTACCTGTGTATTTAATGTAGAGCGGCTCTGTATATGAATATCTAAAAATAGATTTTTACATTAGTCATTAGAGACAAGAGTTCATTCGATTCAGAGAGGTGTGTAGGTGTTATAACAATTATATTATAATAATTATAATTATATATACTATATATATATTTTTTTATGGATGTTCAGCCATAACTTCTGTGTCTATGAACCGATTTGTATAAATATTTTTTTGTTTGATAGAGAATAACTCAAGGGCGGTCCCATTTTAATTTCATTGACATTGGACCTTTAATTTCGAAGACACGCTAAGGAACTCTTGAAAATCATTGAAGTTACTTTTCTTTTTTGTTAAAAATTGTCTTGTTAGACTTTAAGAAAGTGAGTCCTGTCGGTATGCTAAATACTCAGAGAGTTAATAAATGAATTGAAAAATTTACTAATATTCCAACACTGGTAAAGATTTGTAGTAAGTATATTACATATAATATCAGCCTGTAAATATCCCCACAGCTAGGCAATTGCCTCTTTCCAAGGCACAGACGTAATTACCACGCCTGTCCACGTCGCATTGGTAATTTCAAACGCCGAGATATCCACAAGCTCTATATTTTTCCCACGTACAGTGGTACTACAAGATTATTTCCCAAGCGTTCAGTTTTCCTAAACCGATTGAAATTAGTAAATGTACACGAATTTGGAAAAATCCGTTGGTACATGCCGAGGTTCAAACCTGCGTATATTGAATGGATGTTCCGTCGTTAAACACCACTGCGACTTTTATATAACATATTACCAAATTATTATTATTTATATTGAAGCAATGATGGCTTAGTTGGTAGCGCATAAGGACTCCACGTCGATCGACGTGAGTTCAATTCCTTGCAATGAGCCTGAGCTCAAGAGAAACATCGTTATGAAACTACAGCATGGTGGTAGGGCTTTTTCTAATGCCCACCTGGCTAGCTACCATCCTCAAGTTGAAAATCGATGGCCAAACACCTATAGTTGTGTTCCGACAGCTGCACTTGTGAACCAGTCTTCCACTAGGCTTAACGTGCTACCAGCTTACGCCACATAGTCACTTAAGATCAGGTGAGATTGTGGCTACAACGCTACGCCAATATTAAAAAAAAAGAAGTAAAACTGGGTGACTGACTTGAGCCTATTATGGTTTGAAGTGTTTCTTTGAATATATCATCTGCCACTTGTTATACTTAATTTTTACTTTCACCAGGATTTTGGCGTATTTACTACACAAATCGAATTTCATAAATTACGTATAAAATAGTAACTATAAATAAAACAAGACCATATTTTTTCAAAAACAAAAAAACAACTTCAATTGAAATAAACTGTGAACTGTGAACTATGTGTGTGAATATGAAATTAAAGTGGGTTCACCCTTCAGCTATCCCTTTCCCAGAAAGAAAGAATAATCTAAATCGTTTCATAAACAAAGAAGTTCTGCATGAACATTCATAAAAAAATAGACATTCGAATTGTCTCCTCATTTTTTTAAAGTCGGTTAAAAAAGGATTGGTGTGACTATGAAATTAAACTGAGTCCACCCTTGAGGCTATCCCCTTTACAACAAAAAAGAATAATCTAAATCGTTTCATAAACAAAGAAGTTCTGCATGAACATTCATAAAAAATAGACATTCGAATTGTCTCCTCCTTTTTTTAAAGTCGGTTAAAAAAGTATTGGTGTGACTATGAAATTAAACTGAGCCCACCCTTGAGGTAATCCCCTTTCCAACAAAAAAAAAAAGAATGATCTAAATCGTTTCATCATAAAAAAATAGACATTCAAATTATCTCCTCCTTTTTTTAAAGTCGGTTCAAAAGTATTGCGATCTAATGTTTCAAATATGTAATAGTTATCAACTAATAATGTAAAATCTAGGCGTGTGGTTAAGAGATTCATTATATTGTTGGAAAATGAAAAAAATAAAGTCCACTGAAAATATTTTAAGCACTTTCCAATGAGAACAACTGCTTATATATGGAAATTAATTTTGTTCAACGCTCATAGGGCTGTCGACGGTTAAAACTAAAAAAAATGATTACTTATTCAAATTTTTAATGGTATAGTTGCGCAGTTATTTAGTAAATTGTCAAAGTGGCAGCACTCTCCCTGTCCCAGCACAACAAATCCAAAACCAAGCACGATCACCGAGACATCGACAATCCATCGCCGGTCAACTCTTTACAGATTTTTTAAGAAGGAGGGAACATATTGGTCGGAAGATATTCCACATTTTAATGGTACGGCAAAGATAAAACATAGAAAACTTTTTAGTTCGCTTAGATCGTTGAACCGAAGTGCAGCACGAATTTTGTTTGAATGTTTGGGATGTTGTAAAGAAGGTATTTATTTTAGGATATTGATAAGTAATTACGACATACACTAAACTTAATTAAATGTACACTAAATAAAATATATAAATGTACATACACTAAATTTAATGTTGCATTGACTGTGGCGACACACGGATATATTAGGAACTATATTTGTTGCGTTCTATTTAACAAGTGTCATACATTTAGAATTACCGGCGGTCGCCCAGTGATCGAAATTCGACCAGCGACTTTTTAATCATAGACTATTTTCTGTTTGAAATTTGCAATATGAACCTAAACAATGAATATTATATCACTTGCTGTCACTTTTCATTGAGTGACAATGTCAATATTTTGGGGGGTCTAAGTTCAATGGCACTCGTCGGGATAGGATTCGTAGTATTAATTTATTTAATTTAATATATTAGTAACAGATATTATAAATAAATTTTAGCTTTCTGCACTCCTACTCCATATAAACTTTAACAATGCAAAGTCTCACAGTCTTCCGTGCTCGCAAAATGCTTAAAAAGGGATACGAAGTTTTTGGTTCACGTATTGGTATATTTTGAACTTTAAGTCAACATAATATAATGTTTACAAAAGCGATGCATTGATTCTAACAAATCGTTTTAAATCGACCACGCACAAATTGAAATTCACCGGTAGTCCACTAATGAAGCTATTGTAGTTTAACATTTCGGTTTTTACTGTGCAATTAACTCGAAAACCGGCCCACAGTGCGGTTAGATTAATCAGACTCCAATGTGCCGATGACACTCCAACGCTACCTATGATTTAAACCATAAACGATGCGGTTGTACTGGCGAAAATGCGGTTTATAGTGTCGCGGTTTAAGTAAATCGGTTATGAAGATCGGTTAATATTATTATTACAATATTGTTAGTATATATTTTGTGTAGAGCGAGAAAGTAGAGAACTTGTTCGTTTTCGTTTTTCAATAAATACAGTTCCGATATTTTATTTAGATATGAATAATTAATTATAATCAATGGATAAATTAATATTTTTGGATTGTCTAAAATGTTCATGTATTTTTACTAAGTTGCAGGATAGGTTAAAAGTGTTTTACTGAATCGCGACTAAAAAACGAGGTGCAACACACCCGCCATTGGACTTTCTTTCATTGGACATATCGTGTTCCGGGATCACTCAGTGTATTAGATATACTATATTAATGTTTTTCACTTCCACTGCAACAATGAATTTAGTATATAATAACCCTTTAACATACTATTAGGTTGTTTAATGAGATTTCAAGCACCATAGCAATATTTTCTTACACATTTAATTAATTCAAGCATTCGTTGTATAGATAATAAAATATAATTTAATTTTAACTTGTAACTTTATTGTATTTATTTGTTCTAAAACTTCTAAATAAGAAAGTTTACCTTTTAGTAATTGTCCTGTTGGTGTGCTAAATGTATAAAAATAAAATAATAAATCTGTATTGTTGTCTATACATGTAATTTTTTTATCCAAATTTCCTGATAGACTTTATATACCTATAAAGAAAACTCACCACGATTTTTTTGTCTGTCTGTCTGTTTTGATGGCCGGATTGATGTTAAACTCATTTTTATGAAATTTTTGATAGGCTATATATATGACAATGTCTATAATAATTATAGAAAAAGTACAAAATAATGTAAAAAAATGTTATTAATTCCCAACTGATTTTGATTAAAATTTATAGATGTGAAGCATTAGATATTCCATAAATGACCGGCTATAAGAGTAGGCAATCGTCAATAATATGAGTAAAAATAAAATTATGAGAGAAAATTTTTTACTGTGTAATGAACGCGTGCGGAGCTGCAAGGTACCGTAACTTAGAAATAAATATGTACAAATAAATATATTTTTATTTTAAATTCCCATATATAATTTACATAGAATATCGCAGATGTCAGCTCTAGAGCTAGAGTCTAGAGTAAGTAACTAAATTCAAATTTCAAGGTATGCCGGAGCGGTCTTTCTGTACTGTTACCGGCTGTAAATAATGCACATCGAGCTAAAGTGGAGTGGAACCGCTGAGCCAAGTAGCCGCTTGCACGATACAGTGACTCTGTACTTGCAATCACTAGCTATCAATAGACATCAGTACACTGCACCACCACATACGTGCAAATCACACAGATACATAGGTTCTGTAAGGGACCTTTTTTTCTTTTTGGCTACTCATACTTAGACCAAATTATTAGATTACTAAATGCAGGTATACGTTTAGATGTACAGTTAGTATTGAATTTTATGGATAGAGTATTAGTTAGATCGTGATTTATTTGCATGTACGGCAACAGCCCAAGCCGACGTTCGGTCACTTTGGCATCCTTGTACTTGTTGCCCCGCTTTCGCGGCTGAGTGCCTTCCGCTCTCGCCCCTAGCACAACGATGCTGTCAAAGTCTCTAATGGCTTCAGAGTCCTTAACGCTAACATATAGTCAGTTCGAAAAAAAAAAAACTTATTAATAAAATTTGAACACTTCAAATTTCCAATAAATTGTAACATCTTCGTTAATTACACATTTAATTACACCAGCGGTAACAGACGCCAAATGAAGTATTAAAACATCAATTAGATTTAAAGCAGACGAAAGTGGAATCTGAACGAGGACTTGCTAATTTATCGTAGTCGAATAAATCTCTGATCAAATTAACTTCGTTATAAAGGTCAACGTTAATTAAGGCTAGTTTTACACGCGACACTGAACAGTTTAATTATGTAATATGCAGTAGATAGAATATTTTCCACATTTTATTGAGAGTTGCACTTTGCTGATGGTAACGATAATTGTGTTCGATTGGAACGCGACTACCATACACCAAGTGGATAGGATACCCGGCGGTAGTAGCACGCTTAAGCATATCGTATTCCGCAGCTACATATCCAGGTGTCGAGAGGCTTGCAGGCCCGTGTAACAGCTGAAAAAGCCTCGATTTTTTGACGACTTGATTTAAAAAATTTAATTTTTTCTACTATTTAAAAACTTAATTAGACTGTATTGTACATATACGTACTAACATTCCGTAAAAAAAATCTAAATGACAACGAAAATCGTATCAAAATCCACTGCGCTTTACAAGAAACAAACTGATAAACAGTTAGAGAACCGTGGACAGTGACTTACTTTTATGCTATTTAAAGATACTAATATCACACTGATAGAATATTTTTCTAAACTTTAATAAACAATGGCTCAACAAGTTAGTCACTCTAACTATCAACGGAGATTTTGTGGTAACACAAAATTCATGGTTCTAGTTGTTATCTCAATATCAATACTAAAATTGTAAAGCTCAAGGTTAATCGTGCTAATATCTGGAACTACCTACCAGTCAGATTTGAAAGGTTATTTTTGCATTAAATACCTGGTCTATTTTATCGAGGAAAGTTATAGGCTAACTTCAAGGTACGACCTTAGGGAGCGGACCAGTATCCATGAGCGACAAGTATCTGGATAGCTTTAGGCAACTACAGAAAGTGAGAACAAACAAACGATAGGGGATTCACGGGTGCGTCGGTAGCAGAGAAATCGTGGTGTACAGCTAGCTAATCTATACTAATATTTATAAAGCTGAAGACTTTGTTTCTTTGGTTGGTTGAACGCGCTAATCTCAGGAACTACTGGTTCGAATGGAAAAAATATTTTAGTTTTAGATAGCCTATTTATCTAGGAAGGCTATAGGCTATATAACATCACGTTGCACGGAACAGGAGCGGAGCATCAATGAAGTGATGCAAACACGGGGAATATTTATTCCTTTTGAGAGCTTATAATTCGTGCACTGCGTAAATGGTTAAAGTTTCTCTTAAAAAGTTCTTTAAAAAAGTCTGTGATAGCATATGTCTATCTTTTATGGTTGACTCAATATAACCTTTTTATGGTAGTACAATTTGTTCTAAAATAATGCATTATTTTGGAAAGTGTTTTTATAAACATGGTATAAATCCTTATCGAAATAAATACTTTATTCATCACAAGTATTTAATTTTGAATAAAGTTGTCCTTAAAATTATGATCAAGTAGTGCGCGCGCATTTTTATTATGTGGAATGAAGTGGGAGGTGGGTGGCAACCTATAATTGTAATAAGTGACGCAGACGAAGTTGCGCGGGTCAGCTAGTTACATAATATAGGGACAAATATCATTGGGATTATGAATTAAGAAAGAAAGAGAAAAAGAAAATCATTTATTCACTAAACACAGCAATTCACTGATGATAAATATAGATTTAACATAAAAACAAAATAAGAAACTGCGAACTTATAATACTGTTACAGCTTAAGGTAGGATAATGGTGTTTGGTACGTATTTTGGACTTACGGAATTGAATGCACCGTCACTAAATGAGCACTCACTTTCTTCACTTAATACTGTTAATTTTCCTATCTTTTTTATTGAATTGACCGGAGCACTCGCGAGGCCATTTTTTGTTCGGTAGATTTTTTTTTAACCACCTTCCCGTCGATGGTCGATTGTTTCTCTCACGCTAGAGGGCGCGAGTGGTTCGTGTGTTGCGCGGTCGCGCGTGGCGCTGTCCGCGGCTCACTGACGGGAGATTTGAATGTGGAAGGGAAAGGATTAAGCTTGTTCAAATACTAATCAATATTAACATACATAAGGAAATACATATAGACAAAATAATACACATGACATAATAGAATACTTCGTCTGGTCATTATGAAAAAGCGTCCAGCTCAGCATATGCCGTGGTGCCACTGCCACGGGGTACTCAGCGCTAGTTTTCAGCTGGAATATATAATCAACCACGGAACGATAGAATACAATAAGATAACGGAAAAGGAGAAAATGTGTACACAATAACAGTAAACATTAATTAAATACTTCTACTCGCTTAATAAGTATTATTAAAAAATAGCAATAAAATAGTTGGGAACAAAATAATATAATATAATATGAATATATGGATATATAATGGGAAAAGAGCAGCTAAATAAAAGACAAACAAGCACACATTTGAATTGTTCAGTAAATATAGTAGGCAGGTACTAACATTGTGCAATTACAAGGTAATTTGAAAATTTTAACAACCCCGACACAAGTAACCTATTAATTGAAACCATTTAAATGAGCCCCAATACAATATCTTTGCTGTAACTTAGTGAGGAGTTAGGTATCCTGCAGATTTAAAATATCGCTGCAGCATCAGGTCAAGGTTTATCATTGTAGTAACAGAATACCGAATCTCAAATACATCAGACCTATGGAAGATGCTCACATTTATTTATAAACTAGAAAAGAGCTGATAATCTTCAAACAGCTCAACAGACTTTCTTGAGTCATAGCTAAGAACACTCTAGATCAAGTCACCTTTGAAACAAAAAAAAAACTAGATTAAAATCGGTTCAGCCGCTTGTGAGTTACGATGCCACAGACAGATACACACGTTAAACTTATGTTTAACTTTTTGCTCCGGGCGTTTTAAATAAAAACCACAAAAAGTCAGATTAAGATTCCGTCTAAAACTCCAATTTCGTTATAACAACAACCATAATTACTCAAAAGCATTCTGTTTTTGCAAAATTTATTTGCGAAAAAAACCGTTTGTACATAACAGGATAGCGCACTGTAAAAACAATATATCTCCGTTGAAAATAAATACTAAACAAGTTACTTTTTAACATACAATGTGACACACGCTAGTGTAACAAAGTTTTCTCGCCGCGCCGTGGCCGTGCCAGAGTTGAAACGGCTTGTTTTATATCATCCACTTTTAACTGGGCCAACGTGTACGTTCAACCTCAAAATATGTTTACCGATAACTATGTTATAAATAAATTTGTTTCCGTGGTGTAGTGCTGCCTAAACGGGTCAATGATCCTGTGCATTCGTTGAAGGAAACATCGTGAGGAAACCATAGCATAGTGGTAGGACATTTAAGTGACGATGTGGTCCATGATGGTATCATGCTAAGCCTATTGCAAGAAGAGTGTATCTGCTGGACATACCTATAGTTGATTGGCAACAGATTTTAAAATTGAGCCATTACAAAAAATAGATCGTATAACCACCATGCTATGGTTTCATCAGAGTTTTCCTTCACCAAAAGCTCGGGCTCGCTCATTCTAGGGATTCGAACTGACGGCAATTGACGCGATGTCCATAGTACACGTCTATGTAAATTTGATGCACCGAACCGGGCACAAGTTAGACTATGTATATTCCACATCTTATTAAAAATCATGGAATTTTATATCACACTGAAACTAGACATCCTTTTAAATCTGTGTGAGGTCGCGTCTCAAAACTAACAACGTTATCCACAAAATAAAGAATGCACTTTAATATTAAAAGTACCTAATCTCACCGGTTTATCGACCCTCCACCCTTGTAAGCTGTGCCTCATGGAATATTACACCTGAGCCGGAGAACATGAAATCTCAACGTTTCGGTGAATGAAATAAGAATGAAAATTGCACGCTAAGTTTTATTACAAGGCCAGTTCATACATACCAACTTTAAGCCGATCAAAGTATAATAAAAGAGTGGTGTATGTTTTAGAACAAAAAAAAACGTGTGCGGTCGGGTAACGAAGTTACAAAAAAATAAAATATTAAAAAGCAGTAAGTCTAATACATAAAGATCGCATGCATCGATGTAAGTTTTTATATATTATGTATCATACAAAATAATTGATAAACCATTGAATTATTAAACGCGTGCCTATTTCGCGAGACCACCCTGAGGGGCCTCGCCCGAAGTGCAATGTATTTTGATTTGGCGGAAAGGTAATGTTCATCTGCTCTAATCTAGATATTCGTACGCATACACATAAATTCGTAGAAGTATAACATAAAGTGATAGAGAGAGAGAGAGAAAAAACTGTTCAATATAAATATTTAATACAATTATAAATGTAATTTTGTCCGCGGTTCCGCTCGCGTGAACTATAAAACTATTTTTTGAAGATATAGTGATATTTTCTTTAAATAACAGCCAAGTATCTAAGGAGTAAAAAGAAAATCAATTTAGTAGTGCGTGAAGCGTGCGTGCGATATATATATTCATAATATATATAATACTATATGCTTATTCGGTTTATGCAGTCAATATTACTAGTAAATTCACTCTGAATGTATATTTACTATTTCATAAATTTTAACTAGTATATAAAAGTATATAAATTTAAATTAGTGTCTATAATTAACTATACTAATTGAAGAAAAATGGCCATAAAAGTAGCACTTTTATTAGAACTTAATTGCAATATTCAGCTTTCCTTTAACTATTGTTAGTTTTATTATAGCTGGAAATTTCTCTTAAATTATTATGTAAGCAAACTTACAAAGTATAATTGTTTAAAAAAAAGCGTTCTCAAATAAACGTGTATTCAATCTCGGTGGCTCTGTCTTGAATTTGTTTCATCGTTAAAAGTTTATGATAAACTTTTTGCTTAATGATTTAAAAGTTTCGTATTCGTAAATAAATTTTATAATCAACTAGCTGTGCCCCACGGTTTCACACGTGTTAATTTTATACGACAAACATCGCCAACGCACCCGTGTACACAATTTTATATACTTTGTGTAAAACTATCGACATTTTTATGAGTATTAAGTTAATCTTTCAAATTATAATATAGCTTATGTTACTCGGTGATAATATAGATTTATATTACTGAAAGAATTTTTAAAATCGATCCAGTAGTATTTGAGTTTATCCATTACAAACAAAAAAAAAATCTAATCTTTCCTCTTTATAATATTAATATATATGGAATGTTATGAATTATAATGGTTTAGTTGTAACAAATCTTCTTAGACTTGGGTTCTATACTGATCTGACTAAAGGGCATGACCCTTTCACAATAATTTGTTATTGTGGTATAGCGAAGTGAGATCACAGTGGCTGATTGTAACCCTAGTACATCCCAAAACAACAGATACTACCGAGTTATCTGCAATCTATCTCCGGTCACTTCTGTAATACCTGCAAGTCTCTTAGCAGTTGAACTCTGATATATACTGGTCGATAAATAAACGCGATAACTAAAGGTCAGATCGCGACGTCTTTGCAATCGCGGCAACAGCCCAAGCCGAGGTCCGGCCACTTTGGCACCTTTGCGCGCATGTTACCCACGCTTTTGCGGCTGAGTGCCTTAAGCCACGGTAAAGCTATCAGCGGCAGTAGTTTTAGGGATCCCAGGCTAATAGTGTAAAAAAATAATATAAACCGGGTCACTGAAACGGGTTTAAAATTTATGTGGAACAGGTTGTACCTCGTATTTGATAACAGCTTTTTCTGATAACAGATAACAGTTCCAAATTGTTATTTATAAATACCTGTGATTTTTACCAGTTCCGATAAATGCGCCTCACTTTTAATCGCCATGTGGACCCCCAAGTCCGGTGACGCTGTAAAAGCCGCAGCGGCTCTGTTTTTGGATAGGGCCCCTAAGGCTAACAGTGTAGTCAGTTCAAAAAAAAAAAAAAAATTCGGCATGTGCATGGCGGTGCGGCGTCGCGGCGTCGAGTCGAGTGCCACCCTTAGGCTTCTTGCGTTCCGGTATCAGTCGAGATTATTATATACAGTAATAAAGCGGGATAACTATGATAAACACATTTAAGTAACGGGAGTTTTTGGCGGGATCTCGAAGTGACGTGTTGAGGTTTTTATTTTTCATTATTTTTTGACTCTATATTATATAATATTGGCGGCATTTAGGGTGATTTAGTTTGTTGTTGTGCATTAGTGAAATGGATTATAAATATAAAGTCAGAAAACGTGACTTGTATATTGGAAAATTTTACGACAGTTTAAAAACATTGACACTGGCAAGTACTTTTCGCGGCGCCAAAACAAGAAGAACAAGAACTCTCTGTTGTATATATATGTTTGTATTTTATTGTGTCGCCGGGTCGGGTCGGTCACTTGTTTCAGGTTAGCTTGGGAGCTTTATGTAACATCGTTACAAACTTATGTAAGTAAGGTGTTTAGTAATTTAGAAGTAAAATCGAGATAAAGGCGAGAACAGCTGCCAAGAAATTGGGGATGCTCTTCATGGTTAGACGGTATTTCACACCGAACCAGCTTCTAAGCTTGTATTAAGCACAGGTACGCTCTTGTGTGGAATATTGCTGTCACCTATGGGATGGATCAGCCAAATATCTGTTGGCCGCTCTCGATTCCATTGAGCGCCGAGCTTGTCGACTTGTTGGCGATGAAGCACTGATGAAGGTGAAATTGCTCAGTCTAGAGCATCGTGGTAAGGTAGCTTGCCTCTCAGTATTTTACAGGTTGCACTTTGGAGAGTGTGTACAGGAGTTGCACGATTTAATTCCACCCAATCCGTTCCACCATAGGACAACTAAACGCCGTGAGGGATTCCACCCTTATGTCGTGGAAATTCCCCTGATTCGCACGAAGCGTTATGCTTCGTCGTTCATTATGCGAACGGCAAAGGAGTGGAATTCACTCCCGTCGTCTGTTTTTCAACCACCTATAACTTGGGAGTCTTCAAGCGAAGAGTAAATAGGCATTTAATAGGTAAGCGCGATACATCGTCAGCCTCATCTTTACTTTCCATCAGGTAAGATTGAGGCCAAACGCATTCCTGTATTGCATTAAAAAAAATCATACACTTAAATTACTTATTACAGTCGCTGCTAGTCAGACCGCGTCCTTACCATCAAGTTGTGGATATAAATATATTACGTGATCAACCCCCTACGCGTAGACGGTGGACCCCAATTATACAGTTTGTTAGTCAAAAGGATGTTTTAACGTACACCGTGGTTCATACGATTATTGCACAGCCTTAATTATCTTTTAAAAATAGTTATCTTTTACTAGAAGTGACTCCAACCAATATAAATAGAACGGCAAACGATAAATAAGGATTTGTTTGTATTCTTCCCACTTTTTTATTGGTTTCTTCATCCCATACGTCAGCGCTACTGGAATTGTGTGAAAATTATCAAAAAAGAAGCAAAAGGAGATCTGTCACATAATATTATATTAATTAAGTCTTAAATGTCTCGGTACCAAGTTCAAGATAATAACCTATAATCAATAAACGGATTATACATAAGTTTGTTTCGGAAGGAATTAATAAAATGTGTAACAAACATAACAAGACAATTTTTAATTTTCAATTTTTTACCTAATTAAACTATAATGATTTTGATGAGTTCCCTTTTGTATCTCTAAAGTTACCAATCCAATCCAATCCAAGTCCAATGCCAATGACCACCAATTTAGGACCTTCCTTGAGGTCTCTATGAAATAAAAAAAACATCTAAATCGGCTCATAAACGAAGAAGTTATAGCTGAACATCCATAAAAAAATATATACATTCGAATTAAGTTACCTCCCGTTTTTTAATTCGATTAAACAAATTATTGTTATTTCTAAGGAAACATAACCGATGGCGCCATCTAGTCTTATTAAGCATTTTAATTGTACTTAATACAAATAATAATATACTCATATGGATTTATTATTTATGCAATTAGTCAAAATGAAATACGATTAATAGTATTCTAGGTTAAAATATGATAATAATATTATTGATTAATAGTTCAATAATAATAATTTTATAAAGTTATAAAAATATATATAAAAACTATATATTATTTTTTAGTAAGTTATAAGTAGTATGTCAAAAATATGTTACGATAATTTAATAAGCAAGAAATATATACATATTTTTCATTTAATATTTTTGCAGTACTACATTTTTATCGATAGATAGCGATATGGGTACGTAAGCATATAGCGTATACAATTACCAAATAAATAATAATAAAGACAGTTTTAAAACCCGAGTCATGTTGCTTAGAATTGAGTACCATCATAAATAATACTTCTAATTGAGTTCATGTAAGTTACAAGTGTTTCTAATACAGGAAATCTCATAATAATTCTCCAACGGCCACTTCACTAAAGCCCAATTAGGCAAATTACTTGCTCTTTCTCGTGGTGTTTTATTATCAACCCCGAAAACGTAACTTCGAACAAATACCACTAACAACGCTGTAACATTTTATTACATAGAACCTTGGTTAGAATTTTATTGACCTTGTTAAAAGTTTTTTAGTGCGCTCGCGATCACGCTACATCCAGTAGTTTTGATGTTGTGCCGTGTTAATTGTCCGCTGGGCTTAGCTTTATACACATACTTAGGTTGTATTGTACGGCGCGGCATCAGGTCTGGTAATATTATGTTGTTTTCCAATTTTGCTTCCGCTTAATATGTAGTTGTTAGTAAATACAGTCGTTTATAGAACAATACTATTATATTACTAAATAGATTTTATTTTAATATAATATGAAGATAGTCAAATTAATATTTAAATTAAAGAAACCTTTATCAAGAAATGTTGGAATTTTGTAATAAAGAAACAAATGTGACAAAATTTAGAAAGAGAAAAAATATTCGAATACTGAACTATATTTTTTTACAAACTGGTAGATAAAACACGACACGTCGTGTAAAATATGTAAAAATGGGTAGGACAAGTACCTTGTTGAGCCAAACGTTCCTTGATTGATATTATGTACGATGAGCTGATTGTTCTAGAATACACTTCATTGCACTGAGCCGGCGCCGGTTTATTTAATCTTGTTAATTTCGTAAAACTTTTTCTGTGTTCTTGCAAGTCACAAGTACAGTACGAAGTCAAAGAGCGGAAGAAGTAACCACAGACAATCGCGGTGATAGTGTTGCCGCTTTTCACTTTGAGCTGACCTACGTCGCGTCTTTCTGATGTGATCACAAACTTTTATTTAACTTGCTTTGTTAGTACATGCCAAATCTTACAAATGTATTTTAAGTATTAAAACAATGATCCCCAAATGACTTAGCTGAAATTTTGCATACACGTTTAGTTTGCATGACAATACATGGTTAACTATGTGACGTCTTTGTAAATCCAATAAGGCGGACTTCTAAAGATGATGGAGCAGTTATTATTTATGTATCCCAATGATATAGGTATAAAATCTGAAAAAGAAACAACAAACTGGCTTTTATTCAATAATTTTAAAAGTTTATAGCGCAAATTAAAAGGTATAAAGGGGAAATTAAAATAAATAACTTTCTAGCGCATTATAAGCTTTTAGAATTATCAAAAAACTGTATAAAAGCTTGTTAATAAAAAGTTTTATTTATTTATTTGTTACTCAAGGTGCAGTTGAGGCTTTATAGTGTGCCTTCCGGTGCGTATCCGCCACTCAAGGTCTCATCGGCCCCATCAGTCATTAATTCTACGAGTAATGGCGAGCCTCATCCTCTGCCATTTAAGTCTAGTAATTTCTAAGAATTTCTGAGAGCTATGTCGGTGACTTTAGTTTTTCTGCGGAAGTCTGCACAAAACGTGGACAGACCCGGTAAAAGGCATATCGTTGACCTGGTCAAGTTTGATGTGAACATCGCAGGACTGGTCGTTGTGGTGATCTTTGGGAGAGGCTTGTTCGATTTCGGCTTATAACTGGACGGATTGATGCCTTGTCGAAGACAGTCACCATACTGGGATCAGTTACTTTTAAATTAAGCTCGCTAGAAAAAGGGAATTCAGAACGATTCCATCGTCGAGGGTTACTGTAAATTGGCATCATATAATTACGCACCCAAAGTCAAAGGAATAAAAATATACATCCAATAATAGGTGGTCGGATAATAAACTCCTAAAAATATTTTATAAGTCCTCGGACTAGAATGAAAAGTTATCAAGAATTTGAATAAATATTTATTATTCCCACAAAGTTACCGAGTGCCTGCCTGCCTTGTAAATATGTCGCGAGGTTTTGTCCCGGCGCGAGCCGGCGCGGTGGCTCGGCGTGGCACTTAGTCATAAACCTCCCGGGTTTCGTATACTTTATAATAGGGGTCATTAGCCAGCACTGAATGAAATTTAATGGTCACTATTATAGTCGGAACTTTGTACTGCTTTTATGTTATCATTAATAAAATTGATCGTCAATTTATTTGACTGTCGTTATTTATTCAACAAATTTGTTTATATATGTTAAATTTTTATGTTTAAATATATTTGTTAACACTTTGTAAAAACTGTTTCTATATTTTGTTGATTAATAATGTAACATTAATTGACATAACATATAAATTCAATTTTTTTTTATATGTCCAAATCTTATACTTTACGCGAGCGAATTTATTATGCCTGCAAAATAATAATTATAGCATTGACTTATATTTATATTCTGGTAACAAATTATTTAAACGTAAAAAAATATATCCCAACAAACACATACTGTAAAAAACGAGCCAAGTCTCGATTGAGATAATTTGTCTATAAAACGTAGTGAAATTTCATAAACAGCCAAGTCTATTAGGAGCTGGATATAAAAAAACGAGTAATTTTCGCTGAAATCTGACCTATATTTTACTCGTTAAATTTGTTTCTTTAGACTTTAGAACCTAGTGTGCCTAATTTTATGAGCCTAAAACATTTTAATTAATGACAAGACAATAATTATAATATTGTTATATATTGTTCAATCATGTATCTACAATCCTTAATTTAGCTTACTAATATTAATTTATAATTTTAAAATTAACTTTAGAACGCTTTCTCCATTTCTGGCTCGATTTTCAACCGCGGTCGTTTGCAATTAATAATTCTCTTAACACATTACGTATTCATTAACTCCGTTATACCAACTTGTACATAAATTGATGTAAATTCACCCTTATCAAAAGAGTCGCATGGAATATATACTCCCACAAACTCGGGAGGTCTTCCAAAACTTGACGCACTAAACGATCGCAATTAGCCTCACTTAAGGGACAGTATCTAATCCTTTAAGTTTAATAACTGTTCAGATATCCTGTATTAAGAAATGTCTTTACTGAGCTCTAATTGAGTTTTATTGGCATTATGACAGTATGCCGGCGGGACAAATAGATTAGACGGCATTGGAAGTTTTAAGTATATTGTTAATTGAAAACTCAGATGTTATATGTCTATAAAACCATTATGAGTACACATTATTTGAGTCAATTATAGTATTGAAATAACTATACGTACTACTTGATATGTTTTTTAAAGGTAACAATATTGTGATTTTTATTGAAACGAAGCTCCTTATCGCGCGCTTGACGGATGGGAGCTACACGGGTAAAAGTATCCGATCCAAC
This sequence comes from Saturnia japonica, assembly GCA_033032175.1. Lineage (NCBI taxonomy): Eukaryota > Metazoa > Arthropoda > Insecta > Lepidoptera > Saturniidae > Saturnia > Saturnia japonica. The sequence goes on from CM065317.1 coordinate 3,911,216, forward strand.
AGATACTTTTGCTGTAGTATATACAGGTTGTTTTCTATAAAGTTATGAAAATAATAAACACTTTATTAATAATTATTATCATTTTTGTATTAAATATAATTGTTATACTATTCCTTCATTGTGTTTGTTATTTTTTAACAGACTTTGAAAAAGACTTTCAACTCAATTCGAATGTATATTTTTTTAATGGATGTTCAGGCATAATTGCTTTGCTGTCTCAAGGGTGGTAATTCCCATTATAATTTCATTGGCATTAGACCTTCAATTTAGAAGATAGATCAGGGAACTCTTCAAAATCATTGAAGATGGTGTAATTTATTTTTGTTATAAATTGTCTTGTATAATACATAGTAAATTGCGAAAGCGACTTTGTTGCTACTGGATTTCCCACGACATCTACCGTTTTTTTTATTAATTATATTTTTTTTAATATATAACAATGGTGTCAAGTCGTGGTGCTTAAAAATGTTTCCATTTAGTCAGCTTTAATTTGTAAAAGTACTTACATTGTGTCATTGTATTATCAATGATCACTCTAATATGAAACTACTAGATATTTGTTGGGAATGAAACATTTACTATGTTGGTAATTAATTTTGGGACAACAACAACATTGGGATTCTTTGAATAACTTTGTTTTATATGAAAATTAATATAAAATAAATAAGTGAATTTTACTATAGAGCACGTTAAAATAAGGTCATTTAATTTAACAAAGTGCTTCATAAAATATATAAAAAAAAGCTTTATTTTTTTAATTTAGACAAGTCAATATAATGTTTATATTATGTTAAACAAACGAAGCATCAGCCGAACATATTTACATTTACGCAATAAAATACTGAGGGGTTTTTTGAAATATTTTAAACTTATAATTAATACATATGAAACTTATTTAATCCTTAATTACCATTGTATTCAAAATAGTATAATAAGAAATTTTACTAACACACAAAATTTTGAATGCTAATAAGAATTCTAAATGAGCTCACTAAACGACCTGAATTCCTTTGTTACAGATAAAAATCGTCTCAATGTGAATGGGAACAAAGATGGACCTTAAATATCTGATCTTAATGATAGCGTTCGCTACAGTAGAAATAAACGTTACTGAGAGTCGACAGAATGACAAAAGGAGATGGAAAAATGATAAAAGTACTTACTCTCATTACGTCAATATCTGTGATATACAAGACAGAGGATCAAAGGTACATTGCTATTGCGAAAGTATCAAGATTAAAACAGCTACTAAAGCAGATTGTTGGGTCTTCAACGGCGGTATAGCTGAAGACGATCCGTTTTGGTCCAATTTTTACTCGCAACCTAAAATTGAAAAGCTTACGTTCAACGTCAGAGCTGACGGGGGACTAACATACGTACCAGCAAAAGTTATTGTAAGACTAGAACGCCTACAGTACTTAAATATTCATTACGCAAATATATATAGCATATCATCATTCGCCTTCACAAACTCGACAACGCTCCGGGAAATCATTTTACCAAAGAACAAAATAGCGAAACTCGAAAAAATGTCATTCGCTCATCTGATTATGCTGTCAAATGTCAGCTTAGTCGAAAATCAGATATCGGAACTGAAACGGGACGTTTTCTACGTCCTTCCGAATTTACAACGTTTGTATTTATCGAAGAATACTTTGAGTGTACTCCACGACGGTTGCTTCAAACATCTAAGCAATCTTATCAGATTGGACTTGGACAATAATCTGTTGACAGTCGTCATCAGGGAAAACTTCCAAGGGCTTTCTAATCTGATAACATTGGATATGAGAAACAATAAATTAACAATGATAGGGGACCTCGCATTTGCGGAACTTTGGAGTCTTCAGGAACTTTACCTGGACGGTAACGAAATAGAATTTATATCCGAGAGGGGTTTTGGTGGATTGACACAGTTGCGAAAACTTTCATTGGCCGATAATAAGTTGGCTATTTTAGACGAGGGAATTTTGGATGATGCTCAAAAGTTGATTGTTTTGGATTTAAGGAACAATAACTTAGAGACTCTGAAACAAGAGGCGGTGCAAAATGTTTTGGAGAACATGAAGTCCAATTATGCTGTTATAACCCTCGACGGTAAGTTCGACAATGTAAACTTTATTTTCGAATTATTATGTGATATTTTTATGAATTTATATTAATTAACACACCTGTAGTTACTGTCTGTACTTTTAGTTTTATTCCAAATTACTGGTTAGACATGAATTAATGATCAGGAATATGAATTTCTTTTCATTTTTTTATAGTCTGTTTTTATGACGTTTGTACATGGGATGCTTAGGTAAGCTCCTTAATTAACAAACTATGATAATTGTCAATAATACTATTAGAAATCGTAATTTATTACCCTTTGGCTCCTTTACGTCACAAAAATGTACGTAAAATTGGCATTTGCCATCTCCGGCAGCGGAGTTATTAAAAATGATAGTAAGTTTTTTCCAATTACTTAACTTTACTGGCTTAAAATTCTGTGTGAATTGTGAATAGCTATAGTAGCACAGTATAAACAATTCAATGATTATAATAATCAAGGGATGTGTTTAAGTCTAAAATGTCACTAGTGCTGACTAAACAAGCTCTTTTACTTGGACTACCTAGGGCGAAGATCAAATAAGCTTTAATACAATTTTCTCTTACGATTTGGATGACTTTATTTAGACAGTTTTAATTTCCGTATTTATCTAGATAGATGTTTTTTGCAAGACAACGCACAAGGCTCGTACCCACAAATATTAAACATATCGAACCTTGATTACAACTATATCCGTCTATATAAATATAAACTCTGTCTTGCTTTGAAATATTTTTCAAATAATTAAAATACTAAGAAAAGTTTTATTAAATGGGTTTTCAAATAATTAATTGCTTTGAATCACGTCGTTATTTTACTAAAAGACTTTCATTAAAAACAACTTTACATCTGTCAGCGAAGTTAATAACATAATTTCCCGTTTACCTTTAGCTTGATAATTAATGTGTTTTTCATTAAGTCCATTTATTTATAACGCGATTACCCGCAAATACTCTATATAGTGTTTGCGAAAGGCATTCCTAAGGGAGCCTTGTTTAGATTACGATTTATTACTCTTTCTATGATTAGGTACTTACTGTACAGATTTTATTCGGCGTGCCACAAGTAGGTACATGAGAAAAAGTAGTAATATAAAAATTTGTTTATTTATACCCTATGTATTCCTAAACCATTCATCCAATTCCAATGAAAATTTTGGTGAATCGTTGAGCGTAAGCATGTGAAAGTTTCTGTAGTAAAACTAGTTTACTTACAAGATAATTTAACTGGCAAGTCGTTTCACTTCAAGGCAACAGGTAGAATAAAACCACTTTATCATCTATTTAATTTTAATAAGTATTTTTTACTACTTTTAAAAAAGTAATAAACTTGGAATAAATTAATAGGCATAAAAAATCAACATATTGAAAATTGATTCATAAATTAAGATGTTAGCGAATACATCATTCAATGTCCATTGATAAATCACTGTGGTTGCATCATATAGTTAAAGTAATAAAAATGCAATCCTTTTCACTTGAAATGGCTTACTAACTTCTCGTAACTACTTATTCTACTTTGTAATTCAACAGACAAATGAATACTATTTAAGTATACATAGAGTTTTTATCTTTGCACAAATTTTTGAATATTTGCAATACTCGTATCATATTATGTTATTCATAAATCTTAGTAGTATTTCCTTTTGGATAAGATTTGAAAGTTATAAATAAAAAAAACACAACTACCTACGAAAGTTAAATAAAGGTTAAGAAATGCATTTGTAAATAATTTAGCATGACCCAAACTAGTTTATATCAGTATCCACAGCAACGATGAATCAGTTCGTGAAATATTCCAGCCACTAGCGCTGTGACATTTTAATGGTGTCTATATTTTGCGGTGGAGAGATGTTATATTTTCCACAAAACTGGCCAACACAGCGGTTCAGTCGCTTTGTTGGTTATGATTTAATACATGCTTTAACATGTTAATTTGGTTTTGCGGTTTATGCAACTTGATTTTATGCTTAGATTTTTTACCTAAGTGTTTTTATTTGTTAATTTTTTAAAGATTTTTTTGTGTTGAGTCTCTCTTATAAGTCTTAACATTTTTGTGTTTATAGTAGTTATATAAAATGATATTTTATGATGTTATATTTTAAGGTTTTTTAACTGACCAAAATGTCCTTCAATTTAATATCAAGAACTGGTACTGAACAATAGGAGATGCACTTGTTTATTGAAACATTTCTGGCACCACCTTTTGTAAAATGTCTGTACCAGTTAAAAAACCTTTGCGGGTAAACACACATCTGCTTACAAAATTTTCATTGCAATCGGATGAATGATATAGGAACGCTTACAGGGCAAATGAACACACATTTTTTATGCTTAAACAGTTTGTAGTAAAATGTACCTTTTGGTTTTCTTGTTCACAGGTAACAAATTAACTTGCGATTGCCGCCTCTCATGGATACATAAACTTCGGAACGAGACCAAAAGTAAACGATTGAAAAATTCCCTCAGCCGGCTGAACTGTATAATGGATACCAAACTGAAATCAAATGTGGACAACGTTAAAATTGAAAAGACCGCAAATTCTTATACAATCGTTCAGATCAATAACAAAAAGATCATCGATAATGATTACGAAGAAGAAGGTGAAATTCCTGAAGACAAACACTACGAGGACGCTATGCAAGATCAAGAAAATGATTCTGATGAATCTAAAACAGAATACAGGCGTAGATTGCTCGACATACCTATGGATATGTTACCGTGTGCTAACCGTTTGGTAGAAGAAGTTACGTATTCACCACCAACTCAAGATGAAGTCAAATATTATAAAGCGTCGTCAAGCGAACGGTTATTGGGATCTGTGCTTTATTGGTTTATTTTATTTGCTACTATTAAAGTGTTGTAGCATGGCTGGAGCTAAAACAAACAAACAATGTGACAATGTAAAATATTCTCATATCCACTTCACTAGTATACTAAAACTGAGCCTTATGCTTAAAATGCTGTAAAAACTTTTAAAGGCATCATCTTTTTTAGATTGGATTTTTCACAGTGCAACAATTTTGTATTAAAAAAAACTAAATCTTATTTCTCTCTTATTTAGTCTTGGATGTAAGGAGGAAGAATAAGTATTAATAGAATAATATTCTTATATAAGGCCACCAAGCCCGATAATAATTAATAAAAAACTATCTAACGACAATTCGATTAGTGTTCGGTGTTTTACTGTGTATCTAATACTCGACAAATTCCTCCAACTTTAATTTTACAACAAAAAATGGTTTGGTGATCACTTTAAAATTATTTAGTTCTGATTCAAAGTTTCTTTAACAATGATTTTCATGTTATTTAAATTTGGTTTACATTTTTTCGTGGAACTTTTAATTGAAAGAGCTTCAATTAAAATTCAATTGAAAAGAAAATAACTGTAAAAAATAAGACATTGCTTATTTTAATCACTTTAAGACTTTTTCACAAACTAGGGAAATGATAGTAAACTATTTAAACTTTTTTATAAACGATTGTTTCAAAGATAATGTCATTGTAATATTTAATAATTATTCTTAGATATATTAAAATTCATTTCCAGATAATTAATAAGTTTACGTGTGTAAGATTTATATAGTTTCCAGAGTAACTATATAACTTACAATGTTTGATCGTTTGTCATAGTTTCATTATAGAATAATCTAAGTTAATAGTATAAGATAGCCTTAGATACTTGGACCCAAAGAGCGTTTAGCATGTAAATACATCAGAGTTTAAACTATTTCTTGGATCGTAGGTAATGTAAATATTGACGCTTATGTAATATTGGGTAATTCCTTTTTTTTTAATACTTACTATACAATAAGTTGATAATTGTGGTGTGTGAAAAAGTAAAACATGAATTGAATGATACTAATCTATATATTGTGATAATAAAAACAAAAATACATAAACACGCAAAACTAATTTTGTATTTATAAGATGCAATAGGATTGAAATGCGAGAACAAAGATAAAAATATGAATCCAGTAGATGATACGGATATGTTACATATTATAACAGCTTCTAAACATGAAGTTATGTTTATCCGATTTTATTTCCAATTGAATATTAACCATTAATTCTGTCCGTTTGTAGAAACATTTCGACTAGACGAATGTAAATATAATATCGAAGAAAATTTTAAAATAATAAATACATAATTTGCATTTTGTCACTGGTATGTCTAAGCTAAAAAAATATATTTGATCTCAATAAAAATAATTATTCTGTTACAATCGAAACTTCAAGGTATATTGTAACGATGAAACAGCTGCAGACTAGGTACAGCTAAATTAGAGTGCAAATATCACTCATCAGCAAATACAAATATAAACAAACACATACAAAACAGTAATCGCTCTCATATAGAGCATATGCCATTGATACCATAAGACTATTCAATAACTTCAATATTACGTTTACTGACTGTCTTACAAAGTAGATTTTACAGCTTGGAATATTAATTTTACGGTTAAATTTATTCATAACACAATACTCATTTACATACCAAAGATTATTTTGAAAACACAAGGTATTTATCGGTACCTCAATTTAAAGGGTCCCGGAGAAATTTTGCTTCACGAAATTTGTAAATAAACACGATAAAACTTGCTGTTGCTATTTTACTCGCAGTGTGAAAACAATAAATTGATACTTTTCCAATTTCGAGTGTTTCATTTGTATTTTATCCAGACCACCGATGTTTCCATATTTGTGTGCTATAAATGGAGTTCGAGGATCTGTATTTATTAAACAAAATATACATAGAATCACTAGTTCTCCAAAAAAAGGCCGTCAACAATAGAATATTAGCACCTAAAAGATAAAAAGCTCGTCAACGCTAGAGGTGTACCTAAAAATAAAAAGCAAACGTTAGCCCATTTGCGAAGCAGTCTATATTGATAGCACTAAAATGTTTTGATTAGAACCCATAATAAATTAAAACAACTAACCCCTTTTGAAAAAAAGGAACTTTTTTTTCTCTACTTCAATTAATTATTACAAGAAAGATGTTTTATTCGTTTGACGATGTAATGGCATGATATTTGAAGCATCCTGACATGATTCCTTACGTTCCAAATTAAGAATTTTAAATTATTAAAAGAAAAATAGTAATAATTCTACAATTATCTTTCTAGTTTAGCAATAAAAAAGTTAGGGTACAAAGAATTTTTTTGTTAGAGATTTCTCTCTACTTTTTTTAGTCCGATTGGTGGAACATCTACCTTACAGAAGGTCGCAGCCAAATAACCTTGTGTTCTGGTTATCCGGACAGTAGGGTTTCAAGAGTATCTAGAGGTAGGGGGGTTCATGGTCGTCAAAGCGCAATGGTATTACAAGCATCCATAAGCTACGGTAGCCGCTTACCATCAGTCGGGCCATATGCTTGTTTGCCAACCTAGTAGTATAAAAAACGTGTGTGTGTGGGTGTCAGCTCCGACGCACGAAGAGTTACTCCTTTAAGTATGATTATCTTTGAACATGCAATCACTCACTCACTCACTCACTCAGTCACTAACTGTCACTGTCACTGATTCTATTTGTGATTGATTGATTGACGTATTGACGGACTGAGTGACTAACTGAGTGATTAATGATTTATCTAAAAAAAAAGATGCACACATGCATTATTTTAAAGTAAAAACATAACGCTTATTATTAATGCTCAACGTAAAGTTTTTATTAACGCTTTTATAAATTTCCAGACCGGGGGATTACATATAAATCGATTCAAGACGTGCATGATTGTTGCGAATTGTTACAGTCCTTAATTCAGTGGTAAATTGTCAAATGGATGATGATAATTAACTTTTAGTGACTAATTGATTACGTTTCATTTAAATTGTAATTTTCCTACAATTTACTAAATCCTCTCTAGAAAATACGATCCAATGATGGTGCATTCGAGTGTATTTTTGTTATAAGGATTCAAGAATCTTACAGTACAGTTTCGGATTTGTATTTCCCGTTAATTATAACCTGAGTATCTTCAAGTCTCGAGTGAATAGGTACCTTCTAGGCAAGCGTGCTCCATCGTAGACCACATCATAACTCATGATCAGGCGAGATAATGTCAAATACAAGCCTATTTAAAAAAAATCCGGTAAGTTGAGTAACGGATGCGGAGTTCAATAATATCCCTGAAATAAATACTTTTGCCTCAAGCTATCTCCATTACTTTACTTTAGAACTAGAGTAGATACTCTCCAGGTAAAACGTAATATCTTTTTCTAATAATTATTCCAAAATATACAGTGCTCTTTCAAAATACTTTGTGTTGACACTTGAGAGTATTTTACGTTTCTGTTTAAATTAAGGTAGGATGAGATATAGCGATGTTTCGCAGAGCGTAACATAATAATTATTGCCATCAGGGAGTACGAGAGGCGATTATCGAAGCATAAAATTATTTCCTTTCTGTAATCATGACATAAGAAAAGTATCATACAGTTGATTATTGAAGCTGGGTTTCGAATTATTTTTATGATCATCTTTAAATCTGTCATCTATATTAATCTATCATTCTGTATGTAAGTGCATACAACTCTTTTGCAAATTACCTGATAAGCGTATATTATAAAGGATACTGGTCAGGAACACGACATTATTTTTTGTGTATCTATCTGCTTGTATGTTTGGATTTACCTAACTCAAAATTTATTACTATGAATTTTTGTACACAGGAAACTCATGTCATTTGATTTTTATGCTATGCTATAAGAATTTTCAATAATATTTTATAGATAGTAATGATAAGTAATTTTTTTTATCAATTCACTAACCGATTTTAATGATACTTTGGAAGTATATGCCATTTCTCAATTGATAGGATGTTAGCGACGCGTAGGCCTAAGCGTAATGATACGAGAATAACAATTGTAAATCTAAGTTGTAGGGATGAATAATTTGCACGAACAATCAATAATTTAATGTTTCTAATGTTTTGATTATGATATTATAACGTGTAGGTATGTAAGAACAGTATATAAGTTACGAAAATGTTTGTAGTTTAATAAAAATAATCACTTAAAGTACTAAAATCATATATTGTCAATAATTCATATTTTATAAAAGTTGTACGTAATGTTTTGTGTTATATAAGTAAAATGGCCTTCTGTATATGTTTTATAATGTTTGTAACAACAAATAGTGTGTATATAACGAGTCACAAGACGTTTTAAAGTTGCAATGTTTAATGCTTTGTATCTCCCATGTTTATTAACCTATAATGTTAAAGTTAGTGTTTTTGGATAGGTATTTGTGTCTACATTTATGTGAAATAGTTTTTATAGTAATTGAATAATTGTAACTAGAGATATTAACGATTTATTGTATTCTGTATACAAGTAATAATAATAATAGACAGAGACAGCGATAGTGCAACCACGACGCATTACCGCGGTTACCGGACCACACCCAAGTTTGGTAATGAGCAGTACAGATAGAGACGCCATCGTCCGTCTCGCTCTCTGGCAAACAATATAAAAGGCGCACTGCTGGGGCCAACGAGCACACACGGGTGCCACAAGCTGAAGAATCAAGACTCAAGACTCAAGAAACTGGAAGAAACAGTACCCAGAAGATAGTACCTATAAATCGTATTGTGTCTTGAAGAATACAGCAAATTTTATTGTGGTACCTGTGTGTCATTTCGCATCTTCTAAGTGTTCAACCCGCCAGCGACCCAGTCCATTCCGCTCCGTGCTACGTCATCGCCGCGCCTACCAGCAGGCACCTCACTGCGTGTGTGTACCTTGATGTTTCGCCCTCTTCACGCCTAGTAGTTTCGGGTGTGAACAGGGTTGGTCGCACGTAGTGAGAGGGGCTCGCACGCACTGGTTTCCAGACAGCTGGTTACCGTAGCGTGTTATCCGCCGTCGGTTATACAGAGTTCGAGGGAATCGTTTCCGTCGCGTTCGCGCCCTCGGTGCGCGGTCCCGCTCTGTATTTTGTTGACGTAGCACATTTGTATGAGGGCACACGCACGCGCCCCATTTTATAGGATTTATAAATTAACAAAAATATGAGTTACAATTAAATCGAGGGAAAAATACGTGCGAAGTCGCGCCGCGGGGCACCGCTAGTAATATATGAATTGGTTTCCTGTTACTGAAAATAATCAAACATCCAAACGAAGACTTCCAAAAAGAAGTTACATGAAGTTTGTTAAAATACTCTGATTTGAACGTCTCTGTAATTAAATAGGATTTATTTTACACTTGCCACACGCGCTGGGATCCGTAGTCACAGCATCACGGTGACCTCCATCTCGGCACGAACAAAGAAGTTAGCTTTGTCATATCTCTGCTGTACTGTGAAGCCGCGGAACCATCTCTCGGCCAATCCTGACCTTACTACCATATGGAGTCCTTCAAACATAGCGTGAAGCAATGACATTGATAAGTAGATTGATGCTCTTTACATGCCATCGTGCCCACAGTTCATTTTCTACTTGATGCCAGCGTGAGTGAGAATACACTTTTATCCTTTTTTGCCAACAGAGTTTCCACCTTACATTGTGATTTTCTATCTCTTTTGTTTCAACAAGGGACATTTCAGCACGCTGATATGACAACGACGACTGGTGTTGGAAGTCGGTAGTACAGGATGAGCCAGAAAGGCGTACGATTTTAAAAGCGCTCTTGCCTTTGAACCTTATGAGCAAGGGTTGCACGGGTGGTGGGGATGAGAAGATCGGTTCTCGGAAACTTAGCCGCGATGCATCGCTTCACCGGAGCGCAGTGTGCATTCTGCGTTAAACATTATTATAAAAATGGCGATTCGTGCGATATTGTTGGACCTTTATTTCAGCGTGAGTTTGGATTACATGACGTTAATCAGTGTCCGAAGGAAAGTGTGATTCGATCGTGGGTCAGAAAGTTCGAAGCTACTGGTTCGACTCTCAAACAGAAGCCTGCGGGACGCCCAAGGTCAACAAGAACGGAAGACACAATTGAATAAGTTAGAGCTTCAGTTCAACGTAATCCTAGTCTATCGACTCGCAAGCGATCAGCTGAACTTATGGTGTCCAGAACATCTTTGCGTCGTATTTTGTTGAAAGATTTGAATTTGCACCTGTATAAAATTCAACCTGTGCAGGAATTACTGCGAAATGACCCAATTTTACGACGATCTTTTCAACAATATTCTGTTCTCTGACGAAGCCCATTTTCACTTAAATGAGCATGTCAACAAACATAATTGCCGTTACTGGGTTGCAGAGAACCCACGTACAAAACATCAAAAGCCTCTGCATTCGCCGAAAGTAACAGTTTGGGCGGCCATATCAGCACACGGAATTATCGGACCCTATTTCCTTGAAAATCAACAAAGACAATCTGTCACTGTAAATTCCTACCGATACTATGTATGCTATGCCATGTTAAGGGGTGTTTTCTTCCGCAACTGCAATAATTTGAAGCCTATAATCGTGCGACGTGGTTTCAACAAGTTGGTGCGACATGCCATACATCTAATGCTTCTTTGGCGGCCGTAAACGAGATGTTCGCTGGGAAACTGATATCGCGCCGAGGTGACATTGCATGGCTGCCTAGAAGTCCGGATCTAACGCCACCTGACTTTTTCATGTGGGGATACCTGAAAAGTAGATTCTACTCCAATAACCCAGCCACGATTAACCAGTTGAAGATAAATATCCGAGAAGAAATGGCAGCTATTCCTCGCGCAATGTGTCAGCGAGTTTTTACCAATTTGAGGTTCAGATTCGAGGAATGTTTGCAGCGGGATAGTGCACACCTGAATGATGTAATTTTTAAGAAATAAATTTCTCAGATGTCTATTTTAATTGAAATAAAGATGTGTATGTGTATTGTATTTAGTTTGTTTTATTATTTTTTTTAATTCGCAAATCTTTTTGGCCCTCCTGTATATACTGCTGTTTCTTCTGACTTAAATTGACTTTGGTCGAAACACAGTCGGGCACAAATCTTGGACGGATCTACGGCTGTACTGCTATTAATCGTCATTTACAAAATCATCTACTTTCAATAGAAGTAGAACAATAACATGCCTATCAAACACGGAATCCGATTACTCACCGAAAAGTACATTTACTAAAATATAAACGACATTTCCGTAATGGGTCTTAACAAAGTAACGCCACACCGGTCTTATCAATAAGTAGAAAGTAATATTCATTTGTAGATGTCGGGACGATAAGCCGATTACTTAATTAATGGAATGTCAAATGCTTCAATGATCTGACTTAAAAATTTACGAAGCCTCGATCTTAAATATCCTTGGGAACAATTTTAAATGTGGAAATAAGTTTTAGTAAAGTATAGATTTCTACGATTTAATAATTAAGAAAAAAAGAGCGTGTGTATACTCAGTACTCGTGATAGAAGTGAAATGTGTAATTTTTGTAACGTAGTAAAAATATTACTCAATGTAAAATATCCGTATAATATATTTTATAGACAATTTCTACATAGTATTATTAGTTAAAGATGATATTTTTTGTGTCAATGCCATATCTTCCTTAATTCTTCATCAGAATTAATGATTGAAATATCATTTCAAAGCTCTATGTTAATTGCAAAAAATAGAAAAATATTATAAAAAGCCGTCGCGGGACGCGCGGTATTTTTTTAAATACGATGTTTATAGTGGTCTCGATCCCAACCAATCTATTTAAATCTATCCATGTTTTAACATGATACTTTCAAATTATCCAGTCTGTCTATTAAAAAAAAACGAAGTCGGCACCACACCGCCAATGTAGTCAAATCAGTTTGACCCGCTGCATTAAATATTTTACAATAAAACCTTATTATAAAAAGCATAAAATTTTGATTTGGAATGCTATCTTTTGTGACGTGGCTGTCATTTCTTTAAGCCTCTCGGCAGTTATATACTAGCTAGAGAATGCATTTCCGCAAGATAATTTCATTCCAGGTAACTGCGGACCCAATAAACCTCGTTTTCATGTTTTTAATTTTAACCCAAACGAAACTAACTTTTTGGGAGATTTTAAATTGCTTGTCAATACCCAAAAAGATTAAGACATCAATTTACATAACAACATAAACACCAAAAACATAAATTGCCATAGTCACTTATAATCACAATTTGATATAGTCACGCCCACATCACTAACAAATTTAAATAATCACGTACACACCACAATCACGTAAAGGCTCATGGCACATACCTTAAATTAAACATCATAAGAAAATTATAGATTATTTCGGAAAAGGCTTCGTAAACAAGTTACAGTATTAATCGTGTCGTCTGCTAAATAGCTCCTGATATTGTACACAAGTTAGCCAGCTGCTGAAAAAGCTCACTCAACTTCCACGCTGGTTGATACAATAGTCATGAGTAAATTAAGGGTGAAGTGAAGGTATGATCGACCCTTATCTGTAATCCCACCAGTCCAAATTTCGACTGAGATTAGCCCCGTAAAATGTAATGGGAGATACTGGTATCCCGGGATTGCATTCCCTAATACTCAAAACGCGACAAACCAAAAGAAAGTCACTATAACGGGTTTGTCATTATGTGCATGGTGGTCGTGATCTCTACCTCTCTACTTGCTTACTGGATATACTTCGACTGATCCTGGAATGTGACTTGCCTAAGCGTGCATCTTTGTTACACCTTGTTTATTGCGATCGCTATCCAGTGTCTTAATACTCAATCAGTGAACTCTTATTGAAATCTCATGAGAAACCAAATGACAGCATTAATGCATTTTTATTTTAATACACTTAATGTTTTTATTGCCAATTAATTGTCTGAGTTTGTGCCCTTAACAGCTTGATTTAATTCCAAGCACGTTTGTTCGCAAATTGCTCAATATTCGGGGATAATGATGATATATTAAGGTTGTATTTTGTTAATGTTTCGCCGTCTTTCATATACATCGACGCACATAAGTTCGATAGTCAATATTTTTAAATCAATATGAGATTGCCCAAATTATACTATATCATAAATTGTATTATGTATTATTACACTAACATTAATAAAATCCATATTTATGTGAGTTTTTGTTTGGTTTGAGGCATCATAAGGGAAAGCACGTGAAATCACATGGTTGCCAATACCACAGTTCTTGAAGACGAAAGTCTTCAGTCAGTGTGTCCTACTTGTTATGACCTACGGTGGCGAGACGTGGACACTTACGATGGTGCTAGTTCTAAAGTTAAAAGTCACTCAGCGAGCTACGTAAAGAGCTAAACTACAGTAATTGACATAACTTAAAAGTAAGTAGGCTAAAGTGGCAATGAGCCGGTCACATCTGTAGAAGAACTAACAACCGATGGAGTAGAAAAGTTGCTTAGTGCCAACCACGTCCTGTTAAAAGCCAAACCTCAAACCCATTGGAGCGACTACTTGCAGATTACTGCTGTAAGTGATTGGATGCGGAAAGGCGGAGATCGGACCCAATGGCGCACCTTGGTAGACTCTTATGTATAAGATAGGTAAAGGTTGATGATGATCTATATGATAAACTTCATTAATAGGTATATTGGAGATTAAGACGTTTAAAACGTCTGGAAGTAATTACTCTTCGCCGTAGTGCAAAATAATCCAGTGATCCAATTAAAGAGGTTTAGGTGCTCGCTTAGAAGGTGGCCGAATACTGGTCAAATTATATTTAAAACATTCATCGACACGGAAAGAAGAAGAAGTGATCTAATTTAATAGGTATGAAACTGTGTAATAATGTAAATAAAAATTAAACAACAATAAACATGATTACATCTTAATTATTTGATAACTACTCATTGGAATTTGGTAACATTATGAAAAACTTAGTAAAACTCAATTTCAAAAGACACCTTAAAAAGACCTTAAATAAAACAAAAAACTTAAAAGTATCCCGTGTGTTAACCCAGGATGTCAGCTACCTCCATACCAAATTTCATCAAAATTGGTCGAGTCGTTTGAGCATGAAGAAGTAACAAACATAAATATAAACACACTCACAAACTTCCGCCTTTATAATATTAGTGGGATTAGTGCTAGAGAAGTTTCAGTGATTTCATTAATAAGATTAAGTAGTCTATTAGATAGTAATAAGACGTGGAGATGTAGAGAGAGGTTGTGATTAAAACAATTGTTTGATATGTTTAGAAGTAAATGTAGATTAATAAATGAAAAACGGTATCAATGTTTAGTCAATAAAAATCTATCGCTAACTTACTATTTTATTTTCATTCAGATTGTATCATTAAGAAAACTCTTAACAGAAATCGATTCAGACTTTTATTCAATTATACGGATAATAAACACCATATAAATTTATTTTGTAAAAAAAGTTAGATTTTACCTCTGTGAACAATAAATTTTAAATGTTGTGTTGTTTTTAAATGATCCCTCGGGCCTGAATTGTATTGTTACTTTGTGAAAAATAATCTAATTTTTGTTACATCAATTTGTTTTGTTTATCAACAGAAACGGGCGGATTGATTAATAATGGAAAAGCAACGTTTTAACGTCGAGTTAACTCGAATCGCAGTGAGAGTAGTATATTGTTGCCTTTATTTTAATTTGCATAGAATTACACGAGATTACAAGGTTCGCTTACAAGATTTGATGCTTTTCGAATACGACACTCTTTAGAATATTCAACCTTGACGGAGATACGGTGTAAGGGCTGTCGAATTACAACTGTAGAACTGAGACGCCTAAGCCTACCTCACCTGCACGTGGTGCACCCTGCTGAGTAACGAACGAGGGAATGGGTCGCGACCTCCATGCATGTGATGAAAGTTCCTTCATAGTGAATCACTTTTGTGTGTCTCTTTTCGGAATCAGCCTGTGCATATCCAGTTAAAGGAATGCAGGCGGCGGCGAACGTGGATGAATTATGATCTCTCGGTGGTTGCCGTTGTGTTGGGATTGTGCTGTGCTTGCAATCAAGCATAGTACTGTCAATAACAATCCGTCCGTACAACATAACAAAGGTTCCCTAAATAATAGCTAATAACTATCTTCCAAATCAAAACTGCTCTGAGATTTCCTTCCGGACACGTTCCACTGAATAAGTTTGGTCATCTTATCAAAAAAAGTTAATTCAGCTAACTGTAGTGTGTGTGGAAAATAGAAGATGTTCAACACTTCTAAGAAGCTGTTCACAGCACAGGCATGAAATAAGCAAAAGCCGTTTTATTTTAAGTTTAGGATTATGTTCCTTAGATGTTGGTATGTTCCACAGTATACTAACTAGCGAACTGACTTCTGGTTCGGCTGGTATGCACTGGAACTTTATTGTCAAATAGTTACATAGTTTTTTTTTATTTAGTAGATAGTATTTTTTGTAGAATTTGGGTATGCTCCGATGGGATTGGCAAACACCAGCTGTAAAAGCCCTCTTAAATAAAGAATGAAACAAAAATTGCTATCTTTAAACGTACATAGTGCTAACTTTAATCTGTAAATGTAAGCACTGGCTGGAACGTGGAGTCAAACGTACTTTCTTCAGTAACACCAAGACAACAATATTTATACTCGTCGAACAAACAATGAATCAGATGGTGTCTCGATTCCGCTCGACTCTTGTACAATATACTAGCTTGTTTGTTTGGTTGAACGTGCTAATCTAAGGAACTACAGGTTTGAATGAAAAAAAGTGTTACAAAAAATCTGCGATAGCATATTATGTCTATCTTTTAAGGTTTACTCATTATAACCTTTTTTATGGTAATAAAATTTGTTCTAAAATAATAAATTATTTGCGAAGGTATTTTAACATACATATACATTATATACACATATACCATTGTGTTTTAATCCTTATCGAAATAAATACGTTATTCATCACAAGTATTTAATTTTGTATAAAATTGCGCTTTACAGTAATTGATTTAAATGAATATCTCAAGAGATATTACAGTTTTAAAATAACTCGGCAGCAAAATAATGATCAAGTACCGCGACCGCATTTTTGTTATGCAGAATGATGTGGGAGGCGGGCGGAACCTATAATACGTTGTCTACGAGCCACTCGTCCTTACCCTTTCTCTCTCTCTCTCTTATATGACGCAAACGAAGTTGCGCGTGTCTGCTAGAAATTACATAAAATGATACACAACAGAAAAATGTAAGAAACCATACTTAATAAAATTATAATTTAACAAAGTATTTTAGTAAACAACCGATGCGTTATGCAAACTGAAATAAACTCGACGTATTCTACTTCCTCCAACATACACAGTATTTTAATTTGATAAACATTTAAAAGAATTTTTATTTATTAATACAGGCCTCGTAGCGCAGTGGTAGTAAACGCTACTATTGAGCCGAGAGGTGGCGGGTTCGATCCCCGCCCATGACTGACTTTGTGTGATGAGCATAAATGTCAGTTGTGTGTGTCTGGGTGTTAAATATCTATATATGTATGTATATCAGCTATTTAGTTACCATATTATAAGCTTTGTTTACTTTGGAATTAAATGGCCGTGTGTGAAATTGTGTCCACATTAAAAAAAAAACCGTTAAATTATTTTTAACTGCCTCATTAGCCTAATGGTTGATCAAAGTGTTATTGGGTTTATGTATGAAATTTTCAGAAGCATCTCGGAGTTTGGCTTTGTGCCCGATTAAATACAATAGGCTCGCTCCCCATTACATGGGACATAAAAACACCTGGCGAACTGTAGGCGTACATTAGTACACCTCTGCCTAACCCTTCGAGGAATACAGGCGTGAAATATGTTAAATTATTTATACACATGTAAAATAAACTAGCGTTAATAACGTTACGTTAATTACGTGACTAATTTCATCATGTTGGAAGGCGGGATAACAATTTTAAAGTTCTTTTTCTTTTGTTTCGCAAAAGAAGAATCACTTTTTACGTGCGTACATAATTACATTCATTTATTGTATACAACAACTGTATTATGATCTACGGATGTTTTAAATATTTTATATAATCTTGATATACAGGAAGAATGCAATAAGATACGAATTAAATAGGAAATAAATGAAATAAGAAAAAAACAACATTTTGGAAATTTAATAATAATTTGAAAATTGAATAACGAAGGCAATATAAACACTATTAGTAGCACCGGATTATTCGTAACGAGTTTCGCGAGGGGAGCACCAGATGGCGTAAACATTAACAGCAATACTGTAACGAATCGTCATCGAAACGGATTATGCTATTTATCATATATAAAGGATATTAATCTTGACTTGGATTTACAATTTTTTTTTTTGATTACTTATCCTTTTTATCACATCACAAAAACTATTAGTCCATCCATTGAATATACATTACTAACTGTGCGTTACATAACTGCGACACTGACCATAGAATTTGTCACTTGCGCTTGCCTTCGTTTCTGGACTGCAACTTCCTTACCATCAGGAACTGTGCATCCATTGATAAAAATAGCGCCATGAGTCATAACCAAAACCCCTCAGCACTTTGTGAGATACGAAGCCATGTCGATCGACGTTAATAAAATACAAGTACTGCGATACATCCTGCAAGTAATGAAGTACATCCAAAGTAGATCATTAATATACATCAAGTTGTTGAAGTGTGATTAAAACTTAGTTCATAGTTAAATGTTGCCAGTAGATGTACCCTACAAGTAACAAGTGCTAAGTAGGTAGATAGTCTTGTATAGATAAAACAAACTTTAATTTTAGACTTCTAAGTGCAAATAATAATTAGAACTTGGAAGTGTTGTTAGACGTTCAATGAACTCTGTTCTTTTCGCCGTAATATTGTACGGCATTAGTGCTTAGAGTCCTACTACCAACTTAAAACTGTGACTTTGATACTTGGCATGTGTTGTTCTGTTGTAGAAAGGAGACGAAGAAATTAGTTACTTCCTGCTGTAAGAGAAACTGTGTAAATAGTTGTTTTATACTTCTAAATGTTAAACCTGGAACTAATCTATCCTTATAATAAAAAAGTCGAAATCTGTACATCAAAGGTATTTGAGAAAATACTACTTCGATACTTTTTGAAATTTTTGTCTGTCTGCATGTCTGGATGTTTGAACGCCAATCACGCAAAAGCTACTGGACCGAATTTAATGAAATCTGGTATGATTGTAGTTTATAGTCTGATGGTACAATTTAGGATACATTTCTATACGTATGGATATTTTTATAGTC
This sequence comes from Saturnia japonica, assembly GCA_033032175.1. Classification (NCBI taxonomy): domain Eukaryota; kingdom Metazoa; phylum Arthropoda; class Insecta; order Lepidoptera; family Saturniidae; genus Saturnia; species Saturnia japonica. The sequence continues at coordinate 3,930,404 of CM065317.1, forward strand.
TACAAATTGCGTTTAAGTTATGCTCATATAAAAAAAGTATGTATGTACATATAAGCAATTTTGTAATATATTTAAAATATTTTGTGAAATAAAGTGAAAAGATACTAAATTAATCCAAATTATTCTATCTTTTCCCTATTTTTGTGCTGGCTGTGGCTGTACGTGGACTACAGAATGCCCGCGTGAATCCTGCTCGCCCGCTCCTGGCTATTTTAAAGACAAAAATGCTTATCGTAGGTGTTGCTTGGAAGATAGATGAGTATACTTTATTTAACATCAGTCATGTATATTATATAAAAATCCTATGTACGTTTGTTAGAAATTGTAAAATTTCTATACGGGTTACACACAATATTTTTTTTTTTTATCGAAATTACAGTGTATAGCTATATTGGGATCCAATATAGCTGTGGTCGAGCCATTACCTACAGGTCAGAAAAACCTTTGTCGAGCCAAATAATATAAAAAAAAGAAATATTAATCAAAACAGTCTTAATGTATGTCACGAAAATAAAGAACGAAATAAATTGCGTTAAATAAACATTTTGCCGTAAAATTTTATTTTTTTATTTTTACATCGTATCTACCTACGGTTTCAGGTTTTTATAAAAATTATACTTCGCGGATACGAAGGAAAAGAGAAAGAAAATTAAGCGAGTGAGCGCTACAAAACTCACAGATACAGTCGAGGTTGTAAGACATAATTATTGTATTTGGAAAGACGGAAATAAATGTTTTATTGTTTTTATTAATCATTAACCATTAATCATGAATCTTTAATCACAATGATTATCATCCACCATGATCATTATCATATTAGTCATTAATCAAGTATTTTTCAGTTTATCGTGTGAAACGTATCTTTTTCAAATACGAAGATAAATGTATTTGACAGGTTTTATTATATTAATACATTTGTACATATGAACCTGACTGTACCAGCCTAGGGACCGAAACTTCTTTAGAATACGACGTAATCGAAGCCGAAATTACATTAACACGAAATGGGATTTACCTTATTGGATTTCCAATACTAATGACATATTTTTTATATAAATAATGATATTACCTGTATAACCAACGGTATGTTATTTCATAGGAACATTCTTAATTATATTTTTTTTTCTTTCCACATGTTTCTATATTTTCAAAGGTTAAAAAGTTTATAGGAAAATATCGTTATTAGGTTCCTTTTTTATTTTATTCTTCATATGCGTTTGATATTTGATATTAATGCCACAAATAAGCGAAATTTTACTTGTTCAATTTATTAACGCGCCGACTAATCAATATAGTCGAACACGTCTACGGCGGGATGGAGGCTGATAAAGGGTTTTTTTCTTTGTCGACGATTATTTAAAATTTATTCTGACCAGTATTTGTCCACCTTTTGAGCTTTTAAAGAAGCTACCGAAAAGTCAACGAAAGTCCAGAAATAAGGGCACAGAGAGCACGAGAGCTACGTTTTGTTAGTTAAATCCTAATTTAACCGTACTGTACTTGCAGCGGCCCAGTTGAGTTCATAATCAGTTTAATGATTTTCAAATGGGCCAAAGTTGCTTATTTTCAAATAGTAAGTTTTCTGCGGTTTCTACATAGACTGGAGATGGAGCACAAAAAAAGTAAAAAGTAGCAACTTTTTCCAGCCATAGTCTCCTTCGTGCCTCTTTTGGGAAAGCGTCTAGGAGGATACTGATTGAACTGTCTCCTGACCGGTGCTGTCCAGGAATACACTAAGTCACTTCGTTCCGTAGGTTGATGTTCTTCAATAGTCAATTTAGTTTTTAAGTTAATCAACAGCGTATTCTTTTCGATATTGTTGTTAGGTGGATTGTATTGCGGTGTAGTTAATTACCGAGTACGTTCATGTGCTGTCTGAGAGCTCGTACACTTATGAGCGATTATTAGCGGGGTAGTACTACAATGAAAATGCAAAGTCTCCACGACTCTGTGTCGCACGTAGGCTGCTCGTAACAGTTTCCTATGCAGTCACGGAACAGAGTGATGGATGGCAGTTGAAGTGGATTAGTAGAAATAGAAAACGTGCTAAGTATACGTCACGAACAAAATTCATTAATTAATGACTTTTTCTATTGGTGGTTCGTCAAAACGATGACCACTTCACTTAATGGTGAGTATAATCTAAGAAAAGCCATGATTGAAGAGAGATCAAGATCTACCAATACACAATACCCTGGCATTTTTTAAGTTTATAGGCAAAATATATATACTGCCCAACGACAAATTCTAAGACAACGAAAATATACATTAATACGAGGTTTTTCTTCATGTTCTTTCTAGTAATGATCCGATTCGTTCATTAAGTGGTAACTTATTCCTAAAGCAAATTTAATTTGTGGGCATTGTTTTCTAAAAACAAAAAATACATATACAATCAAAACTTAAAATAGCACATTTCCTTCGGGAAAAAATTTGCACCTTTTCTTTAGGAATGAATTATAAATAGCTCTCAAAGACCAATATTAATCAGTTTTTTTTTCATTTCAAAATAAAAAGAGTAAAAAGAGAATACTAAAATATTATATTGTTATTTGTAGTATCACGTTAGATGCTAGCGTTCGCATTGGCTAGATTTATAGTTGTCTGACGTGCCGATCCCGATATTTTTTTGGTATCTCGGCAATGTGATAGCTCTCTACCTGATGATAAAGACTGTACCATCCAACAACAACGGTGAATGCCGGGAGATCGATAATGCTGTTGTTGTTATGCCAACAAGTACACAGCCACTACACAGTGGTTGATTTCGAACAGCGATAACACAAAAAGTCACTATGACGGATTAATTACCATATGCATGGCCCCAGACGACAAGAGACAGAAATAGAATAGTGGAACACTTTGCCCGGTTTTTGTACATCCTAATAATTACAACATGGGTATCTTCAAGTCGGGTGAATAGGTACTTTCTAGGTAAGCTTGCTCCATCGTAGACTGTATCTTCACTTACGATAAGGCGAGGTAGTGTTGAAACGCAAGTCTATCTATAGCAAAAAAAAAAAACCACCGCATTCCTGGATATAGCTAAGCCACTATGGTAGATGTTATGAGTTGGTCAATAAGATCCAGTCGATCAAAATTGCTATATATCCTACCACCCAGCAAACCCAGCAAACCCAGCAAACGCAGCAAACCTACACACTTTATTAAACTTTAATTATTTGAAGATGATATTCTGACATGCAAAACGATCCATTGTTTTTATAAGCATATAATTTCCCGTCTATTCTGAGTGTATCGTTATACGGTCGTGGTCGTTTCAGACATCAATGTTGCATTAACACGTCCACAGTCGGATTAAACTTGTTGAAACGTTTCATTTTATTGCCTCTACAGTCTCTCAGAAGTTCTCCATCTACAATTTTACATACATGGCACACGTGGAATTCTGTTTCGAACATTGTAACGAAACTGCTTTTATTCTATGTTTTTACTAAACCGAAATATAACTACTATTTAAGAGAGTTATTTGATTTTTTTTCAGACTTCAAAAAAAGACGAAGGCAACACGATTCGAATGTATATTTTTTTATGGATGTTTAGCCATAACTTCTTTGTTTATAAACCGATTTGGATGATTATTTTTTTTGTTTGATAGGGGATACCTCAAGGGAGGCTTCAATTAAATTTCATTGGAATTGGACCTTTAACTTCAAAGATACACCAGGGAACTCTTCAAAATCATTGAAGTTGGTTGTCCTTTTTGTTAAAATTCGTCTCGTTTTAATATTATAAACTATCATACTACATATATTCTAAAACAAAGTAAGCAACAGTGTATACCAATTTATAATATGTAATTTAGTGATAAGTTTCGTTATTACTTATACTAAAATAAGGCTCACTTAATTATAGTACACAGCTGCAATTGCAAGTGCATCTTTTTTCATGGCAATGTTTAATGTTTAATATTATAAAAGCACCCACATAAAAAAAGGTTTTAGAAAAAAAGGTACAAAGTGCCTCATCAGGTCTGTCTGTCTGTCCGAACGCGATAAACTCAAAAACTACAGAACGGATATTCATACTGTATTCGTCAATGGACAGAGTGTTTCGCGAGGAAGGTTTCGGTATATAATTAATTAAGGTTTTGTTTAAATTTCCTTAAATATGACGATGATTGTTTAAAATGCCGGAAAAAGTCATGCCGACTGAGATCTTTACTGGCGTGCGCCGCGTAAACCAATAGTTATATATATTGCACTTTTACTCGTGCGAACCCGGGGTGGGTGTAATGTGAAATGAATGTTAATCAAAATTAATAATTTTTTTTTTTCAATGTAGACTACAAGAAGGCACTTATAGTTGTGAAAACATTACTACTGGTTCAGAAAACATTTTACTCATCGGAAAAACCCCAGTAAGAAACTCAGTCGAGTTTACAATTTTTTTTAACCGAGTTCAAAAAAAGGAGGAGGTTGCTTTATTCGAACGTATTTTTTTAATAGATGTTTAGTCATATCTTCGTTCTTTATGATTGTTTAAGATACACCAAAAAATGCTCAAAAGAAAAATAAAATGCCTAATATTCATTTTTTTTTCACGATAGTAAGTATAAAGCATAGCTATGTTTTAAAATAATAATGATTTATTTATATAAATTATATTATAGTCGGAGAAACTTTTAGTGAGCAAATTTTTATTGGTCAACATAATTATTTCAGTCGAAATACCTACTACTATTAAACACAGGCCTCCCAATTATATGTATATAGAGATTTATATTATAGATATCATCCATTAATTTAGTATGATTGATAAATAATGGCAAATATAGCGATAACACTAAATAGTAAATAAATTAATAACGATAAACTCATGCTATATGAGATAATTAAACCCTATAGGTAGTTAGTACGTGTATTTTTAGTAAAAATGTTGTAATTATATCAACTTCCATAAGTCATTAAGTCGGGACTAATTGCCGGTTAGCATGTGAACTCCCATGGATTCTGTTTTCATATGAACGTGCGCTTTAAACTTGATTTAGTTAATTCTATTTAAAATGTACTTTTATTTAAAAATATATTGAGCCTCTATTGTTTTAATATTGGACAAAGATATTCTTCTGCCTTTTCTCTAACACCACACATCAGAAGACTCTCAACTGACTCTCCTCAACGATCGTCTCAACATACGATCGCTCGTGGTACGGCGAGTGGTGTCTTTTGTGTTTAAAAAAGTATAATTTAAAGTTTATCTCTTTAGGATTGATAGTTCATAACTCCATAATTACGAAAAGTGCATTTAGATCGTGACGCGAAATTCATAGCTCATATGTAGGCCGCAGGAGGTAGAGTTGCGGAGTGCCGGTCAACCGTTTCGCTGCGAGTGGTTTGTTTGGTTCCACGTAATTTTGAAACGTGTAGAAGGCACGGGGATACCGCTAGTTAATTAATAAGTGTATGTAGTTAAAACATTTATCAGGAACACCCTAGTGATTACATAATTAGAATAAAGACTTTAAAACAATAAAGTGTACATGTTCCAAGCGACTTAACGGTATAATTGCGGGACATTACATAAATATATCTAATAAAAAATATATTTACATACACCGCTTCTGTTTATTGCAGTCTCATATGCATGCGAAGTTGCATGCTTCGCGATCGTAAGTCGTTTTCCAGTCGTGACTTTGTATGCGCAAATTACAATATGATTTTTACAATTTCACCAGAATTACTGTACTAATCATATAAAGCTCATAAGATTTTTTTTGTTTGAATAATCTCTGGAACTACCATATATTTTGAAAAAAAATATTTTTGCTTTTGGAGCTAATTTATTGAGTAATGCTATAGGCTATATAACATCACACTAGGGCTCTAAGGGGTGGAGTAGTAAACATGAACGTTAAGCAATCTGGCAAGCTGTAGATAAGTACGGGATTTGAGAAAAACAGTAGGCTACACGGGCGCCTTGGCGGCGGCGCGATTTACTTCTGGTCGAATTTTAATACAGATGAAACCGTGGTGCACTGTTAGTTTCTCAGTATGATAAGGCTTAAAGGTTACGGCGCGGTTGACAGCTGGCACAGGACCGGTCGTTGAAGCGATCTTTAGGGGTGACCTATGTCCATCAGTTAATGAGGATGTTAATATGTTTTTTTATATTCACTCTAGAAATAAACGATAATCTATTCCGCTGTAAATTTCTTAGAATAGTTTTGAAAATACCTTGTTATAATTATATTTAACGGTGAATGAGTACCCATTAATAACAAGTACAATTTATAGGGACGAACGTACTTTGCAGCTGCTAAGTGTAAGTGCGCACGGCCTCACGGCAAGCGTGGCGCTGAAATGCGAAGAAAAACAAGTGTTGCAGAAGAACGCCTCGGTGAGATGCGCGAGTGCAGCACAGGGCCCGGGGAATTTATTATCGGACCGTGTCGCCACAAATATAGTCAAATACTGAGGAGCCCTAAACAAATAGAACCAAAAATCGCTTTTACAGCTTTACCGGGCTTGAGGGCGAGCGCTTAAGTCACTGACCGCGAAATCGTGGGCAACAAGCGCGCAAGGGTCCCAAAGTCGTTGGACCTCGGCTTGGGCTGTTGCATCGATTGCAATGAAGTCACGATCTGACTAATTCTCTATCCGTCAAATTCGAGCTAAACTAACATATACATATACACATGTCCCTGCCTCCTGGAAGGAAGGAAGGAAGATGTGTACTGATCTGAAAATATTGTTAACACTAACTAGTGTTAAAAAAAGAAATAAAAGTTCCCTTACAGAACCTATGTACCTGGGTGTTTAACAAATACAGGTCTTAACTATATACCCTATAGAATGAAATGAACGTTCATTTGAAACCATTAAAGATGTATGTTTTTGGGTATATTCAATTTACATAGATCTACGAAGAACGATACAATAGAATTGAAAATCAAACAACCTTGTGTATTTGGTTGTTTGAAACACTAACGATTATGTATTCACTGACAGGGTCATTGCCATTGCTTAGACTGTTTGTAGTAATAAGTCAAACGTCAAACGGTGAATGCTATCAAGGTGTCAGTTTGATGAGTTTAGAATAAAGTGTCTTTGGATACGGCATTAGTTATGCGGTACCCAAAGGAGAATTTCTTGACGGATTATATTAAACAAATACTTTTTAGCTGACACTTTCGTGAATATATATTTTTAAGCACGGAACAGTGATGACACTGTATCTGATGGTAAGCACAGTACAATCCAGAAACAATGGCGACCGCCAAAAGATCTTGGTTACCATGCCAGGCTCTCGGCAGGTGTACAATGGTTGATCTTAAAATGCGACAAATCAAAAGAGAGTCAAGTCACTATGACGGCTTTATATCATCATGTGAACTAGTCGTGTACCTATCTCTGCCACCTACTTGCTGATTCCAAAACGCCTCAGCGTGGCCACTATGGAAAATATTACACTTGATGTATGGTGGTCGGAGAGTCGATAATTGTCGTGTACTAACATCCAGCAAAAATTATAAGAAAATAAAATTGTTTAATATTAGAATAAAGTAGTAAGATATACCAAGTATTCTGTAGCTAGTTTTATTATTGGTATATTATATAGTAATATAATTTTGCTACTCAAAGAGATATATCAATTCTCATAGTAGCTCAGATCCATCGATGATAGCTTGCTATTGCTGAAGACTGTGTAGAAACGTCTAGTTAGATGTAGTGTTTATGTTCTATACATCGAATTTTCATTTTCTTCTCTAAACCTAATAGGAATATTTCCAAGTCAACTTTTGTCTTCAATACTTCCTAAAAACTGCAAAGTTTGGATTTAGGGAGATCAAATTGTAAATGAAAGCAACACATTTACCTATAAATGAATTTATAAAATTTTGGAACTAATAATGTGGCTTGTATTTGGAGTTAACTTGAAGAAGTCATCACGTAAGGAAAAGCGTTCAACCTCCATGTAACTTATAAATCTTCTTTAAAATCTCTTTTAATAAATCCTAAATCAGCGGCACTCAGACTATCGATCACTCGTACTGTACATACAAGAGTGTTTACAAATCTAGTTATTACACCGCTACGCTAATTCGACGACAATCATACTTGTGAAAATCGGAACTTTCATTAACCTTGGATGATACATTAAAATTGTGCTCTCTGTCGCCGCTATCACGAACGTCTCGTTCCATCAATTGACTGTTTTGAAGAATGTTGCCATTTTGTTAACTGTTTAATTAATTTAACTGAAGAACGTCATTGGAACGAAGTTAATTTCTATGCCCCTCTATGCGACTTTCTTTCTCTCCCTCTCTCTTTGTATTATAGGTATACGAGTAAGCATGTGCGAATAAGTATCAAGATTCCAGCATTCGAACTTCGTTCCCCGACCGCACACGTTCTTAATAAAAATTTTTTGCATGTTGGTGCTTTGAGAAAGAAATACCTAAAATACACCTAAATAGTTTTCTACTAATAGCAAACTGCATAATATTAAGGATTATGGTGAAATAACTGATTTTTGTAAGTAACAGATCCATTTTATTTTCACATCCACGTAAGTCTGACCAACCCTGTCTCATGTTTGAATTATTAATTAGTATGTTAGACTACAAGCGTTTCGATTTACGATGATAAATACTAAATATTTAACTCCTGCTCTACGAATCTATATCAAGTTTGTTTTGAATGGATGTACATAAAGTATTACCTTACTTTCGTCATTTCGTATTGTCATTTTAAAACCGATATTATAATTAATTAGTTCCAATACTAATGTAGGGATCGTAGCGGGATGAGACCGCTAAGAGATATACTAGAAGTGAAATTGAGTGATAAGATAAGAAATAGTGTGATAAGAGAACTTGGTATTGTGGAAGAAAAAATATATAGTGACAAAGATAAAGACAGGGATGTTTAGTAGGTTAAAGCTTGTAGAGAGGATGAATGAAAGAAGAATGACCAAACAGATTTATAAGACGAGTGTGGATGGAAACGTTGTAAAAGACCTAGACGAACGTTCCATGACCACATCAGCGTTTTAAAGAAAGGCCAGGTCAAGACTAATCCAAGCCGACAAGCATGTATGAAAAGACTGACGAATTATGAAGAAGCGAATTATGTATACCTGGATCGTAGCAAGTGGAAGGACACGGTTTCTACCTACTCCGTTGGGAAAGAGACGTCATTTATGTATGTTTGTATCTTAAATTGTACGATTATGGTCACGAAAATTGTATTACACTGGAGAACCCTGGAAAATTTAAAAAAAATAGTTTCGATTTATGCCACTTTACTTTTTAGACTATGATAAATTATTATCGTCTTAAATACATATTTCTGAACAAATAAAAAATAAAGCTTCAAACAAGTGTAATACGCGTAAACACTCCCATATTGTAAGTTTAAGGCTTCTTAGATCTTAGTCTCTTCAACAACCCAGCGGAGACAAGTCATTAATCTAATAATACAGTTTTGTCGGTCTTTTGGCATTTTATATTTTAACAATGACCGTGGTCATAGTTTAATGAAAGATCATTTAAAAATATTTTTTCATTCTTTCATGTCAAAGTTTTCCTCCAAATTCGCAAAAATAAATGACAATGTAAAAACCGCTGAGTTAATACGTTCAAGTACTGGAGACGACATCATGAATTTTATACTTGTAAGACGCTTTACGCTACACGGATCATAATTTATTGTAAATTAAAAAAATTATTTTTCGCAGCTGATGTAATATTGGTAACTAAATACTCTCTATCGACAATTCTTTATAGGTACGTCATCTGTGCTTTGAATTTTGTATAAAATAACGCTCCTAGTACGTTATCACATTATACATCAATGATCGAAAGAAAAAAGTAATTTCCTTTCGATTTTATCTACCGCCCTCGAGTTTTTAAACTCTTTATAACTTTCCCTTTCGCCATATTGTATGTATCGAAAATTAAATGTTTTATTCATAAAATACTTAAAATTTTTAGCAAGACAATAAAAAAATTTCGTCTTGATTTATGATCGAGGTTTTACGGTGCCGTGACTAAGGGATTATGGTAATAAGAATGGCACTTAAAGTGGCACATTGTATTTGATATGGGGTGGAACTGTATAATGATCGAATACGTGATAAAAAGTTTTACCGTTACTTAGAAATTTAAATTAAATTGTATTTATTGAAGTGGAAAATGTATTCTTTGTTTTCTGTAATATATTTTCACTGGCTGCAACACACGGTGTCACCCGTGTTAAATTTATTTGTCAAATTCTCCACCACGCCATCGCCAACGCACAGCCGTCCTCACTTCCTTACAGCTTGCCAGATTAATCCAGCATTTTCTTTTAATTTTAGATACAGGGTTTTCTAGCATCATTTATTACTTCCGACATAACACTATCAATTATCGTAATAAAATTACATATAAAGTAGTTTTTTTTTTGTAAAAAGATTAGGTCCGATTTCCAACTAGTGTATAAGTATTTTTTTTAATCTATTCATGTAGTTTTTCTTATCTTATCAAATCGATATTTCATGGTTCTTTAGAACATGTTTCTCTTATCTCTCATAGTTTTAAAATTCCCCTCACTGATCCATCGCAATGTTACACACCCTATGTAGCTAATTACTCGTAACTTCGCCCACGTGAAAATAACTTTAAAAAATTCCACGGGAACGCGTAATGGCACGTAGCGTAGATTCTTCCTTAACTTGAAGTCCTAGGCTTGAATTGCTGCAAGGGACGGTGGACGTGACAGATTCTGCAGCCGAAACAGCAGAAAATACAAATGAAAGTCTGCAAAAAAATTGGAAAAAAATAATAGTTATAGATAAAAATGTACAAGAATGTCAGAAACTCATTTAGAACTACACTTTTATTATATTCAGTATATTTAATCTCATTAACGTGTGTGTTAAAACAAAACTGTAAGTGGATATTTAATATAGCCCGTAAGAAGTTATTTATACTCTTTTATTGTAACAAAACTTCAAATGTTGTATTCCGCATGCCAACAACATGACGAAGCTAGTCACGAATGATAATAATGTGAATTCATTGTACCTAGGTCCGTTGCTCCGGAATGGAGCGTTCGCGCGATACAGTGACACTGCACTTGCAATCGCTAGCTACCAACAGACATCATTACATTGCACCAACACATACGTGCACACCATACAGGTACATAGGACATTTTTCTATTTCTTGGCTGGTTAGACTTAAACCAAGTTGCCAGATTAATAAATGCATATACGCATGTTTCTTTCTTCCTCCCAGAAGGCAGGGACTCGTATATATGTATAGACAGTTCGATCAAATTTTACGGATAGGGAATTAATTAGATCGCGACGTTTTTGCTTGTACGGTAATAGCCCAAGTCGAGGTTCGGCCACTTTGGCACCCTGGAGCTTTCGCGGCTAAGTGCCTTCCGCGCTCGCCCCCAAGCCCGGTGAAGCTGTCAAAGCCTCTAATAGCTCCACGGCCCTTAAAGCTAACAGTAAAGTCAGTTAAAAAAAAACATTTAAAACTTTTTTTATAAAATGTTAATGAATAATTTATCAATTTATATATATTAAAAAATACCCTCTACAAAACGCGCCAAACTATTTAAAACTTCAAGACTTTCGTTATAATCATTTTTTTTTCCACAAACTTGCGGACCAAGCATCTCATGAAAAAAAAACCGTCAAAAATGGAAAAATTGTTTTTATTAACATACTCGTACTATTTTCGAGTCGGTATAGAAAGTCTAATAAAGTGTTAGTGAATTCAAAAAAGTTCGATACATATTGAATATAACTTTACGTTTCCTCTCTGATATTCAACATTTTAATATAAATGAATGGTTAAACCGCTAATATAACAAATCGTAATGAGTTTAGAACCCAAGGATGGTCTCGCGTAACTTCGATAAGCTTGCACCAACCGACTCGGCTCCTAGACTAATTGGGTAATTCGTTTAAGCGATATCCTACCGGCTTTTGAACTATTAATGGTTGCAATTGCATTCGTTCTACTTACGAACTTTGGTTTTAGTGGAATTATTCAAGTTTCTGTCATGTCCCCTAGCTTATTAATAATGTTTATCCAGGTCAAGCGGAATTTCGGACAATTACCTTAAATATATAATGAACCTTTTTATAATATTAATAGTTGACTGTTTTTAAAGTAGGTTTTAAATTATTAATTATTGTCCGATTAGAAGAAACATAATTACTTTATATTTTAGGGCAAAAATACCGCAAAACTTTATTTTAAAAGTTTACTTTTCGTGAACAGGCGTAAATGCTGTCAGTCATATAAGGCTATATATTATCTCTGCTGTGTGTGTGTGTGCTCTGCTATGGATCGAAAACAAACATTTGCGATTTAGCAAACGTTTATCATTATAAAAATCTCGATACTTTTTATGTCATAAATCTCAATGTCACAGAACAGACTACATAGCTAATTTCACTCTTAAAAGATCTCACATTAAATTTGCTTAGACTCCTATGATGTCACAACATGGCCGCCAGAGTTTCTAAAGTAAAAAAAATAAATCTTTAAATTGTAAATAAGTAGCCATCTTACACTTTTAATACCTGAAATCGATAAATGTTAGTTTCTTAAGTCAAATACTACAGAAAATATTTATTTATTGAGCCAAATTTGAAATAAGTCAAGTAGTCTATTGTTTCAAGTTTTTTAATTGCTTTTTCACACTGTTTCTATTATTGTATTATGCATAATAATATTTTATCAAAAACTGTTTTAAAGTTATCTTTTTTTATGGGTTCTTAAAGTAATATTGACAAATCTAATAGCCTATTATTTGAGCAATAAATTGGCTGTCTGTTTGTATTATTGAGGTATTATGTAGTTACTACGTACATAATACCGCATTTATTTATATGTGTGATTTTAATATAAAAACAACCTTTACAAAAAATAATATGTTGTTCCACAATTGATAGGCTATAAAAATTAACAATAATACTTTCAGGAATTATAAAATATGACTAAAACTAAAACTACTAGACGAAAATAAAATAACATAACATACTACTATGCCTGTACCCTCGTAGGGTAAGGCAGAGGTGTACTAATAGGTATTTATCCACATTTCGCCGGATATTTTTAGGTTTCATATAATAGGGCATGAGGCTATTGCCATTAATCGGACACAAAGCCAAACTCCACGCTGCTACTGAGAATTTCAATTAAAAAAAAAAAAAACATTTTGCGTGACCTAGGAATCGAACCCAGGACCTCGAGTATAGCAGTCGCGCTTAGGACCACTAGGATATAACAATCATATATAAATATAAACTTGATTCATTAGATTGTTTTTTTTTTTTTTAAATATAAGCACAGGAATGTGACTATAAAACATTTAAAGTCAACCAGAAGGCAACCCAAACACAACAGCAACCACTAAAAAAATGTTATCATCATATTTGTAGGTATATTGGGGTTCTATTATATTTATATCTGGGCGACCGAGCTATGCTTGGTGTCTTATATATTGACTCAAAAGGTCTGAGGATCAAGAATAAAAGTTGTATTCCTGAAAAACCTACGAAAAAAATCGACCCACAGTGATCCGGATCAGTCATCATACGACCTTTTTGTTTATAGATAATTGCTTATTATCTGTAAAACTGTTATAAATGAAAAAAAAATTATATGTAGCAAAAACCAAATGTTTTTTTCATACCTCAGAATTTAACATCAAATATCGTAGCGAAAGATGTCATATCGTTTACGCATTATACGCTTCAGTGATGAAAAAAACGTATCTAAATATATGAAATAAAGATTCCGTACATTAATCTAGTTTATATAAATATCATTTCCTTTTATGAAGTGGTAAGAGAATTTTAGAATAACATGTTTTTGTTCAATATGCAAGACAATTTTAGCTTTTGATTTACTTGTTATTTAGAAATATTCGGATCTAAGGCTTATGAATTATAAATATTTTCTATTTAATCTTTAATTAACTTCCGTGAGAGTCGCCAGAATGGCGTTCCTGTGTTATAGAGATTGCTCTGAATGATATAAAATAAAATTCTTCTTTGATTTTAAACGATTCCGCCAAGAACTCTCCAATCAACTTGAGAATTGAGATATATTAAAAAGTTTTGTCTATGTTAAGAAGTTTTAAATTTATAAAGTGTACGTAATAAGGAACTCTAAATGTACCATCTCCGGCAACACTAATTCAATTTTCCACTCGACTGCGTCCAGTTAACGAGGAGTTCCTCATTTAACGTGCTCGATATATTTTTATTGGATGAAGGCTTCTTAACCGTTATGTTGTTGAACGAACAAGTACAATTTACTTTTAACTTTACTCACCGGTAAAATATTCAAAGCTTGTATGAGAATATCAAATAGCCCCTTTTTATGTCTTTCGAAGGAGAAGACGGATTTTAAGCTATGGGAATTTGATGCCTCTGGTAATTAATTAATTCGTAAAATGTTTTTACATTTATTATTTATAGAAGTATTTTTTAAGACGGGTTTTTAAACTATGGGAATATGATACCTCTAGTTTAGGTAATTTACGTTTTATATCACAATAGACCTTAGAAATGTTTGATCGTGAAACTATCAACATTAATGAAAATCGTATATTATGTAATATATGAAAAATCGCTTTCATTATTAAAATTACCTAAACCTAATCCATAAAGCAGTGTTTAAAATGTGTAATAATTAATAAAATTAATACATAATAGTGCTTTGAAACAAGTCAGTAAGCTTATTTAAATAGTAAAATAGATGTATTTCACAATGAAAAGGTCATAAAAAAACTTGTTAACATTGTAATATATACGTTGTCAACAGCTTTAATAAAACTAATGCATAAAATGAATATTCATGTAAATTCCCTGTAAAGTATTATAAAAAGCGTAGAGAAAATGTACACATGCATGGTGCAGACCCAAAAAAAGTTAAGTTCTCCTCAACGTTATACGTTTAATAACTTTGTTTACTGTAGTTTTTAGAGATGATTGTAAATTTTATTTGAAACCATGAAATTTGTTATGGTGTGTTTCTTCTTGTGACAGTTTTACCTCACGTGATCGGCCCAACATTATTTTATTAGGTCAGGTTCTAATAGGATTTTTTTTTGGGTTGAACTTATCAGTTTGCATTGATAAATAAATACAAAGCCATAACAGTGATCTATCTATATACATATTAATTCGCGAAGAAAAAACTTCGGACTCCTTTTTAAGCATATTGCGCCTGGAGGACTTTGAGATTTGGCATGGTAAAGCTTATATGGAGCAATGGATAAAGCTAAAAATTTTTTTTTAATGTGTGACTTTTCCATACTAATATTATAAATGCGAACGTAACTCTGTCTGTATGTTACGTTTTCCACATAAACCGCGTAACCAATTTTGATTAATTTTAATATAGATATAGATTGGACCTAAGGACATACCACTTTTTGTAGCAAAAATAAAACTTTAAGGGATGAGAATAGGGGATGCAAGTTTGTAAGATGAAAATATGGGAGACCACTACGCATGTGTGGTAATGGTTAAATGACATCGGTTTCTACGCGAACTAGTTTGTTGATTTTTTGACATTGTTATACTTAATAACAAATGTATTGTATTTCTAATACTTAACTATGAAATGATAGTCCAGTATTCTTCTTAAGATTGGTTGAAGTAGTATTGAAGTATTGTAAACTCTGTAACTACGCAGTATGCTATAATTACTATTTTATTTTATGATTGAAACGTGACGAGCGCCGTCGATCGCGGCTCGCGAACACTGCGGGTGAAATGGAATACCATAATCCATTGCTTTTTGGTATTACATTTAGGTTGCTTCACTCACGTGTTGTAAACGTATAGTCTATATAGTATATGCGATATACCTATTGTAAACTATCTGGATTATACATTTTGCTACAAACGAACTATTTCATTGTTATCCTATATGTGGTGAAAATAAAACTTGAAGGGATCAAAGTTTGTATGAAGAACTCATCATGTCTCAAATTAGAGATATTAAAATTCATATTTATGCTTTTTGTAGGAAATAAAAGGGGTTTCACGTTTTTCAAAAGATCTTCCCGTAAACCGGTACAATAAGGATTGACTTTAAAGTAATAAATCCAGCTATGATTTTCTCTTGGTTTGTCGTCTTCCAAAATCATCCGGTGTATATTCGGTAATATAGCGTAGTGTTAGGGATCGCGACAACCATACACAGAGTGACAAAATTATCTTTGATTTTCTTCTTTTTTTTTCGTGTTCCGAGATCAGTTTGTGTAAATCCAATAACACGCAGACGAAGTCGCTGGTACCAGCTAGTAGTCTAAAATCTATAAGTTGCAGGTCGAATTTCAATAAATGTCTATAGAGGTTTTTTTTTGCAAATTTTGTGGTATATGGCTAATATAAAAATACTACAGATGACGAAAATGGTATTTCAAAAAAATCAGTCACTAAGAGTGTTTATGAGTGTTATATGCCAGTATTTAACTTAAAAACGGCTTCATAAATTTTAATAAAATCTTGTATACTGAAAATCAGTTCTTATTAATTGAAAGGCTGTAAGAATTATTAGTAACACGTTTGGAAAACGTAGAAAAAGAGAAAAATCTCAACAAATTAAGATTAGCAAATAACTACTGCTTTATAAACCTGTGCGACTCCGCGGTTACAACCAGTATGTTATAAAATATTTCATAGAGAAATAAAAAATGTTATTTGTTGTCTGGATTACAGGTAACATAAATTGTACTTTAAACCTCCCAAGTATCTACGAATTATGTGTAAATGAGCGTTAAAAAAATCTAAATTGCCCAATTACAGAGGCGCCTAATTAATTTTATGGGCCGTGGGTAAACAGTGATAAATATTCGAATTAATACTGTTGGTTTTATATATAACTAGATGCTGTAACACTTCTATTTTATTGAAGTTGATTCTTCTTTAGGCGTGTTATGGAAATATGATGATATGATATTTGTACGATTTCCGCACGTAGCGAAAAGTCTACCTATGAAGATTATCTCAACCTTTTCTTTTATTTTGGTGAAGATAGTCACAATTGATTTTATTTCTCATATACACCTTTTTATACAACTATGGCCTATTGTCCACAGAGGCGTCATTTGACGAATGCATGCAAAATACAAATGACGACAGGCGTAATTTGCAACTTAGATATGTCCACGCTACCGTCATACAAGCTACAAAAAGGTCGAAAACGCTTCATTTCTCTCAAGTCTAGCATCGCGGAAGCACGTTCTTATTTCACTGCGAAAATGCCATAAAGCGATGATGAAGATGAATGCACCATACAACTCTATTAGAAGGCAACGTCACAGACGTACATTGTATTGGCTTCATCCATATATTGAAAGAAACATTAATCGTAGATTATTTGTTGCTGCGAAAAAGCTATCAGAAGATTCCTAATTTCAATCATGTTACCAAATGACTAAAAATACGTACCAAACACAACTCTTTGTTGGACCTTTAATACAAAGACATGTTTGCGTCTCGCAGTACGCTATACTAGGGGCAGGCTGCTGCATGAGCTGCATGACGAAAGCATGACGATACGCAAATGCGACGATGCTACGCTGTGGACATAGTTTCGTCTCTTTCTACGCTAGATCCAAGCAAGCTACATGCAAGCGTAGAATGAAGATTTCGTGCGTATGACGTGTGGTAACGTGGACAGTAGGCCTTAGATAACAAAGAAGCATACGGTACCTTACCTTACCTGATGAGTTAATTCGTAGTAATATAATTTTGAAGCAGTGATGACTCAGTGGAAGCTTGTACGGATATCGCGTCCATCGACGTGAGTTCGAATCCCTGCAATGAGCCTGAGCTTTCAATGAAAGAAAACATCGTGATGAAGTCATAGCATGGTGGTAGGGCTTTTTTTAATGACCGCCTGGCTAGCTACGACCCTCAAGTTGAAAATCTGTCGCCGAGCACCTATAAATGTGGTCTGGTAGCTGCACTTGATAGCCAATCTTCCACTAGGCTTAGTGTGCTATACTATCTTGGGCCACATCATCACTTACGATTAGGTGAGCTGTGCCCATAACGGTAAATATTAAAAAAATTAAGTTAATTATAATTTTAAAGAACGGTAGGGCAAAGAGAAATTTCTTGGGAGATTTCTCTATACTTGGTGCAGTCAAACTGGTAGGTAGAGGGCCCTACAGAAGACCGAAGTACATTCATTTCAAAAAATTTCTCAGATAGATTATGTATTTACTCATTTGACGTTCATAAAGAGTTTGATACGGGTTGTCGTTTTAAAACTGTTTTTGTTTTAATTCAAATAATAAATTGGTAAAGGAACCCAGCAGTTTAAACAGCCTGACACGCACTGCACACTTTTTATGATACTAATACACAGGTGGAAGGTAAATATGGATAACACTTTACCTCCAGACCGTTTTGTTGAGTGTTTGCTCGCAACATTTGCCTTTTTTACGCGTTCTCGTTTGTTTGAATGCGATTGCATTTTTTATATTGTCAATTTTTATTTTCAAATACTTTTACCTACGTATTTAAATTTAAGTCCAATGTAAAATAGTTTTAATGTTACTTAGTATACAAATAATGAATTTAATCTGGTTATAACAGCTAGGACGTGACTTTTCATCGCTCAGTCCATGGTATTAAGGATATAAATTTTAAATTTGGAAAATATGTATATAATGATATTGTAGATATCGTTTAAGAAGTTATTTGATATTCAGACCCTAAGAGGATGAAAGTGGGTGGTAAATTTTGCATGGAAAATATATTTATTTCAAGTTTAATTTATTTGCAACTTGGTATTAATACTCAACGTATACAAATAATTTATGAAACACATATTTCAGTGTTTTCGAAAATATAACTCTTAAGGGTATGAATGGGGATAGCAAAATTTGTATAGCGATTAATATTTTTCGATAGGTAATTATTGATGTAGGTGTTACTTTCTGGATTAATTTAGTAATTAATTTAACTGAATTTTCTTTGCTACTTCCGCCTAAAACTATTTAACTGTTAATCGTTTCAGTTACTAACACTTCACTTATTGATTTTTCTTCTTTTCTTCGGTTAAATTAATTAATATTTTTCTGTCCAATATATAAATTCAATTACAATGAAACATCGTACAAATTTTTTAGTATATGAGAGCGAAGTCGCAGACGGAAAGCTAGTTGATGTATAAATATATTGATAGTATCACTCAAGGGATATAAAAATAGTTATGATACCTGAGGATAGTTTTCAGTAAAAACGCAGCATTTGGTCCAACGGCTTCATATTCTACACACCTAAAAATACTGTGTAGTCAAGCGAGTCTCAGAAAAAGGTCAGAACATTTTTCACTCAGAACGTGCGTGAAGCCAGTTCCGACAGCGCGATTTCTGATTTGTCCACCAATCAGACCATACTGTAAAAATGTACGAAATTTCCCGGTGTAGGTATTATTCACGACTTTTTATGCGGTGAGTATT
The DNA here is from genome assembly GCA_033032175.1 of Saturnia japonica. Lineage (NCBI taxonomy): Eukaryota > Metazoa > Arthropoda > Insecta > Lepidoptera > Saturniidae > Saturnia > Saturnia japonica. The sequence continues at coordinate 3,949,870 of CM065317.1, forward strand.
ATCATGATTTATTTATACAACAACTAAAGTGGCAAACAGGCGTACTTTTGCCTGATAGTAACTTTATCTATATCCTATAAAGGCATTTATCAAGAAAAGCATCACTAGAGCGTTGCAGACCTTACACCCTCCTTCCCCAAAAAGGGAAGCCCTACTCACCGCAAGAACACAACATAAGTTTATTTGGATGCGATCTTCTATAGGGTGGAAGAGTTTATCCAAAAAAAAAAAAAAAATTTACTCAAATTTTGACGATTTATTTTTGAAATAGTAAGATGAACCTATGTGTTTTGTAGAATATTTGTTAGAATTAAAAATAGCTTACAGCACTAGGTGATATTGTAGCTTCCTATTAGAGAAAACATTTCAGAATTGAATCAGCAGTTCCGGAGATTACCTCATACATCCATAGTCACTAGTTCTTTATAATATTACTATAGATTAGTTTAAATGTATGGACTAATTTGCCATTTGAAGGGATCATATTAAAATTATTATCTTAAATACAGTGGATGCAATATAGGACATGATAACCCTAGGCTACCATTCTAAAACACACTAGATTGACCTGGTACACACTGAAGCATATATAAATTACTCAGAATGATGCAGACACGAAAATCCTGTCACTTCGTTGATTTTTAATACAATTTTCTCGTTTTTAGCTAAGCAAATTTTCTCGTATAATATCGGTTTACGGTTCATTCATATCATTTAATATCCTATGCAGAAGTAATAAAATTTCTTTTTGTACGATGTTACCTGTAAGTAGAAATGATTTTTTTTTGTGGATACATGTTACTGCACGGTGTAAGTGATATATTATTAAAGAGTATTTCACACTTGATACGCGACGCGTCCGTGCGCGCGTGACTCCCGTGAGTCCTCGGTAAGCCGAATTTGAAATACACTTACTATTCTGGATACATATTTACGCAGTGTACGTGACATTTATATCTCAGTATCTATACAATTAATAAAATTTAAGTGTCTGTTTGTAATGTCAAAATAACGACTTTTTCTAAATGATTATGAAAGTAGATACAGTACTTATAACAAAAAAAAAATGGTTTGACTGACTGTCTGTCTTACGTTACGTAAACCATAAAAGATACATTAAATTAATGTACTACATAATTATGTAAGTCTAGCTGTGCCCGTGGCTTCGCTCACGTGGACTACAGAATGTCCGCGCGAATCTTGCTCCCCTGCTCTCGGCTATTTTAAAGACAAAAATGCTTATTGTGGGTGTTCCCTAAAAGATAGACATATACTCTCCCGGACTTTTTTATAGGTCTTTTAGGTAGGTCTATGATTATGTAGTACATTAATTTGCTATATCTCTTATGGTTCACTCAGCATAAGCCATTTAAGCGCCCGAATTGATTCACCATGACTAGTTTTTTTTATTTGTGCGGAACCCTAATTATTTTTCTAAAATAAAAGTAGCCTAAGTGACTCCCTATATCATCAGCTATCTATCAGTGAAAGTCCCGTCAAAATCGGTCCAACCGTTTCGGGGATTACCCGGAAGAAGTTTGCTTAATTTATATGGTGAATAAATCAGTAAGTCAATTATTATTTACTTATTTTTGTTATAACACATTCGTGATATTTTAAAGTAAAACTTACAAATAAAATGTATACTTGAAAATGGCCGCTCTGAAAAGTATGCGTGTTCGACTTATCAATATATTCGACCTTGCATGGTTATAATGTTCTGTTTTGTGTATTTTATTTAGAAATCTTATAAGCAGTGTTTTAAAACCTAGACACGTCCAAGCTAGTTAAAAGACTTCGAGAAAGTTCCAAGAAATATTGGCTTACTTGATAGAATCACGCTCAAAGTAAATAGAAACGGATACATAATCAAATATTGAAACCACAATCAAACGCCAGTGAATTTAATTTCAGACTAAATGGCCTTTGTCTACGAATTATTAATACGCTTAATAAATAACACTGTCTATGAATTCGACGATATTCCAAACTGTCCATCCGACGATGCCGGTTAATTATTTCCACGTTAGATTTATGTACCGTTAAGTGTCAACGTCAATACGGCCGGCGACGGTCCGGAAAATAACTTGCAATTTATCCCGGTCGGTAGCTGAGTAACTTATTCTGCGGCGCGACCGGCAGTTGTAGGCCTACCGCGAACTTGATGCAACATTTTCGAATAAAATACTGGTTACTTAGAATTAATTTTGATACATTTATTATTCGGTGTGTGTTTTAAATAGTGCGTACGTGCATGATATGTGAGTATATGTGCGTGTGTGTGTGTGAGAGAGATAGACAATGTGTTAATACATGAATGTACGGTATGTATGGTGTATGGGTCTTTTATATGATATGAGGTAGTTAAAGCCTAACTCTAAGAGATATTTTATGCAAGCCGACCTAACAGTGGTGACCGTCGACGGATTGCTGATCTTTTGGTGGTCACTGTTGTGTTTGGATTGTACTGTGTTTAGCATTACTAAAAGTACCATTAATTTGCCAAACTACTGGCATGTGTAGGGCATAGTAAAATATCACTTTCATAATTTTTTTCATATCGCGCTTAAGAAGTAAAAATCAAAATTATTTTGTACATATTTATTAATCCGGAGTAAGGATACAATATTAAGGATTGTCCTAATAATTAATTAACTGAGTATATAGCGTAGATAATTGGAAAATCTGTTCTATTTTCATCTTCCACGATAATATCGGAGTAATAAACTACACAGGTTCCAGGAGAAAAGCTCTCTTCTTATTTCAAATGTATTTTGTTTGATCTAATTTCTATGGAAATAATATTTAAGTGTTCTTAAGTTGTCCGATACATTTTCCTTTTATATTGCGAAATACAGAAATTAATTTAAGTACATTGAATGAAATAATATTTAACAAAGAGTTATTATGTTATGTTAGCAAATGTTGACATTAACAATATAATATAAGAATTATATTACAGTACTGTATAGACTAAGAGACTTATTTGAATATTGTGTTTTATTTGTTATAAATAAATATTGTTTCCTATTTTTATTACACATGTTATCTAATAACCAAAAGCTTTTATTAACTCTGTCTGTATGTAAATAGAGTAAACATTGATGGAGCAATAATATAAGTAACGAATTGTTTTAGGATTTATTAATAAACTTTTTCATAGTGCGTGGTGGTGCGTGGTGATGGTGCATTACAATCAAATTAACGGCGACCACCGAGGGATCCACAATCCATCGACGGTCGCTGTTCTCATGCCTCTATGTAGCTGGATATACACTGGTTGGTTTTGATATCAGACTAACCAAAAGGGGGTCAATGTCACGGTTTTATTTATGTATGATTGTCGCAACCCAATCTGGTATTGATTATAGATACTCTACGGTATAGACTTTTTTTTTTTTTTTTAGAACTTACTACACATTTAGCCTTATGGGCCCTAAAGCCGCTGCGGCTTTTACAGCTTCACCGGACTTGTTACGGTATAGATACACTTGATTGCTTTATATACACCGATAGATCCCGGAACGTGATATACTCAAGGAATCTAGATATATCCTTTTTTAAGAACTGCGCGTGAACGCGCGTTCTTGTGAACGGTTTGTATTGTTTATATAAAGTCTTAGTTTTCAGCGCTATTCGTACTATTGATGACTGCCACATGTTACAGAATGAACTTTTGCGACTTTGTGATTATTGCAAGTTAAATAAGATAAATTTAAATGTAAAGAAATGTAATGTAATAACATACACTAGAAAACATCAACCTATAAGTTATATCTATATACTTGACATGTTGAAAGACATTGTTGAAATAAATGATACTTACACCCTAAGCAAATGCAGCCCCTAAAATCGGAAACTTAAATTCTCTTAGCGAGGATACTATATCAAAATATATTTCGCTACACATTAGTAAAATCATACTTAAAGTCTCTTGACAGTCGTCAGAGTAATTAAAAAAATACCATTAGGCCACAACTCTCAGATAGCCTTAAATATTGATTTTTGTTACGTAAGTCGGAAGTCTAGGTCCTCCCGAACCGTTTTATCCGCGTGCGCTGGCGTAATGATACGTAAATATAACGTTGTACAAAAACATTGGTTACTATATACCTTTTTCTTATACATAAGCCACAACAACATTTCATGACAACAAAAAAAATTGAAAATTAAAAAATGGTTTTTGAGCATTATTTTTAGGCATCATATAAGAGTCTTAGTCTTGCCATTTGTATGGGGTGTTCGGCAAGTTTTACACTCGGTATTTTGTTATCGGAATCATTATAGGTAGTCAGTTATAGGTCTCATCGTATACCATCCGCAAGTTGACTGTATGTTTAATAATTAAAGTAAATTATTGACTAATATTGGTCTATAGATAAATAGCGTAAAACAATAGAAATCTGGAAAAAGTAATTGTTTATTTATTTAATGTCCTCTTTGAAAAATCAATATTTTTTATCTGTTAGTCACGTGATTTGAAATGACGATTAGAAAATGTAACGTCACCATTCAGGAAATATGAACGTTATACTCTCGTACGAGGTATCACACTTGTCATTGTTATCATACAAAATTACATTTGAAATTAATGATGACGCCACGGGACCATAATTACGCGGTTTTGTGTCGTTCTTTTTATTTAAATAAAAAAATATTTTTAAATCTCTTTTTGATGTAATAATGAAAAATAATTGTTGTCATATATGTAGGTAATTGTAAGTTAGTTGATAATAATAAAGTAAGCAGTTTAAGGTGTCAAAAGATGCCTTATAGTATAGTAGTAGTAGTAGTATAGTAGCGGTCGAGTTTCATTGCGCTCCCTAAATAATACCTTGTTTGGACATTTACGTCATTTATCAACTCCCGGATTGTCATGTCCTAAATACTACATACATTTCATATATTCAGCAAAACATATTAACAACATGAATACAGATTGCTGTAATTATAGTCCACTCAATCATGAATTATGATTCTATAGACCAACAAGAAACAATCCAATTTTGGTGCGAATAAACGAATCAGCGGTACAAGCTAAAGCATATAAAATCAAATCGATATGCGACTTCCATGACCTTTACGCCAAAAAATATTTGTACCGTACTATAACTGATAGTTTAATCTTTTAAATGCCATTTGTTTGGTGATAAAGTAAACTTGTTTGATATTCAGACACCTCGTAGAGGTTACGGCCTTACGGACCACTTCGGTTGTGTCTACTCTTTGTGGTCGGATGTTCGATAATTTGAATCATATAGGTAAATTATTATGTAGTTATTAACATGCTTATTTACTAGCTACTGCTTTCGTGTTGTCTTAGCACCGGTGTGATTTACAACTCGATAAAACATTAACCAAAAAAGAAAGCGAACTTCAATGATTTTGAAGGGTTTCCTCGTATATCTTCGATGTTGAAGGTCCAGTGCCAATGAAATTTAAATCTGACCACCCCTGTAATATCCCCTATACAACAAAAAATTAATCATTTAAATCGGTACAAAAACAAAAAAGTTATGGCTAAACATTAAAAAAAATCATATAAACATTCTGAATTATCGGAACATATTTCTTTAACCAGTTGAAGATAAATATCCTAGAAGAAATGGCAGCTATTCCTCGCACAATGTGTCAGCGAGTTTTTACCAATTTGAGGTTCAAATTTGAGGAATGTTTGCAGCGGGATGGTGCACACCTGAATGATGTAATTTTTAAGAAATAAATTTCCCAGATGTCTATTTTAATTGAAATAAAGATGTGTATTTTATTTAGATTTTTTTTGTAATTATTTTTTAATTCGCAAATCTTTGTGGCCCGCCCTGTATATTACATATTGTGTATTAAAAGCTTTTGGAAAAGGCATCATAGCCTCAAGTGTATATTTTGTGAATATTTTTATTTCTTTCTGCAGGTTTCGCTTCTACTGCGTATAAACCTACACTACATACATGTTTTTTATTCTCGTTATTTGATTGCTCATGCAGTCTGTTTTTATCGTTGCGTTATAAGCCTATGTGGTTAAAAAAAACTAATAATCAAACTGGTGAAAATTAATATGTAATTTATCTTGATATGCTTTATGAATCTGTTTTCATAAAACCATGGATAGGATTTTGTCAAACGCACGATAAACTATTCAGCATACATTTATAACCATTTAATATAATACAAAAACGGTTAGTTCTCAGTCGATAACAAATATTATGAATCGACGAAGCTAACTATAATTTTTTTTTATTTTATCTTGAAGAACACGTTTTGCCAGCTATCCGCTACTTTTAAAACTAAACTTTCTCGTGAATAAAGCTACGATAAAATTATCCGATACTGAAGCTCGGTTAACTATTGTTAGCTATTAAAAGTTTTTTAAATTGTCTATGGACGGCGTAGATGATAGAAAGACGTATTCAACAAAACTGAAAGGTATTGTTTCAGCTTAGAAAACCCTAACCAAAAGTTGTTCATTATAAATAATTATCTATTGTATTGAAAATGTCTGCTTCATATGAAACTTGAACTCTCCTTTTTTTAGCCTGGTTTATTTTAAAATAATTCATTTCGATTTCATTCACAAATGTAGTCTTTGTATTTAATAAAATAAACAATAGTATTGATAATTGAAAATAAAATTTTAACAGTATAGCGAAATTAAAATATAAAATACATTTAAATCTGTATAGTTAAAACCAAAAAAGTATGAGGTTTGATCAGTGGCTTCAGTGCATTCATGTAATAAAGTGTTATTTATTTTATTTCGTTAAATAATATTTCATTATTAATCATATCGACATGTAACTATTTAAAATTACGATATTTTTGTCAACCCTACCAAGGACACTGTGTTGATCTTCCAAAATGGCCACATACCTATTCCTAGATAAGGAAAACTTCAATGTCCTTCTAATTTGTTATCATGCTCTCGACGCTTTAGATACCTACGAACATAATACACCGTACCTAAAGTTTTCCGATATCTAGACATAATTAATAATCTTTGGAACCCTAAATTGCTGAGTAAGTAGAAAAATTTTCCGAAGAAGTTTTAGACATGGGTACTTTCTGTTAAATAGAACGTAGAAGTACTATACTACAGGACCCGGCCTTTGTTATTTCGTTATTTTTCATATGAACTGCTATTTTTCATATGCTATGAAAAGAAAATTACGTACCGATAATAATAAAATTGTGAATTGATTTGCCTAACTGTTACTTTGATATGGGATGACAAATTAAATGATATATGATAATTGTCAATGATTTTGTATTAATACCTACTAATGCTTTAACATGGAAGAAAAATTTAAGATACACGAAAATATGAATCTTGGCTGATTAAATATTTTGCTATTTCTACAGCCAGCGATTTAAAAAAGTGGGTTCTTGTATTTTTATAAAATCCTCTATAGAAGTTAAACTTATTTGATAGAAACTGGTTTCAAATTAGGGACTCGAAAATAAAATAATAAAGGGATCGAAAAGAAAAAAAGTAATGTTGAACATTTGATTAGATCACAATGGTACTACAGTATTTAAAAAATAACAAAAATATTTACAGGTAAATTCATAGTTCTGTGGACTTTTTGTTAATATAACTACAAGAAACGATAAAGCAGTCATGAGGACTGCCAACAGAAGTGAAAACTTTAAACTATACACAAACAGTTGTTATTTTTGGATATCCCAATTAATTGTCTTTTTTTGTTTGTTTAATTTTTATGTTATACTGCTACGACGACTCCGTTTATCGTTAACACGTCACGTGACCATGTCGATGACGACTTACATGAATTTACTCCCTATCCAAACATTCCCATATATGTTCTCACTTCAAAAACATGTATACAGTTCACACGCGCTGTAAGTGAAACCTTCAGAAAACAAAAACATAGTGCTTAAAATCTCCTTTTAAAAATCTTATATGAGGGGGAATAGAACTATCTATCACACGTCCTTGTATCAAGTCTTTCATCTCACATCGCTATTCCATTTCGACGACGATCATGGTCGTGAAAATCAGAACTAGAATTAACCGTGTATATTCTGTCTCATTCTCTTGCAAGCTAAATCCTATAGTTGTATGTGTTTGTCTCTTTTTAGTGTCGCTTTTTCGTTTATCGAGTTTCAACTCACAATAGTTCTAAAGAAATTTTCACTCAGAAAAAGTTCATTCGGCCGGTCACTCACAATTTAATGCAGTTATACTTTGGACCTTCTTAACATAATTTTATAACAGAATTTCATTTATCACATGCTAAATTCCAGTGATTTTAAATTTAATTTCACTGCTATGCAATGATATTAGAAAGCAGTTACTTCCATGCCTGCTGATATTACGATTTACGTTCCATGGAAATGAACTAAAGAACATCAAAAAGGGTATATCACATATGATTTCATAATCTATGAATATTTGCTCTCCCGCTGTCTCCAGTGCTACCTCTGAATTACGACTTTTATTTGAAATCATCTTTCTTTTGATATATACTATTACCTTAAATTTTCCATATAAGTTCATCATAATAATGACAATACCAGCTCATAAATGTGGCACGATGGAAGGCACGGCATTAATTACCACACCAGGTTACGACGTATTGACTATTTCAAACGCCGAGAAATCCACAATTATTTTATATCCCATACATCATGGTACTATAAAAACATTTCTCAAGAGTTAAGGTTTCCTTAAATATTTTCTTTAACCGTCAGCCGATAGTGATACCAATTAAAATGAATAATTCTATGCAAATTGCGGTAAAAATTCGAATATACATATGCTGGAGCTTGAACCTACGGACATCGAATCGATATACTTTTCTATGTTTTCTTTAAATAAAATAAGAACAAAACTATTGGACTCAAAAGGTATACGGATACAAATATACTTATAATAGTTGGGAACTTCGTTTCTCTTTCATAAAAAAAGCTTTGATAATACGGAATTCTTTACTTGGTCTGACGTTGTTATCGATTTAGGTAGTTCTAAACAGAGCAATAAATGAATAGATTTTTCATACAAAAGATGACTTTGTGTTTTTTAAATATCGACTCTTGAGATCAGATCAAGAATTAATTAGATAGCTAAATACCTGGTTAGTAATACTCAAATTAGTTTTATAAGAAAGCGAATAAATAGTCCCATATTTCTCAAAGTGGCCTATAACACCTCTATGGGCACTAGAAGTTTTAGATGGGCGATAGAACGGTCAGAAAAAAGGGACGTTAAGGCGGTATGGGGAGGAGCTGCCAGATTAAAAATGGCGATCAATGTATCTGCCAACTATGACTTATGGTACGAAGCCATGGACGCTCACAATTGAGGCTGTACATAAAATACAAGTGTCACAGAGAGCCATGGAGCGCATCATGCTTGGCATTAAATTACAAGATCGAATCAAAAATGTCGTAATCCGACGTCACACTAAGATCCGCGATGTTGGAGAGATTATCACAAAACTAAAATGGAATTGTTCAGGACATAATGGCAGGCAGTGTGACGGCAGGTGGACTAAAGCGTTGAAGGATTGGTGGTTAAACGAGTAACTGGACGTCCACCAGCTCGTTGGGTGGACGATATTGTAAAAATCGCGGGAAACATAGATGAGATTAGCTCAAGATAGGGATGAGTACCGTACAAGAAGAGAAGACTATGCTCAGCAGTTGCCGATTATGGGCTGAAGATGATGAGATCCTAATGATGAGGAGGTATCCCTTTTATTTCAAACTATGCTTAAAGAACTAGTATAAAATTGCATCATTCATTTAATTCTCTATTTCTGTTTATTCACCATATTATGACGTGTTTGTATTAATCAAGTTCTAAGAAGTTTTTGTATACTTGATATTTGGGAAACCCAAGAAAATGTACTTTTAGAAATTGGGTGGCGAACCAAATATGATTGAGAACCTATGGATTAGTCTGTAGTGTTCGTCTAGTCATTCAAACTTTATTTAATTTCAAACTATCGCTGAAGCCTCGATTAAACGTTTAGCGAAGTTTTCTAGACATCGAAGTTAATGTAGGCGGTAAGATATACCTATTCTCTCGGTGACTTTTTTGTAAGTCTTTTTAAAATCTAAGATAATGTACTACATACATTTTATATCTCTTATGGTTTACTCAGCGTAAGCCATTTTAGAGTCCGAATTGATTCACTATGACCTGTTGTTTTCATTTACGCGGAACCCTAATTCTTTTTCTAAAATAAAAGTAGCCTAAGATACTCTTTATAACATTAGCTATCTACCAGTGAAAGTCCTGTTAAAATTGCCCAAACCGTTTCGGAGATTACCCGTAAAAAACAGACAGACAGAAAAAAAATGTACAATTTTGTTTTTGTTTTTGATACAAGTAAATAACGTAAATATTTTTGTATGCGTTTAGTAAAAATCTGGCATTTTAACATTACAAACAGACGCTTTATTTATTTGTACAGATGAAGAGTTGATAGCCAGCCGGTCCTTGTAACACTACAAGTCTATTTATTACACAACACACTTCAAAAATACCTTAGTCCTGAAATAATAGGTTGCTACGTCTAAAGACTAAATTGGCACGCCTAGTGTGCAAAAAATAATGGTATTTATCAATGAAGTTTTATAAATAGACGCATTATACTCTCACTAAAAGCAATTTGAAACCGTTACAAATTATGATATCAGAATGTTTGAAACAAAATTTATAGGAAATCACAGCATAAGGCGAAAACTCTGTCACAAATAAAAGGACAAAATGTTTTTCTCACTCACGCTGGTATCAAGTTGAAAGTAAAAAGCGTCAATGCCGTATCTACTTATAAAATACTAGCTGTGCCCCACGGTTTCACCCGTGTTAATTTTGTATGACAGACATCGCCATCGCACCCGGGTAGAATTTTTTGTTATACTTTGTGTAACACTATAGACATTTTTATGATAATAAATTAATTTTTCAAATTATAATATAGCCTATGTTTCTTGCAGATACTGTAGCTTTCTATTGGTGAAAGAATTTTTAAAATCGGTCTATTAGTTTTTGAGTTTATCTATCACGAACAAACAAAAAATCAAATCTTTCCTCTTTATAATATTTGTATAGATAATTGGCAATTATATAAAAAATATCAAAATGTTGAATACAATTTGTTTTATTAGTTTCCACAAAAAAGTTTTTCGAACGGCTCTTGTAAATTGTAAGTGAGCTCCCAAAAATTGCTAACAAAATACATATAAAAATAAAACAGGTCAACCGGCAATAGCGTGTCCCAAACGAGTGTATGGCAACTTAGGCTTTCACTTGCCGCTTTCTAGCTCTACCCGGTCGCTCCGTCTAGAAGTGCCCATGGCCGACAGTAGTTTTTTAAATGTGCTTACAGTGACATCAAACGAAATTTATTTGGTCTAAGCAGAAATAAAATCTGTAATCCGGGATTTGACAACTTTAGTAAAACTGTTTTAATCGCTTCGTATGCTGAAAATAATACCTATGAATATATATTTAATAAAGCATAAAAAGCGATATCAAAATTTTTTTTTTTTTTTCAAAACGAAAAGTACGCCACAAAACTTTGCATTATGGTCCCGTGACGTCATCATTCATTTTGAATGATAACAGTGACAAGTTTGGCAACTAACGCAAGAGTCCAACGTTCATATTTCCTGAATGGTGACGTCACGTTTTATAATCAGCGTTTCAAATCACGTGACTCGCAGACAAAAAAAATTAATTTTCTAAAGGGAAAATTGAATAAATACGTAATTACTTTTTCCAGGTTTGTATTGTTTTAGACTTTTTATCTGTAGACAATATTACTCAATAATTGACTTCAATTTTTAAACATACAGTCACCTCGCGGATTGTATCTAGGACTGCGAGTCTTGTGTATTAATTAGGTTTAGTGTGTATCATATTTTGCAGCATCATCATTCATCAAGAGAGATTATTATTGTCAAATATAACACAATTAATAATACTAGAAAGAGTATAGCGACATTACACTTTATATTAAATCGTAACACGTCACGTTAAATCCTGCATTCATTTATTTCGCTCGTTCGGTTCGAGTGATGCCCCATTCTATTTCTGTGATAATACACCACATCACTCGAGGGAAAGGGATGTTAATATTTGATATGTATGAGCCAGAATAAGTGAGCAATAACCGAGATAGAGTACATTGTCTTCGGTGGCGTTTAGAGCACAGTGATGCCATAATGTAATGTTACTATTTTTATTTATGAATATACTTTCTATTGGAAGTATTTAATTAAAGTTTATATTTCAATTTACAAATATCGATTTACTACGGGCATTGGACAATTTTATACTATACGATACGATATTTACTACTATTATAAAGCTCAAGTGATTTTTTGTTTGTTTGAACCAGTAAATCTCTAGAACTACCTACCAGTCAAATTATAAAAGGATCTAAATTATTTCAATAATATTTTTTAAATTATATGTTTTATTTATTATATAAGGATACGTATAATTTCGCGGTGGAGATTTGTCCAAATAAATTTAACACGGACGAAAGCGTGAGGCACAGCTAGTAAAAAGTTTAGGTTAGTACTGTGTATAATACGGGCAATTGCAACATGCTCGGTTGACTCTTATCGATTTTTATTGAAGTTATACTTCTTTAGGCGCGTTATGAAAAAATGATGAGAGTGAAATTTTAAATGCGCGCGCATATGTGACACAAAATTAACAGTATGAAGTTGGCTGCTTAACCGCTCATTAAGTCTCGAAAAAAAAGCTACCAACAAAATAGAAATTGAACCTCGATATTAGTCGCGCATGTTGGTACGCTCGTCACCTCTGATCACTGTTTTCATATTTCTAATATTTATCAACATGTTTCTAGTTTATACATTCCTAACACGTGTTTTAGTTTCATACAAGTGCGAATTATATATGTGCTAATAAATTATATTCAGTAGTGATTTCAATTGAATATTTTGATTGATATTACTTACTATTTGTGAATATTAGTGAAAAAAATTGTGCTTATATACTTTTTCAAGTGCTCCAATATAATTGAGGTTAACTATCCGTATGTATTATTTATTGATATAAATTAAAATACTTTTATTTAATATAATTAACACTAAATATTATTAAATTATTAATGTTTAAATACTTATTATTGGTTATTTAGTATTTACAAAATAAAGAAATAAATTTAATAAAACATTTAATAAAAAGTTTGTGATAAAAATTAAAATTGAACATCAAATTATAATATTAATTTTTAATATTTGCTATTAAATTGAATAAATAATAAATATTTATAAAAATAACTAAATAAATTTAATGATTTTTTTTTTGATAAAAATGAAAAGTGAATATTAAATTAAGAAATCAATAAAAATATTTAAAAAATGACCAACCTTAAATTCAATTTTTGAATTTATTATTAAATTTATTTTTAAAATATTAAATAATCAATAATAAACATTTAAAATTAAGAATCTTATAATATTTAGTACAAATTATGTCTTATATATTTATTATTCTCTAAATTTGGTTTAATAATATATATATATATATAAATTATATATTATATAAATTTATATGAAATATATATATTTGAAATATATATATTAAATATATTATTATATAAATATATTAATTTTCAATTTTTAATATTAATTATTGATATCTAAGATTCTTTTAGTTTAAATTTGATGACTATTAATGGTACTATTCTTATTTAATTTTTCAAATTTAAAATGAACTTTGTTGATTATCCTTTTCCAATTCCTTCTATTATTTTATTGTAATTAATTATTTGCATGCAATTAAAAACTATTTTTTAATGATGCCAAAGAAGTATAACTTCTCACGCGCGTACATAAGTACACGCACCCATTTTTTTTTTAATTTACTATGACTGTTATACTTCTTGAACTGATGATATAGTTCGAACATTTTTAAGTGTCTTATCAAGCCCATAATGGAACAAAGTATAATTTTTATAATCCGATAAAAATTAATTCCAGTTTTTCAAACAGGCATACAGTATGCTTCATGGCATGTAGTTATTGTAGCCTACCACTAAATGACCGCAATACTGAGATCAGTGATTGACGAAGGCGTTACTTTGCGGAAATCTATCTTAATTAATGTATCTGAATTTTATTAGCAGTTTCAGGTGGAAGTAGTAAACCAACGGATAAATTAATTACCAGTGATATTAGGTTGCTACTGCTGAGTCTAAGTTGGAAGGCTTCGTGCATTGTGAGTAATGCCAACCACACATTTCGAATTGAAATACAGCAATATAATCAATCACTGCTACTTTGTGACAGAAATAAATGTTTCCGCAGTCAAACTAGCTCAGGTTACCCACATTCGTTTTCTTACCTCTTATCCCACTTAAGTAAGCTTCTACAACGCTCTTCTATCAACAGTTATCTCAATTATACCTTTTATATACATCGTTTTTAACACGATCCATCCATATCCTTTTCGGTCCTCGCCTCCTCCTATATCTGTTCTCCTGTATACTTAACATTTATTATGACTTTTATGCCCATATCACGTTCCTTAACTTTCTTTTTCACTGGTGCTTTTTCTTGCTTAATGTATTTACATACTCCTGAGTCCTGAGAATTAAATTGGACTGATTTTCATATCACTGTACTACAGTCTTGAAACGAAGACACAGCAATGAGAGAACTACCTCCTCACAGCGCAAAAATTAAATGCAGTAGTAGTAAAATGTAAGATTTTTTTAACAAACGTAACAGCTCCGTACAATTTTACATGAGTCTCTGTTATTGAGTGGTGGTAATAGAACATTTTTGTCGGTTCCGATAAAAAAATGTCGGGACATGTAAACGAGTTTTATCGGTTCGGTGATTAATTAAACGTTGTATTGTTAACACATTGAGAACAGCCGCAACAAAGCGTCCACACGGCAGATAACTATTTGTTAGCTGTCATAATGAAAGTTTTTTTTATGTAGTTAAAACGTATAAGCCTGGTTTCGGTGATTGGATAAAAATCGTTTTCATACGTGCTCCGTGTTTACAGTGAGAATATTGTATATTGTAAATCGAATGATTTAATTTATATTTTCTTTTTCAGTGTATTTCTTGTGATCGTGAACGAGAACATACTACTATAAAAGTAATACAGTGTACTACAACTTCTTAATAATAGCGTGTTCAAAAGATTCACTTTTAACAAATTTATAACTCTTTGTACAAACAAATACCAATACTTAGGTCTCAATATGGAATACTCAGTATTTTTATACAAAAATAAAACAATATAATTCACCTTATTACCGAGACAACGATTGAATCAACTGGGAATACTGCAAGCAATATTCCCGGGTAATGAAAGAACAAAAGAAACCGTAGAATAGCCGTGAGTAACGTCGGGTGAATACCGATAGGTTTGTTCTGGTTGCGCTCAGTTGAAAGGAAATATTTATAAACCAATTCTGATATAAAATTGTACTTTTTAGATAAAAATTAAAGCGGTCACCGCAGCCTATGGATGCTTGGAACACCTAGAGCATCACATGCGCATTATCAAATATAAGAAGACCTGTTCACTGCTCTTTAGGAGAATCCTGTACCCCGATCCCTGGAATCCCCTGGAAAACCCTCTGTGGCTCATCCACATACGGAGTGTTCGGTCTATTGGCGACTATTTAGGTTTTTTAGTAACTGCCTAGTTAAGTGGTCTTAAGCGCGATTGCTACGCTCGAGGTCCTGGATTCGATTCCCTGGTCGAGCAAAGTGTTTTCGGGTTTTTGTATGAAATTCTCAGTAGCAGGTCGGAGTTTGGTTTTGTGCCCGATTAATGGCGATATGCTTGCCCGCTATTAGATGGGACCTAAAAACATACCCGGCGAATTGTGGGTGTACACTTCTGCATAACCCTTCGAGGATACAGGCTCGATGGTGTGTTATGTTATTTAGGTTTCGAGGTGTGAATGATGAACCGATGGCGAGGAGTGCGATGGTAGAAGGAGGCCGATGGCATCAAGTCGAACAATATCTCGAAACACGACCCATTATACAAACGGTAGAACACAAACAAAGAGCCGAAGTTTGTCCTTAGATCTAAGATACCGCTTGTGAGTTTGGAATTGTCATCGATTCTCATAGGTTGTTTTTGAGTCAAAAACGTTTTTTACGTTTTATTAAGTATATCAATCAAATTAAAAAAAAAGCTTATCAATGCACAGTATTCAGAATCAATATAATATTGGTGATAAACAAAGCAGTCAAAACATTTTGATTCACCTCGAGGTTTCAATATGATTGTAAATTTATGTTATAATAATTTATTTGTAGATGTTTTACATATACTTTAGTAAAGTGTCTGATCTTCATTTTAGATTCAAATTTGAGAACAATTTTTATTATCAGATAGAGTTCAATTTTCAATGATAAAAGTATCTATTGCCAGCTTACTGGCCTTTAAATGCTACGGCAAAACCTATGAATATAATAATATAATTATTATAGGATACTTCACTGCATTTTTTTTTTTTTTTTTTTTTTAATTGGTGGGGTAATAAACCCTCACCCCCCTAAAAGCCTCTAACACAAATCAGAGAACGATGGTGCTATAAATAATTTCTTATAACTAGTTACAAAATTCTTACAATAATTCCAACAATACAACAACGTCAAATACAAATTTAAATAAAGTAAAATTTTGTACAACAATAATAACTTAACCCAAATTTGTAAAGTAAAATTTATAAATGGTATAATGTAAATAGTAATAATAATAATAAGATCTCCATCAACAGACACAATTTCTACACATATCACAACACGACATACACAGAATACATGAAAATCAAAAATCGGCAAATTAAACTAAGCAAAGAAGTATAAATCTGGTTTTATTTATTTCTCCTGTTGGCGACTTTAACTATCTTTTCAATAAATTCTAAGTAGTGCCCCTGTTGGGTACGCGTCACTTCCCCTCTGCGTGAGGGAGGGGGGGGGGGTGTGACGTTTCCCCGGTTTGGACGGGCGTTTTGTTGCGCCGGATGCCCGTCTCGTAGATACCGTCCGGATGCCAGTGAGGCGGCGTGATGTTGGTGGTGAGGGGGTCCGGGGGGTGCAATAATGCACGACCGCTTGAGGTGCCGGGTCTTCAATGAAACTCGATATCTTGACCGTAGATTGTTCGCAGGACGACCAAAGCTTTCTTCTTGTAGTTACTCGTAGTGGACTCGTTGAATTGCACCGTGCCCAATACGGCCCTTCTTCGAGCTTAAGTGGTTCGAGGAATGACCGTAAAGAGAGCCCCGTTTTATTTCGTGTTTATTTCATGTTTTAACTTTACTTTTCGCTTTGGTTGCCCTGTTAAACTCTTTATATTTCTCTCATTATACATCCTATGTACACATGTTATATATCAAAATGTTCCTCTTTGAATTATCTATCCATTACATATTCACTTATAATATACATTACATATACATTCCGTACATAAGCCAAAAACAATGTAATTTACGGGCGACATCACTATTTTCTGCTCGTAAAATCTCTATAACTTTTGACATACTTAACCTATTGGCTTACTTTATATGTTAATCTGTTCTATATTAGCTATATTTTCACATATGTGACACACAATACATAATCGTTTATATATCTCTTAACATACCACATGCAACTTGTAATGTAGCGTATTCGCTTACATTTTTCTATAATATTGTTAATATTAATCTATTTTATTGTAATACATAATATATGACACATCAATATAATAATAACACAAAATACCTTAACCTAAGACACGAAAAAACACTGTTCTGTCGCCAACAGCCCCCTTATCTGGTCGTCCGCCACCAAAGTGTGTAATGTGACCCTATCGATCTTATGGCCAAACCTGGACTCGAGGTCGAATCTGGACGAGCCGAATCTTGGACAATCTATAATCAGGTGGTAGATTGTTTCGGCAATATCCGGGTCGCATTCACACGCGGGACTGCCCTTGATCTTGAAGCGGTACAGGTACGCCGCAAATCCTCCATGGCCTGTGAAAGCTTGGACATGGGCGGGTAACAAATTGGTCTTCCTCAACACCCGGTGAGCATCTGCCACCTTCGGGAAGAAGACCCGCGTCACCCCACCAGTGTCAGAGGACTCGTAGCGCGCCTGCCACTTAAGGACAGTCTCCTCTCGTATGACATTCTTCGCGTATGACACCGGATACCGATCATAGTCGGCCACGGTCTTCTTGTGGGCGGCCCTCTTCGCCAACACGTCGGTACGTTCGTTTCCAACCGTACCAACGTGAGAACGCACCCAGTACAAATGCACCGCACGCCCCTCCGCTCTAATAGCTCGAATCGCTATCTGCGTTGCAAAAGCCAGACGGTGAGGCGGGACTGGATTGGCCAGCATCTCCAGCGACGACTTAGAGTCACTGAAAATACTGACCTCCCCGTCACCAGCCTTATGCACCATCTGTACCGCCCTATACAACGCATAAAGCTTGGCCTGAAAGACGGAGCAGAAGGGCTCTAGGCGAAACGTGGAGAACCTGGTTTCACGTCCTTCTTTGAACCAAGTCACAGCAGCTCCCACTCCACCGTCGATCTTACTGCCGTCGGTGAAGATCCTGGAGCCGCCTGACTCAGGAAGGACTTCCAAGCTCTCGTACGCTTCGCCAACACAATGCACTGGGTGCGGATAGTCGGCGAATTTTACCGGCCGCTCCAACACACTGTCGACCAAGATCTCGTCCAGACCTACTCCTTTCTTTGCACAGTACAGCCTCTATACCTCTTGGGCGCGGAGGTCAAGCGGAAGCAAGTCTGCCAGAACCAATGCTGATGTTAAAGAAACCGTACGATAAGCCCTACAGATCTTAATTGCGAAACCCCTCTGCAGGGAGTTTAGTCTATTCCTAATCGAGATCTTCCCTGCAGAGGGGCCCACACATTAGCGGCATACAGAACTATCGGTTCTACTACAGCGCTATAAATCGTCCTGATAATCTCTGAGTTCAAGCCCCAGCTCACCCTCGCTGCACACGCCAGCTGCTTATAGATGTCAGCGGCCTTCTTACAGGCAACAGCGGCGTGTGCCTCGAAAGTGAGCTTATTATCCAAAATCAGGCCCAGCAGGCGGAACTCCTTCTCCAAAGGTAATCGGACTCCTCCCATGAACAGGACCGGGGCGTTGAACTTAAGCTTCCTTGTAAGCACCATCGCTTTGGTCTTATGCGGGGCAAAGGAGAGCTTATTTTCGACGCCCCAGTCCATCACGGTCTGCAGGGTCCGGCACGCAAATTCCTGCATTACGAGTTGTAAGAAAAATTATTGAAATATTTTCATCATTTACAATCAAATCAAACTATAAAAACTTATCATTGACAAAAAGGAAAATAATGTTATTATATTATGTGAGCAATTCTTGTATATATATATATATATATATATATATATATATATATATATATATATATATATATATATATATATAACTGGTTTCTCGGAAACAGCTCCTATGATTTCGATGAAACTTTACATTTAGATAATGTTTTAAATTCCAAGTTTTTTGTAGGACAACGAGCACAGCTCGGTCGCCCAGATATTTAATATTATAGAAGATAGAGAATAAAACTTATCATTTCCTTTAGGGTTAAAATTACCGCATTTTCTCCTAAATAATATTTAATAGAACTTCAAAATTACATGTACCTAATTTACACAACGCTTGAACTCGTGTAATGAGCTACTTATACTCCCCACTTTCATAATTTATTGCCTCCTGATAAATTATTCAGAGCGGGAAAGCGTTGGTCGACATATTCTGGTATCGATCGATATATATTATGACACTATGGCTTTATGTCGCTCGGTTAGTTTAGTGTCTATGAGCGTCAATGTATAATGTCTCTGGACACGTCAGTGGTATGAGTATGAAAACGGACTCGAGTGCATTCAATGTTGCTATAATTTATATAGTGCTATATTATCTTGGCTCGGGTTTCAAAACTCTACGCCATATCTTTGCCGTAGTGTGAATTAAACATGGTAAAACAGAAAATTTTATTGTGCCCACTCAATAACTTTACAACTACATAAAATGGTACGCGAGGCAAGCGATTTAGGGAAATTGAGTCAGCTGACCGGTGCGAGTGGCAAGGTGTGACTCCACTCGCTGTGCTGAAGTGTGCTATGCGACAACACATTAAATAAGTTTGTTAACACATCAGGCGCAGTAAACTGAGTTGGCGCAATTGCGTTGCGTAGTGCAGTGTTACCGATGTCTATTGTTAAACTATGGAACTATATTCAGGCTAGTATATACCCCATCTTTCAAAAAACATGGTTCAAACATAACATAGTCATGACAGAGACGACTAGTGTTTGATTTTAAATCAGGTAGATTGCCGTCACTTAGCCGTACTACGATTTTTTTAAACTAGCTTATTTGTGCGCTAAACACTGTAAATACTTTTTTCTAGCGCCTTTATTAATATACTTTAAAAAAATGTACTTTTGCCACAAATTTCAAATTATATAATCAACTAGATAAAAAAACAGGTATAAAATAATTAAAAAGAAATACTGTGCTTTGTAATATAATTTTAATCCAATGAATCCACAAACTAAGCCTATTAATCCAATTATACATTTCATTAATGCGATTAAATTGTCATAATTAATGTACGTACGATTGTTACACGTGAATTATAAAAAAGTATCCCATATGTTAGCTATTTGAAAATGTCGAATGGTTACAAAATAGGCCTAAAAGCATCTTAAAAGCAGACGAACATTGTAAGTAATCTAATTTGTTTCCTAATTACTGTGTTATTCATTGCCTGGCATAATACTTCTTATTAATAATTATGACCATTGTTATTGAGATCTTGGTACAGACGTGATGTGGGTGTTGTAATGTAGAGGATATTTGATTAGACGAGTAATTAGACGCATACGTTGATTACGCCGAACATTAATTTGTCATCATTTTCTTTACATTCGTTTTATTTTCCTTATAGTGCCTCTAAAACTAGTGAAGCTTGGTAAATTTTTCTCTGTTTCGTATTTAGAGCAAACAAGGATAGAATTCAAGAAAAGGATTTTTTTGTTAGTTTAAATGCTTTAATTTCTACAACCCTCTGTCAGATTTCAAAAATTAATTTTGAATTAATATTAATTTAAATTTGTTTTTTTTTTTTTAATTTGAAAAAGGGGCTGAGCAGAGACCATGATCGTCAAGCAATCAGTCTGACAAGCTGTATGCAAGTTCAACAAACCGGGGGCACACCTATTTGTAGTGGTGGATACGATGGCAAGCTACCGATTTGGTGGACGCATAAAAAGAGAAAACTTTATTGCGTGAAATATTTTAATTTCAGCTAGTAAAATAATTTATTTCGATAATAATTGTTAACGGCAGTGCGCGTTCAAAGGCTTTCGATTGAGTGAACTTCGTGTGGGAGCAACTTCACGTCATAGACGTTACGTTCCGAAACCTGGCCCAGTGTATTTTGAACTCATAAAGGTTTGATCTGAAACAATATTATACTACGGTTCTTGACTCATTTTTTCTCTCATGTATGAATTAATGGTCAACAGTGGTCAGTAATTTGTTAGGTCGCTGTAATAGTGTTCCGTGGCACAACCTATGGAGCATTACGTTTAATGATGTCATGCACTTTACCTTATCAAAGTGGCCGCTCGTTCTGGGTAATTTAAAATTTACAACCGTTCAGGGAGCCATTATACGATGGATTACTGGAAATTGCATAGGACAGATTGAAAAAAAAAAAGCGTTTTAATATGAATTTGTATAGTAAAATATGAAATGCATTTTCTGAAGCTTTATAAGGCCTTATAATATGTTAAAATAATCCAAATAATATTGTAAATATGAAAGTTTGTATCGTTGGATATTTATCACTCAATAGTGCAAAAAAGGCTAAACGGATTTGGTTGAAATTTGGCACACAGAGGACAGAACATAGGATAATTTTTCATCTCGGTAAAAACAAGTTCTATAGGTCATGTGAGTAGAGTGCGGTTACAGCTAGAATTTCATAAATATTATCTAATGTGCGAATACTGCAGTTGGTGTCTTAACGTAGGTAAACTAACGATTGTACTCGTATGAAAAATTTGTGATGGATTTTCTAAAGCTCACGTTAGAAAAAACTCCCGTTTGTACTTGGTCTTATACACAGTACAAAAATTATAAATAGTATTAGCTAATTTGAGAATAATGTTTATATCCTCGCGTAGATACATCTGTCAAAAACTATTTATTCCGTTTTTTCGCTAGGTGGCGGTATTTATTTAGATGGCGGTACATTCCTCAAGTATACAGATTTATGATAACTGTTAAGTACATAACTCGAATTCAACATCATAAATGATGCAAATCCAAACACGAACGGCTCAGCCCTTCCACTATCATGGGTCGTAACAATATGTGCTCGTACGGTGGCGACCTCTTGGACCCTACTTGCGAACTTGTCCGATTTTCCTGGGAATTAGCTGAATTTAATACGCCTCAATGTAGACCCGTCATATGTGACTTGCTCTTTTGATAGGGTGACCATTGTTTTTATTAATTATATATATATTTCTATTTTTAATCGATTATCTATTATATTATATCAATTGCTTGTTTGAACGCGCTAATTTAATGAAGCATTTTATAGCCTATTAATTGAGGAACGTTACACAACGTTATATAAAAATAAAAGTATGCTAAACAACACAGCTTATTACATATGAGAAGATTATCCCCATCATATACTAGAAAAAATAAATATATTACAGGAACAAGTAAAAGAAGAGAAAGAAAAAGAAAATACAGTCATAATAAAATATGATAAGCTAGTAATATTAAAAAATAAACTCTCCATCCCACCACAATATAACAACATAACCATAATTAACGCTTCACATAAAGCTCAAGTAGCTAAGAAAATAAGATTATCACACGTATTACACCCCAAAGATCATGTATTTTCTCAGAAAAGATGATTAAGCGGGTATGCTCAACTTCCTAATGAACAAAAAGGTAAAAATAACAGCACCAATAAGCAACAACAGCAGTAGGCAACTCTCGAAGTAATATAGATACTTAAACAACACCAAAAAGCAATACCAACATTACAAACATCTTCCAAACCGGTCGGTCATCGTGGAAGATTATGACCACAACCTTCCAAAGTCACTATGCTCAAAACATTTACAAATAGGACTACAAAAAACAAAAAAAAAAACAACATATTGACCTATAATGTTAGGTCACTTTCATCGTAACAATATTTTATAATAAAATAAAAAGAAGTTCTAAAAAATAATAAATACGATATTATTGGCACTTTAGATGAGGCTTTCACCAGAGAAGGGGTTCTTGATAAAAAATTAAATATAACTTTATTTTGTAATTTTTTTATATCAGGAAATAAAAGGCTTTTTTATTATAGGCTATCTAACATTACTCTAAGACCCTCAGGAGAGGAGAAATTAGTTTACGCAGTGTAGGTTAAAAAGAACACTAAACGAGAACGAATTAATTGTGCGGGTATAACGGGTGCCTAGGGTAAGACAGCCACCCGAAAAAACCGAACATTACCGAGAAGGACCGAAATGTAATTGCGTAAACTAAAATTTAATATTTTCTACGCCGAAGTCTGAAACTGTCTATCAGTGATTCAAAATTTTAAAAAATTAACGCGATTTAAACCACGTGTTTCGTATATTTAGCTCCTTTCTCTTTTGTTTTGGGTATATCTGTTTATTAACCTAATATGTTTTTATTAACAAAGTATACATATATTAATACATACAGCTAATATTTTATTATTATTTAATCATGTTATAATTATCACACTATACACAATACTTTTACTTTTTTTTTCTGTATACCCGCTTGGCTGCAACTAAAAATTAGTGCCGAGGTCACTCGAAACCCCCTCGCCCGATTGCATCCCCTGTTATGTGCTGCAAGCAAAATGTCCACGAGACACAAGCTTACGCTCTACAAGATGTGTATCCGACCGATCATGACATATAGCTGCGTTGCGTTCACACATATGTCAAGGTATAACTGGGAACGCTTACAAGCCATCCAGAATAAGTTTCTTCACCGCCTTACCAGTGCCCCCTGGTTTGTTCGTATGGAGGATCTCCATAGAGATATGGACCTTCCTTCGATACATGCCTACGCCAAACACCTTTCTCGCTCTTATTTCGACGCCGCGTCGAACCACGCGAATCCCTTAATAAAAGCGGCAGCTTCGTATGCGCCCGACCCCAACGCCTGCCGGAGAAAACGCCGGCCGCGTAATATATTCACTGACCCGCCCGACCAAACCGAAAAAGCTAACGCGTTCTACGCCGCCACCGTCTCTCCAAACAGAGCGTGCCACCGCCGACGCCCGCGTAACCACCGTTCTCTCCGCAGAGGACGGGCGGTAAACTTCGCTCCCGCACACCCGTCACTGGACCCTCTCTAGCGGCAACCCAAGCCTAGGTCAGTTCCTCGGCGTGAAACCCTTGGGTCAGGCAGCCGCCCGCGCGATACAAAGTGACACTATACGTGCAACACTTAGTTACCCACACACAACATTACACACGTATGAACACACACGCGTGCACACTACACAGGTACATAGGTTCTGTAAGGGACCTTTTTTTTTATTTTTTTGCGCTAGTTAGACTAATGCGCTAGTTAGTGTAGAAAAACCATTCCGATTACTAAATACACATACGCATGGTCCACTCCTTCCTCCCAGGAGGAGGGGAACGTGCATATGAGTATATATTAGTTAGCTCGAATTCTCATAGGAGTAGGGAATTAGTTAGATCGCGACTTTTTCGCATTCGCGATGACCGCCCGAGCCGAGGTTCGGCCACTCTACACCCTCGTGCGGGTCGTCATAAACTTTCGCGGCTGAGTGCCCTAAGCGCTCGCCCCCAAGTCCGGTGAAGCTGTAAAAGCCGCAGCGGCTCTGTTTTAGGATAGGGCCCCTAAGGCTAACAGTGTAGTCAGTTCTAAAAAAAAAAAAAAAAAATCACTCGAAACAGTGGCTTAAGGGCCGATGATACTTCAGCTCGAATTCTGATTTCGCTGTTACTTCCCCGCGCTAGCAAATTCTATCTCGTTCGCACACTTATAGTCCCGGAGTTAGCGTTCAAAAATATATAGTCATAGTAAGCCGTCATAGTTGATTTCATAAAAGTAATGTAAACCGATCACCATTCTGCGGTGTAGTGTAATATTGTTGAATTAGTAGTAGTCGGATCTGAATTTTTCACGTAACGGAAATAGTAAAAAAATTATAATAAAATAACACATAGTATACCATCACGCCTGTGTTCCCCGAAGGGTTAGGCAGAGGTGTACTAATGTATACCCACAATTCGCCGAGTATATTTTTAGGTCCCATGTAATAGGGGGCGAGCCTATTACATGACGTAATAAAATAGTACGTCCAATAAAACTTTTGAGGTTGTATTTCTTTTTGGCTTTTGGTAGAGTGTTATGATTATAAATTTAATTTAGGATAGTTATGAATAAATTTCCAGCATACCTTACAATTTTCAGTTAATATATGTTTTACAAATTATTATTACACAATTTTAATGTCCATAACCGAGACGTTCTTCTTGCTCCGACAGCTCAGCGTAGAGATCCTTGCCTAGGATCTAGAATAGGAGTCAGCACGGTGTAGGCCGTATCAGGATACACTGCTCAAGCAGACGACGCAGCACCAAATATCTTATCTATTGAGATTTCCTCATATGTAAAAGGAAAAGTTATTATTTGTATTATAAATACAAAATCCAGTTGATACTTTCCCGGTAGTGTTCTTTCAATGTTCAGTAAGTATTTGTCGTTTTGACAAAGGGTATTTCACCCATATTAATATTAAAATTATAAATATGTTATAAAATAAACTATCTTTTCGACTCCCAGGTCTGTTGTACAATAATTTGGTTTCTATTAAAACATTTGATAAATATTATATAAACGTTACTACGATTCAAAGGTCTGCCGTACAATCAATCCAACATGATCAGATCCATCCTGAAGAATCTGTCATACTCCCTGTTCTAATTTTCTCTTTTGTTTTCGTTTGAATTCAAAATTTCATCTTACTAGACTTTTCTTATTTTAAAAATTCAAAATAAATCTAATCATAGATTTATTTTGCTAAACTAGAACCTGGATAGAATATTTGTCTATACCTGAGAAACTCCTAACTGCGCATGCTCTATTACTATCAAAGAATTATCAATGACAGAGATTGTCATTATATTGCAATGTAAACAATACGAACCTAAAATATTAACAAAGCTGTTGTTAAACCAAAATTATCAAGTTATAAATTATCTAAACGCATCAATACATAAACCTATCATTAATTGGTATCCTGGAAATAAAAGAATAGGTACACCAAAATAATAATAAGGTAAATCAAATGAACTTATGATGAATAATATAAAGTAGATATTAAATAAGATTATCTTCCAGATAAATAATATAACAAGAGGATAAAATTAAGAGCTGCGCGTAAATCTAATCACGTATGTGCGACATGAAGTTTATCAATGATAATAATGTCAATTAATTATCCTAAGCATTTATTATTTTAATTTTCGTAGCTATTTTTGTTTTCTTATGACAAAAAAGTGTAACTTCTTACATGCGTACATAAGTACGCACAATTTTTTAAATAAATAAATAAATAGTTGACATTACCGTAATCTGAAGATAATAGTCTCTTAAACCTGACCTTATGCATCAGTTGCTCGCATGAAGTTGTGAAAAAAAAAAACCATAAAATAAAGCAATAGTTATACTACATGAAATTTAACTAGGCGATTATTTACTTATGTACAAAATTACGGATAGTTACAGATTTACAAGTCTCCTTGTTCTATACGACCAGTTTCAGTTATACTTTTCCAATGAATCGATATTGATCTAAATAAGCCTCTACTCAATTAGTGCGAAGTCCCCATGAGACGAAAGAGTAATATAACAAATATTCGCAATTGTACCTGCATTACTCATTTTATTCTCAACGATCGTATTGTCTGTAAAGATTCAAAAGGATAAAGTATGTCTACGCTATATGAGTGGCTACGTTTATTAAAAATAGCAAAATTAATAAATAAAAATAAAAAAAATGTATAGATAATGCGGATCAGCTAGACATAAAAATATTACATAATAAAATGTAACACTAACTCCATGACTATTGTTGCTTGTGGTCTCTCGAGGTCAAAGCGATGTTATATTAGAATATAATGAAATATTATCAAAATGACAAACTATATTTATTTCTCGCTTGTATAGTTTGTATTATGCGTGTTTTTTTGCATGAATAATTTTATTTACATTGTTTAGCCGCATCATGTTGCGTAATTATGTGATGAGCGCAAGCGATACATACTCTCTACATGAAAGCCGAAGCGAGACTGAACGCGCCGGGAGTTAGGGGCAGGGTGGATAGCTTTAAAGTGCAATCGTTTAGGTAATATTTTTTATAGCGACAATAATAGCTATTTTCAAAATTGAAATACATAATCTCTGCTTTATATTTCGTTCAGTTAGTATAAAAGGCTTCATGAACTAATATGTGGAATATTTTGAGTATTAGTGGTTTATTTTTCGGTTTGGAGGTAACTTTGTATTTTTTTTCTATCGAGAAAATTTTATGTAATCATGATTTCGCCAAACATAATACTTAGCGTCAATCCTCAACTTTAACATATATTTATTAAAAAATGTTATCTGCGGTATTGTTGCTGTAACAGAGGATCAAGCTAAGCCATTTCAGGAATCATCGGCCTTTAAGCTGAGTTATGCGCCTTTTGTAGTGGTACAGTGGCACAAAGAGATTTATAACTACATTTTTCTTTTGTATCATTATATGTTAGTGTTAACTTTTATGTGATGTTAATGTTGTCTGTAAAAGCTATGTGCCCTTATATTCTCTGAAATATATTTTTTTCTCTCTTTCTAGTATTAAATGATACATAAAATATGTTTGTTTTAATCGTGTCAAGATTAGCGTTTGACTTTATTTAACTATGGGGCCAAAGCTGTAACACAATAAGCTAGCCCGGTGAACATTAGAACATGGGCTACCACCATGCTAAGATTTCAACACTACTTTTCCGTGACCGAGATCTCTAACTTATTGTTGGAGTTAAATCCACGTCGATCAACAAGGATCTCAAGTGAGTTACCACCGAGTCATCATCGCTTCACCTCTAAACTATGATGTGTTCATGAATATTACATAGAAAAATAAATAGAATTGTTAAACAGAAATGGTGGTTACACTACTCGACCCAGTGGCGTGTCGGTCGTTAACATCTGCACAAGGCTAATCTCTTGTTCCTAAAGCTTCTGACCTTTGATTTAATAACTTCATGTGTACGGGAATTTAGCATTGTTTTAATTGAATGTTTCCTTTATTACTTTAACGGATGCCCTGTAGCCATTTCCCTTCGTTACTCATAATTAATACGTTGCATACACAAAATGTTTGAAATATATGATGTCCTTATGTAATATTAGAAAATTATTCAAACTTTTTTCACAAAGTATTGTGAATATATTAATATGTGAAGAAAAACCTTTCGGTACCATTATAAGCGTATTGCGTGCACGGAAGACTAAGATTTGGCATGGTTAAAGTTTATATGAAGAAAGAGTGCAGAAACCTAAAATTTATCTATAATATCTATTACTAATATATTAAATAAAATAAATTAATACTGCGAATCGTAACCCGACCGGTGCCATTGAACTTAGACCCCCAAAATATTGACATTGTCACTCAATGAAAAGTGACAGCAAGTGATATAATATTCATTGTTTAGGTTTATACTGCAAATGTTAAATAGAAAATAGTCTGTGATTAAAAAGTCGCTGGTCGAATTTCGGTCATTGGACGATAGCTAGTATATAAAAATATGTGTTGTCTACAAAATGAAAATATAATATACTACTGACGCAGTAGTAATAAGCTCTACTATTGAGGCGTAATGTCGCGGGTTCAATCCCCGTCCGTGACTGACATTTGTCAGTTGTGTGTCTGGGTGTTAAATATCCATATATGTATGTACATATATCAGCTGTTTAGTTACCATAGTACAAGCTTTGCTTAATTTGGAATAAAATGGTCCTGTGTGAAATTGAGTCCCCATATGTTTTTATAATATTACTGTAGAGTAATATAATGTCTTTGGAGATTTATCTCTACTTGGGGCAGTCCGACTGATCGAACACCTCCAACCTACAGAAGATCGCATCCAAATAAACCTTGTGTTCTGTTTTTGCTGAGGGTATGGTTTCCAGAGTTCCTTGGGGTAGTAGAGTTCAAGGTCGGTAATGCGCTAGTCATACCTATGGTATTACAAGCGTCCATAGCTTATGGTAGCTGCTTACAATCAGGCGGGTCGTATGCTTGTGTTCCACTTTAGTTGTATAAAAAAGAATGTAATTATTACCATAAAATTCCAAATATTTCATAATTTATACATTTTTTTAAGTATTTTAATTGCTTGTAAAAGTTTGTAAAAATGCAATATACTTTTTCAGGAGAAAGCGTAAAAAATAATATAAAAGAGGTAAATATAAATATTTGCAAATTAAATTATATTCTAGGCAATTTATAAAGCAAACAACATCATCGTGATGCATGAAGCATCCTAAACAAACAGGCAGGTGTCTATCGAAATTGAATATGTCTAATATGTTCTACCGTGTATGGAATACTGTTCGCTTCTCCGGGACGGATAAGCAAAACACCATCTTGTTGTCTCGGACAGATGACAGAGACACGAGTTGTCTTCACTGTGAATGATCCAGATAACATAAAGAACATTAATAAAATCGCTTTAGGTCATTAAATTTGAAATAAGCCTGGTTAAGTGTTTTTCATTCCATATGAGAACCAAATATGATGGACTGCCGAGCCACACACTTACAGTAACCTAAATCTGTGTGAATGAAAAAAAAACCTACAAGCACATATATTTTTACCGTGAATCTGTGGTCGTATTTCGGCGAATATCTCAAGTTCTTCTAGATTGACGCAAGGGGGCATTAATACATGCCTGACAGGAACTACGCAATGGATTATATTGTATTTATCATCAGATACAGTACTCACTTTCCTGTTTAATAATAAGAACATTTTTAACAAAAAATAAAACCATCTTCAATGATTTTGAAAAATTCCCTTGTTTATCTTCGAAGTTGAAGGTCCAATACCAATGAAATTAAAACGGGACCAACTTTGAAGTATCCCCTATCCAACAAAAAAGTATCATCCAAATCGGTTTATAAATAAAGAAGTTATAGCTGAACATCCATAAAAAAAATAGATATACCTACATTCGAATTGAGTAACCTCAGTCTTTTTTTTGATGTCGGTTAAAAAATAAGAACTTTCTCTTTTATTATCATATAAGCGTGTTTAACAAAAGATTGACAGCGTTAACACGGCTAGACCAAAATTCAACGGTAAATATGATACCTAACAATATTTTTGAAGTGATAACTTCTTATGGGAGGGTAAACCGCTTCGTAACGTAACGCGTTACGACTCCATTAATAGTAGCATAGTCCTTAATAATCCTAACAAGACGCTCGTAGCCTAGCGGTCGTAAGCGTTACTGCTATGACCGAAGCCCCTACGTTCGAATCCTCTCCGGCTTCCCTTTCTCTATTTCTTTTATTTTTATTTTTGATTAGTTTAAGTTATCACTTCTGTCGAGCGTCCCGAGACGCACAATTTTTTTTTGTAAGAGGAATTCCTCGGTGTTTTTGAATTATTTATTTATTTTCGTTCGTATTCTTTTACATATATTTTTTATATAGAAACATTAACTCACTAATGTTTCGCATATATTTTGATTTGTTTTGTTTAATATATGAGGAATATTCATTTTAAGGAGGTAATCAATAACGATAATATTAATAAATACGTTTTTATTTTATTTTGAGGTTAGTCCATAAGCAACTATGTCGTCTATATAATATAACCTTTTACAAGTAAATCAGAACACAACTTAAGAACCAACAATAACATAACTTAATTTTAAACAGTTCATTCGCAAAAGAAGATATAAGGTCGGCCAATATGGAATTATTTATACTGTTCTGGAACGAACCAAAAATATTAATTATGTAGTAATAAGTAGGTTATTTTTCGTGAGTGTCACTTCTTGTGGTGAGTTGCTGGTCAAGAATGTCAGAATCACTGTAAATCTTGTTCAGTAATTTCTTTTCTTATATGGCCAACCGCGTTATACGGGCGACCTCTTTAAAGACGACCGTTGCTTTCGTACTTTCAAACCGAACTAATATATCCCGGGAGCTGGACAAAGTGTACGTATTACTCGGCAAGCAGACAAATCCATTACTTCTTTATCCAATATTCAGAAGGAAGTAGATCTAAAGGAAGACCAACCCGCATTTAGTGCGTTCTACCAACTGGTATAAGTAATTTTTAAAATTATAAGGTTAATACTCGCGTGTTATGTTCGGTGCTCGTGCACTTGTCGGTGTAATCGGTTAGAACCGCCCATAAGTGGTAATGTCACACTTTAGTCTCGACTAACACGCGCTGTGTAATTTAGCGGACCTAGAAAAAAATACCGGGTTTTATTTTTATAAAGATTTATGGATAAATGTTATAATGATATTCATAGAGTTTTATTTCTATGGTTCGCTTTAATAAATGCTTACCGTTGTGTAGGCACATTTTATATATGACATGACTAATGAAATGGTAGCTAAAAGTTTATTATTATTACAGTTCATCTTATAGTGGAATATTCTTATTTTTATGAAGTCATGAACTTTTTAAACATATCTGTATAAAAAAAGGTTATGTAAAAAGTAAAACATAGGGTTCGGCATATGATTTCATTTTTTGCAGAAATTTAATCAACAAAATGATTAAAAAAACAATGATAATATAGGTAAACCTGGTTAAACATTTAATAATAAAGTGAACGCTGAAAACGCAAAAAAGTTGATGGTCATATAATATTACAAAATGAAAGTTGAAAGTCATATAACTAGAAGAGCGTAAATTATGAAGGTATAAAGGAGTAGAGGAAAACCGAAAGAGGTATAAAAGAATTGTGTGAGGAATTACATGTGAGAGAGAAGTCAGGAAAGTGAAAGAGAAAAAAAGAACAACAAAAAAAGAAGCTTGCTAAAGTTTTGATCTTCACAATTTAATAAAGTATACTTTGTTTATATGTATTTTATAATATTATGTAAATTAGTCCTATAAAATGGATATATCTTGTGTGCAAAGGGACATATTATTCAGGATAGAAGCATTGGCGAAATACATAAATCAGCGGCGAACTGCTTGTCCACTATCAGAGTGCTTTTAGTGCCTTTAAAAGTGTTCTGGTGGTCTAGGCTATTAATTTAGACTTCCACGACAATATTACCTGACAAACTTAGTAAAAGCTTCTATGAAATATTTTTATTATATATAGATCTACTTTATATCTGGGTACTTATTTCTATTTCCCGCTAGCTCCAACATCGATCTGACGATGCCTCATTGAGGGGCGAAACACGTGTAGTGGATTGTTGTTATTTCACATCAATTTTTTTTTTGTACTATGAATAGCCTTGCGTTTGACCATTATCTCGCCTAATCGTAGTGATGATGTGGTCTACGATGGAGCACGTTTGCCTAGGAGGTACATATTCACTCAAATAGAAGATACCCAGGTTATAATTATCGGTAAATACAAAACCTGGCAAAGTGTTCCACTCTTTAGCGGTGCGCATTATAAATGTACTAGCAAAAAGCTTTGGACGCACTGGTGAAATATCTACCATAAATCGGTGACGCTTTGCCGTGTCTCTTGTCGTCCGATGGTGGAAGGGAGATGGGTTATTTTATTATTATTTTTATTAAATATTTGTTTATTATAGTTTAACACTTATTTTTTATGGTTAATAACGTTTGGATCTACAGGCTCACCTGCATCTCTTTAATCGTTTCAGTTACTAACATCTTCCTTTTGATTATTCTTCTTTTCCGCTGTTAGTTTCAGATTTAACATTTTCTGGTTCTCATTTAACGTTTTTTTTGCTGAAAGCTTGTTTCTAGTTTAGTGTTTGTATTTCTTTTTGATTGATGTAGGCGTTACTTTGCGGAAATCCATCTTAACTACTTATACAAATTTACTTCCTGAAAGTTGGTTTAGCGGCAGTGAAATTTGGACAAGAAATTTTGTGTATTTCTTTTTTTTCGACAATAGTGGAAAAACCAATATGCGTGTTGGTCGTCCTCCAGATCTCCTACTTCCCCGGGTGGTATGATATAGAGACTGAACCACCGAGAAAGAATAAACAGAATCCACTTACCGAACAATTACTCCTTATTAGTTGGCTTCTCGGATATCCCAGAAATGGCGTTAGCATGAAAGCGTAAAAGTTGTGTGAGCCACGGCGGTTAAAAACAAAGCGAAGCGTTAAAGATGAGAGATGTGCGTGCGCTTAAACGACACTCGAAGACAACTGACTTCCACTGACTGACCAGACGCGAAAGAAGAATTTAATTGGCAAGAGTGACCTAACAGTCTTGCCCAGTAACACCAATGACCAACCAGACAATGTAGGAAAAGACAGTTCTTTCAGACTGGATTGCGACTGTCATGCACCAGGTCTAACTCCCGTCATAGAGGATTGCTTAGGCGTAACGCTTTCCGGGATTAGTCGGTGTATATCCAGTAATGAAGCTGGGTGGTAGGGTATACCATGCCCATAAAGGTACAACCGTCAAAGTAACTCTGATTTGGTTTGTCGCGTTTTGAGTTCAACCCAAACCGCCAAGTAGCTTGCAAGCGCCGACCGATCTATCGATGTTCGCTTATGTTTTTAGGCCGTACTACTGTAAAAAAGTGGATGTAGAAGATACTTCCTTGAATAGTCTCTATTTTCACCACAATAAAACAACAATAGCAAGTACAACAATGGACGCGCACTTTAATGGTATTTATGAGTAGATACGACATTGTCGCTCTTTACATGGCATCGTGAATGAGAGGTAGTTCTCTAGTTCACTTTCTACTTGATACCGACGTGAGCGAGAAGAAACTAGTATTTTGTGTAAAGAGGATTAAGATAAGATTGCAGCGGCCGGCACGCCAATATAACAAAGCAAATTTAACCAAGTATTTTTATCCTATTTTGATAACAGAGTTTTCGCCTTACGATGTGATTTCATTGCCCCTTTTTTTACAACATGCTGATAACAATATTTGTTCCGTTTTAAAATTTCTTTTAGTGAGAGTATAACGCATGTGTATAAAACATCTTTGGCGTGCATCGTAAAAATTCACACTAATAAATTTTTATAACGCGTCCAAAGAAGTATAACTTAACAAACTGTTGTCAAGTAAACACATTACTTCAGTTTGACATCGCATGTCATATTTACATAAATTTTACACATATGTTTTTTTTTAGGGCCGCCTCCCACGAGGCTATTTGCAAGCGGCTTGAGTATATATAATTACGCACATCCTACTGATTTCTCGTAAGTAGCCGGCATACAATTTCATTATGTTTCGAACACGATGCGACGCGTCCATATAACGTGAGTCGCACGCAGTGCTAGTTGCGCTAATCGCGCGCTACACGAGTAGGATACACATAGTATGAAAATTACGGTTGAACAAGAAGTAAACATAAGATTTATACTTTATTTTATGAATCCCGGGCGTAACAACTGCTTAATATTTCTTCCGATGTGCGGGTGAACCCAAAATTTTCATTTTTTTAAATATTTTATTCTTGTAGTAAATTTAAAGAAAAAGGTCTTCCAAATATATTTGGCATATCGTACTTGCCAGCTCAAGAAGGAACGAATATAGTCAAATTTGGGTAGCATCGTGTGCGGGAACCGACACCATAGAGTAGCGTACCAATAGGCTTCTCAGTAGCGTAGCTTATAAATAGCCTCGCGGGAGAAGGGCTTTATTGTGATGTCAAATATAGGTCATGTGTTTACTAGGTTAATGCTTCAATGTAATAATAAAATAAATTTGTATCTTTTTCGTTATCTAACATAACAACATAAAGCCTTTATCCCTGAAGGGTTAGGCAGAGGTGTACTAACGTACACCCACACTTCGCCAGGTATGTTTTTATCTCCCGTATAATAGGAGGTGAGCCTATTGTCATTGATCGGGCACAAAGCCAAACTCCGAGCTGTTATTTAGAATTTCTTAGAAATACCCAGTAACACTTGGCTCGACCTGGAAATCGAACCCAGGACCTCGATTATAGCAGTTGCGCTTAGGACCACTAGGCTAATGAAGTAGTTCGATTCATTCAGATTATTTCGATATCTACATTGAAATAAATTCAATTTAAGCAGAAACAATTTATGAAGTTAATAGGATTATTAATACAGATAAATATTAAATTGATTTAGGATTACATTTGGTATTAATCTATAAATATACAACAACATGGATTTAAACCTCCTATCAATAAAGGTTTGGATGTTAATTGTAATTTATTTTAGTGTTTACAAAATCCCTATTTACGATCGGATTTTCTACTAGGAATGGGACGCATTTAACGTAACAGTTTAAAATAACGGGTATTTACAAGTAACAGCTCGGACCTGTTATCTATACACTGAGAGAGCAGTTCCTACGGACCTGTCCCACAAAGTGATGGGCGATACAAAAATAAACTGTTTCAGTTTGGAACATGCTCTCCTCTGTTCAAGCTTAAGAATTTTTACTTTGTTAGAGAGAGAGAGAGAGAGATACAAACTCATATGACTTGGAACAAAGTTTTCACTCTTCTCAATTATAATATTAGAAAGAGAGCATCATGTAATATGTTATTATTTTGGAACGGTTTACTGGAAATTGTTATTTCTCTGGAAACAAGTAAGTGATATTGCGCACGGGCAACTTTTTCCACTGTGATTGTTTCTTTACCCTTTTCTACTTCTATGAATATATATGGAGGTGCACGCACGTTATTATGTGACAAAACAGTTTTATCAATAGACTTGACAAGGGCGCTAAAACAGTCTTAGTGCTAGCGCGCACGAGTGACTTTTGTCTTCGCGCCTATTTTGTCCACCTTGTCCGTTCCTATGGATATGTCGGAGGTAAGCGCACGTGACGATGTGACAAAACTGTTTTAACCATAAAATTCAGAAGGGTAACGAAACTGTCACGGCGATAAAAGTCACCCGTGCTCGCGTACTCTCTAACAGGTAAAACGGGTTTCTTATTTTGTCTGTTACAGCTCATCCCTATTTATAATGAAAATGACTATTTAGTTATGTAAAATAAACGGAACCACAATTTGTTTTTCTTACAAAGGCAATGGTACATCGACGTGATAGGCCGATGTTTGTTCCCGCGTCTGTAACAGTGATGTATGGTCGGTGGCCATATCCATATCACTGCGACCGCAGCAAACACATAAATCAAAGGCGATCAAACTGACTGCAGAAATCCGCCTGCAGATCAGACGGTATACCGCTCAATATTATATATAGATAGTTGTATTAGTATACGCATATTAACAGATAAATATGTACTTATATCTGTACATGTAATTTTTTTTCCAAAATATTGTGTTTGATAGCTATTCTTTATGGGCGTCTGATCTCGCATTTCACTCAAAAACGACTTCACCAATTTTAATGAAATTTTATACATGGGAAGTATATGACAATTAGTAGGCTACAACATTTATCAATAATACATTAAAAATAAAGAAATGTGACTAAAAATAAAATTACGAGACATACCTTTACGAGGCGTTATTAGTACCTATGCTTTAAAAACCTATATAAGTCTAATGTAACATACGTCAAGATTTTAGATCAATATGTCAAGAATTTAGAAAGATATTTAATTTTGGTTAAACAGGCCGTGGTCAGAAGCTAACCTGTGAATACGATGTCTTCGTTATGAATTTTGGTAAGTATCTACCTCGCAGTCTTTATCACTTATAGGTATATCAAAAGTACTAAACATTCAATCAAGATTATGAATGTTAATGGTACCTAATATTTTTTTAACTTTGGTAAAACATTAACTTAAGAAAATGCCTTAAATCCCTGAAAAAAAAAACTGCGACATACTTCAATATAAACCTACATAGGCTCTAAGCTTTACTTTTGTTTTCTAAATTATTCTAACGCTCTTTATCGAAAACAAAACTAGATTATTTGCCTTTTCAAACAAGCCTAACAAACAACTTTATTCATTAGATATTCCCTCCGCAACGGCACTCTGTACAGTCAACAAAACGCAAAGTACGGACTCAAAAGAACTAAGCAAACAAAGGACGACGATATCACTGTGACAAAATAAAAACTGCCGCATCGATACCACAAATCCCTTACGTCCATGTTTCGTGAAGAACTGTTCCGATCACGTGAGAACCCTTCAAAAACTTTCGAACCTCAATCAACCTGACGACGTACCGCCGTTTATCGTTACCCGGCGTATACGAGTACGTATCCAATGTGTAGTTTTGAACTCCGAACCCTTGGGAACAGGGGAAATCGAACAGAAATACAACTTGAAGTAATGTCGGTGGCTTTTAATTTTCGGTTTAAAAACTTTTTACAGTATTACAGTCAATAGTATAATCTACACTAACATTATAAACTAAAGTCTGGATATACCAGATTTGAAAAAAATCCTTTTGCATTATTTATTACTAGCTGTGCCCTCGACTTCGTTCGAGTGGAGTACTACAGAATGTCGTTATCGTGTATACGTGTGAATCGTGCTTCTCCCGCTCCCGGCTATATGCTTATTATGGGTGATCCTTAGAAGATAGACATATGTACTTGCTGGCTTTTAGTAAGTCTTTTCAATATCTAAAATTACGTAGTATATTAATTTGATATATCTCTTATGGTTTACTCAGCGTAAGCCATTTAAGCGCTTAAGTTGACTAACCTAACCATGACTAGTTTAATTTTTTATTAGAACAGAACCCTAATTTTTTTTCTAAAATAAAAGTAGCCTAAGTTAATCCTTATAATATCAGCTATCTGCCAGTGAAAATCAGAGATTGAATGGTGTGAAAAAAAAAACACTAAATTAGAAACACAAATACACAAGCCTAAATTTAAATTTGGAATTCCCAACCAAACGCCAAATATTAGTGATCAAAGTGGCCAGTTCAACAAAACGCCAATTTCATATGTAGGGACCTAATATTAAAGAAATAAATTAGGCTACTAAACATTTGACATAGGTAATATAAATAAATCACAAATATAAATATTTAATAAATTCATAGATAAATGTGTATTTATAAAAAAAATACGTTGGTATAGAATTATATGTCTATAATATGAGTCGCAATTAATCGAAATAATTATTATGATATATAAATAAAATAATTGATGATCTAAGACAAATGTAATTGAAGAAATAATATGTTAGTAATTATAGTCAGACGAATCGTGAGCTATGTGCCTACTTAGTTATATGTATCATTTATTGATGTTAGTCAGTCGCGAGCCTATACAGGCGTCGCGTCGTCTGCGCGTGTATTTATTGAACTCTGTAACTAATATTAATAAAACCGTGATTGATGTGAAATATACTGACTATTTACTGAAGTCCCAACATAATATTATCTTGAAGGAGGAATTTAATGATTTACATTTCTACATCCATTTATAAGGATTAACTGGCATATAACACCGAAATGTAAACACATGACTGCAAATACATAAATAAATTAGGTTACATTTTAACCATCACCAAATAGATTCACGTTAAATGACCTAATTAATAAGATTTGTCCCTAAAATAATAGATGTGTCGCCAGAATTTAATCCTCAATAAATTCCTCAATATTATGATTATCTGGCGCTCGCCGTCTCCCGCTGTTTCATATCACAAGTTAAAACCAACCTAACCCAGCCACATCTTCCGTGAATTGTTTTGATCAAATCTTCGTTTTTATCATCTCCATTTGGGGACAGTTTTCATTCATTGATATGATGACAAAATATCGTTTGGGAGTATATATTAAAATTAGGATATGCATATCGATGATCAATATAAAACGTTTGGTGACAGAAATTATTGTTGATAATAAATGTTAAGTTCCTTCCGAAATATGTCAATTTTATTATCAATCGTCAGACACCTATTATTATGTGAAAGAAAATTATAAAACACGAGATAATTGGTTCCTATTTTAAATGGACCGTGAGACCAAATCAATAGAGTACGAAAAAAAATTGTCTATCAATTCACGCATTTAGAAATTCTATTCATATTCCCAATGTCCGTAAAATCTCCCCTGTTTTATATATTTATTTATATAAAAGTCGCTCACTCAATCCGCCATAATTTGATTTCATACTTTTCTTACCATCGAAGCAAATTCTGTTAGTCGCGTCAATATTAATTAATTAATACAACAAAGAAAATATAATCACTATTAATTAAATCATGATTCTTTAACATAACTAAATTCGGTTAATATGCTGAAAATGCACAAGTTGACGTACCTACCATCTTTAAAGGAAAAATAAGCACAGATTAACAGCATAAGCACAAAAGCAAGTTGACGAAT
Source organism: Saturnia japonica (assembly GCA_033032175.1). Lineage (NCBI taxonomy): Eukaryota > Metazoa > Arthropoda > Insecta > Lepidoptera > Saturniidae > Saturnia > Saturnia japonica. The sequence continues at coordinate 3,989,467 of CM065317.1, forward strand.
TACAGATATGAACATTGTAATTTTTATGTAAAAAGTTGGTTGTAGCAAGATTTTAGAAATTTGTGTTTGCTGGCTAACTTATTTATCACCTTATGTGGACGCGTCAACTAAGCAATATAGAGGGTCGCTAATCCACGAGCGGGGAGAGTTAGGAATATGTAAGAAAGAGTTACCTTGAAACTGGATAAGTAAGAAACAGCTGCACCGCTTATTCCACGATCACCTTTATGTGGTATTCTGCAGCTTCAGCCTGGCAGCGCTTCTTCTCGGCCAATTCCTCAGATTTGCGGCTTCGATAGTAGTGGACCAGCTGGATGTCGTGCAGCGTGCACAAGCAACTCCAACAAGCGGGATATATATAATTTAGATAGATCGACTCGCGGCGGCGGTGGTCAATCATAGACTGCATAGTGTGCGGTGCAGCGAAAAATAATAAAAGAAAAAACTAATAATGAAAGTACCCCACATAAATAATTGACTTAAATGCTATTGATAAAATATTAGGCGCTAACACCTTAAAATAAGTAAAAATGTGATTTGCATGTGATTATTGGTACAGAAGGTACTTACTGTCCATTCAGCTATTAAGGTCACTTAATTTTTTTTTACTTAATGATAATTAGAAAGTGGTTATTAAGTTAACATTTTATGTTGTTAGGTAAAAACTGAGCACATTGATATGGGTCATATTAATCAAAGCATAAGGTTTTTAGCCTGATATTACGAATTCTTCCATTTAACTTTGAGATACAAAGAGTTCTGACTAGGGAATTTTTGACAGGATCTCACTGTGTTATGTAATAATAATTGTCTTTTTATTTACTTGCGTTATTTGCCCTATATTATATAGATGGTATTTTCTATGATACGTAAATATATACATAAATCACGCCTCTTTCCCACATCCTTCCACTTGCTACGACTCCGGCATACATCTTTCGCTTCTTCATATTTCTTGCACGCTGGTCAGTTTAGAGTACTCTTGCCCTGACATTTATTCAGAACATCCCCGATTTTATCGTGGAACGTTCATCTAGGCCTTCCTCTTCTATCGTTCCCATTCTTTTTTCATTCATCCTTTCTAAATGCCCAAACCATCTAATCATTCCTTTCTCAATCCGTATGACTATATATTATCTTCTTTCATAACACAATATTCTCTTGTCACACTATCGCGTTTCTATAATATAAATTGGTTATTGTACATAAATGAAATGGATTAGAATTAATAAACATGGACCATACATTCTGAGACGGCACAACTCTCTGGAAAGTTCTTACAAAGGAGCGATTATTCTAGAACATTCAAATCGTCACAAGACACTTCGTAAAACGAAATAATTACGCACTTCCTGATAGCAGTAATAATTTTTATCATCGAAGATTTCTTGCCAAGTTAGGACGAAAAAAAATACATAGACGAATCGTAGAGTTAGGAAAAATATTGTCATTGTATTACTGCCAATAACATAACTGTGTTATAACTAAATTTAAGTTTTCTCGAAACAAGACTATCAATTAGTCCGTGATTTCGCGCCTCGGGCTAAAGTATTTTATTGCGTTCACACTCCAAAGTTTCTAACATTAAATAGCGTATTTTCATCGCCAAATCATAAATGTATACAATAATCAACTTTCTACCATCGAAATAAAGTACCTAGGTGAAAAAAAACGGTTTTTATTGAAAATATTAAGTTGGTCGAATAAATATCTTTTTCCGGGAGATTCTTTATCGTGTCCGGGAGTGTTCCGGTGCTGATGTAAAAATAATTGTAGCGGACCCTCTTTTTATGGGTCCCGTCATTCTGATAAACGTAAAGCTGAATTTTAGAAGTGGATTGGGATTTTTTTATGGCGTTGATTATTACTCGGGTATTACGCGGATTTAATGTTACGTTTCGTATAAAATTATTAATTTATTTTTATCACAAAACGGAATTCATGTAGTAAGAAAAAAAATAACGAAATTAGTGATCCCGTTTTTTGACTTACTAAGACCAATAAACGTTTTTTAGGTTCAATAATAACATTCCTAAGCACGTTACTGATTTGCCGTACTGGAAGTTCAAAGACCCTGCCGAGCAAGTTTTACTGTCGAAAGGTTATTATAATATGGAGTTCATTATATGAGTGATAGTTATAACTGAAAATGACTTCCTATTTGTACTTACACTAAAATAATACAAACATTATTAATTGTAAAAAAATATATAGTTTCTTGGCATATACTCTCGATGATTTAGTTGTTTTTCGTACAGGTAGTAGTGTTTTAACTTCATTAATGCTTTATTAGGGCCTAAATTGTATAAACTATTTATTTTAATTTGGACATATTTTGATGCTCATAATAATAATATTTATTTATTTTAAGACTAACAACGGTTCGTGAACTATGTTCGCGTTAATCTCGTGCCACGGTATTTGCGGTCGCACTCCTCCGAAACGGCTGGACCGATTTTTATGAAATGTTATATTATATATTTGGTAGGTATTAAAATGGGTCGTAAAGTATATTTTTTACCGCTAAGTGGTTAGGGTGTCACTATCCAGATTTGTTTTCTATTTTTCAGACATTTTTTTGTATTTTTATTTATTTGGCATCAAAAATTACCTATAACTCCTTATTGTCACACTCCCACCCCCACTTTTCTATTTTTAAATCGTGATTTTGGTATTTTTGTATGAACAAAAATAATCTTTTTAACTGCGGCACGTTAACGAAGAGATCCGGGTATTCCCCAAAAAATTGTATTTAAATATCTAGGTAAAGGAAGCCGTTGGCAACAGCCAGTTAAATTATAAGAATAAAAATAGCCCATGTTACTTACGAATAATGTAACTTTTTAGTAGTGAAAGAATTTGTAGAAACAGAACAGTAGTTCCGAAGATAACCTTCACAGACATAAAAACTTTACTTATTTGTAAAGTATGATTAAAATCCTAACACGTACGTAAAAAGCTATTATTTAGTCGTTTTATTTGCCCGATATCCAAACTATATTTATATTCAAGTGGGGGTTACTATACGTGATCTTAATATTTTAGTCGTCGAACTAAGATAAACTTTTGTTTTGACACAATGAATAAATTGCATGAGCATGAATCGTTGACAGTATACAGATCAAAATTGGTCTTTTGACGAATAGCCAAAAACAAAATATATCTGAAAAAAAAATGTTTATTTATTTAACTTTTCCTTACAATTTTTTTTTTGTGAGTCTAGTCACAGGAAACGCCGTACAGAAAATGTGACGTCGACGTTTATTTAATGTACACAATAAAGTGTCAAGTGTTATAAGTGTCTATAAAATTATTACTAAGCGTTGAAATAGTAGCTTTAAAATTAGAATTATGTGCTGAAGAAATTCTAGTAAATTCTAGTTTTCGAAATATCTCTAACCTGAGTTTTATTATATTAATTATATAACGACGCCATGCTGCAGTTTTGCGACGTTTTTGAATTATTTGGACAAAACAACTATTTTTATATTACTATGACAGTTATAATAATGAATACATATTATTCCACGAGTATTACTTTCAACATATAAAGTGAGTTGTATATATTGTATATAAATATCTTTGATCTAGAATGAGGTTTATTTTTTTATGAATCTTTGTATAATTCCTATGACAATTAACGAAGAGAAAATGGCCAGCAAATTTTATAAGTATTGCTATTAACAGACATTTATTACTTTCGATCTATGTCCGAACGATTGAACAGATCGTAAGAAATACAACTGCAGCTTGGACTGATTATATCAATGAATAAAGTAAAAAAAAACCTCCAATACAAATAAACAATTCATTGAGATAATTTCAATGAGTACAAACACGATACCTCTACTATAACTTAGCAAATTGCAGATAACTACATCATCAGTTAAAGGTTACATTCTTCTAATATAATTGAAGTAACTGAATAACAAATTTCGAGTAGATCAGACCTATGGAAGATGCTCACATCCATTCATCAACTAGAAAACGGTTCATGTTCTTCAAATGTTAGAACAGATTTTCTTGAACCATTGAAGAAAACTCTCTATTAAGTCACTTTTCAAACAAAAAAAAACTAACTTAAAAAGCTACGATGGCACGACAGACAACAAGCACATTCTTTTTATAAGAAATGCCGTAGATATGCCTATAGGTTTATCTTTTAATTTTTATATAATTACGTCATATTTGTTTGCTGGATGTATCTAAAAAAATATAATAGATCATTCTATATACACTCGTCAAGTAGCGAATAACAAACTAGCTACCCTCTCAGCAAATAATTGTTACGGTAGTCGGATGACTGCCTATCTAATTCCTCGTCTAATAAAATCTTTGCCTACCTCTCCGTTCGCAGTATTATAATTAGTAAGAATCTGAAATATGTGTTGAAGGAACATTGTCGGAATTATGAATTCATGGTTCTGATAAATAGTGTTCTACTTGTACCAGGTTAATTTTTATGTTATGTTTATCCGACAACAGATTGCAAGGTGTATCACACAAACCATAAAAGTTTATGTGGCATTAATTCAACAACTCTTGTTTAACTTATTTTTAGTATGGTAAAAAAATAAAAATGCAGTTGTATAGTTAGCCAATTTCAGTACATTTAGGGGACCCTAGTTCTAATAATAATTAATTTTATGAACATAACAGTGGTGCTAATATCCAAGGATAAAAAATAAGAATCAGTTTGTATGGAATAAACGCCGCCTGTATTTCCTTTTAAGAAAATAAGCAATCTTTAAATGAAAAGATACTTTAATTAGTAGCCCGCTATGTGTATTTTGTTTTAAAACTTTTCTTGAATAAACTATCGTTAATTCTCCGCCGTCGTGGCCGCGTCGACTCTACTCGATAAAGCACCTAAAACTTTGAATCGGTTGCGGGTGAGAGATCCGTCTACGGACGTGGAACGATACGAAACTTTGATACTACCTACCTAGTTATTTGTTTGCAAGTACCGACAGAGTAAAAATTCCCATTTGATTTTTAATTGGAAATTAATTCATAATAATAGTTCTTATAAAAGCATCCCTAATTTGTTTGTTTTTTACGTCAAAAATTATTTAGTACCTTTGTGACTTGAAACTTGATGAAACGAAAAAGCGACACTAAAAAGAGACAAATAAAAAGATTTAGCCTGAGAGAGAATAAGATAGATTACGTTATACAGTGGTTTTCATTACGTTGATCTCCTCTTTGTAAGTGTGTTAGTACGTAATGTGCCTGCCTATTACGAAGCCTCGGAAAAGGGGTCATAGCCAGCGTGGTGTATTGTTCACGTGCATAGTTTATTTGAATATTTTTTTGTTTTCTTAAGGTTTCACTTCTACCACGTGTGAATTGCACACAAGTTCTTTCAATTATATTTGCATCGTATTGCTTTAGAAGATAAACATATAAAGATCTAGCTGACTTTTTGTATGTCTTTTAAATTATGTAGGACATAAATCGGATATATATGTTATGGTTTACTCAGCCTAAAGGCGTTTTTTTTTTTCCAAGTGATTGCATTAAGCTCAATACTAATGAGGTAGTTAGCCTAGCCTAGATTATCTATACTAATATTATATAAAGCTGAAAAGTTTGTTTGTTTGTTTGTTTGGTTGAACGCGCTACTCTCAGGAACTAATGGTAAGAATGAAAAAAACTATATTATTGTTGGATAGCTCATTTATCGAGGAAAGCTATAGGCTATATAAATCACGCTACGATCAATAAGATCGGAGAATTAATGAAAAATGTTGCAAAAGCGGGAAAAAATTATTCCTTTTGAAAGTTACCATTGCGTGCGCTGCGGAAATGGTTAAAGTTACGCAAAAATGATGTGTGACGGAACTATTTCTTTAAAAAGTTCTAAAACAAGTCCGTAATAGCATATGCCTATCTCTCAAGGTTGACGCAGTATAATTTTTTTATAGTAATAAAATTTGTTCTAAAATAAAGCATTATTCCATAATCCTTATTTAAATAAATACGTTATTTATTTTACAAAATTATATAATTTTGATTATAATCGAAAATTTAAAAAATTGTGGATAGTCAAACTTTGTGGGCAGTCAAAATTTAAAGCAGTAAAAATCTGAGAAAAGTGAATTTTTAAGTATCGGGATCTATCTATATTTCTGTCGCTACCTCGTACCAGAAGCCCTCAAACCTTGGAAATATCGTAACTTATGTGTTTGTGTTGTGTGCGATGTTGTTTATTTGTTACCTTACAAAAGCATTGTTTTTTTTTTCATACAAACTTAATTTTACGTCATGATAATTCCGAACGTAAAATGATTTTAAGCGATCCGTATTAGACTACCGACCGTGTTTACCATCTGTGTGCTCTTTTCTGCGTTATGAGATTGGCGACAGATGTTGTTTATCCATTATGGGCCTTTTATTATGCCTACATTTTTCTCTCTTGCTATGTAATGGTCGATTGAAAGAATACTGAATTTAATAATATTATGAGTATCGCTGAACTAATTTCATAATGTTTTCAATTGTACATAATATTTTATTTTATATATAAACTGGTTCATCCGTGTAAGGTATTTAAAACGTTCACAATCTAACAGCTGTCATCTTAGTTTAGCAGGTTGTTAATAGATAATAGTTAATAGATTGCACTTCCTATATGTTACTTCAATATATTTTTATTAGCGAATACACAGAGTATATTTGTATATAGGAGAACTGTCATGGCGACAAAAAAACCCGTGCGCGCGTACTGCAAGAAACGACTATTTGTTTTATTAATTATTCCTAAAAAAAATTCTTACAAACATCAAGTTCCCAGATAAAATCAACGTTAAAAATTTTCTGCGTTTTCATGGCAATAAGCGGTATCATTAATTCATACGTAATGTAAAAACAAAACGCGTACATACGTACGGTTGCGACGCGTGAAAATTCATAAATCGCTACCTAACCACCCTTTGTGGTGTCTGCGGATCGCTTATGATAAATGTATTGCAGTCCTTCAGGACAATGGGCTCGCGGTAGCTCTTTGTTTGTTTTGATTAATGACTGGTTTAAAATGGTCAATCGTTCGGCCCTTTAGCGGTAATTAAATCATGCTAATTGCAATTTCTAGCACTAAATAAATAAATATGGGGACATAATTCAAACACATTATGTTTAGATGTAATTTTTTGGAACGACCTGTACTAGTTCTGTCCACACATGCAGATCGTTGAAAAGAGAGAGATCAGCTATTTTTATTTAAATTCCTCAAACATTATATTGACTCCCCATTCCTTGTTAGGTTTAGATGTCCCCCGCTTAATGCTAGGAATCATTTCCTTTTTAGTATTCCAGTTACCAAGACAAGATATGTAGGAAATATACTTTTGGTTAGATCTTCTTATACGTATGATAAGTGTTTCAATAAAATTGATTTATTTCCATGCTCTATTAGTGCATTTAAAAAATTCATATGACAAAGTAATTTATGAATTTGTTTTTGTATTTTTATTAATTTGTATATTTTAGTATTTGGTTCTTTATTGTTGTTTATAATTTTGTTATTATTGATAGTTTGAATTCCATATGCATTTGTATTTAGTAAAAAGCTGTTACTTTGCAATAACAAACAGACATTTCAATTTTATTAATTTTATAGATATTGTATTTGTATTCTTGTAATGCTACAAACAAATTCGTTGTATCCAAGGGGTATATATCTTTTTACTTATACATTAATCCACTCGGACTCTGTTTAATTAATTCATTGAAAAAGTCATCGTAACAAAAATGAATACAATCAATTATTCATCTTTTTCTTCAATTAACTTGGCGGAAATATTCAAAAATGAAAACAAACGTTTCTTACTTTGTTATAGTCATTGCTAAAGTATTTTCCAGTGTCAACTTCTTTCGTTGACGAGTTCATTCTGAAACGGTTATTATTTCCTTAAAGACCTATGGATAATACTTTAAAGGAAGGGTTTGAGGTAATTCGAAATCCACATCTCTTAATATATTTCGAAGTGACTTTAATAACACATTAAATTTATAAACAAACTACCGTAAACGGTAGCGTAAGAACAGTAGTTCTTCTTGGCACCCACCCTGTAATTGGCACTTTCGTCTTTTATTAAAAATATTTTAAAGAGTAAATTTATTATTGAAACTTCAATATTAGAGTTTAATAGACAATTTACAAGGCTATAATACCTGGGAACACAGCTTTACAGTAAAGTGAGTTAATTTTTTGTTTTAGATGTATTTTTAAAACAGAACAAATTGTCGGTAATTTTATTTTAAAGTTTTGTGAATAGTATTTTAAGCAGTAAAAATCAACTTTTAAGTAATTGGTGATATTGTAATAAGTACAGAAATGTGTCGCCTTCAAGAATCTGTTATTTATCTCAGATACATATTTTGCTTTAACGGCTTTTTGCTGTGCCAATTATTATATTAAAACTTATATGACGGTTAGTCATTGTATTCATTGGTGGGGCATTTTGAATGCTTTTTAAATCAATTAGTCCGACTGTATCGCGACCACCATACATCAGGTATAATACTCGCCCAGTACCAAGTCTAGATCACTTATTTAATAATAAATGACATAATAGGTAGTACAATATAGTCATTTCAATAATCTAATACTGTGAAGATACTCAATAACAAAAAAAACACATTATTAAAAAGTAGGCTACTTCAATTAGAATTTCAAGAGCTTCGACAAAAGTCCATATATAATGACAATCATTGTGCAGTTTACGGTATAACACATAAATTACCATAATACATAATAATGGAATGAAATAACTCAGGCGTGTGAATAAAAAATAAATCAACGTATCCGATAAACTTAACTTTGTCGTACGGAACTATATATATGACGTCACAAATAAAAACTCAAAGGTAAGCACAATATAAAGTGAGAAAGGAGTCCGTACTAACTAAATGAACTCGAGCTAGAATACAAATAAATCCGATGTCGTGCGCAAAATCACGTGCGATCTAACGCAGCTTGTTAACGCGAGTAAACTTGTTCCGTTCACTCACTACTCGCTTGTTCGGCGTACGACCAATTAACGTGCGTTGGTGATAAACTGTATTTGTTTTTATTGACATCGATAAAAAAATTATGTGTACTTATGTAAGCATGTGAGAAGTTATACTGCTTTGGCGTGATAAAACAATAATAACTTCAAATATTTTTATCCCGTTTGCCATCAACATAATGAAGTTAGCCATCTAATTTATTAAAGTAAATTAATTATATTTTCTTTAATTTTGTAAAAATATGATATAGTTCAATTATTTCCACACAAATAAACATAACTAAAAGTAAGTAAAATGAATTTGACATGTATCAATTGATATACTAATTAATATTACTCAATTTTAAAGATCAATATTAAGGCTATGATAGAATCCCATATTAGGCGATGTGATCGAACATTAACTACCAGAAAGGGCACAACGTCAACTGGCCCAGCTAATTAATACTAGCTGGGTCTAATGTATAGATTAATAGTCAATCTAATGCTCTCCTCTCTCTTCCATAACAAAATAACACGCGCTGGGCTTCTGAGTCACAGTTTTACGATGACCTCCATCTCGATACGAACTAAATAGTTTTCTATGACTTATCTCTGTCGTACCGTGTAGCTGTGGAACCATCTCCCGGCCAGTGTGTTCCCTCATTCTTACGAAATGGGGTCCTTTAAGCGTAACGTGAAGAGATATTTACGCAGACTGGCATGACAGCGACGACCACAGAACTCTTGGTGATCGTCGTTGTGTTTGGATTGTACTGTGCTTACCATCAAAGAAAGTGTCATCAATGTGCCGAGCTATTAAAAAAAAACTGAATAGTATAACAACAAGGCCAACTAAGAGAACACATAACTGTAAATAAATATTTTAAATATTTCATTGAATATGAAATAAAAATTCAAATATTACGTTATCAATCTCTATCTATAATCTCTATATGGTGCTCAGCACGATGTCTATTTTTTTGCAATGTGTGTGGTAATTTAGTTTAATGAGTGCTTTATCATAATATCCCGTTACATTGTAATAATTAGTTTAAAGTAAGTGTTAACAAAGATCGCACCCATGTCGAGTGCACGGGGTGTACTTCGACCGCGTTATAATCGGAAAACTCTGTTTATTTTGTGATTGCGAATTGGATTAGTAACTTTATTAAGCCACGTATTTATTAATGGGAAATGAACACAAACTTTTGTTCTTCAATTAGTTAACAACGCCTCGACTTGTATATGAGTTTCTTACTGAAACAAAGTCACTGAATGATACAATATCTCTTTATCAAAAACTATAAACGAATAAATGACGTTAAATTTTATAAACCTTAAACAATAACGTTAAAATAATAACCTTAATACATCTAATTTACTTATATTTTAACACTGCGAAACTTGCCAGTACAAAAAGAGTACAATCAGTGTTGTCTATTATTTCAATACTAGCAATCTCGCACATCTCTCGTTGATATCCAGCCTTAACCGGAGATAACGTTTCCCGGTGTAAAGTTTACCGGATAAATTGTAATACAAGCCGCAACTTTGACATTTTTACGGCCGCCTTACCCCGTGTGAGATTACAGCCGGCCATCGCATGAGGTCACACGATGTTATTTATTGCGAATGTCGATTGATTCTTCTGCTTCTTGTAAGAAAGAGAATAAAATACACGAGTATCCTTTACAATAAATATGAGTCTATTTCTAAACACCCTGCAGGAATATAAGGTTTGGGGTGTCGAAATACATTTATAGAACCGAGACCCCAAAGTCAACCTTACATGTACGTGTACACCCTGCTGAGAAACTAACGAGGAAATGGCAATATCGAGTTGTAGGGTGGGTTTTGCACGACTGAACGCGACCACCATGCTTTTGGTGAAAAGTCCGTCATAGTGACTCGCTTTTACGTGTCGTGTTTCAGGATCAGCCTGTACATATCCAGTAAAATCAATGCAGGCCAGCATGACAGCGGCTACCGTCGTTTGATTGAAAAAGCTATTATGAAATTGTTATTTCTGGACATGTATTTTATATTTTTACCTTCGTGATATACATTCATTAAAAGGAACAGTAATCATGAGTATATTAATTATTTTGTCTGTTTTTTGGTTGCGGTGTCGAAATTTAACTCAACAAAGGCTTGAAAGAATTTTATGAAATGTTGTACACAGGAATTTATGTCAATCCTCAATTCAAAGACTATAAGAATTATCACCAATAGTTAAAGAAAAAATCATGATTTTTTTTTACAAATAATCACTGCGTATTTATTCGTCGACTTCATATGGATACTGATTGAATTATAAGATGTATTGCTAATCTCTCGTTTTGTTTTCGATCTGCTGATATTTTATTTATTATTAACTTTCATTGTGTCGGCGCACCGTTCACCGCTGATCGCGACGGCGGGGGCTGCGGGCGTCGGTCCGGGGATTCTCCCGGCTGCAGCACGCGGCGCTTGCGCAACCACTCAGCTGAGCGACGCGCAAGGCGATATACGAGTGCAAATTGTTACATTTTAATAAACCAGCTCATAATATACAGTCCACATATTTAACCTTGCACCTGTAGGGCCTAGACAATTGTACTCGACAAACTTATAGCTTAAGACACTTCCGAATATTAACGTTTTGAGATTTCTACATAAAAAGAAATTCTTACTAAACGTTCGTGTACATATCCTACCTTTAAAAAGTTGTATCTTTTTAATGTTTTCAACATGGTTTTTCAATAGGTATCTGGTTGGAATTTTCACTATTGTAATAAAAGTGGTTTTATTCATATTAATTAGTCGGGGTCGTCTACTTAATCTGGTTGTGATGTAGGCTCCTATGATGGTAAGGGTCATGTTCATCACCGTAAATTTGTTAAACAGAAACGGTTCATTGGAGTCTAACATGAATCAAACCTGATTATCCTCACCACAGGTATTATAAAATAATTCATAATTTTATATTATACTAGCACTGTCGTGCGGCTCCGCATGCGTTTATTATGCAGTAATTATTATCGTCTCGAAATTAATTTTTTCAAATTTTATGATTTTTTAAAAGTATTTTTGATAATTTTATAGCCTATTAGTTTGAGAATGTCATATTATACTTCCAGTATACTAAATTCCGTTAAAAGTACTTGATTTTTATTAATATTTAAAAACTATAAATATTAATAATTTATAAAGTCTATCAATTTATTGAGTAATTATTTATTTATTTCCATACTTTCTAATATTTTTACACGTTTCCCCAATGCAATAGTGAAGCCAAATAGGAATACATAATATAATAACTTGTGTTACATTATAGTAATGTTAAATTTTGTAATATATAATAACTAATGCTATCCTGGGAATTCACTTAGAGTACAACAGAATATGTCTGCCTCCATACCTACGTGTACAAAATTTCATTTACTTCGGTCAAGCCGTTATTGACTGAAATCCAGACATAAAAAAACAGACAGACAATTTAAAAAAAAACTATATCATTAATGGCATATAAAATCACACAGTTTAAAAACAATTACAGTCATAATTAATAGTTATTAAGATAGATGACTGGTGATGTATTGTAAATCCAACGGTAGTCGCCGTTGTTGTTGGATTGTACTGTGGTCACCATCATGTACAATGACGTCACTTTGCTGAGCCACGATAAACAAAACGAACAAATTGAATATATTCATTAAAGTTTTTTACATGCGACAATGCGTACGGTATGCGTCGTGTATTATTCACCTCATGTCAACAAAGGAAACAATTCATTATGCCGAAGTATGTCGCTCTTGTGTAAAAGTACACCGCATACTGGATTAACGAGTATTTTTTTCACTATCGAAGTTTATATGTTTACAAGAGGCAATCTCTGGATCTACCGATGTGATTTAAAAAAAGCTTAAGTTTTAATAATTTATATGTTTTTTATAATAATTAATTGGTTTAACATCAATCTCTGATGTTAAGTGACGATGTGACTCAAGATGTCAAGTCTAGCGTGAGAGAGGACTGGCTCTAAAGTGGAGTTGCCGGAACACACCTATCATTAGGTGCACGGCGAAAAATTGTCAACTTGAGGGTTGTAGTTACCCAGGTCGACATTAAATAATGCTCTAAAACCATTCTATGGTTCTTAGACTCATTGTCGAGTTCGAACCCACAACGATCATATCTTAGTCCCAACTCACTCCCATTGAGCCATCATTGCTTAATGTTTGTGTTTAAAACTAAGTTCAAGTCTTTCTTTATTTATCTTTAAAGCCTTAAATTGATAAATTTTCGATTTTGATTACCTTATTTATTGGAAAAGAAAATATATGTTAGACTTTCTAATTTTTTTCAAGTAAGTTATTTATGTAATAGTAACATAAATGTACGGCAGCATGAATTTAGTAACTTTAGGCTATTATGAGTTTTACCACATTTTTAGATTATGATTAAGTTAAAAGGTCAGTTTATCGAAAAATCAGATAGGCCACTCTGGTTCTCATAGCCACAATTATCAACCGACATTTACCCACATGCCTCTGCCGATGTTCATTGAAAATATATTATAATATCCAGTTGTCCAGTTTTTTCGCATCTGGCTTAGTCAACTAATATACCCAATTGGAGAGGTTAAATAACGTTTAAAAAAAAACTTTTCGTTTAAAGACCCTATAAAAGGCAAACATAATAGAAGATATTTACAGCGAAAAATACACGTGATTTCTGGAAAAAATCCCTGAAGATAACTCAGTATACGCATTTTCCAGGGACAACTATATATATATTTTTTTGTATAATTGTTTTACCTTATTGCTACCCTGTATTGCACACGATATATTATATCATGCCATATTGTTCTATAATAAAACGTAACCGCAAGTTACAAGTAAAAGTTAATTTATAATGAAAGTTCACAAGTTAATGTGGTTTTCGGAAAGGAATTTTTCTATGGAACGGATATATCGTATCCTGAGTTACAATAAAATTTTATAGAAACAAAAGATTTTTGAGAGCTTAATCTAGTTTCCAGCTGTGCCTAACAATATTAGATACAATTGTAAACACTAATAAGTTAATTTATTGAAAAAACACATAGGCCAATCAAGTTCTCTCAAATTAAAAAAAGGCGCGTAGTGTACACCGCACTTTACTATTCAACTAAGCGGCACCTTTTTCATATCTAGGTCATATTAACCCAACAACCTAATTACATTTAATTTATCCCTCATTGTTATTATAATTAACATGGGAAAAAATTCTGTCATAGGTAACCGGTAATTAATTAATTTAATTTCCTTTACATTTTATTTAAACTAATATGTAAAAATGGTTAATCTTTTATATTGGCAATATATATATACTATTAATAAATATGTTACTTGCTGCGACCGTCGATGCATTTCTGATCTTTCGTTTGTCGCCGTTGTGTTAGGATTATACTGTGCTTACCATCAGAGAAAGTACCTTCTCTTTATAGACAGCTCAACGGTAGCATGTACGGATGTCATGTCGGTCAACGTGAGTTCAAATCCCTGCAATGAGCCTGAGTTTTCGGTGAAAGGAAACATCAAGATGAAACCATAGAATGGTGGCAGGGCTTTTTCTAATACCGGCTGGCTAGCTACCATCCTCAAGTTGAAAATCGGTCTCCAAATACTTATAGGTGTGTTCCGGCAGCTGCACTTGAGAGCCAGTTCTCCTTCTAGGCTTAGCGTGTTACCATCTTGGGACTCATCGTCAGAGACAGGTGGGATTGTGGACGATACGCTAAAACCAAAATCGAGTTAAAAAATATTTTTAACCACTTCAACAAACGACGAAAGTTTATTCAAATCGAATGTATATTTTCTTTATGAATGTTCAACCATAACTTAATTGTTGATGAACCGATTTCATTATTCTTTTTTGGTCCCATTTTAATTTCACGGCTAACATAATTGAAATTGGATTTCTTTTTTATTTTAAACTGCATCAGGGTGTGGAAGCACCGATGAAAGCATCTTGTCAGTCGAAGGGGGACTACTTTGAAGGATGCCATGAGCCGGATGACGAAAAATAATGCCAGTGCGAAGTTACAGGTACAGATCGGATACTTTTGGGATACAGCAATATAGCCATGTTATCGCCATTTTCTCGTTCGTTACTCCACAGTTGCATCACGTGCAGTTGAGGCTAGCTTAAGTGTCTCAAATATTAAGATGCACTTTGAACCTTTTTATACATCAAGCTGTATGTAACATATAGATAGTTTGCCCAGTAAGCTCCATATAATATCTTGGTTAAAAGTATACAACTATGTATAAAAATTAGGTATATTCTTTAACTGAAAACCTTAAAATACACAGAATCTTTTTAATTATTAAGAAATGGTTATGAATGTATATACAACCTGAATACTAAATTTTAGAGAAACAGAGCAATTCCCATCAAAGTATAAGTTATGGCCGTTTTTATGACCCCATAAAAATGGGCCAGTACGGATAAAGTCCGATATAATGAAAAATATTAAGTGAAAATTTTATTTATTAATACTTGAATGGTTAAAATAGCTTTTTACCGAATTTTTATTTTGTTTGTTTTATCTATCTAATACTATTAAATGAACAATTTTTATATATACTTGGTTTCTCGGAAACGGGTCCTACGATTTTATTGAAATTTTGTATTTGGATAATATTTTGCATTCCAAGCTTACCTATAACTTGCACGCGAGTTAAGTGATAGTGCTGTGACCTAATTCGAATTATTGTTGTCGATAATGAAGATATCGATAAATTTCAACGTTATTTAAAATTTAACATTTACTTCTTGGTTAACACAATGAAAAACAAGGTAATAATTAATCACACATTTTTATTAAATCTTCCACGCAGAGAAAAATCAAACTGAAAATATAAATCATTGAAATTTAATCATCATTAGATAGGTTTTTCTCCATTTCCCGTGCTTGGCGATGAGTAAAAACATTTTTTTTTTGTAAACAAACCTTTATGGACTGGGATCAGTCATTAGTAAAAACAAAAAATAACACGCGGCACACATGAGCATTAACGCTATCAATGAACGTACGATAGTTGTCAAAAACAGCATTCACATCACTACAGTAAGGGCACGTGAGGTGAGGCGTGCGGATGGCGAGGGGAAATGTTCCAGTTCTTCACCTCTGGCACCGACTTCACTCAACACCCCCGTGTACTAGATAGGTGTTTTTCTTCTAGGCATCTATTACAAAGGATACCAGTCACGAATATGAGTTTATTTGAATTGTCTGTCTGTCTGTTCGTAAAATTCGTAACAAAGGAAGATAATATAATTTCTCAATTCATAGGCTTTATAAATTGTCAATAATGCTCTTAAAAATAACAAAAAAAAAATGAAAATTTATTTTTATTTATTTATTTAATGAAATTATGAAAATTTTTTGTAGGGGAAGCATACGTCTTTTCATAATTAATAAATAGGTCATAAGAATTTTTAATTGTAGTAATTTTAGATTTCATAAATAAAATAATAGCACAATAATTATTTTTTATTATTTCTCAACAGATATTGATGAAATTTTAAAATAAAAAATAAAATTATGAAACGATATAATAAAGGCTGCGTCATAAAGGTGTATAAAGCCGTTACTATTTCGTAAATTTCTCTAATATGGCGACTACTTTATTGCAAGGCGGCCGCAGAGCCCACTCTTTATTTAAACTGCCACTGAATATACCAAAGCTGCTAATCTTGCCTGCAGTATACTCAGTAGTACTGCCTTAAAATTATAGCAGAAGTGTGACCTGATAGCTTTAGATGAGATTAGCATGCCCCAATAAAAAAAACACACACAAAAATATTGTGTACAAAGAAGCCGTGTGATAAATAGATAGGAGGGTATTACGATACGGTAGGATATCTGTACAAGTAAAATAGTCTTGTCACGATATTCTGTTTTGATTTGTCACGTTTTGGAATTAACCAGTGTATTTCTGTGTATCAGCTACCGTTAAATTTGGGACATACTACGGCCGTTTTCTAAAACCTATCTATCCGTTGTTTATGTTACTAAAGATATACAAATATAATCATTTATCCTTACTTTTTTATAATAACCTATCGGTGGATACTTTTTTGTATACATAAAATATATCCTTATCCTGTAGCTTGAATAGATAAGAGAGAAGCCGATATATGTCTTAAGTTAAAGCTGGTACTTATTACAAATATGTAATTTTTATTTTCGTATAATAAACAAACTAATAAACAAATAAAAGTATTATAACAATAACTACCTTATTACTAAGAAATTACGGATCATAATATACATATTTATTAATACTAGCGGTCACCCTATGATCGAAATTCGACCAGAGACTTTTTAATCATGGACTATTTTCTGTTTGACATATGCAGTATGAACCTAAACAATGACTATTATATCACTTGCTATCACTTTTCATTGCGTGACAATATCAATATTTTGGAAGATCTAAGTTCAATGGCACTGGTAATGTTAGGATTCGCAGTATTAATTAAGTTAATATATTAGTAACAGATATTATAGATAAACTAGCTTTCTGCACTTCTTTTCCATGTAAACTTTAACCATGCCAAAACTCACAGTTTTCCGTGCACGCAGTACGCTTAAAAAGGAGTACAAAGTTTTTGCTTCACGTATTAATAAAATGATTACATGAAAGAACACTTACTAAGAAATTAATTGTCTTTTATTGCTACATATAACCCGCCATTCTTTATTAGTACTACTAACTTATGATATTTCTCAGAAAACCGAGAACTAAAGAATGTTCTTCGTGTATCTTTTTCAATATTTCTCGGCATTTGAAGTCAGTTCCTTCCTTCCCGAAGAAACCTTTCGCTAGAACAGGGTTCTACAAAGTGTGGTATGCCATTTAACATTAGAGAGTACGCGGTTTACATAATAGCGGCTGCTTAGTTGACTCGTGTTGCACTTAAGACCATAACATTGGAATCGGAATTAAGATTGGAATTAAGTAAAAGTCGTCCTAGAATCCACTCAATTTGTGACAAGAAACCAGATCAATTATCACTTTAATTAAGAACACCTCTATTGCACCTTATGGGCACTTATAAAAAACATTACTCAGTTCAATATATCTATAGTCAGTTATTTAGCGGGTTTGACGTTGTACGCTGGGTAAGTTTAAGAAGCCCTTTTCTGGAATATATTTTATCGTACGTTAGTAATATTGTAAAAGTAGTGTAGAGATGTAGAGTGAACGCGTAGCACACCGCTTTGTATGCAGCTACGGATTTACGTAGTTAATGTTTTGGCATGACATGTGCTTCGAACGTCGTAGCACGTAGCGTTCGTATCACGTAGCTTTCGTAGTTCTACTACGAGGCTACGATTATCTTTTCTCATGTAAGCGCCAGTGTGATTGATGACTTAGGGCATTACAATAAAAACTCTATTTACTTCAGAAGCATAATGGCGTAACTTGACACAAATTAGTTCAAACTTACAATCTTATAAAGCTTATGTTAAGAACTATTATTGCCGGGAGTCATCTATAGGCTAATATTATAAAACTTAGGAGATTATTTTTTGTTGTTTGCATTTGATAGCCTATTTAATGAGGAAGGTTATAGGTTATATAACTTCACGCTATGACACTAAAGAGTGGAACGGTAACTATGAACGTCAGGCAATCTGGCAAGCTGTGGGCAATTACGGGAAGTGAGAATAACGATAGTAGGCTATACGGGTACGTTGGAGGCGGGGAAATGGTCAAATAAACAAATATGGGAACCCAGTTTCACACACAGCCATTTAAACTAAGCAAAGCTTGTATTATGGTAACTATTAGCTGATATACATACATACAATATTTAACATGGTGAAAACCATGGGGCACAGCTAGTTTTTTTTTTGTTTTATTCATACCCTCTATTAGTATACCACATTTATTAAGAAAACTTTTTTGAAGTGGAACTTCTTTTGGGACGGTGTGAATTGGATTTTATGAAACAAAAATGTGTCACGAAAAAGAGTTAGCTATAAGTGTATCTATAGGTTTTAGGCTGTATGAGAATGAGATAGAATGCGTTTCTATATAGTTTCCCTATCCTTCGTCTATTCTTAATGTACTCGAAACATATACAAAGAGAGGAAGAGAGAGAGAGAGAGAAAGAGAGAAGTTTCACTTTTACCGCG
Source organism: Saturnia japonica (assembly GCA_033032175.1). Taxonomy (NCBI): domain Eukaryota; kingdom Metazoa; phylum Arthropoda; class Insecta; order Lepidoptera; family Saturniidae; genus Saturnia; species Saturnia japonica. The sequence continues at coordinate 4,008,640 of CM065317.1, forward strand.
TGTGAACTCACGCACCATTATTTTTTAATAATCTTCTATCGGATGTAGAGACATAGCGTATTAAAATTATGTTTTAAATATTACTTTTTTTTTTATGATTTGAAAAGAATATAATTAGGGAAGAAAATAAATTTATGGGAATAAAATAATTCTCTATTAACATATCCTGCAATTTGTGAGAAAAATTGGAAAGAGTTTCAGCTCTCATAACTTAAACTTACTTTTATTTTGTGGTCTAAGGATCCATAAAGCATTCTACATATATAGTAATTTAATATCTTTATAAGCAGATTTATGTAACTACAAGCTTTGCCCGCGGTTTACGCGTGTATAATTTGAATAATTCATAATTTTATACTTCACTATAGACAATATTTTTAGTAACATTTTTTTGTGGTTTAAGAATAAATTGATATTCACCGCACGCTGTTCTACCAAGTCAAGTGTTGAGTTATTTTAATTTTCCATTATCTCAAAAACTACGTATCGAAATAACATGCTATGAAGGACAAAATTAAACTTCATAAAATCGTATTTATGATGAAGTAAGTTTTGTTTATAAAGATTATTATGGCATGCGTAAAAATAATGAACAAACATTTCAACATATTTTTGTCACAAAATACCTTATTGTAGCTTATATATATGAGATAGACAAATTATATCGTGGACTTTTTTGTAGTCAATCTAAGAACCAATATTTTTGTAAATCATTGTATTTACGTATTATTAACCATTACTCCAGCGTACGTAGATAAATCAGTTCGGGTGCGCTTTCACTTCCAACTTACGTGACAAAAATCAATATTAAAGCTAGCTGAGAGACGTATGTAGCCTAATGTTAGATAGTCTATACCTATATACTATTCCTCGTGAATCTAGCTATTATAAAAAAAGAAAGTTTCGAATCCGACTGGTAGTTTGAGAGATTAGTGTTTAACAGAACAAACAAACAATCGACAAATAAACGAAAAACTTTTCCGGTTATAATAAACCAATATAGATAGATTTATAACAATAAACACTAAACATGAAATATAAACTTCTATAAATATTGAATGTGATATTGGTTTGAAGGCTTGTTCAAAGTGTTATCACAAACCTCGTAACACAAAGGGTACGCTAATAACTTTTCATCTGCGGTTATTCCTGTAATAGGTAGATAGTCCCTGTTTCGTAGAAGTAATTTCATTGTCCGAGCATTTCAAATTTTTGATAAATAATTATTGGTTGTTAGATATTGGTATTAGTAACTGGATGGTGGGAGATAACAATTGTGTCCGTCTGGATCGCGACTACCACAAACAAGGTGTAACAACTGACAAAATAGCATTTCACCACCTTACACATGGTGATAAAGCCATAATTATAGATCAATATACATAGCGGTGTAACTTGCCGTGGAACAAAAAAAGTACTCTGTTTATTTTTACTCCATTCGTAACTATTACACTTTAAATAGTCTTGAAGGAAATTGACTAAATTAGTTTCGCTCTTGGTAAATGCAACGTCTCGATCGGAACGCTAATACGGCTTAACTAACAATACAAAATAGACCCTAAGTTGACTAAGTTAATGTTGATTTTAGAGTGATGTGGTTTGAGAAAATTTTCAACGAAGTTTTCGTTGTTCAAGTACTCAGAATCTTGAGATACTTTACGAACGTATACAGAATGATGTAGCGCTTAAATCGAGCAGCAGCTCGCTTGCAGTCTCATATGTTTTATGAACGTAGACTTTATTTTAAAAGATCCCCAAATGACTTTCGATCGGATATTTAAAGTATTTGATTATATTATAGGTAATAATGCCAGCCTGTTTGTCTCCATACTGGGCAAAAGTAGCATCCAAAGGAAAAATACGGGAATGATTATTGTTAATTGCTTCGATAACTTAGGCTTTGGAGATGTACGGCTGGTTTGTTTGAAGATATTAAAGCAAAACTTTTTACTACAGTAATCGTTTATTTTAAAAGAATACAATTATTCGTGTGACCACTAAGACAGTCAAGAGAAAGTGGTTCTGCAGTGTTGCGGGGTGAAGGCACGCGGCTGCGCGCACGCTGGTGCGCGGGGCAAGGGGTGGTTGCGCACCGCTTCCTGCCGCCGCGCATGCAAGCCGTAATAATGATTACGCAAGCTCACGACGTAATGCTAATAATTCACTTGCATACATTGATGTTTTCTTTCTTATCGTAGTACGACAAAGTGACTACACTTTACCTGATGGACGACCACCGTGAGATCTACAATTCATAGCCAGCCGTCACTGTTATGGCGACCTACTCAAATAACTTTTCATGTTATTTTTGAAGGACTCCTGAAAGGATAGCGTGTTATTGGGACGCATAATTTGAGAGATAATAGTAAATTAATATAATTCATCACGCGCTGTACGACATGATACATAACTCTGGCCGCCCGATAAAAATATTTTATATACTGAAGTATTATAAATCATCAAACAGTGATTTCTTTCACATTAGTATCCAGGTGAATCCACGGGGTACAGCTAGTTTAATCAGAAAACTGATATAAATTACTATGAATCAATAACCTTTAAAAATTTAAATGTGTCACAAAACGGTTGTAAGACCTTATTTCCACAACTATGACCGTCGTCGAATTGGCTAAGCGAATTGGTCGTTGAATTAATGAACTTCATTCCAAAACTACGCTATAGAGCTACTAGATATATAGTGTATGCACGTGAGAAATCAAGAAAGAATTAAGAAAAATACAAGGTGAGTTATTGATTAAAATTTGACTTCTGACACGTTTTTGAACGAGTTTTTTGTTATTTTTACGTTTTGGATTGGATTTGCCTTAGTCACGGTGTAGGTTAGATGTTTTAAACCGACTTCAACAAAAGACGGGAAGTTATCCAATTCGAATATATTTTTTTCTTAATGGATGTTCAGCCATAAATTATTTGTTTATGACCTGATTTGGATGATTCTTTTTCTGTTGGATATGGATAACTTTCAATTTCGAAGATACAGAAGAGAACTCTTCAAAATCACTGAAGATGGTTTTCTTTTTTGTTAAAAATTTTCATGTGTTTTAATGCTAAAAACTTATGTGTAAAATTGTGTGCAAAACTTGTTACGTCGAAGTAAGTTTTGATTAAAATAATTTCAACATCAACCAACTAAAAGTTGTAGGAACAGTAATAATCTATATAAAACATAAATATTTATCAACCACTTCCAACTTTCTTCGCACTCGTTCGTAAACTTCACAGAACAGAATACACGGTTATGAATCTCATGAAACTGCAAGCGAGTTGCCGCTCGTTTTATGTAGAAAATATAGACTCGAACAATAGAAATATTTTTGTAAAGAATAGTTCACTTGTACTCAAAATAAATAAACAGTTTGGTTCTTCTTAGACTTCTTCTTTCTACGTTGCCAATAAATCTTTGTTATTAAAGGCTATTACTGCCATTATGAAGTAGGTAAATAATACGTTTTACAGTTTTCGTTATGAATTTGGTGATGTAATAAAATGGTAGATTTTCCAGTGAGTTTTTGTGATTTAACAGAATCTGTGTTCCATGTTATTATTTCGAAATCTATTCACTTGTGTGCAAATAATCAACCTATATTACGAAAAATTCTACCAAAATAACGCAATATAGAGTCAAATAATGTAAGCTTATGAATAAAAAAATAAAATCACCACATGACAGACTACGAGATCGCCAAGACCTCCCCAATAATATATTTAAAAAAAAGATCTGCTTAAAACCCATAAACATAGCATGGTCATAGGGCTTTATCTAATGCCCGCCTGGTTAGCTACCATCCTCAAGTTGAAAATCTGTCGCCAAAAACCAATAGGTATGTTCCAGCAGCTGAACTTGAGAGTTAGTTTTCCATTAATTAGCCTTAGCATGCTACCATCTTGGGCTACAACGTCACTTAAGGTCAGCTGATATTTTGGTCCGAATGATAAACCTATAACGATAAAAAAGACAGTTTAAAAGTTGATTTCATTGAAGGCAATTCTTAATGAGAACGGTTAATAATAAGTTACCATTTGTGAAAGTTGAGTTAGAACGCTTCGTGTGCCAGTGTAAGTTAACCACCAAGCACCTCCGGTCGGAATACGGAATACATAATATCTGGATAACAAAGCTGCGCGCGGTGTTTTATATACAAAAAACACCTATCTAGGTAAATTTGAAATGTAAAACATTATTTATATGGAAAGTTTCATCGAAGTCGTTGGAGCTGTTTCCAAGAAACCAATTACATATATATTTGCTCACTTAATATAATATTAATAATACACATTAGAAAAAAAATCAGAGATTATTAGATATTTTAATTCAGTGGGGTCAAATTTCCACACTTAGAAAATTATTGTAATGTTGGTTAAAGAGTTCTAAAATAAAAGTAATAAAACTCGACAAACGCATTTTTTACTTTTATCAAACGTAATTGGACATGCGTATGATTTGGGTTCACGTCGATGGAAGGTCTCTCTAACTTATCTAAAATAAAACGGGCTTTGGCTTCCGAGAAAGGTCATTTTAATAAAGTTTCTTTCTATTTCTATAAGATTTTGAAAAATGATTTATTTTTAAAATGATTAGTCGTTTCAATTAAAACTTTTTGTACAAATCCAAATTACAACAAAATAGGTACCAAAATATGTACGATTGTTAGGTTAAAATTTCGTACAGAAATAACATTTTAATTTAATGAAATATTCTAATAAATAATTTTATTTAGGATATTTATTTAATCAACATTAGTAAAGAAAAAAATCGGATAAATGCGAGTTGTACTCACGCACTGAGAATTTCGATACACAGCACAATAAATTTGTGTAATATATTTACCAAAAATGTGTTTTCTTTCATTCATTTCGAGTCCTAAGAGTGAGCATAACTCAAACTTGCCCAGTTTTTATTATTTATTGTTCTAATTTAGGGTTCTCACTAAAATTACATAAATATTCACGTTGTTGTGTATCATCGTTTTTAAATAATGTAACAAAAAAAATTTGTGCCATCGTGGGACTTCCCTCAAGACTGAAGTTACTAAAATATGATTTTTATGCCAACATTAATATTCAAGAACTAATTAAAATTTATCTACGTAAAAGATTTTACGCTGATAGTTCAACTGATTGACCATTTCGTAAAAGAATCATTATATTAATACGTGAAGCAAAAACTTTCTACCCCTTTTTAAGCATATTGCGTGCACGGAAGACTGTGAGATTTGTCATGGTTAAAGTTTATATGGAGAACTAGTGCATAAAGCTAAAATTTATCTATAATATCTGTTACTAATATATTAACTTAATTAATACTGCGAATCCTAACCTGACCATTGCCATTGAACTTGACCTCCCAAAAATATTGACATTGTTACTCAACGAAAAGTGACAGCAAGTGATGTAGATAATATTCATTGTATTAATTACAGCAGCACGACTGTGGAATTCGCTTCCTATCAATATCCAACTGGCCAACTCTCGAAATTCCTTCAAGTATTCGCTACGTAGGTTTTACTTGGAGCAATTGAATACTTCTTAATAATATACAAGGTGTCCAGAAAGGGTATCGGGTATGTTAAAATATTAGTATTAAAGCAATGTAATTACATCCATAATAAAGATAAAGTTTTATAGTCTATGGTCAATATTCAATATGGCCTCTCTCTCTCTGGTGTGTTAGCGTGTAGCTGTCATATTGTGGCTTGTAAAAGTAAATTAATAAAGAAAACATTTTGCTTCAGATCTGTATATTTTATTTTAATTGTAACAGGGTATTTGTAAGTTCAATGAAACAAAAATTATTTGTATGCAATAAAAAAGTTTATTGTTTATTATTAGCAAATGAATTGGAGAATTATTTGGAAAAGATGATGTTATCCAAATGATGACCGTTACGTTCCTGGCACTCTTCTAAACGGAAACGAAGATTGGCGATAACACGTTGATACATAGCTATCGATATTGCTGCCATTTCTGACCTGATGTTTTGCTTTAACTGGGTTAGATTCGTCGGATTGTTTTGATAAACCTTACTTTTAAGGTATCCCCATGCAAAATAGTCAAGCGGGCTAAGGTCGGGGCTTCTGGGAGGCCAGTTGATGTTACCCCTTCGCGAAATGACTTTATAAGGGAATAATTCATTAACAACTTCCATTGAGTAATTTGAGGTATGGCAAGTGGCCCCATCTTGCTGGAACCACGTTCTTGAGTTGAAACCTGCAAACTCCTGCAACTCTGGGACCAAAAAATTTCGCAACATATCGCAATAACGGTCACTATTCACATTAATTGCTCGGCCTCGTTGATCTTCATGAAAATAAGGACCAATTATGCCTTTAGCAGACATAGCGGCCCAAACAACGACCTTTGGGCCATGCAGGGGTCGTTCATGCTTTCGTCTCGGATTCTCCACTGCCCAGTACCGACAATTCTGCTTATTAACATGACCATTCAGGTGAAAATTTGCTTCGTCACTGAACAGTATGTTGTTAAAGTTGTTAAATCGCTGCAGCATTTCGTTCGCAAAATTCAGTCGATTAGCATAGTCCGTATCCTTCAATTCTTGAACCAATTGAATTTTATAAGCTTTTAGATGTAAGTCTTTCTTTAAAATCGAATGTAAAGACGATTTTTTGATGTTCAACGCTTGGCTTCGCTTTCGGATGGATAAAGACGGATTTTGACGAACCGACGCCTCAACTTCTTCAATTGTTTCTTCATCGCGAACTGAACGAGGACGACCAGAGTTTTGAATTTTAACTGTCGCACCTGTATTCTCGAACATCCTGATCCATTTCCTAATGCTATCGTCATTTGGCGCGTGGCGTGTACGATATTCCGCACGATAGAGACGTTGAGCAGTCACTATTGAATCACCATTACGATAATACGCTCGTACGCAAAATGAGCGATGCGTCCCCGAGTACTGTTCCATCGTGACTAAAACTCCACAAAATGGCGGACGCCACGAACCCCTCCCCGCACCCTTTAGATGCCCTGTTTCGAATATGGCGCGAAAACAAACACCCGATACCCTTTCTGGACACCTGTTATAATCTTAATAATCGTTATAATCTTTTTTTTTCACTTAACATTATGCACACCTTGCATATACCTTTCCCTTGCTCCCTTGGAAGACTGGCAGAGAATGCTTTTTAGCATTAAGTCCTCCATTTGTACTTTTTTTTTGTGCAATAAAGAATATTTATACTATATTATTATTGCAAGAGTTAATTTAATTAATTCCGTTCGAAAATAAGCCAGAGCTTCAATAATAACAGCGAGTGACGCTGCTGCAGTGGCACGTCATTTAACTTGTTGACGTTTCAGCGGTCTGCAAATTTGTGAATAATTGAAATACGTAGCATAAAATGTTTATTTAAAATATTTTAAAAATATCTTCACTAATATTGACGTTTTTAACTCTTTTTAGGCTGCACTTAACGTAAAATATCGTTTAGTAAAATTTATAGTTAAACTTTTTTCTATTTATTTTTATATAATTCAGTACTAATTATTATAATTATTTTAATAACATAAAATATATAAAATAGATAACAATTTCTTTAGGAAAAAAAAAAATTGAGTGTGTACTTGGCGTAAGTATAAGTATGACTGTATTTATATTATACTCTACATTTTAACATTTGTTGTTTAGTAATGATCATGATACAAGCTACTAAATTTTCAAAAACGTTTTGTTTCAAACACTCGTAAAGTTTACATACACAATTTTGTTGGCACGCGATATTAAACAACACTCTGTATAAGATATTTATATAAAGTGGAAGTAAAGTTTTACCTTTTTAAATTGTTAATTAAGTTATATCTAAAATTGTTTTATATTGAGAATTAAGTTTTACCTAAAATTTTATTATATTGTAAATTACTGGGAGTCGTTGGGTGCAGGCCGCACAAGATCAGTCGCTCTGGAGATCTATGGGGGAGGCCTATGTTCAGCAGTGGTCGTCCTGCGGCTGAAATGATGATGATCATGAAATTACTTAAAAAATATCTTCACGTGGGTTAATATACATCCGCAGTCAAAGACATTCCAAAGCTAATACTCGAGCTTCCTAACCCTTATCCACTATGTGGTTTGGATACAATGACACAGTTAATAAAAGGGAACTCCCATTCGAAAACAATATAACAATGGTTGGGATTATTTAATTCTGGCGCTTAACGACATTCGGATGTAGTTGGTAGTTATTATACACTGATTTCGTTGTCTTCAAAACAATGGACCCTTTCTGAGGCCTTTCTTGAGTGACAAATGGAAGGTATAGTTCCTTAATCCGTAGGATGTTTGTTTTTGAATGTGTGTGCAATATACGGAATTATATTATGCCTAACATCATAATCATATTGCTCTTTCAATTAAAAGTATATGTATTTTGAAAATTAAAAATGTTATTAAATTAAAGATAAATAAAACCAAAATCAATTTTAATGAATAAAACTTCTCAATCGTGGACAACGTACGCAAAGCAAAAACATTGACTAAATACATTTTAACATGGAAAGATGATAAACACACAAACGAATCTGTTCTGGGCAAGACACAGCTTCATTACCACAATTATCTCACTAACATTCTTAAAAATAAGCGGCTGTGATTGTTTGCTGGGATAAGTACATTAAATGAAACGTACTTCTTTGCCAAGAGAAATCCTATCTACTCGAAGAAGTTGCAAATGTAAAGAGTCCACAGTGCAAGAAAAAAAGATGGAGAATAATTTTAAGGCAGTCCATGCTTCGCTTTAAAGTTTATGTGAAGTGTGTCATGTTGTATTTGATATCTGAAGCTGCCAACGGGAGGAGCTGGCTGAGAATCGTTATTAGTAGTGTTGCCTGATTCATTAAGGTCAATCAAAGAATGACGAGTGAAGCCTGGTCTCAATTATTAAAAGCAAAACGCATGATTTGTCACAAGTAGCCCTCAAACGTCTGTCTATATAGGACAATTGTAGTAAATGTGGTCGAGGTATCCTCTGCCGTATCGCTCGCTCTCTTTATTCATGAAAGCAAGTGTTGTCATGATACTACTTAACGTATCACTCTCTTTATTCATGAACGCAAGTGTTGTCATGATACTACTTAACGTATCGCTCTCTTCATTCATAAACAAAAGCTTGCTATATATTAAGTTAAAATTTTTTTTACATTATTTTATTTTTTTATACTTTTTAGGGGTTTGAAGTTAACAAGGAACCTTTATAATTTTGCTATGTGTCTGTCTGTCCGTGGCTTAGATCAGAAATGTAATACTACAAAGCTGTAATTCGATATGGGGGTATACATAATAGGTCGGGGAAAAAGTTTCTTCCTATTTTTATATGAAAACTCAAGACATTTTTTTTTTTCAAAGTTTATTTACATTTATTTACAGTATATATGTGCCGTTTTATTCCATGACTTTCTGCCATTTTGTAGGTGTAGAGACCATGATCCCGTTGCTGTAGAAACTATGGGACTTCTGATCAAAAAAACGCGACAAATAGTTTTGGCAGTCCTCTTTTGATGTTAACCTTACAGAACCTAAAGAATTCTGAAGAGACCGAAACTGGTGAAAATCTGAAGACGCTAGATTAGGGCTATATGGTAGATGCATTAACACCTCCCAGCCAAACTCTCTTAATTTTTGCTCAGTGGCTAAAGATGTATGTGGTCTAGCGTTATCGTGATGAAAGACCACACCCTTCATGTTGATCAATTCCGACCACTTTCTCTCAACTGCTTCCTTTAATTTCATCAGTTATTCGCAGTAGAGATCCCAATCGATGGTTTTGCCGGGCGGTAAAAGCTCACAACGAACAATGCCCTTCCAGTCCCACTATACACACAGCATCACTTTATTTCGAGTTAACCCAGGTTTACCCACAGTCTGTGAAGCATGGCCGACCTTAGCCCACGACCTATCTCCCTTTTTCGCACTTTCTTGCTGTACGTCATCCAATTTTCATCGCCAGTTATCAATCTGTTCAAAAACGGCTCGGTTTCATTACGTCTCAATAATGAATCGTTCATTAGGTTTCTTTCAGTGAGCTCATGTGGCACCCAAATATCAAGCTTTTTGGTATAGCTAGCTTTCTTCAAATGGGTTAAAACTGTTTTGTGATCAATTTCCAGTTGTTTAGCTACATCATAACTACCAATATGCCGATCATGTTCCACTTTTTCAATAATGGCGTCCATTTTATTCGTAACAGGGTGACCAGAGCGAGGTGCATCTTTAACATCAAAATTTCCAGACTGAAAACCTTTGAACCAACTTTGTGCTACTTTTACTGACACTACATTAGGTCCTTCTAATAATATTTTAAAATGTATCGAATTTCTTCATTAGATTCATTCATTTTTACAGAAAGAAAACAAATGAAAAATAGCGGGAACCAACTTTTTTTTTTTTATGTTATCTTTTTAATGTTACAATAACCAGCCAGATACAAATAGTACAGCCAAAGAAATTTTATAACAAGTTTATACCTACGTTATGCGAAAACACTTTATCCCCGAAGTAATAATAATCACGCCAACAGAGTGGTAAAAAAAATATTTTAAAGATACCTTCTGTACATGTAAAGTGGGAATTTCTTTCTCGTCTATACCATCATGTGTGGTGCTGTTAGATAGGTTATACAAAAATAATATAACTTTTCGATTCAGGGAACAGTTTGTGAAATATTAAGATTAAAGTGCTAATTTTTGTTAGAGTCAAGTGTTCCCGTCTCTTGCCAGCTAAATGGTTGGTTTTGGATGTGTGAAAAAATTCATCATAATAGTATATATAATGGTGTTAAAACAAAAACTATTAAAGTTTAGTAGGTTTTGAAAGTTAACGAGTAATAATCATACAATTTATAAAATGTACTTGCAGAAGTAATTTCGTACAAATTCCATTGAAAATAACTTAAATCCACCTCTCTAAGTCTGCATATTGTGACATGCAACTACGAAACCCTACACTGCGCGTAGCTTGACATGCAACTGAATTTTTTTTTATTTACAAGAGTCTGCTTTTCATGCCGAAAAGAACGTGGGACATAGTTCAATATGCAGACTTAATGCAATTTGAAAGACGCTCTATTTCTTTATCTATATCTTTTTCTTTATCTTAATAATAATAATATTTTAGTACATTATTAATTATTGACATTATGTTTAAAAATCAATACAAGTAGTATTTATAATTTTTATCTGATTTTATTATTTGCAGGTCTCTGACGCCTCTAAAACATTTTTCAATTATTTTAACTTTTTATAGTCATCTCTAAAAACCATTCATTTTGCGTTTTCAACATATAAATTGTAGTAGTAAAGCTTTTCTCATTTTTTATCTTCACTAAATTAAAATAAAAAAAATCACGTCGTACAACTTGCTCGGTGAAACACTCATTCGTGTGTTAACAAAAGTCGAGTCCGTTTGAATTCTCTTGTCCCACATGAGCCTAAAAGGCCTTCAGGGTAACCGCAGATACGTCAAGTAACTAACACGAACTCGCTAAATTGACTTACTTACTTTAATTAACAGTAAGTAATGTATTAACTCGTTTAAGATTTCACGTAACTGTTCTGTTTGTAAAGGTCTAAAATATAATCTGTTTTATATAATTTATCTTGTGAATTTTCGTCAAAACTTTTCCGCCGCTTGTTAAAATGTACTAATGATCTACTGTTCGTACTATAGACTAGTGACAGCTACTATTGACTTACATGCACTGCATAAGCAGGCAACGACAAGCTTGAAGGGACAGTTTCGCTCGACCCCTCACATAGCTTAGTTACTGATTCCGTAGTAGGTACGTGATTTGTAGTCAGACATTGTTCTTCTACGAATACAACAATTAATAAAATTGAAGTGTCTGTTTTCAATGCCAAAATAACAGCTTTTACTAAATGGATATGAAAGTCTAAACGAAACCTACAACAAAAACACATTTTTTTTTAATTTTTGTCTGTTTATCTATTTGTTTCGGGTAATCTACGAAACGGTTGGACCGATTTTAACGAAGCTTTCACTAGTAGATAGCTGATTTTATAGGGAGTAACTTAGGCTACTTTTATTTCTGAATAAGAGTTAGGGTTCTGCACAAATAAAAAAAACTGGTCATGGAGAATAAATTCTGGCTCTTAAATGGCTTACGCTGAGTAAACCATAAGAGATATAGCAAATTAATGTACCTAATAGTTGTAGACTTTAAAAAGACCTACAAAAAAGTCAGGGAGAGTATACATCTATCTTCTAAAGAACACCCACAATAAGCACTTTTGTCTTTAAAATAGCCGGGAGCGGGGAGCAAGATTCGCGGGGCATTCTTTGGTCCACGTGAGTGAAGCCGCGGCCACAGCTAGTAATATAAAAATAGGAAGGAATTATTTGTTAATTTGAAGCGCTAATCTCTGTATCTACCAATAAAAAATGTTAAATTTTTTCTGCATTTCATAGTTGTTTATTGAGGTAGGTTATAAGTTCATGCCACGATCCTAGGGAGCGGAGCCGTAACCACCATGTACGTCAAGAAATCGGGCAACCTGTACGCAAGTAAGAGAAGTAAGAACAACGAGAAGGGTACACTTGCGGCACCGCGGTATAGAGTTGTAGCGTTGTGCCAGTTCCAGCTCCCACTTCAACTACCACAACTAATACAGAGCGAAGAACACGGAGTGGGCGCATAATAAAGAAACCAAATTTTTATCGCCCGTAGTCACGGCCTGAGCGGGGGAATGATGTAGTGTACGCTCCGCTTATTAAATCTATACCGCGGTACAAGATGTGACGTCATGATACTCGTACCATAACCGCGGCTAGCAACAGCGCGTGATGCGATGCGACGTGTGCCGCACTTCAGAGCTAGACGATCACTTGTAGCGCACCGTAGTTGACTTGCCGCCATTTCTAATATCCTGATGTTTAATTTAATTATCACAATACATCTCTTATAATATTTATAATTTATTAGTTCAAGTGACCCTTTTAATGTGGAGGTGGATTACCACCATGGTGATTATTAATCAACCCCACAGAGTTCATCGAATAAGTTTAAAATAAGTAGCTGAAGATGGTTGACTCTAACAGCTATTATTTAGAGAAGGCAGCGCGTACAATGCGCTTATACATTACTTATTTTTATATTTAGTTTACATCTAATCAAGATATGCAAACCTATTATAGGCACCCACTAGATTTACAAAAATATTGTAACCAATGTGGAAATATGATCTTGACTTGGTCGATAAATTATACAGAAATATTAAACAAACTGTATATTGCTTTAATACTTTACATATTGGTCAATAATCTGCAAGCATAACGTCTTAATACAACTTCTAGTAGAATGCTCCGCACCTCTCAGCTCCCCGAGTTTTATAGGAAAACGCCGCCGCACGGACGCAATGCTACACCGCGAGCGATCCTATGATGTAACATGACATAAAGTCAGTTGAGAATCTTCAAATGATGGTACAATATAAATACAATAATTGCGATCTAGCAACACAAGCTTCCAGGGAAAATTATTAATAAAAATAATGAAATATAAAGATTTCAGGACGTACAAAGTATGAAATGTCAACATTGTACATGAATAAAAGAAATGAATTCAAATGAATAAACATAATTTAATTCAATTAATGGAATTTTTAACAAAAAAAAAAAGAAGTTAAAATGAGACGAAATTCAATTATAATTGGATTTTTGTTTCAGAAATAAAATAATTTTTCATTTAGTTAATATTATTGAAGTATGATAAGTATTAATGTATTTATTTGAAGAGTCCTTAAGAAGGTATAGATACTGTATAGTTTGATGCACTTATTTTTTAATGATTGTGTTAATTGTTGGTTACCAGCTACATACAGTAAAATCACATAAAAAAACTATTTCTCAAGTAAAACTAGATACAACAAAAAAAAGTGGAATTAAAAACAATCATTGTACTATTTAGTTTATAAGTAGACCACAAACAGCTAAAGTTCTTGATGCATTAGACTTAAAGTAAAAGAAAAGTTTCACAGGCTAAAACTCAGAAGGAGAAGCGATAAAACAACTTCACCTTTTACTTTGTGAACGAGTTGTGTTATTTGTTTTCGAATGTAACATTTATTTGCACATGTATTACATCTATGTATTTATTAAGGATTCCGAGGTTGAATAATTATATATTATAATTTTTTGAAGACAAACATAACGTATTAATATCTCCGGTACCTTGAAATAAAATAAACCACCTTCACAGCCTTTTTTATTTCCACGGAGTAAAATGACATTTCATATGTTGCTAGTTTAATGTGTTTTTAAAAACTGATGTCACCAATCGGTACTAATCAGTACGAGTAAATTATTGATATTTTGTCCAGAAAAAAGAACCCTCAATTTAGTATTTAACATCCTAAGATTCAAATAATTGTAACGTAAAGTGTAACGTGAAACGATGATGTCATAGCAAAGTCTGACATCACCTTGATTCTCATGAGTGGAACCTACAATGGACCAGAAATTTAGTTCAAATGGACCATCAACAGTCGAAAAAAAGATTAACAATGCCTTAATCGGAGAACTCTAAGAAGAAAATGAGGCAACATCTCCTTAGATAATACTAGGCCGAGAAGGAGGCTGTCATTTTTTAATGACGTTAACAATGTTAATGAACTTTTAACTTCTTTGTTGAAGCTTTGGAAATTATATTTATATTAATCGATATCGTTTTTATTTAGCAGGGAAACCCGGGCTTTTTTGCTTGTATATAGATTTACCAACACAGCGTGATAGTAATAAAATTGTTTAAAAATGTTATCGCTCTAAATGTGGTCGTAAAAATGACCGCATGTATATTTATAGGACAGTACAAGTTGTAAAATGTTGCGAGTTGTTACTGTTTGCATAGAGATAAGTTATCAATTATGTATGGCTTAGGGTACAACATAATGGCGTAGTGAATTTTTCTTTACTGATATCTAAGGATGAGCCCACCTTAACTTCCTAAGGCCGTCCGAAATCATGGTCGCAATAATCAAATGATCTCGGACACCTCACTTGACACAGTCGACCACGACCTTCGTTTACGCAGTTGCTCGTGAGAAAACGTGATAAGCACGAAACAACCGGGTGTGTAAGTAGTTTTTAAGGTTTTTTTTGCTATGATAGAGGTGTTGGAACATTTAAAAAAGTTTATAGCTGAAATGAAATTAAAAAGCTGACCTGTGCAAAGATGGTGCTGCTTACATTTTTATTTATTTATTTAAGATTGACTGTTGACTGTTGGAAACAATCATTCATTAAAAAATACATAAATAATAACAAATACAGGTAACAAGATCAATTAACAACTAATTATACCTAATCTCAGCATGTATAAAATCAAATAAATTAGTTATTCAAATTAAAATATACCTAAAATATTAATATACATATATGCATATATAGGAAAAAAAACATTAAAATACATAATTTCAAATCAATATCAATACATAGTATAAAGTCGCTGTTCATGTCTGTTCGGTTGTACGCTTCTTCTAAACCACATAACGGATATTTATACGGTTATACACATATATACAATATAAATACAGTAAATTCCAATGAAGTATTTAGTATATTTATAGTAGAGATTTTTTTTTTTTTTTTTAATCAAGTCGTAAAGTACGCTTACACGGCTTAAGCTACCTAAGCCTAATGAGATACATCAAAATAACATTCTAAAGAATTGTAGTTCTCCAAAAAGCCTAGAGAAAAATCCGCGATGGTCCATCTCCTCCTCCTTCGTTGTATACATTTTCTAATAAAACAAAACCATAACTTATTTAACTTTTAATATATGTTATTTGAGTCATCACTTTTGGTGAAGAAAAGAGAGATATTGCGCTGCAACAAAAAAAAGGTGGGAAGTAATACATACAGATATCAAGAATTACGTTCACTGATGAGGCAGGTAGTCTTTTTAAATCAATTTCCTGTTTTTATTAAACATAAAAGAATACATATTATATTATACTAAAAATATTATTTATTAATACTACGATTAATACTGGGTCGAGGCTGACATATGTAAATTGCATATAACAGAGACCAATTTAAAAAAAAAAATCCAACTCCAATGATTTTGAAGAATTCTCTGGTGTAGCCCGAAGTTGAAGATCCAATACCAATGAAATTAAAATGGGATAACCCTTGAGGTTTACCCTTTAGCATACTCTTTAATATACTTATTTACTTATATACACTTTTATATACTTTATTTACCCTTTAATATACTCAATTGAAGAGTTAATTTCTATAGCGCGATGTAGGATGCGTCGTATGTGGCTCGATAGATATCGCTATTTAGATGTCGCTACAACCCTATCCAACAAAAAAATAATCATCCAAATTAGTATATAAACAAAGAAGTTATGACTGAATATTCATAACATATATACATTCGAATTGAGTGTGTAATCTCTGTGTTTTTTTAAAATCAGTTAAAAAGACTAAATTTTAAGAATAAAAAAAGAAAAGGATCCTTTTTCGGAAGTAGAAAATGCCAAAGAACGGATATAAAATAAACGTAAGTTAAATGTTTTACGGAACCAAGGATACATAAACGGGTCTCGTTCGACATCAATTTATTCACCGGTTATTGCCGACAGTAAATTCATATTTACGATGCGTAATGCAAGCTTGCATGGTCAATGTGGACTGCATTCGTTTCGATACTATCTTTTCTAATAAATAATTTACGAAATAGTTTCAATTGAATGAGTTTTTATAGTTTTATTTATCTAAATATTAACAGATTTTTAAACTGCCTCAATAGCCTAATGGTTCTGAGTGCGACTGCTATGCTCGAGGTCCTGGGTCGATTCCCAAGTCGAGCGAAGTGTTTGTTATTGGGGTTTTCTATGATTTTTTCAGTAGCAGCTCGGAGTTTTGCTTTGTGCTTGATTAATGGCAATAGGCTCGCTCCCTATTAAATGGAACCTAAAAACATACTCGGCGTACTGTGTCAATGTTTTTAAGCCTTCGTAAAATTTTCCAATATACAAAGTGAGGTCTTCTGACGAGATGGTGGCTCCCTTGTCAGAACTATCTAAGGAATTTTTGTGACACCTCAAAAAGCATGTTTCCGCTTTATATTTATAATCCACTTCAGTAATGCAAAACAACCAAACTATATAACGCAAAATGCCACCAATATTATACAGGGTCAAAAACCACATGTCACTTCAAGATCTCGCTAAAAACTATATAACGCAAAATGCCACCAATATTATATAATACAGGGTCAAAACCACATGTCACTTCAAGATCTCGCTAAAAACTATATAACCCAAAATGCCACCAATATTATATAATACAGGGTCAAAACCACATGTCACTTCAAGATCTCGCTAAAAACTATATAACTCAAAATGCCACCAATATTATATAATACAGGGTCAAAAACCACATGTCACTTCAAGATCTCGCTAAAAACTCCTCGATGTTACTTTATTACATATCACACAACTTTATTTATCGCCTTTAAAGGCTTATGATAAAAGTCTCGGTTAATGCTAAGTTATTTTCAGGTCAAACGTAATGATTATCAGATAATCAAGACGGATGGTGGGGATCTGGACAACCTAGGTCACAACCACAATACACTTATTGATAAACATCTCACAGTGGCATTCTTTTGTTTTATCGCGTTTTGGGATCAACCAGTATCGAAAAGCTTGCAGGCCAACATGACGGTCTCGACCGTCGAAATATTAACGATGTCTCGATGATCGCCCGTGCTGTCAATTTGCAGTGATAATATAAAAGAAAACATCAGTTAATAAAACTAATCCGTGATTCATTTTCAATTTTTTCAGTTATCTATTATAATTTGTTATAAAAATGAGTTTTTCCAAAGACACAACATTAACTGTGCAGCATTTTCCCCCTCGGGAGAGATAATTACTAGAGAAACAAACAAAATAATATGAGAGTTAGTTTGCGGTTAGAGCTTGCGTTCGTATAAGATTTTTATAAAATATTGTTTTACATTGCTAAAATACTTACATATATATATTTTATAATTATTTGGTTAATTTATTTCTGGATAGTAATGGTAGCGTATACGGTCAACGTGTAGATCGACGTGAGTTCGAATCCCTGGAATGAGCCCAACCTTTCGGTTTTCGGTGAAAGGAAACAAGGTAGCGTTTTCTAAAACCCGCTACAACTCTAAAATTGAAAATCTGTCGCCAAGCACATATAGCTGTGTTGCGGCAGCTGCACTTACGGGTCAGTCCACCCACTGTGTTTAACGTGTACCATCTTGTGTCAGATCGTCACTTAACATCTGGTGAGAGGGTAGCCAAACGCTAAATCTAAAATGAAATAAAAATAAAATTTTGGTTTGTTACTACTCAAGCAAAAGCGTCTAAACTTTATGACATTCGAAACTATGCATTTTACATTATGATTATATGTTCATTATGAAAATTTAGGAAATAAGTAAATCTGTAGATCTATTTATACAATCATGATTTCAATTTATTATTTACAATTCTTATACATAGTATAACAATTATGAAATACTTCTCGTGTGCAAAATTTCATGCAAATTGGTTGGGAATTATCATAAATTTCTTATTAAGAACTTTTTTCGATTTATAAAAGTATTATTAACCATTATTAAAGCCCATCAATTGAATAATGACATAAGCGACTACATAATTTTATTGAACTCAAAAAAGCTGTATATATCTGGAAAGTTTAACAAAACATCTTATACAAACAATACTACAGATTTATAAATAAAGATAAAATTTTGCATGTTAGAAATATACACTTGTTAGAACTACATAATGTTACAAGGACCAGCGTAGGCGCCACCTCCACGAGCGAGTGTGTCGCCACGATCCTGCCATGCTCTCATCGAGTGATCTTCACGAGACGATTATTCTTCCGCCTGCGCATCGTCACGACTCGTCGCGAGTCGCAAACGATTGATGCGTGTCCTCCACAACAAGTTATTTTGTTGAAAAGAGTTCAATTTGGTGACAGACAACAGCGAAATCAGAAGTGTCAATAGGGTAAGCATGTAGCAACTACACTACACTATACTGTGTTATAAACGCATGCGGAACCGCAGCCACAACCTAGTATATTTGTATTATCCAAAGAACATGATTTTCGTTACTGTTCATGTAAATTACAGATGAAACATCATAGGGGTCAACTACATATATGTCTAGATATTATATATTAGGTCGGGGAAAAAGTGTTTTCGCATAACGTAGGTATAAACTTCCTTGGCTGTACTATTTTATCTGGCTGGTTTTGGTAACATTTAAAAGGTTACATTAAAAAAAAAAATGTTGTCTCCCGCTATTTTTCATTTGTTTTTCTTTCTGTAAAAATGAGTGAATCTAATGAAGAAATTCGATACATTTTAAGACATTACTACAAAAAAGGCAAAAATGCAACTCAAGCAGCGAAAAAAATTTGTGATGTTTGTGGACTTAATGCAGTGTCAGTAAAAGTAACACGAAGTTGGTTCAAACGTTTTCAGTACGGAAATTTTGACGTTAAAGATGCACCACGCTCTGGTCGCCCTGTTACGAATAAAATGGACGCCATTTTTGAAAAAGTGGAACAAGATCGGCATATCTGTAGTTACGATATAGCTGAAGAACTGGAAATTGACCACAAAACAGTTTTAACACATTTGAAAAAAGCTGTCTATACCAAAAAGTGCGATATTTGGGTGCCACACGAGCTCACTGAAAGAAACCTAACGAACCGTGTACTCATTTGCGATTCATTATTTAGACGTATTGAAACCGAGCCGTTTTTGTAGAGATTGATAACTGGCGATGAAAAGTGTATCACATACTACAAGAACGTGCGAAAAAGGACGTGGTCTAAATTCGGCCAGGCTTCACGGACTGTGGCTAAACCTGGACTATCTCGAAATAAAGTGATGCTGTGTGTATGGTGGGACTGGAAGGGCATTGTTCATTATAAGCTTTTACCGCCCAGCAAAACCATCGATTTGGATCTCTGCTGCTGCCTACAACTGATGAGATTAAAGAAAGCAGTTGAGAGAAAGCGGCCGGAATTGATCAACAGGAAAGGTGTGGTCTTTCATCACGATAACGCTAGACCACACATATCTTTAGCCACTCAGTAAAAATTAAGAGAGTTTGGCTGGGAGGTGTTAGTGCATCCATCATATAGCCCTGACCTTGCACCTTTAGATTTTCCACCTGTTTCGGTCTCTTCAGAATTCTTTAGGTTCTATAAGGTTAACATCAAGAGAGGACTGCCAAAAAAACTATTTGTCGTGTTTTTTTGATCAGAAGTCCCAAAGTTTCTACAGCAACGGGATCATGTCTCTACCTACAAAATGGCAGAAAGTCATCGAAAAAAACGGCACATATTACACCCTACACAACTACAATGCTTGCAACTACATTGTGTACAATGTTACACAATGTACCGCCATTCTGAAACACTGCAGTAACCTTAAAGATTTTATAATAAATGAAGCTACGCTGACGCAGACAATATACTGGGTAAAGTACCCTAACTTTTAAGTTTTTAAATTCTATTGTATAAAGTTTTGTTTGGGTTTCATTGGTACTAGTATTTTGTTTTCTGTATTATTAAACATCTTTAGTTTAACCTACGTAACTTTGTAATTATGTTACGTAATTTTTAACGGGTTCCTCGCGATACAGCCGAAGCCTAGTGCAAAATTTTTATAAATTGTGATACCTAATAAACGATTATCTTATCTTATAATATGTTATCTTCTGTTTTCCGGCGAGTGCGTTACGAGTTGAGTTGTGTCTCGCGGCGGGCACCATCCACCGACTCGTCATATTAAATAAGATACTATTTTATAAAAGTCTGAAAATCTTGTAGATGTTATTATGAAATTCGTACTATTATAATTACTTAGTATTCGTACTATTAGCTTGCAGTATTCTCTGGGTGCGATTTCAATAGGTGTGCTATGTGATCGCTTGCACCTTATAAACAGAAAACAACCGGCATGACGTCGATCTCGCTCGAGCTGTTTGGATACTGGAAACCTTAGTTAATAAGTCAACCACAAAAACACTAATACTCGACCGTACGGTACTAAGTATCGTCTCGCTAAGTATTACACTAGATCGTTCTCAATTACATAGATAGAAAAATCATTGTAAAACTATAGCAAAAAAACTAATATTAACATTTTCATTTTCAAATGTTATTGTAGGTACTGAATTCAGTATTTTTGTTTCATTACCTCCGGGGTTACGTGCGCCGTGTAAAATGATAATGTTTATGTGGATGTAGGTAGTTTCAACTATATCCTAAACTAACAGAGGATTAAATGGGATTGTCAACATTCCTTACTAACTTATAAATACAATACTCCATTAACACAAAGGAAGGTTGTTTAGAATCCCGCGCAAACATAACCGACATCTCCTTTTGATATTACTTAGAGAAAACTGTGACATTTATAGCATTTTATTTGATAAAAAAGGTGACGGGATTTTGTCTGATAAGTACAGTACAATATAAAACAAAGTCTGTCACGGTGGGTTCGGCAACCCATCGCCGGTCGATGATATTATGCTGTTATGCTGACTTGCGAACCTCTCGACCAAAGCGTGCCACTATGATGGATACACTTAATGTATTGTGGGAGCAATCTAGTCTAACACCACTTCATTATACCGTTATGGTTTTACTTGTATAAATTAAGAAAAAGTATGGCTTTGCAAATTGATCTTCCATAAAGCATCCGCAATAAAAAAAAACTTGGTGAAATCTTATGAACTAAATTTTCTGAAAGTATGATTCAAACAGTCTTCGCAACTTGCTCTTCTGCATTTCTTACAGTACGTACAAACAATAAGAATAGAATACTAAGGGTCACGGATATAATTCGATGGACGTCGTCTTCATTAACAAAAATGATAGTAATATTACAAATGCATATCAGAAAAGCTAAAATATTTAGATGTACTATGAAAGGTTTGGTTTTACTTAAAGTTTCACATACCATGATATCCTTAAGTTTACAAATCTTATTTTCCATAAGCAAAACTAAAAAAGCAATACTGACTTTGAATCTTTTGATGTGCAATGCCTTTTCCATAATGTTTTGATCACCAACGTTAGCTCGTGGCAGTCAATTGCTAAATTCTTTCAGAACGCAAAACTGTCTTCGGTAGTCTGTCATGTCTAATTATTTATTGGCATTTTAAGATTATCACAACTCCAAATAGATGGCGATCTCTCACCTAAGTTATCCCGTGCATGTGTCTTCAATCGACAGCTCGTCTATTGTTTTCTTCAGCACGACGTATGTCTTTATTCTTCAATGAAGGCTATTCCCAGTGGTATATATTTTATTTCTTTAGTTAAATTTGTTAGTTTGCCTCTGTGCCAAAGAGAGGCTTTTCATATCGACACATTTTATGACTCCATATTCCGGTGTCAGTGAATACTACATTGTAACTAGACCCGTGCATCGGAACAATGAATTTATTGTTAAAGTTTCGGTGTAAGGAGGTCGTCCACAGCTTCTGTTACACCGCTTCAGAAAAATATGACGAACCTGTTTTTTAAAGAAAAATTAACAAATTTACATGTGGGTATGTAGGTGTAAATAGGTAACCCACTTTTATCTATCTTTCATCTGTTTCTTTTCGTCAGTTACTAATTTGAAACTGGCGCAAATGCATCTCCGTAAAATCGCTTCAGGCATATCTGTGCAATCGAATATCGTCACACGTTGATGAAGCCTTGAATCACTAGTTGTATTAATTTATTTGTTCCTGTAAATTATTAATAAAAAGTTTTTTTTGTGGCAAGACCATATTATCTCCTTTAATACTTCATCAAAATTAATAATAAATCATATTAAAGTATAAACCATCGTCATAAGTTATCCGCAATTGAGGAAAAACTTCTTCATGGTAATCTTACTGAAAATATATTCAATTAACATATTTTTTTTAGTTATAGGTTCAGCGTTGTGGTCGTGATCTTAAGTGACGATGGTAGTTATTACACGGTAAGCGTAGTGGAAGACTGGCTCTCAAGTGCAGCCGCAATTTTACACATACACATTTTGGTGATTGGCGTTTGATTTTTAACTTGAAGGTGATAGTTAGCCCGGTGGTTTTAGAAATAGGCCTACCACCATGCTATAAGTAGTTTCATCACGATGATATCCTTTATCGGGCGCTCAGGCTCGTTGCAGGATTTCGGACTCATGTCGATCGACGTGGAATCCGTACACGCGACCAATTGAACCATCATTGCTTCATGAAGCGTCATCTGTTAATAATCTATTTAACTAACAATAGATTGTTTACTTTCTAAAGTGTGCGAAATATTCACATGAGTCAGTTAGTAATATATAAAATCATATTATTTTCCTTATGAAAAAGAAGAATATGATGGTTGGTAAAAATTAAGAGGCAAAGGTAATTTAAAGCGTATACGGTGTGCCCGTAGTCCAAAACACTTAAGAAGCAGATGCAGGTGGTATAGCTTATTAAGTATTACCTAAGTTTTAGTCATAGTTATCGTAATTACATCAGTGCATTTAATATTAGGTTCGCTTATCAAATCTGCATTCAACTTAAAGAAATTGCAGAAATCTCTTCTTATACTTTAGCACATTTTTTTCAAATTGTATTTTTTAGCTTTCCACTCTTCGTTTTTAATAGGTACCAGTCATCATTCATAATCGCCCACCTCTGGGCAATACATCAAGGGCTCGATGATGAATAATCATTCATATTCGTAATTCGATTATGAATTATCAATCATAATTGAAATATCTCGATTAAGTAAATTATTCATAATCACTCTCACCTCTAAAAATTATAATGCTATTATTTTTTCTAAACACAACAAATCATGTTCCTAAGTCTAAAGAATAACGACTTGGAAGTTGCTTAATTATCTTCTTTTAGGTTATATATTATAAATACTCATAGCCTAGATTTGTAGTATGTAAACTATGTTAAAAATTGACCTGGTTTGGATGCAATGCATTTCGCGAAGAGTGGGCGAAACATTAAACAGTTTTGACGGCACTAGTTGCGCTAATATAATTCTACAAAAGAGTAAGCGAGATATATTTTCACATTCATTCAATTTCCGTATTTTCACAGCAATAAATATATTTTCTTTCTTTCTTTCTTATATACCTCTCTATATAGTAACTTCACATTAGTTAATTAAATAAGTTACTTTATATGTAGTATATTCCTTACACCTATATGTCTACTATAAGCGCTACATTTAATACGACAATTAAAAGCAATTTATTTATAACTTCGCTTTTTTATTTTTTGTTTGTTTGATTATGTAACTTTTTTCTGCATAATTAGTGTAATTTTAAGTCTAATATACTTTTAACTCACTGGATAACGCATAGCACAAAGAAAAAACAACGGCATACCGACCCCCATAAATATCTCTTCACGTCACACTTGCAGGACTCAATGTTTAAAAAAAAGGAAACACATTGACCGGGTGTTACGTAGCCACCGTAAGAAAAAATAATTTGTTAGTACATTGTGACAACACTGAAACATCATTTGTTTTTTTTTTTTTGTCAATTCGAGTGTAATATGTGGTTGGCGGCCTTGCCGGGCTGTGATTGGCTCCCGCTCACGCGTCCACTCCATCGCGCCGCTCTTCGATTGGTGCGAAGACCGTGGAAAAAGAACATTTAAAAATCAACAAAAATCTATTACATTCATGTCCGGCGGCGGTTTGACGAGCTCCGACCTACTTCTAATAAAAATATAGTACTCTAAACAGTTGTGTGGTGAAAATCTCTTGTGGACATATATACGATTGTGACAATTGAAACCCTATGGACAATTCCTCGTACCGAGGTTCCTAGTCGGATCCGACACCTCACTAAGCGGTGGAACGCGCTTCAACGACACCAGCGTGAGGCTATCATCGCCAAATACAGGTATATCGCCACATATTCCTCGATACCCCGGGAAATTAATTTACGGTTTCATGTTACGGAAAAGGTAAGATATAGAGACATTTTTAGTTCGAGTCAAGATGGGAGTTGCAAAATAACTGTAGCTCCGAAGGCCAACATGTGTACTTATTTTATAGAATAGAGTAAGAAAGGAATTAAATTGAACATCACCTCAGAATATTCACCGTGATACACACACTAGAACACGCGTAGCCAGACAACGTTGCTGCAGCTGAAATGGCTCGATGTATTTAATATAATTTGCATCACAAATAATGCAGTCAGCCTATCCTTAAAATCTGTCCAAGGCGAGGAGGTATTTTGTGGATCTATCCCAGAGTTGCGAAAAATTTACAAATGATTATGCAAATTTACTCATAATATTTACGAAAATAATTCTGGCAGCAATTTTATACTATTAGTTCATTATTAAGCAAATAGTATATTATAAATACCAGGTAAAATATTGCCAGTTATCGTTCATGAAAAAAAAAAAGCCAGGCCAATTAAAGCAAATGTATATTGAAACAGAACGGCGCGAGCGTCCGAGCTGCATTTATAATAGAAAGGTTATTTCACTGCGGCGTCTGTTTATGTTGCATAAACGCCGCCGGAAATTTCAAATTTCCTTTTCTTACTTGACATGTTTAAATTGCATTTTTATGTCGCCGTTGCTCGGATTTTTTGTTTAGCACTTGGTAAATTTATAGTGGACTGGAAAATTCCATATGCTCTTAATATGAAATAAATGTGATGACAGTAATAAATTGGTGTTGAAATAACCAAGTTTACCCATATTTAATTAATATCATTGAGAAACATAAGACTCCTGAAATTACACATATTTTCATAATAATTTATCTTTACCGGATATAAAACAAAGTAACTTTTTATAACTATAGTTCTAATAACTTTCTCACTATCCCATTAGCCTAGTGGTTCTAAGCGTGACTGCTATGTTCGAGATACTTTCTGAAATCTCCTCTGTGAAATTCTCAGTAGCAGTTCGGAGTTTGGCTTTGTGCCCGATTAATGGCAATAGGCTCGCCCCTTATTAGATGTGATCTAAAAAACATTCTCGGCAAACCGTCAGTGTACATTAGTGTACCTAACCTTTCGGGGATACAGACGTGATGGCATGTAGAATAGGTGACCACAGTGTAGTTTTACTATTAAAAAAGTAATTGTGTATAAATTTTATGACTACAGAATTCATTATAATATATAGATATAGACAATAACGAATGTATCAATTTTTTTACAAAAATAATTAAAATACAATTTCTAAGGGCCATTAAGCTTGAAAGTAAATATTTACAAATCATTCATATCAGAGTGTATCTAATGTCATGTAATTTTTTAGTAAATTAAACGCCAACACATCCTACTTCTCTCTTCTCGTACTTGACTATAGCTCGCCGGATTGCTTGACATGCATGCTGACTGCTGTGTTGCTAGGATCGTAGCATGAAGTTATATGGAAATAAAATAAAATCATTTTTAAAATTAGCATTAACAAACATTGATCAAACAAACAAACAATCAAACCGAGATTTGTAATATTAATATAGATTCCAAGTAATCAGAAGTATTTTGTTAAGTTTGCTTCATTCATTTAAATTAGTGGCACGTGTTCTATCTCCACTAGGAATCTTCAGTTCAATTTTTACACTGAGACGTCTGACGCGATATCAAATAAAGTATTGCTTCTAGGATTTTTATTCCTTTTCTATAGTTTTTACCTGAATATTCCTACTTAGCCGATAAATAAATATCATACGAAATCACAACAAAAAACCACCTTGAAATACATTTAAGATAATTATTATAAAACATCATTTGCCTGATAAATAATGTTTATTTTATTTATTTCTCTAATAAATTAATTTCCACCTTTTTGTTAAACGCATCCTATTAAACCTCTAGGGTTTGTCTTAGCATGCCATGACCTGAGGTTTTATTCAATGCGTTGTTGTTTGTAATATACATAGGTATAGTATTAAATCTAACATTTATTTAAAAGTTTATTATAGTTTAATATAGTTTCTATTCAATTAAGTTGATGCAGTAATGTAGTTTTAATTGTATGAGCCGTTCAGATTTCAATGTATCTATAGATCGTGATCGTAAATCTTCTTCTTCTTCTTAAATATAAAAATTGATATTTGCATTTGACATACATGGACCATATGGACTCTCAAACGCCTGGAGCAATTCTGATGAAATTTCCGAAAAATCTTTATACACCTGTGGGTATTAAAAATGCCGATGATTGACGTGAAGAAGATTTATTAAAATTCCACACAGTTACAAATTACACGAACTCACAACACTGTTATTTATTACACTGTGGTTTCGCTTCCTTTTATCACTCGTTGTTATCGCTTTGTAATTCAAATCTGAATTGCCTCGGCTCCGCGCCTGAGTTGCTTATTTACCTACACTAAACGACCGCAGAAACATTGTGAAGCGTCGCGAACTTTTCATTTATATTTACTTTCAATGGCCGCTCGATGACGTAATCGAGGCGATAAGCCCTTTATATGTGTGTGTAAACTGCGATGTTTACACAAACATGCTCCGCGGTTGTTTACGACGCGAAAATTATTTCGATGTCCTGAGAAGTTTCTAGTTGCTTCAAAATATTTCAGGAACAGAATTTTTGTCTATTTTTTTAATCGGGTTGTAACAGGTCGTAACACTATGAACTCAGCGTGTGATCCTGTAAAGTTTGGTAGTGATCGGATCAATGTTCGTTATGGACCCCAAAATGGCACAGCAACGCGTGGCTGGTTTTGCTAGATTTGTATAAATAAACATCATTTAAATCTGATTAAAAGAATGTTTATATTCACGTAGCTCATAGAATGGATGACCGGTGGAGTGAAATAGTGCTCGAAAAACGGCTGCGTACCGGAAGACTCTGGGAGGATAGACCCGACACAAGGTGGACCGACAACCTGGTACAGATTGCAGGTAGGCGCTGGATACGGGAAATACTGGACCGGTCATTGTGGTGATCTTTGTGGAGACCTATGTCGAGTAGTGGAAGTCTTTCAGATGAACTGATGATAATAATGTTGCTTTTTTCTACTACAAAGGTGGCAAGCAGGCCGTATACCTTGTACTTACTTTTACTAGCGCGTTCTTGTTTTTGTTCATTTTAATTTTATTTACTCATTTAAATTAAAGTATTTATTATTAATGTACTTTCGAAAACCTTACGTATACATCTTTCATTATTACTAAATTATTAACTTCAACTTGATTTATGCATGCAATTTTAATTATTTCGTTATTTTATATCCAAATCATTTAGAAACAGGGATATATATCTTAAAGTTTTCTGTATAAATACCGTCAAAAGATTATGGAATTAGCGTTTCAAACGGCTCAGATGTTTCCAATTAGGAACAACGGGGACCGAAAATATTTTTCGTGATAAATATTATTTGTTTTATAAAGTTATGTGGAATTGCTTTACTCTGGACATTTGTTTTCCTCTTAACGCCGTTGTTTATTTTATTTATTTATAATGACAAAAAATCTAAATATACCATCACGCCTGTATCCCCGAAGGGTTAGGCAGAGGTCTACTATCATACACCGACAATTCGCCTGGTATGTTTTTTGGTCCCGTGTAATAGAGGGCGAGCCTACTGCCATTAATCGGGCACAATGCCAAACTCCGAGCTGCTGCTGAGAATTTCATAGGAAAACACAATAACACTTTGCTTGACCTGGGAATCGAACCTAGGACCTCAGGCATAGCAGTCGCGCTTAGGACCACTAGGCTAATAAGACAGTTAAATATACTACGAAGCTACGAGAGGTCGTGAACAGAAAAATTTATTTGAAGGTATATCTCTCTATTTGGGACAACCTGACTGGCGAAATACTTGTACCCTATAGAAAAAAGATCGCAGTGTTCTTGTGGTGAATAAGAGAAAGGTTCCGGAGCTCTTTTTAGGGGCCGTTTATTTGTTAAAATATTTCAAAAAAGTCAAGATTGCAGCTTAAAAACCTTCATCAGAACTCGTCACCTTTCCGAATAGAGGCATGGGCTTAATCACCACACCAAATCACGAATTATTGGCGATTTCAAAAGTCGAGAAATTAACAGTCATATGTTTTACCTCATACAGTTATACAAGAATATATCTCAAACGTTCAGGTTTTCTCAGGATGTTTTCCTTCACTGTTGGCTAATGGTTGTTATGATTATAATTTAGTTTAGGTAAGAAGAGAGATAGAAAATAAACTATACGTAGGTAAAATGAATGAAAGTTTTATAATTTAGGATAGTTATGAATAAATTTCCAGCATACCTTACAATTTTCAGTTAATATTGGTTTTACAAATTATTATTACACAATTTTAATGTCCATAACCGAGACGTTCTTCTTGCTCCGACAGCTCAGCGTAGAGATCCTTGCCTAGGATCTAGAATAGAAGTCAGCACGGTGTAGGCCGTATCAGGATACACTGCTCAAGCAGACGACGCAGCACCAAATATCTTATCTATTGAGATTTCCTCATATGTAAAAGGAAAAGTTATTATTTGTATTATAAATACAAAATCCAGGTGATACTTTCCCGGTAGTGTTCTTTCAATGTTCAGTAGGTATTTGTCGTTTTGGCAACGGGTATTTCACCCATATTAATATTAAAATTATAACAATTAAAATAACTTTTCTATATAAATATGTTATAAAATAAACTATCTTTTCGACTCCCAGGTCTGTTGTACAATAATTTGGATTCCATTAAAACATTTGATAAATATTATATAAACGTTACTACGATTCAAAGGTCTGCCGTCCAATCAATAAAACATGATCAGATCCATCCTGAAGAATCTGTCATACTCTCTGTTCTAATTTTCTATTTTGTTTGAATTCAAAATTTCATCTTACTAGACTTTTCTTATTTTAAAAATTAAAAATAAATCTAATCATAGATTTATTTTGCTAAACTAGAACCTGGATAGAATATTTGTCTATACCTGAGAAACTCCTAACTGCGCATGCTCTATTACTATCAAAGAATTATCAATGACAGAGATTGTCATAATATTGCAATGTAAACAATACGAACCTAAAATATTAACAAAGCTGTTATTAAACCAAAATTATCAAGTTATAAATTATCTAAACGCATCAATACATAAACCTATCATTAATTGGTATCCTGGAAATAAAAGAATAGGTACACCAAAACAATAATAAGGTAAATCAAATGAACTTATGATGAATAATATAAAGTAGATATTAAATAAGATTATCTTCCAGATAAATAATATAACATGGTGTTACCAATTACAATTCGTTGGTACATGCCGGTATTCCAACCTGAAGGCGAATCTATACTCCACATGTCTAAATTACTTGACCGACACAACTTATTCAACGGTTTGACATTAACTTGTTTTCCATATAATTACTTCGATCCAAACGATCCAAGTATGAAGGTACTGTTAACATATACTTATGATATAATAAAGCAGAAGAGTTTTTTCTGTTTGTTTGTTTAAAGACGCGTATCTCTAGAACTACTAGTCAGATTCGAAATGTTTTTTTTGTATATGGTAGACAAATTAACGAGAAATAGTATAGGCTATTTAACATTACGCTACACATATCAGCTAGCCTTAAATAATGATGTTTGTAAATTATGTCGGAAGCTAAAGTGTTCCCGAACTGCTTTATCCGTGTGTGTTGGCGTAATGATTAATGATACATACGTATATACAATGTTCTACAAAAATATTGGTTGTTAGTATGTTTAAAAAAATAACATAATAGCATATACCTGTTTCTTATACACAAGCAACAATAACGTATTTTGTTGAATATTATAAAGTGATATAAGAGCATTAACTAAAAATATTGTCTATAGTGAAGTATTATAAATTAT
This sequence comes from Saturnia japonica, assembly GCA_033032175.1. Taxonomy (NCBI): domain Eukaryota; kingdom Metazoa; phylum Arthropoda; class Insecta; order Lepidoptera; family Saturniidae; genus Saturnia; species Saturnia japonica. Next base: position 4,039,545 of record CM065317.1, read on the forward strand.
CAGTCATCGCTTTATTTTACATTATACTCGGGTGAAACCGCGGGGAACAGCTAGTATTAATATAAGTATACTGTAATAATATTAATTCAGTCTGCCTTGTGCTACTTGACCTAGATAATTTTATACAAACAGATAAATAACTGACAAAACTTATTTACATCGAAAATTTTATCAAACACGAAGAATTTAATATTGTCGAGCTTCATTCATTAATCACTCTATTGGAAGACTCGTATAATGGCTTTTTGGGACATCAATGTCATTTGTCAGGGAACGTGGACTATTTAGAATTTTTTTTTAATCAATTTATGTTTCACTTTTTTATGTGAAAGAGTTTTTGCCCGTAGACTTTTAATCAAAAAATGTATATAATGGATATAGCTTATAATAATATTATAAGTATAGTCGGCTTGCGATACATTTTGTACATTGCCTTGTTAATTATTATCAGTTGATTAAATACGCGCGTGTTGGGCCATGAGACGATATATTCCTCCTATTGCGGCCACTTGTGATTGTCTTGAAGGTCAATGTGCCAGTTTGAATAGCGCGTGCGCTGCGGTTGATAACTTTGATAAAACTTCTTGTAATTGTTGTGTTTGAAGTGTGTTTGTTTCATGGGATGCGAGATCCCCTTATTACGGCCATTTTATTATATTGTGATATTGTATAAATTTGTAATTTCGCCATGAGAATAATTGGTGTAAGGAGATGACGATTTCACTGACTAATGACTAGACATTTCCTCCCCTATTCCTTGTTTGTTACTTGTGAATTGTGGAGCTTCTCTCGTCAGACTACACGCCGACAATGGTAAGTTTACTTGTATTATCATAACTTGTAATTTGTACTATGAATTGTTATAAACTTCCCAGCCCTGCGAAATGCAGGCTAGTGTTTTGTCACCCTTCACTCTATCGATGGCTGGAATGTAAAATCATCTACTGCACTTAAATGCTAATCCTTGAGTCTTTGATGGAGGACACAAGATAAAATCCAAAAAGAACGGTGACCACCGAAAGATCGATACTTCATCGACAGTCACCACTGGCATGCCATCCTGCAAGCCTCTCAGCAGCTAGATATACACTGGCTGATCCTGAAACACGACAAACCAAAAGAGTTACTTGTCACATCACTACCAAGTATGTGGCAGCACTATTATGATATGGCCGATGATACACCTCGTGTATGGTGGTTGCAATATAGTCGAACACAAGTGTGCATCTTGCTAGTTAAATTCCAGTTCATCAGCTTTTCTACTTGCAAATTTGAAAATACTTTTTTTTCAAATTTATACAATAATTTAAATGTGTATATCTTCTCCTTTTCCTTTCTTTCTTCTTCTTCTTTTATATAAAATTCGATGTATGTATGTATGGTCCCTATGGACTTTAGAGCGATTTTGGTAAAATTTTCAGAGAATCTTCATATTAGCAAGCGATCGGATCCACGTTCCCTATAGACTCCAAAACGGCACACCAACACGTGGCCGGGTTCACTACCAATATATAAAATTCGATGTTTGTATATATGCTCCCTACGGGATCCGTAACAGATGGACCGACTTTGACAGGCGTTTACTTGCATATAGCTGATGTTATAAGCAGTAGTTAAGGCTACTTTTATTTTTGAAAAAGAATTAGGGTTTGCTTGAATAAAATAAACTAAAGTGACAGTGACCAGTATTGCCCGCACCCCATGCACGTTCACGATGCAAACGAAGTCGCAAGGACAGCTAGTAAGTAATAAACTGCAGACAACGCGCTATAAGGATTATCAAGTAATTAATGCGTATAATCTCGAAGTCGTCGTACCTCAGCTTGAAACATAAAATTTAAATTTTCATCGCAACGATGCCGCCGACGACGTGTATTGTCGGATAAATTAAATTAACCCTTATAAAGCTGTAAAATTACACGAAGCAATTAGGTCGAAACGGCCCGGCGATTTAGGGTTAGAATTAAAATATAACCAGCGTATTCCGTCGCAGTTGACCGAGGCCGCACTAATTCTCATCGGATGACATTTTTTGTATTTAAATTTTAATTATACCATACACCTTTGTGTAGATGGGGAAGTATTTTTAAAAGTGGTGCGAATAAAAAAAAGAATGTCGGCCAGTGTGATGAGTTTGGGAATGGAATTTGCGAAGGTTTTGCGGTTAGAGGTTGGAATTTGTCACAGAATGTGCAGTCGAGATTAGAAGTAAAGAAAAAAGATTACAAAATAACAAAATCGAACAATTTATTTCATATACATGCGACATAAATCTATTTTTTATTAATTACTTTGTGTAATTAATTCATTTGACATTTTTTTTTTATTATTTAACATTTGTTTTTTCTTTAACTAATTTAATTTTCTATTAATTTATTCGTGTTGATTTAACTTATAATTAAATAGTTTGATTATCTTTACTAGTGTTATTGCATGTATTTTATTGATGTCTGGTGTATTTTGATTTCAAAATGTAGTTCTGTTTTGTAACTATATTAAGTACGTAGACTACAGACATAAATTAAATAAAGTAAAAACGTACCTAAATAATATAAATGATAGGTCCTTGATATTACAATTATAATTTTATTTAAAAATAATCATAATATGTATCTATATTAATTCTCAAAAGTGTTTTTCTACATCAAAATTAATGATTGTAACATCATTTTCAAGCTTATTTTCGCCGTTATTGACGAAACATAGAAAAATAGTTAAAAATTAAAATTTTCATAAGAAAATGGATTTAAAAAAATAAAAATGGCATCCGTTGATGCAAAAATATATTTAATCTGTAGATATAACTAACATGAGATTTTTTAGATTTTTGTTGGTTAGATTTTTTACATCCAGTATTGTGCGATATATTTGTATGGGTCTATTAACGGGTTTGTAAATAATAATATACATACTTGGAGTAAATACTTCTAAATATCATAGATATTGTATATGTTGGCTTTATACAAAACTTATTAAATACTAAACAACTTATGTTATCAGTCGGTGTATCCGGTTTGAATTATACTGTAGAGGAAGTTGTTTCGGAGCGTCATCTGTGCATAGTTTTGCTCAACAGAAATTGCATTAAAAAGGCATTGGTTCAAACTTGTTAATTTTTTTTGCCAGATCGCGACTTAATTCCAATCGCGGCAACCGCCCAAGCCAAGGTCCGGCCACTTTGGCACCCTTGAGCGAGTTCTCTTTACTTTCGCGGCTGAGTGCCTTAAACGCTTGACCTCAAGTCACGGTGAGGCTGTAAAAACCGTCTGAGGCCCAGAGCCCTTATGGCTAACAGTACAGTCAGTCAGAAAAAAAAAACTTGTTAAAAACTGTATCGTACAAGAAATAAAAGTGTAAAGGCGTTACGCTTCTTCTTTGATAGTAAGCCTGTGTATTTATGCTTCTTACTTAAATGTAATCTATTTTATATTTTTCTTATATATTTATAATTGAAATGTCAATTAAGTTATATTATAGCTGTCAATACAACAAAATGTGTCTGCAAAAGCCTAGAAATTAATTTTTTAACAGTTAAGTGTACGATTTAGAAATTTCTTCAGCTATCATGAACAACATATTCTAAGAAAAATAAAAAAAAAGTTATGCAGTTCATACAATGTAGTAGTGAAATGTTCTGAAAATAAAAACGTATTCGCACAAACGATACACGTGAAAAATACACCACGCTGGTTATGACACCTTTCCCCAAGGCTTCGAAATACTAACTCGCATGTACAAAGAGGAGACCGAGATAATAGGAAACGCTGTGTAATGTACTCAATCTCATTCTCTCGCCGATTTTAGGCTTTGTCTCTTTTTAACGTTTTTTTTTATTTAATCGAGTTTCAAATGCCAACGATGGTAAAGAAGTTTTCATTTCAATAGTTTCTACTTAATAAAAATAGAAGTTTTGATTTTCACTTTTAAAGAAAGTGTATGTATGTATAACAAACTGGTTTTATTTTTTATTTTTTTATATAGTATCTCAGCAAAATGACAGCAAAGTACCTGATGGTAATTAAGATGCTGTCCAAAAATAACGTCGATTGTTCTTAAAATGTCCTTTACGCTCTTTGTAACCCTAAGTGTCGATATTTCAAAACTTATAAAACCACTTTTATAAACTATGTTAACTTGAATAATCTTCTAGCGGTTACTGAATGATAAATATTTATTGGAGAAAATATGTAATTGCAATTACAAAAATTTTATGAATAGAAAAATTCACAGAACCGGGCAATTCGTTCGCGAGTCACGATGAATACGTAGCCCCAGTAAAGATTTTAGCGAGACATGGAACGATCGAGCTCTTGAAATATGATCGAAATATCGGTTTAATTTCAGACTGGGCCGATAACCCATTTTCTAAATATGAGTTTCACTGGATGAATCTACGATTGGATATCTATTTCGTACGTCGAACATTCGTTTTGAAGTAGAAACGGTATGTACACTTCTGCGGATATAATTATGTAATTATACATTATTGGTTTGTAGGACCAATTTTTAATATCAGTCTATGTTCTCACTGCTGTGCAAAGGTCTGTCTCAGAGAAATCATTAGCTAATATTAAACCAGGCAATATCGTGCAGGAGATTTTCTAACGTTAATAAATGTATAGTTTTTGTTGTAACCACTATATGAACGATATTCAACTGGTTTGAAATTTCGACCAACGTGAGTTTCTTGTTATAATAATTATTATTTGAATATAATGCTATTGTAAGCAATTCTTGTGTATAAATGTATATGTAATTCGTATCTCGGAAACGGCTCTAACGAATTCGATGAAATTTTGTATTTACATAATGGTTTAAATTCTAAGCTAACCTAGATAGATATTTTTATTTTATAGAACGAGCAAAGATATTTTATTATAATAAAAGCTGCATCCTGTGGTACAAAAAGTAAACAAGTTAAAAACTAAAACCCGCCTAGGGAAAAAATATTGATATGAAATGTACGAAATAGGAAAATATTCTCGTCCAAATTTCTTATCTGCGAACTATTAAATTACTTATCATGTGTGAGAGGTAGGGTACAGAGACTGCCTCCACCTTCCAGCCAAATGACCTTATGTTGTGTTCCTGTGGTCAGTAGGATTTTCAGGGTTCCTGAGGGTAAGGGGGGTCTAGGTCGGTAACAAGCTAGAGATACCTATGTTATTCAAGGCGGGCCGTATGCTTGTTTGCCACTTCTGTAGTATAAAAAAAAAACCAAATATATTTTTAAAGATAAGACGCTTTTAACGACACTTCATTTGTCAAATTATTATAGGTACTGTATTAGATTTCTGTTTTATAGTGTAGTTAATTTGAGGCGCTACTGTAAATTTGCTAATATCACAACAACGTATTATATCTTTATTACAATTAATACAGATAAACGTGTTTAATTTTAAAACTTTTAAAAATAACATAATAAAATCCAGCGCTCATTATGTTTTACGGCTGCAATATACTAAACAAAGTGCATAAAACTAAAAACTTTGTGTTAAAAAGTTGAATGCTGCAGTGTATTTGAATCATCCTAGGTCACTGGCCTCTGAATTTAATGAATTGATGTACTTCATATATTTTTCATAAGTATTTTTGTTAAAGAAAATCAGTCTGAAGAAGAACTGGATTTAAACGATCTGTTTTTGACTAAGATAAAAGGTTACCAAATTTATTTTTTGGTATCAAAGGTTTGAAACACGAATTTAAGGTATCTTAATATACCCTTGTCTATGTAATATCATCCATACTAATAATATAAATGAGAAAGTAATTCTGTCTGTCTTTGTGTTACATTTTCACGTATAAACCGCTGTACCAATTTTAATGAACTTTGGTATAGAGATAAATTGGACCATGGGAAAGGACATAGGCAACTTTTTGTCATAAAAATATACTTTGAAGGAGTGAAATACGGAACGAAAAGTCAAATGAAATACACATCAAACCAATTTTTATGAATTTTGGTATAGAGCTATATTAAACCTTGGAGATAGACATAGCCTACTTTTTTGCGAAAATAAAAGTAGAAGGGTTGAAATAGGGGATGAAAGTTCTAATGAAGAACCCATCAAATCAGTTTTGGAGAATTCTGGTAGAGATATATATTGTAGAAGTACTAAGGGTACCTTATGCCGCGTAAATAGAAATTGAAGGGATGAATTAGAGGATAAAAGTTTGTATGAAGAACCAATCATTTCTCAAATAAGGGATATGAAAATTAAATATTTATGCTTTTGGTAATAAATAAGAGGTTTTATAGGGGATAAATAAAGGAGGGTTAATTAGTGTTGGATATATACTGGCATATAATTATTATACTATGCATATATCGATCGCGTTGCGGTATCCCATTATGCTTTTCTTTTGGTTTGTCGTGTTCTGAAATCAACCGGTGCTTATGAAGTAATATAGTGGGGTGGTAGACATCGCCACCATCATACACATATTGATAAACCCATTTATATTTTTCTTTTTGTTTGTAGTGTTCCGAGATTAGCCGAATGAATTATATTATAATAATAATACAATATATGAATTTATTTTCATTTAAAATAAACTGTAGACCATGTGAGTTTATTAATAGTTATCTTCATCACCAACATATTTCTAATAAATGAAAATAAATTGATTTTAATGAATTTTATTATTATTTTCCCATAAGACTTAAGCGTTACGACGTAAAATGTTTTTCCTCGAACTCTCGAGGAGACACCTTTCATTTTACTCCTCCATTCCCCCGAAAAAACAATAAGCTCGTTATAAAGATATCACGTAACATCGAACGCGTGTGTTTCCTACAGCGTTACGCTTTCAATACTGTTTGTGCTCACACCCACTCTAAATTTTAACCTTTTATATACTTATAGGAGATGTGTTGGAAAACAGTCTTAGATACAATAAAACTTATAAAAGAAACACGGGGTGGAGAGGATTGAACATTTTTTATGTATACAATTAATAAAATTGAAGTTTCTGCTTGTGAAGTCAAAATAGAAGTTTTTTACTAAGTGCATATGAAAGTATATACCGTTTCTATTTATTAAAAAAAAAAAAAAAAAGTTTTTTATCTGTATTTTTGTTCCAGGTAATCTCCGAAGCGGCTAGATCCATTTTGACCGCACTTTCACTGGCAGATGGCTGATGATATTAGGAGTAATTTAGACTACTTTTAATGTAAGAAAAGAGTTAGGGTTCCGCCCAAAAACTATCGTAGCTTTATCTTTAAAATAATCGGCGAGTGATCTCCGTTGGTGGAAAAGGGTAGTCCACGTGAGCAGAGCCGCCAAACAGAGCTAGTAAAATGTATAAACCTATACTAATAATATTATATAACTCCCTCAGCTCAACATCGCCTCACTGTGCGTGTTCTATCCTCTGTATCATGGTGAGTGTTCTGAATTGTTGTTCAATTTCATTCTCTCCCCTCCCTTTCACACCAAAACCAAACGCGCTTGGCTTCGGAGTCACAGTTTTAAGGTAACCTCCATATCGGCATGAACTAAAAAGTTCTCAATGTCTTCTTTGCTGTGTATCGTGAAACTGTAGAAACATCTCGCGGCTAATGTGTTCCTTTCGTTTTACGGCATCGGATACTTCAAGCGTAACGTGAAGGTATATTTATTCAAGCCAGCATGACAGCCGTGACTGCTGATGGATTTAGATATTTCGGTCGTCGTTGTTGTGCTTGGATTGTATTGTTTTTTTTTTTTTTTTAGAACTGACTACACTGTTAGCTTAGGGGCCCTATCCTAAAACAGAGCCGCTACGGCTTTTACAGCTTCACCGGACTTGGTGGATTGTATTGTGCTTACCGAGCTATTTAAAAAAAAAGTATGTACCGTACAGGTATACCGTATTTGTAAACATAACCATAAAAATGTATGCTTATATAAAAACCAAAACAAAAGAGCATTTACATAGAGGTCGGCCGGCGCCCACGAGCGTTGTTGGTATGTTAGCGGTATGCGCCAAAACGGGACGATTTTGCATAAACGACACTCCTCCGCATACAAATCCGGTAGCAATTCAGCATGTGAGAAAATTGGAGTGTTTTCACACACGACACTACGCATCTGATGCACAAGTATTCCATATAAAAAAACTGTATGAATTCGCCTTCATAAAAAAATATCATTAATCAACAACTTGTGTATTTTTGTTTCATGGGTATAGGGTATATATTAAACTATTTTTGTCCCGGGGTTTCATCTGTGTTAATTTTATTCAACCAATTCTTCACAGCGCCTCTGCAAGCCAATCGTTGTTGTCGTGTTGCCTACAGCTTGTCAAATTTCTTGACGTACATGGTTATTGCTCCGCTCTTAAGGTCTTCGCGTTAAATATACAGGTGTAGTACTTAAATGGTGGAACTCTGAAACCATAAAAGATAGAGAAATATGTTATAAAGAACAATGACATCGATTTTAAAGATAAGAAAAACTGGATTTATGGATTTTCAAAAAAAACTTATACACGAGTTGGGAATCGAAAGTAATCATTTTAAAAACAGAAAAATACATTTTATTATGATAATTGTAGGTTGTAAGGAATAAATGTTGCTTGAAAATCTGTATATAAAATTAAAAGAAAATACCGAATTTAATTATTTTGCTTTGAAAAGTTCTCTGCAAACATCCATTTTCTTAAATACAATAGTAATCAGCTCTATTATGTAACGATATTGTTAACGCATTTTGTGTTTTGAAGTGGTGAATTTTCTTTAAAATTATCTCTATGGCGTTTATTAGACCTTAAACTGTTTCCTGCAATTGTTATAAAAACCATAGTTTCTTCAAACTCTAATATCTTCTTATTGAATTAAGATATCGTGATTTTTTTTTATAAGGACCATTTATCTAAGTAGTAAAAACATTTTTTTAAATTAAAATATGTGCAGTAGTTTCGCGTGTTGCACACATAACGGCAAACCTCAATAATTTTATTTATATAGATTATTGTACATATTGGATAGTTCATCAAGGTACCTGGCTAGTTTTTGCTTAAATTGCCACTAAATTAAAAGAACGGTGGAAATATTAAATGATATTCAACTGCACTAAAGGACAAAGATATACATATATTTGAAAATATAATTGATATATTGTTAATAAAACTAATTTTCAGATTCCAAAAAACCATTTAATCAAAAGTAATTTGTTAGAAGACAGGTTTATTCTTGGAAGTCAAATAAAAAAAATCTAGACTAAAACAGATTCCTCAGTTCTACAACGCAATCGGATTTAAGTCTTGAAAATAAACCGAGGAATTCTAAGAGTACAGTCGCCTGACGAAATTAAGCATGGAACCGAGGTCCGCAAGATTTTGTCGACCAAAGCACACAAGGGTTGGGTCGAAACCCAATTAATTTTGCAGCCACCCCGCTCGCCCTCACAAGTTTTTCGGCAACATACGCGGCATGTTCAACGAAATTTAATCTGGCAAACTATTAGATGGATAGCGGTTATCGTCCGGATGAGATTGAGATTTTAAGTAATAGTTTGGTTTTGGCAAGTCGCTTCTCAATTTCTAAGGGTCTGATCGGGTTCAAAGTTACATTGCTCTTTAAGTATCAAACAGTTTACTTCAGCAATACTTTAAAGTAGAGATGTAACGATGCCGTTACCGATATATCTGCAGATATAATCAGCAGGCCGATAAATCTTTATCGTCTATTATTTATCAACTGATATCTAACAACTTGAGAAGTGCACGAAGCAACAATATTACCCTTTTGTCGCAGGCGAGAGAGCCGCGCGTGGTGCTAGCAGCGATATTGACGGTTTTATTAAGCATTGTATTACTTCGCATCTATTTATAATTAATTTTGAAATTAAATATCAAATATCTACTTATCATAAAAAAAAGATTTTCGCCAGTTTTGTGTATATTAGAGATACATGTAATCATTCAAAAAAAAATTCCATCCACCAGGCGGGTAAAAATGCGTAGCTTACATACTTCATGATTTATTTCATTTATTACTAAACATTCATTGTCGGTATAAAAAAATATAAAAAATTATGTATCGTTACCGCCTTAATTTAAAGTGTGTTTATTTTCCTATTATATTATTATTTGGTTTATGTTTTTAAAAATGTAACTAATCTAATATCAGGAAAACAATAGTAACTAAGCACCAGTGTCACCTTAAAGCTTTATGAAATCTAAATTTGTAACTACTAATATTCAGGTTTAAGAGATCTCGTTTTTTTGAACGTGTTCATATTTGGAACTACTTACACATAAAATTAGAAAAATTCTTATTGCTTTCTATATACTATCTATTGAGGAAAGTTATATAATATCTTTACATCAGTTAAAATAGTTGAAGTAATATATTGATTTAATGCCACGTTGCCAAAAGGAAAAACCAGTATCTTTTAAATGTAAACTCTTCCAATGAAAACTTAGTAACCATATTTACTCACGCTTACTAAATCTAAAAAGGACTTGAAAAAAATTCTTCTTTATGTCTGCGATTATCTAGATCATCATTTTAAAGTATGCACTTAATAATAATAAGTAGCAAACTCGTAGGATGACTGATGCTTCCAGAATATTTGAAACTGTTTCAAATGTACGATGTTCTCATACGCTTATGGTCTCCAACAATAGATAAGTAAATTTGAATGTATTTGTTCAGTATAAGTCTAGAATATCTGTGAAATTTTATAAGGCCTTTGCAAATAGATAAATTTATTGAGCTATTTTTTAATAATAACATCGTAATTTTCATTAAAAGCACTGAGAATATCTTTGCTACTTGGAATTTGTTATTATGTTGCATAATTAATATGAGAAACTAATTTATGTTGTTTCCTTAACGTAGCTTATACACGCGATGAGTTTTCCATTTAATTTCAGTTTGTAAATTGTTTAATATGCATTACGCATTGAAAGCGGTATAAACTGGTTTTATAATTCATTTTTAGATAAAAAAAAAAAGAAAAGTACTGAGGTTAATTAATTTTGATTAATTATTTATACATTTTACATTGAGTTTGTTTTAATATGTTTCTTCCTGATTTAAATTTAATATTATTTGTAATTTTAAGTTGATGATTGTTTTTAACCATCTATTTTTACTATAGACATCATAATTACTAAATCTTAAAATCTATTATGTTATTAGAATATATGTAGGTAGATAAATTTCCAGGATCGAAATTTCGAAAATAACGTATAGTTACATAATAAAAGTGGATTTTTTGGCACCGATTCCAAAATGGCGTTCCGTTATCCCTTGGGTTATGAGAGCAGACAGGAAATTGGAATGGGCGTGGTGGAATATTGGCGGGCGGGATTCTCCAGCATCCAATAATTTTCAGGATGTTGTCTGAAAGCTCAAACTGTTTATAGAGGTGCGAGGCGACGGCTGTGAACGTATTGGGGTGTGACAAACCATGAATAAAGCTTCGGTTATATGCCACTATACATTCTCGGGTTTGAATATTGAGGTTCGATCGGATATTCCTTGTATTATTGTAGTTGTAGCGACATCTACATAGCGACACATAGCCACATCTATCGAGCCATATACGACGAATCCTACATCGCGCTATAGAAATTAACTCTTCAATTGATTATATATCCAAGAATCCGACTACAACCGTTGGGCAGCTGCCCGCCAGACATAACACCCGTCTGGTCGGAGGATCCTCCCTTTTCTATGGTTACTCCTACATAGTGAATGCACCGCAATTTAACCAAAATGATTTTCGTGTCTAGCATTCAGTTCTTGGAAGGCTGGGTACAGAGAAACTTTGACATCTCTCTACTCGGGGTAGTCTCATTGGTGATATACTTTCACCCTACAAAAGATCGCAGCCAAATAATCATGTACTGTATGTATTCTTGCGGTACTCACGGTCACGTCACGTAGTCGTACGTACGTCCGTAGTAGTATGTAGTCACGTATCAACTGATACGAAGAATAAGTAAATCTAGGTAACTGCATGAAGAATGGAACAGACAAAATCTTTAAACCATTTATATTATTAAAACGAAGTTTCTTTTCGCAGGACGGGAGCTACATGGGAAAAGTGTCCGACCGAAATTAAAAAGAACAGACACATACATCTATAGAATTTAACCTGCGAGAGAGTGAGATAGAAATATATTATATACGGTTAATGCAAGTCCTGATTTTTCCGACTATAAACATCTGTAACTGTTGATTTATTTCTTTCGTTCATAAAATTATGAAAATATTTTATATAAGAATATAAACGAATGAAAAAGTTCATCAGAATTTTTTTATATTAACTACCGCTTAATTACCATTCCTTCATTGTGCTTCATTGTCCTTCTAAATGTACTATTTTATATACCAAGATAATTTCTCCAACAAAGTATTTTGATAATGGAATTACTTGCGATCTGTTCATGGTAGGCCTCAACGGTTCAATCTAATTTAGTCAAACAGAGCCAAAAAAAAAGAATCTATCTCCTCGGTATCTACAAAGAAACAAAACAAGGAAAAATTTCCATTACAAAGGAAACATTTTTTTTCCAATGTTTCCTGGGAATGTAGGACGTGTAATTAGGTGACATCCGGCGAACATTGTCTACCGGGATAATTAAAGAATTCTTATCGGTACATCAATTAGAGTCACTCGGAGAAAATAAAAATGTGTTTTCGTTACCATTTTGGTAACATTCAATTTAGTTTTGTTTTAAATTTTATTATATTATTAGGATTATTGATAAGGATCATATAAATATATACAACATGTTATATTATGATAAAAGATGAACGCTATCAATCTTTATTTTATATATCTGTCCCTCTTTTAGTACATCCTGTCAAAGAATATAGAATATAATCTGTGCAACCTCTCTGTGTGTAATAAACTAATACAATACATGTTGAATAAACTTAAAAATGTTTGTTTCTTTGAAATTAAAACTTCCACTAAAATAAAAAGCCAACCGATAATTAAACAACAAAGATGGGAAACAAGCATACGGCCCGCCTGATGGTAAGTGATTACCGCAGCCTATAAACGCGTATCACTAGCGCGTTGCCGATCTTGAAACCCTGCCACTCCAAGGAGTTCTGATGATCCTACTCACCGCAGGAAGAGAAGGTTGACTGCGATCACCTGTAGGGTGGAGGTATTCCACCTGTCGAGCCGCCCCAAGTGGAGAGTAATCTTCAACTTCTTTGGTAATATTTTTTCTTTCTTGAAATTTCTTTGTATTTTTTTCAATCCTTTAACAATGTTATATTTACTAGCGATGTTTGGTGTCTCCGCACGCGTTTATTACGTAGAACGTATGTACTTTTTTTCGTAATTTTATTATCATACATATTATTGACAATTGTTATAGCTTATCTTTTGAAGAATTTTATATAGGTACTTGCAGTGTACAAAATCTCATCAAAAATCGATCGAAAAATCAAAGATCTTTATGAATTATTGACAGTTCTTAACATACGTATCCTACAAAGTTCAATAAACATCCGCCAAGCCATTTTTGAGTTAAATTCTGTCATAAAAAGAGGCAGATAATTTTTATGCCATGTTCGTGATTACTGATCTTTATATAGGATGTATAACCGAAAATCAAAAATATTTACAGACAAACTACACATTTATTAATACAGAATATTAACAGATTGGGGTTTGAAAATGAAAAAAATCAAATTTATCTCAACGTATATAAGATTTGGAAGTAAACGTGGGGAAACCAGCCTTAATAAATAATTCAATGGTTAATCTTGTTACATAATTTATTACAGGATTTTACGAAATAAATAAAATACTAGTTGGCCAATGTAAATATTTCGTACATAAAATAATGTAAGCAATATAATTAACAGCTGTCATGTTATTCAAACATATTTATAATAGATGTCGCTTTATATACGTTAGTACATTAGTTATATTAGGAATGCCATCAACATTTTTTAACAAAACATTATAATTTTCATTAGTTTGGAATATAATCTGTTATATTATTTATCTGGAAGATAATCTTATTTAATATCTACTTTATATTATTCATCATAAGTTCATTTGATTTACCTTATTATTGTTTTGGTGTACCTATTCTTTTATTTCCAGGATACCAATTAATGATAGGTTTATGTATTGATGCGTTTAGATAATTTATAACTTGATAATTTTGGTTTAATAACAGCTTTGTTAATATTTTAGGTTCGTATTGTTTACATTGCAATATTATGACAATCTCTGTCATTGATAATTCTTTGATAGTAATAGAGCATGCGCAGTTAGGAGTTTCTCAGGTATAGACAAATATTCTATCCAGCTTCTAGTTTAGCAAAATAAATCTATGATTAGATTTATTTTGAATTTTTAAAATAAGAAAAGTCTAGTAAGATGAAATTTTGAATTCAAACGAAAATAGAAAATTAGAACAGAGAGTATGACAGATTTTTCAGGATCTATCGGATCATGTCATGGATTGTACGGCAGACCTTTGAATCGTAGTAACGTTTATATAATAATTATCAAGTGTTTTGATAAAAACCAAATTATTGTACGGCAGACCTTTGAATCGAGTAACGTTTATATAATAATTATCAAGAGTTTTGATATAGTTGATACGTTTATAATTTAAATATCTACAGTTTGATAAAATAACTATTTTTGTGGGTGAAGTACCCTATTGAAGAAGACAATAATATTCCAGGAACTTATACCTGGATTAATATATAAATTACTGATATATATACTTTTGTTTCGCCATATCGAGAGCTGAACGGATTCCGACGTTCCACTTGATGCAGCGACGTCTTCACTTGGACTGAGCTTGTTCATACGGCTCACACCACGTTGTCCGCTGAGGGCGAGCCTCGTGATTCAACCTTGTTTGGCCTACCTACTCAACACGGAGAGATCCTAGGCAAGGATCTCTACGCTGAGCTGTCGGAGCAAGAAGAACGTCTCGGTTATGGACATTAAAATTGTGTACTAATAATTTGTAAAACCCATATTATCTGAAAATTGTAAGGTATGCTGGAAAATTATACATAACTATCCTAAATTTTAATCATAATAAATCTTTAAAATGATTAATGAATCGATAATTTTGATGTAGAATTAAGGCACTTATGACGCTGCTATAAATAACCACCTATGTAAAATAATACATAGGGATCATGGAGAAAGAGATAAGTAACATCTTTATAGATGAAAAAGATGTGACCGTCGAAAATTTCCAATTCAGGTTGGCGCTGCGGTAGCAAATGTGTAAGTTATTATTTTTAAATTTTCGCCCACTTGGACAACTTTTAACGCCACAAACTATAATTTTTTTTTAAACTTCCTCAGTTTAAAACAGTATTTTTTTTTTAATTTTACAACAGCTAAAATTATAAAATTACGAAAAAGTATCATTCTCTCTTGGTACGATAGCGCCCGCCATCTTGGTGAGTTTTTGAATTATAATTTGCGACTTACTCACACCAGGACATTTTTGAACTTGTCCTCCGTATAATATGGGTTTCCTTACCTCTATTCTGCATGATAGGGATATAATTTGATTTTGTTATGAAGTTCAACACGTTTTGTCTGGAGATCTGTAGTTCAGTTCATTATACCTTTTCCAGACTCCAAACCATACATTTTTTGCTGTGTATTTTTTTTTTGAATTTTTTGTTGATTGTATTAAATTATCTAAATAATTTGTAAGTGAAAACGGAAATTTTGCTATTTTTGGATCGATTTAAATCTTTATTTAGAGCTTCCTCCAAATATCGATACAAATTTATACAATTTTAAAAACGCCATTTAGGATAATTTTAATTGTTGATAAAAATTATCGATAAATAATATTGTTGTATGCAAACGAGAGTTGATATAATAACACAGAGACGCTGTTTTCATTGTCTCGTGCAATTTTTATTAGTCCATATTGAATTTAAGTTATTTTGTTGTGATCATATAACTTGTAAATATTGGATAATAATAAGTTATAGTAGTTTTATAAAAAAAAGTATAATATTAATTTATTACTGGTACATCCCTATCCCACACGAAAAGAAAACGTTGCGTTACTTAATTTTTTTGAATTAATAACTAGGAAACTATGAGAAGGAAGTGTAATGTATTAAAATATTCAGGTATTTCAGTTCGAACGTGAGCGTGTTCATAATGGGCGATCTTTCAGAACTATATTTTTTAACGTTATAAAAAATATAATTACCTAATTCACCTAAGTTTCTAAGTTAATTCAACTTAAGTGACGATGTGGCCCACGATGGTAGCACGCTAAACCTAGTGAAAGACTGGCTCTCAAGTGCAACTTCCGGAACACACCTATTGGTGTTTAGTTGTATCTTAATAAATATTATTTTAATTATTGTTGATATGTAACTTCAGTATTTATTTTATTTAATTTTATTTCGTAAGGCACAAATCCAGATCAGAGATCAAAAACTAATAATAATAACTTAACTCTAAATACCTCTTAAAATCTAATCCCTTATGATATATTATGTGCACAACTTTTATTATTAACAAGTACTGTTTAAATTATTAATTACTGTATTACTGTTTATTAATTACTGTTTAAATGGACGATGAAAATCTAACAATTAAATAGAAAGAAATATATTAAGTTACATATTAGTAATAAATTATTGGCTTGTAAAAAGTCCAAGACAATAATATAAACCACAGCACAGCACTTTTACATTTTCTACTGAGTTATAGTTTTCTTCTCACAATAAAAACAGTACTGGCTTTATCACTGTCTATATGTATCACTGGTTGTATTACGTACTATTGTCGAGTTTGCCAACTCCTAACCAAATATACTCAATTAAAAACTTGATTAGCCCCAGTTGGAGTGAACCCACAGATTTCCCTTTTTAATTAAAACACTTTAATTTGAAGTCGGAATATTTTGTGATTTTATTTGCATATATTTATCAGAACAAGCAGGTACATATACGATATTTTAAAAGTTTGAAATTGAAAAACCTAACATTTTAATGCATTTTTTTTTATCTGACTAAAAAGAATTCTTTCTTTAAGAAGATTTCACCAACGGTATGTGTAAGGGGAACTTGTTTCTTCTATATACACGAGGCACTCGCAGATTAATATTACTAAGCAGTTGAATAGTTTTAATACTGGTGAAGCCGAGGGGCACAATCAGTGTCTAATATAGTCAATTTTTCTCCATCTTTTGTGCTCCAAATACATTCCATCAATAAAGTGATGATAAACTAAGTGTGCGATGTGGAAGAGTGGGCTCGAATCCTAGACAAAGTATGTACGTACATGAGATTTAAAAACCAGCTTTATTAAATGCCAGCAATTATTATCATTTGGGGTACGTACACCCCTCTCTTCCCTTCTCAAAAATGAAAATTTTATGCAGTTATAATACCACTATCCTAATTCTGATAAATATACTTAAGTGCCAAACCCTTTCCCAAGTTTGGCGAATTACTCAACTAAAAATAGCTTAAAGATAGAATATACTTTAAAAAAATACAACAGTTGAAGAAAAAAAACATATTGAAAGTATCTGAGTGTGAACACGGTGTCGCATTGCGTTACAAACCTCATGGGTCATTTTATGCTTTACCTTAGTAGTTTAGAAGATAGCTTCGGCCAACTGATTTTCATTCGATATGCGAACAAATTTATTCACATGTTTTTCTTGAAATAAGTGATAGCTCATTTATTTCCTATTAAAATCTATATATTAATACGTGAAGCCTAAAGCTTTCTACTCCTTTTTAAACGTATTGCGTGCACGGAAGACTGAGATTTGGCATGGTTAAAGTTTATATGGAGAAGGAGTGCAGAAAGCTAAAATGTATGTATAATATCTGTTACTAATATATTAAATTAAATAAATTAATACTGCGAAACCTAGCTCGACCAGTGTCATTGAACTTAGACCCCCAAAATATTGATATTGTCACTCAACGAAAAGTGACAGCAAGTGATGTAGATAATACTCATTGTTTAGGTTCATGAATACTGCAACTGTCATACAGAAAATAGTCTATGATCAAAAAGTTGCTGGTCGAATTTCGACCTTAGGGCGATCGCTAGTAATGACTAAAATACGATACAAATACATGAAATAGATAATTTATTTTAAAATTATTAAACAGACGTCTGGAATTGAAACACTGGATCTTTAGTGATGGAATGAATACGTTTTCTGAATTGCAAAATTTTGTTTACTACAAGTATTTTACCTATGATTTTTCTCTGTCTCTCTCTCTTTCTAGTTATTTTTTTTTAATTTTATAACTAGCCAACCTCGCAGACTTTGTTCTACACTTTCTAGTAGTCAAAAACTCAGCAATAGCACCATATCCTAATTATATGTTACATTTTGTAAATATAGAACATCAATATCTGAACGTGTTTGTAGCGTGTATTTCCAAATATCAAATAACTTTCACTTCCCGTTTTGCTTAAAGCTTGCCAGATTGCTTGATGTTCATGGTTACTGCTCCGCTCCATAGTGTCATAGCGTGAAGTTAAATATCCTATAACATTTCTCATAAAATGGGCTATTAAATGCGAAAATTATCTTTGACATCTGACTGGTAGTTCCAGAGATTAAAGCATATAAATAATCAAGCAAACTCTTGAACTTTTTAATATTAATAATAATACATTATAGTAATAAATTTAAAACATGATATGTATGTACGTTGGGTGCAATGATAACACAATAAACTTATAATTAGTTTGAGGTCTAAAAGTATACGAGATTGTATCCCAAATATATATTTTTTATAGACCTAAAATTACTGGAATAACAAGTCTCAAATGGCCAAAAAAAAACATTTTAGTATCTATTAGAATATGTTCTATACGCTTAAAGGAATCTTAATATACACGTGAATAAATTATATTGCAGTATTTTTCTAAATAAAGCTTTGCAAAGTGAGTTTCATACTCAGAAAATAAAAACAAAACAAAACCTTTCTCTTTATCAATTTGCTTCGGAAATTATCCGAGGTTTTTACATATTTTATGTAAAACGCATTCAACAAAGCCTTTTTCACGTAGGACAAAGTGTTAAACAGTTTTAAATATGAACTTTATAAATAAATTCACATATAACATTATTTAGGACTAGCAGCTGTCCGTGACTTCGTTCGTTTTAATTGCAACATATCATAAAATTATGAAGACGCAGACAGGCATACTATCCATCTGTATTTAAGTGGACATTGCATCCTATAAGTATGGTTTATTTATGCGATACAGGCTTAGCGCTTGGCGACAATCTCACCTGACAGTAAATTTGTGAATTCTCCAAGAACACGCTAAACCTAGTGTGAGGATTGGCTCTCAAGTGAAGCTGCCGGAACACATCTATAGATGCTTGGCGAAATATTATCAAATTAAGGGTGGTAGATAGAAAGGCGATATGGCCTAAAACCGTGCTTCGCTTTCATCATGTAGCGACATCTACATAGCGACACATAGCGACATCTATCGAGCCACATACGACGCATCCTACATCGCTCTATAGATATTAACTCTTCAATTGAGTATATATACAAGAATCCGACTACAACCGTAGGGCCAAGTCCGGTGAAGCTGTAAAAGCCGCAGCGGCTCTGTTTTTGGATAGGGCCCCTAAGGCTAACAGTGTAGGCAGTTCAAAAAAAAAAAACCTTTGCGCAGCTGCCCGCCAGACATAACACCCGTCTGGTCGGAGGATCCTCCCTTTACTATAGTTCTTCTACAATCACGATGTTTTCCTTCAACTAATGCTCGGACTCGTTGTAGGGATTCGAACACATGTCCATACATGATACCACTGAGGCATCATTATAAAAACGCATTTCCAAAAAACTACGTAATAAAAAAAAATTGTAAATTTCAAAGAATGTTGTCAATACTTTAATAAACAACATATCACATCTAAAAAAAAAACCTTTCAAAGCATATCCGTATTAGGTACTGGAGTCGGTTTGTAACACTTCATAGTCTGAAAAATACGTATCCAAATGAAACATATTTGAAAATTCCCTCCTTAACACTCGCCATTTGCAATAAGAAACGACCGTCTGTTAATGCCCTTATGATAGTCTATAAAAAGGCCTTAAACTGTTACTTCGTTGTGTGTGGCCACGAAATGTGAGGTTAATATGTTTTTAAAATCGATAAAACAGATATCATTTGTTTTTTATATATTTTGTAATACCACGCATTAGACGCAATTAAGAAGGATAGAGGTAAACAGAACCAGCTAATTACAAATAAAAATATCACCATAATAACTGTTTTGTTGCAATAGCGAATTATATTTTTTTATGATTTTATAGTTTTTATTGTTGTAAAACTTAAAATAATAATAGAACAATAACGGAAAAAGTTATCCAAAAGTAAGTGTAAGTAAGTGAAAAGTTGTCCAAATAGGCGAAAACTTAAAAAAAACTTTGGCGTTATCTTTAAAATTGACCAACTTAATTTGATTCTTAATTTCGGATTGATTCGGAATTATTAATAATTAAAGAAATTGAAACTAAAACAAGAGTAACATATTCATGTTGTTCTTGAGAGTTGGATGATTAATATTTCAATATTGTTTTTTTTTTCATATTTTATTAGATAAGATATCGGAAGTTTGTGTAATTTATTAAATGTCTTAGAAATTCTATTCACAGAACAGAAAAAAATTGCATTGGTAACCCTTAGGTAATTAGTAACGGGGCGTATTTATTAGATCTGGGGAGCTTAAAGGGAATATTTATTTTGAATTTAATCGTGATTTGTGGACAAGCTATCATTTCAGTTTATATAAAAACATAAGTTCCAACAACTTTCTACGATTGCATAATGAGGTAAGGTGGCATGACATATCACATGACACACAATTGTATCTGATCGAATCGTGATCATTATACATCATGTGTAACACCCATGATAGTGTCAATAGTATAATTTGTAATTTTTTATTGTAATCTCTTGTCTAATGTGTGTTGTGTTTTATATCTGTATTTTCATTGTCAATCTGCCGGTGTATACAGTAAACAAACGAATTGGTAGGGTATCTGTGTACTTCTGTACCTAATTGGTTCGCGACTACCATGGACGTGGTAATAAGTCAGTCACAGTGACTATCTTTTGGTTTATCGCATTTTCTCACGATGTTTTCCTTCGCCGTGGGCTGATAGTGGTACCAATTCCAAATTAGTCAATTTATGTGAATTCGGAATAAAATATTGTTACATGCGGACATCGAATCGTTATTCCGTCAGACCACAATTTTGCGCTTTATATTCTAACACAATACGTAATTAGGGAGCAGAACTTTGTTAGATTCAATAAACGAATTTTTATCGCCAACTTTAATGCCATACCGCGTTTAGGCGATGCCTCAAAAATATATTTTCGGCTCACTCGTTCATCTTCACTTCTCTTGATTACTTTCAGCTGTACAACCGAAGAGGTTCCGGGCGAAATTATGTTACCACGAAATAAAAAATATAATTTTCCATCACTTGAAACATTTTTATTAAGTCCCTTTTAATCTCTAATTACATTAATATCTAATGGCTTGAGGCTTTCTAGGGTTCTTAATTAAAACTTATGCTTACATATTTTCGGGTACCAAATTAGTGCTTTTTATTTATTGCTAATTTATTCTGTAATAGTTTATGATTAGGCTTTAGGTCAAAAACGTAAATTTGAATTAAGTAAACATAGGGATAACAAAGTAAAATAAATATATTTAGTACTATAATAACTTATTTTCAAATTTCTTAAAACTGAAATATTTTACATTCTTTTTTTATTTATCGATTATTTTTAGAGATAAATGTAATCGATAATACGATCAATGCTATGGAAATGAAATAACAAAAATAAACTATAGCTCGCAATTTGGAACTTAATTATTGAATGCCTAGAGCGTCAAACAATAATATTAATTCTCCAGTCAATATTCTTCGTTGCGTGTAGCTGCAGTAAAATTTTAGGAATTAAGTAAATATATATTTATTCTAAATGAAAATAGAAACTTAAAAAAATTAAACATACAACGACAATTGATGAGTTCGATTAATTTTCGATTCGTACGATTGATACGATTTAATTTCGATTCTTAGTTTTGTTATTTTGGTCTACTCTAGTTTTATGTAGCATAGAGAGTAATGCTGCACGTAGTAAGAAAGAAATACGAAAATTCACAAAAGTCACTGAACAGGTAAAAAGTATTTGTAATTTTTTATTGCAATTTTTGTTATAACGTTTATCAGTATCCAAATGTTTTTTTAACGATAATTGATAAATGAAATGCATGTTTTTAGGTTATGCCATAATTTATACGACGTAATAACTTACGTTCTGTGTCCTTATTACGATGAACAATGTATGCCTATATAATACACATGATTTATTTGATTTGTTAATGTTATAAAACATAATTTCATCATAATCAGTGAACTGCAAATATTTTTTTCTGCTGTAGCAAGATTATTTGATGGCGCTGTGCAATCCAAAAACAACGGTGAGCAATCCTTCGACGGTCATCGCTGTCATGCCGTCTTGCAAGTCTCTCGACAGCTGGATCCTAAAATGTGACCAACCAAAATAGAGTTACTGTGGAAAGTTTATTGCCAAGTGCATGGTGGTCACGACCAAATCAGGTACAAATTCCTACTACCCATTTAATAACTTGTTATACAGTATCTGATCTCGGAACTAGACACGTTACACTTAGTGTATGGTGGACGCGATCCAGTCCGTAACCATTATCATATCCTACCACTGCACCGCAATGATATTATATATGTAGATATAGCATTGACGCTCTTTATATGGCATCGTGAATGAAAGGCAATCCCCCTCAGTTAACTTTCAACTTGATACCGATCTGAGGGAGAAGAAACTTTTATCCTTATTTGACATCAGAGTTACCGCCTTACGCTGTGATTTCCTATCCCTTTTGTTACAACATGCTGATAACAAATAATATTTGTGCCGTTTTCAAATTGCTTTTAGTGAGAGTATAACGCGTCTATTTATAAAACGTTATTCTACCAGCCGGCATTTTAAACTATTAAATCTAATACAATGTAAAACAATATTGTTAAAAGATACATAACATTACACCTATATATTCTGAAAAGGTTATTGCTACCGCTTTAAAAACTGTGGACAAAAGATCATTAATTATTATGAAAGGGTTAATAGCTATGGGATTTCATCCAGTACTAGCTCACCCGCGCAACTTCGTCTGCGTCACATAAGAGAGAGAGAGAGGGTTAGAGAGAGTGAGACGTAAGCAAAGACAAAGAACAATTATTGTCGTAAGCACGTAATTTATAGGTGCCGCCTGCCTGTCACGTCATTCCGCTAAAAAGCACGCGCGGTGCTTTATTATTATTTTGCTGCGGAGTTATTTTAAAACTGTGATATCTCCTAAGATATTCATTGGTATCAATTGATGTAAAGGGCAATTTTGTCCAAAATTAAATACCTGTCATGAATAGCGTATTTATTTTATAAAAACACATTCGCAAATAATGCATTATTTTAGGACAAATTTTATTACCATAAAAAAGGCCTTTTTTTAGAACCTATAAGAACATATAAGATAAACAATTCCGTTACACATTATTGTTGCGTTACTTTAACCATTTACGCAGCGCACGCAGTGGAAACTTTCATAAGGACTCTAAGTTTTCCCCGTTTTGCTACATTTTTCATTGATGCTCCGCTCCTAAAGGTTGTAGCGTAATATTATATAATCTGTAGCCTTCCTTGATAAATGGGCTATCCAAAAATAAAATAAATTTTCCATTCTAACTAGTACTTCCTGAGATTAGCGCGTTCAACCAAACAAACAAACTCTTCAGCTTTATAATATTAGTATAGATTCAGGATCTCATAGTATTTTAGAGAGATTATGGCTCAGTGGTAATAGGATCGGATACCGACAGTTTGAATTCTACAATGAGCTATTGTTTTCTTCAAGAGAAAGCAAACCGTGGAACCATCTCCCGGCCAATTTGTTCTCTCCTTCTCACAACATCGGATCCTTCAAGCGTAACGTGTAGAGATATTTATTTTATGCAGGCCAGTATGACAGTAGCATCTGCAGATGCATTGCCAATCTCTTGGTGGTAGCCGGCACGTATGTTTTACGATCAGGGATAGTAACAATAATTTGCCGAGCTACTAGCAAAGATAAATCATTTCTAGAAAACCTTGTTTAACTTGTCTAGCCTCTACCCTTTCGTAATAATCGTAACAGGTTGTTGGCAAGCGGGACGATTAGGCAAGGTAGCATTTTCCCAATATTTAAACATTAAACATGTCGTATTATTAATATTAATTATGGTAAATATACATAATCTTAAAATCATCGTTAACTAAATAATATTATCCGTACATGAGAAAAACATTGTTAGAACCATTTTATGCCATGTTAGACATTTCTTCCGCTACGAATACTTGATTGATCGCACCGATTAGCGGTAGCTTGACCACCGCTTTGGTTGTCATGGCAACTTCACCTTTTAAATTACACCATTTTATTCAGGCCTATTCATTTGTTAAGTCTGTTGTTTACTCGACACACTTTCAAGGGTCATTCTCGCTTGGTTACTTATATTGCATCGGCAATTTTATTTTTGCTAGTTGTTTGCACTTTATCTTTCCAATTATAAGGTTTAACTTTGGTTTGAATCTAATTTTTGTGACATTTCACTAGGGGAGCTACACGTGTGTTGATTGGCTCGTTTGACAGTTAGGAAGATAAACGATCGACGTCATTTGTCATTTCCCTACGCGTCGAGTCTCGTGCATACTCCCTATTAAATGCACATTATAATGAGTTTCCCATGTTGATTGATGAATGAATATTTATTGCCTCATATTTTGTTTATGCAATGTATTTTATACGTACTAATAATTTTGATAAAGAATTACGTACCTACATCAATATTACATATAGAACAAAATTTATGAAATTTATGTGCCAAAGTTCACGATTTTATATTCAAATTTGATTTGATAAAAAAAACAAGTTCAGGGTCCTCAGTACGAGCTTGACTGATGCTTGGACTGTTTGTTTTATTTTTTGTTATGTATTATAAATTCTAATATAATCACATCAAATTCGAAGGTTCTTTATATTACAGTTTTTTAGATAGAACAAAAAAAAATTCTTGAAAAACACGTTTCTTGTATACAATGACTCATTATTGTTTGTTATACTTTTTGTTATTTTTCTTATTTGTAAAACATATTCAGTAAAACATTCAACCTTCTACCGATTACGGTTCAAAAGATACGACTTTTTAAAGGTACGATGTATAGCGTAGGTTGAGCAAAAGGGTTCCTTCTCCGAGAACACAACTTTAAAAATCTTTCTCCCTTAAATAATAGTACCAAATGCGCTGGATTCTAGAGTCACTGTTCTGTTTTACGGTAACTTCTATTTCGGCACGAAAAAGAAGTTTGCTATGTCATATATTTGCCGTACAATGAAGAAGTTGAACTGTTTCCCGACCACGGATAGTCTCTTCTTATAATATGGAGTTCTCCAAACATGACGTGAAGAGAGATATGAACAGACCGGCATGACAACGATGAATGGCGATTGACTGTAGATCCCTCGGTATTCGTCGATGTTGTTGAATTGTACTGTGCTTACCATCAGCTATAAACAAAGTCACTTTGCCTTGCTATGATTAAAAAAAAACAAATATAGGTATATTTCAGGTTGTAATAATTTTGGAAAGTTTTAGAGACAAACATCTTAGCATTCCATGGGTTCACCTTGTGGGTGCCGAGCCCATTGTGTGGCAGAGAGAAGGAAACACTAGCATCCCCCGGGACTTGCGGCTCAGGTGTAGGTTTAAGGGTCCCCATAGGATGCACATCAGCGATCACCTTATCTACCCCCGATACCAAGTTATAGAGATATTTCGCTATAATACCTCTCGTTCCCACTTCTACAGCATATAAATTAACCGCATACCCGTTTTTGGTTAGCATTTTACATAGATCGTAATATTTCTTTATTTTGATTGCGTTGTCTTTAGTTAAATAAGTTTCCCACGGTACAGTAAGCTCTACAAGTACTAAACGTTTGATTTCTCGAGAATAAAGAGTAAAATTCATTTATATAATGGATCTATAATTAAAAGCTATATAACAAATAATAACTGTGAAAATAGAAGCGTAACAAATTCCTATCAATCACGAAGCAATACAAAAAACGACAAGTATTTTCTCTAAGGATTTCGCCTGTCCCCGACCCGATGAGATAGCTTTGACGAGGACAATCTCTCACGTCGCCTTTGTACGAAGGGGAACCAGTGATTCTATTGTGTTATTTACTAGGTTTCACGATTAAGTGGACCACAAAAATATTTGTACATACTTTGTTACCTTCATAATATTGTATATCATTGTTTAGTCTCGAAACATGACATCGTAAAAATAAACATTATTGAGTTTCTCTGTAAACAAAGCTGAAAACCGTGCCCGGTAATCAATTCCACAAATCTAGCTTACTTAGGTTGTAGAGAACCTTCGTTTTGTCGCGTATCGACTAGGTTTTAGATTGTGAGGATAAGCAGCCAGCCAACGGCTGAAGGTGCGAATTTGAAACGGTGATGAGGGCATTATATAGAAAAGTTCCTGACATTTCCTTAATTTTTTTTTTAAATCTTCACAGTTCAAACAACGCTCTAACAAAATAAACTAAATTACCTCGGGAATATTTGTGGCAACTTAAAATTCATGCTTCTAGTTATTATTTATAAGTTTTTTAACCCACTTTACTTAATAAGTACGATAACCAAATTGTATCAGGCAAAATGCTATTAATATTATACAATACAGGTTCGAATACCATAAGTTTACGAAATAAAATTAAAACTACAACATGATAGACCGAGATCCTGCCAAAGACTCTCAAAGAAAACATTGTGTATATTTAACTGAATTCAATTCGAATGGATATTTTTTTAACCTTAGCCTTAACTATTTGTTTATTAACCGATTTTGATGATTTTTCGTTAGAAAAGGGATAAAGGGAAGGGAAAAGGGATAGTGAAAAGGGAAAGGGAAAGAGTAGGCCAATTTTAATTCCATTGGTATTGGACTTTCAACTTCGACGATACATCAGGGAACTTCTCAAATCATTGAAGTTGGTTTAATTTTTTGTTAAAAATTGTCTTGTTATAATTTTAATTGGCTTAATAAGGATTCGTTATATAAGTTTGTTTTATTAAAAGTTTTAGTCTAATGAAAAACTCACTGAATTGAAATAATCTGATTAGTTTTGACAGTTTTAGAAGTTTAGTAGGTATCTACTAGTTGAAAATAAATGGAAATCAATTTTCTTACCAGTCTGCAAAAAAAGAAGGTTATATTTTTCGAGATTGCGTATTTATGTGTCTATTTCTTTGGCACGATCTGTGGAGCCCAAATGGCTTGATGGATTTAAGTAATACTTGATGTCATTATATTTGTCTTAATTGCGGCGTTTGGGAAGTAAATATAAAGCAAAAATAGAAAAACATATTTTTGTTGTAGTTGGGGTTTTTGTTTCCTTTTTAATAATTTATTTATCAAAGTATATGATAGCCTGAAGCTCCCGTTTTAATGACGATGTAGCCTAAAACACTCTATACACTAATCCATACATGACTTGCCGACACATGATGGTGTGTTAGTCGGCAGTCTCATATGTTAGTGACTGACAATTATGAGATACATCGAATGTCATTGGTCGTCTGAGTTCGTATACAAGCCGCCAATGTAATTCTAAAAAATAATGTCACTGACAACAAGTCGCTGGCCGCTATGTTGACGGGTTGGTGGGTTCGGTGTGTAAATCACTTAAGGCTAAAGGTTATAAAGAGGACTGCCTGTCATATCGATAGGTGATGGGCGATTATATTTTTAATTTCAATTTGTTACTTTGCCAGGCGAGTACTGTTAAATATCTTACCTCCATGCTTCAATTTCATCACGATGTTTCATTAGCTGAATTCTCAGAATTCTACATCTCTGTAGGATTTGAGCCTAAAACGTTAAACGTCGTACCATTTTTTCAAAAGACCCTAACTATATACTACCCTAAAAATATACTCGACATAAGGTAGCTTGCCTTAACTCACTCCCGTCGTCTGTCTTCTAGCCCACCTATAACTTGGAGTCCTCTAGCGAATAATGAACAGTCACTTGATAGGTAAGCGCAATCCATCATCGGCCTCATCTTTACTTACCATCAAATGAGATCTAGGCCAAGCACATGCCTCCTTATACTCAATAAAAATAAAAATATTATAAAGCTGTATTTTTAATGCCAAAAAAGGAAATCAAATATAACATCTTTATTTCTCTGAATAAACTCGAGAATTGCTTATTAAGAACCGAAAGTTGGAAGAGGGATAACACAATTAAATTTCCTATTTCGGTTATTATACTCTCCCCAAATTCAGAGATAAAAAGCGGCCCACGCGGTGTGTGCACGGTGAACTCTCTAAATAAAGCTTGTAGGTAAACACTAGTTATTATCGAGCAGGCGGCGGTGGCACCGGCCCGTGAAATTATGCCTCCGTCCTATTGTGTGTTGCACCCCTTATATGGCGAGTCTAATCCACAGGAGATAGCGTTTTAGTATTTATTATACTTGGGTAAATTTGCACAGAAGACAAATTTATTTTCTAGGAACCATGGTTCGTACTATAGAACTCTGGGAAGGGTGGTATAAGAAAAAACATAGGGCATAATCTCTTTGGAAATTTCTCTCTACTAGGGACGGCCTGCCTGTTGAAATATCTCCACCCTACAAGAGATCGCAGCCAAATAACCTTGCTTTGTTTTCTTGTGGTGAGTATGGTTTCTAGAGCTCTTAGGGGGAATGGTGGCTAGTGATGTATCTGGTGTTACAGGCGTACATAGAATACGGTAACCTATTATAATAAGAACGGTCGAACGCTTATTTTCCAGCTTAGTTGTATAAAAATAGCGACTAACCATGTATAGACCTTGAACACTCAGATCAAGAATTGTAATAGAAATCATACTAACCAGAAAAAAAATTATCGTACTTGGAAATCAAACAAGCAAATCGAGTACATTTCACCAAAAATCTTATCAATATGTATCACAAACACTTTATACGTTTTTTAACATTTGATCACAATCTCCCATGATGTTAAATAACGATATGGCGCAAGATGATAATTTGCTAAAGCTAAAGAAATTAGATCTCGAGTGCAGCTATCAAAACACACTTGTAACTGTGCTGGCCATCAGATTCTCAACATAAGAGTAGTCGTTACCCAAGCAAGCAATAAAAAATGCCCTACCACCATGCCATGGTTTATCACGACGTTTTCCTTCATCGAAAACTCGGGATCATTATGTGAACTAAGGTTAAGGCTAAAGCAAGTAAGGTAAGCTATAGAGCTATTTCAATACAATACGTAAAATATGAATAGCACTTAAAATTTATTTGGAATACTATTTTTTTGTATTAAATAAATATATTCCTTTATATCTGATACGTAGTGTATGCACATTAAGAGACTGCGATACAACACTTAATTTGAAAAAAAAAGTATGCAAGTAAGAACTGTAAGTTTATGTATTGATTATATATCGAACAATACAGATAAAAATTTCTGCAGAAAATATTCTACTGAACCAGAAATAGAACAAATATATTATCATCATAACTGCTAATACCTATGTTGTATGTAAGTTTTCTCGACTGCGTGATTTATGCGGTCACCCACAAGCGAAGTTGTCACTGGCCTTCCGGCCAACAGCATACACAGATATTAAAAAAAAAAGTAGTGTGCTTCTCGGGACGCTCGTTAAAAGTGATAACATAAACTAATCAAAAAGAAAGAAAAACAAAGAAAAGAGAGAAAGGGAAGCCAGTGAGGATTCGAACCCAGGACTTCGGCCATAACAGTCACGCTTACGACCGCTAGACTACGAGCGTGCTGTTAGGATTGATTGAAACTATGCTGCTATTAATGGCGCTTTAACGCGTTACGTTACAAAGCGTTTTACCCTCCCATAAGAAGCTATCACCTCAAAAAACAGACCAATAAAACCAGATATCACATTTCACTTACCTCGTCCAAAGCAGTACCTATATAGGGGTTCAGATCAGAAGCAATGAAACACAGATTTTTTTTTTTTTTTTTGAACTGACTACACTGTTTGCCTTAGAGGACCTATCCAAAACAGAGCCGCTGCGGCTTTTACAGCTTCACCAAACTTGGGGGCGAGTGTTTAGGGCACTCAACCGCGAAAGTTTTGGACGACTCGCACGAGGGTGCCAGAGTGGGCGAACCTTGGCTCGGGCGGTCGTCACGCATGCGAATAGGTCGCGATCTCACTAATTCCCCACTCATACGAATTCGAGCTACATAACATATACTCATATGCATGTTCCCCTCCTCCTGGGAGGAAGGAGTGTATTTAGTGATAGGAATGGTTTTTCTACACTAACTAGCGCAAAAAAGAAAAAAAAGGTACCTTACAGAACCCATGTACCTGTGTGGTGTGCACGTGTGTATGCTCATACGTGTGTAGTGTTGTATGTGGGTTACTAAGTGTTGCACGAATAGTGTCACTTGTATCGCGCGGGCGGCTGCCTGACCCAAGGAACGGACCTAGGCTTGGGTTGCTGCTAGAGAGGGTGGACGTGGCGGGTATGCGGGAGCGAAGTTGACCACCCGTCCTGTGCGGAGAGAACGGTGGTTAAGCGGGCGTGGGCACTGGCACGCTCCGTTTGGAGAGACGGTGGAATAAAACGCGTTTGCTGTTTCGATTTGTTCGAGTGGGTCGGTGAAGATGCTACGCGGCCGGCGATTACGCCGGCAGGCATTGGGGACCGCTACATAGGTAGCTGCCGCTTTGATTAATTGGATTCGCGTGATTCGACGCAGTGTCGAAGTAGGAGCGAGAAAGATGTTTGGCGTAGGCCTCCTGTCTTACCCTCCGCATCCCTTTTTATCCTCGCTTCTATGTTTTGTGAACGCGTATGATTGGTCGAAGCCTATGATCGGTCGACGACTACGATTGGTTGACGACTAACTCACAAACGATCAATCGTATAACTAATATATTGATTTACGTAGTTTATTATAAATCTAATATTTTTTAATAATGTTCGCATTAGTTAATTATTAGTTTATATGTTTACGTACTCGCAAACTACCCTAATTTTAATATGTTATTTTAACCTTGCAATGACTACCAATGATTTGTAAACGACTATGATTCATTGAACATCTTATACATTTTAATAATGTACGTATTATTTAAAAAATAATTAACATATTTACTTGCAAACTACCCGAATATTCATATATATTATTATTAACCGTATACTATAGATTTTAATTTATTTACTACTAGGCTTACTACGGCTGCGCTCGCGTAGACTACAAAATGCCGTCGATCGGGTACACGCGTCAATCATTCTACCTTAGCTCCCCATTATTTTAACCTTTCGGCACCCAAATGTACGTAAAAATGACCTATATGCAATCCTCTGGTACAGAGTTATTAAATATAAAAATGCCCTTATAGAAGATAGATATTATGTTCTCGCTGACTTTTTTGTAGGTTTTTAAGAAATATATTATAATTATTTAGTTTCTTATTTTGTTATAACTTTTTTGGTTTACTCGGCGTAAACCATTCAAGCGCTCCACAATTGCAGTTTATAGGAACTTATTTTTATTTGCATGGAACCCTAATTCGTTTTCAAGACATAAAGTAGCCTGAGTTACTCCTTATAACATCAGCTATCTGTCAATAAAAGCTCCGTCAAAGTCGGTCCAATTGTTTCGGAGATTACCCGTAGCAGTAACCGTTTTTTCGTAGCAGTTTTTTTATCCGTGTTTTGTTAAAAGTACTGTATATACGTTCATATTATGCATTTAGTTAAAATCTGTTATTTTGACATTACAATCAAACACTTACTTATAGATTTAATTATATGTATGTCATGTATATACTATTGAGTTTGAACATAAAAATTAATAACATATCTTTTGTCTTGTAACTTAGACCGATATATTACCGCCATAGGGAATTGGGACTACAGGGAGTTCCACGTAATACCTGGTATTTAGACATGTCACGAGGGTGTCTGGGGGAATTCTAATGGTAACATTTTTGACACTGACCAAGCGTTGTTAATATGGGGAAGGTATTTTTTAATTCTTTAGGGAATTTAGTGTTATAATTAATTTGCTGTACAAAAAAAAAACTGTATAGAAAATTATACTTTAATGAAGTTAAGAATGTTTAAGAATAGGTTTACAAAAAAATAAAAGATAATAGAAAAAAATGTATAATAGTTGAAAAGATTTTCGGCAATGTAAAATAAAACTGTCGTAAATATAAGAATTTTATTGAAAACCAAAAAACTTATTTTATTAATTTAGATCCTTACATGGAACCAATGAGCGTCAAAGACCTCTCCTACCGCACAGGTTCGGAAAATATCCCAGTTATCGTGAAGACCCAATAAAGAACTCGACCGATTCCAGCCATTTATTTTTGTGATTTTTTATATTTTTGTCGGCTATTAAGACTTCGATAAACATATCTATAGGTAATCAATTCATTTCTAAGATTGTTAACATAATAGGATATGTGCAGTTATTTTTGCTATCTCTATTTGTAAATTCAGTTTAAAAAAATCATAATTGGTTAAACGATTGCAAGTGTGATTCTTGCTCTTACTTTCGGAAACTTTACAGAAAATTCCCTCCTTGAGTAGGTTCGTGAATGATATATTCATATAGTTGATATATGGTGCTAACTAAATATAGGATTGTTTTAAACCAATAGAGGTCAGATTACCTTTTAAAATTGAAAGTGACGGCTCTGTAACAGGCAGCAACTACCAAGAGGTTGATAATCCACCGCAATCCCGTCGGCAGCTGGATATATTTCCACTGATAGTATATCCAGATAAATATTACGCCATTAATAGTGAGTTATTATTATTACTTATGTTTTATTTTTATTTTATTTTGTTTTTATATTGTTGGCGCATCGTGACTTGCTTCGGAGTTCCAGCTGAAAATAAGCGCTAAGTGCCACGTGGCACTTAAGCATATGCTGAGCTGGATGCCTTTTGTTAATGGCAGGACACGTAGCTGGGTCATTTATATTATTACTTTTTTATGTTTTTTTTTTTGTGTATGTTAATATTACTCAATGTATGTTAACTTTAATCCTAAAACGCGACAAATCAATGAAGAGTCAGTTACTGGTATGGGTTTATCATCACTCACTTGGTTATGACAGTTTTTTGCGGAACACGACACACGTAAGCGTGCCTCTATGGCGGTTTTTTGCTCTATGGCGGTTTTTTGCGGAACACGACACACGTAAGCGTGCCTCTATGGCGGTTGTTATGTTGATCGTAGTCCTGTCGGCCACATCTGTTGTGCTCAACCACCAAGCAATAATACCTAAGGATAAAGGTATACTTTCACCTCTTCTTTTTCCCTCTTTATTAACCTTTTAACTCATGAACTGCGATGTACGTATCATTTGTATGCTGATGACCTGCAATTATACACACAGGCCGCAGTAGATTCTCTATCAGATGCAATTTATACTATTAACCGGGATCTAAATGCCTTAAGGGATTGGTCTGAGAGATTTGGCTTATCAGTTAATCCTTCCAAATGTCAAGCAATTGTAATAGGGAGCTCTCGTATGATTACCAGAATAGACTTCAGCTTGCTGCCTCAGATTATTTTCAGTGATCTTGTCATACCGTTTATTACGAAAGTAAAGGACCTTGGTTTACACATTGATGCCAAATTGGATTGGAGAACTCATATTTCCAAGGTTAGTTAGAAAGTGATCGGTACTCTAAAGTCTTTTTATCGCCTGAAAATTTTTCTCCCAGTTAAAACGAAAGCCATGCTAGTGCAATCTATAATATTTCCTATAATTGACTATGGTGATGTGTGCTTTTACGATCTGAACGCTGACCTTCTTAACAAACTTGACAGATTACTCAACAATTGCATTCGATTTGTTTTTAATCTTCGTAAGTATGACCATGTATCGAGCCATCGTTCAGAGCTTAATTGGTTGCCCATACGCCAGCGTCGGAGTTTGCGGGCTCTGACAACTTTGTATTCTATTGTATTTTCTCCCAACACTCCCTCTTACTTAACTCCACATTTTCAGTTTTTATACTCTAATCATGACCTTAACCTTCGCTCTTCTAATAATCTTATTCTTTGCTGTCCTGTCCATACTTCCGGTCTAGTACATTCATCTTTCTATATCCAATCTATTCTCATATGGAATGCGCTTCCTTATGAGATCAGGATGTCATCTAATCGTTTCAGTTTTAAAGTCAAGGTACGTTGGCTTTACCAGTGTCATTTAGCAGAATTATCTGGTTAATGCTGTATTTAGTACTCAATGTTGACTAATTATATTTTTATTTATTGTATTGATATTTATGTATGATGTTGTTATGTGTATGTATTGTATATGTGTAGTATATGTATTATATATGTCTTATATATATTATATTTTGGTGTTGATATTTTATTTATATATTGTGATATTAAATAGGTTAAACATAATTTCATAAAACTCTTACCTTTTACACCTACCAACATTTATCTCTGCATCACCTAATGGTTGACTGGCAGAGAATGCCTTAGGCATTAAGTCCGCCATTGCATATTTAACGCATAATGTGTAAATAAATAAATAAAGCATTGAAGAAAATATAGAGATCATTGCCAGGAGAGAGCAGGTAAGGAGAAAACTAATGGGGTCTTTCAAACACGGAAAAACTTATGTTAAGGATTTTTGAATACCAAGCATAACAATATGACTCTACAGTACTTGATAGTAAGTAAGGTGAAGTCCAAAAACGACGGCGATCGTCGGAGAACTGCCTTTTCACGTCTTGTTTGAAGGTTCCCATCATGTTGTTCTATTTGTTAAATCTTGTTCGATCCCACAACATATTAAGGAGGGAACACGTTGACTGGAACATCGATCCACATTCGTACAGTTACCACGCGCTTACCAACACTTTGCTAGGGAGGAAGGGCGTGCTGCACCCTCTACGCGTGCCTGGCTACGCCAATGAGAGATTTGATTCTACGTATTAGGCAAAGCATCATTATATTAATACGTGAGAAGGAAACTTCGGACTCCTTTTTAAATGTATTGCGAGCACGGAAGTCTGTGAGATTTGGTATGGTTAAGGTTAAAGTTTATATGAAGAAGGAGTGCATGAAGCTAAAATTTATCTATAATATCAATTACTAATATATTAAATAAAATAAATTAATACTGCGAATCCTAAACTGACCAGTGCCATTGAACTTAAACCCCCCAAAATATTGAAATTGTCACTCAATGAAATATAACAGCAAGTGATATAATATTAATTGTTTAGGTTCATACTGCAAATGTTGAACAGAAAATAGTCTACTATTAAAAAGTCGCTGATCGAATTTCAATCAATGGGCGACCGCTAATTAAATGTAAATTGTCGATATACTCCATTAAATGTTATATTGGTTTATATATTCTCTAGAACTTTTCCCTTGGCTTCACTCGCATCATAGATTAATTATGTACCATCTTTTATACTTTCTGACTGAACTGCTAAATATCAATTTTCGTAGATCTATATTAAAAAATAAATCCTCCTTTTCACCTCTTTAGCGGTTCAATTTCTAAAAATTCTTTCTTCGTGCTCACATATACGTGTAAATGGAACCCACATGCCAATTTTCATGGTTCTATCTCCAGTAGTAAGTCAGTTATTCCAATATATTATACTAGCATACCGTGACGTTGCTGTGCCGTTTTGGAGTCCATACGGAATATAGATCCGATCGTCACCAAACTTTACCTAATCACCCGCTGAGCTAATATGAAGATTGTCTGAAAATGTCATCAAAAAACTCCAGCCGATCTGGAGTTCACAGGGAACAGCGACTTTTATATATAAGAAGAAAAATATAGATTTACAACCCAAAACTATCAAATACGAATAGACATTTCCAGATAGAAAGAAGTATTGGCAGCACATTATGAACGATATATAACTGAAATACGGCACGCATCGTATGAATGCTAAGTTAGAGCGTACGTAACACGTTGTGGCAATAAACATTCTACAAGACGATAATATTTTCCATTGCTGCAACATTGACGATCGTAAGTATGTCTGTTTACTGTGAAGAAAGAATGGAATATTAGGTCGGGGAAAAAGTTTCTTCGCATTTTTATATGAAAACTCAAGGCATTTTTTTTTCAATGTGATTTTACATTTATTTACAGTATATATATGCCGTTTTGTTCGATAACTCTCTGCCGCTTTGTAGGTAGAGACCATGATCTAGTTGCTGTAGAAACTTTGGGAATTCTGGTCAAAAAAACGTGACAAATAGTTTTGGCAGTCCTCTCTTGATGTTAACCTTACAGAAACTAAAGAATACTGAAGAGACCGAAACAGGTGAAAATCTGAAGATGTAAGGTCAGGGCTATATGGTGGATGCAATTTCACCTCCCAGCCAAACTCTCTAATTTTTGCTGAGTGGCTAAAGATGTGTGTGGTCTAGCGTTATCGTGATGCAAGACCACACACTTCCTGTTGATCAATTTCGGCTGCTTTCTCTCAACTGTTTCATTTAATCTCATCAGTTGTTTGCAGTAGAGATCCGAATCGATGATTTTGCCAGGCGGTAAAGGCTCATAATGAACAATGCATTTCCAGTCCTACCATACACACAGCATCACCTTATTCCTAGTTAGCCCAGCCTTAGCCACAATCTGTGAAGCCTGGCCGACCTTAGATCACGACCTTCTTCGCACGTTCTTGTAGTACGTAATCCACTTTTAATCGCCAGTTATCAATTTCTTCAAAAACGGCTCGATTTCATTACGTCTCAATAATGCATCGCAAACGAGTACACGGTTTATCAGATTTCTTTTAGTGAGCTCGTGTGGCACCCAAATATGGAGCGTTTTGTTATCGAGCCTTCTACAAATGGGTTAAACTATTTTGTGGTCACTTTCCAGTTCTTCAGCTACATCGTAACTACAGACATGCCGATTTCGCTCCACTTTTTCAAAAATAGCGTCCATTTTATTCGTAACAGGGCAACCAAAGCGATGTGCATCTTTAACATAAAAATTTCCGGACTGAAAACGTTTCAACCAGCTTTGTGCTACTCTTCTACTTCTTCTTCTTCTTAACTTGGCAACCGGTCCTCTTTAATGAAAACCATTACTGCTATTATCGAGTCAATTATAGTGTCATGTGTTATGATGATTCAGTATCCTAACAAGATGGTGGCTCCCTTGTTAGAACTTTCTAGGAAATTTTTGTGGGATCTTTTAATGAATGCTTTCAGCTTATATTTATAATCCACTTCACTTATGCACAAAAACCAAACTATATCACGAAAATGCCGCCAATATTACATAATATAGGGTCAAAAACCTAAGTTAATGAACTAAAAATAAAAACCACAACATGTCACTTTAAGATCCCGCCAAAAATCCTATTGTGCTACTCTTACTGACACTTCATTAGGTCCATAAACATTACAAATTTTTTTTGCCTTTTTGTAATAATATTTTAAAATGTTGTCGAATTTCTTCATTAGATTCACACATTTTTACAGAAAGAAAAACAAATGAAAAGTAGCGGAAAACAACTTTTTTATTTTTTCTTTATTCTTTTTAATGTAACCATTTTTAATATTACTTAAACTAGCATATACAAATAGTACAGCCATATATATTTTATAACAAGTTTATACCCATATTATGCGAAAACACTTTTTCCCCGACCTAATATTTCACTGGCTTCTAATCAAATCGAAGACATTCTGAAGAAATGTCAGATCAAGAGTACTCTAAACCAACGAGCATGCATGAAAAGATTGATTAATATTGAAGAAGCGAAAGATGTATGCCAAGATCGTAGAAAAAGTGGAAGGATGTGGTTGGTCTCTGCCTACCCCGTTGTAGGTTGTAGGTATGTACCCCGTAGGTATGTATAAAGACAAGACACAGTATACACTACATACAGATTTAACTTAAAGATAAAACAAGAAACTGCAAACATATTAATACTAATCAATATCAACATACAGATAAGGAAATACATATTATATGGAGCATAATAATGCACTTGATCAAACACCGCGTCTCATCATTATGAAAATGCAAGATGCCTTTTGATACACACGCCTTTTGACGCTAGATTGCACAGTATATGCTGTAAGTCTGCACCCTCAATTTTACCCTTTACTAAATGCAGCAAAACAAATATAACTCCAAAAATTAAAAAAAAACTAAAGTTCGCTTTTAAGTGAGTACGATAAAACAACACCAAACTGACATAAAAAAATACCATTTAGTAAAAATTACGTATCTGATACAAAGTAAATTTGTAAAATGCGGCACGGGGGAGGTAATTTGATACCGGAAAAATTATTGCCTCCGTTCCTGGAATGGAATATGTAAGTATAATAGAATCTGAAATATGAAGTATGTAATATTGGCATTAAAGTTAAAAGGTTAGCGTTTTGCTACAACCTCAGCAGATCTTAAGTGACGATGTGGCCCGGTAGCACGCTAAGCTTAATGGAAGACTAGCTCTGAACAGCGTCTGCCGAAACACAACTATATATATATATTATATGTATTTCAGAAAATATAGATTATTTTATTCTCTCTTCGAAACATTCACAATCACACACCCTCGCATCCAAATAACAAACACTCGCATAACACACATACACACACATATATCACACACACGCATATTCACTACTCATGATACTCTACAACTCTAAATATTGCTAATTTAATAAGAAGAACATAATTTTTTGTTGTAATTTTGTTGTATTTTTCATTATATTGTGAAACGCTTCTGTTATAAGCCTGGAAGTAGGCGCTATTAGCTGCGACTTAGTCTTCACTAATATAGCTAATATCGTACATATTTGTTTTTTATTGTAACATTATTTATTGTTTCGGTAAATTAAAATTATTATTTATACCGTATACTACAGAGACTAGCTTACTTCTTAAACTGTCAGTTCGCCGAAGCTTGCTTAATATACTAATAAAGAAAACAAAGAAATAGGGAACATTCTAAAACGTCTGACCAAAACTTAAGATTTTCATTAGAGAGTCAAATTAAGTTAAAAAAAGATTGAAGTCTTTCATATACAAAGTAATTAATTGGATGCATTTATTCCTTTACTCGGCATCTTATAGAGGCGCGCCTTTTCACTTTAGTTTCCGTTTTCCTATATTAACTTCCAGAGTAAGCTTATTAACTTCCTTAACATATTTTACGCCCACAGTATTCCTTTAAATTACTTTCAGTGTATAATTATTTCCTAACAGAAAAAAATTGTAGAGGAGTTTTTTTCTGGCATGTAATATCCGATACGTATATATTACTACCTATTAAACTAAGTAATAAAAGCTATTTCATTATTGTTATTAAATTTTATATTGTAATTAGCCCGTAAGAAGTCGTGGACGGGTGCTAGTTATTATATTATAATAGGTCTTTATCTATGAAATTGCCGTTCTGCAGTACTGGCCATTTCAAATCAAAATAATTTTTGTTTGGCTAAGAATTCTAATTTCAAATAATTTTATTTTAAAAACATGGAATTCTTTTTCCAAAAGTAGTCATTTGTTTATTGATTAGTGTTACATTTTCATCGCATTTCAATCTTTTTTGTCATCATGGATATGTTAAAAATTCGAGTAATTATGGAATATGAGTACCGTCGTGGCAGCAACGCGGCACAAGCGGCACGCAACATCAACGACGTTTACGGAGCTAACACTACAAACCAACGCACCACCTGTTATTGGTTTGCTCGCTTCCGTTATGGAAATTTCGACCTGAAAAATGAACCTCGCGGTCGTCCGAATACTTTGGTCGACAATGACGAATTAAATGCGATTGTGGAAGCTGATGATACACAATCTACGCCTGAATTAGCAGCAGCTTTCGACGTTAGCGTCAAAACAATATTTGTCCATTTGCGTCAAATTGGCAAGGTAAAAAAGCTTGACAAATGGGTGCCCCACGAACTCAATGATCGCCAGCGCGAAGCACGCGTCAAGACGTGCCTTGCA
This sequence comes from Saturnia japonica, assembly GCA_033032175.1. Classification (NCBI taxonomy): domain Eukaryota; kingdom Metazoa; phylum Arthropoda; class Insecta; order Lepidoptera; family Saturniidae; genus Saturnia; species Saturnia japonica. The sequence goes on from CM065317.1 coordinate 4,079,690, forward strand.
CTGCTCAACAGAAACACAAATGAAGGAATTTTGAACCGCATTGTTACCTGCGATGAAGAATGGATTCTGTTTGATAACCGCAAGCGCTCAGCAAGTTGGTTGGATCCTGGTTCAGCACCTAAACAATGCCCTAAACGAAAACTTACCCCTAGAAAAGTGATGGTCACTGTTTGGTGGTCTAGCGCCGGTGTGATTCATCACAGCTTCTTACCAGACGGGATGAGCATTACTGCAGATGTGTACTGTGATGAACTGAACACAATGATGGAGAAGCTGGCACATGTCCAACCAGAATTGGTCAATCGCTCGTCTCCGCTGCTCCTGCACGACAACGCGCGACCTCATACTGCACAGCAGACGGTCTCCAAGTTGCAAGAACTGGGGTTGGAAGTTCTCCGTCATCCGCCCTACTCACCAGACCTTGCGCCCACAGACTACTACTTTTTCCAGAATTTGTTCAAAATGCCTTTGAAGAATTTGTTGCCTCCCGTCCAGCTGATTTCTTTAAGAAGGGCATCAATAAACTGCCACTGCGCTGGCAAAGATGCATTGATTGCATGGGTGATTACTTCGATTAATACAAATAAAAAATACGTGAAAAAAATTCGTTTAAATTTTTTTATACAAAACGGCAATTTCATAGGTAAAGACCTAATATTTATCAATAATGTAGATCACCATTATCTTGAGATTTAAAATGTTTGTTTGTAGGTAAATCTAGTTCTTGTATGTATACCTAGTATAAAGTACACTTATCCTCTATATGAAATTAAAAAAAAAATCTGTCCGTCTGTTTGTAGATAGATTATAAGACCCATCAATAATATGAGCAAAAATTAAATTACGGGACGGAAATAATTAATGCGTAAAAACTAGTACTAAAACCGATGATGGACCTTTGTTACATATTGCTATTGCTTATGCAGTATAGCATAAACAGTAGTGATACAATTATAATTAGAAAAAATCAACTCACTTTTAATCCAGATGATCTAGATAAGAAGACCCCCATATTGACAGACCATTTTTATTGAAACTGATATATATCTCCGTTATTTCTATCTACCTAGGTAATCAACAAATACTGGTCAAGACTCGTTCATCTATCGTCTTTTTGTTTAGAACTGACTACACACATCTTCACCGGGCTTGGATCTTCCAAATGTGCTTATCCAGACTGAATTTGATATTTTGTATAGTTCTTTAGCCTCATAAAGATTCGAAAATAAAGGTATATAGTCTAATTTAGATTTTGTTAAAATTATTAGTTAATACTTGAAAACGTAATTTTCATAACACGAGCTAGTGTTGAAATAGAATTAACATAATTCTGTAATTGTTAAACATTATTCACCCTTAAATCAAATAAAACAAAACCGAACGCGCCGTAGAATACATGCACCCTTGCGCATAATGACGTGCACAGGATCATGTGCCCTCGAACAATGAACAATCAATGGCTAAATTAAACAGACGGCTTCCTATATGCTGTCAATGACATATAATTTCTAGATGATCTCTAAATTGTCGGGAGGTAGGGCACGACATTGTATCCGACTAGATCACGACCTGTTTTAACCTTAGTGGCACGTTTAAGCATGTCACGTTCCGAGTTTACCCTTTGTAAATCCAGAAGTTGCAAAAATTATGTTACTTTATGAAAGACAATAAACGAATGCGTTCAGTGGTATCGTTGCTACAAAAGACAAAGAAAACATTTAACTATTCTAGTACACACCATCACGCCTGTATTTCCCGAAGGGTTTTGCAGAGCTGTACATTTGTACACCCCACAGTACGCCGAGTATGTTTTTAGATCCCATGTAATAGGAGGCGAGCTTATTGCCATTAATCGGACACGAAACCAAACTCCGAGCTGCTACCTGAGAATTTAATAGGAAAAACCCAATAACACTTTGCTCGACCTGGGATTCGAACCCAGGGCCTCGCTCATAGCAGTCGCGCTTACGACCATTAGGCTAACGAGGCTTGTAACTAAAGTGCGGATAAAAATAATATCCGAATAACTCGACCTAGTCGTGATAACATTGTTGTTAATTTTACGGGACATGAGAGTTATGAGCAATAGTACGCTGTTTAATTGATGTGGAATATCCATTGGCGTGTTGGATAGAAATAAAAACGTTGTTATGCGACGTCTTTTCAACTCTGCACTTCCCTTCCAACATATGTACCTACTGAACACTTTTCTGTCTACTAAACACACTCACTACTTTATGCATGTGTCAATGTATCAAAAATCAGTTAAGTGAATATAACAATAATTTAAAAGTAAATTTAAACTTATAATACATCATTGAAATATATTTCTCTTGTAAATAATATCATAAAAATAAATAATTGAGTAACAGTGTTATATTATTTTGCAAATAACTATCAAATTTTTTCGTTTTTATTTATACTTATTTCAATATAAAATATGATTCAAATATTTCATTTTTGCCATGCTTTATATGAAGCCTCACATTTTATTTTCTTATAGTTTCCTATGTATACAAAAAGCATAATGTCACGAACCTTAAAATATAATATGCAATTACTTTAGAATGAGTAACATTTTTGATTGCCAAAAGAAGTTACACTGCTGTTATTTGTAAATACAGTGAGGTTCACGCGATTTTATTTTATAAAAATATGTGTGCTCATAAAACACATCTAGAACTATCACTTCTACGCCCTATACTCGCCCCTTGTTTGCTTATCGTGAAGATGCTCCCTGAGTGATCGGCTTATTTCGGGGAGGGTAATCGAGCTACTCACGATGCGGAAATGAATACACTTTAAGGTCTAAAGCATTGTTATAGGGAGTAATTTATACACGTTCCGTTTTAATTAGTTTATGTGTAGGAGCATATTGACTTGACAGGATATCTAGTTAATGGAATTATCCAATTCATTTTAATCTGTTTATGTATATTAATAAATACGTAGTTCTGTCTGTACATGTAATTTTTTTCCAAATTTCCTGATTGATATCTTATAAAAAGGAATTTGATTACGAATATGAAGTTAATTTCTGTTTATGTATCTATCTATTTGTCCAGATTTAACTCAAAAAGGGCTTAACCAATCCCTTATAAAATTTAGTAGACGGGAAGCTTAAATTATTGTTCAATTGATAGGCTATAAAAAAAATATAACTGTTAGTAATCGTGAAAAAAAAGCAAACAAAATCAATTTCATATGACTTTTTTATGGATATCGATGATGTCATGTACAAGAAAGTTGTAGTAAAGAAATAAACATAAGCCGGTTAGCGCCACCTATCGTACAAATGTTACATTCACACTGGCATAGATACTCCTTGTTCTTGTTTGCTCGCGTTGCGTATAATAAAGTGTTACTGTTGGATTTTAATATACTTAACTATAAAACTAAAGCTTCTAGCTCTGCTGTTTTATTTCTACAGGTTATGGGCCTATCTCATAATAATTAGAAACAGTATTTAGTAAAAAGTTACAAGTTTAGTTCCGAAAAGTAAAGTACCGCGTGTAATAAAAAGTGAGGTTAAGTAGCCGACTCCGGTTATTAATTTTTGCAGCGTATTTTATATAAAAACCTATCAGTTTCCGAAGCAATGTCGATAAACACCGTGCATATTGATAAACTGACCGGAAGGGACAATTACAATACGTGGAAATTCGCTGTAAAAGCCTACTTAGAGCACGAAGATTTGTGGTCGTGTGTGAATCCTGACAAACAGGAAACCATTGACGCTACCAAGGATGTAAAGGCCAAAAGCAAGATTATTCTCCTGGTTGACCCAAATAATTACCACCACATAGAACAAGCTGTGAGTGCCCGGGATGTGTGGGTCAAACTTAAGTCTGCGTTCGAAGACTCCGGATTGAGCAGGAAAGTAGCTTTATTACGTGATCTTATTAATACAAACCTAGATAGTTGTACCGATATTGAGGATTATGTAAATAAACTAGTAACTACCGCTCATAAGCTGAGAAATATAAGCTTCAAAATTGACGATGAATGGTTGGGTACTTTAATGTTAGCAGGTTTGCCAGATCAGTACAAACCAATGATAATGGGAATAGAAAGCTCTGGTGTTGTAATAAGTGCAGATTTTATCAAAACTAAGTTGCTACAAGAAGTGAAAAAGGAATCTGATACTACTGCATTGTACACAAAGCATAGATACCCAATAAAGAAAAATTATAGTTCCCAGAATAATCAAAATAAACCCCGTGGTCCCCGTTGCTACAATTGTAATAGATATGGGCATCTGAGTAAGAACTGTTTTGCCAACAAAAAGGAAAGTTCTAGTACTAATAAAAATTATGCTGCAGTTTTTTCAGCTTGCACAGCAATGGACGATTATAATTGGTACGTGGATTCTGGTGCATCCATGCACATGACAAGAAGATCTGATTGGTTATATGAAACAAAGACACCTCCGATACAAAGTATAAAGGTGGCCAATAATTCTTCAGTTACCGTACAGAAGATGGGAAATTTGGATCTCAATCTCTGCTGTAGTGATGGTAAAGTAAACCAAATCCAGGTAAGAGACATTTTGTTTATACCAGAACTGAGTACTAACTTATTGTCAGTTAGCCAGTTAGTTAAAAATGGATGTCAAGTTAATTTCCATAGTTGTGGCTGCAATATTTACAACAAAGAAAAAAGATTAGTAGCAACGGCGAGACTAACCAACAACATGTATAAATTGAATACTGTAGGAGGAGGCGCATTTCTTACTGCCACTGATAGCATTGAGAGTTTAGATGTATGGCACCGTAGAATGGGACACCTCAATTATGTTGATGTAAAAAAGTTAGAAACTTGTACTGAAGGGATGAAAATTACAAAAAATGATAGTAAATCATGTATTCCATGTATACAAGGGAAACAAACTAGATTACCATTTAAAAATGAAGGATCAAGAGCAACATCACTTCTTGAGGTTATTCACTCAGACCTCTGTGGCCCCATGGAATCTCCATCAATGGGAGGGGCAAAATATTTTATAACATTTATTGATGATCTTTCTAGAAAAGTGTTTGTATACTTTTTAAAGGACAAATCAAATATAACTTCAGTTTTCCATAACTTCAAATGTGAAGTGGAAAATGAGTTGAATCAAAAGATAAAAATTATCCGGACAGATAATGGCACTGAATATTGTAATAAAGTTTTTTCGAAATATCTTTCAGACTCCGGCATCAAGCATCAAACTACGACGCCTTACACACCTGAACAGAACGGTTTGAGTGAGAGAAAGAACCGATCTCTAGTAGAACGCGCCAAGTGCATGCTCAGTGATGCAAAATTACCAAAAACCTGTTGGGCCGAGGCTGTGTCAACAGCGGCCTACATTATAAATAGATCCCCATCTCGAGTTCTTAATGACATAACACCAGAAGAAAAGTGGTCAAGAACAAAACCTAATATTTGTCACATGAAAATATTTGGATGTAAAGCCATGGTTCATGTACCGAAACAACAGAGGCAAAAATGGGACTCAAAATCTACTGAAATGAGGTTTGTTGGCTATTGTGAAAATACAAAAGGATACAGATTATTAGACATAAAAAAAAGAATAATTTTGAAGAGTAGAGATGTTATATTTATAGAAGAAAGTCAAGAAAACTTAAAATCAACACTTACTATGACAAAACCAAACATAGAACCAGTTTCATTAACGTTGGGTGTAAGTACACAGAGTACAGAATTAGAAGTACCAACTCCGGATGAATCTAGTTTGGAAAACAAAACATATGATCAGACACTTAACCAAGACTCTGAAAATCCTACTTCAGAAAGTAGTTTATCTTTATCTTTTTCAGATGCAAATGACTCTATTTATATACCTAGCAGTGGAGAGATAGCCGATAACAGTTCATTTGAACATGATTTTTCCAATGTTACACTAAGACCACAGAACCAGAAGCGTGTACAAAAACACAAAATGACAAAGAAATCTGATGACAAGTTATGTTATGCAAATCTGGCTATATGCAATGATCCGATGAGTTTAGAAGAAGCTTTATCTTGCACAAATTCACAGCAATGGTTACAAGCCATGGAAGTAGAATATAAGTCATTAATTGAAAATAAAACTTGGATATTAGCTAAACTGCCACCTGGTAAGAAAGCAATACCGTGTAAATGGGTGTACAAGACTAAGAAAGATGAGAATGGAACCATAGTCAAGTACAAAGCACGGTTAGTTGTGAAAGGATGTGCTCAGAAAAAAGGTATTGACTATGATGAAGTTTACTCACCTGTTATAAGATACACCTCGCTCCGTTACCTACTGGCACTAGCTACGAAATATGACATGGACATAGATCAAATGGACGCTGTTTCAGCATTCTTACAAGGCGACGTTGAAGAAGAGTTATATATGGTACAGGCACCTATGTATGAAAATGGCAATGACACAGATGTCTGTCTATTAAAAAAATCGTTATATGGACTGAAACAAGCCAGCCGTAATTGGAATAAAAAACTAGATGTTACACTCAGAGAAATAGGTCTGAATCGTTCAAGTATGGACCCATGTATTTATTATAAAATATCCAGTGAGAAAGATATTTTATTTTTAGCAATTTATGTTGACGATTTGATTTTATTCACAAATTCAAAATATACAAAAAACCATGTAAAACAAAAGTTATGTGAGAAGTTCTGCATGAAAGACATGGGAGAATTAAAATACTGTATTGGACTTCATGTAACGAGAGACAGGAAAAATGGTATTATGTATATTAACCAAAAGAAATACATACAGGAAGTACTACAGAAATATGGTATGTCAGACTGTAAACCTGTCAAGACACCAATAGATCCACTTACAAAGTTACATTCAACTGGTGAAGAAAATGCAATATTGAGAAATATTCCTTACCAAGAAGTAATTGGATGTATGTTATATTTATCTCAAGGGACGAGACCAGATATCAGCTATGTAGTTAATTACCTAAGCAAATATAACAATAAACCAGAAATGAAACATTGGGTAACTTTAAAACGATTAATGAAATATCTACGAGGCACCGAAAACTACAGTTTGTCTTACAAACAATGTGCAGAAGAAGAAATCGTTCATGCCTATTGTGACGCCGATTGGGCTAACTCTGAAGATGACAGAAGGTCCTGCACAGGATACACTTTTATATTTCAGGGAGGATCTATATCTTGGAGCTCAAAGCGACAACCTACTGTTGCACTGTCAACAACAGAGGCGGAATACATGTCTTTATCAGCCTGCACCCAAGAAGCACTATGGCTAAAACAACTGCAAGAACAGTTTTGGCCACATCTCAAGCATCATACTATACGTATTTATTGCGACAATCAAAGTTGTATTAATCTTTCAGGAAACGATGTTTATAATTTCAGAACCAAGCATATAGATGTCCGGCACCATTTTATCCGGCAGAACATATGTAAAAAGGAGATTGAGGTACAATATGTCAACACTGGAGAGATGGTTGCTGACGTCCTCACCAAAGCGACTCCACAGATCAAGCTAGACTACTTCTCTAGAAAAATGGGCTTATGTTTAAGGGAGGATGTAGTAAAGAAATAAACATAAGCCGGTTAGCGCCACCTATCGTACAAATGTTACATTCACACTGGCATAGATACTCCTTGTTCTTGTTTGCTCGCGTTGCGTATAATAAAGTGTTACTGTTGGATTTTAATATACTTAACTATAAAACTAAAGCTTCTAGCTCTGCTGTTTTATTTCTACAAAAGTGAATAATACCATATCATAGTTGATAATATTTTATAAGAATCGTCAATAAGACTTTCAGAAATCGTTAAAAAATATTCCACCGAATTTAATTAAAATTGTGCACGAGAACTACATATAATTTTTTGAAATAATTGTTTACATGAAATATTCCTAATATGAGTGAAAATATAGGTGAAATAAATATTGCGTAATAAACACGTGCGGAACGACTGGGCACCGTTAGTATCTATATATTAATACGTGAAGCAAAAGCTTTCTACCCCTTTTTAAGCATATTGCGTGTACGGAAGCCTGTGAGATTTGGCATGGTTAAAGTTTATATGGAGAAGCAGTGCAGAAACCTAAAATTTATCTATAATATCTTTTACTAATGTATTAAATTAAATGAATTAATACTGCGAATCCTAACCCGACCAGTGCTACTGAACTTAGGCACCCCAAAATATTGACATAGACACTTAACGAAAAGTGACAGCAAGTGATGTAGATAATACTCATTGTTTAGGTTCATGAATACTCCATATGTCAAACAGAAAATAGTACATGATGAAAAGGTCGCTGGTCGAATTTCACCTTAAGGCAATCGCTAGTACAAATAATATCAAAACCTAAACAAGGTTATATTTGAGTTATTTAAGGGATGGTTAAATAATCATTTTCGAAAGACCCTATGATTGGTAAGCAATGGACTCGAAAACTGAATTACGCCCGCATTATTCTCAATATGAAAATAAATCTTATGGATTCCAAAAAGTTAGTATAAAAATTTATTCAATTAAATACAATATTACGATAGGCTTAATTTATTTCATTCCATATCAACTGGTATGGCCTTAGAAAAGCCTTACACTGTATACAACCTGTTAATGTATTGAAATGGAATCATTTTTATATTGTTAGTAGAAAAGCATTGATATCGAATTTCCAAGAAAGGCAAATTCAAAGATGATTTCTTAAACGACAGTCGGGAATATATGTACAAAGAAACCGAAGGATATTTCAAACACAAAGAACGGGAAGAAACCAAAGTAGCATCAGATGCGTCCGTTGTACTCGAAACGACAACGAAACGTTCGACTGTATGTCTATTTGACTTTACGACATACTGACGCGATGCACTCGTAAACGGGCGCCCCGAAGGAATCTAACGCGTTCATTTTAGTTATTTACACTAACAATTGACTTTATACAAATTCAGGATGATTTAAATACTTTTTATGAGCTAACGTTAAGTATATACACTGTATAGGTGTTAGGACAAACAGCGAGCATCATGACTTAATGATCCTTTTACAACCGCATACGTTTTATTTATGTGACAGTGGATATAGTGAGAGCAGTGTACCGGAACATTTCTACTGAAAATGATCAGAAATGCTATCGAAGACACTGCAACTTTTTTGGGATCGTTTTCATGTCTGTGTAACCAGGATAAATCGTGTAATATCTAATATAAAAGTAAGATGCTTTCCAGGCCTACAATACATTTGTAATAATAAATTTGTTTCAATTTTCATTTGCAAAATACTGTTGATGTTTGCAGTTTTCGTGGTCATATAAGATAATAAGTTACGACGACGTAAGCCCCGCAAAGACGCTGTCTTTTATTACGACCAAATACAAAATAAACGGAACAAAACCTATTAACAAACGTAAAATACGTCCCGAGAAAGTACTATACGATTTTATAATGGATAAAATTATTTTGTTCAACCGTAAAATTGTTACTCTAAGTAAATAGATATAAATTTATATTGTAATAATGTTTTATTTGCGACTTTTTAGTTGAATCGATTGACCTTTCTTTATGTTTGTTTTTTTTTTTTCAAGATAAAATTTAAACAAAAAATCGTACAACATAATAGGTTAAGTGACGACATAGTGCCTGATTACTGCTTACCAGACAGTACAATCTAAGAGCAAGCGACCCCCGAAAAAACGGTAATCCACCGGGGGTCGCCGTTGTCATGTCGGCCTGCATAAATTTATTTATTTACTAGCTGGTACTCGCGACTTCGTCTGCGTATTATTGGATATACACAGAGTGATCTCGGAACACGAGAAACCAAAAGAAAATCATAGATGGGTTTGTCACTGTGTTTATGGTAGACTTGATCCCTACCACCTCGCTATATTACTGCATATACACCGGCTGATCTCGGAACACGATAGAGCAAAAGAAAATCATAGATGGGTTTGTCACTGTGTTTATGGTAGACTTGATCCCTACCACCTCGCTATATTACTGCATATACACCGGCTGATCTCGGAACATGATAGAGCAAAAGAAAATCATAGATGGGTTTGTCACTGTGTTTATGGTAGACTTGATCCCTACCACCCCGCTATATTACTGCATATACACCGGCTGATCTCGGAACACGATAGAGCAAAAAAAAATCATAGATGGGTTTGTCACTGTGTTTATGGTAGACTTGATCCCTACCACCCCGCTATATTACTGCATATACACCGGCTGATCTCGGAACACGATAGAGCAAAAAAAAATCATAGATGGGTTTGTCACTGTGTTTATGGTAGACTTGATCCTTACCACCCCGCTATATTACTGCATATACACCGGCTGATCTTGGAACACGATAGAGCAAAAGAAAATTATAGATGGGTTTATCACTGTGTTTATGGTAGACTAGATCCCTACCACCCCGCTATATTACTGCATATACACCGGCTGATCTCGGAACACGATAGAGCAAAAGAAAATCATAGATAGGTTTGTCACTGTGTTTATGGTAGACTTGTTCCCTACCACCTCGCTATATTACTTCATATATACCGGCTGATCTCGGAAGACGATAGAGCAAAAGAAAATCATAGATGGGTTTGTCGTTGTGTGTATGGTATTATAATTACATGCCAATATGTATCCAATACATTAACCGTCCCAATAAAACTTCAAAAAATACATAAATCACCCTTATTGTAAAGGCTTGCAAAAAGGATTTTTGAAAAACGTGAAACCCCTACTATTTCATACCAAAAGCAAAAAATAAAAAAATTTTACCTCCTTAATTTGAGACAATATGGATTCTTCATAAGTAATTTCGTCGTCTATTTCATTCCGTCATTCCTTTCATCAAGTTTACATAAGGTAGTCTATGTCCTTCTCCATGGTCCAATGTATCTCTTTACCTACTACCCGCCTGGAATGCAACCTTCCGCCCGCTGCCCCTGTAACTTCACCACAAGCTAAAGTGTTGTACTGTAGGCATCGCCATTTTTTTAACATCTTAGTCTCGTACTGGCTTACGTCACGCAACGAGAACGCGCTCCGATTTTATAATCTTATTTGATACTGTTTCGTTAATAGTTATTAGAGTTACTGCTATATTTTATTGTTATTTTTTGTGTTAAGTTTATTGTTATAATGAAGGGTAAAACTTTACATAGTTTCTCTCTAGAAATCTTGTGTTAAAAGTGTTGGACTTTTTTGAAAACGAAAAACGGAACAAGCAGTAAACAGCAACGCTTGTAATAGCTCAAGTATAATAAATATAAGGCGGTGTTCTTCCGAGTTCAATACCCGCTACATTAAGAAATAGCAGAGACGAACTTGCGGGTGGAAACTTGTTGTGATATTTTTTTTTTCACAGTACAACCATGCGTCTGTGGCGTCACCAGGTCTCAATTTATTGCGCACGGGTAGTACATTCATTACAATTGGTATGAAATTTGTCAAAAAGTCAGAAGGTTGCGTATTCATATCAAGTCGGGGTCAACACATGTGGGATAACACAATGAAAGAATTTAAAATAGGTAGGTATATCAATAAATCAACAAACCAGTTGGCGTGCCTTATGTAGGTTTTGATTTAGATTTTGGTTTTAGTTTGGGTTTAGGTATGGGTTTAGGTTTGGGCTTAGGTGTGGATTTAGGTTTGGGTTTAGGTATGGATTTATGTTTGGGGTTAGGTTTGGGTTTTGGTTTGGGTATAGGTTTAGGTTTGGGCTTACGTTTGGGTTTAGTTTTAGGTTTGTGTTTAGGTTTGTGTTAGGTTTGGGTTTAGGTATGGATTTAGGTATGGATTTAGGTTTGAGTTTAAGTTTGGAGTTAGGTTCGGGTCTAGGATTAGGTTTGGGTTAAAGTTTAGGTATAGGTTTGGATTTGGGTTCAGGTTTGGAATTGTGATTAGGATTAAGTTTAGGCTTAGGCTTAAGTTTAGGTTTAGTTGACGTAATCTATATGATAATCGTTTAAAAAAACTAAAGGAGATTGGTCTATTGGAAACTAGCCACTGAATTTGATGATGTGAAAACATGAGGGGAGTGAGGGATAATTTCCCTGTGAAGAAACAGTGTGAAAACAAATACATTGAAGAAAATATGTTTTCATTTTATTTTTTATCAGTTGTATATGAATTTTCAACAAATAATTATTTTATTTCGAGTACTCGTCGGCCGCTACCACAGCCCGCTCACTACCGCTTACTACAATGGAATAGGAACTTGGCTTAGGTTAGGTGTTTAGACTTTTGATTAAATGGCGCTGTATTAAATGATGTGAAGGGGCAGGGTAGGGTGAAGGTGAAAGGGAAAAGAACGGAAACAAATAGTTTTCGAGTAAATATTTTTTTTCCATTTTATTGTTAAGTCTGTCTAAGAGTTGTGTATGAATTGTCAACGAATAAAGGTTTTTTTGTGATATTGTTGTATATATACAAATATAATTATTAAGCAGTATAATTTCTAAAGACCAATAAGAATATAGAGGTAAAAATAGTTAGATATGCGAGGAATTTATCACTTCACACGCATCTATCCAGTACATTCGCAACTTGTGAGTTATTATCGCGGGCTAAACGTTCGCGCTTCTTGTTTATATGGGTAACTCACGCACGTGTGGTTTAATGAATAAACTATATTACAGATAGGGCAATCTATTTATGACAGTTTATACTTTAAATTAATACGTGGGAGAGAAATAAGACTAGACTCATGATCTATCATGATCATGATCTTGCTGGCGTCATCAGGGTTAAATGCCAAGCACTGTAGAGATGTGCACGGTCCGACAATCCAAATGAAAATGATGTCTGTTTATTTGGAGTTAACCCCAGTGGCCTTCAAACTCCTATATATAGCTACCCAAAGCCTCGCATGTCTGATGTTATCGCTGCCCGTAGCCTGCTAACTGATCTCGAACGCACAGTCATTCCGACAACCTCCAGTCAGAATTGAATTCGCCTCGAAAGGTCTTAGGGGTGAGAACTGTCCTTCAAGCTCGTAGTTGGTTATCTATGTAAGCGTGCGATCAAGAGCAAAGCTGTTGTGAGCGAGCGGCTTCTCGATTTTCTTGCTATTTATTTTATTTTCCCCATATTTAGAGTACATTTTATAAAAATGTTATCTCGTTGCAATCACATCGGACATGATTCTCTCGCAAATACAAATTCCACGATCATGAAACAAATTCGGTACAGTGAATATATTGTATTTGCCGATATCTATCCAATATATTAAAAAAGGGCGTATAACAAAGCATCAAAAGAAATGTATATACAAAATATGAACTAAAGTTTTGTTATTTAATCATATATCTTTACATCTATACATGTAAAATGCTTTGTCCTGAACGACTGATGGATCAACGCATAGCCTAAACCGCTGATCGTAGAGACCTGAAACTTGCAGGGTGTGTTCTTTGTATGACCTAGGCATCCGGTAAGAAAGGATGTTTTCGAAATTATACCCCTAAGATGGTGAAAAAGGGAGGCAAAGTTTGTATGGGAGATCGTGATTCCTTCGTCCAATCTATTTCAAATTTTGTTTGAACCTTTTTTAACAGAATTGATGGAAGACGGGTTTATTATTTTATTGAAATTCGTCCCCTAACGGGGTTAAAAAGGGATAGAAAAGTTATTTTGGCGGTGATTTGCTTCGAAGTTGATATCAATACTCCTTAGCGCTTTTCATTTAATATTACATTTTATTTTGACACATGTTTGGAAACTCAATCCGATTTTATTCAAAAAAAGGTTGAACTTACTTAAAAACATAAGCAAATACTCTTTAAAATTGGAATGTCTCGAAAGTCACCTTACTATATTAGTACCCCATTTGAAAGGTTTCTAAGCTTAAAGAGGTTATGCACTTTTAGGACACGGTCTCATATGGACGTAGAGTTCTAAATATGAAATGGTAAGGACTAGAACATTTGGTTATAAATTATACGAATCATACCATATTTAAAAAAAACCATGTAAAATCTATACTATAATAACACTAATAATATAATAAAGCGAAAAAGTTTTTTGGTTGTTTGTTTGTCACACACGCTAATTCTTAATTCTTTTTTTACATGATAGCCAGACTCACAGTATAGATCATACTGTGATAACATTGTGTTATATAACATTAGGCTACAGTTTCTAGCTAGCCTTAAATATTGATTTTTGTTACGTAAATCCAAAGTCGAAGCCCTCACGAACTGCTTTAGCCGAATGTGCTTTCTTAATGGTTAATGATACGTTATTACAATGTTCTACAAAAATATTGACCATTAGTATATATAAAAAAAGTCAGCGATAGCATATATCTATCTCTTATACATGAGCCACAATAAAGCATTTTGCAATTTTTTTGTTGAAGATTAATAATTTAAATGCATTATTTTAAAGCATGGCAATTAATCCTTACGAATAAAAGTTACTTCATCATGAAAGTTAATTTATAATGAAGATAAACTTATTTCTTTTACAGCATGTTTTTTGGACGCATAGTTTGAGAGATAATACAACATTAAAATAATTCAACACTCGGCTCGGGTCTATGTCTATAGTAGTTAACGGTGCGAGCCAGCCGTGCGATGCCGCGATGTGACCAAATTAAAAATATAAGTAAGTAAGTATTACAAATCATTCATCAGTGATTACTTCTAAATTATATGCGGGTGAAACTGCGGGGCACAGCTAGTTATTAAATAAATTTAATTTAACATGTAAAACTATGCGATAAAGTTGAGTTTTTCGAAGCGTTTACAATTATTATTCTTACTATGTATTAAAACTTTCTTAATATGGCGATGAAAAACACAATACTAATATAGCCTATATTCAGTAAAACTTTAATTTAGGATATTTATTTACCACCTGCAAAAAGAAGGAAACATAAATCGTTGTTATAAAATTATACAAATTTAAATATATATCTCCTAGCGACAACTTATTCGTAGGCATTAAATATTTCTAGTTATAAGCAAGTAATCTTTTTTATTGCATAATCGTCCACATGCAAGTGCTATAATATAGTATGTTTATATGAAGCAAAAAATCGTGAATATTTCCTAGAAATTATGGATCGATACTGACAAATAACGCCCAAAACATTGTTTGTATCCGTCTATTTGAATTTGCAACTGTCTAGAGCTACAAGACAAATTAGAAAAATCTTTTTGTATTTCATAGTCTATTTATCGAAAAAGGTTAAAATCTATCTAACATCACGCTCCGACCATTAGGAGCGGCGCAGTCATCATACACGTTAACAAATCTGGCAATCTATAGGCAAGTAGTTATCATATAACTAAACATAACAAATACGTTTTAATATCGCACGTTTTTAGTTTCTTTTAAAGAAAAAACTTTACAACTTGTTTTTGTTTTACTTTTTATCCCAGGTCATACACAGAATACCCGAGTAGCCATCCATAAATTACGTCACACGAATTTCATGATTTTTTTTACCCCTCCCCGGTCCTTGTCACAGCTGGTCACATTTGTGAGACCCCAAACCTAGTGTGATGTCACATATTTTGCAATTTTATAATTTTAAATTTATGAAATTAAAATAGCAGTGTTCGGAAATTATTTTAATTTCCATTTAAATTATTTTTCAATAAAATCGACATCAAATCAAACAAAGGTATAAAAATTGACAAAACATAAAAAAAATCACTTTAATGAATGATAAAAACTTAATCCATAACTAACATATCTTATTTTTCTTCGAATTAAAAAGGTAATAAGTTTCAAATAATCGAGTTGTAAAAGTTGTTAAATAAAAACATTGCTATGTTCGAGATACAGAAGTCCAATTTAATTTTTTCTCTGATTATTTTGACTAGAGGGTTGAGATTTAGTGCAACGGAGGTTTTGGGGCTTGAATGGAAGGGAACACATTCTTTCGAGTATGGGAGGTTTTCGACTTAAAGAAGTTCTAATGTACTTAGATATAAAATATTATATTTTGAAAAAATGTGATGTCACAAAAATTGGGACCCCTCCCCAACCCTTGTCACACAATGTCACACTTCGTCGACCCTTCCCTCCCCCTAAACGTGTGACGTAATTTATGGATGGCTACTCGGGTATTCTGTGTATGACCTGGGATAAAAAGATCAAATGTACTAGATCTGCGTTATGCATTGGCCTTTGATTTGGTATCAGTATAAAAGCCGATAACCCCAAAGTTACAAAGTTCTAGACATTCTATTATCCCAAATGTTTTGGGATGAGCCAACTATTTATTTATAAGGGTAAACTTAGTAAAGTGGGCTAGCTTGCCTCTACAATGTTACGCTATGTACGCTAACAACAAAAAAGATCGTTTAAAAAAATATTGACGATGAATTGTGTTAATGGTCCAATGGTTTCATAAAGGCACTCTTACAAAAATAACACAATTAATCCTTGGAATGTTGTTAGTTGTTATTATTATAAGTTTAAAATGGGAAGGGGATATAGGGCATACAAAAGACTCGTCTCTTCCGAGCGAATGATTTTTATATGTGGGGTTTGGTGAAAGCCAAGTGCACAAGCTTTTAGGATTTTTAGTGTTTTTATTTTTGTAGTTAAAATGTTGAATTTCTATTTCAGAAATTATCTTTTTATGGTAGTAGTTAAGAGGATAGCAGATTTTTATTTACTTCCCAATACACACGTATTATAAAACGTTATGTGAGATCACTCACACCAATGGAACAGTAGAGCCAAACATTATTTTTTTATATTTTTCCTAATGTTAGGGAGATATAAAAATAGAAGCTATTTTTTCTAAGTGACGCGTGACAACTCGTGCGTGTAGTCTAGATAGAAGCGATATTTCGTGAGACTTTAAAGGCGATGTGACACTGTCATTACACTGTAGTCTTACTAAAGAAAGGTTTTTAATATCCCTTCTGATTCCCATTCATTCACTTTCTGATTAAAGGCAACTTCAGAGTAATGTAAAAAAGGAATTATTAAACATAAATCCACTTACAGCAAATTTGCCCACTTTGGTCAGAGAAAGCTACAATATTAGTTCTAGCTCATTTGGTATCCAACTACACAAGCTTTTCAATATTAAACCTTTTTTTATAATAGCTCGACACTTTGATGGTACTATCCTTGATGGTAAGCACAGCTCATTTCAAATAAAACTGTACCAACCAAGAGATCTAAATCCATCGGCGGTCGCCGCTGTCACACCTGCCTGCATAAATATCTCTTCACGTTACGCTTAATGGATGCGATGTCGTAAGAAGGTTCCACAGCTTCACGGTATGACAAAGATAAGTCATAAGTCACTTACCTTTGAGGTACTATGTCTGACCAAAGAGACACAGTATGAACCTTCCACAACAACTTTTATTCAGTTACTACTTGTACCTCACGGTTACACCCAATGACGTTTTATAAATAAACGCGTTTTTTTTTTCACTTAATGCATTTGAACACGGTTCAGGTTTTGTTATCAGCATGTTGAAACAAACGAGATAGGAAATCAAAGCGTAAGGTGGAAACTCTGTTGTCAAAAAAAGATAAAAGTTTATTTTCGCTCATGCCGGTATCAAGTAGAATTTGAACTGAAGGCAATTGCCCACCATTCACAATTGCATGTAAAGAGAGTCAATTCCCAATCTACTTATAAAATATAACTGATTACCAACTCTCCATAGTGTAACCGAAAACGTATCCTATTAACCTATAATTTTTCACACTTCTCGTACTTGCCTACAGTTTGCAAGATCGCTTTACGTTCATGGATGCTGCTTGGCTCCTTAGATTTGTAGCGTAAAGTTATATAGCCTATAATCTTTTTCAATAAACAGACTATAAAATGCACCAAGAAATTTCCAAATCCGACTTGTAGTTTTAAAGATAAGAGTGTTTAAACAAAAAATAAATAAATACTCTCTTGAGCTTTATTATCATCATCATCCTGATCTTCGGTCCTTCTCATCCAATCGAATCTAGCCATCTTCTGCAGGTCGTCAATCAACGTTACCGAGTGGCGTTCCACACTTCGATTGCCTAAACGCGGTCTCCATTCAAGAATTCGTCTACTCCATCGGTTATACGCTCTCCGGCATATGTAGCCAGCCCAATGCCACTTCAGTGAGCTAATTCTTTGATCTATGTCATTAACTCTACTTCTCTATCTGATTATATTATTTCTGATTATTCAGCTTTATAATCGCTGTGAATTTATAACTTGTACCAAATCGCATGTTACAATCATGCATCTCTGTTTTGCAAGTGAGCAAGCTCGTCGCATCTATCAAAATGATTTATTTGCTTTAAATGAGCGTTAAGTTCCGTTGATATCTATTGTTATGATACAGTACAATAGTTTTTTCGAAAAATTAGTCTTTGTTGATAGAAATTGTAATATGAATGCTAGTTTATAATGAAGCGTCAAATTTATTTTAAATTATTCTTTAACATAACGTTTTATATCAAGTATATATATTGTAAAATAGTTTCTTTAATTCACAAATTAATACTTGATAATATTCTTTCAAATCTTAAGCTCTAAATGGTAAAATGGCTTAACAAAATTTGTATGTGATTAATAATATTTTTGCGGACAAATTTATTGGTTACTTGGTGTTTATATTTGTAATATAATTTATGAAATGCGAATTTCGGGGATTCACAATGTTTCACATCTAGTCAGTTTGTATGAGATATAATGTTTTTCGAGTCAAATTGGTTATATGTGGCCTGTTCTAGATTCAGTTCTATCAGAATCCAAGTGATTTTAGCGTCAGAAAGTAAAAGCACTGATATGGTGGTACCACACAAAAGTGTGCTTTATTTAATTTTATAATTTTTTCGACATTATTTAGAAATAAGTGCATTTTACTATTTCTTGATTTTCTTTTTGGATCCTCTAAAATGGGTCAGGGTCATAAAATGAGTGGCTATGTATCAGTTTGTGTTGTTTATTGATTTTGGATTATAGTTATATTATTTTCCACTTAGAAAAAGGCGGAATCTGGGATATATGGTAGCATTTACGTGTAGTTCGTAAAATTATCTACATTAAATTATTTAATAGCAAATCATAAAACTATCAGATTAATATAAATGAACTCTATATTTAAGCTAGTGAAGATCTAATTACAAAATATTAACCAAAAAGAAAAGTAAATATCTATAGTAAAAATTAAATCAAATCATATCATCTTCAAACAAGAAAAGCATTCCAAATCGACAGTTCTATCAAACGGAATCATTGCAACAGAAACTAAATAAAAGACCCTATTATTAAAAACGTACCACTAATCCGTTTCGACATCTGCACAGCAATGTCGTGCAGCGCCGCTCACAATAGCCGATATAAAGATTAATCTGCTGGGTTCAGATTACATCCACGCGATAGCATTGTGTGGACCCTTGTCGGCTGTTCGATTGGGTGGGGCTAGTTCCTTGGTCCATTATCGAAATATTTTTATAAAGACTAGTTTATTACAACGTTCTCAAATTCAAATCTTTATTCAATACACAGAATTATTTTTTCGAGGTGCTGAAGGCACATTTGGGTATATTCTGTTGTGTCAATATTTACATGGACATGGCGTGTGTGTTCCTACACTTTCAAATTATTTTTATTATGCAATAGCTCTTTATATAGGTATTTAAAAAAACTTTAATATAGATATTGAAGTTTTTTTTTTTTCATTTTGAAAAAGCAATTTAACGGCTTATAATAATTAAACTCAATCAAATGAATATACGTTATGTGGGGTTGTAAATAAATAAAATAAAGATGCCATACATTTGCCTTATATAGATGCCTAAATATTTATTACTTAAAAGCAACAACTTATACGTCCTAGTCTATAATCGTTTTTTTTTTTTTTTTTTTTTTTTTTTTTTTTTTTTTTTTTTTTTTTTTTTTTTTTTTTTTTTTTTGAACTGACTACACTGTTAGCCTTAGGGGCCCTAAAGCCGCTGCGGCTTTTACAGCTTCACCGGACTTGGGGGCGAGCGCAGAGGGCACTCAGCCGCGAAAGTTTTGTGGACGACTCGCACGAGGGTGCCAAAGTGGCCGGACCTCGGCTCGGGCGGTCGTCGCGTTCGCAAATAGGTCGCGATCTATTCGAATCCCTACACCTACGATTCGAGCTAACTAAATATACACATAGGCACGTTCCCTTCCTCCTGGGAGGAAGGAAGGAACCGTGCGTATGTGTATTCAGTAATCGGAATGTTTCTACACTAACTAGCGCTAACTAACTAGCGTAAAAAAAGAAAAAAAAAAGGTCCCTCACAGAACCTATGTACCTGTGTGGTGTGCACGTGTGTATGTTCATACGTGTGTAGTGTTGTATGTAGGTAGCTAAGTGATGCACGTACAGTGTCACTTGTATCGCGCGGGCGGTTGCCTGACCCAAGGGTTTCACACCGAGGAACGGACCTAGGCTTGGGTTACCGCTAGAGAGGGTGGACGTGACGGGTGTGCTGGAGCGAAATTGACCGCCCGCCCTCTGCGGAGAGAACGGTGGTTACGCGGGCGTGGGCGCTGGCACGCTCTGTTTGGAGAGACGGATGTGTAATATTTATTCGAATTTTCGATGTGATCGTCGGGATCAATAAAAATATTGCGCGGCCGGCGTTTCCACCGGATGTCCGTGGGTGCCGGAACATAAGTGGCGGCTGTTTTTATTAACGGATTCGCGTGGTTCGACGCGGTGTCGAAATACAAACGGGAGAGCTGTTTAACGTAGGCATGTATCGAAGGAAGCTCCATATCTCTATGGAGATCTACGCTTCGAACATACCACGGGGCCCCGGTGAGACGATAGAGGAACCTATTCTGTATCGATTGTAACCGTTTGAAACTCGACTCGGACATATGTGCGAACACGGCGCAACTGTATGTCAAAATTGGTCGAATACACGTCTTGTAGAGCGTGAGCTTATGTCGCGTGGACATTTTACTCACCGAACACAACAGAGGATGCAACCGGCCCAGGACCCACGCGGCCCTGTTCCTAACCTTACGGATGTGGGGTCTAAAAGAGAGCCTACTATCTAGGGTTACCCCTAGATATTTGGTTTCTCTTACATACGGAATCGGATTATCGTAGAGCTTAACAGGTTTAAGCTTCCACGGTATCTGTGACGAATCCGCATCGAAGAGCATCGCGGCGCTCTTCGAGGGATTAACGGCTATACGCCACTCGTTAAACCACTTCCCGAGAGTGGTCACGGAGCGTTGGACTTTGTGTCTGAGGTGGGATCTATTCCTATCTGAGGCTAGCTCTATAATCGTATTGTGGGCCATCTTTTATTTTTGTTTATTCGTCTCTCTCATTCATCCAGTCCTTTCATTCCATCTTACGTTCCATTTCTAACAGTTATTATCATTGATGGTTTACTTCAACATATTCAACATGTGGGATAACATTTTTGGAATTATTTTTGTTTTGTCACGCTAAAGAACAAAACGTTCTTTATAACATAGCAGTAATTAATAACAATAACTATATAAAATGGATCTTTATACTAGGTAATATTGACAAAACATAGCAACAGATGGTAAAAACACAAATATTCCATTTTAGATTTAGAGGTCAATCCTCATTTGACAATATGTTTTACCCACGTCATGTAAAGTAAGGTAAGCAACATGATATTGACAAGAAAGATTAATGTCGAAGATGCGCGAATCAGACCTGTTTTTAGCATACTTATTTATAACTAGCTGTTCCCGCGGCTACGCTCGCATGGACTACAGAATGTCGTTGATCGGGCACACGTGCATATATTGCTACCGGTTATTTTAAAGTTAAAATTGCTTATTGCTGGTGCCCCTTTGAAGATAGACATATACTCTCGCTAACTATTTTGTAGATCTTTTACGATTCACAACTATGTGGTAAAATACTTTAACATATCTCTTATAGTTTACTCAGCGTAAGCCATTTAAGCACCCGAATTGATTCCCCACGACTATTTTATTTTAATTACGCGGAACCCAAATTCTATTTCCAAAGTAAGAGTAGTCTAAGGTACTCCATATTACATCAGATATCTGCCAGTGATTTTCTATTATAATGAGTCTAACCGTTTCGGAGATTACCTGGAGCAAACAGATAGACAGATAAAAAAATTAATAATTGGTGATTTGTTATATAAGTACCATATATACTTTCATATGATTTTAGTAAAAAGCTGTTATTTTGTCATTACAAACAAACACTTCAATTTTAGTTCATTTTTTAGATCTAGTTATAAAGCTACGTAAAAAGCATATTTGTAATTTGGTAGGGATCTGTAACCGAATGGTACGCATCCTCCGTGCACTTGTTAATAAGCCTAGTGATTCTCTTTCGGTTTATCGCGTTTCGGAATCATGTATATGATCCCGAGAAGCTTGCATGTCGACAAGATAACTGCGACAGTCGATAGATAATAGTCAAGGTTACTTTTGGATTGCACTGGGTTTTAACATCAACATCAAGTTTTCCGTGATAATTAAAAAAAAAAAAAAAAAAAAAACAAAATAAACGTAATTACATTTTAACAAAATATGGTGATTGGGAAAAATGAATACTATGAATCTCCTTTTTAAAGAACCTAATAGAACATAGTTCTTATTCAATGGTAGAGAATTTAATTAACTATACCCGTCTCTATACAAAGTTCAATATTTGTGTGCCTGCAGTGTATACGTCGCAAACAGCTATACCACCGCAATGCCTTCCTATCCCTCTGTTTACTCGAGCAGTGTAAGGACAACTTGCATGCTAGGTCGGGAGTTTTTGCCGGATAAATATACGAAATTATGTTTCTAAGATGTTTACACCAGGAAGACACTTTTAGAGTAAATAGTGCTCTTTTTACCTGACTGCGAAAAGGAAGCGTTTTTTAAGCGTATATGTAAGTCTTTTTCTTACCCCTTACTTAAGTAGGGTAGGCACAACATGTGTCAAAATCAAAATATCTTTTATTCAATTTAGGCCCTAAGAAGGCACTTATGAATGTTAAAACACTATTGCCGGTCCGGATATTTACCGATCGGGTTTATCTTATTATCTTTCTTTTTAAACTGGTTATACAGTATTTAATTATATACAGATATTATCATTTACAGTAGATGTACAGAGACGGAATCACATCCAGACATCACCATCATTCACGTAATCAGCCACCCTATAATACCCCTTCGACAATAAAACCTGCTTGACATGATTCTTGAACTTATTATCCGGCAAATCGCTAATGTGCTTAGGAAGTTTATTATAGAACATAACACAATTACAAAGTTATTTAGGCAAGTCTAAAAGACAAAGTAAAGTCTAAAACATATATAGTATAGTACTCCAATAATTAATTAAAATAATCGTAATTGACCTCTATACGATGAAATATCAATATAAAAATCACGGAATACTTAAAATGTCAACCGTAAACCATAATTATATGACGCGCCGTTATGTTAAAATATTTTCAAGAGAAAAGTAAAAAAAGTAGTTATTTTTGGCCTACAGACTAAAAGTTAGTACCCACATCAAACAAAAACAAGTAAATACGCATTATCGGTGCATCCCGTGACGGCTATTGGATAGCGATTTATGTGGATTACTTGTAAGCGGTCTGGATTATACACGTCACACTACTATGGCTGATCTATACTCTATAAATCAGTATCTATTATTATTTATGGGTTTATCGTTATAGCAACAATCTCATCTGATAATGAAGATGAGGGCCAAGATGTTGATACACTAAGTCTAGTATGGGAATTGGCTCTCAAGTGTTGTTGTAGGAAAACACCAATTGGTACTTGGCGACAGATTCTCGACTTGATGGTAGTCACTAGCCAAGCGAGCAATAAAAATGCCCTAGCACCAAATCAAGATCATTGCAAGGTTCGCGTCTTAATATATAGCTATTAAAATGCTGTACATGAAAGTAAAATATGAGTAGCACTTTACCGCTTATGCTCTGGTTTCATTACGACGTTTTCCTTCACCGAATGCTCAGGCTCATGGTAGAGATTCGAACTCACATCCACTGACGCAGTGTCCTTACACGCTACCGCTGAAACATCAGGGCAATATCTTGCATGACTCATCATAGCCCATCCCAAAGTAAAAGGATATAAATCTTAAATTAGGGAACGGTGTGTTAGACTTTTCTTTTAAACATCAAAGTCTGTTTTCATTATAAAACCACTTTATTTTATTAGCACAACCAACTTTCTTCGTAGCTCAAAGCTGACTGTCCACCGTTTCTTGTTGAAACATAAAAAGTAAACAAATACTCAACTGAGTAATAAACAACATTTCCTCTCAACTATCGGAAGTGAAAACTGAGCTACTAAGAATTTAATATAATAAACAATATGACCATCTAGACATATTCTAAAAATACAAGTTAATATCAATATGTTTTATGGTAGATTAAACAGTAATTAATTACAATATTTTATATTGTACAAACTTCCGTCATGATCGATAAGTTTTAGTAAAATTTTCAACTTGTTTTTCGTGAATGAGATAATTATATTTAGAAAATACGTAATACTTATTTAAAATTAAAACCATACTTTTCATCAAGCTAACAGATAATAATTTTATATTACAGGCATCTATTAAAAAGCAACTACTCGAAATTAAATCCCTAAAGGGTGGAAATAAAAAAAAATCATGAAGTTTACTATTTTTTGGGTTAGATTTATTCTCGGTGGCCTGTTCTAGAGTCAGTTCCAAGTGTTCTAACAGCAACAGGTTCATTTTAGCACTAAACAGTAAAATCACTAATACGGCATAATCTGCGCTTTATTGAATGCTAATACTTGCTGTAGGCAACTTTGTTTACATAAATGATCTAGTTGTTGATTTATATATAAACAATACACATAACAACAAACGCAAATTAAATATATTAAAAAAACACTACAAATCACATGGTTTAAGCGATTAAAGTCGTCTGCAGTAAGTTTGTAATAAATATAACGTATTATATTAAAAGGTAGATCATCCCAAGATCCCAAACGATATACAATTTAATGAAGATTACAAACGGGTACGAGACGGATAATAAAAAAAGGATGCTTTATTGCAGTAATGATACAACTTCGAGTATCAGTATTGGTGACGTATTAAAATATGTCTCCATGGGCCGTGCCGACATTCCTCGTGCCGCTGTGGTCGATAGCCGCGAACAACTTGTGTCTCAAATCGAGAGTACTTTGTCTAGGGTCTCCGAATGGGTTCGGGGTAATTTGGTCTTATTCAACCGTACAAAGATACAAGTTTGCACGTTCACTGCTAAGAAAACCCCGTTAACTGTGGTCCCACAATTCCAAGATACAGCCCTTAACTGGGTGTGAACATTTCCAGCGACGTTCAGTTCCGTAGTCACTTAGAAAACAAGGTCAACCGGTCGTACAAAAAGCTTGGTGTGCTGAATAGAGGCAAGCGTTACTTAGCCCAAGGGCAAAGACTGCTGAAGTACCATGTGGAGTACTGCTCACACTTCTGGGCGGGAGCACCTGAATACCAGCGTAGCCCATTTAACTCGGCTCAAAAACATGCTATGGTGACCGCTTACAATCAGACGGAATGCGGTCCGTGTTTGCTACTATCGCGACCTGAAAAAAAAAGTTAAATTAATAAAACAAAGAGTTTCGAATGCAATGAGGCGTCGAAACATTAGGGCTTGTGTTGCGGACAGCGAGCGGGGCGAGCGAATAATGAACAAGTAAATGAAATAATACGTGTTAGGAATAAGGTTTATAAATACGTGTTAGGAATAGATATAATAATATGAACTGAATATGTGTGAATATGTGTATTTTAAAACGATTAGAATAAGAATATAGCTAGTTGTAAGTTTAAATGTATAAATTTCACTAGTTGTAAGGATGAACCATGCCAGACTCGGAACATCTGGCATGGTGACTCATGGTACTGCCGAGAGCGCGCACACAGGGCGTGCGCGCTCATTGGCTGAGCGACGCCCCGCACGGAATCCATCGCACTACCGGTTGCGAGGCAAAGGGTGAAGTTAAATATAGCGGAGAGGGCGGTAGTACTGCGATCAGTTCGAGAAACACCACAACACCAGCAACAGCAAGCAGCGAATCTACAAGCAAACTACAGTCAAGAACGTTATTAAGAAACCACATTGTTACTACGAACCACTGTAACTTTGTAAGAAACAAGAATAAAACAAGCGCTATTAATTTAGCACGCATTAAATATTGTGGACGTCCTTTTATTCACAATATTATCTGGTCCTTCGGAAGCCGGATCGGAAGAAAAAAGAACAGAACATTTCGCCGATCTACAACAACGCTTGAAGAAGAAACGACGTGTTATCAAGACATCTGTATCCACGAACGGCGTACCCAGATCAATGGTTGTTACGAGAAGCCAGGGAGACGCAATGGAATCACAAAACAGAAATAACACAGTCCGAGTATTCGAAGAATCGCCGCTATCGCCAGACACACAGAGGGCTGAGGGCACACCCCGACCGGAGGGAGCACCCTCTGTACCTGTTACTCGCACTGACGTCAGAACAGGCCACGTTTCACCGCCACGCTCACACAGATCGACGACGAGTGCGACTATGCGATCACGCCTCGCCGAGCTACAAGCGGAAGAGAAACTAGCCGCAATTCGCCGTGAAGAACTCCGTATGGAGGCGGAATTAATAAAGAAACGCCTCGCCGTGGAGTTAACGTCGATACGGGATGAAGCAGAGGACGTACGTGAGCAAACGAACGAGGAGCCAGATGAACGTATTCACCGAGTGGATGACTGGCTCCGCTCACAGCCCGAAGCTACACGGGGGGAACAATTACCGTGTACCCGTAACGACGCGCGGCAACAAGACGAACGCAGGCCTGAACGACGTGCCCGTTCGCAATTACCGTCGCAATCGAGCAGTGATATTAAACAGCTCGCCGCGATACTAGAAAACATGACGCATACTCATCCACCGCCACGCCAAGCCGCCGACTTACCTGTATTCACTGGAGCGATCAACGAGTGGCTGCCATTCAAAGCAGCTATGAGGGACTCCACGCAGCTGTATCGTTTCTCGCCGATAGAAAACATAGCGCGCCTACGTAACAGCCTGCGTGGGGACACCCGCGACGCAGTGGCAGCGCTACTACACACCGCGAACAATCCAGATGAAATCATGTGGACACTGGAACAATGTTTTGGCAGGCCGGAAGTAATTATAGACAAGGCGCTGGATGATATGCGGAAATTACCACGACCGGGAGCTACCGCAAGCGAACTGAACGCGTTCGCAGTAAAACTACAAAACATAGTCTGTGTTTTACTAAATCTCGACAAGCGGAGCTACCTGTACAACCCGATGCTGGCTCGGGAAGTATTAGAAAAACTTAGCCCACACCTGAAGTCCCGGTGGTGCGACTATGCGGAAGAGAACGAGGGAACAACGGATCCAGAGGTCGTTGTATTATCACGCTTCCTAATGCGTGAAGCGAGCCGTGCTTTAAAACACACATATGCGCCCGCCACCACTTCGACAGCGACCTCTAGACGCGAAGTATTGAAGCCTGCCGCACCGCAAGTCGCCGCCAGAAAGAGACAGAACGTCTTTGCTACGGTGGACACAGAAACTGAACATCTGTGTCCTAGCTGCGATAAGCCCCATCCGTTGTCTCAGTGCCCGCAATACAAGGCACTGAACGTCGAGCAACGGTGGGAGCTAGTGAAGAGCAAAGGCGTCTGTTTCAAATGTATTGACAAACGCCATCGTCGTGTGTACTGCAAAGGAAAGCCGTGCGGTATTAACTCCTGTCGTCGTCCGCATCACTCGTCGCTTCACAACGACAGACCAAGCGATAGCGAAGAGCAAGTTCGGAACAACGTGACACCGTCAACGAGCGAGACGGTAATGGCTGTCGCAACAACTATAGAACCGAGACAGATTATACTAAAAATCTGTCCGGTGACTATATCGGGCCCCAAAGGAGCGGTGAACACGTACGCTCTGTTGGACGAGGGCTCGACTATATCGCTAATCGACGAGGACTTGGCCAAGGACATCGGAGCGCATGGACCGTCACATCCACTGCAACTACAAGGCGTCAATATGGGCAAAGAGTACACGAATAGCCAAATTGTACAAGCGAAGTTGTACGAACCGGGCGGCAACAAGAAGCACGAGTTCCGAGCTCGAACGATAAAAGGACTCCGACTGCGCGAACAAACAGTGTCTCTAAGCACACTCCAACACGCTCACTTGCGCAATTTGAAAGTGAAGCAGGTGTGCTATGAGAAGGCGAGGCCGCGTATATTGATAGGTACGGACCACTGGGAGATGATCGTATCCAGAGAGCTACGTGTCGGCAAACCGAACCAGCCGGCGGCGTCGAAAACTCAACTGGGTTGGGTGGTGCACGGAACCGCACCACACGTGATCATCGGCCACAGCGAAGCCCTGCTACACATATACGCACCTGAACGCAACACTGGCAGCGAGATCCGGAACGAAAGTCTACACGAGCTCGTAGAACGGCACTTCAAAATAGACGTGCTCAGCGTAGCCCGCGAACCGAGAATCAGCGACGCCGACAAGCGCGCGACGCGAATACTCGACGGAACGATCCAACAACGCAGTGAAGGCTACGAAGTAGGTCTACCGTGGCGCCGCGACGACGTAGTACTACCTGATAGCTACAATATGGCGCTACGACGACTTCACTCTATAGAAAAGAAAATGGATCGTTCCACAGAGTTTGCGGCGGCGTATACAAGTCAGATCAAAAACTTGTTTAAGAAGGGCTACGCCATACGCTGCGAGGGACACGAACAGACTAGCAACATCAGCTGGTTTTTACCTCACTTCGCTGTATTCAACCCGAACAAACCCGGCAAGCTACGAGTAGTATTCGATGCCGCGGCACGCAGTGGAATTACGAGTTTAAACGACGAGTTATTAGAGGGACCGGACCTGCTACGATCGCTGCAGGGGATTTTATTCCGGTTCAGAGAGAAGCCCGTCGCCGTCACTGCTGATATAGAGGAAATGTTTCTGAGAATACGAATACGCGAAGCGGACCAGCCGGCACAACAATTTCTGTGGCGAGGCAACGACCGGAACAAGCCGCCACAGAAATATAAAATGAGATCGTTGATATTCGGCGTAGCAAGCTCACCGTTCATAGCACACAGTGTACGCGACCGCAACGCTGAAAATCATGCACGAACGCATCCAGACGCGTTCAAGGCAATAACGCAGAGCCACTACATGGACGACCTGGTGGATAGCTACGACGATGAAGAAACAGCTATCCACACTATAAGGGAAATACAAGAAGTCCACGCAGTAGCCGGCTTTACGTTACGCGGATGGAGCAGCAACCGAGCGAGCGTACTCAGTGGAACACCGGACGAGCTACGCGCACGATCGCCCGCACAACTTGGCGGGCATGAACAAGAAAAGATCCTGGGCCTATACTGGAATGCAGCTACGGATGAACTAGGGTTTAACACGTCCATGCATCGGGTACCAGCCGATGTACGCGCACGCAAGCGGGCACCTACAAAGCGAGAAGCTCTGAGTGCGGTTATGTCAATCTATGACCCGCTCGGCTTACTCAGCCACTACAGCGATAACGCGACCAACTTCCGTGGGGCGGACACCGAGCTACGCGCCGCCTACGCCGAATGGGCACCTGCGCTACGGGGGGAGGGGCTCCGGCACAGCGTCGAGTGGCGCTACATCCCGCCCGGCGCGCCTAACCAGGGAAGTGCATGGGAGCGGCTAGTGCGGTCGGTAAAAACCGCGCTCGCCGCCACTTTGAACGAGCGTGCGCCTAAAGAAGAGGTGCTCCAAACCGTGCTCGCGGAGGCCGAGCATTCGATTAACGCGCGGCCTCTAACGCACGTGAGCGTCGACCCGCGGGACCCAGAGGCGATCACTCCCAACCATTTTCTGCTTGGGAGTTCGACGGGTATGCCTACGACGGGGACCTGCGACACGGCGGACCGGCGTACCTGGCGAGCAACCCAGGCGCTCGCCGATCATTTCTGGCGGCGCTGGGTAAGGAGTACCTCCCTACACTGGTGCCACGCGGGAACTCAGCCGACAGCACGCGCCCTCTGAACGTCGGGGACTTGGTCGTGGTTGTCGACTCCGCCTTGCCGCGCAACACCTGGCCGCGCGGAATCGTCACGAGAACCTACACCGGACCAGATGGAGGAGTGCGGAGCGCCGACGTGAAGACGAGGAGCGGTGTGTTCCGGCGCCCGACGACGAAGCTCGCCGTCCTGAGAGGAGAGTGAGGCTGCGCAGGCTACGCCGGGGGGAGAACTGTTGCGGACAGCGAGCGGGGCGAGCGAATAATGAACAAGTAAATGAAATAATACGTGTTAGGAATAAGGTTTATAAATACGTGTTAGGAATAGATATAATAATATGAACTGAATATGTGTGAATATGTGTATTTTAAAACGATTAGAATAAGAATATAGCTAGTTGTAAGTTTAAATGTATAAATTTCACTAGTTGTAAGGATGAACCATGCCAGACTCGGAACATCTGGCATGGTGACTCATGGTACTGCCGAGAGCGCGCACACAGGGCGTGCGCGCTCATTGGCTGAGCGACGCCCCGCACGGAATCCATCGCACTACCGGTTGCGAGGCAAAGGGTGAAGTTAAATATAGCGGAGAGGGCGGTAGTACTGCGATCAGTTCGAGAAACACCACAACACCAGCAACAGCAAGCAGCGAATCTACAAGCAAACTACAGTCAAGAACGTTATTAAGAAACCACATTGTTACTACGAACCACTGTAACTTTGTAAGAAACAAGAATAAAACAAGCGCTATTAATTTAGCACACATTAAAATATTGTGGACGTCCTTTTATTCACAATAGCTTGTGTTGATGGCACCGCGGACGCGCCGCCCGGGCCTGCGCAATTCTATGTACATAGGCCGCTACCGCGCCGTTGCCAAGCCGCCGCAAAATGTACCATATCACATACATTTTCTATTTTACTTAGACCCAGTCTAGGAACGGACTATAAATAGCTGCGACTGACTGGCATGTGATATAGAGAATCATAGTTTAGACTACAAATGCTAATTAGGCAAAAGGTAAATATCACGCTTCAAATCTGTTTTTTTTTTTTTCGATCTGACCTTACTGTTAGCCTGAGGAGCGCTTAAGGCACTCAGTAGCGAAAGCTTGGACAACAAGCGCGCAAGGGTGCCAAAGTAGCCGGATCTCGGCTTAGGCTGTTGCCGCGATTGCATAGAAGTCGCGATCTGACTAACTCTCTATGCGTAAAATTCGAGCTATACTAACATATACCTACATATACAGTGGTGGGCATATAATTAGAAATACTTTTATGAATAAAGAAAGTATATCTTCAACGTAAAAATTTTCGTAAAAAATATACACATTAAATAATTAATAATCATGCAATAATATAGCCACTCAAGTAAAAAACTCATTAAATGCATAAAATATAAAACATATCTTACTTTTAATTACAAAATGAGACTTACTCATGTAGGAGTTTATTTTCTGTTACTGGCCGCATGGACGCCTAATTAGAAACATTTTAAAAAAGCATCCATAACTCGTTCTTTTTTTGAAATTGGAAACATTTCTTCATTTCTTTTCAAACATTTCTTTCTTGGCTTTTTCTATTATTTTGGCGGCAATTCAAAATTGAATCTGAATTTTATTTTGTTCAAAATAGGCAAAAATAAAAGTTGTGAGGCGTCAACTAGGCAAAGAATTGTTAATTTACTTACAGATCATAAGTGGGCGTACAGAAGAATAGCTGAGTATGTAAATTGTTCTGTTTAAGAAAGTTTTTAATGCAATTGATCATTATAAAACACATGGAACTGTTGAAAATGTTCTTAGAAAGGCTCGGCCAAGTAAAACCTCTTCCAGAGAAGATACGCTAATAAGATACGCTAAGGCTCCAACCAGATTAAAATGAAGTTTTTTCGCCTGATGACCCGAGAAAGATCTCGTCAAGACTGATACACCGAATATTAGTGTAAGCTAAATTGTTTGGAAGAATCTCTCGAAAGGTACCGCTTCTTACCAAGCAACACCGAGAGAAGCGATTATTATTCGCTTAAAAATAAGTTAATTGGGCAGTACGAGAATGGAAAAAAGTGTTATTTTCAGATGAAACAAAAATAAATATGGTAAATTGCGATGGAAAGCGCTATGTTAGACGTCATGTAAACAATGCTTTTAATTATAAATACTCAAGGAGTATAGTCAAGCACGGTGGCGGTAACATTAAAGTTTGGGGGTGTTTTTCCGGATGTGCAGTTGGACCCGTTCGGAAGATTGAAGGTAAAATGAATCAATGGAAATACAAACATATCTTAGAGAAAACAATGATTCCTTACTCGGGTGATCATTTGCCTGTAACCTGGATTTTTCAGCATGCCAATGACCCTAAACACACGGCCAATAGCGTCAAATGTTTCCTTAGCGAACAGCGTATATCCGTTTTAGACTAGCCAGCAAATAGTCCGTATTTAAACCCGATAGAAAATATCAGTTATATTGTTAAAAAGAAAGTTTCAAACAACTGTCACACCAGTCAAAATGAACTATACGTAGCATTTGTTGAAGCACGGAATTCAATCCCCCTACAAAAATGTATGAAATTAATTGAATTAATGCCACGTCGTTGCAGTGCTGTTATTGAAAATAAGGGATGCGCCACTAAATATTAATTATAACTGTTGGTAGGCTGTGGATATTGACTATTTCGTAAATAACAATACTAATTACTAATACTTAAAAAAATGGTCTTTTATACTTTTTTGTTGTTGTTTCTAATTAGTTTACCATTATTGTTCACACCTTAAAGCTGATTGAAATGTTTGTCAATAATGAAATATTGAAACTGCACTTGTGTAATAGGATTTATATTGTTTTTCTAATAAATGATAAATCGTTGAACATATTGTTGTCCAATTTCTGTTTAATTTCAAAATAAAAACGATTGCGGTGAAGTATCTTACATAATGTCAAGGACCGTTGGTAGTGTTTCTAATTATACGACCACCACTGTATATGTCTTTGCCTCCTGGGAGGAAGGAAGAAACGTGTGTATATGTACTTAGTGATCTGAAATATGGTCTACACTAACTAATGTAAAAAAAGAAAAAAGAGTTCCTTACATAACATATATACATATTGTGTGTAAAATGATGTATGTGGATAGCTAAGTGATGGCAAGTGCAGTGTCACTTGTATCACGAGGGCGGCTGCAAGACTCAAGGGTTTCACACCGAGGAACAGACCTAGGCTTGAGTTGCCGCGAGAGATGGAGGTCGCGGGGGCGGGTGTGCGGGACCGAAGTTAGCCGCCTGTATCCTGCGGAGGGAACGGTGGTTTCGCGGGGGGCGTGGGCGCGTGCACGCTCTGTTTGGAGAGACGATGGAGTAGTATTTGTTTATTACCTAGATCTTATCAACGGGATCGGTAAAGATATTACGCGGCCGGCGTTGTTCGTGGGGGACGTTCGGTTTTGGAGTGTAAGTTGCGGCGGCTTTGATCAGTTAAATCTCAAAGGTATATAGAACGTTTCATTATTTCTTAAAGTGTTTAAAACATTCTCACATCATCTTAGGACAAAGGTTTGGTTGTCGTCATTTTAGTGTTTTCACTTAAAAAATAATACATATTATCTATTGATAATAATTATTAGTGTATTAATATAAGATATATTCAAGCTATCAACATAAATAATTATTTATAGTATTACATTACTATAAAATATTACACACAAATATATCTTAACAAAGAAGCTATAACCCTACAAAAATCAAGTTCCCAATACACATATTTTGATATCTTTATAATACCTTTCATGCGTATGTAATTCATAGTCAGGGGTTATAAAATAAAATATGTAAATAATGCTATTATTACAAGGCCTTTGAGCCTTTAGTTATGAAATTATGCTAATATGGACTAGTCTTTACCCTTTTTGACAAATTAATTTCAACCTTAATATTAATGTTTAAGACAAATATTTGTATAACTATAAAAATACCGGGGTCATGGCGCTATATGAAAAAAGAAATCTCCCACAGACTCATAACCTTTATTTTGTATTTAACTTAATATTAGGGTCAGATTTTAATATAAACAAATATGAAGTTGGTAATTTTATAGCCGTGCTTTGCTTTTTTTATTTTCATTTTCATAACGGTACCTACATCCATTACTCGCGGTGGTCAAAAGTTAAGGCCTGAGAAACTCCCATTCGGTATCCAATGGATCAAGTCAGAAAACAAAGCATAACAGAATAAACTTCCACGTCCAAGTTCGGTGAAGCTGTAAAAGTCGCAGCGGCTTTGTTTTTTGATAGGGCCCCTAAGGCTAATAGTGTAGAAAGATCGAAAAAAAAAAAGCATTAAGTTTTTCTTAATTCAATTTTGGCCCCAAAAAGGCACCTATTAATGCCTAAACACTATTACTGACTCTGTTGGGTCATCGAGAAAAGCCAGCAAGAAACTCTATCGGGTTTATATTTTTCAAATTTTTTTTTTGGCAAATGTATAAAGTGTATCCATACTATTAATAAAATTGAAGTGCCTGTTTGTAATGTTAATAACAGTTTTTTACTACATGCATATGAAAGTATATACGATACATATAACCAAAGGCCAATTTTTAAATTGTTGTCTGTCTGTATGTTCTGGGTAATCTCCGAATCGGTTGGACCGATTTTGACGGGACTTTCACTGATAGATAGCTAACGTTATAGGGAGTTTCTTTAGAAAAAGAATTAGGGTTCCGCACAAATGAAAAAAAAACTGGTCATGGTGAATCAATTCGGGCGCATAAATGGCTTACGCTGAGTAAACCATAAGAAATATAAGAAATTAATGTAATCCGTAATTGTAGGCATTGAAAAGACCTATAAAAAAATCAGGGAGAGTATACGTTTATCTTCTAAGGAATATCCACAATAAGCATTTTTGTCTTTAAAATAGCCGGGAGCGGAGGAGCAACATTCGCGCGGGGATTCTGTAGTGCACGTGAGCGAAGCCACGGGTACAGCTAGTTTATAATATAATATTTACAGGTTGGTAATATCCATATTATTTTTAAAAAGAAATATAATATTGATAGGACCAAAATAAACTTTATGAAACAACACACACACACAATACACATTGAAACACACAAAATTTCTTAGTTCTTTCTGTTTTCATATTTTAATTATTTCTTCTTATATTTTTGTCTTATTTTTAATGTTACCAATTAGTACATGAATCGTGTTCGACTGCAGCATCGTTTATACTATAACTGTCGTCAACATAATTATTTATGATAATTTATCTGTTAAATTTAAAGGTAGCGCTTGGTTCGAAAAAAATCCCTGACTTTGAGAGACCCGACTAGGCTTCTCATTGTATTTTTTTTTTTTTTTATAACGTACACATAAAAATGCATTGTA
This sequence comes from Saturnia japonica, assembly GCA_033032175.1. Classification (NCBI taxonomy): domain Eukaryota; kingdom Metazoa; phylum Arthropoda; class Insecta; order Lepidoptera; family Saturniidae; genus Saturnia; species Saturnia japonica. The sequence continues at coordinate 4,115,123 of CM065317.1, forward strand.
ATATTTAAATAATATAGGATTTACCGGATCATTAAAAAAAGTAAAGAAAAATATAGCAAATTGCTACTTCGAAACACAAAACCATTCAGTTTTGGAGAGCTAAACAATGAAATCTATTTGGCATTCAAAGCACGTTGTAAAAATACTTGAAAATGCAAGAGACAATGCATTTTGGTAGGGAACTCTTACAACTGCTGACTGTTATGTATTTTCTGCAAATAAACGGGGTATATCTTTTTGTGATGACTTTCTCAGGTAATTGTTGTGGGGTCCCTATGTGAGCAAGAATTGTTTAGTGATTATAATGTGGTCCAAGTCGAAAAACTATTTCTAAAGACACCGTAGTTCTATGAATGAACCGACTAAATGACTATAAGTAAGTGATGTATGTGTTTCCAATAATGTTTCAGACATCAATTAGCATCACTTGCAAACCAGATAGTCTAGATAGATTGTAGATAGACTTTGCTTCACAAAATATCAAAATGAAAAACTTTCACCAAACATCAATATTTCCGGTAGCTGCACTTGAGAAACAGTCCTTCAGGACTTAAGGTGTTTCTACCTTAGATATTAAATCTCAAAGAAATAATAGAGACTATAAAATGCAAATCACAGAAACTAGGACATAGCATCTCGATATCGGCTTTAGAAGACCAGATTTAGAAGACCTAAATGCTTTGTTATTTTACTTGTAGGCCAACCTGTTGTCTAGCCGCTAATATGGTTGGTTGGTATGCTTATATGGTAGATATATATATATACTCGCAGTAAAATAATAATTATTACTTTAAATGTTATAATATTATACACCGATATAAGTTTTATGTGAATGCCTAGATATTTTGTTATTCAATAAATTTATGTATACCAGATAAATTGGGTTAATATTTAATCATTTACTTTTACGTAATATTCTTCGTAGTTTTCATTGCGTTGTGCTTATATATTAAATCACACATTTCTCCTTTGAAACATAACTATATATTACTATTGTTTTCTAAAAACTTCAATTAAAAACAATATAAATACTTTATTCCATCCTTTTACTTAAACTAAATTCCACAATATATTAACATTAGTTAATTCAAATTTCTCGCTTCCCGTTGATACTAGTACCACACCTAAATTGTACGCCGATGCTAATAGTTAACGGCTATTAGAAATGTTCTTTGTTCTTAACACAATAAGAGCACTTGGAAGGAAGCTTTTGAAAGCAGCGATAAGAAAGTTATAATGGTAGATATTATAAGATGAAAGAAGTTATGCAAGTATACATCTCAACTTCATTTAGAACAATAACCTATTATAGATATTAATAGATTATATTTTAAAGATAAAAACTTTAGAAATGGTAATAAAAACATGTTCTAAAGACTAGTTATTTAACGTGGATCAAGTAAAACATATTGGTTTTTATCCTAACTCCTTATGATAGACTTTCATATAAATAATTTTAAAGAGTCGATTTAAAAAATAACGATTAGGTATTATAAAATGAGATATGAACGTTTATACTTCTTTGTAGAAGTACTTAAAATAAATAAATAACGCCAACAGATATCTTAAATACCAGATACTTAATGCTGTTTTATCAGATCTACCTTTGGAAGAGCGATATATGTAATTAGCCATGACTTTTAGTACCACTTCCAAATGTTGCCTCTGCATAATTATATTTAAATTTAGTTAGCCTTAGGTACAAGACTCTCGTACTTCGGAAGACTAATGCGATAAAGAAAAAATAAAATGAATAAATGTGTATATTGGTACTGTAATCTATATAAATAAAAGAATTACTGTAACTACAATATAAAAAAATAGGACATAAAAATATTAATCTGATATCACTCAAATGTGGCGAAGCCGCGAGCAAAGCGCTAGTAATTTATAATTCATCGTATTATAGTAACCTTTTCCTTAGAGTTAATTTATATACCTATATCATGCTAGAATGACAGAATAATGAATTACCAAACATATTTACGTTATTTAATTTAAAGATTCTACTAAAGTTCTGAACAAAACTTGCTCATATCCGTTCTCGTCTATATATATATATATATATCAACAAAGCATTTTTAAGATAATTTCAAAACTAAATAACATTTTTTATATATTCACCAAACAAATGTTTGTTCACAATATACCCAAGTAACGCCTAATGGTTGAGGGAAAACGTAATACATCACAGTCATGATAAATTAAAGATAATCGAATCAACTTATCAGTTGTCCGTAATCAATTGGATTACTTTAACTCCATTTAGATTATTGTGAGTCAGATCACACCTGCCTGCTTTTAAACTTATTAAATAAGTAGCTGTTGTCGCGGATCTGCACGTTTCTATTACGAAGTCACTGTTTTCACTTTGTAATTGTACTTTAATTCACATTCATTTTTGCTCTGAAAAATATATTAATATTGTTCTTCTTCTTCTTCCTAACTTGGCAACCGGTCCTCTTTAATGAAGACCTTCACTGCCATTATCGAGTCTATTGATATAGTTATTCTTTTTACAATTTCAGAATGTCATATAATATCTGTGTACAGGATTTTATAAAAATCGGTCAATCCTTTTCCGAACGAATTCGAGACAATAACCAAACAGACAATAACGTGTCCGGGCGCCCGGCGCGGCGGCCACAGTGTGGTACGAAGTTGCAAAAAAATAAAATATTAGTAACAAAGCAGTTACCGTAGTCCAAATCATAAAGAACATATCGATGTGAGATTTATACGTATATGTACCATGCAACATAACTGATAATCCATTGAATTACTGAACGCGCGTCTATTTTGCGAGACTACCCTGAGAGACCCCGCCTGAAGTACAATGTTTTGCAATTTGACAACCGCCTGAGGAACGTTTCTACAACCGGCCGCGCATGATGCTCGTGTGCTCGAATCTTGATATACGTACACACTCACTCGTATATATTACAAAGAGACAAATAGATAGATAAGACATAGTGATAAAGGGAGAGGGGGGAGGGAGAAAGTTGCATGAAAGGTGCATAACGCTTTTTCCTTACGTGACGATTTCTACAAATAAACATCTGCCGCAAACTACGAAAAAAAAACTATATGACAAATTCGAGATTATTGGCATATAGAATAGATAACAATAACACAATTAAAAAAAATATCTATGTACAGACAAAATTACATAAGTATTAATGCAGATATATAGATAATAAATAAACACACCGCTTTACGAAATAAGGACAAAAACTCACTAACTCAACACTTGGTGATACACGATACATACAATACAACAATGCTTTTCAAAATTTATCCAATCCGAGAGTTGACTATATGTTTAAAAATTAAAATAAATTATTGAGTAATTTTACTCTATAGTTAAAAAAGCAAAACAATACAAATCTGGAAATAGTATCTAACTGTTTATTTGGAATATTAATATTTTGTCCCTGAGTCACGTGATTTGAAACGCCGATTAGAAAACGTCGCGTCACCATTCAGGAAATATGAACGTTAGGCTCTTGCGTGCGTTGTCAAACTTCTCACTGTTATCATATAAAATCAATAATGACGTCACGGGACTATAATGCATCGTTTCCGTGACGTATTTTTTATTTAGATTAAAAAATATTTTTAAATCACTTTTTAAGGTGTATTAATGTAAAAAAGTTATTGATATGTATTCATTCAACACGTAAAGTGTTTAAATCAATTTTCGAAAAGTTTTCACCTCCCGGATTTCAAACTAGCGGTGGGCGATTATGAAACATACTAATGTAATCATTCGATTATGAAGATATCTCTAGCTCTTCAGTACCTATATACGGTCAAGAACTCCGGTCACGACTGATAGTAATAAAAACATAATTCAATTAAGTCATCATTCATAACCGCCCTCACCTCTGAGTAATACGTAAATGGCTCGATTATGTAAATCATTCATCATCGTAATGTCTCGATTATGTAAATCATTTATAATCGCCCACTTCTATTACAAACCTAATGCTAATATCTCATAGTCAATCTTTGTGTGGGCTTAACAAACTATGATTTCAAAATATTGGCCCTCTAGCGGATACTTTGTATGCTGACCACCGCAAGGGCAACTCGTCCTTATGTTCTGCAGGACGCGGAAGGTAACAAGACCAAGACTGACCAGGTAAGCTAGCCTGTTGCCAGCGGGCGACAGTAATAGACGTTTGACGTGGGTGCTTTCTCGGTTTTATTTTTGTGTCTTCTACACATGAGATTATTTTACCAGGATGGAATTACCGACGTTGCTTTTAAAACCTATACAGCCAATCCGAAGTAATTCTTTATCACTATATATCTCTCACAGTTACAATAACATCCATACATTGATCTTATGATATAGAATATTACTATATCAGCGTGTATTTATGTGTACACCCACCGCCACAGCCCGCCGCGCCGCCGTCCCGCATTCCGCAAACCATCAGAAGAGACGCGCTTGCCGCGGTCGAACTATAATGTTAATTAATATTCATATAGAGTAGCGGTGGGCGATTATGAGATATAATAGTGTAATCATTTGATTATGAAGATATCTCGATTATAGCCAGTAGAAATTACTGATATTAGTAGTTCGATGATGATTGATGAGTGATCATTCATAATCGAAGTACCATTAGTAATTAGTAAAGCTAAGTAAATAATTTGATAAAATTAGTAATTATTACGACCGAACGACCTTTTGTTTTTTAGCTAATTGTTATATGTGTTCTTGTAAAGAACTTTGTTTACGACTACACGACCTTTTTTTATCTTTCCACTCTTCGTTTTTAATAGGTACCAGTCATCATTCATAATCGCCCATCTCTGGGTATCAAAGGCATTGAGCCATATTCGTAATTCGATTATGAAATATCACTTATCAGTCATCATTGAAATATCTCGATTAAGTAAAATATTTGATTATGTAAATCTTTCATAATCGAATACCTCGATTATGTAAATCATTCATAATCGCCCATCTCTAATATCTAGTATCGCAGTTTATTGCGTTGTCGTAATGACTACCATGTGACTTTGTGTAGGGAACAAATAATATTTGTTTATAAACGTTGTTATTTGACCTTAGGTGTATCATTTCTATAATCGTTATAGTAACAAATATGTAAATACGAACCAAGCGGAAATATTTCCGATGTTGTTTCATTAACAGCCGGAGGTAAACTGAAATTTGCCCAAGATCCCTTTCGCACTTGTTTTGATAAATCGGTCAAGCCCGGAGCTAGATATCGGCATCCAATCAAGTTGATGTTGGCTTAGGACCTTTATTAGGCATCTTGATTATTTTGATCCACTTGATCTTTGCGATGATGGCACCTACGTATATACTTTAGTGTAGTTACTTCCAATTCCGATTTATGAAAGCAGAATTATGGTATTTTTGAAAGCTAATAGCGTCCATAATCTTTAGGTTAATCCATTGTGATTTCAAAAAATGATCTCTTCTGAGCCCAGTAAAACTCCACTCTTCATCTATATAATTAACTAAAATGAAGTGTCTGCCTTTCTGTTATAATTAATTTTCGTTGTTTGTAATTGTGCATAATTTGTAATTTTGGTGGCATTTTGCTTATTAAAGCTTAGCTAATGTGTACAAGTAGATTGCAAATAATAACATGGACAAAAGATTCTGAAATGTCCTAAAAAATCCCTGGAAAGTTATAGGTAATAAAATAAGAGGGCCACCATTTTGTTAGAACGTTGAAATTATCACAAGACGATCTGTAAAAAGAAATAATTACTCGTCAGTAATGATTTTTATTAGCGAGTTTTGGTTTCCAAGTTAGGAAAAAGAAAAGAACGACGACAAACATATCAGTTTATGATTGGTAAATTAACAAAAAATAGTTCTTTTTTCCTTTGATTTTTAAAGGTTTTTAAGCGTAGACCCGTAATTCGTGAATGTTAACATACATAGTCGCCCACTATCAGTCAGTGGATTAACATATTGACCCCATAGGAAGAAGACCCAAGTTAAAGGGTTTTTATACAAGTATGAGTGCAGATGTTAGAGTTCTTTTAATCGCAGGTAATAAAGCTTATAGTTTTTTGAAGAAATTGCATACGTCATGACTAATATTGTACGAATAAATAGCGTTTAAGGCACTGCTCTAAAGAATACTTTGACACTAATCCGTCCGTAATTATTATATTTGTCACTATGTACATATATAGTACGTATATCGTTGAGCTAGTATATAAGGTAGCCGCAAGGATTATTTAGTCAAACCAACATTACTAGCATTTTATAATAGAGAAGACTTTTAAAATAAGACGTTATTTTAAACCGTCTTCAACAAAAGACGGGAGGATACTCAATTCGAATGTATTTTGTTTTTATGGATGTACATCCATAACTTCTTTGCTTATGAACCGATATGGATGATTTTTTTTTATTTGCATATGGGATACCTGAAGGCTGGTCCTATTTTAATCTCATTGGCACTGAACCTTCAGCTTCGAAGGTACACAAGGGAACTCTTCAAAATCATTAAACTTTTTTTTCTTTTTTATTAAATATTGTCTTTTAAAGAATTTTATCTTATGATGGGTATGTATGTATACACATGAGCATTGAGGCGTAGATAAAAAATTTCGCGAAATAAAAAGAAAAACTGAAAAATTAATATGTACTTTATTTATTTTGTAAGAAGACAAACTACTATTCATCAACAAATATAAATAGTTCCAAACTAGAGACACGCAGCCATTAAAAAATCTTCACAGATAGGATACAAAAAAATTATTTAGAAGACATGTGAACAACTCTTAACAATTCCCTTAGTATATATATATAATATTCTTACAGATATATAGTTCAGCAACCCTTTCGCTTCCGAATTGCTAAATCATGTTCTATACGAAAAAAATAAACAGGGTTTTCGATTTGACCTAGCCCTAGTTATAAACCTTTTAAGCCTTATTTCAATTAAAACTTATTGGAGAATAAATTATGAATTTATTACTCATCTTTATACAATTTTAATTATGTTTTACTTTGTCTTGATTTTCAAAATAAAACAAAGCATCAGTAAGAAGACATAGGACAGTTCAGGTGCGTAAATATTCGCACATAAGTAATTTAACACTATCTGTAAAAAATTACAAAATAATAGTAAATTTATTTAGATATTTATTGTATTAATTTTACATTGCCTTTTCCTATAAAAGCGGTTTTTCGAAAAGTTGATGGCACTGTGGTTGTGAATCCGGAGAGCCCGTCGAGCAAAGTAGGTGTGAATCCTACAATAAGCCTGAGCATTTGGTGCAGAAAACATTGTGATAAAGTCAGACCATGGTAGTGGAACATCTCCTAAAATATTGACCATCAATCAGTAAAAGAATTTTCAGAATCGAACCAGTAATGTGAAAGACAAGCTTTCGTTTAGCAACAGGCCATATAGGTAATTGAGATACAGTATAATATAAATCGTAAAATTATTTCGATGTCGTTATGACATCCGTAGTAATGACTTAGTATTCGTAATGTTAACTGGGTGCTATAGCAATAGGTGTGCTCTGGAAACGCAAGTACTTTATGATCACGCAAAAATTATAGTTAGTATCCCATCTTATATTATATCTTATATAGTATAACCCATCTTATATATATATAGAAAGAGCGTTAAAACATTATTTACATTTCATTAGAACGAGAAAGGGATATGAGACCATTTTCACATGTGCTATCGGCCTACGTAAATCTTGAATTAAACAATTTCTGCTTATTTTTGGAAATTTTAAGTTTTACTATTTAATAGGCGTGTTTAATTGTGATAACAGTACTGCTATAGGATGTAACACATGTAACAAAGAAAACCAACTAAGTAACTAATGTAACTCTAGTGTATTCCGTTTTTAGTCAGGTATTATTCAATCTATTTCCGGTCTATAGGTACTATAAATACATCTATGATTAAATATATCCACGACATTGTCAAAGTCTATAATACGTGAGCAAGTCACGTTACAGTAAACCGGTGGCTGCCATACTAAAACATTCTAGGAGATTTTAAAGTAAAGTCTTTTTATTTCGAATTCACCTCACCCGAGAATCAGTAGCAACAAACTATATATCGTAAAACTTTTAAACACTGAGCTTCTTAGACTGAACCTTATAAAACAAACCAAAGAAAATGAAAAACAAAAAGGTTCTATTGTAATATACACGAAAGCTGTATAGAAACTTATACGGTTCCGAGTTAGAAGCGGAAAAACCTCACTGTGAACTTTCAGCATTCCTTCTAGTGTCAGAATACGCTTTTCTTTACTATAATAATCTGCTTTTATTTTACATAAATTACCATTAATTTAACCTCAAAGGGCAGCATAATGTAAGAACACTGAAGTCATCACAAGTCAAACTAAGAAATAATTAACTACTTGATAATGATAGTAGATAATAATCTTCAATAGCGAGGATTATTTATTAAGTTAGGAAAAAGAAGAAAAACATAAACTTATGAATTAAAATAACTACAACATGAACAGATCAAGATCTCGCTAAAAACTCCATAACGCATTATATTCCTAGTTTTGATAGTCTCAATGAGGAATCGAATAGATTTATTGCTACGCTCACGAAAGCTGTTAAAAACAAGTGTAGTTCCTAACTGAAAAGGAAATGATTTTGCCGCAGATGTTCCGCATTGCTGATAGCACGAGGCTCTGTCTACTTTAGTTTTCTTGTTCACTTTATATATCTCATTAGATATTTAACATTCGATTATTTCCATTTGTTGTAGATTTGTAGTATTTAAAGCACTGTTATTTTTTTTTTTATTTCGTATAGTTCTTATTCCTGTTTTGGCGCCGCGGAAGCACTTGCCAGTGTCAATATTTTTAAACATATCTTCGTAGACTTTTCTAATTTTAAATTTCGATCTAACAAAATCGAAGAAGCAGGCCAGCATGACATCCACGGCTGCCAATGAAATTTGTATCACCGACGTTCGCCGTTTTAATATACTGTTCCGGACTAACCATCTTTATAGTTATTTTAGCGCACTGGTAAAGAAAAAGATGGTGGCTTTTATTAATACTGCGATGGTGGCAAACAAGCATACGGTTGATGGTAAGCCGTCACCGTAGCTTATGGACGCTTGCAACACTAGATGAAACACATGCGCGTTTCCGAACCTTTAAAAACCTATTTACTTTATACCATATTGTAGACCCCCGGGAAAACCTCAGGAGCTCATTCCACATCCGGAGCGTTTACGTAAGAAAACTTCTCTAAAACCGGACTGTCTGAAACCATTTAGGTTTCAAGGTGTGAGGTTGAACTCACAGCCGATGGTGAGCGATGCGATAATAAAAGGTTGACATTATCAATTGTTAGAACTGTCTAGAGAGTTTTTATGGATACTCAAAATTCATGTTTGCGATTATTGACGTGAAACATCTCATGCGGCGGGTCAGACCGGCTGTTGGCGTGGTGACGCTTTGACCCTACGTTGGCGATGTGTAGCCGAGTTTGTTTTTCTTAATAGACAGGCTGGATCATTTCAAAGTTTCATGTTAAAACATGGATAGATTAAAAGGGGTCGGTAGGGATCGCGACCACTTTACACATAGAAATTAAATAAACATCTACAAAGTGACTTTCTTTTGGTTTGTCGTGTTTTGGGATCACACGGTATATATCTTATTTTTATATATTCACTTAAGCCTCGTCTACATGTTTGACAAGCCTTCATAAATTCAAACGTGTGGATGTAGCTTGTCTTGCCACCGATCCGAGCGAAATCGGTATTTGATGCACAAATCAAATAAGCTTGATGCAAGCGCTTACGGTGCGTCCAATCGTTTGCGTGTAGTTAGTGTCGCTTGCACGAAATGAATAATCGATAAATAATTGAAGAAACCTGGTACGGTTTTTGTAAATTTTTAACTGTCTTCGTTGATGAATTTTCCTTATCCTATTATTTTCCTCGTTAATTTTGCTTTTTTTACAATAAAAATGGATTAAACCAAATGATATAACTGGCACAAGTTCGAAGTCTGATGCTAAGGTCTGGCAAACATGTGAACGGAGGAGCTTCATATGTTTTACATCTACCAGGTGTCTCGTGACGGCCAACTTTTTCATTTATAATCCACTTCACGTATACACAATAACCAAAGTAGGTATGTCAAACAAAATGCCACCAACGTTACATAATAAACGGGTCAAATAAAGTAAATTAATAAATAAAAACAAAAACCACAACATGATAGTACAAGATACCGCCAAAAATCCTTTCGTACAATTAAAACGAGGCTCTTATAAATAAAATTGATGTGGGATGGATTATTCTACGGTCTTCTGTGGCCGTTGGCATACAAAAAATCATAGCAAATCCTCTTACTGTGAAGGTTTTACCCTAAATTATTTACATTACCTTGACTCTCCATTAAATGCGACCCTTTGCTGTCGTGTTGTAGTATCCACTCCCCGCTAGTTTTCAGAGTCCACGCCCCTCGTTTTGGGGTTCAGTATTCAGTTGTCAACCTGCTTTTAAGCGAGGAGTACGTTGTGTATCTTCGCTACTAACTTTCGTGTTCGGGACATCGAGTTTTTGCTAAGTTATAGAATTTGTGCTGATAATCTATGTGCGTCGCGTGATTTGTGTTTTCAAGGTGGACTGATAAATCTAGTAAGTGTTTTAATATAACTTATTTAATCCAATATGATTATGGTTAAATTATTTTTTAAATTGTTTTTTCTCTCTACTATGTTTAGGTACTGTTATGTTTCACGTTAATTTGCTGACGAAATTATTACATTAAAAAAGAAAAAAAAATGATGATTTGAATTGAAACTTATTGATAACTTGTAACTTATTGATAAATTGAACTTATAATTGAATTTTATTATAAGTTGACAAATTGTGTTCGTTTTTTTTTGTACCACCTACTGTCATATTTTCTACTTTTTAAAGTATTTCTATCTATTATATTGGTATATTTTTATATAATAAAATATAATATTATTAAAGACACACTGGTGTTTATGAGTTTTTTTGTGCCTTCTTATACCCATATACAAGCAACACTATCTAGCAACGTTAAGGAATATAATACTTATATTTTCCCTTGAACACTGACAAAACACTTTCCGAGTAATTACGCAAAACTATTGACTGGAAAAAACCCTTTCTGACTAATTAAGACAACTTTTTCGACGTCAAATTGCTGTCCATGATAAATTGGACCTCACGTAACCGGAACAGGAAACGTTTGTACGAAATTAGAAGCATTCAGCCTTCGATTTCCGTAGCTTTGTCAGTTGCGGATAGATTTTATCTCTTGGGATTCGTAACGTTCTATTTTTGTTTCGTGTAGAAAATATCATATGGCATTTTAGATTTCAGATTTGTCAGTTATTAATTATGATTTATTAATTTAATGATAATTTATTTTGACAGAAAGTGAAGATGAATTGTATTATAGAAGCATATATCCAGAAAATATTTAGCATAGATTTTTATATACGACACATGCTGCCATAAGCAATGTTCATGGCGTGATAACAGTTATCATTTATTAGTATTACAAAAAATACAAGATCACCCTGAACGATACTTTATTTTGACAAAAAGTAAAGATGAATTTGATTATGGATGCATATATCCAGAAATTATTACTATGGATGTATATACGCCACACAATGACCATGACGTGATTTGACGTTGACAGAAATGACGTAATATTAATTATTCAATGTCACATGCCCCTGTTATACCCTAGAGTTACGGGACCTTTTTCACGAGTAGCAATATACGTAGTAGGACATGATTTTGATAATAGTTTATATATTGCTTAATAATAAACCGAGCGTCAGACCGCGCGACCTCACTTAGTTATGGTGTAGGAGGCTGACGAAGATTTAAAAAAATATTATCTAAATTGTAGCAGTTATGTATTAGTAGTCGTCCGAAAATTATAAAAATAAAGTAGTTGTATACAATCTGAAATTGATAGAGTGGTTATTATTTATGATTAATATAACAAGAAAAAGTTCGTCAGACTGCTTGATTATGCTTAAAAGTCCGTTAGTCGGGCATGTGGAGTGTAGCGCTGCATTCAAAAGCATTGAGAGCGCGGCGTCTTTTGCGGTAAAGACCAGCGAACCTATGTGAATTGTTTAATGATGTAATAATATTACATCAATGTATTAACAACGTAATAATAATATCCTAAAAAAATGGAAGACAATTACTGTATTTGAATCCCAAACCACATTTATAAGTAAAACTTCTAATTTTCTATATTCATTTACAAATAGTTCCAAGTATTTCATTAATTTAGAATTGAAATTTACTTAGTATACACAATTCCCTAAATTAAATAGCGACTACAATGAAACGTAGTATTTATACTCTATTGTGTAATTATAGTTCCCAATAGTAATTATTTTATTAAAGGCTTCGTACAAAATGTATAAAATTACAATATGATGAATATAAATTGTAGGAAAATGTAAAATATGTAGTACTATTAGTTAGACCTGAATACAATAAACCAGATAATTTTTAACAAAAAAGAAAATCAACTTTAATGATTTTGACGAGTTGCCTCGTATATCTTCCAAGTCGAAGGTCCAACGCCAATAAAATTAAAATAGGACCACAATTGAGGTATCTCCTATCCAAAAAAAAAAAGAATCATCCAAATCGGTTCATAAACATAGCAGATATTGCTGAGCATCCATTAAAAAAAAAATCGAATTGAGTAACCTCCTGACCTGTTGAAGTCGATTAAAAAATAAACTTATGGGGAAATAGTACATTATATAAGGTGTCGAACTTTTTATAATTTGTGGAGCTAAAAGATAACTTCACTGATTGGCGAGGCAACTACTATTTACTACTACTACCTTAATACTAGCAATCGCCCGCGAGTTTTGCTCTAATAAAAATATAAAATTTTCTAAGCCTCTAATATTAAAAGTTAGTATCAGGAGAAAAGTAGCTTTCTTTGAGTGAAATTATTTTTAGAATCAGTTTAGTAGTTTCTGCGATTACTTCCAACAAACATACAAACTTTAACTCTTTATAAGTCACACGTGCCATATCATAGCGTGAAGACGAATGCAGCAAAATCTAATAGAATTATTACTTATTACATTAATTATTACATTTCAGAATCATATTATAGTAGGTATAGAATTATTGTCTAACATCCGTACTCGTGACTTGCCCTTTTCACAATATCATTCAAGCTATTTCTGAGTGTTTCTTTGTCTCTTATGCTATGGAGTGGAATTTCTCTTCTGAGTCTGTGTTTCTTCAACATATGATGTGGGTAAGCGCGTTCCATCGTCAGCTTCATCTTCACTTACCATCAGGTGAGAGTGATGTCAAGCGCGTGCTTGTACAATATTTAAAAAAAAAACATTAAAAAACCATTTATGATTTTGTGTACATTTTATTTCAGTATGTCTGCTAACTTTTCCGATTCTTAATTATTATTTATAGTTCATTTGGATGCTATCTGTTAAAGTGCCTTAAATAATTAACCATATTATTATTTATTTATTAAGTAACTAGCTTCTGGCCGCGACTTCGTCCGCGTGGACTTCAGAATCGATACATAATCCGGGTTGTAAGCTATCTGTGTGGCAAATTTTATCCAAATCCGTTTAGCTGTTTTCGCGTAATAGAGTAACAAACAAACTCACTTTCAAATTGATAATATTAGTTAGGACTTCCACTAAATAATCAAAACGGGCTCTGTTTTTTTTTATAATAAAAAATATTAACGTAACTTTTTAATTCATAAGTAGCACAAAAATACGCAATCATGTTTCTTGCAATATTTTTTTGACGTTCAGGATATTTTTCTATTCGGAGGGTAACTTGAATGTACGTGACTTACGCCTATTTAGTACCAAAAGAGTAATACAGTTTAATTTAGTTATACGTTACTTAAATATTCTTTCACTTAGTAAGAAATAGATAACGATGACTATATAGATCAATTTACTTATCTTGTACTTAGCACTTGTCTTGATAAAATCAAGATAGATAATATTTAATCTCTTAATATACTGTAACGAAGATCAGTCTAATTGTTTTACGATCTATAATAACGGTTATCCGTATCTTATAATATGTCAAGTGACAAGCTATTGTAGCTTCAGAGAGCAAGCTTATCTGATGCAGTGACATTATATACTACAAACTATTATATAGTCATGTTATCTGCATGTATGTATATATTTAGACTGCAAATTCCGTTATATTAATGTTTTTATTATAGATCGACAATAACACGATTTTAGTCTAACAGAAATGCTTTAAATTTCTTAAAATATCTTTAAATGTACCGCACAGAACGAAACAAAAACGTGTCCGAACAAATCACATCGCTGAACCGCATTAGTTTATTTGTGAATTTTTATAGCGTTTCTACTCGGTACTTAAGTAGACGTGGAACCTAGTTACATATAACGAATCTATACATATATTCAACCACTACCGATTTTCTTCAAAATCTTCTAAACATAAAAGAAAAGTTGTTAAAAATATTTTTGTACCTGAGTGAAGCCAAGGCTGGCCTGGCCGCTAGTCTGATATGATCTAGTTAATGAAATTCTTAAAACTGTCTGACAGACGACGAGCTAGAAGCATGAAATTTTGCACAGCAATTCCTCATATAACGTAGATGAACACTGCGAAAGGATTTTCATCCCTTAAGGGTTTAATAGAGATGGTTTATTATAGAATAATTCCTGAAATGTTTTAGAAGAGAATTTTCGTCAAGATAAATGCATTAGGTCCTTATATTGGTAAATATGTGATAACTATATTTATTAATTGCTAAGGGTTTCCTATAGTTATCAAATGTTTATGTGTTTAAATTACTAACTATAGGCAAAATTAAATCCTATAATATATATATATAGTAAAGTGAAAATGTATATGTTTGAAATGTTTGTTAATCAATCACGCAAAAACTACTAAACGGATTTTGATGAAATTTGTCACACAAATAGTCTATGACCCGGAATAACACATAGGGCACATTTTATCCTGGTAAAATCATAACTTAACCACTGTTATCCTAAAAATATAATACTAATCTATGATTTTTTTTGCTTTGTCGTGTTTCGAAATCAGCTGGTGTATATGTAGTAATATAGCGAGGTGGTAGGGATCGCGTCTACCATGCACATAGAGAGAAACCCATCTATGATTTGCTTTTGGTTTGTCGTGTTACGAGATCAGTCTGAGTATATCGAATAATACGCAGACGAAGTTGCGGGTAACAGATAGTTATTCATATATAACATAAATTATTATTTCTATGTACAAGTAAGTTGAGTACATGTATCTACAAGCGTTCAGTATAAGATCAGTGAATATATTGTGCGGAGAGGCATCATTATCGGCATCACTTTTTATTAACACTCGATTTTGCTCCCAATCTAAATCACGTAACGCAGGCTACATATAAAAATCGATTCATGAGGATTAATCTCCAGTCTCATTTCTAGTTTGTATTTATTGCAGACTAGCTGTGCCCGTGGCTTCGCTCACGTGGACTACAGAATACCCGCGTGAATCTTGCTCCCGGTTATTTTAAAGACCAAATGCTTATTTGTGTGGTTTTTCACCTCCGTCAGAACTTTGTAACTGTTGTGTCCACCGTCCGTCCGTGATTTTTTAAAGGGTGGTTTACTCCACCACAGTCCGTCCAAGGTTTTTTAAGGTGGTTTACTCCACCGCCGTCAGCGATTTTTTAAAGAGGTTGTATCCTCTCAATTTTTTAAGGAGGTTTTCTTCCTCCTCCGCCGTCAACGACGAGTCCGTCCGTAGTGGACGAGCCGAAGCAGGTCCACTCTTGCCCCATCCCCTGTCTCCTCTGATGAGCAGAGGGGTACAGGGGAGGAACGCCGTCGGTCTGGTATTAGCCGTCGGCCGTGAAGCGGCCGCCGTTGCCCGGGGCACACCACGAGGAGGTTCCAGACATAGTGCCCCAATAGTCTATGACCCGGAATAACACATAGGGCACATTTTATCCTGGTAAAATCATAACTTAACCACTGTTATCCTAAAAATATAATACTAATCTATGATTTTTTTGCTTTGTCGTGTTTCGAAATCAGCTGGTGTATATGTAGTAATATAGCGAGGTGGTAGGGATCGCGTCTACCATGCACATAGAGAGAAACCCATCTATGATTTGCTTTTGGTTTGTCGTGTTACGAGATCAGTCTGAGTATATCGAATAATACGCAGACGAAGTCGCGGGTAACAGATAGTTATTCATATATAACATAAATTATTATTTCTATGTACAAGTAAGTTGAGTACATGTATCTACAAGCGTTCAGTATAAGATCAGTGAATATATTGTGCGGAGAGGCATCATTATCGGCATCACTTTTTATTAACACTCGATTTTGCTCCCAATCTAAATCACGTAACGCAGGCTACATATAAAAATCGATTCATGAGGATTAATCTCCAGTCTCATTTCTAGTTTGTATTTATTGCAGACTAGCTGTGCCCGTGGCTTCGCTCACGTGGACTACAGAATACCCGCGTGAATCTTGCTCCCGGTTATTTTAAAGACAAAAATGCTTATTGTGTGTGTTCCTTAGAGCATAGATGTATACTCTTCGTGACTCTTTTGTAGGTCTTCTTGATGCCTACAATTATGTAGTACATTACTTTGCTATATATCTTATGGTTTACTCAGCGTAAGCCATTTAAGCGCCCAAATATCAATTGAATCGAGATGAAATGATTGAATTGATGAAGTGAATCATCACCATGACCAGTTTATTTTCTATTTGTGCGGCACCCTAATTATTTTCCTAAAATAAAAGTAGCTTAAGTAACTCCCTATAATATCAGCTAGCTATCAGTGAAAGTCCTGTTAAAATTGGTTCAACCTTTTCGGAGATTACCCGGAACAAACAGACCAATAGACAAAAACTATAACAAAATTGGGATTTTGTTATAGGTAACGTATATACTTTTATATGCATTTAGTAAAAAGCTGTTATTTTGATATTACAAACAGACACTTCAATTTTATTCATTGTATATGTTCGACGTGATTTTTAAATACATATAACTTTTTTATTTATTAACTAATTGAAATAAAACAAACACTAAATTTTAAGTAAAGCTTACCACAATACATTAGTGAAAACTGCAGCCAAATCAGTTTAGCCGTATCTGAGATTAGCGTTTCACAAACACAGTCAAACAGACAAACAGACCAAATTTCTAACAATCATTGTTTTAGGTTCTGCTGCGTTGATAAAGGTCCTAATAATAGTTTTTCTTAAATATCTTCTGTGTACAGACATCGATCAGTTACGTTTTTAAATTATTATGATAAAAACTTGGTGTCAGATAACTTTTCGTTTAATTTTTATCCAAGTATTCATCCAAACTAATTTAATTTGTACGTTCAATAGCATTCTAAGCTTTACTAGAATGGCTTTTAGTCTGAGCTGGAATTTCATTAACGCAATTAATAGTATTTGCTCTTGAAATCCAGACAGACACTTACTAATGAAATTATATATAGTTTTGCTTTTACTCATTTTGCGAGCTAATATGCACCATCTAATTATTACAAACTTATATTAATAAAAAATATTGTAATAAGTATATCTTTATATTATTTCTCAAAGGTTATGTGTTTTGCTATATCTCTCTTAATTCTTTATCAAAATTACTTATTCAAACATATTTTTAAGGTCATATTCCCCACTATTAAGGAAATATAACAAACAATTAAAAATTAATGTTTGTATTTCGTTTTAAAAAATGATAAAAAATAAGACTATTTTTAACATAAAAGAAAATCAATTTCAATCATTTTGAGAAGTTCCCTGGTGTACCTTCGAAGTTGAAAGTCCAATTTCAATTAAATTAAAATGGGACCTCTCTTGAAGGGTCTCCTTTCTAAGGAAAAGAGAATTTATAGAGGTTTCCTCCTCTGCCGTCATTGAGCTCCCGTCCGTCCTTGTCAGGTCCGTCTTTGATTTTTTAACGAGGTGCTCATCCTCAACCGTCCGGTTATTTTTTTAAGTGGTTTCCTTCCACTGTCCGTCCTTGATTTTTTATACTGGTGGTTTTCTCCACCTCCGTCCAGTAATTTTTTAAGGTGGTTGTCTTCCACCGTCCGTCCGTGATTTTTTAAAGGGTGGTTTACTCCACCACAGTCCGTCCAAGGTTTTTTAAGGTGGTTTACTCCACCGCCGTCAGCGATTTTTTAAAGAGGTTGTATCCTCTCAATTTTTTAAGGAGGTTTTCTTCCTCCTCCGCCGTCAACGACGAGTCCGTCCGTAGTGGACGAGCCGAAGCAGGTCCACTCTTGCCCCATCCCCTGTCTCCTCTGATGAGCAGAGGGGTACAGGGGAGGAACGCCGTCGGTCTGGTATTAGCCGTCGGCCGTGAAGCGGCCGCCGTTGCCCGGGGCACACCACGAGGAGGTTCCAGACATAGTGCCCCAATAGTCTATGACCCGGAATAACACATAGGGCACATTTTATCCTGGTAAAATCATAACTTAACCACTGTTATCCTAAAAATATAATACTAATCTATGATTTTTTTGCTTTGTCGTGTTTCGAAATCAGCTGGTGTATATGTAGTAATATAGCGAGGTGGTAGGGATCGCGTCTACCATGCACATAGAGAGAAACCCATCTATGATTTGCTTTTGGTTTGTCGTGTTACGAGATCAGTCTGAGTATATCGAATAATACGCAGACGAAGTCGCGGGTAACAGATAGTTATTCATATATAACATAAATTATTATTTCTATGTACAAGTAAGTTGAGTACATGTATCTACAAGCGTTCAGTATAAGATCAGTGAATATATTGTGCGGAGAGGCATCATTATCGGCATCACTTTTTATTAACACTCGATTTTGCTCCCAATCTAAATCACGTAACGCAGGCTACATATAAAAATCGATTCATGAGGATTAATCTCCAGTCTCATTTCTAGTTTGTATTTATTGCAGACTAGCTGTGCCCGTGGCTTCGCTCACGTGGACTACAGAATACCCGCGTGAATCTTGCTCCCGGTTATTTTAAAGACAAAATGCTTATTGTGTGTGTTCCTTAGAGCATAGATGTATACTCTTCGTGACTCTTTTGTAGGTCTTCTTGATGCCTACAATTATGTAGTACATTACTTTGCTATATATCTTATGGTTTACTCAGCGTAAGCCATTTAAGCGCCCAAATATCAATTGAATCGAGATGAAATGATTGAATTGATGAAGTGAATCATCACCATGACCAGTTTATTTTCTATTTGTGCGGAACCCTAATTATTTTCCTAAAATAAAAGTAGTTTAAGTAACTCCCTATAATATCAGCTAGCTATCAGTGAAAGTCCTGTTAAAATCGGTTCAACCTTTTCGGAGATTACCCGGAACAAACAGACCAATAGACAAAAACTATAACAAAATTGGGATTTTGTTATAGGTAACGTATATACTTTTACATGCATTTAGTAAAAAGCTGTTATTTTGATATTACAAACAGACACTTCAATTTTATTCATTGTATATGTTCGACGTGATTTTTAAATACATATAACTTTTTTATTTATTAACTGATTGAAGTAAAACAGACACTAAATTTTAAGTAAAGCTTACCACAATATATTAGTGAAAACTGCAGCCAAATCAGTTTAGCCGTATCTGAGATTAGCGTGCACAAACTCAGTCAAACAGACAAACAGACCAAATTTCTAACAATCATTGTTTTAGGTTCTGCTGCGTTGATAAAGACCCCCGATAATAGTTTTTGTCACATATCTTCTGTGTACAGACATCGATCAGTTACGTTTTTAAATGTATAGATTATGATAAAAACTTGGTATCAGATAACTTTTCGTTTAATTTTTATCCAAGTATTCATCCACACTAATTTAATTTGTACGTTCAATAGCATTCTAAGCTTTACTAGAATGGCTTTTAGTCTGAGCTGGAATTTCATTAACGCAATTAATAGTATTTGCTCTTGAAATCCAGACAGACACTTACTAATGAAATTATATATAGTTTTGCTTTTACTCATTTTGCGAGCTAATATGCACCATCTAATTATTACAAACTTATATTAATAAAAAATATTGTAATAACTATATCTTTATATTATTTCTCAAAGGTTATGTGTTTTGCTATATCTCTCTTAATTCTTTATCAAAATTACTTATTCAAACATATTTTTAAGGTCATATTCCCCACTATTAAGGAAATATAACAAACAATTAAAAATTAATGTTTGTATTTCGTTTTAAAAAATGATAAAAAATAAGACTATTTTTAACATAAAAGAAAATCAATTTCAATCATTTTGAGAAGTTCCCTGGTGTACCTTCGAAGTTGAAAGTCCAATTTCAATTAAATTAAAATGGGACCTCTCTTGAAGGGTCTCCTTTCTAAGGAAAAGAGAATCATACAAATCGGTTCATAAACAAAGAAGTTATGGCTGAAAATCCATAAAAAAATATACTTATACATTCGAATTGATAATCTCAGTCTTGTTTTTTAAGCCGGCAGGAGGCGGTGTCTTTTTACAATCGGTTTAAGTAATATGAAATCTATCTGACGGGTCAGTTAGAAATAAGTACTTACATTTATAAAAACTGGATTTGGTGTTTGTTCTGCTGAAGGATTCTGAAATAGCAGACATAACTCGACTGCTAAACAAATTACCATAAACCATTGTTAGGTTTTTATTTTACCAATTTTGATATCAGTTGGTCATCGTACAGTTTTACCTTCAAATCTCAAAGTCCTATATTCAATTTCCATCGACTGCTGCTGTCAGTTTTCAAGTACATTTTGAGCAACTCTCTCTGAGGTATTTAGAATGCTGAATGACGGACGAGGTTACAAAGCGATAGATCAGATTATTTGGATCATTTCGGTCATTTGTGAATACCACGCCGTATGGTTTTAGTTTAACTCAAAACAATGTTGCAATAAAATCAAATGAACCTTAACTTACTACAGAAATTAACCCATTCGATCGTCGATTAAATAATTAATTGTTTGAAATTACAGTTAAGGAAAGATTTAGATTTTGATTGAATTTCGTTTGTATAATAAATTAAAGGATTCTATCTCTACTCATATCGTGTCAGCGTGGCGTGATCAAGAACTTAGGACACAGGTCAATAGTAGTCAATAGTACAACGTTCTAAGTGTGGTTTATTTCTTGTAGGTATTTTTTTATAGAATTATAGATTTTTTTTTGTTAAATAGGGTTGTGTGTTTTAAAAGACGTCTTCGGTATACATAGCATATGAAATTTAACTAATCAGCGTATTCTATCATCTGCGTTTCCTTATTAGGTGCTTAATTACTTTGTCAAATAAAAATCCTGAAATGACGCCTAAAAAACTTTTGAATCACCTTTATGAAAAAATAATTAAAACGTAAATTTTCGCTCAGAAATAACTGAAGGCGTCTTTGCGTGCAATATTCTGTCGTCTTTAATAAATGTTAGGAGGAGAAATACGGTGATGCGGAAATTTTGTGAGGGTTTTTTTAAAGAATTTTCATTGTGAATGAGTACCGCAAAGAGGGGAAGCTCAGCACCAATTAGTGTCACTCGCTTATTAGTTCTCGGAGTGGGAGGGGACTTCCTTCCCGCTGTTTGGTGCAAGTTATGAGAAACAGATTGCTTTAAACAGTTTAAGCAAACATTTTTGCCATCAAATTAAATAAACGATACCTAATGCTATTGAAAATGTTTAGAATATTCTTGAAAAATTTTGGATGGCGAAGCAAGTAACATTTAAATTTGTAAGAAAAATAATAATAGTTTTATTTGTCAATTATGGGCAGTTTTTTAAATATATATCCAGCGGCTTATATTTCTTCTCCTTGATCTCTCTTGTATTACCTATGTATTACTTTAAACTATACTATTACTTTAAATACGTAACAAAAAATCACTAAAATCATTCTGCACACAAATTATTTCCATACATGGGTATATTTATTTTACACTCTGAATATACCATATCAATACTGTAAGTATTAATTTATTTTCCAATCAACAAGTACTATAAATATAAATAATAGTAAAAAATATAAAGAAAACAGTTTAAAATAGAACAGAATACGCCTAACAGAAGAGGGCAAACTATTGCAATAATGTCTGGCCAAAACCGCACAATACCTCTGGGCTTGTCGGGGTGCGTCCTCCCCTGAAATGGCGGGTATTAATGGATTAAAGTACACTTCCCCCATTGCTCGGCTGTATTTAAATACAACGCTGAAATTCTATGTCTGTCTCAATTGCAAACAAGATTTAACAAATTAAACACAGTTGAATTTTGTTTATTGTCAGACAATTAGTCATTACCAATTAGAAGAATTGGAAACAGTGAAGTCTAATATTACTGTTAATAATAATATTCATACAAGCCTGTAAGTGTACTACTGCTGGGTTAAGGCTTCTTCTCGAGGAAAGGCACTGGGTTGCCCTCCACTCTAGCCAACGATGCGACGGCGACTTTGGCGATTTCAAACACGATGAAACTCACAGTTCAATAATTTTCGGACTTGGTTACTAAAAGAACCTTGCTCAGTCGTCCAAGTTTCCTCGCGATATTTACGTTCACCACCCTCAAGTAATAGGGTTATGTAACAATTAAAATTACTGATTAGATTATATTAAGTATTTATCTATTAAATTCACAATATAATTATTCGAATCTTTAAATTGAGACAGTTACGCATAATTTTTTAATGAAATATTTTAAAGTTCATAAAATAAAGTTTTCAAAGAATATCCACAGTAAACTAAAATCAAAGTTGTTAAAACGATTAAATATATCTTAAAATTGAATTAAATTTTCTGTATTTGTATCTGCTTGTAACCATTGTGTAAGTTTGGATGGTTGTTCTTAGGAGGTAATCACTTGAAGTACTGATTTGATTTTAAAATATTTGTAAGTGATAGAAAGCTACAAGCTATAAGCTGATGTTTACATGTTGTTTTATTATTAATATTTTAATTTTTAATCTTAACGCGTATAATACAAGTATCTGGGTGGTATGTAGCTAGTGGTTGTTTTGTCTCATGAAAGCGGGCGAAGCTTTATTTGTAGCTGTGATGTGTATAGACAAGCGCGTTTGTGTGCGTAATTACAGGTAGCGTTAGAAAGCACATATAGAAAATGGAATGTTCCGCCAGCCGCATTTGAGAGCTTAGCAGCATATTCTCATCTCGAGGGTGACAGCTAGCTGGGTGAGTATTAAATCATACTGTGGCATCATCGCGATGTTTTTTTTCATTCGAAACGGTATCCAAACAAATAGTATGGTATTTACATTCTGATTGTTAAAATATTTTTTTTTGTTTAAATACCAGGAACAGTAATATTTTCAATATCGATTAACAATTTTTTTTCAGTGTTTAATTTTAATTAGCTCCTACATATTTAAAGTAATCTAAGTAGTCCATTGTAACTTCAGCAGTTTTTTCCTATGTCTTAATCTCTCGTTTATTTATAAAGCATAGTACTGTACAGCGTTAACAAATGAAATACTAAAGAAAAATCTCTTGTTTAATTTTTTTTTCGCGGCCATTTCAACAGCTTGTTCTGCATTTTAGCTAGACAGTAAACTATGGAGTCAACGTTTTATTACTTTTTAATGCAAGCTCCGGGAGCGCGGGAACAGATGGCTGGCTCATTCCGTCCTGGGAATTTTCTTAATAAGATATTATCGACTTTTTCATCTTCAAGCTTGATCCGGCACTTTGTGATAAACAGTGATTCCACGTCTTCTATAGAATTCACCGATTCAGATAGGTAACTGGTGAAGGAAATTAGTAGCTCAATAAACTTATACTGTATTTACTTGTTACTAGCTGTGCCTCACGGTTTCATCCGTATTAAATTTATTCTATCAACTTTGTTATCAATGCTGCGCCTCCAACGCACTCGTGTAGATTATCCTTACTCTCATCCTTAGGGTTGTAACGTGTTTTTTGTCGCCTATGAAAATCTTACATCATTAATCCCATTGTAATGAAACTTTAATAAGTAGGGCAAGCCCACGAATGCTATCTAATAGTACAACTAATTTAAAAAAGCGCGCAAGTTGATTGATTTCAAAAACAACGGATACGAAATCGAAGCCAAAAATTAGTAAGTTATAATTTCTTAATAAATATGTAGTAATATCTAAATTGCATTTATAATATTATTATAGAGAATGCACAAAAACAATTATTTATGTCAGATTTTCAATCAAACTAAATTATCAACAACGAATTTTATTGAATTCTGTTCAACTTGTGTTATAAGGTTTTATGATTAAACAATAACGGTTTATTATTAAACAGAGTTTAAACTTTGTTAACAAGACCACGAAATACTGCAAACAAAAGACTGTACAAAAGACAAATAAGTAGCTAAATGAAATCTTAGTTTAAAACCATGAAATAAATGTTATGGGAATACAGTTTTGAAGAGATAATTCTCTTTACCCTTAACTTATTAAAGCACTCATTTAACTCAATAACAAGTTCACAGAACTCTTGTTCATTGAATCGAATGAATGAATTATGTTGGTGAACGGAGAAAATTATTATACTTTGCTGAGAAACGCTTTCTTAAGATGATTCCGCTATTGAAGAGTTTCCACAAAACTCTTTCGGTGTTGGCACGGATCTTTCTATTTCCTTTTTTTTAACATGAAAATAACTTTTAAATACAGCCAGACGATGTTAATTTGCTTTGTACTACACAATAGATTCTCAAACTTGGAGATTAAAAAAAATCTAGCGCCCCCTTAATAATAGAATTGTTTATCAAAAACTTGTTAGAACTTAGACGCAAAGCGTGTATAGACATGATACGAAACCCAACAATGAGTCTGAGCTTTCGGAGAAGGGTAAAAATCAATGGTGGGTTATTTATGTACTATAATGCTCGTTGAAAATCTATCATCAAGTATCTATAGGGTGTTCCGACAGATGC
Source organism: Saturnia japonica (assembly GCA_033032175.1). NCBI lineage: Eukaryota > Metazoa > Arthropoda > Insecta > Lepidoptera > Saturniidae > Saturnia > Saturnia japonica. The sequence goes on from CM065317.1 coordinate 4,140,116, forward strand.
ACTTGAGAGCCAGTTCCTCTATGCATATTGCGATGCTATCTTCGGCCACATTGTTATATAACATCAATTAAATTTGTGAGAATAACGCCAATTCTATAGCAAATGTATTGAAAAAACAATGTTAGCCCATTCATTAGAACCTTTGACATCTTCCACCGGGCTTGGGGGCGAGCGCTGAAGGCACCTCAGCCGCGAAAGCTAGGCAACAATCTCAAAGATGCCAAAGTGGTCGAACCTCGGCTTGGGCTGTTGCCGTACGTGCAAATAAATCGCTATAATTCCCTATCCGTTAATTTCGATTTAACTATCTATCTATATATAGGGAGGAAGTAAGAAACATTGTATATGCATTTTTAACAAGTTATCTTTCTACTTCACAGCTAAGCTACCACGTACTTTTTAATATCTATCAGTAGTTTATTAATTTAATCATCTCGTCAATCGCCTAAAAACTACGTAATTATAAGCCGTTCTTAGTCTTAGCGTGTTGTCATCTGTGATCACTTCACCTACTTATCTTCAGGTAAGATTCTCAAGTATTGTATAAAAAAATTGTAAGTCACGACAAATATAAATTATGTTTAAGTACATCTACACAAAATATGTTCCCTTCAGGTAACATTTACCCCAAAAACTCAGGTAGAAATGATAGAAAAAAAATTGCCTAAGGTATTTTAAACTACACAAAAAAATACTACGAACGGTAGATATTCAGGTATAAGAGATAATAATTTAAGGATATATTTGTTGTTGTTTTTTTACCTCGTTCCTTTTTACATAGTCTTACCGGGAATAGGGAAAATGTATGTTCTTTTTACCGAAAAAAGAACAGATAACGTACACGTTTTGAAGGCAAAGATATTTCTTATATTACACTTGTAAAGAGATGTATGGTGGAGAGGAATTTTTTTGGAGATTTCTCTCTACTCGGGGCCGCCCTACTAGTGGAATATCTCCACCCTAAAGAAGATCACGGCTAAATAACTTTGTGTTGTTAGTAAGATTTCCGGAGCTCCTTGGGGTACCTGTGGGTCCATAGGCAACGGTAGCCGATTACCATCAGGCGGCTCGTATGCTTGTTTGCCAACTTTATAGTTTATAAAAGTCCCATAAAGTATCGTATTAAGCATACACAATTTTATTACATACCAGTAATATATATTATAACTCTACTGGTTTACGCGGCGCACGCTAATGAAGCTCCCACTCAGTATGGTTTTTCCGACATCTTTGACAATCATCTTCATATTACACAAAACCTTCCTCATGAATCATTCCGTCCATTGATGAAAATCGTATGAAAACCCATTCGATAGTTTTTGAGTTAATTACGTTCATACTGACAAACATGGCGGGGGACATTGTTTTATGATATACATAGTATGATATCAGGACCGTATTTTTATATGTTTTATATAAGTACTTCAATTAATTTAAATAACTGAACTATCATTAAAATAGCGGTGTCCCGCAGTACTCAGTAATTACCAATTTAAACAGTAATCGTTTTTGTCTCAATTTTATTTTTACTCATAACAATTTATACAGGATATCAATTAAGAAGTCACATATAATACTTAACGTGTAGGAAACTTTATGAAAATCGATGGAAAATTAATAAAATAATAAAGTAGAATTTTTTTTTGTTTATTTGTTTAAACAACCTAATCTCTGGAACTACCAGTCAGATTAAAAAAAATATTTTTGTATATGATAGCCAAACTCTCGAGGAACAGTATATGCTATTTATAATTAGGCCAAAGCTCTCAAATAGCCTTAAATATTAATTTTTGTTACGTAAGTCGGAAGTCGAGTCCCTCCCGAACTGCTTTAACCGCATGCACTGGCGTAATTTTTAATGTTACGGAAATATAATATTCTACAATAATATTGACCCTTGGTATATCTAAAAAAAGTTAGCGATAACATATACCTATTTCGTATAAATAAGCCACAATAAGGTATTTTGTGTCAACAATTTGTTGACAGTAAAAAATAATTTATAAGCATTATTTTTAGATATGGCATATTAATCCTTACAAAGAAAAGATACTTCATCATAAAAACAATTTTATGAAGTTAAATTTTGCTCTTTAGAGTATGCTATTTGGACGGATAGTTTAAGTGATAATAAAGATTAAAATAATTTGTACTTGCGGGAAGAACAATTACGATAAGACTACATGGGTTCATTGGTGGCGCGTTGTCGGGTAAAATTAACACGGGTAAAACCCTGGGGTACAGCTAGTGTTCTTATATATTATCAATAATAATTGTGGAGTAAAGTATGCTTCCCATCTATAAAATTTCATCCAATCTGATGACAATTCAGTCGTTTAAAACAATTAAAGTTTAGTCCTTTTATTTGAATTAACAAGTTATCGGTCAGACCTAGATTACCGCCTTGGACTTTAAACAACTCAATTAATAAGTATTTATTTTCGAAATTACTTTTTTCACGATTTCTTTTGATCTTTTGAGCAATGACTTAAGCGTCCCGTGTACAAAATATGATATAAATCGGTCTAGCCGTTTTTGAGTTAAACCAAGACATAAAGATAGAAAGACAGAAAAAAAAATTATATTCGTGATTAGTATCTTTATAAAGGATGTCTATCAGGAAGTTTGAATTAAAAGCCTGTACCTACAGACAGAAGTACAGATTTATTAATATAAATATGACTTGCATAATTAACAAATTCAAGATATAAATTACACATGAATGAATGAGTAACATATTAAATAACTGTATTATTGTAAAATTGTTGTTAAATGAAATCAACACTAAAAGGCTCATCTCCTATAGTATATGTGTTGGCGTAAAGCCATATGTGCCTTTTTTCTGTGTGTATACATATATTATTTTTTAAATTATATATACCGACGATAAAATACCTACATATAAAATTACACATATGTAAATTTTATGTCAACATTATAATTCCAAGAAAACACTTTACCGAATTCTCGAAAGCAACTCCGAAGCAGACTTATGTCTAAGATAGCATGAAAAACGGTGTTTCTGAGAGATTAACCCAACATAAAGAGCCTAAAGAGATTTACATCTACGTGGAATACCGTAAAGACTTTATACACAGGTCTAAGATCCTTTTATAAGAGAAAATCTCCTAAATTGAATTCAAAGTATGTTCTATGTAAAATTATAATATTTTCATGATAAATGATTTAATTTAAAATAAATGTTACAGCAATTAAAAATATATTTCATTATGTTGTTTATTTTCCATTTTAAGTCCGAATAAATTTATATTAATTTGGACAATCATTGAATTTCTTTTTCAATAACTTTACAATTTTTTAATAAAATCGTTTTCCTAGTTACTATATAAAAAAACTATCTGCTGCAGGCTCGCATCGATGTGTGTTATTTTTTTCTATATCCGTTTTAAAAGTATCCTGTATTAATTTCTTTATCATAATGTACTTCTATGCTGAAGATTTAAATCTTCCAAACCATTTGAGTGTTATTAATGGAACAAATATTCTTGTATTGACTCTATATTAATAAATAGTTCTGTTTGTTCCTAAATTTACTGATATAGATATTGTATATAATGGATCACGAATATGACATTTTTTTTTCTACCTGTTTTTCTGTTTATATGTCTGAATTTAAATCAAAATGTCTCCGACTGATTCTTGTGAAATTTTCTGCAAGGGAAGCTTATGTTATTTTTTAATACAATTGAATTGTCAATAATACTTATAGAAACCGTAAAAAAGGTGATCAAAAAATTAAATCTTTGTTAATTCTCAACGTAATTTGTTGAAATTTTGTAGACTAGAAGCATGATATGTCATTCAATAACTGATAGGTTATAAGAATTGTCAATTATACTTTGAGATATCGTAAAAAAACTATTACAAAAAAATTAAATTTGTATTATCGTCAATAGATTTTGATGACATCTTGTTACACGATATGCTTACGTCATTGTTCAAAATAAGAATTGTCATTAATACATTTAGGAATCGTAAAAAAAAATATGTCAAAAAATGAATTAGTTATTAATTCTCAACCCACTTTGATGAAATTTTGCACACAAGAAGATATGTCATTACTCAATTGATAGATATAAGAATTCTGAATGATATGAGTAAAAATAAAATTACATAAACTGCATAATAAACGAATACGGAGCCACAGAAAACCACTAGTTTATTTAAATACATTTAGGAAAGAAATATATCCACATTAGAAGAACTTCACCGCTTTGGAGAAACTTCGTAAGCACTAGAACGGACAACAAGGGCCAACCCGAACCCGACCGGTCATTTAGGATATTGATTTCGTCTAAAATAACCGATTTCGTTATAGACTTATGAGTTACGGTCAACTCATATGCGGAAGCAGCTTTAAATCTTTTTTTAAATATACATTTAATTCTAACTCTCGGGTATATTGATTTTATTATTTAATTCAATTTAGAATAAACTAACAGTGCTTAACGGATCAACACGCTTTTATTTCGTAATTATTTTCGTTTCGTAGTTATATTTTTGTAAATTTTAACAAGACATCACGTTGCACCAAAAATTAAAAAATAATAAATTTTCATTAACTTATTTATGTGACAAATTTATTTTACAAAAGTTTTAATTACGTCGCTTTAGCATATCAATTATAAAATAAAGTATGTTTCTTGTCTACAAAATTTCATCAAAATCAGTTGCGAATTAATAAATATTTAATTGTTTGAAATATTTTTTTTATAATAACCAAATATACTATTGTCAATTTTTATAGTCTATCAATAGAGCAGAGACATAAGCTTCTCGTGTACACTTATTTCATAATAATCGTAAAGTCGTTTTTGAGTTAAATTCGGGCATACAAACAAATTTTTATGTAATATTCATGATCAGTGTTTATCCCAAAAATTGGAAAAATACAGAACTACAGATATATTAATATAGATAATAGTGGTGGATGGTGTAATTTCAACACTAAATCTATTTATATAAAATTTAAATTGAAAATTAAGCCGCGATAATTGGTTCCTGAAAATCAAATAACATTATAATCCAGTTTTGTTTTGCTCTCTCATCCACTAAATAATAATCATACATCCCCATGAGGGTGTGAATATTGTATGCTGTGGAGAATAAATTTAATTGTAGTTTATGTAATTCGGAACCTGGAAGCGTGAATGCAGTAAATTGGATGGTAATAATTGTGAATTTGTAGTTTGAGGGAAATTTTAGTTTATTTATGTACTAGGTGAATTAAATGAAGAATTAATAAGAATTTTATATTATTTCAAATGTTACAAATTATTCATTAAAAAAAGTTTAATTTTATCAGAGGCATTAAAACAGCATATATCTATATTTTTTTGTTCTCGATACACTATCTTTACTGCTCAGATTAATATAATTTCTAAATACAATCAAGTAAAACTAGTCTTTCGGGTTTCTCCCTTCGATCTTTTAGACTTATTGAACAAGGATTCAGTCATCAAGTCTTTTGGTGATCTTTCAAGATACATTATGGTAAATCTTAAGGCGCGAGAATAGACTTGAAAATTACTGTGACTATATTATTATAGACATAAAATCATCAGACGAATTACCTTTATGCAATATTATGCATTATCATGTGACGCGTAAACGGGAAGGGAGGTGGCTCGTATCAAATGCGGTATAATTCATTAATGTTCTTTTTCTTCTTTTAGCTCTTGTCTCACTTAACTTTGATCGACACATCATATTTTGCTCTTCCATTCTTTTCTGTCAGCTGTCATTTAAATAAAAATCACGTATATATATCACGCCTTTTTTTTTTGTTTGTCTCTAAAGCAATGTCATCAATAACATAAATTCATTTATTCAACCTATTTTAAATTAAAATCACTTAGAAGTAAAGTACAATTTTAGTTTATGCTGTTCCTGAATGTAACCTTTTAGCTACTAGATATTGGCAAATCGTTTCCTCGATAATTTCTTTCAAGATTAGAATTAGTTCAATCGGCTCAATTAAATATTTTTATATTTTGTCTTTGCAATTAAACCATTATAAAAATCTAATTTTAATACCGCTGCTTTGCTGACCACACCCTTATTCTCTGCTTTAATAAATTGACAAATTTATAGCAATAATACATATCAAAAATTGAACTGGCTACATTAAAAATATATTTGGGTATAAATTTAATACCCATATATTGATGGAGGCCAGTAATAAAGAATTTAAATATTATATTACATTGCAATGTTGGGTCAATGTTAGCGTTTATGGACACAGTGTCGACAACCGTGGGACACTGTGTCGATAACCGTGATGTTGAAGCCCTATAGTGAGATTGAGGGCTTTTGGTGTAGGAAAATGTCGTGATGAAACCATAGCATGATGGTAAGGCATGGTTTAATGCTCGTCTGTTAACTACCACCCTCAAGTTGAAAATCTGTCGCCAATCATTTATAGTTCCGATAGCTGCATTTGAGAGTCAGTTTCCCCATTAGGTATAGCGTGTTTGCTGCCTTGAGCCAGATCGTCACTTAATATCACATGAAATTGTAGCCAAATGCTAAAAAATATAAAATGTTAAAAACTTTGTTCATGTTTTATAATTTTGTTAGGTCCTATAAAATTATTATTGACTATTAAATTAAATTCCTAAGTTACGCGTTTCCTTAGTTAATAATGCTAAATACGAACTGAAGACCCGTAAGAATGTCTAGATGGATCTCCCAACCTGAACCAAGATTCGAAAAAAGATAAACTTTTAAATTTTTGGTCTTTGTATGTTTTTAGCTTCTGTGTCAACCATAAATCTATTTTTAAGTTAAAAGGGTGCTACTAAGTAATCTACGAAAAAAAACGACGAAAACAAAACAGGCCTAAGAAAACAAAGACTAAAAGTTATCAAAACTAAAAAACCAAATCTCATTCCGTTCCTTTATGTAAGCAATGTCTCTTCAAATACACAAATAAATACCGAAGTGAAAACACATTTACTGGCAGTCTAACATAATAACGGGTAAAGAAATAAAAACAAAAAGAGGTTTTATCTGCGTTTTGAACTAGTTTTTTTTTCTTCCTTTTTATGCAATTATTCTTAACGTTTACCAAGATAAAAAGTATAATTTAGATATACTCAAAATACAGTTTCAGTTACGATGTAGGTTACTAGGTAAATTGCTTCTACTCGTTTCTGCAAGAGGTTTCTATCCGCGTTTAGGATTAGATTTGATTCTATTTTCGTATTTGTACAATTATTCTTAATGATTATAAACATAACAACGTATAATTTAGATTTAAATATTCTCCGTTACTGTCATAGAATTATGAAACGGCGTATTAGAGTACAGTAGTGAGCGGACTTTATTACTATATGGTTACTGTGTATGTTTTTATTGCATAATATGCATAATATATATACTGGATAAAGGTAATATTTTTTTTGTTTTGGGTAATTAGTTTAAAGAGTTTTCATTCTTTAGTTTTTGGTTCGTCAGACGTTCTGCCATTTCCGATAGTCAATGGTCCGACAACAGCGCCACCTATTGGATCCTAACACAGCTAGAAGCCATCACACCGATTAAAAAAAAAAAATTTGAATATGAGCTCAATTGGTTAAACTTGTTCAGAAGTTATACGATCACTAACAGACGCACACATGATTTTTATTAAGAGTAGCTGGGCATGCAAACTTTTTTCTTCTTCTTCTGGTAGTTAATGACTCGATCACAGTGCCACCTATCTGATCCTAACATAACCTGAAACCATCGAAGTCCCAATAACCATAATCAATATATTAATGTGAACATGAATTAATTCGATCAAGTAGTTCTGAAGTTACACGATCACTAACAGACGCACACAAGATTTTATATGTAAGATATTATTACACTTAGCAATTTAACATTTTTATTTATTTATTTTATTTTTATTTCAACTTAATTGATACTCCAACAACATTACACATTATATATTATTATTATAATTATCTCTATGTAGTATACCTGATGCGCATGTTAATTATAAGAGTATACCGCATTTCACATATCTTCGTACATAAAATAATTATTTTACATTACATTACATTGAAACATAAAATATATTAATAGACACAAAATATATTTTAAATTAGATTAAAATAGTAATAACTAAAGGAACAAGAAATAATATTATTATAATTTGACAAAAGAAAATAGGAAGCAAAAAAATCCTAATATTTTAAAATTAATATAAATAAAATTATCTTTGGACAACACCTAAATAGAATTAATGAGAATGAAATAGAATTAATTTATTTATCATATTATCTAGATCTACTGTGAAAGTTTTTATTTTCAACATTTTTAAATCAAATTAAATCTTAACCACAAAACATTTTTCATGTAATTATAATATAGGTACATGTGAATACTATACACAAAATCTTTGTACAAAATGAACAATTCCATGAATCAAACGACGTAGCTGTTGAAATTTTATCCAATAAAGAAAACAATACCTCTAATTAAAAAAGGCGAAAGGCCGTCTTGGGACTCCCTTCGAAATGTTCAACCCCAATAACCATTTAGAAAACAAAAGGTCGCTGAATCCCCCTTTCACGCTCGCACAAGTAACTAAAGATTGAAGTATGAGAGAGAGGAAAGAGATTTTTAATTAACAACTGATGAGTTAGGTCTGTGATGTGCAATTCTCTTTTTAGACGGTCATTTTGTCGTCTGGTAATAAACTTTATTACGTTGTGTCGTTAAAAAAAGCGAACGACTGGCATTTTAACCTAAACAGAAGCTTGACTCGATAACCCACCCTGTGCTTGTATTAATGTTTTATAGTCTCTTTTTTTAATATCATAGAATAGTGCATAGAAATCTGGTCATAACACAGCTGAAGCAATTCCACGAATATCATAGTTTTCAAATCCCATGTACTGCTATCTATACGATTAGATTGTGGAATGCGTTACCGTGTCATCTTCAAGATGCTAAAACAATCACCATCTTCAAATTACAACTACACCGATATTTGTTTAATAAACAAGAGTCAGAGTAATTAAAATTTTTATGATTTGCATTTATATAACTTGTGTATATAATTTTATTTGTACATTTAAAGGTAAGTATGTATATATGTTCTTATATATTTTTATTTTTATTTATTTTTACTTTTGTTATTTATTTAGAGTATTATTATATTTTTGAACTTAAAGGTTATTACTTTTCTGGTTTTATATATTTGTGTTTGCACACTTTTTGCACTACCGACAACAATATTTTTTTCCACATTACCACTGGTTAGCTGGAAGAAAATGCTTTATAGCATTAAGCTCGCTAGTTTACAAACTTAAAGTGCAATAAAGTATAAATTAATTAATCTATACATATAATAAAAACGTAACTGATCGACATAGAAGATATATGAGAAAAACTATTATTGGGGGTCTCTATAAACGCAGGAGAACCCAAAACAATGATTGTTAGAATTTTTGTCTGTTTGTCTGTTTGCCAACTTTTGTGCGCGCTAATCTCAGATAACAATAACTACTACCTAACTAATAACTACTAACTAACAATATAAAAATCCCTAAAATAGAAAATTAAAAGGGAACCACAACAGTCGATCTTTTTTAATTTTTACCTTACTAAAGTATCAGTTATTATAGAGAAACAGAAAGGTATAGAGAGAGAGAGAATTTATTACAGGTATATAGTGAAAGAGAATTCATTTCAAAAATTAATTATTATAAACTGTTTTCGTTAATTTGGTGTTGGGTAATAATTTACTGTTAGTATTTTAATTGGTAAATGACACTATAGAAAATGACTGCATAATGAATTGAATAATCCATACCTACTAATATTATAAATGCGAAAGTAATTCTTTCTGTACCATCTGTTGCATTTTCAAGCCTAGACCGCTGAACCAATTTTGAAGAATTTTGGTTGAGAAAGGTCATTGGCTACTTTTGGAAATAAAATTAGAAGGGGTGAAATGGGGGGTGAAAGTTCGTATAAAACCAAATTTGATGAATTTTGATATAGAGATATATTGGACCTTAAAGAAACACATTGGCTTACCCTATGTCGTGAAAATAAAACTTTAATAGGTGAAATAGGGGATGAAAGATTGTATGAAGAACCCACTATTTCTAAATTTAGGGATATGAAAATTCATATTTATGCTTTTAGGAAGAAATAACAGTGTTTCGTGTTTTAAAAAATAAGGGTGATTTACAATACACATAGACTGCAACCCTTGATACTAAGAAAAATGTTCCTGAGACATAAGCTTACATTATACAAGACATATGTCCGTCCTATCGTGACATATAAGCTGCGCTACATTCGCTCATACATCAAAGATCAACATTAATAAATACCAAATCCTCTAAACCCGATTCTTACGTAAAATTAACAAAGCCCCTTGGTACATTGGTCGAATCGTAAATTGAATATCTTACGCGATCGTACTTCGACACTGCTTCGAATCACGTGAATCTGTTGGTGAAAGCTGCCGCGACTTAAACCCCAAAACCGAACATCCCACGCGAACAACTCCGGTCGCAAATATCTTCACTGATCCCGTTTATAAGATCGAGGAAATAAACAAATACTACTCCACCGTCTCTCCAAACAAAGCGTGCTCGCACCCACGCCCGCGAAACTACCGTTCCATCCGCAGGGGATGGGCGGCTAATTTCGCTCCCGCAAACCCGTCACGTCCTCCCTCTCTTACGTCAACTCAAGCCTAGGCCCGTTCCCTCGGTGTAGAACCCTTGAGTCATGCAGCCGCTCGCGCAATACTGGTGACACTGCACTTGCAATCACGTAGCTACTCACACACATCATTACACACAATATGTAAAATACATACATACGTGCACACCACATAAGTACATAGATCCTGTAAGGGACCTTTTTTTCTTCTTTTTTTACGATAGTTACTTTCGATCATGTTTCCAGGATACTAAATACATATACACATGTTCATTCCTTTCTCCTAGTGGCAGGGACATATTATATGTATGTGTTAGTTTAGCTCAAATTTTCTACAGATAGGGAATTAGTCAGTTCGCGACCTTTTCACAATCGCGGTAATAGCCCAAGCCGACGTCCGGCCACTTTGGCACCTTTGTGCATATGTTGCTCACGCTTTCGCGACTGAATGCCTTAAGCGTTCGCCTCCAAGCCTGGTGAAGCTGTCAAAGCCATAAGTGGCTCTATTTCTTTAGGACCCCTTAGGCTAACAATATAGTCACTGAGAAAGAAAAAAAACAACTATAATTTTCTTTTGATTTATCGTGTTCAGAGATTAGTCAGTGTATATACAGTAATATAGCAGGGTGGTAGGGATCGCGACCACCATACATAGTGTTAAACACATGTATGATTTACTTTTTGGTTGTCGTGTTCCGAGGTCAGTCCGTGTATATCTATCTATACTATTAATAATTTAGTATAGCGGACGAGTTTTTTTTATTTGTTTGTTTAAACATGGTAATCTCTGGACAACGGGTAGCAGTCGGATTCGAAAAATTCTTTTTGTATATGATAGCCAGATTCATGAAGAATAATATAGGCTATCTGGAACTAAGCTAAACCTCTCAGCTAGCCTTAAATATTGATTTTTGTTTAAGTAAGTCGAAGTGAAAGTGTTCCCGAACTGCTTTATCCGCATGCGCTGGCGTAATGGTTAGTGATACGTAAATATAATATTCTACAAAAATATTGTTCTTTAGTATGTCTAACAAAAGTCTCCGGTAACATATGCCTATTTCTTAATAGCATAAGCCACAATAAGGTATTTTGCGTGTTTTTATGTTGAAGATTAAAAATTGATTTTGAGCTTTATTTTTAGGCTTATTATATTAATCCTTACAAACCAAAGTTATTTCATCATAAAGACAATTTCAATTTTTCTTTTTATAGTATGTAATTAGGACAAATAGTTCAGGAGAAAATGAAAAATTAAAATACATAAAATGTACTTGCGAGAAGTGATAACAATTATGATTACACGGGTCCGTCGCGTTGGTGGCGCGGTATTTGTTGGATAAAAACTCGGGTGAAACAGGGAACAAGAAATAATATTATTATAATTTGACAAAAGAAAATAGGAAGCAAAAAAATCCTAATATTTTAAAATTAATATAAATAAAATTATCTTTGGACAACACCTAAATAGAATTAATGAGAATGAAATAGAATTAATTTATTTATTATCAATAGAATTATTTAATCGATTCTTAATATGCAGCTGCACGAGCAATCTTGGACCCAAGCATCCTTACCCATCCGTTATGGTGGTTTAGGGATTCGCAAAATTTCCAGTGTCGCTTTACCAGCCTTCCTATCTTCTGTCCATAGTTCAGCAAATTTCATAAGTAAAATTTTAAGGGTATGAACGATACTTTGAGATTGCTGGCTTGGAAGAAGCTAGAAACGCTTTCTTAATTGCATGCCCAGGTCAAAATTTTCCAGTTTCTCCAAATTCACAGAGGAGCTGGGACGACATAAACTGCACATTGATTAATGACAATTTTTTGAGCTGTAGTACGGGTTCGGCGCGTGCTAGGCTTTTGGCCGTGGGTGCGCATGAGGCCGGCTACTGGCTTCAAGCTTATCCTTCGTCAAATACAGGAACATTTCTTGAACCTGACACGCTCCGAATCGCAACCTGTCTACGGCTTGGGGTTCCGGTCTGCGTTCCTCATAAATGTCCCTGTGGCAGTGATGTCGACAAGCTAGGACATCACGGACTGTCATGTCAAAAAAGTGCAGGCCGCTTCTCGAGACATGCCGCACTTAACGATATCATACGCCGGTCCCTTGCCACCGTCAACGTTCCAAGTTTACTTGAGCCGACTGGTATTGCAAGAGACGATGGCAAGAGACCGGACGTTATGAGTTTGGTTCCATGGAAGATGGGCCGGGTGCTAGTATGGGATGCAACCTGTTCAGACACGCTGGCCCCTTCCCATCTACTTGGAACCAGCAACAGAGCTGGTGTGGCTTGTGAGGCGGCTGAAAAAGCTAAGGCATGCAAATACAGGGGTCTGGGCTCTGAATATGATTTTGTCCCATTCGGCGTCAAGACCCTTGGCCCGTGGGGTCCTAGCGCTACAAGGCTTTTTAAGGAAATAGTAAAAAGGTTAGTCGACATCACAGGAGACCGAAGAGCTGGCAGCTACCTCGGACAAAGAATTTAGTCTAGCTATTCAAAGGGGGAACGCTGCCAGTATCTTCGAAACCTTGCCTAAAGGGACTACTTTTCATAATATATTTTAATCTGTAGTTATGTATGTACATGTAATAATAATATAATACAATAATATTATTTATTTATCATATCATCTAGATCTACTGTGAAAGTTTTTATTTTCAACATTTTTAAATCAAATTAAATCTTAACCACAAAACATTTTTCATGTAATTATAATATAGGTACATGTGAATACTATACACAAAATGAACAATTCCATGAATCAAACGACGTAGCTGTTGAAATTTTATCCAATAAAGAAAACAATACCTCTAATTAAAAAAGGCGAAAGGCCGTCTTGGGACTCCCTTCGAAATGTTCAACCCCAATAACCATTTAGAAAACAAAAGGTCGCTGAATCCCCCTTTCACGCTCGCACAAGTAACTAAAGATTGAAGTATGAGAGAGAGGAAAGAGATTTTTAATTAACAACTGATGAGTTAGGTCTTTGATGTGCAATTCTCTTTTTAGACGGTCATTTTGTCGTCTGGTAATAAACTTTATTACGTTGTGTTGTTAAAAAAAGCGAACGACTGGCATTTTAACCTAAACAGAAGCTTGACTCGATAACCCACCCTGTGCTTGTATTAATGTTTTATAGTATCTTTTTTTTTAATATCATAGAATATTGTGGAATGTGTTACTGTGTCATCTTTAAGATGCTAAAACTATCACCATCTTTAAATCATAACTACACCGATATTTGTTTAATAAACAAGAGTCAGAGTAATCAACATTTTTACGATTTGTATTTATATAACTTGTGTATATAATTTTATTTGTACATATATAGGTAAGTATGTTTATATGTTCTTATATATTTTTATTTTTACTTATTTTTTTTTTATTTAGAGTATTATTATATTTTTGTACTTAAATGTTATTACTTTTCTGGTTTTATAAATTTGTGTTTGCACACTTTTTGCACTACCGACAACAATTTTTTTTTTCCACATTACCACTGGTTAGCTGGAAGAAAATGCTTTATAGCATTTAGCTCGCTAGTTTATAATTAATTATATAATATGTATATTTCTTGTTTTAGTGTCGGTCTGGTCGGTCACTTTTCTCGGTTTTACTCTTCCCCTCCGCGACAAGTAACTTCGTCACAAAAAACAGTTACTCATTTTAATTAGTTGCACTAAATATTGAAATATTCTATTTATAGAGTTTCTGGGTAATTTAAAGGGAATAAAAAATTGAAGATGATTGTGCACATATTATTTTCCCTTCAATACATTTCTTATGGAATTCTAGATCATGCTATTTTGGACGCTTACGGAGAGACGACATTTTGAGACCATTTTACAATAGTTGAACATAATATAAACTACCCACTGATTTGAATTGATGGCCTATCGGCTGATGGTGACGGAAAAATTTCATGAATAAATCTGAAAGTTTTTAAAAATATTGTAGTACCGCTCCGCTGTATGTGTGAAAACACAGAACTGTAGATTTCTCAGCGTTTGAAATTGCTAATACGTCAGTAGCTGGGGAGAATCTGGCATCTATGGCAACCTTTTTAATATTTATTTGATAAAGACTTTTAAACATTTACAGTGTAACAGAAGTAAGGTGAAAAGAGATTCATTGTAGCAATTAAAAGCTTAAATGAGAAATTTCTCGCATGACGTCGTCTTTTAATACAATTATAAATTATGTTTCTTAAACAGAGAATGAGCTTAAATTCTTTAGACCTCTATTAGATACTTTTGCATGAGAAGGCATGAAACTTAAGTAATACTGTAACTTCTCACCGCTGAATTCGTTTCTTTATTCACCAAATTTTATTTTAGCAATCTCTTAATTTTAATGCGCTTTACAAAATTTTCTAAATCAATTTAAAATTGATCATGAAGTATGCAGCGCACCCATCGAACGATGAAATACTTTTATCGCAGTAACTACGATAAAGTATACTTTAACGTAAAGGGGGTGTCCACTATGAGTCACGGTCACGTGATATGTTCCGGTGAACCCCGACCTCCCCTACAAATTAGGCTGAGTGCAGTCGATACAGCCAAACCTACAAGTCATCGCGTGCAGTTAAAATTATGATGACTAGCATACAATTTAAAAAGCTAACAAACTTCGTGAATTGTCATGCTTAACATTGTTTTATTACAAATCTTTTTATAGATTTTAAAATATCCCAAATTACTTCTTTTAATCTATTTTATGTGACATGGGAAAACTTTCTTTTTAAATACATATAATATTTGGGCAACCGAAATTTGCACAGTATCTTAGAAAAAGAAAAAGACCTATATAGGTAAACTCGAAATGTAAAACATTATCTTAATACAAAATTTCATCAAAATCGTTGAAGCCGTTTCCGAGAATCCGTTTACAAATATATACATACAAGAATAGTAAGAGATTGTAAGAGTAGTAGTAGAATAGTATTAGATAATTAATTAATATGTTGGTTTTCACATTGACATGTGTAATCATCCAATTACAGTCAAAATATATTAAATGCAGTATACTAAAAAACAGAAATTGTTTCACAATTGTCCTATAGTTTTAATAGTGTATTTATTATACAAAATATTTTGCATTCAATTGAAATTAATAATCCACACATGTAATATCATTAAAAATAATGAGGAAAGTTTTTAATTCCAGTCATGAAAAGTTTGTGTAAAACTTTCACGTAATCGTACAAAATGTGTTATGTAGTAGGTACATTAAGAAAAGTTAATCAATTTGTTATTTTATATTCTTATATTAGACAAATTATACCCAAGAGCTATTTGTTTTTTGTTTCAGATCGCTGAAAAGTTAACGAGACATGGACACCGTCGTCCAATATTTACTTCTGGCTTTGGCTCTGACTTCAGTGCAAATATCCTACACTGAAAGCCGTCTAAATGAAAAACGGAGAGACAAAACTGAAAGGCGCTATCATGGGACGCCAGCAAAGGATAATATATGTGAAATAACCAACAGAGAATCCAAAGTACATTGCTACTGTGAGAATACTGAGCTGAAAACTGCTAAGAGGGCTGACTGCTGGGTATTTAATGGAGGCATAGATGAAAATGATCCAATATGGACAAGTTTCAATTCCCAACCGTATCTAGAAAGACTTACATTTAATGTGAGATCTGATGGAGCTTTAAAATTTATACCGTTACACGTAATACATCATATGAAAAGAATGCAAAAACTATACATACATTATGCGACACTGAATAAAATTGAAAAGAAAACATTCACAAACATGTCGACAGTGAAGGAAATAACGTTAATGAACAACAAAATATCCGAGCTTGACTTTTCATCGTTTATAAATCTCCCATCGCTCGTAAACTTGACTATAAAACAGAACAAAGTGACTGAGATACAGCGGGACGTTTTCGTTGATTTACCCAGTTTGAAATATCTCGATCTATCATTCAACACCATTAATCTGGCACACGATGGTTGTTTCGAACATCTGACAGTGCTCAACGATCTGATATTAGAGGCAAATTCAATTAATGTGCTAACTAGAGACACTTTCAGAGGTTTGTCTAATTTGACGAGATTGAATCTGAGGTCAAATAAGTTGTCAATGATAGGTGATTTAACATTCACTGAATTGTGGAATTTGAACGAGCTCCTGCTAGATAATAATGAATTGAAATATCTGTCTGAAAGGGCGTTCGACGGTCTCGCCCTTCTTCAGAAATTGTCCATGACTGGTAATAAATTGAAGTCAATCAACGAAGGGCTTTTAGAAGGTGTTCGCGGTCTTGAATTGTTAGATTTTAGGAACAATGAATTGGAATATTTTACTTACGAAACTGTCAAGCCAATTCTCGAGAATTTAAAGATGAAGACTTCGGTTTTGTATTTAAGTGGTAAGTTTATCATGTTTATTTGTTTAATAAAACATTCACAAGGTTTACACTGTGGCAATCACAGGGTTTCTGGTAAATACTACTCTAGGCCAGGGCTTCTTAAACTTTTGTCATTCACGACCCCATTTATGATTGCGAGTTTCTTGACGACCCCATACAAATATAAAAGAAAAAGAAATTAATATTTTTTGATGATTTATTTATTAGGTAACAATATACATATATACATATGAAAATATATAGTTTTAGAATTCGTTTTGAAACATACAAAAATCTAAAATTAAAAATTGCACAAAAAATCAAAAAACTCTAGTGATGTTATAAAATGGTATATATCAATATTTGACATTAAAATCTCTCGCGACCACAGAATCTTGCTACGCGACCCATAGTTTAAGAAGCCCTGCTATAGGCAAATGTTGCCTTAATTACAGGTATTTGTGAAATTATCGCAGACTGTGAGCAATATTAAACTGTAATTTTAAATATGGGAATATATAGAAAAAAAAAATAAACAAATTATAATATTTTAACCGTAAGGATATATTTTTGCTATTCGTGAACTTTTCTAGGTCCGAAGTTTTAAATTGGCATTATATTATAATATTGATTTATTCAATAGATAGAAAAGCCTTAAATTTGTTTGGTAGTAATTTTCAACAAATATATTTAAAAGAAAGGGTCAACACAGCTTTAAAGAAACATTAATTATACTATTTTTCTACACAGTAGTGAAAGTGCAGTCAAAATTTCGTTAACTAATTCTCACTTGTTCGTTTATTTGTTGCATATCAGTTCACAACGTTTTGTGCATTTTGCGTTATGCAGCGGTTAAATGTTAATAGATATCATTAGAGTGCATTATATTTCGAGGTGTATAATGTTTCCTTTAACTGAATGTAAGGGGGAGTGAAATTGTGTGTGAAAAGGTGTGGGAGCGTGTACGTTATGTCACTTGAGTGAATACATAAGTGAAATGTACATGTACTTATTTCAGTTGTGAAGTGTAATAAACAATAGAATTAACCGAGTCCTTTGTTCCTGTTTCACGTCCATGATGACTAGTCAAATGTGTTTTTAGATTTTAATTTTTTACATATACATCACAGCGAGGGTTGCACACGAGAGTACAAAATTCGAAACAGCTTAAATTAGTGTTAATAATTACCTCGCGATTTATAAATTATTATAAAATTCTAAGAATGTTCTTTTGGTAAACTCTAAATAGTTTTCTACTGTATTTTATCTAAAAGTTACATTTCTTCAGTAGTTGTGGTATCAATGACTTTTAAGAAACAATGTAAGACAAAACAAATAGCTTATAGCAAAGTTACACCAAAGCGACAATTGTATAAATATAAATGTTGAGTACAAAATATTACAACCTACTAATATTTGAAATTAATTTGCCTGCTTCGAAAGATAACGAAACAAACAAACTCAAATGTCCGCAGTGCGAGTTATGACATAAATTATACAGAATTATTTCCCCATCACGAGAATATAAATGAACAAAAAATATTAACAACGGTTATTTGAAAATAAATACGTTTGGATATTGTTCATGGGAAGATTAAATAACATTATTTTGCGCAAACAAAAGCACACACCCGACTTGGCTTAATCCCATACTCGTTCCCCCTACGTGTTAAAGACAATTAATGTGTATTGTGCCCTCTCGTATCCCTATCGACAATTATATAAGTTGATTTAATCGTAATGAAATGTATTTAGAAAAGTTATAGATGTACTAATATTGTATCGTTTATGAAATTCTGGTTGGCTTCGTATATGACTTAAACAATTCAAATACAAAATCTATATAAATAAAATGATTGAGAATTGAGGTAAGGGAAAAAATTACTCCTAAAATACTCGGTTCTTATCTTAGAAAATAATTATCATATCTTCTATACAAATATAGAGTAAGTTCGGGTATTATGGCCTGGTTGGCCAATATGGCCTACCGCCATTTCTCGGAAACAAGCCAATGCTAACTGTTACAAATATTTGCAAGTCTGCGCAACCCTACCCCTCACCACCTCAGTCAGTCTGTATGGCACAGCAAGTGCGCGCGTATCTCTTGCAGGCAGTGAACCCGATATACGTATTTCGATGTTATTTTTTGGTAAGTTAACATAGTTTCAGTTTCTAAATTTGAAATATTTCTTATATAGATGAAACCCTTAGATTGGCAAACCCTTAATCTATTACTTGGCGATAGTTTTGTATATATACTCCTTATTAGTTTATAGTTTATATCTTACTTGAAAAAAAAAGTTCATACGGCCAATATGGCTCACCAGGTATACTGCCATTATGGTCTAGTAGTATGGACTAAAAAAATTTATTTTAGATAGAACTTGCTGTGAGTCATGCGGCGCCTTATGAAGAGATTCCCGTGTTAAGAGAGAGACCAGACCGACACTGCTGTAAGCTCTGAGCAAATAGTTCCCGATACGATATCTCCACAGACATCGATTTCTAGAGATCAGAATTTTATAACACCATTCCAATTATTTCCAATAACTAACCTAAAATAGCACCTAGAAAATCTAGTAACCGAGGCAGAAAGGCTGCTAAATCGACATTGCTGAGTTCTGCACCGTACAAAAAAGAATTGCAAGACTCGTTGAAAAATAAAATCGAAAATATTAGCAAATTAACTATGGATAAAAGGCAAAAACGACAAGGTAAAGGCTGGTCTTATATAAAATTAAACTGGATAATATTTTTCTCTGGATTATGTCACTTCAAATAATGTCTGATTGGATTTAATTTAAATAGGTATTTTTCATTATAGACGGAATTGGATTGACCCAGTTTTTAGGATGAAGTGAAAATTAAATTTGTCATATTTTATGTTTATTGACGTTATAGTAAAATTATCAGGCGCAATAATATCTAGTGACAGGTGTCACACGATCACCAAACTTTTAGCGGATCTTATATCGAGTGAAGATTGGCTCATTCCTATTTGTAAGATTAAGTAAATATTGCATTTGTCAATTTAAATTTAATTATAGCAAAAGAATCAAACATAATTTCTGAATGAAACATAACATACTGTTGGGGTTGTCCAAAAAATGCCACCGGATTAAGCAGTAGACTGTATTTGTTTCCTTCTTAACCAGCCACCAGTATCCCGTACAATATCGGGATGTGAACTGAATTTTCGAGCCGTGCCCTTGAACAATTTGGCCTCGGAATCGAGCCAATAGCGACGTTCTATCCTGCGGCGACGTACGGTAGATCGTAACTTCAACAGACACGTAACTTTAAAGCGGTTATTACACGGCAGGTTGATCGTATCCGATTTTGGGTGCGGGGGGTACGGCTGCGGAATCGAGCCAATAGCGACGCTCGATCCTGCGGCCAAATCCCCCGCACCCACCCACCCCCGGAAATCGGTTGCGGTAGATCGGACTGTGAAATAACCCCTTAATAACTAAGTCCTTTTAAACCATACACTTTTCCTAAGCACGTTGCTAATAGCACATATATATACGTTATAAAAGAAACCCAATTATAATTCATATACCTACAAAATAAAAACACAAAATAACAAGACGTCGTTTACATATAAGATATTCTCAATAATTTACCATAGAAACACGAAATAAAGTACATTGACTGGTTATACATGAAAAATACAAAGATTACAATTTAGACTCGCTATATAACAAAACTATATTTCAGATATTACATGCTGTGAGGCGATGTACACTCATCTGTCCTCAACACATACTACGACGAAAAACATGTAGAGATACTCATTTCCAAAAATATAGTCAATATTGGATTCCATGTTCGGAGACTGAAGTGAAAATGTGAAGAATTTTATAAATAACTAGCTGTACCCGTGGCTTCGCTAACGCGGACTACAGAATGCCCGCGCGAATCTTGCTCCTCCGCTCCCGGTTATAAGGGAGTGATTTAGGCTACATTTATTTTACTAAAAAAAGAATTTGAGTTCCCCGCAAATAAAAAAAACTAAAGTAGCATTGTAATTTCTGTAGCCCTTGTGAGCGGAGCCGCGGACACGCAGCTAGTTTTTATATAAAACTGTACATTTTGTTTATTAAATTAATCTGCTTCACTGTCTTCTAAAATTTACTAAGTAGGCGCCTAACCATAAAACTTAGGATTATCTAATTACTTTCACAAATTTCTAAAAGTTACTAATTTTATACATTGAAATAATTTTGTGGATTTATTGTACAAATTATTCCTTTGAATATTCAAGATGAAAATATTCCGTGTCGTATAAGCTTTCGCAATTACTTTATTTTATCTGTAGGCGGGTATTATGATTAATTTTGATAAAAACTTTATCAAACATAATGTTTTCTATTACAATATAGTATGTTGAGTGTTACTCTGACGAAGTATTTATCATATGTTCTTCTTTTCATATGTTCGAATAATAAAATCGTTTATTAGTATTATATGAAAAATTATGATTCAGTGGTAGCTTGTACGGATATCGCGTCGATCGACGTGAGTTCAAATCACTGCAATGAGCTCATGCTTTCGGTGAAGGAAAACATAGTGATGAAACCGTAGCATGGTGGTTGAGCTTTTTTAATGCCTGTCTGGCTAGCTACCACCCTCTAGCTGAAAATCTGTCGCTAACTCTGTATGTGTATTCCGGCAGCTGCATTTCAGAGCCAGTCTTTCACTAGGCCTAGCGTGCTACCTTAACATCAGGTGAGATTGTGACTACAACGCTAAACCTATAACGATTAAAAAAATTGCGTCTACTTATAAACAATAATAAATAGAAGTCTTTGCATAGTTCACAATGTAGTTAACGTTAATGTAGTTAATAATTATTTTCTCTCTTTTCAGGTAACAAACTAATCTGTGACTGTCACATCAGTTGGATCCAAGTACTTCGCAACGAAACAAAAAGTGATCCTCTTAAAACAGCAATAGACGATGTCACTTGTATACCAAAGTCAATTGATAGAGTAGAAACTACGAACACAGCAAATCCCGATATGTATACTGATGAAACAAAAACCGAACACTTCTACGAAATAGAAACTAATAGCGAAGTATTTCAAAGAGATGGAAATGATGAAGAATATGACGACTCTCATAAATTTAAATACGAAACTACCGTTCAACCGATTATAACCAATCATTTGTATATAGTTAGTGTACCGTCAGAATTACTTCTTTGTACTAAAGAAATGATACAAAATGGTGAAGATTCTCTGATGCTCTCATCAAAACATGAAAGCTATTGGCGGCCTAACCTAAGTAATCATTTATTATCCAGTTTAAGTTTGATGGTTATATTAATTATAATTTTACAAATTACATTTTAATTTGAATTTTAAGATGATAATACAAGATATTTTCTGTTTTAACACAGCATACCAAATAGTAGCTGTATAGAATCTTCGAATGCTTAACTTCAGGTATCAAAATAATTATAACATTACAAGTTATAACTATTTGTATATTTTGCATCGTTTACTCTATGAATTTGTATTCAAATTATATGATATATTCTTTAAATAAAACTCTTAGGATTTCAAGGCGGTGTCGTGGCTGAAAGATGTCTCTAACATTAAGAAAACAAAAAAGAAATGAGATGAACTCAATCCAATAAGTGAATATTTCGTATATTGTACAGATACATTTTTCATTAGATGTCTCAATTAAAATATTTAAATATAAATCCACGCCCGAGAAATGGTAACCGGCGCTTATTTTTAGCTAGTCATCGTTTAAGTTTAGGCGTGAATTAGTGTTAACAATGAAGACTGGTCTAGGTACATAATTAGCATGCTCTGATATTTTCACGACTATTATGATTATTATTATTATGAAGATATTTTGATTGAAGTTATCATGGTTTTTGCAGGCTTGATTTGATTTTGATATCATAAAATTGCCACTGCGTAGCTACAGGTTAGACAGACTCCAATATGATATAAATAACAGCTATTAATGATGGATATTTACATCTAGTTATACAATTTATCTTTACTGAAAGATATTGTGAAAGTATTTTATTATGAAATGACAAAAAAAAAACCGCTGTCGTGGAGGAAGATAACTAATATTTTATCGAAATTGACATTATTTATACGTCGATTGTTGTTATAGTTTCGCTTTTATAATTTATTATAAAGAAATCAATCGATGCAATGTTCCAAATCACAGATGAAAATAGAGAAAACTGTGAAATGACAATAGCACAACAATATATTGTGACCGTTTATTTGGTTCACAGCCAACTTGTTGAAAATTGAAATATTTGGTACGTTCTATTAAAACAACTAAAACGTAACACAATGTAAATGAGACATTTTGAGGTGGTTCTGCAATTTTGAATTTATTGAAATAAGCATTTTTTTCGTAAGTTGAATGTTAAATTACAATTTTATTGTAATTTTTCGATAAAAAGTCACATAAATTGGAATTATACATAAGTTATTTAGTTTATTTATTGCGTAAATTGTAATAATTTTAATCTCAGTGCATAGAATTTAAGTGAATTGACTAATATTATAATCAGGATAATGTCGTTTGAATCGTACAAGCCACAATAGGTTTTAATTGTATTATATAAAAAACAATTATGTAAATATTAAAAATAAGATACATTTTGGCAAACAATAAATTTTGCGATGACCAATTTGTTTTATTTACTACAACTGTTTCGTCAAAATATCCTGCGTTTTTTATTATACAAAAAAGGTGGCACACAAACATACATCCAGCCTGGTGGTAAGCGGCTACCGTAGCTTATGGATGCTTGTAAAACCATAGGTATCAATAGCACTTTGAAGACTTTTTGAACCCCTACTCACCGAAGGAACACAACACTAGGTTATTTGGGTGCGATCTTCTGTAGGGTGGAGGTATTCCACCAGTCGGACTGCCCCAAGTAGAGAAATAACTCTAAAGATTTTTTTCTTTTAGTACAAAAACAATTAAACAATACAATACGAGTAATGAGATTGATCAATGTAATCGGGCTCAACCGCTGTACTTATGAATATTTAGAGCTGACCACAGCTCACATATTTGTCTTTTGTGAAATAAACTTAAGCTCTATTTTATGTGCATTTAAAATCCTTCACTAACTAACAGTCCTCCGTTTGGGTGACATTCTCTTTAATATATATCTTTTTTAATTTAATTTATTAATGCACTACATACACGTACTTTAAGCCTAAAATCGTACTGTCATTCCAATCTTCAAACATCGTTCTAAAAAGATGATGACTCACTTTTTTGTTTTTGTCTGTCCAAGGAGTTTTTTGTGAAAATTAAAAATTTGTGGTTCTAGTAATTATTTATAATCCACTTCAACTATACTCAATAACCAAACCATAACATGGAAAGTGCCATCAATATAATATTATTTAGAGGCAAATATCGTAAGCTCGAGAATTAAAATAAAATCAGCATAAAAACTCCCACGATCTTCACATTAGTTACGAAAAAAAAGTGAAAAAACTATAGAGAGTTTTTGGCGGGATCTTGAAGTGACATCTATATGTAATATTGGTGGCGTTTTGCGTGATATACTTTGGTATTTTTGTGCATAAGTGAAGTGGATTATAAATATAAGCTAAAAACTTTCATTCTGAGATCCCACAAAATCTTCCTAATAAGATCTAACAAGGGAGCCACCATCTTCTTAGGATAGTGAATCGTCATAACACATGACATTATAATTCACTCAATAATGGCAGTAATGGTCTTCATTAATAAAAAACAATAATGTAATAAAAATGTATGAATATAAAAATAAATATTTACATTACAAATTTTATTTAAAAAGTTTTACACGCTTAAAGTCATATAATTAATTTATTCGTACTTTCTTTGCTACTTCCACCAGATTAACAGTTGTTTCGTCTTTCTGCAACAAAATACGTTTGATATTAATTGTTGAGATGAATCTGAAAATGTTTAAACTAAAAATAATCGTGGAAAAATAATACAAAAGAGAAATGTTAGTAACCGAACGACGAAACAACTGTTAATCAATTTTTAGGCGGAAGTAACAAGAAAATTCGGATAAATTGATTACGATGGATTTCTGTAAAGTAACGCATACGCTAATCAAATAAAGGCATTTAGGTAAAGAATTTACAAAATTCCAACATCACCTACCTCAGTTTAAATTTGATGGGTATTTTAATTGTAATTTTTCAAATTACATTTTAAATTTGTACATTCAATAGGTTTGGGTTGCTAGCACGAGATGTTTTCTGTTTTTACACAGCATAAGTATCTACTTATAATTATTATAATATACGAAATAGTAGATGGTTTTTTAAATTTTTAGATGTTTAAATTCAAATTCGAGAATAAGTATTACAATACAAATTATATATATTTGTATATCTTACATCATTTACGGTATGAATTTGTATACAAATTATTCGATATCTTCTGTATAATTTTTATAATTGAAGAAAAAATGAACAAATTGTATGATTCTAAAAATAAATATTTACATTACAAATTTCAATTAAAAAAAATTATACGCATATAGGCATTTAGGTAAAAAATATTCAAAAACTCCAGCATCACCATCTAGTTAACTGACAGCTATCTAAAACTGTAAATTACTAAAGTTTTAGTCTTAAGATGAAACAATTAATAAGAGGTACTTACTTCACGGATTAGTTTACAGCTAAAGCTTATGTATTTAGCTAGCATATATTTTCTATAAATAACAAATAACGAAAATATTTTTAATGAAACCAAAACGACGTTGCAGTCAATAAAAGACATGAATAACTTTTAACAAGTCACATGAGATAAGCAATCAACTTGCATCTTTTCCCATATTTTTTTATGAATGCTTATAAAAACGTCATTAATAAATCCGATCGATCATGCCGGTTCTTCTCGATGACTGGGATGTTTTTCGAACCGGTAGTTTTTAACAAACATAGAAAATTAATTGAATAAAGTTTTTTTTATATTATCATAAAGAATTGTCTTGTTCATGCTTATCGGTTCCAGTATACACGTATTGTATTGTTCTTTTCGTGTATTTAAAACAGATTATCTGGATTTTTGTGTGAATTCCGAACGTGTTAACATACATTTTGAAACAGAGCGTGGCCTCCGAACTATCCGAGACTAATTTCCAAAGTTAGTCTAATGACTGGGAATTATAATGGAGTTTTGTTACCTGACGAACTACGCGTAACGCTATTCGAAGAAAATATACCTACTATATTTATTAGTAAGTATATTGTATGTTAGAAGTTATTTCTTAATTGATTATTTAATGAAGTTTTGAAATTATTGTAACAGCTGTCGGATGATAAGTAAACTAACAAACTATACTGTTGAAGTGAAAGGACCATTGTACTGAATATAAAATAGATCATAAATTAATTTCTGATAATGACTTAATATTAGAATGCTAAGACATTTTGTTAAACAACATGGTGTCGAATTGTGTTTGATTATGCGTATACCTACAGATGTTTTGGGATTCGTATACATTTACTAATTTGAACATTATCGGCTGAAGATGAATAAAAACATCGCGAGGAACTTTGGAACGCTTTTAGTACCAATGTGCGAGTATGTGGGAAAAATATAGAACTAGATTTCTCGACGTTTCAAGTTGCCATTCCTGCATCCTTTATCAGATCGTCAGTCCACCTTGTGGCGGGTCTGCCCACGCTGCCTCTTCCTTGAATCCATAAGTGAAGTAATATTTATTAAAATTAGTTTAAATTAATTCGTCTATTACGTTTGTAAAATTTTATATAAAACGTATAATTTCCTGTCAGCCTTACGAAGGTATTGCATAATTTATGTTTTAGGTAATTACGTGAGAATTATCCGCTGAGCTTAGGCTTTGTCGTCGGGTGAGTAACATTTAAAGGATCACAGAGACTTGGTAACTTACCTGGTGCGGATTAGAACCGGCTTATGAAAAACAAGACCACATATGGGGATAAGTTGTAAAAGTGGATGTTTATGTATGAATAATAATGCAGATCAGATCTACAACCGTGTTTTTTTTTTAATTGAAGAGCTCAGTTACTGATATCCCTAAGTCCGAACTTTCAAGATTTTAACAAGATCACTTGAAGACAAAAATTGGATTTATCAGGCCTTGGAGAAGAAACTTTAATTTTTAAAGAACAAAAAAATCTTCTTGTATATTTTAATAAAAAAATTTCTTACAAAAGTCAGATATGCTCCACGTGTTAATTTTATCAGATCAAAAATTCGATAAGTGGACTTAGGGACTTCTAATTAAGCTGTAAAGAACTTGAATAGATTTCAGTAACATGCATACAAGCTTTTAAAATCAAGTAATATATAAATAATTGGATATCCATACCTTTGCCGCATGTGACCATTCGGGTTGCCTCAAGTAGATAGAGATTTCCAACATTAATGATAGCTGAATTGATCGATGTCAGTTCTAACCTCTGTAATGATTTAATGAACCTGAGCTTTGGATGAAGGAAAACATTGTGATAAAATAATGGCATAGTGAAACCTACCTAGCTATTTACCATCTCCAAGTTGAAAATCAGACCAAGCATGTTTATTCTGGCAGGTGTCATAATGTGTAATAGTCTTTCCACTTGTGTTGGCATCTTGGATCATATCGTCATTTGTTGCCAACGGTAATCCTATAAATAATAATAATAACTAGCGATCGCCTTAAGGTCGAAATTCGTCCAGCGACTTTTTGATAATAGACAAATTTCTTTTTTACATTTGCAGTATTTATGAAACTAAACAATAAGTATGATCTACATCACTCGCTGTCACTTTTCGTTGAGTGACAATGTCAATATTTCGGGAAGTCTAAGTTCAATGGCATAGTTCGGGTTAGGATTCGTAGTATTAATTTATTTAATTGAATATATTAGTAACAGACATTATTATAGATAAATTTTAGCTTTCTACACTCCTTCTCCATATAAACTTTAATCATTACAAATCTCACAGTCTTCCGTGCACTCAATACGCTTAAAAAGGTACCAAAAGCTTTTGCTTGACGTATTTATATATAGAT
Organism: Saturnia japonica; assembly: GCA_033032175.1. Classification (NCBI taxonomy): domain Eukaryota; kingdom Metazoa; phylum Arthropoda; class Insecta; order Lepidoptera; family Saturniidae; genus Saturnia; species Saturnia japonica. The sequence continues at coordinate 4,168,242 of CM065317.1, forward strand.
TAAATAAAACTACCCGCTAGCAACATAATATTATTAACCTTAAGAACCCAGAGTCTTTAATTTAGATAAACCTAAAAATAATTTCGGTGGAAATACTCGAGTTACTTTATAATTCCGTGTGGATTATAAGAATAAAATGGAAAAATAAGACAATAAGCATAGGCTAAGGGGCATAGGGGCTTAAGGTTTTTTAAGTTAAAAGAGCTAAGTAAAAGTGCGGACGAAACTCTGTCCTTTAAAAATTTTCCCGGCGTAATAAGTACAAGTATTTTATTCCACGGCGCGCCGCTAGTGCTACATCTACTACTGGTTTTAGAATTACAATATAGTTATTATCTCATTGTTTTTTTTATACATACATATATAAATCACGCCTATATCCCAACGGGGTAGGCAGAGACCACGTCCTTCCACCTACTACGATCCTGGCATACCTCTTTCGCTTCTTCGACATTCATTAATCTTCATCATTCTTTTTCTTCTTGTTTTTTTTATAGAACATATGTAATTTGCTTCCATAGTGAGAGGCAATTCAAAGAACTGATGATTACGAAATCGGTGAATATAGTTTGAATTCCAGCTACGTATCTACCATCAACGTCGAATATTTAATTATACCACTCGATAGATAAAGGTTCAAAAAATTCTTTACCTAGAGTGAGTACTGTGACGAACCGTGCGCAGGGGAGGGGACGTGTCGCTATTTTGAAGGTGGATACCACGTCACATAATTTCAATGTTGTAAATTATGACTTAGAGAAATTACCATGCTTGTTTATGTTTCAATCGAGAGTTCTCGTGAAGATTTATCGAGCGCGTATACAAACCGTTAGTTTAGAATAGTTCATTATTGTGTGCAAGTTAAAAATTAAAAAAACTTAATACAGTGTCTGCCTATACCTGTCAAAGAGCCAAATTGGATTGGAAAGGACACTTCAAAATTCAATCCAGAAATGCCTAATGTCCATAAAACACTCTCCAGTCTTCTCCTCTTATTCTTATCAATTATAGAAGCAGAAAAGTCTCAATAAAAATATAAATATAACTAGATTCTGCCCTCGACTTCTTCTGTGACTTCAGAAGTGGGTCTTTATCATGATAAAAATATTTCTGTGTAACAAATTTTATCCAAATCCGTTCAGCGGTTTTTGTGGTGTTGAGTAACAAACATCCAAACACCCGAACAAATTAATAGTTTACATTAATAAAATGTTGTATTTAAAAGTGATAATACTTCGAGAATTAATAGTAGGGTCCAAACGGCGTGATTCCCATCGCGACGGATGTTAATGCGCCGTTACTTGATGGGCGCCATTTACCGTTATTACACCTCCTTTCGGGGAAATATCTCTATCGCAGCACAAAAATGAGTTTCTAAATAACTTATTTTGTCACATACCTCATTTTGGAAACGTATTTTACGTGAGCACACACGGCTTAACGTTTAAAGTTGATTTAAGAGGGGTATAACTTTTTTATCTCTTTTTAGGCGTGATTTTGTTGGTTTTCCCGTCTGTTTGTTGATCATTTCAAGTATTGTTGTTATTAAATAAAGCTAGTAAGTTACTTTTATAATGTTCTCAGTGTATGGAAAATGTATACAATGATGTGATAAAACGAGTATTGGTTAACAAAGCATATTTAAATGTGAGTCGAACTTATGATTGTTTCCTATGTTATGGATTTTACATACACTCAAAGAAAATAACATTAACTTACAAATATGAATATTCGGGTTTCCGATTAACGATTATATAAAATTTAGCTTAACTAAGGTTCCAAACTAGGATATGTTGATTTAAGAGACAACTTTGTGAGATTTGTCATATTTAAGGTTTATACAAATGGAGAAGGAGTGCAGAAAGCTAAAATGTACATACATTTTACATTTATACATTTTACATGTATACGTGTTACATATACATCACGTTCAAAAAACTTTACTTGTCTACAACCATACAATAAACAATAAATAATATAATCTCTAGTCAAACAGTCGCACAGAATACAGGTTGTCGCCAAAGGATTTTAAAATATTGCCAACAAATTATTACTGACAGCTTGACCGTAATAGAACCTAATAAAAAATAAATGTATATGCAATGACTGTAGAGGTTTTACTCTTTGACAAAAGAACCTCAATAAATATCAAATTTATAAAATGTACCACTAATAAAAGGATAGAAGAGTTCTTGACGGGATCTTGAAGTAACACGTTGTTTTTTTAAATTAATTTATTTAGATTTTTGACCCTATAATATGTATTATAGGTGGCGTTTTGCGTGATATATTTGCTTTTTGTGCATAAGTGAAGTGTATTATAAATATAAACTGAAAACATGCATTCTGGGATTCCACAAAAACTCCCAAGAAAGTTCTAACAAAGGAGCCACCATCTTGTCAGGGTACTAAAATCGTCATAACACAGGGCACTATAATCACATGATAATGAAAGTAATGGCCTAAAGAGGACTAGTTGCCAAGTTAGGAAGAAGAAGAAGAAGATATGCCAAATCTTGGTTACTTATCGCATCAGTATTTATTTACAATTGTTGGACATTATACAACCTCTACCTTATTGATAGTTTACCAAGTCCTGTGTAATTCTAAAAATTAATGTAACCTGCAATATGTACCTAATAAAATTTTCCTTTTTTAAGTAGTTATTAAATTTGACTAGAATTTTTAATAATAGTTTTTATGAAATGTTTTTATGTTTTAATTAAATTCTAGTCCGCTTGAAAATGCTTATCACTGACTTAAAATTATGTATTTCTCGTAATATGTAACCGCAGTAATTCCATCCCTAAATAATTAACCTTAATGCACTTATATCGCTTGGATAGCTCCGTCAATTAAAGTCGAAGAATTCAGTGGGAGTGAATGCAATTCATAATTGATTCAAAGTCGATCGGAACGGCTATTTCAAACCCGTCAATTTGCATTGTCAGTTAAGAGTCTGAGACGTACGTTTCAGTTGCGATTTTGTTTGGACCAATAAATGAGCTAATGAATACGAATAGAAATAGTCACATAAATACATATAGTATGTATTAATTGTATAGTATTAATTATATTTATCCACAGAATCAGTCGTAGATTTTGATTTCCTGAAACTAATTTGCCGACCATCCAATATTTTCTGATTATTAAAGCATGCTACTAATTGCTTAAGCATAATTTTCTCAAAAATCTTACTAATCGAAGGAAGTAAAGAAATTCGTCTATACTTTCCAATATTACTTCTACAGCCTGATTTAAACAATGGAACTATTTTACTTGTTTTCATCATACTGGGGAAAGTTCCTTTAGCAATACACTAATTATATACCTACATTTGTTTTTTTGTCGGGCAATATATAAGTCTATTGGTTTACGTGACGTACGCTTGCCAATTTACACAAAATCTTTATTAATTATGCGTCTAAACCTTCCTCATGAATAACTCTGTCTATTGATGAAAACCGTATAAAATTCCGTTAAGACAGAGGCCGTGAGGGAATTTATTTTATACCTAACTAGTAACCCGCTCCAGCATCGCACGGGTAGAATTTAAAAAATGGTGTATATTATTTTTTTAAAAAGCCCGATTTAGAGTTTATCTTCTTAATATTGATAGATCACAACTGCCTCTAGCCTAGTGGTCCTAAACGCGACTGCTATGCTCGAGACCCTAGGTTCGATTCCCAGGTCGAGCAAAGTTTTATAGGGTTTTTCTATGAAATTATCAGTAGAAGGTCGGAGTTTGCCACTGATGCATAGTAGAGTACTTCATGGCATGAACAAGGATGTTCACTAATTTTTACCTTTACCGTACAGTGCAGATGTGGAATATTCTTCCAGCTAGCGTATTCTTTCCTTCCTATGATATTAGGTTCTTCAAACATGGCATGAAGAGGTATTTTAGCAGGCCTGCATTACATCGACGACAATGAAATTTGAGTCACCGACTTGACGGTCGCTGTTGTTTGTGAACTGTACCGTACTTTACATCAGATGCTGTACAGTCTTTAGGCTGATATAGTATAAAAAAAAATATCTCGATATTAGTTGATGACTAAGTACATAAAAAAAGTTTATCGAAAATTTTACACGATAAAAAAAAATTAACAAATAAAAATAGCATTGGTAATAATATTGTTCCGCGATATTAATTACATTAAAAAATAAATTACTTACATCAAACCGGCATATGTGCAAATGTCTAAAAAGTATCTACTATCGCTTGTAACTCGATCCATCGCATTAAACTAACAAATAAATGAAAGGAACAAGTAGCAAATTGTCAACTACAATGATCGATGCATAACGCAAATTGCCCTGCAATTATTCGACTACCGCAATTTCTGTGCTAACCAGTAATTAACAGGCCGAGAAATTTAACTACATAGCATAGAACCTTGCAATTATCAAAATAGTAAGTTATTCATTTGAAGCCATAATAGACTATTTATTTCTAGTTAGAAATAAATAAATAGCTATGTATTTGAATTTATTTACATTACTTGCTTCGTTAGTATCTATGTAACACCAAATGTCAAAATTTGCAAATCATTTTTCAACAACTTCCTGGTATTCGATTGAGATGAAATTTGACATGTGTATGAAAGTTACATGACAATGCAATATTATGGTACCATAGAGCTGATCTGATGATGGAGTCTGGATGTAGAGACTAGAACTCCTTGATGGAAAATGGTAAGACAGTTGAATTTGGGTTCGTTTGGCTTGCTTGGCAAATCAATGTTTTGGGGTCTTAAATTGTTTATTTCGCAAAGCCCCGAGTCCAAGCTCTTTGACCGGACGTGCGCACTGCGCACTGTGTAGTAGCTACCGATTGCCGAGCAACTTAATTTCGCTCAAAAATATAAAAATACTGATATAGCATCTCTTCCACAATTACATAGTGTATTATTTCTCAAAGTGTTCTGGCAACTCCGTCTCCCTTAATTTTTCTTCAAAATTAATTATTCAAACATCATTTTAAAGCTTATTATATGTACCCCAAAAAACTCTACAACGACATTGAACGTAGTAAAACCTTTAAGAATTAGCATACATAATATTTTTATTTAAGCTAGTAATTACGATTAGCAAATTAGTTGATATTTAAAAAATAAGTAGGTAAATTGTAAAAATAAGTCGTAACCGTTCAATTTCAATAATAAATTCCTTTGCATGTATGGATCCTTATTACTAACCACATACGTTAGAGTAATAAATAATACAGAAATTAAAACATCAATCGGTGTGAATTGCCTATCAAGTAAATTTATAAAAATATTCAATTTTTGTTTCTTCACATTTCGAACTCATGATGTCTTGATTCCTTGTGATACTTTTTACCCGACTATGTATGTAGTGAATGTTCAGAAAATAAGGACTGCTTACTTGAAATTCTTGAAAATACTCTATAAGGTATATATAAATCTTTAACATCAACATTCAGCCTCTCGACTATGTCCTTGCTATAAGCGACTATGACGCCAGACATAACCTATATATACATTGTAAGTAAGTAAGTAAGTAAATGGCATGCGACCACGGCTATCCTCTGAACATCACTATAGGATATAAGTTATCTACTTATTAGATGATAATTAATTGAATGGTTAGTAGATAATAATTTCGGATAATATTTTCTTGTTTATTACATTTTAAAGAGAGATATGCCACGGTCGGGTTTTAGTTTTTAAATTTATTTTTTATTTCTATTTCGCATAGTTTCGGGTTTGAACATATAATCTTTTCTCAGTAGTCCATTCGGTTTACGGTCCTTATATTAAAAAGTATTAAACCAGCCAGAAGTCTTTTAGATTAATAAACAAATATTATATTAAACATAATAGACTCAAAGAAAACCATTGCACACTGAATAACATTTTTTCTCACACAATTATACAATGTGACAAACAAAATAAACACGTTATTTTTTGTTACACAATAAACCACAATAAATAGTAGAAATAAATCAGTTTTGTCAATACCATACGTGTGACAATCCGACCCCAACATTAACCATGGAGTCCCCCAATCGCTAGAGACCATTGTACCTACAGCTCAATATGATTCCGAACAATAACGAAATGGTTTTGAAGCATTATTAAAGTGTTGTCGAGAGGAATCAAATTACACTTTTATTTTGTTATTAAAGGCAACAAATCAAGTATTTAAGCACGCGAGGCTTATTGAGACTGGGTTGGAATATAATTCTTTTAGATTAATAGTATGTCTCTTTTTATACTTTCCGAAGCGATGACGCCACAGTTGTGTTAGCGTTTTTCGGAAACTTGTAATTAGACAGACTTTTCGGTGAAGGAAAATATCGTATGAAATCGTTTGCCCACACGTGTGTCGACAATTTTGGGACAATAAGTAAGTAAGTAAGCAAACGGTAAGTAGACAGGTTAGGGGTGACAGTAGGAAACCAGCGATTATTAAAACCAATAAAAAACTAAAATAACGTGTACTTAGTGAGACCGAAGATATCTGAAGTATTGGCAGTGAATTGAGAATAAAAAAATACAAAATTAATTTTTATTCAATTTAAATCCTAAGAAGACACTTACGTTAAAACACTACCACCGTTTTGGAAAATATCATAGTCATCGAGAAAAGTCGGTAAGAATTGCAATTAGTACAATAATACCTTAATGCCTTAGTAGCTTGCAATATATTCATGATGATGATGGCAATGATGATGATTTTTAGTTAGCATGAAACCATACCAAATAGATACATTAGAATACTTTACTTTATTTATGTTATTTAACACATTTCCTTCTGTTTTTGGTCAATAGTTTCAAAGCAATGACAACCCTGGTAACTAAAAGCTATTTTAGTGTGATGACACTTGGAACCTTCTTTATTTTATACACTTAATAGGACCACAGATAATAATTGTCAACAGAATTTAAAAGGTTAAGGTTCAAATAAAAAAAATATTTAAGAAGGCACTTATGAACGTCATAGTATCCCAGTCATAGAAAACATAAGCTAACAAAAAACTCGTTCGGGTTAATCCTTTTATTTCAACTGTACAAATAATATTTATAGTTGGACAATAATTCAATGGATGCATAGAGAGATTGGGGTACTTTCACACATCACTATCATAGGTCACCCTACCAGCTTCTAATGATTTTATTTACTAATTAACTCATATATTGTTCACCATATTGCATGTAAAACTAGTTTCGACAATTAAAATTCCTTCAACCTTTGTACCCTATAACATTTTAAGTACCTAATTCCCAACTTGTATTAATTACCACAATAAAAACTCAGTATTTGCATTTCATTTAAATGCACTGAACTAATCTCAGGACTAAGTATTTAAATTTATACACTTTACACACACATATATATATACTAACAAACTAGAAAAGCTATTACAAAAAAAGTAAAGATGGATAGCGGCAACCGAGGAATACCAGGAGTACTCGCTAGCCATGGGTAACACTTCGCTACGCCGCAATTGCGCCAACTCAATTTATTGCGCCGGATGTGTTAACACACTTATTCCAAATGTGTTGGCTGTTGGCGCACAGCGCACTTCAGCGCAGCAAGTCAGCTAAGAGACAGCGTCGCATCCCGCCGCTCGGGTGGGTCAGCTGACTCATTCATTTCTCTAACTCTCTTACCTCGTATACTACTTTGCTGCGCCATGGCGAAAATTTAAGTTCACTCAATGCGGCGGCGCAGTAAGCTGCATTTGAGTCATTGAGTTGGCGTAAGGACTTTTGCTGAGTTACCCATGGGTAAACTACTCACCTCTTATAGATAAACTTCTTAGATACGAAATAACATTAGTTTTCCTACCATTCAAATGTTTAGTGGTAGACCTTTGGTTGGTATGGGTGTATATCCCGAAACGACCTCCAAATTTAATATACGTATGATGCCTGTCATAGTGATTCGCTTTGCATGGTGCGTTTCGAGATCAAACGGTGTTTATCCAGTTTCTATTTACGCAGTTCGGCATGACAGCAGCAACTAATGATGGATTGTGGATCTCTCAATGATCACCACTATTTTTTAATAGAACTGTGCTTATCAGAAAGTACAGTTCCATCACTTTGCCAGAAACCATAAACCGTAACACGCAATGGGATGGGCAACTTCTATTCAATTTAGGCCCCAAGAAGGCACTTATGAATGCCAAAACACTACCACCGTTTAGGAAAACATTCCAGCCATCGAGAAGAACTGTCAAGAAACTGTATTCAATTATATACAGTTATTATCATTTTCAGTAGATGTACAGAGAGGGAATCACATCCATACATCACCATCATTCACGTAATCAGCCACCCTATAATACTTCGACAACAAATCCTGTTTAACATGATTCTTGAACATATTATCCGGCAAATCGGTAAGATCGGATCAAGCAGACAACACTCAGAAACAGTGTTTATTGTAGTCGACGTTATATCTGAGGTCTTCACTATCCTACAGCTCCAGCGAGGATATCTTTAAGCCGGTCTTATAAAGCACGCGTGGTTACAGATCAAAATATCTGTAGCTATTATGCCCTGTTAATAGTATGAACACTAAATCTTTATACGGATTCCACATTCACATCGCAACGATTCTCCGATATATATTAAAAATAGTATCTTTTTTGGTAGATATGGTATGTTGGTAGGAGACTCTAAGCCAAGTGACAATGAATAATAATTGTACAAAATATACAATGCCGTCTCTAGTACTTTTAAATATTAACTCAATGTCTTGAAAATCCTAACTAATACAACGCTACACAGTTCTGCTTACGCACTTGAAACGAAGGTTTCAATCGTTTTATTTCTATTTTGCTAAATTACTGCGCTATTTGAGTTTGAAATAAAATTAGTCGATAATAAAGTAAGTTTGAAATACTTAGTTTAAGTATGGCGAACTCAAAAGAAAGTTTTCAAACATACCAATTCTTTTCGCAATAGAATTATGTAGCTTGCAAGTAAAAATTTAATTTATTCGCTTGAATAAATATTATAATATAAGATGTAACTTAAGTTTGATTAAATATTCGTTTTCAGTTTTATTAAGTTATTAATTGTGCCTAACATTATTAGATCAACTCTCGGTTGCGCTACCGTCAACGCCCACATGTTTTCATTTTCCGTGCCTAAAGCCTGCTAGATTGCTTGACTTTCATAGATACTGCTCCGCTTCTTAATTTCATACCGTTAAGTTTTATAGCCTTTACTCCTCATCAATAAATAGGCTATAAAAAGTAAACATTTTTTTTTTATTCGGACCAATGGCTCCAGCTATTAGCGCGTTCGAACAAAAATAAAACATTTTTTTGCTTTATAATGTTAGGTATATTAGTATAGATTTGAAGGAGTAGTCAGGTATGTGTGATTTCGGTATACCGTCATATAGAGCTACGGTGTGAACAAGCTTAATTATTATACCATAGACTTCGGCCACCTTTTAGTTCAGTAAGCGGATTATAAAAAGCTCATTAACATAACTCATAAACTGCCTCATTAGCTTAGTGGTCGTAAGCGCGACTGCTATGATAGAGGTCCCGGGTTCGATTCCCAGGTCGAGCAAAGTGTTATTGAGTTTTTCTATGAAATTCTACTTAGCAGTTCGGAGTTTGGCTTTATTCCTGATTAATGGAAATAGGCTCGCCCCTTATTGCATGGAATCTAAAATACATACACGGCCGAACTGTGGGTTTACATTGGTAAACTTCTGCCCAATCCTTCGGGGATAAAGGCGTGATGGTTTGTTATGTTAAAAAAAAATTATAAAATAATTCGATATGCGGTGTAAGCTTTATACATTTCCAGTAAATAATAATATGTTATAATACTTGTACTTACAGTACAAAATATATACTTGAAAACACAAGTACCTTCTAGTAATTTCGAGATCGTCTCATTACACTAATTAAAGGTGCCGTATCTCGACCCGAGTTAGTTCTATTTTAAAAAGCGAAGTGAAGACAAGAAGATATGAAAGAATAATATAAAAGTAATAATATGAAAGTGAAGAGTAAATCTAAAAGTGGACCATAAAAGAAGTAACTGTAAATATCTCAAGCCTACATTTGAAGAAGCTATTTGTAAGTTTGTTTAATTTGTATTTTTTGAGTACGAATAAATTATTCACGATAAAGATAAATGCATTTTAAAACCCACGCGTGTAAAAAGTATACAAATAAAATTTGAAATTGCCAATGTACATTCTCATATAATATTCTATTGTTGTAGAATATCAAAGCCATCTAATTTCCGATAAAACGCAGTATCGTTCAGCTTAAACATTATTTCATATTACGATATTCCAATGATACTAATACCGACGTGGCGCCGGTAAAATTCCAAATTTATAGATCAACGTCAAACTATAATAAGGACGGTGATACACTGTAAGATTTTTTAGTGGTAGTATGTACGAACACCGCAACAGTGGACGTGCGTTCAAATCCTTACAATGAGCCTAGGATGGCAACAGTCTCACCAAAGGTTAAGTGTCAATATATCCCAAGATATTGCTACGTTAAGCCTAGTGGGGAAACTGGCTCTCAAGTGCAGCTGTCAAAAAATATACAATTTTTTTACTAGCTACGCAGGTGAGAATTAGAAAATTCCCTAACACCAAACTATGGTTTCATTTTCATATTTTCCTTCCCTGAATGCTGAGGCTTACAGCGATTCGAACTGACGTCGATCGACGCGTTGTTTGTACACACTACTACTGAGCCGCCATTGCGATGTACTTAAACAAACAACTTTTGCTATTGATATTTTTTAATGTAAAGGTAAGTTTTTACATTAATAGAGTGGGAGCATTTTAGAAAATCAGTAAGTTATTCCTAAATATTTGATATTTAAAAATAATAGTACGAAACTAGCGATCCACTAGGACATAAAAGTATTGGAGCTGTCAGATGTCTGCACAGCCTAAAAAAACTGTTTCGATAAATGTATCTATTGAATCGATTTGTAAACATGAACTATTTTTACTATGCATTATAAAATAATAACCTATTTACATACGAGTATTATCTAAAAAAAAAATAGGTTACGTTATTTGTTTTTGATTGAATTAGTTATCTGTTATTACGTTATTAGTGTTGTTCCAATTCATTTTTGTTTCTTTTCATCAATCGATTTACCGATAATATTTCCTTACTTTTTAACTTATTTTTTAGTTTTGTCATTTTCTAGATTTTGAAATATTTTGACATTTAACATTATTAAAACTACTAAATTATTATTATAACAATTTTTGTAAACCATGCTTCAACTTATTACAAACAGGCCCAGAAGAACCCAGTTCCTATTAGCGATTTCTTTGATTTATAATTATGTTTATATGTAAGCAATATTTTCTTTCACCAAATTTTATATTCATCTATTATGTATTCCCTAATTTTAATATATATACCAAAAAATTTTTTTTTCATAATTTTAATGAATATGGTCTCCAACGGGAGATGATCCAAACGAAGATGTGATCAAATCCCTAAGCTAAGATTATCAATCAATTCAAGGAAAATGTAGCTAGGTTATCTTAGATTTCACTTGTAATAAGAAACAGCGGGAGACGGCGAGCACCAGATACTAATAATATAGAAGAAAAAGTGAGCATTTTGGTATTGTTTGGTGATTCAATTCTGGAGACACGCCTATTATTTAGTAATAAATATTATTAATTAGGTCATTTAATGAGAATTTATTTGGCGATAGTTAAAATCATACCCTTTTTCGATTAACCATCAGTAACAACAACATTTCCGCTTTCAACTTTGTGGGTACACATGATAAATGAATACTTATTCACCAGTTAGATATAGATTTAAAGAAAGGTAAGGCACAAACAAATTTCTTGGAAGATTTCTCTCTAATTGGAGCAGCCCGAATTACCTTGTGTTGTGTTCATGTAGTGAGTAAGGTTTCCAGAGCTCCATGGGGTAAGAGAGTTCAAGGCCGGCAACTCGCTAGGATACCTATGGTACGCACCATCAAGTGGGCCGTATGCTTGTTTACCACCTTTGTAGTATAATACAATGCTATAGAAAAAACAACGAAAAAACAGTCAAGTTCTCATTTGCGTTATTTAGGAATAAAGATTTCTTCGTTATTTAGTTAGAGACATTTTATCGATTGTCGGACATTTGCAGAAAGCCTTACATAGGAGCAAGCTACCCATTTAACAGATATTGAAATTCTGCGCATGCATACTCGATTCATAATATCATATGCAATAGAGGATTGATAAAACTCACGTTCGGATAAAAAATCCATAAATTGTTGTGTATTCAGAGATACGGTTTGGTGAACTTACTATGGTAATGGGAAATACTCTCTCATTTTAAACGGTATGTTTGCTATTTTGATTGAAATTGCTATAAAATCCTTTAAATCTATACTTCTACACTTGTGATATAATAAAGCGTAAGAGTTATTTTGTATGTTTGTTTGTTTAAACACGCTAATATCTGGAACTATCAGGCGGATTTGAATAATTCTTTTTGTATATAATAACTAGATTTCTTATTTCATTGGCATTGGACCTTCCACTTCAAACATACACCAGGGAACTCTTTAAAATCATTGAAGTTGGTTTTTGTTTTAAAACACTTTATTAAAATCAAAACCATAAGGAAAATTGCGAAATTTCGCAAAAAATATAATAAATTTGCTAACGTTACATTGTTCTTTTTATTAGTATAAGCTGATCTCATATATTTATCTGTGTATGTACTTTGTTTGTTTTCTCCACTATGTTTACCTAACTCATTTTACTGCGATGAATTTGACGATTAAAAGGGGGGGGGGGGGTAAAATCTTGCAGTAAATGTAAACATTTTGTAAGTTTACTTTTACATTTATGAATTAACCAAATAAACAAATCTACGTGAACTGGTCAGTTTCTATAATAAGTTTAATAGGTACGATAGTTAAAAAGGTAATAGGTACGTAAGGGAACGTTTAAAAATCTAGTGGCTGAATGCAATCTCTTTAAAACCCATCCCGCATGAATACAACACGGCGTCGCGGCGCGGGCGTGGTTTATATTCACTGCGTCGTGTCTGGCTCACATGCCGCTACTCCATCGGGCACCTTTCATATTTTGAATTATAACGTACGATTTCACTAGCAAGACATATTGGTGGAATATAGTACGACAGTTATACTGTCGATGGAAAAGTTAATTAACTAACGTGCACTTGATAAATTTACTAGTTTTGTCAATAACTTTTCCACCGTCGATATCAACCTTTTATCATATTTAGATAACCTTTCTTTAATCAATTTTAAAGTTTCAAATAAAATGAGATGGGTTTTGAAAGTTTAGTAATTTCTAATAAACTTTGGACTTTATTTCATTAAATGACAACTGAATGAAAATAAATAGTCGGTAAATATAATTTCTTACTCTTCGATTAATAATTTCAATTTATTTTTCAATAATGAAAATTATTTGGTCGAGCCTAAATCAAACATGAGACCTTTACGGCTTTTTACCGTAGCTTTTCTACCTGATATAAATTTCGGTACAGTGTAGATACAACGGAGACTGCCGGTGTGACATACAATCGCAGCCGTCGCCGTCATGCCATGCCGACCTGCAGAAATGCCTTTTCACACCGCGTTTGAAGGACCCGATATTGTAGAAAAGAGAGAACTCGAGAATCATAAAGTAATAAAGTCCGCTTAATCTAACACGCCGAGTTCATAATTCTATGTCGAGAATGATCATTGTTACAACTTGTCTGATTTTCTTGATGCATTTGTAAAATGATTGTATATATTATATTATTTTACCTTATTAACAATTAAAGCGACATCTATTTGAATTTTTATCTAAATACTAATTTTATGAAATTTTTTTGGAATTTACTTGTATTGCAATTGTATGTTTTAGAAGCAACAGTTAAACGACCCCTTAACGCCTATTGACACAGCGCGGCGTCGAGCGGCGTTAATAATAAAGACGTGGAGCTCCGCATCTCGAGACATGTAAATACGTGTACACGGGCACTTTTTATTGCGAATGTTTCTGCTACTTGTGTTTGATCCATAAACAGGGAGGGGGTAGGTATGTCACGTCCGTTTTATCATTTCTTCCTTATTCCCCTCTCACAGTGCAATTGATTATGTTTTGTATATATATCCCTAATGACTTCTTGATATTCATGCCTTTTATAAAATTAAGTACTAGTGGCGCCACCAACGCCGGGTGCCTATCATAATTGTTTTCACTTCCCGCAAGTAAAAATTATGAAATACAATTTCCATTAACTCCTAAACTATGTTTCCAATTATCATACTATAAAGAGCAAAGTTTAACTTGATAAAATTGTCTTTATGATAAAATCATGCTGTTAAATCAATATTTAATAAAATAAAAAAATGTCATAAAATACCTTATTGTGGCTTATGTATATGAGATAAGTATATGCTATCGCAAACTTTTTTTAGATATACTAAGGACCAATATTTTTGTAAATTATTGTATTTACACATCTGATTAACTATTACGCCAACGCACGCGGATTAAGCAGTTCGGGAACACTTCCACGTCTGACTTACATAACAGAAATCAATATTTATGGCTATCCGAGAAACGTAACCTAATTTTACATAGCCTATATACTATTTCTCGTGAATCTAGCTATCATGTACAAAAATAATTTTTCGATACCCACTGTTAGTTCTAGAGATTAGCATGCTTAATCAAACAAACAAACAAAAAACCTCTTCCGCTTTATTGTAGAAGATTACAGATAGTATAGATATATTATTATTAGTATTAACTTATTTTTGATTTCAGGTGTAAGCAGTAGTGAAGAAAATTTTCTTGCAAACATTTCTTTAATTTTCTCACCTTAACACATTGAAAGGAGTTTATAAAAGAATAAAGATTATGCTCACAATATTCGAGAAATTACTTCAGCCATTAATATGTTTAATCAAATGTAAATGGGCAAATGTAACTGCATATACATACTTGTGAAAAGCGCCAAGCCAACCGGAGATTACGCGCCTGACTTCTCGAAATGGGAAACACCCACAAATATTCACGATTCCATCTTAACGTTAATTCGAAATAAATTTTATTACATTTACAAATCCCTCTGTAAAATTTGATCTTTGATAAATACAGGAGTCTTAGAGAATGTTAATATTTACAAAGTATTATAATATGATGCAATTTATGTTTAAATAATGTACCTATATGTATTTTTGGATGTAATAAAGTTGATAAAGTGGTCACCAAAACAAAACAACGCAAAAACAAAACTAATTATGTAAATGTAGATGTTTTATTCACAAATATTAATGATATCTATGTACTGAGTTTCAATGTTAGTAATGTTATTTGAGTGTTTGAAGTTGTTGTTTTGGTTTTAAAATATTTACGCCATATAATTATTATCGACTAGATAAAATTGGATATAGCGTGTTAATTTATAAATTTTAGTTATTTCTAAAATATTTGCTTTCGGTTTAGCTTTTTAAGCACTTCCGCCTCAGCTTACGTGAACAGTCAACAATGGCGATTGATGGAGGGACAAGCCACGACCGTAAAAGAGGTTATATAATTCAGGCAACGACACAAATATAAAAGTAGATAGCTGAACAGTGTAGTAAGAAAGTGTGATAATAAAAGCTGAAATCTTCGAAAGACTTTGAGTTTTGGCTGATGCCAATGGTACATATTTATTTAACATTTCTCAGAGGTGTATCTTTGTGGCAACGTCATATCTCCCATAATTCATCATCAAAATTAATGACTCAAATATAATTCCAATGCTTATGTTCCCCGCTTTTGATAATAAAGACTTAGTTAAAAATATTTTTTTCTTTATAAAAATAATTAAAAGTATTTTTCATTAGGAATGCCACCCATTACTACATTTTTCACAGGTGATGCCATCTATTAACTATCTATTTAATTAATATAATTTGTTTAGATTGGATAAATTTTTTATTGTACGAAATATGCGCAAAGGTCACCAAATTGCAATAATTTCGAATATATATTATCACGACATTATATAAAAAGTATATTATAACATTAGCTGTGCCCGCAGCTTCACTCGTGTGGACTACCGAGTGCCGTCGGTATTGTGGTGACCCCGCTTTCACCTACAACGGTCACCCGTCCCGGTTATCTTAGAGATAAAACTATTTCTTATTAGATTCACACGCAACCCTAATTATTTTTCTTAAAATAAAAGTTACTCCATATAACGTCAGCTATCTACCAGTGAAAGTCCTGTCAAAATCGGTCTAACTGTTCCGGAGATAACCCAGAAGACACAAACAGAAGATTTTAAAAATTATATTTTTTTTGTTATAGGTACCATATGCATTTAGTAAAAAAACTGTTATTTTGACATTACAAACAGGCACTTCAATTTCTTCAAAGTCACTGACCTGGATGTTTCTATACCTTAACCGTGTAAACAGTGACTGAAAAATCCGTTTCTGAAATTAACAATAGCTTTCAACTTTTCTGTATCATCCTTATATATTTATACACTTAATTGTTTATTGTTTCACACGGGAAAACGCTAGGACAAAACTTATTAAGAAAACACTATATTTGGGATATTATCTTTGGGTATACAGTAGACTTTGCCACATTCTAAATCGACCGGTATGATGAAAAACCTACACTGGGACATGTGCTGGCGATCACAAATTTTATATCAATTACTAACGCAATTTATTCATTATTTATATATGTTCATATAAATTCATACACAATCATACATATTCATACACAATCATACACGTTCATACATATTCACGTACGAGTACATTTCACAAGTTCCGCATCTGTAGGTAATGGATATTATGGGACCTCAAACAACGCAACATCGAAATCAGTAGGTAGGTTAGTTGCCAGAGAAGCGAAGAGAAAACCTTACGACCATACTATTGGACATGGCTGCCCTTGTTAAGGACACATTGTCGATTCACCCTGTCCCCCAAGCTTCTAAAACTAGTCGTCAAAGACTGATTGTTTTTACAGAGAAATTACGTCAAAGCAACTCAACGTTCTTAGTATTTCACAAAAATGAAACCAAAACGAACACCTAATCCAGAGGAACAAGAATATGTTTAAGCAAAATACGTGAGGTAGAAAAGTAGCATAGCTTTAACTTCGCCTGGGTCCAAAACAGGATTATACTCGTCAGATGTAATGACATTTCTGTGGTACTGCCGGCCCGATTGACTGACTGACTGATTGAGTTGTTAATGATTTATTTAAAAGTCAGGTGATGTATAATGCATACATAATTTTATAGTGAAAACGTAACGCTTATTGTTAACGCTAAACGTACCGCTTTATAAATTTCACTGCTCATAAAATTTCCATATTTTTGTAAATCGATTCTTAAGGAGTAAACTCCAAAAATACTATTTAATAATATTCTAGGAAAACTTACAATTTTGTTAATCTTACTAAAATGTGGCTTCCTCTAAAACGTTGACTCCTACTACGTAGTGTTCATAAATATGAGTACAATTGTTTGTTACTCTGAATAAAGGGAAAAAAGATAGGAAATTTCAAATAGTACAATAAAACTTGTTAAACAATATAAGATCAAATGTAGCAGCTGATATCTTTACGTTCGTAGGTCCCTTCAAACTATTCCACTAACTTGAACGAGTAACAATTTGATTTCTTATCTGATTCCCTGTTTCAGTTAAAATATATACAATAGAAATCTTTGATAATATTTTCAAATTTCTGTGATCGTTAGCTGATTGGTTATTTGAATTAAACTTATTACATGAGAGGTTTAAATCGGGGGTTAAAAATACAATATATAAAATGTAGGTTAATTGGGTTACCTAAAATTCGATACACAAACTATTTATTATAACTCAATAATCTTAACATAATATTAAATATACATTTAACCATGACGATTATATTTTTAGCGACTTTAATAAAGACGGAGGTTACACAATTTGAATATATAAATTTTTTTATGGAGGTTCAACCATAACTTGTCTGTTTATTAACCGATTTAGATGATTCTTTTTTGTTGGATAGAGGATAACTAAAAGGTGGTCCCATACAAATTTCATTGCCATTGGATTTTCAACTTCGAAGATACACCAAGGAACATTTTAAAATTATTGAAGATTGTTTTCTTTTTGTTTTAAAATTGTCTTGTTCATTTTGAAAATTATCGTAGTGTTAATATAAAAATCTTGTGATATTATGATATTAAAATCACGGAGTATGAGATCCAGGATGCCATCACATAGTATGGTATAAACAATGATTGTTGTATTGTGAAAGGCATGAACAGAGGCGGCGCTATCTTTATTTTTCTAGGCTGAGTTAACCACGAGAAATATCTGTAGAAATGTAAACGATCTGACAGTCCATGTGAAAGTCATGCTGCTTTTTATGAGTTTTCAGTCAATAGTAGCGACGTTACGAATAGGTACTTTGTTAATAGTACAAATACTATACTGGTTTATAATATGCCGATATAAATTAACAAAAAAAAATGTTTTCAAATTAATATTAATGACTATCTAGTTAAGTCTATATGAAATTATGTTCCAAACGAGGCATCGGGAAAATAGTATATAACAAGCAACTTAGAGGCAAGAAAGGGCTGCGCTCCGAAGAAAATTAGTGTCGTCAGCGAGCCTCGAGTACACTTAAAATTTTATTAACGATTAGCACTATCCCTTAACTCGTTTTGTGAAGTTTTAAGGGGTTAAAGTAATTTTAACGTTAGGGAGGTATTCAGGAAAGTTTAAATAGTCACTGCGTTGGAATGCCGTTGAATAATATACACTATATTTTAGTTTGAAAGCTTTATGTGAAGTACGAAAATTTTTCTATTATCTTACGAAATGAGTCTAATTAAAATTCTTGAAGTATTTTCAAGTGTTAAATATAATATTCATTGTTTTAAGTTATTAAAAAATTGAACTAGCTGCGTTAAGAAACTCGCTTGCGTTCCAACGAAAAAACATACGAAATATTATATTTCTTAAGCTAATTACATAATATCATCTATATATAGTAGTAAATGTGTAGTAGATGTTAAAAAAGAAAAAAGGGAAGATAGAAGAAATTAAAGGTTCCAGAAATGTAATTATTAGTAAGGGAGAAGGCCAACCCAATAAAGTTAAGAGACATATTGATCAGGTTGAGTATAGAAATAAAATTTAAATATTATCGTTTCTTTGTCCGATTATTAACAGTGGTGACTGAAAGAACCTGAGACTTGAAATACTGAACCAGCAGCCACGCCTCCATTATTATCCGCTCAACTTCGACGAACAGTTAGCGGAGCCTATCATTTAAAA
Source organism: Saturnia japonica (assembly GCA_033032175.1). NCBI lineage: Eukaryota > Metazoa > Arthropoda > Insecta > Lepidoptera > Saturniidae > Saturnia > Saturnia japonica. The sequence goes on from CM065317.1 coordinate 4,187,567, forward strand.
TCAAAATATTCAGTAAATGTAATTCAGTAAAAAATTTCAGTAAATTTTGTACAACATGACCACTGAATCAATAATATGTTGTTTTTCAAATGAGAACTCAAGACTTTAAGAAACATTTCTTAAGGATGACGAATACTAAATAAACATACATAAATGAATACTACCTAAGAAGTCATCAAATCGCAATCAGGACTTATCATATTTCGAGCTTTCCGTTGTAGTTGTCTCTACAATCATAACTCCGAAGACAGTTTAGTTATTGGTTTAGCGGAATTGATCAACGAATCTGCAATCTATGTGCAACGTAAAGCTTAAATAAACGTTCCTAAAAAGTGAAAATGTGTAACAGTGACATAAATAAAAATAAACTCATGTGTAGTTCAGTAACATAATTTTAATCTTAGTAATCTTAAGTATTTTTGTATTTTTTTTTCTAAAATGTTAACATGTGTATTATTTTAAGCAAAATTATCGGAAATCTCTAAAATTGATTATTTCTATAATTTTACTCTTGAGAAGGGAGGAGTTATGAAGGTTCACCCTTCAGCGTCCATAAACCATTAGTTAAGAATGCTTAAGTACACGCTGACGTCATGGTCTAGCCAGACGTTGAAGGGCTGTCGATAGTTTTAAGAATTATGTCATTTCAATATAGTGAGTTCATCCAAATCGGCAACACGTATTCACTAGTTTTATTTTAAACGCTCCCTCGAAACAAAAGTAGGTAGTTCTTAATATTAGTCGTAATAAACTAGTAAACGAACACACAGTATTTATTTAGCCTTGTCGTATTTATTTAGAAAAGTTTGGAAATAGCGGAGTATACTTTAATATGCATTCTACTATAATAATTGACACTGATTATGAATATGACATAAAAAAAATTGTCTGGTTGTCGGTTTGACCGATTTTTGTTGTTATATATACGGATGGTATATGTTATTCCCCAGTTGAGATAGGCAAAAAAATTACTTATCAATAATACTTTTAAAAATATCGTATAAGAACAGGTACTTATATATTATTTTTGAAAGTGATATAGATAAAAAGAATGATACGGGAACAATAAGAGTAAGAAATAAAAATACGAGACGAAGCTAGCTACCGCGTAATAAACGGAGACACGGGGTGAAAAGCCATATTATTTAGTTATAACTGCAAATCATCATTATTCTTAAATAATCACACTATCTGCCTTCCTGCAGGTAACACTGGTTGAACGAGCTGTGGAAAATAATCCAACCAATTAAATGGCATCATTAATTAATTAATTATTGTCATTTCGTGCGAGTAATTGAATAGTTGGCGGCAAGGTGCAATCAATTAATTCGTGACAAATTAATTTGTATCGCATTCAGTTGCGTCATTGCGTTGAGTTAGAGATCACTCAGAAGCATTGTTTATTGTAGTCGACTTATTAACTGACGTCTTAACTCTCCGATAGCTCAACCGAGAATTACTTCTCGCCAAAGTGCGCGCCCAGTCAATAATGCGAAGGTCAATAGTATAGTCATTCAACTAATGCTAAATTATTAGTGTCGGTTTCCAAATTAAATCGACATGATTTTCCGACGTAATATATTATAAATAGTATCTTATTTATTATGAAGTGTTGGTAGAGGAAGTCTGTCCTTGTAACAATATAGATAAAATTAATTTGTATTTACTACAAAAATTTTCTGCTTTTGAGTGCAGTCCAAAAGCCCTGGCTAATGTCTCTTGAGGTAAGGCACTGTCTTCGATTTTATTACAACCTTTAAAATCTAGTTATGTTTATATACATTGACATATCTTTCTGGGTGAAATGACACGATAATTATGGTCAACTTATGAACACCATAAATTTGTCACTGTGAATCTTGAATTGAATTAGTAATGGATTGCTAATCTCTAACTGCCGTTTTGAATAACATATCTGAGATTACTATCCCCGATTAGTACATATTTGTAATAAGTACTTGTAATAAGTAATATCTTCAATTTAAGACAGATATCGGCTTCCCTCTTATCTATTCAAGCTATACGATTTTGGTATATATTATATAATTACAAAAAACTATCCATTGATAGGTTATTCAAAAAAAATAGACAAAAGGGTATATTTGACTATCTTTAGTAACTGAAACAACGGATAGATAGGTTATTGAAAACGGTATTACTGGTTGGTCACCGTTGTTTTTAGATTGTACTCTTATTACATTGCCGTCATATTATAAAAAGATCCACACAGAGAAGTGAGTCACTCAGTCGGAAGTTTCTGTAAAGTGGTCATAGTGTTTGACGGTTCTTCTGTTTTTTATTCCTCTGTCTATGTATTTATTTGTATTATTTTCATTGTAAGGAAAATTTACAGCTAAAAAAATTATAAGAAGTACATGAATATCATGTACTAATTTATTGGAATAGCTTTCATTAATATTAAAGTTTTGTGTGTTTGTGTATGGCCGTGCATGTGTTTTGTGCGATTATTTTCAAGAGAAAAACCTTAAAATGCCAAATCCATAAAGAGCTTAACGGCCTCCTATTAATTCTACTATCTAATCCAGTCAATGGCAAATGGACCAAATAATATATCAAAGTAGATCATAATTGATTTAAATTACACTTAACTGAGACACAATGACGTATGGATGCAGCGATATCGGATATAATACTGTGAATATTGAATATTAATGGCGAACATAACTATTATACAGAGAAATGTGGTTTTAGAGCTGCTATAATAATTATAATATAATTAATAACACCGAATTTAATCCACATGTTAAAATATTTTTTTTCTATTGTATCAAAATCAAAAGATAAGCCTTTATAACTTTAACTAAAATATCATCTCTTTATCTATATAAAAATCTCGTGTCGCGATGTATGTTCGGGATAAACTTCGAAACTACTGAACCGATAATGATCAAATTTCGTAATTATCTGTAATTTGGTCCAACTAAAAAAGATAGTATGGTTTTGACTAAATTATTAACAAATTACTGGATGTAAATAACTATTGCGTAGTGACAAATGCGTGCGGAGCCACGGACACATCGCTAGTTGCTTTATATATATCTGTGGTGTCCCGCGGCTCCGCACGCATATAAATCTCAGTAATTATTTTCGAAGGTAATGCTCGGAGTTTCTCTGTTTGGTCGAATCAGAAATGAGGAAATCTGCAGAAAGATAAAAGTTACCGACATAGCTCTAACGTTAGCTAGACTTAAATGGCCATGGAGTTCCTCATTAATATCAGAAGACCAGCCACAAAGTAGATCGACGAACTGGTAAAAGTTGCGCGAAGCCGCTGGGTACGAGCAGCACAGGACTAGTCGTTGTGACGATCTTTGGAGGACGCCTATGCCCAGCAATGTACGTCTTTCAGCTGTCATGATGATGACCAATGAATTATTTTCGTACTGTCATTTATTTTTACTCATACTATTGACAATTCATATACTTATGAAATTTCCAGTGTCCAAAATTCCATAAAAATCCGGATATATAAACACATCCTACATACTATATCATGGTGAGTATTCTCAATCTAATTCCTTCTATTCCACAACAGAACCACACGCGCCGGGCTCGAAGTCACAGTTTGCAGTATCCTCCATCTTGGCACGAAGTAAAAAGTTCTTTATATCAGTAGTGCTTAGCAATTAGTGACAGTATCGTCAATTTGCCTAGCTACTATAAAAATACAAAACAGAGAGTGACAAAAAAATTCAATGTCACATTCGTGATCAGTGTTACTTACAATGATTGTTTGAAAGGAAATTTGGGGAAAAAATTATATGTACAGACAAAACTAAAGATTTATTAATACAGATAAATTGTCCAACTTCGAGGTTAAGATTCAGACTTGTTTTATGGCCTATGAAACACAACTTGAAAAATCGAAGAAAACTTTTTATGATTCGTCTACAAATAATTGTGTTTCATATTCGAGTTACTCTTCTGACACTCTTAACTTGTTTTCCTCGTACCAGCTACTCTGTGATTTTTTATTTAAAAAACTACTACATGTGTTTTTGTAAAGAGAGTTAGTGTTATTAGTCTATAATTTGATTGCACACTACCTGATGTAAAATAATGCGATTATAATAGCGTAAAATGAAATCGCTGAATTATACAAATTAAATAGCCATTTGTAATGAACAACTATTTTAATTTGCGATCAGAAATCGCTGAAAGCTTGTCCAGCTATGTTGCCGCTTTATTTAATTATCTTTTTAAATTCATTTGATACATCTCTTTGTGATTTCTTGACAAGGAATTCTGAAAATTACGTAAGTATATATGAATATTATAAAGCCTAAGGGATTAGTCAAATCTCTTAAATATGGTAATAACAGTCAGATAAAAAAAAACGTATGCTTAATCAATAAACTTATTGATTATTGAGAAAGGTTATATAAATAACTTCAAGCTAAAAATTAGTAGATAAGAAACCATGAGCGTTATGGGATTTGGAAAGCTGTAGATAAGAAGAGGAAGTTAGAACAATGATAAGCTACATGGGTACGTTAGAAGCGGCGCAGTGCAGAATTCCTCGAATAAATTGGACACCTGGGTGAAACCGTGGGGTACAGCTATTACTCTATATAATTGGTAAATGGTAATAATGATACCAGCTTCTAAACCTTCTCCCTGAAAGAAGTCACACTTTTCGTATTATTTCTAACGTCCAATCGTGATGGCTTTACTTCCTGCGCCTTCCCAAGTTTTTGTAATTCTTTTTAAGCAATATTAAATGCATATTCTAATGGTTGTTTTGAGAATGGTAGAACCTACACAAAGGTCGACGACAGAAATGAAACTAAACCTATTTCTGCAGCAAAATAGCAGTGTTCGCTGTATTCTATTTGGAAGGATGTGATGATAATATGTAATGGAACAAGAAGTTCCAACTCTGTCCTCAGGAGTAGCAATTTATTAATGACTGGCAACAGTTAAAACACTGGTAGGTTGTAACTAAATAATAATCAAGTAGAGTTCGAATCTATTTGCTAATTAATTAGGTAAGTACTACACAAAAAAGGTATTCCTTATACCAACCACATGATTCAGACCAAAACGCACCATTGCGAGCTCTGCAGCAATGAATTGAAAATAGGTACGGTGTTGCTTGTCTAACCTTGCACAGCTTGAATACTTTACATTAAACCTTTCTGAAATTACCCAACCCCAGGGTCCCTTTGTTGCAAAATGGAGTCACTATGGAAGTTGCCGCGGCCCGAAATCGACAAATCTGACTGTTTTCGATACGGAATTAGTTGTCGAAGATGATATTTATAAAGGTGTCATGAATTTTACATTTCCATCTGCTACACGTATGACCGAGGTTAGTCTTTTTTATTTTATTTTTTTATTTCTTTCTCTGAGTAGGTATCAGTAGCGAGAGTTCAGAAGCCCATTACAATCGTTATTCTTTAAGAAAAAAAACAATCTATATCGACAAACGATGTAATGTTTGACATTTTTTTTAATTTATGTATAACTATGATGGCAAACACGCTTGTTTGCCCACCTGAAAGTTATCAGTTACTTTAACCTTTAAATTCTTGTAATATTAGAGGTATTAGAGGACCTTGAGCTCCTCTTCCCAAAAGAGCTCTGAAAATCCTACCTACTACAGGAACACAACAATATGTTATTTGGCTGCGATCTTATATAGGATGGAGGTATTTCACTACTCCAAGTATAGAGAAATATTTAACTAACCCCGACTTTTGAACTATTTCGCCATAGCAATTGTTTCAGCTCAGAAAGGTCACAGTGATTTTCTGTGGGGTTCTGTACAAATGAATAAAACTGAAGTATAATGACAAAAAAAATTAAGATTTATTTTTCTTAAGCACATACGGTTATTTATGTACGGCAACAAAAACCAACAAGTTTTTTAGGATTTTTGTCTAGTTATCTGTGTGTTTGTTTGTCCGAGCTAGTTCTAAACGGCTGAACCGATTTTGACGAGACTTTTAGTAGCAGGTATAGAACTACATATTTAGAGAATAATCTATGCTTCCTTTTTATGCAATTTCATGATACAAAACTGCGATTTTTATTTAAGAGTGAACAAAATAAAAAAAAAACTGTTGTACTAGATTGAGCGTTCGCTACAATAACTGTTCTTTATTTAAATGTGGTTCAAGATACACTTAACGAAAATATCTCGTTATACAACCCGATAGGAGCTTAAAGTTCTATAAATATCTATGTAACGACAGATATTAGTTCTTTTTTTATTAAATAGTAATAATTTAAGCGTATTTAAATAAGAATTTAGGTTGGACTTTAGAATTGCTACCGCTAAATTTGGTGCTGTAAGGAGGGAGGAGGGGGGTTAGAGGGTGAAAAAATCCTCATGTGCAGGAAAAGTCCATTATGAACACCGTTCAAATCTAACCTAAACAATTTTATCACCAACACGGAATAGATTTAGGCTTAGTTAACGCAAACAACACAATATAGCGTAAAGAAAAAAAATATGATCTTGACAACTACTTAGAACTGATATTTGTATTGTTAGATTTACAATTAAAAAAGAAAGATATCACAAAAACTATTTATTTCCGAAGGGTGAAATTTTATATTTAGACTAATTATAAAGTGATCTAACTGTAAAAAAATAACTTTGTATCTGATATCGACGGTAGCAATTCTAAAGTTGAGCCAACATTTTTTTTACAACATATAAGCAAAAGTAACGTTACCTGTCTCCTTCTGTTACGTGGCCAATGACATGTCTTAAATAGAAATGACTTTGTTTCGGAATATGCTATTGAACAAGAATTTGTTAATCTAATGTTTATATGTATTAATTATATCGAATATATCGTTAGAGTTTAGCAACGTTTTTAAATGATCGACTTGTTTTTTGAAAATATGTGTAGACTTTGTTATTGATCATCGTCGCTCGATTATCACTTTAGTGTAATCGCATTTAGAGTAATGTTTCGTCGTTCATTTTATTTAATATTTTTATCCAGTTTTTTTGTTACAGGTTAAAATCGTGGTTTACAGTTTGAATGGAGATAAAAAAAGTCTTCTTTGGAATTACAGAGTGGACAAGCCTTGCGAACACTTTGCTATTGCCGAAATATTAGAAAAACAATTCAGAGTCTCCGATTGTGTATTCCCAAAGGTGAAATTTTGTTTGTTTAAATAATACGTAGCAAATGGTGGGTAGAATAAAATCTTATCTCGTACGTATAGGATTAACATTGTGAACAATTGACATTATCTATCAAGTAGCCGGTGCGTGCGGGTGTTCTTCCCAATCGCTAATAATTGAGAATATTCATTATTTTGCCTAAGTTATAATTCGTAATACAAATAACTTTATTCAGATTCGATCCTAACAAGACACTTGTGGACAACAATACACATGATAAGGAGGTAAACCGATTTTGGTATTGTGACATTGTTATTCACAGGTCGTCGGAATACTGAATAGGTACTCGAAAAGGTATAAAATTTAATATTCATTTTTTTAATAGTGCCTGCCTGTAAACAATCCATTGTTGGGCAGACAACTACTTCTCCACAATTTGTGATTTTAAACGCAGCGCAATTAATAGTTATGTGGTTTCAAATATTCTGGTCACTTCAGGTTGTTTTCCTTCACCGTCAGCCGAACGAGTTAAGATAACAGACTCAAATTCAAATGAATTAATATTTGCAATAAAAAAATCGTAGATGAACCAATAGATCAACTCGATTTAGAGATTAATTCAATGTTTCTAATCATTTGATCACCCCGACTTACAAAAGAAAAAATCTTTTTAGGTACAAAGAGTTAAAAAAGAAGTATTAAAAGGGGAAAAGAATATGAAACTAATAATATTGTTTTTGGTAGTACTTTAACAAACTTTGGTATATCTTTATTCTTTCAAACCACAAATTGAAAATTAACCGAGTAGAGATGAGAGATGAAGTTAATCCAGTAGCGGTCTAGGAGATTGTATTCGTTTTAAAATAAATAAGTGTGAGAAATTTTTATTATCAAGGAAACATTAATAACTCTGCTCGCGGGGATGCCATATATGGCGATTTTTCATACCTTTATATGACGTTCCCTTATGCCAAAGGAAACATCAAACATATTAAAGGGTTAAATAAGAATTACATAGATTTTAATTACTAGTGATTAACTCTCATTTGATGATAAGTAACTATGTGGTCATTGGTGGTAACACGCTAAACCTCTAGAGGCAGTTCACTTTTAAATATATACGTCTAAATTGAATATTAAATACTTGGTGACAAATATTCAACGTGTGGAACGTGGGTGTTAACTACCCACACAAGCTTTGGAAAATGACATTCTACCTTTTAAAACTGCAAAAAAGTATCACGTCTTTTTATGTTTTCTTAATAACGTTGAAATAATTCCCTAAGTTGTGTTTGAAATTTTAATTAACACGTCCATTCCATCTTCTAGGGCAAGATGTTGAATAGACCTTATATCAGATGTATAAGGCACATATTGAAAACACTAGTACTCAACACTTTAAGTAGGAAATTATCCACCAGCACACAACTTAATATCTTGTAACATTATCTTTGAGGTGTTTATGTAAATCATGTTTCTCTTTCGTACTAGTAACATAGATTGAGTTATACTATTTCGGTATATTGCATAGCGGCACATATGAGGTCGTTCTAACCTTCTAGGACAACGAATGTGCTCAGGTAATCACGCACCCGTACAATGATTTGTAACATAATTATCTCCCATAATAGTCAATACCGACGCTATTCGTCTAAAGTCGCCCTAACCACTTCATTAAAGGTAGTGCCATTTATTGTTTGATTACTCTGGTTTGGTGAAGATGTTCTTTGTATACCCTCAAATTGTTCTCATTCTATTTAAAAATAGAATTTTAAATTTTCTATACAAATATACCAATATAGCAAAGAACCCATTATATTTTACTTGCTGTGCCCACGGCTTCGCTTCTGTGAGGTACTAAGATATACCTAAATATTTGCTGCAATATCACTTTGTACATAATACATAATTTCTAAACAATGAGACCTAATTAGATACCGTAATGATTTATTAACGATCTGACTATACTTTTAGTCGTAAGGGCCCTGAAGCCTCGGACGGCTTTTACAGCTTCACCGGGCTTGGGGGTCAGCGCTAAAGGCACTCAGCCACGAAAGCGAGGCAACAAGCTCAAGGGTGCCAAAGTGGCGAACCTCGGCTTGGACTATTGCCATATAAGCAAAATCGCGATCTGTCTAATTCCATCCGTAATTCAAACTAACTATACGTATATACATGTCTCTTCCCTCTGGGAGGAAAGAAGAAACATGCGTACCTATATGTATTTAGTAATCTGTCAACTTTGCAAGTGTAGTGTCACTGTATCGCGCGAGCGGCTGCTAGACTCAAGGGCTCCACACCGAGGTAAATATTTAAGTTAGATTTATGCCACTGCCGATGTTTTACCGTGTTTATTTACTAGTATCATCATAATTTTTTCATATATTAACTTATGTAACAAAATGTTATAGTAAAAAGCCGCCAAAGAATAAAGCTATGATATAAAAAAAAGTAACAAGGAAATCTGTTTTGTGGTTCTCGATTTTGAAGTACACTAAGGGACAGACAAAGAGAATTTGCCTTTTATAATAATTATGTTATAATAAATATATGAATATATACAAAGAGATATTTATTTATTCAAGTTAGTTAAAATATTGCATAAATTAAGAAAAAAATAATACAGATTACTCGAATCGAATCTATAGGTCCCGTTTGAGAAAGGTCATAAATTATAACAATTACTGAACATTAATATTTTTATTTATTTCAAGGCTAATAATAATAATGCTAACTTAAAACAAATGACAACCATAGTTAAGTGGTAGTATTTGATCAATAAGTAGGTCGCAACATTTTTAAATGAACTAACTCATTGGTTTAAAAATAACGGCAATAGAATATCCACTGAACTCAACATTTGGTTAATATAAGTTTAATTGACTTCTCTTGGAATCAGCGTATTTGAAAACGTAATTACATAATTTGTTTCAGGGTCGTCATTACTGGGTGATCAATTTTACAGAGTGTACATATAAATATTTGGGAACAACGTTTTTCTACGGTAATTTCTTCTTCAAGCTCATTGTTTTATCGAAGAAGGGAAACATAGCTTGCTTGTCTTTCTCACCCATGTTCATTAAGAAGACTTAATTACAGGACATCTTAAATAATACGCGAAGTAGTGGAAATGTAGCGTAATTACATTTTGAAGACACAATCAATTGAATATAAAAATAAATCCTTATGAAGGGCATAAATTCTTTGTCTTTTATTCCTATCAATCCTCAAAATATGTTTTTATTTGGTCTTACTTACAATGCGGCCACGATGAGCTTGTTTTAATAAAAAATAATCTACTTGAAGTTATAGTAAATTTATGAATGACTCAACAGCTGTTATGTTGTCAATACATAGTACAAGTCCACATTATCGATTTAGTACTTTAGAAAAAAAAGCATGGACATATTTAGAGGAACGCAATAAAAAGGCAAAACAACAAAAAAAAACTTATTTCATACTGGCCATATTATATACCAGTGTTATATAATTTGAAAAAAAGAAGGTTTAGAATAGAATTTACTTACGACTTTCATTTGATTTTAAGGCTATCTGTCAATATTTTTGATACGTGGAGCATGAAATTGTACAGGTTTTTGTTATTTTTAACTAAAACTATTTCTGTTTTTTCTTTACAAAAAATTGTTATTATTGAGTGAACGGAATTTCATTTAATAAGTTAAATAAATGAATGCATATGTTAAGTTTGATAATGCCGGATGTCAGCGTTGATCAGGTGTCTAAAGCTGTAACTTTAGTTGAAAATGGTTACACTTACAATGAAGTGATTCAAACATAACGAGTACCTATCCAAGTCTGTGATTTTTCGCAATGTTAAATGATACCGGCAGACTAGAGAGTATACAAGACGTAAAAGACAAGGTCGCAAAAGAGTAACAACAGAGAGGGACAACAAATTTATTGTAAGCAGTGTCCTCAGAAACCACACTTCGACTTCTTTCTAAGTACGAAACAAGCTGCAGGAAGTTCGACAAGTGACAGTTAACAACAAAACAATTAGAAGAAACCTAAGGCGGCTGGTATAGGGGCGTACTTGCCCGCTAGAGGCCTTTTGCTCAACGCAGGTCGTCGAGTAGCTCGGTCCAACTTTACCTGTTCGCACCGAAATTGGGATGATGATGCTTGGGGAAAAGTACTCTTTACTGATGAGTCCAGATTCATTCTTAAATTTTTTTAATTGTTTAAAAATAATTTAACGTTGTATAAATAAACATTATTTTAATTTGATTGACTTCACTGATTATATCATTGTAATAAACAACAAAATTAAGTATTTAAATAAATTCGATTCTGTTCAACATATTCTTTGCTAAATTCTAATTCTATACAATATGTTACGGTTGTATAGTATCAAAAATCGATTAGTGGTTAAAATATACGGATATTAGGCATAGCAAAGCGTTTGTGTAACATTGTTTATAGGTATAATGCGAATTTATTTTCTATATTCACTTATTGCTCTCAACGCTTATATCCTTACAGCTGATATTTTAACAATAAACCAGAAAAATTACGTAAGTGTATAAGTTACAAAAATTCATATTTTTTTTACATAATGTAATTAATCTTATGTGTATTGGTAAACGCCATACACATAAAAATAGTCACTCGTTCGGTGTGACCAATTTCTGGAATATGAGTATCTTTAAGACTCTGTCACTCTAAAGGTTTAGTCTCGCATCATCGCACGACGCTGCGGTACGCGGCACCAACGCAGCATCATGACATTGCGTAGCTTTCTGTGCGGAGGAGCGGGCTGTTGATTTTGCCGCAGTTACCAAAGTAGACGTGTCAACATGAACTACATTTTTAAAATTCGGGCTTTGCTTATGTAGGTAAAAAAAAGGAATTTATCATGCTTCAGAAAGGACTCAGCAACAGTCCGTGAAATATGCTTTTGCAACAAAAATCTGAAAGTTGTTGTTCTCAGCTATCCTCCGTCAGCAATCTTCTTTAAATGTTAAACTTTTATATGTTTGGTTTTTATTTCGATATACACAAGGGTAGTTGTGGATTAATTCTATCAAATTATTTTCAAACAAAACCATTTCGACCAGTGACGCGCACTGCGGTGTTAAACACGAACGACGCCATGGACGCCGCGGTGTGCGGAGAACCCGCTCTCCGCCACACCGCTGTCGCATACTGCGACGATGAAATAAAATACCATTAGAGACGCCGCGACTTTCCTCTCTCGCGGCAACTCAAGCCTAGGTCCGTTCCTCAGTGTGAAACCCTTGAGTCAGGCAGCCGCCCGCGCGATACAGGTGATACTACACTTGCAATCACATAATTACCCACACATATCCATTACACACAATATGTTCATACATACGTGCACACCACATAGGTACATGGGTAAGGAACCTTTTTTCTTCTTTTTTTGCGCTAGTTAGTGTAGACCATATCCCAGGAGGCAGGGACACATATATATATATATATATGTATATGTTAGTTTAGCTTAAATTTTACGGATAAAGAATTAGTCAGAACCCGATTTCTTTGCAATCGCGGCAACAGCCCAAGCCGAGGGCCGGACACTTTGGCACCTTTGCGCGCTTGTTGCCCACGCTTTCGCGGCTGAGTGCCTTAAAGCGCTCGCCCCTAGAGCAGAGCTGTAAAAGCCATCAGCGGCTCTGTTTTTGGATAGGGCAAGGCTATAAGTAAGGTAAGTTCGAAAAAAATACCATTATAGAATTTTTCATAAAATCGTGTCCGGTGCTGTTGTGCGTTACGATCGCCAGACCAAAGCTTAAGAGTATTTTTATCGTGGTATTCCTAAATTACAATTACAGTAATAACTGTTTTTTTTTTATCTTTTTTATTTCTTTGTGGTGGTGATGTAAAGCTAGCTCCAGAAGTAAGTATATTATAATATTTCATTCCAAGTATGAGTTATGTATGTTCCATTCTATTCCAGGGTCCGTATGTTGCTAAATGGACTCAGTATGATACTTGTCGCGGGCCGAAATCGAAAAACTTGACCAACCTCGAGACTATGCTTCTAGTGGAAGGTAATATATACAGGGGCGCCATGAATTTCACTTTTCTGGTCAATGCCCGTGTTGAAGAGGTATATATTTATTAATTTATATTTTAAATATTTTGATTAAGTCTCGTTATATGTTACTATATTAAATATATTTTGTCCAATGGCACTGTAATTAATATTCGCTTTAACAGAATCTTCCAGAGACAAGGCATGCGCTAGTCGATAGATCTCAATTGCAGCAACAAGTATAGGTGTTTGGAGAGAGATTTACTGCTATCAGTTCGGAGAATATCCAAGTTATCGAGAAGAGCTGGCAAGAAACTCTGTCTGGCTCGTCAATTTAAAAAAATATATATAATTGATTAATTACATTATTTTAATGGATGCAAAGAGAAGGAGTCATCTTGAGACTTCAGTATCATTCACTTAATTATCCATTCTACAATAAACTTTTCACAGTAGAACCTGCATGACATGGTCCTTGAACTTATTTTTCGTCAAATTGGTAATGTGTTTATGGATCTTAATATAGATCCTAACTAACCTAAAAACCTTTTATTAGAAGTCTAAAATATGGGATGACTAATTGGTGTTTATTTCTAGTTTTAAACTACACACAATCAAAACAACAAACAAATTTTACCTTATCTAAGTTTTTATGAACATAATAAATTATTAAATTATATTATCAAGGATGTATTGTGAGTGATAAGTCAGATAAGTAAACTCCTGAAATTTTTTCTTTATTGGTTCGCGAGGTCTTATGTTGTAGATTGCTCTAATAACTTTCTTTTGTAATATAAATATGATATCTACCTCAGTAGCTGCTCTCCTCCACAGTAAATTACCTTAAGATATAGTACTTAATTATTTCGTATATTTAAGGTTAAAATTGCCGTGTACAGTTACAACACAGAAACAAATAAACTTTTGTGGAATTACAAAGTAGTCAACCCTTGCCAACATTACGCTATAGGCAGCCTACTTAGAGAAATCGGGGCTCAGAATTGCATTATTAAAAAGGTAAGTTACTTATACTTCTTACATATGCTTAAAATAGATTTAAATTTTTGTCTCGTTTTAGTGATGCTTTTTCGTTTTTTAGAGTTTGAAATCTCAATGCTAACAAAAAAGTTTTCACTTCAAAAAACATTCCAATCCACCAAACATATCTCGCAGCCCTAGCTAGAAAACTTTTAATTTTTTTTAATCAATTTAATTCTATTCTGTTTCAGGGAAATTATTACGTCGTTGTAAATCTAACAGAATCAACATATAAGTTCTTCGGACAGACGTTCTTTTACGAAAACTTTTTATTTAAAATTTATATGTTAAGTAAAAGCGGTAATATTGGATGTCTCCAAGTTCGCACTACGTTTTCAAAGAAATAAAAAATTCGATTTCAGAAAGTGTTATTGATAATTTTAAAAACTATCAATTGAGGAATGGCGTATATTTATCTTGTATAAAATTTAATTTTCATCGGTCAAGCTGTTTAGCTAAATCCAGACATTAAAAAGACAGACAATTAAAAAAAAAAGAGTAAAATAGCTATCTAGGTTTTTTTGGAAAAATATTACATGTGGGTACATATTATCATGTTGTTTATTATTATTTACATATAGTTTTTTATTAGTTATATCTATTTCAGACTAGACAGCTCTCTTTAGGTTTACAGTATTATACTCTACTAAGTGGGAGCGAGAGGTATTCCAGCGAAATCTCTCTATAACTTGCTAAAAGACCTCGGCCTGTCGAGAACTTCAGTAAGTTATATTTTAGAACGGGTATTTAAAGCAGCCTTAAAAGGCTCTTACCAAAACTGGCTTGGCAGGGAAGGTATCACGAGCAGTCAAGGTGAGCGCTGATGTGGCCCTTTAAACCTACATCTGGTTCGCAAGTCCCGGGGGCTGCTCGTGTTTCCCTCTCTCTGCCACAAGATGGACTCGGCACTCGCACGGTGAATCCATGGAATGCTAAGATATTTGTCTCTCTCTTTGTGTTTATTAAAGTTTATGTTGGCATTTTTATTTATAATACGATTAGGTTCTTTTTAGGTTATTATATAAAACAAACTACATTTATCTAACAATTACATTTAAAAATTGGTACAACACTAATATGTAGTCGTAACACAAAACCGATCTGATTACTCCATGGTTACCAGGTAGGCTGATACGGCAGTGAATTAATTTGAAACGTGCCAATGATTTACAACCTCTGGCTTGGACGTTATTTAGTTATGGACGATGTGGCCGTGTTTACGCCAGCCAATTAGCATTTATAGGGATAAATGTTGGGCTCCCCTGGCTTTGGAGTGTTTCGGGGTTAATCGATCTCATTTGATATGCAACTGAGAGGTCACAGTTTATTGAAGGAAGGTGATACTTGTATATTTATTCAGACTAGTATGAATTAATTTGATAAATTGTTTAAATTCTTATTTAGAATTATTTTGAAACGATTCTAAGAAGCTCGTTTTTCCCCCTCAATATGTGCGTGATTTTCTTTCTATCATACTTTTTAAATAAATTTATTTATGAATTCAATTTTTTTTTCTCAAGTATATTGTATGAACGCGATTTTCTCAGAAACTTTACAACCAATTATTATGTTTCTTTAATTTTAGTAATCTATACGTTTATGGGAAAATTTTGGTACATAAAATATAAATTTATCATTCTTATGTACAGTATTATAGGTATAATAATTGTGTCCATTGTTGACAATGGAAGAGGACAATTTGATTATATTTAAAAAATCGTAGTCTAGTCATATAGTAGTATTTGGTTACTATAAAACGTAAATTATCTATATTTTATGCATTTTGATTTGGATTAATATTTGGTCAGAATCGTATGTGGTGATTCAACCGAAGACAGTAACCATATATAATCCTATTGTTAGCACTACTTACAGACAAAATTCCTATATTATTCGAGTGAGTAGCATTACGAATAAATTGGTTAATGATTTACACGTTGATTTATGTGATACGACAGTGCAGAAGTTGAAAGCTCTTCTAAATTCTAATTTCTTTTGCTAATATTTTTGTGTTCTTCCTTTTACTATATTCTTTATTTTTTATTCATTTACATAATATATGTGAGAACTTGTAAATGGCTTTCATTAATTTATACATGTAACTTAATTATGTACTTAGCTGTAAGTTTTCTTAAAATAAAAATAAAATGTTAAGAAGAAAAACCTAAAAGTTCCAGATGACAGATTTTCCCGATGTCATTTACTACTAAGACATTACATTTTATTTCTGTATCGTATCAAATTAAAAGTTTGACATCTATGTTATGGATACAATAGGTGCGCTGTGGTCAAATTATTGAAGGGCACAACGTCTGCGAGGCCATCTAGAATATTTAGGTTTTAGTGTTTATTTATATAAAAATCAAAACGTTTTTTAATTAACTTATCCAGTAATTATCATAGTATTTATATTACACTGATAAGTATTTTTGTATGTTTTGGTATTTATATCTTATAGTAAATATGTTAATTATTATTACAAAAAATATATAGCCTTAAAATTAATTTATAGTTCTCCACAGGAAAAAGATTCCAAATTCTTGAGCAACGTGTGAAAAAATATATTATTTTCAGTTGAAATTTATAGTATGTAATTTTCTGTATATTGACAAGCAATAACTGCCATGAAAATTGGAAAAAAAAATCTTAAACGACCTTAGAAATACTCGACTCAACTCGACTCGACCCATTTACAATTTTAAAAGGACTTGTAATTTACAAAAATATATATATATATATATTTACTTATATATAGAGTCTTGATCTTATGATGATATTGTCTTACCATGATCTTAACATGTAGCATGAGTCCTTCACAAGGATTTCTCCACGTATATAATGTGAAAATCTAATTAAGCTAAAATGTATCCATTCGCCGAACACCAAAACTTTAGTCGCGACACGTAACACAAACCACATGGTGGAAGGTAAGCCGCCGAAATAACGTATACGTTGCTAATTGTTAACTGGAAGTGATATTATATTACATGGTGGTAGACCATTTTTTATTCGTAGCTATAAGTTTATTGTGTAAGTGTTTATCTATTGGTAAATACTGGTAATTGCCAACTGAAATGAAGAACTAGTTCGCTTTTCTAGTCGCTACTAGTCTCAACTTAGAAATTCTGACGTAAAGTTATTAAGTATTAGGCATTAAGTGGTCATATGCCAATAAAAAAAAGCAAACTAAATCGCTTTATATGAGTGGTGAAAATCATGTATTTACATATCGCCATTATTCGTTCCTGCTTCTTTTTATTATTTCTTAATTGTTATTTTTAAATTTTTTATTTTCCGGGGCTTAAATTTCCCATTTCAATTTGCAATTGCATTGCGTTCAGTTTTAGATCTTATTCCCGATATATTAGTATAAAATTCATAATATTTTAATTATAAATCTATTTTATGCTGACGTAGCGTGGTAGATCACGTAGGTGCCATGTAAACCAATACACTTTTTTGATATTGGCTATTGAGTTTCGATCTGACGACTGTTGACAACAAGATAGACTGACTAAAGAGACCATCTAACTTATTTTACAAGAGTAGCAATCTAATTGTGTGAGACCTCGAGATGCTATGAATATTTACAAGATTACTATTCGTTTGTTGCTTTCGTTATGTAAAAATTAGAATAACCATATTATTATTTTTTTCTCTGCGTACTTAACTAAATGATGGAACTTTTTCGTAAGTAAACAATTACTATGTATGTAGTAGCTGCAATTAAATCATTTGCATACAATGTTTTAAAGAGTTTCCATATGGAGACGCGCCAGTGCATATTATATGAATACGCGAATGTTGTTAATGTTATTATAAAAATAATTATATAATTAACGGATCTAGTAAATCTCAAAATCCACTGTAAGCAACGACTTTGTGACACGCGCCAAAAGCTTCAAACAAATTACGAGGCTCAACGAAAGGGTACATTTTTATTGCATGTAAAACACCTTCTCCAACTCTTGTGCCAAAGTTGGGTATTTTTTACAAATATATCAGATTACCTAAGTCTATTAAACTGTTTATCCGCACCGTTGAGTTTTGTATTTATATATGGTTTTTCTACAAGATAGAGGATGAAACCAAATCTATAAATAATATTTAATATTATATTTAATAATATTTATAGATTTCTTTAGTTTATTTTATATTTATTAAATATAGAAAACCCTTCAAACGGTTTACCTTCAATTTTTAAAATAATCTGTATAATAACTGTTTTTGGCTTGCCAACTTGCCAACTGCCAACTTGCCAACTGTCGGTATGAAGCTGACACTGATTCGCCTTCACAGTGCTACGTCAACGAACCGGCCCAATTATACTCCTTTAACAACTTCATCCTCTTTCATTCTCTGTAGGTCGATCCGCCAAAGAAGCCTATGAGGTTTTATTTTATCGATGTGTTAGGCTCGACCACCAACTCTTCAATATTAGCTTTTTTTAAGAAACTCCAAGTGCCATTGACTTTCTTGACAGATACCAGGATCTTTCAGAGCACTTTCCTTTCCGTTGCTAGATGCTGCGTTTTTTTTTTTTTTGTGTTAGAGTGCAGACTTTATACCCAATATTTATTAAGTAAATTTAAATTACATAGGTTTAAATTATATGGTCTTGGTGAAACGTGATTGCGATGGCGTGTACAAAGACTTCAGTGTAGGAGCTTCGCAGATTGTCTAATTAAGTTCAGCTACATGAATACATAGTAATGACTGCGACTGTTTTAGGGAGTTACGGCCTAATTTAGTTTACTGCTCCACCAC
Source organism: Saturnia japonica (assembly GCA_033032175.1). NCBI lineage: Eukaryota > Metazoa > Arthropoda > Insecta > Lepidoptera > Saturniidae > Saturnia > Saturnia japonica. The sequence goes on from CM065317.1 coordinate 4,206,496, forward strand.
TTGATGGGGTTTTGTAAGGTTTGTTACATCGGTAACATTGTATCAATAATATTTTAAATATTTATTAATAATCTTACGAGTAACAGTATTAAATTTCAATTTCTGTCTTAATGTTCATTGACTGTCTTTTCTTCACTTTATATTATCTTCTAATTGTTTAATAATAATATCGCGATGAAACCATAGCATACTTTACGCATTTTGACCCTCAAGTAGAAAATATGTTAACAAATACCTATAGATATGATCTGGTAGATTCACTTTAAAGCCGGTTCTCCCACTAGGCTTAGCGTCTAACCATTTTGGGCCACACAGTCACTTACATCAGGTAACATTGGGGCCAAACACTAACCCTATAAAGAAAAACAAAAACAACTTAACAGTACAATCCAATAATTGAGGAGTTCCTAAATGAAAGAACAAATAACAATTATTATGATTTCCACTGAGTTGTTCCACTAATTGTTCTAAATAGGATAAACTTCAGAAATGCTGAATTTTGGATTAGAAGTTTGTTCTATTACAGTTTCATAAAATATGTGAATTGAAGTGCCTTTTAGAACCTCCCCTAAAAAGGAAATTTATAATTAAGGGAATATAGTAGATTAAAATAGTTACTGCTTAGCAGCAAGCATTCGGATGCAGAACTAAATGACGTAACTTCAAATACTTTCGCCAGCACCCATTAGTGTTTTCAGTAGACGCACTTTAGGTCCGATATCTTATCTAGGTAAAGCGTGTTATCATTTTCAGTAGCCTTATCACTTATTATCTATTTGGAATATGATAAGAAGTTACGTTTTTTGTATTCTTAATTTTAGAGCCATCACGTTTTCTCTAGAGCTGCTGCCAATAGATATATGAAAGGAAAAAAAGAATCAAAACTGGTTATAAACCTTCACGTTTGATGGTGGTGAAACCATAACTTACAACACTATAATTGATCACCTCCCTGATCAAATGGGTTGGAACTTGGAAGTCTCTTAATCGATTCTAATTTAATAATCATTTTTTTCATTAAAATGACTGAAATCAAATTATGCCTATTTATGATACATTGCAATGTATTAAAAAACAATGATGGTCCAGTGGTAGCATCTATAAACGTCGCCTCGATCGAAGTGAGTTCGAATCCCTGCAATGAACCTGAGCTTTTCATAAAGAAGAACATTGCTGGTAGGGCATTTTCGAAGGGCCGTCCTAGCTACCACTTTCAAGTTCAAAATCTGTCACCAAACGCCAATGGCTGTGTTCCAGCAAATGCACTTGAGAGCCATTCCTCTCACTAGGCTTAACGTGTTACCATTTTGGGCAACAGAACGCTAAAAAAATGATGACAGGAGAAAAATAACCAAAAATTTTCATAGAGATAGAAAGGAAAACATAATAAAATAGTGCGTGGCTAATAAAATATTTTCAATAGTTTTGAGGCCCTCGATACCGGCTTATCGAATAAGTTAAACTCAATAAGTTTTCGAAGTATCCCGCGAGGGACCGTGAAGGAAAACTTTACACCTCGAAAAATTTATGTACTGAATATTTACTTACATGTTTATTTAAACAGAATAATGTTAGGAGTTTATTTTCATATTGTTTGTGAGAGTCTGGTCTATTGAAGCATTTTGTTTGACAGTTTCATGATTGTCGTCATTAGCCTTTACACGGTTAGATAAGATAATCCATACTAAAATTATAAAGATGAAGATTTTGTTTGTTTGTTTGATTGAACACGCTAATCTCAAGAACTACAGCATTGAATGGAAAAATATTTTAGTGTTTGATAACCCATTTATCTAGGAAGGCTACAAGCTATATAACATCACGCTACCGCTAATAGGAGCGGATCATCAATGAAAAATGTTGCAAAAACGGGAAAAACTTATTCCTTTTGAGAACTTCCATTGCATGTGCTGCATAAATGGTTAAAGTTATGTAACACTCATGTGTAACAAAATTGTTTCTCTTATAAAGTTCTAAAAATAAGTCCGCGATAGCATATGCCTGTCTTTTCAGGTTGACTCAATATAACCTTTTTTATGGTAATAAAATTTGATCTATAATAAAGCATTTTTATAAACATGGTAGATTAATCCTTATCGAAATAAGTATGTTGTTCATCACAGGTATTTCATTTTGAACAAAATTGCCCTAAACATAATTTGATTTCAATAAATATCTTAATAGATATCAGAATTTTAAAATAACTCTGCAGCAAAATAATGATCATGTACCGTGCGCGCATTTTTATTATGCGGAATGATGTGGTGGACGGGTGGTCATGTGGGGAGGAGAGGGCGAATGGTGATCAAATGGTTTTTAGATAAATCAAAGAAAGTTTCAGCTCCTTTAGAATTATATTATAGGTACCTAAGACCCATTTTCTGTAATCCTCTCTCTCTCTTTTATGTGACGCAGACGAAGTTGCGCGGGTCAGGTAGTAATAGACAAATAGATAATAAATATATTTCACTCATGGCTCGCTACTGTATCCAACACTCAGCTTTCCACATCCGATCAAATAGTCGATCTAACCAGCTAAACTACATTTGTCAAGACGCGGTCTTCATTTAAGAACTCTTCACTCGAATTTTTGATGATCTCATCTCACGTTAACGACTCACTATCACTTTAACTTGACTACTTACTTTTACTTGACTTGACCTTTATATGCGTATATTTTGCGCGGTGGTGGCTAACTTTAGTTAATGCCAGCCTAGTTCCTCCAGAAAGTTCACCAGTCGCCTGATGTTATTAAAGACTTCCAAGAGGGTCATCAGTGTACCAAGATACTTCTTTCTGTCTGTTCATCTCTGGCTGTCTCTCCCTTTTCCATGCACGCACGTGTTACGGGGCTTTCTGTGACACAAAGAGATGTTACTAAGAAGGAATAAAATTACCTATTACGTTTTTATATCGTCTCGTTGCTCATTTGTCAGGAAATTTCTTGAAATAGTAAAGACGTCTTTCTTATTTGTGTTTGAGACAAAATGTACAATAATTAAGTGTAAATGATAGTGTACAATAGAGTATTTTTTAATCTATTCGACATTCCCTCTTGTATACTAATCTATTTACAGCTAAAGCAATTAAATTATTAATTTCCACGAAGAAAATGTAAAGGTCTAGTTATGTCAGGTAGTAATATCAACCTCAACAACAAAATTTTATTAATAAATTGGAACTAATTGAAAGCGATCGTTAATAAAAGAGTCCTACTAAAATTTCATTATACAATCAGTTTTATTTCTTCGAGCCGTTTGAAGATTTTCGTTTCAATAACTTTTATGGGTTCGATTAGCTTAATTAATTACGATATAGAACTGTTTCCAATAAAGTTTTGAATTGTGTTACTAACAACTAATTAAAATTATGTTTTTATTACTGAACTTTATTCTGGTAGCAGGTATGGAAATTCATTGATTAAAAAAAATCAGAATGACTTTAAAATTTAATCTCATTATAACTTTTATAATACTTATCATTTTAATCGTTTTTGGTTTGACCAAAAACTATAATATCAGTGGTATTGGTTTCTATTGCAATGGGGCTTTCGAGTTGTTATAGTAATATGACACTTTGCCTTAAATTAAGCATGGTACAATCCAAAAATAATGGTACATAATAACATGCTCACTCTTATCCTACTTAAGTAGCGTCAGCAAAACATGTTTTCCTTTTCCACTCTACTTTATCAAGTCAGTTTTTCAGTATTCATACCTTTTTCACACATTCCATCCATTTCTTCTTCGGTCTTCCTCTACTCCTATATCCAGCCACTTGCATACTTAACACTCTTAAAGTTACACAAAGTGAACTTCTTAATTAATAGAAATAAATATAAGTGCTGTACTTTATTCATGGAAGTCCATTTTATTTCAGCAGTAATAATGGTTTATAATGGTTCGTAGGAAAAAAAAAGTTGTGTAGGTACATAACATTCACATGTCATTAGAAAACCATTAAAATAGGTTATTTTAATTAAGAGTAAAATCTTAGAACTTTTTTTTTAATATATTGAACGACCTTTTTTCAAAATATTAATCGATTTATAAATCGAGAAGTATAAAAAAGGTTCTTGGGCAAACCTAAGATATTGCATCGCCAAAGCGAAACCACTCAACATAAGGCTTCTGTTACTCGTTCTCTATAACATTCGCAACAACAAAAAATAGTAGATTATACAACAAGTGAAAAAAGAGGGAATCACCATACACATGGTGATAAAAGCTCATTATTGATTTTCTTTTGGTTTGTCGTACTCTGGGATCAGTTTAGTGTATATGCGATAATAAAACTGGTGACAAAGAACGCGACCAACATTCACATAAGTAATAAATCCATCATTGATTTTTATTTTAAGAAGTTTCACTTCTATCACGTAAAGTCATATAACATATTATTATATATAAATTTGAAAGGTTTTTATTCACGTATGGGTAAAAGAGGGTTTCATTCACTGTTATTGATAAATAATATGTCCTTTTTCGAGTGTAAATGGTAAAAAATATATTTATTTTCAGTGTGGTTCCCTGTCATGCGAGAAAGTAATTAACAGTTCGAAAGCAATGCTTTTGGCATCAAAAAGTGGTCGCTGAAATGTTTGGCAACTATATATAATATGTTTTATATTCCAAAGTACCTCAATATGAAAAGGTTAAAACAACAAAATACATACAAATAAAAAACTACTAACAAAACAAATAACACAAAATAACTCAACAATTCAGATCACATGGGTCCTTATTTAAATCAAGTGCCGCTCACAGCGCCCCCAATCCGTCCTGGGGTTAAGAGCCAGTAACCTTACTAACTCGATGTACCTAACTTTTATTAGAATTCTTAGCAGGCCAATAAGCTCACACTTGACTTGGTATGGGAAACAGAAAAAGGGAAGAAAAAAGTCGAGTGACTGATCAAGTGGAAAATTACTTGAAGGAAGCACGGTTATTATGTGTTACACAGTGCCTTTAAGAACCGCGAACATCATCTATAGTTATTACCTCATTTGATTGAAATACACGACTTTGATTTATCTAGTTTTAAATGTAAGGGCCTTTATGGGCGGACAAAATTATAAATTTTTTTCAAACAGACAAAGTAATATAAAAGTTAGTTTTATATTTTTATTAATTATATATTCTACTTATTAAATGACACATTATGAACTATAAATACTCGCAAATACAGATAAAACTGTTGATACTTGAAATTAATCAAGAGCGACTCTTTATAAATTTTGACGTAAAACCACTCTCCCTAATGTTTCTCGTGATAATGATGACAGGTGACGCGGGCACTAACGGCTCTTCCATCCTTTTAACTCTACAACTCTATGCCAAAGTAAACTGTAACATTTAAACGTGGGTCTTATTGTATACCAGACCTTAATCAGTACAGTTACCTTATTTTGATTGTTTATGCACTTTTAAATTATTAGTTTGGAGATTAAATTTAACCTAGCTAAATGGACTCTAGAATTTTTATAAAAACACGCCATTATTTTGGGGCGTTGGTTTTCAAAACTCAGTCTCATTTCTAGGATTTATATTCGCATCATTCGCTACCACCACTACTTAGCCTACAATTGCTTAGAAATAGTTACTATTCAAGTGCACATATTATATCTATGTTGTCTATTAATAATGTTTAATTAATTATTCTACCCGCAAGCTCCTATATGACCAGGGGCGGTCCTAGAGCAGTGCAATTAGTGCGAATGCACCGGCGTTGTCATAAAGAGGTGGGCACTGAAAGAGCAACAATAGATCGTCTATACATAAAATAAGAGATACCCTAATATAACTTTACTCGACTCGCTTAAATACATTCTACAATAAAAGAACTATGTTCATATCAATGAAATAAACTAATCATCAAGAGTAGTTTCTCTTTACAAAGTCTCGCTTTTTGTTTATTTATATTAATAAAATTAACTTAAGCGAATTACCACATAGCCCAGATCGCTGTTTATTAATCAGGAGTTAGCGGTATCACAGTTGTGGTGGCATTATGAAATCTCACACTGATTAAAAAAATGCTAGGACCGCTCTTTTATGAAGCAAATGTACTTGAGAGCAGTCTAACTTTTAGACTTAGTTTATATGATACTGATGGTGATGATGACAATGACGATTATATTTTACATGATAGGCTGTGTATTCTTACTTAATAATAGGTGTGATTTTGAGCGACGTCTATTATAGAAATAATTTTAAACAGCACCAGCTCTCTAAACGTACCAGCAGTATGTACGGTCTCTCAGCCAGTATCGTTAGGATATGGAGACTGTTTTTGTTCATCCGATTATTACAGTAAATCAAGGAACCGAAAATTGTGTATCACTTGTTATATTTACTTTATTGTGACATAATTGAAAGCGAGGTGTCTTTATACAACTATAATGGGTAATAATATACACTTTGATAGCTTAGCATGGCTTCGTAAAAAACATATCATTGTTAAGGCACGGTACGGTTATATAACTAGAAGAGTGTTAAGTACGAATGTGGACGGATATATAACAGAAGTTGGGGTAAAACATTGAAGGTACATATTAATGGATTATGTGAGGAATGATATGTGTATAAATAATGTGAATACTGAGATGCCAGTTGATAGATGACAGTGGAAGAAACCATTTTGTTCCAGTCCTACTGAGAAGGTATTAGGGTAAGAAGAATAAGGCGATGACAAGGTAAAGCAATTGAAATTTAGCGGATTGTAAGTTGGTAGGACATGCTGGGACATTGGAGTAACACCCGGCATAGTGGCAGGCTTAGGCGTGTCGCGTTCTAGGATCCGTCCAATGTATATACAGTAATCAAGCGGGATGGTAGAATATTAAATTTAGGGAATAGCCACTTTATATCTAGCTGCTGATCGGCGTGACTGCGATGCATGCTTATTTCTTGATAATAGCCGTGCTTTTTGGATTGTATTATACTTACTATCAGATACAGTACAGTTACTATATAAGCGTTGGTACTAAACTAAATATACCATTAGTCGTTCCTTGGGATACATGTGTGCTAGCTACTCCTTTTATTATAGAAGGTATATAATGAAGCTTTAATATTTTTTCCAATTAGCAATAACAGAAGCTTTAAAGGCTGCATTTGTCCACTTTTGCAATAAAACCAAACATATAAAAAATAAATTCAGAAAACTACTCAGTTGTAATTTTAATTCAGAATAAAGCAAGTAGAAACACTAAGCGATAGTAAAATATTATGTGTTGGTTTTAAAATACAGGATACGAATAACATTATTGATCTTATTTAGTAAAATTTTTAATAATATCAATGTATTAATGATTCCCAAGACAATTATTTCCTACACCAGGTATGAAGAATTAAAGTGCATGAAAATAAATACACATAACATAATTTTCCTGACTTCAGTAACATTATTCATAATTAAACTTAGAGAATACATAGTTAGACAATGAATAGCTATGAATACTTAAAATATTATTCATTCAATTCTATTGCTCTATTTTATGTACTTCTTTTCTTACATTAAATTTTACTGTAACTCTAACAGTAGGTCTCTCTCAAAACCTTCCTTAATATCTTCCCGGTAGGGTTTTTTGGGATTTCATTTAGAACAACTACTTCCTTCAATCTCTTATATTCTACTACACGGTTTTCCACGAATTGTTTTATATTTTCCTGGCTTGCTGTATGGCCATGTTTGAATACTACAAAGGCTTTCGGCGCTTCTCCTGTTATAGCATCGCTTATGCCAACAACAGCTGCATCGACTATCTCAGGATGCTCTTTAAGAACGTTTTCGATTTCTACAGGTGCTACTTGATAACCTTTGACCTGGAAATCAAATGCAACATTTACTTTAACACGCCTTACTTGTATTTTTATGTGTTTCTGTTATACCGTATGTTGACTATACTTGTATATTTCATTAATTATTATTTTTCATCTATACGAAATAAGTGTAATACAAAAGCGGGAACAGAATATTTATAGCAACATACTTTTCCGTCATAAAGAATAAACATCATCATTTGAAAAGAAAGTAATAATTAAAAATTTGCTTATCAGTTTTCATTAAAGCGTTTCAATACTGTTTGAATGAAGTATTTTACTTTTAAAACTACTTAAGCTTACTGAAATGCTCTTTGATTTTACAACATAACATAACATACCATCACGCCTGTCTTCCCCGAAGGGTTAGGCTGAAAAAGTACTAATGTACACCCACAACTCGCTGAGTATGTTTTTAGGTCCCATGTAATAGGGGGCGAGCCTATTGCCATTTATCGGGCACGAAACCAAACTCCGAGCTGCTACTGAGAACATACCAATAACACTTTGCTCGACCTGGGATTCGAACCCAGGGCCTCGCCCATAGCAGTCGCGCTAACGACCACTAGGCTAACGAGGCAGTTAATTTTACTTATAATAATAAATAGTTACTTTTATAAGTTCTTTGATCCTGTCTATAATGTTAAGCGATCCATCTAAATTGATGGAAGCTATATCGCCAGTTTTAAACCAGTCTCCATCAGTAAATGCCGCTTTGGTTGCTTCGGGATTATTTCTGTATCTACTTATTACTTGAGGACCTTTTGCTAACAACTCACCAACCTGAAAACATAATTTAATACTATAGTTAGAAACAACCAATAATAAATATTTCACTCTCGTTTATCAGTATAATGTTAAATATATTTTGTGTAATACATTATTATTATTTTCAGATTACTGTGAAATTTAAGCAAATTACAATAATATTTGAACAAAAAAAGATGTTAAAATATTCCATTTTAGTACTTGGCTCCTTGTATTAAGAAAAAGTGAAAAACCTGAAAATTTCAATATATTTCATAAGTAACATGATACAAAAACGAATCATTTGAATAGTACCTCATTTGGACCCAAATTGTGCCCATTTTCATTAACAATCCTCATGTTGATATTTCTAACTGCATATCCTGCATTTTTAGCTCCTGGCGCAGATGCAGTTACTATTGTGGTCTCCGTAGTTCCGTATAATTGTGAAACTTTTAAAACAGGCTGATAATGAAAAGTTATTTTAATTGATATGATAAAATGCGGATGAACGATGTAAAAACAATAAAACAAAACTTTTTAAAACTGATCTTTGCTGATCGACTTGTGAATCAAATATTAAAATATTGAAAAACATGTAATTCACATTCCGCAAATTAGTGTTACCTAACCAAAACATACGATGAAGCATCAAAGAAAATATATGAAAAGGATAATTATTTACTACTTTATTTTTATATTCCTTCTCAGCAGATTTCTTTAAGGTAAGGGTTTATATCATCAATGTAATCTTTAGGCTGGACTTTGAATTTGTATAAACAAAAAAAAATTGTATATATATATATAACTGGAATATGTATGTATGTTGGATTTCAGTTTCTGATCGAGTAAAGCAAGTGGAGTAAAAAATCAAAACACCTTAATAAGGAATGAGCCTCTCACGATCGCATTTATAGAAAACCTCGGTTTTGCAGCACGATAGACAATTTAATAATTATACCAGCGAGTTATAAAACTACGAGTTTACTTAGAAGTTTATCATTTAAGTAAGTATGACTTTCAACGTTATCCGTTATTTGTAAAGGATGGAATAAATTTTGCTTCTTTTAAGTAATTTTAGAAACAATATTTCTTTTTAATTTTGATAATATAACCAGCCTTCAAATTTCGTAAACGCCTCTTCCTATGAGTAGGTACAGGTTTAAGCACAACGAAATCCCTTGATATATTGGAGATTTCAAACGCCGAGAAATTGATTATCGTATACTTTCCCAATACAAGATGGAATCAAGAGAACGTTTCTAAACCATTCAGGTTTTCTGATGTGTTATAAATTAAATTTATAAATCAAATTTACGCTTACAACCAGTAAAAATCGTACAATATTCCACCAGTATTAACCAATCAACCACTATGCCTCGTAAACAACGAAATTAAGTTTATCTACATACGCTGCATTTAACTTGACATTTATTTAATTCGTATTGAGATAAAGGTGCTGCTCCCCATACAAGATACTGAACAGATTTCAAATGCTCCTTCTGGACTGCAGTACTTGAACCAAGTAATGACACTGAAATGTAAAGATTATATTAAAATTAATTTTATATTTAATATTACATAAACAATATGTTTTAAAAAAAAAACCTTCGAATCTGAAAAGGGGTATATAGGTACCCTAATGATATTACCAAAAAAAAATATCATAATACTATTTATTATAAAAATAAAAATGTTATTGCGATTTAAAATTAACATATTTCGTTTTAGTTTCCCTACAATTTAGCCAATTTTTAAAGCGTGATAACACCGCCGCCCAGCCCCGGCGCGGCGTGGCGCAGCGTTACGTTTGATCGTATGGCGGTACCCTGCTCCGCGCCGCCTGTATTGCCATGTAAATTTCCATTTAACTATTTTTTTTTTTTTATTAGGGGCATTTTTTACTTATAATCAGAGATAGACAACATAAACAGAATATAATTTCGATACCTAATAACCCCTCCACAGATCCGACGGGGTTTTTAATACATACTGTATATAAGTATCCCTCTGTACAGGATTGACAACAACTTTATTGAAGTATGTATATGCAAAGCCTTTTTTAAATTAACTAGATTTTGATGTATTCCCATCAAGTGTTATTTTTTTACCACGCTAAAGTATTACTTTTCAACTTCTCTATCACTTGTGCTGCTTAACAGGCTTCCTTTGATATAACTATTTAAATAATATCTATTTTAGTTAACCCACACCAATCTTAACATTCACATCTGTGTCCCTTGCAATGTTCTTTCAGCCGTTTAACACTAATATTAATATACAATCAAATTATTTGTCATTGTAAAATATTTTAATAGTTATTTCTTGCAAATAATCTTACAAAACACTCATGGTGTACATAGATAATTATATATGCTGTAATATATAATCAAAAAATCTTTGGAACATGATACTCCTTTATAGGATCTATTTCGTGCGTGTGCAGCTATTAGCCGACGGTCTAACGTCCTTTTAGAAGATCCAAGATTCAGTTGTGGTACTGATATTTTCCTATACGAAAGAAGTCTTTATGCATGAGACGCCGATGACGTGAATTGATACCCCGTCGAAATAATACATATTATAAACATACTAGATAAAATAAATGATTCTTACCTAAAGGTGGTACAACGTACAATCCACTAATCTTTTGTTCCTTCAGAGTTTTCAAGAAACTGGAAGGTTGAAATTCAGGCAATACCACCAGCCTCGCTCCTATTGACAGTTTGTGTAACAACAATCCTGCTAAGCCGAACAAGTGAAAGAAAGGCAAAACTGCCATCACCGAGTCTTGATGTGTGCCTGTAACAATCCTTACTCAATTATTAATTACTTTTGTTTATTCATTAACTCGAAGGCATTCAATTAAAAACCTGTAAGTAATAAAATGTCAATTGCAATGAAATAATTTATTTGTACCAGAAAGTCTTAAGTAAGTAAGAAAAACTCACTAACTGTTTTACGTATTTCATTTAGACGACTACTCTCGGATAATTAATCTAAATCTAAGTCCCGGAAAGTGCTCTTCAGTTAGTGTAATTACATAAAATATTAATGCTTTTATTTTTCCAAACGCATATAAATGCAATTGTTGGTATTGCTTACAAATCACTAGAACTTGTGACACGTTATATAAAATAATTATATTATAAATTCTTTGAGTACTTATTGTACTTTTTTCTCTTAATCGCTGTGAAATTTGTGACGTCTTGTTAATCAAAATTTTCAATAAAGATATCATTAGTTCCGATCTTGTATCAAAATTCTATTTCAGCATCCCAAGTAAATAAATTCGTTCCAACTTTTTCTTATTTACTCATATTTCATTCCCTTCACTTCTTTCCAAGCGAATTTCTTACAATATATCTATCTGGTGGGGGCATGTTAACGTTTCAATTATTTTTGTAAACAGCATGATATTATCCCTTTCAAATAGATTTATTTTCACTTAAAAGGTGTTCGATTCTTGATTCACTAATAAGTTCTTGTTTTGTAGATTTTTTTATTCGTTATTTTTGGAAATAGATAAACCAAACATAATAAGTTTGTTCCCATTCTTTTATAACTTAAAAATGATTAACAGTAATGTTTTTGTTGTTGGTAAAACAGGCTACTCCTCTGTTACGAACCTATTAATTTAGGTGCTAATCATCCTACTAAATTAATACCTAAATAAAAAGTTGAGTAAAATGATTATTTTATAAGACGGCACAGTTCAAAAACTAAACTAAAAAATAGTGCTATAATTGGAAATATTTTTTCCCTAACCATATTCGATATAGTTTATTGCTGTGTAACTTAGCATTTGAACATAACATTCATCAACCCGTAAAGGTAAAATATCTGGAAAATCTCACGTAAACCAAAGCTTACGAAAAGACTAGTATTCGATTTATCTCTGCAGATATCACAGTTTTATAACGTTTCTACAGATATTCCAGTTTCATGATCTTCGAAGAAAATTTTCTGGGTAAATGTTCTTAAAATATTTTGTTCATAATTTTTTTGGTTAGCTACCTTGCGAAAATATATTATTAATATTCGAAATAGTTATTAAAATTCGTTAAATATTCCATATAGTGAAACAAACATATAATTTCTGTGCAATTTATAATTTTTATGTATTATTATAATAATCATAGTTATTAGTATTAGCTTTTATATCCATTTAATAAAATCAATAATTTGTATCATATCCTTATTCAAAATTCTAGGGCCGATTTATTGAAATTTGTTTCTTATTATAAATAACCTACGTGATATTTTTAATAATTGAAAATAATTATGCTATCCGTTTTATATTTGCAAAGCATAAAAAATGCAAGGTGAACACAATTAACAAGAATTCAACTTTGAATGACAAACAGTTCCCATTAGTAAAGCGAACCTATTATAAGTATATAATTATGAGAATTAATTAAATTTAGCATACAATTAACATTAATCTTATGTATATATTCAAAACATCTATACTAATATCATAAATGCGAAAGTACATCTGTCTGTTTTTTACGTTTTCACACCTAAACCACTGAACCAATTTTGATGAATTTTGGTATAGAGATAGATCGGACCGTGGGAAAGGACATAGGCTACCTTTTGTAGCGGAAATAAAATTTGAAGGGATGAAATAGAGGATAAAAGTTTGCATGAACAACCCATCGTTTCTTATATTAGGGATATAAAAATTCTTTTTTATGCTTGTGTTTTTATGTTTATTAGGACAGTTAATATGTTGGATTCATACTGACATATAACTACAATAACATACACATATTGACAGTGTTTACGGGGTCAATCAGTGTATATGCAGTAATATAGCGCGGTGATAGGGATCGCCATCAACTTACACATAGTGATAGCCCCATCTATAATTTTCTTTTGGTTTGTCGTGTTCGGAGATCAGCCTTTATATATGCAGTAATACAGCGCCTTGGTAGGGATCGCCAACACCATATACATAGTGATAAAAACATCTAAGCTTTTCTTTTAGTTTTTCGTGTTACGAGATCAGTCGGTCTACATTCAATAATACTGCTTGGTTCGGATACACTCGGCTACTATCGAAGAAATTCGTAAATATGACTGACAGTTGTCAGCTGCGGCAAAGAACATTATCATTCGAATTGTCGGACCATTCACATCGCTACAGATATTCTTCAAACACCAGATAAGAATAGTAAAGATGACGTCACTCTGAATGACGCTTTTCATAATGGATCCGCCCTATGAAGCAGTATTCTGGACCTGTATACAACCCTTCTCCGTAATATATTTTTTGTGACTGTTGATATAAAAATAATGACAAACAGACGCATACAGTATTAAGGCCTGTAATAATCAGGACATAAATACTAGCTGATTGTGATTCAATTTAGAAGAGAACAGAGTGAAACCTACAAAGAAACACAGACGCAAAATAAGACTTACTTGTAGTATCTCTATATGGCTTAATTTCATCAATATCCTGATTTATACAAGTTAAAACCATATTCTTATTTTTAATTTCAACTTGTTTAGGTAATCCAGTTGTGCCACTTGAATACGGAAGAAAAGCTACATCTTCACCAGTTCTATTGACATGTTTAAGTACTGATTGATCAACATTGGAGTCTTCAATAAGTTCTCGATATGAAATGGTACTTGATGGTAGTCCTGCGCGTTTATCGTCGACAATTATTACGGGGATTTCTCGTTTTGCCGGTTGTAATGCCGTTTCGATTGTTCCAAAGGTTTCTTTAGTTCCAATTATTGTCTTGGGATTGGATGATAATATTATTTTAAGAAGTTCATCTGAAATAACATTATTACGTAAAACTGATGAAACTCTCAAAGAAATAAAAATATCTTCAACAACCATTTTGTAATTGACAATAAAAATGTTGTTCGAATTATTCTTTATATGTGTTTTATGGCACAAAGTTATTTTTATAAGTAATGAAATATGAATCTATATTTTTAATTATAGATTTATCGTTTCGTCAAAATCTTACCTGATTACACTAGTGGGAGGACTGGCTTTCAAGTGTAGCCGCTGGAACACACCTATTTAAAGAGCTTGATAGCAGATATCAACTTAAGTGTGGCAATTAATCAGGTGCGCATCAGAAAATACCCTAACACCATGCTATGCTTTCATCACGATGTTTTGTTTTACCAAAAACTTGGGTAATTGGGAGGATTGGGATTCCCCTCAATCAATGTGGTGTCGGTACACGCTACCATTGAAGCATTTTTAGCTCAAGTCTACCTGTAATTGCGCTATACTCTAAAGTATGTATCTTTTATAATGACTAATGAATAATTCAGCAAAATGAATGAATTTATAACTTAAAAATACTTGTTGACAAAGCTGTTGTTCACTCACGGGATGTGTAAAGAGGGTTTATGGTAGTAACCTCAGAACCGGCCTGTAGACCACCAAGAACAGCTACTGGGTAGTCTATCGAATTTGGCATCATAATTATTATTTCATCGCCACTCCGTACTTTACATTTCAAATGTAACTGAGCTGCGAAGTTTCTCGCATATTTATAAAGTTCATGGTAAGTGTATGATCGGTTTGTAATGCCACATACCTGAAACAGGTAAAACAAGAACATTCTTCTCAAAAATTATTAATAGTTGTTATTAGCCGAACAATATTAATATAGTAATTATTTAATTTTTTTCTAGTATGTCGCTATGTGTGCGATTTTTCAGAATCAAAATACTGATTTGATTTATTATTTTATTGAGATAATCTATACTCATGGGAAAATTTTACATATAAAATATAAATGTACAATTCTTACGTATATACTTATAAATAACTAACGGTGTACCCGCGGCTCCGTACGCATTTGTTACTACGCAGTAGTTATTTCAATCCCGTAATTTTATTTTTATTCATATTATTGACAACTTATATAATCTAACAATTGAGAAAAGACATATAATTCCCGCGTACAAAATTTCATGGAAATCGGTTAAGAACTTTAAAAAAATTACGATTCCAAAATTATTATTGACGATTCTTATAGCATTTCAATTATGGAATGACGTATGCTTCCGTCTAGAAAATTAGATCAGAATCGGTTGAGAATTGATTTTTTTTTAATTCCTTATTTGAGATTTCTGAATGTAATATTGAAAATCGTTATATTCCCATCAAATATAGAATAACTTATAATTCCTGTTTACAAAATGTCATCAAATTGGTTAAGATTTTTATGACTCTTTTTTTCATATTTCTAAACGTAATATTGAAAATCATCATAGCCCATCAATTATAAAATAACTTATACTTTCGATATACAAAATTTCATAAAAATCTGTTTAGATTTATTTTTAGGATAACTAAAACTATTATTGAAAATTCTTACAAACTGACCAATGACTTCTCGTGTACAGAATTCAATAAGAATCGATGAAGACATTTTTGAGTTAAATCCGGACTTACAAACAGACAGAGACAAAATGCCTATGCCTTTATATTGTATGTGCATCAGGAAATTTGAAATAAATATTACAGATTTATTAATATAGACTATTATCACCAGTTGTGTTTGTGCGTCAGCAGACGTTTTTTAGTTTTATTTTTACTAATATTGTACGATTTCGGAAGTATTATTGATAATTTTTTAGCTTATAAATATTACAAATACATAATCTCCCTTGCTCCTTTCCTCTTTGGAAATTTGGAAAAAATACATGATGTACAGACAGAATTGGTTTGTTTAATATAGATTAAAGTCTTTATAGTTGGTAATCATAATAAGAACTATTTTTTATACAATCTGTATAAAGAACTATTTTTATACATCAACATGTGAATAAATTGAAATAACATGTGAGTAAAATATTTCCATTCATCAATGAATCTGATAGAGTCAATACAAACTGTTTCACCACGATTTTATCAGATGTTAAGTGGCATTGTCTTCTAAGCCAAATGCACGATAAACTAGAAAATTATGCCCGGGTCTCAAATGTTGCTTCCAGAATACAGTTAAGATGAAAATTTAATTTCAAAAAATTACCACAGCCGTCTTCTCTGGCCATTTCTCCAAAGACTGAAACACATAATCTGCAATATTCATATTTGGTACATCAATTTTCTCATAAGGAGATATTACAGTTTTTTCAGGCGTCCAGAGATCCGGTCTCTTTGCAAAATTTGCCGAGTAGCCTCTGTTAATTAATACCAGCCTTAGAGCGTTCTTGACCTTATCAGTTACTAGTCTCATCATCATGAACGAGGGTATTCTAAAAAAAAATTCGTCAATCTGTGAGTTCTGTTACACTAGAAGTGCCACTCCGTCCAAGTAACCACGATATAAAAGAAATAGTCTCAACCATAATCACATGGAATCTAAAAAACATACACGGCGAACTGTGGGTGTACATTAGTACACCTCTACCTAACCCTACGGGGATACAAGCGTGATGGTATTTTATGTATGTTTAATAATATAAAATAATGGCGGGTTAAGAAGAATGGTTTTTACAAAATATGTATTTTTCTTTTATTTATTATACAAATATAAATAAATAGAAATTTACCTATGTACTTATGTACGTACGTAAGAATTTATACTTCTTAGGCGTAAATATACAAAATGAACTTCAAAATTTTATACCTCAATCTAACAACATTTTGAAGTAAGCCATCAATATTAATCAAATTAAAATAATAATGTTTATTTATACACAATTCAATTATTATTACACTATTTAAAAAGTCTGTAAAATGAATTTACAATATTATCACTGACTAGCTGTGCCCGCGGCTTCGCTCACGTAGACTACAGAATGCCCGCGCGAATCTTGCTCCCCTGCTCCCGGCTATTTTAAAGACAAAAATGCTTATTGTGGGTGTTCCTAAGAAGACAGACATATACTCTCGCTGACTTTTTGTAGGTATCTTTTATGTCTACTATAATGTATTACATTAATTTGTTATATCCCTTATAGCTTACTCAGTGTAAGCCATTTATCGCCCGGATTGATTCACCATAAACATTTTTTTTATTTACGTGGAACCCTAATACTTTTTTTTCTAAAATGAAGGTAGCCAAAGTTACTCTTTATAACATCAGCTATCTACCAGTGAAAGTCCCGTCAAAATAGGTCCAACTGTTTCGGAGATTACCGGGAACAAACAGGCAGACAGAGAAAATAAAAAAAAAAAAGAGTTTTTTGTTATACGGTTCATATATACTTACATACGAAATTTGTAAAAAGCGGTTATTTTAACATCACAAACAAATTTGTTAAATTTTATTTATTGTATATATATTTATCTATATTATGTATCACTTCTGTTGTATGATGCGCGCGAACTTAGTAAGTACTTACTTTTATTAAATTCGCCAATAGAAGCGCAACTTCAAAACTAAACAATAATCATTTCGATGCATCTGAGTTATAAACATAATCATGTAAAATTATTATATAGAAAAATTATGTTAGTATATTGTTACGTCCACAGACAAAAGCAGGTCGCTTTCGTTTCAAATTGTTTGTCTAATAAAAATATCCGTATTTATAATTTAACGATTCTTAATTTTCCATGTAGATAAGTAATTCCCACTACGAAATCGTTCACATAATCGGAAAAAATCATGTAAAATTACCTGTTTTAAAAGATTTCTTGAATGGTTTTAGAAACAATACGTATATTCAATCTATAATATAATATGTAAGCGGTAAATAACACTTGCAGATTTTATGTTACATGTTAATGTAAAAACAACTCATAACACTGGCATGAATAACAATAACAAATGATTACAAATAACTATCGAACGCTGTTTCTACCTCAATGAGAGACAGCTAACTGAAATTAATATTACTTGTATTAAGTATTAACTTAGACAATATATACTTACAAAGGCCGTAGCTTACTAATAATGCATAATAATGCGGAAAGTTTTTATGTTTGTTTAAACACGTGAATATCTAGGAACTACCACTTGGATTTGAAAAATTCTTTTTGTATATGATAACCAGATTCACGAGGCATATTAAAGGCTATAATTCTCAGCTAGCGTTAAATATTGTTTTTTGATAAGTATGTCAGAAGTAGCAGCCCTCCTGAACTGATGTATCCGCGTGCGCTACCGTAATGGTTAATTACACCTAAATACAATGTTCTACAAAAATATTGGTCCTTAGTATATCTAAAAAAATTCTGATATAGTATATACCTGTCTCTTATATATAAACCAAAATAAGGACAATTTTATTAAGTTAAATTTTGCTCTTTATAGCATGTCATTTGGACATATAGTTTAGGAGATAATGAAAAATTAAAATTATTTGTACTTAAGGGAAGAAAAATAAAGGGTGCGTTAGCGGCGCGGTGTTCGTCGGATAAAATTATCACGTATGAAACCGTGTGGCACAGCTAGTTATGAAATTAATTGTACACGTATCAAAAAAAATTTATGTTCTCTGTATCCAATAAGAATGTACGGGTGGCCAAAAAAATGTTTTTTTTTTCTTAATCATGTTTATTTACGTTTTAAGGAACCTCACAAAAATTCAACATAATTAAAAAATCTAATTGCTTAAAAATTGTTCTTTTTTCGCGTCATGTAATTATGTTTTTTTAGGGACTTTAATTCTAACGAATTTATCATTACCCATTGTAGCCAAACCATAGTAGTATCAAATCAGTAGATTTGCTTATGAGAAAGCACTACCAGGTCATATATTTATATATCATATTTTGACAGTTTAAATTCATACTATTCATCAGCGGCTCCCTTTCAATCCTATTTTTGTTACACTCCATCAGTATGTGATACACATAAATGTAAATATTTCAATAATTAGTACAATCTATATCATGTACATTTAGGGTAGGGACAAACTGAGCCTGCGATGCAACGTGGGAAAATTGGTGTGCACACTTTTCATTAATCAGAACACACGCAGTTTTCATTTATCACGTGCACTAATATACACAATGTTCCGCACCAAAAGACTTAAGAAAGAGTAAAGAAGACAATATATTAGGTTCATGAGATAAATAAAGAAAGAAAAAATTTAATTTAACATCACGATATTCAACGTATTTAATACTAGCTGTGCCCCATGGTTTCACCCGTGTTAATTATATTACAATAAACACCGCAACGACAACACACAATATTATAATTATTGTTCTTGTCGCAAGTACAAATTATTTGAATATTTTTTTAATCTGACTATTGGCTTTGTATTGTGTGCTGTATAGATAAAGATTTTTAGTGCTAATGTAGCAATCATATTAGCACTACAGCCGAGCCGAGAGATTGCGGATTCGCGTACCTTTTGTTTGTTTAATATGGTAGTTGACACTGTGATTCGGTATTACATATGTATGTATAAAAGTTGTTTGCTTGCTATATTATAACAAGTTATTGATATTATAGAACTAAATAGTTTTGTGTGATGTTCTCATAGATATTACAAAAGTTATATTTTTCTTTAGGTAATCGAAAACTGTAAAAATGTATCATGTGAAAAAATTTATAAACAATGATGAATAAATTCAATTGTTAAGTCAGTTATACGATTTGCTCATAAATAATTCATAATAAGTACCCTGCATGCAATCCGTTTGTTGAAGGGCACTTTAGACGACCTACATCAAGACTTTATCTAATCTAAGTGCCTAACTAACTACCTAGTGAATCTAACTATAGACCCTATCTACCGGAAAACACAGATATGTTGCAACTTGTAAATGACGGACAAAATATTTTAATACTAGAAAAATAAATATAAAATAATAAACTTATCTTTTACACTTAGTAACAGAAATTAAAGTTATATAGTTAGATATTAAATATTATTAAAATGGTATTTATTAATACACTGTTAAATAATTTTTACACAATTAAAAAAAGACAATAAAATTAATTTTTCGTTAATATCATTAATTTCTAACTTCATTATGTTGTTGGCAATTCTATAAAATAAATTAGAGTTTTTTTTTTTTGTTTTGCTACGCCAGATAGATAGGTAAAATTTCATACGTGCTTACATAAGTAGGAATACACATTTATTTTTTAATACTAATTCAGTACAAATGCTACAAACAAAGCCTTCCTCATAAGTGTTATCTAAACGATTAAATTCATTTATTTGCTATTCTAATTTAGACAGGCTTATCGAAAAATGTATCCCATCAAAAACACAAAATGTAAAAAAATGACAAGCCTCGCACGCAGAACTTTCACTACTATACAAAAAAGTGTGTAATCTTATGTAAACCAAATCAGTATTTTGGTTAGTGTCTATGGGATCACTTAGTGAACTACTTTGTTATATATTGTTATCGAATCAATTACTTGTTAACATTTATATTAACCGTATCAATATTAGAAATCTTTATTTCTATAATAATTGTAACTAGCGATCTCTCTAAGCTCGAAATTTGGCCAGCGACTTTTTGATCATAGACTATTTTCTGTTTAACTATTGCGGTATTCATGAACCTAAACAATGAGTATTATCTACATCACTTGCTGTCACTTTTCGTTGAGCTCAATGTCAATATTTTGGGGGTCATGTCGGTTTAAGATTCGCAGTATTGATTTATTTTATTTAATATATTAGTAACAGATATTATAGATAAATTTTAGCTTTCTGCACTCCTTCTCCATATAAACTTTAACCATGCCAAGACGCAGTCTTCCGTGCACGTAATACGCTTAAAAAGGGGTAGAAAGCTTTTGTTCACGTATTAATATATAGATGACTTGACAATAAAAAAATTTAGGTACACAGTATTGGCATATATGCCATCCCCGGGAGCAGAGTTAATAATTGAAACTTCACCTTTTTATATTAGCCAATGTAATGTAGTTCGTAGTTAGCTAGTGGCTTTCATCATGATTTTTGTGTCCCGGTATCGCTGTGGGTACACATAAATGTATATTAAATATAGTACCAATTAATCTAATACTATTAAGTGAGCAATTTTTGTAAATATATATATTAGGTCCTTACATATGAAATTAGCGTTTTATATGGTAAAAGTAAAAAGAAAAAAATATTATGAAATTATACATTTAATCAATCGAAGTATGTACCATTATTATCTATGCACTTTCGCCATTTTAAAGGTAGTTAATTGATTTCATTGCTGAAAAAATTGTGGGAGCAAGAACCAATAAAATATTTCAAGGCAATTTGAACAGCCTCATCGGAATTGAATTTATTTTCCTTGCAAGAAATTGTCCGAATTCCGAAAAAAGTGGTGGTAATCTGTTGGAGCAATGTCCGGGGAATATGGTGAGTTTCGGAGACATTCCAACCGCAGTTCCTCTAATTTAGCGACCGTCGGTCGTAAAGTATGGGGTCTAGTATTGTTCTGAAGCAGCAGTGGGCTTGAGATATTGACCAGTCTCGGTTGTTTAACGGCTAGCTTTTCCATCATGGTTTTCAATTGTTGACAATACAGATCTGTCGTTATCGTCTGGACAGATCTTATGAAGCTGTACCGTGTGACACCAGCACTGGTCCACCAAACACTCACCAGTACCTTTTTCTGAGACGACTTTCGCTTGGGATAGGATTTGGCCGGCTCTCCTGGGTTCAACCACTGTGATAAGCGTTTCCGATTATCGTAAACGATCCATTTTTCGTCACAAGTAATAATGCGATTCAAAATTCCCTCGTTATTGTGACGGTTGAGTAATATAATGCAGAACTCAGTAGGTGTTTGTTGGCGTGCTTCAGTCAATTCATGCGGTACCCATTTCTCGAGCTTCTTCACTTTTCCTGTTTGTTTCAAGTGAATTTTGTTTATCACTCACACCGAAGCCTGCCACTAACTTTGATGTGGTTTGCAAATGATCCGCTTGAACGATTACAAGAGTCAGTCAGAGTTTTTAACAAAAGTCTCCGGCAGTCCACGGGGTTTGCTTCGTAGGTCAAAATTTTCAGAACGAAAACGTTGGAACCAAAAACGTACCGTGTTTTGTTTTACAGTAGCTTTCCCATACACATCATTAATTCTTCGAGCTGTTACTGCAGCGCTTATGCCACAGTGGAACTTATATTCGTAAATAAGGCGATATTTTAAATTTTCTATTTTGTGAAAAGAACTATGTCAAAGTAAAATAAAATGGTGCGAAAACTAATGAATCACTAAATTTGACACACACATAAATACACAAGCCTAAATTTGGAATACATTTGAATTTGGAATTTCTAACCAGATGTCAGATATTTGAGATCAAAGTGACCAGTTCAACAAAACGCCAATTTCATATGTAAGGATTTATATATATATATAATTGGTTTCTCGGAAATAGCTCCAAGAATTTGGATTAAATTTTGTATTTAGATAATACATTACATTCCAAGTTTACCTAGATAGGTGTTTTTCTTCTTTTTAATACATTTACAATTAAACTTCTAATAATACTTCCAAAGTATTTATTGGTTACAAAATCTATAATTGTTTTTCTACCTCTTATACATTACAATATTCTTATTTTTTCGAGAAAAAAAAAAACACATTCATTCAAAACATTCTAACTCTTTCCTCGTCTCCTAAATATTTTTTCTACTAACATTAATATATGCCAATAAATCAGAAGTTCTGTTAGTATATTTTTCTTTTTGTCAATTTTTTGCTTGATAACTATTTTATAGGATATTGATCAGGAATGTAACTTTTTTGTGTATTTTCTTTTTTCATGTTATACTAAAAACAGCTTCATCAATTTTAATTATATTGTGTATATTATATATATATATGAAGTGTATTATGTCGTTGCAATATTAATGGGATATTAAAATTATCAATAATAATTTAAGAAATCATAAAATATGAGTTAAAAATATATTAGGAAACTTTTACTGTGTCATAATATTTCAAATCAGTATCACCTTGTCTCTGGTATCACCTATATTCTTCAGATCCATTGTAAAAAATCCTGTAACAAATTAATAAAATGTTTTAAATACAAATTCTATTCTAACACACTCGTAAATAAAATTCAAATTACTATAAAAGAGGACTTAGGAAACATACTGTATTTTATCCAACGCAAACTCTTCGCATGATCGGGCAACTTTTTGAAAATTCATTACTTAATAATAAATGAAATATACTTCGCCAGCGATCCGTCAGCCCTGTAGATGTCGAAGTTTCCAGAAACTTATTACGAAGTTACTTTAACCAGATTTAGTTTCATAAACTTTAAATGCTGTCTACCAACCTGTGAAAAATGTTCTTTACAAAATAATTCATATTGAATATTCCAACTGCATCTTCTTTTTACCTGTAATCCCACTTAAGTAGGGTGGACACAACATTTTTTCTCTTCAAATCTCTTCTATAACCTTGTCTATACTCATATAATTCCTCACACAATTCATCTATACCTTCTTCGGCCTTCCTCTATTTCTATACCCGTCTACCATCATATTTAACTCTCTTCTAGTTATGTGACTTTCACCCTTCCTCACAACCTAACTAAACCTCAACTTCTCTGGCATTGGTGCCATTTTCATACATCCTCTCATATACTCATTCCTAGGGTGGAAAACAAGCATAAGGCTCGCCTGATGGTAAACGGATTTCATAGCCTATGGACACTTATAATACAATAGTTTTTACTAGCGCGATGCCGACCTAGAACCCACCTACCGTCTATCTCACCTCACCTACCTAGAGCTCTGTAAACCCTACTAACCACAGGAACATAGCACAAGGTTACTTGACTGGAATCTCTTGTAGGGTGAAGGTATTAACCAGTCGGGCTGCTTTAAATATAGATAAATCTTCAAAGAAATTTCTTACATTTTAAACCAATATACGAAATTCAATTTTGATATACTATTTTGCTAATGCACCTAATTAATTGTAATAAAACGATCAGAAGAAATCTTCTTTATGTAATTTGAAAATAATACACTGCATATTATGTACTTGTAATTAAAGATTAATAAATCCTTACCGTGTATGAACGCATGAGTTTTGCAAAATTAAATATATTTCCAAGTTATCCATTAATATATTCTATAAAGTATACTTACATTAATACGTGTTAAAATAATATATTACTAAAGTTGATCGAGATAGAGAAAACATTAAGCGAACATTGTTTAACAAAGTTCACAAGTAACATTTCCGAGTCGAACCATTGAACGGCGATTGTTTAATGTACCGTACACACTTTACCCGTCATCATAATCGAGCCAGTCGGCTATACGCTAAATACATTCACGCCAGTCGAATTTAGGCAGCGTACAAACCGGTGATTAAATAATCTTTGTATAATAAGCGCTTAGAGTTTTTTTACTTCTTTAATTCTATGCTATTCAAACGACCGCTTAAAAAGACTTTTTCTACGTTCATCTATAGTATTTATTGTTTTATTGAATTATTCAGACAAGGCTTTATTTTTTATAAATAAACTACCGGACATTTGGCTTCAGTCACACTTTATGGAAAGTAAAGGTGAGGCTCATAATGATGCGCGTTAACATTGTGAGACCTGATTCACTTTTCTTTTGCAGACCACTGTGTTATAGGGGAAATTTATTATTTATTATAGAATTCTGGTTTTTCTATAACTTCTATTATAAGTCTTTTGACATTTATTTCAGTGGAAATGATCGGCAAGAAAATTTCATTTAATAGTTGCAATGATACGCGATGACTCTTGTATAGCGCGTAAATTATCAAATCTACGTATGGTCGATATCGCAAGCGCAATTTTCGACCTCGTAGAGTTTTTAAAAACGCTCGTGTGTGTGTACATTTCTTTAACATATCACCTACTTGGAGTCAGAACGACGTGATGTTAGATTCGCTGATGCGGTATTATAAATATTTAATAATACACCAAAATCAAGCATTTTAAATTTAGCTTTTCGATTTACAAATTTCCATATTATTCTTTTCTCTTTACATATACTTTATTCTTTTGTAAATCATCCAATACAATTGTTGTTTATTATTAATAAAATCTTCTATTTACACTACCTACATATGTACTTTTTGTCTTCAATATCACTGGCTAGTTTGAAGAAAACACCTTGTGATATTAAGATCGCCAGTGTACGTCGTAAAGTGCAATAAATTCATTAATTCATTCATCCATTGTCAATGAAATTAATCACTATTGGTCACTATGACTCAAACTATAAATACTTCCACAACTATGACAGACAGGACTACAGATTTATTTATATAAATAGCTATATTTATATAATACCAAAAAAAAAAATCAAAACAAAATCATAGATGGGTTTATCAAAATATCTTTTATTCAATTTAGGCCTTAAGAAGGCACTTATGAATGTCAAAACAGTACCACCGGTTTGGAAAACATCCCAGTCATCGAGAAGAACCGACAAGAAACTCGATCGGGTTTATCTTATTATCTTTTTTTTAAACTGGTTATTTAGTATTTAATTATATACAGTTATTATCATTTTCAGTAGAGAAGGAATCACATCCAAACATCACCATCATTCACGTAATCAGCTACCCTATAATACCCCTTCGACAATAAAACCTGCTTAACATGATTCTTGAACTCATTATCCGGCAAATCGCTAATGTGCTTAGGAAGTTTATTATAGAACCTAACAAAATTACCTAAAAAACTTTTATTTATTTTACTAAGTCTAAAAGATGGAATGACTATTTTATATTTATTTCTAGTATTGAAATTGTGCGTTTTAGTAACAAGTTCAAAATTATCTTCATTTTTCCGAACAAACATTATATTTTCCAAGATGTATTGGGAAGGCTAAGTTACGATACCCTATGTGTATTGAGGTCGCAATCCCTACCACCCCGCTATATTACTGCATATGCACCGACTGATTTCGGAACACGACAAACCAAAAGAAAATCAAGATGGGATTATTAGAGTGTACGCTTTTTCTTAAGTATTATCTACAGTCCCTTTTTTAATACAACTAAAGTAGCAAAGCATAGTGTCCGCCTGATGCTATGCTAACCGCTTCACTGTGGGCAAATATTTGCCGGTAACAGGAAATAGGATCGTCAATTAAAAAAAAAATTGTTTATGTACATTGATGTAGCCCAACAGTAAGTCATAATTAAGACCCGTTAAAAGTACATTCCAAAGTAAATTAATACATTTTAAATTGAATTTAATTCAATTGATTCTGTGCTAAATTTGCACGTACTGGAAAAATTTAGTATATTGGTAGAATGAGCTATCACTAGACCTTTCAGTCCGTGAAAGTTTCAGCTCTAGATGTGTTACAATGACGCAACAATGTCTAAATGAAGTTCAGCTTCCATACAACAAGATAGTACTTAGACGTTATTTACTTAGCTATGCATAATAAAAAATAGACATGTACATCAAAAGTCTTATAATTTTGCTCTAAATCAAAGTACATAAAAAGTTTCAGTTTTACTTGTATCATCGCCTAGAGAAACAGAGGTCAAGTTGTCAAGGTGTTTTTCATTATGAAATTGTCATTAATGCTATTGAATAAAATTGTATTCCAAGGTATTATTATTATTTCGTTTTCAATATACATGGTTAATGAAGAAAATCATTACTAACACCAATTCATACTTTTATAATCTACTAGGTGACCGCGCAACTTTATTCATTGGATATTAACGGTTTAAAAAAATAAACTTATTGAATAAACTTAACTTTTCGTAAGGATTGCAAAATTTTACATTCTCGTATGTCTTTTTTGTCATAATAGATAATATCGGTTAATGCATATTATACCGGTCAAATACCTTATGGTGAGGCGAGGTTTCTATTTAGTTGCTATTTTTCATACATGAAATATACAACGTGGACGAAGTCGCGGGTCACAGCTAGTATGGTTTATAATTTGTAAGTTATCTTGATGTTTATTCAGCGCATTAAAGTAATTATTCACAATTATTTTGTCACTAATAGGCATACTTTTTTAAGTTTAATTGCCCCTTTAGAAATATCAATATCCGCAATAATTTAAATACATATAAAGAAAATAATACCACAAAGAAAAAGAAACAACTCCCTTTAAAATACAGCAATTTATTCTGCATATAATATCGACAACTATGGATTAATTGCATTATTAAATTTTTCAGGTTTGCGGAGTAACAAAGCATTTCTATACTTATTACCAATTGTACAAATACTCTCATAATTTCGGAGGGAAATTACGGTCCCATCCAAAAATTCGTGATAATGATGCCGTTTGCATCATGATTCCTAATTGCCCGGATTACGCCTTAGCAACCATTGGGAATTTTGTAAGCGGGTGCTATTGTAACTACTATAAATCCTATTTATACAATTCGTAAGTTATTAACTCATTAATATTGTTGATATTTTGCTTAGTACAGCAATTAAATATTTAATAAAACATTATTTTCTTTACTTAGTCTCTAAATTAATAAAATAAATAGGATTTCTTATAAAAAATACCGTTCTAAAACAGAGATGAATGGATACTGCATAATACTCAAGTTATCTTATCTTATTAAATGTTCATTCAGGTAAGAAATTTTGCGAAAACGTGATAAATGTTATATGGTACCTTTGATTAAGTAAACTAAACGTATAAGTACGGCACTAAAACCTTTTTTTTTTTTTTTCGAATAAACGAAACGAGTGTAAATGATCATTCTTAACTTAGCATTTCCATTCTTTTTGCCGTTGTGATGCATTCATTAAACAGAATGAATTTAAAATCGTACTTAAGCTTAACAAAACTTTAGGAATCTTTAATCATAACGTACGAATCGCATACCTTTTGCACTTTTATCAAGGAATAATCTAAAAAGTTGTCCGTCAGGGGAGCCCTAGCAAATGTGAAACATCTTAGTGAATATTAAAAAAGAAAACACTGGGTGATCCCGAAACTCGACAAACTAAAAAAAAAATCGATGTTAAGATGTTTATTTTATTACTATGTGTATGGTGGTCGCGATCCCGTACCAACCGTTTTTAATCTATCCATGTTTTAACAAGAAGAATGACTAAACAAATTTATGATGCGAGTATGAAAGGAATCGCTGGAAGAGGAAGGCCTAGACGAACATATATCGATCAAATCGGATACGTTCTGAAGAAAGGTAAGGTCAAGAGTACTCTAAACCGACGAGCATGCATGAAAAGATTAATGAATGTCGAAGAAGCGAAAGAGGTATGCCAGGATCGTAGCAGGTGGAAGGACGTGGTCTCTGCCTACCCCGTTGGGATATAGGCGTGATTTATGTATGTATGTTTTAACATAAAACTTTAAAATTATATAAATCTGTCTATTAAACAAAAAACGAATTCGCTTCACGCCGACCACTTTGGGACCAAAGCGTCGCCACGCCAACAGCCAGTCTGAGCCGCTGCAATCACATCAGAACACTTTAGTTGCAGATGAAATACACAGGCAACTTTTGCTTTCCAATCCTAATGTAATAATAGGTGTACCAGATACAGTAAAAGTTATTAAAGAAGCACTAAAATCAGCCAATATGGACATACCAATAATGACGTTTAAAATGTTAACAAAAATCTTCC
Source organism: Saturnia japonica (assembly GCA_033032175.1). Classification (NCBI taxonomy): domain Eukaryota; kingdom Metazoa; phylum Arthropoda; class Insecta; order Lepidoptera; family Saturniidae; genus Saturnia; species Saturnia japonica. Next base: position 4,235,573 of record CM065317.1, read on the forward strand.
AGCTGGCACTCTATCATTTCGAGAAATTGCTCAAGATTCTAACATTGATCTCACTGTAGTAAAGGGAGTTAGTAAATAGTAAGTATAGACGATATTGCGTTTCTGCCATATTCCAATGGCACTACAGGCCTTCCTAAAGGAGTGGAATTGACTCATCGAAAAATTGTAGCTAATTGTGTGCAGCAAGACGTGGATGGTTTTAAATTTTACGAGGATACTTATGATAACTTTATTTTCGAACCCCTGATATTAACATACTTAATATATTAAACTTTGTTACGTATCTTTTTATTTAAAAAAAAATACAAATCGGTCAACCTGAATTTTTATTTTAGGGAACATTTCATTTTAATCACTATAAAATAATTTATAAATGCAATTCCCGTGGTTTTATATCCATTGGTATTTTTCTTCATTTTTATATTTAAACATCAAACTAATATGCCATTTTATCGTACAAAATATGATATAATAGATGTAAAAATGTTATAACAATCTGTACCTACTGCGACATCTCCAATTATAAGAAACGTTGATATTGAATGTAAATAAAAAAATGCCATCATTAAAATGAATGTAATATTTTTGTGCACAGGTTAAAAATATACACAAGTAATTTAATCTAATCTAAAAATATGTGTGGATAAAATTGTGAATATCTGAGATTTCGCTTTGACAATATAGGAATCGATACAGTGACACAATGTCTTTTAACAATTAATACTCTTTTCAATGTAGTTTTTCACATAGACTTTCTTTGAATACGTAATATTGAAAAGAATTCTATTAAAGTAGATGTTATACTGAAGTAAATTAATTGGAAAATCACTATATTATGTATTTTGTGTAAAATTTTTACTGTAAAATTTGTTTTAAAACGTAATATACCCTATTTCTTTTAATCGAAAAGAATTTTCGTAGCTAATCACTATTGTTAAATTATTATATAATTTATATTATTAGTCAAAATATTTAAAATATTATTAAATAGAAATAATAAAGACTCAGAGTATTTCTAAAATTCTAAAAGTATATTTATTATTAAATATTCCTAATAATATATAATAATTATGTGAATGTATGTATGTTGTGTCCATTATGTAGGTAATAAAACTATGTAGCACTCTTAGAGATAAATCTCAAAAATTAATTAATTATTTAATTCAAATTATTATCGTGTAGTTCTTTATCATGGGTAGAGGTTAAACAACGTTTTTTTTTTATTAATATTTATATATATTCTGTCCCGTTGATCTTGGTACGTTCTGTTTAACGATCAAAATTTTCATTATATTTTAGCTTATACCCTGACCTAATAAAAGAAAAAAAATACATAGTGACTTGAATTCTCTAGCAAAACTAGTAGGTAGTTTCTGATTCCGCAGATATGAAAATACATTTTTAAACGAATGAAGTCGCGAATATCACTTAGTAATATTATACATATTAAAATACAATACACGATAAAATAAATCTAACCTCGCCCCAGTAGCAGATATGGCTATGGAACAGCTGTCTACTGGGCTAGTCCCAAGCCTGGATAAAGAGGGAGGGTTTTCCTTTCCCCACCCGATCCATTCATCACCCCAACCTCCAACTCTAGTCCAATTCCTTCCTTATTCCCCCCTGTACCCTGACCTATGTCCTGGTGGGACTCACTTCTCTGTCGGTGCTGGTGTGTGCGGAGGCAGAGAGTTCTCTCCTCCATCCGCGGGCATCTGTGGCCGGCGGGGACTGGATCTTATCGGGACTCTACCACTTCCTACCCTATCCAATGTCCTGAATCCTATTCGCTACGAAGCAATGTGGTCCTGCTTCGTGGGCCTGTCATCATAAAATGAATGATGGCAGGTGGGGGAGGGACCACCTACGCTTTTGATGCTGTGCGTAGGGGCCCGTGAGAGGGGATGCAACTGACCTGGTGGCTGAGCGGACAGACGATTCTTCCGCAACACTCCACTTTGGTGTGAATTTCCCTCAAAACGGGAGGCCACTGGTCTAGCCAACCGTGGCAAACCAGCATGACGGTCGGCCCTCAGCTGCCGTGGCAAGAGGGGGGGATTGATGGGGTCTGCAGTCGGCGGTGCACGCCGAACGCTGAATGTATCAACATTGGTGTAGCGATATCTACATAGCGACACACAGCGATATCTATCGAGCCACATACGACGCATCCTACATCGCACTATAGAAATTAACTCTTCGATTGAGTATATATACAAGAACCCGACTACAACCGTTGGGCAGCTGCCCGCCAGACATAACACCCGTCTGGTCGGAGGATCCTCCCTTTGCAATAGTACTTCTACATTGGCTTAGGTGCTGCCGTTCAGGCTCGTGGACAACACAATCACCCTTTCTATATCGGACCAGTAGCCCTGGTGTATAGCAATACATCCCCGTGGTGCGGACTCCGTGGAGGGTGGGGAGCCGGAATGATGAAGTAAAAAAATAACACAATATGGCATATTCTCTTAAAAATCTAGATTTAAGCACACCCCCCTCAGTAGGGGAGGCGGTAAAGGACTTGGAGGCGGCCTTCGCAGTCCCCCAGTCCAATACTGCTGCCTGGACGGTTGTTAAACCGAAAGGAAAAAATAAAAACACAAGAGCTGGGAAAGGAGACTCCGAGCCAACAGCCGGAACTTCGAGTACCCAAGTTCGAGCCCTCGAGGTGGCTAACGTCCCGGAGGGTAAGAACGCTAGAAAGCTTAAGAAGAAACTAAGGAGGCAGCAAAGATGTGCAGGCGAACAACAGGTGGCCCCAGTAACTGGCACCCCTGTTACGAATGCCCCGGGTCCAAGCGCCTTCTACAAACAAAGAAAACAATTTAAATGCATAGAGGTGTCCAATCCAGTACCGCATGCCCCGCTGGCGGGATCGACGGGCTTGCCCGAAGAGACTGCCAGGTCCGATGGTAGCAGAGGTGGAGGATTGGGAATTAAACATGGAAACAGATACAATCGCCGGAAGCGTGCGGCCATAGTGATTTCAAAATCAGCACAGGCCCCGGTCATAAATGAGCCGACCAAAAGAACGCGGATGGACGAGACTATGTCCCCGAGAGGGGATCACAAGAAACTGAAACTAGAAAGCATACGTCGTACCCCTACTACCAGCTATGCAGATATAGTGCAAAACGATCTCTGCGTGGCGGTGGTAAGGGCCGACAATCACCAACTGACTGATGAACAGGCCACCTTAGTCAAAAGGTACCTGGAAAGGCGCATCCTGGAAGATGTTAAAAATCCAGACATCACCTTCTACCCACGCTTCATGGGTAAACCAATCACTGCTGACGGTGCTCTGAAGCTGTGGTGTGAGGATGATGCGTCACTAAGATGGCTAACAGGAGCAATAGATTAACTACCATTAATAACATGTCCTAAACTCAAGGTGATAAGACAGGGTGAGCTCACGAAGAAGGTCCGTGCTGCTATCTTTATCCCCGACAGTACCAACTTCTTGGAGGATACGAGCCTTGTACTTGCAGACCAGAAATAGGCACATGGACAGTATATTCACACAAAATGCAGGATGACGACACGACATCCTCTTCGTCAATCTGGGCATTCCAGAAAGTCTAGTGCCCCTAATAACGGAGAGAGGACGTAGACTAGCTTACAACTTGGGGAACATATATGTGATATTCTATGGAGCAGATGGAACCTTACAAGATGTACCCCACTACACTGGCATACGACTGCGACCGAGTGAACAACCAGGTCCCAGTGGTGTGAAGGTTCCCGACAAAAGTCCCGCTAACCAGCCCCCAATGATATCTTACTCGTCGCCAAAATCCCCTTGCTCCAAGGAACTGGATAAGGCGTGTGAGGAGTTGGAGAAAGTCCTGGATTTGAACTTGGAGTCGGAGGAGGAGGAGGAGGGAAGCCAAAATGGTGGTGATCCAATACCCCTCTAACTTTAGCATCATACAATGCAACCTCCAGCACAGCCTCACTGCAACGGCTAACCTGCGCAGAGTGCTGGAGAAAAACAACAAGACCATAGCCTTAATCCAGGAGCCGTGGATTAGGGCAGGACGCGTATGTGGCCTTAAAAATATAAACGGTAAGTTACTGTATGACAACACTTGTTCTAACCCACGTGCATGTATTTACATACCACGTAATATATCAGCATTACCTCTAACCGAGTTCTGTTGCACAGATCTGACAACTGTTAGACTCCAAGGCGTTCTCGGAGGTGTCACCGAAGACGTGATGTTAGCTTCAGCTTACATGCCCGCTGACGAGGTTATCCCTGCGAAAAACTTCACGGATTTGGTAAGTAAATGTGAACTAAACAATAATCAGCGCATAATCTCAGCTGACACCAATGCGCATCATCCTATTTGGGGTATGTTAAAATCGAACAATAGAGGTGACGATTTGGTAAATTTTCTTTTCACCACCAGCCTCTCCATAGCAAATAAGGGTACGGCACCAACTTTTGTAACGAAGCGCTGCCACACTATTATAGATCTAACCATTGCAACAAGCAATTGCGCTGATTTCGTACAGAATTGGAGGGTATCTGATGAATCCTCCTGCTCTGACCATAGGTGGATCAGATACGAAATAATATTAAACAAAATAATACCAACACCCTCACGCAACCCGCGAAAAACCGATAAGGCGCTGTTTGCAAAATCCTTAAAACAGCACCTAAACACAGGTACAGTGGGAATAAAATTAACAAACATAGCTGAAATAGAAGAAGCAGTCCAACACATAACAATGAGTCTTACCAAAAGCTTTGAAGAAGCCTGCCCTCTCATAGTGTTCAGAGAGAGGGACACGGGCAAGCAAGGCTGGTCAAATAAATTGGATAGGCTTAAACATAAGGTACTGTTATACCCGAAGTATGTACCCTAAAGTGCCAACCTTTCTCTAGTATCACAAAACCATATCCTCCTTAGACCATTCCCAGTATTTAGCGTCAGCACTTCGCCTAGCCCTCTCACGATCCCGTAGCTCATCCTCAGTTCCATCTCAGACCCAGTCCGTGACACTCATAGTCCGTCTTAATTTTAATTCAGTGTTAAATAATTAATATATATCTATCTCGAAATAATTCTTTTTTTTTTAAAAAGGGATTTTTAAAATCCCTTATAACATTTTGGTGGCAGCGGTGGGATACCGGGTCTCTATATATATCCCGGTAACGCCCCAAAATTCATCACGGACTCGAATTAATAAACCCAATAATAAAAGTGCCTAACATCATAAGTGTCCAAAATATTACAAAATTATATAATATCAAAAGTGTTCCACAATAATATAAAGTGCCTAAAATTATAAGTGTTCCGAAAGTGCCAAAAGAAGTGTCCTAAAGTTACCCAGGATCATCTCATCCCAAGTTGCCGTTGTTTAATAGAGCCTTACAGGGGCTCTGCACCAATAGTGGTGCACTCACCGGTGATGACAGTGACCATTGCGGTTACCGTTACTACATCCCGACCTTGGATCAACCAAGGACCAGCCTGTCACACAACAGTGTGTATAACAAAACATGAAGATTATCCTGTAAGTGACTATTTTATTTTACTTTCAATGTGCCGCAGTGATTTCAAGATCTAGTGAAATTCAGTGTTTATTTTAATATGTTCTTCTTTTAGTTATTTCTAAATAATTAATTAAGTTAATTATAACACATCATATTCATAAACATCGTATTCATCCTAAGACCACACGGTCGCGCATCAGCGTATTGAATTTCAACGTCTCTTATCTCTGTACCGGGAACTACATCGAGTTCGCAGTTAGTAGTAAACATATTATAACGTTACGCCGTCTGCTTGATAGGTAGGCAGGCTAATAACTTGACCGTCTATACTTATCTGTTATTTTCATTTGTATTTTATCATAAATTTTAGATATTAATAATAAATATTCACGATGGCTACAAGTAAAAAGGAAGTACCTGAATCCAAAAGTGCACCGTTAACCTTGCTACTTAAATTTATTAAACCCTACGATGGATCACGGGAACGGTTGAACGCATTCATTAACAACTGCGACAGTGCATATTCATTAGCAGATGATGATCAACAAAACTTTGTTCTTAAGTACATACTGAGTCAGTTGGAAGGTAAAGCTGAAATTGCATGTTCCATCAAAGAATTCGAAAATTGGTCCAGTCTGAAAGATTTCCTTAAAAACCAATTCGGTGAAAGGAAGCATTACGCCCATCTTTTAACGGATCTACAAGACTGTAAACAAAGTAACAACGAGACAGTGAACCAATTTGCGTTACGTGTAGAATCGTGTCTATCCCAATTATTAACTGAAATACAAATTTCTAATACCAAGAAAAGCGAATTAGTTGGCCGTCTGGCAGCCATGGAGGACTTGGCACTACACATATTCACTATAGGTTTATATCCGAGAATATCTAACATTTTGAGATGTAAAACCCCTAAAAACTTAAACGATGCTATAAACTTAGCCGTTTCTGAAGAGAAAATTCAAAAAATCATTTACAAAAACATACCAATAAAACCAAGCCGGTCTGAATCAATTTATAGACAACAAAATAATAATAACAATTACCGTAACACAAGGCCATCGACGTCAGGCTATAAACATCCTTCCACAGCTTTTTGTCGATATTGTAAAAAGACCGGGCATATGCTGGAGAACTGCCGCTTACGCGAATACAATAATAAAAAATATGGCAACGGACCACAATCCCAAACTCAAGGCCAAACCTCATTTGACCACAAACAAAAATCCCCATACAACACCAATCCACGTGTAAACCATATCGAAACATCAAATGACCCCGAACCACAAGATAATAATGACGTAACCCAAGACAACCTCGAACACCAACTCTGCGACTATTTAAACGAATAGACGTTCCGCCTAAGCGTCGTGCGGAACGTTTACCAAACAAAACCGACGCAATTAAATCGAAATATCTTGACGGTAAACACGATCACATAAAATACGTTCCTAGAGTTTTTAAAAAGAAAACCATCGAATCAGAAAATGTTTCAAAAACTATTAAACCCATTTTGATTCATAACTCCAAGTCCAACCTTCAAACCAGGGAAATTAATAACAGTAAATTAAAAACTAGCGATCCGATTGAAAACTCAGAACCTTCTACGATTCACGAAATTAATATAAAGGACCGATACTTACCCTGCGTAACCATAAAAACCTCGGTGTCTAGTAGACCCTTGTCGCTCCTCGTCGATACGGGGGCCGGCATATCTTTATTAAAGAAATCCTCTGTGGAAGAAATGCCACAATTATCAGAAAATAAGGTATTAGTCAAGGGGATAACCCCTCAGAAACCCATCAGAAGCATGGGTGATTTCCGGCTAGCCTTATTTCTCGAAAAAGATGAGCCTCTTAGCCATCGATTCCATATCCTTGACGGGATAAATTTACCACATGATGGTATAATAGGTAATGACCTATTCAAACAGTACAAATGTAGGATCGACTATAGTACTAAGTCCATTAATATAAACGGTTCTGTTCTCCAATTACGCTTCAAAGAACCGCAATATGTTATTCCTCCTCGATCGGAAGTTATAATAGAATGCTCAGTAACGAATCCGGAATTGAAGGAAGGCGTTATCGTTGATCAGCATATCGCTGATTCCCTCCTTGTTGCAAATTGTATCGTATCTGTAAAAACAAATAATCGCGTAAACACAACTGTCCTAAATGTATCAGACGATCCTATTCCTATATTATCAAATTTACAATTTACTCTTAGTCCTATTAACTATAATGAATTCCGACAGTTAAATAACACTCACCCATCTTGTAACGATAGGACCAAAGAAGTTCTTAACCAATTAAGGGTGTCTCATTTAAATTCTGAAGAGTCCAATGCATTGTGCGAAATTTGTTCCGAATTCTCAGACATATTTCATTTACCTGATGATAAGTTGACAGCCACTAATGCAGTAAAACACGAAATAAATACTTCCTCTTCGCAACCCATCAATGTTAAATCATATAGATTCCCCGAAGTCCATAAACAGGAAGTTAGTAATCAGATCAATAAAATGCTCGAACAACAGATAATAAAACCCTCTACTTCCCCGTGGTCATCCCCAATTTGGGTGGTTCCTAAGAAGAGAGATGCTTCCGGACAAAAGAAATGGCGGATAGTTATAGACTACCGCAAATTAAATGATATAACCATCGGAGAAACATACCCAATGCCTCAAATTAACGAAATACTTGATCAACTAGGACAAAGTAAATATTTCTCAACACTGGACCTTGCATCAGGATTCCACCAGATAAAAATGTCTCCGTCCGACGCAGTCAAAACCGCCTTTAGTGTTCCCCAAGGGCACTTCGAATTCGATAGAATGCCCTTCGGGCTTAAAAATGCCCCATCTACCTTTCAAAGATTGATGAATACGGTACTCTCAGGCTTACAGGGCGTACATTGTTTCGTCTATCTAGATGATATAGTAATTTATTCAACGGATTTATCTTCACATATCGAAAAACTGACAAAAGTGTTTGTAAAACTTCGTAATTTCAACCTTAAACTCCAACCAGAAAAGTGTGAGTTTCTACGCAAAGAAGTAGCATACCTCGGACACATCATAAGTGACCAGGGTGTGAAACCAAATCCCGAAAAAATTAAGGCAGTAAGCGAATTTCCTGTACCAAAATGTCCCAAAGAAGTAAAATCTTTCCTAGGCCTAGCATCCTATTATAGAAGATTCATATCAAATTTCTCTAAAAGTGTAAATCCATTAACCTCTCTCTTGAAGAAAGACGTTCCTTTCGTTTGGACAAATTCACAACAGTTGGCGTTTGAACAACTGAAGGAAAAACTAATTACCGCACCAATTTTAGCATACCCCGACTTTAGTAAACCATTTGTCCTAACATGTGACGCCTCCAATTTTGCCATATCGGCTATACTATCTCAGGGCGAAATCGGTAAAGATAGGCCCATCGCATATGCATCTCGGACATTAAACAAAGCCGAGTGCAATTATAGCGTCACAGAAAAAGAGTGCCTCGCAATAATTTTCGGCGCTAAAACATTCCGACCCTATCTCTTCGGTCATCGTTTTATTATAGTGACCGATCATAAACCCTTAAACTGGTTGTTTAACTGTAAAGATCCCGGTTCCAGGCTCGTTAGATGGCGCCTGAAACTAGAAGAATATGATTATAGTATTCAATATAAGAAGGGAAAGCTAAATTGTAACGCAGATGCGCTTTCCCGCATTCCCATTGATAATGCTATTAATATAAATCCTGTCCATGAAGATCCGGATATTGTTCCTCAAAATCAACACGACGAATTACCTTTAACAGAAAACCAAAGTATAGATCCATTAGAATGTTTAAACGACGATGACTCCTATACAAAATGCCTAAAGAATCTTAGTAGTAAAGAATTTAAATCAAACACAAACATTCACGAACATAGTAACAGCATATTAACCTGTAAAAGTAAAATTATTGTAATCCCGACATCCATAGACATGGATGAGTCAAACCACTTCATAGATGACATATTAGGTAATTTAACAGATAGTAGTGAGATAGTTAATCAGGAAAGAATTCTACATTCGTATTTAAAATTTGAACATGAGAACAAAACCTACTACTTTTTATTCACAAAAGTTCATCATTTTGACAAAGCCGATTACGAAGACATTTATAAGAGCCTTAAATGTCTAAGAAATGACCTAATAATAAACTATCCAGAAGAAATTAATATAGCTATAACAGATTTTAAAAATCCTTTTGATCAATACCAACTTATTAAAACTGTAATATATTATTATATCTTTTCAATAACACAAAAATTTCTGTAAATATTTATAAAAACACTTTGATTTACCCTACACCGTCGGAAATTATAAAAATTCTAAGAGAAAATCACGATCTACCTATAGCCGGTCATTTAGGCTCAGTCCGAATGTTAAAGCGTATTCAGGAAAGATTCTATTGGAAAAATATGAGAAGTGACGTTGAACAATATGTAAAGAAATGTGAATTATGTCAAACAAATAAAGCTTTAAGGAAAACCAACCGGGCCCCGATGCAAATCACGAGTACTTCCACACAATCTTTTGAACGCATTGCCCTGGATATCGTAGGACCATTACCAGAATCTGGTAATGCCAAACTCAAATACATACTTACACTGCAGGACGATCTAACAAAATTCTCAGTTGGATATCCTATATCCAACGCAACTGCTGAGGAAAGTTGTGAATGCCTCGTGCATTTTATTTCACTCTTCGGAATACCAAAATTTATTTTGACTGACCAAGGCACTAATTTCACGGCAGATCTATTCAAACAAACTTGCAATTTCCTTAAAATCAAACAGCTTTGGTCCACTCCTTACCACCCCCAAACTCAGGGTGCTTTGGAAAGGAGCCACTCAACTCTTAAGGAGTATTTAAAATCGTTTGTTGACGAAAACCAAACAAATTGGCCCCGTTATGTTTACACAGCAATGTATTCATACAATACGAGTACTCATAGTACAACCAACTTTACTCCCTATGAGTTAATACATGGCCATAAAGCATTCATTCCTAATTCTGTGTATGAAAATGCCCCTGATGTTACATATCACGACTATATTCGTATTCTACAACACAGATTAAATTATTCCCGTCAAAAGGCTATAGAGAATATTCTAAAATGTAAAGGTATCTCAAAACAATATTATGATCAAAAAACTAAACCGAAGAAATATAAGGTAGGTGATTTTGTCTTTATTAAAAACCATTTAAGACTAAGAAAAGCTCTATCCCCGGTTTGGAAGGGACCATACCGAGTGGTTAAAATCCACGGCAACAACACACTCTCAGTCCTGATCAACAGGCGTCATGCTCGTCACCATTATGACGAGATCAAGTTAGCCGAGACCACTTAGGGTTTAAGAAAATCCACATTCTTTCACCGTGACATCAGAAGCCGCTTATCTAGGCAATATTATCAAATAATCCAATTGTATATTTTATTTCAGAATGGCCATGAGCCTTTACGTTGTCCAATCAGCCCTCATCGAAACAATTTCGAGGAGTCCCGGTATTTATTTTGATCCAATAGGACATGCTCGATTTTCGGATGAGGAATTAGTCGACCTCTCCTATATTCAGCCACACATTGATAATATCAACAGCATTATAGGTACTACCCGTTTCCTGTGTCAACAAAACGACGTTATATTAGACTCAGAATGTCATAATATTTTAGAACCTCTTACGTCTCGGTATACTGATATAGTTAAAGATTATAATTTCATATCGCATTTACTACCCGTACTATCGAAAAGATCCGCATGGATATCCGGCATCGGTACTATTTTTAAACATGTTATTGGTACTCTGGATGAAGACGATGCACTTAGATATGACAACGCTATTCAAATTCTAAATAGTAACAATAAGAAATTAGCCAACTTACTGAAATATAACACGTTAATTACCAGTACCGCGTTAAAGAGCTTCAATGAAACCATATCTATTATAAATTTAAATGAAGCACGTTTGAATAACGCTGTCGAAAATTTAAGTTCTAATTTAAGAAACCTAAGTTTAGCGTCTAATAAGTTAATTATAATGTCAAATTTTAATCAATTGTGTAACAGTTTATCTTCCGCTTTGTTAACTTTGTCGTTTAAAATGGAAGATTTGCAGAATGCAATTATGTTTACTAAAAGCCATGTTCTTCACCCATCTGTACTTACACCTAAGGAATTGTATTATGAATTATTGAATAATATTAGATACTTACCCAGATCGCTGGAACTTCCTGTAAACTTAGATTTAGAAAATATTCATGTTATTATAGATATAAGTGAATTAAGTACCCACTATGCAAGTAAACGAATAATATTTGCTTGCAAAATCCCGCTGGTAACTCATAAAATTTATGATGTTTATAAAACCATCCCTATACCATTACCACACGATGTTGAAAAACCAGTTTCGTATTCATTAATTATCCCTACTTCTAACTATGTAAGTATTAGTAAAGATAAATCTTATTATTGTTATATGGATAGCTTAAAAATGTGTAAAGTAATTCCAAATAGTATTTATATTTGTAAAACTGTAACAGAATATCCTGTGAATACAAACCCCACCTGTGAAACAGAACTGATGTTAAAAGTATTAGACTCCTTACCGGATCAATTTAATCCTAAATTTATTAATGGTGACATCGACATATGGCATAGGCTTAACAATAACCACTTTCTGTATGTCCAATCAAAGGTATCCAAGTTAACAGTCGATTGTAATGCTAATATAACGGAATTCAAAATATCAGGCACAGGATTTTTAAACTTACCTTCTAATTGTACCGCCATATGCCGAAATACAGAATTATCCGGTAAATTTAATATTAACATTAATGTGAACCCTGTAAGATCCGATTTCAATATTATTACTGATGTTTGTTGTAATATTAAAAGACTAGATTTAACTAACATACCACCTATGAAAATTGTAGGAACAAACTTGGATAAGTTAAAGGATTTAGATATTGTTACTAATCAAATTTTATCCTCAATAGATAAACTGTCAGAAGATCCAAATTACCTTTTAGAATACAATTCAACTTATCCAATTTTAACATATTGTACACTTGTATTGATTATAGCTATAATTCTATTGATACTATATAAGAAATTTTACCAAACCCTAACTTCCTTCAAAACCTCACGAACCACAGTCCCTGGCCCTGATGTTGAGGAAACAACGGAAATTTCCGTTCCTCGTTTAAGAACATCATGTTAAAACTTTGCACCTTACTGCAAAAGTTTTCTTTTACGTGGGGGGCTGTTATACCCGAAGTATGTACCCTAAAGTGCCAACCTTTCTCTAGTATCACAAAACCATATCCTCCTTAGACCATTCCCAGTATTTAGCGTCAGCACTTCGCCCAGCCCTCTCACGATCCCGTAGCTCATCCTCAGTTCCATCTCAGACCCAGTCCGTGACACTCATAGTCCGTCTTAATTTTAATTCAGTGTTAAATAATTAATATATATCTATCTCGAAATAATTCTTTTTTTTTAAAAAGGGATTTTTAAAATCCCTTATAACAGTACGCAGACTATTTAACAGAGTTAAGAATACATATGATGACAAGGATTGGGACGAATATAAGAGGGCGCAAGCCGAATATAAGAAATGTATTCGTCGCAAGAACCGTCTTAAGTGGAAAAACTTTTGTACTAACATAGAAGCAAACGGTAAAGCTAACAGAGTTAGGAAGATTCTAACTGCTGAACCAAACCGGGAAATTAGGTCATTAAAAAAGCCTGATAACACCTATACTGCAACAATAGCAGAAACACATGAACTTCTACTACAAACATATTTCCCGGAATGTCGCATAGACAAAACTGCCGACTAGCAATTGACCAACGCTATTACGCCCACGGAGGCAGACTGGTCAATTGCACAAGAGGTTATTACTGGCAACAAAGTAAACTGGGCAGTAAACACGTTCCAGCCATACAAGTCGACAGGCATGGATGGTATTTTCCCGGGCCTCTTAAGGTGGGGTGCACCTCACCTCAACGAGACGCTTACAGCTATATTCAAGGCATGTTTAGCGTTCCGTTATGTACCATTGACGTGGAGAGAGGTCAGGGTTATATTTATACCAAAACCAGGCAAAAGCGACTATACTGAAGCTAAAGCTTATAGGCCGATCAGTCTGACGTCTTTTGTACTTAAGACACTAGAAAGACTATGCGATCGGCACATAAGGGACAATATACTCATAGAAGGAGATATAATTAACAAAACACTCTGTCTAGCTGCTTTCTTAGATATTGAGGGGGCGTTCGACAAAACAAATTTTAATAGCATCAGTGTAGCCTTGCAGAAGCATGGAGTAGATACAACTTTGGTTGATTGGATCATTAATATGCTAAAACACAGAGCGGTACGGGTTAACGTACGCGGTGAGACTAGGGGTGTGGTGGCAGGAGGTTGTCCACAGGGCGGAGTCCTGTCACCATTACTATGGAACCTGGTGGCAAATTATCTAGTCACCAAGCTTAACGCCCAACGCTTCTTCACGGTAGGCTATGCAGATGATCTTGCCATACTCATTTCAGGTCACTTTGCGAGTGTGGCATGCAATATCATGAATAATGCATTAAAGATCGTAGAAACTTGGTGTATAGAAAACGGATTAACCGTGAATCCAAATAAAACAGTACCAGTTGTGTTTACAAACAAACGAAACTTAGGAACGTATCGACTTCCACTCCTGTTCGAAACACAACTAAAACTGTCTGAGGAAGTCAAATACTTAGGTATACATTTGGACAGTAAACTGATTTGGGCGAAACATTTTGAAAACAAAATAAAGAAGGCCACAATATCATTTTGGCAACGCCGCAGAATGATAGGCAAAACATGGGGCCTCAGCCCAAAAACTACCCTGTGGCTTTATAACAGCGTAATAAAACCGTCTTTAACATATGGTGCCCTAGTGTGGTGGACAAGAACCAAACAGATCACTACAATTAATAAACTTCAGAAGTTCCAGAGACTGGCATGCGTTGCAATAACAGAATGCATGCGGACTGTCCCTACGGCAGCACTTGAAGCCCTGACTGGCCTGATGCCCTTACACCTTCAGGTGCAACAAGAGGCAGCTATGGCTACCTACAGACTCTGGGCTTTACAGCTGTGGGAACATGGTGCTCGGGTACATCACACTACTATCATGGAAGACTATGCGGAGTACAATCCACTGCTTTTGTCCATCTATGATAGAGTACCCAAGAACCACAAATGTTCGAAAAGCTTTAATATTCAAATGCACGAGGAGCCGACTGATAGCTCCAATATACACGAAATTAGAATATACACTGACGGGTCTAAGACGAATACTGGTACCGGAGCGGGTACCTTCTCGGATGACCTTAATATCCACAAAACAACAGCACTAGGTAAATACAACTCCATCTTCCAAGCGGAATGTGTTGGGATAATCCAAGCTGCTACTGCAGTACTACACAGAGAGGTAACTGGATACAACATCAGAATCCTCTCGGACAGTGCGGCAGTATTACTGACACTGAACAGAAGAGAACAGAACTCAGGATTAATTACACAATGTCACCATCTGTTGGAAGAAGTAAGTAAAACCAATAGGGTCACTCTCCAATGGATTAAGGGACACAGTGGATCCAGAGGTAACGACGAAGCTGATAAACTTGCAAGGGGGGGCTCTGAGATGCAAGTGGCAGAACCGGAGCCAATTATCCCCCTACCTTTTAGCCAAGTCCGCTCCTGGACCCGGGAGCGAACCGCAAAACTGTATGAAAACTACTGGGCAAGTATACAGTAGGCACTCGAAGGCGGCTTTCCCGGTTTTAAATCCGAGATACTCCAGAAAACTACTCAGCCTGAAACGTGACAAAGTCCGACAAATAATCGGTATTGTCACAGGCCACTGCTCACTTAATAAGCATTTATATATACTGGGTGTTACAGACAGTCCTCTGTGTAGAGGGTGCTTGACTGCAGAAGAGACAGCCGCGCACGTGCTCCTGGAGTGCAGTAGCGTGACGTCTCAGCGAGCACACCACCTTGGGACGCCGAGGACGACCAGGGAGGCCTGCGCCGGCATAGGCGAGCTGTTGGCTTTCCTGGAGGACATCGGGTGGCTGAACTAGCAAAAATCCACCCGACACGCAAAAAGGGCCCGCCAGAGGCCTAGTTGCGGAAAACTAGTCCGTCATCAACTATCAACTAAAATAAATCTATATATTATGTTTTTGCAAAAAAAAATTGACACTTTAAGCGAATATTGGTGTGAGTTCTTTTCTAAATATGTTAAGTATATTAATATCGTTAATATACAATTTTAAATTTTTCAGTTTCCAATCAAGACTCGATATTGGGTGTTCTGCCATTTTATCATATATATGGATTATCAATAATAATGCTCCAAAAATTATCAGTAGGTTTAAAAGTGGTGACATTACCTAAATTTCAACCAATAACTTTCCTTTCGGCTCTTGTGGAACACAAAATAAATTTACTATGCGCTGCACCTCCCATCGGTAAGTTGTACTTATGTGTATCTCTGTATAACTATAAGAAGCATCTTATGAAAAGTAATTTCAGTATTATTCAGTAATGGTAGAAAAAGTATTACCGATAAATTTCCAAATATTAATTCCTAACTTTAATAATAGTAATAATTTTATTTTTAAACACAGCAATGTTCTAACCACTTAATTATAATCTAACAAATAGGTATTATTGATAAAGAAAATCTTATGAATTTTCTAAATAATAGCTTTTATTATCACGATAAGATGAAGAACAAGATGTCACGTGTAATTATTATGCATACAACGAAATTGTATTTTAAACTCTTTTATACATTCATTTAAATGAGTGTAGTAAAAGGAAATTATTGTTAGTTAACATCAAGAAATGAAAAGGGATCGCAAATGGATATTCAGATTTACGCGACAAGAAATTATAGATAGTTGGAGAAGTCAAGTAAGAAAAGACAGAAGCATAGATCTAACATTTTAAAAAAGTGTGAAAAAAAATCATTACATACCAAAGGCATGATGGTGACTAGATTAGACGTTCTTTAGAATAATAATAATAATAATTTGTAATATTAAAAGCTAAAAATGTGTATCGAAACAAAATTATGTAACTTTCATATTTAATGCCTAAAGGACCTTATATTTTAACGTGTTAAAGATTGTCCAATAATAGCTAAGTATATTATTCGTGTATTATAAAATTATTATTTTGTTTTTAGTTCTGTTTCTGGGATCTTATCCACATATAAATAGAGAACATTTAGAATCAATCAAAATTATCACATGTGGTGCAGCACCAGTGCCAAAGAATGATATCATCAAAGTTCTTGAAAGAGTAAAGGTAAAAGAACATTGTTAATTTCAGGCTTAAATTTTATTAAGTAATTAATATCTTGTAGGAGAAAAATATGAAATGGTATTTTTTCCGTGGACATTACGTTTGTCTGTATATTTGTTAATACTAATGGCAAAGTTAGTATGCACTAGTATCCAATATTACCTGATTTTGCATACAGTATAGTTCGAAATAGCGGCAACTATAGTCGTACAAGTTCGTGCGCGACCGTCCTATGTATATGACAGACGTTAGCGGGGACGAGGTACAGTTGACGACAATGGGGGCGAATAATGTAGCGGGGAAGAGAAGCGCGTGCAATAGCGAGCAATTCACAGTACACTGAAGTAAACAGTATAACGTCATCATACAAACTGCCGAAACAAAATCTAGGTAAACCTCAGTACAAAATAGTCGCTATTACGCAATTTATAATTTAATACTACTTACTTTCAAGAATTTAAAATTGTTTTTGATTTATTTAAATTTAAGCAAAAAATGTACATTCCCTTCTAACTACCTCACAATCACTTTTGTAACTACATAGAAATAAAACCAAAGTAGAAATAATTTAAATTAAAAGTCACAAAATTTCTAGTACATAATATATATTGATGAAAACATAATAATGACATTTTATTAAAGCACTATCAAATACGTAAGTATGTAATCCATGAAATACAGTCAAAGGGCAGCCCTAGTGCATGATAATCTGCCGATCGGCTTTACGTAATTATTTCAAGAATGCTGCCGAGTGAACATACTGTTTAGTGTACTTGTTACCGACGCATAGGGCTAGGCGTGATGATAGAGATAATAAATAATAAAGTAATCATAATTGTAGATATAAGTTGTAGGGACTAAGAATTTATATACACAATCAGTGATTTAATGTTTTGAATAGAAGGTTATAACTTGTAGGTATATAAGAATAGTAAATAACTTATGAAAATGCTTATAATATCGTATTTATTAACCCTTAATGTTATATTTAGTGTTTTTATGTAGGTATTGATGTCTGTGATAAATTAAGATAGGTTTCATAGTAATTTGATAGATATTTTTAGAGAAATTAGCGATTTATTGTAAATTGTATAGAGTAATAATAATAATACAGACAGGGACAGCAATAGTGTAACCGCGGCGCGCCATGACGGTAGCGTGACATGACCATATTTGGTAATGTTAGAATAGTAGAGAAATAGACGCTATCGCTCCGTCTCGCTCCAACAGTGAAATAAAAGAAGGGCTGTTTCGGCCTACCGGCACACACAGGTGCCACAAACTGAAGAAAGAAGACTCAAGACTACAAGAAATAGTATTAAGAACATAATATTAAGAAGAATTATTGTATTTTGAGAAGAATTAATACAGCGAAATTTTATTGTGGTATCTGTGTGTCATTGTCTTCAAGTGTTCAACACGCCAGCGACCCAGTCTCCTCTTCGCTTCTGTGCTACGCCAGCGCCAAGCCTACAGGAAGGCACCTCACTGCGTGTGTACCTTAATGTTTCGCCCTCTTCACGCCTGGTAGGTTCGGGCATGAGCAGGGTTTGTCACACGTAGTGAGAGGGGCTTGTACGCACTGGTGTCCAGACAGCTGGTTACCGTAGCGTGTATTCGCCGCCGGTTATACAGAGTTCGAGGGAATCGTTTCCGACGCTTTCGCGCTCTCGGTGCGCGGTCCCGCTCTGTATTGTTGATGTCGCACATTTGTAACGGGTAACGCCGTGCCCGTATTAGTACTGTAGTGACGTAATGTCGTGTTACCTCGCCCCTCCAACGTCTTTCACATGGAATGGTCGCGCACGATTTTTTTCAACCTTTATAATAGACGAATAGTTGCAAAATGCAAATATCACTAAAAAACCAGTAGGTACACTGGCTAACCCCAATACGCTTATCATAGAAAGAATTTATTGCGATGGGTTTGGTATCATAGTGATTGTACTTTATCTTGTAAATCATAATCCTACTAATCTACTACTGATTTAAACGTATTAAAATATGACACTTGATATTATTTACTTTTTTTATTACTTTTAGCATAAAATAGATTTTATGCAAATATACGGTTTGACAGAAACTTCGCCATTAGCGACTGCTATGTTGCCTCGCAGTGAAGCCTACACTACCGCCGGATTCACCGTCCCAAATACTGAGTTAATAGTAGTTGACTCTAATTTACACAGCCTGGGGCCGAATGAGGTAGCTTTGTTTAAATCAAATATGTAAAACATGTATTTATATTTAACATTGAACTATTGATAAATAAAAAATCCTAGACGTACATGCCACATCCATAAATATTAATTATTAGCTGTGCTCGCAATTTCGTCCGCGTGGTGTATTTTGTGTATTCAAAAGCAGGAACAAAATAAAAACCTTACGATCACACCTTACGATATTTGACCGGTATAAACTTTGAGAATACGCAACTAAAATTATTTTAAATGTTTAAATTCCTTTACGAAAAGCCAATTATATTTTATAAATTTATTTTTGTAAACCGTTAATATCCAATGAATAATAATAATGGTTTATAGAAAGTATGACCGTTTAATTTAATTTAAGAAAAATCTTGATAGCGCATACACTAAACAAAGAAACGAATCGTAGAAAATTTAGATTGAATAGATACTTTTAATTATTTTAAACTTAATAAAAAAAATTTAAATATACCTAAAAACATTTAAAAATAACAAAACCCTCAACTATCACGATCATGACTATCGCCATATAACGATCACCATTTCATAACGACGGTCACTGTCGACGGTACCACCTCGACTGTAGTAAAGGCACGCACTGCTAGTATAAAAATAAATTGATAAAAATCATATTATTGACTTTAGTATACAAAATATGTAATACAATAGATAAGTAATATATTGTATGAAATGGTTCATGGTTCCACGAAAAATGAGATAGACTTCATCATGACCACGAAGAGGCAAATATTCAATGATGTCACTGTGATCCACAGAGTGAAAACCGGCAGTGATCACCGAATGGTTAGAGGCACATTGAATATCAATCTAAAAATAGAAAGGTCTCGCCTGATGAAGTCTACGCTCCGACCCTGTAATGCTCAACTCCAAAACCCCGAGAGCTTTCAACTCGAATTGAAAAACCAATTCGATTGCCTAGATAGTTGCGTCTCCGTAGATGATATTAGTGATAGGCTGGTAGAAACTGTCCATGCGGTTGGGTCCAAGTTCTTTAAAACTCACCGTAGTAATAGGACCCAAAAGATATCAGATCAAACAAGAACCTCATGGCGGATCGGCGTGATATGGCGCTGCAGTCTTCCGATGACGCTAAGTCCTATAGGTAGGTCAATAGATCTATTCATAAATCCTTGCGACACGATGTCCGGTCTTACAATACCAAAAGTATTAAAGAGACGATAGAGCGGAATAAAGGCTCCAAAGTGTTCGCAAGGAATGCATCTATTGGGCAGAGCCAGTTGACGAAGCTGAAAATGGATGATGGCAGCGTAGCGTCCACCAAGCCAGAGGTATCAAGGGAGATCGAAAGGTTCTATGGGCAGTTATATACCTCGTCAACTAAGCCTGTTACCAGCCCGGCTAAAGATCCGAGAGCCGGGCTGACCCGACACTATACCGAAGATATCCCCGACATCACCATGTATGAGATTAGGATGGCCCTTACACAGCTTATGAACAACAAGGCGCCGGGTGATGACGGAATTACATCAGAGCTTCTTAAAGCGGGTGGAACACCGGTACTTAAGGTCCTGCAGAAGCTCTTTAATTCCGTTATACTCGAGGGTAAAACGCCGGAAACGTGGGGCGGCAGCATGGTGGTCCTGTTCTTCAAGAAAGGTGATACAACCTTATTGAAGAACTATCGGCCCATCACGTTGCTGAGCCATGTTTATAAGCTATTTTCGAGGGTCATCACGAATCGTCTCGAGCACAAGTTTGATGACTTCCAGCCTCCCGAACAAGCCGGTTTCCGAAAAGGCTTTAGCACCGTAGACCACATCTATACGCTGCGGCAGATTATACAGAAGACTGAGGAGTATAATCTGCCTTTATGCTTAGCGTTCGTGGACTACGAAAAAGCCTTTGATTCGGTCGAAACCTGGGCAGTGTTGCAGTCTCTCCAGCGGTGCCGTATTGACTATCGATATATCGAAGTGTTGAAGTTCTTGTACAACAACGCCACCATGTCGGTCCGAGTACAGGAGCAGTGCACGAAGGCAATTCCTTTGAGAAGAGGCGTTAGACAAGGAGACGTAATATCTCCGAAACTGTTTACCGCCGCTCTAGAGGACGCCTTCAAGCACCTGGAATGGCAAGGACTCGGCATCATTGTCAATGGCGAGTACATCACTCACCTTCGATTTGCTGCCGACATCGTAGTCATGGCAGAATTGCTGGAAGATCTTGGCACAATGCTCGATGGCCTCGACAAAGTTTCTCAACAGGTGGGCCTTAAAATGAACATGGACAAGACGAAAATCATGTCGAATGTCCATGTGGTGCTCACCCCAGTATCGGTTGGGAACTCTTGTCTAGAAGTTGTTGAAGAATATGTCTACCTGGGACAAACAGTCCAGTTAGGTAGGTCCAACTTTGAAAAAGAGGTCAGTCGACGAATCCAACTCGGCTGGGCAGCGTTCGGGAAACTGCACGACGTCTTCTCGTCCAAAATACCTCAGTGCCTCAAGACGAAAGTCTTTGAACAGTGTGTGTTGCTAGTGATGACATATGGCACAAAGACGTGGTCGCTCACTGTGGGCCTCGTAAGAAAGCTCAAGGTCGCTCAGCGAGCTATGGAGAGGGCTATGCTTGGTGTTTCTCTACGAGATCAAATCAGAAATGGATTAGCAAGTTGCAGTGGCAGTGGGCGGGGCACATAGTTCGGTGAACTGACGGCGGTTGGGGCAGAAAAGTTCTCGAGTGAAGACCACGCACCGGAAAGCGCAGCGTAGGACGGCACCCCACTAGATGGAAAGACGACATAATAAAGGTCGCTGGGAGCCGTTGGGTGCAGGCCGCACAAGATCGGTCGCTCTGGAGATCTATGGGGGAGGCCTATGTTCAGCAGTGGACGTCCTGCGGATGAAATGATGATGATGATGATGATGATGATATTGTATTACATATTATTATTATTATCATACATACATAAATCACGTCTATTTTCCAACGGGTAGGCAGAAACAACGAACTTGCACTTGCTACGATCCTGGCATACATCTTTCGGTTCTTCAACATTCATCAATCTTTCATGCGTGCTTGTTGGTTTAGAATACTAATTTTCATTCAACTCGTCTTATAAATCTGTTTAGTTACTCTTCTTTCATTCATCCTCTCAACATGCCCAAACCATTTGTTTTAAGCGTCCCTTTCTCAATCCGTGAGATTATATCTTCTTTCACACCAAAAAGTTCTCTTATCACACTATTTCTTATCTTATCACTCAGTTTCACTTCTAACACACCATTTAGCGCTCTCATTTCTACTGCATTTACTTTCACTTTATTATTATTATTCAGAGTTGTTATTAAAATGTTGTTTATTTCAATATTTCTAGGCAGGTGAACTCCTCATACGAGGACCACAAGTAATGAAGAGATACAGAAATAATCCAGAAGCAACCAAATTAGCTATTATTGATGATGGTTGGTTCAGATCTGGTGATCTTGTAACAATTGGTTAAGACGGAGCTGTTACTATTGCAGATAGATTAAAAGAATTAATAAAGGTACGACATTATAAAATTGTGATATTGTAATTTAAGTCAAATATAGAACCGCGATTAGGACTTATAAATTTTGCATGGATGAAAGTAATTATAACTGTACGGTAGGATAAAATAAACAACATAAAATAGGCCTATATTCTGACAAAACACGCTCTCTACATTGAGTTACACAAAAGGAGCATATTTTTGTTTCAATTTTTTTTTCACTTTTTGTTTATTTTTAGGTCAAAGGCTACCAAGTACCACCGGCAGAATTAGAAAACGTTTTGATGGAACATCCTGATATTTTAGACTCTGCTGTTATCGGTGTTCCTTATCCTAGATATGGAGAAGTTCCTAAAGCCTTTATTGTATTAAAAGATGGACGTAATGTGGAAACTCGTGAAGTTTTCAATTCTGTAGCAAATAGAGTTGCAGAATATAAGAGGATAAAAGAAATAATGATTTTAGATAATCTCCCAATGAATCCGTCTGGGAAAATATTAAAACTAGTATTGAAAGATAAATTTGGTAAAATTTCTGTGTGATGGTTCCAGCTGTAATGTAAAGTAGATATCACGCTAGTCTACAGTAGAGTATCATAAATCTCTGGCTATAAATAAACATAGATAGAAAAGACGGTGTGGAAGAAGGTTAAATTACTCTTGGGTCTTAATTTATTTACAGTACGTTTAGCTAATGCCAAAAAACGACGTGTGGTGTTGGTTATTATAGTGGTTTAAATTCTATAATGTTCGATAGGCGCGATTTACATACAAGTATAATGACGTCAAAAAATATATTTCACTCTCTTTTATGTATGTGAAATTTATGAAATCTATTAAAGGTCTTTTTTACAGTCTGTTACCTTAATAAAGTATAAGAACCAGTGTAGTAATAAAATAAAAGGAGTTGGTGATTTTTATACAAAAAACACGTTATAAATAACGGATAAATCATTTTATACTTTTTTTGGTATGATTACTTTTAAACATTATAAATTAAATAAATTATTTTTGTTGGGGTAGGAAATAAATTGTTTTTAATCTATAATTGTCAAGGTTTAACACAATAAAGTTAAATGAAAAATGTTTAATAAATAATTAAGACAATATATTATTAAACCCGCGACGCCAATAATAAATCAATGTTATAAAGAATAAGTCGAAAAATAGTACTTTCCTGTCTGTAATACAGCATAATAGCAAGTACATTACCTCGTATCCTATGATATTTACCCGGTTATTTGGGACATCGGTTGCAAAAAGTGTTGAGTCACGTACTTTCTTAACTACTGAAGTTTAGCGATGTATCCGTATGAAGCTAGCAAACGTGGTAGACTGGGAATTCTATTAAAACAATGTATGATGAATAAACTCTATTTTGTGCGATACCGTATTATTTTTTATATTAATAATTTTTTAAACATACGTATGGTTTCCTAAACAAAAACTAAAACAGTTAAACAGTAAACTAAAACTTTAGTAATGTATATTTACTCTGAATTCAAAGCTTATAAATAGCACAATCAATTATTATGACATATAAATTGATAATAATGACAATTTTATTGTCCTAAGAGACAAATTAATTTAAAAAGAACAACATATTATTATTATTAAAGTTTATTATTAAGTGAAACAAGAAACAGTGCTCGTTTGAGCGAATTTTCTATCATGACAGCAACAGGCCAACAACATAAGCACATTACTAAATTGGTCTGGGAAAGAGGAACCCGCTTAAGTCGTATTGTTTTAGTCCTACCACTTTGGATGTCAACCCCCACTTACACCGAAACGCACAAAAACGACAACAGAAAGAAATGAATCGCTCCCTCAACAACACTGGAAAATATAAATTTGTATTTATTATTGCTTGAAGTGGTGATGATATCATGGGCTGACATGGGTTAGAATCTTGTGCATTCGGTAAAAGTCAATGTCATGGTATTAGTGCATTTTATAACGCAGAATTAGATCAAATTGAATTTGTACCAAAAGCACTTACCGATGTACTTCAACAGCCACTCTTGAAGGTCAGTAAGTATCATTTCTAAGTTTAGCTTTATTATCATTTAACATCAAATGTTGATTATAAAAACTATTGTAAATAATATTATTAACTCGCTTTTTAGTTTGTCTGTTTTGTTCGGTACAGGGTCTGCATTTGATTTTAAGCTAACATCTTGATGAGCTAAATAATACAAATCTTATTCAGAGCTGAATGACAACATGCAACACTAATTTGCTTTCTTACCTGTTGGTTTGCCTGTGTCTGTCTGGAACAAATTTTTCAATCGATTTTAAACCAACTTGACACATCTCTCTATCATAACCTCATCAAGATGTTTAAAATTGATTGCTAAATTTAGTACACGTGAGACTAAATAACAGAAAATATTTTTTTACATAAAAATGCCTTTTTGATATACTACGTTTTATAGCAAAATTAAAATTGTAAATTATATTGAATTATATTTAAAATAACGAAATACGTGAAGCGCATCCAATATACGAACATGTCGAGAATGTAGTTGTCGTTAAGAAAACTAACAAAGTTTATATAATTTCCAGTGCTTAAAGCATTGACTGAATTGCTAGAGAGTTAGGAGATCTATTCATGCATCAATTATCTATTATGTTATATAGCTATGCATAATTTATTATGTAGTGCATAAATAATTATTTTAAAACATTCTAGTGTTCCATCATTAGTAATTGTGATTAAATTTTGTTTAGATATGATTATATGAATTTTATGTTAATTGTCATAGTTATAGTAAGGATACAATTAATATAATATTTTGATATACCTATATAGAGATAAAATTATAGTTGACACGCACCTGTGTAAATATTTCCAAACGGATAAACCCCTCCCACAGTCCTAGTTAACCCGTCGCCATTTCTGAAAGTATAATGGGATCGCGGATTTAACTAAAGTTTTAATTAGTTGCAATAGTGAATTGGAAAAGTACTGAACGGGCTTTTCGAATGTGCTACCATATTTGAATTTAAAATTGGCATTTTCGTTTTGTGGTGAGGATCACTCCTTTTTCACGTATTTTCATTTTTATTCAGTAGAAGTACTTATTTATTAGATTTTTGTATTCCAAAAGTGTAGCATTTAAAAAATTTAATCGTTGATAAATCAAATCAAAAGAAGTACGTAATATCATTTCACAATTTTAACCCATCTCAGGGTTTCCTTAATTTCTATAGAACCTGACTAAAAAAATAAAGTGCCCAAATCTCGGCTTGGGCAACAGCCGTAGTTGCAATTATGTCACGAACTGGCTAATGCCTTATTCGTAGAAATTTGATCTAAACTAAATTAAACATATATACATGTCCCTGTCTCCTGGGAGGAAGGAAAGAACTTGTGTATATGTATTAAATTTAGTGATCTGTCGATTTTTGTCTAATATAACTAGTACAAAAATTAAAAAAAAAGGTCCCTTACAGAACCTATTTTTCTGTGTGGGGTGTAGTGTAATGGTGTTTGTTGGTTGCTAATGAATACAAGTGCAGTACCAAGTGTATCGCGTGAGCGGCTGCTAGACTCAAGGGCTCCACATCGAGGGAACGGTCCTAGGCTTGAGTTACCGCAGGAAGAGAAATCATTCACCACTCATTCAGTCAATTAGTTCATCAGTCAGTCAGTCTGGTCAACCGTTTCGGAAATTATATGAAACAAAAAAGATAGACAAAATTTAAAAAAAAAAATGATGTTTTGTTATAATTACAGTATATACTTTCATATGCATTTAGTAAAAAGATGTTATTTTGAAATTACAAACAGATACTTCAATTTTATTTATCTGTGTATATAGAAGAAGTAACAAGACTTTGTTAGAAAATTCAAGTATACACAAATATATTATAAATAATAAATAAATAAATTCTTATTGTATGCTTAAAGTATAATGTCAGACTTGACGTTTTTGTTATAATATAATGGATGTTCAAAGTTCAAAATAATCCCTCCGGCTTTATTTATCACGAAACTCACAAACTTGGTTTCACCCATTAACGTGATATTTAAAAAAAAACGATCGGACGCCTCATTGGTGGATAGTTTTAACGAGGTTCCCGAAAACAATAAGCTTTCCTCAAAACTTTCCCAAACAATTTTCATCATTTCAATACCCTTTTTCAGGAGGATTCAATACAGTCTGAAACTGAAAATAGTTTGGTTTTAAGCTTGGATAATGAATAATGGCCGAGAGTGGTCTGTCTATACTTTGGCGTTGAATAATCACTTTTATTATTAAAAGTTTATAAAAATAGTTGAGCCCTAACCAGAGAGTGTTTTTTTACGCTGTTGAATAAAATTGAAATTTCAATAGCTATTACAAAAGGTGTTATTATTTAAAAATATATATATTTAATCAAAAGTATCTATATATTAATATAAGATGGGTGATTACCAATCAATCAGTACATGTATATATCCACCAACAACGAATAAAGTCCTAATTAATGTAACATTAGACAACTGAATTATGTACTTTTAAAATTAGACTATGCAAATTAAAATCATACTAAGGGCGGCTTGAACCAATTTCTTAAATCATATTGGGTTGCAAAATTATATTTAACTTTTCAAAAGAACTGAAAAACTTATTACTTAAAATAGATTGAAATAAATAACTATCCTACGAAATCGTCTTATTAATGGAAGTGATTAATTAAAATATTTTTTGTTGTATATAAAGGTAATTTTTAAATTTTGTTACCATAGAATTAAAAAGCATAAACTTTGCTCAAATATTAAGAAACTTTTATGTGGTGGATTTTGCAGGATTTTTGATTAATGTGTCTGTGTGTAGTATGTTTAAATGTTAATCGTTAATTTAAGTTAGTTATATTTAAGATTGACAGTGGCATACTTTTGGACACAACCAAATTGAATTTAAGTTAAAACTGAATTTAATTTTTTTTTGTGCAAGTCGCCATTAGTCTGATATTTATAGGATAACATTTACAACAAACTAATTAAAACACAAAATACATAAATAAACCTCGTGTATTTTATTCTCTTGTTTATTATTACTATATCGTATTCGAACAAGCGCTAGTTGCAAACGTTAATCTTCGATTACTTAACGTCGGGTAAACTGAACACGGATGAACAAAACTATCGGGGTTTTATTTAAATCATTATAGAGATCGAACAGTTTATTGTAATTGTATCTGGTCATTTGGAAAAAATAATATTAAATGTAGAATATTTGCTTTAAAATTATCATAGTATTCATCATTTCATTCAATAAAGTTGATGAGTAATACAGGGATAACAAATACTTCCTAAATAAGAAGCTTTCACTTTTGACGTACAGTTCTAAAAAATACAGTTTTTTTTCTTAATACTGTCATACATATCGTGTTTTTTTATAGGTAAAGGTATAGACAGTAGTAACTTCCAATAAAGCTGTATCGAAAACGACAGAGCTTTTTTGCAAATACGTATCGCGCACTTATACTTTAAAATGTTATGATGGTGCAGTGAATTAGAGCGGCGGAAAATCGCCAATACCAACGAATGTCTCGTAATTCACGTACATTCACTATTTCAAATTGGTAACGCTATCGGCTGACGGTGAAGGAAAGCCGTGAAGAAACCTGGAATACTTGAGAAATGTTCTTGCAGTACCACTGTATGTGAGAAGAGTATAGAACTGATGAGATCTCGGCGTTTGAAATCGCCAATACGTCGTGGACTGGCGTGGTGGCTAAGCCAGTACCTTCCTTGAGAAGATGCTGATGCCTGCTGCCCAGCACTGAAACGCTTATAGGCTGGTATTACATCATCGCGTTACTTAAAATATCCACCAACTGTCACAAAATCCCCCAACACCGCGAACAACTAAGACACAAAACTGAGTATTTATTTGGAGAAAACACAACAATCCCCGAACTGGGTCAAAGATGCCGACTGCAGGGGCTTACGTACTCGGTAATATATGCAGAATGCAACCCATTTGGTGCACAGTTAACATAGTAAGTATCACAGTCGCGCTGAGCGATGTACGAATATCTGCATATTCATGTAGGCATTCATCTAAACAGTAAAGTATTATCTTGCGACAAATTGAGGCGAGGCCACGGGACTCTGTATCTCATTGCGGCTATAGTGAATGTCTTTAAATCTATATTAATAAATCTGGTGTTCTGTCTATACGCTGCACATGTATTTTTTTCCTAAATGTCCTAATATACGTCTATTCAAAGTACAAGGTGTCCAGAAAGGGTATCGGGTATTTGTTTTCGCGCCATATTCAAAACGGGGCGTCTAAAGGGTGCGGGGAGGGGTTCGTGGCGTCCGCCATTTTGTGGAGTTTTAGTCACGATGGAACAGTACTCGGGGACGCATCGCGCATTTTGCGTACGAGCGTATTATCGTAATGGTGATTCAATAGTGACTGCTCAACGTCTCTATCGTGCGGAATATCGTACACGCCACGCGCCAAGTGACGATATCATTAGGAAATGGATCAGGATGTTCGAGAATACAGGTGCGACAGTTAAAATTCAAAACTCTGGTCGTCCTCGTTCAGTTCGCGATGAAGAAACAATTGAAGAAGTTGAGGCGTCGGTTCGTCAAAATCCGTCTTTATCCATCCGAAAGCGAAGCCAAGCGTTGAACATCAAAAAATCGTCTTTACATTCGATTTTAAAGAAAGACTTACACATCTAAAAGCCTATAAAATTCAATTGGTTCAAGAATTGAAGGATACGGACTATGCTAATCGACTGAATTTTGCGAACGAAATGCTGCAGCGATTTAACAACTTTAACAACATACTGTTCAGTGACGAAGCAAATTTTCACCTGAATGGTCATGTTAATAAGCAGAATTGTCGGTACTGGGCAGTGGAGAATCCGAGACGAAAGCATGAACGACCCCTGCATAGCCCAAAGGTCGTTGTTTGGGCCGCTATGTCTGCTAAAGGCATAATTGGTCCTTATTTTCATGAAGATCAACGAGGCCGAGCAATTAATGTGAATAGTGACCGTTATTGCGATATGTTGCGAAATTTTTTGGTCCCAGAGTCGCAGGAGTTTGCAGGTTTCAACTCAAGAACGTGGTTCCAGCAAGATGGGGCCACTTGCCATACCTCAAATGACTCAATGGAAGTTGTTAACGAATAATTCCCTAATAAAGTCATTTCGCGAAGGGGTAACATCAACTGGCCTCCCAGAAGCCCCGACCTTAGCCCGCTTGACTATTTTGCATGGGGATACCTTAAAAGTAAGGTTTATCAAAACAATCCGACGAATCTAACCCAGTTAAAGCAAAACATCAGGTCTGAAATGGCAGCAATATCGATAGCTATGTGTCAACGTGTTATCGCCAATCTTCGTTTCCGTTTAGAAGAGTGCCAGCAACGTAACGGTCATCATTTGGATAACATCATCTTTTCCAAATAATTCTCCAATTCATATGCTAATAATAAAAAATAAACTTTTTTATTGCATACAAATAATTTTTGTTTCATTGAACTTACAAATACCCGATACCCTTTCTGGACACCTTGTACTTCATGTGGTATATTATGTAGTATAATTTTTTTTTCTATTAGTTTTATAAAAACTATCATCCATAGAATCTCCTTAAACTTCCTGTGTACAAAATTACATCAAATTAGTTAACAATTAAGGAAAAAATATTTTTTTTTAATATTGTTTTACGATTTTTAAAAGTAACAAGTATTAAAATTTCTTATACCCCATCAATTGACCAATAAACACAAGCTTCCTGTGTACAAAATTTCATTTTAATCGGTTAAGCTCATTTTGATTTAATTTCGAACATACAAACGGACACACAAACATACTGATAGACAAATTTTTTTAAGGGTGTAAACGTGATCATACATTCACTTTAAAAAAAAAAATAAGAAAAAGAACAAGTTCATACAAAAATTCTGAATCAGCGGTATTCGAATCATCAACCGCTCGTACTGTACATAAAATAATACGTACAAGTCTGGCTAATATATATAATTATAGCGAAATGGAAGGATTGCGTTCCCGTCCCACGTCACCTCGCGAATTCTTTTTTTTTTCTATTTGTCCTACCGACAATGGATTTCGTTACACACGATACCGGTAGTTTGTATAAATAAATGCCTTATTGTATTAAATTCGTCAGAGCAATACAGTATTTATTCAATCATTCATAAAAATTGTTGTTGACTGGAAAAGGGACGTGTTATTTGTAAATACTTTTTTTTAAATAAAAAATTACTTACCATAACTACATATTATGTTTTACATTATTAATAAAATGTTGAATGAAACAAGAATACCTAAGTTTAAGTCTTCCAATATTTTCAATAGTTTGAACATTTGATGTTCTGTAAAACAAAAATCAAAGTCATATTCTTATTTTCATTCAATTTTAAATCTATAAATTATTATCCAAAATGCTGAACATAAGTCATTTATAACGCAACCAATGAATATGTAATTTACGAAGCGAGTTACGAAAGCAAGAAACTCTCTATAGCTTTGTGTGAATATACATTGAACATAGTTGTATTAATTACATAAAATACAGTCAA
The DNA here is from genome assembly GCA_033032175.1 of Saturnia japonica. Taxonomy (NCBI): domain Eukaryota; kingdom Metazoa; phylum Arthropoda; class Insecta; order Lepidoptera; family Saturniidae; genus Saturnia; species Saturnia japonica. The sequence goes on from CM065317.1 coordinate 4,266,761, forward strand.
TTTATGCTTATTTAAAATCATATTCGTCTCGTAAACAGAAAAGTGGTATATATAAATAATTTATATACTTTTAATATAAATCTAAATAAACCTAATTTAATATAGAAATATATGTATTTTGATTACTCACTTTGTATATAAAATTATGACGAACTGTTTACTTATTTACTTTCCTGTTTTGATACTTTTAAATACGTGTAACAAGTTCAATATTTTGTTTTTACTAAATTTAATGTTAATGTCCCTATTATCTTCAGAAGCATTAAAAGTTTCCTCATACAGATAACGTGCAAATAGAGATCCCAATTTTTGAACCCGTTTTTACCCGTGTTCAAGAAGTATATATAAATATATAGATAGTATGTTGTGGACCTTGACATCATAAAATGTCACAACTATGTTTATTCGACTCGCGCGTTAACTACTGCAGAATTTCGCCTAATTGAAAACGCTTTATATGTTTCGAGAGAAACTTCATGCATCATCGGAATTCAAAGTAGACTGTCAGTTACTGTTTTTTTTTTTTGTAATTTGAACATTTCTGTATTATCCCTAGGAGAAAGTTTCATGATATATAGCTTGAATTCTTCTTCATGTTAGTCAGAAAATACTTTCAAATTATTTATTTGTTTTCAAGAGATGCGGGAATACGGGAATTTTAGGGTTTTAGATACTATACATGTTCCCGATAAGATTTCTTATCAACACCATCTCAGGAATAACTCTATTTTTATAAACCTTGGAGGATGAACTCTTGCGCAAAATTTCATAATTTTAGACCCACCAGGTTTAATATGTGGGATAACTGTCAGCCAGTTTTAAGAATTTTATATTTAGATTATTTTAGTGTAAATCTTTCTTATTCTTTTTATATAAATAGAGCGTTATAGCTAGTTCACAATCGAACCAAAACGATTCGAAATCTCAACCTAAAATCACACACTGCCATTGTAGTTTATCCCTGAATGTGCCTCAGCGATGGAGCGGAGCGCGGTAAGTGAATTGTAAATTGTTACGTGTACGGAACTGTATTTTCGCTCGCTGAAATCGGCACCCGATTGAATAAGCAACTGATATCAATAAGAGGCGATTTGAAATCGACTGCGAAGCGACCGTTTAATATTATGTATCTACATAACTATAAATAGATTTTGGTTTAAATGACATTGAGAAACTTTAAAACCGTTTGACCAATCACCATGAAAATTGGTAGATGTAAGGGTTTTTGAATGGAGAATATTTTCATGTCATCTCTGAACGCCATATGTGTTGATGTAGTCTACTGGATTACTGGGAAGGGCAGTACAGCATCTGCGGTATCACCTAGTATAAATTTATAAATTGTTTGTCCCCTATGAGTTTCTATACAATTGATTCAATTGAGATGAAACTTTTGAATTATAGTTTACCGACTTTTAGTGTGTTTTCGTTGTATGAGTTTGCACATAATATATTATCGCATTAAATTAAGTATGATTGAGGCATTTTAGTCTCTTAAGGCTTAGCGTGGAATTTTAGGCCACAACATTCAATATAATCTATCCATAATAGATTCATTCACCCATCAATATATTTTAAAAACCGTTTGTTTATATAAAAATTCTCAATAAAAATATTGGCAGCACAATTTTCCGAATTGATTCTAATAATTATAAACGATATCCATTTGACAAACGATTTATCTCATTTGTTAACGAATCTTCTATTTTGAATTAAGCTAATTAAGAAATAAATTATGATCTTATAAAAGTGATCACCGCCCACCGATTATGATCATAAATAATTGATCACCGCCCACCGTCATACAAAACCGGTTTGCGATAATTCACACTTTACAATAGAAATTAGGCTGACCATAGTCCGATGGGTTCTCCAATTCTCTCTAAAGTACCGAGCACTGAAAGGGTTAACACAATTGAAGCATACAAAAGGACTAGTTTAATAACTGAAATACAATAATTTATTCAAAGGCGAAATTTCAAACAAAAGCAATTTGTTTGACTAAACTACTTTATGGGGCTTTTAAAAATAAATTATGACATAACATATATGTAAATAACATGTAGCTATTTAAGTCTAAATTAAAATTTCTTATCATCTATTACCAAATCAGGTGCTAACTAAGCATTTGTCGCTTCTGTCTAGGTTAAATTAGATTTGAATAGAATTGAATTTTATTAAGTAATGGAAGATTCTCTGGATTAATTTAATGATATGTGGAATTAAATATTGATGGAAGAAAATACGGCACAGTAGCTTTAGCATAAAATATTATTGATCAACACTGTCTAACCTGCCACTATAATTTAAAGAAATGCAAAGTTATTGCAGCTTTTTGCTATCTGTCACCATTTCAGCCGGATCTTTGCATATTTAAAACAATAGATGGTTGCTTAAATTAAACTAGATTTATGTATGAACCCCTTCATTAGGTCCCTTTGGACCCTTTCCGTCCTTTATGTGTACATGGATGGGCATTAAAAAATAATAAAACAAGTCCCGAACGTAATGAAATATCGTGGGCGTCGAAACAAGTTTATAACCAAATGGGATTTCGCAAAGCGTACCTCCAAAACGGAGACTTGTTTGACATGTTAAGTGGGAGCGTTGAAATGTTTAAAAAGATACCGTATATTTAAGGGTAAATTTTAAACGTGCGCAAATGTCGCGAGTTCGTTTATCCCACACTCATGTCTTACTAAATTGACAACTTTGCGAGTGAAGTGAGAAAACCATTATCATGGCCCACTTTGATAGGTACCACAAATTGATTGATCCTAACTGTATCCAACATATTCATCTTTCATCCCACTCTTAGCAATTGCCATTGGTCTTCGATTATGCTATATAATTATAGAGCTATTTTAACTGTTTAAGAAAAGAAAAATGCAGAAAGTCAGCACTACATAATTATTACAATTTCTTCAGAGTTCATTTGCCTTGAATAATAATATAAGTGTATTATTATCGAAAATCGAGAATAATTTCTTCACTCCACTTTTTAGTGTTTTTATACCTAGATACTAAAATACCAAACGAAATTATTGCTTCAATAGTGATTTATTTTCTGATATTTAAAAATCTTGTGTGCGTTTGTTAGTCATCGTGTACTTCTGAACGAGTTGACCTATTAAAGTGATATCCACATGATTTTATTTTATGGAGAAGATGGTTCTTAGTTATCTGAGAAACTCATATGTGGTGTTTTAGTATTTATTAATAAGTTCTATATTTATGGACCAATATATATATATCACATTAAATATTGGTTTAGTGCATTTTGGTGGCGATGTAAACGATCTATTAAATACCTGAAAGCGTAGAACAAAATCTATCAGACTGGCTAGTATTTAGAAAGGATGGAAAGCGTTAATAAGATACTAGGGCAAGATCCATAATTCATCATCATCTAAAAACAAGTATAAAGTCTTTCTTAGCAAAGTATGGGTCGTAAAACTCCTAAACGACCCTCAGGTAGCTAATTTTTAAGTTCCCAAAAGTATCGACTTTATTATCTGGGTTACATAATTCGGATTACTTACACAAAAGAAAAGATTCCTAAATGAATGATATAATATTTGATTTAGACTTGGTAAACGTGCACTATAGAAAACTATTTATCTAAATTTATATAAAAGGAAACCGTGACTGACTGACCGATCTATCAACACATAGCTCAAACCACTGAACGAACTAGGGTGAAATTTGGCACACAGATAGTTATTATGACGTTGGGGTCTGCAAAGAAAGGATTTTAAAAAATTCAACCCCTAAAGGCGTGTAACAAGGTTTCCTATCCAAAATTCTAATACGGGTGAATTAGTGAGGCATAGTTATAGTTTATATATAAAAACTAATAAACGAAAGTAATGGAAATTTTATGTAACTATTTATTTTGTGTTCTTTTTTATATAGGTACGTCGCTCCCACCTATCGCAAAGCTGACGTTTTTCTCAAAACTTGGAATGACATAACTAAAGTAATAATCTGTTCCATACTTCCATATCTGACAAACATAGAACATATCTGTAAAATACTTTAAAAAAACCATATGGTAAATTATATTAACAATTCTGGACTTATGTACATGTTATATCGAGGAGCGAGACCAGTGAAACGCAACGCGGCTAGTTACACACTGCTTTAATGCATAGCCGTTACCGTGCGGTAAGGCACGGCACGGAACATACATATATAACAGTACATTAACAGACATACATAAAATCGTAACGTTTTATTATATGTAAGAATTTAAAGTAGACCATTTCATCTAAAGGATTATCAATTGGGAAAATAGTTATTAATCTTAGTTAATTGGAAATTGAAAAGTGGTTTACGCTTGTAATTCATGCTATGCTTTGCACTGGTAATCCCTCAGCATCGATAGTTGATGAATAACAAAGATATTTGCTACTTTCAAGTTATCACAGATATAGATCAAATGCTAGATGATTTATCATCATTTAATTCGGCTTCAGATACATTAAAAATATTGCCCATTCTATTTTATACGATGTTCTATTTCTTATTCAATTTAGAAGGCGATTTCGGCAAGAAATAAACATACGGCAAACGAAAGGTTATTACCAATCGGCTTTGGTGGGACATTACGAAGCCGCCCATAAAAATGTTACAATTTATTACACACCGTCCAAAACGTCAAAGAAGGTAAAAATAAGACGGACCAGAAATAGAGAGATGACATTTTTAGTATCTTTAACTTTTCGCTGTCAGCCACTTACGTAAGCAGTGGCACCCCGGGGTCTCGTTAAATCCAAGGGACGGTAACTAGGAATTGAGATAATTAAAGTTGACCACATTTGTACACAGCGATGTTTAGAGGTCAACGTTATACTCGTATTACGATTAAATAATGAAACATCCTTACTGAATACGGTGAACATTTGAGACGATTAAAACGAATTTAATAGGTTTTGATACAAAGCTAAAATGTTTAGTTATGAATAAACACTAAAATATTATACACATGTAATAAACAATCAAATATAATATTTAAATATTACTCTCAAATTGCAAATAACGTAAACATTCTAAGACTTTCTCTCTTTTTGCTATTTGGACAAAGGTCCTACTTCTATTTAGTAATCGTACGATATCAGAATTCTAAAAGATTGAATACGAAACAAAAGTGTTCACGAAAATAATATTCAAACCAAGATATCAATACCAGCTCATAAAAAGGAATTAGAGGAAAAGTTCTTTTCGCTACTGAGTTTCATAGAACTGTTAAATCTTATCTGAACGACTTTACATTTCAATTCATAATGCAAGAAAGTGAAAGTAAAGAAAAAAAAAAACGAAGTGGAAAAGACGTGGCATCACCTAAAGTTATATTAGTCAACGTCAGCTTGAATTAGCTTCAATCCGCTAAAGTTTCTGTCTGTTATAATGTTGTGGTTTAATTTAAAAGAGTTTTAAGCATTTAGTAATGACAGTAATCATTTTTATATTCAACTTGCTAGTTTTGGTTTTAGTAACCTTTGTTTTTACCAGACTGCAAAAAAGGGGGGTTATGTTTTCCAAGCGTATGTATGTCTATTTTTTTGCGTGCTCTGTAGCCTAAGAAACTTGATGGATTTTAGCATTCCAGGGTTTCATTACATTCGTCTAATTGTCTTAATTGTAGTAGTGACATAGACTATATTATCTCATACTATCAAGTGAGCAATTTTTGTATATATATGTAATTGGTTTCTCAGAAACGGCTCCAACGATTGGGATGAAATTTCGTATTTAGATAATGTTTAACATTCCAAGTTTACCTATATAGGTCTTTTGCTTTTTTTTAAAATACCATGCAAAGCTCGTTTGCCCATATATTAATATTTAAGTACGACGTCTGGAAATCAAACAAAAAACAAAAATAGATTTTTTTTAAGTATTTTTTTGGTACAGTCGGGTTTTTTTTCTTTTCTAATAATTTAGCTTGTTTTTTGTAGTTTAATTACCAAATTGACCTGAAGCAGTAATATTTGTAGTTAGTTAACGATGAATTACAGCTTTTAATTGTACCTTTTTCTGACTCCGGATCTCACAATACGTGTATAAATAATATTGTGTATATATATAACATGCTAAATGTGAGGTCAAATAAATAAATTGTTAATTATGATCGCTTCATTCCCAAAAAAACAATCAAAATAAATACAACAAAACAAATACTACTAATTTACACCAGCCGTTGGTGTATCAGGATTTCTACTTAAATATGACTATACAGGTTTCTGAGATCTTCAATTTATCTTCGTATTTGCAGTCCGCAGATTTTGATTTTCGATGGATCTCATCTCTTAGTAGACACCGCAATTTATATATCCTAATGTACTAATTAACAGGAGAGGTTTTTTTTTACATTACTTAATTAGTTAACAAAACTAATTTCGACTAAATATTTTTATAATATAATTACCTTATATAATTTGTTACAATTAAACACGGGTTCTCCCATGCGAAATTAGAAATATTTTTACTTTGTCCGGCACATATTGGGCTTGATTTACAACCAGACTTAAACACTCCACCATTCATCTGTAGAAATATTAAAATATCTAATTAAATGCGAACGGCTCTTTATTGGAATTTCTAATAAAACTACGTCCACTCCTTTTACAGAGTTGTTTACTGGCATTTTCAACTCATTACGTACTGTCAGAATATTTGCAAAATCTTTTTGTAATTATATTGAAAATAATTACCCGTACATCAAGTTTCCGCATTTTAAGTCGAGAAAATAAAACCTATGACAAGGTAGCAGCAATACGACTTCTCATGACAGAGCTTTGTAATTATCATCATCGATCATTTAAAATGCAGTTATTTGATTAAACATCATTGATTTAATTAATAATATAAAATTTTCAATATCTCATGCCTTAGACCATTAAACGCATTTAGAAGTAAGTCCTTACGTATCGAGATACTTGGCGAGTTCGTCAAGGACCCCTCTGAATAAGTAACGTTCAACGATACCGTCGCGTAAGAATTAAAGTCATTGTAACACACGAACAGAATTCAATATTAATGATCATGTTTAACTTTGTAGAATCGAAACATTTTAGAAATGTATCGTTTGCTGTTGAAAAGTTTTTAATGAAATAGATGTTTCAAAAGCACTTCAAATTCTATATCAGAATTTATGTAATTTTCATATCTGATACATTTTTTCTTCGCAGTAGTAGTATGTAATAAAATTAATCAAATGATCACACAGACATATAAGGTAGTAACTATTAAATCTATCTATGAAAGACAAATTACTAATGAAAGCCTATGAAATTTACTTACCCTAAAATGATTTACTTTTAGATTTGCAACTATTTAGTAGTTACTACCTTTTTTATTCATCAAAGGCGGCAAACAAGTATAGAGAGTCACTTTTGAAGTCTCAAGTAAGTCTTATTAAATGTCAATTACGTGTGGAACATCCATTGCGTATATTTTTTGCTGAATGATTTTACAAATGTACAAGTAATATACAAGAGTTATTAACTATAGAATAACTTTTTATAAGTTCACAAACTCATTATCAGCAAGTAATTTTATGCAATAACGAAGTTCTGACGGAACAAAAGTTCCCTTCATCTGACTTTAATGAAATCTAAGTTTGTTCCTTGAATAAACATGATGCTAGTAGTTGTTTTGTTTTTCTAGCTTCTCTATACAATACCTTTCAACTTAACAGGTTATTGCATTTTATTATACACTTTTTTAATGATTTTTTTTCTTTTCTTTTTATGTATCCATCCCATATCCTAAAGGTAATGAACCATGCTATATTCAACACGACATGCAGGAAAATCGTTTGATGTTGCTGTTACATTTATATATATTATATATTTATTTATTTTTATTGTATGAAATAGGTACAATTACAAATAGCAGATTGACAATTACATAAATAATTAAACAATATTATAACATGACAAATCTGACATCCAATTACAAATTGTACACGACATTAACATATAAACTTAAAACACAGTTAGCTTAACGCAAACATATCCATAAATATGTTTTAATAACTTAATACACACATTCTAGAAGTTACAACTGGACTAGTAATTTTTTAAATTTATTTACATTATCATGAAATATGTCTAGGTGAACATAACATTCATTATAATATCTGCACATTCGAAACAAAGGATTATTTTTCGACACATTGTTATTTGCAGGTGGTATGTGGAATAATTGAGGTACCCCTACTGAACGAATGGGTATTTTAAAATGAAGCTGTTCAAATAGGTTGCTGCTAAATGTACCATTTGCAATTTTGTACAGATTGCATAAGTCAGCAGCCCTCCTTCTGTCTTCAAGACTTTTGAATTTGAAATTAAGGAGTCTGTCTTTATGTTCCGGCAATTTATTCCTTAGTCCTAGTCTACTACGCAGTATCCTGAGAAAACGGCGCTGAACTGACTCTATCATATCTATATGAGTTTTATAGATCGGGGACCATACACTTGAACAATATTCCAAAATGCTACGTACTAAAGAAACAAACAAGGTAATCCACGACTTTACTAATTTAAATGGTTTGCCAGTGCGTGTAACAAACCCGAGCATTCTGTTTGCTTTACTAGTAATGCAGTCAAAGTGTGATCTAAATGATAGATTAGAGTCAATCATGACACCTAGATCTCGGACAGTATCAGTTCGATAAATATCAACTCCCTCTATATTATAGTTGAAATCATAACGAATTTTCTTTATGGTGAATGTAATGGTTTGACATTTCTTTATATTTAGCGCCATGCCATTTTCAATACACCAGGACTGTATAATATTTAGGTTCCTCTGAAGGTTGAGACTGTCATAATTACTGTGGATCCTTTGAAAAGTTTTGATATCATCTGCATAAGCCAGACATTTACAATTTATCGAATCAAGAAGATCATTAATAAGCGCTAGGAATAAAAGGGGCCCTAGATTAGAACCTTGTGGCACACCTGATGTAGCTAGAAACGATACCGAATCAAAACCAAAATGAACAACTAGTTGTGATCTATTTAGAAGATAAGAGCTTAACCACCTGTGAAGGTCACCATGAATGCCTAAATGAGCCACTTTTGCTAAAAGTACCAAACGAATGACGCGGTCGAAGGCTTTCGAAAAATCTGTATATATAGAGTCAACTTGTATTTTCTCGTTGAACGACTGACATAAGTAATTTACATATTCAAGTAGATTGGAGCTCGTAGACCGTCCTGAGACAAAACCATGTTATTTCGAGCTAATCTTATGACGCAAATGATTGTAAAGATGGTTATAAATCATACTTTCAAAAATCTTTGCAAAGCAGCTAAGAATACTTATTGGACGGTAATTTTCTACATTTAACTTTTCCCTTGACTTATATACTGGAGTAACTTTAGATATTTTCCATTGAGATGGAAAGGTGCCTCCTTTTAAGGATTTGTTAAATATTATTGAGAGGGGTTTGACTAAAGCGTCTGCGCATTGACGTACAAAGAAAGGTGGAATACCATCAAGGCCAGCGCTCTTTGTGATGTCAATCTTTTTTAGTCGAACATGGATCGTGTGCATTGGAATTTGCAACTTATCAATAGAATAATTTGAAGAGGCAAATTGAGGCGTATAGTTTATTGGAGGACAATTCTGATATACAGAAGAAAAATAATCTGCAAAAAGATTAACAATATCAATACCTGTGCTAGCTGAACTGTTTTCATAAAATACACTGCTTGGAATATTATTAGTCATTTTTTTACTTTTAGTATAGGGCCAGAAAGCTTTTATATTTGAAACTAAATCAGCTTCAATAGTAGATATTATAGACTTTATACCATTGGTTTTTTAAAACCTTTACTCTAGAACGCAACAAAGAGTAAGCATCGTAATCTCGTGGATTTCTGTACAATTTATATCTGGAATGAAATTTATCTTTTTGTCTGAATAACCTTATTAAATCTTTAGAAAACCAATTCGGATAATTCCTACTCTTTGCTTTAATTCTAGGTGTAAGTTTTTTGATGATTAAATGAATGTTATTATAAAATAATTGAACATAATCGTCACAGCCAAGATCAGTATTTTGATCCACCGGAGCCGGAGCGAACAGGGTGGGGGACAGCCCAACTTGGTCATGCCTCGAGGACACTCCACTAGGGCCCGGTTAGGGGAGAAGTACACCCCTATAATGGCGTACCCTCCCCAGGTGACCGCCACGAACCTCGCCCCCTCTCTTTGACGGAGAGGGGCGTTTCTGGACTATAAACGATATAGCGACGTCTTCTAGGGCCCTCTTTAGTTTGACGGCCAGAGCGTCCGCCCGTTCCCCTCCCAGAACGCCAGAGATCTTAATAACCCCGGAGCCCGTAACAGATTCCCGGGTTGTCAACTTCAGGATCCCCAGCTCTGGCAGATCAATTCTCTCCCTTGCTTTGACCAGGGCTGCCCTATAGATCATCCCCTTGCTGAAAGCCTCATGCTGCAGTGTGATTACCACCTTCCTCGACCTGCCGACGGAGAACCCTCGTTTCTCTACCAAGGTGAGCCGTTTCCTCGTTAGTAGAGCGCTCCAGAAGCGCCTCCACCACTTCCTTCAGAGTATTTGCCGCATCTTTGAGGGACTTACTACATGTCCACTTTAAATTTCCCGAGATGCGGCAAACCTCAAGAATAGTGGCCACCCCGCTTTCCGTACGGGCTTTTAACGTTTCTGAGTCCATCGACTCCACGTTAGTATACCCCACGGCACCACTCCTGTCCTCTACCAAAACCGCCTCGTCATCAACGTCTCCACCAACGCTCTTCTCTTTAAGAAAGGCCTTTTGGACGACTGCTTGGAAATCTGACTCATTCAAAAATTGTGAGTTATAAGTCGTCCCTCCTCCCTTAACTGGGCGTCCAGTGCTCTTAGAACGGCCTGATCTACGAAGTACCCCTCTTTGGGACGTCGTTATCTTTGCGGCAACAACTGGGCTCCGGCCTGCGTTAAGTGGCTCGCCAGTCCGCTTCTTACCTCCCCTATTCACGCCTTCCCTATCAACATCACTTATCCTACTTAGCCTAATGTTTAAGATTTTTGCGTTAGAATCATTCATTTTTAGACCCATGAGTATGGGGGAAAAAACGGTCCACCCAGGCAGTGCCCCCTGTACCTGGGTAAGCCCAGCGTAAACCGTCAGAGAGTCGACCGGTTCTCTGACGGGGGTCGCACTAGTGACTGATCAACCCATCAGCCATGCGTCCTTTTGCGGTGCGCCGCCGCTTAGGATTGGGGTATTTTTTTATAGAGGTTTTCTTCCTCGCTCCGATACGAAGCCGTGAGATATGACCACGACACTTCGATGGGATTACGAGAACGGCGGTTGTAAGTAAGGTAAAATACCCCACTTACCTGTCTGACGGCAGAGTTAGTGCACGTCAGGCCCACCTACGCCACGTCTGTTGGCTCCCTCTGATACTCAAAGGGATGCCAGACGAAGCCCTCCTCGTCAGGTATCAGCCGCCGACTGTGAAGCGGTCGACATTGCTCGGGACACACCACGTAGAGGTTAATATAACCTCCTGATACCTAACCTGATAATATAGACTCATTCTTTTTTTGTCAAAGCATATATCTTAAATAAAAGTGTCTATGCGATGTGTATATAAAGTTTTAAACCAATCGTTACTTTAATACACGATTCACCGCTTGCAAAGCTTTTTTATCTGAAAACTAAATTAAACTGTCGATCAGTATATAAAACAAAATGTCACAGAAATTCAACTATTCATTAATTTCATTTTAAAATACTTTGAGTATTTATATATGTAATAAAAATTCTATAGATAGTATATTTTTCTAAATCACTTTTTCTATTACTCAATTCTGTAATGGCTGAATGGTGGTAGCATGTACGGACACCATGTCGATCGATTTGAGTTGGAATCATAAAAGCTGAGTCTGAGTTTTCGGTGAAGGAAAACATAACATAATATACCATCACCCCTGTATCCACGAAGGGTTAGGCGAAAGTGTACCAATGTACACCCAGAATTCACCGTCCTTATTTTTAGGTCTCATGTAATAAGGGGCGAGCCTTTTGCCATTAATCGGGCACAAAGTCAAACTCCGAGCTGCCACTGAGAATTTCATAGAAAAACCCAATAACACTTTTCTTGACCTGGAAATCAAACCAAAGTCCTCGATTATAGCAGTCGCTCTTACGATCACTAGGCCAATGAGGCAGTAGGAAGGCTATCCAAAAACAGAGCCGCTGCGGCTTTTACAGCTTCACCGGACTTGAGAGTTACCGAACGCTAAAATCCTATAAATATTTTTTTTTCTCAAACACGCATGGAAATATTGTCATTATTCTCGAAAAAAGAACACGCGAAGTATTGAATTTACGGACATGCCAAGAATGATAAAGGAGATCCAATCACAGAGTATAATTTAAAAAACCCCAGCACGCCCTTTCATACAACATTGCTGGAGCGTTGTAATGTTCCAAATTCAAAAAACGCTCCTGCAATGGATTTGATTTTCTTCGTCCGTAAATTCGATACTTTTCGTGTTATTTTTTCGAATATAGTGACAATATTTCCATGCATGTTGAGAAAAGCACTATATGTGCCTCGGCGGAAATGGCAATTGTAAATCGAGTATGACCTTTGCAATAATTTACTATTAAAAAATATTGTTTATTGCAAAGAACTTGTCATACACATTTTACCAAGTCTTTTTCGGAGTCTACTTAAAAACGTCCCTTGTGAGTTAGCACAGCTACTTCGCCTAAATCATTAAAATCTATATTATAGTTGTTAAAATACTGCATTCTGACATGAGATTCCCTTTCGACCTTCCCTTTTCACTTGTAATGCATGCCATATTATGTTGAATTTTTAATCATTCATCCATATTTAGCGTTTCATATTTCAAATTTGCGTCAAATAACTGGTATTTACGTTAAAGCGAATCACCATGTAACCGTCGGAAGCTGAGGAATAAAAGGGAACGTCAATAAGGGATTTATGCGAAGCTCCACCGACAGCAAATGAGGTGGAACATGACGTCGGCATTACGTACACTGTGGATTTGAATAAACATTTCTATAGACTTTCTTTTTGTTTGGAAAGTTTTCTTTTAACACCATTGACACAGATGAAATCCCTCCATTTATTTTCTTCAATTCTTTCAGATGTATAAGTAGCTTTAGAAAAAGTTATTTGAAGTCATAACTTTGACATTTGAGCAGGCTGGCATGACAGCGTGTCTGATGATGGAATGTAGATCAATGTTTATCGGAGTATAAGTAGTGACGTATCGTTTTAAATAAACTCAAGTGATTTCTAGGTTTTAAGGAGTTTTTCGTTAGAAGAAATTTTTCAATAAAAGTTTGATAAATGTATAGAATTTATACCGTATACAATGAAAAAGTTCTAGTTTTCTACACTTAATTAATCTGAACTATATAATTTCACAAAATTTCACAAAGAAAGTCAATACACGTATCCGAATACCGCACAGATTGGCATTATGACAGGAATATACAGAATTATTCACACACATCTAAGTTATTTTGTACTTTACAGTCAACGAGTTAAAGATTAAATTCCTAAAGTGATACTACAATAAAGTCGTCAGAACTGCACGATGGCAAATATTCATTTCGCTCGAGATCCACCAACCACTATGAACTGACGCAGGTGTTTGAAAAATGCACAAATTGAAAATTATTCTACAAAATCTTTCTTTTTTATGTTTAAATTTCAAATAGAAAGTTATCTTTGAAAGATTTTTTAAATTACTATATTAGAAACTAGCTGTGCCCTACGGTTTTATTTGTGGTAAATTTATTTGATCAGCTTTCCAAGTCTTATCGTTTTTCTGTCTTCCTGTATTTGCCTACAGCTTGTCAGCATTGTTTTTATCGTTTATCGGTTAACCCATTCACCTCCACCACCGTTTTCATAGACATCATACGCCATCCCGCCATACATTTTACCAGTGAACCCGCGACAAGGGTCACTGGGATCTGGTATGCGCTCGTAATATAAAACTGATATACAGGATGTTTTTATTACAAGTTTTCATTTAACTTAGATTCAAAATTTTCAAACTATGTTTCGACTACTTGCTGTAATTAAATTATGATGAATTTTGGCATATCTATGTAACTTCAATGACATTTCAATATTTTGGTACCATGGAGCTGATCTGATGATGGAGCCGGTATATAGTTCTTGGAACTCCTTGATGTCAAATAGTAGGATAATCAAATTTGATTTAGTTTGTTTGTTACCATGAATGCTTTCTATTACACATGATGACGAGGGTCAGAAGATGGAGCCGGGTGATTACCAATGGAACTACATGATGAAAATGGAAAATATACTCGAGTTTGGCCTCGTATACTTTGGTCCCATGAGCACCTTCCATTACAAATGATGAGGAGGGTCTGAAGGAGGAGCCGGATGATTGCCAATGGAACTGCATGATGGACGCGGCAAATATACTCGGGGTTGAACTAGTTTGATTTGTTCTCATGATCAGCTTCCATTATACCTAATGATAAAAGTGAGGTAAACACTAAATTTATCAAGCTACGAAAACACATAAAATCGTGAAAAAAGAATTAACTTTTATTTTTATGAAAACAGAACACAATTGAGAAGGTTCTATTTTTAAAATCGTCCAGTATATTTCCGAGAACGAAACAGATTGTATACTAATCTACTTTGCTGAGAAAGAAAAATACTAACAATTGCCGTTCCTGTAAATGATGTGTGTTGCTTAGACTTTCGTGGACGGTCAACGAAGCAATCCTATAAGGGTTTCTTTTTCCTTTTAAGTTACGGAACCCTAAAAATGGGCATTAGCGCAAATCTTTATTACAAACAAAAAAAGCAGAAGCAAACTATGTACCTAATTTCCTTTGGAAATAAACTAGCGATTAATCGATAGTACAACTGATAATCAATACTTAATCGATATTATACAACACTAATTCGTAAGACTGTTTTTCTGTATCGCTTATAGTACCAGATTTCACCATACTGCCCAGGAAAAAAAAACACTCTGTAAAAGCATGTAAATTTCTTAGATACATCTTCTTTTATATAAAAATCGATGTTTCTATATAAATATGTTCCCCATAGACTCCCAAACGGCTGGAACGATGTTAATGAAATTTTCAGAAAATCTTCATATTAGCTCAGCGTGTGATCCTGTGGTTTAGTTGCGTACGGACACATTTTTCCTGTGGACTCCAAAACGTTGTTTTCTAGATATTAATTTAAAATTGTATTTTTTATATCTCTCTATCACGCCTTACTTAAATATTATCATATAATCCATAAATAATCTTGTTTTGTAACATTTAATTTCTGTAATAATCATAATAAATTTATAGGTTAATTTGATTTTACATAAATTCAATTATCTTCGCTATTTTATCCTGAAGATAAAAGCTCAAAGATAGATTGCATTATTTTGAAACGTTCCCAAAGACACGCTAGTATATTTTATTACCGATCTCATATGTTTGTTCACAGATCTGCATTTGCATGTGGCCTCGGATCGGCCTGAGCAAACATGTGATCAAACACCATTGTTTGCACACAGCCGGATTCAGCCTGAACGTCTTCTGTATTGGCTTTCCATTTGGCGATGAATAGGCGCCAATATCTGTTTACGTTGAGTTGAATAACATATTTTCCTTGAGATTACATTAACCCCAGAGTGTGTGCTTCTAGAAAAATAATTAAACTGACTAGTTCAACCAACCGACCTAAATTTTAAAATCTTTTGCCAGAAAGGTATCATTCTCGGGAAACGGTGGGTCTTTTTTTATAGTATTTAGCGTTGGCCACTATAGGGACTGACTCTCAAGTTCAGCTACTGAAACACGTCTATAGGTATATGCCAACAGATTTCATTTTGAAGGTGGTAAATACACAAGTGGGCATTAGAATATGCCCTATTCTATGATATGCTAAATATGGCTTTATCGCGATGTTTTCCTTCGCCGAAAGCTCAGGTTTATTGCAGGGATTCGTACTCACGTCGATCGACGCGATGTACCGTGTATATGCTATCACTGTCCCATAATTGCTTGTCTTATAATAAGTAGAAATGGCCTATATTTATTATGTAACTATTATTTATGTTTTATGATATAGTTTTTTTTGGGTTTGTTTAGCGTATATTCGTATTTTATTATAGTTAAAAGTACTCTTGTTATTGGGTATCGATATGGTTTCGTACGCTTTTTTAGCTAGAAGAATCTATTAGGACTTCAAAGATGTGAAGTCCTAACTCTTACCGAATGATTGGTAACCCTAATCATGACTCACAAATTTTTGTCGAAAATACATCATTTAGGCGTAAACCAATCCCATATCACAAGTGCATACAAAAACGCACCCTCATGCTATATTAGGTCATTCCCATTACACTGCTATCCTCCTCAAAATATCCTTTTTTGAGAACATACGTTACTAAAACCATAGCAGAAACAACGCCGTTTTTATCTAAAATAAAAATAAAAATGGAATTAATTGTATTAATGTCATATCAGTCTATTTTTTTAAATTATTATTTTGAAGAAAAGGTTGCCAACAGAATCAACATCAACACATCATCTTTAAAAAAAATGCAGTAGAATATTTTAATTAAAGGTAATTTTAATTATAGGCAACGACGGCATGCACATTATTAATTCCTATTACATTGTATATCCTTAGTAATTTAAAGATACAAACAGCTATATAAAATAAAAACAAACACAAGCAAATATAAATAATGTTTAAAGTACACAATAATTGTGTTCTCGTCTCACGAACAACAATATGCTCTCTTAATTTGAATAACAGTATCAAAGAAGATATCAACGTCATTTGTAATACTCTTGGAAGTAATGTTGTATTTTCTCATGAGTCTATTTAATGGTGAATAGTAACCTGGATTTGTACGAGAACGTTTCTCACAAAATAATTTATAGGTAGGAACCTATAAAACATGTTCGGGGTATTCTTGATGGTAAATTTATATGAACTTCCGAAAGAAGCAGAGGCACATCCAAGTTATCATTCACCAACTTAAACAGAAATACACTATCCAACAGTTGTCGACGATTGCTTAAAGTCAACATTGCGACATCTTATATTTTTTTAACTGATCCGAATAACTATTAAGCTTGTTAATGAGGTTACCACTATATGTTAGGTGCCACAGGAATCTTTTCTGCACACTTTCTAAGCGCTTTGTGTAGAAATCATAATGTGGATTCCAAACAGTACTACAGTATTCGAGATCTGATCTAACAAGAGCATTATATAACAAAATTTTAGTTTGTAGATTTTTAAACTCTTTACTATTCCTCAAGACAAATCCCAAATTTTTGAAATCGTTTCTTACAATTTTATCAATATGCTTATTAAATTGCAATTTAGAATCAAGCGTTATTCCCAGGTCCGTAATTGAGTCCAAGATTTTCAATGTAGTATTATTAATATTGTATGACTGTAAAGGTTTACTTTTTTCCCGTGAGAAATTAACATAACAACATTTATCAACATTGAGGTTCATTTCATTATTGAAGCACCATGTCTTAGACGATCAATATCTTCTTAACTTTAACTAACTCTTATCTATTATTAAAAAAACTATATCCTGAAATAAATTTTAATACTTATCTAAACTATTCGTTTTAAGACGGGTGTTTTCTATTTTTATTTAGCACTAGCTGTGCCCGCGGCTTCGATCTTGTTGACTACAGAATGCCATAGATCGAACACATGCTTGAATATTGAGAATTATGTGGGCGTTCCTTATAAGATAGATATATACTCTTGCTAACTTTTTTATAGGTCTATTTTAAGTCTACAATTATGTGGGTTTACTGAGCGTACGCCATATAAGCGCCCGAATTGATTCACCATGGCCATGTTTATTTATTTCCGCGGAACCTTAATTCTCTTTCTCAAATAGAAGTAGCCTAATTTACTCCTTATAACATCAGGTGTCTACCAGTGGAAGTCCTGTCAAAATCGGTTCAACCGTTTCGGAAATTATCCAGAACAAACAGACAGACAGATAGACATAAGTTTTAAAAATTGGTGTTTTGTTATAAATATTGTTTATATTTTATTAAAAAACTGATATTTTGACATTACAAACAAACACTTCAATTTTATTAATTGTATAAATAGAAGTTAAGTAAAATCTAACTTGTAGGTTATTTAATATCGCAACACTCCCCTCCAGAGGCCCAGAGGCACGATAATAATCAGGAAATTTGACTCGTTGTGTCTGTTGAAGTCCGTCAGGTGATGAGTGAGCGTTTCGTTCGTCAGTATGTAGGCCGATTTAAGGCGATCAACATACACTGTGATGTCCTTGCCTTTTATTTTAATTTTGAAGCAATTGGCACCTCTCTTTAAAACTTCATGTAGCCCTGTATAAGCGAGCTAAAGGGAAGCACGCAACATGTCTTCCCTAAGGAATACCTTATACATGAAGACCCTTTTCTAAAAATGGTAGTGTGTTGAAACTGAACAAATTTCTCGGCAATAGATATCATTTGAGCTGAGAAATCGGCGATATCCGTGGTGTAATAGGGAAAATAATACCCAAAGAATAAACCAGATAAGCGAGGAGGCTCAACGTATACCAATTCCACTGACAAAGATTGTAGATCTTCCTTGATATATGTAAGAATCAAGTTTAAAGCTGCCTGAGTGTATAATACAACAATATAACTAGAATTAATAAAAAATTGGACTTAATAATAAATTAATCATTACTCTGGTTTGATAGTTCTATTTAGTTAAAGTTTATTATATTTTCAAGCTGCGGTAACGCTCATATTATTTGCCCGTATGTCATTTCACCGGCGAGTAGGGACGGAAATGGTTTATAAATAAACACATTAGTCTGAAAGCCGGATTTGAGGGTGTTAACAACACAATCGAGTCTGAATATCAAGTGCTTGTACACATGATGTACAATCATTTATATCACTATTCGATAATTTTGCTTCTGAAACAATTATTATTAACTATTTTATTCATAGATGAAAATACTTGAGTTAGGATTAATAAAGACATGAAACATTTAAATGTTTAACCGACTTCAAAAAAGGAGGTTCTTCATTTGAATGTTTTTTTTTTAAATGGATGTTCAGCCATAAGTTATTTGTTCATGAACCGATTTAGATGACTTTTTTTTCATTGGAAAGGGGTTACCTCAAGGCTATACCTCCCATTTTAATTTCGTTGGCAATAGATCTTCGACTTTGAAGATATACCGGGGAATTTCTCAAAATTATTGAAATTGTTTTTTTTTTTTTTTAATTGTCTCCTTTTTTATTCCTTTTCCACGTTTATTATTTATTTCTGTAATGCGAAATCTGATTCAATTAGAAATATCAATTTCAATTACTTATATCAACTTTTAATTTTTTTTATACAGTGCAATAATTATACATTATTATCATTCCTTCAATGTGTTTGTTATTTAATAATATATACATGTTATAAAACTCAACATCTCTCTGTTTATCTGTCGGTTTATGTTCTTGTCACGCAAAAACTGCTGATCCGATTTGCATGAATTTTTTTTAGTTCACAGCTATATTATCTTTCCAGTTTATAAGATAAATTTTGTTTTTAGTTTTTTGTTGTAGAAAGACGAAAGAATTATTAATTTATTTTAGGCGAAAGTCCCAAAGAAATTTCGGTAAATTAAAAACAAAAGATTTCCGACAATCAAATATGTATATAGATGATAAATGTAAATGAATTCGGAAAAAATATGCTTTTCGGGAGCATAAAGGGCATACGCTGGGTAAATCATAAGATATATAGCAAAATAATTTAGAACAAAATTAAAGACCTTTAAATAACTATAAAGAAATCCGCATAAGCTTATGTTTATCTATTAAGGATCACCCACAATAATCATTTTTTCTTTGAAATAACCGGCTGATGATCGTCGTTAGGAAGGGCAGCTGTAATTCACGCGAGCGGTTCCGCGGACACAGCTAGTACATTATATATAGCGAAAGGAACTTTCTTCCTATCGGATGTCTTACGCCACCTCTCGAGTTTTATTATCAGCTACTAAATATTAATAGGGCTAAATGTGGCTACTAAAATGTTGAATGAAAAGTGAAAAGAAAAAGTTGAACTTTCTCATCATCCTAAAAAAAATCAAAACCTCCCTTATCGATAAAACCGCTGACGTAACTCATAAAACATTTTTATAAATAAAAGGCAGTTTTTCCCGGCGCTGTATCGCTCGGCCAATATCGTGACATGATTGATTGAAGCTTAGCACTAGTTCATCATTCAGTTATCGCCGATTGCTTTGATTGAAGACTGACTTCCACGGTTCGATATATCTAGAAGACATTTGTTTAACTATCAATTTATAGAGGTTAATAATAAACCTTTACCTATGAAATTGCCATTTTACATAGAAACTAGCTGTGTCCCGCGATTTTGCCCGTGTTCATTTTATACGACAAACATCGCCAACGCACCCGTTTACGCAATTTTTTATACTTTGTGTAAAATCTATCGACATTTTTATGAGGAATATTTTTTTCTTCAAATTACTATATAGCCCATGTTACTTGCTCATACTGTAGCTTTATATTGGTGAAAGATTTTTTTTAAATCGTGCTAGTACTTTTTGAGTTTATTCATTAAAAACAAAAAATCAAATCTTTCCTGTTTTTAATATTGGTATAGAAGATCAAACAAACATTTTATTAAATGAAAAGTTTACATTTAGTAAGTCGTAGTGGTGGCAATTATTGTCCTTGGACATTTGCAATTTTAATGGAAATTCACTGATGCCTCTGTTACAGAAATCCTGGAGACGGGAATCAATGGACTCTTTATCGGCGGTTTAAGCCATTTCGTCGGATTAAAAAAAAGCCCCTGTAACAAACACTCCTAATTCGAAAAACAATGTAAATCATTTCGAGAAAGAACTGGTGAGTATGGTGCGTGTAAGGGATATGCAATCTACCAAGCATTCCTGAAGTATGAGTTAAAATACTTTGAATTGTGTTTTGTGGCAAGCAGGCGCTGCTACTTGTTACTTCAAAGTAATGATAGTGTACAACAACTCAAACTTTGATAAGTTTTCCCACTTATAAGTGTACTAATTCATTATTTTAGACCAAAACTCGAGTAAAGTAAAATAAAAATAAAATAATTACTGGAAAGAAATAAACTTGCCTATACATACATTATCTATATGTTAATACGTGAAGCAAAAACTTTCTAACCCTTTTTAAACGTATTGCGTGTACGGAAGACTCTGAGATTTGGAATGGTTAAAGTTTATATGGAGAAGGAGTACAGAAGGCTAAAATGTATCTATAATATCTGTTATTAATATATTAAATTAATACTGCGAATCTTAACACGACCAGTGCCATTGAACTTAGACCCCCTCAAACAAATGTCAAACAGAAAATAGTCTATGATCAAAAAGTCGCTGGTCGAATTTTGAGCTTAGAGCGATCGCTAGTATGATTAAATCTTCTTCTTCTTCCTGTCCTTATCCCACACTAGATGGTATCGGCATAGTACGTCTTCTTCTTCTATTTCAGCTTATCATACGTTAATTCTACACTCACTCCCTGTACTCACATATCTTCTTTCTCACAGTTCATTCAAGTGTTTTTAGGGTACCGTTTTCACGCATTACCGCTTAATATCCTTGTCTTTTTCGACTCAATAGTAAGTAATATTATTTGAAGTATAGATTTAATTATAATTATATCAGTTGTGAACCTGTTGTGTGCAATAAAAAAGTGATTCATAATTTATTTCACGCCCTACCAGTAGGTACGAAGTCTGTATGTTTGTAAATAAAGTAAAATATTTTCAATTTATCACATTGCTTGGCACTTCGGGCACACGCGGTGCAGCTTAATAAAATTCTCCGATATATTCCAGGGTACATTCGTGACAACTCGCATGTCTGTCCTGGGAAATATTTTCAGTTTTCCGTGTTTATTATGTTCACTTCGCACAGGAATACGATTAGCGACCTAATACCTTGTATGTTAATACATTTTCTTTACCAGAGGTTTACGAATTTGGTAAAGTTGTGACTGATAGTAATTCTAAGAACAGAGGATAAAGGCCAGCCTATAAACAACCAAATTACAAAATAATATTAAGGTGAATGCTTCTGCATATTTGTATATTAATATACGGTTGATATCGAAATACAAAACCCCCAAACGTTTTTTGTTTGTTTGTTTGAACGCACTAGTCTCTGGTACTACCAAACAAATTAAAACAAAATCTGTTTGTTCTTTATAGAATATTTATTGAGAAAAGTTATAGGTTATATAACTTTACGTTGCAGTCATAAGAAGCGAAGCAATAACCATGAATATCAAGCAATCTCTTAAACTGTAGGCAAGTAAGGAAAGAACAACGATAGGGTACAGGGAAGCATTGACGGCAGCGCGGTGGAGAGTTGATAAAATAAAGTTAACATGGGTGCAACCATGGGCTACAACTAGTTATATATATGATGGATCTACTCCATCTAGTACTATCTCTATCATTATTTCTTATTGATAAATTCGCATCAACATTATTAACTTATATAAAGTTACTAGTCTGTGTTTTATATAATTGGGACGGACTGGCTCCCAAGTATAACTACCGGAATATTTGGTATGTGCTTGGCCTTTTCATCTTTGAGTGGTAAGCTAACAAAGCAAGAATTAAAAAAAAGCCAATTTATTCGTTTAACAATCGCTCATTCTCCTTGCAGGATTAGGTCCTAATTTAACCGATACGGTGATAAATAGAATATGTGGTATTATCGGGTATGTATACATAGCCACTGACTGCAAATGTAATTCCATTAAACTAATGGCAATGAGAGGAGCTATCGTAGCAATCACTATTCATTAGACAAAAGACAATTCAGTCAACCTTTATCAGTTCAGTCGCATGAAATAAGATGGCTTCCATTGGAAATGTTTGCTTTTACCTAAATTACGTAAGTTACTATTATTAATTCTCTGTAAGAGTCGAAAGTTAATTTAGCTTATTTGAGAAATATAGTTATATGCCAAGAAATACTATTAAGCCGAACTTATTTCTCAGTTTTAAACATGGATGCCCTTAAATTAATACTAAATTATTTGTTTTATAAGGACTGCGTAAATTAAATACAGTAGCTCTGATAGGCTTTATTTTATAATAGGATTTGAATACAACTGTTCCCGTTTAAAAATTTTTTTGTCATACGCTAAGACCTGAAATAATTCATGCGAAAAAAGGAATAATTCAGAGATTTTCACCAAATATGTGGTGTCGCAATCTACTCATGAGCCTGGCCACTACTTTACTATTTGTTCTATAAATATCGAGGGATAAAGAAAAAAATAAAGACCAAAGCAGATGTAGATAAATTTGTAGTTAAATATTAAAATTTGTAAAAGTAAGTACTTAAGTGACATCA
This sequence comes from Saturnia japonica, assembly GCA_033032175.1. NCBI lineage: Eukaryota > Metazoa > Arthropoda > Insecta > Lepidoptera > Saturniidae > Saturnia > Saturnia japonica. Next base: position 4,290,240 of record CM065317.1, read on the forward strand.
GTAGAGGAGAGTAGAAAAAGACATCATGTTATAGCGACCCCACTTAAAGTGGGATAAGGGCAAGAGAAAGATTTTTGTTCAGTAAGATGATGCTGATTTAGATGTTTAATTTAATTGAGAGCCCATAGGCCAATTTAAAAACTTTTCAGCTCAATGATTGTGTTGATGTTTTTAAATTTGTTTTAAAGTTTTCGACTAATAAAGAAATTAGTTAACGTAAAAAAATCTCTAAATGCAGAACGCCGTAATGTTTGCACGATAATTTTGAACTAAGAAATTTAATTATGTGTGATTATAGTAGCATTATTTTTAATTAACTGATTATTCGTATGTAACATAAATATGTGCAAAATTTACCATAAAATGAAATGTAAAGAAATTTAGTATCAACTAGCCATTATTTTGATACAATGTTTGCAATTTTATGATTTTTTTTATTATTTTATAAATACAAATTAATTTACCAAGAGATTTGATTAAATATGAAGAGAAATTTGATTGTAATTTCAATATTGATAACTTATGTATCGTGCAGAGATTTCTACGTGGGAATGTTCAAGAGGAACGATTACCTTGTTGCTCAAGATCGGCTTTACAAGGAAAGAGTGCCTTATAGATTTTCTTTTGCTAATTATGGAAGACTATTTAAATGTCCGGTGAGATGTCACAATATTATATTTAACCATAATAAGCTTTGAAACAAATGAGTACTATGTGTTAGTAGTTAGAATATTTTTAAGAATATGCAAAAAAAATGTATTGACAAATATAATTGACTTTTATACAATATAGAACTGAAGAGTAAAATCTTCATTTGATAGATATTTGGACTAACTATATAATTAAATCTAGCCTTTTTGTCTGTTTTAAGCTTTTCAAGTTGCTGTCTGCTACTTTCTTAAATTTTGATATATTTATATAAATTGCAGATAACGTACTTCAGAGTCGTCGATCGTCTTGGTTTAGGTCGGGGTCCAAGAGTACAAATCACACGCGGTGGCCTCGGACAGAAATACCTCACACTACGCCTTATATCAACATATAATAACCCTATATCGGTTAACATATATGTAGGATGTAGTCCTGAAGTAACAACCAAACGGTACACTCCGCCTCTCTCATCTGGTGAAGAAGAGGTGAAAGACTTCGGATTATCTGACGATGATAGTAAAGGGAAATCTGATAAAAGTTCAACTATTTCGAAGGGAGCTAATGGCGGTAGTTCTATAGTTACTACAGTTCAAACAGGTGATAATAGCGTAGCTGACAATACATCACCAGATGCTGGAGCAGCAACAACGGCTGCTGATGCAGTGGCGACATCTCCTGCGGCTCCTGGTTTTTAAAATATAATTAATTTAAATCATAGTTGCCAAAACATTAATATTACCTTTAACTCTAAGTACAAGTTAACTCTATAAGTTAAGATTGTTTATATATACACCAAAATTAAAATGTACAATGAATTTTCTGGTTGTAAAAACGAGTAAATTACATATTCTACTACATTTTTTTTTAATGTTCTTTGTTGTCCTCCAAACGTTTTTATTGAATGATTTTATTTTGAAACTATCTCCCGGCCAATGTTTCCTCCTTTTTAATCGGGTCCTTCAAGCGTAACATGAATAGATTCTTATGCAAGCCAACATGATAGCGGCGACTGCAATTGGATTGCAATCTCTCGCTGGTTGCCATTGTGTTTGGATTGTATTTTGCTTACCATCAGGAACTGTATCATCAATTTCCAACACCCATTACATGTCAATTCCACCTATATAAAAAAAACTATGCAGTATATCGTAGATATCAGTAAAATTATGTAATCCATTATATCATATTCATAAACAACATTCATATCATTTCAAAATAGAACACCGACACAAAGGAATAAAAATTACACCAATTTCTTCAAAAACCCGCACGAGACTTAAACGAAACACTGATTCCATTCTATAGGTAACAAGGCGACGAAGTTATACTTAACTGCAGAACTCGTAAACATAGAAGCGGATTTGGTTCTATCTTGTACTCAGACTTGTAATGAAAAAGTTTGGCCGTCGTGTCATCCCGCGCAACTTGGAGAGCTCTTAATCTGTTACGTTCACGTTTGCTTCTGGGACAACCTTTAGTGGATTTGTTAAAGTGCGAAGTTGCGGAAAGAGTTTGTAATGCTTCTTATTTATTTTCTTTTTAATGTCAATTGATTATTGAAATCATGCCATCAAAATTAAACACGCTAATAATAAATAAAAATTACACAAATTACTACATAAGGTACGATGTACAGTTCATTTTCATTTAATTTTAGTGCAGTTTTGAGCATTTTTGAAGATATATATTTGAATCTTTAATAGTAGGATGCATGCCTTATACGTTAATGAATGGTCAACATTTCAAAAGTAAGGATTAACTCCTTTACTCATAAAACAATCAACGACGGACAGTATACATAATTTACAATAACGAAAATATTATCTTTCATTAATAGAATTGTTTTGTTTAAATATTGCCACAATCTATTGAACTATTAAAACAACTTCCTATTACTTAAGCATAACAGATACATAAAACACTATATAAAGTGAGAATCATCTGCAATCTCGATAATCCAATACGTCCCATTGTGTTGAAAAATCGTGATGTCAGAAATATTAATTTTTCTTTTAATAATCAAACAAATCATAAGCAATGAAGACCGTACTTTTGGCAATATACAAAGTAGTTTTAGGTTTCCAGAACCAGATCGGTTAAACTCTGAATTGAATAATGAAGAAATTGATAAAGTTAGAAAATTTCTAAAGACGCTAAAATTGGAACACGACAGACCGTTAAAAATAAACGGCACTGGTGAGTACTGTCGCAGCTTTCATACATGTTATGAATGCGTTAAAAGTTTATGGAGTACTTGTGGCTGGTGTCATAACTTTGGATGTACAGACGACGCACAACAACTATGTCCGTACGCAACCACAAGTGTAGCAAACAACGAAAATCTCCTCCACGTGTGTCCGCACATACAACATATAGGACCTATACTAATACCAGTTGAAGGAACAAACCATATTAATATAAAGCTTAATGCTCCCGATCCCGCATTGTATGATAAAGAAATTATATGCCAGATTAAACTTCAAGAGAAACTTACACATTTAAAAGCCATGATCTTAAATAATATTGTTTATTGCTCTCCTTTTAATTTGGGTACACGTGATTATGGCGGTATTAATGCTGGTACTCTGAGTTTGATATGGGGTGGTGCCCAACCTTATTCAAATGAAATTCCTGTAACGGTATACCATTGCGAATCTATGGGCACACAATGTGAAGCTTGCAGAATGGTACCACCTGAGTATGGATGCAGTTGGTGCGATGAGCTAAACAGTTGTGTCATCGCAGATAAATGTAACAACGACATAATGAAATGGACCCTCAACAAACTAACTTGTGATCCTAGAAGTAAGAAATTGTATTACGTTTAATATGATCGAATATAGCCATGTTACAACTATCTAAGAAACTTAGTATTATTTATTTTCAAATTTATTTTGGTTTCAAGTTTACAATATAGATACTGGTAATTCTAAGCAATAAACAGATAGTATTGTCTATATGAATTAATATGTACTTCTACGTGCATTTGTATTTTTTCAAATTTTCTGATATTTTAATATGATATGTCTGTCTGTTTGTATGTCAGGTTTTAAGTCAAAACCACTTGAACAATTAAAAAAAAAGAATATTTCAATATTACTTTTAGAAACCGTAAAAAAATATTATTTCGAAAAAATCTATCCTCGTGATTTTTATGAAATTGTGAACACGGGGAGTATAAGTTATTCTATGAATGATGGGCCATGAGAATTTTTAAAAATACATTTAAGAATCGTACAAAAATAATCTAAATTTTTTTTTTAATTAATTCTTAACTGATTTTGATGAAATTTTTACACGGGAAGTTTATGTAATTACATATTTAATGGACAATAACAATGAAATCTAAAAATCTAAATCTAAATCTTCTAGAAATCGTGGAATAGAATAATAAGTTTTAACCAATTTTGATGAAAATATATGCCATTCCTCATTGTTACGACAAATGAATTGTCAACAATGTGAGAATAAAAATAAAATTATGAGGTGTAAATAACTACTGCGTAGTTAAAACACTTGTGGAGCCGCGGGCACACCGCTACTAGGCTACATGAATTGGCAATAAACAAAATGAGAAAAAAAAATTACGAGACAAAATAATTACTGCGTTATAGATGCATGTGGAGCCGCGAGGTACCACTAGTGTTTTGATAAACCTACATAAATTAATTATAATAAAAACTATTTGTAGGCGTTCTCGGTTTCGAACATTAGTGGTTATCGTTTCTTTCCACTCTAATACTTTTCCTATGAAATAGCTCAAATCTATTTTGTTGTTATCTTGTTCAAACCAAAATATAATATGTACTTTACAAGAGTTATAAAATTTCATAATACAATAAAACGTAATGATACATAAAGAAGATATTTAAAATTCAAAACAACGAGCTATGAACATATATTGCACATAACATATAACATAACTTAAAATGTGTTGTTCAAATACGTATTCCTACTTAATACCTTTTTCATATCATATTATACGACTTATGAACATGCCAGTAATTCTGCTTTTGATCACTCACTTAAGTTCTTTATGTTACACCAAATTATATCGTATAAAAAATCAAATATACTTGGGAGATATATCTACCGCTATCGTGGATTCTGTAAATAAAATATTCGCTTTTATTATAATGTATAATAATTTTTTCGTTCGATTTTAAAGTAATCATGCATCTCTTAAGAAGAAAAATGTAATTATATTGGGACTATAATGAAGTTTGAAAATCAAATGACTGACTTTTATTCATTTACTTTATGTACTTAAGTTTACTAAAATATACTTTATCTAATTTAATACTATTAAGTAAGTGAGTAATTCTTGTAAACATTAGGTGTATAAGTGACTGGTTTCTTGGAAACAGCTCTTCAAGATACTAAGCAAAGCCCGGTCGCTCACATTTTGTATAATATTAGAAAGTAAAACAGAAGTAGTTATAAATAATAGTAAACATTTAGTATATAAAGGCAAAATTTTACTTATGTTGTCCACAAAAAACTAATCTTAAAGTAATGTACTAAAATAACGCTTAGGTAGTAATAAAACGTATCATTCAAATATAAAAAAATATTTTCATTCTGTACCAAAAATCATTTGCTTAAAAGAAATTTAAAGTTTTATGACAATCCAATGGCTATGGGATTTCAAACTAAGCGTTAATATTTTTCTGTTGTTGTTAAAGAGTCAATATATACATTCCGATAGTATTTATCAACCCAAATAAAGAACTAAAAATGATAATCGTTCCATAAAGATCAACATTTAACCCTAGTGCTACTAATCCCATCTTTTTTTTTAATTTGCCTTATAAATTAGTTAGTTAGTTTATCATAAATCTAGTGACATTGTAAACCAAAATGTGAATGGACACTAAAATTATTTGCCCTCTCTTTTATATACAGACAAGTACCTAAATAGGAAATGGGATATACTTCATAGATAATTTATGAAAGCCAAGTTTCCAATTATAAATTGACTAGTTTGACTTACGAGGACACTGAAAATATTTTTCAAATTCCTCTATAACTATGTGTCTATAAGTAATGATGTTTAATATGTATTGGAAATCACCTTTAATATAAAAACTGTTCGTTCATTCAAGGTCTTTATATCATAAGTAATTATATTGTATGTTTAATTTATATATATATATATATATATATATTTATTTTATTTAAGTAGTATTTGTATTTAAGTAGGTATGTATTTTCTTGCATGTAAACTCAAACTTGCAAACTTACGACACTAACACAACAATGCTAAGACAAACCTACGAGGTTTAATAGGATTGCCTTTAACAAAAAAATAAAAATATATATGTAGACATCGAGTCTGATTCGGAACGCCAGCACCACCGGGCGGCGCTCGATGCAGTTAGCGACGCAGGCGCCACCGAGTCGGTAGTATGGAGACGACTCACTTATGATAGCGGGCGGCGCGTGCGGACGACACTAAAACTATCGCGCGTTCTGAGAGACGTACCCTAATATTAATTAAACGTGCCTACCTACATACTGTCTAGTAATATTTAATCCGTGATACGAGTTTATTCTATCCAACTACCCACCGACGCCCAAGGTTATAAACGTTGACAATGAGCAGTACTAACGATGGAGAAGCTTATCCTCCGTCATTTAAATATTTTTTAACCTTTTTTATTATTAATCTTTATGTAATTAATTCCATTGACATTCTTTCTTAACCGAGTTAAAAAAAGACGGAGGTTACACAGTTCGAACGTATATTTTTTTTTTTATGGATGTTTCACCATAACTTATTTGTTTATGAACCGATTTGGAGGATTATTTTCTTGTTGGATAGGGGGTACCTCAAGGGTGGTCCCATTTTAATGTCATTGGTATTGTACTTTGACCTTGAAGACACGCCAGGTAACACTACAAAACCATTGAAGGTGGTTTTTTTTTTGTTATAAATTGTCTTATATAATTTTATTGTATAATTGACGTTTGTTTTTTCTCTAACTAGATTATTTTTATATTAATTTAATTTGTTTTAACTTGATTTTATTATCTTTACTAAAGTCAAGCATTTATAAATATATAAATTTGGTTAAAGTCAATGTGCACGATGTGATTGCCTTATAAGGCAAAAGGTTGTGATTGCCTTATCTGGTGTATTTTGATCTTCAAATGTAATTCTGTTTTTGTAACTGTGTTAAGTAAGGTGTCCTGCGACCTGTCTATACACACTGATATTCTCAATTTTAAACTATTTTATCAGCCAGATAGAATTATTACAGTAAATTGTAAATATAACCCGATTATAAGTAATTATTTTATATAATACTAGCTGTACCCGCGGCTTCGCTTACGTGGACTACAGAATGCCACCGATCAGGCACAAGCGTGAATCTTTCTCCCCCGCTCCCGGTTATTTTAAAGACAAAAATACTTATTGTGGGTGTTTCTTAGAAGATAGATATAAGCTCTCGATGACTTTTTTGTAGTATTTTTAATGTATACATTTATGTAATATATTAATTTAATATATATGTATCTCTTATTGTTTACTAAGCGTAAGCCATTTAAGCAGCCGAATTGATTCACCATGACCATTTTGTTAATTTGCGCAGAACCCTAATTCTTTTTCTAAAATAAAAGTAGTCAAGTTACTCCTTATATAACATCAGCTATTTACCAGTGGAAGTCTCGTCAAAAACAGTCCAACCGTTTCGAAAATTACCCGAAACAAACAGACAGAGAGATAAAAAAAATTGGTTTTATGTTATAATAACGGTATATACTTTCATATGCATTTAGTAAAAAGCTGTTATTTTGACATTATAAAAACATTTCAAGTTTATTAATTATACAAATATACGTACTATTTCTCATCGATATTTTTTGTGGCAATGCCATTTATCTCGTTTAATTCTTCATTAAAATGAGTGACTCAATCATTCAAACATTTTTTACATCTTACGTTGACCTTTATTCACTAAATAGATACTGTTGGGTACGCATCACTTCCCCTCTGCGTGAGGGGGGGGGGGGGATACGGCGCCTCTTCGAGCTTAAGTACTTCGAAGAATTACCATAAGGAGAGCCCCGCTTTAATTTGTACTTTTATGTTTGTTTTCACTTTGGTCGCCCTGATAATTGCTCTATATTTATTTATCTGTATAAGTTGTGTACACATGTCATATACCTGAATATTCCTTATTGTAATGGCTATCCACAAAACATTGACATATTATATACATCAAGTGCATATTACATATATTAACAAAAACAATGTAATTTACGGGCGGTATCACCGCTTTCCGTTCGTAAACTTGCTGTGACATCGAATATTCTTACTGTATCCACTTATTCTATGCATTTGATTATTCTATAATAATTCTATTTTCATTTAAGTAACACACAATACATAAGCATTTATATACAACTTAATACATAACATGCAACTTATAATATAGCGTAGTCGCTAACATTTCTCTATAATTTTATCTATTTCAATCTATTCTATCATGACACATAGTACACAACACATAAAAACAATAATATAACATAATAACCTAACACAAGACACGAAAATAACAGTTCTGTCGCCAACAGATACATAGTAGACAAATAGTTTAAAAGTAATGTTTTCGTAAAAAAAGAAAAATTAAAAAATACGTATTTTCATTAGGAATGCTACGTAGGAGGCGCTATCTATTAGTAATTTGATGAACTAACATGACAGCCGTTAGTTAGATATTATATATCGATAATATGCGCAACATTCTCACGGGTCAATGGTTATAAATAATTTCTAATTTCATAATAATTATTGTACATAATTTTGGAAATAGAGAGAATAATACTAAAAAAACGTTTAACTAACTTCGATGTTACATTAAGCCCAATTATATCAAAGACCTGAAAAGCCTACATTTGAAGCATAATAAATAAATAAATTAATGAAACAAAGGAAATAAATACTTCTTTAACCTTATTTAAATAATAGAAAAACAATATGAATTGGACCCCACACGCAATATGTCTTCCCCAACTTTCCAATTTGCACAAACCCGACATAAATCCAAGCGGGTTTTGTCTGAAAATTTTAAAATATTACCTTGAACCGATGGAAAATCGTTTCAATGGCGTACCGCTGGCTTATTTTTAAAGGTTCAGTGATTTATTGCCTTAAAAGTTTATAAGGTTTATTGAATGTTTGATTTACAACAAAAATTGTTTACATTTTGACTAACTCCACCAATTTCTGGAATTTATTCAATATTATATAGCTGAAGAATTTGTTTTTTGAACACGCTCATATTACCTCCACGCTCCACTACCAATCAAAATTCATACATAACACTTTCAGGTACACATTAAAAATTAATAGCCAACGTTTGCATAAAAACGTAATAGCTATGAATACAGTTATTGCAGGCGGAAATAACAAAAAAAAATTAGAAAAATATTTACAACTAGCTATGCCCATAGCTTCGTTCACGTGGACTACAGTATATCCGCGCGAATCTTCCATCCCGTTCCCGGCTATTTTAAAGAAAAATGCTTATTTTGGGTGTCCCTTAAAAGATAGGTGTCTACTTTCCCAGACTTTTTTGTAGGTCTTTCTGATGCCTACAATTATATTATACATTAATATGCTATATCTCTTATGATTTACTCAGCGTAAACCATTTCAGCGTCCGTAATGATTCACCAAGACCAGTTTTTTGTTATTGTGCGGAACACCAATTATTTTCTAAAATAAAAGTAGCCTTAGTTACTTCCTATAAGATCAGCTATCTATCAGTGAAAGTCTCGTCAAAATGGGTCCAACTGTTTCGGAGATTACCCAGAACAAACTGACATAATTTTAAAAATGATGTTTTGTTGTAGGCGTCGTATATACTTTCATATGCATTTAGTAAAAAGCTGTTATTTTGACATTACAAACAGACACTTTTATTTTATTAAATGTATAAATAGATGTATACATCAAATAACATCACTTGGCATATTTTACTGTAATTATATTCCAAACTGGCTGTGCCCCACTGTTTCAACCATGTTAATTTTATACAATAATAACCGCAACGCCAACGCACCTGTGTAGTCTATCATAAATATTGTTTTTGTTGCAAGTACAAATTATTTGAATTTTTTATTATCTCCTTAACTATGTGTCAAAATAGCATATTATAAAAGAAAATCATACATGTGTTTTTATTACTATGTGTATGGCGGTCGCGATCTCTACCACACCGCTATATTATTGCATATACACCGACTGATCTCTGAACACGATGAACCAAAAGAAACCCATAGATGGGTTTATCACTATTTATATGGTGGTCGCGATCCCTACCGACCGTCTATATTACTGCATAAACACTGACTGATCTCTAAACAGGACAAACCAAAAGAAAATCATAGATGGATTTATCACTCTATATGTATGGTATTGTACATCACCCCTTATTGTACCACCTTGTGGATTAATTTTTCAAAAACGCGAAACCCTTTTATTTATTTCTAAAAGCATTAATATGAATTTCCATATCCCTAAATTGAGAAATAGTGGGTTCTTCATACAAAATTTCATCCCCTATTTGACTCCGTGTCCGATCTTTGGGCCATAAGGAACCCTGTCCGTCTCCAAAGTCAAATATATCTCTATTCATCAAAATTGGTTTGATGGGTTCTTCGTACAAACCTTCATTCCCATTACTTCACCCATTAAAGTTTTATTTTCACCACATATGGTAGCCAAAGTCTTTCTCCAAAGTCCAACATGTCTCTATATCAAAATTCATCAAAATTGGGTTCTTCGTACGAACTTTCACCTCCCATTTCACCCCTTCTAATTTTATTTCCAAAAGTAGCCTAGGTCCTTTCTCAACCAAAATTCCTCAAAATTGGTTCATCGGTCTAGGCGGGAAAATGCAACAGGTGGGACAGACAGAATTACTTTCGCATTTATAATAAAGGGTGTCTCAGAATGTTTTTCGTTTTTAGATGTTAATTAAAACAAAATATCAATGAAAGTCTCGTTTTATTTAACCGTTAATTTAAAGAGCAATTCTTGAAGTTTATTTATGAAAAACAAGCCGTTTGCAAATGCGCATCATTCATGTCATACTCATTTAACCTAGGATCTAAGAATTTTCAGTAAGTCGCTGGAGCATCGGTCTTGGAATAGAGTTGATTTCTTCAGTGATTCTTTGCTTCAAAACATTTAGGTTGGGTGGCAATGGATTGCAAATATCTTATCTATTGAGATTTCCTCATATGTAAAAGGAAAAGTTATTATTGTATTATAAATACAAAATCCAGGTGATACTCGGTAGTGTTCTCAATGTTCAGTAGGTATTTGTCGTTTTGACAAAGGGTATTTCACCCATATTAATATTAATTATAATTATAACAATTAAAATAACTTTTCTATATAAATATGTTATAAAATAAACTATCTTTTCGACTCCCAGGTCTGTTGTACAATAATTTGGTTTTTATCAAAAAAGGATAATTATGATATAAACGTTACTATTATTCAAAGGTCTGCCGTACAAAGAATAAAACATGATCAGATCCATCCTGAAGAATTGTCATACTCCCTGTTCTAATTTTCTCTTTTGTTTTCGTTTGAATTCAAAATCATCTTACTAGACTTTTCTTATTTTAAAAATTAAAAATAAATCTAATCATAATTTAATTTGCTAAACTAGAACCTGGATAGAATATTTGTCTATACCTGAGAAACTCCTAATTGCGCATGCTCTATTACTATCAAAGATTATCAATGACAGAGATTGTCATAATATTGCAATGTAAACAATACGAACCTAAATATTAACAAAGCTGTTATTAAACCAAAATTATCAAGTATAAATTATAAACGCATCAATACATAAACCTATCATTAATTGGTATCCTGGAAATAAAAGAATAGGTACACCAAAACAATAATAAGGTAAATCAAATGAACTTATGATGAATAATATAAAGTAGATATTAAATAAGATTATCTTCCAGATAAATAATATAACAACCCCTTCTAATTTTATTTCCAAAAGTAGCCTAGGTCCTTTCTCAACCAAAATTCATCAAAATTGGTTCATCGGTCTAGGCGGGAAAATGCAACAGGTGGGACAGACAGAATTACTTTCGCATTTATAATAAAGGGTGTCTCTAATGTTTTTCGTTTTTAGATGTTAAATAAAACAAAATATCAATGAAATCTCGTTTTCTTTAATGTTAATTTAAAGAGCAATTCTTGAAGTTTATTTATGAAAAACAACCGTTTGCAAATGCGCATCATTCATTTGTTCATACTCATTTAACCTGGAGCTAAAATTTTCAGTAACTCGCTGGAGCATCGCTCTTGGAATAGAGTTGATTTCTTCAGTGATTCTTTGCTTCAAAACATTTAGGTTGGGTGGCAATGGATTGCAAACTTTGCTTTTTAGGTAGCCCCATAGGAAGAAATCAGGGCTCCTCGGTGGCCAATTGATGTCTCCAGTTGCTACAGGCTGCAGTTCCGCCAGCTTTCCTAGACCTGCTTCCCCTATGGCCTCCCCTACCAAGGGGCTTTGGGAGAAGGTTTCGTTGCGCCACTAATGACGTCAACCCTTCTTCCCACACAAAGGCCGTGGAGGTTGAGGGAGCAGGATCACCTGTAGTCACACCAGCGTTTAGTAAGGGTTGTGTCGCCATTACAGCTTCCGACCCCTCTCCTTGACTGGTGTTGGAAAGGAGGAACAACCAGTGGTTTAGTCGCCTGGGTTCCTTTCGTTCCGTTTTTGACTTTAAACATGATCCATCTAAAGCCAAACATAACCTTATAGTTATTTTTCTGAAGAGTCTGCACTGAGGGATCGTCAAGGGTGAAAGCAACAAATTTTCTCTCTTTTCCTCCCTACACTGGAGCACTCTCCAGTGTCCTGGATTCAGTTCTGGGTTCTGTAACCGTAACAATTCGAGTGCGTCCTGTAGAGTCACAGCCTCGTTGTCCGGCAAGAAAGTCGTACCAGTTCCCGGCTTCGGGAGTTCACTCTCCGACATAACAGTTAAATTAGCCTCCGGCCATGGCTTTATTTTTGGGCTGTCACCTTTAACCAATTCCTGCTCCTCTCATCCATGCAGGTGATAAACATTCAGCCCGGCCTATGGCTAAGTCCAACGAAACATAGTCCAGCATCCTTAATCCCTATTTTAAGGATTTCTTGTGTAAGGGCACTATGGACCAGTTTTATTTGTTCCACACTCATGGGATTCACATTGCGAATGCCCACTCGTGTAGATCCAGTGACCTCCCCAAAGCTAGGTTTTACTTTGGTTTCATAAGAAGGCTTAAACGCCTTTTTGGGTTGAGCATTAGGAGGTTCTTCTTCAGACCGAATTCGTTTGACCGCCTTCGGTTTTCCAGGGTTCTCCACTGGGATGTTGGTCCAGGATTTCTTGCACAGCGTTAGTGCCTCGTATGGGCTAATATCCGCTTGCAACAGCCTCTTAAACCGTCTCCTTACAGCTCCAGACATCTTGCGTCTTTTATCTTTTTTCTGCTCAGAGTCCGTCTCTTTGGGTGGGGTGGTCACCGAAGCAACCTCCGTCCCAAGGTTCGTCCTCTGAGCTCAGGAGGTACTAGATCCAGGCGTTGGGACGGTGTTAGCTTCCTCCGTCCCGGATAATTTGGCGACCCTAGATTCTTCCAGGGCGTCAAAAAGAGAATTTAAATTGTTCAAAATGTTTTATGTTTCATCCATTTTGTTCCCGCGAGTAGCTAGGGAAATGGGGTAACACACCGACAGAGCCCCGCATCTCGATAGAAGGGCAGGATTACTCACCGAGGTGCCCTGGTATCGGAGAGGTACCGTTCGAAACTGTGCTCACCCTCAGCCACGCATCCCTCGGCACGGTTCACATAACACCTTGGATTGGTATGGTCCTCTTCGCCAATGGGCAGCAGTTCCTAATTAGGAAATACTGCTGGCCACTGCCCAGGATGCACCGCGTGGAGATAGGACCAAATTCGCACCCCAACAAACAGGATACCATACCTTCCCTGACACTAGCATCGTAACAGTTCCCCAATACTCCCAAGACACAGACTCAAAGTTATACAATATACAAAGTCATAGAAACACAAATTAGATATCAAATTAACAATTCTCAATACATATTTCACGAGGCGTGCAAAACAAACAAAAAAATATGCGGCGCATCGACTCGCGTTCAACCACGGTACTACGTAGCGCGCTCGTAGAGGCTCAACACCAGACTGACTACAGAAAGCGGTAGCTTGCAGCCGTGTGGGCTCTCCGCAGAGGGCGGGCGGTCAATTTCGCTCCAGCACACCCGTCACGTCCACCCTCTCTAGCGGTAACCCAAGCCTAGGTCCGTTCCTCGGTGTGAAACCCTTGGGTCAGGCAACCGCCCGCGCGATACAAGTGACACTGTACGTGCATCACTTAGCTACCTACATACAACACTACACACGTATGAACATACACACGTGCACACCACACAGGTACATAGGTTCTGTGAGGGACCTTTTTTTTTCTTTTTTTACGCTAGTTAGTTAGCGCTAGTTAGTGTAGAAACATTCCGATTACTGAATACACATACGCACGGTTCCTTCCTTCCTCCCAGGAGGAAGGGAACGTGCCTATGTGTATAAATTAGTTAGCTCGAATCGTAGGTGTAGGGATTCGATTAGATCGCGACTTATTTGTGAACGCGGCGACCGCCCGAGCCGAGGTCCGGCCACTTTGGCACCCTCGTGCGAGTCGTCCACAAAACTTTCGCGGCTGAGTGCCCTCTGCGCTCGCCCCCAAGTCCGGTGAAGCTGTAAAAGCCGCAGCGGCTTTAGGGCCCCTAAGGCTAACAGTGTAGTCAGTAAAAAAAAAAAAAAAAAAAAAAAAAAGCCGTGTGGGCGTGCGCCGGCGCACCCAAATCCTTCCCCCGTCCTAACCATCGTTAAATAATTTAACGAGCGAACTAAATGAAATTAAATTTCCAACAAATATATTTCCGCAAAGTAACGCTTTTGTCATTCAAATATGTCAAAATAATTTTACATTGTGTGAATAAATATTATTTCAATCTAAGATTTTGGAGGTTATTTTTTATTTGTGATGCCATAGTGTACTATAACTTTTTTTACTACTAATACTTTTTAAAACTCATACATTTTTAAGAAATCATAACTTCTCGCAAATAAAGTCGCTTACGTAACTTCCTCTGAAGATGGAACCGAATAAAAGTGTAAGAAATATATAATTACGTCTAAGTTTCGCTAAATAACAGACCCAAGGGAAGACTGAATTATAAACTGTTTCATAAAGTATTTGCGAGAAAAAATATGGCTCACGAAAATATTGTTTAAACAACAAAGTTTCAGAAACCAGGTAAAGTGGCATTTATAAATAATTGATAAACAAAATAATGGTTTACGAAAATGTCTTTTACATCTTGGCAACTCTTTCGGCTTTTATAGAATAGATATTTTTTAACGAATTGATTTTTGGTGAAAATTCTTAAAATAAAATATATATGCGGGTCTAGAAAACGACTTACGTTTTGAGTTTTTACTCGATGAATTCACATATTTTCATGTGAAAAGTAAAAAAGGATTTTTTTTGGACCACCCTAATATATAGCAGCATAGGACACTTGATAAAAATTATAAATTAACTGTCGGTATTTTTAATGTACTAAATTAATTCAGGAACTATAAAAACAAGAGATAATTTACGATATTGCCAGCTGAATCGATTGTCAAATGATTTCGCCTCCGAGCGTTTCCAGTCGCATTCGCTGTAATCTCCCGTCTACCAAATCCCCAAACAACCGCGCAACTGTATCGATGTAAATTATTCATTGGGAAACATGCCCTGAAGCTAAATGGTCGTTTTTTCACTCACCGTTGTACTTATGAGTGTCGAAATTTCAGTTCGCACATAAATGTATTTAAATTTTGTATCTTTAAGTATATTGGTTAATTTATACCGTGCATTATAGCTGTCGATTGGGCGGATATTATCGTCTGGACTTTATCACCAATAACAGGGATAAGAGGTCTCACTACCAATAAGTGCACGCAAAAAAATTATATTGTGCGAAAGCCAACAGAAACAAAAAAGATTAACGCATCAACCAATTGCCTCTTGATTTTTTGCGGCATCTTGAAATGATTGGTTTTTATTTTCATTCATAAACTGTTATTTAGAACTATATAATGTAATTTTAGAGGCATTTTATATAATATAGTTTGGTTATTATGTATAAGTGATGTGGATTATAAATATAAACTAGAAACATGCATTTTCAGCTGCCTGAAAATCTTCCTATTTAGTTCTAACAAGGAGCCACCATCTTGTTAGACTCTACTTTGAAAGTTAGAAAATACCTACGAAGGCTTAAAAACATTGACACTGGCAATCGTTTCTTCGTCACCAAAAAAGAAGAAGAAGAACCAATTGCATCACTCATTATGTACTGCTTGATGGTATGTTGGCAGTACGAGAGTTGGTTCATAACTATGCTTTGAAGACTTGCGTTCTAATTTACGGAACCTTATTAATACACATTATAATTAATACATTGTTTATGAAATACTAGCACTTCTCACGCGGCTTCGCTAGCGACATACTTGAATTATGTTCCATCTTTTTATTAACACGCTTTTATTAGCTTCACCTGTATGTATGTATGTATGTAACCGACCCCTTTGAGCTCGATTTTGTCCTACTTTGAATGATCAGATTTAATTCAAACTTTGCACACTTGTCAAAAGTCGATGACAATGCAATAATCCGATCAAAGCATCCGATTATCCTAATTAGATTCGCCAGGATTAATTAATTTCTTTCCGCATTCTTTGCATGCGAGTAAGAGAGATAGAGCTAGTGCGCGAACTACGCATGGGTGCAGTTCCACACTTACTCTTTCGGGCATGCAAGGTTGTACAGTTGATCATGCAGTAATTTATTTGGGTCCGCAATTGTTTGCTGCTGGACAAGCTTATGTGGCACTTAGTCGTGGAAGATCCTTGGACGGTATACGAATTGAAGAACTTGATTGCTCAAAATTAACAGGAAGAACTCCATGTAACAGTGAAGCATTGAATGAAATGACTCGATTACGAGATAAACCATAAAATCTACAATCAGTCACAGAGTGAAAATTCACACTCATCCCCATTCTCAGTGCCGCCAACAGATTCGCTCCTATGATTATAATATTATGTAGAGTGATTACGGACTGAAAATTCCATACTCAAGCATTAATGTGACTGACTGTATATGTAAATAAGGTTGCACCTCTAAGTGTCTCGCTGCTTATATTGGCATCATAGAAATCTTTGAATATGTGTTCTTAACCAAGATACAATCGGAACACATTTGTACATATTAAGGGCGGTTGATAGTTAGCAAATCGAATTAAATAATTTATAGTTTAAAAAATTTAACTAAAAAATTAAAAATAAATAATTGTTTAAAAAAACTAAAAAAACACGCTTTCATAAAAAATCCAACTAAAAAACAGAAAATAAAATTTAATAAATTTGATTAAGTACAGTGTAAAAAAAAATGAATGTGCATTATTGTAAAAAAAGCGTGGGTTGCATAGTGTCAATAATTATAAACATTTTATTGACAGATAATGAGTAGAAGAATCATCACTTCGATAATATAATATCTTAAAAAGCGCTTTGAATACACCCCACGCTTTTTTTACAATAATGCACATTCATTTTTTTTTACACTGTACTTATCAAATTTATTAAAAAAAAATTCTGTTTTTAGTTGGATTTTTTATGAAAGCGTGTTTTTTTATTTTTTTTTAACTATTATTTATTTTTAATTTTTTAATTAAATTTTTTAAACTATAAATTATTTACTTTCTAACTGAATTGCTAATTACCAATGTTTATAATTCCGTCTCCAAAAATGACGGATTTTCATACAAATTTTTCGTTCCTCTTTTCGCGTACTAAGCATATTTTAATTGCCTTTCCGTCTCGTATGTGTATTGTGGACGGCGCTGCTACGGATTTCTTGACATAAGCGTCATGGTGTGGAGTCTTAAATCACCATGAAGTGAGTGAGATCGTTATTTCCTTGGTATTATTGAGAGAGGATCTAGTGTTATAACCTCAAAGACACCAAGCTCTCTGTCTGCCGCATACCATTTTTGTCAACGTTATATATAGCAGCCGAATCCATCGCTAACTAAACAACACTTGCAATATTATGAAAGTCCTCTTGGAATCCGAAACGTTCAGCTTTCATAACCTGCAGTAGCGTAACAGTATGTTTTGCTCAAAAATTCAATTCCTTTCAGTGTAATGAGATTTTTCTTATAGACACAGCAATATCCTTAGGCCGAGCCATACCTCGTTGCAAGCCGGAAACAAAACCTGTAAAGCGGGTAAATTGAACAGATGGTGCGGAATCTAGTGCCTTTGTAGGTTACATTACTTGGAGGAAAAGTAAAGGTAGTCTAGAAGCTAGTAAGATTGGATACGGTGTATTATTTGTTGTAGTCGACTTATTAACTGAGGGCTTCACTATCCGATATCTCGGGCAAGAATACCCATAATCCGGTTGTATCTGCTCATAAAATGCGTGCGACCATAAAGCACAACTTTTACTATCACGCCTAGCGAATCATGCTTTCAACTCCTTTAATATTTTATGATAAGTATATTTTAATAATACAAGGCAACCTTTAATAAAATTAAAACCAATTTCAATGATTTTCTTCAACTTCCCTGGTATATCTTTAAAGTTGAAGGTCCAATGCCAGTGAATTTAAAACGGGGCCACCCTTGAGATATCAAACAAAAAAATAATTATCTAAATCGGTTAGTAAACAAAGATGTTATGGATTAATATTCTTTAAAAAATATACATTCCAATTCAGTAATCTCTTTCTCTTTTTGAAGTCGGTTAAAAATGAAATTAATGACAAAAATTATAATTATTGTGTGTTCTATCTATACACTATCTATATACTAAATAATATTTCTTAATGAATTAAGATACAGGAGAAGGGTATTTTTGGTACAGTGATCAGAGGCGTAGGCAGTACCTACTAAATGAAATTTACTTAAACTTAAAATTTATTTTTTCTATAAAAGCCTGAGGCGTAGAACGTCATACCAGTTAAACTGAAGCCTTTACAAATGTTAACACACTAATACTGCACCAGTTAGGGAAATATCCCAGTCATCGAGAAGAGTCAGTAAGATACTCGTTCGGGTCTATCAAACATTTTTTTACCGATTTCAATAAAGAGTTGTTATCAATTCGAATGTATACTTTTTTATGGAGGTTTAGCCATTACTTTTTTGTTTCTGAACTGATATGAATGTTTTTTTTTATTGGAAAGGGAATACCTCAAGGGTGGTCTTATTTTAATTTCCATTCGCTTTGGATCTTCAACTTCAAAAATACATCACGAAACTCTTCAAAATAATTAAAGTTGACTTTATGTTTTGTTAAAAATTGTCTTGTTTAATTGTTTTTTACAGTATTATTGTGTACACTTTTCATAATTTTAGTAAATTTACAGAAACAGAGAGTAACTTCAAGACATGACCTTCATCCGCAATAAAACACGCCTAATGTAATTTTTTTTTTAACTTATTGTTCAATAAATTGATAATCCGCTTTAGAAGTTTATCGTAGAACCTAACAAAGTTAACTAAAAATATTAACTATATAGGCAACATATCTATATTTTCTTACCTCATTGTACCCCAACTACCCGTTCTAAACGTCTGGACATTGATTTTCGCAAATTGGTAACGTAAGTGTATTGCGCTGTAAAAATCTCTCTACAGTAAGTGGATGAACACAAAGGATGAGCCTTGAAGTGTCGGGTAAAAAAACTTCGCAAGAAACAATAATTTTTCTGCGAATTATAATTCCGGACCATTCTGTTTGAAAAATTAAAGGATATCTTTGTAAATTTTTTTTATAGACAAACGTGAAACTTCGGTTTGAACTAAGTAATGAAGGTTAGAACTGACGAAAGGATATATACAGCATGATATACCTTCATATCGGAGGAGATAGTTTCGAATCCTAAAATTCTGATCAAAGTAACTATCGTGATAGAGGGTATTAATAGATATAGTCAATTTGACTAACTACCACACTCAAGTTAAAAATCATTCTAAAGATTAGAAAAAAGAGGTGGACATTTTTATAATCCTTTTCGCTTTTTAAACTACTAGCAATCACCCGCCACTTACTACGTAACATCTTCTCGTCCAAGATACCGCAGATACGAAAGTGCGTGTTATCAGTAATGAGACTGAGTAATGAGAGAGGTACTAAGACACGGTCTCTAACGATAGGCTTCATAAGAAAGCTCAAAGTCAATCAAAGAGCAATGCAGAAAGCTATGCTCGGAGTCACTCTGCGTGATCAAATCAGAAATGAAGAAATCCACACAAGAGCCAAAGTCGCCGACGTACCACTCAGAATTGCAAGACTTAAGTGGCAGTGGACGGGACACGTAGTTCGTAGAACAGATGGTGGATGGGGCCGAAGAGTTCTCGATTGGCGACCACATATACACATATATATAGACGTAGCATGGGTAGTCCCATTATAGGGTAGACCAACGACCCATTGGATGCGAGCAGCGTAGAACTGATCGTTGTGGCGATCTTTGGGAGAGACTTAAGTACACAAGTGGACACAGTTTTATAACAATGAAAAATAGCCTAAAAGTAAGGGTAAGGGTATTTATTAGTGAAGACTCTTTAGAATGTTATCAGTAGTTGAGAAGATTACCTTCTACAAAGACATAATATCTCTTAAAATAATAGTGCAGATATAGATCACAAACTTTTTAAACTCAAGCAACTGTCTGGCTCGTATACAAAAGGTATGTTCGGAAATTTATGAAAAACGGATTAAGTGTATTCTTTGAATTTCCATAACAAACACGGCTTGGTTTCGCGTGAGAAGTATATACCTACTTAAGTTTGTGAAAAGGTGAGTGGATAAGCGGATAAACACGAAGAGTGCTGTAATCTTGTGTGTAGCATTAAATTGGATTATTTCAAATGAAAAATATTTTGAATTTATATATTTCTACTTTCCAATGTTTTTACCGACTTTATTAAATTTAACATAATACCATTTTTATGTACTTGTAAAATATGTGATTTAAAGTAAAATTTATAAAATTATTAATGACGAGATCTTTTGTCTTCTTTTATGTTACCATGGCTACATCCGCCGTTGCTTATTATGGAAAACTTGTGACCCTCGCACAGATGCAACTTACAACAAAGTAGTATGTTATATATTAAAAAAATCATTATTTAGAGTTTATCGCTTTAGTATTAATAGTTCATAACTTCATAGTAACGAAATGTGTTCTTAGCTCGCGACGCGTTATCCTTAGCTCATAAGTTGGCCGCTGTACAAGTGGCAGCAGCGGTGCAGAGTGTCGGCCAACCGTTTTGCTGGGAGTGATTTCTTTGTTTGCGCGCAATTTTGAACCCATTATAACGTCTACGGTATTCATTTAAATGATATTATAATGTTAAGGACAATTTTAATCTACATTAAATTCCCAAGTTAAATAACATTTATCTTGATAAGGATTATTAATGAACTGTATAAAATGTAATGTAATGTATTATTATTTTGAAGATAAATAATTATTAGTGTTATTGTGAGTAAATCATAGGAGATGGATATATTATGCCATAGCGGACTTTTCTCTAGGGTTTTTGAAGAACCACAATTTTTTTGTATATTGTTTTGAGGTATCTATCTCTTTAGGCTTAGCCACCGTAAGCTATGTAAGCGTCCGGAAATCGATTTGATTACAAAACGTTGGATTTTTTCTACAATATAAAATCTTTATTGGAATGTAAACAATTTCGTAACAAATTTTCTAAATGTCAGTAATAACCATATAGAATCCTTTGAGTAGTTTAGAAGAACTAAATGGACAAACAGACATACGCGGATAATTACTTTATTTTCTCGATGACAGACCAAATAAGTATTGATATCGATCGCATATATTTATTACGATTACGACAGTGACGATTCATCAGATTTTGATTAAAATAAATAAATAAAGTTTACCTGTCGTTATAATTATTTCGTTTCATTGTCGAGTACCTACCTATATCTACTTATTTTACAACAGCTTCGAAAATTTTGTATAACTTGGCATTATCAATCAAGAATTAATACGTGTAACATCTTGTAATGAAATATAATATTAGTTAATAAATTTGTACAAAAGTATCCGGCAGTAGTTTAGTTTCTTACATTTTGTAAAAAAATATCGGGTCTGTTATCGTGTTACGTTTATCGATATAGCTCCATCCCTATCAGTTTTTCCGACTCTGGTATAACCTTGTACGTGTGTAAACGTCGTATTTTTATAAAATAATGCATACATAATGTAAAAAAGACGCTCGTTCAAGTTTTCACAGGAGCTGTCATCGAGAAAATAAAAAAATGGAAATGGTATATATGTACATTGATATTGATTTTCAAATAAGGAATGTATGTAGTGTTGTACATTATTATCCCAAACACAAAGTTAAGTTTACTTTTACCTTTGATGATCACAGCTGATTAACAACAACATAACAATATAAGTAATATTTGATCCTTTTATATCTTTCTATTTCTATTTCAATAATAAAGTATATAATATTATAAACGTGAAAGTTTGTATGCTTGGATATTTGTAACCCAATCGAGCTAAAACCACTCAACGGATTTGGATGAAATTTCGCACACAGATAGTTTATAACCTGGATTAACATATAAGATACTTTTTATCCCGGTAAATGGCATGTTTTAAATTTCTCTCTGGAGCAAATTCTGAAGTTCACGCAGACGAAGTTACGGACAGAAGTTAGTTATTTATGAAATACATTAGTCGAACCCGCTTCATCTGTATATTTAGACAGTAAAACCGTGAAGGCGCCGTAGAAATATGTGCTAGAATTATTTAAACAAAATATATATATTGTTTAAAAAATAATGTAATTTATATTTAATGAGTGTGATAAAAAAATATAACAAACAGTGTGTGTAAAAGAGACAGAAACAGACGACAGGTGCAAACAAGTACCGATGAGGGCGGTAACAAACATTTTATTGCCCTACAGATTTACGAGCTTACTATATTCGTTCATTTTTATAATATGTACTTCAATTAAATTAAATTCACGTCTATTATTTGAATATATTGTATCTGTTTTCATGTAGTGTATAAGATATACTTCTTTTTGTGCTTTTAGTACAGGGAAAAATTGAGAGATGTGCGTGCATCCTCTAACGTGAGTGCGACATAATGAAGTTAGCCATTTCATGATAATAGTGTCAATTCATTGGACTGACTAATTTATATTTGAAAATAATTTAACGGTATATAAATTTACATTATTTAACTGTAATTAAATTTATAGACATACCATATTCTTATTTTTATTTTATATATTTGTTTGAAATGAAGTTTATTTATACGCCAATATTTTATACAAATAAAAAAGTCTGTAAAAATAATTTGTTTGTTTGTTATTTTCTATAATTACATACCAAAAAGGTTCGAATACTGTAAAACCACCTCTAAATAATTTACTAACAGAAAGTTCCAGTTATCTTCTATATTCTGGTCTTAAGAGTATGTATGATTGATATACGAGGCATTTCATTTTGTTCATTGACCTCAGTCAGGAAAACACTCCTGTTTGATTTTTCTTATATATTTAAAGTTTTCAGTAACTATATAAGAATAAGAGGGATGCTTCTATGTTTTGCGACCTCCATATATAATAATATATAGTTCACAAAGAAATACACCAACCAATGAATCAACGAATTATATAAACAGGTATAAATAAAGATTTGTTAAATTATGACGTATATTAAATCTGTATGATTTGATTAAATTTCGATTGTTTTAATGAGCTGTTCAATGTAATCCTCCAGTCTCCCTTTTTTAACAGAATCACTCGCGCTGGGCTCCAGAGTCACAGCTTTACGTTAACCTTCATCTCGGCACAAACAAAGGAATTGTCTACTTCCCACAACATGGAACACTTCAAACATAATGTGAAGGGATATTTCAGGAGGCCAGCATGACAGCGACGACGTGCGATGGATTTTAGATCTTACGATGGTCACGGATGTTATTAGATTGCACTGTGCTTACCATCAGGAATAGTGCGTCACATTATCGTGCTAAAGATATGAATATACATTCAATATCCTCCAATTATGGCTAAAAAGCTTTTACCAACATTTTTTCTGGAATAGCTCATTTATATTTTTTTTTAAATATATATTTGTTAAATATATGATATTATATCGCTTCGGGTCTTGTGGAAATGGTTTCCTACTAGAGCTACAGTCGGTATTTGCCGTGCTCCTCTGCCTTGGATTCCTCAAGAAAATGAGATCCGGTGTGTCCAAGATGTTCAAAGACTGTGTTTCCTAAAACTTTAATTAAAAAAATTACTGTGTCTATGGATGGCAGCTTACTTCTTCTGTATTATACATGTATGTTTATACTGGCATTTATTGGATTTATATTATTAGTTGATATTATTATTATATGATTATTTATTATGAGTATTATATTTCAATGCCTCATGTATCGGCGTCTGATAAAATTCTCGGAAATTAATGAAACAGAGCGAACTGGCTTTTTCGCAGTATTAAGACCATCCTCGCATTAAAAAAGCAACTAAAATTGATTTTTGAATAAATTTTTAACGCGTTGTAAATTCGAAAGTTCAAACGTGAGTTGGTGATACTTTCTCAACCAAGTTATCTCTAAGTTATACGAGAGGATTCAGAGAACGGGGTATAAAAAAGGAAGTTAAATAATATTTAAGACTTGATACATTGCCAACCTCACCTGAACGTGGTACATCCAGCTAAGTAATGATCGAGGAATTGAAAACTTTTTGGTAGGGCTGTGTAGTCAGACTAGGTCGAAATGGTGAAAGGTCCGTCATAGTAATTCGCTTAAAACCAACCGGTCCAAATCTTGTTTCTTTGTATTGTTACTGGTATGACAGTACATACTGGCGATAGATTGTTATCTCTCGATAGTTGCAACTGTTTTTAGGTTGCACTGCGCTTTCCGTCAAGAACAGTGCCGATACTAAATCATGTTATTAAAAAGGAACTTTCTGATAATAGTAATTATTAAATAATTGCTGTAAAACGTAAACGTAATTTAAACCATAAATGTGATGTCTAAAATTAATACGTAAGGCGGTTTAATAAGCACCCGTGTCAACAAGATTACTTTGCTTTAGGAGGAAATATTACAAGCTGATGTTTACATAAAGTACATACTTATCTTCTTGTACAATTACTTGCATGGGAACAACAAACAATTTTTTTATACCATTTACTATTTTTTGATAATTCAAGACAATAATAAAAAACAATAACAATAATATAACAGCTAGTTGATCCATGCTAATATTTCGTAAATTACAGAATGTAAACAATTTAGTTAACAGCTTTCATATTACTTGAACAGACAGTTAGTAGATGACGTCTTGCATACATTTTCATTAGCATTAATAGATGTTATCTCTAATACAAAGGTTATTTGATCATTTTTTAAAGACAAATTTAATTTTAAACCACTTAGCTATGTTTCTTAAATAGTATGGAACGTGTGCTTTAACGTTTTGTTTGAATCATTAATTTTGATGAAGAGCAATTACGGAGAGATATGGCGTTGCAAAGAAAAAACACCTTTCTGAGTCATTAATAGTGTTTAAAGATATTTATTACAAATATTGTTTTTTTTTTTATTACATATTTTTATGAAGTTTGTTATACGTACATTGACGTATAGTTTTTTTTTTTTTGTTAATATTTTGCAATACTTATTAAACTATAGTTTTCATAAATGATATAACAGAGTGTTATAAGTAACTAATTTATTAATTCGTCGTGTATTTAAAACCGTATTATTCTTACTTTAAAAGACTTAAACTAGATGCAATAATTACAGCGCCGCGGGAGATTGTGGCGTACAGGTTGGAGTTCCGCCAGAATCTCATGGTGGAATAGTGGAACTAGTTCAGGCGTAGCGACCGTTGAAGCCATCAGGCCAGTCCGTTTGTCGTATATAATAAAAAGTAACATAATGCTAGGAAATAAAAATATATACAATAATAAGATTTGTTATAGAATTTTTAAAATTATTATTATTATAATAAGAGAGACAAACATCTTTGCGTTCCATGGTTTTAACCGTGCGGATGGCGGGTCCATCGTGTTGCAGATAGAGGGAATATGAGCAGCCCTCGGGACTTGCGACCCAGGTGTAGGTTTAAGGGCCCTCTTTATGATACACATCAGCGCTCACATTGACTTCTCGCGATACCTTCCGTGCCAAGCTAAATTTGGCAAGAGCCTGTTAATGCTGCTTTAGATACTCGTTCTAATATTAAATAAATCGTACTTGAAAGCAAATATTTTTAAGTACATTTTAAAAGCACAGACGACCTACTTCTATGTTTTTCTTAAATGATTTGTATATCCATTTAAATTATTAACTTATTTTAATAAATTTTCGTGGCCGTAAGTGTATCTGGTAATCAAAGGTTAGGTAGGGGTCGTTTCATAAGCGAGCAATTATTATTTTATTAATTTCTTAAGAAGCCGCCCGTCCACGTTCCTAAGGTCTCCCCTTACGTAATATACGTTCAAGTAGATATAATTCCGCAAGACGAGGGTTCTCATAAACATTTGTTCGCAAAAATAATTTTAATACAAGTTACGCCTTTACGTATAATGATGTAATGAAAATCGAAAGCTTTTGCTTTGACAATTTATTATTTTTAATGAATGAAATAGTAATTAAAATCAATATCAAGAATTTTAAATTTTTGTGCGATTTCACGTAATAATTCGTTTAGGATTTTAGTAGGTCGAATTAAGGAGTTTTTTGGCGGGATCTTGTGGTGACATGTTCTGGTTTTTATTTTAGCTACTACTTCTTCTTAGTTTCCTAGATTTTTATGGTCATTTATTATGTAATATTGGTGGCATTTTGCGTGATTTAGTTTGGTTATTGTAAATCAGTGAAGTGAATTATTACTGTAAAGTACGAGCATTCATAGAGACCTATTATTAACTAGTTAATATGATACTAGCGATGCCCTGCGGCTCCACATCCGTTTATTACGTTTTTAACATAACATACCATCATGCCTGTGTTCCCCGAAGGGTTAGGCAGAGGTGTACTGATGTACACCCACAGTTCGCCGAGTATGTTTTTAGGTACCATGTAATAGGGGGCGAGCCTATTGCCATTAATCGGGCACGAAACCAAACTCCGAGCTGCTACTGAGAATTTCACAGGAAAACCCGAATAACAATTACCAATACAATTCCATAGTTATACTTATAACTATATTATTATAACTATAAAATTACATATTATAGTACGTTCCGTGTAATAAAATTTCGACAAAATCGGTTAAAAATTAACATTTATTTTGCAATTTGTTTCACAATTTTTAAAAGAATTAGGTATTTCTTTACAGTTTATCAATTATGGAATGACATGTTATACAATTTTTGTGATAAAGCGGTACATACAAACATACAGAAAAAGTTTGACATTTATCATATTCGGGAACTACCTTGTAAGCCTAGCCGGAAGCTAGTCGTAAGCGCGACTGCTATGATCAAGGCCCTGGGTTCGATTCCCAGGTCGAGCAAAGTGATGCTGGGGTTTTCCTATGAAATTCTCTGTAGCAGCTCGGAGTTTGGCTTCGTGCCCGATTAATGACAATAGTCTCACCCCCCATTACATGGGACCTAAAAGCATACTCGGCGAACTGTGGGTATACAGGCGTGATGGTATGTTATGTTATATTCGGGATCAAAATATAAATAAAATAGATATAACTATGGGCATAACTACATAACTACAAATGTATCAATCTTTATACAAGATAATTTAACATGACAGATTTATTTGTAATAATACTCGTGCATGAGAGACGAAGTTGATTTCCAATCTCTAGTAGCAGAACAGACACCACAAGTAGAACTTTACATCTGTTTAAATACTTATGAAGTCTCGTACTAATACTCTTTAGTTTACATAATACGAAAACTTCTACCGCAGCGGCTAAGTAGCTAACTAAATAAATTTTCAAAGGGACAGAAGTTTCTTCGTATTTCAGTCTGTAGCTCGATGTTTATGTTACAAATGACGCCAAGCAGAGGGGCGTAATGTGTAGAAACGGCCTGTTTCATTACGACAATGGGTTTAAATTGCAGCGGTTAGATAGACCGACGGGAAAGGTATTCGGTCAATGTTAAAAGTGATAGACGATTTTTGATA
The DNA here is from genome assembly GCA_033032175.1 of Saturnia japonica. NCBI lineage: Eukaryota > Metazoa > Arthropoda > Insecta > Lepidoptera > Saturniidae > Saturnia > Saturnia japonica. The sequence continues at coordinate 4,318,245 of CM065317.1, forward strand.
CGAAATTCAATTTATCAACTACTTTAATGACACTGCTAGGGTTATTATACCTTTCGTAGTTGTTGAAAAGTAATTATGTATTTATACAGCATTGTCTATATATTAAATAAGTGAAGCAAAAGCTTTCGGTACCTTTTTAAGCGTATTGCGTGCACGGAAGACTGTGAGATTTGGCATGGTTAAAGTTTATTTGGAGAAGCAGTGCAGAAAGATAAACTTATCTATAAAATCTGTTATTAATATAATAAATTAAATAAATTAATACTGCGAATCCTAACACGATCAGTGCTATTGAACTTAGACCCCCAAAATATTGACATTGTCACTCAACGAAAAGTGACAGCAAGTAATGTAGATAATAGGTAATGTAGAATAATAGGTACTAAGTAATGTAGATCATTGTTTAGGTTCAAGAATACTGTAAATGTCAAACAGAAAATAGTCTATGATCAAAAAGTCGCTGGTCTAATTTCGAGCTAAGGGCGATCGCTAGTATTAATAAATATGTAATTCTCCATGTAGATATTTTTTTTTCGTAACATGATAGATGTCTATTTTGAAAATCACGAATATGGCTGTATGTCCAGAATTAACTTAATAACAGCTTGTTCGATTTCTATGAAATTATTTTTATTCACGGGAAGCTTAATATGTCACCGCTCAATTGAGAGGCTATTAGAATTGTGATGAAACTTTCAGGAATTGTAAAAATATTTTTAAAAATATTCATTATTAACCGATTTTGATGAAATTTAGTAGACGGGAAGCACATATTATCCCTTATTTCATAAGCTATTAGAAATGTCAACAATGATTTTTAAAATAGTAAAAAAAAACTAAAGTTATTTTTTCATTATATCTGGACCGATTTGGATAAATATTTTGTTTACAGTGAGTATAATCCATAATTTGTAGGCTATAAGAATCGTCAATAATACTTTTAGAAATCGCATTTTTTTTTTTTTAATTGTTTATGTACCCACTGATTGCGATGAAGTTTAATATACGGGAAGTATATATCACTCTTAAATTGCAGGACTATAGTTGCCATTAATATGAGTAAAAATAAAATCACGAGACAACAATAACTACTGCTTTATGAACGCGTGTAGAGCATCGCTAGTTAATGTCCAGAGTTTATACTATTATTATTTATTTTTGCCATAACTTCTTTTTTTATTAACCGATTTGGATGATTCTTTTCTTGTTTGATAGGGAATATCTTAAAGGTAATTCCATTTTAATTACATTGGCTTAGACCTATCAACTTAAAAGATACACCAGGCAATTTTTCTAAATCATTGAAGTTGATTTCTTTCCTTTTTTTTTTAATTCTCTTGTGTCGCTTACGCTCATGATTTAACCCGTAGTCTTGTAGACGGGCGAGCAAAACAGAGGCATAGTTAATTCCTAGCCACGGAAATAACGTGCATTAGTCAACTGCAGCTAGAACTCGCTTGTAATGAACGTTGCGTATATCTATACCCTAATTATTCAGCTTATGTATTGCCAGAACTATTATGTTTTCCATTATTTATTTATTAAAGGTAGTTCAAACTTGTTGCACTATTACTGTGTTACTGCACTACTCATTTGACGTATGAAGGGTTAATGGGCATATTTAAATGTTATTTGACGGGTTACTAGCTAGGTAGTGAGACCGACAATTGATCGCGACCACCATACACCAAGTGTAACACACATCATATTAGTTTAACACGCAGTGTATATTCCAACATTCACGTACGGAAGTAAAAACTGGGTGTGGCAGAAAAAGCATAGAAGTAGACTAAATGCAGTAGAAATGAGAGCGCTAAGAGATATGTCAGGAGTGAATTTGAGTAACAAAATAATAAATAGTGTGATAAGAAAACTTTGCAGTGTGAAAAAAGATATAGACACACGAATTGATAAAGTAATGCTTAGATGGTTTGAAAGAAAAATGACTAAACAAATTTATAAAGCGACTGTAAATGGGAACGTAAAAGAGAAAGGCCTAGACGAACGTTCCTCGATCAAACCGGGGACGTTCTGAAGAGTATTAAAATCAACGAGCTTGCTTGAAATAATTGATGAATGTTAAAGAAGCGAAAGATGTATCCCAGGACCGTAGCAAGTGGAAAGACGTGGACTCTGCCTACTCCGTTGGGAAAGAGGCGTGATTTGTGGATCTAGTATTAGCTGGGTAGCAAGATGCGATAAATGATCGTGGCCATATTATATCAGGTGTAATATGCCATAGACTTGCCTTTTCCGGGACCAGCTGGTGTATATCCAGTAATCAAGCGGGATGATAGGAAACTATTCTCGACTGGGCCGCGACCACCATACATATGGTGATAAGCTCGTCCGCTGAGTTCTCTTTTGGTCTGTCACGTTTGGGTTCAACCAGTGTAATAGCCATTTGCCGAGAGGTTTGCAGGCCGGCGTGATAACAACGATGATCGCCGTTATTTTTGGATTGTATTCTGCTTACAATCAGGTACAGTACAGTCACTTCAATTTGGTAATAAAAATATAAAAATTCTTAAAATTAAAATTTTTAAAACGGTTTTCTGTTTTGTTAAAAATTATATTGTTTAATCTGCTTGTTCGAAAATGTATAAGTATTACCTATTAAAAATTAACAGATTGGTGGAAAAAATAAAAGAATATTTAATATTTTTAATAATATTATAATTATGCTTGGCTTACAGCAGTACGAACAATTATAAAGACCTTATCTAGAACAAGAAAACAGTGAAAAGTAAAAAAGGAAAATATGTAAATATCTCAGAATTTCTAAGGATGTCGATGGGCACCACCATCTGTCACATTTTAAAGCAAAATTAACTTCTCGAGAGCCAAGAATATAAAATTACGACAAAATTATACAGTGAGTGAATAATACAATTTAATAACAGGACTTGTTGTAGTAACTTCCCTGTGAACTTAAGAAATGGTCTGATAAGAAACTGAATCGTTTATTTCAAGTTTCTTCCTTTCATTTTTATTGCGTGTTATTTTTTCACAAAGTACCTTATTGATTTTTTCAGTCTTTTACAACTGATCACTGTTATCGAGTGGATGTATTATAAATTTGAATTTGAATTTTGTTTTTTTTTTTCTTTATAACACTTAATAATATCTTTGATAATAATAATTATCTCATTTAAAAATTTATATCATATACTAATGGTTAGGAGTTTCCAAAAATGAAAATTAAAAATATTTTAATTAATTTAGAACATAAGAAGGCACTTATGAATGTCAATAAAAAACCACAGGTACGGAAAATATCCCAGTCATCGAACAGAGTTGGAAAGAAACTCGATCGGGTTTAACAACATTTTTACTGTTTTTTTTACTCTATATGTATTGTATACAATTATTATCAATTTAGTGGATGTACAGAAAGGAAATCATTAACATTCACGTAATGATCCACAATATAATATACTTTCAACAATAAAATTTGCTAATCATAATTCTTAAGTTTTTCCAAACACACATATAATTTTCCGATATGTGTTGGGAGGGCAAAGTTAAGATATTATTTTATCGAAACTTATTTCTCAGTGATTTTTAGTAAGATACACTTACTACGTGACTTTCGATAGAAATAAGCTTTTGAGGAAATTATTATAAGAAGGAATAGAAGATTTAATGAGACCAAATTTCAAATTTCTAACCAAGAGTCCATCGAGCGAGCAATAATCGTAATTGAAAAGTACAACGTTAAATTTTCAAATTATCTGAGAATGTATAAAGGTGTTATGGGAAAAATTAAAAAGAGTCAGAGCAAAGATTGGCATTTAGATAGAACATTAAAACGAATAGGATAATTTCGGGCGAAGAGGCGACCGGCGAGCACGTAATAATCATAAAAAACCGCCTCCCGGCTCCAAACTTTATTGGACGTTCGTTAGAAAGGTCTTTTATTGTTTTCCTTTACGGGATGTTACTTATATGAAAATGAGGGCGCTGGTATAAACAGGTTTTTTATGCTTTTTTTGCATCCAATGTCAGCCATTACTCTTATTCTCCTAGAAACAAGAGGGCACAATCGACTATACATACCTACCTACTTTTTATCGGTGTAGGTTTTCTTTTTGTGAACTATAAAAGTTAGTTTTACTTTTAATTTAACATAACAGTATTATGAAAATAAGCTAGCTAAATGTAAAGTAAACGAATTGCAAAATATGGAAATATCTTTTAAATGATATATAATTTGAATATTAGATTTTCTTACATAGTATCAACATGTAACGTAACTAATTTATTATCCAATCTATTTCTTTTGCGGATGCAAGTTGTGGTCAAAAAATTGAATGGGCACGATTCACATTTTACGCTGGCTTTTGAATCACAGCTTTGTTTTTATTTATTTATATTAGACAGAATTGCGAATACTGAACTCACAGCCCATAGATATTTGACTGATAAAGGCGATACTTTGTGAAAATTCACAGTAAACACTGTGTTTTTGTTTATTAATTTTCTATTTATACCTAGAGTTGATTCACAGTTATGATATTCTCAAACAATCTGTTCACATACAGAATAATAGTTTTGGCCAAACTTTTCAGGTCTCAACTGTCTCTGAGAGTCTCTAGAGTTGATTCACAGTTATGATATCTTCAAAAAATCTATTCACATACAGAATAAATAGTTTTGGCCAAACTTTTCAGGTCTCAACTGTGTCTGAGAGTCCCAAAAGTTAATGATTTGTCTTTATAAAAAACCCTTATTGAAAATAAATGAAAATTCACACTTTATGAAAATAGTTTTTCATTAATTATAAATAAATAAATTTAACAAATTGGTAGTAAGGTAGCTTATAGAATCAATTTTTTTTTGTCTTCCATCCGATTCGTTATTAAGAAACTCTGTCCAATATATCTTAAGAGAATACTCCAAAAATAAAGATTAAGTATGAACAGAAGAATGGAATCTTTTTAAATTTTTGTAAACCAAATAAGAAATTGTTCAAATTCACTTGAAGTTGTCTCACTTTTAATCCATTTTATTAATATTATTAATAAATTATATTACTTCATTTATATACGTAGTATTAACGTTTTGTTTATTATAAAGATAATGATAACATTTGAGCATTATTCATATTAATACCATTTAGTTTATTTTCAAGTATTTAAGAAATCCTTGATCGATTTAACAGTTCTTCTTAATTTGAAGTAATTAAATATTTTCATTGTTTTAAAAATATATGTCCATTTAATTCTTAGACATCGATCGCATTTATTTTCTGTGGTAGTATTTTCAATACAACAATGCTTTAAACCCCTATCACAATAACATATTTAGATTTTCCTAAACCATAATTACTAGTTATAACTTAAGATTCTACGTCGAATGTCATTTTCTGTGTCACATTTGATATTGGGACAACATTCCGGATACGGCTTCCTTGGGTCTATCTTTGTGGCGTAACAATGTGGATCATTTGTGCCGACAGTACCACAACTGAAAAAAATATAGAAAAAATATTAGTTAAAAATTATAAAACAAATTTTGAGTAAGCATTTTTTAAACACAGGAGAGGGGCCTCTGTTTGTGAATTAATTATTCCACTAAGCTGTAAAATTAAGTAGAAAACTTCATTATGGGATGGTCATCAAAATTGCAAGAAGTTGGCCAAATCCTATTAGTATGAGCTTCGATACAGCTATAGACAAAACAAATAGATTGATAGAATGCTTTCACAAACAAAGTAGTTTATTTCAGATAAATGCAACTGGGAGACAATCGTCTTTGTAAACACTGTTACTACCATAACGTCATTGGTTACTATCATCAACTTCATGTTTCAACATCAGAGGATAAGAGAACAAAAAAACGGTTAAAATAACTATCCATTTCTCATTTTTTGGATTAGAATGTTGGTTAAATAATTGTATGCTAGTTTTTATTTTCAGATGTCTTGTTTATTACTTTTAGCTATAGTATAGGAGTTTATGTTATTTTTTTTTTATCTCCGTTATCTTAGAAGGACATAATAAAATATTTCTAATTATATAGCAAGTATTCAAAACGAGTTAACCTTGATAAGCTACATGACTTTCCTGATTATCAAAAATCTGATTTTACAAGCTTTATTTAACTTGCAATGTTCGTATGTAAAACGTGAATCCGCTTAAACTGAAGCCAAGCTTTTACATTTTTAAATGAATATTAAAAATATTAATTTCATCAAAGGTTTCATTTAGTATATATTAACTGCGCCTGTGACCATTTAAGGGGGGGGTCTTCTGTTAAACTTTTTAGTTTGATAATTTATTATAAATTATTGTTAATGTTTGTTTATGAAAAATATTTAGTTAGATAAGTCAAACACTAACACAACACGATAAAATTACAAACCAATACAAATATGTCCATAAAACAGAACAGTAGGCACCTACTAATTTGTAACTTATAAAATTTTAGACCAGTAATAAAAACAGATTAAAAAAATTATTAGAAATTACTTACGAAGCATAATGTATCATGGTTGTTCCACAGTTTATTCTGTAGCAATATCCGAAAGGCTTCAGTTCTGTTCCAAATGGTACCACATCGTCGATTTCTTTTACGTAGCAGCCTTCCTTATGAGCTGGAATTGAAATAAAAGAAAAATTAAATACTTAATGGTGGGTAAATCTTAAAATTTGTGTTTGTCTATTCATAATTCTATAACTTGTGAACGACTTTTTTATACTAGCATAAACGGCTTCAACGATTTGGATGAAGCTTTAAATATAGATAATTTTTACAGTCCAAGTTTACCCAGGATATGTATTGTTTCTTTATTTTTGTATCACGCCAAGTGCAACTCGGTGGCCCAGATATTAAAGACATGATATCTTTAAAAATCATACATCGGAACTCTATTATTGTATAACTGGAACCCCAAAAATATGTAATAACTTCGTGCCTTACGGATTCTACAGGTCATGAACTTAAACAATTTGTTCACGTCCCAAATATGACGATAACGCCAACAATATCCAAATAATAAACGTTTAGCACAATACACTTTTACATATACATATATCTATTTTAAATTCGGTCATGATAATAATATATTCAGTTATTAATGACTAGCTGTACGCCACGGTTTCACCCGTGTTTTTATCCGACAAACAACGCGCCACCAACGCACCCATGTAATCAGTCTATCTTAATAATTGTTCTCACTTGCCACAAGCACCAATAATTTTAATATTCCATTATCTCCTAAACTATGTGTTCAAATAACATGCTGTAAAGCGCAAAAATTAACGTCATAAAATTTTCTTCATGATAAAGTAACTTTTGTGCGTAAGGGATGATAACATGCCATGCCTAAAAATAATGCTCATAAATCAGTTTTTAATCTACAACAAAAAAACACACAAAATACCTTATTGTGGCTTAACTATAACAGATAGACATATGCTATCTTAGATATATATTTTTATATACTAAGCGAACGTGGACAAAGCTGTTCGGGAGGGCTTCCACTACCGACATAATTAACAAAAATCAATATTTAGGGCTATCTGAGAGTTGTAACCTAATGCTAGCTAGATACTACTACTCCTCGTGAATCTGGCTATCACATACATAAAGAATTTTTCGAATCCGACTGCTAGTTCCTGAGATTAGCATGTTTAAACAAACAAACACAAATATTTTACCACTTTAATAAATTTTTAGTATTAGTATACATTATTATGTATGCGACATTAAACGGTACTACTAACTGACCCGTGCGAATATTTCGCATATCGTAAAATGTTAACAATTTAACCAACAGTTGTCATGTTAGTTAAATAGATCGTTAATATGGCAGCCTGCGGTGGTGAATTTTTTTCCTAGCTGTGCCCGTGGCTCCGCTCGCGTGAACCAAAAAAATGTTTTTATCGGGGTAAAGAGTATCAGAGACATCTTATTGCGGTTTATAAGTAATTTGTATGCTAAATTTCAGCTAAATTAGTTAAGCTCTTTTTGCGTGATTGAGTAACAAACAAACAAACGCTTTTGTATTTATAATATTGTTCAGGATTAGCATTAGCAAATCGCATTCCTAATGAAAAAGTTTTTTAAATATTTTTTTAACGAAAGCATAAGTTACAGTTATATTACTTAAGTAATTTATGTAGTTTCTGTTCTTTGTTTCAACGTGTTAAAACACTTAATTTATCTGTACTTTTATAAATATCATGTTATATAATAATAGATTCTTAAATAAATACTAATATATTAATGCACCTAAATAATGTAAAAATGCTGTAAGTATTGGATACCATTCAAACCACGAAAGCATTAAATAAGAACATAAGCTTTGAAATGATATTTGAATCATTAATTTTGTTGAAGAATTAACGAAGATATGACGTTACAAGGAAAAACAGCTCTTAGAATTAATACATAATAATGATTTCATAACGGTATTTCAAAGTAAGTACCAACGTTTATACTAAATATAATTCAGTTCTTCAGAGCCCTTTTATTAAAAATAAAAAAACCACATGTGGGGGCGATTATTATTACCACCACCACATTAAAAATGTGGATTCCTCCGACCAGACGGGTGTTATGTCTGGCGGACAGCTGCCCAACGGTTGTTTTTTTTTTTAGATCTGACTATACTGTTGTTAGCCTCAGGGCCCTGCAGCCGCTGCGGCTTTTTACAGCTTCACCAAACTTGGGGGCGAGCGCTTAGGGCACTCAGCCGCATCACCGGTTGTTGTCGGGTTCTTGTATTATACTCAATTGTTGAGTTAATTTCAATATCGCGATGTAGGATGCGTCGTATGTGGCTCGATAGATGTCGCTATGTAGGATGCGTCAGTTGTGGCGAGAGATGTCGCTATATGTAGGATGCGTCAGTTGTGGCGAGAAATGTCGCTACAACAGTTAGTTTTTTAAACTTGAAACATTTAAAACTACTTTTTTTTAATAATTTCAAATATTCAAGAGATTTGTTTTAATTAACATATTTCTAAAAACATGCTAAATTATTAATAAAAATTCATTGAAACATCCGATTGCAATAAAAAATATCGTTTATCTATTTTTGCTATTTATTTGATTCTCAGACGTCGTACTTAAATATTATATAAGCCTATGTCAGTCCCACAATTAAAACGAATCTAACGACACCTCATATGCTAAAATCCATCAAATTGTTTGTGCTACAAAGCTTGCCAAAGAAATAGACATACATACACTCGAAAAACATGACCCTCCTTTTCGCAGTTGGGTAATAACGGTTTTTATGATGTTACCAAACCTACACGTGTGAAAAACATACGAGACGCTACTTCTCCAAGGTGCATAGTATTTGTTCTGATACAATACTATTTATATTTTGGATTCTACATAGTATATTATTTATTTCGATATTTTATAACTTGACATAAAAAAGTGACAGATATTTGGAGAAACAACATCTACAGTCAGAGATATGAGACTACATATAGGTACTACGAGACTATATATGTAGACTGAGTCTACATATGAGATATATAACCATTAATTATTTAAGCGTAAGGACCTTGTTTTACAAACAGTAAGCCGTGACCTGGAGTATCATGAAGGCTTATTTGTAGATAACATAATGTAGCTATACCATAAGCTCGCCCAACATCCAAAAATCGTATCTTTATCCTCAAGCGTATAATCCGATTATCAAATTAAAATACATTTCATGTAAATTCGAGGTATTAAGAATGAAATATATTTATACAGAAGGATGACTAACTGACGTATCAACACAAGGCCCAAACTACTGGGGACCGTGAAAATTTATTTTAGGGTTCCTTTTATACTGTAGATGAGCACTAAGAAAGGATATTTGGAAAATCATCCCTCAAAATGGTGAGAAAGGCGATGAAAGTTTATATGAAAAGTTGTCATTTTTGAACATTGAATTGTGATCTATGAACAATTTATAATGAGATATAACACAGCTAAGACGCGAGTGCATCCACGGAAAAAACGCTAGTATCATATATTTTAATTTACCTTATCAAATTTACGCATATTATTTTGATATTTAATTATAAGTACCTATATAGACCTAGATAATAAAGGAAACACGCTATTTATAATATATCTACTCTAAATATCTTAAACAGTGTATTAAAGTAATTATTAGTGTAATAATAATACAATATCGAATTGTGTCAATTAATTAGCACTGAATACATAGTTTAGCCAAATGTTAATTTTGAACCAGTTTTAATGGCTTTATCTTGTGAGTCACATTACTTTATAGTTTTATTATTAGTAACTGACTAACTATTCAATAAATAAAATTGAAATATCTGCCTGTAATGTCAAAATAGCAGCTATTACCCAACTGCGCAATGTATGTATGTATGTCAATTTTTTTGGCACGCTGTCTAGCATAAAGGTCTTCATGGATTTTAGCATACGAGGTGTCGTTAGATTCATCTTAATTGTGGCAGTGACACCGGCCAATATAATATTTATTTATGTACGACGTCTGGGAATCAAATAAATAGCAAAAATTAATTTAAAAAAATTTTTTTTACTCAAGTGATTTTGTTGCAGTCGGGTTTGTTATTTCCTTTTTAATAATTTAGCTTGTTTGCAAAATACATATTATGAAAGTATATATAAAAGTAACTGTTGCTCTGTGGTGGTGTGTATAGATAGCGTATCGATCGACGTGAGTTCCCATCGCTGCAATGAACCTGAGCTTCGGTGAAGGAAACATCGTGATGAAATGCCCACCTGGCTAGTTACCACCTTGAAGTTGAAAATCTGTCGCCAAACACTGATAGGTTTGTTCCGGAAGCTGCACTTGAGAGACAGTTTTTCTACCAGGCTTAGCGTGTCACCATCTTGGGCCACAAAGTAACTTAATTCATTTGAGATTGTGGTCATAACGCATAATTTACAAACAATTAAAAAAAAAATATATTTTGATCTCATTGGGCAATTTATGTAACCGGTTATCAAGCGATAGTGATAAATGCATTACAGTTACTCTATTTTGGTTTGTCGAGAGCACAGCTACAATACAACCGGCGATGGACTGTTGATCTCTATAATCACCAGTATCTAAGGTGCTACGATAAAAATAAACCGGTTCATAGAAACGAATTCAACATGAATGCCCAACGTTGCGATGACAGAATTATTATTTCACCATTCCTATTGCTTAATAAAACTTCCCAAACGTGAACGAGACGAAAGTCGAGTTACGCGAAAGATTTAATAAAATCGTCTGTGTTTATTTTGTTTCCTTATGTTTCACGTTTGTTTATAACAATGTTACAAACTTGCTAATTGACTAACCAACGCTTCCTCCTATTTAACATTCCTACCGCGTACTCTCAAACATTTCACTTGTTGCTTAATAATCTGCTATGTAAATATATCCGCCATGTTCCTTAAAATGAGGTGAATTTTAATTTTTATATCACACTAGTATGGCCCACGATTTTCAACCGTGTTCAATTTATTAAACCAACTTTGCACCATTTTGCAGTTTGCCGGCTTGCTTGGCGTTCATTTTTACTGCTTCACTCTTTGGGGACGTACTCTGGAGTTTTTTTTTGCAAATTCGTGCTAGATTTAGTTAAGCACTTTGACCAGTATCTCAACTCATGTTAATCGTTGATGTAGCCCTGGGTAGTAACACACTAATTCAAGTGAAAGGATTAGTTATCCATTACAGTGCATTCGTTTTTTTAATAATTATTGATACATCTGCGTCTCTGTGGCTAATATATTTGAAAATGCTAATGGAGTAAACAAAATTTTTGTTTGCTCGTTGCGATTAGTTGATTGATCTCTTGTTTCGTTGATAAGCAAAAAATGTTGAATCGGCAACGGCCTTGGATGATTTATGTATCGATATAACCTGAAGTTTACGACAAAAATAAACAATCTACTGTATTTATATTAAATAAACATAAACAGCTGATAAGTTTTACAGGCCTTTGAAGTAGTATAGGATTGTAGATAAGAGATATATGACAATTATACTTTGTTTATCATGAGAAACGTTGCATGAAGTTTCTTTAGAACGTAAATTGTTAGGTCATGCAAATTACTACGTACCTAGCCTAAAAATCATAGAATGACAAAAAAAATCTCGTCCTTTAATTATTGCCTACGGTTGGTAATATAATGTATTCTATTTTAAGTTGACATTACACTATTTAGATGGCGTTAACAATTGTTTTCATTATTAAAATTATGATAAGACCGACAATGATAAACCGTTAAATTTAGAAAGAGACCACGACGTTTCTTTTTCAATGAAAGCCCAGGCTCGATGTAGGGATTCGAATTAGTATCAGTAATCGCGACCTTCATCAAATTTCTATGCCTAAGCCATCATCGCTTCACAAATGTCAAGCCAGGTCAAGACAACAAACAATCAATAATTATTAATCCATGCCTCGAAAAACCCATCAAAACAATGGCAGACGTGTACAATAAATAAGGTTAGGAGAAATAAAAAAACCTACGATAAAAGATCAGAAAAGGAACACACACACACACTATAAAATATAATAGGTTTCAAAAACAGATTTGAACATCCTGTTTATTAATAAATCCTACATAAATACCAAGACCCACTTTTTAGGCTGTAGAAAAGATAACGAAGTAATTGAACATACCAAGTTCCTTTGGTTTTTCTGGCAAGTACCTTAACCATGTCGCAGCGTTAGCAGTACAAACAATCAGCGATATTATTACAATTTTCGAAACCATATTTATGTACGTTAAATATATATTTGTTAATGAAACGTGTTTCACGTGTCCTTAGTTTCGGTACTCGACTAACAGTAACCGCTGTTCGGAAGAGCTTGTGTTTTTATCTTATGACGGCGGGTCACATACTTGCGATTGTCCATTTGGATATTCGAATTACGGCCGTTTTCAATAACATATCTGAGATCATTATCACCGATTAGTACATGTTTATATTAAGTAAAAACTTTCTTTAACTTAAAAGAGATATCGGCTTCCCTCTTATTTATGAAAGCTATAGTACATAGATATACGTAGATTTGAAATACTTAACCAATAAATAGGTTATTGAAACAAAAGTAAGGACAAAAGGATAGAATTTACTAACTGAAAGAACGGATAGATAGGTTATTCGAAACGGCCGTAAGTCAACATATTTATTTTCTTATCTTTTATATCTTTGTAGGAGTTTTTTTTTTTTTTGTTTTAATATGTCTTAATCACACATTTATGTAATTATTATATGTTATACTAACGATGCACCGCGGCTTCCACACGTGTTTATTATGCAATAATTATTTTCGCCTCGTAATTTTATTTGTACTCGTATATAAATGACGATTCCATATCCTTAAAGATAAAAGTCCTGAAAAAAAAGCATATCAAATATGGATATATTATGATTTCCCGTCTTCAAAATCTCGTCTCAATCGGTTGAGAATCAATAAAAAAATTTTTTTTTGTATTTTTTACGACTACCAAAATTATTATTGCCGGTCCTTTCAACCATTTGAGTAATGAAAAAATGTTCTCGTATACAAAATTTCATAAAATCCAGTCAACTCCATCATGTCCTTTATTTGCTTATTTGTGGCACTTTATGGTCTTAATAGATAATTATTTGACCTCTCTTATCTGTAGTATTTACTACATATAACATTGCTTTGTTTAAGCTATTTTGTTACTCATATTTAGTCCAAATTACTTGTTAATGGTGATAATATTGATGCTTACTTAACCTAAACCCGTATAAATCTAATCAAATATTTTATTTAAATACTATTTGTGCCCACAACTTCGTGCGCGTGGTATATTTCGTCTATGAAAACCAGCAACTAAAAAACCTCCCCTCGCCTCAATCTCACGTTACGGTATTTGACAGTTATAAGTTTTGAGAACACCTAACTAAACTCATTTTAAATGTTAACCGTCCTTTACGAAAAGCTAATTTTATTTAATAACTATATTTTTATAAACCGTTAATATCCAGTGAATAATAAATATAAATAATAATATAATGAAAATCTTGTTAGCGAAATTTAGATAGAATAGATATTTTTAATTATTGTAAACATTTAAAAATAATAATAAAAACCCTACCTTAAATTATTAATAAAAGTGCTCACAGAAAATATACATAAGTGTGACAATAAATATCAAATCAATTTCATGATAATTTATACCTAGCCGTACAGCGCAATCTATGAATACTCCTGAAAATATAAACACATACGTTTGCTATTTTGAAAATTATCTAAAGATAAAATAAATTGGATTAATTTGGTATCTTTTCACTTTTTTTCACTAAATATTTAAATATATTACTAAATTACATATACATACATTCTTTTTTTTTATATATACATAACCTAAACGCAATTTATAGACCATACAAATTTTCATACGTGTAAAAATGGAATTTAAATTTACCTTCAGACTATAAGTTACAATCATACCAAATTTCATTAAATTCGCGGTCTCGAAGTTTTTACCGACATACAGACAAAAATTTTAAAAACTATCGAAATGTGTTCTATCCATGATTCTGTAACACATATAATCTAAATCACAGGAAGTTTGATATAATTATGTATGATTGTATCAAAGATTCGGTCTTGTTTATCATAATTACATACCTGTTGATGCTGGTTTTCTTAATTATGTGGTTTAAACGAAAATATATATTATTTAATAATTACAAATGTGATTGGAACTACCTCAGTTCTATCACAGTGTCTAGAAAACCTTTCTACTTTAATAGAATCATATAATTTGCGATTCCAGTTTACTTTTGTCATTGCAATAGCAAAAGTTGTACAAAAATGTGTCATATTTTGGCATATTTTGTAAATATCATGTTTTCTTACCAACTAGTTGAGCCTGCGGCTTCGCGTTGAATTTTGAATGCGGTGACGACGTGCGACGGTGGGCGAAGAGGGGCGTGCGCTGTAACGGACACTGCAACTTTAGTTCATTTTATTCGCACGGAACCCTAGTTCTTTTCCTAACATAAAATTCTAAGTTACCCCTTATAACAACATCTATCTACCATTGAAAATCCCATCAAAATCGGTCAAACTCTTTCGAAGATTAGCCTGAACAGATTCAGACAGACAAAAATTAAAAAAAAAAAATTTGTTATGTGTTGTATATACTTTTATATGCGTTTAGTAAAGAGCTGTTATTTTGACATCACAGACAGACACTTATATTTTATTATTTGTAAACTAAGGGTATATAATTTTACTCTTGAGGCACAGATGATCATATATATATGTACAGTAAATATTTTAACCAAATATTTAAATTTCACGCTAGATTTTAAACGACTCATATAAGTAAAAAACTATTTGTTTAGTTATTTGCGCAAAATATTAAGATTTTCATAAGTCGCAGTTGTGTAGGCAGCCTTACGAAGGACGCGAGATCGGAACAAGCATGGGAATTACGTGTGATTCATCAATACGAACGTAAACAAACATTTTTTTACATCAAATCTCATAGATTATCTTTAGATCCGTTTCGTATGATTATGGAAACGATCTTTCGTGTTTTACTTGAAACGAATTTTTAGGATTTTTTTCTGCGTAAACAAAGCGTTATACGGACAGAGTTATGAGACTCTTTAGGAAATGTTAATATGCGTTGCGGCGCCTGTCGCTAGATATTTTTTTCTTGTATCAACTAAGCGGTTTATCGTTATTTAATAGTTATATCCATACATACTTCCTCCTTAGCCTAGTGGTCGTAAGCGCGACTTCGATGCTCAAGGTTCTAGGTTCGATTCCCAGCTCGAGCAAAGTTTTATTGGGTTTTTCTATGAAACTCTCAGTAGCAGCTCGGAGTTTGGCTTTGTGCCCGATTAATAGCAATAGGCTCGTCCCATATTACACGGGAACTAAAAACATACCCGGCGAACTGTGGGTGTACTTTAGTACACATATGCCTAATCTTTCGGGGATACATGTATGATGGTATGTTATGTTATGGAAATAATACAAACGTGACGTATACTCCTGTCAGTGTAAGTATAAATAGAAATGCAGTAATAACTACTTTCACATACTCAGTTAAGCAAATAGGTACTATAGAAAGGTACATACTAAAAGAGGTAGGGCAAACAGAAATCTTTCTGGAAAGTTCTCTCTACTTGGACCAGTCGGACTGGTGGAATACCTTTACTCTACAAAAGATCGCAGCCATTTAACCTTGTTTTATATTCCTGCGGTGAGTAGAGCTTCAGAACTCCTCGGGGAAGGTCAGAAACGCGTTAGTAATACTTCTGATGTTACAAGCGTCCGTAGACTATGGTAACGGTTTACTATCAGGCCGTACACTTCTTTGTCGCTTTAGTCGAACTAATAAAAATATATCCGTTTATTCATTTCTATAAAATGTTATAATAATAGAAGCTGCTTATCATCTCATAGCTGCTGAAGGAGGAAAATTAATATTTATTAAAATATCTTCGTTTTTGTTTCTTAACACAGTTCTGCCTTCACAGATGCGCGAATAGAAGGAACCTGCATTATATTAACGGTTTTAGATTAGCGTTGAAAAGGTTTCTTTGGGAACACCGAAAGAATCAAGAAGATCAAAGACGTGACACTAGTGCTATTTAAAAATGAATGTAACCTAATTAAATCTTTTATATTTCATAATGTTTCACTTTTTTTTTTTCAAATAATTTAAAACTTACTTGCCTTGTGTGCTCCTGGTGTTCTTATAGGTTTTTGTTGCTTAACACTAACTCCTGCTTGTTTCGACAATATTTGGCTTGTTGTTATATGTTTTATTAAATTGCTTTTTTGTATTTATTGAAAGCTTTTTTATATCACAAGTGTCACGTTTCTACTTTTACTTTTATAGTCTTATTATGTTAATGTGTCCGTCATGTGGCGTCGCCAAGCGGCTCCAACGGAAGACAAGTGCTGGTTATTTACAACCAGTATTATTTGCTGAGCTGGAGCCGTGTTGTAACAACTGGCTTTTGATTTTTGTTACCGTAAGTAGTTGTAGAATATTTTTGTCTGTAGTGCCTTTGTTACAAATAAATATTTGTTTCTTTTAGAAGCAATTTATATCTTTGAGTAGAAGATTAACTTTAAAAAACCTTTAACCAATTGAATACAATGGTGGCTCAGTAGTATCGTGTACGGACATCGCGTCGATCGACGTGAATTCGAATCCCTACAATAAGCCTAAACTTTCTGTGAAAGAACACATGTAGAGTTGTGCGATTATGAATGATGACTGAAGTGAGATATGTATGTACTTATTTAAAATGTAGAGTGGGAACCGAAAAAGATTGCTCAGTCATACCAAATAGGTAAAAAAAGGTCGTTTAGTCGTAATAATTACTAATACTATCAAATTACTAACTACTCGTATTAGTAAATATTAATGGTTATAATCGAGATATCTTCATAATCGAATGATTTCATTAGTATATCTCATAATCGCCAACCGCTAAAAATATCGTGATGTCACCATTCCATGATTTTCTAATGCCCACCTGGCTAACTACCACCCTCGAGTTCAAATCTGTCCCCAAGCACCTATAGTTATGTTCCAGAAGCTGCACTTGAGAGTCAGTCCTCCCATTAGGCTGAGTGTGTTAACATCTTGGACCACATTACCACTTAACATCAAGTGATATTTTGGCCAAATACAAAAGCTATATATCTTAAAAAACCATTATTAAAAATAACATCTGAAAAATTAGTTTTATATTTTACAATTTATGTGAATAATTACCATGATCCCTTCTTTAAATATTCATAATCGTTGTTGTACATTTTCCTTAAAAAAAAATTGAATTTAAATTCATAATTCTTATGTTTAACTTTCTTTTTTTTTAAATCTACTCTGGACAACAGTGAATTCGGATTATATTTTTAAAATTACTGCGAGTTAAAATAAAAGTCTTTATTTCAAGCTTTTATTTAACTTGCTTTGTTAGTGTGTGTCAAATCCTGCTACTGGATTTTAAAACAGAAGATATCTCCAACCGATTGAGCTGAAATTTTGCATACATGGTTACTTTGTCTGTTTGAATGACAACGCATGGTTAACTCAGTGATGTAATTCTATATCCAATATGGCGGACTCCCAAAGATGTTAGACCCGTTATTTTGCATGCACTCCCATGTTATGGGTATCTAATGAAAGGGTTTGCTGGAATAAAATACGAAAAAAAACTTTTTAAAAACAAGTTTTTATTTAATATATCAAATAATTTTAAAAGCTTGTAGCACAAATAAAAAGGAGTAAAAAGAAATTTAATAAATTTCTTGGGCATTGCAAACTTTTAAAGTTTTAGAATACAAGTCTGTTTTTAATATATCTATTTCGTTCATGTTTTAAAACGTAACCATTTTCCGCATGTCTGCATAAGCCTGTTACTACCAGCTTAGCAATTTCTCCAGAAATCAAAGAATTAGAATTTTCACGAGCGTGAAAGAAATGCATGACGAGATTTTATACTTATTTAAATAAATTTGATTGAAACTTGAACTAGTATTTATCACCACTTGTTAGTGTGGTGGTGATGTGCGAAACACATATTATTCATAATTTAGCTTATAAATTCAATAGCCATTACCGTAGCTGTCGGGGATAGGAATATAAGAACGTATAAGAAATTATATAATAATAATAACAGAAACACATACAAACAATATATTCGAAAAAAAAAAAACACTTTATTGAATTTAAGACCTAAGAAGTCACTTGTGAATTCAAAAAACATCTCAGTCATCAAAAAAATCGCCTAAAAAAACTCGATCGATAATATAAATATACTAAAATATTTACAATTAATAGTCATATTAATAATTATTTTCACAAAAAAGCCCGCCTGACATGGTCGTTGAACTGATTGACCAGCAAATAAGGAAATATGCTTCGCGATCTTATTATAGAAACCAACACTAACAAGCCAACTGAAAGAACAAACACATATTAATTATATCTTAAGTTCTTAAGGTAACATCTTGCAATATTTTCTCGTATATTTGTTAATGATCACGTTAACTTAACAAAATCAATCCCTAATTAAAGAGAAGTATTTCTCACAAATTTCTTTATAGGAGGGGAGGTAGGGATAGATAAAGCTTTTTGTAGATTTCTCGTGAAATACTTCCACCCTACTGAAGATCGCAGCCAAATAACCTAATGTTCTGTTCCTGCGATAAGAAGGGTTTCTAAAACTACTTGTGGCATTACAAGCGTCCATAGGATACGACAGCCGCTTACCATCAGTCAGACCATATGCTTATTTGCCATCTTTGTAGTATATAAAAAAAAAAAACTTTTACAAAGTTTATAATGCACAGTAACGGAATAGTTTATAAAACAAAAATAATATGTTTGGAACTTACAATCCAATGTTCTAAATTTTTGATACAATTAAAAGGTTTTTCACCATCTATTAAAACAGTCAAATATTTTCCGCACCTTTTTAAATGAAGTCTTTATTTGATAGTATTAATTCTAAGGACACAGAATTTATCAAAATCGTTGCAACTATTATGGACCAATATCTTCAATACGAAACTAAATAAAACATAACCGAAACGCAAGCTTAACCAACATACATAAAAGTAATACCGATTTGATATCAAGGGGATATATACTATCCCCATGCTGTGCAATTTATTTTCAAATCGATCTCTTTTGCGGACGTGAGTTGCGACCAAAAAGATTGAATGTATCTTTTCCTACTATTCAAACTGGCTTTGAATTTAGCTTTGTTTTTCATTTAGGATAAACCAGCGAATTCTAAACTTGCAAAGTTTTTTTGAAATAATGGCTCAGTTGGTAGTGTGTACGGACTCCGCGTCGATCGAGGTGAGTTCTAATCCCTGCAATGAGCCTGAGCATTTGGTGAAGGAAAACATCGTGATGAAATCGTAGCATGGTAGTAGGGCTTTTTCTAAAGCCCACCTAACTAGCTACCAGTCTCAAGTTGAAAATATGTCAGAAAACACCAATAGGCATGTTCCGGAAGCTGCCTTGAGAGCCAGTCTTCCACTAGGCTTAGCGTGCTACCACCATCTTGGGCCACATCGTATCTTAAAATCAGGTGACTTTGTTGCCACAACGCTAAATCTATAACGATAAAAACTGTTTCAGATGTAACTCTATGGTAGACTCAAAAAGTGTCAAGCTGATATACGAAGTAGGTTACGGATAAATCTCTTTATAGATATCTGGTAAACTTTCTACTCTACAGAAGGTCACAGCCAAATAACCTCGTGTTATGTTCCTATGTTGGGTTGAGGTGTCCAAAGCTTTTTGGAGTTCTAAGTCGACAACGAACTAGTGATACCTCTGGTGTTACAAGCATCCATAAACTACGGTAACCGCTTACAATAAGATGGGCCATCAGCTTGTCTGCCACTTTACTTGCATAAAAAGACACCTGGTGAATGAAATCGTTTTGTTTTCATTCAAAGAACAGAGAAGACGTGAGGAAAAACTGCCTTAAAATATTTTGTACAGCAACGTTACCGATATACTTATGTGAGGCATTTGTGAACCCACATTTAGAACGAAAATTGAATATCATAGCCATATGGTTGCCAAATGAGTAAAAGCAGAAGCAATCGCCGGTCCCAAAATCAGCAAGGAAAAATACATACTTTATTTTATTTCATAAGGCACAAATACCGGTAAGAGATCAAAAAATAATAATATAACAATTATAACTTAACTTTAAATACCTCTTTAAATCTAATACCTTATGACATATATGTACAACTTTCATTGTTAACAACACTGATTATATATATATGGACGGTGAAAATCCATCAATTAAAATGAAAACAAATAAATTTTTGTTTTCTTTTATTTATTTTGGTTCACTAATAATTATCATGATATATTTATTTTATTAAGTGACTTTTTAAATTTAGAAAAACTGGTGAAAAATATGTTCTGTTGTAAACTAACTTCATTATAACGCCTACACATTATATAAATGGGACTATTCTCTGATACATTGTTGCTGCAGGAGGGAACGCTAAACGCTAACGCTAAAATGTCTGCAACCTAACGTCTGTTAGAGTAAGTCTATTTTATAATTTGAAAATCTTTAAAGGGCTATTCCAGACACCGTTTATTTTCTTTCATGATATTTTATTGATTAGGTGCTCATGTTAATGTATGCAGATATTCTTAAGTTATAATAAACAAGTTATTTTCACACAGTTTCAGTATATTTTCTTAATTACACTTGACACGTGGACAACATTCTGAAGACGGCTTACTGACGTCTGTCTCTTGTAACAATTTGGATCACTATTGGGTGTAACGAAACAACTGTAAAGAAAGAAAAGCGGGTTACTAAAATATATAAAACATAATATTGTAAGATGAGTTTTCTGTAAAGAAAAGCATTATAACATTGCTAGCGGTGCGCCCGCTGCTCCGCACGCTTTTGTTACGTAGTACAGTATTTATATTTTTACTCATATTATTGACAATTCATATAGCCTATCAAGAATGAATAAGCTTGGATGTAGTTTAGCAGTTCCTAGAGAATGGTGTATTCTTTTAAACAAGCTCTTGGGCTTTATAATATTTTATTAATACTTGCGAAAAATTATATATCTCTTTGTGTACACGTCCGCAGTGTAATAAGTAACAATATCCAGGGGGCTTTATTTCTGCTCCAAATGGCAGTACGTCGTTGATTTCTTTTTAATTATTAATTATTTTAACAATAATTTTAATTAAATACTTAGTAGTTAATCTTCAATAATTTAGCACGTCTCTTTTTTCATTATCATAATATTCAGGGTCTTCCAATTAGGGGTTTCATTTTAATATGTAAAATAACGAGTATCTTTAAGCGAAATATTGGATCTTTATTTAATTATAAAGACGAGGGTATACCATTAATAATGGACAATAATATCAACGGAATGGTCGTCATGGATACGTTTTCAGGTCCTTATCCTTTTCATGATATTTTCCACCACCAATTCGCATATTTGTGGCTGTATGTCGTCGATAACTTCATGACTTCTATCTTTGAGATCTTGAATTGATTACGGACTTTTGGCATAAACCTCATCCTTCACGTAGCCCTAAAGAAAAAGTCTATGTGTTAAATCACTAGATCGAGGTGGCCAATTGTGATCGCGTCTTCGAAAATCACACGGCCAGGAACTTTTCACGCAAAAGAGCGATGCTATCGTTACTTATGCAGCACGTAGCGTCATCTTGTGGAAAATAAACGTCATCCAGATCAATATATTCCAATTCCGGTCATACAAAATCACTAATCATCGTTCGATAGTGCAATCTGCAATCCATTCACCGTAACAATTCCTTCAGTCTCATTTTCGAAAAAGTAACATCCAATGGCCCCGCCACACCAAGAACCGCACCAAACTGTCATATGTTGAGGATGAAGAGGCTTTTCAAAAATAATTCTTGGTTCTTGGAGCCCCAAATGTGATAATTCTGCTTGTTAACGTAGCCTCCGAGGTGGAAATGGGCTTCATTATTCAATAACATTTTTCGATGAAATTCCGGATCAATTTGATGCATTTCATGGACCCAATTAGCAAAGACGTGACGTTGTTGATGTTCAGTAAGCGTGAGTTCTTGCAATGCACTTTACTCTTTTTTAGTTGTTTTTGAGCTACGTGCACGAGTTCGATTCTTCAAATCACTAACTGGTCCAAACAGCTCAAATTTTTCCAACAGTTTCACAATTTCTGGTCGAGAAGGTGCTTCACGATGACCCATAAATGCATTAGCTTTGTGGACCGTGACTATGATGCTTTCACCATTTTTATAGTGAATTATAATATTTTCAATGAGTTATTGCAGCGTATATCGTTCCATTTCTATTAATGACGTAGTTTTTACTTGTCATCTGCCAAGTAGCTTCTGGTTCTTCTTCTTCTTCTTCCTAACTTGGCAAATTAGTCTTCTTTTCATTAACAAGTGAATATAGTGTAGTGTCCTGTCTTATGACGAGTTCAGTATCCTAACAAGATGGTGGGTCCCTTGTTAGAACTTTCTAAGGAGTTTTTGTGGGATCTCAGAATTCATGCTCTTAGTTTATACTTATAATCCATTTCACTTATGCTCAAAAACCAAACTATATCACACAAAACGCCACCAATACTACATAATATCGGGTCAAAACCTATTTAATCGAATTAAAATAAAAAACCACAACATCATCCCTTCAAGATCCTGCCAAAAACTCAGTTACAGGTTGACTTATGACAACTGTTAAAATGGCGGGCAATTGAAAATTAAACCTCTTAATGGAAGACCCCGTATATTATTTTTAAAACGTATTTTCATCATTATATCATCAAAAATAGTAATTCTTTGGTATAGAAAGTTATCCTAGCTCTCTATATTATTTTTCAAAAGTATTTTAAGATTGATTAAAGATGGTATTCCTAATTAAATTCTAATACCTAAAGTAACATGCAGGGGGCGCTATCTATTATTAATATACTTAACTAAAATATTCGCTCGAGTCAGTTAGTGTATACTTTATGTTTGCGAACATTTTCTGTCAATCGGCGTTCATTTTTACAAATTTTGCATCGCACAAGAATTTTGTTTTAATTTTTAGATATTTTCGGATTTTTATTTTATTTTAACACAATGAAATAGCTATTCACAAAAGGTTGTCGACAAAAAAAAAGAATGTCCCACTTATATTAATAGACGTGAACTATAATTCATAATAATTTGGTTTTCAAAACCTTTATCATGCATTTGTTTCTTGTTGCATGCTAAATATAGTATACTTTATAAACTTTTTAACTCTTATGTTTATATTTGTATAAGCAATAGTAATAATGAACAACCATCCGCAACATCGATCGTTACTACGCTTAATGTTACCACACTAACCACTTCTCCACGGCAAGAAAAAATGTATTTTTTTTAAATTAGAACCAAGTACCTAAGTTGTAAAATAAAAAAATGTATCAAAATATAAATAATAGTTTTTGGGTGAAGCGTGCACAACGGCAAACCTATATAATTTTATATATATAATAATTAAATAATAAAAATGTAAAACAAAAAAAGGCGAGTATAGTTAGTTCTGCTTGTTTATCCTTTGCAGACGAGATGTAGCGAAATCAATGTTTTCGAAGATGGTAATAACATGGTATTTATGACAATTTTTTGAGCTGTAGTACGGGTTCGGCGCGTGCTAGGCTTTTGGCCGTGGGTGCGCATGAGGCCGGCTACTGGCTTCAAGCGTATCCTTCGTCAAATACAGGAACATTTCTTGAACCTGACACGCTCCGAATCGCAACCTGTCTACGGCTTGGGGTTCCAGTCTGCGTTCCTCATAAATGTCCCTGTGGCAGTGATGTCGACAAGCTAGGACATCACGGACTGTCATGTCAAAAAAGTGCAGGCCGCTTCTCGAGACATGCCGCACTTAACGATATCATACGCCGGTCCCTTGCCACCGTCAACGTTCCAAGTTTACTTGAGCCGACTGGTATTGCAAGAGACGATGGCAAGAGACCGGACGGTATGAGTTTGGTTCCATGGAAGATGGGCCGGGTGCTAGTATGGGATGCAACCTGTTCAGACACGCTGGCCCCTTCCCATCTACTTGGAACCAGCAACAGAGCTGGTGTGGCTTGTGAGGCGGCTGAAAAAGCTAAGGCATGCAAATACAGGAGTCTGGGCTCTGAATATGATTTTGTCCCATTCGGCGTCGAGACCCTTGGCCCGTGGGGTCCTAGCGCTACAAGGCTTTTTAAGGAAATAGTAAAAAGGTTAGTCGACATCACAGGAGAACGAAGAGCTGGCAACTACCTCGGACAAAGAATTAGTCTAGCTATTCAAAGGGGGAACGCTGCCAGTATCTTCGGAACTTTGCCTAAAGGGACTCCTTTTCATAATATATTTTAATCTGTAGTTATGTATGTACATGTAATAATAATTTCTTTTAATATTAAATAAAGTAATTTACTAGATGATAATATGTCCTTCCTTTATTTATTTGTGTCACTTTGAGGTCTTGATAGATAATATTGGACCTCTTATATCATTATTCTGACCCCTCATGTAATTACAAAGTACATGGGCTGATAAGCATCGTTTGAGAAATTTTATCGTCTTGTGTACAACTTCATTAATTCAATGCACCTAATAAAAGGTCATAATATGCATGTATAATAAAACCAAGTCTGTATAAATCTTGAAAATAATATATCCAAAAAATAGTATATGAATAACATATATGTATAAATTAATATCATATATACATTAAAAACTTATTATTTATTACTTTTAATCGACTTGTAAAAACGAGTAGGCTCTCATTTCGGTTGTTTTTTTTTTGTTTGTTAGCTCAGTATTTCGACATTTATAAACCGATTTATAATTTTTTTATTTAAATTGACCTCTTGTTTGTCAATAAGCAAAAAACGGTGATTCCATAATGGACTTTGATGATTTATAAGCGGACGGCTATATAAAAAATCCTACTGTATTTGTTTTCAATACAAATAAACAGCATGTAAGTTGTACAGACCTTTGCAGCAGTACCGGTTTGTACCAAGATATATAGCAACTAGCGCTTGGTCATCCATCTCACCAATTCCGCCCAAGACGTTCCTCCACCACAGGACAACAAAGCGCCGTGAGGGTTTCCATTCTTATATCGTGGACATTGGCCCAATTCGCACGAAGTAGCCCGCTTCATCGTTCATTAGGCGAACGGCAAAAGAGTGGAACTTACTTCCGGTGTCTGTCTTCCTATCCACCTATAACTTGAAAGTCTTCAAGCGCAAAGAGAATAGACATGTAATAGTTAAACCTCCCCCATCGTCAGTCTCATATTTGCTTACCATTAGGCAAGATCAAGACCAAGCCTATACCTGTACTCCATAAGAAAAATAATAATTGGCAATGTTTTAAGAGAAGTGGGGGTGAAGAATTTGGGGCAGTCCCAGTGGTGGAATACCTCCACCCTATAGAAGATGCAGTGAGTAGAGTTTCTAGAGCTCTTTGGGATAGGTAGTAGTAGTAGTAGGTAGTAAAAGGTACCTATCACAAGAACGTTACCAACCTTGAAATTGACTATTTCAAAGAGCTTTTCAAACCCTACTCACCGCAGTAACGTAACATTTGGTTAATTGGCTGCGCTCTTCTGTAAGTTCACAAAACTAAAGTTTCAACAATATTGAAAATTGTGTTAACTGTATATTTATAAGCACCATTCAAATATGAATGCCGCCTGCTTAGTCTGTATTGAACCTGGTGAAGAACTTTAACTTACCAAATTCCTTTGGCTTTTCAGGTAAAAACTCCATCGATGTCGCAACGTTAGCAGCACAAACATTATTAATCTTTTTGAAATCATATTTAAGTTATTTCGTTGAAGTTTATTTTGAATAATGAAGCCTATTTAACGTGTCCTGAGCTTCATAACTCAACTAACCGCCGCTCAGACGAGCTCGTGGCTTTTATTTTATCTTCTGACGACAAGTTGTGCGCATAACTGCAACTTTCAGTTTCTTTATTTTTATACTTGTTTACGCCTCTATGGTTGTTTTTTAATGAGACATTTAATGATTTTACAAAATATCTGCAGCTCTCATACTAATTTTGATTATATCAAGCTTTAGAACTGATAATAAATTATACTTTTATAACTAAGGCATTTGATAATCATTGTATGTGTAAATAAGCACATTGCATAATTTTTTTCCTAATTGTCATTATTTGGAGAAGAGTTCGTGTATATTGACTCACAAAGAAGCTTCTTATTTGCTTATTTACAAGCCGCAATAATATCAATAACACTCACAGCCTGCTAGTTATCTGATATAATATAACTGACACAAAATAAAATTCACTCAATATGAAAATTCTTTATAATTTTATAAAAATAAATAAAATTAACAATTTGGTGGCAAGATAGCTTCTAAAATTACAATAACTTATTCCTTTCACTCGAAATACTCTTCAAGGAAATCTAATAATTCTTAAATCATCGAAATCTATAATTATATAACTGGTAGTTTCTAACTCTAAACAATAAACTTAGTAAAGTTCTCGTACAGGAGGTCGAGTTGGAATTGTCTTGAATGTCACTTTTAATCGTGTTTATTTTTTATTCATTCTATATAGACCTAATATAATTTATAAATAATAACTTAAGGTATTAAATCTTGACATTTAAGCATTGTTCAGTGCAAGTCCTTTCGTTTCTTTTAATTTGTATAGAAAATCATTACTCGATTTAACATTGCTGCTTAATTTGACGTAAATATGGTTTTTAATTATGTATTTACAAAATGTCTCGATACAATCCTAACACATAGATCGCATTTGTTTTCTATGACATTCTATTTAATATAGCAACGCTTTTAAACCTAACCTTTGTAATATATTCAAATGTTCCTAAACTATTTTTACAAATTATAACTTATGATACTACGTTGATATCATTATCAAAGTCACATTTGGTATCTGGACAACATTCCGGATACGGCTTCCTTAGGTCTGTCTCTGTGATGTGACAATGTGGATTGTCTGTACGGACAATACCACATCTGTAACAACAGGAAAACGGTTTGTTAAAATATAAAAAAAGAATCTGAGTAAGCATTTGTTATACACAGAAGAATGGCTCTTGCTTGTGAATTATCCTACTAAGTTGTAAGACTAATTAAAAAGTTTTAATAAGGGATGGTCATTAAAATTGCAAGAACTCGGGCTACATCCCCTAAGTATGATAGTGTGTTTTCTAAGGTATATTACTTCGATACTACAATAAGAAAATCAAACGTAGCAGTGTATTTCAGACAACAGCAACTTAGAGACAATCTTCTTTTTAAACTTTTGTTCTGCATCAACCTCACCTTCATTAAGAAACAAGGGATTGCCTCTTGTTGTTGGGAATTGATAAATATAAAAAAATAATATAATAAATAAAATAAAAAATTTAAAAAGATTATGGTTTCATAGTTTTGGGATTAGAATTCGGTAAAATAATCGAACCTCTTTATTCTCAGTTGTCTTATTTTTTTTTTAATTTAATTTCTTTATGTTTATATTAATTTTTATTTATACTAGATGGGCCGGTAGATGTTATTCTAATCTTTCCGGTATTTAAGGGCCTGACGACAGCGCCAGCTATCGGAACCTAACGGATCTAGAACATCAACTTAATTTAACAAATATAAGTATGTTATTTAAATATGAGATCAACCGGTCAAGTCATTCAAAATTTATAGAATCAGATATTAAAAATAATATCAATTTATATTGCTTCTTTATCGTTTCTTATAATTCTATAATATCTAAAAAAATATGCGGAAAGTATTGAAAACTTTTTATCAATCTTGATAAACTACGATCCATTCATGTTATCAAAAACTTGACTATTTTTAGAAATCTCAGAACAAAGTAAAACATGAAAGTAAAATAAATGCAGTAGAAATGAGAGTGCTAAGAGGTATGTTAAGAGTGAAATTGAGTGACAGGTTATGAAATAGGGTGATAAGAAAACTTTATGGTATGAAAGAAGATATAGTCACACAGATTGAGAAAGGGAAGCTTAGATGGTTTGGGCATGTTGAGAGGATGAATGAAAGAAGAATTACTAAACAAATTTATAATGCGAGTGGTAATGGAAACGTTGGAAGAGTAAGGCTTTGACAAACGTTCCTCAATCAAACCGGGGACGTTCTGAAGAAAGGTCAGGTCAAAAGTACTCTAACCTGACGAGAATGCATGAAAGGATTGATGAATGTTGGAGAAGCGAAAGATTTATGCCTGGATCGTAGAAAGTGGAAGGACGTGGTCTCTGCCTACCATGTTGGGAAATAGGCGTGATTTATGTATATATGTAAATAAATTAAATTAAATTAGAAGTTATTGATGTCAATATCCAACATAAGAGAAGCTACTTACGTAGCATAATCTATCATGGTACTTCCACAGTTTATTCTGACGCAATGTCCGAGGGGCTTGACTTCTGTTCCAAATGGTACTACATCGTTGATTTCTTTAATGTAACAGCCTTCCTTGTGAGCTGAAATTGATATAAAAGCACCTTCAAATACTTTATGGAGAAATAATTAGGTCGGGGAAAAAGTGTTTTCGCATAACGTAAGTATAATCTTGTTATAAAATTTCTTTGGCTGTACTATTTGTATCTGGTTGGTTTTGGTAACATTAATAAGGTTACATTAAAAAAAAAAGGTGTTTCTCGCTATTTTTCATTAGTTTATTTTACCGAAAGAATGAGTGAATCTAATGATGAAATTCGATACATTTTTAAATATGATTACAAAAAAGGCAAAAACGCAACTCAAGCAGTGAAAAAATTTGTGATGTTTATGGACCTAATGCAGTGTCAGTAAGAGTAGCACAAATTTGGTTTAAACGTTTTCAGTCCGGAAATTTTGATGTTAAAGATGCATCTCGCTCTGGTCACCTTGTTACGAATAAAATGGAGAATTTGAAGAAAGATGGCTATACCAAAGCTTGATATTTGGTGCCACACGAGCTCACTGAAAGAAACCTAATGAACCGTGTACTCATTTGCGATTCATTATTGAGACGTAATAAAACCGAGCCGTTTTTGAAGAGATTGATTATTGACGATGAAAAGTGAATCACGTACGACAAGAACGTGCGAAAAAGGTTGTGATTTAAGGTCGGTCAGGCTTCACAAACTGTGGCTAAACCTGGGCTAACTCGAAATAAGTTGATGCTGTGTGTATGGTGGGACTGGAAGGCCATTGTTCATTATGAGCTTTTATCGCCCGGCAAAACCATGTATTCGGATCTCTACTACCAACAAGTGGTGAGATTAAAGGAAGTAGTTGAGAGAAAGTGGCTGGAATTGATCAAAAGGAAGGGTGTGATCTTTCATCACGATAACACTAGACCACACACATCTTTAGCCACTCAGCAAAAATTAAGAGAGTTTGGCTGGGAGGTGTTAGTGCATCCACCATACAGCCTTAATCTTACTCTTCAGATTTTCACCTGTTTCGGTCTCTTGAGAATTTTTTAGGTTCTGTAAGGTTAACATCAACAGAGGACCGCCAAAACTATTTGTCGCGTTTTTTTGATCAGAAGTCCTAAAGTTACTACAGCAACGGGATCATGGTCTCTACCTACAAAATAGCAGAAAGTTATCGAACAAAACGGGACAGATATAATGTAAATAAATGTAAATAAGCTTTGTAAAAAATGTCTTGAGTTTTCATATAAAAATGTGAACAAACTTTTTCCCCGACCTATTTATTAATACATTTTTGTTAAATGTGTATATAGTTTATTTTATATGTTAGTATTTTTTTCCACCTCACTTTCGATAAGAAATTTTGTATTCCTAATGAAAGAAAGTACTTATTTTACTCATAATACTACTAATAAAGTTTTTTGCAAGACCGAAATATACTCGGACAAAAGAGGAACACAAAAAAGTGGTATAAAAAAAAATCATGAATATTTGTGATGACAAAGTTTATTAATTTGAATTTTGTTTATTAAACATTAGCTAAAAATTGCAGACGTCGAAAAAAAAACAATGAAATGACAAAAATTTAGCAAATTAAGTAAAAAATAAAAAAATTCAAAATACTATAAAATATAACAGGTTTTAATAATGTAGTGAAATACCACATAAATAAGAAAGCCGTCTTTTTAGATGTTATGGTAGTGTGTACGCACACAGCGTCGATCGACTTGAATTTGAATCCTTACAAAGAGTCTGAGCTTTCGGTGACGGAAAACATCATGATGAACCATAGCATTCTGGTAGCACATAAGCACATATAAGTGTGTTCCGGCAGCTACACTTGAGAGCCAATCTCCCACTAGGCTTAACGTGTTACCATCGCCACTTAGCATCTGGTGAGATGTGGCCATAATGTTAAACCTAAAAAACTGGTGAAGCAATTGAATTTCTTACCAAATTCCTCTGGTTTTTCAGGCAAAGACCCTATCCATGTCGCAGCGTTAGCAGTACAAACAATTAAGGATATTATTAAAATTTTCGAAACCATATCTGTATTGTTACACGTTTAATGTAATTTTAGAAAATCAAGCGTGTTTCGTGTCCTGAGTTTCGGAACTCGACTGACCGCTACTCGGACGAACTTCTGGTTTTATCTTCCAACGGCTAGTTTCACACTTGCGACTTCTATTTTACATAATTGACTAAATTAAAACATGTATTACTCGAATGCGAAAAAGGAGGGTTATGTTTTTCGAGCGTATATATGTATGTATGTATGTTTATTTCTTTGGCACGCTCTATAGCCTAAATGGCTTTATGGATTTTAGCATACGCGGTGTCGTTACATTTTTTAAATTTTTTGAGTCACATGGGCTACATAATATTATTTAAGTACGATCTGGGAATCAAATAAAAATGAAAAGTAGAAAATTTATTTTAGTCAATTGTTTTTGTTGCAGTTGGGTTTTTTTATTTCCTTTTTAATAATTTTTTTTCTTATCTTTTATACTTGTTAATTATCAACAATATGTCCTTTCTTTGCTTATTTGTGTCATTTTGAAGTAATGATAGATAATAGTCGACCCCTCGTATCATTCTTGTGACAAACAACAACATGAGCTGATAAACTTTGTCTAATTTTAGAAATATAATTTAATTGCATATAATTAGATCATGCACATGTTCAAAGGTTATATCGATATTTACACAAACTAACTTAGTGTAAATATATACATACAAGAATTGCTCAATTGTTATTATTAGATTATATAAATTAAATTTAAGAAAACCTGAGTTAGCATTTATAGTCTGTTAATCAGTTGGTTTCTTAATTATATTAAAATGATGAACATGTTGTTGGCACGAGTGACAAAAAAAAATGAAATTATTTTTGTTTTGTTACGTCAAACAAGTATAACTTACATAACAAGTACACAAATTGTTTTATTAGCATTCAAACTAGCACCCATCATCGTGATATCTCTGAGCCATCTTCGCTTCATACAAATGTCAGGGTATGTCCTTGCAAAGTTAAGCTTCAGTAATAATTAATCTACCTTCAATAAAATAAAATAAAACTGAATTTATAGTAATTATTTACTTGTAGTAGTTATTACCAAAATAAAATGTTATAACATAAATATTTTGAACGAGTATTTAATATTCATATAGCCTTTTAAACGACTGATAAAATATATAAAACATTTGTTAGTTATTTGCGCAGACTATTAAGGCTTTTTATAAGTTGCACTCATGCGGACAGCCTTACGAAGGACGGGACATCGGAATGTGCATGGGAATTACTTGTGATTCATTAATACGGATGTAAACAATCCGTTTTTAATATAAAATCTCGTAATATACTAGATTCATTTCAGTTTTTTATTTTGATCAACTAAGCGATTTATTATCTTTTGTATTATGTCAATGGCGACAAAACTTATAATACAAACTTAACAAGCTATATTTTAAGCGGTCTGTCTTCTTCTTCTTTCTCCTGGTTATTATCTCAATTTATTTGGGGTGAGCCCTCGTAGTACTTCTGCGACACAACGTACAGTTGTGCCTTGTCAGGGTTGGCTGTAATTTTTAAGTTGATATTTCATTTTCATCATTTTTTTTCATTAATAAAATAGCGTATTTCATATGTTTTCGAGCGACCTGTAAATATAAATCAAGCATAACTTTTTTGCTTTTAGATAATTATAGTGGACATCTTAAGAGATGGAAATATAGCATGAGGTATAAATAAAATCATTCTTTCAATCATTATTGCTGAACTAAATTAAAGAAAGTCCATTTAAGTCCATAAAAAATTGAGAGTTTTGTTTAAAAGTATATATATATCACTTGCTTTATTTCAATGATTAACGTACATGATGATGATGATGATGATGAACGTAAAGGAGTTAGTGGTGGGCAATCATGAATGAGTTAGTTACATAACTGAGGAGACATTAACTTATTAATAATAGACATGGGGAAAAACATAATTCTCCAATTACCGTGATTGTCGTTCCAGTTCCAAAAAGTCATAGTGAATAATCACCGTGACTTTGTCCAGTCGATCACTTGCATCACGATATACGTCTTGGTAATTCATACGATTGGTTTGTAACATTGGTTAGTGACTTACTGGAAGAAACTGATTTAACACATATAGTAGATCTGAACACACACTCTTTCTCAGGCTTAGGACTGTCACACAATTTTAAGACTACGCGTAATATTTATTATATTGAGTCGACTATTTACATTGATTATATATTTATATGCTATTTTTATTATTTCAATTTTGGTTGGTTTTGGTTTATATCACCTAATTAGTGATCCTCATCTCTACCAATTCACTACTACTATTTTGTTTTTATAATGTCAATGCGACCGTCAATGGACTAAGAGCTCTCGGCAGTCGTCATTATGTTTAGATTTTGCTGTGCTTACCATCAGTGGCATTACTGTCAATTTGCCGTGCTAATATGTGTTTAAAAACAACAGTGTTTGTTATTTGAAATTTTCCCATCCGCCACTAGTAGTTAATACGGACCAAGTTGGCTACAAACACAGACCATCTCACTCGCACTCAAGGCTAAATCGTGCGACAGCATGATGTCGCTGCAATCACAGTCTCATTTTTTGTGCTATGCGTTGTCGTGAAGTGAATGACGCAAAACGGAGATATCTATTGGAACTTTGGAACGAAGTCTCTTAGATTTGATGATAACTTCAGACACCAATCTCTTATTTAGCTATGGGCAACATTTGGCGCCAGCCTTCTCGCACCATGATTTGATATATGCCTCCCTTAAAATTAAACCACCTAAACCCAAACCTATAATACTCTCTCAAAGAAATTTTGGCCGTATGAACACCGATAAGCTCCTTAGTGACGCTGCTAACATTGATTGGGCAGCGGTAGAATCTCTGTCTACAGTAGATGAGAAGCTACATTTCCTGAACACTACTGTTGTTGATCTTTTTGACCGTCATGCCCCAGTTCGTCCCATAAAAATCAAGCATCGTCCTGCTCCTTGGTTTTCAGATCCAATACGTAGGGCAATGTCAAAGCGTGATCGTGCATTTCGTAAGTTCAAATGTCACAGGTCTGATGAAAATTGGGTACTGTACAAGGCCTTAAGGAACAGATGTAATCTTCTGTGCCGGAACGCCAAACGTCGCTATATTTATAAGCAACTTGAAGTATCCACACCTGCTTGCTTATGGAAATTTTTAAAGTCGCTCGGACTATCCAAACCCTTGAATAGGGACGATAAAATTCCTATTGACCTGAACTTGTTAAATAAACATTTTGCAAGTGCTACTAAGCTCACACTGAATGTTAAAAATCTTACTCTTAAATTTCTTGCTTGTTTACCTCGTCCTCAGATTGAGCAGTTTGAGTTTTCCCCTACTAGTGAAGATGAAATTACAAATATATTTCTAACTCTCAATTCCAAAGCTGTGGGTTGTGATAATATTGGTCGTGTCAGGCTACAATATATTTATAAGCTTATTCTCCCATGTGTGACTACTATCATAAACTTTTCTTTAACCACGGGGATTTATCCTGCTTCTTGGAAGAATGCTTATATTGTTCCGCTTTCTAAAGTTACCAATCCCACAGCTCCTAATCATTTTCGACCTATCTCTATTCTTCCCTTCCTTTCCAAAATTTGCGAATCTATTGTCAATAAACAAGTTACTTCTTTCCTCACTGACAATGAATTATTAAATCAATTTCAGTCTGGCTTTCGAACCACCCACAGTACTACTACTACTCTGCTTAAGATCACGGAAGATGTTAGATCTAATATGGAAAAAGGTATGGTCACAGTATTGGTCCTTATAGATTTTAGCAATGCATTTAATGCTGTTGACCACGATCTTCTGATTGCCGCTCTTTCTTGTCTTCAGTTTTCACCCTTAGCACTGGAATGGTTTTCTTCTTATCTCCGAGATCGTCACCAGGCTGTTCGCGTCTATGATGGCGAATCAGATTGGTGTGCTCTAGAAGCTGGTGTTCCCCAAGGCGGCATTCTATCTCCGTTACGTTTTTCTATTTTTATAAACTTACTTACGCCTATTTTACAATCCCACTACCATCTCTATGCTGATGACCTGCAATTGTATCTGCATTGCGAAATAAAGAATCTTCCTTCTATAATCAATAATTTAAACAAGGACCTCTCAAGTTTACTTTCCTGGTCTGAATCTTACGGGATTTATGTTAATCCAACTAAGTGTCAATCCATTATAATTGGTAGCTCAAAACAGTTGCTAAAATAGACTTTAATTCATTGACTCCTCTTCAATACAATAAATGTACCATTCCTTACTCAACTACGGTGAAAAATCTTGGTATCATCTTCGATACTAAATTATGCTGTGCAGACCAAGTCAAGGAAGTTAGTAGAAAATTTTATGCTTCTCTTCATTCTCTCATGCGTTTGAAAAACTTTCTTCCTGTTAATACTAAGATTTCCCTAGTGAATACTCTTCTTCTACCACTTCTGGATTATGCAGACGTTGCTTACTTGGACCTCTCAGAAGATCTTCTAAATAAATTTGATCGTCTACTCAATAACTGTATCCGTTTCATCTTCCGTCTTCGGAAGTTTGATCATGTTTCTGAATACCGAGCCAGGTTGAAATGGCTACCTATTCGGCAACGTAGGAATATAAGAATACTTTGTCTTCTTTTCTCCGTACTTAATAATCCCAAATCCCCTAAATATTTAAAAACAGTATTTCAATCTCTCGCGGATACGCATAATAGACAGCTAAGGTCATATGATTCTTTAATTATCAGTATACCAAGACATCATACTAATTTCCGCGACCAATCCTTCGCCGTTACAGCAGCACGACTGTGGAATTCACTTCCTATCAATATCCAACTGGCCAACTCTCGAAATTCCTTCAAGTATTCGCTACGTAGGTTTTACTTGGAGCAATTGAATATTGGCTAGGTTTTTTTCTCTTTTTTTTTTACTTAACTTTATGCACACCTTGCATATACCTTTCCGTTGCTCCCTTGGAAGACTGGCAGAGAATGCTTTTTAGCATTAAGTCCTCCTTTTGTACTTTTTTTTTGTGCAATAAAGAATATAATAATAAAGAATGATACAACCTAAGTGATTTTGGAACGTTATTCTCTCGTGACAATTCACAGTTACTCTTTCACCGTGACGTTATTTATCAGTCATTTCTAATTATTAATTTCATTAGTAATTATTAATAAATAATTAAGCAGTTAACTACTAACTTTCATAATCGAACTAGATTAATTAGTATTACTAATTCTCTGTAAGGCTTTCTTAAAATTTAGGAACTTGTGTACATACTTCCGAGCTAAAAAAGCTCCTAAAGCTGGTAGTCACCAGCACACCAAGTTTGAAGTTTGTTGTTAATCCCATTAAATTAGTAATTACTAAAGGTTATGATCTAATTATCTCGAGACATCTTCATAATTGAATGGTTGCTATTGCATTAATATATTATCTCATAATCGCCCATCATTATAATAGTAGAAATCATGCGGTGGGGTATTAGACTATAATGGAAACAAAATAAAACTCACTATTTATAGAAATAGGTTTTTTTAATAAAAATAAATAGATTTAATCATTTGGTGGCAAGATAGCATCTATAATCAGAGTAACTTCCCCTTCACTCAGATTCCTTGTTAAGGAACTCTATCTAATAAGTGTTAAATGAACATCTAAAACTATAATTATCTAACTGGTGGTTTCTAATTTCAAATAACAAATTTATTAAGGTATAGCTTAAATTTAGTATGTGTGTACACTGTAGAATAAAATCGTCTTTGTTCTTGGTAAACCAAACACGCGAAGAATATAAGAATTATTTTTCAGACGTCTCACATTAAATTTTGCTATTTTTTTAAATTATATTAAACAAATTCTCAATATTTGAAGTATGTAAATAATTAATACATACACGTACTATACGACTTCATATCATGTCGGTTTATTTTTAATCATTACTCGATCTAATATTGCTTATAATTTTGACATAATTAAACTTATAATTTTTATTAAGCATCTCAATTCAATCCGTAAACATAGACCGAATTTGTTTCCCGTAAGATTCTATTAATTTCACAATCGAGTTTAAGCCTCACCATAATTTCATAATATTAATACGTGAGAAGGAAAGTTCAGAAACCTTTTTAAGCGTATTGCGTGCACGGAAGTCTGTGAGATTTGGCATGGTTAAAGTTTATATGGAGAAGGAGTACAGAAATGTAAAATTTATCTATAATATCTTTCACTAATATATAAAATTAAATAAATTAACACTGCGATTCCTAACACGACCAGGGCCATTGAACTTAGACCCCCCAAAATATAGACATTGTCACTCAGTGAAAAGTGACAACAGTGTTATAATATTCATGGTTTAGGTTCATACTGCAAATGTCAAACAGAAAATAGTCTATGATTAAAAAGTCTGTGTTCGAATTTCAATTATTGGGCGGCTGCTAGTACATTTCGATGTTCTTAAACAATACAATTTATTGCTTAAGATATTACGTTGATATCATTTTCTGAGTCACATTTTATACGTGGACAACATTGCGGATGCGGCTTCGTTACATCTGTCTTTGTGATGTGACAGCTTGGATCACTCGAGACCAAGTTGATAACCCCACAACTGTAATAATAGAAAAACGTTTTATCTAAATGCATATGAAAGTACATATGATACCTATAACAAAACTCCGATTTTTTTATTTACGTCTCTCTGTTTGATCCATGCAATTTTCTAAACGTTTGGACCGATTTTAATGGAACTTTCACTGGCAGATAACTAAGCTACTTTGTTTTACAAAAAGAATTAGGCTTCTGCACAAATAAAAAACTGGTCGTTGTGAATCAGTTGAAGTGCTTAAATGGCCAACGCTGAGTAAACTATAAGAGATATATCAATATATCAATTGAGAACAATTATGATAGGCTATGCTGAAACGTTGGCGGCGCGATGTTTATCGGATAAAATTTTCACGCTAAAACCGTGGAGCACAGCTAGTGAAAGTATATACGGTAAATAAAATAAAACACCTATTTTCAGTTAATCTCCGAAACGGCAAGGCCGATTTTGAAGGGACGTTCCCTGGCAGATAGCTAATGTTATGAGTAAACTAGGCTACTTTAATTTTCGCAAAAGAATTAGAGATCCGCGCAACTAAAAAAATACTAGTCATTGTGAAGCAATTCGGCCGCTTAAATAGCTTAACCACAACCATAAGCTTAAACCCTAAACTTAAACCCTAAGAGATAAATAAAGTTAATGTAGTACATATTTGTAGATCTTAAAAAGTTCCACAAAAAAGTCAGCGAGACCATATGTGAATTTTCTAAGGATCATTTACAATAAGGATTTTTGTCTCTAAAATAACCGGGAGCGAGAGTGGCACGATTTGCTCATGTGCTCGATCGACGACATTCTGTAGTCCACGAGAGCACAGCTGCGGGCACTACTAGTTAAATATAAAGGAAGAAAATACTTACGAAGCATAGTCCATCATGGTTCTTCCACAAATTATTCTGTAGCAATATCCGAGAGGATTGACTACTGTTCCAAACGGTACTACATCGTTGACTTCTTCTACGTAACATCCTTCCTTGTGAGCTGGAATTAAAATAAAAAGTTTCAATATATAATATTAATTATTAAAATATATACTACGTTTTTTTTCTACATGATCTTCTGCCTCTTATGTTATTTCGTATTGCTTTGTTTTCATTGAAATTTTTTTTGGAATAAACTATTTCAACACTATTGAATAGTTTAACACAAAAGTTTTACGTGTTATTTATTCGTCATATTAAAGTATGAGTTACAATTTTTTATATTATTTTATTATAAATCGCTAGTGCCCCTTCACATGTTTGAAAAAAGTACCATGACTAACAAATGGTCGCTTTTGTTAAAAGAAAATAAATTTCAATTTAATTACAAAATAGGGTTTCTTTGAAAATAACACGAAAATAAAATTTAGTTTATTCCATGACTTTACCCGCAATTAACTTTCCTAACAAAAAATTGCTGTAAAAACGGGGCCAAGTCTCGATTGGGATAGCACAAATAGCAAAAAAAAACAACTTCAATGATTTTTAGAAATTCCCTGGTGTATCTTCAAAGTCGAAGGTCCAATACCGAAGAAATTAAAAATACCAACCTTGTTATATCCCCTTTCCAACGAAAAAAGAATCATCCATATCGGTTCATAAACAAAGAAGTTATGCCTGAACAACTATAAAAAAATAAACAATAAAATTGAGAATCTTCTCTTTTTTTTAATTTGCATAATAACTCGCTAAATACGATGTTTTATTTCATCTTGCCTTTTTTTCAACGAACGCTTAGTTTCACTGTAGCATTTGAACTAGCATCAATGAACATGACCTTTGAATGTGCTATCTCTGGGCCATCATTGCTTTATACAAATATCGAGGTAAGCTCTTGCAAAGTTGAGATAACAATTAGCCGTTCTTTAATAAAACAAATGCAGATGTTATAATGAATTTACATGAAGTTAAAAGATGCTTAGATCTAAGACCACGGTGAGGAAAAATTTGATTACAATTATTTTATCCACAATGTAGAACAAATTGCAATATAACGCGGAGTGGTAGGGTTGTTTTGCCTGACTCGGTCGCGACCACCATGCATGTTGTGAAAATTCCGTCATAGTGACTCGCTTTTGCGTGTCGCGTTTCGGCATCAGCCTATGCGTATCTAATTAAATTGATTCAGGGAAACATGACAACGGTGACTGTCGGTGGATTACGATCTCTTGGTAGTCAGCGTTGTGTTAGGATTGTAGAGTGCTTACCATCAGGCACAGCACCTCAATTTGTAATGTTACGATAAAATAAAAACAAGTTCAACATAGCTGAACATCGTATTAATTAATAAACAAAACATAAATAAGAACGCCATTTTTTTACACTGTGAAAAACCTGGTAAAGCAATTGAACTTACCTAATTCCTTTGGTTTTTCAGGCAAGAACCCCATCCATGTCGCAGCGTTAGCAGTACAAACAATCAAAGATATTATTAAAATTTTCGAAATCATATTTTATTTTGATTTACGTAAATATTTATTTAAAAATAATGTAGCGTGTTTGATATTTCCTGAGCTTCGGGTCACGACTGATCGCCGTTCGGACGAACTTGTGTTTTTATCTTCTGACGGTTAGTCACATAATTGCGAATTTTATTTTACCTTATTGACTAATTTAACATAAATTCATATCATTACTGTTTATGTTTTTTTTTTGTTATGAACGCTCTGACCAATCAATTTCATATTTTAATGTAGGTAACTAATTATATATACTCTGATAATGTTATATTGTTGTAGTCACGTCGATTGGTCAGATTGTAATGTTAAGAAAAATTAAGAATCAATAAGGAAAAGTGTTCTTTATTCTTGTTTGTTAACGTTATAGGTATAGCGCTATGGTAAAAGTGTCACCTGATCTTATTGACGTTGTGGCCCAAGATGGTAGCACGTTAAGCCTAATGGAAAACTGGCTATCATGTGCAGCTGCCGGAAGACGCCAATTGGTGCTTTGCGACAGATTTTCAACTCGTGGTAGCTAGTCAAGCGGGTATGAAAAAAAACCTTACCACGTTGCTATGGTTTCATCACGATGTTTCCTTCACGAAAGCTGAGGCATCTTTCTAAGCGCATGTAACAGTCATCAACCTTCATCTCCATTAAATATCAGGGGTGATATCAGCAGAAAGTATAAAAAACAGAATAAAAACGAATATGAAGCAGTTCCGATTTGGTCTTGATCGCGAACGGACGTGTCGCTCCGTTTGTGCTCTCGACCATCACGTGACTTAATTGTTGCGATCTTATATTTGGAATTTATTTCGAATATATTGTTGCAATAACGACGTAAACCAACTGGTGTCTAACGCTCGCGTGGTAAACCGCACTTTTCGGTGCGACTTGCTTGTTTTTTATAAATCCACGGTTTTGTGGTCGCTCACTGGATACCTGACGGTGCTAACTAAAGTGAGCGGGGCGTGACCCGAGCAGCCCGCTGGTTGTCTCCTTCAGAGGCAAACAGCCAGACTCGGACGGGCCTGGGAATCTAGGCCTTTGCGGTTATCGCATAGTCTTGCCCCAGGTGTCTCCTGCCAAACCTTCCGATCCTGCACACTCCATCCCCGGGAACCTGTTTGGGCCTAGCCCGGTTTAATTACCGGTCTGCGTCCTCGGCCCCGGGCTTGTTAGGGCTCCTTAGGGTTGATAGGTCCTTCCTGTGTGTCATTGCACCTTGACCACAGGTCTCTTGCCGACTCCGATAGTCTTTTTAAGTTTTTGGCGCACCCCCCTGCCCCTAAGGCAGGGAGGCCTTTAATTTAAAATAAAATAAAAATGTCCCATTGTCCTCCCTCTTCTGCCGTCATGGCAAATAACGTTACCGACCTGGCCACTTGCATAGGCAAGTTGCAAGCCAGGATGAAAGCGCTGGAATTTCAATACCAGCGCTATCAAAATTTCGTCGTATTACGGTGTCCCTCTCTAGACGAGGAATACCGTAATCTACCTGAGAACGCCTGCGTGCGTCGCACCGCTGCGACCGCGACCCGTCATGAGGCCGTTTCAGGTAGCGAGGCGGCCGCTTCAGGTAGCAAGGCGGCCGATGACGTCACGGCCGAGACCGTTATACCGACTGGCGCCGCGCCAGTCGGCGCCGCGCCCAAACGTCTCACGCGCAGCGCTGCGCGTCCGTCCGCCGCGTCATCCGGGGCCGTGGCCACGTCTACGGCCACGCCCCCTGTCCCGACTAGCCAATCGCGCGGGTCAAGCCCCGCCTCCGTCAGGCGAGGGCCGCGTAATTCGCGGTCACAATCTAGGGTTACCAAAAATAGCCCGTACGTCCGTCCCGCGCGATCCACGGAAACCGCGTTAAAGACGAAAAATTCGTTTTCGGCCCTTCCGGTCGAACAAGACTCGCCCGCGAGTCCGGATCCATCTCCGGAGATGGATACCGAGAACGACGGCTTCACCGTCGTGGCGTCGCGTAAGCGAACGGCGCGTAGCAGTCCGACTGCTCAACCGGCGCCTAAGGTAATAGCTAAGGCAACAATCAGGGGCGCCGCCGCCCCCGCGTCCTCCCAGCTCCCCGCGCCCGCCGGCGGGAAAAAAGAGCGTGCCCCACCTCCAATCATAATCCGGGACAAGGCGGCCTGGATGGAAGTCTGCAATGAAATGCGCAGACTCAAACTCGTGTATCACAAGGCTAGGAATATAGTCAACGGGATTTCCATTTCGGTGAATTCTTCGGAAACTCACCGCAAACTCACCACCCTCCTCCGGCAGAAAGGTCTGCAATTCTACACCTATTCTCTCGCGGAGGAGCGCGTCCTCCGAGTGGTCATCCGCCGCATTCCGGTGGAGATCGACCCGTCGGAGGTGTGCTCCTCGCTCAAGGAGCAAAGTTATCCCATCCGGGAAGTACACCGGATGTACAGTAAAGATAAGCGGCCACTACAAATGGTAGTGGCCATATTGGACCTTTCCCCCGAGGGAAAGGCCATCTTCCAGCTAGAGACGGTGTGCGGGCTCTCCGGGATTAACGTGGA
This sequence comes from Saturnia japonica, assembly GCA_033032175.1. Lineage (NCBI taxonomy): Eukaryota > Metazoa > Arthropoda > Insecta > Lepidoptera > Saturniidae > Saturnia > Saturnia japonica. Next base: position 4,360,858 of record CM065317.1, read on the forward strand.
GCCCCCATACAAAAACCACCAGCCTGCGCAGTGCCACAACTGCCAGCTGTACGGGCACGCTGCCCGTAACTGTCATTCTCGTCCGCGGTGCGTAAAGTGCCGAGAGGACCACCCCACACGGGAGTGCACGCGCGAGCGTGACTCCGTCGTCGTCCCGAGCTGCGTGTTATGCGGGGAGGAGGGGCATCCCGCGAATTATCGCGGTTGCCCCAAGGCCCCGCGCACCACGCGGCCACGCACGCAGAGGCAGGCGGCCCCCCGGGCGGCGCCCCCCGCCTCAGCCATCAAAGCGCAACCCCCGCTGGCGTCAGGGGAATTTCCCGCGCTGCCGGTCCCGCGCCAGTCCCCGGCCGCCGCCGGCCTCTCCGCACCCCGCGCGGTGCAACCGCAACCCGTGCGTTCATCGCAGAACGCATGGGGCCCCCGTCGCCCCAATCCACAGCCCCTTATGGCTATGGATATTCCCGCGCCCCGCGCGCCCGCTAACGTTGTCGTTAAAAGTAACGACTTAATGATACTGCTCCTTCGCGAGCACGATATCCGCGAGCTCATTGACTACAATGACCATCTGGAGCGCTTCGGTCTCATCAAGACCGCTTGCGCGTTCCCCCGCCTCTCAGAGACACTACAACGTCTCGACCGTGAGGCGTGTAATAATAACTAAGGGCCTTTCAATGGCAAAGTTTAAGCCGAAAGCGTTAAATCTTTCGTTTTTTAACGCGCGAAGCCTACTACCGCAGCGTGATCTCGTCGCGACCTTTCTTAAAGATCACCAAGTAGATGTTCTTTTAGTGCAGGAGACGCTCTTAAAGCGTGCTAAACGTGATCCGAAAATCGCGAACTACAATATTGTAAGAAATGACCGGGCCGGCCGCGGGGGCGGCACTCTCATTTATTACAAACGATCGTTATATTGTACGCCGGTAGATCCTCCGATACTTACCAATATGGAAGTATCCGTGTGTAGACTAGGAATGACCGACCACCCGTCCATAACGTTAGTTTCAGTTTATCTCTCGCCGAGGAAAGAGCCTCTCAGGTCTGACCTAGAAAAGCTACTTTCGCTCGGTGAATCGGTCATTATAGCGGGTGACCTCAATTGTGGACACACTTCGTTTGGCAATTGGAGAGACTCCAGTAATGGGGTTAAACTCGAAGAGCTAACGAACGTGCTAAACTTTGATGTCATAGCGCCACCCACTCCCACCCACTTTCAAGACAACTGTATGCCGACAGTGCTTGATGTAGCTCTCATTAAAGGTATCGCGCTTCGGTTACGACTCATTCGGGTCGTACACGAGCTCGACTCCGACCACCGTCCGGTCATCATGCAGCTAGGTCAACCAGACGACTCTAGCCCTCCTTCGGTCCAAGTGGTTGACTATGCCAAGCTAAAACATTATCTTGCGGACAGGCCGTCCTCGTCCAGCTTAGATAGGATCCCGGACGTATTGGGGTCCGTTGCGGATGTAGATCTCGCGATCGATTCCCTGGTCGACCACCTGCAGGTCGGCATCGGAGAGGCCTCGAGAGAGGTCGAAGAGGCGAGCGATCGCCGCTTCGTACTCCCTGCCGACGTGCGGGCGTTGTTGACGGAAAAGAACGCGGCGACTCGTGCGCACGACCACTATCCGACCGAGGAAAACCGCGCACGCTTACGCGCGCTTCAGAGAGCGGTTAGAGCCCGCATATTAGAACTCAGGAGTCACAGATGGGACGCCCTCGTCGAAGGGCTAAGGCCGTCGCATCTGGCTTACTGGAAACTAGCTCGCAGCCTCAAAATAGAGGCTTCTTATCTTATGCCCCCCCTCGAGAGGGGTCCCGGTATACCGCCGCTCGCCTTCGATAGCAGCGACAAGGCGGAGTGCCTCGCCACTTGTTTGGAGAGCCAGTGCTCTCCGAACAGTGTCGATGCAAATACCGACCGGGTCGAGGGTATCGATGGATGCGTGCGGGAGCTGGATAAGCTCCCCGCGACAGCCTCCCTGTCCCCAGTCACGTCTGAGGAGGTTCTTTCCATTATAAAAAGCCTTAAGCTCAGAAAAGCACCAGGTCCCGACGGGATCAGGAATGAAGTACTTAGGCTTCTTCCTGATCGCCTCATAGCTCTATTGGTCTGCATCTTCAATGTAGCCATAGTCCACTGCCATTTTCCAGCCGCCTGGAAAAAGGCAATAGTCATAGGTATCCGTAAGCCCGGCAAGAGCGCGTCGCTTCCCGACAGCTATCGCCCGATCAGTCTCCTAAATACGTTAGGGAAAATTTACGAGCGGATCCTTCTGAACCGTCTCAAGCCAATAATAGAGGAGAAAGACCTCTATCCGCCTGAGCAATTCGGTTTCCGTGCTAGATATTCTTGCACTCATCAAGTGCACCGCCTCACGGAGCACGTTGCATTTAATTTTGCTGAACTTTATAAACCCCGCCGTACACTTGCGGTCTTTTTCGACGTGGCCAAGGCCTTTGACAAGGTCTGGCACGAGGGATTGATTTACAAGTTGTACCGCTTTGAAGTCCCCGATAGGCTAATTAAAATAATTCGCGACTATTTAACAGATCGCACCTTCCGCTATAGAGTGGAAGGTGAATTGTCCACGCCCCGTCCAATACGCTCAGGCGTTCCCCAAGGTTCGATCCTGGCTCCTAGCCTATTTAACCTGTACGTCAGTGACCTACCTCGACTCCCGGAGGTCGAGGTAGGGCTATACGCTGACGATACAGTCTTATATGCCTCAGATAGGAATAGATCCCACCTCAGACACAAAGTCCAACGCTCCGTGACCACTCTCGGGAAGTGGTTTAACGAGTGGCGTATAGCCGTTAATCCCTCGAAGAGCGCCGCGATGCTCTTCGATGCGGATTCGTCACAGATACCGTGGAAGCTTAAACCTGTTAAGCTCTACGATAATCCGATTCCGTATGTAAGAGAGACCAAATATCTAGGGGTAACCCTAGATAGTAGGCTCTCCTTTAGACCCCACATCCGTAAGGTTAGGAACAGGGCCGCGTGGGTCCTGGGCCGGTTGCATCCTCTGTTGTGTTCGGTGAGTAAAATGTCCACGCGACATAAGCTCACGCTCTACAAGACGTGTATTCGACCAATTTTGACATACAGTTGCGCCGTGTTCGCACATATGTCCGAGTCGAGTTTCAAACGGTTACAATCGATACAGAATAGGTTCCTCTATCGTCTCACCGGGGCCCCGTGGTATGTTCGAAACGTAAGTCTCCATAGAGATATGGAGCTTCCTTCGATACATGCCTACGTTAAACAGCTCTCCCGTTCGTATTTCGACACCGCGTCGAACCACGCGAATCCGTTAATAAAAACAGCCGCCACTTATGTTCCGGCACCCACGGACATCCGGTGCAAACGCCGGCCGCGCAATATTTTTATTGATCCCGACGATCACATCGAAAATTCGAATAAATATTACACATCCGTCTCTCCAAACAGAGCGTGCCAGCGCCCACGCCCGCGTAACCACCGTTCTCTCCGCAGAGGGCGGGCGGTCAATTTCGCTCCAGCACACCCGTCACGTCCACCCTCTCTAGCGGTAACCCAAGCCTAGGTCCGTTCCTCGGTGTGAAACCCTTGGGTCAGGCAACCGCCCGCGCGATACAAGTGACACTGTACGTGCATCACTTAGCTACCTACATACAACACTACACACGTATGAACATACACACGTGCACACCACACAGGTACATAGGTTCTGTGAGGGACCTTTTTTTTTTTTTCTTTTTTACGCTAGTTAGCGCTAGTTAGTGTAGAAACATTCCGATTACTGAATACACATACGCACGGTTCCTTCCTTCCTCCCAGGAGGAAGGGAACGTGCCTATGTGTATATTTAGTTAGCTCGAATCGTAGGTGTAGGGATTCGAATAGATCGCGACCTATTTGCGAACGCGACGACCGCCCGAGCCGAGGTCCGGCCACTTTGGCACCCTCGTGCGAGTCGTCCACAAAACTTTCGCGGCTGAGTGCCCTCTGCGCTCGCCCCCAAGTCCGGTGAAGCTGTAAAAGCCGCAGCGGCTTTAGGGCCCCTAAGGCTAAAAGTGTAGTCAGTTCCAAAAAAAAAAAAAAAAAAAAAAACGAATATGAATTAACTGTTTTCTATTATAATATTGTCTTAAAATTTGTATACTTTTAAATTTAAAATTTAAATTTATATTACATTGACGTCTCAAAGTCTAAAATACCTACTACTAATATCGATAGTTTTAATAACTACTAACACGTTCAATAGATAGTTTCTCCTCGGCAACGGCCCATATAAACTGATATTACCCACCGCTAGTAGAAAGTCCATCGACACGTCAAGATATTCTCTCCAGTACTAAGCTTTTGCAGAGATGTCTAATTAACAAAGTCACTAACATACGTATCTATTAATACGTTCGGCATGCTGCCGATGCATGTGGCCAATAACAATTCGCTCGTCAAAAACTACAATGACATAATAACAAAAAAACCGAAATATGACATTTGCTTCTCATAAGTTCCTGTTACAAAAACTATCTATAGAAAAAATGTCACAATTTTTATTACAATAGTTTATGATAGAGGGAGTGAATGTCGTTAGGAAATTGGCTTAAATTCGCTAAATATTCAAAAATTTAAACGTTTCTACTTAAAAATTACTTAAATGTAATTACGTCGTTGTTCTATTGAATGAGTGAATTGTGCATCGCCGCGAGTCGCCACATCATCCCCCCACGAAGAAGCAAAGACCAGGAGACATATCAATAGATTTGGCAAAACGAAGTCGTCGACGTGAACGAGTAACATAAATCGGACTCAGTGTCAACTAAAAACTGACATTTCGAATTCTGATCAGTTACGAAGAGGTGACTTTTTATTGGGCAATCGGTAGACGCCTTTTCTCTTCTTCTACTACTTTTACTACTTTCTACTGCTTTTCTCGTTTTTTTCCATGAACAAGGTTATAGGCACTTGAAAGCATTAAATTTGCTTGACAAGTCCTGTGATACCAACAAAGAGAATCATTCTCTTTAATTGCCAATTTAATCGCCACCTTCGAAACAATTGGGGTTGCGTTGTGTGATATGCTGTCTCGGATTCTTGTACAAGGTGTCCAGAAAGGGTATCGGGTATTTGTTTTCGCGCCATATTCGAAACGGGGCGTCTAAAGGGTGCGGGGAGGTTTTCGTGGCGTCCGCCATTTTGTGGAGTTTTAGTCACGATGGAACAGTACTCGGGGACGCATCGCGCATTTTGCGTACGAGCGTATTATCGTAATGGTGATTCAATAGTGACTGCTCAACGTCTCTATCGTGCGGAATATCGTACACGCCACGTGCCAAGTGACGATAGCATTAGGAAATGGATCAGGATGTTCGAGAATACAGGTGCGACAGTTAAAATTCAAAACTCTGGTCGTCCTCGTTTAGTTCGCGAAGAAGAAACAATTGAAGAAGTTGAGGCGTCGGTTCGTCAAAATCCGTCTTTATCCATCCGAAAGCGAAGCCAAGCGTTGAACATCAAAAAATCGTCTTTACATTCGATTTTAAAGAAAGACTTACATCTAAAAGCCTATAAAATTCAATTGGTTCAAGAATTGAAGGATACGGACTATGCTAATCGACTGAATTTTGCGAACGAAATGCTGCAGCGATTTAACAACTTTAACAACATACTGTTCAGTGACGAAGCAAATTTTCACCTGAATGGTCATGTTAATAAGCAGAATTGTCGGTACTGGGCAGTGGAGAATCCGAGACGAAAGCATGAACGACCCCTGCATAGCCCAAAGGTCGTTGTTTGGGCCGCTATGTCTGCTAAAGGTATAATTGGTCCTTATTTTCATGAAGATCAACGAGGCCGAGCAATTAATGTGAATAGTGACCGTTATTGCGATATGTTGCGAAATTTTTTGGTCCCAGAGTTGCAGGAGTTTACAGGTTTCAACTCAAGAACGTGGTTCCAGCAAGATGGGGCCACTTGCCATACCTCAAATGACTCAATGGAAGTTGTTAACGAATTATTCCCTAATAAAGTCATTTCGCGATGGGGTAACATCAACTGGCCTCCCAGAAGCCCCGACCTTAGCCCGCTTGACTATTTTGCATAGGGATACCTTAAAAGCAAGGTTTATCAAAACAATCCGACGAATCTAACCCAGTTAAAGCAAAACATCAGGTCAGAAATGGCAGCAATATCGATAGCTATGTGTCAACGTGTTATCGCCAATCTTCGTTTCCGTTTAGAAGAGTGCCAGCAACGTAACGGTCATCATTTTGATAACATCGTCTTTTCCAAATAATTCTCCAATTCATATGCTAATAATAAACAATAAACTTTTTTATTGCATACAAATAATTTTTGTTTCATTGAACTTACAAATACCCGATACCCTTTCTGGACACCTTGTATATAAATATACACGCAAAACTTATGAAGAAATTTAAGCAAATTAATTATTAAGTTACTTCTGAATATTATAATTTATCTATAAATAAAGAAAATCTTGTTCCCGAAATAGTTCCTGTTCCTGTTCCCGTAGCTGGTTCGGTTGTCCTGGATGGCGATATCTTCAGAACTTCTTCAGTGGCTTGCGCAAATACTACAAGTAATATAAGCTGGTGTAATTGATAACTTCATAGTGGCTGACTAGTTGGGGGTTAAAAGGAAGTAGAGTAGATACACACAGCTGACAAGAATTCCTCAATATGGCCCAGCTCCATACAATTTTAAATATTCGATGGAATAATATTAATTTTCTCAAACATGCATGGAAATATTATTCTTATTTTCGAAAACAGAACACGCGAAGTATTGAGTTTACGAACATGCCAAGAATGATAAAAGAGATTCAATTAAAGAGTATTTAATAACCCCAGCACGCCCTTTCATACAATAATGCTGGAGCGTTGTAATGTTCCAAACTAAAAAAACGCTCCTGCAATGGATTTGATTTTCTTTGTCAATAAATTTGATAATTCGCGTGTTATTTTCTCGAAAATAATGAACAATATTTCCATGCATGTTTGAGAAAAGCACTATATATGCCTCGGCGGAAATGGCAATTGCCTGTCTTGTATTAGTGAAGTCCTCGCCTACGGCTCGGCCTTCAAACTCATACTCGACCTGCAATTGCTTATTTCACGGCCTTTGCAATAATGTACTATTATTTATATTAATAAATCTGCAGTTCTGTCTGTAAATTTAATATTTCTCCAAAATTTCTTGATAGACATATTATACGAATCACTAAAATGAATACTGATCACATAAATGATATGATTTTATTTTTGTATGTTTGTATGTCCGGATTTAATTCAAAAACTGCTTGACCGATCCTTATAAAATTTTCTACACGGGATGCTTAAACCATTGGTCTATTGATAGAGTATAAGAAATTTCAATATAAATTCCTTATCGATTTTGATGAAATTTTGTACACGCGAGGTATAAATAAAACACTTGTAGGAATCGTAAAAAAAAATTGCCAAAAATTTAAAATTTCATTAATTGTTAACGGATTTCGATGAAATTTTGTACACGGGAAGTAATAAATAAGTAATTGTTAATTAAGTATAACCCATCATTGATGGGTCCCACAAGTTTTGTCAAAATTATTTCTAGTAATAAAAAAAAGAAGTTTTATAATTAAATTTTCATCAATTCTTAAACGATTATGATCAAATTTTGTAGACTGGAAGCATATATTATACCGTAATTGAGAGGCTATATGAATGGTTAATAATAAATTTGAAATTGTAGAAAAGACTAATAATTTTCAATCGATTTTGAAGAAAATTGTACACGGAAAATACATGTCATTCCTGAATTGGTATGTGCTATGAATTGTCAACATTATGATTAAAAATAAATTACGGCATGTAAATAGCTACTGCGTAGTAACAAACGCGTGCGGAGCCGCGAGCACACGGCTAGTTCTCTATATAATCATTTCTCTTCAAAATGAATTATATTATATCTTTAAAACAAATAAATAAAATAGTGTCTTTTATACATATAAATGTAATTACGGCGCGGGCATACTTTGATAGGCAACTCAGCATAACACAATTTTTCTACTAATAATGATCTATAGCAATTTACGAATTGGGCGTAAAAGTAACGTAGTCGACTTTTAGAATATAATACATACATATAATGAAAATAAAATAAAATTCTTTTTTGCGGAAATGACTTTTAGTTTAATAATAATATAAATTTAAAAAGTTGGTAGCAAGATAACTTCTAGAATCAGAGTAACTTCCCCTTTACTCAAACTCCTTGTTATGGAACCCTTTCTAATAAATCTTATATAAACATCTAAAACTATGTCTAAATGGTGGCTTCTAAGAATTCTTTGACATTTTTAAACCGAATATGAAACCATTTGAATTCATTTACAGATGTCTCAGTTTAATGTTAATATTTTTATGAATTATATTATACAAATTCTCAATATTCGAAGTATCGAAATCGTGTACACGTTTAACCATTCTTTTACTTTTATATAAATGTACACAGAAAGTTATTACTTGATATTGCTTATTATTTTAACGAAATGAACGTTAGGTATTCATTTTTATTGAGTACTTATCAATGAATTTTTTAACACTGAAGGTATACCGAATTTATATTCAATGACATTCTTTTAATTTCACAATATACATTAAAATGCTCTTCAATAATATTTATTACAAATTATATCATAGGAGACTACGTTGATTTTAATTTTCTAGTTACATTCTAATCGAGGACAGCATTCCGGGTGTGGTTTCGTTAGGTCTGTCTCTGTGATGCGACAGCCTGGTTCAAGCGATGCCTCGTTGATATTAACCCCACAACTGTAAAGAAAGAATAACGTTAAAAATCTATACAATCAATAAAATTGAAGTGTCTGTTTTGTAATGATAAATTAACAGTTTTTTTTTACTAAAAGCATATCTATAATAATCTATACTATAATAGTTAATAATATAATAATGAAATGGGAATGATAATGATAATAATGAAGGGGATAATGAAAAATTAAAATATTTTGTACTTGCGGGAAGTGAGAAAAACTATGGTAGGCTATGCTGGAACGTTCGCGGCGCGATGTTTGTTGGATAAAATTAACACGGTGAAACAGTAGGGTACAGCTAATGAAAGTTTATACATTACTTATAACAAAGCACCAATTTTATTTATATTCTGTCTGTCTGTTTTTACCGGTTAATCACCAAACGGTTGGACCGATTTTAAAGGGACGCTCACTGGCACATAGCTAATGTTATAAGGAGTAACTTCGGACTACTTTTTATTCGTGAAAGAATTACATTTCCGTGCAATTTAAAAAAACTGGTCATTGTGAATCATTTCGGGCGCTTATAAATAGCATAAACACAACCATAGGTTTAAACCCTAAGATATATATAAAGTTAATGTAGTACATAATTGTAGATTTTAAAAAGGCCCACAAATAATTCAGCGAGACCATATCTGTATCTTCTAAGAATCATCCACAATAAGCATATTTGTCTTTAAAATAACCGGGAGCGAGAGTGGCGCGATTCGTATTCGGTAGTACACGAGAGCACAGCCGCGAGCATAGCTACTTAAAAATATTAGGAGAAAGTACTTACGAAGCATAGTTCAGCATCCTCTTTTCACAAATTATTCTGTAGCAATATCCGAGAGGATTAACTACTGTTCCAAACGGTACTACATCGTTGATTTCTTTTACGTAACATCCTTCCTTGTGAGCTGGAATTCAAATAAAAGCTTCCAATTCTTAATATTAATAAAATACTTACAACGTTTTTTTATACATGATCTTCTGCCTCTTATGTTATTTCGTATTGCTTTGTTTTTATTTTATGCATTTTTAAATAAATTATTTTAACACTGTTTAATAGTATTACAAAAAATGTCTTTCGTGTTATTCGTCATCTTAAACTATGATTTTTTTTTTAATAGTGTGTTATAGTAAATCGCTAAGTAGTGCCCCTTCACATGTTTCAAAAAATAGCTAACACTCACAAAAATATCTCTCTTGTTAAAAATAAATAAATTCTTGAAAAACAACACGAAAATAAAATTTAGTTTATTAACATGCCTGTAACCGAAAATAAATATTACAACAAAAACGGGCCAAATCTGCATTGTGATGATTTTTTTATAAAAAGTCGTGAAATATCATGAACATCCACAAGTCTAGGAGGTGGATAATAAAAATAACTACTAATTTTGGCTAAAATCTGGCCAATCCTTTACCCATTATATTCCATTCTTTAGAATCTAGTGTGCCGAATTATATGAGCCTAAAACATTTTAATTAATGACAAGACAATAAGACTAACACATATTCTTGTAACATGTCGTAAAATTGTATGTGAGTTGTGCCGTTGAAAATATTATAGAAGTCATTATTAGGTACTATTACGTACTTCTGTTTTCTTGGGCTAGAGTTTATAGCAATAACGGCCAAGTCATAACTTTTGCTAAGGCGGCATTTCGATGTCTCTTATAGTTCGGCTGGGCTCTTTGGGTTGCACATCAGTTACTCTAAATCTTAGATTTTTATGCGTCATCAAGAAACGCTCATCAGATTATTAATTATTTTTTTGTCAACATTTCCATAGCTTTTGTAGTTTAGCAGGGCTCTTAGGGTTCCACATCAGGTACTCCATACCTTCGATTTTTATGTGCCAACAAAAATCTTTAATCGGACTATTATTAAATAATGTTTACCAAGGCGGAATTTCGATAGCTCTTATAGTTTGGCAGGGTTCTATGTCAGTTTTTATATGCCATCAGAAAACGCTCATCAGATAATGAAATATTTTTTACTGCGGCGTAATTTCAATATTTCACGTCATTTATAAGCACAAAGCTAATTTCAATATTAAAAACGCACTTTTCTTGTTTTCATTAAACATGAGCAGCCTGCAAGTTGTACAAGCCTTTAGAGCAGTTTTGGATTATAGATGCGAGTTAAATGGAACGCACTTGTTTGTCAATCCCAAAAACGCACAAATCTGGCCGCAACTAATAATTAATTTTACAAGGAAATTTTAATAAAAAAGAAAACCAACTTCAATGAATTTGAAGAGTTTCCTCGTAGATCATCGACGTTGAAGGTCCAATGCCAATGAAACTAATATGAAACCACTCTTGAGGTATCTCCTATATAACAAAAAAAGAATAATCTCTATAAAATATATACAATCGAATTGAGAACCTCCTTCTTTTTTGAATTCGGCTAATAACTCGCTAAACATGTTGTCTGGTTTTGTAGGGCCATTTTTCAATGAATGCAAATTTTCACTATAGGATTCGAATTAGCATCAATCAACATAAACTATCATCATTGCTTCATAGAAATATCCAAGTAATTTCTTGCAAAATTAGGCTTCAATAATAATTAGCCTACCTTTAATAAAACAAATGCAGATACAGATATATAGAATTTACATAAAGTTAAAAATTCTTTTATGACAACTGATAATGATGAGAAAAAAAAATCTATAGCCACTTTTTATTTACAGTATAACACAAATGGCAATATAACGCGTGTTTTGCACAACTGGGTCGCGACCGCCATGCAAGTGGGATTAGCCTGTGCATATTCAGTTAAATTAATGCAGGCTGGCAAGACAGCAGCGACTGTCGATCGATTACTATCTTTCTTTAGTCGCCGTTGTACAGTGCTTACCATCAGAGACAGTACCGTCAAATTGTTGTGTTACTATTTAAAAAAAAAACAATTTCAATGTAGTTGAACAACTTGATAACCTTTTAAGACTGTAGAAAAACTGGCGAAGCAGTTGAACTTACCAAGATCCCTTGGTTTTTCAGGCAAGTACGCTGCCCATGTCGCAGCGTTAGCAGTACTAACAATCAGCGATATTATTACGAGTTTTGAAAACATATTTAGATATACGATAATAAATATTTTGAAAAAATAAAACTTGTTTGATATTTTCTGCGCTTCGGAACGCGACTGATGGCCTTTCGGACGAGCTTGTGTTTTTATCTTCTGACGGTTACGCATATATAAACATGCATTTACAGATTTAAGAAAAAAGCAGATGGAGCAGGTCAGAAAAAGAACAAAATTACAAAAATGTTTCTAGGTTCAAATAAATATTTTGCTGGAATTTATAGTCAAATAAAATACGTTTATAGCGTTGAATGATAATTTCATTTACAACCTGACTACCACGAAACCAAAAGAAGGGTAATATTTGTTACGTAATAGTTTATTTCTTTGATAACGATCTGCAAACACTGAAAGATATCGATATGGTTTCAAAGTAAAAATTATTGGGTACCCTAGGCAATTTAGTGTTTCAAGCAAAAATCTAAAATTCAAGATGGCTGCCATACATTTCAAAAGCTTACGACATCGGAACCATTAGTGATAGGTATGGCAACTTAAAGCAAAAGACATAAAGAGAACCAAGAAATATTAATTGATAATGAAAAAATCAATATAGCAGATATAAGTTCAGTTGGAAATTTATATGTAAAGGATTTTGAGGCCCTTTATTTTAAGTAAAAAATGCCTTGTTTCATGACAGATGACGGATTAACGAAAACACAGTTGGAGTGGTAAAAAAAACAGTAAAACTTATATTAACTGCCCTGGCATCATTATTCATATGATCGCACGTGCCGTTATCTGGTCGTCAAGGATACAAGAATACATGTCCCATATTTGTTGTTTTGATGGCTCTATCTGCCTTTTTCTTAAATCGTGCATGCTAATTCATTATTTTACCTCGTTGAATAATTCAACATTTTTGTTTTCTTACTGTTTATTGTATTATTATTTTTGTTCTATGTGGAAAAATACAATTTCTAATTTGAGACGTAAATTCAACTTAATCAATTTTACATTTTAAAGAAAACACTAATAACGATTGTTATATTATTTTAAGTCACGTCGATTATACAGATTTTATTGTTAAGAATAAATAATAATCATTATGGAAAAGTGTTCATTCTCCTTTCTCTTATCATTATAGATTACCACATGGTAACATCATTATGACCACAATCTCACTTGATATAAGTGACGGTAACAGTAATGGTTATATTATTTGAAGTTTATAATAGATAATATTTGACCTCTTATATCATTAGTGTGACATTTCAGAAAACGTTCTGATTCTCATTTTTTAATTTAAGTAATGTTATCGCACTGCACATGAACTAATTTTGTTATAGTTAGTAATATTCATGTTCAATATTTTCTCCTTCCTACGATATTATAATGGGCATTGCAAACGAGGGGTGGCGATGCATTTTTCTGGACGACATGACATCGACGAGTTCCGATGTAACATCTCACCGACGGACGTCATTGTTTGTGGACTGTACCGTACTCATCATCAGATGCTGTCATCTTGCCGAGCTAAATAAATAAAATTCGCTAAGTGCATGCCAGGTTACGCACAGTGTAGGTTTCAGTATGGAACTTGTTCGAAGTTACTTCTCCAAGTAATTGTATAAGTTGATTGACTCTTACTCGTTATCTTGTAAAGCCTACTTACACTTGATAGTTTTAGTTAAGTATGGTATAATTTTCAAACCATTACCTCTTAATATGAAGTGAGATATTGGATTAACAATGATTTATCAAATCTTAGACGTACAAGATGAAACTTGTATACTAAGTAATACTCCAACAAAGGATTATGTTGTTTAGCATATCGATCCGGAATATACGATTAGATTAGATTACTTATTATCATACGGAAACAAATTACACATCCGTCATTAAAAAAAGTTTATTTGTCCAGCGTTACTGCGATAAATATTTTAGTTTGGTAATAAAATATTCCAACGTGTTGTTTATGTGTTAAATATTTAAAAATGAAAGCTTTTTCTAATTTTCTATTTATCTATAGTTTTACTTATCATCGGCAAGTTAAAACGTATCTACAAATTTCAAATTAACTGTGTACCTCTACCAATACACAAACATAATTTCCATGCAGATTTAGACTACTAAATTCATTATTTTTTTATTCACTAAATGCATATTTAATTTTTATAGATTGAACTGGGTACAGCCTTGAACCAGCGATTTGTTTTCATTGCCAGTTATCACAACCTAATAAAGTTTTTTCTAAGATGTACAGCTTAATTGCTGTTACTCATTTTCTTCTATATTGATTCATAGATCATATTAATCCATAAATGATTTCATTCTAATTTGCGGTACGTAAAAAACAACGCTCACAGCCTGCTAAGAAGACAAAACAAAAACGCATTATGAAAATAGTTTTTAATCAAATATAAATTAATAAATTTTACAATTTGGTGGCAAGCTTCTAGAATTTGAGTGACATTCCCTTCACTCAGATTCCTTGTTGAGGAACTCCGTCTTAAAAGTCTTAAATGAACATCTAAAAGTCTATCTAAATTGTGATTTCTAACTCAAAATAACAAATTTGGTGAGTTACACGCTGTACAATATAAGTATCTTTAATATTAATTAACCGAACTGTTTGAATTGGTTTGCGCTATTATTCTTGTTGTTTAAAAAAATTATACTATACAAATTCCCAATATTCGAAGTATATAAATCGTGTATACATTCACCTACTATTTTAGTTAATATCGACTCTTTTTTGACAAAAAAACATCGAGCTAATTAATATTTCTCATATCTCAATTCAATGCGTAGACATAGACACAATTTATTTTCCATAACATTCAATTAATTTCACCATTGCGTTTAAACCTCACCATACTATTAGATGTTCTTATACAATATTTACAACCTATAGCTTAAGATTAGTATCTTATCTTAGTATGTTGATAACATTTTCTGAGTCGCATATAATAACTGGACAACATTCCGGATAAGGTTTTCTTAGATCTTCTTCTGTGATATAACAATGTGAATCATTTGTGCTGAGAACACCACAACTGTAAAGATAGAATAATGGCTTGTAATATACAAAATAAATTCTAAGTCAGCGTCAGAAGAAAATCTTCTTTTGGTGAACAAATTTATGCACTATTTCTGTGGTGTAAGATTGATTATATATCTTTATTAGTGGAGATGATCAAAACTACAAAACTAATCGATCGCAATTAGAACAGCACTAACCTGTGTAGACACTTACGTAAAGTCTACAACTGAGAGGAAATCTTCTTTTTAAACAAGTGACCGTCATTAACCTTCATCTTAATTAAAATATCGGTAGAGAGTATAAAAACAGAAAGAAAACGATTGACATTTATCTGTTTTCGATTATAATGCTGTCTATTCTTAGTTGTCTTAAATTTTTGTATACTTTTAAATCTAGTTGAATTTTATATTAAATTGATATATAAAAAACCGTGTGTGGTCAGGGGACCCTTGTCAGGTAACGACCGTTCGAAATTTGTATATAGAATCTCGATATTCGCACGCACTCACACACTCGTATATTATAATAAGAGAAGGAGAGGGTGAAACTTGCATGAAGGCGGCATAACGAATAGTTTCATTTTAATATATTTACAGGTAGCAACATATTAAAATTCTTAAATGCTGGAACGAGACGATCGTGATAGTGACAGACAGTACAATTAACATTCAAATTAAAAAATAAAGCTGAATATAAATATGCCATCATACGGTTAATACAAGTCCTGATTTTCACTGCTATGATCATCTTTAAATAGGCCTAGCGATGTAACGACCAGATTGTATGCACTGTTTCACTTGTATGTGCATTGTGAGTGGTTCATAGTCCAAGACCCGATGACTTTATTAAAAAGAGATTATATAGAACATTTTTAAATCACAAGGAGGCGGCATAACGCTTTTTCCTTCCGTCATGATTCTTATAAATCAACTCCTAACGCACAGACCAATAAAGAACTTCGTTCCAAGAAATATACTGCTTCTTTAATTGTTTTAATCGTATAATAATATTACAAATTATACAGAAGGTATTCAAAATTTTGTGTACCTTAGATTGGATTTTCAATAAACATAGCTAATTTTAGATTTGTTCAAATATAACTAAACATTACTAGCATAACTTAATACGTATCTAAACTTAACACTACAAATTTTTAATATATAATTAGACTAGTAATATAAACCGTCTATTTATTGTTATTATATTATAAGTAATCGATATTAATATCCAATGTAATAAGCGAAAATACTTACGAAGCATAATCTACCATCGTACTTCCACAGCCTATTCTGTAGCAATATCCGAGAGGATTAACTTCTGTACCAAATGGTACCACATCGTTGATTTCTTTTATGTAACAGCCCTCCTTGTGAGCTGGAATTGAATAAAAAAAGCAAGTTTAGTTATAGTAAATACATAATGTAGGTAAATTACACATTATATTACTACATACATTTTTAATTTATTATTAGTTGTGCCCGCGACTCCACTCGCGTGGCCTACAGAATGCCGTCGATAGGGCACACGCGCGAATCACCATACCCCCCCCCCCCCCCCCCCCCCCCCCCCCCCCGCAACCAGTTGTACAACCCCAAAGTACGTATTGCGGGTGATCCTAAGAAGACAGACATATTCTCTTGCTTCTCTTGCAGACTGATTTGTAACTATATTTAAGATCTACAACTATATAGTACATTACTTTGATATATCAGATTATCTTATCGTTTACTCAACGTAAGCCATTTAAGCGCCCGAATTGATTCACTTTGACCAGTTTTTTTTTTTTTTTTGCGCGGAGCCGTAGTATTTTATATAAATAAAAGTAGCCTAAGATACTCCTTATAACATCAGCTATATATGCAAGAGAAAGTCCCGTCAAAATTGGTCCAACCGCAAACAGAAAGACAATATTTTTTTTTTAATTCGTGTTTTGATTACAAGTACCATACCATATGTATTTAGTAAAAAGCTATTATTTTGACATTACAAACAGACACTTCAATTGTACACTTGTATTGTACACTTTATTTTAAAGTCAACATTTTCTGTCACTTTTTAATATATTTCTTTATTTTCATTTTAAGCATTTGTGTATCAATAGACTTCCTACGTGTGTGAGGGTATAAGTTTCAACAAGAGCTCAGATGCGAGCTGGCATCAATAATCGTGACCTTTGAATGCGCTAGCTCTGATCCACTCTCCATCATTACTTCACAGAAATGTCGAGGTAAGTCCTTGCAAAGATGAGCTTCACTAATAATTAACCTAACTTCAATAAAACTAATACAAATGAAGATACAATGAATTTACAAGAAGTTAAAAGTTACCTACATCATTAACTATGATGACAAAAATATTCTATAGCCACATTTATTCACGATGTATCACAAATTACAATATAACAGGTTTCAAGAACATAGTTGAAAATCGAATTAATTAATAAACACCACATAAATAACGACCCCGCTTTTTTAGACTTTAGAAAGACCGTTGAAGCAATTGAACTTACCAAATTCCTCAGGTTTCTTAGGCAAGAATCCCATCCATGTCGCCGCATTAGCAGTACTAACAATCAAAGATATTATAACAATTTTCGAAACCATAATTATATTGATATACGTTAATATTTATTTTGAAAACATAAAGCCTCTTCGTTGTTTCTTGTGCTTCGGAACGCGACTGACCGCTGTTCGGACGAACTTGTGTTTTTATGTTCTAACGCATAGTCACAGACTTACGAATTTCGTTTTGATTTCATTACACAATACAGCCTTTTTGCTGTTTATACCTTTTTAATGAGTACAATATAGAATTTATAATTTGAAATATGAATGAATCTTAATCAATTGTTACATTGTTTTTCAGCATCATCACTGGTTCAAATTATATTGTCAACAACTCTGCTCCCGAGGGCGGCTATATGCCAATTTAACGTACAAATTTTTGATGTAAGGTAACCAAAGAGTTAAGAAGGAATAAATATCATTATAGAAAAGGGTTCAATAATCGGAGATATTAATTACACCGTTAATTACATTAATACAACCTATTCTTGAATATGAAATTAGCGTTTTGTTGAACTGGACACTTTGATTTCAAATAAATGGCGTTTGGCTAGAAATTTCAAATTCAAATTTATTTCAAGTCTAGGCTTTTGTATTTATGTTTCGAATTTAGTGATTCATTTGTTTTAGCATTATTTGATTTACTTTTGACATCGTTCTTTTCACAAAATAGAAAACTTAGAATATGAATTCCACCGTGGCATCAGCGCTGCAGAAACAGCTCGAAGGATGAATGATGAGGAAGCTACTGTAAAAGAAAGCACTGTACGTTTTTGGTTCCAACGTTATCGTTCTGGAAATTTTGACCTAAGTAACAAACCCCATGGACGTCCTGAGAGCCTAATTGATAATGAAAAATTAAAAGTGATCGTGGAAATAATATAAACTTAAAACAAATTGGTAAAGTGAAAAAGCTCAAGAAACTGGTACCGCGTGAAATGACTGAAGCAAACCAACAAACACGCATTCAGTGCTGCGTTACATTACTCGACCGTTACAATAACGAGGGAATTTTGAATTGTATTGTTACTTGTGACGAAAAATAGATCCTTTACGACAATCGAAAACGCTCATCACAGTGGTTGAACCCAGGGGAAATGGAGAATTTGAACAATTCAAGTATAACAAGGAAAACAAGGATAAAAATTCAATTCCGATGAGGCCGCCTTCAAAGATTTTATTGATTCCGCTCCCACAATTTTTCCAGCAGTGAACTATGTAGTTGTAAAATGCCGTAAGCACATAGATAATAATGGTACATACTTCGATTGATTAAATTTTTAATTTCATAATATTTTTTATTTTATTGCTTCCATATAAAACATAAATTTAAATTTTTTTAACATAAATATTTTAATCGAACATTTTAAAATCATACCGTGTTATAACGTCAGATAAAATATTTTTTTTTATTATTAGGCTAAATAAGTAGTTGACCGTCCGTAGGAGGTTTTTAAAAGGCAATTTTTAGTCCTTTACAAAACTTATAATAAAAATTAATTAATTACAATATATAAATCTTAAACTAAGGTGTGAACCTCCAAACTCAGGCGATCGAGCGAGATTGTTAGTCTGTCATTCTTTTATTGTCCCACGATGTGGTCATTTCACCTGGTCAGCGATTTCCGATAATTCACGTGGGAACTTGCATTGTAATCTGAGTCCGCGTTACCTGGTTCTGGGTGGTCGAGTACGTTGGGTAGGTAGGACAGTAGGTAACACCTCCCCTCCTGGATGAGCAATTATTTGCACATTTTTAATGCAAATATTGCGGCTTGGCGATTCTGCAGGTTGGTTTCCTGAATATTTCCTGAAGATGAAGTTTCATTTTCAGGATGCATTATGGTAGGTATTTCTATTTCAGTTTGTAGAGATGATTTGTTCTTCAACAATGAACGGCATCGGCAGCGACGCATAATGTACAAGAATAACAGTACAATTGCACCCAATATGACAATTCCATATAATGGTATTATACTATGATGTATGCTAGAAAAATCCATGGTGTTCAGGCTTGAATAATTTTCTATCTGAACCTGATGCTGAATGTTGTGCAGTTTATCCAAATCAGTTGTCGTAAGATTATAATGCGACGATCGATTTCCAAAAATTGATGGCAACTTTTGCGGGATAGACATTAGTTCAACGGCACTCCCACGTACTTTGTCATTGGAGTTAATAATAGTAAATTCTGGCGACTTTATATTGCAATTTCTTGGTATCGTTGCAAAGTAGCTGCCCTTCATTAGTCGGTATTCTTCTTGTCCGCATATTAATTGAATCCTTGTGGGTTTCGGGAACGTGATTATATAATGTTGACTATCCAATTCCAGAAGTGCTTCTTTATGAAATGAAATAGAAGTAGAATGACATAGGTTCTCTGTTTCTTTTTGATTGAGTAGGTGATAGATGCAATCTTTGTGTGTACGCCTTTGATGAGAAATTTCCTGTTCGCAAATGTACCAGGTGTCGATCTTCGGGCATTCTGCCTCCATGTACACAAACTCCTTGGAGTTGGTTGCTATATACGGGAATGGGGGCAAGATTACTTCGGATTTTCTGTTAGGAACGGGACAGAGCCTATATAGGTTATAGGGTGTTGGAGATAAAATTGGAAACTTAAGGACAATCACTATTTTATTGTCAGCGTAATATGATCCTAAACTAATTATATTATAATAGTACCTAATATCTAACTCTAACATTTGTTCCGAATTGTATAAAGATTTTAATTTGCTTAGCATGTTATCTAATTGTTTAACAGTTATAATGGAATGGTGCATAGAATTAGTGCGACTAAAAGCTAAAATGTTTTCTAATCTAATAATTTCCAGGTAAAGGTCCTGAACATTGTCTGCTTGTACTGGGACCAGGGTCATGATGAAGGTCGCTATCCAGTAACAATGTTGGTTTTTTAGTCACCTTTGCTCTCTTTATCCTAGCCTTAGCGACTGGCCCGCGTTTTTTAGTGGTGTAAATGTGTATGGGTAAGTTTGACATAACTTTGTCCTGAGTATAACGAGCAGCGAGCTTTTGCCTTTGAGCTATCGGGTTTCTAATGTATACATTCTGACCTTGTTTGTAGTCTGTTTGAGGTTCTCGGTTGAGGTTACGTCGAGTCATTGTCTGCTCACGTTCGGATAGAGATGAATTATATATGATGTTGTATACTATATCCATCTTTCCACGGTGGTCCTGTAGGTACTGCTGGTATAATTGTTGTGACAAATCCAAGTCTGTCGGGTCTCTGGGGTCAAAATGTCCACTGATAAGGTCAAACGGTCTGCATTTGGTAAGACTATGTATAGAACTGTTGTATGCAATTAATGCGTAAGGAACTAAGTTTTGAGCTGGCTCGTTTCTATGTTGTAATTTTAATAGACGTAGATGTTCAAGAAGTGTACTGTGAAAACGTTCTATCATTCCGTTTTCGTGAGGGGCATCGGCTGCAATAATATGATGCTGAATTTTATGTAATTTGAGGAATTCTGCCACTACCTGGTTCGTAAATTCGGTTCCTCTGTCTGTCGTTACAGTTAAAGGGAAACCATGATGTGTACAGAAGTTCAGAAGTGACTTTACTATGTTAGGAGCTGTACAATCTGGTAAGCGATATGCTTGGGCATATTTTGTGAATGCGTCGATAATAGTTAAGTATTTTTCTTGTTCTATTGTCACTACATCTGCGTGTGCTAACTGAAAAGGTTTTGAAGGCGGTGTTACGATCTGAAATTCAGGACGTAGAGGTACGCGATCGTACTTAGCGCGGTTGCAAATAACACATTCATTAATAAAATATGTTATTTGTTCTTTGAGTTTCGGCCAAAAATATCTTTGTGATAGAGATAAATAGGTTTCTTTTATTCCTCTATGATTCGTTTTTCCGATATGATATTGGGAAATTATGTGTTGTTGTTCTAAATAATCCGATATGTTCTGAATTTCACGTTTAACCAAGATAATGTTAATGGAAGAGCTTTTTAGGTTTTGTTGAAGAATAGGAACGATAGTGTACATTTTTTCGATTGGTTGAAATAGAATAGCGGTACGAAGTTTAGGATCGATAAATTTCTGTATAATTGATATAATTTCTTCTTCTAAATTATTTTCCGAGATTTGAACGACTGTTCTCCTAAAAGTTTCAAAGGGAATAGTGATTTTAGGTTTAGCTTTTGCAGGCCCACTAGTGCAGTTAATAATAAGTTGTCGCTTAAATTTATTCAATGGTTCTTCAGAAGTAGGTGTATCAAGGATAGGGTTTTCATGTGATGTGTGAATCGTTTCATTGTCAGCTATGTCTAAGTCGGGGATCGGACTGCTCAATGCTCCTAAGGTTGGTGCAGTGTCGAAGAGTTACTAATCAATGGTCTATCGTCAGGTGCTGTTACGGTTGATTCCGAGTCAGACACATTTACAATTATTGAGGGTGATTCTTCGTTGTGAATTTCTATTCTGGACAATGCATCGGCGTTAGTGTTCGCTTTGCCTTTTTTGTATATTATTTTAAAATTGTACTCTGATAATTTAAGTTTCCATCTCGTGAGGCGAGAACTAGGCTCTTTAAGATTCATCAGCCATTGCAAAGGCTTATGATCTGTAATTATTGAAAATTTACGTCCAAAAAGGTATGGTCTGAAATATTTTACCTCCCAAACGATTGCCAAAAGCTCTTTTTCAATTGTTGAGTAGTTTATTTCACTGTCATTTAACGTGCGAGACGCGTAAGCGATCGGTTTGTCGGAACCTACCTGACCTTGTGACAGGACTGCTCCTAGCGCAAGGTTAGATGCATCTGTCGTCAGAATAAAGTCTTTGGGGAAATCTGGATATTGTAGAATGGGGTCGTTCGTTAGAAGAGTTTTGCAGTGTTCAAAACATTTAATATATTCGGGTGTGAGATTAATTTTAGCACCTTTTTTTAAACACAATGTAAACGGTTTGGTAACTCGAGCAAAATTTGGGATGAAACGTCTGTAGTAACCTATAAGACCTAGAAATCCTTTAATTTGTTTTTGAGTTTTAGGTATAGGGTATTTTAAAATGGCTGAAATTTTATCCGGGTTAGGCTTTACTCCTTCTGTCGTAATGACATGACCTAGATATGGTGTTTCGCGTTTCATAAATTCAGACTTATCTAGTTGTAATTTAAAATTTGACTCCCTGAGCCGGTTAAAAATTTTGCTTAGATTTACTATGTGTTCCTGAAGCGATGTTGAAAAGCATAAAATGTCATCTTGATAAACAATGCATATTTCGTGCTGAAGGCCTCTAAGAATATTGTCCATTACACGCTGAAATGTAGACGGGCTGTTTTTGAGACCCATTGGCATTCGCAAGAACTCATAATGTCCATTACCGTCGGCTACACTGAATCCGGTTTTATGAATATCAGCTGGGTCTAGTTCAACCTGATAAAAGCCACTAGCCAAGTCTAGGGTCGTAAAGTATTGGCAACGTCCTAATTTATCCAAAATGTCAGTAATGTTAGGGATCGGATACTTGTCGTCTATGGTCTTTTCATTCAATTTACGGAAATCAATAACAAGCCTCCATTTAGTTTTACCTGACCCATCTGACTTTTTGGGGACTATCCAAATAGGCGCGCTCCAAGCTGATGTTGAAGGCCTAATAATACCCTGTTCAAGCATTTTTTTTATTTGCTGTTGTACTTCCTTTCTATGTATATACGGGTATATATATGTTTTAGAATAAACAGGATTTTCATCAGTGGTGTTAATTTTGTGTTTAATTTTATTGGTGAAAGTCAAAGCTTCGTTTTCTAAATAAAATATGTCCGAGAATTCTCTACATAATGAATTGAGGTTGGCTTTTTCCTCTGAATTGAGGTGGTCGGTTCGTATTCGCGATAAGATTTCTTGGAAACGTGCATGTTCATTGTCGCCGGTAAGTGATATCTGTTCGCTAAATATATGTGCGCATATTGGTTTATTTAGACTAAGAATTATATCGTTATTACTAGGGTTGGATATTTCTATCATGCGTTTACTATTTTCGGCGGTAGATAGACACTCTGTTATTTTACATCCATTGACTGACTGCTGATTAATTAATACGTCACCTTGAGGAATACTTATAGGTACTTTAATTATTTGAGTTGACTGTGCAGGAATAATTGACTCAAATAAATTAACAGCTTTAGAATCATACATCTGAATATTATTGCAAGTGAATTCAGTTCGTAATGTACGAGTCTGAAGGTCTATTTTAGCTTGCCACTGTTCTAAAAGATTCCATCCTATTAGACCATCAAAATAGTCGTGAAATTTATAAATGAAAAATTTTATTGGATCATGGCCTTGAAATTCGGGAAGGCAAGGGACTATTATAGAAAATTCGTTCCTGGTAGTTGCATGAATATTTGTGACCTCGAATGGATCATAATATAACTCTAAGTGACTAAAATATTTTTCTACAATTTCCGGACTGATAAATGATTGGTTGGCACCAGTGTCAATAAGTAATTTTAATGGTGGATTTTGAATTTGAATATAAGGGAGTTGTCTTTTACCCTGTAAGTGTAATTCTATTCTGGGGAGCTCGAACTCGGATCCCCCTGAAAATTTTGATCGTAATCTTGTTCAAAGTTTTCAGTTTCGTCATACGGTGTACAGTCTTCGTGGAAATATTGTGTGTAATCTGTGTCGTAATAATCATAGTTATAAGGTTCATTCGCTTCATTTAAGTTAACCTGTCTTTTGTCAGTTTGTCCAGTCAAAGGTAAATTTCGGGCTACTGGGTGACTTATGCCACTCATAGGTACAGGTAAGTTCGGTCGGCCTTGCTGAAAATTGCCACGAGGGGGAATTTTGAAACCGGTAGACATATCAGAACGTGGTAACGCTCTCATTACCTGTTGTGTTCGCGAAGGTCCTTGATATTGAGGTCGGAACATAGGCTGTGGTGCAGCGTTCACATTATGAGGACTCTGTTTAACGTAAGGATTATTGTTAAAAATGTTCGGATTAAAAATAGGCTTATTTTGATTAGTTGACGATTGGAGGAAGTTTTGTTGCGGTAAATTCAAAGGCTTTTGATAACTAGTAGGTAAATGAGTTCTCCTAGGGTTTCCTGATTGAACGTTTTGATTCTGTAAGTATACTACATTTATTTCTTCCTGTGCAAATTCAAGTGCTTTTTCTAATGTCTCCGGACGCATGCATCTTACGCGCGATCCAATCGGTTCGTGCAAACCTCGCGTAAAGGTTTGTAACGCTAATTTATTATAAAGTGTTCGCTTAGCTTCTACTGTGGTTGCAACTGAATCGTGTAACTGAATGTATGTCATAATAGTACTAAGCGTGTTCTGTACGCGTTCATAAAATACGTTGGGCGTATCGATACCTTGGGTCAATTGAGATAAATCTGTATATAATGAATATTCGTCTCTGTGATCCGAGAAACTATTAACTAAGGTATTTCGAACTCCTTGCCAGTTATCCGGGATACCGTTGGTAGCTAAAGTTCTGGCGGCAGAACCAGTAATTTTATTAATTATTCCGTTCAGTAAAGCTGCCGTAACTAATTGATTTTCTGGGCGAACATACTCTAAAACTAAGTTGTGACATATGTTTAAAAATCTAACTAAGACATGAGAATTTCCGTCAAACTCCGGTACTAATCTAAGGGCTTTCCAAATGTTGTCAATGACAACGCTATTATCGGATTGAGCCATTTCAGTTTCCGGAATTTCCGATACACTACTAAATCTTAAATTATCTATAATAGTGTGCCGCTGATCCGGCTTTATAACCGTATTTTTCCCTGGGAAAAAAATTTTGGCTATTAAAATATACTACTAGGTTAAATTATAGAGGATGATCTATTACCAGGATAGGGAATAGCAACCAATAGGATATGTGTAACTAAATCTAAACTCACAGAAGGTTCTGCATATCTGGTCTCATCGATGATTGGATGATGTCCTCCTCAGCAACAGCAGGTTCTGTCGACTCCTTCGACGGCCTCCTCGTAGATTCTTAAAGATAGTCACCGCGTCGACGAAACGACTATCGGGCGGGAATCGAAGTTAGATCCCGCAAACCGACGCGACTATCCTACCGACTGCGCCAATTACGTAGTTGACCGTCCGTAGGAGGTTTTTAAAAGGCAATTTTTAGTCCTTTACAAAACTTATAATAAAAATTAATTAATTACAATATATAAATCTTAAACTAAGGTGTGAACCTCCAAGCTCAGGCGATCGAGCGAGATTGTTAGTCTGTCATTCTTTCATTGTCCCACGATGTGGTCATTTCACCTGGTCAGCGATTTCCGATAATTCACGTGGGAACTTGCATTGTAATCTGAGTCCGCGTTACCTGGTTCTGGGTGGTCGAGTACGTTGGGTAGGTAGGACAGTAGGTAACAGGCTATTAAGGCTTTTTATAAGTCGTAAGTCGTACTCTTCTGGGCGGCTTTACGAAAGATGCGACATCGGAATGTGCATGGAAATTACGTGTGACTCATTAATACGAATGTAAACAAATGTTTTTTTATATCAAATCTCGTAATATCTCGAGATCCGTTTCAAATGATTATGGAAACGACCTTTCGTCGTTTACTGGTTCGAATTCTTATGATTTCTTTTACGCAAAAAAAAAAACATAAAATGAACGGATGATAGGAGACTGTTTAGGCAATATTAATTAATATGCGACGCGGCGCCTCGTGGCTAGACAACTTTTTTATTGTTTATAATCAACTAAGCGATTTACCGTCACTCGTGTTTATGTCGATGGCGACAAAACTAATAACACAAACGTAACAAGTTATATTTCAAGCTATCTCAGTAATAATATACAAGCAATAGTAACTACTTATCACATACTCAAGTGCAAAAGACCATACGCTACAGAAGTAGCAACCAAATAAACTTGTGTTGTGTTCCTGCGGTGTGTACAATTTCCAGAGCTCCTTGAGTAAGAGGGTTCAAAGTCGGCAACGCACTGGTGTGGTCTCGAATGTTACGCGTCTATGGGCTATCATATGGTAACCGCTTACAGTATGCTTGTTTGCGACTGTTGTTGCATAAACAAAACAATTTTTAACAAAATAGAAAATCAACTTTAATTATTTTGAGAAGTTTTCTGATGTATTATCGGTAGAAGATCAAACGCCAATCAATTAAAAATGGGATCACTCTAAGGTATTCTATATCCGATGAAAAAAAAAATCTAATTCAGTTCAATAAACAAACAAGTTACATAAAATGAAAATCCATAAAAAAATATTCATTTAAATTGAGAATCTCCTTTTTTGAAGTCGGTAAAAAATTAGAAATTTGGAAATACGACTGCAATTCGTTGATTCATTAATTGTAAATGGCATAATATAAAAAGCCAACCATCATCATTTAGCTGGAGGGACGAAATTAAATTGAATAGAAGTTTTTACTAATATTGTGAGACTGAACACACGTGATGAATTCTTTATCTTTATTCCTTTAGAGCTCACTCCAAGCGTCGCATTTGGGGATAAGAATCTTATATTCTTATTGGTTGTCATAATTATGTGCGCATACAAAATTTCGTGTCTGTGCTGCTGATCGTTGAGGAGTTCTTTCGTCGGAAGCCAACCCTAGGTACAGTAAGTAGCCAGACTATGGTTCAATTAAAAGTGGGCAATCAAAATTCAATGCATTTACAAAATTTTGTGTGTAAGCCGTTGACCGTTAAGAAGCTATTACGTCTGGAGCCAAACCTAAATGTCGATTTAACGTAAAAATACATTTTCATCGGAATTGAGCCAACATCTAAAAATTTAACTCCGCTGGATTAGAGGATAGGATAATTCAGCTGGCAAAATTTGACCTTTAAAAACAAACTAACTTACAATCATTGTAAGTAAAATAAAATCTTGTAAAAAGGAATATTCTTATTAAATGTAATGGGTGTAATGGGTAACCACGTATAATATAACCATACCCAATAAACTCCAGGTAGTTTTTTTGGATTTAACTGTTTCTTATAACAAGGTAATTTATAATAAGATGATCATTCATTATCTAGTAGCAGGACGTACAAATTCAATTGAATGAAAACAATACTATCCAAGTGAATCATCGACGATTAATCAACCAAAACACACAATGGAAAATATTTTACAGTTAATCACTTCATTTTGCTATGTTTGAGAATCAGCTAGTTTATATTGATTCTGGAAGAGGCTTTCTTTTTAGTATTCACAAGCCAATATGACTACTATAACAATAAAACACGTTTAATGGAAATAGTTTTTAATTTTATAATAATAAATTTATTTTACAATTTGGTAGCAAGCTTCTAGAATCAGAGTAGCGTCCCTTTCACTCAGATTCCATGTTGAGGAACTCCATCTTAAAAGTCTTTAATGAACATCTAAAAGTCGTATCTAAATGGTGGTTTCTAACTCCAAATAACAAATTTGGTAAGATACACGCTGTAGAATATAAGTTTCTTTAATATTAAATAACCGAACTATTTAAATTATTTTGCACTATTTATCTTATTGTTTAAAAAAATTACATTATACAAAATCTCAATATTCGAAGTCTATAAATCGTGTATACATCCACTCACTGTTCTAGTTAATATCGTCTAATTTTTTAAATGTATACAGAAAATCATTTCTCGATCTAATAACGCAATTAACATTTTGATTTTTAATAAGTGTGTCAGTTCGATCCTTAACAATAGACACAATATTTATTTTCCATAACATTCTGTTGATTTCACGATTGTATTTAAATCTCACAATAATATACATTTAGATGTTCTTAAACAGGATTTACAAATTTTAGCTTAAGATACTACGTGGATATCATTTTCTGAATCACATTTGATCTTCGAACAACATTCCGGATACGGCTTCCTTGGGTCTTCTTTTGTGATGTAACAATGTGGGTCATTTGTGTTGATAATACCACAACTGTAAAGATATAATAAAGTCTTGTTACAATATTTAAATCAATTTCTAAGAAGCATTTGCTATACACAGAAGATAGGTTTTTTGTGAATAAATTGATGCACTATTTCTAAGCTGTAAGATTTAGTAGAAATCATTATTAGTGGATAGGATCAGAATTTAAAAAAAAACTAATCGACGATCGCAGTTAGAACAGCATTAACCTGTATAGATGCCTATGAAAAGTCTAGGAGTAGTTTTTGAAACCTATGTTACAGAAAGTGGGTCCGAATCCCACAAGCATGAATTTTCGTAAAGAAAAACAATACAGTGATAAAGCTCTGTCAAACGTCCATCTATCTGGCTCACTCCTCAAAATGAAAATCAAACAGAGCAATGTACTTCCTATAATAGGAACTAAAAGATAAACTTATTTTTAAGCAAGTAACCGTTATCAACCTTCTACTTCTTTAACTATCAGGGGTGATATCGGTGTAGAGTATAAATAAAAACATTTATCACAGTAAACTATGACAGTAAACAGTAATACGTGCGAAGAAGTCCTAGTACGTCCTTTCAAATACATATTAACTAATAATAGTTTTTATTAAAAAGGAAAAAAAATCTATTGTTGCTTTTTATTTGATTCCCAGACGTCTTTCTTAAATATTATATTTCCTATGTCACTCCCACAATTAAGACGAATCTAACGACACCTTGTATGCTAAACCCATCAAGTTGATTTGCTACAGAGTGTGCCAAAGAAATAGATATACCTACAATATAATATGCTCGAATAACATAACCCTTTTCCGCAGTCGGGTAAAAAACAGAATGAAAACTATTGTCATTTAAATGTTTTCGATTATAATGTTCTCTTTTCTTACTTGTCTTACAATTTTGTATACTTTTGTATCTAGTTGAATTTTATATTACATTAATATATATAAAACATGTGTGGTCGAGGGTACGAAGTTCGTCACTGGAATCTCGATGCTCGCACACACTCACTCACTTGTGTATAATAGAAAAAGAGAGAAAGCGAGAGAGAGAAAGTTGCATGGAGGGGGCGTAACAATTGACTTCTTTCCAATATTTTTCTAATAATTTATTTAAAGGTCGCAACATAGTAAAAATCCTAAATGCAATCAATTGGTGGAACGAAATGAACGTGATAGTGACAGAAAGTACAATTAAAATTAAAAAGTAACGCTAAAATAAGTTACCGAAAAATTATAACCCTGAAATATATTTATGGTATCAAATGGTTAATGCAAGTCCTGATTTTAACTACTATGATCGTCTTCAAATAGGCCTAGCGATATAACGACCATATTGTATGCACGGTTGCACTTGTATGCACAGTGCGAGTGGTTCATAGTCCAAGTCCCACTGAATTTAGGATTTTTAAAAAGAGATATTAAAATAGTTTTTTTAAGACACTACAGACACAAGACAGTATAACTCTTTTATAAGTCAACTCCTACTGCAAGGCCCAATAAAGAACTTCGTTCAAAAAAATATGCTGCTTCTTTCTTTGTTTTGACCGTATCATAATATTACAAATTATACAGAAGGTATTCAAAATTTATGAATAATTTAATAATAATTTTCAATGAACATAGCTAATTTTAGATTTGTCCAAATATAACAAAACATTACTAGCATAACTGAATATGTTACTAAACTTAACACTACAAATTTTTAATATATAATTAAACTAGTAACATAAAAAGACTATTTATTGTTATTATATTATAAGTAATTGATGTTAATATCCAATATAATAAATGATAACACTTACGAAGCATAATCTAACATGGTACTTCCACAGCCTATTCTGACACAATGTCCGAGAGGCTTAACTTCTGTACCAAATGGTACCACATCGTTGATTTCTTTTATATAACAGCCCTCCTTGTGAGCTGGAATAGAATTAAAAAAGCAAATTTAGTTAATAGTGTTCATGACATATTATATTAGTATTAAGTCCTTACATATGAAATTGACCTTTTTTTGAACTGGCCACTAAGATCTCAATTATGTGGCGTTTGGTTGGGAATTCCCGATTCATTTGTTTTCGCACCATTTAATTTTTCTTTGACATCGTTCTTATTACAAAATGGAAAACTTAAAATATCGCGTATTTACGAATACGAGTTCCACCGTGGCATCAGCGCTGCAGAAACAGCTCGAAGGATTAATGATCTGTATGGGGAAGTTACTATAACAGAAAATACGGTACGTTTTTGGTTGCCACGTTTTCGAAGACCCTAGTTGATAATAAAGCATTAAAGCTGATCGTGGAAGCGGATACATCGCAAACCACGTCATAGTTAGCAGCAGGTTTAAGTGTGAGTGATAAAATAAATTTAATTCACTTGAAACTAATTGGAAAAGTGAAACAGCTCGAGAAATGAGTACTGCATGAATTAGCTGAAACACACCAACAAATACGCATTGAGTGCTGCGTTACATTACTCATCCATCACAATAACGAGGGAATTTTGAATCGTATTGTAACTTGTGACGAAAAATGGATCCTTTAGAACAATCGGAAATGCTCATCACAGTGGTTGAATCCAGGAGAACCGGCCAAATCCTGACCCTAGCAAAAGTTGACTCACAAAAGGTACTGGTGAGTATTTGGAGAACCAGTGGTGGTGTCATGGTCTACAGCTTCCCAAGCTCTTGCCAGACGACAACGGCAGAGCTGTGTTGTCAACAATTGCAAACCATGATGGAAAAGCCAGCCGTTAAACAACCGAGACTGGTCAATATCTCTAGCCCACTGCTACTTCTAGATAACGCTAGTCCTCATACTTCACGATAGACGGTCGCTAAATTAGAGGAACTGCGGTTGGAATGTCTCCGATACGCACCATACTCCGCGGACCTCTTACTCCACACCACTTTTTTTGGAATTTGGACACTTATAAAATGGCAAAAGTATTCCGATTGAGTAAACGTATAATTTCATAATATTTTTTTCGTTTTACATTTTCCTTATAAAACGCTAATTTGATATGTAAGGATATAGTAATATTATTATGTATACCAACTTTATTTTCAAGTCAACGTTTTCAGTCTCTGAATGAATATATTCCTTTGTTTTTATTTTATGCATTTTGGTATCAATCATTTTAATTTCCTGCTGTGTAAATATTATATATATGCGGTGTTCAATAAAATGAGGTGAATTTTGTTTTTTTACCATATTTAAAGTTAATAAAATATATCTAAGAAGTCATGAGTTGCGCTCAAAACCAGTATATGAAACATATTGTTCGCTAATTATCATTAACATTAATAAATAAAAACTAATTTAATCGTGTTGCATGCAGAATAAAATCTTTGGTGTTATTTTTGTTATTATGACAAAGAAATGTACAAACTAAAAAAGCTCAGATGCGAACTGGCATCAATCAACGTGACCTTTGAATGCGCTATCTCTGAGCCATCATTGTTCCATACAAATGTTGAGATAAGTCCATGCAAAGATAAGCTCCTTTTTCTTTTAATTATGAAATTAACCAAACTTTAATTAAACAAATACAAATGAAGATACAATGAATTTACATGAAGTTAAAATTTGCAAACATGAAAAACTATGGTAAAAAAATTTTGTATAGCTACATTTATCCACGATGCATCACAAATTACAATATAACAGGTTTCAAGAACATAGTTGAATATCGTATTAATTAATAAACACCACATAAATAACAAAACCGTATTTTTAGACTATAGAAAAACTGGTGAAGCAATTGAACTTACCAAATTCCTTTGGTTTCTTAAGCAAGAATCCCATCCATGTCGCCGCATTAGCAGTACAAACAATCAAAGATATTATTAAAATTTTCGAAACCATATTTATATTGATATACGTTGATTTTTTTTTTTAATGAAGCCTGATTGATGTCAGCTTTGCTTCGTAACGCGACTGACCGCCCATCGGACGAACTTGCGTTTTTACCTTGTGTTACTTGTGTTTGTGGAATACTTTGATCTCCCAATACATCCCAATACAATACATAAATTATTCGTACCGTGATTTCGACTAAGCAGGTCCAATAAACGATTTTAGGTAATAATAGTGTCAGGTTATATTAAGATCCCGAAGCACATTACTAATTTACCGGACAACAAGTTCAAGGACCATGTCAAGCGTGTTTTACTAACAAAAGGTTATTTATAGGGTGGATAATTATGTGAATGATAGTGATGTCTGGAAGTGACTCCCTCTTTGTACCAACAGTACTGTTTGACGTTCATAAGTGCCTTCTTAAGACCTAAATTGAATAAAGATTTTGTTGATTTTGATTTTATCTTCTGATGGCTAGTTGCAGACTTCCGAATTTCGTTTGGATGTCATTAACTAATTTAACTTACAAATTTTGTTTATTCCTATTTTATGGGTAAAAATATAATTTCTAATTTGAAACATGGATTCAACTTAATCAATAGTTACATTGTTTTTCAGTACCATCCATGGTTAAAATTTTCTTG
This sequence comes from Saturnia japonica, assembly GCA_033032175.1. NCBI lineage: Eukaryota > Metazoa > Arthropoda > Insecta > Lepidoptera > Saturniidae > Saturnia > Saturnia japonica. The sequence goes on from CM065317.1 coordinate 4,393,728, forward strand.
TTAATAACTCTGCTCACGAGGCTGGCATATAAGCCGAATTTGTGATGGAAGTTAGTCAAAGGGTCAAGAAAGAACAATTAATTTTAAGGGTTCATTATTCGGAGATATTGTGAACTTACCAGAATGCACTGGTAATATAAGTTATGCGTAAGTGTAGCTTATACCCTTCTAAAAAAAATTATCATGATAATTTTTTTTTAATTCTTACTTATAAGAGAGAATTTATAAGAAATAAGTTACGATAACTAAAAATAGGTTCCTATGTTAAGGGAGGTCGCCTTCGTGGACGGGAGGGGCAATGTGGTTCGGCGGCACGTGGGGTGCGGTGTTCCACAGGGGTCGGTGTTGGGGCCGCTCCTGTGGAACATGGGCTACGACTGGGTGCTCCGCGTAGCGCTCCCTTCGGGGATCCGCGTGCTATGCTACGCGGACGACACCCTAGTCGTGGCCCAGGGGGGGACTTTTGAAGAGGTGGCGCGTCTGGCCACAGAGGGCACTGCCCTCGTGGTCGGGCGCATAAAGGCGTTGGGCCTCAGGGTGGCGGCCGAGAAGACCGAGGCCATACTCTTTCATGGGCCTCGGTGTGGGCCGCCTCCTGGGGCCCACATAAATGTGGAGGGAGTGAGGGTCCGGGTTGGGGCCCAGATGAAATATCTGGGCCTCATCCTGGACGGACGTTGGCGGTTCGAGTCCCACTTTAAGGGACTCGAACCGCGGATAGTGGGAGCGGCGGCGGCTCTCGGCCGGCTTCTTCCGAACTCGGGGGGGCCGGGCGCGAGCTGTCGCCGCTTGTTTGCCGGAGTGGTGAGGAGCATGGCCGTCTACGGGGCACCGATCTGGTCGGATTCCCTTGGCGCCACGAACAGACGCGTGTTGCGTGCTACGCAGCGTGTCGTGGCGCTAAGGGTCATCCGCGGGTACCGGTCGGTGTCCGCGGGGGCGGCCATGGTTCTTGCCGGCTCCCCGCCGTGGGAGCTGGAGGCGGAGGTGCTCGCCGCCGTGTATGAATTCACGGTGGCGAGAAGAGGGTTAGGGGAGCCTCCGGCTCCCACTGAGGTGGAGCGGGTCCGGCGGGAGGCCCGGAAAGTGGTATTCAAGAGGTGGGAGGAGGACCTGGCGGACTCGCGCTATGGGCGTTATACTATAGACGCCGTCCGTCCGGTCCTCCGGGAGTGGTGTGCCAGGGAGCGTGGCTCCCTGAGCTTTAGGCTTCTGCAGGTACTATCCGGACATGGTTGTTTCGGGTGGTACCTGCACAAGATAGCACGGAGGGAGCCGAACACTACGTGCCACGAGTGTGGGGCTGCAGAAAACACGGCGCAGCACACTCTGTCTGAGTGTGCTGCGTGGGTGGAGCAGCGCCGCACTCTGGCCGTAGCTGTTGGAGGAGATCTCTCGCTGCCGAGCGTGGTTAAAGCCATGGTCGGCAGCGAGACCACATGGACGGAGATGGCCTCCTACTGCGAGGAGGTCATCTTGCAGAAGGAGGCTGCGGAGAGGGTTCGCGAGGGGGATCCCCTGAGCGGCCCTCTCCGCCAAAGACGAGGGGGTGGCCGGAGGAGGCGGTTTAACCGTCAACTCCCGCCACCCTAGCCGAACCAGAGGAGACGGGACGGGGGGGGCCCGTTCTCTTCATTGCACTGGTTCGGCAGGCGGAGGAGACGGCTATCGTGTATCATAGCTGTCTCCTAATTAGGCCGGGGCCCGGTTAGCGGGCCGGCCGCCGGGGCGGCGTGGCTGAATGCTAACGCCGTGCCCACGTCGCCCCAGTATGGCGGCGGATGGTACACCGCGGAGTTTTTTAGTGAGTAGGAGTCTCACATAACCACTCGTCCCCCCATCCGAGTGTGTACCCATGACGGGTTTTCTACTCCGCGTTAAAAAAAAAAAAAAAAGGTTCCTATGTTACCTTATTCAACAATGAAGTCTCATGATTTTTTTTACGTTAAATGCTAAGGTTTTAAATTAATATCTTAATTTTCATCAGCTTTTGGTAGTTAGTAACTGGCAACTTTATAAGAGTTAGATTCTAGACATGCGTTATTAATTCTATGTCGTACCATTATATGTACATTTTTCACTTTTATTTGATGCAGTTGTCCTTCATTTAGATGCATTGGACCTTAATTCTTTCATTATTTTCTTTATTATGGTAAATGAACACACAATAAAAGTATTTAATTTATTTAATAATAATAATAATTGTGACATACAAAAATGGGCTGAGTAAAATTCTGTTTCTGTCTACCGCAGTCCATAAGTAGGTTAATCAATGACGACATGCCCTTTCTTTGCTTATTTGTTTCAATTTGAGTTTATAATAGATAATATTCGATTATCGAATTATTATTGTGGCATACGATAAAAATAAATGACACAAATCCTCCAATTTAGCTGTATGAACTTTATTTGTTAACAGGTGATGATATTGATCTGTCATCGACGGTCACGTTTGTTTATAGGCTATACCCATTAGGTGTTATACAGTCATTTTATTAAGCTAGTAGTTCAAAAGAAAAACGTAACACAAGTCTGTATATACCTAATGTTAGATTTACCCTATTATTTATAATATAATCTGCAGAGAAATATGGGTAGAACAATAGTATTTACCACTATTTTGTAATATTGATAAAAGGACTTATGCGTTATTTTTATCTCTACGTGAGCCTTATCTACACACTGAGAAGATCACGGCCTATATAATAGAAAATAGGTTTATATTTAGCAGGTGTTAGGCAAATTTACACCCTTTATTACACACGGGCTACGACAGAGGTTAATTTGTTATGTCTCAAGTAAACCAAGGTAAAGGAATAATGACTAATTAATTAACGTAAAATTTTTAGTCACAATAAATTTCAGTTATTCAAAATCAACGAAATCATATATTAATTAACGTAAAATTTTTAGTCACAATAAATTTCAGTTATTCAAAATCAACGAAATCATATGAATAATTATTATATACCTCACCGAATTCTTTTGATTTTTAGAGTAATTTTCCTCTCTATTTAGCATTACGCGCTAAATAGCGTTCAAGTTATTATTGCTTTGCTGCCTGGAAATCAACAGACTTGGCTGGTAGTCTTTTAAATTTTACATTAGGTATAAGTGACAGTTATAAAGATACTACGGTATTAAACAAAATTATATTCTATCTTGTGGAGTTTATTATGTGTCATAGAAATAAATTACTTGTCTAAAATGCTTAGTTTTAGTTTCAATTACCTACCTTAGTCGTTCCAAAAAGTATAAGAAGCTTATTTTAGGTGGTAAAATATTTGCGTCCAGGAGCTTCATTTATGAATTTTTGAGTGATTTCCATCACTATAACTAAAATATCGGGCTGAGCCAAAGTTTTCTTCACATTCACTGATATCAGACATTTTTAATCAGGAATAAAAAAATATATGTGTATAAATCACACGTGGTAGAAGTGAAACCTTCATATCTATGTATTTTTTTTAATTCAGAAAATAATTTAAAATGTAAATAGTCTAATGTAGTATAGTAGTAATGTAGTAGTATACTAATAGTAGTAATGTAATGTAAAATGTAAAAAAACCAATAGTCACAATCAATATTCACAATATCATTTTCAATTAATGCACATTTGAAATATCCATGGTGACCTAACACAAAATCAATCAGTATCAGAATGTCATAAGAGGTAACTAAAAAGTTTTTGTTTCTTGCCTTTTTGATGAGGTAATAAAATTCAATTTGAAATATCCATGGTAACCTAACACAATATCATCAGTAATAGAATGTCATAAGTGTTGTCAAAAAGTTTTTGTTTCGTGCCTTTTTTGTGAGGTAATATAATTCATTATTGCGTGGTAACAAACCTTTTTTCTACCATTTTACCATTGCCTAAAACTTTCCTATCTCATTTTCTCCCAAGTTAAATCTTATGAATTTATGTGTTTGTCTCTTTTTACTGTCGCTTTCGCTTTTTCTTTTCATCGACTTTCAAATCACAACGATGCTAAGTTTTCACTTCAAAAATTCCCACCAAATTCAGTACAACAAAACGTATGAATGGCGCCAAAACCCTGCATATCACCGCGCATGCACTAAAGCGAGCGCTTCCACGGATAAGTAAAAATGTGAATAATTTTTTTTTTGTAATGCTACATAAATTTGCCCTGTATCGTATTGGGAAAAAAATGTTAGAGAAAAAGTCCTATAATATGATTTTTTGACGTGACAACGTCTTATAAATTGGTTTGCCGGGTGACACTTCAAGAAACTGCGTTACGCTCCGCTCACGTTATGCGCTCACAATGAGAGCGAGTGAGAGGCACGCGTCCCTTCCACTCGGGCATGGTTAGCCCGCCTAAGAGCGAGAGAGACAGACATAAAGTCGTTGTCACGTAAAACTTTCGCCCGTATACCGACTTTACAGGCAACCAATTTTTTTTTTTTCGGTATTGTCTTTATAATGAATTACAATATAAACTCGTTTTGAAGATTATAATTCGAATTTTACGATATGAGAGTAGTTAAAATACTTTATTTAACATTTACCAATGAATCAATAAAAGAAGAAGTAGTTACCTAAGATGCATTTACGGAGTATTTGATTGAGAGAAAATTTAAGCGCCAGTTTGTACTACTATAGCATAACAAATTCATATAACATCAATATTTTAAACGAACATTTTAAAATCATATCGCGTTTTTAAACGTCAGATAAAAGCAAATGCTAATAAGGCTTCTTTATAATTCGCAAGTCGCGCAGTCTTGTGGGCAGCCTTACAAAGGACGCGACTTCGGAATGTGCATGGGAATTACTTGTGATTCATCAACACGAATGTAAACAAACATTTTTTTACCAAATCTCGTATTATCTCTAAATCCGTTTCGAATGATTATGGAAACGACCTTTCGTCTTTTATTGGTCTGAATTTTTATGATTTCTTTTACGCAAAAAAAAACATAAAACGGACAGTGATAGACGACTATTCAGGCAATATTAAAATGCGACGCGGCGCCTCAAAGCTAAGTAGCATATTTTTTTTAATTATCTAAGCGGTCTGTCATCATTTGTTTTTATGTCGACGGCGACAAAACTTGTAATACAAACATTACAAATTATATTTTAAGCTATCCCTTTATTAACATAAAAACATTATTACTTTTTACATACTCAAGTATAGAAGACCCTACAGAAGATCGCAGTTTCCAGAGCTCCTAGAGTTAAATGTCGGCAACGCGTCAGTAATCCCTCTGATGTTACAAGCGTCACATACGTCCATCCGATGTATCTATTTATTGATTTATCCTAGACTCTTGTTTTTTTTTACATCAATTTAAAATCATAGCTCTTTTTATATTATCATTTATTCCCATTTTATACCGGAGTAATCGAGAAAAAAATCTTAATATAATTTTGTTGCATTTTTGTGGCCAATTTCAACGGAATCTGTGGACAATTAAGTGATTCTTAATTTAATTAAAACACGAATTACTTCTTTTTTAAATTTTAATATTGATGTTAAATAAAATGCAAACTTGGTACGTCGTAGTACACCCGTTAGGTAATAATGATGTTTCATTCGCTTTAAATCATGTAATGAACCAGACTTGTTCGAACTGCTGTATGTACAGTACGAGGGATTGGAGGGAGGGAGGGAGGGAAGTCCCGTTGATTCTGCATAAAACTTTTTTTTATTATAGATTTATGAAAATAAACATTTATTAATAATTATTATTCTAAAATATGTATAAATAAATTATAAACATAATCAATTCAAAATTTCATAAATATATAAAAGACAACTAAAAAATAGTTGGCCGTCACAGGACACCCGGCAGGTGTGAAACATCTTAGTGAATATATTAAATAAAAGAATTAACATAATACACCGGGTGATCCTAAAACAGGACAAACCAAAAGATGGACACTATGAAGATGTTTATTTTACTACTATGTGTATGGGATTCGTAACCTCTACCATTCCACTTGGTTGCTGGATATAATATGTATACCGGATGATTCCGAAATACGACAAACCAAAAGAAAGTCATTGTGAAGATGTGTATGGTGGTCACGATCCCTAGCAACCGCTTTTAATCTATCCATGTTTTAACATGAAACTTTGAAATGATCCATTCTGTGTATTAAAAAAAACGAACTCGGCTCCAACGATACGAACGCTAAAAATAATACTCATAAATCACTATTTAATTTTCAATGAATTTTTGTCACAAAATACCTTATTGTACCTCATTTATAAGGTATGGGTATCGCGAACTAATATTTTTGTAGAACATTATATTAGGTTCTTACATATGAAATTGGCGTTTTGTTGAACGGGTCATTTTGATCTCAAATATCTGGCGTCTCGTTAGAAATTCCAAATTTAGGCTTGTGTATTTGTGTTTCAAATTTAGTGATTCATTTGTTTTCACACCATTGTTGTTTTCTTTGACATCTTTCTTTTCACAAAATATAAATTTTAAAATATCGCCTTATTTACGAATATAAGTTCCATTGTGGCATCAGCGCTGAAGAATCAGCTCGAAGGATTAATGATGTGTATGGGAAAGCTACAGTAAAAGAAACCACGGTACGTTTTTGATTCCAACGTTTTCGTTCTGGAAATTTTGACCTACGAAACAAACCCCGTGGACGGCCGGAGACCCTAGTTGAAAATGAAGTTTCAAGGGTGATCGCTGAAGCGGATCATTCGCAAACCACATCAGAGTTAGCGACAGGCTTCGATGTGAATTATAAAAAAAATTATTAATTCACTTGAAACAAACAGGAAAAGTGAAAAAGCCCGAGAAATGGGTACCGCATGAATTGACTGAAGCACGCCAACAAACACCTATTGAGTTCTGCATTACATTACTCAACCGTCACAATAACGAGGGAATTTTGAATCATATTGTTACTTGTGACGAAAAATGGATCCTTTACAACAATCGGAAACGCTCATCACAGTGGTTGAACCCAGGAGAACTGGCCAAATCCTGTCCCAACCGAAAGTCGTCTCAGAAAAAGGTACTGGTGAGTATTTGGTGGACCAGTGCTGGAGTGATACACTACAGCTTCGGAAGATATGTCCAGACGATAACGGCAGATCTGTATTGTCAACAATTGCAAACCATGATAGAAAAGCTAACCGTTATACAACCGAGACTGGTCAATATCTCAAGCCCACTGCTGCTTCAGAACAACGCTAGACCCCATACTTTACGACCGACGGTCGCTAAATTAGAGGAATTGCGGTTGGAATGTCTCTGAAACCCACAATATTCCCCGGACATTGCTCCAAGAGATTACCACTTTTTTCGGAATTTGGACAATTTCTTGCAAGGAAAATAAATTCAATTCCGATTAGGCTGTCCAAACTGCCTTCAAAGATTTTATCGATTCTTGCTCCCACAATTTTTTCAGCAATGGAATCAATGAACTATCTTTAAAATGGTGAAAGTGCATAGATAATTATTGTTCACCAAGGTTCAGTACTCAGTCCGTGCCTATTATGCCTAGTGATGGATGTCCTTACTGAGAATGCTCAAACTTCAGCGCCGTGGATTTTTATATATGCCAACGATGTAGCTATTTGCACTCATTCCCGAAAGGAGTTGGAGTTGGAGTTGCTCTCGGAGAATGAAAACACCAGTTACAAATAGGCGGTCTAATGCTGTGTGTCTCAATAACCTAATATATGGCGTACAACGACCCAGACTCACTTAATAGTCCTATTGTCATCGATGGGCAGATAGTTTCCAGATGTGGGGAATATAAATGACTGGGTACTATGTTCCATAGCATAGGAAATCTGGATTCACACGTTGCTGAAATGAAGATGCCTCGGTGGATATGCGGAGTAACCAGACTCGATAAAATATACAACGATTAAGTTCGCGGCAGTCTGGGAGTACGTGACATCGCTGACAAGCTCAAAGAAGGCAGGCTACGCTGGTTTGAGCACATCAAGAGAAGGTCTACAGATTATATTGGAAATATAGTGACCAATCTGAACATGTCGGGGTTCAGACACAAAGGACGACCTTAAACTAAATGCACAGAGGTGGTTAAAAAATATCTTAGTTCCTGCAATGTTACCGAAGACGATACCTCCAACAGAGTGAAGTGAAAGCGAAGCACGAGCAAGGTAGATCCTACTATTAGATTTCATTAATAACTGCACAGAAGATAGTGATTATATTTATTTATCATTAACCGTTACGCCAGCACACGCGGATAAAGGGGTTCGTGAGCTTTTTGACTTCCGACTTACTTAACAAAAATCTATTTAAGCCTAGCTGAGAGAGGTAGTCTAATATTAGATATACCATTCCTCGTGAATCTAGTTATCACATGGTTTTTTTTTTAATCCGACTGATTATGCTAAATAATAGCGTGTTTAAACAAACAAAGAAAAACACTTCTGCTTTATTATATTACAATAACATATAATAAAAAAAGTATAGATTTGTCGCAATGAATTCATTTACCGATAAGTTAAAAAGTTCTTATAATATTAACACCTTAATTGGTCAGTTAGTATTTTTTTTTTTCTATTTAGATCATAAAGAAAGATTCTAGTATTTCTGTTTAACTTTCAATATATATCATTAGGTAAATATCCTTATAATTAATGTTATATGGAAAACCCCGATAAACACTAGATAATTTCTTTTAAATTTATCATGTAAAGGTTATTCAATGTTTTTGTTATGATATATTTTTTTTACTATCTTATATAAGTTTAGTTGGTAATTGGTAAAACCAAACTGTTTCCACCAGCGTTATATCTAGTTCACTACATTACTAGCATTTTCCGGCAGCTTTGCTTGCGTCACAGTTCAGTAATGTCTCATCTTTTTTACTTTCTAACCGAATTGTTAAATACCAATTCTCATAAATCTATCATAAATATAACAGTTTATACAAACTTTCCACCCTTTTTTCACTACCTTTAGTGGTTGAATTTCCAAAAATCATTTCTTAATGTTCACCTACAGTGTAAAAAGAACCCACATGCAAATTTTCATGGTATTAAATTAGTGTGCAGTGCGTTTGATATATCAGTGTACGAAAGCAATTTCTACATTATCTTAAAAGCTTAAGCTCCTCCTGATGGTAAGCAGTTACCGTAGCATATGGACACATAACACCAAGAGTTATCACCAGCGTGTTGCCACACTTCCCCAGGGAGCTCTGGTAACCCTACCCTACTCACGCAGAAATACAATACCAGGTTATTTGGCTGCGATTTTCTGTAGGGTGGAAGTATTTCAGCAGTCAGTTTGCGCTAAGTAAAGAGAAATGTCCAAAGAGACTCTATGTCTTACCTCTAGATTAGATCTGCTACAAATTTTGTCAGGGTCACTGAAACTTAACTTAGGCTGCTGTATTCAAGTTAACTGTTAATTTACAGTGTCATGTTAATTACTTAATAAGTATTTATTATACATGAAAACAAGCTTTTGTTACTTGGTGTGGTAAGGGTCAATTGTTTACTACACATGAGATCAATAAATCTATATTAATAAATTTGTATTTCTGTTTATAGGTAACGATCACGAATATGACATTATGATATGACCGATTATTGCACACTAATATATTGTATATACCTCATAATTCTCAACTGACGGGCTATAGGAGTTGTCACTAATATGAGTTGAAAAAAAATTAACAAGTCGAAAATTATTATACGCAATAACAACGCATGAGGAGCCTCGAGGCACCACTAGTGATTGCATATTATGTTACGAACCAACTGCTTGTAGATGTTGCGGTAATGAGGTAGAAGGTTTACTAATTCATTTCATATTTGCAAAAAAGAACTGCAAGTATTCGACTCATCACACTGATGAATCCTGTAAATGACAGTAATTTTAGTGAACTGTCACTGTTTATTAATAATCAATAAGCGGATAATAACGGCGTGTACGTCAAAATAATAATTGTAAACTCAGCTCCTAATACTTACTAGGAAGTAATGAGGCAAAATATTAGTGACTAAATTAACTAGAATTGGTAAGGATACTTGATAAAAAATTACGTCAGGATAGGGGGTAACAAATGATTCAGAATCACTTAGGTGGCAAACAAGCATATGGTAACCACCGTAGCCTATGAACGCTTGTAACATCAGAGATATGACGCGTTACCAACCTTGAACCCTACTTCTCCAAGAGCTCTAGATACCCTACTCACCGCTGGATTATTTAGCTGTGATCTTTTGTAGGGGGAAGTATTTCACCAGTTAAGTTGCCCCGAGTAGAGGGAAATTTAAAAAAGATTTCTTTGTGCCCTGCTCCTCTTAATATATAAATTATAAATGCAGTAGAATATCACCTTCTTCTTTACAACCTTCTTAACGTTTCAAAATATCATCTTGCATTTTATGTTTTCGATTTTTGTTAATAGGCCACGATTAGCATAATTGCAATAACCTGTGATATACTAGATACTTCCATAAATATTTGTGTAAATGAATCACTCTTTTCGTTTTAATTATATTTTATCACATAATGGAAGTTCATTGATACAATGGACAGCAAGTTAAAAAGTTAAAAGAAATGTGACCTTTGGCATCATTTAGATGTTAGAAGAATCATCTCAAAACTCATTGGTAAATGTACATACCCGTATTTAGATAGAACAAGCGGAAAAGGAATACGGAAATCCCCGCACACGACATCCAATAAACCAGTTCGTTATTTCAATTGAATACTTTGAATTCCCACTGCAGTCTTTAGGTTTATAAATTTTACTATATTTCGATGTCTTCTTAAAGATCTGATGTGTTAAGCTAAAACATTATTTGACTTCTCAATGTGATAGAGTAAAAAAATTAGCGTCTTTTTGAAACCGTATGTAATTTATTCGTGAAAAGATTTGAATAATCAGTTTAAAAAAATAGTTTATCGCTAGTAAGGTTAATATTTCTTAAAAATATTAGTCCCTCCTGAAGAAAATTTTAATATTCCTCCCACACTTTATTTAATTTAAAGTGAAGAACAGAACAGTTACTTTCTTCCTTTTTAAATAGTATGAAGGGAATCCAATGGCACTTTGCCTGATGGTAAGCACATTAAAATCCAAAAACAACGGCGACCACCGACAGATCGGTAATTTATCACTGGTCGTCACTGTCATGCCAGCCTGTAGCCTAGGCAACTGGATATACGCAGACTGATTTCAAAATGCAGCAAACCAAAAGAGGGTCAACCAGCCTGTGAGATCCAAGAACGCGACACGTCTAAGCGTCCACTATGACGGGAATCACACCCGGTATATGGTGGTAGTGATCTAATCGGACACAATTTTCTTAACCTACAATTAAATTTCAGGTGAGTTTCAGAAATCTTCTATACGAAAAATATATTTACTAATATTTTACTAAACCAAATACAGCATTGTTTGCAAAACTGTAAATTACTTGCTCAATGGGATAGGGATGTATTTTCTAAAAGCCTTTCTTTTAAGGTACTGTTGTGTAAAACTTCATGCTTCAAGACATCTACACCCACCTATAAAGTTGTACGTAGTTCGTCAGTAAGACTTATATAATTTTATTAACCGTCTTCAAAAAAGGAGATTCTCCTTTAGAATGTACATTCTTTTATGGACGTTCTTCCATAACTTCTTTGTTTACGAACCAATTTGAATAATTGTTTTATCGTTGGAAAGAGTATATACCTCTTGAGGTATATACAACCCTTGGGTTATCCCATTTTAATTTCATTGGCGTTGGACTATCAACTTTGAAAATGCACCAGGGCACTTCTAAAAAACATAGAAGTTGGTTCTTGGAATGTTCGACATTATCTTAATACAAAATTTCATCCAAATCGTTGTAGCCGTTTCCGAGAAACCAATTACATGTATATATATATACAAGAATTGCTTACTTAATTAATATAATATATTCTACAAGAATTGCATATAAAGTTATTTGAAAAGATAACGTCAAATTCATATAAAGTCATATTCCCTAATATGAAACGGGTTAATTTTATATTCTACACCTAATATCTTTGAACGGGTTTTACCGATGTCACATATATTTTACTACATGCTCCAAAAGATATTTCAATTCCATCAGAGCGCTCCGTACTAAAAATACGTTGCGATATGTGACCTTAACGTATAAAAATTACGGTTCGCATAAATGACCTAACACATTACTAAGGTATCTTCACCAAAAACAAAAAATATCATAGTTTGATTTACCTACAAAAAAAAATATTACTTAATAAAATTTAATTATCAAAATTCAACGTAACTGAGCAATAAATTAAATTCAACTTTGACTTGATCATAAACCTTAATGTATTAATATTCATGCTTACATAAGTCACAACGAACACATTAATCTCCAAGCTATCAAACGGGTTTCAATACGGTTTTCACTATTTATTTACGTAATATTGTTAATTATTCAGAGTCCATAATTAATCATTGGATTTAAAACTTACACTATAATAAGAATAAATTAATCTTTCAACATTGAGATTTGCTATTTATTATCCTTTATATGACCGCAGGGGTTACATAAGACGTTGAGTAGCAAAATACGAAAGAAATATGTTATATTTGTTTAATGATTGTATGTGCAATTTGCAAAAAAACACCGATCATGCTTTATTTTGAAATTCCGGTCAATATTTTTTCTTTTCCCCAGTGCGTTCACCGAAGCTAAAGCCTTTTCCAACTTCTTCCACTTTGAGCAGTCATAAGTAAAGTGAAGTAAGGCTCCAGAGCCGCATGCGGCTCTTTGACCAAAGAAATGCAACGACATTGTTCGCATTAAAAAATATTTATTATGTGTGAAATTTAGTTTTATTTAGTGTAATAAGTTTACTAAACAAGTAGATTTGGTTCCAATTTTTTTTTATAGTTGTAATTTTCATATTTGGCTCTTTGGGTAATAATTTTGCCGACCACTGTCCTATCCTAAGGATACCAGCTGTTTTTTTATCTCATTGACGCATCTTCTAGCTTGTTTACTGCCCTTTACTCTATTCATTTATTCTTAATGGCATTTCTTCTTTTATTAAATTGTTTTTTATGTCTTCCATCATATGACCAGTCTAATTCTAATAGCCGAATATAAATATTGAAAATTTCAAGTATAAAAAAGTAATTATAGTTCTTTTTTATCGACTTCTAAAAAAATTAACTCAAAATGATGAAATTATCAAATATAAAATTTATGTAGGTACTTATATCGTTCCTTTACTGGCACTGATCTCAAAATAAATTGTTGGCTCTAATTTGTTTTGAACCTACTTTTGATTTCGTTTTGTTGGTTAATTTTCTTGTATATTATATATAAAAATATTATTTCACAATTTTGAGTTAATTTTTTTAAGTCGATATAATTTTTGTCTATTTTTTTTTATAAAGTTATTTTTAGCTTTCTTAAATAAACTGGTATTTGACCAAGGTTTATAGATCTTTTGCCTTTGACACCACACCCGTAGCTCGCATGAATAAACCAAGCCTTTACACGTATTATTCCTACTCTTGAGAACTACTGAACCGATTTTGATGAAACTTGCACTGTTCCCTAAGTTAAAGTAAATGTAAGCTAATAAAAAAGAATTGTGAAATGAAATTGAATTGCGTGGAAAAACATACATACATACAACTATAAAATTTTGTATATTTGTTTGGAACCCTAAAAAAATTTATCATAATAAGTGAATATTTTGCTGTTCTAATAATATTACATAGATTCGTGTGGAGTAAATAACCTCCTTTTATGAAGTTTATTAAAAACTATAATGTATCTATCTTACTGCCTACGATTTCATCTTCAGACCATCATCAGACTTCAGAATTTGGCTTATTTACCGAGATAAAGACGTATCCTGTGTGTTAGTTATTCCTGATTATTATTTGAGTGAATGAGTAAAAAACAAACTTTCACATTTTTTATAATATTACTAGGATAGTATTAAATAACTAAACTATTTAATGCACATAATAATCTCCCACTCCTCCGCTCCCGGCTGTTTTAAAGACAAAAAGGCATAGGTATAGTGGGTGTTCCTTAGAAGATAGATGTATACCGTCCCAGACTTTTTTGTAGGCCTTTTTAAGCCTGCGATGATGTAGTACATTAATTTGCTATATCTCATATGGTTTACACATCATAAGCCATTTAAGCGTCCGAATTGATTCACCATGACCAGTTTTTTCTTATTTGTGTGAAACCCTAATTCTTTTTCTAAAATAAAAATGTAACTTAAGTTACTCCCTATATCATCAGCTATATATCAGTGAAAGTCCTGTCAAAATCGGTCCAACCGTTTCGGAGATTACCCGGAACAAAAAGACAGACACACAAAAATTTTAATAATGGGTTTTTTGTTATGGTATCGTATATACTTTCATATACATTTAGTAAAAACTGTTATTTTGACATTACAAACATACACTTCAATTTTATTAATTGTGTAGATTAGTTCGGCAAATTGACGGTACCGTCGCCACTGATGCCGGTATGTTTTTTTTTTGTCACAAATAGTGATTCAGTTAACCTGTAGATAATTGACAACAATAAAAGCTTAGTAATAGAAAAGTTAGGTCATAAAACTATCGAGGAAAATAGAACGGAATATAAATAAATACATTTAGAAGTGCTTAGTTATCGCTGAGTTATTGCGACGGTTAACAATTGAACGGCCCGCATGCAACGTTTATTAGAAAATAGAAATGGAGAAATCGGGTATTTCCAATGCGATTAGCTATCGGAATATTAGGAATTTTTAGACATAACATCTTAAGATACATCCTGGTCATAAATCGAAAACTTATAGTATCTTGGTGTAGTAGATTAATTAGTTTCAGATAAGCGATTTATCATAACAATTATTTATCATTGTCATTAGATATCTATACTTATTAATATTATAAAGCTGAAGAGTTTGTTTGTTTGTTTGTTTGTTTGTTTGTTTGGTTGAACACACTAATCCCAGGAACTGCTGGTTCGAATGGAAAAAATAGTGTTGGATAGTACATTTATTTAGGAAGGCTATATAACATCACACTGCGACCAATAGAAGCATGAGTATCAATGAAAAATGTTGCAAAAAGAGGGAAAATGTATTCCTTTTGAGGGCTTCCATTGCGTGCACTCCGCAAATGGTTAAAGTTACGCAACAAGCATGTGTAACGGAATTGTTTCTCTTAAAAATTTCGCGATAGCATACATCTATCTATTTTTCAAGGTTAACTCAATATAATCTTTTTTATGGTAATAAAATTTGTTATAAAATTATACATTATTTTCGATGGTGTTTTTATAAACTTGGTATTAATTCTTATAAATACGTTATTTAATTTTGAACAAAATTGTCCTTGACATTGATTTCAATGAATATCTTAAGAGCTATCGCAGTTTTAAAATAACTCCTAAGAAAAATAATGATCAAGTACCGCGTGTGCATTTTTGTTATGCAAAAATATGTGAGAGGCGGGTGGTCATGTGTAGGGAGGGGAAGGCGAATGGTGCTCAAATGGTTCGTAGATAAAACAAAAAAGTTTCAGTTCGTTTATAATTGTATTATAAGGGGCCTACGACTACGACCTAGTACCCTTAAACCTCTTTCTCTCGAGATCTCTCTACGTGAAGCAGATTAAGTTGCACGGATCAGCTTGTTATATTGTAAAGTCCAAGAGTTTTCTTTTGTTTACCCAAGGAAGAAATTTTAACACAGAAAAGAAATACGACAATACCACATCTCACAATGTTCATTGACGCACCTTAGTTTCAACGCTATAAATTAATTGGTTTTTTTTTTTTAAATAAGTAGTTTTCTTCTGTTTTATAACTTTATAACACTCAATCGGTCATAAACTTTTTGGGTACAAAAATTTTGAATTTCGGATTTTGGATATATGATGCTTTTTCCTTATTTGAATTTAATGAGCAAGTTTGTAATATGTACTAACTTACAATAAAAGAATAAAGAGGCGAAATCTATACATTGAAGATATTTGAGAAAAAATGGTTTCATAAATTTATTTTAAACAGACGTAGGAATTAAATATTTGATGGCACGTCTATGGCCACATCAAACATTTTTTTAAAGAAAATTGTACGTAGATACATAAAGTTTCACCCATTCTTGCCGTAGGGTGAGATTGAGGTGAGGTGAAGTTTTTATTCAGTTGCTGTTTTTCATTCACGAAATATGCCACGTGGACGAAGTCGCAGGCACAGCTAGTACGAAATAAGTCCGCAAGCTGTTCGTCTCACGTGCAATTTTTTGTTAGGAATGTTGTTATCATCACATAATTTGCATAAATTCCTCTAAGAAACAAGTTTGCTTAGAGTGTTCGTCCTTTACTTTCATATGGAAATAATTGTGCCATTAACGATTTTTTAATACAAATTTGTTAATAATATAATCGCTTTAAGTTGTTACTGATTTGGCGGTGGATAAATTTCTTATTTAACACTTTTTTAAGAGATGTTCAGAGTATTGGTAAAAGTTCAATTTCCAACGTTGTGGAATCAAAGCAACTACATATATTTTTTTTTAATGTCTTCTTTTATTACGGTTTGATTATATAGACAAAGACAGCATTTATATCAAAATAAAAACTTTTTTTAAACTAAGTATACTTTAGATTGGTGGTCGGCATTCTCGCACTACTTAGCTGCCTCGCGATCTCGCAAATCTCATTGCAATCGCAAATTGTTTTATTAACAAAATAAAGCTTCTAACACATAAATCTCAATTATTAATCATACAATGAACGTTAATTTCGTTAAAAAGTACTTTGATTTAGACAATGAATATCGATTCGTCGCATATGTGGTGCGCTGACGGCTCTCCTTTCAAATCTTCGTCTTCAATATGGCCGACCCGCTACCATCAACACGACGCTCCACTAGAGTGACAATAATAGACTTTCGCGCCGACATATAGAATTTTACAAGTTGTAAATGTGTCTAATGACTATTTATTTTAGGCTAAGCAACGTTTGCAAAAGGTTTAGTAAAAGCAATGAAGAAGGTTGGTACATCTATTTCTAGATCGTCCATTATTGACTGAAGAACATCCTCCAATAATAACATTTCCCGTAAATGATTTAAAACTTACTTGTCCTCTGTGTGCTTCTGGTTTTCTCGTTTTGGTTGTTTAAGCACCAGCCCTTTTGTTACGAGAATATTTGACTTTTTTTTATGTTTCTTTGTTTTTCTTTATGTTGCTTTTGTTTGTTTTTGTGTATCTATTGAAGTTTTATAATAATATATACTTCTGTTTTATACGTATAAGTCTCACGTTTTTACATATTTATTTTTACTTTTAAGACTATTTAACTTAGTATGTACGTCATGTGACGCCACCGGACGGCTCCAACGGAAGACCAGCGCTGGTTGTTAATAACCAGCATTATGCTGAGCTGGGGCCGTTTTGTCGCAACTGGCATTAAATACTCGATATGTTGGTTGGTTGGTTGCTCGAAAAGGTTGTTGTAAATATTTTTAAACTTTCTACGGTGTCAAATATCTTTGTAACAAATAAATATTTTTCTTTCTTTTTTTCCCAATTTAAAGTATGAACAACTGTAGGTTGTATTTCAATCAGATTTGTAGCTTCATATTAAATACTAACTGTGCCCGTGGTTTTCCTAGCGTTTTTTTTTTAATTCTAACCCATACTTTGTGTAGTACTTAGTTGCTGATTTTTTAAGGCTTAGTTTTAACCTTTCTCAATAAACGACCTAACAACTACTTTCAAAATAATGTTTTTATCTGACGGTTACAGAGATTACCACGTTCAAATAAATAAAGTCTTTAATTTTATAATAATACTACTAGATGGTACCCGCGACTTCATCAGCGTATCATTGGATATACACAGATTGATCTCAGAACACGACAAAATAAAAGAAAGTCATAGATGGTTTTGTGATGTGTATGGTGGTCGTGATCCTTTCCACACCGCTATATATTACTACATATGCAACGGCTGATTTCGGAACACGACAAACCAAAAGAAAATCATAGATGGGTTTATCACTGTGTGTATTGTACTGTAATTATATGCCAATATGAATTCAACACATTAACCGTCCCAATAAAACTTGAAACATAAAATCATCCGTTTATGCAATGGCTTGCGGAATGGTTTTTTGAAAAACCATGAACCCGCTTTTATTTCTCATTATTTTATTCTCAACATTGGCGTTGTATAGTGTGACCATAGTAATCTTTTGAGGAAAAAATAAAGTTATAATTTACATTTTTTTTTTTTAAGTATCTATTTATATAATTTTATTTATATTAATTTGTAAAGTGAAACACAATGTAGTTTCTTACAAAATAATTAAAAAAATTAAAGTGTGGACTTAAAGTTCATTATATTAATTAATAAAATGACAATTGTGGCTTTAATTTGTCTGACAAATTAATATACAATCTTGGCATTATGGTTAGTCAGCTACTTAAACTTTTTGCTCTTCGCTTTTTTCCCTCTAAGAACTTAGATCACCTATCATCAGAAATTTCCGAACTACATACACTCTACACTTCAGTAGAGGGCAAAACAAAAACAACGGAAAAACCTAATAAAGTCACTTGTTTTTATATCAATCATTGAATTTATATTTAGATACCTAGACCGCCTAATCTCCTGGTAATTCCAGAGCAGCATCAATAAACTCACTGTAGTCGCTGTTGTTCACGAATTGTGATGCAATTAACATCAATTTCAGTAATAATTACTACAAGTAGCTAATATTAGAAACTAGCTATGCACCACGGTTTCACCCATATAAATTTTATCTGACAAACATCGCGCAGCCAACGCACCCGTGTAGCCGCCTATCATAATTGTTCTTCCAGCAAGTACAAATTATTTTAATTTTCCTTTATCACCTAAATAAAGTATGTGTCCAAAAAGCATGCTCTAAAAAGCAAAGTTTAATTTCATAAAATTGTCTTTATGATGAAGTAACTTTTGTTCGTAAGAATTAATAGGCGATATCTCAAAATATTGCTCATAAATCAATTTTTACTTTTCAACAAATGTTTGTCACAAAAAACTTAATTGTGGCATATGTATAAAAGGACCAATATTTTTGTAGAAAATTGTATGTACTTATAATTAACCATTACGTCATTTGTTCCGTGGAATCTCCGAAACGGTTGAATCGATTTTGACAGAACTTTCTCCTGCAGATATCTGTTGTTATAAAGAGTAACTTAGGCTACTTTTATTTTAGAAAAAGAATTAGGGTTCCGCACAAATAAAATAAACTGGTTTTGGTGAATCAGTTCGAGCGCTTAAATAGCTTACGCTGAGTAAACCGTAAGAGATAAATTCAATTAACGTAGTACATAATTTTAGACATTAAAAAGTTCTACAAAAAAGTCAGTATCAGCATAAATCTATCTTTTAAGGATCACCTACAATAAGCAGTTTTATCTTTTACATTACTGGGAGCGGCAGTAGTATAATTCCAAAGTGTGCACGATCGACGGCATTCTGTAGTCCACACGAGCGCAGCCACGGGCACAGCTAGTCTATAGTAAAAATTAAAAACTCAAAAACTGTCTTCTCTTTTTTAAAAAGTGTTAATCTCTGGAACTAACTAACTAAAAAGTTTAGATTATTTTTTTCTCTATAACATTCTAAAGGTACATTTTTCTACTTCTTATTTTGAATAATACAATATACCTATTATATTAAATACCTGTTGTTAAAAGTCAATCCAAACAAAACTAGGATATAAAGTTATTTCTATGTAGAGTTTTATTTCTCTTATCAACACATTAGAAATCATTTTGCGAAATGATATAAAAAAATTACGTTTGGACTTTAATCACAACTAATGTTGAGTGAATATTTGGACCAATATGATGGTCACAAGTGCAGCTGCCGGAACACACCTATAGATTTTTAACTTGAGGTACCTAAGTACAGGCATTCGAAAATGCCCTACTGTCATGATTTGGTTTAATCACGAATTTTACCTTCACCGAAAGCTTAGACCCAAAATTGTAGTTGTCCGTACTCACTACCACAGAAAAATCATTTAATATGAAGAAAAACACTAAAACTAACCAGAAAAACTAAAATTAGACTATAGATTTATTCATACAAATTAAAATAGATTAAAACTTAAATTAATATTATATGATTTAGGTAAAAGTCTGTCAAAGTAAATATTTTTAATTTAATTTATATCGGTCTCGCCGATTGCTAAACATGGCCTCGTAAAAAAGCAGGTGCGTCAATATTTATTGAGCAATAAAATTTTCCCACATAAAACAAATATATAAAAATGTCTACGAGATATTTACAAATTTAAAAACTATACTGTTTATTTATTATACCTAAGAAGTAAAAATTAATCTTATTATATTAAATTAAGTGAGCAATTCTTGTATAAATATAATATGTGTAATTGGTTTCTCGGAAACGGCTTCAACGATTTCGATGAAACTTTGCATTTAGTTAATATTTTACATTCCAAGTTTACTTAAATAGGAGTTTTTCTTTTTTTTGTTTATAAGACATCGAGCACGGCTTGGTCACCCAGATATATATATCTTAATTAAATTAACAATTAAAAATATCAATCTGTGTTTATATTTGACTGAACCATGATCTTAAACTTAATCTAAACTTATACATCATTATTTTAATTATCTTATTTTATCTGTTCCTATTATAACATTGTATTTTTCTGAGAAAATATGTTATTTAAAGACCCAACTAGTGATAAGTGGCGTAGCATTATCATACAGCGGTAGTTTTTAGTCAGTCCCCTACATGCCTATAATATATATATGTAATACTAGCAGTGTCCGCAGCTCCGCTCACGTGAACAAAAAAAAACTATTTATAGGGATAAAAGTACGAATTCATAGAAGTAACCAATAACTATAGATTATGGTCGTATTTAAGATTATTATATATTTAAGATATATATATATATATATATACCACATAATATTATATTACTTAATTTTTTTTTTAATTCTTAATAGGTGTTCGCGTTTGACCACAGGCTCAACTGATACCTTTTTTTATTTAATAAAGGTAGCAAACAAGCATACGGCTCACCTGATAGTAAGTGGCTACCGTAGCCTATGGACGTTTGTAATACCATAGGTTTCACTAGCGCATTACCGACCTTGAACCCTACACCAAAGAGCTCTGGAAACCCTACTCACATGAAGACAACACTAAGCTATTTGGTTCGATCTTCTTTAGGGTGGAGTTATTCCACCAGTCCGACTGACCCAATATATTATGTGATGATTTGGCCCAAGATGGTAACACAATAAGCCTAGTGGAGGACTGGCTCATCTGGAGTGGAGGTGGAACTTACAGCATCCTGGCAGCTAGCCACGCTGGCATTAGAGGATACTATATCCTACCATCATGTTATGGTTTTATTACTATGTTTTCCATAACTGAAAGCTCATTTTCATTGCAGGGATTCGAACTTGAGTCGATCGACGCGGTATCCGAATAATTACCATTTAACTTCAAAATTGCTACGTGTAAGATATTATTATGTCACTATAAGATTAGGCAGAAATTAGAAGAAAGTGTTGGCACCATTTAAAAGACCTGTCTTGACGTATGGATCTGAGTGCTGGGCTATGAAAGAACTGGATGAAAAAAGATTACCGTGGCAGAGATACGAATTTTAAGATGGATGTGTGGAGTAACTAGAATGGATAAGATCAGGAATGATTTTATTAGGGGAAGTCTTAAAATAGCACCAGTCACAGAGAACTTGAAGGGTTATATGCTAGCATGGTACGGGCATGTCATAAGAAGTGAGGAAAGTTGTATAACTAAATGAATGTTAAGTATGAAGGTGGATGGATACAGGAGTAGAGGAACACCGAGGAAGGTATGGATGGATTGTGTGAAGAATAATATGCGTATAAAAGGTGTGAATACTGAGATGATATTTGATAGAGTAGAGTGGAAGAAGAAAACATGTTGTGTCGACCCTACTTAAGTACGATAAGGGGTAAGAAGATGATCATGATGTTATCACCTAGCACTATGGTGTATATCTCTGTATAAGTGATAATCAATGTCTAGTTTTGCCTGCGTCCGTCGTCGAATTATGAAGTGAAACAGATCTACCTAACGGCAGATCCTAGTTTTACGTAGAAGTTCTTTAGCTTCATTGGATTTATGTTTTATTCCATAAATCCTAATTATGGAAATAGTTTCAATATTAAAGTGTTTTTTTTATTATTAGTGCACGGCAAAGTTAAGCCCCGGATCTACGATTCTTTCGAACCGGGCATAAACGTGATAGTGGCGCCCTCTCTCTCCAGTGATAAATTGTTGAAAAAACTCACAAATGTACGTACAATATAGGTGACAAAGAACCCTTTAATAAAGCACTCTTTTTAATTATTAGCTAATAACTTTTTCATTTGTGTGACATAAAATTATATAATATAGGAAACATACAAAACCAGGAAAGACAACAAACAATCAATCAAGACATTTTTTGAAATTATTTTTTATCGTTAACTATTTATTTATAAAATTATACAAATTAAAATTCCCGTCATTAGCTGTTGCTAATAATCTGCTGCGCATTTCGGAATGAATGAACCCTTAGGATGTATTTAAAACCAAGGGGGTGGTTTGTAGTCAATTTAATAATTGACAGAACAACGTGCGTTGGTCGCTGGATGCTAGGCGTGTTGTTAAGCAAGTTTTTTTTTAAACCAAATTATATTATGATCTTAGCGCCTCCCGATACTGTCGCCCGGGGCTATAGCTACTCCCCCCCCCCCCCCCCAGATCCAGGGTTAGTATTGGAATCCTAAAGCGACGGCCATCACTTGCAAGCTGGATATAGATTAGCTGATCCCTGAATACTGCACGTCTAACCGTGTAACTTATTTATAGTGGTCGCGATTCAGTCGGTTAGTTAGATCGCGATGTTGTTGCAACTACGGTAATGTTGCCCAAGCCGAAGTTCGACCACTTTGGCACCCTTGAGCATATAAAAGCCGTCTGAGGCTCGGGATTTTTTTGTGCTCTTATAGCTAAGAGTACCTATATACACCCTACAAAAAATGCAAAGCTATAAATGACAAAGCAGCGTGGCTAAGTCTATCCTTATAAAAAATATATTATTAAGTACTTATTAATCTCCATACATAAGGCCATCGAGGTGTTTCTTTTTTTTTTGTATTTCATAGCTTATATATCGAATAACCGTGGTCGACTAAATCCGTTATCATTTAAAAATATAAAACCCATCAAGTATCAATCAAGCAGACAACTTAATATTATTATTAAAACGTTGATTTCATTAGTAAAGACATAGCAGACGTTTACATAATTTTATTTGTGAAAAAAATCAAATAACAACACAAGTTAAGATATTCGATAAATACAATATTATTCGGACGATCGGCGCCAAAATACCTCCTTAAATATTATAGTAAAAGTATATCACTTAAAAATAGACACGTAAATATCATCCAATTATGTGATTTTCATTACAATTGTATTCAAATAAGTTGGAAACCCGTCGACTCGTCTTGTTTTGATCGCTATTTAACTACCTAATGAATATATTTACAATAAATCGTCTGTCGATTCCTTTCAAAAATAATAACATATATAGACACTGGCGCCTGCATATAAATTGTTATGTAAATTTAACATTAAAATACCATATTTTTATTAAAAACTATTATGTTCGTTTTTCTTGTTTGTAAAATTTTTATGCGTTAATGGCATAGGTATGATCATCTGTAATAATCCAATATGTTCTTTATCAAAAGGCTCGGTCTAAATTATTAATTGTAAAATGCTATAATATTATATAGTAAGATGATCAAAAACACGATTTCCTTATTAACGTCCTACGTTTTAAAAATACTGATCAAAAATCAACTTATTTATTTATTTGGTACATATTGCTTCACAGCACATTTAACACAAAATATACATTTGTTATGTTTAGCAATCAAGTGGTGCCAATTACGAAACAATTATTATTAAATTTTATTTGTTATACAGCGGTTAAATATTTATATACATAAAAAATATCTTTATGAAGTATTATGTGTTTCTATATCTCAATGTGAGTGGGAGTGTGAATCTGCGTGTAGTGTGCGTGTGCGTGAGAGTGTATAGGTGTGGTGGGATCATATGCTCCTGAGTGAAAGCATATGTGAATTGTATATGTATGTATGTTATAAGCAATAGAGAGTAAAACTGAGTCCTTTCTGTGTTCCTGTTTCATAGCCATGATGACTATTTCACTGTTTTTTTATTTTAATTCTTTTAAGAAAACATTCCTATTTGACTGGAATAAATCAATATGACTAAACTTCGTGTCATACATGTTAAAACATCTTTGTAAAACAGAGTTCTTAGCATAATTGTGTTTAACTGGCGGTGGTGCAAATAAGCGCGGATTTCGAATAATTTTTGTATGTGTTTTGAAATTAATCCTATTCACTAGTTCGGGGCAATCAATATTGTTGTTCAAAATATCGTATAATAATGTCATGTCGAAGATAGATCGTCGTTTTGATAAAGAAGTTAAATTGTAAAAGTCCAAATCAATTAAGTATGACTTATGCTCGTTATTAAATTTATAATTTAGATATCTCAGGAATTTACTTTGAATGTTGTCTAGACTAGTCTTATGTGTGATATAATCTGATGACCTGGCGAAGCATAATCGAGATAGCTCTTAATGTATGTAAAATATAATAGTTTTAGTGAGTTTAAGTTTACAAAAGGCCTTGCAACTCTGCAAATGAATCCAAACATTTTTAAAGCTTTCTGACGTATGTAATCATAGTGATACGTGTAAAGCAGTTAGGAATCCATCATCACCCCCAAATCACGAACGACAGAAAACCTCTGCACTGGCAACATGTCAATTATATAGATATAATTTATAGGTTGATGTTTTCTAGTGTATGATATTACATTACATTTCTTTACATTTAAATTTAGCTTATTTAACTTGCAATAATCACAAAGTCGCAAAAGTTCATTCTGTAACATGTGGCAGTCATCAATAGTACGAATAGCGCTGAAAATTTTGGTATCATCGGCATACGTATGGTACCTGGAAAAAATTAATTGTCGCTCAAAATCGTTAAAAGAGTGTTTTATTTATAACATACCATTACACCTGTATTCCCCGACGGGTTAGGCAGAGGTGTAATAACTAATGTACACCCACAGTTCGCCCAGTATGTTTTTAGGTCCCATGTAATAGGGGAGCCTATTGCCATTAATCGGGCACGAAGCCAAACTCCGAGCTGCTACTGAGAATTTCATAGGAAAAACCCATTAACACTTTGCTCGACCTGGGAATCGAACCCAGGACCTCGATCATAGCAGTCGCGCTTCCGACCACTAGGTTAACGAGGCAGTTAAATGCACTGTATTTATTGACTGGTCGCTCGATAACATCTAAAGTACGCTATTTTAAACCCCACATCAAAATCAAAAACATTTTATTAAATTATTGAGGCCCTAAGAGAAGTAATTGAATAACCATTTTACCGACATCCATTTTTAATATAGACGATTAGTTTCAAAGAACGTAAACGCTCATTGGGTGAAAATGCGGCCCATACACTAACGCATTGTGATTGCTTTAAAACATACACTTGACCATTAAACCAGTGCCACGTTTTGCTCAACATAATATACAAAAATCACTACACAAAACATAGTTTCACAAAACAATTTTAACAATTTTGTTTATTAAACTTATTTTATGTTAATGTCAACAATTTTACAATATAGATGTTTACAAGAATCGTATTTTGTTTTCGATGCACACCACCAGTTTTTGTGGATTTTATTCATATGTTTTGTGAATATGAAATAGCGAAAGAAGATTCCTATGCCAAATCGATGTTCTATTTTTAATTCTTGATATTTATCGGAGGGCACGGCTGTTGTTGCTTTAAACACAAGCTCAAGAAAACAGAAGTACATAATAGTAATTAGTAACAATGACTCCTACAATATTTTCAAAGGCACAAGTCATATAAAATTCAATGACATGTAATATGAATATATTAACCTGATTGTCTTGTCATAAATTAAAATGTTTTAGGATAATAAAATTAGGTATAGTAGATTCTGAAGAATGGAATTTAATGAGTAAAAATAGACCAGGTTGAAGCCAAAATTACTTGTATTTTTTTTTATCCATCTCCAGGACTTGGTTGTCTATGAGAAGTCACTACTTTTTATAGATAATTTATCATAATTGATACTTGGGCCGTTTTTCACAGTATGTTTTTGTTGGGGTTAAAATTACAATAAAATAAATACTAGGGGCCTTACTTGAAATCTATGTTTTTTCCTCGATACGAAATTTACAATTCCAAGAACTGAAAAAACGTCTTCTAAATCTGAAGGCATTTTTAACTGACTTCAAAAATGGAAGAACTTCTCAATTCGACTAAATATTTTTTAATAGATGTTTAGGCATAACATCTTTGTTTATGAACCGATTTAAAAGATTATTTTTTTGTTGAAAGGGGGATACCTAAAGAATGCTCTCATTTTAATTTCATTGGTATTGGTCCTTCGACTTCCACCAGGAGACTCTTCAATATCATTGAGGTTGGTTTTCTTTTCTTCTTGTTTTGACACCGCAAAAAAGCACTTGCCAACGTCAATGTTTTCAAGCCTTTGTAGTACTAGGTATGTTATTCTAAGTGGCGTTTAAGAAGACGTTGGCTCCCTTGTTAGAATGATCTAGGGAGTTTTTGTGACATTTCAAAGTGCATGCTTTCGGTTTATTTTTACAATCCGCTTCAATTAACCTCAATTACCTAACTATATCACGCAAAACACCAACAATATTACATAATATAGGGTGAAAACCCCTAGTTAATGAATTAGTAAAAACCACAACATGACACTTCAAGATCTTGCCAATAACTCCTTGGATTTCTTTTATGTTAAAAATTGTATTGTTGATATGATGTTTTATATCACTAGTGGAGCACGCTTCATAGAAGCAGGAGAGTAACTATAGTCAGTAGTGTATGTATTATAGGGCATAACACATGATGAATTAGACACGCTTTTATTTGAGCATAACATTAATACAATGCACCCAGAATAAAGATATGAACCAATTACTATTTGTAAGTACGGTTATAGATGTTACCTAATCAATGTTGCAATATTCAAAATTTCTCTTTGAGAACTTTCCTCAGAATTTTACCCGAAGGATTCTTTTGGGATGCTATCTATAAACGATACTTCTTTTATTCTTTTGTAAGGCGCGACTCGATCGCTAACAAAATTCATTATATCTTTGCCCGTTATGTTCGTGCCTTGTTTTAGAACTACGTAGGCTTTCGGTATTTCCCCTTCTCTCGGATCCGGGATTCCGACGACGGCCGCGTCGAATATATCAGGGTGTTCTTTTAAAACGTTTTCTAGTTCAGCCGGTGGTACTTGGTATCCCTTTACCTGAATGAGAATGAAAAAAAAATCATCAACCTGTAAAGTCTATTTACCGACTTCCAAAAAAGGAGAGATTCCCAATTTGAACATATTTTTTATGGATGTATTATATTTCCTTCATCTATTACTTCTTTGTTTACGAACCGATTTATATGATTCTTTTTTCATTGAGAAGTGGATACCTCATGGGTGGTAATTACCATTTTAAATTCATTGGCATTAGACCTTCAACTTCGAATATACACCAGGACCTTCCACAAAATAGATGAAGTTGCTTTTCTTTTTTTTGGTTACGTTTCCGTTGTTTCATATCAACAACCCTGTTTGTTTTGGGAAACTTTCGATAAGTAGGTAGGTACTGAAGCCAAAATATACAGGTAAAACGTTTGCCTTATTAATTATGACACTAAATTAATGGAAATGGAAAATATAAAAATAGATAGTTTATTATGGACTTAAAAAATAAGAAAGCAATTTTACTAATATTTATTATATCTAGATTCACTGTTCACTTGTAAAAACGAGACGTTACGAACATGGTAAGTATTTAAATGCCATCTAGCGACTATTTTAGCAACTAGGTTCTTGTAATAAATGTTAATATGAGGAACCCAAGATATTATACCTATAGAGAACATGGTTACTAGACAATTATAAAACTTTTTATGACAGAAAATACAGATGGCGCTAACTTTCATTTTTAGTGACACAATGTCCTATTGCGCTAAAGAAGTATTTTTAATTAAATTTAAAGTTCTTAGCGCACTTTATTTAATTTATTTATCATACTGTACCCATTTCAAACATATAAAAAAGTTCTTCATCTTTAGACATTACATAGGTACCTACTTGTTTCACGTATTATCAAGTGTGATGTTTTGATATACCTACTAATATTGAGATACCAAAAACGTCTCACCTTAATAAGTTCTTTTAGTCTATCAACTATAGTTATAAGTCCAGATTCATCAATCTTGGCCAAATCTCCGCTTCTGTACCATCTGTCGTCTATGAAGACCTCTTCATTCGCTTTATGATTATCTTTATAACCCTTCATCACATTTGGACCTTTAATTACTAACTCTCCAACCTAGTAAGTAAATGAAATATTAAATTAATTGAAATAATATTTTGATTTTTATGGTACTAAGAATATGGTAGGGCTATTATTTCACCTCTAAAAATATCAATTTTTGAATCGATTCGAATTTAAATCTGATGAATTGATTAAAATAAATATCAAGGTCTGAAAATCGATGTTTATCGATCTTTTAGAGTTTGTATATACAATATAAGTTTTTATTGGGAAAACATAAATAACACAATCTTATAATATTTATCGCGAGTTTTTTTTTTAAATTAAGTGAAAAACTGACATTTCTTTACAATTAATTTGGGCAAATTCAACTAATTAGAAATAATTTTATGATTCGTATCAAAACAGTAAAACTTCATTCTTAATTGATTTTCGAGGGTGAAATATCGATTTACTGGATCGATTCACTACTATTCTTTGTATTAAATAATTCGATATTCGGCTTAAGAAATCGATCCTTCGATTAATCCATCTCAGACCCCATGCCTTAAATACTTACTATTATTATAGGAATATTATAATTTAGTATCAAACTACATAAAATTATTTGGTTAATAATAATAATATTTAATATTATAGGTGTTATCATCACTAATTTTCTATTTCATTGAAAAAAAGTTAAATTAATAGTAACGTTTTTCCACGTTTTTGCTGTTTTTACTTTTTTCCCATTTGTTGGTAAAATCAAAATATTCCACTAAAAAAAGATACAACACTCTTGCTATGATCCATCATGACGGATGGTAGATTACTACACCTGCGGCACCTATAGGTAAGTACGCTTTGGCAGAAATAGAATTTGTGTCGGTTACCGTAGTTGTTTTTAACTCGGAAATTGACGGTATTTCTCTGATGGTAAGAACAGTACAATCCAAACACAACGGCGACCATTGAGGGATTGAAATTCTTCGGCGGTCACCACTATCATTCGGGCCTGCAATATCTCTTCACGTTACGCTTGAAGGACTGATTTTTAGTACTTATAAATTAAAGATGATAAAATATTAACTTTCACTGCCAGTGATTTTTAAGAATCATGTTAATAAGTTGGCACGAGAAAGATTATTATCTAAGTAAGATCTGAAAAATGCATTGTTCCATCTTAATGTATGTGTAAAGTCAAGAAAATATATCTCATACAACATGCAGGATAGTTTGAATGAATAACAGCACCGTTTAATTTATCGGTATGCCCAATAAAATCACTTCAATATGCCAGACTAACTGAATAATATCAATAATATTGCATATTTAAATTATGAGTAGACACTCACTTCGCCAGGTCCTAAGTTCTTCAATTCATTGTCAACAACTCTCAGAGTCACGTTCGGTATAGCGTAACCAGCTTCTTCGTAATGATTTTCACCAGCTGGTGTTAAGCTGACCAAGGGACTCGCTTCTGTCATGCCGTAGCCTTGGCAGAAGTGTACGTCGCGCTAAAAGAATATTTTTTTTATAATTTACTAACAAATAAGTAAGTATCTTTTTTATTTTGTTTGACATCAATTCCGAAGGTTCCAAAATTTCTAAATTTCCCCGAAAATTTGATACAAAATGTGCCTATGTATATTGTATATCCTCACTGACAAATGATCAACGTACAGCTGAAAACACTGTAGCTGAAAATATACAATTTACAAAGCTAGGCGGTTCCTTTAATGACATAGGGGCTTAAGGTTTTTAAAAATGTTTTTTAAGGGGTTTAATACGGTAAAGTTTTTATAGAAGACCAGTTCTGTGACAAATTCATATCGGCAAAGATGTTCGTTAATAAGTAGATTACCTAGACCTAACGTTGCCACATTTTTTAGCTAAAAAGCTAATGTGGCTAATTATGGTAACATTTTTAGTTATTTAATAATCACATCGTTGATGGGAAAAATACAATGTATACGTATGTTTGTTTGTTTAATCACGCTAATCTCTGGACCTAACAGTCGGATTCCAAAAATTCTTTTTTATATGATAGCCAGATTCACGAGGTATAGTAGGGGCTATCTATCATTAGGCTACAACTTTCAGTTAGCCTTAAATATTAATTTTTGTTACGTAAATTGGAAGACAAAGAGCTTCCGTACTGATTTATAGGCGTGCGCTGGTAATGGTTAATGGTACGTAAATATAATGTTTTACAGAAATATTGGTTCTTAGAATATCTAAAAAAAATCCGCGATATCATTTATACTTATCTCTTATACATAAGCCTCAATAAGGTAGTTTGCGACAAAGTTTGTTGAAGATTAAAAAGTTATTTATGAGCATTATTTTTAGGCACGGCATTATATTATTAATACTTAGAATCGAAATTTACTTCATCAAAAAGCATAAGGCATGTTATTTGGACCCATACCTAGTTTAGGAGATAATGGAAAATTTAAAAATATTTGTAGGTACTTTCGGGAAACGAAAACAAGTATGACAGGCTATCCCATTGTGTACCACGATGCTTGTCGGATAAAATTAACACGGGTGAAACCGTAGGGCACAGCTAGCATAGTATATCTGGGCAACTGATTTTAGCTCAGTTTCTTAAAATAAAATATAGGGAAAGTAAAACTATATCTCGATACAAAATTAAATCATTGGAGCAGTTTCTGATGAATCAATTACATACGAGTATGTACAAATAGTAATTGCTCATTTAAAAGTATTAGACTACAAATATTAAGTATTGGTTTGAAACGACAACTGCCCAGTCTATGTAACTTAGAAGTCTCACATCGTAAAACACGATTTGAACCCAACTGTGAGTTTAAGTAAATGAGAAAACCTTAGATATGTTCTAGTGAAGAAAGGCGAAGAAACAAATAGGTACGTCATCAAACATCATTCCATATATTATGCGTTTGAACATGGGCATATAGTGCAAGTTTAGGTAAACGTTTTCCAATTAATAACAATATTAATTTACCTTGGCCTTGCTTAAAAACTTCTGAATGTCCGCTGATGGTAAGGGTGCTGCTCCTGATGTTACTGAGTTAACGCGTTCTAGATGTTTACTAGTCACTTCTGGATTAGAACCAAGAAATAAAACTGTAAGGAAATATTAGTATAAACATGTTTGTTAAATAGCTTTTTTCTGAAATAAGTCGATTCACTCGATTTACAATACGACGAAGAAAGACGTGAAAATTGCTATATGTTGGTATTTAAAAGATCTTCAATAATCCTAAAATAAAAACAAAGAAACTTATGATGTGTCTATTAATGAACATTTCGGTTCATACATTTTAGTAATATTAAAAGAAAACACTCAGGACGATGTGAATAAAACACCTTGTGACTACGAGTCGTAAAGGAAGTAAAATATCTAACTCTAAAAATGTTTAACGACGTTATTATTATTATGTTCTAGAACCTTACATGAATAAATGATCAACTATCATGAACATGAACCGTGTGATTAAGCAGGTTTGGGAAATCAAGCCTCACTCTCATATATTTTGAAACAAAATATTTTTACTATATCATAAACTTATACCAACATAAATTTGGTACTCATTTAGACCGGGAATAAAAATGAAAATTTTGATAGTCCTTCCCTCCCCACAATTCATGATTAAGGTAAAAACCCCGTGGCTGCCACAACAGTACCTACATTTTACCTTCAAGCAAAAATTGGACAAGTAAAAACAAAAACAATGCAACCGATTAAAAAATGATTTAAAAAGTATACCCATAGGCGGTGCCAGATACATTAAATTGATCTCGTAGTTCAACAGAACCTTCATAACGGTATCAGGCTGGAATTTTGGTAGCGTGATCAGCTTCAAACCAACGGACATCTTGTGGAGCAGTTGTAGAGTTAGTCCATATGAATGAAACATCGGTAAAATCGCTAGGCTCGTGTCCTGATGGTTTTCTGTAAAATAGTTTCGTAGAACATGTTCACCAAAATAATTGTATAATCTGGTTAAAAAGTAATACAAAACTTAGGAAGAGAGAAGACAAAGAGACGCTTCCGTTGTTTCTGATATTTTTTTTCAGCATTCTTAATATGGTATTGTTAATAAAATAATGAATATAAACATTTATTTTTTATACGCAAAAGCGAATTTCGTTGAGACTTACGGGTTATTCACAGAATTTGATTTAAGGCATTATTATATTGGACGATTTGACGCAAACCGATTTGGAAGGGAGACATCACACGGCAGCAGGATCATGCGTCACTATTAAACTAAACTGCCGATCCGGCCCTTACTCCCAAGCCCGGTGAAGCTGTAAAAGCCGTCTGAAGCTCCAAGACCCTTATGGCTAACAGTATATAATCAGTTCTAAAGAAAAATCCGGCCCTAACTCATTTGAATAGCGAACGTCGAAAGATTCACACGTATATTATAACTCATGGCACTCACACGTTCGAAACTACATAAAGAAATTTTGTTGTGGCTACAGTTGTCGCAAATATTTTTTTTTTTCACTAGGTGGTAACATTTTAATTTATTTTTATACATTATTATTAAATGAAAATGTAATAAAATTAGAAATTCAAAGGTAATAAATGCATCAGTGGTATTATTTTTAATTTTTAAATAATATTAAATATCTTTAGGTAATTAATTTTTACAAAACAATCTACTTTATCGGAACAATTATTGTTTAATGAACAGTACTAAAAACCTATGAGAAAACAAGTTATATGCTGGGATCAAACCGGCGACCTCTCGGCTCAATAGTCAAAGCTTAATATGCGAACGGCCAACACTACGCATACAAATGCTATCTGCGCTCGTCGCGCGATGGCTGATCGTTGCATTGCAGGCGATAGGGTGGACATTTTGACCTTGATCGGAACCTATACTTGTTTATTATACTATACTGGATATCGGCAAAAATCGCCGCAGATCGTCCAATGTGATAAAGCTATTAGCGTTTTGCGGTGCGGCGAACTGCGGCGCGTGCACAGCGCGCGGTTGGCAGGCGGCGCGGTGCCCATGCCACGTACGCTCAGCGACGTTTCGCGGCAGCGATCGAGAGGATGTATTTAGATATGGTTTCCTATTCCTATCCATTGCCACCTAGCACGGTGACTCGTGGCATGCTACATACATCGTAGTACATTTGTAACTCATGCTGCGCCGCACTAAGCCAACACTGAGAGTGGCGGTATGTCCTTGGCTGGGCTGCAAGCGAATTCGCTAGGAGCGTCGCGAATCGTGGCCCTTGGGTTAACGAGTAAACGTTTCAGGTACAACGATATTTTCATGGTCGATCTATATGAGCGTGTTTGAACCATTTGTTTTAACCCTCTGATTATCAACTAAAGAAACGCAACTGTATGTTATTACAAACCTGTAGTAAATTGATACTGTCTTAGTTCAGTGTTTTGTTGTTGACTATTTGCAACGATATTTCTATGAGTCAGTTCCACGGCCTTTGGCAACCCAGTCGTGCCGCTGGAATATGGTAAAATCGCTACATCTCTATGTACTCTGTTTACTTCTTTTAATACACTTTTATCAACAAGATCGTCTTCAACTAATTCTTTATAAGAAATTGTTCCTTCGGGTCGATCCTTTTCTACATTTACTGATATAATTTTGATATGTTTTTTAGATAGCTCCAATGCTTTTCTTATATTTGGAACGACGTCTGGATGAGCAATTATTAATGTTGCATCTGAAGTATCTATCTGCTTTTGTATTTAATCTGGAAATATAATTTTAATTATGTAATTAAACAGAATTATTATATCCGTCGTATACAAAAAAAAAACAAAGATGGAGAATTTTCAACTGGTCTAGGCAAAATACGACATTGCAAATTCATTACACGTAGAACCAACCATTAATATGGATAGACTGATCTAATATTGCTTTAGTAAATGCTATAGATATACCTCGCGCCAATTTTATGACCGCTGTGAACATAGGCGCGTTTTTTTTTTTGCTCAAACACAAATTTAGGTACAATTATTATAGACATTTTAATAAATTATCTATATCTTGTAACTTCTTTTCTACTATTCTATCTATATATATAATAAAAACGAAACTAATCGATGTCTGTACATAGAAGATATATGAGAAAATCTATTATAGGGGGCCTTTATCAAAGCAGCAGAACCCAAAACAATGATTGTTAGAATTTTTGTCTGTTTGCCAACGTTTGTGCGCGCAAAACTCAGAAACGGCTTAATCGATTTGGAAACGGTTTTCACTAATATATTGTGGTAAGGTTCACTTAACATTTAGTATTTGTGTTACTTCTATAAGTTCATAAATAAAATAGTTATATCACTTTAAAAAATCACGTAGAACATTTGTTTGATAAAATTGCTCTTCAGTATTGAGAAATTTTAGTTATGGTGTGGCGAAATCTACATAGCGACATCTATCGAGCCACATAAGACGCATCCTACCATCCTACATTGCGCTATATAAATTAACTCAATCGTTGAGTATATATACAAGAACCCGACTACAACCGTTGGGCAGCTGCCCGCCAGACATAACACCCGTCTGGCCGGAGGATCCTCCCTTTGCAATAGTTCATCTACAATGGTTTAGGTTATCATATAAAAAGGGGGGCCAGCATAGGCTGAATAATTGTCGGTTGAATTTAGCCGCGCCGCAGCTAGGGATGGCAATTTATTTCGAATAAGATCGATTCGAATCGAACTCTTATGAATCGATTCACAAAAAAATCGATGTCTAAAAGATTGATCTCTCAAAAATCGACCTTTTTTCGATTCACTTTCGGATTTGTTTAACAATATAAAAATCCCTAAAATAGTAAATTAAAAAGACACCATAACAATCGATCTGTTGTCATTCTTACCTTACTAAAGCATCAGTTATTATAGAGAAACATACAAAGGTATAGAGAGAAAGAATTTATTACAGGTATATAGGGAATTAGAATTCATTTCAAAAATTTATTATTATAAACTGT
The DNA here is from genome assembly GCA_033032175.1 of Saturnia japonica. Lineage (NCBI taxonomy): Eukaryota > Metazoa > Arthropoda > Insecta > Lepidoptera > Saturniidae > Saturnia > Saturnia japonica. Next base: position 4,429,186 of record CM065317.1, read on the forward strand.
TGTCGTTATTTTGCTGTTGGGTAATAATTTACTGTTAGTATTTTAATTGGTAAATGACATCATAGAAAATGACAACATATTGAAATGAATAATCCATACCAAGTATATAGAGAGAAAGAATTTATTACAGGTATATAGGGAATTAGAATTCATTTCAAAAATTTATTATTATAAACTGTTGTCGTTATTTTGCTGTTGGGTAATAATTTACTGTTAGTATTTTAATTGGTAAATGACATCATAGAAAATGACAACATATTGAAATGAATAATCCATACCAAGTAATATTATAAATGTGAAAGTAATTCTGTCTGTCCCGTCTGTTGCATTTTCACGCCTAGATCGCTGAACCAATTTTGATAAATTTTGGTTGAGAAAGGACATAGGCTACTTTTGGAAATAAAATTGGAAGGGGTGAAATTGGGGGTAAAAGTTCATATGAAGAACCCAAATTTGATGAATTTTGGTAAAGAGATATGTTGGACTTTGGAAAAAGACTTTGGCTACCTTATGTGGTGAAAATAAAACTTTAATGGGTGAAATAGGGGATGAAGGTGTAACGACATCAATCTCGCCACATATGTCGCATCCTACATCTCGATATTAAAATTAACCAAACCAATTTTGATGAATAGAGATATATTGGACCTAGGAGACCGACATAGGGTACCTTATGGCGTAAATATAAAACATGAAGGGGTCAAATAGGGAATGAAATTTCGTATAAAGAACCCACAATGTTTCTATTTTGGGATATGAAAATTCATATTTATGCTTTTAGGAAGAAATAAAATTGTTTCGCGTTTTTGAAAAATTAATCCGCAAGGTAGTACAATAAGGGATGATTTACATAGACACATAGAGTGATAAATCCATCTCTGATTTTCTTTTGGTTCATCGTGTTCAGAGATTAGTCAGTGTATACGCAAAAATATAGCGGGTTGGTAGGGATCGCGACGACCATACATATAATAATAAACCCATGAATAATTTTCTTTTGGTATGTCGTGTTCCGATATCATTCATTTTATATACACTAATATAACGGGGTGATAGGGATCGCGACTACAATACACATAGTGATAAACGCATGTATGATTTCCTTTTGGTATGTCGTGTTTCGAGATCAGTCGGCCTATTTTTGTACTATCTAATTCTAAACTAATATAATAAAGCGGATTTTTTTTTTGTTTGTTTGTTTAATCACGCTAATCTCTGAAACCACCCCAGTCAGATTTCAAAAAAATGTTTTTGTATATGATAGCCAGACTCACGACGAATAGAAAAGGCTATCTAACATTAGGCTACAACTCTCAGCGATCCTTAAATATTGTTTTTTTGTTAAAACGAAGCCGCTTCCGAACTGGTCTATCCGCTTGCGCTGTCGTAATGGTTAATGATACGTAAATAAAATTTGCTACAAAAATTCTGATCCTTAATATATCAAAAAAAAGTTCGCGATAGTATATGACTATCTCCTATACATAAGCCTCAAAAAGCTATTTTGTAACAAACAATTGTTAAAAATTAAAAAGTGATTTATGAACATAATTTTTTGGCATGGCATATCAATTCTTACGAATAAAAGTTTCTTCGTATTGAAGAAAATTTTATAAAGTTAAGTTTTGCTCATTATAGTATATTACTTTGAAACATAGTTTAGGAGATAATAAAAAATTCAAATAATTTGTACTTGCGATAAGAACAATATTTATGATAGACTACACAGGTGCGTTAGCGTTGCGGTGTTTATCGTATAAAATAAACACGGGTGAAACCGTGGGGTACAGCTAGTATTTCATATAAATTATAAACGTTCATTATTAATTGAAAAGTAACTCTCACTGATATCTAAACATTATTCAAACCATACCAATAACTCCCACACTCACACAGGCACTCACAGGACACGCATACATCAAACGACACTTGTATAGATTCAAAATAATCGATAACGACACATGTCCCTGTGATAATGCTACTATTCAATCCCATAAACATCTTTTTGAAGATTGTCCACGTTTTGATAGAATTCGATTTGATCATGAGATCATTATTGAAAACCTGAGGGTATCGCCCTCCAACCCAAAGAACCTCATGAGTAAAGCGTCTACTTTAAATTCTTATATAAAACGGATAAACTCAATCATCAACAACTTAAAGTCGTCTTTTCAAGCTCTATTTCTGTTTCCCTGTTATTCTATTTCTCATTGTGGATACTTTACTATAGATTTAAATTTATTATCATATTTTAATGTAACATTTCATGTCCGGTTCGGTGGCATCATCAACCAATTAACAGCTATTTATTCATTATCATTCATCAACATCATCAATCATTCCACGGGCCACACTCCCAGATAATAATTGTATCAAATCGCAAACATCTTCCCAACCGTGCCACACATTTACTACTTGTCACTTCGTAGTATTTTACACCATCCTGAACAACAAATAAACAGGTGAAAAACACGTCAAAGTAAAAAAATTATTAAAGGTAAGATAACATAAAGTGTATTATTAAGGCTTTAAAAGTATTATTGTTACCATTCCCGATTACGGAGTCGTTGCTGTGTTTACGTCGGTCATAAAATTTGGCACGAATTAAACGTAAAACACGTTAGTCAAAACAACTACAAGGTCATTTTAATATCCGACTCCATCTTTGTACAACCAATAAAAATTATAAATAATCACTGTAAACAATATTTGTAAATTTGATAAAAAATTACTATATTCTTGATAGACCGGAACTCCAATTACGTATTTCGCAAGAGCAAAATGATACTAAATTTATGTCCATTACGGCTGGTAAATATTACAAATTTCGCATTTTGAAGCCAAAAATTTGCCATTTATTCTATAGCTTTACCCTTGCGAAATGCGTAATTAGAAGACCGATCGAGTTGTCACCGGTTCTTCTTAATTTCTGATATTTTTGGAATATAATGGAATTTGATAGTAGTGTTATAACGTTCATATGGGGCTAAATTAAATAAATTATCTATTTTTCATTTTACAAATCCAATCGATTTATATGATACTATTGGTCGGAAGAAACCTGTAGAAGATTAAGGTAAGAACTACATAACATATCATACCATCATGCCTGTATTCCCCGAAGGGTTAGGCAGAAGTGTACTAATGTACACCCACAGTTCGCCGAGTATGTTTTTTTTAAGTCCCATGTAATAGGGGGCGAGCCTATTGCCATTAATCGGGCACGATACCAAACTTCGAGCTGCTATTGAGAATTTCATAGGAAAAACCCAATAACACCTTGCTCGACCTGGGAATCGAACCCAGGGCCTCGCTCATAGCAGTCGCATTAATTTTTGGATAATGATTTTGACAAATGTCATTTATATACTCACAAGGTGTGTACACAGGATTGACTGGTGTAACGATACCACCAGCGGCCAGTATACCAAGAAGAGCGACTGGAAACTCCGGTGAATTTGGAAGGATTAATGCAACTGTGTCGCCATTATTGACTTTAAATTTTTTCCTTAGATTTGCTCCAAGAACTATTGACTGCTTAAAGACTTGCTCATATGTATACTGTCTGTTTGTTAAACCGCAGAGCTACGGAAAAAATGTTTTTAGTAAAAAATGAAGCGTGAGCTTGGGTTTCACAGATTCCCTTGTATACTTTTACCTCTCGATGTCTATGCTCCGTTGAAGAATTTTATACTGTCCATAGTTGGTATGAAAGTACATTTTCTTTAATATAATTAAAATTGTTTATGTGTATTCTGTCTTTTTGTTAAACCACATAGTTAATGCAAAAAATGTTTTTGCTAAAAAAATTGTGTGTGTATGGATTTATCAGTTTCATTTGCCATTCATACTTTTACCTCCCGAGTTCTAAAAATCTAAAGAGAACTTTATACCGACCATAGTTGGCTCGGAAAAATATTATGATATTTTATCAATTAAACTCGTTTATGTGTATACAGTGTTTATTATACCGCATAGCTATGGTTAAAAATGTTTTAGCAAAAAATGTGGTCTGTGTATGGCTTTCTCACTTTAATTTACCCTTCATACAATTCTAAAATCGACTGAGAATTTTATACTATACGTGGTCGGAACCAAAAATATTTTCATTCGAAATAAGTATTTTTAGGCTGCAACACATTTTCCTTTTTATGTAGTGATGACTGTTTTAGAATAGATCCCTATAACACCGCGTGGATCGCATAAAAGAGGGAAGGAAAACAAATCGTATTTTTTTTCTTAATTTAAAAATATTATATGTTGAGAGTATACATATGAGAAAAAAAGAAAAAGATTAAATATTTACAAGTTCTTTTTTTTAATTAATTTATTTATTTAGAGCCTTTGTATATATCACCCCTGTAGGATCCTTATCTAATTATTACATATATTAATTTAAAAAGAGTAAAAGAGGAAGTATAGAAAAAAATACAATAAGATGACAACGGCACATAAACCCAATTATGAAACAGTTCACTGATGACGACTCATCAATGTGAAAAGAGCCTTGGCCTCCTCATTGATAGGTAACTTGACAAACCATGAAACGTGACAATGTCGTGACGGTTCAAATTGATAGTCCTCATCAGTGTCTGTCTATCCGCCTGCAATCGAGCACATTCTGTTAGTACATGATGTACGTCTTCTACTACACCACATACATCAAAATTTGGCATAGGAGACTTTTTAATTGTATTTAAATTTATTAAGTGGCATATATCCGGATCTTAATCTAAATGCAGTAACAATAAGCTTTCTAATATAATTATTATTGGTAAATCATGGGTTACGACAAAGCTCATTTTGGGTTGACTTTTACCAAATTCCTTTTAATTGCTTATCTTGTCGAATAAAGATATCCAAATAATAGGTCTTTACCTATGAAATTGCCGTTTTGCAGTACTGGCCATTTCAAATCAAAATAATTTTTGTTTGGCTAAGAATTCTAATTTCAAATTAATTTTATTTTAAAAACATAGAATTCTTTTTCCAAATGTAGCCATTTGTTTATTGATTAGTTTTACATTTTCATCGTACTTCAATCTTTTTTGTCATCATGGATACGTTAAAAATTCGAGTAATTAAGGAATATGAGTACCGTCGTGGCAGCAACGCGGCACAAGCGGCACGCAACATCAACGACGTTTACGGAGCTAACACTACAAACCAACGCACCACCTGTTATTGGTTTGCTCGCTTCCGTTCTGGGAATTTCGACCTGAAAAATTAACCTCGCGGTCGTCCGAAGACTTTGTTCGACAATGACGAATAAAAGGCGATTGTGGAAGCTGATGATACACAATCTACGGCTGAATTAGCAGCAGCTTTCGACGTTATCATCAAAACAATATTGGTCCATGTGCGTCAAATTGACAAGGTAAAAAAGCTTGACAAATGGGTGCCCCATGAACTCAATGATCGCCAGCGCGAAGTACGCGTCGAGACGTGCCTTGCACTGCTCAACAGACACACAAATGAAGGAATTTTGAACCGCATTGTTACCTGCGATGAAAAATGGATTCTGTTTGACAACCGCAAGCGCTCAGCAAGTTGGTTGGGTCCTGGTTCAGCACCTAAACAATTCCCTAAACAAAACTTACCCCTAGAAAAGTGATGGTCACTGTTTGGTGGTCTAGCGCCGGTGTGATTCATCACAGCTTCTAACCAAACGGGGTGAGCATTACTGCAGATGTGTACTGTGAAGAACTGAACACAATGATGGAGAAGCTGGCACATCTCCAACCAGCATTGGTCAATCGCTCGTCTCCGCTGCTACTGCACGACAACGCGCGACCTCATACTGCACAGCAGACGGTCTCCAAGTTGCAAGAACTGGGGTTGGAAGTTCTCCGTCATCCGCCCTACTCACTAAACCTTGCGCCTACAGACTACTACTTTTTCCAGAATTTGGATAACTCCTTGGCGGGAAAAAAATTCAATACCCGAGAGGCAGTACAAAATGCCTTTGAAGAATTTGTTGCCTCCCGTCCAACTGATTTCTTTAAGAAGGGCATCAATAAACTGCCACTGCGCTGGCAAAGATGCATTGATTGCATGGGTGATTACTTCGATTAATACAAATAAAAAATACATGAAAAAAAATCGTTTCAATTTTTTCATACAAAACGGCAATTTCATAGGTAAAGACCTAATATTAAAACATTTCTATTTATATTTATTTATTAATTCTAAGTAGTTTGGGACAATATTGACTACTCTGCCAAAAACTATGCTTAACTTAGCTAATTCAGCCTCTTCGTTGTCCCTTGGACCAGTATGTGATGGAACCCATTGCAACCTCAGCTGTATACCGCTATTTTGAATGTTCATAATTTGTTGCAGTATAGTATATGCTATCAATTAACCTCTGTGATACGAGGCGCATGCGCAATGAGCAATATGCTGCAAAACACTTACTGTCTTTTTATATTGCATTATTTCAGCGTCTCTAAAATTCCAACCAGTTCCACAGACATTATACAAATATTGTTTTGGATTTTATGCTGTTACTATATGTTACATTAACGCTTTTAACTGGATCGTAAAATGTTGCACCCCCACCTTTATCATTTTTAGCTTCATCTGTATATATGAAATTCCAACCACTGTATTTTTCTTGTACATCTTGTTCAATAGCAAATTTCATAACAACAGTTTCATGTAGCCTTTTTTTACTTTGTCTAATACTTTCTAAATGAGTTGCAATTATATTATTCACGTTTATACAACTAACCCAGACTTTTAGTGAGAACATTTCTAATTACGAAGTGGAAGCCATAGCTTCGTTCTGCATTTTATAATGAGTATTTGCAAGTACCGGAAAATTTTTGTTATGCCAACACAGTTTAGGGAAAGAAGAGAGTGAAGCTCGGATAATAAGGAAGTCGTAATATTATGTGATAAGGCACTAAACTTTAATTTATATTTAAATGCTAAGAACTGTCTCCTCACTTCTAAAGGGGGTATATGTATACCTACATCTCACTCTCTATAACGTGTATTGGGATAGTTTTAATAAAACCTTAGATTATCAACGATTTAATTGTGTTTCAATCTTTACATACCATATGAATCAAACCTATCTCTTCTATATAATGTTGTAATCACTCATACGAAATTGCATATCACAATTAAGCCATGTTTCTGATATCAGAGCAACAAGAATTTTTTCTTGCGCTTATAATGATTCAGTTCAAATTAATATTAATTAATTTTCTGTCAAGCTCTGTGCATTGCACAGAAATATGTTTAAATGTAAAATCTGTTCGTACTTATCCATCACTGATATACTTAAAAAGTTTTTTAAACAAATTTCCTTCACTCAACTTTTACAATTACCTGTACAACTTCCTCAAATACTTAACATACAAACCATTTTGATTTTAATCTCCCAACTATTATCTGACGAAATTATTCCCTTGAGTTTTTTAATATGTAAGCATTTTTGAAAGTTCATTTTTCATCGTAATTTTTCAGCTACCTCAATGGCCGATTAGTTTTTACTACAATTGTCTTCTATTACCTCATGTTCCATTTCTTTACTTTGACCTAACTTTTGATTTCTTATTTTGTCGATTTTCTTCTTTTTCTATGAACCTTCATTTTTGTTTAGTTCATTCCTAGTTTTTTTTTTTCCTTGTCATGCTCAATAGTTTTTTCATCTATTAACATATCTCTGTATGACGGCACATCATTTGAAATGTTTATAAGGCCATCATCAACCATTTCTGTTTCTAATGCAGTTCTTTTTTTTGTTAAGTAAGTTTGTATCGCCGTTTGTAAGTACAATTCATTTCAGACATCAATGTTCTGATTTCCTTTTGTTTTACATACATCGGAGAACTTTTGATCAACGCCCTATAACCCTCATATAGGGTCCTTACAATTTATACACATGTAAATATCCGTTTCACAATTAGTACAGTTATTACCACATTAAAGGTATATAATCTTTTTTGTTGGACACATTCTAACACGGTGGCTAAAACGCCAACAGCCTGAGCATTGCGTTACAGGAAAAGTAAATGCTTCTACCTTAAACCTACACTCGTATTCAAAAACCTACGGGGGTAAGGAGGGGTATTTAAACCAATTCCTATCGATTATGACTTTATGAGTCAACCCAACTTTTTGAGTCTGACGATCTCCTCAATCTTTTAATAGAAACAATTTCATGATCGCAGCTTAAAATTGATTTTATCTCTTGTTCATTCATATTCAAATAGGACATATTAAGCCATACGAAACACTGAATTATTTTGTGAAATGACATCTAAAATGTAGGTTCTCAAATTTCTCACGGTTAATCATATATTCGGCATCATTTCTGTTATTAAAGTAGATTAGTGCCTTGTATTGATTTTTATGTTAAATTTTTAAAATGTTATTTTTTTCTAATCTTAATAACTTTGCCAGTCCAAACTGCCTGGGTGAGTTATTCTCTGTTATTAGACATACAACAAATTCTTCCCGTAAATTGACATTTATCTCGATATGTTTACTTTTATTAGAAGCAATTTCATCAGATTTCCTTGAAAAACGTCACATATGGCATTTTCGTTCTCTTGCCACAGTAAAACCATCGTTGTTTTTTTTACTTCCCTCAGAATCTTCTCTGGACCTTTTTTCGGATATTCTACCCTCATCCAACAATTCTAATATAATTTTTGTATTTATTTGACCATTTTCTTTCTCACTGTCACTTGAATTCACACTTGAGTCAAAACATTCTAAATAATTTCCACTTTGATCCATTATAAAATCGCATAATTCTATTCAAGGTCAGGCTAATGTAATGATTGACTAAACTATTTCCATTTCTTTATTATCTCGATGACAGTTCTAATTTGATAGTTGTAGTGTTGTGACCAAATAAGTAGTGATATCGATCGCATATATTTATTATATTTTGAACAAAGACAAATACAACAAAAACATTCAAATATAAATAAATAAAGATTACCTGTCGTTATAATTATTTCGTTTCATTGTCGAGTACCTACCTTGTTGGCGACAGAACAGTTGTTTTTCGTGTCTTAGGTTAGGGTATTATGTGATATTACTGTGTTTACGTGTTATATACTATGTGTTACGATAAAATAGATTAATACAGACAATATTATAGAGAAATGTAAGCAAATACGCTACATTACAAGTTGCACATTATATATTAGGATGTATATAAACCATTATGTATTGTGTGTCACATATGTGAAAATATAACTAATATAGAATAGATTAACGCATAGAGTAAGCCAATAGAGTAAGTATATCAAATATTATAGAGATTTTACGAACGGAAAACAGTGATGCCGCCCGTAAATTACATTGTTTTTGGCTTATATACGGAATATATACGTAATGTATATTATAAGTAAATATGTAATGGATAGGTAATTCAAAGAGGAACATAATGATATATGACATGTGTACAAAATATATATAATGACAGAAATATAAAGAGATTAACAGGGCAACCAAAGCGAAAACTAAAGTAAAAACACGAAATAAACATGGAATAAAACGGGGCTCTCTTTACGGTCATTCCTCGAACTACTTAAGCTCGAAGAGGGGCCGTATTGGGCACGGTGCAATTCAACGAGTCTACAAGTACAAGCAACAAGTAACAACGAGAAGAAAGCTTTGGTCGTCCTGCGAACAATCAACAACAAGATATCGACTTTTATTGAAGACCCGGCACCTCAAGCGGTCGTGCATTATTGCACCCCCCGGACCCCCTCACTACTAACATCACGCCACCCACTGGCATCCGTACGGTGTCTACGAGACGGGCATCCGGCGCAACAAAAACGCCCGTCCAAACCGGGGAAACGTCACCCCCCCCCCCCCCCCCCCCTCATGCAGAGGGGAAGTGACGCGTACCCAACATACCTATACTTACTTATTTTACAACAGCTTCGAAAATTTTGAAGAAGTTGGTATTATCAATCAAGAATTAATACGTGTAACATCTTGTAATGAAATATAATATTAGTTAATAAATTTGTACAAATGTATCCGACAGTAGTTTAGTTTCTTACATTTTGTAAAAAAAATATAGGGTCTGTTATCGTGTCACCTTTATCGATATAGCTCCATCCCTATCAGTTTCTCCGACTCTGGTATAACCTTGTACGTGTGTAAACGTCATATTTTTATAAAATAATGAATACATAATATAAAAAGACACTCGTTCAAGTTTTCACAGGAGGTGTTATCGAGAAAATAAAGAAATGGAAATAGTATAACGCAGTAAAATCTCCGATAACAAACTGGTTTCGCGCTTGCACTCGGCTGCACTCAGTGCACGACTCTACAAAGTTCGAGTACCATACAGCGCTATGGTGTTTATCTAGTGTTTCGTTTTGATAACATTTTTAAATTGAATTGAATGGAATGTCCGTTTGAAATGATATAAAAATTTAATCTACAGTTACTGAAACAGCCTTGAATACAAATGATTAATATCAATATATTGTATACTTAAGTATGGAATCACAGATTAATCGATAAGTTACTAAAATTAATCGTTATACCGTATTAAAACTTTAAGCAATGGGTACATGCATAATTATGTTTTGTTTTATTCGTTATGCGCTCATTAGGCTTAGCGTGTTAGGACCACATCGTTGCTTAGTTAGCATCAGATGAGATTTTGCCGATAACGCTAAACCTAAAAACGAATAAAACGGTTTTAGGAAAAAAATCTGGATAGATGGCGCCTGTGATCGAGTTATTGACTATTTGAAAGAGCAGAAAGAACAACGTTTGATGAGCCAGCCACTTAAAAATAAGTATGACTCAATACCGTCGCGTTTACCATTTCGTACCATTGCTATGATCGGTTGTGAATAAAAACTTACTTTAGTGTAGGTACGTATCAAAGATCAAGGCATTATCGTGTTGTTTTAAATGTTCAATGTATATAAATTTACATTAATTATTTCGATAGACTTATTAAATACCTATATTTTTTTTAAATATCTATATTACATTGAACTGATTTATTTATTTGGTTTTATTATTTATTTACGAAAATATTAGTTCATCCTTTTTTTTAGTAGTATGTTTCCATTATTTGATAGAACTCATATATGGCCTACAAAAGCCTTTCGGAGTTGAATTATATATAAACAGATAAGAATAATTAGTCTATCTTTAGTACTGGATATCTTTAGTTAACTTGTTACTAAACATCCTGTATAGAAAATTGTCTCGTTAACCTGTTTGTAAATACTTATTTATAGATCAAGTAATATCTCGTGAGATGTAAATTATAACACATTTATAATTGCGCTATTTTACTCTTATTTATCAATTATTTTAAAGCGTTATAAAATAATATAATTAATTATTCACTAAAACTCATTTAAATTTTGTTTCTTTCATACAATATCTTTAAATCGAAATTATATGATGGCTCTCTTGATTTCTATTCATAAAATTTTCTTCTAATTTTTATTTAAAAAAAATGTATAAACTTAAAAATATTACCACAGCTGGTTTCGAGTGCCATTGTTCTAAATTCCGAAAGACATATTCAAAAATTGTTAAATTCGGTATTTCCACATCGTGGAAAGGAGATAATATCACTTTATCGTTAGTCCAAACGTTCCTCTTTCTAATAGCACTAGAGAAACTCCGTCGGAAAACTTTTAATATCATTATTTTGATAGAAAAATTTCGTTTATTACCACAATTTAAATTATGAACAGTGTCCACTGTGAACATCCGCGATAGCGTTACTGAGCTGCGATCGTTCCGTTCCCAGTATTCATGCTCGCTAATCAACACATTAACAGCACTAATTATCTTTTATATCTTGAATATGTTATTAAATTGCTACTAGCTTACTTTATTTGTAAAGATATCTATTATCAGGGAAGGATTAAATATAATACGCGCTCTTAGGCAATATTATTTAAAATAGCTGTGCTCGCGTTTATTATAGATGAAGGTAGCCTAAGATACTCCATACAACATCAGTGAAAGTTACTTCAAAATCGATCGGTTTATTGCTACCGTAATTGTAATCCCACTTTAGGTGGTAGATTTATGCTGGTTACAGTGTTCTACCGTAATTATGGTGCAGTTTGCAACACTGGTTGGAAAGGGGATACCTCAAGGGTGGTCGCCCATTTCAATTTTATTGGCATAATGGCATTGGACCTTGGACTTCGAAGATACACAAGGGAACGCTTCAAAATAATTGAAGATGGTTTTCTTTTTTTTTAATTGTCTTGTTGTAATCATATTAGATTAAAAACTAGAACCGGCTGTCTTGTAGATCAGATTATCTATCCTATGAGTTTACATAAAGGTAACTTATGTTTAAGTTTTAAATTAATGTTACCTTGAAGACTTCTGAATCAATGAAACCCATTACCTATACTTGGATTGATTGCTTAAATAATCTTAAAGTGAGAATTAAAATTATATTTAATAAAATAAAATAAAAATTTATTTGTAATATAATTTTATTTATTACATACAGTATCAATACAGATGAATTGTTCGAAAACCGAAAAAAGCCTTGTTTTATCTAGGTACTTATTTGTTTTTCTGATATACACAACATGTATCAAAAACCCTGTCGAATCCGAAAAGGGTATTCGGGTACCCCAATGAGTTCCCAAAAAAAAACCAAAATTTTATTTATTATGAAAATAAAAATGTTATTCCAATTTAAAATTAACCTATTTAGTTTTTAGTTTTCCTAAAATTTGGCAAATTTTTAAAATGTGATAACACCGTTGTCAGCCTCTTCGCGACGAAGCGGTACGTTTGGTCGTATGGCGGTACCCTGCGCCGCGCCGCCTGTTTTGCCATGTGAGTTTCCTCATTTAACTATTTTTTTTACATTTTATTAGAGGTATTTTTTTTTAATTATATCTGAGATAGATAACATAAATAGAATATACTCTCGATACCTGATAACACCTTCACGGATCCGACGGGGTTTTTAATACATATTATATAAATACAATCTCAAAAGAAAATATATAATTATTATATACATACTATTATGAAATTTTGTCTTATACAAAAATATTATAAAGACATACCGATACAAAAGTTTATTATATACTAAAGTAGTTAGTCTATGTATATAAAACGTGAATGATGATGATGTGTATGTATCTCATATAAAAATATTGTTATTCTAAAATCTAGAACGTTCCATACGAAAAAAGCAAAATCCTTATTTTAACCGACTTCAACAAAAAATGGGGGAGGTTACTCAATTCGAATGGTTTTTTTTATGGCTGTTCAGCCGTAACTTTTTTGTTTATTAACCGATTTGGATGATTCTTCTTTTGTTGGATAGGGGATACCTCAAGGGTGATCCCATTTTAATTTCATTGCCATTGGACATTCAACTTCAAAATGATTGAAGTTTTTTTTTGTTCAAAATGGTCTTGTAATTGGTTTTGACTGTACTTGGATTACTATTTTTTCCGCTGTAACTGTTTATATTATGATGTTTACTGAGTCAGTCCAACACCTTACCTTTTAATATTTATACGCAAACCTCACAGATACTTAAAACAATCTGTATAAAAATATAATAGGGATTTAGACATTCTTTTCTTTTATTTACAATTATTTTTTTACTACTTTTGTCCAGTCGTTCCTTTTAGTTAAATCGTAATAATTTTACAAAAAATCTTAATATTTAAAATGCGATATTTATATCGATACACAATATGAACACCGATAACAATTAATTACAATAAAATAGAACTATACGGAAAACAACAGTATATCAATATATCATTTGAGTTTTATAACCTTATCTCTGCAACTAATAAATGAACTTTTCTTTTCGAACTGACTATACTGTTAGCCATACGTCTGAGGCTCCAGGGCACCTATGGCTAATAGTATAATTATTCAAATAAAAAAAGAAGTACACAGTACACTAAAGTAAACAGTATGTTGATTCGGCAGTATTCTTGAAATTATTACCTAAAGCCGCTCGGTAGATAAACACGAACAAGGACTGCCCTCTGACTATGTTTCTTGGGTCACCTCTAGACTTAGGTACGTATTGGATATTGATGGTTATCTTTTCACCAAAATATATTATATCAAATACCAAATTTTGTGAGTTTTTATATAAATTATTTTTACTTTGAGTTTACACTGAGTAAAACACTGTTTACTTTAGTGTACTGTGACTGCGTGCCTACTTCACGTAAATGCACGCATTTACCTTCCCCGATACATTACTCGCCCCGTTTATCGTCAGCAGTAACTCACCCCCGCCAACGTCTCTCGAAAACATAGGACAACGGACGGTCGCGCACGAACTTGTACGTCTATAAGTAATACATTACTACAATACTTTCACTTTACTATCATCGTATTGCCATCGTAACTTGCCAAAAAAGAGATTTCTCGTATATTATTATAATTCATGAATTACTTACAATTCAGAACTATTTAATTAAAAGAGCTTTAAAAGTAGATATCATCAAATTCTATTTAACATCTGAAATACGATGAATTTTTTTTCATAAAGTTGATATTTTGTTTAGGACTTTTCTTTAAACTCCTAGCTAATTTGAGTTATCATGTCATTAATATTCGGTATCGATGTGGAAGCCTTAACAATATTGATCTTTCAATACTCTTCTAAGAATTTTCCCCGCCGCACTTTTAGGTATGCTGTCTATAAACACTATGTCGTCAACTCTCTTGTAAGCTGCAACTCTTTTCTTGACGAATTCGCTGATGTCCTTAGCTTCAGCACTACGACCTCCCTTTAATACGACGAAGGCTTTGGGAGTCTCTCCGCGGACTGGGTGCGGTACACCTACAACGGCCGCATCATCAATGGATGGATGCTCTCGTAAAACAGCTTCTAATTCTGCAGGTGGAACTTGGAATCCTTTTACCTGAGATCGAAGAGAGTTTAATAAAATTACTGAAATGATCAAAACACCTTGAGGAATATTAGATGAACCATTCACAGCTGGGTAACCATGTATCACTAAAACGGTAGGTACGTCATATTAACTGACTTTAGCACATCACATTTTAGAGTCAGTAAAGCTACGATTGGCTTCTCACTGAGATTATTGCTGGTGTGACTAACTTAGCCATCAATATATTAATAATATTAAATAATTTAATTTGATTAAAATAATGTTTATTTATACATCGTTAAATTATTTATATTTAACGAAGTAAAATGAATTTGGTTATAACTTCATTAAGTTTTTATCACGTGGGATAAAGATTATGATTTTTTTTTTAGTTATGTTTGTTTTCTACGCCCAAGAAGTTATAACTCTCGGAAATAAGAGGTGGTATAAATTCATATGTGCGGACTTAAGCGAAATTAATAATATACCCATAGAAATCAATTTGAATAAATAATATTGTAGGAGGCAGATCTCCTGTTATAACGTTTTTGGTGTTCAATCAAAAACACAGGAATAATGATTAGATATCACTGGTGGTCGTATAATTAGAAACACTATCAACGGTCCTTAACATTATGTAAGATACTTCACCGCAACCGTTTTTATTTTGAAATTAAACAATAAATAGGACAATAATATGTTCAATGATTTATCATTTATTAGAAAAACAATATAAATCCGATTACACAAGTGGAGTTTCAATATTACATTACGGACAAACATTTAAATCAGTTTTAAGGTATGAACATTAATGGTCAACTAACTAGAAACAAGAACAAAAAAGTATAAAAAACAATATTTTTTTACGTGACAACGTCTTATAATTCGATGGAGCCGGCTGCACGCACGAAAAAACATGACTCATGCGGCGTTACCTCGCTCTGAGGCGTTCCATTTAAGGCTTGAAGTGCAAGCGAGAGCGCGGAACGAGCGACAAAGAGGCACAATCGGCCTCCGCGTTCGGCAGCGTTTGACATCTGTCTCTCTCCTACTTGAGTGAGCGATGCGTCCGCATGGACAGCTGCTATACATTTACATGTTTTCGTCAAGTATGAAGTGCAGTGAAAAGTGAATGTGATGTCAATTTTTTATAGCAACGATAATTGCGGCGATAAAGGTAATGATTCTTTCGACATTAAATATATGTTCAGTGATATATTGTCGAATATTCGTGCTTTCATCATTAAAATAAATAGCATCGGTCCGCTAGTGCAGTGATTGTAGGTTATGCTATAATTGACAAAACTATAACAATAAGTTAACAGAACTATTTGTATTTATGCGTACAAATAAATGTAACTTGATCAATTCAATTGTCATTTCCATTTACCTCCTTCTCTATATCCATACAAAATATCTATCAAACAAATAAAATTAAAATTTTCTTTTGAAAATCGATACCATTCCATCAGTATTTTCTTATGACGTTATCACGTTCAACTATCGTCAGTAAACCGACTTTACAGACAACCGATTTTTTTAAGTATTAGCAATTGGTATTGTTATTTATGAAATAGCTACTATCCACAGCCTACCAATAGTTATAATTAATATTTAGTGGTGTTTCCTTTATTTTCAATAACATCACTGCATCGACGTGGCATTGATTCAATCGATTTCATACATTTTTCTAGGGGGATTAAATTCTATGCTTCAACAAATGCTTCATATAATTCGTTTTGACTGGAGTTACGTTTGTTTGAGACTTTCTTTTTAAAAATATACCAGAGATTTTTTTATGGGGTTTAAATCCGGACTATTTGCTGGCCAGTCTAAAACGGATATACGCTGTTTGACGCTGTAGCGACATCTACATAGCGACACACAGCGACATCTATCGAGCCACATACGACGCATCCTGCATCGCACTTTAGAAATTAACTCTTCGATTGAGTGTATATACAAGAACCCGACTACAACCGTTGGGCAGCTGCCCGCCAGACATAACACCCGTCTGGTCGGAGGATCCTCCCTTTGCAATAGTTCTTCTACAACGCTATTGGCCATGTGTTTAGGGTCATTGTCATGCTGAAAGATCCAGGTTACAGGCAAATGATCGTCCGAGTAGGGAAACATTGTGTTCTCTAAGATATTTTTGTATTGCCATTGATTCATTGTACCTTCAATTTTCCGAACGGATCCAACTCCACATCCGGAAAAACACCCCCAAACTTTAATGTTACCGCCACCGTGCTTGACTATACTCCTTGTGTATTTATAATTAAAATCATTGTTTACAGGACGTCTAACATAAGCGCTTTCCATAAGAATTTACCATATTTATTTTTGTTTCATCTGAAAGTAACACTTTTTTCCATTCTCGTATCGTCCAATTAACATATTTTTATCGAATAATAATCGCTTCTCTCGATGTTGCTTGGTAAGAAGCGATGTACCTTTCGAGAGATTCTTCCAAACAATTTAGCTTCCACTAATCTTCGGCGTATCAGTCTTGACCAGTCAGTCAGTCTCGGGTCATCAGGCGAAAAAACTTCATTTTTAATCTGGTTGGAACCTTTACTTGGGTCTTTTTTAACAACACGAACGATTAGCGTATCTTCTTTGAGAGAGGTATTTCTTGGCAGAGCCTTTCTAAGAATATTTTCAACAGATCCGTGTGTTTTATAATGATCAATTGCATTAAAAACTTTATTAACAGAATAATTTCAATAATCAGCTATTCTTTTGTACGCCCACTTATGATCTATATGTAAATTAACAATTTTTGCCTAGTTGACGCGTCACAACTTTTATTTTTGCCCATTTTGAACAAAATAAAATTCAGATTAAATTTTGAATTGCCGCCATAATAATAGAAAAAGACAAGAAAGAAATGTTATTCTCCAATTTCAAAAAAAAGAACGAGCTATTATGGACGCTTTTTTCAAATGTTCCTAATTAGGCGTCCAAGCGGCCAGTAACAAAATAAACTCCTACATGTGTAAGACTCATTTTGTAATTAAAAGTAAGATATGTTTTATATTTTATTCATTTAATGAGTTTTTTATTTGAGTGGCTATATTATTGCATGATTATTAATTATTGAATGTGTATATTTTTTACGAACATTTGTACGTTGAAGTTATACTTTCTTTATTAATAAGAAGTGTTTCTAGTTATATGACCACCACTGTATATTCGAACTAGCAAAGAAACTGTCAAATAATGTTTACCTTTATAAGTTCCTTTAATCTGTCAGCGATAGTGAGAGCTCCGTCCTCGTCGACAACGCCTAAGTCTCCACTTTTGAACCATCCGTCAGCTGTGAACACTTCATTATTCGCTTGAGGGTTATCTCTGTAGCCACGCATTACTTGTGGACCGCGGATCAAGATTTCACCGGTCTGAAAATTAATTATTTTTTTCCAGTAAAGTTTTTTGTATAATAAATAAACTAACAAATATTCATGCAGTGTACCAGATTTTCTCAATGCAACCAATAACTATGTATTCATAACAAGCCTGCTGCCTTTTGGTAAAACTTCGAATTTTTGGACAATCGATAGTAATCGATTATATATTTTTTACTCATTTATTGTTTTGTAGTATGGAATATGTACAAATAAAACAAGATCATCGGATGTTCCAAAATTTGCAGAAGACTGGCAGGGTACTTTAGTAACCGAACGAGCAAAAACCCCTGTTGTAACGCCATCTTGTGTCCTTCACCTATCACCTACCATCTCCCACCCCCTCCCCCGTCGTGTACGATTTGTAACCGACTCGCGAAACAATTCCGGTCCCGCTGAAATTGCCAAAATTCGCAAATCTTTCCTTAAAATAAATTCATTTTGGAGGGCTGTACGAGACGACCTGAAGCAGAAACTTGACGATATGCAGAAGAACCGGCTAGGTCAGTGCACGGCATCCTTTTTCCCTCCCATCGATTTCCGCGCCAATGTAGCATACTTTCGGGCACTGTCGATTTTCAGCGGGTTAACCAAATTGCACAATTCAAAAATCAACAATTGGGTACAACTGCATTTCAACTATCATACACCAGTAACAACAGCCATAGTGGCGAACTTAGATGTGTCGTTTTTCGGGATCAGTGATAGAGATCTGTACCCGATTGGATCGCAACTGTTGAGTAGATACTCTTTTATAATAAATTTGTATCTTCCATATTTTAAATTTGGTATGTGTCACATAGTTGTCTTTTGTTGTGTAAAGATCTTTGCTACCTTATATATATATGTTTTTTCCTGTTCTTTACTTTTATATGCTGGTTTTATTTATTACTACAAATAACTTCCACTGCGCTACCGGCTCATAATCTGCTACAATGGTTATGGGCCCAGTTGCCGATAAATAGTATATAAATAAAATCGGTGGATAACGAAAGAAGAGTTATCATATGTGATCGTCGAATAAAAGTGCAAAGAGATCAATTGTAAGTGGAGCAGCGAAAAGGGCGGCACCATGACTACAGTGAGGATCGAGGTTCTTGGTAGGAATAACTATGATTCCTGGAAGGTACACGCACAGGCGATTTTAATAAAGAACGATTTATGGGAATACGTAGATGGTAGTAAACCAAAGCCAGTCGAATTACCAGAGGCGGCTATAGGGGAGTCACAAGAATCAAAAGCGAAGGCAGAGCTAATTTTAGCGATGAGCCCGAGCGAGTTACGTCATATAAGAGAGTGTAAGACATCAAACGATGTTTGGTTGAAACTTGAGTCGGTATATGCTTCGAAAGGACCAGCTAGGAAGGCTAGCTTACTGAAGCAGCTCATATTATGTAAAATGAGCGAAGGTGATGATATTCACGAACACTTGGCCAAGTTCTTTGACGCTAAATGCAAGTTACACGAGATGGACGTAGAAATTCACAATGATTTAGCATCGATAATGCTATTGTTTAGCTTGCCATCAATTTTCGAGAATTTCAGGTGTGCAATAGAGTCTAGAGATTCATTTCCGGACCCGGAGATATTAAAAATTAAAATTCTTGAAGAAAGCAATGCTAGGAGATCGAGTAGCGATAATACTTTCAATGTTTTGAAGAGAAATAAGAAGAAATTTGGATCAAACTCTGTACAGTCTGTCGATAAAATGTCTAAGTTTGTTTACAAATGTTTTAAATGTCATAAAAAAGGACACAAAGCTTCGGAATGTAATAAATTAAAACACAAGGATTTGGTAAAATATGTATCAGAAAATAAATTAACAACAGAAAAGGTCGATACTAGTTTTGTAACATTTAATTGTATTTCAGGTGATTGTCACTTTGGAAACTGCGAGAATGGAAACTGGATTATCGATAGCGGTTGTACGAGTCATTTATGTAACGATAAAACCTATTTTGGAAAAACTTTACAGCCTTCTGACGGTAAACTGACTCTGGCTACTAATCAGAGTGCTCTAGTACAAGGTAAAGGTACAGTAATATTGTCTGCATATAATACTAACTTCAAAAGTGTAGTTGAACTACCTAACACGTTATATGTTCCTAATTTGCGAACTAACTTGATTTCAGTTGCAAAAATTACCGATAAGGGGTTTCATGTTACGTTTAGGGATGATAGGGCTCTAGTGACTGATACTGATGGTAATGTGAAGTTAATCGCATTTCGAAAAGATAATCTTTATTATGTAAAGGAACAGTGTGCTCAAGCTTCATCGGTTTCTAATGAAAGCGATATTTTACAATGGCATGAGCGTTTGGGTCACTTAAATGCAAACGATCTAACAAAACTCTTAGACCATTGCAATTTACGTGTCGGAACTAAAACGAGTACCGTTAATAGGTTGCGTAATTGCGAAATATGCATACGTGGTAAAATGAGTTCTCTTCCTTTTTCTTACTCGAGCGGACCGTGTAATGAAAAACTAAAAATAGTTTATTCCGATGTATGTGGTCCTATGAAAAATGCAGCCTTAGGAGGCGCGAAATATTTTGTGACGTTTATCGACGATTCTACGAGATGGTGCGAGGTATATTTATTAAGTAAGAAGAGTTCGGTTTTTACTGTGTTTAAAATATACAAGCAATATGTAGAAAATATGACTGGCAAGAAAATAAAATACTTACAAACTGATAATGGCGGTGAGTATTGTAATAAAGAGTTTGATGACTTCTTGAGTAAAGAAGGAATTTCTAGAAGAAAAACGATTATTCATACTCCACAGCAAAACGGTGTAGCTGAGAGGATGAATAGAACACTGGTTGAGATGGCAAGATGCATGTTGTTATCATCTAAACTTTCAGGCGGGTTTTGGGCGGATGCTGTAGTGACGGCATGTCATGTTAGAAATAGGTGCCCATCTACCGCGATTAATGGCGAAATACCATATGAGAAATTCTTTGATAGACGTGTAAATATAAATTATTTAAGACCTTTTGGAAATAAAATTTTTATTTTAGATAAGGATATAAATAAGAATAAATTTACAGCTCGTAGTATAGAAGGAATTTTTGTCGGATATCCTAGAGACCAAAAAGCATATAGAGTATGGTTGCCGAATGATCGTAAACTGATTATTGCAAGAGATGTAAGGTTTTTAGACGTGAACATATCTGACAAAGAGAACAACATAGACCCACTACAGGTTGTGACTGAATCACAAGAAGGGAGGCCAGTCAAGTATGTGGATTTAGAAATTAAACCATCGACTTCAAAGACTGATATTGAAGGGTCAGCTCAACATGAGCCTCTTTTGAGTGATAGTACTGTCCTAGAAGAAGTACGAGAAGAAGAAGTTCGAAGAGGTCCAGGCAGACCTAGAATTCAAAGAGGCCAAGTAGGTAGGCCGAAGAAGGTGTATCGAACTGTCAGTGCAACGAGAAGGGAACGAGAGCAAGGCGAAGATGAGTGGAGTGAAGTAGGTGGTAATAATGCCAACAATGAAGAAACAGCTGTAAGTTTAGATGAATTTACTGATTGTGAAGATTTCGTGGGCAATGCAATGGAAATTTCGTTAAAAGAGGCGTTATCGAGTAGTGAAGAAAAGCTTTGGAAAGAAGCGATTACTTCAGAGATAAGAAGTCTCGTTAAAAACCGGACGTGGGAAATTGTCAAGAAGCCCTCAAATCGTGATGTAGTAGGATGTCGATTCGTTCTAACTACAAAGATAAATGTGGACAAATCTGAAAAGAAAAAAGCCAGATTGGTTGCCAAAGGTTACAGTCAGCGATACGGTATTGATTATCGTGATACTTTTGCGCCAGTGATGAGGCTTGATACTGTCAGATTGTTATCCGCTTTAGCTGTTGAGTTAGATATGGAAATACATCAGATAGATATCAACACAGCCTATCTGAATGGATATCTAGACGAAGAGGTATACATGAAAATACCGGAATTTTTAAAAGAAAGTCTCGTTAAATTGTTACAAACGGAAGATTTTTTGGTCAAGAAACAGGCGCAGCAAATGTTAGCGGACATACGAGCGGGTGGCAATGTTTGCCGTTTACGCAAGTCTTTGTATGGCTTAAAGCAATCTGGACGCCAGTGGAACATAAGACTTGACGAAAAATTGAAGAATATGAACTTTAAGCAGTCATTAAATGAGCCGTGTTTGTATTTTAAAGAGGTTGACGACTGCGGATCAAAACTCTTTGTCTGTGTATATACGGACGATATTTTGATTGCAAGTCAGAAAAAAGATTGTATTCTGGATTTTAAAAAGGAATTAGGAAAAGAGTTCGAATTGAAAGACTATGGAATTGCAAAGTTTATATTGGGAATAGATATTGATAAAAGTGACAACGTCATAAAGTTGACACAGTCTCAATACATAAATAAAATAGTACAACGTTTTGGACTCCAAGATTGTAAGGATACAAATGCCACACCAATGGAGGTTAATTTAAAACTACAGAATATTGATACTGATAGTGGTTCTATTTTTCCGTATAGGGAGTTAATAGGATGTTTGATATATTTATCCGTAGGTACCAGGCCAGATATTGCAAATGCAGTGGCAAAAATGGGTCAGTTTGTCGATAAAGCAGATAAAAATTGTTGGAAAGCGGCAATGAGGATCCTGCGTTACTTAAAAAGGACGCGTGATTATGGTCTTGTTTATAAGAAAACTGGTAAGTCTATTAAGGGATATTCTGATAGTGATTGGGGCAATTGTATTATAGATAGACGTAGTTATTCAGGTTATGTTTTTACCTTAGCTGGTGCAGCAATATCCTGGAAGTCACAAAAACAGAGGTCTGTCGCGACTTCTACTTGTGAGGCAGAATATGTAAGTTTATCGGTAGCTATGAAAGAGGCTATCTACTTAAATAGTTTGTTGACTGAAATCGGGTTAGCGACTGTGAGCAGGGTACAATTACATGCGGACAATCAGGGAGCAATAGCGTTATCGAAAGATCCCGTATTCCATTCCCGCAGTAAGCACATTAGTATCGAGTATCATTTCTTGAGAGATACGTTAAAAACTAACAAAGATATTGTGGTGAAATATATTCCAACAGAACTGATGCTTGGTGATATATTAACGAAACCACTGCCTAAGCAGAAACATTATTTTTGTATGGAAGGTTTAGGCGTTACTTAGTTTCTTAAATTTTTAATGTGCTATTATGTTTATATACCTTGTTTGTTTCTCTAAGTATATAGTAGATAGTTATACTATGTTTTGGAAGGTACAATTTAAGGGAGCGTGTTGAGTAGATACTCTTTTATAATAAATTTGTATCTTCCATATTTTAAATTTGGTATGTGTCACATAGTTGTCTTTTGTTGTGTAAAGATCTTTGCTACCTTATATATATATGTTTTTTCCTGTTCTTTACTTTTATATGCTGGTTTTATTTATTACTACAAATAACTTCCACTGCGCTACCGGCTCATAATCTGCTACAGCAACTACCACGGGGAAATGTTAATAAGACCGTTAGAGTGATTCTGTTTTAGTTTTTCGTATTTGAGGGTCTACCAGTGTATAATTAGTTGTCAGCAGGCTTGCAGGCCGGCATGGCGACAACTACCGACATTAGATTGCTGATTTTTCGATGGTCGTCACCGTTAATTATTATTGTTCTCTGTTTACCATTAGGTACAGTGCCGACACTTTGCTGGGCTACTAAAATAAAATTCTTTGTATGGATTTGTACGTATGTTTGAACGGATTTTAACTTAAAATCTATTTGAAGGTTTTCGATATAAAACTTTTTTTTTTCAATGTTCCTTCTGATTCCAGAAGTACAGAAAATGAACAATGATATATTCAGTATATAAAAAAATGCGATCAGGCAGGACAACTGCTAGTAATATTATAAATGCGAAAGTATTTTTGTTTCAATGTTTGTCCTTCATTCTTAATTCTAAATAAATTTGGCATAGAAGTCGATTGTGTCGTAGGTAGATACAGCTAGTAAATAAATAAATATCAGAATTATTTAAAATTAGTGTATATTTGAACGGTTGAATGAATGTGTATGAGTTGGATGATTGTTTTGATAGCTGCAATTGTTAGGTAATAGAAACAATTAATATCAAATGTTTATTAGATTAGGAGTTAAAAGAAAAATTAACTGATAGTTCCTTACCTCATTAGGCCCCAAATTTCTCAAATCTCCATCGACGATTCTGACCTCGGTGTTCGGCACTGGACAACCAGTGCTGGAGTGGTTCTTCGACCAACCTCTAGGAACTAACGTGACGGTCGGAGAAGTCTCAGTCAGTCCATAACCTTGCCGAAAATCCACTTTCTGATTTAAAAAAAAAACATTAAAACATGTTACTTAGTAAAAAAATGGTGCGTGTCAATGCGCAACTGGAGTTTACTTTTTAAGAATAATAAGCAACCGGACAACTTTTAAAAAATCGTTAATTATTCATCACTATTAATTTATAAACTTAGGTAAAATATAATTTCACATAAATAACACATTATAAGTACTAAAATAATGTGTATAGATAGGTATACATTTTTAAATTGCCGCCCAAACGATACCTCTAAGCATATGATGTCATACGTGGGATCGATACTAAATAAACGTAATTTTATATAACGAAACAACAGATGTCAGCTCAACGGCAACGCACCAATTGCGTAACGTTCTCTTACACACGATTGACGTCATGCGCTGTAATTGGTGTTTCGCTTGACATGAAGAACAGCACTATATATTCGATTTATTTATTAATCTATACATATAATAAAAACGTAGCTGATCGATGTCTGTACATAGAAAGATTTATGAGAAAAATTATTATTAGTGGCCTTTATAAACGCAGTAGAACCCAAAACAATGACTGTTAGAATTTTTGTCTGTTTGCCAACGTTTGTGCGCGGGAATCTCGGAAACGGCTTAACCGATTTTGGATGCAGTTTCCATTAATATATTGTGGTAAGCTTCACTTAAAATTTAGTGTTTGTTTTATTTCAATCAGTTCATAAATAAAAAAGTTGTATTCATTTAAAATTAACGTCGAACATTAATTGTTCGATAAAAATGCTATAAAGTATATGTTCAGTTGAATTGGCTGAAACTTTACTTAACTGTATATTATGGTTTGTAAGATTATGATGATTTAAAGTTTACATAAAATTAAATAATTTAGTTTCATTTCCAATATAATTTGACCTTAGATCTATATTACAAATCATATTAAAAAGGGGTGAGCTTAGGATGGTTTTTGTCGGTTTGATTTAACCACGCGAGCGAGACAAATTCCGCGTTGCCGCTAGGATGGCAATTCATTCCAAAAAAGATTGATTACGTATCAAACTCTAATATATCGATTTACAAAAAAAATCCAAGTCTAAAAGATCGATCTCTCAAAAATCTATAAAATCAAAAATAATTTTTACTTGCTAGAGGGCTACTCGAGTGCGTTGTGTTAGTGACGTGGTATTTGTCGGATAAAAACACGGGTGAAACCGTGGGGCATAGCTAGTTTAAAAATATAAATCATTATGATTTCACAAAAACATTATTTATAATATTAGAAAGATTATTTTCCACTACATTTTATATTTTTTGTAATTACTTTCCGGTTGCCTATTATCTTTGAATAAATATAAAATAATAGTAATAAAAACTAATAATAAGTCTAATAATAAAAAATAAAAAAACAAATTCTCGGAACACACACTTACTCGCACAATGTTTAATTACTCGTATTTATGAAATCCCCGATACAAGTAATCTATTCATTGATACTATTACAATGAGCCCAAATACGATATAGCTGCTGTAATTTGTGAGAAATTAGATATCCTCCAGATTCCAGATGACGCTGCAGCATCAGGTCAAGATTTTTCTAATATCATTGAAGTAACAAAATACCAAATCTCGACTCGATCATACCTAAGAAAAGAGCTAGTAACCTTCAAACGACTGAACAGATTTTCTTGAATCCATAGCAAAGAACATTCTCGATCAAGTCACCTTGCAAACAACTTCTTTTTTTATCAAAATCGGTTCAGCCTTTTCTGAGCTATGATGCCACAGACAGACACGCAGATAAACTTATACTCTCTTTTTATGGCGGGGGTTAAAAAGAAAAGGAATTCACATTTTAATCAATTGTTTTTCATCAAGCGTCATTTGGAAGAGACAAGTGTTAATTGTGTAATTACCTGCATTTTTTTGAATAACCTTTCGATGTCAGTAGCAGATATGGGAGCTGCACCGGACACCAAAATTTCAATATTTCGTAGAACGTTCTCATTGGCAGCCGGGTGTGAACCCATTAGCAATACTGAAACAAAATTGTCACAAAAATATTAACGATTTTATACGATGTATCTCAGGTTCATACTGAAAATATAAGAACTAAAAACATTCAACTGTATATTGCTTATCCATAAAGGCGCCGGTCATGTTGAAGGCAAATGAAATAGGTACATTGTCGCTCTACGTCGGCCGTTTCATAGGTCGCAAGTTCCTATGGTTTCTATATCTTTACTGACACTCGAGTTCTGGTTTTTCGCGATAAGCGCTAATATTACAGTTAACGCGGGCGCGTGGTAATTTTAAAACACTTTTAGCGGAGCGTTTTTGAGAGAGTACTCTATGAAGCGTGCACTGTCAATTGTTTGAGCGGGTCTATGACGTGACTACTCGGCGATGCGTTGGGTAAGCGACAGGGATGGGAACTAGGATGGAATGAATCTATGTATGAATGCGTTAATAAATATATGTATGAAACGAATGATTTTTGGTTTTGTTTTTTCGATTTTTTCGATCATTCCAAGATTTCTGCCCCGAACAGATACTTAGCCAATCGAACATTTTACTAACACTCGGGTGAAACATTTGTTTAAGAATGGCCAACGGCTAATACAACTTCTAAAACTTCTATTTCTAAACAAGAACATTTTTCAGTATATTAGCTCTTTAAAGGCCATCACCGCATGCTTTACTTGTTACCGTTGCCCAATATATATATATTATATATATATATATATATATATATATATATATATATATATATTTTTTTTTTTTTTTTTATTTTTAAGAGATCAATGCTTAAAATGAGAATTTTAAGAAAAAAATGGAAACAAAAATTCTATAAAAATAGAAAATATACAACTCTTAACTACTACCATAAAAAAACATTTCGTACATTTAAATAAATATGAAAACTATAGATAAACAGGTAATCGTTTGACCATTAACTCACCTAATCTTAGGTAATAAAAACACAAATTATTCAAAACATAACAAAAAAGCCTATAGCAAAAACATTTGAAAAGAGCAAACTCTACAATCCATAGAATTTTGTTTGAGCAATGTAAAATGCACTACGTAATGTTTTTGTTTGACATATGTACAAGAATGTTCACCCTTCGAAGTAAAATAAATTATATAAGAAGGAATGATTGATTAAGAACTTGCACGTTGCACCATCGAACGCTAAATCCATCCATCTAAATTCAGCATAAAATTTCAAGTCTGCCTTAAAACAAAAGTACCTACTCAAGCAAATAATAGATTGTACTACAATAACATAACTTGACTATAAAAAGGTATTGCAGTCGGGGACATCCCTCCTTTTCAGTCCAGCCGGATAAAAATACATTTATTCACACTCCAAAGTAAATATTATAAAGTACTTACCCAATGGTGGAGCCACAAACATCAAATTAGTTCGGTACTTCTCAATAGCATTGAAGAATGATTCTGGCTTGAACTTTGCTAAAGTCACTAGTTTCGCCCCTATAGATACTTTGTGAAACATCAGCACAGTAGCAGCGTATATGTGAAACAGTGGAAGAACTACCATTACTCTATCTTGATGAGTAGCTGGAATAATATAAAAATTTTTTGTTTTTTTTTGCCTAACTTAAAGCTCATAAAATTATTTCAGAATCGTGTACAATTTTGGGTGGGGTTTTAGGATAATTTGTATTAGTCCATTGCCCAGTCATCTTGTGGTTTTCATTAGAATATTTGCAGATAGTATCGACAACGACTGTTCATTTATAATAATTAGTCTGTCGAGATTCACCTTTCTTGGATTATGCCAATTGGTCACTTGGACTGGATCTTAATAATAATAATAACTTTATTTGACCATAACAAGATACAAAAATATGAGGCTTATTTCTAGGAAATACAATAGTTTAATTCTCAATTAATGAAACCTAGCGCCTGAACTAGACCAAGCCTGTATCTCAAACGCTCTCGCTCTCGACGCTAACGTCTTGGGAGTATTGTTATATTCTGATAGGTAGAAGATCAGTATCAGTTCTGGTAAAAACCTAGCTAACACAATATAAAGCTATTATTGTTATGCATTGTATAAAGAGTTAATTGCTTTTCATGGAATTCTGATATTCCCGAAAATTGGGACCAAATTTAATTTTAACTGATATATTTTACAAGGACATAATCAAGTACTGCCCCGACTTCTTTTGTTTCTTTGGAGAAAACTAGGTAGGTATGACATCAGTGACCTTTCAAAATATTACCTGTCACATTATACTCGTATATTATTATTTTATCACTATATATGTACTCTTTCTTGAATATATTCAACTTTGAAGCATAAGGGCGAAGTAACAATAAAAACCAACTATAAAGTTCGCTCTTTTACGCTTTTAAGGTGAAGATTTTGATTCATTGAATAAATTGCGATAAATAACTCACATGTAGTTTCATTATGTGAGCTAATCAATGGTTCATTAACTTGCTCGCAGTTAGCCACCAGGTTCCTATGAGATAATTCCACACCCTTCGGCAGCCCAGTAGTCCCGCTTGAGTAAGGCAGAAAGCAAACATCATTCGCGCTCCTTCTAACCTCCTTCAGGCACGATGTATCAACGTGCACATCTTCCGCTAATTCATTGAACAGCAGCGTTCCATGAGGAGTGGCGTCTTCGTTAGTCTTCACCACAATAATTGGCAAGTTTAATTTAGCAATTGCAAATGCTTCTTTAATCACACTGACAGCTTCAGGCAAGGTGACAACAAGTTTTGCGTTGGAGAGTAGCAGTTGACGTTGAATTTCATCTTAAAATGTAACAATTTTTGAGGTTACTAAATAATGTATATTATAACAATTAAACGGGCTATTATACTTTATTAGAATAATAAATTATTAATTAAAATAAAACATTGATTGAATTAGCTGATCCAGGCAAAACAAACCCTAGTTTTATAGTTTCTTCAACCATAATGATCTTGACCGTAACTTTAATAGCTTTAACACTAATCAATATAGTAATTATTTGCTTCCTTAACTACGTCTTTATCTGGTAGCGACTCAACTCTATGAATACTGTATTTTTTATTATTCTGATTGATGTTTATATGTATGTATTATAGTATAGATATCGTCCTTTAAACGAAATTTAAACAGACATTTCTACGGCTTGATGACGATGAATGCCGATATTTGTTATTGTATTTTCCATCAGGAATTGTGCAGACATTTTACTTTTTATTCTATTAACTATTACAAGGACCAGAAATAAATCTTAACATATGAAATTATACATGAATATATGTGACCATATTGACTCCAACCAGCAACCGAACTTAATTAAAACTTTTTTTTAATGAAATGGGTCATAGATGTATTATTATACTTACGAGCAGTGTAAATCGGGTTAATCGTAGTGACAATACCTCCCGCTTCAAGAATGCCCAGAGTAACTAGCGGGTAATCAGGAATGTTTGGTAACAAAACAGCCACAATATCTCCATCGCGGATTTTCAATTTGTTCCTGAGGTTAGCGGCAAAAGTGTTCGAGAGCTTAAACGCCTGTTCGTAAGTATATCCTCGACCAGTTACGGCGCACACCTGCCATTTTATTATAAAATTGTATATCAATGACCAACCGTAGACTTACTTTCTCAGTTTCGTATCTTAAGAAAAGTACACAACAATGATATAAAGGTTCGTTACGTCATAGAAAGGTGAATTTACATTTGAGGAAATATTTAAATTTAAATAAATGAATAAATTATACATAATAAAGAAACTAAGATACAAGGTTGACAACGTATGACAACTAAATAATATAACAGTATTAGTCAAATCTTTATTGACAATTTTTTACCGGTTTTTAGCGTGAAATTTATTTTTGAAAATTTACAGTTTTTTGATCTTCGAACACTTTTCATCACTATTATTTTCCCATTCTCCTAATTAAATGAAAAAATGTGTGTAAAAAAACTTTTTATATAAAATACATATCACATATGCAACCAGACATAAAATATTATTACAAGCCCTTGTAATATTGGGTAATTAATATGATTTTACGAATCTTGCTTTATTATTCACTGCTAGTAGGTGTGGTTTGCCTTACAGTTGGTAAAATACCTATATGAGACCCATTCCTGTTATCTATTGATATTATTTACTTAATATTTCCAATAATACCAATAAAGACATCATTTTGTAGACATTCTTATATATTATTGGCATTAAATATATAATGAACAGCACGATCTTTCCATAATCGGAAACTTTTAGCTAACTGTTAAATTTATTCAAATACAAACAAGAAAAAAAATTCTATCCTCAGACGGCTGTTACAGCTTCACCGGCTTTGGGGGTTAGCGCTGAAGGCACTCAGCTGCAATCTGGTTATTTGCAATTAACCATACTGGCGATCGCCCTAAGGTTGAAATTCGACCAGCGACTTTTTAACATAGACTATTTTCTGTATGACATTTGCAGTATTCATGAACCTAAACAATGAGTATTATCTACATCACTTGCTGTCACTTTTCGTTGAGTGACAATGTCAATATTTTGGGGGGTCTATGTTCAATGGCACCTGTCGGTTTAGGATTCGCAGCATTAATTTATTTTATTTAATATATTATTAACAGATATTATAGATAAATTTTAGCTTTATGCACTCCTTCTTCATATAAAGTTTAACCATGCCAAATCTGACAGTCTTCCGTGCACGCAATTCACTTAAAAAGGGGTAGAAAGCTTTTGCTTCACGTATCAATATATAGATTAGGTTTATTTTGAAATTACCGACAGGAGTTGAAGTATCTTTTTACTTTAATATTTTTATTTCAATAGATTCAATACTTACAGATAATGTTTTTTCCGGCCACTTGTCCAAATTTTGCCACACATAATCGTACAAAGTGCACTTTGGTATCTCTACTTTATTGTACGGTGACTTAATAATTTTATCTTGTGTCCACACACTATGTTTTCTCACTGCACACACATACTTTGAACTTTGACTCCATCGCACTAAAGTCCTATTTACAGTGAACAAAGTTTTTGACATGTTTTGTCCAAAGTTCAACACTTGCGAGTTACAAACACAATAGAATGTTGTTTAAATTTTACTGATAAAGATGTCATATTAATCTCTATTATTTTACCGACTTCAATAATACTGATATCACATTATTTAAAAAATAATCTTAGGCGATAAGGCAACAAATTCAATTTTTTATGAAGATTTTTATATCCTGTTCTTAGACATAAAACTCAGAATAATTAGCAAGGCTAAAAGCGGGACAGGCCAATTTCTGCTTTTGATAGTTTTTTTTCAAATATATATCATGTCTGTTAATAAAAGCCTATTCAGATATTTATGTGGTTGCAATAAATTTGGAACCATTTCGGTTCGAAAATCAAAATAGATTTTGGTCTACTACAAACGATTAGGTATGTTATTCTACAATACTTCTTTATTACCTAGATAAATAGAAGTTTAAACCAGACTTTACTCTTAAATCTTTACTGTATTGGACACGCGAATTGCTAATCGTTTTTTGATTGAAGCTGCGGGCGGCTTGCGTTCTCTTTCAATAATATTTTTGTTTTTGCCACCAAGTTATTTAAATTTGTACATCCTATTTAAAGGCATGTCATATAGTCTGATAAATAGATCCTCCTCTGAGTAGCTTTTACAAGCTGGGAAGATTATTGAATCGTGTATTTCATCAGTGTATACCGTGAATGCAAGCAAAAACATTTTCAGAAGACCAACGGAATGACAGAGTAGTGTTCTTAGTAATTTGATTGTCATTCGCGCATTCTGCATGAATAGCATCCAATTCGAGATTGTTTTTTTTTTTTTGTTATATAGTAACATGGCAAAGTGGTAGTTACCACGTTAGTATTCGTTCTTTTAAACTGCAAATTTTATCTTTATCAAATTTACCTCATATAGGTACATAAAAGTGTAAATATGCTTCAAAAGCTTTGATTAAGTATTAACTAAAGTTTATCTATATAGTCGTATTCATTTCTAAATAAACTTTTAGAGCGATTCCTCCAAAAGGTTGAGGATTTATGAGAAACATTATTATGAGATTCTACTGTATAAGTACCTACTTAGTAATATTGTGGAACAAGAGTGCTATTTAATTGGCATTATATGGTAGGAATGAGTGTCGCCTCTACCTCGTTATTTTATTTTTAAACAAAATAATATTCACGGTTGCTAAATATTCAACAATTTACATTATTATTGTAAGTGATGAAGTCGTTAAGTTTTTGTTATATTATTCTTTATGTTGACGTTTATAAAAAAATTGCAAATTTCATATTGTATTTTAAACGAATGAATTTAATTCACGTTGTTAAAATATCCATATAACAATGAAATAACTAGGTGATAGGAACGACAAATGAGTTCGATTAGATCGCGACCACCATACCAGCGACTCTCTTATGGCGTGTCGTCTTTCAGGATCAGCTAAAGTATGTCACTGTGAGGTTTGCAAGTCGGCATGATGATACCATTTGATAAAATTCTGTTATTTAGAAATCTTTTTTAACCTACGTACCTATTCATTTGTCTCACAGAATTATGAATGCTTAAACCGTTAAAACTGTCATGTATTTTTCAATAAAACTTTAAATTACCTTGCTATCAGAAACCTAATATTAAGCAACACATGATAAAACATTCCTAGAGTGCTGATAAGGTATACCTTATAGCTCGGATAAATAAGTCAAGATTAATTTAATGTATATACTATTTTTATTATAATAATGTTAAAATGATAATAATACTATTTTTTAGTAGCGCAGTAAAATTACGGCATGTGCGTGATGCCTGGCTTGCATTAATATCTTTTTACGTTACGCTTGAGGGACTCAACGTCGTAAGGGGGGAATACCCAAGCAAGGATAGCGTTCCGAAACTTTGCAGTACGACGAATATCATTGAGTACTTTATGGTTCGTACCCAAATGAAGGTTATCGTAACACTGTGGGTCCAAAACCCAGAGTGTGGTTCTGTTATGGAAGGGAGAGGAGAAAATTGGGCTGAACAGCTATTCAGCACACTACTCATGATATAAACGATAGAACACGCTGAACGTGAATATCAAGCAGCTAAAGCAGCTCGGGTTATTTTAACTTCTGCGTTGAGGCATTGAGGCCTTCACGCATCTCAAGTAAGCCGTTCTGAAGAACGGGAGGAAAGGTAAGGAGATTTTTCACAAGTAAACGCACGCACACCTAAATTTTCTTGGAATTTAATTTAAACTAAATTGCTTGGTTTGATTGGTTAATTTTAAGGACAAGTTCCTTCGTTTCTTTTCTGTTTACCGAATTTCAATTAATTATGTTTGCTATAATAACACCCGTGCACGGTGTTGTTTAATATTATATGCATAGAAAATAGTCTGGCCCAAGGTATCACTGAAATGCAGAAGAAACAGAGTGGGTGAAAGTACAGAGCCATGAGAAACTCCCGCGTTTACTAACAGGTACCTACTGCAAATCACATCCTTGAACAAAGAGACGAATTCTGAAAAAGCCAAAGATCCTCTTGCACAAACTTTCAGGAAGTTCATATGCCAGATGTTTAGAGAGATGTCTGCGGTGCAAAACCCTGCCTAGGTCAAAACTTATCGCTAGGATTTCGCCGTGCTTATCAATGGCATCTTCCCAGCGGTGTATGCCAGAAGATCACCCCTCGATAAATTCTAGCGAAACCCGTATTGACGATCATTTAACAAAGAAAGATCCTCTAGGAAGTAGTTTAGATGGGTGTTGATGATCTGCTCCATGGCCTTGCACGGCACTGATGTTATGGCAACAAAAACAATAACTGTTTAGGGTCTTAATTGTTTCCTCAATATGATTCAATGTGTTTCTTTATTAAGTAGGATACGTTTATAGTATAATAAAAATCTTGTCGTTATCTAATTTAAATATTCGGACAAATCCTCTCATTTTTATATTTTGTACATGCATCCGAATTCGGAAATATTCTGTATCCTTAAATTACAATTATAGCATGAGAATTTTCAAAATGGAGTTTTTGGCGGGATCCTGAAAGGCATTTTGTGGTTTTTATTTTTAATTCATTTATTTAGGTTTTTGACCCTATATTATGTAATGTTGGTGGCGTTTTGCATGATATAGTTTGGTTTTTATGCATATGTGAAGTGGATTATAAGTATAAGCCAAGAGCATGCATTCTGGGATCCCACAAAAATTCCCTAGATCGTTGTAACAAGACGGCCACCATCTTGTTACACGCCACTTTGTATATAATGTATATTACTACGAAAGTTTGAAAACGTTGACGCTGGAAAATTTTACTTAAGACTTTAAAACATTGACACTGAAAACCTCAATTTGTATAATGGAAAATGTTATGAAGGCTTAAAAACATTGACACTGACAAGTACTTTTGTGACGTCAAAAAAAAAAGAAGAATGTTCAAAATGCGTCCCAAATACACTAAGCACTACTAAGCAGATACCTAACCAGTGGATTCCATGTAATTAATTTAATGTCTAAAGTTATGTCTCTAATTTAAAATTATAATAAAGATAATTATGAACCGTGTTATTATAGAATTAATTGACCGTAATGGTTAATTTATTACTTTTTCATGTGTGTGTGTGTGTGTTTATGTGTGTGTGTTAATATTATTCAATTTATGTTTAGCATGTTTTGTTCTTAAGAATAAATGTTTTCTTTCTTTCTTATTTAAAAAATCAAATAACGCATTTACGTGTTTTCAGCCGTTTCTACTAAAAAAAAATTGTCAAAACATATACCAGTATATATGTATATCCCCAGTTTAGTAGTACGCAGATTACATACGTGTTTTGGTTATTATTTGACTATAATATTTTTCTCGAAATTTTATATTTTTTATAGGTGGCCACAACCTCACATGATGATGTGGCCCAAGACGGTTACAGTTTATTTTGATACAATGTAAGGAAAAGGTATATCTATACTTTTTACTACTTTTAACAACCAATTTAGTTTAGTTGCTCAAATAAAAGCGTCAGCCCTAGTTATTATCTAAGAAACTCCGTTGTTTTTTTTTCGTAAAGCGTCAACGTGATAAGTTTCCAAACAAACAGACATTAATTATTACTTTTAACTTCCTATGTGTTATGGTACAATTAGGTACTTACATTAAAAAATCGAAACAACCAGCTTTTGCTACTTACATCAATTAATAATCCGAGAGTTTTTTTTGGAAAATTGTTTTAAACTCTTTAAGTATATGTTGAAAATAATAATACATATGAATAATATTTTTTTTCATTAATACAGCATAAAAAGTAATTTAAAAATGTTTTTTAATCTATATAAAAAGTACATAACAAAAACGATGCATTATGGTCCCGTGACGTCAACATTCATGTTATGATAAAGTTCAAATAAAATTTAAACTTGTTATTGCCTGTCTTCTGCATGTGTTTTGCCATACACTACACAAAAACATCTAAACAAAACAAATTTTGTTTATAGTAACATTTCTCCTGCTTTATAGGTGTAGCTGGCGTGTAAATTCGGCATAAACATCTTCTGGCACTAGTACCATAAAACACCATGTCAAAAATGGATTCAGATGTAGAAGACATGCTTTCGATTCTTTAAATTATAAATTTGGTATTGAGGAATGGAAAACACAGATTTCGCTTTCGAGACTTGTCGACTATTTGGTCTGATAATCCCATCAATTATTTCATCGTATATTATATCACATGAAAGTTTATTTTATTCTCAATCTAACCGTATTAGGTTGCGTTATTAAAAAGTTAGCCGCATCCATAGTTGCCTAGATTTTAAATGTAAGTACTATTCCAACATAAACAACGATTTTCGTTAAAATTTTGTTTCTCGAATGGCGTGTCTTCTGCGCATTTTGTCATTCACACTAGGTACACAAAACTTTGTTTCGCTACACACTTTTGTTCATCCAGCTTTGATAGCTTGGTGTCTGGACTTGGAAAGAAGGCATCTAAATATATTATGAGAGCAGACGCGTTATAATGCCAGTTACAATTATCATAGTAGGTAAGTTTTGCCTTCGATAGCAATCATCATATTATCGTTGCCATAATCGTACACCGCCTATTAATTTCTCTTTATCGTAATCGAAGGTAATTATGCATGCACACACATGCATGCAGGTAATTATGGTAATCACAATGCATGTCTACTAATGGAAAACACAACACTAAATCGACTAAATCAGGGCAATTAAATATTAGAATGTTCTCTAAACCATGAAATGAATGACCGTGGACATCTTTAACATATGCAAGAAAACACAATGTCTTGATTAAACTCACTAACCAAACAAATCATGCGCCGAAGTAAAATAAACAACACTGCACTTATAAATATAGAAATCAGGAGTGTAAAATTTTGATCAACAAACCACAAACCCGATAATTATGTCAAGTTAAACACTAAAATCATTAGATCAGATAATTTATATAGAAATGTTTTAATACAGTAAAACAAAGGGATGTAGTCCACTACTTTACACAATAAAGTATTATACGGTCAACCGAAGAACCGAATACTCAGCCGAAACTGCGTATTCGCAGCGCAGTGACCGCAATTGTCACTCCGCCGATAAAAACCGGCGCGGCGCGGCGCGGCGTCGGCAAGCGGGACGTGGTGGGTGGGACGCTACAGTTTCGAGTTTCTAGCCGCTGAATCGCATTTATTTTAAAGACCCCTCTTCACGTTCACCTGCATTTGGCGAATAGAGAAGATGACCAACATGTAGAGCGCTTATTTGCCTGCATTCGTAGGTATTTGCCTGTATTCCTCGATATTCATCCACTATCCGTCTTTTATCGGTTTTGGAGCATGAATCAAAGGAATTCGGACAAATATTCGTGACACCCTCTACACGTTCGTCTTCCATCCATTCCGCGTTCAACCGCAGGACTGTGTGGATGTATTTTTAATGGACTATACAGTGCATTACGCGAAGAGAATTAAGTCAATTAAAACTTGATCCACAGAAGACACCTTCAAAGATTGGTATTTTAAATCGAAAATGTAAAATATTTTTATAGCTTTGAAAAACTGAAATGTTTTTTATCTATGTGGGATGTGTGTCAAAAGTGCTCAGAATAAAGATCCTGTAATTCTTTAAATCTTCTTTTATTTAATATTTATAAATTATAATCGAAATCGTAAAAACACTTATTCATTGTTCAACCAACTTGACAGATCTCCTTTGTTGCCAGGAAAAAATTAAAAATACCTATATTACTCAAATGTTGCTGTGTTAGAATGTTCTATTCTCCCACATCTATATCTATAACATAAAAAATAGTATAAAAGAAAGTCGCTATCCGTGTCTGTTAGTCTGTTTCTTCGCTTATTTTATTGTAAACCACGCAGCGGATTTTTATACGGTTTCACAGCTTTTTACAGAAGGTTTGCATATTATATTATCACAATACGTCATTCATTAAGTTAAGGGGGGATTTTTTTTTAATCCAATACAGTATTAATTCTTATTTACATAAATATGTTATTAGCCTTGGGCAATTGCTCTGTAAATACTATCATTTAATTTAATACTGTAACGGATATCACAGATTTAAAATTGCAGCGAAACAGTTGTCTGGGAATCCGTGGCGCGCTGTTATCGCCACCTACGTTGCATCGTGAGCTAAGCGCTCTTTTCGCACGATGAAATATCAATACGAAAGCTATAAACTGTAATTTAAACATAATTGTCAACAAAGTAGTAAGTTACACCCGTGCGAAGTGTATATTTCACAGATTTAAAAAGTGCAAATTAGTGTTCATAAACACCACTTATTATTTTCCGCCTATGTAGAGGCCTTATTGTCAGGAAATACGTTATCTGGGAGAAAAGATCACTATTTATTTTACAATTACAAAGAAAACTTACAGCTAAAAGAAAAAATATATAATAAAAGAAGATAATTCTGAAGCCCATTTAAAAGTTTACACAAATAGACGAAAAGTTAGATTTATATGTGGTAACGCCTTCTCACGTTTCATATATTACCTACCATCTCCCACCCCCTCCCCCGTCGTGTACGATTTGTTACCGACACCACTCTGCCTTCGTCACGCGCTCGCACAGTGGGCGAGATTTTTTATTGCTCACACGCACCCCGCTGCAAGACAACCAGGAGCAGATTTGCCGATACGTAGCAGAACCAAATCAGGTCAGTGCACGACGTCCTTTTTCCTTCCCATCGCATCCCCGCGCCAAAGTTGCATACTTTAGGGCACTTCGCGTGTCCAATATGTATAGAATTACAATTATATCAAGGGTTACCAAATTTTCTCAACTTTATTTGCATTACTTAATCTTTTAAATGATGAGTATACGCAGCGCAATCGCCTCGACTCGATGTCTACATTCTGACAAAAATACGTAAATGAACATAAACGAACGTGTGGATGCATTAGACGAATAAAGGCGAATAACTACTAATGCGTATTTGGCGAATACAGGCGAACGTCAAGAGACCGCTTGATATTCTACACGAATGTAAAGTTCAGCAGTTGAAGCGCTTAAAATTACTTGCATTCGTAGCACTGACCTGTATGCAATATGATTTTTGTATGTTGTTAAATTGGAACTTGGAAGGTTTAATTAGGGTTGTAACACCACCGTTGTGCATGCAAAATTCTCTGTGTGCAATTGTTACGTATTAGGAAATTAAAAAAAAAACATTGTTTAGGGACAGGTTTACTAGCTGATTTGCTAGCGTTCCAAGTATTACTCTACTCTATGCTAGCGGTCCATTACACTGCCAACGCCCATTTAATCTTCTCTGATTGACAGTTTTCAGCGTCCACAAGGGGGCGCTATGCCCACTTTGAGAACAATGGATGTAGCTAATACTGGATGCGAAGATTAATTTTTGAAGGATCATCAGCGATTGAATCTTTAGCTTCATATTTTTTCGAGACGATTTATTGAGCGTTCAAAATTCCTCGGAACCTTTTTTTGTCCTTCACCATCAATCAGCGTATGACACTTTTAAATACATTTGTCATGTTGCCTTTTCTATAAATTTTACGTTACTTAGCCCTCTACAATGCATAATTTTGGCGGCGTATTGCGTGCTACAGGTAGTGATATGTACAAAGGCTGGTTTTCTGTACCAGTACGTCATATTAAATAGCATCAAAGACCAATTTCTTTACCAGCGCTAAGACATAGTATATATAATATATAATTATTGATTTCATTGTTGGATGAAGATACATTATTTACATATTTATACTTTTATTAATATTTGATGTTTTATAATATTACTGAGTCATTTGCTTCTAATAATTTTCATTCAATCAATTTGGGACTATGGGCAACTTGCTCTGTCAAAACATTATTTATATATCTATATTTAATAACGGCGATGTTTATTGAGATAAGTAATGTATTTGTTCATAATTTATAAAATCATATTTGAATAATATTTAACTGAAAATTTGGTATTTGATTATATTAAGTTAAGCTTGTATGATTTGATCATGTTGTGTGTCATGATAACATAAGTCGTAGGTAGGTACTTTATCTACCAATACGTTCTTTAAACAAGAAATTTAGTATTTAATATTTGTTTATTGAAGATAACAATTATATGCAATAAGTACTTATAAATTCATATATAAATGTGGGATGTGTGTCAAAAGTGCTCAGAATAAAGATCCTGTAATTCTTTAAATCTTCTTTTAATTAATATTTATAAATTATAATCGAAATCGTAAAAACACATATTCATTGTTCAACCAACTTGACAGATCTGTCCTGTTGCCAGGAAAAAATTAAAAATACCTATCTTACTCAAATGTTGCTGTGTTAGAATGTTCTATTCTCCCACATAAATGATATTTCAATTTTAATTATTAATATTTTATAAAATTTGGATATGTTTTGTTTTAAGTTGTTATTTGATCATGTTGGCACTACTGATATTGTAAAGAAGAGAGCGTAACGTGGAGTCTGGAGATGAGCTCACTTTTGTATTGAGTTTACTACAATAAACATTGTTCTGAAGCGCCTACAAGTTTCCTTGGTTACTACCATCTTGCCGAATCGATACTAATTACAATATTTTGGTTATTATGCATACGTGAATTGAATTATAAATAATAACAAGGAACATGCATTAATTAGGTTGCCACAAAAACTCCCTGTCGGAACAGTTGTGGGAATTTTAAAATCTTAAAATTAGAAAAAAACATTATATCTACTCGTATTTACCCAGGTGACATTGGCAAAATATATACAGATTCCCATTAAATAAGAAAAAGGGTTACGTTTTCTTCCTAACTTGGAAATTAGTCCTCTTTATTGAAGAACATTATTGCTATTATCGAGTGAATATAGAGTGTCCTTGTCTTAAAACGATTTTAGTATCTTAACAAAATGGTGGCTCCCTGGTTACAACTTTTCAGGGAGTTTTTGTGGCATCTCAGAAATCATAGTCCATGTTATTATTTCCAATCCACTTCACGTGCACAGTAACCAAGCTTTATTATAATAAATAATACGCTTTATTAATAATTTTGTATACGAAATGCCACCCGTATTACACAATATAAGGTCAAACAACACAAATGTAAGAATAAAAATCAAAAAACTACTACATGATAATTTCAGATCCCCCAAAACCACTAAGGGTTTCTTGCTGGCTCTTCTCGGTGACTGGAATGTTCTCCAAACCGGTGGCAATGTTTTCACACTCATAGCCTAGTGAACACGTGACCTGGTTTTGGCATCATAGTTATATCGCAGTTTGCGTCATATTTACATAAACCTTGCATATGATGTAGACGTGATATTATAGATCGTATGTTCACTGGGAAGCGCCTTTTGAATAAAGTATTTTTGGGTATGTAATCCTTCGAATGAGCTTGTAATGTATCATGTATCGTGCTGATCATGCATAATGTATTTGATAAATTATAATTTCAAGTGATAATCTAATACTATTAGATGAGTAATAAATATATATGTAATTGGTTTCTTGGAAACGGCTTCTAAGATTGGGATGATATTTCGTACCTATTTAATCAACTAATGCATTTCATTCCTAGTTCAAGTATCTAATTAGGTGCTTTTCTTTAAAATACCGAGCAAAGCTCGGTCGGCCAGGTGTTATATTATTATGTGGACATTCACAAACGAAAGTGGAATGTATGTTAACTGGTTAGATATACCTATTGACTATCGGCCGTTTCAATAACCTATCTATCCGTTGTTATATTTACCAAAAATAAGCAAAAATATAACCTTCTGTTCTTACTTTTTTTCAATTACCTATCTATAGGTAGATAGTTTTTTGTATCTACATAATAAATATATCTATATCCTATAGCTTGAATAGATAAGAGGGAAGCCGTTAACTGTTTTATGTTAAAGATAGTGATACAAATATGTATATACTAATCGAGGACAGTAAACCCAGTCATGTTATTGAAAACGACCGTAGATATATTGTTTAGGTTGGTATCTAGGGATGACATCATCAGACGCTCGCTTCGTTATGGTCGTCACATAGAGTTATAAATTCACGTGACTTTTTAGTTGTCTCCTTTTCAGATTATATTATTTATACTTACTTTGATTCCTTTTCCATAACTGCTTGAGGAAACTTTAGACTACTTGTCGTGCTAAAATTAACGTCAAAAGTTTTTCCGATAAAGATGCGGACGATATTTTGGAACTATTGTACATTGACCTCATTAGCCTAGTGGTCGTAAGCGCGACTGCTATGATCGAGATCCTGGGTCGATTCCCAGGTAGATCAAAATGCAAATTCTTCAGTAACAGCTCGGAGTTTGGCTTTGTGCCCGATTAATGGCACTATGCTCGTCCCATATTACATGGTACGTAAAAAACACACACGGCGAATTATGGGTGTACATTTAGTACCTACACCTCTGCCAACCCTTCGGGGATACAGGTGTGATGGTATGTTATGTTAGAAAACATCGATGAATATCGATTATGTCCTTACTTTAATTATTTCAGTGATGAAGAATCTATCTAAAGAATCTATAAAGTACCAATATACGACGTGACTAATCCAACTAGTCCTCAAACTAGTAGTTTGGTAACCTATTACCAAATCTTAAATTAGTGATTGTTGTCAAAAATCATTAAATAAACTTGACAAATAAAATACGAAGTTACGGGTACATTTGTTTTTGTTTTCAATACGTAACTAAAACGAGTGACGTCACATTTGACAGTTGTCTACTTGGCTTGGTCACTTAGGTAGTACCTACTTTAAAGTTTAATTACTGAGTGGCAAACGAAAATTTTACAATGTAGAATAATTTCAAACTTAATTTAAATAAAAACGTTTATGTTGTACGAAATATAACGGACACAAAAATTATTTATTTTATTTATAAAAAAAATACATACAGTAATAACAATACAACTTTATGTTAAGACAGAAAAAATACACATTGCATAACACAGGAATTCAAAATGCCAAGGTTTTCGGTTACATCGCTGTAGGTATTTTTATTCGCTAAATAAACAATCAACAATATACTAATTATAATTCCCCAGAAACAATTAAAATTAACATAAAATTATAACGATTTTTTATTAGAAAATAGATTTTCGATGGTCCCAACATTCATTGTTTTAATGTGTATATGGCAAAATAATAGATAAAAATCTATTTGCAATCCGTAATATATATGTCACAGGATAATAGTAAAATCCGTTAGTTTATAAACAAGTTTTTTATTAGTCAGATTGTAAACTGTCTTTAGATTGTGAACTGACACCTAAATTTGCAATCCCACGATTACATTTCCGTAGATTACATTAGACAAATTGTATGACTAGAAATTATTGATTCATTCGTTTATTAATGGTCGGCTGAAGATAGTAAGATTTAAAAATGTATAAAGACTGGATCACGATCAGTTAATATACCTACGGAAATATATCCGTGAGGTACCTAGATTACAATAAGCCAAATTATTAAAAAGGAAGCAAAAAAACCCCAGTTGTCATAAAAACACTTGCTTGATTTAAAAAAATATTTTATTCTTGCTTAATAAACGATTCCCATACGTCTGACTCAAATATTACAAAGCCTATGTCGCTCCCACAGTTCAGTCGAATCTAAAGACACCTCGTATGCTGAAATCTATCAAGTCGTTTAGGCTACAGAGCGTGTCAAAGAAAGAGACATATAAAACATACTGCCGAAAATCATAACCCTTCACTTTTCGCAGTCGGATAAAAATTAATAAAAGTTAAAATCAACCAATAGTTTACAATGTAACTAGATTGTATATAAAACTAACGCGTAACGGTTCGTACAATAATTATCCGGTGACATCACGTAGGTGACATATAATATGTAGATAATTGTCGATTTTTTTTAAATGGCAATAAAATTGTTTGTATTTTTTTAGTTATTGATATTTCAAAAATGTGAAAACTTTATGTAACCAAAGTAAATATACTTGTTTCCCCAAACGCTCTTAATTATTATGAC
The DNA here is from genome assembly GCA_033032175.1 of Saturnia japonica. NCBI lineage: Eukaryota > Metazoa > Arthropoda > Insecta > Lepidoptera > Saturniidae > Saturnia > Saturnia japonica. Next base: position 4,473,277 of record CM065317.1, read on the forward strand.
TTACATAATTGTATAATTTATAATTAATTATTATACACATAAGTTTATTTTAACGTTTGGACGGATAATACAAACCCTTTACGTTACCTATTAAACTCGGTACGGTAAAAGTATACCGTGGGTAGGTATGTGATGTAATAATGAAAAGAGATTTAATTAAAAAAAAATTATTCGAAATAAATCTTTAGGGCCTCTGTCCACTGTAACGTATCATACACAACTCAGGTAAAAAAATATTCTCTCCATGAAAATAATATAAAACAACGCTCAGTGACCATAAGCGTTCCATGACCAGACCAACTGTGCCAGACCGTCAACAAATCCACGTCTAAGAGCGGCCACATACAATCGGAATTCCGTTTCCAACCATTGACGAAATTTCGAATCGGAGAAAAGTACGAACGGAAAAACTATGATTGTGATAGGTCCATAGATTTGTATGGATTTACTGCGTTCGAAATCCCGATTCGATATTTACCTTAAATTAAACACTAAATTTATATCAAAACTATCACTGTCGTAAACCTCGATATTTACGCATACATCTTCTTCAACTCCTTTCTCAATATCTTCCCCGATGCAGTCTTAGGAATGTCGTTAACGAACATAACTTCTTCTATCTTCTTATAAACCGCTACTTTACTAGCTACGTAATCTTGAATCTCTTCTTCTGTTGTCTTCTGTCCATTTTTACGAATTATGAAAGCTTTCGGTGCTTCGCCGTAGAATTCGTGCGGTACTCCGATTACTGCCGCGTCCTGAACTGCTGGGTGGGAGCGAAGCAAGCTTTCCAATTCAGCTGGAGCTACTTGCATTCCTTTCACCTGGAGTTAATTATCTTTATAATTTTATTATTTACTAAAATTTTAGTTAAAAATAATGTGAACAGATATTTGAGCAGGCCGGCATGTGAAATTTTGAAATATTTACATGAAACATCATACATCTGTAAGTAATAATTTTCACCATCACACAGAACTAAAAATATAGTAATTATATGTTGAATTAATTTAGCATGTTACACATTTAATAAAAGTGTAAAACAAGAGTATTTCAAATGTATAAAAAGTACATTAAAACAAAAATTGTAGCCAGCAGCTTCATAGTTTATACTGCGTTTTCTAATCCCACAGAGTAAATTGACAATTACTAACTAATGTCAAACTTGAAAATAATGTTGCCACATTTTTGTATAGTGTTGTGCTAGCGTACATTTTACGTCACAATTACTTGAATTTTAACAACTTAAATTCTGAACTGAGGGTTTGTATTTATTAATTGAAATATTTTGTGTTGCTATATACCCGATAATTTACTATTAGCATTGCATAATTCAAAGAACAAATTACAAAATTAAATGCTTCGGTTGACCAACGAGATTTGCCATTTTGTCTGTCTTAATCGGCCTTCACATTTGGAGGGTTCATTGTTTTTCAGAAAAATTTGTCAATAGTGTCAATAGTTATATTTACTCGTACGGTTATACGGTTAGGTTCGATCGGTGTCATTACTATTTAAAAACACAATAAAGTAGCAACACATGAAATAACCTTTTTCTCCGTGGGAATACATGAAAACGCACTGTAGACTTTTTTACGATGTCAGCGAGCATCGTAAAAATTAATTCTCGTCATTTTTTAATAACTTAAATATTTAAGAAAAAATCTTACTTTTATGAGTTCCTTTATTCTATCAGTGATGAAGAGACCGACTCCGGGCTTGTAGTAACCCAAATCTCCAGTCTTAAAATAACCATCCTCGGTTATGGAATCTCGCGTCGCGGTCGGATTCTTGTGATATCCCTTCATTATGGTAGGACTTTTGATGTACATCTCACCTTGCTGAACAAATATAATTACAGAATATAACTCCTAGGTACCAATTTGCAATTTTCATTTCAGAACTTTGATAGGTTATTAGGTTAGATGTTTTAAATTAGATTTTGGATGGATTAGAATTTAATAAATTTTGAAGCACTGTTGACTAAGTCATAGCACCGTATATGTACGGACACCGCGTCAATCCATGTAAGTTTAATTCCTCATAATGAGCCCGAGCTTGCAGTGAACCAAAATACATATTGTGATAAATCCATAGTGATTTTCTAATGCTCACCTGGCCGACTATCACCCGCAAGTTGATAATCTGTCGCCAAACACCTATAGGTGTCTTCCGTGAGCTTCACTTGGAAGTAAGTTCCCTTAGCATCTTACGCCATACCGTCACTTATCATCGAGTTATATTGTGTTCAAAAATTAAAGCATATAAAGAATTTTGGAAAATGGAAATTGGAAATTGGATTGGATGGAATGCGACATTTGATTCTTAACAAAAATTAGTACAATAAAACTTAATATTTCGCAAATGTATCCCTGGATCGAATGATTTTCAAACTCCCGGAATACTTTTGAACGACTTATCCTGCGACACCTCACAAGATGGAATAGACGAGAAAAAAGCATTTCCACTTTACGCATTTTGTAAACGTTTGTTACCATAAACAATTTTTTCTAGAAAGATTTTATTTTACCATTTTATCGGCGAGAATAATATGTATGCCCATTACCCATACCAATTTACAGCTTTCTAGTAAGTAGGTATGTACTAAGAATCTCTGAGGCACAGCGTGAACACATGGAGAAACTAAAACCTACAATATATAATGCAAAATACTTATGGTTTACGTGTTTCTTTATATAATTAAATTTAAAATTTGAATGAATTGACTAAACTCAATATTGTATTTCTCAGACCAAAAGTGTCGTAATGCCTATTTATTTACCTATTTTTTTCTTCTTCATATTTGTCAATTTTAATAAACATTAATTTAAAAATAACAACTTACTTCACCAATGGGAACTGGTTTGCCTGTAACTGGGTCGACAAACTTTAACTTGTTATTGGCCATTGGCATTCCACAAGCCGAATAGTCTACGTTTTTAGTATTCTTGAAAGTAGTAGTTCCCAGAGACGTTGTTTCTGTTGCTCCGAAACCCTGATTGAACTCGATGTCACGCTGAAATTAAAGCAAAAGAGAATTAGCTAGACCGATGATTATTATAAATAAATCAGTAATGCAGACTGCCTCGCCGAGCACGTTGTACCGTCTGTATCATGGTGGGTGTTCTGAAAAGCTGTTCAACTTTTCTCCCTCTCCACAACAGAGCCACACACGCTGTTCTTCACAGTTTTACCGTACCGTAAACATCCGTTCATACCGTAATAAACCGTTAAAACCATTTCCCGACTAGTGTGTCCCCTCCTTAAAACATCGGTCCTTCAAGCGTAACGAAAAGTATTTATAATGGTTGCCATGACAACTACGACGGTCGATGGATCGCCCATCAATCAGTGGCCGCCGTCAATTTGCCGAGCTATTGATATATAAGCTATATAACTATAAAAGAATCAAAACTAGAGAAATGTTATGTTGTTTAGGAGATGCTTCAAGCCAAACATTGATTGATTGATTGAGATGTTTAGGGGTCCGGAACTCCTCCCCCTTAGTCTATCTAAGCTGAACTGCCAATATTCACCGTATTCGTGAAATAAATTTACTATAGAACAAAATTGTAATTTGCAATTGAATTTTTTTATCAGCGTTTAGGAGCTCTGCTTTGTTATGGTGAGAAGTCTAGGTAAATAAATAACCTACTTTGGACTTTTCTCGTATTGCTTGAACATCTGAGGCAGACAATGGAGCGGCTCCGCAAACTACATGCCTCACGTTACGGAAATGATCCGATGTTACGTCAGGATGTTTTCCCAGTAAAATAGCTGTGAATAAACAAACGGAATACGATATTATCATTCAATATTTCCCTTTTTAAATCGATTTAATACGCTTGAATGACTATATAGACATCTATAAAATATCAAATTTATTTTTGAAAAAAAAAAAAAAAATGTGTAAAGGATTCCATGCCTACCCGTCTGTGCATATTTACAAAGCTGTTAAATAGCAATAATATTAAATATTAATATAAATATTATTTTGAAAGTGCCAATAAGTTTATTTTTATTTTTTGTCTATGTTGTTAGTCATTAAACAATCTGTCAAGTGCTAGTCGAACTCGTAGACGGGTTCTGTTACACCACATGTATAAACTATAAGGCGTGACGAGTCTGACTCACACTTTGCTAGGTTTTATTATTCCTTGTTTTATATTAAGGTTTGTACTATAATTAGACCAAGTTTGACTCTTGTATGTATTATCGTTTTTACAACAGAGCAAAAAAGAAAAAACGTATTTTTTATATTCGTAATAAGTTTAGCGTTTTGCCACAATCTCACCTGCCTAAGCTTAAGAAATGGTGGAACTAGATCTCAAATGCAGCTCCCAGCGCTATAGGTACTTGGCGATAGATTTTCAACTTGAGGGTGGTAGCTAGCCAGGCGGGTATGAAAAAATACGCTACCACCATGCTATGGTTTCATCACAATGTTTTCCTTCACCAAAAGGTTAGGCCTACTATAGGGGTTCGAACTCATGACGATAAACGCGATGTTTTCTTCTTCCTCTTGTTTTGGCGCCGCAAAAAACACTTGGTAGTGTCAATGTTTTCAAGCTTTCGTAAATTATTCCAATATACAAACTGGAGTCTTCTGACAAGATGGTGGCTCCCTTATCAGAACTATCTAGGGAGTTTTTGTCACATCCAAAATTCATATTTTCCACTTTATATTTATAATCCACTTGACTTATACACAACAGCCAAACTATATCGCGTAAAATGCCACCAATAGTACACATAATATGGTCAAAAAACCTAAGTTAATGAAACAGAAATAAAGATCACAATTTGTCACTTCAAGGTTCCGCCAAAACTTCAACGCGAAGTCACGAACCTCATGCACCAGGTTCAACAACTGCCACAGAGGCATGCATAGGTGTGTTGCGTTCTGCAATCAGCCAGTGTTTATAATATCCAGCTGCCAAAAAGCTTTTAGCCTGGCGGTATGATCGCCATTGTTTTTCTACTATGCTTACCATTATGTTATTTTGTCGTGCTACTATTGATAAGGAGGTCCCTCCTTTTTGAGAACGGAACCCTAAAAATAAATGTTTAAAAATGTTATAATTATTATTGACATAATTTATCTTACCTACTGGTGGCACTACATAAAGCAAGGTAGCCTCTTGAGTCTTCAGTATGTCTAAATACAAACTTGCTGAGAATTTGGCCATAGTGATTAATTTACACCCCAAAGGAATATGACCAATGAGTCCGACCACCAAGCCGTAAATATGAAAGAACGGTAAGAAGCTTGGCAGAATTTCTTGACTTTGACCTGGAATATTAAACGATTTGAATTAATATTTTGCAAATTACAGAATATAAATAATAGAACAGTTGATTAGTAGAAATTGTCAAGTAAGAAGAAAGCGTTATGCCCCCTCCATACTACTTTGTCCTCTCTCTCTCTCTATGTGTTTCTTTCTATTATATACAAGTGAGCGTGCGTGTGCGAGTATCAGATTCGAGCAGACGAGCATCGTGCACGGCCGGTTTAACACATCTTTATTTTAATTTGAGAGTAATTACTGTTAAATCAAGTAAATCGACACACCTTAAGGCAATTTTACATACAATCCCACATAAATAATTAAAAGTACTAAATTACCTAATTGAAATTAGTAAATGCCCGCGATTTCATTCGCATGAAAACGCTGTTCATATTCCACGAGTACTACTTATCGTATCTAGGCTGTCATTTATTTTCTTTAATTCTATTTTTTTTCCTTCTTCGTGTTCGAAAATCGAAAGCAGGCGACTGCCGGTAAACTATATTAAATACAATAATTCGTTCGACTCGCACGCACCGTACACTAATGTCATTATTTTAAGAACGTTCCCAAAAAATCTTCAAAGTAACACAATATTATGAAGCAATGATGGCTCATTGATAGCGTGACCGTACATCGTGTCTATCGATGTGAGTTCGAATCTCTACAAGGAACCTAAACTTTTGGTGAAGGAAAACATCGTGATGAAACCAAACTACTGCCTAGCTAGCTACCACTCTCAAGTTTAAAATCCATCGCTTAACACATATCGGCAGTTCTGGTATTCCGGCAGCTGTTTTTAAGAGCCTGTCCTCCCAATAGGTTGAGCGTATTACCATCTTGGTCAATAAAAAAAGCGTATTTACACCAAAAAGTAAATAATTTAAGCTTACCATCTGAAAGCCTCGGGAAACACGATTCATCAGATTGCATACAAGTAATTCCAGCCAATAGATTTTTATAAGTAATTTCAACCCCCTTGGGAAGGCCCGTAGTACCACTTGAAAAAGGTATACAGGCGATGTCATCTTCCTTCTTCTCTATTTTATCCAATAGAGAAAGATCAACTTCACCGCTCTCTGCGATTTCTGAGTACCTGATCGCTCCATCAGGAACCGCTACCCTGGGGTTATCGATTACTACGATTTTAGAATTATTCTTTGAGTTTTTCAACCCTCTAACAACAGTATCGTAGCATTCTGGTATAGTCACAATTAATTTCGGTTCTGTGATGCTCACTTGATGGCTTATTTCAACTGAAATAGAATAATATAAAAATTATAACTATATTATGGACTAGTTGTGCCAGCGACTTCGCGTGCGTGGACTACAGAATGCCGTGGAATGGGTACACGCTACCCCCGCTTCCGTTTATATGCTTATTATGAGTGATCCTTAGTTTAAAGACATATATCTATGAGCATATGCTCTTGATGACATTTTTGTACCTTTTTTTAAATATCTACAATTATGTAGTAGGTACATAGTTTTTTCGAGCGGAACCCTAATTATTTTTCTAAAATAAAATTAGTCTAAGTAACTTATCCTTATAACATCAGCTATCTGCCAGTGAAACTCCCGTCAAAATCAGTCCAACCGTTTCGGAGATTACCCGGAACGAAAACACAAATAGACAGACAGATACACATTTTTTTTTTTTTGTTAAACGTATCGTATATATAATAATTTCATATGCATTTATAAAAAAGCTGTTATTTTGAAATTACAAACAGACACTTCAATTTTAATTATTGTATATTGTAATAATTATATTTTTATCAAAACCCGACTGGTTACAAATCGGCGAATAGTAATACATTTTAGCGGAATGTAACATTTAAATGGGTCAGTGAAGGGAATTATGAAAATATACCTATTAAATATAACTGTTACTTGGAAGAGTTGATTGTGCTATTGTATTCAAGTAAATGGCTGTTATTGTGGTTTTTTTTTAAATTGAAATTCAGCATTTTCGTTTAATTTTAGACAAAGAATTTCTTAACAACATTTATTGCTTTTTAAAATTATAACCTTCACTATCAATTAACGTAACAATTTTTTTTTTTTTTTTTTCTAAAAATGATTAGGTTCGATTCCCGACTTATTTATATGTTTTTTTTTAAATCTATGAATGCAGTTTTTTTTCTTTAAAATCGATATCATGGTTTTTTACAACATATTTCTCTATCTCTTATAGTTTCAGAGATCTCCTCCCTGACCCATATAAATAACACACTCTGTATATAAAAAAACTCGATTGCCGTGTGTTTTGTACTCTATTGCGTAATTAAAGTATTTTTATAGAGCTAGGATTTAAAAAAATGGGAGATATGAAGCCTTCGTATCTATTCCTGTAGATATATTAAGCATTTTAATACTACACAATTATATAAATGTGGTTATCATTCGACAAAACTGTCAAATAATCATTACTAGTAACCCAACAACTATTTCAATAATACTATAACTATAGAGTATGCTTAGAATTAAGATAATTATGTTATCTGGAATTACGGAGAAAAAAATTTGAACATTGCCATGACTTAGCAAAATTTATGTCATTATTTCGCAATTGTTGTAACATATGAACGTAATTAGCTATGCTTCACGGTAAGAATTTTGGATAGGATTTGCGTAAAATCCGTTCTTCATATGTTGAAAGCATTAGTTAGGCTTTGGCTAATAGATGTCGTTACTTATATTATACAAACTTTTACTCCATCTTTTACACTCTGAAGTATTCAATTTGAAGAAACTATGAAACATATTATCTTCGTTACTTTCTAACTGAATTACTAAATACCAATTTTCAGATAACACTTAAAAATGACGGATTGTCATACACTTTCATCCCCTTTTGCATCTCTTTAAGGGTTGGCAGTGTAAACGGAAACCGTCTAAAATTTTCACGATCCTAGTTTGGACTGTGCGTTGATGAATCAGTTAGTCAGTTAGACAGGACAATTATTTATAATATAAGTATAGTTTTCACAATTACTAAGTAATTTCACAGCGACCGATAAGGCCGAGAAATCGTCCACCAATTTTGTGAGATGAAAATACCAATGCACATCTTTCCAGACTGTACAAATTTGGTGTTATATATCATTTTTACAAACATACTCAACTAAATCTATGCTGTAATAAGTAAATAACTATAAAATAATTATACAATTTTAATTAGTAAATATACATGTAAATGTTTAATAACATTTTTAAACTTAGTTGCTTATAAAAAATTTGAGGGGAAAAAAAACAAACAAACTAGAATGTATATTCTAAACACAATTACAATTTTGAATGTAGAGTTAGGGGACTTTAAAAAATGTAATAAATAATAGTTTAGATATGCCAATATCCCAGTCTAGGTGGTAAAGATTAGTAGTTTTATCGCGAAATTTATCACGTATTATGATAAAACTTGAAGACGGAGACGATGTTTGTTCTTGTGATAAACTTGAGTGGCTTGGCCACACCCGGCCCGTGCGGCTGATACGTGTCATTAAACCTTACAGTTGATAATGACAATGTAACTTCAAATCTTTTTACACCTAACATTACAAGTACCTATTTACATTGTAATAGTTTAATACTATGCAATATACTTTATTGCACACTAAACAAAAAAAACATACATATAAATTATTCAGACATACATATATTAATTAATAAACATATATATAAAATCATTAACCACTCAATCAGTCCGTCAATTAATCACCTCTTTGCCTATTGCATATTTTAAGACAATCGGACATAAGGATAAAACTCCAGTCGTGCGTAGGAGCTCATACAAAAACACACTCACTCACGACACGCACACACCTAGTTACACATACTCTGTTCTTTAAACTTTCGCTTAGGAAACCTCTTTGAGAATGTTTTTCAATTGCAGCTTGTAGATGATTGTACAGTTCACAAGAAACGGTGACCAACGGTAACAGATGCCGTAGGCAGTCAGTCGTGATGTTATGCCGGCCTTTTTTAATGAAAGTACGGCAAAATAACTGCACTGTGCCTGATGGTAAACACAGTACAATCCAAAAATAAAGCATTACACACATATACAATTAAATAAAAAGTGTCAGTTTGGAATGTTAAAATAAGAGCTTTTTACTAAATGCATATGAAAGTCTAGACGATACCTATATTAAAAAAAAAAAAAAATCCGTCACGGGATGCGCAGAAGATGTGAAACATCGAAGGTCCTAAAGGATGTCCCGACAATTTCAGGGTCGGGGGTTAGTGGGGTTGCAGTGATTCATAATTCATAGTACATAATATATTCCATCATATAGCGTGGCGATGCGTCGCCACGGCCTGTATGGCTACGCCAACCATCAGGTTCAACCTCGCCTATAAATGCTTCACATAAAAAAAAATAATTTTTTTTTGCCTCTGTGTCTGTTTGTTCCGGCAAATCACCGCTAATTGGTTGGACTGATTTTGACGGTACTTTCAATGGTAGATAGCTGATGATATAAGAGTAACATAAGTTACTTTTATTTTGGAAAAATAATTAGAGTTACACGAAAATAAAACAATACTGACTGTTAATAGAAATGAAATAAAAATTCCGTTATCTTTAAAAGTGATCACGACATGCTAGGAATTCATTGCACTTATTATTGTTTACTGTCATAGATTAGGATGATAAATGTTTTTATTACTTCTTAGGATTTTTCACTTATAAAGAAAACGTCTCCAAACTGTATTTGTAGATACTAATTTCCTAAACCCATATTCCACGAAAATTTTTACAGATTATAAAAACATCCAAAGCATGACGTCAATCAAGCCTTATTATTATTATTAAGATTATAATTATAGTTGTATTCCAAATATTCCAATTTCAGTTCGAGACAGTATTAAAGTATTAAGTATCATTATAGATGTCACGACTTTCTTAACAATTTATCGATAACAACAATTAATGGACTTTAGCATCTAGTCTAATATTCACTTTGGACTCTTAGGAATTTACTGAAGATATAAAAAAAAAATATCAAAGTTTATTTAGGTGCCTCTTTATAAAATAAATGAGAGTGAATTTTACGATGACCAAACATAATAAGAAATGAACAAGACTTTTTTTTTTAGATCTGACTATACTGTTAGCCTTAGGGGCCCTGAAGCCGCTGCGGCTTTTACAGCTTCACCGAACTTGATTATGAACATGGCCAAAATATTACAACATGAAGTTGCATGCTAAGCATGCTAAGTGTTATTTTATTATGGTGAAAGCTCGATGATTTCTTTTTATGCTGCATCAGTGGCATCTAAAAAAATATAGTTTACAAATGTTGAAATCAATGTTGAAATGTTGAATGTAATTCATAATTGAAACGCTTTATTGAAACGAATAAAAGATGGGAGGTTACTCAATTCGAATGTTTTTTATATGGATTCTCAGCCATAACTTCTTTGTTTATTAACCGATTTGGATGATTCTTTTTTGTTTGACAGAGAATACCTCAAGGGTAGTCCCATTTTAATTTCATTGGCATTGGACCTTCAACTTCAAAGGTACACAAGGGAATTCTTCAAAATCATTGACTTTGGTTTTGGTTTTCTTTTTTGTTAAAAATTGTCCTATTATGGTGAAAAATTATTACAGCATATTTTTTAAATACTGAATTGAGGGTTCCTATTTATTAATTTAAATATTTTGTGCTATTCAACATATCCGATCATTTACTATCATCATTAAATAATTCAATAAACTATAAAATAAAATGGGGAACAACTGCAAAAAAATACACAAAAGAGAACTCTTTTGTTGACCCACGAGAGATGCGAATTTGTTCCCCATATTCGGCCTTCACATAATTATGATGGGATCAATCAACGTTGGTTGAAACAATCTTGTCAATAGGTACCTATAATATCTCATACGGGTTTACGATTAGTACCGATTGGTCACATCGCTATTTTAAAAACACAATACACTAGCAACACATGAAATTTCATTTCACTGTGTGGGAATAAAAAACGCACTATAGACTGAAAACGAAAAGCTCTGACAAGTGATAAAGTAAATATAAAAAATCAAAAAATAAATATATTTATTGAATCGGTACATTGATGGTATTGTCTCTGAAGGTAAGCACAACACAACCCAAACACAGCGGTGACCACCGAATGATCTAAATCCAACGGCGGTCACCGCTGTCATGGCAGCCTGCATAAATATCTCTCAGTGGTCGCCGATATTTTTGGATTGTATTATAATATATTATACTATCCGTCACTTTGTCGTGCTTATAATAACAAAAAATCAGCTACGATTTTAAGAAGTTTCTTTTTGTTTTTGTCTTGTCTTACGAATGACAAATGTCTTACGACACATGAATAAAACGCAAATAATATTACATTTAATCATAGACAAATAATTGGTTGAAGCTGGCGCTACAAAAGACAACCGATAATTAATCTATGATTGTACAAACATATAATAAATTATCAATATTATTTTATTGATATGTAGTTTTCAGTTTTTACTCAAGTGGTTTAATTTTCTTTACTATTGAATGTACAGATAATTAATAAATATTGTTAATTTCAACCTTACATTCTTTATAAATAGGGTTGATTGTCGTCAACACACAGCCGGCGTGCATCGTGCCGAAGGCGACGACGGGGAACTCCGGACAGTTTGGCAGAACGATCGCCACCACATCACCGGGTTTCAGGCCGATTTTCTTCAATAACGAAGTGGCGAATATTGATATGTTATTTTGCAACTGTTGGTAGGTGTAAGCTTTTTTAGTCTCTGCGCTTTCCTGAAATACAATTTTTTTGAAGTTAGAGGTATTTCTAAAAAATACTGTAGCAATAAGTTTACACAATGAAGTTGATTGCCAAACCTTTCGTGTTATTGTGGTGAAGAAAGACACTCTCGATGTTAATTTTTTCAAATAATGTTGTATTAGTTTCAACAAGTTTACTACAAATATTGTATTGTATTAGTGTCATCTACAAATAAACTAAAAATATTGAAATCAATTCTGATGAATGCTCTTTGATTGGCTGTGTATTTCATAATTGTGTAGCTAGCTAGATGTCAATTTTTAGATTTTTGACCACTCCTCTTTGAACAATGCGCGCGCACATTGTGACAATAAAAAGCCTACACTTGTTTGTTTACATATCTTGTTTTATTGTTTGTTTTTTATCGTTATAGGTTTAGCTTTGTGGCTACAATCTCACGTGATTTTAAGCGACGATGTGGCCCAAGTTAGACGGCACGCTAAGCCTAGTGGAAGACTGGCTCCCAAGTACAGCTGCCGGAACATACCTATTGGTGTTTGGCAACAGATTTTCAACTTGAGGGTGCTAGCTAGCCAGGCATGTTAAAAAAAGGCAGGCAGGGAAAAGTTCTGCCACCATGTTATGATTTCATCACGATGTTTTCCTTCACCGAAAGCTGAGGCTCATTGCAAGGATTTGAGCTCACGTCGATCGCCGCGGAGTCTGTACATGCTATCAACTGAGCCATCATGGTAACTAGTCCTGACTCGGTCGTTAAAACTAAAATAAAGATATAAAAATGTATCCGAAAGGCGATAAATTAAACGTTGATATTCCAGTGTGAAGAATTTTTATAGATAAATAATTTACGTCATTAGTTGGACGTCTTTAATCGATATTTATATAATGTGTAGGTTATTAAACGGACAATGGTCCAAAATAAATTTAGAGCGTCTATTTTGTTATTGCTCTTTGTGTATCATTCAAATAAAAGTACTATAAATATAGACAAACTGGTGTCTTCTTTCTTCTTTTTCCTAACTTGGCAACCGGTCCTCTTTAATGAAAACAATTACTGCCATTATCGAGTGAATTATAGTGTCATGTGTAAGGACGATTTAGTATCCTAACAAGATGGTGGCTCCCATGTTACAACTTTCTAGGAAGATTTTGTGGCATCTCAGAATTAATGCTTTCAGCTTATATTTATAATCCACTTCACTTATGCACAAAAACTAAACTATATCACGTAAAACGCCACGAATATTACATAATATATGGTCAAAAACCTAAGTTATTGAATTAAAAATAAAAACCTCAACATGTCACTTCAAGATCCCGCCAAAAACTCAAGTGGTGTCTTTTATTATATTGTGTAGGTAAGTAATTTTTTTTTTGTATCTGCCCTACGTAGGCATTTTTGCCATGGTTATATATAATTTTTTTTTTCATAAATACATTAGATGAGATTGTTACTTCACTCATATTAGATTTCGATTCGAACAGCGGTCTGAATTTATCTATTAGACAATCACCTCATTCCATGGTAAGCTACGGCAAAAATTCAAATTTCGTCCGAAACCGAATATTTCTCGAAGTATACTATTTAATACGTTTTTCTTCAAGGACAACTTTTATTCCACTATGTTGTCTTACAAATCTGTGAATCTTTGCGATGAACTAGTATTTTTATGTTGCAATACCTAAATCAATGGCAACAGTAACCAAATTTAACCTGTTACTGCATATATTGACGCATGTGTTAGCCAATATCGTCCACCGAACGTGGGTTTCAATAATCTTAATATGGAATAAATACTGTTACCAAATCCGTAAACATTTTATATTACGTTAATAAAGATTAATTAGTATTCGCTTTATTTTGTGTTTCAACTTTAGTCAGTCATAACTTCTTACTTTCAAAACCGCGGAACAATAAAATAACATATTGCAAAAAATTCATAAATTTCATTATAAATTCATAAAACTAGTTTACCAGTGTAAATAATCCAAGAACTGTTATTATTAATAAATAGCGCCTCCTACATGTTGGTTGATTATAACATTTTCATTAAGAATACCATCTTTTAATCATTTTAGTTTTAATGTTGATGAAGAATTAAGATTAAGATATGGCATTGCCTTTGAAAAGTAATCTATATGATTAATTGCACTTCTTCCTTTTATCCTAATCTCATCTAAGACGACAAGTTATACTCTACCACTCTTCTCTATCAACTGTGATCTCGGTATTCACGCCTATTAACACATAGATATCGTTCCTCACACGATCGATCCATACCTTCTTCCATCTTCTTCTACTTCTATGTGCGTACCAGCTTCTTACTTAACATTGTTCTAGTTATATGACATTCAGTCCTTCTTATGAAATGCCAGTATAAGGTTGACCTGCCCTCAACTTTTCTGTAGCTGGTGTTTTTTCATACTTGTTCTAGTTTATTCATTCGGATCTTATCCTTTCTACGTACACCACACATTCGCAATCTCTGCTTATACACCTGATTATACATTTTTTTCTGTTCTTAATTGCATTATAAAGGCTCGCGCACATTAAAGCGGGCCGCACCGCACTGCATTGCATAACAAAATTCCTCCTGCATCACTTTCGTATATTTTATATGAACTATCACACACTACTGGCGGGCCGTGGCAGACCGCATCGCAACGCATTGGCGGTTCGCTCGCCAGGCGTATTTTTGCGGCTGCTGTTATGCGTGCGCGTGTGTGCGATAGTATGCGCAATCAGCAGACGAAGTTCAGAATACTTTTCATAATATGTAATTCTAAAAAATTTAAAGAGTGTAAAATTCAACAAACACCTCAATATTTTCGCAAATTTTGTGACACCATAATATACTATATTTGCCTTATCTTCCATATTTTAAAGCAATGATGGCTCAGTGTAGTTTGTATACCGACAAAGTATTATTTGAGTGATCGACGTGAATTCAAATCTCTAAAATAAGCCCGAGTTTTGTCTACAGGGAAAATTCGTGATGAAACCATAGCACAGTGGTACGGCATTTTCTAAAATCCGCCTCGCTAAGCTGAAAGTATATCGCCAACACCTATAGGTATATTTCGGCAGCTGTACTTGAGACCCAGTTTTACCACTAGGCTTAGAGTGTCACCAACTTGGGCCACATCGTCACTTAACATCAGGATAGATTATGGCCATAACACTAAATCTTCGTCAAACAGATGATTGAATTAATACAGCTTTTCGTCGGAACTATCCATTGCATTCGACTGAACATGCTCAATGCCAAGAGCTGACCAACTCAATTATTGCGTTGCGGTGCGGTCCGGCGCGTCTCCTATAGTATTTGGCGCAATTTTGCAATGCGACGCGCTGCGGCCCGTCGCGGCCGTAATGTGCGCGAGCCTTTATGCAGCCTGCTAGTATGTTTATGGTAAATAAAATACTTACGTAATTACTATGTCATTATTAATCTCATGATTGCCTGTGACATTGAAGTTTCTATGTACATAAATACATACTTAAATAACAAATAAGTTATACGTGTCTATGTATACATTGCAGGAATAATAATAATTTCTTTTCACTTTCTTGTTTTCAAAAGCAGTTTAGAAATTAAAGAAAATTTCATGACTTTATTTTTTCGATTATTTACAAATACATATCTTTAGGATATTTTTCAAATTAATTAAACGTGAAATTGAAGGAAAAATACTTAAGCTTTTTTTCGATACACATATTTAGTTTATTATGTTAGCACTGAAAAAGTACTGAGACGATGTTTTATTGTACGCGCAAGATCATTTCGTGTCTGGGTTCCGAACCTGAGGGTGATTACCACTCGGGAGTAAAATCGCTATCTTGCGGAGGTAATGACGCTTTTTACGAGAGAAAAATTACAAATCCAATGAGGCTGTAAAAACGCCTTTATAGTTTTCATCGATTCCCATCCCCGAGCACTTTTCCATTAAAATGCCAAAAGTGTATCGACTATAATAGGCAATACGTCGACTAATTACAATGTATAATACTTTTCACTTAAAAAAATCTTCATAAAATTCCATTGGTAAGAATCTAATATTTTTATGCAAGTCTGTTTGTACTATTAATTGCTATGGGTTGCAAAAACCCTTTAATATAATGGAAGATTTAAACATATTATTTTTCAACGAAGAAAATACCTAGTCATTTTAATTCAAGACAAAATACCAATAAGTATATCGAATTACTACAATCAATCAGTTTTACTTGTATTTAACTCGTTGTTCAATAAAAGACCATTGAAGAATATATTGTGCAACAATGTAAGATTGTCGTCTTGTATTTACCACAGCAACAATTGGGTCACAGTATTTATATTATTGTCTGCCACGTACCTATTACTGGCATCATCCACGTGAACTTCTGTTTGTCACACTACCCATTCATATAGACATAATTTAGTTGTGCATGATTTTTGGAAAATCTTTGTGTTACGATTATCGAAATAATGCATTTCATCTCTTACTTTAAAATATTTGTACTCTGGTTCAAACTTATGTAATAATAGTAAAATAAATAAATTTTAAATCAGCGGGACTCAAACATTCGATCACTCGTGCTATACATAGAAGAGTGCGTACAAGATTAGTCAACACACAGCTAGGCCAATGTCGACGACGATCATAGTCTTGAAAATTCTATAGATCTACGGGTTTGCCTCTTTTTAGTATTGATGAAGTCGGACACTTTTCCCCGTGTAGCTCTTAACCGCCAAAGTGCGATAAGGAACTTCGTTCCAGAAGTGAAATCTAAAAACTGAAAACGTTATATTCAAAACACAATAGAATTTTTTCTTAACAATACCCGACGATTAGCTGGAATAATATACCTTATGCCTTTGACAATAATAACGCAAATATCGATGTAAAGTCCGCACAGTTTGAACCAAATCCATAAAACATATTTAAATCGTTAAATCGGATTTAAGGTTGACAGTTGCATACATTTTGATACACCTAAACTGAATTTAAGCTAAAAATGCAAGTCACCCTAAATATACCTAATTAAAGATTGTCATTTATGTTGCAAAAGATTGTTTAATTTAAATTGCAATTTTAATTTTAATTAATTTATTTTACAAATTTAATTTGTATTTAAATGGGTCACTGTATGGATTTGACTTGCCGGTAAAATAGGTATGTTATAAATGTATCTTTTAAGTACTTCGACTTAATTAAATACCTAATATATTACTATATCCAGTGGAAGTTAGACATTCACTGAACAGTAAAAACCTTAAACACAGACTTAAAGAGTACTACTTACGTCGACTTAATAATTATGGGTATAAGTACATAAAATGACCATAAACTAATAACTAAACGTTTGAATTAAACCATATCTATCATACAAACATCGTGTTGAATAAAACCTAAGGTCATTGCATACTAAAACAAACCCCAGAGGTTTAATAGGATACATAAATTCTTATTAGCAAGAAAA
The DNA here is from genome assembly GCA_033032175.1 of Saturnia japonica. Classification (NCBI taxonomy): domain Eukaryota; kingdom Metazoa; phylum Arthropoda; class Insecta; order Lepidoptera; family Saturniidae; genus Saturnia; species Saturnia japonica. The sequence goes on from CM065317.1 coordinate 4,490,800, forward strand.
TAGAAAAATACAGAAATAGATAAAGGCCTTTGGCAAAAGCCCTTTCACTAAGTCACGTCGCTAAGTATATAGCTAATTAGGTACTTAGCCAAATTCTGTAAGACTTCTTTTAAATATTCATTTTACTAAACATATGGAACAACTGCAAGAAATCGGGTTAGGTCTTACGATTTATAACACAATGTGAAAAATAATAGTCATTTGAATAAGAACAGTTAGGGTCCTATTGGAGTCAATTAGATTCATAGCCCTGAATCCGGTATATTGATCTGATTCGTCCTTCGTCTTCTATACATATAAAAAAGGATGCTGGCACATATGAGAATCATATACTCTAACACCCTTTGAATGATTACTTACTAATGTAAGTTGGAAGATCTGTGTTATTATTTCAAGGATAAGGTTTTTATGCTATCCCTGAACGCGATAGGTTGCGCTGTGGTCTATTTACAGATTACTGGAAAGAGCACAACGTTTGCGGGACACGATAGTAGGCACTATATGAAATATTACTTGCATCAGTTGCATCGTCGCCTAAGGATTTACAAGCGATGGTGACTATTATAAATTAAGCTCTGGAAAGAAACTGAATGAAAAGAACACGACAGTTACGGTGTTTGAAAAGGAAGAGAGCATGACAGAAGTATGTATCCGGATTGGTGGCGACGAACTGGAGCAAGCGAATGAGTTTGTATAATTAGGATCGACGTTTAAACGTCGGTAACATGGTGAATGTGGCGTCGCACATTTTTATTGACCATCCAGAAAATGTCTACGAAAGTTCGTTTGGCTGTACGTAGAGGAGAATCAGTTCCAACACACATGTACGGAAGTGAAAGCTGGGTGTGGCAGAAAAAGCACGAAAGTAAGATAAATGCCGTAGAAGTGAGAGAGCTAAGACCTCATTACCTACTCTACCACTCATACCAATCTTACGAGTGAAATTGAGTAATAGTATAAGAAATAGTGTGATAAGAGAACAGAAAATATAGTCACACGTATTGAGAAAGAGATGCTTAGATGGTTTGGACAGGTTGAGAGGATGAATGAAAGAGGGATGACTAAACAAATCTATAAAGCCAGTGTGAATGGGAACATTCGAAAAGGAAATTTAGACGAACGAATAAAATCGAACGGGACGTTCTGAAGAAAGGTCAGGTCAAGAATACTCTAAACCGACGAGCATGTATAAAAAGGTTGATGAATGTTGAAGAAGTTAAAGATATATGCCAGGATCATAGCAAGTGAAAGGACGTGGTCTCTGCCTACTCCGTTGGGAAAAAAGACGTGATTTATGAATGTATATTTTTATGTGTAATATATAATACAATACCGTAAATGCACCACTATTAAAGAAAAGGTTTAATCACCACAGCCAGCTCACGGTGGCTTAAGGACGTTTTCAATAACATATCTGAGTTTACTATCACCGATTAGTACATATTTGTAATAAGTAGGTACTATCTTTAGCTTGAGATAGATATCGGCTTCCCTCTTACCTATTCAATCTATAGCTATATTATGTATATAGGAAAAACTCTCCATTGATAGGTTATTGAAATCGGCCGTAAATGATTTCAAAGGCCGACAAATCCGTAATTCTGTATTTTATCACTACACGTACTAAAAGATATTCCCTCAAGATACTTTCCTTTACTAGCAGACAATAATTGTACTAAGTGAAATATAATTAGCATATTTATGTAACGTAGGTACGCAAACTCCGAAAAACTCATGGGTATGAGAAGATAGCCGCTCATCAAATAAATTTTACACCAGCTGTAGCAATTCTAAAACTACAGCTTATATATATAATTATGATGTTATAATGTATATTAGAGAATCGGTACCTATATTAAAAAATATAGTAAGCTACAGTGATATCATGATTTTAATAGTATTAGCATTCTAAGAATAATTATCTAGAAATTTCAATAACCCGAATTGCCAACTTTGTTTATTTGGTAGTTACGATATATATGTAACAAGTAGGTGTTTATATCTCTACACATATTAACATACAAGGGTATTCGATCGAACTATGCAGTTAAAATATAGTTGCAAAAAATCAAAAAATTTCGCTAAAAAGCCGTCAATGTCATATACCATTAACGCTTTGAATAACAAAACGTTTCGTTATACTGTAAAGTTTAAATATTTGCGTTCAATAATTTGTATTCAAATTATATTGGTTTTCTATAATTATACTGAAAATAAGTTTTTACTATAACTGAGTTCAATTTAAAAAACCTCGACACATATATCCTATTCATTGAGATCATTCCAATGAGCCTCAATATGACACTTCTAGTGTAAGTTGATGAGGAGTTACGTAGCTTCCAGATGATGCTGCAGCATCAGGTCAAGGTTACCATGTTCTTCTAATGTCAGTGAAATAACATAACACCAAATTTGGACTTGATCAAACTTGTAGACGATGCTCTCTACCTTGCATCAACTAGAAAAGCGGCGATAATCTTCAAACTGATGAACAGATTTCCTTAAATCACAGCTAACAACACTCTCGACTAAGTCACCTTTCAAACAAAAAAAAAGTAGAATAAAAACGGTTCAGCCTTTGTGAGCTATGTTGGCACATACAGACACACAGGTACACGGATACACATGTTAAATTTATGACACCCCTCTTTTTGTGGCGGGTGTTAAAAACATCGAACTGAAATTTATTTACTAAATACAAGTAAAGATTAAAACAAAAATATGTAATAAAAACTTACAATTGCGACAAGGTTTTTGAAACCGTTGCATTCAATCCATATACGGTCCATTAATCTAGTTTTTGGTATAACAATATCCGGTATCGTTGAACTTACAACATAATTATTTTCGTTATTTTTTAGTGAGGCACTAACAGATAATTTCCTTTGACATTTCAAATTTTTTAATTCCCGTAATAAAAGTTTTCGCGCCATAATTGTTTGAATAGCGAACACACTCCTTCACCAACGAACAATACGAGACTGAGCGCTAAATGCAATAATAAACTGCTTAGCATTTTGTAAGGTGTCAAGATACGTTATTTACATATTGTTCTTAGTTGATAAGTATGGGTTGATAATACATATTATATTACTTCAAAGTAATTTAACTTGGTCGTTAAAAATAATTTGTGATAAGACGATAAATTTATGGCAGCCATCAATGGCTTATCGTGTTATTACACTTTGAAAAATGTTGATAATTATGTAAAAATGTATTAATTATTGAATGAACACGTTACCCTATTAATGTTATTATTCTAAATGGAGGCTGTGCAGGCTTATGCAGTCCAGTATCACTGCGACCAATGAGATCTATTGTGATCGCCCCACACTGCACGTCAAGTCCTATAGCTTTAGTGTACTGCAGGACTTTTTTGGCAGAGAGCAACTAAACCTCTTCTGGGAGCAGCACTTGCTTACCCAGAATCCGGTTACGTTTAGGTATAGTGGGGTACAATCACACAAGAAGTACTTTGGAGTTTTGTCTGCACTAACACGTTACCTTAGTTTGACATCACATTTACATCATATGCGTCTTATTTACATCAACTTTACTTATATTTTGGATAAGTCGTGTGTTCACTGGGCAACGATTATTGAATTTTGAAAGCTACAGAACACTAAACAAAACGCTTTTATTATATTAAACCCCACATAAAATGAAAACAAATGGAAGAAATATTGAATTCATACAATTAAAAAAATTGAAGTGTCTGTTTGTAATGTCAAAGTAACAGTTTTTTACTAAATACATATGAAAGTATATACGATAGGTACTTTTAACAAAACACCAATTTTTAAAAATTTTGTTGCCCGTCTGTCTGTTCTGGGTAACTTCTGAAACGGTTGGACCGATTTTGACGGGACTTACACTGGCAGATAGCTGATATTATAGGACGTAACTTGGACTAATTTTTAGGGTTCCGCAAACATTAATTAAAACTGCTAATGGTGAATTAATTCGGGCGCTCTAATGGCTTACGCTGAGTAAACCATAACAGATATATCAAATTAATATACTACATAATTGTATTAATTAAAAAGACATACAAAAAAGTCAACAAGAGTTTATGTCTATCTTTTATGGATCACTTACAATAAGACCGCTTACCATCAGGCAGGCCGTAGATACGCTTATTATAAAAAAGAAGAGCTCAGTGAACACTTCACCTTAGTATAATATCACGTGTATGTCATAGTTATGTAATTTTTAAATACGTAATGCGGGGTGATGTCAAATTTACATAGGTTGTTTGTTCACTGGGAAAAAAAGACAAAACCAAGTCATGGATTGTTCAATATATAGGTAATTATAAATATACTTGTATAAATATATGCAGATTTGGTAACGATACGGACATAAAAACTATTGGAGACATTAGAATGCAAAGTTACTAAATAAATTCACTCGCACAGATTTTAATGTTTGGTTACCTATTTATTCAAACAAGTCGTGTGCGGCGTACCGGTTTCACATTACATAAAAACTAGTTTACCGTTCCTAGTTTTAACTTTTTACTTTCTAAGACGTTGACTTAAAATCTACAAACATACATAGAATGTATACAATGTATATTATGTACTTATACTTATTTACTAATAAACACGCGACGATGGCACATAGCAGACTAAAAACCGAGGCTAAAACTATGGCAGACGGTTATCAAAGCACTGTTGCTCAAATACTTTCAGTGACCGTTAGAATATTTACTTATTTGACCAGTGTTCCTTGTTTTAAGACAAGAGGCTACACAAAAGGAATCAGTCATGTAGCGAATACAGTTTTTTTAAGTACTTGCCAGCTCTTAGTATATATTGTATTTTTCGTTTGATAACAATCGAGCGTACCTACACTTACTTGTCTTATTACTCAATCGCTTTAAGTATCTTTCTCGGTTTATACCATAGTCCTTTTTTCTTTGTATGACCGACCGTGTACTTATAATTCTAACCTTTCTGGTTGGATTCGTTGCGTTGCAAAATGTTTCCTTAAGGCCTTTAGGTCACCTCCGCCGCGAAATAAATAAAGTGAAAATGCTATGTTCTGTTCTGCATAGCGAAACGTCACTTCATTTGTCGCGAATCGAGAAACGTCACATCGCGTGAGCGCAGTTGTGTATTAGCAGTTGAAGAAAAATATCGCTATTTATCTTTAAGAATGAGCTGGCAAAGAATTGTTCTGTTTCTGAATATCAGAGTTTTCCAGTGAAATTACCATCCATTCTTAACTAACTTAAAAAAAACAGGAGGTTCTAAACTCGAATGTTTTTTATATATATGTTCAGCCATAACCACTTTGTTTATGAAACCGATTTGGATTTTGGATTCTTTTTTCGTTGAAAAGGGGATACCTCAAGGGTAATCCCATTTTAATTTCATTGGCATTGGACTTTTGACTTCGAAGATACACCGGGGAACTTTTCAAAATCATTCCATTATTCATAATTAATTAATGTCGCCATACCTAATTCTAGGCGACCGAGCATCGATTGGCCTTTCAAAAAAAAACATCTATTTAGTACACTTGGAAAGTAAAACATTAACTCATCTAAATCGAGACGTTTCCGACAAACCAATTGCATTTAAATATATACACAAGAATTGCTCACTTAATATTTTTAGACTAATTTTCACTTAGTGTAACTTTAGAACGTTATATTCATCATATTACCTAACAGAATACAAAATTAAGAAATTCTAATGTCGATGTAGCGGACAAAGAAAACAAAAATCAAAATTGTTGATTAATTTTATTTTAGAATTCCAACAGTTTAACATGATTGTATAAAAACATTCAACAATAAAATACATGTAAAATAGATTATGAACACGAATTTATGAGTTGATGATTAGATACTATATATAGTACTGTAAATAATACGTAAATGTGAGTAAATAGCTCTTCGGGTATGTGCAGATATAGACTAGTTTTATTACAATGCATTTTAATTAATTTAACTTCTAAAAATAAAATCACTTTTAAAACTAATATGGTAACTGGGTCAACCAGTTTTATTTATGCTTAAAAAGAACATTACAAAACCGTTTTTAATATTTATATTACAAATTATAAGTAAAAAATATATATAACGTTGAATTACTGTAACTAACTATTTAAGTACTTTTATAAAAAATGATTATGATTTTAATATTTTAGATACCTATTTAAAGGAAACTTTATCTAAATTTTCTCTCCATATTTAACGGTCTAACCAATTAAAATGCCACCAGTATAAGTCAGCAGTGGAAATTTTAGGAAATAAACCGGCCATCTTGCAATGTCACAGTAAAATTATTCAGAATATTAGACTTGCTATGTAAAATTCAAGTAAATATTCTTGTGTATTAATTTCGTATCGAACTTCATTCAGTTTTAGAGCTAATAATGATGGTAAAGTCTAAATAGTGGCAACACCGATTATGTGCATAATGGTGCCGTGCTGCGCCAACTTAAACTGGTGGCAGTGGCGATATAAAATCCAAAATGTTAAGTTGAATTGAAATAATTTTGAGAAATTACGAATAAGATTATTTATCGTTATACTATTATATAAAAATATATATTAAAAAAGGAAACAAAAAACCCGACTGCAACGAAAACACTTTAGTAAAAAAACATATTTTTCTGTTTTTGCTTTTTATTTGATTACTTAATTATTATAACTAAGATGAATCTAACGACATGCTCGTATGCTAAAATCTATCAAGGCTACAGAGCGTGCAAAAGAAACAGACATACCTACATAAGCGACACGCTCGAAACAGTCATTTTCGCAGTCGGGTATCTTATTGATTGCTTATTAAATTTTTAATATTACTTAAGTTACGATGAAAAAATATTACGGTTATGTTACGATGAGGCTGACATATGCGAAATGCATAAAATTCTCTAAAATTTAACAATTACAAAAAACAACATATATTTATGTAAAAATCAATAGCCGTATATTAAATCTCACAAAAATTCGTAAATGGCTCGACCGTTGGTCTCATACTTACACGGAATATTTGTTTTATCGAGATGACGGTTTATAGCTATGTTAGGATCAGATAGGTAAAGCTGTGGTCGAGCTACTAACCACTGGAAGTGCCTGTGTACCAACTAGTGCATTATAAATACATGTGTTAAAATTAAGTAAGTATATAAACATGGTATAAAAAAATACGAATAATATAATAAGTCAAATACCTAGCTAGCTACCGTTGAAAGAAGCTAGCTCACATCTATAGAATAATAATACATTCAAATAGCTAGGTACATAATTTTAATGATTACTTTATAATATCTACAAACATTTAAAAGCAGAGTTCAAAGGTTGTTAACAAAACTAACAATTGAAATATGTATTGTTGGTTGCGAAACGAAATATAATTAATACTTTATTTCTCACGAAAAGACTAGTCTGTCGAAGAAAAGTACTATGCAAACGTAGTAATTTTTTTTATACAACAAAGGTGGCAAATAAGCATCAGACCTGCTTGATGGTAAACGGATACCGCAGCCTATAGACGCTTATAATAACATAGATATCACTAGCGCATTATTGACCTTGGACCCCCTTACCCCAAGGAGCTCTGGAAACTACTCACCACAAGGTTATTTGGCTGTAATCTTCGGTAGGGTGGAGGCATTCCACCAGTAGGACTACCCCAAATAGAGAAATCTCCAAAGAAATTCCTACCTGTAATACCTATAATTATGTAATTCCTAAAAAAGCAGTTATATTATGTCTTTTTTTATATAGCAGTTTTATATTTATTTGCAAACTAAATTTGGAAGCACAAACATCTATTTGGCAACCCTAAATGTGCAAGGCATTTATCGTCTACCCGACAATTATCTAACTATTGATAATTAAAAGCGTAAAGTTTAAAGTACACTTCCAAAAGTATGTTAGCACTTATGAACAAATGAATAGCAGAAATGCCTAGATATCGGCTTCAAAATGGCACATTCGAATTTGCCCTTTGAACTTTGCTCTTGTGAAATACGTACCCAGTGAATACGTGACGTTACTTTGAATTTACATTTACAAACTTAGGCGTCATATTTACATAAACTTTACACGTATGATGTGTGGATGATGTCAAATATAGGTCATGTGATCACTAGATAATTAGGGAACGCGGGCGGATGCAAAGATTAATGATTGGTTTCCGCGTTGTTGAGTTGTAGCGCAAGCTTCAACCAAGCATAAATCTATAGGCGGATGTTAATAATACCATAAATACAAAAACGTGATATTTATGAAGATAAAATTTGAATTTTAGTTTCAAGGGTCACAATCGAATACGGTGATTCTGCAATCTAGGCTAGGAATTGTTATAATCGGCAGTAATTTAATAATACGCCTATATTTTTTGACATGTTTAATATATTTTAAATTTTTCCAACGACAACAACAACTTTCACACAGCCAATGTTATTTGCAATAATCTATGGTCACTAGAGGGGTGGTCGATATTAAACATCTCTATATCAATAAATCTGTAGTTTTTAATTAATTTTTTGTATATATTTCCTGATAATATGAACGATATTGATCACGAATATGCCATTAATTTTTTTTGTCTGTCTGTTTGTATGTCTGGATTTAACTAAAAACGGCTTGAGCGATTCTTATGAAATTTTGTGCACGCAATGCTTATATCATTGGCGATTTGATAGGGTTTAAGAAAATTCAATATTACTTTAAAATCTAAAAAAAAAAAATTAAAAAAAAATTCGTTACTTCTTCACGGATTTTGATGAAAACGTATACATGGGAAGTAGGTATAAGTCACCCGATGAATGAGAGATGAAGAGAATTTTCGATAACACCTTTACCAAAAAAAGGATATTCAAAAATTTTATTGATTTTGGTGAAATTATGTACACGGGAAGAATAAGTAATTACATAATTGATGGGTTATAATAATTGTCAATATTGTTTCTAGAAATACTAAAAAAATACGTTAATCTAATTTTCATCACTTGATAACCGATTCTGATCATATTTTTTAGACGGGAAGCATACGTCATTCTGTAATTGAGAAGCTATATGAATCGTAATAATACATTAGCAATCGTAGAATTAAATAAGTACTTTTAACCGATTTTGATGAAAATTTTACACGGGAAATACATGCCATTCCTGAATTCATACAGCATATGAATTGTCAACAATATGAGTAAAAATAAAATTACGGGATTCAAATAACTACTTACTGCGTACATAGAGCAACACGGTCCACTGGGGCCCGTGTTTCTCTATGACTGCGTAGTAAGAAACGCGTGCGGAGCCGCGAACACACCGCTAGTAATAAATACGTTTGTAAGATAAGCTCAAGGTCACTCAGAGGGTTATGCTCGGAGTTTCTCTACGTGATAGAATCAGAAATGAGGACATCCGCAGGAGAACCAAAGTCACTAACATAGCCCGTAGAATGGTTATACATAAGTGGCAATGGGCGGGTTACGTAGCTCGTAGAGCAGATGGCCGATGAGGCCAAAGAGTTCTCAAGTGGCGCCCACGTACCGGAAGACGTCCTATGACCTGGTAAAGGTTGTAGGAAGCCGCTGAATGCGGGCAGAACAAGACCGGTCGTTGTGGAAGTCCCTATGCCTAGCAATGATGATGATACGTTTGATGATAAGCCTGTGCAATCAGACAAAAATAATTAATAAATTCTAATTGGAGTAAAAACCTGTCAGTCACGATATCGCCCCCACCTATAAATATTAATAATTGGCAGAAAAACATTTCCTAACTATAATTTATTTCTAAAATGACAATTTGCTAGAATTTTAAATAAAAATCTTGCAAAGCAAACAAAAAATGATACGAGACGAAATGTCAGGGGCCAAAGACCAAAAACATTCAACACATTTATTTATATTTTTTGTATTCTTACTTACCAATAAAGAATATATTTTATTTAAAAACACATTTTTATATTTTGTCTTTTAGTATGCATGCATATAACGACGATGCAAAGGCTAATTGGCTAATATTTTGACACTGCCATTGGAATCGGTAAAATTAATTTCACAGCGCCATCTGTTCCGACTGCACAGGAAATATAAACAGGAAAGAGACAAACATCTTAGCATTCCATGGATTCACCGTGCGTGTGCCGGGTCCATCGTGTGGCAGACAGATCCAGCAGCCCTCGGGACTTGCGACCCAGGTGTAGGTTTAAGGGGCCCCCTTATGATGCACATCAGCGCTCACCTTGAATGCCCGCGGTACCCTCCCTGCCAATCCAGATTTGGAAAGAGCCTGTTAATGCTGCTTTAGATACCCGTACTAAAATAGAACTTATTGCAGTTCTCGACAGGCCGAGGTCTTTTAGTAAGTTATAGAGATTTCGCTGGAATGCCTCTCGCTCCCACTTCCACCGCATACAAGTTAACCGCATAGCCGTTTTTGGTTAGCTTATTACATAGATCGTAATATTTATTAAATTGTATATTAAATTGAATTGAAAAAATTGAAAACAATTAAATTTTTCGCATCAAACCCTGTTTCTTGTATTGCTGACAAAAAATATTTCCATTTATCCAATAAATTAGTAAAGATAAAGATTTAAAGGATAAATATTTAAGAAAACAATAAAGGGATGGGAACTCCATATAACCATATGTTTAAAAACTGTCGAAATGTTGTTGTGATTTATGTAAAATATATTGTAGTTTGTTATTGTTTTGTTCTCCTTACAATTTTATGACGTAATCTTTCGCGCCTTATTTCAATTTTATTTTGACGTGTAACGTCATTTTTGCTTCCATAGTGGGAGGCAATTCAAAAAACTGATGATAACAAAATCGGGAGTACAGTTTGGCATTGCAGCAATCTATATCCAAAATTTAATTAGGTACACCATTCGTAAAGAATCAAAGAATTCGTTACGTGGAGTGAGGATTGTGAAGCCATTTTGTGGTCGCTTCTTCGCGCCACATACTTTCCATTTTGATGACTCGGAGAAGATACGACGCTCGATTTAGTTTCAATCGCCAGCTTCGTCAATATGTATCGATTTTTAGAATAGTCATTGTGAATTGATTTAGTGTTAAAGTAAATAATTTAGAAAACTTAATAAATACAATGTAAGAAAAAAAGAAAGCACGTTTATTTCATATTGAAAACTCGGACATACAAAACACAACACACAATAAAGTGGAGTATTATTAATTTAATTTATTATATTGCAACGTTGCCAAACAAAGCCGCACTCAACTTCAAAAAGGAAATACTATAGCGCTGGTTTTTAGCAACTTACACTAAATACTAAAGGCCTGAGACTAGATTAGATCATGTATGATTGTTGCACTATAATTGCTGGCATAAGAAAACGGGGTAAGTCGCGAAAAGAAAGGAAGAACATTAGTTACCACACCATAAACCGTGGAACCGGCAGTCACGGACCGTGGGATCGCTGACCATGCAGATTACGACCATGAGAAACGACGGCGTGATTCCAACTTGATTATTAGTTTTAATTAATTTTTAAGTTAGTCTTGTTTAAGAACCATAAGTGTAAACACGTATTATAATTCTTTTAAAATAAATCATTTTTTAAATTTAAACTCGTACCGCCTATCTTAATTCGTTACAAAAGTTTTTCACATCAAAGAAAGTACCTACATTACCTACGAAGCATCCCTAAAGAACCAATGTTAGGAGATAGAATATTAAAAAAGATGCTCTGTGTTCAGCTTATCTATAAATTTAAAATTTATTCCTTCATTTTGTACTTAAATGTGCGTAAAGATCTTGCAAATTGTAATTGTAGAGTAACACTGTTCCACATTTTAGCAACAGCATATTTAAAACTACCTTTAGCTGCCGTAGTTCTATACTTTGGAATGAAGAGGCGAGGCAGTCTAGTACGACTTGACCAGGTTAACTTTTCCAAAAGGTACACAGGTTTTCCGTTCTAATAAAACCAAAAAGAAGTGCAACAAGGTGAACATAACGTTTATTTGACATGCACATTATTTTTTGCCTGATTCTAATACCACGTTACAAGACCTTACTTCATAGGATCATTTCTATAGTAAGCTCTTCACGAGATTCTCACACTATGTGAATACCACGATACATGACTTCTGGGAAGAATATTAAAGCTGAATCTAGCGCACGCATTCTGTACCAGCTGAACTACGTTACTCATTTAGCCAGAAGCCGCGGTCCATAAACGACGTCCACAAAATGTATCTTAAAGAGCAAATCTGTTTGAGCTATACGAAGTTTTTGGATTAAATACTGTCGCGCCTTATAAAGTATTTTAATACGAAAAAAAAAAACAATTCCTTGCAACGTTTTTAATATGAGATTTGAAACGCAGTTCCGGATCCATTAAACGCCTAAGTTGCGTGCTTCTCGTAAGCATTCTACAGTGTTACCTCCTATAAGAATATTCGGATTTTTAGCAGTTAATTTCGCTATCTGATATTTTGTACCAAGAATCATCAACTAACATTTCAGTGGGTGTAAGATAAGCAAATCAAAATATAAAAATCGTATACGGTTGGAAAGGGCTTCTCAACAGCAATGCAGTGATACCCATAAAACACCATAGTATAGTAGAGGGAAGCTCTGCTGGAAATGTAAAAAGACATCAGAGCTGACACGTATTAACATAAATTACGCGACAGCGTTCCCAATACAGCAACGCGCCGTTTTTTGTGTCTTTTCAATATCTGAATTTTTAAACAAAACTTCGAATTGCTTATCTAACTTAGTTATCACAAATACCAGTCCATAGTTGTATTTATCAAGCAAGGATATTGTTAATATGAAGATATAACTTAATTAGAAAATTTATAAAAATCACATTTAAAAATCTGCCAGGTTTATGATACAACCGAAACCAATATATTTCTTTTTTTACCTAAACCAATGTATAAATCATAGGTCAATAAAGAGCTAAGACATAAATGGTTCACTTAGAAGTAAATAACGGTGCATAAAATGAGGTATGAAATATAAAACATAACTATTACTTTTAGTAACATTTCAATAATATAAATATATAAAATTTTAATAAATTTTAATATATAAAATTATGTAAAAATACAAAAATTGTACAACCCTAATAATATGGTGGTCAATTCCAATTTTATTTTTGTAATAATAATATCCAATAAGATATACGAGTAGTTTCTTTTATATTGCGCTAAATTGTAAAAGTAAAATCGTCTAAATAATGATTTCAAAAATGTCTAGCAAAGTACAATATTTTTGTTTATAGATATAAACACTTCCTTGTTTAACTTTTTATATCAATTCCAACAACGTCTATATAAACTATAATTATTATATAATAAGTATTGATATGGTGTAACATTACTATAGTAATGTAAGTACCATGTAACCAATAAAACAAGTACCTAATATGATATGGTGTAACAATACTACAGTAACATAAGTAACATGTCATTAACACAACAAGTAATATTTTACTATGTTATAACATTAATTTTCTAGGACAAGGGCTTACTTAATTTTATTAAGGCACTTCAATGCTCAGCAAAAACTTAATAAATCATCAATAGAATTCTACAACTCTTCAATTATTGACGACACCTTATTTACTATGACGGAATATAAACAAAGTCACTTTAAGCGAATTACAAAACATAATAAATCTATTTAAAAAACTAACAGTATTTCTCCTTCAATACCTTCCTCAACACTTTTCCTGAGGGATTCTTTGGTATTTCATCGACGAACTGTACTTCTTTAATTCTCTTGAAAACAGCCACTTTATTGTTCACGTAGTCGAATATCTCTTCGAAGTTTATTTTCTGCCCCTGTTGGGGGACGACGAAAGCCTTGGGCAGTTCGCCCGCGACAGGGTCCGGGATACCTAGGACAGCGCAGTCTAGTACTTTTGGATGTGATCTGATAACTGATTCTAATTCCGCTGGCGGTACTTGGTAACCTTTCACCTAAAATATAAAAACTATAATTGGGTATATAATGATACCGATCTATAGAATTCATTCCTGGGCAAATTCCACTTCCCAAGGTAAGGGCTAGACATAGTTACGACGTCAGCGTTAAGATGTATTGGCGACTTCAAATAGCATGAAGTCTGTGGTTGTCTAAGTAAAGTCTATTGTATGATGGTAGGGTATTTTTTAACGCTTGCCTGGCTAGCTACCGCCCTCAAATTGAGGATCTATCGCCAAGTCCCTATAGGTGTATTCCGGAAGCGTTTGGCCAGAAACACACTTGATCTTAAATGACGATGTGGCCGGCCCAAGACGGCAACACGTTAACCCTCGTGGAGGAACTGGCTCCCAAGAACAGCTGCTGAAACAGACCTGTAGGTGTCTGGCGAAAGATTTTCAACTTGAAGGTGGTAGCTAGCCATGTGGGTATTAGAAAGTGTCCCACCACCATGCTATGGTTTCATAATAATATTTCACAATCACGATAACTGCTTAGTCCCTAAAGAAAGGCGTAATGATATGTAGTCTAGCACCTTCCTCAGGTTCAGTCCTGAAAACTATATTTCTATACATACATTTGCACACACTCACAAAATATAAATTACATATGTAATCATATTATTCTTATTTCTCTCTATTGCATACAATTTAATATAGAAACCGTTGACGTCTATAGCATAGCTAATATTATTATTGTAAACATAATGATTATATCATAGATTAATGATTGGTTTCCGCGCTGCTTCAACTAGATACCGTCGCCGTTGTATAAAAATGCGACAATCAAAACCATCCTAAGTCTGCGTACTCCAGTTAGTCTCATACTGACAATACTGTCACGTTGACAAGCTTCATTTCAAATAGTAATGACTATGAATGAGTAGTATAGTGTGTAATGACACACTACTATATTAAGTTTGTAGGTAGCGCGGTTTCTAGTTGTAGCGCTAGCGGAAACCAATAATTAATCTATGCATTATAAATAACGATTCTATTTCACTTCAACTAATTAGCTAAATGTTACCTTGATCAGTTCTTTAAGCCTGTCGGTGATGTACAAGAACTTGTTCTCGTCATATTTACCGATGTCCCCGGTCTTGAACCAGCCGTCCTCAGTCATAACCTCTTTCGTGGCTTCTTCGTTTAAGTAATAACCGTTCATTAAGTGCGGGCCCCGACACCAAATCTCGCCTTCCTTTAATTAAAAACAATTCTTATTTATCTCTGCTTATGTTTGAAAATGTATTGTTTCTTTATAAACAAAGCGAAGTTGTTCAATGTAGATATTCGAGCTTTGGGAATTGGAGGTTATTATTCTCTTAATAAAAAGTACATTACATTTACAAGTACATTTGTAAAATACTGCAAATATATCTTAAAGTACTAAAACATATATGTGAAAAAAAGGGCCACGTTTGAGAGAAACGACGTTCGTGGTAGTCATTGTCAACGTTAAAGAGCCGAGATCTAACGGGAGCGAAGTTTCATAGTTGTTCCTTTAATTATAGCTGCACGGATGTACGTTCTTCAATTCATTTAAAAAACAATTTGACTTCTTTAATAATAAATTAAGATAAATATTTATGACATGTTTTACTAAAAAAGTGATACGGCCCGCCTGATGGTAAGCGGCTACCGTAGCTAATGGACGCTTGTAACACCATAGGTATATCTAACTAGTTTTGATCTTGAAACCCTCTACACCAGGGAGCTCTGAACACAACACTAAATTATTTCGCCGCGGATATTTACACGAACACTGAAATACTTAAATATTACCTACAATCAAACTATGAATATCTAAATATTATACATATTTTTTCATTACTACGTAACTATAACCCACCCGCTTCGCTGGGTCTAAGTGACACTTTAGCTCGAAGATATGAAATCATTTTACTTTTCGTCTAATAAGTTAATTAACCCTACCGCTGCTAAAGTTGCACAAAAAAAATGTACTTTTTAACCAAGAGGCCCCAACGAAAGACCAGCGTTGGTTACTTACAACCAGCAATATACTGAGATGGGACCGTTTTGTAACAACTGGCATTTGATTTTTGTTATTGTGAGTAGTTGTAAAATATATAAAATTATCTGTAGTAGTCTCAAATGCCTTTTTAATAAATATTTTTTTCATTATTTTTTTCTATTTGAAAGGTAAACCCGATCGAGTTTATTACCAATTCTTCTCGATGTCTGGGATATTTTCCGAACCGGCAGTAGTGTTTTGACGTTCATAAGTGCCTTCTTAGGGCCTAAATTGAATAAAGATTTTTAAGATTTTGGTTTTGATTTTGAACATGTGCATTACGGCCAGCTTCATAAAACGTGCCGGTTTCTTCAGTGTTTTCCTTCATCATCATCAGTAACGGTAGTATACTCTTAACTCACCTTTCCCACACCTAAAGCCTCCTGCGTGTTCAGGTCTGCGATCTTAACTTCCGTACTACCCATCGTGTATCCAACGGATGAATGGTTGGTGTTATTCTTTCTACCAACTGATATGACGCCATTGGTTTCTGTCAGACCGTAACCTTGGCGGAATATTATATTTTTCTAGAAAAAAATAATAATTATAAAGCCACATACATGCTGAACTTTCTACATTAATAATGCCTGTAAGTGTACCACTTCTGGGCAAAGGCGTCTTTCCAAGGGCCCACGAGGTGATTGGGTGATTTCAAATAGCGAGAAATCAACAGTTTCACATTTTTCACACATAAAGCGTTACTAAAAGAACATTTATTAAGCATTCAGGTTTTCTCGCGATATTTTTCTTCACTGTTAGCCTAAGGTGTTAACAATTTAAATCAGTAAATATATGTACCTACGCGATTTCCGAAAAATTCATTGGTAGGTAGGTGACTGCCAGCTTTCCAACCTGCGGATATAGAATCGAGATTCCAACGGTATAAACCACTCGACCACAATGACTTATTTAAACAATATTTACCCCAAAATTAAAAGCACTTTTGCAATTATTAGAAACTTAAAAATTAAAGTAGATAGTCGTGTAAGCAATAAACCTAACTAGTAGCTTGGTAACGGACTTTGCCCATTATGTTATTAAAGCCGCGTTACGCGCAATGAATTTCAAACAGTTGGTATTCAACATAACATACCTACGTATTTTATCAAATTGAAGTATTTAGATAATTTAGATATAGTTACTTACTCTTTTGCAAGGGGTATTCTTATCAATATGTCAATTTGTGATAATATTTGTTTTGTTACCTTTGTGATCAAAACAAGAAATCGTTGTTACAGTATGAAATATTACAATTCAAAATTTTTGATATACTTAGGCAGTATTAACAAATTTACATTATGTCTGGACTATTTCGTTTTAAATTAGACCATAAATTGTTATATTTTCTAAACCTGCGTACAAACTTTATAAGTACGGAGCAAAAAAAGAATGATTCCGTCAAATAAATAAAAACTGTGAGAGTGAAAGGATTTTTTTATGAGGAAACGCGATAAAGAGACATTCGAAGAATATGTTTTAAAAGAAATCCATTGCTATCGCGCTATGCCCGAACGACCGAATTGAGCGCGAGAGAGATATCTGCAGGTCGGACTGATTATATCTGTGTGAAAAAGACGAAATCATCATTTGGTTTCCCAGTGTCCTCCTCAAAAACGAATTATAAATATAAGAAAGATTATAGTTTTTCTTTCATTTTTTATATTCGCCAATTTTATTAGCTGGATTTTCTTTTTAAACTTTTAGAGACCTTTTAGAAAAATCCTATTGATTTTTGGATGGGAATTCTTAAAACGTGTTAAAATACCATATTTTCGTGTTAGAATTTAAAAAAATTTTTTTTTGTCCATCATATTGTGTTTTATTTATATATGTTATCAATAATGTTACAAGCAAGAATATCAATTGTTAGTCCGCCATTTTACCACTTATCCATACGTAACTTCAAAACAGCGTATGGGGAAGGAGAAAAATGATGGCCTGACGGTTATCTGGTTATATGAAAAATAATCATACAAATAATATGCATTCTTACATTTTTATTTATGACAGCGGCAGCATCCGCTTCCGAGAGTGGCGCAGCACCACTGACGATGGCGCAGACTGACTCCAAGTGTTCAGGTTTAACCGCGGGATGTTTACCCAAGAATACCACTAAAAGATGAATTCATTCCAATTACATTACGCTCACTGTACAAGTAAAACTATACATACATGAACAAGATATTTTTGAAAAAGAAAGAAAACTAAATTCAATGATTTTGAGGAGTTCCCTGGTGTATCTTGGACATTGAAAGTTCAGTGCCAATGAAATTAAAATGGGTATCCACTTCCCAACAAAAAAAATAACCATACAAATCGGTTCTTGAAAAAGTTATGGCTGGACATCTATAAAACAATACATTTCGATTTGATAACCTCCTTTTTTGACGTCGGTTTAAGAATTATTTACATTTGTATGGGGAATAAAAATAGTCTTGTCTTTTTTTTTTTTTACTAGGGGAAACCGACCATGGGTAGGTACAGGTGCCCGAGTATCAGAATGTTCACCCGAACTGGGGCAATCAGCTACCTTGTCATAGGAAATCGCGTCGCAGATTTTTGTTTTGATCCTTTGTCATGATACTATAAAAGTTTTTTTTCAAATAAAGTTTAAATTGATTCACCGCTGCGCCGCGTCTTATTTATTAATTGAATTCAATTCATTGAATTGTATGTTGAATAAAACAAAATATTTCAATTAATAAATAAAAACCCTCAATTCAGTATTTAAATCTTACGATTCAAATAATTGTACCCTTAAATATACGGTAGCACAACACTACAAAAATAAATGTGACACCATTATTTACATGTTTGACATTTAGCGATTGTCAATTCACTACGTGGGAATAAAAAACGCAGTATAGTGGATGCCTGAAATACACAGACAATATCGACGCTTTGGTGAAAATAGCTTCGTATAATGGTACCGTATTCAGTTTCTTATTACACTCTATTGATTTGTTTTATAACCATCGTGATATTCACTAAAACTAATATACGACCCACGTTTTCTTATTGTTATCAAATATGAATATTCAAATTATTACAGCATAAAGGGTGCGCTGCTTTTATAGAAACGATAAAACGGATGTGAAAATTGTTATCTATTAAGTATTCTTGAAGCAGTAGACCAACACTTCAACGTTCGTCACAGCGCTATAGATCGTAACTTTTGAAGAAACATCTTCCTTAAAGAAATCCTTATTAAAGCAATGACTTCTCCTGAAAATTCATGTTTTGCCCTTTACGCCCTTTGTAATCCAAAGTATCGATATAGATAATTATATAAAACAATATCTTACCCATGGGTGGTACTATGAATAAAACTTCAGCCCTATGGTTGACTAAAGTCTGCAAGAAGATGTCAGGTTTGAAGTAAGGCATGGTGACTAGCTTGCAACCGAGCGTCATCTGGTTCATCATTAATGTGTTGAAGCCAAAAATGTGGAAGAAAGGTAAAATCGCTGGCAGAACTGACTGATGACTTTCTGTAGAATTTAATTAATGTGCTATTTATATGTTAAATTGCATATTATATGTAAACTAGTTGTGCCCCACGGTTTCACCTGTGTTGAATTTACTCGAGCAACCCGTGTAGCCTATTACTGATTAGCCTTACGTGTTATAGTGTGAAGTGATAGCCCCTATAACCTCATTAAACCTACCTCTTCTATTTATAAAAGGATGTGTATATGTATGTTTCCTATTGACTCCCAAAAGGGCTGGAGCGATTTTAAAGAAACCTTCAGACAATCTTCATATTAGCCCAGCGGGTATGATTTGTGAATGTGCTAAAACGGCACAGCAACGCGTCACCAATTTTGCTAGTAGGTTATAAATGCAAAAATAATTTTTCAAATCTCACTTGGTAAATCTAGATCCAGAGATTAGCGGTTTCATAAAAATAAAAATATAAACATTTTTTATCGAATACTAATGTTGACCTGAATAAAAAATAATATTATCGAGAGCACGCGGTTTTAGCTTGAGGTGTCTAGTCGGTTTCGTTCATTTTTTATTTTATCAAGAATCTCAAACCTTGAACAATGAGGTGTAATAAAATAATTAGGTAGAACGAAACAAAGAATCCATAGATCCATTAAAACTAAACAAGGCAATTGCGCCTCTAGGAAATACACACAATTTTAGTTACCAACTAAAACGACTTTACTGCATAGTTTTTATCTATGTAAATATAAATCCTTTAGAACAATTCGTAAGCACAGCGAAGATAATAATATTATGTAGATAGATATAAACTGTTTATTCGTTCATCACGATGACATTTCTTTTTAACCCAAGACACAAATAAAGGGGTTTTAAAGTTTAACATTTATATCCGTGTATCTGTGTGTATGTGTGTGTGCCAACGTAGCTCACAAACAGCTGAACCGATTTCGATCAAGTTTTTTTTTTTGAAAGGTGACTTGATCGAGAGGGTTCAGTGTCCAACTGACTAACAGTTGGCCGGCAGATATTATAGTTTCTTTTAAGGTTTTGGACTGACGGCTTAAGCGAAGTGTGTGTGGCCCTCTGCGACACGAGTCTCAGTCGAAAGGTATCGGCCGGACTGTCTATTACCTCAAGGCCAAATCAAACATACAATTGCAGTCACCGGTAAAGATACTTGTACTGAAAAAAACACGCCGTAACAAGCTTAAGCTACCTGTTATTTATTTTAATGCGGTCTAATATACGTGATCTACGTTTCAGCCAATACTGTAATTAATATTGAAACTAAATGAACAAGCAAAATAGCACATCGTTTCCATCGAACAATAAGTGTAACATTTTCTTGTTACATGTTGTGAAATAATATGACTTGTGCCTTTGTTGCTAAGTATAAACTCAAGCTTAAGAAAACAGAAGTATGTAATAGTAACAATGACTCCTACAATATTTTTAAACGGCACAAGTCATATATTAGGTCTTTACATATGAAATTAGCGTTTTATATGGTAAAAGTAAAATGAAAAAATATTATGAAATTATACATTTAATCAATCAAAGTATGTACCATTATTATCTATATAATTTCGCCATTTTAAAGGTAGTTCATTGATTCCATTGCTGCATTTTGGACAGCCTCATCGGAATTGAATTTATTGTCCTTGCAATAAATTGTCCAAATTCAGAATAAAGTGGTAATCTGTTGGAGCAATGTCCGGGGAATATGGTGGGTTTCGGAGACATTCCATACGTAGTTTCTCTAATTTAGCGACCGTCGGTCGTAAAGTATGAGGTCTAGCGATGTTCTGAAGCAGCAGTGGGCTTGAGATATTGACCAGTCTCGGTTGTTTAACGGCTAGCTATTTCATCATATATTCCAGATCTGCCGTTATCGTCTGGACAGAACTTATGAAGCTGTAGTGTATGACACCAGCACTGGTCCACCAAACACTCACCTTTTTCTGAGACGACTTTCGCTTGGGACAGGATTTGGCCAGTTCTCCTGGGTTCAACCACTGTGATGAGCGTTTCCGATTGTCGTAAAGGATCCATTTTTCGTCACAAGTAACAATACGATTCAAAATTCCCTCGTTATTGTGACGGTTGAGTAATGTAATGCAGAACTCAATAGATGTTTGTTGGCGTGCTTCACTCAATTCACTTTTTCGAGCGAGCTTTTTCACTGTTCCTGTTTGTTTCAAGTGAATATTTTTTTTCTTATTACTCACACCGAAGCCTACCGCTAACTCTGATGTGGTTTCCGAATGATCCGCTTCAACGATCACCTTTGATTCTTATTTTCAACCGGGTCTCTGACCGTCCACGGGGTTTGTTTCGTAGGTCAAAATTTCCAGAACGAAAACATTAGAACCAAAAACGTACCGTGTTTTCTTTTACAGTAGTTTTCCTATACACATAATTAGTCCTTCGAGTTGATTCTGCAGCACTGACACCACAATGGAACTTATATTCGTAAATAAGGCGATATTTTAAATTTTATATTTTGTGAAAAGAACGATGTCAAAGAAAAATAAAATGGTGCGAAAACAAATGAATCACTAAATTCGAAACACAAATGTACAAGCCTAAATTTGGAATAAATTTTAATTTGGAATTTCTAACCAGAAGCTAGTATCAAAGTGACCAGTTCAATAAAACGCCAATTTCATATGTAAGGACCTAATACAATTCCACAACATGTAATTAGAATACGTTAACCTTATTGTCTTGTCATTAATTTAAAAAAAATTAGGCTCATATAATTAGGCACAGTGGATTCTAAAGAATGGAATTTAAAGTGTAAAAGATAGGCCAGATTTTAGCCAAGATTACTTTTTCTTTATATTCACCTCCTACTCCGCTGTTTATGATATTTCACTACATTTTGTAGGCAAACCATCTTAATCGAGACTTGGTCCGTTTTTACAGCATGTTTTTCTTGGGATTTCACTTTTTTGTGAATCAAAAACTTTCTTTTATCACTTCTTATTATGAAGTTTCTAAGTCAAATACTGGAATTTCATAATATTGACAAGCAGAAAAGGCATATCATGTAGAATGAGAGTGAATCTTAATGTTTGCCTCTAGGACCTGTCCATATGAACGCGCGTCAGAGCGCTTTGACGCTGCGCTTAGAAAACAATATATCTGAACTTCGTGTTCGACAGAACTTATTTTTAATAAAGTGGCATTTTTTCAATATCTTTTCAGTTTGGCTGGGCTCTTTGGGATCCACACCAGTTACTCTAGATCTTAGATTTTTGTAGACCATTAGAAAATGCCCATCAGATTAAATAACTTTTACTAAGGCGGCATTTCGATAATTCTTATAGTTTGAAAGACTTCCACATCAGGTACCCCAGACCTTCGTTTTTTATATGCCATCAGAAAACTCTTATCAGATTATTAAATAGATTTGCTAGGGAGGTATTGCGATATCTCTAATAGTTTGGCTGCGGACTTGGGTTTCACGTCAGGGTCATATCTTTGAAAATTTGCGGGATTTTAAATTTGTCCTTTCATTATAGGCTAAACGCTAGCTAAAATCCAAAATTTGAAGTTTTTAAGACTGCTAGAAGTACCTTAGAGTTTTGATGATCGGTAAGTGTGTCAATGACAAAATTAAAGAACTTTCACTAGCTATATATAATTCGTAACTTATAAGGTATAATTATTAGATATATTGGCAATATTATAGCTAGTTATAGTATTTACTCTTGATCTCTAAGAAAAGAACTTCTTGCTTTATACACAACGAAGTTACAGGGGGGTCAAAAGTGTAGCGAGTCGCTTCAAAAAAAGGGTGGTACGACTGTGCTCGACTTGGCGGACTCACTGCCATGGCCTCTAATAAGGTATTTGCGTGAAGTAATTGTGAGAAAAAATTCATAGAGATACAACAATAAAACAACTATTAACATCTATAAAATATCACCTCCCATTGTTTGGATGTAAATTTTCTTATGAATATTGAAGTTTTCGATAAGAATCAAACGTATGTAGTTTTTAAAGAAAATGTTTTGTGTAATAGGTACTTAAGTCATTACTTTTTTACAGTGTTAACAAAAAAAGATGACATAAAAAATATTAAGGCCGATAAAAACGCATCTTAAAGATGTAAAAGCCCACAAAGATTATCTACGTCTTTTGCCCCCAAAAATACTTATGAGAAAAACTGACTTACCAGTAGTTTCTTTAATAACGACGACTTCGGGATCAATAATCATTTGGTTCATAGCAACAACGCTGCCGTGATTCAACTCAACGGCTTTAGGGAATCCAGTCGTACCGCTCGAAAACGGTAAAATCGCTATATCTTTGGGACTTCTTTGAACAGATTTCAAACAATCTGTATCAACATTAAAGTCTTCCGCAAATTCAGCGAACTTAATTGTACCTTCTGGCAGTTCATCATTGTCTATAAGTATCACTGGAGTGCTGACTTTCATTTCGTTAAGCGCTTGTTTTATGTTTCCGTACGAGGCTTTTGATGCTACTATTGCCTTGCAATTGATAAGTTCCATTTGACGTTTAAGCTCATCTAAAATCATCACATAGGGATTATTACCCGTCTACAACCATAACCTGCTGTGAATCTTTTATTAAACCAAGATTTAACGAATATTGACGGGTGGTAAGATACGACAATTGTGTCTAACTGGGTCGCGACTATCAAAAATCAGGTTTAACACCCACCATAGTGGCATGTTGCGTTCCTTGATCCGCCATATATCTAGTAATCAAGCAGGGCGATAAGGGATCTTGTATGCGCAACCTGTACATGGTAATGTAGCGACATCTATCCTCGCCACTATGCAAGAACCCGACAACAACCGTTGGGCAGCTGCCCGCCAGACATAGCACCCGTCTGGTCGGAGGATCCTCCCTTTTCTATGGCGAATGAGGAAGTGACTCTCTTTTGTTTTATTGCGTTTAGAGATCAGCCAATATATCTTACATGCCAGGGGTTTACATGCCTACATGACAGCTAGGACCAACTGAATATTGATAGATTCCTAATCTTTTAGTAGTCGACATTGTTTTTGGGTTGTACTATGCTTACCATCAGGTACATTTCTATCACTTTGCCCTGCTACTAAAAAACTAATAATTATAGCCGCAGCATTTCTGTAAGATTCAGTCGCAAACCGTCATGGTTAAGCAATCAGCAGTTCTTAATCCAAACACAAGAAATTGATACAATGGACGGATTAAATCATTAAACTTCCAAAGCATCAATCAATGTATAGTGGCATCAACGTGATACATTCTTGTGATTGTATTAGTCGGCTGGAGATAGAGATGTAATCAAGATTTTGTTCATATTCAGGCAAAGAAAAACTAATATTAATATAATAAACCTCGCTGCAGCATTGCCTTCTCTAGATATATTTGGACCTCCATTGATAATGACTTCTAGTTTTGTAACCAGATAGTTACACTTAATGCTGACGTATTTGCGTAATGCGTGCGAGTCAAGTCAACCAGCATTCAGCTTACCTACATCATTTTAAGCTGGTCTCTTGCCCGTACCTGGATACGCCCTTGATTATAGATTTTAATCTGAACTTATCAAGGACCGGTGGACGCTATTATATATTCATAAGTTCATAACGGTAGCGTAACTTACGTGCAGTATAAGCTGGATTCATCATAGAGACTATGCATCCAGCCTGAAGTGCGCCCAGTACCGTGCAAGGATATTCAGGTACGTTGGGTAGAATTACGACTACTTTATCGTCATTTTTTAGCTTTAACTTAGTACGCAGTGACGCTGCGAATGTTATAGACATTCTGTGAGTTTGAGCGTAGGTGTATCCATGACCTGTTAGGGCGCATACCTGGAAATATGTAGATAAGTAAGCGCAAAAAAGAAAAAAAGAGCAAAACTGCATTATTATAAAACGTTAAGTAACGTTATAATTCATTTATAAATAACGTTAGCCATAGACGCTACAGATACCGAGTCACCGACATATTTGCACAGGTGAAAACCTCTTCAGTAGCGTATGACCAACCTATTCGTTGGTACCACACACACTATTTTTCAGGATCATCTTCACCTCTCTGAAAAGTCATTGCAAGGTGGTTGCCGCGAATGTTCACAGAGATTCAGCGAACGTTACTGGAGATTGAACCGTTACCGATTTACTGGAGATGAATCGTGGGTTCATCACTATATCCCTGAAAGTAAACAGGAATGCTTGCAGGGGCATAAGAATGGTGCAGACCCTCCTAAGAAATTTTAAGTCACTCCATCTGCCGGAAAAGTAACAGTCACAGCGAGTCGGGCCTCTAAAAGAATCTTGTTAATCGAGTACCAAAAAAGGCGAAACCATAAACGGAGCATCTTACGCAACCACTCTGCGTAATTTAAAGGAAGCAATTAAAGAAAAAAGAAGAGGACAATTGATCACAGGGTGTTGCTCCTTCATGACACCGCTCCGCTTCTAACCACGTTTGTTTCGGAAGCTGCTGTGTGAGACTATGGTTTTGCAAAAATCAACCATCCATCCTATAATTCGAACCTGCCTCCTAGTGATTACTATTTGTTCCGTAATTTGAAAAAATACCTTCGTGGGAAACGATTTTTCAACGATAAAGAGCTCAAGACGGCAATAAATGTACATTTTCCCGATAAGAAGGAAAGTAGTTTTTTACAAGGTATTGAAAAGTTAATTTCATTATGTAATAAATGTATTGCTGTTATGGGAGATTACTTTGAAAAATAAAAAACAATTTTATTCAATTCGAGTTGTTTTTAAAACTGATATCGAGAATACATTGAATGATGCTTGTGGTAGGCATATTAGATATATGGCTGGACACCAGTGTAATTATCGGAATTTATTACGACTTCTATCTTTCGTTTTCTTTTTATAAGTTTCTTAATCTATGAATGGATTAAAGTATTATATTTCTACGTTAAACATTTTATATAATTTGTGTGCAAAAGGACTTTACTTTTCATTATCTTTGAAACCGAAGCCAAAGTTAGTTAATACATTTTATAAAAGACATTTATCTCCACTAATATTATGGATGAAAAGTATTTTATTATATTTTTTGCTTGTTTTTACTGACTTCAAAAAAGAAGGTTCTTAATTCGAATGTATACCTATATTTTTTTATAATATGGATAGAGCCATGACTTTTTTGTTTATGATCTGATTTACATGATTTTTTTTTTTTTTTGTTGAAAAGGGTGGTCTAATTTTTATTTATTGTCATTGGACCTTCGACTTCGAAGATACACCAAGGAATTCCTCAAAATAATTGAAGTTGGTTTTCTTTTTTGTTATTTTATTGCCGATTGGTAGGACAGGATAATTTATTATTACCACGACCACCACGCATGCACCTGGTTTTTACACACGCATTATACAGGCTTATTGCGTTCCGGGATCTGTTGGTAAATATCCAGTAATAAAACGGCATGGTAGGGATTTGTACATTATGTACAAGCCTGGGTCGCGAGTGTACACCTCGCAGTGACTCTCTTTTGGATTATTGCCGCCTGTTGGACCGCCGCGACCTCCCTTTCTCGCGGCAACTCAAGCCTAGGTCCAAACCTCGGTGTGAAACCCTCGAGTCTGGCAGCCATCCGTGCGATACAATGGACACTGCACTTGCAATCACTTAGCTTCCCACATACATCGTTACACAAAATATTCATACATACGTGCACACGACATAGTTACATAGGTTCTGTAAGGAACCTTTTTTTTTCTATTTTTACGCTAGTTAGTGTAGATTATATTTTCAGATCACCAAATACTTATACACATGTTCCTTCATTCCTCCCTGGAGGCAGGGACATGTATATATGTATATGTTAGTTTAACTCGAATTTTATGGATAGAAATCAGTCAGATCGCGACTTAATTGCAATCGCAGCAACAGCCCAAGCTGAGGTCCGGCCACTTAGGCACCCTTGCGTGCTTGTTGCCCAAGCTTTCGCGTCTGAGCGCCTTAAGTGCTCGCCCCAAAGCCATATTTTTATAGTTTCTAATTTTATATTATTAGTTTTAGTCATATTATTCGCGTGGAATGAAATAAAGCTTTATTATCATTATTACCATCAGGCAAAGTGAAGTCACTTTTATCATGCTACTATAAAAAAAAAAAAATATATATATTAGAAATGCGAGTTTCAAAATGATTAAATGAACGTTAATAATTAATGTATAATTTAGTAGTCTAATTTATACAATCTTTACGACAATCATTCTTTGAAGGTACCTACGTATAGTTTTCAACTTCGAAATACACAGCAAGCAAGAAAAATCAAAGGTCAATGACGATTTTAGTAGCAACTGAACTTTGTTACACACAATACCTAATCTACAACTTACAAGATAATAATAATATGCGAAAATCCAATACATCAAGATAATAACCATTTAGTACGGTGTCAAAATCCAATTCAAAATTCAAAGTTTACATCCAAAGTACTTATAGTCAAAGACTTATACTAGTGTAGTAGTGCCCCGCGACTCCGCATGCGTTTATTACGCAGTAATTATTTCCATCATTATCATTCATCAACATCATTTAATCATTACACAGGCCACAGTCACAGTCGCACATGATAATTTTATGAAATCGCAAACATCTTCCCGACTGTGCCACACCATTTACTATTTTTGATTACTTCGTTACAGGTGAAAAAAATCGTCTTGTAATATGTACTTATTTTTAACCGACTGCGAAAAACGGGAGTAATAACCGATGTTATTGATAATTCTTCATATATGTATGTACAAAACATCAAAATTGGTTGAGATTTTTTTGATTAGTATTTGTGACAATTCTTATAGCCTATCAATTGAGGAATGCCATAAGTGTCCCGTGTACAAAATTGGTCAAGCCATTATTAAATTAAATTCGGACATACAAACAGACAGACAAGCAAAATAAAGTTTAATGCCATATTCATTATGATCTATAAAATAGATGTCTGTCTATAAGGTGGTTAAAAAAAAATTACATGGACAAATAGATTTATTAATATATAAGTACATAGACAAGCAGGCCCGCAGATGTTATTCTGCCTTTTGACCACTCAGCGATAGCATAACAACTTTCTCCACAAAAAAATCTTGGATTTAGCAACTTTCATGGTGATCTGTCAAACAGTGTTGGAGTTTAACATTCCCATAAGATAATATCAACATCCATTTTTATATAATATGTATATAGATATTATATATTTCTACCTATTTGGAGTGGTATTGTGTTTTGTATTTGACAACCATATTATATTGATAAAAATATAGTTATCACGGCAAATGACTGAAATCTAGGTAAGTGGTGGCTCTAAGCACAAACCCCCAAAAGCTATATATACAATTAGTAATGAATATTAACACAAGCATGTCTATAACTTTTACATCCTAAAATCAGTGATACTTTATATGTAAATATGGCATTGACACTCTTTACATGCCATTGTGAATGCAATTACATGCAAATTGCCCTCAGTTCACTTTCAACTTGATACCGGCTGGAGCGAGAAGAAACGTTTATCCTTTTTTGACAACAGAGTTGGCCCCTTATACTGTTATTTCCTATCTCTTTTGTTTCAAAATGCTGATAACAAAACTTTGTAATGGTTTTAGTAGGAGTAGGTATAATGTGTCTATTTATAAAACATCATTGACTAAAATGCACAAAGGTAAACAAATTTTTCTGTATGACTTCAAAACATAAAAATGTAGAGCTTAAAAAGTTAATAAAATTAATAAATAGAAAATCACATTTTTTCTCTGTGATAAACTTATGGCATGAATACAAATGATAACTATTCAAAAGAAATGGATATTTTGTATAAACCACATAAATACCCTTATCCATTATTATTAGTAAAAAGCCTGAAATTATGAGCATAAAATAATAATAAGTATAATATGCATGCTGTTGGTGCTTATATAGTAAATAAATAAATAAAATATGTTGAACATTTTATGATGAATAAATATTTATTTATTTATCTGTCTATTTCAATAGCGTTCCTTATACTTTTGACACATTAATCAAGAAAATGTTATTCTTACTATAAGTATAAAAATTAAATTTTGTACATTTTCAACCTGTTTATAATAAAGACTATATTTTAATGATTTATTTTTAAATTCTTAAATATATTTACCTCTATTAGTTATTTATAACTAACAATTACTGAATATGTATGATAAAATAATATCAAAAGAATAAAATTCTTGAGATTAGTACAACTATTGTAAAAAAATTTATTAAAAAACTTCATTAAAAAAATCACAAGCATCTATAAAAAAAAACTTACTGTTGCAGTTTTATCTGGCCATCTATCTAAATTCTGCCACACAAAATCATTAACAGTGTAATTAGTCACAGGAATATCTTTATAAACAGAAGTCAAAATATTGCTTTCAGTGCTTTTTTTCCGAATTCCTGAAGACACAGTGCATACTTTATGTTTCTTTAAAATTTTCAAGGCTGATCTTCCTATACTAGTTGCCATCTCTCTAAAAAAAAAGTAAAATTCTAATATTATTTTACTGAATTTATAACTTATGCTTATATTTACAAAATCTTCTGTAAAATACAACGAAGTGTGTGGATGTTGTAATAAATAAATTATTTCTAAAACACTGGAAATAAAATTGTACACAGTAAAAATTATAATCGCGTTTTTTTTACAAATTAGAAGTTGTGGTTCAGACCCGCAAATTACGTTTATTTAAAATAAGTAAGTGGGCATGTTATCCTTCAAAATAATATTTTGAATATTAAATATATTTTCTAAATTTTAAAGTTTTCCTTTAAAAAATAATAACTTTTGCAAAGAATCATTCTTGGTAGGTGTAAACACAAATTATAATTAATTTACCGTTAAATCGATGTTATCTTTGCATTAACGAACAAACACGGCACAACCACAAATCACACCCTTGAACTTTGTTTTGAAGTTTTGTTTTTGATATATTGAAAAAAAAAATTAGGTTTTTATAATGTTGCAAGAGCAGTCTTGTCAAATTACAATGATCGTGGATTATTATATGAAAAATATTTTATCGACGAAGTCTTTACCTGCTTTACGGAATCCAACGTAAATAATCGATTCAAACATTAATTATTTGCTTATTTTTTACTTGAGTAGCATAGAAATTTTAGAATCAGTTATTTAAAAAAAAATGTTAAAAGTTAATTGAAAAATAGTGGACACTATCATTGAGTTATTATGTTACATAAGGGATACCATTATATACCTTGTTCATCGTTAGAAGGCTTGCATGACATATACACAGAACGTAAATTGTTACATCGTGCAAATAATAAGATAACTTTAAAAAAGCATTTCGAGTATCAATTTTCATTTTAAAAACATTTTGATTCTAAATATATCTTATAAAAACATTTTGCACTACAAACTCCTAAATAACTTCCTCTAAATAATGATTCTTGTGAATTTGTTTTTTTTTTTTTCTTAATACGTGGAGCATTACTTTCTATTCTGCAAGAACTAGACTAGAAAAAATAATAATACCAAGGAGTTGAAAATTAATCGCTATTGTTAAAATCGAATTGATCGAAAGCCGATGTACATTTAATGTTGGCGACAGAACAGTTATTTTCGTGTTTCTTGTTAGGTTAATATGTGATATTATTGTTTTTACGTGTTATATACTATGTGTTACAATAGAATAGATTGATACAGACAATATTATAGAGAAATGTAAGCGAATACGCTACGTTACAAGTTGCATGTTATATATTAAGATGTATATAAACGATTATGTATTGTGTGTCACGTATGTGAAAATATGACTAATATAGAATAGATTAACGCATAGAGTAAGCCAATAGAGTAAGTATATCGAATATTATAAAGACTTTACGGACGGAAAATAGTGATGCCGTCCGTAAATTACATTGTTTTTGGCTTATATACAGAATATATACGTAATGTATATTATAAGTGAATATGTAATAGATATGTAATACAGAGAGAAACATTTTGATATATGACATGTGTATATAAGATATATAATGAGAGAAATATAAAGAGATTAACAGGGCAACCAAAGCGAAAACTAAAATTAAAACACGAAATAAACACGGAACAAAACGGGGCTCTCTTTACGGTCATTCCTCGAACTACTTAAGCTCGAAGAGGGGCCGTATTGGGCGCGGTGCAATTCAACGAGTCTACAAGTACAAGTAACAAGCAACAACGAGAAGAAAGCTTTGGTCATCCTGCGAACAGTCAACAACAAGATTACGACTTTCATTGAAGACCCGGCACCTCAAGCGGTCGTGCATTATTGCACCCCCCGGACCCCCTCACTACTAACATCACGCAACCCACTGGCATCCGTACGGTGTCTACGAGACGGGCATCCGGCGCAACAAAACGCCCGTCCGAACCGGGGAAACGTCACCCCCCTCCCTCTCTCAAGCAGAAGGGAAGTGACGCGTACCCAACATTTAATATATTAGTTTCTTTTTCAAATATCCTATGACAACGGCACGTACTTAAAAATGTAATTTGTCAGTTAAATGAAAGTATGATGATATCATAATGATATTTGTCATGTCAGTGGAACAAAAAAAACTGTAGTTTCAAAAGTGTGATATTAATGTTACATCAGATGAACGTAATATAAAGATAATTACGCTGATATGACATATAAATCTATTGTTATATGATGTTATATACCGATATGTAATATCACCGAGTATGAGAGAACTTCAAAAGTTTTGTGTTATGACACACGAAAAAGCTGTGACCCAAGTATGCCCTGTATGTGACGTCAAAAGAAGGTGATGTTTTTACTTGGTAATTACTTTTCTATCATTGTGTAAATAGCAAGACAATCACTGATCGACAGAAAAAAAAAAATAAGCAGTCATAAGAACTGCCGACATAAGTGAAAACTCAATTTTGAATTTTTAAATCAATTCTGGTCTGAATTATTGCAGAGCATATCGGTGACGCGAAATCACAAGATTTTACCTATCCAAAAAATCAAACATGCATAGATACAGTAGAGTATATACAGTTTATATGCGCATGCATGTACACAGGCCGCTAAACTACGTGTCGCTAGTCTAACGCAAGCACAATACTTTACGAGCATGTCGAGGTCATCGATGACGCCAAGGTCACGCGAACCTATAAGTTTTCCCCAAACAAAAATCACTCAACGCGGCTAAAGAAGTTTTCATTTCAAAAATGCAAACTTTCAAACTTTGCGTTAATTTGTCATCTTGCCTAGATACAAGTCTTTAATCCTTAATGCTTTAAATATAAAGAAATACCTTCTGACTGTCATAATAAAATTGCACGAAAAATGTTAATTACATATTGCACGATTATAGTTTAAACTATACGTAATACCATGCAAGCGGGTTAGTTTGACCTTGTAGACATGGGTGACCTAGCAAAATACCATGTGCCAACTCAGTAACTCAAGTGCGGCTTTTTGTGCCGGCGCATTGATTTAACTCAAATTTGCGCCATGGCGCCAGTAAAATGTTACGCGAGGCAAGCGAATTTGAGAAATGAATTCGAGTCGGCTGTACGGCACAAGTGGCAGGCCGTGGCGCTGTGCCATTGCGCAGTGAACTGAGCTGGCGCAATTGTGCGGCGCGGCGGCGCGGCGTGCACAGTGGGCTGAAATCGGAGCCTCCCTTTCATAGGATTTTAGAAAAATTAAGTATGTTATTTCATAGTTTTAAGCATACAGTTTTGTCAAAACAGTAATATCATTGTATAATTTAGCAATTTCAAGCTTTATTTTTATCTTCTACACTATATTACTTGTTAAATTTAAAATATATGAAAATGTATTTTCTTTTCCTCATAACTTTTTTGTGTTTTGAGTTGTAAAGCTGAAACTTATACATATCGTTACTGGGGTGGTAATGAACCCTTAGGACCTTTCACCTTGACCCCGGGCGTCTCCGTTCAACAGATATTTGTTGATGAAAATTTCATACTTTGATGACATTGTATTGAGGTGAAATCATCAATCTGTAGGTTTATTTTCGACCTGAATGCTACAGGTATCGATTAATAAAGTTACCCCTGATTTACCCCACCGCTTCGTTTTCAAAAATACGATTCAGAATTTGTTTTAAAATTTCAATATACCTATTTTTCTTTATTAAAAGTTGTAAATTACATATAAATTTGCACTATAAACTTAAATTAACACCAATTATCATTAATAAATTACCAATTTAGCAATTTCAAGCTTTATTTTTACCTTATATACTAAATAATATTGACTTGTAAATTTTATATGTATGAAATGAACTTGCCCTTCTTCATTTTTTTTTTTTTTTTTTGTTTCAATTATAAAGCTGAAACTTATACGTATCGTTACCGAGGTGGTAACGAACCCTTAGGCTCTTTGACACTGAGCCCAGGCGTCCCCGTTCAAAAGATATGAATTAATGAAAAATGCATAATTAATTAGGCACCACTTTCTTTGAAATTGAATTCACTACCAGTAGACATATTGTCAATTTTAGTACCTAGTATAGCTATTGATAAAATAAGAGTTATTTAAAATCATGCCAATGCCTAATTTACTCATTACTTACCATCAAAAATTCGTTTTGAAACTTCAATAAATCTATTTTTATTTATTAATTAAGTCGTACATTACCTATAAATTTTTTAGCAAAATATTTTGGTTTTTTTAATTAGGGCAATTAGTTTATTTGTTTTGCTGTACATTGTTATTGTTGTTTTTGTAGTAGTTGTTGTTGTATAGATTAGTTCTAGAGATCGATTATGATTCTAAATGAAAGTTGTATAAATACCATAAGTAATTATATTTCATTTCATAAATCATCAAATCGCCGTACCCTAAAGTTACCCAGCGTTAATTTTAATTTGTTCAATATGGAAGGACTGGTGTAAAATATCGACATTTTTGTGTTCATGAAGCAAAATTCTTTTGATGCAGATAAATTATTTCAAAGATTGTTAATTTCTGTGAATTTTTCTCTGTCTAAAGAAGAAAAGACCGAACTTAAATCGTTTTGTGCAACTTATTCAAGTAATCTTAAACGAAAATGGAAATTGGCTAATTATACAGGACGTAATTTTTTACAAAAGTTTGCAGAGTGGTTAGACATAGATATCAAGTGGCCAGCATTTATTGAAACATACATTGATCAGTTGAGAGATGAAAATGCATCGACGAATGTTTCCTTAGCATTACTACCTAGTACATCAGTAGAATACACTGTGCCTGATAGTGTATTTTTGTCACCTAAAACAAACCCATACAGACAATGTTGATGAAGAACTCATCAGGAGATTTGCGGTGATTCTTCAGGTAGTCTCATGTGGAAAAGTTCTGGCAATATTGTTCTAAAACAGCTCATAAATATTTCGAGTTATATCAGTGGTATTATATGCCTTCTAGCGTGCATAAATTACTCATGCATGATGCAGATATAATTGAGCATAATAACTTTATCCCAATTGGCAAACTTTCTGAAGAGGCTTCTGAAGCACGCAATAAAGATTTTAAAAATTTTAGAGGATTCCACTCGAGAAAAATTAGTAGAATTGCAACAAATGAGGATATTATCCATAGTTTGTTAATAACTTCTGACCCATACCTGTCCAGCATCAGACCTAAGATAAGTCAACTTAGCCATAAACCGCTATCAGATGAAGCTAAATTGTTATTGGTAAATTCTACATCAGATAAAGAAAATATAGAGTTTGTAGATGTAAGAAATTTGTGTGTCTCTGAGTAATGTATGAGTGTAATTAAGTAGGTATCATCGGAACTATATGTATATCATAATTTATAATATCATAATTTTGTTATAAAATATTTTTATATATTTGGAATTTACATTTACATCTTCTATTTAGAGGTACTGTTGAAATCGATAAATTAAAATGAATATAAGATCTCATGTTATTTACACTGCTTTCATTTAGAATCCTAATCTAGCCCCAGAAATAACTGTTTAATCTTTTATGATAAACATCAATATCAACGAAAGAAATAAACTAATTACCCTAATTAGTAAAATCAATACATTTTGGTACAAATGTGGAACAAAAACAATCAAGAATAGTAGCAGGTAATGATAATTGGTGTTAATTTAAGTTTATAGTGCAAATTTATAGGTAATTTACAACTTTTAATAAAGAAAAATAGGTATATTGAATTTTTAAAACGAATTCTCAATCGTATTTTTGAAAACGAAGTGGTGAGGTAAATCAGGTGTAACTTTAATCGATACCTGTAGCATTCAGGTCGAAAATAAACCTACAGATTGATGATTTCACCTCAATACAATGTCATCAAAGTATGAAATTTTCATCAACAAATATCTGTTGAACGGGGACGCCCGGGGTCAAGGTGAAAAGCCCTAAGGGTTTGTTATCACCCCAGTAACGATATGTATAAGTTTCAGCTTTACAACTTAAAACAGAAAAAAGGTATGACGAAAAGAAAATCCATTTTCATACATTTGAAATTTACAAGTCCATATTATATGGTGTAGAAGGTAAAAATAAAGCTTGTAATTGCTAAATTATACAATGATATGACTATTTTGACAAAACTATATACTTAAAACTATGAAATAACATATTTAATTTTTAGAAAATCCTATGAAAGGGAGGCTCCGATTTCAGTCCAATGTGCGGCGTAGCGCAATATTACCCTGTCTATGAACTTGACAGTTGAGTCTTGACACGTCGCGTGTCGCGTGGAGACGGACGACGATACCACCCTATACATACCACGAATAGGCACGATAGCTATAATCTAGGTCTAGTTCAGTATTACTCTACTCTATGGTATAGTTTCGCGCACAGAACACATTTAACGCGGCTCTATCAGAATATTATGTATAGGTAGTGGCTATGGTCGTCACTCCAAGCGAGGTGTGAAGTTAACTCGCATAACTTGTAAATGTTTTTTTCTAACTGTCTAACATTGGTTAACGTAGTGGCTACATAGGGCTTGGCAGCCTGGTTACAATGTCTTTGAAAATGACGACTTTGGACATTGGTACCATTTTTGTATTTTGCCAGTGCTCAGTGCTCTTGTGGTATCCTCTGCAATATCTGATCCTTTGTAGTAGTAGTCGGCTTTATAAGGTCACATTATAAGTAGTGACATACTAAAGACTTCCAATTAGGTACAACGTACAAAATCCATAGCCGTTACCGCTCTGACCATCGACGCGTCAGTACATAAAGTTATCAGTTTCTTTTATTTTATGCTAGCTCGGCAAAATGACTGTACAGCAACTGATGATAACTAAAGTACAGTCCACAAAGAACTGAAACAACGCTGCAGTCTCAAGTTTACTCTAATTGTGGGTTATACCTACATTGGAAAGTCCGAAGTCCAGTCATATCACTGACTCGCGACGTGTTAGCTCAAAGGGTAATTTCTACATTAATTAGCCTAGTATTATTTTATCAACAATAAACTTGGAATAAAATAAAAGTATTATCTACTTGTTACAATATAAAACATTCATTTTTTTTTATTAGATATGCGCGGACTTTTGACCATACGCATGGTAGTCGCGACCTAGTCGGGTAAAAGTTAAAACAGCTATCGCCATTTTCTCGCTCGTTAATCAGCAGGGTGCACCACGTGCAGACGAGGTTGGCTTGGGTGACTTACTTACAATGTTAATGCAATTTGAATCGTATTTTAAAAGTGGGATGACAGCTGCAGCATTAAAATTGTACCATGAAATGGTTATCATTGAAGGATGTTTACAGCCGAGATGGTGATCGCTAAGTTGGTAATACTCGAGATCGAAGTAGTCAAGACGGTGACCGTCAAGAATGTGCCAATCGAGACAGTTACAGTCACGATGGTGACTGATCATATGGTTACAGTAGAGACAGTGACAGTCAAAATGGTGACCGTCGAGTTGAGGTGATGACCGTTAAGATGGTGACTGTTGAGATCGTGATAGTCGAGACGTAGACCATCAAGACCGTGACAGTCGAGACTCGAGACGGTTACAGTAGAGATACTGACTGTCGAAATAAGGGTTATAAAGTAGAAACGATCATATAATATAATGGTAATTTATTGGAATATAACTTTAATAATAATAACAATATTTGACCATAATAAGATACAAAAAAATGTGTTACGTGTGTACCAGAGTACACAGGTAAGAAGTGAAACTTCTTTACGACATATCATTTTTTTACTATTTGTAATTTCACGAAAATGGGGTAGATAAGGCTTAAGCCTTAAGAAAAACAATTTTTTTGAATAAATAAATCATTAAAAACGAATAATTAAAAAAGATGTACGTATACATATTTTTTTTTTCTAATCGTGTTTTGTTTTATTTTTAAATTATTATTTAATTTATATTTTTTATTGTTTTTAGAATTAATAATGTTCACTAGATTTACAGTCATATTTATTAATACTTGCTAATTTTAACAGATTTATATACATTCACTGATACTTACAATCAAAACGCGAGGTTAACCTCAAATAAATATTAAAATCATGCTCATACGTGTTGAATTTATAAAACGAAATATATAATCACTCTCACTTTTCTTGTAAATTCACTTAAATTTGAATAAGTCTTTTTATTTTATCACTTTCAAATTAATATATTGTTATTCTTATTTCAAACCAAACTTCAAAACTAATATATTGTTGTTATTATTATAATAAATTACATTATATTCTTTACGTCACTATACTAAACTTTGATAAAAAAGCAACATGGCGCTT
Source organism: Saturnia japonica (assembly GCA_033032175.1). Taxonomy (NCBI): domain Eukaryota; kingdom Metazoa; phylum Arthropoda; class Insecta; order Lepidoptera; family Saturniidae; genus Saturnia; species Saturnia japonica. Next base: position 4,528,981 of record CM065317.1, read on the forward strand.
AACCGAAAAACGTGACGATTTTTTTTACACTGCTACAAAATTTCTCCCATACGTCGATAAAGAAGTTTCACTTCAAAAATATAAGGCTTATTTCTAGGAAATACTACAGGTAGTGTTGTTCTTAATTAATGAAACCTAGCGCCTGAACTAGGCCGAGCTTGTATCTCAAACGTTAGTCTTAGCCTTAGTTACTCAACCATTACATAGTAGGTACCCACATATGACATACCTAGTATTACACTGTTGTATCTTACTAACATTATCAGAAATCTATAATTTTAAAAGACAAATCAAGGTACAAGGTACTTTGTATTTTTTTTTCTCCCTTAAATATAAAAATTGTAATAATATTTTGTATTGATAAACTACAAAATATGATATGAGATATGTATTGTCAAATACGGCATTAATTAAAGCTCCAAGCAGAGACATAATACGTTTAATAAGTCGTTTATAAGTACCGTAATCAGTTGATTTTTACTCTTCCAAAGTAAGTACTATAAATTTTGTAACAATAATCTTACTTATGTCTACGATAAGAAAAATAGAAGATATAAGGAATATAGAATTAAATATTATTATTCTGATATGTAATTGTGACAAACATATGTGTAGCGTTATAGTTTATAATGTTCACCACCAGTGGAAGTTTCGTGAGCCCATCTCTTAAAAAAAATACGTCCCAAAAAAAAAACCAGGATTCCACTATTTAACACGTTACTATTCCATGGTTCTAATGAGAATATCCCGATCTTTTTGCGCTACATCTTTATATATTCTTCCATACAGTCCGACCCGTAGGGTAGTTATGAATATCCATTTATTAATATACCCCACTATATATGACGTGCTGGTACAGTAAGCCGGCCCTCGTAACAAACCTTCCTTTTTTTTAAATTTAGTTAAACACATTTCGTAATTACAAATTAGTGTTTTAGCTAACGGGCTTGAATGCTAGTTCATACTATCAAGGACCTAGACGCCTTATATCCTTAGGTTAACTTCCTAGGTATATGTTAATTTAACGTTTCCACCGAAATAATCATAAGCCCTATTATGCTTTAAAATTTAATTCAATTCATATTATATCATATTTTAGTTTTGTTCTTGGGCAAACACCCCCGCGGCCAAACTTGAACATCTGGAGTCAGTCTGCGCCATCATCAGCGGTGCCGCTTCACTCTCAGATGCTGATGCTGTCGCTGTCATTAATAAAAATGTAAAAATGCACATAATATTACGAACATTACTTTAGCCTATCAGTAGCGTGAACTCATAAGAAGTCGACTCGTATCAAGAGTAGGTACTTTGCGAGAGACTATACTGGTCAATAACATTTTCATATTAATATTATTTTGTAGAAACTACTACTATAAAATTACTTTTACTTATCATTTTCACAACTCTTCTGCTTTGCATCGAATACGCAAATATAGCACTGATATGTATGTACAATATAAAATATGCCTGAGCTTTCTGGAAAGGAAAAAATCGTGATTAAACCGTTGCATGATGATAGGGTATTTTCTAATGCCCATCTGGCTATCTACCACTCTCATGTTGAAAATCTGTCACTAAACACCTATAGATGTGTTCGGCAGCCACACTTGAGAGCCATTCCCCCCCATTAAGCTTACCATGTTACCATCTTGGGACACATTGTCACTTTTCAGATGAGATTGCTTGTTTAGGAACTGTTATATGTAGCAGATACACAAACCCGTGCAGTTGCTTTGCGGGTACTTATAGACTAAACAAAATTTGCCTCAAATAATTACTTGCTAAATCATATTTTTTTAAATTATTTTCTTTATCACAAAAATATACTATTCCGGAAAGTGATATGGATATGTCATCCAAATTAAACGAGTATTCAAAATTTCTGCTCAATCGTTTGGGGATATCTGTTTTCAAATTGAGTTGTAAGATTTCACCCACACTAGCAAAGCTAGTTAAATAAAAGTTTCTAAAAATGGTAAGAATGGCATTTTCAAAATCGTTTGTGTGATTTGTTTCATGAATTTCTATATAAAATGGGGTCCCGGAAGTTTTGAACAAAATACTTGCAAGTATAAAAATAGGCCTCGTGGCGCAGTGGTAGTGAGCCCTACTGTCGAGCCGAGAAGCCGCGGGATCGATCGCCGCGTTTAACTGACATTTGTGTGTTGAACATAATTGACAGTTTTGAAAAAAAAAATTGGCTTATAGTGGTTGATCAGCAGGCTGGCTGCTCCCCCTCCCCACCCTTAACGGGGATAATGGTGCATTTACGCATCCACTACCAGACAGGGCAGCCGAAAGGGTATGTGAGTCTTGCAAGGTAGCACAAAAATACTAAGAATTCTCACAAAAACATTCCGACGGTGTTCCTAACCTCACCCTGCCCAAAAGGTAAATTCGCTGGCTACACCAATAACTACAAGGTGGTTAATTTAATAAGAGAAAAATAATAATAAATTAGGTGTACTTATTTAAACACATTTCTTTTAATATCCTTTAGGTCAAGGGTTTTCAAGTAGCACCAGTAGAATTAGAAACAATCGCGAGGTCACATCCGAAGGTACTGGACTGCGAGGTTCTAGGCATACCAGACCCTGTAGCGGGCGAAGTGCCAAAGTCTTTCGTCATCCCCCAACAGGGACAGAAGTTGAACTGTGAAGAAATACTTGACTACGTAAATAACAAGGTGGCGGTTTTTAAGAGAATTAAAGAAGTTCAGCTTATCGATGAAATACCTAAGAATCCAACAGGAAAAATATTGCGAAAGGTATTAAAAGAAAAATACTGTTAGTCTTAAGCATACATTTTTAATATAAATTGATTGGCAACTCGAATAGGTAGGTATATGAGACCATTTTCTATGTGCTATCGGCCTAGGTAAATAAATGGTAACCAAAATAAATCCCGTCTATTTCTGCAGAATCTGAGGTTTTAGTGCGTTATACTCTCAGTAAAAGAAATTTGAAAACGTTAAAAATTTTGTTAACAGCATGTTGTTTGTCCTTTTGTCGAAAAAGGATAAAAGTTTCTTCTCGCTCACGTCGAAAGTGAATTGAGAACAATTACCGATTTCACGATGGCATATACCTACATAAAGAACGTCAACCAACGTCAACAGCGTATCTACTTAACTAGCGACGCGAATCTTCCTCCCCGCTCCCGGCTATTTTAAAGACAAAAATGCTTATGGGTGTTACTTAGAAGATAGACATGTAATCTCGCCGACTTTTTTGTAGGTCTTTTTAATGTGTACAATTATTTAGTACATTAATAACACTGACAGTGTTAATTCAAATTGAATAGTACTTATGTATTTATAAATTAACGGTTACCTCGAATAACCAAACATTAATAAATGTCGCGAAAACATTATTTATGAGGGGCTGGAATAGTATTTTATTGTTCCGTAGTCTTTAGGGAAAAAAACACTTCAATTAAAATCCACATTGTAAGAAATAAAAATGCATGCCATATTTTAATGTTTATATAATCAGAAAATTACAACAATACAAACCTAAATCAGACTTTACAAGACAAACAGTCAAGATTGGGTTAGTACGCAAAAATTTTTTTTACAATGGAATCAGTGTTGCTGATGTCTGAATTTTGGGTCTTTATCATAACTAGACATTAATACGCTCTCTCAAAGTACTCTGAAATAACAGCCGGAATTTTAGCAACGCGATCAAACAATAATTCTCTTAGAATTATACACGGTTGAGAAATCCCAGTAGGTATTATCGCACTCCAATTGATGGAATACTGTAAAATGATTATATTACTTATGACGCGAAAATTTAGCCGGAATTTGCGACAACCTACTTAGAAACTGATGGATTTTTGAAGTGAAAACCTCTATAGTGAGTTTTGAATAGGGAGTAAATTCATGTACGTCATCGACATGGTCACGTGACATGTTAACGATAAACGGAGTCTTTATAGCCACATAACCTAAAAATAATAACAAATGATTTTTTATAGTTTTAAGTTTTCACTTTTGTCGGCAGTCCTCACGACTGCTTTGTCTTTTTTAGTAACTTAAACACGTTGGAAATAACAATCTAAGTCAGCATATATGTAATTTCCAATACAAAAAAAAATTGAGGTTATTTTGATAATTAATCAAATAAATATTTAAGAGTAACACAAAAATATTCTTTATCGCGGATAAGCAACCCAGGGACCTTCGTCATTTTGTCTTTTAAAAATTCAGTGTCTCGAAGCAGCGTTGTATCTTAGATTTGTTAACTTGAATTTTGGAAAATTAAATTTTATCATTTACTGTACGTATCATCATTAAGTTTCTTATAAGAGACCGGCCTAACATTTTATATTTTGTAGCTGACCAGAAAAAGGTCCCCTTTTCATATGAACAAACTCATTGCTTGTTTTTTCCTTTTTTGTATTTATTAAGGATTTATGAAACTCTAAGTTCCTTATAACATACATCCATGCCATTGTATTGCCGTGAAGGGGACACGAGGACGATGCGTATATTTGCGTTAAGGCTCATTTACACTTAACTAAGTCATAAGTGCAAGTGGCAATTATAATTGGTGCTACGTAATTAGCAAAAACAGCGTTAAGAGAACTTTAAGAATATATATTTTTCTTTATTTCGAAAACTATTAACCAACCTAGTGATATATTGTTTACAGGTCGAAATATTATTTTAATATAAAAATAATAATAACTTTTTACACTTTGTACTTGCAAAAACTACTAAACCCTTTGTACATATGTTAATAATTTACGCCATAAAAATGTGAAGTACAGTCCGACCGCTGAGAGAATACTTTTTTGACATTTAACAGATAGACATTTAACCAAGACAGATGACAGATTAACCAATAAATTTAGAGTTAAACATTTTTTGTAAATTGACGTAATTATAACATTCTCTTGTTTTCGCTGCTTCAATGTTATATCGGAAATTCGATAACCATTCTGTCAAATGTGCATTCTTTCAGCGACCGGACTATAATCAGTCGTCACTTTTAGTTGCTACTTCAAAGTGTAAATGACCCTTAACAATTATAGAGTATTCTATAATATAAGTATATAATAAATAGTCATTTTACTATCGATCGATTAAAGCAAACCGCCAATAAAAGGCATCGGTTTTTAAACCTATTTGCATTATTATAGTATTAATCTATACAACATAAAATATAATTACTTTAATAAGGCTGTTGTTAAGTATTAGATCTGTTAAAACACTTACGAAATTCCATACTTCCTGCAATTAAAAGCATAACTTATTTTGTTAAGTCGGAATTCAACATGTACTACAGCAGTATAAGGCGACGATAGAGATGGCAAGTTTCTTGTAAATGCTTCTAAATTAAGATTATTTTTTTAAATAACCATTGTTTTTTTTTTACCCATATAAGGTGACTAGTGACATTCAAAGTTTTTGGTATAAATTTAACAAGCTAGTAATGACTATTCTTTATAGTAAATTTATTTGTTCAATTTATTGTGGTGGTCGCAATATGTAATAGAATGGAATTACAAACGCAACATGTTTGTGTAATTTTTTCCACCAAAAACTGCTTTATTAAAAATTCAGTTATATTTTTATGAATGAATACCGAAAAAAAAAATCAGGATATTGTACTACAGCGTGTGATTTGTAGCTTAGTATAACTAGTAATTGTTGCATACGTTGTAAATAAAAATACTGTGACCAACTTTTTCAGTGAAAGTGGTTATTGCTGTATTTATTTATGACGCAATTGTAACGGTAATTTTGTTTTGTTTGATACATCAGCAGGGTTTTTACAATTAACAATTAATTTCGGTACTCCGTGTATACGAAATATATTTTCATATGTTAGCTCTGATTTATATACAATTTTTTTTTAGGAACATAGAAACAAAAAAAAAAACAAAATTCTTTCCATGACCAAATATTGTCACGTATAATAAACTGTTTTTTGTAATTTGAAAATTATGGTATCCAATTTTCTATTGTTATTTATTCAAGTAGGGGTACCAAAAAAACGAACTATATTCAACATTACAATGAATACAATTTTAAAACAAAAAGTTTCGATACAAAATTCAAAAGCATGTCCAACAACACAAAAGTGTAACTTGATATTTTTTTTCAACAAAATATATTCTAAAATAATGCAATCGATAAGACAAACAAAAATGAACGGTGACGAGATGAAAACGAATGACGTCACAACAAACAAAATATCGGGTACTCCATATCCAAACGATAACTTCTTGTTGATTATATTTTAACATGAAACGGATTTTTTTTATCAAAATGTTCGGTGGTGATTGAAAGGTTGAATTGTTTCCCGGTGCAATTTGGTTCCACTGAAAAACAGAGAAATTAATTACTTATGGGCTCATTTATTTTAATGGTTCTTGCAATTCATAATAATTAGGCATGAAGCTTTTAAACTAACTAGAGTAAACTTTTAATAATGAATTCTAAAGTCGATAATACTTATCGAAATGCTATTGACGGTATATGTGTATTTGTAGCGTGGCATGGATATGATTTCGTTTTTCGACATCCCTATGCATAATTAACAATGATTTACTATACTATGTTCATCATAAGAAAGGCTGCATGACGCACCCACAGAGCGTAAATTGTTATTTAGTAAATCACTAAAACAACTTCCTCTGTACAATGATTTTTGAGAATTTTAATTTATTTTCTTACTACGTGTAGAGTTACATTTTATGGACGTTAAAACTAGAGTTGACCAAAATAAACAAATTAATAAATAAACCTAATTAATCGACCGCCGTTGTACATTTACTTTATTACTAGGTTTTTAATTTCCAATAACAATATGTTTTCGTAATTACTGAACAAAGCAATTTTTGAAATTTGTATAAAAATGTTATATAGTAAAGCGTGCATTTTGACTAATACATAAGAAGACAACTATCAAACCGCCGACTTGCATCGCATTTCGCATGAAACTTCAGTTTAAAAAATGTACAGTCGGAAAAACAAAAATAACATGTGCAAATTAGTATGTATGTCACTTAACCGGTCATATGTATATAAAATAAAAAAGCTTATATTTTTATATTAAACTTCATTAAAATAACTTTTATTTTGTCAAAGTATAATTAAACAGATAAATTGTGGGGCGTGGAGCATTAGTTCCTAATGTTTTTACTTAGATTTACTTACAAGAATTGTTTGTATTGCGTTTCTATTTTTTATATGGAAGGTATGCACCTAAATAAGTAATAAAACACAAAAAAAATCTAAACTGCAAGTAACTTATTAACTTTGTATTTTTGATAAAAAATATATTTGTTTTTAATTTTATACTTTCATTGCTGGCAGTAGATACAATGTTGGAATATATCGAGTGACATTATCACACGATTAACTACTCTTTTGAAACGCACAGTAATAATCAACACGACCGTACAAAGTAAACAACGAAATCTAATTATTGGCAACTAAAACAACACTACCTAAAATAGCTCGAGTTGGAAAGCTACTCAAACCGGAATATAGAAACTTGACATCATACTTACAGAGATTTACTGGAGATTCCCAATTTCTACTTCAAACAGTCTCTTCCCTCCCTTCAACAACTTTTCAGAATCGTTTCCAAACTTCTTCATATATTCTTCGAGCCTAATCAGCCATTGGGCCCAATGCTCCCTCAGTTTATCAGTTGAGAGGTGATATACGTCGGCTTTAGACCCATCGGTATACGCAATGACTAGTAAAGCATCCCTCACGTTAAAGTGTTTGTAGTTCAGATCGTTGCAAACGGCGCCGAAGTATGCAGCCAATTGGACAGGGTTGTCATATGTGAGCGATAGAGATTTACGGGGCTTGTCGGATTTCTTCCATTCGATTAATGTTGGTTTTTCCCTGTAAATTATATTTTTTCCTGTTCAGACTCAACTTTGTTTTATATATAAGGTATTTAAACACATAAGGTAAAATATATTCCATAAAAATAAAAAAGATTTTATAAAAGAAATTCCAAATATTTTTGGATGCGACAGCTGGTAGACAATATCCATCGATATGAATCAATAAGATTTGTATTAGATAGAATCTTAATAAAATTAAGATATCCATATAAATAAAATGATGGAGGTCTGCCGTTGTACGCGCATCAACCAAAAACTACTGAATAGATTTTGACCATTTTATTTTATTTACTCCTTAGATACTTGGTTCTTATCAAAACGAAAAATTATCACGATATCTTCATACAATAAATAGTCAAACAGTTTTAAGAAAGCACTGCGCGGTTTATGTCATCCACGCGAGCGTAGCCGCGGGCACAGCTAGTCTATACTAATATTATAAAGCTCAAATGTTTATTTGTTTGTTTGTTAAAACGCGCTGATCTCTTGAACTACCTACCGGCCTGGCTTGAAAATTTTTTTTTTCATTTATGGCTTATTTATTGAGGAACTGCCTCATCAGCCTAGTGGTCGTAAGCGCGTTTGCTATGATCGAGGTCCTGGGTTCGATTCCCAAGTCGAGCAATCTGTTATTGGGTTTTTCTATGAAATTTTCAGTAGCAGCTCGGAGTTTGGCTTTATGCCCGATTAATGGCAATAGGCTCGCCCCCTATTACATGAGTGCTTTTATATGCTGTTAGCGACGCATAAGCCTAAGCGTAATGATATAAGAATAACATTTGTAAATATAAGTTGTAAGGATGAATAATTTGCACAAACGATCAATAATTAAATGTTTGTAATGTTTTAAATATGTTACTATAGCGCGTAGGTATGTAAAGACAGTATATAAGTCATGAAAATGTATGTAATCTAATAAAAATAATCACGTAAAGTACTAAAATAATATATTGTCAATAATTCATATTTTGTAAAAATTATACATAATGTTTCGCGTGATATAGGTAGAATAGCCTTCCGTATGTATTTTATAACGTGTGTAAGCTCAAATAGTACGTATATAACGAGTCACAAGACGTTTTAAGGTTGCAATGTTTAATGCTTTATATCTCCCGTGTTTATTAACCTATAATGTTAAAGTTAGTGTTTTTGAATAGGTATTTATGTCTACATTAATGTGAAATAGTTTTTATTGTAATTGAATAACTGTAATTAGAGATATTAACAATTTATTGTATTCTGTATACAAGTAATAATAATAATAGACAGAGACAGCAATATTGCAACCACTGCGCATTACCGCGGTTAACGGACCACACCCAAGTTTGGTGATGAGCAATACGGATAGAGACGCCATCGTCCGTCTCGCTCTCCGGCAAACCATATAAAAGGCGTTCTGCCGGGGCAAACGAGCGCACACGGGTACCACAAATTGAAGAATCAATACTCAAGACTCAAGACTCAAGAAATTGGAAGTAACCGTACCCAGAAGATATAGTATTAACAAAGTGTATTGTCTTGAAGAATACAGCAAATTTTATTGTGGTGCCTGTGTGTCATTTCTTCGCATCTTCACTAAGTTCAACCCGCCAGCGACCCAGTCCATTCCGCTCCGTGCTACGTCATCGCCGCGCCTACCAGCAGGCACCTCACTGCGTGTGTGTACCTTGATGTTTCGCCCTCTTCACGCCTAGTAGTTTCGGGTGTGAACAGGGTTGGTCGCACGTAGTGAGAGGGGCTCGCACGCACTGGTTTCCAGACAGCTGGTTACCGTAGCGTGTTATCCGCCGTCGGTTATATACAGAGTACGAGGGAATCGTTTCCGTCGCGTTCGCGCCCTTGGTGCGCGGTCCCGCTCTGTATAGATTGACGTAGCACATTGTATAATAGGCGGCCGGCTCCGCTTCGGGTCCGCGCTCATTTTAGTTTTGGTCCTTCGAATAGCCGGATTGGGTCCAGTGAACAGTGAAAATGCCTACAGTACGGTCGCCTACGTCAAGTCGCAAGGACGACAGTGAAACCACGACCACAGATTGGTCATTGAACACGCCGACAGAAACAAGTTCGGCTACCGCCACGTCCGCCACCACCAGAAAAACGGTACCTTCGACTTCGTCGATCCGCACACGCGCTGCAACCGCCGCCGCCGCGTCGCAAGACACAAGAACACCAGCACCTAGGAACATTGGAGGGAGCGAGGAGGCCCCACCGTGCGTTTCTACAGTGCCCGCAGCAAAGGCGTCCAGGGACATTGGAGGGAGAACAGCCCCACCGTGCATTCCTGCGGCACAGCGCGCCAGGTCGATAAAATCAAGGTCAGTGAGATCGTCAAAATCCCGTATGGCGGAACTAGAGGCGAGGAAAAAATTGGAAATAGCCAAGTCAGCTGCCGCGCTGGCCGAGATTGAACTGGAAATGGTCCAGTGTCAATCTGAAGAGGAGATCGATGACGAAGACATCGAACGCGAAGTGCAATCCACACACATCGAGCAGTGGATAAACCAAAGTGCAACCATCATGGAGAAACAGGACTGCGAAAAAACACAGGAGGCCTATGTCAAGGTAAGTGACATTGAAAAAATTGCCGATAAAATGGTCACCGCCGTGCAAGCCTCAACACGAGCCGTCGTACCAGCCGCACCGTCGAAGTATGCCGATCTGCCTAGCTTCAATGGAGCATCGGAAGACTGGTTACCGTTCCTGAGAACATATCGGGATTCTGTCGCACAATTTAGCGACACACAGAATATGGCTCGTCTGAGGCACTCCATACACGGCACCGCGAAGGAGAGTGTGCGACAAATGTTGTTCACAGCCCACGATCCTGACGAGGTCATCGCAACATTGGAGAGGAGGTACGGGAATCCGGAACGTCTCGTCCTGGCCGAATTAGCCGCCATAGAAAAGTTACCTCACATAGGGGAATCTTGTGACGAGATATGCGCGTTCGCCAGTCGAGTTAGCAACGCCGTCGCCACAATAAGCGCTCTACGGAAACCGGAGTACCTCTGCTCACCGCAGGTAAGTCGAGACATTGTTCAGAAATTGTCACCATCATTACGGATCAGGTGGTTTGATTATGTCAAGACACACACAGAAGATCCAGTGCTAGTGAACTTGAGAAAATTCCTTGAAAACGAAGCGGACCTGTGGGCGACGTTCGCGCCAGTGGAAGCACCTGCAAAACGGTCCAACCGGCGTGTGCACACCGCGCGAACCGAAGAGAACAGAGGCCAACAAACAATATCCAGTGGCAGGAAATATTGTGCAAATTGTGAAAGTCGCGAGCACTGGATAACTGAATGCAAACAGTTTCGGGAATCGACAACCGAAGACAGGTGGGTAATCGTGAAAAATAAAAAATTGTGTTTTATGTGTTTGCGTCAGAAACATTCGAAGAACACTTGTAAAGGGCCGTCTTGCCGTAAGTGTGGACGGCAACACCACATAATGTTACACGCAATTCGTCAAGCGGCACAAGCGCCGCCGGAAAAACCCGCGCCGCGACCGCAACCACAAACACAAACACAGGGCGATAATGAAGAGGCCACTATCAAAACTGTGTACGCCGCCGCGGACGGGAAAGAGGTTTACCTCAAAATGATTCCGGTGGATGTGTTCGGACCGGCCGGCTCCGCTCGTGTGCTCGCGCTACTTGATGAGGGGTCAACCGTGTCACTGCTGGACAACGCCGTGGCTCAAGAGATCGGAGCCTCGGGCAAGGAAGACCTGCTCATCCTAGAGACCGTCGGGGGAAAGCTCGTTGAGAGGAAGGACTCTCAAATAATCGACATCAAAATTAAAGGAGCTCACCGGCGGGACAAGCGCCTATTGAAAGGAGTCCGGACCGTAACCAACCTGAAGTTGTCGCCGCAACATGAACATGTGAGTGTAGAAACCATAAACAAGTGTGCGCATCTGAAAAACCGAAGCGAGCTCGTCTACAGTAAAGAGAGGCCGGCTCTACTCATCGGGCAAGACAACTGGGAGATGATTGTATCAAGAAAGATCATCAAGGGGAAGCCGAACCAACCAGTTGCTTCTCTCACCAGTCTGGGATGGGTACTACACGGTTGCTGCGCTACGAGTGACTCTACGCCGGTGAAATTCGTTAACCACGTAAACAACGTGAGTGAAGAGGCCGACATAGAAAAATTAATCAAGAGCCACTTCGAGCTAGAGTCCATCGGGGTGCAGCAGCGCCGCCCCACCAACGATGCCGATGGGAGAGCCCTTGAAATCCTCCACAACACCACCAAGAGACGACCCGACGGAAGGTTCGAGTCAGGTCTCTTGTGGAAGAGCGACGAGGAAACCTTGCCGAACAATTACGCAATGGCTCGTCATCGTCTGAACGGCATAGAAAAGAAGCTCGAAAAAGATGCCGCACTAAAGGGGGAATATACGAAACAAATTCAGAACCTACTCGACAGTGGATATGCCGAGAAGGCACCGACTGAAGCCACACCGGGTAGAACATTCTACTTGCCGCACTTTGCCGTGGTGCACCCGCAGAAGAGAAAAACACGCCTCGTATTTGACGCCGCAGCTAAATACGACGGCAAGTGCTTAAACGACGCGCTGCTCCCGGGACCCGACCTACTGCAGTCGCTGTTCGGAGTCCTGTTGCGATTCCGGCAGGGGCCGATCGCAGTGGTCGCCGATATTAGAGAAATGTTTCTGCAGATCCGCGTGCGCGAAGAGGATCGCGACAGCCTGCGATTCTTATGGCGAGGAGATGACCGGTCGTCGAAGCCGACCGAATACCGAATGGCGTCGGTAATCTTCGGGGCCGCGTCATCACCAGCTACCGCCATCTACGTCAAGAACCGGAATGCAGACGATTTCAAAGCGACACACCCGGAAGCGGCCCAAGCGATCGTCCGAAATCACTACATGGATGACTACCTGCAGAGCTTCACATCAAGCACGCAAGCTATAGAAACCGCGAAGGCGGTCCAGGCGATCCATAGGAAGGCGGGATTCGAACTGCGGCAATGGGCGAGCAACGACGCGCAACTACTAAGCAACCTGGCAGAAAACGAAACATCCCCACAAGAAATCCACATAGGCGACAACGAGGAAAAAACGCTCGGACTACGCTGGCTAGTCGGAGAGGATTGTTTAGCGTTCAACAATAACCTCCGAAACACACCGAGTGACGTCATACAGAACCAGAGAGCGCCGACGAAACGCGAAGTCACTAGCGCAGTGATGTCCACCTTCGACCCGCTAGGACTGGTCGCGCCTATTCTTATACAGGGAAAGCGGCTAATTCAAACCCTGTGGAGAACCGGAACTGACTGGGATGAGAGCATAGGGGAAGAGGCTCATCATCAATGGCGCGATTACATCAACAGTTTGTCCACGCTACGCGATATGAAAATTCCACGCTGTCTGACGCCATCCATGGGAGCGGGGCAGCTGCACACCTTTGTGGATGCCAGCGAAACGGCCTATGCGGCGGCATGTTATTGGAGATCGATCGGAAACGGGGTATGTGTCACATTGATTGCCGGGAAAGCTAGAGTGGCACCGGTCAAACCCGTGACAATACCCAGATTAGAGTTACAGGCTGCACTACTGGGAGCGAGGCTGGCCAACACAATCACTGAAGAACTGGAACTAAAAACCACGGACAAATTCTACTGGTCAGACTCGAGCACAGTACTGCAGTGGATGAAAGCCGATCCGCGCCGCTTCAAACCGTTCGTGGCCCACAGGTTGGCAGCCATCGAAGAGATTTCGAAGCCACACGAGTGGAGGTGGGTGCCGACACGCGAAAACCCGGCGGACATAGCCACCCGGGGAGTACCAAATGGGTTCAGTGAAGACTCAAAATGGTTCGTCGGTCCAGATTTTCTTCATCGGCCAGAAGCGGATTGGCCGCAGAAACGCTTGGGAAAGTGCGACCAAGTATTGGATGAAGAAAAGAAATCTGCGACTGTACTTACCACGCGCACAAGAAACAACGACACACTACCGAGTCCGGAACGCTTTTCAAGTTGGATAAAACTATTGCGAACGGTGGCGAGAATATTCCAATTTACAGAACTGTGTAGAAAAGGTCGCGTCGTGAACGTCGCGCGCGACAGCGAGTGGAAGCCACATAAGAAAAAAGAAACCAAGAAAACCGTCCGAACAAAGAAAACTCAAGAAAACACAACGAAGTTTATACCAATACCCGATCGTTGTTTACAGCGGGCCGAACTAGCCCTACTACACCACAGTCAACTGGATGCATTCGGGGACGAGATGGAATGTTTACGGAAAAACTTACCCATCAAGACAGGTAGCAAACTGAAGAGAATAGACGTCCAACTCGATGAAAACGGCATCATTCGGTTGCGAGACAGAACACGGAAAATGAACATGAGTAGCGGAAACTTGGCGGTCCTAGACGGGAAACATAAAATCGCTCGCCTACTCATCGATCGCTATCATCGAAAATTCTGCCACGCCAACCATGCGACCGTCGTGAACGAGCTGCGACAAACGTACTGGATTCTTGGGCTACGGAATTCTGTGAAAAAAGTGCTACACGAATGTCAATGGTGCCGCATCAGGAAAGAGAAGCCACAATTGCCGCCAACCGGAGATCTACCCGCCGAACGGTTGCAACACGGGGCGCATCCGTTTACGTGCACCGCGGTCGATTATTTCGGCCCTATGCACGTTACCATCGGCCGGCGAAGAGAGAAGCGATGGGGAGCCCTCTTCACCTGTTTGACGACGCGCGCGATACACCTTGAATTAGTGCCATCATTAAGTACCAGCTCCATGGTCATGGCGCTACGTCGCATGTCTGCCCGGCGAGGGAACCCGCGGGTAATGTATAGTGATAATGGCACAAACTTCATTGGTGCAGATCGCGAGCTGCGTGAAGAAATGTCGAAATTGAAGAAATCCGAGCTGGCTGAAGCGGCAAGTCACGAAGGCATCACCTGGAAGTTCATACCACCCGGTGCGCCACACATGGGAGGCGCCTGGGAACGAATGGTGCGAACCGTCAAAACGGCCCTCTCCGCGATCCTGAACGAGAGAAGCCCGCCAGAAGAAGTGCTGCACACCCTGCTCACGGAAGTGGAGCACACCGTCAATTCACGCCCGCTCACTCACCTGAGCGCTAGCCCGGAAGATGAGGAAGCTTTAACCCCTAACCACTTCCTTATAGGTCGTTCCTGCGGTTCATCGGTCGTCGGAAGCTTCGACGAGCACACACTCATCGGCCGGGCCGATTGGAAAACATCGCAACGTCTGGCGGACCACTTCTGGAAGAGGTGGCTGCGTGAGTATCTACCGACGCTCATGCCACGGAAGATCAGCGGGAGAGAGGCTCCACAACCGCAGCGAGGCGATATAGTCATCATCGCCGATGCTTCCCTACCACGCAACACCTGGCCGCGAGGCGAAGTCGTCGCCAGCTACCCCGGCCCAGATGGCAGGACACGTGTGGCGGACGTCCGGACCTCGAGAGGAGGTGTGCTGAGGCGTCCCACGTCGAGACTCATCGTCATCGTGCCTGCAACGTCGCGACATCAATTTGGAGTGCACGACGGAGCGTACACTGGGGGGGAGACTGTTAGCGACGCATAAGCCTAAGCGTAATGATATAAGAATAACATTTGTAAATATAAGTTGTAAGGATGAATAATTTGCACAAACGATCAATAATTAAATGTTTGTAATGTTTTAAATATGTTACTATAGCGCGTAGGTATGTAAAGACAGTATATAAGTCATGAAAATGTATGTAATCTAATAAAAATAATCACGTAAAGTACTAAAATAATATATTGTCAATAATTCATATTTTGTAAAAATTATACATAATGTTTCGCGTGATATAGGTAGAATAGCCTTCCGTATGTATTTTATAACGTGTGTAAGCTCAAATAGTACGTATATAACGAGTCACAAGACGTTTTAAGGTTGCAATGTTTAATGCTTTATATCTCCTGTGTTTATTAACCTATAATGTTAAAGTTAGTGTTTTTGAATAGGTATTTATGTCTACATTAATGTGAAATAGTTTTTATTGTAATTGAATAACTGTAATTAGAGATATTAACAATTTATTGTATTCTGTATACAAGTAATAATAATAATAGACAGAGACAGCAATATTGCAACCACTGCGCATTACCGCGGTTAACGGACCACACCCAAGTTTGGTGATGAGCAGTACGGATAGAGACGCCATCGTCCGTCTCGCTCTCCGGCAAACCATATAAAAGGCGTTCTGCCAGGGCAAACGAGCGCACACGGGTACCACAAATTGAAGAATCAATACTCAAGACTCAAGACTCAAGAAACTGGAAGTAACCGTACCCAGAAGATATAGTATTAACAAAGTGTATTGTCTTGAAGAATACAGCAAATTTTATTGTGGTGCCTGTGTGTCATTTCTTCGCATCTTCACTAAGTTCAACCCGCCAGCGACCCAGTCCATTCCGCTCCGTGCTACGTCATCGCCGCGCCTACCAGCAGGCACCTCACTGCGTGTGTGTACCTTGATGTTTCGCCCTCTTCACGCCTAGTAGTTTCGGGTGTGAACAGGGTTGGTCGCACGTAGTGAGAGGGGCTCGCACGCACTGGTTTCCAGACAGCTGGTTACCGTAGCGTGTTATCCGCCGTCGGTTATATACAGAGTACGAGGGAATCGTTTCCGTCGCGTTCGCGCCCTCGGTGCGCGGTCCCGCTCTGTATAGATTGACGTAGCACATTGTATAATAGGCGGCCGGCTCCGCTTCGGGTCCGCGCTCATTTTATATGCCAAGCACAGCTGATGATGCAAATCTCCTTGTTTTGAGGGCATTACAGAGTATGAACTCACTTTAACAAAACTGACTACCAATACAGTCGAGGGATTCCCAGTAAAACCAGCGAAAAGGGTTGCCAACCTGGGACAACAAAATAAAAATGACGTACAATACAATAGAGGGGCTCCCCGTAAAACATAAAAGAAAAAGGTGGCGATCTCAGGAAATTTTAATTGCCTAGTTTTTTATTTAAATTAAAAAAAAAAACAACGTTACGTAACGCATTGTTTGAACCCTCCTCCCACCATTGTAACGCATCGTAACGTTTTACAAGACCCCCCACCCTCCAAATTGCGTTACGTAATACTTGAACGGCCCCAAAGCTGTAGGGAAAGGCAAACCACGATAGGCTATATGGGACGAGAGTTGATTGAAAAAATTTAACAAGGGTAAGATGAACCTGTGTGACACATCTAATCGATTAGTTTGTAAACAATAGTCAGCTTGAAACTGTCGATAGATTGTAAACGGACCCAAACTTCCAATATCGTAGGTTTATAAACTAACTGGATTGGTTAGGTTAGGTTGATACTGTGATTGAAACGCACGAGCCGAGCGAGCGAGCCTCGACCGGCAAAAAAATATCAATCGATAATTCACATTTATCAAGTCATGATTTTGCTTATTTAACCAGTACAACTTCAAAAATTCAAAATCATTAGTGTCCGTTCACATGCTACCAACAGTTTACAATCTCACTAGATTGTTTGTAAACTAACTGTGCGTAATATTAACCGTTTTCCACTTAAACTCTCGATCTTTTTTCTCTGTCCAACGCTAAGTATTGCACCTGTTTCCACATTATACGACGATAAACGATTTGTTTCAGATCAATGATTACTGACTAATAGCTGTTATAAAAGAATAGATAACCTTAAGGCCTCCCCTTGACATTGAAAATCTGTGTCCACAAATCTGTGATGTCATTGACTTCTTTATCACGTCGAGGTCTCAGAGATAGCATTGTGTAGATAAAAGATTGTTTATGTATCGCTTTTTGCATATCAATCCAGAGATTATTTAAAGTCGAGCTATATCTATCTACATGGTAAGATATTTTTTTTTAATTTTCTGTTTGGAATCACGTTAAGACAAAATATAATTATAACGTAAAGTGTGATTTTTGCTTATAACTTTCTATGTATATTGTATATTTTCTTTTAGCACAGTGTACTCCAAATATTTAGTTTTTTATAGGGTTCAAATTAAGATATTTTTGGTGGGAACTAATGATGGAAGAGTCCGACCTGACCGACAAAAAAATCATGCATATTATATGGGACTACATGTGGCCCACAGTTTTCTCATATTTAAAATTTTGGATAGAAACCCACATTATACCACTTAAAGTGTTGAATTTAAAAAAAAACAGTTCTTAGCGTATGGCTACATGGTGATAATATGTTTTGCAAATTTCAGCCCAATCCGTTTTGTGTTTTGAGCTTTGTGTTGTTAGCTTTTTAAGACTATGACCGTTGTGGAATTGGCCTAGTTGTGTTATGACCAGATTTTTATGTACTGTTGAATGTACAGTACGAGTGGTCGATAGTTTGAGTCCCACTGATTTAGGTTTTTTTTTTTACGGTGCGGTCATTCGGTACATACAACAATACGTACAAATTTGGTCATCTATACTAATATAATAAAGCGGAAGAGTTTTTTTTTGTTTGTTTGTTGTTGTTGTAAACACGCTAATCTTTGGAACGACCAGTCGGATTGGAAAAGCTCTTTTTGTATATGATAGCCAGATTCACGAGGAGGCTTTTGTTAATTAAGTCGGAAGCTGAAGTGTTCCGAACCGCTTTATCCGCATGCGTTGTACAGCTAGTTACATAACAACCGAAAGGAACTACGTTTCTACCGGATGTCTCACGACACATCTGGATTTTTTTTTTATGTAACAGAAGGGTGCATTCAGTTTACGCTTTGTTTGTTTTATAAAGTCACATTCGAGGCCAATAACAAATAGGTTCCTCTTTTTTTGGGAATTAATATGAAAACTTCGTGAACCAATTAGCAAAGCGTATTAGCAACCACACTCTTCTGATGTGATGCACGAACGCTGGTGCTTAAAGCCAGGTAAGTATGACCAGGGCTGGATTAAAAGAAGAGCTCCAAGCTCATAGCCCCCTCACGAGAAAAGATTCCTCACTAGTTCTTTTAAATATGAAATTAATAACAAGTATGCTACCAGACAAAAAAAAAATACATTTATGAAGCTCTTTTTAACATATTGTTACGACCTGTTACAACCCGATTAAAAAGATAGAAAAATCCTGTTCCCGAAATATCTCGAAGCAACTACATAATTCGAAATAATGGTCGCGTCGTAAACATTACGTCATCGAGTAGGCATAGCAACTAAACGTCGAATGTTAGCGATGTTTCACGATTTTTCTGCGATCGTTTAGTGTAGGTATTTAAGAGGCTCAGGCGCGGCGCCAAGACAGTTCAGTTTTGAATTACAAAGCAATAACAACGAGCGATAAAAGAAGCGAAACCACAGTGTAATAAATAACAGTGTTGTGAGTTGGTGAAATTTGTAACTATGTGGAGTTCGAATAAATCTTGTTCACGTCAAACATCGGCATTTTTATTACCCACGGGTGTAACAATATCAAAATATATTTATAACTGTTTCATTACTCCATGGCCTCCCAATCTTTACACGAGGGCATAAAAAACGCTACTGTCCACTTTTATAAAAAAAAATATTGCATTAAAACTTTAACTCATTTAAAAGCAATATTAGGAATAATATTACGGCTTTTCTGCATATCATGGACAGTGGCTTCTCTCAGCTTTTATATCCCTCAAATCCAACCCTGTATATGACCTTCTAAATGAACATTTTAGAGTATACAAATTTTATACTCACTCAAACTCAGCAATAGCATCAAATATACCCCTGTATTTCAATACTGGGTGAACAACATTGGACTCTATCGCTTTTGGTTGAGATATACTTTTTAAAACATCACCAACAGACACCCAAACACCTTCGACTTCCTTCTCAATACGTAATTGCGATTGAGGCTGAGTGAAGTAGTTCTTCAGTGTGTTGTGGAACTTGGTACCGACTGCCATTTGCGCTGTAGAGACAAAAAAATAATTATGTATTATTAAAATATTATGTCTTTGACAATGATCCCAAGAAAGGTTTACATCAGGTAGCCGGCCAATCGTAAAATATGAAGTCCAAACGAATTTAAATACACAACATGAAGGAAAAAAAAATATTATGCTGACCCTACTTAGAAACCCAAGAGCAAAATAAAAATCTAATGTATTTGACAGGCCTTAATCAAAGTAAATATGAAGGAAGAAACCATGTTATGTCGACTGTCCGTAGGTAAGACAAGATCGAGAGGAAATGAAGCCTTTGACAGCCCTGAATCATGGTTGTTGTCAGGTAGTACAGTCTTGCAGACTTTTTATATCTATGAATATTGTTCAAATTTTGTAAATTCCATTCCATTCCATTGTTAATATATGTATATGAGAAGAAATGGGAGCGAGAGGTATACCAGCAAAATCTCTCTATATATAACCTACTGAAATACCTTGGCCTGTCGTTTTGGATACTGTAATAATGATTTGAATATCAAAACGGCGCCATTCGATGAATTCTGTCACCAACGGCAATACACAAACGACAAAAGAGTATTTTAGGTTTTTGTACTTTAGACTGCAATCTTATACTAAAACATCTAATAGGAGATTCGAGCCAATATCTATTCAAAGTACATAAAAATACTTAAGATAATTCTTATTGGCATTAAATGGAGAACAGCTGTATAAACATAATATATATCTAGATATGTTCTGAATAGTGCATCATCAGGTGAACTTTTTTTATAGATATAAAACTGTTATGCTGCTTTAACACTTATTGTGGTGATATTCGTGCGAGAAAAATTTGTTTGTGTACATTGGTATACAACCCAAATATTAAACAAGTAAAATTAAAACATAAAATTATCTAAATAAATTCAAAAACTGTTTACAACAGTAATTAAGCGAATATTTTTACTTGAATAATAAACAAAGTATGATAAAAAAATTACATATTTTTAGTCATTTTAAATGGACATTGGTGCAGGTTTAAGAAAGCTGGGACATAATTCCAGAGGACAATGAATATGTAACCAAAAATAAACTAACTATAATTTTAAATTAATATTATTGTCATAACAACATTTTCTGCTTCCAAACACCTGGTTTTTTTGCTTTTTTTAATCTTTATTTTAACGAGGCTTCAGTAAATCCATACTGACTATACCAGCCAGCCTCAAAGGAGAAGTCAAGAAACAAACACACGGGTAGCAGAGTAATACATAAAATACAAACTCCATTGGTTTACGCAGCGCAAGCCAGTAAAATTTTTGTATAAAGGGGGATGAAAGTTTGTATAAAAATGTGTGTCAACTTTGAAGATAGATTTATGAAAATTGGTATTTAGAAATTCAGTTAGAATGACATAGCTCAACTATGACACCAGCAAACTCGCGGGAAAAGCGTTAGTTATATAATGTAAGAAAACAAATCATACTGTTCTTGTAAAAAAAAATTTTAATGTACCAAGAGCCGCCAAGAGTTGATAAAGGGTATAATTGTGTCATAGTGAAATCACTTTACATTATAAGTTGTATGCTAGTATGTCGTAAAACTAAGTACATATGAAATAGTATTACATTGAGTAATAATAAATGAACAGATAATTGCTCAGTAGAATAGACAAAAGCATAATGTAATGGTCTATATGACCCGACTTGATGATAGCATCTCATATGTGCTACTTTTCATATTTATCACATAATAATTACATGTATATATGCAAGGTGTGAACACTGCTATTGTTGCTAAATAGATTGAAGTTGTTGCTATATAATTTTATATATGTATTAAGTTTTTTTAAAACTCATAAGAGCTGGAAATGCTAAAAAATTATTTAGAAGTTAATAGGTAGATAGTACAGCTCTATGTTATTTCCTCAGAATTTAGGTAAATATACTGTAACTATTCAAATCTATTTTAATAAACAAGATAAAGAGTGATTATGGTTGATGTAATTTGTAGTTATACCTGTATACACTCTTTCTCTATATATTTATTTTAGTTATATACTAAATACTTTAGTTCTTTCATTTATAATACACAAATGATTTTTTTTCCACAATACTATCAGTTAGCTGTTAAAAAATGCCTTGTTGCATTACACTTGTCAGCATACCAGCCAAAAGCCATTAATTCAGTCATAGTTATATCTATATAAAAAATAACAGCAACAAAACAATAAAATGAAATCATTCTGTTCCATACTCTACATTGTAATTCCATTACTCTTCTTTGTAAACTAAAAATAGAAAGGACTCCGTTGTCAACACAGCATTTGTAAGACTTCCAATGCACATGATTAAATCATTGTCAATACTTAACCTATACATATTTCAATACAATATCAGATAGTACAATTAAAAATTTTCTTAGCCCTTGCATTTAAATGACAATCCATTAATAAACTGCATATATAGATGTGTAGCATACCTGTCTTTTAGACAAGATTGAAATTCAAATTAGTTTAAGGACTTTCTTTTTTTGAATGACATGATAAATATTGATAAAAGATTTATACCAGTCAGAATGTTGATTAAAATTATTATTTTTTTTCATATAGGCTATTCTTGAATGAGAATGAAAAGAACAAGTAATAAATTATTTCATTTGTGATATCTACATGAATTTAATTAAGTATTTGATTAGTTTTTTTTTTCATTTTATACTTTATTTTAATAGGTGTATGTATTATTGTTATGTATGAATAAATAATTATGTAGTTATTAAATTTGCATTTATTTATTAGAATCTAAACATACAAGATACAGACATTACAAATTATAATTGGTTATCCCAAGATGGCTGCACTGTAGACACAATTCCTCTATATATATTTAACACAAATCCTAGGTGTTACCCTTGTATTTATAGTCAGTAAAAAATAATTACTGTAAAAGTCATCAATTTCATTTATGCTTAAGAATCTCAGGTGAGTAAGTAATGTTTATGGTTAAAATTCTTAACCAAGTAATAATTTTTGCAGCCCTTACTAATTCTAACATCTGTTTTTATCTACAATAGAGTACTATTGTACATTGTTAATTTTCAAAAGTTATTATTTAGTGAATAGTTTTAAAGTGATAATATGGAAGACTAAGTGTTCTTAGTTTGCTTAATGGTTGCAGATCCATTGCAAGAAATAGAGAATATAATTATGGTTTCTGAACTCAGATCAGTAAAAATATATTTCAGAGATAAGGACCTGCTATATGACTTTCCACAAGGTTACTGAAGAAGATACTGATTTTCAAAAAATTTTGTTGTTTAATGTGAATGCAACTCATATGTTGCAAGTAAATGTAAAATTTTTACATTCAGAAACCTAACCATGTGAGTAGCATATTACATGTTTATCTTTTTCATATTATTATATATTTTATTGTATTGACTAATATCTGTACTATTCTGTGATTTACTTGTAATAAAAATTATGTATTCACAATGTTCTTATAAATATTGTTTTCGCATTAAAATATACCCAAAATAAAATGCAGTAATATAATATTGCCAACATAAAGAATACTTTGAACTTTAGTTAAGTAAGTAAAGGTCTTGTCTATAAAATAAAATGTAATTTTTAGATTATGTTATAGAAAGTAATTGCTTAATGTAGTAATAGCTAAGTAATTAGTAATGACTAGTCTACAAAGTTTTGGCCACATATAACAATTATATGGTACATCTTATATAAATTGAAATATTTAAAAATATTCTGTTTTTAGGCTACACATTTCTAGCCCCTTTCATAAAGTACCAAATCTTATATTTTATAGTATAATTTAAGAACATATACAATGGATAGATGGAGCAGTGCTATGTATTAGTGTTGTAGTAATGAATCTATTGGGAAACACTTAATTTGTAAATACACCTACATTTCTTAAAGACAGAATGTCCTTTTTACCAATACAAAATTTATAATTATTCTTCTGTACTAGATAGGTCTTGTAATCTAAATTTGCAGACCTTTAATAGGACATACATATAATAGGCTGTATAAAAGAGAACATTATAAAATAAATACCTTCATAATATCTATTGAACTCTTCAACACCCATCTCAGCAATTCTATCCTGTTTCCATTTCTCCAAAGCTGATCTTGATTCGTCTGTCATAGTTTTGTTTAATATCAGAGTAACTGATGGATACTGCTGAGCAAAATCATTTTTGTGTTGCTTGATTTGCAGGATTTTGTCTTCACTGACATACCCGGGCTGAGCTGGAGAGCTACGCGCAGCATTACATATTGCGGAACTCTTGTAGCCTCTAACTGTAGCATTATTAAAGAGAGTACTGACTAAATTCACACAGCTTCTTGTATTTAGCCACATTTTCTTCATTAAAACTTCAACAGGACTGTAGCTTCAGTATTCTTTGAACAGATGCTTTTTTATTGCATTATTTACTAGATACTTCAATATATTTTCGTTAGCTTCCTTCTTGTTCTGATGCGAACTATTTTTGGCTGCAACAAACGTACCTACTCGTTATAGAAGCGTGCGATTCTGATGGCGCCAAGAGTGTTTTGTATGTAATGTCATATGATTTAATTGGCAAGATAATTCGATTGTGACGGACAATGTAAACAACTATTAAATCGTCATTAGTGAGTGCGTATTGGCAGATACGGCCTTCCTCATGCCATTTACCTATTTAGAAAGTAGTAATAACAAGGTTATGAACATAGATTAACTTACATTCTTTCTTCAATCGCAGTTTCTTTTGTTTATTCGTCTCTAGAAGTGGCCCGAAAAGTTCTTTGTTCTCTTTATTGTACAATTTTAGCTTTTCCGCCGGTTTCAAGATTGAAGCGGGTTGAACTACTTTTGTTCGGATAAATTCTTTGGATATGTTTTCGAGTGCAATTCTATGACCGAACACTTTTATCGGCCGTAACATAACGGCAAAAAGGAAAATTAAGTTCTTTTTCAGTTTCCTAAATAGAACAAACTATCAACTAAATTTTTTTGTAATTTGATCACACAATATCTTTCGAAGTTCCTTTCCGTAGTTTGACTTGAAGATTTTGAAGTTTGATAAAGGCAAAACGTCATAGATCAAATTTGTCAAAAATAAATGTCAAATTTATTAAATTCATTGTCTTTTGTGCTTCCAAATTTGAAATTGTCTATGTGATAATATGTTATTTTAAATGTGCAACAGAAACAAATAACAAATTGACGTGCATTATTATCATAATACATTTTAAATCCTTTGCTAGATTAGCTAGATAGTACTGATAGTAGTCCTAGTAGTAAGTCAGTTCAGTACATTGAGTAGTTATCATAACTGGTTATCATTATATGATTCATGATATATACGATTAGTGTTGCCAGTTGATATTTTCGATATATCTCTAAATCTAACCAACAAAGCTAAAATTATTAATTTGATAAAAAGAGAAGTAAGCAGTAGTTTAACGAAAATTCTGCGAATTTTGGCAATCTAAGACCAGGGTTTTAACATATTTCGCAAAAGTGAGGTAATTTAATAAACTACAATGAAACAAACAATTTTTGAAGTACGATTAACAGGATGCGCGCTCTAAAAAACATTTTAAGAATAGGTATTTTTAAAATCTATTGCTATTGCGCTGTATTCTAAACGTCACCGAATAAAGCGAGAGTGATAACTGCAGTTCAGACTGATTATACCTAAGTAAAATTGATAAAAATCATAGTTTCGTATTTCCCTGTTTCTTCCTCTAAAACTGAACCAATGAAATATTATTTTCCAAGAATAATAAGAATAAGAAAGACGCTGGCTATGTCTGTATGTTTTCCTTTTTCTTTTTGTATTCGTCAAATTTGTTTGCTGAACGTCTGCCCATGACTGTAAAAAAGGCTAATTTTCGTCATTTTAAGAGGCTCCTAATACATATAATAATTCATTTATGAAAAAAATCAAAACATGGGGCAATGGTAGTGGTAGATATCGATTTTACGGTATAAAATTATTTGCTCTATGTAGCGACATCTCTCGCCACAACTGACGTATCAACGCATCGACACAACTACGTAGCGACACATAGCGACATCTATCGAGCCACATAAGACGCATCCTACTATCCTACATCGCGCTATAGAAATTAACTCTATCGTTACAGTCGGGGCAGCTGCCCGCCAGACATAGCACCCGTCTGGCCGGAGGATCCTCCCTTTTCCATAGCGGATGAGGAACTTTACTCTCTGTTCCTCACACCTCCGCTAAACTCTAGTACTATTATCCAGGAGGAAACAGGGCATTACGTTTGTATATTCAAAAAATTGCCCACGTTACCTCTTAAGTGTCCACCCGATCCTAACATATAGCTGGGCCGCATTCATACATAATATGTCCAAATCCAATTTTATTTTACCCTATTGTAAAGCGTTGAAAACCGATTCTTACTTCATTAGTCAATGTCCCATGGTGCGTTTGGAACGTAGACCTCCATAGAGATATGGAACTTTCTTCGACCGAATCATGAATTAAATACCTCTCAAAAACTTATTTCGACACAGCGTCGAATCACCTGAACCCGTTAGTGGTAGCCGCCGTAAATTACACCAGACGCAAAACAACTAAGGCAAAACTCCGACTGTGAAACATTCTTACCGACACGGATGATGAAATCGAGGCTTCCAGCACGTACTACACAACCGTTCTTAGAAACCAAGAGTGCTCGTGCCCACGCCCGCGAAATCACGGTTCCATTTGCATGGGACGGGTGGTTAACTTCGCTTCCAAATACCCGCCATGTCCCCCGTCTCCTGTGGCAACTCAAGCCTAGGTCCGTTCCTCCTACATGGATCCCTTGAGCTAAGCAGCCGCTCGCGGGATACAGTTACACTGCACTTGCAATCACTAGTTACCAACACACATCAATAGACTGCACTAACACATACATGCACATCACACAGGTACATAGATTATGTAAGAGAACTTTTTTCTTTGTTTGGCTAGTTAGTGTAGATAAAAATAGACAGATTACTAAATATATTATATACCCATGTTTCTTCCCTCCTCCCAGACAGAGGAGACAAGTATATATATATATAGTTAGTTAGATCGAAATACAGATAGGAAATTAGATAGATCGCGATGTTTACCTAACCGGCAACAGTCCATGCCAAGGTTCGGCCACTTTGGCACTCTTCAGTTTGTTGCTACGCTTTCGCGGCTGAGTGCCTTAAGCGCTCGTTCTCAAGCCCAGTGAAGCTGTAAAAGCCGTCTCAAGCTTCAGGGCCCTTATAGCTAATACAATAGTCGAATCGAAAAAAAAAAGAAAAAAAACAAAAAGCGAAGTACGATTGATATTTTTTGATATATAGTTATGTTTATTATATTTGTAAAGTGAGAGAGCTAAAAAACCAACAAATCATAGATAAATATATGTATTATATAAAAAATTACATTATGAAGTTAGAGATCCTCCAAGTACACAGGAATATTAAAGTCCGGAGCTGTCACATTTTAGTAATGAAACAGACTAAACATACAGATTCCGCCAAATGATTAAGATTTATT
Organism: Saturnia japonica; assembly: GCA_033032175.1. NCBI lineage: Eukaryota > Metazoa > Arthropoda > Insecta > Lepidoptera > Saturniidae > Saturnia > Saturnia japonica. Next base: position 4,556,307 of record CM065317.1, read on the forward strand.
AATATTACATATAAAGATATCTTATTTTTTAGTACTTGAATCTGTAATTCTGAATGTTTGATTGTTGCTTTTGATTGAGTAATTATCTGGTAATTAGCATTGTTCTATTTTCATTTTTATATAGTCTTTTCTAACTCCTTCACTTAGGTACTTACTAGTTTTCGTATTTTATAGATTGTAAGTAGTGATGATATTTTTCGTTTTCAAATACAAATACAAGCGATTTCATAAATCATACTTCTGCTAATTACATTCTGGGCCAAGAAATACCCGTCACCGTTCTCTTGGTTGTTTTTATTTTATATTTTTAATTAATTTTAATAAAATATAATTTTAATTATAATAATTAATATTTTCACATATCAAAGCATAATTTATATCATTAATAAAATGTATACATGAAACAAAATATTAAAATTTATCACCACTGTTATCAAATACCGAATATTTTATAAAATTTAAAAAGTGTATGTCATATATATATTTTAATATCTTATATAACTTGTTTGAAATTTTAAAGAATATTTCATATTTAACAATACAATATAATATGTGTTTATCTTTATCACCTCAAAATCATAATACAATGAAAACCCTCTAAGTTCGGAGAAAAACCTCGACACTTGGCAACCAGCACCAAGTATCACAAGAAGAAGTAGGATAAAAAGTATGTACAATATTCGTAAGATGTCTATACTGTTCTTCAAAGCTGTGCGAATAAATTTACTAGTCAGAAATAATAGGCCACTACAATATATTTTTAATTAGTTTAAATTGTTACCCCGTTATAATTTCTTACATCCAGACGAAATAAGCTGCTATTAATTTATAACGTTATAGCATTTCATTTGGCGGGAAAATGGAATTGGTAGAACTGTTTTTTAGACTAAAAACGCCGGCTGCCGACTGGTGCGTGGTCGTCTCTCCCACTCAGTAATCTCAGTATGATCGAAACTATCGAAAGTTTTACTTGAAAAGGTTTTTATTCAAAGACACGACATAGTATTTGGACATTTGAATGAACTAAAGCTTTCATTAAACTTCTAATAAATTTACAAAATGCTGAACTAATTGTGTGAATGTGAGACAAGAAAAGTGCAGTTATATTGGAGATATTTCTTGGCTACGTAAGTAATATTAAAATTAGTTGTGAGGCGTATTTGACTGTATTATTATTATTTTAGATATATTAATTAAAACCATTAGCTACCTCATGTAATCATTATAACCAAGTAAAAATTATCAATATATAATTCTCATTTCAACAGGTACATAAGTACATCTATTTCCAAAATAATATGTAGATTATTTTCAGGGTTAAAATGTTTTTTTTTTTTATTACGAGTAAGTTCTATGTAATTGTTATTGCAATGTGTTGTGATATTACGGAATACTCAGTAATTAAATATTCTTACTATAGATGCATATTAATTATTTGTTTCTCGCGTTTCAACTTTTAACTTAAAAACCTATATCCTACTTGCTTACCTACAAACAAAAATAACTTTAATAAATACAATTATAATTGAAAAGAATTCTAATTATTTGTCAATGAAGCTCCAAGAAACGTTTTGTATATTATTATTATTATACAGAAAAAATATTATACATTAGAATGATAATTAATGGTCAGGATACATAAGGTCATAAGATTTGAGTGTTGAGTCTCTCAAAATTTATCTGGTTTTATTAGAAAAGTTTTGTTTTGCTGCCCTTATCCATTTGACAGAAAATATAGATGTATTTTTTTATATAAGCGTGGGAATAGATAGGTTACAATGGGCGACGTAATTAGGTAGTAAAAATTTTGTACAGAAAAAATTGTTGAACTCTTTACTTCAATTTCATTTGAGCATTTCTGCACTGTCCTTGTGCTGCTACGCGGCGCGCGCTAACGCCAAGTAGATCTAAAGATCCAAGTTCCAAAGATTAGCACGTTCAAACAAAAAAAAAAAAAAAATCTTAAATTTTATATTGTTTACCTTATTAAGTATAGATTAATTTAGACACTATCGTAATCAAGTGCGAGTTAGCATAATTTCGTGTTTTAACTTTAGAAAATTTCTTAAAGTGTGCTTTCTTGAGGTTTGCGCGCTATCCCGGCGCGAGCCCTTAGCTACAACCTACGGCTCTGGTGATGTTAATGCTCTTTAAGCATTTCAAATCTATGACCACGAAGCGGCATCCAAGCGCGCTACCACTATTCCATTGTTGCTTCTAACCAAAAACACTACTGTTCTATAAATCCTGAATTCGACCCTATAACTCTATAAATACTTACTGCTCTCACCTCTGGACGGGAGCACCTGGACACAAGCTTGGCCCATTTAACTTGGCTCAAAAACATGGTGTGAGAATTGCTCACGATCCCAAACTCTTGAATTGAATCTGTAAGTCTAAGGAAAGATTTCGCCTCCTTTTGTGTTATACTGTTTGTACAACGGGCTGTGTTCCGAGGAATTGTTCGACATGGTGCCAGCGGCTACTTTCCACTACCATATCATTCGCTATCGGCAAGGAGTTTATCCTCATACTTTGGAGCCTAAATGATCGCGGTCAGATTTTCCCCCTTATTACGTAATCAGATTGTGTTTGGTACATTATAGGTGTTACGTAATACGAATTCGCGATTTCTAAGGAAATATTTAGCGATTTCTGCTGTCGCTTTGCTATTGCGAAATACGTAATAAGCGGTTTCAGAGGATTTTCCTTCCGCAAACGCTCCGGACGTAGAATGAACTCCCTGCTGAGGGTTCTCAATATGACTACAATATAGGGTTCCACAAGAGGAGAGTGAAAAAGTTTTTAACAGATCGGCAACGCACTTGTGATACTTCCGTTATTGCTAGTGTTCATAGGCTGTTGTACCGGCTTACCAGGCAGACCGCAAGCTTGTTTGCCAACGTCGTGGTACAAAAAATAGAGCAATCCCTTCTAAAAATAAACATCAACATTTCATTAATTTAAATAGAAATGCTTTATAAAAAGACACACTAAGCCCTAAAGGTCGGGAACCATCGATCTAATTTAAGGGACTTTGTGTAACTGTTACATAGGTACCTACCTAACATTCACAGTGTGGGATCGCTTTTGGAATAATTATACCTAATGCGACTTCTTTGAATTACGTTTGTTGGACCTGAATAAAATTGAGTTTCTATGTTATTACTTACATAAGAAAATGGTAATGAAATCCAATAATTGATTAATTTAGGTAAATAATAAAAAGCTTATTTTATCTTAATATAAAAATCTTGTGTGCGTCTGTTAGTGGTTCTATAACTTCTTGTACGATTTCACGGATTGAACTTATATTTATATGTTTTATCGATACGATGGTTTATAGATATTTTAGGATCCAATAGATAGCGCTGTGGTCGTGCCATTAAATAGCGGAAAGGACAAAACGTCTGCCGACCCAGCTAGTACCTATCCATATAGATATAAAATGCAAATAAATCACAGGAAATTTCAAATTAGCTCTGCAATAGGCTCGTCAGTAATTAATGATTCGGTCAGATATAACCCAATTAAGATATGACAAACTGTCCCTCAATCCGGTATAATGCGAACAGTTAATCAAGTTAGTCAGAATGGACGCTAGTTAGTTCGCTTGATTACCAGTTCGCCTGACAACCGGCTATCATAGAACCGGGAGGCCGGTAATGAAGCTATTCTACTGACATGTATATCTTCCCAATCCATTACAATAATATTACTCCTATTTTTATTTATCTACTGTGATGTTAGACGGTAGGTAAGCTTATTTAAGTACTAGCTATGCCCCGCTAATATAATAATAATAATTCAAAGGGAGGTTGATGTAAATTGTGTATATACGTACATATCTATGTCTTTTTATTTGGCACTCTCTATAGACTAATCGGTGTCATGGATTTTTAGCATACGAGGTGTCGTTAAAACTCTGAGAATGAGTTAAACTATTTAATATTTGTACGACGTCTCAGAATCAAATAAAAATCAAAAATAGTTTTTTTTCTCAAGTGTTTTTTTTTTCAGTCGGGTTTTTTGTTTCCTTTTTAGTAGCTTAGTTTGTTACGTAGTAATTAGTTTCGTTTGTAGTTTTAGTGTTATCTCACCTGAAATTACAAAACGATGTGGACTAGATGGTGACATGCTAAGCCTGGTGGGGACACTGGTTCTCAAATGCAGCTACCGAAACACACTTAGAAGAGCTTGGCGACAGATTTTCAACTTGGGTCTAATTGCTAGTCAGGCGGGCATTAAAAAATACCATACCACCAGTTTTTTTACAAATATTGTTATCAATTCTTATGGTCTATCATTTGAGGAACAATATAAATTTTCTACGTTCATTGATATACGTTGAGATTTTTGTACGGTTTCTAAAAGTATTATTGATAATTATAAAGCATGTCGATTGAGTTGAAGTTTTGCATAAACGTTTAGTTTGAATCACAATGCATGATTAGCTAAGTGACATCGTCCTAAATTCAATCTGGCGGACTCTCAATTATGGCGGACTACTTATTTTTTATGTACCCCCATGATATGGATTTCAACTTTTCAAGATAAAAACGATAATAAACAATAAAACTTTTATTAAGTAAAACTTTTATTCAATATGTCAATAATTTCAAAAGCTTGTAACGCAAATAAAGAGGAGAAAGGATTATTTAAACGAAATAAATATATTGCGCGTTACAAGTAAAAAAAATTTATTTTTAATTTTATATCATAAGTATTCATGATCAGTGTTATTTATAATAAATGTCATCAGGAAATTAGTATCAGTAATCATATTAATCAGTGTAGAAGTAGTAATCCTTATCATTAAATTAATATAAATCTATATAAAAGTGTATAAATGTACACAAATTAAGTGCTCCCGATCGGCAAGTCATCTTCGGGTTTCGAGACGTAGCAGAAGTTTTCATTTCCCATTAAAGAGATACATTTCACACGGTCATAAGTGTGTGCGATGTTCGCAGATGTCTCAGTTCACGCCGGAGTAGGTACTTTTCGCAGACTTTCATTGTTTTCTACGAGTTATTATTAAAGTGATGTAGATGTAGTAAAAAGTTGTTTTTATTAAAGGTTTATTATTTCATTTACTTTTATTGAAATATCTAAAAGTATTGTATTTGTTTATATTCTAATAAAATTTATGATTAAATAACTTCTTAATAATAAAAACCTCGGGTCCACCGCCGACGATCGCCGAAACCACCCAATCGATTTCAATTAAATTTTGTAAATCTGTATGATTCGTTGAAGTTTGAGAGATTGGATAGTTTTGTTCTCGTTAAGTAGCGCAGTTGTATGTTTCGTTAGTAAATTGCTCTCGTGCGAAACTGGAGCGGATCACTAGTATTGTATAAAAAACTAGCAGTATCCCGTGTCTCTGCACGCGTTCATTATGCTGTAATTATATTGTCATTTTATTATTTTATTTTAACTCGTACTTATTCATAATGCTTACAACCTATCAATTATTATTCCCGTGTACAAAATTTAATAAGAAACCGCCTAACTTTTTAAGATTTAAATCCGGACATACAAATATACATTACATGTACACACAGGACTACAGATTTATAAAATTAGAGGAATTTTATTATTACCTGTGAGATGAAAGCAATGAAAGTTAATAGATCTAAATATTTTTTAATTGACAAATGTTTTTATAATCTAGAACGCGATAGGTGGCACTGCGTTCCAGTTATTGACAACTGGAAAGGGCTGAATAACATCTGCCAGGCCAGCGAGTATTTCATATACCTAAATAAAAAATGTATATAATATACAAAACACCACTTTGGTGTTTCAAGTAATCTTTATCCAGACTAATATTATAAATGTGATAATAACTCTGTCTTTCAGTCTGTCACTTTATCACGACTAAACCTCTGATTCGATTGTAATGAAATTTGGCATAACTGTAGCCTGGGCCCTGCAGAAAGTCTTTGTACGAAAATCAAGCACGCAAAGTCGCGGCAAATCTTAGTATACTCAAAAGAAATCACAATTACAAAAGTAATTATATTTTACAAATATTTATTTATTTATATTTATTTTAAAAATAATCACTCGAAGGAAAACATACAAAATACTTTTTCCTTTTCTAAAGTAGTAATAGCTTCGTCAACATGAAACAGGCGTATAATTTAATTAACAGTTCTCATTAGTAACAAGTCCCAAATGAAGTAACAACGATTCATTAAACAGAACAATGCGACGAAACAGCGGAAACTGTGGACCTTCTTAGAACAAAACCTTTTATGTGTAGTGTATAAGGTATAATTGTTTATTTAATTTAAAAATTATCATCTGTAAATATATATTACTGGTATTTATTATATAGAATTATCTAAATTAAGTAATATTGATGTGTTGAGTTACAGGTACATAATATACAAAATTATTAAACAAGAAAAAAATCATTTAGAAAATATTTTGCTGCATTGAGTGAAATGCACCCAAAATATTTGTAACAGAGCATCAAATGTAATCAATCTTACACTACAAAAAGGGTGTCGAAATACATCTATAGAAGCGAGGCGCTCAAGCCAACCTCGCCTCCACGTTATACACCATGCTGAGTAACGAACGAGGAAATGGCGATAACGAGGGCGGTAGGGCTGTTTTGCCCGACTGGGTCGCGTCGGAAAGTCCGTCATAGTGACTCGTTTCTACGTATCGCGTTTTGGAATCAATCTGTGTATATCCAGTTAAATTAATGGCAAGGCATGATAACGTCAGAATAAATAAGACAGATTGACAGAAATTATTTCTTAGTGTTGAATAAATCAAAGTCCATAAAGCATCACAAAAAGGTTTAGCCTTTACGTATGTGCACTAACAAACAACTGAACTGAAATAGTTGTTACAGCAGGATTTGGGCAGGAGCTTTATGAAAATAGTCATCGTTCGTAAAGCATAGTTGTTTTACTATATTCAATTTAAGAAATATAATGTATTTTAAAAACAATTTTACCAACGGTTGACCAACACAGAGTTTTAATTGCTTGTTTTAAAAGTTTGTTCCCCAGCAAAATTTGGGTATCGTGTGCTTGCGTTAAAGTTTACTTTGTTCATTAATCAAAAGCTTCAACAAGTTGTCATGAACTCGTTCCAGTGTGGTAGCTAGCAGAGGTTTCCATTTTGTATTAATTTCTTGTAAACTTAATTGAGGGCAAAACCTAACAACATTAGTGAACAATACAGTCTCTGTCGTTAACTAAGGTAACAAGACAATTATAATAAAGAAGAAATCCAGTTTCAATGATTTCAAGGTCCAATGCCAACCCCCTTTCCAACGAAAAAATAATTATCCAAATTGGTTCATAAAGAAAGAAGTTATGGCTGAACATTCATAAAAAAATACATTCGGATAGATAACCTCCTTCTTTTTTGAATTCGGTAAAAAAATGTGATTAAATCTATTCCGACCTCTAATAAATTTTCGCAGAAATACGTTTTTGCCATGCCTGTTATTACTCTTAAACAATAAATGAATTTAAATGATAAATGCATTGTATTGGAGTAGCACCCACATCCTGAACTTCCAAAAAAATTTAATTCAAATTAAAACAAAGTCAGATCAAGAAGGAGCAAACAAAAATTAGCTAAAATTCGATCGCAGATTATATGAAAAGCATGGTGAGCACATACATCAGTACCGACATGCAACGCCCTAGTTTGTCTAAGTAATTTACGACCCTTTTGTTCCACTATTAAGCTCTGCGTGCATTTGGAGTATGGGTGCGAAGTAAACTAAAATAACTAAGTAATCTACTAGCGTTGGTCTATAAATTAAAGAAGTAACATGTATACAATATAATATACCTCAACAACGGCATTCGCTGATTGAACAACGTCCAACAAACAATAGCTGACTTAATTCCATCTCCACCTTGCATTTCATTTAATTCGTTTCTCAAGTTCCATTCCAATAACAATAATAATAAAAAATTCAAACCACAATTACTCCATACAGTTAATATAGTATTACAAAAAAATGTTAAATGTTAAGTAATAATAATCTCTGCTACTAAGACTCGAATACACCTATAATGTAGTACGTACCTACGTACCTAGTACTTATTTGTAGACGTATTAAGTCCGAATCAGTGACGTAAAATTGAACAGTAGGTACCTACCACATAAACAGGATGCTGTTGGAGCTGGCACGCATTCTGCGAAGGATCGAGATTCAGCGCTTTCGAATGATGACATGAATTGAATGATTGATGGAATGAATTCGCCTTAGCAAACATCCCTGAAGCGCTACAAAAACTATATTAATATACCAATGCTATTTATTACTTTTTGTTCTAATACATATATTTATTTTACCCGCTTTTGTAAAATATTTATTTTGAAAGCCTATATTAAGTCAACTCTGAAATAGCTTCAGAAAAGGCTTACTTCAGAACAAAAAGATGTAAACTTCTATTTTACAAGATATCCTTTAGTACATACATATAGACTTTTAACTTAAGTGCTGTAGATACTGCTAAGGATACAACACAAGTTCGGCAAACGCGGGCCTCTAAAACTGTTATTTGCTGTGAGGTACCTAATTACTTTGAAACTTCATTCGTTGATTTATCCTTTAAAAATAATTATTAAACTTAGAATTGTTGCTGTTTACTATTATATTTTAATTATTGGCGAAGCTTGCAAAGTTACAGTTTTACATCAATTTGAAGCAATTCTAACGAAACGATAATAAGTGAAATAAAGGTTTTCATTATTATAAAAAGTTAGCTTGACATCTTTCATTCATCATTAGGTAATGAGGTCTTAAGGGTTTAAGGCAGAGTAATAAATTTTTTTATATTAATTTTATTTCTTTGTTTACGTTTTTATAATACTTACGTAATCAAATATTCAATCTTCGTCAAGTATGAACTTCAGCATAAAACAAAGAATAAAAAAGAATAATAGAAAAAAACTTTTTTGAAATAAGATCTTATTCAATACTAGCTGTGCCCGTAGCTTTGCTCACGTGGACTACAGAATGCCCGCGCGAATCTTGCTCCCCCGCTCCCGGCTATTTTAAAGACAAAAATGCTTATTGTGGGTGTTTCTTAAAAGATACATTTATACTCTCACGATCTTTTTTGTACGTTTTTTGAATGCCTATAATTATGTAGTACATTTATTTGCTATATCTCGTATGGTTTACTTGGCATAAGCCATTTAAGCGCCCGAATTGATTCACCATGACCAGTTTTTTTTTAATTTGTTCGGAACTCTAATTCTTTTTCTTAAATAAAAGTAGCCTAAGTTACTCTCCGTATCATAAGCTATCTATCAGTGAAAGTCCCGTCCAAATCGGTCCAATCATTTCGGAGATTACCCGGAACAAACAGATAGACAGACAGACAAAAATTTAAAAAATGGGTGTTTTGTTATGGGTATCGTATATACTTTCGTATGCATTTAGTTATAAGCTGTTATTTTAACATTACAAACAGACACTTCGATTTTATTAATTGTATAGATTCAATAATTTAAAAGCTTGTAACGTGCATAATAATATTTTTTTCGTTTTCTTCTCACCAAACACTTTCGTTTGATACCCATGTCATGGGGGTGCCGTATAAAGAATAACTGGTCTGATATTTTGGGAGTCCGACCATATTGGATTCACAATTACGTCACTTATTTAATTTACAATGCATTGTTATTCAAACTATATGCAAAATTTCAGCTCAATCGTTTGAGGATACCTGTTTTAAAATTCAGTTTCAAGACCCATACTAACAAGGCAAGTTAAATAAAAGCTTGTAAAAACCTCAAAGCTTGTTCATATATAAGACTGTCATTGTTCATGTCATTGGATAAAAAGTTTATCAGTTCACCGATAAAACAAGACGCATGGCGTGCTCTGTTCGTTTATCAATCTTTACTTTGTAGTACCGCATGATGACTACATCAACACACTTTTATTTAAAACATCTCTTACACAATTAATTGATAATACCACATGCATTATCAGTCCCATAAGTGATCAAAAGTCATGCTTATGTAAGTATTCTCTTCATCTGTTAGATCTAACTCGGTAAAAATATTATAAAATCAAATACATTCACATAATCGTATGTTTTTTTATGCATCTTTATATAATACTAGCGGTGTGCCCACGTCTCCGCAAGCAGTTTATAGTTACGCAGTAGTTATTTACATCCCGTAATTATATTTTTACCCATATTGTTGACAATTTATATGCCGTATCAATTGAGGAATGGCGTGTATTTTCCGTGTACAATTTTCATCAAATAATTCTTTTTATTTTTACTTACAAAAAGCATAAATATGAATATCCCTAATTTGAGACATGGCGGGTTCTTCATACAAACTTTCACCCAAGTTTTATTTTCACCATAATATGTGGAATAACACAATGAAATAATTCACTTGTAGCAAAACTATATAATCCAGATAATTTACAATAGATATATCGCTTAGAATATATAAACTCCCGCGAGCCGCGATTGACAGCGCACGTCATATTTCTATCATAAAATAAAACCGTAGTTATGCCATAATGCGTAGTTAAACAGTTTAAAAACACGTCAGACAATCTTAAAAAGAATACTGGACTATCATTTAATAAGTAATTATTACAATATATTTCTTATTATGTATAACAATGTCAATAAATCAACAAACTTGTTGACGTTGACAACGCTGACATTTTATAATTACTGCACATGCCCATAATAAATCAACAAACCGGTTGGCATGGCAGCCGATGTCATTGCACCAATATCACACATGCACATTTAGCGTTTCCATATCTTGTTTTTAGAAACTTTCATCCCCTATTTTGTACACTTAATCTTTTATTTTCGCTACAAAAAGTATCCTGTCTTTTCGTAAGGTCCAATCTATCTCTATAACATTTATCAAAATTGGTTCAGCGGCTTAGGCATGAAAACGTAACAGACAGACAGACAGAGTTACTTTCACATTTATTTATTTTTTAAATGTGTTTTTAGCGGCAACGCCATATTTTTTTTATCAAAATTAAATTAAATACCATACTAAACTTAAATTCACCGCTATTGGCGAACAATTATTAATAAAATAATAAAAATAGAGAATAAAATTAGTAAGAGCATGAAAACTTATTTATAAAATATTGATATATTCGTTTTTCTACCTAGGAATGATGTTAACACAAAACAACAATTAATACTAAAATAATAATTAATAATAATGTTTCAAAATACGTTCTTTTGCTATATGTACCAATTATGGACACAACTAATTTACTGTATATCCATATACATATATACACGGCTGCCTATGAGGGATATACCTGTATCAGTCTTGCTAAATTTTAAAGCTCACTTACATAATATATTTGTTTTCTTTTCAATTGTTAGATCTTCACCGTCCATTTACATATAATCAGTACTTGTTAACAATGGAAGATGCGTTCATATAAATAAAATACATTAGTAACTCTTTACACTCATTCTTTAGAACTGTCAACAAAAACGGTTTTGGTGTTTAAATAAAATACTTACTACATAGCCTGAGTAACGCACCGTTTTAAAACATAGTATACGACGATGTATTTAAAAACAAAACCCGCAGTACACAAATAAATATTAACGCAGCACGAGACAACGCGTAAAACAGACAGTTCAGTGTGTTAACTATCAGTTAATAAACAAATGCAACGCGAGTTTCTAAGAATCTACAATATGATGCGGTTAAATTTAAACATATCATTTATGTGTTCTACATACTAAATAAACATAACTCATGACATGGGATTTAAATAATTTAGCTATGTAATTTACTACAATACAAGTTAATATTCAGAGTAGATACCTACTATTGTTTTTTTTAAAACAAATGTGACAAACAAGCACGTGGCCCGCCTGCTTGTAATAATCATAGGTATCACAAATGCGTTGCCGACGTTGAACCCCAAGGGTGTTTGGCTGCGATCTTCTGTAGGGTAGACGTGTTTCACCAGTCGGACTGGCTCAAGAAGAAAGAAATCTCTAAAGAAATTTATCTGTGCACTACCTTTCAATATTCACTGTTCTCTGTTGCATGTTGCTGTAGTACAGTGGTATTAAAAAAATAAAAACACGAGTGTATTCGAGTACAATGTTATGTTAAAACTATAAAGCTACAGATGAGGAACTTTCAAAAATTTAATAATTTGTACAAAAATGAACCTTAATATTTTTATTGATATAAATGCTTAATTAATATAATAAAAGCCTAAAGAAAAGTTATTAGTTAGTTTTTGAGTAATATGCATAAAAACTATAAATAACAGACCTTATTTAAAAAATATTACATTATCTGCTATCGATAATTTTTTTTGTGAATTTTATATTTTGTTGACTTACATATCAATCTAAAAGCTTTTCATCTGCAGATTGTATTTTATGTAACAAAAACGAGTCTAAGTTTTATCCAGCTCAAGGGTTTAATTGGTTTCAATAAGTTACTGTAAATTATGGTTTTTTATGTACCGAAAACTGAACCTTATAATGCTTGTAATTCACACAATATACACGAAAAGGTAGCAAGAAGATACTGTTGGAACACATTTTAAAATAAGGATTATTAAACGCACGCACCGTACACATACTAATATAAATATAATAATAGAAAAAAAACAAATTAGGAGTCGCATATTTTTCGATTAAAACTCTCAACAGGCTTATTCCTCTTGAGACCCGTTCACACATATATCCATCATTTTTTTTATACCACGATGGCGGCAAACAAGCATGTGGTCCGCCTGGTGATAAGCGGCCACTGTAGCGTATGGACGCTTGCAACACCAGAAGCATCACATGCGTGTTGCCGATCCTGTAAAAACTTATTCATTCGCTTTTTGAAGAACCCCATACTTGTGGTCTTCTGGGAAAACTTCAGCAGAGATCTAAGTCCACATCAACATCATTGACAATTCCTTATTAATAGCGATGGACTTGCGATATTATTAAACGATTCGTGAGCGTGTGAGTATGGATAATAGAAGTTACGGGTCATTGAAGAAATAAAATGGAATCGTAACAAATAACGATTTGAAAAAAAATGATTTTTCGAAATTCGAGAATGAGTCTTATTCGTTATTAAATTATTTTTTATTATATTATTTCGTTCCGTTTTCTTTTTTGTTAACAATATGAGGGTGACCGAGCTTAGCTCGGTGTCTTACAAAAAGAAAAAAAAACCTATCTATGTGTATTTGGAATGTAAAACATTATCTAAATACAAAGTTTCATCCAAATCGTTGGAGCCGTTTCCGAGAATCCAATTATATATATATGTATTATATAAGAATTGCTCACTTAATATAATAAGATAAGATATCCATTACAATTTTTGCATTTACATATTTTAATTCCTAGATCTATCAGAATTAATATATTTCTATAATAAGATGAAATTGCTCAAAGTTTAGTAAACATAGAAGCGTTCTAAATTTACGTCTACCGGATTCGCTTGGGGATAACGTACCAACTTCTGAACATAAAAACAAGGGAACTAATTTTGAAAGAGTGATATAGCGCAGAAATTACTGTTCCCAGCAGCCGAGTCAGAGGTCAAGAGCAGAAAGAAAACGGGTCAAGTGCCCAGTGCCCTGGGTTACTGCTACTGTCATAAGTATTTAGCTCTAGTTGTATACCGCGGTGCCGTACGCAATTTTTACGTAGTAATTTTTTTCAACTTATAATCTTACTTTTAATCATATTATTGACGACTGTTAAACTATCAATTGAGGATTCACATAAACTTCCCGTTTAAAAAATCATATAAAAAGGTCAAACTGTTTTAAAGTTAAATCCGAACATATAGACAGGTAAACAATTTTTATAAATGTAGCTTTAAAATTGTTCATTTAAAATGTAACAAATGTAACTTTAAAATGTGGCTTTAAAAATTTAGCTGTAAATTTTTAAATACTAGCTTCTGCTTGCGATTTCATCTGCGTGGACTTCGGTGTTGGGTCTTTACCGGGATAAAAAGTATCCTATGTGTTAATCCAGGTTATAAACTATTTGTGTGCTAAATTTCATGAGAATCCGTTCAGCAATTTTTGCACATCAAAACATACGAACGAAAGCATCACGCAAAATCTATTTTTTACTCCTTAGACACTTTGTCCTTATCGGAAAAAGAAATCACAATTATCATAATGAAATCATTACATAAAACTTAATTATTTAAAATAAATAACTGTATCATTGGTTTAGTAGACCGAAGCACGAATTCTATGCTCGTCGTCCTGGGATCGATTCCCAGGTTGAGCAAAGTGTTACTGGGTTTTTCTATGAAATTATCAGTAGTAGCTTGGAGTTTGACTTTGTACCCGATTAATGACAATAGGCTCGCCCGCTATTTTATGGGACCTAAAAAACATATCCGACGAACAGAACTGTGGGGTATAACATTAGTACACCACTGTCTAGACTTTCGGGGATACAGGCGTGATGGTATGTGAATTAAATAAAAATTTATTAATGTTTTTAGAAACTATGATTTTTATAAGCAAACGCGTTTTCTGACGTCCACGGGAGCGAAGCCGCGGGCACAGCTAGTTTATAATATTTGCAGGATTCATGATCAGCGCCCTTTTTAATAGAATGTCTATTAAGAATTCTTAAAAAAAAAACTTATACAGACAAAACTACAGATTTAATAATTTAGTAAATATTGTCAGTGTTACAAAACACGGAAAATTAATTAACCCGCGGATTGTGTGACAAGCATTTGCATTTATTTATACATGAGTCAAATGTAGCACGACCCGAATTCCGGTGGTGAATGTATTTTATTATTATTATATTCTTTATTGCACAAAAAAAAAGTACAAATGGAGGACTTAATGCTAAAAAGCATTCTCTGCCAGTCTTCCAAGGGAGCAAGGGAAAGGTATATGCAAGGTGTGCATAATGTTAAGTAAAAAAAAAGTTTATAACGATTATTAAGATTATATATTATTAAGAAATATTCAATTGCTCCAAGTAAAACCTACGTAGCGAATACTTGAAGGAATTTCGAGAGT
Organism: Saturnia japonica; assembly: GCA_033032175.1. Taxonomy (NCBI): domain Eukaryota; kingdom Metazoa; phylum Arthropoda; class Insecta; order Lepidoptera; family Saturniidae; genus Saturnia; species Saturnia japonica. The sequence continues at coordinate 4,571,350 of CM065317.1, forward strand.
TGGCCAGTTGGATATTGATAGGAAGCGAATTCCACAGTCGTGCTGCTGTAACGGCGAAGGATTGGTCGCGGAAATTAGTATGATGACTTGGTATACTGAGAATTAAAGAATCAGAAGACCTTAGCTGTCTATTATGCGTATCCGCGAGAGATTGAAAAAGTGTTTTTAAATATTTAGGGGATTTGGGATTATTAAGTACGGAGAAAAGAAGACAAAGTATTCTTATATTCCTACGTTGCCGAATAGGTAGCCATTTCAACCTGGCTCGGTATTCAGAAACATGATCAAACTTCCGAAGACGGAAGATGAAACGGATACAGTTATTAAGTAGACGATCAAATTTATTTAAGAAATCTTCTGAGAGGTCCAAGTAAGCAACGTCTGCATAATCCAGAAGTGGTAGAAGAAGAGTATTCACTAGGGAAATCTTAGTATTAACAGGAAGAAAGTTTTACTAACGTATGTTTCTTAATGGATCAAAGTATGAAATATTATTACAGGCTCATCACTTTTTAATAATTTTTTATAGTATATGTTTTTATATTTCAATTCATAATTTACGGCCATAATACGGTACGTTTCAAAATCTATAACCTATAAATATATATATAAAAGGAAACCGTTACTGACTGATTGACTGATCTATCAACACATAGCTCAAACCACTGAACGGACCAAGACATAGTTTTTGAAAATTCAACCCTTAAAAATGTGTAACGGGAGTTTAAAATTTATTTATTTAATTATTTACACATTATGCGTTAAATACGCAATGGCGGACTTAATGCCTAAGGCATTCTATGGCGAAACTATAAAAATTATATTTTTACACTTGAATAACAAAAAACGGATGCGAAAATGGCGCGGCGCGGCGTGGTGTGGTGGTGAGTTAGTCGGGTGAAACCGTGGGACATAGCTAGTGTATAATATAATACAAAAATCGGTTGATAAGGGACATTGGTTTGTAATAATGCTCAATGGAGTTATTGCTTGACTAATATTTTGATGTTAGCTTTCATAGGTTGGGGCAAGTAGTTTTATGTATATTGAAATATTTTTAATATTATATAAAAAAAATATATAATTGATATTTTCAAGCATACGCTATGCCGCATACCTTAGTAATTAGAATAAAATTTAACTGAATTCTGCCAGAGAACAATCGAAATACTATGATTCATTTAATTCACCATAAAAGTGTATATAATTTCTTGCAGGGTGTTTCTTCATTCGCTGTAGTTATTATTTAAAATACAATATATATTAACAAAGCTTTGTTTCTCTTAATTTTTTTTATATATCTGTACCAGTATGGTTATATAAAAATGAATTTGTTTCACAATTACGATTTATTTCGTTAAAAAGTTTTATTGAATATGAAATATAATCGTTGAGTTCTGGCCTACACACATAACTTCCTAGCGAGTTGCGTGAATTTTAAAGCCTAAAAGTACCTTGAAAACTCGGCGAGGGCTTTTAAAAACTAAATTAATAAATCGCTGTACAGCTTAACGTTTGGTACAAAAAATGGTACCTATGAGTTGTAATATTTATGTCGACAATAATAAAAAAATCTCTCTTTCAGTGTATTTCCTCCTTCAACTTGAGAGTTATTTACGCTGGCTGGAATGACAGTGGCCACTAGTGGTGAATTGTCGATCTCAGGTGTTCGACTTTCTTTTTAATTGTATTATGCTTACCACAACGAATATTGCCGTCAGTTCTATCTAAAACAAGAATAAATAACTTTAAATGTAAATAATTGATTAATGTGAATTTATTGGATCATCCAATTTTCAACAACCTGTTTAAAGCCCTTAAAAAAATTAATTTTCCAAAACTCTATCTCACTCCTCATCTATGTACGTCGTATAAGTGACTACTGTGAAAAATTTCATGCTTCTAGTTAGCCACTTGTGTTAACTTTGCGTTGCCTGTCAGTGAGTCATAAGACTTATGAAGTGAATATGACCAGGCATACATTTCAATAACTTTATTGGTGCCGCCGGGATTACTTCCATCTACACACTATACTGTTTACAAAACAAAATGTACAGATAAAAAAAACTCTTTAATTAAGGTATCCTTTAGAGTTAGTGTATGCCAGCCTCATCGCAGCATACCCAAATTCTAAAAAAAAAACTATTAACAAAATAAAAGGCCTATATGTACACTTCTATCCCTAATATATTATTACTATTAATATAACATTTAAAGAACTTTACTCTAAACTTAAAATGAAACGACTTTTGCTCATTGTATTGCTAACATATTCCAACAAATAGATAATTATTATAGGTACATACATGTATTGTACCAATTTGGACAGCAACCTACACGCCTTAAGATTTTAATCAAATAGTAACTTAAAAAAATAAAACATGACCTTTTCTATGTATTTTCTTTCCCAATGGGGTTTCTTGCACCCCATTGCCGGCGCCAATGAATAACTTTATTATATATGTTAAACAATAAATTCGATTATTCAAGTCAATAATGCCATTTTGATAGAGTAGAAATGTTTTTTTGTTTCCAAGTATCGAGTATACTTCACAATTTAATACCAAACCTGGATAATCTTTTAATCTCCTGTCTTAAACCAATCTACTTAGGAAAGTTCCCTTTTCAACCACAAATCCGGTGACCTGTTTTAGTAAACAACCATAAAACTCAGGGCAGGCCGACCTCAATTACGTCAGTTTTTACGGCGTTTTGTTTGACTTATTGAATGTGGCATTCTACATTTTGGTTCTTTGCGGTTCACGTAATAGCTTGAGGAGTATACTCGACTTCTGCCAGCTTTAATGATCCTGCATTTTGCTGATATTTTGGGTTATCGTTTGGATTATTAACATTATATTAGTGGAGAGAAATTTATAAATTATAATAATATCCTTCAATACTCCAGCCAACCGGTACGTTATGATAATATGTCATATAATTTTAAGCATCAATTTCGTCATTTGCAAGTGCGACAAATAGACATAACAGTTTAGTTCCCAAGTGTACAGGAATAATATCGTCATTGTTTCTGCAAAATCCAATAAGTTACTTTTCAATATTACTTTTTAGTTAACGAAGAGCTTTTTTAAATTTAAAACCGATAACAAATATTTGAAAAATAACTGTTAGATAACTGTACAATGGTAAGATTATTTTACTACATTGGATTGCATAGTACATCCTTTTTAGTTAAATTATTGGGAAAAAAATCTTGAAACGTAGAATTTCACTTAGCTGGTCGTATTGGTGTAAATTACACGATATTGTAGGTGTATAAATAAAACCTATTTATTACTATTTTACTAAAATGCTAATCCAATATGTAATATTATAAATGCGAAAGTAACACTGTCTGTCTATCTGTTACCTACCTTTTCACAATTAAACCTTAAAAAGTTAGTAAATGTCATATGTAATATAAATCATGTAAAGTCGTTTAATTAGCGCGTGTGGGAGTAACTGTTTTACATTCTGTTTAAGGATTGTCAAAGCTAACAATTAGTGTATCATGAGTTATTTTCCTAACAGATGGATGGACGTTTACGATCAACATATCAATGGCGTTGCATCATGCTTCGTTGTTTTATGAAGTTGGCGTGGGAAACGCAAATGTTTGAAATATTATTGCAAGTGATAATTTTTGTTATTTATTTTAAAACCTCTCAAAACGCCTTAAATAACTGATAAAACAAATAATTATAAGGCCAGAATTTAAAAATTACTCTGGGTAAGTAAATAACTCACTTCCAAAAAATACGACTTGACTCTTAACTTAGTTGTGACGATATTTTATAAACTTATTAGCTCAATATTACTAACGATTGTGAACTTTTTTGTAAATTCTCAGTTTGGCATTTTTATGAAAATAACTTCTTATATAAAATTACCTTAAATATTTATAATTAATAGTATAAAAAATAACCGATAATAACGACATATTTTGAGTTACCATATTTGGTTTTGTGGTTTGTATTTGAACTACATTCTCAATAACAATTTAAATAGACGTAAGGAACGACACATTAAAAGAGAGAACGTTTAGGTATTTATTTTCATTTTTCCGCGACACACAGTTTGGCATTTTGACTAGGGAGGTTGTACGTTTTTCCTTAAAAATGTTGAATTTCTAACCGCAGTATTGGGTGAATAGCGAGATCTCTTTGAAAAATATATTTTGTAAATGTATCTAAAATTGGACAGCAAGTATAGCAAAAACCATTCTATAAAATGTCTATTATGAGTCAAATCATTATTATTATTATTATTTTTTTGTCTTTTTTGAGTGACTAACGGGATAACTTTTATAGCTAAGACATGAAATTTTACAAGTACGTAAATATGAGTTACACTTAGATACACTTAAAGTACACTTTCTAGAGCCGTTTTTGTTTAACTTAATACCATGTTATGTGTAATCCACACGTTTAATCACGTGAGAATGTGATCAAAATGTTAATCGACAAAAAAAATGGTATGAAACTGTATACAATTATATAGGTAGGTACCATAAGAAAAATAGTATAGAATTTTATCTAACATTATTAATAGTTTTTTTTTATAATTTCCTACTTTTTATGTACATTGTTCACGAGAAGTGAGAAAAAATGTTCACCAGATAACAATCTCGAATGCAATGAAGTGTTAACGGAAAGTTTACTAAACATACAACAAAGGGCTCGGGTAAAAGCTTTATTCACATCATCTTATATAGAACATCTATAAAGGGTGTAAGATGCACACTATGTAAGAGCAGTAGTTTTAGTTTCATTGATGTGTTCTTGTTTCGAAAACATCTTATCTTTCGTTCGCTTATGCTATAAGAATTACCATAGAGTTAGTTTGAAAAACCAACGCATTAAGTCATCCCTTCAAAAATAACATTTACTTAATTGTATGTATATCACTGCTTTCAACAATTGAAAATTTAAAGTGAAGAAGAGAAGTGCGAAAATTAATTTTAAAGTAAAATTAATTAACCTTCATCACTTTGTTTATTTTATCAAGCTATTTTAGTAATTTCTGGGCCTAATAAGAAAGTTCAATTTCACACAAAGCGCTATGTTTGGAATATATCTGCGTGATCGAACCAGAAATGAGGAGATCCGCACAAGAACCAAAGTTACCGACATAGCCCTAACAATTGCTAGACCTGAGTAATAGTGGGTGGGGCACATTGCTCTGAGAACGGATGACCGATGGAGCCGAAGAGTCTGTTCTCGAGTGGCGACCACGCACTTGAGGATGAAGTGTAGGCAGACCGGCCACGATATGGACCAACGACTTAGTGAAGGTTGGACGTTGTTGTGATCTTTGAAAGAGGCCTATATCGAGACTGGATCGCCAACATTTTTTTGAGAAAAATATCGTATCGAATTCTTTAAATAGGAAAAAGATAAAGTGGTTGAAAGAAAAATAGTTTATTTTTTATGAAATAATATTTAACAATATCAACTTTCTATTAATAGGTACCGCATGAATAAATATTTAATAAAAATTAACATCATCATCATCATTTCAGCCGTAGGACGTCCACTGCTGAACATAGGCCTCCCCCATAGATCTCCAGAGCGACCGATCTTGTGCGGCCTGCACCCAACGGCTCCCAGCGACTTTTATTATGTCGTCTTTCCATCTAGTGTGGGGCCGTCCTACGCTGCGCTTTCCGGTGCGTGGTTTCCACTCGAGAACCTTTCTGCCCCAACGGCCGTCAGTTCTCCGAACTATGTGCCCCGCCCACTGCCACTTCAACTTGCTAATCCTTTTGGCTATGTCGGTTACCTTAGTTTGTGTTAAGGTAAAATTAACAAATATTAATAATATTAACATTTATTTTATTTTTATTTCCTTATAAACATTTTTTGCATGCTTTTAGCACACGTTAACAATATTTTATTCTTTCTTCGGAACCACGGTCTGGCAGCACAAGTTGTGTTTAATTTTCTCCATCTTAGCAACTTGGCGCTTACCGCGCAAACAGCTGTATGCTGTAACTTTTTGTTCATAATACACGCGACGCGCCACGCCGCATTGTATTGTTTTGAGAAGATATGTTTTTTGATCGGATCGCGATATAAATAGCACATTGCCTATTTTAATTATTGGCAGTTGATTGAATACAAGTCTGTTGGGCTATATTCTCGAGATATATTCTCCCTATATACGGCCAATCGTGATTGTCTTGAAGGTCAATGTACTGATTTCAGTTACGCGTACCTCCGTTTGATATCTTGAAGACAACCTTTTGTAATTGTTTGTTTGTTTGTTTGTTGAGCCATGGATATGTTCTTCCTATTGCAGCCGTTTGTTATGTTGTTATATTGTGTAAACTTGTAAACTCGCCACGTTGCAAATTGGCATAACTTAAACTTATCCCACCTATCTCTTGATTTTTACCAGTGAATTGTAGAGCTTCTTACGTCAGCGTAGATGCCGTCACTGGTGAGTTTATTTGTAGTATTATAAAGTATTATAAACTTACCAGCCCTGTGAAAAGCAGACCATTGTTGTGTCACATACCACACTCCATCGAGGGTTCATGAGAAGTCTTCCGCTTCGCGTAAATGCATTTCAAAGTTTCAAAGCTAATTTTACAATCAAATTATAGATTTTAATAATCTGTTACTCTCATCTCGTCACTACAAGTTCATTAAAGAAAAAAACTCTCTCAGCCGAAGTGACGTGAAGAAAAACAGGTTTTTTTTTTCATTTGTCAACAGTATTTATGCCTGAAGAATATTTTTTTTTTGTAGTTTTTCTTTTGATCTCTACTAGTATAGAAATAAATTATAAGTATGAAGACAAAAAAAAATGACATGTTTTTGATAAACATACTGTCTACTTAAAGGAAAAAAAACATACAGACAGAACTAGAAATTTATTAATATTACATTTATCTCATATTTATGTTTTACCTTAGTTTTGTATAGTGTGGTGTAAAAGAAAAAAGATATCCTCGGCGATTAGATAGGTATAATAGTATAGAAACCATTCAATCACTTTCAGTCTTTAAATTATGCGACAATTCTCAAGTCCATTAACTACATTCATGAAGTCATGATTTTTAATGATCGTGAAATAAATGAAACCAATTAAACAACTAAACGGATTGTTACCCAACGCACAGTTAAAATGGGTCAACAAAGAAAATCTCTTAATTCAAACCTCATGGCCCATTAAGGAATGCAGATGGTACCATGAAGGGACGGTTCTTTAATAAACGAGGTGATGTCATTCCCTTAGCGGCTTAGCATATTACCGAGAATAATGACAATATTTGTTTTTAAAAGTCGTAAGACATTTAACACATTGTAAGAACTTATTAACTAAAAGTAATTATAACATCAACTGAATTCATATAATGACTGAAAATATTTATTTTACTATTTATATGAATTTTAATTTTACAGGAATCTTAATTTGGTAGACCAATTTCAATATAATGTTCAGTGAAAAATTAAAAATCTTTAATTTTTACAAATAGTTTTTATTACAATTGCTAGATAATAAACACTATAAACACTAAATGACAAATATACTAGCTGTGCCACACGATTTCGCCTGTGTTAAATTTATTCAACCAACTCTCCACTGCTCCATGTCCAGCGAACCCGTGGAAAATTAATATAAAATATTAGGTCACAATTTCACACACGGCCATTTAATTCCAAACTAAGTAAAGCTTGTATTATGATAACTAAACAGTTGATATACATACATATATAGATATTTAGCATCCAGACACACAACCGACAATTGTGCTCATCAAACAAAAGTCTCCAAAGTTCCGCCAGTGCGCACTAAGCGTTTTGCTAGTACATTTATAATGCGCACCACTAAAGAGTGGAACAGTTCAAGTCCGGTGAAGCTGTAAAAGCCGCAGCGGCTCTGTTTGACGATAGGGCCCCTAAGGCTAACAGTGTAGTCAGTTCAAAAAAAAAAAAAAAAAAAAGAGTGGAACACTTTGTGGGAGTTTGTATTTCCCGATAATTATAACCTGGGTATCTTCAAGTATCGAGTAAATAGGTACCTTCTAGACAGGCGTGCTCCATCATAGAACACATCATCACTTACGATCAGACGAGATAGTGGTCAAACGCCAACCTATTCATAATAAAAAAAAGAAAAAAGTCAATCACAGGCGGGGATCGATACCACCATCTCTCGGCTCAATAGTAGTACTTACTACCACTGCGCTGCGAGGCCTGTCAAGTCTACCGTTATTCTCACTTTCAGTAACTGCCTACAGCTTAACAAATTGCTTTACGTTTATGGCCACTGCCCGGTTCTTAGAATCGTAGCGTAACGTTTTATTAATCCGCGAGTTGACTATATGTTTAAAAATTAAAGTAAATTATTAAGAAATATTGGTTTATAGATAAAAAGCGTAAAACTATACAAATCAGGAAAAAAGTAATTGTTTATTTATTTAATTTTCCCTTTGGAAAATTATTTAGTATTTTTGTTTGTGAGTCGCGTGATTTGAAACTCCGATTAGAAAACGTGACGTCACCATTCTGTAAATATGAATCTTAAAAGAACATTAGAAACTTGCGTAAGTTGTCACATTTGTCACTGTTATCATACAAAATGACATATAAAATGAATGATGACGTCACGGGACCATAATGGGCGTTTTTGGGGCGTATTGTATATTCAAATTAAAAAATACTTATTACTTTTTATAGTGTATTAATAAATAAAAAAATCATTGATAGGTATTATTTTCAACAAGTGTTTAAAACAATTTTCCAAAAGTTGTCAACTCCCGGATTACCTTCCTCAATAAATATAGACTGACGTAAAACGTAATACGTAAAAATGGATTTTTTAATCCTTGTAGTTCCAGGGGTTAGCAAAAATTGTCTATTGAGCATTATAATTTATTAAGTACTAGCTGTAATCGCGGCTTCGCTCGCGTGGGCTACAGAATGACGTCAGTTGAGCTCACCAACATATGGTGCTGACGTGTTGCCTCCTCTCAAATCCGCGGCGGTAATCCAATGTTTATTTTAAACACAAAAATGCTTGGTTATTGTGGGAGATCCATAAAAGATCGACGTATGCTATTGCTGAGTATATAAAATTGATATATCTCTTATGGTTTACTTAATATTACGTAATATTACAAATTGATTCACCTTTATTGTCACTATTTAATTCGTACATAAATTTATGTAACAAAATATATTCTATAAACTGGCCAAATAGTATAGCTATGAATGAAAAAAATCCCATGTAAATCCGATAAGTAGTTTTTTTCGTAAAAAGAACTTAAACAGACAGAGACGTTGAACTTTTTAATATGTATAGATAGATAGATCTTTGATTAATATTGATTACATTTATTATTATTTAAGTTTTACTTACGACTTTTCGTCTTCACTATCTAAATGACTCAACAATGGTGTAGGTAAGTCAAGTGTAAATATTAAACATTCACACGCCTACTCCAATCACTTCACAATCGACAATTGTTGACGTACCAAATATTACGTAAATTTTCAATCAGGGCTATCTATCAATTTTATCCAAGATTTTTTTTATTTGTACACTTTAAAAAGTTGTTAAAAGTTGTACACTTTATTTAATTGCTAAATACCTAAAATATTCCACAAACAATAATATATTATATATATTTGTAATATCAATACGTAAAGAGAAAACGTTTTAGTCCTTTTTAAGCGTATTTCGCGCACGGAGGACTAAGTTATGCCATAGATACATTTTATATGGTAAAGTGTGCAGAATGCTGTTTATATTTAATAGGTTTGTGTTACATACGTTAAATAAAATAAAATATTTATCGTTTATATTCATACTACCAGTGTCAAAGACTGTTTAAATATAGGTAGAGCATAACGAAATATCGCTCTACTTACTGCAGTCGGACTGCTAAATTTCTTCTATCCTGCAAAAGATCGTAGCTAAATATCCGTGGGAGTAGGGTTTACATATCTCCTCTGATGTCACAAGTATCCATAAACTACGGTAATCACTCACCATCAAGTGGGCCGTACGCTTGTTTGTCACCTTAGTTGTATAGTATGAAAAAGAAAAAATCGAAACAATATCTATTAACTACAATATATCAGATATAATTTACCTCTTGAATAAATTATATTATTTACATAGTAGGTAATAATAATTTCATTACGAAATATCGTAAAATATACAAAGTAAATCTAAGTGCGTAGTTGAAAGAGGTCGCAACTTTGAGAGCGTTTATCAATCAGTTGTCGAGTAAACAAGGCCTCTGTGAGCAATTTACACAAATTACTTGCCGGTCTGAGTTGTTCTAAACTCAGGGGACGAGTGGGCCTCAGTTATAAGGACTGACTCAGACTCAACTGAAGTATGTACTTAAGTGATACTAAAGTTATTATTCCACTTATAAATGTAAAGAAGATTTTGGAATTGTTATAAGTCAAATAACGTTAGATTAATTTAAGTATGATTATATTTTATCCCACAGCATTACACAAAAATAGACTTTTGGATGAGGGTACTAAAATGCGATATTATGAAATAAGTGCAAGATGATTTTGTCCAAAATACAATGTACAAAAGGCGACGCTAGTGTTTATTTATTTATTTATATAGCCACACATCACAAAACAACACAAGAATAAATTTAAAAGTTTACATATTTTAGTTAGCTTAAATGTAATCCAATATTTATTTTTGCACATAAAGTACATAAGATGTAATTATTAAAAAAAAATTGTTACTTGAGAATACAGAATTATATTATATAGATAATATTAAAATAAGGAATCGATTTAGATATAAGTGAATGTTTGATATTGTTCTATGAACGACACATACTTGCTATCACTATGCTTACAGTTGAAAGAGACATTGTTTTTTTTATATAAAAAGGGATACTTAAGTTATGAAGTATAATTAATATTATCTTATGTTTCTGAATATGTTATATAAAACAAATAATTATGAATTCCTTACATTGCAGTTTAGATTTACGGGGTGGTAGGGTATATGTAGGTACTTAACTGAATCACTATCGCCGTTCTGATGGTATTAAACCCATAACAGTCACTCTCTTTTGTTTTATCGCATTTTGAGACCAGCCAGTGTATGTCCATCTGTCGAGAGGTTTGCAGGTTGGCATGGTGACAATAACCGGCGAAAAGTTGCTGATCTCTTTGTTTCTGGATTGTGCTGTGCTCACCATAAATCATAATGCCGTCATTTTGCCGTGAGCACTGGGCTGGCTATATAGCTCGGCTGACAGACAATCGATGGACTTACAGACTGACATCAGGGAACGGACCATCAGATAGAGAAAGAAAGAGAACTAGAAAGACAGGTAGACCGTCCGGTGAGCATATGATATTATACGAGTGACTGGCGAACAGTCAATGGCTACAGCAAACAAAAGAGACACTTGCATATTTCTAGGGGAAGCCTTCACCTTCGAATAACGGTTTTACCATAGATGTAAGTATATATTAAATGTATGGTTTCTACTAACTAGCTTACAAATTTAATTCAATTAAGTGTTATAAGATAGTAAAGTTAGGTAGTAATTTATGTAAAAGTAAACATATTTTGTTAGTTTTCTTAGTAAGAAATATTTAAAAGGATTTTATATGTACTTATTTTATTTATTTATATAGCTTGATCAATATAATGAGTTATGAGTATATTTACAATTAATATAGCTCTATTGAATAAACCTATTAAAATTATACATTAATTAGTAAATATATTTTTTGTATATGATTTTCATATGACTTTTCGTTTCTTATTCAAATAGCGCGTATTTGGGGCGACTTAATGTCTGATACAGTTACCTTATCTTACTCATTGAACCCTGAACTCTTTCCTTATATCCAAAGCTTACAACCAACTTAAGCCGTCTTAAATCCCTTGAGAATGCTTAAAGGAGAACTTAGTAGGTAATAATTTTCTCTCGTGGAAATAAAAAGTAACCGGAACAGGGATGAACTTGAAAGGATTTAATTCAAAAACGTGATGTTATTACAAAAAGGGCTGGAATTGTTTTAAATATTTAATATTTTCAAATGTTTTTTAAATAATAAACAAATTCCTTTTTAATTCGTTATTTAGGTAAGTATTCACCTTTAGACTCGTTTTATAGGATAGAAACTACTTATTATATTTTGCTAATAATTCCGGGATTTTATTTATAAAAATGTATATACGTCACGGATTTTTTTTCCTATTAGTTGCAATCATAGATGTAGTATAATATAGATCGGCAATGAGTAGATTTGGGCGAGCCGAAAAGTAAAATACATTTGTGTGTGTGTGTGTAAGTAGTGCTGCACCATGTACTGACTCGGCTTTACTTTCGATATCGATACACATATCGGTATATTCTTGTCGTCTAGTTCAACAAGCACGCAATTTTTATAATGCTACAAATTTATATAATAATAGCGATGCCCCGCGGCTCCGTATACGTTCATTAAACTATAATAATTGTATTTTACTCTTATTATTGACGATTCATAAGCTTATCATATCTGTAATGACATATTTCTTTATTACAAAATTTCATGAAAATCAGTTTTGAATGAATACGATTTTTTTTACACTTTCTAGACGTGTTATCAACGATTCTTATTGCCTGTCAATTATACAATGACTTGTACTTCCTATGTACATAACGACGTAGGAAAGCATATTTGCTGTAAGTAGACAAAATACCTAAAGTGACTTTTTACTACCATTAGAATCAGAAAAAAAGCCGCATCGAATGAACCGGGTCCTGTGTCTCTACGATGAAAATAAAAATTACATACGCCGTTGAAAACGCCCGTACTTATATTTTTTTTAACAAGATTAAATGCTCTATGTAGACCAAAATCTAGTCATTTTAGACATTTTGTACTTACAGCAAAAGAAAGACTGCATTTTTTGCTTTACAAATACTTACTTCTTCCCATTTAAAAACTTAACGCTACTTACAGCATTTCCGCGGCGTGTGATTTTTACATTCGTTTACTTACAGCAAGTTTAGGGAACCTACAATTTTAGTTTTTGTTATTTACAGCAAATCATCACGTATTTGCTTTAAAAGCTCACACCACATAATGCATTTTAAAATACTGTGATTTTTTAAAAAAAATTGAGATAATGCATTTTGATAAATCATTTATCATATCATTTTACCGTTACGCCATTAAAAAAATTATAGTACTTTGAAGTTGTGTCGGTGTTACCGCATCGCTAGCGACTCCGCCCGCACCCTTCATTCCTTGTACGACATTCTGTTATTGTCTCATTATAAGCGTGGCATTTGATTTGAAACGTCGTGTGTGCTGAGTGTCCGTAATAAGTGGTGTGATTTAGATTGAACCTGAGTATTTTATCACGAAAACGTAAGTAAATTTTCCGAATGATTATTATTAAGTGTCGATAAGTATTTACGTATTGTATCTTAATCGAAACTATCTAATACAAGCAAAGATATTTGTAATCTGTCATAATTAGGTTTAAGAATTTTTTCTAGGTAGTTTCAAAGTATAAAAATGATCAATTTACTTGTCCTTCTACAGATTATTATGAATATCGTCACACCTGTAATCCCTGACGGAGTAGGCATTTTACCGACGTATTTAGTCTCCAATGTGACTGGTGGCGAATCAACCAATATATTACCAGCACAAACCCGGTTACGAGATGCAATTGAGGAAGTTTCACAACAGTAAAACCACATATTACACTTTGCCATAGCCGGGAATCGAACCCGGAACTTCATGACCTATAATCAGCAATCACAATCATTAGGCCAACGAGGGTAATAAGACTTTTTTTAATAAACTGCCTTGCTTATTTTAGATGGCGAAATGCAGGAAATGGATGGACGAATTGAGATCTCTTCAAGAAGACATTGTTAAAGGTTAAATTTAAAATGTGTAAACCAAATGTGATGTATGTGAAAAACTCAATTTTGCCACAAACTGAAACAATTGAAGTTCAATTGAGCAGCCTCAATAGTGCAATGCCGAAATCAAATTTATATTCGACTAAGTTACCAATATCCCAACAAAAATATAATGACTTAAAAAAATTAGTGGAGAAAAAAGTGATTCCAAATATGTACGCCAAAGAATATTTAGGTTTTAAGTACAGCTGTAAAACAAATGACTGTTTACCTGAAACCGATGAAGATGACTGAAAAAAAAATGTGAATGATTCGCGATAGCATAATTTTAATATCATTGGTTTACATATTTACTTTTCCTTAAATATGTTTTTGATTGGACACAATGTCTTCATGTTAAGTTTCAATTATAATTGTATTTTGTTACATCTTTCGTTCTAAAATATAACAAATTGCCACTAAGTTTCTGTTTTTTACTTTTAAATAAATATTTTTTGATTGGATACAATGTTTTTATTTACATCTTGCGTTCCTAACTAGTTTTAGGGCCTTAGTTTTTATTTTATATAGTTTATTTTTTATGTTTTATCTCTTCTAAATAAGAGAAAAATACTTTTTTAATTCATTGTATTGTTAAAACGAAGTTCTGGCAGTACAATTAAAGTTTTAAATTTTGTTTCAACAATTTAAAAGACCATAATATTTTTTAAACTATTTACGAAATTTTATTTCAGCCAAACATTACATTAACAACTGACCCACTGCGTTTCTAGATCTAATCATAATTATAAATTTAATCTTACATCTTGAATTGCTGTACCCAAATAAATAAATTTACTGCATACAGCGTATTTACCGCCTGTAAATTGATAATATTTCCATCTACGCGTACATTTTTCTTCCTTAGTTACAGCGTTTTAAAGGTATGTGATTTAAAAAACTGTTTACTGTAACTAGCCAAACACGTACTTATAGTAACTTTGGATAAAAAGTTTACATTGCAAATGGTGACTGGCAGTTAAATAAACCTATGTTCCAAAAATGGTAGCAATATCATGGATAGGTCAGACACTATTATTTTTTTTCCGAAATTAATAAAGTTTTTTGGCTCTGGTGAACAATTGCAATATGTCTACTTACAGCAAATATGCTTTCCTACGTCGATAATTTTATTAGAAACGGTTGAGAATTAATTAGATATATATTTTTAAGATTAATAAAGTATTATTAACAATTCTTATTGACCATCATTTATGGATTGACTTATACTTCCCGCGTACAAAATTTCCATTAGTTTTATTAAAATTGTTGTATCCTATTAATTGAGGAATGACACAAATTTCTCATGTGCAAAATTTCATGAAAATCGGTCAAACCATTTATGAGTTAAATCTGGACATACACAGACACAGCTAGACAGAGCATGCATTTTTAAGGACATGTTCGTAATCAGTATCCATTATATAGAATGCCTATCAGAGTATTTGGGAAAAAAGTTACATGCCCAAATAGAATTACAGATTTGGAAAAACTGTCTAAAAAACAGTTCAAGGATAAAAATTTAAAAAAAAAATTCATTCAAAACTTTAGTACCTACTTTCATTACATTAATTAAATCTTAAAGTAATTATTAGTTAATTTATAGTTACTTATTAGTTAATTTGGTGTATTTCCTAGTATTCATATATCATGTAACTACATTATAACTTTTTATTTTATTATAAATATATACTGTATATGATTTTTTCCCAAGTTCTCATAAATAAATGATATTCACGTATACTCAGAAAATAACAAATTCGTAAAAATCGTAAAAAAAAAATGACGTGACTGTATGCCCACGTTTCACTCAAAACGGCTTGAGAAATTCTTGTACAATTTTGTACACGGGAAGCTTATGTCATTAATTAATTGATAGGCTTTAAGAATTTTCAATAATATTTATAGAAATCATGAAATATAAGTAAAAATAATAATTAAGATATGAAGAAACTATTGTATAATAAACGCGTGAGGAGCTGCGGGTATAGCTAGTATTAACAAAAGCAGTTAATGTGCGGGGTTCAATCCTATAACCTCTCGGTTCAAAGGGAGGGCTTATTACCACTGCGCATTGTGGCTTATAGGAATAATATTTTGAGTTTTTCACAAGATACGAGTCACTGAGTCATTGTATCTAGTTGTATATTTTGCCTGACATCTGTTAAAATACATTAGTTTACGAGTTATGTTCGCGGGAAGTGTAAAACTGTGAATTTTAATAGTATGGAACATTTGGTGCCGTTAGGGTTGCCAAAATTTGTTTTAATTTTTTTTATCGGAGTTTAACAGTCGAAAGAAGTAGGTACTATAGGGTGGATCAATACATGAATAATAGTATTTTTTTGGAATTGACTCCATTTCCTGACATATTCTAAAAATTATAACGAATGACTGCATCAATACCTGTATATTTAATGAACACGCTAAAAGAAAATTATTGATAAATTAAATCTGTTCCAGTTCCTTGCTGTCTTTTATCGATGACTGGAATGTTTTCGAATCGGTGATAGTTTATATAAGAAATTGCTTAAATAAAAAACAATATTAAATGCCTCTATTCAAACCATTTTTAAATAAAATTTGCATCATTTTAAAATGTTGGGTACGTCTATATCAGTTTGATCGTTTTGTTTATTCTTAAATATTCAAGATCTCGATATAAAAAAAAAAAAACAACTTTATTTTAAGTAGTAGTAGGGTTATTTTATGTAAATTTTACACTAAAATTAACATTAGCTATACTGGCAACCCTAACCAAAGCGTAGGTGTGAGCTTTTGTGTTACAGATGAATCATCGCAATGAATCCATCTCAGATTTATAGTGGACACGATTGAATAGTTTCGCGTTATTTTTATATGGGTCAGTGTATCAAAGAAACTACAATAAGTATTGCTAAAAATATCTGTACGTGTATGAAAATTTAAAACGGTATTATTATCTACTAGTTGTGCCTGCGGCTCCGTTCGCGTGGACTACAGAATGTCTTCTTTATTGTGGTAACCCCGCTTCCACCCATGGTTACGACGAACTTTATCTTCTCCTTTTTTTAATAGCAATTATGTTGCTCAACAGTTCTGCCAACGTCACATGAATATAATATACTGCTAATTATTTTTGTAATCTTTATAACTCTAACAAGATGGCGGCTCCCTTGTTAAAACTGTCCAGAAGTGTTTTTATGGCAACTTAAAATGCATGTACCTAGTTATTATATGTAATCCACTTAAAATCACGTAAAATGCTTTACAAAATTACTTAATATAGGGTCCGACTGTAATACCATAGACAACACTAGGGCGTTACCGACCTTGAACCTACCTTTTTTGAACCCTACTCACCACAGGAACGCAACACAAAGTTATTTGGCTTTAATTTTCTGTAGGGTGGAAGTATTCCATCAGTGAGGCTGTCCCAAAAAGAGAGAAATCTCCAAAGCAATTTTTATATGCCCTACCTAACTTAAAATAACCAATTAACCATATTATACATTTTTGAATTAAAAATAAAAACCATATCATGACGGATCAAAAACTCCCGTACATTCTCTCCTTAAGGAGACAGTGTGGTGCAAACCATTATCGTCATTTAGATAAAATAAATAACCTCAGATAAATTATACAACTTTGTATATTTTTTAGTGATAACACCAGTAAAGTATCCCCACGTTAAAAACAACCCGCCTTCCGTAATTCAATTGCAGTTGTTAAGATATAGAAGAAAAGAGCTACTTAATCCAAATAATTATGTTTTTATAAGTAGCTATCTTCTTTAAATAAAGTCCATGTTTTTTCCATAAAAAATATGTTCTTTTAACACCGTACAAAATATAAAGTGATCAAGTAGTAGTAGGCTTAAAAGGAAGTTTACCTTTTTAGGTAACACAAGCCTGTGCATAAATAGAGAAGGTTTTTGTCACTTCTTAATTGCTAATATATACTGTCAAATATTTACTGTAAGCATAGTCATTAAAATATGTAATTTATGTATTAACATCATCTTTATCGTCCGTCAAAGATACAATTATGTCCATAGGCGCTCCCAAAAAAGCCACTATGACCTATCTCCATCTTCAGTATCTGCCAGCAACCTTACGCTTATCATTTCTATTTTACAAGGCGTTGAATTAATTAAATACGTCATTGTTCAATTAAATTCATTCTTAGCGATACCAATCAACTTTGAAGCAAAACATTGAGACGAATCTTAGATCACAGGTTGAAGGAAGAAAACATGTTGTGCAAACCCAACTTATGTACGTTAAGAGCAAAAATGAAAACAACTTTTTCTTTGTGTTACATCTAATAAATCACTCCCAAGAAGGATCCTATAAGATTTTACGGTTATATGAACTTCAAAACCTACTTACTCTACTCTGTTTAATTATTCAAAATGTGCTTTACATCAAATTGATTAATCTGCTTGTTATTTTTATTTTGGCATCAAAATAAATTACATAAATAAAGACATTATGGAGATGTTAAATCAAACTGTATATAATTTTACTTATCTATATTTCATACTGCGCCTTATTTGGAAGCTTGTTTAAATATATACTAGTTTCTGAAGAAAACATCGTTATTTTTTTAATATCTTCTTACTTTAATATATTAAATGATTTTATTCATTAATACAAACAAGAACAAGTACATAATAGTTTAATATTGTACTGTTGTATGTACATACAGTACGAGTGGTCCATGGTTCGAGTACCGCTGATTTTGATTTTTTTAAATGGGTTTTAGATAAATTGAACGTACAGAATAAATTTATAATTTTCTTTATATTTTTATAATAATAATTAATAATAACATATTTATTTTCATAACCCCTGTATTCCCGAAGGGTTAGGCAGAGGTGTACAAATGTACACCCACAGTTCGTCGGATATGTTTTTAGGTCACATGTAATAGGGGCGAGCCTGTTGCCATTAATCGAGCACAAAGCTAAAGTCCGAGCTACTACTGAGAATTTCATACAAAAACCCAATAACACTTTGTTCGATATGAGAATTGAACCCGGAACCCCGATCATAGAAGAAATCAGCGGGACTGGAACCATCGACCAATCGCACTGTACATACAACGGAGCGTATAAGTTTGATCATCACCTAATTTAGTATAGTGAAAGGAACTTCTTTACTAACGGGTGTCCCACGACACCGAGTTTTTTAAATTTCTTTCCACATATTGGTATAAAATTTATTTGATGATAGCCTGACAGAACAGATGTATTGTTCGCTTATTGATACGTTTAAAAAATGCAAAGCAATTGTCGAAAGGGATTTCAAGAAGTTGGCAAAAACTAGACTAAATATATTTGTTGTTATAATTAATTTATAAGGGGTATAAAAGGACAAGTCTGGTGATTATTTGTAAATAAATTGCATTACTTACACACTGGAACATTGCATTACTACTTTTTTTTTATAAGCACAAAATTATCCGATAAGTATAAAGCAGTAATTCTTCTGTTGTTTCTTTCTTACCAATATAAATTGTAAAAGTACTAAGCCAAAGGTAATATCAGTTTTATGTTTAATTCGATCAGTTATCAATAGCAATATTGTATAAACAAAAGACGTCATATTGGAAAAGATAGATGGGAGCAGTTTATTGCTTAGCCCACGTATTGTTTGCCGTAGAAGGTCTAACTTTTGTTATAGATAAAATAATAACGGATAACGAAATAGGTTGCGGTGAGACAATGTTTTAGTTTTATTTTTGTAAAGTCAAGATATTGTTGCCTTTATGGTTAATTGATCGATAAATGTTCCTCTAGGCTTTTCTCTTTGAACGATTCCTTTCACACTCACATCATAAATTTGTTTAGTCATTCTTCTTTCATTCATCCTCTCAACCTGCCCAAACCATCTAAGCATCCCTTTTTCAATCCGTGTGACTATATCTTCTTTCACACCACATAGCTCTCTTATCAAACTATTTCTTATCCTGTAACTCAATTTCACTCCTAACATACCTCTTAGCGCTTTCATTTCTACTGCATTTATGTATTTTACTTTCATGATTTTCATGAAAGGTCAGGTCAAGAGTATTCTAAACCGACGAGCATGCATGAAAAGATTAATGAATGTCGAAGAAGCGAAAGAGGTATGCCAGGATCGTAGCAGGTGGAAGGACGTGGTCTCTGCCTATCCCGTTGGGAAATAGGCGTGATTTATATATGTATGTATATAATTGATTGCTCCAACGTACTATATTTTTCAATAAATATAATATGACGATTTACGAGCACAAAACTTGCAAGAGCGAAATGATGGCTCAGTCGTAGCGTATACGGACACGGAATCGATTGACCTGACTTCGACTCCCTGCAATACGCCTGAGCTTTTGGTGAAGAAAACAACGTGATGAAACCAGAGCATGATAATAGGGTATTTTTTGTTTCCCGCCTGGCTACCTACCACCCAAGTTAAACCTACAACCCTTCAAGTTGTAAATCTATTGCTAATCACCTAGTCGTGTGTTCCGACAGCTGCACTTGAGAACAATTCCTCCCGCTAGGTTTAATCACTTGGCCTACATCGTCAGTTAATAATTGATGAGATGGTAACCAAATACTAAACCTATAACAAATAAAAAAACTGTTTGGTGTGTGGTTGTTCCGCTTGACTCTTGCTTCGCGTCCTTTTTAACTCGGGCCACTTTTTAACCGACATCGAGTGGAACAAAAGCGAGGCGATGCGAAGGAAGAAGAAAGCGAAGGTTCAGTCCACACTTGCTCTCACGTCACCTATTCTCTTCTCGTGATCCAAGGTTAGATAATGCTTTCAGCTCTTTACTTAATTTTCATATACTTAGATACAGTATTATAAACTCTTTAAAGCACAAGACAATTTTTAACAAAAAAGGAAAACCAACTTAAATGATTTTGAAGAGTTCCCTTGTATGTCTTCAAAGTTGAAAGTCCATTTTAAATGAAATTAAAATCGGCCCACCCTTGAAGTATACTCTTTCCAACGAAAAAAAAAAATCATCCAAATCTATTCATAAACAAACAAGTTATGGCTGAACATCTATAAAAATATTCATTGGTAGCCTCTTTCTTTTTTTGAAGAGGGTTAAAAATTTAAGCAAACAAACACGTTCTAGGCAATTATATTTAAAAATGAACACATTTCTTAGAATCGCATTATATGTAAGAAATATTTACGACCCTTTGTTTGAAGGTCACTGAAATTAATGTTTATTGGAGATTAAATAACGTATTGTTTGGCTATTGAGAGTGATTGTTATGCTATATAGAGTGTTTCAATGTATGGTTAACAAACAAAAATAACCTTAATAATTTCTACGATTCCAGGATTTATTCGTTAAACAGAATTACGTTTTATAGAATTAACACTGTTGTAGACTTTTGGAGCACCTATAAAATACGACCTGAAACTATTGTAAAGGATGATTTTAGCAAATCTACTATTGATGTAGGTATTAGTAACATGCCTTTAATTTAAAAAGTACGCGCTTGTCCGTTCATACGCGAATATTTTATCCGGAACACTGGCCGGACAGCCTGAGGCATATCAATATCAAGTTACGTCAATATGGGCCAATAGGCTGCTTGCTACGTTTTATTTTTCACTTATCATCCAGGATTTTCTAATTTGTTTCTTTTTCTTTCAACTCTCTTGAATTAAATACATTTTTAGATATGTTATCGTAAATGTAAATTTAACCAAAAAAAAATTCAATCCGCGAATACGGAAACAGTTGCTGTCTTTCAAAAATATATCATATTCTAAAATATATTTGATTTTTCAGGAGGTAAAATATCAGTGTTCCTCAATTTCCATAGTTTAAAAAAAGATCTTAAGTGGTAGAGTATTCTTTCTTTATTTGCTCGATAAATGAAATACTACTCAATGTACAGCCTCCGAGATAATGTAGCTTCCTATTAGTGAAATATCTTTTAAAACAGGATCAGTAGTTCCAGAGATTGCCTATATGTTTGTAGGAACACATATAAAAACTTATATACCTATTTACTTTTTATTTCCTTTGGACACAATTTCACACAGGGACATTGAAATACATACCATTTTGTTTTATTTATTTTACTGAATATACTGTTAGCCTTAGGGGCCCTGGAGCCTCAGAGGATTTTTACAGCTTCACCGGGCTTGGAATTACAAACTAAGCAAAGCTTGTATTATGGTAACTAAAGAGCTGATATAGACCCACAACTTTTCGGCTCATCAATAGGGCTTACCACCACTGCCATGCTCTACGATGTTATTATTTTCGTATTGAAATATCGATTTCTTACTTTGTTTAGCGGTTACACAGCCATTAAGCTATATTTAGTCCTGTTGACGTATTTGGTTCACTTAGTTAAGTTTGTTTATGGATGGTAGATGTACCAGTTTCCTAGTATACGCACTAAGTTTCAGAAACTTGTACCATTTACCAAGTTAAAATTATATTGGTACGAGATAATACCATCTTTCATTTTCGACCAAGGCTTCATATATTTTGTTCGTAGAGGAGTTAAAAAAAGGTAGTACGGGGCGGAAAACAGAATACGGATCCTGGCATTAGCGAATTTTATTTTTATCTCCTACCTTGCCCCTAAAACATATCAGGGTCTTTTTGTCTACAGTACTTTATTTAAATTTAACTTTATTTCCTATACCCCTTTTCTCTCCTCAGTGTTTTGGATCTATGTCCCTAAATATTTATAATGTAGTTACAGTTTCTTAAATTTATTTTTAAATAATATTTTTTCTTAATCTAGTGTCTTATATTTAAACAAAAGCCTCTCATTCTCTTTTCTTACGGCTTTAATTTACACTATCTGATCTCTAATACATTATTACATATAATTCTTGATTAAACATTTGTCCTAACTATTTGTCTTATAATATTTTCCACTGAAGAGAGCTAAAAAAATAGTCAAAACTTAGGCGGAAGACGGAAGTAAGCCCCTGTTTTTATTTCCAATACCAACTTTTAGCGACATGTCACATATGTACCAGGATTATTTATCCACTGTCTACCATTCTTGAGTTGGTCCCTGGAATACAGGCAACTGTAATTTATATTGTGTAGTCAACTTGACATTCACTGGTGAATATTTATGTTTACGGCAATAGTGGAAAGACAATACAAATGTGTGGGACCACTAAAGGTCAAACATTTTTCTTGTTAAATAGACCGTGCTCGAGATAAGTCTTTTTAGCACCCATTAAAATAAATAAAATGTTAACTTTGATAAAGAAGGGTTAGTGAGTTTCCAGTTTACGGTTTTTTACTTGTTGTGAAGTTCTTTGTTACTTTATGTTTACCTTTTTAATCCTAGAATTATAGATTTAAAAAAAATTAAGTACAATGTTAGTTTTTATCACATTAGTTAACACAATTTGAATATAATATTTATTACAACTCACGGTGCCGTGAAAAGATCCTCTGTGAGTGACAAATGTGACAATACGAGACACACTCGTACACAAATACCTACCTACGTTCGGCGCACACTGGGCAGTCAGTCCAGACTCCATTTCATTGACTGACTAATTTTTACACTATAATACGAGCCATTTTTGTTTAAAATACTACATGATACGAAAAAGAAGAGTTCCAACTCACCAAATTTTTTATTTTTTCTATTTTTGACATTGGCTTTTAGATCAATAAATTTTAAATCGAAACCTTTGTTCAGTATGGTATCAAAATAGTCTGAATCAAATCTACAGTCAAAATCGGTCAGTAGGAGGCTATCTTTATATTATCAGACCCCTTACACCGCAAGTAACTACTCAGATAAATTTATCTTTACTGATAAAGCGAATAAGGTATGACTTACAATGACAATATTATTTGACGTAAAGAATTTTTAGTTTGCAAACTACGTGATTTCTTTTCTCGTTCAGATATCTTCATATTAATGATGACACGTTTTCCGTCCACTAGAAGTTTTAATTTAAAACTTTCACATTTTTAAAAAACTTTGGTTTATTCAGATCAATCATTTTGGATAACTTAAAGAGTTAGTTTGTTATCCGCTGTAGCTTTTTACTCTTCTTAATAAAATGAAAAATTGGGATGCAAACAATTTTTTCCTGTTTTTCCTGGCTCAAGACTAGGTAGAACTATAAGTTGTCTATTTTACAACTTAGTGGTGGCACTACGCGTAACATTTATCAAGCGTTCCGCTTTCCTCACGATGTTTCCCTTCACCGTCAGCCTCTATTGTTACCAATTAAATTCAAATTAGTAAGTTTACACGAATTTCAAAGATTCGTTGGTAAATTTATACAAAGGCTCAAACTTGAGTCATCGGATCGGATCGGAATTCACCACCGGTGCTTCTCTTTCTGTTCCTCTCACTTCAAGTTGTTGCCTACAGCTTGCCAGATTACTTAAAGTTTATGGATACTGCTACGCTACTTAGGGTCGCAGCTTGAATTTATATAACCTATAACCTTCGTCAATAAATATGGTATAAAAGACAGAAAATATTTTTCTAATTTAGTTATTAGTTTAGGATATTAGCGTGTTCAAACAAACAAACAAAAGGCAATCTCTTTAACATGATAATATTATATTATAATAGCTGATCCGCGCAAATTCGTTTGCATCATCTAAGAGAGATATATATATATATATATATATATATGTGGGACGTAAACAAAGAAAAACACTAATTAACTGGAAAACGTCTTTACTACAGGAATACATCAACAATTCGTCTTAAAATCACAGTCTTACAACAGTTACAAAACACACCGTCTTCACTCAAACGTCATTCTTCCATCTCTCCTATCGCCACCTATCTTATTATCGACGCAAGTTTCTTTTTTTTTTAATTCGGCATCTAAACTTTTGCCATCATCCCACATATATATATATATAGAAAGAGAGAGAAAGAGAGAGAAAGGGTTAGAGAGAGTGGGTCGTAGACACTGTATTATTAAATAATAGAAATGCGCTCGCGGTACTTGATCATTATTATGCTGCCGAGTTGTTTTAAAACTGTGATATCTTCTAATATATTCATTTAAATCAATTACTGAAAAGGGCAATTTTGTTCAAAATTAAATACTTGTGATGAAAAACGTATTTATTTCGATAAGGATACCATAATGATATAAGGTACCATGTACTTATATAAAAACAACTTCGCAAATAATTCATTATTGTAGATCAAATTTTATTACCATAATAAAGGTTATTTTGAGTAAAAGATAGCTAGCGTATGCTATCAGTTATCACGGACTTTTTTTTGAATTTTTTTAAGAGAAAAAATTCCATCGAGCACGATTGTTGCGTAACTTTAACCATTTACGCAGTGAACACAATGGAAGCTCTCAAAAGAAATAAAATTGACCTGTTTTTCCAACATTTTTCAATGATGCTCCGCTTCTATTGATCATAGCGTGATGTTATATAACCTATAGCTTTCCTCGATAAATGGGCTATCCAACACAGAAAGATTTTTTCCATTCGAACCAGTAGTTCCTGAGATTAGCGTGTTCAACCAAACAAACTCTTCAGCTTTATAATATTAGTATAGATATAATATAGTATATTATAGAAGACGTTTATAGTATACAGTAGTAGTAGTATATTTTATTATTATATAGGAAAGTTAGATAATTTATTAATGATAAAGTTATGAGTTACTGTGTTTGTAAGAGGTATTCCCTGGTACTACTATTGGGAAGTTCTTTTACTAATAATATGATAATATGAAGGTAGGTATATTATAAACAGGGTGATAATGCTATTTTTTATTATGATTAAATTTTATGTTGTAATTAAGGAGAACGAAGTCGCATGCGGTCGCAAGTTATAAGTTAGTTTAAACTTACTTATCACACTTTATTGTTACTTTCCAAGTGTATAACTTGTGTAGACATTTTTATCTACTTACGTACAGCTTTTAAACTTCCCGATGAGCACGGACGAGCTCTTGAGACTCCACTGGACTAGAAAATAGTTTATTTCTTAGCCACATTGCAGATTAAAGATAATTCACATACTCTTTGCAATATTAAAGACGCGGTTAAGATTATAAAGATAACATTAGAATTTAATGTAAAATAAAGAAATGAAAAAAATATTTTTCTATTTTTGCTTTTTATTTGATTCCCACACGTCGTACTTAAAAATATTATATAGCCTATGTCACTCCCACAATTAGGGGAATCTAAAGACAGCTCATATGCTAAAATCCATCGAGCTGTTTAGGTCCCAAAGAAATAGCCATACCCAATGATATTTTCTTATAATATCATTGTACCTACATGATACATTTATTTATTTCACTAATCAATTTATTTACAAACTTGTGTTAAAGGCATCCTATTAAACCTCTGGGGTTTATCTTAACATGCCATGGCCTGAGATTTTATTCAACGCATTGCTATTTGTAATATATGTATAATTTTAAGTCTAACGTTCAGCTAATGGTTCATCTATACCAATATTATAAAGAAGAAACATTTGTTTTTTTTTTTGTAATGGATGAACTCAAAAACTACTGGACCGATTTTAAAAAGTCTTTCACCTATATAAAGCTACAGTATCAGCAAATAACATAGGCTATATTATAATTTAAAAAGTGAGGCACCGCCAGTTATAAATAAATATACTTATACAATTGTATTGACGTAGTAATCTTTAAGTTTATATTTAATGTTTTTACTATTTTTTGAATCTCTAACGTCTAGTAGTATTTTATACATAGTGAAAAAGATTGAGTGTATTGTGAAAGATATTGTACTCCTGCCATAGAAGTTATTTTTACGTGGTATTTTTAATGATTTTGTTAATGCCTGTCGTGTATTAACTTCTTATTTAACTAGTATTTGTATATCGGTATTATCAAATTATTCTATTAATAACAAGTACTCAGGTTACAATATTTGAATAAACCGATACAGTTATCACAATATTTGCTTATTATATTGATTGGTACTATTTATTATAAAAAACGAATTTACAGATACTTTGTCTTATCGAGGTAAGATTTAAATGTGCGTCCATAGTTGGTTAGACCATACGAAATAACAGATCCTTTTTCGCAGTCGGGAAATAAAAATGTAACAACGTTCACTGTCGGATATAGGCCTACCTAAAAGTTCGATACATCGATCGGATTTGCACTGCTCGGATCTAGCAGGTTCCAGGTCATTGGTCAACCTTGTGGCGGGTATTATAAACCTCGCCTTGATGAAGTTTTCACTTTTGTCGTGTGGTCTGAAGAACGCACGGTTTTTTCTTCAACTTTCTTTTGCTATTTCCTTAACAAATAATCTAAAAAAAGCGTTATAAAGTTTATGTGTTAAAATATAAAGAATATAAAATGAAAAATCAGTAAATATCGTAAAATCCGATTCCGTAAATAATCTTTATAGTATGAATTTTTCATAATTAATGAATCTCACGGATCCGATCCGACGTCCTGAATATTAAATAACTCAGGTGAAACTTGAAGGGACAATATTGGAAAACTTGAGACGGAGATGCCTGACCTCTGAGGACATTTCGCCCCCGAAACTGTTCTGAAACTCGAAAACGGGTGAGCGGATTTAAATAAATCCTTCCTCAAAGGGTTGGCTCACTGAAACTTTACGATATCGAGTTTAGTCAGTCCGCATATCATATTGCTTAGATTTATGGATATATAAATTAGAGAATGAATACAGAGTAATTCATTCAATTCCTTAGTTCAATATTATGATATTTGATCTTTTTTATGTGTTACATTTTTTTAAAATAGTAGTACGGCGAATTAATTATACTACTGTACTACCAAACACAAAGGTGACTAACGAGAGATTGCAACTGAATGGATTGCACTGGCTGAACCCGAAACTCGACTCGCAAAAGCGAGTCACTATGACGGACATTTCACCACATGCATGGTGGTTACAAACCCAGTAGGGTAAAACAATCCCGCCAACCCACTACCGTAATTACCTCTTTCGCTACTCAGCAGGGTATACCACGTGCAGGTGAAGTACGTGTTTGAGTTTCTCCGTTCTAAATATATGTAATTCGGCACCCCTTACACCCCTTGCTACCAGTGTAAGTGTATGTATACTTTTATCGTGAAATGCGTAATCTACGTTACGTTAAGTTAAAAATACATTTTTGTTATATTTTGCAGGCTGGGATAAAGATGGTGTTAATTTTATCACTTTTTGGAACGAAGTTCCTTACGGCAGGCTTGGAGGAGATAGGGATTTTGCTGCGCGACCGAACTGAGAAAAATGTGATAGTAAAACCGTAAGAAAAAGTCCGTGGAATAAAACTGTTAAATAAGACGTGCGCAGGCGCGACAGTCGTATACACAAGCGAGTAGTGTATAATACCTTTTTTTGTATTGTAATTATTTCTATTTATATGTAATTTTATGTTGTCAAACAAAAATAAAGAGACATATTTTGTTATTTTAATTGATAATTTGAATTACGATTTTTTTTTTATTTTACGTAATTTATTATTTCCTAAACTAATCAGCAAAATTTAAGAGAAAAATCAAGAAAACCTACATAAAATTGAGCACGATATTATTTTTTTGCAAATTGTGTCGATTCTAAATTAGCCGAAGGAACTTCGT
This sequence comes from Saturnia japonica, assembly GCA_033032175.1. Lineage (NCBI taxonomy): Eukaryota > Metazoa > Arthropoda > Insecta > Lepidoptera > Saturniidae > Saturnia > Saturnia japonica. The sequence continues at coordinate 4,599,852 of CM065317.1, forward strand.
TCCTACCTGGTGTCCCACGACACCACATTATTTTATTATATGTCACGTGACCAATTCCATTGGGTGAGGTGAATTTGGGGGGAATAGGTTGAAATTGAGTGATGAGGTTTATTGAGCAAAGTTGTCAACTCTTATGACAAAATACTCCTCAAAAGCAAAAACAAGAAAAGTACCTATTGAAACATTCAAATGTTAAACCTAAAAGATTAGTATATAACTACTTTAAATATTATTATAATGTCATAAAATATTTTGTTATTTTCGATTTTCACTGGTCGTTGATGCAGTTCGCGGAAACTTAGATTACGTGCTTAGTTAATAATATCATTTGGAATACCTACTCTTCCAAGTAAAAAGTAGTTTTCGAGGGGAGGATAAAAGTAATTCCTAGATTTAGTATTTTTATTAAATACTAGCTGACCGGTGCAAATATTTTGATTATTATATAATGTAAAAAATCTAACTGATTACAGATGGTCATGGTAGTTGAACAGATTGTAAATAGATGGCGCCTTGAATATAGTTTCATTACCATTAACAGATGACATTTCCAATGAAGAAGTTTATTAATCATTTTAAACTATTTGTCTATATTTCATCAATCGTGGGAAGTAGCTTTAAAATGATGTGTGAATCATTAGTTTTAATGAAGAATTGACGGAGTTATTGCGTTGCAAGGAGAAAAGCCTTTGAGAAATATTATTACTAAATACTAGAAAACCCGGCTACGCGTTGTTGTGCCGTTTTGCAGTCCACAGCAAGCACTGATCCTATAGCTACAAATCTTTATAGAGACACCCGCTGGGCTGATATGAAGGTTATCTGAAATTTTCACCAAAATCGCTTCATTCGTTTGGACTTTATAGGGAACATATGATATGATTATACAAACATCGATTTCTTTATATAAGAAGAAGAAGATGGTGGGTAATAAAATATTTATATTTAACTGAATATATATTGGTATAATAGTGTTATCTCTACTACATCTCGGAGACTCGGAATCCTGAATAGGGTGCGACGGTTTTTCACGCCCGGCCAGCTATATCTTCTTTACAAGGCACGAGTTTGACGGTGTATGGAATACTGTTCACATCTCTGGGATGGATCATCAAAATACCTCCTCGATGCTCTGTACAGGTTGCAGAGACGGGCTGTTCGCATTTTTAATGATGCAGACGTTACCAAATACATCGAGCCGCTTCAGCTAGCAGGAATATCGCTTCGCTGAGCGTGTTCTATTGTCTGTATCATGGTGAGTGTTCTAAAAGAGCTGAAATGAAGAGTTCTTTATGACTTAACTTTGTCGTGCCGTGAAGCTGTGGAACCTCCTCCCAGCCAGTATGTTGCCTCCTTCTTACGACAAGGAGTCCTTTAAGCATAACGTGAAGAGATATTTATGCAGGCCGGCAACCGCCGATGGATTTCGATCTCTCAGTGGTCGCTGTTGTGTTTGGATTGTGCTGTGATTACCATTTGTAAAGATTTAGTTCACATGGTTTTGTATTTATATTTCGCATTGTCAAACTTCAGCTCTATATACAAGGGTTTTGTTGCGTTTTTTTTTTGTGACAGTAAAATTATATGGCACTTTTGATACTACTTACAGAACAGTAATATAGATCTTTGATACTATTATAATTTTTTATACATATTTGATTGCTCATAGTGCAATAGTTTTGCTTCCATTTTATATTTTATATGGTATAGCATATGACCACAATATTGCTTAATGTTAACTGATAATATGGACTAAGATGGTAATACGCTAAGCCGAAATGGTTTGGTTCTCAAATGCAACTGCCGGAACACACCTTAAAGCTAAGCATCTGTTAATTGACAGATTTTCAAAATGCTGTGATAGCTAGCCAACCTAGTATGTTATGTAATGGAAAACTCAAGGTTATTGCATGGATTCGAACTCAGGTATATTGACGCGGTATCCATACACGCAACGACTAAGTCATCATTGCCCTACCTTCTAAATTAAAATATCCTATAATTACCATATTTATTTTAAACAATAAAAAATAAAGCCAAGATGTTGACATTCATAGAATATATTATAATACTATGATATGTTAGGAACAATAGGTGACGGAAACAATAAATCTTCTGTGACTGCTACAAGGCAATCCAAGGTCACCATTCATAAATATTACTAGTGTATGCCACCGATAACAAATTAAGCCATTTGTGTAGGTAAACTTGTCTCAGAACTTGTTCCAAATATTAATGCAGTTAATAGTGAATTTATAGCAACTAAAACATTTGATTTCGACCGGACGTAAAATATAAATACGTCACTTGAATATTTATTATTATTTACGGTGACTTAGAGACGTAGGATATTCTCCTTTCAATTCTTATAATTTTTTTTTAAGAATAATCAAAACGAGGACACTATTTCACATGTGGCCATTTTGTTCCAAACAAAGCATAACTTGTATTATTGTAAGGTAACAGCTGTTAAACATCATACATATTTATTTAAAAAACATTTGAGAATACAACTGACAGTTATGCTCATCACACAAAAGTCAGTCATGAGCGGGGATCGAACCCGCGATCTTTCATCTCAATATTAGGGCTTTCCACTGCGCCACGAGGTCTGTTCTAAAAATGGTTTACAATACGCTATTTTCTATAAAGTAATTTATATTACTATTATAAAGTGGTAATGTTTGTGAATATGTCCGCAAGAGATAATCTACTGATCCTATTTTAATTTCTGTTCTATTGTGATAAGTTAGTAAATCCAATATGGCGAGCTCCCAAAGGTGGCACACCTTTTTTATGCACCCCTATGATATGTGTATCAAATTAAAGGGTTTGCTAAAAAGAATATGAAAATACAATAACTACAAGTGGTATATTAAATACAATCGTGTTTAAAAAAAAAAGAATAGTTCGGTACAATTACGGTACAGTCCCTGATAGTAAGCACAGTATAATCGCCGCTGGGCGCCGCTGTCATGCCAGCCTGCATAAATATCTCTTCTCGTTAGGCTTAAAGGACCCGTTACGCTTAAATAGAACAGCTCTTCACAACACTCACCATGATACAGACGATAGAACACGTTCAGCATGGCGATGTACCTGTACAGCTGAAGCGGCTCGATTTATTTGGTAATTTTAATTGCAATTACGGCAACAGCTCATGCCAAGCTTCGTTCACTTTGATACGCTAGAGTATGTTGCCATGCTTTCGTCTGAGTGTCTTAAGTGCTCGCCTCTAAGCCACGGTGAACCTGTAAAAACCGTCGGAGGCTCTAGGGCCCCAATGGCTAACAGTATAGCCAGATAGAAAAAAACAAAGTGTGTGATATAAAAAAGGTGGTTGTGGGTTATAATGAGAGAGGAGGAGCCTGCTTACTGCTGCCGTATGCGTGAGAGAAAGGGAAGCCAGACAGAGTGGAGTCGTAATGCGTTACGTTACGAAGCGGTTTCCCGTCCAATAAGAAGTTATCCCTTTAAAAATTTATTTGGTAACATCTGTATCATTAATAATGTGAACAACCCGTCTCTTCAACCTGATGCAACTCAGCATCGAGGAGGTATTTTGTGGATCCGTCCCAGAGATGCGAACAGTATTCCATAAACGGCCGAACTTCTCCTTATAAAGAAAATATAAATGACCGAGCGTGAAAAACTATTGCTGTTGTATATACTGTTGAGGATTCCGAGTTTCCGAGATGTAGTAGAGATGACACTTCCGATGTAGCCCCTGGAGTTGAAGTCAATACGTATATCCACATCTAGGATATTGAGGCTGTCATTCTGAAGAGTGGTGAGGGAAGAAAAAAAAACTTAGTTTCCTTGGCATTGAACTGAACCAATTTAATTACTTCCCGTGTAGATATGCGGTGCAAGAATTGGTTAATTTCAATGACAAGTTGTAATAATTATTTAATGATCAACCATTACAGGTTAAAAAGAAATTGTAAAATTTATTATAATTTAAGCTTGAAGACTGCGCACATCCATCAGAGATTTGCGAAGTAACTAAGGGGTGTACGAGGAAAAAACACCAGTAGGATTAATTCATATCCCTAGCTAGCCGTGCTTAGCGCAGCTCTCTTGGAACAGGTCTAGCGGAGCTAGGTATTTGTACCTACAATAAATCGAGAGATGTGAGCGAGATTTTTTATAAGGGATGCGAGCGAGGAATTTGTAAGAGAGATGTGTGCAAAACGGTGTGAGGAACTAGAGCTTGTACACCTTTGGTGGAAACCATCGCAGCGTTTCACAGCGTCATATTCATCCTCGCAAAGCCTATCTACCTCGTTAATCTTTGGCAGATACCCAACCTTAATGTCATGGGTTATCTTAGAAGTTTAAACCTTTAGGCTGCTCCCTTAGAGAGGAGTGTACTGAATATTTAATCAGTTATAAGAAGAGATAGTCGACTAGCAACAATTTCCTATAAACAAACTATTGTCTGTTAGTATTTTTCGATAATCTGGAGTTAGAACGTTAAAAATTCTATATTAAGAGATTGTTTATTTCTCTAATCTCTGGAACTACCAATCAAATTGGAAAAATCCTCCTTGCAATTTATTGGAGAATGTTATACATCATGTAAATTCGCGCTAAGACCATAAACAGTGGAGCATTAATCATGAATGAGAATCAATCGGGCAAGCTATAGCCACGAGAAGTTAGAACAACGGTAAGCTACACAGGTGGTACCGTAGTACACAGCTAGTTTGAAATACCTGAGTACATAGAAACATGATTTTTCTGAGCAACCAAATATATAAATATTTTCGCTTTCATATCATCAAATAGGTGCCAGCAGAATAACATTCAGAAAGTTTATTTGACATCAACTCCGGGGAATAGAGCAATATGTATTAGTTTTATTATAGTTCCGTACGGTTTATAGCTTGATATAATACTAATTCGTGATTCCGAGAATAAGTCCGGCGACTTCAATGTGATGATATCAGCGTAAACAATATTCTGTGAGCACTCGGGTCTTTATGATGTACGCAGCGATTGCGGTTTTACGCGAAATTCCATTAATGACTCACTGCGGGGTGGATATTCTAATTCTGGTACAGTTTCAATGACATTATTTAGTCAAGGGTTCCAGATTTGTCGATACACTGCCGTGGTCGCACCGGGTGTAAATTTATTGTGAGTGCAAACTTTTTATCGTTATTTTTACATAGTCCTTGGAGTTTTAGTTTGCATCTGATGTCTTTTGTAAAAATAATAATGTGTCTGCAAGTTTTATAATCATCTACGTGGTCTTTTTCATTTATACTCACAAATCTGTAGAAAAATTCCTATCTTTCAAATTAATATGGATCTTTTGTTTTTGCTCTGTTCGTATGTCACGGTTATACTGAAAATGGGCTGGACCGCATTGAATGGAGTTTTGTTCAGGATAAGTTTGTCATTCTTTAATTAATAGGCTGTAGGAATTAACAATAATATGAGTAAAAAACTTACAAAACGAAAATAATTACTGAGTAATAACCGTTTGCGTGGTTTGGGGCGCCACGCGCCGCTATAATAAAGGTAAGCCTATTTTTTTCATCAGCTATATAATGATACTGATATGGATTCAGGAAGGCTTTCAGTATATCCAATACACCATGGTATAATAATGGTTAAATGATTTTAGCCTATAACTAAAAAATAGGGCAATGAAGTTAAGAATCAAGTAAAGTTGAAAAAATTGTATTAAATTCTATACGTAATCTTATATCATACAACACAAGGTAAAATCCATGAAATGTCGTTTCATAAGCTGGAAATTCTTTTTAGATTAGATCAGTTTTTCGACTATAATTATTTATAGTGTCAATAACAATTCACTTTAAAACATTTTCATTATTATAGACATCCATGTTGAGTACATTAACTAGAGTGTGAAATGGATGAAGTGTCCGGTTAAAAGATCGAATTGATTTATGATGAAATATTTTTGAACTTTATTTACTTACTACAAGCTTTTATATAACTTGCTTTGTTTCTATGGGTCAAATCTTGGAACTAAATTTTAGAACAGTTATCCCCAACCGATTGCACTGACATTTTGTATAGACGTTTAATTTGGATAGCAATGCATGGTCATCTACGTATGTGATGTCAAACGTCATCCTAAATCTACTATGGCGGACTCCCGAGGATAGCAAACTAGTTATTTTTTATGCACCCCCATGATATGGATACTAAATGAAACGGTTTGCTGTGATAATTACGAAAATAAAATTAGTTTCATTGAAAAATATTGATTAAAAGTTTGTTTTTATTATTATTAATAATTTATTTTTGATTAATCAGAACTTTTACACTGAACTAGTGTATCTACGCTACGACACATTTAAAGGATTATCACTGAAGTAAATTTTTATTGAAGCGTAATGTTATGATTTTTGTACCTAAACTTATATTTTGCAATTTTTTTATAATGTAAAACGGGAAATTCAAGGAATTGTACTGACTGTACCTGACGGTAAGCATAGTGGAATCCAACAATATAAGCCACCACAAAGATCTACTAACCATCGCCAGTCGTGGCTGTCATGCTGGCGTGTTCAAATCTCTCTTCACGTTATGTTTGAAGGACTCCATGTCGTAAGAAGGGATGAATGATGAAGGTTTATTAAAATAAATTCCAAGTTACATAACATACCATCACGCCTGTATCCCCGAAGGGTTAGGCTGAGGTGTACTAATGTACACCCACAGTTCGTCGTGTATATTTTTTAGGTCCCATGTAATGGGGAGTGAGCCGAGCCTATTTCCATTAATCAGGCATAAAGCCAAACTCCGAACTGCTACTGAGAATTTCATAGAAAAACCCAATAACACTTTGCTTGACCCGGGAATCGAACCCAGGACTTCGAGCATAGCAGTCGCGCTTACGGCCACTGTTATTTTTGTCTGTCTGCCCGTTTCTATATCCTATTTTAACTTAAAAACACTTTGATCGATTTAAACGAATTTCTATAGACGCGAAGTATAAGTAAATGTTTCATTGGCAGGCTACATCATTTATCGATACTTTTAAAAATCACAGAAAATTGCAGTGTTGTTTATTTTCAACCGATTTCATTAAACATTTTTATAAAGGGAGGATAACATTTAATTCGGAAATTGATGTTATAAAAATTATCAGTATAACATCAAAAAAAAAACCATTACATATGAGTAAACACGGGACGTAAATAATTGTTACGAAATAAAAGCATGCGGAGCCGCCGGCACAACTAACTAATAATTAATAAGTCTAGTAGTAAAACAAGAAATTATTCCATGCGTATGAAAATAAATTTAAGTGCTGGAACGTGCGTAATTTTCCTTCGTATATTTTCACATTATAATAGGCATTAAGGCGTTGCTGCCTAGAAACCTAAACGCCTACTGTGTTCGCAAGATGAAAGAATATTGGTCAAGGTTTACATTTTGTTTGTGTTACCGTAATAATTTGTCGGGCACGAGAGCATAGCAGTTCTATGTTGAAAAGATATAAGGTACCTAAATAATAATATACTGACATTATTTTACAAAATATTTGGATGAGTTTTTTTCTTACACTTCTTCTATAAACATTTATGATTTTTCTGGGACTTATTTTGTAAATATTTATTATATTATACATTATTTTACTGTTGAATCTCGAAAGGGTATTAATAGGATGGGTAATCATGTAACTGTCGATGATCTCTGGAAGTGATTCCCTCTCTGTTCTTCCACTTACAATGATAATAACTGTAAACTATACAAATACTCAAAAAAGGAAACATAGACTGTTGGAGTTTTTGCCGGTTTTGCTCCATGACTGGGATATTTTTTAAGCCGGTGGTAGTGTATTGATATATAATGTGCCTTCTTAGGCCCTGGCTACATGAACCGGCTTGCCTGCGCAGTTTAACTGTGTAGTCATCACTGTACTAAAAAGGCGGAACAACGTAAAGTGGTCACGTTTGCAGGTAAGCTCGTGCAAACTAGACTATGCAAACCACAGAACATATTGTTTTGAGAGTAAACTCGCAGGAAAAACCGTGTAAACCAAAATTGTGCAGTCCATTCTCCACCAGTATGTCAACGATTGCACAAGCCGCCTGCGCGAGCAACCGTCTTACCGTCCACACGAACGGTTTTACTTGTGCAAATTGGTTTGTGCAGGCTTGCTCGCAGGTAAGACGGTGCGTATTCCCGGGGCCTTAGGGTCTAAATTAAATATATCACCTTTGATTTTGATTAAAAAAAATCTACTTTTTAAATAAGACAATAAATCAAAAATAATTTATTTCTCTTAATTTGCCACTATATGTAATATTTACGAGTACGTGCACCGATGCATCGAATAAAACCCCATAAGCAAAATTATTTAAAATGTCTACCTTTAAATAAAATAAATAACACATAAATATGAATAGCATGAATAATAACAACAAACCTAAATAATAATATATAACCACAGTAGTGACTCAGTATAAAATACAGTAAATACTAATTCTGCAATGTCTGGATAGAAATGACTTCATGAGCTATAAATAAAAGTATGAGTGTAAAATGAACATAATATTTACCAACCTATAAAATATATATAAAATAGCCTAATAGCGGTTTTAGTAAACAATACGCAGGCATTAATCCTTTTAGATAATAATGTTGATTTAAAACTACTTATTTATAGCATTCTTCTCAGTATTCTGGCAGTAACCAGGGTCTCATAACAATTGTCGAAGTCTTACATTTATTGATCAGCACTGGCATGCAATATTATTTAAAAATCTCAGAAGATACATCTAGGGATAAATTCGTATTACTTCTTTATAAAAGCGTTTAAATTTTGTTCGATAAACATTGTTTTATAATGCTGCATTATATTTTTAAACCCTGAAAAACCAACCCAAAACTGAATTCATTAAAACCTTATTTTAAAATAGTATTATCCATAATATATTTTTAATAAGACAAAAATAAGTCCTGCCTACTTCCTCGCTCCCCAGGGCCGTGAAGCTTAAATTTAATTCAATTTCTTTAAAAATATAAATAGTATAAAATATACTAAATATTACAAAATACCTTCTGTTGTGTAAAGTATGTTAATCTGAAACGTAAATTACAAATTATCAGATTTTCTGCTTTTTTCTTTGAAATATATTATTTTTCTTATCTGTGATCGAAGTAGGTTCAAATCCGACAATGACCCTGAGCTTTTAGTTATGATTTTATGAAGGAAAACTTCTTGATGTAATAATAGCTTAGTGGTAGGATATTTTTAATGACCACCTGCCTGGCTATCTACCACCTTCAAGTTAAAATTTCTGTCGCCAAGCACTATGCAAGCTTCCCATCTCCGACCACATCGTCACTTAACATCAGGTGAAATTGTGCTCAAACGATTTAATTATACAGTATAGAAACGATCTTAAATATTAAGGAGTACCGTATGTTTTAAAATAAAATAATCAAAAATAATATTCAATAACTAAGTGACAAACATTGAGTTTTATTTTCTCTGCCGATTCAAATGTTTAATCAAGCATTTAAACTAGGTATTACAAAAGCAATACGGTAGCATAATAAATACAGCGAAGGTGGCGGATATGACTCAGAAAATTCAATTATAAATATACTATGCAGAGTCGTAAAATATGTTACCTGTGAACGTAATGGATCAAAATATTACAGAAATGGTTTTTATCTGAACTTAATATTATAAAACATAACACATTTTTTTTAAATCCGCTAATCTGTGGAAGTATCATCAGATAAAAAATTCGGCATTTTATTATCTACTAGCTGGTATCCGCGACTTCGTCTGCGTATTATTGAATATACATAGACTGATCTCGGAACACGACAAACCAAAAGTAAATCATACATGAGCTTGTCAGTATGTTTATTAGTATTACAATAAATTTCTTATAAAGTACAGCAATGTCGATAAATCAACAAGCCAGTTGGCGTTCACAACGATGTAATTTCATAATTACTGCACATGCACATAATAAATCAACAAACCGGTTGGCGTGGCAGCCGATATCATTTTACTATTATAGCGCATGCGAAATGGTGTTCTCATATTTTGTTCGTACAAGCTTTCATCCCCTATTTTCTACCCTTAAAGTTTTATTTACGCTACAAAAGTACTTTATGTCCTTTCCCAAGGTTCAATGTATATTTATATCAAAATTCATCAAAAATTGGTTCAGCGGCTTAGGCGTGAAAACGTAACAGACAGACAGAGTTACTTTCGCATTTATAATATTCGTATGGAAGGTTATAGGTTATATAACATCATACTATTACCCTTAGGAGCAGAGCAATTACATATTGTAGGTAAGAAAGTATGCTAAGCGAGAACGAAGCATTAGTGTACTGAAAGCGGACTATATGGGGCAGCGCAAGGTTTTCTTTTATAAATAATATCTCGGTACATTGACGATACTGTCCCTGATGGTAAGCACAGTACAATCCGTTCAAAAATTCATTGTGCGAAATATTTAACCATTTAGCTCCATTTGATGGCGAATTCGCCAATTTCACATACATTTCTGTTATGTAAGGGAGCCAACGTGTTCTAATTAGAAGTAACAATATATGTTATGTTCCCACAAATAAATAGGGATATGAGTAGTTAGTCATCGAGTGTAGCATATCCCATTTATAATGTAGGATGATCTATAACAACCGTTATCCATTACAAGGATAATGAATCATGCATCTGTAAGGTCCGTTACACACCGAGCTCAAGAACATAATTATATTGAAATTTAACAAGTATCTAATAAAATAATAAGTTGTTTATTCTTTTAAAATACAGAAAATTACAGACATTTAAGTTTCAAAATTTATAATATGAATATTTATCAAATATTTATTACTGAAGTTCAAAATTAAAACACCAAAAAGTTTTATACATAAAAATTTCTTGAATTTAAACTTAATAATATTTCCTAATTTTTCTATAGTAAGTTTATTATTTTACCAGTTAAAGCATAAGTTTACAGTTTTATATACAGTGAAGATCAAGTATAAATATTCATTTTATGGTATAGTATTAATTTCTAAATTGAGATACAACAAAGCTTTACATACCGATCTTCTTATTAAATAAGTTACAGAGTATTACAAATATTTGCATATTTTTCACGAATAATATTACTTTGTTAATTTAGTGGAAAGATATTTACACAAAGAATTGACGGTAAAGACAATGTAATGAATCAAGGAAAACCGTTCACCGCAACGTTTATTACGTTGAATGTTTAACCTCGCAACAAATTTCACAAACTCATTTGGTGTTCAGTTGAGCGGTAATTATTCAAAGGAGTTCTGTGAAATACCAACTTCTTCATTTGAACATTTATTCCCTAATCATTTATTTATATAGAACTCTAACCATTATTCCATTGTACTAACATTGACCTTATGTAATTAATATAGTATTTTGCTACTAATACTTTTTAACATTTTTTAATTTCATTCTGTATCTTGATGAATGAATGATTGGATAAAATACTTTATGGTACATTTTCGTTTAGCCCAAATCCAAACTTTCAAACTTTCCAAGTCTTTCTCTTCTAACTAACTAGCGTTAGTTTGGAAAATCCCGGTAGATAGTGTTATTTTCTATATAAAAGCCAATAATATAATATAATATTTTTATTAATTACAATAAATATTTATATCATTATTTTTACTAAACTCTACGAAGAAAATTTCTCACCGGAATATGATGATGATAAATATACAATTTACCAGATAAATTGTTAATAAGTTTCATAGGACTTGTTTTATGTACTTTAAGTCGAATAGTTCAAGAATGCAAATTAGAGTAATAATGTTTTTTAAATTTTCACTGTCAGATCTGATGTGAGATATTCTACGCATCAGAATAGAAGTGATAATTGACGCAATCACATTCGGTTTCTTGAACAAAAAATAAATACTAATCAATAAATGAAAATCAAAAATGCTTTATTCAGTTTATGCCCCGAAAAGGCTATCATACCCTAGTCAGTATTCACCAAGAAGAGCTGGTGAGGAACTTGTCGGGTTTATAATTTATTTACTTTTTGTTGTCCAAGATTTTTCAGAAATAAGAAATGTGTTAAAAATTTAGCTCTCAATATGTCTCGTACTTGTCTATCAACCGCTTGTCTACTATTAATTGCAAATGCATTATAAATGCACGAAACAAACCGTAACTTTTGGTACAAAGGATTACCCTATGCGGTGCACGCATCGGCATATTCATGCCTCTAAATATGTTCTCAATGCATAGCCATAAAAAAATAATTATTGTTTCAAAGCACATGCAGACAGGAAGAACTCAATACCGTGGATTAGATTAGGTCTCTTTAGTTTCATGCTATAATAATATTTATATCGTTTAATTATAAAAATCAATCGATTTTTAATTTTGCCAAAATAATAGTTTTTTTCTAAATGCATATGAAAGTATAATACAAATTAACGTAAAAAAAAAAAAAAAACAATTTTATAATTTTGTTGTTTGATTGTTTGTTGGACCGGTATTTGTTATTGTAAGAAGTAAATTAGGTTACATTTATTTTAGAAAAAATAAATTAGGATCCCACACAAATAATTCTTTTGTTACATTCCACGTGGACGAAGTCCCAAAAAAAAAACAGCTATGTAGATTGTAATAAAATTAGTTCCTATTTTTGCTTACGATATACTCTTCAAGTACTGTTATCAATGTGAAATTTTACGTATAAATTTATGATGAACCAAATAAAATATATTGCGATGATCTTAAATCTAGTAAACGACGACCAAAATAAAAACTGGTGTTGGTTTTCTCAACACTCTGAAAGGATTTTTAAATTGAAACCGCACTCGACCAAACAATTAAGTCGTAAATCTTAAATTTCAGTAAGGCCACTCCGAAATAGTCTATTTGAACTGTGTTATTATGAGCAACGAGAACCGTTTATTTATTTTCGGCTCTGTTTACTTGTTAGTGGAGTTTTAAAGGTCCAAATAAATTATGTTAAACATGGAAAATTAACACCCTTATGTGTTACGTAACAGACTAATCTTTGTCGTATCTTACATCTCGTACAAGTTTTTCTGATTTGTTATACATATATGGACTTATCAGCGTTGATCCTATAATTATAAATATCTGGGCGACCGAGCAATGCTCGGTGTCTTATAAACAAAAAAAACACCTATCCAGGTAAACTTGGAATGTAAAACATTATCTAAATGCAAAGATACATCGAAATCGTTGGAGCCGTTTCCAAGTTATTAATTAGTTAATTACACACATATATATGTGTGTATATTTCTTATTGTATATGTATATTAAATATGTAAGAAATCAGTATTTGAGAGTTCAGTACTCACGTTTATTTTAATACCAAAACTCGTAATAAATATTTTTCAAACTAGACTGCCCAATAATATACCCTATATTATTATCAAACCCAAGTTCCTATCAATGTGAAATAATGACATCTAGTTGTTTGAACCGCGCAATATAATTCTCCTTTTTCAATTTAAATTAAGAACCTATTTAGTATTGTCTGATTTTCTAACATAACAATGTTTAAATAAAATAAATAAAACATTTATTGACAAAACTCAATCACAAACGGATCAACGTATATTAATGTTCACGTCACATAAATCATAAAATACACACCTACGTGACATCAATAGAAGTTAGTTCGTAAACAGACAAACAAAACATTTTCCTTTGAAATTATTTGAAAGCGGAGTCCATTGTCCGCCCAGTGAACATATTTGGTCAAGCGTGCTTGATTTGAAATGGTTAATGATGTCATTGTTGACCATGGTTATCTAGCGGTGGCCTACGACATAATAGACTAATATCAATAAGCTAATAAATTTTGTTTATATCTTGTAAACTTTATTGATATTTCAGTAATATTTAATATCATCTCAGTTTTGTATAAAACCATGACTATATTTTATTATCTTAATTGTAATACCTAATAATGATTATTATCGCTATTATCGTACATTGAGGGGCACACAAAGTATGGACCCATGGATGTTAAATGTTATTGTGTATTACTTTTTGGAAATCCTTTACATAACTAAATAAGCCGGCGTATAATTATAAATTTATTGTGTTAAATAAAACATTCATGAGATTCTTGTTTTCTTCTATTCCTTAATACTTCAGCTGGAAGAGGAATCTATTTTTTCTTTCCTTTTAGCATAACGTATTCTTGGTTTAATTTTGACCTGTTATTTTATATTTCAAAACATAAATTTAGTTAATTAAATACTTTTAAATTTAGCCATGGAAGTTAAGCAACAACATTTAAGGTAATAAATAGTCGAAATTAAAATTTGCTTAAAGTACCATTACAATGCAATTCTCTTCAGCACTCTATTTCAGTTTCAATAAACACTCATCCATCACAGTTTTACGCTCGGCCTACATAGCTCCCTGCAATATCAGAGAGCAAATATTTCAGCCCGTTGTAATTGATATTTACGTATATTGTTCCAGTTCAGATATGAAATAACCTATTCTTATTAGAGTTAGATGTTTTTTTTAAATCAAAATTTTCTTCGACCTGTGCAGTAATAAAATATTATTTTTCAGATCTTACGGCGTATATAAACAAAAATACAACATTAAAGAAGGAAGTTTTCTCTGAACACAAGAATATACCCTGTTTGTATTTCTTCAGTTATTGATAGCTGGATATCGGCTGATTGGTTTGTGCATTTTTATAATACAATAGATGTTGTTGGGTCTGATTATTTAAGGAACTAGTTTTGGTTTTTTACTGCCTTCTAATAATAGGAGTATTTTAGAACTTTTTATTTGAGTTATCTAGAGCCTTTTCCAATCGGTTTCTTGGCAGCTGCAAAAAATCACAATTTATGTATATAATATATTGGTTATTCTAACCTTACGAAACAAAATTCTAAAGCATGAAATGAATGAATGTTTTATAATTATTTACCAAGATACTACACTGCTTTATTCGGGAATAGTTGTCTTTTAAATCTGTCAAGTGATCTCATCGACAAATATCGACATCTATAAACTTGTATCTTTGTGATTGTTGACGAATTAATATACATAGTTAAAATTACAAAAATAGGCTTTAAAATATAAGATCAGAATAGGTGTAGCAAAAGTACCATCTACAAAAATTCTCCTTTTGTGCTTTACTTCTGGACATAGAACTTTCAATAATCAAAACTAAGCATTTAGTCCATTTATGCTGAGTGTCTAAGAAATATCTTTGCTAAATACTACTGAGATCAGTCGAACTGCAAAGTAGACTTGATCGTATAGAGAACTGAACTTTCTGCTTCAATATTCTTAGTCAACTACCTAGGTCTATGAAGTAAATTAAAAAAGATAGTATGCTAGAGAAATAAAAACACTGCTGAAGAAAATTGCCTGTCTTACAAAAATTGAGATTTTAACCGAAACCCAAAACTTTAATAATCCAAGTCTTACTACGTCTCTAATTATTTTATATCGGACTATTTGAATTACGTTAATGTCCTTATTTAAAAAATCGAATTTTATCATAAATTAATACTCAAATCATCATCAATAAATACCAATGTCATAGTTCTAATATTGGCGCATTATGAATACCCTTTTATTTTATATTTATAGCCAATATACCAGGTAATAAGTAGTATAAACTCAAATGAAGGCTTCATTCTTCAAAATTTATCAAATTTGTTCAAAGTAGAACTTGTGGGCGCATTATATAAGTCTATTTTTAAAAAACCCTTGACAAGTATTTATGTAACGAGAAGCCGTGTAACAAATAAAAGATCTGTTCTTAGAAGTGTAGGTGGAAGTTAAAAGATTAGGTAAGCAATAATTTACATGATGCCCTAAACATAGTAAATTAAAGTAGATCAGACGTAACAAATATTTATGTGTCTATTTCAAAAGGAGTTATGAATAAATTTGTGATTGAAAAATAATCAGCGTGCATAAAATCACAGTTTTACAGTGTGTCTATCATTCTACGTATATATTACATAAAATCAGTTCAATTAGATTTAAAATTCAGCCAATATGAATTTCTGAATTTCAAATAACCACGGGATAAATAAAGAATATTCTGCCTGAGGTTGTGTAACCGAACGATTCAAAATATTTTATATGGGTTTTAATTTATTATCCAAAATATATTTTAAGCAGTTTATGTAATTATCTGGGTACTTGTATCTTGGAGGATCAAGAAGTAAAATATAAAAATACCATGTAACAAGACAATTTTTAAGAAAAAAGAAAGCCAGCTTCAATTATTTTGATAAGTTCCCGGTGGTGTATCTTCGAAGTCGAAGGTCCAATGCCAATGAAATGAAAACGGGACCATCCTTAAGGCAACCAAATAAGTAAAAAAGAATCATCCAAATCGGTTCATAAACAAATAAGTTATAGCTGTTGTCCATTAAAAAATATTATTTTAGTAAAGTCGGTTAAAAGGTGAAGTTACTAAGACCTCACTATTAATAGATTTTTATTCAGGACATGCAATTATGAAAACATATACACCTTTGCACGCCAAGATAAACGACACCTAACGCAACTTTTTGATTCTATCCGATAAAAAGTCTCCTCTACATTTAGCAACAATTTAAGTGATTAAATAGGTATGTACGCTCAGACGCGTCCAGCAGTCTGACTCAATGACTAGGCTGCAATCCGAATGATGTCATTCCAAGCGGAATTAGAAATCGAGCTTCTATTTACCGCTACGATATTGGCCCATATCGTCACATTGCATGAAATTTTACGCACTATGGATGACATAATTCTCGCTTCAGTAATGTGATTCAGTGCTGTATTTAGTTTTATTGCGTTCAAACAATTATTTTCAGGTTATATTTATTGAACTTAAACATATACTTTTTGTAAATGTTATAAAACTGTCAAGTCTAGCAAATTTATAACAACAAATTATATTATTTACGAAATATATTGTTATAGATTTTAACTAATTAAACTCTCCTTCATTCATAATCTACTTCTAATTTTGTTTTTCACGGTGAAATTTTATAATTGAGTGAAGCTAGAGTAGCTTCTATAATACACGTTACAATCCAGCACAAATACTTTAGTATTCTCTCGCTTTCCTTTCAACACATGTATAAAGTACGTTTTACGATAGAGTTAACATGATTTTAGGCAGTTTTTATAAACATTAACCGCTCGTACATTGCCTAAGAACTAATGTAAAGTAGTAACATAAAACATACGCTTTAATTATAAATTTTTATACCATACAGTTTTTGTTAAAAGCTTTGATATCACTTAAGTACCGTCGATAAAAATGATTGATCTGTTACGCGAACATTAATTTGTTAGGGTTTTCTGCGCTTTTATGTAAACCATTACTAAGCGTTTATCTCTCAATGATTAACTAAAAATCATTACCATTTGAATAAGAATGCAATTTTCTGAGCTTTTACCATACTAATAAAATACCTCTTAAAGATGTATGTATTTCAAATCTAATCCATTCACTGTGGTCTTTTCTTAAAATGCCAAACGATAATAAAGTTGAAAATCATATGCGGTTATTGTTACGTGATTAAAACTAAAGTTTAGTTTGTCATCATCGAAAATTAACCAAATACTGATGACCAATGACAAAACTTCACTACTCTTGCCTATTGTGAAATGTATAAATGACAAATTGCGTTGGTGAGTCTCTAGTGAAGCGTGCTTTCTACAAAAGCACTAAACAAAAAAGTGGAATCTATAGAGTTCTATTTGTTTAACGTTGTTATAAAACCAGCAATCGAACATTTACGTAACACTGCCTCTTAAAATCAATAATAGCATTAGCGAAATTGGACTAAAATATTTTTACTATAGAAATTGATTTATATTACCGAATATTACAAAGGTCTTTGAGGCAATGGCCAATACATTACAATGGTCCAGACATTATAATCCATTGTCCACTCATTGTAATGTAAAATAATAATTTTGGCTTAATTAAAACTAAACGACTGGGAGGACTCTGTTCTCTTATTACCATTTACATTTACACGAAACTGTTTCTGTCCAGACACTCAGGGGGAATGTAATAATTACTAATCCTAAAATGGTATTCCCGGTTGGAAGCTAACCTAAAATTTTACTAGCTACATAGTTTATAAAATTTGTAACTAAACACACTTTCACATAAAGTTTATTAATTGTACCTATGATTGATTGTACTATGTTTTCTTTTGAAATTAGATGTACTGGAATTATATTTATCTGCAAAAGACCATCTTTTTTATCGTTATATGTTTAGCGACAATATGGTTTAAGATGGTAAAAACGATAAGCCTAGTTGAAGACTGGCTTCTCAAGTGCAGCTGCCGGAATACATCTATTAACTATTAGTACTTGGCGACAGTTTTTCAATTTGAAGGTGAAAGCTAGCCCGGCGAGCATTAGAAAAAGACCTACCACCATGCTATGATTTTATCACGGTGTTTTCCTTCACCGTACGCTCAGGCTCATCGCAGGGATTCTAACTCGCGTCGATCGACGCGATGTTCGTACATGTTGCTACTGAGCCATTAAATTTTCAAGATCTTGACCTTTCATCAACTTAAGATGTTGCAGCTTACCAGTGCAATTTTCAAACCCTTATCCTATACTTATCATAAAGACCATAGTGCTTATCCTAAAAGAATGAAGGCTATAAGTAACTAGATGAATAAAACGATGGGCCTAACAAATGTATATCGATAATGTTAGGTTGACGAACTCATAACAAGGGAACAAGGGATGTTGTTTAGATAAGTTATTCTTAAAACTATCACAATGGATCATTCAGTAACATTTGATGTATTTTATGGTGTACTAAAGTACGAACGTTTTAATTTCGGCTTTAGATAGAGGTACATAATTAAAAATACACTTTTTCATTTTAATGTTGAGTATAATTATATTGAGATGGTTTAAAGATATGGTGTAGTTTAGACATGTGAAGGTGCTTTATAGTCTCTTTATGAGTTTGAGGTTTTTATTCACATTAGTTCGAAATGGTGACTATAGTATAAATAACAATATTTTTTATTGTAGCAAGGCAAAGCACTATGCCTGATGCTAAGTGCAATACCATTAAAAAAACAGCGACCACCCAGAGATCGGCAATCCATTGCCGGTCGTTGCTGTTATGCCGGCTTGTCTGATCCTGAAATGTGCTAATTTGGCTGGTGTATGTCTGATGGTCGCGATCCAGTCGAACACAATTATTAAGTCCCACGAACTAGCAATAATACATGATACAATACAATAAAAAGAACATGTTGTATAAATCATTTGTAGGTTAAAAAGACCAAAGAATTACATAGATTCTATACATGTATTATAATATAATACAAAATATAATTACTGCTATTGTTACGAAACATATGATACGAATGCACGAACGAACGAATGATATGCACCATGAAAATGAACCGTCCGTTTCGCATAAACCTATAAAATAATATGAGCCAAATGATGGGTGCCGATTTCTAATGTAATCTCACTTCCTTATAATTGATAAACTGCATTTAGCTATTCTGTTTCTGTATTTGTTCCAGCACACCCGTTTTTTTTTCGGTATATTTCCTGAGTTATGGGATTCGGCAAATTGCTTCCCAAAAGCTTCAAACCGGGATCAAAACTGAAATCGAATGCGACATAACTCAACTATGACACGAGCGAAGCCGCGGGAAAATCTCTACTGCATAATACGTGTTTAATCTTATTTTGCCCAAATGATTAACACATAAACTAAAGGGAGATGAGTGAAAAGAAGCCTGATTGAACAAATCAAATGTCGAAAAGTAACAAGACCTCTCTAAAAGTTTTATCCTTGTATAAGTTACATCGTTTACGACACAATAATTCCACGTGAGTCTCAACTGTATAGAAGTACCAGTGTAGTTTTTATCTAAGCTAAAAGAAATAAAATAATCAAGAACATTATTGTAATATTAGTTGTGATAGTACAAGCTTAGAACAAAATTATACAACTCAGAAGCAGTTAAACCACAATATTAGCACAGCTCATAAGATTTTTTGTTAGTTAGAATATGCTAATCTCTGAAACTACCAGTCAGATTTGAAAAAAATAATTAAATCTATATTTATTAATGACGACTTTAAGGAACGGCGCAGTAATCATGAATCTCAAGCAATCTGGGAAGCTGCAGGCAAATACGGGAAGCGAGAACAATGATAGGTTACACGGGTGTTTTGACGGAGGCGGGGTGGAGAATTGGATGAATAAATTTAACACGAGTGAAACCGTAATACACATATAGTTTATTTAACAAAATACTTACGGCTTACTAACTTACAACGGACAGCTTAAAATGGTAGGTCAAGAAGCATGAAATTTTGCACGGGAGTTTCTTAAGTAATTAATGCCCTAAGAAAGGATTTTTAAATATTTTTCTCTTATAGATGTTTAAAATAATAGATTTTAGAGAAGATAGTAAAACACAGAATACAGCATTTTTTTATTTTTGGGAGAATTACTAAATATTTTTAAATAACTTCAACAAAAGACGGTTACTCAATTCGAATGTACATTTTTTTTATGGATGTTCAGCTATAACTTCTTTTTTATGAAACGATTTCGACGGTTCTTTTTTTTTAATAGGGGATATATCAAAGGTTATCTTATATTAATTTCGTTGGCATTGGACTTTTAGCTTTGAAGATATATGAGGAAACTCTTCAAAATCATTGAAGTTGATTTTCTTTTAATTAAAATTGTCTTGTTATGCTGTCTAGAGCTGCCGTGTATGACCAACCTCAGAAGTACAGCCGTCTTGAGGCAATGTGGTTACCACTCAGGACTGAGTTGGAACACCTTGTGTATCAGTGCGTTTTGCCTACATCCACACAGTCAAATAACACTATAATAATAGTATTCGTATTCCAAAATTTTTAGAACGTCGAAAAATTCTACTACATTCATACCTTCAAAATAAACTATGCCTACCATATCTTTAAATAAATTTAATTAATATACTGTAAATTTAATTTAAGCAACAAAGTTAGAGACATTGACGAATGTGAATTAAAAATACAAACACAAAAAGCCTATGTTACCTACGTACATATTTGTAAATAGTAAATTTAAAGATTTCATAAATCTTGCAACTGAATATTGAAGCAGTTATGTACACCCCCTTGCGATGAAATTTAACATATGCATGTAAGTTCCATGATAATACAATATTATGGTACCATGGAGCTGACCTGATGATGGAGTCGTGATGTAGAGACTGGAACTCGTTGATGATAAATGATAGGACAGTCCAATTTGGGCTACTTTCTTTTGATTTCAAGAGTACTTTTTTGTAGCATGATCTGACGATGGAGTCGGAAGATTGTCATTGGAGTTCCATGAAGGAAGCTGCTAAGATAGTTGAGTTTGGGATCGTACGTTTTATTTTCATGAGTTTTCTTTTTTTTTTTTATTTCGCCCTGTTACCTTATTTATAAACAAAATATTAGCGGAGAGAGGCATCAGCGATTTAATACGATCCACGTCTCTTCCCGTTAATGCGTCGCATGCTAGAGTAATGATATCGCACAAAGGTGAGTGGTATGATGATTATGAGTACATATAGTAGTAAATGACTTGATGGCTGATTCCCTGTTTAATAGTTCTAAAAGATTGAATGGAGAAACCCGAAGGATTTCGCAAAGCATGAAACGATCCAATCTCTTCGAATCAAATCTGGAGCAGTCCTCAAGCAGATGTTCACAAGTTTGCACAGGTCTATTATTACAAGGGTAGGTATTGTCATCAATGATTTTAAAGCGATTAAAATAATGTTTTCGATACCCTTGTCCCGTAAAAAAAATTGTTATATGGAAGAAACCCTAATCAGTGTACGCAATTTTGTAAATTCGCCAATTTAGGTAGACACGTAATTGTATATCTACCCTGTAGTCAGTTTTCGCACCTAGCCTGCCAAACTTAATGATGTTCGGCGCGGATTTTGAGCTTAGCAAAGCTTAACAGTAAGAAAGCGTAGGCAGGCTTCAGTTTAAGTTGAATGACGACGTAAAACGCCTCAAGCTTTTACAGAAATATGTATAATAAATATAAGAAATATTTTAAAATTTCTAAGTTTATTTAAATTTCGTTAAGATATACTACCTGCGCCTCTGATCAGTGACCAAAGATACACCGTCTCCTGTAACTTTATTCATTAAAATTATTATTTACTTTTTAGTTCGATAATTTTTAAACAGATGATTGTTTTAAAACAAAAAAATATATATGCATTTAATAATTTTTTGCAAGAAAGTGGGAAATTTACATAACAACTTTGTTTCATGCCAATCGATTCTGTTTCTTATAAGGATCAATATACACATTGAAACCAACCGAGTTTAGAGTACTAAAAATGTCAGAAATCACAACTCCCATACATTGCGGAGGAAATCAACGTGGCATTGATAACCACTTGCAAGAAAAGAGATTCCAACTTATTTTTATCCTTATTTAAACTTTTTATTATGGATAGTCTGGACTAATTAGATTTATGACATAGTCTATAATAATAACCATATACTTTTTTATGCAAATTCAACATAAAATAATTTGTAATATTTAAAAATAATTAAAGCTTCCCAAATAACTAAAGATAACAGTTAAGAAGTACACAGTTGAAATTTGTATCTTAATTATGAATTCCTTTGTCAAGGAAGAAAGGGCTTAAAATAATGTTTCATTATACGGGTAGTGTGATAGTTAATATTTTATCTCCTTAATCTTTATTAGCTTCATTAGCTTTGAATTTATGTTTGTTATGCCGAGATAAACTGACCTTACGAAGGTCGGGTGAACGTGATGTTAAAAATTAACCCTCTGAAAAAAGTGCTAATGTATGAAATGATTGATGACTTTACTAACGGTGTTCGTTCTAAAATGTTTCAGCTAATTCAAGTTAGATAGGTGATTTATTTTTTTAACATTCGTAGCTACTATTAATGCACTTGCTTTATCTGGTTATTTTTTAGCTACTGGAAATTTGTAAGTAAGGTAATCTCGAAAACTAATATTATTGAGGCATTTCTCGCGACTAAGCTGTGGTTCTTTGTAGCGCTTGTTCTTGCAAGGCATACTCAGATAATCCCTACCAACATTTTCTGGTAATAATTTACCATTTTTCCATTCCAATTTCCATTTTATATTTATTTGAATCTAGTTCTTAGAAGAGGTAATTAACATTAAAACTAAAAAGATATTATAACTAATTTCATAGCATCTTCCAACAATAACCGTTAAAACAGGATAGTACTTTTCTTCCCAGCTCTTATAGCAACCCGCTTTTTTCCATAATCACCATATGAACCAACTAGGTTGACCCATCCATATGTTTTGTATGCGTAAGTTTTAACTAGAAGTGATCAACTTCTAACAGAAATATTTCTGTTGAGAAATTTCGTTTTAAAATATTGAGAGACAAGGATTGTGAAATTTTGAGAAGTAGTACGCAAATATGAATTTCTCGTTCTGTTTGATCTTTCAATGTTTCTGTGAAAGCGATCCCATCGATCATTTTTGTAGATTAGAACCTATTACAATCGAAAAATCTAAATTATTCCTCTGTGCCTTTGTAATCTAATAATTTAAAACATTTTCATGGTACGTATATAATTATCGTTTGATTATAATTATATTTATATAAATGAATTTATGCGACTAATGTATAGTTTTTTATTTATCTATATTTATTTTGTACCACATCGAGGGCTCATCTAAACCCTAAATTGAGTGTGTTATGTGACACAACAATAGTCTGCGCTTCGCAGGGCTTACAAACTTCTAAACTATACTAATACATAAATATATAAATAAACTCACCTTTGACGGCGTCTACGCTGACGGAAGAAGCTCCACAATTCATCGATATCAGTCAAGTGATAGGTGGGATAAAGTTAAGTCATGTCTTCATTCACCGGCTTCTCATACCAATTCATCTCGTGGCAAGATTATTAATTTACACAATATAAGAAACGGCCGCAATAGGGAGAATATATCCATGGCCCAAGACAGTTCAAACAAACAATTAAAAGAGGTTTTCTTCATGTTATCAAACGGAGGTACGCGTAACTCAAACCGGCACATTGAACTTCAAGACAATCCTGTTTAGCCGAAATATAGGGAGAATATATCTCGTTCCATAGCCCGAAAAATATATATTTAATCAACTGACAATAATTAACAAAGAAATTTATTTATTTATTTATTTATTTATTTATTATGGCTCAACAACAGAAACCAAACTAAAACACAAAATACACATTAACAATAGTAACTTATAGAACTAAATTTGCTTTCCTATTATAGTTGGGCACAACATTTAATTTTACAAACAAAATACAAAGAATAAAGAAAATAATAAAAAAAATAAAAATAATACAAAATAATTCAATTAATTATATTAGAAAAACTACATAAAGTTTTAGCGCATAAATAGCTTCTCCAAATAAAATCAAAAGATTAATCAGATGATTGAAAACTACTGCTTATATTTCTATCAAATATGTCCAAAACCCTGGCATTATCATTGTATTCTCTGCACATTCTGTATAACGGATTATAGTATGAGACATTATTTGAGCAATATGGAACATGGAAGATACTTTGATTCCGGTTTACTCTTGTGGTTATTGATAGTTGGCTTAACAACTCTGTTGTATCCCATTTGGCATTGATTATTTTATGTAGAATAGAATATGAGCTAAAGCTACGTCTGGATGACAGTGTTTTGATACCAAAGTGATTTAGCCTAGTTTCATATGAAGGTAGTTTACGCCTCAGTCCACATTTTGATGCTAAATAACGTACAAAACGTCTTTGGATAGCTTCGATCCTGTCATTGTGTATGTGATAGTATGGATTCCATACCACCGAACAATACTCCAGGATGCTTCTAACCAATGTCATAAACAAAGTTATTAATGTAGCAGGATCTTTAAATGGTCTTGACATTCTAAATATAAAACCCATAACTTTGTTAGCTTTGGATGTGATGTAGTCATAGTGGTACGTATAGGCTAGTTTTGAATCAAACCATACACCAAGATCCTTTACTGTATTCTGACGCTGTAACAATGTATTGTTTATTTTATATGGATACACTATTGGAGACCGTTTTTTCGTAAAAGTAATCAAATGACACTTTTGAATATTTAATGTGATGTTATTTCGAGTACACCAAAGATGCAAATGATTAATGTCATTTTGTAAATCAATACAATCTTCATATGATAGAATATTATGGTAGACCTTTAAATCATCAGCGTATGCTAGACATTTAGTTTTGAATGAGTTTATAAGGTCATTAATAAATAAAACAAATAAGAGTGGCCCCAAATTAGATCCTTGTGGTATTCCTGATTTTGCTTCAAATGGAGTAGAGTCATAGCCATATACTGCAACCAGTTGCGTTCTATTTGATAGATACGAAGCTAACCAGCGCAATAGCGATCCATGTATGCCAATGTGATAAGCTTTGCGGCAAAGTATTGAGTGATCAACTGTATCGAAGGCTTTAGCAAAGTCAACATAAATCGAATCTATCTGTGTGCATGCATTAAATGCAGAGCTTAAATGGTGAGTGTAAGTTAACAGATTAGTAGTTGTTGATCTCCCTGTAACAAAGCCGTGCTGTCTTTCAGTGATAATATGTTTTAGATGATAATTAATTTGCTTATAAATTATGCTTTCGAAAATTTTTGCGAAGCAGCTAAGGACGCTAATTGGTCTGTAGTTTGTCACATCCATTCTGTTTCCTGATTTATATATGGGGACGATCTTGGCTAATTTCCATAGTTCCGGAAATTTGCCTTCATTAATACTTTTTCTGAAGAGCAGAACCAGTGGTTCTTTTAGATAAGTTGCGCAATTGCGAATCATAATTGGCGGAATACCATCTGGCCCCGCTCCTTTGTTAATATCAATAGACTTAAGGGCCAATTCCACATCACTATCAGTTATATTAATTGAAGCAATACAGTTAGACGATTCTGGAAAATCAGGACTATACGCATGGAAAGAACTAGTATTATAGACAGTTGCAAAGTAATTTGCAAACAGATCAGCTATACTTTTACCATCCTCAGCAACCATGTTCTTATAAAACATTTTTTTTGGTAAATCATTAGTAGATCTCTTAGATTTCGTATAGTTCCAAAACGCCTTAACATCTGTTTTTAAATTTTGTTCTATTCTATTAATATAATATTTGAAACACGAATCAAATAAAGTTTTTACTCTATGTCTAAGCATAATATATGTGTCATAATCACGTGGGTTACCGAAACGCTTATACTTATGATGAAATTTGTCTTTTTCCTTAATTACTTTTATTAACGATTGCGAAAACCATACCGGCCATCCATTTTTTGACTTAGATTTAGGTGTGTATCTTTCAATGATTTCCCAAAGATGGTTGTAAAAGGTGTGCAAGAAATCATCCACATTATATTCGCTGTATAGGATCCAGGAGATCTCTGAAAGTTCTTTATTACAAGCAGCGAAATCGGTTCCTCGAAATCTGTACCTAGTATTATCATTTTCTTTCAATGATTTTTGTCTAGTAAAAGTTAATATTACGTCTAGAGGGGGATGGTGAATGTCAAGCCGGCTTAATATTTGTGTTTCTAAGACTTTAACTGACATTATTGGACTGTGAATAATGAGATCTAGTGTTCTTCCAAGATTATTACAAATTAGATTTGATTGGATTAAATCAGATCTATCCATAAAATCAAAGAGAGCCCTGGCCTTATTATTTGTTGTTGATATCGGTCTATTATTCCAGTTAATTTCAGGTAAGTTGAAGTCACCCAATATGAGTGTTTGAGTAGGAAATGCCAAAAAAGTGCGTTCAGCAGTATCGATGAAATCTGTATAATGTTCATACGTCAAATATGAGGGTAAATAGACTGTGCATATATTAAATGTAAACGTATTTATGCGCAATGTAACCCAAACATCTTCTGTAGAAGAGTGTAGATGGGTGTTATCAACACATGACAAAGATTTTTTAACTGCAATTAATACCCCTCCACCATGCTTTTTGTTATACTTTGTCATAAATTTATTAGTTCGGTCTTTACGGTAAACGGAATATCTTTCATCAAATAATTCACTAGAAGATACAGAGTTGTCAAGCCAAGTCTCACACAGACATATTACATCGTAATTATTCATTATGAAAGCATTATAAATGTCTATTGTTTTCGTTCTCATTCCTCTAATATTCTGATAGTATAAAGTTAGCATCTCCATAGATATAGTAATATCAAGTACATAGAATTATACAATTGATTTATTAAAGATGAAAAAGAAGACATACAATTTATCAACAATAAAGTAAGCAATATCAACACAATGTGTTTAGGACATGCTGGTTTTTAACATGGACGAAAGGAGATGTTTCATCTTTACGCATAAATATACGTGAGTTGCGCACCCAAACGAATTTATATTTTATCTCTCCGACCAAAAAACAATACAAGGCTGCACGCCGCGCTGCACGCGGGAAGTTACAACAAAAAGGCGATAGCTGACAGCTGACCGTGCGTTAAGCGCGAATTTGCCTAGATGGAGAAAACTAAAGACAACTTGTGTTGCCAGACCGTGGTTTTTAAGAATATTGATAATTTTTTTTAAGGTATTACACATTAAATCATATCTATACCTTTAAATGATATAACATGGAATCACAATATTTTGGAAAATTTCATTAGAAAAAACGCCATTTTTAATCATAAATGCGAGAACAAAAATACGTTTATACAATGGTGCGCTAAATATACTGGCCCTAATATTTATATTTAAATACTATAAAAGTACTACGTTGACATGTCAGACCAGGAATCTAGACGTGGGTATAATCAAAGATATTACCATAAAAGTTTAAATATGCTAAAATAATCTTTGAACCTTTAAATTAACTTTAATAATCACTAATAAATCGTCATAAAACTTCATTATCCCAGACGGTATAAACACCAGGGGTCCTAAGTACACAGTCATAAACCAGCTACCATAAATTATTCTTCATATTCGCATGCGGTATATCACGGTATGCAAGAAAATTACTGTTTGTGGTAAATTACATAGGCTTACAATTTAATTTATTAAAAGTTGACGTGAGATTTTGTTGAAACTTCTCCCCATCTCCCTCTATCTACCCCATAATAACTATCTGCTTTCAAATTTTTCATAAGTCATCACTATCATTGTATCTAAATTATTGGTTTCTTTTTTCATACTTCATCTACGTTTTACACTTGCAAAATACCTACATTGGTTATAAATATTATAAATTAAAATCGGTAATCATATTCAGTCTTAACAAGCAATTCGAGTTCTGAATGTTAAAAAACAAATTTGAATTAAGCATTTAATGAAATAATTGTAAACTGTTCAAAAGATGAATCTTATTTCAATATTAAATTGTTCAAACATTGTACAAATGAAACTTAAATCGCTTTGACGTACTTAAAGCGTTTATACTTAAGCGCTACGGAATTCTTAGGATCGCAATATAATTTAATTAAAGATTTTTCTTATTTACAAACTCACATCGTGACCTAAATAGATATATTTTAATGAAAACGAAAATTCTCATGAGAATATTCAGAATTTCGCTTCTATGAAATTTTAGCAACATTATTTCATTATACGACGGCGCGGCGCGGCGCGGCGCCACCAAGCCGACTTTACTATTTAGAATTTTAGCTAGTAATAGAACCAAATATTAGAATATATTTATATTTGCTAACTGGTTGAATAAGTTACTAATACTTAGATCAAATCGTAAATAATATCTTCAATGCAAATTCTGATCCTATTTTTACCAAATATCTTTTACCTTCTTTTGTTTCAAGTTTAATTAAGTGGATTTTTTCCAAGTGATTATTCCAAAAACTTTTTGATAATACTATAATAAAAATGCAACTATTTTACCGTATCAAATAAATAAATAAAACTAAACTAACATTATATTTCGATTTATTATTAAATATTCATATGAAAAATGCCAATTTGTAAAATACTATTCATTTAAAACTATTAGCCTATTTCTATATCTCAAAGTGATTTGGAATATATTACCGTGAATGACGCTTTAAAAATAGTAGTAGCTTCTGCTTGTGTTCCTAAACCACTTTGAATCAAATTTATTTTTTCGTAGCACGGCAATATATCTGAAGGTAACCACAGGGTAATCCAATAGTATCAGCGAACACCAACGGATTTACAATCCATCGCCAGTCATGGCTGTGATGCCGCAGCCTGATCAAATGTCTCGTCACGTTATATAACATTTATCAAATCGATTCCGTGAGCAATTAACTGAATACCTACTTATAAAATATCAGCAACACGACAAAGGCAAAAAATAAGCCTTTAAGAATAGAAAGCATTACATAATAATATATAAACTATATTAAGTATTTTATTCTTACACACTTGACTCAAATACCATCTGCGCAATATTGTTTATTTACTCAGATCTTTGTCTAGATGTAGACTGCCAGACAGCTATTGTACTCAGTCACGGATCAAAAGACGTACTCTATTTATATTATATACAGAAATATTATTTTCATTGACCTCTACCGTAACCTAATAGTTGGGATATCTGAGTTAAGGATCACAAAGAACCCTAGTTTCACTAACTGTTGTCATAGTTATCATTTCTTCTGTATCTTTCCAATGCTATCA
Organism: Saturnia japonica; assembly: GCA_033032175.1. Taxonomy (NCBI): domain Eukaryota; kingdom Metazoa; phylum Arthropoda; class Insecta; order Lepidoptera; family Saturniidae; genus Saturnia; species Saturnia japonica. Next base: position 4,629,584 of record CM065317.1, read on the forward strand.
AAATTCGCGACGGCTTTGACGACAACCAAGTTCGTAGAAATTTACTGTAACTTTTGCTGTGCTGATATCATCTTTTTTTGTTCATTACGACTTTTGAACACAAAAGAAAATTTTTCGAAACACCCAAATTCATTAGGTTAGTAACATATGTATATCAGAAATCTGTACCGAAGTTTATATGGTAAGTTCATCATTGCCCATTACTTTCTACTCCTATGACTACCATTCTGTTTTTATAAAAAGCTGTTGCAGCTTTCGTGGAATTATGTTAGAAATAAAAGAAATCATATAAAATAAACGATTTCTAAGGCAAAAGATTGGCCGTCCACAATATACCTAATGCCGTTATTGATTTAAGAGACATCCCGTCAAACAAAAGTATCTACAATATCCGTCTTTGTCTATTTACATCTTCTATTTAACTCAGAGAACACTGAGGTATTATTTTAAAGAAATATTTTATACGTATTTATAATTAATCAAAAATGGCCTTGTACAAATACAACAGATTTAAGGAGAAACAAAAAATATGTCGAAAATAAATTGGTAAAACATTTGGTTTAGTTATGCAATATTGCTACCTACGTCCATCTGCGCCAAATGTTTCTGAAACACCCCAACAGTTTCGAGCTAAATCCGCTTCAAACTCTGACGTTTCATATTTTGCGTCATCCACAAATGTTTCGTGTACAATTTTATTTGGGTTTCAATATTTTTTTAACGATTCTATCCATGTTCACTTGAATTTTCTTTGTTATATATATCTCTCGAGATAACGAATAGTTTTGCTTTCGAAATACAATATTGATGTGTCGGAGAGTTTTCCAATTTAAGGGTCTTCTAAAATTATTTAAGCTGTAAATATAGAGATATACTAGATTTTGCATTCTAACAACAGTTTTGTACCTTAATCTAATTACAGGCGAACTGCATTTAAGCTGTAAGCTAACTGTAATATTACAGTTTGGATACTGTTTCGGAGTAGATGCATGCGTCAGTTTGCGGTCTACGTGCATTTCTAACTCAATTTCACCAACTGCATCAGACGCCTAAATTCAACCAAATTAAGTTATATTGCAATAAGTCCAACTAGCGTTAGCACTGTACCATAAACGTACGATGATACATCTCGTATAATACACCAACTATGTATAACTCCGACTCTGGTATAACCTTGTACGTGTGTAAACGTCATATTTTTATAAAATAATGCATAAATAATGTAAAAAAGACGCTCGTTCAAGTTTTCACAGGAGCTGTCATCGAGAAAATAAAGAAATGGAAATAGTATATATCATAAGTTAAATAGTATCCATAGAACTGTCATCTCCGATGAGATGAGCGCAGTGGATTCAGTTTTACTGCCTCTATAAAGCGAACCAATAAAGAAAACGCTGCTAAAGTTGGTTCTCAGCATTTATTAGGGATTAGGTTTGTCTAGAAAGTTTATTGGAAAGAAGATTACACAATAATAATACTAAGTACTAGTATTATACATAGGTAAAACCGGGTGAGAAGGTTTATAGGTTTATTTTGTCTCTGAAATTAAGTACCTAATCGATTCTGAAAATTCATTCACTGATAGATGGGTGCGTTCAGGCTGATTATATTAATCTACCAGCTGGTACCCGCGACTTCGTCTGCGTATTGTTGGATACACACAGACTGATCTCGGAACACGACAAACCAAAAAAATCGCCGCTTTTGCGTGATTGAGTAACAAACATATAAACTTTCCATTTATTATATTTGTAGGATTACACTGGTTATACTATGACTTTTATCGGCATAAAAAGCACCCTATGTGTTATTCCAGGTCATAGACTATCTGTGTGCCAAATTTCATTGAGATCTGTTTAGCCGTTTTAGCGTGATTGAGTAACAAGCATCCAAACATACACACTTTCACATTTATTATATTATTAGTAGGATATATTATTACTAAGACTATGTATTGTAACTAACGGTGTCCCGCGACTGCTCTCCCGTTTATTACGCAGTAGTTGGTTTTGTCTCGCAATCTTATTTTTACCCATATTATTGACCCATAAATTCTGAGTTGTAAGACACAGCAATTGTGTCAGACTGGATCTCGATCCTTCCACCATACTGGCACGCTTGTTCGTGTTGCGTTCCGAGATTAGCCTGTGTATATTCGATAATAAAGAAGAAATCCATGCACAGGACGATAAACCTGTCAGAAAATTACTTTCTTTTATTTTATAGCTTGAAGCGTTTTATAATAGCGTTGATGGTAACGGCGACTGGCGATGGATTGCTATACCTCTTCTTCTTCTTCTTTTTGTATTGGCACCGCAAAAATCACTTGCCAGTGTCAACGTTTTCAACCCCTTGTAGTAGTAGGTATTTTATCCAAAGTGGCTTCTAACAAAGTGGTGGCTCCCTTTTTAGAAGAACGATCAAGGGAGTTTTTGTAAAATTTCAAAATGCATGCTTTCAGTTTATATTTATAATCCACTTCACTTAAGCACAATAACCAAACTATTTCAAGCAAAACACCACCAATATTACATAATAAACACCTAAGTTAATTAATTAGAATTTAAAACCATAACATATCACTTCAAGATCCAGCCAAAAAAAAACGAACGAACTAAGTGACGAAGATCCTTGTACTAATTATGTTTATAATTTGTTCTTAATTTTATTACAACAATTAATAACAAATATCTATTTTCATAACTTTATATTGAAAAACTAAAAAAATTAAATGATTTTATATAAAAAATCTCAAATCCGCGGGACTTGAACTATCGCTCACCCGTACTTTACATAGAACAGTACATAGAAATCTGGTCATAACACAGTTGAGCTAACTCCACGTCATAGTTTTGAAAATCCTATATATGTGTGTATGTGTTTTTGTATTGTCGGTCTGGTCAGTCACCTTTTTCTGTTTAGGGCCCACTTGGCAATAAGTAACTTCGTTAAAAAAAATACTCTACCGTCCTGAAAGAATAAACATTTGAAAAGCTTACATCTATTTCATTTTATAGACAATTGAAAAGCTTATATGTCTTTTTTTCCAATTATAATAGACACAAAACAGAGCACTGTAGCTGACCGCCACGTAAACCTGTTTAATAATAGACACTTTATCTACCCCTTCGGCTTATTGCACTTGATGACCGTGTAGTTATAGTCCTACGGTTATGCGCGGACTTGCCCCACTTCAGTAATATGCCGCACATAAGGCATGCAACTTGTAATGAGAGATGCTGTTCTTTCAAATAGCTCATATTTTATTTCAAAGAAGATTATATATTTATAAGCCATTGATGATTGATGATATTGAATCATATCTATATTAACAAAAATGTGGATCTGTTTGTACATATACTGTTTTTTATTTTGTGATAGATGTTCTTACTCCACTGATCTCAAATAGATTTTACTGAAAAATGGCTTTGCATATGGAGCAGTCAAGCTTAAAAAATATCAATAACACTTTTAGATTTTTTTTTTTAAATTAATTCTCGACTAATTTAAAGAAAAGTATATAGTACGCCATTCGGCAATTTAAAGGACAAAAAACTGTAAATAATATTTCTAGAAATAATTTAAAAAGATTGATTCCTTACGGAAAAGTCACGAATGATCTAGTTAACTAAGGAACAAAACTTCACTGGTATAACTATCAAGATTTTTTAACAGATAATATATCTAAAAATATATGTGCTTAAAAATAAACTTACTAAGTTACCTACAATGTAAGTTTATATAAAAATTGAATTTTCTATTATACTTTGCTTTGCCTATAAGAGAATTACTAAGAAAAATAACATAACCTAATAATAGCTTTACATAGGACAGTAGTCCTAGTAAGCGAACAAGTTCTCAAGTGCTGGAGCCACATATACTCAACTTGAGGGTGGTAGAAGGTGAATGCCAGTCGGACGAGCACAAAAACCCTTTCTAACTACTTAGAAATCATTAGATTATTATAACTTATTTTGACCAAATATTTGACCAAATGCTGATTGCATACAAATTGGAAATGTTAGTTTATTTTCTCTATCACCTATTATTGTTTACTTAGACTTACAAATAAATGATAAGAAATCTAACAGTTACAATACTGGCGTTATTTTAATAAGAACACTATAATATGTAATTTCCTTACAATTTACGTGTCCACGGTGGTTTAGTGACTTGAGTTCACTTTAGTCGGTAGTGCTCTCTCGCCTCGCGTTCCGTCAACACCTATGTATTTTCATTTTCCACTACGCATGAAAAAAGTGAAAAAAGTTTATGGTTATAAGTTTCACGTGAACTAGTGACTACAATGATATATTAATATTAAGGTGATCTGTTAACCAGAGACTTTTAGAAGCTTTTAAATGTACTGGAAATTATAATTGTAAGTATTTATGAAATACTATATAGTATTGTTTTTTTTTCTTATAATACTTTACTTTATATTTTAATCGAAATGTAAATAACACAATTACTCTACAAATATAAATAATATTAATCTAAATAAATCTAAATATATTAATATTTTAATCAAGGGCAGCTATAGTAAAAGGTTTTCATTTTTTTTTTCTTTGGAAGATAATAAATTTAGCTAATATAATAATAGTTGGCGACGTTGTTCCCTTTCCATTAGTCAAATACTTCGAATACAGCGCCATCTATCGCGTTCATGGATAGAATAAAAATGTTCATGAAAAAATACTTAGATCTACCAACTTTCATAGTCATCAATCAATTTTGGAATTTATCAATCACAATATATTGTGCCAACTAGCTGTGTGTTTCACCCGTGTTAATTTTATACGACGAACACCGCCAATGCACCCGTGTAGGAAATTTTTTATACTTTGTGTAAAACTATCGACAATTTTATGAAGAATAAATTAATGTTTAAAATTATAATATAGCCTATGTTATGTACTCGCTGATAATGTAGCTTTATATTGGCGAAAGAATTTTTTAAATCGGCCTATAGTTTTTGAATTTATACATTACAAACAAAAAATCAAATCTTTCCTCTTTTTAATATTGGTATAGATATATATAGTGCTTTTTTTTCTTCAACAGTATGAGGAAATTCGAAACTATAGAAGATACAGGGAACTATCTTATGAATCGTTAGCTCTTTTTTTGTGAAAACAGTTTTGGTATATTCAAGTTTTTCATTAATTGTGAGTTTTCCATAAAAAATAACAAAATTTATTAAAAAAAATTATACTGATCGACCCAATTTCATGCCGGGATCATTTCACTGAACGGGAAGAAAAAAATCGTGACAATAGAAGTTAGTCAAATTTAATTAAGCAATGGTAGCTCAGTGGTGCCGTGTACGGACACTGCGTCGATCGACGTGAGTTCGAATCCTAACATTGAGCCTGAACTTTCGGTGAAGGGAAACATAATGATGAAACCATAGCATTGAGGTAGCATTTTTTGATGTGCGCCTAGCCTAGCTACTGCCCTCAAATTGAAAATCTGTCACCAAACACCACATCGTCACTTATCATCAGGTGAGATTGTGAACAAAATCTATACCTATATAGTATATAATATATTTTTTCATACAATACGATAAAGCAATGTACTAAATCATAGTCGAAGTACTTATTGGTGCATGAATTATGCATAAAATGTTTCAATTGAATTTTATGTCGATACGTATCTGTTAAATGAAAAATGAAACATTTTTGTGACAGGCAAAAGTTAAAGGATTTTGTCAATATTTATAGTTTGTTGGACTATTAGAATTTGTTCTTTTCCAGATCAAATTATTTGGACGGATTATTGTAATTTCTCTAATAATGGTATAATATGCACCTGGAAAAATAAATAATTCCTACCACTCTACTACATTGAGAAGTACAAAGACGTATAATCGATACCGTTCCTTCTTTCATTATAATTTTTTATTTGTTTGAACGTACTATTCTCTAGAAATACAAATGAGTTTAGATTTTTTTTTAAATATTGTAGCCTATTTAATAAGGTAGGAGTGGAGTAGTAATAATAAACATCAATCAATATGAGAGCTATAGCCAAGTACGGGATGCGAGAACGACAATAGACTACACGGGTGTAGGTGGCGCTGTAGAGAGTTGACCGAATAAATTTAACACAGGGTTAAAACGTAGGGCACAGCTAAAAATAACATAAAATGCATTGTAACAAAAAATAAAGATACGATGTCCGCAATTTTAAGCCATGGAAATCATGGGATATTTTTTGAAGCAAAACGTGTTTAGGCATATCTTGAAACTGTGAACTTTTTTCGGGCGGAAATAACGTCCAGTAAAATATGTAGTAAAATTTTTGTTTATATATAATTCAATACTAATAATAAGTATTATTTTATCAACAAACTAGCGGTGTGACCGCGGCTCTGCACGCATTGGTTACTACGCAGTAGTTATTTACATTTATTTTTACTCATATTGTCAACAATTCATAAGCCGTATCAATTGAGGAATGGAATGGAGGCACGTATTACAGATATGTGTAAAATTTTTAGCAAAATCGGTTGTAAATTACTATTCTATTCTATGATATCTATTGCATTATTAACGATTCTTATAGCCTCTCAATTATGGTATGATGTATGCTTCCCTTATACAAAATTCGATCAGAATCGGAGGAAAATGTAATTCTTTGAACGTCTTTTTTTAGATTTTTTTAAGCTTTTATTGATTGCTAAAAGTAATATTGAAAATTACTTATTTCCTATCAATTGATTAATGACATAAGCATCCCATGTACAAAGTATCATATAAAAGAATCATATAATAAGTATAATATATAGTATGACTATCAGGAAATTTGGAAACAAATTAACTGTACAGATAGAACGACAGATTTATTAATATAGATAAAATACTTATACTATATTAAGAATAATATTAAAAACAATTGCTTGTAATCTTTACACGCCTTTGAAATAATATTTTATTGGTCATAATTACATTACGAATAAGTGATTTTTTTTAACTTTTTACATTCGCATAGATTTACTAATTTGAATTAGTAGTAACTCTTTTGGCTGATAAAGAAAGAAATGATCGTAAGGAAACCTAAACACCTCAGCAATGTTTTTGTGAGTACCACTACTACCAAGTGGAAATAAACCGAAAAAAAAACCTATTTCTTTGCATTTGCTATCGCCAGTACTTCGTTTTTCTTCTAGTAGTTCTTTTGGAAAGAGAACACTACTATTCAAAGAAAAAAAACACCAGTTAAAGAACTGTCTGAAAAATATTGTCACACACACAAAACCTCAAACAAATATTAAAATACTAGTGGTACTCCGCGGCCCCGCATGCCTTTTTTATGCAGTAATCATTTTAAGAGGTATTTGTAGTAAATTTTTTTTGTAGCACTCATATTTTTAACAATAATAACCGATCAATTAAGGAATGACATATATGTCCCGTGCACAAAACTTTATTAAAATCGGTTGAATATACATAATTTTTTTTTTGGATTTCTAAAAGTATTTTTGAAAATTCTTATAGCCTATAAATTGAGAATTGACATACCTATTATGCTGAATAATATCTTATAAAATTCCATGAAAATCGTTCAAGCTCTTTTTGAGTTAAATCTGGACGTACAAACAAACAGACAGACGAAAAAAATTATGGTATATTCGTGATCAGTGTCTTTCTTATAGGATGCCTATTAGGAAATTTGTAAAAAAATTACATTTATCGACAGATAAAACTACTGATTTATTAATATCTTTTATGTTCACGATATTTTTAACATAGGAAGAGATTTAAGCATAAACATAAACAAGCAACTGACGCACGTGTATGTGTGTTATACGATCGGATAATATCCGCGATGAAACTACTGAAAGATTCCCAATGTCCGTGATCCGTGATCTTTATAGATTTCATACATAAAAGATAACATTCGGCACTTCCTATTTATATTACAGACATACTTTAGTTAACTACTCCGCCCGCGTTACATGTAAATTTTACTTGAAATAGCTAAGTAAATTTAAGTGACGCGCGGAAAGAAAACCTTGTCGTGAATACTTCGTTCTCAGTGCCATAAAATAATCTATTATATTATTTTACAAATCTATTTTCTTTTGTAATGTCGAAATTGTTTCAGTTCATTGTTTTTTTATTACTTATGGCTATTTACATATTATGTAGGCAATTTCACCAATGTCAAGTGTGACAAATACACGTTATAGAATTTAGTTGCCAAATGTTCGGTGTACTGTAAAACCCGTAAATAAAACATATTGAAATCCTTTAGTTCTTAAACAAAATTAATTATTCTAACTTTATTTTATATATTCCCTGCTATTGACTAAATATAGACAAATAGCTTAAAATTAATGTTTTAGTAAAAAAATAAAAATTGAAAACATAAAAGACATTAAAAAATATATATTTTCATCTAACATGCTGGAGGCGTCATCTATTAACTAATTTGTTTAACTAAAATGACAGCTGTTAGATTGTTTACATTCTTATAATGTGCGAAACATTCGTACGATTCAACTAGTATCTAATAATTGAAGCCACGGGGGCCAGGGTGGCCTATCTGCTTTTTTTCGATGACTATTAACTATTGACATAGTTATTAATAATCTAAAAATTAAATTTCTTTTACAAAACCAAAATGGCTAAAAGTTTTTAAATTCATGCTGCCATCTATATTAGTAGCACGTAAATAACTTTAGGTCATTGTAGTTTTGTTAAAGTAATTTAAGAAAAAAAGCAGATATGCCATTCTAGTTACGGACGTTGGCTTTATCTAATCCTACCTCTAAGTGCTTATTTAGAGAGAGCAAAGTAGTAGCAGAAATGACTAAATATCGATTTCAAATTGGCATGGCCGATTGTGTTTGGTTACAATATGGCTGGTTTATAATTTGAATTTGCTATTTTGAAGCCGATATTTAGCCATTTCTGCTATCGCTTTACTCTCATGAAATATAATATAAGGTAAGTAAAACTTTTACTGACAAATAAATAATTATTTCAGAATATTTAAAACAATAAAATACTTTTCTTTATTATTATTACGTTTAAGTACAATAATATCATAGTTTGAAAAAACTAAAATCTTCGCTTTTTTAATAATATAAACTTAAGGATAAAAGATATTTTTTATAACAAAGATTTATTGAACAAAGATAAGTCTCTCATATTTCGGTATAAAGTCACTTTCTGAGTTATGATTATTGATTGACAATTTGCTTTAGTTTAAAAAGCGTGGGCTACTTGATATTAGTTGTAAGTTGTAGTTTTTGTTAATAAAAAAATATTTTATTATTTGTATTATACTCTGAAATTATTATTTATTTGTCAGTAAAATTTTTACTTTTTGTAAATTATTATCAAAAGACGTAATTATACCTGGGAAAAAAATATATTCAATAGGTATGAAACAGCGATATTGTCTGGTAGGTATTTAATATAATTTTCGATGTCATGATTCGCCGTTAAATAAAAAAAATAGCAATTTTATATCATTTAGAAATCAACATTTTTATCATTTTAACGAAGTTCAGAGGAATTTGGAAAATGCCAGAACCAAAGTTCTGTCTAAAGACAAGAAAATCCTTAAAACAAGGATCGTTCAAGACATAAAACATTACGTGGAGTTAAATTTTAGTGAGATTTGGAGTTGATAGAAATGCGTACTGGATGTTGAATGTTAACAATTTTTCAGAATTTATCAATTTTGAAGCGGGATATTAGCAGTCACTGCACAAAAATATTTTCTTTTTATATTTACTAACTTGAAGGGCATACAATAGCAAAAAAAAAACTTTTAGAAAGCAAAACGGTTGAAACTTGAATTTTTGGTGGCCATTTGAAAATGGTAATTTTACTGAAATTTTTGGTACATACTAGAAGGACACAATAAAGTAAACCTGATATCATTCATTCGTTTCGTGCTTGAAGTTTTTGAGAATCGAATTTTAGAAAAGCTAGTTCTCATAATCTATGGCACTTAGAGGGCTGAAATTTGGTACGTGGGCATGCTTTATGAGGTATTTCAAAATACTCAGTTACAGAAAAATCGATAGACTCCTCTCGAAAAAACTTTCGAAAACTAATGGAATTACTCATAGATATATATTTATAAGGGGCAGCTGACTGACTGACTGATATATCAACGTACAGTCTAAACTACTGGAGCTAGGATTCACTGTGGGTGAGCACTAAGGAAGCATTTATGGAAATTCAACCTCTAAGTTGGTGAAAAAGAGGATGAAAGTTTGCATGAAAGCCCGCCATTTTTGAAGATAGCAGTATAAAAATTGGTATTCAGGCAATCAGCTTACAATGGGACATAGGTAATTAAAACGCGTGCAAAGCCATGTGAAAAGCGCTATTAATCTATAATTTCATATTTAACAGTTTTTTATGTATTTATTTATTTCACCAACTTGGTGACCAACTGAAATTGATAAATTATGTAGTATGTGAATTTTTTTAGCATATGTAACTCGGCACATATAACTAACAAGTTGTGTCTAGTCTAGAGGTCTAGACAAGTTTGAATTACAATAAATTATAAATATATTATGCAGTCAGTCTGACGGTCACTTTTGTATTAATATTTCATAAGTCCCTGAAACGCAAATCGTTATCAATCCTTCGCATTGTAATATTATATTTTTATTTTCTTCATATATTGATCTAAAGGTACTATTATTATAGTTTGTATGTTTGTAGGAAGTAATCTCCGATTCCATTTTTCGATCTCCATGGTGGTTAACATTTTCTAATGCCCGCCTGGCTAACTACCGTCCACAAGTTGAAAATCTGTCGCCGAGCACCAATAGGTGTTCCGGCAGCTGCACTAGAGAGACAGTCTTCCACTAGGCTTAGCGTGTCACCTTCTTGGGCCGCATCATCACTCAGCAGCATTAAGTGAGATTGCGGCCATAACACTATACGTATAATTAAAAAAAAAATATGATCCGATTTTAAAATTCTTATTCGTAAATTTGTGTTTTACTATTTGTAAAAATTATTTCTACAATTTATATTGTTTTTGTATTTTACAAATTCTTTATTGTAACTAACTGTACTCCAGGTTTTCATCCGTGATTTTCTTGATCTTTATAATTTGGCGCCGCAAAAAGCACTAGCACTTGTCAGTGTTTAGCCTTCGTAGTAGGTTATATTATGTATGTTTTTATACTCAAAGTGGGTCCAACAAGATATAACTTCCCCTGTTAGAACTTCCATAGGGAGTTTTTTGACATCTCAAAATGCATGATTCCAGTCTATATCTATCCACTTCACGTATGCTCAATAACCAAACTTTATCACGCAAAACGCCACCAATATCTAAATATATATAAAAGGAAACCGTGACTGCTGACTTATCTGCCAACACTGAGCTTAAACCACTGAACGGAACGGGCTGAAAGGCCCACAGATTGTTATTAAAACGAATGCATTCGTTAAGAACGAATTTTTGAAAATTCTACCCCTAAAAGGTAGGAATCATATCATCTAACACGGGCAAATCCGTAGTGCACAGCAGCTAGTTACATAATATGGGTTCAAAGGACATATGGTAATGAATTGACATAAACGGCACGGCAACTCAAGATCCTGCCAAAACTCCCTTCAGATCTCTATTATTTTTCCCCGCCGGTTTATGTTATTTTAGACGCGTCTCTATGTTTCCTTGTTGTTGCGGCAACTAGGTATAAATTATTAAGCACTAATAAAAGTCTTAGAATAAAAAATATTTATCCTGAAATGGCTTCAAATATGTTTGGCGTTAATAAATAAAAAAACTATAGTTAGGACCAATTTAATAGATCGCATTGGATATCAGTCAGTCTGGAAATTTGTCTGACAAATTTAAATTTTAAATGAATTATGGTCGAATTTCAACCACAAGGCGACCTCTAGTTACAATAAATATGTAGCGACATTTATCGAGCCAGCATACGACGCATCCTACTCATTCGCGGTAATTTCTTATTAGTTTTTTATAATTGTATTTTACCGCGTTTAAACTTTGCCAAATTTGAAGTAATTCATAATACAAAGGAACTTTCTTTTCGGTGGTTACATACAACCGTTATAGGAAAAAGGGCACCGGCCTTGTCCCTCGTCCAGTACTATAAAGCAACTTTCAATTCGTTTTTTTCCCCCGTTTTTTGTTTTCTGTGCGGATTAGTGAAAATAATCCATCATTTTCTTACTTTGGCCTTAATAGTCTGCTTCTGAAATCAATAATTTAAATAGTAATTACAGACCTGTAAATATTTTTAAATGAAAGTTAAGCAACTATGAGGTTATAATTTACAAAAAAATAAATTGTGTGCCCTCCGTTACAGGGTTACGATGGGTTTGATGAAGTGTCAAATTCTATCTATTATATTAAATTGGTTCCCTACTATAATCTACAAGTACATTTTCTTGCTGCCTCTCAGGAGAACGCGGCTACACGCGCTTTCAATATACTGACGTGATTGAATCATTGTCAACCAATCCCTTATATACGTAATTAACAAGCAAATGTAATTAACTAATTACGCAAGACAGAAAAGGCCTTATTAATATTAAACAAAAACACCAATAAAATAACATCGAGTATTTATTTTAAACAAGAAATTATAACAGGTAATATTAAGATCTAATGTAATAATTCAGTTTAGATATTTAAGAAAACACGTTTTTGTGAAAGCACCCGACTCTCTATGCTTATCAGGGACTAGTTTGTACCACAACAAGTTCATTCCCAATATTTTCAAAATACACCATCTATTCTAAAATGGTTGTGATAATTCAGAATCATTTGTTGGCGTGCGCACAACAAATCACTAAAGTTTTAACATAATCCAATTAATGGTTTAATAAGGCATATACAACAAAGTCAACGAACAAAGAAACATTCATTTTTACAAGGTTTTGATTAACTTTCAATGTTTGTATGTTAGTTTGTTTATTTGGATAAAATCCTGCAAGCCGAATTAGAACTACTTCCTACTCCAATCACCTACGGAGTTGAACTTTTATATGTCACGTTGGTTCAGTTCCGATGACAATGCGTTTTTATGGTAAGTATAACCTGAATCGATATCCAGGATTAGCTCCAGATGAAAAAACTCCATAACGGACAAAATCTTAGATACGAAATTTTGTAAAAACATTGAATTCTGATTGCCCGCTTTAAATTGCACCATAGCTTGGCTACAGCACCCAGGGTTGGCTTTCAACGAGGTAACTCCTCAACGGTCAGCAATAGACATGAAATTTTTGAAGTGAAACTTCTTTGCGCTCATAATGGTAAAATTTTTACGGATGCAACGCGTCACGAAGACAGGTCACGAAAATGTGAAACGTTTTGAGAGAGAGAGAGAGAGAGAGAGAGGGAGAAAGCGATTGAGACCGATTGAGAGAGAGAGAGTGAGTAAGGGCGAACGTAGCATGAAGCACGTAGCCATGGAGACAATGAGTAAACTGTGAGTTATATTTAAATAAACATTTTGTTATAAATTTGTAAATCGTCCTATAAGCAGTTGTTCAGAGTAAGAAAATTTTGTTATTTTTTTGTTAATATATAATTTTTTATGTTAATTCTTTTGAAGGTTAGTAAGTTTTAATATTAACAAATAATATGTGGCATTTTAATTTGCCACTCGTCATTTAAGAATTTAATATCTGTACCTCAGAGGTATACAATAGTAACTCCATTTTTTACGAAATCTTGTTTTTTGTACCAATAAAATAGTTAAAATCAGTTCTACATAGTGGTATAAAGCATTAACTCCTACGAGTAGTATATTAAAAGATAAACATTTTGTATATGATATTAAATCCAAAAATACTAACGTGGTATAGAATCTCAAAGGATCATAAGTTTATTTACCCATAAGCGTCGCGCAAATATAATGTTTTTAATTGGACTTAATGCCTTTTACCACTAAAGGCAGCGTGGGGCCCGCGCCGCGCGCCGCGCCGTGTCTGCCGTGAACTTGTCAGTGCTTGCGTATCGTGCGTGCAATCACAATGCAAATAATGCTTTAAAATTATTTTACATGGTTTCATCGACATGTTTTCACGTGGAAAGTTATTATGTAAGCTAGCTACTGTTGAAGAACAAGTTGACCAAACTTCAGGAGATGGTAAGGAAGTTTTCTATTACTTTTATAACATAGCGAGTAGCTTTTTAGGGGTAAACAATAGTATCTCCCGTAAATACACACTTTTGATTAGGACCATTTTCAATCTTATTTGTAGGTGCGTTAAGGTACGTTTTTCAATACTTGGGAAAAGAGTTTATTTATGGATTTTTTTCGTTTGTTTATGATTTAATACCAACTATTCATACTAACAAATTGCAAAATTAATAATATTAAGGGAGAAAACCTAAAGCCCGCTCCTAGGCTCTAGGCAATAATATCTGTTAGCTAATGTTTGTTAAAATGTGTCGGTAAATAAATTGTTACTGTACTGATCTTCACGGAATATGCAAGGTTTTATTTTTTTAATATTCAGATCTTACAATATTTATGTGATAGTATATTTGTTGGTTTGTTTGCCTAGCTTACACGTAGCAACGAATTATTTTGACCTTTTAAATTCATAAGGTGATAAGACCGACCGACTGATAGATACATTTCGTCCTGGAAATTGACATTTAATTATATTTACGTTTTCTTGCAATGGCTTGATAAGACTACATAGTGTTTTCTTTTTCAGGGCTTTCGAATAAATATGATTTCCTACAGCGAAACCTTACCCTCCATGGTGATTCCCCAAGGACTTACAATGTTGAAGAAGTAGAATATCAACGAGTTGACCATTATTTACGCCATTGCCTGAAGTATTCGCTACAGTAGTTGATGACACCGATGAAGACACACAACCTTCAAATTCCAATTTATTAACTGATATTTCGTCTAATGTTTTACCTCTGCCCGATAAAATTGCTACAGTAGTAGAAGCTTTTAATGAAAACACATGTCCGTCAATTTCCAGTATCTTAAATGATACTTCAGCTAATAATTTCGTACCATCGCCCAAAAAAAATTGTGTTATAGATGCTTCTGATGAAGAGACAAAATTATCAAAGTCTGGGTCGCTAATTGATATTGTTTCAATAAACGAAGTACCAGATGCATCTAAATCGTATCACCTTGTCAGTGTACACAGCAACTCTGAAGAAGATTTTTCACCTTCAGATGAGGACTATGTTCCAGACACTAACGAAAATTCACCAGATCATGATTTTCCGGGAAGAAGTCAAATTTTTGTACCAGAAACTAGCTGTAGCAGCTTATCCGACAATGAAGTAAATTCAGAAAATCGATTAAATACATGCATAAACCCTATCTCTATGGATGTTCAAACTATTTCTTTATCGTCTTCATCAGAGAGCAGAGGGAGTCGAAAACGAAAAAGAAATATTAGTAAATGGAAGTGCAACGTTAGAAAACTTAAAGCTGTCACAGGAAAATCATATACATCTAAGAAAGGTAAAGTTGTGCCCGAAAAAAAGATGAAACCTGTATGTGACTGTCGACTGAAATGCTCTGAACGAGTAGATGAAACAGCCAGAGCTGCTATATTTCAAAAATATTATAGTAATGAGATGACTTGGAATTTGAAGAGACAGTTTATAATATCAATGGTAACAGAAATTGAAACTGCTAGATCTAGACGTCGCGATCCTGAACACCCACCTAAGAGATAGTTTACATTAAATTACACATTTTTGGTCAACGATAAACCCGAAAAGATATGCAAAAAGTTTTTTTTTAAATACCTTGGCAATTTCTGAGACTGTTGTGAGAAATGCTATCAAAAAATCTACACACGGCTTTGTTCAAGAAGACAGACGAGGAAGACATCCACCGCCTAATAAAACGGCAGAAGCCATTAAAGAAAGCATTCGTAACCACATTGATATGATACCCAAATATGAGAGCCATTATAGTCGGAACAGAACTAAAAGACTGTATCTTGGAAGTCATCTAAATATTGAAAAATTGTATGCTTTGTATGTAGAGTTTTGTGCCGAAAAGAATATACCGAAGGAGAATGTTGCAAAGGCATGGCTATATAGACATATTTTCAAGAATGAGTATAATCTAGGATTTAATCCTCCAGCCAATGATACGTGCGACGATTGTGATGGCTTTGTAATTAAAACAAAAAATACTACCGATGTAATAGATAAGAATGCCATAAAAGCTGAACATGATAAACATCTTCAGGAATCACACCTCCGCTATAGCTTAAAAGGATTTGACAAAGTCGATGCAATAGAGAGTCACGGTTCTAAAAAAATGTTAACAGTTGATCTACAAAAGTGTTTGCCTACACCTTATTTGACAAATAGCCAAAGTTTTTATCTTAGGAAGTTGTGGACTTTTAACTTCACGATTATGGATTCTGTAGCCAAGGAGAGCTGGTGCTTTATGTGGGACGAGACTGTAGCAGGACGTGGCGGGAATGAGATGGCTTCTGGATTAGTCAAGTTTTTTGAACAGCTTGAAGATGTCAAATTAGAAGAAGTGACGATATGGAGTGACAACTGCGCCGGACTGAATAAAAATATTTCTGTAATGATGGCGTATTTGTGGATACTATCAAATCAAAATATAAAGATAATTAACCACAAGTATTTACTGAAAGGACATACGCACATGGAGGTGGACGTAATCCATTCCATTATCGAGCGAGAAAAGAAAAAAATACAAGAATTTCCTATAGTTACACCTTGGGACTGGCAGCAGTTTATTAAAAGCTGTTCCAAAAATGCCAAAATAAGTGTAGTGAACATGGAAACAGATTCTTTCAAAGAATTTTCAGCATTTTGTGAGGGACTCTCAGCGCCTTTTGTACACCGAAAAAAATCGGAATCTGGAGAAACGGTGCCATATTCCAATATAGTATGGATGCAATTTCGAAAAGAACACATGGGCTCAATGTTCTATAAAACATCATTTCAAGACGAAATGTTTAGTGAAGTTAGTTTTATTCGAAACAAACGAAAAGGATTTTCTATGCCAACACCAAAACCTATTCGAGATACATTGAGGCCAATTTCCAAATTAAAGTATAACGACTTACAAAAATCGTTACAGTGGATTCCCTCCATGTTTCATGACTTCTACAAAAATCTACCAAATGGCGATGTTCCAGACCTACCTGAAGCTGCTGCTTAATAATAAACATATTTTAATTAGATAAGTACATAACAATTGTGTTAATTTTAAGAAGTCCAATGATTGATCTCATGAATGTTTCTATTTTATTACATAAGAAAATAAATAAATAAAGAAATTTGAAATAATTTTATGATTCTATACATACATATGATGCTTTATGCCCCTGAGTATTACTTGAAATTAATGTATTATGCCGAGGTAAATAACATTATGATGACATAATGCTTTATTTATACCGTCAACTTAATTTTCTGTTGCAAGTAAACAACCTCAAGTCCACAAAATCATACAAGCAATAACTTTATTACAATATAGTAATTATATTAAATATTACCTACTTAAACAATAAAAAACCTAATTTAGTTCATACTTATATCTCGCATACAGCCCGCGTAACATCGCGTTCAACATCTATGCCTCGCATTTTTGTCTCTCCTGTAAAATGTGTGTTTTGGCGCATAATATTCTATACCTCTGAGGTACAGATATACTTAATATTTTAATGACAATTAAATTCATTAAATTCCTAACATATCTTCCTTTTTCCCTCGCTCTAAGTCTCGGAAATCTAATAGTATAAATATAAACGAAATTTAAAAATTAGTTTGTCAATGAAGTTTCACTTCTGACCTGTGTACTTTGTACGCACGCACTTTTTATATACGTATTTAATTATGATTGCCCATTTTAACGATAAAAGCTTGTTGTGATTTTTTTTTAAATTAAGATTCGTTGTATACATAGATTTAAAAAATCATGTCAAATTATAAAGATCTTTAGTTTTAACCTTTTTACCATTTATGTATTATACATGTATGTGTTCCATACCGTCTACACTACACAATATAACCTAATTTTAACGGTCTACATCGATATCCATAACACATTGTTTACATTTAATTTAAAACAAATACATGCTTGGACGTTTTGTTAATCGTTTTTAAATCCCTATCTAACTAACTAACTATCTCTGTAATTATTTCGCATTTCCGTGTACTGTTAAAAATATTTCTTACATACGCCTATATAATGTTCTCTACACCTTTTATTACGAACTGAAGATTATTCGCTTCAGTTTTTATCGTAACTTAAATTCGGTTAAATAAATATTATAAAAGCAGAACGCAGAGACGCATGAAAATAGGTGTGTTCCGGCAGCTTTACTTGAGAGCCAGTCTTCCAATAGGCTTAGCATACTACCATCTTGAGCCACATCGTCACTTAAGATCAGGTGAGATTGTGGCCACAACGCTTAACCTATAAACTGTGGAACAGTCCCCCAGCCACTATGTTTCCTCCTTCTTACGATATCGTGTGAAGATATGTTTTAGATCGGGTACCGAAGCATTTACACAGATGTATACACACAGATATAAAGTGTGGGCGTATTTCGATACCATGATACAGACTTTAGCTCGATCTTTTGTACTATTTGATAACAAACTGATTCCAATAATACGAACATACAGCGCATCCGCACTATACGACATTCTACAGTAAAGTGTATGGTATCGCTTTTTTTTTTTCTTTTTTTTTAGCCTTAGGTGCCCTGGAGCCTCTGACGACTTTTACAGCTTCACCGGACTTGGGGTATGGCATCGATTTTTTTTTTTTTTTTTTTTTTTTTTTTTTTTTTTTTTTTTTTTTTTTTTTAGAACTGACTACACTGTTAGCCTTAGGGGCCCTATAGCCGCTGCGGCTTTTACAGCTTCACCGGACTTGGGGGCGAGCGCAGAGGGCACTCAGCCGCGAAAGTTTTGTGGACGACTCGCACGAGGGTGCCAAAGTGGCCGGACCTCGGCTCGGGCGGTCGTCGCGTTCGCAAATAGGTCGCGATCTATTCGAATCCCTACACCTACGATTCGAGCTAACTAAATATACACATAGGCACGTTCCCTTCCTCCTGGGAGGAAGGAAGGAACCGTATGTATGTGTATTCAATAATCGGAATGTTTCTACACTAACTAGCGCTAACTAAATAGCGTAAAAAAAGAAAAAAAAAAGGTCCCTCACAGAACCTATGTACCTGTGTGGTGTGCACGTGTGTATGTTCATACGTGTGTAGTGTTGTATGTAGGTAGCTAAGTGATGCACGTACAGTGTCACTTGTATCGCGCGGGCGGTTGCCTGACCCAAGGGTTTCACACCGAGGAACGGACCTAGGCTTGGGTTACCGCTAGAGAGGGTAGACGTGACGGGTGTGCTGGAGCGAAATTGACCGCCCGCCCTCTGCGGAGAGAACGGTGGTTACGCGGGCGTGGGCGCTGGCACGCTCTGTTTGGAGAGACGGATGTGTAATATTTATTCGAATTTTCGATGTGATCGTCGGGATCAATAAAAATATTGCGCGGCCGGCGTTTGCACCGGATGTCCGTGGGTGCCGGAACATAAGTGGCGGCTGTTTTTATTAACGGATTCGCGTGGTTCGACGCGGTGTCGAAATACGAACGGGAGAGCTGTTTAACGTAGGCATGTATCGAAGGAAGCTCCATATCTCTATGGAGATCTACGCTTCGAACATACCACGGGGCCCCGGTGAGACGATAGAGGAACCTATTCTGTATCGATTGTAACCGTTTGAAACTCGACTCGGACATATGTGCGAACACGGCGCAACTGTATGTCAAAATTGGTCGAATACACGTCTTGTAGAGCGTGAGCTTATGTCGCGTGGACATTTTACTCACCGAACACAACAGAGGATGCAACCGGCCCAGGACCCACGCGGCCCTGTTCCTAACCTTACGGATGTGGGGTCTAAAGGAGAGCCTACTATCTAGGGTTACCCCTAGATATTTGGTCTCTCTTACATACGGAATCGGATTATCGTAGAGCTTAACAGGTTTAAGCTTCCACGGTATCTGTGACGAATCCGTATCGAAGAGCATCGCGGCGCTCTTCGAGGGATTAACGGCTATACGCCACTCGTTAAACCACTTCCCGAGAGTGGTCACGGAGCGTTGGACTTTGTGTCTGAGGTGGGATCTATTCCTATCTGAGGCATATAAGACTGTATCGTCAGCGTATAGCCCTACCTCGACCTCCGGGAGTCGAGGTAGGTCACTGACGTACAGGTTAAATAGGCTAGGAGCCAGGATCGAACCTTGGGGAACGCCTGAGCGTATTGGACGGGGCGTGGACAATTCACCTTCCACTCTATAGTGAAAGGTGCGATCTGTTAGATAGTCGCGAATTATTTTAATTAGCCTATCGGGGACTTCAAAGTGATACAACTTGTAGATCAATCCCTCGTGCCAGACCTTATCGAAGGCCTTGGCAACGTCGAAAAAGACCGCAAGTGTACGGCGGGGGTATGGCATCGCGCCACTCCTCTGTTTATATAGCGCGAGTGCGAACGGTACGTCGTAGGTGGCGGTAGACACAAAACATTTGTTTCTAGACTGCCTGCGAGCGAAGACACGTTACAAACATGTTTTGATTCTTTTGCTCCAACATATATTTATGCAGTTCGACAAATTGATGCCGTTATTTTTAATTGTACTGGTTTGTTTTCATTTTGCCGTTCTACTATAAAAAAATTGGACATTTTATCTTAATTATTTATTATGAAATTAAATTACTTCAAATATGTTTCATTTTAAAACTAATATCAACTAAATGTTACTGTACTCTTAGTTGCCGAAAAAACTAAAAGAGTAGAGAAAAAAGCGAAGATCATGCTGCATACGCTGTATATTTGTATTTATTTATATTATTCATTCACGCATTCATACATATATTCATTCACTCATTATTTCCTTCCTAGTTCCCTCCCCAGTCGCTTTCAAAATGTATTGACGAGTGGTCACGTCATAGACTCTCTCTTATCAAGTAGAAGTGACAGTGCACGCATTACTCTCTCATAAACGCAACGCTAAAAGTGTTTAAAATTAACCCGCGCTCGCGCTGAACTACCTATAAAATTAGTGCTTATTGGAAAAACCAGAACTTGAGTGCCAGTTAAGATATAGAAACCTAAAGTACTTGCGACCTAAGGAAACGGGAGACGTGGAGCGATAATGTACCTATTTCCTTTCCCTTCATTGTATACCGGCGCTTTCACATGCTAATGACAATAGATATCTATAATATTATCTCTTACTAATAAGAACGTAACTTTATTTCATTTGTTTCAATCTGTTAAAAATTGAATTCAGGCAGAAGCTATATCTGTTGCTACTTGGGATAATATCAACTAAAATTCCAAATTACCTTCATAATAAGTATTTGTGAGCTCATCACCAAAAGAAATACCATAATAGATTTGGCTCGTACCTATTTGTTATACCACGGCATAAAACCGTAGATTTAATTCATTTTATAATAATGTAAAGTTGAATACCTACTACTATTATTTTATTATACCTAAGAAATAAAGCAGCTTAGCACCGACAGCGGCCGCAGCAGAGCGTCAGCTTGTTCACAGTAAGCTTGTTCAAACTTAGATATGACAAGTGACATTTGTTACATTTACTTGAAACTTTCCTTACGCTTATTTCTATGTACATTGTATTAAAAACACGATGTAAGTATGATAGCTCAAAACTCTTTTCTTTTTGAACCGACTACAAACAAGACAATTTTTAACAAAAAGCAAAACCAATTTCAATGATTTTGAGAAGTTCCTTGGTGTATCTTCGAATTCGAAGGTCCAATGCCAATTAAATTAAAATGGGTGAGGAAATTAACCGACTTTAAAAAAAGACGAAGGTTACTCAATTCGAATGTATTTTTTTATTGCAGTTCAGTCGTAACTTTTTTGTTTATGAACAGATTTGGATTATTTGCTTTTTGCTGGATAAAGGAGGGGATACCTCAAGAATAGTCCCATTTTATTTTCATTGGTATTGGACCTTCCACTTCGAAGTTACACCGGGGAACTCCTCAAAATGATTGAAGCTGGTTTTCTTTTTTGTTAAAATTTTCTTGATAATAAGCTTATGTATATACTAGACTAGCTAGTTTGCTCTATGGTTTTACTCGATTGTTAAAATTATTCAACTACCACTTTGCCGTCAACGCACTCGTCTAGCATGTCACTGTTCGCATTTCTACAGTTTACCGTTTATGGTTACTATTTGGATCTATAGGGGCTTAGCATGAAGATATAACCTTAACCTTCTGCAATAAGTAGGCCATAAAATGCTAAAACATTTTTTTTCATATCTGACTGATAGTTGCAGAGAATGGCGCGTTTAAGTGGACAAACTCTTGGACTTTATAATATTACTAGTACATTAGGATTAGAAGCCATATATCTAGATGAATGTTAAGTATGAAGGAGAACGGATATAGGAGAGAGGCAGACAGAAGAAGGTATCAATGAATTTTGTGAGGTTATTCATACGTATGAAAGGTGTGAATACTAAGAAATTACATTTCATAGAGGAAAATAGAAGAAGAAAAGGTTTTGCGACAGGTGGGATAAGGGTAAGAAGAAGATTAGAAAAAAATTTATTATAACTGATTGACGAAGGCGTAACTTTGCGGTAATCCATATAAAAATAACCTATCCGAATTGTCTCTTTCATCTGCTGCAAGCGGAAGTAGCTAAGAAATTTTGAATAATTAATAGAATAATAAATATTTATTTTTTACAAAAAAGCTTATAACCTTAGCATTTTTGTAAACAAATCCATTATTGCATAATCCATTCATTAATTTAACATTTTACAGTTCAATATTAGAAGCTTTTTGGTAACCTAACCTTTATTCAGTTGATTTGCGAGAGTTTACTAGTTTAGAATCAATAGACCGTGCAATAACCCTAAGCTAAGGGTTTGACCCTTTAGGTTTAGTGAAACTCAAGGAACCAAAATCTACTTCAAGTTATTAACCGTTATTTAGGATTGCTCGCGTACTATTACTTCTTCTCTATTTGGCAAGATTATTTTTCGAAATAAAAATGTTTAGTGGAAATAAAACACGGTTTTTTTGCTAGGGACTGTAGTACCATTTATTAAACATAATTTTATATTTACGCACCTTAATCTAAAATCTCAATTCGCAAATCGAAATACAAGTATATTAATAATTTTTACAATTCAATTCCCAGTGATTTTAGGAAACTTTTAACCGTAGCCACTAAAAGATTTAATATAATATTTTTATGACCTCTTAGAAAACTATGCTGTCAAATAGACACTATAGGTACACCATCAATCATAGTTGCTACATATAAAACTCGCTTACGATGCTACAAAAGATGCGAATGTTTGAATAACCCGAATATCGCATCGGAGAATTTCGTAATTGATGAATCAACATCATATCTCCTGTTATATGGGTAATTACGAAGAATTTTTATTTACATACATTTCCTTGAATTAGTAACAATATGGGCTTGTTTACTTTAGTAAAAAGTTCGATGTTATTTGAATGGAATTCTTGTTCGAGTTTCCTTTTCAACAATCATCAATGTTTTGTTTTAGATATCGAGACTGTATTAAAATTTATTACAGTTCTAATTTCTGTCCGAGATATCAATTTTGTTTGATTTTTGAATACTAAAATCTTGCAGCGACGACAGCCGTTGAGATATTGGTCTTTGGTTATTTAAATTTGAATCTTTCGATACAAACGTATTATTGCGCGATCAAATCAGAAATTATCCGCATAAGAACTAAAGTAACCGAAATAGCCCTAAGAATTACTAGACTTCAGTGGCAGTAGGTGGGGCCACGTTACTCATAGGATGGATGACTGATGGAACCAAAGAGTTCTCGAGTAGTGGCTACGTACCAGAAGACGCAGCGTGGGAAAGTTACACGTTGAATACAAACAGCGCATGACCGCGCATTGTCGCGGTTATTGGAGGAGGCTTAGGCTGCTATTATAATGATGATACATATTTTATAAAACACGTACTTGATTAATTAAGTTATATACTTTATAAAATCCATTGATTAATAATGATAATATTAGCCTGGTATAGCTAGGCATAGACTTCTTCATCACTTCTTAATCACCACGCCAGACACAAACGCGGAAAATTTCACATTTCTACATTTCCCCACATAAAGTAGTACTATAAGAACACTTCTCCAGCATTCAAGGTTTCCTCATGATGCTATCCTTCACCGTCAGCCAATAGTGTTACCAATTCAAATAAGTAAAAGTAGGTACGCGAATTCGAAAAAATCGTTGATATATGCCGGGACTCGAACTTGCGGACATCGAACTGATATTCTGTTGTTCTAAACCATTCAACCTTTACGATTTAATATAAGTGATGTTTTCTGGAATATTGAATAACATTAATTTACTACATAAAGCAATAAGAGGAAAAAAGGAAGGGAGGAAAAAATAAATACAAACAAAGATTCTGATTTAACAAAAAGTTCAACTTTTTTAAAAATATATTAACTAAATGCTTGATAAGCAGATGATTCAATGAGCCACCAGAAACTATTCTAACAAAATATCTAAATCATAATTTATGGCGCTTGGCTGTACCTACCCACATAACTCAGAAGTAGCAGGTGGTGTTTACGACCTAATTTCGTGTTAATATCAAAAACATTATAACTCTGTTCTAAACTCCACGCTGCTACCAGGTGTCGTCTCGCTGTTAACGTGTTTGTTTACTAGATTATAATAATATGTAAATACTGGATAATGCGCTGTGTTTTAAATTTGACCTACCAGTTTTATTAACGATGTGGTTAACTTATTTTAGTTATGCAACGGAAAGCCTACGTTTAATAACATTATATATCGCAATTAGCAGTTTTCTACCACGTTCAACCGGGTTAAATTTATTGTACCAACTCTCCACATCGCCTTCGCTAATACAACACTGTAACCTATCGTCATTCATACTTCCCGTATTTACCAGATTTATTGACGTTTATGGTTACTGCTACGATCCTTGGAGTCGTAGCGTGAACTTACATAGCCTATAACCTTATATAATAAATAGGCTATAACATGCAGAAATAAATTTTCAAAACGGAAGGATTGTTCCAGAGCTTAGCGCGTTTAAGTAAACAAACAAAATAAAAACAGAGGCAGTCGTAAGGACTCCCGACAGAAGTGAAAACTCAATTTTGAATTCATTATTATAATCTGAATTGTTGCAGAGAATGTCAGTGACGCGAAATTACAAGATTTTACCCATCCAAAAAGTCAAACACGCATAATATGATACATTCGAATATAAACAATGTAACCCGTAAGTTTTTCTCCTACCAAAAATCGCTCAACACGGCTAAAGAAGTTTTCACTTCAAAAAACAACAATCTCTTGAACTTTATATTATTAGTATATAGATATATAACTAAGTTTCAATCAAGACGTAAATTAATTAAGTTCATCTATCTAACATATTTCTTTTTGCATCATAGCAAAGTGGCGGAACAGTGCCTGAGAGACAATACCAAAACAGTAGCGACCACCGACCGTTTAACAATCCATCGCAATATATATCGGCAGCATAAATAGAAACTGGATACCCCCGCCGTACACTTGCGGTCTTTTTCGACGTGGCCAAGGCCTTTGATAAGGTCTGGCACGAGGGATTGATCTACAAGTTGTATCACTTTGAAGTCCCCGATAGGCTAATTAAAATAATTCGCGACTATCTAACAGATCGCACCTTTCGCTATAGAGTGGAAAGTGAATTGTCCACGCCCCGTCCAATACGCTCAGGCGTTCCCCAAGGTTCGATCCTGGCTCCTAGCCTATTTAACCTGTACGTCAGTGACCTACCTCGACTCCCGGAGGTCGAGGTAGGGCTATACGCTGACGATACAGTCATATATGCCTCAGATAGGAAAAGATCCGACCTCAGACACAAAGTCCAACGCGCCGTGACCACTCTCGGGAAGTGGTTTAACGAGTGGCGAATAGCCGTTAATCCCTCGAAGAGCGCCGCGATGCTCTTCGATGCGGATTCGTCACGGATACCGTGGAAGCTTAAACCTGTTAAGCTCTACGATAATCCGATTCCCTATGTAAGAGAGACCAAATATCTAGGGTAACCCTAGATAGTAGGCTCTCTTTTAGACCCCACATCCGTAAGGTTAGGAACAGGGCCGCGTGGGTCCTGGGCCGGTTGCATCCTCTGTTGTGTTCGGTGAGTAAAATGTCCACGCGACATAAGCTCACGCTCTACAAGATGTGTATTCGACCGATTTTGACATACAGTTGCGCTGTGTTCGCACATATGTCCGAGTCGAGTTTCAAACGGTTACAATCGATTCAGAATAGGTTTCTCTATCGTCTCACCGGGGCCCCGTGGTATGTTCGAAGCGATGATCTCCATAGAGATATGGAGCTTCCTTCGATACATGCCTACGTTAAACAGCTCTCCCACTCGTATTTCGACACCGCGTCGAATCACGCGAATCCATTAATAAAAGCAGCCGCCACTTATGTTCCGGTACCCACGACCATCCGGTGTAAACGCCGGCCGCGCAATATTTTTATTGATCCCGATGATCACATCGAAAATGCGAATAAATATTACACATCCGTCTCTCCAAACAGAGCGTGCCAGCGCCCACGCCCGCGTAACCACCGTTCTCTCCGCAGAGGGCGGGCGGTCAATTTCGCTCCAGCACACCCGTCACGTCCACCCTCTCCAGCGGTAACCCAAGCCTAGGTCCGTTCCTCGGAGTGAAACCCTTGGGTCAGGCAACCGCCCGCGCGATACAAGTGACACTGTACGTGCATCACTTAGCTACCTACATACAACACTACACACGTATGAACATACACACGTGCACACCACACAGGTACATAGGTTCTGTGAGGGACCTTTTTTTTCTTTTTTTACGCTAGTTAGTTAGCGCTAGTTAGTGTAGAAACATTCCGATTACTGAATACACATACACACGGTTCCTTCCTTCCTCCCAGGAGGAAGGGAACGTGCCTATGTGTATATTTAGTTAGCTCGAATCGTAGGTGTAGGGATTCGAATAGATCGCGACCTATTTGCGAACGCGACGACCGCCCGAGCCGAGGTCCGGCCACTTTGGCACCCTCGTGCGAGTCGTCCACAAAACTTTCGCGGCTGAGTGCCCTCTGCGCTCGCCCCCAAGTCCGGTGAAGCTGTAAAAGCCGCAGCGGCTTTAGGGCCCCTAAGGCTAACAGTGTAGTCAGTTCTAAAAAAAAAAAAAAAAAAAAGAAACTGGATACTGATCCGAAATGCCACGCGAATGAGTGAACCACTTTTCACCATATGCATGGTGGCCGCGACCCATTTAGACTGTATAGTAATACTAACCTGCAAACCCTTATTACAGTTAACTAAGATGTAGGGAGATACTTATAACATTAACTCCTTTACTCACTAGCCTATTAGTAGTACCTATATTTTCTCTTTCGAACATATCATAACGCTGCTCACGTCTGTGAACAAGGCCCTAAATCAACGTCCGTCGGCCACCCATAGCACAGATCTTCGTGTAGTCCAAGAATATTTATTACCGATAATAAAGCAATATTGTTAATATTAAACACGTAGGACCTGTCCCTTTTGTACTGAGTATTGAAATGATGATATATTTAAAACTACTTCAAACAAAACGATAAATTTAATGATGCTCTAAAGCTAGGATATGGTCGAATGTATAAGCAAACATTTTAATAAAACTCAAGTACCTATAAAAACATGACTACATAGTAAACATAGTAAACAGTTATGAAGATCCTATAAATTATCAGAAAATGTAAAAAGTAAAAAATTCGTTTATAAGATTTCAAGTTAAAAGCGGCTGTTGTTAATAGGTTAATTTAAAATCACAAGACAATTTTTAACAAAAATGAAAACCAAACTAAACCAAAATAATTTGGAAGAGTTCCCTGGTGTATCTTCGAAGTTGAAGGTACAATGCCAATAAAATTAAAATGCGACCACCTTGAGGTATCCGCTATCCAACATAAATGGATCATCCAAATCGGTTCATAAACAAAGAAGTTAAAATATAAACATTCGAATTAAACAACCTCCTGTCTTTTGTTGAATTCGGTTTAAAAATACCGTTTCAGCTAACACGCTAACACCTCAGTTCGTATTTCACCGTTTCAGTGAATGTCTGCTAATTTTAATAATTTATCGTATAATTAATGAATCAACTTAAAACCATGAGTAATCTATTTGCAAGTATGTACAGTATATTAATTATGTCAGGTTCATTGGCCGCGTTCTTTTCATAGCTAATCAATTTTAGAAAACAAACAACTACATTGAGTTGAATGGTCGAAATATCCAATTACAACTTAATCGACATAATTTGGAAACATATCGTTTTATGAGGATTGTTGGATGAATCATATTAATTTATCTATACTTTAAGTTTATAATATGTTTTTAGTATTATTTCTGGAACTAGTGAATTAATTCAAAAAATTCTTACACATAATATAGGAGGCTACATTATCCCTGAGTGATATATTAAATGTTTAACCCCCGACGCAAACAATGGTGTTATTATAATTTAATATATATAATTAGTTATGTTTCAAAAAAGTCTGTTCAGCCGTTTGCAGATCATCAATTATTTTCTAGTTGATGAAGGGATGTGAATAACTACTACAGGTCTAATCGATTCGAAATGTAGTATCCTATTACATCGATGATATTGCAAAAACATGGTAACCTTCACACCTTGACATTATCATCTGTAATCAGCAGAATACCCAATTCCTTACCAATTATCAACAAAGGTTGAATCATGCTTGGGCTCTTTTGAATGGTCTAATGAATACATTGTTTGTTTTTCTTTAAATTTTATATATAATATAGTATGTAATTAACGTGTATGATTATTTTTGAATTATTACAAAGACTAGCTTTTATCAAAATATGCTCTGTCTATGTATGTATTATACTTATGTTATAAATTTTGATTTGAAATCTCTTGTTTTGGAAGATTTGTAAAAATAATATTCAGAGATATTACTGGTGAGTTTTAAACAAGTTTAAATTCCAGTACACAGTTGAAAAGAACAAACATGAATATTCTTTGTGGCTGATAAATTTGTCTCCAAAATAAACGTTACTGTGTCCATAATATGTCTATTTATTTACTTGAGCTATCTAAAGATATTATCACAACTATCAAGTTTATTGCGTTTGTATAAACTAAATATATCACTTTCTAACATTATTTATGAACTTTTAGTAAAGTAACAGAACTGATAAAATAGTCAAATGCCCCAAAATCGGTCCTCCATTCTAGTCGGCCTGGAATGTCCGGTTTGAAGAAAGGTCAGGTCTAGAGTACTCTAAACCGACGAGCATGCATTAAAAGATTAATGAATGTTGAAGAAGCGAAAGATGTATGCCAGGATCGTAGCAGGTGGAAGCACGTGGTCTCTGCCTTGGTAAAGTTCGATTAGAAATAAATAAAACAATTTACTTGTTGAACCTTGAAGCCACTATGGCTGAAACTATTAAGTTCGTTGTTCCTTCCGGCTGATTGAACTTTTGTTATGTGTTAATCTGTTTGAGCTGACTGAACTCTGCCAACTATTTATCTGTCCTGATAGCTTACTAAACTTTTACCAACTGTTAATCTATTTAGGCTGGCTGAACTTTCGTTATGAGTCAAGCTGACTTCTTATAATATTAATCACTACACTTTGAAAATGGTTTTAATAGGTGATAACTATTTAACGTTTTTTTTAATACAGCTAAGATGGCAAACATGCAAACGGCCTGCCTGATGGTAAGCAGCTACCGTAGCCAATGGACGTTTGAACCCCCTACCCCAAGGAGCTCTGGAAGCCCTAGTCACCGCAGGAACACAAGATAATGTTATTTGGCTGCGATCTTCTGTAGGGTGGAGCTATTCTACCAGTAAGGCTGCCTCAAATAGAGAGGAATCTCCAATTTCTCAGTGCCTTATCTCTCTCAAGCCTCAAGGCTTTTGGATAATAAATGTAAATATGTTGTGAAGATCATAATTACGTCTGATTATGAATAGCCTCTATCTCAATAAATATTCAAACCACCTGACTTTTGTGTGATGAGCATAATTTTCAGTTGTCAGTCTGAGTGTTAATTAAGTATATATATATATATATATATATATATATATATATATATATATATATATATATATATATATGGATGTTAGCTGTTTAATTCCATAATACAAGTTTTGCTTAGTTTGGAATTAAATGGCCTTGTGTGAAATTGTGTACCCATATTAAAAATGTAAAGAATCTATTTGAATTACAATAAAGATATGTTTTGTTTATTTATTTCAGGTGCTGAGTCTCAAAACGATCATCATGTATTTATGGAAGATATTCACGTTCGTAAGTGCTGCTACAATTTTGGCTGAAGCAAAATGGAATCACCATCAGAAACGAGATGCTACTTACAGCATTTGTGATCCGGTGTATAACAACACAAACAAAGTACAATGCTACTGTATAAGAGATCCTAACCAACTCGAGCTTGTAAGAAGCGCTGATTGCTATCTTACAAATGAAGGGGTCAAACCTAACGATACAACTTGGAATGAATTTAAAACAATTAAGAATGCGAATAAACTTACTCTTACCAACACAAGAGGTATAACCCTCACATACATTCCAACAAATGCTATTAAATTAATCGATGCTTTACTCAAGTTAGACGTCAAATATGCTAACCTTGAAACTGTAAGCGCATTTGCATTTGCAAATTCAAGCACATTACAAGAAATTATACTAAGGGACAATCAAATAAAAACATTACAAGTATATGCTTTTGCTCATCACCGAGAACTTATGATAATAAGTTTAGACACGAACAATATTGTCGAAATCAACAGAAACGTATTTGTAGATCTACCGAATATAGAAACACTCTATTTGACAAGCAATAAAATAACAACTATACATGACAAAGCATTCTTACATTTGACGAATTTGAAAGAACTGGAGATAGATCGCAATAGTCTCTTTAGTTTAAACAGTGAAACATTTTCGGGGTTGAAGAAATTACAGAAACTTGATTTAAGTAGCAACAGTTTGGAAGTGATCGGTGAAAATACATTCCTGCCCCTCGTGAATCTTGAATCACTTAATTTGGAAGGAAATAAGATTGAAATGCTCGACAATAAGGCATTTAATGGACTAGAAAAATTACGGTCACTCTCTTTAGCACACAATAAGCTCATCAATTTGGACAATATAAAAGTTTTCATGGGCCTGAAAAGTTTGATATCATTGAGTCTGAGAGGAAATCAGATTCGTCAACTGAAACCTGAAGTAATGGCTCCTATTTTGGTTAATTTCTATGGCAATACAAGCAGCTTAGATGTCGAAGGTACGTTGAAATATTTAGATAGAAAAAATTTAAAATTTGGTCGATAAAATAACATGTTTTTTTTATCGTTATAGGTCTAAACCTTTTTTTTAACGTGGAAAAACCCGTCATGGGTACACACCAGCCCGGGGGTATGACTGGTTATGTGAGACTCCTACTCACTAAAACTTCACGGTGCACCGTCCGCCCCCGAAATGGGGCGATACGGGACCTGCAGATAGCATACTACCGCGTCACTCCGTTGGCAAGGCCCGGAAGGGCCGCCCACTGACGGAGACAGTCCGGTGCAACGGAACTGTCTCCCCGTCCGCCGAACCAGTGCAATGGGAAGACGGGCCGCCCGACCCATTTCCCCTAGGTTCGGCCTAGCAGGAGAAAGAGGTGGATGAACCCACCCCCATCCCTCACCCATCCGGCGTTGGGTTTTTTATAGAGGTTTTCTCCTCTGCCTCTGCCATCATATCTTGGCATATGGCGGGAGCAAGGAGGCAAATGAACCCACCCTCGCCCCCGCTAGTCCGACTATGATTTTTTACCGAGGTTTTCTCCTGTGCCGTCGTTGAAACGGCAGGAGAAGGAGGCGAATGAACGCACCCCCTCCCCCACCAGTCCGTCGTTGGTTTTTTTATAGAAGTTTCCTCATCTTCCGTCATTGAGCTCTCTTTCGTCTTTGACTGTCCGGCTGTAATTTTTTAACGAGGTGTTCATCCTCAACCCTCTGGTTATTTTCACTGTCCGTCCTTGATTTTTTATGCTGGTGGTTCTCTCCCCCTCCGTTTAGTAATTTTTTAACGAGGATATCTTCCTCGGTATTTTTTTAAGGTACTATCTTCCACCGTCCGACCGTGATTTTATAGGCGGTGGTTTACTCCACCCGAAGTCTGTCCTTGATTTTTAAGGTGGTTTTCTCTACCGCCATCTGCGATTTTTTATAGAGGTTGTATCCTCTCAATTTTTTAAGGAGGTTGCTTCCTCCTCCGCCATCAACGACGAGTCCGTCCATAGTGGACGAGCCGAAGCAGGTCCACTCTTGCCCCATCCCCTGTCCCCTCTGATGAGCAAAGGGGTACAGGGGAGGGAAGCCGTCGGTCTGGTATTGGCCGCCAGTCATAAAGAATGACGTTGCCCGGGACACACCACGAGGAGGGCCCAGACATAGTGCCCCTATAGTTCTAAACTTAAGACAAGCTAACTTAATAGCCATTATCTAAACTGATCTTAAGCGATGATTTGGCCCAAGATGCTAACACGCTAAGCCTAGTGGAAGACTGGCTTTCAAGCGCAGCTGTCGGAACACATCTATTGGTGTTCGGCGACAAAGTTTGAACTTGATGGTGGTAGCTATGCCTGGTGGGCATTAGAAAAAGCCCTAACACCATGCTATTGTTTCATTACGCCGTTTTCCTTCACCTAAAGTACAGGCTGACGTCGATCGAAGCACTGAGCCATCATTGCTTCATTGCCGTGAATACTAGGTGCTGCCAATAGGACTTACTACTATTACTTTACCATTATGGTCTAGCGGTTATAGCTACCACAAAACTCACGAGTTCTATTCCACGTAGTACCAACGCCAAACTAAATTTGTAGTAGGTTAGAACTTGACTTTGTCTTACTCCTCAGTCAAAAATTAAACCAATAATTAATGTTGTGAGTTAAGATTGTATATTAAAACCACACAACACATATGGATATGAGCGAAAAGTACAAATGCAAAAAAAGGAAAGCATTCATAACATAGCAAAGGTGAAGTTTATTAAGAAATCGATCACATAGAGTTGTTGTTTTTAAGGATAAGTTATATGGCAATTAAAGCCTTTACGAAATTTTTTATTGGATCGCCTTCCTTTTTATGAATAACTAATCTTTCGTTACTAGTACTTAGTATAATGTTTTTAGCAATTTGTTAATTATCAATCTCTTTAAAATATTTATAAGTAATCGTAAATAAATGTTTATAGAATTACAATTGATACAACACATCAAAACTCAAAATTTGTTCTTATTCTTGTTGATTTGAGCATTAAGCATCTTCTTTTAGAATATTAATTTACAACTAAGTTCTAAAATCAAAGAAAATCTAACATAGATTTTTTTTGTTAATTTTCAGACAACAATTTCCCGTGCAGCTGCCGTTTGGACTGGTTCACTTCCCTCATGAATAAGACCCAAAACGGCAACTTTAAACTGGCCATAGAAAACCTCAAATGTTTTCCCGACGCTAACCTTAGAGAAGCCTGGACAAAAATCCAGGAAGCCGAAAAGAATAAACAAGAAGACGAAGGAGCTGACATACAAAGCAATGATTATGAATATTACGACGACACACAGTTAAACGGAAAACTATTTTATTTTGACATTAGAGAATTACTTAACTGTAGCAAAGAACCCACGCATGCGACGCCATCTGTTAAGGTTGAGACAAAACCAAAAACAACAACAATAAAAATGATTGAAACAACCAAAACTATTTCTAGTCTTACAACAACTACTGTACAGCCTACAACAAAACCAATAATTAAATCAACAACACACATACCCGAACAACAATTATTACAATCGACTATGAAAAAAATGAAAGATAATGAAGCGAGCACTGGTAAATCAGAACCGTTTACAACAACAAGACTTGCAACCGTATCAGATAATCCAATAAAAAATAATATATATCACGATATGGCGTCTGATGAGGCTAAACCGGATACAATCAAAGCCCATAGGAGTGTTCAGGATCTCAATATTACTAATGACCATAAAGGGAATAGTGCTAATATTAACGTAAGCTGTATATCTCTTTTAACTTCCCTACTGTTTATTAAATGTTACTATAATTAAGTCATTATATTATAACATATTATTAAAATTTTATTATTGTAAGCCCCAATCTCACAGTCATTAAATTAAATAAATAGGATTAAGTTTATATGTTGTAGTTTTATTAATTTGACCCTTTTAGGGATCAGTATGAATATAGGATTTGCCTAATAATGGTTTTTTGTAGTTTACCATTCCTATGTTGTACTGCATTTTAATGGTAGTAAGTTTTTCAGCCTACTCAAATCATACTCAAAACAAACATAATTGTTGATTGTTGATTTTTTTACTAACACAAAGTAATTTTGCTGTCAGGGTAATAAATGTTTTACTTTTTAGGCATACAAGCATAGTTTCTTCATAATAAAATTATACAAAAATACTGTGATAAGCGCCATCTATTAGGTAACTGTAATACCTATTACTTAAATTCAGCATCTTCTATTTTTAATTTCTAACATTAATAAAGATGTCACTTTTTAACTTTAAAGTTACTTGTCACAAATTTCGAAATTGAGTATATCTTGCTATGAAGTTTTAATAAAGGTATCACGTTATTAAATAACATGACTTGAACGCTTTATTATACATTAATAACTTCGGAAATAACTTGGATATTTAACAACAATATCGTATTACATTCGCCAATTTCAATAATTAAGAATTGAAAAAAAAATGATTTTGCAACATCATATAGGAAAATACGTCGCTTAATTAGCAAAAACCGATATCTAATGACGAAAAAATATTCGAAATTAATATGTCTTATTATTTTTGTGACATTAAAAAGAAAACAAAAACACAATAATTCATTCTCATAATTGATCCTGATTACTATTTTTAACTAAACTAGGCAGGTGACAGAAAGGAGTGTGGCAGGTCTGGCGGGCGATGCAGTGCTTCTTCAGTTAAACTTTAGCAATTGTTTTATCGCTCTTATTTAATTCATAGGTTTTTTCCATTAAGCTCTAAACTGCGACAGATTCACTAATGACCTAATTTCCTATTAAACAAGTCAGTTCACAGCTTTAAAAAAAATGTTATAACTGCCATCTAGTTATTTCTTCATAAATAAAATAGTTCGACCGACATGTTATCTATCATACAAAATTTTAATCACATTATGTTTCGCAAGATGGCGTTACAAAACAATATATAGTTACTCTCGATTGTTTTTAACTAAGTATTTTATCATTATTACTATTAAATTCACCAAAAATATAAAATAATAATATATAATATGTTATACTCTATACCACAGACTATGTAATTATAAATAAAAAAAGGCTTGCGTATTTAAAAATATACTTGTTAATTTAATTATTCCTAATCTATCTTCTTTCTAATTAATTATATATAATGATTAAAGGTTTGCCGTTGTGCGCGCATGACGCAAAAACTACTAAGTAGATAGATTTCATCCATTTTTTTAGCCCACGCGAACGGAGCCGCGGGCACAGCTGGTTAATAATAAAAATTCATTGTAGTGTTCTAAATAGTTCAATAGAAATTTGAGAAAGAAAATTTATTTATCGCCCTATTGGTCTAGGTTCAGTTTTTTTCTCGTGTATAGAATAATATTATGTTATTACTTATTGCGATAAAATTACCTACTTATAATCTGCGACATAAATCTAAAAATCAATAAAATGTTATTGAGGAATGTAGGTATACTAGTTTAGAGTTAAAGATTTTGTATGCAATTTATTTAATAATTTTTGAAGTAAATAAAAATTTTAGTTTAAAAAGAAATCTTATAAGTATACCTACACCATGTAGTAAGGTATTAAAATATAACCTTTTCATCTGCTTTATATACCAATTAGTTTTTGTAGAGACAATTATCTATTATATAAAAAGTAAAGCACAATGAAACAGAATTCATTAATTAAACTAAATTATACTGATTAAATAAACTCAATTAGAACTTAATTTTCACAGGACTTTTTGTACTTAATTGAATTATTTCCGTGAAGCGGTCCATCCATTTAATTTACCCTCGAGGTCCCATGAAGCATTCAGGGAATATTAAAAAATGGAGTTAATCCACTTTGTAGCTTTGTATACCAATAGTAAACAAAAACTTACTTTTTTTATTTTCAAAACATTTCGTTCTAGGAATGTAAGTTATAATTCAAGGCTTAATAAGTGCTCCCTTACACATCAAAGATATTGTGAGAGCCTGTCACTCTGCTGTCAACGTGGTGAAACTTGAATTTCTAAATCAGTTTTGTTAAAACCAAAATATATAATTTAAAAGACGAAGCAGAAGTTCGAATAATTTTCATCCGCAATGAAAATTTAGTTCTTGAAGTACATAAAGCAAAATATTTCAACGCGATCCAACTCGCGGTTAAACATAAAAAAAGGTGGTTACTTTGTTTTTATTCCAGGATTATGTCTTTGCTGTGAATTCATCCGTTTAAATA
Source organism: Saturnia japonica (assembly GCA_033032175.1). Classification (NCBI taxonomy): domain Eukaryota; kingdom Metazoa; phylum Arthropoda; class Insecta; order Lepidoptera; family Saturniidae; genus Saturnia; species Saturnia japonica. The sequence continues at coordinate 4,666,263 of CM065317.1, forward strand.
ACAAACACAGGTACAAACTTTAACAGCCTCTAAATTATATTAAGAGTTTATATTGTATTCCTATACATAAAAGATAGCAGTGGAGTGCCTTAAAGGCATTTATAAGGACTATTTGGCTATCTTGAGACAGGCGGCTGATTGTAAAAAACGATTACGATCTCTCGGTAGTCACCGTTGTGTTCGAATTGTACTGTGCTTACCATCAGTGACATTATAGCCAATCAGCCATGTTACTAAAAAAGAAGAAAAGCTTTAATACATGGGTAGGTTTACTTAGATAATGCTGGTTAGTAATCGTTATACATAACCACAAAAACCGTAGATGTAATATTATATAAAATCTATGTAAAACCATCTCAGGCGTGCAGATGTCCGCGCAAGAAAACGTTTTGTGACACATAACCGAATCAGGTCGTCTAGGGATTTCGCCATTTACACTCTAGCGGTGCACCCGTGAGTCCGTTTGCTTTCATTAAGCAGTAATTATTTTCATAATGTAATTTTAGTTTTACTCATATTACTAATTGATAATAAACATGTACTTCAAGTGTACAATTTTCAACAAAATCTATTGTAAATTAATAAATATTTTTTAGCTCATCAGCTTTGGAATGATATAAAGGTACTTCCCGTGTACAAAATTTTAATGAAAATCGACTGAGAATTAATGCAAAATTATTATTTTGTAATTCTTTTTTTACAATTTCTATAAGTAATATTGACCATTATTTTTATAGATTGAAAATTTCATAATCGTTCGTTAAATTCGGATATACAAACCGACAGACAGACTGACAAAAAAAATGTTTAATGGTATATTCGTGATCAGTATTCCATAATATGTCAATAGGGAAATTAAGAAAAAAAAATACATATACAGACAGAACTACAGAATTAATAATATAGATCTATTTCAGCGTTTATGAATACTACTAGCGCTAACTATCGACAGTTCTGAATATCAATTCTGTAAAAAGAACAAACCACCATCACTACCTCTTTCGTCTTTTTTAAACAAGAATAAAGTACCCAATTTAACATTTTATTTGACATCTAACATTTAATAAAATGATTACACTAAACTAAAATATCACCACTATTTCACTCCTGGAAACGATGTAAGATGTGTGATGATAAAACTATTTACACACTATTACCTAAAAAACTTTTATTGGACCTACTTATTCTAAATCACGGTACGATTAATTTATCTCTATATCTAGTATTGATAATGTGCTGATCTTTGACAAAATCTAACTTGACAATTTTTTACGAATATACATTAAGTTATCAAGGATGTATTGGGAGGGCAAAGTTAAGATATTATATTCCTGAAATGTATACTTTAGTGATTCACGAGGTATTAGGTTGTAAATTGCACGAATTGCCCGCTTTTGTAATATAAATATGGTATCTACCTCAGCTGCTGAACCCCACACCTAAAATACCGTAAGACATTAAGCTATGAAAGTAAGCGAAGTAGACTAACCTAGCAGTGGCAATATCTGTTAAGTGGCGAATCTTGCGCACTGCGAATGCAGCAGAGTTTAGTGGCTTAGCTTAGCTTATTGGCAAAAATTCAATCATTTGCAATCAAGTCGTCAAAAATGATTATCGTGCGCTTACATGGCTTACGCTGGTTAAACCTTACGAGATATATCAAAATAATGTTCTAAAGAATTGTAGTTCTTCAAAAAACCTAGAGAAAAGTCCGCCATGGCATATGATGATCTCCTAAGGTTGACTCATTTCTTTATTCAACATAATAATTAAATATATTACGTTATTTGCGAAGCTATTTTCTCTAATTCATTATTAACCTTTTTTCAGACAAGTTTATAAGTTAATTTAGGCATTTGATATAGATTAAAACTGTCCTTTATAGTTTTCCATTTATATGAATATCGTTGAAGATATCACGAATTCAAAATTACGTGCGATCTAAGAAATCCTCAGAAAAACCGGACGCGGTCAGTTGGATCATATATTCCGTGTAACGAGCTAAGCGCACTATTTGTAAATATGAAGGTACGTAACATACCTATCATCACGCCTGTATCCTCGAAGTGTTAGGCAGTTCGCCGGGTATGTTGTTGTATGTATGTAATAGGGGCGAGCCTATTACCATTAATCGGACACAAAGACAAACTCCGAGCTGCTACTGATAAAATTCATAGAAAAACCCAAAACATAAAATAAACAATTTTGTAAATAGTATCCGTGCGAAGCTGGAGTGAATCGCTAGTTACTCATAAGTATTATCCACAGACTTATCAACTCAAGATTAAGAAATTTGCGGCATATCATAATTAAAGAAAGGTCACATTTTCTTTACATAGAATATTATATTACCGTTTTAAATTACTTACAATATCAGACAATACGAATTATGCACACTAATGTATAAACAATGCAATTCTGAATACATTCAAAGATTTCACTTGTCGCCAAAAGATGACGCCACTGTACATTTGATTCGCGCTAACGATTTGTAACTTTTAAATTAGACTACCACTCGCAACATGCATAGTTATCAGGGATCTAGTCGTAAGATTCCTCACCGACTTGTATTTTTGCAGGAAGGTCCGCTAGCGGAGCGATAGCTTAGCTAGATGTGATTTCCCAGATTCTGACAATATTATTAAGTTTAATTAACCGTCCCCGGTCCCAGAGGACTACGGATTAGAGGTGTTATATTAGGCTGATTTTGGTGTTACTAATATGGAATATTAGATAACACGTATTAGCGTATTAGGTTCCCGTACCTATTATTTGGTATTAGTCAAATATTAGTCACCGATTCAATATTCGCTATTCGCTACCTACTTGAATTTAATACTGATATTAAGTGAATCTATTCTCAGTATTTTCTATACATATAGAATGTGTGTGTATGAAATAAAAGATTGTTGTGAATATTTATTAATATTATCCGTATGCTTATTATATAACATAAATGAAAAAGTGGTTAAATTTTCTTTCGTATTAATAAACTAGCTGTGCCCGCGGCTTCGCTCACGTGGACTTCAGAATGCCCACGCGAATCTTGCTCCCCCGCTCCCGGCTATTTGAATTAAACACCTGAAATATTCACATTTCACAATCATAACCTTTCTAATGAAATAATCAATTTAAATAAGACAATTTTTTTTGTTAATAACGGAGAATGTCCACTCTTGTACGAAATTTTGTTGTTAACAAGGTTGAATAAAAATTAAATAATGTTTTTTTTTTTCATATTATTTTACGACATTTTGTCCTCGGAATTTAGTTTTCTAAGTAGGAATATTCTTTAAGCTTTTATCTATAGTCTATACTATATGTGTATAAACAATATAACATAGCAGAAGAGTTTTTATGTTCTTTTGTTTGTTTAAACACGCTAATCTTTGGAACTACCAGTCGGATTTGAAAAATTCTTTTTCTATACGATAGCTTGATTCAAGAGGAATAGTACAAGGTATATACCATCAAGGTGCACATCCCAGCTAGCTTTTAATATTGATTTTTATTAAGTAAGTCGTAACACGAAGCTCTCCCGAACTGCTGTATCGGCGTGCGCTGCGATAATTTTTAGTGGTACGTAAATACAATGTTTTACAAAAATATTGGGCCTTAGTATATTTAAAAAATAGTCCGCGATAGCATAATTATGCCTATCTCATAAATATAAGCCACAGTAAGCTATTTTATGACAAACAATTGTTAAGAATTAAAAAAATATTTATGTTCATTATTTTAGACATGGCAAATAATGATAATTTTATGAAGTTTAATTTTTCTCTATAAAGCATGTTATTTGGACTCATAGTTTAGGGGATAATGAAAAATTAAAATAATCTGTACTTGTGGGAAGAACAATTATATGGTACACGGGTGCGTTGGCGTTGCGGTGTTTGTCGTATAAAATTAACACGAGTGAAACCGTGGAACACAGCTAGAAATTATTATACATTGCGTAAATAAAAAGCAACTCATTATTTAACTATAAATAACAATGTTTATGGGTAATATTTAAGGGCAATTGAAGTTTTTGATGGGATCTTGAAGTGACATATTGTGGTTTTTATTTTTAACTAGCTGACCCGCACAACTTCTTCTGCGTCAACTAAGAGAGAGAGAGAGAGAAAGAGTGTTAGAAAGAGTTGGTCATAGGTACCTATAATACAATTCTAAAGGAGCTGAAACTTTCTTTATTTTTCTGCGGAGTCATTTTATTTTATCTCCTAAGATATTTATTGAAATCAATTGATGTCAAGGACATTTTTGTTCAAAATTAAATACTTGTGATGATATTGTATTTATTTCAATAAGGATTAATACCTTGTTTAAATAAACATTTTCACAAATAATGCATTATTTTAGAACAAATTTTATTACCATAAAAAAGGTTATATTGAGTCAACCATAAAAGACAGTAGTAGTAGTAGAAGTAGTTCTTGAGATTAGCGAGTTCAATCAAACAAACAGACAAAGAAACTTTTCAACTTTATAATACATATTATAATTGATTCATTAACTAAGGTTTTAGACCCTATATTATGTAATAATGATAGCGTTTTATGTGATATAACTTGGTTATTGTGCTTATGTGAAGTGGATTATAAATATAAACTGGAAGCATAAATTTTGATGTGCCACAAAAACTACCTAGAAAATTCTAATAAGGGAGCTACCATCTTATTGGGATACTGAATTCGTTCTAAGACAGGTCACTATATTCACTTGATAATGGCTGTAATGGTTTTCAATGAAGAGGTCTAGTTGGCATGTTAATAAGAAGAAGGGTGATTGAATACCGACTGTCACACAAAAAAAAAATAGATCCAACAAGAAAAAATCGACAGTGAAAAAAAAAATCGAATATACATTAATCGATTTTTTTTAATTATAAAATTGATTTAACAATCGATTTTTATAAAAATAAATAGATTATTAATCGTTTTCTTTCACATCCCTACAGAGGACCCGGAGTCAGGTGAGTCCTCCTACCTACTTGAATCTAATATTTATATTAAACGTAACTAAGTACCTATTCTCTATTTACAGAATGTGAACATGAAATAAAATATTGTCGTCAATAGATATTTAAACAATTATTATCCTGTGATTAAATTTTCTCTCGTAAACAAATTACGGACTGTCGATAACGTCGAAATCTTTGGTGTATTATGTTTACGTTATGTTAAAAAATATCATGTCATGTACCTACTAGAGGTGTTATATTAGGCTCATATTTCGATATATTGAATATATTAGTTAACTCATATTATAGGTTACCGTACCTATTACTTGGTATTAGTCAAATAATAGTCACCGATTCAATATTCGCTATTCGCTACCTATTTAAATCTAATAAGCATATTAAGCATATCTATTCTCAGTATTCTCTATACAAATATAATGTGAGTATGTATTATAGGATTGTTGTGAATATTTATTATTATTATCCGTATGCTTCTTATATAACGTAAATGAAAAAGTGATTAAATTTTCTTTCGTATTAATAAACTAGCCGTGCCTGCGGTTTCACTCACGTGGACTACAGAATGCCCTCGCGCATTTTGCTCCCCCGTTCCCGGCAATTTTAAAGACAATAATGCTTATTGTGGGTGTTCCTTAGAAGATAGACATATGTCTATCTTTCAAGCATTATTGTCGAGAGTATATCTCTCGCTGATTTTTTTGTAGGTATTTTTAATGTCTACAATTATTTAGTACATTAATTTGTTGTATCTCTTATAGTTTACTCAGCGTAAGCCAATTTAAGTGCCCGAATTGATTCACCATGACCAGTTGTTTTTTATTTATGCGGAACCCTAATTCTTTTTCTAAAATAAAGGTAGCCTAAGTTACTTCCTATAAAGTCAGCTATCTATCAGTGAAAGTCCTGTCGAAATCGGTCCAACCATTTCGGAGATTACACGAAACAAACAGACAGACAAGAACTTTAAAAATGGGTTTTTTTATTTTAAGTATTGTATATACATACTTTCATATGCATTTAGTAAAAAAACTGTTATTTTGACATTACAAACAGACACTTCAATTTTATTAATTGTATTGATTACGGACTTTTATTAACGTCAAAATCTTTGGTATATTAAAATATATTATGTTAAAAAATATCACTATGTCATGTAGGTACTACAATTATATTATAGATTTTTATATATGTCCATTAAAAACGTCAATCGATTGTTTTTTAGTTGATTCTAAACACAAAATAATAAATATTTAAATCTGAAATTCTCTAAAATATATAGATACGATAACATGTACATGTTACAAAGAACAGTACAGCAGCTAGTTACAAAGAACTGAAGGAACCGTTAATATAATACGAAATACCAATAGATATCTAATACAAAAATTACAAACTAATCTATCAATTTAACTAATATCCGTATTAGCTAATATACTGATATTCGTTAAAAACGTTGCCTAATATAGTGATTCTATACTACGAAATACCAATAGATACCTGATACAAATATTACAAACTAATCTATGAATCTAACTATTATCTGTATTAGCTAATACACTGATATTCGTTAAAAACGGTGCCTAATATAGTGATTCCATACTAAGAAATACCAATAGATACCTGATACAAATATTACAAACTAATCTATGAATCTAACTATTATCTGTATTAGCTAATACACTGATATTCGTTAAAAACGGTGCCTAATATAGTGATTCTATACTAAGAAATACCAATAGATACCTGATACAAATGTTACAAACTAATCTATGAATCTAACTAATATCTGTATTAGCTAATACACTGATATTCGTTAAAAACGGTGCCTAATATAGTGATTCTGTTCTCATTACTTGCTTACTGTATTAACAACCCATGCAGTTTTTATACGAAGTCCGACATGTATAATGATGTCTTTACTATACATACCTAGCTGCGCATACGATAAGCCAGCAGCCAGTGGTCGTTTCTATACGAAGTTTCAATTCATGTATTTATCTCGCTTACTCGCAAGATGCGCGCCCATATAACGGACAAAGATACAGGTACTTTGCGGTGACTCGCCGCGCGGATCGTGACTCGGGTGCCTACTATTTGACTAATATTTGGTAACCTATTATTCTGTATTCGTTTATCATAATATAATTAGTTCGTGGCGCGTATTATAATCCCTGTACCTATTACGAATATATTCGTTACATCTCTAGTACCTACTACGATTATGGATTGTTTTTATTTATATTTGTTACTTATTTCCACTAAAAATGTAAATTAGTTCATCTTTTAAGTTAATTCTAAACACAAAATAAAAAATCATGTGTGCAATTCACACGTGGTAGAAGTGAAACCTTCACACCTATGTATTTTTTAATTCGGAAAATGATCAAAGCCACACTAATTTAAAGTTTATGAAAATGTACATACAAGTACTCACAATCATTATTCACAATATCATATTCAATGAAGGCATCACCTTGCACATTTGAAATATCCATGGGAATATCATATGAAAAAAGTACATACAAACATACATAAATCACGCCTATATCCCAACGGGGTAGGCAGAGACCACGTCCTTCCACCTGCTACGATCCTGGCATACCTCTTTCGCTTCTTCGACATTCATTAATATTTTCATGCATGCTCGTCGGTTTAGAGTACTCTTGACCTTACCTTTCTACAGAACGTCTCTGATTTGATCGATAAATGTTCGTCTAGGCCTTCCTCTTCCAACGATTCCTTTCATACTCGCATCATAAATTTGTTTAGTCACTCTTCTTTCATTCATCTTCTCAACATGCCCAAACCATCTAAGCATTCCTTTCTCAATTCGTGTGGCTATATCTTCTTTTACACCACAAAGCTCTCTTATTACACTATTTCTTATCCTGTCACTCAATTTCACTCCTAACATACCTCTTAGCGCTCTCATTTCTACTGCACTTATTTTACTTTCATGATTTTTCTGCCACACCCAGCTTTTTCACTTCCGTACATGAGTGTTGGAACCAACACTCCTCTATGCACAGCCAAACGAGCTTTCATAGAAATACTCTGGCTGCTCATAAAGGAGTGTAACGCCCCATTCACCATATTACCGGCATTTACTCTCCTTCCTATATCTCTCTCATACTTTCCATCCCTGGTAAACATCGATCCCAAGTATACAAACTCACTTACTTGCTCCAGTTCATCCTCATCAATCCGGACACATACTTCTGTCAAGTTTTCTTCCTTTTCAAACACCAAAATGTTCGTCTTCTTTGCATTTACTTTCATTCCCTTTCTTTCCAAAGCCTCATTCATAATAGTCACCATCCCTTGCAAATCCTTAGCCGACGATGCAAGTAAAACTTGATCATCAGCGTAAAGAAGAAATTTGACAAGTAACTCGTTCATTCTAAGTCTACAATCATTCTCTTTCAAATCTGTTAGACAATTATCCATGAATAGGTTGAACAGCCATGGAGACGCTACACATCCCTATCTGACACCCTTTTGGATATCAAACCATTCAGTGTATGCTCCATTTATTCTAACACAAGCACTGGAATCCGCATAGAGAGATTTCAATGCTTGTATCAGATCCCCGCCAACCCCATGCCTAGACAATGCCAACCACAACTCATTCATCATCACTTTGTCATAGGCCTTTTCTAAATCCAAGAATGCACAAAATACTTTTTGGTTTGTTGCCAAATGTCTTTTAATTATGCACCTTAAGAAAAAGACCTGGTCCGTACATCTCATACTCTTTCTAAATCCCGCTTGTACATCCCATATTCTATCATCTGTTTCTAACATAACTCTTTCAATTATTACCTTAGCATACAGTTTGGCGACAACACTGAGAAGGCTAATTCCACGGTAATTTTTACAGTCTTGTTGTGACCCTTTTCCCTTGTATAACAGCACGATCACAGCCTTGCGCCAGTCTCCCGGTACCCGACCGTTTATCCAACACAAGTTGAAAAGGCGGTATAACTGACTTGCTACCACACACGGTCCAGCCTTCAGCATTTCGATAGACACCCTGTTATACCCCGCAGCTTTACCAGATTTCATACTTTTTAATCCTTTCATAATCTCTTCCATACTGATGATGCTGTCAGGTTTACTTTCGTTCATTCCAAGAGCAGGTACTTCCAATGGCGCTAGCACCTCTTCACTTTCAAACAAATTTTCAAAATATTCCTTCCATCTCTTCAACACATATTCTTCTCCTTTTATTATACTTCCATCCTTGCTTCTGATTTTAGATAACTCTGAGTTTGTTGTCTTTCCTCGAGCTAATCTAATCGATTTCCAAAACACTTTAATATTGTCTCGAAAATTATCAGATAGCCTTCTGTCAAACTCATCTTTCCGCTCTTTTTTCTTCGTACTGACCACATTTTTCACTAACGCTTTCATCGTTTTGTAAACCTTTCTTGCCTTATCCACATCCTCTAATGTTGACCTTTGCACTCTTAGATTAGCCTTTGCGGCTAACCGATCCAGCCACGCTTTCTTCTTTCCATCCACAACTTTTTGCACCTCTGTATCCACCCATATATTTTTCTGTGTTCTTCCATTCCTTCTTTTAGCAACCCCACATACCTCACTTGCAACATCGACTACATCTTCCTTAAAATACTTCCATAAACATTCTATCTCACATTCTTCATCCAAATTAACAAATCGTTCTTTCAACTTTTTAATGTACTCATCTTTCACTTTATCCTCTTGTAAATTTTCTACTTTCACACGTTCTAGATTAGATAATGATTCCACTACCCTAGGTGGCCATCGTTTGAAAAGTCCTCTAATCCGTGACATCACTAGAAAGTGGTCTGTATCGATACCGACATCGCGATACGCCCGAGTATCCAGAACTTGTCCTTTCAGTCTTTCATCGATGACCACAAAATCAATCATACTTTTAAAACCACATTCAACCCTTGTGTACATATGAACTGTTTTATGAAATGATGAGCAAACATTGTGTTTGCTACTAAAAGATTCCATTCCAAACATACATCAAGCAATCTTTTACCATTTTCGTTAATCCTCTCATCACCAAAAGTGACTAAAACCTTTTCATACCCATCACGCTTCACACCTACCCATCCATTAAAGTCTCCCATCATAATAATCCTTTCATTGTCCTTACACTTCTTTAGAACTTCTCTTAAACTTCCCAGAACTTCTCACATTCCTTTTTGGCTGTTGTAGAACCTCTGAAACCCAAATCGGTAGGTGCATACACACCTAGGACAAAAATACGGGTGAGCCCAACTTTTAGCCTTATCCAGAGGAGTGTAGGGCTCACACATTCATACTCAATCATACAATCATGCATTCGCGCAAACAGAATGACACCGACACCCTGGCAGCCTCTTTTTGTGTTGGCTACTCCAGACCAATATGCCGTGCAAGGCCCATAATTTGTGGTATCACACCCTTTCCGCTTCGTCTCATTCACACATAGCACATCAATTCTCCTCTCATCCATCCTTTGAAATAATTCGTTTATTTTTTCATTACATCCTCCTCTAACATCCAACGTAGCAAAACTGCTTTCCACAGCCCGCTTTCCGCCCTCGTTGGAAACGAGACGTGATGGGTTGCGAACCGCACCGCCGCCATTTTTATTTATTATTTTAGAAATCATTGCGTTTCCACGAGCAGCTAGGGAAAAATAATCGAGCCAGGCAGAGCCCTGCATATCAGACAAGGGTTAGCCTTACTCTGGGGTCACCAGGTCCCAGGGCAATTTGGCACGCTATTGACTAGGCTCATCCCTAGCCACGCATCCATCAGCACGGCAGACCTTGGATTAGCATAGAGAAAAGGAAAAGGAACCACTGGAAAGGATAGGCATTTAGGATAGAAAATTTATGGATATTGACCGGAAAAAGATTAAAAGGATACTACTGCCTCGGAAGGTTGGGCTTAATTCAGTAGTAGCTCGGGGAGCCGGGGTCGCGTACCCGTATAACATACCCGACTTTCCGGAAAGGAAAATCAGTATGGTATCCCCTGACTTTATTATATATAAAATAATAATAATAAAAATAACTAAAACTATAACTATGTACTATAGTACAAACGTATAATACGTACACGTATACAAAACACCACGGTTGTTGTGGTGCCTTTTCCCAACCAATAACTAAACAAGGTGGGATCTTCTCACAAGATTTTCGCTCTCTTGTCAGAATTATCTAGGGAGTTTGTTTGACATCTCAAAATTCGTACTATTCAATGTTCGTACCTACTTTTGTAACATTCAAATTACATACAATTACATATTTTTAATTAAGCGACCTCTAGGGAGTCTTTGTGACAAAATGCAAACTTGTACTTTCGTAACGTAATTTGTAAAATCCATAATTTTATTTTATTAGATTTCTCATTTTAGCGCCATCTATTGTTACTTCTGTACGAACTGGAAATGGTGTAATTTCTCATCATTGATAAAATTCAAAAATTTTCGCTTACTGTTTGTACAGAGGCCGCTAACCGAACTAATTTCATTTCTACGACTAAAGTAACTTAACACAATATCAATCAGTAACAGAATGTCATAAGTGTTGTCTAAAAAGTTTATGTGTCGTACCTTTTTGGTGAGGTAATAAAATTCATTATCGCGCGGCAACAAACCCCTTTTGTACCATTTTACCATTGCCTAAAACTTTCCTATCTCATTTTCTCCCACGTTTAATCTTATAAATTTATGTGTCTGTCTCTTTTTATTGTCGCTTTTTCGTTTCATCGACTTTCAAATCACAACGATGGTAAAGAAGTTTTCACTTCAATAAATTCTCAAAAGTATGTATACGTCCATGGATACGATAACATGTATACAATAGCAGCGAGTTACAAGATGAACTAACTGAAGGAACCACTAATATAATAATACGAAATACGAATACATACCTAATACAAAAATTACAAACTATTTTATGAATATAACTTATATCCGTAGTAGCTAATATAGTGATATTCGTAAAACCGGTGCATAATATAGCGATTTTGTTCACATTACTTGCTTACTGCGTTACCAACTCATACCCTTTCATACGAAGCCCGACGTGTATAACGATATCTTTAGAATACATGCATAGCTGTGCATACGATAAGCCAGCAGCCAGCGCTCTTTTCTATTCGAAGTTTCAAATCATGTAGTCATCTCGCTAACTCGCTAAACTCGTGCCCTTATAACGAACGAACGGATCATGAATCACCTGCCTATTATTTGACTAATAACTGATTTTAGGACATTATTAAAGTGTTGATGAATGAGTGTGAATGATAGTGATGTCTGGAAGTAACTCCCTCTCTGTGTGTCCACTAAATTATTATTACTGTACCTGATAAATTAACATTTGTACAGTTAACAAAAAAAAGATAAATCCTATCGAGTTTCCCGCCGGTTCTTCTCGATGTCTGGGATGTTTTTCAAACCGGCGGTAGTGTTTTGACGTTCATAAGTGCCTTCTTAAGGCCTAAATTGAATAAAAAATATTTGAATTTGATTGCATACAGCAACAATTTCTCGATGGTAATTGTTGGTTTTGGATAGTGCTATGTTTACGTTCTACTATAAAAATTCTATAGCTAACATTATCCTATAATATTTTCTCTATTTACTTTACATAATTCCAAGAAATTGTTTCAATCGGATGATCCGTTTACGGTTCCGTTTAGACTATCACCACAATACATTTATCTATCCTATATATTTTATTACAGTTACGAGAGACGTGGGCGCCGAACGAAAAGCCTATATCGCTGGCGGGAAATTGAAAACCATCGAATAACATTAGGGATTTGACCGAGTGTCATAAAATATAAGCGAAGCGTTGCCAAACGAGAGCACTAAATAAAATATTTTGGCGTGAAACGGATATGATGCTGAGAAGATTTATTTATTATATTAATATAAGATTGTTTATGTTTCTTCTTCTCAACGCTTAGAGGAAAATTGTAGGTGGGTTAGTCAACTATTTTACCCAGACTTTGCTGTCTCTGACTTATTATTATAAATATATACCTACTAATCGATAATAATCATACACAAAAGTAGTATCATATCTGAATCTAAGAATATAAGGCACAAGGGGAAACTTGATTACGTTCTCAAAAAACCTTTTGTTTCTATGAAATTATTATCTGGGTTTACAAAATTTTCGTTTCATACAAAATATTCCAGTCCGAAGGCTACATTAACATGTGATCTTTTATTATAAATGAACTTTTACTGGTCACTTGCGGTTAATTTATATTATAGCACACAAGACGTCATAATATAGTTATATTGTATGTAATACGGAATAGCAATAAAGCAAAAAAAAACTTTTGAGTCTCAGGCTAATTTCCTGTACTGAGTTACTTTTAGAAGTTTTGCCAGAAAACACGTAGATGGGGGTTTTCGCCGTATTAATAGGTTACATTCTGTTTTTCAATACTCGCACGGGCTTTTGATCAGAAAAAACGAAAAGTTAAATTTATTTTAGGAAAAAAAATTGTCTATCATTTAAATGTGAGTATCACAGGTGGGTCAATACAATCGTGTTAGGATTCGCAGTATTAATTTATTTTATTTAATATCTTAGTAACAGATATTATAGATACATTTTAGATATCTGCACTCCTTCTCCATATAAACTTTAACCATGCCAAATCTCAGTCTTCAGTGCACGCAATACGCTTAAAAAGGGGTACAAAGTTTTGGCTTTACGTATTAATATAATGATACTATATTATTATATAGTTATTGTTCAAAACGATAGGAAAACTAATAATAAGAGCAAAAGAATTCAAAACTTTAGTCAATAACAAACTTGAATACAAAGTGATGTATAAATAAAATATTGCGCAAAATTAAATTACCAATGTTGAACAAAATAAACGAAAATTAGCTTGCGACTCGTGTAAATTATATAATATTTAATCGAACAGTATAGTCAATTTATAAATAGAAACAAAGGAAACAAACTGGTACGTTGATGAAAGTAAGCATAATGATAATAATAAAACGTAACAAATGAACAATAGCTTTGCATACAGTGCTCGGGGATGAGGTGATAACACTCGAGACATTACAAATTACAATGGCTTCTGGAGGACATAGGGCAATATCATCTTAGCGATCGGCCGGAGCACATAAAGGACATTATGTAGGCTTACCGAGCATGTTCATATTGTAATACCTTATATTATTATATAAGTATAGTATTTTAATTATTGCTAGTTAAAGAAGTGAGAAGTATGAACTGAGTTTTTTTATTCCCACGGAGTAAATTGACAATCACTAATGTCAAACTAGAAAATAATTTTATCACATTTATTTTTGTAGTGTTGTGCTACCGTGTATTTTACGTTACAATTGTTTGAATCGTAAGGTTTTATATACCACGATGTGGGTTTTATTAATTAATTTAAATATTTTGTGTTATTGAATATACCCAATCATTTACGAACAACTGCAAAAAATAAAATACTAAAATAAGAATGCTTTGGCTGGCCTACGAGAGATGCGAATTTGTCTCCCATATTCGGGCATCACCTAAGAAGGGTTCAATGTTTGTTGAAAAAAACTTATCAATAGGTATAATACCGTATAAGTCATACAGGTTTACAATCACTACCGATTGGTGAAATCACTATTTTAAAAACACAACAAATTATCAACACATGAAATGTCATTTTACTCCGTGGGAATAAAATACGCACCATAGATATTATAATTCCTATAAGTTCAGTCAATCGCATATTGATACAATAGTTTACAAGAATCGAGCTGTACAATTCTTTTTTAACCGACATCAACAAATGACGCGAGTTTACTCGATTCAATTTATTTCCAAATTCCCAAACCAATCAAATTTCCAATCTTTTGTTGGATAGAGGATACCTCAATGGTGGTCCCGTTTTAATTTCATTGGCATTGGACCTTCAACTTCATAACATATACAGCATAGCATAGGAATAGGATAGATAGCACCAGGGAACTCTTCAAACCTTCTTCACTGGTTTGGTTTTATAGTTAAAAATTGTCTTTGATTTGAAAACAACTGATATATTTTCCTATTTGCACTGGAAAAAATTAATATACTTCACATAAGAATCAAGTAAATTCTAAGAACGGTAGTGACCACTATGATATGAGGATATACAGATACTTGACGTATACAGGCTAGCCTGTAAGTTCACCGCCGCTGAAGCAATAGATGGGTTGATACTGGAGTATGACGTATCATAACAAGTTTATGAGATGTTTCTGTACTAGATGTATTGTGGTCGCGACCAGCTTGGAAGTACATAACATTTTCGATGATGATATTTTATCATTTGTCCATGATTAGTTCCAAGTGCAAATTTAACTGGCTTGAGAGAGCTTGCTAAGTTTATTGTTGTTCATCAAACTAAAATGGTTTGTAAGATGAATCTACATTATACTAATATAAGTCAAGAAGTGTAGTAATTATTTTTTTAAATGTGTGCACGGTAATAAGTTTATACTTCTTTATAAGATTATAGTTTACTTAAATTTATTTTATAAGTTTATTTATTGTGTAAAATAAATGTCAGTATAATGTTTTTTTTATTTCTTCCTATGTAGGCAATTTCGCCAATGTCAAATGTGACAAATACACGTTAAGAATAATGATTGATGTCTCACTTCATCATGTTGCAGTTCTGTGACATGACGTGAGCGGAAATCTCAATTCTTCTTCTTGGTCTTCCTAACTTGGCAACCGGTCCTCTTTAACGAAGACTATTACTGCCATTATCGAGTGAATTATAGTGTCATGTGTTATGACGATTTAGTATCTTAACAAGATGGTGGCTCCCATGTTAGAACTTTCTAGAAAGATTTTATGGGATCTCAGAATGAATGCTTTCAGATTATATTTATAATCCACTTCACTTATGCACAAAAACCAAACTATATCACGCAAAACACCACCAATATTACATAATATATGGTCAAAAACCTAAGTTATTGAATTAAAAATAAAAACCACAACATGTCACTTCAAGATCCCGCCAAAAACTCCGAAATCTCAATTTTACCCCCAACTAAACGCGACAAAAAGGTAATTACATAAAAGAAAAAAATACAAACAAAGTGTACTAATTTGTACGTTGACTAATACAGTGTGCCGGACCGAATCTTAACAATAAGCGAGATTTATGATCCATTCCACTTTTGTTGCGGCCAGTTCGTTCCCGCGGGGCCATCTCACGTCGGAACCGCTTGTGGCTTCTGACTTCACCAATCAACTCTATCTCTTGGGTGAGCGTAACTTATTACTCTTAAGGAAAAAAAAAATCATAATAATATGTCGAAAGATTTCTTTCTTTGATAACTATAGATCTTTTTTTATAGATATTTTTCTGCAATTTTCAAAAAAATAATATAAGTACACTATTTTTGAAGTTATGATAAAAAGGTTGAGAGTGACAGTTGCGATGCGCATGCATATTGTAACAAACATTTTAGTGTAAAAAAAAACATCACGAAGTTGCTTGTTAAATGTCTTCTTGTATTTGGGCGAAGATAGTTACACTCGATGTTATTTAAAAAAATGTTATATCAGTGCCATCTAGAAATACATTACAAATGATAAAATCAATTCTGATTGGCTTACTATTTAGTTCTTATCTGTAACGCTAGATGTCAGTATAATATTTGTTAGATTTTTGAGCCTTTACAATTTTTAAGTTAAGATAAAATGAATGACAGTTAATATTTACAATACGCGCTCACATTGTAACAAAATGGCAACATTGTCAGTTGCTTTATTATGGTGCAGATTGCAGAATATATTCCAAAAATCATAACTTCTAGCGCGCATACCTACTTAAATAATATGAAAATTTGGGTCCTCCCGTTACTATTTCTGGCGTACTCATATCGCCATCTATCTATAAAATATAGTACTTTTGAAATAAATAATAAAGGGACATTATATTAATTACTTAACAATTATTGTAAAATATTTTTACAAATATAATAACTTATTAATACCTATATTTAATTAGTTTTATACACTTTATTATTTAATATGATGGTGATATCATTAATGCTTCTTTTAAAAATAAGGAGCTTCTGTATTTATATTTATTAGACATAGTTGTGACTTCCTACGGAGGTAATATTATTCAGCGTATTGATAGGGGGTTATTCTTGTTGCCAACTCTGTGCAGAAATGTTAAATTATTTCAACTCTCTTAAATTAATCTATAACATGAAAGATCCCTTTTGCTACTTTTGTAATAATTACCGGCCAGTAGCGCTGACATACACGTATCCGATTCAGCTTTAAATTTAAATTATTTATTTAAACATCACATTTCGTATTTTGTGACGTGAACAAAGATGTTTAAACATTGTAATGGGTGCTGATGAAACATCCCAATTCTAGGCGCCTGGGGACATATTGATTCTGAGGATTCTATTTCTCTAGTCTGGCAGGCAGAACGGACGCTTAGGTACCTAGATTTTAGTATTCAAACCTACGTACTCCGACGTAGTATTCGAGCACCCTATTACTGAAGCAACATCGTGTCACTTTACCATATTTTGAACGAGGAAGTTATTTTTTCGTTTTTTTTAACGATACACGGGCGTATATTATCTCGGGAATTAATAACGCATGAAAATCATCCGATATATAGAGATAGTTTTATATTTGTCCTACCAAAGTATTTTTATAATATGTTTACAGCCGATTTCAATAACATATCTGAGTTTACTATTCGATTAGTACATATTTGATATCGGCTTCCCTCTTATTTATTGAAGCTGTAGGATATGGATATATATTATGTAGATACGAAAAACTATCCATTGATAAGTTATTGAAAAAAAGTAAGGACAAAAGGTTATATTTGTCTATTTTTAGTAACTGAAACAACGGGCAGATAGGTTATTGAAAACGGCTGTTAGTCATCAGTTGAGCCGTATCCAGTAAGATATTTTTATGTAGGAAATATCATTCCTACAGATAAAAGTATAAGTAAAATTAAATTTTACGAATTATTCCATACACTTTTTTTTTCAAATTTGCGGATAATTTCATAAGTATACAACAGTGATAAAAGTTATTACTATTAATTTTCATTTTCACGGCCAGTTACAGAGAAAATAAAGGTACGTGAGAAATATATTTTGGACGTTGACCCCTTTTTAAAGTGGGGAAATCTTATCAAGTATATCCTCCTGCTCGGAGGAGCAATAGCACTATGAGAGCCTCTTACTCATCATAATAGAGTGTTATAGGTTCGCGCTAGCATACAGCCGTGATGCCTCGATGGTAAAACCCAGTGAGAATACCAGATCCTCCCGTCCGCCGAGATAAACAGCCCGGTACAACAGAAATCTCGCCCCGTCCGTCGAATCAGTTCAATAGGAAGATGGACTCCTGCTCCAATTCCCCCTGGACAAGCCTGGCAGAGGAAGCAGGCGATCAAACGAGGTTTTCTTCCTCAAACGTCGGTAAACTTTAAAGAGGTTGCCTTCTTCGGTGATTTATTATGGAGGGTTTCTTTCTCCGCCGCCAGTGGTTTTATAGAGATCGTCTTCCTCTCAATTTTTTAATGAGGTTTTCTTCCTGCTCTGTCCATTATGGGTGACTGTGAATGAGTTCTCCTTTCCCCTCTGATAAAGCAGAGTCAGAATTATTGACGATACACGGGGCCCATTATGTTGAGATCCCTGATATTGCACTCATTGGTCATGGTGCCTAGCTTACCTCACTGGATCCTTTACTGATATAAACATAGTAAGCATTAAATATAAAGTCAAATTTTGTACTCAACTAAACAATACAATCTCGGACGATTTATCTTCGTCTTATTGTCTTTGTTTGTTTTAAACACTTTTTAAGGCGTCCGACACAATAGCGTCAACAGAGATACGGAAGCGGTGGTCGTAAACTGAAGCAAAATAAACAGAATAATATAAAACCTTCTTTTAAGATTTTTGTTTTTTTTTTTTTTTATGTGGAATGTAAGTATTTAGTTCAAATAATATCTGAAATATTGTAACTTTTTTACACTGTAAGTAAGATAACAAAAACGCGTCCGGCTTGCATCATGGTAAGCATTTTCCGTAGCTTATGGGCAGGGCAACAGAGGTATCGCTAGCGCGTTATTGAGCTTCAACTGCCCATCCCCAAGGAACTCTAGCAACCCTAGTCATCATAGAAATATAACAAAAAACTTGCCTCAAGTATAAAGAAATTACCACAGATATTTATTTATGCCGTACCTAATTATACAGACGATGAAATTCATATATACTGATGTAGAGTTCCCATCAGAATTGTATGGATAATTATTTTCTTATCAACATATCACAATTATCATTTCAGCAGAAAGGCGTATACGCTCAAATCCAACGGGTTTCCACAACTTGCATCAGATTATCGATCCACCTTTTGGTGGATCCGGCTCAAGTGGAGTCTTCAGGTACTCTTAGACCCCATCAGCCATCCGTTCTATGAAGTACGTGCCCCACTCACTGCCACTTAAGACCAGAAATTTTCGTGGTTATGCCGGTGCCTTTGGTTCTTGTGCAAATCTTCTCATTTCTGATTCTATCAGGCAGTGAAACTCCCAGCATAATACTTCTCTATTGCCCTTTGAGTGACTACGTCTGAGTAGTTTATGGCAGCCAATTTTGTAACATCCCCTTTTTATTGGACATACCTATAGTTTAAATTCATTTAAATACGAGAGTGAAACTCCTGCATGTTAATTATGCATAGTTCCAGATTATTTTTTTTTTTAAACGACTTCTTCCCGGGATAATTCATGAAAATAAACCAATACTTAATTAATGTTAATAAAATCATAAAATTAAATCAGGTGGTAGATAAAAGCATCGACGGGGCACAAGTTAGAATAATTAGAAAATACCTAAGTTCAACCGTTTTGGAATTATTGATTTTTTATTTATTTAGGTTTTTATTCATTTACTTGAATAATCCACCGTATTAGGGTGAGATTTTTCACCATGTGGTTGCTTAAGAAATCTTTAAAAGCGCAAAAAAAAATATTCGAACCTTATTCTATGGATTATTGGAATAATATAAGCACTTTTCGTTTTTTGTTAGTCCAATGTGTATGTTATTCTAATATCAGAACACAAGCAGATCAATGATTTTTTTCTTTTGTAATAAAAATTATTGTAAATAACAACAGAAAATCAGTTAGGTACGAAAACAATTTGATTTTTAAATAATTTAATGTTATAATTCTGTGGTGTTGAAATTGATTTCATTATATAAATTTTAATCGGTACAAAAATGTGACGCTCGTTTGAGTACTCAAAAAAGAGAGTGAGTTTTTACGATGCGCGCCAATAATATATACATATAATATAAAATGCTTTGGTCCTGAATGACTGACGGATCAACGCACAGCCTAAACCGCTGATCGTAAAGACCAGAAACTTGGAGGGTGTGTTGTTTGTATAACGTAGGAATCCGATAAGAAAGGATTTTCCGAAATACTACCTCTAAGGGGGTGAAAAAGGGGGGCAAAATTTGTATGGGACAACGTGATTCCTTGGTCCAATCTACTTAAAATTTTGCATAAACCTTTTTAACAGATTTGATGGAAGACGTATCCCATATATTATATAAATGTATCCTCTAACGGGGTTAAAAATGGGTAGAAAGTTATTTTGGCGGTGATTTGCTTCGAAGTAGATATTAATACTCCTTAGTGTTTTTGATTTAAATTACATTTTATTTTGACACATGTTTGAAAACTCAATCCGATTTTATTCAAAGAAGGTAGAACTCACTTAAAAATAACTCACTTTAAAATTGAAATGTCTCAAAAGTCACCGTACTATATTAGTACCTCATTTGAAGGTTTCTAAGCTTAAAGAGGTTATGCACTTTTAGGACACGGCCTCATAGGGACATACAGTTCAAAATTTGGCTAGAACATTTTGGTTATAAATTATATGAATCATTCCATACTATAAAAAGCATGTAAAATCTATACTAATACTAATAATATAATAAAGCGGAAAAGTTTTTTTGCTTGTTTGTTTAAACACGCTCATCTCTGAAACTACCAGACGGATTCGAAAAATTCTTTATTTATATGATAGCCAGACTCACGAGGAATAGTATAGGTTATATAACA
Organism: Saturnia japonica; assembly: GCA_033032175.1. Lineage (NCBI taxonomy): Eukaryota > Metazoa > Arthropoda > Insecta > Lepidoptera > Saturniidae > Saturnia > Saturnia japonica. The sequence continues at coordinate 4,687,408 of CM065317.1, forward strand.
TTAGGCAACAGTTTCTAACTAGCCTCAAATACTGATTTTTGTTGCGTAAGTCGGAAGTCCAAGGCCTCGCGAATTGCTTTAGCCGCATGTGCTGGTTTAATAATTAATGATACGTCAATACAATGTTCTACAAAAATATTGGCCATTAGTATATATAAAAAGTCAGTGATATCATATATCTATCTCTTATACATGATCCACGATACGGTATTCTGCAATTTTTTTGTTGAGGATTAAAAATTTATTTATGAGCATTATTTTTAAGCATGGCATATTAATCCTTACGAACAAAAGTTACTTCATCATAATGAAGATAAAATTCGTCTTTTACGGCATGTTATTTAGACGCATAGTTTGAGAGACAAAACAAAATTAAAATAATTCAACACTCGGCTCGGATCTATGTCTATATTAGTTATCGGCGCGAGTGAGCCGAGCGATGCCGCGATGTGACCATCTGGCCGCCCGATAAAAATATTGTCTATATTGAAGTATTATAAATCATCAATCGGTGATTTCTTCTAAATTATATGCGAGTGAAACCGCGGGGCACAGCTAGTATTTTATATAATGTCATTGATGCTAGCACAGAATTTAACAAAGAGTCTACACTATGAAGTTACTTACTAAACAAACCCTTTGTTTTATTGTTGTGAAGATAGACACACTCCATGTTATACGTCACAGTACATCGAATGTTTCTATTCAAAGAAGTATAATTATCGTAAGGGTAAATTAGCTTGGAGACATTTTTGCGTTTGTAGAAAGGAAGAAACTAGTTTACGCTAGCTATCATACCACTACCTATACCGTATATTACTAAAAATGCAAAAAGATCTCTAAGTTGATTTGACTGTAGACGTATCCACTTTTTTATAACAATAATATTTTTATAACAAATCTCCCGTGTTGGAAAGAACTCTTAAAAGCTTTATAAATATGGTTTTTATTGTGCACAATCTCAACGTTCTTCCAGTGAATATAAAGAAATATGACAATTTCACACATTCGACGCTAACACAGCTCGCGAGAAAAATGAGTAGCTTTTATGACGTCATTATCGTCCATTTATTGTCGCTTACTTAAAGGCATTACACGGTTTGTTAGGAGATATAATGGGCTTTTCGGAGGGAATTGTCTCTCAAATTTCATTTTATTTACGACGGAATAGCCTGCCCTAGGCTTTGTTGAGGAAATAGGGCGAAGCGAATGCTTTGTGATTACGGTAAACATGTCTTATAGTTTTCATATTTTCTTTTGTAATAACGTAAACTAAAATATTAAATATATTATCTGATTGTATGAATCATCATCATCATCATCATTTCAGCCGCAGGACGTCCACTGCTGAACATAGGCCCCCTCCATAGATCTCCAGAGCGACCGATCTTGTGCGGCCTGCACCCAACGGCTCCCAGCGACCTTTATTATGTCGTCTTTCCATCTAGTGGGGGGCCGTCCTACGCTGCGCTTTCCGGTGCGTGGTCTCCACTCGAGAACCTTTCTGCCCCAACGGCCGTCAGTTCTCCGAACTATGTGCCCCGCCCACTGCCACTTCAACTTGCTAATCCTTTTGGCTATGTCGGTTACCTTAGTTTGTCTACGGATCTCTTCATTTCTGATTCGATCTCGTAGAGAAACACCAAGCATAGCCCTCTCCATAGCTCGCTGAGCGACCTTGAGCTTTCTTATGAGGCCCACAGTGAGCGACCACGTCTCTGTGCCGTATGTCATCACTGGCAACACACACTGGTCAAAGACTTTCGTCTTGAGGCACTGAGGTATTTTGGACGAGAAGACGTCGCGCAGTTTCCTGAACCCCTGCCCAGCCGAGTTGGATTCGTCTACTGACCTCTTTTTCAAAGTTGGACCTACCTAACTGAACTGTTTGTCCCAGGTAGACATATTCTTCAACAACTTCTAGACAAGAGTTCCCAACTGATACTGGGGTGGGCACCACATGGACATTCGACATGATTTTCGTCTTGTCCATGTTCATTTTAAGGCCCCACCTGTTGAGAAACTTTGTCGAGGCCATCGAGCATTGTGCCAAGATCTTCCAGCGATTCTGCCATGACTACGATGTCGTCAGCAAATCGAAGGTGAGTGATGTACTCGCCATTGATATTGATGCCGAGTCCTTACCATTCCAGGAGCTTGAAGGCGTCCTCTAGAGCGGCGGTAAACAGTTTCGGAGATATTACGTCTCCCTGTCTAACGCCTCTACTCAAAGGAATTGCCTTCGTGCACTGCTCCTGTACTCGGACCGACATGGTGGCGTTGTTGTACAAGCACTTCAACACTTCGATATATTGATAGTCAATACGGCACCGCTGGAGAGACTGCAACACTGCCCAGGTTTCGACCGAATCAAAGGCTTTTTCGTAGTCCACGAACGCTAAGCATAAAGGCAGATTATACTCCTCAGTCTTCTGTATAATCTGCCGCAGCGTATAGATGTGGTCTACGGTGCTAAAGCCTTTTCGGAAACCGGCTTGTTCAGGAGGCTGGAAGTCATCAAATTTGTGCTCGAGACGATTCGTGATGACCCTCGAAAACAGCTTATAAACATGGCTCAGCAACGAGATGGGCCGATAGTTTTTCAATAAGGTTTTATCACCTTTCTTGAAGAACAGGACCACCACGCTGCCGCCCCACGTTTCCGGCGTTGTACCCTCGAGTATAACGGAATTAAAGAGCTTCTGCAGGACCTTAAGTACCGGTGTTCCACCCGCTTTAAGAAGCTCTGATGTAATTCCGTCATCACCCGGCACCTTGTTGTTCTTAAGCTGCTTAAGGGCCATCCTAATCTCGTACAGGGTGATGTCGGGGATATCTTCGGTATAGTGTCGGGTCAGCCTGGCTCTCGGATCTTTAGCCGGGCTGGTAACAGGCTTAGTTGACGAGGTATATAATTGCCCATAGAACCTTTCAATCTCCCTTAATACCTCTGGCTTGGTGGACGCTACGCTGCCATCATCCATTTTCAGCTTCGTCAACTGGCTCTGCCCAATAGATGCGGTCGTTGCGAACACTTTGGAGCCTTTATTCTGCTCTATCGTCTCTTTAATACTTTTGTTATTGTAAGACCGGACATCGTGTCGCAAGGATTTATGAATAGATCTATTGAGCTGCCTATAGGACTTAGCGTCATCGGAAGACTGTAGCGCCATACCACGCCGATCCGCCATGAGTTTTCGGGTTTGATCTGATATCTTTTGAGTCCTATTGCTACGGTGAGTTTTAAAGAACTTGGACCCAACCGCATGGACAGTTTCTACCAGCCTATTACCAATATCATCTACGGAGACGCAACTATGTAGGTAATCGAATTGGTTTTTCAATTCGAGTTGAAAGCTCTCGGGGTTTTGGAGTTGAGCATTAGAGGGTCGGAGCGTAGACTTCATCAGGCGAGACCTTTCTATTTTTAGATTGATATTCAGTGTGCCTCTAACCATTCGGTGATCACTGCCGGTTTTCACTCTATGATCACAGTGACATCATTGAATATTTGTCTCTTCGTGGTCATGATGAAGTCTATCTCATTTTTCGTGGAACCATCGGGGCTCATCCAGGTCCATTTCCTATGAGGTGGCTTCAGGAAGAAAGAGTTCATCATAAAGAATCCCTCTTTCTCCATAAAATCGGCCAACCTCTGGCCTATTCCGTTGCGCATAACCAAATTGCCCCACTCCCAACTCTTCACCATCTCTTTTGCCCAGTTTTGCGTTAAAGTCTCCCATTAAAACAGTGAAGTGGGTTTTCGAGGTATGTATGGCCCTACTAATGTCCTCATACAAAACCTCCACTTCATCATCAGGGTGTGCCGAGGTCGGTGCGTAAACCTGTATGACCTTCAACGAATATCTTTTGGATATTCTGAGTATCAGGTACGCTACCCTGCTCGACAAACTGTCGATGGTCACGATGTTGTTAATGAAAGACTTCCGGACGATAAACCCGACACCACCTAGGGAATGTTGGTCGCCCTCCCTGTAATAGAACAAGTTACCGGATTTCATGATTATCGTGTCCTCACCCTCTCTTCGGACTTCTGATAATCCTATAAGATCCCAGCGTAACTTGTCTATTTCCTCTTCCAGCTCGACAATCTTCTCGGCAGTCCTCAAAGTGCGATTATTATATGTTGCCAGGGCCAGTTGTCGTGGGGGTCGGTAGCTGGAACTCTTCCGGGGATTCTTAGCACCCCCTGCCCCGCCGTTACCATAGCCGCTACCGAAACTAGGAATGGCGGGGCTGCCGGGGACTGGGGGCCTGGTCGTTCTTGTCGTTTTCATAGGGGGGATTTGCCCATACTCGCCACGCTGGGCATGCGGGATGGCGAGCGCAGATATTGCATTTTGTTGTTTAAGTGGGGGAAATTTTTGTATGAATGTTTTGTATGAAATCGTAAAATATTTTTCTTTCACCTGATAGTCAACAAAGTGAAAATCAAGAACATTGATGACTGACGATAAATGAGAATCATTGGATTCATTAAAGAGACGTAGGGTACAGAGAAATATCTTTGAACATTTCTCTCTACTTGGGGCAGCCCCAGTGGTGGAATACCTCCACCTTACAGAAGATCGCAGCCAAATCTTCTTGCCAACGGTGCGTATGGTTTCCAGAGTCCCTTGGGAAGGGGGGGGGCGGCTCAAAGAGAGGAAGGGCACAGAGAAATTTCTTTGGACATTTCTCTCTACACGATCGCAGTCAAATAACCCCGTGTTGTGTAATTGTGGTGAGTAAAGTTTCCAGAGCTCTTTGGAGAAGGGGGGTTCAAGGTCAGCAACGCGCTAGTAATACCTATGGTATTTATTACAAGTCTCCACAAGCTACGGTAGCCACTTACCATCAAGCGCCTCGTATGCTTTTTTACGACCTTTGTTGTATAAAAAAATCGTCAGTATGTCATGGTTTGTTGATTAAGCCTACGCCTTCTCGGGAGATGCCTTTTCTCGACAGTGGAACACTTATATGCTGATATTATTAAGCTAGTTGTGCCCCGTGTTTTCACCCGTGTTAAATTTATTCAACCAACTCTCTGCCACATCGCAACCTACGCATCCGTGTAATTTGTCTTTGATCTCACTTCCCATACTTTCCTATATTTTTCCACATTGCTTTAAGTTCATGGTACCACTCCCTAAGGTCGTTGTGTGAATTTATATAGCCTTTAACGTTTCTCAATAAATACTCTATGAAATGCAAAAATATTTTTTTTGATCTGACGTATAGTAAAAGTAATTTTCTCAGCTTTATAAAATTATTATTTAGTCTAGATATTATTATATTATATGGCATCAATACTATATTATTAGTAACCATCTATATAATATTGTTAATGTAGCTAATAATATTTACCCTTTACCCTTGTATGAATTGAAGAAAATCACTAAACATACGCGCGCTCACACTTACACACGTATACACACAATGAAACACACATATTTTCTTAATTCTTTCTGTTTTAATATCTTAATTAATCCTTATTTTAATTTCCTCTAACTTTGCCTTAATTTAATGCTGCCAATTAGTATATGAATCGTTGTCGACTGCAGCACAGTTTATACTATTACTTTCGTCAACATAATTATTTATGTAAATTAATTTGTTAAATAAATAAATATTCTATTCTATATTTAAATTTAGTATAAATAATAGCTAAACACGTTTGTTGTAGTAAGCAAGTTGTATACAATAAAACAGAATACACGTAGGGGAGGGAGTTCAAAATTTGCAAGTCGGAACAGTCTACGCCGCTACGCCGCTACGCCGCTACGGCGTAGCTTTGAATATTTCGCCATCGCCGATTTGACTTTAAAATATGAGGTAACCGCTTATCAAGCCAGAACCGACTGATATTTTGCTTGTTTGCATCGAGTGCCCTCTAGCGGCCTATCTCCACTAATTGAATTAAATCGGATGTTTGTCAGATTCCTGCAGAATATACCCGAGTATAATTAATGATGAGAAATGATACAAATTTTAACCCGCTTTAATAAAATATACCGAATGCCGTTGGATTCGAATGGTTATTAGGATAATAAATAAGTCATAATGACTCACTCACAAGGTGAATCAATGTATAACAAGTTGTAGACATTGCAGGAATTAACCTAGTAATTAACTTCTTTACTAAATTGTCATCTGTTCGTAAAATCTATTGTTTGCGTCCGTCCCATCATGGCGAAAACTTATCTAGGTATGTTGAATGAAATATTAAAATCACGAAGGATATGCCGACTTGCGTCTTAAGGTCAAATAATACGCAATGAGGTATCATCGGTTGCGAATTATTCTGGTTTTATGATTTCCAAAAGTATTATTGACAATTATTCTTATAGCTTATGATCTATCATCATACTTTTCGTTTACAAAATTTCGTGAAAATCGGTTAAGAATTAACGAGAATATTTATTTAAATATTTTTTCACAATTTCTAAAAGTAATATTGAAATTTTTTATAGTCAAAATGTCATGATAATCTGTCGAGCCGTTTTTGTGTTAAATGTGGACATATAAACAGACAGACAGAGGATTTTTTTTAAGGCATATTCGTAATCAGTGTTTTATAGCATATCTAATGGGAAATTTGTAAAAAAATTAGTCGTACAGAAAGAATTACAAATTTGTTATTATAGATAATTATTACAGTTATTTATTAATTCATTAAGTAAATCAGGTTAAATATTTTATTAGATCTTATTAGTTTAGGAACCGTACTAAATATAATCTTAGGTCCTTACCAATGAATTAGCGTTTTGTATGGAAAAAAATAATACTAAAAATAATATGAAATTATACATATAATTATTCGAAGTATGTACCATTATTATCTATGTAGTTTCGCCATTGTATAGGTATTTCATTGATTCCATTAATTAAAAAATTTTGTGAGCGAGAATCAATAAAATCTTTGAATGCGGTTTGGACAGCCTCATCAGAATTGAATTTTTTTTCCATGCAAAAAAATTGCCAAATACCGAAAAAAGTGGTAATCAAAGAATCCATTTTTGTCACAAGTAACAATACGATTCAAAATTCCCTCGTCATTGTAACGGTTGAGTAATATAACGCAGCTCTCAATGCGTGTTTGTTGGAGTGCTTCAGTGTCAATTGATGCGGTACCATTTGTCGAGCTTTTTCACTTTTACAATTTGTTTTAAATGAATTAAAATTATTTTATCACTCACAGTGAAGCCTGCCGCTAACTCTGACGTGGTTTGCGATGGATCCGCTTCCACAATCACCTATTCGACGATTCTTCATATCTACTAGGGTCTCCGGCAGTCCACGGGGTTTGTTTCGTAGGTCAAAATTTCCAGAACGAAAATGTTGGAACCACAAACGTACCGTAACGTACCTATATAAATAACATTCAGTACAGCTCTTTCATAACATTATTCTTTTCATTTTAGTACAACTGAAATATTGAATAAAAGCTTGTTTTTAAATGGTTGTTTTTAAAAAAAAAAAGTTTTCGTATTCTTCTTCAGCTTCACCGGGCTGGGGGCGAGCGCTGAAGCCATTCAGCAAAATTAAGGCACTCAGCACCCATTGATTGGGCACATGCGTGAATCGCATTACCCCCGCTCTCGTTTATTTTAAAGATAAAAATGCTTATTGTGGGTGATCCTTAGAAGATAGATATATACTCTGGCGAACTTTTTTGTAGGTCTTTCTAATATCTACAATTATGTGCTACATTAATTTGATATATCTCTTAAAGTTTACTCAGTGTAAGCCTTTTAAGCGCTCGAATTCATTTACCATGATTAGATTTTTTTAAATGTTCGCGAGACACTAATTCTATTTTCTAACATAAATGTACTCTAAATTACTTCTTATAACATCAGCTATCTGCTAGTAAAAGTCCCGTCAAAATCAGTCCAACCGTTTCGAAGATTACCTGGAATATACAAACAGAACAATAATAAAAATAAATAGATTTTTTGTTGTTGTAGGTACCGTATATACTTTCATATGCAATTAGTAAAAAGCTGTTATTTTGACATTATTCCATTATTATGAATAATGTATAGTATTCCAAGACTCAAATCTTAAAATACATTTTTCTTCCAAAAATTATTTTTTCTTTATGTCCGAAAATTAAGATAAAAAGCTGAATAAATTAAGTATTTATTCCACTGCATAACTTATTTAATTGTCAATTTTTAAAAATAAATATTGTAGCACATACCTGTAGATTGATAAAAACCTCAAAGTTCTGTAATTTGTTAACCAGACTTTATACTTCTCTAGGTACTTATAACATAATCAAAAATTACTACAATTGGAAATATCAACATTTTTTACCTGTCCACTTCACGTGGATTGTCCCCATTTACAAACAGACACTTCAATTTTATTAATTGGATAGATAAAGTATTGAATATTTAATATTTGAAATATTGTAATAACATTTACCTAAATTTTGTCATAAACAATACCTTAAACCTTTCGCAACAAGGGCATTTGCGTTGCAAAACAACCCGTACCTCAGCGCCACGCCGGTCGCCGACGGCAGACGTGCCCAGAATACCCCACGGAATAAGGATTTGACTTTAAAATTAAGGAGATAAAGCAAGTACCTACCTACTTACCTTTTAGCTGAACATTGATTTTCAATAAGTTAGCTTCCAGATGTTATTTTTGAGAATGGACAAACGCCTCTGTGGAATTTGCTTTTGTGATATTAATGGATTGCTTGACACTTGATGGCTCTCAAGTTAGATGGCAATGTTAATTTAAAAGAAAATGCTAACTTTTAGGCATATACTTTTAGGTATCTTACTTAAAAATATCACTAAAAACCGATGAGTAAGTTTATTTTTAATATTTGTATATAACATCGACCACTGCCGATAAATGTGTTACCGACGGTCGCCGTTGTTTGTGGACTGTATTTACTATAGGTATTTGCCATCTGGTGCTGTACTGTCATCTTGCCGTGGTAGTATAAATAAAATATAAACAAATGCCTGAGCGACCGAGTTTTGTTCAGCATCTAGCAGGAAAATAAAAATTAAAATTTTACCCAAATCGTTAGTAGATGTTCCCAAGAAACCTATTATATATACTTAATAGTCTAATGTAGAAGCAATGATGGCTTAGTGTTAGCATGTACGGAATCAGTGAAGGAAAACATCGTGATAAAACCATAGCATGATAGAAAATCTATCGCCGAGCATTTATAGGCGTGTTCCGGTAGCTACACTTGCCGTTAGCGTGTTACTATCAGGTAAGATTTTGGCTAAACTCAAAACATATAATATAAAGATTTAAAAAAAAAACTATCAACAGAACAAGAGTTTAATTATATTAAAAGGTAATTTTTAACAAAAAAAAATCCGACTTCAATGATTTTGAGGAGTTCTATGGCGTATCTTCGAAGTCGAAGGTCCAATGCCAATGAAATTAAAATAGGGCCACCCTTAAGGTATCACTTTTTCACGAACAATAATTGTCTAAATCGGTTCATAAACAAAGACAATCGTCTAAATCGGTTCATAAATTAAAAAAACTACATTCCAATTAAAAACCTTCTCCTTTTTTTGAAGTTGGTAAAATTCTCACTTCCATTAGAATAAAAATTAAGTGAGAATTTTAAAGAAGATATAGTCATAGGAGCCTACTAAATTTAACAAAAACCAAAGGCACTATGGTACCAGTTGCCTAAATAAATTAACTCCATATATCCTAAATCCAATCTATTAAAACCCGTTAAACGGGTTAGAAACTCGAGGAGCACTAGTTAGCGTCCAAGAGGCCCCACAATACATTCGGGTAAGTGGCCCGTTACTCCTCCGGCAATATCCGGATCGAAACGGAAAAAACCGGATTAAAAAAGGTTACGTTAATGGGTGGCGCCATGAAAAGTGATGCAATTACTTTGAAATTGATTCTCTATCTTTTGCTCTTTGATGCATTGATTGAGTTTAACACTTTTAGCTTTTTTTTCGATTCATTTGATCGGTGAGTTATCTCATCATAATATGCTAGTGGATTTTCTAGAGATAAAATGTATATTTAGATATCATGTTTCATTGTTTTCTGTAGTTCTGTCGGTGCATGTATTTTTTTCCAAATTCAGTTTTAGATATCTGTATAAAGGTTACTGACCTCGTATATGCCGTAATTTTTTTTGTCTATTAGTCTTTTTGAATGTCTAATCTTAACTCAAATCGCCTAGGCTGGTTTCATAAAGTTTTGTGCACGGAAAGTAGGTACATGCAATTGTTAACCAGCCAAGGGGAACCCAATAGAATAAGTAAAGAAACGCATTCGGTATTATGTATGTTTTTATACAAATATTGTGGCAAACAAGCATACGAATCGCCTGATGGCAAGCGGCTACCGTAGCTTAAGGTTTCTTTTAATCCAATAGGTATCACTAGCGCGTTGCCAACGTTGAACCCAAAGAGCTCTGAAAACCCTACTCACCGTAAAAACGCAACACAAACATGTTTGGCTGCGATATTCTATAGGACGGAGTTATTTCTACAGTCAGACTATCTCAAGTAGAGTCAAAAGATATTTATCTGCGCCCTTCCTCTCTTTACCTCTTTCTCTGTCTAGAGATCTAGACGGAAGTGGCATTTCACGAGACTTAAAAGAAGATGTCACTCGTGTTACACGCATTGAATTATACAAGTCGTCTTAGCCTTTTCTACTGCTCTTTTGGTTTAACCACAACCTAAAAGTAGAAAATCTGTCGCTAAATATCTATCAATACGTTCCACCAGCCGCATTTAAGAACTAGCTAGTGGCTTAGTGTGTTACTAACTTCAGTTTAAAGTTATACACAAAAGTTAGTAAAGTAAAGTTAGCATAGGTATACAAAAGAACCCATTGCACAGGTTCGGCGGACGGAGGAGACGGCTAGGGTGTACTGAGCTGTCTCCTATTTAGGCCGGGGCCCGGCAGTGTCGGGCCGGCCGTCGGGGCGACGCGGTAGTATGCTACCTGCAGGTCCCACGTCCCCCCATCGTGGCGGCGGATGGTACACCGTGGAGTTTTAGTGAGTAGGAGTCTCACATAACCACTCGTCCCCCCGGGCGGGTGTGTACCCATGACGGGTTCCTCCACGTTAAAAAAAAAAAAAAAAAAAAAAGTATACAAAAGAAAGAAAGAATGACAATAAAACTGACACTATTGTAAATATTTATATACCTAGCTGTGGGAGCGAATAATAAACTGTGTAGACAATTCAGACGACTGTCGTTCCGTGTCTGCTATTGGAAAACTTCTGATATGTCGAGAGTTTTTTTTTTTAGATCTGACTACACGTTAGCCTTAGGGGTCCTGAAGCCGCTGCGGCTTTTACAGCTTCACCGAACTTGGTGATCTGTCGAGAGGCCCTCGAACGTATTTATGCCACGGTTTACTTTTCAAATGGCTTATCATTGGTGGAAGAGCGTCAATAACAAAACTGTACTGGAAATCAATATAAAAATCTAAATAATTTAAAATAATCTCATTCTACCGCATACCGTACAATGTATATCTACCACTATCAAGTTACTAAGTTTGGATTTTTCCATAAATTAATTGTAATACTAACTGGGAGCCTATTTCTATTATTAAAATTTTCCAGTTATATACCACCGTTGTCAGACAGCTAGACAAAAGAAAAGATATAGGCATAGCCAAAGTCCTTCTAATATTAATATTAAAAATTATATTAATATCGGTCCAGCTCTGGAGGAGAAAATATGCGAATATGAAATTTTGATTTCGAGTTCGAGCTGCAGTTGTCTCTCTCACTCTCGATTCGCTTGTTCCTTTATACTGCGACAGAAATAGATTTCTGATTAAACCTATTCGTGAAATGTCTTGCCGATCGCTTTTCCTCTTATCTCTAGCTTAAATGGAATTCGCGATCTACGGTATACAAGAGCAGAGGATTTATAAGTCGTTTATTTGTGATTTTCAGTAGTATAAATGATATAATTAACTGTTTAGTAATCGGCCCATACGCGTCCCATAAATATAGAGCTGCGCCAGATTAACGTGGCTCCAATTAATTCACCGCACGTAATCCGGGCCTGATATCTACAGGGTGCCGCGACACACGCGCTTGTGCTGATATTAAGGGAACACCTTTTATAGCCGCTCATTATGTTACGTTAATTTGGAATTAAACGGCGCGGGAAGGTGTGATACATTGGTTTTTTGATGTTTTAATTAAATGAACGGTGTCAGTGTAACCCTTAAATATACATTTCTTATTAATTTATTGACCCATTTAATAAATTCGAATAAAATGTAAGCGCGGTGTAGATTAAAGGAGATTATAAAAGGAACGGTGCAAAATTACATCTTCATACTAAAAAGGTAGTTATTATGTAAATTATTTTCATTTATAATAAAATCGCTAACTTTAATTCTTCTTTCGATCTCCTCATCTCTGATTCGATCAAACAATGAAATTCCATTCAGAGCTTTTCATTATCCTTTGAGTGACCTTGAGCTTCTTTATGGGTCCCATAATTAGCTCAGTACCGTTTCCAATCAACTGGCACAACACACTAGTGAAAGACTTTCGTCTTGACACACTGCGGTATCTGGGACGAGAAGATGTTACGTAGCTTTCCAAAGGCTACCCAGCCGAGTTGGATTCAACCCAGTTTGTCCCAGGTAAATATATTCATCAACAACTTTAAGCGTAACGTCTGGTCTTTACAGGAGTTGGTGCAACATGGATAAAGGTCAATATAGCCCTAAGAATTTCTGGATTTAAGTGGCAGTTGGTACAGCACGTAGCTTGTAGAACGGATAGCCAATAAGGCCAAAGAGTTCTCGAGTTTCCACCGTGTACCGGAAGACGTAGCATGGGTAGATATGATAGGTGATCCAAAGATCTGATGAAGATTGCAGGAAGCCACTGAATGCGAGCAGCATAGGACCAGTCGCTGTGGTGATCTTTGGGGGAGGCCTATTTCCAGCAATAAACTTCTTTCAGCTGAAATGATGGTAATAATAAAATCGTAAATTATCTTATAGTACGTATAGCATGCGCATAATTTGATAACTACCTATCCAATTTGATTTTAGTTTTTTAGATTAGTATAAGGCTGAACCCTAGAAAGGACAATAAACGCAAGAAAAAATTAAAAAAGTTTGATAGCCGACCCTTGGTTATTAGTTCACGTGAAATCTTCACGTAAAAGAAGTATCAGGTTCCAGGACTTAATATTACAAACACTTGGTTGGGCATTGAATTGCTGGGCGAGAGTGTCAGGTCACTCTTGCCGAGTAATTGTTTTTTGGCGTCTGGCAACCCGCGGGGTAACGGACGCGCACTTGAAAAACCAGTTGGCTACGAGTAACAGTTAAGCGCACACGCACCTCGCATTACTCTCAACGCTTCGCTTTGTGTTTAACCGCTGTGGCTGTGGCCAAAATTCACGCTACACGCTAACCCTCAGTTTTGGGATACCCGGGAAGCAGTACAACAAGGAGGTTGTTCGGTAAGTGAATTCTGATAATTCTTTCTTGGTGGTTCAGTGTTCGTATCATACCCACGGGGAAGTAGGAGATCTGGAGGACGACCAGCACGCAGATTGGTTTTTCCACCAACACTTATCTAGATAAAATTAGAATGTGAAACATCTAAATACAAAATTTCATCTACATCGTTTGAGCAATTTCCGAGAAACCAATTACAAGAATTGCTCACTTAATATTATTAGATATTTAACTCAGGCACACATTGTATAAGATAGGGTGGACATCACACTGTTAAGGTACATAAATATCTTTCGAAAGTATATATAACAGCTATAAGAATGTTTAAAAATCATTAGCCCTAATGTCGAAGCCCTTTTGCAAATTGAAATACCAGTTGTAATTAAGTTGTTAGGTAAATATTTGCAAAACTATACGGAAACCACTTAAATGTATTAAAACATAATTAATAGAAAGGTAAAGTTAATTTTAAATGTTGTCATACGCATATTATACTGTTGCCTATGTGTTCAGACGCAGTATCATAAAATTCAATTCAACAACTTTGACCTCACCTGGGGAGTCACTGTAACTCCTCTCAACAGTTTTATATGAAAAAATAAGCTGGGACTTTTTACAGCCCGCAATTTTTTTGCGGAATGAATATTTTTTACGGATTTACTTTCGTGTTGCGGTTTGAGTTGGTTGTAAATGAGAGCGATGTTTTTCGGGTAATCTTTCTTTTTTTGTCATTATTTTTATATGAATATTTTTTCAGATTTAGAAGTGTATGATATACATCCGCTTACCGAACAAGACTATCAATGCATAAGCTGTATTACCGCTCAATCTTTTCCGGTAGCTACACTTGAGAGTTTCTTTTGTCCTACCGTTTTACCATCTTTCATATAATACTAGCAAACCCGGCTACGTGTTGCTGTGCTGTTTAAAGACCATAGGAAATATTGATCTGCTCGTTACCAAACTTTACATGATCTCACCTGCTGGGCTAATATGGGGATTGTCTGAAAATTTCAACAAAATCGCTCCGGCTTATTTGGAGTCTAGAGGGAACATACATACACACAATAATTTTATATATATAAGAAGAAATAGAAGTAGAAGAATATCTATATCATAAAACAAATTAGTAGGTACAGTTAGATATAAATGTATAACACTTCTTCTCCCTTACACTTCATCACATCTAAGTAGAGTCGGCACAACATGTTTTCCCCTTCCACTCTTCTCTATCAAGTGACATTTCAGTATTCATATCTTTTATACTCATATCATTCCTCACACAATTCATCCATACCTTCTTCGGTCTACCATCTACCTTCATACATAACATTCTTCTAGTTATAAGACTTTCATCCCTTCTCATGACATGCCCATACCACGCTAACCTATTAATAATTATTAATTACCCTGCATCTTTAACTCTGTGACTGATGCATGGTGCTATTTTAAGACTTTCGCTGATATACTAATTCTTGATCTTATCCATTCCAATTACACCACACATTCATCTTAACATTCGTATCTCTAAAAATATCATATTCTTTCATCAGTCTCTTTTGTTACCTAAAACTGAGATACATTCTATACGACAGATCTTTTAATTGTTTAATATACTTTTACCTTGTGGGCATTCAAAATTGTACTAATAAATTTAAATTGTATCAAAAATTTATAAAGACGAATCCTTAAACAAATCTAATTTGTCGTCTCCGCGGTACATCGGCTATATTATCTACTTATTCTTACGTCATTTTGTATTTTACTTGTTATTTACTGGGAAGTTCGCTTCCGTTCTCTTCGAAATGAAACAACGTGCACGCCATTATACTGGATGGACTAATCATTCAGAACTTTTGCAAGTATGTACACAATATTTCGACAAAGTTTCATTACAATCTGATAAATGATTCAGAAGCGCTTAAGTGATAAACAAACAAACGAAACATTCATTTATTTCTTTAATATTTAAAATTGTACCGTATTTTTCAGAGTTTACAATAAATATGAATTTTTAATTAACTTACTTCACACTGGGAAGTTAAATTTGTGTCTACCGGTATTGTTTAAATATAGGTACGTATAATACCGTATTCAGCGCTCGGGGTGTACGTTATACATTTAATTTACTTTTCAACTTGTGCTATAAAAAGGAAGATCAGAGATAAAAAAATTCACGCTGCAAGCTAAAATGAAATGAAAACTAAGGTAAAGGTATTACATATACATATTAACTTCGGTGCGTTTTTTTATATAAACCAGAGCTGAACCGTGATTCCGAATATGGTTCCATATTTGGTCTGGAAATAAGGTTAGTTCTCAAACACACTGGTTACAGATAATAAATTGCTGAGATTATAGCTTGCGATATAAAATAGCTAAGTATATATATATACTTTATACTACTATACCTTTATAGGGCTTGTCTGTTTTATATTGGCATTAGTAGTTGGTTGACAGTAAAACAACAAATAATACTAAATTAATCATTAAAATGGAATAATCCCGACCGCAACATAAATACACTGCTATTTTTTAATTTTTATTTGATTCCACGTCGTGTTTAAATGTTGTCACTCCCACAATTAAGAAGAACCTAACAACACCTCTTATGGTAAAATCCATTAGGCGGCAATATGTCGGCTACAGAGCGTGCGTCTCCTTTTTCGCAGTCAGATAAAAACCGGTTAATTGTGAGTCGAACTGACGCAAATGTTCCTGAAAATAGTGAAAAAAGGTCTTTTCTATTTACGTAACCCAAATATGTTGTGTGGTGGGTGATATGGAATCCACCTAGCGCGAATTCAACTCGCACTAGTTCGACTCTATGTTATATCACAGGACAATTTCACACACGACTATTTTATTTTAAACTAACCATAGATTATACGAGTAGGTATATTGATTTATCATTGAAATAAAATTAAAAATTCTTTATGCAATATACGCCCTATATAAAGAGGTACTTATGAACGGTTCGGAAAACATCCCAGTGATAGTAGAAAAGAGCCCACAAGAAACTCGATCGGGTTCACCTTTTTTATTTGTAAATAATTATATTATTTCAGGGGATATCAATCATACTCATTTCAAAAATTAACTTTCTGAAGAATCATACCAGTGAACTTTCGGCTAAATAATTTACTAGGTACCCCTGCGCGACGAGGTCTTATTAAAAAGAGAATTAACGATTTCTCTTAGTATGTAGGTATATAAGTATAATAGAAGTATAAAGCAACACCAAGCGTATTATTGCAATCCAAATTCGAAATCAGTTATAACACGAAATGAATAAAAATTTGTTTTTATTAAGTATTAAAAAAACTTTTAGAATTTCCAGTCTTAATTATGTTTTATAACCAAAAGTTTTAACGTGAACTTTGGACTTAATGTTTACGTAATTTAAATAATTAGTTCCTGGGAAAAAGACTCTAGGGAAAAACTGCTGAGATCATCAAAATAAACATGAAACCAAAATAATATATGTGGAATAAAACCATACACTAATTCTTGATTCTATAACTTCTGAATGACTTCACAAATTCAGATACTATATACATAATTTATTTATTTATTACAAGAGAAACAAACAGTTACAATTCTTTATTACAAATTTACAAGAAAAAATGAAACACAAACCAAAATCAAGTTCCACAAAATCTAGCAATAAACAATACGAGTTGCTATATCACAAATAACAGTCCAAATAGTTCAGCCAAATTAAATTCAAATTAAGTTAAAAAAAAAAAAACAATTCAAATTATCTATAATATCAAAATTATAAATATTAAGAAAGAGCCAAATACTAAAAAATACAAATAAAAAAAATAATAAACTGTAATAAAGAGCATGCAAATATATCGATTTTATTAAAACACTTATCATGCGTATAACAAGATCTAAACATAAAGGTATTTCCTACATATCTTGTCTTGGTAACTGGAATATTAAAAAGGAAATGATTCCTAGCATTAAACGGGGGACATCTAAAACTAATTTCACTAACAAGGAATGGGGATTCAATATAATTTCTGAGTAATTTAAATAAAAATAGTTGATCTCTCTGTTTGCGACAACTGCAAGATATATTTGTTTTATCAAGACTATGGTTTATATTAGATATGTTAGAATCCGATTATTGGCGTTGTGGTGGAGACATTAACTACCTGACTCGACCACCCTCTCCGTCGGCAACTCAAGCATAGGTCCGTTCCTTCGGCAAGGAGCCCTTGAGCCAAGCAACCACTCTCGTCATACTGCATTCACCAGCTATCGACACACATGCACACCACTCGGGAACATAGGCTCTGTAAGGGATATTTTTTTGTCTAGTTAGTTTTAGACCAAATTGCCACACTACTAAAAACATATACGCATGTTTCCGCTTCCATACAGAAGGCAGAAACATGTATGTATATATTATATGGTTGGTAAGATAAAATTTTCTACGAATAGAAAATTTAGAAAATTAGTCAGTTCACGGTTTAATTGCAACTAAGGCCAAGCCGAAATTCGGCTGCTTTGGCACTTTTGAGTTTGTTTCTCTGCTTTTACGGCTAAGTACCTTCAGCGCACGCCCCGAAACCCCTTGAAGCTGTAAAAAAAAGCCTTCTGAGGATTCAGAGCCTTTAAGGCTAACTGTATATTTGATTGACGGAGGAATTAATTTATTTGAAATGCTTTTACTACTTCCCCTAAACAAAAAAATGTTTGTTATGGAGAATCTGAAAATGTTAAATCTGAAACTACTCGTGAAAAAAGAAGAAAAATCAAAAAGTGAAATATTGTTAACTGAAACGATAAAAGAGATGCGATCAAGCCCATAGAAACGATTGTTATTAACAACTATTTTGATTTTGTCAGTAGCGGAATGATGTTTGAATATATAATTTTAATTATAAAGAAATGGAAATATGGTATTGCTACTACAACACTTTGGAGAAAAAAATCTATAGAGATTATATCGTATACTGCTGTAAATTTTACTCTTAATTTAAAACTGAATTCAAATAACTGATAAAATAAGTTTGAAACAGTAAATTGTTTATTATGTCGAAACTATCAAAATTTACGACGCTCTCAGAGTTGCATGTAACCGGGGTTTTGATTTCGCTCCGCGAAACGTTCGCTCCGGTGTGCTTTACGAGCCGACGACACATCCGCGACGGTGCTTCGACAAATACCGATGAAACTTTATTATTAGTACGAAAGTCTTTCAATTTGACTGCACTCCCATTTTGTTCATTTCTATTTTGCATACGTTCTTTGTTGCAAATCAAATCTTCGCTTTTATGGGTGCCTATAATGAACTTTATTATTTGCTTGAATGAAATGAAATCTTTTTTGTCGCTACTTTATTAGTAAATTTTATTTGCTATTTATTTGTTGTCCTTTATTGCCTTAAAGTTTGCTTGGAGAAAATATAGCATTGACGCATATTCCGCCCGCATTTTAGTATTGTAGTTGCACGCTTTTTCATGGAGGAGATTACATCCAAATTCTACCACATATGTCCATCGCATAACTTTATATCGTCACTCAATTTCACTCAAAACATATTCCTTAGCGCGCTCATTTCCACTGTATTTATGCAACTTTCATGCATTTTCTGTTACTCTGCTTTCAATATCACTTTCACACTTTTCATCTCTAAATGCTATATCTCTAATCTCAATTAATAGAAGTCTAACTGAGCATTTGTATAGCCCTAGTGATATTGAGACTTGCTCATAATACGAAGATAACTTCCGCGTAAGTATTATATAAACAGCTACATTTCTGCATCTTCTTACCAGCAACCGACCGAGACTTCATATGCGTTAAATACAATATAAATTTTAAAATAACAAAATATATCCTATAGCACTTAAGGATAATATAGTTTCCATTAGGGAATAACTTCCTACGTCTATACTCTCACAAACTTTACTTCTTTATTAAATTAGTACAGGCAACAAAAAAGTTAGTGAGTGCTTATCGTACGTACATAAGTTATATTTCTTTGGCGTAACAAAACAAAAAATAAACCCACAATTTTTATCCCGCGTGCCAACAACATGATGAAGTTAGCCATTATTGATAATAGTGTGAATTAATTTTATAGATTTCTTTATGTAACAATAATTGAACGGTGTACAAATAAACATTGTTTTAATCAACATTTAAGTTATTTTAACATAACCAAAAAATAAGAGTTAGTAAATGAAATTCATATTATTATAATTCAACTTCATAATTTCGCACTTCCGTCAGATGATTCGCGCTCTCTCAAATGTAGTAAACACGCTAAACGTAAAACAATCACATCGTAGCTATTTGCTCCGGAATACGAAAATCTATCAACAGTGTTCCCTTTTTTATTGAAAAATAAAAGAATCAAAACAAAACTACATCAAGTAAATAGTGAATGGAGGACCAGTGATATCCACAGCTTTTAGTGCACATAAACTTTTTGTCAGTATTCTTTTCCACTTTATTCGTGGGGAAGCCATGAAATGAATACTAGATTATTTGTTTATATCTATTTTGTGCTACAAAAACTTTTATAGAACTATAAAAGTAGGAATTGTATAAACATCGTGTGAATTTAAAGTATGTTACAATTCATTATCGATAATGGCAAATCCTATATTATTTTGACACGTAGAAAAATTTGCCTGTTAATAATAATAATTATAAGAAAACATTTCAGATTTGTCGTGAACGAAAGAGATGGATGAAAGAAGTTTACATGGCAGAGATGCGAAAATTAAAATGGATGTGCTTTGTAACTAAAATGGAAAATATTAGGAAAGAGTATATCAAAGAAAGTGTAGTAATAGTGACAGACAAGTTGACGCGTAATACATTATTGGTCTAAGCATGTCATGAGGAGGGATGAATATAACAAAAAATATTTAAGTATGAAGGTAGACATGTTTAGCGTTTAACCACAATCTCAACTGACGATCACCTATAGGTGCTTGCCTACAGATTTTCAACTTGATTGTGGTAGCTAGCTAGGTGGACATTAGAAAATGTCCTATCACCATGTTTCCTTCATCGGGCGCTCAGGCTCATTGCTGGGATTCGAACCCACGTAGATCGACGCGGAGTCCGTACACGCTTCCACTGAGTCATCATTACCATTTATAAATGAATTCTAAAGCACAAATAAAACTGTATACTTGCCTAAAATCGACAGTATCTTTCCGTTTTATCATAGAATTACGGAGGGTCACCCAACGCGTACCCAATCGGAACCTTCAGCAAAACGAATGTTGTGAGAATATCCTATGTTATGGACACGTTTTCGGAGTTACAGTTATATTGAGAACTAACATTTTCTCGCTTACTTTTATTAGTATATTATTTATCGAAGGAGCCTTGAATTCTTATTTATTTATTTTGTTATTTGTGCGGTTCTTACTTAGCTTTTTCAACCCTCTTTGCTTTTCTTCATTTCTACATATTGAAATAATAACCACAATCGTTTATGTGAAATTATTGTATGCTGTTTATTGAATCTTCTTCCAACTATAAATGCAATACGCAATTATTGGATTCTAGTTCGTATTTATTTTAGTGTAAACAACGATACCTCTGTTAACTTCAGCCTCATCTCAAGTTGATAATCATCAATCAAGAACCTATAGGTTTGTTACATTAGTTGCGTTTTAGAGTCAGTTCCTCTACTACACGTAAAGTGTGACCATCAAATGAAAAAGTGGCCAAATGTTAAAAATCTATAAAGAATAAAACAAGGTAACTTTTTCATTAAGACCATTTCAATGAGCCCAAATACGACATTCCTATTGTAAGTTGGTGAGGAGTTAGGAGGTATCCTGCACATTGTGCAGTATTAATTTATGATTGCCTTTTTCTTATAATATCATTGAAGTAACAAAATAACAAGTTTCGGTTCTGTCAGACCTGAGAAAGATGCTCACATCTACCAATCAGAAAAGAGCTGATTATCTTTAAAAGGCTGAACATATTTTATTGAATTATAGTAAAATAAGCAAACCTTGATATATGTTCTTGATAACGCAAAACATACAGAATTACAGAACCCTGTTTGAAATCGATAATATGGGACGGCGTAAGCTGGCTTGATGTCTTCCCTCGGAAACAGGTCTGTGCTCCACAGTGGTACACTTAAAGGCTATTATTACTATAAAAGCATAGCAAATGAGGTAAATTGAAAGCGTGAATCTCTCAAAATTTGTATAGCAGAATCTCCAACTTTTATCAATAAATAGAAAACCTCTTTTGTCGAGCTGCGATAGGCCGAACTTCGATTGAGTTCAAGTGAACGTTCGAAAATTTGACAAAACTTAAAGATTAGATAAGAAAGCGAGTTAAATCGGATTGAAAAGTTTTCAGTCGGCACTCCTGTGAAAAGATTAGATACTTGACACAATATGCAGCGTTAGAGAAGGTTCAATGTATATTCATTCTAATTCAGCTTGAAAGAAGGCATTTAAAAAATATTTTGTATAATAAATTCTACCAACTTTTTCAATTTAGTATCATTAGTTTTTTTTTAAATTAAATATAGAATATTTCTTTATTTAGCCGTATAAATTAATACTAATCTATACTAATAAAATGATTGTTGTTTGCCATTGTGCGTGCATTATGCAAAAACTAATGGATAGATTCCTTACTCGTATTAAAAAAAAATCACGAGATTTTCATAAAACATAATTATGTAATCCACGCGAGTGGAGCCTGCGGGCACACGTGGTTATTGATAAAATCAGAACTTTAGTTATAAATGGCAGCATGCGCCTTATACGAAGCAGTGGTTATATCGCATTTCGAATATCATAATTTATTCATAGTCGCTGTACCGATTGAGGTTTCTTCTTCTTGCCCTTATTTCACGCAAAGTTACACATGACAAAACATGTTTTCCTCTTCTCCTATTACTACTGTATCTACTTTTATAGTTATATGAAATCCATCCAAACTCACACCATGTCTATACCACTCTACATATAACCCCTGATTATTTCAGGTCTTACTCTGATATAATCATTCTTAATACCATCCATTCTAGTTACGACACACATCCATCTTAACATCTTTGCTAATGCAATCTTGTTTCATTCATCTCTTTTGTTGCCGACCTCGTATTCATATATCATGACAGCTCTTATAAAGGTCTTATGTACCCTTCTATTTTAGGGGCATTTGAAGATCACATGTGATCTTCGAGACTAACTTAACTTGTTATCTAACGGAGTATGCATTTTGAAAATATTTGTACTCTGTGGCACTATTTCAATTGAGCTCTGTAAAGATCATGATTTAGTAAAAAGGTTTACGTCATTATTTATATTGTCTCCTCATCTATTTAAGCAAATGATTATTTTGCGTTCAGAAGTTTTGCATTTAATTATTTTCATTCACCTGATAATATTTATGCAAAGTAAACCCGTAAGATCTATTTCTCAAACTAATTTTACGATTTATTTTTAAACACAACTACCTTGTGCCCGCGACTTCGTTCATTTGAGAATGCTTTTGATATTCCACGAGAACCATGAGGATTAGGAGTGGGCTAATTTTCCTTAATTGCAGTTTTATTATGTTTAGACAATACAGAATAACGTAATGATAGGTAGCCGAAACCCTTCATCAAATACAGTCCATATTAATCTGAAAACGTACGAAAATCCATTAAACCATATAAAGTACACTCATTTCTTGAAACAATTCCTACGTAATTATTGAGCGTTTATGATACTATGTAAGAAACATTCACGCGCAAGTGTCAACAACTGTTTAATCGGATGAAAGATGCGCATACGAATAGACACTTTACCAAAATACCTACCGTAAATGTATCACTGCTCTTGCGAAATATGCTCCTGTGAGATAATAATAATTTAATCTCTTAGTTATACTTTAGACCAATGGTTTTCAAAGTAGGAGGCGCGAAAACATGTAAAGGGAGTTGTATTGTAGCAATTAAATCTAATTACAGAAGTAAACTCAATTTTGATATCTATATTATAGACTTTTTCGGTTGAACTCAGAATTGGATATCTTGTCAAAAACATGCAAGCTCATTCATCACATTTAGCAAATACAATATTTTAAACATGCCTACTTGCAGCCGCTTGCTGAGCGGCGGCGTGCCATTATCATTTTGGTATTAGGTTTCAGTAATTTTTTATTGTACGTTACGCAAGTTGCTAAAATTAAGTGCATGCTGTGTTTGCCTGTAATTAGTAAGTACTTTTAGCATATTTTTGTGAACTGTATGGTAGCTACAAAAATGTTGTACAACTGTTGGCTAAACTAATAAAGAAAGAAAAAAAGATGAACATACAATCTTTATTATTAACACAAATATTATGAAAAATATATGCATATATTTTAATAATATATACAGCACACATAAAAAAAGGATATAAATAATGAAACTTGTAAAGATTCGTAAATCGTTTATCCAACATCAAAAGTAGAAAAAAAAAAACTAAAAAAAAGAATGATTTAGTTAGCGAATGAGTTAAATGCATAAAATATGTTTTTAGGTGCTATTATTTTAGGGCTCAGCGTTTACAGTCTGGGCGTTAACTCAGCTCACAGAATCGGGATTAAGTTATTAAACAAAAGTTTCTAACCCTCTTACCTCAATAAAATAAATAGGCTTTAAAATATTTACATTTTAACTTAAACCTATACAAAATCCTAAATTTTGTAATTATACGAGAATCTTTGAGCAAACAATTCATTGGTATAAGCATTTTACATAATGAACAAAACACGTTGCAGAACAACGTCTCTACATTACACCAGGTGACTTGCACCAAAAAAAAATTAAATTCAGTTTAGTTGTATCAAAATGTATGCAAGTTTCATCACGATGTTTTCCTTCACCGAAAACTCAGGCCCATTGTTGGTATTCAGACTCATTTCAATGGGCCGATTAATGCCGGATCTCAATATGCCACGGTGGTTCGTGTGCACCTAGTGTATGGTGGTCGTGATCAAGCAGGACAGAATTGTCGTGCCCTACCATCCTGCGAAAACCATAACGCAAGTATGAAGAAATATCACAGGTTCGCAAACGTTTCGTACTTTATTATGTAGAGCTTTTCACAAATAAGTTTTAGAAGTGCGCCCGCAAGCGTTATCGGGTTCTCTATATCCTGTTAATGCTCGAATTTCCAAACTTCACAACTGATGCGCTCTACTTTTGTACAGTTTCAACGCGAACTCCATTTTAGGCTTTACAGTTTTTTTTTGTTCAGAGAGCTTTTAGGGTTTTATTAAATTGACAAAAAAAACTACCGTGTTCAGTAGCTTGTATAAGGGATATTTTCATTATATTATTTCTTATATTTTATAATAGTATAATAGGACGGCAAGAATGTTAAATATGTTATGGTATAAAACCATTACCAGACCTGTCTTGTATGCATGGATCTGAGTGTTGGGCAATGAAAGAGATGGATGAAAAAAGATAACATGAGGTAGAGTTGTAAATATTAAGGTAGATGTGTGGTGTAGATAGAATTGATAAGATTAGGAATTAATGTATCAGAGGAAGTGTGAAAAAACACCTGAAGACGCTAGTTCTTTTTTTATTGTTCAAATTATTATTTTTTACTTACCTACCTACCATGTGCAAAGCAGCATTGGAAAAGGACGGAAAAAATGGGACTCACCCTGGGCTGCGCTCCCTGTTGTCTCGCTCTTCCTCCACTGGTACACAACACCAAGTTCTCTAAACACTTTAAGTAATTATCAATGTATTTTAATTAATATAAATGAATGACTTATGTCGGATGTCGGTCGGACGTTCGTTGCCTCGCGCAATGCCCACAACGAAGTGAAGTGTCGTACATACCACAGGGTGGTGGGTGGAGGGGGACGGAGAGTAAGGCAAGAATATTCACGTTCAAGGACAGGATGCCGCTTTGCACAATTCTAGCCTAAACATCCCCCCGGGCTTGACAGGATATAGTCCTTCAAGATTAAGAAGTAAAAGTTGTATTTATTTCAATTTAAAAATGAGCCATACCATTGCATGAACACATATTATTATTACGTAACTTAGGTAGTAATTTATTAACAATCTAATATTTAATAACTTAACGATAAATTTTGTGGACTGTAAGTTAAAAATGAAAATGTTATTATTGGTTGGGTAATGGAAAAACCTTCACTACGGGTCTGCGGTAGACTCCAGATTTAGTCCTGACATCTACAACGCGTGGAACACCATCTTTTCCGGGAAACAACCGTTCTATGATACCCAGTGGCCAATCCAAAGGAGCACTGTTCTCTGATTTAAGCAGTACAACAGCACCCTGTTGGATATGAGCATTAGATGAGAGCCATTTATTTCGGACTTGCAAAGTGTTAAGGTATTCGACCTTCCACCTTTTCCAAAAAGACTGCACCAAATGGTCAATAATGCGTTTCCGTTGAAGTAGTGTGACCCTCTTAGTGCTCAAATCCTCAGAAGGTAAGGACTTTAAAGGCGTCATTACCAAAAAATGAGCGGGAGTCAATGCCAGCGGTTCAGATGGATCGCTACTTAGCACTGACAATGGGCGCGAATTTAAAATGGCCTCAATTTGAGTGAGGACAGTATTCATTTCGTCGCCAGTTAATAATTGAGAACCTACGATTTTGGCTAGATGATTTTTGATGCTTCTAATATTACCTTCTCATATGCCTCCAAAATGGGGGGCAGAAGCTGGGTTAAATTTCCACTCTACGCGGTTATCTCGTAACTCGTTCGCAAATTTGTCTTTGTATTGTTCCGACTCTAGTAATTGATACACGGAATTAAGATATGTCTTTGCACCTATAAAGTTTGTTCCATTATCTGAGTAAAGAACTGAGACAGGACCGCGGCGAGATAAGAATCTTCTGAGCGCGTTTAGAAAGGAATCCGTGCTTAAATCTGTTGCGAGCTCGATGTGTACTGCCTTAGTGACAAGGCACACGAACAAGCATAAGTACGCCTTTTGACTTCGCACTCCTCTGCGATGGTACGGTACTATATACAACGGCCCTGCATAGTCAACACCAGTATGGCAGAATGCTTTCGCTTCATTAACCCTACAAGCTGGTAAATCCGCCATTATAGGTGCCTTATTTTTAGGGTTGACCTTGAAACAAATAATGCACTGTCGTATACGCTTACGTACAATGTTACGCGCGGACAGTATCCAAAATTTTTGTCTTAATAACGACATTAGCAATTGGGGACCTGTGTGTAGGTATTTCCGGTGGTAATAGTCTATAATTAAATCGACAATGTGACCTCTATTAGGTAATACTATAGGATGCTAACTGTCATAGCTTACTTCCGCATTGGACAGACGACCACCTACCCTTAATAATCCATCCTTTAAAAAGGTATTGAGCTTTAGAAAAGCTGGCGGTAACTTTCCACCATTTTGAGCAATTTTAATCTCATTACTAAAGTACAACTTTTGTAGATCCTTAATAACAGCTTCCTCAGCCCGATCTAAGTGACTAATTTCAAACTTTCGCGACAATTTCTTAATAAATCTAAGCACAAACAACGTTATTCGAAGTAATTTAGGCCACGAAGAAACGCGAGCGGCAAGTTCACAAAAGACCGGCAATGTTGGAGGCGTGACGCTTATAGTGGATAGAACATTCACCTTTATTTCAGGTATTTCTATGTGTACACTGGCGGGATCGAACCGTCGAAATGGCCATTCATCAATTGGTAAGTGTGCAAATGGAGGTCCAGTAAACCAAAGTGGGTGTTCTAGCAGCTGAGCTGGAGTAAGACCTCTGGACACACAGTCTGCGGGATTATCTTTCCCATTAATGTGATGAAAATGACAAGGATCTAGATCATCATGAATTTTTGCGACCCTATTAGCGACAAAAGTCTGCCAACGTGTAGGACATGAATGGATCCAGGCCAGAGCCACAGTACTGTCCGTGAATGCAAGAATGTTTGCTAGTTGACAGCGACCAGAGTACGTCGTAATAACTATGCGTATTAATTTAGCAAGAAGTAAGTTGGCACAGAGCTCCATTCTAGCGAGGCTGATAACAGTTTTTGAAGGCGCCACCCTCGACTTAGCGCAAACTAAATTTATCACCGAACGATTTTCGTTTGGTAAATAAACTTGTAAATATACAACTCCACCGTAAGCGCGTTCAGAAGCATCAGCAAAACCCACTACCGATATTATGCAATTATCATTGACGCCGATGTGTCGCGGTAATCTTAATTGTTTCAACAAGTGCAATTCCGAATGAATTCTATTCCATAAAGATATTATATTAGCAGGAGGACATTCATCCCATCCAACTTTGTTTTCCCATAAAGATTTAATAATTAATTTTGACAATAGCGTAACTGGAGCCACGAAACCCATTATGTCCCATAGCCGGGCAATAGTGGACAGTATTTTTCGCTTGGTACATTCCTTTACTTTAGAGTTTGCTAATAATCTGCGCTCCAAAGACACGTACCTACGCTCGGCCGAGTGCATGGAATCTCCTAACGCAGAGGTGTCTCCCTTTAATGGTAGTGAAACAATAAATCGACCAGTCATGTCGCGGTGCGTGGTGTCATTATAATATTTCTCACATAATTGCTCGTCTTTAGATAAATAATTAGGTACATTAGGTACCTCTTCCAGCTCAAAACATCGATTCATGCAGTGTTCGATTGACTCATCATTTATAGTAAGATAAGTGCAGAAACTATCACATACAGGGTCAATGACCTTCGCTTGACCTACTATGACGTAGCCTAATAAGGTCTCAATCGCCACGGGTTCGCTCGAGCCTCGAGTTATTGTTCTCGGACGCAGGATGCGCGCGAACAAGTCACTACCGATTATAAGATCAATGCCTGCAGGTGTGTAATAATTATTGTCAGCTAAGGGAATATTATTCAAGTAATCTAAGCACGCAGCGTCCACTTTCGCGGTAGGTAACTCGTTGGTGATGCGATTTACGATCACCGGTTGAATTGTATACCTAACCGAATCATCGATACGTGAACGAATGGTCAGGCAGGTTGTCCCTACAACAGGATTACTGACATCGCCTACACCTGACACATATTTATTTTGCGGCTCATATATTTTTAGTTTCAAACGTTTACAACATTCCGTAGTTATTAAATCTCGTTGAGACGCACTATCAACTAACGCGCGCAAGACGAATATATTGCCATCTGCATCGAGCGCGTTGCACAGCGCAGTGACGAGCAAGACGGACGATGCGCCGACCGAGCGATCTGTCGCGGTGGTCGCAGAGCACGAGCCAACCGCGCAAAGCGATACGGATGCGGCAGGGCCGCACTCAGGCGCGCCAGCCGTTGTCGTAATAGAGTGCCCGCTTACGTTGACCCCCGAAGTATTTTTACGGACAGGAAAATGCAGCAAGCTATTATGAGGTTTTCTACATTCGTTGCAACGTCTGGAATCCTTACAATTTTGAATAGTGTGTGTACTATTTAAGCAATTCACACATAATTTATTATTTTTAACAAAGTTAAAACGATCATTAGGAATCATTGTCAAGAATTTACTGCATTTTAATAATTGAAAATGGTCATTAAGCCCACAACAAACACAGTTCTTTGACTCCTGTATATTTATAAATGTTTTCACATTATTATTAGAAGAACGTGAATTCATTTGTCCGACCGACGATATAATATTATTTTTACGCGACTGAATACTGCCCACTCTCATACTTGTACTTGAGCTCGCCACATTATGTGCTCGCTGTAAAATATGCGACTGACTTCGTGTGAAATTAATAAAGTCTAAACATTTCGGAAATTCAGTGAGTTCGCTGTATTTTAATTCGAATGCTTTGACAGTCTCTAAGCCTACCTTTTTACACGCAATGTGTATAAAAATGAAATCTTCTAAACTGTCGATATTTAGCTGTTTTAACGCGAGATATAGAGACGAAAATTGGTCAATAAATTCTTCTACCTCCTTGGGTGAATTATTTTTTACCGCGGCTAAATTAATCAACCTATCCAAGTAGGTAGTGGCTAATATTCTTTTGTCATTATATTTATTTATTAACGCATTCCATATAACGGTGTAATTTTCAAGCGTAGGTAAAATACCTTGACATATACCTAGGGCTTTCCCTTTTTATCTACCCAACAAGTACTGGACTTTGTCACCGTCTGTGAGATCAGTATTTTCATGAATGGTTGCTTTAAAAGTCTCAAAAAAGATAGGCCATGACTCATTATCGCCATTAAACGAGTAGAGTTCTAATCGAGGCAATTTTAATGAAGATTTTTCGCATTTTACCCTTACGTCACGACTCGCATTTTGAGTATTTTGTGACGTCAATTGATGCACTTTATATTTAATTTTGGTGTACAATTGATCGAACGAAATAACTGTGCTATATGAAGGATCAGAACTGTCTACTGATGACAATTGAAGGTCATTGTATTGTTCGACCGTGGTCAGAAACTCTTCACGAAATTTGTCTATAGTAAAACACTCCGATAAAAAGTTTTCTATTTTTTGCTCATCATTTCCTACATGCACAATTAAATCGAAGATAGTTTGTATTCGAGCAAACAAAGTCGATATTTTAATCTGCAATTTTTTGATATTGCGTTCTTGCACGGTAGGAGGCATTTTATTTTACTTTATTATCCTAAAGTGGACTAAATAACACTAAATATTTAATTATTCGGATCGTTTGGACCAACTATGAAGACGCTAGTTCTTTTTTATTGATGAAATTATTATTTTTTACTTACCTACCTACCATGTGCAAAGCAGCATTGGAAAAGGACGGAAAAAATGGGACTCACCCTGGGCTGCGCTCCCTGTTGTCTCGCTCTTCCTCCACTGGTACACAACACCAAGTTCTCTAAACACTTTAAGTAATTATCAATGTATTTTAATTAATATAAATGAATGACTTATGTCGGATGTCGGTCGGACGTTCGTTGCCTCGCGCAATGCCCACAACGAAGTGAAGTGTCGTACATACCACAGGGTGGTGGGTGGAGGGGGACGGAGAGTAAGGCAAGAATATTCACGTTCAAGGACAGGATGCCGCTTTGCACAATTCTAGCCTAAACAACCGGCTTTCGAGCGTAGCTGCCGGAACTCACCTAGTCGGTGCTTGGCGATACAGTTTCAACTTGAGTGTGGTAGCCAGCCAGGAGGGCATTAGGAAATACCACCATGCTATCGTTGCATCACGATGTTTTCCTTCATCGAAAACTCAGGCTACTTGCAGGGGTTCGAACTCACGTCGATCGATCCGTAGTCCTTACACGCTACAAAGCAGTCATCATTCATTCATTTATTTATTTATCTCAACACTTACATAATAAACACTAAAACAAGTAAAGAAAAATAGACAGCGGACATTGTTTAGTGCTACTATAATTAAAAGTGTAGATTACATGATAAATAGAATTTAACGAGTAGCAATAAACAGAAGAAAGCAAATTCAAAGATAACAAACAAATAAACAACTTAAATTGTAATAATTGGTAAACTACTCGGTCAACATTACTCTTCTAACTGAGCAAAATATTTCTTGCTTCAGGAACGTCATCATGTAAAATGGTTCCGGAAACCCTACTCACCCCAGGAATACAACACAAGGTTATTGGGCTGTGATATTCTGTAGGGTGAAGGTATTTCACCAAATTCAATTTAAATTCTAGTTTAATTTTGGCTTTCTTCGTCTTTCTCTTTTGATTATTTATTTATTTTTATTTTTATCCAATAACTATGTTCATTCACCATTCTGGTAAAATAACGCGAATAGAATATTTTTCTAATTATCCGTATAATTTTCAAACATAGCGCTAAAAAGATGGCGAAATGCATATTATTAGTTATTATTTATAAATCACTTCACTTGGACACAATACATTATACTAATATCCGCGATCGATCTTTCGCCGTAACAGCAGCACGACTGTGGAATTCGCTTCCTGTCAACATCCAACTAGCCAACTCTCGGGATTCCTTAAAGTATTCTCTACGTAGATTTTTCTTGGAAAAGTTAAATATCTGCTTTTTTTTTTGTAAATATTTTATGCACACCTTGTATATAATATACCTTTCTCTTGCTCTGCTGGAAGACTAGTAGAAAATGCTTTTTAGCATTAAGTCCTCTAATTGTTTTTATATGTATATATAAATATTTATATTATACTTATAATATATATATATATTCACATATACGTATAATGCCACGAGAAACTACAATTCCACTTAGTACAGGAACATTAATATCTACATGGGCGCCTCGCCGTCACAAATATTCATGCTAATATTAAAAATTCGAAAGTAAATCTGTCTGTCTGTTACGTTTTCACGCCTAAACCGCTCAACCAAATTTGCTAAATTTTGGTATAAAGCTACATTAGTCCTTGGAAAAGGGCATAGGCTACTTTTTGGATCGAAAATAAAACTTTAAGGGAGGAAAATAAGAGACGAAAGTTTGCAAGAAGAAAATGTGGGAACACTAATGTGCGGTTGTTGAAATGACATCGGTTTCCACATGGTTTCGGCGTGTTAGATTTTTATTGTCATATAATTGCAATACCATGCATACATACATTGTTAAAACTATATATGATTTTATTTGGATTTATCGTGTTCCGAGGTCAGTTGGTGTATATGCAGTAATATAGCGGGGTAATAGGAATCGCGACCACCATACACATAGTGTTAAACCCATCAATTATTTTATTGGTTTGTCGTGTTCCAAAATCAGTCTGTGTATATCCAATAACAGGCAGACGAAGTCGCGGGTTCCAGCTAGTCAGCTTTATATACTACCGTTGAGGGTTCTAACATCCATTCGTGTAGTCGACGTTGCTGGTAACAACTCTATCATCGTTAGTATTAAAATCAAGGAAATTCAAATGAAAATAACTTAAAAGTTCTTAATAATTATCGAAAGAACTTAAATTATACTGGATTAAACAATTAAATAAAACATCGGTTGTACAAGACTTTGACAGAGATTTTTTTTTAAACATAGATATTAATTAGGTGGCGTTTAGTATGTAGTATCTATGGTTGAACTTATTGTAATAAAATTTCTTTGTACAATTTCAGTTTAACACAAAACGAGCCCCGGCAACGAGACGTGACTGGGAATAATTATTTGACCCGTAAAAATTAAATACCTTACACTTTGTTATTTATAAAACATTAAACGAGAAAAACGAGTTTGTTTTGTAAAGGAACCTCAGTTTGGGGTTCGATAAAGTAAGAGCCAATTAAATAATAAATCATTTTGATTATTCGTGTCATATATTTTTTAATACAAAAGACCCATTTCATCAACCATATGACGAGCATACAATACCAACATTTATAGTGAGAATGTTACAGTATTCATAACTATAACTACGTCTCTAGTTGTAGTTATAAATACTGTTTCTAACCAATGTGCTTCATTCACCAGAATAAGAGTTAAATTGAATAAATCTGTTTGTAATGTCAAATATATTTTTTTACTAAATTTATATGAAACTATAAACGGTACCTATAACAAAAAAAAAACATTTTTTTTTTTAATTTGTCGTCTGCCTGTCTCAGGTAACATCCGAAACGGATGGACTGATTTTGACGGGACTTTCACAGGCAGATAGCCGATGTAATAAGGAGTAACTTGGGCTATTTTTGTGAGGGTTTCGAACAAATAAAAAATAAATTGGTAAAACGACGATTATGGGGCGCTCAAAGGGCTTATGCTGAATAAATCTTAAGAGATAATATTATCTCTTACAGTTTGGTAAGATCTAAATATCAAATTAATTTAGTACATAACGTAGATATTAACACGACTTTTAAAAAAGTTAACGAGAGCATATGCCTATCTTCTAAGGATCACCCACAATAATCATTTTTATCTTTATTATAACCGGGAGCGGGATTAGCACATTTCACGCGTGTGCCCGATCGACGGCATTCTGAAGTCCACACGAGCGCAGCCGCGGGCACAGATAGTTCAATGATGAAAACCGAGCAGTATCATTTAATAGTTGACTTTTTTTAATAAAAAGAATAAACCGATATACCTTTAAAACCGTTTTTTGTAATTAGTACAACATTGGCTCTGATAATTTTAATTAGTTTGGGAAACTAATAAAAAAACTAGGAACAACACAAAGAAACACATCGCCACTCCCATGTTAGAGGACTTCATTGCAAAAAAAAAAAAAAACACATCTGTAGGTACAGAAATGTTACAATATACAAATTTTGACTCTTGACAATAAAGAAAATAATGCTTCTTCAAAATAAAAACCTTTTTGTGCCGCCACAATAATTCCTCTGAAAGACTGTTAAAATAGGTTTATTTTTCTAAAGAGTCAGTCTTAGCACTTAAGATATGTTTATGTAACGCCTTTATCAAGCAGACAAATGTCTTGCCTTTGGGCTTTGTGTTTTCCGACATAAAATTCTAATCTCTTTCGTCCGTTACCCTATTTGTTCACGTAATATTATTGCAAATTATTTCTATATAGATGAATAATAATTAAATTTTGTAACGCTGTTATAATTTGTTAATGGCGGCAGCTTTAAAACCATTTAACTATTTGACTGTGGAAACCTGTACTAATATTATATAGCTGAAGAGTTTGTTTGTTTGAAAGAAAAGACATTTATTCGTTACAAACACAAAACAAAAAAAAATTGTAGGAAGAAAAAAAGAAACAAATTTGGTTGAATACGTTAATCTCAGGAAGTAATGGTTGTAATGAAAAAAATGTTTTAGAGTTGGATAGCCCATTTATCGAGAAAGGCTATAAGGCTACATAATATCACGCTACGACCAATAGAAACGGAGCATCAATGAAAATTTTTTGAAAAAACGGGGGAAATTTTTTCATTTTGAGAGCTTCCACTGCGTGCGCTGCGAGAATGGTTAAATTTATCCAAAAAGTATATATAACGAAATTGATTGCCTTAAAAAGTTCTAAAGAAAAATCCGGGGCAGCATATGGGTTTCTTTTAAGATTTACTCAATATAATTTTTTTATGGTAATAAAATTTCTTATAAAATAATGAATTATTTGCGAAGGTGTTTGTTACATGGTATTAATCCTTATCAAAATAAATAAGTTATTCATAACAAGTATTTAATTATGACCTTATCTTTCACTTTACTGTAATTGATTTAAACGAATATCTTAGGAATTACGAATATATTAGCTTTAAAATAACTCGGCAGCAAAATAATGATCTAGTATTGCGAACGCATTTTTATTATGCAGAATAATGTAGGATGCGGGCGGTACATATAATACAATGCCTACGACCCACTCTCTCTAACCCTTTCTCTCTTTCTCTCTCTCTTATATGACGTAGACGAAGTTGCGCGGGTCAACTAGTAATGTATATTTTTATAAAAATAATAATTAATATAACTCGTACGAACATTTGCACATTATACATATAAAATGTAAACAATTTAATAGCTTTGATTTGAGTTAATTAGGTTATTGATATATGGCGCCTTCTACATGCTAGTTCGATAGAAATGCAATCAATTTATAAGCTTTCTATATTTAAAATAATTAGTAAAACAATTAATGAAAACATTAATTTTTAACTATCTATCGTCAATAACAAAGAAAATAAGCTTTAAAATTATGTATGAATCATTAATATTTATAGGGATTTAAAGAAAATATAGCGTTACCAGCAAAAACATCTTTGATTAATAATAATAATATCTGGGCGACCGAGCTTTGCTCAGTGTCTTACAAAGAACACAAAATTTCATCGAAATCGTTGGAGCCGTTTCCAAGAAACCAATTACATATACATATGTAAAATAATTGGTCACTTTATATAAATAAGATAAAGAAATTATATAAACAAACTAATTAATGGTATAATTAGAAATGTATAGATAAATACTTTGAGTAAACAAGTTAGAATACTAATGATACTAAGTGAAAATATTCCACCTGGTTTGTGGGGGGGTGGGGGAGGCGCAACGAACCACACATACATTTTCAATAAACACATAATATACTGGAGTTTACAGCATAAATATTCGTCAATTCACTGACGTCGGCAGCTGCTTTTGTTGAAGGTTCACCAGAAACAGCCGTAGGCACAAGTTATAAACACTTTGATATTATTATATTTTCTCTTTTATAATTTACTAACTGTGCCCGCGGCTTCACTCACGTGGACTACAAAATGTCATCGATCGGGCACATGCAAGAATCTTGCTCCTCCGCTCCCGGTTATTTTAAAGACATAAATGTTTATTGTGGGTGTTCCTTAGAAGATAAACATTACATACTCTCAGTGACATTTTTGTAGGTCTTTTAAATGTCTATAATTATGTAGTGCATTATTTTAATGTATCTCTTATGGTTTACTCAGCGTAAACCATTTAGGAGCCCCATTTGATTCACCATGACCAGGATTTTTTTTAATTTGCGCGCAATTCTATTCCTTTTTCTAAAGTAAAAGTAGCCTTACTTACTTCTTATAACATCAGCTATCTACAAATGAAAGTTGTGTCAAAATCGGATCAATTGTTTCGGATAATACCTGGAATAAACAGACAGATAGACAAATTTTTTTTTTAAATAGGCGTTTTTTTAGCAAAAATCTGTGATTTTTACATTACCAACAGATAGTGTTATTTTATTAATTGTATAGGGTAAACAAATTGCAGCTAATAATTTAAAGTTATAATTTTTTTTTTCAATATTTCATAAATAGGTATACAGCAATAATCATTCTGGATATTCAAAATACTTTTTATGGTTATCAATTAACACGTAACGTAATAGGACTGCTATTTCAAACGAAAGACTATTATAAACTACTAGCAACTACTCTTGACATCGCTCACGTCAATTAGAGTAGAAAAATTAATAACATTAAAATATAGCGAATATACAGCCCGAATGTAGCTTTTTATACTTGAAAGAATTTTAATAATAGAATAAATTCCCAAAGATTACAAACATACAAATAACATTCTATAAAAATATTTATTTTACCTCTATAAAAGAGTAGTATAAATAAAGAGAACAAGATAAATCTCAGATGGTATGCTGAAAGCAAGCAGAAAATTTTTCAGGTAACCAAAATTAATCCAATCAGATGTAAAGTATTGTTATAACGTAGATAATAAAAATTCGTCCGTTTTAAATTATCGCTATCGCTCATACTTTGCCCCAAGCGCTGCGGTGAACAGCTACCCCCCGCCTCACGACATTTCCCCGACAATACCCTGCCTTTGGGGAAATATTTTATCTTTCTTCATAAAGAAAGCCAACAATAGTGGAGTGATGTATACGCGAAATAAATGTCAAACGATCGCTCAATGTTCTACATAAAACACATTTAGAAGTCAGTGTTAATAAACATTTCAGAAAAATTGCTTCTACGCCCTTCAAATATAATATACATAATTTAAATTTTATGAGAAATAACATATATTAGATTTATTTTCATATACGACCTGGTAAGTTGCTTTCTAACATACGAAAGGAAAAAGCAAATTAGTTTTGGTATGCTAATAATATGACATTTTAACAATAAACATATTTACAGGCATGTAATAATGTCACAAAGAAAATTCCTTTTCATTTCATGTATCATGTAATATTTTTTTCATAAATTAACTTTACATTATGTATTTTCTTTTTAATAATTTAAATACGTCTATATATCTCGAAGCTAGATGTTGATTAGTTTTGTTGCGGAACCGTGCATTTGGTTTCAATACAAGTCCGTCTGTATTCACTTACGTTGTAGCTTTATCCAAAATATTTAAAACTCAAATCGTAACAGTGAATATTGATATATATTCCTTCACCTAATATTGCAGTAATTTAGAATTCTATTATATTCACTATATTGGTATTTCTCAATTTACAATACTATAATTCTTAGGCTTTACCATAAGTATCTTTTAATTTTACACATATACCTTATAATTATTATGCTTCACTAAGTATTATTTATTATTAGTTTGCTGTTATTATCACAAAATATATCAGTGATATGGAGTTCTTTAAAAATAAATTGAAAACGCCTCAGCATAATAAGTTGTATTCCTTTATGTATGTATAATGTTGTTCAATAACTCTATATCATGGGAACTTGTTTTCTATCGTTCATTTTAGAATTTCAATTAGAAGACTCAAAATTAGTCCTAGTTTGATAATCATCATTTTTTCTAATAAAAATTCGTATTTTTTTAAATAAAATAAAAATGAATCGGTAAGAACCAGTTTGTTTTTAACAAAAAGCCTATTTAAAAATTTATTCATTGCTATTTCTACTTAATTTAAAATTATTTTCAACCTTTGTATGTCCACAGAAGTATGTGTATTAGACACGTTTTGTTCAAAAATACATGAATATCTAGATTTATTAGGTCGTTAGAATAAAACTCTAACACAAACAATAAAGTTTGTTAAATCCAATATTTCACAAACCGATAACAAATTCTGGAATTTTCTCGCGACATCAAAGCTTTAGGTGTGATAATCTTCCACAATCAACCCTTTCTAAAGCGTAACAATACAAAAGCCAACCGGAGTTTCGGTATTCCCTATCTAAATTGGACAATTAGAGCTCTTTTGTCATTTAATTGTTTGTCTGTCCGGAACAACGCTCCGCTCCGCTGCAAAATCATAAATAATTACTGGCTTAATGAAGTAAATGAATTTTAGGGTAAAATAAAAAGAAAATACGACGGGCTTAATGCTTTTTTGTGTTCGCAGAGCCGCAATGCCTGTAATAAATTGGTTGAATTTAGAAAGGGTTGAGATAAACGTGTGTATTGCTTTTGTGGAAAGGTTTGAAACAACCATTAAAACCTGATAAAAATCAAATAAGTTGTAAAGTGTAATTAACTACAAATATGATTAAATTATTAGAAGGGTTTTTAGCTTACCATTTGTAATTTGCGATGTAGTTTATAAATCACTTGCGCTTTTTCCGCGGCTTCCTTCGCATCATAGTTGAGTTATTTATGTTATGTGTAATATAATGATATTATGTTTTTATGTACCATTCTCATCCGTTTTCATGTATCTTTAAAAATTAGGAATTTACATACAAACAAACTTTCATCCCTTTTTTCACCACCTTAAAAGGGTTAAATTTCCAAAAAACCCTTAATAAGTGCTCACCTAAATTATAAAAGGAACCCGAATGCAAATTTTCATATCCAAGTCCGGTGAAGCTGTAAAAGCCGCAGCGGCTTTAGGGTCTCAAAGGCTAAAAGTGTAGAAAGATCTAAAAAAAAAAAATTCATTATCCAGGCCTCAGAAGTTTGGGCTGCGTGTTGATATGTGCAGTCAGTTAGTTAGTTATCCTTTCATGCGCGAGTATGTAGATGATCACACCTTGTTGCTGTTCAGATAGGCAGAAAGACTAGAACCACACTTATCCTTTTTTGATAGTGATTGTATTCATTATCAGTAATCAAGAGTCTGTAAGACGTCGCACGTAGCTTCATAATTAACAATTTTTTTTTCTTTACACGTTTGGCCTTTGGTCACAAGCTCGCCAGATTTTAAATGAGGATGTGTCCTAAGATTAACACACTAAGCCTAGAAGGAAGACTAGCTCTCAAATGCATTAGGCGGAACACACTTGCAGGTATGTGGTAATATATTTTCAGCTTGAGGGTGACCATGTTACGGTTTCATCACGTTCTTTTCATTTACCGAAAGCTCAGGCTTATTGTAGGGATTCGAACTCAGGTTGATCGACGCGGTATCCATATACACTGACCCATCATTGCTTTACAATATTTTCGGTTGGCATTTTATAACTACCTTAATATTAGATATGTATCGAATTAGCGGACTTCCACGTTATATGGATAGTTCATTTCAGTCTTAAACTACCAGATACACAATTCTTCTGAATTTTGTCAAATTCTTCCTATTTGTTCATATATCACATCTGCGCCAATTCCATACAAATTTAGCACTTGTACATATCTGTTTATTAGTGTATCTGCGTGTTAGTGTGTGCTCCCAAATGCATGAATCGATTTAGATTTTCTTTTGTTTTAAAAGTGATTCAAGAAAATCTGTTCTGCCGTTTGAAGATTATCAGCACTTTTCTAGTTGATAAATAGATATGAGCATCTTCCACTAGTCTGGTCGAGTATAATTAATTTGGTATTCTGTTACTCAAATGATATTAGAAGTAGATGGTAACCTTGATATGCATCATTTGGGTTCTGCCCAATTCATCACCCACCACCTTACAGAATTGTTATCGTGTTTGGGCTCTATGGAATAGTCTCAATGAACACGTAAATATTTTTTTGAGGTTTTAATCTTTTTAGAACTTTGTTATTCAAATATTTTGCAATTTTTGAATGTATAGACAATTACTTTTATGTCAAATTGGGATGACCCAAGAGATTAATTGAATTCTACAATCGCAATTTATAAACATTTTTGATCTCGTCTAACACCAAAAGACTTGTCGGCTCCATAACTTTTATTAAAGATTTATGACGACGACTCCTTCTTTCACATGAAAATAAAAAAGAAGACGTAAAACGTTCACGAAATAATAAAGTTGATGCCAGGGGCCTTTCCTGTGGCGACACGGCGACCTTAAAATTATGATAATGGGAAAAGTAAGCAACACGGACGTGCCTCGAGTTTGGTCATAAATTATTAATATTTCGTGTATATCAGTGTTGCATTCGTTTTCCTATTCATGAAGACTGTATTCGTTATGTCAACACTTTATTTTTGGAAAGGGACATATGATATTTCCCATAAGGTTAAGGTTCATAACTTATTATTCTGAAGCTAAATTATGTATTACGAAAGTTATAAGTTAAAGCAAATAGGACAAGATGTTATAATTTCCATGATTTCTTTAAGTTTTGAATCGTTATCGTTATGGGTATCTTCCAAAGTTCTGATCGAGTCGAAATTTAGTACTCTGTTACTTCAATGATATTAGAAAAACGTTGTAACCTTGAACTGATACTGCAGTTTCATTTGAAATCTGCCCAACTTCTCACCCACTTACAGTAGAGGTATCGTGTTTGGGCTCATTAAATAATTTAATAAATAGGTCATTTATGTCGGGGTTTTTTTAAAAATTTTAAATTTACCTTGTATTTGAAAACAGGAAGATGTAATGGTCCCAATTACTTTTTCTTTTCTTGCAGGCTTGTTTTATTCAAACAGATTATTTAATTCTCTTATGAATCCATCCCATCTATAGGTACCTACTTACTTAAGAACATAAATGTTTTAAATTCCAAATATAATAAATATAAATATTTTATAATTTCCTGGTATGTAATATTGTGCAGTTTCATATAAACAAAGTTCGTTCGTTTGCGTTTTTAGCAAACGGATAAAGATAATAATAAACTAGTTCATAACAAAATTAGGGTTGACTGTAACTAGAGATGTTGTTTAAAGTTTTCCTTGCGTCTGTGCATTCGTGTTTCGCCTGTCATGGCATCGCGGTAGCTTTAGTATTAAAAAGTAAAAATTGCATTGTTTGCTTCGGGCGCTCGTAGCGTGGTGGTGTCAACTTTGCGCAGAAAAGAAGGCTTTTATTTGAAACTTTTGTGGCGGATCCTTTGTTGCCGAGTACGCTTTATTCAAAGTGTATAGTGTTGTGAAGCTACTTTATATGTGTAAACTATTTTGAGAGGTCAAATCACAAGCATCTTGTTAAAATATTTTATTTAGTACCTTTTTAATAAAATGTCGAAGAAATTCAATCAGCATGTTGTTCGATTTTCACCCCCTAATTACGTATTTCGCAAGCAAAGGGTGATACCAGAAATCGCTAAACATTGACTTTAAAAAGGCAAATTCATACTGCTTACAGGCCATAATGTACCAAATATAATTTTCTCTTGCAAAATACTTAATTAGGGAGCCAGACAGTTGATAATATTTTTGGTTGACCAGTCCTTTCCTCTTGAAGTTCCTCTCTAGTTTACCTAAAAAGCCAATTATTTAGTATTTACGCTGTTGTGGGCCAGAGTACCTAGGTTAATTTCGGTGTTAATATATCTATACTTCTATTTTTTTATGTTCTTTTAAAATAGGACTACCGTTGGGAATAATGTTTTCTTTTAAAATACTTTTTTTTTTAAGTTAAAATAATAATTACAAAAAATGCTTCTCTCTTCATTCCTGATAAAATTAAAATAAATTTTAGGGAAGTAATTAAACGTATACACTAGCTACACTTCACGGTTTCACTCTTGTTAAATTTTTTAGATTCATCTCTACGCCGCGCCGTCATCTCACCCGCATATCTATCGTTGTTATAACTTCCAGTACTTGCCTACAGCTTTCCAAATTGCTTGGCTTTCATGGTTACTGCTCCGCTACTAAGGGTCGTAGCGTGAAGTTATATAATATATAACCTTCTTCAATAAATATGCTATGAAATCAAAAAAGAATTTTTGAAATTTGACTGATAGTTTAAGAGATTACTGCGCTCAAACAAACAAACACTAAAGTTTTATATTTTTATATGGGGGCATATGAATAGCAATATCTAGACACAAGTTATTTTAAAAAGTAGACAACAAGAAGAAAACCTGCAGTTACTTGGTTTCTTTTCTGCGAGAAATATTATATCAAGTCAGTACCAATTTGGCAGCTGTTCGAATAAATAATTACGTAAAGTTTGTGACTAATAATAGGTAATAAATTTTCGTAGAGTTTTCACTAATTCTGTTATAAATTACTTAAAATATGACAAATTTCTATATCTGACCTATAAGGATGTTCAGCCTATTTTCAAAATTTGAGTGTATGAAGGTAGTTTTAATAACACGAGTTTATTTGATGATTAAGTAAGGGGTAACTGCAATTATTAGAGTAGACAATTCTTAATATAGCATATCAAACCAGGAATAACAGAAGCTTATATAACAACAACACATTTTGTTCGACATATCCGTATTTTAGGAATTTCTCGACCATCCAGCGAGTCGGACAGTTTTTATTACGTTTGATTGTTATTTTAACTTACTGGACCAATTTCTGTTTTAACATATTTTAATAAATTAAGAGCTCACTCGCTCATCGACTAATCGTTATTCCGGATCGTGGTTTGATACGATTCATGTTTTTTATACAACTAAATTGGCAAACAAGCATACGGCCCACGTCATGGTTAGCGACTATCGTAGCCTATTGTAATACCATAGGCATCACTAGCACGTTAAGGACCTTGAACCCCCCTAACCCAAGGAACTCTGCAAAACCATAGTAACCGCAAGAACACAAAATAACATTAATTGGCTGCGATTCTTAGGGCGGATGTATTCCACCAGTCAGGATGCCCCAAGCAGAGAAAAACCTCCTAATATTTTTTTCAGTACCCTACCTCTCTTAAAACTGACTCCCTCTTTGTTCAATGGCACGTAGTATCTTAAAACCGTATTCACACGCTCACCAATCGTGTAAAATCACGAATACGTACGATTGTATTTTATAAGGAATCATCAATGACGGTGTGTGTGAAAACGGGCCATAAAAATTCTATGCTTGTACTAATTAATAGTCACTAATATCCAGTAACTTTGTAATTTAGTAAACGTATAGAAAGTGAAGCAAAAGAACAGTAATCTACATACAATATTAATTCATCACCATTAGGCAAAGAGAAGGTAACGTTTTTTACGGAAGCATCACTACTAGAATTGTTTATAGATACGTCATTATTAGAATTATCGTTAGATATATCACAATTATTATATCTCTTCTTGAGAATTTTTTTTTACAGATTTTTCTCTACTTGGCGCAGTCCGACTAGTAGAACAGAAGATCGCATCTAAATAACCTAGCATTGTGTTCCGCAGTGAGTAAGCTTTCCAAAGCTCGTTGGTGTAGTGTGATTCATCGGCGAAGAGCCACTTACCTTGCGATGTTCTATCGGCTGCACTTTCATGAATGTGCTTAAGAGCAACTAATTCCACCCTCTCCATTCCATCACAAGACCGCAATACGCCGTGTGGGTCTCCATCCATATGTAGTTGATGTACCATTTATCAGCACAAAACGCTTTGCAAATCATGAATAGGTACTTAGTAGCCGCATCTGTTTTTCCTGATTCATATAACATAGTGGTTTTCAAAAGAAGAGTGTATCAGTTTTTACTGAGCGAACACGTACCATCCTCGGCGTCGACTTCACTTTCTATCAGCTGTGACTGAGGCCAAGCATCGAACAGTACCTATATTAAGTCATTAAAACAATCTATGGAATTACAATCATCCATGGCTACGACAGCCGTTTATAAACAGACGGCCCTATGCTTGCTGGTCATCTTTATTGTATAATTTTTGAAATTTCTCACTTATCGAGCTTAATTTTATATTACGATATGCAGTAAACCGCATGGCCTAGACTCGCACTTTTCACGGTGTATTCTTGTTTTATCAATAAACATCGATAATAGAGTTCTTTGTAGGCACTTTCCTGAGAAAACAATGGATATCAAATTTCTACCAGGTTGTTAACTGGTGTCCCATTACCACTACTTAAAAGGAATAAAAGGATACATTAA
Organism: Saturnia japonica; assembly: GCA_033032175.1. Classification (NCBI taxonomy): domain Eukaryota; kingdom Metazoa; phylum Arthropoda; class Insecta; order Lepidoptera; family Saturniidae; genus Saturnia; species Saturnia japonica. Next base: position 4,731,429 of record CM065317.1, read on the forward strand.
AATATAATTATTTAACCATAAGCTTTACTGACAACCCTATCCTCTTTGAAAGATAATAATGATATTTTCAAAATCTGTCAGAATCCAATATTAGAGAGGGACCGAAGTTATTTAACAAAGGAAATTGCCCAGCCAAATTTAAGCTTTGATCAACTATTGAATATTATTATCCCTTCGTTATAGTTAAATACAGTCATATTAATATAATTTTGGTGTAATCTACCCTAAAGGATTATCAATAGACATGTGTGAACAATTCATATATTATTTTACTAGGTACGTACCTAGTTCTTTGTCGGCAAAGTATTTACCAACAATTACTTCTTGTTGTAATGAAGTTACTTATTGCGGGGTGGGAAACTACACTGAAAAAAGTGACTGAAACGACCGATACCTAAAAAAGAAAATCAAACATACACTTATATACGATTTTTAAAACTATGACCGTCTTGGTATAGACTCAGCTGACCACAACTGCATTTTTATATTTATTTCTTTAGTTTTTGTTTTTAAAGTTATGAAAAAAAATTATATTATTGTTTATATTTTTGGAATACTAATGAATACTAAAATGTTTACTTTCATAACTTTATAAACAAAAATAAAGAGAATAAGTTTATATAAAAAAATCACGAATCAGCAGGGTTCGAACCATCGACAACTCATACTGTATGTGGTCATCACATAATATAAATAATATTTAGCTAAAGGAACTTTATTACTAACGGGTGTATAAGTCGGGTGACGACTTTTTCTTCTTCTAAGTATTACATAATTATTTAAAGAATATATATAAATAACAATCATTCTTGCATTGAGTATTATAATAGTGACATAATTGTCTTAATCTATACTAACATAATAAAAGCGGAACAGTTTAATGTTTGTTTGTTTAAACACACTATTCTTGGAGCTACTAGTCGGATTCAAAAAATTACATTTTCATGTGATAGAAAAACTCACGAGGAATAGTATAAGCTATAACATATTAGACTAAAATTCCCAGCGAGCCTTAAATATTGATTTTTGTTACGTAAGTCGGAACTCGAAACCCTTGCGGACTGCTTTATCCGCACGCGCTGGCTTAATGGTTAATGATACGTAAATACAATTCCCTACAAAAATATTGACCATTAGTATATAAAAAAAAAGTCAGCGATAGCATATGCCTATCTCTTATACATAACTCACATCGAGGTAAAAACGCCTATTACTCGACCGCCTCTCCAAACAGAGCGTGCCAGCGCCCATGCCCGTGTAACCACCGTACTGTCCGCAGAGGACGGGCGGCCAACTTCACTCCCGTACACCCGCCACGTCCACTCTCTCTAGCGGTAACTCAAGCCTAGGTCCATTCCTCGGTGTGAAGCCCTTGAGTCTGGCAGCCGCCCGCGCAATACAAGTGACACTGCACGTGCATCACTTAGTTACCCACATAAAACATTACACACTTATGAATATACATACGTGCACACAACATAGGTACATAGGTTCTGTAAGGAACCTTTTTTTTCTTCTTTTTTTACCTCTCAGGAAGCGGGGAACATGTATATATATGTTAGTTTAGCTAGAATTTTACGGGTAGGAAATTAGTCAGATCGCGACTTATTTGCAATCGCGGCAACAGCCCAAGCTGTAGTTCGGCCACTTTGGCACCCTTGCGCGCATGTTGTCCACGCTTTCGCGGCTGAGTGCTTCTTAAGCGCTTAGCCCCCAAACCCGGTAAAACTGCAAAAGCCATAATCGGCTCTGTTTTTGGATAGGTTCCTTAAGTCTAACAGTAAGGTCAGTTCTAAATAGACAAGGCATTATGATTCTTACGAACAAAAGTAACTTCATTAAAAAGACAATTTTATGAAGTTACATTTTGCTCTTTATAGTATATTATTTGGACACATACTTTAGGAGACATTAAAAAATTAAAATAATTTGTACTTACGGGAAGAACAATTGGTGGCCGTTGTCGCATAAAATTAACACGAGTGAAACCGGGGGGTACAGCTAATTTTAAATAATGTCTATTACGAACACGACGAGAATATCCTATTAATACAATGTGAAAGTTATTATGTTTTGATGTTTGATACTCAATCACGCAAAAACGGCTAAACGGATTTAGATGAATCTACAGCACACAGATAGTTAACAGATAGGATACTTTTTATCTCGGTAAATGTCATAGCTTAATCACTATTATCAATTTATATTGGTGGTTGGTCTATTTTCGATTGTGAACTCTGAATTACTTTCTATTGTTGTTATCACTTTAATACATACATTCCATGTGACAAAATTGTTAAGGTTTACTTTCTACATTACATTACATGTATATAAGTCAACAACAATTAAGGAGGGCACTGTAACTTTAAATAAAATAAAATTTCATCTCTTACTATCTAAAATATATAAAAATGAAACCATGACTGACTGGCTGATCGATTAACACAGAGCTCAAACAACTGAACAGATTGGGGTGAAATTTGGCACAAAGATAGTTATTATGACGTAGACATCCGCTAAGAGCGGATTTTTAAAAATCAGACCCCTAAAGGGGTATATCGGGGTTTCATATCTGAACACGGGTAAAACCGTGGGCACATCTATTTTATTCTATTTCTTTTAAATACACGGAGGTATAATGTACGTTATCTTCCTTACACTTTTAAATAATTATGGTAGTTGAGAGTAGTGCCCGCTCCTTGGACCACAGACAAGGACAAGTCCTTTAAATTTACGACAGAATCTAGGAAAAAAAGATATTTCGTATGCAGATAAATATCACTTTGATAAATAAATAATGAAATTTGTTTAAAGATGTTGCCTGAAGACAAATGAACTGAACCGAACTGAAGTTTGTACAAATAGTTAAACTAAAGTCATGATGATCGAACGGATCGTGGATATTTTTTTAATTTATTTATTCCACAAATAAATTTACATAAAAGTTATTGTTATAGGCATCCTATAAAACCTCTGGGGTGTGTCTTAGCATGCCATGACTTGAGGTTTTGTTCAACGCGTTGCTGTTCTTAATATACATATGTATAGTATTAAACCTAACGTTCTGTTAAAATATTATAATTTACTATATTTATACAATAGAGTTGATGTAATAATCTTTAAATTTGTATTTCATGTTTTTATTATTTATTGAATCCCTAACGTCCAATGGTATTTTATTAATAATGTCAGGTATCGTGTAAGATATTGTACGCCTGCCATAGAAGTTATTTTTACGTGGTATTTTTGAAGGTTTTGTTAATGCCTGTCGTGTATTAATTTCATATTTAACTGGTATTTGTATGTCGGAATTCTCAAATTGTTCTATTAATAACAAGTACTCAGCGCGAACATGAACAGGTAACTAACACCTTACAATATTTGAATAAACCGATATAGTTATCGTAGTATTTGTTTTTTATATTGCTTGGTACTATTAAGTTTAAGAAACGAATTTGCAGATTCTTTATCTTATCGAGGTAAGTTTTAAATGTGCGTCCATAGCTGGTAAGACCATACGAAATAACAGATTCAACAAGAGCTATGTACATTTGCAAGAGAATTCTATATGGCACATTGCGCTTTATAATAGAAAGTTTGGCGAGTATGGCGCGCAACTTAATACATACGGATTCTACCTGATAACTCCAATTAAAGCGGTCATCCACTATTAGTCCCAGGTAGGTATGACATGGTACTTGTTCTATTGGGGCACAGTTACAATTCGGCACATTTTTATGCAGACAGTCATGACTATGAATTTTAATTTGAAAGGGATGGAAAGTATTTATATGACTTGAGTGGACATGTATTACTTTTGTTTTTTGTGAGTTCAATACAAGTCCCATGTCATGAGCCCATTTCGTCATAGAAGTGAAATCTACCTGCAAGGACTCTTCAGCTTTTTTAAGGTCTTTGTTGGCTGACAGTATACAGGTATCATCTGCATATTGATAAAGTGAACAGTGCTTTAAAATATTTTCTAAGTCATTGACGTAAGCCAAGTAGTGCAATGGACCAATCACAGATCCCTGTGCAGTGCTCTCTGTGACATTAACCGGCCTACTTAAACTAGAGCCAATCTTGACGTGATAACTTCGGCTAGATAGATATTCTTTACACCAATCAAGTAGTTTTCCTCTTATACCCGAGTTATTCAATGTTTTTAATAGTGTATTATGTCCAAGTGTGTCAAACGCCTTGCTAAAATCTATGAATATTAGTATCACATGCTGCTTTTTGTCTAAATAACTATTGACTTCATCTGTAAATTTGGAAAGTAGTAATGATGTAGATTTTTTACGTTGAAAACCGTATTGTGCTTTAGATATGATATCATTTTTCAGATAAAATGACTTTATTTGATTACATATAAATTTTTCTATTATTTTATTTATATCTGGTAATATGGTTATCGGTCTATAATTGGCTAACTCATTATATTTTCCTTTTTTATGTATGGGTCTAACTATACCCGTTTTCAATTCTGATGGATATTTTCCTTGTTGAATACTGATGTTTATTAATTCCACTATTGCATTTACTATTTTGTCTCCTATCTTTTTTATATCTATTATTCTAATGCTATCAAAACCAGCTGATTTATTAACATTTAATTTTTTTATTATTTTACTTATTTTATTTTTTGTAGCATTTTTAAATAACATTGATTTGTCTTGTTGTATCATATAACTATTTTCATCCAGCAATGGTCTGTCACACAAGAGCACAATATTTTTTATACTTGTTTCAAATTCCGTTGCAAAGTCATTTGCAATGAATAATTCCCTATTGTTTTCATTTAGAAAGGCATTAGTTACCACTTCATCTACTGACTTAATTATTTTACCGGTAAGTTTGTTTAATATTTCCCACAACTTTTTCGGATTATTTTTATTTTTTGCTATCTCTTTTCTGTAAAAATTATTTCTTGTATTGTGTATTGTTTTATTTAATTTATTTGTAGCTTTATTATATTCTAGTTTAAGTATTTTATTATTTGAAAAATTTTTACATTTAATAAATAGTTTATCTCTATTAGCACAACCTATCCTAATTTTATTATTTATCCATTTTTCTCTATTTCTTTTACTATAATAGTTTATCTTTTTCGTGTATTTGCATTAATTATAGCACTTAATAAAATTTTCTTTTATATACTTATATATGTCATTGACGCACTCAAATTCAACTATAGTATTCCACTCTGTATTTACCAATAGTGTATTTAGTTTTTTATTATCTATAGATACAATGTACTTGGAGGATCATTAAAGGTTCCCATGGATGCAAGTGTGATAATCGTCATGCGATGGTCTGCTAAAACAGTCCCCAGAGCTGCTGAATAAATGTCAGGTGAATGAGATCTCACAAATATATGATCTATACAACTTTTAGTCACAATATTATTGTTATTTTCGACTCGCGTATAATCTGAGATCGCGCACTCAAGACCACATTCAGAAAATTTGTTCAAATAATAATTACTTATATTACTAGTAGTTTTTAAATCTATGTTAATATCTCCTAATACAATCAGATCACTTGTCTTAATATAATTAACATTTATAATATTATAAATTTTGGGCAATAAATAAATGCTTACTATCTTTAGGTGGTCTATAAACTGCACACAGATAAATAATATGATTATGTTGTGTTATCAATTTTCCTAGTATGCACTCACAATGCCTTGTTTGTAGCTTTAGTGGTCGAAATTTATGCTTATTGTTCACATAGATAATTATCCCCCCACCTTTCCTACTTTTACGCAAGATCCTGTGCAGTGTATATACCCATCCATTTGATACATTGTAACAATTTCTTCTGATATCCCCACCTCAGTGAGTACCAAAATATCAATTTTAATTTTAATCAAATTTAAACAAGTAATTAAAAGAGTGTAATTTTTTATGATTGATGTAATGTTTACGTGTATTAGATTAAGATTACAAGTATTTTTTGGTAGTTTACTAATATAAGATGGTAAATCTATACAATTAAATATTTCTTCTACGTTGCTAAACGATGCCATAATGTACCTATGTTTATTTATACAAAAGTTTGTTATCTATTTTTAAATGAAACATGCCCTTTATTTTGGTAGTAAATTACATATATATATATATTATTTATATATATAATATATTATATTATATATAATATTATATATAATTATATAATATAATATATATATATATATAATATATATATATATATATATATATATATTATATTAATTATATATATCAACTTGAAATGCGTGAAATAACTATTTCCTTAACCAGTAACACTGCCGGTTTACGGTGAAGGGTAATCGGAAAATCCTCGCGACCGAAAAAATTTTCTCACGTTCAGGTAATCGCACCCGTAATAAATAATGCTTGAGCGAAACACTATTGCGGGCCATTCACCATGCGCAAGCATGGTGGTCGCGACCCATCGGACTGTATAGACCTACCACTCCGCTAATATTGCGCTACGATATATAATAGAATGACAGCTATTCTGTATAATAGAGTGTATTACATAGATAATTAACTGACCCATGCGAATATTTAGAAAGAAATAAAGAAAGATTTATTTATAACAAAGGATTTGTGACTACATACAATTAAAAATATTTTACAGCTACTTACAGTACCTAACAAAAATCAAATGCCAGTTGTTACAAAACGGTCCCAGCTCAGCATATTGCTGGTTGTAAATAACCAGCGCTGGTCTTCCGTTGGGGCCGCTTGGTGACGCCAAATGACGGACACACTGATATAAAAAGAGTAAAAAAGTGAAAGTAAAAATGTGAGACATACGATATAAAAAAGCTTTCTATAAATACTTATAAAAACAACACATACAAACAATAAGTTAAATATCCTCGAATCAAGCAGGAGTTTGTATTAAGCAACAAAAGCCTATAAGAACACCAGGAGCAATAGCACACAAGGCAAGTATGTTTTAAATTTTAAAAAATAAATAAATAAAGGCGAAGAAACCTTATAAAATCTAAAAGACTTATTTAGGTGAAACTTTAAGTAAATGTAAAAAATCTAACAATTTTCATGTTGATTTTAAACAGATTACTAAGCGATGGCGCCTTGCATATTATATAAGTTGAATATTATATTTTCGTTAGGAATACCCATCTGTTAATAATTTTTTGAACCAACTTTAAGAAATTAAAAAGTTAATATAACCCAAAAGTGCACGTCTCATACCACTTATTTAAATTTTAAGAAAAATAAATCCTTTAAAAGAAAAATAGAGAGCAAGCGCACTACTGAACAAATAACAAAACGCCCTTGTTATTGTAAAAGTGTAAATAGTGGACTTTTTTTCTTTAACACCATTTTATTACCAAACTACGGGTACTAAGCTACTGATATTAAATAGGTAACTAGTTAATGATATTTTGAAGATAATAAACAAAACTCGGTCTCGATACGTCCATCTTTTCGATACGTCCAAGTTACGATAACCACCTCGTAAAAAGAATCCGAACGTCCACGTGAATTTTTCTGCAAGAATTTTTTTTAGTAGTTATAAAAATTGTTTTTTTACAGAATATGAGATATATTAATTGAACTGTTTTCTTGAAATATATCTATTCATATTATCGTATAAGTGCCAATCGGTTGTGGTAGAGGTAGTTTAAGAGCAACACATTTCTTGACTTTGAACTATATATAATATAGCTTTCAAATGATGGTTGAATCATTAATTTTATTAAGGATATAACGTTGCCGGAAAAAAATATTTTGATAAGTAATATATATAATTATGATACAAACTATAAGTGTAGGAAGCTATGAAGAATAATGATGTTGTAGAGCGGCAGCGGAAAACAATCATTTATCTATGGCTACACTATTGTGTTGGATACTTGCTACGATCCTTGCATACATCTCGTTAGCCGAGTGGTTATAAGCGCAACTGCTATGATCGAGGTCCTGAGTTCGATTCCCAGGTCGAGCAAAGTGTTATTGGGTTTTTGTATGAAATTCTCAATAACAGTTCGGAGCTTGGCTTTGAGCCCTATACATTACATGGGGCCTAAAAAACATACACGGCAAACTGTGGGTGTACGTTAGTACACCTCTGCCTAACCCTTCGGGGATACAAGCGTGGTGGTATGTATGTATCTTTCGTTTCTTCAACATTCATCAATCTTTCCATACATGCTTGTCGGTTTAGAGTACTCTTGACCTGACCTTCCTTCAGAACTACCCTGATTTGATCCAGGAACGTTTGTCTAGACCTTCCTCTTCCAACATTCCCATACACACTCGTGTTATAAATTTATTTGGTCATTCTTCTTTCATTACCCTCTCTATATGCCCAACCATTCAAGCATCCCTTTCTCAGAAAAAGCCCAATCATTATGCTTAAGTAATCGGTACCGCGGTATGATGTGAAGAAAAATGTACAATTTGCTTCAAAAGGGACCAATTAGGTGATGTGGTATGTAAGCCTACGTTACGAAGGCTCAAGGCGAGGCTAAATTGGTATCCTCGCGAAGCGGCTGGAGCATAAGCGTGGAGAATCCAGTACACTGATGATAAATTGGTCTGGAAGTGTTTAAGTTTTTCTTTATTTTATTTATGCTGATTTTAGACATAATTCACTGAAATTTCAATGTCAGTATGACAAAACAATCTAACAACGTCTGTACGCGGTTGCCTTTCTGCATACATAGTAATTAATGTACTTTACATCAGGATTATAATATGTATATCTTCAGTATAATATAGTCATGTATCATGTAGGACCGGTCTAGGCCGCACTAAGAAAAAATAGAGTGCGTTTTTTTATCTCAATTTTGTAAAACATCACATTATGTGCCTATGTACTTAAACTACTTCTACTTTTATTAAATTTTATTGTCATTGATTTGCAACGTAATATCACAGAAATAATTATTAGCGGATCGAATATGGAATGATCAACTAAGAGCTAAAATAAATAGATTAAAACCCATAACTGGCACAAATTGCAGGAGAGTGGCCTGTGATAGAACTCAATAGAAACAGCTAGATGAAGCCTTCGTCAAGAGGAATACTGAATTATGAGACATATTCTACCAAGATTATATAACAGAGGACAACTCAGAATAAAAAAAGCTAAATCTATTAAAAATCACTGATCACGAATACGACATTAAAATGTTTTTTGTGTGTTTGTCAGTATCTATATATGTTCGGATTTAACTCAAAAAAGCTTTGTCATAAAAGAAAATGTTAATTTTCAAATTTATCATTAAAAAAATTATGAGTCGAAACTAATTATTGCGTAACAAACGCGGAACGCTTGTAAATAAATAAATACGTTTCTAACGTTTTATTTGTGAATCAGTTTTATGAACACGGTTACGAAATAATAATATCGCCAAAAGTCCCAGCTTCTCCAAGGGCTGTTCGATAATAAATGTCAAGAGCACCGATTCAACGCAACGCACCTTCCTAATAAATTTAAGAGAATTCGTCGGCAGACCACATCCAGTCTTGATTTATATCAGGTAATATATTTTTAGATCTCGCAGCGTTTTTTAATTGTACCCAATTAACTTTATTCCTGCCTTTAGCCTTGCGAGCCAATTATATTAGCCAAAGTTCGGTACGCAAAACAAAATGTTATTTAAGAAAATAAAAACAATAAAATATTTTTGCATGAATTTTCTCCTAAACTTATTAGGTGTTTTACGAGTGTACCGTAGCGGGGCTTTTGTTTATTTGTTCTTTTATCTTTTTAATTTTGAAAAGTAATGTATTATTACCATTGTTTACTATTAACGAAATCTGTTTGGCGAATTTAATAAAACAGAAATGTACACATAAGGAAATTTTCTTCTTTTTCTTCTTCAACAACATGTGTGTAAACAAAATTCCGTCAATGTCACTTAAATAGAACCATAAACGAAGGAAATTTTATCGTAAACTGTATCATGTATATTAATGTAAAATCGCAAATCTATATATTCATACGTGAAGCAAAAGCTTTCTGTACCTTTTTCAGCTTATTGTGTGCACGGTAGACTGTGAGATTTGGCATGGTTGAAGTTTATATGGAGAAGGAGTGCAAAAAGCTAAAATTTATCTATAATATCTGTTACTAATATATTAAATTAATACAGCGAATCCTAACCTGACCATTGCCATTGAACTTAGACCCCCTAAAATATTGACATTGTCACTCAACGAAAAGTGACAGCAAGTGATATAGATAATACTCATTGTTTATGAATACTGTAAATGTTAAACAGAAAATAGTCTATAATCAAAAAGTTGCTGGTCGAATTTCGACCTTAGTGCGATCGCTAGTTAGTATTATTATTTAAAAAACACGCACAATGTACCAATCTGATTTTGCCGTTTCCATACAATTATTTTACAATTTCTGCTATCTCTTTGCTACACTTGCTACGCTACGCTTTGCTGCAGACCGATACTAATCTTATAGTTCTATATTCAAGTATATCAGTATTAAAAAAAAAAGTGAGTTTGTATATAAGGTGTACGTAATTTCTGGAACTACTAATCCGATTCAAAAATTCCTACACTTATAAAAAGCTACGCTGTTTCTGATGGTTATAGGCTATGTTTTATTTTTATAAAGTTTTATTGTCATGAAGATTAGAGTTCAATTGCAAACCAAGTCGGAAAAATTAGCGTTTTGTTGCTATATCGGCGTGAGCTGGCCAAACTGTTTGAATTTAATGAAAACTATGTATTAGGTAGACATTCTACGCTAAAAGTTTCCCAAAAACGTTCAAGAAAGTATATGTGTAAATTGAATAGAAATCAACATTTTTAATAATTGACATGTCGTTTGGCCGCTTTATCGGCATGCGCTAACCAACGGTTTGGGATAGGGGAAAATAATATACTACAATATTATTTAACACTAGAATATCTACAAACCAGTCAGCGACATTATGTGCAATTTTTATCTAGATATTTGAAATCGTAATATAAAAAAACATTTGTAATCAATATCACATTTGGTAATTTTATCGGGATGCGCTGATTAAACGGTTTGTTATATTAGGTAAAAATAATGTACGACAACAATATTTAATGTTAAAAGATTTATAAAACAGTCTGCGATAGTATATGTGTAATTTTTATAGAAATAACAATAAAATTATTATTTTTTTATCGTAGTTATTCGGCCTAGCGAGTAGTTCCTCTCTCCTCGATGTTTAGTAAGGTCCTGCAGGGTAAATCACGTGTAACCTGGACTAGTACTTAAACTAGTACTAGTACTCAAACTAAGGTCATTATTCGAGACTCTATATCAAGCTAAGGACAACACTTGTTATATTATTTATCTGGAAGATAATCTTATTTAATATCTACTTTATATTATTCATCATAAGTTCATTTGATTTACCTTATTATTGTTTTGGTGTACCTATTCTTTTATTTCCTGGATACCAATTAATGATAGGTTTATGTATTGATGCGTTTAGATAATTTATAACTTTATAATTTTGGTTTAATAACAGCTTTGTTAATATTTTAGGTTCGTATTGTTTACATTGCAATATTATGACAATCTCTGTCATTGATAATTCTTTGATAGTAATAGAGCATGCGCAGTTAGGAGTTTCTCAGGTATAGACAAATATTCTATCCAGGTTCTAGTTTAGCAAAATAAATCTATGATTAGATTTATTTTGAATTTTTAAAATAAGAAAAGTCTAGTAAGATGAAATTTTGAATTCAAACGAAAACAAAAGAGAAAATTAGAACAGAGAGTATGACAGATTCTTCAGGATGGATCTGATCATGTTTGATTCATTGTACGGCAGACCTTTGAATAGTAATAACGTTTATATCATAATTATCCTGTGTTTTGATAAAACCAAATTATTGTACAACAGACCTGGGAGTCGAAAAGATAGTTTATTTTATAACATATTTATATAGAAAAGTTATTTTAATTGTTATAATTTATAATTTTAATATTAATATGGGTGAAATACCCTTTGTCAAAACGACAAATACCTACTGAACATTGAAAGAACACTACCGGGAAAGTATCACCTGGATTTTGTATTTATAATACAAATAATAACTTTTCCTTTTACATATGAGGAAATCTCAATAGATAAGATATTTGGTGCTGCGTCGTCTGCTTGAGCAGTGTATCCTGATACGGCCTACACCGTGCTGACTTCTATTCTAGATCCTAGGCAAGGATCTCTACGCTGAGCTGTCGGAACAAGAAGAACGTCTCGGTTATGGACTTTTAAATTGTGTAATAATAATTTGTAAAACCTATATTAACTGAAAATTGTAAGGTATGCTGGAAATTTATACATAACTATCCTAAATTAAATTATAATCGTAACACACTGAGTCATATTAAACCATCAAAACCATAAAATGTAAAAAATGCCGAGTCTCGCAACACAGTTCTTGCACTAAAAAAAGCTGTGAAACCTTGTGTAAAACCAAATCAGTTATTTTAGTTAATGTCTAAGGAAGCATCTATTCAACAACTTTCTTATAAATTTTTATCTAATCAATTACCTATCAACATTTCCAGTGACCGTACCAATATTAGAAACATTTATTTCTATATTAATTATAATGAATTGACAATTGAACTGCAATATATTCTACTAATTAAACTACTTTATTCTTAGGTGCACTGTTTAGATTTACTTCGTAATCGAAATAGTAGACTATTCTTTTATAATTACGGTGTATAATTATTCTTTTTAATTAATTTAACATTTAATAGAAGCAACTCGCAATTAAAGAATAGATTGTGCTCTTTGTCCAATATGTCGATGGTTTGTGAAACGCCGAGTACTGTGGTCAGAAACGCTGAGCTTGCTCTTCAGTGCAACAGACATAATTGCTTCTTTCTTTCTCATTGATATTTCAACTTGAAATAATAAACTGTGAAATGAGAGATACAAATTTTAAGTTACATATCGATTTCAATACCTATGTTTAGGAAAAATTATTTTGTCCTATAATATGTTATTTTAACAATTCTTGGTGATAGGAAATGACAACCGGGATGGTAGACAATGGCACAATAATGCTGGTACAACTGTTGCTAAAAGTTGGTATTTGTAAAAAAAAAAATGCGTGCAATTCACACGTGGTCAACGTCAACGTCTTATAATTCGATGGAGCCGGCTGCACTCACGAAAAAACATTACTCATGCGGTGTTACCTCGCTCTGAGGCGTTCCATTTAAGGCTTGAAGTGCAAGCGAGAGCGCGAAACGAGCGACAAAGAGGCACAATCGGCCTCCGCGTTCGGCAGCGTTCGACATCTGTCTCTCTCCTACTTGAGTGAGCGATGCGTCCGCGTGGACAGCTGCTATACAATAATACATTTACATGTTTTCATCAAGTATGAAGTGCAGTGAAAAGTGAATGTGGTGTCAATTGTTTATAGCAACGATAATTGCAGCGATAAAGGTAATGATTATTTCGATATTAAATATATGTTCAGTGATATATTGTCGAATATTCGTGCTTTCATCATTAAAATAAATAGCATTGGTCAGCTAGTGTAGCGATTGTAGGTTATGTTATAATTGACAAAACTATAACAATAAGGTAACAGAATTATTTCACGATGAGTAAAAAATCAAATGCTTTTTACTATTCGATCGAAATAATTATCAAGCGTAGCTATGATTTCAAAAAATTAAAACATAAATGTTAAATTTTCCACATATCATAACAACGTGTCTGAAATGACAGGTTGGACCAGCCAGCCGTCAAAGGGAACAATTTTCTCCTATATCATTTACCTCCTTCCCTATATCCATACAAAATATCTATCAAACAAATAAAATTAAAAGTTTCTTTTGAAAAATTATACCATTCCATCAGTATTTTCTTATAACGTTGTCACGTTCAACTATCGACAGTAAACCGACTTTACAGACAACCGATTTTTTAATTCAGAAAATGATCGTATGTGTATTTGATCATTTTAATAATTTAAAGTTTATGAAAATGTACATACAAGTACTCACAATCATTATTCACAATATCATTTTCAATTAATGCACATTTAAAATATCCATGGTAACCTAACACAGTATAAATTAGTAACAGAATATCATAAGTGCTATCTAAAAAGTTTTAGTTTCGTGTTTTTTTGGTGGGGTAATAAAATTCATTATAGCATGGCAATCTTTTTCTGTCGCTTTCGCTTTTTCGTTTCATCGACTTTCAAATCACAAAATGATGCTGAAAAAGTTTTCACTTCAAAAAGCTGGTACAACTTGTCGGTTCCGCGATGCCGCCCCGGACGACTTTTTTTTTAATTGTCGGTGTTTATAACAACACGGTGTTTATGTTTTGTGTCGATATTGAAAGTTTGTATTATTGCGTACCAGCAACATTATAACTATTACCTGGTACTTGTTTATAAGACCCTGAAACCTGATACGTCTACCATCCCTGCATCACAGCTTTCTTCTTATAACTTAGGATAATATATTGAGGCCTAAGGTCTAGCTCGGCTAGTTCGAATTTACGAATTATATTTACATACATAGCCTTCGCAACTTCTAAAGATGTAAGTTCTTATTTTATTCTTCCGAAAATTTGGCTTGCTGATAAAAACAAGTCATCGAATATAGGGCTCTTCGATGATTGTTTTAGTAGGTAGTAAATAATAATTCGTATATGCGAACTAGCCAAGTCAGACCTTAGGATTCAATATATTATCCTAAGATATAAGAGAAACGATATTTTAAGTTGTTATAAATAAATATCAGGACTGACCATTGAACTTGGCATCCATTTAGATCTCACTCCTTTTGTAGTTGAAGTCAACAACTAAGGCATATATCTTAATATTGAACTTGGATCTCATTTCACATTTATGTTTTTGATGTTATTTTCAATTTGAAGGCGATAGATAGCCAGGCAGACATTACAAAATGCCATACCATCATGCTATAGTTTCTTCACGATGTTTTCGTTCACCGAAAACTCAGGCTCATTGCAGGGATTCAAATTCACGTCGGTCGACGCGGAGTCCGTACACGTTAGCAACTGAGACTTCATTGCGGTTGTTCCCCGAACGCGACTCTCCTAATCATGTAAATATGGCGGGTGTACGGTGGCCGCAATATAGTCTGTAGCACAGTTGTCACCTCCTACCACCCAACAAATGATACCTGTAAATAAGTTTTACTGAAATATATAATATAGCTTCTAATACAAACAATTTAATATACAAGTGTATGTCTGTCTGTAAAAGTATACTAGCTGTGCATTAATATTTTCGTCTTGTATTTTTATTATTACTTAAAAGTTATAAAACTTCATCTAGCTTAGATCTTTTTCTCGATTTCCAAAAGTATTATTTACAAGTTTTATAGCCTACTAACATAAAGTTCTTGTGTAAGAAATTTCATAAAAACCCATGTAAAGCCGTTTTTGTGTAAAATCTTGACATAATATAAACATCCAAAAAATATTCTCATGATCGATGGGTAAATTTGAAAAAAATAACCATGTACAGACAGAACTATAGATTCATTTATATAGATTTCGTAAAACAAACTTCTTGATCTTGATTTTATATCCTATAATAATATATTTGTAAGGAAATCGACTATTAAACCAAAGCTCCCGCTGAAACTTAAAATCAACAAACTAAAACCTTATAACTGTCGAAACTATTACAGTGGGATGAAAGTCTGTCAGACCTCTAAAATAATAAAGAGATATAATACATCATTTACCGCAGATTAATAGGTAAAGTCTAAATGTAATCTCGAAAGCAATCTGTTAGCCAAATCGCATAACAAGAGAAGGGTAAGATTTTGAACGGACCTCGCCTTAAGGGAAATCAAGTCATCCACACCGCGGACGGCAACGCTTCATTGACCATGAAGGACTGGAACCACAGTTTATGCACTCGCAGTATTATAACCTACTTATTTGTTTCCTGTGCTAATAGACTTTGATCAAAAAGTGAATCAAGAAGTGATGACATTATTTTATATCAACAATGCAATTATAAACATCAGCTTACCATTCGATTGTAGATATCGCAAATTTAATTGATTTAGTCACAATGGAAGCTAACTAAAAGTTAATTGTCTTGTTAGTTCTATTGCTCCGTTCTTATAGGTTTTTGTTGCTTTATATCAACTCATGCGTGTTTCGAGAGTATTTGACATGTTGTTATATGTTTTATTTAAGTTGCTCTTGTTTTACTTTTCAAATCTTTTTATGTCAGTGTGTCCATCATTTGGTGTTACCAGCAATGTGCTGAGCTGGAGCCATGTTGTAACAACTGGCATTTGCTTTGGTGTTACTGTAAGTTATAGTAAAATATTTTTAATTATCTGTAGTCTCAAATGCCTTTTTTATTAATACATCTTTCTTTCTATCTAATTTAAATTTTGTACCAATATGTGCTAAAAGAGACTATAGAACGGATCTTTCTTTATAAGTTCTCGACGTTTCAGTCTAGTTAAACAAACTATGGTCACGAGCCGACTGATGTGTTGCGGTGCGCGGTGTCTCCATTAGCGAGGGCAGTTTCTAAGTAAATACTCTCTTCTTCTTATTTTTACTAAAGATGTCTTGACACTCCTACACTCACTATACCTACTGTGACATCCGTCAATCGAATCCGAGGTTTAAGTTTTCTTTTAGTAAGATAGTTTTTGTCCGACACACCGATTGGAAGTTTTATACTTTTCAATTTCAATTGGTTCTCTGATGTAAAAGAATTCTGTGGAGAGGACTTTTGGCTAATGTTCGTTTTCAAATACTATGGAACGTTTCGTTTCCCTTAAAACAATTTAAATTTCTACATGTTTCAGGCTTTGCTAGTTAATATATATGTGAATTTATTATTATCTTAAAACTTGCGAACCTCACACAAGATATTAAAAAGTACATTTAGATGCACAGTCATAAATAAATGCATGGATCTAAGCAATAGTTTTTACTGTCATTTTGTTCGAAAATTTATGAATTATTCAAAGAAATTAATTATTAGCAAATATCAAATAAAAACATACTATAAATTATCCAGAGAGAAATAATCGCCTCAACTTTTGTACGTGATAATTAAAATATAAAACTTAATAGTAATAAAATACAGCATAACTATGTCATTCAGGAATAATGTAACTTCCTATTAGTATATCAATTCCCAAAATCCGACCCAAATCTGACCTGCTGCATCCAAAATTAAATATAGGTAGGTCAGAGAAATTTCTTGTTGATTATACTCTTCTTAGGCCAGTCTGAATGTTGGAATGCCTCCGCCCTAAAGAAGTTCTCAACGAAATAACCTTGTGTTGTGTTCCTGCAGCGAGTGAGGTTTCGGGTTGGGCTCTTTGGGGAAGGGGGGATCAAGGTTGTCAATATGCTATTGATACATCTGGTGTTACAAGCGTTCACAGGTAACACCTAAGTTGTAAAAAAAACTCAAACGTTAGTTTTTTTATATATTACAAGCTTTTATTTAACGATATCTGGGCGATTGAACTATGCTCAGTGTCTTAAAAAAAACGTCTACCAGGTATACTTGGAATGTAAAACTTTATCTAAACACAAAGTTTCATTTATACAAGAATTGCTCACTTAATATAATAAGATAAGATAAGATACCTTGTTAGTATGGGTCTAATCTTGAAAATGAATTATAAATTAGTTATCCGAACCAATCGAGCTGAAATTTTACATACACGTTTACTTTGGATGACAATGCATGGTTGACGTTATTCTAAATTCCATATGCTGGACTCCCGAAGACGGCGGATCAGTTATTTTTTATGCGTCCTCATGATATGGGTATCAAATGAAAGGATTTGCTAAGAAGATATAAGAAAATATAATGATAAAAAAAGGTTTTAGTAATAAACTATATGTTCGAGAAGGTACGCGACGTACTCTTCGTGTAACGTACGCTGGGCCCTAGCTTCGCGAATCACGATTCCTCTCGAACCTATTGCTGCGATACGCAGTAATTGATTACATACAAACAAAAGGAGACTAACCTCGTCAGGTACGGGCGGTATCCCTGACCGCACCCCGGCGACCTGGACGACCAATTGTGAAGTATGTGTGTATGTGGAGTGAATTGTATGTACCTGGGCGTAACCGCCTCAAATCGCAGGACACTAGCACCGCAAACAATCTGTCCAACAAAACTCCTGGGATACCAACTCAACGTTATACAATACAAGGCAAAATCCAACTAAGATACCACCGAAAATTACTTGTGACGTAGCACTCTCCAAACCGCAAGCAGAAGCGCGGTGAGCGCGGTACTCATATGCACAACGACGACTACTGTGCGTGCCCGCACCAGCCGTCCCGCCGAGCTGCCGCCTGCGCCAAACGGTTCCACCTGCCGTTCGCCCGCCTATCACAATTCTTCCCGCGATCTCGCCGTCGCACGAGTCGAGCTAATAAAATTACATTTCCAACACTATTATCAAATATTTTTACAAACTTGTGGCGCAAATAAACTAAATAAATATCTAACGTGCTATAATCTTATATAATTATCGAAATATTTAATAAAAAATTGTATTTTAAAAAGTTTTTTTAGCAATAGTATGTAATAGAGTATTTATTTATTTACCAGAATAATATAAACATAAATAATTATGTTGACTACAGTAAAAGTATAAAAAAGAAATAATTAAAATATTAATACAGAAAGATGTAAGAATGTGTGTTTCAGTGCATATGAGTGTAAGAGTGTGTGTATGTGTGTGCACGCGTAAGTTTAGTACTTTAGTATTATATGATTGAATAATTTCATCTGTGCCATTGTAATTTTGTTTTTTTCATTATTAATATTGATATAGACTTATAGATACATAGTTTGATAATGGCATAAAATATTTTTTAATATATTTTCTTGTGAAAATCAATTTTGTGTTACTGATTGTCATTGACTATATTGCGTCATATGCGGTTGGGTGTCAGGATCCTAATGCGATCCATTGTTACGTATTACAGTAATGTTTCTCGTAATTGTGTAATTTCAGTTGGTATGTAATGAAAGGGAATGTTACAGTATCACTGAAATAGTTTTATACATATAATACTAGCGGTGCCCCGCCGCGCCGCTCTGCACGATTCTATTACGCAATGGTAATTTCAGTCTTGTTATTTCTGACAATTGCTATTATCTGTCACTTGAGAATTGACTTAGACTTCTCGAGTACAAAAATTCATCAAAATCGGTTGATAATTATCAATTTATTTTATACTATTTCTAAAAGTATTGTTGACAATTTTTATAACGTATCAATTAGGGAACGACTTATACTTCCAATGTACAAAATTTCATTAAAATAGGTTAAGAACAAATAAATTTTTCATTTGAAAAATTTTTTTTAATCATAGAAGTATTATTTAATATTTATTACAGTCTATCAATTATGGAATTACGTACACTTTCCGTCTATGAATTTTCATCAAAATTGGTTGAGACTTAATAAAAAGAAAAATCTTATTTCGTTTTTACGGTCTCTAAATTATTGACGAAACTTATAGCTTATTCACTGAAGAACAACGTAAGCTTTACGAGTACAATATGTCATAAAACCGATTAAGCTGTTTTTGAGTTAAATCCTGATATAGAAACAGACAGACAAAAATATCTAAATGTCTCATATTCGTGATCATTGTCCTGTACTTTCATCAAAATAATATTAATTTATATCTTGTTAAATTAATTTTACACAAAAAGAACAATAAAATGAATTTAAGTAAGTAAATACTTAGATAATAAAAATTTCGGAATTACGTTTGTTTTGTTAGTCCCAAGAATTATTAATTCTTGTGTACGTACATAATACACAGTTTAATAAAAAATAGTAAACACGGGCCAGTTGTTTACAGAGATTAAAATAAATAAATTAACATAATAATATATGTATATCTTTGACGTAAAGCGTCACTCAAAGTTTTTTTTTAAATATATAATAATTTTAGTTAAACAAATTATATTGAATTTTAACCATATCATAAAACATAGTTCGATTTGACTCGTTTCAAAATGACCCAATGTGTAATGACAGTGTCCAATCAGATGAGGGTTAACCTCGGGGCCAATCTGAAAGGAATTCCAGTTAATATGGTACGTTATGCCGAACTTCGATCCAATCTTCACTTGTATGATCACGAAATGTCTTATCAAACTATTTCATCTATTGCTTTCGATACAATGCGTCGTTACTACCATTTATAACACTTGAATACGTAAGAAGAAATGCATTGGGTGTTGAAATTTCGAAGTGAACCCTAAATTTGCAATCTCCTAACGTAGCTGTAATAAGCAATTAAAGCCATGCCTAGTTTAATGTTATGCACGCTTGAATAGTTGAAGCTATTCGCAATATTTGAAACTGAGATGTTATTTGAACATGTGGGAAAGCTATACACACCCTTGGAATCTGAATGGGGTCTAATAAGTATTAAGGTTTGAATTAAATTGTCAGTGTACGTCTATATGTAACATAATTTGAATTCCTGTGTGAAATGACATGAATGATAAATGCGAATATATTTCGAAGCGTTAGATTTACTAATGCTTTTCTTATATGCACAAGCGTTTTTTAAAATCATATCTCTAGTCCGATTTGAAAAATACTTTTTGCAATTTATAGCCTATTTCTTCAGAAAATTTATAGAATATTTAACTTCACGCTAGGACCTTCAGTAGTGGAGCAGTAAGCATGAATATCAAAAAATCCGGCAAGCTGTAGGCAAGTACAGAAAGTGAGAACAGCGATAAGCTACAATAGGTGAATTAGCAGTGGCGCGGTGGTGATTTGGTATAATAAATTTAGTACGGATGAAACGGCGGGGTACAGCTAGTGTTTAAACGATTTTGTTTGTAGGTCTTTGACGCCCTAGATAGGTTACAGGGCAAGATTACCCGTAGTCAATGATACTGACGTCACAACGAACTTAGAACCCCTTTAGTTACGAAGAGTTACCCCTTAACCCACAGATAGAATGATAGGTCAGTGGTAGCGTGTGCAGACATCGCGTCGATCGACATGAGTTCGAGTCCCTGCGAAGAGCCTGAGCTTTCGGTGAAGGAAACATCACGATTAAACAAAAGCAATTTGGGAGGTAATTTTCTAATACCCTCCTGGCTAGTTGAAAACCTCAAATTGTAAGTCTGTCGCAAATTACCTGTAGGCGTGTTATGTCAGCTGAACTTAAGAACCAGACGTTTCACTAGGCTTAGCGTGCTACCATCTTGGGCCACATCCCGTGAAAATGTGGCAAAACACTACACCTACAAGTCTACTATTAAACATGAATTAGTTAAACATATCCGAATAAAATTATAGATTAAGGAGGTATATTAAAATAAACTGGCTCGTTATAATCGTCGGAACAATGTTCGCAAAGAATCTCAACTCAATATAGTTGTAAGTCCAAGAATAAAGTAGTTAAGCCATTGACGCAATTTACAGGACAAAGACGCTCCTTCAGTGCCCATAATTTCTCATTCTCGTCGACTGTGTGCACGGATCCTTATTACTTTGCAGGAACTAACCAATATAACTATATATAATAATAACTTTTAATATCTATATTAATAAATCTGTAGCTCTGTCTGTACATGTTTTTTTTTACAAATTTCCTTATATATAAAGGATTACTGATCACGAATATGACATTAAAAATTATTCTCTCTCTCTCTCTCTCTCTCTTGAAAAAACTGGCCCAGAAATATTCGACTATTCCGTAAGAGTTTCATAGCTAAACATGGAGATGGTTTTTACTTTATATGTTACACTAGCTGTAAACAACATAAATGGATTACAGCTTTAAGCTCTTTAATCTTAGCTATTCACCAGAATAGAAGTACTCTATGTGTTAATTCAGGTCATAAACTATCCGTGTGCCGGATTTCATCTGAATCCGTTCAGACGTTATTGAGTGATTGACTAACAAACATTCAAACGTTTATTATATTATTAAGTATGATAGTAAGATTAGTTATAGCACTTATCTCCTCTTGAGCAAGAGTTATTAATTACATAATAACATTTGCGGAAATGTCTTCGTTGCTTCGACTCTTTAGCGTCGATTTTTTTTTAAACATAAATATATTAAATTCAACTTAAGTAACATCATAGAGGTATAGACACAAAGCTCGATCTAACAATAAACATCAAGACAATCTCGCAACAACTAGACAATATTCTGACCTTAAACAAAATTATACGCAAATGTTTAACATTAACGAACCTATGACCGTTGAATTAGGAATTAATTTCCAACCAACCCGATATACCGGTAACTGGGTTATATTTATGTACGCTCAGGGAAACAATAAAGATCGCATCGACTACATCCCTCCTCGAATATCCAATTTACTTATGTGTTTTATGAGTGTTGAAATGTGAATTGAGTGCTCCTAGAATAGGATTCTTGAACCGAAAGTCGTATTTTTATTGTAATAACGCCTCATATAAATGTTTATGATAACGCTGGTGACATCGAAGTCGTCAACCCTATTTGGCAATGTTCGATTATTGTGATTTTATGCGATTGAAATATTATGTCTTGAGCTGATTTATACACATCAAGGTTTATCTTCTGATTATAATATCAACATCCAATATGAGCAACATCATAATTTTGATTATAATAAAATAAAGTAAAAATATCAAAAGAAAATTTTATTCAATTTGGGCCCAAAGAAGGCACTTACGAACGTCAAAAGGCTACGACCAGTTCGGAAAACATCCCAATGATCGAAAGAGCTGGCAAGAAACTCGATCGGATTTATTAAATAAAACATTAAATTTCCTACCATTGCTATGTACAGACTTTTATACAGTATAATAATGAAATTAGACTTATCATTGATCTATAACAAAGTCGCTTTTGTAACATGGGACCCTTATCGTTTTTTTATGTCCGTCTGCCTAACTACGGCTTAACTCAGAGATTCTTAGTATTAAAAACAATTGATAAAACAAAATCTTGAAAAATATTTTTTTTTGGTTCCTACTGTACATGAAATGGGGTGATTTTTTTCTCGTCTATCCCATGTGGAGTGTCTTTCAATTATATTCCAAGAATGTCAAAAACAATGTTCAATTATCATTCAGGTATCTGTTTCCGAAATATGAAGCTTTAAAGAGATAAATTTGTTTCACGTGTCCCTGCAAGCGTTTACAATGCTAGTTTTGTCAATACTAGCGGTCGCACAATGATCGAAATTTGACTAGAGACTTTCTGCACTCCTTCTCCATATAAACTTTAACCATGCCAAATCGCACAGTCTTCCGTGCATGCAATACGCATAAAAAAGGGTACAATTTTTTTGATTCACGTATTAATATAAATACCTGGGCGACTGAGCTATGCTTGGTATTTAAAAAAAGAAAAATACCTATCTAGATTATCTTGTAATGCAAAACATTATCTAAATACAAAATTTCATCGAAATCGTTGGAGCCGTTTCCAAGAAACCAATTACATATATATACAAGAATTGCTCACTTAATATAATAAGATGAAGATGATTCATACTTATATAATACCTACCATAATGTAAGGATTCATATTGGTAATATTTTTCTTTTCATTTGTTACGTGGACGTTTAACAAAGAGGAGAACATAACAAGCCGTATTAAAACCTTGTGTTATTCGACGTACTAAATAAACTGAATTAATTCTTATAAGCTACGAGCAGCGTTTCACAATTTTAAGCTTTGTGAACTGTTGTAAAAGCAATTCCTACTGTTTATTTTAGATCTGTTATATAAAATATATAGACTTTATTGGTCGATGTTTACTTAAAGCCTCGTTGTACCACTTTTTTTTTTTTGTAATAAAGAGAAAATGTGCCTATGGGTATGAGCATACTTAATCGACTCCGGAAAGATATTTATATGATATTTGGAGGACATGTAGGTAATAATAAAAAACTAAGTTCCTGAAAGTGTCAGATATCTATCTAACTGTATTGGTTGACAACAAAATAAAATATAAAAAATTGAAAATATTTTATTATATTCGTATTGACTCAGCCGATTGAACTAAAAAATTTGTATGTATTGTAAGCTCATAATAACCCCAAACAAAAAAAAATACAGATATTTACTATGATAAAAGTTTGGCATAATAATGAAATTATATTTTTTAAAGCTTTATGATAAATATCTCCTGTACGACATTATTAATAAAAAAACCTTTGCAACGAAGGAACAGGAACGACAGAAGTCCGTAACATTTAATGTTTTGTATGAAGTCAAAAATATTATTATTTTATTACGGTGTCATTTATTATTACGAATAATATAACCTTAGGTCCGAAGAGTGTTGCTTGCTAGCTACACGGTACACGAGCCGGTCCATTTCAATCTATAATATTTTAATTGGCCTAAGAACTTTTAGGCTGCAATGTCCCTTTGACTTCAGGTGGACTGCTTCTCCGTTTGCTACTTCATAATATAAAAAGAAAATTTTAAGATTATAGTTTATTTTTCTCTTTCTTGTCGAGAGTCTTTGCGGTTGGATTTTTTGCTTTATTCGTAATAGTTTAATTCCCAGACGTCATAATTTCCAGACTACGTCACCCCCAGAATTAATACGAATCTAACGACATCTCATATATTAGAATCCATTATGTCCTTTATTAGGCTACAGAGCGTTGCAAAGAATTATACATACGAGCACATTATTTACATACATACACTCCTAATTCCTTTTTTTGCTATAATGAAAGGAAGTTAATTTTATTTTTGTTTTAGTAAATATTAAAACAATATTTTTATGTATTTTTTTTAATATGAGATACAATTGGGTATTACCATAATAAAAATAGTATGTAGGTATATATTATTAATTTTATATAAATTGATATTCTAAATAAGTTTTATTATTCTTCATGTTTTATCTAACGTAAGATTAATGACATCTTCCTTACTCCCTTCGCTCGACAAAGTAAGGAATCATTGGACTTACCTACCTCCTAACCAAGCCTGCTTATATAACATTGGGATGCCCTCTAATCTACTTAATAGATTAGAAGCTAAACTGTACGATCTGGAACAAGCCGTGGTAAAAACCGGTGACGTCAATATCCCGAGGTCAAATTCTCGTGTATACGTAACAGTGCGGTTACCTTGGTCGAAAATTAAACAATGTTAGGTGCGGACAAAGCAAGTGGAGTGGCGAGTCCTCGAGTAGTCGACACTCGCCTTTGTTCTGCGACCCTGCCGCTGATGTTTCTTTTACCGACAGTACAAGCGAGGAATGTTAGCGATATTTATTTATCTACATGTGTAACCTCCGACGCAATAGATGGGGTGTAATAAATTTAATGTATTTATCTGCGTGTTACTCGTTTTAAAAGGACCTAAGTTTGAATCTATTTGATTTGTTTTGAACGTCATTTTTAACGTGCGTCTGAATGGGACTTAGATTAATAAATTCAAATTAGTAGAATTGTAGTTAGTTAAAGAATATAATTATTTTTCGCAATTCTATCACTGCGATTTATTGATTAAATATGTTTAATTATTTCAGAGACGCTGACATTTGGTTTGTATTTTTATAGTAAAAAGAAGCAAAATAAAATGAGAAGAATAATAGGATATGGAAAATTCAACAACGAAGATAGTCAAAAATTCACAGAAACCATACCAGATGTTTTAAATTATTAATTTTGCACTAGCTATACTAATTAAAGCGAGCGCTTACCACAAGCTCCTTTGATTTGTGTATAAAATAACGACTTAGCTCGAATCGGTGGCATGCCAAGGCAAACTGTCGCAAGTCAAGCCAAACGCTCTATCCACACGCTTGAATTTGTGAATGTTTACCAAGGTTTCGCGAGCATGTGGATGGGGCTTCAATAAGGTTCTACAATAAGGATCCAAAGCATATTACCGATTTTACCGGACAATATGTTCAGATACCTCGTCAGGTTTTACTGACAAAATGTTATTAATAGGCTGGATCATTGCGTGACTTATATTAATTTTTGGAAGTGACTCTCTCTCTGTACATCCACTAAAGTAATATTATTTCAACGTTACAAACATCGAAAAAAAAATGTTCAGAAAAGTTCTTGTTTTAGAACCGGTGGTCGTGTTTTGACCTTCATAGTTGCCTTCTCAGGAGCGAAATAAAAAAAGTGGTTTTGATTGTGATACTCGCTCTATTTCATGGCTTGTACCACAGTCTCTTATTGCGAGACGAGCAGGAAGCACAGTCTCTTTAAAACAACCACACAAGATCGCTTTTGTGTACTACGACGACATGCGCCCCAGACATCGTCTCAATCTAGCTTAATTATATTCATGCTTATATATATAAACTCATCCATTCGTGCTGTAACACACACTATTTTGTATTGCTGACTTTATGCTCAAACCCCCAACAACTATGTTGATAGAGTCAGCAATATATAATATATTTAAGCCGTTATTAATTTTAGGGTCATTAATTCCTTAATCGCACCATTCTATAGCGACCTGACTTTGAACCCGGCCTCAGGCTTTGCTGGTCAGCTTAGGCGGTGAAAGCTTCTATAGTGAGTAGGCGTAATAGAGTAGGCGTAGGCATGTGATATAGGACTAGGCGTAGGTTTAAATAAAATTGTAATGTTTTTAATTAGGTAATTTATTCGACTTGTAGGAAAATATTTTTTTTTGTTATCGAATAGGGCCCCGTAACAGTGCCCTAAGAAAATTTGTTGGATTGTTACGCGTGGGTATAGATTATACATAAACGTAACAAGATGATAACTAGCTGACCAGCGCAACTTCGTCTGCGTCATATAAGAGAGAGAGAAAGGGTTAGAATGCGCCGTAGACAACGTACTATAGGTGCCGCCCGCCTCCCACATCATTCTGCATAATAAAAATGCAGTCGCGATACTTGATCATTATTTTACTGCTCAGTTATTTTAATATTTTTATATCTCCTAAAATATTAATTTAAACTCAATTTTGTTTAAAATTAAATACTTGTGATGAATAACGTATTTATTTTGATAACGATTAATACCATCGAATAACATACGAAAACCCCTTCGCAAATAATTCATTACTTTAGAACAAATTTTATTACCATAAAAAAGGTTATACTGAGTAAACCTTAAAAGATAACTATATACTGTCCCGGCCTTTTTTTAAGAGAAACAATGTCATTACACATAATTTTTACGTAACTTTAACCATTGATGCAGGGCACGCAGTGCAATCTCTCAAACTGAATAAATTTCTCCCGTTTTGCAACACTTTTCACTGATGCTCCGATCCTATTTTCTGTAGCGTGATTTTATGTAGTCTATAAGCATTCCTCGATTAATGGGCTATCCAACACTAAAAAAATTTTTTCCATTCGAAACAGGAGTTTCTGAGATTAGCGAGTTCAACCAAACAAACAAACACACTCCTCAGATTTATAAAATTAGTATAGATTCCGATTTATTTCACCAAATCGACATACGATATCTTATTATATTAAGTGAGCAATTCTTGTATATATATTATATATATGTAATCGGTTTCTCGGAAACGGCTCCAACGATTTCGATGAAATTTTGTATTTAGATAATGTTTTGCATTACAAGTTTATCTAGATAGGTATTTTTCTTTTTTTTTAAATACCGAGCTTAGCTCGGTCGCCCAGGTATTAAACATAAAACGACGACAAAAACGAAATTCATAAACAAATGCTTATTCACTTATTAAGCCCAAAACACACAGAGAACGGGTGCGGGTCGTGCGCGGGTCGGGTCGGCAGTGCAGCGGGTCTATTAACCACTATTTAAATAGACGACAACAGACGAAACGCGAGCGCGGGTCGTGAGAAGCGCGGGTGAAGTGCGGGAGCGGGCTGCGTCGTTACAATTGTCGTAATAAACGTTGTTACATATAGGCATTCACACAGAGAGCGTGTGCGGGTCGTGAGCAGCGCGTGTAGTGAATTTGTCATCGAGTTGTTGTAATTATTTACAAAATTTGTTCTGCTACACAATAGTAGGTGTTGAAAAACTGCAGTAATTATACTTTATAAATTATTACTGCTCTTGTTCATAGTACCGATAACCCATGTCAACTAACACCTATACACTTTCAATATACTATATCGACTATAAACACCTCTGGATACAAAGAAAGTTATTGCCCTTGTTCATGGTACAGTGACGATTCTTGTTAAGTAATAAACCATGACTTCATGTTTGTTAAGTCACTTCAGCTTCTTCCGTCCTGTTCGTATTTCACCATGGATATTAATGAACGCATTATCGAATGTGTACGAACATAATTGTTTATACGAAACGAGTAATAAAGATTATAACAATGCTGTTTTAAAGGCAAGGATATGGAATTCCATTGCAGAACAATTAAATGAAACTAGTGAGTATTTTTAATTATTTGTATTTATTAATTATTATTAAAATAGGTTACAAATTTTTCTCTAATTTGAAAAGCTATATTAGTCGATCGTCGATTTGTTGGATTTATCGATGATAGTCCTCTTGAAATAACCGCTACCGTATCTTGAGAAAAATTAATATCATCATTACCTCGTTTAATAATTATGTAGTTATGCAAGCAAGTTGTTGCTTTTACAACATCAATTGCAGTTTCAACTACACATTCCATCGGTCTTCTAAATACTCTCCATTTTTGTGTCAACATACCAAAAGCGTTCTCTACAACACGTCTTGCGCGACATAATCTATAATTGAAGTGGTTTTTTTGTGCATCATTTAAAGCTACGGCCCTTGGGAAGGGTCTCATTAAATAAGTTTTCAGTGCAAATCCTTCATCCCCAATTAATACATGAGGTACGGGATCATTGGTACACGGTAAAGGTTTAGCAGGTAATAACATATTTTCACGAATATATTATTGATAAAATCTTGAATTTTTAAAAATTGCGCTTTCACTATGACGACCATAACTTCCAATGTCAACCGTAATAAATTTATAATATGGATCTACTATAGCCAGTAGAACTATTGAAAATATATTTTTATAACAGTAGTAGTTTGAACCACTGTTAATGGGACATTTTATATTCACATGTTTGCCATCAATGCTGCCAACACAATTAGGGAAATTCCAAACTTCTCTATAACCGACTTCAGACTGCTTCCAAGTATCTTCTGATGGTGCAGGCATGTATACTGGCTGCAGTACTTCCCATAGTGCTTTACAAACTTCTTTTATTATATTGGAAACTGTACTGCTTCCCAATCGAAAGGAAAAGGCTATTGTTTGATATGAATCACCAGTCGTTAAGTATCTGAAATAAACAAAAATATAATATTTATTTTGCTTATTGCAGGCGAAGCGATAAAAAGAAAGTGGAAAAGTATGAGGGATGGCTACATTAAATATAAAAATAAAAAATTATTTTTTTTGGATATGCTCCGATGGGGATAGCATATACCAACTATAAAAGCACCTTATATAAAGAAAAAAATATATACCTTAAACAAACTGCGAGTTTTTCTCTGGTAGATATAGCTGACCTCCAATTTGTATCGAGCTTGAATATTTTAAAACTTAATTTATCATGCAATTCTTCAAAACTTTCCTTTGACATGTGGAAATACTTGTAAAAGCGATCTTCGTACGTTTGTAGTTCTATACAAAGGCGATGATATTCTCCAAATTCTAGTCTTTTTTTATTAATGTCGTGAACCCAAGTCCTTTTCTTTTTTCGTGCTCTATTTTTTAAAAGAAGGAGAAATAATAACTCCTCGTCCGTGTCCGAATCCTCCCACATTTTCAATGATAGTGTCTCTCTCAGCAACCGCTGCGGAGCCGTCCACAGTACCCACACTGGATGCGCCCGCGCCACACCGCCGCCGACCCGCGTTGTGTGTGAACACAGAAAGCATTACGGCTCGTGAAAAACAAGAAACGACCCGCGCCCGACCCGCACCCGTTCTCTGTGTGTTTTGGGCTTTATTATTCTACTAGCGAGGGATTTAGGATGTTTTAACGAAACAGATCGTCATTTAATGTAGAATCCTTGATTTAATCATAACACACTTGTAGAATCTTGAACAGTTGATTAGTAACAACTGCACGTGGATTTCGATTTAATTTTGTCTCTCTAAAAGTGATTAAATAATATTTAAAATAAGGAAAGTCTTTTAAAACTTGATTTTTTACCGCTTTTGATTAAATAATATTTCAATTACTTTAAAAAAACAAGCTCATAATCCATTAGATTTAATTTTAGTATTAAAAGTAAAATATTAGATATAAATAGATAAAAAAGATAAAAGAATAAACAAAATTACCTTTTAATTTTTCACATTTTTCAAAACTTTAAAAATGCTGAATTTATTACTCTTTTAAAAATGGGAAAGACACCTCAATAAAATGTTTACGACCTCTGCACACAAACCGAGCGTTTTAACTGAAATAGGGACCGTGTAAATAACGGTAGAAAATACGTATTAAAATTTAATGCACAGTTTTAAAACTGTTCGGGACAGCGGTGCTGCATATGCAATTCTTAAACCTAAAATTTCCTCTAAGATATTATTACTGCAAAATTGCTAAATTAAGATGTAAATGTTATCGAAAAATATCGGTTTTAAGAGAGGTAAACCACAGATATATTTCTTTAGACATTTCTCTTGGTTTGAGGCAGCCTGACTGGATAAATAATTCCCTTCCACCCAACAGAAGATCGCAGCCAAGTGTCCAGAGCTTCTTGGGGAAGGGGTTCAAGATCAGCAACATGGTGGTGTTACAAGCGTCCATAGGCTGCGGTAATCGCATACAATCAGTCTACACTTGTTTCCCACCTCAGTTGTAAAAAAAATATATACGAGCAAGTCTAGCGCACACGCGGTATATCCTATTAGATTATACTTTTAACCGATTTCAACAAAAGACGGGAGGCTACTCAATTAGAATGTATTTTTTTTTATGGACGTTCACCCATAACTTCTTCGTTTATGAACCGATTTGGATGATTCTTCTTTTGTTGAATAGGGGATACCTTAAGAGTGGTCCCGTTTTAATTTCATTGGCATTGGACCTTCAACTTCGAAGATACACCAGGGAACTCTTCAAAATCATTGAAGTTGCTTTTCTTTTTTGTTAAAATTGTCTTTTATTTTATACATTTAGCAAGTCAATAGAAAAATAACAAAAAGAGGTAAAATTATTTATTATAATTTCCATTAAAATACAGTGTAATTATTCAGATAGTAGGCTTGCATGACATTGAAATACGTTATATAGAAAAAAGGACAACCGAACTCCATTTTACAACAATTACATTGAAGTTAAAAGTTACATTTTAGTCTCAAATTTAAAATTAAGTTCTCAAAATTAAACTTAAATTAAATCTATATGATCTGACACTGAGCACAGTGCCATCCACTAACATTGGCAACCACCGAGGGATTTGCAGTTCATCACTTTCATGCCGAATGCTCAAATGAGTCAAATGTCTCTTCACGTTATGTATGAAGGACTTTCATTTTGTAGAAAGTTTACTGATTCTATTTAAAAAATGTTTTTGTAAATAAAGGTAAATACCAGATAAAATGGTACCCCCATTTGAAAATTAAACTATTCTTTAATTAAGCAAACTGCAAGTAGAATTTAATGTATGCGCGGCATTTCCAAGTGCTTGATATATTTTCAGTTAGGTGAAAATTTTCCTTTAATTATTTTTTGTGTTACAACGCAAGCGTTGAGTTTAAACGAACACCGCTTCGCCGTTGCAACGTACTGAAAGTTAACTTGGTATTATTTTAAATTTCGTTTACTTATATCTTGAAATTTTATTACGCTATTTTGGGGTAGACAGATATTTGTTATGTAAATACTTAATTTTGTCGCTAAACAGGCATAATATATTGACGTGTTTTTGTAGTCGCTGAAAAGTGACGTAACAGGTTAGTACTTACCTTCTTTTATCGTAGTACCTCAAAGTGACGGTGTATTGTCCTGATAGGACAGTCACCGAGGGATAGACACAATCCATTGCGCGTTGTCAGGTCGTCGCTATTATGTCGGCATACAAGCCTCTCGTTAACTGGAATTACCCTGGCTTATCCCAAAACGCCACAAAATGACAAAAAAGATGAATCCTCTTTGATGATAGTAATCAATATATAAGTACTGCAGTGATAAAATGTTTTTTCTACTTCGATTACACAAAAGAATTTGATACTAGCTTCACAAAATGACTGTACAGTACCTGTACAACAAAGGCAAGAATTTGCGAAGTTCTTTGTTAGTGCCGTTATGGACACTACCGTGTAGCTGTAGGTAGCTCCGTGGACTAGTCCGCGTGATTCTTTAGTATTCTACAATAATATTATGGTAAAGAACGAAAGGCGAGTAAACCTGTATTACAGGAGCCTAGGTATGCTTGCCTACACACGACCGTTCGCTTTTTAATCAATGTTGTAAACAAACCAAAATTAGATTTATGCTAATGACATAATAAGCGTAATTACCTACAGGCGCATACGGAAAGCACATTTTTGGAACGAATCCGGCGTTATTTACTTTTAGGGGAGAGTTTTAATTCTCCCCTAAACACGGTGATGCTGAAAGTCGAATGAGGTCAACGGTTTAATTATGTATATACTAATTTCATCCCCATCATTTCCAATTAGAAGGCACACATTGCTTCTAGAAATTAAAATTTGGTAGAGGTTTGTGTTTAAGAATCCCATTTATGCACAGTAAGCCTAAAAATAAGCCTTTTGCCTTTATATGCATCCCTATTAGGGAATGCAATTCCGCAAGATAATTTCAATCTAGGTACTTGCGGGACTGAACCATATTGGTCCCGCTGTATCCAGGTATTTGCGGAATTTAGCAGAGTGGACCTAGACCCCTGAAATCAACCTTGATAAAGTCCTGATAGATCTCGCTTTTATAGTTTTAATTTTAACCCAAATTAAACAAGCTTTTTGTACATTTTAAATGGTTTATTAATATTTTGGACATAAAGATTAAGACAAAAATTGACATAGTCACGTGAACATCACTTACATAAATTGAAATAAACACGTACACACCAACCACATCATAAGAAAATTAAACATTATTTTGGATTTCTAAAAAAGTTAGAGTATTAATTATGTCGGCTTCTGATATTGCACACAAGGTAGCCAGCGGATGTAAAAGCTCGCTCAGCGTCTTTGCTGGTTGAAACAATAGAGTTCTTAGTGAATTATAGATGACCAGCTGACCCGCGCCACTTTGTCTGCATCATGCAAGAGAGAGAGACAGACATCTCTTGGTGAAAGTTGAAGCAATATAGTAAGTATTGGAGTAGTGGGCTAGTAGAGCTCTAGTACGATGGAACCAGAGAAGTGGCAACTCTCTAGATGGGAATCGTAAATGATTGAAGCGGCATGAGAGGGAAGAGTGTGCGTATATACATACTAATCTACCAAGTCAGTCTTGAATGTTGTCAGAATTTGATAATGTTTATCCATCTAAATAAAATAGGAAAATTCTTTAATCAAAGTAGATTTCAAAAGAGTACTATTTAACGGCATTCTCGGTGCACACAAAAAGTGTGCGGATGGGAGACCCCCGTCACGAATGAAGTTATTAAAAAAATTAAGATTTAACAAAAAATTACTATATAGAAAATATACTTATCTTATCTACGTAAGAAGGATAGTCGTGTTGCAATTTGCGCTGAACTTTTAATTTCAATACTGCAGTAAAGTTCATTAAACGTTATGTGTATTAATGAATACAACTTTCAGGACAAGTGACATTGTATTTGTGTTATAATGAACGAATAATTTTATGCAACAATTAAAATCTACCTACGAATTAGATTTTACGATACTAGTTTTGCAATTTCGCGAACAAAATATATATAATAAGTCGTTGTAGTTAAATTGATCGAGACGAGCGTTGTCCGTGCTAAAGGTGTCAGTTTGACAGCTGGCGGTGGAATAGTCTTTTTCAATTATATTTTCTGATGTTATAACGTTTTTTCGTTACGTGACGTTTTTTACAAGTCAACTCCTATCACAAGCCCGTTAAAGGTCGTCACTCACTTATCCACTCAGCACGCTACCAACACCGCCACCTAACTCGACGTCTACTCGTTGTCGACGAGTGAACACCTTGTGACCAACTAGTCAACTTCGCGTATCAAAGAATTGAAAAATAGTAAGTGAGTGATTTTAATCGGAATGTACGTCGTATTGGGCCGCCTCGCCGCGCCAACGACGTGTCGTCCTTGCGTTGACAACTAGCGGTTCACTCACTGTCCACATATGATGGACTGCTTGTGTGCGAGTCGATACGGAGTTGATAAGTGAGTGCATTATATGAAACTCCATACAGAAATCTTAACCGCACGAGGCGATGCGATGAAGTGCTGGTCGGGTGTCGTGTTTAGGAAATTCGTTCTAAAAACATTTTGCATAAATTATCATTTTTGCATGAATAATATGTTATTAATTGGCCATAACCTACACATATAACTCGGTCTCTGTACTGCATATATATTAATACCTTCCCACACGTAACATTTTCCAACATACTGACTAAAACCCAGCAAAGCAATATTTCAAACGGTCGCTGTCAAAGAAAGCATAAACTCTTTTACATGAAATTCGTGATAACAAAGCGAAAAATAATTTCCTTTAGGCTAGAATACTAGACGGGAAAATTCAGAACGACTTTCATCAAAGCTTATCAAGGTAATATAAAACGAAGTGTGTGAAATAGAGCAGCAATGTAAACTTAATAGTAAGTTTCAGTCAGAACTGATCTGCGCATACAGAGAACGTAGTAGAACAAATAATTTTCCAGAGATGGTTGAGTTCAGTCGGTGCCGATCCTTTGTGAAGTAGACACTCGATTCCCGTTGGTCGAGAGCGAAGTTCCTTCGTTTGACGAATTTACGGAAATTTAAATAAGAACTCTTGGGTTCTCAGAATTAATTTGTTAGTGGCAGTTTTTTTTACGGACCGCACTTTAAGTTGATTTTGTGGTAAGTTATAATATATTGAATATATATTAAATGAAATACATGATTATAAAGTATGTAATGATGTTTGTAATTTATATAAAATAGCAGAATCTTAGGTGGTAGATAGTAGTAGGTACTTAAGATAAAAATGTTGCTGTTTTAAAATAAAAAATACAAATAAATGAAAATTTGAATACACTTTTAATAGATATATCTTTTAAACTTAATTACTATAGATTAAATTATTATCGCATGTATTTTTATGAAATTTATATCTTACTAAATTCTTCTTCTTCTTTGTGTCGGCAAAAGTCGTATTTTAAATAAAAATATCTCATACCATGATGAACAGAATGACTAGCTATTTAAGTTGTAATCGGTTATGACCGCCGTATGAGGTATGCCTACCCGGTGTGCAACGAACTTACTCGGGTATAATCGTCATTCTTAGAAGCTTGTCGTGCTCTACAGGCACTAAATTGTGACCGCTAGACCATTTATTTTTAAAATACTTCACACTTCGTATATACAAGTAACGTACGAGTATATTAACGTCCTTATTTATAACAAAATACCAGAATTGTTGATCTTGATTTTTGATCCAGATTTTGATCTTTTGTGTGGTGCTTTTTATTTTAATTCACAAAGTTATATTATTTGGCCCTAAATTATGTAACTTAGGCGGCATTTTACATGTATTACTTTGATTATTGTGCACATTGAACTCAGTTATAAATAATAACTTGGAGCATGCATTTTAAGTTGCCATTAAAACTCCCTAGACAATTTTACTTAAAGAGCCACCATTTTGTTAAGCGTTGTTTGAACTGTAAAGATTAGAAAAATATTCTATATATACGTAACATTGGCATAATTGTGTGTATATTAAACACACTGCCATGAAATAAGAATTTTATTTTTGTGTTTCTATATTTACTATTATTATTTTATTAATGTTTTTTCTGAAACACTTTTACTAAGTAATGGTTTTCATGATAAAAATTCCGTTTCTTTCTTATGAACAAATTTTATAATTTGGTATCGGTAGCGTGTGAACAGGGAGAGATAGACGTGAGTTAAAATACTACAATGAACCAGGAGTGTTGAGTGAACGTAAATATCACAATGTAAGAAGACATGCATCGCAGGGTGTTTTAGTTTTTACCTGGTGCTCTAGCTCCAACCATCAAATTTAAATTCGGTCATTCCTTCTTGAGATCCAATCCATCTTTAGGCTTAGCATGTTTCCATCTTCGACCATAGTATTACTTACAATCTACAAGAATTATCTTGAGACCCGGGGTAAATGGGCGCCCTTCTCCCGACCTCACGGCGTTATCACTTTTGCCATCGACGCGTCAGAAATTATAGATAATCAGTTTTTTTAATACTAGCTCAGCATAATGACTGTACTATAACCTGATGGTAAGTGCGAAACAGTCCACAAACAACGCCTAAGTCTCAAGTTAACTCTCACGGGCTTATAATATCGTATGATGAAATGATCAAATTTTATGTGATATGATGAAATCCAATAAAATTAAATTAAACACTTTGTGATACATTACATAATACAATAAAGTTCCGTAAAATCGGAAAGTACTTTGTTCATTTTAATGCTTGAAAAGAAACTTATGAATCTTAAAAGAATTCCACCAGTTCAGAAAATATCCAAGTCATCAAGAAATTGACTTTTAATCATTGACTATTTTCTGTTTGACATTTGCAGTATTATACATTTATATAATATATTATTATATTACATCATTTGCTGTCACTTGTCATTGAGTGACAATGTCAATATTCTGGGGGGTCTAAATTTAATGGCAATATATTAGTAACAGATAATATAGAAAAGTTTAAGCTTTCTGCACTCCTTCTCCATATAAACTTGCCAAATCTCACAGACTTCCGTGCACGCAATACGCTTAGAAAGGGGTACAAAGTTTTTGCTTCACGTATTAATATAATGATATTATTATTTTTAGTGGATATATACAGAGGGAGTAATTTCGAAACATCGCTATGATTGACGAAATTACCCTAAGTATATTAACATTTGGCAGTAAAATCTGTTTGAAATGATCCATAAATTCATTGTCCAGCAAATCGGTAATGTGCTTTGGAACCTTATTGTAGAACACTACTATATATAAGTCACTTTAAATACTCTTGTTGAGTCTAAAACATGGAATGACTAATATATGTTTATTTCTAGTATTAAAATTGCACCGGTCGTTGTCAAGAATATATTGGTAGTCAAAGTTAAGATAATACATTCCTGTTTTGTTTATTTAGAAAAGAACAATACAATCAAAGCGCAAAACTTTTTTCTACTATTTCAGGATTGTGTAATAATAATAGGGAACAAATATCTCATTTGTATTCAATGGTCTCTTCTTAAAGTACGGGATCAAATTATGCTCGAAACATGCCAGACCTAAAACTATTTCTATCTCTCCTGTGCTATTATTAATTCTATCTGTTAGTTGGGTCTGCCTTCCTCGTGCTTCGCTTCCATTTTGATCTATCGGATGTATCGTCTTCGGTAACATTGCAGTAATTAATATCATTTTTGACCACAATTGTCCATTTAGTTTTAGATCGTGGTCGTTCTGTGTCTGGACCCCAAGATGATCAGATTGGTCACTATATTTCCAATATAATCTAGAGAACTCCTTTTGATGTGCCCAAACCAGCGTAGCCTACTTTCTTGAAGCTTGTCAGCAAACGTACTCTTTGCATATTTTATGGAGTCTGATTACTCCGCACATCAACCGAAGCATCTGCATTTCGGCAACTTGCATGGAATTTACATGGCGTTGAGATACGGCCCAAGTTTCGTAGCCACAGATTGTATTAGCAGTATCAAGTACTGAGAAATATATAAATACTGTATTTATTTACTAGATGAAACTTGAAGTAATATATTTATATATTAATACGCAAAGACAAAACTTCGGACACCTTTATAAGCATATCGCCTGCATGGATGGGTATGGGATTTGGTATAATTAAAGATTATATGGAGCGGGAAAGCTAAAACTTATTATATTAAGTGATCAATTCTTATATATATAAATGTATTTGGTTTTTCGGAAATGGCTCCAACGATTTCGATGAATCTTTGCATTTAGATAATGTTTTACATTCCAAGTTTAACTAGATAGGTGTTTTTTTTTTATAAAACACCGAATACAGCTCGGTCGCCCAGATATTATATAATAATATGTGCTACAAGTACATTAAATTAAATAAAACATTCATTGTTTACTTACGTTCATACTGCAAATATCAAACACATAAAACGATCTATGGAAAATGAGTTGCACAAAGATTATCGCCAAAGAATTTAAAAAAGTTTTTATGATGAGGCTGACATAAGCGAATTGCATAAAAGCCTCTAAAAATTTAAGAAATAAAAAAAAGGTTGTTGTCAAGTATTGTGTCATTACTCATTACTGACAGACTAACTGAATAAATTTCGAGATATCAATTTTGTATAATGTTCGTATTACTTTATGACAAAAGAAATTCAATAAATTTCTAACTTATAATGTTTATAAATATAGTCGAATTTCAATCACAAGAGGGCCGCTAGTCGTGATTAATCGTCTATCGCTTACTGAAATTATACATTTTAATCAAAGCAATATCAATAATACAAACAAAATAACCATCAGCAGATTTTAAATGAAATGGAATAAGAATTATATTTTATATTTTTAGACGCCTTTTTACATAAAACTCATTATGGTAACAGTTTTTGATTAAAAAAAAGATAAGCCGCGATTTATATGGGCAGGATTTCGTCTGAAAGAAATTACAAAGTGTACAATATTATATCGTGTATTTACTGTTCTAAGCTTCTACGGGGTATCAAAT
This sequence comes from Saturnia japonica, assembly GCA_033032175.1. Lineage (NCBI taxonomy): Eukaryota > Metazoa > Arthropoda > Insecta > Lepidoptera > Saturniidae > Saturnia > Saturnia japonica. The sequence continues at coordinate 4,770,272 of CM065317.1, forward strand.
TATTCTTACATAACTTGCAGTTAGCTGATATTTAATGAATTGACTTCTATCACTGATTCCAAATGTCCCAATCACTGAAATAAATTAGTATACCATAGCTCAATTAGGCTTATCGCTAATGTTTGCTTTTAATATGAAATATAATAAAATTAAGCGTAACAGAAAAGTGTATATTATAATATTATGTAGACATTTCTGTCTTTCTTTTTTTGTAGCAAATATCTCGAAAATTTGACGCTTATACGAACACTCTCCTTTTACCTATCATAAAGTCCAATATACGTACTATTATTTCACCGGCTACAATTTTTTTACTAAACCCTTACTGAGGTAATGAAAATCAGCATTTTGTATTCTCATAAAATCATTTGAAAACGTATTTTTTAATAAATTTTTAAATAAATAAAGTGAAAAATTGCAAGTGAGATTGAGGAAGAAAATTATATAGAAGGCTTATGATCGTTGAAATTATCTTCAATATCTTCATTATTCGAAATATTTGTGAATTGTAAGTTATATTTGCCTTATTATATGCATATAGTTTTTAATAAAAAAAATTGTACTTTAATTATCAAGTTAAACGTTTTCCCACTTTAATAATTACATCTCAATAATATATGTAATGAAAAAAATGATTTACTTAACGATGAAATTAAGTTTTTAATTTTATTGAACAAGTGATTCTCCGTTGATATATATAGTTTACAATTTTATATGAATTTTGTATTTGTTTTGCTATCAACGGAGAATCACTTGTTCAATAAAATTAAAAACTTAATTTCATCGTTATATATATATATATATATATTGTATATATTAATATTGTATTACTGAACCTTTGAGTGCAGTGGCGTAGGTAACTAAAGGTCCTGGGGCAAAAAATACACTAGGGCCCCTATAAAACTATTTAAAATCGTTTGTTTCATATTCGTCGTTTTCCGAATTCGACGTACTCCAGATTTGTCGTACTCCAGATTCGTCGTAATACAGTCGATTACATAATAAAATTGCTTAAATTCTAGTCAAGTGGAATCCCTGCTGTAAACTCAGACTGTGTGTGAAAAATTTATTCGACTAACTCTCCACCGCGCGTCACCCAAAAAGGGCCCATCAGAGGCCTAGTTGCCGAAACCAATCCGCTCACCAAGTAAACTCTCCACCGCTTCTCGTCGCCGCCAACGCACCCGTGTAGCGTGTGTTCTCACTTACCGTTTCCCTGGCATACAGCTTTTCAGACTAGTCGTAGCATATTGTTATGTAACCTATGACCTTCCTCAATAAGTAGGCTATAAAAAGAAAAGTGAAATTTTAAAATATGACGACTAGTTACAGAGATTACCCTTCACATTTACACAAACACAAAATTAGCACTCTCTCTTTATAATAGAAGTACGTAAATAATATTATTCAAGTCACATATCGCGTATTGGTCGGTAGAATATCTTTTTAACAGATAAGCTTTTTTAGTATACCATTTGGCCATGAAAGTTTATTTGATAGCCTAATAGGGTTAAAAATTGCCGATAAAAATATAAAAGTTAAGTAGGTACTGTGACTTGACACGCTCCTAATACCTTTTGTGTCCAAATTGCCTTTGTTGGTTGCTACTTGTATATTTTACATACAGGCTACCTCGAAACAACTTGATAAGCTGTTAAAAGCATATGGTATAATATATTAACAATAGTTGATTTTTTTAATATTATTGTTGTATAGAGGTTTTCAATAAAATAAAATAAAAACACATTGATAGTTTGCAATTATATTACATTGTCCCTATTTTGATAATTTCCTTTCGCATTATTTAAGAAATACTACATCATTCGAATAACCACCTCGCCTTCGTATAGTAGCGTGAATACGAGAAGTCAAATTTTCCATCAGTTTTTTTTTATCGTTATAGGTTTAGCGATATGGCCTCAATCTCACTTGATCTTAAGTGACGATGTGGCCTAAGATGCACGTTAATCCTAGTGGAAGATTGGTTCTCAAGTGCAGCTGAACACACCTGTTGGTGTTTGGCGACAGATTTTCAACTTGAGGATGATAGCTAGCCAGATGGGCATTAGAATAAGCCCTACCACCATGCTTACAGTTTCATCACGTTGTTTTTCCTTCACCGAAAGCTCAGGCTCATTGCAGGGATGAGAATTCACGTCAAACGACGCGGTGTCCGTACACGCTACCAACTGAGCCATCATTCAACGTCTATGTGTATTTCGGGGTCTTAAAAATTAAAAACAACAACTACAATATTGCACTGTTAGGTAAATAATTAAATATCTGCCTCTTACTTGTACTCCTACCAGTACTTGACTTTCATGATATCTCGCTATCTCAGAGTCATTCTGCCGCATCATCATTTCTTGCTTGGTAGCGATTATCCTATTATTTTAGCTCAAAACTACTGCGGCATACGGCGAACGAAGCTAACCTACTTTAACTTTTTGACTTACATCCGCATTATGAGATTGTGGGAGTAGTATTTCTGATACGCTCAATAAATTTTATTCAGAGTTAATTGCGCTCTTTAAAAAGAAAGACATTACATTATTACTCTGTGACTCCATAGTACAATTTAATTGTTAAATTATTATTTAAGGACTGTCTATAGATAACTAAAATATGCATGGTATGAATAATATCGTATATATATATTTTATATATATTATATGTATATGGTTTTCTTAACATACCATGTGACAATTTTTCTTTTCATTCAAAAACTTACTCGTATGATATTTACCCTATATTATGTTATTTTGGTGTCGTTTTACGTGATGTAGTTTCATTATGGTGAAGTGATGTGGATTAGATTTAATATCAAGGAACATACATTTTAAATTGCCACAAAAACTCCTTTGACAGTTTTAACAACGGGCCGCCATTTTGTTAGAGCTGAAGATTTTGTTGGGGTTATTAGCAAAATATTATATTCGCGTGGTGAATCGTGAATAAACAGACGACGTTACATAGAAAAAAATAATTCTGTCTTACGTGTCTGATACTACTTTAAAAGGGCAGTTTGTCGTAACAATGTCTTGTTGTTACACTATGTAAATACCTTTTGTATTAATCTATTGCTACACGTTGATGTATTTAAGTATGAAACCTCTAAATTGTATATACTATTACACTACGCTATACCTTAAGATGCAATATAAATTTATATTTACATAACAGTAGAAAATTATCTACTATACGAAACATATTAAGTTATCTTTTCGCAGAATATTTCATCATGTAATTAAGATTTTTATCACTAGTGTGTTCCGACCTTGAATGCTCCTGCCGCAGCGAGCTCTGGAAACCCTGCTCATCGCAGAAATAGACCACAAGGTCATTTGGTTGCGATCTTCTGTAGAGTGGGGGTATTTTACTAGTCCGACTGCCCCAAGTAGAAAGAAATCTCCAAAACAATTTCTCCATGCCCGCCCTACGTCTTTTAAAAATTTCTATCTAAAGCATACAACAAGCAAAATCTGTGGATGGAAATTAGTTCGTATATAGTGTAAATAAAATCTATGCGCTTTATTTAGTTTTATAACTAAGAGGCAATGTAGTGAAACGCATCAGGATTAATATCAACGCGTTTAAATGTAGATCCATTATAATCTGCTGACCTTAAACTACCTCCAGCTAAGAGCCGTGGCATAAAATTTGTTGTATCCTCCTCGGTAAGTCATTAATCTTGCACGCAATTGTGTCTAATTCCTGCTACTTCCTTTGGTGTAATAAATCACCAAAGTACACATTTAGCATCGGCCAGTGTTTCTCAATCGGCTGAGTCATCTAATGTCCTTTTGTGTATTATCACTGAGTAAATAAACTTATACCTAATGAGTTTTTTTTCTTTGTAATTGAAGTTGAGTTTGCGTTGCATAAAATAATTAATTTGTAATGTAAAATAATGTACAAAACAAATTAATCAAGAAGAGAGCTTATTCTTATCTAAATGGCCGGCAACGCATCTGCGAACCCTCTGGTGTTGCGGATGTTTGTGGGCGGCAGTGATCACTTTCCATCTGGTGGGACACCTGCCCGTTTGCCTTCTTTTTATCATAATTAAAAAAATGTAATTAAGACAAAAGTTTGTGGTGGTCGAGTGATTTAGCCCAGCGGTATTCGATTCGATATCTGCAGGTCCAATCCCGTAGCATGTATCAATCAGTTTCACGGAATTCTCGTACATTTACAAATTTACATTGGTAATACTATTGGCTGACGGTGAATACATTGTGAAGAAAGCTGAATGCTTGTGAAATATTCTTGTTGTACCATCGTATATACAATTGTTGTTTTCTCGGTGATTTGGCCGTGGGCTGGTGTAGTGACTAAGCTCGTGCCTTCTCCTGAGAATAGGCCTTTATTCAGCAATGGGACATTTTCCATCTGGTAGTATTATTATTTATTATTATAACAAATAAATTTTATGGTAAAAAGGAGGCTAACGGTCATGTAGCTCACCTGATGGAATGTAATCACCGCCGCCCACAAACATCCGCAACACCCGAGGGCTAGCAGATGCGTTGCCGGCCTTTAAGGACGAATAAGCTCTCTTCTTGAAGGTCACTAAGTCATAACGGCTTGGAAAGATCTCAGGTGACAGCTGGTTTCACAGACTTGTTGTCCGAGGCAGAATGTGACTTAAGAAACGCATGTGGAACGCTGGACATCGTAGTGGTGTGGATGGAATTTACGATTCTGACGCGATATCCGATGGTGAAATTCAGCAGCCGGGATCAATCCAAACAATTCCTCGAAACACTTCCCATGATAAATGCGGTAGAAGATGCAGAGTGAACCAAAATCTCTACGCAGAGCCAATGGATCAAGACAAAAATGTAAAATAATACCTGTTTACATAGATAAAGTTATCATGTGCAAGCACAATGCAATTCAAAACCCAGTTCGGCACTCCTATCACTCCAAGAATTCACCAACGATATTTGATACCAAAAACGACTCATTTTAAACTGTATAAAATTATTAACTTCATATTAAAGTTAAATTTAATTACGGGCCATGCTATTGTGCTCTGGCACCATGACGTTGTCAATTTCATCGCAAGCGTAACATATTTTAATTAATGCAGAGTATAAATCATTACCGTTTATTTAACGAAACGGACGTTTTAAATACTGACGCGGAGTGGATTATGTTAATTTTATCTTTATTTATCAGACTGATAAAAATCACGATTATCTCTCTTGTGTACTGATTAATATTTTTCATAGTATCTAACAAAATAAATGTATGTATAAATAAATCTCAGTTATTATAGTTGGTTTCTGTTATCAATAGTTAAAGCGAGAAAGACAAAAAAATTGTTACACACATATCCATCCCATCCATCCATTCAGCTCATATTTATGCACTGCTGAGTATGGGCATCTTCTCGCCCATGATAACTCTCTCAATACTGCGTGGCTCTCATACAGAGTTTAACTACCACCCTCACTATGTCATCGGACCATGGGGCTGGCGGTTTGCTTCGCAGTCGTTTTCCACCTCTGGGCCACCAATCCAACATCTCTTTGATCCATCGCCCATCTTTTTGTCTTGCCGAGTGCTCCGCCCACATCCACTTAAACCTCATAAACACATAATATTCATTAACAGTTAAAAAGTCTGATCCTGAAACACGACCAACACAGAGTCACTTCGATGCATACATATGCATGTACAAGTTACAAATCCCTATTAGTCAACTTGATTGCTGGATATATATCAGCTGATCTCAAGTCTTACCAAATATTTTGGTACGAAGAAATAATTATTCATGTCAAATTAAAAGCGTTTAGAAATGTTTGAGAATCGTTGTCTTGATCCGCTTACATCGCGTCGTTTGTGTCACGAGGTCTCCACTCGAGGGATTGTTTTAACAATAATGTAATTGTTAGGTTTAGACAATAATTATTGTTTTAAGTTACTATTACCCCATCATACGTGACAAACCGGCTTTTAAGCTTAAATTACAATCGAGTTATGGACGGGTAATGAGAAAATTCATTAACTATTGCTTGCTTGATTATAAAGATTTCGGAATTATCGGGACTTCGTTTGTGGTTGTACTCATTTAAAATTGAAATCTAAAGGGGATGGAATTAGAATACTGAAATTGTTGATAAAGAATGCCGAGACGTCGTCGGTATTCAAAAACAATACAAACAACTAACTAAGCAAAAATATAATATTAAAATCGAATTGAAAATAATATTTATGTAAAACAAATGTATTTTGTTGTATTAGAGACTTTTATTCCATCGAATATATCAGTCCCGTTGTACCCTATCCTTTCTAGAATCAAATCAGGAGAGTCGCTGATGATATAGCATTACTAGGACTTAGCATCATCCGAATAAGGTTCTGTCATAATGTTATGACGAATGTCTATATTTTATCAGTTGAAATTCAAACTACTCATCAGCTAAATTTTGCTTTTAATCTTGTTCTTGGCACAGTAAGTATTAATACACATCGTCAATCTTTCCACATACATTACAATTACTTTATACAAATTTCCTTTGTTACTTCCGCCGGAAATGTTAAATTGTTATTTCGTTTTTCTGCAACAAAAAACGTCGGTTATTAATTGTTGAGTTGAACCTGAAAATATTCAATCCGAAACTAATAGTAGAAAAGAAGAAATATCTAAAAGGAAAATGTTAGTAACTGAAACGATTAAAGAGATGCGGTTGAGCCCGTAGACCCGAACGTTATTAACCTATAAGGAATAAGTGTTAAAAGTGTTAAGCAAATTATAATAAATAAATAATAAAAAAAAAAAAAAAAACTATGTTGCAGATGAGATGTGAAACGACCACAATCGAATACACGTTCTTACGGGCTCAATCGCATCTCTTTAATTGTTTCAGTTACTAACATTTTCCTTTTTGATTTTTCTTCTTTTCCACTATTAGTTTCAGATTGAACATTTTCAGGTTCAACTCAAGAATTTATAACAGACGTTTTTTTGTTGCAGAAAGACAAAATAACCATTTGATCATTGCAGGCGGAAGTAGCAAAAAAAATCTTTGCAAAGTATTTACGATGAATTTCCGCAAAGTAATGCCTACATCGATCACATACATTACAGTTGGGCGATTCAATTTTCTCATGATACATGCAAATCTTCCCGAAGGATAGTGCCGGGACGAAGTTTTAATGATATCTATGTATATTGTCGATTTAAATGACATTCACTAAATTAAGGTTCATATAGAGACTGATACTGTATTATTTTATAACAAATACATTTTTCTTATTTTAATGATTTAATTACAAAATTGCTCAATTTTTGTTATACAAATCGAAGCAATATACACAGTATTTATGAAACACAACATATGCGAATACAAGAGGAAAAGAACTGACCACGGCAAAGGTTAGTACCAGTCAAACCGACAAGGTTACAAAAGAGATTTATAAATATGAAGAAAGTTTTCAGTTAAGGTAAATACCGTGATGGAGCCATAACATAGTATTCATTCTCATTCATTATCTATTAATGCATAAATGAGGCCGAAGCCATCCGCAAGAGGCCTCTTAGCAACAGAACACGTTATATGTAAATTAGGGTTGAGGCATCAAATATTTACACCAGTACAACACACTTGTCTTAAGAATTTACATCGACCGTACAATCGTCCCTTTGGGTAGAAATAACTCGAGGGTTTTTTTTCCTAAACTCAAGTAAGTCGAGAGATTGGTACAGTATTTCATTCTGGCATAAAACTTTCGCTTTCCGCATGAATACTTTATCGTTCTTTTATGAAATATTTCATTACATGTTCGATTATAAAAATTCTTAAATTGCAATCAATATTTCCCATTATGAAATTACACACAAAAGCGTTCATATAATATGCTATTATGATTTACTTCTGGCTGCGTTTAAGATAGTATAATTAGGCAATGACGTTTTATAAATAGACGCGTTATACTCTCACTAAAAGTAATTTCAAACCGTCATAAATTTTGTTATCAGCATGTTGAAATAAAATAAATAGAAAATCACAGCGTAAGGCGGAAACTCTGTTGTCAAAAAAGGATAAAAGTTTCTTCTCACCCACGCGGATATCAAGTCGAAAGTGAACTGAGGGCAATTGCCAACCATTCACAATGACGTATCTACTCATAAAATGTCATTGTAATTAAGTTTATAATTTTAAATTATGTTTAGGATGCATTGTATGTTTCATTAGGAAACAGGAATACTTATTAAGCGCAGTTTTCAAAAGTAATTATATACAAAGTTAAAATTTACCTCTTAAGAACTTCAAAACCCTTCCATCGATTCGGAAAACATCCCAGTGATCGATAACAATCGGAAAGAATCTCAATAGTTTTTTTACTATGTAAATAATATTTATATAGGCATTTAATAATTAATTTTTATTGATAATGGAAGTACTGGGAACTGTTTCCAGCCATTACTATCATTCACGTAATGATTCACCTTATATTAATAACCTTCTTACTGTAAAATCTTTTATTGGTCTTCCTGAGAATAAAACACGACGACTAGTTAGTGTTTATTTCTAGCATTAAAAATATGCCGGTCGTTTACAAAATCTAGTATATTTGAGTTTCTGCGAACATTAAACATTAAATTATTGGTAAAGTTAACAAAGCAAAATTAAACCAAAGTTAATATCGAAAAATTACCAATCTATAGAACGAAAGTCTCCTCGACCTCTGAAAGTTTTCCCTGTCACTAAACGATCTGTAAATTACTTGATAAAACATGTTTGTAATGCATACTAAATGGCTATAATTAATTATTATTTCAAATACAACGAAGATATTTTCAATAAAACACGTCAATATCTACTATCGAAACTTCTATGTTGAGTGGTTGTTTAATGATTCACGCGGCTACCTGACAAAGCCTATAGATTTATATCGTAGACGATCGTAAAATATTTGTCGGCCGTACATAAGCACCAATTGAAGCATATTGATATTTCGAAGTTAGAAAGCTTTTTATTGAGTACAATATATTATTATTTGTGAAATGAAACTTCTTTTGAATTTTTTTAAGTGACGCCTTTATGTTTAGCGTTATAGACAGTACAATCGAAAAATCCTACCAGCTTCTTGGTAGCTGCATATATATTGGCTCTTTCTGAAACGCGACAATTTAAGAGAGAGTCAGTGACTTCATTAGTGTATTAAGGATCTATTATCATGTACATAGTGGTCGTGAACCAGTCTGCTACAGAACCGTACCACCTCGCGACCTCGCTTGAATACTGGATACACGGGCTGGTCTCGGAAAGCGATATAGCGGATGTTACTACTATATCCACGGTTGCACCAGTGTATGGAGTAACCGCGATTCAGTCGAACATACTTAACGTGTCCTACCATTCAATAATTATCTGGTAATTCAGAAAAAGTCGGAGGCTACTCAATTCGAATGTACTTTTCGCAATAACTTCTCTTATGAACCGATTTAGATGATGCTTTTTTTGTTGAATAAGGGATATCTCAAGGGTGGTCCCATTTTAATTTCATTGGCATTATACCTTCAACTTCGAAGAACTCCCCCAAATAATTGAAATTGGTTTTCTTTTTTTTTTTTAATTGCCTTGTTTAATTATCATGTACTCTTTATTTGACATATTAATGTGTCAATTTATGGCTTCCAAAAGACTGAATGGCTTTGTTTTGTTAATTTTTGTATCTATTCGTAATCTTCGTGGCTATTTAAGTAGTAATTTTTTTTATTGTTGTTTATTTTTTGCTTGTAATTTTTTCTATTAATGTAAAATAAATTAAATTATGACCATGAGCCAGGGCTGCAGTCCTTTTGAGGGAATATCTATAGGCTACGATGACCTTTGCTACTTTATATCATTAAAAATTTGGGTTGTACATTGTACCACACGCAAATATAGTTTGGCTTAAATTTCTGGAAATGTTATTTACGAATCCTTACATACATATTTTCACTAAATATTCTACACGAGTCTGATAAAATAACTTCACTAAACCTGATCGTAACAGCATTACAATCCTAAAACAATAACGATCGCTAAAAGACGTTTTTGTGTATAATCGCCAAAATCATTCGAGCCTGCAAACAATACGGCATAAGCCTTTAAATCTATGCTCAAATAACTATCAGAAATAATATGCTAACACAATATTTGAAAATTAAACTTTCAAGGGATTATTCCAAGCGATTTAGCGGTCAAACTCAAAACCATGGAGGTCGTGAGTTCAGTTATCGCAAGGTACAAATAAATTTATAGCCAGTCTGGGATAATTTAGATTCAGTAAAATTTGTAATGAAGGACGCATAGTTGACTTAAAAAAAAACATATTTTTTTAAGTAAGAAATTTGTTGAATTATGATTATTAAGCCTGACGATGCCAAACTGAAATTACTGAAATAAATCTGCATGATATGAAAAGTTCTTTATAGGTGGATCATTATGTAAATATAATACTATTTTGAAAATAAAATTGTATAACATACATTATTTATTAAAGGTGTTTTCCTTGCAACACTATGACTTCGTAAACTCTTCACCCAAATTAATGGTTCAAATATCATTATAAAGTTTATGTTCCCCGCTTTTGACGAAAATCAGTTTGAAATTAAAATTTTATTTAAATTATTGAAACAATTTTTCATTAGGAATCTGTTAACTCTATAAAATATTTACTCGATACGTCAAACTAAAGCTATTTTTTGCTCCTAAACTGCCTCCACCACAACCAATTGGCTCTTATACGAAAATATGAATAGATATATTTCAAGAAAACAGTTCAAATAACCTATCTCATATTCCGTAAAAAAACTATATTTATCTATTTAAGAAAAACTGTTTGAAAATTATTTAACGTGGACGTCAGGATTTCTTTTTATGAGGTAGTTACGAGAACTCCCGAAAAAATGGACGTATCGAGACCTAGTTTTTTTTATTATCTTCAGAATAACATTAACTAGTTACCTATTTAATATCAATAGCCTAGTACCCGTAGTTTATTAATAAAATTGTTTTTTTTTTTAATAAAAAAATTTCACTATTTATTTGGATCTAAAATTAAAGCCTATTTTGATAAGTTGTCTAAAGTCAATAGTACGAATTGTTTTTTTTTTCTTAAAAATCATATGAGTGTGGTATGAGGCGTGCAATTTTGGATCTCACAAACTTTTTAAAATATTTTGATTAAGGATATTCTCCATATGCGAACATTGCAAACGATTATCCCTGAACGGTGGTTAGTAAAACGTAAAAACAGTTTAAATATCAAATCATGTCATCAATGATATTTCACACGAGTCTCCATTTAAAAGCCTAACAGGCGAGCTCATTTATTCAACGATAAAATCGAATAATAATGGTTTTCACGTACGAAAATACATGGCGACGTGTAATTTAAATTCGATATCCTAACGATTAAACTTTCTATTACTTGGAAATATATAGAGTTCGTTTTATATTCAATAGCATAATTTAAAAGAATATAGGCATAAAAAATTGGTATATAAATCCATACTAATATTATAAATGTGAAAGTGACTCTGTTTGTCTGCTGCGTTTTCACGGCTTAACCGCTGAACCTATTTTATTGGGTTATGGTTTAGAGATTGATTGTACCTTGGGAAAGGACATAGACAACTTTTTGTAGTTAAAATAAAACTTTAAAGGATGAGAATAGGGCATGCAAGTTTGTAAGAAGAAAATATGGGAACACCAATACGCATGTGCGGTAATGGTGAAATGACATCGATTTCCACGCCAACTGATTTGTTGATGTATTGACATTGAGACACCTTAGACTAAAAAAAAAATATAAAGTAAACTTTTAAAGTTTTTAAGCTCTTAACTACGCAGTACGGCATTATTACTGTTCTATTTTATGATTGAAACGTGACGTGCGCTGTCGACTGCGACTCACGAACACTGCGGACGTAATGAAATACCATAAACCATTGCTATTTGGTATTACTTTTACGTGACTTCACTCGAGCCTTGTTAACGTGGAGTCTATAATAAAAAAATATATATAAAAAATTCATAATGACTTTACTTACAAGATAATTGCTGGGTGAGTCATAACAATTATATCCGACGGGAACGCAATAACCATATAATAGATGTAAAACTTGCTTAGTTAGTCGTGTTGCGTTCCGGGATTAACCGGTGTATATACAGTAATCAAGTGCGGTGGAAGGGACCATGCGCATGGTAAAAAAACCGTGACTCTCTTTTTATCCGATTTGAATAAAAGGTGAAGGTTACTCAATTCAAAAGTATATTTTTTTCAGATTTTCAGCCATAACTTATTTGTTTATGACCGGATTTGTATGATTCTTTATTTTTTTGATAGGGGATAGATACCTCAAGGGTGGTCCCATTTTAATTTGAACTTCAAAGACAGCAGAAACGTCCTCAAAATCACTGAAGTTGGTTTTCTTTTTGATAAAAATTTACTTGTAGTCTGTCGCGATTCGGGATCAACCAGTCTATATCCAGCTGACGAGAGGCTTGCAGGGTGGCATAACAGCGACAACCGTCGATGAATTGACGATATGTCGGTGGTCGTTGTCGTTTCTTAGATTGTACTATGCTTAAACATCTGACATTACCTTGATACTATAAGAAAATGTTTTTAATCAAAAGTGCATTTAAAATGTTCAATTACAAAATGCCAATTAATCCGAACTTAACGACCTCCGCACGAACGAACGAACTCCGAGTAAAAACACATTGTATAAAAAATTACAACACGTAAACTTTTAATTTTCTATAAGATTTTTGTTTATGTGAATCAGTCGAAAAAAAAGTACTTTGACACTGGTTTTTTATATAATTTTAATTAACGCCTGGGGTAAATTTAAATAGAAAAAATTACGGTCGCTACGCCGCAGCCGCGCCGCGCCTTGCCGTGCCGCCCTTGCAAAGTCACGTCAAATTTCGTCACAGCTGTCAAGAATCGCGCGAATAAACAGCGTATAACCGGCCGTGCTTTCGTCCCTTATTTTAATTAAGTTTGCCAAGTAATGCAATATGATGAAACTCGTAAACAAACAGTGTTACTAAACAACGTGGGTACTTTGAATATGAATGTCGCTAAAGGTAAACGTTGTTCACCAACTAGTCCAAATTTCCTTGTTTTTGTTTCGCCGTGGTAAACAGAGTGCAAACGGTATAATCTATACAATTAATAAAATTGAAGTGTCTGTTTGTAATGTTAAAATAACATCTTTTATCCAAACGCATATCAAAGTTTAGCGGAAGTTAGGAACAGAGTGTAAAGTTTCTCATCTGCCATAGAAAAGGGTGGATCCTCCGACCAGACGGGTGTTATGTCTGGCGGGCAGCTGGTCAACGCTTGTTGTCGGGTTCTTGTATATATACTCAATTGTTGGGTTAATTTCAATATCGCGATGTAGGATGTCAGTTGTGGCGGAGATGTCGCTATGTTTAGGATGTGTCAGTTGTGGCGAGAGATGTCGCTACAAAAGTATATACGATAATTACCTAATGATTTTGAGAAGTTTTGTGGTGTATCTTCGAAGTTCAAGCTTGATCCAGTGCCAATGAAACTAAAATGGGACACTCTTTGAGGTATCTCCATTCCAAAGAAAAAAGAAACATTTAAATAGGTTCATAAACAAAGAAGTTATAGCTGAACATCCATATAAAAATACATTCGAAATTAGTAACCTCTGTCTTTTTTTAAAGTAGGTTAAAAAGAAAACCAAATTCAATGTTTTTCAAGAATTTTCTGGTAAGTATATCTTGAAAGTTCAAGGTACAACGCCAATGAAATTAAAATGAGATATCCACTTTCCAACGAAAAACGAATCACCCAAATCAGTTCACAAACAAAGAAGTTATGGATTAACATTCATAAAAAAAAGTATATTTTCGAATTGAGTACCTCCTCTTTAATTTATAAAATGTTTAATTATTTAATACACAAAAAAAAAGTTATCAAAATGAGTTTACGTTAATATCATTAATGATTAACGATCATCTTGTTGGCACGAGGTATAAAACATTTGAAGTTTTATTTGCTACACCAAAGACGTATAACTTCTTAGTGCGTACATAAGTTTTTTTTTTTTTTATAGTAGTTAGAAAAATTGACTGTACTGTCCCTGACGTGTAGATGTATGTGTACATATACATTTTATTTTTATAGTAGCCGGGCAAAGTGACGACACTGCACAGTACAATCTTATTCCAAAAATATCGGTGCCTATCCGAGAGATCAGGTATCGATGGCTAGTCGTTACTATCATTCCAGTAAGCCTCTCGACAGCTGGAAATACGCTGATTGATCCCAAAACGTAATAAAGCAGAATACACTATGACGGGTTTGTTACGTACATGGCCAGTCGGTTACAGATTCCTCCTACCTCACCTGATTACTGGATATATATATCGGTTGATCTCAGATACTATGGGGGAGAGGGGTGTTACATATGGTAACGCTCCAGTGGAACACAAATGTCGTATTCTACGGTCTTACCACCCAGAAATATCACTGAAAAATTATATCAATCTATCTAAATATATATAAAATCTCTAACAACATAGAGCTGAAACCACTGAACGGATTTGGATAAAATTTGGCATACAGCTATTATGAAGTAGGCATCCGCTAAATACAGATTTTTATGGTTTTTAAGGGGGAATGTGGGTTCAAAATTTGTATGGAGAATGTAAGATTTATATCGTTGTAACTTGCTGCGAGCGAAGCCGCGGGGAAATTCTAGTAGTCTATAAAAACATACATATAACTACATATATAAGCTACAAAGTTGTATAACTGCTTTTGTATAATAATTGTTCTTTTTCTTCTTGTTTTTTAAGCCTTCGTAAAATTTTCCAATATACAAAAGTGGGTTTTCTGACAATATAGTGGCTCCCTTGACAGAACTATCCAGGGAGTTTTTGTGACATCTCAAAATGTATGATCCCACTTATTGATCTCACTTATTATCCACATATTTATAATCCACTTCACTTATGCACAACAACCAAACTATATTACGCAAACAGCTACAATATTACACAATATAGGGTCAAAAAATCTAATTTAATGAATTAAAAATATAAACCACAACATTTCTCTTCAGAAACCCGCCAAAAAACCTAATAATAGTTTTGGCTAAAAACTCTCCATATTAGAATGGAAAGAATAGAAAACGTTTCTACGAAATTGAAATTAATTTCATTTAATTTCGATTTGACAAGGCACTTATGATATTTGAATATCTATAAAAATTATTGTAAGCATCCCGATATATAAGATACAGGTTTATGTTCCGTTTAGTTTAAGAAAAGCTTCAAGGAAATTCCTATGTATGTTACTGTAGAGGAACAGTATTGTATTAAAATGAGACAGCCTAGTAAATGTAGCAAAAAATTATGTTTCTTTATATTTTGCTTCGAAGAATTATATTAAATTTTATTAGACAAGGGGTAGCAATATCGCTTATCTGAAGACTTTTATTAGGATCTTTCAACGTAACAAGAAATATTTGACGTTCAATGTTCGTTATGACTCTCCTCCATATTTTTTCTTACGAGCAAAGGGTTGGAGGTTTTGTACTGTTCAAAGAATATTTTCGTCTATTATTTTAACGGTTATTATCTCTAACGTTCTAGCTCGGCTTACCGTGTTTTCCTTTTGATCTCTCCATTTGTTTTAATGCTTATACATTTTCTGTATCGTTATTTCAGTAACATATTTTACTGATAGTATTTACTTTGATATAACGTTCCTTTAAAGCTAAGAAATATTTTTCTATTGATTTCGTTAATTAAACAAAAGTCCACATACATCGAGGAATGCTAAAACCAATCGATCATTGTAATTGATTGATAAGGCGATTAATGAAATTAGTCAATTTTTATATAATTGACATTCATTGTTGAGGCTGATTGAAGATATCAATTGGCAATTTTATTGACTAAGATAATAACAGCGATTGATAGTAATTTAGATTTTTTTTTGTTCGAACTAACTTGCTCTGTTGGCACGAGGAGCCCTCATAGCTCCATCTGGCATTGTGGCAAGTGCAGAAAGCACTCTTCTTCTTCTTTCTTTTCCTTGTTATTTGATGCCAATTGTTTTTATCCACAATTCTTCCATCTTTGCGTAATTATTCAAAGCTCCCTTATTAGGACTGTCTAAAAAGTTTTCATGGCAACTTAAAATCCATTTTCCTGGTTATTATTTACAATCCACTTCATTTGTGTACTAATACTATATACTACATCATATAAAATGCCGCCAAAATTACACAATGTAGGATGAAATAATATAAGTTTAATAATTAAAATAACAACCACATGAGACATGAGAGGTCAAAAACTCCAGAAGCCACTCAACCGAAGAGGCGATTGGCGTAAGGGTGCCAAAATGGTGAAATTTCAACTTGGGCTTTTGCAGTGCAGGCAGTTTCACGATACACAAGAGAGATAGCGACACAGAAAAATTGTTTTCGAGATTTCTCTCTACTTGGGGCAGTCCAACTGGTGGATTTTCTTCCCCTAAAGAAGATCACAGTCAAAGAAGCTTGTGGTCTGTTCTTGCGATTTTCACAGCTTTTTGAGGTACTGCCTTGGGGAGGTCCAAAGTTGGCAATGTGCTAGTCATACCTATGGTATTACAAGCGTGTACAGGCTACGATAGCCGCTTACGGCGGGCCATATTCTTGTTTGCTATCTTAGTTATATACAAAAATCTAGCTAATTATTCATATTCGATCTAATTATACAAATCAATATGGAAAAAATTACGTATATGTATGTAGTTTATCTGTCAAGAAAGTTTCATGAGAAATATGGCTGTAGTTATTACCAGAAGTTAGTGACAGAGGTGTTATCCGAACAGAAGTGGAAAGCTTGCTAAACGCTAGCCGAATACCAACGAGCATAGCCGAAAGACAACTACAGTGACGGGTGGGCCTAACGTATTTAACTGAACGCTGCACCGACCTAGTGAATTATGTATTAACGGGCCGAACGATGCTTGGATTCATAGTGGAGTTTAAATTACAAGCGATTGCTTAATGTACGTATATATTAGTGGAAATTCATATAGGAACTCGAGTAACTTTAAAAATAACTACACGTGTTTATTAAGCAGTTATTATTTTCGTCTCGTAATTTTAGTTTTTTTCATGTTATTGATAATTGTTATAATCTATAATTTTAATAAACTTTCCGTGTACAGAATTTCATATAAATCGTGAAACCGGACGTACAAACAGAAAAACAATTTGTTATAAATGCCTTATTACTGATCAATTTGCTTTATATGTAACCAGTACTTAAGCTTTTAGTCATGTGAAGCAAAATAATATCTGGTCTTTGTGAATAACAAAATGCTACCAGAGCTTCATGGAAATGGACATACAAAGTTCATTGGCAGTTATCTTTCAAGGATACAGAAGCTTTCGTTTATTTCTGTGAAATACTAAATGATATAGCACTAAAGCACACAATGCATAAATTAGCTCCGAATATTAAATATTGTCTAAGTTCCGCTCGCAACTTAAGCCACCAGTAACTTGTCTGAAGCCTGGAGCCAGACATCTGCTGAGTCGTACCCTCTTGAGATAAAGCCTTAAATAACGCCGCCGTCGGAACTAAGCTCTCTCACACCCGCCTTTATTACCTTTACCAAAATGATTTGTCTATTTCATTGAGTATTTCAAATATATCATATTACCGTATCATGTGTTAAAAGAAAAATCAATTTGATTTAGGAAACACGGTGTATTGTTCCGCATATTACAACATGACAGATGTATGGATCTCAGTGCTGGACAACGATAGAGAGAGATGAAAGGAGATTGCATGTAGCATAGATGCGAATGTTAAGATGAATCTGTGGAGTAACTAGAAGATATAAGATCAGAAGTGAGTATATCAGAGGAAGTAAAATTAGCATCAGTCACAGATAAGTTGAGGGGTTATAGGTTGGCATGGTATGGGCATGTCACGAGGAGGGATGAACGTCATATGTTTAGGAGAATGTTAAGTATGAAGGTGGACGGATTAGGAGTAGCGAAAGATCGAGGAGGGTATGGTAGGATTGTGTGAGGAATGGTATGCGCATAAAATATTATGTTGATATGATAGCTGATCGAAGTGAGTGAAAGAGAAAACATGTTGTACTGACCCTACTTTAGTGGGATAAGTTGTACGAAAACGTTTATTTGAAAAATTTTACGTAAAGATTTACATGAATTTTGATATATTTAATTGAATTATTTAGTTTTTTACTGCGAATTTTAGCTACTCTTTAAGTTTCCACTAAGGAGCTGCGTATACATAAAAAATAAAACGTATCGAGATAGATTTCAATATTTACTTATAAATAAGTTTAATTTTGGAATTTAGTTATCATTTTTACAACATTGTTAATTTGTTCTATTTGGGGGCGATAAATATTACTCAAATAAAATATAAATAAGTTAACATATAGGTCCAGTAAACACAAGTTCATAAATGAAAAGTATGAAAACATAAAATATTTTCTTATATATTTGCGATTATATATCCATTGCGATTGGATTCACTGACAAAATATTGTATAATAATAATAATACATATTATGAAATCATTTTAAATAAATAAATAACACATCTATAAATTATCTGCTATCAGATTACTATGCCCAATATGTTAGTAAAATTGTGTCCTTATTTTAGATTGGGGTGACTCCTAAAATATAACATCTTTCCAATTTTTCTCATATTCGTTGACAAAATCTAATAATCGCAAAGCATACAACTAAGTTCGGATGAACTCCAACGTCACATGCACTTAACTAACTACGTTTCGTCTAATAGCAAAGACAAGCGCGCTTCGCGTTCTATTGGGGAATAATTTATCGACATCTTCGTCTTACAACGTGTTCGTAATATCGTTTAATAATCAATAAGCTCCCCAACACTCCATAATAATTTAATCATAACATTTTGTGGCAGCGCTAATTGAGTTCTCAATCAACCGCCTTCATTTCGTACGAATTTAACTGCTAAATTTATGCTTATTTAACAAAAGTTAGGTACTTATTTTCAAATCATATATGAGTTTAACGCAGCGCGTATATTTTGTCTACAACATTATTGTTTCTAGATAAGATATATTAAAATCTAGTAATGTAAATTTTTCTTTGGGTTTCCTTAGCGGTAGTAATAATTTATTTGCTTTAAATACACATACATTACCAAACCATGCCTTATTTCTATTAAAGTCCCCACTTGAAATGTAAATTCAATAATGATGTAATTAATTTAAATTAACGTTGTAGTATTAAATTCAACTATCATATTAGGTCTTTCATTCTTGGATATTCGTATACACTATCTCTGTATAGTTATATATTTAAAGCTTTAATCTGCCCATGCAATGTATAGTCCAAGACTTTGCAATTAATCAGATTCAAATAATTATTTAAACAGGCCTTAATTAAAAGCCCAAAAAGTTGTTATTAAAAGAGAATCAGAAAAGTCGAGCAGCTTTGTGTACGACGTATACATTTAGGGCGAAACATTCAACGATTTCATGTTAACAACGAGACACATAAATTACATTTATAAAGGCAAAAGTTACAATTTAAAAATACCTTGTACAGCTTAATGTATTTAATGCTAGCTAAAATATTTTATTAGGTTATGTACTAGCTATGCCAGCGGCTGCACTTGCGTGGGCTATAGATTCCCGTCGATCAGGCACATGCGCAAATCATGCTACCCCCGCTCCCGGTTATTTTACAAACAAAAGTGCTTATTGTGGGTGATCATTAGAAGATAGATATATGGTCTTGTGGTTTTTTTTAGGTCTTATTAAGATAATTATGTACTACATTAATTTGATATATTTCTTATGGTTTACTCAGCGTAAGCCATTTATTCGCCTGAGTTTATTAACCATAAACAGTTTTTTTTTTATTTGGAAGGAATCCTAATTCTTTGTATTAAATAAAAGTACCCTAAGTTACTACTCCTTATAACACCAGCTACCTACTAGTCAAAGTTTTGTGAAAATCGGTCCGACCGTGTTGGAGATTACCCAATACAAATAGCCACAGATATTTTTTTAAAGTTTTTTTGTTATAGGTACCGTATATATTTTCATATTTATTCGATAAAAAGCTGTTATTTTGATATTATAAACAGACACTTCAATTTTATTTATTTGGTTATGTTATTCAGATCTGCAAATTATAGTAATAAGATTTAGTTATTGTTAAATAAAGACAGGAAACTAAATTTAGGGATATGGTTCCTCAAGTTGCAAGTTTAAACTGAAGTAGCAGCAGGCTGGTCACATGCACCGATGAACCGATGTAAACGAGTTCTGGAGTGAAGAGTATTCAGGCAAAGTAGTAAATGACGGCTTTTTCAATGCGCGATCTATTCAAAGTGGAATTGGAATTCACTGGACATGAAGAATCGAAAATTTTAGTTAGTGTCGATCGTTGATTGGCGAAAGAATTTCGTGACTAAAACATAGTATAGGTGAAGTACAGTCTGTACTTCTACACCTATATTTCAGAAAGATCACCTTGCTAATTATCACATTCAGGTTAAAATCTGTCACCGAATATTTGTGTTTTCCGGAATTTCACCTGACGTGCACAGAAATTGCACGATTTAATTCCGCCCAATTCGTTCCACCATAGGAAAACTAGACGCTGTGAGGGTTTCCATTCTTTGTCGTGGAAATTCCCCTGATTCGCACGAAGCGTTATGCTTCGTCGTTCATTATGCGAACGGCAAAGGAGTGGAATTCACTCCCGTCGTCTGTTTTCCCATCTACCTGTAACTTGGGAGTCTTCAAGCGAAGAGTGAATAAGCATTTAATAGGTAAGCGCGAAACATCGTCGACCTAATCTTTACTTAGGTAATCTATAAATAATAATCATCAGGTAAGATCGAGGCCAAGCGCATACCTGTATTGCATTAAAAAAAGTTACATTACCCTAAGCTAACTAGGCGATCATTACAAAAAAGTTCAAGATCATTACAGAGATTCGAGCTCACGTCGATCGACGCGCCGTCCGCACTCTCTAGCACTGAACCATGGATGCTTCAAACATTTTTTTTTTTTTCATTTTTATAAATATATTTTTTTTTTATTTAATACGATGATCTGGAGCTACGGTTGCATGTTAAGGACAGCTGTGCCATATAAAGTGTACGAAAAAGGGTATCTGTTTGGGTTTTACCCTTTTGACCACAATGCGTACTGGGTACAATACTACTAATACAGATTGTTCAAAATAATTTATAATCAAATTAAGGTCGTTAGGTATTATTTACTTCAAATTACATTCTTCTTGATAACTTCTCCGAATTTAACTCCTAAATATCCACAGAATTATTACAAAATATATAAATATTGAAATATGTTTTAATCTAATGTTATAAATGCGAAAGTGAGTTTGTTTATTTCTTTCTTAATCAATAATGCAAAAACGGCTAAACGAATTTTGATAAAATTTGGCACACAGATAACTTATAACTTATATAGGATACTTTTTATACCGGTAAATACCCAGTTGTGAAGTCCATGTAGAAGAAGTTGCGAGCAGAAACAATGATGGCTCAGCTGGTAACATGTACGGACTCCGCATCGATCGACATGAGTTCGAACTCCTGCAATGAGACTAATCATTCGGTGAAGGAAAACATCGTGATGAAACATAGCGTGGTATTAGGGCTTTTTTAATGCCCGCCAGTATTTTTTGACTGGCTATACTGTTAGCCATAAGGGCCCTGGAGCCTCAGACGGCTTTTAAAGCTTCACTGTGACTTAGAACCCGCCAGTTTAGCTACCATCCCCAAACACCAATAGGTGTTCCGGCAGCTGCATTTGAGAGTCAGTCTTCCACTAGGCTTAGCATGCTACCATCTTGGGCCACATCATCACTTGAAGTCAGGTCAAATTGTAGCTACAACGCTAAACATATAACGATGAAAATAAATTATATGTCGGTCTATGATATTATAAAACAATTTATTTTCTAAAATAACTTCATAGCTATTCGTAAGTACTTGAAACTGGTTATTATATTTAGATCATGCTTATACATTTATCGTTTTTAATATACAAATATTTTAAAGGTAATAATAACAATTACTAGTTGTTTTCAATTTTGTACTGTTAACTAATAACGGATTTTGTTTTTAGTAGTTTTTAATTGTGCTCTGATTTTTATATAGTTTGCTTTTATGGATTTTAATTATAATAATATTAATGATATATTTTAGGCACGGTACGAAAAAATGGTAAGAGTATTTTTTTACGATACGCACGCACATTGTAATAAAATATGTACACTATGAAGCTTTGTGGTGTGAAAGAAGATATAGTCACACGGATTAAGAAAGGGATGCTTTGATGGTTTGGGCATGTTGAGAGGATGAATGAAAGAATCATGACTAAACAAATTTATGATGCGAGTGTGAAAGGAATCGTTGGAAGAGAAGGCCTAGACGAACATTTATCGATCAAATCGGAGACGTTCTGAAGAAAGGTCAGGTCAAGAGTACTCTAAACCGACGAGCATGCATGAAAAGATAAATGAATGATGAAGAAGCGAAAGAGGTATGCCAGGATCGTAGCAGGTGGAAGGACGTGGTCTCTGCCTACCCCGTTGGGAAATAGGCGTGATTTATATATGTATGTACTATAAAGCTATATGCAAAAGCCTAAATAATTAAAAACCTCTTATTTTATTATGTTAAACGTAGCCACACTTAATATTATGTAACTATTCTGAACAGTATAATTTTTAGCGTTTGTGCATTTGTACACGTAGCTTTTTTTTTAATACTGACATGATATATCTATTTGAGTTAGATAGAGAATAATTTGGCTAGTTTTTTTTTATAAAGTAATCATTAAGTACTTAAAAAACTGTCACTAATTTCGATTTGCATCATGACACCCGAACTAATCTTCCCACAGTCGGAATTCAAATCCTTTAACAACTGTTCTCATATTGCTGTTGACACTATACCACAATCATCATGAATTTCTGATTACAAAAATAAGCACAATAAGCGTAGCGTTTTACGCTTTACCTATATCGATTTCGGCAATATTCGCAAGTCGGTCACGTTCGCAATATTCGTGCTCTTTAATATATGATAAGGATAATGAAGGTTTAAAGCGATCTCTGCGATATAATCATTGGTATGAAAACCCTTGTAACAAAGGAAAGCTTTAACGATAACCGCTGGGAGGGGTAAATACTATTGTACTTTATAGGTTTTAGTGACTCACAAAAATCTTACCCGATTAGTGACGATGTTGTCTAAGATGCAAGCACGTTAAGCCTAGAGGATCTAACTCAAATACAGCTGCTAGTACACACCTATAGGTGTTTTGTAACAGGTTTTTAACTTGAGGGTACTTAGTAGCCTGACGGCAATTAGTATTTCCTACCATACGATGCTTTCCTTCACCGAAAGCTTTAGCTTTTGTAAGAAACCTATGTCGAACGATGCGGTGCACAAAATCACTACCACCAATTGTCACCACCGCTCAAAAAAGTTGTTGAATTTTATTACGACGATTTATTCATGACGTTTTTGTCGTAGTAATTTTTTCGTCCTGTTACTTTATTTTTACTCATATTTACAATTCTTATAGCCAATCACTTACGAAATGGCATGCTCTCCATCGATAAAATTTGAGAAAGAGTTGAGAGTTGGTTGAGAGCTTTAAAAAAAAAATATTTTAAAAAGTTTTTAAATCAGATTTATAGTCTATCAATTATAGAATTTCGTTATGCTTCCTATGTAAAAAAATCATCAAAATCGGCTAATTATTTTTTAAATTAATTCGGACGTATGCAAATAGACAGACAAACGTTTTTTTACGTCATAATCGTGATTAGTGCCCTTCTATCTGGAAATTAGAAAAAAATACATGCAAATACAGAACTAAATATTAAAAATTCAATAACATCAAAATGTATCATAGAAATACACATTAAAGAAATCCCTTAAAACGTGGTTACTTACTGTACGCAAGTTTAATCGGGGCGGGGAATTTTCGACCGCCACCACAGAGAATGACGATACAACTAAACAAATTACTCTCACTGGATTTATGTTTAACGAAATTTAGAAATGTTTAGTGGTCTAGATTCGTAATTATCACCAGCCATTCAACTGCACATTCCATTTTATAAATTACGAAACCTTTTTTAAATTAAAATGTACGAGGTTGTGCCTATCGATTCTGTAAATACTTTTATAATTTTTAAATAATAGTTTCAGCTTTTTGCAAAGCTTTACGTAGCCGTAAAATTTTATGGTGTTTGAAAATCCTCACAACATCTTTAAGTTTTATAATTAATTTTCTTAATCCATTAAGGGTAGCCATTTTTAGGTCATTTTAAAGTAATTAAGATTGTATTTAAAAATGTACTGTTATTTATTGTATTTAATTTGTTATATTATTTACTGTTTTTTTAGTAAAATTTTTAACTTTCATGCATCGATATTGTTTTAATGAATATTTAGACATATTTACGAATATATTAGGTAGTAATTATTTCCATCCTGTTATTTAATTTTACTCATATTTAATTCAAAATTCATATAGCATAACAATTTTGAAATTACATATATGATTTTGACAATTAATAAAAAAATACTTTTTGTAGTTATATCTTTTTACGATTTCTTAAATTGTTATTCACAATAATTTATTTAGCCGATCATTAATTAAGTACATAAGCTTCCCGTGTACATATTTTATAAGAATTTTATGAATATAGATTTATATGAATGTTTTTTGTTTTTGTTTATATGTAACACCATTAATTTGATTGTTATTGAAAATTTGGTGGTTTGTTATGATATTAAATAAAATCATTTTCATTTAAAATATTAAAATTTATATACGACTTATATAGTTTTTAGTAGTCCGCCGCCGATTTTATCGACTTCTAATATTTGGGCAATTAACGCGCAAAAGTAATAATGCTAAAGATACGAAAATTTGGTGGTTTGTTATGTGTACGTATACCCGTGATTATTTCTGTATTAGTAAAACGAGCTTACAAAAGGTAGCGCGCGAGTTGTTTCATTAATAAGACAACCTGAAAGTTCTTTCAAAATACTTTCAATAGTTATTAAATAAAATAATTTTCATTTAAAATACTAAAATGTATATGTGACTTGTTTAGTTTTTAGTAGTCCACCGCCGAATTTATCGACTTCTAATATTTGGGCAATTAACACGCAAAAGTAATAATGCTAAATGATACTTTAACCATATAGTATTAAAGTTCTCATTACCGGTAAAACCTTTTACTTGTTATTTACGTGTTTGTTATTTGAACATTGAAACAGCAATAAACATATTTAACGGGTCACTAAGGTCAGAGGGCGTGTCTAAATGGTCAATTTTGTAAAACTACTAGGTAAATATTAAAAAAATTAACTTAAAATATTCCAAATTACGTGATCAAATAGAAATATTGTTATGGTTATTCTCAGCATTGATAAAACCTGCTGTTGGTTAGAGATAATTTCGAAGATTAGCCGCCACAAGGTTGTGAAAATCGTATATATTAGTGCGTCCTGAAAAAGTCAGAAGAAAAATAGTAGACAATTTGATAAACTCGGATTTTTTTCCGAGATTCTTCTCAGTGATATAGTGATATAGATTCTTACAATTGTTCAATTCAAAAGTAAATGTTTAGAATTGCATCATTTTCAAATCATAAATTAAATAAATATAAATAATGCAGTAAAAATGAGAGTGCTAAGAGGTATGTTAGGAGTTAAATTGAGTGACAGGATAAGAAATAGTATGATAAGAGAACTTTGTGATGTGAAAGAAAATATAGTCACACGGATTGAGAAAGGGATGCTTAGATAGTTGGGCATATTGAGAGGATGAATTAAAGAAGAATAACTAAATAAATTTATAATGCGAGTGTGAAAGGAAATGTTGCAAGAGGAGGACCTAGATGAACGTTCATCGATCAAATCGGAGACGTTCAGAAGAAAGGTCAGGTCAAGAGTACTCTAAACCGACGAGCATCCATGAAAAGATCCATGAAAGATCGAAATCCATGCCAGCCTACATAAATATCTCTTCCTGTTACGCTTGAAGGTCCTGAAGTCATAAAAAGGAAACATTGGTCGGCAGATTGTACAATAGGTTCACGGTATGCCAAAGATCAGACATAAACAACATTATAGATTGTGCCGAGATGGAGGCTATCGTAAAACTGTGACTCCGAGGCCCAGAGCATGTGATTCTGTTTTGAAAGGAGGGGATGGTATTACATTATATTAAACAGCTCTTCAGAACACTCATCATAATACAATTCACCACGATGAAAGTTATCACGTTGTTGCATCTTAACACATTAGTGAACTGAATTATAATTGATCTTAATTTTGATAGACACTAGTAAACAAGTATTTCATATCGAAATATAAAATACAATAGAAGCAATCGCAGTTTATCGGTGAAGCGGCGACGCTGCCATTCTCACTGTATTTATGAAATTAGGTCGCTTGAACAATTCAAGTGTAAATTACTAACTTGACTCACAATTTGCGACAGATGCCGGCAGTTCTCTATACTATCGGCATTTCCCCTCTCGTTCATTTCGTGAAAACATTTTAATTTAAATTTTGCGTACGGTCTGAATTGTTGATCGTTGCAACTGATTGTCTTTTTTCGGCTTGCGTCTTTATTATTATAATTAATTATTTTTAATATTGTAGTTTTATTCTTTAACTTATGCTTAAAGATCTGCCTTCATGCTAAATTTAAAGACTCTAGGCCCCCGGGAAGGACCTTATAGGTTTTGGTAATCGGTCACTGGATGGAGGAACTTTTAGAATGAAGGGCCGTCTCTTTATTGAGTTACCCTAGAAATTTGATATTATTACAGCAGTATGAAGCAATAGCCCATAGTATACGATATTTGTTTCAACTTTATATCCCAAGTCATGTTTACTCGAAGAAGGTTCTTGACAGACAGAGAGACGGACAACAAAATGAATCTATGAGGGTTCTGTTTATTCATTTTGCCTATAAAGTAACTTTAAATTAATAATTAATACCATTTATAATGTAATAAGTTGTCGATTAAAAAATAAAAACAGAACATTTCAAAGTTATTAAGTACTCAGTAGGTAAATATAATTCAAATAAGACTTAAAAAACGAAAAGCATTTTAGGCGCCGTATTGTTCATAAAAAGCATTGAAGTTTACAACTCCGCTTACGCAGGTAATAAATAACAAGAGCGTACCAAAATATATTATTATAGATCCAATAAAGAAAATGTCGAGTGTTCACATTGTTCGAGACACAATAGAAAGAGCAGCCTAAACACGTATGTATGTACGCAAGTCGTTAAATTAATTGCCTAAAGAAACACAACAATAAAGCCGCGATCGTTTGTTCGTTATTATTACAATCCTGTCTGTTAGTTTAACCTTCATATCAAAGGTTTACGGGCCTGTATGTTAATTATCCAAGTATATTAATATTTTTCTAGACTAAATTTCTAAATCATCTAAACTAAAACTAAATAGCATTCCATACAAAAATATACTATATGGTTACTTCTACATTTAATTACATTTTATTTAATCAATAAGGGAAAAATATCATGTCATTCTTCAAAATCAAGATGTATAACAAATTATTATTATGCTTAGATATTAGTATAATACATTTTTCTTGTTAACTTACCAAAATATATATTTCTTTGTATGTATTGTAAATTTATTATTTTATAAGCATAATAAAAAATATAACCTAAACAAATATATTAAAATCCACGGCTTCCGAAACATAAAAAAAAGAAACACGGTTGATGGAAACTTTACCCGGGCTAAAAATGCAGTTTTAACAGTAAAATCCGTAGCTTAACTTTTAATCCGCTTGCGGAACTCTAACAACGGAAAATACTTCCCAATATATAAACTTCCATGCAGATTAAAGTATTAATGTAATATATTTAGTTACGTATATTTTTACTACTAATAGAAACGTATAAACGTTTCATTTAATAATAAATAAATAAATTGGTGTTAAAAGATACCATATGTCTGCCTACCCTTATAGACATAGTTACGTCATGATAAGATACAATAAATAAATATTAAAAAGCTATTGCCTTGAATCCTATCGATCTGGAACCTGGCCTGTCGGCGGGAGCTGGTTTTTTAAACTACATCGTACCACCATCAAGACAATTTTTACCATTAAAAGTAAACCAACTTCAATGATTTTGAAGAGTTCCCTGGTGCATCTTCGAAGGTTCAATGCCAATGAAATTAAAATGGGACCATCCTTGACGTATCCCTATGTCAAAAAAATTTTTTTAAGTCTGTTAAAAACGATTGAGGTTTGCCGTCGTGCGCGCATCACGCGAAATCCACTGAATAGATTTTTTTCTCCTTAAATACATCAATAAAAAATATTATGATGCCTTCATTAAAATAATTCATATAATAATAATCATTAACGTTTTAAAAAACTACAATTTTTGTAAGTAGTACGCGGTTAGTGATGTATTTTCTTGCCATGGAGGAGTAGGGATTATAATATTAATGTAGATAAACACGAACGAAGTCACGGGCGGTTGCTAGTACCTAATACAATTATTATACCATACTGAAAACAGTAATAATAATACCGACCTATAAGTGTTCGGTCAATGGCCTGTTCAGGAAGAATGAGAGCTTAATCAGTACGGTATCAAACGAAGTATTAGCAGTTTTAAACGCCTAAGAATCTTTATTAGCGTATTGATCTCACTACATTGTGGTACTATAAAAAACATTTCTCAAGCGTTTAAGTTTCCTCACAATGATTTCTTTCAGAATCAGCCAATGATCTTGTTACTAAATCAATTTAAATTGCTAAATGTACGCAAATACCTAAAATTTGTTAATAAATGACTGGGCGGATATTGACCTGATATTCAAAAATCACCACAAAGCGAAATAACAACAATAATTTTATCTAATGGAAGTTAGATATCAATTCCATCAAAATACCCACTTGCGAAAATATTTTGTTAACTCACGCGTGTGCTAAATCACGTTTCTGTCGCGGTAAATCGCACAGAATTTATTACCACTGTGTTAACTAACACATTCATAAAAGTGTCTAATAGATCTTTATTACAACTGATACGTTTCGTAGACAGAGTGTCTTCTACCAATTGCATTAAAGCACAGATGCAGCAAAAATATTTTTAGGGGACAAAAATTTTGTTGACTCACTTCCGCGTGTGCTCAATCACAGTCCTGTTCCGGTAAATTTAACTGGAGTTATTACTCCAATGACACCATACACATTCATGACAGTGTCTAATACATGTTTATTACAATTAATAAGTTTATTAAACAAAGTATCTATCTATTGTATTAAAATGCCGAAACAACGAAAATATTTTTAGGGGACGAATATTTTGCTGACTCCCTTACGTGTATCCTTCATCACTCACAGTCCTGTCGCGGTAAAACGCCCAGAATTTATTACCACTGTGTTAACCAACACACTCATAGCAGTTTCTAATATATATTTTTTGCAATTTATACATTTAGTATCATAAGACAACGAACACAGTACCCGCACTACTAATGATAAAGTATCTACTGATTGCATCAAAATGGCAATATAGCGAAAATATTTTTAGAAGACGAATATTTTGTCGACTCGCTTCGTATGTGTTTAATAACAGTCCTGTCGCGGTAAATCGTTCTGGATTTATTACCTCTGTGTTAACTAACTCAATCATAATACTTTCGAATGCATATTTATAGCAACTGATACGTACAGTATTATAATCGATTAGTACCGTAGCTTAGTCCATATTATGTTTTAAGCTATTTTTAAATGGCATTAAATTAATAACTTTTTAAGTTAATTTTTATTTTACAAATTCAAATAGATAAGTATATAAGACAATATATAGACAGAGGTCTATAAAAATCAAGAAACTATGTATTAAAAAAATATCAAATTTTATTTATAAGATTTTATTGTGGCCTTGATGGTCTTATCGATGTACAAAAATAATTATAATTAATTAACAATATTTAAAACTTAAGCTTTAAGACTTAGAGCATGAGGAAGATTCGTCAGTTGAAGCACCACCCACAACATCTATTTTTGCCAAAAGCAGCAATTCTCTTGGCATCCGAACTCGGTTCTTAGGAGTAGCAACCTTCTTCTAGTCTCAGTACTGTGGTACTTTTGAGTTTAGTTATACATAGCTACAGATTACAGTGGCCACTTCACATTGGTTGACTTTACTACATAACATAAAAAACCAGGTATCTTAACATTGTTTTTAGATTAATACTTTAAAAAGCGACTAATAATTTTGCCTTAAAAACTCTCATAAATACTTCAAGTACAGGTTTTCATATCGTAAATACGATGATACGGGAAGATACATTTCAACTTTGAAGAGTTATCAAGCTTCAACTTTTTAATATCATTCGAGGTTTTGCAATCGATTAAATATTTTTTTGTATAATATGTACGGGCTAAGAATATCGTAATGTGTACTCTTCTATTTCTTAATTTGAGTAAAATATACTAAAATATTTCGTATAGAAAAGTTTTTCTCCGTGCTTTTTAATTATTTTATCTCATGAACCAATTAGAGATATTTTTATTGTAAAAATTTACCATTCCACAAAAAGTCATACGTGTAATTTACTTATACTACTCCATTTTGGTGAGATCAGCTTTCAATATCGTACTACTAAAAAACTGTGTTTTAATATATGTCTATATTATATATAATTATATACACACATATATATTTTATATATTAATTATATGTATATATATAGGTATTATATTATGTAATAGTAGTGCAATTATCACCAAGATAAAATTTTTCGTTATTGTGATTGAAATTTTTGCATCACTGTTGACAGCCTTCAAATCCAGTTATATATCTATACACGTAATTATTATACAGCTCAACGTCTCTCTGTTTGTCTATCCGTTTATATTCTTCTCACGCGAAAACCACTTATCCGATTTATATGGTATTTTTTTAAATTCATATCTATGCTATCTGGCCAGGTTATACAATATATTTTGTTCCATAAAATTACATAAGAAATAATCAGTCACGATAATAGTGAATCAATTCGGATGCTTTTGGGGTTTACGCTGAGTACTTAGCACTAAATATGATTGGTTGAAAAAAACGCTCTAAGTTTATAGATCGCTATACTTTTGTAAGGGCAATACGAATTACTATGTTTTTATTTACTAATTACTGTTCTAATAATATTACCCCGTTATTATATGAAAAAGATGGCAGTAAAGACGACTGGATATAATTTTATAATAATTATAACAACTATTTAATAAATTTATTTCAAATATTAAACAGTTGTTCTAAATCATTTCTAGGAATATACAATCACAAACAAAATATTCGTTGTTTTCGAAATAGCTTATTTATTTTTTAGCTTTCAACTTTTATCAACTCATATAACTATGCTATAGTTGAGCACATTTACAAAACTCATTACTGAAAACTTTATGACGTTTAAGAACTCATTAAATAAAAGAAAACGTGAATGTATAAAAACAAAACGATGAAGAGAACTTTAATTATATAGAAATTAATTATTCGGGCATTTACATGTGCCGTGACTGGGTGTGTAAAAATATTTATGGTATTCATTATTCATATATCATCACCGGGCTAAATACTGGGGGCGTTGTGAAATGTTAAAAGAAAAAAATAAACTTTTTCGCTATCTGTATAAGAATAAATTATCTGTTTTTTTATAAGGTAATTTTTATTTAAGCCTTTCCGACTATAAATATGGCAAACCGCTGTAAGACGAAGCTTTATTTTGATTATATCTTATAAAATATTAATTAATTTAGTGTTATATTGATGATTCTATAATATAATAAGACAATTTTTTACAAAAAAAGAAAACCCAACGTTAAAGAGTTCCATGGTGTATCTTCGAAGTCCAAGATCCAATGCCAATGAAATTAAAATGGGACCACCGTTGAGGTATTCCTTTTCCACCCAAAAAAAAATCATCTAAATTGGTTAAAAGCAAAGAAGGTATGTCTGAACATCCATAAAAAATATTCTAATTGAGCACGTCCTCCTTTTTTTGGAGTCGGTTAAAAAATTATGAGTAAAAAAAATTGTGTGTACTTATTGTAGGTACGCACGTAATAAGTTATACTTCTTTGGCATAACAAAACAAAAAACTACATTCGTTTTATCACACTTGCCAAAAACATGTTGAAGCTAGTCATCAATGATCATAATGTGAATTCCTTTTACTGCATTTTTTAAATTGCAGATACTTTTTTGTAAGTTCCAAATTAAAATAATGTATATTATTTTTTATTGAAATGTTTATTTCTTCTAGATACAAAAATAAATAGTATAACTTTGGCCATATAAAAAGTTGTTGTTATCAAAAACTTATCCGTTACAATAACTGTGGCTAAATCAGACACTAAAGTAGATATACAGTGGTCGTTTAGATAACAATAGGTACCTAAGGAGCCTTAACATTGTTTTTATCTTTACCAAGCGAAACGTTAAGTCTATTATTCCGGTCTGAAGAAGTAGGCTTATACCAAAAACTTTCAACATTAAGCTGTTCGGGCTAGATTACAAGAAAAAATACTGCCCCTAAATTTCAGCAGTTGGACGGTAACATACCTACTCAGTAATATATGTTTGGATTGAACTGTAATTTATGACTTGCATTAATGCATAAACTCGTCTCAAGTTCAATAGTTGACAAAAAATGTAAACAAAAAAGTTTTTAATGCCATAAAACATATTGAAATCAATATATTTTACGGCGTTAAGGAATCGTTCTAACTTGAGGGGTACTTATTTGAAAGCTGTAAAATTATAACTTCTCGTTTTTCAATGATTCATTGACAATATGGCGGATAATATTATTTCCAGACCTTCCATAATTTTAAATTTTTTCCGTTTTGACCTATACATTCCAAATAACCTAAAAATTGATTGATTAGAGTGAGATTGAGGATTCATTAACTTTAATTGTTCCAGGTATGTACTAGCAGATGTGAGATAGACTATGGAACGGATAGCAAAGTATTTGATCATTATAGCGTCTTTGATGACAATAAAACTAACCGTGACTGGAAGCAAAAATGATACAAAAACTAAAATCGATAGACGATACTTTCACACACCTATGTTCATCAATATCTGCGATATCAAAGACAGAAGATCTAAAGTGCACTGTTATTGTGACAGTAATAAGCCTAAAATGGCTACAAAAGCTGATTGTTGGGTATTCGGAGATGGAATTACGGAAGACGATCCGATATGGCCAAATTTTTCATCACAGAGTGACATAGAACATCTAATGTTTAATATTAGATCAGATGACGCTCTGACATTCATACCAGCCAAGGCTATCGTTAGACTGGACAAATTGAAATACATATCTATACAGTTTGGAGCTTTGAAAAGAGTCCCTCCGTATGCTTTCACTAACTCGTCAACATTAAGACAGATTGTTTTGAAATCTACGAAAATTACAAATTTAGAAAAACACTCATTTTCGCAGATGATGATGCTGTCTAATCTGAGTTTGGATGACAATATGATATCAGAGTTACAGAGGGATGTATTTTTCAATTTACCAAATTTGCATATTTTGCACTTATCAAACAATAACCTGAGTTTAATACATGAAGGTTGTTTCAAGCATTTAAATAACTTAATAGAATTAAAATTAGATAATAACTACATCTCAGTAGTTACTAGAGAGATGCTAGAGGGCTTAGAAAACTTATCACGATTGAACATAAAACATAATAAATTGACAATGATAGGTAATTTGGCTTTTAGTGAGCTGTGGGGATTAAAAGACCTTATGCTTGACAATAATGCAATAGAATACGTGTCAGAAAGAGCTTTCGGTGGTTTGACTCAGTTGAAAAAGTTAACATTATCAGGAAATAAGTTGACTACATTTTATGAAGATATTTTGGAAGATATCAGAAGTCTTATTATATTAGATTTGAGGGACAATCTGCTTCAGACGATATCGTACGAAACGATCCGTTCGGTGGTAGAGAACGACAAATCAACTTCGACTGCAGTGTATTTGGAAGGTGAGTTAAAATTTCTAATATTGTTTACAATTCTACAATAATATTACCAACAATATTATACCTATATTTTTAATTTTTATTGTAGAGACTATAAGGAATATTTAAATGCCGAATTGTAAGTTATTGAGCAAAATATATATATGTATATATATTATATAAGCATATATTAGAATATTTATCAGGCTTTATTAAAAAAAAACAAATAATTTTATTACTTCACGCTATTTTCTTGATTTTTAAATGTACCGGAAAAGCTAT
Source organism: Saturnia japonica (assembly GCA_033032175.1). Taxonomy (NCBI): domain Eukaryota; kingdom Metazoa; phylum Arthropoda; class Insecta; order Lepidoptera; family Saturniidae; genus Saturnia; species Saturnia japonica. The sequence goes on from CM065317.1 coordinate 4,804,698, forward strand.
GTATTTGTTATTGTCAATTTGAATACAACATTATTATCTAAACAAAACTGGGATCTTTATGAGTGATATTTAGTTTGTATACTTTTTAGGTTTCTTTTAATTTATTCCAGTAAACTGTTTCTTTTTATTTTGTCATTGTTTTGTAAATAGTAAATGTGACCATTAGATGAGTTTTTGTTTTTGTCGTCCCTTCAGATGAGTTAAAATATACGCACACAAAACACTTCGCGGGCCTGATTTATCCTTGTTAACATTTGCCTTTATTGTATTCTCTTTTTTGGGATTGGTACTTAAAAATTACAATTTATCATTTCGATAAAGATTTATTGTTAATTAACTGCGAAATTACTCTATATAAGTTTTTATTTTATTTAACCGTATAAAAAAAACTGTTAGCAAACTTAATAAATTCAGTTCAAAAATTCTTACATAAAAAGATCGACGTTTCCTCAAAGTTTTTAAAGGTGCGGTCAGACCGCCTTTTGTCAAGGTTGTAAGGTAAGAAGGAAAACGTACCTAATCTAAAATTAAACCTGAGATAGCTTTTACTTTTTATTTTCTTCATATCCGAATGAAAATCCTTAAATTAGAAGCGTCTGTCTTTAAACCAACAAATTTCATATTCCGTTCTCTTTAATTACACCGTATTTATAAAAATAAAGAATAAATATTTGGTACCTATTTTATACCTACTTAGTTATTTCAAAGGACACGAGTGTTTTTTTTATATTACTATTATATTTTAATCAATATCATTTATCAGATCTACTTTTATGTAACTCTCTCTTTATATACTTACTTTTATCCAATGATTTTTTATAAGTAGATACTGCATTGACGCGCTTTACATGGCATCGTAAATGAGGGGCAATTGCCCTCAGTTCACTTTCAACTTGTTATCGTCGTGAGCGATAACAAATTTGTATTTTGTGTAAAGAGGAAAAGAATAAGTTAGCAGCGGCTGGCACGCCGATACCACAGTGCAAATTTAAGTAGATATTATTATCCTTTTTTATCTTATCCTTATGCTGTGATTTCCTATCTCTTTTGTTACACAAAAAATAAAAAAGCTAGATTTATCTAAATTCACAACATGGTGGAAAGTATTCACCCGGCGCGGCGTGTGTAAGAAGTAGAAGAAACATGGTGTGCCGACCCTACTTAAGTAGGATAAGCGGTAGGAAGAAGAAGACTAATAAGTTTACCATATTATTAACATTGATAGCTACTAACTTCATCAGGCACATGGGATACAGTTTTTGGTGTTATTTTTCATTTATTACACCAAAGAAGTTTAAAGTATTACTTGTGTACATATATACACACATTTTTTATGAACTTTTGAATTGTGTATTAGGTTTAATATATGGTAAAAATTAAAAGCCAAAATTTTCATAAACATTGCATTTATATTTGGAGACATAAAAATTAAACTTATATCTATATAATAATTCCTGGATAGAAAAAAAAATGGGAATAATATATATAACGTTATATGTGAAGGCAGTGCCCTAACGTACTTTGTATTATAAATAATGTATAAGATACAGTTCTAGTTTATATTCTTCACTTGTTTTGAATTTCAAATAAAGTTTATGAATACATCGGAATGCCAAAGCGCAAAGGGAATATCATTGCTTTTTGTGTTCATTATAAGGATATGCGTATTTACTTGTGCTGGGTGGTATGCGTATTTTGTCCGACTGGATTTTGACTACCACATACCAAGTTAACTTATCCGCCATCATGGCACGCCTAGGCATGCCATGTTCCGGAGTTAGCCAGCGTATATGCAATAATTGATTACTTACTGACTTACGTACTTACTTACATTGATTGATTACTTGATGCTTGAGCATGGTACCGAAACATGGTTATAAAGCTTTTATAATAACTCTTTTGGCTTGTCAAGTTTCGGGATCGGCCAGCTGCCGATAGGCTTGAAGGCCGCGTCGACCGTCAATGGATTGTTGATCCCTCGGTGGTCAGTTTTATTTTTGCACTGTACTATGTTTACCGTAAGGAACATTGACGTCATTTTGCCGAGTTACAAGAATTGATCCTTCTTTTAGGTTAAGATTGAGAACTGCGCTCCCATCTTGTCACGGAAATGTGAATCGATGAAGTTGGCCACCACGATAACAACGTAAATTTTTATTGTGTTAAAATAATTTAACGTAAATGAATATATATTACGATTTATGTAATGAGCTAACCAAAAACGGCTATGCGGTTAACTTGTATGCGGTGGAAGTTGGAGCGAGAGGTATTCCAGCGAAATCTCTCCATAACTTGCTAAAAGACCTCGGCCTGTCGAGATCTGCAGTAAGTTCTATTTTAGAACGGGTGTCTAAAGCAGCATTAACAAGCTCTTACCAAATCTGGCTTGGCAGGGAGGGTATCGCGGGCAGTCAAGGTGAGCGCTGATGTCCATCATAAGGGGCCCCTTAAACCTACACCTTGGTCGCAAGTCCCGGGGCTGCTCGTGTTTCCTCTGTCTGCCACACAATGAACCCGGCACCTACACGGTGAATTCATGGAATGCTAATATGTTTGTCTCTCTTACACATCGTTCAATTATTTATCCACAATAAAAAAGTCAGTAGATACGATAATTCAAATTATTATCATTGATACCAAACTTTATCATGTTGCTGGCACACAAGTAAATTTCTTGGAGTTTTCTTTTTTTACACTAAAGAAATTTTATTATATAACTTTCTTAGGCGCGTACATAAGTACAGGCAATTATTTTTCGGTAATACGTTCTATGTAATGGTATAATAACAGTACAAAAGAGGTGGCCGACGTACGTGTTTTCATATAAAACACAGTTACTCTGCAGTAAAAAAATCGATACACATCGAATTCAGCAATTCGGGCGACCCATTACCATAACCATAAGTTACTATTACCGCACATTTCGGTAAAACTATCACTTTAATTTCGTAAAAGCTGTCTACTGCGAATGTAATTGAAAATTCTGTGGCCAGAGTCCGTTCGTTTTAGGATAATAATTAAACATTAATTTCTGGGAGTCGTATCATTATGTCGTAGGTAATGAATCACAACCACCATGCACATCGATCTCGGTGTTTGCTGTTGCTTTTTATTGTACTTAGCTTACCATCAGGTACAGTGTCGTGCTAATTTAAAAAAAGATATCAGGTTAAGACAAAATATTTCATCAAACGTATTGAGTAGCTCAGTAATTGTCTTATGTATGTATGTAATTTATCTTTTTATGTCAAAAATTTTGTTGAAGTTATACTAGAATGTATTTAATTGTAATGTCTACCTAACATTTATTATATCAGTTATGCTTTATATGAAACCGTCCGGGTCTTCACGCTTATTATGATACATGTTAAAATTTAATAATTTTAAAAAATAGTTTAAATCACTCATGAATGGTTTATCATTCTAATAGAAACAAATTTTAAAAATTGGATCAGTAGTTCCAGATATTGCCTCCTACGAACATACAAACTTTTTATAACAGTAGCGTAGATATAAAATATATAAATTCATATTATTTAACGAATAATAAATACAAGTTATTTGAAAAATCATAAGTCAGGATATTTATATCCTATTTATTTATCTGAATGTCAATAAAAATCATAATAATATTAATTATGTATCTTAGCCTGAGATAAATTTGCTTCGTTTTTTTTTTTAATATTAGCACGGCAAATTGACGGTTTTGTCCCTGATGTCGCAACTGTCAAGCCGGCCTGCAAATAATTTAATTGGATAATACACAGGCTGATCCCAAAACGCGACACACAAAAGCAAGTCACTATGACGGACTTTTCACCACGTGCATGGTGGTCGCGACCCAGTCGGGCAAAACAGCTCTACCACCCCGTTGTCGGCCCCTTATTTTGAACCTTAAAGTTCAAGTACACCTACACTCCGATGATGATAGCATTATGAAGGATTAATATAATAGATAAAATCCGTCGAGTACACCAACATTCATTTAAGATAATTCATAAACAAACATCTTATCTCCTTACAAAAACGAAAAATGTTGTTTGCATACTTAATAGAAAATACGATTTCACAAAAATAGAAATATATTACCGCAAAATTCTATCAAAATGTATCTCTAAATTCCTAGCAGATCTCGACCTATTTCAACCGCTATGTATTCCGACCTCAATCTCAATAGTTTGTTATTTAACTATATATTTATAAGAAAAACGACAATAACACCCGATTTCGTAAGTACTCATAGAACACATTTGTAACAAAAAGATTATTACAAACAATAGTTACCTAACAATGTGTGCGAAGCTCTCGACACGTCAAGCCTGAGAGATACAGACTTAAGTCGCAAACGATAACACATCGGTATCGATACTCGATATTTCGGTACCCACTCGATATAATAATCCGTTTATATCTCATACACATCGTGTCCGTAAATCAGCCAGCTCCGGGTGCCCGGATTGCACCTATATTTCGCTGAGGTGTCCGATAAATTTCCTCCGTTACAACTGAGAAATGGCATTTTATTTCCAAACGCCTACACGTTGTTACATGTTCTGTTTTGGATACAATTCGTTTTAGATTATTCACAAGTGTTACGCTGTTTTTAGAAATGTTCCAAATAACTCCAGCTGTTCTTGTAAAATATGGGTACACTTTGTTAATGTATTTTACATTGGTAGGTACAAACTTTTTTGGAAAAATTTATTGTTTCATTAACATTTACTTAATTTATTAAACAAGTATTGAACTTTGCAATATACACTTGATTAGTATTTTAGCGTTCCTTAACAAGATGTTTAATGTTTTTCCAAAGGTAGTTTTTCATGGTTCAACTATGGTTTTCAGAGTAAAATTGTATTTATTACCTCTTAGAGCACTTCATTCAATTTCGGTACAATTTAGGAGTTTTCTTAGAACCATTAGCAACCATTATGCACAACAATATTAAAATGTATTGTTTACACGTCTATCGTATAAGAATACGAACACATAAACGAATGAGAATATAGAATAGAACATTTGGTTTTATTTAGGTTTATTTAGTTAAAATATTATTATGTTAGTAATTGTGTTGGCTGTTTTCAGTAGCATATCTGAGATCACTATCCACGATTAGTATCTACATATTTGTGTACTAAGTAATAACTATCTTTTACTTAAAGGAGGATCTTTTACTCTAATCTATACAAGCTATAGGATATGGATATATTATGTAAATACAAAATATTATCCATAAATAGGTTATTGAAACGATAGTAAGTACAAAAGGATAGATTTAGTAACTGAAACAACGGATAGATAGGTTATTGAAAATGGCCGTATAACAACTGTACTGCGTCACAGCTGTTATAATGAGTAGGGATGTAACGATGCATCATTGTATCGATACCAATACTGATTATTGTAGTAAATAATCGGCGATACTGATATCTATATCGAAAGTTTATTAATAACTAAAATAAATAATGAAGTATATAGGCTACTCTACATATTTTAACTCGCCTGGCATAGGGTAAGTTTTTTGGGTGGTTTTTTTTTTTTTTATTATGCACAAACTAGCCATAGTCTTTTTTAATGATAAGTAGATATTTGATATTTAAAATTAATAGTAAATAGGCGTGAAACAATACAACGCTTAGTAAAGACGGCAATGTCGCCGCGCTAGCCAATGACGTTTTATAAATACACTCGTAAAACGTTATAAATTGTGTTATCAGCATGTTGAAACAAAAGAGATAGGAAATCAGAGCATAAGGTGGAAAGTTTGTTTTTAAAAAAGGATTACCCTTTCTTCTCGCTCACGCTGGTATCATGTCGAAATTCACCATTCACCCAACATTCGTGATGACATATAAAGAGCGTCAATGCAGTATCTACATTATAAAATTAACACCACGAACGGTTGCGCTCGCTTGCCTCGCGTGCTTTTCAGATTGTTAGATATCGGTTGATAAATAGTAGACATTCCTAGTTGTAAGTTTCTCTTAGACTAAATTGTATACTAAATTAAGAACATAAAAGAGAAGGAGAAGGAAAGCAGAAGGCACAGAAATACAATTTATAACATAAACAAGTTAGAAAAATATATATATAATAGATTTAGAGCCCATGATGCAATAGGCTTGTTACTGATACAGTTACTTGCAATCCAGTTGAGACTTCAGTGTGTGGGGATTCACTGTGAATTGTTTTCATCTGTAAAAATGTAAGGATAATATTCGAGTACATGATATAGCTTCGGACTTGAAATTCAAGTTGAATCAACAATAAATTGAATGTATTGAATAAATGTATAAATAGTTTATATTTTTATTACAACAGATAATAACAAAACATTCAATATTATAGCTTACATACATACATACAAACACCTTAGCCGACGATGCAAGTATTTCATTTTTAGCCTACAACCACTCTCTTTCAAATCTGTCAGACAATTATCCAAGAATGACGCTACACATCCCTGTCTAACACCCTTTTGTATATAAAATCATTCAGTGTATGCAACGTTTATTCTATCACAAGCACTAGAATCCCCATAAAAAGATTTCAAAGTTTATATCAGATCACTTCTCACCTCACGCATAGACAATGTCAACCGCAACTCATTCATCCCCATTTTGTCATAGACTTTTTATAAATCTAAGAATGCACTTGAACGACTTTTTGGTTGGTAACCAAATATTATTCAGATGTGCACCGTAAGAGCTGATCCGTGAATCCCATAAATAAATTTCAATTTCAAATTACACTATAACCGAGTACCTACTGTAATTAACAAACAATAATACACAAAACATTAATTTTGAATCAGTAATATTGAGAAATCGCAAACAGAGGCGAATGTCGGCGCCCTTAGGTATTAGGAATTCTGCGGATCTTTAGCCGAACCATTTTGCACTGTCAAAATAATATGATTTATAAGTAACCACAGATTAAATTATGTTCGGAATAACGATAGACTTTAGAATGTGTTTTGTGAATGCTTACTTGAAAGTTATAATGTAATTTGATAAAAGAAAATGTGTTATGCAATGTAACAAACTTTGACCTTTTTATTTATGCCTACCTATATAAATTAAATGATTGAGGTTTGCCGCTGTGGATGCATCACGCAATAAATACTGGATAGATTTTGATCAATTTTTTTTTGTTTACTCCCAGATACTTTGTCCTTATCTAAAAATTTATCATGATATTTTCATTAAATAAAAATTTATCAATGCTAATAAGAAGTACTCGTGTAGCGATGCGTTTTCAGGCCGTGTTGATAATATAATACAGATGAAGTCGCGGGCATGAACTAGTAGTTACATAGATACAATTTTGTTACTGATATACATATATCTTTGTATACAATATTCGCTTGATCGAACATATCCTACTTTACAAATTTCGTACTAATTAGTTTAAGAAGATTAAAGAAAATAATCTATTCAATATTTCTACGAGTAAACAATACACAAAAAGCTATTCAGCTCGTAGGTACCGCAACCGCTCTTTACCTTATTACGGATTCCGTAGATATATAACCGCATCACCGCTTTGTGTGTCATAATACAGTGATTTACTGTTAACTGGAGCTTAAATTAGACTATCACTAAACACACACGGATTGATTTAGCTTGTGCAAATAATTAAAACATATTTGTGTATACGTTTTTTGAATTATAATCTCTATTAAAACATTAATGAGGTAACAACCACCACACCCTCACTGAAACTGTCTAGAAAATTCATTTGTGTGTGCCTACAAATATAACATTATGGAAACCCAAACTTTTATATGTAGGTACCATTTGTAAAGACAACATATAGACAAAATTCATTTTTAATCCTGGCGTGCAAACAATTTGATTCTTTAGATGATAGTGTTGATATCTTTCATACAAGTATGTATTCTTTATGCAAAGACTATTTCACTAATTTTTGTAATAATTTTAGTTTTTGTTAATTTTTGCGTTGCTCTTCGTGGCTGACTCTCTTTTTAGTTTATAATTATTTTTTCTGTTCGTGAATACTTGTAATTTACCTTCTATTTCAATTATTTTTAGTACTCTTTCTATTAACTGTAAGTTTTTCTAACAATGTAAAATAAATAAAAAATAAATTCTACGCTCTAGTGGACTGTATTTTAAAACAGGTTGGAAGTCGATGCGGCCGCACAAAATAACCGCCAAATGTGTGGGTCAATCAACTATTATACCCACACTTGGATGTTGTTGACATATCATTATATTAATACGTAAAGCAAAAAACTTTGTAACCCTTCTTACGAAAATTGCGCGGACGGAAGACTGTGAGATTAGGCATGGTTTAAGTTTATATGGCGAAGGAGTGCAGAAAGCTAATATTTATCTATAATATCTGATACTAACATATTAAATTAAATAAATTAATACTACGAATCCTAAACTGACCATCGCCATTAAACTTAGACCCTCCAAAATATTGACACTGTCACTCAATGAAAAGTGACAGCAAGTGATATAATATAACAGAAAATAGTCTATGATTAAAAAGTCGCTGGTCGAATTTCGATCATTCAGCGACCGCTAGTTATTATAAATATGTACTAATTGGTAATTGTTATACATAGAAGTAAATTATATTATAAATTTATCTAAGATGTTAGTTAGCCACATCGGGAGACTTGATTACGTTTTCAAATTTTTTTTTTGGCCGTACGAAATATCCATTCCATACAAAATATTCCTGTCCAAAAACCACATTGACTTGTGAAATTTCATTACACATAAACTATCACTTGATACTTGTAGTTATTTTTATAATAGAACAAGACCATGATTATGGTATAATTTATCGTATATAATACAAAATAGCAATAAGGCAAAACACTTTTACAAAAGATCTCTTGTCTATTACAAAATGCATATACTGAGTGTTCTCGAAAACACATACATGTGTGTTTTCACTGTAAGTAGCTGCCATTCTATTTGCATTCACTCGTACGGGCATGGGTAGGGCGCGGTGGTGCCCTTTGATAGGGTGCATTTGATCAGAATAAACGAAAAGCAAAAGATATTTGTTCGGATTTTTTTTTTTGTTTCTAACTACTATGTGTGGGTTATATTAGTTGATTTACCCTTGTAACACTATAATCGCGTTGAAGGCTTAGTTATCTTTCGTCGCCGATATTGCCGTCGTTAAGGTTTCGTGAGTGCTTCCAGGCTCCAAAGGCAGTCTCTTCCAAACGCCCAAGTCCAAAATATAAGAATAGTCAACTTAATAGTGTTAAATATATAGCTCCCTTGTATATAACATTTGATCAGAATCAGTCGAGAAATAATGTTTGTGAATACATATTATTTTCAAAGGTAATATTGAAAATTATTATTGTCTATATCAATTGACCAATGATATAAGAAATGATCAAGCTGTTAAATCCAGACATACAAGTAGATAGGACAGTCAAAACAATTTTTTATGGAATATTCTTAAAAAAATTACGTATACAGACAGAACTACGATCGATAAGTTTAAGATTTCGTAAATAATTTTTTTTTTAATTATTTTTAATTTAACGAAAAAGTAAAAGGAATATCTTTATAATATTTTCGTTAACCAATAAAACACTTTTATTGAAATTCCACTACGGAAAAGACTTACCAGGATAAAGTCTCGTTACGTGCCAAGTATAGATAAATGCTCATATTCTTGTTTCCCGCAACTCTGTACAATATCCGACAAAATCCGCTTCACTGGTAACTCTGATAATAACCAAATCATATCGTTACATGTTTATATATACAATTATTTATATAATTTATAAAATATTCAAACAAACTTATATATATACACAATAATTCGTCTGAATCAAAAGATACCATTTATATGAAAACTAGCGGTCGCCCAATGTTCGGAATTTGACCAGCGACTTTTTAATCATAGAATATTTTCTGTTTGAAATTTGCAATATGAACCTAAACAATGAATATTATATCACTTGCTGTCACTTTTCATTGAGTGACAATGTCAATATTTTGGGGGGTCTAAGTTCAATGGCACTGGTCATGTTAGGATTCGAAATATTAATTTATTTCATTTAATATATTAGGAACAGATATTATAGATACATTGTAGCTTTCTACACTCCTTCTCCATATAAACTTTAACCATGCCAAATCTCAGTGTTCCGTGCACGCAATTTGCTTAAAAAATGTCTGAAGTTTTCTTCTCACGTAATTAATATAATGATAAGAAAACGAGTATTCCAAAAAAAAAGAATGTAAAATCTCATAGTGCTGCCATCATACCGCCACGCAACGCTTTAAGCGATTTCTTTATACATTTTTTTCTGTGTTGTAATATATATAAGCACTCATAAATTTAAAGTGGGACTTCATATCCCCGTTATTTGACGGTAAAGAATTTAACAGTAATAATTGCCCAAACAGTATTACTGTGCATAAGTTACAATAATCCCAATGAAGCTTGGATAACAAATGCCTTACGGGAATAATCTCTTAATACGTGCCAAGTTTGGATAAACGCTATTTTTCCCTGTTCCCCGCAGAACTATCCGGAAAGCTTTCTGTTCAAGGCAGGTCGCTGTGCTGGCTACTCCGATAACGACTTCCGAATGCAAATAAAATGCACTAACTTCAATGATAGAGTTATAAACGTGCTCAGTGTTTGAATATAACATTATTTTACATAAATACAATATACATATACAATAGACAACCTCCTCCTTTTTTAAAGTCGCTTACAAATTGAAAATAACTCGATTTACGTCACGTGTATAAACGTATCTGTACTTAATCAAATCGCGTAATTTGGTAAAAATATAAGTCAAAATCGCCCAAACTAAAAAAATAACAACACTACTAAAACAGACAAACACATACATCTATAGGATTTAGCCTGCGAGAGTATAAGGTAGAACATATTATACACGATTAATGCAAGTCCTGATTTTTAACGATTAAGATCGTCGTCGAATTGGCCTAGCGGTGTGACGACTAGATTTGTACGCACTGTTGTATGTACAGTAAGAGTGGTCGATAATACAAGTCACGCTGATTTAGAATTTTAAAAAGAGATTTTAAGAACACCTTTTTATGTTTTCTAAAGGTTTCACATCTACGGAGTGTGAACTTCAAACATTTTTTTTTAAATAGCATTGAGCATAATTTATCTGAAGTGCTAGCTGAATTTAAGTTTCAATAATAGTGTATTTTAGTAGAATAGATTATTTACTGAAAAATCCTATAATCGTTAATGAAAATACCTTCAAAATTAGTTCTCCGTTTTGTAAGTTAGACCAGACAAAGAAACAGGCAAGCCAAACAAGAATTTAAGAAACGCTTGTTTTATGAGGTTATGAAAAAGTCTTCAATTTCGAAGTTGACCACCACTTTAATTACATTTATTTGTATAGATTTAAGTAAATTTGTCGAACATAAAAATATATATCTTTTCTCATTTAAGATTTTAAAAAAATTATTATAAGTCTGGCTGTGATAAGTTCTTGTGAAAATATTAATTCTTAACATAAAATGTAATGAATATTTAGTTATATTCGCCCACGAAATTGCGATATCACGTTACAAATTACCACTGGCTGTAATTTCACTGCCTAGATAAACCTTAAGCGTTAGCTTCTTCAACGTTGCTCAAACAAAAAGCTTCCTTTCCCAGTTATAGAGATTATGTTTCAACCCACACAGAAGCTAATTCACGCTCTCATTTCAGGTAACCCACTCAGCTGTAATTGCCGCCTCTCATGGGTATATATACTGCGAAACGAAACTCGAGACAACACCCTTAAACAGGCCCTTGAAAAAATATCATGTATCGCCGAACCGACGAGCGACAGGCGTTTGAATGATAAAGACAACAACGAAAACGATAATGACGACGACGATAATTACGAGTATTACGATAAAACCGACGATTACGGTGAAAAGAACAAATCAAAAATGAGTAAGGCTATGAAATTAATCGATATACCGTTGGAAGATTTACCGTGTCCTAAAGAATTAATGCAATCCGTAGAGGAATCTTACGGGCACCCTATACAAAACGAGATTAGGCTAAAAGCGTTTTCTGTTTCAGACAAAATTACTCCTAGCTTATTGTTAATTTTATCTTTAGCTATACAATTGGTTTAAATGTTAACGTGTATTTTAAACAAACATATTTGTGATATTAGATGTTAAATAGTTTAAATTTTCGTATAGATTTAATTATTTCACTTTCAGAAAGTAGACGTAAAATGTTTTTAAAATATTGTTCTAGCGATAATATATGCTATATTTATAAAGCTCAAGATATTGTTTTTTGTTTTTTTGAATGCGCTAACTTCTGGAACCACTAGTCATATTTCATAAGTTTTTTTTCGTGTTGTAACCTATTTATTGATGTAGATTATAGACTTTATAACTTCACGCTAAATCTCTTAGGACCAGAGCAGTTACGTATAACGTCAAGCATTCAGGCAAGCTGTAGAAGCTGAAGTGAGTACAACGATAAGCTACATGGGTGCGTTGCCAGGGGCGCGAAGGAACTAGTTTATTTATAAATAACATGCATATCCAAGTTAGATTGCGGTTTTGGTAAGATAAAAAAATAATTCTAGTAACTATTTATATTCAGTGTTATATCTATTTATTTACGGTTGATATGTTTTCAAAGAATTTAAAAGCAAATTGTTTGTAAGGGAAAATCCCCGTGGGATTAAGTGAATACGTGATTTGGGAGATGTTTCGAATGAGAGCGCCCGCCCCGTAAGCCCGACCGCTTAAAATTATCTAGGACACTTTCGTGGAGTTCCCAAGTTTGCTTTTTACTTTTTAGGGTAAAGAAACTTTTGGGGTAACGTCGCTCGGGATAATTGAATGGTGTGTACAGATTCAGAGTTAAAACGAATATTATAATTTTGAAGCGCTGGATAAGCTTTACGTTTAAAAAGAGATAACTTATATGTTATATCTTAACAAATTATTGTTAGTTACACTTAGACCGCAAAATGGACTCAAGCGAGTAGCGGCGCGGGCGCAGACGCCGATGTGACGTGGTGGAACGTTCCCAACGCCAGCAGCTAAATCACTCGGTTTGCAGTGTTGAAGTGACATAACGAAAGAGTGCGCAATGTTGATACTGCAACGTGACATTTTTATAATACTTTGTTCTTTTATTCGTAATGAGATATTACGTGCTAAAGAATACCTAAACCCATACATACTATAAAGAAAGGAATCAAAAATACGAAATCCGTATAAGTTCTTTGTTTAATTCGTTTTTTATTTCCTCCAATTAATTACACTTCTTTTTTATGGTTATTATGTTTGCTGCACTGAAATTGTTTTCTCTCTCTCTTACATCTCTTAATTTTGTCGATCAAAAAATTGGTGTAGGTAAGTAGCAGGACATAACTATAAGTACCGCAGCAAACATCCACTGTTCGTTTAAAGAGCGATTCTCGTGTTGCACCGTCCGTGCATTGTCGTCGAGAACAGCTTCATTACAAACCCAATGATATTTTATAAGTAGATACGGCATTGACGCTCTTTACATGCTATCATGAATGGTAGGCAGTTGCCCTCAGTTCACTTTTGACTTGATACCGGAGAAGAAAAAGAAACTTTTATCGTTTTATGACAACAGAGTTTCTGCCTTATGTTGTGATCTCTTTTGTTTTAACATGCCGATAACAAAATTTGTAACGTTTTCAAATTGCTTTTAGTGAGAGTATAACACGTCTATTTATAAAACGTCATTGTACAAAGCTATGTATTGAATCAAGTCGCAGCCGCTAACCGCGCCGTACAGTTCGCGGCCTTACTTAGATCGTCACTTCAGTTTTTTTTTTTTGAACTGACTACACTGTTAGCCTTAGGGGCCCTATCCAAAAACAGAGCCGCTGCGGCTTTTACAGCTTCACCGGACAGTTCAGTTCTATATTTATAACATACAGTGGTGTCACAAGAACATTTCTCGAACGTTCTGGTTTCCTCACGATGTTTTCCTTCACCGTCACCCGATAGTTGAACGAATTTAAATTAGTTATCGAAATATTCTATTTTCTTCTCTTTCTATTCCGCTGGTCTAAACCACTCAACCATCACAACTAGTACTACGTGAGATACATATTATGTGACCTTAAATTAAACAGTGTAACTAAACAATTATTACTGGTCTGAATGCGGTATGAAAATATTAGACAAGAACAAAAATACCACGAACAACGTAATTCATGTTATATTAATATCAACAGTAAAGTTTAAATGTGCTCAGCAAACAACCACGTCGGCTCAAAATCCAAGATAATGGAAAACGAGAAGTTGCTTATTGCTTATGTTTCGTTCAACTTCCAAGTATCTAATAATAAATGAGGATCTAAAACTTTTGCCACTGGACTACGAATAAAGGGCGAATTTTCGGCATTAAAATGGTTCCATTATTTTTTTCTAAGCCTTATTATTATTTATTCAAACAATCCATCAGGTCTTCGCTTTTTCTTTGAATTCATATGTTTGAGTTTTTATTTAATACCTAAAAGCCATGTATTTCTAGCATATATTTTCAATACGGTTAAAAGACAAGTATGATTTATTAAACAGTTTTTTCTTAGTATTTTAGCAGTCATTCCAATGACGAAATTTAACCCTGAAGCTCCCTTGGAGGGCGAATTCGCCAATTTCACGTACATTTATGTTATGTCAGGGAGCCTAAGTGTTAATAAAAAGTTATAAGTTATTATTATTTGTTATAAGCATAGGTAATAAATAATAATAAACAACCCACTTTTACATAATTATACTTTTAAATAATTTTTATGCATTATTCAGCGATATAGCAGCACTAATTAAACAACACTAAAAGAGACGACGCTACTAAAAAAGAGAAAAGTAAATATTTATAGTTAATTTTTTATATTAAATATATAGGTATTATTATAGTAAGCTAAATTACGCTCGATTGCGAATTCACGGTGAGATTTATGTGAAATAAACTTGAAGTTGAAGTTTACTTTAACTAAGAACCATGAAACTGAATTTTTACTGTGCAGTTCGCGCACACGTCGTAACAAAAAGTCTATACTATGAAGTGCTTGCCAAAACTCTTGTTTTCTTGTGGTGAAGGTAGTCATACTCGATATTATTTTATAATATGCTGTATCAGTGCCATCTAGAAATAAATTACAAATATTGAAATCAAGATAAATGCTCTTTGATTGACTATGTAATTCATAATTGTAACGCTACATGTCAATATAATATTTTAGATTTATGATTTTTAAGTTATATTTTTTAGGCACGATATAAGTCACACTCAACGTAATGCTTGAACTTTAACGTTTTACTTATAATAATTAATATAAAAAGTGTCTTATCCTTTCTATAAAATTATTGATTCAGAATTGTACAATAAAAAGGTTAATGTAATTTCAAATATAATATGTAATTTTGGAATCTATTATTGATTTTTGTCACAACTGACAGCTGTTATTGTTAATACCTCTGCTCCTATGAATGGCGTAAATGCCATTTTCACGTACATTTTTGTTATGTAAAAGAATAAGAGTAAAATGTATATATCATATATGTATGTATATAATTCATTTCTGAATTATTATACTTAGATAAATAAGCGTCTACAGCGGAAAGCAGTCATTAATCTAACATATTATAATTAAAAATCATAAAATGTGTTTTGCTTGTAATTAGTTAATCGAAATTATTATAAATAACGTGTGTAAATTGACTTTAAGATGAAAGGTTCTTTATCTTGTTTTGCCTAATTGCTAATGTAAAATTGTAAAACGAAATAATGTGTAATAAATACCTATTGATAATGTTCTGAATAATGTTTTAAGAGCTACATTAAGAGTAATGAATTAATTCATCATATCGCATTTTATATAAGAAATTATTGTCGTTAAATCATGTTACATCGTACATAATATTAAATATAATTGTACAAAATTGTATTAATGTTAAAGAACTCATTAAAATAATATAAAATTTAGGTTGCGTATATCTTCAATTCTGTTGTAATAAATATTTCTACCCAGAACATTTGTATGTATTTCTTATTATTTTTCTCTTTTTTATTAATTTGGTAACACGGCAGTGCCCCAGCAAATTCGAGCACAGGGCACGGCCGTTTATCGATTATTATGGTATTAACATTAACCAATGATTGATCTCCGCGCCGTTTCAACTAGATACCATTGGCGTACTATAAAAAAGCATTAATCGAAACTACACCGCATCGGAATACTTCAGTCAATGCCATACTGACAATACTTGACACCAAGCTTCATTTCAAATAGTCACTACACACTACGATGTTAAGTTGCCGTATTCTAGGAGCTAGTTTTTCTTTATAGTTCGGTATTTAGTTGAAGCGTAGCGGATACCAATCATTGATCTTATTGGTATGAAGTAATGAACAAGCATGCAGTTCACCAGATGTTAAAAGAAGACTGCAATCTATAGTTTAAAAAAAACTTAGCATGACCGGAACTGAGGCTAGTTATTAATCAGTTGGTTCTCCTGGAGAGTGAATTGGAACGTCCCATGTGTTAGTTCCTGTTACCAACCGGACCCTTCAGACCTAAACACAGTGCTAAAACAGTGCTTGATCACATGTTAAAACATAATGTAAGATTTTACGTTTTTAGATTTGAATAAATTGTTTTAGTTTCAGTGTAATCAAGGCTTTATGCAAAACTTGATAATATTTAGATAGCTTATCTTGTTCTTAGTGCTTTAACACCATAAACTAACAAAACACCTATATTAAAAAAAAAACAATAAATTAGTCTGTAAACGAATGAATAAGATATTCATATGAAAAAGCACATAAAGCAATTTGATCTGAGTTATTAAAATCCTAGTAATATAATACAAAAAAAATGAACCAAGTGAAGACTGTGAACTGGCAGTAGTGTATTGACGTTCACCAGTGCCTTCTTAGGGTTTAAACAGTATAAAGATTTTTTTGATTGTGACTGCTCCCTCACAGTAAAACTTTTGCCATGTTAAATATACATATTGCGTACACAAAAAAAGTTAACTAGTATAACTATTTGTAAATTAAACTTGCTCTTAAGTGAAGACCGTAGTAATTGTTTAATAATGAAAAGTCATTCCTATGACTCAAATCTTTACAATAATACACAAACATATTATGTAAAAAATCTTGAATTCTCCCACAAAGAAATGGTACATGAAAGGAAAATCTATTGAATAGGTAATGATCGATGTATATACATAGAAAGTATTAGATAATATCAAAAGATAAGAAACCATTAAATGATCAATGTAGTTGAGTGTAGGTAGGTGTACATGTTACACCTGTGCCTGGATCCCTCGGGCTAAGAATATCTAATCTATCCGGCGGATAACAAAAGATTGGTAAATTGTTTGCTTTTTGTATGCATTGCGGAAAAATCTCTTGAACCATCTGAGGATAAGCAAAAGGAACGTGTGCAGATTATATTTGGCATTAATTCTTTAAATTTTATTTTCATTAAACTGTTAAATTATTACTTAACCTTGAGTGTTAGCTAATTACTTTATTTATTTCATCATTTCAACCTTTTTATTCTAGCATGGCCTAAAGACAGCACTGTGCTGGATTGCATTACAATCCAAAACTAACGACAACTACTTCTGCTGCATGTTGAACTGCGAACCTCTCAGCGACCAGCTGATTCCGGCATGCGACATTCTTAAGCTTCCCAATAAATTGGGTGTCAACCTGGTGTATAATGTTGGGGTGAGCTATAACAGGTAAAATAAGATACCTGTTACTCCTGACCCTGTTCCAGAGAAATAACAGTTCCAGTAACCTGTTCCAAAATAACAGACTGATACACTCTAATATAGATTTATGTATTAACACTAACTAGCGATCGCCCAATGATAGAAATTCGACCAGCCACCTTCTAATCATAGACTATTTTCTGTTTGAAATTTGCATTATGAACCTAAACAATGAATATTATATCACTTGCTGACACTTTTCATTGAGTGACAATGTCAATATTTTGGGGGGTCTAAGTTCAATGGCAATGATCCTGTTACGATTCGCAGTATTAATTTATTTTATTCTGCACTCCTTCTCCATATACATTTTAACCAAGCCAAATCTCACAGTCTTCCGTGCACGCAATAAGCTTAAAAAGGGGTACAAAGTTTTTGCTTCACGTATTAATATAATGTTGATGATTATTATAGTTTCAATATGTACTTACTTTGTACCCAGAACAGGTACCTAGTATTGAGTAACAGTTTTTTTTTTCAGTTTACAGATAGTTTAGACAGTTCCACTATGGTTTGTATAGGTGTTTATTCAACGCTACTTATGAAACATTCCATTAAGATAAGACATCGAAAAAATCGTTTCTAATACTTTAGATATATATCTAGCTATGCTAGCTGATAGGAATACAATTCGATATGAATTTTTAATAAATTTATTTAACAAAGAAAATTACTTTAAATCATTTATATATTTTTTGGCGGGGAAAGGAAACTTTAAAATGTGTCTGAATCCATACTTTTTGATAAAGTATTAACTGAGATACCAGAAAAAATTTCCTTTGATAAATAATACATAATATATCTTTACATAAATACATAGTTACATGGAAACAAATTTCTCGAAACACGAATCGTTCTTCCTATGATATTGGGCTCCTTAAACAAGGCGTGGAAACGTATTTAAGCAGTTTGTGGACTGCACTGCCCTTACCATTAGGTACAATATGGAAAGGCACTTTGTCGGGTTAGTTAAAAAAAATAATGAAAAGAAAAGCTAAGATCGTATTCTATCGTAACCTACCAGTCTAAAGTACATATTATGTTTTCAATTAAAACATATAAAAACATAATTTGCCAGGGCTGTAAAACCTTTTGTATTAATAGTAGAGATTTCTTTTTTTCCTCAAAACATTTTAAATTTTCACTATGATATATACGACAGTGTAATTTTCTACGTGCTCTGAAACTGTAGTGCGATGTTATGATACGATCTTTGTAGCTCGTTTATTTAGACATGTTTACAGATGAACGTAGCCGGTCGGTGAGCGTTTAAGTACAGAGCTTAAGCTATCGAAACTTGATACGAGTTCGAAAATTGCTGGTGTTAATTTTGGTAGAAGAACTCACATTAACAGCGATCTATCATGGAATATTTAATCAAATCATTGACTGCGAATTTAATACCAGAACTAATACATAGTTTTTTTTTATACAGAAAAGATGGCCAACAAACATACGGCCAGCTTGATTGTAAGCGGCTACCGAAGCCTATGGACGCTTGTAATCCTATAGGTATCTCTAACGAGTTGCCGACCTTGAAACCCCTGCCTCAAGGATCTCTGGAAACCCCACTCACCACAGGAACACAACACTAGGTTATTAGGCCGCGATCTTCTGTAGGAATCTTCTTTATGAAACGACTTTTATTACACTTTTTTAATATACTTTTCTGTACTATAATACTGGTAACATTTGAAGGATTCATGATTGAAACTTTAACGTTTTTAATTTCAGGAGAACTGCAAAAAACAATTTAATGCATTATTCTAACTCCATCTTCTTTGATTCGATCTTAATTATTTTGATGTTATAGTGTTAAAGAATCTACTTGATCGGGGGCTTTCAGTGAACTCTCTTTCGAGATAATATCTAATAATCTCAGCCTGCAATTATTTCACTGTTGGGCAAAGCCGTCTTCCTAAAGGAAGGTATGAGCTGAATCTCCAAGTCAGACCAAAACGTATTAGGAATTTCAAACACCGACAACAGTTCTATATTTTCCCACATAAATTGGAGTTCCATAGTGTAGTAGTAACATTTCTCAAGCATTTAGGTTTTCCTTCACCGTATTTTGAGATGGTTTCGTAGATTTTTTGTTGGTAATAAAAATCTTTTTGACACTCAAAAGACAAAAATTATTTTGAAGTCGTATTGACCAAAAAGTCCTGATACAGTATGATATTTATACTTTTTGTGGTCGATAAAGTAAATATGAATACCTAAGTAACAACCCTACGCCCTAACTAATTACAGAGAAGCGGGCACACGCGTCGCTCGCTATCACTGCACGAGCTTCCAAAGAAATAACTTCGTGAAAGGTGAATTCCCTTCGGTCCGCTTAAACGGCTACGTCAAGATGTCACGGAATTAGATTCGCTGATCCATATAGTTACGCTATCAAATTATCCAAGCATTTTTTAGCATTGACATCTTGAATTGCTAACCTTCTAATATATTTCTTTTTCGATATGAAGTTGAAATCGATTATTTAGTTCCATTTATTGATTTTATATGAACATCTACGTAATTTGTAAACGGATATCGATTAAACTAATTTACGATAACCATTTTTTTTTTACCGTGCATGAAAAGTGAACATGTAGCTTATAACCAAAAAAATAAAAATTGTTTTGCAATGTTTTTATTAGAGTTATTACCATTTCAATGGAATTACAGAGAGGGAATCACTTCCACACATCACCGTCATAGACGTTTTGATCCACCCTAAATACCCTTTCGACAATAAAACTTGCTCACACGATTACACAATTATCAAATAATTGTAAATAATTTAAGTTAAACTGAAACTAGTTTAATTTTAATAATATCAAATTACCAAATAATAAAAGGATAAATAGATAAAATGAATTTTAATATTATTAAGTGAAGCGACCCAACTCCTTTCGATAATAGAACTTGCCCACACAATACACAATTATCAAATATTTATTAATAATTTACTTTAATTAAAATGAAACAAGTCCAATTTTAACAATATTAAATTTTCAAAAAATAAAAGAGCCAGTAGATAAAATGAATATTAATATTATTAGGTGAAGCGACCCGACTCTCGACTAATCTCAGATGACAAATATACACCTTACTAAAGTTTCGTGACCGGCTAACATTTTGACCGTAGCCCCGAATGTCCGGACAATTCAATTGTATCCAACGCGTGTTTATCTAACCAAAACTAATATATCTACATAATTTGTGAAAACATCGTATGATAAGAATATAAATCGCCGTGATTATTGGTCAAGGCCGAACTAAATAGAATTAGTTCTTTTTATTTGCAATAATATCAATGTATTAAACATTTTTGAAGCATGTAGTCAATTTTACGGAAGCAAAGGTTGAGTTTCTAAATAAAATTAACTTCAGATATGGTAATTACAAGGTAATTAATCACTATTCTAATTCGCATATTTTCGTTCGTCCTGGTGGCCGCATATTATTAAGAGGTTGAGATATATTTTTTAAATTAATGAACATTATGACAAATCACACATTTTGTAACATTTTTTTTTTGACGTGATATTTACTTAAGTAATGACACTGTGCATGATGGTCAGCACAATCAAAAAACTACGTCACCCATCGAGCATTCTGCTATTCATCATCACTAATCATCAGTCACAACTGACATGCTCGCCTGCAAGCATTATCGCCATATGGTCGTCACCCAGTCGGGTACAAATACCCTCCCGCCCCGCTTAATAACTAGATATACAAAAGCTGATCCCAGAACTCGACTCGTTTAGACATGCTCTACAGTCAAGGGTATTACACCCAGTGTATGGTGGTCGCGATCCAGTCAGAGACAATCCAGAAAATTTTACTGTGCTACTATGTCTATCAACGATAACGATCATTCTACATTCCGTCAAATGATTTATTTACTAATTCTAAAACAAACCAGAACTGCTAAGGTTAAAAAACACTGTGATGAAACCATAGCGAAACTGTTGAGTATTTTTTTGTAATTTCTTAGCTAACTAGCTATTTTACAGCTGATGTTTAAAATCCTTCATGAAGAACTTATTGTTGTCGGGAGACAACGGCACTTGATAGCCAGTCCCCTGTCTATGCTTACCCGAGAGCGATGAGCTGTGACCCTACTAGCGAATTCACTTTATGCTGCAAGCGACAGCGTCGAACGACAGTTTCAAATATATAATTTTATATCTACGAAGCCACAAAGCACTCAAAGCAACGCTGCAAGTTAAAGTGAAATTCGCTGAGAGCGAATTTACACAAGCTTCAAATCGATCACTGCGTTTAAAATAATGTTTTGTTTTTATTCATTATTATAATATAAATTTAATATGCAGACTGAAATATTAGTGAAATACAAAATACTCCCGCTGTATAGATGATCACATCCGAATCACAAGTTTAGAAACATGGGTAGAGATTAAAATTATAATTCCAGATTGTCCAGATAATCAAAAAGCTTCGGTAAGCGAGGAGTGATTTCACTGAACTGACTATTGATTATAATATCCTCCCTTGACACTAAACGCTGTAAGCGTAAAATTCGTGGGCGTATTTTAACGCTTTAATATCGCTAGACGCTGACGCTCGAAACATAAAGCGAATCCGCTAAGAGCGTCGCGGCTCGTGGCCGTTACATTCGCGTGCCACCATTGGTGGTTAAATTGTTTTTTAATATCAGGTGTGATTATGGCAGCGAACACGTCCAAATAAACGACTAATAATAAGCGATATAATATCTATTAACGATTTGACTAATGAGTCGATATGTTCTCGCTAGTTTAAGGTTACACAATACAATAGCATTTAAAAAACATTTAATGTTGGACATAAGAATATAAAAGATGAAGAGATAATCTACACTCTAAAATCTAAAGTTCAAGAGATTGTCTGTTTGTGTGAACGTTCTAATATTTGGAACTACCAGTCACAATTGAAAAAACCTTTGTAGCATATTTATTGATGAAGGTTATAGGCTATATAACTTTATGCTATTACCCTAATCAACGGAGCAGTAACCTTAAAGGTCAAGCAATCAAGAAATCTATAGGCATTTAAGGGGACGTGAGAACATAGGTGATAGAGGTGCATTGGCAGCGACGCGGTAGAGAGTTGATCAAATAAACTTAACACGGGTGAAACCGTGAACAGCTGTATAAAAACACTGCTTTCCCAACCCCTACAATGTATTTTTTTTATATTACAAAGATGGCAAACAAGCATACGGCCCGCCTGATTGTAGGCGGCTATCATAACCTATTGACGCTTGTAATGCTATAGATATCACTAGCGCGTTGCCGACCTTTGAACCCTCTGCCCCTAGGATCTCTGGAAACCCTAATCACCGCAGGAACACAACACAAGGTATTTAGTCACGATCTTCTGTTAGATGGAGGTATTCCACCGGTCAGGCTGGCCAAAAAGAGAAAAATACATACATACATACATAAATCACGCCTATTTCCTAAGGGGGTAGGCAGAGCACACGTCCTTCCACCTGCTACGATCCTGGCATACATCTTTCGCTTCTTAAACATTCATTAATCTTTTCATGCATGCTCGTCGGTTTAGAGTACTCTTGAACTTACCTTTCTTCAGAACGTCTCCGATTTGATCGATAAATGTTCGTCTAGGCCTTCCTCTTCCAACGATTCTTTTCACACTCGCATCATAAATTTGTCTAGTCATTCTTCGTTCATTCATCCTCTCAACATGCCCAAACCATCTAAGCATCCTTTTCTCAATCCGTGTGACTATATCTTCTTTCACACCACAAAGTCCCAAAAATCTCCAAAGAAATTTATCTGTGTCGTAAAGTACAAACTCTTTCATTAAAATTTTTTATAAAGGTAAATCAATACAAATAAATGTAGTGAAAAATGTAAAAAAGTTATTATTTATTATGCGTTCTGAATTAATTTCATCATTCTACACTTTACAATAGTAAGGTAGCACTTGCATCATGGACAAAGCGTGCAGTAGGTAGCTACCGGAAACTCGTACGTTAATACGTATATAATATTCCATTCAATGTACATTTATTGTTAAAGCTCTTTACACATCCACATAATCAATCAAATGATGATAACTGAAAGTACTACATTCGATATCTCAATCCTCAGAAAAATGTTCATATCACTATTGTACAATCAGAGCCAAAATCCTTTGAAGTGTACTTTGGAAATACATTTTCGAAATTCGAAATTGTCCAAAAGTTTAAAGTTTCTTCTTTTTAAATTAAAGTAAAGCGCTTAGTCTCGATGAAAACTTGGCACTTGGATCGAGGATACCACCTGATAGTGAGAGAAGATGATGTCGATGTTAAATCGAGCTTGATCGCCAAGTTATAAGGGAACGGGAAAACAATGGAAGTAAATTTCACTCCTTAACCGATCGCATAATAAACAAGGAAACTAAGGACTTCATCTGAATCGAGGGAATGTCCACTACGTAAGCTGGAAACACTCAGACCTCTAGTTGTCCTTTAGTGGAACGGGTTGGGCGGAGTTATGTCGTGTAATTTCTGTGATTTTTATTGATGCTCCAAATTTAGAATGAGCTTTCCAGTCTTTATCAGAGCTTACTGTACCGTGGGAAACTAATATACTTAAAGACCATGCAATAAAAATAAATAAATATTACGATCTATGTAATGATCTAACCAAAACCGGCTATGTGGTTAACTTGTATGCGGGGGAAGTGGGAGTGAGAAGTATTCCAACGAAATCTCTCTATAACTTGCTAAAAGACCTCGGCCTGTCGACCTTAGAAAAGATAATTGACTAACGTGCATTTGACTAAATATATACGTTAGTTAGTTAACCTTTACACCGTCGACATCATCTTTGCCTTTAATACGAGTTAATAATAGGAGATTGTGGTCAAAAAAATATAAAAAATATTTTATTTTTAACAATTTTCTTGTTGGCTGTACTCCACGTTTCGGATAGTTCTACACAATATTACAAAGCGGAACACGAAATAACCGTTCAAAAGGAATGAAAGGCACGCATCCTCGCCAAACCAATACGGTAATATTAAAAAATCTTTTGAACTGAACTCGACCGCTTTTCTATAAACGTATCGAACACGCCAATAACATAACAGCAATATTTCTTTTGACCTTTCATTTATTTTAGTTGTAAAAGGGCGACACAGCTGGGGTCTTATTTGGTCGGTCAAAATTATCTAACCGCAGGTACGTAGGTGCCTACGTATGATTTTGATGTCGCAAATATCGCAATATCCAATCTCGATCGTTGGATATCCGGTTAGATTCCGATTTCCTATCGTAGTGTCCTCAAACTTGTTTTCTTTTATGAAAACAACACTTTTTAAACATGAGGAAATGAAAAAAGAAATATTTTATACTAAAAATAAAAATAGAAATTGAATTGGATTCATTTCGGTTTACGTTTATTTTTATATTCAAATCGGTCGCTCGTTGCTTTGAAGTATCTGAAAATATTTCTGCAATAAAAGCAAGAGAAATATTGTATGATTCTGATACCGATATGATGTGTTATTAGAACGAATGTGGAGTTATCGTAGGTCATTAGGTATTTAAAAATGTTAAATTTGAGACTTATCGCGAAAAATTTGAAAAAATATCTGAGACGATAAAAAGGATACGGTCGAGCGCGTAGACCCGATTGTTGTAGACATATAAGAAGTAAATGATAAAAGTGTTAAACGTTTGTTGTTTTGTAGAAAGACATAATAAAGCTTTAATCTGTTTCAGGCGGAAGTACCAAAGAAACTTCGGATAGGTACTACGAATGACAACGGATGAAAATTAAGAGTTGTCGAGTTAGAAATTCTATATCAAAGAAAATAACAAATTGTTTTGTAAATGAATTGAATAACGTACATTTCTACAGCTCTAATCAAAGGAACTGTTATTGAACTCGGCACCCGTTAGATTTCAGCTCTTTTACAAATGACAACAACTACCACGAACGTTGTTTATACCGAACTTGGTCCCTATTTCACATTTATGTTTTTGTTGGGATAACATTACTTTTTGGAAAACTATATAACGCTATCTAATGGTGAGAAGATGGAAACTCCATTGTAGTTAGATATTCAATATGATTATTCCATTCGTTTAAAAAGTTTTACGTAACGTACACAATTTAAGTGCATTGACAAAATTTGAAATATTCTCTATTAAAGCGTCGATATTCTAATGCCCATATAATCGGAAAAAACAACGCTAGATCGTCTAAGTTGCCATATCCGTATTCAGTTAGTGAGAGGATGGAAACGCTATTTTTAAATGACTACAAAAAAGGGGGAGGTTATAAATTCGAATGTTTTTAATGGATTTTCAACAATATCTTCTTTGTTTGTGAACCGATTTGGATGATTCTTTTTTTGTTAGAAAGGGGATACCTAGGGGTGGTCCCATTTTAATTTTAACTTCGAAGATACACCAGAAAACTCTTTTAAATCGTTCAAGTTGTTTTTCATTTAGTTAAAAATTTTCTAGTATATGTATTATTTCGTTACCCGTAGAGTCGACCGGCGATGGATCGCTAATATCTTACGGCAGTTTTCAATAACATATCTGAGTTTACTATCCCAGATAATTAAATATTTTAATAAGTGTTATCTTTAACCTAAGAAAGATATCGGCTTACCTCTTATCTATTCAAGCTATAAGATATGGATATATATTAAGTAGATACGAAAAACTATCCATTGATAGGTTATTGCAAAAAAAGGTAAAGTTTGTCTATCTTTAGTAACTGAAAAAACAGATAGATAGGTTATTGAAAAAAGCCATTAGCCGTTGTTATTTTTATATTGTAATGTGTTTACCATAAAGTACAGTAAAGTCAGTTTGTCGTGCTATCATAAAAAAAAAGATTAGAGAAGAATTAATTATCTTTCCTAAGTAGTTCTAATAACACTTAATTCCAATATAATCTTAATTCAGAACCTTACTCAAACGTGTTACTGGATAACTTGTCATGAAATAAATACAAACCACCTAGATTACAAATGTATCCAAGGGAACCCTTTTTGCTCAGTGGCTTTGTCTATTCTAATTATCATTACATAGCATACCTGATCGTGTTATAACTTTTAATTTTATTTTTTATGAAAATTTATAGAATATGTTTTCTAATAGTTATCAGGTTTTTTAAACATATGGTCAATAGATGGCGCCTTGAATATATTTTCATTAACATCAACAGATGACATTCGTAAAAAAATATTTTTTAACGAAAACTTTCACTAATTATATTTGATTATGTTTGGGACAAAGCATATGTAAAAATATTATGTAAACTTATTATTTTCTTTTTTAATTTGTGCATATTTTTAAATTTTCGAAATCTGCTTAATAGTTCCAGTGATTTTCATATAATTTATATTTATAAACTTTACCTTATTATAATAGTTAGTATGGATATATTGACGAGCTTATATATAGCATTTGGCTACAAATGCCCTTTTTTTTTTTAACGTGGAGAAACCCATCCACCGGGGGGACGAGTGGTTATGTGACACTCCTACTCATTAAAACTCCACGGTGTACCATCCGCCGCCATATTGGGGCGACGCCGGGACTGCGGTGGCATACTGCCGCGCCGCCCCGGCAGCCGGCTCGGCTATACCAGGCCCCGGGCTAAGTAGGAGACAGCTCAGTACACCCTAGCCGTCTCCTCTGTCCGCCGAATCTGTGCAATGAAGAGACGGGACCCCGACCCGTCTCCTCTGGTTCGGCCTGGCAGGAGAAGGAGGCGGATGAACCACCCCGTCCCCCCACCCACCCAGCGTTGGGTTTTTTATAGAGGTTTTCTCCTCTGCCTCTGCCATAATGTTATGGCATATGGCGGGGGTAAGGGGGCGAATGAACGCACCCCCACCCCGCTAGCCCGGCTATGATTTTTTACCGAGGTTTTCTCCTCTGCCGTCCGTGAAACGACAGGAGAAGGAGGCGAATGAACGCACCCCCCTCCCCAACCAGTCCGTCGTTGGTTTTTTATAGAGGTTTCCTCCTCTGCCGTCATTCGATACCTCTCCATATGTACACTCCGGCTTTGATTTTTTAACGAGGTGCTCATCCTCAACCCTCCGATTATTTTTTAAAGTGGTTTCCTTCCACTGTCCATCCTTGATTTTTTATGCTGGTGGTTTTCTCCACCTCCGGCCAGTAATTTTTTTAACGAGGTTGTCTTCCTCGGTAATTTTTTAAGGTGGTTGTCTTCCCCCGTCCCACAGTGATTTTTTAAATGGTGGTTTACTCCACCACAGTCCGTCCGTGATTTTTTAAGGTGGTTTACTCCATCGCCGTTAGCGATTTTTTAAAGAGGTTGTATCCTCTCAATTTTTTAAAGAGGTTTTCTTCCTCCTCCGCCGTCAAAGATGAGTCCGTCCATAGTGGACGAGCCGAGGCAGGTCCACTCTTGCCCCATCCCCTGTCTCCTCTGATGAGCAGAGGGGTACAGGAGAGGAACGCCGTCGGTCTGGTATTAGCCGCCGGTCATAAAGACTGACGTTGCCCGGGGCACACCACGAGTAGGTTCCAGACATACTGCCCCGGCTACAAATGCCCTACCACAATACTATAGTTTCATGATTGCAACATTCCATCATATAATATAATGTGATGTCATTTTGTCAAAATACTAAAAAATATGTTAATATTATTCAGTGAATTTTTTATCACATAAAGACTATTTTAATAAACCTGCAAAAATGATTACAGCTTATATTGCTAAAAAAAGCAACCGACTACGAAATCTACACAAATTGCCGAATATGCTGCCAAACTGGAACGACGCCAAAGTAAAGTAGCAAGTTCACATTAATCTGACAATGTAAATTGGCGGAATTATACATAGTTTAATACAAAATTATATTAGGTAACAGGTGGTAAACACAGGCACATACATACACGGTAAGTAGTAAATTTCGCAATAAACGGGATTGTTTGAAAATTCAATTTCGCGTATCGGGAATACGTGGGCCGACACGCGGATCACGAAATTGCTTCTCTAGGTTTTTTTATTTTTATTTCGACTATCCATATCGTTGTCTAGAATTGAATTTACAGATATTTTCATTTGTACTTTATTTTTGCACAGTTAAAGTCGTGAAGATAAATATAGATTGTATATAAACTATCATAATAATAAATGTCTGGACGAGAGAAGTGCGCTCGGTGTCTTATAAAACCTATCGAGGTAAACTTGAAATGTGAAACATTATCTAATTACAAAATCTCATCGAAATCGTTGGAGCCGTTTTCGAGAAACCAATTACATTATTACAAGAATACCTCACTTAATAGTATTAGAATAATATAATAAATAATATCACTTAATATCTTAAATGTGAAATTATGTATACATATTGGATTTTTGTTACTCAATCACGCAAAAGCGCTTGAACGGATTTTGATGAAATTTAACACACCGTTAACCTGGATAAACACATAGGAAACTTTTTTTTCAGTGAAGTCTTAAATCTGAAGTCCACGAAGTGGAATTCGAGGGCAGAAGCGAGTATTTTTATATTCCTTATTTATTATGTGAACTGTGAACTATTAGTAGCTTTCGACCTATCAATATATACTCAAATAAAATAAATTAAAAGGTTCTGTACAACAATTCCACCAGGGGTTTAATCTTCCATATTTTGGTGATAATCAAGCTTGCGATCCGTCTAAAAGTAAACGGTCACTGCAGACTATATGCATTTGTGAATCTACAAGTATCACATGCCAATTGCCAACCTTTTAAAACACCCATACTGTAGTCCCCTGAAAAAACCTCAGTAGCGAGCTCATTCTACATCTATGGCATTCGCGGGAGGAAACTCCTCTGAAACTGGACTGTCTCCGACCATATAGGTGCCAAGGTGTGAGAATGAACTCACAGCCAATGGCAAGTGATACGATACGGATAATATCGAAAATCCAAAATTAATAAATCTATCCATCCATTATTCGTTCGTTGCTTTTCTTTAATCCATTCATCCACCGCTCATTTGATCAGTCATTCATTCATTCATTCATTCATAATCTAGGGTGTCACCAAAAATTGATTTCTTTGTTCCTGATCATGAAGAATATAGGTATACATGAAATACATGAAAGTTTGCACTGAAAAGCGTCAATTAGTATTGCGCTGCGGTAACAAATGCATAAATTTTAATTATAGTAAGTTTTTTTTTATTTTCGCCCACTTGAAGAACTTTTAACTATACAACCTTTTAATATTATAGTTCAATTTTTTTTTATTTGCAACAGTAAAAACTATAAAGTCACGAAAAAGTATAATTCTCCCTTGATACGTTAGCACCATCTTGGTGGGTTTTGAATTATAATTTGCTGCTTAAAGCTGGACACTTTTTCAACTCGTCTTTCATATAAAATGGTTTTTCTTGCCTCTATTCTGCATCTTCTTAATGTATCATCATCGAAATGCCGGTAAAATGACGGTATCCTTCCATGACACTTTTAAGGGTCAAAGCACTTAGAAAGTAGAGACATTGTAAAAAGTTTTAACAAAGAATTTTTACTCAGAGCGGTGGCCAAAATTTAGCTGAAAATATTCATAATAGTATTAGACAAAACTTTTTAAATTCACTTTAAAACCTTTATGGAACAATGGCCGTGTTTCAAACTTTAATTTATATAATTTGACAAAGCTGCGTGAAGCTCTGTACTTTTTCTTTGTCACAATTCTATAATATATTTATTGTCGAAGATGATTTCACTCATTTTGGTATCTATTGTTATAAAAGCAAAATAGAAGTGTCATAAATGAAAATTTACAAAGCGGTGAAATGTTTTGAAGTAGAAGGATTAAATCAACATTTTCATAAGTACGTAAGAAGATAAATAAAATTTTAATTTGCAGGAATACAATAAAAAGGGGATGCTTCTACTTATAAAATAAATAAAATAAAAAAGCCATTTATTTCTTACAGAAATACTATTTACAAAGTTTTGTTAGTGTTAAAGAAAAAGATTTGGTTTTTGAACCATTTTTCTTTGGATTGCACTATTTTTATCTAGTTTGGACCCACTGTGTGTTTGATTTCATCTTCCCATCTGTTCCAGGGTCTCCCTTTCTTTCTTTTGCCCACTGGCCCCCTCCATACTGTCACTCTTTTTGTCCACCTTTGATCTTGCAGGCGTGCTATGTGTCCTGCCCGCTTCCATTTCAATGCAAGAGATTGTATCATAACCATCTGATGGTTTTGTGATGTTGCGTATTTTTGTATGCCTTATTTTGTTTATTCTTTTTATATTTAGCATACTCCGCTCCATTCCTCGTTGGCATGTTATAATTTTATTTATGACATTGTTGTTAAATTTCCACGTCTGACAAGCGTAGGTCAAGCATGGTATAAGGCAAGAATTCATAACCTTCGTCTTCAGTTTGATTGGCATGTTGCTTTTAAATATTCTTTGCAGCTCCAGTATTTATTCTATATTAACTGGGTCCTGCACTCAATCTCCTGGCAGTTGTTTAATCTGTCGAAGCTTATTTGCTTGCCTAGGTGAATGTATTTTTCCGTATAATGGAGCGGCTCGTTATCGACGTATATTTGTACCTTGGTGCTGTTGGTCATTACCATAGTTTTAGACAGGTTCATTTCTAGTCCAATGAGTTTGTTAGCTTGGTTTAGTGACTCCACCATTTGCTGTAGTTCTTTGTCTTTCTCTGATATCAGCACTAAGTCGTCGGCGAAACGTAGGTGGCTCAGATACTTAGTTTTTATTTTTATACCGCGTTCATTCCAGTCAAGCTTGCTTATTATCGACTCCAGTATGGCTATAAATAGTATAGGTGACAGTGTGTTCCCCTGTCTTAAGCCTCTCTTTATAGGAAACTGAGAGCCAGTTGTTTCTAGTTTAACTCTGCTTTTGCTCTTCCTGTATATATTTTTGATTACTCTTATATATTCGTTTTCCACATCCCGCGTTACTAGAGTTTCCCAGATATAGTTGTGTAATACCGAATCGAATGTTTTCTGTAGTCGATAAATGCCAAGCATAGTGGTCTACTTCTTTCTTGATATTTCTCGATGAGAAGCTCGAGTGTGTGAATATGGTCGATGGTAGAGAAGCCTTTCCTGAAACCTGCCTGTTCGACAGGTTGTCTTGTTTCTAATGTAGAGCTAATTTTTTTGGTCAGGATTTTAGAAAATAGCTTATATGCACCCGACAGCAGACTTCTATATCTATCATCATCATCATCATTTCAGCCGCAGGACGTCCACTGCTGAACATAGGCCTCCCCCATAGATCTCCAGAGCGACCGATCTTGTGCGGCCTGCACCCAATGGCTCCCAGCGACCTTTATTATGTCGTCTTTCCATCTAGTGGGGGGCCGTCCTACGCTGCGCTTTCCGGTGCGGTTCCGCTTTCTGCTTTCTATGTCTATAGTTCCCGATATCTTTCGGGTCGCCTTTTTTATATAACATAATTATGTTAGATTCAGACCATTGAGTGGGTGTCTCTTCAGATTCGAGGATAGAGTTGAATAAAGTTGTAAAGGGTGTAGATAGTATTGGGGCAGCTATCTTTAGAGTTTAGTTTGCTAGGTTCTCCGATCCCGGGCTTTTGTCTAGTTTTAGTTTGTTCAGAGCCTCGACGACATCGCTTTCTTCAATTTGCGGTCTTTTTTTTAAATTTCCGTCGCTGCTAATATTTTGGTTTTCGTGGTTTGTTTCTTCTGGTTCCTTTGTGCTGTATAAATTCCTATAGAACTCTGTCGCTATGTCGATGATGTCGCCGCGGTTGGTTTTAGTTTTAACGCCTTGTTTTAGCTCTTCGATCCAAGTTTTATTTGGTTTCAGTTCCTTGTATGCCTTTTTTATGCTTCCAGTTTTGTAGAGGTGTTTTTCAATAGTTTTATATCTGTAGTTGGCGTAGTCTTTTTTTATGTATTTGTTGACAAGCTTATAAAGCGCCGAGATTTTGTTTCTTATTGCTCTGGTTATACTTCTGATGATATGTGCCATATGACATTGATTGTGACTATCTTCACCGCAATAAAATAAGGAATTAGACAACTTCATGGTGTACAACTTCTTGTTACAATTTCATGCGAATCGTAAAAATCACTCTCATCACTTTTCGTAACACAACCAACAATTATTAAAAAGAAAACCAACTTCAATGATTTTGTTGAGTTCCCTGGTGTATCTTCGAAGTTGAAGAAGATCCAATATCAATGAAATTAAAATAAGATTTCCCTTTAAGTATCATTCCCTCTGTAAGAAAAAAGAATCACCTAATAAATAAAAATCAAACAAACAAAGAAGCTATGCCTGAACATTTATTAAAAAAGTACAATGGAATTGCGAAATCCTCCTTATTTTTAAGTCTGTTAAAAATATTATCATGGCAGGGCAGTAACGAAAAAGCGTAACAAGCGTAAACCTACCAACAGTTCCAAAATTACATATCTATTTTATTTTTAATCAACAAATCCACAAGCAACAATTAGGTAAGTAAGTACTTACAAACACTGAAAAGAAGTAGATAATGAATCTTCCAACCTGTATTACTTACAAATTTCATTAGTACATACCTATACTTATATACCTACTTGTATAATGATCGAAGTGAGTTCGAATCCCTGCAATGAGCCTAAGCTTTCGGTGAACGAAAACATCTTAATAAAACCATAGCATACTGGCAGGGCATTTTCGAATGCCCGTCTGAATAGCTACCACCTCCGAGTTGAAAATTAGTCGCTAAGCAATTAAAGGAGTTATTTTGGGCCACATCGTCACTTAACATCAGGTAAAATTGTGGTGAGAACGCTAAACCTGTAATGTATTTAAAAAACATTGCTCAACATCAAAAACATGAACAACGAAAATCATAAAAAGCTCGCCAAGCGTAGACCAGCCATCATCTAAATTGTTGACCCTTGATATTATTAATTTGAATAGCCTCGTACATTTGGGTGAAATAGCGTATTATTCAGACATATTAAAAAAATGTTTTTAAACAAAAAAAAAACCAATAAATGAGTTTAATCAGTACTGAATCTTTTTTTTTTTTTTTTTTTTTTTTTTTAGAACTGACTACACTGTTAGCCTTAGGGGCCCTAAAGCCGCTGCGGCTTTTACAGCTTCACCGGACTTGGGGGCGAGCGCAGAGGGCACTCAGCCGCGAAAGTTTTGTGGACGACTCGCACGAGGGTGCCAAAGTGGCCGGACCTCGGCTCGGGCGGTCGTCGCGTTCGCAAATAGGTCGCGATCTATTCGAATCCCTACACCTACGATTCGAGCTAACAGCTGGGAGGAAGGAAGGAACCGTGCGTATGTGTATTCAATAATCGGAATGTTTCTACACTAACTAGCGCTAACTAACTAGCGTAAAAAAAAGAAAAAAAAGGTCCCTCACAGAACCTATGTACCTGTGTGGTGTGCACGTGTGTATGTTCATACGTGTGTAGTGTTGTATGTAGGTAGCTAAGTGATGCACGTACAGTGTCACTTGTATCGCGCGGGCGGTTGCCTGACCCAAGGGTTTCACACCGAGAGTACTGAATCGTCAGGGCGCGAGTTTTATAACAATGTTATTTCGTTGTCTTTTTTATCGATATCATTTTTTTTTTGCGTCTTTTTTTCTTTACCATTTCATTGCGTTCTTGCTAGTATCTTCAAATATTTGTTTATAGTATTTCATAAAATCACTTAGATTTGAAATTTATCCACAAGTTAGAAGACACGAAATTAATGCGAAAGAATTTCCCATATTTGTACGTAAAGTCGATCTTCACGTTTTTTAAAGTTATTTTTACTTATTATATATTTCTATGAGTAGCCTTGTTATATATTTCAATAGTAACGCATTTTGAAGCTCGACATGAAACTCTGATTTAATTTCGGGCGGAAATAACGTTCAGTATAACTATAGGCAATGATTCTAATAATTTTAAAATAATTAAATACTATAAGTAATCAACATTCTCTTAATAAATATTTTATTAACATAAATAATATCTTTGAATCAATGACGGTACAGTGGTAGCACGTACGGACTCCGAATCGATCGACGTGAGTTCGATTCCCTGCAATGAACCTGACTGAGCTTTCTGTGAAAACATAGTGACAAAACCATAGCATGGTGGTAGGATTTTTTTCTAATGTCCCCTTGGCTAGCTATCACCCTCAACTTGAAAATCAGTCACCCAAACACATATAGGTGAATTCCGACAGCTGCACTTTGATCTAGTCTTCCAATAGGCTTAGTGTGCTACTATCTTGGGCCACATCATCACTTAAGAACAGGCGACACTGTGGAACGATAAAAATAAACTGTTAAAAGGTTAAATAAATTTTACTTTAAAGTTCAGACGTGCGCAAAGATTGCACGTACAATTTTTTATCAGTAATTATTGTATGAATTTGGTATTTCACGGATAAAAAACAGGATATATATGCTTAGTTATAATGTTTATATGACATCGCATAATTAAAAATTGGCAAAATACTTAAATTAACACAAACACTCACTAATGATCACTTAAATATAAATTTAAATTACTTGGAACTGATTCTTTAAATGTAAAGTAAACAAACCTAAAAACCTCAAATACGAATTACAGTTAAAGAGGTGTTTAAAAAACCTATGGAAAGCATTACTTCGCACAATTTCCGTAGCTTAATTTATCTCTCATCTACTTAAAATCGTACTGGCTGAATGCCAGCCAAGTCAAGATTCGACGATAAGGACCTGCCACGTTGGATCAAATATTTGATATAAAAAGTTTTGAGCACCGTTTCGTAATACGTAGATCTGTGTAATTTGGTTAATGAGTCGATTACTCTGTTATCTTTTTGTTTCCACATAACGAATCTATACTAATATGTAAAGCTCAAGATTTTTTTAATGTGAAAAATTATTTTAGCACCTTTGTGATCTGAAACACGATGGAACAAAAAATCGACACTAAAAAGAGACAGACACGTACATCATCTATAGGATTCAACTTGCGCGAGAATGAGATATGATTTGTGAGTTATGATTATCACGACCGTATTCGTCATCGAATTGGCCTAGCAGTGTGACAACCAGACTTGTAGTTATTATTTTATGTTCAGTACGAATGGTCGATCATTCTCGTCCCGCTGATTTAGGATTTTGAAAAAGAGATTTTTAAGAGAATATGTTTATGTTCTCTGAAGGTTTCACTCTTACCGTGTGTGAACTGAAGACATGGTTTTTTTTTTTTGTTTGAACGCGCTGATCTCTAGAACTACCAGTCATACTTGAAAACCTTTTTCAAAATCAAAATATTTTTTATTTAACTTAGGCACTTATTAATGCCAATACACTACCACCTGTTTGGAAAAACAACATCTTCATTTCTTTTTACAGTTATAAATTGTATACATTTTTTATTATTTTCAGTATATGTACATATCCAGACATCATCGTCATTCACGTAGTGATCTACCCTATTAATACTATTTCGACAATAAAACTTGCTTAACATGATTGTTGAACTTATTATCTGGCAATTATAATGTGCTTAGGAAGTTTACTAACGAACCTAACACGATTACCAAAAAAACATTTATTTGTTTTACTAAGTCTAAAAGATAGAATGACTATTTTATGTTTATCACTAGTATTGCAATTCTGCCTATTATTTACAAGTTCAAAATTATCTACATTTTTCGGAGCATACATTATATTTTCCAAGATGTATTGGGAGGGATAGCTTTGAGGTGATAACAGCGATAGACTACACGGTTAAGTAGGTGTCTCGTTGGAAAGTTGCTCAAATAAATTTAACACAGTGGGACACAGCTAATTATATAATCTTAATTCTATTTTTATTTCAAAATTGTCGTAGTGGTCGGATGATATAGACTGGTGGAATATAGATTCGATGTTCGCAGTTTTGTTGCCCGGCATTTATTTATCAACAAATTTTTCAGAATTCACTTACGTTTACTCATTTGAGTTGAAAACACTATCGGCTAATGGTGAGATAAACATCGTAAGGAAACCTGAACGTTTAAGAAATGTTCTTGTATTACTAGGTACTTACTATACACGAGACAAATACCAGGACTTTGGATTTCTCGGAGTCAGAAATTGCCAATTCGTCGTCGTCTGACGTGGTGATAAAGTCTGTACCTTCACAGAAAAACAGCAGTGGAATACTCACAGGCTTTGTTCCGTATATTTATTAGATATATGTTAACACAAATCTTTTTGCTATAATAGTTTTATTAATAAAACGGAACGTATCTGTCCACTAATCTACCTGAAAGCACTTTAAACTAACACAAGTGCTACTCTCTATCAAAAATTTAGTACGTTTGATACTCGCAACTTGAGATAACTTATAAAATCGGTAAAAATCTCTAGAAAACTGATATAAAATCTAGTAACAGTGTGGACTAGTGCCTTGTTAAGAAGATTAGCGACATGGCCACAAACTCAGCCGGGGTACCATGAAGAAGAGGATCTCCATGTGCGTGAGTGTGGTGGATACATTGTCCTTATAATAATTATATTCAACTGCCTCGTTAGCCTAGAGGTCGTATGCGCGACTGCTATGGTCGAGGTCCTGGGTTCGATTCCCAGGTCGAGTAAAGTGTTATTGAGTGTTTCCTATGAAATTCT
This sequence comes from Saturnia japonica, assembly GCA_033032175.1. NCBI lineage: Eukaryota > Metazoa > Arthropoda > Insecta > Lepidoptera > Saturniidae > Saturnia > Saturnia japonica. The sequence goes on from CM065317.1 coordinate 4,842,123, forward strand.
AAGTAGCAGCTCGGAGTTTGGCTTCAAGCCCGATTAATGGCAATTGGCTCGCCCCCTATTACATGGGACCTAAAAACATACTCGGCGAACTGTGGGTGTACATTAGTACACCTCTGCCTAACCCTGCGAGAAATACAGGCGTGATGGTACGTTATGTTATATTTCTTTCAAAAAATATCTGTCTCTCCTTCTCCTTTTAATCCCAATTATGCGAATATAAAATAAAAATTAATTTTTATATATCAAGGAAGAATAAATCATTTCAGTTGGAATTAATTTACGAATTATTGCAAAGGCCTTAAAATATGAGAACCGTTTTTAATTTGAAGCACTGTTTCACGGAACTTCCTTAAACTGAGTGATCGGTATTTAATTTATAAATTATGACGTACATTAATTAGTTCTGTTAGTCTGTGGTCCAAGATAATATGAGATGAAAATAATCTATAATTAATATATATGGAATTATGTCCGTATATATATATGTATATTTATTTAATTTTGTGATAGGTATCTATTATAAAAGAGACTAAATGCGAATATTAGAAAATTTGTTTGTATATATGAATATTAATTAAAAACGGCTTGACCGACGATTATGAAATTTTCAACACGGGCAGTCAGTTTGTCATTCCATCTCCATATTAATTTCCATGTCTTTAAAAATTAGCATTAATGTGTACTTATAGAAAAAATAAAAAATAATTCAAAAATGTTTTTTTTTAATGAAGTAAGTCTTCACGATTTTCATATATTTTTTGTTTTGTTTTTTTTTTTTTTTGATAGGCTATACATCAATATAAGTAAAAATAAAATTGTAAGTAATATATATGCGTGAGGAAAATATAAATGAAATAACAACATAGATTTCAACTTATATATCTTCCTCGCCAACATTAGGGTTACAAACAACCGCAGCTAAAACGAAATCTGTTGATCTCCATAGGGAAAATCGCCTCAAATAATTCATACAAAAAAAAATGTACACCCGTTACCCGGAAACTCGCTGACGTTATTTTGAAAAAAAAAATTCAACGTAATTTCCTATAACAGTTCCGTTGGAAGCAAATGGAAATTAATTTATTTACTCCATTAAATTCAATTCGCCGAGTGGGCAAATCACTTTTGGCTGCTTTTGTGGCGTTTCGGGCGAAATACGAAAGACGATGTACAGTTATTGACATAAATTAATAAATCTATTATAATTAATTTATCAGCATAACTTAATAAAAATAATTATTTTAAATTTAATAAAATCTACATATTAAATATAAGCTAAATACCACTCATCACTAGATCTCCGAAAGTATGGGTTCGATTGGCATTGAAATTAGCGATTTATTAGTTTATTTATATATATTTAGAAGTTTTTATTCTCTATTTACATCATTTTGTCATATTTTTTTATCAATCTTGTATTTGAGTTTTATATATTTTTTTACTTTAATATTTATACGAGGCAACTTCTATTATCTTACCTAGTGAAAAATATAAATAAAAATTAATTCTAAAGAAATGATTACAAAAAAAAAATTAACTCCGCAACATTGATTTTGACTTGAAAAATGTATTTTGATATGGTAGAAAAAGCACTTTATAATATTTAAGTGCTCTTTCAAACAAACATATTATATAATTCATTCAATCAAGTCATTGAAATAAAATTATATATTCAAAAAAATCGTATAAAAAACTTAAGTAGCAATAGGTACATGTTGAACTTTTAAAACTTATATCTGTTCACTTTGCAATGACTTATGTTGCCGTCTGTACAACGAACGAGTCAAATATTAAACACTCTTAAGTTTCATTCTCTGTACAAAGTTGCTAAGTAATGAAGTGACGACTGTACCCTTGTAAGGATTAAATTATTTGAATTTAATTTAGATTAAACATATTATAATGTTTTAGGTAAGTCCTTAAGAAGCCCTTAGTTGGTTTATTCCTTAAAATTTTCGAATACGAATATTGCCAATCGTTGATTTTTAACTGGTTCGAACTTTCACGTGTAATGTCACGTGGAAATGAGATTTTGAATTACCAAAAAAGGACCACTGTTAATTATGCAATTACAGGTTTTATTTCCAATATTATGACTGGTACGTAATGTGAATTTGCCATTAAGAAGTTGATATTTAACAAAATACGTAATCAGGGAACGGAACTTAACAGATAAATTAGAGGTTGTATTTCGCTGGTTCGAGATACTCGTTACCCTAAAATTTTACTTTTAATTATTCTTAAATCATCGGTAAGGGCTTGGTTAAAAGGTATTAACACCCTTGTGTACTATTAAAAAACAGCGTGCGATGTTTTCTATGTTGGAAATTAATTCGATGGTACTTTCCCTAATTGAAAGCACAATAAAATCCAAATACAAAAGCGGCTACCAACAGTTCGTCCAAATTAGCGGTAGATGCAATGGCATTTCTTGTCAAGCCGACCTGCATATATATCTCTTCACGTTACGCTTGAAGGATCCGATATCGTAAGTAGGAGGGAACACATTAGCCAGAAGATGGTTCCACAGTAAGACAAGACATAAAAGACATAGAGAACGTTTTAGTTCGTGCCAGGATTGTGGTTATAAACGGTGACTCCAAAGCTCAGCGCGTGTGGTTCTGTTTTGGAAAGGAACATGTAAGTATAGATTAACAATAATATGGAAGATATATAAATAAAGAAAATATTAACAAATAAACGGCAGTATCTATTTGGGACTAAACTAGAAAGCTATGAAAATATTCTTCTAGTACATATACGTAATGGGAAAAATTAAGAACGATAGTACAATAAGACTTAGCGCATATTTTTCTCTGGAAAAGATCGTGGATTAAAATCTAAGAGTGGATTTTTATATGCTGGTATTATAATTATTACTATTTAATTAATTTTCTCCTTCTCTTATTGAAAAACCGGCATCACGAGGGCAGCACACGTTTCTTGTAAATTAAGGTGTCGTATTGTAATCACATATATTCATGTACATCAAATAACTTGTTTCTATTTGACACAATTTCTTAACTCTAACAATCTTTATAGCATCTTTGATAGTACTCATCATCCATATCTCTTGATATTGTCACCATTTTTTATCACCACTTTTGTGTAATTCTTCTGCTATCTCTTTGAACTTCTTCGGGTCATAAATAACGTTTTACAATAAGTGAACATCTGAGGCATGTTATTACTACTTCACGGGTGATAAGTTCTTATCCATTTATATGAAATCTATCTCCGCAGAGACAAAATTAGTATTAGATTTTTTCCTCTTCGTCATAAGCAAAGTCATCATCATTGTAATTTTTTACAACATTTTCCTAGTTTATAACTAATGTTCTGGTATCGAGGCAAAACACCGCAAACTAAATATTTTTACATCTCTATTATACCTTAAATCGAAAACATATTCGTTTTAAAAGCCCACATAATAACAAATTCAATGATGTAAAGGTATTACAGCCGGTATTTTCAAATTTTATAAAGCCGTTACTGGTCAATTTTCTTTTAAACAGTTCTTAATATTGAAAATATGATACTTAATCCATTACTCGAAATTAAAAACTCAAGTTACAACAATTATTTCATGTAAGTAAGTTATCGTGGAAAATATTCAATACGTTAATAACTTTACGCATACAATATAACTTGAGAACAAATTTAATTATAAATTTATAAATGTGACATACTAGGCTCTTCATCTTTTCATCTAAGTTGGCTTACTTGAAGCCGACTTAACATGTACTAGAGAGTAGGCATAATTGTTTGAAAGCGCCCAGACGTGCCGCTGACGTACAAGATTGATAGATCTTTGATCCGGACATACAGCTGACAGAAGTGACAACTTTCCTGGATTGCGACTGACAGAATGAATAATGAGGTAATAAAGCAAAGGTCAAGTTCTATAGCGGGGGTGAGTAGGAGTACCACGAAATTTACTATTTTATAACGAAGGAGAAAATTCGTTTATATAATGATTAGAAATTTTACCAGGCTGTTTTTAGGGTTATGAAATTTCAAGATATTAAAGTTTACGATTAAGTTATAATAGAAACTTGAAACAGGGAGTACTTTTAGGAGTAACTGGCTACTCTATATTACAAAGACGTTAATTAAAATAATTTTGTACAAACGGGGTAAAAGAACAAAATTCAGGGAAATATTTTTACTAGGGCAATAATAGGTATTAAAAATAACGGACTCATTCAGTGTACAAATAAATGCTATATAGTAGAAATATTTTATATCAACACTTTCATTATTAAATGATGTTTAAAGTTACAAATGTAAGTTTTATGATAATAAAAATTAAGTAGAGTTTCCTTAGTTTTTTCTTCATAGTTTTTTGTATCGCCTCTTCACTACCAAGCTTATATTTTCTTCTCATGATTTACATAGCACGAATCGTGATACAGCACACGAACTCCATAATAGTGGTTGAGAAATATATTACCGTGCATATCATCATTATCAGCTTCCCAGCCAGTAACTACTGCTGGACATTAGCCTCCCGCAAGGACCGCTACTGGGCCTTCTTAGCTTCGATCCTTCGCATCCATTCGATTGCAACCACTCTCCGCAGGTCATCCCTCAATCCTGCAGGGGAGTACATCAAATTTCTCTTGCCTAAACTTGGTCTCTACTCCATATAATAGTTGTGTAGTCTTGCGTATAATATATAGTTGATCCTAGCGGTTCCTTAAATAACTGATAGCTTTAGTATGTCAACTTAGTTACTTTTGGTGGTGGCCCATTTACTGGTAGAGTTTTATCAACTACGTGCTGGTCGTCCAGATCTTAGAGAAAGACGTACTAGTATTTATCCATCTACAGAACAATTATTCCACTATAGTAATGTCATTGATATCTACGAACTTGCGTAAGGGATAATCTATTAACAAATTACTGCAGGTTGGTGGCAAAGATTAAATGGAATAGCATGTTGCGATGGTGTTTATAGTTCATACATTTTAAACGCTTGAACGAAACTGCGCGGATCACTAATCGAAATAAAAATTACTTGGCAAGAGTGACAAGGATTGTATCAGTCTCACCCCAGCAAGCATTTGATCCATCAAATACTTACAATTAGGAATATACGAGACTGCTTTTGAAGTGCATATGAGCATACTTAAAAAAACATGTCGATTCCATTTACATACTAATTCTTTGAAATCAAACTTACAGAGCTTACCAAATTAATCTTCGTACGGATCGAGACAATGCCAGACTTAGCAACATAATACAAAATTCTTGCGTGCAAAATTATGTGTTTACAAAAGATTTGTTTGGTATAAATTGAACTTGAGGTTGGAATTAATTCTCTTTAAAGATGTCTAAACTTTGCTAATAAAATATGGTTTTGTTTTATGTAGACTTTAGTCACTATCTGTATATTTATTGAATAAAAGTAGCAAACGAGCAATTGCAATTTGCTAATATTTCATCAAACCAAACTACAAATCGTCCCCGTATAAAAGTAGAGTATACTAATTTTTCAAATAACACACTTCTAAGTTATCAACATGTTTCTATGTGAAACAGTGACCATTTTACAATTACTTAAACTTACTGAATACTTTTATCAATAAAATAAAGGTTTAGTGAAACCTAGCTGAATTCAAATTTGTGTATTATATGACTTTAGTGGGACACGTAAAGGCAAACTTTGTTATACACTAGATTAAATTTACAGTGTCCTAACCTAGAATATATTTTCAGAAACTAAATTAGTACACAAGTCAGAGGTATGGATATTGTAAGAAGTTAAACAGACATTGCACTCAAAACATACCAAAACACCTGAAATGTAAATTTAACAAAGATTTGATTATTTTAAGTAGGTCACTCTAAGAGCTCTCAACTTTATTCCCTCTTTCAACTAATAAATAAAGAAAATTCTCTATTCCATATTCCAACATTAATATCTTTATTAAATCCGTATGCTTAGATCATTTCAACATCATGTCGAGTTATAAGATTCATCATAAAATATGGAATCGTATCATTTCTCGTTTTATCTGACTCATATCGCAGAAAAATATTTCAAAGTACAGAGAAAATAATGTTTTTTGTTTATTACATTATTGCAGTAGATCAGAAAATTACGATCCTAACGATGTAATCTGCTTCTGTGATAATTATCACACTAGCACTATTTTTCAAATGTAGCTGCAAGAATAAACCGATATATACACTTAGGGGTAGCTTTAAATTTGAGAATAATATTTAGCCAAGTGAAAGCACGACAAAATGTCTTAATACACGCAAATGTTAAGAGATAGTAATTATTAAACTAATATCCTGCATACTCTAGATACTATTACATCTTAGTAAACCCATGTAGGTTGCAGAATCAATTTACATACGCCATATTACATTCTCCTTGTTCCGTTGAGCTTGCGTTTATGTGGTAGCCGATTATTCAGAACCGAGTGCTTTCCAAGCGTACAATAGAGTATCAATGAAGTTCGGTGATATCGTAAAAGTAACATCTGTTGAGTATAAAAAAGATATTGAATCTTCATAGTTTAAAATGCAACGTCTAGCAAATATTACAACAAATCTCTACTGGGTAAAAATTTTACTTATACACGTGCTCAAAAATCATTAATGTAGTATGATGCGAAAATGATGAAGGTTTTCAAAAGGAAAGGCTCATTAAGAGCAGCAATACGTTTAAAGAACCAAATATAAAGGAATACGCTTAATGGAAGACTATTTCACAACTTAAATGTACTGCAAACTTAGAAAATGAGAATTACCAAAAAATCAGGTCAGACTGCGTAAAAGAAACTGATCTTTTACGTATTCTATTTATATAAACACTTGTCTATATTAAACAAAAAATAATTAAATAAGCATGTAATCCTATTTTATGTGAATTTATCACAGCAACACTTATCCATCTATACTGACCCCAAAACAGAGAAGGTTAACCTTTAAAGTGCCAGTATTAAGAATAGAACAGAAAAGCAACACAAATATTGAGACGAACCTTAAGAATGTACTCAATCTATATATGTAATAGTATAGCTTTCGGAAAGTTTGCTAAACTTGAAATGTAAAGCTTGCTCTTAAATTATACAAAAGTAGATATAATTAACTAGCGACACGCCCCAGCTTCGCACGGGTGCAAATTACAAAGTGGTGTCATTTATGTTAAAAAATTATGTTTGATTGATTTAGAGTTTGTCACTTTAGTATTTTACGAAAACTGTGCTTAGCTAGCGACGCGCTATGCATAGCCCATATGTAGCCCGCGATGCGGTGTGCCGGCTAATTGTTTCGCTGCGGGTAATTTCTTTGGCTGCCATAATTTTGAATCCGCCATATTTTTCAGCTTAATTACAAAACATTGAATTTTCTCTACTATACAAAAACTTAATTACAATGTATTTTATATGCAAACCTTCCGTATAAAATTATCTAAATGACAGTGATAGCCATATAAAAACCATTGCCTGGTTTAGAAGAAGTAAGCGGGCGGGCATACAACAGATGCAGATAATGATTTTCTTTTATTAAAACACTTTTTGCTATTTGATTAGTAATAGATATACATAATAATGGATTGTAAATTACATTCTTAATAGATTTACTAAAGTTACTAATTGCCTTGAGTGTCTTTGAAACCTTATTTAGGTACATACGACAATGTTGTATGTACTCATAGATTTAGTATAACATATATATAGATCGCCAATAAGTTGAATATGACGACAACAAAACGGAATACAATAGCGTGCGTATTATTTTGTTGATTTTTTGTGTTATACGAGTTACATCTGTAATGTATAGATTGATTAAGTTTTTCATATGTACCCCCACGTTCACCTTTGTCAATGCGCTTGCGATAATACCGATTCATTCTGCGACCGTCCGTGTTTCATTGCGTACATTACATTGGCGCAGTCGGTTAAAGGAATTTTCAAAATGCCATTCGGGTCAATTGAAAGTTTTTTAATAGGCGTACATAATTGGGACGCATATTGTAGACGTGTGAAGCAATTTATAGCGTTGAATAACATCGGGAAAGAGTTGCATGTGGCGACTTTAGTGACGCATGTAGGAGTCGCGTGCTATGAGCTGATGTGTGATTTGTGTTCTCCTGATCATCCTGAAGACAAATCTTTTGAAGAATTAGAGAGAATAATCAAGGAACATCTGGAACCGCGACGGTCGGAGATCGCAGAACGACATGTATTTCGGCCAAGGAAGCAAGGACGTGAAGAAACTGTAAGCGAATACCTACAAAATTTAAAACATCTCGCTAAAACTTGCAATTTTAGTGACGGTCTAGAGGTAAATTTAAGAGATCAGTTCGTTTCTGGACTTCGTGTTGAGGATATGAGATCCCGGCTGTTTGCTGAACAAAATTTAGATTACAAGCGGGCAGTGGAGCTTGCTTTAGCACTTGAAGCGGCGGAGCGGCACGCGGCGATTGCGGCGGGCGGTGGTAGCGGTAGCTGCGCCGAGAGCGGTGCGGGCGACGGTGAGGTAGACGGGCTACATCGGGTGAGCGTGGCGGTGCCGGGGCCGGGTGACAGCGTGCGACGCGCCGGCCGCGCCGGCCGTGCCGGTCGTGCGGCCCCCTGTACGCGTTGCGGCAAGGACAATCACGTGGCCGCGCGATGCAGGTTCAAGATGTACTCTTGTGATCGGTGCGGTGAAAAAGGACATTTGAAGGTCATGTGTCGTAAGTACGACGTAGATTCGGGACCAAATTCGTCGAGGAGAGTGAAAAGTCAATTTTTTTTGAGTGAATCGAATTCTGACGGTGATATAAGTTTTTACAATTTTCTATGTAATAATACTGATGGTCCTTATTTACTTGATGTTAAGGTTGAGAATTGTTTTATCAAGTTTGAAATTGACACTGGTAGTAAAATTTCTGTTATATCTAAGAGGTATTATGATGAATTTTTCTCACTTAAAAACATAATTAAGGAGTCGCCTAGTTTAAAAACATATACTGGCGATGTGATTAGACCTTTGGGTTATATTATGGTTAATGTTGTGTACGGACAAATAAATATAAATTTAAAATTGTTTATTATAGAGAACGGGGGCCCACCGTTGTTAGGCCGTACGTGGATACGCTGTTTGAATTTGAATGTTACACATTGTCATAATATAATGCCAGACATAAACAAATGTTCGATAGAAGCATTACGTAGAGAATTTTCAGAAGTATTTGCTGATGGGTTAGGAACTTATAAATCTCGCATTAAATTACATTTAACAGATTTAACTCCGATTTATGTAAAAGCGCGGACGCTCCCGTTAGCACTGCGCGAGCCTGTTGAGCGCGAACTTGAACGTTTGCAGCAAGATGACGTCATATATAAGGTGGATCGTTCAGATTACGGAACACCTATTATTCCTATAATTAAAAAAAATGGTAACATACGTATTTGTGGTGACTATAAGGTCACAATCAATCCACTTTTAAAAGATTTTCATTATCCGGTCCCTCGAATTGAGGAAATATTTGCTAAATTAGCGGGAGGAGAACAATACTCAAAAATTGATTTATCTAATGCTTATCAGCAATTACTTCTTACGGAAGACTCACAACCGATGACGGCGATTACCACACATTTGGGTACTTTCATTTACAAACGCGTACCGTTCGGTTTAAAGTGCATACCAGAGAACTTTCAAAAATTAATAGAGGAAACCATTAGTGGCTTGCCGTGTACGGTGGCATTCCAAGATGACATCTGTGTTACTGGAGTAGACAGAAACACTCATTTTAAAAACTTACGAGCGGTACTATGTAGATTGAGGGATGCAGGGTTACGTGTAAATTGGTCAAAGTGTGATTTTTTTAAAAATAGTGTCACTTATTTAGGTTACTGCATAGATAAGTTTGGTCTTCACACTGATAAGAAAAAGATTGAGGCGATAGTGACCGCCCCCACTCCTAAAGATATATCTCAGTTAAGAAGTTTTTTAGGTTTAGTTAACTTTTACGCTAATTTTTGTAAGAATATTAGTAGTATTTTACATCCATTATATAATTTATTAAAAAAAGACGTTAAATGGAATTGGGATAATCAGTGTGAAAGAGCTTTTAATGAAATCAAAAACATGTTGAGTAGCAGTCCGGTGTTGGCTCATTATGACCCTACATTACCGTTAATATTATCTGTGGACAGCAGTGCGTATGGGCTAGGTGCAGTGCTTACTCACAGATTTCCTGACGGTTCAGAGAGACTCGTTAGCTGTGCTTCTCGCACATTAAATGAGGCCGAACTTAATTACTCTCAATTTGATAAAGAAGCACTGGCAATTTTATTTGGAGTAACCAAACATCACCAATATTTGTATGGTAGATATTTCATATTACGTAGTGATCACCGTGCTTTAAGTTTTATTTTTGGCAAAAATAAAGGCATCCCGCAGACAGCTGCGAGTCGATTGCAAAGGTATGCGATACGATTGGCAGCTTATAATTTTGACATAGAATTTGTACCTTCCACAAGAAATTGTTTTGCTGATTCATTGTCTCGATTACCGTTACAGTCAAGCGATAAATATAACATTAATTCTGAAAATTATATTGGTAGCTATTTGCATTTTATAGAAAATGATTTACCAGTTACATTTTATGAAGTACAAAAGGAAACAAAGAAAGATATACAACTAAACAAAATAGTAGGGTATATTAAATTTGGTTGGCCAGAACGTGTAGAAAGTGAACGAGACAGGGTTTATTTTTCAAAAAAAGATAATCTTTTCATAGAAAATAATTGTTTAGTTTGGGGTTATCGCGTTGTAATACCAAATAACTTACGTTCTATTATTTTGGATGAGATTCATAGTGGGCATATAGGTATTGTCAAAATGAAACAAGTTGCACGAAATTATGTCTGGTGGGAGGGGTTAGACGCAGACATAGAGCGAATATGTCGTGAATGTCAGGCTTGCGCTTCTCAACGCGAACAAGCCCCGCCAGCGCCATTACATTCGTGGAACTGGCCAAAGGAACCTTGGGTCCGTTTGAATATAGATTTTCTAGGGCCATATCGTAACAAGTATTTTCTTATATTAATAGATGCTCATTCTAAGTGGTTAGAAGTTGAAGAAGTAAATAGTACTTCAGCAACAGCAGTTATTAATAGTTTGCGCAAAATTTTTGCTCGTTTTGGTCTCCCGAGAAGTATAGTGAGTGACAACGGACCACCGTTTTCTTCGGCTGAATATTTACATTATTTAAAGATGAATGGTATCAGACGCGTACTAGTTGCTCCTTATCATCCATCTAGTAATGGAGCTGCTGAAAACGCAGTTAAACTTGTAAAACAAGTATTAAAAAAGGCAACAATAGAAAATGTAAATTTTAATAAAGCCATTTCTAGGTTCCTATTTACATACAGAAACGTTGAGCACTGTACAACACAAAAAGAGCCAGCAGTGGCCATGTTAGGTCGGCGGTTACGTGGTAAGCTTGATTTGTTACGACCGGTTACTAGTGAAATAGTCCACGATAAGGAGATAGAGCAAAAGACGCGCCGTGGTGGGAAGTTGCGTGAGTTTTTACCAGGGGAGGGGGTACTGATGCGAAATTATGTCAATAAAGATATAAAATGGAAAGATGGTGTAATTATCGATAGAACAGGGCCTGTCTCGTACACTGTTACAGGTACAGACGATGATCGCATATCTAAGCGCCACACCGACCAATTATTAAGTAAAAGAAAATCACGTCATTCATTATCATGTGTAAATACACAACAATTGGATACAGAAACTAATTCTAATGAAAACAATGAGCCGATGGTTCCGGTTAATGAGTTTCCCTGTTCCAATAACGTTGTTTCATCTGATATAAATAACGAAATCCAGAAAGAGGTGGTACCTAAACAAACAGATAACGTAGATTCAGAGATTACCCAAAAACAGAGCTCACCTAAAGCTATCACTCTGAGGCCACGAATAAAGATTCGGGAACCTGGTCATTCTATGATTTTAAGATCTAGGTCAAATAAGAAATAATTTTAGATTTTTAGATAGTGGATTAAACTATAAAATTAGGTTTTATTCGTTTATAATTTATTTTGGTTATTCTGTTAGTTTTAAGATGATCTTTATTTAGAAGGAGGACAATGTAATGTATAGATTGATTAAGTTTTTCATATGTACCCCCACGTTCACCTTTGTCAATGCGCTTGCGATAATACCGATTCATTCTGCGACCGTCCGTGTTTCATTGCGTACATTACAACATCCAATTACAGTAAACGTTACCTCAATTAAAAACGTCTACTAAACCTTAGGTGCTTGTTTTGATAACGATTTTCGTAGGCCGATACAGGCCAATGGCTCTGTATACGAAAATGGTTACTTTTCCCTATCTCGTTCTAATACAAGCGTATACTATGATATTTCGAGTTCCGATACGTACTAAAGTAAATCTATGTGATTGTACTATTATTTTATATGATTAATTGTTGTTGTAATAACAAATCACATAGACATACAGGTTTTATAATGCCTAGTCCTCTATATATTAAAAACAAATATTTACTTAGAATACTTTGATGACAGAAAATTGTTTAGCGGTAATTACCATCATAGTCAAAAGCATATTTCATTTTGAACCGACTTCGACAAAAGACGGGAGGTTATTCAATTCGAATGTTTAATTTTTTTTATAGATATTCAGCCATAGTCAGGTTTATGAACCGATTTGGGAGATTCTTTTTTATTGTATAGAGGATACCTCAAGAGTGGTCTCATGTTAATTCAATTAGCATTGGACCTTTTTTCTTTGTTAAAAATTGTCTTGCTCATTCATAGGTTTTTAAACACAAATCTTAAAAGTTTCATAAGCCTTTTATCTTGAGCTGTTACCATCAAACCATGTTGATATTTTGCTCTCATAATTAACATAATGGTTATGAATGTTTGTGATTGTTAAATTTACTGAAAAGACGTTGGCATAGATCATGTTTGGTAGCCAGTAAGGATATGGTGAATGATTTAAAAAGTTCTTAACAGGAAATGCAGACAGCAAGGCGTTTGAACAAATCAGGTTTTAACAGAAAGCTATTGCTGTCGCGTTGTGCTCCAATGGCCGTATATGGCTGTTCGGACTAATTACAGCAAATATAGGTGGTAGTGAAGTCTTTGCCTAAAACTGTAAGTAGTATAATATGTATTTGTTCACATTAATAAGTAATGACAAATGGCATTACAAAATTTTATGGCTTGTTCAGCTAATTTCATAAATTGTATAAAACTTCAGGGCTTTTCTAGTGTGATTAGTTTTACATGAACCGAGGGGTTAAAAAACTAAATAGGTGCCGAGTCGCAGCAACTCCGACCCAGTATTTTATTTGCGTGGTCCGGTACCATTTCGCGAACCACCATTTGGGAAACTATGGTATAAACTAGAAAGTATTTAACCAACAATAAATAAACTTACTTGAAGCAATTTACTAAACCGAAAACTGACTCAAAGCTTTACCTTATAAACAAACTTAAGAGAAAATGCGGGCGGCGCGGCGTTTAGTTGTTACAAAAGTGTACGTCAGTTTTATTCCTGAGTTCGGCACTATTCGGCACTACAGTTAATATTTTTATTCCATATAATCTATAACTATCACAGCCATGATTTTATTTTTTCCTTGCATTAATAATTAAAAATATAGGAGCCTTATAAAATTACTAAAATTGTCTAGTTTGCTATTATCAGAACTACAACGGGCAAATTTGCAGAGATTTAAAAAAAAATTATAGATTTGGCGCTTGGTCACAATTTCTTCTGATGTCAATGACGATGTGGCCCAAGATCGTAACAGGCTAAACTGACTCTCAAGTACAGCTGATGGAACACATCTATAACTGCTTGGCGATACATTTTCAACCTGGGAGTAGTTAACAAAAAAAAGCCCTACCAACCACCAAAAAAATAACTTTATTATATTATTATTGAAAACAATATTTAAATCGGTCCAGTTTTGTAGGAGGAAACAGGTGTAAGTGAAAATATTATTTCGTCAATTATTTATTTTATGCACAATAAAAACACACTGGTGTAGATAAAAGTACGTTACATTCATCTTTGTCATTCTTACTGGAAATTGTATAATAAGCTAAATTATTAAAAAGGAAACAAAAAACCCGACTGCAACAAAAATACTTGACTATAAAAATATATTTTTATATTTTTGCTCTTTATTTGATCCCCAGACGTCGTACTTAAATATTATAGCCTATGTCACTCCGACAACTAAGAAGAATCTAATGACACCCTGTATGTAGAAACCCATAAATCATTTTAGACTACAGAGCGTGCCAAAGAAATATACATACATACTCTTATAAAAGATAACCTTTCTTTATCACAGTCAAGTAAAAATTATCTTGTACAATCATGATACAATTATAAACTTGTCATGTCTATGTAAAGTTGATCTGCGTCTCAACACTGACAATAATATTAGTATGCAGAGGTATAAATTCCTTAGACCAGCTTTATTCCTGACGCGCCTCGATTTACATATTCGTGCCAGCTCGTCTGAAAGTCGCAAGCACATCATAAATTTGAACGATTTTACGGATTTCCGAATTTTGATGTTCGATTAAGCGTAAAGAGATGCTTAGAGGGGTGAAAACTTGCAAGAATAGAACTTCCCGTAGGTACTAAGAAGGTTTTATAATGTTTTGTATATTCTTCTTCTATATTACTAGCTCTGCCCCGCAACTCCGCACGCATTTATTACGCAGTAATTAGTTTTCTCTCGTAGTTTTATTTTAACTCATATTATTGACAATTCTAACAGCCTATCAATTGAGAAATGGCACATACTTACTTCCTACGAACAAAATTTCATCAAAATCGATTGAGTTTTTTTTTTTTAAAAGATACATGTATAGACAGAATTACATATTTATTAGTAGATCTCCATAGATCTCCACAATATCTCCAGGAACGATTTATGTTCCCAGCCGATTGCGGTCGCGAAGTCCGCTCTGTTTACAATCAGCGCTCTATTCGAATCTCTTTACGATAACTATCATACGACTGTAGAATGGGTTACCGCGTCATCTTCAAAATGCTAAAACAATCACCATCTTCAAATCACAACTACACCGATATTTGTTTAATAAACAAGAGTGATCTCAAATATTTTAGGATTTGCATTTATAACTTGTGCATATAATTTTATTTATGCATATATCTTTTTTTGTTTGTATGTTCTTGTATGTATTTATATTTATTTTATATAGTACTATATTTTTGTATTTAAATTTGATTTTTGTTTTATTTTTAAATTTAATTTCCTATTGCACTACCGATAACAATAATATTAGAAATCTAAATTTTCCTTGAGCGATATAGGCCATTTTATTATTTTAAAGATATATATTTTAATTAACGCAAACGATGTCGCTGGCGGTTCCTAGTAGTATTTAAACTGGCTGAAAATACAAACATCCATACTAAAGTAATCACTTGAGGTGACATCTACTCATACTGGAATACATTTATTTACGCGTGCCGTTCAAAATATAAGGTAAAAGTTATTTTCATAATACATTTCTTGTATACTTACTTTAAGTAATTTAAGGTTTATCTACCTTAGTAAAGGTAAGATGACGTGATGAGACTCGCAAATGGTAATCTCAAAGAGATACAAACAGAACCTGAGCCGTGAACTCCCAAAGTCCCAAAACCTCTCCAGCAAAAGAACATAAAGAATAAATTAAATGGCTTTATAATCAAACTCATTACAGGTAAGCATTTAGTATTTTTGAATTGGGGCCCAAATTTTACTTTCTAACTCACGTATGATTATTTATTAGTATAGAAGTGATTACTAGATAGAAGTAGATTTAATTAGGAAATTTTATTTAAAAAATTACGGAAATTAAAAGAGTGTTATTTTTAAAATCGAAGAGGATAGTGCCATGGTTAGAAATATATATTAGCAATAATTATAATCATTCAATTGTATTCGAATTTCATATAATTATGACAGCTTGTAAACTCAAAGCCGTAGGTAAAACGATTTATCAAATGAATAATACCTAAGATATAAAATATATTATCAAAGTTATCTGTATATAGACAGAAATAACTAAATACCATTTTAATCATCAATTGTCTAAACATTCAATGTTAAAGCAATTAAAAAAGAATGTAGATTTTCTTATAGTATGATAATGAGAAAATCAAAGTCTACATAACCGGGGGTCGCGCCTCCCGGGCTAATTTTAAAAACGACTCTGTCTAAAAAGATGTCGTAGTAAAAAAGAAAAACAGATTTATTTTTTTGCGTATACTCAGAAGTTTGATCTCGGTTCACTTCGAGCAATCTCTTTATTTCCCAGATGACATTTTCCTTTATGATTCCAATTATTTTATTATATTTATCTTAAGTGCATGTTACTTCAATATTGATGTGTCTCGTGACAGATTGCATACAAGCCATGGCACTCTCGAAATATAACAATGAAATTACCTCTTACTGTTGTTTTATTACTAACTCGGCAAAATGACTATACAGCACCTTATGGTAAGAACGTTTTTTTTTCGAACTGACCTTACTGTTAGCCTGAGGGGACCTATCCGAAAACAGAGCCGCTGATGGCTTTTACAACTTTACCGGGCTTGGGGACGATTGCTTAAACCACTCAGCTGCGAAAGTGTGGGCAACATGCGCGCAAGGGTGCCAAAGTGGCCGGACCTCAGCTTGGGCTGCTGCCGCGATTACAACTAAGTCGCGATCTGACTAATTCCCTATCCGTAAAATCGAGCTAAACTAATATGTACATCTCCCTGCCTCATGGGAGGAAGGAAGGAACATGTGTATATGTATTTAGTGATCTGAAATATGCTCTACACTAATTAGCGTCAAAAAAAAAAAGAAAAAAGGTTACTTACAGAACATATGTACCTATGTGGTGTGCACGTATGTATGTACATATTGTGTGTAATGATGTGTGTGGGTAGCTACGTGAATGCAAATGCAGTATCACCTGTACCGCGCGCACGGCTGTCAGACTCAAAGGTTTCACGCCGAGGATCGGACCTAGGCTTGAGTTGCCGTGAGAGAGGGTGGTCGCGGCGGTACGTAAGTACGGTACAGCCCACAAACAACGGCGAGCGTCGGTGATATATATTTTATCGGCAATCGTCGATATGATCCTGTCTTGCTGAAACGCTTCTTCACGCCTCATTTGAAGGACCTAACGTTATACATCACATACATACATACTTAACATTATAAGAGAACAGGTTAGCTGGGAGACCCTTTCACATCTGCACGGTACGGCAAAATCTGCAAACTTCTTTGTTTGTTTTAAGGACGCTGTATCTTGTTGTATGTGTTTTCATTTCATTATTTTAGTACTCTTACAATCAAATGTTCAAGTGATATTACCCCTAATAAAAAAATTATATAAGATAATTACTACATCCAAAATTCTATGTTCCAGAAACAATATTTGAAAAGCCTAGCAGTGATCTAATGTAACATTGAAGGTACACTAATGTAATTAAATTCAAGTGCCTTAAGTCATTGACCGACTTATCACAAGAATATGACTAGACTTTGCAATCGTTTGAAGTGCTATCTACACGGAAAGTGGACGCTAAAACCAATTTAATTACATTAAGAAGATGAAAACGTCTACAGAACCCACTACGTTATGAATTAGTACAGGACAGTACTGTGACTAACAGGAAATATTTTATAGGTTCGTAAAATCTACAGGCGCTACTAAAAATAGTTTGAATTGTTTTAAAGTTAAAGGCTGCTTTAGTTTACAGTTCTGTTGAAGCTCTGGGTTAAAAGGCGTTTACGCCTTCGTAAAACGGTTTACCGTTATTCCATTTTTAACTAAAGCCTCGAATCTTTTAAAGAAATATTTTTAAAGTTCTATGTTTATGTAAATTTCATTAAGCACGTACTACCTAGGCTTCGGATAAGTGACAAAAGGAACCTTTGTCCTGTAACTTTACTATTTAAAAATTATTATTTATAGATAGATAAATTGAATGCTTGTTTTTTAAAAAGATTGCATAAAAGCGATCTGGATGAATCGTTGACGATTCCAAAGTCAAAAACGGAGAGTCGAGAGAGACCCGTTTGTGTAATGGTTTGTGTTCCGAGGAATTGTTCGACATGATGCCAACGGCTTCTTTCCACCATCGCACCGCTCGCCATAGGCAGGAAGTTCATTCTCACGCTTTGTCGTAAATGGTTGCGTAGAGTCCGATTTCAGAGGAATTTCCTTCCGGGTACGCTCCGGTTGTGAAATGAGCTCTCTGCTGTGACATGACTATAGTATGGGGACCTTCAAAAGGGGAGTGAATAGGTTTTTAAAGGGATGTTATGCTGCACGGAAGTGATGGTAGCGTCCATAGGCTATCAGGCAGACGGCTTGTTTGTTTGCATATATTTGTAGCATCGGTTGTACACATGAATATACTTCTTTATCGTTATAGGTTTAGCATTATGGCTGCAATCTCACCTGGTTTTAAGTGACGATGTGGCTCAAGATGGTATCACGCTAATCCTTGTGGAAGACTGGCTCTCAAGTTCAGCTGCTGGAACACACCTATTGGTGATTTTGAACTTCAGAATGATAACCAGCCAGGCGGACTTTAGATAAAGCCCTACGACTATGCAATGGTTTCATTACGATGTTTTCCTTCAACGAGAAATCAGGCTTATTGCAGGGATTCGAACTCAGGTTGATCGACGTGGAATCCGTTCATGCTACCATTGAACCATCATTGCTTTAAAACGATATCTATACTAATATTATAAAGCTAAAGAGTTTGCTTGTTTGTTTGGTTGAACGCGCTAATCTCAGGAAGTACCGGTTGGAATTAAAAAAAATAGTTTATAGTTGGATAGCCCGTTTGTTGAGGAAGGCTATAGGCTATATAACATCACGCTAAGACCAATAGGAGCGGAGCATCTTAAGGTTGACCCGATATAACCTTTTTATGGCAATAAAATTTGATCTAAATCAATGCATTATTTGCGAAGGTGTTTTTATAAATGTAGTATTAATCCTTATAGAAATAAATATGTTATTCATCACAAGTATTTAGTTTTGGACAAAATTGCGGTGTACATCAATTGATTTCAATGCATATCTTAGAAGATATCACAGTTTTAAAATAACTCCGCAGCAAAATAATAATCAAGTACCGCGCGTGCATTTTAGCGGAATGATGTGGCAGGCGGACGACACCTATAAATTGTATTGTAGGTGCCTACGTCCCACTCTCTCTACCCCTATCTCTTTCTCTTATGTGACGCAGACGAAGTTGCGCGGGTCAGCTAGTACATTTATAAACTCCGTAAGACATTAAATTATAATACCTACTATAAAAAAACTTTCGAAGAGTGTCCACTACGAGACATTCAGAAAAACTTCTCAGTACCTACATTTATTTATACAGTAATATAATACATTTAAGGAAGGCTTCGCTAAGGTTTTTATCAAAGATATCAATTCCCAATAAAATACATAAGAAAATCTACACGCAGTATCGTGATAAAAGTGAAGATCGGTTACCCGTTTCAGCCGGACGGACAGACGGGTACATAGATCGTATTTATAATACAAAAATGATAAGTGGCAGGTCGAAGGCCATTCTTACAGCAATTTATAAGCGCCTCGACGTTTTAGACGTGCCAGAGTAAAACATCACTCAATCCTCATGCCGTTATCCTACTTTCTTTCCCTTTGACTTTATTATTTAATAAAGAATATCTATTACGTTTGACTTTGCTACGACTGCTTTAGTTTTCGTATGATATTTTAACATTTATAATAAACTACCTCATTAGTCTAGTGGTCCTAAGCGCGACTGCTATGCTCGAGGTCCTAGGTTCGATTCTCAGGTCGAGCAAAGTGCTATTGGATTTTTCTATGAAATTCTCAGTAGCAATTTGGAGTTTGGCTTTGTTCCCGATTAGAATAGACTCATCCCCTATTACATGGGACCTAAAAATACCTGGTGAACTGTGGGTGGTACTAGTATACCTCTGCCTAACCCTTCGGGGATACATGCGTGATGTTATGTCATGTAACTTCATAGTTACGAATAATATGCTTAGCCCGCGACGATTATTATTATTATTATATTATATTAATGATTATTAATATAATTACTATATTAATAATCATTAATAAATTATAAATAAATAAATCATAAATAAAAAATAATCATAAATCATTATTTACCTTAGTGATTATTAGCCCCCTTATTCATGATAGGTGAAGAAAGCCGGCCAACCACCCGCGGCCGTTTTTCTGAGAGGGATTTCTTTGGTCACGCGTAATTTTGAATTCGTGATATTCATTTATATGTCCAAGTTAACTAACAAATTGAATGAGTCAATCTTAGGAGAGAGGCATATGCCATTACGGACTTTTCTCTAGGCTTTTTTAAGAACTACAATTATTTAATACATTATTTTGATGTATCTCATAAGGTTTAGACAGCGTAAGCGCCCGAAAATTATTTTTTGACTATTTGATTACAAATCATTGAATTTTCTCTACTACACAAAAACTTTATTGGGTTGTATTCTTACAAACCTTCTATAAAAATTTCTCTAAATAATTATAGTCAGAAGCGTACCAAAATCCGTTTGCTTAGTTTAAAAGATCTGAGAGTACAGAGGGGCAGACGTCGGGAAGCGACTTTATATATATATATACTTATGATAAAAGAGTAAAGAGTTGAAATCTGTACATTAAAGATATTTGAGAAAAAATACTATAGATATATCGATTGACAAATAATGCCTATTACGTTTGACTTTGCTATGAACGCTTTATTTTTCATATGATCTTTTAAAATTTATTTACTTATTATGCATACGTAAATATTATAAATATATTAGCTGACACTTGCCTATATTTCGTACATTTTAGAATGTAAACAATTGAACAGTTCTCATGTTAGTTAAACAGTAGATGAAAATGTCAACAATGCTTTTAACGCTCTTAAACCTTACTTACCACACTGGGTCGGGCGCCACATCCGCGAGTAAGTGCATCGCCACGAATCCACCTTGATATCGTTGGGTGATCTCTACGGGACGGTTATTCTTCCGCCCGCGTATCTTCGCGAATCGTGACGTTTCGCCGCGTTAGCACAACGACTCGTCATGAATCGCGACAGATTGCTGCGTGTCCTTTAAAACTCATTGCGTAGTTGCTTTGAGAACTCAGTTCGGTGATAGGCAAGAGCGAAATCACAAGTATCAATAATTCTATTTTGTGGCGAGTGCGCTGCGGGTATGTCGGTTCTCGCAGCGGTCGCGCAACGAGTCGTGCGCGTTTTCCTCGTCAATGAAACTTGTCGCATCGCCGCGATAGTACCGCCATGTGGAGACACATTCATAGAGTTGTTAAAATTGAAGTAGCTGGACAATAATATCGCCGCGATAAATGCGACAGATGCCGACGCAGCGCAGCGGCTCATTTTTTTAGCTCCATGCCCACCTGGTTACGCAACCAGCGGGCATACCGCCAGCATAGTGCGAAGTAGTAACCTTTAGACATAGTAAAAAAATCTCAATTAATTTTAAAGCATTCCTTTATTGATAAGCTATAAGAACAGAATAAGAAAATTACGGGACGAAACTAATGGAGCCACTGTGCATCGCAATCTATTTATTAAAACCCGTAAATAGTACTGTGATTATGAACAATGAACACAATACACCGGTATCGTATAAAGTAAACAAAAAGCCGCATTGTATGAACACTAAATCACATACAACCCAACATCCTGACATATTATAGCACGCCGCTGACATCTCTGTCATAACTGTCTTGCCATGTCAAATCTTACTTCAGTAATTAATATTCGCTTGGTGGAATACTCTGCGTTATAATTTAAACCATATGTACACAGAATAAAGAACATTTCACATACTAATTAGTTTTTTCAACCGTAATTTAAGTTTGTTGCACATACATTAGCTAGGTTAACCAATTTTTTGGCATAATATTTTGAGAAGCGATCATGTTGGAAAATGATAGAGGAAACAATTCTGTTTTCAGCGAGCGAGATTTAAAATTCTATTATAGTCAGTGACTTGGAAGAAGAAATGGATTTTTCTTTGTTTGTTCTTCTCGTGTGTTTCTAAACCATTAATCCGATTGTAGTGAAACTTCGATGAGTTATTGTGTGCACAGCCGTGAAGGTTGTATATTAGTTAAAATACTTTCCAGTAGGTCATTTAATTTCAAAGACAGCGGGTACAAAATTGGGGCGTGGTTATGTACTCGGACGATTTTTACGTTCCCCGCACCACTTCACTCTATCTTATGGTGTTTTACAGGTATAACTGAATTACTATTAAGAAGCCCTTTCCAACTGTATACAATTTCTACATTGTTATTTGGCCTATTGTCAAGTAAAAGTCGACAATGTATAAGTATTATTTTTTAAGTTTAACACCATATAAATTCATATACGCAAACGATATATCTTAACGCCAGCTTCCGATTAAAAGTAAAACGACGGTCGTAGCTTCTTCGAGTCATAAATTATACAAAATGGAAATTATGTGATGCGACGAAACAACGACAAAATGGCGGTAGGTATCCCTCCCTCACGCATGATGTGTCACAGTCCTCGCTCTACTTAGTGAATTCTTTGATCCTTTAACTATCGTATGGTGTAATTAAATTTTGGATATAAATGATACATATTTAGCTGCAATGACAAACTGTATTCCCAGAAAACATGTTTGAAAACGTATTCACGTCAAAAATAGGTCTTTAATTTATAGTAACAAAAATAATTCGATATGGGATAGTTTTAGTAAAATTTAATTCACGTAAGGGTTTACATAATTCAATTTTGTACAAACTTATTCACAAGTCAAATCCTCTTCATTAATGTTTTCGATAAGGAATTATATTCATAGTGGCATTTCCTTACATTATTTTCTCGGCTTTGTTTAAATTTTATTCTCAGTACTTTCTTATTATACTGTGAAAAATTGTCCGCTGTTGGCCAGACAATTATTTTGTCCGTCTAGCCCGCCGATGAAATACTACGTAGAAATCTAAATAACTGGGCATACACCGAAAAGTCTCAGCTGTGAGTGAGTGTCTGTGAGTTACCAATAAAATTATAGCGACAGAAAAATTCTCAAAAAAATTGGAATTGATAGTCACCCTACGTTAAAGGTACGTACAGTGTTATGTTAACTTTGAGGAATTTATGTGACAAGCGTAGTAACGGGTGGTGTTACGAATTAATTACTACGTTCAAGGGTTGCGGTTAATTAAACAGGTAATATGACCTCCGGTTGGTTCGCGAGGCATTCGACCCTAACAGTAAATCTGTTAATAGCCTGAAATATGCACTAAAAGCTCATGCGAGCTGCAAATATTTGTAAATAATACTCGGGTTGTGGATATCCATTGTTATTTTCTTTTATTAACGACTAGCTTTTGCCTATGATTTTTTTTTTTAACTGACTACACTTTTAGCCTTTGGGGCCCTGGAGCCGCTGCGGCTTTTACAGCTTCACCGAACTTGGCTGTTGCCTATCGTTCTCACTTCCTTTACTTACCTACTGCTTGCCAGATTGCTTGACGTTTATGGTCACTGCTCTGCTCTATAGGATCTTAGCGTGAAGTTATAATTACTATAATATTAGTAATAATAATAATAAAGCACTTTATTCTAAACTAATAACATTTACAACTTAAAAGCTAAAAAAAAGGAAAACAAAACTACTGATTACAATGTGTCCCTTAGTTCGGTGTGCCTGTTGGTAAAGGCCTCCTCCAATGATTTCCATTGTTGCCTGTCTTGGGCGACCCATCTCCAGTTAGGTCCTGCCGTCAATTTGATTTCGTCTTTTCACCTTGTGTGCTGTCTTCTATAACCTTCCTCAATAAATAAGCTATAAAATTCAAAAATTAATTTTTAAATCGGTTTGCTACTTCCAGAGATTAGTTCGTTGAAACAAACAATCAATCTCTTGAGCTTTTTAATACTATATAGTATAGTATATAAAGCTGATATGATATAATATATAACCTGTCTTTTATAGGATCTAATTAACTACGAAATAAAAGAACAATGAAATAAAATTGTGTACAGTAATTTACTGTTTCAATGAAATGTGCTTAATGACTGCTTTATCTCAACTTAAGATGTAAACAAGATTGTTAGCACGCTAGGTTCAGAAAGGGAACTTTGACATGCTTCTGCGGTAATACACCAATAAGTCTCCTTATTTTTATTTTTTTTATTTAATGGCAACGTCTACTAAAACACATTTTAGCTAATGTCACGTAGTTACAATATTTTGTCTAATCTTCAAGGAGTTGTTTGTGACAACTCAAAATACATGTCTCTAATCAATGATTATAAATAGATGCGTTATACTCTCACTAAAATAAATTTGAAAACGTTACAAACTTTCTTATCAGCATGTTTAAACATAAGAGATAGGAAATCACAGCGTAAGGCGGAAACTCTGTTGTCAAAAAAGGACAAAAGATACTTCTCGCTCACGCCAATAACAAGTTGAAAGTGAACTGAGGGCAATTGTCCACCATTCACGATGGCAAGTAAAGAGCGTCAATACCGTATCTTTCTTTTAAAATATAATTGTTTCTAGTTATTATTTATAATCGACTTAACCTGTGCACAATAATCAAACTTCATCACGTAAAACGAAATTAATATTACCTTAAATAAATAATATAAGTTTATAAATTAAAATTAAAATCCACACATTATTGCTAAAGATCCCACCAAAAAGTACTTGTATAGTTTTAAAGTCGCTAATTAGCCAATTTCTAAAAAATGCCTCGTCACCATTCTATGATTATATCACGCTTTCTTTCATCTAAAAATCGCCCAACTCGCTTATAGACACTTTCACTTCAAAAATACTTGACAAATTTTAACGATACATTAGTTTTCAGAAATATTTTCTACAATATTACCTTAAAACATAAATTTAACATTATACTATATTAAGTCTGTCATGAAACTCTGGAAATACAAATCTTGTAAAGACCTACGTCATAATAATATTACAAAGGAAAGTTATTATAATCCTTGAAAATTAGCAACACTATAACAATTAAACGTACAAAACTAGACGTGCTTCAACAAAATACATTTAAACTAAGCTCATAAACCTATAGAAAATCATCACAAAACGTTGTTATGTCATAAATACAGAGGAATATACGGTCATAGTTTTAACTAACATGTTGAGAACTTACATTTCCTCTCACTACAGAACATGGTGTTGCGTCATTTGCTTCTAAAGTATATATTATTAATTATTTACTTATATGTATAAATAAATATTATATATATATATATATATATATAATTTATATTTATAGTTAGCACAAGATATCACATATTGATATTATTTACTTGGTTAAAAGCTTTAACGATATATGTTCCTGACATTTCTATTAGTGTTAAATTGGATCGTACAAAACTTTCTCCAATAGTCAATACCTGACTTAATATATAACACATATCCATATTAATAAATCTTCACTTCTGTCTGTACATTTTTTTTTCAAATAGACATCCTTTGTAAACGACTCTGATCGTGAATATAGCATTAAAAATATGTTGTCCCTCTTTTTGTATGTTTGAAATTAACTCAAAACGGATTGACCGATTTTTATGAAATTTTGTATACAGGAAGTTTATGTCATTGATCAAATGGATCTACCAAAGAATTTTTTGATAATACTTTTGGAAATCCTTAAATATATATATATATATATATATTAATTCTTAACTTAGATTTAATAATTACTTACATCCATGATTCTTAACCGATGTATATGAAATATTGTATACCTGCAGTATAAGTCATTCCATATTGATGGGATATATAATAGTCAATAATAGTTTTAATAAAAAAAAAAAAATATATTTAATTCTCATCCGATTTCAATGAAATTTTACTCAGGATGCTTTTATAGATAGGTGCTATAAGAATTTTCTACAATACTTTTAGAAGCCGTAAAATATACAAACTATTTTAATGATCATTGTATACAGGAAGTAGGCACATGTTATTCGACAATTGGTAGGTCATAAGAATTATCAATAAAAAAAGAAAAAAAAAATGATACAAAAATATTTACTGCGCAATAAACCCGTGTAGAACCGCGGGGCACCACTAGTATATAATGAATCTATTATTATATCTAGTTATTTATTCCTTGTAATGAAAATCTTTAGCGGGACATAAATTACAAGGGCATTGATCGAATATCTTATTAGTTCAGGATTGGAACTTATGCGGAGGTTCGGAACCATTCAATCACATAAACATTTCTAACTATTAGTTAGATTTATTGAATAGGCCCTTACACTTGCTATTTTAGATTAGGTCAGGGACGCACTTGGATCATTTTCGTCCAACATCATGGTGTTCGTACGGCGAAAATGAAAAGGGAATTTCTATCCGAGTGATGGTAGGGATGTGAAACCGACTGACTCGCGACCACCATGCACAAGGAGTAACAAACCCGCCATAGTGGTACGCTTAGGTGTGTCGTTCGGGGATTAGCTGCCGAGAAGCTTGCAAACTCTCTAAGGAACCCAGTAAATTATCTACCGTATGTTAATAAATCTGTAGTCCTGTCTGTAATTTTCATATTTTTCCAAAATCTCCTGATAGGCACTATATTTAAACGATACTGGTCACGAATACGCCATTAAATTTTTTTGTCTGTCTGTCTGTTCGTATGTCCGGTTTTAACTCAAAAACGGCTTGACTGATTCGTATGAAATTTTGTATACGGGATGCTTATGTAATTGGTCAATTGATAGGGTAGTGTATAAGAAATTTCAATATTACTTTTAGAATACGTCAAAAAAATAAATCAAAAAAACTATTTTCGTTAATTGTTGATCGATTTTGAAAACATTTTGTACACGGGAAGTTATTATATGAGTGATAGGCTATGACAATTATCAATATCACATTTACGGATCAAAAAAAACTATAATAATAATAATTCTTAACTTGTTTTGATGAAATTTTGTACACGGGAAGCATATATCACACCATAATTGAGAGACTCTAAAAATTGTCAATAATAATATTAATAATACATTATAAATCGTAGAATAGAATAAAATAATCTAAAAAAATTTATGAAAATTGTTAACGGGGGAAATACATGTCATTTCTTAATTAATGCGTTATATGAATTGTCAACAATATCAATAAAAATAAAATTAGATAATGTAAATAATTAATGCGTAATAACAAACGCGTGCAGAGTCGCGGGCACACCGCTAGTTATAATTATAATCCTATGTTCTTCAACTATTTCTTCTATAGACCTTTTAAACACTTCCCTGTATGAGATGCTATGGAAATGTTTTTATTACAAGTTTTTATTTAGCTTGACTTTTTATTATGGGTCAAATCTTGAAACTGAATTTTAAAACGGTTTCCCCAACCGATTGAGCTGTATCTAAGTAGCGTTATTCTAAATCCAATATTGTGGACAGGGGACGCCAGGCAGTTGTAAAACATCGAAATTATTTTGTATTGAGAATATGCATAAATGGATAGTTTATGAAAGGAAATAATAAATATCGCCAGATTACCACAATCAAAAATAAAATATTCAGATTCTTTTTAAAGAAATGGAACATGTTTATTTAAGCGCATGGGAACGCGTCGCCATGTCAACAGTCGGTATGACTAGCAGCATTAAATGCTTCATATCAAAAATAAAAAATAAAAGTTCCTTTAAAGACAAACTTTTATTCAAGGTAATAATTTTAAAAGCTTGTAGCAGTTGTTGCGCAAATAAAAAAGGGAGAACGGGAAATTTAAACTAACTAAATTTGGAATTTTATTTAAAAAAAATGTATTTATATATTTTTTTCTAAATATAAATCATATTTTTGTATGAATATTGTTAGCTGAAATCGTAGGATTAAGATAAGGTTGGGATATCATCCTAGGCACAACTATCAAGGGTAAGCAATGTGCCCTATTTCATAGTCCAGTGCGTTCGTTGTTTATTTGGCTATCCTGACGTGAATTTCGTAAAAGTTTATTTACATCTAAAGGTAAGTAAATTCCTATATTGTTATGTTAAAAGTGGTTGAATTTATATAAATGTTAATCTTATTTTGTATTTTTTTTATATACAAATAAGGTCGCAAACAAGCGTAAGGATCCACCCACGGTAAGGGGCTACACTTTTAACGCCTAAGATATTACTAGCGCATTACTAACCTTAATCACCTCTTTCCCAATGACCTTTGGAAACCCTACTCACCACAAAAACACAACACAAGTTTATTTTTCTACGATCTTTTTCTATAGGGAATAATATACTACTATTAATGTAATAGTGTGCTAATACACCATTTTCCCTCAGACCCAAGTTCTGTATTCTATTTGTCAAACTTTAATTAATTTTATAGGTTAGTGTTTACAAGTAAATATTAACAGACGAAATGTTGGATGTTGTTAAGCCGTTGTAGAAATAAATTAATTGGTATTTAGTGACAAATTTTAACTGCACTATGGTGAATGAATGAATGAAATAATTGACGAATGAATGAATGAACGAATTAACAATTGATCGATTGAACCAATGGATGAATGAATAAATGTATTAACCAGTTAATTATGTAATTTTTATTGCACATTTTGGTCGTACATTGGTGAAGTTAATTTCATAAGGCACTTTCCTAATATTTTTATTCACTATTATGCACAGACTAATTGTGAAGTCATGCCCATGTCCTTTCGAGCGCACTGGCACTGAGACAATCTTTTTACATTTACTGTGTTTTAAAAAACTATAGATTTATAGTAAAATTTTATTTATGTAGTATAATAGATTGAAAAAAATCGCCTGATTACCACAAATATAAAAAATATCTGTGTGTTCCTGCCCCAAACGCCATAGTTCACGTAGCACGCCCTCAAACCCAATCACATACGTCGTAGTCACCCTCCTCTGATTGTACAAGTTTAATCGAATACGTCGGGTATTAGACATAAAATTAATGTAGAAAAAGTAATCAAACTATTTAGAAGACATTTTTAATCTATACTTATAATAAAGGAGTAAAGATTCGAAATCTGTACATTGAAGATATTTGAGTAAAAATAATACGGGGGTTTAGAATCATGGACAGAACAAATTTCGGTAGTTTTTGAACGTCGGAAACTGTCGGAACGTTTGAACACCAATCACGCAAAAACTACTAGACCGAATTTAATGAAATTTGGTGTGATTGTAGCTTATAGTCTGAAGGTAAATTTAGGATGCGTTTTACATGTATGGATATTTTTATGGCCCATAAATTGCGTTTAGGTTATGAACATATGAAAAAAAAAATGTATATGTAATTTGTGTAATGTATTTAAGACATTTAATTAAACAAAGTGAAAACATACCAAATTCATCCAAATTTGTTTATCTTAACCTAGCTATGCCCACGGTTAAAATCACGTTTAATTTTGTAATTCTAGCCCATTCTTTGTATGGTATTTGTTTTTGTATGGTTCACGTTCTAAAGCGCACGCGGATAAATCAGTTCTGGAACTCTCCCTCTTCCGACTTACTTAACAAAATACAATATATAAGGCTAGTTGAGAGTTATAGCCTAATGTTAGATAGCCTATACTATTTCTCATGAATCTGGGCTATCATACATAAAAAGAACTTTTCGAATCCGAATCGTAGTTCTAGAGATTAGTGTGTTTAAACAAACAAAACTAAAAATCTATTTTGCTTTATTATGTTAGTATAGATAATAAAATAAAAACCTTTAATTGGAAACGCATGTTTTCTTTTTATTTTCTAGGAGTGTTCATAGATGGCGCTGTACGCCTTGGTTTAAATTATCATGAAATTGATTTGGTATTTATTGTCACACTTATTTATATTTTCTGTAAGCACTTATGTTATTAATTTAAGGCTAGGCTATTAATATTATTTTTAAATGTTTCAAATAATTTAATAAAATCAAATTTCTATCTCAAAAATTTCTAATCAATCTAAAGTTCAGTGATTGCGAAATTTACCTGAATCTAAATTTTCTGCGATTGATGTCGTTTGCATAACATAACAAAACATAACATCATGCCTGTATCCCCGAAGGTTTAGGCAGAGATGTACTGGCGTACACCTACAGTTCGCCGTGTATGTATTTTTAGGTCCATGTAATAGGGGGCGAGCCTATTGCCATTAATCGGGCACAAAGCCAAACTCCGAGTTGCTACTGAGAATTTCATAGAAAAACCCAATAAAACTTTGCTCGACCTGGGAATCTAACCCAGGACCTTGATCATAGCAGTCGCACTTGCGACGACTAGGCTAACTAGGCTGTCGTTTGCGCTCTCAAGATTTTAAATTACACTAAACAGACCTACTATAAAGCATTATTATTCACTGGATGTTAACGGTTTATAAAAATTAAGTTATTAAATAAAATTAGTTTTTCATAAAGGACGGTTAATATTTAAAATAATTTTAGTTGGGTATTCTCAAAGCTTATATACCTGTCAAATACCGTAAAGTGAGATTGAAGCGAGGGGAGGTTTTTACTTAGTTATTGTTTGTTTTTATAATTTTATAAACATTTTATTTACCACGCAGACGAAGTCGCAGGCATAGCTAGTATACTATATAATATTTGCTTTAATTTTATTTATTGGAGTATAGTTTACTCTGGAATCTTGATTGAATGAAAACGGAATTGAACCACCTCATTGAAATGACCTAATTAATTGCTTTTGATTTATGTAAATTATAACTTTGATTCATATATTTCTTTTTTGTAACATACTTGTTAGACATTCTTTGGTGTAAATATTGAAACCGTGCTAATGACCCGCACTATTGACAGGCACGATAGCAACAGGTTTACTATGTTATCGCACGCATTATATAAGCCGGAAACAACAGACCTAAAATTCACACCCATCAAAACCACCTTCTCCTGTGGCAACACATGCCTAGGTCCGTTCCCTCGGCGTGGAGCCCTTGAATATAGCAGCCACTCGCGTGATACAAGTGACACTGCACTTGCATATACTAGCAACCAACAGACACCGTTACACTGCACCCCACACTTGTGTATACCACACAGGTACATAGGTTCTGTAGGGGACCATTTTTTTAAAATCATTTAGACAAAAATTGACAAGATCACTAAATAACTCCTCCCAGGAGGCAGGAACATGAGTATGTATCAGTTAACTCGAATTCTACTGATAGGAAGTTAGATAGATCGTGACTTTTTCGCATGATCGGCAACAGCCCAAGCCGAAGTTCGGCCACTTTGGCACCCTTGAGCTTATTGCCTTGCTTTCAGCGATCGCCCCCAAGACCCGTAAAACTGTCAAAACCTTTTAAGGCTTCAGGGTCCTTACGGCGAACAATGTAGTCATATCGAAAAAAAGAACGTAAAATTCATTATCGCTCGAACTATCGGACGATTATTAGTCCGTGATTAATAGTTCGCGTAATTTATAATACGTGTCTAGAAGTTTGTTATAGGTAGTAAAACAGTAACCTACCAATGTTAAGTTCATTTTAAATTAATATATGTATGCGAAAATAATAATAAAATAATTTTGTTGCAGTATAGTTTAGGTAACATATAGGATTTTACATTTATTTTTAGACTATTTAAAACTATATAAGTACATTATAAAGTAAACTTTCCACTTCGCTGTTGTTCATAATTGAACATATATATAAAAGGTTTCGAAATTAAATAAAACATTCAACAGTCCAAATTAAACACGCCATCAAATAATTACTACTATTAAATGAAAACGGGTAGCAATCAATGATACGCCTATAAAGGTATAATATTCTATGATATTAGCAAACCAAATTACTGGTACTATTATAATGTTTAGCCTATCTGGGTCACGACGAACTAATTATACTAGGAAATCAATAACGAACATTAGAATTGATTCAAGGTTCTGATAATTATTATACTTTTAACTTTTATCTTGAAAGAGGATAGTCGTCGAATTCGACTCAGTTGGGCAACGTCTGAAAAGCTACGTAACTTTTTCCCAGCGTGTGTTGCCGGTGATAACTTGTGGTGCTAAGACATGGTCACTAACTATGGGACACATAAATAACGTCAAAGTCACTCGATGGCAACGTCAATAGCGAGGCCTATGATAAAGTTTCTTTACATGATGATATCAGAAATGAAATCTGCAAAAGAACCAAGTCACCGCATAGCCTTTAACGTATTATATATTATATGGAAACGGAGCAAAATGAAACTCGACCGTACTACAAGGCGAAGATTATAGTACGGATGACAGATGATCTAGAATGGTGACCTCACACCGGAAGTCGCAGCGTGGGCAAACCTGTCACATGGTAGACCGACGATTTGGTAAATGTTGCGAGAAATAGCTGGATGCCAACAGCGCAAGATCGGTCGTTGTGGCGACCTTTGGGGGAGAGTCTTTCAGCAGAAATGTTGATTGAGATGTTATCTGTATTCGTTGTTGATGAAGTAAGATTTCTGGTACAAATATTAGTGCAATGTTTTTCAACGCAACGTCTCTGATGCAAGTAAGACAGAAAATAAGTACATTAAATAAATCCATCATCACCAACTCAAACTACTATAGATAGAAATGTAAAGTTTGAGGCAGTTGTTTATTTTATATTTTAGGTATCGTTTATGTGTCATTTTGGTCGAAATTTAGTTTAGCAGATATTTAAATATACATTTTCAATTTCTACCACTTGCAAAAACTCTAAAATTATTATATATATTTACAATATTACATGTAAATATCTTATTATCTCACAGATGTGTAAAAAAATCTCAAGTGTCTGCCTACATTTACTGTTCGTTACTGTTTGTTTTTTGTCCACAAGATAATTTGGGAAAGGATTTTTCGGCTCGGATTTATTTGAAGTTTGGTATTAATACTTTTTGGCAAAAAATTGTATATGGGAAATTTTATTTTTCGGGACAGAGTTATTATGAGTGATTGTTACAGAGTCAGTTAGCGATGCTCTGTGGGGTTCAGCAGCAGAGGTAGATACCATATTTATAATAGCACGCAATTCGAGCAATCTACCACAAGGGATTTCGTGAATCACTAAAGAATATATACTTATGTTAAATAATGTACAAATCAGAAACAGTTCAAATTTTATATTGTAAGCGATTGAAATCGTGGACGGAAACTAATAGACTATAAAAATATATACAAAATTCGTTAACTGTATGATAAGTTGACATAATATTATAGAGTTAGACTATAATTCAATACCGCTTCACGTTCAGATGACAATAAAATTAATAATTCAGACTTGATTAATGAACACTTAGTAGAACATGAAATTCTATGACTTTGATAAATATTTATCTTTACGAAAAGAACAATGAAAGAATTAGGTTAAGTTAATAAAACAGACATTAAAAAAATTAAATTAAAAAAACCATAGAAAATCACAAACATTTTATAGCAATAGACACACTATTCGCGTGCAGTCAGGCGGCAATGTTGTTCAGAGCGATTTCTTGCAGAAAACTTTTCAGAAGACATCTTTTTTATTCTCTATTGATTCTTTTAAGCGTTTGGCCACAATCTCACCTGATGGTAAGTGATGATTTGGACCAAGAAGGTAACACTCTAAGCATAGTGAGAGAACTGGTTTTCAAGTGCATCAGAAACACACATATAGGTGCTTGGCGACAGATTAACAACTTGAAGGGGGTAGCTAATCAGACGCGCATTAGTCAATACTCTTTCTCCATGCTATTGTTTCATCACGATGTTTTTTGTCACCGATAACTCAGACTCATTGCAGGAATTCAAACTCAAGTCGATCGACGCGATGTCCGTTTACACAATGTATGAGCCATTATTGCTACTACATCAAAATAAAATTTGTGGTGGAAAATAAACACAAACAAAAAACAAACACAAACAAACAATAACTACACAAAAATTAGTTTGAGTACCACTCTGCTAAACCACCAGAATCGAACATTTTTTTTACATGAAGATCCTTCATATTCCACAGACATGGTTCGGAAGTAATACATGAAAACTTTTACAGTAAAATGTCTTTGTGCTGCCTCACAGTGTTTTTACACAAAGTAAAATACCCCGGGGTATCAGTTCGTAATTTCCCGTAGCGCTTTTCACACACGTAGCTTCGGTTTCCTGCAGTAACATACAATGGATTTATAATATCGCCATAGCGGTTCGTTTTCCCGAACAGTATAATTGAGCATAAAAACTGTAGGCCAATTAATTATAATTGAAAAGCAAAAAATAAGTTCATACTTTGAAAAGTTTATGAACAGTTGTAGAAAAGATGGAAATCATCGGTTTTGTCGATTCATAACATTCATTCTTTTTCGGTGTAATGAAGGTCTAATAGCATCTTAAGACTTGAGACAAACAAGTCAACCTCACCAATAGGTACTTAGATTACGGAGAAATAACATAACAGTAAGTTTGGTCAACAAATTAAAAAACGTGAAAATAGACATAAAGCTCCTAAAAGCGCCCGCGTTTGAACGGACTCGAGGACCACTATTTTTAACGTTAAATTAAAATTATAAATAATGGAGACAGGGTTCCGGGAGTACCTAGAGACTTTTTTTGGAAATTTCCTCCTCTCTAGGGATCTTTTTTCCAAATTTCTTAGATACTAAGATTTTTTAAGTTATTAACGAAAAACTAAATACCTTTTTTCTCATCTTATTTTGTTAATAACAATCGCAATTTTTTACGTGCGGTAATACCCTTCGAATACATTTTTCTAGAGGTCATTCCGAATCCAGTGAGTTATCGCTCATATTTTTAGGAGCTTTATATCTATTTTTCACGTTTTTTAACTTGTTGACCAGACTAAGTTGACAGGCAATTTAATTTACTTGACATAGAGTATTAATTGAACATTAATAATTACTAGCGGTCGCACAATGATCGAAATTTGATCAGCGACTTTTTAATCATATAGACTATTTTCTGTTTGACATTTGCAGTATGAACCTAAACTAAACAATGAATATTATATCACTTGCTGTCACTTCTCATTGAGAGACAATGTCAATATTTTGGGGGGTCTAAGTTGAATGGCACTGGTCAGGTTAAAATTCGCAGTATTAATTAATTTAATTTAATATATTAGTAACAGATATTATAGATAAATTTTAATTTTCTGCACTTCTTCTCCATATAAACTATAACCATGCCAAATCTCACAGACTTCCGTGCACGCATTTTGCTTCACGTATTAATATAATGATGATATTATATTAGTGATGTCTCTTAATGACTCCCTCTGTACATACACTAAAGTACTGTAAATATTACATTTCTGTAAACATTATTTACACAATCAAAAATTGATAAAGCCGAACGAGTTCATTACCGGCTCTTCTCGATGTCTTGGATGTTTTCCGAACCGGTATTAGTGTTTTGATGTTCGTAAGTGCCTTCTTAGGGCCTAAATTGAATACATTATTTTAATATTAAGTTTTCAACATTAAAGGTATTTAAAAGAGAACAAATGCTTGTAGGTATAGGAATAACGTAATCGTTTAAGTTAAAAAATAAAAATTAGTATTCTGTCTCTCGGTATTAAATTAGGGTAAACGTACATTGTATATAGCATTTAAAGGATGGAAAAATATTGAATGAACATTTGTATTTAAGTATGTAGATCTTAAAATAGTCATTTGATGTTAGAGGAGTTGTTGTTAGTGAAATATTATTCAAATCATACGAATAATAGAATGAAAATTTCGTATTCTCTATCACAAAATATCGACATATTTATTATAATCTAAATAAAACCGATCTAAATTCGAACTAAACACAACCGATCCAAACAAATGAAGTAGTTTGTACCACTGTGAAATACTGCCGTATCGTTCTCTGTCAATTTGTCAAGTTGTAACAACGCTCAACATAGCGACAAATTACTTTTCTACGTTTTCTGTATTTAGATAAAGAAATATTACGGCAACCGAAATGAAAGAGAAAAACAAACTTGGAATGAAATAAACAATACTATCTACAGTGCAAATACGTCAGGCCTATAACAATAGAATAACTGATAATTGTTTTTTTTGGCGTGATCTTGAAGTAATTTGTTGTTTTTTTATTTTTTATTCATTAACTTAGATTTTTGGCTCTATATTATGTATATTTGTGGCGTTTTGCGTCATATAGTTTAGTTTTTGTGCAAGTGCAAGTTAAGTGGATCATAAATATGTAAAGACCACTTAATCGTATATGATATATTTAAGCGAACGTTACTTAAAGGGGTTTATAAAATAAAAAGTTCATGAATAATTCAATGAGTATATTGTTACACCAAAAGTTATATAATCTGATTACATGCGAGTGCGTCCCCGGCCGGCTGGACTAACACTAGTTAAACATTACAAAATACAAATTGTGCCGTGCTGGTGGTTAGTGATGACAGTACATTTTGTTCTATCAGGTCGCTACAAATATAAACTGAGAGTATTCATTCTGAGATCCCACAAAAACTCCCTAGAAAGTTCTAACAAGGGAGCCACCATCTTTTTAGGATACTGGAATCGTCGTAACACAGAACACTTTATTCACTTGATAATGGCAGTAATGGTTTTCATTAAAGAGAACAAGTTGCCAGGTTAGGACGAAGAAGAAGAAATGTTAAGGTAAAATTTACTTATTTTTACTAAAAAAAAAATGAAAAAAAAATCATGCAAATTCACAGTTTAATTACACCATGTTCATCATAAAAAATGTCGCATGACAGATGTGTAATTTTTTTTTAATAGTAGTTCGGTAAATTTAGTGTACTGTCCCTGCTGGGTAAGCTCAGTAGAATCCAAACACATCGGTGACCACCGAGGGATCGAAATCCATCGGCGGTTCACCGCTGTCATGGCGACCTGCTCAAATGTCTCTTCACATTATGTTTGAAGAACTCCATATTATATGAAGGAATGTGCACACTGGCCGAGAGATAGTTCATAGCTTCACAGTACAGCAAAGATATGACGATATGACTTTGTTGTTGGTGCCGAGATAGAGGTTACCGTAAAGCTATGGCTCCGGTTCTGTTATGAAAGAGAGAGGAGGGGAATAGGTGGATCATCTCTTTAGAAAACTCGCCACGATACGCATTCATACATAAACACATACACACACACACACAATACTCATATATATACCTATATAACACCTACACACCATCACAGTCTATCCCCGATTGGATAGACAGATGTATACTAATGTACACCCACAGGTCACTGGGTATATTTTTAGGACCCATGTGATTAGGGGGCGTGCTTATTAATCGGGCACAAGGCCAAACTACAAGTTTTTTTTTTTTAGATCTGACTACACTGTTAGCCTTTAGGGCCCTAAAGCCGCTACGGCTTTTACAGCTTCACCGGACTTGGGGGCAAGCGCAGAGGGTACTCTGCCACGAGGGCACTCGGCCGCGATCAAACTCCGAGCTGCTACTGAGAATTTAATAGAAAAACCCAATAACACTTTGCTCCACCTGGGAATCGAACCCAGGACTTCGAGCTTAGCAGTGGCACTTACTACCACTAGGCTACTGAGGCAATATATAAACATATTTTCCAAACACATAATACGCATTTATTATTATTTAGCACTTTTTTAGGATAATGGGAACGAAGTCACGGATAAAAGCTAGTCATATACTAGGTGGGCCAGAAGGATATGCGAATTTAAAAAAATAAAAACTAAAAACTAAATACCATACACATACACATCTTTATTTCAATTAAAATAGACACCTGGGAAATTTATTTCTTAAAAATTACATCATTCAGGTGTGCACCATCCCGCTGCAAAAATTCCTCGAATCTGAAACTCAAATTGGTAAAAACTCGCTGACACATTGCGCGAGGAATAGCTGCCATTTCTTCTCGGATATGTATCTTCAACTGGTTAATCGTGGCTGGGTTATTGGAGTAGACTCTACTTTTCAGGTATCCCCACATGAAAAAGTCCGGTGGCGTTAGATCCGGACTTCTAGGCGGCCATGCAATGTCACCTCGGCGCGATATCAGTTTCCAAGCAAACATCTCGTTTATGGCCACCAACGAAGCATTAGATGTATGGCATGTCGCACCATCTTGTTGAAATCACGTCGCACGATTATAGGCTTCAAATTGTTGCAGTTGCGGAAAGAAAAAAATCCCTTAACATGGCTATATATCGGTCGGAATTCACAGTGACAGATTGCCTTTGTTGATTTTCAAAGAAATAGGTTCCGATAATTCCGTGTTCTGATATGGACGCCCAAACGGTTACTTTCGGCGAATGCAGAGGCTTTTAATGTTTTGCACGTGGGTTCTCTGCAGCCCAGTAATGGCAATTCTGTTTATCATTTAAGTGAAAATGGGCTTCGTCGGAGAACAGAATATTGTTGAAACTCTGAAAGCGTTCCAACATTGTTTCAACAAAAGCTCGTCGTAAAATTGGGTCATTTGGCAGTAATTCCTGCACGAGTTAAATTTTATACGTGTGCAAATTCAAATCTTTCAACAAAATGCGACGAAAAGATGTTCTGGACCATACAAGTTCAGCTGATCGTTGAACTGAAACTCTAACTTGTTCAATTGTGTCTTCCGTTCTTGTTGACCTTGGGCGTCGCAGGCTTCTGTTTGAGAGTCGAACCAGTAGCTTCTAACTTTCTGACTCACGATTGAATCACACTTTCTTTTGGACACTGAATTACGTCATGTAATCCAAACTCACGCCGAAATAAACGTCGAACAATAGTGCACGAATCGCTATTTTTATAATAATGTTTAACGCAGAATTCACGCTGCGCTCCGGTGAAGCGATCCATCACGACTAAATTTCCGAGAACCGAGCTTCTCATCCCCACCACACGCGCAGCCGGGGGCTCATAAGGATCAAACGCAAGAGTGTTTTGAAAATCGTACGCCTTTCTTGCCCACCCTGTATAAATAATACATTATTCTTTAAAGTGCTGGACGATCACTAAATACTGTAAAAGCCGCAGCGGCTTCAGAGCCCCTAAGGCTAACAGTGTAGTCAGATCTTAAAAAAAAAGGATTAAAAAATTTATAGAGAAATTTCTTATGCCGCTGTTCGTTTTTCTATCAAATCACTAAATAAAGTAGAAAATCATTTTAAACGTCAAAAGTCATTCTACATTATAAAATCTTTCGTGATTATTTTTTCCGCAGTTTTCGCAGCTTTGCGTATTCTTTGAACAATTACTAAAATCATTTATTATTTCCCCTGATTTAAATCGCTATAATATTTCAAGTACTAAAATAAATTTCAATCTAAAATATGACTTGATACGCTTTACAAACACTGGGAGACTAAGCGTTGTCTTGTCATCTCCGAGGCCGTTTAAATAATAATTTTCTCCAATTAGAGAGGACCCTCAAGATTAAAATGAAAGGGCAACATTAACGTTTAGTTAGGCTCCGTAAAGTAGTTTGTTTGAGAACGTGTATAATTTACTAAGTATGACAACAGTTTCATTAATTTACGTTACAAAAAATAATACTAGTTACTATAAAATAAGTCTTTTTCTTTTTATTTAATGGCAACCGTGTCATCCGCAATTCTGCTAACGTCACGTGACTAGAATATTTTTGTAATTATTCTTGTATCTTCATACATATCTTTCGGCTCCCTTGTTAAAACTGTCTAAGGAGTTTTTCTAGCAACTTAAAATGCATATTTCTTATAATCCACATCACTTGTCCACAATAACCAACTGCATCACATAAAAAGCTGCCAAAATTATATTAATATTGGGTCTTATAACATAAGCTTATAAATTAAATTAAAGCAATAACAATAACAGATCAAAATCCCGCTAAAAGCTCCTATCAAGTAAGTTTGTATATTTTTTAGGGCTACGTACCTCGTTATCCGTCCGTCTGTTTGTCTGTCTGTCAAAATCCTTTTTCTCAGGAGTGCGTGGAAGTGCCAAGTTGAAATTAATATCAAATTCTCAAGTCTACAACACTCGCAAAGGGAATAAAATCTTATAGGGTACTTACAGTTGACCTAAGATCATGAATGTTGGCATAAAGCAATGTCTTATAGCACAAGTAAAAATTCCGAAAACCTTAAATTTGTAATTACCATCACAAGAAAAAAAAATTTTCGATTACAAATTTATTTACAATTGGTAAACTGACCACAACATATATCGATATACAGCGACAACAATTTTACAATGACAAAGTTAAGTTTGTCCTTCAATATAATTTAATATAGTTTAGAATTTTCCTATGCTTTCTTCAGTAATGTTACCTAATTATATTGGTGAATGTGGCTGTACAATTACAGAAATCTCAATGCGTGAGTCCGACTCGCTCTTGGCCGGTTTTTTGGCAATTATGCCGTTATCCATAACTTTTGGTACACTCTGCAAATGTCATGGTAAAAATCTCCAAGTAAATTTGGTAACTTGATATGAAAAATTTAAAGCTAAAACTACCTCACTAATATCAGTAAGAGCAATTTTTACCATCATTGATGAAAAAAATACTCTCCGAAAAGCAGGTTTTAAGGCATAAATTGTCTGCAAATCCTGGACTAACAAATTGTTTGTTCAGATGTAGCAAGTGTGACCGTAGACCGTAGATAGCTCCCTTGACGGTTTAATGAGTGCCCAAGAAAAGTGTTTAAACATCTTTCTTAGATGGCCTTTCATGGTTTCTATGATGTAAGCAGTGAGAACTAAAAATAGGTCCTGTTATTATACAACTACTTTTTGAAGTGAAAACTTCTATAGGTAGGTTTGGTTAAGGAGTAAATTCATATTAGCCGTCATCGACATGGTTATGTGACGTGTTTACGATAAACGGAGTTTTTGTAGCAATATAACCTAAATAAAGATGATAAAGATCGCGACCACCATACACATAGTAATATACCCATGAAGTGAAAACTTCTATAGGAAGATTTAGATAGGGAGTAAATTCATGTAAGTCGTCATCGACATGGCCACGTGAAGTGTTAACGACAAACGAAGTTTTTGTAGCAATATAGCCTAAAAATTAAACAAAAAAAAAACAATTAATTTGGATATATAAACTTAACAACTGTTTGTTTATAGTTTTAAGTTATCACTTCTGTCGCCAGTCCTCATGATTGCTTTGTCTTCATAACTATGTTTTTCTTCAAGACTACCGAGTTACCATCTCCGACAAAATTTAGTCGATTCAAACAAAAATAAAAAGTTGGTATTAATAATATTATTATGTCGTCAAAAGCCATTCCGTGTTCTAAATCAAAGAACAAAATTAACATAAATAATAAAACCACTTAAGTTTTAAACATAAGAATAATGCTAAATAAATATAAACCACAACCCTGATTTCCTTGATTGCGGTAATCAAAGAAATTGTAATGTAATTTAACATGTTTACAATTACGGAGAAATTGTAATAGACGGATGAAATCAAGAAACGGAAAAAACATCCTAATTGTATTTACATTTTTACAAATCACTAGCTGTGCCCCACGGTATCACTCGTGTAAATTTATTCCACCAACTCTTCACCGCACCGCCAACGCTTCCGTGTAGCGTAGCGTTGTTTTCTCACATTAAGTACTTGCCTATAGCTTGTCCAATTACTCGACGTTCATGGTGACTATTTCGCTCCTTAAGGTGGTAAGTGTGAAGTGATATAACCTAACCTTCCTCAATAAAAATGCTATGAAATGCAAAAAGAACTTTTCAAATCTGAGTGATAGTTTCAGAGATTAGCACGTTTAAAGAAACTCTTCAGCTTTATAATGTTAAGTAGTAATTACCTCCAAAATATTACAACAGTTCTATTCAAATCAGCTACGATTACATACATTTAATAAAATTGAATTATCTGTTTGTAATGTCTAAATAACAGCTTTTTACTAAATGCATATGAATGTATACACGATACTTTTAACAAAACACCGATTTTTTAAATTTTTGTTTCGGTTTCTTCCGAGTAATCTCCGAAACGGTTGGACCGATTTTGATGGGACTTTCAGTGATAGATAGCTGATGTTATAGGGAGTAACTTAGGCTACTTTTATTTTAAGAATTAGGGTTCCGTATAAACAAATAAAAACTGGTCAT
Organism: Saturnia japonica; assembly: GCA_033032175.1. NCBI lineage: Eukaryota > Metazoa > Arthropoda > Insecta > Lepidoptera > Saturniidae > Saturnia > Saturnia japonica. The sequence continues at coordinate 4,884,282 of CM065317.1, forward strand.
GGTGAATCAATTCGGGTGCTTAAATGGCTTAATCTGCGTAAACCATAAGAGATATAGCAAAATAATATACTACATAATTATAGGCATTAAAAAAACTTACAAAAAAGTCAATGAGAGTATATACTCTCATTGAAATATACAGATATAAGATAGACATATGTCTATCTTCTGCTGAACACCCATTAATAAGCATTTTTGTTTTAAAACAGCCGGGAGTGGGGGAGCAAGATTCACGCGGGCATTCTGTTAGTCCACGTGAGCGAAGCCACGGCACAGCTAGTCCAAAATATTTATCAGAAAGTAATAGATAGTGGTTTTTTGCTAACTAAACATTTGGTTTCACTATTCATTAAAACAGGTACTCGTATTTAGATTTACAGATCGCTTAGCATGACTAATAAAGGCATTATCTCTACAAATGAGCACGATTTCCGAACACCGGAATTTGTTTTGAATAGTCCAATCATTGAATTAAAGCGTACTAACTGCTAGAACAGCTGTTTGAAATGAAAGTCATACGCAGACTGCAGATGGCGCTCGGGAAGCGAACGAGTAATGAGTCTGGTCTTATTTATTACCCCAATCAGATGCGAAATTTTCCATAATTTACTTTTCAGTCTCTATACATGAATCAATTATTATAAAGAATGCTACAATTAACATAACATCATTGTCTCTTTGTAATCTCACCGCTTTTATTAAATTTCAATAATTTATTTCTTTCAGTTTGCTTTCTCTGTGTGAAATAATTTATAAAAAATGTGTTTTTTTTTTTCAATATGTCAAACAAGTTTTAAATGTTTCAATTAAAACAACGTTGAAAATTATCAACAACCCCATTATCGACAGCAATAATTCTAATTCGGTCACAGCACTATCGAATTCCTTAACTATGCATTCAACTCGTGCGTTCACAAATATAAGACAGTGAGCGACTATGCATGTTGGTAAAGGATAAGGAATATGAAATAGGTGTTGTTTCTGCATATATTTTGACATAGATAAACAATACAATAACCATAGACTAAATTATACAACATTCACAGAATAAAAATATAATATTCACCATGATAGAATGTAATTTCCAGTACTTATTATAGTAACTCTTTATTCATTATTTAGAGGGTATTTATAATAATTAGTCTAATGTCTAATGTCTGGTGGTTACCAGAAGTGGTGAAATGCATTTATAAAATGATAAATTTAAACCGTTTTTGCGGTATAGATTTTAACCAAAATATCGACTAATATTCGATCACGATAAGGTACTTTACAAAGGACGGAATCTATGCCTAGAATAAGAACTGGCTGTCAAATACAGCTGCCAGCACCTTACGTCTGCCAAAGATTTATTATAGATAACAGTGCTCTATTTCTCCTTATAATTTATTATGTTTGAATACTAAAATCGAATTTCTCAATCCCAACGAAGTATAATGTACTCTGAGGAAACTAGAGATCTAAGTTTTCGTATACACGAACTTGGTTTAGCATATCCCTTATAGGTTAACTTTAAAGTTGCATCGTAAATAGAAAGTATAAAGTTTGAAGAACGAACGTGTTTCAAACGAAAATCCATCAAATCCGGCTGAAGAAGTCGAGAGACATCAAAATGTTTACTTATTCTTAGATTTGGAATCGTATCGATGTCGGTAAAGAGGGTCCCATGTCGTGTAATCTCTTTAAATTGAATAAAATGTTTAAAAAAATAAAACGAGTTTTATTATTTAACAGCTTTTGCCCGTGACTCCATTCCCATTCTATCACGAGAAATATCCACCATTGGATATAGGCCTTTACCAGGTCGCAGGACTACCTTGTGGCGGGTCTGCCCACGCTGCGTTTTCCGATACGTGGCCGCCACTCGAGAACACTTTGACCCTATCAGCCATCCATTCTACGAACTACATGTACCGCCCATTGCCACTTATCTCCAGCTAATCTAAGGGCTATGTCAGTGACTGGTTCTTTTGCGGATCTCCTTATTTCTAATTCGAAACGACTCGCACGCCATCTATTGTAAACTGGTTGTACTAATAGAGAATACTTCATATGTGTGCGAATAACCACTTTCATTGTAAACAAATAAACAAAATTAGGTAACTATAAACAATCGCAGGATCACCCTTAGGCCACCGACCCACCGCGCCTCCGAGGATGCGTTTACACAAGCTCTTATTTCTTATTACCGCGGGATAATTACACAAGATGAAATATAAAAAACTGAAAAAATAATTTTCTAACTATACAGTACATAGGGTAAATTTATAAAGAATTTATAGAGTACTAACAATCGCCCGCGAATTCAACAAATTTGTACACGTTAATAACAATATAAAAAATTAATAAGCATAAACACTCAGATACTCCGTTATGACTCAGACTAAGATACTCAGATCTTCCTATTAGTTATAGAATTTCTAGAATCGGATTAGTTAGTATTATAGTTCCCAGATTACCGGTACCTACTAACATATTCACAGCCCCTTGATAATATCATCATCATTATATTATTACGTAAAGCAAAAACTTTGTACCCCTTTTTAGGCATATTGCGTGCACGGAAGACTGTGAGATTTGGCATGGTTAAAGTTTATATTAAATGAAATAAATTAAAACTGCGAATCCTAACCGGACCAGTGCCATTGAACTTAGACCCCCCAAAATATTGACATTGTCACTCAATGAAAAGTGACAGCAAGTGATTTATTATTCATCGTTTAAATGTCAAATAGAAAATAGTCTATGATTAAAAAGTCGCTGGTCTAAATTCGATCATTGGGCAACCGCTAGTTAGTACAGATATAGATTCCTCAAATAAAGAATGGCTAAAAGATTTTCTAAGATTTATAGATGTGTCCCACGGTTTCTTCGTGTTAAGTTTATTCGACCAAGTCGTGACCGTACTGTCGCCGCCAATGCACCCGTGTAACCTGCTCTTCTTGTACTCTCTTCCCGTATTTGTCTACAACTTGCTAGATTACTTCACATTCGTGGTTACTGCTCCGCTCTTTAGGATCATAGCGTGAAGTTATATAGACTATAAATTATGACCATCCTCAAATTAAAAAGAAATTTAAAAATAATATAAAAATCTTACTGGTAGTTCCAGAGATTAGCGCGTTCAAACAAACAAACAAAAAACAATCTTTTCATCTTTATAATGTTAGTTTAGATATACGTAGAGTGTAAGTAGTTTTAGTTTGTTTGATTTGTTAATAATATGTTGAATACGTTACGGAATACGTTAGTGTGCGTATAATTTTGTTGATTTTCTTTGTTATACGATTTACATCCAGTTACAACACACGTAGCCGCAATTAAACATATCTATTAAACATTAAATAACACTAAAACTCAATTACCTTTTATAAATAGACGCGTCTCACTACGAGCAATCTGAAAACGGTACATCAGTATGTTGAAACAAAAGAGATAGGAAATCACAGCGTAAGGCGGAAACTGTATTGTCAAAAAAGGATAAAGTAGTGAGTGAACTGAAGGAAATTGCCCACCTTTCACGATCACATGTAAATAGCGTCAATGCCTTATCTACTTATAAAATATCATTGTTAATACCTTACATTTTGCAAAAATGAATGAAAAGCATTTTCTTCTTCACGATTTACGTAAGCTGATATACCCTATCTCTTTGTAACACAAACGTGTATATATACTTAGCTCTTTCTGTTTAATAATACTCTCTTAATACAAAAATATTACAGTCATATCAAAGAAAACAAAGTTGGAGGCGACGGACATAAATCCGGGAATGCGTAATAAAATAGCCAGAACTGAAAGGAATTTCAAACGAGTAGAAACCAAAGGGCTCGCGCTCGCAAATATTAAACGTTTATTTTACTAAATATACACGGATCGGACTGTAGTCATGTTAATTTAATGAGAATTTATTGCCTAACGTAGAACCGAGATATGAATATCTTACGCATTGTTGTTACGACAATATAATATTCATGACGGTTGTGTGGGATGTTCTTAGATTTACACTAAGTTAATGTTATGTATTTAGAGCGAACTTAATTAACAAAGTTATATAACGTTAAGATATTTAGATACCTAATAAGGCACAACAGTCAATATGTCATTTTTGAAGTGAAAACATCTTTAGCATCGTTGTGATTTGAAAGTCGATGAAACGAAAATGCGACAAAGTCGATGAAACAAAAAAGCGAAAGCGACAGTAAAAAGAGACAGACATATAAATTCATAAGATTTAACGTGGGGAAAAATGAAATAGGAAAGTTTTAGGAAATAGTAAAATGGTACAAAAGTAGTGTATTGCCACGCAATAATGAATTTTATTACCTCACCAAAAAGGCACGAAACAAAAACTTTTTAGACAACACTTATGATTTTCTGTTACTGATTGATATTGTGTTAGGTTACCATGAATATTTCAAATGTGCATTAATTGAAAATGATATTATGAATAAAGATTGTGAGTACTTGTATGTGTACATTTTCATAAACTTTAAATTAGTGTGTATAAAATATAGATGTGAAAGTTTCACTTCTATTCACTTCTAAAACGTGTGAATTGCACACATTTTTTTTTTAATTTATTAACACATATAATATTTACTGTAATCAATTTTTACCATTGAAAAATAGACGCGTATTATGTAACTTTTGTTTTCTAATGAAGTTAGTATGAAATCTAATTTGTTATTCTGATTTATTGGGTAATATGATGGTCTAAGTTTTAGACAACGGCCACTAGATGGTAGTTTTAAATGTCAATAATTTTTACTTTAATTTGCAATTAGAAGAGTCAATATTTTTAATTATAATTTATTGATAATTTAGATTTCCCAAATTAGTAATCTCATATCAAAGAAAGTAACAATTTGCTTTGTAAATTATTTGAGAAACGCACAGTCCTGTAGCTGTAATTAACGGAACTGCAATGGAACTTGGTACCCGTATTTCAGCTCTTTTATAGGTAAAAACGACTACCGTTGTTTAAGATTAAGGGCGGCTTGCGCTACATTCCATTTGTCTCACCGCTAAACAAAAATAATTTATCGTAAACGCATTTAGGGTCATCTTGCACTAGACATACAGTGCGCTGATTTAATTAGCGAGTCGGTAAAGCAGTCTCTGCGTTCCGTTTCACATTTTGACGAGTCTCTTAAACCAAAAAGCGCGAACACTTATAAACATATGTCTATAGTATTTATTATAGTAAAACATGCATAGCTGGATGTCATTGTCTGTTGTCTGACAAAATCAATTAAATATTATGAAAATAGTGCATTGTTACCTCTGTTCGTTTATTCCCATAATTTTTATACATAATTTATATTTTTAAATCATAAGAGTAATTTAGAGGTGTTTAGCGGTGCTAAATAGCCATTTACGGATTAAATTTGATAGTTCGTTAAACCTATTTAGCAACCAATTTTCCTTTGTGCAAGATGCCAATTTTGTTTAACCACTTGTACTTGTTTAGTCTCACTTTATAAATGTGTTACGCAAGTCGCCCTAAATGTAATAAAATTCCTTAGTGTGTTTTTATTATGATTGTAAACATTGTCAGATTCTTCAAATACAATCGAAACGCTGGCTGGCATTCCACGAAATAACATTTTAAAAAGCCATTAACCCTTAACAGTTTTTGTAATGACTTCGCAGCATTCTTTTTGTGATTGGAGTGGCCGCGGCCGACGCGCGGTGGTGTTTACTATGCACTAAATAATTAATTATCTATCGTTAACTGGATATATTTGAATACAACACATTATATTGAATGATAAATGTGAATTTAACTACTATTTCTTTTATGAATGATAATATCTTTAGATCAGATCAGTGAATATAGTTCAACAAATGTTTAAGTCACATTAACGCGAAATGTATATGTATAAAATGAACTAATTTCAAATTATATGCGTGGGATAATTTTTATAAAACAAAACTAAAATAATAATTTCAGCCTGTAAGTATCCCACTTTTAGGCAATAGTGGAAAACTAAGGGAAGGTGAGGGCTTAATCACTACGCCAGCCCACGAAGTATTGGCGATTTGGAACGCCGAGAAATCAATAGTTCTAATTTTTTCTACACACAGTGGTACTGAAAGAACATTTCTCAAGCGTTCAGTTTTCCTCACGATATTTTCCTTCACTGTCACCCGATAGTGTTACCAATTTGAATTAGTATGTAAATATATGCGAATTCCGAAAAAATCGTTGTTACATACCGGGGTTCGAACCTGTGGATATCGAATCGATATACCGCTGCGCGCCAGTGTATACCACTTGACATCCACGATTCATGTTTTATACTTTTAAAAGTAAGGCTCTTTGTAGGTCCATATTACATTTATTATAATGTAAAAACAACGCAAATCAATACATATTATAAAGTAAAGTCGCTATCCGCGTCTGTCTATGTGTACGCTTACTTCTTCTAAACCACGCAACAGATTTTTATACGGTTTTCACTGTAATTTGGAGATTTTTTACGGAAGATTTTCATATACAATATATTCTAATAAAGTTTTTGTATAGCACCTATAGAAAATTGAATGTTTTGTAATAAAGTCGTTAAAAATTATTTTCAGGTGCTTACAGGGCTTATGCTGGCTAAACCTTACAAGATACATAAAAAAATTGTTTTAAAGAATTATAGTTCTTCAAAAAGCCTCGAAAATAGTTAGCGATTGTATATTATTCTCTATCTTCTAAGGTTGACTCACAGTAACAATTTATTTTTCAACATAATTCAAAACATTAGGATATTTGCAAAGCCATTTTCTCTAATTCAGTATTAATCTTTATCAAAATCAAAATGTTAGTTAACTTGAGCATTTAATGTAGATTTAAATTGTCTTTAACATTATATTTAAATTAAAACCATAGAAGATATCACGGATTCAATATTACGCTCAGCCAAATAAATCATTTGCAGCGAAACGGTTGGCCGGCGCACGCTGTCACCACCCGCACCGTGGCTTACCTATGGGCTATGAATTGAGCATCTTGAGCTAAGCATACTTTTTGTAACTATTATCAATACTTAAGAGATAAACTCTAAATCAATCCAATATGCTTTTTAAAACATAAATTACATCACTTTGTAAATTGCAGATAATAAATAAATTAATAATGTTCTCTTCTGTTATACTTATTAACACTTATAATATTTAAAAATATATCAATAATAATTTATTTTAGATTTTACTTAATGCTTTACTATACTAGTTTTTGCAATATATATATATATATATATATATATAAGTGTAATAAAAAATATATCATGGTATTTTATTAAATTAGGATTAATAAAAAACCTTTTCGTACAAATAACGAGTACACAATAGTAAGTCTGCGTTATGAAAACACAAAATGTAACAAATAACAAACGCTCGGCCCTACATTCAAATAAGCAAGCCTATTGACATTCGAGTACATACGGTTCGACCGGTGAAAGGGTTCCGCGGATATCACACAAAACAACCGAGCTTATTTATGCAAACATAGGATGTTCACATTCAGACTTATTTGCGTTAACTTTATACACCTACGCAGTACCATATTAAAAGGTTTCATTTTGGGTTAAATGATTTTTCATGCGTAATTAATCATTTGCTGGTAGGTGGTAGGTCAAATTTGTCTGACAGGATCGAACACCATACTCCAGATTAATGCCCGTCATAGTGGAATGCATAAACGTGTTGCTTTCCGAGACCAGCTGGTGTATATCCAGTAAACAAGCGGGGTGGTGGGAATCTGTAGCAGACTGGGTCACGACCAACGTTGCTACATTTTTTTTCGGGCAAAGCGGGATTATCAACCCTTTTGAGTATAAAAGCGGGGGATGCTTTCGTTGAAAGCAGGATATAATAAAAAACGTAAATAATGAGTAGTTTTTTACTGCTTTTCCTTTTACTTGAATTTCAGATTAAATTTACTGTGATAATAAATAGCCATAGAAAATGAATTTTAATGAAAATAAGTTATCTTATTATACTAATGTTATTATGTTAATTATTAAGTTATTATCTGGTGTAAACTGTAAGGCAGTTAAGTCTGTGGAGAAATATAATATAAATAAGTAATACATAAGTCACGGTATACTATTTTATAATTTTCTAAAAAATTTACTTCCTATAAAGTTTCCTTTGCACTGCACCCTCCAGTAATCCTCGAAAAGCGAGGCTGGGCTTTTAATCTATACTAAGAAAATAAAGCGAAAAAGTTTTTTTGTTTGTTTAAACACGCTAATCTCTGGAACTACCAGTCGGATTCGAAAAACTCTTATTGTATCTGATAGTCAACTCACGGGAAATAGTATAGGTTATATAACATTAAGTGACTACTCTCACCTAGCCTTAAATATTGATTTTTGTTGCGTAAGTCGGAAGTCGAGACCCTGTAGAACTGCTTTATCCACGTGTGCGGGCGTTATCGTTAATGATACGAAAATATAATGTTTTATAAAAGTATTGGTCTTTTAGTATGTCTAAAAAAAGTCAGCGATAACATATGCCTATCTCTTACAAATAAGTCACAATAAGGTATTTGTGACAAAGATTTGTTGAAAATTAAAAAGTAATTTTTAAGCATTATTTTTAGACATGGCTTATTAATTATTACGAACAAAAGTTACTTCGCTATAAGGACAATTTTATGAAATTAAATTTTGCTCTTTATAGTATGTTATTTGAACACATAGTTTAGGAGATAATGAAAAATGAATATATTTTATACTTGCGGGAAGAACAATCATGATAGACTACACAGGTGCGTTGGTGGCACAGTGTTTGTCTGATTAAATTAACACTGGTGAAACCGTGAAGCACAGCTAGTTTTGGAATAAAAATCGGGACAGTAACCACGACCAAAATTACTACAAAGCACATTTTGGATTTGTCGCCTTTCGGTAACAGTCAGTTGCTGAGACGCTCGTAGGCCGCCATGGTAGATTTGACGATATAAACGCGGCGTCGATCGACATGAGTTCGAATACCTGCAATGATCCTAAGCTTTCGGCGATGGAAAATATGATGAACGCTAGCTATCGACCTTTTCGAGCTAAGTTGTAAATTTATAAGTATATTCCGGCAGCTGCGCTTAAAAGCCCAGATCTCCCTCTAGGCTTAGTGTGTTATCATTTTGGGCCGCATCGTCTCTTGGCATTAGCTGCGATTGTGAGCATACACCAAAGCACACAAAGAATTAAAAAAATATATCAACGACGATCGGAGACGAACAGTCGATTTCTTGGTGATCGCCGTTGTTTGCAGACTATACTATGCTAAGGTACCATTAGGTTCAGCGCAGTTTCTTTGCTGTTCTCCTATTTTCAAAAACAACACTGTTTTACACTTTTACTAGAAATGATACATACATACATACCATCACGCCTGTATCCCCGAAGTGTTAGGCAGAGGTGTACTAATGTACACCTACAGTTCGCCGTGTATGTTTTTAGGTCCCATGTAATAGGGGGTGAGCTTATTGCCATTAATCGTGCACAAATCCAAACTCCGAACTGCTACTGGGAATTTCATAGAAAAACTCAATAATACTTTGCTCGACCTGGGAATCGAACCCAGGACCTCGAACATAGCAGTCACGCTTACGACCACTAGGCTAATGAGGCAGTTGATGGAGGTAAAGATGATGACATAAGAGTAATAGTCTTCCAAGTAAATATAACAATTACCATGCAAAAACCATAATATGATTACTTTCTCTCGTATTCAAATATGCAATTGACATTTTCCCTATAAACAAATATATTTTATTAAGGGTTTCTTCGAATAACACATGAAACAAGCTTCGTATTTGTACATTAACATGATAACCTTATCCCTGTTTATTTCGAGTTTCAACACCTAATAAGATGCGAGTTTGAGTATCGGCTTACAAAAGGGAGAAACGAATGAGTCGTTAGTGTCATATTTAAAAGTTGTCTTTGTTATTCTAGAAAGATTTTTGTTACTTACAAATAGGAAGGTGAATTTCTGATTTCATTTAATGAATTGAATTATTGGTTTTACATTACTTCTTTAGAAATAATATATTTGATGTTGACGATTAGATTTATTAATTATATTTTAGCATACGAGTTGTCATTAGATTCTTCTCAATTAAGGGAGTGATATTTAAGTACGACATCTAGGAATCAAATAAAAAGTACAAATAGAAAAATATATTTGTTTTTATTGCAGTCAGTTTTTTTCCTTCTTAATAATTTAGCTTGTTTCGTGTTGGTACAGAAAACCGATTATTGTTACAATATGGATTGTTTTTTAATCCAATTAAGATGGCAAATAAGCATACGGCCCGCCTGACTGTTAACGATTACCGTAACTGTTGTGGATTCGTTACTACTCCTCGGAGCTGCGGAGGGTTGACGTGTATTCTTCAGTATTGGTGTTCACAGGTCTGCTTCGTCGCTATTTCTTCGTAGTACTACTACGATGTTGCTACAGTTGCTAAGGCTAGCGTAGCATGTAGCGAGCGAACTTAAGTACCTACCATATAGCCGCGGTAAATCGTAGCTTTTATTTTATACTTGGTTGCCGTTCTTTTGGCTCTATATTTATTTACTGATCTTTATAAATCATTGATTCATTTGTTGGTTAGTCTATTTTTACAAGCTTTTATTTAACTTGCCTAACGAGTTATTATGGATCAAATCTTGCAGCCGAATTTCAAAACAGTTATCCCCAACCGAATGAGCTGAAATGATTTATGGACCGTTAGTTTAGATGATAATGCATGATTAGTTAAATGACGTCATTCTAAATCCAATATGGCGATCTTCCATAAATGGTGAACGAATTATTTTTATGCACCTCCATCCATAATATGCTTCAAATGAAAGAGTTTCCTGAGAAAAAAAAAGGAATTTTTTTCCAATAATAATTTTAAAAGATTGTTGTGCAAAAATGGTGAAAGTGGAATTTAAACCAAATAAATTTCTTGGGCGTTACAAGCTTTTATATGAAATATTGAATAAGAGCTTGGTTTTAAAAGTTTTTTTACTAATATTTTTCTATGCATAGGAACTTATAATTACTAAAAGAACATACGTCTGTGTACACAAAAACCCTGTCGTGTACGGAGATCCTCCGTTTTTCATGTCTATCTTTGGTGAAATACTAGTGCTACAAATAAATGTCTTCATTTTCTATAAGTTATCCCTAAGCTAATATAATATGTAATCTTTAAACCACTAAATATTTAGCTCTATCTTATCATAAACTATACCTTATAGCTAGTACGTGATATAATGCAAATATAAATCTTAATTCTTAGTACTAATTTTTTTATCACATGGCCAGCAGAAACCTATGGACGCTTGTATCACTCGCGCGTTACCTGTTCTGAAACCCTCTAATCCAAGAAGCACTACACACCCTACACACCGCAGGATAACAACACTAGGTTATTTGACTGTCCCAAGTAGAGAGAAATCTCCAAAGAGATTAAGAAGGATTAGGGTAAAAATAATTAAAATTTAAATTTCAGAACACGCTTCTCGTAAACCATAAATCCGATCGTATTTCAAAATAACTCCAACAAGCTCTGTAAATTAATACCGACGAAATATAGACATTCCTGTTTAGGTAAATCTGATATTTAATATACAAGGTGTCCAGAAAGGGTATCGGGTATTTGTAAGTTCAATGAAACAAAAATTATTTGTATGCAATAAAAAAGTTTATTGTTTATTATTAGCATATGAATTGGAGAATTATTTGGAAAAGATGATGTTATCCAAATGATGACCGTTACGTTGCTGGCACTCTTCTAAACGGAAACGAAGATTGGCGATAACACGTTGACACATAGCTATCGATATTGCTGCCATTTCTGACCTGATGTTTTGCTTTAACTGGGTTAGATTCGTCGGATTGTTTTGATAAACCTTACTTTTAAGGTATCCCCATGCAAAATAGTCAAGCGGGCTAAGGTCGGGGCTTCTGGGAGGCCAGTTGATGTTACCCCTTCGCGAAATGACTTTATTAGGGAATAATTCGTTAACAACTTCCATTGAGTCATTTGAGGTATGGCAAGTAGCCCCATCTTGCTGGAACCACGTTCTTGAGTTGAAACCTGCAAACTCCTGCAACTCTGGGACCAAAAAATTTCGCAACATATCGTAATAACGGTCACTATTCACATTAATTGCTCGGCCTCGTTGATCTTCATGAAAATAAGGACCAATTATGCCTTTAGCAGACATAGCGGCCCAAACAACGACCTTTGGGCTATGCAGGGGTCGTTCATGCTTTCGTCTTGGATTCTCCACTGCCCAGTACCGACAATTCTGCTTATTAACATGACCATTCAGGTGAAAATTTGCTTCGTCACTGAACAGTATGTTGTTAAAGTTGTTAAATCGCTGCAGCATTTCGTTCGCAAAATTCAGTCGATTAGCATAGTCCGTATCCTTCAATTCTTGAACCAATTGAATTTTATAGGCTTTTAGATGTAAGTCTTTCTTTAAAATCGAATGTAAAGACGATTTTTTGATGTTCAACGCTTGCCTTCGCTTTCGGATGGATAAAGACGGATTTTGACGAACCGACGCCTCAACTTCTTCAATTGTTTCTTCGTCGCGAACTGAACGAGGACGACCAGAGTTTTGAATTTTAACTGTCGCACCTGTATTCTCGAACATCCTGATCCATTTCCTAATGCTATCGTCACTTGGCGCGTGGCGTGTACGATATTCCGCACGATAGAGACGTTGAGCAGTCACTATTGAATCACCATTACGATAATACGCTCGTACGCAAAATGCGCGATGCGTCCCCGAGTACTGTTCCATCGTGACTAAAACTCCACAAAATGGCGGACGCCACGAACCCCTCCCCGCACCCTTTAGACGCCCCGTTTCGAATATGGCGCGAAAACAAATACCCGATACCCTTTCTGGACACCTTGTATAAATCTCACGAGTCTGTTTGGAAAATATTTTTATTTTATAGCCTACTTATTGAGGAAAGTTATAGGTTAAATAAATTCACGCTACGATTTTAAGGTGTGAAGCAGTAACCACAAAGAATATGAACAACAGTGGAGAGTTAGTCAAATAAATTTGACAGGGGTGAAATCGTGGGGCACATATAGTGTTGAAATAAAATAAACTGAAATTTATAGGTAGTCTTCCTGATAAAATCATTGTAAAAAAGAACGGCCCACAAAATCCCTAAAGACCGACACGGGCCCGTTACCTGCTAGAATTCGATTTTAAAACGTAATAAAAAAAGCGTATATTCGCAATGTCGCGACTCGCGACCCGCACGACGTAAAATATGGATACGCAATAAAATACACTGCCACTTTTTTTCCCCCGAGTTCCAAAACATCGGCAGTATTCGTTTAGCCGAACATTCCCGAACGTAGTGTAATTTCGGAGGCCGTGAATCGTCAAGCCAGTGATGCGGCAAATTGCAGTACTCTGACACCGAGTGACATAATGCCTATATTAAAACAACAGTTTTTATTGCGTGCTATTGTTGTACTAACGCGGCTTTATGAACAGGTTTTGCCGTATAAAGGAAATATTACAAAAACGCAGTGATTATATATGCACATATAGTTACTGTTGAAATATTGAGTTCGTCTACAAAAATCATTCTCTTTGAGATATTATATTTTAAATGTTAAATTTTTTTTTTTCTGAAAGTAAAAGTTTCCTTATAAGTAACATTTGGTGAACACATTTTTACCCTTGAAAAAGGTTTTAATTTATTATTTCGGAGAAAGATAGTTTAAAGCACCCGAACTACGAGTCATAAAAACTAGGTAGAATTCGAGTGTTGTATAGACTGCATAAACACCAAATGTTACACGATGTAAAAAGGACAACTGTAGAAATATAGTTGTAAACAGTTAGTTCTCTCTGATCGTTGATGGTGTTAAGACACACTTCTGAAAACTCTATTTCAATAAATAAAAATCTTCCAATGAATAAAATCTTCAATCATTATAAAGAATACACTGTCACATATCCATAATCCCAATAGTTACGATGTTAAAACGTCTCACTGAGCATATTTTGTCTTCTATATCATGGTTAGACGTAGGGCACGACGCTAACTAAAGCTTTGGTCTCACCATCGTAACGCAAAATGCTGCGTTATACGGTATGCGGTACCATAATCATATGAAAAACGTCTAGAATAGTCTATTATTTCATCGCAATATGCGTCAGCAGTGAGCGGCAAGCGCGGTGAATTGGGGAGCAGGTACTCCGCACACAATGCCGTCGTGCTCACTTCAACGCTGCATTGTGCCGTGTGCGTCACGGGTCAACATGGATTTGTTTAAGATTTTGTTAATTTGATAAATTTAATCCAAATAAACACATTTATAACCGACTTCAAAAAAAGACAGAGGTTACTCAATTCAAATGTATATATTTTATTTTATATGGATGTTCAGCCATAACTTGGTTGTTTATGAACCGATTTGGTTTATTTCTTTTTTGGTAGATAGGGTATACCGTAATGGTGGTTCCATTTTAATTTCATTGGCATTAAACCATTTAAATTCCTTATCGAGCTCTGTGAAAGGGGGCTAGACGGAAAAAATTCTCACGAAAAGTTGTAACGACACTTTTAGCTATAGTAAGCTATTGTAAGCTGTGCGGCGTGCGCATGTTTCTCTGTCTGTCTCTCTCTCTCTCTCTTATAGAAAGCAAGCCAGATATTTTTTTCATTTCTATTTCGCATTGAACAGTGTGGTGTCGCAACGATTATTTTTGTTGAGTGTATACAGGTTTTTTGTACATAATAAAAAATAATAATAATAATGAATCCTAACAGTTTTTCTGCACAAGTTCCGGATATTGCTGATGGAGTTAGGTAAGTAGAGATTTTATACAGACAATAATAAATGCTTTTGTATTTTTAGCAAGTACGCATTATAACCTCTCTTTATTATTGTGCTAACCAAGTCATACGCATTATAATCTCTCCATTATTGTGTGTTTAGCAAGTGTACGCGTCATAATTTTAATAAATTCAAAAGCAAATCATATTTTAATATTTCAATATCAGAACGTATGTATTTAGCAAGCCGTGCGTGCGTGTTCTAACCTATACACTGTTGTGTTTACGAAGTCGAGAGAGTATATATATATATATATATATATATATATATATATATATATATATATATATATATACACACTCTGTTGTGTTTACAAAGTCCCGCGCATCTATGACGTGTATGAAAGAATAGACAGACAGATACAGTCAAAATCTGTTATAACGACATCGAAGGGACTACTCATATTCAGTCGAAATTATTACAATTCCTTCACTAATTAATCGGAAGGAACTTCGTTCCATCCGGGTGTCCCTTGACACCTCTCAACTTTTTTTGTTAAAAATTGTCTTGTTATTAACGTTTCATTAAAATATTTAGTTTTTCGTTGTAAAAGCATGCTTTACGGACTATTCATGCTGACACGTCTGCTTTGGTAGCTAAAATCAACAGACCGCTTCTTCACACAGACAGTTTCGACGCGTCATGACGCTGCGTTGGATCCGCGTACCGCATCGCTGTGCGTTAATCTTGCGAGACCAAAGCTTCGGCGTGTCGTGTTCTAAGATTAGCCGGTATATATTCAGTGATGAAGCGGGATAATAGGGATCTGTACCCGAATGGGTCGCAAACTCCATGTACCTGGTGATCGTCGATAGATTTTACTGTCCTTATTATTAAATAGAGTTCCGTCACTTTACACTGTAACGGTAAAATTAATAGAGTTGTTTGGCTTTCATCCACCACCTCCTTACTACTATAGAATTATGCGGGCCGGTATTCGATGTCACAGCTATACAGTATCGTCTATTCATTTATTTATAACAACATCAACAAAATTTACATTCCGACAAATTATAAAGATAACCGACAAAAAAACAGACTCTAAACAAATGCAATCTTAATTACAGGAGTTTATGACATTTTGACACACGATTAACAGTTAAAATAATTAACTACTTAAACTTCAACAAATTAATATATCAATATATTCTACATATAGAGATAAATATGTTTATATTTTTCAAGGTTATTGACGAAGACGTCTCTATATCTGAATTTTTAGACTAATCGAATAAAGTAATCGAAGGTAGCAGGAAATCTAAAACTTTGGGCTATCTTGGAAAAGAAAATATTTTGTTATCGATAATGATATAAATGAGCTTAAGATAATAAACTCAAAGCTACGCATAAAATAAAGAAAATATATAACATATAGGCAAATCGTAGAAATCTTGGAATATTCTTAAACGATATTTAAGTGTAGGATCTTTACAGTTATATAACTTGATACAAAACATTTCTGCCGCAGAAGTAAATTACTAAGCTAACAAAAGTTTACATAAAATAAATATGAAACTGTTTATGTAATTGTCTGATAAGATTTTTTATCAACAATTATGTAATAATAACATTTATTATTCTCGAAATTACAGTCAAATAATGTTGTAGAAAAAGAATATTTAAAGACAAAGTGGATAATAGTACAGAAAAATTAAGTTAGCATTAACACACATGCTACACAATTCGTAAGCTTTCATTTTAAATTAATTTATTCTTCAAATCCAGATATTAATACAATTAATTTCATATATAACAATTAAATTGTATTAATAAGTAAAATATTTATTAAAATTATTTTTGTTTATAATGATAATTTTCATAGATCATAATTTTACTTAAAAGTACTTAAGAATATCTTGTTATCATGCGGAAAAAAAGTCGCATCGTGATTAATTCATTTCAAAAGACACAATAAAATTAATTTAAATTAATGCTGGTACCATAAGTTTTTTAATGTAAAATCCACCTTACATCGGAGAGTGGCGAACGAATTATGTTGAATTTTACTGACTAAAAATTGAGCGGTGTCTTAAATACCTCATTCACGAGCATGACGTGTTTGTAATATGAGGCGACGGAGTTCCGCCCGCTTTCGCTCTCAACCGTGGTTCAAACTTTGAACCCCGAACAAGCCGAGAGCAAAAGGTCGGTGTCGATTTTCCGAGATGAAATCGTGATGCATCTTGATATATCCTTCGATAACTATTTTTACCCCCGACACAAAAAGAGGGGTGTTATCAGTTTAACGTGTGTATTGGTATATGTGTGTCTGTCTGTAACATCGTAGCTTACAAACGGCTGGACCGATTTTGATGTAGTATTTTTTTTTAAAAGTGGATTTGATTGATAGTGGTCTAAGCTATCATGCAAGAAAATCTGTTCAGACGTTTGAAGATTATCAGCTATTTTCTAGTTGATAAATAGATGTGAGCATTTTCCACGTGTCTGATAGTATTCTGGTACTTTAATAATACTGGAAAAACCTTGACCTGATACTGCTTCGTCATCTGGAATACATAGGACACTTAACTTCTCAACAATTTACAGAAGTGATATCGTATTTGGGCTCATTGAAATAGTCTCAATTAATAGGGAATCTATATTGGAAGTTTATTAAATTTTCAACTTACCTTGTTGTTATCGTTATTAAGTTATTACATTTATACTTCTTTTGGCACATTTAGAATATATAGGACACTTAACTCCTCAACAATTTATAGAAGTGATATCGTATTTGGGCTCATTTAAATAGTCTCAATTAATAGGGAATCTATATTGGAAGTTTATTAAATTTTCAACTTACCTTGTTGTTATCGTTATTAAGTTATTACATTTATACTTCTTTTGGCACATTTAGAATATATAGGACACTTAACTCCTCAACAATTTATAGAAGTGATATCGTATTTGGGCTCATTGAAATAGTCTCAATTAATAGGGAATCTATATTGGAAGTTTATTAAATTTTCAACTTACCTTGTTGTTATCGTTATTAAGTTATTACATTTATACTTCTTTTGGCACATTTAGAATATATAGGACACTTAACTCCTCAACAATTTATAGAAGTGATATCGTATTTGGGCTCATTGAAATAGTCTCAATTAATAGGGAATCTATATTGGAAGTTTATTAAATTTTCAACTTACCTTGTTGTTATCGTTATTAAGTTATTATATTTATACTTCTTTTGGCACATTTAGAATATATAGGACACTTAACTCCTCAACAATTTACAGAAGTGATATCGTATTTGGGCTCATTGAAATAGTCTCAATTAATAGGGAATCTATATTGGAAGTTTATTAAATTTTCAACTTACCTTGCTGTTATCGTTATTAAGTTATTACATTTATACTTCTTTTGACACGTTTAGTGGAGCGTTCGCATCATATGATGGAAGTGGGATGTGATGATATTAGCCATTCAACCTTTGACTCCCAACGACCCAAAAGCTGTTTTTTTTATAATAACTCGCATTGACGGTACTGTCCCTAATGGCAAGTACGCACAGTACACAATCCGAACATAACGGTGACCACCGAGAGATCTAAATCTATCGGCGGTTACCGCTGTCATCCCGGCCTACATAACTATCTCTTCACGTTACGGTTTAGGGACCCGATGTCGTAAGAAGGAGGGAACACATTAGCCGGGAGAAGGTTCCACAGCTTCACATGACGACAAAGATACGTCATAGAGAACTGACATTTTCAATGTAAATTTAATTTTATACAACAAAAAGACAATAAAATGAATTTAAATTATTAATGATCGAACTTCATCATGTTATTGGCACGCGTGATAAAAATTATGCAGTTAATATTTTTTTGTCACGCCAAAGAAATATAACTTCTTATGTGCGTACACGTACACACAAATTTATTAATGTATTCATGTTTCTTCTCTCACTGGTAACTGGAAGGCATATTTTTATTGTAGTACTACAATGTGTCGGTACTGTTCTTAATGTTAAGCACAGTATAAGTTAACAAACTAAATTATTAAAAAGGAAACAAAAATCCTGACTACAACAAAAACACTTGACTAAAATATTTTTTTCTATTTTTGTTTTTTTTTATTTCCAGTCGTTGTACTTAAATATAATATTATAGCCTATACCACTCCCACAATTAAGATGAATCTATCGACACCTCGTATGCTAAAATGCCAAACAAATAGACATGCATACATATATACGCTCGAAAAACATTACCCTCTTTTTTGCAGTCGGGTAAAAACAATGGCAACCACCAAGAGGTTGGTACCGTAAATCCGGGAATATACACTTTTGAAAAAAATAATTTTAACACTTTTTATGTTGAATATAGTACTTATGAACAAAAAAAAAATATTATTACACCCAAAAAAGTGACTTCAAAATTTTTTTTTATTCAGATAAAGAATACGCCACAAATGCGTGGCATTATGGTCCCGTGACGTTATCATTCAGTTTATATGACAAAGCCGTTTAAGTGACAGTCAAGTAACAAAGAAGGTAACAAGTGAACTGACAAATGTGACAACTCACCGAAGTCAGACAAAAATTTAAACGTTCACATTATATGTATATATATTTACGTGACTCACAAACAAAAATATTAATTTTCCAAATAGAACATTAAATAAATAAACAATTACTTTTTTCATATTTCAGTAATTGTTTTAGGCTTTTTATCTATAGACAGTATTGCTCAATAAGTTACTTTAATTTTTAAACACACAGTCAACTCCCGGTTTGCAAAATTGCAAGTCAACTGCCGGACGCAGCAGTCATGCTGGTCTGAAAGTCTTTCGAAAAGCTAGATATTTATTAGCAATTCCCGAAAAACGCAACAAACCAAAAAAGTCACTTTCTCGGGTTTATCACTATGTGTATGGTGGTCGCAGTTCCCTACCATACACACAGTTTGATTACTGGATATACACAGGCAGATGATATAACTGATGTATGATAGTCGCAATCCATTAGAACGCAACTTTTATATCCCACTGCTTAGCAAAGTATGTTAAAGTTCGGCAGAATGTACTTTCGGAGTAGTAGTTGTCGCCGATAAAAGAGCTGAGAGTTAGCTGGTGCCAAGTTCTATCGTAGTTCCTTTATTTATAGCTGTAATAATGTACATACTTTAATTTATTCATTTACAAAACAATTTATTACTTTCTTTGATATGTGATTTCTAACTTGTTTTATTGTTTGTTAAACATACAAAATTTCAAGTGTGTAGGTCAAATAGTTGTTGACTTATACAGGGGTTTAAAGTAGCTCCAAATGGTTCTTATAAAATGTTTACACATTAACCGGTATGTTGTCCTTTTCTTTCCGAACATGGCCGCCGTATTTAGATTTCATACACGTTTTTAATATCAAATTATTGTTTTTAATAAGAAAATCAAACTAAAGATAATTAAGGATTATAACAATAAACAATACATATTGCAATAAAGAAAAAAGTGTGAATGTGTAGGGTTTCTACCGATATATTTATTTTCATAATAAATCAAACCTCCCATTAATTATATAGGAACGGGGGAATATCGCCACAAATGAAGAGTGTATGTAACGGCTGACGTTGATATATTACCACTATTTATAGAAGAATCACGCTTGTTTTCTATAGAATTCATTTGTCAACGTATTTAACAGATTCCTAACGTATTTAAATTGGATAAAAAGGACCTGGAAACATAATTATTCACTGAAATTATGTGTGTTGTTTTTAATGTGTATTTTTTATACGTTATCGCGTTTGCTTCTAAACAAAATAAGTCAGGCAGGTTTTATTGTCAATAGAATATTACGTGAATGATAATGATGTCTGGAAATAACTATATCTCTGTACATTCACTAAAATAATATAATTATTACCTGTAAACATTATTTATAGGGATGTAACGATATCGATAGGATATATTGACTGATATATCGATATTTTCGATTATTTATTAACATAATTATTTCAAACAATTTGAAAAGCGCACGAAGCAACGATATTGCCCTTTCGTGGGAGGCGAGAAAGCCACACGTGGTATACAATATTGCCATCTTTAGTAAGCTTTGTATTATTTTGTGCCTATTTATTATTAATTTTGAAATGAAATATCAAATATCTACTTATTATTAAAAAATATTATGCATAACTGTTCATAACAATCACCCAAAACTTTACCCTTCGACAAATGTATAAAAATGTTTACGAGCTTAATTCATTATTTACTTTATTTATTACTAAACTTTCAATATCAGTATCGGCAAATTATATACCGTTATATACTTAATTATTGACATATATAAAAAAAAAAATAATACGTAAATTTTTAAACCCGATCGAGTTTCTTGCCGTCTTTTCTCAATCACTGTTGTGTTTTTTGAACCGCTGGTAGCATTTAAACATTTATTTATATGTGCCTTCTTAACGCCTAAATTTCATAAAGTATTTTTGATTTTAAAAACCGCAAGCATATTTTTCGTGTAATATAATTAACGAAATTAATTATGTTTATTACTGAATTGAGGAAATAAATGCTAATTATGTTATTATACTAAGATGTATTGTAAGATTTCTAACGATAATTTCATTAATTTAAGAACCATGTATAATAAGTAATTAATTAAATCTTAAATACATGAATTTAAGTTTAAAAAAATTGGAATTGGTAGTAAAAAGTGTAAAGGCTAAGGAAAAACTCTTAATAGTTTGACAAATATATTTATATATATTTTTAAACTCGGTCGAGTTTTATTTGCTCGTTTTCACAAATATTTTCTAAACTTGTGGAAGCTTTGACATTCAGAATAAAGTAAATTATTTTTGCATTTTATAATTTTTTAACCCTGTATTATAACGTTCGTTTTGGTTTTATTTTGTTTAATATTAATATGAAATGGGCCTTGTAGTGCAGGGATAGTTAACCTCAACTATTACGCCTGGGTTCATGCCACAACGCAGCACGGAAGATGCTCTCTATGATCTGGTGGCGTACGTACGATCGAAGGTAGAGGGGAAGGAGATCGTCATCTTGGTGTCACTGGACATAGAGGGTGCGTTCGATAACGCGTGGTGGCCAGCGCTGAAGTCGCAGCTCGTAGCCAAAGGGTGCCCTAAAAATGTGTACAGCGTGGTTCTGTCGTATCTCGAGGATCGACGTATAGAGCTAAGTTATGCCGGTTGTCAGGTGAGTCGGGAGTCTTCGAAGGGTTGCGTCCAGGGATCTATCGCTGGGCCAACCTTTTGGAACTTGGTACTCGATTCCCTGTTGGTGAAGCTTGAGGTCGCGGGGGTGTACTGTCTGGCCTTTGCAGACAATGTCGTCCTGGTTTTCTCTAGGAGTGAGGCCGGGCCCATGCAGGAATTTGCATGCCGGACCTTGCA
This sequence comes from Saturnia japonica, assembly GCA_033032175.1. Classification (NCBI taxonomy): domain Eukaryota; kingdom Metazoa; phylum Arthropoda; class Insecta; order Lepidoptera; family Saturniidae; genus Saturnia; species Saturnia japonica. The sequence goes on from CM065317.1 coordinate 4,906,536, forward strand.
GACCGTGATGGACTGGGGCGTCGAAAATAAGCTCTCCTTTGCCCCGCATAAGACCAAAGCGATGGTGCTTACAAGGAAGCTTAAGTTCGACGCCCCGGTCCTGTTTATGGGAGGAGTCCGGTTACCTTTGGAGAAGGAGTTCCGCCTGCTGGGCCTGATTTTGGATAATAAGCCCACTTTCGAGGCACACGCCGCTGTTGCCTGTAAGAAGGCCGCTGACATCTATAAGCAGCTGGCGTGTGCAGCGAGGGTGAGCTGGGGCCTGAACTCAGAGATTATCAGGACGATTTATAGCGCTGTAGTAGAACCGATAGTTCTGTATGCCGCTAATGTGTGGGCCCCTCTGCAGGGAAGATCTCGATTAGGAATAGACTAAACTCCCTGCAGAGGGGTTTCGCGAATAAGATCTGTAAGGCTTATCGTACGGTTTCTTTAACATCAGCATTGGTTCTGGCAGACTTGCTTCCGCTTGACCTCCGCGCCCAAGAGGTATACAGGCTGTACTGTGCAAAGAAAGGAGTAGGTCTGGACGAGATCGTGGTCGACCGTGTGTTGGAGCGGCCGGTAAAATTCGCCGACTATCCGCACCCAGTGTATTGTGTTGGCGAACCGTACGAGAGCTTGGAATTCCTTCCTGAGTCCGGCGGCTCCGGGATCTTCACCGAGGGCAGTAAGATCGACGGTGGAGTGGGAGCTGCTGTGACTTGGTTCAAAGAAGGACGTGAAACCAGGTTCTCCACGTTTCGCCTAGAGCCCTTCTGCTCCGTCTTTCAGGCCGAGCTTTATGCGTTGCATAGGGCGGTACAGATGGTGCATAAAGCTGGTGACGGGGAGGTCAGTATTTTCAGTGACTCTAAGTCGTCGCTGGAGATGCTGGCCAATCCAGTCCCGCCTCACCGTCTGGCTCTTGCAGCGCAGACAGCGATTCGAGCTATTAGAGCGGAGGGGCGTACGGTGCACTTGTACTGGGTGCGTGCTCACGTTGGTACGGTTGGAAACAAACGTGCCGACGTGTTGGCGAAGAGGACCGCCCACAAGAAGACCGTGGCCGACTATGATCGATATCCGGTGTCATATGCGAAGAATGTCATACGAGAGGAGACTGTCCTTAAGTGGCAGGCGCGCTACGAATCCTCTGACACGGGTGAGGTAACGCGGGTCTTCTTCCCGAAGGTGGCAGATGCTCACCGGGTGTTGAGGAAGACCAATCTATTACCCGCCCATATCCAAGCTTTCACAGGCCATGGAGGATTTGCGGTGTACCGTACCTGTACCGCTTCAAGATCAAGGGCAGTCCCGCGTGTGAATGCGACCCGGATATTGCCGAAACAATCTACCACCTGATTATAGATTGTCCAAGATTCAGCTCGTCCAGATTCGACCTCGAGTCCAGGTTTGGCCATAAGATTGATAAGGTCACATTGCACACTTTGGTGGCGGACGACCAGATAAGGGGGCACTTCTTAGAATTTATTGAGAAAATAGTTAAAGTCGCCAACAGGAGAAATAAATAAAACCAGATTTATTCTTCTTTGCTTAGTTTAATTTGCCGATTTTTGATTTTCATGTATTCTTTGTATGTCGTGTTATGATATGTGTGGAAATTGTGTCTGTTGATGGACATCTTATTATAATTATTATTATTACTATTTACATTATACCATTTAAAATTTTTACTTTACAAATTTGGGTTAAGTTATTATTGTTATACAAAATTTTACTTTATTTAAATTTATATTTGACATTATTGTATTATGGAAATTATTGTAAGAATTTTGTAACTAGTTATAAAAAAATTTTTTAAATAAATAAATAAATAAGGGATGCATAGGGGTAGGGAAATTGCTGACAAAGTCGGAGGAAAGTGTGTGGGGAAAAAATATTGTAACAAATTATTATATAGCACCATCGTTCTCTGATTTGTGTTAGAGGCTTTTAGGGGGGTGGGGGTTTATTACCCCACCAATAAAAAAAAATAAAAAAAACTTACGCCAAACTCGTGGGTTCGATTTCCGCGCATGTGACTTTTGTGTAACTAGTATAATTGTCACTTGTGTGTCTGGGTGTTAAATATCTATATAATATGTATATTAGCTATATCAGATTTTTGTGATCATAATACTAGCTTTACTTCTTTTGTATAATAATTAAATGGCCGTCTGTAAAAGTATGTAGGCATATTATTATTAATTAGTAAGATATTATTATAAAAATTGTAATATAAGTTGGCATCGTTATGTAACTTATTTTGTTTTCTGGCATCTCTGAGGATGAGAAAAAAAAGACAAATTCATTATTTATCTTTATTTGAATAGGAAACAACGTACGAAAGCAATTTGTTGGCACGCACACGGACACGCATGACAAATTGACAAGACGACAAGCGGTGCCTAGTGGTGGGTCCACACTTGTGACACCGCGTCAGACCTGACTGTGTGGCAACGCTACAAGACTTGTTACTTTCAATGTAAACAGTCTAGGAGTTACTGACACGGTCTCGGAGTTTTTGGCGGAATCTTGAAGTGACATGCTATAGTTTTTGAAATGAAAACTTCTATAAGGTGGTTTGGTTAGGGAGTAAATTCATGTAAGTCGTCATCGACATGGTCACGTGACGTGTTAACGATAAACGGAGTCTTTGTAGCAATATAAACTAAAAATTAAACAAAAAGAAATAAATAAAATAATTATACAATTAATTTGTATCTAAAAATAACAACTGTTTGTTTATAGTTTTCAGTTTTCACTTCTGTCGGCAGTCCTCATAACTGTTTTTTCTTTATTATTTTTTATTTATTTACTGAGGTTTTCATCCTATAATAAGTGATATTAGTGGCTTTTTGCGTGATATAGTTTGGTTTATGCGTATGAGTGAAGTGGATTATAAATATAAACTGAAAGCATGCATTCTGGAATCCCACAAATCTCCCAAAAAAGTTCTAACAAGGGAGCCACCATCTTGTTAGGATACTGAAATCGTCATAAGACAGGACACTATATTCACTTGCTAATGGCAGTAATGGTCATCACTAAAGAGGACTAGTTGCCAAGTTAGGAATAAGAAGAAGAAGACATGGTCTCGAAACATGTCACAGGTGTGTATTATTATAATTTTTTGAAGTGAAAACTTCTTTAGTATCGTTGTGATTTAAAACGTGAGGAAACGAAAAAGCGTCACTAAAGAGATAAATACATACACAAAAAAGATAGGATCTAGCCTGCTTGAGAATAAGATAGAATAGGTCGAATTGGCCTAGCGGTGTAGCGACCTGACTTGTTCGCATTGTTGTATGTATAGTACGAGTGGTCGATAGTCCAAGTCTCGCTTATTAAGGATTAAAAAAAGATTTTCATAAAAAGATTTTTATGGTGTCTAAACATTTCATGTCTATCGCGTGTGAACTGCCCACACATGTGGTTTTTATCATATCTCGTAATTCTTTAGTTTACGGGCGCGCTCCGTGTGAGGGGGGTAGTGTGTAAATTACTTTTTTGGGTCATTAAAAAAGCAAGCCATGTCTTGAATTCATTATAATATTTTCAAGGGCTTGGTCGCAATGAATTCAATACAATAATAAAAATAATGTGACATGACAATGTCTGTTAATAAAGGAAGTAAATCATAATTAATAAAAAGGTTTCACACGGTGCTTAAACTGGTAGGAATATAGCGGTTGAAAGTATACACCCGTATATATGTATGTATATATACAATATCCATCAATAACCCGTGACTTTAACAATAATATCACTCACTGTGTGAACTGGCTTCAACGAGTGACAGACAAAAGTGTACACGTCTTCTAGCTAAGCGGGTAGTATCGAAAATCCTTTGAAAGACTGACTTTAAATGGATTGGTTTGTGACATATGTCATTATTACGTGACAGTATACACATCAGCGTTTAAACACACACCACACACACCGCTCACAGATTTCTACACCGTACAATATTTGCGGGTTATTTCTTATTCGGTCGTTTCTTCCAGTGTTGCCGATTGTCACATAACCGGTCCTGATACGTGCTGCTAACACAGCCCGGAGCGTGCCACGAGGAATGTCACAAATGTGAACCCACCCTAGGACGCGAAACGACACGAGCGACGTGAGCCACGTAAACTATTTCATTTGTCCGACTTATAGCTTGCTGTTACAACACCCCCATTATAAATACGCATCGCACTGTGTTCACTTGCGTGCTTATTTCATTCATTTCATAATGAATTAGTTGTTGAAATACTATGTAAATTTACATACTTTAAAAAAATTAAAATACTTTTATAATAATTCTGTTATGGCTCAAATTAATTTTAACTTTTGTTTTATATGATGTTATCGATTCATAGATTAATTTGTGTGAATATCCTATAATATAAATTAATAAAATAATATTATAATCGCTCTCTACTTTTTATAATTACTTTGGTTGCCTATTTATTAAAAACCATTTTTTTCCTATCACTAATATCCTTTGTTTGACAATGTTTACTAAATTCAGAGCTTATGATATTAAATAAGCTGTCGTAGTTGGTTTTCGGATCTATAATATTGTCTAAAACCTGTTTAATACTATCATTTAAACGATCTAATATAGTTTCTGAAATATGTCAAATCGCTCTCTTACAATCACTGCTAGGTCTATCACAGTTTATTTCAACGTGTTGGCTTTTATGGTCAAATTATTTAGAAGTTAATAAAAATGTTCTCTATACAAGATGCAGTATGGGACATGGTTCTGGTTATTTAATTAAAAAGCGGATCAAATTTAAATTACTTAAATAGCGATGTGAATATAGTGCTCTCAGGTGATGATATTAAATTCACCACAGACTAAAACTTACTCATTAATATTTCCTCCATTGTTTTTAAAACAGTAATATATTTGATGATGGAGGTCTGTAAACACAAAATATAAATAATCCATCCATATCGGCACAAACCACTTCACTATTGAGTGACTACATATATCTTTTTGGTCATTAAATTTTAGATTATTATTGGTTAATATGATACAGCCCCCACCGAAAGCGATTGTACAATCATAAACACTAAAAAATGAAAAGTGTGGTATATTAAATATCATATTAGCAAGTTTAAGCCAGGTGTCTGTACACTGTTGGAGAATATATACTAATATTACAAAGAGAAAATGTGAAATTTGTGAGTTTGTGGAAGATAATATTTAGAACTACAAGTTATATTTACAAAACTTCTATTGACTTTCATAGTCTATTTATTGAGAAAGGTTATAGACTATATAACTTCACGCTGCGACTCTAAGAAGTGGAGCAGTAACCATGAATGTCAAGCAATCTGGCAAACTATAGACAAGTACGGAAAGTGACAACAACGATAGGCTACAATTAGGAATCAGTTGGTTACGGTTAGTACCGTGGATCACAGATAGTTTAGAACAAAATAACACCTGCATATTTTTTTTTATCACTCCAAAAATTGGCATTTTATAGTGTTGATTATAAAAGTAGCAAAAAACTGCTACGCCGTAGAGATAAAGTCCTACGTCGTAGCTTACACGCTACAAGTTTTTATTGAACTCAAATTATTTCATATGTTTTATGGTAACAAATACTACATCGTCGAATGAAATATTGCCTTTTTTATATTAAATCCGTAAAATAACTTATACTTCAGCTGATAATAAAATAATAAAATTCGAGAATGGAACTCTACTATAGGTAAGCATGGAACGCTTCACTGTTTTCTAGTTACATATAATATCAGCCTGTAAGTGTCCCACTGTTGGGCAAAGGCATCTTCCCAGAGGAAGGTACGATCTTAATCGCCACGTCAACCCACGATGTATTGGCGATTTCAAACACTGAGAAATCCATAGTTTTATCTACATTTTAAACGCTAAGAAATCAACAGTTCTGTCTACATTTTTCCCACATACTATGATACTAAAAGAATAATTCATAAGCGTTCTGTTCTGTTCGTTCGTAATGTTTTCCTTCACCCACAGCCGATAGCGTTACCAATTTAAGAAGATTTAAGAAAAAAGGTTAAATCTGTGATATCCATGATAAAATTATAACACCACTCTTTGTGGAGAGTTAAAAAAAAAGAAGTAAGAAAAAGTTTCATTGTTAGCTTTGTTACAGCTATTAAAACAACAATATGTTTTTAGTTGAGCTTCTAATTCGAGCTCAAAATATACAAAAATTTGAATACAATTAACCCCTGTCTATTTAAAATACAGGTTAAGTAAAGCCAACAGAATATATTTGCATGATTTTTATATGATCGCGGTAAGCCGTTCTACACACAGTATGTGACATTATATTTTGTAGGCCAGTACGTTCAGTTGAAGGTAGAAAAATAAATCCTTTGTGACAGTCGCGTTTGAGCGCGTCGGCCGCGGCTTGGCAACGATATGGACATCCTGTGCACAGGGATGCCAAGGGAATATTCCTGTGTATTATTATTTTATTCAAATGTTATCAATGGCTGTAATTATATTTCAAAATATTATATTTAAAACACGATGAAGCACATTAACGACATTGAAAAGTATGAGTATTAGTAAAAAACTTTAAATCTAAGAAGAGATTTCGCGTCTTTGAGTGTATTCTGCTGTTTGTATAATGGGTTTTGTTCCGAGGAGTTGTTCAATATGATGCCAGCAAATACTTTCTACCATCACACCGCTCACCATCGCGGCATCGGCAAGAATTTCATACACACACTGTTGCGGACAGCGAGCGGGGCGAGCGAATAACGATAGTCTAATAGTATAGAATGAACAAGTAAATGAAATAATATGTGTTAGGAATAAGGTTTATAAATACGTGTTAGGAATAGATATAATAATATGAACTGAATATGTGTATTTTAAAACGATTAGAATAAGAATATAGCTAGTTGTAAGTTTAAATGTATAAATTTCACTAGTTGTAAGGATGAACCATGCCAGACTCGGAACATCTGGCATGGTGACTCATGGTACTGCCGAGAGCGCGCACACAGGGCGTGCGCGCTCATTGGCTGAGCGACGCCCCGCACGGAATCCATCGCACTACCGGTTGCGAGGCAAAGGGCGAGGTTAAATATAGCGGAGAGGGCGGCAGTACTGCGATCAGTTCGAGAAACACTACAACAACAGCAAGCAGCGAATCTGCGATCAGTTCGAGAAACACAACACCAGCAACAGCAAGCAGCGAATCTACAAGCAAACTACAGTCAAGAACGTTATTAAGAAACCACATTGTTACTACGAACTACTGTAACTTTGTAAGAAACAAGAATAAAACAAGCGCTATTAATTTAGCACACATTAAAATATTGTGGACGTCTTTTATTCACAATACACACCTTGAAGCCTAAATGGTCGCGGACAAGAGAGGAGTGAACAGATTTTTAAAGATTTGAGAACGCATATGAAATGCTTTTCTTACTTTGCATGCTGTTTGAACGCAAAGGCTTTAGTGACCACTTACAATCAGTAGGACCAGAACCGTACACTTGTTTGCCACTGTTGTGATATAAAAAAATACTTTAAACAAAAAATGAGCTACAGGAAAAGTGGTGAAGGCGAGAAGGTAGCTTTGATTCATTGACCAATTAAATACATGTTTTATTATCCAAGTGGAACAACCATTAATAAAATTTGCTAATAACGAAAATACAGTGTTTTCTCATGACATGTACTTATGAAATTTGATATTAGATCAATTCTACCGTGCGAATATCTCGTGTTTTATCAATATGGAATGGAAATTGAACAGTTACTGGCATGTTAGTTAATAGTTTATTAACAGGTGACGCCTTCTAAATGTTATTTGAACATATTTTTGCTATCAATAGACGGCATTTCTAAGAAAAAGTATTTTAATAAATTTAGGTATAACATTCTTTTTAAACTGTATGACTATTTTTGTCAACAGCGGAAAACTTAGGCTTAAAATGATATTTAATTAATTATTTTTGGTAAATAATTAAAGCATATTATATTGCATTGCCACGAAAAACACGAGTCTAAATGTATTTTTAAACATCATATACTTGTGACAACCCGAAGAACACATGCATGTGACGTGGCAGTTGACTGCGGTTAACCACCTGACTGCTATTGGCACTTATAATACGAACCGTACCGTCTCCACGTTACCGCACTGCACTCGACATCAGGGTAAATAATGAAAAGTGCTTCTTCTTTACCCAAAACTCCTAGTAAAAGATACAGAATAAAATGTTTCGTAAAGTAAAAAAGAATGTAAATACAATATTGTGTGATTTATAAGACTAATCCTAAACGATGCTTAATTTTTGATAGATTTATTATTCATTTTTATTATACTTTTTTTTTTACAAAGGTGGCAAACAAGCTTACGGCCGCTCTGATGGTATCACTAGCCTAACCCTTTCATTCAGCACCATCACCTTCAGCCCTTAATCGTCCTCTGACCTGTCTTCTTGTACGTCACACATCCCGATCCTGAGATAATCTCATCTATGTTTTACCCGCTATTTCTTCAATATCGTCAATACAATGAGCTGGTGGGGCGTATGACTCCCTCTTTATGTTGTTTTTATCCACCAATCCTGACGGATTTAGTCCACCTAAGTACAGAGCAACGTGCAATATAAAATCCTTTCATGACATTATTTTAATTTTAAAGTGATATCTAATTCGTTAAAACCCTACCAAATCGATAGCATCATAAATATTTGACGTGTATCCAAACATTGAATTACAAGTTAAAACAATGAGTGACAAAAACGAGGTCACGGTTACTATAGGATTTAAGGGTATTAGGTTAGTTAAATTAGGTGGAAAAGACCTTAACACTGTAGCGTAGAGTTGGTTGACAGTTTGGGGTTGATTAATGCGTTTCACATCTGCCGACGCTGTAAAAGCGTACATCAAAGTCTTAACGTGCAGTTTTCGATAAAGTATTGAACTAAATTATTAGATTATGAATGATGAAGTATAACTAAATAAAAAAACTAAATTGTTAAAAACAAAATAAAAAAGTTAAACAAAGCTAATCATATTATATGAATTCTTGTTTGAGGAATGTAAAGTGCGCAATGGATTGTCTTTATTTTATTTAATATTTACTCTAACGAACAAAGAAATATACTATTTATGGTATACTACTACGATTTGACATACTAAATCTTTAACTTGTATAACATACTTGTTTATATCATATAACTCCGAACCTAAACCACAAGCACTCTGACCAGACAGTGCGCAGTTACTACACATATTTTTCGCGCAAGAACATTAAACCGCTAACACAATATCTCTTTCAAACTACATAGTCCCTACACTAACTATATAAATAAGATTATACAAGTTTGCCTTTGTGCGTGAACAACACAAAAATCATTAGATAGATTTTGATCTTTTAAAAAAATACTATCACGATATCTTCATTCAGTGAAAAGTTATTAGAGTTTTAAAAAACTACGATCTAGCGATGTGTTGGTTTCTTGCAAGTGGGGATTATATTATATGGTATGGATTAACGCGAATGAAGTCGCAGGCGGTTGCTAGTTATAACACAAAAAAAAAACCATTTGAAATGTTAGGTAGGTATTGCAGACGGGAACCTTTCTCGTTCTGTCATAAACCAGTGGCGGTCCACATTCAGTATTAAAGCGACGTAGTACAATCACTTCTCGACTGGATTGCTAACACAATGCAAATGTTGATAAATTCGTTACAGTGAATATCTTTCACAATACCTAACACTATAAATAAAATACCACTGGACATTAGAGATTCAATAAATAGTAAAATTGATTGGAGAACTCATATTTCCAAGGTTAGTCAGAAAGTGATCGGTACTCTAAAGTCTTTTTATCGCCTGAAAATTTTTCTCCCAGTTAAAACAAAAACCATGCTAGTGCAATCTATAATATTTCCTATAATTGACTATGGTGATGTGTGCTTTTACGATCTGATCCTTACAAACTTGACAGATTACTCAACAATTGCATTCGATTTGTTTTTAATCTTCGTAAGTATGACCATGTATCGAGCCATCGTTCAGAGCTTAATTGGTTGCCCATACGCCAGCGTCGGAGTTTGCGGGCTCTGACAACTCTGTATTCTATTCTATTTTCTCCCAACACTCCCTCTTACTTAACTCCACATTTTCAGTTTTTATACTCTAATCATGACCTTAACCTTCGCTCTTCTAATAATCTTATTCTTTGCTGTCCTGTCCATACTTCCGGTCTAGTACATTCATCTTTCTATATCCAATCTATTCTCCTATGGAATGCGCTTCCTTATGAAATCAGGATGTCATCTAATCGTTTCAGTTTTAAAATCAAGGTACGTCGGCTTTACCAGTGTCATTTAGCAGAATTATCTGGTTAATGCTGTATTTAGAACTTAATGTTGACTAATTATATTTTTATTTATTGTATTGATATTAATGTATGATGTTGTTATGTGTATGTATTGTATATGTGTAGTATATATGTATTATATATGTCTTGTATATATTGTTTTGGTGTTGATATTTTTTATTTATATATTGTGATATTAAATTGGTTAAACATAATTTCAAAAAACCCCCTTACCTTTTACACCTACCAACATTTATCTCTGCATCACCTAATGGTTGACTGGCAGAGAATGCCTTAGGCATTAAGTCCGCCATTGCGTATTTAACGCATAGTGTGTAAATAAATAAATAAATAAAAACATTATATACAAACTTAAAGATTACTAACTACATCAACTCTATTGTATAAGTGTATTAAATTAAAATGAACTATTAACTGAACGTTAGACTTAATATTATACATAATATATATTACAAACAGCAACGCGAAGAATAAAACTACAGGTCATGGCATGCTAAAACAAACCCCAGATGTTTAATAGGATGCTTTTAACAAAAGGTTGTAAATAAATTTATTAGTGAAATAAATAAATAATAGATTATTTTAGGTTAGTTTTTTTCTAGTTTAGCCAGTAATATATACCTACAGGTGCTGAGAGGCTTGTAAGCCGTAAGCTGGCATGACAGCAACAACCGTCGATGGATTGCTGACCTTTTCGTGGTCACCATTATTGTACAACTCTTACTATCAGGCATAAAGCTTTGACTGTTATATTTTTGTCTAACGCTAGTTTTCAATTCCAAGTCTTAGTACTAGAAAAAACTTAATAAAACTTATTCTAACTTAACTATCTACAAGAGTTCTAATTGATATTACCATAAGATAATTAATAATTTTCTAAGTAAAATTTTATCTACCGAGGCTTCAACTTTGAATAATCCTATTAAAATAGAGTTATGAAACTACCCACGGTCAGGAATACTAAAGTTCCTATTATATCTATTTTATGTAATTTAATTCAACTTGTTTAAAATGTAACATTTACGAGTGATTCCAATAAACCAAAATAGTCACGTGAACTACTTTTAAAAACTCATTGTACCTAGTCCTCATTCAAAAGCTTTTTCATCCCATTGACGGTAACAATATATAATACACTTATTTTGGGTCTGATTAAATCTTACAATATTGAATTGACATATTCATTTCTATTATAAACATCTCATTTATAGAAAACGATGTAGCCGATTTTAAGCATATTGCACACACGTAGGCCTGTGGAAGGCATAGTCTCCAGCTGTAAACAGCAAATTACAATTCACAAACACACAAAAATGGCGCTAGTGTAGTAAGAAGGAATGATACTTTTTCATGATTTTATAGTTTACTAACTGACTCGCGCAACTTCGCCTGCAGCACATAATGGAAGCTCTCAAAATAAAATAAAAATTCCCTGTTCTTGCAACATTTTTGATTGAAGCTCCACTCCTATTGGTCGTAGTATGATGATATATAGTATATAGCCTTCCTCGATAAATGGACTAATCAAGGCTAAAATAATTTTTCCATTCGAACCAGTACTTCTTAAGATTAACGCGTTCAACCAAACATATAAACAAACAAACTCTTCAGCTTTATAATATTAGTATAGACACTGTTGTAAAACTTAAAAAATAATTAGAATTTCATATTTGGACAATATTAAAGTGCATATTTAAATAGAGTTGTGCGTTGTTCTATTTACAGTCACGATTTTTAAGTAAGTACGGTATTTCACTTTGATGAATCCAAATGTGTAGGTAGTGGAGCATGTATACACTGAATAATTGAAACTTTAGCAACGTAATCATTTAACAAACATAATGATCGTTAGCATGATAACAGCATCAGCTCGGGGACTGACGAAATTATCTATCCAAGATTATCATGAATTATTCCTCGCCTGTTTAATTACGCACGACCGGTCTAGACTTACTTCTCATTAATAATGCTACACCCTTTGAAGTACTTATCTGGGTCCAAACCGAAAACTTATTCAAATTATTAGTTACTTCAACAACTAAATTTAAATTATATGAACTGGGTATTTTTCTTATGCATATTTTAAAGGGTTAAGGATAATTAACCCGCCCACTTACTGGTAGTTTGGTGGGTGAAAATGAGTCATCTAATTATAACTGCGGTTTTTGGTTTTAATTTTTTATCTGATCTCGCTACGTGGCATGGAGTGAAATTGTATTACAGATTTATATACAAAATTGTAAATGACAGATAGATTAGTAACGGTATTTTTTTGTATATAACTTATAATTTATTATTATAAAAATAACTGCTGATTATTGCCGATTTCATATTTATTAACATACATTACAAGGAACATAATTATGAATATTCCTCGGTGTTTTTGCTAAACAGACTATGTAACTATGAACTAATTTTACAGGAGAGAGAAAAACTGTTTTTAACGATTCGATAAGAGACATGCGTATATGAGTGGGTGTTAAGCCAGTTGTTTCGTAAATGAATTGAAGAACGCATTCTATCTCATTCTTGTTTATAAATGCTCGCGCTGCTTTGTTCTCCTCAAGATTGGAATATTTCCTGGAACACATAAGCATGTAAGCAAATAGCTGAATAACTCCGAATCATTTAGAGGGAATAATAGACCGACATGTGATGTCATTTGTTTTTTTCTCCCGGGAAAGGGCGCTCCTCGAGCTGTACAGCTCAGCCGAACGCATTAAGAGAATGGCAGCTTTTGTGGGGAATTTCATTAGTCATTCCCTGCGGTGGGATATCCATCATAGATTCCATCCGCGTCTCACGTACCGCGGATACTTCCGAGACAAATATGTCCGGGATGGGGTTGAATTTTCAATTGGAGCATCCATTAATTATTTGTTCATTGAGTATTAGGGATTGTTTCGTAAATGAGATGGTTTAATGTGGCGTAGGCTTGTTTGTTCGACAATTATTTATCAGCTGATAACTTAATTTATACTTATCAATGTACGTGGAAATCTTTAGTTTAGAGTTTGAAAATAGTTCTAGTTGTTTATTTTACATAAGTGGAAATATAAATAAAGTTTAATAAGCTAATTTTATCTATAGTTTAAAAAAATATCTACGCTTGTACTCCCACCTTTATTTGTGTGAATACGATAATTCACAAAGGTTAGTATAATATGAGTAAAATATAGATTAGTCTCGTTAGCCTAGTGGTCGTAAGTGCGACTGTTATGAGCGAGGTCCCTGGGTTCGAATCCCAGGTCGAGCTAAGTGTTATTGGGTTTTTCCTATGAAATTCTCAGTAGCAGCTCTTAGTTTGGTTTCGTGCCCGATTAATGGCAATAGGCTCGCCCCTATTACACGGGACCTAAAAACATACTCGGCGAACTGAGGGTGTACATTAGTACGCGACTGCCTAACTAACCCTTCGGGTAATACAGGCGTGATGGTATGTTATGTTATGTTAAATATAGATTATTATTAATATTTAACCATTTATGTAATTATTTGGATTATTATTGTACTATTAAGTATTTTCGGTTTCGTTTAGGAGCAGGCGCTAACAATTTCGTTCTAGGGTCGATTTATCAATCGTTAGATAACTTTATATGGAGAATAATTTTAACGTTTTGACAGATAACTTATTATAATCTGTCAAAATTTTAAAATATTTTTAAAATAAAGTTATCTGTTGATTTAAAAATCGGCCCTTATAAAAAGAAGATAGACAGATAACCTTTATTTGACATATACAAAATGAATATGAAAAAAAAATGAGAGACTTCACCGGACAGTCTTCTGTTGTTGCTACCATGCCAGCCTACAAGCCTCTAGACAGTTGGATAAACACTGACTTATCGTGAAATGCGACAAATCAAAAAAGAGTCCCGGTTAAAGTTAAGATTTTGTCAATGTTCAGAAATAGAGATAAATTAGTCGTACCGTGTTTTAGTCTAAGTAGGTCGAAAAAAGTTTTTTAGGTAGTAGTGTCAGGTTTTATAATAAGATCCTGGAGCACATTACTGATTTGCCAGACAACAAGTTCAAAACCATGTCAGGCAGGCTTTACTGTAAAAAGGTTATTATAGGGTGGAGCATATAAATTTATATGAATTATATTTATTTTCATTTTATATGAATGATAATAATGTCTGGAAGTAACTCCCTCTCTGTGTACCCACTAAATTATTATTATTATTACTGTGTTATGTTAACACTTTTGAATAATTGAAAAAAAAAAAAACCCGATCGAGTATCATATCGGTTCTTCTCGACGAGTGGGATGTTTTCCGAACCGGCAGTAGTGTTTTGACATTCATAAGTGCCTAAATTGAATAAAGATTTTTTTAATTTTGATTTTTTGACTGTGACAGGTTTATATCTATTAAAATGGTTGTCTATGTGGTACCAATCCCTACCAACCCGCTTGTTTACTGGATATACAACAGCTGATGTCGTAATGAGATAAACCTAAATGTGCCATTATGGTGGGTGTTACTCCTGGTGTACGGTGGTCACAATAATCGTGTATGTCAGAGCCAAGCGAGGGTTTTCGCGATAAGGATAAATTTTAACCAAAACTCAACCACTTTGTTTTAAATCCGGTTTAATTTTTATCTCAATCTCTATACAGAACTATAGAACGGAATTGTTGTACGGAACTATGTAAATACTAATTAAATATTAGCCTCAGAAAATTATAATATGTCTAATAATATTTAACAATAATTTAATATGAAATTATTACATTGATTATTTATATTTCTGAAGTACTATATTGTATCAATAGGTAGGCATTATAACAGGTGCACCCACATGTACTACGTCCCAGCAAATTACTTCGTACAGACAAAAAAATAATGTTTATTATAATTTGCTTACTAGAATAAAAAAGTGATCTATTTATTTGTCTTGACGTAAACAAATTCATCGTTATCATCGAACATAATCTTGCTAAACGACTTCCCGCTATCATTCAGAATATCCGCCGCCGCCGAGAGTGCCACGGAAACCAATAAAAATCTCAATAATCCGCACAGAGCTTTACGGACGAGGCTCAACGACTTTATGTCGACATCTTTTTCAGCAAAACACACATTTATCGTTTCATATATACGTATAATAATATTAAGGATGAAGAAAACTTTATAGATTGTTTCATATGACGCAAATACTGTTGCGCAAATAAAAATATAATTTCATCATTTAATGGCGTAGGCGTACTCCACTACATCTAATAAAACTATAAAACACTTCATAGGGAAAACTAGAACTTGTTTATCTATGCATATTTAATTACTTGTCCTGACTGACTGATTCATCAACGCTCAGACCAAACTACTAGGCCTAAGAACCTTGAAAATTTGCATGCGATTTCCTTTTAAACTATGAGTGAACGAACACTAAGGAAGGATTTTTGGAAATTCAATTTCTAGTATTCTCCTCATAGTATTTTTTTCAAATATCTTTAATGTACAGTTTGCAGTTATTTACATCCCATAATTTTATTTTTACTCATATTGTTGACAATTTATATGCCGTATCTATTTAGAAGTGGCATGCAGTTATTCTAAGATACAATTTCTAATGCATTATTAATGATTCTTATAGCCTCTCAATTATAGTATGAAATACTTTTTTGCTCTTGCTGAAATTGTTTTTTTTTTGCCATTTCTATTAGTATATTTAAATTTTTTATACTCTATAAATCGACCGATGACATAAGCATTCTGTGTACAAAATTTCATAGGAATCGGTAAAGCCGTTTTTGAGTTAAATCCGGACATACAAACAGACAACTTCGTGAGAGCTATAATCTAATAACGAAGCTTTCATTTAAATGAAATTCCACTACAAAATTCAAAATATAAAGGTTCATTTGAGCGTAACTAATTGTATTGTTAAAGCACCTTTGTTTTGATGAAACTTTTTACTTAACAAGTAATACATATTAAAACATTATAAAACTTCATATTTTATACTTAATTAAGCATGTAAATCAAATATGTGTGCAACTTATTTTAATGCAATAAATTATTAATTAAAGTTACTGCATATAGGTACACAGTTATTATTATCAGAGTGACAGTGATTCTCTTTTGTTTTGTCACATTTCGGGATGTTTATTCAGTTACCGACATTGTATGAGACATACATAGAAACTTTTGTAATGTAGTCAGCTCGCAACATTGTGTTTAACGGTCACAGCTTGACTGAAAGACAGCACGCGTCTCAGATATGTAACTTTTATATAAAATTTAATACAGTTCATTATCATAATGCTCTTATATGGCTTTATTTAAACTAATATATATATTTAAATATACAAACTTTATAAACACTTTAGACCACTAGACCACTGCCGTGCCGTATCCGCGACTGGACAACATCTGATTTGTCGAGAGGCCCTACGAACGTATTTATTTCACGGTTTGCTTGTCAAAACGGCTTGTCATTGGTGGGGAGGCGCATTAGTCTATTAGACAACTGTACCGGAAGTCAATGTAAAAATCTAAACAATTTAAAATAATATTTCTCTGACACATATATAAAACCAGCGAGCCAACAGATATTTCGGTGTAACCGTTGTCTTTGCCAAGCAACTATAAAAAAACATATTACTGTTTACATATTATATTACTAGGTATACACCACGGTTTCAATTGTATTAAATTTATTCGAGCAACACTCATTACGGTGCCGTTACCAACTAATCCGTGTAGCCTATCGTTGTTTTGACTTCCCATTGTTGTCTACAGCTTGCCAGATCGCAGGGAGTTACTGCTCCGCTCCTTAGGGTCCTAACGTAAAATGACAAGCCTACAATTACTTTCTTTTTTAACGTGGGGAAACCTGTCGTGGGTACACACGCGCCTGGGCGACGAGTCTCACATGAGACTCTTACTCACTAAAACTTCACGGTGTACCTCCACCGCCGTAATGGGGCGACGCGGGTTCGCGGTTGCATTCAAACACGTCACCCTGGCAGCCGGCCAAACTACTACCGCTGGGCCACCGCAAAAAGGAGCCAGTTTGGTACAACACTAACTATCTCCCACAGCCGCAGAGCCTGTGCAATGGAAAGACCGGTCCCCCGAGGCGTCTTCCCTCATTCCGCTAGGGTGGCGGGAGTTGGCGAATGAATCGCCTCCTCCTGGCGCCCGTTCGTCTTTGGCGGAGAGGGCCGCTCAGAGGATCGTCTTCGCTTGCCCTCTCCGCAGCCTCTTTCTGCGACATTACTTCCTCGCAGAAGGAGGCCATCGCCTCCCACGACCTCTCGCTGCCGAGCATGGCGCGAACCACACTCGGCAGTGAGAAGTCACCTCCTACCACCGCGGTCAGAGCCCAGCGCTGGCTCTCCCACGCAGCATACTCCGATAGAGTCCGATAGATTCGAATTCGAGATAGTGTCGAAACGTGAGAGAGCCCCGGTTCCCCCCCATCAAGCCTACAAATAATACAATAACATTTCCCAAGGCGTTCAGATTTTACGATGTTTTCCTTCACCGTCAGCAAATAAGCGTTATCAATTCGAATGAGTAAATACGTGTGAATTACAAAAAAAATATTTATTAACATCGGGACCTGAGTCTATGGATATCGTATGAATATTCCGCCGGTCTAAACCACTCGACTACTATGGTGATAATCGTATAAATAATCCGCCGAACTAAACCACTTGACCACTATGCTGACATCGTATGAGTATTCCGTGACATATGGTACAAGTGAACACATTACTCACTATTATTACAATGCGTCAACGTTCCAAACAATATACAATGCATTAGAGTAAACCAGACTTGTTAAAAGACAAGATATAATTATTAAAACGGTAACAAATAAAACCCGACTCCAACAAAAACACTTGACAAAAAAACTATTTTCGCTTTTTATTTCATACCCAGACGTCGTACTTAAATATTATATAGCCTAAGTCACTTCCGCAATTAACACGAATTTAACGAGACCTCGTATGATCCAAGCTAAAATCCATTAAAGGATTAGGCAGAGGTGTACTAACACCCACAGTTCACCGGGTATGTTTTATAGATCCCATGTAACATGCCATTAATCGAATTCATTCATTGAAACCCCCAATAACACTTCGACTTGGGAATCGAACCCAGGAAATCGAGCATAGCAGTCGCGCTTACGACCAATAGACTAATGAGGCTAAGCTATGCTATAGGAATATACGTTCTTCAATTCAATTAGAAAACAATTTGTTAATTTTTTTGTATGGCGAGCCAGTGATGAAAATCCTACTTTTGAAATTTGGGATTCTAAACATTCAAGTAAGGTTTAAGTTTCTTTATTTAGTGGTCACTAAAATATGACGTACACGAGAGTTAATTTAATTACTAATTTAGTAAATTGTTAATATACTTATGGAGATAAAAACTGTCCTTAAGGTAATAATAGCAATGTCATCAAGTCCAGAGCGAAGCGGACGATTGTAATCTTATAAAAGATCTTACGAGAGAACCCGTAGAGTATTACATAAAAAGAAACCTAATTAATTAATGTTTTCCCTTCAAACAAAAAAAAATATAGTACAAAGTTAAAAAAATAAAGATTTCATAAAATCAAATTCAAAAATAATAAAATGGATTTTAAGCCCTGAGAAAGCAATTATAATTAATATTAACACACAACCACCGGTTCGAAAAACATCCCTGTCATGGAAAAGAACCAGCAAGAAACTCGATAAAGTTTATCAATATTTTTTTTGTGATTTCCTTTTAGAACTGTTTATGTTTGTGACTTTTAGAGGAATCTATTTAATAAGCATATTGCGCGGACGGAGGACTGTGCGATTTGGTGTAGTAAAAGTTTATGTGGAGAAGAAATGAAGAAAGCTAAAATTTAAATATAATAAACCCTTTTGCAAAAAAAAAACCACTTTAGATTTTTTTCTCTACTTCAATGAATATTACAAGAAGTGGAGGTTTTAATAATTTGACGATGTATTTGTATGTCATTTGAAGCATCCTGTCATAATTCCTTATGTTCCAAATTAATTATTTGAAATTAACAAAAGAAATTTAATGATTATTGTAAAATTGCTTTACTAATGGTTTACGAATTGCTAAAACTGTTTTTTTTTGTTGATTACTAAAATTTTAAAACTTTTTAGATATTTTCTTTCTTTCTTTCTTTTTACATTTAATACCACTTTCTGATGTGACTGATAAAGCGATAAGGGCCGGTAAAATTATAGCCCTACTTGAAGAAAGTTGATCGCAAACTTATGTGTCTCAGTGGCTAAGTGTGAGTCGTTCAACTGTCCAGAGGACTTTGCAACGGTATCAAGAGACCGGTTTGGTCAAAATAAGACCACGTTCAGGAAGAAAACGATTTACAGAACCACTAGATGACCGCTTTTTGGTAAGTCAGGCGTTGCGGAATCGTAAGGCGTCAAGTGTGGATCTAAAGAAGAACCTTGGAGAAATAAGAGGTGTAGAAGTTAGCTTGTGGACGGTCAGAAGGAGGCTTTTGGCTGCCAATATCAGCAGTTACTGCGCGGCCGGGGCCCTAAATTACTCCGTGAGCACCGTGTTGCTCAACTTCAGTTTGCTCGAAACTGTGCTTCATGGACTCTGGAGTACTGGAACAAAGTATTGTTTTCTGTGGAAGCTAGAATCTCTTTCTGTGGAGAGGACTGACGCCGGCGAGTGCTGCGAAGACCACGGGAAAGTTTTAAAGTGTGTTTCGAAGATATCACTCCATATGGCGGAGGCTCCGTTATGTTTTGGGCAGCAATTAATTCGACGGAGCGTACGGAGTTAGTTTTCATAGAAAATAGAACATTAAAAGCAAAACGGTACATAACGAAAGTCCTAATACCACATGCACAGCCCACATTGACTGCTCTTGAGGAAGATTCCATTATTATGCACGACAATGCTCGCCCTCACCGTTCTAGCGACGTGAAAGGATTCATGCAAGAAGTTGGGATCCGTTGTTTAGATTGGCCAGCTCGAAGTCCTGATGTCAAACCAAATGAGTATGTCTAAGACGTTCTAAAGGGAGGGATAAGATCAGTGTAACCTGCTCTACAAAACATCAGGGAGCTAAAAAGTGTCATTGCCGAAGAGTGAGAAGGTATTCGTCAAATCATTATTAAAAATATCGTGGAAAGCATGCTTAGAAGGATTCAAACCTTGATTTTGTCAAGAGGAGGTCACACTCGTTATTAGGTTTCTGTTTTTATAACTATATTTAATTTTAAAAACTAAAATGAAATCTTCTTGTCCTTCTTACTGACCACTTCTTATTGTTTGAAACATCAGTTTTATGAACTTCATCGAAAATTCATGAAAAAATTGCCAGGATTCGTTTCACGCATATTAATTAACTGGATTATAAGTATACAGACTATGTCAAACAATTAAATTCAATTTAATTAAGTGAAATCGACTTTAGAGCATAAATCTCCTTAGGTACCCTTTTTTGCAAAGTAGTGTATGTGTTACAAATACATTAAAATAAACTAAATAATACTGTGAATATAACCCTTCTTTTGTTTTTTTTTAACATGGAGAAACCCGTCATGGGTACACACCCGCCCGGGGGGACGAGTGGTTATGTGAAACTCCTCCTCCTCCTACTCACTAAAACTCCACGTTGTACCATCCGCCGCCTCGATGGGGCTCAGTACACCCTAGCTGTCTCCTCCTTCCGCCGAAACTGTGCAATGGGAAGACGGCCCCCCCGACCCGACCTCCTTGGTTCGGTTAGGTAGTATGGCTCTCACCACGCTAGGCAGCGAGAGATCTAGTCCTACCGCCGCGACCAGAACGTGGGGCTGTCCCTCCCAAGCAGCACACTCAGCGAGAGTGTGCTGCGCCGAGTCTTCGATAGCACCGCATTCGTGGCACGCGGCGGTCGGCTCCCTCCGTGCAATCCGGTGCAGGTACCAGCCAAAACACATTGAAAATAACCCTGTCCAGTGCCATTGAACTTAGACCTTTAAAACATTGACAATCGGTGAAAACTGACGGCAAATAATATACTACTATGTCAAAAAAGTACAGGGAAAAGATCAATAATACGTAAAATATTAGTTATTAATTCAAATTTATTTCATCGCCTTCAAAGTATGCTCCTTTAGAAACGATGCACTTACGCCAAGGAATAATCCAATTATCAGAATATATTTTAAACGTTTTTCCCGGAATTGAGTTTAGTTCTCGTTGCGAATTCTTCTTTATGTCTTCTACCGAAACAAAACGTGTGCCACGAAGTGGTTATTTGAGTTTAGGAAAAATAAAGAAGTCGACTGGAGCCATATCTGGTGAATTAGGTAGATGGTCGATGGTATTTGTTGAGTTTTTGGTCAAAAATTCGTTCACAATGTTGGCCTTGTGCTAAGGCGCATTATCGTGGTGCAAAATCCAAAAAAAATCTTTTTACAAATCTGACCTTTTTTATCGAATTTGCTCTCTTAAACGCAGCATAACGCTCAAATAATATATTTTATTTAACGTTTGACCTTCTGGTAAAAATTTGGAGTGCATAACACCGAGATAGTCAAAGAAAACAATCAAGATTACTTTGACTTTTAATCAAATTTGGCGTTTTTTTTTTTTTTGTTTTGGTTCAGTTGGAACGTGCCACTCCGAAGGTTGTTGACTAGTTTGCATATCAAACCAGTAAACCCACGTCTCTTCACCAGTAACAATGTGTTTCATGAATGTTGGGTCGGAATTTACTCGTTCTAGCATGTCTTCAGCGATTCTTATGCGATTGGGTTCTTGAAGTAAATTCAGGTCTTTTGTGCCTAGCCGAGCGGCAACATGTTTCATATCCAAGGGATTATATAAAACGATACGGATTGACTCGTGAGACACAGAAAGATCAGCGGCTTTTCTCTCATACTTGAGGATGAATTGGGATGGATCTATGAGGATTTTCAGTAACTATTTCCTTCACCTTTGCGATGTTAACTTCAGTTAATGATGTTGATAGCCTACCAGGGCGAGGAAAATCTGCCAGCATTTCTCGACCAACTTCGAAGGCTTTGTACCACTTACAAGCACTTTTGAAGTGAAACTTCTTTAGAATCGTTGTGATTTCAAACCGGATGCAACGGAAAAAACGACAGGTAAGAGACGCAAAAGCTAATATGAATAATATACTGTGTAAGGTAAGGGCTACATTCCCATACATTTTTTACTGGTGCTTACGACCGTTTGGAACTGGGTGAAGTTTTTCTCGATTTACTGAAGTTTCACTTCTATCGTTTGTGAATCGCACACACACCTTTTTTGTAATAAAGTCTATTCACTGTAAGCCTTCTGTAATATTTTCAGTGTTTTCGAACACGAAATTCTATTGGCGATACAAATTTTAAGATTGACTCTGTGGGATCCACATACAGCTGTGCATCCGCCGTCTGAAACAAATACGCACTGAGAGGTCAACGGGCGCCTCTCGCACTTTTACAGTGTGAGAGAAGGCCGCGCTATGCGTGACACTCGCGTTAGAGCGAGATGGTTGCACCCGTGTCACCAGTTCAAGCTAACGCATCTTCGGCGGGAAACAGCTATGATTGGGCTGATAGATTGGCCATACTAGTCATATCACACACAATAGATGTGTGGGGGGACCGCTTCAGGGTGTGGCCCTCTTGCGGTGGCCTTCTTCGCCGCCCGTAACGACGGGCGTGTCTTTTCTTGAGATCGCGCGTAGATGTACGCGCGACCTATTGAGTTCTCCTCTTGCAGGATTCATCACGTCCGTAAACGGATGGACGGTCCTCTGCTGTCACTAGTACCCAGCGCCATTTAGGAGGTTCTCCAGTTTCTCAAGGCAGGCGTCCTTAATCTCTGTGTCACCTGGCATGTTGGTGGCGAAGTCTTGCAAGATGCGGATATTCCACACCAGCGAATCCTCGCCTTCCCGACTTGCCACGGTGGGAGTTACGCAGAGTGGTGTTCCCTTGGGTAATTCAGACTGCTTTGGTCGCGTCGGGATTTCTCTGTTAGCGCTACTCATTGGCGTTTCGGGTACAGGCAACAGTTTGACGCCTTGGTTGCCTGCTTCCCTCCTCGTAAGACGTCTGCGAATGGGCCTTGCCCTGCCTCCGCGTTCCACCGGGTCATTGGCCGGCGCCATCAGCGACGAGGGAGCCACCTCTTCCACGGTGGTAAGCAGTGGCAGTGTTCGCCCACTGTGTTCTGGCACTCTCTTTAACGTCCTCGACACTGCGCCTGCCCGCTTATTGCGTAGCTCTGCGCGGTACACAGGGCACCGCGTGCAGTTGGCGGTATGTGCAGCGCCGCAGTTGGCGCAGGTCGGGGGTTCATCTCTGGGCAGTTCGCAGTTCTGTGCGTAGTGTGGGCCCCCGCACCGGATGCAGGCGACCTCCTTATGGCATTTCTGGGAACTGTGTCTAAACTGCTGGCATCTATGGCACTGCGTGAGGCCGGTTTTGCCCCTCCAGGCTTCTATTCACACCCCCTTCATGTACAGCAACTCGTTGATGCTGTAGATTGCCGGGGCTGTCTCTTTGGTCTTCCTGATCGCTACATGGAATATGGGGCATATCGGGCAATATCAGTTGTCCTAGGGCCGCATACTCCAACGCTGTCCTGCCCTCCTTGGACAGCTCTCTCTTGGTCTCCCCGGCCGTCCGTATGCGCGAGTACAGCGCTACCCAACGCTGTAAGTCAACCGTCATGAGTGACGGAGACAAAACATCGCCAGATGGCGCCGCGCTCTGTGCAACAGGCGGTCGGGGAGCCAGCGCCCCGCTAGGGGGGGGGGGAACAATCTTCACCCAGCGAGATCGCGGGTGGCAGGTCCGCGTGTGGCGGAGAGAGGGGTTGCGACTCTCGGCCCGTAGGATGGCTCATTAGTTGAACGTAGGCTTTCTGTTTCCCAGATTCATGGTCCGGTTTAGGCGGCAGTTTCAGTTTCAGTTGGGCTTCTTCGGTGTCCTTGTGGCTAGCAACGGTCTTGGCTTTGTTCTTGTTTTGGCTCTGAAAAGAGCCTTTGTTAGCTGCAGAGCTTTTGGCAGCTATAGGGCCCTTAGAAGGGCCTTTTGAAGGCTTACTGCATGGGAGTGGCGCCATGAAGCAAGTGGCAGTCAACTGGGCGGACCGTGGTGTGAGCTTTTAGGCAGTCACACAGGCGATACGTCGCGGCGGAAACTTCAGTTTGCGCGGACTGTATTCGCGTTGGAGCTCCGAACACCGGCACGGACCGGGCGCTCCGATGGATTGGCGATCGCTTTGGATTACTTTTATAGTGTGCGAGCAGGCCGTGATATGCGCTGGCAACTAGGGGGAGCGAGATGCCTGCAACTAACGTCAGCTCTACAGCTCCATTTTTATGTAGGTGATAAGCACATTTTTCATTGGTCAAACGATTTGGTATTTTAATATAAATATAGGTTTAATTGTTGTAATAAACGAGTATCAATTTGGAAGTGGTATCATTCGTTCACCCCTGAGCTCCCACAACTCTTTGTTCGATGTTTTTGCCCATTATGAAATTCGCAATACACACTAGATATGATCTAACTAAAACAGCACTGTATTATATCTAAACGATAGATAAAACTCAAACTCCGCGCCAAAATGTAAACTGGTGATACCAATTTAACAAAAAAAAAATTTGGAACCATAAACAAATCATCCATTCCCAATACTTTTTTAACTGAATGTATACACTTCGTACAATTTTCAGGATAGGTCATGAGTTCGACCCTGTTCACGATTACGTTCATAAACTATATCATCCTTAACTACATTGTCTTCAGTCTTCTATCGAACTACCCCCCCCCCCCCCCCCACATTTTTATTTCTCAAAGGTTTTTTTTTTTGTTCATGAAAACAAACAGTTAAAATTAGTGCTTTTGTTAAGAATATTTATAATATATATCATAACGAATCTATTCAATCATTCGTCATTTGTTAACAATCTTTTTATCTAACATGACATTTCGTTAGTTAGATTATTCACATCTTACGAAACATTTACACTGTTCAGCTATTACTAGCGCTATAGCATATGCTGAGCTGAGGTCCTTTTTGATCTGAAGTACGGCTTTTGTATGTATAAATGTATAAATTTAATTAGTAATATTTTTATTGTAATCTCTTGTTTAATGTGTTGTGTTAATTATGTCCTTTTTTTTGTGTCAAATAAATGCTCTTTCTTTCTTCCTTATTATAATAAGCCTGAATTTAGATTAAATATTATGAAACGTTGCTGCTCTGTTCTCCATCTCTCTAATATACTGAAATTAATCAATTAGACACTCCTGTATAGATGTGACAAATACAATATATATCTAACACATTCAAGACAGACGTTACGAATCAGGACTTGTGAAACGACTAATCAATCCATCGCGTTGTAAGATCTGTTAATTAGCTAAATGCACGCTACGTTGTTTGCTATAGAAAACCTATTTAATAATTATTATCCACTTTTATCTCTTGTATTGAATTGATGTTTATTTCAAACATCAATTATACTGTAAATTAGCAAGTCTTTATTACCACTGTCAGATTATTTTGTTTGCAATGGTTAATGAAGTACCACGTATTCCTCGCGAAGCACTAATGAATGAGTCCCAGAAATTTAATATCTTAACTTTTGCCTCCCCAATATATCCTCGATAATTTAATATATATCCTGAAAAAACGTACCAAGTGTCGATTGAGATGATTCGTCTATAATAAAATGAACACATTGTGGGGATACGAACCGAAGTCGAACAATGCGGTGTCCGTACACTCCATTGAGCTACCATTATTTTTTACAATTTATCTTGTAGTCTTTAACGAGTCTGCCACGATTTTCACACTGCCTCGTTAAACCGTAATTTCTTTGTTTCTTCTTCAGCCAGACCGTGTGCTAGCAAGACTGGCTTACTTAAGGAACTTTTCAGTGAACACGTGACATTACTTTGATATCTCATTCGCATCATATGTGTCATATATACATAAATATTACACATATGACGTGAGAATGTCATATACAGATCTATTGTTCACTGGTGCACAAAATCAAAACTATAGTTTACTTATCATACTAATTGAATTTTTTATAGTAATCTAATTGCACTTCAAAACTGAAACGTTTGCGAAGCCTGTACAAACAATTTTGTTCTCCATAAACACTTCAATCTATCAGCTCACCTCGATCTAACCCAAATAAAAAGCCGGTAGCACAATCAAGCATTATCCCAACAATTCTCGAAGCACTATACTAAACTGCATGCAATCCAAACACTCATGTTTTTCGTCTACATATAACGGAACCCTCCATTAGATCCGCTCGCAGAGCAGACGGGGCCCAGGCGTTTTTTGCCCCGTCCGCCTATCCCTATAAATCTTCGTAAGTGGATCGTTAGTCGCTTTGGTCAATTCACGTCTGGCTCTTACGTAGAGATTTTTTATTCATGCCTCACATAGATAGTTAGTGTTAGATTTTGTGAATTATTGCACTGGTTTATTGTGTTTGTAGATTATTTCATACTTGTTTGGAGGTTTACCAGTCTGGAGATAGCAGTCTGATGACGCTACACTTGCATTAGCCTGCGACTTTGTTCCAGTTGTCTTGGAAATGAAACTACTCGTACGTTCCCTACTGTCATGAAGTTGTACTCATACACAGCATTTGTGAGTATGCGCATTGCAATTCAGTAAAATGTCGTCGCAATCGGATGAATATTTTATAATTGTATACAAACAAACAAACATTATTTTATTTATATATTTATTTAACCATCAATCATACAAATATATTCTAAATGTTAATACAGACTATAAACTATAATTACATATATCAAAATTCCACAAATTCGCTACAGTAGTTTCTGCGTGATTGGCGTACATGTTAACAACATAGAGACAGACAAAACTTTCTAAAATTTCAAATTATATCTGTCCATGATTCTAAACACCCCTGTACTATTTTTTCTCAAATATCTTTAATGTATAGGTTTTGACTCTTTACTGTTTAATTATAAGTCAATATCACCGTTGATTCTTCGTCATAATTAATTATTCCAACATTACTAAAGCTTATGTTCCCCGCGATTAACAAAACATAGACAAATCATGATACGCTCACATTAAAAAGCTTTTTCATTTTGTACCTAAATAATGTTTGTGTACCTAATTAATAATAGATAAATTTTAATCCTATTGGATTTGAGCAGACTAGCGCTTCATCAGTGGATGTATCCCCTATTAATATTATTATAAATTCTAACGTCTAGTAAGTTTAAGTAAGTAACTAACAAGTTCAAAACAAAAGGATCTTATTAAGTCCTGCCTCAGTAGCATGTTAGCATTTGTTACAATTAAATAAGAGAATATCAATGACGTTTTATAAACAGACGCGTTACATTCTCACTTTATGCAATTTGAACACGGTACAAATTTTATTATCGGCATGTTGAAACAAAAGAGATAGGAAATCACAGCGTAGTGGGGAAACTCTGTTGTCAAAAAAGGATAAAACTTTCTTCTCGCTCACGCCGGTATCAAGCCGAAAGTGAACTGAAGGCAGCTGCCCACCATTCACGATGTCATGTAAAGATCGTCAATGCCGTATCTACTTATAAAATTACATTGCAGAGTATTCATTTTTTACTCAAATTATATATTTAATAACATAATCTAAATAAAAAAGGAAACTGTGAATGACTGACTGATCTATCAACACTGAGCTCAAACATTTGAACAGATTGGGTTGAAAGTTGGCACACGGATAGTTATCATGAAGTAGGCATCGCCGCTAAGAATGGATTGTTAAAAATTCCACCGCTTAGGAGGTGTATAACAGGGGTTTAAAAATTGTACAGATTTTTTTTTAACACTGGTGTAACCGTGAGTCATAGCTTGTCATAACAAATAAAGCGATATATTTTATTCTTCAACATTTGCTATATTTAAAAAAATATACCCCCTATTGATTATTCCACAAAACAGGTAGAAAAAATAGAACAAAATACCTCGTGCGGAAAAACTCGAAACTTTTAATTGAATTTCGGCCGCAACTTTATAAATTAATGATGGCTTCCGATAAATCATTACGAACTCTATTATACATACTTTTCAAGTGTTTTATTTCGTAACCTATTTTACTAATTTACCACTTATATCACCGGCCTTATTGAAAGTCTTTTCAATATTTTCAAACCAACTGATTTCTTGATGATGACGGTTTTTAATAATTACAAGTAGTTTATAAAACTTTTATAAATATTCTGGGATCAGAGAACTCTCCTGTGTAGTACAGAAAATAGTACTAATAAGGAAAACCTGTCAAGATCAAACAAAATTAAATCTTAAAATCTATTATTTTTTCAAACGAAAACCTTTTGGCTTAGTTAACGTTCACAATATCTTCATCGAACTTTATTTACCTATAATCATATTAAGCACAATAATAATTTATTTTCTACCAAGGTCTTTAATGCTAACTAAGAATCAAATAAAAAGAAACCGCTAAAATACACCAGTATTAGTACTGTAATCATATTATTCCTTAACGTGTAAATTATTTTAACATTTGTATGTACAATTTATTAACTGGCTGGCTGGACAAGTTTCTAACAAGTAGTATTTGTCATTGAGCATTACAGGCTCGGCTCTGGAAACTTCCATACTCCTTGGCCACAACTTCGCGACTATGAATATTAAATTGAACCTATAACTTGTCCGTGGACATTGATACTGTTATGACGTGATATTACAAATTAAAAGCAAATAAGTATGCATTCGAATTTTAATTATTTTTTTCAAATTATACGTTACCAGATAATTGTGCGAACCGTTTAGTTTATAAACCATCTAACCAGATTATAAACTTTTGGTAGATTGTTACCGAACACAATCTGCAATTTGCACAAGTTGAAATCTAACTATTACAGTTTTGTAGGTTTATAAACTAACCTATTTCTTTGTATATTTTTCATTACTTGTTTTAGTGTTTATTATGTAAGTGTTCAAATAAATAAATAAACTAGCTGTGCCCGCGGTTTCGCTACCGTGGACGTCAGGAGAACGCGTAATGCTAAATCGTAGTTTTTTTTTTAATATAAGGTCCAAGTATCTAAGGAAAAGTTTACCAAAATGTATCCAATAGTTCTTTCGTGATGCACGCACAACGACATACGTCTATCATTGTATTAATGTAGATTGAATTGGTTAGGGTAGGTTGAAACTGTAGGTAGGTATCTAATCACGAGCCAAACGAACGAAGGGAGTTGGCTGGCGGCAGCGGCCGACGAGTGTTAGAAACAAATCAGCCTTTGAAATCCCACATATTTAAAGTCCTAGTATCATGACTTAGCTTATTTAATATACAAATCTGGTTATTATACAACAAATTTAATTGGTAGAAACCAATTACATATATACACTAGCGGTATGCCTGCGGCTCCGCACGCGTTTGTTACGCAATAATTATTTACATCCCGTAATTTTATTTTTATTCATATTTTTTACAATTCATATTATTATTATAGTTTATCAATTGAGGAATGACTTATTATACTTCCCGTGTACAAAATTTCATCAGTATATATATATATATATATATATATATATTTATTTATTTTATTTTATTTTTTACTATGTCTAAATTGTCTATATTTTTGATCATACTTATAGGCCATCCATTATGAAATGACGAATTCTTCTCATCTAAAAAATTAGATCAGAATCTAATTTTACTATATCTAAAAGTTTCATTAATGAGGAAATAAGTCATACTTCTCGTGTACAAAATTTCATCGAATACGGTGAAGGCTTTTTTTTTGGGTTTTTTTCCTATTTCTAAGAGTTTAATTTAAAAAAAAATAAAATCAATTGATCTATGGCATAAGCTGCCCGTGTAAAAAAATTCATAAGAATCGGGTAAGCCATTTTTGAGTAAAATCCGGACATATAAACAAAAACAGACAGACAAATTTTTTAAGGGCTTATTTGTGATCGTACGTCTATCGGGAAATTTGGAAAAAAGTATTTTATGTTTTGTTACGCAGTAATTATTTTCATTTAGTAATTTTATTATTACTCAAATTGTTGTTAAATTATATAACTCATCGATTGAGGAATGAGATTTACTTCCCGTGTACATATATCTCATCAAAATTGGATGAGAATGAACGAAAATATCATTTTACGTAAATCTTTTTTTTAGATTTTTAAAAGTATTGTTGAAGTTTCTTATAACCTAGTAATTTCATTTACATTTGCTTCACGTCTAAAAATTTTATGTAAATATCTTGAGACTTAATACAAATTTCATTGTTTTAAAATATATTTTTTTATGATTTCTACGGATTTATTATTAATAATTATTAATAATTCTTAATTATATTTTTATGAAATTTAATACACGGTAAGTATATATAATTTTATAATGTTGATAGGTTATAAGAATCGCCAATAATACTTTTAGAAAATGTAACAAAAATGAATAAAAAAAATTTTTTTCATGAATTCTCAACCGAGTTTGATGAAAATTTGTACACGGGAACTATTTAACAAATGTTATTTTAGCTATATTGTCAATAATACTTATAGAAGTTATAAATAATAATAATAATTTGTATTAATTTTCAACCGATTTCAATGAAATTTTGCACACGGGTAATAGGGTAATATGGGTAAAAATAAAATTACGAGATGAAAATTATTACTGCATAACAAACGCGTGCGGAGCCGCGGAGCACACTAGTATTTATATGCTAGCATTATATATTTTCATGTTTTTTCGACTAGATAATATACCTTTTAAAAACCCTAATAGCTCTCATATCATATTCAGTAAAACCATTAGTGGTTTTATTTTTCAGTGCTCCTAAAGCAATAAATTTTTAAATTCTCTTTTTCCAATACTCTTTGTTATCGGGATTTAGACCTAACATAAATTTCAATTTAGTTTTTTTTAACAACCAAAAATCCATTATTCTTTTTAACAAATGTCGATCTTTATTATCATTCCAATAAAACCACAATATTTTTTCCATTAATATTTACATTTTTTAGGGTAAACAGGTATGGGAGACACCTTTTGACAAGGGTAAAAGTACAAATGTTGACAGGCTGACAGCGTGTGTTGCTTGCCACTTCATTTTGACATCTGACAAAGAAATACAAATATTACGGAACTTAAAGATTTATTTACTTTTATGTTTTTGAACTTAACTCCAGTTTGCCTTTCAACGCTCAGAATCAGGGACAGTTCAATGTATGTGGGTTAGATGAACTCTTTGTGGAACACATATTTTTCAATTGCCCTAAATTGTTTATTTTTTGTATGATTCTCTACGTAACAATACATGTAGCTGCTCTCATAAGTATTCTACCTTTTGTCAATAATATGGTACGTATAATATATAACTTGCTGGGCCTGCGACTTCGTCTGCGATGGAGGAAAAGGGAACGTGTGCGGGGGGTGCGCACTGTGTTGGACGATGCTATTTGGCTTTATTTTAATTGCGTGAAAGTAGATTTTTTTTTAAATATAATTGCCAATCTTGCTCCTCCGCTCTCGGTTATTTTAAAGACAAAAACGCTTATTGTGGGTGATCCCCAATAGATAGACTAAGCTCCCACCGACTTTTTTGTAGCTCTTTTTAAGGTCTACAATTATGTACTACATTAATTTGATATATCTCTTATTGATTACGAATTGATTTTATTAGCGCGGAACCCTAACAATTTTTCTAAAATAAAAGTTGGCTATGTTACTCTTTATAACACTAGGTGCCTGCCAGTGATAGTCCCGTCAAAATGGATTCAACCATTTCGGAGATTGCCCGGAAAAACAGACAAATAAAAAAAAATGTTTTTTTTGTTATAGGTATCGTATCGTACATACCTTCATGTGCATTTAATAAAATCTTATATTTTGATATTACAGACACTTTAATTTTATTTATTTGTGTAGATGTATACTTATTACTCAACCAATAATTTCAATATCGTTTTCAGATTAAATCAGTTGAGGTTCAGAATTGAACCCGAGGAAGGATCTGGGCTACATACATATCGTTGTTGCTCATTATCATTGAAGCTAAGCATTAATAATGAAAACAACAACAAAAAATATATTTAAAAAGCAGCTCGTGAGCCCACTTTTATCCTAGATCAGGCACGTAGTTCCCGCGGAACATTATAAATATACTCATATAATAAAAAGTCTAAGGCACTAGCTAGTATAAAATATGACGCTACAATTTATTTAATATAACATGGCAATTTGTCGGTCTTGCACCTAATGGCGAGCACTGCAATTCAACAACGGTCTTCGCTGTCATACTGGCATGCTCAAATATTTTTTCAAGTTCTGTATGAATAACTCCATGTTGTAGAAAGAAGGGACGGGACGCTCTAGTCGAGAGGCATGTCAACAGCTTCTCAGTTTGGAAAAGATATGTCGAAGAGAACTGTTTTGTTCGTGCCGAGGTAGAGGTTACCGTAAAGCTATGTCACCGGAGCCTAGCGCGTGTGTTTCTGTTATGAAAGAGAACAGCTCTTCAAAACAATCGTCATGATACAGGCGGTAGAATATGCTCAACGAAACCCTCTCTCCTGGCAATCTTTGCATCACGCACAATGCGGGCAACCCTTCTCTGAACAACCGCCTTCACGTGAAAAACTTCATATGAAATCTTTTATATTTAGATTAAAAATAATACATTATCAAACGAGTGAGCTAAGCAGGTCACTACGGTCGAGGTACTACAAATATATTACTCAGTAATGCCCACGCTATTAATACGACGTTTTTAAACACAGTTGCGAGATAAACTTATTTTGTGTATATAATATTTAATTATTGAAACAATTACATAAATTACAGTTAGAAAATTTATACGCAACTGTTTTTTTTTTAGCATTATCACAGCGTGAAGGCGCGTCGTGTTGTGAGTTTTCTCGAAACATTACAGGACAATGATTAACAAAAAAGAAAAGCAACTTCAATAATTTTGAAGAATTCCCTGTTATATCTTAGATGTTGAAAGTCCTATGCCAATAAAATTAAAATGGGACTCATCCAATAGGAATGGGAGTCATTCAAATCGGTTCATAAAGGAAGAAGTTATGGCTAAACATCCATAAAAAATAAATATATACATTCGAATTAAGTAACTTCCGTCCTTTATTGAAGTCGATTAAAAAAACATATCCAGTCATAAGGACTAACTAACAAAAAACAAAAACAAAGGAATAACTGTGTTCTTTTTTTAATTTTTAAATCAATATTAATTTCATAATTTTTAAACGGCTATTACAGAATGTCGGTAACGCAAAATCACAAGATTTTACCCATACAAAAAGTCAAACACGCATATAATACAGTCGAGTATATACAATGTATTAGTGTCACACATGTACACAGGCGGCTATACTACGCGTTGCTAGTCTGGCGCAAGCGCAATACGTCACGAGCATGTCGTGGTCATCGGTGACGCGAACCCATTAGTTTTTAGCCTACCAAAAATCGCTCAACCCGGCTAAAGAAGTTTTCACTTCAAAAATCTACTCTATTATTTTTCCAAGTACGGGATATGAAAAAATGCGAAGATTGCGATTTTTCTGATTGTGATTCCATTTCGTTCAATCTTTTTGAGACTAAAGTTACCTTCAAAGGCAAACAAATTTAAAAAATATCAAATCACAAACGATTTGTTTATTTTCAAGTATCTTCGATCGCGAAAATCAGATTATTAGTTTAGTTTTAATATTTTATTTTCATGTAAAATTTCTTTGTTTTTATAATCTAGACATCTCGGTTATGTAATATCATTTTAATAAAGATAAAATATCTACAAATTACAATTCTCATAACATAACATCCCAAGAGCCCTGTATTCCCCGAAGGGTTAGGCAAAGGTGTACTAATGTGCACACATAGTTCGCCGAGTATGCTTTAGGTACGAGCTGCTACTGAAAATGTAATAGATAAACCCAATATCACTTTGCTCGACCTGGGAATCAAACCCAAGACCTTCAGGACTCAGTAGAATAGCAGCCGCGCCTACGACCACTAAGCTAATGAGGCAGTTCTATACAATAACTTATGTAGTAAAGTTAACTTAAAAGAACTTGCGAGTCAACTAGTCAACGCATATCACGGCCGGAGGGCTGGCCAGTAAAATACCTTGCTTGGTCAGCTAGTAAAGCATTGCCATACAACGTGGCAATGCGGCGAACCTTCTGGTTACATTTTCTTCTGACAGAGAGTTGGATGGCACCCACTATTTGTAGTTTTATTTTATTTAATTAATCGTAATATGTATACATATTATAAAATACATTACGTTATTTAAATTTCTTAATTATAGGTGTTAAAGTTTTTTTTTCGAACTGTCTAAACTGTTAGCCATAAGGATCCTGAAACTATTACAAAAAAAAAATGGTGCCTTACAGAACCTATGTATTTACCTGCATGTTAAATTATATAATTTCTTTCATGTAACTATTATAATATACCTATAATAAATTTCACCAATGTTATATTATTTAGAAATTAAAATATTCAGTTTGGTAACATTGCAACTGGCCACTTTGAAAACTTATGCAGTTAAATAAACTAGCGATCGTCCTAAAGTCTAAATTCGACCAGCAACTTTTTAATTATAGACCATTTTCTGATTGACATTTGCAGTATTCATGAACCTAAACAATGAGTATTATCTACATCACTTGCGTTATCTACATGACTTTTCGTTGAGTGACAATATCAATATTTTGGGGGGTCTAAGTTCAATGGCACTTGTTAGTTTAGGATTCGCAGTATGAATTTATTTTATTTAATATATTAGTAACAGATATTATAGATAAATTTTAGCTCTCTGCACTCCTTCCCCATATAAACTTTAACCATGCTAAATCGCAGTCTTTCGTGCACGCAATACCTTTCTTTAAAAAGGAGTAGAAAGCTTTTGCTTCACGTATATATTATGGTTAGTTTCATTTTTAGCTGGGTGACAGGACACGATAATTGTATCCGACTAGATCGCAACCACCATATTATACATAGTGATAAATCCGTCATTGTAACTTTCTTGGTTTGTCGCATTTTGGGATTAGCCAGTCTACCTATATCTTACTACCGCGAGGATTTCGGGCCGGCATAACAGCGACAACCGGTGTCGGATAGCGGATCTCTCGGTGGTCGTCGATGTTTTTGGATTGTATTAAGCTGATAAAAAATCTTTTTCATAATTCTATGACAGCGTAGACCCTACTTCTTACTTACATATTAAATCCTACTTCCTACTTATCCTACAAAAATATAATTAATTTGAACGTGTGTTTGTTACTCAATCAAGTAAAAACGCTGAAGGGATTGGGATGAAAATTGGCACACAAATTTTCTATTATCTGGATTAACACATAGAATACTTTTATACCTGGAAAATTAATAGCTTAATCATTATTATCGATTTAGATTTGTGAGTAGTTTATGTGAACTTCGAATTATTTTACGGAAAGTATATGGATATCTGCTCGGGAGTCTTCGTTTACACAGAAAAGCCTAGTTCGATTTCCAAGAATAATCCATGGGAAAAACAGTTTATTATGAAGTTTATTCGATAAAGTGAATTGTAAACCTTTTTGTTATATCATACGACTAAAAGTAATAAAATTTACTACCATAACTATTACTTACAATTTAAATACCTACGAGACTATGCATTCAGTCTAAAAAATAATAATAAGCGCTGTGCTTCGTGGAAAAGGAATACTTTGAACGGCCGACCTGAATTTCAGCCGTCTCGTTGACATTTCAGGCTGAATGTTGACAATATCTCTCTTGTTCAGCTATTTTATTTCATGTGAGCTTATTTTAATATGTAACTTTTTTTTATGTTCGATTTTGTCTTTGACCTTTTAGCTCCGTTTTTTCTTGACAACTTTTTTTCTCTTTTATAAATTTATTTGTAGGATTACCTCACACGTTCTAAAATATATTTTCTCTGAGTTATCATTACAATAACTACATTGTCGATAAGTGATATAGGTACGTGATTTACTATTGTTACTCAATCTTGTATTGGAATAAACGCTAGCGAAATCGCGGGTGAATGCTAATATAAATATATAATATGGAATATAGTATACTACCTTTGCCCTCCCAACATATCCTTGATAACTTAATGTATATTTACAATAACTTAATCAAGCTAGATTTTGTCAACGATCACACAATGTTAATAGGTACTAGAAATAGAGATAAATTTGTCGTACCGTGTTTCAGACTTAGTAAAACTAATAAAAGTTTTTTAGGTAATAGTGTTAGGTTCCATAAGATTCCGAAGTACGTTACTGGTTTGCCGGATAACAAGTTCGAGGACTATGTCAAGCCGGTTTTAGTGTCAAAAGGTTATTATAGGGTGGAGTATTATGTAAATGATAGTGATGTCTGAAAGTGATTTCCTCTCTGTGCATTCACTACATTATTATTATTAATATGTTAACACTTTTGTATAGTTAAAAAAAAAGATAAACCTGATTGAGCTTCTTACCGGTTTTTCTTGATGTCTGAGATGTTTTCCGAATCTTCAGTATTATTTTGACGTTCATAACTACCTTCTTAGGGCCTAAATTGAATAAAGATTATTTTGATTTTTTGATACAGACACACACATAGTACACACGGGGATAACGTCAGGCAAAAAAAAAACATATAAATTTCTACTATCATTAAACAACAACTATTTAAATAAAGTAATATATGCTGACATCTAGTTATTGTATAATAAAAACATGATAACTAACTTATATTTTTTTTTAATAAGCTTTTATAGACCTTTAACATTACCTAGGACTAGGACTATAGATAGCACTTATCGAGACTCTCAAGTATCATATTATTACATTACCAATTTAGTTGCAAGATTTGACCCATACATAGAATTTAATAAAAGCTTGTAAAAAAGAAACATCAAATGGATAGAAAGCAACATACATAAAAGCACTTTAATAATAAGTTTGCGTATAAATACGACCTCATCTAGTTACCGAAGGCTCATTTCGGTGAAAGTTCTCTCAAATATGGACAAAGTTTCTCTTTAGATGACGTCACTAAACCGTAACTACTCACGTCTACACTCAGCGGTTTGCGTAAAGTAATTGATTATGCATATAGGTACTATATGTAAATATAGTAAATAGAATACAATGTAAATACATCTTTTTAATTAATATTTAAATTTATATTTAAGTATACATTATGTGGTTTGTATATAATAGTGTATGTAATATATTATAGTTTTTATTTATACACTACAGAATGTATTTCCTGAAAACCACAAAAAACTACAAAAGCTATTTATACTAGCTACCACCCTCAAGTTGAAAATCTATCGCCAAGCATTTATAGATATATTCCAGCAACTGCACCTTAGAGCCAAAATAGAGTAAAAATGTACTCACGAGATAAGAATATTTACTGCGTAATAAACGCGTGTGGAGCCGCGGGTAAACCGCTAGTTATATTTTAAACGTATAAAAATATATAGCATCACTTTTTAAATGGTCTGCAGAAACATACCAACTTACTTGCCGGTGGATTTTCAAAACAAGCAAATAACACACAAACACAGAAACAAAACAGAAGAAAACAGATATTAAATAATAACCCACCATTAATCATATTGATTTCGTTTACCAAAAACTCGAAAATACTTACGAAACGACGCAACGCGAGGTCTAAATGTGAACAATCACGAAAACGAGCGAGCTCCTAAAACGTTTAACCACAAAAGTAAAAAAAATAATTTAATGGAGCATTTTTACCCTTTAATAGTATTAAATATCACGCGGTATAACGTTTAGGGACGAATTTACAAAGGTCGATAAATCTGTACCGTTGCTCCATATTTGGGTCCTTCGTATGAAGTGATGGGGCTCGGGGGAAAAGACCCTACTCTTATAAATGATTGTTGTCGATCGGAATAAGTCCTAACTTATTTTCAAGGTTGCTCATTTTTTATCGTTCAGCGTGGTTAACTTAATTTATATATGTCTACAAAATTTCAAGTTTCTTCATTCAGTTTTAAATTTATAGCAATTTTGTTCATTCATAAGGTAATGGTTTTAGATGTTTCTAGATCTACGTAAATATAATTGTACGAGATAACCACGATTAACATACGCGAACGTGGTAATGGGCCCTTAAAAATAACCTCTTCGCGAGTCGTGGCTACCTCAAATGAAAACTTTGATACACAACATACTTTTCCAAATTCGAACAGCTTACCTCAAGCCTCGGCGGCTTCCTGGCCGCAATTCCCTTAGACCATGTAAAAGGGTGTAGTTGTAGCGAATTTAATTTGTAAAAGTGGGTGTGCACGGTCTAACCAGGAGGGCTGGATTACGTCTCCACTCTCCAAACCACAATAACAGTAAAAATTAATAAAATACTTCTACTGGCATAATAAGTATTACTTTAGAGTTTAAGTGAACTTTATTCAAAGTAAAAACCACATTATTTATTACATTTATGCACATCCATAGTAATATATAAATGCGCAAGTAACTCTGTCTGTCTGTTACGTTTTTACGCCTAATCTGCTAATTCTATTGAAGAGGAATTTATCTCTAGTTTTATCTGTTGCCGTGTATGGACTCTGCTAAAGATGCAATACTTAGATTTACTAGGTGACAATTCTAAGCCTAGTTCTGCACATAAAACTATCATAGTATTTAAAGCTACCTGTATATTATATTGAATTACTGTTAAATCTTTATGTCCCACATAAAAAACAAAATCATCAGCATATTGACCAACGTAAACATTTTTATTATTATGGCAAATCTTATTAGGTTACGAGATTAAACATCAGAGGAGAGATAGGATCACCCTGAGCCAATCCCTGATTTGTCCATCTCATCATAATTTCTCCCTCTATGCCTGTTCTCATCATAAGATGTCTTTCGTTCAAAAATGACCAGAAATAATTACAAATTTTTTGACCAAATTTCAAATCATCAAAAGAATCTATTCTATCTAGTTAGTCTAGATACTGAAACGTTATTATAAGCATTTTCTATGTCTAAAAAGAGGCCTAAAGTAGGTGTATTTTGAGAAAAACCAATTTGTATATAAGTTACTAGTCTAACAAGAGAGTCCAAGCACGAATGAGCTTTTCTAAATCCTGTGGTTTGAACTGATAAAATTTTGTTTTTTTTCACTATACCATTCTAACCGCTTATTTAACATACTATGAAAAATCTTGCAAATGCACGAAATAAGTGAGATTGGTCTTAGTTTACATTCCGCCGTTGCATTCATCTCAGATTTAGGTATAGGAAGAACTAATATGTCCCTCCACTGTCGTGGGACATGACCATAATGAAAAATCAGATTGTATAATTGTAATAAATAAAACTTACAGTTATCACCTAGGTTCGAAATCATAGAATATGAGATCCCATCATATCCAGGGGCAGTATCAGACTTTTTAATACTTTTATATTAAGTTCTTCTAATGTAAATTCTTTCTCAAGTATATGTTATCTGATGTAAAAATAGGCGGATAGTTTACAACGGAGGAAGGAGTTAATGACAACAGAAGTTTTTTCTTTGTGTCTACTGGAACATGATAATTATTTGTATTCATACCTTTAATCCATCGCATTTTTCGCCACATATCCGTAACTGAAGTTGATTTATCTATATTATTACAAAAACTGTGCCAACTAATTGTTTTAGCTTGTTTAATCGTAGCTTGAGCCTCTTCAACTTTTTTATTTAATTTCAACAAGTTACTGGGAGTAGGATTTCTGCGAAATGTACTAAGTGCTAATCTACGTTCTGCAACTGCCCTCGATAAAATTGGACTCCAATAACTTTTTGGTTTAAATGCATTTTCTGTCGAAGTATTTATATTTAGTACTGGGATGTATTTGTCAGCTGTATTATTAATTTGATTAACAAAATAATCATAGTAATATTGGACACCTTCCTTGTTGTTAATATTTAGTTCACAATTACTACCAACTATATCTTCGAGCTCATGGCGGTATGCAAACCAGTCAGCTTTTTTGAAATTGCGCTTTTTAGAAGTACACAAAGACTCGTTATAATTCAATACAATTTTTATAATAAGATGATCGCTACCTAAATTTTCGTTAAATACTCTCCAATGAAATCTGACAGCAATATCTGATGATACAAATGTGATATCTGGAGATGTTCTCTGTACAATACCATTACATAATTTGACTCTTGTGGCATCACCATTGTTAAGCGAAGTATATCCGTTTTCCAATGAAGAGTCCAATAATTGTATGCCTCGAATATCACATTTGTATGACCAGTTTGTGTGATGACCATTAAAATCCCCAGCGATCAGTGAGCTTTTCGGTGCTTGTGAAAATATTTGATCCCAGTCTGATGAACATGTACGTACAGATGATGGACAATACACAGCTATGACTGATTTTAAATGTTTACAATTTAGTAAATTTACCTTAACTATTTCTACACTAGGATTATTACAGCTTATAATGCTTGAATGGGCTTGTATAGACTTGTGGATTATGATGGCTACACCTCCATAGGAATCGTGTCTATCTTTTCTGTAAATATGATATCCTTTAACTTAACTGAACAACTTGACTTTAACCATGTTTCACTTAAAATTCCTACATGTATCTTTTCCTGATTTAAAAACTCCTGAAAACTTACTAATTTCGGCTGTAGACTTTGTGAGTTCCACTGAATTATATTAATTTTGTTATCCATTAAAGAGTTTAAATACTTTTTCCAATAGTTCTCCTCCTGTTAGCAGATTCATAAAAAAGTCTTTTACTTCTTCTAATACTACCTTAAGACTTAACATTATTTTTGTCTCTAAATTTTCTTTATTAGCAAAGATTTGTCCAATTTTCGTAAATATTTTCTTAAATTCAAATTTAGTTTCCCGCTTCTTTTTTTCTGATCTTTCTGGCATAACTTCTTCTGAAACTGGTGTAAAATGTTTTATCCAAGCAGTGTCCGGAGGATAGGTATTGTTACACTCTTTATTATTTTTTGTTGTTTTTTTTTTCTTACTTATTTTTGTACAATCCGGTTGTTCTATAATTTTATCAGGTGATCCTTCTGTCTGAAAGCTTGTAGACTCATCAGAATTGTTAATGACGTTACTACCTTGAGCTACTACTTGACTATACAACATATGATTTCTGGGTCCAGCAAGATTATTCTCATATGTATGACTATTGTTCTCTATAGTATTCTTTTTTTCATGGATTTCTTTTAACACGACCTCCAAAGCTTTTTTATAGGTCATATTTTCCTCGGACATTATAAAGCGAATTCTTTTTTCTTTTAAATAAGAAGGACAAGATTTATCTAAAGCCCAGTGATGACTTTTACAATTTAGGCATTTAAATTCCTCACTTTCACAATTGGGGTGTTCTTCTCCACATTTGGGACATAATGGTTGTCTTCGAGAACAACGATTTTTAATATGTCCAAATTTCCAACATTTGGAACACTGGGTTACGGGAAATGAAAAAGATTCAACAGTAAATCTACAGCCATATGCGTAAACATACAATGGCATTTTATTACTTTTAAATCCAATACGAATTGATTCACTCTCTATCCATTTCCCCTCTGCGTCTCTACGTTTTAACCTTATGACTGATACTATCTCAGTTGGAGATTCCAAAATGTCCAGTATTTCCTTAATTTCCAATCCCAAATCCATTCCTCTAATTAATCCATAAGAAATATTAATTTTTTCTGTAAATTGTATTCTATAGCCCAAATCTTTTAATTTTTCACTGTTTATTAACATTTCTGCACTTTCCTCATTAATTAACTGTATTATAACTTTATAAGGATTCCTATATTTTATTTTTGTGATATTAGCTATATTTTCGGTTTTCATTAATTTAGCGAGTGCCATTTGTTTTTGGTAGCATCTCTAAGGAGGTAATACTCACCTCAAATTTATCTTCTGAGCTATTTCTATTTTCATTTAATTCCA
Source organism: Saturnia japonica (assembly GCA_033032175.1). Taxonomy (NCBI): domain Eukaryota; kingdom Metazoa; phylum Arthropoda; class Insecta; order Lepidoptera; family Saturniidae; genus Saturnia; species Saturnia japonica. The sequence continues at coordinate 4,948,867 of CM065317.1, forward strand.
TACCCTCAGTCGAGATACTTCTTAGGATACGTTTTGATCGTTTTTTTGTAACTACTGTGAACCCGTCTTCACTACTTTCGTCATTTTTTTCGCGAACTCTTTTTTCGGTGACCTTGGTAATTCTGCAGTCCGAATTTGGTTTCAAAAGCATATTTTTTTGTTGTATCAATTCTTCCATTTCTCTTTCACACTCCTTAATAATTTCCGAATCACTTGTATCATCAGAATTATCCTCCAATGTATCATCACCCATTTTTAGATGTTTTTTTTCACAGGTAGGTAGATATAAATAACTTTTTTTTTTCAAACAATAACGGGAGAAATGATTTTGTGCGCTCGCTTCGAAATACGGCGAGCGAATCAGTGTTATACTTAATAAGAAATGTATTGCATTTCTAATAATTGCCTATTATTTTTAAGATTGACTGAAGTGTTTTAAACTGTTTAACTACGCAGTACGGCATAATGACTATTTTATTTTATGACGCTGTCAAACCACGACTCGAGGGAGTTTATACATTCTAAGCAATATATCTACTGTAAATTATTATTGATTAAACAGTTTTGCTACAAGTGAATTATTTCATTGTGTTATTCCACATGTGGTGAAAATAAAACTTGAGTGAAAGTTTGTACGAAGAACCCTTTCATATTTATGCTTTTGATAAGAAAGGATTAAAAGGGGTTTCACGTTTTTCAAAAAACCTTCCCGAAGGCCGGTACAATAAGGTATGATTTTAATTATTTTTTAAGTTTTATTGGGTTGGTTAATGTGCTGAATTCATATTGGCATATAATAATGATACCATACAAACAGTAATAAACCCATCTACGATTTTCTTTTGGTTTGTCGTTTTCCAAAATCAGCCGGTGCATATACAGTAATATAGTGAGGTGGTGGGGATTGCGACCACAATACACATAGTGATAATAAACCCATCTATGATTTTCTTTAGTTTTTTTTTGTTTTATATAAATAAATATAGCCTATCTATATTAATAAATCTGTAGTCCTGTCTGAACTTTTAATATTTTTCCAAAATTTCCCGATATATGAACGATACTGATCACGAATATACCATTAAATGTATTTTTGTCCGTTGACCGATTCTTATGAATTTTTGTATACGGAATGCTTATATAATATCAATCAGTTGATAGGGTATAAGAAATTTTAATATTACTTATAGATAATGTAAAAAAAACAAATTCGTTAATTCAATTATGTACACGGGAAGTTTATTTAAGTCATTCCATGAATGATAATTAATGAGAATTTTCAATAACACTTTTGGGAACCGTAAAATAATTTATTTTCAAAAATTTAAAATTTAATTAATTCTTAACCGATTTTGATGAAATTTTAAACACGGGAAGTCTAACTATTTACATAATTAATAGGCTATCAGAATTTTCAATATTACTTCTAGAATTTAAAAAAAGCTAATTCTAAATTTTTAATTTTCATAAATTCTCAACCGATTCTGATCAAATTTTGTAGACAGGAAACATACATCATACCATAATTGAGAGGCTATAAGAATTGTTAAAAATTCATTACAAATTGTACTTTAGAATAATAGTTTTCAACCGATTTTGATGAAAATTGTACACGGGAAATACATGCCACTCCTCAGTATACGTCATCTGAATTGTCAACAATATGAGTAAAAATAAAGGGATTTAAATATTTATTGCGTAGTAACAAACGCGCGCGGACCCGCGGGCACACCGCTAGTATAAATATAAAAAGGTTACCGAAAACATAACATACTTAGGGCATAAGGCACTCTTTTCTTTGGATATTAGGTCCTTCAAACGTGGTGTGTAGAGATACAGATCATTATGAGATCAACGAATGCCGACGAAATCTATCACTGACAATCGCCATTGTTTGTGGACTGTACCATATTTAACATCAGGTCAGTACAGTCAGTTAGTATAGTTATTCTAGTAAACTAGTGTAGTTCTATTTATACTATAAAAAAATACAAAAACTGGTGCTCCTAGAAGTATTTATAAAAAATTTCATGAAAATCCGTCAAATAAATTTAAATTTCAGTCAAGTCAGTCTAAACCATACACACAAACCCATGCAAAGAATTTAATATAGATAGACTATAAATATAATATAACACTATATCGAACTAAATAATTCAGCAAGGTTTACTTCAGGTACTTATCTTCGAGCCATAAACACATGTAGCAGTTTCGACAAGCGATTACGCTTGTAAATCCCATGTGCATCGAAAGTGCTCGCTATATTTTCCGTTTGCACTGTTCCAATGCGTTATTTTAATCCTTATATTAACTTGTACCTACCTCGTTCATGTTGCCTTTACAAACAGTTCAGCCGAGCTGAGTAGAACAAAAATAAAAATAATAAGCAGTTGAACTAATTTATATATCATTTCAGCCGAAAGACATCCAGGGTTGGATATAGGCCTTCCCCAAAGTTCTCCACAACGACCGGTGTTTTGCTGCCCGCATTCAGCAGCTTCGCGCGACCTTTACCAGGTCGTAGGACAACCCTGTGTCAGGTCTGCCAAGCTGCTACTCAAGAACACTTTGGCCCCATGCCATCCGTTCTACGAGCCACGTGGTCACTGCTACTTAAGTCTACCTATACTTAAAGCTATGTCGGTGACTTTGGTTCTCCTACGGATCTCCTCATTTCTGATTCGATCACGCAGAGAAACTCCGAGCATAGCCCTCTCCATTGCCGTTTCAGTGACCTTGAGCTTTCTTATAAGGCCCATAGTTAGCGACCACACACTAGTCACGGACTTTCATCTTGAAACACTGCGGTTTCTTGGATAAGAAGATGCTACATAGCTTTCCAAGCGCTGCCTATATATATTTATATATATAGACACCCAATATGAGTAATATCCTAACTTCAATTACGCTTAGCGATTACAGAAATAAAAACTAAAATAGTTTTACATCCTTTTCGATTTTCTTTTTCGATTAATAGGTACATTTTTACTTGACTAAAAGTCCCAAATATCTCTAGTTCAACTAATCTTTAAAAATGGGTATCATCCAACATGATATCCAAATGTTGCCCAAAAAAACACCAAAAAGGATTTCTTTTAAAGAGTTCTTCTGAAATCCATTATAAAATAATGTAAAATAAAAAAATTAATAAACAAGAATTACCAAGCACGCTAGTCTATGAAGCTACAGGTTTATTGTGGCATCCACCATGTAACGAACAAAGAAGATCGCAAATTCTTAATTTTGATTTATCGTGCAGATATGGCATGGTCACCCAGCCAATGTATTTCCTCCTTCCCACGATAATAGATTCTTCAAACAAAGCGTGAACAGGCATTTAGCAAGCGAATATGATATCAAAAACTGACGATGCAATCTTTTACCTATGGCCGTCATTGCTTTAAGGCTGGTAATGTAGTTTTCATCAAGCGTTGTAGAATCATTTTGCCGAGCAAGTATATTGTAAATTGTAAAGCCCGTAGAATTATGCTTTTCACATAAACAGGAAATTATACGAATAACACTCAACTAATAATTTATTGCTCATAACCACTCATCAGACTGACATAGTAACGTTCCTATGCGAATACAGAACTAGAATGTCCACACTAAACATGGGTAACACTGCGCTACGCCGCGCAATTCCTTTTTCGCGCAAAACCTTTTCTAAATAACTTTTGTAAGGGACAGCGTCGCAACCCGCCTCTCGTTAACTCAATGCGCCGGCGCAGTAAGCTCCGCTTGAGTTATTGAGTTGGCGCAAGGAATTTTTCTCAGTTACCCATGGCTAGTCCACACCACTGGCCTCCCGGTGCCTTTATAGGAGCACTGCTACCGCTGTATAACGAGCAATTTTACGATATCACGTGACATACGATGGTGGCGTCATCGTTGAGGAGAGTAAGTTAACTATCTCTTAAAGTGTGGCGTTTATAAAAAAAATCTTACCCTATTGTTTTTGCATGAACTGTGACAATATTATATCCTTGTACAATCGCCACCCCCGGGATTATATCCACTGGACGACTTTGTTTATAAAAAAATGTATTTAAATTAAACGTGGTCGTGTCGTGCTCGTTACGTAACTCGCGTTCAGCGGTTTGGCGGGTCGTTAGCGTAATCTGAGGGAGGTTCGCAATTTTTATTTCATTTATCTACACCCACGTGATTACGTAGTCACTTTGAATATACCTGTACTAGCTGTGCCCCACGGTTTCGCCCGTGTTAAATTTATTCAACCAACTCACTGCCGCACTACCGCCCACGCCAACGTATGCCTACAGTTTGCTAGAATGCTTGACTTTCACGGTTACTGGTCTGGTCTTCAGGGTTGTAATATTCCTCGTTCTATTAATGGACATTACTTTCATAGTTATATTAGGTGTATTCTACTTTTATTAAAATATTTAGCGTCTTTATTTATCGTAATAATACAAAATTGTAATGTGTCCTTAATTCGTGTCTATATAAATTATAGTTATGCTTTTTATATAAATGTTTAACGTGTATATTTTAATATTATCCCTACAGTTCAAGTACAAGTATTATATATAAATTTGCGACTGTTTTGTGTTGTGTCATGGTGTCTTGTTAATGAGTTATTCTACAGTTTACCGAACATTTGCCAATTAAATTATACAACGTGTATTTCTCACACTTGACATTGGCGAAACGGCGTACACAGAGAGCCAAAATAAATAAATAAATATGCTTGTAGCGTGAATCTATATAACCTATGACTTTACACAATAAATAGGCTATAAAATGCAAAAACACTTTTTAAAATCTAATTTGTATATACAGAGATTAACACCTTCAAACAAACAAACAAAAAAGATCTCTTGGGCTTTATAATATTAACTAAGTAGATTTGGGAGAGATGAATGAAAAATTTAAATAATTTTATTATTATTTTTTTTTCTAAATCGTACCATGACAAATTGATGGCTTTGTAACTGACAGTGGCTTAACAGTGTCTACCGATGGTCGTATTTAAGAAGCAATTGTGTCCAAATATAAAAAAGACGGGCGGTAGCTATGATATTAGCAGTTAGCTAACCTATATTCCGAAAAAAAAATTCGCCAGTACGCACGTAAACAGTTCTTTTGGTGTTAGTTAGTTAAAGACTTGCAGAATCAAAAAAAGTGTTATTTGGCGTAACATAACAAAAATAGTTAAAAAAAAAACCTCATGCCGACAATATAATGAACTTCATTAGTTCATAGTCATCAATGTAATATAAATTTATTTTAGGGACATTTTTATTGTATTAATATAATTTAACGGTTATTAATTTGAATAATATTTATTATACCCTCAACTAAACCCGCCAAAGAAATTAGTACAAGGTGTCCAGAAAGGGTATCGGGTATTTGTTTTCGCGCCATATTCGAAACGGGGCGTCTAAAGGGTGCGGGGAGGGGTTCGTGGCGTCCGCCATTTTGTGGAGTTTTAGTCACGATGGAACAGTACTCGGGAACGCATCGGGCATTTTGCGTACGAGCGTATTATCGTAATGGTGGTTCAATAGTGACTGCTCAACGTCTCTATTGTGCGGAATATCGTACACGCCACGCGCCAAGTAACGATAGCATTAGGAAATGGATCAGGATGTTCGATAATACAGGTGCGACAGTTAAAATTCAAAACTCTGGTCGTCCTCGTTCAGTTCGCGATGAAGAAACAGTTGAAGAAGTTGAGGCGTCGGTTCGTCAAAAACCGTCTTTATCCATCCGAAAGCGAAGCCAAGCGTTGAACATCAAAAAATCGTCTTTACATTCGATTTTAAAGAAAGACTTACATCTAAAAGCCTATAAAATTCAATTGGTTCAAGAATTGAAGGATACGGACTATGCTAATCGACTGAATTTTGCGAACGAAATGCTGCAGCGATTTAACAACTTTAACAACATACTGTTCAGTGACGAAGCAAATTTTCACCTGAATGGTCATGTTAATAAGCAGAATTGTCGGTACTGGGTAGTGGAGAATCCGAGACGAAAGCATGAACGACCCCTGCATAGCCCAAAGGTCGTTGTTTGGGCCGCTATGTCTGCTAAAGGCATAATTGGTCCTTATTTTCATGAAGATCAACGAGGCCGAGCAATTAATGTGAATAATGACCGTTATTGCGATATGTTGCGAAATTTTTTGGTCCCAGAGTTGCAGGAGTTTGCAGTTTTCAACTCCAGAACGTGGTTCCAGCAAGATGGGGCCACTTGCCATACCTCAAATGACTCAATGGAAGTTGTTAACGAATTATTCCCTAATAAAGTCATTTCGCGAAGGGGTAACATCAACTGGCCTCCCAGAAGCCCCGACCTTAGCCCGCTTGACTATTTTGCATGAGGATACCTTAAAAGTAAGGTTTATCAAAACAATCCGACGAATCTAACCCAGTTAAAGCAAAACATCAGGTCAGAAATGGCAGCAATATCGATAGCTATGTGTTATCGCCAATCTTCGTTTCCGTTTAGAAGAGTGCCAGCAACGTAACGGTCATCATTTGGATAACATCATCTTTTCCAAATAATTCTCCAATTCATATGCTAATAATAAACAATAAACTTTTTTATTGCATACAAATAATTTTTGTTTCATTGAACTTACAAATACCCGATACCCTTTCTGGACACCTTGTATAATATCGACAATAATGTTCTCACATTCCAACGTTCAATTAACATTATTTAAAATAATTCAATAGGAAAAATAAACATAATTATATTCGTTATTTTTACCAGTCTGTGAAAAAGGAGGGTCTATTTCTTTAGCACGCTCTGTAGCCTAAACGGCTTGATGGATTTTACCATACGAGGTGTCGTTAGATTCGTCTTAATTGTGTTTAATTTGTGGACATAGGCTATATAATATTTAATTATAACGTCTGAGAATCAAATAAAAAGCAAAAATATAAAAAAAATATTCAAGTGTTTGATGCAGTTGGGTTTTTGTTTCCTTTTTAATAATTTAGATTTTTTTACATATTGCTATAAAAATTGGATGAAACAAAGGCGCTGGTATCTTCGTTTCCATTTTAGTTTTGGTTTGGCGCAGTTCCATCTGCTTGCAGAACGCTCGTATTGCGTAATTCAAGACTGTGGTGACTTGTTAAAACACACTTGTACGCTTGCAGTATAAGTAAATTTAAATCATTATTATTTATATTAATAAATTTGTATTTCTGACCGTACATGTTTTTTTTTTCAATATTTGATATAGATAATTATTATAAAAACCACTGAACACAAATAATCATGATTTTTTTATGTCTGGATTGGTTTAAAACATGGTTTTACTGATTATTATGGAGTTTTGTACACGGGAAGTACATATTACGTATCATTCCGCAATTGATAGGCTCCGAGAATTGTCAATAATATTTATAAAATTCGTAATTAAAAAATGTATTTATTCTCAACCGATTTTGTTGAAATGTTGTATACAGGGAGTACATGTCATTTCCCGATTGGATTGGCCTTAAGAATTAACAACAACACTTTAAGAAATCATAAAATGTGAGTATATAACAATACGAGACGTAGCAATTTTTTGCCATTATTTTTAATTGAAGCCTTACGGAAGCACCATTAAATGCCTGATTTTTTATTCTTATTATAAAAATTAATAGTAAAAAGTGCAAGTGAATCGTAAATTATTTACAAAAAATATATATATTTAAACATAATTCCATAGAAGATCGCAGACAAATAACCTATTTTTGTATTCCTACGCTGAATAGGGTTTCCAGAGCTCCTTGGAGTAGGGGGTTCAAGGGCGGAAACACGCTAGTGATAGTATAACAAGTGTACATAGGCTACGGTAGCCGCTTACCATTAGGCGAGCCATATGCTTGTTTGCCACCTTTGTAGTAAGTATAAAAAAACACTATGCATTTAAGGGTTTTTAAACCTTGCTAATCAAAATACGAACATTTGAATTATCACATCGAAATATCCGTACACGTATCTGCGGATCAAGGAACAAATTATCCGTATCCGCCGACGTTGCTTCTCTGGGCAGCGCCGCTATAAGCAACCGGGGGCGCCCTCAGAATATCTAATAGTTATCGCCGTGACGAGAATCTACCAGTGGATAAAGTTATTAGTTTAGATTTATGATTAATATCAGTTAAAATGAGATCAAAGTTTTCATTTGAACCATATGGTTATAGTTTTAGTTTTGAAGTGAAACTTCTCAGGCGGTGATTCGATAATTCGACGAAAATTGAGAGTGAAGTTTCTAGGACGCGTCATTTTAGGCACATTTTATTATATGAAAGAGAAAAAATATATAACGTAGAAAGAATAAGAAAAGAGAAGGAATAAGGGAGCTATACATCGTGTACGGTGTTGCATGCGTAATTGTTTTATAAGTGACACCTTTCTTAGGAACGTTGTAATTTTTATCTCGATAAAACGAAAAGGCGGAACTGTAAAGAGACAAACACATACATCTGTACGGTTTAGCCAGGGAGAGAATGAGATATAATACGTCATACACGATTAATGTAAGTCCTGATTTTTATGACTATGATCGTCGTCGAATTGGCCTAGCGGTGTGACGACCAAATTTATATGCACAGTACGAGTGTCGGTAGTTCGAGTCTCGCTGATTTAGCATTTGTAAAAAGAGAGAAGATATTTTTCATAAGTTTCACTACCACCGCGAGTGAAACACATGTTTTCTTAATAGTTTATAGGTACTATTTTATGATCTTGCGGTTTAGGTGTTTGACCAAATTAACTAATTTAAAAAGCAATGGATAAAAAAACAGAGGCAGTCATAAGGAGTGCCGACAGAAGTGAAAAGTTAATTTTGATTTTTAAATCGATTATAGTCTGAATTATTGCAGATGTTGGTGACGCGAAATCTCAAGATTTCACCAATCTAAAAAGTCCAACACGCATATGATACAGACGAGTATATACAATGTATTAGTGTATATATGCGTATACATGTACAAAGGCCGCTATACTAAGCGTCGCTAGTCTGACGCAAACGCAATACGTCACGAGCATGTCGAGGTCATCAGTGACGCGAACCTGTAAGATTTTTCCCTACTAAAAATCGCTCAACGCGACTAAAGAAGTTTTCACTTCAAAACTCTGTTTTACTAACTCTACTAAATGATTTTTTATTTTATTATCACAGCATAGTCACGGCCTGATTGTAAGCACAGGACAATTCAAAAGCAATCGGTCGTCGCTGCCATGCCTTCCTGCAAGCCTCTTGGAAACTGGATATACACTGATTCATCCCGAAACACGATAAATCAAAACAGAGCCACTGTGACGGATTTAGCTCCAGTCGGGTACAGATGCCTTTCAACTCGCTAGATCTTCACCTGCCGTACGCAGAGCGCGATATCCCTGAACGTGGCTGTTGCTGTTGATACAACTCGCGTATGGTGGTCGCGACCCAGCCAAGTACAATTGTCGTGACCTATTTCTCACCCAGCGGTAGAGTAAAAGAGATAGAGCACAGAGAAAATTTTTTGGGAACTTTACTTGAGGCAGTCCCAAAATAAAATACCTCCATCCTACAGAAGAGAACAAATAACCTTTTGTTCATGTGTGAGTAGGTTATTCAGACTCATTGGGGTAGAAGGCAACGCGTTTATGATACCTATCGTATTATAAGCGTCCATAGTCTGCGGTAGCCACTTACTATCAGACGGGTCGTATGCTTGTTTACCACCTTAATTATATAAAAAATAACAGTGACCGTCATGTGACTGTCTGCCGTCAATCACAATCGCCATGTCGATTTCCAAAAGCCTGTAGATACTGAGTACAAAATCAAACATTAGACAACAAATCACTATATTCGATTTTTCAACGTGTGTATGGTGGTCGGTATCTTTATAAAGATGAACGATTATGATCAAAATTAATAACTGAAAAGTTTCGTTTTATAAGCGTTGTATTCAAATTTATTAATTAACTACTTTATAGAATCATACGACAAGCGATATTTATTTTCGAACATCCTGATCAAACTTATTTTTAAAAATATGCATAATTAAAAATATAATATTGGTGTCCCCTTTAAAGGCTTCAAGTTATTCAGCAGTTTCATCAAGTTAAATTAATTAAAGCGCGTCTCTCAGAACTTAGTGCAAAATGCTTATATTCCTATAACTGGAAAATTTCTCGAAACTTCCAACTACGCTTGTAATAAGGCAGTGGTACTTTCAGTTGTCACTACTTTTTTTATTAATTTAATGTACATTATGAACGTGTTTTTCGTTGTCAATGTTTTATGAAACCCTTGAGAAAAAATGTTATTCTTTAAAATATTGACTTACAGTTTTCGGTACACAATGAAATCTTTTAATATTTTACAATTACAGAGAAACTTAAGACTATATATAATATTTAAAGAAATAAATATACACGGGAAATAATTGAACACCAAGGGAAGTTTTAAGAGTTCAGTCTCTTTACATATCTGGCGTTTTACGTATAACAATAATAATCTCAAATGGGACTTGTAATCAACTTAAAAGGTCTGCTTTCACTTAAATCCACCCGGATTTAAGTTTTACCTTAATTAAACAATGGTTTTCATAAAGTAAAATTTTAACTGGCTTACTTAACACGAAAGTAAAAATACGTAGTTATTACACAATCATTTTGTAGGAAAGTTAAATTGATCCTTAATTGCTTGTCCGCGAAGGAAACAGTAACAACATAATAACTATTCAATTAAATTGATAAAAAGCTGTAATTATTACTTTTACGTATAGCTAATTTTAGTTCTCGTCTTCGCTCGCGTACAACTTATTGTATTATATTATATTACATACATTGTATATTACAATTTTAAGCTTGGGGATTTGAAGTCCTTAAGTATTTAAATATAAATATATAATGTTTAATAATTATTATTATAATTTATAACTATAATGAATATTAATTTTATATAGTATTTAATAGGAAGTTCGTGTTAAATATATTGCAATAACAACGAACAAACAGGCAAGAAAATGAGATACTAAACAACTTATTAAAAACGAGTAAATAAACAACAGACCAACATAAATTCAGACAAATATACCAACTAAAAGATGCGAAATGTGTTGGAACAACTAATTTATTGCTATAAAAAATTATTACACGCATGTAATTACGGCCCACTGTTCCGTTGTCGCTATTCAAAAAGCGAAATTAATGGTGTTTCCATGTTGGTGGAGTAATAAGCATGTATTTATTCACATTCTAACTCGGCAGGGTTTCCTCTTGTGTCACCAACTTTCGTGCTACCTTCCTGTGCCGTTCTGAATTAATTATGTCACGGCCTTTTGCTTATAATAACTTTTGTACATGTTCAATCCATCAGAAATAATATCACAAGCGACAGGAAGAAATAAAAAACTTTATCGTGTTTTGAAAAAAATAAACGAAATACAATCGCAAGGTGTCCTTAGTGACGTAGGCTGTAAATTTCATTATTCAAACAAAAATTACTACTCCCTAACATTAGGTTTAATTTTTTTTGTTGTAGTTGTTGTTCACGTCGCTTTGCATCATGGTAAGTACAGTAAAATCCAAAAGCTACTGAGACCACCGAGAGATCTTAACTTTGTAGCTGGTCGTCGCTATCATGCCTCTGACTTGTAAGCCTCTCGGTAGCTGAATTGAACAGACTGATCCTGAAACGCGAACAAAAAAGAGAGTCGCTGTGAAATAATTACTACAATGTTTATGTGATGATAATAATAATAATGTGTATTGGATTAATATGCATCTAAAATTCATAATTTCATTTATCTCTCATACAATATAAACAACACTCTATACAAAAAAGTCTAGTAAAGTCTAGTTAAAAAATAATTAATGAATACAATATAGAATGAAGACAGTTAACTAGATTCCAAAGAAATGTTGAACAGTGTTGTTTTGTTTTGTTTATATATATATATATATATATATGTGTTTCCTTATACTAAACCCAAATTTGAATATTAGTAGAAATTTGGTACCCGAACTAGGCAAAGAGCCTATGACTCAAGTATCGGAACAATAAGAGGTTGGTGTAAGTTATGGCTTATCTCGGAATACGGCACGGTTAAGCATCCCACTACATTGGATGGATTGGATTGAATATAGGCATGTTGTCACATATGTCGTGCCCTGTACCACCCATGAATTTTTCATAGCATAAACATAAAACAATTCTTCTTCTTCTTCTTCCTAACTTGGCAAGTAGTCTTCTTTATTAAAGAGCAGTACTAACATTAACATAGAATATAATATTCTGTTTTATTATGATTTCCGTATCCTAACAAGATAGTGGCTCCCTTGTTAGAACTTTCTAGGAAGATTTTTGTGGCACCTCAAATGTACGTCTCCAATTTATAAATTATAATCCACTTCACGTATGCACAATAACCAAAATGTATAACGTAAAACGCCACCAATGTTACATAGTCGAAACCTATGAATTCAAAAATAAAAACCACGACATGTCACCTCCAGATCCCGCCAAAAATTGTCTAAAACAATTGTTATTTTCAAAACTGTGCCAACATCCATTGATAGTATTTTATATACAGCAGGACGCGGCCCTGGGGTAGAGCAAGGTAAGGTAACAAGGGGGGTCAAAATGTCAAATGAAAAACATTTTCAAAGAAAAATATACATTTAAGATTGATAGAACGAACTTGATGTCACATTTTCTTTTCATTATATTATTGCAATACCTAAATTGGCAACAGATATTATCATTTACCAAATATTAATATAATTGAATAGCGGTTAGATTTTATTTATGTTTAATATTTAATTTATTTAGGAGTAATGATGACTTAAATGGTAACGTGTACGGACTCACCGTCGATCGACATGAGTTCGAATACATGCAATGAGCCTGAGTGCCCGGTGAAGGAAAACATCGTGAAGAAACTATAGTGGGGTGGTAGGACTATTTCTAATATCCGCCTGGCTAGTGGCTAGCTAGCTCAAGTTTAATATCTGTCGCCAAACACCAATAGGTGTGTTCCGGCAGCTGCACTTGAGAGCTAGTCTTCCAATAGGCTTAGCCTGCTACCATTTTAAAACACATCATCACTTAAGATCGGGTAAGATTGTGGCCACAACGCTAAACCTGTAACAAAAAAAAACAATAACAGTTAAATATTTAAAATAGTCAAATATTTGAATAAATTGGTATATTTTTATTACATAAACTGAAATAAAATTTATAGTGTCAAAGCGTCGACCAAAGGACACCGAAAGACAATCTCGTTTTAACTTGATTAAGAGCTGAGGCCGGAGCTGTTTATAAATTCCTCAATTTCACAATTTAGATATAGATACAATTGGATTAAGTAGGTCCAATAAAAGTTTTTTTAGGTAATAGTGTCAGGTTTCCTAATAACATCCTGAAGCATATTAATTACTGATTCACCGGACAACAAGTTCAAGGACCATGTCAAGCGGATTTTACTATGAAAAGGTTATTATAGGGTGGAGCATTATGTGAATGATAGTGATGTTCTAAAGTAACTCTCTCTCTGTGAATCCACTAAATTATTATTATTGTTTTATATTAACACTTTTGTATAGTTGGAAAATAAAGATAAACCCGGTCGAGTTTCTTACCGGTTCTTCTCAATGTCTGGGATATTTTCTGAACCGGCAGTACTGTTTTGACGAACATAGGAGCCTTCTTAGGTTCTAAATTTTTTTTTATTTTAAATATTTTGATTTTTGACACGCTGACCTGGGCGAGAATTTCGATCATTATGTAAACAATCTATCGGAGCTCTCTGTCATATTTTTTTTGATTGTTAATAGATGGCGTCTCCTAAATGTGAGTTGTATATATTTCATTAGGAATGTCATCGTAATGAAAAATCTCTTTAATGTTTTTTTTGTTCATAAACATTCGTTTTAAATTTATCTTCGTAAAATTATAGAGGTTTGTCGTTGTTAGCGCATCACGCAAGAAGTACTCTATATATTTTTATTGTTTTACTCCTAAGATACTTGTTCCTTAATAAAAAAAGATATATCACGATATCTTCAAAAAATAAAAAATAAATAGTTTTAAGAAATTTCGATTTTTATGAACACTACGCGTCCATCGATCTGTTTTCTTACCGTGGTGTGGTGTTAATATAATAAACAACGCAAACGAACTTTAAAATCTTGTTTAAATAATTAAATTTGATGTAGAATTAAGGAAGATATGGTATTGTCACAAAGAAGAGGTTAGAATAATATAGAGAGATGATAACTGTGAAAGAAGTTACAAAACCTATAAACAGCCAGGTGTCCTCACTTGGTCTCACTAATTGCGACATTCGTGGAACAAGGTCCGCTAGTGACGTCGCTCATCGGGTTTATTAGAGACAAAGCCGGACATGTCACGTAAAGCCTCCGGAGTATCGTCCACCCACTTCGTTAGCGTAATCCTCTTATATCCGACTTAATTTTTGTTTACTGGACACTATTTATTAAGATAATCATGGAAAAAGAATTATTTCTTTGACAAGCGTGTTAACTTGGATTGGTTTATTCTATTTTTATATGGTTATGAATTATCCAATAATCTTAGAAAATGTCTCAAGGAATTTTATTTTATGGTACAAACTAGTCCCGTTGTAAGGAATGGTTGTTAGGGGATGTTGTAATGGTGTAAGGGGTGTCGAATTACATGTTCAGTACTGAGACTCCCAAGCCAACCTCTCCTGAACGTGGTGCTCCCTACTGAGCAAGGAACGAGGAAATGTCGAAAGTGTGGTGGTAGGGTTATTTTGCACGAATGGATCGCGACCACCATGCATATGACTTACTTTTGCGGGTTGCGTTTTGGGATCACCCTGAGCATATACAGTTAAATTAATGCCGTCGATGGATTACTATCTCTTGGTTGTCACTTACCATCAGTTATAGTATCGTCATTTTGCCTTGATAAAATAATAATAATAATAATTGTTAGTATAATTGAAAAATCGAATATATACAAATACATGAAAAAGTGTAAAGTAAGAAATGGATTAATAGAAGAAATAAACTAGGATATATGTAGAAATTGTCTTCTGACAGAAATTGCAATAATAACTACAACCCAACCCATTCATAATATTAAAAATTAATCTTTTTTCTTTCGGCAGTTAAAGAAACCAGGTAAAACAATAAACTTAGATTATATTATTGTGTCGTTTGAGCAGTAATGAGTGACCCATAGTGGTGGGTAATACTAACCGAAAAAATAGAAAAAAATTTGATTGAATCAACTAAATCACGTATTAAACTAATCGGCACTAATTTACTCACCATTCGACTAAATAACTCGCCTAGCCCAAACTAGGTCTTGAGGATAAAGCCAGAAATGAGCATATTCGAAGAACTTTAACAGTTGCGAAAATCCATAATAAAATTACCGAAAGTCGTATGCGCTAGTATGCTCATATTATCCACCATGAGGAATATATATATATGACATGAACCGTTATGGGAACAAAAGACCAAAAAAATATATCGTGGTAGACCACCAACATTATACTACAGCAACAATAAGGAAAAAGGAGACCACAATAAAGAGGTACATAAAGATTACGGAATTCATAATACGTGTGAGATTTTCTGCTACCAATCATATCTTATACATAATAAAACAAACATTACTCATAAAGAGTATAGTTGTAAATAAATAAATCTATAGTATAAAGATTAACGATCGTCGAAAAAAAGATTAAGGAAACTAAGAAAAAATGACACTTAATAATTATTCCATCAGTAGAACATTTATGTTTATATAATACATAGATCCAAACAGATGTAGTTCTCTCCTAAACAGAAGCATTTTTATTTTTATAAGACCTCTTATTAATTATATTTTTCAGACATTGGAATCTACGATTGAGAATTAGAGAGCTGTGTAATTTATTACATTAATTTCAATATTAGAGAACAATATTTCTATTACGAAATAAGTATTCAATATACAGGTCATTATTTATCTTGAATGCTATTTTTGTTGCGGAAAATAATATATGTGATTTTCTTTGCTATAAATTTACTTACAGCACTCTCGGTTTCACCCTTGTTAAAATTTGACCGAGGTGGTCACCGCTCATAGCCTTTTTTTTCATTTCCCGTACTTGCCTATAGCCTGCGAGATTGGTTGGCTTTAATGGTTACTGCTCTACTCCGTAGGGTGGTAGCGTAAAGTATAGCCTATTTTACGTGAAAACTTTACCTACCTAAACAAATAAGCCATAAAAAAACAAAAAAAAAACAAATCGGCACATTATTATTTCTGAACAGGAACAATGAATAAAACGTCGGCATCAAAGCCCGTACTAACTGCTTGAGACTAAAAAGAGTTGAAGAGTGACGTCCGCCACCTGAAGATGCTGCAAAAGATCAAAGGTCTAGTTTTTAAGAGGATTTTCAAGAGGCTTCCTCTTTATGAATGAGTGTGAAATTTGAATAATCCTGTCGCAACCTGTCCGCATACTTACAATGAAAATTTTACGAATTTATTTTATACGTAGTCAAATGTGTACGTTCATATTCTGTATAATACAAAGGTTTAAATTTTACATAATTATGGAAAGACTTACTGTTGCCCAAATGCTTCGCTAGCCAATGAACAAAGTATCCTATATCCCATTCCACTACATAGTTGATTTTTAT
The DNA here is from genome assembly GCA_033032175.1 of Saturnia japonica. Classification (NCBI taxonomy): domain Eukaryota; kingdom Metazoa; phylum Arthropoda; class Insecta; order Lepidoptera; family Saturniidae; genus Saturnia; species Saturnia japonica. The sequence goes on from CM065317.1 coordinate 4,965,520, forward strand.
AAGAATGCGTCCAACCGTTTAATTTTGAGTGATGGACAAACGCTCAAAATATTCAAAATTTATTTATTATACCCAAGATTTACAAACATTTACACAGTGACTTTCAAACTAGGCAGAGCCTATATCTTGGAAGCCGGCATACGATTTTGACAAAACATTTTGCACCTCATGTGGCCGTAAACGATTACATGTAAAATTTAATAAAATGAAGTCATTATTATCCAATATCTATGCACATGCCAAAATATATATATAGACACACACACAAATATATATTATAACACACAACAACACACACATAAACAAATAAACAAAACAAACGTGTTTTCATATCTATACATATAATAAAAACGTAACTGATCGATGTCTGTACATAGAATATATATGAGAAAAACTATTATTGGGGGTCTCTATCAACGCAGGAGAACCCAAAACAATGATTGTTAGAATTTTTGTGTTTGTCTGTTTGCCAACGTTGGTGCGCGCTAATCTCAGAAACGGCTTAACTGATTTGCAAACGGTTTCAACTAATATATTTTGGTAAGGTTCACTTAACATTTAGTGTTGGTTTTACTTCAATAAATTCATATATAAAAAAGTTATATCAATTTAAAAATCACGTCGGACATTTGTTCGATAAAAGTGCTATAAAATAGCTCTTCAGTTGTATTTGCAGCTGAAACTTTGAAATTGGTTTGTAAAATGATGATCGCTGCTAGGCAATTAATTCCGAAAAAGATCGATTCGAATAAAACTCTGATGTATCGATTCACAATAAATCGAGGTCTAAAAGATCGATCACTCCAAAAAATCGACCTTCTTTTATTCACTTTTCATATTTGTGTTAATAATATAAAAATCCCTATTATAGAAAACAAAAAGGACACCACAACAATCGATCTTTTGCTATTTTTACCATGCTAAAGTATCAGTTAAAGAGAAACAAAGAAAGGTATAGAGAGATAGAGAGAGAATTAATTTCAAAAATGTGTTATTATAAACTGGTGTCGTTATTCTGCTATTGGGTAATTTACTGACACCATAGAGAACGACAGCATAATGAAATGAATAATCCATACTAATATTATAAATGCGAAAGTAACTCTGTCTGTCCTGTCTGTTGCATTTCACGCCCTGAAATAGACGATGAAGGTTTGTACGAAGAACGCATCAAACCAAATTTGATGAATTTTGGTATAGAGATAAATTGGACCTTGAAGAAAGACATTGGCTTACCTTATGTCGTGAAAATAAAACTTTAAGTGGTGAAATAGGGGATGAAATATTGTATGAAGAACCCACTATTTCTAAGTTTAGGGTTATGAAAATTCATATTTATGCTTTTAAGAAGAAATAACAGTGTTTCGTGTTTTAAAAAATAAGGATGATTTACAATACACATAGACCGCACTCCTTGATACTAAGAAAAATGTTCCTGAGACATAAACTTACATTATACAAAACATATGTCCGTCCTATCATGACATATAAGCTGCGCTACATTCGCACTTACGTCAAAGATCGACATTAACAAATTCCAAATCCTCCAAACCCGATTCTTACGTAAAATTAACAAAACCCCTTGGTACGTTGGTCGAATCGTATATTAAATATCTTACGCGATCGTACTTCGACACTACTTGGAATCACGTGAATCTGTTGGTGAAAGCTGCCGCGACTTAAACCCCAAAACCGAACATCCCACGCGAACAACTCCGGTCGCAAATATCTTCACCGAGCCCGTTTATAAGATCGAGGAAATAAACAAATACTACTCCACCGTCTCTCCAAACAAAGCGTTATCGCGCCCACGCCCGCGAAACCACCGTTCCCTCCGCAGGGGACGGGCGGCTAATTTCGCTCCCGCAAACCCGTCATGTTCTTCCTCTCTTACGGCAACTCAAGCCTAGGTCCGTCCCCTCGGTGTAGAACCCTAGAGTCTGGCAAACATTCGCGCGATACAGGTGACACTGCACCTGCAAATACGTAGCTACCCACACACATCATTACACACAATATGTACATACATACGTGCACACCACATAAGTACATAGATTCTGTAAGGCACCTTTGTTTTCTTTTTTTACGATAGTTACTTTCGATCATGTTTCCAGAATAATAAATACATATACACATGTTCATTCCTTTCTCGCATGAGGCAGGGACATGTTATATGTATGCGTTAGTTTAGCTCGAATTTTCTACAGATAGGGAATTAGTCAGTTCGCGACCTTTTCACAATCGCGGTAATAGCCCAAGCCGACGTCCGGCTACTTTGGCACCTTCGTGCGCAAGTTACTCACGCTTTCGCGGCTGAATGCCTTAAACGTTCGCCCCTAAGCCTGGTGAAGCTGTCAAAGTCATAAGTGGCTCTATTTCTTTAGGGCCCCTTAGGCTAACAGTATAGTCAGTGAGAAAGAAAAAAACCATGTATAATTTTCTTTTGGTTTATCGTGTTCAGAGATTAGAGTCAGTGTATATATACAGTAATATAGCGGGGTGGTAGGGATCGCGACCACCATACACATAGTGTTAAACACATGTATGATTTTCTGTTTGTTTGTCGTGTTCCGAGGTCAGTCCGTGTATATCTATACTGTTAATAATTTAGTATAGCCGACGAGTTTTTTTGTTTGTTTGTTTAAACATGGCAAACTCTGGACAACTGGTAGCAGTCGGATTCGAAAAATTCTTTTTGTATATGATAGCCAGATTCACGAAGAATAGTATAAACTATCTGGAACTAAGCTAAACCTATCAGCTAGCCTTAAATATTGATTTTTGTTTAAGTATGTCGAAGTGAAAGTCTTCCCGAACTACTTTATCCGCATGCGCGGGCGTAACGGTTAGTGATACGTAAATATAATATTCTACAAAAATATTGTTCTTTAGTATATCTAAAAAAATCTCCGATAACATATGCCTATTTCTTAATAGCATAAGCCACAATAAGGTATTTTGCGAGTTTTTATGTTGAAGATTAAAAATTGATTTTGAGCTTTATTTTTAGGCTTATCATATTAATCCTTACGAACAAAGTTATTTCATCATAAAGACAATTTAAATTTTTCTTTTTATAGTATGTAATTAGGATACATAGTTCAGGAGAAAATGAAAAATTAAAATAATTTGTACTTGCGGGAAGTGATATCAATTATGATAGACTACACGGGTCCGTCGCGTTGGCGGCGCGGTATTTGTTGGATAAAAACTCGGGTGAAACCGAGGGGTACAGCTAGTTTATAATATATATGAAATATTTAATATGAATTTTTTCATTACTACAGCAAAAGCTAAGTTTTACATTTACATCAAATTGCCATGTGTCAAATGATAATGTATATTATACTTGCATAACAATCATATAAAAATATCCAGGTATAAAATAACAAATCTATGAAGAAATAGACCAAGACTGTATTAAGGAATTGCTATTACTCGATATAAAAATGTTATATAAAATCCATAGACCTCAGAATTCATACTAGGCAAGTAATTTTTCTTAACAATGTACGCAAAGGATGTATTTGGTAGCCATTTATTTAAGAGATAGGTTCCCACACGCTGGCGCTCGTATCGCTGTATGGCAGGGTCGAAATTGTTTCTCTTAACATTCTGAAGGAGTAAAGACGCAAGTAAAAACTAGTATTTAAATAAATTTATATATACAGCTTATTTTAAAAGCGATTGTTTAAATTCAATGCCTTTATTTATTCATAAACTTGAAGTTCGTAGAAATTCGAAAGAGAGATAGATAGAAATACAACATTCCACTATAACGAATATGATATAATCACAGGGTGTAGTTGAATACACGATTGCAGCTAACAATATAAATATATTTAATAAGAAACAGGACAACATGAAGCCGAAATTCAAGCTGTTCTAAAAAAATTACGTCATAGAAATTATTTTGAAGCAAAACTTATTTAAGCGCGACTTGAGGTAATAACATTTAGCAACTAAATTCTATAACGTGTATTTGTCACACTTGATATTGGCAAAATTTCCTACATAGGCAACAAGCCAAAAAAAAAGTGGGTAACTAATATATTTTTTGGACGGAAATAACGTTTAGTAAAATCTATAAACCTTTCAAATTTATTTTTATTTATATGATTCAATAGGTACTAATAATAACAAAAATTAATCATTACTTTATTAACAATAAAACATGTTTTTAATAAATTAAATAAACGTGTGCGTGCAGACTTTACTCGCTTTATTATGTGACATTATTTAAAAGAATCCAAAATTTATTTATTTTAATTATTGTTTTAAATATAACTATAAATTATATAACCAATAGATACATCTGTTAGAAGCTCAAAACTTCGAAGAAATTAACATTATTAATTAATATTACTTTAAACGCGCTTAAAATGTAACATACACATTTTTTTTCTTAAATTTACTGGGAATTTATTGTTATTGATACGGCGTATTTTATACTATGACTGTAAAATAACAAAATTAAACTTCAAATTACATTCCATTACAATTTAAAATAACAAAATAATATATTTACGCTCTCCGCTTATAACTTAATCCTCATTTTGTAGTAAAATACAAAGCAACATTCTAGAGGCGTCAAAGAAAAATCGTAACAATTTATTTGTCGGGCTCGGCTTTGCCTTGAATAGAGAGAATTTTCGCTGTCCCTCCATTACGGGCCCTTTTCACTCACAATGCGGTATTATGTAACTCGCTTTTATTAATTTATATTTTATTGAATAAACAAGTGAAACAACCACTTGTGAATATGAAATTTACATACATTTACTTTGTATTATATAACGTGACTATTTTTTGGATTTTACTCTTTAAAAATCGATTTTCATATAATATAAAAAGCCCCGATATGGAATTTGTGGAAACTTTGTGATGTGGAAGAAGATATAGTAGGATCAAGAAAGGGATGCTTAGATGGTTTGGGCATGTTGAGAGGATGAATGAAAGAAGAATGTCTAAACAAATTTATAATGCGAGTGTGAAAGGAATCGTTAGAAGAGGAAGGCCTAGACGAACATTTATCGATCAAATCGGAGACGTTCTGAAGAAAGGTCAGGTCAAGAGTACTGCTCTAAATCGACGAGCATGCATGAAAAGATTAATGAATGTCGAAGAAGCGAAAGAGGTATGCCAGGATCGTAGCAGGTGGAAGGACTTGGTCTCTGCCTACCCCGTTGAGAAATAGGCGTGATATATGTATGTATGTATGATATGGAATTTTTATGAGTGAAATTTATAAAAGCGTTACGTTTTCCTGAGCAACGTACCTTGCGCATCTTTCACTTTGAAATCACGTATGTGCACACTTGTATATAGAATCGTACTTATTTTTTCTAATCAATGTGAGATGCATAAAGAATTTTGTAATTTTTTTTTATTAAACTACTTTTTATTAAAAAAAACGCAGACATGGTAACACTATACTAAACTAACATTAAGTAGAAATAATGTAACATCTGAGCACTTGTCTTACATTCGTCGACGAAGCTAATCTGTTTTTCAAAATATCAGGTCTAGTTTTCGAGTAAGAATGCAGCTGATTACATAATTTATTGATGTCGGTCTTGGGAACCAAAATTGCTTTCAAAAGTACGACACTTGGCTGTGTTTTTCACTCATACGTATTTTAACCATTTGAGAAATATCTCTCAGGTGTTTTACTTCCAGACAGAAATAAAACGTACTCAATAATTATAGGATAATTCGTACAGTCTGAATTCCCCCCCCCCCCCCCTATTCCTCATAATATCCAGGAATATCTTCCTCTCTTTTACCATGTTTAATACCTCGTCATTCGTTTTTCTTTTCATCCAACTAATTCTCTCCATCCTCCTCCAGCACCACAATTCAAATGCTTCTAATCTTACATACATAAATAAATCACGCCTCTTTTCCAACGGGGTAGGCAGTAACTACGTTCTTCCCCTTGCTACAATCTTAGCATACATCTTTCGCTTCTTCAACATTCATCAGTCTTTTCTTGCATGCTCGTCGGTTTAGAATGCTCTTGACCTGACTTTTCTTCAAAACGTCTCCGATTTGATCGTGGAACGTACGTCTAGGCCTTCATCTTTCAGCGTTCCCGTTCACTCTCATTATATAGATCTGTCTAGACATTCTTCTTTCATTCATCCTGTTTACATGCCCAAACAAGCCCAAGCATTCCTTTCTCAATCCGTGTTATTATATCGTCTTTTACACCACAACGTTCACATATCCTTGTAGTTTTGACCCTTAAACCCTTCTCCCCCCTCTTATACCCCTTATACTTATTTCTCTTAATTAAATTATTATCATTTGATTGGTTTGGGAAAGCGGGACATTTTTCCTTCCACTGAAGATAGTGGTACAAACTTCCTGAAAGCGGGACTGTCAAATTTTTATATTAAATCCGCCTAATATTAAATGGTCACAGCAGGTAAATGCCACCTTATGACAAACCCTAAACAGGATTGAAATTCATTCCAATTATTCTATTTATTGATTTAGCAGATATAAACACTAAACCGAAAACACGCGTCGAGATCACACGTACATTTTTTTGGCTCTCAGTGTTTGGGACCTTTTGCAGAAAACTTTTTTGTACCATGATGGTGGCAAACAATTAACCGGTCCGCCTGATAGTAAGCGGTTATCGCAGCCTATGGGAGTTTGCGACACCATAAGTATATATGTGTTGCAGACCCTTTAAAAACCTATTCCCTCTCATTTTGAAGAACCCCATACTGGGACAACCTCTGTAGGGAGATCATTCCATATCCGAAATGCTTGCGGAAAGAAACTCTTCAGAAACCGAACTTTTCTCGACCATTATGGTTTTCAAGGTATGAGGATGAACTCCCTACCGATGGCGAGCGGTGCGATAATGGAAAGTATCCGTTGGCACCATGTCGAACAATTCCTCGGATCAGAGCCACAAAAGGAGGCAGAGTCTCTCCTTACATTTAAACTTGGTTTGATAATTATTATTTGTGATTTATGACAACCTCGTAACAGAATTGTTAGCCAGTATATACATTAGTGATACAAGGAAATTTTCTGGCTATGTGGGAACTATGCGAACATTTTTTTAGTAAGCAGCAGTATGAATAAATTGGTTAGTGATTTAGACGTTGATATATTTGATACAACTGTGCAGAAGTTGAAAGCTCTTTTGAATTCTTATTTCTTTTGTTAATATTTTTGTGTTCTTCCCTCTACTTTATTTTTTTATTTATATAAGTACATAATTATATGTGAGAACTTGTAAATGGCCTTCATTAATTATTACATGTAACTTAAATAAGTACTTAGCTGTAAGTTTTCTTAAAATAATAAAATAAAATAAAATAAATAAAATAAGTATTTTTACTTAATACTATCATTTTTCTACATCATATTCGTAGAAAAGTAACTCAATATTTTTCTAGCAGATTTTTTGTTAGTAAATGGATGGGAAAAAGCCAGTAATTTTTTACCAATAAGCTTTCGGTAATAGTTTGCTATATGTTACTGAATACTTTCTCTATTTCTTGTATAAGTAATTAAATATTTGTTTTGTAAATAGTATTAAATAATGCTGTTATATTCATTTTCATGGATGGAAATATAAATGATACAGCTTCAACTTTGTAATGCGTATTGTAATTTGTTTATTTATTACTCTATTTTATTTGGAGCGTTTTCTTCTTCATACATAAATAAACTACATCTGTGGGGGTTAGGACTGCAGTGTTTTCATTGAGGCACACTTTTATGTTCAATGTTTTATTATAATTTATTACAAAGTTGGTTTTATATTAAATGTTTTGTTATAGTTTAATGTTAATTGTTTGGTTGTGGCAACCTGGTGCCGACCGATGCGCTCGTTTGAGGCGCTTGTTGAAGTGCGACTGATCGTGAGTTTGTTGCGAGTTTACTCGAACCCGATGTTCGGTTACATCAGACCGAACATGCTCCGGGCCAATATAGATGACAATGATGAAGTCAATACTATTTAAATGATAAGGAAATGACAAGCTAGAATACGTGAGAAGTTACAAAATTAATACAATTCACGCAGACAATAATTCCACTGTTTACACTAAATATAAAAAAACATAATGCCTCTAAAATATACGTTCGCGCGGTATAGGAGAACACGATTCATTAACACGTTTCACTTTTATTTCACTATAATGACTGAGTTGACGGTCAACTATGTTTCGCGCACTTTCGGCACTTGTCGTTAAATGGACCGCACTAACACTACCAACACTGGTTGTTGCTGGCCGAAGCTCGATATCGGCACTCTGACTCGCACCGACAGTAATAAGAGCTCGTTGTGAGCGCCGTCGCCGCCATCTCCAGAAGAGCACACCCGCTGCTGCTGCGCAAGCGCCCACTGTCAGGTAACTCACCGAATACAGTTGAATATCGTGGGGCGATAGAGTTTGTTGTAGATTCACTTGACTTTTCTTCATGTGTATAATGTCTTGATGCAGATTTTGTAAGGCGTTTTCTAGTTCATTAGATTCAGACATGTTCTGAATGATTTCAGAGGGTATACTCGTATTAATGAGGTAATTTAATTGATCTATTTGAGGTATATGCACATCAAAATTTAGTTCAACAGTATTTTCGTAATATTTTTGCATGTGTATGGTAAAATCATCACCTTTCAGTATACAGCCCTGTTCTAGATAAATAATACCAGCTTGTTGTAGCGATTCCACAGTTATTCGATCGTTGCAAATAATTTTTACGGTGTAGTTTTGACATCAATAATACAAATACTGCGATGGGTTGGTTAGAGGTATCCATTTATTTGTACATCTGGACCTCTGGACCTTACATTCACCAGTAGAATGTTCGGTATCACAAAATTTATTCTTATTGTCGAGACGATAAATTGGTTTCTTTATGTTGCATATAAGATTCTCTTCTTGTTTCATACATGAAGCTAGTTCTTCTGAAGTTAATGATAAATAAATATCCTTTTTTAAATTGGTTGCAATAAATACTGATATAGGTTTTAATTCTAGCATATCAAAACCAAGTTGATGGGGAACCGATAAGATTTTGTATAAATTGTAACGATCCCGGTGGATAAGTGGGATGGTTATTTCGAAAATGAAATATTTTTCTGTTATTCTTGTTCTTAACTGCAGCAGTTGATATATGTGCCTGGTATCAGACTGTTCCAATGGTAAGGTTACGTCATCTGATAGTTGAGCGGCTATAATATTCAGTTCTTCTTGAAGTTGTTCCGGTGAAAGTAAATGCGTATTGAATTGTCCTTGGTGGGCATCGGTTAGTATATCGACTAATATACTTTGGCTTCTTTTTAAATAGTTAAGTAAGTTAGTAGCTGTTAATGACATCAATATAAAGTCTTGAACTACAGTAATATTGTTTATTCTTACTTGAATGTTGTTTGTTAATTTATCGAGTTTGATTAAATGCTGATTTATAATTTTGTGTTGTTTTAACATAATTTCTTCCGTTCGTTTTAACATATTATACTCTGATTCAACGATTGATGTTTGTTGTTTATATAAGGTAGCCAGGTGTTCTTCGTTCTGTTGAATGAGATCAATGTCGTTACTATATTTTTCGGCGAATCGTTCATCCAATACCCCGAATAAGGAATTTGCAAGGTAGCCAACTCCATTGATAAGTCCTCGACGTTGTCGGGAATACCCCCGGACTTGTTGTGTCATCAAAAGTTGATTGTAATAATTAAGTTCATTGTACTCGTGAGACAATTGTGTTTCTATCAGGTTACACTGCCCGCCGTCTATTTTATTGCATGTTTTATTAAGATATGTTAATGTTTTATCGATCGCTGTGATTCCTTCGCGATATGGTGCCATGTTATAAAATACAATTAGTGTCCACATATCCTTAACCAGACTTATTTTGTTGATAGGATCGAAATAAAATGACTGAGTTTCCTTTAATCGCGTTATGTTGTGCGTGCAGTTTCCACTGGTACATAAAGTAATAAAAAATATTATACACATAAGAATACTTGTTAAGTTATATCGATTTGATTTTTTCTTCTTTGATATTAAGTTACATAGCGTCGGTGTTTCCTTATTTTGTTTAAGAGTCTCGTGTTGATTCTCCTTATCTTTGTTTTGTTGACATTCGGTTTCAATCGGTAGTATAGAAAGTTTAATTATTGGTCTTTTTATAATACCGTTTTTTGTTTTGAGTGTTACAACTCTAACGAGGCCATCATTTCCGGGATGCAGGTCTATCACCCTTCCCATTGGCCATTTCCCCGCTGGAATGTTACCGTCTTGTATTACAACCAAATCTCCTATCTTCATGTTTCGTTGCGATCTAGACCATTTATTTCTAGCTGTTAGTTGACTGAGATACTCAATCTTCCATTTCTTCCAAATATCTTTAAAAATCTCATTAGCTAAATGCCATTTTGTTCTTGCATCGTCTCTTGTTTCTATAACGGTTAAGCCTGATCTTCCTGTTAAAAAGTGTGCTGGTGACAAGTAATCTAAATCGTCTATATTCTCATTAAGTGAACACAAGGGTCTAGAGTTCAAACAAGCCTCTAATTGTGTTAGGACAGTGGTAAATTCTTCAAAAGTGAGTCTCTGCTCTCCCACTACTCTTTTGAGATGATGTTTTAAGCTTCTAACGGCCCTTTCTCATAAACCTCCAGCACTGGGCCACGAGGGGGGGTTAAAATGCCATTCTATGTTCATTTCAGTAATCTCTGTTATACAGCTTTCACTAAAAAGCTGTTGTAGATGTTCGTATTCTTCACGTAACATTCTGTTTGCACCGATGAAGTTTGTTCCCTGATCACTATACAAGTGATGAGGTGTGCCTCTCCGTGCCGACATACGCCTTAGTGCGGCAAGAAAGGCGGAGCAAGTAAGATCCGATACAAGCTCCAAATGTACTGCCTTAGTGACCATACATACAAAGACAGCTACATATCCTTTTGTTGTTGCAGCTCCTCTGCCTTTGTTCAATTTTATATGCACGAACCCTGTAAAATCGACCCCGGTATGGAAAAAGGGTGGCGCAGGATTGCTTCGCGCTTGTGGAAGGTTACCCATTAATTGAGTTTGCTTTGATGTTTCCTGTTTTCGACAAATAACACACTTTCTTATTTGCCTTTTAGTGGTGTTCATTCCACTAATAATCCAATATTGTTGTCTAAGAGTAGCCAAGGTTAAACGAGGTCCCCCGTGAAATGTTAAATGATGTGCTTCTTCAATTAAAAGTTCAGCCAGACGACTGTTGTTGGGGATTATTTTCGGATGTTTCATTTCGTCACTCATGTTTGCATTTCTTAAACGACCCCCAACTCGTAATGTACCTTCATTATCAATAAATGGGTTTAAATTTAATAGTCTACTTTTCATAGAAACTCTGCCTTGCTTTCGTAATTTGTCCATGTCTGCTTGAAACTCAATTCCTTGAATATATTTTATAATGACTAATTTAGTCTTACGTAATTCTTGTAATGTTAGGTAGCGAGGTAACTGTTTACGCTGCGAAATAGGTGTCAATATTCTATATACCCAAGCCAGAGTTCTTGTTACTTTTATAAATGAATTATATTTTGTTAGTAAAATATCGATAATGTTACCGTTTCTTTGTTGAATGATGCAAACGTTTTTGTTTTTTAAGTTTTTTACCTCTTCTTCAGTTTTGTATAACTGTTGTTGTGGAGACTCATTATCGTTATAGTTTGGAAGCCACGCTGGCCCTTGCCACCATATAGGATGTTCTTTTAATTGAGTGGGTGTGATACCTCGGCTAGCACAGTCTGCAGGGTTGTCATTTGACTTTACATAACGCCAGCAATTGGGAGGCATAATTTTTGTTATAGCGTCTACTCTATTCGCTACAAATGGTCGCCAGCGACTTGGTTCACTCTGCAGCCAGCCCAGCACTACCATAGAATCACACCACCCAAATATTTTAAATTTACAGTTGGTTATACTTTGCTGAATTTTAATAATAAGTTTTTATAATAAATATGCACCGCATAATTCTATACGCGGAAGTGTTAAAGCTTTTTTATGTGGCACAAATTTTGATTTTGCGGCGATTAGTACTATGTTATGTTGATGATGAATACGTGCATATAGGACTGACGCATATGCGTCCATTGAAGCGTCACAAAAGCCGTGAAGTTCTATTAAATCATTTTGAGAACTTAATATCCATCTTGGAATTTCACACTGCTTTATTTTATGTATGTCCGCTTTTAACTTATTCCACTCGCTCTTTATGTTATCAGATACTTCGTCGTCCCACTGCATTTTGTTTATCCATAATTTTTGAAATAATAGTTTTAATTTAGTTGATAGTGGAGTAAGCCATCCTAGGGGATCAAACACTTTGGATATTTGTGAAAGTAATGTACGTTTAGTGACTTTGGAATCTATTTCGGGAAAATCAAATTCGAATTTAAACATATCTGATTTTGAGTTCCAATATAAACCCAAAGTTTTTTGGGTGTCTTCGTTTTTAAAGTTAAATATAGTTTCTCCTTGAACTCTTTCTTCTGTTACGTCTTCTAAAAGACCTTGGTTGTTTGAAGACCACTTTCGTAAATTAAATCCTCCTGATTTCAGTAAGTTAACTAAATCGTTAATAAGCTGTCTGCCTGAGATGATGTCATAGGTGCCATGGATTAAATCATCCATGTAAAACGATGTGTCCAGTACAGCGGACGCTTCCGGAAATTTATTTCGTTCGTCGAAGGCCAACCTCTTAAGGGTCCTCATGGCCAAAAATGGAGCTGCTTTCATACCGTAAGTGACCGTTGTTAATTTATAAGATTGTATAGGCTTTTCGGTAGTGTTGCGCCATACTATTTTTTGGTAAGGTTGATCTAAATGATTGACTAAAATTTGTCGATACATCTTTTCGATGTCGGCGGTGAACACGAACGGATACTGTCTCTATTTCAATAACAACGATTGTAAATCCTGTTGAAGATTGGGTCCCGCATACATTATGTCGTTTAAGCTGACTCCTGTTGAAGTTTTGGCAGACGCATTAAAAACAACTCTGTATTTGGTTGTGCTTGACTCTTCCTGTTGAATGCCATGATGTGGCAAATAATATTCTGGTTCAGTACTGCCTATAGCCGGTACCATATGTTTTAATAAAATGTATTCATTCATAAATGTTTTATATTGTGTAGATAAATGATCTTGTTTTTGTAGTTTACGCTCTAAATTTTTGAATTGAGCTAAGGCCATAGGTTTTGAATGGCCTAGTTTATGCTTCAAATCTTCTTTAATGGGTAATCGGATTTCGTAACGACCATCTCGGTTACGTGTTGTGGTTGTAGAATATATATTAATGCATTCTTCCTCTTCTAGTGAAAAATGCGACTGTTGTTCGTAAATTTCTTCAACTTCCCAAAATTTATGAATCTCGTTCATATTGTTTAACACTACGTTACACTGATATGTTTTTACATTTCCGCATAATAACCAGCCTAAATGAGTTTGTTGTGCAATAGGCTGATGCGGTGTTTCACTTTTTATAATTCCTCCCGATATAATGTAAGAATAAATATCAGCACCGAATAATAAGTCAACGGGTTGACTTTTATAAAATTCCGGATCAGCTAAATTTATGTTTTCAATAATAGTCCACTTTGGCTTTGAGAAAGATTTGTTAGGAAGACGTTTAATTAAATTATTCATTATGAACACTTCTGTATGGAATGTGAAGTCGTTGTACATTGATTGGCACTCTAAGTTTATTACTCCCTTACAGTTGTTTTCTTTTTCACCTACCCCGAAAATAACTCCTTTACAGATTTGTCTTTTAAGGCCTAACAACTGTGCTGCCTTCTCTGTTATAATTGAAATTTGAGAACCCTGATCAATAAGAGCTCGTAAGTTATAATATGTGCCGTCTACAGATTTTACTTTTAATAAAGCAGTGGAAAGTAAAATCTCCGAGTTATCACTCTGTGATACATTTGAAGTGCTAGTTGTGTTTTCAAATCCTTTACTTGTTGGTTTCGTAGAATGAGTACCCGAGGTCGGTGGCTTAGATTTCATAAACGCCGCATGTAACAAAGTATTATGCGGCGATGAGCATTTGAGACATGTTTTGTTAGAAGTACATTTATTTCCATTGTGAGTAAATAAGCAATTGGTGCACAATTGCAACTTATATGCAGTTTTTAGCCTTTGTTCATCAGGCATTTCCAAGTAAGTTGAGCAATTATAAATTCCGTGTTTGTTATTACAAAGCGGACACTTGATATTAGATACGTGGAAAGATTTCGAAATTGTTTTATGTTCATTGTTATATTTATAAGAATTGTTACCGTAGTATAATGGTTTTGAATAAGGTTTTTTATAATTTGTAGATGTTTGATTATAATTTGTTTGATGTATAAATCTTTGTGTAGTATTTTCTTGCTTGCGCCGGGCAGTTTCCAACGTAATAAACTTTTCTTCTAAAAACTGTAAAAACTCCTTAAGTGATGGCAATTCCTTAGCGTCGTTCAATGATCCCAAGTAATCGGTATACGTCTCGGAATCCAATTTTTGGCACAATATATGTACTAGGAGAGGATCCCAAGATGTTATGTCGATCCCTAGGTTTTTTACAGCGTTCAAACTTTCCAATGTTGTATCGTGCATTTTCTTAATTGACTGTAAAGATTGATGTTGTACGTTTGGTAGTGATAAGAGAGGATTTATATGGGAAGAAAATATGAGTTTTTTATTGTTATAACGTTGATTCAGAATGTCCCAGCAAATTGCGTAGTTGTCGGAACTTATTTGTAGATGTTGGATTAGTTTTTCCGCCTCTCCGCGGACTTTGCTCTTAAGGAACTGCATTTTTTGAGCACTTGATAAGGAGTTGTTACTGTGAATTGCTTCGTTAAATAAATCTTTAAAAGATACCCATTGATTATAGTTGCCGCTGAAGACTGGTATTTCCAGTTGCGGTGTAGATTTTTCACGATGATTTGTAGACCACATTTGTACGTTTAAGGCCTTTTTAAGTGTGTTAAATTTTTGTTCGTATTTATTATACATGTTTTCGTACGTTTGATTTTCACCGTTTAACTCCATGTCGATTTCCCAGTGAAGAGAATCGATTGTTGACCATCTTGTTTGTAGTGACTTTAGAGCGTCTTCGAAGTCCCACTTGTCCGAGATCACACTTAAGTCAATGTTAGACGTGGTACGTACGAAAGCTTTAAAGTTAGCGTATTGTTTACGCATTAGGTCGTCAAGGTGACTGTTAGTGCCTTGATTTAAGGTTAAAATTGGAGGTGCCCTTGACTCTCTTTCGGAGCCCAGGTCGTCACTCGCGGACTGTAGGACTCCTTGTTCCTCCTCCTGAGATTGTTCTTGTTGAACCGATGATGGGTTTTGTAATTTGGATAAAAGCTGTTGGTATTGTTGATTTATTAGGGCTTTGGTAGCTTCGTATACTGTTTTGGTGTTGTCATACTGTTTACTTTCATAATATGTGTGGGTTGTAGGTAATTCTGAGTTAATAATACGAGTATGATTGTTAAGAAATTCCTTCCAAAACTCTTCTAAAATGTTTATACGCCTTTTAAAATAATCTACTGTTTTACGGCCTTCACCATCTTTTTTAATGTTAGTGCTAGTTTTAATAATGTTGTCGTAGATCATTGATTGAGTTTCAATCAGTTGTTCCGCCATCGTTGTTGTTATTAAATGTAAAAAAAATAAAAAGGAAATATATTACTTGTTAAAATGTTGATGTTGGTGTTGAACTTGGATGTCCAACTAATGTTCTTCTTGCTGTTTTTGACCCTGTATGGCCTAAATGTAATTTTCGATGGTGATTTGTTGTTGAAGCACTGCAATCCTTTCACTCACTGTTTATGCTTTTGTTTGCTAGTCCCACTACCCACACTCACGAAATTTTGTTATTACGCACTGAATGGATAACGACCGAAGGAAAATTATATGTGGGGGTTAGGACTGCAGTGTTTTCATTGAGGCACACTTTTATGTTCAATGTTTTATTATAATTTATTACAAAGTAAGTTTTATATTAAATGTTTTGTTATAGTTTAATGTTAATTGTTTGGTTGTGGCAACCTGGTGCCGACCGATGCGCTCGTTTGAGGCGCTTGTTGAAGTGCGACTGATCGTGAGTTTGTTGCGAGTTTACTCGAACCCGATGTTCGGTTACATTAGACCGAACAACACCAATATCTGAAGCTCAAAAATATTGTATTTTTTATATGTGTATGTGATCGCGTTAATCTCCAGAACTAAAAGTGAAATTTGAAAAATTATTAACATCACAATCCAAATTTAATGCGGTTGAATCCGCTGGAAACAGTTAGTATATTAAATAATATGAGAGGCAGATTTATGATTTGCACTTTCATATTCTATTGATACTTTGGATTATAAAGTGTATATAAATAATCAAAGGTTGGCACGTATTTGTATATGCAAGACGCAGTAGCAGAAGCTACAATTCATTCAATGTTACATTGTACCTAATTGACCGACATTTATCTATCCAGCCATCCATTCACCCAAAGACCTCCACTGCTGCACATAGATCCCCCAAAGATAGCTACAACGACCTATCCTGTAGTGCTTTCATCCAGCGACATCTCGCAATCTTTACCAGGTCGTAAAACCACCTTTTGGCGGGTCTACCCACGATGCGTCTTTAGATACGTGGCCGCCATTTGAGAACTCTACAGCTACAGCAACCATCCGTTCTACGAGTAGGTGCCCGCCCCGCCCACTGTCACTTAGGTCTTGCAATTCTGAGAGCTACGTCATTGATTTTAGTTCTTCTGCAGATCTCCTCAATTGATCAGCAATGACATAAACTACCTATATCTGTACAAATAATAAAATTGAAGTGCCTGTTTGTAATGTCAAAATATCAGTTTTTACAAAATGCAAATGAAAATATACATGATAGGCACATATAACAACAAAAAAAAAAAATTTTTTTACATTTCTGTTTGTCTATTTGTTTGCTTGTTCCGGGTAATCTTCGAAACGGTTGAACCGACTTTGAAGGGACTTTCACTGGAAGATAGCTGATGTTATAAGGAATAACTTAGGTTACTCTTACTATAGATAATTAGGGTTCCGCACAAATAAAATAATAAGCATTTTTCTCTTTTATACAACCGGCGCGGCGGGCGACCTCCGTTAGAGGAAGCGGGATCATCACAATTCTAACGGCATTCTGTAATACTCGAGAGCGGAGCCGCAGGCACAGCTAATACTTTACATAGTATATGCTTATATAATATTAATACAATAGTACAACTTCTTATTAATACAGACAAATACTATTTAACTGTAATATATTCTAATGAAACAGAAAATGCAAACGGTTCCGTTCATCCACATAATTGGATATAATTTCGAAGTGAACATAGTTACTGATTGTCTGAAATGAAACGACACCCAAAATTGCACCCAATTAGTGCCCAAAATCGATCTTCAAGGTACATTACATCCCTTGAAAGTCGAAGTTCCAATTATCCTAATGTCTATTTGATTAAACTCTGTCTAAGTTATCGGTTACGGTTTTCAAATTAATCGTCGTTTAATAATCAAGTTATTAAATTTTGTGAAATTTAACTTAACACTTACGAGTATTATAAGTAATATTATAGTATGTGCCTTTTAGTTTATGTCATTACAACTTAAGCCTTAGTCCGCTATTATAAAACATATACTTAGTTTTCGGTTTTCTGAATTTAAACACAGTGGAGCCAATATTACAAGAGAAACTTTTTGATGTATTCGATATTGAAAGCTTATAAAATTTTTTGATTGAACGCGCTAATTTGTGGAACTACAAGTTAGCTTTGAAAAATTATATTTAAATTTTATAGCATATTTATTGAGAAAAGTTATCGTCTATATATTGAATATAATTGAAGTGGTTGTTTGTAATGTCAAAATAACAAGCTAAAACAGCTCTTTATTAAAAGCTTATGAAAGTATATACGACACCTATAATTGAAATAAATTTAAAAAAACCTGCCTGTTTTTCTGTTTTGTTCGGGTAATCTCCGAAACGGATGGATCGATTTTGAAAGACTTTCACGCTGATATTTTAAGGAGTAACTTAGGCTTATTTTATTTTAGAGAAAGAATTAGGTTTCCGCGCAAATAAAAAAAAACTGCCACTGGTGAATCAATTCGGGTGTTCAAATGGCTTACGCTGAGTAAGCCACAAGATATATGTCAAATTAATGTGTTAAATAATTGTAGACATTAAAAATATCTACAAAAAATTTCGGGAGAGTATATGTCTGTCTTCCAAGAAACACCCAAAATAAGCATTTTTGTCTTTAAAATAACCGGGAGCGGAGGACAAGATTGCGCGTGTGCCAATAGCATTCTGTAGTCCACGTGAGCGAAGCCGCGGGCAGAGTTAGTGAGCTATATCATAACTTCACGGTACGATGCTAAGGAACAGAGCAGTAATATGAATGCAAGCAATCTAGCAAACTATAGACAAGTACGGGAACTGGGAAAAACAATTATAGTCTACAAGAGTGGATGCCGGGCGCGACTTCGCGGTGCAACCGTGGAGCACAGCTAGTATTATGTAGTTTGAAACTTTTTTATTGATTTATTACATTCACTATTGGAATGTCACAAACTCGTAACTTTCAACTGCTATAAAATTGATTAATTCACAATACATTTATAATAATGGACATTAAAACAAACGACATTTCTTACAATATATCTAATGCTGGTGTTAAAAAGACTAACTGACTAAAGTTTAAGCGTAATCTTTCTGCTATCGATAGAAATTGGTAGAGTCAATTTTCAATGTCATATTACATGATTTTATATTTTTTTAAATTAGTGACTTTTATTTTTAATTATCGACAGTTTCGAATTATATACAAGGTGTCCAGAAAGGGTATCGGGTATTTGTAAGTTCAATGAAACAAAAATTATTTGTATGCAATAAAAAAGTTTATTGTTTATTAGCATATGAATTGGAGAATTATTTGGAAAAGATGATGTTATCCAAATGATGACCGTTACGTTGCTGGCACTCTTCTAAACGGAAACGAAGATTGGCGATAACACGTTGACACATAGCTATCGATATTGCTGCCATTTCTGACCTGATGTTTTGCTTTAACTGGGTTAGATTCGTCAGATTGTTGTGATAAACCTTACTTTTAAGGTATCCCCATGCAAAATAGTCAAGCGGGCTAAGGTCGGGGCTTCTGGGAGGCCAGTTGATGTTACCCCTTCGCGAAATGACTTTATTAGGGAATAATTCGTTAACAACTTCCATTGAGTCATTTGAGGTATGGCAAGTGGCCCCATCTTGCTGGAACCACGTTCTTGAGTTGAAACCTGCAAACTCCTGCAACTCTGGGACCAAAAAATTTCGCAACATATCGCAATAACGGTCACTATTCACATTAATTGCTCGGCCTCGTTGATCTTCATGAAAATAAGGACCAATTATGCCTTTAGCAGACATAGCGGCCCAAACAACGACCTTTGGGCTATGCAGGGGTCGTTCATGCTTTCGTCTCGGATTCTCCACTGCCCAGTACCGACAATTCTGCTTATTAACATGACCATTCAGGTGAAAATTTGCTTCGTCACTGAACAGTATGTTGTTAAAGTTATTAAATCGCTGCAGCATTTCGTTCGCAAAATTCAGTCGATTAGCATAGTCCGTATCCTTCAATTCTTGAACCAATTGAATTTTATAGGCTTTTAGATGTAAGTCTTTCTTTAAAATCGAATGTAAAGACGATTTTTTGATGTTCAACGCTTGGCTTCGCTTTCGGATGGATAAAGACGGTTTTTGACGAACCGACGCCTCAACTTCTTCAATTGTTTCTTCATCGCGAACTGAACGAGGACGACCAGAGTTTTGAATTTTAACTGTCGCACCTGTATTCTCGAACATCCTGATCCATTTCCTAATGCTATCGTCACTTGGCGCGTGGCGTGTACGATATTCCGCACGATAGAGACGTTGAGCAGTCACTATTGAATCACCATTACGATAATACGCTCGTACGCAAAATGCGCGATGCGTCCCCGAGTACTGTTCCATCGTGACTAAAACTCCACAAAATGGCGGACGCCACGAACCCCTCCCTGCACCCTTTAGACGCCCCGTTTCGAATATGGCGCCAAAACAAATACCCGATACCCTTTCTGGACACCTTGTACAATATATATTTTATATCATGATATTAGGTTGACTTAAGCGGGTCAATATCACCTAAACCAAATATTTTTATTTCTCATGACAAAATTTACACTTTAAGGTCCTAACGAAAAATATAAGTTAATGTAACAAACCATTATATAAGTAAGGAGAGAATAGACATATTAAAGTGTCAAATAGTCCACCCATTTCAAAGTATTTTGCGTTTACTGTAAGGGTTTTAGGTGATACACATCTGAATTTTAGAGAGGTCTCAGTTATTGGCAATTGTTTACATTAACGAAGGTCAGGCAGTAACTTGACGTGAGAATGACATCGTATCGCCACGCTGAACCACCGCGCCGGAACTGATATCTTGTTTACTTAAATTTAATTTTGAATCATGATATACATTAAAACATACTATCTAACTACATCTATATTAAAAGAGAGTGAGAGACGTATATAAATTTAACATGTGTGTTTGTTTGTCTGTCGGTGTCATCATAGTTCCCAAATGGCTGAAACGATTTTGATTTCGTTTTTTAAAGTTCACTTGACCGAGAGAGTTGTTAACTACGGTTCAAGAAAATCTGTTCAGCGGTTTAAAGATAAAAAATTTCTTTGTGGTTGATGAAGGGATTATTCTGTTATTTCAATGATATTACAAGAACAGGATAAGCTTGACCTAAAACTGTAGCATCATCCGGATTCTTCCCAACTCCTCACCAACTTACAGTAAAGGCGTATAGGCCATCATTGGAATGGTCTGAATGAATAACTTATTGTTTTGGGTATTTTTTTTATTTTATTTAATTTTACCTTGCATTATGAAGCTTAAAGGTTTATTCGTATTGTTTGGGACGTGATAACCTCTGGAACTCGATTTATTGAAGAAGATTGGAGGCTATGTAACTTCTTGCTACGACTCTAAGAAGTGGAGCAGTAGTCATGAATTTCAAGCGATTTGGCAAGCTGTAGGCAATTATAGGAAGTGAAAACAGAGTTAAGCTACACGGGTGCGTTGAAGGCGACGCGATGTAGAGTTAGTAGAATAAATTTAACACGGGTTAAACTGCGGGAACGTATTAAGTCGGGAACATACGTCACGCGACAGAATTATGCTCTAAACCGAGATAGCAGAGGAGCGCGTCGTCATGTTAATAATGTGTCTCTGGCCATACAAATTAGTACAATTTGATTTGACTCAACATGAACGCTCCAGATGTGAAATAAGCTCCGTGCTGAGGTTTAACCAGGGGACTACAGTATGCGGCTTTTCAAATAGGGAGTGAACGGTTTTTTAAAGGATCGGCAACGCGTATTGTTATGCTTATGGTGTTGCAAGCTCCCTTAGGCTTCGGTAACCGCTTAATATCAGGCGAACCAAATGCATGTTTGCCACCATTATGGTATTAAAAAAGTCTCCTGGAATATGTCCAAAACACTAAGAGCTAAAAAAAATGTGCGTGCAACATTACCGCGCGTTAAAGTTAATCTATTTAGTGTTTACGTCTGCTAAATTCATAAATATAATATAGTTACATAATATGCTTCTGTGTTTCGTCCTGAAGAATATAGTAAGCAACACGCGTTTACTATATCCTAACTGACCCCCTTTATGTTATCCCAACAAATATGAATAATAAACAAATTTAATTAAAATCTCAAAACAGTATAAATCCTAAAGTATACGCAAGCGAAGCTGTTGGCGAATAAATAGTAATATATATATTACACTATACATTATTTAATATTATTTTTATTATAGAGTTTTGAAACATTTTATTCAATTATTTAATGACACGTCACTAGTCACGTAAACTGCCTTTCATTATCTAAACGCTCGATGGCCGCGCAAAAAGATTAATTAGACGTTATTAAAATTCCCATTCCGAGGTGGCGGCGCGGCGTAGCTACCCGAATTTATTGAATAAATTCCCAAACAACGGCTTATTCGAGAGTGCCATTTGAATATTTTCATTTCAAAAAATTTAATTGAAACTGCTCGTTTTCTTCGTTTTTATTGGCACTAAAAAATATAATCGGTATTGAAGGAACAATTCTGTGATTCAAAGTGAAGCTCGTAACTGAGCGATCCATCTGGTTCCATCAACGTTACAGATGTGAAAATTTAAACGCGTCCGTGGGAAAAATCATTGCTTTTTTAATATCTTTGCGGCACTTAAAACGCTAACAATTCTTTTTTTATAACATCACATCCAGAGATGTAGGCCGATTACAACTATCAAAATCGGTGTTTAAGCAATTAGTTTAAAAAAAAACGGTTTCGGGTTGAATCTCCTTGCATTTATAGTGCTAAAAGTTTAACACACGAAGTGAAGTATTGAAGCTGGTTTTTTTTTTTTTTTTATTAACTTATCATTTAGCGAATGAAGCATATTTAGTTGACAGCGTCTTCCAGAAGCCAGCTTCTTTTGGATGAGAGCACATATTCTTATGTCGAGAACATGCGCTCTGAAGCAGGGCCCTCTTTACCCGGGGGTTCAAGGGGTGCGAGGAACCCGGGCGTAAGCCGACCGCTATAAGTTTTGATAGGTATCTACTAGCTTACCACAACAACACTGAGTAACACTGTAATCCACGAAAGCAGAGTTGCGAGAACAGCATGTTTAAAGTCAACCACGGGTCCAACACTCAAGATAGATTATCAAACCTGACCATTATATGTTGGTATAGAATGAAAAGATAATGATAAAGTAATATTATTCAAAAATATTCCTAATCAAAAGCCCGATAAAATGTGTTAGATGTATGATTATCAGTATTTTAGGTAAATAATGTAATGAATCCTCTAAAACAAATACATTGCGTTTTTTTTTTTAAAAAGCGGGGGGGGGTATGATATCTTTCGCACCCCGGCGCCAAATATGCTTAAGAGGGCTCTGCTCTGAAAGCACAAAAGTTGCCGGCACCGATAAATACGCTCGAAAAATAACCCACCCTTTTTCAAAGTCGGGCAAAAATCTACTAGAAAGCATGCACGTTGTTTATTCTTGAATATATTATGCACAAATAAAAAAAAACCTAAAACAAACACGCATTCGCCCTGAACATCGCGTCCCAAGCTACTAACATGGTGGCGTAGACAGTTCAGGCTCGCCTTATCTACGTCTCGACCCTCACGCGTCGCACGATTGCACAATCTAGACGTCTTTGTTGGGCGACTGTATAGATTTACATGCCTTTCTTCTATATTGTCCAAAATATCAGCATTTCCATACAACAAGTCAATGATGCTAGTGGTCGCTAATGACGCTGCCTAGTGGTCCCGATATGGCACTCTTAAATGAATTTTATATTTAGTTATAAATGTTTACCACATAATTACTTTTATTTTATATCTTTTATTTGTTTCTCTGTTTCAAATAATTATATCAATATCACTGAATGAGTAATTATGTAATTTATTTACGAAGAACTATGTTTGTCACATTTTTTTCTCCTCGATGTAAAGACTACGAATAGATAGGCGGCCGTTATAAATTGTAAGGTTTAACGGAAAAACTTTCTTATCGCCTACCTACCGGCGGGCTACGTGGAGGCTGCCGTGACTTCTCGGAATTTACCTAACTACCAACCTACTCAATCCTGATAACGAGTTCTCTAATACTTTGACAACAGTACCGTATAATAGATATGGAAGGAGCGCTCGGAACAATGCGTCATTTCTCATACATACCTATTATAAAAGTGAGTTCTTCAGGTAATATCAAAACTTATCAGACCATTTTAATAAAATATCTTGAGGAGTACTAGCGATTCTAAGCGAGCTAGTTCTTATTAATATTAGCTCAACAAATTCTAATGTCGAAAATAAGAAAAACATTTCATTCATAATTCACTTGACATTGTTATAATTATATTAATGCCATTAGATAAGCCACCCTTAACAATAACAAAATTACATGGAACTAATCAGATAGTGTCAACAAAAAGATCGGCAACTATTAACTTAGGTGATCGGTTACAATTTAGCAAATTAGTTTTTGTTAGTGCACTTACTAGATTTTAATTAACCACATTTCCTGGTTGAGTTCGAGCAAGTTTATCTTCGCTCGCTTGTCAGACGCATCGCTATAGTGAACTCGGAAGTCGGACATCAAGAGATTGAGGTATACTAAGTTGTGAAAAATCAACAGTATACATTTCGGCGTACTTTATTACTTACGTATTTACTTAAGTAAATCATACTTCATGTCGTTAATTATTTACCGATGAAAATAATTTCATTTTACACATTAATTAAGGTCGATATTGAAATCCTACTCGGCTCTCCAGCTTTCAAAAAGCTACATACACCCCCAGTTGAACAATTTGAACAGTGTATGTTGCCAATGATCGACCTGTGGTATTTAAAAGTGGTCGCAAACTATGGGTCTCATAAGAAAGTTCAAAGTCACTTTATAGGCAAAGGAAAGGACTACATAGTACCGGAGTTATTTGCGTGTTCATACCTACTTCACTTATGAAAATTAATTTTTGCCTAAACTTTTTCAGTTCACTCCGAATTTGAATTATATATTGGCAGCGAAACTGAACACTAAAAACGAACTTATATAAATGTTACACAAAGGTTTTAAATATTTATTATTCTTTACCGTTCTCACTCATAATTTTTTAATTACCCTTTTTCTGCTTATTTTAATAAAATATCTAATAAGAATAGAAACTTAACGCTTGTAGTTTAGGATCATAATAGCAAAGTTTCAGTTGACTACAAAAATTAGGATGAAAAGAATTTGTTAGAAAATTAATTTAATATTTCCTTGAAATAAATTGTTAGCACGAAGCGATGCCAGTAGGTACCACTATTACAAATACATAATGAAACACAAAAAGAAAAAAGGCGCTTGGTAATTTACCGAGCTATTCATTAACAACTTCCGTTTAACATTAATTGTATCACTTTGTAACAAGGAACTATATCACGGTTGAAATAAACTGTGAAAACTTTATTCAATCTTTAGATAATATACCAGCGGAGCCAAATAATTGTTGTAGAATATATAAGCAAAAGTGGTCCGATTTATTTAACTATGCTGATTCAAAAAATTAAAATACTTAACTTAGACTCACTGGAAAAGTGCAGTATCATTTTAGAGGTAAAATTTCTATTCATCGTTTTTAAACACATAATTGACTGCCTACAAACACTGTTTAAATTTTGGGTCTCTTTATGACCTCTTTGGCACTGCAGCACACCACTATGTCCACCATTGGGAACTTGGGAACAAGTTCACGTATTACTAGTTTCCGTAAGATCGCAAATAGCGCATCTACTCGAGCGGTATGCAAGATTGTAATGGGTACCTTGGGTACATTTGTTGAGTACCTACTCAGCAAGAATTTTTCACTGATTTATATCTTGGTTTTTATTTTTCTCGAATGTGAAAATAATATCTAAATTAATAACACTTTCGTAACACAAATTATTCATACGGTGTTTGTCTATAAGAAAATTTTACTCTTACCATAGGCCCATTAGTTTGTAATTTCAGTGTAAGCAATAAAATTGTAGACGAAACTTTATAAATACATCAATAAATAATACAAATCGAGTTATATAATACTCACTCACAAACGGTTTCGAGGCAATCTCACAAATAGTATTTTGATTCGCATCCAAATACTAAGTTTAAGCTAAATTAACCCACGTCAAATGACTACGGTACGTTGGAACAGAGGAAAAATGTCCACAATCCAAAACGTAACTCTTGCATCGACTTTCGTCTGTGTTATGTGCCATTTTACAAAAACTATTAAATAAGTGTTTTCTTACACAGATTTGCCTTTTTCTTAAATCTGTGTTTTCTTATATCGAATCCAACATTTTCGTTATGTAAAAACTCACCTTCAAGTATTTAAAAGAGAGACAATTTATTTGCTGTAAGAAATCATTAATAATTTTCTTATAAAATTAGCTTATTTTTCCAATTGTTTAAAACTTCAAAGAAAATAAACTTATTACTTAACTCCAAATATTCTAGCCGACCATTATATTATAATACGAATAACCAAAAAAAATAACATTATTTCTAACCAAAACACATTTAACAAAAATCTAGCAAGGCCGCTCCTGTTTATTTAAAATTCAATGATTATATTCTACGTAGGTATTTAGTGATAAAAATGGATGGCGCCACACGAATTTGTAAAAATATATTAACTTATGTCCATTATGGCTGTCTCGTATACGCTGTCCACATAAATAATACACTTTTTGGCCCAACATAGTTTGTTGTTTTGAAATAAAATGTCAAATTAAAAAGCTTTAAGCTATCCGCATGATTGAATAACTCCTCTGTTTGCTTATTAATTAAGTGAAGTGAATTATTGTTTGCTTATTAATAGCTATGTTATTAATGTATAACTATACATTGTAGTAATGTTAGGTTTAATCTGTACTGTAATAAAAATTGTTTTATTAATATTTTTAGAATTTGGAAGAAAGCCACTTTTTGTAAATTTTACATATTAGTTTGTTAACTAAAAAATGACTTATTTTACAAACACTTTCACAGTCAAAATAACAAAAATATACCAATTCCCAGGCATCATTTGTCAAGTTTAAAAAAAAAGTGGAAAGTAAAAATATTGAAGTAGCAAACAAAAATTTCAAGGGAATGAGCAAAGTTTGAACGAGATAGATGTTTTTACTCTAAAAGATTAGGTGAGATAGATGATCACCACAAAAATATTTTTGACTCGAATTGAAATATACACAAAAATAGAAAATTTATTTTCATATTAGACACTTTTACAGCTTTTAATTCTTACATGTATGCCATTAAAAAAACCTATGTAACGAATTCGTTTCCTTATAATTTTACTCTGTTTATATTACGAGTAAAAAATCTTGGGAATAAATTTTACAAAGTGCCCAGTTCTAGCTCATATTATCCCAGAGGCACTATATGGAATGATAAATAAAAAAATTGGGCTATCTTTATCGAAAATATTGCCTCCTCCGAGACGTTCTACTTTAGCCGAAAATTAATAAAATTCAAACAGGCCCATACCATAGGAAACTATGCCGGGGCGAGGGTTTGTACCAGGCATACATACATATGTAGCGGGCAGGCTGCATATTTATGGCTTAATCAAGCTACAAGCTGTTACCGACAAAGCACATTACCGCTCTCCACGCTCGCATCTCTTCACTTTACGTCTCGGGTAGGTTGGCGTTTCATATTTTGTTTGCGGATTTACATGGCCGTGTGTCTTCCCTGTGCCAGTTTAAGTTTAAATTAAACTCTACGTTTCAACGCTTTCATTTTAAGCTGTATAGTTGTTAGTTTCCTAGCTTATCCGTGTGTATTTTTACCGTTTGGCTCTGTCTTTTCTTTATTTCGTATTTCTTTCGACAATAATCTTTGTCATGCTAAGTGGTCGATGATAAGGTCGCGGTCGTCTTTGGATATAATGAGGTCCTAAGCTCGGATTACTTTGAGATTACATCATTTAATCTAAAAAGAATCAGCAAATATACTTTCGAGTTAATGTTATTTTCCTTCTTATCTAATACTAGCTGTGACGTACAGGCTTCCTCGTGTTTAATTTTTTCGGTTCTCATAGACCCCGTGATGCAGTATCGCCACTAGCTACCTACCTTAGTTACTTCGTTTTCGCTTAGAGTACTTTCTGCTTTACACTTTGTATAGTAATTGCTTCACTTCTAAGGATTGAAACCTAATATTAGAAAGTCAATAAATAAATACCTTCCTCAAAAAATAGGCTAAATGTAAAAACAATTTTTCAAATCTGACTGAAAGTTTCCGAGCTTAGCGAGTTCAAAAAAACAACCGAACAATCTCTTGTGATTTATAATACTGTATGTTATATATTTGGAGATTTCTCAATAGTTGGGGTAGTCCGACTAATGGAATACCTCCATCCACCTTACAGAAGATCGCAGCTATATAACCTTGTGTTGTGTTTCTACGATGGGTAGGGTTTCCAGAGTTCCTCGCTGGGTTCAAGAATGGCAACAAGAGACGGTACTCAAAACCAGAAAGTCATATTTAATAGATGTTTATCACAAAGAAGTATGAAAGAAAATACTAGAACATATCCTACGTACATATTGTGGTTATAACCACTTTTACCGTTATTAAAAACTGTCACTCATTATAGTATTCAAACATAAAATATCTATGTATAATGTCAGTTACGATCAATCGGCGGTTAACCGTGATTCACATGAAAAATGTATGTCGTTATACTTACGTTGTATTAGAACACGGTGGAATATTATAAAATACCATTGAGTTAATATGTAAAGTTTCTAGATTTGACATCGTGATTATTTTTTTAATCCACGCTTTTTAAACCACAGCGGAAAAGAAGAAATATAACTTCTGAGTACTATATTTTGTGATTTAAATTTCGGTAGAAAATAATCATGTTAGATTTCATTGGCTAATCATTGTTAAGTATTGAATATTAATTCAAATATCATTGCTATTTTTCATTCGTCAGAAATATAATTTGTACGTCTGCGACATATTAGATTCAAAATGTAAATAAAAAAGGGCATTCACGGTTGCACGGTTGTAATAACCGGAAATTAATGTATCAACGGTCTGGCAATATTCATCAACTTTTAAATTATGTAGCGGGGTGTTCTAACAAGATGGTTGCTCCCTTGTTATAAGTTTCTAGGGAGTTTTTGTGGTATCTCAGAATTCATAGTCAATGTTATTATTTTCAATTCACTTCACTTGTGCGCAATAACCAAGCTTTAATATGAAAAATGTAACCCATAATAAAGGGCCAAACAACATAAATTTATAAATTATTAATATAATAAATTAACATTACTACCAAGTCCGGTGAAGCTGTAAAATCCGCAGCGGCTTTAGGGCCCTTAAGGCTAACAGTGTAGTCAAATCTAAAAAAAAACTACATGACAGTTTGAGATCCCACCTAAAATTCGAAACACTCTCTTGTATTCCACGCTCAATCTGTACTTAAGATTTTTATTTTCAATGCCTATTCTAGAACATGAGAACACTCTACTTCATTGTAAAATTCACATAAAATAAAATTTAACATCTTATTTTACGATTTTTCGCGAGAAAAGCAGTACTTGCTATCTTCATATTCGTGGTAATCTTAATAACATTATATTTGGACAATGAATAGCCATTTCTTCTGAGAACAAAGAAGTTAAACTGAATTTTCACATTGTTATCTGCGTATTATTATTTAGCCCGTTAATTTTTAGCAAGTTACATATTTAAACCAAATCTTATATTATTTTAGAACGCAGTTCCTTATCGCAGGATAGGAGATAAACTGCAAAAAGTGTCCGACTCGACCGACAGTAAAAAGAGACTAATACATAGGTATATACGATTTGCAAGACTATGATCATCGTGGAATTGGCCTAGCTGTGCTATGACCAGATTTGTATGCACTGTTGTGTGTACGGTACGAATTGTCGATGGTTCGAGTCCCGCTCATTTAGGATTTATATATAAACTTTTTTTTCTGTCGGTCATAAGTCTAGTCATAGCACAATTAGGCCAATTTCACTACGATCATAGTCTTAAAAATCTTATATATGTATAAAAAAGTATTTAAATGTATTATAGAGACTTTAACTCATCTTTGCGCACGGCCCTATGTGTGCGTGAGCTAGTAAACATGCTGTCGTCTTCCGATCAATACGTTTTTGTCGCTTTATTCTACAGGTATAGTCGGTAATAAATATGTCTTGTTCGTCACGGAGAAAATGTTTCACCTAACCAGTATAATGCGTCGTACCACAATAAGCTAAATATTAAAAGGCTAAATTCTAATTTCAAAAACATAGATATTTAGCAATGGGTAACAATAAATACTCAACAATAAGATATAAAAGTTCTTCGTCTACCACCATCATATGATCCCAAACCATATACAAAATATTTTGGGGTATTTAAAAATATAATTGTTTCACATAACATTAAACAGAATGTGACAGATATAATGAAATTAATAGAAAGTTCATTATTTGTGATTCTAGTGGTAGTGATTCGGAATAATATGTTCAATAAATATGCATTTAATTCATTATAAATTTAAACAAATAAGATGTAAAAAATTGGACATAAATAAAATAACTAATAGAATTCTCTTGTGTATTTGACAGTACCTACCTCTTGAAACGCACACATAGTCACTGTATCTATACACGCTTTACGCACGCATAGGACCGCGCGCACAACTAAGTTGAAGTCTTTTATGCGACTAGTACCGATGACGCATGTAATTATTTGAACTGTTTTAAGTTGTTAATAGTCAATAAACCTTTTACCTCGATAATGGACATGATATTGGCAATATACCTACTAATCTCAGTAGATTTAGCTTACTCGTTTTATGGAACACCCACCACGTGAGCTCACATACCTACACAACAATAGTTACAAGAAATTTTAAAATTAGTTATTCTTTTTACTTTCTTATGTAAATTAATTCACAGCTCATTTTTACACTGTGCGTTTTTTCCCCACGGAGCAATATCACATTTAATGTGTTTCTAGTTTATTATGTTTTTAAAATAGTGATGTTACCAATTGGCACTAATTTTAAAACCATTTTCTCAAAAAACATTGAACCTTCCAAATGGGATACTGATTAAGGGAGACAAATTCGCATTTCATGTGACCCAACCAAAGCGTTCTTTTTTAGTTTATTTTTTTTATTTTGCTGTAGTTTGCCTTATTATGTACTTTCCTGAATGGTGTACTGATAATAGTAAATGACCGGGTATGTAAATAATAAATAAAAACCTTCATATATTACGATTCAAATAATTGTACTATAAAATATGCATAGCACAACACTACAAAAATAAATGTGGAATGATTCTTTTCAAGTTTGACATTAGTTATTGTCAATTTACTCAGTGGGAATAAAAAACGACGTATAGTTCTTCTTCTTCTTCCTCTTCCTAACTTGGCAACCGGTCCTCTTTAATGAAGACCATTACTGCCATTGTCGAGTGAATTATATTGTAAAGTGATATGACGACTCAGTATCCTAACAAGATGGTGGCTCCCTTGTTAGAACTTTCTAGGGAATTTTTGTGGGATCTCGGAATGAATGCTTTCAGCTTATATTTATAATCCACCTCACTTATGCACAAAACCAAACTATATCACGCAAAACGCCACCAATATTACATAATATAGGGTCAAAAACCTAAGTAAATGAATTAAAAATAACAACCACAACATGTCACTTCAAGATCCCGCCAAAAACTCCCGACGTATGGTTAAAATTGGTTTACCTGTAGTACAATAACGAAAAGAGGTTTCATTTTCGTTCGGCAACATCTTAAGAATCATCCTTTATGTAGCCTTTAGGGAATAAATTATCAAAAATCCTTTCAGATTGCTCACCTAACTTATTATGTAACTCTTATTCAAAATTTCAGGTTTCTATACATCTAGACCAATTGATTCAAGGCACGTATTGTATGCTTAGGAATTTTGTTAAACTTTGATCCATTTATGTTAAGAGCAAGGATTGCCGAAATTTCAATACTCTAAAATCCTTCTAAAAGATATTTTTTATTTTATGCTTGTTAAGTATTCAAATATTCTGAATACTTTTTAAAGATCAATCTGGGCAGATTCCCAGTGAAATCCGTATTACAGATAGGCAAATATTTAACTAAAATCTTAAAATCTCTTAGTTTTCTTTTTTGTTTCTATAAAAATTTTCTGAATTTAGCAATTTTAAGACTGATTTCATATTGCAAAACGCAACGTCTCTATGTCTGTATATCTTAGGATTTGTGTTAAATCGAGATAAATTAATCATGTTTATGTATTTTTTTAATATTATTTCATATTTATCCATATCCATACTAATATATAAATGCGAAAGTAACTTTGTTTGTCTGTTACGTTTTCGCGCCTAAACCACTGAACCAATTATGATGAATTTTGGTATAGAGATAGACTGGACCTTGGGAAAAGACATAGGGTACTTTTTGTAGCGAAAATAAAACTTTAAGGGTAGAAAATAGTGGATGATAGTTTGTACATGAACAAAGTAATAAGGAACAAGGAACACAAACGCGAATGCGCGGTAATGTCGGTTGCCACGGCAATTGGTTTGTTGATATATTGAAATTGTTATACTTAATTAATATATGTAATATTTTTACCCAAATTTCTCGATAGACCTACTTATATGAAGGAAACTGATGTCGAATATAGCATAACAATTTCTTTGTCTGTATGATTTAACTCAAAAATGGCTTGACTAATTCTCATGTAACTTTCTACAAGGGAAGCTTATGTGATCGTTGCTCAATTGATAGGCTACAAGAAATTTCAATAATAATTTAAGAAATAGTAAAAAAATCCATTAAAAATATTTACGTTTATTCTTAAGTGATTTTGATAAAAGCTTTTAATAAGTCTGTAGTTTTCTGTCTTTACATTTAATATTTTCCCAAAATTTCCTGATAGGCATACTATATGAACGATACTGACGACGAATATGCCATTACATTTTTTTACCCGATTTTGTTGAAAGTAGTTTAAGTAATTACTTAATTGGTGGGCTATAAGAATTGTAAATAATTCTTGAGAAATCGTAAAAAAAAATTGTTTTCATGAATTCTCAACTGATTCTGATCGAATTTTGTAGACGGGAAGCATACATTATATGGGAGGCTATAAGAATCTTTAATAATACATTAGGAGTCGTAGAATGGAATAATAATACTCAACCGATTTTGATGAAAATTGTACAACGGGAAGTACGCGCCATTCCTCAATTATTACGTCAGCATACGAATTTTCAACAATATTAGTAAAAATAAAATTACGGGATGTAAATAACTACTGCGTAACTAGAAACGCGTGTAGAGCCGCGGGCACACCGCTAGTATTATGTACTACATATAATATTGTAAAGATTTTTTTTGTTTGTTTCAACTTGTGCCTCAGCTTTAGAATCGACGTCGGAGTCTACCGTAGAGTTCAGACTCCTTTTTTTTACCGTTAGATCACTTTATAATTGGGCTAAATATAAAATTTCACACTGCGGAAAAATAAATAGTTTTTGAGTTTTTTTTTATCGCATTTTCTTTTGTTAATCTGACAATACATATGTAAGTTCTAGGTAGTTGTCGCAAGGTTTTCTTTTGAAACGTAGGTAAAGATTTTCGCAGATCGTAATTTTTATGTATACTTTTTTTGTTAGTTTTTGAACGATTATTGTGTTGATTACATCAACTTAACGTAAACCTATTCCGATGTGGTGATAAATTTGGTTAGGTTAGGTTTTAACTGTGATCCATAAACGAATATTCCGTTGAAAATTCATACACACAAGTCCTAGGAAGAATAACCACAAAAAAAAAAAAGAATCTCATATGGTATTTGCTTCCGCACTTTTGACGTGACAACGTCTTATAATTCGATGGAGCCGGCTGCACGCACGAAAAAACATGACTCATGCGGCGTTACCTCGCTCTGAGGTGTTCCATTTAAGGCTTGAAGTGCAAGCGAGAGCGCGGAACGAGCGACAAAGAGGCACAATCGGCCTCCGCGTTCGGTAGCGTTCGACATCTGTCTCTCTCCTACTTGAGTGAGCGATACGTCCGCGTGGACAGCTGCTATGTAATACAATAATACATTTACATGTTTTCGTCAAGTATGAAGTGCAGTGAAAAGTGAATGTGGTATCAATTGTTTATAGCAACGATAATTGCGGCGAT
Organism: Saturnia japonica; assembly: GCA_033032175.1. NCBI lineage: Eukaryota > Metazoa > Arthropoda > Insecta > Lepidoptera > Saturniidae > Saturnia > Saturnia japonica. The sequence goes on from CM065317.1 coordinate 4,999,439, forward strand.
AAAGGTAATGATTCTTTCGATATTAAATATATGTTCAGTGATATATTGTCGAATATTCGTGCTTTCATCATTAAAATAAATAGCATCGGTCCGCTAGTGCAGCGATTGTAGGTTATGCTATAATTGACAAAACTAAAAATAAAATTAAAATTTTCTTTTGAAAAATGATACCATTCCATCAGTATTTTCTTATGACGTTGTCACGTTCAACTATCGTCAGTAAACCGACTTTACAGACAACCGATTTTTTTTTCCTTCACATGAGGATCACCTCTCACCCTTCCCTACCCTCCTCACCCTTTCACACAATAAATTCAGCGGTAGCAATTCTAAAGTCCAACCGAACGTATTAAACTCTGGAGCTATGAATTAATTATAGATTTGAAATTCTTTTTTTGTATTATATAGCCAATTCATTGAGGAAGTTCATATGCTATATAATTTCACGCTACGACTTTAAAGAGCAGAGCAGTAACCATGGCCGTCGAGCAATTTTTGAAAACTGTAGACAAATACGAGAAGTGAGAACAACAATTGACTAAACGGGTGCGTCGCGTCGCCGGCGCAGCGTTGTTGAGAGTTAATCGTGCGAATAAATTCAACACAAGTGAAACCGTGGGACACGTCTAGTATTATAATATAATAAATGCACAGCTTTATTATATGCATAAAATACGCCACTTTAATACTATTTTCATAACTCATACATAAAGCTTTTATGGATCATATGAAAACAGGTTTCAGGTGTCAGCTTTCATTTTAATTTTATAACCTTTATAAAATATTGCTTTAAACATTGAGTTGACTTTTTTATTAAAATGAATAATTAATATGGTTAAATGACAGAAGAAATATACGATGTGGGTGTGATCATTAAAAATCATACTACTGACCGATTTATCATGCTATTTACCTGGCATTAGTATTAGACTAATGAACTAGTGGTCATACTAGACTGGACACCATAACAGATATTCTCATTTGTGTTGACCATGCTGACTTTATACTAATATAACGGCCCCTTTTATATAGCCACAACATTTAACCCAGGTCGGGATTTGTTCCCAGATCGAGCAAAGTGTTATGGGGTTTTGTTTGTTTGGCTTTGTGCCCGATTAATGGCAATACGCTCGCCCCCTATTACATGGGACTTAAAACTTACCCGGAGAATTACTGTAAATGTACATTAGTACACCTCTGCCTTACCCTTCGAGGATACAAGCCTGCTTGATGGTATGTATTTACATATAAAATTTAACATATCAAAACTCATATACCTATGTATTTTACTTATTTAGTAGCTAACGCCTGCGGCTTCGTTCACTTGAATATGATGTTTCACAGAAACTACGTCTCTTGTCTGGAATAAAAGTGTACTGTTTTTTACTTTTTAGATTTTAATTTATCATTACTGCATACTCCTATCGAAAAATATAGGCTAGATTATTCCTTAAAAAGTCCTGTACTAGCCAATGAAAATTCCATCGAAATCGATAAAGCACTTACGAAGATGAATTAGCCCGAACAATTGAATAGCCAGAGAGATAAACAAATGTTTTAAAATCTTGCGGTTAGGTTTAGTTTCTGTGCAAATAACTATATCTAAGAGCTTAAGGAACCGCCTTTATTCCTAAATTTAATGACAGACATTAATTTTATTTATTTGTTAATGTGTTGAAAATAAGATTCATTGTGCTCGCTGTCAAATATAAAATAACATTAAATCCAATACGTATAAAGCAACCTAAATAAACCAAAATGAAACTAATGTTCTTAGTGTTGCCAACACCGAGTTTTCTCCTTAGGGGAAATCCAATTTCAAAGTAGACGACGCGATGGGAGCTCGAATAAACTTGTAACAATAGAATCAAATCAGAATCCACAAACACATTATGAACAAACTAATAAATAACTAAATAGTTACCCATTGATACAAGAGAATTCAAAGCTATACACTTCTCATTATTTCAAACCTCGCGCTATTTGTTTAAGTTACCGCGATGCGATTTGTCACGGTGCTGTTTATAATTAGTAATTAGTGTGTAATTATTAATTACACACTTCTATCTATAAAGTTAATAAAATTGACGTGTCTGTTTATAGTGTCAAAATTACAGCTTTTTTCCTAAATGCATATGAAAGTATATATAAATACATGAAAAAAAAACCATTTTTAAAATTTTTTGTTTATGGTTTATCCCGGATAATCTCGGAAACGGTTCGACTGATTTTGACGGGACTTTCACTGGCAGAGATAGCTGATGTTACAAGGAGTAACTTCGGCTACTTTTATTTTAGAAAAAGAATTAGGATTCCGCGCAAATTCTGTAGTGCATGCAAACGGAACCGCGGGCACAGCTAATATTAAAACAATTGTGTGTACCTACTTATTTACGCACGTAAACATTATATTTGTTCGGCGTACCAAATGAAAAATAGCTTCAAAAGTTTTAACTCACATGTCAACAACATTATGAATTTAGCAATGAATGGTATTAATCTAAATTAAAGTAATTTAAATTTGATTAAAATATTGTTCATTTATACACTGTAAAATTATTTTTATGAAAGAATAAAAAACAGTAAAATGAGTTCACATTTATTATTTTAGGGCTAACTTCATAATGTCACACTTCCATTTACTCTCTACTAAATGGGCCAAAAGAAGTTTTTTTTTAATATCACAAAGGTGGCTAACAAGCATACAGCCTGCTTTATGGTAAGCGGTTACCGTAGCTTATGGACGCTTTTACTACCATAGGTACCATTAGCGCGTTACTGACCTTGAACCCGCCTACCCCAAGGAGATCTGGAAACCCTATCAGCAGGAACACAACACAAGGTTATTTGGCTGCAATCTTCTGGAGGGTGGAGGTATTCCATCATTCGATCTGCCTCATTAGCCTAGTGGTCGTAAACGCGACTGCTATGCTCGAGGTCCTGATTTGGATTCCCAGGTCGAGTAAAGTGTTATTGGATATTTCATGAAATTCTCAGCAGTAGCTCGGAGTTTGGCTTTGTATCCGATTAATGGCAACAGGCTCGCCCCCTACTGCAAGGGACCTAAAAATATACCCGGCGAACTGTGGGTGTAACCCTAACCCTTCGGAGATACAGGCGTGATGGTATGTTATGTTTGTTATGCTTATGTGAGCTGACCCAATTAGAGGGAAAATTTAAAACAATGAACTATATTTTCCTTAGATGATAAAATTTTATTTAATAATATTTTATACATACATTTAACATAAACTATTATTTAAAACATTTTAAAATCGATACAGTTTTATTATAGCTGCTATTAAAAATGTTCACGTGTCCAATAAATTATGTTCGCAACAAACATCCGAAACTGTGGGTGCGGGTTTGTCACAAGAGACAGGCGCACCGAGGCGCGAGGGGCGGACGGACCTCTTAGATTTACGACCGCTAACTTAGTCCGTACTTAATTTATGACGTGAAACTTTCTTCACGATGAATAATACTGTTTAAATGAATTAACGAGAACGTTTGAAGAATTTCGAAGAAGTGAAATATGTATAACATGAAATAAAAAAAATGAAATATAGATTTTACTCAATTTATACGAGTAATACAAAGTAAATTATAATTTTAAAAGAGTTATTCTTTATATTTCATGAGGAATTTAATTTTTACCATTTATTTTGTTAAAGAGATAAAACAAAATGAATTAGTCGAATGTAATTTTAAAGCTTAATTTTCCCGCTATTGACGAAAAATAGTCAAACAGTATAATGTATTTTTTTTTATTCTAAGATAATTTCGAAACCTATTTCATTAGGAATACCATGTGTTAATTCATGGCATTTCTAAAGAAAATATATACAACTAACATTTAGAAAGCGCCATCTATCAACAATGTATTTAACTAATGTGAGAGCTCTTAGATTCTTGATATTCTATATTGTGCAAAGTATTTGCACGTGTCGTGTAGATAATTAAGATGAAAAATAGTATCTTATTAAACCAATGAATGTACTAAGAAATAGCTCAAAAATAAGTCATATTCGGTAAAACATTCGACAAGACAAATTGCTTCATAATTACGTTTTTAAAATAGTCGAGAAAAAAATGTTCGCCGACAACGAAACAATTATTCCCCGAGCAAAATTAATTAGTTTCCTCGTACCTATCGGTGGTTCTGTATTGTTCTCGAAGTTTAATTACCGATGTGGGTGCTACGTGTTTCGACTAATTGACCGTAACGGGCACCAAAGAATATAATTACACATGAAGAGGGGCTAAAGTAAACATAGATCTAACAATACTAGATATGCTGGGTACGATTAATACCACGATTTACGATTTAGTCACCATCATCATCATCATTTCAGTCGAAAGACGGCTGGACATAGGACTTCCCCAAAGATCATCACAACGACCGATCTTGTGCTACCTTTACCAGGTCGTCGGCTACCTTGTGGCGGGTCTGCCCACTCGAAAACACTTTGGTCCCATCGCCCATCCGTTCTGCGAGCTACATGCCGCACCCACTACCATTTAAGTTTAGCTATTGTTAGGGCTATATCGGTAACTTTGACTCTTCCTAGGATCCTAATTTCTGATTCGATCACCCAGAGGAACTGCCCAGCCCTGTTCATTGCCATTTATGTGACGTTGAATTTTCATATGAGGATTAAATACAATGGCATTGGCAGATAATTAAATTTAAAATATAAACTAACTAGCTTTGCCTCACGGTTTTACTCGTATTAATTTTATCCGAAAAAGACCACGCCACTAACGCACCCACACGCTACACTTCCCGCAAGTACAAATTACTTTAATTTTTCATTATCTCCTTATCTATGTAACCAAATAACATTCTATCAAGGGCAAAGTTCAACTTCATAACATTGTCTTTTGGTCGTCAGGATTAATATGCTATGCCCAAAAATAATGCTCATAAATCACTTTTTAATCTTCAACAAATGTTTGTCACATAATACCTTATTGTGGCTTATATTTAAGAGATAAGCATATGCTATCGAGGATTTTTTTTTACTTATACTAAGAAGCAATATTTTTGTAGAACATTATATTCAGGTATCGTTAACCATTACGCCAGCGCACTTGGATAAAGTAGTTGGGGCGCGCTTTGTTTTCCGATTTACTTAACAAAAATCAATATTTAAGGCTAGCTGGGTATTAGCCTTATGCTAGATAGCCTATACTACTTCTCGTGAATCTGGCTATCATATATAAAAATATTATTTGGAATCCGACTTGTAACAAAAAAGCTCTTCCTCTTTATTATATTAATTTTAGTTTATTATTATTAATAGTATAGATTCCAATTCCGGGACTCGACAACTTTTTAAAAATTGTTTTAAACACTTTAAATTATGTTGAAAATAATACACGTGAATTAATATAAAAATGTTTTTTAATATAAATTTAAAAAATGCTAAAAGTCGCGGCGCGGCGTCATTATTCAATAAATAAAACTAAGGTTAAAGGTTAATAATAATATAGGCTATTTATTCAGATAATAATATATACATGTCAATAACAATAATAATTTTAAGAGTTCTTAATTAATTAAAATTAAAAGTTGTCATTTTAAATCATTCATGGACGCGAACCCAGTGCTGCAATATCGGACAGTCGACTTTATTTCCGATCACCTGCAAGATGCTGTTGGTACCGGCTCTCAAACGGGTCATCACAGATGCAATTCGTTTACGCACAATTGCGTGAAAGCCATCTGTGACATAATCGACAACCATCTGTGATGCAATACGGTGACGAGCCAGCCCCAACAGCACTCTGAAGGCGTTATTATATTGTACTCTTAACGTATTTATATAGCCTTCCTTCTAGAATAGTTGACCCACAGGCTGCATGTATACAGTTCTGGCAATAAGCTTTAAAAAGATAAATTTTCACTGGGCAAGAAGATCGTGCAAACCTGCGAGCCAACATATTGCTTCGGGCAGCCATCGCTCTACGTTCTCGTTCGATATCCAAATTGTCAGACAGGTCTGCGGTAACCGATTAAAATGTGCAAAATTGACTTAGTAAAATTTCAATTATGAAATTTCTTCAGCACATATAATTTTAAAACAACTATTTCAAGGCTTCATTACACAGATCAATAAAACAAGAAGATATGGTACGGGGGCGTGATGAGTGCGATCTGGCCTAAATTGTGATTGATGCTAATTTTTGTTTTTCGTCGAATTTACACCGTGAACTATATAGTACACATATTTGATTTTTGACAAAATACCGCGTTTTTCAGCGTTTGTTTGTAAAAATACCAGTTGTAATGTGAAATACGTTAAACGTCTCTTTTCACACATATACTTATATTAAATATAACATATTGTTTTTCCTATAAAAATCAATAAATCATGAAGTATATAGTCTTGTTATTTTTCATTACAAACAAAAACTATTGCTCGCTTACTAGAAATCGATTAATGAATACGTTGCACTAATAGCGCAATGGACGAATGGTCGCGGTCGTAATGATACTTTCACTACAATAGTTTTGTTCGTGAAATAGAGATGTGATGTGATACGTGTCGCTGTCGATATTTTTATGCCCACAGTCCACACCTAGTCTGGATGATCGTATTATACAATTATTTGATTTTTTTTAAAATAAATCTTTATTGTTTCTAAATAATTAGGTATTATAAATTGATAAAATCAATAAAAATGTTCTTAAAATTATTGTATCGTTAATTTATGCTAGTGTAGTTAGTGTTAGTTCATGTATCATTAATAAAAATATCATTTTTATTTTTATATTTTGGTTATCCAAAGGATGAAAAAATAAAAGTGGAAGTATATTTTGCAATTTGGCAGCCGCCTGAGGAAGGATTATACAACCGGCCTTACACGACGCTCATCTGCATGAATCTCGATATTCTAACGCACACACATGTATATAATAGAAAGAGAGAGATAGAAGGTCGCATGGAGAGGACATAGGGCTTTTTGCTTACGTGAGGATTTTACAAGTTAACTACTAAAGTAAGCAGCAATAACGAAAATTCAATCATCATGAAATTTTAGAGCAATGGTGCTCTTGTCGGTGGAGAAATCTCCAGCTCTCCCTACATTGTGCCTTCTTCTTGACATCATGATACGACACGACGCCTATTTTTTCCTCCACTTGCTGAATATATCTTCTTCTTGGACTTCGTTTCTTCCTCTTTCCTTCAATTTTTCCGTTTTTAATAGGTCGTCATGCCGAATCAAATGCACCAACAAATTTCCCCTCCTATTCCTAAAGATCTCCAGGAATATCTTTCTCTCTTTTACCATATTTTTTAATTCTCTCCATTCTCCTCCAGCACCATATTTGGAATGCTTCTAATCTTTCCTCAACTTTCTTTGTCATTGTCCACATTTCACACCCATATAAAGCTACGGTCCTCCATACATATCTTTTTATTAATTTCATTTTGACACCCCCATTACCTGATGTTGAATCTGTCATAAAGCACATTCTTTAAAAATATTGAATATCAAAGGTGAAAATAGACATCCTTGACGTACTCCTTGTTTTATGTTTGCTCTTCCTGATTTCTCTCCCATTTATATGGTATATTCAATTATAAAATTGAATATGTATATGGCTTAATTTTCGGTATATCGTCGTTCAATTGTCAGATGCAAAAGCGACAGTTCCTAAAAATAGCATTTAAAAACAAACAAAAAACACGTACCTAATGGAAATTAGCTTCCCGGGCTAATTGCTATGAATACGTTTTACATAAATCAAGAATGTTTTAAAAAACATGACGCCGGGGAATGAAAAGTTCGTAAATAATGAGGTTCGAATGGAGACGTTTTATAGCACACCTTTAAATTTTAATGCGTGGAACCTTTTTTCGATCTCAATATACGTATGTCTTTTGGTCTCAACCTGTATTTTTTCTACTTGTCTAATAAACAGAATTTTTATTTAAATACTAGCTGTTGCCCGTGACTTCCTGGACTTTATAAAAAAGCGTAAAGTTATGTACACCAAATTCAAACTCGGAAAAGAGTTATTTTAAAATGTGATATCTCCTAAGAAATTCATTTAAATCAACTGATGGAAAGAACAATTTTGTCCAAAATTAAATATCTACTTGTGATGAATAAAGCATTTATTTCGATAACTTATAAATATTTATCATGTTTATAAAAATACCTTCGCAAATAATGCATTATTTTAGAACAAATTTTATAACCATAAAAAAGGTTATATTGAGTCAACCTTAAAAGATAGGCATAAGCTATTACGGACTTTTTATGAGAAACAATTCCGTCACATATGCTTTATTTACTCAGCATACGCAATGGAAGCTCTCAAAAGGAATATTTTTTTCCGTTTGGCAACATTTTTCATTGATGCTCCGCTCCTATTGGTTGTAGCCGGATGTTATATAGCCTTCCTATATAAATGGGCTTGTCAACACTAAAACAATTTTTCCCTTCGAAACAGTAGTTCCTGAGATTAGTGCGTTCAACCAAACAAACGAACTCTTCAGCTTTATAATATTAGTATAGGTTAACCGCTCAGGACTTAGTGTGCGTTAATTATAATACAAATAAAATATACCTAATACAATAATACAACGCATATTGATAATCTAGACTGCGTATTTATATTTACCTCTTTTAGCGTATAAGATGTACGTGTACACACTTAGTCCTATAAGCTGCTAAGTGAAGCGAACTGCTCAAATGCTGACGCCTGAGCACCGCTCCGAGCGTGCGTACTGAGCTGCGTGCTCACAGCTCATTGAGCGATTTATTCGCTTGAGCGTGCTCAAGTAGAAGAATCTAGATATGATTACTTACGCATGCCTACTTATCTACTTTCAATTTCTTTTTTTTAATATACTAACTACAAAGGTGGCAAGGCAAATAAGTATACGGTCCACCGGATGGTAAACGGATACTGTAGCCCATGAACGCTTTTAATACCGTAAGTGTCCTTCCACAAGGAGCTTTGAAAACCCTACTCACTACAGAAACACAACAGAAGATTATTTGGCTACGATCTTCTTTTTTCATAGTACCTACTGAGTCAAGGTGAAGGCTCTATGCCTGATGGATAGTGCAGTAGAATTAAGAATAACAGCGGCCATCGCGATTTCGAAATTCCAGCGGCAGTCGTCGCTGTCATGACGGCCACAAGTATCTTAACACCTGGATACACACTGGGTAATCTCGACACGCAAAAAAACGAAAGTGTCACTGTAAAGGGCCATGTACCCTACCACCCCACTTGTTTACTGGATCCCGGACAAAGCGTGCCACCATGACCGGTGTTACATCGGGTCACCTGGTGTATATCTATATATATATTATTCTTTATTGCACAAAAAAGTACAATTGGAAGACTAAATGCTAATTAGCATTCTCTACTAGTCTTACAAGTGAGCAAGAAAAGGTATATCAATATCCAAGGTGTGCATAATATTTAGTAAAAAAAAAGAAGAATGTAGGCAATATTCAAATGCTTCAAATAAAATTTACGTAACGAACATTCGAAGGAATCCCGAGAGTGGGCCAGTTGGATGTTAATAGGAAGCCAATTCCACAGTTTGCTGCTATTAGGTCGGAAGATCGGTCACGGTAATTACTAGTCATAAAATATCCTACCATCCAGCAAAAAAAGGCCTTTATAACTGTCACTTATGAACAGTTTGGACAGTCCACGATAATACTACACTACATCATATCGTTGATGCGTCTAAAACCTTTTGACATTATTTATTTATAGTTGTCGCTGTATACGTCCTTTCATGTATGCAACTAGCAAAACTAAAATGGCAAATTTAGTTAATGCTTGGTACATTATGGCTGGTGCATCTTTTTGCTCTTTGCTAAATACTTACGTAATTAGAAGACCGATCAGTACTGGAAAATGCCCTATCACGATGTTTCCTTCCGTTAAGTTAAGTTCAATATAGAATTCGAAATTTCATATTTAGATACGGCATCCAAGTATGTTATCACTGAGTCATCTGCACCACTTAAAATGAATGCTTATTTATGGAATTAAAAATATAATGATTTCAAAAATGATACAATGAGACCTAAGCTCTCTTACCAAAAAATTACTTTATATTACCAAAAATCGCAGAGAGTAAATTAATGCGCTATTAATACCTATCAAATGTTGTGGCTGGGTTTGATTAGGATTGACTTGTGAATGCGATAAGAAACAGTGGGAGAAGTCAGATACTAATAAATAATAATATTAAAATTTTGATAATCATGAATTATTTTTGGATCAACAATGATTAATTTGGAGTCATTTGCTAATATGATAGTAAAATGTAAAGTGTTTGGTTATAATTTCACATTAAAAAGAGAGTTTTAATTTTGATCTTCATTTACTATTTTTGGCAGTATAACGTTTTTTAGGTTATAATTAACTATATATATGGTGATCAGGTAAACACAAGCCTATTTTGCATACTATTTATTATTTTAAACCCCAGTTCATTTATCGCAGATAAATAACCAGAGTGATTGCATTCAGTCTACCGTTACCGAGTTTAATTAAGAAATATAATTTATTTAAAATAAAATATCAGATATGTACGTAATAACAAGAGAATCAGTCGTAAAGCTCTCGGTTGTATACACAGGTAGCAAACCACAGACACAAATGAAATAAAACAGCGCTTCTCATAAATTAATTTTATTTTCCATGTGTAAAAACACATACTCTTTAACACAAATATGATAGATAAGTTAAAAATTACATATTATTTATTATGTGTCAAGGGAACGTTTTTGATAAAACCAAAACGTCTAAGAAAAAAATCGTTGAATCTTTACACGCTGTTCAAGTGAAACTTCTTTAATTTGTTAATTATTTGCCCTTAGCGTGCCTAAAGAAATTATACTTAAATAAAAAGCGTGTATCTTTTACACGCGGTTGACGTGAAACTAACTCAAATTTCAACACCATAAATATTACACGATTACGTATGATCCGTAGCGTAACGCGAAACGTTACGTCACTTAACACAATTTTTTTCTTTGCCGTAATATAATATTTATAAATTACCACGATGAGTATTTAATAACTTGGATACGAAATACAATATGTATTTCTGTCAAATTTATTACATAGTAGGTACAAAGTAAAGTCATTTCCCACTATCTATCCCTATGTTCGCTTAGATCTTTTAAACCACTCAACAGCTTTTAATACGGTTTTCACTACCATTTAAAGATTTTTTTACGAAAGGTTTATACAATATGTATTTCTGTCAAATTTATTACATAGTAGGTACAAAGTAAAGTCATTTCCCACTATCTATCCCTATGTTCGCTTAGATCTTTTAAACTACTCAACAGCTTTTAATACGGTTTTCACTACCATTTAAAGATTTTTTTACGAAAGGTTTATTTAAACAATACATTCCAATTAAGTTTTTCCAATTAAGCCTATACCTTATGAGATACATAAAAATAATGTTCAAAAGAATTGTATGTCTTCAAAAAGCCTAGAGAAAAGTCAGCGGTGGTACCTATATGTTTGTCTCCTAAGGTTAAATCACAGTAACCATTTTTACCATTTCTCAAATTCAGTATATCTTTCTCCAGATAAGTTTGTTAATTAACTTGAGCATTTAATGTAGATTAAAATTATCCTTTGCAGTTTTTCATTTAAATGTATGCCGTACTAAATCGAACGTAGGACCTCGAGCATTGCAAGCGTGTTTAAAATCACTAGGCTAGAGGCAGTTGTGAAGTTATGATCTATCAATATTAAAGCGATAAAGTATAAATCAGAGATTTTTAAACGTAAAATACACCGTTTTGTAAATTGTACCCGTACGAAGCTGGGGCGCGGGCCAGGCGGGTCGCTAGTAATATAATAGTTCTGAAATATGTCAGAAGCATAAATTAATTATTGGTATTTGTTTGTAACGCAGCGAAAGCCAATCATTATTCTATGGTCACAAGTTTCAAGTAATAGAGGTGTGTTTCAAATCCAACTTTACACGACGTCCACGAGTTTTATTAGATGGCGGATTTGAAACCTTTTAAATCGTATTCTTTTGCAATTTATTCCTCAGAAAGAAATTGAATTGTACGATAAATTATTTTACGTATACGTGCATAACGCATGTCACCAGTGAATATTTATTACAATAACCAATAAATGGATATATAAATTAAAATTAAATCATTATTATTTTTCTATTGTTTTAATGGAATTAATTTCCTTGAAATATATTGTTACATTTCCTCCTACTTAAACAAAATGTATTGTGTTAATTTACCACAAATACATTTTATCCATTCAGTCTTATTAACGAGTCAAAAAGCGTATCCATACAGATTTCATTTGAAACAAAAACTGTAAATCTAATAACGAAAATCATTATGATGTTTTACAAACATTTAACCTATTTGTAAACCTAATTTATTATATAATAAAAAGGTAATGATTGTATGTTTGTAGGGGGTACGGTCAGAATCTAAAACACTATTGCTAACAGCAGGCGCAGTTCTAAGGGGTGCGTCATAGGGTTTATATAATTATAATTAAAAACATATAAAATACAATTTTCACTTATCATAGAAATTCTAATTATTTTTTATTGTTATAATAATATGTTCTTCGAGAAACTTTGTATTACCCCCTCCAAATTATGCAGCGCTTGCTCAATAAAGCAGTAAGTACAATTTTGTTTCAAATGAATCCACCAACAGAAATCAGTCAAATCGTATAAAAATGTTCTTATTCCTAAATATGATTACCAAATAGATCTACATAATAATACCATCGATCTTGTACCTTAATTAGAACTATGTAGATTATTTCAACATACTACTTGTGCGCGATAAGTTGAGACCTGAGCGCGGTGACGTCATTGTCGAGTCTGGTACAGTGAACAAAAAAAGAACACAACTAGCTTAGTATAGTAAGAGACTAAAAAAAAAACTATATTAAATAATGGTGTAGCGCGCTGTACAACACGGGTGTCATCGGGGAAGCGGGTGGGGAGTCGCATTCCGCACGGGTCTCAACTTATCGCGCACGAGTTATACATTAATATTTATTTACCGAGTATAAGTTATACACTAAAATCCGTTAAACAGACCACAAATTAAGTTACTTTACGCTTTAATTTATAATAGGCAACCGCACAACTTTTCAAAAAGTGTTAATTATTAATCATTGTGGATTTATAAAGCTAGGAAAAATATCATTTCACATTAATAATGCATGATAAGCACTTAAAATAACTTATAACGGAAATTTTAAATTGCCGCGCAAACGGTACGATATAGCGCGTGACGTCATACGTAGGATTAGTACTAACAGAAAATTATAAAGAAACAGATGTCAACCTCAACACACCAATTGCGTAACGTTCGCTTACACACGAATGACGTCATGCGTTGTTATTAGTGTTTTTGTGTATTAATTATTTTCAACTATATTTTATTTTATTTTTTTATTACTACCCGGTTGCCTATTAATAATGAAATGCATCCCTTTCTTACACCGATTATCAAATACAGAACATGACAATCAATAAAATAAATGCCTGCTTTACAATCACAACCTATTTTAAATACGTTAATAATTAAAAACAAAAATGTACAAAAACTCTGGATTACCTTTTAAACAATATACACAATAATTTTATAAATAGTAATAACAAAATATGTCCTTAAGTACATTGCCTTTTTGTCATGTTTTAGTAGATTTTACATTTCATGGCAACACTAAATGGAGATTCATAGATCACTGACGACAAACAAAAAATATAACAAAGGTTACGTTTTATGAAGGTGCCGTATATATGAACAGACTTTATAATAATAGATCACTGAAAACAATTTATTTTAGAAAACACTAAATAAACAAAATAATGTAGTCACTTACATCGGAGATTTACTAATAATTATAATTAAATATTTCGCATAGTGCTTGTGCACTTTATGTATATATTTCACCAAATAATAACAAACGTTAATAATTCTTAAAAGCATTAAAAAATCTGTCTCACCGTAAAGTTATAAAAAGTAAGTACACTAAATAAACTTTATAAATAAAATTTTGTACTGTCACGAGTCCGTATTCGATGAATATTGCGATAATAATTATTTATCACATTTTCAAAGAAACTACCAAATTGGTAATATTTTTATAATAGAGCAACACGATCATTTTAGCATTTAAAACCTTGAGTCTTTTTTATACGTACTGTCGATTTGCTGGTCCGTTTTTTCTCGTATGTGGTAGTGTGTCGTCATTATTCCCGGTGTTGTTATTGTGTAGGAAAGACATTTCTACGCCGGCATCGGATCCCTGTCAAGAAATTTTAATAATTTTATTGTCTTCACTGTCACTCCTTGCAGTTCGAGAGGCATCAAGGCTAGAAAACTCTAAAGACATCAGATTTAAGTAAGTACAACTGAACTGAACCTTAGGCCACCAGAACTTCGTGAGGAAACCTTACCGTTTGAAAATTTTATAGTTGTGCAACCTTTTCGTACGTATGTAACAATACTTTTTTAATGTATAGAGTATATACGTCTATTAGTAGTATGTGGTTGTCATTTTGTTTATAACTAAGACGCGACATGACACTCTAACAGAGTTTTCGGCGACATCTTGATCTGACATATTTTGATTTTTATTCATATCATTCACATATTTGGCTATAGATTATCGATGGCATTTTTCGTGATATAGATTGATTATTGTGCTCAAGTAAATTTAAATAATATCAAGAAGCATGAATTTAAAGTTGCCACAAAAATCCCAGGATAGTTTTAAGAGATCCACCATCTTGTTAGTATCGTTTGAACTCCGAAGATTAGAAAAATATTCTATCGCCGTGGCATTAGCTTAAAGTGTTTAACAAATGTTGCCATTAAGTAAGCAGAAGAAGGAGACAATGATAATGACAAAACCACCATAGACATTTTTATTTTTAATTATTTGAACAAGCAAAGTCACCCTTTTATACATCCTACATTTATAAGATACAATAATAATTAAACCCGAAGTGCTTTACCTCTGAGTGCATCGGATTCGCTGTTATAGTGATCGGTACTTTAGCGGGAATGTAGCCGTTACCTCCGCTAGCTTCAAGTGCAGAACGATTTTCCTCTAAAAAATTGATATGAATGTTAAATATTTCAACTATATCTCTATAGGTAAATGAGTGATTTTCTCAGACACATTTTTACACGGCGTAGCTGAAAATCATATTTATTAATCAAGGTACGATTAAGTTATTTTTTGATTAACGAAATAGACATTAGTATCTATATGAGGACACAAATATTTTATAGGTAAGCACCTTAGAATTTATATTATAAAATATTTTACTTAATATATCTAAGTTTGGTGGTGCGTCCAGAAACCAGTTTTTTTACATTTGCATCGTTTAAACAAAGCTTCAGTATTTTATTTGAAATAAATTATTTTCCTTGGATTCTACTTCAATTTTTTTAAATGATAATATTTTCATTTTCATTTTTAATGCTATAATTAAACTTATAACATTTCAAGAAGTTATGTGCGTGAGAAAATAATTTTTTTGCTGTGAGTAATGAAACACGTAATTTTGGTTCGTGTAAGAAGCCTAAAAAGGCAGCACTCTCTTTGTTCACTTCATTTAGGTGGTAGCCTTTATCTTGAATCTATAGATATGAGCAATTTTTTCGCATTTACCTACCAAAAAGAATCTGTAATTTTGGTTTTCGTGTCTTTTATGTAAATGATTAAAATGAAATATCTATTTATAATTTTAAGGTTTGGTCTGCTTTAAAATGATCGTAATTTAATTATGGTAATATTAATAGTTTTTACTTATAATGCATTATTTCCGATGATTTTAATTTTGGTGTCTTACTAATTCCAGTGTTCGAAATATACATAAAAGAATCTATTAGGATTCCTATACATTGTTCAATCCATGAACTTATTTTTTTTTAATTTTAATTAATCTGGCAACTTTACTTTGTCCTAGATTTTGTATTTTGTTAATCTGGCAATACTGTCTAGAACTTTCTCTTGTAAAAATGATATTGTTTGAGTATGCATGTTGTGCTACGTTTAATTTGTATTTATAGGAATAAAGTTTATTTCAACATAATAAAGTATTATGATATCCATGAAGTGTGATCCTTCGAGCCGGATGAATTAAAATAAAAACACTAATGTTCATGGATTGGACATACTTACATAATTTGTTTGTAACATTTTATATACGAATTGATTTCTCTTTTATATAATTATGTAACATTGTTTAACAACTTATAAACAAAATTTTCCACCAAAATTAAATAAAAAATCACAATTGTTGAAATCCTCTCAAATAATATTACTAGACCGAAGTATACGGCCGGATTCATTCAGCTTCCATTTGCCAGTGAAAAACAATATTCAAATAATTTTTTTATTAGTGATATGTACTAGTTTCGTATAAAATAATAGGTCTTTACCTATGAAATTGCCGTTCTGCAGTACGGGCCATTTCAAATCAAAATTATTTTTGTTTGGCTAAGAATTCTAATTTCAAATTAATTTTATTTTAAAAACATGGAATTCTTTTTCCAAAGTAGTCATTTGTTTATTGATTAGTGTTACATTTTCATCGCATTTCAATCTTTTTTGTCATCATGGATACGTTAAAAATTCGAGTAATTATTAGAATATGAGTACCGTCGTGGCAGCAACGCGGCACAAGCGGCACGCAACATCAACGACGTTTACGGAGCTAATACTACAAACCAACGCACCACCTGTTATTGGTTTGCTCGCTTCCGTCCTGGGAATTTCGACCTGAAAAATGAACCTCGCGGTCGTCCGAAGACTTTGGTCGACAATGACGAATTAAAGGCGATTGTGGAAGCTGATGATACACAATCTACGGCTGAATTAGCAGCAGCTTTCGACGTTAGCGTCAAAACAATATTGGTCCATTTGCGTCAAATTGGCAAGGTAAAAAAGCTTGACAAATGGGTACCCCACGAACTCTATGATCGCCAGCGCGAAGTACACGTCGATCGTGCCTTGCACTGCTCAACAGACACACAAATGAAAGAATTTTGAACCGGATTGTTACCTGCGATAAAAAATGGATTCTGTTTGATAACCGCAAGCGCTCAGCAAGTTGGTTGGATCCTGGTTCAGCACCTAAACAATGCCCTAAACGAAAACCTACCCCTAGAAAAATGATGGTCACTGTTTGGTGCTCTAGCGCCGGTGTGATTCATCACAGCTTCTTACCATACGGGGTGAGCATTACTGCAGATGTGTACTGTGAAGAACTGAACACAATGATGGAGAAGCTGGCACATCTCCAACCAGCATTAGTCAATCGCTCGTCTCCACTGCTCCTGTACGACAACGTGCGACCTCATAGTGCACAGCAGACTGGGGTTGGAAGTTCTCCGTCATCCGCCCTACTCACCAGACCTTGCGCCTACAGACTACTACTTTTTCCAGAATTTGGATAACTCCTTGGCGGGAAAAAAATTCAATACACGAGAGGCAGTACAAAATGCCTTTGAAGAATTTGTTGCCTCCCGTCCAGCTGATTTCTTTAAGAAGGGCATCAATAAACTGCCACTGCGCTGGCAAAGATGCATTGATTGCATGGGTGATTACTTCGATTAATACAAATAAAAAATACATGAAAAAAATTCGTTTAAGTTTTTTCATACAAAACGGCAATTTTATAGGTAAAGACCTAATATGAGGTATAGGTAAATCAGCATGGAGAAGTTTTTGCGTTTGTGTTAGTGTAACACACACAATGATTAAAACCGGAATAAACCAGTATGCGCTACTTAAAAGCTATCACCTGCCTCACCAGAAGGAAGTGTGTCTAGTATACTTGAATACAAACTCCTTATTTAGAAAAAAACATATTATTGAGGGCGTCATTTACATTAAACGTTTAATCGATACAAATATCAATATAGTAATACAGTTTTAAGACTTGTGTCATTTATGCAATGTAATTTTTTTTTATTAATATTACTTTATAATAAACCAAAATAATTAAATCATTGAGTAAATTCATCAAATACAACAATGGACAATGATATGAATTTTTTTAAAGTAAATTACGTAAAACTAAGTAAATATTAGTCCTACGAAAACTATAATAACATAAACTAAAGTATGTTAGTAATAGATCAATTATTTATTATTTCCGATCTACTAATTTTTCTCGATAAATGGCGCTTAACGGGCGCACTTACTATACCGTACAACACTATTACAAACGCAAAAACATCTCCAAGCTGATTTGGCTGTAGGGTCTTACTGTTAGCGGCTGGTCTCCTTGCGCGCCAGCAGAGAAGTAACGTGACAGCAAGAACTATGACCACAGCCGCTCCCGCCGCGCCTGCCGCTGTTACCACCATATCGGGCGAGCGTCTTGTCTCCGGCACATCCGTGGGGGCCACGCTCGTCGGTCCCATGCCACCACTACCAACACTACCGGCAGCTTTCTCAGTCTTCGCTATCTGCAATAGATTGTTGTTGACTGCAGTTAACTGCGGAAAACTATAAAACGCTACTACCGTGATAACTAATTTTAAAACTGCTAATAATACTATCATGACCACTGCCATTCACATTGATTGACCAAAAACTAAGTACTTGTGATATTATGAGCGATGTTTTATCTATGCAAATAAATAAAATTGAAGTGTCTGTTTTTAATATCAAAATTACAATTATTTACTAAATTCATATCAAAGTACCTATATATGGTGGTCTGTGACGGTAACTATAACTAATTCTTTTTTTATTGTCTCTCTCTCTCTCTCTCTGTCTGCTTGTTCCGAGTACACTGGTACTTAGAAAAAGAATTAAGTTTACGCGCAAATAAAAACCAATTCGGAAGAACGACGGCTTTGGGGCGCTTAAAAGGCTCACATTGAGTAAACCATAAGAGATATATCAAATTAATGTACACCTTAATAGTACATCTTAAAAAGACCTACAAAAACTTAACGAGTATGTCTATCTTGTAATGGTCACCCACAAAAACCATTGGAGCGGTAAATAATGGCACGATTCGCATCTGTGCTTGAACGACAGCATTCTACTAGAGCGAAGCTGCGGGCACAGCCAGTCTAAGATAAGAGCTATTTTGACATTTATTTTATAGTGGTAAAAAAAACATCGTCGTAAAACCATAGCACGTTGGTAGGGCATGTTTTAATACCCAATAATTTTCCAGTAGCTGCACTTTATGTTAAACCTTGAACCTATAAAGTAGTAAAGAAAGTATTCAAAAAACATCTTAGTAAGTATATAAAAACACCGGGTGAACCCCGAAATACGACAAACCAAAAGAAAGCCACTGTGAAGATGTTTATTTTATTACCATGTGTATGGTGATCGCGATCCTTACCAAGAGGCCAACAGCGCTTTTACTCTTTGAAATGAAAAAACGAACTGGGTACCACATTACCGACGTTGGAGCCAAAGCGTCGCCACGCCAACAGCCGCCAACATTGGAGCCAACAACCGTTCTGACCCGCCGTATTAGATGTTCTACATCAAAGCCAGTTGAGGAATGATCAGAAAATGTGTTACTTGTATAGCACTGAAGTCGGAAGGTGCTTGCGCGGTGTAAGCCTGCAGTTTGAGCTCGTAGCGCGTGTCTGGCGACAAGTGTCGAAGCGCTAGTGATCTCGCTGTGGACGGTGCGTCCACCTTCTCGTACGCTCCAGCCGACGATACCGCACGGTAGTACACGTAGAAACCATCCACATCCACCCCATCCCCCTTCGACCACTGTGGTGAAAGCGAGGTGTTTTTCGGAGAAAGTCATGCAAAAAACAACGCACGGAATGGAAAATATCTTGATGGACAGCAACATTTATTAGTGCACTTAGTATTTGCCTTCACGATACAGTTTTGCAGCAAATTCACGACACAAACAGCATTTCACGACTACACTATAATCGTTGTGCAGAAAAATTTCTTTAGAGATATCTCTCTATTTGGGGCAGTCTAACTGGTAGAACAGATGAATAAAAGATCGCAGCCAAATAACCATGTGTTGTGTTCCTGCGGAGAGAAGGGTTTCCAGAGATCCTTGGAAAGGAGGGTTCAATGTCGGCAATGCGCTAGTGATACTTGGTATTGTAAGCGTCTACAGGATACAGTAGCTTTTTTGCGGATCGCATGCTTGTTTGCCACCTTTATCGTATAAAAAAGTCAAGCTGAACACCACTATCTAGAGATATTTACTTACAGTCCAGTCAACTTGTATAGTGTGCGGTGAAGTGGGCTCGACACGCGTAAGTGATGGAGCTGATGGACTCTTGAAGCCACCGCGTTGAAGGAAGAAACGAGCGCTGCTCCGACCTTGTTTATTATCCTGATTGGAGTACACTGCCGCTATGCGAAACCTGAGGTAAAGACCAATTCAGTAGTAAAACATATGAAATCTGTTTTTCTTTAAAATTGATAATACATATAGATGATTTAAATGTGACAATGTAGTAACATCATCCATGGGTACTAAAACGGCATTTTTTGCAACGTTACTTTTCAATTTATTAAGTAGTAAAAAAAAACATTTTTCGGATTCCTGGAACGTAAAAATTCACAAAATGCATTTTGCAAGCGCATCACCGATATATTATTTCCACAGTCATGAAGCATAAAAGTGTTACACAAATAGTAACATAAACGATCAAAAAGTTACATAAATAGTATCATAAACTATCAAAATGTTTTATATAAGTAGTATCATAAACTATTAAAATGTTATTCAAATAGCATCATTAACTATCAAAACTTAAAACAAATAGTATCATTAAAAATAGCGGTGTTATTTTCCAATACATACTATGTGTGTATTTCTATCAGCTCATATCAAATAATAGATCAATTCGCAACATTAAAAAAAAATTATACAAATATGGGTTGAATGAAGTTCGCCACTTACTTGTAATACTTATCAGGCGCGAGTCCGTCTATTTCGTACGAGTGTATGTGGGGCGGTATGTCTTGGTTTGCCGTATTCCACTGAGCGTTGGTCGAGTTTGTTGTATTCGGCGCCTCCCTGTACTGGACCTTTAATTATAATAATATGTGATCACTTTCCATCAGGTGCACCACCTGCCCGTTTGCCCCCTTTTCACCATAAAAAAAAAATAGCATGATCGTAGTACATTGTAATGCCCCCGTTAAGAGCTACCGCACTCAAGTTGAACTTCTTTTACCAAGTACCCATAGATGTGTTCCGGCAGCTGCACTGGAAAACGAATTTCCCACTAGACTTAGTGTGTCATCATCTGGGTCTTCATCACCACTTAACATCAGGTTTGTGGTCAAACGCTAATTTATACTTCTTAGGCTTAACAAAAAAAAAAAACACCAAAAATATTATCCCTCGTGACAATAACACGATGAAGATAGCCATCAATGATAATAATGTAAATTAATTTTACTGACTTCAAAAATGATGGAGTGTTCTCAATTCGATTGTATTTTTTATGGATTTTCAGCCATAAGTTCTTTATTTATGATTTCTTTTCGTTCGAAAGCGGATTTTAAATTCATTGGCATTGGACCTTCGAATTGTATCTTAATACACCAAGAAAGTTCTCTAAATAATTATCTATACTAATATAATAAAACGGAAACGTTTGTCTGTTTATTTAAACACGCTAATCTCTGGAACTACCAGCCGGGTTCGAAAAATGTGATTTTTTTATAAGATAGCCAGACTCACGAGGAATAGTATAGGTTATATATATATAACATTAGGCTATAATTCTCAGCTAACTTTAAATAATGAATTTTGTTACGTAAGTCAGAAGTCGAAGCCCTCGCGAACTGCTTTAACCGCGTGCGCTGGCTTAATGGCTAATGATAGGTAAATACAATATTGTTACAAAAATATTGGTCTTTACGTCATTAGTATATAAAAAAGTCAACGATAGCATATATCTATCTCTTATACATAAGCTGCAATAAGGTAATTTTTTATGTATAATTTTATGAACATTATTTTTAAGCATGGCATATGGCATGGCTTACGAAGAAAAATAACTTCATCATAAATACAATTTTATGAAGTTAAATTTTGCTCTTTAGAGTATGCTATTTGGACACAGTTTAGGAAATAATGAAAAATTAAAATAATTTGTACTTGAGGGAAGAACAATATTATGACAGATATTATGGTGCGTTGGCGGCGCGGTGTTTGTCGGATAAAATTAACACGGGAGAAACAGTGGGGCACAGCTAGTGGTAAATATTGTAGAAATTAACATTGTTTTAATTTCATTAAAATGGCTAACACCATCATGTCTCACTTCCGTCACATGATGCGCGCGAAGTTCTCAATTCTACCCTCTACTCTACGCGCCAAAAGAACTATAACTACAAAAATATATAGATACAAAAGCTTTCTTAAAAGGCTATTTTTCAAAAACGAGATATATATTATTTACTGTTTAGCTCGAATGTCAATAAAAAATAGTGTTAAAAAGATGCACTTACCTTGAAAAATTGTATCGGCAATCCGACTTTATCGTGAGACCACGTCACCATTACACTTTGATCTGACAGACGGGTCACGTTTGGTCGAGACGGCGGCTTCATAATCGCTGTATTTTTTTATTTATTATTAAAATTAAAAATTCACAATAAGTAGATTAAAGTGAAAGTCACGAAAACTTATCTTATTACGAATATAACTTAACTTATTACGAACAAAGTCATAAAATGACTATTAAGGACAAAAATAAGCCTACAAGATAATAATTTGCAAGGCCTAGAAATTATAGTAAGTAAGTAGTCGTTATATCACGAATCTATAATAATATAATGAAACTTTAGGCGATTGATATGGTATGTAGGTCAGAGTTTACATGAAAAATAAAACTATAATAAACTTAGGAAATCAGCTTAGAGACATTTTTGCGTTTAGCTTGTAAGTACTCAACATAATACAGTTAAAATACCATAACATTGTTTTTATTTACGATGGTTTAAGTAAGTATCTAAATACTTACGTTTCTGTTTCTTAGAATTCTTTCTGTTGTGCCTCTTCGGTGGTTGAGATGAAAACTGCATAGTTTTTGGAACCTCAGCAGAATAATCCTATAAAAATAGTTTTAGTCACCACAGATCAATATTTAAAAATGTCCTACATTATTCAGTTCAACGTAATACGAAAACAAACAAACACCTATTGTTTGCGACCGAATGCCGCATCTCGGTTGATAAATGTAAAAAATCCACGTGTACACATACAACAAATAAACAACAATCTCAAAAAAAAAGATACCGCATACCAAGAAGTTTTAATTTCTGTCTATCATCCGGCTAAGCATACGCTTGAATGGGCAGGATAAGTTAATTATTATTAATTACCTGATCAGAAATCTGCAAGGGCACAACGGTAAGCATAGCCGCTAAGTATGAACAGCCTAGCCGATTGCACGCAAAGCATTGAACGATCCCCGCGTGCCGCTTCTCCAAACGATCTATGCTTAGATCTGTATCTGTAATAATAATAATAATAATAAACTTTCAAAGTACTTGGACTTGGTTCAAGAGGTTACCGCCATGTGGGATATGGACTCAACAATAATTGTCCCGATAGTCGTATCAGTGAATGGTTTAATAGCGAAGAGCTTCGACCTCCATCTTAGGAAGCTGTCGCTTGTCTGTTGGATCAAGGGAAAAATACAGAAAGCAGTTCTTCTGGACACGACGCGAATTGTGAGGAAGTTCCTCTCTCTGGAGTTCTAGCCACCGGTAGCTTGGGTCTTCGGCCCGCTACTGTTGATGAACTGTTTTTTTTTGTATTTTTTATTTTAATATTGTATCTTATATAGATATTATTGTAAAAAATATAAAAAAATATGTAAATGACTCAATAAATGAAATAATAATAATAAGCTTTTATTACTGAAACTTATATTACATATTTTTAATTCATAGTAATTTCATCGACAACTGCTTCAGCTTGTTCTATGACACTGACGGCCTCTTCCAGCGATTTCCAAAATGTCCTTTGTTTATCAGCCCTCAACCACGTTCCTCGTGCTATCTTTTTTAAAATCGTCTGCCCATCGAATTTGCGGGCTTCCTTTTTTTCTTTTCTCATCTCTTGGATACCACTCTACAATGTCTTGTGTCCATTTTACTAAGCTTTGTCAGAGCTTATGGCCTATCCAATGCCGTTTTTGTTGTTTTATTATTAGTGATATTTTAATTGTTTTTGATATCTTTTTGATGGTAGTTATTCTTATCTTATCTTTCAATTTAGCGTGAATTGAAAGAGTAAGTTTCCGTTTAATATATGAAACGAATATTTGCGTGGCGTCGTTCAGATTTCAATTTACTTTATTATCACTGTATCTGATGTTAAGTACAGTATAGTCCAAAACAACGACGACCACAGAGAAGTGGGTAATCCGTCGCCGGTCGCCTATAACATGCTTACATGCAAGTTTATCGGCAACAGTGATAAACCGAAAGAGAAATCAATGGGACTAATTTATCACCGTGTGCATGTGGTTATAACCGTACCACCCAGCTTGACTACTGGATATACATCGATTGATTCCGGAATGCGGTATACTTAAAGGTGGGTTCCCACGGTCTGTGGTATTGCGGATTATCGCGCACCGCACACTAAGGTTACAAGCTTGTGTGCGCTTCTACAGACGACACTCCTCCCATGGTGCGTCAATGCGGGCTGGTCCGCGTCCTTCCGCAATATCAAGGACCGTGAAAGTTCACCTTAAGGGTGCTACTATAACGGTTGTTACATCTGGTGTGTAGTGGTCGTGATCCAGTCGAGCACAATTGTTATGTCTTATCACCAAGAAATTTTTTAATTGATCAGTTTCACCTGAGAATATATATATTCTTAGTTAGGTACTGGTTTAAGTCTTAATAATTAAGTTCTCTGAGAAACTTGAACTTGAGTGAACCAATGTTGAATTTAAATGAAAATAAACCATCCTATATATTATGTAATCTAAGTATCACAAATACATATGTTATTCTCCGCATACACTTGGTGTGAAAAACCAATAGGTGGAATAAAAAAAATTAAGCTATACTTACAAAGAATTATAATAATAATAAAAAACTTTGATACTCGTCTAGATTTATTGATTTAGCTTTATTAGAATAGGTACCTGTAGCCTTAATTCCTTTTCCATTTTTCAACAGTTCACCATTCAACACCCAATACACGGTCGGGACCGGATAACCAACGGCAGTACCGCAATTCACATGTGCACTACCGCCTTCTGTAGCGTTAGCGTTTTCAACAGAACCTTCCCACCGAGGCGACTGAAGTTCCACCACTTTCCACGAACGACGAATACCGTTAGTCGAACATGAGTAAATACCCTGCGAATTTTTTCATAGTTTAAAACTGAAATAGGTTTATAGTACCTATATCAACCTTGAGTCAGTTGAAGTAGCAGAGTAAAAAGTTCGAACAGAATAGAACATAGAGTGTAAACCCTTTATAGCGAAACTCAAGGGACTGAGCATTTTTGTCGTTATAAAGAGTTATCATTATATGGAGTGAACAAAAAAACAACCAAATTAACAAGAATTTTTAATATGTATGTCTTAGATAATAAATGCTTATAAATTATTGTTTACACATATAGTCTGATAACTTTGTCTGACGTTTTTTGCTATGCCAGTACTTGTTTTGTATTATTTTATGTATTCTATTAATATCTAGATATGTGGTGGAATCGTCTTCCTACACATTTCTTCGTAATAGAGAATGGCGTATCGCTATAAAGAGTGTTTCAATATGTGGGATTTAACGCAAACCAACCAAGTTGGGCTCACTTCAACGTTATAGGGAGTTTATCGTTATAAAGGATAACGTTATAAAGAGTTTACACTGTATTATGTATTTAACAACTAAATATAATTATCTCTATAACGGTATTATTTATGAAAGGTGTTTTACTGGTAATGCTTTAATTATCTGCCTTAATTATAACTAAACTTAAACTTTTTCATTAAATATGCCATCAGAATGTTCATGCTCATTAAAATATATTCAAAGCGCCATCTATTAACAGTCCGTGCAATTGCAATCACAGCTGATAGATTGGTTACATTCTATAATGTACGAAACGTTTGCACGGATCAGCTAGTATAATAATAGTTGTGTTGACGACAGTACTTTGTTTTACTAGTCTCTGGTACTAGTATAGACTGTATCACAGTCGTCAATTTCTCGGACTAAATGGTATACTAAAATAAGAACACACATAAACACAGAAGATATTTTGAAAATAGTCAGATCTAGCTTTAATTCTCAGTATAACAAATCATCATACTGATCTTTCGCCGTAACAGCAGCACGATGGGCTTGAAGTATATCAACTCATAAGGGGCAAAGTTAAAACAAACCTGATGATTAGAGGTGAACGGTGATATAGTCAGCATGTTATCATGTCGGTGCTGTAGAGCGGATTTCCCTTCGCATGTCCAAGTGATCCTCGGTTGTGGAGAACCCACCACTCCGCACCACAGACGAAGGACACCGTTAGGCGATACCGGCATTGTTATCACACCCTCACTGTCTCTCACGCCTATATAGTCTTCAGATTCGAGGAATCTTAAACAAATGTTTTATACCATGCTCAATTACATTTTCAAAGCTGTTACTTTCAATTTGAAAATCTGTATCCAAGTACTTTTAGGTACGTTCCGGCAACTTTACTTGAAGCCGGTCTGTGCCAAACCTCTAAAATTAACGTGTTACCATTTTACCCTATGAAAACTCTACTTATGAAAATTTCCGAGACTATCGAAATTGTTTTTTTTTAGACAACTAAGGTGACAAACAAGCGTGCGATTTGCCTGAGGTAAGCGGCTACCGTAGATTCTTGTACCGTGGATACTTGTAACACCATAGGTATCACTATCGCGTCACCAACCTTGAAACCACTTCTCCGAAAGAAGCTCTGATGCCCTACTCACCGCATGAACATAACACGACGTGATTTGGCTGCGATTGGGTTTGATATTTGGCTGCGATTGGGTTTGATTGGATTGGATTTTGGTGTCGATATTTCACCAATTGGACTGTCCCGATCTGAGTAAAATCCCCAAATTTAAGGAACTAACATGGATATTTATCGAGGATAACTGATATTAGAGTTCTCAAAAAGATACATCGGCTCACCTAGCTTCAGCAGTTTCCTCATGTTGTACTTTTAAATAAGTCTTCTCAGGTAAGTCTACCGTTTGCCCGCTGAGCACGTTCGTTGCTTGACACCCATAAGTGCCACTATCCTCCGCAGTTGCATTATCAATAACAAGTACACCGTAAGGAGTCTCCAAAGATTTTCTTGAACTCTGTAATTATTAGCTTTGTTACAAATCAAGTTCTCATTGATTTCAATAAATCCCGAAAGCTGAGTATTTTAATGATAGAAAGAAGGTAGTTGTTTCGTTGTAGTTAAAAAAACTGTAGAAAAATGTTTTTTTAGGTTACAGAACGTCGGGCAAAAGTATCCATAATTAAATTAGAAACTATTAACAAATTATTTTAAAATTAATAGGTCCTGTGGGCCTAATGTAACTTTCGATCATTTTAAAATGAGCCAAAATTCTTTATTTTTTATTACATTTTTTGTACTACAAAAGTGAAAAACAAGCTTACGACCCGCCTGATGGTTAGCAGCTATCGTAGCCTACGGATGCTTGTAATACCATAGGTATCACTAACGCGTTCCCGACCATGAACCCCCCTACCCCAAATGGCTCTAGACTACAACAGAACTATAGATTTATTTATAAGCAATAAAACAAAGAAGTACTACTTTTCTTATATATTTATTAACTGTCAGTCATTGATATATTTACTAATTTATTTACAACGCAACGAAAACCAATCATTATTCTATTATCACAGTAGTATTAGTACTAGCGATCGCTCTAAGGTCGAAATTCGACCAGTGACCTTTTGATCATAGACTATTTTCTGTTTGACATTCGCAGTATTCATGAACCTAAACAATGAGTATTAACTACATCACTAGCTGTCACTTTTCGTTGAGTGACAATGTCTATATTTTGGGGGTCTAAGTTCAATGGCACTGGTCGGATTAGGATTCGCAGTATTAATTTATTTTATTTAATATATTAGTAACAGATATTATAGATAAATGTTAGCTTCCTGCACTCCTTCTCCATATAAACTTTAACCATGTGCCAAATTTCACAGTCTTCCGTACACGCAATACGCTTAAAAAGGTACCGAAAGCTTTTGTTTCACTTTAATATATAGATAAATAATCATTGATGATAATTTATTTATTAATATCCAATTGAGTATTGTATATAAAATTAAGAAAGACCTGTCGCATGAAGGCACTATTAAATTATTTCATTACATACAGTTTTTAAAGAAGAATTAATTACCTTAGGCCGTTCTTTCCACCAGCTTATATCAGCGGGAGGTTCAGATATCGGCGCTTTACAATGTAGCACGACGGTACTGTGTATCGGAGCTGTGATGACTCTCCTTTCCGGACTATTTTGACTGAGATCTAACCTCGCGATACTAAGCCGAGAGGGCACTGACACCAGAATCACCGATCCGTACAAAACAACGCACTGTAATTAAAAAAAGGGTTGTCGAAATGTTACCTTTAAACCAGTACAATATGCATACAGTTTTTATAAAAGGTAATTAACACATAATATATGCATTATGAGCACGGTGTTATGACAGTACAGTTCAAATACAATGGACACCATTGAGTAATCGACAGTCCATTGCTTATTCACGCTAGCCGGTCCGCATACATTTTTCTCGAAGACCCATATGTTGGAAGAAGAATTCACAATGGCGGGGAGATGATTCCAAAGCTTCACGGTACGACAAATAGGATTTTTTTTGTTTGCACCGAGATAGAGATTACTGTAAAAATGTGCCTCCAGAACCTGAATTTCTGTTGTGTACCTCTCGCCTAAAACTTACATTACCAACAAATAAGCTTGACCAAACTGTAAATAAAACCTGTTAAATATGACTAATTTAATGGCGTCCAGTTTATTCCTTCCCCAATCAAATCCCCATCAAAATTTCCGTTTGTACATTAACTTACTGATTTTTGAATGAATTTAATGAAATCTTAATTAAATTCACTCAAATCTTCGATACAACGTGCTTCTGAATTATAACAGAAAATAAATGCATTCTCACGATTTAAATATAAATTCTTGACGTCTTGCCAATAATAAGATGTATTCCTTGACCCACGTGCGGAATACTTCTTATAATCGTTGTCGTGAAGAATGATGAATGAATTTAAAACAATACAATTATGCAAGTTTATTTTGTCACGTTTTATAAAACAGCTAAATAATTACTATCAATCGACAAAATAATTCGAAGATTTTGTAAAAAAATTTTAACTGGATATCGCTTGTATGAATTATCCAAAAGTTAAAGAGCTTCATAACAGCAAAGCGTTAACGTTAACGTTAGCATTTACGGACACCGCATCGGTCGACGTGAGTCCAAATTCCTGCAATTGGCCTGAGCTTTCGTTAAAGATAAACATCGTGATAAAACCATAGCATGGTGGTATGGCATTTTCTAATGCCTTCCTGGCTAGTTATCATTCTTGACTCACCAAACAGCTACACTTGAGAGCCAGCCCCCCACTGGTCTTAGCATAGTACCTACCATCTAACGTCGATGAGATTGTGGCCAAACGCCAAACCTATAAATAAACTTTAAAAAAAACTACATACCTGATAAAATGCAGCTTGTGAGTCCTCGTTAATTTCAACTAATAATTTGGTTAAGAACTCGTTAGAGACAAGCAATTTGGCGGTGGTTGAGGTTATATCCTCCCATTTCCCCTCAGGACCGTCGACTGGACGCCACCGCCAAACCAATTTCTCAGCTGGTACATCCACTTCGCACTCGAAGGTAACAGAATGTCCGACTGGCGCTGTTATATCTTCTGTGTACTTCACGAATTTCATATCGATTTCTGTAAGTGAAAAATTCAAAACGTAACGTATAAGTCGTACCACTTGTGTAAATCGTAACATTTGTGTAAATCGTAACAATTGTGTAAAGGTGACTTGTTTCACACTGCATTGCATTCAGGTATCTCCTTAATTCAGATGTTTAGATACAAGAAGCCAAAATTTACATTCATATAACTTTTCATACATTTACTACAAATTCCAGGATTTTGTCCTACAAAATCAGCTGCTTAACTAACTTAATAAGGCTGTGAGTTTCCTTTTAAGATCTGGAATAGCTCCTCATTCCAGACATCATTGGAACTGAGAATTACTCAAAAATAAATCTGTGGAGAAATCGCGTTCACAATGAATATGGTTATTGGATTTTATTAAATTCTATTCACAATTCAGATGTATACTTATCATTTAGTAATTTGAAAATTATATTTATATATTAAAAACTATTCAATTGAGACAGTATTTTTGAAATTAAGTATTAAGCAGTGTAAGTATTAATTAGTAAGCAGTAATTTAATGAAAATAAAGTTTTATTCTCCACAAACCCGCTTGTTTAATAAGTATCTTGCCGATTATTCTCGGTGTGATTTTGTTAGAATATTGGTGGTATTTATGCGTTCATGTGTATCTTTCTTTGGATGTAAAATTATATATAATTTACAGTACTAATTATTACATAATTTGACAGCTTGGCAGACCCGACACAAGGTAGCCAACGACCTGGTAAAGGTCGAGGGAATCCGCTGGATGCAGGCAGGACAGGGCCTGTCGTTTTGACGATCTTTGGGGCAAGCCTATGTCCAGCAATGGACGTCTTTCGGTTGAAATGATAATGATAATGAAACTTTTTAAAAAGTACAAAGAGTAATTATAAACCTTATCGTGTTCCTCGTCGGTTCTTCTCGATGACTGGGATGTTTTCCGAATCGGTGGTAATGTTTTTTTAACGTTCACAAATGCTTTCTCAAGGCCTAAATTTTGAAGAAAATATTTTTGATATTTTATTTTGTTTCTAAAAAAAATATAGTACCTAGCCGTTAATGTTAGTAGGGTTTTTATTCCGGAGTTATGTTTAGAACAAGCAAAAGGAAGAGAACTTTATCTTATTTTTATTTGCATACCAAAAGTCAGACCGAAACAATAAAAAAAATCACGGTGTCCTTGATACCTTGTTACCCACACGATTCGATCTCGAATGACGCATTCTTATGGAGTCTGTACGGCTGTAAATTTTAAATAAGTTTAAACTTTATTTCGATATGTTTAAAGTTCATGGTTATTTATATCTTATTGTTAATTGAGCTGTAGCGCTTCTTTTATTCTTGTTACTGGATTGCATTTTATGAGATTTCACTCCGGACAGGCTCGGTCAATACTTTAAAACTTACTTTTAGCTCATGAAAGATAAGGTGAATTGGTATTAGTATCTAAATTTATAACTAAAAGTAGCGGAGGTCTGCGGCTACGCACGCGTTTGTTTCGTAGTAATTAGTTCCACCTCGTAATTTTATGTTTATTCATGTTAATGACAAGTTTTATAGTTTCCTATATAATAACATATATACAACATATATAATATCATCAGAATAGGTTGTGAATTATTTTTTTTTTTTTTAAATATTGTAACTAAGTTACTTATTGCGGGACGGGAGCTAAATCGAATAAAGGATTTTCAAAACTATGTCAGTCGTTGAATTGGTGTTATGACCAGATTTAAACGCACTGTTGTAATTACAGTAAGAAGGGTCGATGGTTCGATCACGAACCAAAGGAGATCGAACGCGTTGGCCAACTCGCACAAACCGACCCTCCACACATCAGAGCGTGCGCGGCTATCAAACTCTTAATAAAAATATGTTTAAGTAAATATTTTTCGCAAATTTGTTCGATAATGGCAGAATCAGTCAAAATTGAGAGGGGTAATGTCTGCCTATATACTTGGATATAGAAATAATATGTACTAATACAATATAACGAGACCGCCGCTGCTTTCTCTCTGAAGTCTGCCATTATGATGAAGTCCATATATAGCGTGCCGATCTGGTAATAGGTCGAGGTCGCGTAAGCTCATAGATTGGCTGTTGGGTGATTGTAAGTAGCCAGCATTACACTGGATGTATGGTAGTCGCGTTCCACTCGGATACAATTTTCGTCTTTTGGCATCAGTTTTTTTTCTATTATTATCCATTGTTAGATTACATTCCCAACTATATAAGAACAGACATTATAGTAAGGAAAATACATAGTACTGAAAGGAACAAAAAATAACATTTAAATAGTGATTTATGACGAAATGATTTCAAAATAGTCCAATGAAAATAAATGCTCAAACGTATAAAAAAGCTAAAAACGTCAAAAATGCCGGTTTTAGATCGTTAAACATAATATTTATGTGAGCAATAAAAATGTGTTGAAATTCGCGTGATAATGTTCTTTTGTAAAGATTCATTCGGATGAATCCTAGAGCTATTTTCCTGTGATAACTGACAACAAGTCCTATTTATATCTAACGTTATATAATAAAATAATAATTATGCAAAATTAGAGTCACGAAATAATAAAAATAATAATTTTAAGCCAAAGCTAGGCCTAAGTACAAACCTTCTGAATAGTGATGGTGATAGTAACGATGATAACCTGTGATCATCATCATCGATCATCGTTGTTTCATTGCTAAACGTACTTCAAAAAGATGACATGGATTTAAATACTTAATAATGATCAAACTATATATGTATATACTATAACTACTATTTATTAATTTGATACTATAAATGTGAAAATTTGTTGTTTCGATGTTTGATACTCAATGACGCTAACGGCTGAACGGATTTGGATGAAATTTGGCACACAGAGCTTATAAACTGGTTTAACATGTAGAATACTTTCTATCCCAATAAGTATATTAAAATAATTTTCATTTCTCTCTGGAACCAATTCTCAAGGAAACATACGAAGTCACGGGCAGAAGCTAGTAGATAATAAAAGTAAGTTTGTTTGAATATTTTTCTATCATTTACGCATAAAGGGCTGCACAGGTTCTAATGGAATTTGACATAAAAGTTGATTATATCGTGGAATAAGATAAGAACTAAAAACAAAAGTTAGTGATAACTTAAACTAACAAAAAAAAACCAAACGAAAGAGAGGAAGGGAAGCCGGCGAGGATTCGAACCTAGAATTTCGGCCGTAGTAGCAGTCACGTTTACGACCGCTAGGCTACGAGCGTGTTGTTAGGATTGACTGAAACTACTACTGACTGACTATACTACTAGTAATGGCGCCGTAACGCGTTACGTTACGAAGTGGTGGTCGGTAGCTCTTTATCAAAGCAAAGCCAGATTATCGTTTGGCGGTCTTTGTATTCATTAATCTTGGCTTTCCCATTAAATATATATATATAAATATTATTTTTTTAAATTAATAACATAATTAACAAAATTTTTTGTCATTCGCCGCTTTCCACCTGGCGCCTAGAACAACTGCTCCTTACGCTCTACCCCAAGGTCGGTACTAAACTACATAATATGTTATTAATTTTAACATAAATTAAACCGTAATCTTATTTGCCTTATATCTACATCATCATTATTGGAACGAGGTTCTTTATCGAGGGCTAGGAGCAAAATGAAAAAAGTGTTCGACCCGACCGACAATAGTAAGAGACTATGATCGTCGTGGCCTATTAATTGAATTAGATGTGTTATGACCAGATTTGTACGCACTTTTGTATGTACAGTACGACATGTCGATAGTTCCAAGTCCCTCTGATTTGGGACTTTTTTTATATAAACCAACTTAATTTGTTTCTGTTTATAAAGTTATGAAAAAATATTTTTGTTATTATAGGTTTAGTGTTGTGGCCACAATCTCATCTGATCTTAAGCGACGAATGTGTCCCAAGATGGTAGCACGCTACAGCTTAACGGAATACTGGTTCTCAAGTGCGGCTGCCGAAACACACCTGTTGGTGCTTGGCGACAGGTTTTCAACTTGAGGGTGGTGACTAGCCAGGTGGGCATTAGAAAAAGCCCACCATACTATGGTTTCATCACGATATTTTCCTTCACCGGGCGCTCAGGCTCATTGCAGGGATTCGAACTCGCGTCAATCGACACGGAGTCCGTACACGCTACCAACTCAGCAATAGTAAAAAAGAACTAATTAATTAATTTAATGCTTTATTAGCCTAGTGGTCGTAAGAGCGACTGCTATGATTGAGGTCCTGGGTTCGATTCCCAGGTCGAGCAAAGTGTTATTGGGTTTTTTCTATGAAATTCTTCAGTAGCAGCTCGGAGTTTGGCTTTGTGCCCGATTAATGGCAATAGGCTCGCCCCCTGTTACATGGAATC
This sequence comes from Saturnia japonica, assembly GCA_033032175.1. Lineage (NCBI taxonomy): Eukaryota > Metazoa > Arthropoda > Insecta > Lepidoptera > Saturniidae > Saturnia > Saturnia japonica. The sequence continues at coordinate 5,033,807 of CM065317.1, forward strand.
TAAAAAACATACCCGGCGAATTGTGGGTGTACGTTAAGTGCACCTCTGCCTAACCCTTCGGAGATACAAGCGTGATGGTATGCTATGTCATGTTAAAAATTCTACATCAATGCTAATTAATAAATATACACATCTGTCATAAAAAAAAACAGTGCGTACAAGTCTGGTCATCAAAATAATAAGTACATAGCGAAAGGAACTTCCTTCAGTTATCGAGTTACTTTATAGACAACTATTTTATTTTATAGACGATATTAGTAATTTAGTATTTTATAAGTTTGGTATTATAAAAGACAATTTTTAACAAAAAAAAAACCGACATCGAGGATTTTGAAGAGTTCCTTTGTGTATCTTCGAAGTTCAAAGTCCAATGGCAATGAAATTAAAAGTTGGTCCAACCTTGAGGTATCCCCTATCCAACGAAAAAAAGAATCATTCAAATCGGTTCATAAACATAGAACTTATGGCGTCGTTTGTTAATGACGGTTATATGACATGAATTTTGACACTCGAAACATGTACCACAATGTATTAGTACATTATTACATTTACTTATTATTTTCTTAAAAAATATTCTCAAGGAAAATATCTCGACAAGTGTCCTAAGTACGGCAGCACTCAGACAACAACTTACTTCTTACTTATTTGTCGAACTATTTCCCAAATCCTATTGTAATGAGAAAGGGACTGGACGGATGCGAAATAAAAAAAAAAAAATCCCTCACGAGTAGGTAGTCACTAATGACTTCACACAAATACTTGGATAACATAAAGAAGGAGTAAGCGTAAAATTTGTTCTATACACACACAAAACAACCGAATTACTTTTTAGGGTTCCGCGATGGTTCAGAAAAATCTCCGCTAGTTACACAGCCAACGCTGGTAACTTTTATGCATAAATTACGAGTCAATGGCATTTTATTTATAAACTAGGCGCCCTGAGGCTTCGTAATGTGTAATTATTTTCGTCTCGTAATTTTATCTTCAATATATAATATTATTCACAATTCTTATAGCCTTTTAATTCAGTAATTATTATATTCTTTATTGTACAAAAACAAAAGTACAAATGGCGGACTTAATGCTAAAAAGCATTCTCTGCCAGTCTTCCAAGGGAGCAAGGAAAAGGTATATGCAAGGTGTGCATAATGTTAAGTAAAAAAAAAAGTTTATAACGATTATTAAGATTATATATTATTAAGAAGTATTCAATTGCTCCAAGTAAAACCTACGTAGCGAATACTTGAAGGAATTTCGAGAGTTGGCCAGTTGGATATTGATAGGAAGCGAATTCCACAGTCGTGCTGCTGTAACGGCAAAGGATTGGTCGCGGAAATTAGTATGATGACTTGGTATACTGAGAATTAAAGAATCAGAAGACCTTAGCTGTCTATTATGCGTATCCGCGAGAGATTGAAAAAGTGTTTTTAAATATTTAGGGGATTTGGGATTATTAAGTACGGAGAAAAGAAGACAAAGTATTCTTATATTCCTACGTTGCCGAATAGGTAGCCATTTCAACCTGGCTCGGTATTCAGAAACATGATCAAACTTCCGAAGACGGAAGATGAAACGGATACAGTTATTGAGTAGACGATCAAATTTATTTAAGAGATCTTCTGAGAGGTCCAAGTAAGCAACGTCTGCATAATCCAGAAGTGGTAGAAGAAGAGTATTCACTAGGGAAATCTTAGTATTAACAGGAAGAAAGTTTTTCAAACGCATGAGAGAATGAAGAGAAGCATAAAATTTTCTACTAACTTCCTTGACCTGGTCTGCCCAGCATAATTTAGTATCGAAGATGATACCAAGATTTTTCACCGTAGTTGAGTAAGGAATGGTACATTTATTGTATTGAAGAGGAGTCAATGAATTAAAGTCTATTTTAGCAAGCTGTTTTGAGCTACCAATTACAATGGATTGACACTTAGTTGGATTGGTTAGTTGGATTCAGACCAGGAAAGTAAACTTGAGAGGTCCTTGTTTAAATTATTGATTATAGAAGGAAGATTCTTTATTTCGCAATGCAGATACAATTGCAGGTCATCAGCATAGAGATGGTAGTGGGAATTGTAAAATAGGCGTAAGTAAGTTTATAAAAATAGAAAAAAGTAACGGAGAAATACATATTTTATAATAATTAAATACATATTTAATTATTTAATTACATATTTCCCTTGTATAAAATTTCATACAAAACGTTCAAGCCGTTTTTAAATGAACGTAAACATTCGGATAGATAAAGAGAGACAAAACTAACGTCATATTTATAAATGTACGGATTTTATAATTAGATTAATATGTACTTATCTTTAAAAAAAATAGAAATATCTTTCTGTAGTAAATACAATTTTAAGTTTTTTATAGTATAAGTAGTATGTTTAATACATTTATATTATACGTACGGAACCTTTAAAACGTGTTCAATCTTTTTCTGTTTACAACTACTAAAAACCCGTGTCTATGTGTGTATTACTACCTGCGGTATCCGGGAGCTTACCAGTCACGCCCGCGCCTGTTACAATTACGAAATGAAAAAACCCTAGATTATACAATTTCACACCGTGCCTATTCACTGCTGGCGTTCTTAAACAATACTAAGCAAGATGTTACATTCGCTAAGCAATGGATACAAGCAGTAGTTAGTGACGGAACTATCACTTGAAACTAAGTAAAAGTTTTATGATGTTTCCAATTAGTTTGGAAATAAAATTTTGACAGATGCGTAAATATAAAGTTTCAATTTAAGTTTATAATTAAGTATGTGTTGCAACGAAGAAGCTTATAACAGAACTTATAGGAATGAAAGATTAAGCAATGGACAACCGGTCGGAGTCGGGATGTTATACAGCTGTCAAAAGCGGTTTGGGATTCAATTTTACACCTGCCTCAAGCGGACGCTCTAAACTATGGCCATGTTAGTTTTAACTCTTTTACTCGAACGCAGTACATATAGTAAAAGTTTTGATACAATATAAATCTAATTAACTAAAGCTTACAATGTAAACAGAATACTGAGAGTTTAATATGAATTTTGATAGCTTTAAAATACGGTCAATAATTTCGATTTCTGTCGAGTTTTTTGCTAAAATCGCCACCAGAAGATATGTTTTATGAAAAATAAGCGGGTCTTCTTTTTTTTGGTGCCACAAAAAGCACTTGACAGTTTCAATGGATTTAAACCTTCGTAGTATTTTCTAACATACAAAATAGAGTCTAACGATACGGTGGCCCCTTGCTAGAACTACCCAGGGAGTTTTTGTGACATATCAACATGCATGTTTCCAGTCTATATTTATAATCCATGCACAAAACCAAACTATATCACGCTAAATGCCACATAAATATATAGTCAAAGAACCTAAGTTAATAAATTAAAAAGAAAACCACAACATGGCAGCTCAAGATCTCGCCAAAAACTCCAATACGCGGGTCTCGTATTTCCATTCTACCAAAGTCTAGACCTTTTAAATAATGCTGAAAATCACTGGCCGATTTAACAAAAGGTGTATTATACAGAACATTTTTGATATTTCATATGTTTAAGAGTAATAAATCAAAGTTAATGTTAAAGCTACAATATTTATACTAAAAGAGTAAAGAATCGAAATCTATAACATTTCGATTAAAAAAAAAAAATTTTGTCTGTGTGCTTGAACGCCAATCACGCAAAAACTACTGGATCGCATTTATTGAAATTTGGTATGGTTGTAACTCATAGACTGAAGGTACATTTAGGATGCATTTCTACACGTACGGAGTTTTGTGTAGTCTATAAATTACGTTTAGGTTATGAAAATATAAAAAAGAATGTATGTAATAATAATCAAAATCATAATCATTTATTTTATACAATGTAATACATCAAGTATGGCTGAACCCTGTCACCTGAACTAGGTATAACCTGTGTCTCAGATAACAGTGTATTCCTCAATATACAACAATTACACGATTTCTTACTCTCAAACTACGAATTTAAAGAACAAAATAAAATAACAAATGCGATAAACTACCGATAAATGTGTGTGTGTGGGCGTGTATTTTTATGTATATGTGTGCGTGTGTGTGCGTGTTTGTGCGTGCGTTTGCGTGTGTGTGCGTGAGTGTGTATGTGTCTAATAAATTTGCTTACAAGCATATGTACACAGTATGTATGTTGTTTGTAATATATTGTTTACAGTTGTATATGTAAATTTGTAATATATAAAAGATATTTAGTAAACAAAATGAAAAGATACCAAATAAATCCAAATTATTATATTATTACACAATTTAAAAAAAGCAATAAATGGAAACGTATGTTTTTTTTCAGGAGTATTCATAGATAACGCTGTACGGCTTGATTTAAAGTATCATGAAATTGATTTGATATTATTGTCACACGTAGATGTATTATTGTATGTAAGCACTTATGTTAATAATTTAGGACTGGGCTTCTATTATTATTTTTAAATCTTTCAGATACATTTTAAAGCTATTTTAAATGTTTAATATAATTAAAAATATTTATTCTATTTAACATTTGTTTTAAGTTTCGTTGTTTGGTATTTGCGCTACCAAGATTTTTATTAAATTAAGTACACTAAACAGACATATCATAGAGCATTATTATTCACTGGATATTAATGGTTTTTTTTTTAAGTTATTAAATAATATTAGCTTTTCGTAAAGGACGGTTAACATTTAAAATGATTTTAGTTGGGTATTTTCAAAGCTTATACCGGTCAAATAACGTAAGGTGTGATTGAGGTGAGGGGAGGGTTTTTTATTTAGTTACTGTTTTTCATACACGGAATATACCACGCGGACGAAGTTGCGGGCACAGCTAGTATATAGCAAACGTATTCATTGAAGTATTTTAAACTTACCGGATATAACGGGCACAATAACTGCTAACACCAAATAAATACACAACGTCGCAGCCATGTTTATTGACAGATCTGAAAATAAAAATATATCATTAGAAATATATTAATTCTACACAATCACCTTAGAAATAATATTTTTACAAAACTCGTAATAACTAGCGGTAGGTAGAAATATGAAAGCTCTTAGAATTTCAGCCTATTTGTGTCACAAGCACGTGAAAAGGCGAAACATATTTTTAAAATTAGAACGTTATTGTAACGCGAAACCACTACGTGCCCATAAACCATAATAATTTAAAAATATCTCAATAACGACGTACAAACTGCTGTTTACAAACAATTTCGCTTAATTGATTAAAACTGTTTTATTTTTTGCTATTGCTAAAGTTGATAGTTAATTCAGAGCACACACACACACACACGCCTTTTATAATATAATCACTACCACCGATTTGGAAAACATCCCAGTCAACGGGACGAACCAAAAAGAACCTAGAACAGGATAATCAAAAAAAAAAATTGTTTTACACTATATAATTATATTGTTCACGTGTATTATCATTATTTTAGTGAATATACAGAGAGGGTCTCGTTTCTAGGCTTCACTGTCATTCACGTAATGATCTACCAAAAAAAACCGGTCATTCGATCTTTTCTTTTGATTTTCTCTGATGTTCATTTTTAATTATATATAGTTGCACTTTTAATTTTTACTTTATTTTAAATAATTTCTAGTACAATATTGCGTCTGTAAAACAAATATTGTGTGGCATACTATTAATTATTCCGTTTTTAACCCCCGGCGGAACAAAAAGTGATGCTATAAATTTGACCACTATGTGTGTGTGTCCGATTTGGATGCGGATTTTTAATTTGAAATCAGGTTTTCTAGCGGTGTTTCTTAGATATGTTTTATCTAAATCGGTTCAGCCGTTTTAAGGTCATCAGCTCTTTTATTAGCTGAGGTAGGGATCTTAGATGCATAATGAGTATTTACTTTAATTTCAAACATTTATGTGACCTAAAGTTTGGAACACCCATGGATATAATATGCAAGATTATGGAATTCTTGGTCTGATGCTGCAGCCAGGATATTCAGCTCACTAGTACACTCTTGAAAAAATAATAGCAAATATGTTGTGTATGGATTCGTTTTGATAAGTATTTTGATATTATGTTAAAACCTTAACCTGATGCTGCAGGGTCATCTGGAATCTGTAGGATACCTAACTCCTCACCAACTTACAGCAGAGATATCTACCGTGTTTGGGCTCATTGAAATGGCCATAATGAGTAGGTTTCATAAGTGGGGGGTTTATAACAATTTCAATTTACCTTGTTAAATATGGTTATTACTTCACCGAATCTTTCATTTTTATTTGTTTGAGATGAAAATAACTTTACGCATTCCAAGTTAACGTGTTTCGCATGTACATGAGGGTGGCATACCGCGAGTCGGATTCTTAATTCTGTGTCGTAACTTAAAAAAGATTCTCACGTGAAACGAAGTATAATTAGGCGAAATGTTGGTACTGGATTTCCCGGTATTACGAATTACGATTTACGACGACAATAGTTTGTAGAAGGTCTCGACTCAACGTCATTCATATGACAACGACTTTGCATGAAACTAATTAAATATTCTAACCACGATAAAGGTGCCACCGGTTCATGTTCGGACAGTAAATAACAGGAATATATTAATAATAAATCTGCTATAAAAGGAAACATAAAAATTGAAGTTATGATCAGTGTGGTAGCATTCATTTTACCACAGTCGTTGCAATTCATAGTTGCAATGTATCTGCGTGTAAACAGATGTAGCGATTAATGACGTGTTTAGTGACGTCACAAGACATGAAAACGTCTAACCGTGCAGGAGTTTTTGGCAGGATATTGATGGGTCATGTGGTGAATTTTATTTTTATTCAAAAACTTGGTTATTTAGCCCTATACTTATTATGTGATATTGTTAGCATTTTACGTGATATAGTTTGGTTATTGTGCACAAGTAAAGTGGATTATAAATAATAACTAAGAACATGCATATCAAGTTGCTATCACCATAAAACTTCCTAGACAGTTTTAACAAGGGAGCCGCCATCTTGTTAGAGCTGTGTTTAAGGAATAAATAAAATAAATAAAATGTTCTATTCATGTGACGTTAGTATAATATAATGTGAAGAAATTAGAAGAAGAAAACTCATGCGGGATGAGTAAATTGAGTTTAAGTTACATAAGTTTTTCGAGGTTGTTAAATGGAATCAAATCATCACTAGCTTAAAGTTCACTATCGAAGCAGAGAATCTTAGATTTTATCGGTAACACAACGGCCATAAGTACAAACAACTACAAAGTTTTTTCATGCAAATTTTGGTCTTAGGGTTTTCTCTCACATTGTAGAAACTTATCTCTCATTATTCATTATAGTAAAGTAATGTCACTTACAGACTTCTGAAACTTCTCCGCTAATATATTACTTACTAATACATCTTTAATTAGAACCAAATCTAACGATCGATTGTGTAATGTCTGCTGTCAAAAACTTAGGGTCATAAAACAATTATTTATATATTTAGCGTTTGGCTACAATCCCATCTAATGTTAAATAATCATATAACCCAAAATAGGAATAACCTAAACCTAGTGTCTCTCAAGTGCAGCTGCCGGAACACATCTATCGGTGCTTGTCGACAGATTTTCAACTTGAGAGTGATAGCTAGCAAGACAGGCCTTAAAAATACCCACCACCATGCATAATATGTATCTATATACTGCGGCTATTAATTGTAATCAGCGGGAATTATAAAAAATAATTCAAATAACGAATGACTTAAAATTTAATACTTTAGTGAATCGCGAAAGGAATAAAAAGAATTCCAACTTAACGAGCATCACCGTTAAAAGTTTAAAAGCAAGTATTCAATACCTCCGTTTATAGTTAAGTTCGTGTTCACTCAGTCTCGGAATCCCTTTTACTCGTAACTTTCGGACCATTCCGCTAAAACCAGTTAAAGATATTGATCGTTTACAAGTTTACGCTAGTACTTGTTACCTTGTATGTTTGTGGTTTTTGAATTCAAGTAAAAATATTACATACATACAGTTTTCATTGAAATGTCTACACCTCATATTATGTATTTGTAAAAAGGAATGTGGGGAGTTTTTGGCAGAATCTTGATTCTTTGGCAGATTTATCATCTTAAAGTTTTTCTTTATTTTGACTCATAAACTTACATTATTTTGCTCTGTTTTATGTAATATTGGTGGCATTTTGCGTTATATAGTTTATTTATATTGTTGAAGTGAAGTGACTCATAAATATAAAGTCCTTACATAAGAAAATGGCGTTTTATTAAACTGGCCAATTTTTCGCACAAATTGGAAAACTTATTATATCGCGCTATTTATGTGGCACCAGCACTGAAGAAACAGCTCGAAGGATTAATGTGTGTATGGGGAAGCTACTGTAAATATAAGCACAGTACGTTTTTGGTTCCAACGTTTTCGTTCTAGAAATTATGACCTACGAAACAAACACCTTGGACGGCCGGAGACCCTAGTCGATAATGAAAAATTAAAGGTGATCGTGGAAGCGGACCATTGCAAACCATGTCAGAGTTAGCGGCAGGCTTCAATGTGAGTGATAAAACAATTTTAATTAATTTCAAACAAATTGAAGAAGCTCGTGCAATGGATACCCCATGAATTGACTGAAGCACACAAACAAACACGCATTAGTGTTGCGTTACGTAATTCAACCGTCAAAACAGCGAGGGAATTTGGAATCGTATTGTTACTAGTGACGAAAAATGGATCCTTTACGACAATCGGAAACGCTTATCACACTGGTTGAAAACAGGGGGACCGGCCGAAACCCTGTCCCAAGTGAAAGAAGACTCAGAAAAAGGTACTGTTGAGTGTTTGGTGGACCAGTGCTGGTGTCATACACTACAGCTTCCTGCGATTTAGTAACGGCAGATTTGTATTTGCAACAATTGAAAACAATGATGAAAAGCTAGCCGTTAATCAATCTCTCTAGCCCACTGCTGCTTCAGGACAACGACGTACGACAACGAACGACCGACTGTCGCTTAATTAGAGGAACTGCAGTTGGAATGTCTTCGAAACCCATCATATTCCCCGGGTATTGGTCCAATAGATTACTACTTTTTTCGGAATATGGACAATTTCTTGCATGGAAAAAATTTCAATTCCGACGAGGCTGTCCAAACTGCCTTCTAAGATTTTATTGATTCTCGCTTCCACAATATTTTCAGCAATGGAATCAATGAACTACGTATAAAATGGCGAAAGTGCTTAGACAATAATGGTACTTCGATTGATTAAATGTATTAGGTACTTAATTTCATAATATTTTTTTCGTTTTACTTTTTCCACGTTAAACGCTAATTTCATATATAATTAATAACCTATTAATAAATATAAGCATGAATTTTAAATTGCTACAAAAAGTCCCTGAACTGAACAGTTTTAACAAGAGAGCCACCATCTTGTTAAAACATTGCTTGAACCCTGAAAATTATTAAAAAAATCTATCCACGTGACATTGGCATAATTGTGTATAACATATTAGGTTGTCATTAAATAACAAGAAAAGGAATGTATTTTACTCTGTGGATGTTCACATACAACAGATTAAAAATATCAATTAATTAATTAATCATTAAAAAGGTTTATATTTTTCTAACAGGTAAGAAGGAGATTCCAATGTGTCTTGTTCATTGATTGGATGACTTGAAAGCCTCATTCAAGAATGGCGCGGACCGCGTGTAGATGTTTGTATATATATACATATATACGGTCGGACCGCAATACAAGTTTTTGCTCACATCGTTCAGGATATGACCACATACCGAGAGCAAGTCATCTGTGAATTGTATTTGAAATTCTTTATTCGATCACATTTTGTTTTCTTGCAATCGAATTACATATAAAAATGCTATATTTCAATTTTTACAAGAAATGTTTTATAGATATTTTGATGATGTGCATTACTGCTGGAGTGAACAAAGAAGTACAATATAAAATGGAAGTGTGAACTCACAAATCACAAATTTTCTGTGGATGTTCTCAAACGCGGATATTTCTCTTCAGATATAAAAAACCAGGAATTAAATGTTCTAGTTTTGATATAGATACGCTTAAATACTAAATATTATTATAGCAGATAAACTAAAAAGAGAGAATAGTTATGGTATATGATCGATCACCGCCGAGAGAGTTTGGCTATAAAGTATATTATACCCTTCGGAAACTGCCTCGATCGACTCGGAATGCTCTCGTGATCGACCAGTCGATCGGAATTTACTGTCTGAGCATCCCTGCGTTAATATCTTTACATTTTTAATCCTCTTTTTCCATGATTCACATTCACAAAACGAAGAGTGAGAATAAAACAAATATAAACAACGAACATACCATGAAAACAAATAACGATGAGTCCCATTTACATAATCATTACAAGAGCACGCGTATAATTATGTTATTACATTATGACGGTTATGGATACGTGTACATTGTAATTCTATGCAAGTTCTATATACCAAGGATGAGACATACGTAACTAATAAACAATCGGAACCAAAAGCTTGGCACGACTCGATTGTAAAATTCAATTGCGTATCAGAATAATGTAGATGGGGTTTTGACTGCAACATCATCAGTAGAGTCAATATTTGTATTAATTTGTATGACCAGAAGAACATTCATCACCCGAAGCGACACCGCGTCTGGTATCTCGGTTTATAGCATAATTCTGTGCTTTTCTCTCCGCGTCGCGTCGCATGTTAAAAGTATGTTTCCGCCTTTAATGCCGATTTTCAGTAGGCTATATAAGGACAGGTTTATAAGTAATCGATCAGTTGAAAAAAAAAGTGCGCAGGTACATAGTTTACTCTTGTTATTACCCAAAAAAAGTTTCATTACAATAAATTTGTTTTCATGAGCTGTATACGCTTTTAAATAAAGTGCATTACAGACATTTAATGATTTTTCAAGCGGTAAACAAGTTATATGCTGTGTATAGCGAAATTACTAAACCGAAAGAAATGCGTGGAAATAGTTTGTAAGGATTAAAACTGGTAATTTCAACATTCAACATCGGCCATCAAGAACGCCCGGATAGGCGCTCTCCACCTCAAATAATTAGATTAAAAAAGTTATCAAGAATAATCCACGCTATACGACACGAAAATAAGCAGAAGTAGTAGTTTTAATTTAAATTTTCACAGCACGAACTTTAAGGGTATCCCAAAAATTTATTGCACACAAATGACTAAGCAATAGCAAAATGCAAAATAGTAAAGCAATGACTAGTGCTTGACAGCATTCTCTCTTCTTACAACAGAAAAGTCTAAGTAGAATTTGCAATGTACACGTATAAATGTGCTTATGAAAGGTTTACTCGACTCGAATAAAGAAAATTCAATATTTTTTAACAATTTATTTGCTTCGTACGTGACAGAAGATTATAGAGAACCTTACTATTGATGCGTTTTAGCTTTAAGCTAATTGTTTTGTGTACTACTGTACCATTATCGTTTCAAACTCTTGACGAGAACAGTAATATACTTAATACAATTGAGCTGTAAAAATACTAACTAAAACTAAACAAAACAGGCTACCAACACCTTATTTTATATACTAGACTGTCACACAAATTCATCACAGTATACCCAACGTCGTTCCGTGACATTTCCTTCGTATATTTTAAATGGTTTCGCACACAACCTGCGTTTCCTCGACGGACATGTGTCACGCATTTAGGATTAGGGACACGCGAATTTATTATAATTGAAAGCTAACGGTCAATAATACATAATAGGACTACAATATTCAATACGGGAGTTGTTTGAACTTCATTTTAATACAATGCGTATTAAGTCATAATCAAGTAGGTAATCTATACTTTGATATTATAAAGCTCAAGAAATTTGTTTGTTTTTTTTGAACGCGCTAATCTCTGGAAATACGAGTCAGGTTTGAATAAAAATGTTTTTGCATTTCATAGCCTATTTTATTGATGAATAAAAGGGAGAATGAGAGAGGAGAAGATGAGATGAAACGTGATAAAAATACTTGTGCGTTGGAAAAACGCCTCTTGTGAACGAGGTTTTAGTTTTAATTTTGCAAGTTTGACCGCAGAAGCACTATCGCCTTTATTTTACTGCAGAAGAATCAGTGGAGTTTTCTTGCGAATCCTCTTTGTGACACAATCTATTACAACTCAGTCTTCAGAGATCTGGGTGAGTCTTCGCCCACCTTTGCAACCGAATTAAGAGTATTGATCGATAGGCAATGGACATAATTATAATAATACCAGGCCGTAAATGTCACACTGCTGCACAAAAGCCTCTTCCCGAGAGGAAGACACCACGACAGTTCACGACGTATCGTAAATTTCAAGCTCTCAGAAATCCAAAGTTCTTTATTTTTCCCATATACAGTAGTATAGGTAGGTGTTACAATAACATTTCTCAAGCATTTCGGTTTCCTCACGTTGATTTCCTTCACTGTTAGCCGATAATGTTATCAATTCAAAATAGCAAATGTACGTGATTTCTGGAAAAAAATCATTGGTTCATGTCGGGACTCGAATCTACAGATATACCGCTGGTCTAAACAATTCGACCACTGCGAGACGAGATGATTATCATAAGGTAATAGTATTATTTATATATATAAATACGTTACTTGCTTTACAAAAATACCATATTATATATACCCGAAGGAACCAAAGCTTATCGAGTTTTGTGTTACAAATTTTCAATCTATATAAAAAAATAGGTACCTACATACAGTGTTATCAAAAATTGACTTGACTATTGTTGAAAAATGGCATCGGGAATTTTAGAAAATACAGTTGTATATAGCGTTTTATTATTATTTTATAATTCTGGTTCATTTATTTAATATAACTACCCATAAAGACGAAGGTTATTGACAATAAAAATAAATTGAAAGTCTTAAGAGGACCACCGCGAAACAAAACGACATTGAATAAGTCTCAATACAGCAACTTGTTACATAAATCTTTAAAGTAAATACGAGTATTGCATTCTATGGAAGTTTTTTTACTAAACTATTTATTATAAAATTCAGTAAATATAAATACATATAATATTTTTTAAATTAAAAGACTTACAAAATCAAGCGGTCATAAAACAATATTTTTATTTACTTTTTAAACAAGTTTCAAACAATTCATTAAAATCGGTTTCCACAGTTTTCATAAATCTCTATTAGGGAGCTTAGCGATTTATTGCTTTTAATAATTAGAATCAGTTTGCCGCCAGTAGGTAATTTGTTTATTTTGTTGCAGTAATTAATCATATTATCTTAAAATATCCATATCCTGTTAGGTAAAACCAAAGTATTACTAAAACAAAGTTTTTTATTTACAGGTAAGTACGTAACTGATAAGAAAAATGGCTGTATCTAAGAAGAAATGTCGACCATCAAAGGCAGACAATCGATTGCCCATATGCCTTTTATGTAACAGAGTTTTGTGCAATGACTCTATGATACCATCTAAGCTCCAAGATTATTTAAAAAGGTGTCATCCTGACAAAATAGGTAAAGATTTGAAATATTTTCAAACGTTGAAAGAAAAATATGAAAAAAGACCCATTATGCACAGTACGTTCGCTTCAATGTCTGAAAGTAACGATAGTGGTTTGCGAGCATCTTACAATATCTCATTTCTTATAGCGAAATCTGGAAACCGCACACCATAGCAGAACAGTTAATTTTACCCACTGTTGAAGAGGTTTTAAAACTGTTCTCCACAAATCCCCATTTGACGTAGTCAAAAGGATTCCTTTGAGTAACAACACTCTACAAAGACGAATTGATGAAATGAGCTCTGATATTGAAAGTTTCTTGTGTAATTATCTGCAAACAACTCATTTTTCTATTCAAATGGACGAGTCAACTTTACCTAGTAATGAAGCGTTATTATTGGCATATGTTCGATTTGTTATGGAGGAAGGTATCATGAAGAGCTACTATTCGCGAAAGCTTTGGAGACAGACACTAAAGGTGAATCAATATTTAATGTCCTGAGTGATTTTTTAAGGAAAAATTCATTCCATTTACAAACTTTACTTCGGTGGCAACAGATAGAGCTCCTACCATGATCGGGCGATATTGTGGGTTTATAAGTCATCTTAAAAGAATTATACCAGGGGTAACTGCAATTCACTGTGTCATTCACCGACAACAACTAGTAGCAAAAAATTTGAGTAATAGATTGCACAAATCGCTTCAATTTGTGATTAATGCAGTTAACAAAATAAGAAGCAATGCTTTGAATATGCGTTTATTTACACAAATTGTGCGATGAAAATGATGAAAATTTTCAACGATTACTCTAACATACAGAAGTACGTTGGTTGTCGAAAGGTGAATGTTTAACAAGATTTTACTCACTTTTTGAATCAGTTTTAGAGTTTCTGGAAAGTAATAATCCAGATTTAAAAGAAATCCTGATCAATTTGAAAGCAGACATCGCGTATTTGACAGATTTGTTCAAAAAATTAATGACATTAACTGACAATCACAAGGGGACAACCTCAATTTAATACAAACAAAGGGTGTAATTTCTGCTTTTCTTGGAAAATAAAAATTTATGAAGCAAAATATAGTCGGCGTGAATTTTCTCAATTTTCAAACTTTTCACAGGTAGAATGCCTTGATGAGGATATTCAGGTATACGCCCAACATTTAATTGCCCTGCATGATGACTTCAAAATCAAATTTGACGTTATTCTGACGATGGAAATACCACAATGGATCATAAATCCATTTGATGAAACGTAAGTGAAGAATGCGATGTTATAAGAGGAGCTCGTTACGTTATTAATGTTTAATTGTAATTATATTACATATTAGAATAAATACAACACAAGAAAATATAAGTACTATTTTATATATTTTTATTAACTACCACTCTGAATGGGGAGTCTAGAATTTAATTAATTAACCAATAAATTCACACTTTTTAATTTTTCGAAAAATGTTAGATCTAATCTTCACATTTTTGGCGAGTTTTGTGATAATGGTAGTATTGAACCTGCAGGGGGTCCGCCGGAACCAGTAAAAATTTGAAAGGGGTCTATGAGAAAAAAGTTTGAGAACCTCTGACCTAAACAATGAATATTATATCACCTTACTGTCACTTTTCATTGAGTGACAATGTAAACATTTTGGGGGTCTAAGTTCAATGGCACTGGTCGGGTTAGGATTTGCAGTATTAATTTATTTAATGTAATATATTAGTAACAGATATTATAGATAAATTTTAGCTTTCTGCATTGATTCTCTATACAAACTTTAACCATGCCAAATCGCAATACGGTGTCCGAAGTTTTCTTCTCACGTATTAATATAATGATGCTTGGCTAAAGCCTGTATCTAGTATATGATTCTACTTGATACAACTTCTCTCATTCTATCCTGAATTCATTGTAGTGACTCTTTTGAGCGCTTCACTTTTCTTCGTGAGTCAGCGTATACAAAGTTACGTAGAAAATATTATTATTATCATCCTGTTGAGCGACAGTGACTATTAAATAATCCTCATTTTTCCTTCATCACTTTTTTTCTCAGACCGTACTTTGCTTACCATGGATTTAAGAGTTCCCATTACACAAAGCTCGTATAAAACGTGGTAATAACTTGAATACTTATAAAAAAGCGAATAACGGCGACGCCACACAATGAATTCTATAACATAGAGAAAAGTTATAAGGGCATTCTTAATAAAACCAGCCGTAAAACAATTGTATGGCCCGCATGCCACACGCCACGTGCGAGTGTAAAAATTATTACTTTCATTCCTTTTGATGACAGCCCTTTCTTTAACACCGAACATGAGGAGTACTTATGAGATTTTGCGAGATCTTTATCCGTCATGTTGTGGTTTTTATTTTAATTCATAAACTTTCGTTATTTGACCCTTATTATGTAATATTAATGGCATTTTGCGTTATTTAGTTTGGTTGCTGTACACAAGTGAAGTGAATTATAAATATAATAATTAGCGCTTTGCCCTTGTCATAGACTTTTACCCCTTTAGGTATTGAAGTTGAAATAACTATGAAATCTTGTTTTTTACTTTCTAATTGAATTGCTAAATACCAATTTTCATAGATCTATCTTTAAAAATTACGGATTTTCATAAAAACTTTCATCCCCTTTTCACCAACTTAGGGGTTGAATTTCCAAAAAATCCATCCTTAGAGCTGACCTACAGTGTAGTGCATGTAAATTTTAAACTTCCTAACTCCAGTCGTTCGGATTGTGTGTTGACAGTCAGTTAGCTATCCTTTTATAAATGCATGTTACATAACTAGAAGCATTATTTTAACAACATAAAATGTTGCTTCAACTCTTATGATTATAAATATATTCTATCCACTTCACATTGGCATAATTTGGTATAAACACATGTTGCCACTGAAGAAGAAGAAGAGTACGGTATATTGAATATTATGCCTCAGGATACGCATTGAAATATCTAGAGCATTTATTAATAATATGCTTTTGTCATGATACAGGCAAAATGCTAGATTTGTCAAATGACATTTGATTGTCAACAACAGTCACTGCCCTGTCATAAAAGAACGTTCACACACATCAATATTTGTTAAATAAGTGTAAATTTACACATAAAATCACTTAAATAAATGGGTTTTATATTAAAGAAGTTCAAACTTGAAACAATTTGTATGGTAGTATGAGCTTAAATTACTCGTTCGTTACTCAATGCGATCTTATTATGGGCAGCGCACACCGACGCGACGCGGCGACGGATGGAACGGTATGGAAGCGTGGAGAATTTACCGCCGATCAGTGCACACTACTGATTTGCGATGCCGCCAGCTGACGCCGGGCACTTCTGGATGCTGCGGCATGCACCCCCGTTTGCACTGCATCTTCCCCGCAATCGTATGCTAGCGGACTCTGACGCTTTCACATCCCGCCGCGCTATCATCCAGTGCATTCTTCAATACCGCAGAATAAAATCCCTTTTGGTGTTCCGTGGTCTCTGAGCTTTGGAATCTATTATATATCCTGTTACCATTAAATACGTACAAAATGCTGGTAAATTAAAAATACCCTATCCCAGCGACCACCGGTGTGCGCTAGCCATTACAAAGCCATTGGTGACAACTGGCAGCGAAACATAATAAATAGAAATCCCATCTCTCGATTCCCGAAGGTCAGAAGACCGTCGGTTATATCCAAGGTTAACGAATGTTTTAAAGTAAACCATTTGCTGGTATAACGTTGCACTTTTTTATTCGATTACACTGAAAATAGGAAAAAAGTTAGGTCTCGTGGTGAAAAAACTCCTTACAGAAAACGATTTTATGTAGTAATTTATCTATATTAATAAATCTGTAGTTCTGTCTGTACAATTCATTATTGGATATAAGAAATTCCAAAAGTAAGTTTGAAATTTCTTATACCATATGAATTGACCAATGACATAAGCATCTCGTGTACAAAATTTCATGAGGATCGGTTAAGTCGTTTTTGAGTTAAATCCGGACATACAGTTTAACAGTATATTTTTTACTTTAGGTCCATCCACAATTACAATATATTTTTACTCTGGAGATAATTATGTAAGATAATTACATTATCTTTCGTATTGTAATAATTTATGTATAATATTATAAAAAGACAGTAAGTAGCAAACAACTGAGTTATAACTTTATTTTTATATTGCAAAACAGCAATTATCTATTCATTAAAATAAATACTGACTTTGGATAAAAATACCAAGAGTAATTTTGAAATGTACATACATAACTACAGATTAAAATATATTATGAAAAGGAGTCCCTTTAGGCAAGGTTCCGAAGATACTGGCAGCGTTCCCCCTTTGAATAGCTAGACTAATTTTTTGTCCGAGGTAGCTGCCAGCTCTTCGGTCTCCTGTGATGTCGACTAACCTTTTTACTATTTCCTTAAAAAGCCTTGTAGCGCTAGGACCCCACGGGCCAAGGGTCTCGACGCCGAATGGGACAAAATCATATTCAGAGCCCAGACCCCTATATTTGCATGCCTTAGCTTTTTCAGCCGCCTCACAAGCCACACCAGCTCTGTTGCTGGTTCCAAGTAGATGGGAAGGGGCCAGCGTGTCTGAACAGGTTGCATCCCATACTAGCACCCGGCCCATCTTCCATGGAACCAAACTCATACCGTCCGGTCTCTTGCCATCGTCTCTTGCAATACCAGTCGGCTCAAGTAAACTTGGAACGTTGACGGTGGCAAGTGACCGGCGTATGATATCGTTAAGTGCGGCATGTCTCGAGAAGCGACCTGCACTTTTTTGACATGACAGTCCGTGATGTCCTAGCTTGTCGACATCACTGCCACAGGGACATTTATGAGGAACGCAGACCGGAACCCCAAGCCGTAGACAGGTTGCGATTCGGAGCGTGTCAGGTTCAAGAAATGTTCCTGTATTTGACGAAGGATACGCTTGAAGCCAGTAGCTGGCCTCATGCGCACCCACGGCCAAAAGCCTAGCACGCGCCGAACCCGTACTACAGCTCAAAATATTATCATAAATCAATTTGCAGTTTATGTCGTCCCAGCTCCTCTGTGAATTTGGAGAAACTGGAAAATTTTGACCTGGGCATGCAATTAAGAAAGCGTTTCTAGCTTCTTCCAAGCCAGCAATCTCAAAGTATGAAGGGGATACCCTTAAAATTTTACTTATGAGATTTGCTGAACTATGGACAGAAGATAGGAAGGCTGGTAAAGCGACACTGGAAATTTTGCGAATCCCTAAACCACCATAACGGATGGGTAAGGATGCTTGGGTCCAAGATTGCTCGTGCAGCTGCATATTAAGAATCGATTCTAAGGTAATTTTGATTAAATCGTCTACTTGTGTCAAAAGATCTGGGTGATTCCAAAAGGAGCAGCAACGGAGCACATATGTAAATTTAGGGACGAAAAGACAGAATTTTAAGATGCAAAGTGCATAATGTGGACTAATTTCAAGGAGACGGGCAGCAGAATTTTGGAATTTAGTAATTGAAATATTCAAAAAGTCAGAAAAAGATTTATCAAAAATTGGAGAACCTAAAAAGTAAAGGGAATTACTGTTTACTATCTTAATATTTGGAGCCAAAATATTAAATTTTTGTTTTACGTCATTTAAATTTAAGTCGCAGTTATTTATAAAAAGTTCGCATTTGCTAAAATTAAGCTCCAAACCAATGGCTTCAAATTTATTTTTGATTAAAAAAAGGTCCGTAAACACAGTATCCACATCACCTCCTAGGGTTCCGTCGTCCAAATACCAAACGTTGAATTTAGAATTTAAAGTTTTGATTATCGGATTTATAGCCAAACTAAAAATTGCAGGCCCAAGGGGATCACCCTGTTGACAACCTACTTCCGAGGACAGTTCATTAGAACGATATAACAATTTTGTTGGGTTAGCGTAACTGAGAAGAAGATAATTGTATATTTCAGGTATATGTTGTTTTATTTCCGTCAGCAGGGTATCCCTATTTACCGAATTGAATGCATTTTTGACATCAATTTTGAGCAACAAGTCAGGCTGTCCGTAAGTTAGGAAAGAGCGTAGGGCATGGACGGCTGCCTCACACCCTCCTTTTACACCGAAGCCTAACTGTACGGGTTCAAGTTCCGAATTTAATTTTGGTAAAATATGTCGAACAGCAATTTTGGAGGCCAGACGTCGTAGTGTTGATCCAACAGCAATTGGTCTCACCCCTCCGTCCTTTTTAGTGAGGGCAATGAGGTTTGCGCCGAAAAGAATGGAAACAATTTCTGGATTGATATTACCGGAATACATAAAGTTGATTAATTTAGTGATCGAATTTACAAGTTGCTCGCCTGCATCACCCACAGAATGTGAAGTTAAGAAATAAGTTAACTTTTAATAAATACTTATTAAAAAATACGTACATAAATATTAAACAGAGACGCTTGTTTCAAAGGACATAAGCTTTACTGAAATTGGTTTGCGGATTGTGTTTAGACTTTAAAATAACTATGTTTGTTATTGGATAGCGAGCTAATAAAGTAACTATTTCAGAAAATATAACGTAACTTTAGTCGAGCATATCGAAATGAAATTATCCGCAATAAAACAAGAGTCAATAAGACATATTTCTAAGAAATTATACCTAATGTCTGAGTCCTGACTGGTTTTAAGTATGAAAGTACCGATACCGCCGGGTTATGACAGTTATTGAAAGGTTATGTTTATGAAAAAGAAGTCTTCAAAGTTATCAAAAAATAAAGTATATTTATTGTAACATTTTATTTTTTATTATGGTATTCCTTCAATTAAGATTTAAGCCGAAGAACTTATACTCTGGAAATTTAGTAGACGTAGAACAGTGTCATGTTACCACTTCATTCAGTTAACAGAATAGCAGTTCAAAATAAAATAAAACCTACATTAATAAGCACTAACATTTATTAAGATAAACCATAATTAACCACAGCTCATACTATGATCACATACCGTTAAAAGTGGAAACGATATAAAAAAACGGATTTAAATATCCCATAAATTAGCTTACTGTCGTCAATTGTCGCCTTTTTCTAGTGTAGTTGAATACGTTAATCTCTTGAACTACAGGTCAGATTTAAAACAAAACTTTGCATGTTATAGCCTATTTATTAAAGCAGGTTATACACTATATAACTTTACGCTAGGGCCCTTAGGAGCGGAGCAGTAACCATGAACAACAAATAATCTGGCAAGTTGTAAGCAAGTACGAGAGGTTAGAACAACGAACAACGGATACGTTGAGAGTTGGTCGAATAAATTTAACATAGGTGAAACCGTGGGGTACAGCTAGTTCGAAGATAAAGTATAAAGAAATAATTCAAATGGAAATATTAATACACATACCTCTGCAAAAGATAAGAACTTCATAATTCTGCTTTATCCTCTGATAACAATTACAATGAAGTTCCATAGAATCGATAATGTCTTTTAACTCGATCACACCGCACAGATGAGTTAGGTCTGATGACTGATTGACCTGTGACATCATTGCAGCTTCATTAATTATTGTTTACCCGTAATTAAGTATCATTATCTCTTCATAATTGCAAATAACTGGTAGCCCGAAATTTGTGAGTGCTACAGTACTAGATATTTGTACTTTCGAGCTTTTGTTAAAACTTTTCAAGGAGTTTTAGGCATCTCAGAACTCATGGTCCACTAGGCATAGTGTGCTACCATCTTGGGCCACATCGCCACTAAAGATCAGGTGATATTGCGGCAACAACGGTAAACCTATAACGATAAATATAACCAAGCTTTTATGTGCAAAATCTACCTAAATCACACAATATATAGAGTTAAAAATCAAACTCAAATGATTAGTCTTTGTTCAAAGCCTGAAGTAAACATATTTACATAGGGATACGAAACTCGTGAAACCGAACTGATTCACTACGCACTTGAAAATGGCAGTAATAGTCCTTGAAAGGCCTTGTTGCCGGTATTGAAGAGCAAAGAAGTGAAACTCATACCATAGTTACCTGAAGCTTAGAAAAGAGGCATGAAGCATGAAGCTGACTACCAACTTCTAGTAGCTTGAATTCTAACTACAACAAGAAAAATAAAGATTGGAAAGTGAGTACTTTACCACAGCAAAATTGGAGACCAAATTAACAAAATTCTCTGTAAACAACCTAAAACAAGTTAGTCGTTTAATAGATAAATAGGAATGTATGTGTCACTATGGTGTGAATTGCAGATTGTGTATACATTCTAAATCGAGCTTCCGCATTTTTGTCACTCGCATGTGAATTTGTACACATTAGTGAGAAGACAGTTAAGTTGTATCAGTAACACATCTAAAAGCTATATGTAAGCTTTATTCAAAAAATTGTTTAAGTACTTGAAACAACTTTATGCCTAGCTGCTGCCATGACAAAGCGTATTTTGGTGAGCTTAGTATAATTATGACACTAGCTAAACTTAATATTATTATAATGTAAAAGATTGAGATATTATAGAACCCTATCATTAATCTTTAATCCTGACTTGCAGTATTGAATAATCTACACTGTGAAAAAGTACTTAATAGTTCATACATCGATCAATGGTTTGTGGGATTGGGTAACAAGGACTGTAAATGTACCCGGAATAGAACGGTGTGTGGTCCCTGAGGGGTGTCGGAGTGCGGGGACCTCGGTATCGATGACACGACGATCCAGTTTCAAAACAAACACGCATTTGGAACTATTGATTTGTGAATTACTCACAAGATACGGCCCACCAACCTGTGGGCATATTATAATGATACTTTCAACACCGTAAATGTACAATAAAGTACTGTTCCCTAATGAAATAATGAACTGCTCTGTTTGAGTTCCTTCAAAATAATTGAATTTCTTTGGAAATAATACCTTTAATTTGAGAGATACAAAAAATATCATAGATCCATAATTACAGAATGAGATGGAAAAATATAAATGCAATGATATGTTTATAATCGAAGATCTAAATACTGTAGTAGAGTTTTAATATATTTTCTCAAATATATTCATAGTCACAAATCATATTAGTATGTCACACGCATTCGTATATTTCAATTACATATTTTATTATTGACATTATTCTTACATATTCTACTGGTTATCTAATTAAAGTTTTAAAATAACTTTCCCTACATATAGATGATGATATAAAAATTAATATGATCATCATTTCCCCACTAAGCAAATGAGATCTCTTGAGCACGAGCCATCCGCTTCCGAACTATTGTTCGTGCGAAGTTCACCTGCCATTATACTTGCCACTCGCTGGGCTGATGAAGTGGATAAGAGGTGTTCGTCATAAGTACAACTGAAGTGTAGTCGACCACCTACGTAATAAGTACGTATATTTTATTAAAAGTCTATTAATCAGCTAACTCCTGAATCATTGTTTAGCGGGAATCACTACTAGCGTCGACTGGTTTTCCAAAGCCCGCACAATATGGACGTTTTTAGTCGAAAAGTGAAAGAAAACATTATTATTACTTGACAAACGTATGCATTTTTCATTTTAAGCATGAGACAGTTTTGTGCACATAGTTTTGTATTCTGGATTTAGAATCATTTCTCTAGATTCAATACGCGACACAAGACAATGAAGTATTCTCAACAAATTTGTAGCAATCAGTGCGCTCTGGATCGTCGATATAATACAAGATGTCCAGAAAGGGTATCGGGTATTTGTAAGTTCAATGAAACAAAAATTATTTGTATGCAATAAAAAAGTTTATTGTTTATTATTAGCATATGAATTGGAGAATTATTTGGAAAAGATGATGTTATCCAAATGATGACCGTTACGTTGCTGGTACTCTTCTAAACGGAAACGAAGATTGGCGATAACACGTTGACAC
This sequence comes from Saturnia japonica, assembly GCA_033032175.1. Taxonomy (NCBI): domain Eukaryota; kingdom Metazoa; phylum Arthropoda; class Insecta; order Lepidoptera; family Saturniidae; genus Saturnia; species Saturnia japonica. The sequence continues at coordinate 5,057,109 of CM065317.1, forward strand.
GTAGCTATCGATATTGCTGCCATTTCTGACCTGATGTTTTGCTTTAACTGGGTTAGATTCGTCGGATTGTTTTGATAAACCTTACTTTTAAGGTATCCTCATGCAAAATAGTCAAGCGGGCTAAGGTCGGGGCTTCTGGGAGGCCAGTTGATGTTACCCCTTCGCGAAATGACTTTATTAGGGAATAATTCGTTAACAACTTCCATTGAGTCATTTGAGGTATGGCAAGTGGCCCCATCTTGCTGGAACCACGTTCTGGAGTTGAAACCTGCAAACTCCTGCAACTCTGGGACCAAAAAATTTCGCAACATATCGCAATAACGGTCACTATTCACATTAATTGCTCGGCCTCGTTGATCTTCATGAAAATAAGGACCAATTATGCCTTTAGCAGACATAGCGGCCCAAACAACGACCTTTGGGCTATGCAGGGGTCGTTCATGCTTTCGTCTCGGATTCTCCACTGCCCAGTACCGACAATTCTGCTTATTAACATGACCATTCAGGTGAAAATTTGCTTCGTCACTGAACAGTATGTTGTTAAAGTTGTTAAATCGCTGCAGCATTTCGTTCGCAAAATTCAGTCGATTAGCATAGTCCGTATCCTTCAATTCTTGAACCAATTGAATTTTATAGGCTTTTAGATGTAAGTCTTTCTTTAAAATCGAATGTAAAGACGATTTTTTGATGTTCAACGCTTGGCTTCGCTTTCGGATGGATAAAGACGGATTTTGACGAACCGACGCCTCAACTTCTTCAATTATTTCTTCATCGCGAACTGAACGAGGACGACCAGAGATTTGAATTTTAACTGTCGCACCTGTATTCTCGAACATCCTGATCCATTTCCTAATGCTATCGTCACTTGGCGCGTGGCGTGTACGATATTCCGCACGATAGAGACGTTGAGCAGTCACTATTGAATCAACATTACGATAATACGCTCGTACGCAAAATGCGCGATGCGTCCCCGAGTACTGTTCCATCGTGACTAAAACTCCACAAAATGGCGGACGCCACAAACCCCTCCCCGCACCCTTTAGACGCCCCGTTTCGAATATGGCGCGAAAACAAATACCCGATACCCTTTCTGGACACCTTGTATAAGAAAGAAGGAAAAATACATAAAAAAATATTTTTTTAAATCATTGAATATTAAGATAAATATTTAGTTCACTTTAAACTCACATTCACAGAATTGGTTCAACAATAAAAGTTAATAATAAACGACAAAGCCGTGGTACTTATCTTTACTACTTTAAGAAGAAACTTTGTCTATGTAACTTTAAAAAATGAAATCAAGTTACTTTCCAAGGAAAGGATTTGTATTTTCGCAAATCTTCTCGGCAGTCTTCCTAAGAAACTTTTATAGCAATTAAATATACTAATCAGAACCCTCATAACGATAATCTCCTTTTCGTAGCAAGCTATCTTGCTTAATAAGGCATTTATTGTTTCCTTCAAAGTTCGACAGCTTTCGACTCATCATAAAAGTTGGGATTCGCATAAAGTTAATCACACTAATGCTAAGTTACGCAGTTAGCATCGAAGTTTATTCTTATGTCGATTAAATGCTTTGTAAGTTTGTAAATCTCACATAAACTTGGTCTAAACAAGTCCTTAAGGTACAGCGTAGAAATCTCGGCCTTTACATTGCAAATCATTATTTAGGATTACGTAAATATTAAATTATATCAATGCAAAAGACGCCGTTAAAGTTAACATTACTTCTACATCTTTGATGTCGATTGTTGAACCCAAATTCCCTCCTTAAACCAGCAAGAGACCACCTGCATAGCTTTATTTAATGTATCAATGATATCCTTGTACTCGCAAGAGGTATCATTTACAAGGCATACACGTCTGTAAAGCTAGAAAGGTATAGTCGGCAGAATCACTCTTTTTTTTAATCAAAATTTAGTGCTCATTTAGTGCTAATTTAGTGCTGAAAACAGATATTTAGTGCTGTGATAGGCGGATCAAAAATGAGAACAATGCTAACTTTTAATTAGGCTAGCAGTGTACCGTTCGTGACCGCGTTATGATACAGTAGCAGTGGAATTCGCATGAGCTAATAATTTAGTGCTCAATTAGTGCCGCCATTGTAGCATAGGGTTTTTGAATTATTATTTTTTTTTCAAATCAACTAATGCTAGTATCACGACACCAGCAGGCCCAAGAGCTAAAAGGAGACCTTAAAACTAGAACTAATGGAATTTAAAGACGTCACTATTTAGTGCTCAATTAGTGCTGTCGTTGTAGTAAACGATTTTTGAAAAATATTATATTTTATTTTTTATCAAATCAACTACTGCTAGTATAACGACACCAGCAGTCTTAAGAGCTAGAAGGAGCGTCTAAAATGGAAACTAGTGGAATTGAAAGATGTCACTATTTAGTGCTCAATTAGTGCTGCCAGTGTAGCTAGGATGTTTGAAAAAAAATTTTTTTTTCAAATCAACTACTGCTAGTATCATGACACCAGCAGGCCTAAGAGCTAAAAGGAGACCTTAAAACTGGAACTAATGGAATTGAAAGATGTCACTATTTAGTGCTCAATTAGTGCTGCCAGTGTAGCAAAGGATTTTTGAAAAATATTTTTTTTTTAATCAAATCAACTACTGCTAGTATAACGACACCAGCAGCCTTAAGAGCTAGAAGGAGCGTCTAAAATGGAAACTAGTGGAATCGAATGATGTTACTATTTAGTGCTCAATTAGTGCTGCCAGTGTAGCTAGGATGTTTGATTTTTTTTTTTTTTTTTTTTCAAATTTACTATTGCTAGTATCACGACACCAGCAGTCTTAAGAGCTAGAAGGAGCATCTAAAATGGAAACTAGTGGAAAAAAATGAGTAATTCTGCCGATTTGACCTTTCTAGCTTTACAGACGAAAGGCATACTAGAAAGTGCGGCATAGTCTTAAGCCTTCACAGTCCGCATAACTCCAGTTGCTCGTATTACTCTTACAGGGACCTATTTGAGCACAAAGTCGGTTTAGATTCTTTCAGACAGACTCTAGCAAGCATTTCTGACAGTAGTACAGTCGGACGGTGGAAGCAATATAGTCGGCAACTGCTTACTTCGTATCTCCTCTACAACTTCATGAAGGCTTTCCTACTTATCAGGCGGCTTCTTCTAGTGACACAGATATATTGGAAAACCGTACTTTGGTGCAGAATTATTTGGTGGTCATCTTTAATCTAGCCGACGCGCGCTGCCACATAATTTATTAATCAATATGATACGTATAAACATTAAAAACGGAGTTATGTACCTTTCTATCGTTAATCAGAAATTAACATACTCATAAAACTCTTGCACCTTGATAATCTTTATACATTATGATCAAAGTATGTAAGAAATATTTTTCTGTGAATATTATTAGTGGAAGTTACATTGAATCGTATATTTTATTAGCTGTTGTATTTTAAACACAGAAAGATGTTTTCCCACATTTTAAGGTTGTACTTCACTATGGATGATACAAATACAAGAAATGGACATTTTTTTTTTAGATCTGACTACACTGTTAGCTTTAGGGCCCTGAAGCCGCTGCGGCTTTTACAGCTTCACCGAATTTAGGGGCGAGCGCAGAAGGCACTCAACCGCCAAGAAATGGACATAACAATTAAAATAGTTAAGTTATCTTGACTATGATAATAAATCAAATCCTTTACAGGAAAACCAGCCATTACAAAACAAAATGAATAACATAATATATGAAAATAATGACTTGAAATCGTCAATACAGGTGAAATATTTATCTGATATTCAAAGTTTCAAACATGACGATGTAAAAAAGCTTCGTGAGGAAATTAGAACCCTTGAAAATTGTTATTACAGTGAGTACTATGGTACTAAAAGATAAACAAAGAGCTATTGATTTATCGACATATAAAATAGCCAATAGATCGAAAGCTGGTGTAGTAATTAAGCCTGTTTTTAAGAAGATAGTATTTCCCAGTAATGGGATATTCACAAATTAAGATATAATATACTAAACCTATATAAAGCATGAAATAAACAGAACTCTAAGCCCTTAACCGCGCCAATATCCCGTACGGTACAACTGACAGAAATTCAATTACATTTGATTAATAATGATGATTGCACGCGGTTGATTGATTTGATACGGTAAGTAATAGTTGTAGCTTGTAGCCGATTGAAAAGCCTGGACAGAGCTCGTTTATGTATAATTAAAGGCTATTTGAGGCAACGATCTCATGTCCAGCTTTGAAATCCGATATCATCTTCGGCGCGAGTATACAATCTTTCTAAATTTGATATTTGCAATAAGTTACGGTAACAAGAGATTATATTACGTTTTATATATATGCCGCAGCCAACTAGCTTTATTACTAAACGGCTCCGTTTAACCAGCGACCTGAGTGATATTCACCCATACCCAATACAACATTTAATTAACTGGCTGGCTGATGCTTAGGGCATTGTTTTTGAGATTTTTTATTTTGTGGTTATATCTATCTACGACAATTTATATACATTTTCAATGGATAATTATTTGTTTCTTGCGATCTCATTGTGATGACAGTTCAAACCTGACCAAGTTTATCCCAACAACGGAAAAATTATTCACAGCTAAATTCACATCATTTTTGTCAGTGCACTTTTACATCATACAATTTTTTTTTTTTTGCGTAAACGCAATCAGGGTAGGCAAGTAGTTAAACGTTAACGATCCAAATCATTTGCCTAGCTATTTGGCGGCGCCGATTAGTTAAAAAACTGGGCTGTTATATGAACGCTTAATTCTTCTTGTTGGCTGCGACATATGCATATAACAAAATCGAGTTAAGTTCGATTAAGATGTTATTAAATTTACCACTTAGTTTATTGTAGTTGCTTGTTAATAATTTCTACTGTGTTTACTGGCTACTAAAACACGACAACTATGTCCGACTATTACGCGAGTATACACACATAGTAAATAAATAATATAAACACAAATAAATAAGAGTAATATACTACAAAAAGTTATGTTTCACAAATCACGTACGCATCTCCTTATCTATGAATGTTGTCATACCATTATCGAGAGACGTTTAATTAATACCTAAGGATACAATAATTAAACATCCACTTACAGTGTATTTTATACTTGTGTTTCAAACTACACATAGACGTAACGTATAGGATTTTTATATCTAAAATTTTCCCAATAATATTTCACTTTTGGTAAGCAGAGATGGATTAATAGCTACTATTAAATGCATGGCACGCTTAGGTATAGTTTATGCTCAAAGTAAGTAGTGTTTGCAATTTTAAGTACCTACGTTGTCATTAAAATTAATTTTTGAATCTTATTACGACTCTTCGCGCTTTTTAAGAATCAAAGAAAATAAATTAAAATCGAATCGAAAAGAACGTGATTTCATTATAAAATATCGAGTTCATCGATTTGAGTTCGGTGTCTCCAAGAAAACCTATCTAAGGTAGATAAATTTGTAAAGGGGAGTTTCTGACCGGATCTCAGGATATAGTGATTTTTGTTTTTTATTCATATATTTGTGTTGTTTGACCCTATGTTGTGTAATACGAGTGGCATTTTGCATAATACCTAAAGCTTGTTTTTTGTGCACAAGTGAAGTGGATTAGAAATAATGGCATGGACCATGAATTCTGAGATGCCACAAGAACTCCCTAGAAAGTTTTAACGAGGAAGCCACCATCTTGATAGAATAGGTACTGATATCATCATAGGACAGAACCACTATATTCACTCGATAATGGTCTTCCATAAAGAGGACTATTTGCCAAGTCAACTTTAAGCAATTATGGCTCAGTTGGTAGCGTTTAGGGACTCCTCGTCCCTACATAACATAACATTATGAATTTTATAATTGAAATAAATTATTATTATTATTTCATGAAAACAAAATGACGTCATCTAAAAAGGGGAAAAAGAGACAAATGCTACTCGGATGCTTATAAACTTGTAACGTACACACCAAATTCCGATTAGACTCTTGGATCACATCGTCACTTAGGATCAGGTGAGATTGTGGCCACAACTAACTCTAAAACGATTTTAAAAAAGTTAAGAAGAAGAAACTTGTGAAGTAAAATATTACCATAATACCAAAATTTCATTAAAAGTCTTAAAATACATTTGGACATTTTCTTTATTGTCCACGCGATTACTAAGTAGGTATGGTATATGCCATAAACGGAATACTATTTTGTGATCTATCTCGGAGGCGCTCGTTGGATGAAGAAATACGTATTGTGTAGTATTAATAACTTATTTATCACTGGTTTTGAATGCTGACCTCACACGTGCTTAACGCGTACCAAATTAGGATCCAAAAGCATCACTCATTGTTCAAAAGAACCGAATCTATTATTCACGTCAAATCACCAGTATCCAATTAGCGCGAAACCTCCGCCTCATAAACATAATACATTATCTACTTATATCATTTCATATTTAATTTGTAGTAACAAGCTAAATTATTAAAAAGAAAAAAAAACCGACTGTAACAACAACACTTAACTAAAAACTTTTTTATTTTTGCTTTTTATCTCAGACGCACTTAAATATTGTATAATTATGTCACTCACACATTTAAGACGAATCAAACGACACCTCGTATGATAAAATCCATCAAGCCATTTAGGCTGCAGAGACTTAAATAATACTCATAGGCTTGAAAAACATTAACCCTCATTTTTCGCAGTCGGGTAAAAACACAAATCATTCAATCGTATTTCATACCTATAATATAAAACAAAGTCCTCCGCCGTGTTTGTCTGAACGCGGTGAACTCAAAAACAACCGAACGTATATGACGATGATTGTTGAAGATTTTGGAAAAAATCATGACGATCGAATGGGAGCTTTACGAATCTAACATCGGATCTTGCAAGAGTAACGTGCAGAGATATTTATGCAGGCCGGCAATGGTAGCGGGGGCCGCCGATGGGTTTTGATCTCTCCGTGATCGCCGTTTTGTTTGGATTGTACTCTGCTTACCATCAGGGACAATACCATCAATCTACTGTCAACTATTATAAAAAAAGTGTAAACGGAACCCATTATGGATGCAAATTTTCACGACCCTAGCACCAGTAGTTTGGGATGTGCGTTGATGTCAGTCCGTTTTTTTTTTGAACTGACTATACTGTTGAACCTTAGGGGCCCTGAAGCCGCTGCGGCTTTTACAGCTTCACAGAACTTGGGATGCCAATCAGTTATTCTTTTATATATATAATTATATCCCTATTAAGTAAGTACTTATTTAATTCTTATATTAAATAATACATAAAGAACTGTAACAACATTGTTTACCTAGATTACCTAGAGGTTTCGAAGCACAATCGAAAAACCATTTTGAACTTGACAGACCTATATACCTAATAAATAGAAAAAATGAGAGTATTTTTAATTTAATTAGATTTTATAGGGGAAAGTGGTATAAAACCATTCCCTTTTACTTTGCCAACTTTAGCAGTGTCATCTAATAATTTGAGTAAAACTGATGTTCCCATTCTGGTTTACCAATCTGTCAAATTTTATTGACAAAAATTGAAAATATAATAAACTGTTATTAAGTAATCATATTCTACTCTTAATTTATAGGCCAATTGATTAAGCAACCAGAAAATTTACCTATTTCACGAAATTCGTACTTAATACGTTTTCCCTTAGAAGAATCATTTTGTACCACTCTCCCCTTCATTAAATGACCATAATAACCACAGACGTAAAATTCTAAATCTATGATATTAACTAGGTATATAGTGTTTTGTTTTCTGATATTTGAATGTGATGGTGAATATTCATCATAGTTAGGTATGCTTAAAAAATAACATTTAAGTCCTTCAGGCAAGAAAAAAGTGAACTTTAAAGTGGCCACATTTTAACACATACGCTGGACAGTTAAAAAGGTACTAAAAAACACGTGTAAGTTCCAACACCGTATATTGACATGAATTGGAATAATTAATATCCAGTGTTATGTATACATATTGTATTTATTTTATCTCTCAACAAAAATACATTGTAGAGATATCTCTGAAGACACAATACATAGAAACTTCGGTCAAAGCATGATCGTAATTTATTGATTGAACAGTGAATTTGATAGTGTAACAACTGGTAAGGTGCGTCGGAGCAGACCGAAGTGCATTCCACAAAGAGGGACGCGAGAGGGAACGGGTTGCATTCTTAGTTATTCCTACCTACCTTTTCATTCGCAATTTCCCTTAATTGCCGTATAATTACATCAAGTGTACCACAAGCACTTGCATCACAGTTAACTCTGTCAGAAAAATGTGTGGAAACACACAATGTTATACTTTTGTTTACATCACTATAAAAATTACGATTGAGTACACAACCGACTGCCCGGCGCACAACAACCAAACTGGATTCATTAGATTCATTTAAACTTCTCTGCTGTGACGCGGACTAACATAATTCTATCTCTGTTCCACAGCCTCAGTTTTTTGTATACCTGTTTCATTTTTACGGAGAAAGGCGCCAGCACGCAGTCGGCGCGGGCGGCGATTTTTTCCTTCGGGAGTTCGGGACTTAAGCAAAAAACAAAAGCTTTTGAAACAAGTTGCTGGTAATGGGTCTGTAGGTGCATGTCATGATAAAATATTTAAAACGTATCTGTAATATTTCTAAGCATGTGACTGGAAAGATGTAAATCTCGCGGTCCCGCATTCGTCAATGAGGATGTTTTTCTCAGGCTTACAAGTAAACTTCTGTTTCTAATTATTATTTATTTTTAAGATAATTCAACATCCAGTATTTAGCATTAAAATATAATAATTCTGGTTTTCTATTTAACAATTTAACTGCGTGTCTACCAGTAAACAAATGCCATTTCTAACAAGAATGTAATTACTTCGTGGGTAAATCCATAACTTACTTATCGCATAATTATAGTATTTTATACTATAATATTATTAATATATTCAATGCATTGGACACACTCATACTTTTTAGTGAAATGTAATGCCGCAAAGTGATATGTAGCTAGTCTTACCATAAAACCCAGTTTAACAGGAATTTTCCCGGTTGCAAACATTGGTTCCTGCGGGCGGCCGGGCCGGTTTGGTAATTAGTCCCGCCCCCTGAAAAGTATTTCAAAACAGCAAAACAACAGCAGAATTCTTCAAATGTCAAATTTGTATTATAGTATCGGCCTTATTGAACCAAACATACTATAAATTTGCGATTTTGAAGCCGATTTCTGCGCGATCGCTTTGCTCTTGCGCAATACGTAACGGAGACCAATAGTTGTTCCGTGTGCACGGAGACGGTTGCGGTTACATACTTTCGGTAGATTTATTTCCTTTTTTGCTCTAGCTCGACTCCTGTCTCGGTTTTGATTATCCATGAAACGAGGCAACTTAAATGAGAAATTTTACCGTAAATTTTTCGATTATCTGCCTAAATAATACTCATATAATATCGAATATTTCATATTTTGAAAATACTAACAAGATCATCTAAACCCTAAGTGGGTTTAAATTTTATAGAACGGTTTTATCATTAAAGATATACTTACCCATAAACAGGCAGGCCACTGTAACCTACCTCCAACTTAATTCAATAGGACCGCAGTCCCATACCCAGACACAATAAATTGCTACTCTTAAGGACTAGTTGGAACAGCTTATATTGATACAGTCGGACGTTGTGACCACTGAAATAACGAGCGAATTTTACGGATAGGGAATTAGTCACATCGCGACTTCATTGCAATCGCGGCAACAGTCCAAGTCGAGGTTCGGCCACTTTGGCACCCTTGCGCGCTTGTTGCCTACGCTTTCGCGACTGAGTGCCTTAAGCGCTTGCCCCCAAGCCACGGTGAAGCTCTTCGTTATTCTATTTCTTTCTTTCTTCTTTCTTTATTCTATTTCTTCTTTCTATTTCTGTATAATGCATCGACCAAGTCAAAATCGTAATTCCAGTCTTTACAAAGACAAATAAATGCGTTTTAGTTAATTGTGGAAGGTTCTCTACAATAAACTTGCGAAGCACATTACCGATTTGCCGGATATTAAGTTCAAGACTCATGTTAGGCAAGTTTTATTGTCGAAAGTGTTAATACCCTTTAATAAGAGTGGTTTCTTGCGAAAATGTCGGTGATTTCTGGAAGTGATTCACTCTCTGTGCATCCACTAAAAATTATAAAATATAAATACTGTAAAAACAATTTTAAAATAAATTGATAAACCAAAGTTTTTTGCCTGTTTTTCTCGATGACTGAGATGTTGTGGCGCCTCGATCGCCCCAATTTGATTTGTACTGGCCGCTTAGAAAGTAGATACAATTGGAAATGTTCGAACCTATGGTTCAAAACCGAACAGAGAACGTGTCAGAAAAGGTCTTGTCAGATTACTACCACAGACTAAATATTACTACTACGAATCGTGTTGATAATGATTTGGTGTACACCTATGTAAATTATTGCCTATAAATTATAATAAACTATTATGTACAAATACACAATAATACAGTCATCGTGCACCAACTTGCCGGTTTACCTTTTGAGAAGTCACCTCAACTTAAGGTAGATCCTAGCCACATACTTTCATGGCCTACGATCTCCAAATTTCCGAACCGGTAGTAGTGTATTAACATTCATAAGTGTCTTTAGGTCTAAGTCTAGCGTCACATCTGCCGAAGATTCGACGCCGAAAGTTTAGCGGCTGAAGTTTCGGTCGTAATATTCCGTTGGTATGACAAGCTAAACGCTCAGAACGCGGCGTCTTGTTTAACGCGCTACACGACGGAATATTACATGGCGTTGTCGTCACTTCGTCAGTCGGTGTCGGCACTAGTGGTGTGCGGTTGTGACGTATTGAATTGCCCAGAAAAATGGATTTTATTACAATATTGTCTAAGAGGGATTAGAAGAGGAAGAACTAAAAAAAGAAGTTTGACCGTCCGCGCCGCCGCCGCACCTGAGAAGCATACGCCGAACGTTCAACTGCACGCGCCGAACATTCAGTCGCGTAACGCGTCGCGTGATGTGTCGCTTGCTCTCAGAATACAGAAAAAACCAGAAACCGCGAACGCACATAAAACTGAAGATACAAAAACCACTTTTAAATAGAGTGGTTTGACGTTGTTGCGATTAGTCACTCCTTTGTAAGTAGCGCGTCGTGACGTATTGTACAAGTGCCAATTTTAATTTTAAAATGCCGTCTTGTGTTGTTCCTACATGTAAAAATGCTGCAGGGATTATAAAAAAACAGGATGGGATCACATTTCATCTGTAAGTAGCGCATTCTAAGGTATATTTATTTAATTGTTTAATTTATTTTACATTTAGAAAATGACGCGTCCATTTTTTAGGTGTTGCCATTTTATTTTCATCGAAAATTTTACCCATTTATTTTTTAATACTCGTGTAGAATACTTACTATTTTTGTGTATATAGAACCTTTGTAATTTTAGTTTCCCTGCTGATGAAAATAGAAAATCGGACTGGACGAAAGTCATACAAAGAGCACGGCTAGATGAGTTTTGGAAACCATCAAGCCGAAGCGTACTTTGCTCAGTTCACTTTGAAGCGCAATATTTTTATGATACAAAAGGTGGTTTGAAAAGACTAAAGAAAGCAGCTAATCCAACTAAGGTAGATATAGTCATAATAATTACTATATTTATATTGCATCCCTCCTGGTGAAAATGTTTGTCATGTATTTTGAAGTAGTTTTGCTCTACATATATATATATATATATATATATATGCTCACGCCTGTAATCCCCGAAGGAGTATGCAAAGGTATAACAAGTATGCCCACTTTTCGTCGAGCTTATCCGTCCCTCATCGTGATAAGGGGCGAGCCTAAACCGGGCGCAAATTTCAGATTCCGGGCTAATGAAACTTCGGTGAATTAAATATATGAATAATCTAATACTAACGTTCTATTTCAGTATTTGGCCTTGACACCAGAATTTTCCGAGTTACACATAGAAACGTCTAAACCTTCGACATCGGACAATGTGCGTACCCACCTATGATAATAATGTTTAATTTTTTTTTAATAATATTGAAAAGCAAACAAGGCACTTAATCGATATACTTAATTACAAGTAAACTAGTGTAGTAAATAAACACTAGTAGTAACAGTAATAAATGTAAAATAAACTAAGTAAGGCCCATGGACATTTGCAAGCTCAGGCACAAAGTGACAAATACAACAACATACAACTTAAGGTTTTTCATTTCAGGTTACACAACCACAATCTCCTGCGCGATCGAACTCAGAGATCGGTGATGTCGATATTTCTGATTTGGAATCTGTGTTTGATTCGCCGAGAAAAGTCAAACTTAAATCTCAATTACGACGAAAACAATTATTTTGTGAAAAACATGTTCGACGAATGAAAACATTACAACAAAAATACAAAAGACTTGCCAAGAAGTACGAATCTTTAAAAAATATATTAAAAAAAAATAAAAAGCAATCGCTACATTAACAACGACGTTTACGATTTACTTTCAACAGATGTAGTTAGCAGTTGATATTATTAATAATATTTATTAAAAAAACGTCCAATAAAAAGAAACCTATGTATACTGGCAAAATAAAAAATGACGTTAATGACGAAATGACGTTATTGAAGCCGTATTCTATTTATAGTCATCCATGTAAATAAATAAATATTTTTTAATAAATATCTTTGTGTTATAAGACTACCCTAAAAAGTGGGAAACCGCTCCCGAGCTAGCAACATTATGCGTATGGGAAGTGGGGCAGGTGCGGGACGTACGTATTGTTTTTGGACACAGTGCAGCGTATGTAATTATTCTTGAACGCGGCTTCTGGTTTGTTCTGTATTCTGAGCGCTTGCTATACAAAATATATTGAATGCGTTTTGGCTGAAATAATCACTCGAAGGGAGGTTCGGCGCTACGTCGAGCGCGACGTAATTTCGGCTGATTTGACTATATTTTTTTATGGATGTTCAGCCGTAGCTTCTTTGTATATAAACCGATTTGGATGATTGTTTTTTTGTTGGATAGAGGAAACTTCAAGGTTAGTCCCATTTTAACTTCATTGGCATTGGACTTTCAACTTCGGAGATACACCAATGAACTCTTCAAATTCATTGAAGTTGGTTTTCTTTTTTGTGAAAAATTGTCTTGTAGATAAATCGACTTAGAGGTAAAATTACACTGTCAACTTCAATAGAACAGACCAAAACTTCCACCGGCCAATCTCCTTCGTTTAAACCTTAACCACATGATAAAAGATAAAAATACCAACTAATTATTGGCTTTATTCAACATAGAATTTTACATAGTTATTTAATTAAACATGACAATCAGATAGTCGTCAATGTCACATTTAACCATAGATATGTACAGTACACTACATGACACTGACGTAACTGTGTACTTAAAACGTATGATGTCGATATTTTTATAAGTGAAGAAAATACTTTTAATATTATAATAGGTGAAGCGGTGGTGCTCCCGCAGTCAAACTTTGCGAATATTCTAGTACTCTTAGAACCAGTCAGGAAAATATTAGGTGATGCCCTACCACCATGCTAGGTTCATTACGATGTCACCGAAAGGTCAGGTTCATTGTAGAAATTGAACCCACTTTGAAGTCAATCGATCTTGATGTTGAATGCCCACTGTAGTGTATTGACTTTACGAGATAATATATTGACTAAGACTCAAGTGCCTACGAGTGGCAGTGACAGATCGACCATGGTGCGGAGCGGTTTTATACGTAGTGAGGTGGTGGCAGGTCGGTGTTTAAGATATAAATGTGGACGTTACACTCGCCGTACAAAACTCATCGCCCACTCTAGAAAAATCGACAGTATTAAGGAATATACTTTTATTCTTGAGAAAAAAAATGGGTTATGGTGGCTGATTAGCTGCTACGCCAATGCATATTGTTATCTAAATTTTTTGGAACTTTCATAATATTTTCAAAGTTATATTAGCGGAGCAAAGTTAAAATACTAAATTCCTGATATATTGTATTTCTCAGTGATTCGCCAGGACTCATTTTATAAATATATACCTACTTGTAAATAGTGTTTGATTTGTGTAACATGTAACGATCCAGGCAGGCAAGAGAACGTTTCACTATCAATACCCCTATTTGCGCGTGTTAATAGTAGGTTTTGGAATTACTTCTGTATAAGAATCCTATCAAAACCACTTCTCCTCCGCCGCCGCTCTTAACGCAGACCACTGCACTACTTCACGCGAACAATCTAGAGATATGAACGTTGAACTTTGGCACAACCGCAGCGAAATACTAACCCCAGTGAATCCAGCTCGAAAGGCCTTCTCCATGACTGTGAACATAATGAATAGTCAAGAGAAAATCTTCACGCCACGAGACGCCGTTATTAACAGGGAGTCCGCAATCCCTAATTTTTCCGCATTCCGCACCGCTTGTTGGCCAGACACTATTTACCATTCATAGTTCTTTTGACCCAACATTTTATAGTCCTTCGAGCCGGATATACAAACCCCGGATTGTTTTTTACAACAGTTCATTATATCACCATGGTCGTCATCCCAGTACAAGATTATGATTTTACGCGACATTATTCATTATAATTATCATGTGTTATTATTATTATTGTCTCATCTATTATCCACCGACTGACCTGAAAATGTAACGGCATCCTCTCGTTGGCAAGCGTCCTACATTCCTATTATCAACTTAACACTTTCGAATTCCACTTACACCACGAAATTATTCGTTATGATACAATGCAATAGGCAAATTAGGACAGAAACAACAATATGTTCATTCATGGTATAATTTAATTTCATTTGCGACTGGGTATTATAGAAATCACACTTAAATTACAGTATTTGACCTAATTTGAAAACCATTTTACTAACACATAGATCATTTACTTAGTCTATTACAAATTATAGGTGTATATTAAAGGTTTATTGTGTAATGTCTTATTAATTAAATCGTTATAGAGGATGTTGGCATCTGCGATATAGTTTTATCTAGTACGGATATCAATGACACATATTACTGATACATGTATTTTATTAATACCTATAATTTCATGAAAACATTTTTTTTAAACCAGTGTTTTTTACCAAATTTCTCAAAAACCATACTTAAGTTTGTATTTAAATGTTTATGGAAACTGCAATAATCAAGATATTGCTAGACTACAATCTAACAGTTAACATAAAAACCAACGAGTAATATTACATATTATTGATATTACATAATTATACTGACTAACAAATTCATTACGATTATTACGGTTTAAGAATGCTACCCATTTCTTTATGGTATAATCTGATGATATAAATAATTTTTACCTGAAAACGGAAAAAATGTAAAGACTTAAAAACAAAAAATTAAAACATCTGATATTTGAGAGCTGTTTAAATATCAATTAATTTAAAGAAGTTAATAATCTCATTGCTAATTTATTAGTGCCTATGAAGTTCGTTTGTGTAAATAACGGAATTAATTTTATTATTGGAAGATCCAGTCGCAGAAGTCCTGAAGTTAAAACTTTGATGATTTCAGAAAATTCATTTGATGACATAAAATGGTTGTCTGGAAATATTTCTATCAGGCTTAGATAAGAAAATTACACTTGGTTACGAAAAAGAATCTTATTCTATCTATCTATCCATATTAAAATTTAGCCTTCGTATGTTTGTGTCAGCAAAACTCTAAAGTATAGTCCAACAAGTTTTTGACAATCCCTCTCCCCTCCCCCGTGTAACGCGCCGTATCATTTTTCTGTACGCCTCCCCCTCCTTAAACGTTACATAACACCCAAGTCAGCAAGCTAGCATGAGAGCTTTTATAGGCCAAGAACAGCTGATGATGAAAATCTCTCTGTTTTGAAAACATTACAGAGTATGAACTCACTATAACAAAACTGACTACCAATACAGTCGAGGGATTGCCAACTTGGGACAATAAAATAAAAATGATGCAAAATACAATCGAGGGATTTCCAATAAAACATAAACGAAAAGGGTTGCCATCTTGAAAAATTTGATTTGCCTAGTATTTTATTTATATGAAAAAAAAAACAATGTTACGTAACGCGTTGTTCGAACCCCGTTTTACAAGACTCCGTCTCCCCCCAAATTGCGTTACGTAATACTTGAACGCCCCCTAAGTGGACTTGGGGACATCTGCAACTGGGTCCTTCAAATTGACAGTCTAATGGCAGTAGAAATACAATTCCACTCAAATAAATCCATTAAGTTGGATATTAAATTACGAATTGTCTTCTTTGGAATCACAAAAATGTAACACAAAACACTCTTAGAATTATGATATTTGCTTTCATTATAAATAAAATTGAAAAAATATTTACCCATAACTCAACCAACACAAACAACACTATGTGTGAATTAGTAAAATAGAATAATACTCTCACAAACTTATAGCCTTTATACATATCACATGAATTATAATAATAAATACAATACATTCTCGCGTCACCTACAACTTACCTGGGGTCACTTCGTAAACACAAAAAAAGTTCAGAGAGAAGCCGCTTTTCAGTATAAAAAAGAACATCATAAAATTCAATCAAAATAAAGACAACAACCAATAGTTTTCTTAAAAACTCATCGCGGAATCATAGAAAGGCGGCTAAAGTTTGATTTGAGATTAAGTTTGAGACTTGTTCACTTTTGGTTTAAATACTTATTAAAAACACACAGAATAAAAACCATGCTGTGCAATATTGTTTTGTTGGAAACCTTCAAATATTAGTTTCATTAAATAAAAAGGGTTTATATATTCATAATCAGCTTCCCATTCTGAAACCAAAGGTAAACAAGCCACACAGACTTTCCAATTAAAAAAAATTAAACTAATAAATTAAATTACCTCACTCAAGCCTATTATAACTCGGAATGTTTATCATTTTCATCTTTCCCATCAGAAAGTTGCAAAGGAGGCTCTGTGGGTTCACCACCGGAATCTTTTACAGCTTCTGTTTCTGATTCCTGAGTCTCCGGAGTTTCTTCCTGAGTTTCTTCTACCTTCTCTGGACCATCAACTGGTGTCTCTATTACGACTTCCTCTGTTTTGTTGTCCGTCTCTTTTTTCACCGGTTTTTTAGGTCTCCATATTTTCATTTTATTCAATAAATACTTCACTTCTCTGTCTAAATTCGACATCTTTTCCCTTATACCTTCTACTGTCAATTTGATATCATCATTCTTTTTTAATTCTTCTTGTTCTTTTATAGATTTGTTTAACCACGCTTCCGTTTCTTCAATTTTCTTTTCTAATACTTCGATTTCTACTTCAGTGAAGACATCTTTATCTTCATTTGCTTCTTTTGTGAAATTCTTTGACATTTTGAGGAATTCCTTTGAACTGTTAAGCATGTTACGGATGGCGGCAACTGCATCAGGTCTTTCTCTGTGCTCCCAATGTTTGTAATATAAAGAATTAGTTTTTTCTTTGAGCACGCCAAGTTTTTCTTCAAACATTTCTGTATCAGCATCGTAGCCATCATCATACAACCACTCGGATGTTTCACTGCAGAGTTTTCTTATTTCTTCAATTTCTTCCTCTGTCGCACATTCTGCATATTCCTCCATATCTATTTTCATTTGTGTGTCTACAACAAACGCTTCTAAGTTGTTTAAAGCGGTTTCTCTTTCTGTGCGCTTTTTGTCAATAGCATTGAGTTCATTTATTTTAGTTTTCGAAACCTTAAATTGTTCTGGTGATAAAGGTTGCAGACCCAAAACTAGCTCATCTGATTTGACGGGTTCTTTAAGAACAACTATTTTAGGTTTAGTCTTAGTGTCAGATTCTGTTGCATTCTGTTTTTCAGTTGTTGTTTCATTGACTTTTTCGGTGTTATTCTTTGTTTCTTGAGTTGTATCCTCAGGTTTTACATCCGCCTTGTCTGGTGTTTCTGAATCGGATCCAAAGAGTTTACTTATTGTACTTCCTATTTTAGAGAGTGTACTGTCTTTATCTTCATCTTCTGTGACAGTTTTCTCAGCGACAAATTCGACATTAACTAGATTGAGTAAACCAGAATCATCCATATTGAAATGTGCTTTAATGCCCTTGTGTTCAACATTTTCGCCAGTGTGTTTGCTCAATGCTGTCGCAACGCCAATCAATGAGACTTGTGTCAGATTTAAAGAACCAACATATTGTAGTTCAGTTGATGGTATATGATCTAGCTCAGCATAGTTTACATAAAAGTCAAAATCATCAGTATGCTTATTAAAAGTGATTACTTTCTTTTGCGGATATGGGTTCATTGGTCCAAACAGAGTTCTCTTTATCTGCAAGAGATAATTTATAAAATAAGATTTAAATATTAATTTAAAAAAATGAAGATCCAGTATTATACCACAATCATAAATGAATTTTGGAGGTTTCATTATGAAATACAATTTAATCAATTAACAAATTATTTATACTATTAAATTCTCTTACCACTTTGTCATTTCCATCAACATGTCGAGTAAAAACAACTTGAATAGGCAATATCACCGCATCACGTACATTCAGTGCTGCTACTTTATATCCTGTAGCCAAAGCAGCAGCCCTGTGAATACAACCATATCTTAGATTTCCAATATTTACAAATCAATGGCTCAGAAACAATCAATCACACTTTGTAATGAACATCACATAAAAATAAACTGCATAATTACTAACAAACGCCTTCAACAGTATGGACAGATAAGGGAGAAAACTAACATAATTCATAGACTGTTTCAGAATTCATTAATTTCTTTGTTCACTGATTCAATATTCAAAGTTAGGAACATCTATCTGTTGATGGCATTTATAGTGAATTTGCATGTGAAGAAGCAGAGCACATAAAGTTTAAAATAATGTTTGAATGATTAATTTGATCACCTTTGAGAAATAATATATAGAGATATGCGTGATGATTATTTAATATTACCTATAAACAGCCCCCATGGTTGCAGCCTCGTCAGCGTTGATGGAACGTGATGGATCGTGTCCAGCGGCGGTCCGGAGTGCGTTGAAGACAGCCGGCGCACGAGCCGCTCCACCAGCGATGATGAGCCTAGCTCCTGCACCCGCTCCGCCCGCTGCTGATATAGCACGTTGTACGACACCAGATACGCGAGGCCACAAATCCGCGCACAGCTCTTCAAATTCCGCTCGAGTTACCTGTGTTTGTCACATAAATGATAGGACTTTTTTAAAGGTTCGGCTTGACTACAATCTCATCTAATGTTAATTAAAGTAATTAAATATAAAGTACTATTAAGATTATTCGTAATAGACGATTATCGACATTTCCCGATTAATCGTAATCGACTATTATCAATGCGATTATTTATAACTTATTATTATTATTGTTGACCATTTATTTTCAAAGGAATTTATTCCTATTGTTAATGTAAATTACTTTGTACTACTCGTGCGCGATTAGTTGAGACTTGAGCGCGGTGACGTCATTGTCGGGATCCTGGTACAGTGAACAAAAAAACTAGCTTAGTTATAGTAAGAGACTAAAAAAACCTATATTAAATAATGGCGTTGCGCGCTGTACAACGCGGGTGTCATCGGGGAAGCGGGTGGGGAGCCGCATTCCGCGCGGGTCGCAACTTATCGCGCAGGAGTAGTAGATGTACATAATGTAAGTATTTTGTTTTGTTTATATGTGTATCCGAATTAGGATTACCAACAAACTACACTTTATAATAAAGTATCCTACTTTATTTCTAATTGTTTATAAGAATGATTTATTAAACATTATTTAATTCAGTTTATAGTAATAATTGTTATTTTATCACAAAAACATAAATAGTCGTAATCGAAAATTGTTGATGAATAAGCGCTATAAACGTAATCGTTAAGTGATAATCGTCATATTCATCACTGGTTAAATGATGATGTGGCCCAAGATGGTAAAACGTTAAACCTAGTGGGAGAACTGGCTCTCAAGTGCAGCTGCCGGAACACACCTACAGGTGCTTTACGACAGATTTTTCAACTTCAGGGGTGGCAGGTAACTAGATGAGCATTAGAAAATGCCCTACTACCATGCTATGCTTTCCTTCATTTATTATTACTTCATATTTATATTTTGATAATTTTAAGGAGAATCCAACCTCAACAGTTGCACCGTTAAGTGTTTACCTCTATTATGTGAACTTGATTTATTTACTATAACAATAACAATTATAATATTTTATCAGTGTAACCTAATAAATAAAATATTATTTTTGATAATAGTATTTAAAGTGAAACTAGTTTAGGCACCGTAAATAGGCAAGAATATGATGAAAAGTGAAATGCTTCTTAGATTTCAATTAGCAGTTGAAAGAGTGGGAGAATTGTTTCTACGCTCTGTGTCATAATAATAATACATCATTCGCATTCTACGAGCATATTTATTTCTTAGATTAAAGCACTTATTCCACTATACTGATACATATGGTATTACTTTTAAAATTCAGAACTTCTTTCTTTGTATTGAAAAACATTTTTATATTGGCGAAACACAGCAAAACTCAGTGAAGACGCCGATTTGCGCGAAAGTCGCGAGCTGATTGAGCAATGAACATCCTAATCTCCTAAATGGAATTAACCTGTCATTACTCCTTTCCTAACTACGAAGTTAGATGCCATCCTAATTGGCTAATTAGGATTGTAAAAAGTCCTAACTGTTTATTACATTCTCCTAAATCTCAATGAGGATTACTAAATTCAGGTTTTAAGAATTAATGAAAATTATTTAATAAAAGAAAGTATTACATTTAATTAATAGATATTTTCTTCAAACAAATTCCACATAACCATTTTCTAATCCTGAAATAATAAAGAAATGCTAGAACCCAAGTTAAACTTCTAACGCGTGAGTCACACATGCCTTTTTTAATATCATTTTTAAACTCACCAAATGTTTGAAATCTTTATCGTCCAGCAGGCTTTCAATTTGCGCATAGTGTTCCGTGTTCGCAGACAATACAATCTTCACTCTTTCTGCTTCTTTCAACAGCTTTTCCATGGCTCTCGGCGAGGCCCTGACGTCGCCACCTCCATTTGCCAACCACGCCTTGATCAAGTGTTCACGAAGTCGCAGAGTCATTTCTTGACCTCCAAGTGTTCTTAAATTATCATAATTATTTTATTCGCGTCATTGAAATTTAAAATCTTGTTTATTATTATTTTATTAACCAAAAATAAAAAGTGAAAAACTATAGTCCAACAAGTTCGTGGGCGACCGTCCAGTGACGACAGAAGTTGGTGAGGACCTACAAACAATAACGGGGGCGGGTTGTGTAGCGGGGAAGAGAAAAGCGTTAAATTGCGTGACGTAGGCACATAAACAGTATTACATCTTCATACAAACGGCCGAAATGACGTACTTCGAAATCTCGGGAGTATGCCGCAGTTACGTTATTTATAACCAAAGACGAAATATTATATTACCTACTTCCTAAAATTCAAAATTGTTTTTGATTTATTAAACTAAGCAATAAATTAATATATATATATTTTTTTAAATTGTACATTCCTTTCTTCACAATCACTTTTAAACTAGAAATAAAATCCATGTAGAAATAATTGAAATAAAAACTTACAAATATTGCAGTAATATATTTTAGTTATAAAATAATAATGACAATTTGTTAAAACATTATCAAATACGTAAGTAGGTAATCCAAGAAAAACAGTAAGAGGGCTGTCCTAATGGGTCTTTATCTATGGAGCAGCTGTAGGTTATTATTATTTCAAAACTTTTCTGCCGAATCAAATACTGTATACTTTAGTGCACTGCGTAGAATATTAACATAATGAGATGCTGCCTCGACCTCCTTACATTGTCCCCACATAGAGAAGGTCGCGCACGAACTTGTCGGCCTATAGTGAGAGATCTGCCTCTAATTAGGTTTTTCACAAAAACAAAATGATAGCAGAAGTGACTTATTGTCAGCTACAAAATGGCAAATTCAAATTATATTTGGTAACATTGCTAGTACATAATCTAAATTTGCCATTTTGGATATGATATTTAGCCATTTCTACTATTTTTATTCTTGCGAAATACACAATTAGGGGTGGTCTTACCAACTACTCGTCTCCTTCACATTTTAGTATATTAGGCTAAGTAACAATCCATACATGCTTAAAGAAAAATGCATTTACCAATATAGACTTTTTGAATAGTGGAAAATACCTCTCGACCCAACACACATTAGGCTCAAATTGGACGGAACTAAATGAAGGTATTTCATACAATACAATTATATTTACCTGTCAAATCCAACTCCCAAGACTTGTAATTGTGGTACCGTCTCAACATAACCCTTCTCCTTGATCTTAACCGTTTTGTATTCGACCAGAGCTGCTTTAGTGGATGCGGCGCCCATATCGAAAAACAATGCGTGCCAGGCAGTATCATTTATTTCCTATTATAAGTAATACAGATTGAAAAGTTTTGTATGATAATAATTTTAGGAGGGAATATTAAATTTGTGTGTTTTATGGAATTGATACCAAAGTAGTAATCATCAAATTCGAAAATAAAAACATCAAATTCCATCGGCCTATCAAATGTTACCTCAGAAAAGGATAATATACTTATTTTTATTTATAAAAATATCATTTTATTTTAATCTGCATTAAGTGATTGATTAACTTTCTTCATAAAAAGTAACTTGTTTATGGAGGATGTGTGAACCCAGTCTGAACTTCATTTATTTACAAAATCTTGGAAAACATAAAAATAAGCATTCAATTAAATAAGTGGAGAAGTTATAATCAAGAAAACATTTCAGCAAGGTTTTAATAATAAATGAAAAATCAACGAAAATAACAGCTAACAAATAGAAATCACTCCTCGGACATGTCTTCCTGCCCACCTATTGAAGCCTTCAGACGAAGAGTGAATAAGTATCTGGTAAGTAAGTATAATACATTGTTGGTCTCATATTCACTTGCAATCTGGTGAGTTGAGGTAAAGCGCATACCAATACACTATTAAAAAAATACCAAACCATGGTTTTTTAACCTAAACTAAACAAAATCAACTTATGGCTATTCACTATTATATACTACTGTGTCTGCTTTACCTTTCTCCTGAATATGCCATAGTTAATGGCAATCGCTGTGTAGTCATTAATCAGCTGCAGAACATTAAGGCCAGCCAGAGAAGCAGCTTCCTTAATTGCTCGCCTTTCAACCTGGTTGAAGAAACCAGGGACAGTAATCACACACTCACTTATCGAGTGTCCTGGAAATTGTAGTAAAACAAATTAAATTATTAATAAGGAAACAAAAAACCCAACTGCAAGACAAACATTTGCCTATTTTTTTTATTTGCCTTTTTCTTTGATTCCCAGACGATTCCCACAATGGGAATAATAATCACTCCCACAATTAAAACGAAGCTAATGACACCTCATATGCTAAAATCCATCAAGCCATTTAGGCTCCAGAGCATGCCAATGAAATAGACACACATACATATATATGTTCGAAAACCTCCACTGGTGATAATGAAAACAATCCAAATTTATGTTTTAATTTAAATTAATAAAGAGAGCAATGAATAATACTTTCACTTTAAAAATTTTATATAATATACCACACAACAAAATGTGATATAATGTACTCACCTTGACTGATTTCAGCAAACTCCTTTGCTTTGGCAAACAGTTGTGCAACAAGTTCCTCCGGGGTGAACCTTGTCTTTTCATCATGCACAAATACAGGGGTACCTCTTTCTGATTCAACTATATTATAGTATGGAAACTTCTCCCTGAAATTAACAAAATTAACTAAGTATCATTTGAATATAACCTAAAAATATAATACAATAACTCTTCATAATTGTTATAACAAATGTAAATCATTCATGCATTTATGGTGACACCAATAAAACCACTGTTTATCAACCTACACAGAAGCAAAATACTATTGTATGCAGCTAATAGTATTAATACATATGATATCTATATAAAAACTTCATTAGCTATACTACTACTAATTAAAATTCTTTGACTAATATGGAATTAATGATGCCCAGTGCTGTATGTTACTTTTAATTATTTTTTTAATTGTAATTAATATGAACAAAGATACAGGTGATTGCTAGTATCCTATATAATTACAACATCAGAAATTTTACACTATGCTACTTAGAAATTTTGGCAATTTCTGTTTTTGTATACTTTTCAGTATAATTGAAATTATATTCATGTTCTAATCAATTAATGTAGCTGTTAATTAAACATGATATTAATAAATGTAATTTTGACATCAGCCAATATAAATTACGCTAAATGTTTCCAGTGTAAAATCAATATTTTCAAGTTGCTATGGTGTAAAATGCTGGTGTTGATTTACAATACTGCACCTTTCCACACAGGCATCGCATTTGCAGCATTCTTGACTTTGAGTTTATAGAGTTAATGTGTAAATCATAAGAGTAGAGACTGGACATTTATTATTATAAGAATGTGTGCAAAGCACTGTTATGTATCGTAAGGCATATAAGCTCAAGTACAATATTCTTTAATGTCAGTTGTCATCAAATATAAGTATCATAAATACATATTAAAAATCCTTTAATCCATGATTAACCTCCCTAATTGTAATTTATTGTTTTCCACCACTTCATACAACTCAATCATGACATGGGATTGCTTTCTGTATTTCACAAAAATGTCCATAACTCTTTTCTGGTAAAACTATACATGTGCATACAGTCAGGTACTTTGTGTAGTAAAGTATATTAAAAAACATGAAAGACTACAAAAACCATCCCACTTCTTCTCCTGCCAAAAATTTAATAGTCTGATATCCTTTAGCATGCTATAAGTAGTTGTGATACTTGAATATAAATGCTAGGTGTTCACATTTGCTAATGTCTAGCCTGCTTCTACATGAGTTAGAACTATGTTGAGATAGCAGAGTATTATAATAGGTGGCTATAAATTAAATTTTAATTAGTGTTCATTAAACATTGATTAATCAATAGTTGGAGTTTAAACTATTAATAATATATTTTAAAAGAAAAGAACATATTTTTGCATGACTAACCTTTTTTAGCTTGTCAGCTTTTCAGAGAATATTATTACCAGAAGTCAGACCTTTAACTTTTTTTTTCACTGTCGTAACTTGGTGTGTTAGTTTCAGTACAAAAATCATTAGATAGTCAATCGAAAAACTGATTGTTTATTACAAAACAATCAATGTTTTATCTACACTAATACTCTATTACTAATATGCTAATTTGATAGTTGTGTGGTTTTAGTTCAGGGATATGTAGAATTGTTTTTGTAATCACTGTTTTGAAGAAAAAAACTTCTACACAAAGTAAGCAACATTGCAGAAAACCCAAAAAATAATTACGCTCAGATATTTTTACTTCTCAATCTATTTTTCATTCAAACTGTTTAAAAAGAAAATTAAGACTAGGATTTTTTTTTATTACAATTCCATATGAGTGATCATATGTAACCAATACATTATATTTTTCTAAAAGGCAGTATTACTTTTTTTAATTTCTGATATAACTGCAAAAAGATGTATGAAAAAATTAAATAAATGAAATCTTATCACGCACCTGTAAGCCTTAACTAGTGGATGATCGTAAGGCTTTCCCAGGAGATCCAGCAAATATTTATAGGAGTTTTTGGGGAACCTTACGCCAACAGTGACAGCGTCCTCACCGAAAGTTCTCACGTCATCCCTGAATGCGACGACAGCTGGCGTTTTCCTCTTAGACTCTTTATTCAAAACTATCTCCATAGGAACACCAGGAGACACAATTCCGATCTTCATCCATTCCGAACCCAAATCAATAGATATAACCGCTGCAGCATCAGTTTGTGGTGTTATAAGTAATGGTATTAACACAATACACAATATTCCATACATTTTCTGTAAATAAAATAAGAAAAAACAATAAATTTATGAATGCCGAAAAACCGTATCCGCAACAAATCCGCGGCGTCACTAATAATAGTTATGAGAGAAAGTATTCACTTACTATACTTAAGACCATCTTCGTTTAAGAAATTATCATTTAGACATGTATTATAAGGGATTAATTCACAAATAAAGTAGCAAAACGAAACATATATTTTATTTCAATCCAATAGCGAACCATCTACTACAGTCCACGTCAAGTTAACGTGTTTTGTTCTTTTTGGTTAATGTCATCGTTGCCACTTTCATCGACAATGACATTCAATTTATTGATTAAAGAATTATTTTATTAAAAAACAACATTTATGAATAATATTAGCTTATCTACCTATTTCATAATTTTTTTTGAAAAGTGACTGTATATTTTATAAAAAATGTTAGAAATTACAAAGTTTTAGTCTTGTACCTAGTGACGTCTCTGGGTGTGTTTGATAAATCGACTTAAAAGTATTTTTTTTGCTGGCAATGTAAAACAAGCGGAAAGGGATATTGGCGACTGGCGTCAATTTGCAAAATCATATATTTATTTTTGTAGTTTCATCTGTAGTTTATGGTTTGATTGGGTGTTACGGAAAGTAGGGATGTTGGAAGTGCATAACAAAAATAAAATATAACGTATCGATTTTTTTTAAATATACCAATACCACAATAATTATAATAAAAATTTCAATTTATCGGTACAATTTGCAAGACAAAATTAGTGCCCTAAAATCTAGTATATTTCGCCTTATCCACCTGAATCATCTTACAAGGTAAATACCAATCTACAAACATAATTACTTATTGAATCATAATTCGGGCTTAAAGAAACAAAACAGCACTGTACAATTTTTTAATTATTAATTTTTGGTATTGCAATTAATTTTAATTTTTTGAATATCAGGGATTTATTCAAAAATTTTGTTCTAAAGCATATGGCGATAACGTTATTGTAAACATATTACAGCAAACAATTGTTTGCATGCATCATGAATAAAAATTATGTTAACACTTTTTTCAACGAAAGTAGACATTGCTGTTTTTGTTTACATAGGCTTCAAATATCTGAAATCAATAAGAGCGATAAAAAGTTATCATCTTCTCACCACTTATCCTACTTAAGTAGAGTCGACAAAACATGTTTTCTTCTTCCACTCCACTCTATCAAATATGATCTCAGTATTCACACCTTTTATACGCATAACATTCTTCACACAATCCATCCATACCTTCTTCGGTCTTTCTCTACTTCTATATCTATCCACCTTTATACTTAACATTCTTTTAGTTAGGTATATAACTTTCATCCCTCCTTATGATATGCCCATACTATACTAGCCTATAACCCCTCAACTTCTCTGTTACTGGTGCTATTTTGAGACTTCTTCTAATAAACACATTCCTGATCTTATCTATTCTAGTTACTCCACACATCCATCTTAACATTCGCTTCTCTGCCACGTGTAATCTTCTTTCATCCAGTTTTTCCGTTGCCCAGCACTCAGATCCATACGTTAAGACAGGTCTTATAATGTTTTTATACACTTTTCCCGTAAGTATCAGTGGCATTCGAGGATGACATGTTATCCTCGAAATCTGTCGCCATTTCCACCACTCATAATTTATCCTATTCTTCACGTCCTGGTTAATTTCATCGTTGTTTTGGATTAATGAACCGAGGTTTAGAAAATTGGAGCAGGCTGGTAGGTATACACCGTTTAAGGCTACATGAGAAAAACTGGATGGACCACCGATGTCGCAGAACAAATGCTCAGTTTTTTCTACAAGTTTTCAGTACAACGTTTTCAAGTTTTTCTCACCATTTCCCAGCCTATTCTGTACCTCAGTAGCATTTTCTCCAACAAAAACAATGTGACCTGCGAACAGCATACACCAAAGTGACTCCTTCTGTATATCTGCTGTATCCATAAGAAGTAGAAACAAATAACGGCTTAAATCTGATCCTTGGTACAGGCCTACCGCTACATTGAACTTACCGGTAACTCCGGCTTCAGACCTGACGTGTGTACTGGCTCGACTGTACATGGAACCAATAAGTTGCAAGTGTTTCCCAGGCACTTTCTTCTCTTTAATAACCCACCTCAGCACCTCTTGGGGTACTCGACTATATGCCTTCTCCAGATCAACAAACACCATATGCAAATTTTTATGTGCACGCCTGTACTTTTTACCCAATTGACGTAATGCGAAAATGGCATCCATTGTCGCACGTCTAGGGTTAAACCCGAATTCACATAACACATCACTCCCCCTCTCTTATTCGTCAAGCTATCACCCTTTTTCAAACTTTCATACTAGGTGATATTAGCTTTAGTCCTTAATAGTTATTACATTTCTGTACATCACCTTTATTCTTAAAATCAGGTACTATTATGCTAGGATCACCTCCTCCTGCAACAGCTTATTAAAGAATAAAGTCAGCCATGTCCATACATTTTTGAAGTGAAACTTCTTTATCGACGTGTGGGAGAAATTTTGTAGCAGCGTCACGTTTTTCGGTTACGCGCCATGTTGTTTTTTTTATCAAAGTTTAGTATAGTGACGTAAAGAATATAATGTAATATATTATAATAATAATAACAATATATTAGTTTTGAAGTTTGGTTTGAAATAAGAACAACAATAAGTTAATTTGAAAGTGATAAAATAAAAAGACTTATTCAAATTTAAGTGAATTTACAAGAAAAGTGAGAGTGATTATATATTTCGTTTTATAAATTCAACACGTATGAGCATGATTTTAATATTTATTTGAGGTTAATCTCACTTTTTGATTGTAAGTTTCAGTGAATGTATATAAATCTGTTAAAATTAGCAAGTATTAATAAATATGACTGTAAATCTAGTGAACATTATTAATTCTAAAAACAATAAAAAATATAAATTAAATAATAATTTAAAAATAAAACAAAACACGATTAGAAAATAAAAATATGTATACGTACATCTTTTTTAATTATTCGTTTTTAATGATTTATTTATTCATTTTTAATTTTATAAAATCGTTGCATTTCTACAAGATTAACTGTCATCATATAATTGTATTACTTTGAAAAGATAATTCCAATTATTTATTCAAAACTTGTGTAATTTATTAAGTCATTAAATATCTGCTTTGAATTATTTTTATTAAGTTATGAAATAAATATTAATATGTGGAATGTAAAACACATATTTCATATTTTAGCTACCACAAGCCATTAATTACAAAAATATTTAATAATGACAACAATAGTAATAATGATGCTATCATTATTGATGAAATATAACAATAGCAATGATATTATAATAAGAACAATGATAAAATAAATTACTCATTAATTGTATGCATGTCTATAATAATAAAATAGCTTTAATTTAATACGGAAAAATTGTTTTTCTTAAGGCTTAAGCCTTATCTACCCCATTTTCGTGAAGTTGCAAATAGTAGAAAAATGATATGTCGTAAAGAAGTTTCACTTCTTACCTGTGTACTCTGGTACACACACACTTTTTTTTTTAACTTCGATACTTCAACTGGTATACCATCTGGCTTTTCCATTCTTCATACCTTGCTCTGATTTTCTTGCTTCATCCTCACTTATCTCCTGTACGACACCTATATTTGTTGGTATATTCTCTAACTCTCCAACCCGCTCATTTAAATCATTCATCAATGTCTCAAAATATTCCTTTCAACAATTATTTATTTTCTCACCCTGCGTCAATATTTTTCCTTCATCATCTTTTATACATTTAATGTGTGAAATTTCACTACCATTCTTTTCTCTTATTTTCGCTAGTCGATACAGTTATTTTGTATTTTTGAACTCTCTAGTGATTGGTATAGGTTATTTTGTACCTTAGCTCTATTAATGGCAACCGCTTTTTTGCATTTCTTTTACATTGTACGTGCGTTATCCTCTTATTTTCTTTAACCACTCTATTCCTATCATTAAATGTTTTCCACTCCTTAAAAGCTTTCTTCTTTTCTTTGACAACATTTTGTAATTCCTTATTCTACCACCAAGTGTCCTTAATTAGTTTCCTCTTCCTTTCGTTTATCCAAAAACATCCTTTGCCACGTTTCTTAAACATGTTGCCATTTCTATCCAATATTCATTCACTCCTTTTACTTCCATATTATTCGTTTCAGTCATTTTATCAAAAATACGCTTCCTAAATTCTTTTGCATACTCACCATTTTCTAACAAATACCATTTAATTTTTGTCGAGGGTCTTCATTGTTTTCATGCTATGTGAACATTTATTTTTACATCTACAGGATCGTATGGCCGATCCTATTAATTAAAAATGCAGCTCAGCGTTTGAATTATTGCTGTATTTATTTTGTCGCTAGCAATCGATTACAGAATAATATATCCACTTGTCAGTCCGTGACAGATATCTTATTTTATCGTTTTCAAAACCTGAAAGTCAGCCAGTCTATCATAAACAAAATAGAATGTGGCTGAAGTAACAACTATTTATTGTGATAAGTCGCCACATCCAATAACAATAAACGATGTTGAGCAACCAATGACTCGCCAGGCAATAACTTGCAGTCCTTCAACATTTTTATGTTATTCCTTCTTATAAGGAAGTATTCAATTTGAGTGGTGTTATTGTATGTAAATAGATGTTGTTCCCTTTTTGGAAAAAAGTATTTACTATAGCAAGGTCGAAAGCAACAGCAGCTTGAATGAAGCTCTGTCTTTCTTTATTTTTTACCCCAAAACTCCATCCTCCATGCATTCTTTCATACCTACTCATCTCCCTTTCTACATCCCCATCAAAATCACCTCTTCATTCAAAATTCATTCATCATTACAAAATCTCCCCAAAATGTCTTCTTCTTCTTCCTAACTTGGCAACCGGTCCTCTTTAATCAAGATCATTACTGCCATTATCGAGTAAATTATAGTGTCATGTGATAAGACGATTCAGTATCTTAAAAAGATGGTGGCTCCCTTGTTAGAACTGTCTAGGAAGTTTTTGTTGATCTCGGAATGAATGCTTTCAGCTTATATTTATAATCCACCTCACTTATGCACAAAAACCAAACTATATCACGCAAAACGCCAACAACATTACATAATATAGTGTCAAAAACCTAAGTAAATGAATTACAAATAAAAAACACAACATGTCACTTCAAGATCCCGCCAAAAACTCCTCCCCAAAATTTCTCAATAATCATAAACAGTGATAAAGAGTATAGATTATTTATTAATCAAACCAATATTAATCTGGCACAGACAAAAGGAAAACTTTTTGATTTTTGTGCTCTGCTGATAGCCAACTTCAATACCCGATAGGGTACTGTGAGATTTACAGTAGATGCCATTCTCTTCAATAAAATCTAGAACACAACAAGTATTAAATACTTTAGGGCTATTTTTTCTGATAGGATGCGTGAAATGGGGGACC
Source organism: Saturnia japonica (assembly GCA_033032175.1). Taxonomy (NCBI): domain Eukaryota; kingdom Metazoa; phylum Arthropoda; class Insecta; order Lepidoptera; family Saturniidae; genus Saturnia; species Saturnia japonica. The sequence continues at coordinate 5,088,448 of CM065317.1, forward strand.
TGGGTATCACCAAATTGAGTCGAACATAAATAGACAAACTACAAAAGTATAATAATTAGTAGAAAAATATTTAGGTACCTACCAAAACTAATATTTTTAATCATGGAAAGTATTTATAAATTTTCGTTTATTGGTTTCTTTTTTTTTTTTAGATCTGCCTATACTGTTAGCCTTAGGGGTCCTGAAGCCGCTGCGGCTTTTACAGCTTCACCGAACTTGGCTTTATTAGTTTAAAAAATATCGATTTTATACCTTTTTAATCCTAGAAATAATATATATCATTATAAAATCTCTCAAAAATATCGATACGTCAAATTATAATAATCGATTTATGGATATTTTTTTGACAAGCCTAGCGAAAAGTGTTTATTGAGGTGTTGTTATATGTTGATCACAAGTACGGAGGTCGCGGAATGCTGTTTATTTATTGTTTTTAATTTATTGTTAGTGCTTCCAACAAAAAATTCCACACGAAGGTAAGTGCATTTCTATAAATGCTGTTTATCCATTTTTCTGCACCAATACAAAACTGTGGTAAAGTAGGAATACCACATCTGTTTTTATATTATATTATTACGCATTTTAGATCTTGTACATCGCACAATATGACTATAGTGCGCTTTGGTGCTCCCGGCCTATTTACTGCGTGGGGGTATGCAGGTATCGTTTACATGCGGATCTAAAAATGTGACAAGACGCATAACTGCGGCGCTCCTTCTAAATATGGAACGGGTGTTAGTCAACGTTAGTGTTGTCCTGGTTAGGTATCATCAATCGTTCCTCCGGTTATATAATGGCCCTTCGGAAAGGCACGTGCAGTGCGCCGTGCACGCGGTTCCACGTCGAAAGTTGCACGACTACGTACGAGGCGACGCGTCCGCGCACGCGGTCAGTCGCGCTGCACGGAACACCAGTTTCCTAGCAACATGTTGTTGACGCCGCTGTTGAAGTAATGAACACAAAAACACATGGTTACCAGGTGTTACATCACACTTTCTGTGGCATCGCGACTGGTTTCCTCTGCTTACGTTGCTAGAGCCTACCTACCATAACATATTTGACCAGATAGATAGCAGAGGATTTATTACTTCTTTGACCTTTAACCTTTCCATGTTGACAATTGTAAGTACATTATACAATAAACACAATCACCAACCTTTTTGTTAAATAATGACAATAAAATCTAGATGATTTGCTAAAATGTCTCTGTAAACCCTGAAATGCTGCATTCTATAAATAGTACAAAGACCTTTGTGTGACCTATATTTCACTTGACACTTCCTATAGGATTTCTAAATTTAATTGTCACCTAGAGATAGATAATATTATACTTTTTTACATATTAAAAAACTAGCTTTTTGTAAATTGAAATATATAAGTTGGCTTTTAAATATAATTCCGATGTAAAAAAATATTTTCTGAAGTGTGTAAATTTTTCATTTATTAATTTTGAACATAGTTAAACCGAAAGGACTCAACAAACATACACTTTAACATAATAACTCACTTTTGAGTTATTGATGTTTAAAGTTCATATGTATGTTATTTTATTATGCTTTGTAGAAATTTATATTTTGCTTTTTTCCTTTGAAGGAAATATATTTAAAACTATCCAAAAGGTTTGAATCTATTTAGCTTTCTTTTTAATGGACCTGTTTCAATAAAAATTAATTTATAACAAAGGATTCAAACAGATTAGATCATTATAGTAAATTTAAATATTATCCTCATGATATGTGTGGGTTAGTTCCCATTCCACTAAATATAAAATTCTCTTGTCTCTTTCACAGATATTCTTTGCTGAATGCGAGATCTTACCTAAAAGACCCTCTTGGCATTAATAACTTATTTTTAACCGAATTGTGGATTGAGTCCTTTCTGCTTAACTACGTCCAATTGGTCTTATGTATTATGCGAAATTATCGTAAACAAAATTTAAATATACCATAGGATTCATAAAAATGCTTCAATGTTCAAATGAAGTTAAAAAAAACTACTATATTTCAATTAAGTCCCCTGTAATTATTACATGATTATGCTTATTGCTTATGGGTTATATGTACTTATTTAATATCTTTTATATTTCCTTTTCCTTTTGATTTAAGTATCCTCATTGAGATTTTGATATAAAAGTCAGTATATACAAAGATATCACACAGAAAAAAGTAGATACAACTGCATAAGTAGCTATCAATAGAAGATTCCACAATCTACCTAAATGATAAGTTACAAGCTAAATTGTGATAAGTTTTAGACTTCCATGACAAGCGGAATTTAAAGTACAATGAAATGTATACATTGATAATGATTAACATTATTGTAAAGTTTTGTTAACTATCAAAATATTTCAATATACTGAAGATTTAAAAACTAAGAACATGTCTTAATTTAATTAAAAATAATATTTCCAATACTAGTTGTTTTGGAAATGTTTGTTGTTATTCTATTATTTATAATTATTTGCTATTATGTTTAAAAATTATTACAATACTAGCTGTGCCCGTGGCTTCGTTCACATGGACTACAAATGCCCATGCAAATCTAGCTCCCCCACTCTCGGCTATTTTAAATACAAACATGCTTATTGTGGGTGATCATTACAAGATAAATGTATACTCTCCTGGACCTTTGTGTAAGTCTTTTTAATGCCTACAATTATGTAGTACATTAATTTGCTATATCCCTTATGGTTTACTCAGCATAAGCCATTTAAATGCCCAAATTGATTCACCATGACCAATTTTTTTTTATTTTTGCTGAACCCTAATTCTTTTTCTAAAATAAAAGTAGCCTAAGTTACTCCCTATATCATCAGCTATCTATCAGTGAAAGTCCTGTGAAATTCAGTCCAACCGTTTTAGAGATTACCTGGAACAAACAGGCACAAAAAATTTTAAAAATGGGCTTTTTGTTATAGGTATTGTATATATACTTTCATATGCATTTAGTAAAAAACTGATATTTTGACATTACAAACAGACACTTCAATTTTATTAATTGTATAGATATAGATAATGGTAACATTTATATCTAAAATCTATTTGTAGATATTATGTGTAGTAAACTATCCAGAAATTAATCCTCTCAAATTTGATGGATTTTTAGCTCCTCTAAAGTGCATTAAATTATCATAAACATTTATTTTAATTAATTTTTATAATCAAAAGTTTGTCTCATCTTCTTTAATTTTCATTTCTATTGCATAAAGACTTCTAAAGCTAGACTTTTTTGAAATAATCAATATCCAGTTTATTGAATTATATGATTAAAGAGATTATGAATGAAATCTATTAGCAGACTAGATGATTAAACATTGAATGTAATAGAAAATATGATCATTGATAAAATTACCTGACTGCGAAAAAGGAGAGTTGTGCTATTCAAGCGGTTGTATGTATTGTCTATTTCTTCACCACACTTTGTAGCTTAAAGGACGTTGGAGTTTAGTATACAAGGTGTCCTTAAGTTCGTCTTAATTGTGGGGGTGCCATAGGCTATATAATATTTAAATAAAGTATCTGGGATTAAAATAAAAATATGTTTTTATTCAAGTATTTTTGTTACAATCGGGTTTTTTGTTTCCTTTTTAATGATTTGTATATTATTTATATATTTACCCAATAAGCAGCATTTGGAAGACATTGTTTAAAATGAGAGTAGAGTTTTTGTGATACTAATTCTCTGAGAGTAATTCTATTTTATTATAGATTCTCCTTGTAACAATAAATCCAGTATTAACTAGATTCATGATTAGCATTAAATTTTCAATATGGTAATTATTCAATGCAAGCATATGACCAAATTTTTAGTTCATTTTTCTACAATTTTGTATAATCTTATTACAAAGATAAGACAACATATGTATTAAAAACCAGTTACTACGTTAAGGCCTACCAAGGTCATGATCAATCTGTAAGTTATGTGTATTTTTGTTTTAATAACATTTAATTTAGTAAAAATACTAGTTTTTACCCGCTTATAATTTAAAAGACACTAAAATTAGCCTATGTGTTAATCCAGGGTATCAGCTACCTCCACACAAAATTTCATCAAAATTGATCCAGCCGTTAGAGAGTGAAGAAGTAACAAACATATAAACACACTCACAAACTCTCGCCTTTATAATATTATTATAGGTAGGATAAACAATACTAAAAGGATTTCACGGCAGTTGAGTATTTTCTATTGCTTTCCTGGCTATGGTCGAACAAGTTCGTGTGCGACTGTCCCATGTGAGAGATGTTGGTTGAACAAGGTAGCACAACAATATTCTTGAAATAATTGTCTTAAGCCATTGGATAGATAGACACGCGCTAGGGCTGCCCTCAAATTGTATATTTTGGGTTACCTACTTATGTATATTATGATAAAGCTATATTAAAATGTCATTATTATTTTGTAAGTTTGAATTTATATTAATTCTTCTTGGGTTTTATTTCTAGTTTGTAAAATGACTGTGAGGTGGTAAGAAGGGAATGTACATTTTTTAAAGATTTTTATTAAATTTAGAAAGTAATTAATAAAATATTTCGTCATTAGTTATAAATTGCGTAAACGCAATTATTGATTTCATTACGGTCGTTTGTATGGAGACGACACTGTTTACTTCAGTGTACTGTGACTTGAGCGCCTACGTCACGCAATTGCACGCGCTTCCCTTTCCCCTCTACATTACTCGCCCCCTGTATCGTCTGCGGAAACTTGGACGGTCGCGCACGAACTTGTACGACTAGAGCTACCACGCTCGAATTGAAAATCTGCCACCATGCATCTGTAGATGTTTTCCGGCAGTTCCACTTGAGAGCTAGTCTTCTCTCTACGCTTACGCACATGGGCACTTGGTGAGACTGTGGGCAAGCGCTTTATCTGATAACACTCATTAATTTCATTTGAGAGCACAACTGCATACACATTCTTTCAGTATTTTTTCATGCTTTGGTTTGTGTTAAATCTTACTAAACTTATTTAACTCCTTAAATATATTAAGACGGTGGAAAAGTGTTTTCGCTTATCGTAGGTATCTAATTGTTATAAAATTTCTTTGGCTTTACTATTTGTATCTGGCTGGTTTTTGTAACATTAAACATAAAAAAAAAAAAAAAAAAAAGTTGTTTCCCGCTATTTTTCATTTGTTTTTCTTTCTGTAAAAATGAGTGAATCTGTTGAAGAAATTCGATACATTTTAAAATATTATTACAAAAAGGCAAAAATGCAACTCAAGAAGCGAAAAAAGTTTGTGATATTTATGGACCTAATGCAGTGTCAGTAAGAGTAGCACAAAGGTGTTTCAAACGTTTTCTTTCCGGAAATATTGATGTTAAAGATGCACCTCGCTCTAGTCGCCCTGTTACGAAAACGCCCTGTTAAAATGGACGCCATTTTTGAAAAAGTGGAGCAAGATCTTCATATCAGTAGTTACGATGTAGCTGAAGAACTGAAAATTTACCACAAAATAGTTTTAACCCATTTAAAGAAAGCTGGCTATACCAAAAAGCTCGATATTTGGGTGCCACGCGACCTCACTGAAAAAAAAACCTAATGAACCGTGTACTCATTTGCGATTCATTATTTTGACGTAATGAAACCCGAGCCTTTTTTGACAGATTGATAACTGGCGATGAGAAGTGGATCACGTACGACAAGAACGTGCAAAAAAGGTCGTGGTCTAAGGTCGGCCAGGCTTCACAGACGGTGGCTAAACCTGGGCTAACTCGAAATAAGGTGATGCTGTGTGTATGGTGAGACTGGAAGGGCATTGTTCATTATGGGCTTTTACCGCCCGGCAAATCATCGATTCGGATCTCGACTGCCAAAAAGTGATGAGATTAAAGGAAGCAGTTGAGAGAAAGCGGCCGGAATTGATCAATACTTGTTGTTAATATTCATCACTGGCGTCTATTTTTAGGAAACTTCATTAGAATTCAGAACAATAATTTACTTATGATTTTTACATCGAGAAAATTCTATATTACACATGACTTATGTTTATAGTCCGATCGAAAGGGCTCCCTAGTGGCAGCGTTCACATTGTTTTTCTATTTTTGCATCATTGCTTGCTATAGGGATAGGGACTTTTTTATAAAGTAGGCAAGGAATATGGTACACATATTAGGCATTACATAAAACAAAAATAAAACCGTTTCTGTCTTCTTACTCTATTCATCAGCCAATGTAAAGTTACGATTAATAATTATGTGTAATGTTAGCAACTGTAATATTTTTATTATTATTTAACTCACCCTAACACTCCACCATGCAGGCGATTCGTCAAATTAGCCTTTGAGGATAAGATTTGGAACTCACGAAATAGCAAATGCTTTAAAATTAAATATAGGACGATATGTTTATGTCCTACAAGCGTGCCAATCTGAAACCAAAACAAATAATAATAACAAGTAATTTATTTGTGTAATTTGTTATGATGTCACTGTTTCCTCGTACAGTGATGACTGGTTTACGAGCAATGATGTGCCGGATCCATAAATCTGTGGATCCGCGGACACGGTTACGGACCTCAACCTTCGTATTTCATTTGTTTGCAGTAGGCGCGTGTGACCTTGGACCGTTATTTAATGAACCCTTTACGTAAGTGAATTTATGAGACATGTTTAAACTCACACTACGATAAATTTTAGTGTGACAAAGGACAGCGTAGGGTACTTACTACGCCAGTTAGATCGGTGAATTTAATTTTAAATACAAGTAGGAATGTTTTATGGTATATTTTATTTTTGTAAAATCAATTTAAAAAACTCGAAAGATTTTCATTGTTGAGTTTCAAATTTCATATATGTTTGAATATAAAATATCCGTTTAATATTTACAAATAAATTACGAATATAGATATCCGGTACATCCCTATTTTCAATTCTTCAATTCAATTCTCTGCGATTTCATTCACGGGACTAATTTCAGCCTATACGGCGGAGGTCACTGTTGGTTTTGAATTGCACTGTATAATGTGCATATAGATAGATAGGTGTTTCACAGTGAACACCTGTTATGATTTGAATTTACAAGACGATTTTATTTATAACAACTCAGTATGTATACCCTGGAGTAGTGTGTTTATTAATTTCAAAATATTTCCCTGTAAATGGGTTTTTTTAATTGACACAACTCTTACGCCTCAATGCACTGTGCGTTTACTACTTATATAATTGTAATAAACATAATTGTTATTTACTACCATCATTATTAGTTACATAAGTCATTAGCATTCAAATGAAATGTATACAGGAAGGTATTCTAAATATCCAAACTGTTTTGGTCCGCACCGTTGTAGGCACCGTTTGAATACAGTTTTGTGTATAATTTAATTTAACATTGGGTCCCAAATAATACCTTAAATGATTGTTCTAAGTTTATTTATTTGTATAGATTTATGGTCCCCAGAACCCATACAAAAATTTAGTCGATGTTTTAGTTACGGACCCTTGTGATAACGCTATTTTGTAATGTGATAGTTTTGCAACAATTTATATTAAGGTGTTCACACAATTTAGGTTATGCATGCACAGTTTTGACTGCAATCGAATTATATTTACTTTTGAGTATGTGTGAGAGATAATTGTACAGTTATTCTTGTTGAGAAACTCTGTTATTCATGACCGTTGTGCTTGCATACCCTAACGTGTATACGTGCCTTAATAATATAAAAGTTGCCCGAAAGTCATTAGCCGAATTTAATATACATAGTTACTCTGCGAGGTATATTTTGTAGTAATTACTTTTGTTTTGCAATAGTGCTTGAACTTTTATATTTCAGAGTATTCATCTCGGAAAAAAAATCCTGTTCCTCTAAATATATTTTTTTGCTTTATTCACAGCGGTCTGTTTTCTTTTCTGTGTTTATTCACTTTGGTACTGTTAACTTATGCTAAGCTTCCGATAAATTCGTTTTATAGCAATCTGAATTTAAAAAAATAGGAAAATGTTCACTTTCGGAATTAGTACAATTAGACATGTATAAACTATTTTATTGAGTTTATACGTTGAAGATCAACTTTTTATAGTGGCATCTAACCCTAACTGTATATTGGATCTCCCTTCCTTGCTTAAATTGGTTTAAAATGGAATTTGTTAAAAAATCTTTGGTTAGCAATTTGAACTAAACGTCAAATTATAACATAAATGCATCATCGTCTCTTGGGCTTTCACGTCAATAAAATGTGTTCAAACAGCGCGATGAAAACCTCTCGCTTCACAGACGCTACATCGCCTGAAACGCAAAGAAGCGAAAGCTTTGCTACACCACCCTCTCAGTCTTACAAAATAAACTCTACTTGCATCTAACGTGGGCTCTGTCTCAAGATTTTATTTTAGAAAGTAGTATAATAAAACGTATATTTGGCATTCTATTTTGTTTACATGAATAATTGAGTGCGAATTGACTAATCACCGTTACGTTATTGCACCAAAAGCGGTATCTTACAGTCCTTTTTCTAAAAATTATTTTCTTCCCTGCGATATTAATATTGTTTCTACCAGTTTAATCGGCAAGCCCATAATGTGCCCAAATCTATTTTAACTTAGCACCCTAGTGCGTATTTACAGGACTCTGTTGCGTCACGATTTAAAATCCTATATCGTCCTCATCTCAAATTGCTCAGCTGTTTTTATGTCGGCTGGTCACTCTTGGCGGCTATTCTGATAATGAAGTTTTTGTCAGAATGAATGAGATGAAAGTAGAGGTCTTCGTTGGTCCTGCGGCGATAGGTACTAGAGGGTCCGGTTAACCATCTTATAAAGTTTTATTTTTGCAACAATATCCTCATTTTTTAAATTTATATTTAATTTAATATATATTTTTATTTATTTATAGTGCATAAATGAAGTCGAAAATTATGCGTTAAATTTGCGTATTTAGAAGAGTTAATTACTTTATAGTAATTTATCCTTCTACTGTTTGCCCAAAGATAAAGCTTGTTTACGTGTTTTATCAATACCATTTTACGAATATTACTATACAAATATTGTATTTATTACACGTACAGATTAATATATCTTATCATTTCCTAGTGTTACTTAATTTAAATGTAAAAAAATGTGAAATATAACCTAGTAGATTAGTAGTACTGTACTGTAATCGCGAAAAGAAACATACACAGTAGCGTGAATTAGAACGCTACTTTACACTTAACTTTACAGAACCATAATAGGCGACGGTAACTAAAGTAATGTATTGCGTGTTATTTAAACGATATATCGCCCTGTTGAACGGTTATCCTGCCGATTAGTAAAGACGCTACACGGTGTGACGTGAGACGCGACGCCAGCACGCCGCGCCACCGCTACTCTCTGCCACACTCTGGCTTCTTGACTATGCCAAGGTCACGAGATTATTATGCGATCGTGTCACTACGTCTTCGCGATAAATTACAGCGAAGATAAAATTGTATTTTCTTTTAGCGTCCCGTATTCGTTTCGTAAAAGCGTGTAATGACGATTTTCATGTCTTTATGATTGTTTAATTAACACGTTTATCGGTACATTTATGAATCGTGATTCGATTTAGGTCGGTGACACCGTTTATGTATTTTTATTAAATTTAAATTTGTTTTGAATGTTCTGAGGATATATATAGCAATGATAATAGTGATAGAATACACGTTTATGAAAAATGTACCTAATATTAAATTGCTTAAGCAGTTAAGCAGGACACGTGACGGGATCAAATGTACCTATGTCCCGTTATTTAATAATATTCAGTTTGGTACGAAAAGAACGACTGTCAATTGAGCTATACATTTACGACGATTCTTGAATAGTTTGCAACATTGAAAAGCTTTCTATGAGAACACACGGCAAGTCGTGTACAGTGCTGCCAATTGGCAGGTAATTACTAAAGAACTTTTCAATTCAATAGCCGCTTTTGGGATAATCTGCTAATGGTTGACGGACAAAAGCGGGTATTTTGAAGTTATTGATCGGGTAAACCAACGACTAATCTGGAGAAAGGATCCTAAGGTATCGTATGTATTACAAAAAATATAAACCAATCAATCAATTTGTGGACACAGTAGAATATTTAGGGTAGGTACAGTGTTCGATCTCAAGCTGAAGTCGAAAAACTTATATGCTGACAAACTAATTTTTTCGATGTCACTGATTGGGGTATAAAAATACCTTTACTTATAGTGCTTTTGTTTAGATAATTGTTCAAAGTAAAGATTCTATTTAACTATGTAATTATCGCGTAAATAAATATTGCGAAACATACTACGCACTTAGAATGTGTTAGCATTGTTTTAATTTGCGGCAAATAATTTACAGAAACTCTGTAAAAGACACACATAAAGTATCACATTGTATGTAATAAGATAAAAAAGGCGAAAAAAAGCGTTTTAAAAACATTATATTGTTTGGGTACCTACGTTTATACCTACTTTATTTTACACCAACTACAGCGATAAGAAGCGTGAAGATAAAGATAAAATGTGTCGCGCACCTAGAAAGCAAAGTCTGAATCTAGGGCACACAACGATATAGAAGAGTACCTACGTAGGTATTGCAGATGCTCCCTCCCCTCTCTCCCACTTGATTCCACGTTTGGTGCAACGCTTTCATTTCAGACTATTATGGGAACGTTTGCTAATTACTTAAAATCTTTTTTAATGCCTAATTACGCGGCTTAAATAACAAGAGACTGCGAGCGAAGTGAAATATATTTAAGCGGTTTTTACCGCATTAAAACTTGTACTGAATGTTGTAGTACTATGTTTCTGAATGCAATAAGATCGTACATACACTTTTGGTGGGATCCTAAATTTATTGGAGTACAGAAAAAGTAACTATATTTTCCGAGGAAGTTTTCTTTGACAGTTCTTCACCTAACTCATAAATGCTAAATTAGATGTAGGACAATTTATGGCTTTTGTAAATTATTGTTAAACTGCGTCGTGGTTAACTTAAAAAAAAAAACAATAATTACGATGCAATCAATCAGAGATAATTTCTAGATAATTAGGAATTATATTATTTACTGTTAATTTAATGTACTTACTAGAAACATTTTTTTTTGCTTGGTTTTGCTTGAATTAAAGTTATAAGTAATTAAGAACAGCCCGTGACTTCGTTCGCGTTAATATCAATATAACATGTAATAAGAATAAAAAATAAACATATGTAGCTTTGTTCCACTTTTTTAACCACGTTCCTCATTATGATTGCAAATATCCCGGAAATTCGTGCATTAAAGATGGCAACCCTAATTCAGAGTATCAAAAAACTTGTTTTAATAAAGCGAAAAGAGTGAATCATAATTTTTTACGAACAAAATAATAATATAATTATCCAAGTACATTCAGGACAAAGCATTGAAGTTAGTTTTTTTTTCTGTATCCCATGTTGTCATTAAGTATATTATTTTAAGCAATGTAAGTAGGTCCGGTGAACTTCTTTAGGAGTGCAATTACGAAGTAATTGCTTTGTTTTTGTTATTTATAGTTTTTTTTTTTAACAGAAAATTTACATTAAACATAGGAGATACCTGCATATATATCTACATAAATAAAATGATTGAGGTTTGCCGTTGTACGCGCACCTGGCGAAAACTAGTGGTCAGATTTTGATCGTTTTTTGTTTTACTTCTTACGTACTACATAGGTCCTTATCAAAAACAAAATTTAACACGATATCTTCATAAACAATAATTCTGTAGTCCACGCGAGTCAAGCCACGGGCACAGCTAATACTCAAATAAAACGAGGGTAGAAATTACTAGAATAGCCTTGAACTATACGACCTTGTTTAAAGAAGGGGAAGTGTTCTATTTTTAGACATTGTTAGATTGATTATGTAATCAGAGCGATAAGCTTTGAATGTGTGTGCGAATTGCAATGTCTTTTATTACATATGAACACATACTCAAAATCCAGAGTACATTCTGGACTTTTCCAGATATTTCGAGGATAGTGAATTTCTTTTAACTCAAGTCGTAACAATACGATTAAATTATAGTGACTATCTTTTATATCTAGATGGCGCCAATGCGTGGAGAACGCGGCGGCTCGCCGGCTCGTGGGGCACGTGCTTCCTTACCGTTGCCTCGTCGGCTCATCCGGCAGATTGCGAGGCACGTGGCTTCCAGCGGCCGCTCCCTGCGCCGCTTGGAAGTCTCCGGTCGCGTCATAGACAACTTTGACGACATCGATGATGCCTCAGATGATTCTGACATGGAAGTGCCACAACCTGCGTAAGTACTACAACAATCATATTAATGAAGCGTAATGAAAATTAGATGTAATTGATGAAATCTTGTTAGGATTTTGTTGATTCACTGTATAACTTATATGCCTTACTTATTACCTTGACTAATATTTGGAGAGGTAGGGCATAAATTCCTTTGTAGATTTCTCTTTACTCGGGCAGCCCATAACATAACATAGTATCAAGCCTGTGTCCTCGAAGAGTTAGGCAGAGGTGTACTAATGTACACCCACAGTTCGCCTGATATGTTTTTAGATCCCATTTAATAAGGGGCGAGCCTATTGCCATTATTCGGGCACAAAGGAAAACTCCGAGCTGCTACTGAGAATTTCATAGAAAACCCTAATAACACTTTGCTCGACCTGGAAATCGAACCCAGGACCTCGAGCATAGCAGTCCCGCATAGGACCACTAGGCTAATGAGGCAGTGGAAATACCTCCACCATATAGAAGATAGCTGTAAAATAAGGTTGTATTATGTTCCTCGGGCTCCTTGGGGTAGGGGGTTCATGGTCGGCTACGGTAGCAGTTTACCATCCGGCAGGCTGTATGCTTTTTTGCCACCTTTGTAGTACAAAAAAAAATGCAACTCCTAAGTTGTCATATAGCTATTATAATATTCCTTTTTATATTTTACTGAAGTGATACAATATCCAATTGACTGCATAACAGTGTCATTATATTTGTACATCCTTTATGCCTTGTTTAGAATGGCGAGACAGTGCTCTCGGCAGAGTAAATGACCGAGACAGTCACTCGGACCCAATTTTACTTAATAAGCCGAGTAGTACCCAACAGCCAAACCGCACACTGTCTTGCTAACCCACTCGGTAGGTCTTGCTCGCCGCTCGGTACTCGATTCACGGTTCAGTATTTGTTTATGATCTATTGTCCCGCTAGTATATAGCTAGTCTCTGTAATGCATTGAATCTGAACTGTCTACTGACTCGGTGCAAAGTTAGATAATACGTGTAAACACTTACTTGCCAGTATCACTCTCTCGGGCTAAGATCACATTTATCTTTCTGAAACTGTCGCATACCGGAAATTTCAAGGTAACAATAAAATCAGGCCCGAAGTTATATTTTGTTAATCGGGATTACGATTGTTATCTACATATTCTACTAGTATTTCGACGTGAACATCAATCAATGCCAAGTCGGTTACGTGTGATAATTTATACGTTATCTTTTTGCTAGGTTAGTGGGTAAGACAAACGTGTTTTATTATAACAATTCTATGTAAGGATTATCGTTATTGTTATTATTTGGAAATAAAAAATTTATGCTCCATAGAAAAAATTATGACGTCATTTTTTTTATATAACTAGAATGGCAATCAAGCGTATGGCCCACCTGATGGTTAGTGATTATCGAAGCCTATGGAGGCCTGTTACACCAAAGCTATCAGTAGCGCATGGCTGACTTTGAACGTCCCTCTTCCAATGAGGTCTGGAAACCTCTCGCCGCAGGAATAGATAGGAATAGTTATTTAGCTACGATCTTCCGTAGGGTGAAGGTGTTTCACTAATAGGGCTGCCCTAAGTAAAGATAAATTTCTGAAGAGATTTATCTGTACCCACTCCTTAAGATATATTGTGCTATGCCTCTGTAATTATATGCGGCACTGGTAATACAAATTTTATATAGACATCAATAAAAATACCTACACAATATGAAATAATTATTCAGTAATAGCATTATAATTAAAAATTGCCTATACTAATAACATACATGGGAATATATTTGATGACCATAAAAGGGAATCTATAAGGGAGCATCCCTTTATTACGTGAGCTAAAAATCGGGGGAAAGGTCTGCAAAAATCTCACCAATAAAAATCTTTTATTTTAGTATACGATATTCCATTTATATAAATAATTTTATATTCAATATTGTAATAATCTAGGATTCCCATAGACAATATTAGTATAGACGCGTAGGTTTATAATGTCATGAAAAAAGTGAGTATAAAAAATTTTAGTTTGGTAATTGTTTACATAAACATTTAACAACCTTTTGAAGGTTGGCAGCCCATCAAGTAACCTTAGTCAAGGTTTGTTATTACTAATTGTTGTTAGAACTCCTTATTACGTTATTTCCTATTTGTTAATCAATTTCAGCTCATCGATCGACTGTATGATCTATTAATATAAATTCTAGATAATTCATAACTTTTACCTTTATAGTAAGAACGGAAATTTTTCGTTTTTTAAATTAAATCTTTGTTTTTTTTTTACATTAATTATTACAAAATAACTATTTAATATTATTAAAACAAAATAGAAACATAATTTCATAATATATTTCAATAGACATTTATTGTTCAAACATTCTTGTATTTATTTTAAAGTGGCGTACCGTAGAACAGCGGTGTCTAAACTTTTGAAACTACGATACAGTCAAATTATTTTATCTTACAATGATAATAATTTGAAGACAAGTAGTACAATTTGAAACCAGAATAAAATATCTTTTATTTTAATTTTTGCACTATATCAAAATAATATATTGTGATATAGTGATGAACAGTGGAATTGAAAATTGATTTACCGATCTTTGCCGTAAGATATTTTAGTGAATACGAAACAGTGAAAACATGACACGTCTTATCTCAAAAAAGTACACCACTCGTATGATAAGCCTTCTGTTAGGTATGTTTTACATTTTTAATGGTGATTTATGTAAATATTTATTTAATTGAATGAGTCAAATAAGCATATATTATTTTAATATGTTTTATGTTACATATATGGATTGCTTGCATTGTTCTGTAGAGAGACTTTTTGCTCTATTCTGAAAAGAAAATTTTATTTTTAAGATTGTGTATTTTGTCATAATACAGACATGACTAACTACCCCATGAATCAGTAATTATAATTATAGTTGAAACCTAAATAATTCTGTAGGTTTTAAACTCTATTTCGGTAAATTTGGCCATTTTGACAAGTAAGCACTGAGGCGACGTATTTCTAATATGTATGTACTGACAGTTACCAATCCGATATTTTGCCCATAGAAAATTTAATATATTATCTAATTTTATTAAAGTTGATAATATTCAATTGCAATAGCGTTATTGTATTATAATTACAATAAAATATTTATGATAAATTTTATATGAAATAGTTATTTTTATAGTCCGTACAATATTTTGCACTAGTTCTGTTCTATTTAATAATTCTTAGTTGCGTTGCGAAGCGTTTGACGACCAAACTCCATTTTTAATGTTCAATAAGCTTTAACGAAATAGTAAATTAAAATTACAGACCGACTAAAGTTATATTTCTTAATGTGTACAATAAAGCCCCCTTTGGGCGCTAGAAGTAAAAAAGTTCAGAGAAAATTAGGGGGCATTGAAATGAAAAATCATGTTTTCTTGAGACACTGGCAGTTCTACAGAATTAAATCTCCCGTATTTCAAACTTCTGAAATAACTACTATAATTGCATCATTGATTTTTTTTTTTATTGAATTTTTCCTTATCCTTGCTCTGTTTTTATTTTATTTATCATGTATTTCAAAACTCGTATGCAAGCATTTGTTTGTTAACCCTTATTTCTTTGGGGTGCTAGAAATGTTTTATTCGCAAAATGGGCTAAATAAGTTTGGGAATCTATGGACTATCTAATTATGTAAAATATATTTCGTAAGAAGGTTTGATTACTACGATATTGATAAAAAGTAAATCTTAATTACGCTAAGAGTTAATTAGGAAACAACAAATGACACTTTTTTTGACGTTAAATTTCCCGTCAGTGTGGCGTGCGGTGGCAATGCAGGTAACCTACCACCGGCGGACCACGACGACGACCTCACTAGCCTGAGTTGGCTCCAAGACAGAAACTTACTTAGAGGTACTTTCATTTGATACCACTATCTCTTAGGTAATCAACATTTAGTTTACCAAGGTCTTACCGAAAATTATGAAAACGTTAAACAAAAACTTACGTAGAAGAACATGAGGTGATAGACGATACATTAATAAAAAATAAATTGTGTATTTTTATGTACTCACACAAGAAGCTATAATTCTTTGGCATAAAAAAAGTAACTACGAAAATTTAATCCCACGTAAGTATCAACATGATGACGTCATATGCCAACTATAATAACGTAAATTCGTTTTACAAACTCTTTAGAATTGTGTAAATATTATCTTCAGTTTAAATAAACGTTATTATCATTGATGGCTTGAATTTGATCATGTCTCACATCTGTCACACGATGGGCACACAGTTCTCAATTTCACCCTCTACCAAGTAAGATAAAAGAAGTATAACTTTAAAAAGTTGTACAATATAATCGATATGGTACAATTTTTAATATATAACTATAAATATAAATGCTTCGATATTATATTGTTCCAATACTGACCAGGGCATAAAATTTTATTTATTATAGGTGCCTTGATACCATATAAAAATTCTAATGAAAAGCTTAGTGTAAAGCCAAAATAGATGCCCTAGTGGTTAGGCGCCTCGTTTTCAAAAATCTAACTTCTATAATCATAACATAGAATTAATATATTAAATAGGGAGTGCAGGTTCCAAATACCTCAATTCCCCACAAGCCGTCGTGAGGAAAAAATGCGTCTCTCTTGTGCGTGTGATTATCAAATCAATTAGTTTCAAATTTTCATACTTAAGTATTTTTTGATCCATAACTATGTAAGTAGTAATAAAATCCGTTCTGTTTATTATATCGTTATACTGATTCATTAAATGTACATGTAGGTGTCAGTAGTAGTTATTTTATATTTATTTTAGTTAAAAAATAATAAGCATCTATCTATATCAAAAAGGATAGTCGCTTCGATAGGGTAATGAGGCTAATTATCAGTTGGCCAATTAATGGAGTTGCAAACTTTAAACTAGTATAATTGGCATTTAGCATTGTTTCATTGTTGTTATTTGTGATAGACTTGAACAGATTCTTGATAGCTTAGTAGAAAAAGAAACCCCATTAAAAATTATAGTCCAAGTATCACCAATATCAAACAACAAAATTGAACACTGTTCACCTAATAATTACTATAATCCACGACCACAGGCATCTATCCTTCATAGCATTTTGTGAGGCGTCTATCCTCAAAACAATAGTTCTGCAAAAACTCCAAATTCTGCAAGTAATATTCATCAGGTCAACAAAAAGAAATCGTAATTCGTAATAAAATAAACGAACTACACTCAGGACATATTTAGAGAAACGCAATAAAAAAGGAGCATTTTAAAGTGATATCAGTTATTTTTGTTAAGTTTTTAAAATTCGTCGAATAGAATCAATTAATTAAATTTTGGACACAAAAAAGTTCTAAATGAAAAAAGAAAACAAATGAAAATTGAATATAGTGTTAATCCTCAATGAAGGGCAAAAGGCATCACAATCTGCTCTAAAATGTCTTACCGCAGTCAGGGACCCATTTCGTACGATGTGTAGCTTCGTACGTGCTCCTAAGCAAATATCACCTCATACCATTACTGATCCTCCACCATAAGGCTCGCTTCCAACAATGTTATACACAGCGTATCTTTCTCCGGATCGTCTCCATATTTTGGCCCTTCCATCATCTGACTTAAGACAGGACCTGGACACCATCAGTAAAGAGTACTTTTCCCGAAGCGTCATAATCCTAATTTCGGTGCGAACAAGCAAAGTTGGACCCAGGTACTCGATGACCTGCGGTGAGCACCTTTGCCTCTGGCGGGCAAGTACGCCCCTATACCAGCCACCTTAAATCTTCTTCTAATCGTTGTTGTGCTAACTGTCACTTGTCGAACTTCCTGCAGCTTGTTTCGTATCTCGAAAGAAATCGAAGTTCGGTTCCTGAGGACACTGCTTACAATAAATCTGTTGTCCCTCTCTGTTGTTACTCTTTTACGTCTCCAGTCTGCCAGTATCGTTTAACACTGCGAAAAATCACATATTTGGGCACACGTAATGTTTGAGCTCTTCATTGTAAGTGTAACCATTTTCAATCAAAGTTACAGCTTTTAGACACCTGAGCAACACTGAGATCCGGCATTATCACTCAAACTTATCAAATGATGTTCCCTTCACTTGATAATAATATTTTTTTGTCAAAAAACATAAATAATGTTAGATTTGTTAAAAACAATAAAAACCTGCAGAATTTCCATAAACTACGTAATCAAAGAAATTAACAGATAGCCTAAAAATAAATGAAAGTTGTGAAAAAAATTTATTCAAAATCTTCCTTTTTTAAATTACATAATATTGGTATTTATGACCAGTATGAAATAGGAAAATATTTTCTGTTATTCTACCTTTTTATTACGTTCCTCTAAATATGTCCATGAGTGAATATTCATAGGAATTATTCATGGTAAATTAATAATATTCAAATTAGGAGGCCTTTTAATAAGTGGGGCATCTATCCCGGTTTTACCCTACTTATGTGATTTATGTAATTTAAGCAAGGAAGTTAATGAAATTTTTGATGTATAATTTTATATCGATTTTTTCAGGTATAAATTTAACAAAAGGTGACGTGGAAGATAATAAAATAATTGGAAGTCAAGTAATTGTGAAGGTGAGTGTAGTCAGCGAATATTATTAATACGATTATAATAAGTGTCAATTTAACACATTTCCTACTGTTTTCGGACAAAAGTCAAAATAATGACAACCCTGCTAAATAAAAACTACTTTAGCGTGATGAGTGATGACATTTCATGACACTTGAAACTTTTATTTAATACACTTATTAGGACCACAGATAATAATTGTCAATAGATGTCCAAAGGTTAAAAAACCCCCGACACATAGACCTTTTCATTGAGACTATTAAAATGAACCCAAACACGATATCTCTGCTGTAAGTTGGTGAAAATCATAGTGCAAGGAGGACGAACAACAGTATCTTGTAGATTCTAGATGATGCTGCAGCATCAGGTCAGGTTGCCTTATTCATTTAATATCGTTGAAGTAACAGAATACCAAATTTTGACCCGATCAAACCTGTAGATGATGCTCACATCTATTTATCAACACGAAAAGATCTGATAATCTTCAAAGGCTGAACAGATTTTCTTGAAGCATAGACGATCACGTTAAAGTCACCTTTCAAACAAAAATGAATTAGATCAAAATTTGTTCAGCGGTTTAGGAGCTCGTAAGGTCTGTTATACCGTGCATATTTTTCCATGAAATGATTCGCTTGCGTGGATGTGCCTGATAGAATAACCGCTCTGAAAACCTGCTTGAACGACGGGCTGGATTCGCTGAGTTGGTGATAATATGATCGGTTGATAATTTACAAAATATTTTTAACAGTTAATCCTTACAAACAAATGTTTTATTTAAAAACAATATTTTTTTTTTAAAACGCGTAACAGTAGGTTAGTGCCTGAAATATTTTGTACAAAAAAAATTACTTCTATGCTTGTATAAGTTACACATGCATGGCCCCTTAATTATCAATACTTAAGCCCAAGTTTTATTTTCTCTTCAATTATTATAATAGATCCTTTTAAGTTAATAGGTCAACAAATATCAACGCAAAAAAAATTGAACTATAAACAGCGGATCGAATGAAACTAAATTAAATATAATTGCTGACACAATTCACTCTTGTGTAATTGTGTCATGGTAGTTTTTTACTCTAAGTAGTTATAATTAGCACCAACAACAATTGTACATAAGCCCGTGACTATCCACTTATCATAAAATGAAACTGAAAGCTGATTTACGGCATCACAGAGACGACTTTCCAAGTTCTATTAACTTCAAAGGAATGTTCAGAATTATGCGAGGATCTTAGGAAACAATTGTTTACCTTACGTGACGTTGCTTTTGTTACGCAAAATCTCATACTTGTTACTATTACCACATTTTATTTCCTATTAGCTGGGTGGACAGACTGTGCTGCCCTTTCCAATACTCAATAACTCAACTTGGAGATCATAAAACAGATCTATTAAAACAAAAGCGAGTTTATATGTTCGGAAGTTTTCTAACTTTTGAAATTCTTCTTTCTCTAAAGACCTTAATTTTAGAATTACTAACATTAAAAAAGGTTTTGTCAAATCGATCCAGCTCTTCTCAGATGATGCGCTTACTAACGAACAGCATTTAATTTTTATTTATATAGATTTTTTACTTTGTTTTTAAAGGAGAATGCCTTGGTTATATGGAATCCGGTCTTATATTGCGTCTAAATGAATTTTGTTTATAATGTTCAAGATTTACTTTATCAATACCCGCAAATGAAGCTTTTTAAGCGAAAAACCGGGTTGCGAAGATACTTTATAAAATGTAACATAACCTAAAAACTAGGTATGCATCGATAGGTACGTAGTTTTACTGATATAGTTATCGATTTCAAAAGAGATAGAAAGATAATTAATATATTGTTTGATTGTTTCGGATTAATAATTCTAAATTAAGGGCCTTTGCACACTTTACATTTCTACCATCTGTACTATCATGATCTCGAGTTTAACCATATCGACAGTCAACATCTTGACTGAAACCGTTTCGACTGTCACCATCAATACTGTCTCGATCACGTCTCTTCCTTATCTCTTCCTTTTATTTTCTCTATGACTGGCAATGTACTATGTCGCCAATATGACAAAAATAAGTGGTCTCAAAACAAGTTTGACAACCAAGTTAGTGTGTAGTTTCTTTGGTCGTTTTTCGGACATACTTAAGAAAAAAATCAATGAACCAAAACATTAACATCTTTACGATTTTTACACCCCTAGTTACTACGATTGCGAAGCTATGCTGTCTGTGGAACATTTCTAGTCTGTGGAGTATCTTAAAATAACAATAGATAATAAATATACACTTAAAATTCCTCTAGAAAGGAATGCACCCAGGACAAATTATTTATTAATATTATTTTTAATCATGTAGATATTATATTATGTAAATATTGAGATGCGTAAATATCGTTATTATTATATGATTTTTTTTTTAATTTATTTTGATCTTGGTCAAATGTACAAAGTAGTAATTATGTAATGGTACATGTAACAGAAAGCATCGCCTACGGAAATGTCTATTGCGCGGTATGTAACAATTACATTATTTTTTTGACTTTAATTAATATTACCACCTAGAAAACTAAATTCCGGAGATAAATAGTAGTTAAAAATATGAAAAAATTTACTATTATATTATTATAGAGGCAAGAGAATATTTGTTACCGTGAATGGTCATTCTCCTTCATTTATTTTTATCTTAGAGTTTTCTTATCACACAGCAAAACCCGTGTACTAATCTCATTCATACCTCTAGTAGCGTTGATTTAGGGTTGGCACGTATCTATAATACTTGTGAACTAGACAATGATGATTACTTATTACCAGTATTACTCTTATTTCACCCTTCTACTATGTAACACACGATTTGTTATATTGAATTATTTACACAAGTGCTCGTGCTAAGTTGCTTTAAGTAATAACGCCGTTTAACTCGTGTTAATGTTTATGTGAAACGGTAATTCCTATTACCTTCTTTGGTAAGATGATGCGAACTCTCTCACGGGAATTTTCTAGCCTCATACTGGAATGAAGAACGGATATTATCTTTAAGGTTTTCCATATAAATCATAAATATTATAAAGAGTTACAAGTTCAGTTGCTTTTAAGAAATTATCTCTGGTACAAGTAATGTTCCGACGTTTGATTGTAAATAAATTAGTTTATACATTTTTTAAATTACTTTCTAAAAACTGGTTTTTAATTAATCATTTTCGTATTCTTCTCAGCAAACCCTTTCATTAGATACCCATATCATGGGGGCACTTCCCAAACAACGAACAAAAAATAACTGGTCCACATTAATAGCTATATTTAGAATGATGTCACTTAACTAACCATGCATTGCCATCCAAACTAAACGTGTTGCAAAATTTCAGCTCAAACGGTTAGTGATAATTGTTTTAAAATTCAGTTACAGTATTTGAACCATACTAATAAGCAAGTTAAATAAAAGCTTATAAAAATTGTCTGAGTGACATAAGGCTATTTTTTATTGCTTTTACGTTTTATATTGTAATTAAAGCGAAGGAAGTCGCAGGCGGTTGCTAATTAGTCATTAAAATTAACGATTCCACAAATGTTATCCGTATATATACATTTTATATATATATATATATATATATATATATATATATATATAAACGTGCCTTGTCTTTTAAATCGCAAATTTAAAAAAACACGTACTAAACACGAATGTGTTACTTGCATGGTGCCTGCTGATAAAGATGCGTTCGTAAGAAAACCGCCAAAAACGTGCTGCTCATGATAATTTAAATGTTTCCAATCTAAATATATTGTTACATCAAACTGTGATAGAAAACAAAGCAAGTCAGCTACTGGTTTAAACCATTTACACTATTATCAATATACATTATTTTACTTTACGAATGTTAAAAACCGCATCCGTTAAAAGCGATCAAAACCACATCCTACAGAGCTTACGAAATAATTATATTCCCATAGGGGTAGGTAAAATATTGTCCAGTCTACTTAGGCTTCAGCAAATTTACTTTTTAATGGATTATTACGCACACTCTCTTCAATTTTATAAGAATGCAAATGAAGCCTCACTTGACTGCATTAAAGTCAATTTACAGTCACAGTTTTCTCTAATAAGCTATTTACTCGTACAAATCATGTTTGGTGTCTAGGGCATAGAATCATTCCAAGGATTGCGTGAACCGATGTATCAACTATAATTAATGTACTGTCCGAATGACCGAACAGAGCGCGAGAAAGACAACTGCGGATCGGATTGATCATATACCTATGTATGAAATCATAATTTCGTAGGTATTCCCTCGTTTCTTCCTCCAAAACTGAATTTTAATATTTGTTTTCTAGATTTACATACGAGGGACTTTGTCTATGTTATTTGTTTGGTGGATGTTTCGTAACGGCAGTAACAATTTTAGTAATTTTAAAAAGTTATATGGACTTAACAGAGTAACATAGCACTTTAAGATATTAGATTGTATAGTATAGATTATTTGTAGTACTGCCATTATCCAGGGACAAAACACAGGGCAATACGTTTGCATGCGTTAAAAGTCGTCCGCGTTACGTAGGTACTTATTTTAAAATTAACTATTTTGAAATTTTTTATGTAGTTTAGCTTAATGCTAAGTGATGACAGGTGTTTTATCGACAGTCTGACGACAATAAACAACATTTTATGTTGAAATGACCTTACCCCATGTAGTATTATATATTATTAATCTTATTATATGCTGTTATTGTTACAAGTTTAATTAAGAATATAATTAAATTATTATTCGTTTCTTTGTTATGTGTACCCTATATATGAAGTCTAAATTGATAAATATTTGAAATATACAAAAAAAGTGGCGCGAATGGATATTTCGTCGCTTCTCTGACAAAAAAAACGCCAATTACAAGAGTATCTATCTATACAATTAATAAAATTGAAGTGTCTGTTTGTAATGTCAAAATAACAGTTTCTTACTAAATGCATATGAAAGTATTTACGATACCTATAATAAAAAGCCCATTTTTACATTTTTTGTCTGTCTGTCTCTTTGTTCCGGGTAATCTCCGAAACTGTTGGCCCGATTTTGACGGGACTTTCACTAATAGATAGCTGTTGATATAGGGAGTAACTTAGGTTGCTCTTATTTTACAAAAAGAATTAGGGTTCCGCACAAATTAAAAAAACTGGTCACAGTGAATCCATTCGGGCGCTTAAATGGCTTATGCTGAGTAAACCATAAGAGATATAACAAATTTATGTAAGTACTACATAATTGTAGGCATTAAAAAGACCTACAAAAAAGTCCGGGAGAGTAGGTATCTTCTAAGGAACACCCACAATAAGCATTGTTGTCTTTAAAATAGCCGGGAGCGGGGGAGCATTATTCGCGCGGGCATTCTGTAGTCCACGTGAGCGAAGCCACGGGCACAGCTAGTTTTTAATAAAAACAAAACCAACTCCAAGGATTTTGAAGAGTTCCCTTGTCTATCTTCAAAGTTGAAGGTCCAATGCCAATGAAATTAAAATGGGTATCCATACCCTTGAGGTATCCGCTATACAACAAATAAATAGTCTTCCAAATCGGTACATAAACAAAGAAGTTATGGCTGAACATCCATAAAAAATATATACATTCGAATTGAGTAAGCTCCCGTCTTTTGTTGAAGTCGGTTACAAAACTATCCAGCTTTTCAGTAACAATAAAAACCGAGTAACAATTATATCTACTTATTTTATTTCAAAGAAAGTATTGCACTAAATTTTTGCTATTTACGTAATCGGTTGAAATAATTCACGACGCGGTTTTAGGCGCATCGGGCTTCTAAAACTGTTTAAATTTTTGCATCTACACCTCATTAAAAAAAAATGTTCGTCGAGTTTTGCAGGCGCATCAACGATATACATATTTTCTATTTGTGCTTGTCAATGACCACGATTTTAAGTGACCAAGTATAAACTGAAAATGTTTATTGATAATACAGCCAACAATAATAAACGTAGAAAAGGGGATGGCTCTCAAATGAAGTTCTCGGAGCACACGTACACGTTCTTGGTAAATGACTTTCACCTTGCCAGATATTCCACGATGACTGGGATGTTTTGCGAACCGGTATTACCTAGTATTTTAACGTTTATAAGTGCCGTAAGGGCATGAAATTGAGTAAAGATTTTTTTAATTTATCTGGCTAGGAGACCACATGACTTAACAAGACGTAAAATATTTTTTATTATTGTTTATGTCAACAATGTCGCCTGATGTTAAGTGACAATATGGCCCACGATAGTGACACGTTAAGCCTAGTGAGGAAACTGGCTTTCAAGTGCAGCTGCCGGAACACATATAATATAGATTGCCAGGTGGGCATTATAAAATTTCCTAGTCACAATGCGATCACTGGTATCAAAGGTTTCATCACAATGTTTTCCTTCACGAAAGCTCAGCCTCATTGCAGAGATTTGAACTCCCATCGATCGGCGCGATTTCCGTACACGATACCACTGAGCCATCATTGCTTTTATGCTAATTATATAGAACTGAAAAGAAAATTGTTTGTCAACAGACAGAATCGATAACACCGCCGCCGATAGCACGGATGCCGTCCCCTCCCCGCACTCCGTGCAAAGCACCACCGTCCCCCCCGCCGGCGATGACGCACACGAAGCCCCCCTACTCGTTCTCATGCCTCATCTTTATGGCCATCGAGGCAGCCCCGGCGCGCGCTCTTCCAGTCAAAGAAATCTACGCGTGGATCATCCACCATTTCCCCTACTTCAAAAACGCGCCGCAAGGTTGGAAGAATAGCGTCCGGCATAATTTGTCATTGAACAAATGTTTTCACAAGGTGATTTTGTTTTTTTTTTTGTTTTTTTTATTTATTTATATATAGTAGGGGTAACATAACAAAATGCTTACAACTTAAAAACAGTGACGAAAACAGGGAGATCAACAAGCCCTCGCTATTCTCCACTGTCATGCTGACCTACGTAAATAGAATAGAAACGAATTAATAGGACGTGTTTTTCATTATACGCATGGTGGTCGCGAACTTATAGGGCTGTACAGGACTACTAGTTCGCTGCAGCCGTTTCCTCGTACGTTACTCGGCATGGTACACCGCGTGCGGTTGAGGTTAGCTCGGGGGTGTTCTTGATAACGAAGATTTTATTTGACACCGCAAATCAGTAAAGAATATATTTGGAAATGACTACGCTTTACCTGAGGGTGAGTAAAATGAAGGATAGAAATAGCGTGTCATTTTTTACAAACTTACGAATTTTTATAGGTACCAGTTGAAATTTGAAACTTGACGTGCCAAAACGAGTCGACGGGTATGGCTGGATGTCATCTTGTCGTTTGAGACGATATTCGGCAATATTCACTCCTATAAAAATATAAATCTATCACTTAACTATGACGCATACATTTCAAGTCTTTCGCTCACTCTTAGTTGATCTCTCACTGTGTAGCACGCTATAGTCGTTTGTGTTTTATTATGCAAATATTTATAATTAGTTAAACACTATACACTATTATACTGAATTTCATTTCATTATCTATGATTTCTGGTACATCTTATGTGAACCCTAATGTAAATCATGTGTTATATGCACTAGGTGGCAGCAGCGCCAGGACTTGGGAAAGGTTCACTCTGGACTGTAGATCCACAGCACCGCGCCTCGTTATTACAGGTAAATAACAAAATTTGTTACCTTATCCCACACTAAACTCAACTGAACTTCGCCAAGCACCACAATAGGTGTGTTCCGGCAGCTGCACTTGAGAGCCGGTCTTCACTAGGCTATTGATATTAAATAGGTAACTAGTTAATATTATTCTGAAGATAATAAACAGAACCTGTTTTCGATACGTCCATTTTTCCGGACGTCCACGTAATTTTTTTTCAAAGAGTTTTTTTTTTAATAGCAAAAAAAATTGTTTTTTATGGAATATGAGATGGATTATTTGAACTGTTTTCTTGAAATATATCTACTCATATTATCGTATAAGTGCCAATTGGTTATGGTAGAAACGGTTTAAGAGCAACAAAATGCTTGACTATGACATGCCGAGAGTAGAGCACAACATCAATAGCTTCGCGGTATGAGACGTGCAATAACTAACTTCAAAGTTAGGGTTGGTAGTGTGGAGGACTTTATTTCGTCGGTATACAAATTCTTATAAAGAACTTCTTTGTTTACGACTGAACGAGAATAATAATTAGTAATTACTAACATTAATATTAATAATTAGTAAATGTCTCGATTATGTAAATCATTCATGATCGCCCACCGCTATTTTGAATGTTTTTCAGGCATTCGGACGACAGCCGATCCCGGCGGCGCCCGCGGAGCCCGTCGCTCCGTGCAAGAACGCACCAGACCCGGCCCTGTTCCCGTTCCTGGCTCGGCGGTTGGCTGGCGAGCCGGAGCCAGGTGCTGACGAGTACCTCGCCGCGGCCACGGTCCTCGCCATGAAGTACGGACCCGCTGTGCTCGATCAGGTATATACTACTAACCTTTAAATATTATTTTAAAATGGTCAATTGATATACGATAGAAGTGGCAACGAGAGGTATACCAGGGAAATCTCTCTATAACTTAGTAAAAGACCTTGCCCTATCGAGAACTGCGATAAGCTCTATTTTAGAATGAGTATCTGAAGCTGCTCTAGCAGAACTCTGGCTTGGAAGGGAGAGTATCACGGGCGCTGATGTACGTCTTAAGCCCCCTACACGTGGGTCTCAAGTCCCGGCGACTGTTCGGAGTTCTTTCCTCTGCCACACGATGGAGCCGGCACTCGCACGGTGATTCCATGAAATGCTAGATGAAAAGTTTATCTCGTATATTGTGATACGGGAAGTCACAACTTCGTACTATTTTATAAGCATATTGCGCTCAAGTAAGAGTGTTGGATTTGGCATAATTAAAATTAATACAGAGTGCAGAAAGTTGCCATTGATTACGTTCATACTACCAGTTTCAAAACCATAATATAAATACATAGTCAATAACAACAACAATAAAAAAAATAGCCTCGCAGATTATAGCTGTCGCCGAAGAATTTTAAAGAGTTTAAAACATTGTATGTATTACTAAGACAGACTGTCCCGAATGAGTTCCGCGATGTGAATTTCGTGTAAACTCGAATTTTAAATGAATTGCGCTTGATGTTGGACCACAAGGCGACCACTAGTCTCCCTTAATTCTTTATTAAAATTAATAATTCTAAAACATTTTTAAGCTTACTTTTTAAAATAGTTTGCAAATTAAAATTAGTGGTTTCGTTTAAAAAATTATGTTAAAATAAAAACCTCAACATGATAGGTTAGATCCCGACAAAAACTCCTAATAAATTGGCTCCCGTGGATGGAATATATGCTAATTTTAAGAGTATTTGTCTTCGTAGTTGCCGCCGGCCGCCCACCTGGTGATATCGCGGTGCGCGCGCGACGAGCACTCGTACAGCGGCGGCTGCGAGGAGCGACGCACCGCCGAGGCGCTGCTCAACCTAGCCGGCGTGCGCTTCGAGCCCCCACCCGCTCCCGCTCCCAGCTAGCCCGCAGGTACCGCTCCTCCACACGCACCCTCCCCAGACACTTTATACGTTTGGTAAACGTCGCACACGTCCCAATGTGTTCACTAACAACATACCTAATCTAAATGGGATACGTAAACCATGTTATCGATATAGTTTTTTCTCCTGTCAAATTGTTGACTGATGATAACATTTTGCATATATCACTACCCTAGAGGGAGAATTAGACAATTACACTTTTCTCGAAATCGATTTTATTGCTTTATCATAAAGTGTAACGATGCGTCTTTTTGGTCTTACTCACATTCTGATATCTTCTTAATTCGTCTCAAAAATATTCTACAATATAAAGCACCAAAATTTAAGCATGTCAGAAACTCAAAAATTTGTTAATTTCTTTTTAAACATATAGAGACATAAATGAAAAGAGTGCGTTTTTTATTCCCATGGAGTAAATTGACAATCACTAATGTCAATCGTTTGTTGTGCTTCCGAATATTTTACAGTACAGTTATTTGAATCGTAAGATTTTTATTTATTAATATTAGAAATATTTTGTGTTATTCAAATACCGGATCATTTATTTATGTTTATCATTACATAATTCAGGAAACTATAAAAAGTATGTTCTATGGCGAACAACTGTAAAAATAAATCTTGAAAAAGAACGCTTTGGTTGGCTCACAAGAGATGTGAAGTTGCCTCCCGCATTTAAAGGATTCAATATTTTTGAAGAAAAAAATTACCAATAGGTATAATATTTCATACGGTTTTACAATTAGTGCCGATTGTTGACATAAACTTTTTTTTAAACACAGTTAACTAGCAACACATGAATTGTCATTTTACTCCGTGGGAATAAAAAACGCACTATAGTTTTGTTACAGGGGTAGTAACAGACTCAAAACCACTTTGCCTGAAAATAAAAAACTAAATCGGCGTATTCTCGCAAATCTGTTTTGTTAGTTAGCTCCCTCTAAGGTAGCGATGTGATATCTTTCCACTTTTACAAGAAATATTGTACGACAGGTAATCCTGGTGTCGAAATACGAATTTTGACAGATTTGGAATACGATCGTGAAAGAAACCTTTTGTTTGCTTTCATACATGTACTGGCAACGCGCCTAAAATTAACAGTACAGAAAACGAACCAAACGACCATCGGACTATATCGCAAATTATATTAACCAAATTGCGAAATACATACATAACTCATTGCATGTAAGCTGTGAGTTAGACTGATAATGTTCAACAAGCGATCTCTTTAAAGGTCCGCTGGTCAGATATGGTTACACAGATCGAGAATCGTGTGACAATGATTATAAAGATCTAGAATTAAAAAATATATATATATCTGTAAATAGAATCGATTAATAGCGACGTATCTCCGAATTTATCTAGATCGACATCTACCAAACAAAATACACGTGTCGAATTATTGTTTTATTCTTGTAAACCAATTTAATCGAAATCACAATTATTTGCGACAGAGATTATTTTCGGTTCCATTTATTTTTGTTTGATTTTTGTTTTGTTACCATAGAGTTTGATAAAAATATTTTATTAAATAAATTAAGCTTATTTTATGAAAAACATTATCGAAATATTCGTTAACATATTTCTGAAAGTTATGAATTATATAAATAAGTTATAAAAGTAGATTCTTATCTTCCCCTTTATAGAATTTTCTCGAAGAGTGTGTAACTTAACATAGAGCAAAGCTCTGTTAAATAAAAAGTAAAAGGTGATTCATTATTAGCGTTCTTAGAACATTAGAGAAGAATAAACAAAAAAAAATGTTACATGAAACTTATTTATATTCTATGTCTATCATCATAAATAAAGCATAGACAAAAGCTTACCATTCTCTAGTCCAAATATGTAAAGAACAATCCAATAAAAAAAGTGATGTACACACAGATGTCTTTATAAATTCTGCAATATTAAAGTGTATTTATATGGCTCACTGGTTATTTCACCTTATTTATTTTTGAGACGTGTTCACTAACACACAGAAGGTGATGTTGTTCATTCTAACACGCTTGACATTTCGCCTATATGTACATTTAAAAATCGTTTTGAAAGGTCAAGGTTAAAAGTGTGAACAATTTGTAAAAAAGTAGACCACAGCGCTCGTTCAAACGTTAATGCCTAGAATAATTAATAAATTTCTAAATAGTAGTTACTAATAGTGATAGATGTGATACTATTTAGTATGAAATATTATTTAAAAATAAGAATGGAAATTAGTTTAAACCGTTCTCCCCTATATGCATTTAGGTATTTTCCGAAAACTAATAGTCGATCTTACATAATAAATGTTAAGGATCTATTATTAAATATTAGTATTGTCACATTTCCGTAAATCATGTTTTGTTTTAATGCTAATGTTGCCAGATCGATAGACTAACGCTTTAAACAAATCACAGAAACGGAAATGTGGTAATTATTTTAGTAATGTTAAGCTTGTAAGTTATGATTGATATTTATTTATTTTTAGGTTTTCCGTTTCGATCAGTTTACTTTAAGAACAATTTCGATATTTAAACAAAACTCTTCTATATATAATAAGCATTATGATAGCTTACTTGTGATCTGAGTGCTACAATAGACGAAAAAAAAAACTATATTTACAGAGCTGTCAAACATTTTTTGTCTATCGAATCTTTTCTACTTTCGAAGTGATATTATATACTTCATATTATGTTAATATAGTAAACATTAGCCATAAGCGAACTATATTTTGTGTTCATAAACCTTGTGATCTAATACAATGTCAACTGCTATAAATATTATTTATAACAAACTGTCAACTTTGGCGGCGTGTTGCAGAGTTTTATTTCTACCAATAAATATGTAGTAGGTCTAATATAGAGACGGTGTAAGTCATATTGTATAAGTTATAGCGAACGGTGTCGGAACACCATTGATTTTAGTGAAATTTTATTAACATTAAGTAGAACATAGTTGTTATGTTGCTTCTCTATCACTTTCTTTCATACTTATGTGTAAAGGTGACTTGTGAGCACTGTTACAAGGTGGTTGTCTTGTCTTTCCCCTAAACCTAACCCAGAATCCCCCAAAAATACGAGTTTTTTTTAATAAATAAAATTCCTCTAGGGTTATTAATGTTACTTGCGTGAACGTTTCTTTAGTGTTACGCCTAAAGCCCCGCGCTGAGAATTAAAAAAAAAGTAAAGTAAAATAACTATTTGTGGGACTTGGGGCGAGTTTATTTGTTTCCATACAAACAATAACCAAGTCCAGAGTAAATACAGTCCTAATTAGCAGTAGCAAACTATCTAACTATGCAAAGAGCTCTGAATCCCCCGTTCCATTATTTTTCTTGTCGTAATTCCTGCCTATATATTTTGTCTCTCAAAGGCCTGAAAACCTGAATTTTGGAGAAAACATCCAGATCTGGCAACAGTGTTTGATAGTCTAAAGTTTGTATTCTTATGCTGCGTACAGACCGCTCCGACGAAACCTAATGAGCGGGTTCCTTTGGGACACGAGTCTGTACAAACCTTTATTAAAATTTAAATGCGTGTGGAATACGGATTATGAAACTTTTTTCTTAAAGTGCCTACTTAAATTGTTCTTCTGTCTGTCATGTAGCTAAATGTATCTTGGAGTGTATAATAATGTCAGGAGTAAGTATGTATCAGATCTATTGGAATTAAGTTTAGTATTGAAAGTTGGTGCCTTCTTCGTAAATTAAATCGCGGACATTCTTTACGGAAAGAAACGCAGAATATTTTGTATTCTTAAAAAGTATTGTGTTTGGCGCTTACGGTAAAGCCTTGACAAACACCAACTACTTTAAGAAGATAGTACTTCTGTTTAACTGTATGTAATGGATGTCAACTGCTCCTTGTCTTTTAATATTCTCTTGACTTAAATGTTGTCGAGTCCTTAGAGCATTTAGCGTGAAGACACCTATAATTGCTTATTTCGTAATTGGTATTCGGTTAATATCACTGAGAGATCAAAATCCATACCATCATATCGGCCTGCATAAATATCTCTTCAATTACGCTTAAAGGACTCATATGTCGTAAGAAGGAGGGAACATATTGGTCGGGAGAAGGTTCCACAGTTTCACGGCACGGCAAAAATAAGTCATAGAGAACTCTTTAGTTCGTGCCGAGATGGAGGTTACCGTAAAACTGTGACTTCGAAACCATGATACAGACGGTAAAACACGCTGAGCGAGGCAATGTTCCTGCGCAGCTGAAGCGGCTCGATGTATTTGGTAACGTCTGCAACATTAACAATGCATACAGCCCGTCTCTGCAACCTGTCCAGAGTATCGAAGAGGTATTTTGCGGATCCATCCTATAGATGCGAACAGTATTTCATACACGACCGAACTTGTGCCTTGTAAAAAAGATACGGTCAACTGTATCTAGCGTGGAAACCGTCGCATCCTGTTGTGGATTCCGAGTCTTCGAGATGTATTGGAGATGACACTCCCGATGTAATTAATCCCTAGACTCGAGGTCGCTGGGAATGTCCACACTTAGGATATTGAGGCTGTCACGTATTGCTAGCGAGACGTTCTGAAGAGTGGGGAGGGGTGGAAACGGGGATTTTTTTTAAGAAATCGCTCACACTATACGCATATATACGAAGGAATACTAATTCGCGCTATTTTAGTGTACAACTAGTTTTACACGTTTATAATTATTACGTAACTCTCATTTCATTAATGTCAACGGGGGCGAATTAACACCTTTACGGTTATACAATTCCAAACAAACAATATTTATTTGTCATATAATAAATTATTACAAGTTTTCTTTTATCTAGTACAAACTTTAACAGAAAAGCAACGTAGCGACTTCATTCAGAATGCTCTAAGGTTGAATGTTTATTAAATTTCCCAACACCAGACTTCACATTCGATGATCGTGTCAGCGGCGATACATTAAAAATATTGTTTCAACTGTGAAAAATGTATGTTAATCGAATTTGAAATTACTTATTAATAAGATATATCTATAACTTTAAATTATTTATTTTTCAATTAATTTATTCTGTGACGAAAATGAACTTGATAGCTTCTTTAGTACAAACCGACACAAGCTTTGTCGGAAAAAAAAAAAAAATACACGTAGGACTAATTAGACTGAATCAATGACTGATTTGTGAGCAATATTATTTATTAGTGTACTCGATTTCTTTAAGGGGCACTATGATCATTTGAATATTTAAATGGAATTAAAATATAAATCTAAACCGCTTTGTAATTAGATTTAAAAAAAACTTATATAGACAGTTGAGAAGAATCGCTACTATTACGCTATGATCTTCTGCGTGTAGGTAAACGAAGGTCGATGTGTGCCAAATGTTAAAAACTTGATTACCGTTTTATCGAGCAATTTCAAATACCATTTATTAATGTATTTATGATATAAACGCATAATTAAATTAGGTGATAAGTGATATTATAATAATTTAATATTATTGCTAAATGATAAAATTAAAATACATACATTTTTGCTGTAGTTAGAAGCGTCTTCCATCTTTACTCATATAATTTCTCTTAGATTAGAAAAGACTACGGGGAAAAAAGTCCACGCAATCGCTAATAAAAAAAGAAACCTTTTGTTTTGACTTTGGTGTTAAACACCCAGCATATTAAATTCATAAAACGGTTAAAGTTAATGCGGCAGACTTCTTTTCTCGGTCACGCGCACTGGCCGTTCTTCCCGTGTTTTATTAATATTGTAGATGAAAATTTACAGCAATAATTAGTAACTAATAGTGATACTTTGCTAGTAGATGCTACGCGTATAAAATTATGTGTGATAAATTTCGGCGATATTGACATGTTGACTGATTTATTCATTTAGTAGCTATCATATCGAGAAAAATAAATATCGAATTTAAATGTCGAATGTACCTATTGCTGAGGTCAGTTGCTGCAACTGGGTTTTCTGTGCACTACAGTTGTTTGATTTTGGTCAATGGCCTTGAAGCTAAAAACGAAGTTAATTATTGTGGTTTTTTAATCCCACGGAGTAAATTGACAATCACTAATATCAAACTTAAAAATAATGTTAGCACCTTTAATTTTTGTAATGTTGTCCCATATATTTTACGGGTTCTAATTTTTTTCCGAAAAACTTAATTAAAGGAATATTTCATTTGTATTTACGATTACTTCAAATTGGTGATCATCACTATTTTTAAAATTCAATTAATCAGCAACACATAAAATGTCATTTTTCTCCGTAGGAAAAGAAACGCTTTAAAAGCCCAAGGAATTGGACGCTATGTTCACTTGCACAAGCGGCAACATGTCGAAATTGCCTAATAATTTTATAATCATAAACAACTTTTAATTGAATTAATATCAGTTAACTAGTTGTTTACGAATATGAAATGTCTTTAAAAAGAAGTTATATCGATATGATATTAAAATTGTTGCGGCTCGCATTCTATTGTCGAGAGAAACTATATTAATCAATTTATTTATTTTTAGGTTAATAACGCTGTTATTATTTTATTTGGTGTTTGTTTTTATAAATTATACGGAATTTAGAAAACGTCTTCTATGAAATTAAGTAGCATTTTTGTTTGGAGATGTTTTGTTAACGTATCGTGACGTCACAATTTAAATTCTAATTGGTAAAACTAATTTTAATCAAAATTACGTAAATAATCAAAACATCATTATTAAGAACAAAATATCCCAGATATAACTTTGTCTCTGTAAAATGCTGAGTTTACAAAGTTGTGACGTCATAAAGCGTTAGAGCTGTAAGTTCAAACCTGTATGTTTAAGTAAAAAATATTGTTGTTGTTGATATTTTTCTGGCTTTTGAATGACACCAACTCGTTTATTATTATTGCTATTGTTGAGAGTTATTGCCAAATTTTTATTTGTCCTAAAATTTTTGTCTGTACATATCCATTAATAAATTATGTACCGAAAATGCTCCAGGGTTTTATTGCAACTTAATTTGTTTCTTCAGTAAATCTACAGAAAGACAATTATGATAAAAAACTCTTTAGAAAAATATTGCATAACATAACCGCTGCTCATTACATTTCTTTACGCATTTAAACATTGTCATAACATACACATGGTTTTTTTAGGCGGTATCTTGAAGTGACATTTTGTGGTCTCTATTTAATATTGGTTAATGTGCATAAGTGAAGTGGATTATAATTAGAAACTGATATACACTTTGAGGTGCTACAAAACTCCCTAGTAGGTTCTAACAAGGGAGCCATAATCTTGTTGGAATACTGAAATCGTAAGACAGGACACTATTTTCACTTGATAATGGCAGTAATGGTCTTCAATAAAAAGAACTAGTTGCCAACTTAAGAAGAAGAACCTACACCTGATTAAAATTGCATGGTAACCGTAAAGTATTTGTAGGATTTTATTTGAGATGGTTTCATTGGAATGAGATCTGCAAACAAACAAAAACTAAATACTGTACAAATTTAATCTAAAAAAACGAGCACAACTATAAATCCTGAACATACAAAGTTATCTGTTGATTAATTTATCAGTATTACTTTTATTAATATTATTATCTACACTATACTGTTTAAAGACTATACAATGGAGATTATGACGTTAATTATATTACAGCAAAAATCTGTTACCATGAAACAATTTATTGATTCATCAGTCATTGAGTTTGACATTAAATTATCACTAATTTCAAGAAATAATCCTTTGATTTTAGTGTTTATTGAAGATTACCCAAAAGTCTTAATTGATGATTTTAATTCGACTTCACCGATTACATATAATTATTTTGTCCTAACATTGCTGGTAAAAACCTAACATCACCTTTTCATATTTCTGCGGGGAGGTGATCTGTACCAGACTGGGTTGCTTCGAAACAGGGGGTGATAGACAATGGCGCATTAATCCTAATACAACAGCTGCTAAAAGTTGGTCTTCGAAAATAAAAATTGGTACAACTCGTCGGTGTCGCCCCGACGACGTTTCTTTAGCTTATCGGTGAACAAAACGCCTTTGATCGATATGAAAGTTAAGTAGTATTATTGCGTACCAGCACCAGCATACAAGTCCTTGAAACCTGTTACGTTTACCAGGAAACTGATAAGATACTATGGTATTCTGGTACTGATACTACCAACCCTGCGTCCCGACCACCATGCACATATAAATAAACACATCAAAATAAAAAAAATATTTATTCAATTTAGACCCTAAGAAGGCGCTTATGAACACTACTGCACACAATGACTTGGTGTATCGGGTTTCAGGGTAAGACAGCGTATATCAAGTTTCAGAGATTCTAGAAAGCCGGCAGCGAGGCCTGACAGAAACGACCAGCGATGGATTGCCAAACTCATATCGCGGTTGTTTTTTTTTTTTAATAACGTACTGCTCGCGCTTGACCTCATTCACAGCTGGTGGAAAGTGAAGACAAGGACGAGAATGGTACGTGAAAGTCGCTCAGAAAAAAAAACTGATTCACTCTTCTTTTGAAGACCACTGTGTATTATGAATCAGGAAAAACAGACGCGGGTAGTAAGTACCAGTTAGTTATCGCAATCATTGAAATACAACAAGTCACTTTACGTGCTACTTTAAATTAAATGAAATTAAAATTAAACGAATGTGCTTTTGTACAAAATCTCACATCTTTCGGGGAGGCTCGTGCGGCCAAGTTAGAAAAAAAAAAACTTATGATATTTATAGTTCGACATAAATTTAAATTCATATTTCTGCAATAGAAAACTATGGGACCCTATTAGCTTTACTTAAAAAAAAAAAAAATTCGCTAAACATATCTTCACGATTACTTTCCAAGATTTGTCCGCATTAGTCGTGTTTGAACTTTCTAAAATCAATTAACTCTATTCATTTGGACAAAATCATTTACTATTTAGGTAACAAAAATATTTACAAATATTTTCTCTGAGTACAT
Organism: Saturnia japonica; assembly: GCA_033032175.1. Classification (NCBI taxonomy): domain Eukaryota; kingdom Metazoa; phylum Arthropoda; class Insecta; order Lepidoptera; family Saturniidae; genus Saturnia; species Saturnia japonica. The sequence goes on from CM065317.1 coordinate 5,125,626, forward strand.
ATAATTATTATAACATTATCCAAGACACAACAGGCAAATGTATATGCCAAATTCGGTCAATATTAAATCGATCCTATTCTAAATTATAACATAAATTCATATACTATATCTAAAGCGATATAATATAACTTTCCAATTACTTTTACAAGAACATTTATAGGTAAGTATAGTATTTTGTTTTACAATATTTAAAAAATTGTGACAGAACATCCACAAATGAAAAAATATAAACAATGTACCTATTACCTAATCGATTTAGGTCCGTCAGTCGTCGGATAACTTTATTTCAGGAATAAGGTTTCAATTTTGACAGCAGTTATTCCATGCATTATCTGTCACAACGTCATAATTATTCCACAGATAAAATTATCTGAAAGTAGTCCGTTCTTTAAAGGCTCGCGCACATTAAGGCGGGCCGCACACACCGCATTGCATAACAAAAATCCTCCTGCATCATTTTCGTATAATTTATATGAACCATCGCACACTGAGGCAGGCTGCATCGCAACGCATTGGCGGATCGCTCGCCAGGCGTATTTTTGCGGCTGCTGTGATGCGTTGCGATGCGGCCCGCCTCAGTGTGCGATGGTAGGCGCAATCAGCAGACGAAGTTCAGAATACTTTTCATAATATGTAATTCTAAAAAATTTAAAGAGTAAATTCAACAAACACCTCAATACTTTTGCAAATTTCGTGACACCATACCATACTATATTTGCCTTATCTTCTTTATTTTAAAGCAATTATGGCTCAGGGGTAGTTTGTATACTGACAAAGTATTGAGTGATCGACGCGAATTCAAATCTCTACAATAAACCTGAGTTTTTGCTGCAGGAAAATTTTGTGTTGAAACCATAGCACAGCGGTACGGCATTTTCTAAAGTCCGCCTCGTTAAGTTGACGATACATCGCCAACACCTATAGGTATATTCCGGCAGCTGCACTTGAGACCCAGTTTTACCACTAGGCTAAAGGTGTCACCAACTTGGGACACTTCGTCACTTAACCCCAGGAGAGATTATGGCTATAACACTAAATCTTCGTCAAACAGAAGATTGAATTAATACAGCTCTTTGTCGGAACTATCCATTGCATTCGACTGGGCATGCTCAATGCCAAGAGCTGACTAATAATTATTGCGTTGCGGTACGACCCGGTGCGTCTCCTAGCATGCTTTGGCGCAATCTTGCAATGCGACGCGCTGCGACCCGCCGCGGCCATAATGTGCGCGAACCTTAATAGTGCAATTAAAAACATAGGCAGTCATGGGGACTTAACAGAAATAAAAATTTAAAACTTTGTAACTGTATTTTTTGTTTTAAAATTAATCATTACATTATTATTAAAACGATGACGGTTCAGTGTGTGCCGCGTTTAGAGGTATGAACATTTCAATAATAAAATAAAGCATCATAATAAAAACCCTTTATTTGGCGTTTTTAAATGTTGACCAGGTTAATATAGGCTAAGTGACGAGGACAACCTATGGCTATGGGAGTCTCGTCGCCCAGTCGTTGTCGTCGAGACAATAACGGGTGCGAATAATGTAACGGTGACAGGAAGCGCGTGTAATTGTGTGACGTAGACACGCAGTCACAGTCCACTGAAGTAAACAGTATTGCGTCTTCATACAAATGGCAAACGAAGTACTTCGAAATCTCTTTAAACTTAGGTACACAATAATCTTGAGTGCGCCGCAGTTACGTCATTTATAACTAATAACGAAATATTATATTACCTCCTGCATATAATTTTAAATTGTTTTTGATTTATTAAACTATACAAAAATTAATATTCAATTTTGAAACTAGAAACAAAACCCAAGTAGAAATATTTTAAATTAGAACTAACAAAAACTTACAATAATACATTTTGGTGAAATAATAATAAAGTCAAATTAATATATGTAGCTTTATTAATTATGTAACTAGGTAAGGGGTTGTTCAACTATTTTGTAACGCAATTTTTAAGATTTTTGAGCCTTCCTTCCCCCATGTAACACGCCGTAACATTTTTCTGTACGTTACGTAACACCCAAGTCGGCATGAGAGCTTTTATAGGCCAAGAACAGCTGATGATGCAAATATCCTGTATTGAGGAAATTACAGTATGAACTCACTTTAAAAACACTGACTACAGCAATACAATCGAGGGATTCCCCACAAAACATTCGAAAAGGGTTGCTATCTTGAAAAATGTTAATTGTCTAGTTTTTTATTGGAATTTAAAAAAAAAACAATGTTACGTAACTCGTTGTTCGAACCCCCCTTATTCCCGCCCTTATAACGCATCGTAACGTTTTACAACACAAGAAATTACATTCTCTCAAATTGCGTTACGTAATACTTTAATGCCCCTAATTCAAGAAACTCAGAGGGCAACCCTAGTGCGTGCTTATCTACCGAACACTGCCGAGACAACATTCTGTTTAGTTTAGTGTACTGTGTAGTGTAGTGTAGTGACGTAATGATGCGCTTCCTCGTCCCTGCTACATAAGGACGGTCGCGGACGAACTTGTACGATTATAGTATAGTAGAAGTAGCAAGCAAATGGTACGAGCTCCGAATCTAGTAATGTGACCAAATTTTGAGATAACACTAAGAAGTTCAAAGTTTAAAAAAAAGAAAACGGTTTCAAACAATTTGTCTTGTCCACATCAAATTTAGCCACAGCCGATTACCACCATCAACTTGGAAATATCATCTTTCATTGTATACTACTATCTACACATGAGTTTGTGCTTTTCCCCCCCAAGATTTTGATCAAATGTTTGCCTACAAATCGATTAATAAATTTCATATTTAATTGTAATTATACATCATTTCGACAAACTGTTACTAATATAGCTAGTATTCGTTATTATGGTATTATCACTTATTATCTTTACTAGTCATACAAAGTAGTATTTTAAAGTTTTTATAGGATTTTATTACTAAAACAATTAAAAGACTCTTTACGAGAAATATATCTGTCTCGCTTCCGCCGGTGATTGCTCCATCGGACAATAGGGGCATTTCAGTCTGGAATAATAGAAAATCATTTGTAAATACAATTATTAAAGTTACGATACAGGTACATGAATAAACTTTGACTCGGGGTCAAATCTAGACACACGGCAGTGTGTATGGTTCGTTATTTACACGAACCATTTCGAGCTACTTTCGACTCCTTCATAAGTCATAAACTATTCGACGTACACACTCGAAATTATGTATTTCTTTTTTTTAATGCAATACAGGTATGCGCTTGGTCTCGATCTTACCTAATAGTAAGTAAAGATGAGGCCGACAATGTTTCGCGCATACCTATTAAATGCCTATTCACTCTTCGCTTGAAGACTCCCAAGTTATAGGTAGATGGGAAAACAGACGACGGGAGTAAATTCCACTCCTTTGCCGTTCGCATAATGAACGACGAAGCATAACGGTTCGTGCGAATCAGGAGAATTTCCACGACATAAGGGTGGAAACCCTCACGGTGTCTAGTTGTCCTATGGTGGAATGGATTGGGCGAAATTAAACTGTGCAATTCCTGCGCACACTTTCCAAAGTGCAACCTGTAAAACACTGAGAGGCAAGCTACCTTACGACGGTGTTCTAGACTGAGCATTATTGCCGTCATCAGTGCTTCATCGCCAACAAGGCGACGAGCTCGGCATTCAATATATCGACGTTTAATAAACTCCTTTGAACACTTTGAATCCCAAATTTCACGAATAAACCTATTGTTCTTCTTGAGTTATTAAGATCTGAAAAGTAGCATTTTTATCACTCACAGACTCAGTCATCAAAAACCTAGACCACTTCTAGATGACTCAGAAACTTGAAATTTGGGTAATTGTATCCCTACAAAACATAAATGCGAAATGGGACCAAGTTAGACATTTGTAGTAGTCGTTGACACTAATAAGAGAGTTCTTGACTAACGGGTGCCAAGTTACATAGAAGTTCCTTTCATTATAGCTAAAAAATGTATGTGCTTCAGTTCATTTACAAAACAGTTTGTTACTTTCTTTGATATGGGATTTCTAACATGGCTAATCTTAATTATCAATTAAATATGAGCAAGAAATTTAACTCCTTTAATTAGAAATTAACGTAAATATTAATTGACATAATAAATATCAATTCTTATAAATAATAAATTAACTTAAATATTTATTGAAAATTAAAAGTTTATGAAAAATAAAAATTATAATGATCGACCCTGTAATAACCTTTTGACAGTAAAACCGGCTTGACATAGTTCTTGAACTTGTTGTCAGGTAAATCAGTAAGGTACTTCGGAATCTTATTAAAGAAGCTAACACTATTACCTAAAAAAAATTTATTGGTTTATATTTTACAGTACTACTACTCAGTACTTTATTATAGGTTACCAGCGAATTTTTGTTGTATTTTCTTAAGATACACATCTTATTATATATTCTACCTATATCTTACTCTTTACTAGAATTTTATTTGTTTACATGAGAATGAATACGCTTTTATTAAACTAAGAACAACACATAATTCAAAAGTAGTTTAAGGAATTGTATAGTTATTTTTTATCATTACAAAATTTCTTTTATTTAATCTTTTCTCGCAAAGAAAACTTCTATATGAAGGTTTATTTGACACTAGCTGATATCCGCAACTTCGTCTGCGGTGTTTATTATATGAACACCACAGCGAGAAAACACATAGCAGAAGGCGTAGTGCTTATAAAAATCGTAGTTTAATAACATTTTATTGAATGAAGATATCGTGTTTTTTTTTTAACGGTGAATTATACTAACTTAGCTCCCATGGTGAGCTTGTTGAGGGCATCGCGAGATATGACATGCCCGCAGAGAAGTCGCATCGGTGGATTCTGTTCGGTCGCCTGCTGACGCAAGATCGGGCAAGCGAACACCGAATGGTAGCCACCGTCCTCATCACCAAGATCAACCTGACGATAAGAAATTACCTGTTACAATGCAACTTAATAAAATAATAAACGATGTTAACAATATGGTAAACGATGTTAACATAATGGTATACAATGTCAACACAATAGTAGACAATGTTAAGAACACGGTAAACAAATACATCATTTATCTTTTTCTCTGTTACCATCTTGTTAACTGAACAAAGCTAAACCAAAAACCAAGAGAGAAATTATGGTTGGCAAAAAAAATTTACATTTCAAACTTCTGTTTGTTTTAAATTTATTAAGCGGACAGTGCAGACAGCGCGTTTTTGTAATGAAGTTATCAAAAATGTTAAAAGTTTTGATTAATGTTTTTTTCTATTAACATTATTTATCTTTCTTGGACCTTATGGACCCTGGTAAGAGCAAAGAAATCAAACTGGAACCTGGTCCAAAAAACTTTGGGAACTGTTATAGACCCATAGGTTCAAGTTGTGCATTATCTGTCAGTTAATCTTAACAATTTTATTAAGTATATTGAAGATTTTATGAAGAAAGATGAGTGTGTACCTCGAAGGGCAGTTCGTCATCGGACCAGGCGGCGATGACGTGCGGATGTGACATCTTGGTGCGGATGTCGTGTAGCGTAGGCAGCACGCGCGCGCCCGCACTCACAGCACCCGCTAGCGGCGACAATGGCGCTAAACGCAAGAGCGCGCACGCCTCGCGTATGAACAGGTCCGCCGCCTCTGAGCCTGTAACCCCCCAATCACTCTGTTCTGGGCATAGCGAATCATTCCGAAAAAGATCGATTTTTAGATTGATTCGAATCGAATCCTGATGAATCGATTGATATTTCTTACGGATGTTCGGGCATAAACTCTTTTTTTATGAACAGATTTAGATGATTCTTTTTTATGAGAGAGGGGATACGTCAATGTTGGTTCCATTTTAATTTCATTGGTACTGGAACTTTGACTTCGAAGATAAACTAAGGAACTCCACTGAACACAAAACCATTTGTGGATTTTCTTTTTTTACCCCACTGCGAAAAAGGAGGATTATGATTTTCGAGTGTATGTATGTATATTTGATGAACGGCTTGATGGATTTTAACATACGAGGAGTCGTTAAATTCGTCTTAATTGTGGGAGTGAAGTAGGCTATATAATAACATTTAAAAACAATATATGGGAATCAAATAAAAAATAAATTTATCAAGTTTTTTTGTAGTAGTCATGTTTCTTGTTTCCTTATTAATATTTTTTTGTTACAAAATTGTGCTTTTTATAGTTAGATATTTCCACTAATATAAAGTGATAGTTACAGACCTAGTGCTTTGGGGTCGAGCAGATGCTTGTAGTGCTGCGGAGCGGGACCCGCGCCGGGGGTGCACCAGGCGAGCGCGCATACCGCCGCCTGCAGCTGACGCTCGTGCCGGGCCGCGTGCGCCGGGAACTGCGCGCGCGCATACTCTATCGCCGCTCCAACACCCTTCTCGCGTCCCAGCTGTTAACCACACAATCAATTTTTACCCGATCGTGAAAAAGGAGGATTATGATTTTCGAGTGTATGTATGTCTATTTCTTTGGCATGCTCCTAGCCTAAACAGCTTGATGGATTTTAGCATACAGGGTTTCGTTAGATTCGCCTTCATTGTGGGAGTGACATAGGCTATATAATGTTTACTTAAGACATCTGGGAATCGAAAGAAAGCAAAAATAGAAAAATGTTTTTTTAGTCAATTGGTATTGTTGTAGCAGCTGGGTTTTCATTTCCATTTTAATAAGTTATGGGACTATGGAGCGTCGATACCTGGAGTCGCATCTCTATATATGAAAAAGTGTCCATCGAAAAGCATCAAATTAGAGTGACGCCGCGGTAGCAAGTGCGTAAATTTTAAAATGTTTTTTTTTTCGCCCTCTTCAGCACTTTTATTCCACAAACTTTTCCCATTATTGTTCTTTTTTAAATTTTACAACAGTGATAATTATAGAATCACTTAAATTATCATTCCCTCTTGCTAAACTAGCGCCATTTTGGTGAATTTTTTAATTGTAATTTGCTACTTACAGCCAGACAATTTTACGATACTTTATAAGATTGTTCTCTTTACTTCTAGTCCCCATATATGAGCCAAAGGTATTTCCTCCATGATACCTTAAGTAACTTTGACGTTTGACGCACGGATGTGGCGTCGATCGACGTGAGTTCGAATCGCTTATTATTATTTTATTTTTAAATGCTTTTTAATAAACAACAATCCGATATTTTTGAAGGCATCTCACGATAAACTCTTTTTTTTTGTAACAAGCACACCTGAAAACAGGACTCGCTTATATCATACATACCTTCAGTGCATACATCCTGTGCAGTGTAAATGGTAACGGGGAATGTTGGAGATCGTGCATCCTTCGCTCTGCCCACTCTAGTGCAGGCATGGGGTCACCCTCAGATAGCGCGGTCGCACACCGTTGCACGGATGCGAAAGAACATGTCCTCTCTACGCCCGTAACGCTTGCTTCTGATACAAACGTATCACCAATTTCTTCTAAACCCTGCAATATAATATAAATGATATGAATTTTGTATTAAACATTTTATGAGCTACAAACATGGAAGTAAGTTTCAATAAAATTAAAATTAAACTAAAGAGACGCCTTTCTGACTATATAAAAGTATATTAATTACAGATTAACTGAATTATATCATAAGACTTAGGGCCGATTTTTGAATAGCCAGATAACTTTATCTGTGGAATAATTATAACGTTATGACAGATAATGTATGGAATAACTGCCAAAATTGAAACATTATTCCTCAAATAAAGTTATCCAACTATTGCAAAATCAGCCCTAAATGAATAACAAGAAAGTACAGTTTGACCAGTGAGAGAATGCTTTTCTGACATCTTCCACAACAGACGACTGTTTCTTCTTCATATTTCTTGTTTTGACGCAAAAAAGCACTAGCCAGTATCAATGTTTTTACGCTTTCATAAAATTTCCTACTATACAAATTGGGGACTTCTGACAAGATGGTGGCTATCTATCTTGACAAAACTATCTAGGGAGTTTTTGTGACATCTTAAAATGCATGCTCTCAGTTTACATTTATAATCCAGTTCACATAATACGCCCAACAAACAAACTAAATCACGCAAAATGCCACCAATATTACATAACAAAGGGTCAAAAAACCTAAGTTGATGATTCAAAAATAAAAACGAGAACATGTTACCTCAAGATCAAGTCAAAAACTCGATGTCTGTTTTAACGTCACAAAATGGCGGACCGTCACGCCATTTGGTGTTGTCGTTTTTTTAACGAATTTAACAAAACTCTTTATAACGTAATAGAATATCCTGTCCCTTCAATTTCGTTATATTCAGTTCACACTGTAATTAAATAAATTACCTGTCTAAACAAATGTTGAGCGATAGCTTGATCCATAATCGGTCTTTTGCTCATTGAGCAAAATGATTCAGCTTTTGGTGCTACTGATGCATAGTCCGCAATGAAATGTCTGTCTATTGATTTGCCAACTCTGGATACGGTTGCATGGAGCTCCCGATGATCTGAATAAATTGGAACACTTTTTAAGTCAGATAAGAATAATTACTATAATAAGACTTCATTGCTGCAAAGTTCTCCAAAAATTAAAGTTATCTCGTTTTAATGGAACAATTATAATTAACAATAATTGCAGAAGTAAACTGTAACTTAAATTTTAAATGTATAACTAGTTGTGTACACAAATTCACATGCATAAATCAAATAATTATTGTTTGTTATTCTATGACTAAACTTTGCATTTCACAGAACATGCAACCAGAATTTCGAGTCACACAATAAAGTAGCCTAGATTAATCTTTAAAATGTTTTCTACCTACCAACGAAAGTCCCGTCAAAAACGGGACAGACACACAACAGACAAATAAAGATTATAAAAATATGTGTTTGGGTTTTGGTAATGTATAAATAAACATATTTGTCCAAAATCTTTTTGCTACTTCCCGTTGCAACTGATTAACAGTACTTTCGTTTTTTTACAACATTAAAGGTTTGATTAGTAAATAAATTTGTCAAGTAAATGTGTAAATGAATGTCTTAAACAAATAATAATTATTATTATTTTTTTAAGTATGTATTATAATATTAGTACTTAAAAATAATAAGTATTTGAAAAAAAAAATTAAAAAAAAAATTTAATTCATTTAAGAACTATGATGTTTGCACATGTGACATGAAACAACCAGAATCGATGACACATGTTACACTCTGCAATGAGACATCCTCTAATCAATGTTGATTACTCCAAGATTAATCAGTTGTAGGTGGAATTAGCAAAGAAAATTGGATAAATTATTTATGAATGGATTACCGCAAAATAACATCTTCGCCAATCGAATATTTGCTTAAGAGAAAACCTTTATTTCAAAAATACAGACACTTCAATTTATTTATTCATAGGATATCTATGGATTCGTTCTGAAGAAAAGTCAGGCCAAGAGTAATTTAAACCAATGAGCATGCATGAAAAATTGATGAATGTTGAAGAAGTGAAAGATATTGCCAGGATCGTAACAAGTGAAGGGACATGGCCTCTGCCTACTCCATTGGGAAAGAGGCGTGATTTACGTATGTATGTTGTTGTGTATAAATGCAGTATCATTCTGATAACGGTAGCAGCATAATGAAGAAACCATTAAAAAACATGTAATAAATGAAATGGGCTCAATAAACATACACATTACAGATTACAGCATAATATAGGTTATAGATCAGACATTTACCTGTTGACATCTGAAATACACTTTGCTTGACAGAATTGGCCAGTTCTCCCACAACCATAACTTGATTTTGAGATAAGGGTGTATTGGATGGTTCTGAAATAGGATACAAAATTTAATACATCTATATGGTATTTATATTTATTTTTACAATATTGGATATATTCATATATAATTCATGTGAGAAATCCACATACAAACGGGCTCCACTTATTCAATTCAAAATGTTCATTAATATCAAACCTATAAAAAGTATTTTATACTTTACCATATAATATACAATAATTAATATAAAAACATTATTAATTTACTAAGTAAACAAAAATAATAAGAATTTACAAGGCCTCATTCTTTCTTACATTTCTGAAGGCAAACTACCATATTTCACACAATGTTAAAAAGATGACTAATGATTTTTTGAATACAGTTTGTATTATTTAAGACACAACAATATAAATATTAATTTAAACTATATTTATTAAATAACTAGCTGGGCCCATGGCATCACTCACATGGATGACAGAAGAACACTTAATGTATATAAAAATTAGTTTGTTAAAACTGTAATTTATGATTAAAGTATATTACCGTTATGTTACGTCGAGGCTGACATATGCGAATTGCATAAAAACCTCTCAAAATTTAAGAATAAAAAAAAACTGTAGACTTTTGTTTGAATAAAGATATTGTGATATATTTTTCTTTTGATAACTACCAAGTAACTAAGTAATGAAACAAAAAAAATTATCAAAATTTATCTATCTGTCTAGTAGTTTTTGCGTGATGTGCACACAATGTATATAGATGAAGTGATCTTAGCACAAATAGATAATGACAGAGTTATGAAGTCTTATTTTAGTTTTTATTATTATTACTTGATCTCTTTAAAAACAAGTTATGAGTTATTTAATAAAGATCTTTTAAGGTGACTTAACTGTTCACTATACATTCTAAGGACCAATTTATGCTATAACATAATATTATTCTGCAGCAGTATTTATTACAAACAAAAATGTTTATGTATGAAAACCTGAAGACTATACTTAAAAATTGCATAGTCATCTATGTCAAAGACATGAAACAGGCTTTTATAATTATTTTCTTGACTTTAAATAACTTATAAATTAACAATGTTTATATGACAATATTTATACAGTTTTTTTTAATCCTATTTAATAGTAGTAAATAGGTATTAGGGAACTGTAATGTTTCATTACACTTAACTAATAAACTCTAAAATAGTAACCGAAGTGTAAAAACAGACTCCTTTTATTTCAATTCTATTGGAGATAAATTGAGATAATATAAATTATTGAAGGTGAATTTTAAATTAGGATAGCAGAACGATTTGAAGATAAATTAAAACTATATAAAATGTTGAGAGCCACAATTTAACAAATGCATACTAGTAACGATTAAAACCTTTGTATTTATCAAGCTATCGATCAAGAAAAATCTAGCTCATAAAATATGATTGTTATTTGCTTAAAATTGAATATGCACAACACAGAAACAAAATTGTACTTACGTTTAGCGATTTCTTTTCGTAAATCCTCTACCTGGTCAATAATATCTTGTAATACTCTAGTCGTGTTTTCATTTAGATTGTTAAATTTTGTTAAAGCTTTGTCTAAATCTTGTTCAACTCCGTCACACGAATCCATGATTTTGGAGTGTCAAAAGTTAAATAAAACCCCTCCGCTTGGTTTACAAAGACGATAACAAAGACAAGAACAATGATTTTGTTTAGGTACTTTTTTTAAAGTAAATATTTTTAAAAGAAAATAAAAATATAAAAAGGACACTTTCCCCACTTAAAAACACTGCACAGTACACAGATGACAGAACACAATACCCTAATCAAAGAATATACTACTCTCGACCCTAATCTGTGACAATATCATTAGTATTGGGCGTTTCGTTTAGAAACGCTTTTAAGAACCAGTTTGTTTTTGGCGGGATCTTGAAGTGACATGTTGTGGTTTTTATTTTTAATTCATTAACTTAGGTTTTTAACCCTATGTTAAGTAATATTGGAGGCGTTTTGCGTGATATAGTTTGGTTTTTGTGCATAAGTGAAGTGGATTATAAATATAAGCTGAAAGCATTCATTCTGAGATCTCAAAAACTTTCTAGAAAGTTCTAACAAGAGAGCCACTATGTTGTCAGGACACATGACACTTTAATTCACTCGATAATGGCAGTAATTAAGAAGAAGACTGACTTCTCAGAGCATAATCAATTAATCACAGATAATATTTATAATCATAATTTTTATTTATAATTTGCAAACTTAAACTTCATTTAAAATAATATTATTTAAATTTGGTTACTATCGGTCTATGATAAATTATTATAAATAGTTCTACTTCTGTACTGTACAATCGACTTTACAGATTATTTAGGTACCGATCGCTTTATCTACAAATAAATCGATTATGTACAATTTATTATGTTGTAAGCAGAGATATGTAAGTTATAAGTCAACCAACTTGTTTATTTTCTATTCTGCTTTTGTCTATGAATATTGCACAATAGCCTAATATCCCGACAGCCATAGACAAATAACCAACACCAGCGAATTGAGGCTCGAGTAGTAGTAGAGGTTAGAATTTACAGAATTGTGTAATCTGATAATATCAATTGATTACTAACGAATATGGCACAAAGTAAGTTAAACGACATGGCCGGGAAATTTGCCAAAGGTGGTCCACCCGGACTCAACATCGGGTTAAAAGTGGTAGCGGTTGTCGGTGCAGCGGCTTACGGTATTTCACAATCCTTGTTTACCGTCGAAGGTGGCCACCGGGCTATCATGTTCAACAGGATAGGAGGCGTACAACAACATGTCATGAGCGAGGGTATTCACTTCAGGATTCCTTGGTTCCAATATCCGATCATCTATGATATTAGATCTCGACCCCGAAAGATTTCTTCTCCGACCGGTTCCAAGGACTTGCAGATGGTCAACATTTCCTTGCGAGTATTGTCACGCCCCGAAGCCAGCATGCTGCCTACAATGTACAGACAGCTTGGTACTGATTATGATGAGAAAGTACTACCATCTATTTGCAATGAAGTTCTTAAATCAGTTGTTGCTAAATTTAATGCGTCTCAGTTGATTACTCAACGTCAACAAGTTTCATTGCTAATCAGGAGGGAGCTTGTGGAGCGAGCTGCTGATTTTAACATTATTCTTGATGATGTATCATTAACAGAGTTAAGTTTCGGTAAGGAGTATACTGCAGCTGTTGAGGCTAAACAAGTTGCACAACAAGAGGCACAACGTGCCGCTTTTGTAGTAGAAAGAGCAAAGCAGGAACGCCAGCAGAAAATTGTGCAGGCTGAGGGAGAAGCCGAGGCTGCTGAGATGTTGGGTAAAGCTATGGGAATGAACCCTGGTTACTTGAAACTTAGAAAGATTCGTGCGGCTCAGAGTATCTCAAGAATGATTGCTCAATCTCAAAACCGAGTTTTCCTTGGAGGCAACAGCTTAATGATTAACCTGCAAGATCCTAGCTTTGATGATTTATCTGAGAAATTAACAAAGAAGAAGTAACATGAGGGTTTGAGTGTGTACACTGAATGTTTGGAGCCAGTGACCACTCCCCTTGATGAAACTGCTGTCATTATCAGTGGTGCTGCTTCAATTGCTATTTAGTGTATTGTTTCATGTATCAAGCATTTCACAACATGTATAATGTTTTTGGGGTATATGGGCCTCAAAATTAAATGTTGCATTTTATGTTAACTAGTTATGTAGGAATATTAGTTTATATAGGTATCAAAAGATGAAAATATAATGTAAAATTTTTGAGAATATTTTATTTTTAATTTTCAATCCTCACCTTGAGTCAGTAACAGAAGCTTCATTTGTAATTAGAGCGTGAGCATTTACAAATTTTTGACATTTTAACATGTAATGTTTATGGGATCTTAAGTCATTACATTAACACAATTTAAAAGAATTTCCTAAATTTAAAATTAATGTATAATCTGATTGGTGTGATGAAATAAAAGTTTAATGTTACTTGTCTACCCTTGTATTTGTGTTAAACAACTGTCTTAATATATCTGGAGTTTCAATAGGCTAAATTTTCCTCAAATTGATGTGTCATGTGATGTAGTCAAGTTTCAAATAGTTGAAAGTATGCAGATATTTTAGTTTTTTCGGTTAAGCCTATTGGCAAAACAAACTTCTCACAACTTAGAACTTCCACAGACAGAGCTACACTACTTTAATCTACCTATATAAATAAAATAATTGAGGTTTGATATACATGCATCACGCAAAAACTATATTTTGACAATTTTGTTTTGTTTTACTCCTTAGATACTTGTCTTGGTCTTTATCTAAAAATAATATACCATAAACTTCCTTCCTTAGCTTTATAAATGATAATTCAGTATCTAACATATGCAGAGCCATGGGCACAGCTTGTTCCTAATAAAACAGAAGATACAATTATTAACCAGGATATTCTTTTTGCATTCACTCTTGTTGAAAAGGTTTTAGGACATTTTTCCTGATTTATATGGTTCTTAAAAAAAAAGGGAAAAATACTGCAAATTGACACCTATCCATGTGTTATAGTTGTCGACATGCAACAGTAGCCACTTACCCCCAGATGGGCAGTCCGATTATTTTTTTTTTGTAATATAAATATATTATTGTATCATAAGAAATATAACTGTTTTGTAACAAATAAAAGTGTAACTTTAATCTTCATACTATTCTGCTTATGTTAATGTCAATTTTAAATAAATTTTTTTTGTTGTTTTCGGGACTTTTATTCAAACAAATATATCAGTCCCGTTGTAGCCAATCAATAATAGTATCAAATGAGGAGAGTTAATGATGAGACAGCACAAACCAGGTCATACAACATTTTGGAGACATCCAAAGTTCTGCCAAAATGTTGTGAAAAATACTTATATTTTGACAATTTAAATTCATACTCTCTTTCAATCCTATTTTTGTCACTCTCCATCAGTAAGTGATGCACATCATCAATCTTCTTACATTTATATTAAAGTTGGGTGACAGTGATTTTCACATTTTCTCAATGGATAGTGATCTGAACAAAGTTGTAATGCTATCTTTAATATACCATCCATATAAAAGACATTCACTTAACCAAGGCTTATGAAGAGGCCAACATTGTAATGTTATATACAGAACCCTTTTTTTCATCAAAATATTCATTCCAATTTTTATACTTCCTTTTATTAAATTTTGAAATAATTTCCCAATATTCAACATTAACCTCCTTTAATATATCCTGAGTATCAACTCACCTAATTTTGCACTACAGTCAGTCTCTTCCTGCCTTTTGATACTATTGTTGCATGAATTTATTGCAATATCTAAGACTGATTGTCAAACTATTATATGAAAAAGTGGTCCAGAATTTTAACATTTTCTAGATGAAAAAGTAGCCCGAGTAAGTTTAAGCTAGTCTAGGAGCCTATAGAACATATTAGTATAAATAACCCTGTTTTATATGATATTCAGTGAACAAAAAAAAAAACCTGTCCACCTAGCAAATGGGAAACTAGCATGCACATATTTCACTTTTTTCCACAAGGCACGGAACTCCTAGAAGCGCAAAGTTACTACTTTTTGTGACTTCTGCATATGTAAACATATTCTGTCCTGAGACTGACAAAATCAAAACAAATATTATTGGTTTTATGTAGTATTAGCAAATAATTACAAATAGCTGAAATAAATTATAACAACTTTAATCACTATTATTATCAAATTCTATAGGTACAATTTTTATACAATTTTACTTTTTTAGTGCTGAAGGTTGGGGCAGCCTGTATTTTGCCATTTCGATTTCTGCTTCGAAAAAACTCATGTTATCATAACAGAAGTATTCAGGGACTTTATAGGCTCCTGTTTTAT
This sequence comes from Saturnia japonica, assembly GCA_033032175.1. Classification (NCBI taxonomy): domain Eukaryota; kingdom Metazoa; phylum Arthropoda; class Insecta; order Lepidoptera; family Saturniidae; genus Saturnia; species Saturnia japonica. The sequence continues at coordinate 5,141,219 of CM065317.1, forward strand.
TAGGATCGACTCCCGGGCCCACAGGATTTGATGTTGGTTGTACTACGGCGCTACTTAGTCCTGGCACTTCAGGAATGCTTGGGGATGACTTTGGAGCATGGGATGGTACGTCACTGTAGTACCTTCCCAAATATCTGAGCATATTGCTCCTTATAACCACCCGAGTGTTCATCGCTTATATTACACAATCACTTTCGAGTTTTCACTTTTCAGTATACACTAATTTCTATTTGTCTCTGGTAAATACCAGCCAGGTCTCTGAAATTACAACAAATCAAACCTTATTATACAAATAAGCAAAGCTTGTTACTCTGGCTTTTTATCCACAAACAAACCATTAGTCAGTGAAACAAATATTCCAACCGTGTCCGCAGTCAAGTTCGAATTCTTCCCCAGTTATTATATGTTTTGTGAATTCCTTCTTTTCTTTCAGTTAGTAGGTACTGGGCTTTTCGTTTAGAAACGCTTTTAGCAACCAGTTCGTTTATGAAAAACGAACGACACCGTTTTTGATAGAACAGATCTATAATCATTCTTTTAGGGACTATAATTATATGGACAGTAAACCGTAACAAGAAATTACTTTAAATTTGAAGTAACAAATAAGCTACAATGAATCTTATTAATAATTGTTTACAATACAAATTTGGTTGTAAAAGAAATAACGAAAATGAAGGAACGAATAAAAACAGTTTTTTTCGGTTTAGTTGAGAATTTAAATACTTATTTTTTAATCCCAGTCACAAATTATAATATATGTTGTAAGTGTGTATCTGTTGCATCGTAGTTCACAAACGGCTGAACCGATTTCGATTTAGTTTTTTGGTGTGAAACATCTATAGACGAGGGTAAACCTGATTGTTAGCGTGGCGATAAAGGCCATGGCGATGCCTCTCCACGTTATATGATGGCATATATGAACAGAAGCATATTTGCATAGGTCAGGGGATATCATACTGATTTTCCTTTCCGGAAAGTCGGTTATGTTATACGGGTACGCAACCCCGGCCCTCCGAGCTAATACTAAATTAAGCCCAACCTTCCGAGACAGTAGTATCCTTTTAAACTTTTTCCTGTCAATATCCATAAATTTCCTATCCTAAATGCCTATCCTTTCCAGTGGTTCCTTTTCCTTTTCTCTCCGCCAATCCAAGGTCTGCCGTGCTGATGGATGCGTGGCTAGGGATGAGCTTAGTCTGCAGCGTGCCAAATTGCAAATGGCGGCGGTGCGGTTTGCAATCTTTAGAAGAGGAAGGCCTAGACAAACATTTATCGATCAAATCGGAGACGTTCTAAAGAAAGGTAAAGTCAAGAGTACTCTAAACCGACGAGCATGCATGAAAAGATTAATTAATGTCGAAGAAGCGAAAGAGGTATGCCAGGATCGTAGCAGGTGGAAGGACGTGGTCTCTACCTACCCCGTTGGGAAATAGGCGTGATTTATGTATGGATGTATATTTTCAGCACACTCTTAAAACCACCTCGTAGCCTAGCGGTCTTAAGCGTGACTACTATTTTCCAAAGCATAGCCTAGTTTTTGACGTGACAACGTCTTATAATTCGATGGAGCCGGCTGCACGCACGAAAAAACATGACTCATGCGGCGTTACCTCGCTCTGAAGCGTTCCATTTAAGGCTTGAAGTGCAAGCGAGAGCGCGGAACGAGCGACAAAGAGGCACAATCTGCCTCCGCGTTCGACATATGTCTCTCTCCTACTTGAGTGAGCGATGCGTCCGCGTGGACAGCTGCTATACAATAATACATTTACATGTTTTCGTCAAGTATGAAGTGCAGTGAAAAGTGAATGTGGTGTCAATTGTTTATAGCAACGATAATTGCGGCGAAAAAGGTAATGATTCTTTTGATATTATTTGAAAAATGATACCATTCCATCAGTATTTTCTTATGACGTTGTCACGTTCAACTATCGTCGGTAAACCGACTTTACAGACAAGGGTTTTTTTTTTTTTTGATGTGCTATGAATTATGAAATTATTAATATACAATTATGATAATAATTGAGTTGTCGCGATTTCAAATAAATTTTTGAATTTTGAATTTAATAAAAATGAATATTTATGTAATAAACAGTCATTATTTGATGGAACAAATTTGTAATGCTTTATGTTTTCATTATGCCATATCTGATTCGTGTCGTAATCTGTTCTTTTAAGAATATAACTTATACAAAATAATTTCGACATTTCACATCTGCCAGGCGTCCCGTGGCGGACTTTTTTTTGTTACTTCAATGAATAAAGAAAGATAAAGATAACGTTTATTACTTTTCACAATTTAAAAACAATATTACCAGGGGTCCACGCACTAGGCTTCGCCTGCATCGCGAGGAACCAGTTAAGAATTATATAAAATAATTAAAAAGTGACGTAGGTTAAACTAAAGAGAGCTATATATACATAACAAAACGCTAGGTATTGTGAATAAAAGACGTCCACAATATTTTAATGTGTGCTAAATTAATAGCGCTTGTTTTACTCTTGTTTCTTACAAAGTTACAGTAGTTCGTAGTAACAATGTGGTTTCTTAATAACGTTCTTGACTGTAGTTTGCTTGTAGATTCGCTGCTTGCTGTTGCTGGTGTTGTGGTGTTTCTCGAACTGATCGCAGTACTGCCGCCCTCTCCGCTATATTTAACCTCGCCCTTTGCCTCGCAACCGGTAGTGCGATGGATTCCGTGCGGGGCGTCGCTCAGCCAATGAGCGCGCACGCCCTGTGTGCGCGCTCTCGGCAGTACCATGAGTCACCATGCCAGATGTTCCGAGTCTGGCATGGTTCATCCTTACAACTAGTGAAATTTATACATTTAAACTTACAACTAGCTATATTCTTATTCTAATCGTTTTAAAATACACATATTCACACATATTCAGTTCATATTATTATATCTATTCCTAACACGTATTTATAAACCTTATTCCTAACACGTATTATTTCATTTACTTGTTCATTTTATACTATTAGACTATCGTTATTCGCTCGCCCCGCTCGCTGTCCGCAACAGTTCTCCCCCCGGCGTAGCCTGCGCAGCCTCACTCTCCTCTCAGGACGGCGAGCTTCGTCGTCGGGCGCCGGAACACACCGCTCTTCGTCTTCACGTCGGCGCTCCGCACTCCTCCATCTGGTCCGGTGTAGGTTCTCGTGACGATTCCGCGCGGCCAGGTGTTGCGCGGCAAGGCGGAGTCGACAACCACGACCAAGCCCCGACGTTCAGAGGGCGCGTGCTGTCGGCTGAGTTCCCGCGTGGCACCAGTGTAGGGAGGTACTCCTTAACCCAGCGCCGCCAGAAATGATCGGCGAGCGCCTGGGTTGCTCGCCAGGTACGCCGGTCCGCCGTGCCGCAGGTCCCCGTCGTAGGCATACTCGTCGAACTCCCAAGCAGAAAATGGTTGGGAGTGGTCGCCTCTGGGTCCCGCGGGTCGACGCTCACGTGCGTTAGAGGCCGCGCGTTAATCGAATGCTCGGCCTCCGCGAGCACGGTTTGGAGCACCTCTTCTTTAGGCGCACGCTCGTTCAAAGTGGCGGCGAGCGCGGTTTTTACCGACCGCACCAGCCGCTCCCATGCACCTCCCTGGTCAGGCGCGCTGGGCGGGATGTAGCGCCACTCGACGCTGTGCCGTAGCCCCTCCCCCCGTAGCGCAGGTGCCCATTCGGCGTAGGCGGCGCGTAGCTCGGTGTCCGCCCCACGGAAGTTGGTCGCGTTATCGCTGTAGTGGCTGAGTAAGCCAAGCGGGTCATAGATTTACATAACCGCACTCAGAGCTTCTCGCTTTGTAGGTGCCCGCTTGCGTGCGCGTACATCGGCTGGTACCCGATGCATGGACGTGTTAAACCCTAGTTCATCCGTAGCTGCATTCCAGTATAGGCCCAGGATCTTTTCTTGTTCATGCCCGCCAAGTTGTGCGGGCGATCGTGCGCGTAGCTCGTCCGGTGTTCCACTGAGTACGCTCGCTCGGTTGCTGCTCCATCCGCGTAACGTAAAGCCGGCTACTGCGTGGACTTCTTGTATTTCCCTTATAGTGTGGATAGCTGTTTCTTCATCGTCGTAGCTATCCACCCGGTCGTCCATGTAGTGGCTCTGCGTTATTGCCTTGAGCGCGTCTGGATGCGTTCGTGCATGCTTTTCAGCGTTGCGGTCGCGTACACTGTGTGCTATGAACGGTGAGCTTGCTGCGCCGAAAATCAACGATCTCATTTTATATTTCCGTGGCGGCTTGTTCCGGTCGTTGCCTCGCCACAGAAATTGTTGTGCCGGCTGGTCCGCTTCGCGTATTCGTATTCTCAGAAACATTTCCTCTATATCAGCAGTGACGGCGACGGGCTTCTCTCTGAATCGGAATAAAATCCCCTGCAGCGATCGTAGCAGGTCCGGTCCCTCTAATAACTCGTCGTTTAAACTCGTAGTTCCACTGCGTGCCGCGGCATCGAATACTACTCGTAGCTTGCCGGGTTTGTTCGGGTTGAATACAGCGAAGTGAGGTAAAAACCAGCTGATGTTGCTAGTTTGTTCGTGTCCTTCGCAGCGTACGGCGTAGCCCTTCTTAAACAAGTTTTTGATCTGACTTGTATACGCTGCCGCAAACTCTGTGGAACGATCTATTTTCTTTTCTATTGAGTGAAGTCGTCGTAGCGCCATATTGTAGCTATTAGGTAGTACTACGTCGTCGCGGTGCCACGGTAGACCTACTTCGTAGCCTTCACTGCGTTGTTGGATCGTTCCGTCGAGTATTCGCGTCACGCGCTTGTCGGCGTCGCTGATTCTCGGTTCGCGGGCTACGCCGAGCGCGTCTATTTTGAAGTACCGTTCTACGAGCTCGTGTAGACTTTCGTTCCGGATCTCGCTGCCAGTGTTGCGTTCAGGTGCGTATATGTGTAGCAGGGCTTCGCTGTGGCCGATGATCACGTGTGGTGCGGTTCCGTGCACCACCCAACCCAGTTGAGTTTTCGACGCCGTCGGCTGGTTCGGTTTGCCGACGCGTAGCTCTCTGGATACGATCATCTCCCAGTGGTCCGTACCTATCAATATACGCGGCCTCGCCTTCTCATAGCACACCTGCTTCACTTTCAAATTGCGCAAGTGAGCGTGTTGGAGTGTGCTTAGAGACACTGTTTGTTCGCGCAGTTGGAGTCCTTTTATCGTTCGAGCTCGGAACTCGTGCTTCTTGTTGCCGCCCGGTTCGTACAACTTCGCTTGTACAATTTGGCTATTCGTGTACTCTTTGCCCATATTGACGCCTTGTAGTTGCAGTGGATGTGACGGTCCATGCGCTCCGATGTCCTTGGCCAAGTCCTCGTCGATTAGCGATATAGTCGAGCCCTCGTCCAACAGAGCGTACGTGTTCACCACTCCTTTGGGGCCCGATATAGTCACCGGACAGATTTTTAGTATAATCTGTCTCGGTTCTATAGTTATTGCGACAGCCATTACCGTCTCGCTCGTTGGCGGGGAAACGTGGCCTGTTCTGACGTCAGTGCGAGTAACAGGTACAGAGGGTGTTCCCTCCGGTCGGGGTGTGCCCTCAGCCCTCTGTGTGTCTGGCGATAGCGGCGATTCTTCGAATACTCGGACTGTGTTATTTCTGTTTTGTGATTCCATTGCGTCTCCCTGGCTTCTCGTAACAACCATTGATCTGGGTACGCCGTTCGTGGATACAGATGTCTTGATAACACGTCGTTTCTTCTTCAAGCGTTGTTGTAGATCGGCGAAATGTTCTGTTCTTTTTTCTTCCGATCCGGCTTCCGAAGGACCAGATAATATTGTGAATAAAAGACGTCCACAATATTTTAATGTGTGCTAAATTAATAGCGCTTGTTTTATTCTTGTTTCTTACAGTTACAGTAGTTCGTAGTAACAATGTGGTTTCTTAATAACGTTCTTGACTGTAGTTTGCTTGTAGATTCGCTGCTTGCTGTTGCTGGTGTTGTGGTGTTTCTCGAACTGATCGCAGTACTGCCGCCCTCTCCGCTATATTTAACCTCGCCCTTTGCCTCGCAACCGGTAGTGCGATGGATTCCGTGCGGGGCGTCGCTCAGCTAATGAGCGCGCACGCCCTGTGTGCGCGCTCTCGGCAGTACCATGAGTCACCATGCCAGATGTTCCGAGTCTGGCATGGTTCATCCTTACAACTAGTGAAATTTATACATTTAAACTTACAACTAGCTATATTCTTATTCTAATCGTTTTAAAATACACATATTCACACATATTCAGTTCATATTATTATATCTATTCCTAACACGTATTATTTCATTTACTTGTTCATTTTATACTATTAGACTATCGTTATTCGCTCGCCCCGCTCGCTGTCTGCAACACTAGGTATATAACGAAAGTCAAAAACTTAAAAGTTAGGGAACTTTAACCAGCGTCTCTGTCTCAGCGTAATTTAACGATAGCAGCAAATCAAAAATTAGATATATGTATATTGAACAATCTTTAAGAGTACTGCAAAGTGTAAGGATGGCCTTATATGTCGAAGCCCTGTATCGAAAACTATAGTTTTTAGTGACAGAATAGGTAAGGGTAAAGGGTCGATGTTGGCCCAGAGGTTGAAAGGAAAAATTATTAATTATTGTATGCCAGGTGCAACTTACAATCAAATTATTGATAAAATTTTGAACACTGATTTTGAAAAGCAATGTAATATTGTAATTTTAATAGGAAATAGTTTAGGTATTTAAAAAAATGTTTGGTATATTTCATAGAAAAACTGTAATTGGTGTGGGAAAAATAAGTTTGTCTTTCCCATATCCATTCCTAAACGAAAAAATAATAACTAAGTGTTAAATAAGTCTACATAATCTGACGTGTCGTTAAGTGACCAATTTAATTTTTGTTTAATAATTTTATGTTAACTCGGGTAAGAGTGTCTCCCAAAATATTAGTGGAATTATAGCTATATTGATAGCGTATATATAAATCTGTTCAGTGACGGCAGTGTCATTATCACATATGTGGAAATTTTTTAAACATAAATATGACAAGGACAGGGTAACTAAATTTACCATCAAAATATCAATCGCTTCTCCGGACAGAAGATTAATAGGATTTTTATTTTGCGAGATTTATGCGTTTTCAAGAAACCTGGCTTAAACCTGATAAGATGATATTTAATATAACACCTTTTCAGTTAAGTTTTCAAGTGATCGCTGTCGGTGGGGGTTGTATCATATTAACCAATAATAATATAAATTTCGCCGGAGGTATATGCTTTCATCGCATTTAAGTCGTTTAACTTTGATCCTTTTTTAATGAACCAACCAGAACACGTCTGAACGTTTGTTAGCATGGAATTTTGGACTTAAACACTTGTAATGGCATTATTACTGGAATACGGTCTGACCATAAACGGCAACTTGTGAAAACTGTCTTAGAGCAGCGGATAGTAAGAACGTTAGACTTATTTCAGCACTAGATTAGATCGTTTAATAGATAATCTTTACAGCAATTATCTGAGGGTTTCACTGATATTGTCCAAATACTAACTACGGCGCTTGTTTATTCATAAGCACTGAATTTAAAGAATTGTCCAAAAAGGTTTAGTTTAGGAAAAAATGGTTTTTAGTGAATGGGCAACCAAAGGAATCATAAAAAGTAGAGATATTATAGGAAATCATTGACAACTAGTAATTCATTTCATGCTTATGTTAGAGATTATTCTAAAATATTTAAACGTGTTTGTGGAGCTGCAAAAGCGATATTTAAAAAAAATCAAGTTCTTAAATCTAGTAATAAGACTAAAACTGTTTGGCATATAATAAATAAAGAAACAGGAAAATATAGGAAAAATGATAATTCGCTTAATCTAAACGTCGAGGGAGTACATATCTCAAACAGTTCAGAGGTAGCAACTGTTTTCCAGGATTATTTCACAGATATACCCTTAGTAGTAACAAAAAATATAATATCATCACCCCATGGCGCTGCATCACTTTTGGATAATCTTATTACACCTGTGGATTCTAAATTTTCTTTTACATCTGTTAGTGCAGGTGAAATAATAAGGACTTTTAAACAATTAAATTTAAAAAATACTGAAGATATTTGGGGTATGTCAGTAATCGTAGTTCAGTCCATAATTGTCAATATTTCACCATATCTGGCTAATATATTTAATCAGTGCATAAAAACAGGGACTTTCCCTAATTTAATGAAAATAAGTAAAGTAGTTCCTCTATTTAAATCAGGTTGTAGAAGTAATCTTGGAAATTATAGACCAAATTCTGTCCTTCCGTCGATTAGTAAGATTTTCGAGAAAATTATGCTCAAGCAGCTAGTACAACATTTCAAAGCACAAGAGATTTTGGATGGTCGGCAATATGGTTTCACAAAATCTAAATCAACCACTGACGCTGGTGCAACACTGCTAAGTCATATATATAGAGCTTGGGAGAAGTCGCAAGATGCAATCGGTGTGTTTTGTGATCTCTCAAAGGCCTTCGACTGCATTGACCACAGTACGCTTATACTTAAGCTAAAACACTATGGTGTGCGTGAAACTTCTCTCGACCTCCTAATTTCTTATTTAACAGAGCGCTGTCAGAAAATAAGTGTAAATGGAGCAACCTCTTCGAGATCATTGGTTAGAATCGGCGTCCCTCAGGGCTCGATTTTGGGACCATTTTTGTTTCTCGTTTATATAAACGATCTACCGTCCGTTGTTGAAAATGGTGCTGGCATGGTTCTTTTTGCAAACGACACTTGTAGCCGTGCATGTCTAAAAATAGATACGTCATGCTCCCTGCTAGCGCGCTGCGCCCGAGTAGTGAGTCGACCCGCCGTGCCCATGAGCGATGCGCGTGTTACCGGCGCTTTCCGGAGTGCATTGTCACGTAACATCGATTACACATCTTACGTAAAAGTTTGTGTTTCATTTCCGCTCGCCCTGCCTACCAGTGGTTATAAATTGCGCCCAACTCGTGGCACGTACTCCGTACGACAAGTACCTACATAATCGACGCGAGTGCGAACGAGACCCACGCGACTGTGTTCTTCCACTGAACTGTATTATCGTTCTGGTTCGTTGCTGAGAGTTTTCGACGAGAAAATGCCGCCGAAAACACGCCGGCACGCGTCCAGGGACGACAGAGACAATGGATCCAGTAGTGACGAGGAGAGCCCCACTATAGCAGATCCCACGAGCGCGAGCACCACGGTGATACCGACACCAACATCGGCATGTAACATGATTTCAATGTCCGAAGAGCAACTCACGCGATTATTATCCAACGTCATGAGAAGCGTTGCGACGCTGACGCCGACGCTGACGTCACCAGCCAGCGAGCCTACAGGACTAACTCATTCTACCGCTGCATACACCGGAGCACCTAACCCGCATAGCAATTTCACGCGATGCGCGGCCCGCTTCGACGGAGCCGCACGCAGCGCCGAAACCCTAGAAGCATTCGTTGAGAGCGTGCTCGTATACAAAGAGTGCGCAAGTGTGTCCGACGAACACGCTCTTCGAGGGTTACCTATGCTGCTAACGGGAGATGCCGCCATGTGGTGGCAAGGCATAAAATCTACCGTGGGGACCTGGGACGAAGCGATACACCGACTACGTTTTATGTACGGCACCCCGCGCCCCGCCCACCGGATCTTTCGAGAAATCTTCGCACAAGAACAAAGTGATAGTGATAGTGTAGATTCATTCATATCGCGAGTGCGTGCTAACATATCACGTATACCGTATAGCGTTCCCGAAATTATGCAATTAGATATTATATACGGCCTTTTGAATCGTAAAATCCGCAAAAGAGTGTCACGCGATAGTGTAAGTAGTGTCGACTGTCTACTCGAGCGAGCAAGGTATGTGGAGGAGACACTTAACGTAGTAAGTCAATCTATATCCTTAAATTCATCTCGTAACAGTAACGCGAATGACGATCACAATAGTAACAATACGAAATTTAAATCTCGAAACGTAAACATTAACCCTCAGAATACGACTGTTGTTCAGAATAACCCTTCGCATGCCACGCCCCACTCTAGTTCGAATATTTGTACTGTTGTGAATTCGAAACGAGTTAGACCGCGCTGCGCTTTCTGTAAACGGTTTGGCCATTCTGTTGAGGAGTGTAAAAATAAAGTGAAGTCAAATGAGCAGGAAGTTGATAATTCACCGTTGTCGTGTTACGGTTGCGGACGACCAGGCGTAATACGGTCGAAGTGTCCGACGTGCAGAGGTACAACCCCCGCCACCTCCGACAAGGTGAGTTTCCAAAGTGCTGTTACCCAGGAATCCGACCTGACGCACCCCACCGTAAAAATAGAGGTTAACTCTTTGACAGGTGTCGCAGTACTAGATACCGGTGCTACTGAGAGTCTCGCCAGCCCCGGATTATATAAGATCCTACTGGATAGTGGCCACGCTTTCGCGAAAACGCGCCGCAATATTGGTCTTGCTGATGGAACGCAACAGGTACGTGATTTGCTATTTTGTAACACGAACGTCAGGATTCAGGAACGCGACTTTCCCACAACTTTCCTAGTGATACCAGAAGCTAGTAACAGGACACTTCTAGGCCAGGATTTCATCATTAGAGCAGGGATATTAATGGACCTCCAACATGACTGTTGGTACTTTCAAGACTCTCCTGAGCAAAAGTTTTCTTTCATGCATTCTTACAGCCTCGCACCCACCGGCGACACAGGACTGATGCTAGCCGTAACTACCAGTCTGGCGCTGAGAGAGGATGAAAGGACGAAGCTGTCGCCGACCCAGAGAACACAACTCAATCAGCTCATAGCAAGTAGAGCTGAGTGCTTCGCCATTGAAGGTCCCCCTACGACTTATGCTACCCATCGCATTCGGGTTGACGAGAAGCAGGAACCGACCGCTTCACCACCCTACAGAATGTCGCAGGGTAAGAAACAGTTGTTAGACGGTGAGCTTGAGAAGCTACTACACGCCGATGTCATAGAGGAGTGCGAGTCGCCTTGGGCTGCTAATGTCGTCCTAGTCACAAAAAAGGATGGCGGAGTCCGCCTTTGCGTGGATTACCGGAAGCTCAACGCGGTAACAGAACCGGATCGTTACCCGCTCCCACGCATGGAAGACGTGCTTCACGCGGCAAAGACGACCAGCTACATGACCACGCTCGATCTCCACTCCGGCTACTTTCAGGTTTGTGTCGCAGAGGAAGATCGTGACAAAACCGCTTTCGTGACACCCTCCGGCACCTACAGGTTCAAAAGGATGCCGATGGGCCTTCGTAACTCGGGTGCCACGTTCCAACGATTGATTGACCGTTTCAAGTCAAACTTGAACGTGCCTGTTCGGGAGCCGAGTTTTCACCCACGATGGAACAGATCTGTAACCATTCTAGGATATCTCGATGATCTGATAGTCCTGTCACAGACCTTCGAGAGCCACATGGAAGACCTGGAAGCAGTTTTTGACAGACTCGAGAAGTTTACCCTTCGAGTCAACCGCAAGAAGAGCTGCTTCGCCCGTGACTCCGTAAAGTTCCTCGGCCACATCATCGTCCCCGGTGGTTTGCAAGTGGACCCGGAGAAAACCTCGGCCATTGCTGACATGCCTACCCCAAAGAACGAGAGGCAGCTTAAGGGCTTTTTGGCAACATCTAGCTGGTTCCGACGTTTCGTGCCGAACTACGCTGCAATTGCTAAACCCTTAACTGACCTTCTTAAGAAGAATAGCTCCTGGAGGTGGCAGGAAGAACAGCAAGCGGCTTTTGAGCGCATTAAAGATCTCTTGGTCACCGCTCCCATTCTTCGCCAAGCCGATGAAAGTAAACCTTTCTCCCTCCGGACAGATAGCAGCAGTTACTGTCTCGGCGCAGTTCTGATGCAGGGGGAGGGCCCCGATGAAAGACCCGTAGAGTACGCCAGTCGTCTGCTAGAGCCCGCAGAGCGAAACTACACCACCACTGAACGAGAGGCTCTAGCCGTCGTTTGGGCGGTGACGAAATTTAGAGGCTACATCGAGGGATCGGAATTAGTAGTTAAGTCTGACCATCAACCGTTGCGTTGGTTGATGAGCCTTAAATCTCCCAGCGGACGTCTTGCCAGGTGGGCACTAACCCTCCAAGCTTATAATCTGCAGATCCAGTACACCCCTGGTAAAGTGAACGTAATCGCTGATGCATTAAGCCGACCAGCCTGTTGCGAGGAAAACCCAGGCGGTTGTGAGATATGCTTAGTAACTGTAGATGTACCACACAGGCAACCTGACGAAGTACGCACTAATCAACTAAAAGACCTTGAGTTGAAGAGTATCATCGAAGATCTAGAGGCGACCGATGATCCCTTCAGGGGGCAGACCTGGTCAGAAAGAGGTTACTTGATCTCCGATGGTATCCTGTATAGGTGCGCGCCTGATTCGGAAGACGCGGATTCCGCCTGCCTCGTCGTCCCTAAGCACGAGAGAGAGGCCGTGCTCATGGATTTTCACGATGCTCCTACGGCAGGTCACTTCGGTGCCGAGCGTACCTTGCAGCGCATCAGAGCAAGATACTTTTGGCCCGGCATGAAATCATTCGTCACCGATCATATTAGACGCTGTACTGCCTGCCAGCGGTACAAGATCGAAAATCGGAAACCTGCGGGGCTGCTTCAAACCCCCGCAACGAATCGACGTTTTGAAGTTGTATCCGTCGATCTGTTCGGACCCCTTCCCAAGACTTCGAAGGGTAATCGTTGGATTCTAATTCTCGAGGATACTTGCTCCCATTGGGTCGAGTTGTTTGCGTTAGAGAGCGCTACCAGCGTGGAGTGCGCTGAAGTTTTAATAGCTGAAGTGTTTTTGAGGTTCGGAGTTCCGCGTAGAATGATCAGCGACAATGGCGTACAGTTCGTCGCTGAAGTGATGCAGCAGGTTTGTCATGTGATGGGCATTAAACAATCCTTGACGCCGTTGTATCACCCCGAATCGAACCCCGTGGAACGGAAAAACCGGGACGTGAAACCCCAGTTAGCCATACTGGTAGGGAAGGATCACGTGTCTTGGGATGCTCACCTCGCAGCTATAAGGTTCGCGATGAATTCCGCTGTTACAGCGAGTACAGGATTCTCGCCAGCTTTTCTTACTTTCGGGAGGGAGTTGCGTGCGCCTTCAGATGTCGTAGGAGATATGAAGAGCATCGTTGAAAATGATAATTTCGTGCATAACATCACGCCTTACCTACGTAGGCTGTCAACGGTGCTGCTCGACGCTAGAGATGTCCACGAAAGGAATCAGTCTGTGCAGAAGAAGTACGCCGATGAAGGCAGACGCGCGCCTCCTGATTATAAGGTAGGTGACCTTGTTCTATTGAAGACACAAGGATTGAATGATGTAGGCCCTGGGCAGTCTGCAAAATTCGTACCTAGAAGGGATGGTCCGTACCGCATACGCGAAGTAGTAAGCTCTACCACTTATCTAATAGAGGGAGTCACTAGAAGTGAACATGTTGGACGATACCACGTCTCCCATCTGACCCCGTTCATCGGTGAAGTCGAGGCCCCGGTTAGAGAGAAGCGCAGACGCGGCCGGCCCCGTAGATATAATTGCTAGCCCGAACGCGAGGGCGCTAGGTTCGAACTAGAGGGGGAGTATGTAGCCGTGCATGTCTAAAAATAGATACGTCATGCTCCCTGCTAGCGCGCTGCGCCCGAGTAGTGAGTCGACCCGCCGTGCCCGTGAGCGATGCGCGTGTTACCGGCGCTTTCCGGAGTGCATTGTCACGTAACATCGATTACACATCTTACGTAAAAGTTTGTGTTTCATTTCCGCTCGCCCTGCCTACCAGTGGTTATACACTTCATTTATATTCAAAGTGAAAAGAATAGATTCGGAGCTTAGGCAATTAAACAACACCTTATTTAAAATCTCTGAATGGTTTGCTTTAAATAATTTACTACTAAATGCAAACAAAACCAAATGTATGAGATTTGTCTTGCCCAATGTTCGGAGTGTTGATAGTAGTATCAAGATAGAAGGGAATTTAGTAGGCTTAGTTGATGGTACTATCTTCTTGGGCATTACCCTTGATTCAAAATTACAGTGGGGTCCGCATATTAAAACTTTGGCAGGAAGATTAAGTTCTGCTGCATTCGCAGTACGCAAAATTCACCAGGTAACAGATATTGCCACCGCTAGGTTAGTCTACTTCGCTTACTTTCATAGCTTAATGTCTTACGGTATTTTACTGTGGGGTTCAGCAGCTGAGGTAGATACCATGTTTATATTACAAAAGCAGGCAGTTCGAGCAATTTACAATATGAGACCCCGCGAATCACTAAAGAACAAGTTCCAGGAATTTAGTATTTTAACTTTGCCCTCCCAATACATCTTTGATAACTTAATGTATGTCCGTAAAAACTTAGACAAGCTGGATTTTGTCAAAGATCAGCACAATGTAAATACTAGAAATAAAGATAAATTAGTCTTACCGTGTTTTAGACTTAGTAAGACTAATAAAAGTTTTTTAGGTAATACTGTTAGGTTCTTTAACAAGATCCCGAAGCACATTACTGATTTACCTGACAACAAGTTCAAGGACCATGTCAAGCGGGTTTTACTGTCAAAAGGTTATTAAAGGGTGGATCATTATGTGAATGATAGTGATGTCTGGAAGTGACTCCCTCTCTGTGCATCCACTAATATATTATTATTGTACCTGTTATATATGTAACATTTGTACAGTTAACAAAAAAAAAAAAGAGATAAACCCGATCGTGTTTCTTACCGGTTCTTCTCGATGTCTGGGATATTTTCCGAACCGGCAGTAGTGTTTTGACATTTATAAGTGCCTTTTAGGGCCTAAATTGAATAAAGATTATTTTGATTTTGATTTTATGTAAACCCCAAAACGCTTACCAAAACTGGAAAGTGTTCTTGATACTGGTAAATTATATATGCGTTTAAAACGTAAAGAGTTATGGTAAGACTTGGAATTAAGTGATTTATGGGTTACTAAAGCAATTTTAAACATAAATATCTTACGTACAGATAAAACTTTCGCCTCAGCGTACAGGGCTACTGTTGGAAATTGAAAGGTTTTTTTAACATCACCTTCAACACGGACCTTTGTGCTTTTTCGATTTCCTGCATAGTGGACCTCGCCGCGCTGTCCTACACTGTAATGCAATAGCTGATCACTAACCGGCATAACGCGAAGTAAATAATTGTTAACAGTGGGTTATCAGCACAGTTGCGGAGTTTTTGAAATATATAAATAGATTTTCTAACTCTAGTAGAGAGCTTGTGAATGTGATGATTGAAACTCAATCTATCGTTTACCAAGAAACCTAGGTACCTGATTACGTCAGTTCTCTGAATTTTGTCACAGTTACAAGGATTGGTAAGGGTAGTTTTTACAGGAATTAATTCTTATAATAGGATTAAAAGATGGTTTCGACGAGGCGGTTTTATGGAAACAGAGTAATTTAGTTTTTTTACTGTTGAGGGTCAATAGATTTATATTATTATAGCTATTTTCATGCCTTTTTCTCTTATGTCAACTGTACTTTCCCAGTTCTTCCCATTAAAAAGGATCACTGTGTCGTCAGCATAACAAATAATTTTGGCGTTATGAATTTGGAGGTTCATGATGTCATTAATATAGATTATGAAAAGGGTGGGGCCAATAACAATACCCTGCGGCACGCCAAATTTTATTAGTTCTGTGTCACTTTTGTATGAAACCACCCTAACAAGTTGTGATCTCCCAGAGAGATAACTTTTGAACCACAGCATCTGAACACCCCGAATGCCTAATTTCTGCAGTTTTTGAAGTAGAATTGGAGTCGACACAGTGTTAAAAGGTTTGATCAGATTTAAGAATACGCCTATACAACTGGAATTACTGTCTAAATAAGAGGAAATAAGTTTAACCAAAAGTGAGTGTTGGCGACAGAACTGTTATTTTCGTGTCTTGTGTTAGGTTATTATGTTATATTATTGTGTTTATGTGTTGTGTACTAAGTGTCATGATATAATAGATTGATATAGATAAAATTATAGAGAAATGTTAGCGGCTACGCTACATTATAAGTTGCATGTTATGTATTAAGTTGTATATAAATGCTTATATATTGTGTGTGTGTTTTTTTTCCTCTTTATTTGGTTAGCCAACAGTTGTGCAATATTTCTTTAATTAACATACAGTTTATGAAAATATGCTTAAAAGTACTAACTAATTATAGGCTAACACAGCATGCAAAAATATATTAGCTAATTATGTCATAAATAATATTAAAACAAACTAACCAAAAAAAAACCAATGATATCTAAAACATTACATAAAATAACCAGTGATACATTTTCGATATTTCTATAAAGTGTCCACATGAATATCTGCTGTTAAACTCACACTGTTGTATAATTTACACATTCTAGGAATAGGCGAGTTACTTCCAAGCACTGTCCTACGCAGAGGTGGAACTAAAGGGTTATTATGTGACGAGGATATCTAATAGGCACTCTATAATTAACCATTTGAAGAATTTCCGGACAATCAATTTTGTTTCTTACTAGTTTATATAAAAATATAAGATCCAAAATATCTCTACGTTTAGAGAGTGCTGCAATTTTAAATTCTTTCATTCGATCTATATGTGACTTATTTTTATTTGCTTTGCCTACGAAGTACATCAAGTGGTATAAAAACTTTTTCTGTATACGTTCAATCCTAAGAGAGTACGTGGCATAGTGTGGTCTCTGCACTACACTACAATATTCTAATATACTGCGCACAATATCATTGTAAAGTAATATTTTAGTTTGGGGCTTAGTATATTTTATGTATATTTTAACTACATATATGAAAATAGAATTATTATAGAATAGGTAGGTAAATGCATAGAATAAGTCGGTACAGTAAGAATATTCAATGTTACAGTAACTTTACGAACGGAAAGCGGTGATGCCGCCCGTAAATTACATGATTTTTGGCTTATATACGGAATATGTACTTGATTTATATAATATGTCAATGTTTAATGGATAGCTATTACAATAAGTAATCTTTTGGTATATGACATGTGTACACAATGTATATAAAGAAAGAAATATAGAGCAATTATCAGGGCGACCAAAGTGAAAACAAACATAAAAGTACGAATTAAAGCGGGGCTCTCCTTACGGTAGTTCTCCGAACTACTTAAGCTCGAAGAGGCGCCGTATGGGGCACGGCGCAATTCAACGATTACAAGTAACTACGAGCAACAAGAAGAAAGCTTTGGTCGTCCTGCAAGCAGTAAGCAAGAGTTCGAGTTTCATTGAAGACCCAGCAACTCAAGCGGTCGTCCATTATTGCACCCCCTGGACCCTTCACTACCATCGCGCCCCACTGGCATCCGTACGGGGCGCGGCGTCTACAAGACGGGCATCCGGCGTAACAAAAACGCCCGTCCAAAGCGGGGAGCGTCACACACCCCCCCCCCCCCCCCCCCCCCCCCCCCCATGTAGAGGGGAAGTGACGCGTACCCAACAGTGAGGTAGCATCTTCCGTAGATCGGTTCTGCCTAAATCCGAATTGTCTGTCAGATAAAAGACTGAAACGCTCCAGTAACTTCACAAGACGTATGTTGACAAGTTTTTCTAGAATTTTGGAAAAAGCGCTTAGTAAAGATATTGGTCTGTAGTTTCCGGGAATGTTTTTAGGTCCATCTTTGTGAATAGGGGTGACAGATGCTACATTCCAGAGCTCCGGAAAGCAGCCGGAACTCAAACTAAGATTGAAAATATGAGTGATGATGATATTAGAAAAACCTTGTCTTGGTGTTGCAGCATCATCTGGAATCCAAAGGATACCAAACTCCTAACCAATATAAAGCAGAGTTATCGCATTTGGGCTCATTAGAATGATCTCAATGAACAGGTTATTTGTGTCTGTGCTTTATTAAATTTTCAATTTACTTTATGTATCCAACTATACCAGGCAATCAGCTATACAAACTGGATACATAAAGTAATCTATACAATTAATAAAAATGAAGTGTCTATTTGTAATGTCAAAATAACATTTTTTTACAAAAAGCATATGAAAATATACACGATACCTATAACAAAAAGCCCATTTTTCAAATTTTAGTCTGTCTGTCTGTTTGTTCCGGGTAATCTCCGAAATGGTTAGACCGATTTTGACTGGACTTTCATTGATAGATAGCTAATGATATAGGGAGTAACGTAGGTTACTTTTATTTTAGAAAAATAATTAGGGTTCCGCAGAAATAAAAAACTCTGGTCGTGGCAATTTGGGCGCTTAAATGGCTTATACTGAGTAAACCATAAGAGATACATATAGCAAATTAATGTACTACATAATCATAGGCATTAAAAAGACCTACAAAAAGTCCGGGAAAGTATACATCTATCTTCTAAGGAACACCCATAATAAGCATTTTTGTCTTTAAAATAGCCGGGAGTGGAGGAGCAAGATTCGCGCGGGCATACTATAGTCCACGTGAGCGAAGCCACGGGCACAGCTAGCTATTGTACAATTTTGGTATCCTTTT
This sequence comes from Saturnia japonica, assembly GCA_033032175.1. NCBI lineage: Eukaryota > Metazoa > Arthropoda > Insecta > Lepidoptera > Saturniidae > Saturnia > Saturnia japonica. The sequence continues at coordinate 5,159,701 of CM065317.1, forward strand.
ATACGATCTGGCGGCCCTCGTAGTAAATTATTTGTTCTTACTGAGTTCTTACTGGTTATTTGTCTACGGTTCCTACTAAGGGACCAAAGGTTATTTATTATCTGTTGAGGTATCCTTCCATGGCTTCCATAGTTTCCATCAAAATCGATTCAAAGAAAATAATTGTGCTTCACTACATTTAATTTATACTCATAGATCGAGGAAATTTTATTTGAACAAAAAATTAGTCGTTAATATGTACTACCCATTAATTGTTATTTATTTCTGCTACCTATCATAGACAACTATTCAAAACTACTCATCTAAAACAGTATAAATATAATTTAATCTATGTTTACGGTCTATAAATTATAATGTCTATGGTTCTTTTTCACGACTGTTTTGTATAGTTTACTTACCTTGCTTATATTGCCGATTTTTCGGTCTGGAAGTGAAATATGTGTATGGTTTTGACACATAAATCGTAATACAACGTAGAATAATGTGTAACAATTATATCTAGTTTCATTCTATCAAAAACATTCCGTAAAACACCAAAGTACAGCCATTTACATGAAAGGTGAGTACAAAAAATTGGTGTCCTGTATTTTTTTTCTAAAGCTTAGGTTTCACCGTTATGTTGACTGGAAACCGCGAAATTATTAGTAAGGGTGATCTTTGTGTTGAATGTGTTTAATTATGATCCCAAATAGAAGATTCTGCACACAGCGTTGCATATGTTATAGTTCGTATATATACCTATTTGCCGCTGTTTTGTATTATAAAGTTATGTATATGAATGATAACCCGACCAAGTTGAATAGGTGACAAAGAATATTTTGTCTTTTCCATTCACGCAACTATTTAATACTTTTGTAAAATTCACAGTAATCAAAATGAAAGTTTAAAATGTGTACGGATTTCTTTTTACATTTTTTTACCTTCCAACGATTGGTTTTATATTTTATGTATTTTTATAGATTTGTAAACGTAGTTTACCTTGGGTATGAAATTAACCAATTAAGTGTATGTTCTATTGGAAACGTAAAGGAACGTTCTTGTCTATGGTATAGAGCTGAGAGCAATTTTATACGCAAAATGTAGCATTTTGCTGCTTTATTTCAGTGTTATTTTTCAATAAGATTATTGTACACGAAATGTTTTGAAGTTTTTTTGATATTAGAGTGATAGGTCGTTCGTTCTGTTTAATTATTATCAATCTGATGTGAAATGGCGGCTGAGGTGCCTGTAAGCGATGTTTTATGCGAGGCGATGGAATATTTATCCAAACTCGGGTCAAATCTAAAAACCCGAACAGATAAACTAAGGGAAAAGAAAATACGAAAACATAAACTGATAAATACGCATTCTATTTACAAAGCAGCTAATAAATTACTATTAATATGTGAATTGTCAAAAAGATCACTGGAAAATGTTGAAAAAGGTGTACGAAGAATAATATCCAAAGTAGACACAATGCAGATGACTTCAAGTGTAGGCGGGAACATTGGGGCAAAGTGTAATTCTGAAAACAATATACAGTTTCAACAATTTGAGTATTGTTCTCGCATATTAAGAATATGTAAAACTGTTCCGATAAAACATTGTATGTCAGCTAAAGTTTATGCTAGAAATATGGCACTATCAATGCAAGATAAATATCCTGTTTACTATGATTGTAAATTATATAGAATGAGGAGGAAGAAGATGAAAAAATCCATAGCACAATTACAAATAGGATCAGAGAATGAGAAACTAGAAATACATAATGCTATGCAGAATCAAGAATCTTGTATTTATAAAAGTCATAATAATAAACTTAATTCTGTAAGTTGTAATGAAGATCCAAGTAAGGATAATATATTAGAATTTGCTCAAGAGGCAGTTAAGATATCTAAATCTTTAGAAAATACATTTAACACTACACAAAATGCAAAAGTTAGTGAATCTTCATTATCAGAGATAATTACAGAGAACAAAGACACTGGAAATATACTAGAAATTCAGAATAATCAGAGTTTTAATAAACAAACATTGGAAAATGAACAGACACTAGTAACAAATAAAGAATATGAGACATGTAAACCTGCTAAAAATAATAATGAAATACTTAAAAAAAATGTTACAGGTGAATCGGATTCCAGTGATGAAGAACACATAAAAGTTACAGAAACTATCAGAAGTAAAAAGCAGAAGCTTAATAGAATTCTAGATGATAGTTCTGATGATAATGAAAATATGCAAAATAATGATTCAAATAGTAAACTTGACACTGAAGTATCCAAAGGAGAAAAACAAATTGTGAGTGGAAATAGTAAACATTTATCTAAAAAAAGAAAAATTTGTGAGTATGAAACAAATAATGATAGTAAAAGCGAGCAAACATTAATAGGTGTTAATGAAAAACCAGCTGTAGAAAATACCAAAATAGATGATGAAACTAAAAAATCTGAAGAATTTACAACACCTCAAATAAAGTGTGTTAATATTTTCAAACTATTAAAACCGGATATTGTAAGTAATTTGCAAACTGAATCTGAAAAAAATAAGCCTTCAGTTATACATTCTGGAGATATACCTCATAAAAATATCAATACCACTAGTTCACAAATGCTAAAGACTAATTCAGTAGAAAAGTCAAAAGTAAAAAAAATATTAAATATGAAAAGAAAAGAAGCTCTTGCTTTTAAGCCAAAACAGTTTGTGATTAAACTGCATAAGTTACCTAGCTTATCAAAAGTATTACTTCATAAGTATAAATTAAAAAGAATTACTCATAATGGTTCTGTGATTTGTCAAGTGGATGAAAATATATTAAAAGAGTCAGATAAAATGAAAAATAATTTGTTGAATGATTCAGATTCAGATGATATAACAATCAAAAGGCGAAGTATTGAAGGTAAACAAGTGAAATATGCTTTACTATATGACTCAGATTCAGATAACGAAGAAAACAATAAAAAAAATGGTAGTAAATCTGAAAGATCTGATGATGATAAACAGACAGATACTGAAGCTCAGATAACTAACAATGAAAACAGTAAATTACCTGTTAACAATAATTCAAACAGTGGTAAACAAAAAAAGGTAACTCCAGAAATTAATAGGATGGAGAGTATTTTTAATGAGAACATTTTAACAGAGAACATTAAACGTTCATTACTTGATGAATCTGATGTTGATATTGCAGATATTGAAATAAATAATTTGATACCTAAAGAAATATCAAAATCATCCAATGAAAATGACATTAACAAAGGTGATGTGTGTGAGGTAACAGAAATTAGGTTAGAATTATGTAAAGAAGCTTGTCATACTGCTGAGAATATAAGTAAGAATGAAACTACTGATGAATTCAAATCAAAATCCATTAAAGATAACAAAGAAATAACTTCTAAAAATAATTCAAATGAAAACAGTGAAGAAAACAGCTGTATAAATCTAATACCTTTAGTTAACCAAATACCTACTGATAATAATATTTCTGAATCTTTAGATAATAATGCCTTTAATAATGGGATAAATTTAGTAGACAAAAGTGGACAAGATACATTGATCGAGTCAAATCAAGTAAATACTGACGAAAATGTAAAATCCCAGAATGCATTACAATGTACTGATGTGAACAAAAGTGTAACTGATGAAAATGTGAAATTAAAGGAATCATTACTCTGTGAATTAGATTCCGATAACCATTATCTAATTGATAACATTTCTTTAAGAAATGAAAATAATTCCGAGAGAGTTAAAAAGAAACTGAATATCAATAATAATGCTGGTTGCAAGAGTAATAAAGACACTGAAGTAACCACTGATATAAGAAACCAAAAAATCCTTTAATCAATCATTCAGAATCTGATATGGAAGAGACAAAAAAATTAACAAGTGAGAGAAATGATGTCAATAATTTAGGGGAATGTGAAATCAACTCTAAATGTAATAAATCTTATATCACACAATCCAATGCATCTGATGGCACGGTTGACTCAGATGTCAATGAAAATGAAACAAAAAATGAAATAAGTCCAAATAAAATAAAGTCATCTCTTTTAAATTCATCAGATGATAGTCAGAGTGATAATAATAAAACTATTTTAGAACCCAAAATGAGGAGAAAACCTGTTATGGAGAGCATTAAAGCCAGAAAAATGTTACTGGCACACTCTTCCAGCTCTGATGATGACATACCAAGCAAAGGAAGATTCAGAGACCATAAGACTATTGATAATTTGATAACAGAAATTGCTGATGAAATTGAAGATATACAAAAACAGAAAAATAGCATAGCAAGTTCCTCTGGATCATCAGATGAAGACTTATTTAGGAGCGTGAAAAAGAAAAAAAAACATAAACACTTAGAATCATCCCAAACAAAAGAGCAAGATGAAAATGATGAAGATTCAAAAGGTTCTCAAAGTGCAGCTGATGAAAACGAAAATATTGATGAAAAATCTCATGAACACTCAGATTCCAGTAGTAGTCAGGTTTGAAAATGTAACTACTTACTACACTAACTGCTAAATTGTATATTGTTATTTCATGTAGTATCCAAACCCATAAATAGTACTTTCTATATCTAAACATAAAATTTAATAAATATATTTTCCATAATAGACAAGTTAATTATTTATTACTAGTTGACACATGCAAATATTTTACATTTTATTGAATGTAAACAGTCTAACAGTCAAATTAGTTAAACATTGTTAATTGATAACACCTACTACATGTTAGTTAAAAATATATTATTTTCATTAGGAATATGTACCTTATTTTAATTAAAAAAAACTATAACAGTTCTGAGAAATAACATAAAGAGATAGGAATGCAATTTTTTAATCAATTTCTTGGACTAAAACATAAACTTTAAACTATTTATTTATGTTTTATCAGTATCAGGCAAGATAAGCTTTAAAAAGAAGTTTGAATCATTAATCTTGATGAAAAATTGAGGGAGATATAGTGTTGCCAGAGAAAACACATTTGAGAAATAATATATATGATTGGCTTTAGGTTAAGTTCATTAATGTTCTATAATAATAGATATAGACAATGATTCTGGTATTTAGTATATAAGAAATAATGTTATAACTTTACTACTTATTGACTTTCAACATAGTATTAAATGTAATTCAAACTTACCTTGTGTTTTCATTTAATTAATTAATAATATACCAGACAGTGCTAGCTAAACAGGTTCATCAAAATGTACAGAATCACCAAATTAAAACCAATTTTTATCGAATTAAAAGTTGAATAAACTAATTACAGATGGTCCGCTCTAAGTCCAAACCCGGAAGCAGCTTCAGCCATAATTCAGACACACAGGATGACAAAGATGTTGATAGGTAAATATTCATGATAAAGAGTGAAAAAAAAAAATAATACATAGAACTGATTTGGTGGAACTGTACATAATGGCATTTGTAGCTGTAAAAAAGTTAGATAGTGAACCTTTAACTAGACCTTTTAAAAGAATAACATGCTTGTTGATTTTAACATATTCGGGTGTTTGTTTAGCTATATAAAGGTGGAGGCTTTTCATTAACTACTTTATTTATTTATTTGCTTCATTTATTGATGTATTAGTTTGTAAGCCTTCCTAAAATTATAAAATAAAATCATTATTTCCAAAGTGTTCAAAACCTTATACTACAAGTCCGAAGGGTAACTTGCACCAAAAAAAAAAAAATTCCGTTTAGATGTGTCAAAATGTATGCAACTGTCAATCTTACATCTGATTTAACGATTTAAATATGATTTAAGGATTTTGTTCAAGCTAACCTTATTATATTTGGTCTGTATGTGGATATAACTAGTGAAGGAATGTCTCACAAAAAGAACAAACAAAGTTTAAATGCTCCAACATGGTAGTGTGTGTATCTGACTACTGTAGAAATCTGTTGGCATGTGGGTACATACTATGCTAGTATGTAAATAAATGCATAATTTATATTATCAGGCCATCTCTGCAATCTTATTTCATAAGCCAAAGATCATCCAGAACTAATGTAATAATATATATTTTGTTTTAAAGCCGGGTTTTCACTATATGCATACTTTCGGACCGAATGCGCTCATTACGAGACAGATCGCATAGGAGTCTGTTCGGAATTTGGTTTACACGTTATAAGTTTATAAGCATCCAAGTAGCATTTGTCTCCTTGCACAATCTTCATAGTGTAATGTTCATTTCACTTTTTCTTAGATGTCGCCATTTTATTTTTATAAATAGATTCGAGTTAAGCCGCGTTTTCATTATACGAGTACTCTCGAACCTAGTCCATTCGGATTACTACTCGGACATCGGCATCCGATCAGAATGAAATCGGACGCGGATCTATTTTTACGAGTATTGCATGGTGGTAGGTCTTTTTCTAATGCCCCTTGGCTAGCTAGCTACCAACTTCAAGTTGAAAATCTGTCGCAAAACACCAATAGGTGTGTTGAGGCAGCTGCGATTGAGAGCCAGTCTACCACTAGGCGTAACGCGCTGCCATCTTGGGCTACGTTGTCACTAAAGTTCAGGTGAGATTGTGGCCACAAAGCTAAACTTATAACAATAAAAAAAGAGCTTTATGAAAACAAAATGGCGTCGACTAAAAAAGAGGAATGAACCTGACACTGAATATTGTACAGAGACAAAAGCTACTCGAATGCTTGTAAACTCGTAACGTGTAAACCAAATTCCGAGTAGATTCCTATAAGATTTGGCTCGTATGAGCGCACACGATCCGAAAGTACTCGTATAGTGAAAACGCGGCTTAATGTAAACAATTTATATTTAGAATAATCCTTGCTAGATGTCTGGCATAGTTAGATAAAGGTAAAGCTTATTAATTATACATTATGCATATTTCTACATCAAATAGTTTTGTGATTTTTTTTCAAGCTACCAAATTTTTTCTTTTTTTTATTATATAATTGATTTTTTTATTTTCGTTTAAAAAATTGAAATAAAAGTAAATAAGAAAATAACATATACTTATTAGAAATTATTACTATGCATTTAAGAGTTAATACATAAAATAAATGAAATACTGAATATAATTCACATGTGTTATTTAATAACATAGTAAACTTCTGTTAATGCAAGAACGATGCAATGAGACTTAAAAATTAACAGGCATTTCTAGAATGTTTTTTAACATTCGGATACAATTATTCTTAGGTTGACAAACTTGGAGAATTTGACGAATCCTCGTCGACGGCGTGGTTCGACGTGTTCGGTCAATAAAGAGGAAACTATTGAGGCTGAAAAGAGTAAAGAGATGGCGAAAGGTCCGTCATTGATTGGCGAAGAACTACTGAACGCTGAAAGTAGTTCTGCATCTAATTCTGAAGACGAAAATGTTGTAGCTGATGGAGGTATATTGTTGATTTCAAATTGCCCTATACTTTGTTAGTTTATAGGGTTCCAACCATTAAAACATTTTAAAAGAAACGTTCAGGTAATCTATATAATATATTTATTTTATTTTAATGGATACTCCAACAACATTACACATTATACAGTATTATTATAATTATGTAAAAATAGTATACCTGATGCGTATGTTACTTATATGAGTATACACATTTACCAAAGGTTCGTACATTGATAATATGAAAATAGTATTAATATTAACTAACAGGAACAAGACAAAATATTATTATAAGTTGACAAAAAAAATGTAACATATACTTGAATGTTCCTTATATATTAAGTACTAGCTGTGCCCGCGACTTCGTCTACGTGGTTCATTTCGTGAAGGCAACTAAATAAAATCCTCACACCCTACGGTATTTGACCTATAAGCTTTGATAATACCTAACTAAAATCAATTTAAATGTTAACCAATATCACAGTTTAACAATCATACCGATAATATCTAAAAGACATAAAGACTGACTGACTGACTGACTGAAAGTGTTATTGGGATTTTCTGTGAGATTCCCAGATGCGGTAGTAGTAGTAGTAGAGTTTGGATTTGTACCTGATTGATGGCAATAGGCTCGTATATAATAATATAAAATATAAGATTCATCGAAATCGTTGGAGCAGTTTCCGAGAAACCGATTACATATATATGTGTAGCGTCTATTCTAATTAAAAGTGATTTTCCTTGTTACAACTTCTTTTATATCTTGTAGTAGAGCTATTTACAATTTATGTTACCGAACTCGTGTACTCGTCTTTACGTGCTGCCCAACAGTGCCATCATTTTTTTAGTAAGTCCATGTCTCTAGCTCATTTGTCATCAGTCATTCATTCAATCTGCAATCGTCCGTTACTTTTCATTCCTTCATATATATTATGTAATGTATGTGTACAAGAATTGCTCACTTCATATAATGATATAATATTATACGCGCTTACAGAAAATATATTTAAGTGTCACGATAAAATATCAAACCAATTTCGCGATACTTTAAACCAAACCGTACAGCGCCATCTATGAATACTGTTGGAAAAGAAAGATACGTTTCCATTTAATAATTTCACTGAAAATTATGTAAAGAAAAAATAATTTGGTACCTTTTCACTTTATTTCAGTAAATATTTTAAATATAAGTATTAGTTACATACACATAAATTCCTTTTTATATGTACATAACCTAAACGCATAGACCATACAAATATCCATACGTGTGAATTTGCATTATAAATGTACCTTCAGACAGTAAGCTGCTATCATACCAAATTTCAATAAATTCGGTCTAGTAGTTTTTGCGTGATTAGCGTTCAAACATATCGACAAACAGACAGACAAAAATTTTCAAAAACGATCGAATTGTGTTCTGTCCATGATTCTAAACACCCCGCATTATTTTTTTCTCAAATATCTTCAATGTACAGATTTCGACTCTACTATTTTATTATACGTATACTCTTATGATATCCCATATCCATAGCCGAAAACTCATACCTGTAATATCCTTATTTTGAAAGTAGCATAGGATTTATTTAACGAAGGCTGTATATTGAACACAAATTTGGTTCCAAAATTTATTTAACCTTAAACTATTGCAGTCAAATGTAAGAATTGAGTGTTTGAACGAGTTTTAGGCGGGATCTTGAAGTGACATGTTGTGGTTTTTATTTTTAATTCATTTACTTAGGTTTTTGACCCTACGTTATGTTGGTGGCGATTTGCGTGATATAGCTTGGCTTTTGTGCATAAGTGAAGTGGATTATAAGTACCTATAAACTGAAAACTTGTATTCTGGGATCTCACACTCCCTAGGTCGTTCTAACAAGAGAGCCACCATCTTGTTAGACGCCACTTTGAATACAATACCTACTACTATGAAGGCTTGAAAACATTGACGGTGGCAAGTGCTTTTGCGGTGCCAAAACAAAAAGAAGAGCGTTTGAACACAACACTTTTCCTAAAGAATTTATACCATGATGGTGGCGAACGAGCATACGGTCTGCCTTATGGTAAGAGGTCACTGCAGTCTAAATGCTTTCTTCTCCACTAGTTTGACATACGCGTTGGTAATCCATTAAGAAACTATTCACTCCTCTTTTAAAGGTTACCATGCTTTTCTCACCGAACTACTATACTGTTAGCATTAAGGGCTCTAAAGCCATTAGAAGCTTTGACAGCTTCACTGGACTTGGGAGATAACTACACTGTAGTCTCCTTGGGAAACCTCAACGGAGGGCTGATTTCACGTCCGGAGCCTTCGTGGAAGGAACTATCAGAATTATATTTGGTTGTACTGAAGGTCGTATGCTATTAAAACTAAGCAGGGTCTTAGGATACGGTAATTTGTGCGGCTCTAATGCACCTCCACACACCTCCATCTGTAACATCCAGTGTGTATCTACCTGCCGAAAGGCTTTCAAGTTGGCATGACAATTGAAATGTATCCCACTATTTTCAAACTTTTCTAATAAAATACGACAGGGATAAATATATGCTGTATGTTAGTTAACCAGTTTATTACGACCACTAAAAAGTAAGAACTACCTTACATAATTAAAAGGATACAAAAAATATGTTTATATTTTTGCTTTTTATTTGATTTCCAGACGTCGTACTTAAATATTATATGGCCTACTAGCGGTGTGCCCGCGGCTCCGCACACGTTTATAGTTACGCAGTAGTTATTTACATCCCTGTAACTTTATTTTTACCCATATTGTTGACAATTCATATGCCGTACCAATTTAGGAATGGCGTGTATTTCCCGTGACAATTTTCATCAAATAATTCTATTTATTTCTTTCTTACCAAAAATATAAATATGAATATCCCTAATTCGAGACATGACGGGTTCTTCATACAAACTTTCACCCAAGTTTTATTTTCACTATAATGAAATAATTTACTTTTAGCAAAACTGTATAATCCAGATAATTTACAATAGGTATATCGCTTAAAACATGTAAACTCCCGCGAGCCGCGATTGACAGCGCACGTCATATTTCTGTCATAAAATAAAACAGTAATTATGCCATACTGCGTAGTTATAATAAACAGTTTAAAAACACTTCAGCCAATCTTAAAAAGAATACTGGACTATAATTTAATAGGTAATTATTAGAAATACAATAAATTTCTTATTATGTATAACAATGTCAATAAATCAACAAACCAGATTGACAATCAACAAACTGGGTGATATGGCAGCCGATATAATTTCACCATTATCGCGCATGCGCATTTGGTGTTTCCATATTTTGTTCATAGAAACTTTCGTCACCTATTTTCTACTCTTAATGTTTTATTTTCGTTACAAAAAGTACCCTACGTCCTTGCCCAAGGTCCAATCTATCTCTATACCAAAATTAATCAAAATTGGTTCAGCGGTTTAGGCGTGAAAGCGTAACAGAAAGACATACATAGTTACTTTCACATTTATAATATTAGTATGGCTGTCACTCTCATAATTAAGACAAATCTAACGACACCTTATACGCTAAAATCTATTAAGGCGCTTAGGCTACAGAACATGCCAATGAAATAGACATACATACATACTCTTGAAAAACATTACACTCCTTTTTCGCAGTTGGGTAAAAATATCATTTTTATGACATGAATTGCAACCCAACACTTAATTAACACAATACATCGAAATAATATAAATAGGTCTCATGTAATAGGGGGCGAGCCTATTGTCATTAATCGGGTACAAAGCCAAACTACTAAGAATTTCGTAGAAAAACCCAATAACACTTTGCTCGACTGCGACCACTAGGCTAATGAGGCAGTTAAATCTACTTACAAAACTAATAAGAATGGAGTTAGCATATCGAATGATAGGCTAATCTGTTCGTCGGTGTCGAGAGGATAACAAGGCAGGCGTGAATGATGGTGCATTATTTGAAGTCTCGGGTTCTACTCTCGCCTCACCACTGCTACTCGTCGGACAAGGAAACGTCAATGTAGATCATGATCTATATGTCCTTAATATGACCGGGTTGACCTTTACTAAAAATTACATTTCTTGATCCTTTAATTTCTTCTATCTTTCCCTTTTCCAATCTATTCCTTCCACTATGCTCTATTAACCAAACAGGGTCACCTACCCTCAGCTGTCGATTTTCTTTCCCTAAATTTTCGACTTAATTTTTGTTGTGCTACTTACTAACTCTTATTTGTAGTTCGGCTCCTGGTCGTAACTGATCGAATCTCGAACGTAACGAACGTTTATGTAATATCATGGCCGGTGACTGTCCTGTAGGACTATTTCAATAAGCTATTAAATACACCTGCAAAGCTACATCCAGCTCGCAACCCTCCATTAGGCCTTTCTTGATTGCTCTCTTGCACAGTTTTACTGCACCTTCCACAGCACCGTTGGAAGCCGGATAACCGAGTACAACGAACTTCAACTCGATAGTGAGAATATCGCCGATTTCTCGTCACACGATGCGTTTAATGTGAGAATAACGACAAAAACCAAGACTTAGAAATAGATAGATTTCGCTACGTTACAATAACCTGTTATCTGCTATTGCACCGATAGATACTTTCAATACTGTCTACGTTGCGCAACGACCAAGCCTACCTAGTAATGCTATGTCATCAGTGACTCTTCTGATTTAATCCTAACAATAATGGGATTGATATACTCGATAGAAGAAAAGTAAAAAATATATATTTCATTCAATGAATCATGAAAGCAAAATATTAAAATTGACAGGCCTCGTGGCATATTGGTAGTAAGCCCTATTATTAAGCCGAGAGGTCGCGGGTTCGATACCTGCTAAGAACTGATATTTATGTGATGAGCATAATTGTCAGTTGTGTGTCTGCGTATTACATATCTATGAGATGTGGCAGGTTCGGTGTGTCAAAATAATGACACGTGTTTACTAGATGGTTACCTTTCATGGTTTTAGATGGTTACAGGTTTCGTATTATGTTTCTAAGAAAAAAATGTCAGAATATTTAGCACAAATAATTTCTACATGTTTGTTTTCGTCGGAACTTAAATGCGATAATTTTAACTTTGGTAATAATTCTTTAACACGTTCTACTTTTTTTTCGGATTTATTAAATAGACAAAAACATTACAATTTTCTAAGTAATCGATATCTTGATGTTGAGTTATAGTAGGCATATTTATCTTAACCGGTTTTTCATTAGTGTTTAATAATTTTATTGGAATCTTACCCTTTTTTGGGCTTACTAAGCTACCTGCCATAAAAAAAGTTATACAATCTTTATAAATATTTTTGTTTATGTGTATACAGTGAATTGATTCACTACGCGGCGGTATAGTTAAATAATTTTCTGAGTCTTCTATCTTGTTATAACATCTATGTATTACTATAGTACACACTGTAGATTTATTACAGCTGATCCGCTGATGTAGCTGATCCGTAAGTAGGTCTATGTTTCCATTGTAAGTTCTCAGAAAGTCTAAACCGGTAATCCCGTCTGCTGCATATGGTAATGTGTCGAATAAGTAGAACTTGTGATGAAATCTTACACCATCGTCGGACTGTAACGTAATGTAAGCATAGTTGTTAACATGTATTTTTCCACCTATGCCTTTTATAATTGTGTTATCTTTGTAAGTTTTTGTATGATTTTTACTAACTGACCACAGATTATTATTGATAGTGACGTTCCCGTATCTAATAAAAATTTACACAGTTTGTTTTCGAAATATAATAAATATAATCTAAACTTTTACATGCTAAATTAAACTCGAAAGAACTGTTTTCTGTGTGGATTATTTTCTTCAGTTTTTGAATCCTTTGTACTTTCATTTTCTGTGATATACACATTACGCTGTACCATTCGAGGTCTATTAGACGATCGAAAGTTCCTATGTGCCCTTGAATGACCAGGTCGATAATTTGTTCCACGACTATAATATCTAAAATTACGATTACCTAGTCATATTATTATCCTGATTTTGGCTACCTTTACGTTGCTGTTGAGGTCGTCCCCGGTAGGCGTAACCTTGACGTCGACTATACCTAGGGTATTGATGAAATGAATTTTTATACATACCTCTTGATTATGAATACATAGCACCTTGGTCGGAATTCTCAGGGCGCGCTAGATCTTCGTCTTTCGCGGCACGTACTGCGTCCTTGAGCGCGCTGTAGTTCCGGGCCGCTGTGATAGTACTTAAACGCCTCTTCCGAAGACCGTCTGAAAATCTTTTAATTACAATTTTTTCGTTTATAGGATTTAATATTTCGCTTGCCTTTGGGTTACCGTCGGCTTGTGCTATAGTCAGTCCTATAAAAAATTCCTCTAACTTCTTTCCATATTCCGAAATGGGTAAATTAATTTGAGACAAGTTGTTAATTTATGACAATAGTGAATTCGGGGATATCTTAGTTAAACAATATGTTTTTATATCATCTACAAGGCTTGTAATACTTGAATATTCCGATTTTAATTTTAATTTGGCTATTTTCGATAGCCTTGTTTTAACACAAATGAAATTAAAAGTTTTATACTTTCGTCGTTTTTTAAACAAATACTATTCATTTCTACACCGTCTATTATTTTTTCCGTAGTTTCCTCATTACCGTCCATTACTGGAACCAGAGTGGCCGCAATTTTTATGTCGAAACATTCCATTTTTAATTCCTTCTGTTGCTTTTTGGAACCTATATTATATTGTATAATTTTACCGTAAATATTTTCTATGTTTTCACAAAGTAATTCTAAACTATACCCAGATAACTCTGCATTACACTGGTCTTTACTTAGATTTTTTTATATTAACTTGTATTCTTCATACAATGTCTTAACTTGTATGAACTTTTTTAAACCTATTCCTTCCTGGCGTCTCTTTTCCCCCAATTTTCTTAAACTTTCTGATAGACTTTTTATATTGTCATATATTAAACTTAACAACTTCTCCATAAACAAACAATGAATATATTTAGAATCTTACAATAATACTTAAATGTCTTTAAATTTATTTTTATATTTGTTAACGCTGAACATAGGGCGGTTTGATCTTTTTATTTTTGTTACACACTTTCACATTTCACTTTTGTTTTATTTATTTTTTCTCTTTTCAACAGTCTTCAATATTTATTCTCCTATTTCTATGTCATCGTCGTTTGTTTCATTCTTGCGCCTCCTATTTTCACGTACCGAAAATCTAGTTTGAATTCGATGTAGTACTTCTCGGCGAATCTCTTTCTTATCAATTCCTTTTGGCATTTTATTCCAAATTTGCATAATAGTAGAATAACAACTGTTATTGTAACAGCCAAAGTCACGCCTGTTAAAATAGTGAGGTTTTCATGTTTGTGTAACTCCACTGCTGGCTGTTTGCGCTATCACCACATCCTTTGACTGAGATTTTCCCATGTTTTTGTGGTTTTCCGTGCCTTTATTTTTATTTTCTTTTTAATGAAATGATGACGTTCCCGACATGGTATCCTTTACCATGCCTGGCGTGGCAGGGTCGCCATGAGATGTGGCAGGTTCGGTGTGTCAAAATAATGAGACGTGTTTACTAGATGGTTACATTTTAATAACTGAATACAGTACATGACTTACGAATACATGGTACGTACGATACATTTGTTAAGCGCAACGTCAGCACACTACAACTACAAGGTGTCCAGAAAGGGTATCGGGTATTTGTAAGTTCAATGAAACAAAAATTATTTGTATGCAATAAAAAAGTTTATTGTTTATTATTAGCATATGAATTGGAGAATTATTTAGAAAAGATGATGTTATCCAAATGATGACCGTTACGTTGCTGGCACTCTTCTAAACGGAAACGAAGATTGGCGATAACACGTTGACACATAGCTATCGATATTGCTGCCATTTCTGACCTGATGTTTTGCTTTAACTGGGTTAGATTCGTCGGATTGTTTTGATAAACCTTACTTTTAAGGTATCCCCATGCAAAATAGTCAAGTGGGCTAAGGTCGGGGCTTCTGGGAGGCCAGTTGATGTTACCCCTTCGCGAAATAACTTTATTAGGGAATAATTCGTTAACAACTTCCATTGAGTCATTTGAGGTATGGCAAGTGGCCCCATCTTGCTGGAACCGCGTTCTTGAGTTGAAACCTGCAAACTCCTGCAACTCTGGGACCAAAAAATTTCGCAACATATCGCAATAACGGTCACTATTCACATTAATTGCTCGGCCTCGTTGATCTTCATGAAAATAAGGACCAATTATGCCTTTAGCAGACATAGTGGCCCAAATAACGACCTTTGGGCTATGCAGGGGTCGTTCATGCTTTCGTCTCGGATTCTCCACTGCCCAGTACCGACAATTTTGCTTATTAACATGACCATTCAGGTGAAAATTTGCTTCGTCACTGAACAGTATGTTGTTAAAGTTGTTAAATCGCTGCAGCATTTCGTTCGCAAAATTCAGTCGATTAGCATAGTCCGTATCCTTCAATTCTTGAACCAATTGAATTTTATAGGCTTTTAGATGTAAGTCTTTCTTTAAAATCGAATGTAAAGACGATTTTTTGATGTTCAACGCTTGGCTTCGCTTTCGGATGGATAAAGACGGATTTTGACGAACCGACGCCTCAACTTCTTCAATTGTTTCTTCATCGCGAACTGAACGAGGACGACCAGAGTTTTGAATTTTAACTGTCGCACCTGTATTCTCGAACATCCTGATCCATTTCCTAATGCTATCGTCACTTGGCGCGTGGCGTGTACGATATTCCGCACGATAGAGACGTTGAGCAGTCACTATTGAATCACCATTACGATAATACGCTCGTACGCAAAATGCGCGATGCGTCCCCGAGTACTGTTCCATCGTGACTAAAACTCCACAAAATGGCGGACGCCACGAACCCCTCCCCGCACCCTTTAGACGCCCCGTTTCGAATATGGCGCGAAAACAAATAACCGATACCCTTTCTGGACACCTTATATTTAAGTATGTATATCAGCTGTTTAGTTACCATAATACAAGCTTTGCTTAATTTGGAATTAAATTACCAGGAATATAATTCTGAATGCTACTAATGCTTTTTTCCAGATCTTCCGACAGTGACTTTGCCAGGCATAAATAATGGTATCGGGCACATATCAAAAGATGACTTGCTTGATGACAGCGACTCATCTGTCTCGCACGATGACATAACGGCCGAGGTGATTATACTAAATTAAAAAAATTAAATGTGAGGAATCATTGAACGCCTGGCAGTTTTGAAACACTATACATATTATGTACTTCATTTAATCATATTTTTATGCTGAAACACGAATAAATTAAAACGAAAAGAAAAACAGATATTCAGATAGTTATTTATAAAAAAACTTAATATAATTAAAAAAAAAAAAATTAAAATAATAGCTTCTGGCCGCGACTTCGTCTGCGTACGTGGACTTTAGAATTGGGTATTTACCGGGATAAAAAGTATCATATCCTATAATTGTAATCCAGGTTATAATTAATAAATGTCAAATTTCATCCAAATTCGTTCAGCCGAATTTGCATGATTGAGTAAGAAACACGCAACCTTTCACATTTATAATATTAGTAGCATTTACAAAATAAATATGTTTTAATGATGTATCATTATAAGTTTAAATTTAGTTTTACAATATTGTTCAATGCACTTAAACTCACTGATATTCACGAATAACCTATAAGGTTAGTTTAAAAACCACGCCGTTAGACTAGAAAGTACAGAGTGAAGAAGAGACGACCAGACGCGTCGCTGGCGAATGACACGTAGCGAAGTCCTTTCAGTACGGTTTTACTGCCGTCCAAACGCGCCATTAGAAGTTTCACGTCAAAACTGTTTCTGATTCAGTTTTATTAAAATTAAAATTGTTATTGTTTTTGCAGAGCACACCAGATGAATCTGATGAAGAAAAGTAAGTAATGTTTTAGATTATTTGTTCTGTTCTTAGTCTGTCGAATATCAATTCAATCATATATATATCAAATCTATAGAACTGTTAATAGAAATTATGCGGCGAATACTTGAAGTCATATGACAGGAATGACAGACCTCATGGTGCTTTGGTAATAGTTAGCTATAGTCGTACAAGCTCGTGCGCGACCGTCCTATATTTCCGACAGACGTTGGCGGAGACAAACGATAACGGGGGCGAGTAATGTTGCGGGGAAGGGAAAAGCGAACAATCCGCGAGTTGAGTCTATGTTTAAATATTAAAGTAAATTATTGAGTAAGTAAAATATTGGTCTATAGATAAAAAGCCTAAATTCAATACAAATCTGGAAACGTAATTGATTATTTATATAATTTTCCCTTAGGAAAATTAATACTGTTTGTCAGAGTCAAGTGATTTGAAACGCCGATTAGAAAACGTGACTTCACTACTGAGGAAATATGGGACTTTAGATTCTTGTGTGAGTTGTCACATTTGTCACTGATATCATACAAAATGACTTATAAAATGAATAATGACGTCACGGGGCCAATACCGCGATTTTGTGGCATATTTTTTAATTGAATTATGATATATTTTTAAATCACTTTATATGGCGTTTTAATAGAAAAAAATTATTCGTATGTATTATTTTCAATATATGAAGTGTTTAAAACAACTTTCCAAAAGTTATCAACCCCCGCATTGCGTGACGTAGGCTAAATTCCCGCCTCTTTATAGTCAATTGAATGACTATATATAGTCCTTTTTTCTCACAATATTTTAGTCTATAAGTTCACTCGAGACAGCGCGATAAAACAATATCGTCTATAGTTTACAACTAAAAATGAATCTATTTAGTCATAGAGATAATAAGGCTGTAAAAATCAAATATTAAGAGAGTTCTTTTTCAGTATTTACTTAGCGTCGAATTGTATTTTATTTTAATTAAAGTTACGATGTTGTTCATATTGGGCGTGGATCATTATAGATTGTACCTTTTCATCACTATAGTAATTTGAGTGTTTGGTCGTCCATTGTTAAGGTCGTAATTAGTTAGATAAAGATCTCAAACTAATAAACTGTATGCACTATTTATAATTTTATTGTAGTGTGAAATCGAAACGTCGTAAGGCTAACACGATATCTTCGGACTCGGAAGCGGCTGGTTCGCGTAAAAAAGACCGCGATGTGAAATTAAGTGATTTTGAAGATTCAGATGACAGCTTGGAGGCGATTAAGAGAACTAAGCGAACCAAGAAGGCCACTGATAGTGATGCGTCGATGTCTTCTAGTGATGCAAAGTGAGATACGTTCTTTTTTTTTAAATGTACAATTCTTATTTAATGGCAATGTGTGTTTGTATACAGATGGAATATTTTTCTAATTTTAAGAGTTCATAAAATCAATTCAATTACAAGAGTGGTTCTCTTTTTAAAACTGTCCTGGATGTTTTTGTGGCAACTTAAAATGTATGCTTCTAGTTATTATTTTTTAATTTTCTTGTGTACGTAATAACCAAACTACATCATGTACAATGACATCAATATTACATAATGTAGTGCCATATAACATAAGTTTATGAATTATAATAATCATAATGAAATGACAATTCTAGATCCCGACAAAATTAATTCTCTGACATATTGTTATGATCAGACTTTATTCTGGTTAAAAATGAAGTGTCGACGTTTTAGGATTGTCATATGCTACGTCCATTTTTAGACAAAACCTTATACAGAGGTGTGTAGTGTAGACATGGGTTGTGTGGCTACGCTGTGCAATTGCGCCTTGATGTCACTTCACTGCGCCGAATGTGTCAACACACTTATTCGAAATGTGTTGTCTCATAGAGCACTTGAGTCCGTAAAGCGCCGCGCCGGTCGGCCGCCTCATTCATTTCTTTCACTCACTGTGCCGGCTGAGCCGACGCTGAGTCAAAGTCAAAGAGAGAGCGGGTACCGGAGGCAGGTGGCGCGCGTTTTGCGACTCACTTGGCGCAGTAAGCTGCGCTTGAATAATTGAGTTGACGCAAGGAAAATTGCTGAGTTACCCATTTCTAGTGTAGTTTTCTTGTTTGTAGTATACCTGCATTGTATGTATATGTAGCTATTTAGGGTATTACCAAATAATAGGAACATGTGTCTATTTCCAGCTTTTTCAAATTTACTTATGCAATCTTTGTATATATTTTATTTACAGTAAAAAGAAACGGCGTCGCATCAAGCAAGTCAATGACAGCGATATGTCTGATTCTGATGGAGAAAACGAGGGTAGGAACAAACACGGAAGAAAAAATATACGAAAGGTAAACTATGAGTTATTGTTTTTGCAATAAAGAAGAGGGCTGAAAAAAGAGGGACTGGTTTTATAAAATGTAATTTAGATACCTCATGCCATTGTTACAAATCAGGTAATAAATAAAGTGAATGTTTTATCATTTACTCTAGTTTACTTTTTTTATTCCGATGTATTTTTTACATAGGTTATGGGGAAAAATCAATTGGAAGAGGCGACAAAGAAAGCGGCACGCGAGGAGAAAGAAAGGATCGCCCGTATTGCAGAACGACAGAAATTGGTAAGCCATTATTACTTCACAGTACTACTTAATTATATTTTTATCGATATTAATTATTTAAATAAATATATAAAAAGGACAGGTTCCATAATATGATTAGTACATTTAAGGATAAAGGATTTATTATATTATCATATTTAAAAAAAGGTTTGGTAAATAATGGTTTTTACTAAAAGACAAAATCGGTACTTTGAAAGGTTGAGTCGTACTGTTCCTGATGGTAAGCACAGCCCAGTCCAAACACAAAGCTACCACCGAGAGATCTGTATCCATCGGCAGCTGCTGCTGTCTTGCCGGCCTGCATGTTTTATTGACATCATTACAGAAAAAAAAATTATAGATTTCTTTACACTTCCAGTACAATAACTTGGAGTTTGACGAGTCTGGTAAACCGGATGAAGTGGTTCTCGAGAAAGTAGTGTTAGATTTTGATCCAGAAACAAAAGAACCATTGATTGAAGTCGACAGAGGGTTGGTTAAGAAATTAAAGCCACATCAGGTAACCCTGTCTTTAGTTCGTTATAATGTTAATTCTTATACTTTTTTATTGAATATAAATAATAATTTTCTTGAAGATTTCTATCTATACAATTAATAACATTGAAGTGTCTGTTTGTAATGTCAAAATAACAGCTTTTTACTAAATACATATGAAAGTATATACGATACCTATAACAAAACACCCATTTTTAATTTTTTTGTCTCTCTGTCTGTTTGTTCCGGGTAATCTCCGAAATGGTTTGACCGTTTTCACGGGACTTTCACTGATAGATAGCTGGTGATATAGGGAGTAACTTAGGCTACTTTTATTTTAGAAAAAGAATAAGGGTTCCGCAGAAATAAGAAAAGAACTGGTCATGGTGAATCGATTCGAGCGCTTAAATGGCTTATGCTGAGTAAACTATAAGAGATCTAGCAAATTAATGTACTACATAATCATAGACATTAAAAGATCTACAAAAAGTCCGGGAAAGTATACATCTATCTTCTAAAGAACACCCACAATAAGCATTTTTGTCTTTAAAATAGCCGGGAGCGGGGGGGGGGCAGATTCGCGCGGGGTATTCTGTAGTCCACGTGAGCGAAGTCACGGGCACAGCTAGTCTGTAATAAGGTCACAATAGTGACCGACCGAAGTTTCAGTTTCGGTTTCGGCTAGAAATTGGCCGAAATTAGCGTTCGTGTTTGTGTGTGCGTTAGAAACTCGCCTATAATACCGCTTATTGAGTTTTGTTAATTTGTGCGTAGATTCCCAAAATTGCGGAGAAACTCAACTCGATTGAGGAGTTTGTGGAGAAAAAGCAACTTTATTCATCATTTATTCATAATTTGTCACGATAGAACCACTGGTAAACTCATGCTATGTAGGATATTGCTCATCATAGGCTTGATGAAGATGATGTTTTTTTTAACTGACAATACTTCTCGCCTTAAGGGCCCTAGAGCCATTAGAGGCCTTGATAGCTTTTTCGGGCTTGGAAGATGATTTTGAATTTGTTACAACCCGATTAAAAAAATAGAAAAATCCTGTTCCCGAAATATCTCGAAGCAACTACAACCTTCTCAGGACTTCGAAATAATGTTCGCGTCGTAAACAACCTCGGCGCATGTTTGTGTAAACATCGCAGTTTACACACACATGTATAGGGCTTATCGCTTCCATTACGTCATCGAGTAGGCATAGAAACTAAATGTCGAGAAAGTTAGCGATGATTCACGATTTTTCTGCGGTCGTTTAGTGTAGGTATTTAAGCGGCTCAGGCGCGGCGCCGAGGCATTTCACTTTTGAATTACAAAGCGATAACAATGAGCGATATAAGGAAGCGAAACCACAGTGAAATAAATGACAGTGTTGTGAGTTCGTAAAATTTGTAACTGTGTGGAATTCGAATAAATCTTCTTTACGTCAAACATCGGCATTTTTATTACCCACGGGTGTAACAATATATTCCTTAAACATCTCCATTTGGTTATTGCATATGTTGCCATTTGTAAATACATCTGTTCAACAGGATTATAAATATCATTTTAATTAATATTATAAGTTACGGTTTCGGCTAAAAATGGAGTTTCAGTTGGTTATTAAAAGTTAATAATTATGTTGACAGGCGAACGGTATAAAGTTCATGTGGAACGCTTGCTTCGAAAGTGTGAAACGCATCAAGAAGGACAAAGGATCTGGATGTATCTTGGCACATTGTATGGGCCTTGGTAAAACTTTACAAGTATGTTATATTTTTATATTATAAACAAGATCACAAATGCTAGAACAACCTTTAAGTTGATAGAAAAATAAATATTACAAAATCTATTTGGTCCCGTATAACAAAGTTTTGAATATTACTTTTGTGGTTTAGTATGAGAAAGTCCATACAAACAAACGTAAAAATTAACAAAAATATTTATTTTTGAACTTGACTTTTAATTTTGTTTACCTTTGATGATTAAATTATTATTCTTGAATAAAAGTGCCTTAGATGGTTAGAAAATAAATTTATGAGAAAATATGTAATTTTTATTAAAATTGGAAATATCGCTCTCGGTTTCTACAAAAGCTAACTGACGAAAAAAACACTATTTTCCCCCTTTATTAGTAACCTAAATAAACCAAAATTTGCCATTATGAAGGTGGACTCAAAATCCGTATCAAACGGTGTTATATAATTTAAATGAAAGATTTTCTTTCTTCTTTAGATCTTTAACGTAGTTTGATTAACAGGTGATATCGCTGACACACACTCTGCTGACGCACGGGTCGCTGACCGGCGTGAATCGGGTCCTAGTCGTGTGTCCACTATCGACTGTACTCAACTGGGTGAACGAGTTCCGCATGTGGCTCAAGCATGCCGAAAGCGAATTTGAAGTCGACGTCTATGAGCTCTCTAAGTGAGTGGATTCAGATCAAATTGTATCGCAATTTATTTAATACTAGCTGTGCCCGCGGCTCCGCTCGCGTGGAATACAGACTACCGTCGCGTCGGTATTGTGGTGACACCGCTTCCACCCACGTCGGTCACCCGATGATTATTTGAAATATGCTTATTATTTTATTAGCGCAGAACCCTAATTCTCTTTCTAAAATAAATGTAGTCTAACTTACTCCTTATAAAATAGGTTCAACCTTTTTAGAGATTAGAAAGAAAAAAAAGACTACATTAAAAAAATGTTTTTTTTTTTTATAGGTAACGTAAAATACTTTCACGTTATTTGTATAGACTAGCAACCAACCATTACTTATAACATAACCACACACACACAGCTTATTGCTATATCAAATGAAATGGAATAAAAATAGCTATTATTCATCCCCGGATAATGTAACTTTTTATTATAGTCGTACAAGTTCGTGCTCGACCGTCCTATGTGACAGACGTTGGCGGGGACGAGGTAGCACGCCACTACACTGCACATTACCATAAAGTAAACAGTATGTTATCTCGGCAGTGTTCTTGAAATAAATTACCTGAGGCGATCGGTAGATAAACACGCACTAGGTCTGCCCTCTGACTGTCTTTCTTGGATAACCTACTTACGTATTGAATAATGCTATATTAAATTGTCATGATTATCTTTTCACCAAAATATATTACTGCAAATTTTATAAGTTTCTACCCCGGGTTTATTTCTATGTAGTTTCAAAAGCGATTGCAAGTTAGTAAGAAAGGAATGTACATTTGTTTTTTCAATAAAAATATAACTTTCATTTAGTCTAATAAATCATAATTAAATTCAAGGAAGTAGGTAAGATAATATTTCGTCATTAGTTTTAAATTGCGTACTCGCGATTGTTGTGTACTGAATTTTACCTAGATTTAGTTTCGGTAGTTTGTATGAAAACGTAATACTGTTTAATTTAGTGTACTGTGACTGGCGCGCCTACGTCACGCAATTGCAAGCGTTTGCCTTCCTCGCTACATTAGCCGCCCCCGTTATCGTCTATAGTACCTCGTCCCCGCCAACATCTGTCGGAAACAGGACGGTCGCGGTCGAACTTGTACGACTATAATTGAATAACTTGTAGAGTTTGATCATCAAATCATTAGATTACTTTCTACAAACTTAATCACGAACTACTTCTTTTTAATAGTAATGTGGATAAGTAATGAGTAATTGTTTTCTGATGTGAGTCAATTAAATAAATCGAAAAATCAGCAAATGATATATAATTACCCAGTGAGCAGCTATGCTCAGATTTAGCCATTTTAATCTGTAGACACAAAATAATTCCGTGATCCAGGAATGGGCTACCTTTAGTAACAAATGAAATAACTTAAAGGGTGCCGTTGCAGAAGTCTGTGAGTTCAGTTCAAGCTCTGCAAACCATACTTCACTGAAGGAACACAGCACAAGGCTATTCCACCAGTCAGGCTGCCCCAAGTAGAGAGAAATCCCCAATGAAATTTCTCTGTGCCCTACCACTCTTTGAACCCCTCTTCCCCAAGGAGCTCTGGAAACTTTACTCATTGCAGGAACACGACAGAAGGTTATTTGGCTGTGATCGTCTGTAGGGTGAAGGTATTCCACCAGTCTGGCTGCCCAAAAAGTCACCAAAGAAAAATTTTCTGGGTCTGTGACTTTGACCTGATATCATTAATGTTTAGAACATGTCAGAATTATGCATGTACATTTTTTTAAGCAGAAATAGTTTTTTTGTTCAATAGTTCGAAGCTTCATTCTCTATTCCAAGTCCTAAATAACTTTCCTAACAACTTTAATTAACAAAGTGTGAAGGATTTGTCTTGGCTGCTCATATTAAAATTATCTCTATTGTCAATTTATAGATACAAACAGAATACGGAACGTGCTTCGCAACTGAATCAGTGGTTCGAGAATGGCGGAGTGTGTGTCCTCGGTTATGAGATGTTCCGCAATCTTTCCGCTGATAATAACAAGAAATTCAAGAAAAAAATGCTTAAGAGCTTTCAAGAGAGCCTCGTTGATCCTGGTTAGTTTGCAATAAATTATCCGTTATTGGAATGTTCTTCTTCCGTGTTAGTCTTCATAGAATCTCCTTCCTTGTTTATCTGAAATGCAAGATAAAGCTTATCCTAGAGTGTATAATAAATAATGTTTAATTTATATCTTTTATTGTTTATAGGTTTAGCGTTTTGCCTACAATCTCACCTGATGTTAAGTGACAGTGTGGCCCAAGACGCTGACAAGCTAAACCTAATTGGACTCGCAAGTATTGTTGTCAGAATACCAATAGGTCTGTGCAGTCCAAGTTTGCATAAAACAGAACAAAACATACACGTTCCAATATGGGTCGATTTGATTGGTGAATCGCAGTTGCCGACCCCTTTTTATGCTCCTTTCACCCCCACCATATCAGCCGCCTCTTCTCTCGTGAGCGCACCGGCACAAAAATCGACAGTTTTTCAACGAGCGGGTAATAGAAAATGCCCTACATGTTATTATTATGCCTATGGTTTCGTTATGATGATTTCCATCACTGTAAACTTCACACTCATTGAAGGTATTCGAATCCAAGTCAATAGGCGCTGTGACCGAAAACACTACTACTGAGCAATTATTGCAATAATCTATATATTAATACGTGAAGCAAAAGCTTTCGGTACATTTTTAAGCGTAATGCGTGTACGGAAGGCTGAGGTTTGGCACGGTTAAAGTTTATATGGAGGAGTGCAGAAAGCTAAAATTTATCTATAATATCTGTTACTAATATATTTAAAAAAAAAAATTAATACTGCTAATCCTAACTTCCGCCAGTACCATTGAACTTAAACCACCCAAAATATTGACTATGTCACTCAACGAAAAGTGACGGCATGTGATGTAGATAATACTCATGTTTATGAATACTGTAAATGTCAAACAGAAAATAGTCTATGATCAAAAAGTCGCTGGTCGCTTTAGGGTTTCTTGTTAATCATCATAAAATTAAGAGCGGTGGTGCTCTTGTCGGTGGAGGAATCTCCAGCTTTCCCTGCATTGTGCGTTCCACTTAACATCGTGCCTTCTAATATCGATTTTAATAGGTCGTCGTGCCGAATCCAATGCTCCACTAAATTTTCCCTCCTATTTTTAATTATCTCCGGTAATATCCTCTTCTCTTTTACCTTGCTTAATACCTCTTCATTCGTTTTTATTTTCATCCAACTAATTCTTTCCATCTTCCTCCAGCACCACATTTCGAGTGCTTCTAATTTTTCCTCATCTCTTTTACAGCTATATTAAGCTATACGCCATATATTTTAATTAATTACTTTTTGATATTTTTGCTCTAAATAAATATCTCCTCTCATGAAAAGCCGTCTTTGCCTTCTTTCTTTTAGTATAGGCTCAAAACTCAATTTATATTATAGGGCCCGATTTAGTCGTGTGTGACGAAGGGCATTTGCTGAAGAACGAGAAGACAAGCCTCTCGCAGTCCATGAACAGGGTGAAGACAATGCGTCGCATCGTACTCACAGGGACTCCGCTGCAGAATAATCTTAAAGAGTGTACGTATTTAGATGACATTAAAAACATATTATTTGACTTATAGTTGTTTCTTAATATTATAACTGTCATATTGCTTTTTTTAAAAATTCGGTTATATTCAGTAAAGGTTACAAATAAAGCATACTACTGTGGCTTTAAAAGGCTACGAGAAAATTCCTTGTTTCTTAATAACAGATTCAATGTAGTGTATTGGTCATCCATTTTACGATATTTTTTTTTGTGTGCTGTAAATAGGGTCGAATTAGCCATATAGCACTAATGCTGTTTCTGGGATGCCCCTGTAGCAGTAAAGTAAAATATATGCATGAGAATTGTCTATAAAACAATTTTACAATTACAGTAAATACAAGATTACAATAATTATATACAATTACATTATAATGGGTCATTTTCAATTTATATTATAATACTAGCAGTGGCAGGCAGTATCTTAGACTTGCTTTCGCGTGGAATTTCTTATATGAAAATGAATTCAATGAAAATCCAAAATGACTGCCGATGGATTTCGATCTCTCGGTGTCGGTCGTTGTGTTTGGATTGTACTGTGCTTACCATCAGTGACAGTACCGTCAATTTGCTGAGCTAGTATAAAAATCTTACTCTTAACACTGCACTGTGTAAAATAAAACACTTGAACTACACCACATTAGTTCTTATGTTTCTTCTCTCTTACACTACTACAAATATCTTAACATATCTCGCTTACACACTTCCTGTCATTATCATTATTCGTTTCAGGTCAGGTTATCAGGTTCGGTGTGTCAAAATAATGAGACGTGTTTACTAGATGGTTACATTTTAATAACTGAATACAGTACATGACTTACGAATACATGGTCACATACGATACATTTGTTAAGCGCAACGTCAGCACACTAAAATCTACACTGATACGAACTTAAATAATTTAAACTTTCCTCTAATTACTACCTTCCATCCCTATGTACTTATACATAGCCTTAAATTACAAAAAAAAAAATCCAAATTATAAAACTTTAATTTCACAATAACATTACAAATGTCTAT
This sequence comes from Saturnia japonica, assembly GCA_033032175.1. NCBI lineage: Eukaryota > Metazoa > Arthropoda > Insecta > Lepidoptera > Saturniidae > Saturnia > Saturnia japonica. The sequence continues at coordinate 5,187,061 of CM065317.1, forward strand.
CGTACTTGTACTTTCGTTCGTAATGTTTTTCCTTTTTTGAGTAAGGTGACCTCCAAAACACGCTTTAAAAAGCTTCTCTTCAGTATGCACGATCTTCAATCAATCAATACATAGTTTAAAGTCAAGTCGCTTACCGCCGTCTGTCCCTCATCACTAGCGCTTAGATCTTTTAAACTACGCAATGGATTGTAATGCGGTTTTTACTATACTTTAGATAATCCTCGGAAAGTTTGTATAAACAATGCATTCCAATAAGTTTTTGAATAGTATAGAGAATTTGCGAGAGCTTACATAGCTTACGCTGGCTAAACCTTAAGAGTTAATCAAAATACTGTATTAAAGAATTGCAGTTCTTCAAAAAGAAAAGCCTAGAGAAAAGTCCGCGATGGCATATGTCCATTTCCTAAGGTTGATTCACAGTAACCATTAAATTTATCTTCAACATAATAGTTCAAAATATTACGTTATTTGCGAAGCTATTTTCACCAATTTAGTATTTAATCGTTATCCCGATAAAAACGATATTTGGGCATTTAATTTAGATTAAAATTGTCCCTTACATTATATCATTAAAATTAAAATCATAGCAAATATCACGGATTTAAAACTACGCGCAACCAAAGAAATCATTTGTGGCGAGACGCACGCTGTCGGTCTCTGGTGCCGCGGCCTACCTAATACGAGCTATGAATTGCAAGTCGCGAATTAAGCGTACTTTTTGTTACTATTATCAAATACCAAAGCGATAAACTCTAAATCAATCGAATATGCCTTTTTAAACATAAGTAACATGACTTTGTAAACTGCACCCGTGCGAAGCTGTGTCAGGGCTAGCGAGTTATATATAATTATTTTTAAAATTCAAAAATGTATTATTAATCGTAAAAATTGTTCTCCGCCAGATTACTGCATGGTGCAGTTTGTGAAACCGAACCTATTGGGCAAGTACAACGAGTACCTGAACAGGTTCGTTAACCCCATCACCAATGGACAGTACACGGATTCAACTGAACATGACATTAGAATTATGAAACGTCGTTCGCACGTTCTGCATAAAATGCTCGACGGCGCTGTACAGGTGAATATGATTTTTACTGGAGATGAAACGGATAATGGTTTGGCAGGATACCGGATATTCGGCAAGCTACGAGGCCGGAGCGTCGGATATCCGGCTACCGGATTTTAGGGCCTTTATCGCGTTACATGACGCGATCAGTTTGATTTTAATATTGGCGCGGTGAACGAGATAGGAAATATTCGGGTACGTTCGGGTGTTATCGCACGTGAGCGGAGATCGGGACGACTCGGAGGCGTTCGGAGTGTTATTGCGCGTATCAGTTTGTGTTTGTTTCTCAGTTCGTTTGTTTATTCCATTGTCAGTTAATTTGAATCAGTACCCGCAGTTGTCAAGGTTTGCTAGAATTTATCTTTCAGCACCTGGCAGTAGCGTTTACAGCGAAAGGCTATTTTCAGAAGCTGGTCTGGTATACGAAGCCAAGCGCAGTCGCCTCTTATCAACAAATGCGGAAAATTTGGTATTTATTCGCCACCTGTTAATTTTGAGTACTAAACTAATTAATAAAACAAACACATTTTTAACGTGTGATTATAAAAATAAATGGTGTGTATAACCTATTGTGGTATGATTTGCCTGGTGTAAAATAAAGAGAATTTTTTGTATTTACTATCCTGGAATACGGCCGGATAGTGAAAACAAGACCGGATAGGCCGGATACCAGAAAGTTACCGGATATCCGTACATCTTTAATTTTTACGCTTTAATTACAATATAAAACTTTATATAACAATAAAACTATAGCTGATATAACCATCAGCATGAATGTAGAATTCTATCAGCTTCAGTAGTTCCAGACCAGTGGCGGCGCTAGACTAAATGTGTACGTCGGCGACATCCGCATTGCCAGGCCTCTTTCGTTTCCCGGACAGAAAAAAAAAAAACGATAACTAGAATGAGGCTGATGCTAATTGCTATAATAGCTTAACAATTATGGAATGATCTATACGTACCGTATACAAAATTTTATTAAAATCGGTTCAGAATTAAGTAAACTTGAAATTGTAGGATTTTTTTACGATTCTTAATGACTTAAACTTCCCGTGTACAATATTTCATCAAAATATTATATTTTTATCGATTTCTAAAAGTAATTTTCATAAGAATCAGTCAACGTTTTTGAGTTAAATCCGGAATTCAAAAACCAAAGTTCATAATTGCATATTGGTGATCTGTATCGTTCATTTAATATGCCTATCAGGGTGTTTTAGAAAAATATTAAAAGTACAAACAGAACTACAACTTTATTAATATTGACTTAGCGGTGTGCCCCGGCTCCAATTGTTTATTAATAAACGCAGATAGTTATTTATAATCGCATAATTTTTACTATTTCTAACATTATATTGTACACAATTCTTATGCTGCCGTATGAAATGACCATTGACATAAGCTTGACGTGTAGAACATTTATTCTGAGAATTGGTCTAATGTCATTTGGGTGCTTAAATGGCTGAACATGCAGAGAAAAAGAATTTTATGCCATATTTGAGATCAGTTTAAAAAAATATATTACATGTATTAATTAATATAGATAACTAATCTTTAAATAACATACATACATAAATCACGCCTATATCCCAACGGGGTAGGTAGAGACCACGTCCTTCCTCCTGCTACGATCCTGGCATACCTCTTTCGCTTCTTCGACATTCATTAATCTTTTCATGCATGCTCGTCGGTTTAGAGTACTCTTGACCTAAACTTGCTTTAGAACATCCCTGATTTGATCGATGAACGTTTGTCTAGGCTTTTTTCTTCCAACTTTTCCTTTCACACTCGTATTATAAATTTCTTTAGTCATTCTTCTTTCATTCATCCTCTCAACATGCCCAATCCATCTAAGCATTCCTTTCTCAATCCGTGTGACTATATCTCCTTGCACACCACAAAGTTCTCTTCATCACACTATTTCTTATCCTGTCACTCAATTTCACTCCTAACATACCTCTTGGCGCTCTCATTTCTACTGCATTTATTTTACTTTCATGATTTTTCTGCCACCACAATAAATAACATTGTTTGGTTAAAAAAAATTTACGAGGCCATCGGCGGTAAACACAAATACCCAAAGTCATTAAACTATCTCATTATAAAAGTTGCCTATGGCATCCCGACAATTTAATCATTATGAATTTATAAAGGTAGGAAAAATATAATTTTCGCATAAATTACGCTTTACAAGTAGATAAAATTAATAATCTCTAAACATATACATTTTTAATTGCCGCGCAAACGATACCACAGAACGCGATACGTCATACAAATAAACCTATGAAACGTCAGATTTCAGCTCAGCGCACCAATTGGGTAACATCACATTTATTTTAGAAAAAGAATTAGGGTTCCGCACAAATAAATAAAAACTGGTCATGAGGTGATGCAATTCAGGCGTTTAAATGGCTTACGCTGAGTAAACTATAAGAGATATAGCAAATTAATGTACTACATAATTGTAGACATTGAAAAGACCTACAAAAAAGTCAGCAAGAGTATACATCTATTTTCTAAGGAATACCCACAATAAGCGTTTTTGTCTTTAAAATAGCCGGGAGTGGAGAGCAAGATTCGCGCGGGCATTGTGTAGTCCACGTGAGCGAAGCCGCGGGCACAGCTAGTTTAAAAACATAAATAAAAATTACTTGTGAAAAAGTATTGATTGAATGATGATTATAATTTTAGTAAGATTATTTTATATATATTTACCGTTGGGCCATCATGTTGTCATCATGAAATCCTTTAAATAAATTAAATATTGTTCACAGAGAAGGGACTACGGAGTGCTGGCACCTTTCCTCCCTCCCAAACATGAATACGTATTGTTCATCACGCTAAGCGATGTGCAAATCAAATTGTATCAGACATACCTAGAAAACTATTCTAGACGGTAAGATATTTACTATCTTCATTATAAGAAAGGTATCATGACAGATCTTAAATGTTTACTTTAGATATATGTAGTATAACTTAAATGAAAAGTTAATTATATGATTATCAATTATTTTTTAAAACTAAATATAATCGATTATTCTATTACGCTTTAAATTGTTGTAAGCTGTGTAGATAAAATAATAAAAATAAACAACAACAACAATACACAACAATTAACATACATAATTTTCTCACAAGAGAAAGTAGTAGTTTATTTGAGGCCAAACAACCAAATTTTGATTTGATTATCGGCATATTCATTTATCCAGTTATTATAGTTTCTTCTGTGTTGCTACATTAATTCAGGAGTTGACAATATATTGGTTTATTGATAAAAAGGCTAAAACATGAAATTAAAAAAATAGAAGAAATTGTTGATTTATATAATTTTCCCTTCGAAAAAGTGAGATTTTTTTTGTCACGTGATTAGAACCACCAATCAGAAAACGTGACGTCATCGTACAATATTTAAATACACAGTTCAGTGTTATTCTTATTAGGTTATCTTGTGAAAAATGACTCTGTAAAATTTTGTGTTTTGTAAGATTGTGTAAAATTTGAGTAAATTCAACTTTGCACATAATACTTTTAACATTTGTTTAGTTTATTCAAGTTATTAAAAAAATATATATTTGACCGTCTTTCAAGATGCATAGAATTAAATACTGAATTGTGCTATAAAAATCATTATATTTGTTCAGACCACAGCCGGGAAAATCATCGGGATTCCTGTTCCCAGATTTCCAATCACTACAGAGGATATGGACCCATCCGCTGGTCCTCAAATACAACTCGGAGCGTTATGAAATTATGCAACAGAAGAAGGTAATGATATGTTTAATTTCCAGTAATCGTTATTCAATAATCATCATTAATCATTTTTTAAATGTTACTCTTATATTTTATGTATGTAACCTTAATCACACGAAGCAGCTCCTACATATGAAAAAAGTAAAATAAATTAAAAGTATTTATTTATTTAATCTATTTATTTTATACACATACCTTACATCATCATCAACACACAAGATGTCGAGACATACACACACACGTACGCACACATGTTTAATTTTATTCTTTTATTTGTACTAGCCGACAGGTGCGAATATTTAGCACGATATAGAATATAAACAATCTAACAGCTGTCATGTTACTTAAACAAAATTGTTAATAGATGGCGCCTCCTACAAGTAAGTTTATACATTTTTAATAAATGAAATGTACTAAAACATTGATTTTAATATTTTTGCTATATTTTTCGTCAATAACGGGGAACATAAGCTTTAAAATGTTGTATAAATCATTAACTTTGATGAGGAATTAATGGAGTTATGGCGTTACCACAAAAATACCTTCCAGAATTATTATACATATTATATTCTTTTAAAATAAAAAAAGCGCCACTAATTATTTTCTACTAGCTGGTACCCGCGACTTCGTCTGCGTATTATTGGATATACACAGACTAAACTCGGAACACGACAAACCAAAAAATCGCCGTTTTGAGTAACAAACATAGAAACTTTGCCATTTATTATATTTGTAGGATAACACTGGTTAAACTATGACTTTTACCGATAAAAAGTATCCTATGTGTTATTCAAAGTAATAGACTATCTGTGTGCCAAATTTCATTGAGATCTGTTCAGCCGTTTTAGCGTGATTGAGTAACAAACATCCAAACTTCCAAACATACACACTTTTACATTTATTATATTAGTAGGATTCATTTGTTATTGTGTTTTAGGACTTTCATGCTACAAGCATTGTCTCGTTTGGAATCTTAGTTAAGGCTAAATCTTCTGTAGTTGGGAATAAGAAAAATATTTGTATTTGTTATTATTTATTTTCACAGAGAGACAAGGAAGAAGATGATTCGGAAGGTTCGTTGGCTGACTTTATTGATGACGATTCAACGCCAGAGGTAAGTGTCATCTGTTTGTAAAAATTTATCACATGTGCTTTGTGAAAAAAAAAACATTCTAGTGACCCCAGTCGAGTTATTTATCAAAATTTAATTACTGCAGACACGGCACGCTGCACACGGGATAAAAGCCCATGAGAATAAAATAGGCTGGTAATAGAGTATTGAATTTAATGATGCAGTTAAAATAAGTATTTTGTTTTAATTTTATTTATGGACGTTTCGTAATTTTGTTGAACTGTCCAAATACGTATCCGGAGAACATGATTGTATTCCATGATTTTTAAGGGTCTTAAATTAAACGCTTTTGTATCATCGCGAGTGTTATCAAGTGTTGTTCAACCCAATTCCATCTTCTCTCATACATAACAATACCACACGCTATATCTGAGGTATAGTGCCATCACCATACTTTCAAATTCGAATAAAATGTTTGCGAAGAGAAATTAGTGAATTAATGAATGCTATAAATTAAGTTTACATAAAAATAAATGTTGCTAAAACTTTTATTATTGTGCTTATTGTTATAAAGGAGACTTCGACAGAAGAATCGACAGACGATTCATCAGACATGAGTGACGACAGTCGAAAGAAAAGCAAAAAGAAGAAATCATCCAAGAAGAACAAAGGGAAGGATAAGGTTTCTTCAAGGCGAGCCACAAGAGCGAATCCAGGTGATACAAATTTAATCATGAAAAAAGAAAGATTTGTTTAGGTATATATCCTCCTCAGCAAGTAAAGAATTCGCTTTGGCGTTACCGTTAGAAGTACATGTCCCACTAAATTTTTCTTCTCCCGTGTCTTATTTCTTGTCTTTTAACCCTTTTGATGCCCTTACGTCACAAAAATGTACGTAAACTTGGCGTATATGCCATCCCCGTGAACCAAGTTATTAAGCACGTCACATACGGTGTAGATGGTATAATAATTTTATCTATACAATTAATAAAATTGAAGTGTCTGTTTGGAATATCAAAATAATAGCTTTTTATTAAATGCATGAATATGCATGCCTATATATAAAAAAAAAACATTTTTAAATTTTTTGTCTGTCTGTTTGTTCCATGTAATCTCCGAAACGGTTTGACCGATTTTGATGGGACTTTCACTGGTAGATAGCTGATGTTATAAGGAGTATTTTAGACTACTTTTATTTTAGAAAAAGAATTAGGGTTCCGCACAAATAAGAAAAGACTGGTCATGGTGAATCAATTTGGACACTTAAATGGTTTATGCTGAGTAAATCATAAGAGATATAATGAAATAATTGCCCGATCTACGGCATTCTGTAGTCCACGCGATAAACGTAATCTTTTATTTTGATACTTTTTCGAAAACATGCCTTGTTAGGAAGTTATAGGCTTGTCAGTTTGTAATAATTTATGAAATAAGTTAAATAGATAGAATAGATAAATGAATTACTTTGAATGAATTAGTTTATTACCTTAATTTAAACGTATTCAGCATGGTCTAATCAAATTGACTTTAGTGTTTTATTGGCTAATTTATTTGTATAGTAACACTGGAGCAAGATGATGAAGATCCAGACAACTCGGAGGTAGTGGAAGTGAAGTACGAGAATCCGACGGAGTGGTGGATCAAGTTGGTGTCAGATGATGAGCTGGAGGATATTCGTAATTCCCACAAGCTGGTGTTGCTCTTCGATATACTGCGTCAGTGTGAGGCCATCGGGGACAAACTGTGAGTTACATTTGTATACCAAAAATACTATCATACTTTTGTTTTTTATAATACTTTTCAAAATAGGCTATATTTACACTTGTACTTTGGAATGTCACATTGAGAATTATTTTTATAATGTTATCACTGGCAACACATACTATGAATAAAATTTGGTGTTGCCAACTTTTGTGTTCAGGTTTACCCTATTCTTTTACAAAATTTACCCTCAATATAAACAAAAAAAAAAGAAAAAAACATGTAACGCTTATATTTACAAAAGTGATGTTTTTTTGATAGCCCTGTGTTGATTATCAAAAGATACATCACACAAAGCCACTAATTGGTCTGATTCTTGAAAAAATATGAGTATGCTCTGGTTTCTATTCAGAAGTTGGTCCCAATGTTACGGCTTTAAAGTTACCGGCCTTCAATAATGCATATCGAATAATGAGGGAGGCAACAGTGCTTTCGGCTTCGTAGAGAACCGTCTCTCTCACTTAGTACATTATATGACGGTTTGGTGCTTTTGTCAGTCGTTGTACAAGTTCATTAAAGTGTGGTCGCGTCCAATTCAAAATATATCTTATTCAGAGTTTTTAAAACCCCCAACCTAAAATTGTGAATGGCAGTTACGTGAAATTGTTTAAAATGTTTATAATATAAATATTTCGCAAACGAAGCCGACATATTTTTTTTTTAAACATTTTGTTCTTTAAAGTACACAATTGAGAATTTAGGATTAAAATTTTTCTTTGGAATATCATTTGATTGGAAAAATCCTAAATTAATTACACACGTAATTCTAACATACGTAATAACTGTTTATATTTGTTTTTTTTTTTTTAATCAAATAAAAATAATATGTACACACGCAGTGTGGTGCCTGCTTGTAGGCGTGGCGCTGACGTAGCACGGAAGCGGAGAGGACTGGGTCGCTGGCGGGTTGAACTCGTGAAGATGCAATGACACACAGATACCACATTAAAATTTCGCTGTATTCTTCAAGACACAATAACTCTTCTTAATATGCAATTTCTTACTACTATCTTCTGGGTACTGTTTCTTCCAGTCTTGTTTCTTGAGTCTTGAGTCTGTGTGTGCCGGTAGGCCCCGACGGCTAGGCTTTTATCTTGCCGCAGGAGAGCGAAACGGAGCGATGGCGTCTATCTCTGTACTGCTCTCGCATTACCAAATATGGTCATGGCCCGCTAACCGCAGTGACGCGTTGCGGCTGCACTATTGCTGTCCCTATCTACATTATTATTATTATTATTTCTATACAATGTCTAATAAATTGCTAATATTTCTAAACACACTTATCGAATCACTATAAAAACTGTTTTATGTTATTGCGGACATAAATACCTATATAAAAACATTAATTGCAACATTATAGGTTGATAAACATCGTAAATATAGAGCGTTAAACATTACAACTTTTAACGGCTTAAAAACACGTTATGTACACTCTATTCAACGTTATAAACATTATAAAAACATACATAGCAGGCTAATTAACCTATATGACATTAAACATTACACATAACTCCTATAAAACACAGATTATCGACGATACATAAGTTCAATAATTTAAGTGACTATTTCTATGATATTATAAACATTTTTATAAGTTATTTACCATTCTTATATACCTACAACTTGTAATATTATATTCAAAACATTAGATCGATGATTGTTCATACAAATTATTAGTCCCTACAACTTATATTTACAATTATGATTTTTATCATCACGCTTAGGCCTACGCGTCGCTAACACTAAGAAATTCATAGATAAAATACAATAACGTTTTCCTTGACCTGAGAATCGAACCAAAGACCTCGAGTATAGCATTCGCGCTTACGACCAATAGGCTAATGACTCAGTTATTTTACAGGTTTATTTAAAAAGTCAAGAATTATAGGTTGGATAGATCATTTCGTGAATGACGGTACTTTTGGTAGTCACTTCCTCTGTGTACATCCACTGAAAATGATAATAATTGTAAACAATACAGATACTGTAAAAAACAAAAAAAAGAATATAAACCTGATCGACTTTCTAGCCGCCCGGCTGTTATGGGTGACTGGGATGTATTTTGAGAAGGTTTAAAATGTTCATTCATAAATGCCTGCTTAGCGCCTAAGTTGATTTTTTTTACTGTTTATCACAAGAAAATGTTTTGTTTTTCAGATTGGTATTCTCTCAGTCGCTTTATTCGTTAGATCTTATCGAGCACTTCTTGGGTAAAATCGACGAGGCGACACAAGAAGGCCGAATGGATGAAAAATTGGGTGGTCATTTCGGTTAGTAATGCTCTGTTATTATTATGTGTTGGTAAAGAGGAAATATTTGGTTTTTTGTTTGTTTGCAATGGATAAATTCAAAAACTACTGGCCCTATTATAAAAATTCTTTCACCAATTTATGAAGCTACAGTATCAGCGAGTAACATAGGCTATATTATAATTTGAAAAGTTAATTTATTCCTCATAAAAATGTCGATAGTTTTACACAAAGCATAAAAAATTGCCTACACGGGTGCGTTGCCGATGTTTATCGTATAAAATTAACACCGGTGAAACCGTGGGGCACAGCTAGTATTTTAATAATTTTATAGCATGATATGATAGTAGGTCATTCCCTAAAGCCCGTCTTGCTAGCTACATCACGATATGATCCTAAAGAGTGGAGCAGTAATGTCAAGAAATCTATCAAACTATAGGCAAGTATGGGAAGTGAGAAACACAATAGGCTACAAAGTTGTGTTGTAGTTTAAACACAGGTGAAACCGTAGTGCACAGCTAGATCTTTATAAATAAGATATAATATATTCCAGGTTCGTGGTCTCCAGGTGTGGATTACTTCCGTCTGGACGGGTCGACGTCATGTGAGAACAGGTCGATCTGGTGCAAGAACTTCAATAGGGAAGACAACCCCAGGGCAAGGTAAGCTCACTATGAAAGATTTGGAAAAAGTATTAAATGAGATTTACGAGAAGATATTTATTCTGGAAGCTGCACGCAGAGCCCCCTTTACCAGGAGGTTCAAGGAGGAACCCGGGCTCAGAGTCCTAGGGGGCGCAAACCGACCGCCTAAGTCTTGATAGGTATCTACTAGCCTACCACAACAACACCGAGTAACACTGTAGTCCATGAAAGCAGAGCTGCGAGCACAGCATATTTAAGGTCAACCACGGGTCCAAGACTCAAGATTGATTGACAAACTTGACCATTATAAGTAGGTATAGAATGAAAAGATAATTATAAAATGACATTATTTAAAAAAGTTCCAACTCAAAAGCCCGATAAATTTTGTTAGATGTATGATTTTCAGTATTTTAAGGAAATAATGTAATGAATCCTTAAAAAATACATTGCGTTTTTTGGTTTAAACATTTTGGCGTGATAACTTTCGCACCCCGGTGCCGAATATTCTTAAGAGGGCCCTGGCTGCACTAAAACCAGTCCTCACTACGCGTAGTGTGTGGTAACGTATATAAATTCCAAGTATAGTAATGAAAATGCTAGGTTTTGATTAGGTTTTACGTAATGCTGCGATCTTCTGTAAGGTGGAGGTCCAAAGAAATTTCTCTGAACCCCTCCTTCTCTTAAGAGCTCTGGAAACCCTACTTACACAAGTTTATTTGGCTGCGATCTTCTGTAGGTTGAAGGTCCACCAGTCTGATTGCCTCAAGTAGAAGAAAGCCCCTAAGAAATTCCTCTGTACCCTATCTCTCAAGTTTGTTTGTATAATACAGATTGTTCCTGATATCGACGCGCGCTGGTGGACTCGGAATAAACTTAGTGGCCGCAAACCGTGTCGTCATCTTCGACGTGTCATGGAACCCTTCGCACGACGTTCAGAGCATATTCAGGGTCTACCGGTTCGGGCAGAAGAAACCCTGCTATGTCTACAGGTTTCTTGCTATGGTATGTTTTGAAAGAAATATTATTGGGTTTTACTTAGTTATAAAAAGAGCGCGAGTTGAATGCAGATTTAAGGAATTTGATAGAGCTGTGCACATGATTAGAATTATTGCTGTTCAAGTATTACGTAACGCAATTTTTGAAGATTTTAGAAGTCGATTCCTGCGATAAGCGATTTCCTGTGCTTGGGGATAAAAATTTTTTTTTATGCCTTTAAAAAAAAAAATGGGAAAAATTAACTAAAGGCCTCAGCCCTATTTTCAAACTTTACTTATTGGATAATAGGGGAGAAGAGAATACACACGACCCCAGGTGAGCCGTCAATATTTTTTTTCAATTTAAATAGTTTTTTTTAAATTAACCTTTTTATAAATAAAAAAAATGAAAAAAAAACTATTTCTTAAAGGTATTTTTTAAAAATTTGAATTAGTATCGATTGGTGAAGTCACTATTTTAATTAAAGTTCTTTAACCTAGTAAAACATGGTCAAAAGTGGGTAAAAAAAAAATCAACTTTTTTAGTACTTTAAAACTTTAACATAAATTATATATTAATAGACGATTCGAAAAACATGTTATTTTTTAATAGTAATAATCAATTCACAACAGATACAATTTTAAAAAGAATCACGTGACTACAAATGCGCCACGATTGGTCATGTTTATGACGTCATAATGGAAAAGGAATTTCACGATAGCACAGTTCAATGGCTTCTACACCTGAGTTGTATCAGCTGTGTGCATTCGAGAGTTAACAACTTTTGGAAAATTGTTTAAACACTTTATATATTGAAAACAATAATTTTTAGAAAAATTAAAATTTATAAAAAACAAAATGCCCTATTTTATTTAATTGTAAATTTCACCGGCTTTAGTTTACAAAAATATTTCAAAGAAATAAAAAAATTTTTCATTTTTTTTTTTAATAATTTTATTTTAAATGATAGAGCTGTGCACATGATTAGAATTATTGCTATTCAAGTATTACGTAACGCAATTTTTTAAGATTTTAGAAGTTCGCTAGCAATTCAGCATTAGAGCTTTTATAGGCCAAGAACAGCTGATGATGTAAATCTCCCTGTTTTGAGGACATTACAGTATGAACTCACTTTAACAAAACCACTACATCAATTACAATTCACTCATCATCGAATAATATTAGTAATTACGAATGGCTTCAATTGAAATATCTCGAGATATCTTTATAATCATATGGTTACATTAGTATATTTCATAATCGCCCACCGCTACTCTGTGGGCTAAGTCCGGTGAAGCTGTAAATGCCGTCAGAGACTCGAAGGCCCCTGAGGCTAACTGACTGTAGTCAGTCAGAAAAAAAGCCACTCTATGAATAACTCGGCTCGTATCGTTTAATGCGTCTGCATTTTGAGTGTGTTTCCAATTCTTTTATTGATATATTTGCGTAATTCGAGGTTTGTGTGTTTGGTAGAGGTGTTATATTAGGCTCATATTTTGATATATTGAATATATATATTTTTTTTTTTTTTTGTTATCGCGGAGTGGAAAACCCATCATGGGTACACACTCGAATGGGGGGTCGAGTGGTTATGTGAGACTCATACTAACTAAAAAACTCCGCGGTGTACCATCCGCCGCCATACTGGGGCGACGTGGGCACTGCGTTAGCATTCAGCCACGCCGCCCCGGCTAACCGGGCCCCGGCCGTATTAGGAGACAGCTATGATACACGATAGCCGTCTCCTCCGCCTGCCAAACCAGTGCAATGAGGAGACGGGCCCCCCCTGTCCCGTCTCCTCTGGTTCGGCCTGGCAGGAGAAGGAGGCGGATAAACCACCACCTGTCCCCCACCCACCCGTCGTTGGGTTTTTTATAGAGGTTTTCTCCTCTGTCCCTGCCATAATGTTTGGCATATGGCGGGGGTAAGGGGCAATGAACGCACCCCCACCCCGCTAGCCCGGCCATGATTTTTTACCGAGGTTTTCTCCTCTGCCGTCCTGTAACGGCAGGAGAAGGAGGCGAATGAACGCACCCCCTCCCCCACCAGTCCGTCGTTGGTTTTTTATAGAGGTTTCCTCCTCTGCCGTCATTGAGCTCCCGTCCGTCCTTGTCAGGTCCGTCTTTGATTTTTTATACTGGTGGTTTTCTCCACCTCCGTCCAGTAATTTTTTAAGGTGGTTGTCTTCCACCGTCCGTCCGTGATTTTTTAAAGGGTGGTTTACTCCACCACAGTCCGTCCAAGGTTTTTTAAGGTGGTTTACTCCACCGCCGTCAGCGATTTTTTAAAGAGGTTGTATCCTCTCAATTTTTTAAGGAGGTTTTCTTCCTCCTCCGCCGTCAACGACGAGTCCGTCCGTAGTGGACGAGCCGAAGCAGGTCCACTCTTGCCCCATCCCCTGTCTCCTCTGATGAGCAGAGGGGTACAGGGGAGGAACGCCGTCGGTCTGGTATTAGCCGTCGGCCGTTAAGCGGCCGCCGTTGCCCGGGGCACACCACGAGGAGGTTCCAGACATAGTGCCCCATATATTGAATATATTACTTAACTCATATTAGGTTACCGTACCTATTATTATCGAGTATTAGTCAAATAATAGTCACCGATTCCAAATTCTCTATTCGCTACCTACTTGAATTTAATAAGGATATTAGGAGTATCAATTCTCTACATAAAGAATGTGATTATGAAATAAAAGATTTTCGTGAATATTAATTATTATTATCCGTATGCTTATTAAATAACGTAAATGAAACAGTGATAGTTAAGTATAGGTTAATGTCAATTTTTTGCATAACCTCACTTTTAATAAATCTCTTTTAACTCTGCTCTCAAATTGCCAAAATCCGCAGAATTTTCAGAGATGGTTTGATAATATATAAGCTCTTAATTGACATCACTCTCATCTTTTTACATCTAGGCCCAAGAATGTATGAAAGATTATCCGTCTCCTTTCAATGTTTTTTTAAAAACATTTAATCTTGGTTATAATTTATGAAATATCTTTAATCATTTAATTCACGCAGAAAAATCAAACTGAAAAAATAAATCTCTGAAATTTAATCATCATCAGATTAATTTTTTGCTATTTCCTGTGCTTGGGGATAAATAATAACATGTTTTTTTTTGTAACAGATGTTGATGGTGATGATGTCCATCCTTTCACTATTAAAAACAAAAAATAACTTGGGGCTGCAACATGAACAGTAAACATAAGATAGTTTGTCAAAGACCGCACACACATCACTGCATTAAAGACGCGTAAGACGAGGCGTGCGGAGATGCACCCGCTCTTCACCTAAGGCCCCGACTGCATTCAACTCGCGCGCTTAGTATACTTTACTATCGATTGTCCATAAAACCGATGTTTTATCAACACTACGCGCCAGATCATTTGTCAAGTCACGTGTCACGATCTTAGGTAGGCAGAACGCTTAAAGATAGTAGTTGACAGATATCTCGCATAATCTGTCTACAGGGTACGATGGAGGAGAAGATATACGAGCGTCAGGTGACAAAGCAGGCGATATCGAAGCGTGTGATCGACGAGCAGCAGATCGACAGGCACTATGCAGAGAGCGATCTCGCAGAACTGTACAAGTTCGAACCGAAGCCGAACGAGCCGCGGGAACTGCCGCCGTTGCCCAAGGACAGGCTCTTCGCGGAGATGGTGAGAGAACACGAGGCCCAGGTATGATTCCTAATCGATGAAGTTATAACAGTATATTTATTTTTATAGTGTTGTGCTACCGTATATCTGAATCGTAACATTTTAAATACTGAATTGAAGGTTTTTATTTATTAATTAAAATATTTCGTGTGAATCAACATACCCGATCATTTTCTATTATCATTACATAATTCAAGAAATTAAAAAAACGAATACATTATGGCGAACAACTGCAAAAAAACCAGTTATGCGAATTTGTCTTCCTTATTCGATCTTCAAATATGAAGGGTTCAATGTTTTTTGAACAAAAAACTTATCAGTAGGTATAATATCTATCAATTAGTATCGATTGGTGAAGTCACTATTTTAATTAAAGTTCTTTAACCTAGTAAAACATTGTCAAAAGTGGGTAAAAAAAAAAATCAACTTTTTTAGTACTTTAAAACTTTAACATAAATTATATATTAATAGACGATTCGAAAAACATGTTATTTTTTTTAATAGTAATAATCAATTCACAACTGATACAATTTTAAAAAGAATCACGTGACTACAAATGCGCTACGATTGGTCGTCATGTTTATGACGTCATAATGGAAAATGAATTTCACGATAGCACCGTTCAATGGCTTCTACACCTGAGTTGTATCAGCTGTGTGCATTCGAGAGTTAACAACTTTTTGAAAATTGTTTTAAACACTTTATATATTGAAAACAATACATATGAATAACATATTTTTCATTAACACGGCATAAAAAGTAATTTAAAAATATTTTGTAATCTTAAATAAAAAGTACGTAACAAAAACGATGCATTATGGTCCCCTGACTTCAACATTCATTTTATGTAATTTTGTACGATAACAGTGACAAGTTTGACGGTTAACGCAAGAGTCGAACATTCATATTTCCTGAATCCCAGGGATGTCCGTTTTCTAATCGGTGTTTCAGATTGTGTGAACCACAGACAAAAAATATTAATTTTCCAAAAGGAAAATTAAATAAATAAACAATTACTTTTTCCATAATTATATTGTTTTAGACTTTTTATTTATAGACAAATATTACTCAATAATTTACTTTAATTTTTAAACATACAGTCAACTCGCGGATTTGACCATTTGGAAAATATATATTTTTTACCTGCAAGTCGAGTGATTTGAAACGCCAATTACAAAACGTGACATTACCATCCAGGAAATATGAACGTAAGGCTCTTGTGTCATTTGTCACTGTTATTTAATATACAATGAATGATAACGTCACGTGATCATAGTGCCTCGTTTTTGTAGCGTATATTTTATCTAAATTAAAAAATATTTTTAAATCACTTTTTAGGGTGTAATATTTTTTTTTATTCATTGGTATTATTTTCAAACATATAAAACGTTTAAAAATTTTTTCGAAAGTTGTTAACACTCCGATTGTTGGTTCGCCTGTTAGTGATTTATTGTTCACTTCTATACGATTTGAATTTATTATTGTTCATTTATACATACAATACATTGTTTTGGTGAGGCCAAAGCCTACAGTGAACTTGGATCTATTTAAAAGGAAAAGAGGTTGCAATTTTTAGACAGTTTTTTACTTGCTCACGTAATCGGACCGAGAAGCTTTGAATGTGTCCGTGTTCCGCGATGCCTCTTCTTACCAACGAATGCATACACAATACCAGTAGATAATACAGTTTTTCAGTTATTTCTAGAATAGTAATTTTATTTATACAGGCCTGTATTAGAATTATGACGGTTCCATTATCTATATAGATCTACAAGTATCACGAGCACGACTCACTGTTGGAGAACAAGGAAGAAGAAACTTTAACGGAAGAGGAACGTAAGGCGGCCTGGGAGGACTTCGAGAACGAGAAGAATAGGCCGCCTCCGCCCTTCCCCAGCGCCTGGACCATAAACAATGGAATGATGAGTAAGTTTCACCACATTTTTCGTGAAATATTAATATTCAGTATTATTTCTTTTTTTAAATCATTATTAATAGTTGTAATGCATATTTTAAAGTTATATCCTAGTTTGTTACTACGTAACAATTTACATTCTATTGATACGTCATACAACCTTTCTTATGATGAACATACTATAGAGAAATTAATAAGCGTTTGCTCTATGTATGCTGTTTTTTTTTTCGTTCCGCAGTGCCCAATCTACTCGCCCAGCAACAACAGCAGGCGTACGCGATGCTCGCCGCCATGATGGGCAAGGACATAACCAAAATGAACGACGCCCAGTTAGGGGACATGTTGCCGCTTCTATACAACTCAGCCGGGGTTAGTTCACATTAATTTCATTTAAAAAAAATATTGTTGAAGTGTCTGTTTGTAATGTCAGCATAACAGCTTTTAACTAAATGTATAATAGAAAGTATATAAAGTGCTCATAACCAAATAAAAAAAAAATAGTCTATCTATCTGTTAGTTCCGGATAATCTCCGAGGCGGTTTGACCGATTTTGGCAGAAAGTTGATTTTGTAAGGAGTAACGTAGGTTACTTTTATTTTAGAAAAAGGATCAAGACTCCGTGGAAATTTCAAGGCGCTTAAATTGCTCATGCTGAATAAATCATAAGAGATATATCAAATTATATGTACTTCATAATTGTAGATCTTCAAAACATTTATAAAAAAGTCAGCGAGAATATATTATATATCATAACATATATCTTCTAAGAACCACCCACAATAATGTGGTGGTAACCCCGTATAAGTTGTGGTGAAACAGGAAAAAGCTAGAAGAAAAACATCAGCCATACTGCACCATTTAAAAAGGAACACTATAAAATTAGGAGCCTTGCTAACATTTCTTATGTTCTGACTTCTTTAGTCTTTATATTGTTTGAATAAAATCTAGTAACGGTACTACATTATATAATATACATTTTTATTTACGTTTATTTAGTTAAATGTTACTTAAGGTAATCTCATTATAATTATTGTTATCATAAATTATTATGTTAATAACAATGAAAATTGTAAAATTTAATTAGTCATATAATTAATTAATTTTAATCGTATTAAAAATTACGTACCAACCATCACTATATCATCAGTGTTGCCAATAACTATATAAACGATTTTCTGATTTCGATTGTCGAACACTACATGATTGGATATTTTAATTACTTTTAAAAAAGATAAAATATTTGATTATTGTGCGTTTCTTATTTATCTCATATAATAAAATTATTGAATTCTGCTATCTGTTTCAATGCAGTTAAAATAAACTGTTTGCTTAGTGCTATATTATTATATTTAAAATTAATATTTGCAATATTTATTTGTTCAGATGTTCGGTGGATATGACTATGGCGTAAGTGAAATATCAATATTTACCCCTCAGCCACGTTTATTTTTCTGTACGCCACTATCTAACGCCTATAATATAATACCCTATATCTATAGCATGAAACACACTTTAATATATTTATTAGTAGCTTATTTCACACTGTATCTTTAGTATATAGAAACTTTTTGTTTTGTTTTATCACTATAAGTAGTGAAAAAGGCCTTTCCATAAATTACGTCATACAATATTTTATTATTTTAGACCCACTTCTCTATTTCCAACGTTTTTGGGTAGACAGGTCAATTTTGGTATTTAGACATGTCGACATGAAATTTACCAAAGTTAGTCTATAACCCAAGAATGTATGTATTTTTAATTTATGTCATAAATCGAGCCTATGCATTATTTCTTTAACTCGTACGATAAAGCAGTTAATAAACCAATACAAGGTTACAAAAATCATTTTGGATAAATAGCTCTTGAATGAATGAATACTATATTGCACTTTTAATTTTTTTGTACACTGTTGAGATTAATGCTATAAAGCATTTTATTCCTGCTAACCAGCGGTAATGTGGAAAAAAATATTATTGTCGGTAGGAGGCAATAGGAAGCTAAATAAAAAAAAAACATATAAACGAAAATCAGTAAACATACATATATTATATAATCATATACAGTATATCATCCATGTTTCTTAATTTAAAAAAAAAATGTCGAATTGATCTCGTAGCGTAACGTAATTTATGGAAAACCATAAAGATGTAAAATTTTGCATGCTCATAAGAACCATAACCATAGTAGTAATAAAACGTTAGACCTAACATAAATAAAAAAATCCTTCCACAATAAAGCTACAAAAGGAAAAAAGATTTTTTCTAATCTGACTGGTAGTTTCAGAGATTAGCGCGTCTAAACAATCAAAACAAATTATTGAGCTTTTTAATATTTAGAATACATTGATAAATTGAATGGAATTCTGAATACTTTTTTTGACAAATAATTTTTTCAACCAATCTTTCTTCAAAACGAAACCTTTAGTAATGGTATTAAGTTAGGAGTTATTTTAAGTTCAATATATACGAAACATGCTTCATCGTTTAAGCTTAAAGGCTTTGTATAAACAAACTGTAATTTTTAACCGACTTCAAAAAAGGAGGTTGGTCTCAATTCGAATGTATATGTATGTATATATATATATTGGATGTTCAGCCAGAACTCCTTTGTTTATGAACCGATTTAGACAATTCTTTTTTCATTGGAAAGGAGATAGCTTTAATTTCATTTGCATTGGACATTCGACTTCGAAGATACACCAGGGGACTCCTCAAAATCATTGAAGTTGTTTTTTTTTTTGTTAAAAATTACACACATACCGTCACGCACATTCCCCGAAGGGTTAAGCAGAGGTGTATTAATTGTACACCCACAATTCGCCGAGTATGTTTTTAGGTCCCATGTGATAGGGGGCGAGCCTATTGCCATTAATCGGGCACGAAACCAAACTCCGAGCTACTACTGGGAATTTCATAGGAAAAACCCAATAACACTTTGCTCGACCTGGGATTCGAACCCAGGACCTCGCTCATAGCAGTCGCGCTAACGACCAATGGGCTAATTGTCTTATTATATTACAGATGATGCAGAAAATGAATAACTATAAATACGGACAACCACCTCACGGTATGATGAACCCAATGATGGCGTCTGTTATGAATTCTGGTGAGTTTTTTTTAACTGACTTAAAAAAAAAGTAGGAGATGCTTAATTCAAATGTATGTTTTTATTTATATTATTATATTCAGCCATAACTTCTTTGTTTATGAACCGATTTACGTGATTATTTTTTTACTGGAAAGGGGATATTTTAATTGTGGTCTTATTTTAATTTCATTGGCATTGGACCTTTGACTTTGATGATACACCAGGGAACACCTCAAAACCATTGAAATTGTTTTTTTCTTAAAAATTGTTTTGTTAGATTATAAATTATATATGTTTTTGTTGTTCACTTTGTATAATAATATCATCTCATCTATATAAATATATTTGAAATGATGTTCGTTTGTAAGCGCATCACTGGAAGATGAGTGGACCGATTTGACTAATTCTTTTTTAGGCAGCTACTAATTTAATAACTTTAAAAGCTAGGATGGCTCAATGGCAGCATGTAGTCACCGCTTCGGTCGACGCGAGTTCGATTCCCTGTAATGGGCCTGAGCTTTTGGTGAAGGAAAACATCGTGATGAAACTGTAGAAGAACTATTGCAAAGGGAGGATCCTCCGACCAGACGAGTGTTATGTCTGGCGGGCAGCTGGCCAACGGTTGTAGTCGGGTTCTTGTATATATACTCAATTTAAGAGTTAATTTCTATAGCGCGATGTAGGATGCGTTGTATGTGGCTCGATAGATGTCGCTATGTGCCGCTATGTAGATGTCGACACAAAACCGTAGAATGGCGGTAGGGCAGTTTCTAATGCCTACATAGTTAGGCTACAACCCTGTAGTTGAAAATCTGCCACTATAATCACCTATAGGTGAGTACTTGAGAGCCTGTCCTTCCACTAATCTTCTTCTTCTTGTTTTGGCGCCGCAAAAAGTACTTGCCAGTGTCAATGTTTTTAAGCCTTCATAAAATTTTCCAATGTACAAAGTGGGATGCTCTGACAAGATCGTGGTTCTCTTGTCAAAACTATCTAGGGAGTTTATGTGACATCTCAAAATGTATGTTTTCCACTTTATACTTATAATAATGTCAAACTATATTATGCAAAATTCCACCAATATTACATAATGGGTAAAAAACCTAAGGTAATGAATTAAAAATAAAAACCACATCATGTCACTTCAAGATCCCGCCAAAAGCTCCTCCACTAGTCATAACGTTTCACCATCGTTGTAAGGGGTGTCGAATTACACCTTTAGAATTGAAACGCACAAGCCAACCTCACCTGCACGTGATGCACCCAGCTGAGTAACGAACGAAAAAATGGCGATAGCGGAGTGGTAAGGCTGTTTTGCTCGACTTGGTCACGACCACCGTGTATATTGTGAAAAATCCGTCACAGTGATTCACTTACAATGCGTGTCGCGTTTCGGGATCGGCATGTGCATATCCAGTTAAATTAATACAGGCTAGCATGACAGCGGCGACCGTCGATGGATTACGATCTCTCGCTGGTCGCCAAGATGAGACTAGCTATAACGCTAGAACAATTAAAAAGGTTTTTAAAAAAATGTGCATAGCTGCTGGCAGCGGCATGGGAGGCACCAGCGGGCTGCAGTACGAGCCGCCGTGGCAGAGGCAACACCAACAGCAGATGAGGCTACAGCAGCTCATGCAGCAACAGAATGTTTGTATCTTTTTTTCCGTTAGCCACAACCATAACCAATTTATTCATCTGTAGCCGCACCAAATTTTCATTATTAAAGTAATCGAATCGTAAATAAAATATTTAATTTTTAAGGTGTTGCGGATTACTATCTTCTATATTAATATACTAATAATATAAGTAGGTTCTATATAAGTTTTTAGTTAATAGTGTCAGGTTTTATAATAAGAACCCGAAGCACATTACTGATTTACCGGACAACAAGTTTAATGACTATGTCAAGCAGGGTTTACTGTCAAAAGATTATTATAGGGTGGTCCCTCTCTGTGCATCCACTAAATTATTTTTATTATTGTTTTTTAATAACACTTTTGTATAGTTGGAAAAAAAGAAGATAAACCCGATTAAGTTTCTTATCGGTTCTTCTCGATGTCTGGGATATTTTTCGAACTAGTAGTAGTGTTTGACGTTCATAAGTGCCTTCTTAGGGCCTAAATTGTATAAAGTTTAGGTTAGGTCCTGGATTCGATACCCAGGTCGAGCAGTGTTATTGGGTTTGTCTATGAAATTCTCAGTAGCAGCTCGGTGTTTGGCTTTGTGCCCGATTAACGGCAATAAACTCGCCCCCTATTACATAGGATCTAAAAAACGTACCCGACGAACTGTGAGTGTACATTAGTACACCTCTGTCTAATCCTTCGGGGATACAGGCGTGATGGTATGTTATGTTTATTTTTTTAAGAGCAAATTTCTCTTCACGTTACACTTGAAGGACCCGATAATACCTAAACCGAAACAGATTCTGGGCAAGCCCATGCTGCTCCCAGAAAAGGTTCAGTTGCCCTATGAAGAAAATCCTGCAGTATATTAAGGTAATTTGACTTGTATAATCTAGTAGTGTGGGGTGGTCATAATTGATCTTTTTGATATCAGTGATACAGACCCCCTTTTAAAATAATAATACGCTTTGAAGGACACCGTGATTTTTGGTTTTGAATTGAATTGTGTTGTTAGTCGATGGGCGCGAAATACTACGCCGGTGGGCTGGGCAGCCGTGACCCGATCGCGATGGCGCTTCAGCAGGCGCGCGCTCGCGAGATCATGCTGGGCGGCGGTGGTACTGGTACCGGTACGGGTACAGGCGTACTCCCCGGCGTACAGGTGGGGGCGGGGTCTCGACCGCGCGGCCGCCCTCCGCTGCGAACCCAGGCCTCCGCCCCCACTGGACCAGCGGACGTCGTTAATCTCGACTCTGACTAAACAACCTACGTGAGTGATTGATTGTTCTTTCTATAGTAGCATTTGCTAAACCCGGCTACGCTACGCCGCGGCCGTAGCTCAGTAGGAAGAGAGAGGTAGGGCATAGAGAAATTTCTTTGGGGGATTTCTCTCTATTTGTGGCAGCCCGACTGGTGAAATACATCCACTCTACAGAAGATCGCAGCCAAATGATCTAGTGTTGTGTTCTTGCGTTGAGTAGGGTTGCCAAAACTTGTTGGGAAATGTAAATACGTTTATAATTTACTTTGGGGAATTTCGTGATCCTTCTCTTAGATCCGTGCCTGATGGATAAGCACAGTACAAACAACTCTCGGGATTCTTTCAAGTATTTGCTACGTAGGTTTTACTTGCAGCAGTTGAATATTGGTTAGACTTTTATTTTTACTAAATATTGAGTGATAGAGAATGATTTTTACTATTAAGTACATAATTCAATTATTAATCTTCAAACATATCTTTAGATAGTTGAAAATTTTAAATGTGTTTTTATAATTATTGTTTTTTTTCCAGATGTGAAAGTGTCAAGTGAAATATGTACAGTATATATTAGCAGGTGCTAAACTAATATGCGGAGATAAAAGTATCGGGATGAAACTGCCATTGGGCATGTCTAAATTTACTGTCTGTGTGATTTCATCCCGCCGAACTTGTTTGCTGGCCAAATTAAGGATTGTCGAAACTGATAGTTACATATTCGTGTCGCTTATCATCTCAAGGTTTACGCTCTTGTACTACATATCACGAATCTCAGTACACATAGTATTATGATTTTTAAATCATAGCTATAATTCATACTTTTTTCGATTGTCTGTCGAGTCCCAGAATCAAATTATGTCCAATAATCTCTGGATTTTTTTTGGCGATCAATTAAAGTGGAGCCTTAGGCATAGTAGATATGTAATAAATAATGTGTGTATTATCGTATGTTTTATGACAATTCGGTTTAAATTATTTGAAATATTTCGTGTGATTCTGGCTGATCGATACTTTGTCTATCTACAATTTTTATTATTGGGCATGGAATATGTCACTTAACACTAGTTATATAACTGGGGATAAAATATTTCATATATCATATTGGTTACATGTTTCGAAATTAACAGTTAAATATAGCGCGAGCGTGATATAACTTCACTCGGGCCAAGCTACATTGCAATTCACAAAACTTCATCGTTCGATGGCAAAACTGCGCGGGAAAAGAGATAATTGCAGCGACACATGCCACCAGTTAGATGTAAGAATCTTTTGAAATGAATTTGGGTCTTATTCTCAATATTATTAATATTAGTGTTTTATTCAATTGAAGTTTCTCATAACCCTGAATTAATTCTGTGATTGTGGGAAATTACTCCACTTTCAGTTTATTTGCCATCACCGTACCCCGCCGTGCCGTAGGTAGGTAATTGTCATTTATAAAATATAGCCGGCCGTTATATATCACCAGTGATATAACAGTGACAACAAAAATCATGACACGTTTAAGTTACATATATTAATGTAGCTATAATTTCCATGCCCATCACTTATATAAGTATTATAAGTTGATCAAATACATAAGCGTGCCACTGGCCACCAGACGCGACCATTATCAGCATTCCATAATGAACTGTGCATGTTATTGGACGATGTATAAAAAATACGCGTTTTGCCTTTGGGGTGCTCGGTAATGTCAACTTGGAAAACTTTTAACTATATCTCTCAGTACAGGAAATTAGCGAGTAAGTTATATGTGAGTAGTTAGATAACTTCTTTGTATCTAAACTGATGAGGAATATATTTGTTTGGCACGTCTCACGATCTATTTAAATATACTTTCACAACACTAAGGTTATAGATTCAATTTGTGCTAAAATACATAATAAATAAATATTTATCCATCAGTGTCTATTCGTAAACTTGTAACTATATTTTAGATGGCAAAACTAAAATCTGTTTTATTTCTTGTTTTGCTATGTACCCAGCCTATAGTGAGTTTGTAACATGGGTGCCGCGAGGAATACTTTCAGGGAGATATTTTGTTTAATTGTTTTTTATCGTTTTCTACTATAACTAGAGGGTGGTAGCTAGCCAGGTAGGCATTAGAAACTGTCCTACCCCCATGTTATGGTTTCATCACAAAGCTTTTCGTCACCGAAAGCTCAGACTCATTGCAGGGAATCAAACTTACATTGATCACCACAATGTCCGTACACACTACTATTGAGCCATCATTGCTTCATCAGCATCTACACGCTATACTATAATAAAAAATATGACTATAACTGTGTATAACTATATATAACTGTGTTTTGTACAATTTTGAACAGCAACGTAAATTCCTTAAGATTTAAAAAAATTTTTTAATCTTAATCTTTCTATGTATTTTTTCCCCAATAGGGTGTTGCTAGTGCCACCCCATTGAACCATGCTGCCGGCGCCCATGGTTTATAATGTGCAATATGTTTTTTTGTTACCTAATATGAATTCGAACGTCACAATTACTAGAAAACTATGATGGTATGGGTGAATCTAGCAGAATAAGGATGAACTTGGGACCATTCTTTCTTTGTTTATATTTGAGTGATGTCAGTGTGTATTAGACGAATTGCACAACAATAACTAAGGTTTCTGCAGGCTGGCGAAATTAGCAGAAGAGTGACGTCAATATCCTTATTCTGGTGGACCTTACCTTATAGAGTACACACTTAAATCTACCATCTCTTTCAACTAAATAATGCTTTTGATTCATAATCATGTTAAATCTTACCAATGAAAAATTATAAAAAAATTTACACTATTGAAATAATTGCATAATATTATGTCTGTTTGGTTACTGAGGCAGAGCTACAGTGGCAGATGTTAGAGATTTCTGTAGTGATCCTTTATTGATGGTATTTATTAACCTGGTAACGTACAGGTGGTTTAGTTGTGATATTGCCTAATCTTAAATTTTTGTATACGTTTATTTTAGTAAGTCACATTGTTGTGACTTTAATCTTAGATGCATTTTTCTAATGTTACATTATATTTTAGAAATAATTGATATAACTTGTGTGAAATGGAAATCGCAATGAATTTTATTTTGCGTTACTAGTAGTATACTTAATCATAAATATGTAAAAATGATCAGTTGAGCTTTTGTGATTGAGGATTTCTTTGACAGAATTTTATAATTATAGTGATATGTTATTTATAATTTATAAACAGAACAGTATTTTCAGTTAAAGTTTAAGATTTATGTTATTCATTTCACACATATCTTTGAAAAGTTTAATTTATATTTTTATGATTTTATGACAAGCAATATTTGCTATATGAATAATGGGAGGATAATTGAATACACACAAAGTGACTTGAATAAGGACTGCTGTAATTGTTTCAATATTTATGTAATATATTACTGTAACTGTAGAGAACTTCCTATTATTTTGTAGAACAATCAAAGTATAATAAACAATTCGGAAATGTGTAATTTTTTATTTTATTTCATATTATATCCCCTTGTCTAGTAGTATCATCCAAACACTAGTAATTTACCATCAGCTAAAAACTATGGTTATAAATGAAAGAGCAAACTTATGACTTGTGTTTTACTAGAAGTTTATTCTATGTTATGTTATAATAATGCTATAGACTATATAGCAGCCAATCCTTTTCAATTCTACTATTATAAACGCGAAAGTTTGTATGTATGGATGGATGTTTGTTACTCTTTCACACAAAAACTATTAATTGGATTTTGATGAAACTACAATAATATAGCTTATACATCAGAATAATACAGGCTATAATTTATTAATAAAATAATAAAACATGTAAAGCAATAATTTTATATTTGACATCTCTGTTTTTTTCATAACCATGACAATCGTCTAACGGAGGTTTAATCCCACTTTTTAAAACACTCACCACACCTCACCGCCCTTGCATTACAATTTATAAAGATATTGTGTGAATGGTTCAAAATATAACGATAAGTGTCAAGTAAGTAGGAAAAAATGCGATCTATTCCGGCGTGCGCTGCAAAAACCGTTAAAGGTAAACGTATATAATGTACAATGGAAATGTTTATCTTAAATAATCCTACAAAAAAGTATGAGAGCATATTATATCTATCTTTTATATGTAAGCCATTATCGCCAAAATAGTGAACCATAAATACAATAAAAATCAATCATTTATTTCTAACTAGCTGTGCCCGTGACTTCGCTCACGTAGACTGTAGAATGCCCGCACGAATCTTGCTCCCCTACTCCGAGTTATTTTAAAGACAAATATGCTTAAAGTGGGTGTTCCTTAGAAGATAGATATATACTCTCTCAGACCTTTTTGTAGGTCTTTTTAATGCCTAATATCTAGGCGACCGAGCTGTGCTCAGTGTCTTAAAAAGAAAAACACCTATCTAGGTAAACTCGGAATGTCAAACATTAAATGCAAAGTTTCATCGCAATCTTTGGAGCCTTTTCCGAGAAACCAATTACATATATACAGTGTAAACTCTTTATAACGAAACTCAAGGGACTGAGCATTTTTTGTCGTTATAGAGAGTTATCGTGATATGGAGTGAACAAAAAAACAACCAAATTAACAAGAATTTTTAATATGTATGTCTTAGATAATAAATGCTTATAAATTATTGTTTACACATATAGTCTGATAACCTTATCTGACGTTTTTTGCTAAGCCAGTACTTGTTTTGTATTATTTTATGTATTCTATTCATATCTAGATATGTGGTGGAATCGTCTTCCTACACATTTCTTCGTATAGAGAATGGCGTATCGCTATAAAGAGTGTTTCAATATGTGAGATTTAACGCAAACCAACCAAGTTGGGCTCACTTCAACATTATAGGGAGTTTATCATTATAAAGGATAACGTTATAAAGAGTTTACACTGTATATACAAGGATTGCTCACTTAATATAATAAGATAATTATGTAGTACATTAATTTGCTATATCTCTTATGGTTTACTCAGCATAAGCCATTTAAGCACCCGAATTGATTCACCATGGCCAGATTTTTGTGTGGAACCTTAATTCTTTTTCTAAAATAAAAGTAGCCCATGTTACTCCCTATATCATCAGTTATCTATCAGTGAAAGTCCCGTCAAAATCGGTCCAATCGTTTCAGAGATTACCCAGAACAAACAGACATACAGACAAAAATTATAAAAAATGGACTTTTTGTTATAGGTATCATATACTTATACTTTCATATTTATTTTTACATTTAGTAAAAAACTGTTATTTTTACATTACTAACAGACACTTCAATTTTATTAATTGTATTGATAACATTTGGTAGTAACAAATTGATCCTTAACCTACTAATATTATAAACACGAAAGTTTGTGTTTGTTACTTTTTCACGAAAAACTATTAAATGGATTTTAATGAAACTTTAATATAACTTATATATTAGAATAACACAGGCTTTAATAACTTTATTATGCACCTGACATTTTTGACTTATTTTAACTCATAAAATTTCTAAATTACAAGTAATTACTATAGGGCAATAGTCAGGCCAAACTGTGTTATAGAGAATTTTAATATTACTTACTTTACCCATACTACAAAGTCATAAAAACATGTGTTGCTCAAATGAAGAGTAAAGACTGCCTCATCGCTGCCATAAAAATAAAAACTGCATGTTTACAAGCTTATGCTTGCAAATAATGCCAATCAAAGATGTGTTAAAGTATCTATAGGTGTCTACTTTTTTTCTTGAGATATTTTGCTAAAATACACCTTGTAAGACATTTTTATTCTTACTGATATCACCTTTGTAAAGTGGAAACTGTATATAGTAATATACATATGATACTTTTCTGTAAACTATAATAAAATTATTTTACTACTGCAATATTAAGTTAACAAAATAATAAGGTATAAGCAGATTTGTACATTTTATTATAATTATGTAAATATTTGAACAGTAATTCAAATATAAAATATTTAAGAAAAAAGTCCCTATCTGCAATATCTTAGAAAATCCCAAATTATATTTATATTATAGTTACATTATGTTATTATTTTCTTGAATAAAGACAATCTAAGGTGCACATTGCATTACTCCAAACAATTTTTTTTAACATTATGCATGTTTGTCTTTTTTGTCAAGTTTTTGTTTAGTCAGTTTTTTGTAAATTCGGTTTTAATAATCATTTTATTTATCTAGTAATTAAAAAGTAATTAATTCAATGATGGTAAGACGCAACACACCAAAAACAACCTGTTCTGAATGTTTTTAAGTACTTAAATTATAGTACTGAATACAAAACATAATATTTCATTTAAATAAAAGTTATGTATATTATAACTATAATTTATATATTTAAATTTGGAATACCAGTCTTTATACCCACTGAAACTTCAATGTACTTTAATAATCTTCGCGCCAATAAAGTTGGATCGCCATTGATAACGTCTGCAGTAATTAAATCCAGCTTATGGTTAGTTTGAAACGTAATTAATTCTTTCGGACTAACTGCCATCGCCTTAATAGGTAATCCACCAGCATTTACAATAATAACGCGACGTAGCCTCAAATCTGGGTCTACTTGTAACAGTTGATTATTTGCCCAATCCAAACAAAACAACCGACTCGTATCTATAGCCACAATTATCAAGTCAAGAGCAATCGTTCCTGTTATGTCTGACTGTTTGGCGACATCATCAAGATGAAATGAACGTAAAACAATGAGTTTCCAACTATAATTCCACTTTCTGTGGACTTCTATTAGAGCTTCAGATATCCGATCAATGATTTCAATGTTTAACGACAATACAATTACTGACAATGTATTTTTATAGCTCATTGGGCCAACCCATGGAACTACACCAATATCTTCTTCAAACACTGACATAACTCTTTGCTTTTTATTGAAAACAATTATTTATATAATGTACATAAATCGTTCCTTACCAGTTTCGGTTTTAAAATATGACGCTCGGTGATATGACATTTGTACGTCAGTTATTACTTCTTCTTTTTATTTTAGCGCCGAAAAACGAACTTTCCAGTGTCAATGTTTTTAGGCGTTCGTAAAATTTTATTTATTAGGGGGGTCTCATCTGACAAGAGAGTAGCCTTTTATTATATTTTGTCAATGCTGGTAGCTCTCTTGCCAGAACTATGTAGGGAGTTTTTGTAACATCTCAAAATGAATGATCTCAGTTTATATTTATAATCTACTTCACATAATTAATTATACACTTATCCAAACTATATCACGCAAAAAGCCATCAATATCACATAACTAGCTGTGCCTCACGGTTTCACCCATGTTAATTTTATCCGACAAACACCGCGCCGCGCCGCGCCGCATACGCACCCATGTAGTCAGTCATGATTGTTCTCACTTCCCGCCAGTACAAATTATTTATATTTTTCATTATCTACTAAACTATGAGTCCAAATACCATAGGTACTTTAAAGAGCAAAATTAAACTTCATAAAATTGTCTTTATGATGAAGTAACTTTTGTTTGTAAGGATTAATACGCCATGTCTAAAAATAATGCTTATAATCACTTTTAAATTTTCAACAAATCTTTGTCACAAAATACCTTATTGTGGCTTATGTATAAAATATAGGTATATACTATCGCTACTTTTTTTAAGATATAGTAAGGACCAATATTATTGCAGAACATTGTACTTCCGTATCAATAACGATTACGCCAGCGCACGAGATTAAAGCAGTTCAGGAGGGCCTCAACTTCCGACTTACATACCTAACAAAATGATTGAAGTTGTAGCTTAATCTTTTTTTCGATTCTATACAAAAATATTTTTTCGAACCCGACTTGTACTTCCAGAGATAAGCGTGTTTAAAAAACAATCAAAAAAACTTTTTCGCTTTATTATATTAATATTATTAATATATTATTGCATAATATAGGTTCAAAAAACCTAATTAATGAATAAAAAATAAAAACCACAACATGTCAGCTCAAGATCCCGCCAAAAACTCCAGTTGTCATTAATTGGTATCGGTCAGTTGTCAGTTGTTTCTGTTGGGCAGTATTTACGAGTCTGCAGAATTGTTATTTATCTTTCAAGTCCGTTGAAGCTGTAAAAGCCGCAGCGGCTCTGTTTTTGGCCCCTAAGGCATACAGTGTAGTCAGTTAAAAAAAAAAAAATGTTATTTATCTCTGGTCTGCAGCTGCACTCTGCATTCTGTAGTCATTGTCTCATTGACATATTATATGTCATGTCATAAAATTCAATGGATTTGTGTCTTTTAAAGCCACCATAGATTCTACTAGTTTTATTAGGTCATTAATAAAAATGCTTTTATATATTTTGATTTTAGAAAATTCTACCAAATCTCTGATTAGCTCTGAACATTCATACAATTCGAAAATTTTCATGATTTTCCAGTTCCTATTTTGAAATAAATTACCATTTGGCTCCTTTACATAACAAAAATGTACGTGAAATTGGATTAATCTTATCCCTGGGAGTAGAGGTATACAGTAATAATAGCGCGTTTATTGTTATATTTATTTATTGTACCCGCAATAACACATTGCTCAACCTGGAAATTCAATTTAAGATCTCTAGCATAGTAGTCGTTTTTAGGACCACTTGGCTAATGAGGCAGTTATGAACTATCAATATTAAAACGATAAACTCTAAGTCAGGCTTTTCAAAACGTAAAATACACTACTTTGTAAATTGTACCTGTGCGAAGCTGAGGCAGATCACTAGTGTGGCGCCTCATTCGCCACTATTTTTGTACTGGCTGTTTCTAATCGTTAATATTAAAAATACTTAGGTGATGACATATCAGATAGACATATAAAGAATAGAGACTGTTGTTTTCAAGTCACGTTATGTACTAAAACCTGTATTATTTTATTACAAAGAAAATGTGCTAAAGCCCTACTGACTAGCATTATTATTGAACACGCCAAACGAGTATAAATATAAAGCAGAAAACAATATACATTTTGGGATGTCACAAAAACTCCATACTCTCTAGATAGTTCTGACAAGAGAGCCACCATCTTGTCAGAAGACCACAAAGGTAAATTGTATAAACTGAAAACTATTTATATCTGCTGAAAACCCCATTTTATATAATGGAAAATTTTACGAAGACAGCAATATTGACACCGGCAAGAGCTTTTTTTGCCGTCAAAAAAAAAAGTAGAAATATCTTTTGAAACTGAAAGTTTGAATTACAATTATTGGTCTATGATTAGTGATTACGATTCTCTGAGTTCATTTGAATTAATTCTTATTTCACGTAAATTACGTATTACGCGACGTACCTAATGCAACGAAAGGAAGGAAATTTTTCAGATAATGGGTTTGAAGCCTGGGGTGGTTACATGCATGCAAAAATTGCTAAACTCGAAGAACAGTTTTTATCAAGAGCTTCTAAAGAAGATTCTTTATCAAATATATTTAACGGAATTAGTATTTACGTAAATGGATTCACAACTCCTACTGCAGATGAACTTAAAGCTCTTATGTCGAGGAATGGAGGTGTTTATCACACTTATCATAAACCGGAGGATTTTATTATTGCATCAAATTTACCTGATACCAAAGTAAAAAAAATGCCTTTATCCAAAGTAGTTAAGCCTGAATGGATAACAGATAGCTTGGTTGCAAATAAATTGTTAGATTACAGGAACTACTTGCTATATAAAAACACAAGAACACAGCAACAACTGAATTTTAAAAAAGGAGCTAAAGTTGAAAATATGTATGAAAATGATTCAACTTTTATTACAAATAATAATGAGGGCCATAATATTCTTACTATGAAAAGTGAGGATCACATTTCTCAAAAAAATAAATCAGAATGTTCAAAAAGTATAAAAAACAATGATCATTTAAATACTAATCCAGCATGTTCCACAGGTTCAAACACACATAAAAACAAACTAGAAATTTCCTCTAAAAATCTACAACCTATTAAAACTGCTGCAGATCCTAATTTTATTTCTGAGTTTTACAACAACTCACGGCTTCATCATATATCTCAACTTGGTGCATATTTTAAGCAGTATGTTAATGACCTAAGAGAAAAGAGTAATTACTCATTTCCAGCCCGTGATGATATAAAGGATAAAATTATATCCTTGAATAGCAACTGCTTACAGTTAAATTTTGTAAAAGGGAAGACTATAATGCACATAGATATGGATTGCTTCTTTGTTTCTGTAGGTTTGCGCAACAGGCTAGACCTTCGTGGTAAACCTGTTGCTGTGACACATTCTAAAGGAGGTCAGCCTCGTGTTAAACGTCCAGGTGTTGATAGAAATACAGAGTTCAATTTGTATAAGCAAAAACAATCTAAAAGATTTATAAAAGCTGCTGACAGATATAAGGAAGATTTAGAAATTGAGACAAGAGTAGATGGCATAACAGATGAGGATAGTAAATATGGATCAATGAGTGAAATAGCATCTTGTTCATATGAAGCAAGGGCCAAAGGTGTTGGCAATGGAATGTTTATGGGTAAAGCCTTGCAACTTTGTCCTGAATTACAGACAATAACTTATGATTTTGAAGGCTACAAAGAAGTAGCATATACTCTTTACAACACTGTTGCACAGTACACTTTAAATATAGAAGCAGTATCTTGTGATGAAATGTATGTTGATTGTACAGATCTCTTAAAAGATATGAATGTATGTGTTCAAGACTTTGCAACTGTATTGAGAAATGAGATAAGAGAGAAAACTGGATGCCCCTGTTCTACTGGATTTGGTGGTAACCGTTTGCAAGCAAGATTAGCAACCAAAAGAGCTAAACCAGATGGACAGTTTTTTCTGACTGAAGATCTAATTGAGGACTTTATGTTTGATATTGAATTAAAGGACTTACCTGGGGTGGGACGACAGATTGCACAAAAGCTGGAGATATTAGGGCATACAACATGTGGCTCACTACAAAACTTAACATTGGCATATTTAAAATATCAATTAGGGAACAAAACCGGTGCTCAGTTATATGATCAGTGCCGTGGTGTTGACTCCAATCCGTTAATATTTCATACTGTAAGAAAATCTGTATCAGCAGAAGTTAACTATGGAATCAGATTTGAGAATGAGGGACAGTGCATAGATTTTTTGAAAAAATTATCAGCTGAAGTTCATATGAGAATGCAGCAATTTAAAGTTTTAGGTAAGTCTATAACTTTAAAACTTATGGTAAGAGCTGAAGAAGCCCCAGTAGAAACTGCAAAGTTTATGGGGCATGGATTTTGCAATATTATTAACAAAACAAGTGCACTATGTACTGCTACTAATGACATTGACATCATAACTAAAGAAGTATTAGGATTACTCAAAAAACAATATATAGATCCAGTGGAAATGAGAGGTGTAGGTATCCAAGTCACAAAATTAGAACCAGTGAATAAAGTGAACAAAGGAGGTTTAAGCAAGTTTTTATGCAATAAATTAGTCAAACCTGAAATGAAATTGGAAAGTAATAAAAAAACTAAAGATATGGCATCAATTAAACAAATTTTTGAAGTTAATGACTTAGAGAAATCACAAAATAATGAAAGTGGAATTTCTCCAACAAAGAAAACTGTTCCAAACACAATAATCAAAAACTCAGAAAAACGAAGAGGTAGGCCTCGCAAAACCTTGGGTTTGCACAAATCAAATGCAGGAAAACATAGCAATACTTTACATCATCAACAAAAACTGATCAAAGACAGAGTTCAAATAAGTCAAAGGGTGAAAAATGAAGATAAAGAAATAAATGAAGAAAAACCAGGCGGTTTAAAAGGATTGTCATGGGAAAAAGTAAGAGAATTGGTTAGAGCTTGGTTAGATAATGGGCAAAAACCTTTGCCTTGTGATACAAAGCTAATAGCTTTATATTTGAAAGACATGGTAGAGAAAAAGGAAATAGAAAAAGTTGGTGTTTTAATAAATTTTTTAAAAAGAAGAACTAGTGAAATAAAAAGTACAGATTGGATTGAGGTATATAAACTTATAGAGGAAGAAGTTCAAAATACTATGTTAGCAATATATGGGAAGAAGCTATACATTGATTGAAGGAAATATATTTTTTCATTATAATATGGATTAAATAAAAAATGAACAATATTGTTCTTATAGAATTCATTTATTTTTATATTTTTAAAACTACAAAATATAACAAAAGGATAAAAGCTTTCCTTGTAATACTGCCTGTATGAGGGTATTTATTAAAACATTATCTTCATTAAAGGTTCCTGCTATGATTTATATTCTATGCAAATAAGAGTTCTAATTATTTTTTTATTTGGCAACAGACGATTACTTTAAATTTAGAAGTCGATGTGGCACATGTGCCTCAGTTTATATTCCAATACAATATGTAAATTGGTAAAATAAAATTGAGTTTGGTATGAAATTTTTACAATAATTAGAATATTTATTCACATAATATGATGGCATAATATAGTATCTCGTTAATAAGCATTAGGTTTTTTGATCATCAAAACAGATACAACCATTTGTAGCTTTTATTTATTATAATTTTTCATAGCAATACGGGACTATTATAAGTGGGAACTAGATTGCCAGGCACACGTTGTTCTGTTATTTTCGGCAGTTAATGGCTCGACCACAGCGCCACCTATCGGATCCCAGCATAGGTATCTATAAAACATCGTGTCAATAAATCGAACATATTTTCAATCGGTCGATTCGTACCGAATTAATAACGACGCACACAAGATTTTTAATAATAGAAGAAGTAAGAGAATACTAAAAAATTAGTTCGCCTGTTGATAATATCAATGTTTAAAATAATCAATAATACAAACAGCTTTCTTAACAATATTTTGAAATAAAATACTTGATATTATATAATATTCTGTATTGTGTTAAGTATGCCTTGATCAATAACATCTTGAAACACCTAAGCCAAACTAATACCTATTGAAAAACAATCGTGGAAGGTTCGAGAGCGAGGTGGTGTGGTAGAGCATTGCTATCTGATTGGTAGGAAGTTTAAAGAAAACTACATAATGCTACGCGTCAGAATAAAGTGTTTACTGCAAATGGTAACTAGAAAAAGATTTATATAGCATTTCCTTTCCACAGTGGCCGCTGGTCCTTACCAGTATTTACCATCAGCTTTGTGCAGTCATTTGTCGAAGTCCTATAATAAAATTATACTTACTCCTTAATAGTCCCGCATAAAATTTATGTCATACATCAGACACAAATCAGTTAAAATAGGATAGGCTATAGGATTCCGAATAGTAAAAAGTACTTCAATACAGTACAGTATCCAGAAGTACAGTGCAGTACTACAGTAGTAATTAAAGTATTTATATTATGTAGATGATCTCTGATTAACTTTTTCATATCTAATCAAATAATGGTACCGCATAAAAACATTGTTAATTATCAGAAACAGATCAGTTCATTTTGTCAGTAGTCTATAGAATTCATAATAGTAAAAAGTACTGCAATACAGTACAGTATCTACAAGTACAGTGCAGTACCTAGGTACTACATTAGTAAAAGTACCAATGTATATTATGCAGACGATCTCTGATTAACTTTTTCATAGGTACCTAATCAATAATTTATTATTTATCACAGTTGTTTATTGCAATTAAAATATACAATTTCAATATTATCCATATGTAATGGGCTTTATTAAATCTTTGTCATTTCATCATTTAAATGTATAAAAATAATTGTTTGTGAGTTAGGTTAGTAGGTATTTTGTTTTACAAAAGTTATAAGTAATTAACTATATTCCTTCATACAAGCAAAAATGTTGTGACGAACTAAATGCTTGTGATAATCGTTGATATATCACATTTCATTATTATTAATTATTCTGTTATATTAAAAGATGTAATGACCAAAATAATCTTTCTCACTAAAAAAATGTCACGATTTCTTAAAAAAAAATACAACTAAATCTCATTCTATGTTAGTATAGAATATAGCAACACAACACAAAAATGGCAAATACAGTAGGTACAGGCTGTTCTCTAAAACCATTATTAATTTTATAACAAATTGCATTTCGTGGTGATCTCTTTATTAAAATAATATTTATTCTTATAATATTATTAGCGTTGTTTATATAAATTGTCGGTTCTTTTGGTCGTGTGATACATTGATTATAAGACAGTGAAATAAGATAATTATCATAACACAGTTTATTACGCTTAAAATTATTTTCGTCTCATGATTTTATTTTTCTCACATTGACCATAAATCAAGCAATGACATAATTTTATTTCCCGAGTACAAAAAAGCAATCAATATCGGTTTAGAATATTTTTAACGATTTGTGTAAGTATTATTAACATTTCTTACAGCCTATCATCAGTTGAGAAATTACATAAGCTTTCGTATGGTTTCGAGTTATCTGTATCCTTTATAATAAATTCCTATCAGGAAATTAGGAAAAAATATTGCAAATACAAACACAATTATATATTTTTTTTCACAATTTCACACACTGCCATTTAATTCCAAACTAAGCAAAGCTTATAATATGGTAACTAAATAGCTGATATACATAAATATATAGATGTTTAACACCCAGAAACACAACTGACATTTATGCTCATCCCAGAAAAGTAAGTAATGGGCGGGGATCGAACCCGCGACCTCTCGGCTCAATAGTAGCGTTTACTACCACTGCGCCACGAGGCGTGTCAATATATTATAACTAATATAATAATATACTTATTGAACCAATTTAATTAATTAACCATCATAAATTCATTATTGCCATTATCGAATGGTAAATTATTTAGTTTCACAGAGTATCCAGTGATGATATCAGTATTATAATAAAATAATGGCCCCCATGTTAGTATATCCAGGGAATTTCTCAGAATTTATGGTCCACTTATTATTTATAATCCACTTCACTTGTGCACAATAACCAAATCTTATTATGCAAAATGCCACGGACTATATTAGATACATAATATACATAACAACATAAACAAACAACATAAATTTATGAATCCTACTAATATTATAAATGTGAATTTTTATATGTTTGGATGTTTATTATTCAATCACGCAAAAACGGCTGAACGGATTTGGATTAAATTTGGTGCACAGATAGCTTATAACCAGGATTTAACCACATAAGATAATTTATATTCCGGTAAGTTATATACTTTTAATTTTTCTCTAGACACAATTCTGAAGTCCACGCCGACGAAGTATCGAACAGAAGGTAATCTATACAATTAACAAAATTGAAGTGTCTATTTCTAAAGTCGTGTGGTTATCTTCTAAGGAACATCCACTATAGATAAGCATTTTTGCCTTTAAAATAACCGGGAGCGGGAGAGCAAAATTTGCGCGTGTGCCTGATCGATGGCATTCTGTAATCCACGTGAGCGCAGCCGCGGGCACAGTTAGTAAAAAATAAAAACCACTACATTTCAGACCAAGATTCAGCTAAAAACTCTGACAACTTTTTTAACGTATGTTTATTATGATATCTATTTTTATAAATAAAATGTTTGAGGATTGCCGTTGTGCGTGCAACACGTAAACACTATAGGAAAGATTTTAATTATTTTTGTTTTAGTTTTTTATCTTAGATTTTCTCTTTATTATATTGGTATAGATACCGACTTAGTCTCTATAAAAAAATTACAATATCTTGATTAAGAAACTACGATTTGTATATGCGCTACGCGTTCAGCTTACTTTTCTTGCCGTGGTGTTAATACAATAAACCCCGCAGATGAAGTCGCGGGAATCAGTTAGTTCCTAATATTATGTACAGTTATGGTTATACTTTCTCGAAGATGTGACAGGTTTTATATTATGAAAATAAAAAAGATAAAATTCTAAACCCACACTTTCCAAATATTTGTGGTTATAATTTCTTGGAATTAACATGTCACGATACACAAGTATAAAACTATAAACACTGCCTCATTGGTAATAGGTATATTTATTATTATTATATACCTATTAAAATACGCATAAGAAATCTATTTGTATATTGATTTAAAATATGTTTTGTTTATACTATTTTCATTTCCTTAATTGGAAAAACTAGTACTTAATTGAATAATGTTTGAAATCCCTGGTTACAGTTGATAAATTATAAAGACATCACCATGAAACACAATGAGTTGATATTAAAATGTCATTTTTTTTATAAATTTAAGGTTAGGGTTACGTTTCACGCGGTCGAATTTACCGATATCGAATGTTTCAATTTAGAGTCTATGATGATCTCGTCGCCCGATCTAATGTTGTACGAGTATAGTTGCTTTGTCGGATAGCGCATCTCCTCTGGACCCTGTGAATAAATCGAAACAAGTCCTTTAATCAAAATCAAAAACATTTTATTCAGTTTAGGCCTTAAGTAAGAACTTATAAACGATTTAGAAAACATCCAAGTCATCCAGAAGAACGAGTGAGGAACTCGACCGGATTTAACTCGTTTTTTTACTGTTATATTACACTGTTGTTACACTATTGTTAATTACAGTTGTTACAGTATTTATTGCAATTGCAATTATAATTATATAATTATTATTATAATCCATTTAGTTTGTCATTTAGGACCGATCTTGACGGGACTTTCACTGGTAGATAGCTGATTTAATAGGGAGTAACTTAGGCTACTATTATTTTAGAAAAATAATTATGGTTCCGCATAAATAAAAAAAAATACTGGTCATGGTGAATCAATTCGTTTGCTTAAATGGCTTACGCTGAGTAAATCATAAAAGATATAGTAAAATAATGTTCTAAATAATTGTAGACATTAAAAAAACCTACAAAAAAGTCCGAGAGAGTATATGTCTATCTTTTAAGAAACACCCATAATAGAGCAGTTCTCATTTTTTTTGCCATCAGCACGTTGAAGTCTGTCTCACAACTATGCACTTGAATAAAATGTAGAAGCAAACACTAATTACTAAACTTTCTAAACACATCTGCATTTTCATTTGAAAAAGTCACAAGATATAAGTAATCGTACAATTATATATAATTACATCATTTCAAAATCTGTATTTCAAAATAATTGAAAGTCACCGTATGTATAAAAAATGCAATGTCCCATTTTGATATCCGTAATTTTAAAAAGGTATATTTATTTATGGTATATAGAACCTATACAATATATTGCACTTTATCTGTTAATAAAGGTAAGAAGATTAATAATGTATCTGTTTTTTTATATTTTGTTATAGGATTTTAAACCTATATTCATATTAAACTTGTCCCAGCAAAGATTCCAAAAATGAAATTCCTTTTTTGTTACTTATTTTAGACCAGTTAGTATTGAAAAACTACCAATATTACTAAATTCAGACATGTTAGGTAACACTATAGACATAATTTTATGCTGCCATGTTTAATTTTTAAACGCTATTGTATTTCTAACGGCTGCTCTATACACAAGTGTCCAGCTGAAGCATATTGTAATTCCAAATTTGTTACCACTGTTCCAAGGTTAGTTTTAAATTTAACAGATGTATTGGTTACTTTTTTGTAGTTTATATTGTTCTCTATAAATTGGTGTAAAATAATTACACTTTCACTTCATTTTTGATATGAATAAGATTTTTTGAAAAATTGAAACTATGTTTCGTTACTTGCTTTTTGGTTACTTTGGCGTGGTAACATATGTTGAGGAAAGTTGAGTAACAAAAACTGGAAATTATAAACCCACGTTCATATTCAACAGAACACACACACAATGTCGTTAACTCCAGCTGAGAAAATAAAACGTTATAGGGAATGGTTAAAAAATAATCCTGACAAATTAGAAGAAATAAGAAAAAAAAAATTACAGCGAATGAAGGATTAAAGATGATAGATTTCTATTGGTTCATGAAATTGCCAAAAATATAACTTATTAGAAAGTCGATAAGTTAATAGTGTAACTAGCCTAAGCTAAAATGTTTTTATTTTATAAACCTTCACTGTTAGTTAGTATTATTGATGTTACCAAAATATGATTGTTACAAAACTAGTTTATTTTAAGGTTTTTACCATAAAATATAATTCATATCCAGTTTCGAAATGTTTGTTTAAAAATTATAAGACATACTGAAAATTTAAGTCTTATAATGATACTCTAATAAGTCTTGCATGTTAGATATAAATAGTAGAAAGTTATAATGAATAACTTTATCTAGAAAGGTTAATATCATGATAGACATCTTTTAAATATGCCAATAACCTAAGTATTTACCTAACTTACCTAGGTTTAAATTTCATATTGTTATACTGTTAATTATTGATAATTGTTAAATTTTACTCTTAGTTACCATAATTTTGTTGACAAAATACAAACGCTACTTAATGTTCCTAAAATGTGATTATTGCTTATCTAGTTTAAGATTTCTGAGCCGATTGTTACGCAAATTTTTAGATTTTTTTTGTTATTTGTATTTTTCAGGTGATAACAATATAAAAAGTTATCTATGTATCATACTATTCCTAAATAATAATAATTCATTTTTGTTAAAAAATTGAGTAGGTACTTAAAGTGTATGTACTTATTACAACATTTATTAGGAATACTGAAGCATTAAATGTGATTAGTAGTTACTTACCTATAAATCTCAAAATTTTACATAATATATGATTTAAAAATATTCAATAGTTTGCTTTTATTTCAAAATGATAGACATAGCTTTACATTTTTATTTGGTTACCGTATAATCCACTTGTTGTTACTGTCCCACTGTCATGATTCACAATTTTTATTTGTTATTCAATTTTTATTAAATAATCTTCATATTGTAACATTTATAAAAATTAAAATGAATATTGAACTTATTAATAACTTTATTTTAGCTTCGGAAAACTTGGAATTTACTTAGAATAAGAACTTTACATATGCTTTTTATTTATGGTAACAAAATAAAAAATAAAAATGCTGAATAGACATTGGTTTCTTAATTTTTGGGTTTTATTTTTAGATTATATTGTAATATGTGTAGTTAAGTTTAGTAAATTTATGACACTCATCACAAAAATGCCAAGTTTCTGAAGTTATCGATTAATGAAAAATTAACAAAATAGGAATTTTAACACGCCTTTATTTAGTTTTTGAATTTTTTTTCATTGAATCATACGTTTCATATGAATATTTCCAAAAAACCTCAAAAATAATGAATCGATTAATCTGATTTCATAATAAAAAAAACGATTTGTTGATATTTAAAATTTAAAAGCAATTTCAAAATGATGGCAAAAAAAATGAGAACTGCTCAATAAGCATTTTTGTCTTTAAAATAGCCGGGAGCGGAGGAGCAAGATACGCGTGGGCATTCTGTAGTCTACATGAGCGAAGACGCGGGTACAGCTAGTTTTGTATATAATTTATGAATATCTTGTGTTTCAAAAGCGTAAGTTTAGCTCACCTGTGGTGCATCTCTCATTTCTTGGTCGACGTAGAACAGTCTCATTTTAGCCGCTGGGAAACCGGCGAGCCTCTCTAGCCGGGTTTTTAAATCTGATACGGTTCTGGAAATAAAAACCTTAAGTAGTATGTACACATTTTTATACTAGCAAGTAGCAACCACCTGTGCTTTCGTACGCGTTATTTACAATATGAAAATTAATAATAATAAAACACAGCACTCGGGCATAAGGTAGTTTCCTAATAGCTTAGGTAGCTTCAGAATCGGATCAGTAGTATCTCCTACAAACATAGGAATGGATTCAGACTCGCAAACTTGGATTCGGACCGCAGTTTGAGAACCGCTGTTCTAAATCGACCGATTTTTTGCGTGTTAAAACCATAAATTTAATGTATACGCTAGTATATATATATATATATATATATATATATATATGGGTGAGCACAAACCCGCGACTTTGTTCTCGTTAATCTACACTAATATTACAATCCCCAATTCTTCACGGCAAGAAACACATCACTGAAAACGTAGTGCTTATAAAAATCGTAGTTTCTTAAAACTTTCATAACCTTTTATTGAATCAAGATATTGTAATTTTTTTTTATAAGGACCAAGTATCTAAGTAGTAAATATGTCCAGCAATTTTTGCGAGACGTGCGACCAATGGCAAACCTCTATCATTTTATTTACATATAT
Organism: Saturnia japonica; assembly: GCA_033032175.1. Taxonomy (NCBI): domain Eukaryota; kingdom Metazoa; phylum Arthropoda; class Insecta; order Lepidoptera; family Saturniidae; genus Saturnia; species Saturnia japonica. The sequence continues at coordinate 5,230,199 of CM065317.1, forward strand.
AGATATAATTATAGATCGGCAACTTAACAGAGAAAGAATATAGTATACGCTTGTTGTTAGAACGAGATAGGGATACGAGACAATTTTCGTATTATGTGTTATCGCCCTGAATCGGCCTTAAATCGTTATCAAAACAAATCCCGCCTATTTTATGCAAAATCTTAGGACTTAAAGTGTAATTTAATATTTAGTAAACGTGTTTAATTGTGGTTACGTACACTTTTTAACTGGATGTACTTAACTCGTTTATAAAAGTAAATTAAGAAAATAACTAATAATAGTGTTAGGTTCTTTAATAAGATCCCGAAGCATATTACTGATTTACCGGACATGAAGTTCAACGACCATGTCAAGCAGGTTTTACTGTCAAAAGGTTATTATAGGGTCCACCCTTAATGATCCATCATTATGTGAATGATGGTTATGTTTGACCAGTTTATTATTATTGTTTTATGATAACACTTTTGTATAGTTTGAAAGAAAAGATAAACCCGATCGAGTTTCTTACCGGTTCTTCTCGATGACTGGGATATTTTCCGAACCGGCAGTAATGCTTTGACTTTCTATTAGTGTATGTGTTAGGGGCCTAAATTGAATATAGTTTTTCTATTTTATTTATTTCCTTTCGATCTGATTATACTATTAGCCATAAGGGCTCCAAAGCCTTAGAAGGCTTTTACCAATCTCCACCGGGCTTAGGGTCGAGCGCTTAAGGCACTCAGCTGCGAAAGTGCCAAAGTGGAGTTTTTGGCAGGATCTTGAAGTGACATGTTGTGGTTTTTATTTTTAATTCATATACTTAGGTTTTTGACCCTATATTATGTAATATTGGTGGCTTTTTGCCGTGATATAGTTTATTTTTTGTGCAAATGTGAAGTGGATTATAAATATAAACTGGAAGCATACATTCTGAGATGCCACAAAATCTCCCTAGAAAGTTCTAACAAGGAAGCCACCATCTTGTTAGGATAATGAAATCGTCATAAGACAGAACACTATATTCACATGATAATGGCAGTAATGGTATTCAAATAAAGAGGACTAGTTGCCAAGTTAGGAAGAAGAAGTGTCAAAGAGGCCGAACCTTGGCTTGAGCTGTTGCCAGATATGCAACATTCCCTATTCGTAAAATCTATAGTTAAAGCTATTAACATTACCTATAAACGTCAACGGTGCGAACTTCACTAACGTCGCCGCAGGTGAAAGTAATCTGTACTCGCTTCTCGGGCCTAAGGTCGACTGAAACCAGAGGATCTAGTTTTCCATGAATTCCCACCAGTTCCCAGTACCTGTAAAAAATAATTTTAAAAAGCGCTCAACCTTTTGTTCACTTTACAAATGAATACGATTGTGAATTATTCTTCATTTTACATATCTGTAATTATTAAGTTGAAGAGTTAGTATGTTTGGTTGAACGCGCTAATCTCAGGAACTACTGGTCCGAATGGAAAAAATATTTTATTGTTGGATAGCCCATTTATCTAGAAAGGCTATAGGCTATATAATATCACGCTAAGACCAATAGGAGCAGAGCATCAATGAAAAATGTTGCAAAAACGGGGAAATAAGATTATTTTTGAAAGTTTCCATTGCGTGCCCTGCGTAAATAGTTAAAGTTATGCAACAATCATGTGTGGTGGAATTGTTTCTCTTAAAAAGTTCTAAAAAAAGTCCGCGATAGCATGTGTATATCTTTTAAGGTTGACTCAATTTTTTTATGGTAATAAAATGTTCTAAAATGATGAATTATTTGCTATGGTCTTTTTATAAACATAGTAATAGTCCATATCGAAATAAATAAGTTATTCATCACAAATATTTAATTTTGAACAAAATTGCCCTTTACATTATTTGATTTCAATGTATTTGTTAGGAGATAATATCACAGTTTTAAAATAACTGCTCAGCAAAATAATGATCAAGTACAAAACAAAGAAAGTTTCAGCTCCTTGAATGGTTATAATATATATGAGCCTACGATCCATTCTCTCTAAGCCTCTCTCTCTCATATGTGACGCAGATGAAGTTGCGCGGGTCAGCTAGTGAGTACATAATTGCAGAGGTTAGACAGCACATGAACCACTGTTGTTAAACTTCATGCACTGTACCCAAGTTTAGTAGCACTGGAAAGTGAACTGATCTGTGCCTGATGCTAAGCACAGTACAATCCAAAAACAGTGGCGACCACCGAGAGATCGACGAACCATAACAAGTCGGGACTCTCATATCGGCCGGAGTAAATACCAACTAGATATGCAACGACTCATCCCGAAGCGTCCATCCCTGTGACGCGCTTATTTTCACCATATGTATGGTGGTAGCGACCTAGTCCATTTCCTCATTAGTTATTCAGAAGGGTGCACCACGTGCAGGCGAGGTTGTCTTGCGTATTAAATCATATGTTATTTATAATTTATAGAAATTATCATTTATTGTTGTGTAATATAAATCCGAGACTAATAAATGCCTGATATTTTATGACCTGACTTTAGAATAAGAAGCAAATTTTTAAAATCCCCCAACAATGAATGATATACTGATAACAAAAATAAGCAAGAAAATCTGGAACTTAAATGTAATACGAAAGGAATTTTGAACGCTGGAATAACTTATAAAGGCAAGACGAATAATCTCATTATCATAATATATTCCAGTTACGTCGCTATTTCCACAAATAATTCTTCTACAGACCTAGAACCAACCACTGTATCTTGCGTATTATGATAAACGAGTATAACACTTGAGCGAACGAGCTACACTCGGTATCTTAACTTCTTTCTAGGTAAAACTGGAAAGCAAAAAAAAACCGTCGCGGGACGACTGGCAGATGTAAAACATCGCAAATATTTTTACCCGACTGCGAAAAAGGAGGTATATTTCTTTAGCACGCTCTGTAGCCTAAACGGCTTGATGGATTTTAGCACAGGAAGGTGTCTTCAGATTCGTCTTAATTGTGGTAGTGACATAGGATATATAATAATCAAGTACGACGTCTGGGAATCAAATAAAAAGAAAAAAATAGAAATATTTTTTTTTTTAAATCAAGTGTTTGTGTTTGTAGTCGGGCTTTTTGTTTAATTTTTAATAAATAATTTATTTATAGAAGACTTCATGAAAGGATTGTTTATTAATAGAATTTTATTACTATGCGTATGGTGGTTACGACTCCTACCACTCAGCTTGATTACTGGATAGATAGCGCGGTAGTTGCTTATGAGCTTTAAAATAATTTTAAATTAATTGATTTACAAGAAAAAATACACTGTAGAGATAATTTAAAGGTACTCGCCTGTCAGGTCGATCAGACTCTGGTTTCTCCATATAATATCTAATAAAAGCTCTTTCTGCCGCGTCCCGCTCTTCGATCGTGACAGCTCCACCGCCGTTTAGGGTCCTTACACTCGGAAGTCTCGCGACCAGTAGCAGCCGCCGCTCGTGCTCTGTTGATTCGGAACGATCCCATAATGACCAACCCTGAAAAGTAAGCATATCAACATATTAAAAATCAATGTATCTTCAAAATGCTAGAAAAAATCTTAAAATAGATCATAATATAATTCAAAGGTCGTGGTGGTCGAGGGGTTGGCGGAATATAGATTCGATGTCCGCAGGTATCGAACCCTGGCATATACCAACGATTTTTTTTCGGAATTTGCGTACTTTTACTAATTCAGATTGGTAACAAAATCGGCTGACAGTGAAGGAAACATCGTAAAGAAACCTGAAGGCTTGAGAAATGTTCTGAAATCGTCAATACGTTGTGGGCTGGTGTGGAGATCAAACCCGTAGTTTCCCTCGGGATGACCTTCGGGCTTTTGGGCCAGTAGTGATACACTTACAGGCTGCTATTATACCTATAGCAGCCTGTAATTTAAAACCGTCGTACATTAAAGTAGGTAAGTAGTTGAGTTTAATTAATTTTTGTAGTCGTCAAAAATTATGATATCAGTTGGGGTTGAATATTCGATTTATCGTCGTGCAAAACTCGCTCGTCATGGAGTGAAACGCTCTAAGCCGTTGCCGAACATTATTCGTCAGCTGCACGTTCCAGAATCAATTACTCTCAAGCCAGTGTGTGTACAATGTGTGCCTCATGATTCAGGATCTTCGCATACATGTATTTTCAAACCTTGTCGGCACCGACCAGCAGGCACCACAGAACGCAGGACCAGTGAGTTGGCACGACATTTTAAACATCCTACTTCGCTGGATATTCGCATCATAATTCGCTATTTCGTTTCTCCTCAAAGTAAAACAACAATTTTTCATACAACATACAATAATATTGTACATATATCACATCCACTTAATTATATTACTATGATTATTTTTATTGTATTATATTAATACTATTGAATAAAAGATAAATCCGATCGAGTTGTCTTGCCGGTTCTTCTTAATGACTGGGATGTTTTCCGAAACCGTAGTGGTTTTTCACGTTCGTAAGTGCCTTCTTAGGGCCTAAATTGAATAAAGATTTTTTTGATTTTGATATAAATGCTGGATTAATAACATGATAGGTTTAGCATTTGAGCACATCCTCATCTGATGTTAAGTGTCTATGTGACCGAAGACCGTAAATCGTAACACGCAAAGAATACCGGGAATTTGTTTCTCAAATGCAGCAACAACAATATCACTCCTAAATTTGCTTGGGCGACAGATTTTCCAACTTGAGGGTGGTATTTATACAGGCAGGAATCAGAACATGCTATGGTACGGTTTCATCACGATATTTTCTCTCACCGAAACCTCGATTATTGAAAGATTTCAAATTGATCGACGCAGTGTACGAACACTAGCTATGAGTCAAGGTAACTTAAAAACAGTTAATATAGTGTACTTATAAAGTCAAAATAAAAAAAAAGACAATAACACAAAACAAATGAAACAATTAACCAATAAATAAAGTTAAAAATATTCTAGGAATACAGCCGCAACGCAGACGCAATAAAGTCATAATAGAGTCACGAATTCTCGATCCCTGGCGGTCCTCGGTTGAAGGATGTTCAGACTTCGGTGTAAAACAAAAAAAAATCATATCTTTATAAAACTGAATTCTTATTTATTAGTCTCAAGGCTCCGAGAATCAAGTTTCCTTGTATAGGGCGTTCGAATGAATTAGCAATAATGATTGCTTCACGATTTACAGTATGACTTATACAGATTTTTTGTATAATTATTTACTCCGTATCCGCTTCTTTGAGCACTATACGATAATACATACATATCTTAATAAACAATATTGGTAGGTAAGTATGTTTGTATACAAATTTTAAAAATCCGATAGCAGGCTGAAATTTGAATCTATATGAAATATTAACTTTTTTTTCCTAGTACGGCAAAATGACAGTAGGTATCGTTCTTGAAGCTCAGTACTATTCAAACAATCATTGACCACCGAGAGCCTAGGTCTATCTCTCCGGCGAGGAGCTCTTGAGCCAGCAGTTGATTGTGCTGTATAGTGACTCTGCATTCACTACCTTTCGACATACATACATGCACACTATACAGGTACTTACATAAGTTCTGTAAGGAACCTTTTTTTTCTTTTTACCACATTACTAAATGCATATACCCATGATTTTCTTTCTCATTAGAAGGCAATAGCATGGTTACACATGTATAGTTAGATCGAATTTTTCGAATAGACAAATTAATCAAAGCGCGACTTATTTGAATGTACGGTAACAGCCCAAACCGAGGTTCGGCCGTTTTGGCAACCCTGAGCTTGTTGCCTCGCTTTCAAAGAAGTTATCAAAAGCCTCTAAAAACTCAATGGACCTTAAGACTAACAGTATAGTCAGTTCGAAAAAAAATCGACCATCGTGAGATCGACTATCCAACGCCGATTTTCGCTGACACGTCTCCTAGACGCGACAAAGTTCAAGAGAGTAATTGTGATAAGTTTATCACCATGTGCATGGTGGTCGAAATTTAGTTTAGTACAGACCCCTATCATCCCGCTTGATTACTGGATACACGCCTGAGGGTGGGTGACACTATGTTGGGTGTTACACCTGATATATGGTGGTCGCGATCCAGTCGGGACATAATTCTCATGTCCTACCACCCACGCCATGTTATGGCGGGTTAGTACATTAAGTTTGAATACTGTGTTCAAGCACTTACGAGCAAATTCCGACAGCTGCATGTGAGAACTAGTCTAGTCTCTTTCATGACTTGCACTAAACTAGTCCTACATAGTTCAATCATATCGGCACTTAACATCACATGTTATAATAGTAAAACTTTAGTATAGAACAGTATTAAAAAAAAACTCCTTGATCAATAGAGTTGTTATCTTGAAAGAAATTCTTATGTCAAACTCATAAAATATGCATGTCTCATAAAAAATGCACAGCACTGCAACGACTTGCCTGTTTTTCTATTTGATATATTATATGGTGCATGTCTAGGCCTATTATAAATACTGAAAGGCCAACCGGGTCATTTGACATAGAAATGGAACCAAACTATAAATGATTGTAATATATCATAATTATATTAAATAAACTTTCATGAAAAACGGTGATATCATATTTAGGTACACTTCAAGGTTGTCGGGTTCTTTGCCCATTAATTTAATTTTGACTTTAACTTAACTTTCTTAAAACTCTTTTTCATTTTTCGCATCGGTAATTATAAAACTATGTGAACGTAATTTTATAAGTATAAACGTATTTATTAAAAAAACTAGGTATATTCCTTTTAATACGCCTAACTGAACTACCCAAGCAGATCATCTGACTTACTAACTGGGACACAAGTACACAACCCTTAAAACCGGGATATGTCGTTAGTAGACCTCTGCCTAACCCTTCGGGGATACAGGCGAGATGGTATGTTCTGTTATGTTATGTCTCGGTGTACCCTCGTAGGGTAACCCTATGTATTTCTTGAATCGTAGGTTGTATAAATTGTTTTGGGAAGGCCTCAATTCACAGAGACTCGACCTTTATGGAAATAAAAATGATTTTAGTGTCAAAACCCCGCAAATACCTAAAAAGTTTGGAAAATCCAAAATTGCACGATTCATACCATTCATTTGATTTTTAAGAAAAAAAAACAAGTCGTACTTATTTAACTTAACTTAACAATTTAACAAAATAGGCTTTAATTTTAGATCCAAATATTTCGCGCTATTTTTATCATAGATAAGAAAAATAGGGTGCAACTTGCGCATTACCGAACAAATGACAGAGCGCCCTTGTTATTTTAAAAGTGTAAATGGGAATCTTTTTTAATATAAAAAACCAATTTATTAATAAACTACGGGTACTAAGCTATTGATATTAAATAGGTAACTAGTTAATGTTATTCTGAAGATTAGTGTTTATTATATAAAATTAACACGGGTGAAACCGTGGGGCACAGCTAGTTGCAAAATAAAATTGTTTTTTTTTACGGAATATGAGATAGATTATTTGAACTGTTTTCCTGAAATATTATATATTATCGTATAAGTGCCAATTGGTTGTGGTAGAGACCGTGTAAGAGCAAATAATTGCTTGACTTGTAAAGAATAGGTATTAGGCTTACAATGGGCATGTAAAAAACCGCAATAATACCTAATAAACTAATAACTTCCTAATGTATGAAGCATACCTAAACGTGTAACATGCCTACTTATTCCAAACTACAAAGGCAACGTTTAGATGCGTACGCGGCGCATACAAAACGAGATCTTGTGTATAAGGAAGCTGAGTTTAGAATCTGTTATTGCGCGAACCCTTTGTTCATGGATGCATCGAGTCGGTTGAGTCCGCGTGCGTTCAACTTACTCGACCCGTTTTGACTAAAAACGGAAACAGGAATTATTTTGCATACAGGTAATCACTTAGGTACAGTACATTACATGACCTTATAGAATGGCTGCCGCATTGTAAACGTCTTCAGAATTGTTGTTTTTGCTATAACATTAATGTTTTGTATAATAAAGACATTGAAATAAAGATATACGTATGTATAATTTATTTGGAATGAAGGCAATAAAAAGTTAATCATTAATTATAATTTCTGTAATTACTTATTCACGAATTAAATTTTATAGTATGTACAAAAACATAGGTACGTACAAGTATATTCCAATGATTCCTATTTGAAGTTTTCACTTTATCTAATAAATAAAAAATCTCCTGATCTAGATTTAGGCAAAATCAATGTTGTCTTGCTTTTCGCTAGCTTTATGGAACTTTCTAGATGCATATTCTATACATAGTATGAAGTAAAGTCGTTTCCCGCTGTCTGTTCTTATGTACGCCTAGATCTTTTAAACTTCCCAACAATTTTTAATTCGGGCTTCACTACTCTTTAGATATTTTTTTAGGGAAGGTTTAAGTATATATACAATACTTTCCAATTAAGTTTTTGTATACTAGAGAAAATTATATGATTTTCAGGCTCTTACGTGGCTTACGCTGGCTAAACCAAATGAGACTCATAAAAATAATGTTCTAATCTAAACAATTGTAGTCCTTCAAAAACCTAGGGAAAACTCCGCGATAGCATATGTCTATCTCCTAAGGTTCACTCAAGTAACCATTTTTATCATCAACATAATAATTAAAAATATTACGTTATTTTTGAAGCTATTTTCTCCAATTCAATATTAATCTTTATTCAGATAAGTTTGTTAGTTAACGTTTAACTAGATTAATAGATGAATGTTAAGTTGGACGATGGACGAATATAATAGCAGAGAAAGACCGAAGAAGGTATGAATGAGTTGTGTGAGGATTGACATGTGGATATAAGTTGTGAATATTGAGATTCCAGATGATTGAGGAAAGTGGATAAGAAAAACATGTTTTGCCGATCCTACTTAGGTAGGATCCGGCCAAGACGAAGAAGATAATCAAAGTTACCTAATAAAAATCATTACCTATACTTTGTACGTACAAGGTACAACCCCATCCTGCTGTTATCAAAATTTGAACAGCAAACGAAAGAAACCTCATAGACTATAATCACGAAATTATGACAACAGGAACGAAGTTTTACCTACTACAAAAATATATCAAGCAAGCAATAAATAAACAACAAAATGCACAAATAAATTTTAAAAAATGAAGGGCCTCCATGGCTGACATTCGGATCGGTCGAAATAACGTGTGGAGTCAAATTGTGAGCAAAACCCCAACGCCAACGGTCATTGCACAAATGCACATTTCAAATTGAAATAATTCGTATTTCCGTTCCATGTCGTAACGGTACCGACATGAATCATTAATTTTGCTGGTCGTGTATCGATCTTATTATATTATGCTAAAATACACTGTGTATTTAAATTTTACCTATGAAAATTATTTGAAAACAACAAAGGCGGGCGAGATTTTTGTACAGACCTACTTATAGGTAACATAGCTGTAAAATAAGGAAAGGGCATATTGACGCTTTGCCATAATCAAGAAAAAAATTATGTTTGAATCAATTTGGTTGAAAATCTGGCAAGGGCTGCCCTCGTGGTCGGGCGCATAAAGGCGTTGGGCCTCAGGGTGGCGGCCGATAAGACCGAGCCATACTCTTTCATGGGCCTCGGTGTGGGCCGCCTTTGGGGCCCACATAAATGTGGAGGGAGTGAGGGTCCGTTGGGGCCCAGATGAAATATCTGGGCCTCATCCTGGACGGACGTTGGCGGTTCGAGTCCCACTTTAAGGGACTCGAACCGCGGATAGTGGGAGCGGCGGCGGCTCTCGGCCGGCTTCTTCCGAAACCAGGGGCTCGAAACGAGCTGTCGCCGCTTGTTTGCCGGAGTGGTGAGAGAGCATGGCCGTCTACGGGGCACCGATCTGGTCGGATTCCCTTGGGCCACGAACAGACGCGTGTTTGCGTGCACGCAGCGTGTCGTGGCGCTAAGGTCACCGCGGGTACCGGTCGGTGTCCGCGGGGGCGGCCATGGTTCTTGCCGCTCCCCGCCGTGGGAGCTGGAGGCGGAAGGTGCTCGCCGCCGTGTATGAATTCACGGCGGCGAGAAGAGGGTTAGGGGAGCCTCCGGCTCCCACTGAGGTGGAGCGGGTCCGGCGGGAGGCCCGGGAAGTGGTATTCAAGAGGTGGGAGGAGGACTGGGACGCGCGCTATGGGCGTTATACTATAGACGCCGTCCGTCCGGTCCTCCGGGAGTGTGTCCAGGGAGCGTGGCTCCCTGACTTTAGGCTTGTGCAGGTACTATCCGGACATGGTTGTTTCGGGTGGTACCTGCACAAGATAGCACGGAGGGAGCCGAACACTACGTGCCACGAGTGCGGGCTGCAGAAGACACGTCGCAGCACACTATCTGAGTGTGCTGCGTGGGTGGAGCAGCGCCGCACTCTGGCCGTAGCTGTTGGAGGAGATCTCTCGCTGCCGAGCGTGGTTAAAGCCAGGTCGGCAGCGAGACCACATGGACGGAGATGGCCTCCTTCTGCGAGGAGGTCATCTTGCAGAAGGAGGCTGCGGAGAGGTTCGCGAGGGGGATCCCCTGAGCGGCCCTCTCCGCCAAAGACGAGGGGGTGGCGGAGGAGGCGGTTTAACCGTCAACTCCCGCCACCCTAGCCGAACCAGAGGAACGGGACGGGGGGGGCCCGTTCTCCTCATTGCAGGCGGTTCGGCAGGCGGAGGAGACGGCTATCGTGTATCATAGCTGTCTCCTAATTAGGCCGGGGCCCGGTTAGCGGGCCGGCCGCCGGGGCGGCCTGGCTGAATCTAACGCCGTGCTCACGTCGAAGCAGTATGCGGCGGATGGTACACACTGCGGAGTTTTTTAGTGAGTAAGAATCTCACATAACCACTCGTCCCCCATCCGATGTGTATCCATGACGGGTTTTCTACTCCGCGTCAACAAAAAAAAAAAAAAAAAAAAGTGTACTTATAAAGTCAAAATAAAAAAAAAAGACAATAACACAAAACAAATGAAACAATTTACCAATAAATAAAGTTAAAAATATTCTAGGAATACAGCCGCAACGCAGACGCAAAATAAAGTCATAATAGAGTCACGAATTCACGATCCCTGGCGGTCCTCGGTTGAAGGATGTTCAGACTTCGGTGTAAAAAAAAAAAAATTCATATCTTTATAAAACTGAATTCTTATTTATTAGTCTCAAGGCTCCGAGAATCAAGTTTCCTTGTATAGGGCGTTCGAATGAATTAGCAATAATGATTGCTTCACTTTGATTTACAGTATGACTTATACAGTTTTTTTATAATTATTTACTCCGTATCCGCTTCTTTGAGCACTATACGATAATACATACATATCTTAATAAACAATATTGGTAGGTAAGTATGTTTGTATACAAATTTTAAAATCCGATAGAGGCTGAAATTTGAATCTATATGAAATATTTACATTTTTTTCCTAGTACGGCAAAATGACAGTAGGTATCATTCTTGAAGACTTTACTATTCAAACAATCATTGACCACCGAGAGCCTAGGTCTATCTCTCCGGCGAGGAGCTCTTGAGCCAGCAGTTGATTGTGCTGTATAGTGACTCTGCATTCACTACCTTTCGACATACATACATGCACACTATACAGGTACTTACATAAGTTCTGTAAGGAACCTTTTTTTTCTTTTTACCACATTACTAAATGCATATACCCATGATTTTCTTTCTCATTAGAAGGCAATAGTTTTCGAATAGACAAATTAATCAAAGCGCGACTTATTTGAATGTACGGTAACAGCCCAAACCGAGGTTCGGCCGTTTTGGCAACCCTGAGCTTGTTGCCTCGCTTTCAAAGAAGTTATCAAAAGCCTCTAAAAACTCAATGGACCTTAAGACTAACAGTATAGTCAGTTCGAAAAAAAATCGACCATCGTGAGATCGACTATCCAACGCCGATTTTCGCTGACACGTCTCCTAGACGCGACAAAGTTCAAGAGAGTAATTGTGATAAGTTTATCACCATGTGCATGGTGGTCGAATTTAGTTTAGTACAGACCCCTATCATCCCGCTTGATTACTGGATACACGCCTGAGGGTGGGTGACACTATGTTGGGTGTTACACCTGATATATGGTGGTCGCGATCCAGTCGGGACACAATTCTCATGTCCTACCACCCACGCCATGTTATGGCGGGTTAGTACATTAAGTTTGAATACTGTGTTCAAGCACTTACGAGCAAATTCCGACAGCTGCATGTGAGAACTAGTCTAGTCTCTTTCATGACTTGCACTAAACTAGTCCTACATAGTTCAATCATATCGGCACTTAACATCACATGTTATAATAGTAAAACTTTAGTATAGAACAGTATTAAAAAAAAACTCCTTGATCAATAGAGTTGTTATCTTGAAAGAAATTCTTATGTCAAACTCATAAAATATGCATGTCTCATAAAAAATGCACAGCACTGCAACGACTTGCCTGTTTTTCTATTTGATATATTATATGGTGCATGTCTAGGCCTATTATAAATACTGAAAGGCCAACCGGGTCATTTGACATAGAAATGGAACCAAACTATAAATGATTGTAATATATCATAATTATATTAAATAAACTTTCATGAAAAACGGTGATATCATATTTAGGTACACTTCAAGGTTGTCGGGTTCTTTGCCCATTAATTTAATTTTGACTTTAACTTAACTTTCTTAAAACTCTTTTTCATTTTTCGCATCGGTAATTATAAAACTATGTGAACGTAATTTTATAAGTATAAACGTATTTATTAAAAAAACTAGGTATATTCCTTTTAATACGCCTAACTGAACTACCCAAGCAGATCATCTGACTTACTAACTGGGACACAAGTACACAACCCTTAAAACCGGGATATGTCGTTAGTAGACCTCTGCCTAACCCTTCGGGGATACAGGCGAGATGGTATGTTCTGTTATGTTATGTCTCGGTGTACCCTCGTAGGGTAACCCTATGTATTTCTTGAATCGTAGGTTGTATAAATTGTTTTGGGAAGGCCTCAATTCACAGAGACTCGACCTTTATGGAAATAAAAATGATTTTAGTGTCAAAACCCCGCAAATACCTAAAAAGTTTGGAAAATCCAAAATTGCACGATTCATACCATTCATTTGATTTTTAAGAAAAAAAAACAAGTCGTACTTATTTAACTTAACTTAACAATTTAACAAAATAGGCTTTAATTTTAGATCCAAATATTTCGCGCTATTTTTATCATAGATAAGAAAAATAGGGTGCAACTTGCGCATTACCGAACAAATGACAGAGCGCCCTTGTTATTTTAAAAGTGTAAATGGGAATCTTTTTTAATATAAAAAACCAATTTATTAATAAACTACGGGTACTAAGCTATTGATATTAAATAGGTAACTAGTTAATGTTATTCTGAAGATTAGTGTTTATTATATAAAATTAACACGGGTGAAACCGTGGGGCACAGCTAGTTGCAAAATAAAATTGTTTTTTTTTACGGAATATGAGATAGATTATTTGAACTGTTTTCCTGAAATATTATATATTATCGTATAAGTGCCAATTGGTTGTGGTAGAGACCGTGTAAGAGCAAATAATTGCTTGACTTGTAAAGAATAGGTATTAGGCTTACAATGGGCATGTAAAAAACCGCAATAATACCTAATAAACTAATAACTTCCTAATGTATGAAGCATACCTAAACGTGTAACATGCCTACTTATTCCAAACTACAAAGGCAACGTTTAGATGCGTACGCGGCGCATACAAAACGAGATCTTGTGTATAAGGAAGCTGAGTTTAGAATCTGTTATTGCGCGAACCCTTTGTTCATGGATGCATCGAGTCGGTTGAGTCCGCGTGCGTTCAACTTACTCGACCCGTTTTGACTAAAAACGGAAACAGGAATTATTTTGCATACAGGTAATCACTTAGGTACAGTACATTACATGACCTTATAGAATGGCTGCCGCATTGTAAACGTCTTCAGAATTGTTGTTTTTGCTATAACATTAATGTTTTGTATAATAAAGACATTGAAATAAAGATATACGTATGTATAATTTATTTGGAATGAAGGCAATAAAAAGTTAATCATTAATTATAATTTCTGTAATTACTTATTCACGAATTAAATTTTATAGTATGTACAAAAACATAGGTACGTACAAGTATATTCCAATGATTCCTATTTGAAGTTTTCACTTTATCTAATAAATAAAAAATCTCCTGATCTAGATTTAGGCAAAATCAATGTTGTCTTGCTTTTCGCTAGCTTTATGGAACTTTCTAGATGCATATTCTATACATAGTATGAAGTAAAGTCGTTTCCCGCTGTCTGTTCTTATGTACGCCTAGATCTTTTAAACTTCCCAACAATTTTTAATTCGGGCTTCACTACTCTTTAGATATTTTTTTAGGGAAGGTTTAAGTATATATACAATACTTTCCAATTAAGTTTTTGTATACTAGAGAAAATTATATGATTTTCAGGCTCTTACGTGGCTTACGCTGGCTAAACCAAATGAGACTCATAAAAATAATGTTCTAATCTAAACAATTGTAGTCCTTCAAAAACCTAGGGAAAACTCCGCGATAGCATATGTCTATCTCCTAAGGTTCACTCAAGTAACCATTTTTATCATCAACATAATAATTAAAAATATTACGTTATTTTTGAAGCTATTTTCTCCAATTCAATATTAATCTTTATTCAGATAAGTTTGTTAGTTAACGTTTAACTAGATTAATAGATGAATGTTAAGTTGGACGATGGACGAATATAATAGCAGAGAAAGACCGAAGAAGGTATGAATGAGTTGTGTGAGGATTGACATGTGGATATAAGTTGTGAATATTGAGATTCCAGATGATTGAGGAAAGTGGATAAGAAAAACATGTTTTGCCGATCCTACTTAGGTAGGATCCGGCCAAGACGAAGAAGATAATCAAAGTTACCTAATAAAAATCATTACCTATACTTTGTACGTACAAGGTACAACCCCATCCTGCTGTTATCAAAATTTGAACAGCAAACGAAAGAAACCTCATAGACTATAATCACGAAATTATGACAACAGGAACGAAGTTTTACCTACTACAAAAATATATCAAGCAAGCAATAAATAAACAACAAAATGCACAAATAAATTTTAAAAAATGAAGGGCCTCCATGGCTGACATTCGGATCGGTCGAAATAACGTGTGGAGTCAAATTGTGAGCAAAACCCCAACGCCAACGGTCATTGCACAAATGCACATTTCAAATTGAAATAATTCGTATTTCCGTTCCATGTCGTAACGGTACCGACATGAATCATTAATTTTGCTGGTCGTGTATCGATCTTATTATATTATGCTAAAATACACTGTGTATTTAAATTTTACCTATGAAAATTATTTGAAAACAACAAAGGCGGGCGAGATTTTTGTACAGACCTACTTATAGGTAACATAGCTGTAAAATAAGGAAAGGGCATATTGACGCTTTGCCATAATCAAGAAAAAAATTATGTTTGAATCAATTTGGTTGAAAATTCTTTTTGTAAAGGCTGATTCATTGGGGGTAAATGCCAGTTATAATAAATAAATAATGCAACAGAAAACTTAAAAAAATAATTCTGATCTGACTTTGCTTCTGTTTTCAGATAATCGTAGCGTGTATCTTGGTTTTACCAATTAAGTAGTTTTATTTCATCGCAAAGGGATATTCAGTTAAATTTTTATTATTTACATTTTCGTCTGGATATTATTACATTTTACATGTTTTAAAAGTTACACTATTTTCCATTTAAATAATACAAATAAATATATACAACAATAATAAAATCCTTAAAACTGTAGGTACATATAATATGAAACTTTGTGAGGTCTTTGCATCGACCGATAGAAATTAAGTGGATAATTATTAATTTACTAAATTTACGGATTTATTTACTGAAACGCGTAATAAACTGTGTAATATTCGAAACACAAAGGATCAAGATTTCTAGGCTTACGCATTTGTATGTTAGTCATACTTTAATAAATTTCTAAATTATATAAATGGTAATAATGTTAATTATACGTATATTGCGAATCAGGAAGACATCAATTTATGTTTTACTCAACTAACTTCTCTTTACTTAATTATCTAGCTTTTACGCGCCTAGTTCAAGTATTTATTTTTCTTAAAGAGCTGTATCAGTGTAAAAATTCTTATCAGTAATTTTCTAGAAATTCTAGAATATACACTGTAATAACTTTATTTTTACAAATAATAGCTCAATAGGTTGTTTGTTTGACCTACTTAGTGAATAAATTTAACCCTGGTGAAACCGTAGGGCGCTTCTAGTATAAATATATATAGGTAAATATTACTTAAAGATAAATTTACTTAACAAATAATGGCAATAAATAAATGTAGAAAAAAAAGCATGTGGCAGGTTTTTATAATATTAAAATCTACTGAAATAATCGTGTCACCATTTCTAGAAAAATAACTCGGTTTTCCTAACTTCCGTGATCGATAGTCCGCTTTTAATTAGTTAGTAAATATATATTAATTGAATATATATTAAGTTGTTATATCTTTAACATCATAAAGGTTTTATTAAATTGAACCGGTAACCTTTCGCACGCAAAGGTTAATGACGTAAATTACGAGGCAGACGTTTCGGTGAGCGTATCCGATTTCTGTTCCAACTTCCAACCTTCCAGGCTCCATCACCATGCCACCAGGATATTGCAACTTATATTGAAAGGTGGATACGAGAAACTAAAGATAAATATAGTATCTTCTTAGTATTTAGGTATTTCAAAAGCATAACCAAAAAAAGAAGTTTTGGTAAATTATAAATGGCATTAAATGTTCAATTGTTGGGTAATGGCTCGATTTTTTCATTTTAAATACTACGAAATCGTTGTTAAATAGTTTCTTGGAATGCATCAAAACGTGCGTTTGTTTCTACCGAAAAGTTTAGCATTTCTTTCAAGGGACGCATCCTCTAGGAACTCATTCACACATCGACGAATCGTTATTTTTTGAGGATCGTGTTTTAATACGATTCGTTTTTGTTTTTTTAGTGACTCATAACCTCGTATGACCTTATTCACACGCTCACAAATACGTCCAATGTAATGGTATCGTACGCCCATCGCGTTTAATAACGAATCGGCAATGACGGATATATTATGTATAAACGGGCCGTAAGGTCTAGAAACGGGAAGTCCCGGCTTTCGCGGGACGTATTACGTCCACGCTATCTAGTATTTATAACTTTGTTGGTATCTCAACGTTGGGGAGCATTTGACCTAAAAGCCCAGTACGGTAATATATTCACAGGTCACGAGTGACGACACAACACAAGACGAAGCGGTATGTCAGCGTGCGACAGAGCTGGCGACCAGTCTCGCCGCGCTGGCTAGACAAAGAACTAGATATACCGTACACTTCAAATACCCTTTATTACTTATACATATAAAGTACCTACTTAGTTTTAGCACAATAGATAAGCTGTACTCATTATCATCAATGGATTTATAGATATGCTGATGACTTGATATTTTTGTAAAATATTCTTGTGTTTTATTACTAGCTTTTGTTTACAGCATTCTGTACGCATACAATGAAAAAATTTCAATGAGATTTGTTTTGCAAATATCGCCATTCGTTAAAAAAAAAAGTTTACATTTTTTAAATCTTTAAATGTAGTACATCTCTGCTAGGTAAATCTTTCGTAAATTAAGACATATTTAAGTCAAAATAGATCAATGATTGTTTATAAACAGTTTGAAATAACAACTGTTTCAAATTCGAAAGGCTATACTGGCTAGATTGTGAAGTGCGGGTCGTGATATCGCGTAACATCACTTACTATTACATCAATCATCATTGTAATAAATCGTGAGCGAGATAGATATACTAAGATGCCAACTTGCATGCAGTGTACTTTTATTTGAGTGATTTTAATTTTCATTTCTCTGCCACGGGCGGATTAGTGTTTTAGGTATTGTACAAATATTTTGACTACAGCTCCGTAACAAAATACTAAACCTAAGAAAGTTTGGGAAGCCCTCGTGTATATTACTATATAATACATAAATTAGTCACATATTATTATAATGATCAAATGATATAACCAAAACGTAAACTTCAATGTGCCCGCGGCTTCTCTCACGTCTACTACAGAATGCCCGCGCGAATCTAGTTATCCCGCTCCCGGCTACTTTAAAAACAAAAATGCTTATTGTGGGTGTTCCTTAAAAGATAGATATATACTCTCGCTGACTTTTTTGTAGATATTTTTAACGTCTATAATTATTATCTACATTAATTTGCTATATCTCTTATGGTTTACTCAGCATAAGCCATTCAAGCGCCGGAATTGATTCACCATGACCAGTTTTTTTTATTTGTGCGGCACCCTAATTCTTTTACTAAAATAAAAGTAGTCAAGTTATCCGGAATAAACAGACAGAGAGTCAGACAAAAATTTTAAAAATGGGTTTCTTAATACTTTTAGTTGTTATCGTATATAATATACTTCATATGCATTTAGTAAGAAGCCGTTATTTTGACATTATAAATAGACACTTCAGTTTTATGAATTGTATAGATTATTCGATTTAAGATTATGACACTCGTTTAGCAGAATTAGTGCATAGTATTTTCTCAATTAAGTATTGCTTTGAATTTGTCCTGCATAAAAAACCTCTCTTGCTGTGTAAGTACTTATAATATACCTAAAGGTACTTCTATTATACCTGAAGTAAGAAAAAAATAATATAGTGTTACTTTGATGCTTACGCTACGCATTTTCTCAGTATCATGCAACAGGCATTCTAACGGCGCGGCACAGTCTTCACTGGTGTGGATTTAAGGTAGATACCTAGTTTAATTTTGAATGTACAAAACGTGTGGGTTTTAGTGCCCAACGAAATACAAAATAGATGAATCACGTGCGAGTTGACTCGTTATATTGTCCGACAATCTTCCAGTTTATCCGTGTTAGAGCAATTACGTTATTTTTTATGATGCATCCAACGTGGTGATTTCATAAAATTTTTAAAGAAAAAAAAGCGTGTTTTGTTTTAAATTACAGGGTTATTTCGTTAATCCTTTTCGATTTCTATGAAGCCTTTATAATGACTTTTTTAAATACACTATGTCTTTAAAATAAAGTATACAATATTGGTGATTTACACTTGGTAGAAAAATAGAATCTGATTATTAATGATATACAAAATACCGGCCATGTACGATTCGAACACGCACACCGAGGGTTCCGTAATTGTACAGCTACATTCACAAAAATAATTAGGTAACGTCGGCGTGCTCGTTTTTAGATAGGGTAGGTAGAAAATTTTAAAAGCTATTACCAAAAGTACTACATTTTAGTTTTGGTTCGTCGTCTTGTCGAATAAATAATGATGTAGGTAATTCAATCTGTCAGGCTGCCTCGTTAGCCTAGTGGTCGTAAGCGCGACTGCTATGAGCGAGGTCCTGGGTTCGAATCCCCCAGATCGAGCAAAGTGTTATTGAGTTTTTCCTATGAAATTCTTAGTGGCAGCTCGGAGTTTGGTTTCGTACGCGATTAATGGCAATAGGCTCGCCTTCTATTACATGGGACCTAAAAACATACTCGGCGAACTGTGGGTGTACAAATGTACACCTCTGCCTAACCCTTCGGGGAATACAGGCGTGATGGTATGTTATGTTATGTAATTCAATTACCGTAATTGCCACCTCAAATATTCATAGGCCATACATTGACTGATTTTATAGACATATCAATTTACAGATATTCGAAATGGCCTTTCGGCATTTATTTAATTAGTAGTAAATCAGGTAATATGTAAGTCAATGCCCATCGGCGCGTTTGTTTGGTGTTCTGTATTTGCAAAATTAAATAATAGCAATGAAAAGAAGGTGCTATGGGTATACGGATCTACATATTATAAAGACTTTTAAGGATTTTTTTTTATTTGTATATTAAATCTATAAGTCTATCTTTGCCTTTACCTTAAGTTCGTATGAATTGCAAATCCGATGTAACACGACCTTTACGTTCAGTTGTTTGTTTTTCATCAACAGATAATTTTGAAAATTTTCTTTTTGTGTGTCAGCCAAGTTCGAGAAGGGCGACACCGGCCAATGTGTATATTTACACAAACCATTTCGAGCTACTTTCAACCCCTCCATAAGTCAAAAGCTATGAGACCTACAAATTTGAACGTTTAATAAACCATTCTTGAACACTTAGAATCCCAAATTTTATAAATAAACCTATTATAGTTGTCGAGTTATTAAGGTCTGAAAAGTGGCATTTTTATCACTCACTGACTGACTCACTTATCAAAAACCTAGACC
The DNA here is from genome assembly GCA_033032175.1 of Saturnia japonica. Taxonomy (NCBI): domain Eukaryota; kingdom Metazoa; phylum Arthropoda; class Insecta; order Lepidoptera; family Saturniidae; genus Saturnia; species Saturnia japonica. The sequence goes on from CM065317.1 coordinate 5,250,431, forward strand.
ACTTCTAAATGACTCAGAAACTTGAAATATGGTATGAAGGTAGATCGTCAACAATATAACAAGAATCCAAAGGAAAAAATAAAAAGACTAAAACTATATGTAAAATTAATAATCGTATTAAATTTAAAGCTTTCCGTTTTATGTTAAGTGAGAATGATTGTTTTATTTGATATAAATAACAACTATATTAAAATATGGTTTTAATGAAAATAATTTGGATCTTTGGGGTTGGCGGGGATCTGATACAAGCATTGAAATCTCACTATAAAGATTAATGAATGTTGAAGAAGCGAAAGAGGTATGCCAGGATCGTAGCAGGTGAAAGGACGTGGTCTTTGCCTACCCCGTTGGGAAATAGGCGTGATTTATGTATTTGGATCTTTGCTCGCAGTTTTGTAACAAATAATGCAGCATAACGAAATAAACTTTAATAATCGAATTTATCGAACTAAATCTAAATAATTGTGTTACGAAACAATGTGAATTTATCTTTCGATGTATTTTGAGATTTTTAATTAATATTACATGCCAGTACAAAGTATTGTCTACTAAAGCAAATATTAAACTGTATTTTAATTTAAATTATTTCTTAAATAGTATGGTGACTAATAAATGATGATTATTATATTAATACTTATTTATTAAAAGCGTTTTCATCCTCACACCAATAGATGGCATTGTACAGTTTTTCAAAATAAAGATATTGCAACAAAAACAAAATGTGTAAAACGGGCAAAGTTCGGGAGAATCGACATTCGGGGTAGTCTTTGTCATGTTGAATGTGCCTTCTTTTGTTTATTTACAAACAATTTAATAATTTTTTTCATACTGTATCGATGATACTTATAATGATGCCACCTACACTCGACAGGTGAAGCTGATTTATAATTTATGTTTTCTTTACGAAAAGATAAATTAGACAAATTTATTTTTGCAGTTAAAAACTGGTGTCCTCATACATAGATATATGACGCGGGAAGTTTGCCAACTGCTAGTAAGTTAATAGAAGGGTTTTTTGTGATTTAACTAAAAATTTACGGCTTTCGGAGTTTTATCTTTCTTCTGCTATAAGACTGCTTTTTGCCAAATTTCATGATTCCAGGGCAACGGGAAGTACCCCATACGTTTTGATTTCCTTTGCGAGTGTTAAAATATACGGCGTAAACAGCCGTGTCTTTTGATTGCGTTGACTTAGAAGTTTGATTTTTTCTCATGTCAAAGCGATTGCAGACTCGAGTATTTGGTATGGATTTCAACTTCATACCTCGAAGCGTTCTTGAGAAAAAGGGTCTTGACAGACAGACAACGAAGTGATCCTAAAGGGGTGCCTTTTGAGGTACAGAACCCTAAACTAAAAACGATCTTTTTAAATTATTTCACAAACAATGATATAAGTAAAAGTTACTTATAATATCATTGTTCACAACGGTGTTTTTTTTTTGTGGCAACGTCATAAATATCTTCCAATTATTGTTCATTTAAATTAATGATTTAAAGATAATTTTAAAGCTTTTTGCTCCTCGTTAGTGTTGAAAAAAGGCAAATAATTGAAATGAATGTTTTTCTTAAAAAAAAAAAGATTAAATAATACAGATAAATATATATTTAACTGTTTGACCCCAGATTTTACTAACAGCTGTTACTTAGATTTCTATAAAGTGCGAAGTTTTCGCACGGTTTAGCTATTATACAACATGTACCTATGTTTACTAAATATTGATTAACAATGACTATATGTTTTAATGAACATTATGTTAAAGAAATGAACAAGCAAATGAACCGATATAGAAAAAAATATATAACCATCGTAGCGGGCCTGCGCGAACAGTAACGCAAATATATTAAATTAAATACACATTCATCGCATTATTGAAAAATGGCTATTTTACTAAAACATAACATCGTATAAGATGTTGCAATTGAATAATCGTTGCAGTTAGTAACATGATCAAAGTTTTTTACAGTAAACTCTGCCGACATATACTCGTAACTACTGAAAGTCGTTACGTTTTGAAATACAGTATCCACTCACATGTCGAGTAGACATTTTGCATAATCAAAATGTAAAATGATTTAATTTTACGAGTTTTCTTGAGAAAACATCGAAAACACCGTCCAGAGTGTTGAATAACGATTACAAATTTCTAACTGGGCCGTACGGTTTCACCAAGTTTATTCGACAAACTCTCCATCGTGCCCGCATAGCCAATTTATTCTCATCTCACGTACTTGCCCCCACAGCCTGCCAGATTACTTGACGTTCGTGGTTACTGCTCCGCTTCTTAGGGCCGTAGCTTGAAGTTAAATAGCTTATAGCCACCTCCTCAACAAATAGGCTATAAAACGCAAAAATATTTTTTCAAATCTTCCTGATTAATTTTAGAGATTATTGTGTTAAAACAAACAAACAAATACAAACAATCTCTTGAACCTTATGATTCGGTCGTTGCATGTTCGGACATGACATCAATCTTATTTGTTCAAAATGTTCAAAGGCTCCAATCTCTTGAGTTTTCGATGACGATCATCAACCAATAAAGGTAGAAAACATTTCTTAGTCTAGGTTGTTGGTGTAAAAAATACTACTCGTTAGAGCCAGTTTCTACACTCGCTAAGTTACCTTATTCGGCTGTATTGCTACGTTACATCAGTGTGAATATAATGAATAACTTAACGAGTAAAAAAGACTATTATGCAATTTAGTTAAATACTATGAATTTCTGAATTGAAACTGACTAATTTCATTAAAAATATTTATAAATATATTAGTATAAACTGAATGGAAATAAATGTATTTAAAGTTTGCCTAATTGTAATATTTAATCGCTGTTTGTTCACTCTACTTGATATTGCGTCCGAGAACATGTTTCGTTATTGGAGTAAATTTCATATTACAGGTTATGCTTTACTTTAGTATTCTATGACGTCATTTTATTAGTATGTCAGATGTTGCATTTACAAAGACTTTAACGATTCGTCCTACCTACCTCAGGAAACTAACCATTTAATATACAAAACTAACACTAGAGCAACTAAGCAATGACTAGAAATGTTACCATCAACTTTCTAAATAAGGAAGCTCCAAACAATTAAATATAATGTTAGGTAGATAGCTGATACTCTTGTTATCAGGATCACATTACTAAAATAGAATGAGTAAAAAAGCAATTCTTGTACGTTTTTTTGATACCCTTGTTATCAGGATCACATTACTAAAATAGAATGAGTAAAAAAGCAATTCTTGTACGTTTTTTTGATACCCTTGTTATCAGGTTCACATTAATAAAATAGAATGAGTAAAAAAGCAACTCTTGTAGTTTTTTTCCGTTAAGAAATGCCGTATCCTAGACTCTTAAATTACAAACGTCTGGCGGATTATAAAATCAGGACAGGCTTCCTACAAAAATTATTCTTCTGCAGTCCACGTAAAATATAAGTTATCGCTTATTAAATCGCTAATAAAGGTCGTCACTAAAAGCGGTTATTTCACACGACAGGTTGATCGTATCCGATTTTGGGTGCGAAGGGGTACGGCCGCAGGATCGAGCGTGGCTATTGGCTCGATTCCACGTTCGTACCAAAAATCGGATACAATCAACCTGCTGTGTAATAAGGTAATAACCGCTTTACCTATTAACGACACCCGACCAGCACCGAATCGCATCGCCTCGTGCGGCTGAGATTTCTTTGTATGGAGTTCATATATATGCACTCACTTGTCAATTCCGTAACATAACCGTATCGACTCGCACGCAAGTAGTCCATATGCGGACAGCGAGTGGACCGCGAGTTGACAACGTGCCGGTTGCAAGAGGACCGCGAGTCACAAGGACGATGCGTCGCGGTGAAATGAAAATCGCTCATTAACTACTCGTCAATTCGTTGACATGCGATGTTGACTAGGTGGCCACGCGGCGTTCACCCGTCGACAACGAGTGGTCGCCGAGCGAGGAGGCGGTGCTAGTCGGATGCCAGGTTGATCAGTGAATGACGACCTTAAACCTTAAATTTGTCACTACAAAAGATCAATATAAGGGATACCTGTAGCTTTATTTTAATAATTTCCTTTTGCTTTATGCACGCTGTAATAACATACATACCCTTACGGTTTCATTTTAAGACGTTTATTAATTTAGTATATTATATACTCTAATAAAATTTCATCAAACTAAGTTACGTGATCCTTAAAATAAATAGTAATGATAACATGAACTAAATTATTCGTAGGTATTATCTATAAATCTATACAAAGACAAACGTTAGAACCAAAGAATGTAAACAATCCATAGTAGGTAATTAATTTAACAATGGGATGATAATCGCAGATATCTGCAATGCGCAGCACTATGTCGATTGTCGACAGGCAAGGTCGTACATTAATTCAGCCGTTAAAAGTGAATGACCCAAGTGCAATCGAATTCATTTCATTTTCGTAATGAGTCACAGAATGGACGAAACCCTTCCTTTTTTTTAATGCATATAATATATGCTTATGGATTTAAATTTACCTACACATAGGTATGTAATTAATTAATTATATTTTTTTTAGCAGAAAATAATTAATAATTTTTATTGCGCTGCAAAGTGCACTTTCAGTCTTTATTTTGTCCTCGCCGAACGTTGGCAAAATCTCCGATTTGGCCCGAGGCACATCGAGATATTAGTACTGCGCAGGAGTCTCCAGCACCGACAGGAACCGGAATCCAGGCGAGCGGTATTATTCCCTTATTTATATATAGAGATTTCTTAGTGTCTTTCGATGTAACCCACGTCCATCATATTTTTATTGGTAAAAACCTGGACGTATTCTTCCACTGGTAAAAAGTGTAAAAACTAAGATGTCGTGATACATATGTAGACTTAAAACGGATTTACTATTGTAGTATATGTATTAATTTCAATGTTAATAAACGAATTATTTAGAAGCAAAAGTAGTAATATCTACTTTCATTGAAAAAGTTACAGAAATTATTTTCACCCACAATGCACGCAACAATCGCTAGTTTCATAACTTATTACTTATTACAAATACACATTTATAAACACTAAAGTTATTGTCTTATACTGTAGAACAGAATTCCTGAATGAGAAATCCCTGATATTCATAAAAATGCGAGTAATTAAATTAATGAAAATACCTACCCAATGAAAAAACTTCAATGTTGTTGCATATAATTATATGACTCAACTGTAAAATATTTCGTTTTTTAAAGTATATTAAATGGATATTTGCACCTAAATTTAAGTACTTTATAATAATGAATTATCATTTCATAATGCAACAGTACGCATAACACAACAGTTTGTGAAAATTATACAAATACATATAACATTAGCATTTCAACTGCTTTACGTGGCATTCAAGTATTCATTCGGTGTATAAATTAAAATAAACTGCAAGTCTGTAGTCGCACGCTTTCTTGCGTCTCATGCTATGCAGGTTTAAGAGGGAAATTTTTACCTAAAACAGTTCCAAAAGTCGTGCATATAAGATTTAAATTGGACGAACGATTAACTTGAATAACAAGACGTAGGGGTAGGAAATAATGTTTAGGTCCATTGCATAGGTGCATATAGAACAAACCAAATTGCAACGCATTATAGGTATAAGAAGTGAACACAAACTTCGAATAATCTGACATTTTCGTGGTTATTTATCCTTGACCTTTGTTAAAAAAGGATAACTTTGTAGTAAAGTTTTACTAGAAAATTTAGTAGTCAATATTACAAGAAAAGGAAAAATTAAAGTACTAATTTTTAAGCGGAATATTATTAATCAAGTGTCTAGCAAATAAATCAGTAAAAACGTGATCATGTTTGGATTCAGTTACGTATATTAAAAAGTAAAAAAAAATAATCTCAGTCAAAATATTAAGTTTTGGGGAAATGACGAAAATGTGAAATTTTTATTAAGAAACTTGTGTTATTTGACCTTGTGAAATTCGTGGAATTTTGCGTATTATAGTTAGGTTATAGTACACGAATGAAATGAATCAGAAATAATGGCATAGCCATGACTTCTGAGATGTCAGATAAACCTCCTGTAAATTTCTAACGTGGGGGTAACCCCTTTGTTGGAATACTGAAATCATCAGAAGACGCTACCTCTATTATAGGAAAAAATTACCCACTTGATAATGGCAGTAATAGTCTCCAATAACCTTCTTGTTATATTGGTTATCAAAATAAAGAAGTAGAAGAAAGTGCAAGACAATATGTTATGCATACTGACTCATATTTGTAAATTGTTACAGAATGAGTATTTAAAACAATATTCAAAGCTCAATGCCAGAAACCATAGTTACGTTCTAAAAGATCTCAAAAGCGGGAACGTGACGAAATCATGCGTGAGCTGGCCTGAAGCGTCTGCTGTGTTAGCTAACGTAGTTGCACAACGGCCGGGCGTCAAGTAGGCCGCACTATATCGGGAAGACCTTCACCTGCATTACACCCGATTCCCGAGGGATATGCGGATAAATTAAAACATCAACGCGAATAAATAGCATCACGGTCCTCGGGCTATTTCAAAGTCAGGATGGTCATTTGCAGCATAAATGAGAGAAATCCAACAGTTTGTTTGAGTCTTATCGCTTTCAATATCAGAGTTTTTTTGTGAAATTATTACCTATTCAGTGTATAGTACATTACTAAAGTCAATGTAGCGTTACTTCAACTTATCCTATGTTTGGGCGACTGGGTACATTTTAGGTAAAATGTATCAACGTATTCTAAATATTTATATCAATTAATTTCTATTTATTGAATACATAGAAGCGTATTAGTATATTTAATAAATAAACGTATCATATCGTAATCGTATCGCTTGCTATATTTTGAAATAACATAACATTAGGCAGAGGTGTACTAATGTACTCCCAAAGTTCGCCGAGTATGTTTTAGGTCCCATGTAATAGCGGGCGAGCCTATTGCCATTAATTGGACACGAAAACAAACTCCGAGCTGCTACTGAGAATTTCATAGGAAAAACCCAATAACACTTTGCTTGAACTGGGATTCGAACCCAGGACCTCGTTCATAGCAGTCGCGCTTACGACCACTAGATTAACGAGGTAGTATAGTATTTTGAAATAATTTAGATGAAAACTATTTTCCTTTTTCAAAGACAAATCGTAATTTTGGATAAAATCTGGCCTATCCTCTACACGTTAAATTCCATTATTTAGAATCTAGTGTGCCTGTGATAATAACAATTACTCCTACAATATTTTCAAATGGCACAAGTCAATGCAAGTCGGTGCAAAGGAAGAGCAGGTGTACATTAGCGTGAAGTGGTACTTTAATTTCCTTTATAATAACCACAAAAATAGCCCAAGTTCCGGCCATGTGCAAAGTAAAATGAGGTCAGTCAGCTCTTGCGAATGCTTGCAGCAATCTAAGGTTAATACATCTAATGATTCCTTTGAATGTTAAGTGCTTATGGTTTCGAAGATGCTCCTGGATTATTCATTTCAAACTCCATCAAAATTATAGCATTTATCTATCTCCATAGTGGTAAAGTAACAAAATTAAGTGATGAAGCTCTAGTGTAAAAAATTGGTTGCCTGTAAAGTCGGTATACGGGCGAAAGTTTTACGTGACAACGACTTTATGTCTGTCTCTCTCGCTCTTAGGCGGGCTAACCATGCCCGAGTGGAAGGGACGCGTGCCTCTCACTCGCTCTCATTGTGAGCGCATAACGTGAGCGGAGCGTAACGCAGTTTCTTGAAGTGTCACCCGGCAAACCAATTTATAAGACGTTGTCACGTCAAAAAGTAAATGAGATCCTTAATAGTGATTTCTGAAGATAAATATGATGAAAAAATTGCGTGAAACTTACTTGAACTCGCAAACTCTTTAAAGCTGGAAATCGCGCCAGCCGATCAACTTCGTCCCATGTGGCTAAACACGTGTTGTTGAGGTTCAGGAAACGAAGATATCTAAAAAAAGGAGTAAAGTTCAAGTAACGCAAACAATTACACAATTATTCGAATGAATAGATTAGAAGGTTCACTAGGTCAGTGTCGATGAATCTTGGAATATTATTGATTAACATATCATAAAACTGAACTTACGGAAACGCGTCATGACTTTTGTTATTCCCATTTCCATCTCCACATTTTTCGCATGGGTCGGGTTCTAACGATGTTATTGGACAGTCATTAACCAAAAGGCTCTCTAAATTAGGAAAGGCATAACCTAGTTTGGATATTTCTCGCCAGCTGCTTATAGGATTACCAGAAAAATGCAATTTTTTTAATTGTTCGTGCAGAGGCTCTGACGCATCGGCCGTATTGAGACGAGAACATGCTTCACATCGGTCTTTTTGATTAACTTCCTGCCCGCTTAGGTCTACGTATGAATACTCGTTGAGGCTCAAATGCAACTCTTCGAGAGCTGGTAGAGCTTTGACTACGGCATGAACGCTTGGCCATCCGACGTACGTTGAGTTTAGAACCAGATGGCTAAGACTGTCCCAACGAGGTTGCAGTGCCTGCGCCGCTTGTATTTGTGCCGACAGACGGTTGAAACTCAAATTTAGAAATCGTACTCGTGGCATCTGCTCCAAGATCGCAAAGACCTGCAAACGAGAATGCATGGAATTTTAACCTTGTATTAATTTTTACCTAATAGCGGAAAATAAGCTGATAAGCTATAATTTGTGGCATAAACATGGGAAAGTTGTGTTTAGTTGCCACACTCGCGTTTGTAACCGTTCTAGATTAGTATTGTATTGTACAATAAGACTACGTATATTCTTTGACATTTTGCTTTTTGGTTCAGCCTTTAGTCAAATAGTTTTATTTTACTTATAACGTTTTTCATTGTTTACAAGATCAGAAAGCCTAGGTAAAGTAATCACAGAAAATCTATTATTATATTAAAACAAAAGTCCTTTGTACTCTTATGACAAATAGTATCTATATTAAATGCTACATTATATAAAATATCTTAAAAGGGTATAAAGATTTACTCACTTCTTCCCACTCTGTAAGTTTATTATTTGCAAGATCCAGTTCAACTACATCAGCACATTTGTCGGCTAATGTGCAAGCGTCCCCTGCGCAATCTATGTCACAATCATTTAATACCAGAAGAGTAGGTACGCTCAGTCTGGGCGAACGTTTAGGCACAAATATTGCAACTGGTAAATCGTCGATCGAAGGATTCACTTCACTCTTTGCACCGTACTTGCGCTCTAAAGCCTCTAAAAGGGATGGCATTTTGAACACCTATAACAAACATAAAAAATCAAATTTAAAATTAACTAACTTTAGTTTTTGTCATACCGCATTAGGTTCTGGTTTTTATGGTGCTTAGCAGTTCTGGTAGTAATATTTTGGATTCTTTTTGTTCTAGCAAAAGTTTTAAATTGTACTTATGGTAGGCACACTTGTAGTCGTATTTGAATCCTAAGTGTGGCATACAGTCGATAACCAAATCAGTCTCAACTATATCTAAATGCAAAAACAAGGTTACTAATATATTTTAAATTAAGACATTCGTTTGTTACTACAGTAATAAAAGTGACTGTATAGCATTATCAACGATGACACTGAAACGGTACTTAAAAATCTTACAAAAAAATCTTAATAAATTCAAATTGTAATTAATACAACATTAAGTACGGCCATTTCCCCTTTAATTTTGCTATCACTTACACAATCAAATCAAAGCATTGAAGGTTTAGTTGTGAATTAATTACTTCAGGGTTTCCTTCTCAGTCCAACGCGTGCGCAACCAACGGTATAATACAAAATCAACACGCGCATATTATACACAGAGCCGCGAGGTGTAAATGCGTAACGCAATCAACCGGAATTATTTCTACACACTTCAATTTCAAGGGCTTTTCTAGGAAAATACGGCTTTATTATGTCTTAAAGTTTATTAAACATCAATTCCGCATATGAAGAATATTGGTAGATTATTAAATATTAAAAATATATTTTTATACCTACTTATATTTATTATGTTAAAAAAATAAGTTGGTGCATTTTCTATATGCGTATGAAATTTAATTAATCCTATTTTTTCTTTCTTGTCGTGAGTATACATACCTATTCAGATGTGTGACAAATAATTGTTTTTGCTATTTGTTTGATTTAATTACTCATTAAGTTTATTTTCATCGTTTCTATTTTTTAAATTGTTACGTCATTACTTAAATTTTATACTGCAATTTTTTATAATATAATTTAATTAAAAATAAATTTAAAAACAGAATAGTACATTAACAATGATACAGTTTCAAATTATACAGTTAAGCAACAAAACCTTGTTCAAGTTGCAAGGGTATTAAAACTTGAATCAAAGATTTCCTTGTACGGGTGAAGAAATCATACCGTTACGGTAATTTCTGTCTGCATTGCCTAAGAATTTTGGTTATTTCCTAATTGCGTTATGGAGTTTTAGGCGGGATCATGAAGTTTCAAGGTTATTTGACCCTATTTCATGTAATTTTAGCTGCATTGTACGTGATGTAGTTTGATTAAACTGCACAAGGGAAATATTAGATACACAAGAATAGAAAATCATTTAAGAAGAATAGAGTTGTCATTAAATAAAAAGAAGTATTGCGTTATGGTAACTAATGTCTTGAACTCTCATAGCAAGACCTTGGTAAATGATATCAATCGTTTTTTGTTACAATATAACATATTAGAATATTTTTTTCAAATCAATCGTAAAACAGAGGGCGTACGAGACAGGAGGACGATATTTTACCTCTCATAGATTCACCAATGAGATATTGATTATCTTTCTGCTTTCCAGTACATTTATTAGAAGCCACATTGCTAATTTAATAAATACAAATCTTTCAAATCTATTGTGATGATCAAATAACTCTTTAGGTTTTATTGTAACAAGTTATAAATATCTGTTATTACTTAAATAAATCAGGGATAGAAGGATTTGTTTTACATAATATCATTATATAATAAACTATATATTAAAAGCAAATAATACCTATCATGTTGATATAATGTCTATTCAATAAAAGCAGATCTATCTATTGATGGTCCATACATTGGTTTTGTTACACCACAGATTTTCTTGTAACAAAAATTAATTTTAAATAATTTTATTTAAGTTTAACAGTGTAATAAAATTTATCAGTTTACTTCACCTATCATTGACTTATTAGAGGCATGGTATCTGGAAGAACAATTTTAGAAGGGGTCTTGCAAAACAATGTCTTACTATATTTCTGCAGACTCGTGACTGCATACAAGGTCATGTAGAAATGTGTACTAAAACATAATTAGTGTTTTGTCTTATATTCAACTTTTGAAAGGACAATATACTGTTACGCTAGGTCAAAAATTAATTCTATAAAAGGTCAAAGTTTCTACGATTGTCAAAGTAAAATATTTGCTTATACGTTCGATTCGTTAATTACTAAACTTCGATCTAAGTTTAATTATAGGAAATATTATTATGTTTTATCATACCATTGTAAGTAATAAGCGACTTCAAAAGGGAGGAGGTTCTCAGTTCGAATCATATTTTTTTAATGAATGTTCATCCATAACTTCTTTGTATATGAACCGCATTAGAAGATTCTTTATTTGTTGGAATGAGAATACCTCAAGGATGGTTCCATTTTAATTTCATTTCCATAGGATTATTAACTTCGGAGATACGCTAGAGAACTCTTCAAAATAATTAATGTTGGTTTACTTTTTTTGTTAAAAATTGTCTTGTAAAGTTTTATGTTACATGTAACAGTTTCAGGTTTGTTTCTAGATTTCATATTATCTATACATAGAAACACAATAATTTATTTGATTAAATTCAGTTTTTTATATAATAGATAAACTCAAGAAAGTATATCGTCATTTTTTTTAAAGGGTTCAATACTTTTGTATATTAGCCATTACTCGCTTAAAAATGTCTAAAGCATAAAGTTATACCTACTATTTTATTATCGCGACAGTTATAACTTTGAATTTATTATAATACCTCCTCATAAGTCACAAATACAGTAGTTGTGACGCGTTAGCAAATGGATAATTGAGCAACACAATTTGGAAGTCACTGAAGTCAAGGTTTTCAATTTATCGGCTGGGGAATAGAAGACAAAGTAGTGCAAACTAGATAATTGATACCTACTAGATAGAAATTAGAGTCAACATTATAACAAAAGATAAGATGGTACAACACAATTAAGAGGTTTTTTTAATAAAACTACAGTGGCAAACAAGCCTACGGTTTGCCTGATAGTCTAGCTCGATGAAATTGTCAAAGCCTCTTATGGCTCCAGGGTCCTTAAGGTTAAGAGTGTAGTCTGTTCGAAAAAAAAAAAATACCATAGGTATCACTAGCGCGTTGCTGACCTTGAATCCCCTACTCCACGGAGCTCTGGAAGCCCTACTTACCGCAACAACACAACGCAAAGTTATTTGGTTGCAATTTGCTGTAGGGTGGTGGTATTCCACAAATAGAGAGAAATTTCTCTGTGCTCTACGCATGAAAAGCAAGAAAAGGGAGGAATTCGGGGATAGTATGGAGAAGTTATGAAGAAGTATAAGGACAATGAAAGGATTACCATGTTAGAAGACTTTAATGTAGCTCGATGGGTATGAAGAGGTTTTAGACAGTTTTCGTGAAAAAAGGATTAACGAAAATGGTAAAAAATTTATTGAAGTATGTTTGGAATAGAATCTTTTAGTAGCGAACACAATGTTTGCTCATAAGAGAGTTCATATGTATACAAGGGATGAAAGTATGTTTGATTTTGTGATCGTCGATGAAAGACTGAAAGGGCAAGTTCTGGATACTCGGCGTATCGCGGTGTTGGTATTGATACAGACCACTCCCTGGTAATGTCACGGGTAAATGGTGTTTTTAAACGATGGAGACATAGGGTAGTATAATCAACATCTAATGTAGAACGAGTGAAAGTAGAAAATTTACAAGGGGATAAAATGAAAGATGAATACGTCAAAAAGTTGAAAGAACGATTTCTTGATTTGAATGAAGATGTGAGATAGAAAGTTTTTGGAAGTATTTTAAGGAAAGTGTACTCAATGTTGCAAGTGACGTATGTGAGGTTGCTAAAAGAAAGAACGGAAGAACACAGAAAAATATATGGATGAATACAGAGGTTTTGCACTTGTGGATGGAAAGAAGAAAGCGTTGCTGTATTGAGTAGCAGCAGAAACTAATCAAAGAGTGCAAAAGTTAACATTTGATAATATGGATAAGACAAGAAAGGTTTACAAAACGATGTAAGGGTTTGTAAAAAATGTGGTCAGTGCGAAGAAAAAAGAGCGGAAAATAGGTTTAACAGAAGGCTCTCTCTGATCATTTCCAAGCCAATATTAAAGTGTTTTGGAAATCGATTAAATTAGCTTGAAGAAAGACAACAAACACAGAGCTATCTAAAATCAGAAGCAAGGATGGAGATATTATAAAAGGAGAAAAATATGTGTTGAAGAGATGGAATTAATATTTTGAAAGTTTGTTTGAAATAGAAGAGGCACTAGCACCAATGCAAGCACCTTCTCTTGGGGTGAACTAAAATGAACCTGACAGCAACATCAGTACGAAAGAGATTATGAAAGGATTGAAAAGTATGAAATCTGGTAAAGTTGCGCGATATGACAGGGTGTCTGTCGAAATGCTGAAGGCTAGACAGGGTGTGGTAGAAAGTCAGTTGTACCGACTTTTCAACTTGTGTTGGAGAGACGGTCGGGTACCGGAAGAATGGTGCAAGGTTGTGATCGTGCCGTTATACAAAGACCTATGATAAAGTGATGAGGAATTAGTTTTGGTTGGTATTGTCTGTGCATGGTGTGAGCGGTGTATCAGACTCGCGTTGAAATCTCGCTATGAGGATGCCAGTGCTTGTGTTGGAATAAACGGAGCATATACTGAAAGTTTGATATCGAAGAGGGTGTTAGACAGGGATGTATAGCGTCTCCAAGGCTGTTCAACCTATTCACGGATAATTGTCTGACAGATTTGAAAGAGAGTTATTGTGGACTAAGAATGAACGAGTTACTTATCAAATGTCTTCTTTAATCTGATAATCAAGTTTTACTTGCAGCGTCGGCTAAGGATTTGGAAGTGATGGTGACTATTATGAATGAAGTTTGAGAAAGAAAGGGAATGAAAGCAAATGCAAAGAAGACGAAAGTTTTTGTGTGAAGAGAGACAGAATGACAGAATTATGTGTCCGGATTGATGGCACCGAACTGAAGCGAGTTTGTATACTTGGGATCAATGTTTACTAGGGATGGAAAGTGTGAAAATGATATAGAAAGGAGAGTATATGCCGGTAATATGGTGAATGGGGCGTTGCACTCCTTTATGAGCAGTCAGAGTATTTCTATGGAAGCTCGTTTGGCTGTGCATAGAGGAGTGTTGGTTCCAACACTCATGTCGGAAGTGAAAGCTGGGTGTGGCAGAAAAATCATGAAAGTAAAATAAATGCAGTAGAAATGAGAGCGCTAAGAGGTATGTTAGGAGTGAAATTGAGTGACAGGATAAGAAATAGTGTGGTAAGAGAGCTTTGTGGTGTGAAAGAAGATATAGTCACACGGATTAAGAAAGGGATGCTTAGATGGTTTGGGCATGTTGAGAGGATGAATGAAATAAGAATGACTAAACAAATTTATAATGCGAGTGCGAATGAAAACGTTGGAACGAACGTTTCTCGATGAAATCGGGGACGTTCTGAAGAAAGGTCAGATCAGGAGTACTCTAAACCGACGAGCATACATGAAAAAATTGATGAATGTTGAAGAAGTGAAACATGTATGCCAGGATTGAAGCATGTGGAAGGACGTAGTCTCTGCCTACCCCGCTGGGAAATAGGCGTGATTTATGTATGTATGTATGTGTTTTAATTAATAAAATAAACAAATATTAGATTTAAATCTCACAAAATATTGTATACTAGCTGTGCCCGTGGCTTCGCTCACGTGGACTATAGAATGCCCGCGAGAAACTTCCTCTCCCGCTCCCAGCTATTATAAAAAGACAAAAATGCTTATTGTGGGTGTTCCTTAAAAGATAGACATATACTCTCTCGGACTTTTTTGTAGGTCTTTTTAATGCCTACAATTATGTAGTACATTAATTGGATATATAGTATGGTTTACTCAGCGTAAGCCATTTAAACGCCTGAATTGATTCACCATGACCAGTTTATTTTTATTTATGGGGACCCTAATTCTTTTTCTAAAATAAAAGTAGCCTAAGTTAATTCCTGTATCATCAGCTATCTACCAGTGAAAGTCCCGTCAAAATTGGTCCAATTGTTTCGGAGATTACCCGGAAGAAACAGACGGACAGACAGACACAAAAAAAATTTAAATGGGCTTTTTGTTATAGATATCGTATACACTTTCATATGTATTTAGTATAAAACTGTAATTTTGACATTACAAACAGACACTTCAATTTTATTAATTGTATAGAAGTGTTACAGTTTTAAAATTATAGACTTGTTTTGTAGTGTAAACTATTGACCGCTGTCATATTGGATGGTAAATTGCAATATAGTCCAAAATCGTGCATTTTTTTTTTTAATCCCGATTTTAGTTTTGATCATGAAGCGCCGAAAATGCGAGAGTGACACACAAAGCAAACCATAAAACCAAACGACACATAAAATCCTGTTCTAGATTGGAAACAGCGCGTATAATTTGTTATTGCATATAACAGCGCGGCGAGGCGGCTGCGTTAATCATTAGCTAACGTTTGATACCCATCGATTGTGTAAGCTCACATCACTAATGTAACGCTTCTTTTACATCAAAGTTTCGAAGGAATTACGTCTTGTATTCAAATAGGCGTATGTTTTAACATATAATGTAGTCTTCTTCTCAAGGCAGTTTTTATATTATAATCAATATTAAATTCCGCGAAACTCATTACAGAAAAAATGTTATTATTACAAGGGCTGGCTACTTCTACCAACACGTCATCTATACTATAAACAATAAACCAAACTGAAGTTTCTTTTTGTAGTGTTAAAATAATAGCTTTTTACTAAATGCATATGAAACCATATACGGCACTAATATTTAAAAAAAAAAACAGAGACAGTCATAAGGACCAGAAGTGAAAATTCAATTTAAAATTTTTAAATCAATTATAGTCTGAATTATTGCAGTGCATGTCGTTGACGCGAAATCACAAGATTTTACTCATCCAAAAAGTCAAATACGCAATATGCATATACATACATGTACACAAGCCGTTTTATTACGCGTCGCTAGTCTGACGCAAGCGCAAAACGAGCTTGTCGAGGTCATCGGTGACGCGAAGGTCACGCGAACCTTTATGTTTTTCCCTAGTAAAATCGCTCAATGCGGCTAAAGAAGTTTTAACTTCAACAATTTTAAAAACTTTTTGAAGTAAAAACTTCTTTAGCAGCGTTGTGATTTGAAAGTCAATGAAACGAAACGAAAAAGCGAAAGTTTTGAATTTTATTACCTCACCAAAAAGGCACGAAACAAAAACTTTTTAGATAACACTTATGACATTCTGTTACTGATTGATATTGTGTTAGGTTACCATGCATAATTCAAATGTGCATTAATTGAAAATGATATTGTGAATAATGATTGTGAGTACTTGTATGTATATTTTCATAAACTTTAAATTAGTGTAATTTGATCATGTCCTAAATGAAAAGAAAACATAGATGTGAAGGTTTCACTTCTACCACGTGTGAATTGCACACATTTTTTTTTCTGTCTGTTTTTTCCGGGTAATCTCCGAAACGGTTGGTCCGATTTTGACGGAGTAACTTAGGCTACTTTTTTTTGAAAAATAAATAAAAGCATCTTTATCTTTAAAATAACCGGCAGACGACCTCCGTGGGTGGAAACGGAGTCACCACACTACTGAGATTTTGTAGTCCACGCGAGCGGAGCCGCGGGCATAGCTAGTATTCAATAAGATACTATTTAATATGAATGTGTCGGAGAATCGTGTTGTTGTGATTATGAAATCAATGACTTATTATTTGTACTATTGACCCGCACTATTGCCTGGGCGCGATAGCAACAGGCTTTCTCTGTGACCGCACACACTTTTAAAGCCAGCAATGATCGGCTTGAAGACATTCTCCTCATTTGAGCTCTGGGATAGTGAAGACCTCCTGAACCTATTAAGACCTGAAGTTATTAAGTGCCGTTTTGCTGCCCATCTCGGTTAGTATTACATTATTGACTGCCAGAACTTTTAATAGTGGGAAGAATGACTGCTCGTACCGTAGCGGCTGCTATGCTGGTGAGAATACGCTGTCGGCTAGCCGTTGGCTATTGTTCTGGCGTGTACAATGCACGTAGCTTTATCTAGAAGCTAGTTATGCGGTCACCGGGACAAACCATAACAATACGTTCCCACGTAAATGTCTCTAAGCATTCTGATTCCCGGTAACATACGTAACTTATGAGAACAGTAGTTAAGTTTGAAGAGATGATTAGCAAGTTAGAGCAGTCGTGCTGGGTATCTCGATCTGTGCGTACGCT
Source organism: Saturnia japonica (assembly GCA_033032175.1). NCBI lineage: Eukaryota > Metazoa > Arthropoda > Insecta > Lepidoptera > Saturniidae > Saturnia > Saturnia japonica. The sequence goes on from CM065317.1 coordinate 5,267,923, forward strand.
CATGTAATTAATTAGTCATAATTATATTTCATTAAATTTGAAATTAATTAAAAGTTTTTTGTATTCGTTTTTTTTTATTAATACATTGCTCCCGCAAACTTGACTAGCTGGTGGTCGATAATACAGAATGTCGCATTACAGATTCAAGAGGTAATTAATTTATTGTATACTTTTCGATAGCAAAGATGTAGTGGGTTTATGTCCATATCCTATCGAATCTAAAATTGTTTCAGTGCAAATCCTAAAACATTTTTTCTATCGATTTTCAAGTTACATAATGGCGTGATAAACTATAATTTCTTCTGTTCAAATATTTAAGCATCTCTAATGAATTGCAAGAAACATATACCTTCCCAAAGAATCCATACTATACGGAAGTGAAAAATTGCATTTAAAATTACTTCAAATTACTTTAAAATTTAAACATACGTGTAGTGTAAATATACAGTGTTTAATGATAATGTTCGCTGAATGCAAAAAACGCACCTTCATGTATAAACAACTGACGGAATTAGATATGACATTATTTGAGTCGTGAAACCTTGACAAGTGGAAAATTTACTACGTTAAGTACATGGTTTATATAAATTAATACAAGTTCATAGTTCTTAATTATACAGGATTTCCTAGTATATATCAACATAAAAAAATATATTGAGTTATTTTATTTATTTACTTTTGATTTATGCCTTTACATGCCCAAGGTACGCTGCCTTGAGTCTGCTCTCCGTGTTAAAAATTGATAGGTCTATATTTATGTATTCGCGTTTATCAGCGACTTCGTTTTCGTTGTCTTCGAAATGAAACGACTTGTACAGCATTTTTTTTTTGTCTGACTAATCTGTTAGCGACAAGGGCCTGAAGCCTCAGACGGCTTTAACAGTTTCGTCGAAACTTGGGGGCGAGCGCTTAAGGCACTCAGCTGCGAAAATAAGGTAAACTTGCTCAAGGGTGCCTAAGTGACCGGACCTCGGCTTGGGCTGTTGCCGCGATCTAACTAATTTCCTACTCCTACAATTCGAGCTAACTAACATATACATATATACATGTTTCCTGCCTCTTGGGAGGATGGAAGCAAACATGTGTATATGTATTTAGTGATCTGAAAGTATTTCTACAGTAATCTACAATAAAAAAAGGTCCCTTACACAACCTGTGTACTTGTGTGACGGCACTCAGTGAAATCTAGTCGTACTAATACTTGCAAAACTTTTGCAGGTGTGTGTACATTAACTCACCAAAGTTTCATCGCAATCGGATCAGCTTAGGAACGCATAGGGGACAAACAAAGAAACATTTATTTTTATACAATTATAGAGATAATGAAGTAAGAAACGAGTTCACGAATTATAATGAGAGAAGAAAAAGGACATAAGTCACGGCGTAGGTGTATTGTAGATTAAAGGTACATATCTAATTTTGATAAGTAGTGAAAGGAAAAACCAAAAAACCTTCTACTTTGTTACTTTATATCACTTTATAGATATAAATTATAGCAGTTTTTTTACATTTATGGTATTTACCATTCAGACACCAGTTGCCATATTATGTTTATAAATAATTTATTAATGAGAAACTAGTCCGAGTTAATTATAAAAGAGCTATTATAGAATACATAATAGGGCATTTCAAAAATATCGAATATTTCTTTATTGTTTCGCAACTAAACTTAAAAGTTTCGTTTAATAATAATGTTAAAATATGAGCTCATAATATTAATGCTAACATGGAGCGCATCGTACTTTCCCATTTCCCATAGGAATAACAAGGGAAAAATTATTATTGCTGCTTGTAAATTTTGTACACAGTTAAACGTTGTACAAAAAAGGTATGCAGACTTTTTTTTCAGGTCTACTCATTCAAAAGTTATTCGTGGGAGAAAGTAAAATTTTTCGTTAATTTAGAAGATTTTCGAATTTCATAGACAAATTCGGAAAAGTGGAAAACATTAATTGGAATTTTAACAGTTGTTAACCAATAGTTGTGAAGAACTTTCCTGTATGACATGTCGTTACGTAGTTACAAAAATGAGAAGGAGAAAAAATATTTTTCCTTTGTTATTCCTATTGGAAATCGGTTAGTGCGATGCGCCGAAAATGTTAAAACTAACATACATTACATACAATAACATACTTTTACAAGCATATTATCATGACTAAACGATACTTTTAAGGTTGGTTCCGATACATAAAAAAAACACTAAATTCAAATAAATAATATTTTCATCATATTAAAACACGAGTCTTGAAGTGCGAAATAATCGTACGTTTAATAATAATTTTTTGTGAAAGAGAATTAATGAAGTCTTTATCATAAAAGGTAACAATAACCCAACAGAGACCTGTAACAAAACAAGCAATATCTAGGCGAACGTAAAACGCTTGTACGAGTAATGTCACGAAACATGCGACAATAAGGAGTGGTCTGGACAGAGGTAGAACAACAAAATTATTACAATGTTAATGAAAGAATAATCACTCTTACTACCTAACCAAGTAGGAACATGGATTTATGCTATCGATTCACTAATATTTGCTATGAATACAATTAAGTTTATGCTTTTTCCTTTTCTTTACAAGTATCCAACAGTTAACAATCGGAGAATACATAATGGTCAGGGTCAGGAAAATATGAAAAATGTAATGATAAAATTTATTTAGGCTAAAAAATTTACATTTGTTTCTTCATAGATTTAGTAACACCATTTCTTTGATAATGACAATACGGACATAATTAATACAACACACATTAAACATGAGATTAGAATAAACTATTACTAATTTCATTTATAACACTACAACTTTGCCAAACAAATGCCGCAATATCGAAAAGGACCTCAGCTTAGCATATGCTATAGTATAATACTATAGCGCTGGATATCAGCCTGGCCTACACTACCATACTAAAGGCCACAGATTAAACCAGATCATGATTATTTTATTTTAATCCACATTACAACTATTATTTGCGATCCTATTTACATTGAAATTTAAATTTATTGATTAATATAAAGTTTTTAAGTCCATGCAAGGATAAATGTCCCAGAAGCGCTATCCATACATGGTACCATTTTCAACGTTGTTGATTAATACACCGATCATGACCAGAACATGCAACTGAGCAAAAATAACCTCGAAAGAGAAGTCAATAGGCAGATTCAGCTTGTTTGGTCGGCATATGGAAAAGTGCGTCGTGTCTTTACCAATATACTATATTCTTTCAAAGCAAAAGTCTTCAACCAGTGAGTCCTACGGTGCAGAGACTTCGACACTTAAGTTGGGGCTAGTCAACAAGTTAAAAGTCACTCGGGAGCTAAGAAAATAGCAATGTTGAGAGTTTCTCTAAGGGTAAAAAAATTCTTACTAAAAGTATACGTCAGAGAACTAAAGTAACCTATATAGTTCAAAAAGTGGGCAAGCTAACGTAGCAGGGGTCACATCTGTCGAAGAAACGACACCCGATGGAGTGTGGAGACGTATTGGAGAGGTGGAGAGGACGCTCTCAGACCAGATGAAGCGACGACTTGCGGAAGACTGCTGAAAGGGACTGGATGCCGAAAGCCGGAAATCGAATTCAATAGTGAACCAGTAGAGGACCGATATGGGCTGAATTAGTTGACAAAGGGTATATCAAACTGATAGCGGGATCTATGTTAGTGCAAAAATATTTATAAAATAAATTATAAGCTTTTCGAAAAATGTATAATACAAACTACCAAGTACAAAATTGAAATATAAATATAATGCAAACATATGAACATAAAAATAATCAAACATTTATATTAATTAGTTATATGTACATATAATATACGCAATAAAAGATGATGTATAATTACTATATTATTGCCTTGTACATGTACGTTTAGCAGAAATATTTTCTGCCTGAAATTAAGCCTCCATCAAGACTATTTGAAGAGATCAAATTTCTTTCATTGAGAACAAAAGAACTCAGACGACAGAGGTTTGCTTTGTTCTACCAAAGTGGAAATTTATGAAAAAAAGTGGTGGGTGCAAACCGTCTCGACGTCCGCGTCGTCGCGTCGTAGGGTGTCTCGCCGAAACGTTTGTTCAGTCTAATCGAAAATGTTCGAAGATTAATTCAATACTTGGTTAATGGGTGGGTGTGCCCACAAGTGTCTGGACTTCGGAAGCCATTGACCGATCAGCTATTGAACTTCTATAATTAAAAAAAACATATAACTTAATATAGTAACATAACATTGCTTTTTCTTAATGATTGTTTTTTGTTTGCTTGTTTGAACGCACTGGATATACCTGTCAGATTTGAAAATTATTTTTTCATAGCTTATTTATTGAGGAAGTTTACAGATTAAATAACCTCACGATATCACCCTAAAGAGCGGAGCAGTAACCATGGATGTAAAGCAATCTGGAAAGTACGGTATCTGAGAACAACAATAGGCTTCACGTGTGCGTTGGCGCGGGCGCGGGCGGCGCGGTGGAAAGTTGATCGAATTTTTCACATGGGTAAAACGGTGGGGCACAGCTAGTATGAAATAAATGAACAATGATTATGATATGTTAATTCTAAAAGGTAGAATCATTGCGGTTTACAGATAAAATGTTATTAGTAAACGGAATAAATATACTTACACCACATCGTTCTATATTCGTGTAGACATTTTTGACCTAGTTTGCGAAACACATTATTACGAGATTAAAACGAGGCATGACTGGAGGTAACTAAACTACGATGCGTCGAGACAGTCGAATTGTTACGTCCTTGTTTGCGGTTATCAGTGGAATTTGGAGCACTTTATGATAATTTTTTTGTAAATATTTTTTTATAAAATAATTTCACCTGATGTTAACTGACTGTGGAGGCAAATATGTTAATTTCTAACACGTTATCATAGAATTGGAACTGACTTTTAAGTGTAGATGCTGGAACACATTAATATGTGCCTGGAGGCAGACTTTCTACTAGATGATCACATCACCAAATTGGGTAAGTAACACAATAAGGATATAGGGAACGGAATTCTAAATTGATTTGATATAATTCCCCATCTTTCTTCTTCTTCGTTTTCTATATAAAAATCGATGTTTGTTATGTATGTTCGTTATGGATTCCAAAACGGCTGGAGCGATTTTGATGAAATTTTCAGACAATCTTCGTATTTGCCCAGCAAGTGATCCTGTAAAGTCTAGTAGCGATCGGCTCAATGTTCTCTATGGAGTCAATCGACCACCGGTTCGGAAAATATCCCAGTCATCGAGAAGCGCTTGCCTTGAACATTTACTTGTGTTTCTCGAGTTGCTTATACAGTATCTGGCATATTTATGAAGTAAAATTCAGCACTCAAACGTGTAATCGCAACGAAGATCCGGCATAGACTGTTATTGAGAGTGTATGCACTCCAACGCGTGTTTCAAACAATGTGGTTGAGGCGTCGACTCTAGTACATAATACCTCAATAATATGTAGTATTAAAATTAAGTCGGTCATATACAAAATTCAGCTTATCCAAGTTTTCGCGAACATTAAATTGTCAAAGATGCATTGGGAGAAAAAGTCACGGATAGTCATATCGGCTTACAAAAACCTCTAAGTGGATAAAGCCTTCTAAACATCATTGACTAATACAGATCCAAGAATCAAACTATTAACTCAAAAACAAGTACGGTATAATTTATTCAATAAAAACCGGTACATAGAAGCGATGTTTAGCGACAAGGCATGGTTAAAGCGTCCGCGTGTCCTTGTTGGACATCCACGAAGCCATTACAAAAAAAATAATGCCTACAAATTAAATGGCGAGATAACATAACTGCGCAATAAAATAATACTACGTTCTTGTCGCGCAATACAAATGTAACATTTTTATTATTGTTTTGCTAAATAAATCTTTTGTTATCATCGTAACGTCACGTAGTTTACCGCAAAACACCTTGATTGCAACTTGCTATAATATCTATTATTTGTGAATATATAACACCTTGTATTAGAATCTAGTAAGATACTTACAGCCTCTTCAATTATTCTCTTTATAGTATACTAGCTATGCCCGCGGTTCTCTCTTGTAGACTACACAATTATTGTTTATGAAGGTATCGGGATAATTTTTGATTTAGATAAGTATCCAAATATTAAGGAGTAAAACAATTTTTTTTATCTAAATCTATCTAGTGGGTACTTTTTGAGTGATGCGGACACAAAGGCAAACATCAATTATTTTTTATAGTTTTATTTAAAGTATTTTATAGATAATAGTTTTCCAAAAGAGGATTTACGTGGTACTTCTTTGTTTATTCAAAAGACAGATCAGTAAATTACTAGCAATTTATTTATATTACATTTTTAAGTAATACCACATTAAATTAACAATTCTCAGCATACACACAATCTAAGTGGCCTAACTCAACATGTGAAAATATATATGAGATATTATTATGTATTATTATTATTCAAAGATAATTTTATGATCCTTTAACACGTTTAAAATAGACGGAAAAGTCATCCTGTTTTATAAAGTGGTCCATGCGGGCATACCGATAATAAATAAAAACTTTAGATACATCAAAGTTCATAAACCTTTTCCCTGTTTTAATGTTGCTAATCTCACACTCAACGTAGTCAATTTTTTTTTGGGTGCAAACCAAGCATTCGGCCCTCTTGATGGTAAGCGGCTACCGCAGCCTATAGACGCTTGTCCATACATACCAAGGAATCCAATACCCCGCTGTTGACCTTGAAGCCCCTTACCTCAGTGATATATTCGATGACACTTGTCATGTGCAGTGTAGACTGAGTCTAATCCACATTTATACATATTAGAAATGCGAAAGTTATTGTGTATGTTTGTTTTTTACTTTCACGACTAAGCCTCCGAAAAGATCACAATAAATTGTAACATAGGGGTTTTAGCGGGATCTCAAACTGTCATGTAGTGGTTTTTGTTTTTCAGTGTTGTTTGGCGCTATATTGTGTAACACAGGTGGCATTTTGCTTAATAAAGCTTGTTTATTGTGAACAAAGAGAGCCACCATCTTACTAGAATTCTGAAATCATCATAGGACAGGACACTATATTCATTCGATAATGCCAGTAATTTGTTTCAATAAAGAAAACTAGTTGCCAAGTTAGGAAGAAGAAGAAATGTAACGTATGTATAGCCGGAGACCTGAGGACATAGTACGAGAAAAATACAGACAAAGTCGCGGGAAGATGTTAGCACTTAAGTACGTAACATAGGTCACGAGTCACGACAAAGATAAAAGATGATTGACGTAGGCACCTACGTTAGACGAATACCTACACGTGTTAAAGATGTTTATTGTTTGTATTTATTTAATGTACTGCCTGTTGTACCCTAACGTTTATTTATTGTTAACCTTTTACAGACATTAATTTATAGTTTTCGTTTCTTTTACAAACTTAATATACAATAACAATATCAATACGCACATTTATGCCCAAAATATAATTATCAAAATTTAGATTTACGTGTAAACAAAACTATTTTTTTGTTGCTGCGCTGTTTAAATTAGCTGGCTCTTAATAAGTCAAGTTAGAAATAAGGATATTACTAATTATCTCTTTGTGTAAAATGAAACTAAGTATGTAATTCATTTATTTTTGTAATTATACTTATTCTACTAACAATTTTTTTTTATTATTATTAATTAATATTATAAAGGCGAAAGTTTGTGACTGTGTTTATTTATATGTTTGTTACTTCTTCACGCTCAAACGTCTAGACCAATTTTGATAAAATTGGGTATGGAATTAGCCGACATCCTGGATTAACACATAGGTTACTTTTAAGGTTTTTGAAGATGTCTTTTAAATTACACGCGGGCGATACCGCGGGGCACCGATAGTAGAAAATAAACTTTAAATTAACGTTTTAATAAAACGATTCCCATTAATTGATTTCAGTCGATTTAAAACACTTGGAATTCCATCATTGAAAAAAAACTATTAATATCAATTGAATTCATAATGAGATGGAATATATATGTCGATATTAATAGCTTTGTATATAGTTGTATATGCTCATTAAAAGTAAATAAAATACAGGTGGGCACAGAGTGTTGTAACTTTGCATTAAATAATTAATATTTTCGAATATCGTAACAATTTCGCACTACGCGTGAACAAGCCAACAAGGACACTACTATTTCTGTGTCACGTTGTAATGCGCGGGAACTTTACGCTTTTGTTCTCCATTTTTATTTAATTGTTGTTTTTTAGTTCGCGTTGGAATCTACTTCGAATGTGCGTGTTTATCTTTAAATAAATGTTAACTAAATGCACCCGATGATAACTGAAGGGTCGCGAATTTCAATTTCTGTACCTACAATAAATAAGGCGTTCCGAGTGATGAGTTTACTTCATGTGTGAGAATCAAACAAATGTTTATTAACATTCATGAAGAAATATTAAGAAAAACTTAAAATATTTCTTAAAAAATACGACAAATATCACCTACTCCTTTGTTTATATTCTTCAAAACATTTTTTATTTCCAATGTTCTAAAATAATACATAAATTATAATCGGGAGTTTCGTGTTCATTTAAAAAACATATGGTTTTTGTTGACGGAAACATCATGTAGCTACTCGCAATTCGCATGTATTTCGGTATCTACAGTGGATCCGCGCATATTGTGAAATAGGAGCAATAAGGTCATGGTCACAGTATAGCAAAATTTAGTCCATGATGTCATGTTATCATGATAAAATAATTAATCGGGTTCCTTTATTATATTGTTATTGTGACAAAGAAAATGTTAATTTAAATCGTAAAACCAAAGAAAGGATATTATATACCTGTGTGGTACGTACGTATCATAACGATTTTTCTATACTAACTTCATTATTTAAATGGTTATAATATATGATATACGTAATAATTATATGAGGTTGTACTAATATACTACGTCACTTTATTTGGAGGATTAAGCGTATTTAAAAAATCAAGTGAATGCTAATGAATCGTAAGGCAGATAAAAAAATAAATAAACAAACGAGTGTATATAACAGAGCACTTTTATTTTCAATGATCTCTAATTATGTTATAAAAGAACTGATTTATGACAACTAGTTAGGATATCATAAAACTAGTTTTCTGCTAAATAATGTATTAATGTAACTTATTAATTATTTTTTTCATGAAGTTATGCGTTTTAATCTAGTTATAATTACGAAAAAAAAGGAACAAAAATAAAATTACCACACACAAATTTTAAAGAAGTATACACTTAAAACAATTTCTTTTTTAAAATTAAAGACTAACCTTGTATGGAAAGGCACGATAAACAAAGGTAAATATTATCTCACTGTAATTTGGAGACTTATAGCACACATTCACATGGATTTTTGTGGTTTTGAACGATGTCAGCTGATCACATTTTTTAAAATCCCTTTACCATTTAATCCCATACGATCGTCCACACACACTGAAAATGACACGAGAATGTTTACATCAATACGTTGCACAGTGGCACAGACGCAATGCCTGTTTCCACTCACACGAACAAACCTTTGTGAGCAATCAGCAAATAGCAATGTGAGCAAAATGGAAACTGGGAGTGGGAAATATCGACTGCCTGTAGTGGGGATGGCGGAGGTCAATGACGTTGCATGAGCAATGGCGTTAGGGAGAGAGAGGGATATATACAATCTCTATAAAAAACGCTGAGAAGGCAATACAACAAATGGATACTACTCGAGATTGAACATAAATAAAAAGAGTTTGTGTGAAAACCTAGGTTGTGATCATAAATAAATAAATATTAATACATTAAATCGGGAAAAATAAGGATATTTTCATTAATGATAAATATAACCGAAAGATATTTACTAACCTATAATTTTCACATTAATATTTTTCCAATCGGAACCTTTATTATTATTTGGTAAATATATGTACTTTTTACATTTTCTATTTTTGCGCTTGAAATAAAAATCTCTCATTAGTTTGACATGAACATGTTTGTATTTCTTTTTAAATTACTATGCCTACCAGTATGTGTTATAGTGTTGTTCAAGTCTTTGTTTATACATCATAATATAGTATATAATATAGGCTGTGGTAGCCAATGAAATAATTAATAGTAAAATAACGCACATTTAGGAATAAAAAATAATATTCTCGCTAAAACCCTTGTTAACTCATTGATTTACGCATTAATCTTTGATTATATGACTTGTATATTTTAAAGGCAGAGTGGCGAATGAGGCGCCACATCACGTCGGGGTCACCAGTTTGGTGTGTTCAATAATAACGCTAGTCAGTAGGGCCTTAGCACATGTACTTTATAATATTATAATACAAGTTTTTAGTACAAAACGTGTCGTGAAACCAACCGTCTGATTTTCATCTGTCTCTCTGATATGTCATCACTTAAGTACTTTTTAATATTAATGATTAGAAACAACCAGTACAAAAATAGTGGCGAATGAGGCGCCACAGCAGTAATATAAATATAAATGTCAATGGGTATTAACTATAGGTCCGTAGGGTTAAAATAATAAATTAATAACCTATAGTGGAAAACAAGATATGAAAAAATAATTTTGAATAGTACTATATGGTACTTATTCATATGTGAAATGGCAATATTAAGCAAATTATTTGAAGTAGGTACCACAATGGACATATTATACGTAACATAGTAGAAATAACAAGATTTTTAAAAGTTATAACGGTTTTATGGAACTATTTCATAAAACTTGTAAGCTTTTATTAAACATAGGTTTAAACTTGTACGGTTACGTACCTACATTATGTCGCAATACAAACACCTAAAACCTACGTATATCTGCGATTCAGCATATTAAATTAGAATCGTATGATATTTAAAATTTATTTTGTATGTTTCATTTGCAAAATATTATAACAATAAACAAGTTTACATAACTAAAATAAAAAATAAATACCTACTTAATATGAAATTAAATTTTGATATTATCATAATATATTTTATTTCACAATACAATTTTCTCTTTGCTTCTTTTAAATTCAATTTGATTTTTTATCAAAAGTTATGTTTTCTACAAACAATAATAAATTTTAAATCATGGACGTATAAAAATGTTAATACAACAAAGCATAAAAAGCTGTCGACGAAAACTCTTCTTTAGGGAGGGTACAGTTATGGTGAACTATCTTCACAGAATAGACCACCATAAATGAGGGACAAGTTGAAGAAGTTTCCAGCTGTAAGCGGCAAATTACAATTCAAAAAATCACTAAAATGGCGCTAGCGTAATTAAGAGGAAAATATACTTTTTCGTGATTTTATAGTTTTTACGTAAAACTTTAAAATAATAATTGATTAATAATGAAAAAGTTTGTGGAATGAAAAGGTGTACATCCAAGTCGGTGAAAAATAATAACGCTTTTCGACGGATACTTTTTCATATATACATACGTTCTTCAGGCCTCTACCGCCATACCTACCCTTCTATTGTGTACTCAGTAATAGTTAATTGTAGTGGAATGTCATAATATTTGTATTGGTTGTAATTTTTTAGAATATAACTATCATAATATTTTATTATTATCTAAATCCAAATAAACAATATAAATCACTATTTTCACTTAAGTTAATTCAGTTTAAACGAATTCATTAAAAACATTGCAAGAATTATAGTGGAAATAAAAACAATTTTTCAGTTTTCGCTACTCTTCTGTGGCTACGCCACATCTCTAATATTCTAGCAAGAATCAAGATTTGACTTTCCTGATGGATTATTTTACATTCCAAGTATACCTAGATAGGTGTTTTTTGTAAGACACTGCGCCAAGCTCGGTCGCCCAGTTATTGCATATTAAAGCATATACGATACCTATAACGAATCTCAAAAACTCGCCAGATAGTTCTGACTAGGGAGCCACCGAGCCACCATCTTGCCAGAAGACTCCAGTTTGTATTTGAATTTTTTTTACGAAGGCTTAAAAACATTGACACTGGCAAGTGTTTTTGCAGCGCCAAAACAAAAAGAAGAAGACATTCCTGATATGTCAAAGACAAATATTATTTGTAATAGTGTCGTCACCTAGTGTTGAAAAACATCGATTGTTTGCAAATTTGATATCAATCGTTTTATAAAACAAACTATCAATTAATTAATTGACTATTAATTATTTCTTAGTATGAAATGTATGCCAGCCCGTCGAGCGACGACAGATAAAAAATGTATGCAGTTCACACGCTATAGAAGTGAATCCTTCAGAAAACATGAAACACATTATCATATTACATTATCATTACGCATATTGTATTTTATCTAATTCTCTCGCAGGCTAAATACTATAGTTGGACGTGTTCGTCTCTTTTTAGTATCGCTTTTTCGTTTCATCGCTTTTCAAATTACTACTAATGCTTACAGTTGAAAACAAAGCTCATTCGGTGGTATTTGCACAAATCTTTGTAGTAATCATAAAATGCAAACAACAATGCATAAAAACGGACACCTAAGGAAATTTACGTTCTAACTTCGATTTCAGTTAATTGGATTTAATTGTTTGACGTAGACTGTATAATTATAATCGTGTAAAATAATATCCGTGAATTGAAATATGGCAATTTTTTAAATTAATTTTCCATTATTAATTATTGTATGCCAGATGCCACTTATAAACAAATAATAGATAAGATTTTGAACACAGACTTAGAGGATGATAATATTGTAATTTTAACAAGGAACAGTTTAGATATTAAAAATAATGATTTAATGAAGTCAACTGATAAACTGTTAAATTTAGATGTGGGGAAAATCATGTTGTGTGCTTTTCCATCATTATCCCTACCAGATGAAAATAATAATATATATGTGTTAAACAATATAAACTCAGGGAAGAATGTTCCTTCCCCTTAAATATAGACGAGATATAGCTACATTGATAGCATGTAATATAAATAGGTTAAGTGACTTAGCAGTGTCATATACTGCATACTGTGACTAACGTTACTGCTAATAATAATAATATTTTTATAAACCAAGGAATATGATAAAGGGGAAGTACTATATTACAATATACCATCAAAGCATTAAACGTTTCTCCGGCAAAATATTAGACTTAGAGTTATTATTAGAAAGAGAAAGACTAGATATATTATGTTTTACAGAAACTTGGCTTAAACCTGATAAGATGTTATTTGCTGTACAACACTTTACAGTTGCTAGTATTTGTAATCGGATGACCACTGTCGGTGGTGGTTGTATAATATTATTAAAAGATAATTTAAAATTTAAAGACCGAAAAGATATATATGTAGTCTCTCAATAGACCATGTTTGTGAAGTAGCTTGTACAGAGAAGGAAGAATTTATTATATTATGTGTGTATAGACCTCCAGCGTCGAAAATTTTACATTTCTATGAAACCATGGAGGAAATTTTAATGAAAATATGTAATACAAATAAGTCTGTTTTAGTCTGCGGTGTTAATATAGAAATATAGGGTTCATCACCAGAAGTCACTATGTTCACGTCGTTATTTGGATCATTTAATCTGTATCCGCTTTTTAAACAGCCAACCAGAAGCACGGCCCATACTGCGTCGTGCATTGACAACCGTTAGTAATAGTATTGTTACTGGGATAGGATCAGACCATAAAGCACAGCTTGTTAAAATAAATTGTAAGACACGTAGCGAAGCTTGTAAGAAATTGGCTAGAGTTATATCAAAAAGTAGATTAGATCGCTTAAATCATAATGTCAATTTGAAATAAAATTATCCTCGGCCAATTTTAATAGTATTGATCCCAATTTCAATTACGATTACTTATTTAATATTATACGTAATGAATTTACTAAAAATTGCCCACCGAAGATTATTAGTGTTCAGGAAAAAATGTTATTCAATGATTGGACAACCAAAGGAATTAAAAAAAGTAGAGACCATTTGTATGATTTATATTTCAGAAATCGATGACAACAAACGAGGCTTTCATACTTATGTTAGGAATTATTAAAAATTATTTAAACGTGTTTGTGTGGCTGCCAAGGCGAAATTTTTAAGTAACAAAGTGCTTGTATCACTAATATGTCGAAGACTGTTTGGGACATAATAAATAAGGAAATGGGCAAAAATAGGAAAAAAGACGATTTGGTAAATCTAACTGTCGAAGGAGTAGGTACACATCTCAAACAGTTCAGAGGTAGCAACTGTTTTTCAGTATTACTTCACAAATATACTACCAGAGGTAACAAAAAATATTACATCATCACCTAGTGGTGCATCATCACTTTTAAAAAATTTGAGTACACCTTTAAATTCAAAATTGAATTTTACATCTATTAGTGCAGGTGAAATAATAAGAGTTTTTAAGCAATTAAACTTAAAACATACTGGAGACATTTGGGGAATGGTAGTTCAGTCTTTAATTATTATCTAATATTTCGCCATATCTGGCTCATATATCAACTGGCGCATATATCTGGCGTAACAGTCAATTCGGGCTGTGCATATGGAATAAGGACTTCCCTTATGTACCGGTGTGCATTTATTTAATTTCTATGAAAAGTAACTCCGTACGCTCTGTCGAATTAATTGTTGCCTAATACATAACGGAGCACCCGCCATATGGAGTGATTTCTTCGAAACACACTTCCGCATAGCGTTCCCGTGATCTGTGCAGCACTCACAATACTTTGTTCAAGTCTTCCAGAGTCCATGAAGCACAGTTTCGAGCAAAGTTAAGTCGAGGAACACGGTGTTCACTGAGTAATTCAGGGCCCTGGGACGTCCGGTAACCACTGTTATTGGCAGCCAAAAGCCTCCTCCTGGCCGTCCACAAGCAAACTTCTACTCCTCTTACATCTTCAAGGCTCTTCTTTAGGGCCACACTTGATACCTTAAAGTTTTAAAATTGTAGTAATCAGCAAAAAACAGTTTTAGCAGTTCACGTCATCAGTAAAGCAGTTTTACAATAATCATTATTTTTCTTTTGCTAATTTAAAAATTTTAATTTGGAACGTAAGGAATCATGCCAGTATGCTTCAAATAACATGCCAATACATCTTCAAATCAATAAAACAGCTTTCATGTAATATTAATTAAAATAGAGAAAGAAATCTAAAGAGCCCGATTTTTTTTGCAAAAGGGTTTACTTTTCTTTGGGAATAAACAATCAATTGCTTTATTTCCAACTATCGATTATTCATAAGTATAAATGACAATCGACTATCCATTAATTGATATTTTACATTTTAGCAACATTATCGTCAGTGTCAGCCATTCGTCACTGTAATTCATCCAGTAGAGGTGAAATTTAACAGGTAAAATACGATACCTGTTACTCCTGTTCCTGTTCCAGAGATATAATAGCTTCAGTAACCTGTTCAAAAATAATAGCCTGTTACGCTTTAGTAGGAATATAATATGTAGTAACACTTGTAACCATAGTTAGGTATATATCGGTGTATATGCACTATCGACCTAACGTTTAATAAAATAACTTATAACTCAAGCAATCAATCAATACATCAATCAATCCATCAATCATTCAATCTATTCATCAATCAATCCATCGACACCAGTCCATCAATCGATCTATTAATCAATCCAGTAATCCAACAATCAATTATTGAACAGCCTGTTCATTTTAAAGGTAACAGTTACAAGCTGTTGCTCAGTAACACTTGTTTTTTCGTGCCTGTTCCGATAAATGCGCCCCACTAGTATGTGGAACAGCCTAGTATTTAGTAACAACTTTTTCTGTTATTACAGTGCCAAACTGTAACTAGTAAATACCTGTTATTTTAACCTGTTCCGATATATACGACTCACTCCTACCGGTACCGTCCAGTGTTGTTAATGTTGTTAATAAAAAAAGTATACAATAAAAATATATATATTTTGTTTTCTTGTCTTATCAAGTTTCTAGATAAAGATAAAATAAGGTGCTACGTAATAATAAAATATGAATCTTGTTACAAATATTTATTACGATATTTCACTAGTGAGTGCATTTAATCTCGACTGCAACTGATCGTGTTTATTACTTGAAGGAAAAATTGGTAAAAATAAACGATAAGCCACTGGTGTTGTGTAGTATTATTATTTGCGATTTTTTTCAGAAATCTTTGGTTTCATTTAAAGGAGAAGCCTAGGGAGTGCTTAAGGTTAGATTTTCTATGTTTTTGGAATTTTCAATTTTCATTCATTTTCCAAAATTAAGTAGATTTACTTATCAAGGTAGTTGAGTGGAAGAATATTTAAAATAGTTTTAATCAATATGTACTAAACTAGGTCCTAATTATTAAGAAACTACTCGTTTTTATAACTCTTCATCTACATATATATTTTTTATATTTGTATTATTATGGTCCTACAATGAAAGAATTTCGCTAGCTTTAGTCTTGCCGAGTCAGGTCATCCAGGAAAACTACTTTAAAATTAAACACAAACCTAAAGTTCAATTTGAAAGAGCTTAGTAATAATTACTTTTGCATTTTTTCAGTCTATTGTAATCCAAGATCATTTTATTGTCTGTTTTCTTTTTCCCATATTATATTGCATATTGTAATGCCAGGTAAATAATATGTGTTAAAATAAATATTGTAATTTTACTAAAATGTCAAATAACTAAGTGTTTGTGTGTGTGAATCATTCATTATATTTTATTTATTTTATTGAACAAACAAGTAGGTAAGTGATTTGTCATGTTGAATGATGTAGTGTTTGCTTGTTTTCTGATTTTCTTCAGTCTCTTATGTTGCATAGTTAATATCAGTATATATGCTTCTTATAAGGTAAATAACTATTTGTATATATCTACTTACAAACTTACTTATTATTTCCTTTTTAAACATTAATTTTGAGAGGTGGGGTAATGAGAAATTTCTTACAAGATTTCTCTATACTTGAGGCAGTCCAACCCTACAGAAGAGCGCAGCCAAATAACCTTGAGTTGTATTTGTGTTCCTGTGGTGAATAGGGTTTCCAAAGCTCCTTGGGGTAGGGGGTTGGAGGTCGGCAATGCACTAGTGAAACCAATGGTATTACAAGCACCCATAGGCTTGCCGCTTGCCATCAGCTGGACCATATGCTTGTTTGCCACCTTTATAGTATAATAAAATAATCAAATATAAGTACACATTGTAAAAATGAACTCAGTAGTAAAATAAATATGTGCACATCTAAGCTACTGCTTAATAGTTGAATATAAAATAAACAGATAAAAAACAACATAGTTGATAACTGTATTCTTATACAATCATTGTCTTTGTAAGATTATTCTGTGGTTGTGAAATAGTTTATTTATTTAAAGGCAAGATGCTACAGAAATTGTCATTCAGTGGTTTGAGATTAGTGGGAGCAGTGTGTGCCGTTCCGAAGTTGGGTGTACCTGTTAGAATGATGTCTATTGTTGCTGACAGACACTCCAATTTCTTTTTTAGGCAGGTAAGTGATTTATTTTAAAGTACACAACAGATAACCTTTGTGGCCAACATCATATCGGTTGAAAAATTCAATGTTGAGCATATCTCTTACTTTTATAATATTACTTGAGGTGTGTAACAAGCAAACACACCATTGTCAACTTTAAAAAAAAAACATTGATAGTTTTACTCATTTTTAAGCAATGTTTTGGATTAATATTAGGTATATCAATTTATTTCTATCACTAGTATTTATCTTTTATTTGACCAGTCACTGAAAATCATTTTATTAATAAAATGCTGTGACATTTAAATATTAAATATTTCTTGTTTTGCCTGCTTCTCATGAACAGTAGTGCATTTGCTTTTATACCCCTCAATTGAATAAAGGAGATTATGAGGATAAATGGTTTCGCTTCCTTAGTAAATTTTAATTAAATACACCAACCAAATCAAGCTTTTTTCTTTTCTTTTTCATAATCGTATTATGGTTGTTTTTAATTCTTTGCAGTTATTTGACCCAGTGAGTTGTACTTACACATACTTGTTGGGTGATACACAAACATCTGAAGCTGTTCTCATAGACCCAGTGTTGGAACATGCTGAGAGGGATGCTGTTCTTATCAAAGATCTTGGGTTCAAGTTGATTTATGCATGTAAGTACATTGTGTACTAACAGAATTTATAATCTATGTCCAATGGCATAATGTTAAGATTGAGAATGAGAGTGGTTGCTATTTTTAGTTACATAAATATGGTTTTTGAAGTGGTGACAGTTTAATTGTTGAGATTTGTGAGTAATCTTGTTTTTTTTTTTAAATTCTTATTTGGATGACAATATGTTTAGTTTGTGGTTCACTAGTATTGTAGTGACTAGTGACTCAGAAAGTCGACATCCGCATCTGTCTTGTGTGTCTTTGTACTTGTTCTAAACCACACAACGGATTTTGATACTGTTTTCACTATCATTTAGTGTATTTCTCACTAAAGGTTTGTATGTACAATATTGTAATTATGTTTTTGTATAGAAGATAAAATTCAATGTTTTGTGATCAAGTGGCTAAATGGCGATTTTCAGGTGCTTACATGATTTACTAGGTACATATAAAAAAGAGTGTTTTTTCAAAAAATCTATGGAAAGTCCGCAATGGCATTATGTCTATCTCCTAAGGTTGACTCACAGTTAATATTTAAATGAATACCGTAGAAGATATCACAGATTTTAAATTACACGTAACCAAAAATATGACGCTATCAAACGGCTGGCCGGCGCATGCTGTCGTCTCGTCACCCGCTCTTCTTCCTATTTATCAATCACATGTCGCGAGTTAAGCGCACTTTTCGTAAAGATGTACTATCAATACTAAAGCTATGAAATGTAAAACTATTGAACATGGTTATTTTAACCATGAAAGACACCACACTAGTTAAATGCACCCGTACAAAGCCAGTACCCGGTATGAAATATAAATAAGTATAAACTATGGTAAATAGTAGGTAGATATTTAATAGATTCGTTTTTGTAGATAGTTCTTGAATAATACTGTATTTAATGTCTGTTGTACTGTTTATTTAAATGTATAGAAAAGTAACTGTGTTTTATTTTAGTGAACACGCATATGCACGCGGATCACATCACTGGCACAGGCAAACTGAAGTCCCTATTGCCTGGTACTAAGAGCGTGATAGGCAAAGCATCAGGGGCACAGGCTGATGTCCACCTCCTGGACGGTGATTTAGTGAAGTTCGGAGGTCATGAACTTCTAGCCACCACTACCCCGGGTCATACGAACGGGTGTCTTACTTACGTATGCCATGAACAGGTTAGTGTGAATGTTTATAACTTTTGAAATCAACTGCTGATGTGTTAGTTTATTTACCGCAGCGGAGTCATTTCAGACTAGTTCGAAAGATAGTGATATGTGATGAATCAAAAGTTCGAACTCTTTGTATAAATGTACCACCATTAATCCACCTTATTTTGAACTCCACTATAACTTATAAAGAAAGTTTCATGATATGTAACAATAAAAGTATATCTCACAGTAAGGGTTGGAAAATGATTATTAAAAATGTTGATGAGTGTAAAGTATTAATTTTTATTTTTTCTCCCTGAACTTGTATGAGTTGCATATCCAGGAAAAAAAAAGAAAACCAGTGAACTGTTTCTCATTGAATGTAGTGTGATTAAGTAGTAGTCAAGTGTTCAATTAACAAATATGTATATGCTGTGATTTATATACTTCTGTAATTTACCTACTGTGGATTATGTAAAAGGTACCACCTGTTTTTGTTTTAGGCATTTTTTATTTTAACATTTTTTGACCAAATACTCTCAAAAATTTTGTCGTTTTAAGAAACGATTCAGAATACAATGTAAAAATACTAGTGTTGAAGTTGTTTATAAAAAGGATTTTTACCTTCGTTGATAATAAGTATATCAGACTAGTTGTGCCCCACAATTCCACCCGTGTATTCAAACGACTCTCTACCGCGCCGACGCTAACGCACTCGTTCTCACTTCCCGTAGTTGCCTACAGCTATCCAGATTGCTTTACGTTCATGGCTACTGCTCTGTTCCATAAGGTCGTAGCGTGAAGTTATACAGCCTATATAACCTTCCTTATTAGACAGGGTATTAAAATGCAAAAAATAATTAATCTGGCTAAATTAAACAATCTAATATGCTTAAATATTAATACTAGCTGGTGCTCGCGACTACGTCTGCGTATTATTCGATATACGCAGATTGATCTCGAAACACGACAAACCAAAAAAAAACATAGATTGGTATTATATTTGTAGGATAACAGTGGTTAATTTATGATTTCACCAGGATAAAAAAATACTCTATGTATTATTCCAGGTTATAGACTATCTGTGTGCTAAATTTCATCGAAAACCGTTCAGTCGTTTTTACGTGATTGAGTAACAAACATACAAAATTTCACATTTATTATATTTGTAGGATACCACTGGTTAAGCTATAACTGTTACTGGGATAAAAGTTACCCTATGTATTATTCCAGGTCATTGACTATCTGCGTGCTAAATTTCATTCAAATCCGTTCTGCCGTTTTCGCGTGACTGAGTAAGAAACATACAAACTTTCACATTTATTATATTTTTAGGATAACACTGGTTAAGCTAAAACTGTTACCGGGATAAAAAGTAACCCATGTGTTATTCCAGGTCATAGACTATCTGTCTGCTAAATTTCATTAAAATCCGTTCAGCCGTTTTCGCGTGATTGATTAAAAAACATGAAAACTTTGCATTTATTATATTTGTAGGTTAACACTCGTTAAACTATGACTTTTACCAGGATAAAAAGTACCCTATGTGTTATTCCAGGTCATAGACTATCTGTGTGCTAAATTTCATTCAAATCCGTTCAGCCGTTTTTGCGTGATTGAGTAACAAACATCAGTAATATTAGTACAGATTAATTACTAATTATATCAGATTAAGATAACGTATCTAAAAAAAAACAAACAAAAACAATATTAATGGTACATGGTCACATCGGTTTGTTATCAAATGTTATGTTTATAAATAATATTTTTTAATTGTTAATGTGTTATACTGTTTTGGTTTTTGATCAATGTTCTTTTGGCAAGCCTATTCTAATTATTGAAGAAAAACAAAAGCTGCTTTTCGGGCCAACATTACAGTCCCTAGATTGAATAGCCGCCATTTTCCAATGAATGGACAGCCATTGTTAAAAGTGAGGAATGGTTTCATATATTAAAGTTTGTACAATCATTGGTAATCATTGTCAGCCTTTGTTTTTTTTTTACATGTGCTCCTTTTTTGCAACTTATTTTGAGTAGAACACAACCGAAATAACAAAAAAATATAGCGTAAAACGGGAAGTTCGAGAAAATATCGTGATGAAAATCTTATGATGATGACAAGGCCCTGCTTTAAGTTAAATACCATAGCCTATGGTCGTTTTAACACCACAGAGGCATCACTAGCGCGTTGCCAATCTGGAATCCCCCATTCACAAAGAGCTCTGAAAATCCTACTTATCGCAGGAACTCTACACAAGGTATTTGGGTGCGATCTTCTGCCTTCTACTTCTGTATTTCATCAGTCCGGCTGCTTTAAGTAGAGAGAAATCTCCAAAGAAATTCTTTCTTCTGTAATGCCATCTTCATCCGCGTGATTAATGTCAGATATGATTTTGATCTAATAATTCCTATTTTCAGGGTATAGCATTTACGGGAGACACTTTACTCATCAGAGGGTGCGGTCGCACCGATTTTCAGGAAGGAAACCCTGAGACTCTATATAATTCAGTATATAACAAAATATACACTTTACCTGACAATTACACAATATATCCGGCCCATGACTACAAGGGGCAAACCGCGACCACAGTTGGCGAGGAAAAGAAATATAACCCGAGACTAACTAAACCATTAGACGAATTTATTAAAATCATGGATAATTTGAATTTGCCGTACCCAAAAATGATTGGTGAGAAAAAACTTTTTTTTAATTAGTGTTTTCTGTCTATGTAAGCAATTTTGTCATTGGCAAGTGTAACAGATACACGTTTTAGAGTTTGGTTGCCAGATGTTCGTTTTTTGTAGAATAACCTAAACACAAAACACATAATGACACAAAACAGTCACAAAACACATAGTATTTTGTTCTGAGATCTGCAGGAAAAATGAAATATTAATTATGTTCAACATATAAAATGGAAAGCATAACTATATAGACAAGAACAAAAGACATTACAATTTTATATTATTAAATATAATTTATATAATTGAAATATAAAGACAGTAAATATTTCAATAAAAGTAAAATTAGTAGGACGAGGAATATTATTATAAGAGATGCCAAATAACCTCGAGAGAAAGGGTGAGAGAATCCTAATGTTTTCTCTTTTTGGGCACTTGCTATTACTGTAAAATATCGGTTTCGTTTTGCACCAATGTTGGTGTAAAAAAATTGCAATGGTGGGCGTATTTTAATTAATTACAACAATTCGTACTAATCAAAGGTCACGTGAATGTACAGGTTCTCGTATAATATTCTCAATTTTTAAATTGCTCATAGTTGAATAGTTTAAAAGAAATAGAACACTTTCATTCCCTAGTTTTTACTTGTTAAAACCTTACTTTTTAAGTAAACCTGAGACTTTGACGTCTCAAGGCGCACAGGCTACAGAACCCTTTCCTCAGTTGCGGAAACGATATAATATCTTAGTTAATAATCGTATATAGTATTTTACTAAGTCAATTTACATAATTTGATATGAAGTTTGGTTTCTAAAACAAATGTTACGTAATCTTATTTATCACTATGATAATAAACAATCTTTTTTTTTTTTCAGATAAAGCCGTTCCTGCAAACAAAGTGTGTGGATTGTATTAAAAAAAATGTAGTGTTTAATTTTAAGCATTTGTTAGCATGGAGAATTGTGAGGTTTTGTATATTTATTGAGTAATTAAAAGGTTGTTAAAAGGCCCTCTAAGTATTTATATAATATGCAGGTATTGTATGATAATTTATTGTGATTAAAAATAAAAATGAAACACTAAAAGTGCGAGGCGGCATGACAACGACACGAGACGACACGCTTAGCCGATGTTAAACATCTAAATTTAATAATATTTTAAAATTGAAATATTGATAAATAAAAACGAAAAAGAAATCATTTAATATTTAGATAAGTAAATAAAATCAAATAACAATGTTATATAATTATTTTTCTTTATGAAATTATTTACAACAGAATTATGTTTAAATTATGTGTTATAAAGTTTAATTTAGTTTTACGGTATTGTTAAATTCACATTTTTGTCTGTACCCGGGCTTCCATTGCAAATATTGGATTTACGAATCTTATTGCATAAAACCTTATAAGGTTAGCTAAGAGACCACGCTGATACACCAACACACGAAAAGTAGTGGTATACGTAGTAGAGTGAGAAGCATTCAGTATAAATGTGTCTCCCGCTCCTTTGCCGGACAAAACTCTTTCCAACTCGTCTGTTCATCCGTTACACTTCTCTTCAACTTCAAATGCAGGTGAGGTGTTTGGACACAACCTTCTCTAAACTTTCAAAGTTAGATACTTGCTCCACAGCTCCTGTTAGACAGTTTTCCCCCGAAAACGAATGTGTACTTTGTATTGTAGATACGGTAGATGGTGTCCATCAGTATCGAGAAGGTTAAAATATTCACGTTTTAATCCCTCGGCCCTGAGATAATGTGCATGGCAGATAATGATAATAGGTAATGATAAGCTTTGTAAAACAAACGAACTTTTAAGGTTTAATTTGGTCAATAGATATTTCTTCATTACTTGCGGCGCTGTCATGTGTTAGCCCAGCATTAACAAATGTTTTCAGATAAAAACTGTTACAAATTCATAATTTTTCGAATTGATTCGAAGTAGATTGATTACGTATATTAAAAATGTTTTGACATTTGAGCATAGTTAATTTTTTGGAATCCTATTTTGTTAACGGTCTAATTATGTAAATTTATTATAATTAAGTAGAGAGTTATAAGAATTTCCTAGTTAACGTATATTCGTAAATCTATATAAGTATGGAAGTTTACTTTAAGAATAAAATTACATTTTATGAACCTTTAAGAAATTGCATTTACATTGTCCATGAAATTATGTGCAATATTAGAAATTACTAAACTATATATTAGTATTATAAAAGACATTATTTTCAATATTTTTTATAAAGTTATATTTTAAGTTAGATTTAAGATGATATTATTGTATTTTTATGAATAAAATTTGTTGAATGTAATTTATTTACTAAAACTTACTCGGTAATTTTTTTCAATGTGATGTTTGTTTTTTTTTCCTTTGTTTATTTTATAATACATTTTAAGGACCACAACTGAAGAGTTTAAAGATAAAATATTTCTCATCTGATTAGTGAGTCTGGTTAAATCTACACAAATAAATAAAATTGAAATGTCTCTTTGTAACGTCAAAATCTTCTTACTAAAATATGGAAGTACATTTAAAGGGTACTTAAAACAAACAACCAATTTTTTAAGTTTTTGTCTCTCTATCTCTTTTTGTTCCGGCTCTGAAACGGTTGGACCGATTTTGATGGGACTTCTAGTGGCAGATAGCTGATGTTATAAGGAGTAACTTAGGATAATTTTAGAAAAAGAACTAGGGTTCCGCGCAAAAACATAATAAGCATATATATATTTCAAATAACCGGCGGGCGACTGCCGTGGGTGGGTCACCACAATACCGACGGTGTTCTGTAGTCCACGTGAGCTGAGCCGCGGGTAGTGTTAGTAAGAGGTAGAAGATTTGACTACCCAGTGCGCCATCTGTACTTCGAATTTTGTTTGAAATAGCTGTTTAAGATGATATTATTTTATCTTTTATTTTAAGGAGGCTTCAGAACATACCTGATGACTATGCGATCCGCCTCATGGGAGAAATCAATTTATCTGATTAATTTGTAAATGTTAATTTTTAGGAGTCAACGAGAAAAAATGTAAATTTTTTGGATCGCATTAGTACTAATTTTATACATTATTATTGTTAAGATACACTATATAAAGAGAATTGCCAAGTGTTTCAGGCCACGCCCAGTGTAGGGTTCCGAAGTTGCCCGTCACAATATGCAGACTTAATTTTTCAATGGGAATTGTAAGAAATTACTTCTCCAAGTACATTTTATAAGTTGATTGACTATTACTCGTTAAATTGTAAAACCTACTACTTACCTCTGATAGTTTTTTCGCTTAACTAAAAACAAGTATTTAGCTGGAAGGTGGTGGGGACAATTGACTCTCACAAAAAATAGCGTTTTACTTAATATTTCGCAAATGGATCCCTGAATCGAAAATGGTTTCCACACGTATGCATTATTTTTGAACGACCAATCCAACAACTCCTTACGCGATGGACTGGATAAACGAGAAAAAAATATACATTCCCACTTTACGAGTAGAGTTTTTTTTTTAATTTTATTTTACCACTGTCGGCGTGATTGTCGTGATTTATATGTTTGTATACCCATATCAAATTACAGCTTTCTAGTACTAAGAATCTCTGAGCCAAGTCGCAGACAGACAGACGGACATAGCTAAACTGTAAATGTTCCTTAATGACATCGGAACCCCAAAAAGGACTGGCATTACTGAACTTTCATTCGACTCAACACTGGAGACAGTCGAGCTAATTTCGTTTCTGCACTATAGTGGGTAGTGGGACTGTCATTGTAGATTGTAACTAATATACTGTTACGCCCGTGGGTAATAAAAATGCTGATGATTGACGTGAAGAAGTTTTATTTGAACTCCACTCAGTTGCAAAATACACAAACTCACAACACTATTATTTATTTCACGGTGGTTTCGCTTCTTTTATCGCTCGATGTTATTGCTTTGCAATTTCAAACTGAACTACTTCTGCGCCGCGCCTGAGCCGCTTAAATACCTACACTAACGATCGTAGAAAAATCGTGAATCACCCCATCTTTCTCGACTTTTAGTTGCTATGCCTACTCGATGACGTAATCCAGGCGACAAGCCCTATACATGTGTGTGTAAATTGTGATGTTTACACACACATGCGCCGCGGTTGTCTTACGACGCGAACATTATTTCGAATTACTGAGATATATGTAGTTATTTCGAGATATTTCTGGAACAGGATCTTCTCTCTTTTTAATCGGGTTGTAATAGGTCGTAACAATACACTGTATTCTATACACATGCTAAAAATTTGTCACAGTGGCTGGGAAGTGGGAAAAGCCAGTATGAATCCTATCTGGAGCTTGGCTTTCAATGTAGTTTTCGTATGCTGGTATGGTGAGGACTACAAACGATGAATTCTCATAATACTCGAGCAGCGCAGAGCCGGCCGTTGTCCAGTGGGACTTAATGTTGATGATGATGCTTCGTGCTGTCATAGATTCTACTTATCAAGTTAATCTCTATCGTTTTGTCGAGCTCCTAGAAAAGCAATAAGCTCTAATAATTTAATGATTAATCACCAGGTGTAAGAAACCCAACTTATATATCAACAATGCTAAAATCACCATGTCACCTCACAGATAGGTACGTCACAAGTCACGACTAAAACAAGTCCTCCTTTCCTATGTTTCCTCGCTTCGTCTCTTTTCTGCGCTCTACCTTTACCTCGCCTCATCCTGCTCTATACTCTTCTAACTGTTCACTGTTAGTCAAATTAGAAATACTTTCGTTATACTGTCTATAGGTAAGTAATGCTTTCAAAATTCATTGTTTTTTCAGTAAGCGACCTAGGGCCCTCTTTACCCGTGGGTTCAAGGGGTACGAGGAACCCGGGCTCAAGCCGACGCCATAAGTCTTGATAGGTATCTACTAGCCTACCACAACAACACCGAGTAACACTGTAGTCCACGAAAGCAGAGCTGCGAGCACAGCATAATTAAGGTCAACCACGGGTCCAAGACTCGAGATAGATTAACAAACTTGACCATTATAGGTAAGTAGGTGTAGCGACATCTCTCGCCACAACTGACGCATCAACGCATCGACACAACTACGTAGCGACACATAGCGACATCTATCGAGCCACATAGGACGCATTCCTACTATCCTTCATCGCGCTATAGAAATTCACTCTATCGTTGAGTATATATATACAAGAACCCGACTACAACAGTGGGGCAGCTGCCCGCCAGACATAGCACCCGTCTGGCCGGAGGATCCTCCCTTTTCTATGGCGGATGAGGAACTTTACTCTCTGTTCCTCACACTTCCGCTAAAGTAGGTATAAAAGATAATGGTAAAATAACATTATTCAAAAATATTCCAACTCAAAAGCCCGATAAATTTTGTTAGATATATGATTATCAGTATTTTTGGTAAATGATGTAATGAATCCTTAAAAAATACATTGCGTTTTTTGGTTATATAAGCGAAGGGGGGAGGACAGAGGGGGGCATGACAACTTTCGCACCCCGGCGCCGAATATGCTTAATAGGGCCCCGAAGCGACTATTTTATTTAACAATCAACTATAAATCTCAATACATGTTTAATAAACCAATCTGTTATGTAATAAAAGATACCGTAGGCTTTTTATTAGACAGTAACATTTATGTTTAAAAAATTGGAAGGTATCAATGACTTGCAAAACGCTTTAGAATATGTTAAAATGAAGAGGGTTTTATTTTGTACGGGTATACAATTTATAATATTTATTTAAATGAAACAGTTGTTCGATTAAGCCAAAAGTTTAAAATTTTGCTACGGGAATTAGGTTCTCATGAAACTTTCTAAATCTAGTGGGACTGAAAACGGCGCAGTGCGGTGTTCTTGAAAACAATTCAGTAGAAAAGGTTAATTCATACATAACCGGTAGCGGGAACAACGATTCGTGTGTGTGCAAGATTGACGGCATTCTGTCGTCCACGCAAACGAAGTCGCGGGCACGGCTAGTTAAGCAATATATAAACTTCTTCATAACTTTACATACAGCATAAAAACCATGATCAAATAATTCAAAGTAGGTCATCTGTTTAATTTACATTACTAGCGATATTATGACCTTACTCCGATTTGACCTCGTACTGCGTAGTCGGCGTTCTTACGTAGCAAAGGGCTTACTATTCTGACATTAAACTGAATGTCGAAATAAACTCTAGGGACTTGGTAATGGCCACTTTAATATAGCATCTATATAAATAAAGAAAATTGAAGTATCTGTCTGTGTTAGAAATAATGATACAAGACTTCTTAAGTTTATAATTGCAATCTTTTAGGTTTCTCTCTACTTGGGTCAGTCCGACTGGTGAAACATTTCCACCCTCCAGAAGATAGATGTCAAATAACATTGTGTTGTATTCCTACGGTGTATAGGATTCCTAGAGATTCTTGGGGCAGGGGGTTTCAAGGACGGCAACGTGCTATAGTGATATTTTCTGTGTTATAAATAAGTGTCCATAAGCTACGGTAACCGCTTACTATCAGGAGGGCTGTACGTTTATTTGTCAACTTAGTCGTATAAAAAAATGTCGCGTCGCCATTAACCAACACGCATTTTTAAAGATTTGTTCTGTCTGTTTGTTTGTTTGGGCTAATATCCGAAACTGCTGAACTGATTTTGACGAGACCTTTATTGTCAGTTGGAAAGAATACTTCACAAAATAATCTAGGCTACTTTTTTTCTAACTCAACTATCGGGCAGGGCGTTTATTGAATTGCCCCTTTAACTTAGTGGTCGTTGTTAAAATAAGCTCAACCATAGATACTAAGCAATCTTGTTAATGTTTGTTTAAAAAAAAAATATTATTCTCTGTCAATGTCTTGTACAACCGATGTTTTATTTAATTGTTTAATCCTAAATAATCTAAGTTCTTTCAATAATTATTAAGAGGTTATGGGCTATTATTGATTTCCAAATAATAAAATTAGTATTCTACCGAAAAAGTTTCGCGATTCGGTGGTATATAATTATACTTTCAATCCGCCGTGTTGTATTTTTTCTTTCAGCCATTTCAGCTCATATAAAATAAATCATGGTTTCACAAATATCAATGGGAACTATTGAAAAACTGATTGGCAGGGAAAACTATCCTACATGGAAATTTGCCGTGAAAAATTATTTGGAACATGAGGACTTATGGGAAACAATTGAACCGAGTGCAGACTATGTACAAGACAGTAAAAAGGATATAAAGGCAGGGTCAAAAATAATACTTTTAATTGATCCAATTAACTACGTCCATGTGCATGAGGCGACTACAGCGAAACAGGTATGGTCAAAATTAGAAAAAGTATTTGATGACTCCGGGCTCAGTAGAAAAGTAGGTTTATTACGAGATCTGGTTTCAACCACTTTGGATAACAGCTCTAGTGTTGAAGATTATATTAACAAAATGATGACAACAGCTCATAAGCTTAGAAATATACATTTTGTAGTAGGAGACGAGTGGCTTGGTACTTTGCTGCTCGCTGGCCTCCCTGATGTCTACAAACCGATGATCATGGCTATTGAGAGCTCAGGTGTGTCAGTTACTGCTGATTTTGTTAAAACAAAGCTGCTACAGGAAGTCAAAGGGACAGATTCTTCAGCCTACTATGTGAAATATAATAAAACTCAAAATATGTCAAAGTCTCATAAAGGTTCACTCGATAAACACCAACAGAAAGGCCCACGATGTTACAATTGTAATAAATACGGTCATTTCAGTAAAAACTGCTATTTTCAGAATAAAAAGAAAATTGATTCAGATAATAACACAAAAACAAATGGATATTATGCTGCTTTCTCAGTTTCAGAAACATTGGACAAAAATAAATGGTATATTGACTCCGGAGCATCACTGCATATGTGTAGAGAGAGAAAGTGGATGTACAATGTTTCTCCGTCAACAATAAATAGCATAAACGTGGCAGATAACAAGACTGTGGTAGTGGAAGGTCATGGTAGTGTGAATTTGCAAATAAGAGACTCCGAAGGCAGACCTCAGATGATTCAGGTCAGAAATGTGCTGTATGTACCTTCTTTGTCAACAAATTTACTTTCTGTAAGCCAGATGACAAAAAATGGTTGTGAGGTTATATTTGACAAAGATTGCTGTAAAATTTACCAAGATAATAAATTGATTTTGAAAGCTTTGCAATATAATAGTATGTATGCATTAAAATATTTTTCTGATACACAAGCATTGCTGTCAACAGTAGATGAACATGATATAAATTTATGGCATCTTAGGATGGCTCATCTTAACTTCACAGACTTACAGAAAATAGTGGACAGTGCAGAAGGGGTAGAATTATCCAAAAAAGGTAACCAGATTTGCACAACCTGTATCGAAGGTAAAATGAATAGACTACCGTTCAAAAATATTGGAACTAAGGCTTGTGAACCTCTCCAATTGATACATACGGATTTATGTGGCCCGATGGAAACTTGTTCTATAGGTGGTGCCAAATACTACGTCACATTTATAGGTGATTTCAGTAGAAAAGTGTATGTCTATTTTATGAAGAATAAATCAGATACTTTAGAGAAGTTTAAGGAATTTAAAAACTTAGTAGAAAATGAGACTGATAAAAGAATCAAAGTATTACGATCAGACAACGGTAAAGAATATATAAATAAAGAATTTACATTGTTTTTAGAGAAATTTGGCATACAACATCAAACCACCACTCCGCACAGCCCAGAGCAGAATGGGTTAGCCAAAAGAATGAATCGCACACTTGTAGAAAGAGCTAAATGTTTGATTCTGAATTCTAGGTTGGAAAAAGTTTTTTGGGCTGAAGCAGTATCTACAGCTGCTTACATTATTAACTGGTCACCAACCAGAGCTTTGGACTACAAGACGCCATATGAAATGTGGTCAGGTAAGAAGCCGAATATTAAGAATATGAGGATTTTTGGTTGCCATGCCATGATTCATGTGCATAAAGAAAAGAGGCAAAAATGGGACTCCAAAGCAGTCAAAATGTTATTTGTTGGTTATTGTGAGTACACAAAAGGGTACCGATTTTATGATAAAAAACAGAGACAAATATACAAAAGTAGAGATGCTATTTTTCTTGAGCACACAGTTAAGAATAACAGCGTAATAGTGCCACTATCAGATATGCAGGAAATTGAAACAGACTTGTCACGAACAGAGCTTAGTTGTAGCGAGTCTCTATCAAGCACACCTGAGATCTCAAGTTTAGAAAACAAAACTCAAACTGAGAATACAAGGAAAGAAGAATTGTTTGAGGATGATGATAGTTACCACACTGATGATGCTGATGATGACTACATACCGGATAAAAAAATAAGTGATGTACCATCTCATTAAAATGACGCTGAGACCAAGAAATAAACATAATACCTACTTATGTGAAAGTTCAAACAGTTCAAAACAAGCTATAGCTTTATTGGTAAAAGAGCCAGATACCATAGAAGAAGCTCTTTCTGGTCCGGATGCAAAAGAGTGGAAAGATGCTATGAACAATGAATATGAGTCACTCCTGAAAAATAAATAATGGGTCTACAAAATAAAAACTGATTCTAATGGCGAGGTTGTACGATATAAAGCAAGACTGGTAATTAAAGGTTTCATACAGAAAAAGAGAACTGAATATAATGAGATATTTGCTCCAGTAGTTCGTCATACTTCAATCAGATATTTATTACCATTGGCTTGCAAGTACAATTTATTTATTGAACAATTGGATGCAGTTACTGCTTTTCTACAAGGGGATATTGACACAGAAATATATATGCTTCAACCACCGTCTTACGAATATGGAGAAGAAGTGTGTAAATTAAATAAATCCATTTATGGACTGAAGCAGGCGAGTCGACAATGGAATTTGAAACTTACATCTGTATTAAAGGAACTTGGAATGAAAAGTACGTCTGTGGATTCATGTATATGTAATATGTTGTTTATTGAAACAATAAATTAGGTTGTTGCTCTGTAAAGAGATATTTATTAAATTACTAAAAATTACAAATAACTTTTAATTCTACGCACAGCTTAATTCTATGTAATATTAACAATATACAGTTGTTTACAAACCTGTAAAGAGAAACAACATTAAAAGCTATTGCTTCAAATATAATTTTTACAATATTAATGTAATAACCGTAATCCTTTTAATATGCTTAATGGCGGTCAAATGTGTAAATCCGAGCAGTGAGTAAACACAATTTTTCTACAGATAATGTCTAAATGAACCTAGCGTAAAGTGCTGCCACCATAGATAATACTTGAAACTTAAATGAGGCATAAAAGCTTCATTTATATCTCCCACCCTCCAAGTTTACAAAATTAATCAAGTACTGGTATAAGTTTTGTAATGTGAAACAAGTTTGATTCTAACTTATTGTGTCCTGTACTAACTTTATATATAGAGTTAGAAATTTTTTCCAAAATTTTGTATGGTCCAATTTTTAATTCATCTAATTTTTTTCTATTTAAACGGTTACTATTTTCTACATAAACAGAGTCTCCTACTTTTAGCTTGTATTCTTTCCTATTTTTATCGAATCTTTGCTTATTATAATTGTGTGAATTTATAGTCCTTTCTAAAGCTATTTTCCTATCTTGTAATAAATCTTTTTGTGTTTTATGTTCTCTTAACTCGTCTGGTAAGATATCTATAACTTTTCCTTCCATTAAATATGTTGGAGAATATCCTGTCACAGTATGTTCAGTTTCATTATATCTTTGGGTACATTTATGTGCAATAGTTGTCCAAGCTGTTTTATCTTTATTTTCATTAATTGTACATCTTATCTTGTTTACTAATGTCTGATTTAAACGTTCATTTAAACCGTTTGAAAAAGGTGCATTTACTGCAGTGAAAATAATAGGTATGTTCTCTTTCTCCAAAAAACTTTTAAACTCTTTCGAATTTATGCTCGGGTATTGATCAAATAGGATCATTCCAACTTTATTTTCTGGAATAACTTTTTTAATGAGTTTTATAAAGTCATTTGCATTCTGTGTTTTTGATGTCATTATATAGGCATATCTGGTAAAATGGTCTACCAGAAGATGAAGATATGTTTTTGTAGAGCGAGAGCCACCAAATCCACCGATAGTGTCCATGGAAACAATTTCAAAGGGGTAAGTAGCAGGTCCTAGATGAGACATCAATCCGTATTTAAACTTAGTTCTAGATTTATTCTTTATACATATTTCACAGTTATCACAGATTTTTTTTATGTTATGTATTAAATTCTTTGCTGCATAGAATGGTCTGATTTTATTTTCGGTTTGTTTTACTCCAATATGGCAGTATGTACAGTGTACATATTTAATAAGTTTTTTACTAAATTCTTCAGTAAGTATAATTTTTTCTTTTTTTCCTATCTTTTTGAAATATATTTTATATCTTAATATTAGTTTATTTTTATACTGTCTTATATCCTCATTTTTCTCTTGATCATTTTGGATGTCTATTAGTTTTATAAAATTTAAAATTTTCAATACTTCTTCTTGGTTTACATCTGATTCCAGTACTGGGTTTCTACTTAAACTGTCTGCTTCTAAATTGTCTTTCCCGGGTGAATATATAACTTCAAAATTAAATTGAGATAAATAATATGTGAGGTCTCCTAGTTCCTCATCTGTTCTTGCCTTAATATTCAATTTTTCTAGCGGTTTATGGTCAGAAAATACTTTAAATTTTTTTCCTATTAGCCAATGTTGCCAATATTTTAAAGCCTCTTTAATAGCTAAACATTCTAAATAGATAGCTTTTTTTAGTTTTTGACTGTCATTTAATTTTCTAGAGAAATATGCACATGGTTTTTCTTCTCCATTTTCTTGTGGCTGTTTTAAAATGGCCCCTATACCCTGTAAACTTGCATCTGTATAAATATGTATAGGTAGATTCGGATCAAAGATTTCTAATATTGGTTTTCAACATAGTAGTTTTTTTATTGTATCAAAACAGTCTTGACATTTTTCAGTCCAAATAAATTTTTGGTCTTTTTTAACAAATTATGTAGAGGATCTAATATTATTGATATATTTGGTATATATTTCCCATAAAAATTTATTTTACCTAAAAACTGCCTGATATTTTTTTTTGTTTTTGGGATAGGAAAATCTGTTATGGCTATTAAATTATCCTTAAGTGGTGAAATTGTATTATTTCTTATTATGTGGCCTAAGTATTTTACAGAGTCCTGTGCAAAATTACATTTAGAGAATTTCAATCTAAAACCCTCCTTTAAAATTGCCTCCAATAACAATGATAAGTGTTTAATATGTTCAGTGAATGTCTTGGAAAATACTAAAATGTCGTCAATAAAATTTACTGTAAAATCTGATAATTTGTGTTTTCTAATAATGCTGTATAAGTATTCTTTGAAAAATTGCAGGTGAAGTTTTTAAACCAAATGGTAGGCATGTCCACTGAAAATGATTTTCTTGAGTAACAAATGCTGTTTTCTTCCTATCTTCCACCTTTAAAGGTATAGACCAAAAGGCGGAATTTATATCTAATGTTGAGAAAAATCGACAATTTCTTGTTTTCACCATCAAATCTTCTATAAGCGGAAATGGTTGTGACTGAGGAACCACTATCTTATTTAAATCACGAAAATCTATACATAATCTAGATTTTCTTCCTTCTTCTTTTTTATAAGCTAATGTTACAGGAGCTGCAAAAGGGCTTTAAGATTCCTAGATTAATTTTTGTTTTAACAATTTTGAAACTTGTTGTTCTATTTCCTTTTTGTCTTCAAAATTGCATCTGTATGGTCTCTTGCTACAATAAGTATCCACTAATGTTGTTTTGTAATATGTTGTTTATTGAAACAATAAATTAGGTTGTTGCTCTGTAAAGAGATATTTATTAAATTACTAAAAATTACAAATAACTTTTTAATTCTACGCACAGCTTAATTCTATGTAATATTAACAATATACAGTTGTTTACAAACCTGTAAAGAGAAACAACATTAAAAGCTATTGCTTCAAATATAATTTTTACAATATTAATGTAATAACCGTAATCCTTTTAATATGCTTAATGGCGGTCAAATGTGTAAAGTCCGAGCAGTGAGTAAACACAATTTTTCTACAGATAATGTCTAAATGAACCTAGCGTAAAGTGCTGCCACCATAGATAATACTTGAAACTTAAATGAGGCATAAAAGCTTCATTTATATATATACCACAAAACTTATGATGGAATCATTCTATTTATACTTATTTATGTCGACGTTTTATTATTATTCTATAATAATGAACAAATAGGTATAGAAATTAAACAACAATTGAAATGTAAATTTGACATGAAAGAACTTGGTTTTGTACACCATTTTGTTGGCTGGAGGATTAAACAAAACTTATCAAGAAATGAAATTTGCATTGATCAGGCAGCTTATATTGAAAGAATTCTGCAAAGATTCAGAATGAGTGATTGTAATCCAGTTCATTTGCCATGTGACCCTAGTGTTAAATTGATTAGTACAGAAGATAAAAAAGAATATACTAACGAACATACCATATCAAGAGGCAATTGGAAGCTTACTATATTTATCCCAAGGAACTAGACCAGACATATGTTTCATAGTGAATAAACTGAGTTGCTTCAATAACAAACCAGAACAGCAACACTGGCTAGCACTTAAAAGAGTGCTACGTTATATAAAAGGAACTAAGGATTATAAATTGATTTTTAGTCAAAACAATGAAGAGAAAAGAGTATTTGGCTACTGTGATTCTGATTGGGCTTCAGATATTAATAGTCGGAGATCTTGCTCTGGATACACTTTTCTGTTTCAGGGTGCAACAATTTCATGGTGTTCTAAACGTCAAAACACTGTTGCTATGTCAACTATGGAAGCAGAATATATGTCACTTGCGACTGCTACTCAAGAAGCAATGTGGCTTAGATATTTGGTGTTTGAATTACACCGTGATGTCGGGACTTCACCTACTGTTATATATTGTGATAATCAAAGTACTATTAAATTCGCAGGTACAGAATCGTACTGTGCCCGCAGCAAGTATATAGATATCAGGTATCATTTTCTTCGAGAGAAGGTTGCTAAAAAGGAGATAGAAGTTACATATGTTGGAATTCAAAATATGGTGGCCGATATCCTGACAAAATCTACTTCGCAGATGAAGATTGAAAAATGTTGAAGATCTATGGGTTTGCGCTTAAAGGGAGGATGTTAAAATAAGCTCAACCATAGATACTAAGCAATCTTGTTAATGTCTGTTTAAAAAAAAAATATTATTCTCTGTCAATGTCTTGTACAACCGATGTTTTATTTAATTGTTTAATCCTAAATAATCTAAGTTCTTTCAATAATTATTAAGAGTCGTAAACGCGACTGCTATGATAGAGGTCCTAGGTTCGATTCCCAGTTCAAGCAAAGTGTTATTCGGTTTTTCTATGAAATTCTCAGTAGCTCGGGGTTTGGCATTCTGCATGATTACTGGCAATAAGCTCGTCCCCTATTACATCAACTTATACGGCGAACTGTGGGTGTAAATTAATACACCTTTGCCTAATTCTTCGGGAATACAGGCGTGATGGTATGTTATTCAAAGAAATAAACAATAATTATGTAATCCACGCATCGAGAATCGTAGGCACAGCTAGTATAATAACTTAACACGAGAAATGAGTTAAACAGAGCCATAAAATTGAAAGGTTTTGGATTTTTTATAGGAGTTTTTATCATAAATAGGAGTCTGAGTTCCTGTCTATTTCGAAGATGGTACGCTAGTTCTTGGTTATTAATGGAATATTTACTTTATACATACTGGTACATAAGGGCCTTAAATTGATGAAAACGGAAATAACGTATGTGTAGTTGTGCTGTCACTTTTGCAAAAAGTTTGTAAATTGATAGAATCCTAATAAAGCCGATTTCACACGCTTGCCAAACCTCGACAGGCATCAATGAATTTAAAGATGTGGATAGGGCGTTTGGTTTGGCTTGCCGCCGCGCCGCGCCGCATCTGATTTAAGTCGATATTTGATGCACATATCAAAGAAGCGATGAATCCTCACGTTTGTAAGTAGTTAGTATCGGTTGAGCGAAATAAATAATTGATAAATAACTGAAAAAAAACTGGTACGTTTTCTGTGAATTTTTAACTATCTTCGTTACCGAATATTCCGTATCATATCATTTATTTTATCCTCGTTTAATTTTCTTTCTTTTGTCTATAAAAGTAGGTTGAACTAAATGTGGTCCCTCATGCTTTCTGATTCAAAATACACTAGCTTACTAGCAAACTTGTGGATACCGATGTTTGATTTATTTTATCTAATGACATTTTATATATAGAGGCGTCATACGCCAACATCATTGCACTGAAAAACAGCGTAATTAAACTATACATACAAACTATAAATAATGATTTCAGTTATTTAATACGCAAAAAAGGGAAAGAATATGAAAAATATTATATGTTATTTTATTGTTAGAAAGAAATGAATACATATTTTCTGTTTTATTGATGTACAACCGTGACACTGGATAATAACATGACTAACGCATTTACACTTATAAAAACATTTTAGATTTTAACCAAGTGTTTGTAGAGATTTGAAGTTTGCGGCAAGTGGCAAACGTAACAAAATCTAAAAATATTTATTTAATTTAGGCCCTAAGAAGGCACTTATGAACGTCAAACACTACTGCCAGTTCGGAAAATATCCCAGACATCGAGAAGAACCGGTAAGTAACTCGACTTTTTCCAACTATACATTATGTAGTGTTAATATAAAACATTAGTAATAATTTAGTGGATGCACAGAGAGGGAGTCACTTCCAGACATCCCTTTTATTCACATAATGATTCAACCTATAATAAATAACCTTTTACAGTGAAACCTGCTTGACATGGTCCTTGAACTTGTTGTCCGGTAAATCAGTAATATGCTTCAGGATCTTATTATAAAACCGGGTTCTATTACCTAAAAAACTTTTATTGAATCTACTTAGTCTAAAACACGGTATGGCTAATTTATCTCTATTTCTAGTATTAGGTAATATAGTGCTGATCTTTGAAAAATCTAACTTCACTATGTAGTATGTAGTAGTAGTATGTAGTACAAGACCTCTACATATTTTATTCAAGATTCAGCGAAATTATAATTAGGTACCTACTACAGTAATTGCTCATTTATTTATTTAGGTACCCTTTCTTATCCGCAATAAACTATTGACTACATAAACATATCCAATACATATCATAGAGACAATGAAAGCGTTTACGACTACGTTCATAGACAAATGAACAACATTGCTCGTATAGTGCATTAATATTCGAGAGATTTGTCTCTCGTTGCGTCCCCGGGTTTAATGTAAGGCCCTTATGAATACCGGTCCGACTGCGCGTCGCGACGCCTCGTGACCTCATCCCGGGACATGCAACGTAGCTAGTCATGTGCCATTATATATTTGCGACCCGAATCACGTGCAATAGTTCTTTACGTAACTAGTTTCTATGATAAAGCTATGAAATATAATAGGTACTACCCATTGTAGTAACAAAAGACAACCAAAGATACTATGTACTCCACGCCGAAAGCTTCTAGTTATCAGGGATACACATTACTTGACCCCGAAACGTGGTGTCCTTCTAAATTAATATCGGTATTTAATTTGTTTTTGTCAGTTATAGTTCTAAATGCTATTAAAAAAAATTAATATCTCCATAAAGAGTAATTTCGGCTTCTATGCTAAATTTCATTGTCCAACCGTTTGAGTTTAATAGATGAACAAATATTCAAACAAACGCATTGTAATATGTAGATTATATACTTGATGGTTGCCACACCTGAATCTACACTAATATTATAAATCTCAATAGACTATTAGCTTTTTTTTAATTTGTTTGAAAGCGCTAATCCTCGGAACGTCCAGTTAGATTTGATTTTAAATACTGAAAATTATTTTGTATTTTATAATCTACTAGCAGTGCCCCGTGGTACCGCACGCGTTGATTACGCAATAATTATTAATCTATCAATTGAATCAATTAAATCAGACATTGGACTGTTTGGTATACGTGCGTGGAAATTAATAAAAACACATTCCACCGAGACCAGATTATGTAGAAACATTTCAAATATTTCAAGAACGCAATTAGATTCGTTCTCCGTACTGAAAGCGATATAATTGAACAATCAAATAATTTCTAGTTCGTTCCGAGAACTGAATCAAATGCATCAAGTTCCCAACCGATACGCGACTACATGCAAATATCTGGAATATTCTGTGCATTGCGCCGAGTTCTATCTGCAGATGCCTTAATGGCTTCGGCTTGGCTCGCTTCAAAATGTGATTTGGATCCTCCCTCGCTCGCTATGAAACTTCCGAGTAGACATCCTGAGTGAAATCTAGTTTATGCATTCGTTATTTGTTCCAGTTCATTTTAACGTTATAATTAAATATGAATATTGTTATTTATCTGTAATAATTCTGTTGTTCTTTCTATATATGTATTTATTTTATTCAAATTTCGTGAAATAAATATCTATTATAAAGGACACTGATCATGGATATAAAAAAAATTCTCTGTTTGTCTGTCTGGTTGTATGTTCGGATTTAACTCAAAAACGGCTTGACTGATTTGAATTTTTTACACAGAAAGCTTATGACATTTCTCAATTGATAGGCTATAAGAATTGTCGATAATTATTGATTTAGAAGTCGTAAAAGCTTTCATTTTGATAAAATTTTGTAGACGGGAAGCATAAGTAATTTCATGATTGATAGGATATTAGAACTATCAATAAACTTAGAGAAACCGTAAGAAATACTTAACCGATTTTATGAAATTTTGTACACGGGAAGTATTTTCCAATTGGTAGGCTATATGCTATGCAGTGACAATAATATTAGTAAATATAAAACTAAGAAGCGAAAATAATTACTGTGTAATAAACGGGTGCGGGCCCACGGGGTTTTTTTTTTTTTTTTTTTTTGAGAACTGACTACACTGTTAGCCTTAGGGGCCCTATCGTCAAACAGAGCCGCTGCGGCTTTTACAGCTTCACCGGACTTGGGGGCGAGCGCTTAGGGCACTCAGCCGCGAAAGTTTGTGACGACCCGCACGAGGGTGCCAGAGTGGCCGAACCTCGGCTCGGGCGGTCGTCGCGAATGCGAAAAAGTCGCGATCTAACTAATTCCCTAATCTTATGAGAATTCGAGCTAACTAATAT
Organism: Saturnia japonica; assembly: GCA_033032175.1. Taxonomy (NCBI): domain Eukaryota; kingdom Metazoa; phylum Arthropoda; class Insecta; order Lepidoptera; family Saturniidae; genus Saturnia; species Saturnia japonica. The sequence continues at coordinate 5,307,956 of CM065317.1, forward strand.
ATACTCATATGCACGTTCCCCTCCTCCTGGGAGGAAGGAGTGGACCATGCGTATGTGTATTTAATAATCGGAATGGTTTTTCTACACTAACTAGCGCAATAGTCTAACTAGCGCAAAAAAAGAAAAAAAAAGGTCCCTTACAGAACCTATGTACCTGTGTGGTGTGCACGTGTGTGTGTTCATACGTGTGTAATGTTGTGTGTGGGTAACTAAGTGTTGCACGTATAGTGTCACTTTGTATCGCGCGGGCGGCTGCCAGACCCAAGGGCTTCACACCGAGGAACGGACCTAGGCTTGGGTTGCCGCTAGAGAGGGTGGACGTGACGGGCCCACGGGGCACCGCTAGTCTTATATATTAAAAAACTCGCCCCTATCCAGAATTTTTTCTATTTTTTTATATTTTCTTTCGGTTTGTCGTGTTCAGAGATCAGTCGATTTTTACAAAGCGAGTTGGTTGGGATCGCGACCACTATACACATAGTGATAAGACTTCCACTGATTTTCTTACAATTTTCTTGCGTTCCGGGATCACTTGGAGTGTATCCAATAATACGCAAACGAAGTTGCGGGTACCGGCTAGTATTATATAAAAATGGCTGTTGGTAAGTGTAATATTGATAAACTCCAACCCCATTAAAGCTTTCCCCATGAATGTTAGTATATTTCTGTGTTTTTTCATGGAATATCTTTTTATGCCATCTCAGAACGCGATAGGTGGCGCTGTGGTCGAGTAATTGACTCCTAGAAAGATAACAAAAAGTATCACAGCGTTTTTGTTACGTGTCTTTTTCCTTAGAATACAAATACATCTATATAAATAAACTACTGGATAGATCATGAACAATTTTTATTTGTTATTATACCTTCATTTGTTTTATTACTACCTACTTAAAAACTTGGTCCATATCTAAAAAAATATCACGATATGTTCATTAAATATAAGGTTTATTAAAGTTGTAACAAACTACGATTTCTATAAGCATTTACGCGTTGAGCGATGTGTTTTTATGCCGTGGACAAGTCTTCATTCGCTTGTCTTCAATCTTAGATTAGCGGGTGGTTGCTAGGACACGATATAATGCTTCAGGGCGACGTAAAGGAGAAAGTCTGGCTGTTGCATTTTTTTTATTAGCACGGCAAAGTAACGGAATTTTGCCTGACGGTAAGCACAGTACAATCCAAAAACAGCGGCGACCACCGAAAGAACGAAATCCATCGGCGAACGTCGCTGATATGCCGTCATGCAAGCCTCTTCGCAGTTGGATATACACTGGCTGATCCCGAAACGCGACAAACCAAAATAAAGTCACCGTCATTTGTTTATCTATCACCATGCACGCATGGTGGTCGCAATTCAGTCTGCTACAGATTCCCACCACCCCGCTAAACATAAGATTGGGTGGGTACTATAATTAAACAATAAATATAGTATATATTTTTGTTTGTTTGTAATGGATAAGCTCGCAAACTACTACATCGATTTTAAAAATTATTTCACCAATATAAAGCTACAATATCAGCGAGTAATATAGGCTATACGATAAATGAAAAAATAATTGATTGCTCATAAAATGTCGATAGTTTTACACATAGTATAAATAATTGCCTACAAAGGTGCGTTGGAGAGGTTTGTCGTATAAAATTAACACGGGTGAAACCATGGGGCACAGCTAGTTAAACAATAAATATGGTATACATCACAGAATTATCTTATTTATACTATACAGAAATAAAATGAGATACAATATGTAGAAGTATTATGAAATATTTATAAACCGTCTTTTCACAATCTGGATGACGACTAATAATGTTTTTATGGTCGCGTAAAATTTTCTCCCGTTTTGACTATGCTATAACATAATGATAATTATTCATAGCTGTCTGAGGAATTTACGCATTGTATCTTGTTTGTATCTAAAAGTTGACAACCTTCGTTATGTCTGAACCATTATCTAAATAGATTTATTCAATAAGAAATCTTGATAATGTTATGAATTTGATAACATTTTATCGTGTTTATAGTTATAAACTATTTTTCATTTCATGTTATAAATTTTTAAACTTGTAATAAATTTACAAAACGGTTCGCTATGACCTAGATGAATGGTTGTGAAACGTAGATGGACGATGAATCAAAGGAACACGAAAAGGTTGGCTGCGTTTGAGATGTGGTGTTGGAGGAGGGTGGAGAAAATCTGTTGAACAGAAAAGATTACAAATATTAAAAACTTCCTGTGCCCCACGGTTTCACCCGTGTTACTGTTATCTAATAAACATCGCGCAAGTATATCAGGTAAAATGCCGCCAAAATTACATATTATATGTGTAATTTTATTTTGTAGTTGCTCGGCAAATTGTCAGTATTGTCACTGATGGTAAGCAAAGTAAAAATCTTACATAACGCTGGCCCACATAAATATCCTTCACGTACGTACACACATCGGCCGAGAGATGGTTCCACAGCTCAACGGTACGACAAAGATAAGCATTGAGAACTTTTTAGTTCCTGCCGAGATGAAGGTTACCGTAAAACTATGACTCCAAAGTCCAGCGCATGTGTTTCTGTTGTAGAAAGGAGAGGAGGGAATTAGACTGAACAGCTCTCCAAAGCACTCACCATGGTACAGATGGCAGAACACGCTCAGAGAGGCAATGTTACTGCGCAGCTGAAGCGGCTACATGCTTTTGGTACATCGGCATCATTAACGGCAGACAGCCCATCTCTGCAACCTGTCCATAGCATCGAGGAGGTATTTCACGGATCCATCTCAGAGTTGCGAACAGAATTTCATATAAGGCCGACTTTGTGTTTGTAAAGAAGATAAATTATATATATTAATAAATTAAAATAAAAACCACTTCAGGGCGGATCAAGATTCCGTTTAATTCTCCTTAACAAAAGATAACTGAATCGCTTCTTTTTAAATGCAACGCACTATCGCATCGATTTTTTGGACTTGGAAACGGTTGTAGTGTATTTGGCATAGAGTACTTATGAAATACATTACATCACCATGGTTCGTCGGCGCGGCGGTGTACCGTGATCAATATTTGCCCAATCACGTCCGGAATGGCATTGCTGTCCCGCGTGCCAAAACAATTACGGTGTCCAAGGACAATTCCTCAGCTTTCATATTTGTATATTAAAATTGGTGGTACTGATTGGTGGTGATATATTAAAAATTACCCACCTACTACTTTATTTTATATGTATATGTAGTTTATTGATACTGTTGATTATATAATTTTAGTTTTGTTTATTGCTGATGGCTCGTATTATTTGTTACTTACATAAATAATTATATCGACGGTGGAAAGGTTAGTTGAGAGTAACGTGTAAAGTTTGTTAAATGCACGTTGGTCAATAAACCTTTCATTTCCAATTCCAAATCCATAAAATAAATCGTTAAGAAAATACTTACATATTGCTTTTTTTAAATTAATGTTTTTAAATTCGCGAGTTAACTGTATGTTTAAAAATTAAAGTAAGTTATTGAGTAATATTGGTCTAAACAAAGCAAATCCGGCAAACGTAATTGTTTTGTTTATTTAATTTGAAAATTAATATTTTCCATCTGTGAGTCACGAGATTTGAAACGCCGATTAGAAAACGTGACGTCACCATTCATTCACCATTGCGTGAGTTGTCAAACTTGTCATTGTTAACTTACAAAATGACATATAAAATGAATGATGACGTCACAGGACCATAATAGATCGTTTTTTGGACGTATTTTTTATTTAGTTAAAAAAATATTATTGATTCAATTTGAATGGTGTAATAATGATGAAGAAACAATTTTCCAAAAGTTCTCAACTCCCGGATTATAAATTCAAATAAACGATTTAGACTGTATTTTACCTGACTGTACCTGTTACATTATCAGATAAATTTGTTTTGAACAGATAAGAAACAATAAAATCTTAAAATAAAGAAAATAAATGTAGCATTCATATTAAACAAGATATAATTAAGTAGGTACGTATTATATTTAAGCATAATTATTATATTTAAGACAGCTACTACTTTTATAAAGCATTGTTTAAAGCCGGCTTGGCTAGCTACCATCCAGAAGTTGAAAATCTGTTTGAGAGCCAGTCACTCATAGGTCACCGTGATAACAATTAATCAGATAAAATTACAATCAAAGAAGCAAACAACTTAGCATTTCATGGATTCACCGTGCGGGTGTCGGATCCATCGTGTGGCAGGGAGAGGGAACCACGAGCAGCCCCCGGGACTTGCAATTAAGGTGTAGGTTTAAGGGGCCCCCTTATGATACACATCAGCGCACACCTTGACTAACCGCGATACCCTCTCTGCCAAGCCAGACTTGCTAAGAGCCTGTGAATGCTGCTTTAGATACCCGATCAAACATAGAACTTACTGCAGTTCTCGACAGGCCGAGATCTTTTAACAAGTTATAGAGAGATTTCGCTGGAATACCTTTCGCTCCCACTTCCACCGCATATAAATTAACCGTATAGCCGTTTTTGGTTAGCTCATCGCATTGATCGTAATATTTATTTATTGTGATTGCGTGGTCTTTAGATATATTAGTTTCCCACGGTACAGTAAGCACTACAAGTACTGTACGCTATGTTTGGTCTGGATGACGAAACACTCACATCCTCTGGGATTTTAATAATCTATAATTTCTAAAATATTATGTAGTAACCAATAAACTATAACGTTAATCTTCTCGACCTACATTTTCTATATATAAACTAAAAGCCCTAACAAATACAATTGCTTAAACATAGTAACAAAAGCAATTCTAATCTAAGTAAGTTGATACATCCCAGGCATTGAGGCACTCGATTACTTTGAAGTGAATTCTCGCGTGCGGTACAAGTGAATTAATGCTGCCACTGTCCGTAGATAGTTCAGCTTAATGCGAAGATAACGAACTGGAGTGTCTCTGCAATGCACCGTATTACTCTGTAGCTCTGAAAGCTTTGAAACCTATTAAAACATTGAACACGTGTATTATAAACAAGTTAATGATTCTTACTACTTATTTGCCTTTATACATTATTATTACATAAAGATCTAGGATTATTTGTTTGTTTAAACGCGATAATCTCTGAACCTATCAGTCAAATTTGAAAAGTTCTTTTTACATTTTGTAACCTATTTATCGAGGAAGGTTATAGGCTATAAAACTTCAAGTTAGGACCCTAAGAAGCAGAGCAGTAACAGTGAACATCAAGCAATCTGACAAACTGTAGGCAAGTGAAATCAACGAACGATAGGCTATACGGGTACGTTGGCGGCGTGGTTGGATCGGATACATTTAACACGTGTGAAACCGTCGGATACAACTAGTAAAAGATTTCACGGTTTATTCAGTTTGCTATAACAATAATAATAATCCCAGCCTGTAAATGTCTTTGTAAAAGCCTAAATGATTAGGTTCGATTCCCGACTCGTTTATAAGATTTTTTTTAAAATTTTTGAATGCATTTTTCCTTAGCTTTAAAATAAATGTCATGGTTCTTTAGAACATATTTCAGTATTTGGTTTTTGTTCTGTTCATTCTGTATAATCTGTAATATATTTCTTACTGTCTTCATATGTTACATTAATGCAATATGCAACGTTTCTGTTTATAGATAGATAGGTGTATACGGAATTGTGCTCTACTATGAAACAGCTATTTGTCGGTTCACTTATTAAATATGGTAGGGACTTTCTTGTGTGAATAAGACTTACGTCCAGAAGTGGTTTGTAAACAAGATGAAATAATGTTTCAAGTGTTTGTGTTATCTATGAAACTGTTACAGAATGAATAACTAAAATTACCTTTACAGTTTATTGGCGTTTATTTTATTTTTTACTATCTGTGTTCGTGGCTTCACTCACGTTGACTACAGAATGCCCGCGCGAATCTTGCTTCCCCGCTCCCGGCTATTTTAAAGACAAAAATGCTTATTGTGGGTGTTCCTTACATGATAGAAGTATACTCTCCCGGACTTTTTTCTAGGTCTTTTTAATGCCTATGATTATTTAGTACATTAATTTGCTAGATCTCTTATGGTTTACTCAGCATAAGCCATTTAATCGCGCGAATTGATTCACCATGACCAGTTTTTTTATTCGTGTGGAACTCTAATTATTTTTCTAAAATACAAGTAGATTAAGTTACTCCCTATATCATCAGCGATCTATCAGTGAAAGTTCCGTTAAAATCGGTTCAACCGTTTCGGAGATTACCCGGAACAAACAAACGGACAGACAGAAAAAAATATTTAAAAGTCGGCTTTTTATAGGTATCGTATATACTTTCATATGCATTTAGTAAAAACTGTTATTTTGACATTACAAACAGACACTTCAATTTTGTTAATTTTATAGATGAAACAAAGCAACACGATAGAAGTTAATGTAAAAATACTTTGAAAGTACCTCATTTGCGTTGGAAGCTTAAATATTTCACACTGAACCAGTACAATATCTGCAGATTTGTGAATAACGTGGGGCGTTGGGACATTTAGGGGAGTAAAGATAAGGATATATTCAGATATTGTTACATTGACAGGGGATGATAGGATCGTAAGGGCTGTCTATCAGGGCATATGTAATACACAACGGTAGTTTGTTTGTGTTGACAAAAAAAAAGGTACGTGTTTGCTCTTTAGGAACGATTTCTCTTGGAATTTATACAACTAGCGACCCGCTCCAGCTTCGCACGGGTACAATTTTCATACTGGTGTATTTTATGTTTAGAAAAGCTTGATTTAGAGCTTATCGCTTTAATATTGTTCGTTCATAAATTCATAACTGCCTCATTAGCCTAGTGGTACTAAACGCGACTGCTATGCTAGAGGTCCTATTTTCGATTCACAAGTCAATCAAAGTGCTATTGGGTTTTTTAAAGAAATTCTCAGTAGCAGCTTGGAGTTTGGCTTTGTGCCCGATTAATGGCAACAGGCTCGCCCCCTATTACATGGGACCTAAAACATGCCCGGCGAACTTTGGAAGTAAACCTCTGCTTAACACTTCGGGGATTGAGGGGTGATAATATGTTATTTGACTTCATAGGTACGAATAGTGCCCTTAACTCGCGTTGCGCCTTTTATCATAGGTTTTTTTAGGTAGGATTTCTTTGGTCGTGTATAATTTTTAATTCGTAATATCTTTTACGGTATTCATTTAAATGGAATTCTGTAAAGGACAGTCTTAATCTACATTAAATGCCTGAGTTACCTGGAACTTATCTGGATAAAGATTAATACTGAATTGGAGAAAAAGCTTCGCAAATATAGTCCTATTTTAAATTATTATGTTGAAGTTAAAAATGGTTACTGTGAGTTAACCTTAGGAAATAGACATACGTCATCACGGACTCTTCTCTAGGCTTTTTGAAAAACTATAATTCTTTACACCATTATTTTGATATATCTAATAAGATTTAGCCATGACATCGAATTAAAAAGAAAATTCTACACGAGTCGGGAATTGAACCTAATCATTCTTAGAAAAAATAGTGTGTCTTTTTATAACTACAATTGATAGTGTCGGTTGAAAGAAATAAATACGTATTGCTAGGAAACCCTGGGTCTAAAATTAGAAGAAAATGCAAGTTCCTTCACTGACCCATTTCAGTGTTACATACTATTTAAATGTTATTTGAGTAATGCATTTACACGCGAGGGGTATAATGCATATACGCAGTAAAGCCATTAGGTATTTGGAAATAAACTCACTCATGTCAAAACCGAAAATACAGCGCACCGTAATATTATGTAACTATATCTGCTTTATACCATAAACATCATGTTTTATGTACTGTTTTAAAAGTTTCATTTTTCAGTGCATTTCCATCAAATGTGTATTCAATTTTACCTCTCGTGCCGTCAGCGTTATATATAGGTCATTTTTATATGTCTTGTGAGTCACAACAGTGTGTGACTCGTCGAGGAAGTATTATTATTATCAGTCGACAGTCACCTCTGTTAGATTTACTATCGGATGCAGTAGTCACTATCGACTTTGTATGCAAAATATGAAGGTGATCTATTCCAATAAAATTAAATGCTTTCGTTAGTAAGCGCATCACTTAAGAACAGCTGTACCAATATGGCTATTTCTTGTTTTAAAATGTTCTTATTAGTCTCAACACTGTTTTCATGGAAAGAAAAATTGGAAAATTTTCCGGGTAAATTTTCAAATTCTTGAAATTTGAACGTTGTCTTTTCTATCGTATTTTTGGATTAATTCAAGGCCATACATAACTCATGTTTGAAACGATGGATATACATAAATTATTTTTTGTCTTCTTGGAGTTGGAAAGTTATCGAGAAAAAATAGAATAGGCTATTGGGAAGAGTAGAACGTCTGCGGAGCCAGGTAGTTTTGAATATAAATTAGAATGATTTAAGGTTAGAGGTTAAAGGAAGGCACATAGGTATATGAAATCCAAATTTCCTTGACCGACTATATAGATAAGATAATAATATAAAGATATAATCATTAAAGTACATTTTAATGACCTAGGTAATGCGATTTACGTTATGTATCGAAATGTAATAGAAAATTCTACATTATTAAGTGACGCATCATTGGAAAATCCAGGCAAAGTTAGACGAAGACATTAGCTATTCCCTTCGATATAGTCCTCATTGTACTGCGTTTTTAGCACTGCGCGTGCGTTATCCTCCCAATTCTCTCTCTGTCTGACGCGAAGGAGGACGTATTGTCCGTCTCCCTCTCGGGAGGGTCGATCTATACGACGCTAGGTACGACTACAGTGCCGTACCGAGCCAGTGAGAGCCACTAGTACGCAGGTTTCTCGCGTCTGGCTCAAACGTAACCATTCGCCAGTCGGGCACGGGATATCAACGCGGCCGCAAAAATGACGCGCGCCGTACTCTTTATTAGTGTTTTTACTATATTCCTGGACGTCCTACACGCCGGCCAGGTAAGAAATTAAAATTTCCAGGGATTATATTTGTATTTTTTATTCTAATTATAGCAACATCGTGCAAGCGAGCGAGAGGTAAAATCGATTGAATACGTTCGGGTAATGTTTTCAAGGCGGGCGTAAAGTAAGTAGCAGACTGAAAAGCGCCGGTTCGTTGATCGTTCGCCGGCTGATGCCATAAAAGTTGTTTTCGTAAGCATTTACTTTGTCGTTTTTTCGTGAATACCACACCACTTAAAGATTGCGTAATAGTTTAAAGACAAATGGAAAAATAATTTTATAGTTTTACATTACAATGTAGAATACATAATTGATTCTGTAGATTTTTATTTTAAAATAAAAGATTTAATTATATATATATTGCTAATTAGGTAACTGTATGTAATTACATTGTTACTGTTTAGGTAGGAAAACATGTTTCATTTATAAACTAAAAAAAAAAAACATTTATTTACTAAATATATCGTAATAAAGCAAAATTTCATAAAAATGATTTCTGGGCACAAAATATATGAAATTAGTAGCTTTTACTCATAGTGTATTGGATGTTGTGGTACGATTTAACTGATTAAAGAATACTGATTTTTTAACTGTCTATTTTGCCGACGGTTCTATATTTTTCTCTTGATGACGTTAAAACTAAAATCCTATAAATTGTAATGTATTGTAAATAATAGAGTAGACAAAATTAAGAATATCTTATATTTCATTTTGCCTTTATTAAATTAATATATACGTTTGCGGACAGCTTCCGTAGTATAAACTGGGATAAAGTCTTATTAAAACCAAGGATTAGAAAGTCAATATTTGTTATACTTACCAAAGCGTCAGTCTGATATCGTTATTGATCTTCGAGACGGTCAAGTAGAACCGTGAATTTTTGTTAAGATAAATTAAAACGATTGTTCACTGCGAGACCTATGTCATGCTAATTGCTAGCAATTGTTTCAGTACATCGCACATTCAAACGATAAAGTTGACCGGTAGGTAGTTATAATTGATTGTCTAAGGGTAGTAATGTAAAGGGTGTAATATTTTGGTCGGACCATTGTTTTTCCTTCTCCATTTTCTAGTATGTTCGATTTAGTCTATGAGGGTTCCGCAAAGTAAATTTGTTATTATTGTCCCTTTTCTTTCATAAGACGAAAATTTTTTGTTGTAATTTTGTTTGAGCTAAGGTCAGAACTTGCATTTAAAAGTATTTATCTAGGGAAAACGCGATTAAAGTTATCAATGTAAAATATTACTTTTCATCTCCAACGCTTTACCCCAAATTACTGGTTCCTTTCATAAGGTTGTATAGCGAAGTTATGTAACCTAAAATTTTTGAAATCGAACTGGTGGTTCCGGAGACTATCCCTGTTGTAAGTTGTAAACATACAAACTCTTCATCTTTATGATATTGGTATTTTTTGTTAGAAAAAAAAAACGATAATTTTCGAACTGAAACCAAAAAATTTCGTAGATTTCTATAGACGTAAGAACTTTTTATGTCATTAAAAATAAAAATTTACGAAACTATATTAAATTATCACCTTGAACCAAGATAATATAAATATGACCTGTCTCGCGTAACTCCTACATAGTATAGAAAGTTAAAGCGTTAAAATTTTGACAATATAAATACCAACGACCAAAGACTAAATGACTACATTGTTGCAATAATAACCAAACATATGAATATCAATCATTTTTTATTGTTAATACATCGAGTGTAATCTCTGAAACGTAATGCATTATTATACTCTTTGAAAATGATATCATTGTTACATAACCATGACCAATTCGTGTGAATCGAAATAATCAATTCACATATTGTAACATCATTGAATAATGATTATATTAGTACGAAAATGATCATAAAAGTATTTTACTGGAAGTTATATATCGTTAAAAAAAATCTTTATTGTCAACTGATTGTAATTATATTTTCTATGCAGGGAGTACATGTCACATCTAAATTGGTAGGCGATATTTAGCCTATAGGCTTCGAGACAATTTTTAACAAAAAGAAAATCAACTTCAATGATTTTGAAGAGTTCCGTGGTGTATCTTCTAAGTCCAAAGCCAATGAAATTAAAATAGGACCACTCTTGACGTATTCCCTATTGAACTAAAAAAGAATCATCCAAATCAGTTCATAAACAAAGAAGATATGACCGACATTCATACAAAAAATATACACATTCGAATAGAGTAACCTCCCTCCCGTCTTTTGTTGAAAATCGGTTGAAAATGATTAGTTTAATCATACTTACAGAAATTGCGTAATAAACGCGTGTGATGTGGTATATAATATTAAGGTTGTAATAGCTCACATAACATACCATCACGCCTGTATCCCTGAAGGGTTAGGCAGAAGTATACTGCACTCACTACAGTTCGCCGGGTATGTTTTAGGTCCCATGTATTAGGAGGCAAGCCTATTGCCGTTAATCGGGCACAAAGCCAAACTCCGAGCTGCTACTGACAATTTTATAGAGAAACCCAATATCACTTTGCTCGACCTGGGAATCGATCCCAGGATCTCGAGCAAGGCAGACGTGCTTACGACTGCTAGGCTATTGAGCCAGTTTATAGCATAGCTAGTTACGGTTATATTGGCAATTGGTTTTAATACGGACTTTTGAGACCAAGGTAAAATATAATCGGTACTTGGAGACAGATATTCCATTTGAGAGTGGTTTTAGAAAACGACCCAGCTCCAAGTCCTGATTTTATCGTTTTTTTGGATTCGAATTCATGTCGTTCGACATTGTTCCCAAACACGCTTTAACATAATAAATCCTCTTTACTCTATAATCCATAGATTTAATTATATACCTACCTATAACTATATCTATTATCTATCAGCGAGAGTATTTGAACAATATTTGTTACGAGATACCCTATAGTTTTTCGAGGCAATGGGTTTAGGTAGTTTCACAGTTTCTTTGTCTTTCGTCAACTTCATAAAATATTCGCATTATAACGAGAATGAATTTTGTATGAACTTACTGAGAAATCAAGCCGATGGAAATGTAACAATAGTGAACAATACGTGAACTGATTCTGAAATGTTAACTTAAACAGTTCATATTATTACGCTTAGAAGTTTATTTTCATCAGTCAAAATAGAATGGAATAGTATATTTTAATTATTTAATGACTAGTTATATGTAATACCTATGTTAGTAATTGTGTTCACGATCAGACTGAACTAATGTAGACTTTTAAATGTATGTGCACAGAATAGTAAGAATATTAGTTTTGAACTTCTCCCGGACTATATGGTATACTAAAGTAGGAACACACAGAAATAATGAGAAATGAAAAAATGAGGGAGATAGTAATGAAAAGGAAAAAACAGGTTTCGTATTTACAATTCGCTGGGATTAATAGTCATAATTATTTTTGAAAAATAACATTCTTTACTTTTCTTTTTCTTTTCGTTTTTCAAATAGTGTTACTTACTAGTGAATACAATAATAAAAAATTACTTAATTTCATTATATTATGTTATACTAAAGAGGTTTAATCTACGATGTACATCTTTTTGTTCTATATTAATTTAGGTACCATAGCACCTTATATATGCTGAGCCTGTATACTATAAACTAGTTCTTCCCGTAATATTATATTACATTGTGACTTTACAATAAGACTTATTAACATTCACGTAAAAGGTACAATTTCACAATATGAAAATGATCATAATATAAATTAAGGAGTTTTGGGAAATTTATTACGCTCTATAATTTGTAGTAATAATTGAGCAAGTTACACTACAATATCGTGTTAGGCATGATATTCAAGATTTTTTTTAAATCAACAAATGGACGTAAATTTTGAATAAGTTTATTTTATTTCCATATCAGTTTTAAACTAGAGATTTATGATCGAATCTCATACTTGTTTAATGTTTCGAAATCTACTAGTTCATGAACTTTTGGTACTAAATTATATCAAGCGACACCCACGGGCTAAGAAAAGGTTAACTGTCGTATGCAGGCTGAGAAAGGGCCACAAGTTTTATCGCTCGTTAACTAAACAGCACTTCGCTGCTTGGTTGTTTTTGTTCTCATAAATCCCGCTGTGGTCAGCACGATTTTAAACTGAATTAATTCAGTCAAGTTCTCGTAAAGTTTTTAGTGATTTGTTATAAAATATATGTACTCATATCTCTTTCTTTGTAAGTTTTCTGACGGTATCCCGCGGCTCCACACAAGTTTTACGCAGAAATTCTTTTCATTTTCGTAATTGTGTTTGTAATCACTTTTATTACATTTTTAATTTCTATGCATGGCAGCGCCAGTCACCTATGAATTTCCATTTCTCGGTGGTCGTCGATTTGTATGTATAGATTGTACTGTGCTTACCGCAGGGGCAGAACCATCAATTTGCTGAACTACTATGAAAAAATTATCAATAATAAGTAATTATAATTGACAATTCTTATAGCCAATCAATTGAGAATTGACATATTTATATATATACTTCCCGTGTACGAAATTTCAGTGAAATCGATTGAAAGTTAATATAAATTTATAATAATTTATAAAAAAACTTCTTATAGCCTATTAATTGTGGTAATGAGTAAGCTTCCCATAAATTTCATCAAAATCGATTAAACTGCTTTTAAGTTAAATCTAGATAGAGAAAGATCTAAAAGATATACTTGTTATGTGGCAAGAAAAAAATAAATTATAAGCGAATTTCTTCACGAGTGAATGGAGGACCGTAGTGGTTTATTTCTGGTTTCACAAATTTTATTTAGCTTGAAGATTCCCGATACGATACTAAAAGCTTTTAAACTTTGGTGAAATTCAAATGGACGACTTTTAAACACTTGAAATAAAACAACATTTTATATGAGGAACGCTGTTGTTTAAAATATAATTATGTTTCATGTAATGAATGATTGAGTATATTGCACAACATCGGTGTGCAAGAATTTCGCTAATAAAAAAGGCCCGACCAGAGACTGACTAATATTTAGAACAGTCATATAGAAATTGAACGATTAAATGCAGGGTAATGCGTCTCAATGTTGAAGTGAAAATTAGAATCACGTCACTAAAATATATACCTTCATTTTTGCTTTTCCGTTAATCTGGATTACTTTTTAATGGGCTTCGAGTGTCCATTGTCCCTGTCGCTTGTTCTACCGAGAATGGGATTAATTAATTTCGTTGATTAAAGCTGGCGCTGATTGTTTTATGTAATCCTCGTTGATTGATAAATTATTTTAATGAGTACATGCTTCACGTCAACGGCACATTGTGAAAAGGATGGATATGAAGCGCGCGCTTTCGATTACAAAGTAAATTTTGTTTTAAATTAATAATAAGATTAACGTTGAAAAAAAAACTTTTAAAATAGTGTTCATTAAACATCAATTGTCTATGGCTTAATCGATAGTCTGGCTTAAATTATCGATAGTAGACATATAAATTTTCCCTATTTGCGAAATTGTGAAATAAAAATGTTACAAAACCTAAGAGATGAAGTGATTAACCTTTTTTTCTTCATAAAACCGAGTTTAAATCGTTCATCCAAATATAAAATAAGGTACGAATAAACAGCTTTATTGATAGTTCATCGATTAATTGATTGGTTTATTGCAAAACAAGTGATACTATCGGATGTTCAATCAATCGATGTATTGAACAAAAAGCAAAGTTGAAAGCAAAGGTGGAATCATTTCTTTTTTCAACTTTACCAGCGCATTGCAGTTTATATGTAACTGGTAATCCAGCTGGCCGAGTGTTGCCACGGTTTTATCGCTTTCCTTTCTTTCAAAGGACTTACTGGCTTTAGAGGGCTACAATTGTTTAAAAGAGGATTCGGGAGTTTTCCTTTGTGTGGCGAAATGTGTTTACTGATAACACCCGGTACGTGTGAACATGATTAATTAGGGATTACGTAGATTAAAATCTATTTGGGAGTTGTTTTTGTGAATTAACTCTGTTCGGATAAAGTTCTTTTAACCTTATACACTATATCTATATAATTAATAAAATTGAAGCGTCTGTTTGTAATGTTAAAATAACAGTTTTTTTACTAAATGCATATGAAAGTGTATTTTATAACAAAACACCAACTTTTAAATGTTTCCTCTGTTTGTCTGTTTGTTCCGTGTAATCTACGAAACGGTCAACGCTGATGCTATAAGGAGGCAACTTTTATTTAAGAAAAAGAATTAGGGCTCCGAGCATATAAAAAAAATACTGGTCATGGTGAATCAATTCGAGCGCTTAAATGGCTTACGCTAAGTAAACCATAAGATATATATTAAATTAATTGGTTGATCCCACGCAAATATGGAACCAACCTGCGATACGAAATAAATAGCAAATTATGATGCGAATATCCAGCGAGAGAAGTGTATGCAAAATGTCCTGCCAACTCACCGGTACTGCGTTCCGTGATAATTCCTGGTCGGCGCCGACGTGGTTTAGCTATACATTATATATTCAAAGTTCCTGAGCCTCACGCACCCACTGTACACACACTGGCTTGATGACACTAAATTCTGGAGAACGTGGTTGACGAGGAATGTCCGAGGCGAGCGACTTTGCACCGTGCAGACGCGACGGTGTTCCGACGAGAGTGTATATCGCGAGAGCCGGTGGCGACAACAACAAATCGAAAACCACCCCCACTGGATATCATAATGCTTAGCGACGAGAGAAAATAATTAATAACAAACTACCTACTTTAATACGTGATGGTTCTAAATTACGCGGCTGCAACATTCCGCCCACCAAAATACGACGTATTTTAAAATAAATTGCCAAACAAAATACAAACGAAAATAATTAATGGAACTTAATAACAAACACTAACAACGAAAGTAAATATTTAAAATAAATAGCGAAATAATAACTAAATGAAAATAACAACGATTAGTCATTGCCAGGTAGAGGACAGAGTTTCACTAAGGGCCTTTGTAAAAGACCTGTCTGGGTCTTGACCGTGGCAACGCGAGAAATGCCGTCTTTCCCCGGGTGTAATTGCACGACACGAGCGAGCGGCCATTTAAGGGGTTTAGCTTGTTCATCTTTAACTAAAACCAGCGATCCTAGTTTAAGTTCTGAGGTGCTGGTGTGCCATTTAGAACGCTGATTTAGAGTATGCAAATATTCCGTATACCATCGCTTCCAGAAATCGTGATGGAGTCTTTGCAACAGTTGCCAACGATTCAAACAACTCAAACGGACATCGGATAAATCTGATTCGGGAAGCGAGGTAAGCGGTTCCAAAGTGAGGAAGTGACCAGGGGTCAATACAGCCAAATCGTTGGGATCCGATCCCATTTCGCATAAGGGGCGCGAATTGAGTAAAGCCTCAATTTGTGTTGCTAAAGTTAAAAATTCTTCATAAGTTAAAATTTGATAGCCAACAACACGAGCGAGATGCGTTTTGAAGGATTTTATGTTTGCCTCCCAAAGACCACCGAAGTGTGGTGCAGCAGGGGGCTTAAAGCTAAATTCAATCGTCTCAGACGAAGCCGCCTGTTGCATAAGGGTTAGCAATATGTTATGAGCGCCAACGAAATTCGTACCGTGGTCGCAGTGAATGCGCTGGCAACGGCCTCGGCGAGCGATAAATCTACGAAGAGCGCCTAGAAAGGCCTCGCTTGTTAACCCTACGACAAGCTCAATATGTATCGCCTTGGTGGCGAAGCATATGAAGAGGCAAATATATGTCTTAAAGGTCCTAGCACCGCGATAGCGTTGTACATATGTTGGAAAGGGACCTGCGAAATCAATACCGATGCACGAAAAAGGCTTAAGTTGCGAAACCCTCAACTTAGGGAGGTCTGCCATGCGAGGTATGACAGGCCTTGGATTGGTGCGATAGCATTTGATACATTTAGATAATCTATTACGGATGGCACGACGAGGCGACAAAATCCAAAAGTTTTGTGCCAACAGAAAATTGAGGGTGCGAAGCCCTGGATGTAGATTATCGTTATGACACTGATCGATAATAAGCGATGTGAGACGATGTTGACGAGGTAACAACAGAGGGTGCTTGGAATCATAATCTAGATCCGAATGAGTGAGTCTATCGCCCACCCTGACGAGACCATCTTTGTCAAGAAACGGATTTAATTTTTGTAGTGGCTTTGGTAAAAGCAACCCCTTTTCCAAGCCTTGAATTTCGCTTGCAAAGCTCGAAGTTTGAGCGATTTTGACCAAAGTCAACAACGATTGTTTGAGCTCTGAAGAGACAAGATGACCTGATTTACGATTATTAGAGTTGCGACAATTGTAGACGAAACGATGGAGATAAGCGACAATGCGTTGAATCTTCCTAAGACTTGAGTACCTGTCCAGAAACTCATCAAAACTATCGACAGTGACGAAGAGAGCTATGTCAGAATTACGCTGTTCCGAAATTATATCACTGGAATCCTCAAACGAAAACGATGAAATTGGCCAGCCATCGGGCTCACAAAGCAACCACGGAGGTCCATGCCACCACGATGAGTGGCCAAGAAGTTCGCTGATTTTAAGTCCGCGACTTGCGCAATCTGCCGGGTTGTCAGAAGAGCGAACATGTTGCCAACAAGAAGGTGGAACGATTTCCTGTATGTGACTCACACGATTGCTCACGTAAGTCTTCCATCGAGAGGAGGGTGACTTTAACCACGCCAGAGTCACTGTTGAGTCAGACCAGCAAAAAATATCATCGACACGTATCTTATCAGCGAACACAGTTTGAACATATGCGACAAGATCTGCCAAGAGAACTGCAGCGCATAGTTCTAAGCGAGGAATAGAAATTCTTTTTAGAGGAGCAACTTTAGAACGAGCGATAATCAGGTGGGTAGTGACGCGATCGTCTCCTTGCTCAATACGAAAATATACGACGGCTGCGTAGCCTAACTCAGAGGCATCGCAAAAACCGTGTATCTGTAATTTGATGGAGTTCAATGCGGGAACGAAACGAGAAATTGCTAAAGACGACAAAGCATTGAATTCCACACGATAGCGGGACCAGGTTTGAACAATTGAATCAGGTGCAACCTCATCCCAATTCAAACCGAGACTCCAAAGTTTCTGCACTATGCACTTAAATGTAAAGGTAAGTGGGGTTAGGAAACCGAGGGGATCGAAGATGCGAGCTAATTCCGAGAGGATGATGCGCTTGGTGCATTGTTGATGTAAAGATGTCACAGTGAAAGAGAAAGCATCCACGTTTGGATGCCACTCTAAACCAAGTACTACTACCGACGGGGAAGATTCTGAGCTGAATGTCAGCGAATCACGAGCATCGTGCCTATGTTCAGATGGAATACCTTCAAGCAAAGCAGGCCTGTTACTAGTCCATTTCCTTAGCTCGAAACATCCCTTGCTAATGATGTCACTTATGTCTTTCATTAACTCACGAGCCGAAATAAGTGAGTCAGCCCCGGTTACGACATCATCCACATACATGTCACTCCTAAGTGCAGTCACAGCGAAATGACGATTATTTCCCTCGTCCTGTGCCACCTGCACTATGGTTCGAAGCGCTAAGAAGCTTGAGGAGGACATGCCATACGTGACGGTTTTAAGACGGAACTCTTGAATGGGTTCCTGAGGCGAAAATCGAAACAGAATTCTTTGGTAATTACGATCAGTATTAGCCACCAGTATCTGGCGATACATTTGCTTAATATCGGCAGTAAAAACGACAGAATGTAAACGAAAGCGAAGAAGGATTGATTTAATATCTGATTGCAATCTTGGACCGACAAGTAGTTGTTCGTTTAGTGCGACTCCATTAGCAGGCTTAGCACTAGCATCGAACACCACGCGTAGTTTTGTGGTCAAACTACTTGGTTTGAGCACACAATGATGCGGTATATAATAGGTTCGATCCGAACCAATTTCATCGACCTTTTCCATATGTCCAGAATCAAGATAATCTCTCATGAACGCATTATAGTCCTCACGAAGTTGAGAATTACGTGACAATCGTTTTTCGAGAGATAACAATCGACGATGTGCCAAACTGTAGGAATCACCAAAGGTAGGCGCGGGTGTCTTGAAAGGCAAACGGACGATATACCTTCCATTCACATCCCTGCAGTGCGTCGTATCGAATATACGTTCGCAAAGAGCATCTTCATCACTAAGCGGTGATGATTTGGGAAGTTCATCAATTTCCCAAAATTTACGAATTTGAGAGTCTAAATCTTTAAAAGAGCAAATCATCGACTTACTAGAACTAGGTGGTATGCATGCAATATTACCCATAACTATCCAACCGAATTTGGTGTTAAAGGCTACGGGTCCATCTGACCCACAATCGAGACGTTCACCCAAAACTATCTGACAAAATACGTCAACGCCGACTAACGCGTCGATTTGCGCAGGCACGTTGAAGCTAGTGTCAGCCAGCTTAAGGTTCATCAACTGTGGCCAATGAGCAATATCTATGGTATTAGACGGCATATCACCACATATATTGGGAATAACGAGAGCTTCCAAGACTAGCTCCGGATAACCTTGTTGCCCACGGATGCGAAGTACGGTAGAACTAGTCGCGACAGATGATTTTTGACCAATACCCTCAACGAGTGACATGGTTTTCTTGAAGGCTAATCCTAGACGTTGGGCACACTTGTTGGTAATAAAGTTCCTTTGGCTTCCGTTGTCTATAACGATTCGAATTGAGCGGTAATTACCAAAGTTATCTAGGACTTCAACGGAAGCAGTAGCGAGAAGCGAGATATGCGTGGGAGAACTCGAGCCTGCCACTAATGTTTGTGAAGTCGGCGTAGATGAAGCGAGAGCTGATGCTGCGGTAGCATCTGAGACGATAGATGAAGTGGTAGGAGCTACGTTAGCATTTGACGACACCGAATTATCAAAGTGCAATGTAGTATGGTGAAGTGCGTTGCACTTAAGACAGCGACTGTTTAACGAGCAAGATTTAACCACATGACCTTGACGAAGGCAATTCACACAACGATTATGTTCCTTGACGATGGAGAATCGATCACGTGGGGTGCGATCACGATAAGTGGGACAATTCGCTAAGGCATGCTGTGCCTTGCACAAAACACACAAGTTATCACTTGGTGTAAGTGGATTCACTATCAAAGCCTTGGCATTCGTAATAGGCGCGCGAGGGTGCCTACCATACGAATCCTGAGGCGCGGATGCGGGAGACGTGCGCACCGTGCGGGAGTAAGATGTGGGTGAGGTTACAGCAACGGCACCAGAAGCGGCGGCGCGATGCAGTCGCACAGGGGGGCGCGCTGTACTTATCTGAGGCTCGGCAAGCTCGAGTGCTTGGCCGACCTTATTAAGATATTCCAGAAGGGAGTCAAAACTTGGTATGTCTTTATCATCGTTCTGCAATTCAAAACGTTGACGAGTATCACGATCAAGTTTATTTATTAAAAGGTAAAACAAAGGGAAATCCCAATCTTTTACAGGTAACTTCAAATTCCTTAATACCGCGATGTTCTCCTTGAAAGTATCCACGAGACGACGTAACTCACGAGGAGAGTTCGATTTAAGAGTTACATTTTGCAACTCCTCCCAATACCGAAAAGCTAATTTACGTTTGCATTGATAACGATCAATCAAGGCGGCGTACGCATCTAAATAATTATTTCCTGAAAGAGGAAAGCCTTTCAAAAGATGAAGAGGTTCACCGGAAAGAAGCGAAATTAAAATAGAAAAACGTTCGATATTCGATAACCGTTTGTTATGATGTACGGTAGTGTTATACATGTCATAAAACGAACTCCATAATGTAATATCACCATTGAAGGTCAATAAGTTCAAACGAGGTAGTTTCACAGACAAATCATTTGTGCATACGTCGAGCTGCTGTCCGTCTGAATGGGAAGGTGACGTGAGTGTCGAATGAATTTCGATTATCTGAAAATATTTATTATCGAAATCGTGACGAATTTCGTCTTCCTTATCCAACTCTGAAGTATCTAATATTTCCGAACAAATTTTTAAATGTTGTGCTTCGAAACTAGCATAATAACTTTCGAGTCGACTGTACCGTGACAAGAAAACTGGCAAACAAGATTTATCATTTTGGGCCTCTAAGGCTGATGACAAGCAGTCATCAATGCGTTTGATAGCAATGGATCGCTTTAGCTCTAAACCACGACGAGCGGCAGCCTTTGACATTTTAAATTACAAAATTAAACTAATAAAAATAATTTAGAACGATAAAAAATTGAATGGACTGTATATTAACGCTAATTCAAACAATAAGTTAACCAAGTAATATTAACTAATTCGAGATTACAAATAAATATTATTAATAATACATACAAACTATAATTTTAGTCTTAATGCTTATTCCAATAAACATACGGAGTGATGATATTGAAATAAATTGATTAGATTTTAGATCGTTGTAATTTAGTGGTTACTGCCTACTTAATTTTGTCAAGTAATAATGGCAGTGACAAAAAGAAAGCTATTTTTATTTTATGAAAACGATATTATTACGATATTACCACGATTACTATGTCACTTCTGACAATGAACCAGGTTAGCCGTATTCACTATGAGAAGGATCCGTGCCCGTTTGGACCAAACTTATGGTTGATCCCACGCAAATATGGAACCAACCTGCGATACGAAATAAATAGCAAATTATGATGCGAATATCCAGCGAGAGAAGTGTATGCAAAATGTCCTGCCAACTCACCGGTACTGCGTTCCGTGATAATTCCTGGTCGGCGCCGACGTGGTTTAGCTATACATTATATATTCAAAGTTCCTGAGCCTCACGCACCCACTGTACACACACTGGCTTGATGACACTAAATTCTGGAGAACGTGATTGACGAGGAATGTCCGAGGCGAGCGACTTTGCACCGTGCAGACGCGACGGTGTTCCGACGAGAGTGTATATCGCGAGAGCCGGTGGCGACAACAACAAATCGAAAACCACCCCCACTGGATATCATAATGCTTAGCGACGAGAGAAAATAATTAATAACAAACTACCTACTTTAATACGTGATGGTTCTAAATTACGCGGCTGCAACATTAATGTAACACATATTTATAAATATTAAAAAAATTTACAATAAATTCAGCGAGAGCATATGTCTATCTTCCAAGGATCACCCATAATAAGCGTTTTTAAAATAACTGGAAGCAGGGGCCGCATCCGAACGTGTGTCTATAATAATAAGAATAGCTAGGAATATTATGAAAAGGTAATCAAGTTTGTGATTATTTTTGTTCCATACAATTTCGGGAAATACTCATCGGATTTTAAAAATCCTTCCACTGATTGAATGCTACGCTCAGGGTAATGGTTCTTCTTCTTCTTTTTGTTTCGGCGTACGCAAAAAAGACTTGCCAGTGTCAAAATTTTTTAAGCCTTCGTAAAATTTTCGATTATACAAAATGGGCAAAATGATGGCTCGCTTGTCAGAACTATCTCGGGAATTTTTGTGACATCTGAAAATGCATGTTTCCCCCCTTTATATTTATAATTCCCTTCACTTATGCAAACCATCCACACTTTACACGCAAAATACCACCAAAAAACCTGAGATAATGAATTAAAAATAAAAGACACAACATTTCACTTCCAGATATCGCCAAAACCCCCAGGCTAACGGTCACTTTGTTTACAATAGTATGCCAAAGTGACTGCAATATGCCTGAAGATAAGTATAATACAATCTAAAAACAACGGCCACCATCTAGAGATCGGTAATCCATCAACGGTCGTCGCTGTTTTGCCTGAACACGTGATCATCCAAAAGAGAATCACTATGCTAAGTGTTCTTTTTAGTTCTCTTATTAGTGAATTAAGTCTTCTTCCTGAGAAAGTATAGCTTATTGATATGAGTAGTTTTTTAGTTTATACTTCTTATTTGTATAAGTAGTAGGTATAAGTTATGATGGGACTGGCATATCCTTAGTGACAAAATTCCTTAAATAAAATTGAGATAATAAAAAAAGGAAAAAAAATGCATAGTGGTGGCGATCCAGTATGGCAGAGTTGCTCTATCACACTGTTTGATTACTGATACACAGGATGGTTTGGGAACGCGACACGGTTTAGCGTTCCACATGGCGTGTGAAATCCAGTCAGACAAAATTATTATGTTGTATCACCTACCGAGAAAGCAAAAGTTATAATTGTTGTTGTAAGTTAAAAATCTGTAGCCAAACACCAGCTACACTTGAGAGTCGGTTTTCCACTAGGCTTAGCGTGCTACCATCTTGGGCCACATCGTCACTTAGATCCGGTGAGATTGTTTCCATAAGGCTACTAAACCTATAACGATAAGTTATTTAAAGCGTAAGAAAATGCGGGCAATATAGTAGCCGTATTTATTTCTACTAGCTATCACAATATTTTGGGAGGTTTAAGTTCAAAGGCACTGGTCGGGTTAGGATTCGCAGCATTAATTTATTTAATGTAATATATTAGTAACAGATAATATAGATAAATTTTAGCTTTCTTCGCTCCTTCTCCATATAAACTTTAACCATGCCAAATCTCAGTCTTCCGTGCTCGCAATACGCTTAAAAAGTTATCGAAAGCTTTTGCTTCACGTATTAATTAATATTTCTCTAATAAGCTTGATTTTTCGGTGAAGGGAAACGTAGCGACGAAGCCATAACTCCGTGGTAGAGAACGAATTTTTTTATTGTTCGGCTTCCACCCTCGAGTGGACAATCTAACACCATGGCAAGCATTCATGGATTTGTGCCGGTATCAACTAGCTGCCTTTGAGTGTCAGTTCTCATTCTTGACTTTGGATTTATTTGTTTTCGACTACATTGTTACTATGAAAAGTTAATCGAGAAATAGAATTAGCAAAATAACTTACCCTTAAAATGCAAATGTAATTTAACAAGACGTAGTAGAAATTTCAATTTTCTAGCAATATAATTTTTTCCAGGTATGTCAATTTACCTAATTTAATTCTGAACTTTATAATAAGCTTTGCACATTCCTATAAAAGTGTAATATATTCATTGTAACATGTATTTAAACCTCAAACATTGTTCTTCTATACTTTAATATATTACCTACATCTTCAATTCAGTAGAAAACCCCTTTGAAATTTAATCCACCGTCTTCAAGATGGCGTCAGTGCGCTAAGCTGCAGCAGCGCTAAGCTCCACGGAAAAGGATTAGGGCCATGAAATAAGCGTTCCGTGACCGTCTTATAAGCTGCTAAATGGTGTCTAGTGAATATGTTTTGGCACTAAAGCACTAATGCTGCGTCAAGCTGCACTATGCTTGGTTTCTTGTAATTTATTCATATCTCTCAACTCATTATTATTATTATTTGAATAAATGAAACAAATTAACAACTTTATCAATAATCTTGTTTGACGTACAATATTCCATCAATAAAAAATACGTAACATGTCTGTAGAACTAAAAAAAAATTGCAATACATATGCAAACCTTTGTTTCAATTAATGTCTGTCCCTGAATTTTAATTATTATTTTATATCACTACCTGAAGCTATAACATACTTGAGATCTTTTAAATTTAACAATTATTACGTTATTTTTACCGATTCAGTTACCACCTTTCAAAAACCAATTCGTTACTCCTTACCTATAACGTACAACATCCTCCAAAATAATCAGAAGCCATATATTAAATATAGAAATGGTATTTTACAATGGGTGCTGTCTAATATCAGTTTTAGATGAAATATCTTTCAATATTTTAATGAAGTCATGAAATAAAATCAATTTAATCAAAAGGTTGTAAAGAAGTAATCCGCTAATCGCTTTTCTCAAGTTTTTCGTGGCCACATTTATAAGACGCCTCTGTGGTACTTTACTATAATACTAGCCTATGTTACCTGAAAGAATAAGAAGACTCTTGTGTGAAGAGTTGTGGGATGGGGTCTGTGACGTATTTCATCTACTTTTAGAACATTGTAGTGTCCTTTGTATTATCTTCACGCGAATATTGTATTTTATTGCGTGAAAAAATATGTAGGGAGAAGTACTTACCGACTCAGTGTGAATATATACTTTTTATGAGGAATAAGCAAAGGGAAATATTTTATGGAATACGGCGTTATTTAGTTGGTAATATTTAAGTCACCGGATAATTGTACGACCCGGTTAATCTATAAATTTTCTGGTGACTTTGTATACTGACACTCAATTGTAAACCGACGTTAATTATTTTTAACTTTTTAAAGTGTCTATTAAATATGTAAAATCATAATACTAGGACTCTTTACGTTACCTTGAATATAAAATTGCGTTTCTCTCATTATAACTTTTTGCAAAACTTTCGTCGTTCATGAATCAAAATGAGAATAAATGGAACATTTCAACGCATTTATATTACCGCACGAACAAAAAAGAAGTCGTAGAATTCGTTGCGGAAAAAATACTTTAATAATACTCAAAACTTCTACTAGCTTATGTATAAAATCAGACGGAAAATATAGTTACCGAGCAAGCATGGATATCAACCATTTTGCAAAAAAAGGCACTTTCGATTTTTTTTTGTTCTTCAATGAATGTTACAAAAAAGTGGTTTTATTAATTGGACGATGTATTGGCATGTTATTTAAAGCATCCTGGCATGATTCCTTACGTTCCAAATTTAATTTTTTAAATGTGGAAGGTCAGGAAGAGACTTTTGGCAGCCAACATCAGCAGTTACCGCCTGGCCCGGGGTCCTAAATTACTCCGTGAGCACCGTGTTGCTCGACTTCAGTTTGCTCGAAACTGTGCTTCATGGACTCTGGAGGACTGGAACAAAGTATTGTTTTCTAATGAAGGTAGAATCTCTTTGTGTGGAGAGGACCATCGTCGGCGAGTGCTGCGAAGACCACGAGAACGCTATGTGGAAGTGTATTTCGAAGAATTCACTCCATATGGCGGAGGCTCCGTTATGTTTTGGGCAGCAATTAATTCGACGGAGCGTACGGAGTTAGTTTTCATAGAAAATGGAACATTTGACACACACCGGTACATAACGTAAGTC
This sequence comes from Saturnia japonica, assembly GCA_033032175.1. Classification (NCBI taxonomy): domain Eukaryota; kingdom Metazoa; phylum Arthropoda; class Insecta; order Lepidoptera; family Saturniidae; genus Saturnia; species Saturnia japonica. Next base: position 5,333,840 of record CM065317.1, read on the forward strand.
CTAATTCCACATGCACAGCCCGCATTGACTGCTCTTGAGGAAGATTCCATTTTTGTGGACGACAATGCTCGCTCTCAACGTCACCGAAGCGAACATGCAAGAAGTTGGGATCCATCGTTTAGATTGACCAGCTCGAAGTCCTGACCTCAATCTAATTGAGCAGGTCTAGGATATTCTAAAGAGACGGGTAAGATCAGTGCAACCTTTTCCACAAAACATCAGGGAGCTAGAAAAATCATTGCAGAAGAGTGGGAACGTATTCCTCAAAACGTTATTAAAAATATAGAGGAAAGAATGCAAAGGAGGATTTAAGCCTTGATTTTGTCAAGAGGAGGTCACACTCGTTATTAGGTTTCTACATTTGTAACTTTATTTTAATTCAAAAAACTTTAAAAAAATCATTTTGTCTTTATTGCTAACCACTTCTTATTGTTTGTTGTACATCGGTTTTATGGAATTTATCGAAAATTAATGAAAAATTTGCCAGAATTTAACTCACGCATATTAATTTACGTGATTTTAAATATACAGATTACGTCAAATAATTAAATTTAATTTAATTAATTGAAATCGACCTTAGAACGTAAATTTTCGTTTTTTTTGCAAAGCGTTGTATATGACTCTCTTTTTTAATTATACACACTGATTCGTAAGAAATACAATTTTTCATGATTTTATGTGACCGGGTTTTAACGAAGTTAAGCGAAAGCAGGATTCATAATCACTTTGATAAGGAAACAATTCTCGTAATGTTTCACTGGACTTGAATTGATGTTCGTAAAAATGAAATCATAAATTAATAGAAAGAGTATGTTCATATAATACGTAAGCAAACTTTCAGTGATTTTAAACACTCTATCCACCTATATCATTTCCATTTCTTTATTTTCTCGATGACAGCTCCTGTGAAAACTTGAACGAGCGTCTTTTTTATATTATGTATGCATTATTTTATAAAAATATGACGTTTACACAGGTACAAGGTTATACCAGAGTCGGAGAAACTGATACGGATGGAGCTATATCGACAAACGTAACACGATAACAGACCCGATATTTTTTTTACAAAATGTAAGAAACTGAACTACTGCCGGATACTTTTGTACAAATTTATTAACTAATATTATATTTCATTACAAGATGTTACACGTATTAATTCTTGATTAATAATGACAACTACTTCAAAATTTTCAAAGCTGTTGTAAAATAAGTAGGTATAGGTAACGACAGGTAATCTTTATTTATTTATATTTGAATGTTTTTGTTGTATTTGTCTTTGTTCAAAATGTAATAAATATATGCGATCGATATCATTACTTATTTGGTCACAACACTACAACTATCAAATTAGAACTGTCATCGAGAAAATAAAGAAATGGAAATAGTATATATAACGTGAAATAAGAAAATCTTCGCTCTCTTTTCATAAATGACAGGACGGAAGAATTTTTTACAACTTTAACATCGGCAAAATTAAAATTTTAAAACTAATTTTTTTTAGATTAATGTACTTACTACTCTTTTTTTTATTGTTTATTTTGGTTATTTATCTTACGTAAGATTTACGATATCTTTCTCACAGCGTTTGTCATGAAACGTAAGAAAAAATTGAAATTCCTACTCCCCTAAACTTACAACAATCTTGAAAAGAAATTTTAATAGCATTTTTATGTAAATCATAGTTAAAAGCAATCTCAAAGATAAAGTAAATATCTTGTGAAAAAAAATTGTGAGATTAAAAATACATTGATGAGTCAAGTTCAGCGATAAGTTAATGGTCAATAAACCCGCCTCTCCTTCAGATGACACGGCATTTGCGGTTAAAAATGTCTAGACTATATTTTAGGGTTTTGCCAGTCACGGCTTTGCTTTACAATGAACGAGAGATCCAACATTCGTTATAAATTAATTTAAGTAAATAAAACCTGAATTAAATCTACATACACTATAAATAAACAATAGAGTCTTATTAAATTAGTTTTTGGAAGTGAACCATCTTTGAGCATTGCGGAGAAATTTTTGTAACGGAAGTTGCGTTATGTTACGGAAGTTACGTTACGTTAATAATGCTTAATAAATAAAGGTAAAAGTTTATACATTTTGTAAATGCGCATATCACTATCAGGTGGGGGTGATTACATATTTTAGAGACTAGAATACATTTTGATAATACTGAATAACCCGTTGTCAAAATTTCTTCTTATCTTTATTTTTAATTCCCTACCTTCTAGAACCTAAGTTGTATCTGAATATTTCATTTTAATCGACTTCAAAAAAAGAAGAGGTTCTCAGTTCGACCGTATATATATTTTTTATGGATGTTGTGACATAACTTTTTTGTTCATGAACCGATTTAGATAAAAAAAATTTTGATGGAAAGGGAATACCTCAAGAATGGTTCCATTTTAATTTTTGATTGGCTTTGGATCTTCGACTTCGAAGATATACAATGGAACTCCTCAAAATCATTATTTTATCTTATCTTATATTAGGTAGGTTACCTTTTTTCTTAAAAAATATCTTATTATTTTTCAATTTAAAAAAAGCTCTCTTGATTGGGCCTTTTGATGTAGAGTAATTTAATGTAATAAACTTTTGGTTTATTATTTATATAAATAAATTGGTGTTCTTTCTTTATAATAACTGACATAAATAAAAATTGAACATTATGTTTGTAACGTTATAATTTTATGATAAAAAACTTTGAGTTTATTAATATAAGAGTTAATTAAGACTTTGCCAAAAGGTATCCGATCCTTTGGCCTCCGCATATACAGTGAAGGCCTTTCATGCCTTGAAACTTCGTTATAACGGCATCGTAACACACGTTCTCGACCTTAACTACGTCAGAGGCACAAAATGCCCAATGGAGCGGCAAATAGGCCCTTCTGCCCCAGTTGCTATGACGACGAGCCCTAACAATGATATCTTTTTGTAGGTACGGTTGGTTACTGACTAACGAAATAATTGAATGATATATTTTCTTGATCATTTTTAAATTCAGTGGTGAAGTATAATAAAATATTCAATCTTATTAGTTTTTTATACATTATGTTTCTTCGATTACTATGAATTAATATTTGTACATAGCATGGTGGTAGACGATGACAGGTCACTCTCTAATGACCGTCAGGTTAGTTATCAACATGAAGTTGAAGATTTGTTGTTATCATCAACATTATATTAATACGTGAAGCAAAAACTTTGTACCCATTTTTATGCGTATTGCGTGCACGGAAGACTATGAGATTTGGCATGGTTTAAGTTTACATGGAGAAGGAGTCCAGAAAGTTAAAATTTATCTATAATATCTGCTACTAATATATTAAAATAAATAAATTAATACTGCGAATCCTAACCTGACCGGGCCATTGAACTTAGACCCCCCAAAACATTGACATTGTCACTCAACGAAAAGTGACAGCAAGTGATGTAGATAATACTCATTGTTTATGAATACTGTAAATGTCAAACAGAAAATAGTCTATGATCAAAAATCGTTGCAAAATTGTGCAATATTACTTACTACCATACTAGGATTTCTGCCTTCTTAGGAATAGATTAATTTATATTGTACATTTTATTTCTACTCTGTGAAAAATGTACTACGAGAATAGCACGCTCTTGAGTAAATTGACTCTGAATTATTCAAGACTCAATTCGTTATTCAGAAGAAAAGGTATTCCAGTTTGCCATCATTACTTGAAGTTACATATAATTATTGATATTTACATCGACGTCGGAGGCCTGTATTAAATTTGTTGTATGGCGCCATATCGGCGGAATCAATATCACATTTACGTCATAAATTACATCATTTGTAATATAAGTTATTGGGTACCTTTTATTGTAACATAAACATTTATTTTTATATATTTATACAATTAATAAAATTGAAGTGTCTGTTTGTGATATCAAAATAACCGATTTTTACTAAATGTAGGTACATGAAAGTATACTATTACAAAAACCCCTTTTTTAAATTATTGTCTGTCTGTGTGTTCCGGGTAATCTCTGAAACGGATGGACCGATTATGACGAAACTGTCACTGGTAGATAGCTAATATTATAAGGAGTAACTTAGGCTACTTTTATTAAAAAAAAAAAAACGGTACCGCGCAAATAAAAATAAAAATTTGAGTGTGAGGTCACACGCAGTAGAAGTGAAACTTCTCTTTCTCTATTTCTTCCTCTCTTTGTATATATTTCAAGTAAATTAAAAGTAGACGAAGGATAGGGAAACTATATAGAAACGCATTCTATCTCATTCTAAAACCTTTATATACATTTATAGCTATCTCTTTTTCGTTACACATTTTCATTTCATAAAAACCAATTCACACCGTCCCAAAAGAAGTTTCACTTCAAAAAACTGGTCATCTTGAATCAATTCGGAGTCTTAAATGTCTTACGCTGAGTAAACCATAATAGATATAACAAATTAATTTACAACATAATAGCAGACTTTAAAAATATCTACAAAAAGGTCAGCGAAAGTATAAGTCTATCTTCTAAGGAACACCCAGAACAAGCATATTTTTACCGGAAGCGGGAAGTCAGATTCACGCGTGTGCCGGATCGATGGCATTCTATAGCCCACGTGAACGAAGCCGCGGGCACAGCTAGTCTACTATATAGTAGCACAGAGACCCAACTAGTAGCGTCTCTTGTGGAAATGTAAGAAACTATAATAGGTAGTACAAAACACGGTATAATTATATTTAGTGATGTATAAACAAAAGAAAATTTATTTCTAGACCACCTGAATAAATCTTGATAAACCAACGCATATAAGCGGCGCTTCTTAAGCAGCAAAAAAATTTGAAGCTTATTATACTTTATGCTGCTATTGAATCAGGCTATTTATTCAATAAAAACTGTTTGAACCAGCTGCGTTAATTTAAGCGAGATTTTAGTGTATAACTATACAGATATAAAAAAAAAGTAGTTGGCACCGTGTTTTAATTCTTAATCTGCGTAGTGACAGAGCATCTTCTAGCGATCGCCAAGTTTCTCACCACAACCGTCACTTATTGTCCTCCTTTTATGGTTGCTGCAATGAAAAACCGGTTCACTATCATCATCATTATATTAATACGTGAAGCAAAATCTTTGTACCCTTTTTTAAGCGTATTGCGTGCACGGAAGACTGTGAGATTTGGCATTGTTAAAGTTTATATGGAGAAGGAGTGATGAAAGCTAAATTTTATCTATAATATCTGTTACTAATATACATATTAAATAAAATAAATTAATACTGCGAATCCTAAGCTGTCCAGTGCCACTGAACTTAGACCCGCCAAAATATTGGCATTGTCACTCAACGAAAAGTGACAGCTAGTGATGTAGATAATATTCATTGTTTAGGTTCATATTGCAAATATCAAACAGAAAATAGTCTATGATCAAACAGTCGCTGGTCGAATTTCGACCTTAGGGCTACCGCTACTTCAAATAACTATGTTTATCTTGTTACCATACGACAGAGTTAACGATAAAAAAAAATATTGTGTGAAAAGTAGATTCAATTTAGAAACTTCAGTAATGTTTTTAAAATTAACTTCAGATGTATTTGGGTATTTCAGAGTTAATAAAAATAATAATTCTGATTTATTTGGAAACAATGTTTAGTCAGTATAATATGATGCATAGTCGGATAATCGGATTACGGTTGCGTGGTGGTAGGTTGAGCTAGTGCATGTTATTGAGTGCCATTGAACAGAAGGCCTGAAACAAGGCGTTGTGCTCGACACGCCACGATCCGATATACTCTGTTAGTTTCTGACGTCACTGAATACAATTTAAACACAGCCATGTTTACCCAAATTATGATATGGTTCAGTGGAATTTCGTATTGAGTATCGACAGTACTAATGTGTTTATGATCTCTGGATATAAACTGATAGTTATTGGTTATTGCAATCAACAGTTGAACATGGCAGTTAATATTGAATAAATTATTTTAGTTGTTTTTCCTCTGTGAACCGAAGTAGTGCAACAAATAAGTTCACGGTGCAAGCAACTGTTCGGATGTTAAACTTTGATTACAAAATGCAAGGTATTGGAATTAGTCAATCCGCAAATTAAATCCACTCCATAATTCATTAAGGATTATAATCTAACTAACTATCGTTATTTGACCCTGTATTAACTGATACTGATGGCATTTTTGTGATATAATAATTTGGCTATTGTGCACAAGTGAAGTGGATTAGATATAAATAAATAGAAACGCTGGGAGCCGTTGGGTGCAGGCCGCACAAGATCGGTCGCTCTGGAGATCTATGGGGGAGGCCTATGTTCAGCAGTGGACGTCCTGCGGCTGAAATGATGATGATGAAATAGAAATATTGAGTTGCTAAAAAACTCTGTGGACAATTCTAACACGAGTTCCATCAACTTGTTAGAGCTGTTTTAAATTTCGAAAAATTGTACGAAATTAGGCTAAAAGGACGTGTATCAAGTAGCTTTAACAATTAAAAACAAGTACAATCTAAAAGTAGATTGTACATATTCTTTTATATAAATATAAGTAGTGTATATAAATATTAAAATAGGACATTTTTTTTATTTTTCCGTTCATAAAGAAATTCTTTTCAAGAGTTGGTTAATTATGTTACGACTTTCATGAGGCCAAAAGACGCGGCAGCTCAGACGCACTAAAACTTAGTGAATAATATTTATGTTACTTTATTATTTTTGTAACATTTATAGTTTCTTAACACCTTTAACTTGTGTATTTACATAAAATGCTGATGTATTGATTAATCTACAAACTGTATAAAATGTCTGATACGTATGTTTTTAATGTTAGAATATGTTACACTTCACTATAGCGATCCGTAAACAAAAATTGGTAAAATAAAATCCGCTAAATTGTTTATAATATGTAATTTCTTTTTTATTTCTACAATGTTCTCTATATTAAACATAGTTCATATCCCCTGCGTTTTCCAATCGATTAAGCATTATATACTCTGTTGCACACTACATTTAGTTCATTGTTTTCGATTATAAAGATAAAAATAGAATAGCAATCGATTTCCTTATCAGGTCAGATTAACGTTGATTGTTTTAATTTGGCCGGATAACTTTGTTATATGTACTAACACTCATTCGAGCTGGAATAAGCTACAAAAAAGGATAACGTGTTTCCAATATATTCTTAACTAGCAGTGCCCGTGGCTTCGCTCAAGTGAACTACAAAATGCCCGCGCGAATCTTGCACCCCCGCTCCCGGCTTTTTTAAAGACAAAAATGCTTATTGTGGGTGTTTCTTAGAAGATAGATATATACTCTCCCGGACTTTTTTGTAGATCTTTTTAATGCTTGTAATTATATACTACATTAATTTGTTATATCTCTTATGGTTTACTCAGCATAAGCCATTTAAGCACCCGAATTGATTCACCATGACTTTTTTTTTTCATTTGTGCGGAAACCTAATTCTTTTTCTAAAATTAAAGTAGTCTAAGTTACTCCCTATAAATTCAGCTATCTACCAGTGAAAGTCCAGTCAAAATCGGTCTAACCGTTTCGGAGATTACCGGGAACAGACGGACAAAAATGTAAAAAATGGGCGTTTTGTTATAGGTATCGTATATACTTTCATATGGATTTAGTAAAAAACTGTTATTTTGACATTACAAACAGACACTTCAATTTTATTAATTGTAATATAATATGAATATTGAATTTTACAAAGAGCCGATTATGAACACTTTTACTGGAACGTAACCTTATTGAAAATCTACATATTTCACCTAAGTAGGGCTAGTAACCTTTAATTACTGTAAAGGTCGGATTACGGTACACGAACGAACCCTTCGAACCTATTTTCGTATACGGTCACATCGTGTAGGATCGTCGGCATATCATAAATAAATTTCATTACCAACCGACCACGATCCTCGAGGAGGCACCAATTATACATACGCTTGTACCTTTGTGTATATATTTACATACAATGGACCTTCGTTAAATGTTTTTAAGAAGATTTGTTCATGACGCCGCGCTAACCCCTCATACATACACACATATAGGTATATATGAGATTCTCTTTTTATATACTGCTGCGCTCGCGTGGGTGGCAGAATGCCGTTGATCAGGCACACGCGCGAATCGTGCTACTCCCGCTCCCGGTTATTTTAAAGACAAAAATGCTTATTGTGGAGGATCTTTAGAAGATAGATATATGTTCTCGCTGGCTTTTTTGTAGGTATAATTGCAGTACTTACATTACTTTGATTAAGGTTAACTTAGTGTATGCTAGCGAAAGCGTATTTTTTCCGAATTGATTCACTATTGTCGCTACCATTACTGTTTATTTCGTATGTTACTTAAAACATACTTATCAAAAAATATTTCCTATAACTTGGCCATGAACCTGGCTATGAATTAAAAAAAAATCATGTAAATCGCACTTATCCGATATCGCGTGAAAAGTAAATAAACAGATAGACAGACAGAGACAGTTTAGTTGAGGTGTATTAATCCTTTTTATTATAGAGAGTGCTGGCGGTGTTCCTCACGTCAAGGTCATGAAATAATTTTATGGGTCCATTCACCGTCTAGCCTATATTGCTGACTAGATATTTGTATACTACGCGTATTCCTATATCTTATTACCTATCTATATCTACACATCTGAGTAAACATATAAATAATATTAGATGTGCCCCATGGTTTCACCCGTGTTAGTTTTATCCGACAAACATCGCGCCGCCAACGCACCCGTGTAGTCTATCATAATATTGTTCTCCCCGCAAGTACAAATTATTTTAATTTTTCATTATTTCTTAAACTGTGTCCAAATAGCATACTCTAAAGAGCATAATTTAACTTCTTAAAATTATCTTTATGATGAAGTTACTTTTGTTTGTAAGGATCAATTTGCTATGTCTAAAAATAATGCTTATAAACCACTTTTTATTTTCAACAAATCTTTGTCACAAAATACCTTATTGTGGCTTATGTATAATAGATAGGTATATGCTATCGCTGACTTTATTTTAGATGAACTAAGTTTAAATATTATTTGTAGAACATTGTATTTCCGTATCATTAACTATTTTGCCAGCGCACGCAGTTAAAGCAGTTCGGGAGAGCCTCGATTTCTAACTTATGTAACAAAAATCAATATTTAAGGCTATCTGAGAGTTGTAGCCGAATCATAAATAGCCTATAAATACTATTCCTCGAGAAGAATTAAGAAAGAAGTTGTCGAATCCGACAGGTAGTTCCTAAAATTAGCGATTTTAAACAAACAAACAAAAAACCTTTCTGCATTAGTATAGATTGAAGTGTCTGTCTGTAAATTTGAAATCTCTTTTTTTAAGCTCATGTGTTTATTTTATTAGCATACCAAAATCCTAACACAGGTTTTAAAATTTTTTGTCTTTCTGAAACTGTATCCGGGCTAAATTCTAAAACTGATTGATTTTGACGGAACTTTTTAAGTGACATAAAAAAAAGACGGAAGTTACTTAATTCGAATGTATATAAAAAAAATATGGATGTCCAACCATAACTTCTTTGTTTATGTACCAATTTAAATGATTCTTTTTTTACCGCAAAGATGGCCCGGCCCTATTTTAATTTAATTGGCATTGGAACTTCGACTACGAAGATACACCAGGGAACTCTTTAAAAAATTGTCTTGTATTGGCAGATAGTTGTAGGACTTTTCAGAGTATTCTCTAGACTACACGCTAGCTAAGCAATATTGATAAAATTACAATAAAACATTAACAAATTGCCGACTTTTATTCTTGGTAAGGCACGTAGTTTGTATAAGCCATAAAATTATGAATGAAGTCGCAAGCTCCAGCTAGTTTAGAATATAACTCTTTGTTACCTACTTTGTGCATTATATATCGTCGTTTAAGATTCTTAGTCTTAAGTAGGTGTTATTCGTCCTTGCCTTTAACAGTCAACGATTTTAACAGCCAATTTTAGATAATTTTTGGCCCGTCAAAGAGATTTCAATTTGCCCACGAACTAATATTCAACTATCTTAAACCGAAAACTTTATTCTTTTTAAATATCCATTTATTCATACATGAGAATCTAATATTAATGTAGTGAATAAGTATTTCGCTAGATGGCTCGTCAGCTAACAAGGATTCGAAATTATGGCCCACCTTTTCATATCAATGTAATGAAATTTAACTTAAACTAAGAAGTCATTCGGCAATATAAGCACTAAGGTAATATCAGTTTAAAAGCGAAACACTTTACTCTGACGGCGTCATTTGAAGAGACAACCTCGTATCTATCTACGTTCCCAACTAATGTTGCAAACAGGTAACATTTAACGAATTTATTTCGTCAAGCGAGACATTAACCAAGTTTACGAACAAATTACGAACGTAAAGTTACCTGCCACGGTAGTTGGTAACTACTGATGAGCACACATTGCTTTACTGCCGACGTGAAATCACACAGCCGTTCTCGTGGATATAACGGAAGATATCTTTATTACATGCTATCTCGACAGAATACGTCCTTAAAAATCAATATGACAATTTCATGGGACACTTAGTCAGAAATGAGCTGTCAAAATCAATATGAAAACTGTCTACGTGTTCCATATTCTCGACTCGTGTGCTACGGTTGGTTGAACTCCGTTTTATTAAACGCCGCTTTATTGCCTCTCTCTGATGCTATAAAATTCTCCACAAGTACTCTTAGTTTTGTAAAATAAAACGTGAAATATTTCGGCGCACCGTCTTCTCTGTTTTATCTGTGAATTCAACGAATACCATTTTGTACAGTGTCTGCCGCTTTATGTATCGTATCCTCTAAAGTTTTATGTGGTATAATTTGTGTTATGTTCGGACCTTTTCATTTAACTGTTTCCTTCAAGGATATCGTAAGGCAATTTTATATAAAGTTAAAGTTAGAAATGCTGACTCGGCAATTGTACTTTTAATTCCTATGCGTTTGAATATAATGATAATTATATTTGTGTGCTGATGAATAGGCTTTAGAGTCTTAAACCAGATACCGGGATTAAGTTTAATTGACTACAGTAGTACGGTACTACAACTAACTCTTAAGTATCTGGTGTGGGTGAAAACCATTATAAAGTTAAACGTAATTATAAAGTATTTTATTATAATCGTTCCATAAATATGAAGTACTGTAGTAATTGGTTTTGGTGTTACTACTATCTCTGTCTGCACCATTGCAATATTGTGTTTAGAGAATAATAACACATAGTCAATTCAAAACTTTTACTTATCTAATTTCAGATTTAATAAAATACAATTATGACTTAATTAATTAAAAATTTTATGAGCGTAAGGACAGATCGAGATGCCCAGGACGACTGCCTTACTTATCTATAAAGTTAACCACTGTTCCCATGAGTTAACGAGCGTTGCCGGGAATGAGAATGCTTACACAGCATTTGCGTGGAAACGTGTTGTTATGGTTTGTCCCGGTGATCGAATAACTACATAATATATTTAAAATAGATTACGCTAGCTCGGTCACCAGATTTTATTCTGCCCGTTCGATCACAGCGCCACATATCGATCCTAATATATCTATAAATCATTGCATCGTCTCAATAAAAAAAATTATATTTCGGGGATCGAGGTTTGCTTTGTATCTAAAAAAGAAAAGAAAAACACCTATCAAGGTAAACTTAGAATGTAAAACATTATCTAAATACAAAATTTCATCCAAATCGTTGGATCCGTTTCCGAGAATCCAATTGAATACATACAATACATGTATACAAGAATGCTCACACAATAGTATTAGATACTTATTAAGTGAATGAGCTCAATCAGTCAAGTCGTTAAGAAGTTATCATTTACAGACGCACACAAGATTTTTATAATAACACCAACTGGACAGGCAGACGTTATTCTGCTTTTTCCGGTAGTTAATGGCTCGACCACAACGTCACCCAAGCTCTAATATATTAATACACCATGGTCAAATAGGTAAATCGTGCGAATATGAGCTCATCCAGTCAAGTAGTTCAGATTTTTAAAATCACTAACAGACGCACACAAAGATTTATGACGTATCGAAAAAGTATAACTAAAATGAGATTAGCCGTGAGGGAGGGAGGGTGTTGGTATTATACCAGGCTCGCAGCGGTTGCGCGGAGTGTCACCCACCAGCTCTGCTGTGAAACGGAGCATATAGGTTAAGAGCCCTTTGCGCTTTGTTAGCGCGCTCTAATCACTGCCGGCTCTCGACGGCTTGCGACTCGAGGGCTCGTGGCGCACTAGCGTTTTGTGTCTCCTTGCATAGTATTATTACCTCTCGTCCTATGCTCTCTTGGTACCTACCTATGCATAATTAATTCTTTAGTAAGGTTTACAAAACACATAACAATAAATAACATATATTTTAACTTGTACAATTTTGATGTTTTAAACATTAAAAAACTTTATAAATAACTAAATGGTTTTCAATATTCTAACAATTAAGGCAATTTTTATGATCCGCTGTTATATATTACTTTCGTATATATTTGAGCATATTTGTCAGTTGTCTCTATCTGTTAAATATCTATATACTTTAGCTACCATAATACAAGCTTTGCTTATATAGTTTGGAATTAAATGGTCGTAACAAATCGTGTCCCCGTATTTATTAATTTATTATTTATTTTATTTATTAATATTAAACTGTAGTATTATTATGTGAATAATGGTACATAATTTGTCATGGCATCTATTTTATAAATACACGAGTAAGTCCGACATTCGCTATTTTGAGAAACCATTCACGTGTGAGTAAGGAAATATCTTTCTGAAATAAAAACCAAGCGTCACGACAATACGTAACGTAATGTTAAACGACATGATAAACAGGCTGTTGCAATAATCAAACCGTTTGTTTATGTATTCCGATAAATCACGAGAGGCAATTCCATTTCGATTTGCCCGAATCAGAAACGATTGGCGACTTTCCAAGGTATGACTCCTAGTTAACCGCATATCGGAAACGACATTTGTCTTTGATAATAATCGAAAGTATTTTATGATAGGTACAACATTTTTTAACATAACATACCATCACGCCTGTATCCCCGAAGGGTTAGGCAGAAGTGTACTAATGTACACCCACAGTTCGCCGAGTATGTTTTTTTAGGTACCATGTAATAGGGTGCGAGCCTATTGCCATTAATCGGGCACAAAGCCAAACTCCGAGCTGCTACTGACAATTTCATAGAAAAACTCAATAACACTTTGCTCGACCTGGTAATCGAACCCAGGACCTCGAAAATAGCAGTCGCGCTTACGACCATTAGGCTAATGAGGCAGTGTACATGTTTTTACGTGTATAAAATGCATCATTGCCTTGTATGTGTTGGCTTTTAAATTTTTTTGAGGCGTCGAACTACATCTTTAAACTGAGACACCCAAGCTAACCTCACCTGCACGCATTTGCAGTCACTTGCACTAACGTGGAAATGGCAATAGCAGGGTGGTAGGACTGTATAGTTTTGGTATCAGTCTGTGCATATTCAGTTAAATTACAGCAGGCCGGATCTCTCGGTGGTCGTCGTTGTGTACCACCAGGGACAGTATTGACAATTTGCCGTGCTTAATATGATTTTTTAAATTCAATTACTACTTTTAATTTAATAATAGCTCAGTGGTAGCATATACCTACAGACATCGCATCGATCGACGTGAGTTCAAATTCTTGCAATGAAATTGTGAGCCAGACCCTACCACACTACGCTTAGCGTCACTTAAAATCACGTGAGATTGTGGCCAAACGCAAAACATTTAAATAATGATAAAAAAACAAGTTCACACGCCGTAGAAGTAAAACCGTCAGAAAACATAAAAATACCTTCTTTAAAATCTCCCTTTAATTCATAAATCAGCGCGACTCGAACTATCAACTACTCGTACTGTACATATAACAGTGGGTATAAGTCTGGTCGTCACACAGTTAAGCCAGTTCGACGTCGTTCATAATTGTGAAAATCAGAATTTCCGTTAACAGTAGCTATCCGTGTGTAATGTATTTCGATCTAATTCTCTCGTAGGCTATAAAATAGATGTGTGTTTGTTCTTTTTTTAGTGTCGCTTTTTCGTTTCATCGCGTTTCAAATTACAACGATACTAAAGAAGATTTTACTTCAAAGTTATTATTTCATACAACTAAATATCTATTACAATATAAAGTGTCTGTTTTTAAAAAAACAAAGTACTTTTAAATAGTTACCATGTCGTTCCCGTCCAAAGCCATGTCAGTAATCCAGATCTAAGTGTGAATATTTTATAAAGTTTAATTACATTTCGTATACAAAATAAAACAAGTTTCGTGACAAGTTGATAATGAGCTGGGTTTTCTTGTCGTCTGGTAAAGGGTGTGAGGTATGTTGGGAGGGCGGGGAAAATCTCATTTCCCGTCCGTCGACGGAAGTGAACGCAGCCAATGAGTGAAGAAAATAAAATTGTATTCAAAACTCAACTCTTTTATGATTTTTTATCTCGACTGTTTTGTTTTTCTTTTGTTTTACGTATTTCATAATTTTATTATTAACCGACTTCGAATGTTACATTATTTTACATTACATTTTCAGCTATAACTTCTTTGTTTATGAACTGATTTGGATGATGCTTTTTTTGTTGCATAGGTGATACCTCATGGGTGGGGTCGCATTTAGTTTCATTGGCATTGGACCTTCAAATTCGAAGATACACAAGGGAACTTTTCAAAATCATTGAAGTTGATTTTCAATAATTTTCTTGTTATTTATATGTATAAACATTTATAAGCTATCATACTCAATTTATAAAACTATATTGTGTTATTAAGTTTATCGTCGAAATAAATATATCGAATGTTATTTACAAATATAAACTTTTTTTAATATTTGAGATATATTATGTATGCGTATGCAGTTGAACGTATGCTACAATAATTCCTTTAATTTTTGGCACATTTGAATCGGTAAGGTTATACTGAGAATGCATATCGAAGTTTGGGATACTGGCAATCCTCCAGTATGGTTGCCAACTTAAGTAGGCCACTCTAGTTTTGACATAACGCCTTCGGGGTGGCCCAGTTGATGTAAATGTTGTACTAGCTTTAAGTTTAATCTTTATTTTAGGGTTATTTAAGATATGGTCATATTATCATGGGTTACTTTGAACTACATTGGAAGTGTATATAAAAAGTACTAGCTGTGCCCTACGGTTTCATCCGTGTTAATTTAATAAATTTTGTAATTAACAATACATATATGTTTGTGAAAAAGGCATTTTGTTGCATTACACTGAGTAATTCTTCCAAAAACGTTAGTCAGTGGAGCATTTTGTTACACAGTGGAACGTTTAATTTAGGTACACTTAAAAAAAAAACGCCCAGTTAAAGTTCCACTCCTTAAGTCGTAGTGTTATATAGGTTTTATAGAATTTTTAAAATCTGTTTGGTAGTTCCATAGATTACAAACAAATAAATACTCTTTTGAACTTTATATATAATCAAATATATTTTAGTACATATATAGTTAAATAATAATTTATATGAATGTCACTTCCCAACTACTTACGGTAAGTGCTAAGGAAGGTATCACGTTAGCTCAGTGGCAATTTTAATTCTCTAGGAATGATTCTGTAGCATGATTATGTAAAATGATTATGTAGAATGATTTTGTAGAATGATTTCGTAAAATGATTCTGTAGAATGGTTCTTTAGAATGATTATGTAAAATGATTCTGTAGAATGATCCTGTAGAATGATTCTATAGAATAATTATTTACTTTTATATAACATAACTAGCAGTGTCCGCAGCTGCACTCGCGTAGACTACAGAATGCCGTCGATCGGGCGCACAAGCAATGAGTATTACCACCGCTTCCGGTAATTTAAAATTTTAAAATTGTTATTGTGGGTGACCCTTAGGAGATAGATATATATTATCGCTGATTTTTTTGTAGGTCTTTTTAATACCTATAATAATCTTGTACATTAATTTTAGATATCTCTTATGGTTTACTCAGTGTAAGCCGTTAAAGTCCGAATTGATTCACTATGACCAGTTTTTATTTAACTGCACGGAACCCTAATTCTTTTTCTAAAATAAAATTAGCCTAAGTTACTTCTTATACCATCAGTGAAAGTCACGTCAAAATAGGTTTCGGAGATAACCAAACAGACGGACAGACAGACAAAAATTAAAAAAAAATCATGTTTTGTTATAAGTACCGTATATACTTTCATATGCATATAGTAAAAAAACTGTTATTTTGACATAACAAACATACACTTCAATTTTATTAATTGTATAGATAAATAAAATTCAGAGCATTTTTGTAACATCAATATTGCTTTATTAATTCAAAGTATTATTATTCCGTAGTCTCAAGATCTTTCGCAAGAAAAAAAAACGCAATACTTTTTTTCCTATTGGAAATATAAGAAATTGTAGAAATCTTCCATCACTTGAGGTCGTCCGCTTTGTTTCTTTTTCACTTTTTATTATTCAAAGGAATCATTTTATTCAGCCTTAGGAACATGTTTAAAAAGAAAAAATGAAATATTATCTACGACACTGTTCTCTCCATTTCAAAGAAATACCACAATATACGGAGAGATAGCACGACTTCGTTATAAAGTCACACGGGCTCCTTTTATTTGTGCAGCTTTTGTATGTACGTACACTGAGCGACGTCGGTACAAAGTTATCTCTGGCACTTTGCTTCGAAACGTTTCACTTTTGCGAAGTACAGAGTTTGTATAATGAATAAAGATAGGGACTTGTTTAACATTTATGTATGCCTGGTACGTTGTAAAACTTATAGAAATATACTTACTTACTTACACACCTACTTATTCTTATATATTATTCTATTCAGATAGAGTTGAGGGTCGATAATAATAATATAATCGATAATTATGATGGTTGTATACTTTTGAGATTATTCTTGAGGCTTGAATAATACAACACATAACTATTTTGAATTATTTATTTGAAATCATAGATAAACTTATCAAAGATTATAAAATTATATTCTATTACTGAAAATAATAATATCGACATCGATATTATTAAATGTAACATGATATCAATAATTCATTTAAAATGAAAATCAACTTATGCTAAAATATTTAATATAATAGCAATTGAGGTTATTTTTGTTTTGTTACGCCAAAGAAGTATGTATTATCATTGATCTAATTGAAAAAAAAAAAGAAAAAGTTTTCTAGGAGAAAAGTTAGTAAGTAAATAAGTCGGTATATTTCTAATTGATTATTTTGGTATCTAATTTTAAACTTAGTGTTTTGTGAATAATGTTAATCATTTTAGATAAAAACTTTAATATATTGCCTATTAAGAATTACTTAACTGAATCTTAAAGTTTTTAGATTTTACTTATAGTATGAATTGAATGACAAAATAATTATCGCTTATAACAAAGTTTTTGGTTCTATTCATTAAAATGTGGAAATTGGGGATTAAAAGGAAAGTTTCTGGTGGTGTCTTCGTCTGTCATATAGCGATTTCTATTTTTTATTTATTTTGTTATGTTTGACCATATATTATGTAATATATGTATCATTTTACACAATAAAGCTAGGTTATTGTGAATAAGTGAAGTGAATTGGAAATAATAACATGGGCCATGAATTCTGAGATGCCACAAAAACTCCCTAGAAAGTTATATATGGAAATCCTCACAAGACACACTGTGAAGCGAAATAATTAACCACTCGATAATTACATTAATGGTCTTCAAAAACGAGAACTTGTTGCCAAGTTAGGAGAAAAAAGAAGAAATTTTATTATTTAATTTCTTA
This sequence comes from Saturnia japonica, assembly GCA_033032175.1. Lineage (NCBI taxonomy): Eukaryota > Metazoa > Arthropoda > Insecta > Lepidoptera > Saturniidae > Saturnia > Saturnia japonica. The sequence continues at coordinate 5,351,630 of CM065317.1, forward strand.
CATCTATCGTACAGATAGAGATATAACTAACTATACTGTTAGTGTTAGCCATAAGGGCCCTGGGACCTCAGACGGCTTTTACAGCTTCACCGTGGCTTGGGGTTGAGCGCTTAAGGCACTCAGCCGCGAAAGCGTGGTAACATGCCCAAGGGTACCAAAGTGTCCGAACCTCGTTTTGGGCTGTTGCTGTAGTTGCAATTAAGTCGCGAACTGGCTAATTCCCTATCCTTAGAAATTCGATCTAAACTAAAATATACATAATATACATGCTCCAGCCTCCTGGGAGGAAGGAAGGAAGGAACATGAGTATATGTATTTAGTGATCTGACTATTTTTCTAAATTAACTAGTACAATAAAGAAAAAAAGGTCCCTTATGGAACCTATGTCTGTGTGATGTGCACGAGTTTGGGGTGCAGTGTAATGGTGTATGTTGTTCGCTAGTGAATGCAAGTGCAGTGTCACTTGTATCGTGCGAGCGGCTGCTAGACTCAAGGGCTCCACACCGAGGGAACGGACCTAGGGAGATATACCTGCAAACATATAAAGTTATATGAAATGTACCTTAGAAAATTTCATATCATGCGAGAGGGTCGTTTCAGTGCTCATCTGTCAGATGGACGTGTTGTTTTATTTTTTATTATCGCTATAAAAGTGAAGCGTGACCTTGTTTAATAAATTCACAAGGCCCGACAACCCTAGACACGCCGTGAATAATAAATTAACAGTTTACAACCCTGTAGGCTGTATTCCACGTAATTTCTCTTAACTCGTTAATTTTACTTAGTTATTTATGAAGACCAATATTTCTTTGTAATTAATATTTTTTATATTAAAACCGGGGTGGTAGTACCCCACTCTAAGCTTCCCTCCTCAGGTGATATAGTGGTCAAATAATAAGTTATAAAAAAAAAACAGTTCACACGAGGTAGAACTGAAAACTTTAAAAATAGCTTCTTTAAAACTTCTTTTAAAAAGTGACTTAAAGCGAGACTCAAACTATCGACCACTCGTACTGTACATGATATAACAGTGCGTAAAAATCTGGTCGTCACACCGCTATGCCAATTCGACGACAATCATTATCGTAAAAATCAGGACTTGCATTAACCGTGTATAATGTATTTTATTCCATTCTCGTATATATATATATATATATATATATATAATATAGATGTTCAGCCATAACTTCTTTGTTTATCAAGGGACCTTCGACTTCGAAGATATACCAGGTGATTCCTAAAAATAATTTAAGTTGGTTTTCTTTTTTGTTAATAATTGTCTCGTTAGTGTTGCTTTTTCGGTTCATCGCATTTCAAATAACATCGCGACGTTACTAAAGAAGTTGTAATTTCAAAAACACTTTGAAGCAATACTGGCTCAGTAGTAGCGTGTACGGACACCGCGTCGAATGATGTGAATTCGAATCCTTGCAGTGAGCCTGAGCTTTCACTGAATGAAAACATCTTGATGAAACCAGGTCGCCATTCTACCTACCACTATCAAGTTGCAAATCTGTCACCAATCACCTATAGGTATTTCGCAGCTGCACTTAAGAGCCAGTTTCCTCACTAGGCTTAATCATGGGACATATCGTAAGTTAAAATCAGGTGAAAGCTAAACGCTAAACCAATAAAGGATAAAAAAGAACAAAGTAATTCTTGGCCTTAAATATAGACTAGAAAGTAATATTATCTTATTATATTAAGTGAGCAATACTTGTGCATATATATATATATATATATATATATATGTATACAGTGTGTATGAAAAACACCATCGGATCCTTGAAGGTGTTATTAGGTATCGAGATTATATTCTGTTTATGTTATCCATCACAGATTATAAGAAAAAATATTACCCGTAATAAAATGTAAAAAAAACGTTAAATGAGGAAACTTACATAGCAATACAGGCGGCGCGGCGCAGAGAACCGCCATACGATCAAACGTATCGCTGCGCCGCGCCGGGGCTGGTGACGGTATTATCACGTTCTAAAAATTTTCTAAATTTTAGGGAAACTAAAACTAAATGCCATTGGGGTACCTATGAACCCTATACGGATTCGACGGGGGTTTTTATACATATACATGTAATTGGTTTCTCAGAAACGGGTTCAACGATTTTGATGAAACTTTGCATTTAGATAATGTTTTACATTTCATGTTTACCTAGGTAGGTGTTTTTCTTTTTTTGTAAGACATCGAGCACAGCTCGGTCGGCCAGATAATAGATATTAAACCAAGCAAGCACATGTTGCGGGAGGTAGTGGTTTCTATACAACTGCATCCCAGCTGCACTAAATTGGGTTAACGTACCGCATTGCGATTCGGATTTGCAATAAACCTATTTAATAGAGCGAAGAAAATATAATAAACCATTTTTAACAACAAGGCAATTTTAAAAAAAAGGTTAACCAACCTTAATTTATTGGAGGAGTTCCCCTGTGTATCTTCAAAGTCCAGACAATTCCAATTGAATTAAAATAGAAACATCCTATCCTTGAGGTATCCGTTTTCAAAGAAAAAAGGATCATCTAAATCGGTTCATAAAGAAAGAAGTTATGGCTGAAGATCCATAAAAAATAATTATATACCTTGGAATTGAGAATCTCCTCCTTTTTATAAAGTCAGTTAAAAAGGCACATATTCAAGAAAAAGGCAGATGTAGAAACACGGAACACGGAAAGGTCGCCAAAAATCGAATACTAATCATAAGCAAACATTAGAACTAACTATCTAACATAGTGATGCGACTCGAGTCACTCGAATAATTTTACTACGTCACTCGAGTTGTATTCAAGTTTCACTCGAGTAAACTACTTACACTCCTTACAACTCGAGTAAGAGTTTATCACTCGAGCTGAGTTTCGATTAAGAATTTTGAAATAACTTTATTAAATTATTAATATTTGATAATATGAAATAAAATACAAAATATTATTTACTATATTTATCTCATTAATCAACAAAGAAAAATAAAATGAAATCTTACAACTAATTAAGTTGCCATGTAAAAATGACTTTAAATTGCAAATAAGAAGTTGCTTACACTCGAATACGAATTAACAAATTCATCCAAGACACTCGAGTAAAAAACTGTTTGAGTCGCATTACTAATTTAACATCACGCTACGACTATAAGTAGCAGAGTAGTAACCATGAACGTCAAAGAATCTGGAAAGCTGAAGCTGAAGAAAGTGAAGCAAGAAAAACGATGGGCATGGTCTTAAGTTGGTTGAATAAAATTAATACGGGTGAAACTGTGCAGATTTAATCTATACTAATATTATAAAGCTGAAGAGTTTGTTTGTTTGGTTGAACGCGCTAATCTCTGGAAGTCCTGATTTGAAATAAATATGTTTATTCATCACAACAAGTATTTAATTTTGAGAAATATTACCATATACATCATTTGATTTCAATGAATATTTTAAAGATATCACAGTTTTAAAATAACTCCGCAGCAAAATAAAGAAAGTTTCAGCTCCTTTAGAATTGTATTATAGGTGCTTACGACGAACTCTCTCTAACCCTCTCTCTGTGTCTATCTCTTATGTAACGCAGGCGAAGTTGCACGGGTCAGCTAGTATTTTATAAAATTAAAAGGAAGAATCTGAAGATACCAGTAAGCCACACATCAGTTATTAGGTTATTTCTATGAAATTCTCAGTAGCAACTCAGAGTTTGGCTTTGTGCCCGATTAATGGCAATAGGTTCACTCCCTATTAAATGGGACCTAAAAACATACCCGGCGAACAGTGGGTGTCTAACCCTTCGGGGATACAGGCGTGATGGTACGTTATCTTATGTCACACATCAGCTAATAAGAAAATTAAATTGTACGCTGGAAAGAAAAATTATTTCATTTCCCAACAAGACGCACGCACGTTTACTAGATCATACTCGGATATTACTTGACGGATGCGACCCGGATATAAATCAGAGTAAGCGTAAACTCCGTATTATGTTACAAGGCATTATTTCATATATATTTTATTGCTAAATCGTTGGTAATATTTTCTTACGGATCACGAAAAACTCACAGAGCAGATTTCGGGTTGTTTGGTAAACAGGTTTTTTTGTTGTTTGTACCTTAACCCGAGGGTTTTTCGTATGAAAAAGTTATTACGTATATGCGTATAAATCTACCCACACTTGTTAGAATTTAATTGAATAATATGATATTTGTCATGAAAATATGTTACACGGACCACGTATACACGAATCTATGATTTTATTTTGTCCTTTGATTAATCTTGGGTTTGTTAAAATTTTTAGGGTTCCGTAACTCATTGTTGGAATAACGGAGTCTTTATAGAATCACTTTGTTGTTCGTGTGTGAAGATCATTTTTCTTGAGGTATAAAGTTGAAATTAATATCATATACTAAGTAAGGTCTACGGCCTCATGCTGCCGTAAAAAAAAAACAAGTTTCTAGGTAAAACTAAAAAGATACGGCACTGAATAGTTAAAAAATACCACGTATACGAATGTGCTGTTGATAGATTAATGATTGGTTTCCTCTGGCGCTTCAACTAGATAGCACGCTACCTGGAACAAAAGCTTCTTGAATATGGCAACTTAATATCGTAGTGTGTAGTGACTATTTGAAAGAAACTTGTCAACGTTAGAGTATTATTACTATGACACTGACTCGAGTACGCCGATTCGGCGTACTTTTGGTTGCAGCATTTTTATAGTACGCCAATGGTATCTAGTTGAAGCACCAGCGAAAACCAATCATTAATTTATGGTGTTTTTCTTATGTCCATTGTTTAAAATTTTTTAGTAAGGAAGAGAGGTTATTGAAAAAGAGATAACTCTAAGAAAAAAATTCTATGTTTAAATAAAAATACTAAGTCCTTTTTGTCACTGTTTGAGTTTTTACAGAAATTTTACTTTTGAATTTATTTTGATTATAATTATTTTTTGTTAAAACAATGTGGCGTATCTGCTGCTCATTAGGTTCTTTGAGAATCATTAAGTAGATGGATGTTTTAATTTATTAACGTATAATTTTGAACGCTTTCATCCCCAACGATTTATTTCCATATTTTTTGATTATTTTTCTATGGGTGTACATCATTTATAGATGTTTGTTTTAACTGTAAAGGTACAGGTAGACATGCTAGTAAGTAACACGAAAGCATGCTATTATTTAGCATTTACTACCTAGTTGCATGTGTGTTGAAACCATTGCCAGTATCGAGCATGCTTATATAAGCAAATGAAGAGAATGCTATTAAAGTAAGCTCATTAGCATGCTTTTTAATATCATGACTATCTGTACCTTTAATGTTTTTTTTTTGTGAGTTTTTTACAGTTAAAAATAATAGAGCAAGCAGCCTTAATAAAATTAGGACACTGTTACTTAAATTGGAATGATTCTAAGGAATTAAAAATACGGGCATCAATATACGAATAATCTTTAGACTTTTCAAATAAAATTATATTAATATAAAAAAAAAAAACTATTTAATAAATATTTTGAATAAGTTAACTTTGCTGACGTAATATATGCACAAAAATACATAGATAGTTAAAATAAATAAAAAAAACTCACCTATACATACAACACATATAAAGACATACTAGCAACTGCTCGCAACTACGTTCACGTTAATAATAATATAAAACTAAACAGCAATAAAATCTATATCCTATACATATAAGATCTCCGAAACTATAAGTTTCACTGACTTGAAATTTAGCATGGTTCTCAGATAGACCTCATAGAATCACTTACTACCTCCTCAGCATATACTTTAAAATACAGTGTGAACTCTAGATAACGAACTTCTATTTAACAAAAAAACTCCTTAATACGTAGAAATATCCAAAGATTGCTTGGTTTACATTTTTACTTATTTATTGTAACACTCTATATACCGTAACAACTTGTAATAGCGAAGCAATACGTAATATTAACTTATTTCTCTGTTTATCAATAACTCTTTACAGTTTATACATTATACAATAATTAAAATTAAAGTGTCTGTTTGTAATGTCAAAAAAAACAGTTTTTTCTTAAATGCATGTGAAAGTATATACGAAACTTGTAACAAAAAACCCATTTTTAAAATTTTTGTCTGTCTGTCGGTCTTTCCGTCTGTCTGTCTGTCTGTTTGTTCCGGGTAATCTCCGAAACGGTTGGACCGATTTTGACGGGAATTTCATTTAGAGATAGCTGATAATATAGGGAGTAACTTAGGCTACTTTTATTTTAGAAAAAGAATTAGGGTTCCGCACAAAAAAAATAATGATCATGATGAATCAATTCGGGCGCTTAAAATGGTTTATACTGAGTAAACCATAAGCATATAGCAAATTTACTACAAAATGTACTAATGTGTACCAAAATGTTTAAATGTACTACATAATTATAGGCATTAAAAAGACCTATAAAAAAGTCCGGGACAGTATACATTTATCTTATAAGGAACACCCACAATAAGCATTTTTGTCTTTAAAACAGCCGGGAACGGGGGAGTATGATTCGCGCGGGCATCTGTAGTCCACGTGAGCGAAGCCACGGGCACAGCTAGTGTACTTATAAAATTACAGAGACGTAAATATTTTACATTATGCTCTTTTACTCCGTTTATCGATAACTCTTTACAATGTAATAACACATAGCCGGTCCTTTCAATATCGCCATATAGAGTTTACATTGTATCTTTAGAATAACTTAAGCTTCCCAGATGTAATAAATACGTCCCGTTTTACATCCCTCACTCCTTTACCAATTTAAGTTTTTTCCATCTAGTGAATAGAATTTCTAAAACATATAATATAATTTATATTACACGAAACTTCTGATACCTCTTTCTAATAAAATAAGGAAAAAAAAACAATATTAGGATATCAATTATCTAACTTTGAAGATCTATTTTAATATGTTAGTCTTTTTTAGTTTCAATTTCTTCTATTATTATTATAACATTATCTTATCTTTATTATTTTATATGTTTATAATTAAATTTATTACTTATGTATGTTGTCTGATCACGCCGTGTTCACCTGTAACTATGTATAATATTATAGTTTTTTTTTTAATATGGATTGTTTTTTAACAACGTATAATGCTATGTTATGTTGTTGAACCATAATAAATTAAAAAAATATATATTTAATACGGCGAGAAATAAATTCCTCAGTTAATTGTAGTTTAGTTACATAGTAAATTGCTAATGCAAAGAGTTCCTTTGATCGTATTATGCATCAAGAGCAACTGAACGTCCGACGATTAATATCCGTGCGTCCGGGTCAACGTTCCGGTTCATCAGTATTCAACCGGGCTTGTCTCATCAGACGACCGCATTATTCCTATACGACTCCGACTACACCCGGGTTTACAAGAAAGCTCCGGTTAAATCGCAAAGGGAGCGCTAAAAGGGCTCTTCGTCGTGTGAAAATAATTTATAATCTAAATATTACTCGCTGGCCGTCCGCTTTTGTGTATAGATCTATAACTGCTCGTTGTTTTCGGTTCTTGTATATATTCTGTTGTGGAAATGTTTTATTATTTTTAAAGTTATAATTCTTTTGACGGCGCGCGGAAGTGTGACATGATAAAGTTGGCCATCAACGATAACAATGTAAATCCATTTTGACATTTTAATTGTGTAAAATTTATTTAAATTTGTATAAATAACCATTATCTTAATTTGATTACATCAAAATAATTTACTGTTAAATAAAAATAATTAAATAAAAACAGACAACTAGCCAGGCGGGCATTAGAAAAGACTCTACCACCATTCTATGGTGTCATCACGATGATTTCCTTCACCGAAAACTCAGGTTCATTGCTGGGATTCGAACTCACATGAACTACAAATAAATAAATAAAAAAAACATAATTCATGAAGACAATAATGAATATTGAAGTTTGTCTCATTCTTGTTGCAAAGTTATAATAACAGGTATATTTGCGCATAGCTACCAGGCTGATATGAATTCCTAGGAGGCCTTATTAAAGTCATTTGTTTCAATAAATGACCGACCGAGGATTCAGTGCTCATGAATTGTCGCGCGTCGTTCGGCTGAGTGAGTTCTGGAAAGTTCGTGGCTCATGTGTACCTATTCACGCTCGTGTACACTTCATGTTCTATTTTAAAATGAACTATCTGTATATTATATAACGTGTAAAACATAGAAATACTCTTACTTGTAATGCAGAATAGGAATTTTAACATAACTAAATAAGTTTCGGATTCGGCTGAAAATCCTTTTTCGGTTGCACACTAGTTTCAATTACTCAAACAAAACGAATTTCTCAAACAAAAAAAAATCGAACACCGCTATCTAACAGTCGGGACCCTAATACACTTTTAGTTGAATAGACTTCAACACGTGAAATAGAACTTTGTTTTGTATGTTTAACAAAGGAACTGTAGTAACACTCCAAATCGATTTACCAGTCATATGGAACTATTGCGTACTGTACCGTAATGTACTATACTGGATAAGTTGTTTTTATGACACTATCAAACTCAAATTCAAATTTCGATGTATAGGTATTATAGTTTAGTGGCACAGAAACAGTAAGCCCTATACTATTGAGGCGCGGGCTTGTTCCCTGCACATGACTGACTTTTATTTATTCCTTTATTACTTCTCCTGTGAAAATATATTAAATAAGACGTGTTAAACTAACACGCAAAAAAAAGGAAAAATAAATTCGATAAAAAAGAATTACAACGTCGCTCATGACTTTTTAAATTCTAAAATGGTTAAAATTGTTTAAATTTTTATTCCGTCATGTAATTTTATGATACTACGGTTGACGTTAGAAGTATTCTATATTTTATTAGTTCAAATTTCATTTCATATAAGTCGCTGGCGATTTGTTTTACAAGTAGAGTACTTTATATGTTTTCAAGCGACACGTAAATATAAATATTTATACAACTTTTTTTTCTTTTAAATATAATGGATATCTTAAAGCATATAAATAAAGCACAATAAACTCTGAAGATTATAAAAATATATTCTATTCGCATGACATTGGCGGAATTGTGTAAAACACATTTTTCTATCACATTTATGAAGAATAAATAACTAAAATGAAATATGCAGTGTTTTATTAAACAAATTATCGAAATATAAGTATAATAACAGTAAATTGAATTTCAAAACCATATAATTGATAAACTCGGTTAAATTGACTTGTATATTATTACGGTACGGTTGCGCTTTCGGAAAGGTACGAGTTACTCGTGTGGAAGTGAACAATTTCTGTTTGTGGCATACCCACTAGACCAGCGTATACCTGGGGATACTTTCCTGAGTTATCGATAGGTTCGTTGTGGTCAATTTCGTTACTTTTTATGTGTAAATGTTTTTCTTCCATATCATAAATTGTTTTTTATGTTGTTTCTCTTATACTACAAAGGAGACAAACAACCATAGGGACCGCCTGATAGTAAGCGAATATCGTAGCCTATGGATGCTTCTAACATCATATATCACTAGCGTTTTGAAGACCTTGGACTCCCATTCCGCAAGGAGCTCCGGAAACCGTGCTCACCGCAGTAACACAAAACTGGGTCATTTGACTGCGATCTTCTGTAGGGTGGAGGGTATTCGACTAGTCGGACTGCCCCAAGTAGAGAAAAATCTCCAAAGAACTTTCTATGTGCCCTACCTCTCTTAAAATATACACATCAATCCAATGCTCCAATATAATTACATAATTTATTATGTATTCTAAATGACATCTTACATTACTTAAATAAGATATAACCGGATTGTCTATATCTACTACTATTATAAAGAGGTAAATTGTGTTTGTCTGTAGGAGTTAATCTCGGGAATTATTAATCCGATTCATTCCTCAAATCCTGAAACACAGCAGTTATTTTACCAGCAACTTAGAATTATAATATAATGGACCACAATTTACAAAATAATGTCTATAATGATAAACGTAATACTTAATGCGTTTTTGCTTATACTGCATAGTTTACCCGGCTTCTATTTTGGAGAACCTTTTTTTTACTCGTCGGTGAACAAAATTAGCAAACGCCAAAGGACTTACTATTCCGTCTTCCGCCAAGTATGACCTTCTTTACGAATTCTCACAATTTTCAAATTATCGTACTAATTATTGTAGTATTGCAGTAAGTTCTATTTTAGAACGGGTATCTAAAGCAGCATTAACAGGCTCTTACCAAATCTGGCTTGGCAGAGAGGGTATTTCGGGTAGTCAAGGTGAATGCTGATGTGCATCATAAGGGGGCCCCTTACACCTACACCTGGGTTGCAAGTCCTGGGGGCAGCTCGTGTTTCCCTCTCTCTGCTACACGATGGACCCGAAACCCGCACGGTGAATCCATGGAATGCTAAGATGTTTGTCTCTTACATTAACATATTTATACCGTTGGAAGAAAAAAAAACCGATCGAGTTTCTTACCGGTCCTTCTCGGTGACAGGGATGTTTTCCGAACCGGTAGTTGTGTTTTGACGTTCATAAGTGCCTTCTTAGGGCCTAAATTGTATAAAGATCTTTTGGAGTTTGATTTTTTGATGTATATATCTTACGATAATTGTTCGAGATCATCACGACCAGCAAAACGAGAACCTAGTGCTGAACCCTTAAAAAACAACTTGTTTGCGAGTCATGATTAACCTATAGTGAAGCTGTGATATACAAAGTACACTATGCCTTTTCAAAATATCAAAGCTTACCTCAAGTCTGGGTGTAGTAGTTTCCTAGCTACGAATCCCGTAGACGTAGACCATATAAATTGGTGTATGCACAATGAATCATCAGTGTATCTTACTCGTCACTTCCAATGGCAACAACAGTACAACAAACAATCACAAAAGAATCAAATCCAAAAATCACGCAACACACATTTGTTTTAAACTATATAACAACCAATATCACCGTTACGTGGATTACATGGACTATTGTATAAATTAGAATTTTCAAAAAAACACTCCAAATTTCAAAGGGTTTTAATACGACTCACGCGTCGCGGTAGATTTACAAGACTACTAACTATATTAAACTATCGGGCGAACGCCGGGCGTACAAATTTTTATTCCTACCTAACTTTTATAAGAAAAATTATTAACAAATGCAAAACAACGCAAAGCGCATGACTTCGCCTGCCTATATCTAAAAATTACATTTCCAACAATAATAATGTGCTATCGTAGAAAGTACGAAAGTATCGTACAGTTGTGAACTCTGATCCGATTTTGAAATTTCTTTCATTGTTAGAAAGCTACGTTCTCCCTAAGTTGGATAGATTATATTTTATATGGTAATTAACTGGAATTAATAATAATTAAAAATAAACATTAAGTGGCAAACAGAAATACAATACACCTAATATTAAACTAAACCAAAGAGGACTGCAGACTGAGAGAGGAGACTGAGACGGAGAGGACTGAGGTCAGTCGGTGGTAAATTGCCATTCCTGATGATTGAGTTGAGGAGCGCTTCATTTGCCAATGCGTGACACTAACAGCACCCTTCAGAATGGAATACATATCATGTATTTATGTTTTCTAGCGATCACCCTAAGGTCGAAATTCGACCAGCGACTTTTTGATCATAGACTATTTTCTGTTTGACATTTGTAGCATTCATGAACCTAAACAATGAGTATTATCTACATCACTTACTGCCACCACTTTTCTTTTCAAATCTCACAGTCTTCCGTGCATGCAATACGCTTAAAAAGGAAAATAGATTATTACTTACATTAGCAATCAATATTTTTATGGAAGTCATGTAAAAATCAAATCAGATTCAGTTTTATTAGAAAGTTAAAAAGGATATATTTCAGAGAATCAGGTAGATAAGTAATATAAATAGTAGATAAAAAGTACGAATAGCTACAATTTGAGTACTTTATTCTTCAATGATGAAATGGAATCTTATTCTGAAAGAGTTTAAAGATCACTTTAAGGAATGTTCAAACTTTCATCTTTCAATACCACCGAAACAGACTGTAAATATTAGTGAGGCTCTTGACACCTACTTAGTTTAATGAAAATCCTCCAAGGGACCTTCAAGCATACTGGAATTCTAAATAATTAACTCAGCAAACCATTTCAAGTTGATCATTAAGAAAGTTTTGTACGTGATGAAGAAGTAAAACGGAGTCATTAAGAAATTGTGGACAATAGATAGAAATTGCGCAAATGCTCGTTCTATAGTTGATTAAATATTACTTGCTTCTGAAAAGAAATAAAAATTTTAAGTACATTGTTGACTTACTGTGATGCCAGTGATAGCAGTCCGATGTCCACAGATGTGAGCCTCAGCATATACCAATGAATTTTTCAGAATTCGTGTATATTTAATAATCCGAATTTAATTAGTAAAACTGACGGCGAAGGAAAAACATCGGGAGGAAAAGAAAAGACGTATAGATTTCTCTGTATCTGAAATTATCAATACGTCCTAGGCGAACATGGTATGAAGCCGAGCCTTCTTGTATGAAGAGGCATTTGCTCAGCGGTAGAAAATTTACAGAATGTTCAATGGTAAACAGCCAGTTTCAATCGGTATTTTGTAAAAAAAAACACTTATTTAATTTGGAAAATAAATTATTTTGTTATGAGTTGTTTTCAAGAAACCAGTTACGTATACATCCATAGATGAAAACCCTTCAGAAAAAATAAAAATAATCATCTAAACAATACACCACGCTGGCTATGACGCTTTTTCCCAAGGCTCCGTAATACGCAGGCGTACACATGTACAAAGAGGAGACCGAGATAATAGGAAACACTGTGTAATGTGAATACATTATCTATCTCATTCTCTCGTAGGCTAAATCCTATAGATGTATGTGTTTGTCTCTTTTTAACACGCTTTTATTAGTGACGCTTTTTCGTTTCATCGAGTTTCAAATCATAAGGATACTAAAGAAGTATCACGCTCGAAAATCTATCGTCTTCTACTATGTAGTTATGGTCTTAAAAGGTCACAGTTGAAAATATCAGTGGTCTAACTTTCTAGGATTTACAGCTTTATTGCTAGGTAATGAAGATAAATGTTCTAAGAAAACATTATCAGGACGGTAGAGAAAATGAGTTATTGATCGTACAATTTTCCGCATCCTCATTTCTTGTGTTATATTTCATAAGAAAGTGATACTCATTCTTAAGAAATATATGAGTATAGTATTCGCACATCATTTTATCCTTCTTAACAGCTTACACAGAACCCGAGGCGTTTTTCGTGCTCTTCATATGTCTGATAACGGGTTCGGTCTCGATATGGAGTTATACAATGGCAGTCGTGACCTACCAATAGAATCCTCTAGGGACTATAGGGCATGAGTAGACATTTTGTGAATCAATTAGGCGAGGATTACAGTAGTAGAGTTGCCGTATTAGTAACTTTTGAATCCCAAGAATTATCTCTATATAAAATATATGTTTACTAATATCATAAAATTTAATTTAAAAAAAAAATGTTGTTGAATATTGTAGTTTATTTATTGAGAAAAGTTACAAGCTGTATAACTTGTACATGAACGTCATGCAATCCGGCGAATTGCAGGCGAGTACGGAAAGTGAGAACCATGATAGGCTACATTGTCACGGTTTTTGGTCGAATAAATTTAACACGGATGAAACCGTGAGCCATAATTAGTATCCATATATTAATACGTGAAGCAAAAGCTTTCGGTACCCTTTTAAGCGTATTGCGTGCACGGAAGACTGTGAGATTTGGCATGGTTAAAGTTTATATGGAGAAAGAGTGCAGAAAGCTAAAATTTATCTATAATATCTGTTACACACACGACAAGTGCCATTGAACTTTGACCCCCTAAAATATTGACATTGTCACTCAACGAAAAGTAACAGCAAGTGATTTTGTCTATGGCAAGTGATGTAGAAAATACTCATTCTTTAGGTTCATGAATACCGCAAATGTCAAGCAAAAAACAGTCTATGATCAAAAAGTCGCTGGTCGAATTTCGACCTTAGGGCGACCGCTAGTTTATTATAATTACACTTTTTAAAACGAGTGCCCTGTTATTCCAGTTATTCCAAAGAGTTTTTTTAACCGACTTAAAAAAAAGCCGGAGATTATCAATTCGAATGGGTTTTTTCTATGGAGCCATAACATATTTGTTTATGAACCGATTTCAATGATTCTTTTTTTGTTGGAAAGGGAATACCTCAAGGGTGGTTTCTTTTTAATTTCATCGGCATTTGAAAATACACAAGAGAACTCTGCAAATCCATTGAAGTAAGTATACTTTAAAAAAAAATATCTTGTTAAATTTAAGAATATCTTATCTTAATGTAGATAATATCTGAATAAAATATATTCTCGACCGATACAGCGCCCTCTGTTATCAGTAGGTATACGTGACGGTATTAAGCCTATTCTCATTAAAACTTAGCTCAATCGCCCTTTGTAATGGTTTAAGTAACGGACGCCCCGAGCCGAACTTTTAAGAGAGGTTAGACTAATTCAAATTCAGCGTTATTTCCCAGATTATGTTAGCTTAACTTGGTATTAAGTCGGTATTTTTGTTAAGTGTTATATTAAATGTTAAGAGATGAAGCTACAGGGTCTTGATATTCGTTATTTGCCAAGTGAATATAGTATATTTAGTATACATAATAACCTACCACTGAAAGCTGTTCAACATAGAATTTCTGTAAATAAAAATAAAATGCTGTTCGTTGAAAATCGCATCCATTTGAGAATGACGAACGATTTGGCTAATGTTTATTCAAAATGTTAGTAATAATCCAAATAAGGATCTTAGGGAAAGAAAAATTTAAAAGTTAACTGAAAAAGTGCTTTTGTTATTATTAAATTTAAACGTCCAAATCGATTCACGAATACCGCATTTAATTTGCGCGGAAACTTAATTATTTTACTAAAACAAAAATAGCTCAAGCTACTGTTTATATATAACATTAGTTGTCTGCCAGTGAAATTCCCATCAAAATCGGGCCGATTTTGGAGATTTGGAGATGAGCCGAAACAAACAAACAGACCATCCACCATTATTTGTATCATCTAAAGTTTTATATGCATTTAGTAAAATGCTTTTATTTTGACATTATAAACAGAAAATTTATGTATTTTATTGGTTTGTTTAGATTATGCTAATGACTCGTAGATAGAACATTTTTAAGAGATCAAACAACGCTTTAATAAGATGTTGGCTCTTTTGTTAAAATATTCAGGGAGTTCTTAAAGAAACTTAAAATTCGTGCTTCTAGTTTATTATTTTTAATTAACTTCACTTCTGCAAAATAATCGAACTATATCACTCAAAATTACATAATATAAGGCCAATATTATAACATACGTTTATAACAAATCAAATCACAACATGACTGTCAAAATCTCCGAGCGTCCAGTTAATGGTAGATTGTAAGGGTCAATAGTGGTTAATAGTACGAATGCCCTGTTAATATTATGGCTTCAATAATCATATTGACATAGGAGTCATGAATCAAAAGTGGCAAAGTAGGTCTCAAGAACTAATTACATTTCAATTGTATCTATGTCAAATATTGTACTGTCAGCTTCGCCGAAACCTAATAGTTAAATATTTGGCATAAATGTGTACGGGTTTAATTGGTATTATCTATATGTATTGACTTAGATTTTATAGAAAATTTAAATATTGATACGTACAACGTCAAGAACGTTTCAGTTTCTTTTCTCAAATTTTATTTTACACGTTTTAGCAAAACACGAATAAACACGACACGTCCCGACGTAACAAATAGGGACGTTTAAATACGTACATAATTTATAAATGTGCCGCACATTTCTGACGAAAAGAATGGGGGAATGTTAAACGAAGGAAAGAAATAATAATTGAAAACAATAAACTTCTGTAGAGACGCTAAATGGATCTCGATTTTTTTTTTCTACGAAACAGAAAATACATATTTTAATTAACGAGGCTTCTTTGTACTTATTCTATATATTTTAAGATTAAGATAAATTATTACCGAAGAAATATACAAATTTGTGATTAATGAAGACAGAATAATAAAAGACCAGTAGGTATTTATTTCCAACTACCTGTGCCTGCGACTTCGCCCTCGTGGCTGTGTTAATTTGGTATCTTTTAATTTTGTTTCACTAAATATTTTAAATATGTTATGACATATACATATTTTTTTTTTTATATGTACATAACCTAAACGCAATTTATAGATCATACGAATGCCCATACGTATAAAAATACATCCTAAATGTACCTTCAGACTATAAACTATAATCATACCTAATTTTATTAAATTCGATACAGTAGTTTTTGCGTTATTGGCGTTCAAACATACCGACAGACAGACAGACAAAAATTTCAAAAACTATCGAAATGTGTCTGTCCATGATTCTAAACGACTCTATCCTCTTTTATTATAGGTAAGTATAGATCATATAGCTGGAATAAATTTACAACGAATAAAATTGCTTTCAATATTGTTAAAGAAAGTTTCTGACCTCATACTTTGTCTTGGGTCTTGGAGAATAAGTTTTTTCAAGTGAACCTGTTTAAGCACTTCTTAATCGAACCACCACACCACCCTTCGAATCGAAACTTCGACGCGACATGCATACATTAAAAAAAGAAGGTATAACAACGATATTTTATTTGTAAAATTTTAATAATATAATTGCATCAACTTATGAAATAAAATTAACTTTACATACATACCATCACACCTGTATTCCCTGAAGGGTTAGGCAGAGGTGTATTAATGTACACCCACAGTTCGGCGGGTATGTTTTTAGGTCCCATGTAATAGTGGGCAGGCCTATTGCCATTAATCGGGCACAAAGCTACTGAGAATTTCATAGAAAAACCCAATAATATTTTACTCGACCTGTTAATCGAACCCTGGACCTCGAGCGTAGCAATCGCGTTTAGGACTCAATGTACACTGGCTATTTATAAATTGTATGGTAGTTGCTTTGTCATACTTAATTATAATTATACTAGAATTCTCTTTAGCCTGTCATTGTTGTCACTTCCTTGTACTTGCCTACACCTTGACAGATTGTTTGAGGTTCATGATGCCTACTTCAGCGTTGTATAATGGCCTATAACTTTCCACAATGAATAGGCTATAACAATGCAAATGCAGGTGTTTTTTTATCAGACTTTTTATTCCAGAGATTAGCAAATAAACAAACAAACAAACAATCTCTTTAACTTAATATTATTATTATTATTAGTATAGATAACAGCGTTATTATTAGAGACCTAAACCCATAACGTATTACCACTGCCATTCATTTCATGAAAATCGATTATATAACTTATGCATATATAGTAAGTAGTTGATAGTTTAGTGGAACATTAAAAATCCATCAGTAGTTCTTTTATTAATTTCTTATATTTTATCCGCTGTGAAAGACCCGTCCTTGTGTTGGTTCAGAAGCGAGTCCTCATTAAGCTGCCACTTGGCGGCTTGCAGCTTATCTCAAGAGTGTTGGCATGGCCCTGACACACTGACTCGTATTTCTTTTTGTGGCTTTCACAGTTTCTCTTAAGGAGTGAAAATGAGGGTTACGCTCAGAGTTTTACACTTGAAAATAATTTTTACTTTACGTATGCAAAAATATATTCAGAAACTCGTGGAGGTTTATGCTCAAAGCATATTATACAAACTATATTCATTAACCTTATTTGAATACGTTTGCTAGACATGGCTTTTATTTCTGGATAACCGTGATATTTAGCGTATATATGTAATTAATTCATTACTTAATTTTATGAATTTCAGTTCAAAAATACATTTACGAAGAGGAGACAAATCGAAAATAAATTCTATAGCACATTTAAGCCATTATAATACTCACTGACCTAATTAAGTGTTTGGCTAAGAAAAGGGCAGCCCTATTAAGATTATATTCATTAAAGAGGCGCCGGAGAGCGTACTACTGTGGTGCAAAGTAGAAGCAACGTGTTAAAATAATTTAGGCTTAGTATTAACGACTTAATAACTCATATACTCAATATAACATCACTGCAAACGATAGCAAAATAAATTCCGCTTAGCATTCGTAAAGATGTGAAAAATAAATTTATATTAAACCGTAAAAAATATGTATAACCAGCAAAAATGTTATGTTTATGTTACAGTTAAAACTCGTTTTGACTAGTTAAAACTAGTTTTTACTGAATGACTTTGTTACAAGTAGAATTTTCTAGTTACAACTTGAATTTACTGATACTCATGTTTTAATTTTACAAAAAAATTTGGAAATTATGTACGTTGTACTCCAAAATAAATTCTCATTGCACGCGTGTTACGATAATGCTATTCTTTCAAACCGAACCTAACCTATTCAGGATGTAACAAATGAATTTAATAAAAAAATAGTTTTAACTAATGAGAACGCGTTTTAACTGTAACATTTACACGGTTGCTAACATTGATAATAATTTTGTTAAATTTTTTTTATATTTTCTATGTTTTTAAATAGTATGTATGGCTTTGTAATTTCAATTTGTTCCATTCGCTGTCAAATGAAATTTTATGATATTATAATATGTAATGTTACTTCTGGGCCTTGTTTAAATTTGTTGAATAGTGTAAGCATGCCCAAACATATACCTAATTATGTAGATAGACAGATTTCTGAAGTAATTTTAAACATGTTAGAATTCATTTATTGTATAAGCAAAATAATTGTACAATAACGAGATGATAAAGTGTTGTGAAATATTTATCATGAACTCGTATCTTTCATCCTTTGCGCCAAATGGTATCTGGTAATGTTTTATCTCAAGACCCCTTAGCTCCGTCGGGCACCTTATCTACGGTGTGAAGTGCTCAGCACTTTTTACTTGCACCGTAGTTTGAGTATGCTCGACTCTCTGATTTCCATATTTGGAGAAGCGAAGTTTTTTACTTTTATTTTAATAAAAAGTAGTGCTACAGAGTGAGATATCTGAGTAAAGCATCGTCATCAGTATCATGTATATTAACATCTGGTTAATGTATTGAAATTGTTACCTCAGACCAATTAATTTATGTTCCAAATTACTTCGCAAATTACGTACGAAATTAATGTTCGAAGTAATTTAATTAAGCCGTAATAGCGGAGTTAGTGGGAGCATGGTTCCCGATCGCGACGTCTCGCGGCAGCCTCATGGGACAAGACGAAGTAGGTATTAATGTTTTGGATTAAACCTTCGTACGTATTTAGCCCTGCTAAAGGAAAACATCTTAATTTGTGTTCTCGGAAATTTGATCCATAAATATATTGATGACTTATATTCATTACAATGTAGGCATTGAAGAATTAAAGTATCATGAGATGAGTAATTTTATTATTAATTATACAAAAATATTCGATTTATTGATCTGGTTATTTAATTTAGCTGATTGTTTTTTTTTTTTTCGATGATTCGATAATTTTACGAGAATTAAGAGTGAAATTTCAAAGACGCGTCACGTTCTAGCCACATTTCATTACATGAGAGAAAAGAAATATATAATGTAGAGTGAAGGAGCGAGACCTATAATACATTGTATATTTTAAGAAGTTTCACTTCAATCACGTGTAGGTACGCGCAATTTTTTTTTGTATTACGTGTATGAAGTTTAAAAATAAATACACTACATTCAGTGTGTTCCTTTCCACATGAATATCAGTTATTCCGGAGCAATGGTCCGTTAAGATGTGGACGTTAATTCAATTAGGCATTTATCGCTTTACGTTTAAATTTCGCTGAACCCGGCTTTATAGACCATTTTATAATGTAATAAGCGTAGTTATTTTTACGGTTCTTCAATTTTGTTTTTATTTATATAATTTATACTCGAATGAATACCATACCAAATAATGTAGGTAGAGAATTTGAAGACTATCATAAGCCAGTAAAAAGTTACTCTAAAGAAGGTACAGAAAGTTTGGTCAAGCAAAATATATTTTTAATTGTCCAAATCTCAGTTTTTTATAGTCAAGTGGATGGATATAAGAGTCGATGTGGACCGAAGACTTCCTTTTTGGAATTGATTATGTCGAGGAATATTTTGTATAAAAGGTGTAAATACTAAGATGCCAACTCATAGAGAAGATAGAAAGACGAAAACATATTGTGTCAGCTCTACTTAGATGATATGTGTTTAAGAAGTACAGTTTAATGGCAGTGTAAAACACTTTTAATACTTTTGCTGTATTATTTGTAACCCGGCTTAATGACAATAGATACTAGTTAATATTGGTCTGCTGCTAGTCGCTGGTTCTTTTTAAGTACTCCTTACTTATTGCTGTTATATTTTGCTTATTGAAAAAAACATTACACACTAAAGTAAATGTGATCATTGAGAAATATACATTGTTGACGTAAAAAATAGCAAATCAACAGCAAATAAAAGCAAGTTTTTAACAAACCGATTGATTTAAGTCTAACCATGATATGCGTTAGTAATAAACCCTATCATATCAATAAATAATGGATGAAGCGATCCAGTAATAAGTCTCGGTATAGAATCGTAATGCAGCCCTTACAAGCATATCGTTAGGAGGCATATTTATATGTCCGAGCGAAACCACATTACGAATACTCCTAGCCATAAATCACCGAGCATATTGTGGATAAATTGTGCTTGGTTTAAAGTTGTAGGCACGGGCGGAATTATTTTTTAGTGTTCGACCGAAACAGGATTTTCAGCTGAAATCGAATTTTCGTCCTCAATCTGAGTTTCGACCCAAACCGAAACCTATTTAAACATTTTAAAATGTCTGCCGTATACTCAAATTAAGTGTACTTTTGATATTTTTTTCACAATTATATTAGGACAGTTGACTGGTGTTAAATAAAAGAAACCATGTTATGTTATGTTGCTCTATGTTTGTTGTTATGTTTTGTATTCCTTATTAAATGAGTATTTTAAATTATAATTGTGTTAACATTGTTCTTAAGACAGAACACGAGATGTTTACGAAAATGTAAACAGATACACAAGAGTCACGAGATAATGTATAAAACTTAAAATGCGTTTTTTTAATATTGTACACCACACTCCACTACAATTAGAAATTTGAATGTTTCTGAGTAAAACTACACCAGCAATTAAAAATACATTAAAACATGATGATTTTACAAAATATCGATATCAGTTGAGAGTCGGGAAGTCTGTTCAAGGGGTCTACTCAAAACAGAAAAACACGGTAAATGGTTTACGTGAAATAAAAGCACAGGGACCTTAAAACGCCATGATGTTGCTTACTAAAACCCGACTGTGAAAAAGGAGAGTTATGTTTTTCGAGCGTATGTCTGTCTGTGTTGCTTTGGTACGCTCTGTAGTCTAAACGGCTTGATGGATTTTAGCATACAAGGTGTCGTTAGATTCGTTAATTATTGTAGGAGTGATATAGGTTATAAAATATTTAAGTCCGACTTCTGGATGTCTAATCACATAAAAACCTAAAAAAGAACAAAAGAAAATTATTGCAGTCAGTTTTTTTTTTGTTTCCTTTTTTACATTTTAGCTTGTTTTAAAGTAATCGTTGTCGCTTATCCATAAGGCTGATATTAAACATGGCGTAATAAAATCGAACCGCGCTCGCGTTGTTAGCGTAAGAGATGCTTATCTCCGTTGTTGTTAACGTCGATGTGAAATGGTAACTGCACAAAGCACAATTTCATTCACGGATAATATCATTTTAATGTAAAAACGTGCACGGCTTTGCATACTAACCCATGAAAAATATTACCTTTTTTAGATTTAAAAACTAGTGATATTGAAATGATTTCACATTGTTCGGCAGTCTATTGTGTAATAAGGATTGGAGTCTACAGTGATAAACAAATAAATAAATATATACTTAATAATAAAATGTGTACAGTGTAGTTATGTACGCATGTTAGTAGCTACTTCTTTGACGTAACTGGAGTAACATAACAAGAATAACTACTTATTTTTTATCTCGTGTATATAAAACATTATGATGAAGTTTGCCATCAATGATAATAATGTAAATTCATTTTACTGGCATTTTAGAAGACTTCAAAAAAATAAGGATTTATTATTTATCATTTTTTTTTTTTTAATAGATTTTCAACCATAACTTCTTTGTTTATGTATCGATTTGAATGATTCTTTTTTCGTTGGAAAGGAGATACCTCAAAGATGTTTTAATTTTATTGGCATTGGACCTTCAACTTCGAAGATACACCAGAGCATTTCTGAAAATCGTTGTAGTTGGTTTTCTTTTTTTTTATTTTGTGCCTAAAAATAATTATTTAACGTTGCGTAATTATACATTATTTTTATCAAATTACTTACTTTTCAGTTCATATTGCTATAAAAACGTGATTTTTTTATGTTTTTGAATACTAGAATTTTATTCTTAATTATGGGAATAGTACTGGCTACAATGTCATGCGGTTCGGAATCGGGGTATATTACTACATAATATAGCACATATTTTTCTATCCGGTGTTAAAAAACTAATTACTAATTTAAAAAAAAAGTCAAGATATACAGCGAACTAGGAGAATTACACATATACATATAAATTATATAACAAAAGGCAAAGATATTTTACTAACGTGTATAAGTTCATCAAAACTACATTAGTCAATTAGCCTTTATAGATAATAAATTTATTTATTAATTACTTAACAGTATTCCATGAATTACCTACTAATAGGTATATATTATGTGGACAACATAACTCGTATGTTCAGTTCTTATCATGGAAATACGCTAATAATTTATTAAACTAACAAAACTTAGGTAATAAATTAATAAAAGTGTTGTAAAAGTACCGTAAAATATTATTTTTGCTGTTTCGATATACAAGTGTCCAGAAAGGGTATCGGGTATTTGTAAGTTCAATGAAACAAAAATTATTTGTATGCAATAAAAAAGTTTATTGTTTATTATTAGCATATGAATTGGAGAATTATTTGGAAAAGATGATGTTATCCAAATAATGACCGTTACGTTGCTGGCACTCTTCTAAACGGAAACGAAGATTGGCGATAACACGTTGACACATAGCTATCGATATTGTTGCCATTTCTGACCTGATGTTTTGCTTTAACTGGGTTAGATTCGTCGGATTGTTTTGATAAACCTTACTTTTAAGGTATCCCCATGCAAAATAGTCAAGCGGGCTAAGGTCGGGGCTTCTGGGAGGCCAGTTGATGTTACCCCTTCGCGAAATGACTTTATTAGGGAATAATTCGTTAACAACTTCCATTGAGTCATTTGAGGTATGGCAAGTGGCCCCATCTTGCTGGAACCACGTTCTTGAGTTGAAACCTGCAAACTCCTGCAACTCTGGGACCAAAAAATTTCGCAACATGTCGCAATAACGGTCACTATTCACATTAATTGCTCGGCCTCGTTGATCTTCATGAAAATAAGGACCAATTATGCCTTTAGCAGACATAGCGGCCCAAACAACAACGACCTTTGGGTTATGCAGGGGTCGTTCATGCTTTCGTCTCGGATTCTCCACTGCCCAATACCGATAATTCTGCTTATTAACATGACCATTCAGGTGAAAATTTGCTTCGTCACTGAACAGTATGTTGTTAAAGTTGTTAAATCGCTGCAGCATTTCGTTCGCAAAATTCAGTCGATTAGCATAGTCCGTATCCTTCAATTCTTGAACCAATTGAATTTTATAGGCTTTTAGATGTAAGTCTTTCTTTAAAATCGAATGTAAAGACGATTTTTTGATGTTCAACGCTTAGCTTCGCTTTCGGATAGATAAAGACGGATTTTGACGAACCGACGCCTCAACTTCTTCAATTGTTTCTTCATCGCGAACTGAACGAGGACGACCAGAGTTTTGAATTTAAACTGTCGCACCTGTATTCTCGAACATCCTGATCCATTTCCTAATGCTATCGTCACTTGGCGCGTGGCGTGTACGATATTCCGCACGATAGAGACGTTGAGCAGTCACTATTGAATCACCATTACGATAATACGCTCGTACGCAAAATGCGTGATGCGTCCCCGAGTACTGTTCCATCGTGACTAAAACTCCACAAAATGGCGGACGCCACAAACCCCTCCCCGCACCCTTTAGACGCCCCGTTTCGAATATGGCTCGAAAACAAATACCCGATACCCTTTCTGGACACCTTGTATAAAAAAATATATTTATAGAACTCATATTTTGCCTCCAGTGGAGTGTTTTTAAATCGATTTTACTGTTCAAACTGTCTGGCAACGAACTTATGAGCTTTGTATATTCAAGTAAATTAATTTCATTGTTATATCTTAGGCAAATATTTAATCCCTTCTTCTATTATGAATTATGTTGTTACTAGATAATAGCGTTGTTATAAATTATTAAGGCAATGTCGAGAAGGACTGACTTCTAAGCTTGAAGGTTATTGGTTTATTTCTCTTTTGTAAATTATGTTTTATGTATTAAGCCGTCACGGTAAAGTGACGGTATTTTACCCGATGGTAATCCTAGTACAATAAATTAACGGCGACCACCGAATGATCTGCAATTCATCGCCGAACGTCGATGTTATGCCTATCCTGTTAGACTTTCGGCATCTCAATATACACTGCCCGATCCAATGATGTTTTATAAGTAGATACAGCATTCACGCTGTTTACATGCCATCGTGAATGGTGGGTAATTGCCCTCAGTTCACTTTTGACTTGATACCAACGTGAGTGAGAAGAAACTTTTATCCTTTTTTGACAACAGAGTTTCCGCTTTACGCTTCGACTTTCCTATCTCTTTTGTTTCAACATGCTGATAATAAAATTTGCAATGTTTTCTAATTTATTTTAGTGAGAATATAACGCGTCTATTTATAAAACGTCACTGCTTGATCCCCAAACGTGACAAAGCAAATGAGTCACTGTGGTGGTTTTGTCACCATGGTGATCGCAGTGTACCTGCCCTACCATCCTGCTTTATGAACTAGATTTATTATGTACACCGGCTGATCACGAAACGCGATTACGCCTAAGTTATACCTGGTGTATGGTGGTCGCAATCCAGTTGGGTATAATTGTTCTTTCCTACTACTCAACATTTTAGCTTTTATACAGTGTGTGGACAACAATTGTTTTTATTGAGATACATTTTTGAAGTGAAAACTTCTTTAGCATCGTTGTGATTTGAAAGTCGATGAAACGAAAAAGCGAAAGCGACAGTAAAAAGAGACAGACACATAAGATTTAACGTGGGAGAAAATGAGATAGGTAAGTTTTAGGCAATGATAATATGGTACACAAGAGGTTTGTTGCCACGCAATAATGAATTTTATTACCTCACCAAAAAGGCACGAAACAAAAACTTTAGAGACAACACTTATGTCATTCTGTTACTGATTGATATTGTGTTAGGTCACCATGGATATTTCAAATGTGCATTCATTGAAAATGATAGTGTGATTAATGATTGTGAGTACTTGTATGTACATTCTTATAAACTTTAAATTAGTGTGTATTTGATCATTCTCTGAATTTAAAAAAAAAAACATAATTGTGACAGTTTCACTTCAACCACGTGTGAATTGCACACATTTTTTTTTTATATATCGTCACTGTACGCTACACGAAGGACTATGGTTAAAATTTAACCCTTAATCATATATATACATAAATAATTGTCTATTTAAGTGCCTCATGTACCGTTATTGGTTGTGAAATTCTAAAACAAAATTTATAACATAATAATTATTTTCAATAAATCACTATAATTTATGTTCTACGCACTAGTGATGTACTATTAGTACTATCGACATAAAATTTATAGAAACGGGTGTCGAAACCGATACGCCTCGCCATTCTGCATCCGTCTAGTTGTAATTAGCGGCGTTGATGACAAAAGTTTTGTATAATTTATAGCTACAATAATTACGGAATTCAGACAGTTAAGAAATTAATAGCTTTTCTTTCTATCATAAATACTATTCAAATAATGAGTTAGATTTATTTTGGTGGGTCGCAACCACCATGCATGGTGGTCGTTTCGGGATCAGCCTGTGCATATCCAGTTAAATTAATGCAGATTACGATCTCTGGGTGGTCGCGGCTGTCAGGATTGTACTGTGCTCACCTTTAGGGACAGTATCGTCAATCTGCCGTGTTACTATAAAAAAATATTTGCACAATTATATTTTCTTATCAAATATAATATAATAATATTACTTCTACAGAGTGTAAGATCAGAAAATATAATAGGTTCGTTCTTTGATATGTTCTTATATCCTTCATTAGTGTTGGCACGAGCCGTATATAAATAAAAAATATCTTGAGCCGTCGAAAAAAGATTGGCCTTTCACTAAAGTTGGAATCGGGTCTAACTAACCAGTTTGAGCCGGTAATCAAGTATTGTCACTCGCGGAGGTTACCTATGCCAATATTATAAAGAGGGAAGATTTGATTTTTTGTTTGTTTGTTTTAATACGTGAATCAAAAGCTTTCGGTAGGAAGACTGTGAAATTTGGCATGGTTAAAATTTATATGGAGAAGGAGTGCAGAAAGCTAAAATTTATCTATAATACCTGTTACAGACTAATATATTAAATTAATTAACAGTGCGAATCTTAATCCGACTAGTGCCATTGAACTCAGTTCCTCCAAAATATTGACATTGTCACTCAACGAAAAGTGACAGCAAATGATGTATATAATACTCATTGTTTAGGTTCATGAATATTGTAAATATCAAAAAGAAAATAGCCTATGATCAAAAATTGCGATAATGTAACGCAAGGTATTAAAAATTTGCTTAAAATAGAAGTCATTTAAGGAGCGCTGCGAAAATATAATGACATTCATATCATGTTATAAATAAGTATACGTAAGTAATTGTATATTTTAAATTATGTTTTTTAAATAATATGTAATCATTTCCACGTTTTAAGAGTATTGCAACACTAGAATACTAATGTACTAAAATTTGTTGATTGAATGATTGATCTCAAATATTTAGTTAATTTTAGTTCCTTTGGCATCCTTTTGCAGTATTTGTTTGAACGCTTTGGACACATTCCAATTTTCAAATTTTTACACTAAATTTAAATTTTCAGGTACGCCATAATTAGTTGTTAGTAAATATACAGGTTATAAATTCCGAAGCAGATAATTATTTAAAAAGAACATTTTTAAAAGATCTTTGTGATTCATTTTTCATTAAATGGTTTAAAAGCTGCACAGAAAAATTCAGCATTCTGGAACAAAATGCAAAACGAAGTTCATACAATGTAACAGTGAAATTACAAAGCTTGGCTTGTTCTGTGTTTCTGTCTCCCAATGAAAATTCCGCATTTTTTCTTTGTTCTGTACATTGCCAGTGGCGTAAAAAGGTGCATAAAGTCGCGCCCGCTAAATGAGAAATTCCTTGAGTACGTGCGACCCCGTATTACAATAGGGATATCACTGTCAATAAAGTTTATCGATATAATTTTTCATCTTAATATTGATCCCTTTTACATAGTTTTCGTATTACAATTATAACATTTTTACTGTTTATTTTTTACACACAAAAAAATTAAGTTTTACCCTTATTTGGGACTTTAACAGCAAATTTTTCAATCTGCAAATATCTTTAATAAAGAAATATTTTTAAGTTTTTCACAGGTTTACCATACATTTATAGTCTAAACATCAAAACTATTCTTCAAATAAAGTTATCTGATAATTAAAAAATTAGCCAAGAAATATAAGTTTAGTTTTTTAGTAGTTTGGAAAAATATAGAACCATGAATTTCTTGGCGTTTAAAATCGCAAGCATGTCATAGGCAAGAATGGTGATTACGCCCATGCATACCTTTGTATGAATATCTTATTTAAAAAGTAATATTTTTGCAGGCTAGATTAAAAGAGATAAGCATTATCCGCAGCCTAAAATGATACAAAATTTACGTTATTCGATATATTGTGGAAGTAAATATAAATAAAAAATGGTATAAGTACTGTTTTTAATAACATAATTCATAAATCATACATAATACGTGCAAGCTTATTGTATTTTTGTTAAATGTTTAAAAAATCAACATTACTTAGTACACGTCGATATTTGCCGATATTTCCATCCCTACTTCTACATAGAATATCTTTATGGAACAAGTAGGTATGTAATCCGAGGTTTGGACGATGTGAGCGTAATTAAATTGACTCAAATTTTTCGCATGTCTCATAAAGAGCGGAATTAATTAATTTTAACGCTGCTGCAATAAATATAGACTGTATTATTCAGTGGGTTCATGAAGGTTCTTTAATTAATTAATCATTATTAAATATTTTCGTGACTGAATAATAGGTACTTGTGGTTGTTTCTGTATTTTTGATACGTGAGTTTTTAGTAATTATTGAGATATGTTCATTAATAAACTCACTTAATACTCGATGAAGCCTTAAAAGACGTACAAGGGCAGTAGACTAATGTTAGTTTGAAAAAACTTTTCCGTAATTATGACGGTAAAGGCTGATAATACCAGCAGCTTAGAGTTTGATTTATAAAAATATTTAAAGTTTAAGTACTGAGCAAATACATTGAGTTTTGGGCGCCATTTTAATCTTCCATACAGTGGTTTTTATTTTAATTAAATTTACGTTTTTGGACCCTATATTTTGTAGTATTGATAACATTTAAAGTAATATAGTTTTGTTATTGTGCAAAGTATGGTAGGTATTCAAAGCATAAAATTTGAGGGAACTAAACTATTTATTAAATAATAATCTAAAAGATCTTAGAAAAACTGAATCATTGAATATATTTAATGGTAAATTAAAATATATTTAAAGGTATAGATTAATGATTGGTTCTCGCTGGTGCTTCAACTAGATACCATCGGCGCGGCATACTATAACAATACAGCAATCAAAACTACGCTGAATTGGCGTACTCCGGTCAGTGTCATAATGACAATACTGTCACGTTTACAAGCTTCATTTCAAATAGTCACTACACACTATGATATTAAGTTGCCGTATTCTAGAAGCTATTGTTTGTAGGTAGCACGGTATCTAATTGTAGCGTCATCGGAAACCAATAATCAATCTATGTTTAAAGGATAAGTATTTATTTTAAGTTATTTAAATGAAAAATATTACTTCATTTACGTAGATCATTTTTTCTTATTGAGTTTTGTTATTAATGTTAATATTTTGCAATCAAACTATCTGAAATAACCTTTTTTAATTCACTGAATAATTAATCTGAAATTTTCATAGCTATTTCCGCCTGCGATACAATATAATACAATGTAATGCAATAGTTCGTCAATCAAACTCACTGAATGCTTAAGATTCGTAAAATGTAACAAATATTTATTTTACTCTCATCAAGAAACCTATTTTCATTTCAGTAAAAAAAATATTTAAACCGTATTAAAATAATAACAGCCAATGTAATTTTTGAGATACTACAATAACTCCCTGGAAAGTTTTTGTAAGAGCGCCACCATTTTGATTGAGAGTTATTTAAACTTTGAAAATTAGAAAAATATTCTATCCATGTGACATGTGTAGAAATTCCATTAAATAAGATGAAAATGGCCAAATACATAGTACATAATATGATAAAATGAATAGATTTACACAAGTGAATATTTCTTGTTGCTTGTCAGCTTACTATGAATGTATTGCTCGATACCGGTTGACAAGGCAAGACGAACGAGCCGATGTCGTGACAGCGACTATTAGTCAATATCTTTTCACTGCGTGGTATCGGATCAATGCTCGATTTATAAAGGTATTGAGTGAAGCCAAACGTGACCATACCTTCCTATATACACGTACCTACCTCATACCTTTATTTAATACTAGTTGTGCCACGCGGCTCCGCACGAGTTTAATATTCAGTAATTATTTACATCTCGAAATTTTATTTTTAAGAATATTTTCATAGAAAAATAATTTGTTTCCGGTTTCCGCTGCGACCACAACTAGATACCACGTCACCAACTAATAATAGCTCCTTGAATACAGCAACTTAATATCGTAGTGTGTAGTGACTATGTATTTGAAATGAAGTTTGTGAAAGTGACAGTATTTTTCGTATGACACTTACTCGAGTTTTGATTATCGCATTTTATAGTACCAACGCCGACGGTATCTAGTGAAGCGCCAGCGGATACCAATCATTAATCTATGATTTTTTGATAATTCTTTAATAAGTTTCGGAATGACATATACTACGTGTTAAATTTCATGAAAAGCAATTGAGAATGTATTTTTATTATTTATAAAATTATGATTTATAATTTTTATAGCAGATAATTTGAGACATGATATATTCATACTTCCCGTTCTACATAATTTCTCTAAAATGAACGTAGTCGTTGTTAAGTTTAATCCAGACATACAAACGGACAGACAAACGTAGAAAAAAAAAGTCTAATTCGAGGTCACTGGCATATAAAAAAGAACACAAAATTTAGAAAAAAAATTACATGTACCTACAGCTTGATCAAGCCAAGTAGACGACTGCGACTGATAAATTTGACGTCACTCGTTTCATTTACAGATAAAAAAAAAATACAAAGTATCTTATTTTATTTATCAAGTTAATATGTTCATTTAATTTAATTTTTGACAAAAACAAATACTACTGTCGTGGCAAACAAGCATACTGGTAGTAAGCGGCTACCGTAGTGTAGTAATAGGTATGACTAGCCCTTGCCGACCTTGAACCTCACTACCCTAAAGAGTTCTGTACACCCCACTCATCGCCGGAACACAACACAAGGTTCTTTGGCTGCGATCTGCTGTAGGGTGGAGGTATTCCACCAGTCAAGCTGTCCCAAGTAGAGAGAAATCTCCAAAGAAATTTCTCTATGCATTATAACTTAACTATCACTAAGTGAAGATATGTTTATCGGTTTTTGTGATTATTAAACTTTTTGTTATGGTCATTTGGTAATTTATACTGAACAACAGTTTTATTAGCAGCCAGTCATTTTCTTATATTAATACGTGAAGCAAAAGCTTTTGGGTACCATTTTAAGCGTATTGCGTGCACTGAAGACTGAGATTTGGCATGGTTAAAGTTTATATGGAGGAGTGCAGAAAGCTAAAATTTATTTATAATATCTGTTACTAATATATTAAATGAAATAAAGTAATACTGCGAATCCTAATACAACCGGCTCCATTGAACTTAGACCCCCAAAATATTGACATTGTCACTCAACAAAAAGTGACAGCAAGTGATGTAGATATGTGATGTATGTATTCATTGTTTATGAATACTGTAAATGTCAAACAGAAAATAGTCTATTATCAAAAAGTCGCTGGTCGAATTACGACCTTAGGGCGATCGCTAGTTTTCTTAAAAGGGTAATTGCGCATAAGTAGGTATTAATTAAATCTTTATTTTGGGAAGTGTCCGATATTATTATGTATATTTTATTATTTCATTGTTTAAATTAAACTAAGACTAGACTATTATATTAGAAGTGAAGAATTATAAGCCTATTAATTCAGTTTCCAAGTATATTTATATCAGTCCGGTTTACGTAGTTCCCGATGTTGCCAAACAGGGTGTGGGAATGTATTGCAGTTTGATTTCTACTCAGTACAAGTCTAGACCGGTTTATGCTGTCTTAAAACAAGTCTTTATGGACTATTTAGCACTATGCCTGTAACTTGCGCTAGTTCACTTGAACACTGCATATTTAAATTTGATTTAATGCATATAGTAAGTTAAATCTAGTACAGTATTATTTTATCTTGAGAAAGTATGACTAATATTTTTTGGATTAACTCATTGAATTTAAGTTTAAGTTAATACTTGTTATTGGTATGTAGTAGGTATAAGTTAAGACAAGATTGGCACGTTCTTAGTGGTAAAAGCCCTCATATTAAATTAATATTTAAAATAATAATTTAATTTTACGACTAAATTATTAGTTTAATTTCAATTTCACATACATTTTTGTTATGTAAATGAGCTAAGGTATTATATCGATTTGAAATTTACTAAAAAACCTCTTTTTTGAATATTAATTTTCCTTGTATATTTTTCTAATTGGGTACGTTAAACTTAAATTACTTGAACTCTGTGTAGGTACTACATTGAAATGGCGTCTAGACTGGTGGAATATCTATTTGACAGCTCCGAGATGTACAAATGAATTTTTCTAAATAAGTGTATATTATTAATTTGAATTTGGTAATATTATTTATTAATAATGAAGGAAAAACATTGTGATAAAACAGACTCCCCTGATTAAGTATTTCATAACAGAAGAGCGATAGCAGAAAAGAAATGACTAAATATTGGCTTCAAAATGACAAATTGTAGCGATCGCTCTAAGGTCGAAATTCGACCAGCGACTTTTAGATCATAGACTATTTTCTGTTTGACATTTGTAATATTCATGAACCTAAACAATGAGTATTATCTACATCACTTGCTGTCACTTTTTGTTGAGTGACAATGTCAATATTTTGGGAGATCTAAGTTCAATGGCACTGGGCGGGTTAGGATTTGCAGTATTAATTTATTTCATTTAATATATTAGTAACAGATATTATAGATAAATTTTAGCATTCTGCACTCCTTCTCCATATAAACGTTAACAATGCCAAATCTCACAGTATTCCGTGCACACAATACGCTTCAAAAAGGGTAGAAAGCTTTTGCATCACGTTTTAATATAGAGATGTACCAGAGATGATATATTAAACATTCTGAATTTGCTTTTTTGTAGCCACTATTCTATTTCTGGTGTCTCTTTGCTTTTGCACAATACGTAATTAGAGGGCGGAGCGTTTGAGAAATGTTCTTCTAGTACCGCCAGTATGTGGGGGAAATACAGAAAAGTGTATATTTTTGGCGTTTGAAATCGCCAATATGTCGGAGGTGTGGTGTAAAGCACTTGTTTATTGTGAGTTACTGTTGACCACATACAAGCTGGTATAATTATATGCAAATAACTTTATTCATTTCTCTCTTCATAATATTTCACTATAAATATACACTGTTAACCTTAAGGCTATTGACAAAGAAACATAAACCGCAATATTAGTTTGTTGAAAAGCTATTTAGCTCAGAACAATTTTACATCTCAAAGGTAGGTAGGTTATACTTAGTTATACTTTAATATTTATGTAGCACACCTCTTTGGCTCTCGGTTGGATGCTAGATGTTGAGGGCGGGTAAGTTAATTGCCGTTAATACTTTAGCCACGTTTTATGCTGTAAAGATTTTACGTGCTGCTTTATAAAATTGAAGGAACAACTTTTCAGATTAGAATTATTTTTGCACAGTTTAAAAAATCTCATTAAATTCTTGTAGAATTATTGCTGTTTAAAAATATTTATCAGTTTAATATTTTTCTACGCAAAAATGAAATGTAAAATATTAATTTAATAATTTTATTATGCAATTAAATTGTTTAATAAATTTGTTTTAAGTGAGCTTGTGGTAATTGTAAACATAATTTATAATACATCATAATTAATAGTTATTAATTTTATTTATATTTTAAATTCAATTGTTTTGAAAAGGACTCGAAATAGAGGAATAAAATCATTTTTAATCTGTTACTCTATTTTATAAAAACATATTATTTATACTATACCTAAGTTAACTTCATTGCCGAGTTAAAGTTAATTTGTACACATATAAAAATGAATTTATTTGTATTTTTCTTTGCTTAGTAGGTATTGTTGTATTTTAATCTATAATTTAAAATATTGTTTTAATATATTTTTGTCTATTGTAAGCGCTCAGTGATACTGATTATACATAGCAAGTATTCGATAATACATTTATAAATTACGCATATATTATTATATGTTTTTAGTAAAGATCGATAGTTAAGATAAATAAACGAAGCTACAACACGTTTCAATGTCATAATAAACTGTAATATTTCTCTTAATGCACAAACTTACTTCAAGTACTCATACAAATCACTGGAAGAATTTTAAATGAATAATATGCCAAATATGTCGCGTGGGAGAAGCGTGGGTTGTCCCAGGACCATTAAATTTGCATCAAAGCCCTTCAATAAATAAAGTACGCAAAGTGATATAAGTAATAATTTCGAAACATGAAGTATTATTATCAAATATATTTATAGTCAATCATATTTTGATTTAAATATAATTATTTAATCGGTACGCAGCCTCTCGTTGAAGGACAATATTGTGAGAGAATTTGCATTTGTTTACTTTGAAATTATGAGTTAGTTATAACACAGTCGGGAATTTTCTTTCCAATTTCCTTTCTCTTCGTTATTTCTGTTTCTCTTTTCTTCGAAATAAGAAAGTAAACGAATAAAACAAAATAATATTGTAACTAGAACATGCCACCTTCATATCAAAGTGTGTAGTGCCTAATTGAAATGATGTTAGTTCTAAACTTTACCCTATTAATAGGAAAAATATTTTATACAAACCAATTATCAAATAAAAATGTTATGAATATAGCTTAAAAATAAATAAATGACGAATAATAAATGAATGGAAAGTGTATCAATATATTCTGTGTATGTTGTTTATATAGGTTATTAGATATATAATTTAATTGTTAATATAAAATATGCTGTTATTGTTTATAAAATATTAAATTTATTTATACGTATATCAGTGCAGTTTAAGAAGAAAAAAGCACATAACTTGTGAAGGAAGGCAAATATTGAGTCAGCACCGTATTACTTTAAAATAAATTAAACTTACAACACAACGTTCATAGAAAAGTCTACTATTTATTCATGTATCAAGTCATATTTTAACCTTGACAGCTAATTTTGTTTATTAGTTCTACTTTTAAACAAAACAGGTTTTATAACGATACAAAGTCAATCTCCTTTTACATGAATTTATTTGAATATTAGTAGCAAAACTGACTAAGAGCGGCCGTGTATGCGATTCCGCAGCATTTTAGTAGGTACTTTAGCAATCCAATGGTCAAAGTAACAGGATCCACAGGAAACTTAAAACAAGAAAAATAATAGTAATACTACGCTAAACCTTTGAAACTAATTTTATAGAATTTGTTGGGTGGTAGCTAAATTAATATTTTTGAAAAATTAAGCCGTCATATTAAACTTAGCGTCACGATATTGCTTATTAGAGCAAAGTTCATGTTGCGAATAATTTTGTTAGAATCAATTTCGTCCGGACCTCAATACGTTTGTGTGAAAATAGCTTCCAGTTTCCATTTAACATTGTTGCATATTAAGTGAATTGTAACCCTCTAACGATTGCCGGTTCGATTCCCGGGCACCGAGGAGCTATCACGCGCGATTCTTTGAATAAATTACGGCCCGGGTAATGCGTACCAAATCTAAATCCGGTCAGGATAACTTGGCTCTATGATTTATTTCTTATGTTCTTCGTGAGTTACATACGTATTATGCGATGAAAAATGTGTTATGTATATTATAACAACGACTCTTATTGCTATTTAATAATTTGACACTCATGATAAATATTATTAGATTATCATCAGTTTAAAAAGGGAAAGAAAATGAGTAATTGACAACATTATAGGGAAATTATCAATAAACAAGAATTGCACCTAAACCATGAAATATTAAGGAATATAACTTAGCGGATCATTGTTTAAATTAGAATGTGTTAAGTATGAAGGTGGACGGATATAGAAGTAGACAAGGACCGAAGAAGGTATGGATAGATTGTGTGAGGAATTATATGTGCACTATATTTATGTGTATAAAATGTTTGAATTTTAGATGACAGTGGATAGAGTACAATGGAAAAAGAAAACGTATTGTGTTGACCTTAGAAGAAGAAGAGGGATTGTTTAGAATAGAAATAACTATAAAGAAATCTAAATTCTATATTTAAACCACAATGGTCGCTTTAACCTGACAAAGTAAATCAAAAATATTGAACGGGAAATGCCAAAGAATAATTATTATCAAAATACCAAATATCATAATTCAAAATATGAATCATTTACATTTTACAGCATCCAACCTGGTCTCATTGTTTAGGGTATATATAACATGTACAAAGATATCTAGCGATAAATATATAATGTAAATGTAATTAATGTGTTTGTGTGTGTGTGTGTGTGTGTGTGTGTGTGTGTGTGTGTGTGTGTGTGTGTGTGTGTGTGTGTGTGTATTATGTAATGTTATGTAATGATAGAGGTTTGCCGTTGTGCGCGTATCACGTTAAAACTACTGGATAGATTTTGATATATTTTTCTGTTATACTCAGATACCTGGTACTTACAAAAAAAAAAAAACATTTAAAAAACCACGATATCTTTATTAAATAAATGGTTATTCAAGTTTAAAGAAACTACGATTTTTATAAGAATTACGCGTTTATCTGTCGTCCACGCGAGTGTAGCCAGGGATATAGCTAATATTGAAATAAAAAGGTAAAGTGCAGTTTTTTTAAATATTGAGTGTGAGTTCACACGTGGTAGAAGTGAAACTTCTCTCTCTCTCTCTCTCTGTGTATATATTTAGAGTACCTACAATAAGAATACACGAAGGATAGGGAAACTATATAGAAACGCATTCTATCTCATTCTCACAGCCTAAAATTGACACCCCATGACACCATGACCCATGACATGATCATTGGAATGGTGAAAATCCAATTGACACCGTCCCAAAAAAAGTGAAACTTCGTAAAAAGGGAAACGCGGAAAGCCTTAACTGTGTATTAGATGTACGCACTTTCTCCTTCTCTCTACGTTATATCCTTCTTAAACTAACTAACGTAACGTATCCTGGAAATTTCACTCTCAATTCTCGTTTAATTATAAATCGCTGCCTAAGAAGTTTCGCTTCAAAAAGCTTAAGATTAATTTAGTAGTTTGCGCAAAATGCAACTAGAATTCCCATAAACATAGTTACCTATTCAAAGAAATAAAAC
The DNA here is from genome assembly GCA_033032175.1 of Saturnia japonica. Taxonomy (NCBI): domain Eukaryota; kingdom Metazoa; phylum Arthropoda; class Insecta; order Lepidoptera; family Saturniidae; genus Saturnia; species Saturnia japonica. The sequence continues at coordinate 5,388,416 of CM065317.1, forward strand.
TGTTCAACGATTCATATCACGAATGCAAGGACAAAATGGTTAACTGAATCAATAACACTATCGTTGATACAACCAGTCAACTGGCACTTCAAGGGCGTCGCCTGTATCTATAGGTACCTCACCGAGCCTTGACCAAACATAAGGGACGTCTTTTATCCCGCTCCCTTTTATGGGCTTTACCTAAGATGTAAAGTAACGTACAAGTTAGTATAGGTTTAATTACAAAGTCAATATTTGTGGTATCCTTCCAATGTAACATTTTTTTGTTGCATGTTTTTGACTTTGTGTTTTTAGTTAAGAAAAGTAACATTCGAACATTCCTATTAGGATGTAAGGATTGCCGCTTTCTTATTTCATTTCTACTTACAATCTATTAAGTCAAGATTAGATTTCTTATAACCTAAGCCTTCGATTTATTATAATACAATTTTTGCCTGTTTTCACTTCCCATACTTGTCTACAGTCTGCTTTTTTGACGCTCTTGGTTACTATTCCGTTTCTTAAAATCTCAGCGTGAAGTTATATAGCTTATATTCTTCCTTAATAAATAGGCCATTAGAATTCAAAAAGAACTTATAAATTATACTGGTAGTTCCAAAGACAAAACAAAAAATTATCTCTTAAACTTTATATATTCATATTAGTATATATAGATTTTATATATATATATATGTTAATTTTAAATATTATTAATAAATTGTAATACGTCTATATTCTATTTGTTTAGGATTAGAATAAGTGATTGAACCTGGAATAGCTCAATAACTCAAATGTACTGAGACAAACACAATAGGAGGAGAGTGGACGCCAATCCCTGGATTAATCATGATTACGTCGAGATAGGCAGTTATTGGCCAGACAATAATGTGGGTAGTTGGCGAAGGGAATGTTATAGAGGTGCGTACGGTCGGCTGTGCATTCATTCGAGCGTTACGTCTATCGGAAGGCTGACGTGCGGATGGTGTTACCATAATTACTATAATATGATTTTCTTTACGGTGGATGATATTTTTGAATTCTCGTAAGCTTTGAAAGTTTGTTATTTTGCCAGTAAATAAACAAAAAAAGTCAATTTTACAAATTTGAAGTAATAAGTACATATACAACACTATATTCTAATAAAAAAAAATAATAAAAAAATATTTGACGCAGCTTGTCTAATATTTTAAAAGGAAGACCTTTTTTGAAATATTCCTTTTTCTCTCTCTGATGAGAAATAATATTGTATTTTTGGCAAGCACCTCACGCTAAAACATTTCAGAATAAATAGTATTTTTGATATGGAGTTATATTTCATTATTATTTGATTTCTAGCATAATAATATTACTATTAACCTACCTTGTTTACTACCTTGTCGGATTTCACAGAATGACTGACTGTTATTAACTCTATATAAATGTTGCTTAATGAAATAAATAAAGATGAAAATAAAACTTATACGCCATATTAGGCAACAATGTTTTTTTTTATAACCATTCTTGGAAAAATCTTTACAATAGAAAATTTAAGTCATCGGCAACTCGCAAGCATCGATAATTTATCACCTAAACAGTTTTTCTTATACATCTCCAGAAAGTTAACCGCAGTATTAAGGGAATTGTAAATAGTCGTATTTTTTTCATAAAAGAGGCCATTTCCTTCGTTTTTCCGATGAATTGACATCAGTCGATGTCAGACTTTACAAAGAGAAATCACAGCACATTTATCTGACGCCGAAAAACCGTTTCGTTTTAAAGCTTACTTCTTTGTTATGGCGCCTTCCAGACGGTCTCGTCAATATAATTCAATTTTTATATTGGTATATATAAATAATTTGAGCTTATTGAAATTAAGTTTCACACTTCAAATTCAATAACACGAATTGGTTTTTCTTTTATTAATTTTTATACCTACTTTTTCGACACTTATGATGTTAATCAGGCGACAAGCTCCTTCTAGATGAGTCACAAAATCGATGTATCGATGGTAAAACATTGATGAATATCGAGCATTCCGAAAATCCAGTCAGAGTACTTGTATCTTATAGTCTGCTCATTATTAAAGAGTCCTTGCGTTCAGGAATTGGTAGCCCTGACTAGTGGGGTTGCCATATTTTTCCTACAGGCGTCCCAAAGATTACAATTGACGGGGAAGGTTGGATAAATTATGACTAAAGTTTAATTGTGTGTAACGCGCTTTACACGCTTTAATTTAGGTGAATTGCAGTATAAAGGGTTTATAGTTAAAAGTTTGACGGTCGAATACTAAAACGAAACTCAGACATAAATAATAATAACATAACAGGACATTATCTACTACAGTAATAATATTACACGACAGGCCCGAGATGGTGTAGGTGATGGTGATGATGGTGAGTAAGCTTACATACATAATCCCTCCAATATCAAGATTCTAGACAGATCGATAAACGCGATACTAACAATATTATCACAGATGTTTTGTTGCTGTACGCAATTACTAAGTACATTTCTTATCTATAGGCAATAAAATGGCTTTATAGCAGTATCCCTTCAGAGGATAAAGTTTACATTTGACCTTACAGGGGTCGCAGGGTGTCCCGGCTACCGATAGACACCCGGGCAAAACCATTACACAACTCTTTTTACAGCCCTAACTAAACACAGATAAGGTTTATTTTTGTTTCGCAATCGTGGTAGCAATCTAAAATCTACCTTCAGCTACTGTAATTAGATACATGATGAGTCAATTTGTAATCGATCACACTAGGTCGTTTTTGCTGTGAAGTCTAAGGGAGTTGGTTAATCGTGTTACTGTTTTACGTATACTTGCTTGGAGCGTAAAGCTGATGTTTTGTGAGGCTACTTTGTTTTGTGCTTTTTTAAACACAAAATACTGTTTTGTTATATATGTGCTGTGGTTTTGTCGACTGTCCAGTAAAACTGTGATTTATGTTTACAGTTTACTTCTTTTAAAATGTACCATTTTATTAACTTTTTGGGACAACGGTTTGTGAGAACTAAAGAGTAGGTTTTAACATTAATCTATTGTTTTCGCGCTATGCTTCAACGAATAAATGTACAGATGTATGTAGCGTTACAGAGACAAAGGTACGTACAGTTCAGACTGATTATACCTGTGTAAACTAGACGAAATCATAATTTCGGATTCCCCTGTTCCCTCCTCCAAAACTGGACGGATTTTATATTGTTTTCAAGAATATGTGATTATTTTAATTTTTTATATCCATTAAACTTGTTAACTCGATGTTTGATAACAGTTTCAAATACATTTTTGGTTCTTTTTTTTATGATTTATGGGTTTCGGTATCGACCATGTTTTAAGTCTGTCATTTATAAGTAGAACCTTTAAGTAAATTGAAACTATGATATAATTTTCATTTTATAACAGCTTTTTGTAAATTTATAAAACTGTCAACAGACATAATATATCTACTTTTTTACTACAAACGTAGTAGTTATGTAGATAAGTTTTATCTGTGGCAACATTAATGTAAGGCTGGAGTCGCAAATATATGCTAATGTGTTTGTCCCATGTGCCCGTACGAGGTCTCATCGAATTTATATATTACTAGAACGTCCCACGAGCGCAATATGTTTTCAAATAAAAATCGATGATTCCCGTCTGTATTACGCTCGTGGGACGTTATAGTAAAACTCTGTGGGATATAAATAGAATTAAACTTTTATAGTTTTACTATTATAGCGCTTTCAGCGCTAGACGTCACAAACTTTATACTCGCAGCTACAATACCTACTAAGAATTGCTTTAAAGCGACTGCCTAATTTGCAAGCACAATTCCTTAAAATTTTTTTTTTAGCAATATCAAATCGATTTCAGTCATTTTTAAATTTTTATTAATTTGTTATTATTACTTACTAAAACATTTTTTTCATTTATCTAACTTATAAAAATATTCTTTAAACATAAGTTACATTTTATAAAACAGTTATAATCTCAAAGGAACAGTTTTCCTCGGAAGAGCGTTCCATCAACAAAGTTTAAACCTTTTAAAACTTGAATAAAAACACTCAGGTAATGCAGCCTGGTCAAATAGCCTGTTAAACTAGACGGGAGCTGGGGAAAAACAATCTAACCAAACTTCGTTAGGTTATACAGACTTTAATAAGAAATTTACATGGGTTCTGCGTAGTTTTGTAATTAGGTTTTCGTTCTTAGGAAAGGAACTCGATTGCTAAACCTACGCTATCCGTCTTACATTTAAAAAGCTTTTTCTTTTCAACCGTAATAGGTAGCCAGTTGAAATTTACACAGAATATAAAGTATTATGGCGGGTATTCTAAAAACCTTTTTTCTCTATATATAATAAAAACTGTAATTCAGGCAAACGTGATATATATGCAAACTTTAAAATAAAATAACTAATAATAAACCGATTAAAGGATTTATTTTACCTACATGGTACATGTCCACAACATAATATTTTGTAGGAGAACGGAATCCACGGTATGCAAGTCCGATTTGCACTTGGCCAAATTTTTGATTTAATGAAAAATTGTATTTATCTATATTAATACATCTGTAGTTCTTTCTGTCTGTACAGTTAATTTCTTTCTCCAAATTTCCCGATAGGCATCTATATGAACGATAATGAGTTTTTGTCTGTCTGTCTGTTTGTATGTTCTTTTTTTTTTTTTTTTTTTTTAACGTGGAGAAACCCATCATGGGTACACACCCGCCCGGGGGAACGAGTGGTTATGTGAGACTCCTACTCACTAAAACTCCACGGTGTACCATCCGCCGCCATACTGGGGCGACGCGGGCACCGCGCTGGCATACAGCCGCGCCGCCCCGGCGGCCGGCCCGGCTAAACCGGGCCCCGGCCTAAGTAGAAGACGGCTCAGTACACCCTAGCCGTCTCCTCCGTCCGCCGAACCTGTGCAATGAGAAGACGGGACCCCCGACACTCAGAGAGAGTGTGCTGCGCCGTGTCCTCTAAAGCCCCGCACTCGTGGCACGTAGTGTTGGGCTCCCTCCTGGCTATCTTGTGCAGGTACCATCCGAAACAACCCCGCCCCGGGAGCCCCGCTCCCTGGCGCACCACTCCCGGAGGACCGGGCGGACGGCGTCTATGGTATAATGCCCATAGCGCGCGTCCGCCAGGTCCTCCTCCCACCTCCTGATGACCTCCTCCCGGGCCTCCCGCCGGACCCTGTCTACCTCTGTGGGAGCTGGAGGCTCCCCTAACTCTCTCCTCGCCGTCGTGAACCTGTACACGGCGGCGAGCACCTCCGCCTCCAACTCCCACGGCGAGGAGCCAGCAAGAACCATGGCCGCCCCCGCGGACACCGACCGGTACCCGCGGATTACTCTCAGCGCCACGACACGCTGCGTAGCACGCAGTACGCGTCTGTTCGTGGCGCTGAGGGCATCCGCCCAGATCGGTGCCCCGTAGACGGCCATGCTCTTGACAACTCCCGCGAACAAACGGCGACAGCTCGCGCCCGGCCCCCCCGAATTCGGGAGAAGCTGGCCGAGAGCCGCCGCCGCTCCCACTATCCGCGGTTCTGTTTGTATGTTCTGACTTAACTCAAAACAACTTGACCGATTTTGATAAAATTTTCTACTCGGAAAGTAAAGTAAATTAATTATACAATTGATGTTCTATAACAATTGTCAATATAACTAATATAACTTTAAGAAATCGTAAAAATGGATGTATAAAAAAAAATATTTTAATCAATTCTCAACTGATTCTGATAAAAATTTGTAGACGGGACGGTACTCGTACATCATACCACAATTGAGAGATTATAAGAATCCTCAATAATATATTAGAAATCGAAGAAAAGGTTAATAATTTTAAGCGATTTTGATGTATGTAAATTATACATGCTATTCCTCAGTTAACACGGTATATGAATTGTCAACAGTGTAATAAAATTACGGGTTGCACATAAAACTACTGCGTAGTAACAAACACGAGCAGAGCCGCGAGCACATCGCTAGTATATTATAATATTTATGACATTATTTGTCTTACAAGAGATATTTAATATCCACATTAAATGTTATAATGAGAAAGTAGCTCTTTCTGTCTGTTACCTTCTCAGTACTCAAACCTCTGAACCGATTGCAATGAAATATGGCATAAATCCTACAACTCCTGGAACCTGGAAAAAAGAAAAAATAACTATAGACGAAGTCGCTGGAAAGATTTTGTAGGTATATTATAAATGTGAAATTACGTTTGTTTAAATGTTAGTCTATCAATCGCGCTAAAACGGCTGGACAGATACTTATGAAATTTGGTATCAAAGTCGAATAGGTACCTATTGAAATAGAAAATAGGTTCAGTTTTAAACGACTTTAACAAAAGACGGTCGCTATGCAATTCGAATGTATATATTTTTTTATGAATGTTAAACCATAACTTCTTTGTTTATGAATCGATTTGGATGACTCTTATTTTGTTAGATAGGGGATACCTCAAGGGTTGTCCTATTTTAATTTCATTGCCATTGGACCTCCAACTTCACAATATGAGAAATTTTCAAAGTCATTGGAGTTGGTTTTCTTTTTTGTTAAAAATTGTCTTGATTAAATTTACGCTTAACGATTCGGGCGGGCAGATTCTAGTAAGTAACAAGAGTCAACTGTAAAAAAAACACAAATGGTTAACTGTATCTTATCATACCATTCTTATAATCATCTTCAGACTATAAACGCTGACTGTTCAGCATAGGTCTCTCTTCTTGTACGCCACTTATCTGATCTCATCAATGCCTCACCTACACATGGGTACAATTATGTTATTTATCCATCCATTATATCGGTTTAACTCATAAGTCCTTGCTAACTTTCTCGCCGGTTCTTATAAGCAACGGAGATATTTGAAGGACGTTGCTAAGACCACGCCACGCCGGCGTTAATTTTGTCACTTATAAGTGCCTTCACGGAATCGAAACTGATTAAAGTTTGGTTGACTTTGACACGAATAACAACTCATGAACAACTTTCTGATGGAACTGAAAAAGTAAATACAAGGATTTACCAATTACTAGAATTAATATCAGAAAATTATCGCAAAAACTTAATGATCATAGATATGGAGTATATATTAATACGTGAAGCAAAAGCTTTCCACACCTTTTTAAGCGTATTGCGTGCACGGAAGACTGTGAAGATTTGGCATGGTTAAAGTTTATATGGAGGAGTGCAGAAAGCTAAAATATATCTATAATATCTGTTACTAATATATTAAATAAAATCAATTAATAATGCGAAACATAAACCGACCAGTGCCATTGAACTTAGACCCCCCAAAATATTGACATTGTCACTCAACGAAAGTGACACCAAGTGATGTAGATAATACTCATTGTTTAGTTTCATAAATACCTCAAATTTCAAGCAGAAAATAGTCTATGATTAAAAAGTCGCTGGTCGAATTTCGACCTTAGGGCGATCGCTAGTATATATATATATTGATAACTCGAAACTTGTCTTAGAACGACTTAAGAACACGAGACCTTCCATTTATGTGCTATCGGCTTGTATGGAGCTCCGTAAATCGTAACCAAAAGAAATCCTGGTTAATTTTTACGTAATCTAAGGTTTGAAGTGTATTTGTGCTATGTGTACTGTACTTTAATGTTACTCGCATAATTAATATAGAAATTCAACAAAATAATACGTACACTAGTGTATTCTGTTTTTGGTTTCGTGTTATTGAACCTATTGCCGATATTTTAATAAATCTATGATAATGATAGTCAAAATTTTCGCAAAATACGTTATATTTTGTAACAATAGATACTAGTCACGTATATACATTGAATATTCTCTGTATGAAATGTAATAGGCTTTCGTATATATAACAAAGTTGGTAACAAATAATGTTGAATAATAATTTTCGTTGTTTCAGGTAAGACCACAAAGATAAGTTCGACAAGGGTACCCGAGTGACTGGTTTAATTAAAACGAACAAACTTCAAACAATCTGAACTTTGATCAAGAGGAATTCTTCAACGTCTAGGGTTATGTACTTACATAGTTCTGGTATTCTTGATGTTAAATTTTGTTCTTTTTAACGGTAGGTATGTTTATTTAATTCTAAAGAATGCCTTTTAGCTTTCACTTTTTGTAGCAACAATTTGTATGGTAGAATGATTTTGAATGTAATTTGAAAGTTCCTAAATCATTCTTGTTTTTTTTTTTAAATAAAAAAAAAATTGTAAGTAGAGTATGATTCTATATACAAGTATACACATACATGTTTTTAAAGTGAGGTGCGCAAGGTAAGTTGCGCAGAAAAACGTAACGCTCTTGAGTTAACGATTTTATAAATTTCACTCGTCATAAAACTTCCATCATACCTGTCCTGTAGTCTTATATGAAAATCAATTCTTATGGAGTAATCATCATTAATTTTTGTACTGTTGTTTTTAAAGTTTGGATTAGTCTGGAACATAAATCATTTATATTACATACTTATTGTTGGATTATAAAATTATTTTCTAATAGGGGTGTCCACTTTGAAAACTCATACATGTTTATAATATATCTATATCATTCGACACATCGATTTTTTTTGAATATTTTTGCTTTTTGTTAGTGTGATATGGATTTTATTGATCGTATCTATAATTATACATTAGATGCAAACAGTTTGTAACATTTGCGTTTGTTGAGGATAGTTCTATGGCACTGTAGACTCTGTTATATATAGTTCTTTTATTAAATAGCCATTTCTAGGGAAACAATTTTTACCGTATTCAGTGTTGGATATTTTGACACACCTACTACTTATTGTAAAAAATCATTAAATAAAAATGGATTTGGTCATTCGAATCGAATATGTCATTTACTTTACTAGGCATTGAATCTAACACTATTAAGTGAGCAATTCTTTTGGATATTTATTAGGTTTCTTTAATTGTTTACTCGAAAACGGCTCCAACGATCTCGCTGAAACTTTGTATTTAAAAAATGTTTTACATTCCAGGTTTACTAAATAGCTAGATAGGTGTTTTTCCTCTAAGACACCGAGCGCAGCTCGGGCACCCATGAATTATTACTACTTATTTGTCGTATTGAATTACATTCATTACTTTTATTGAATATTGATCGTACGTAACCTGATTAAATTTTGTGTTCATTAGTTTAAAAAAAATTGTTTAGCATGTTTCACAAATGCGTGATGATGATTTTGAAAGTACAATAATTTGCATCTATAATCGACTTGAAGATACAAATTTCTAGTGAACCCAAGAAGTACAGTACTAATTTTGTTTACAAGAGCAATAATTTTCTAGAAATAACTAATGTTATATACATAAGGTTTGTCGCCTTCTTTTATTTCCTATATAATAATAAAAAGCCAACTCCACTTTTTATCGTCGCAACAATGGTTTTACTACGGTACCCGAGCAACAAAGTGCGCGGTGCCTTATAAATTTTCTATGACCGCTACGAAATTTTGCGCCATGCCCCGTGTCTGAAGCGTGAACTCATAAATGTATGTGAATTTTCAGCTTCTTATGAGGTTTTTATACGTGCAATATGATACTACGTGCTTCAGGATTATGCTGCAGAGATATCAGTATATTTCTGCGTTGAACTGCATTGAAGAAAATCAAGATCAACTCTGAAATATTACGTCACATGACAATAGAAAAATTTGAATACTATACGACGTTAATATTAGTTCTCCTTTTTGTGGTGATGTCTATTACAATTAATTAGTACGGGTTGAGATTTTATGTTAAAAAAATATACAGAAAATAAATCTGCCTATAATCTCGAATCTTGGTATAACCTATTTATAACGTTGTTCATAAAAATTTCAAGATGTTATATTATTTTTTTAAATGCTGAATAGGAAATGTTATATTCAATCAATCAATGTATACATATAAAAAATTGGGTAAATCAAGAACAATTCTAAAATATGACGTACGAACCTGACGATTTAAATGAAATATTATCGACATTCTCCATCTTTTGTGTTGTCTGTTAGTCCGTATTGACTTTTGGTATGTAAAAATATTACACTTAAATATATTTGGCTATAATCACTGTTTATCCTAATCAGTACAATAATATAAAAATAAATGGATGACCTTGAAATCTCTATATTCTTATTTATCTATTTGAAAGAGTAAAAAAATTAGTCAACTGTACCGAAAATACTTAATATTGTCAATGTAAATTTTAATTTCATTACCATTTTTTTTTATATAATCGTAACTAAGAACAGTAAGTGCTTATTTGTCATAATATACCTTAATAATAGTTGCTCAGAATTTTCAGAAGAGTAAGCATTATTAATCTATCGAAATTCTCTTATTGTTGTTTAAGTACGACAAATTTATCAACAACCTACCATTATATTTATACTAAGAGTTTTAAATATTACGTGTTTAAAAAAACGTATCAACTTAATGTCTCCCTTTTTCCCGAAGTCGTTATTTCAACCATATCTTCGTATACGAAAGTTGCATCAATTCCGGCGTTGGTTTCTGACCCCGGCGCGTCATTTAGCTATTAGGATGAAATAGGAGTATGTCCCTTATCGCGGCCTAACAGGGGGGAATAAGCAAAACAAATCGTTTTATTTTGCACCCTTCAAAGGAACATAACTAACACATTCGCTCTGGATTTAACTGTGATTGCTTTGAAATCCTATGCATTTTTATAATAAGATTTGTTTGGTATTCTCAAAGGGATCTTGAGACGAATGAAGTATAATAAACTAGCGTGTAATATTGTCTTTATCCGCATAAAATTATTATTTCTTTTGAAGTACTTTTTAACTATCTTTGTTCAGGCAACACTATTTTTTACCTGTGCTCCGGTTGTCTGTGTTTCGACGCTTGGGGGCGCGCACGGTCTCCACACAAAAAAAAACGGTTTCCCGACGTCGGTCTGGTCGGAGTGTTCGGAGCCTTATCATCATTCCAAATTTATTAAGTACTGTGATTGCTTCATAAAAAAACGCTTGTTCGTGGTGGAACAGTTTTGTGTGTACCTACCTAAGCAGATATAATAACTCTGACAACGGCGGCCGCTACAGTGACCAGTGTGGATTTGCACCCGGTCAAGGACACCGCATCAACGGCGACCCCAGGTAAGTCGGCACGGTTCGGCCGGGCTCAGTGATTTTTGGTGGGCCTGAACAAATCCCGAATTGATAGGATTTAGGAAGTCCCGGGACCGGCGAATCACAAAACTAGACGGCTTTAATTCGCCGTTCTAAGTATCCGGCCCCCACAATCTTCAAAAAAGGCGTAGGTTAAGTACTCAATTCGAATGTATATATTTTTTATAGATGTTCAGCCATAGCTTCTTTGTTTATGTACCGATTTGGATGATTCTGTTTTTGTGTTGGATAGGAGATACCTCAAGATGTCGTTTCATATTCATTTCATTGGCACTGGACCTTGATCTTCGAAGAAACACCAGAAAACTCCTCCAAATCATTGAAATTGGTTTTCTTTTTTTATAAAAATCTAGCGACCCGCCCCAGCTTTGCAAGGGTACAATTTACTTATTGGTGTATTTTATGTTTAAAAGACCCTGATTTAGGGTTAATCAGTTTAATATTGACAGTTCATAACTACATAACTCCCTTATTAGCCTAATGGTCGTAAACGCAACAGCTATGCTCTAGGTCCTAGATTCGATTCCCAGGTATAACAGAGTGGTATTGGGGTTTTCTATGTTATTCTCAGTAGCAGCCCGGAATTTGGCTTTGTGTTCGATTAATGGCAATAGGCTCGCCCCCTATTACATGAGACCTAAAACATACCCGGCGAACTGTTGGTGTACAGCTCTGCCTAACACTTCGGGGATACAGGCGTGATGGTATGATATGTAACTTCATATTTATTAATAGTGCGCTTAGCTCGTGACGCTTAATTCATCAAAGGTGGGGATCTTCTACGGTATTCGTTTAAATAGAAAACTTTAAAGGTAAATTAAATGCCAAAGTTAAGTAACAAACTTATTTTGATAAAAAAATAATACTAAATTGGAAAAAATAGCTTCGTTATGTTTTTAATTATTATGTTGAAGATAAATATGGTTACTGTGAGCTAACCTTAGGAGATAGATATGTGCCATCGCGGACTTTTTGAATCTAAGATCTAGTCTTTTGAAGAATTACAATTCTTTAAAAATTAGTTTGAAGTATCTCGTAAGGTTTATACAGCGTAAGTCATGTGAGCGCCCGAAAATAATTTTTTGATGACCTGATTAACATATAAATACATTTTCTCTACCATATAATTTTTTTATTGGAATGTATTGTATATATAAACCTTCCGTAAAAAATCTCTATATAGTAGTGAAAACCTTATTAAAATCCGTTGCGTGGTTTAAAAGATCTAAACGTACATAGGGACAGACAGCGGTAAGCGACTTTACCTTATACTATGTATAGGTAGATAGAGTAACACTTTTGTGACCTTATAGCAGATATTATGATTATATTAAAATAAGTCGTGTTAAAACTTACGGTTAAATACTGACAATATAATTTACAGTCATACTTGCTGGGCCGGTAGACATTGTTCTGTCCTTTCCGGTAGTTAATGTCTCGATTAAAGCGCTATCTATCGGGTTCTAACTTGTCTATAAACCATCATCTGGATAAAACAAATATATTATGTATATATACGTTCAATCGGTCTAGTTGTTCAGAAGTTATATAACCAATACCAGACGCACACTAGATTTATATACATATATAATATTTATAATAAGCATTAGAAAATGTTCTAAGTTGATCTCAAGTCGCGTCTAAAAAGAGTTTTACTTCATTAATACGGGTGTCATAAAAAATTTCAGTCTTAAGAACCACTATAAATCCGTAAGTTATAACTTAAAATATTTTTCGAATATTTGTCTTAATTTAACTATATAGATCGATTTATTTATACTTACAAAAATAGTGAATTGGGTTGCCCAATAAATAATTGATGACCATGCTGAGACAAAACTACTTTATATTGTAGGTTTAGTTAAGGATTTAAATAAATTTTAATAAAGAGATCCAACTCTAAAGAGTATTAAAATAATCACCGCGACAACGTTAAATTAAAACGCCTACAATAATATGCAACATAACAATATATTTGCCTTTATTAGCGAGCCTACTCACGTTCACATAAAGAAACATTAAAAAAACAAAACAAGTATTGAAATACAAGATTAACAACCCTTGGGGGGGGGGGGGGGCAGTAACAGAAGATAAGTAGCAATTGAAGTTGAAGGCAACGATGGCACAGTTAGTAGCATGTAGGGATTCCGCGTCGATCGACGTGGAATTCGAATCTCTGCAATGAGCTTGAGCTTTCGGTGAAGGAAAATACCATTATGAAACCATGGGATGGTGGTAAGGCTTTTTCTAATGCCCATCTGGCTAGCTAGTACTCTCAAGTTGAAAATCTATCGCCGAACAACAATAGGTGTGTTCCGGCATCGATAGGCAGTTCTTCGATTAAATTTACTACGGGTGAAACCGTGGGTCTTAGCTAGAGTTTTATAGGATATAATAAATCTTAAATAAAGTATATAGTAAAGTAGGATCATCCGCCAAATGCGAGTCCGTTTTAGTTAAATCACTCGGGATTACGATGCGTCATTGTGCCCCAGGATCAACGTTTCATACTGAAGTGGATCGAGTGACGCCTCTGGCTTAGTTCGTCTGTTTGACAATCCAGAAGATTATTGTTATGATATAATATATACTGAGATTTAGATAAATATTGGTTATATCGATACCCGATATGAATAACATTGTAGCTTTAATTACAATGAAATTTAAAGCTAATCAAATACATAACAATAGCTCCAATTGCTGTATTTGAGGTTTACAAACTTATCTTTACGATAATTAGATCCATTTTAACTTGACTAAAATTATCATTGTAGAATAAAAAAATATATCACTTATAAATAATATCGTCATAAATTAATTAGTTACAATTCACAAATAAAGAGTTGAAAGAGCTTTATGAATAGAAATCATCCAGTTAAAACTTGATCCATGATGGTAAAATTAATAATCATGATGTTGAAGAAAAAATTAAAACGGCCTTATGAAATCGATGGCTAAATAAGATACATAAATTACTTTACTTTTAATTGGAAATCTATTGATTCAAAATGGAATTCAAATTAAAGTAGTATATCTAAATATTATATAATATAATGTTACAAGATGATAGATAAAGTGAAAATTAAAAAAAAAATACGGGTTGCACTCCGGGAGTGCCGACAGAAGTGAAAACTTATTTTGGCGCGTTAGATAATTTTTAGATGGGGACTAGGGTTATTGGGTTATGAATTGCATTTTATTTATGAATTGTATTTTATTAATTATTAGAAACTTTAAAATACATTTAATATTCTTTTATGAAAGACGCGTTCGCGGTCTGCTATATATACATGTATATATGCACACACTATAGCTGCGTCTCGTAACAGAGTCGCGAGTCCAGAGATTTTATCTCATCTAAAAATATGCGTACCGTGCTAAAAGAAGTATTTCACTTCAAAGTTTGGGTATATCGAATATGAAACATTAATAACTAATTCATAGACGAGATAACTTATCTCCACGGGCACACCACATACCTCGGGCCAAATCGTCACTTAACTTTAGATGAGATTGTTACCATAACGACAAACCTTTAAACGATAAATAAAGATATTTTGCTGATTAAAAAAATGCGAACGAACTACCGTAGTCGCATATGTTTCCTAACATCTGACTTAATATAGTTTATAGATACATGAAGATAATAAAGATATATAAAAATACATTAAGATACTTACCTAAAGATACCATCACATACCATCACGCCTATATTCCCCGAAGGGTTAGGCAGAGGTGTACTAATGTATACCCACAGTTCGCCGAGTATGTTTTTAGGTCCCATGTAATAGGGGGCGAGCCTATTGCCATTAATCGGGCACGAAGCCAAACTCCGAGCTGCTACTGAGAATTTCATAAAGATACCTAGGATAATTGTTAGTTATAATTGTTTCGTTAAACAATTAAAAAAGTTAATTGCGTATATTTCATTGTGAGTTACTACAACATGCAACAATTAGTCAATTTTTTGTCAATTTACAAGGCGATTAAAAAATGAATTGATTACAACCAACACTGGCATTTTGATGACATCATCCTACAGATTGCAGGAAAGCGAGAAGAAAATATCAAAATACATGGTAGACCAAAATATAGTCCCAAATAACCTTTGTTTAGCTGACAATAATTTTGAATACAATCTCGTCATAGTATAATAATAGAGAACTTAATGTCGTAATTAATTGGTTATTTCTTGTAATTCGTAGTTAGCAGAATGCACATACTGAAGCGACAGGCGGTTCCCCGGGGATATATTACCAGTCCCCGGTACGCAGACCCTCCCCATTGTGTCGGCACTTCAAGCTCTTTTATTACCCCGATGATATACAGACATACGTAAACAACTGCTTCGAATTAATCTTTTCTGAGATAATCATGGGCTGTTTTACTTCGGCCTTATAACCGCTGATTAAATTTAAAAAAAAACATATGTGCAGTTCACACGTGGTAGGAGACAAAAATAACTTATTTATAATCTATTAAAAAAATCCTATATCAGCGAGACTCGAACTATCTATCGATCACTTCGTACTGTGAATACAACAGTGCGTACAAGTCTGGTCGTCACACCGCTAGGCCAATTTGATGACGATCATAGTCATGAAAATCAGGCGTTGCATTAACTGTGTATAATGTATTTCTATCTCATTCTCTCTCTGGCTAAATCCTATAGATGTATCTGTTTGTCTTTTTTAGTGTTGCTTTTCTCGTTTAACAAGTTACAAATCAAGACGGTACTAAAGAAATTTTCATTGTAACAATGCTTACTTTTTGGCCTGTTTTCTTCAAACAATATGGATTAGACAAAGACGGAAATACTTTAATCGGTGTTTAAATTTTGACAGATTTCTTAATGTAAAACCCATTAGTAATTAAGTTTTTTAGTAAAGATTTTTAGGCTTAAATGATTACGGATATTTTAGAGTATAAATGAAAACGTAATATTGAGTTTTTAATAACTTTTTAGTTTCATTGCACTTTGTCAATAAAAATTTACCCATAAAGAAAGATACACATGGCATTAACATACTGGTGTTAATTATAGATTCACTAGAACCTAGTGAATACTGTATATTTATAGTATCGTTACTGTACAGAAAAAATCTCCATATTTTGTTTTGTTTTGCATAAAAGCACTTTTAACCTTCCAATAACTTAAATAAACTTCATTCCGCATCCCACCTACGAGTTAAAATTCTTTTTACATTACAGCAAATTGAGCGCACTCGAAACGTTGCGTAACAAAATAAAATTGCGAAAAAGTCCGGGATTAATCCTAAAGCTGGATAAACGGGACCGCTTCACATCCCTATAAGTTTACATAGATTATTATAAATGGATTTATGTTGCGTATACGATACTGGTAAATGGGTTTATGTAGTATGGGAGATAATTAGTCTGTGGTTTGGTTGAGCCGCATAATGCCAAGATCGGTAATAGTTTGGTTGAGCCGCACAATGCCAAGATTGGTAATGATAGTGGGGTCAGTGAACTCGCGCAGTGCTGCGTTACGGCTTTTTGAACAGCACTAATATCTATTTTCGTACATTTTACTACGAATACCGATCGGATATAAATATTTAACTACACTGTTGATATAAAACATCAGTAAAATGTCACTAGATAGATAATTTGTTGCAGTATAAAAACACGAAATCGTTTAGTTACTAAAAATACTACACATTCAAATGACGACTTAAATGAAATTCAACGATGTTCGATTGGAGTTTTTGGCGGGAACTTAATTCTCTTATGTTTTAGTTTTAATTTTCATTAATAATCTTTCGTGAATTGGCTCTATAATATGTACCCAATATTAGTGGCATTTTGCGTGTTATAGTTAGGTTATTCTTCATAAGTGAATTGAACTAAAAAAAAAACTACAAGTATGAATTTTAAGACGCCATAAAAACTTGTCCATGACAGTTTTTATAAAGGTGCCATCATCTTGTTAAAGTGTTGCTTGAATTCTGAAGATTTAGTATAAAAATCACAGATTTATTATTCGAATCTATGAGAAACATATCCTATTCATGTAACATTGGCATGACTGTAAGAAATATACCTTGCCATTAAATAAGAAGAAGTATTACGGCCAGTAGTTGTTAATTTATATCATTAAATTTTTTCACTTACTTATATCTTAATTAAAACAACGCTCACGAACCGCTTATCAAAGCCCATAGTGTACTTTTCGCAGGCTTAGAAACTTGAAATTGGGCAGAAAGAGGGTCTTTTAACATAAGTTGAAAATAAATGCGAAAATAATGAATTTGTAATCCATGTGAAATTATATTTCAACAAAATTATATGTATTAAGGTTTTATTTTTCCCTCGAAAATAGCTTGAGGTATGAAGTTATACTTAACTATGTAATGAAAATGGGACGGAACTCTAAGTGAGTTCTGCTCGCAACTTGTCTATTTTTTTTTATTTGTCACAGTGTGAGAATGTCTGTCATTTGAAAAACATACTTATATACATCAAAAAGTTAAACTATCCACAAAGAGAATTAATTATACGATAATTATGTACAATTTCGCAGAGTGAAACGTTTGTAACGATAACCAATCAGAAACACGCAACGAGTTGAACCAAAGAGAATATTCAAGTCCATTATGTGAACTATTGTTCCTACGCTTTTGTCTATTCAGAACCATAAACAGGGTTGGCAGGATACACAATATGAAAAGCGAATAGAAGTTTCAATATATTTAGTGGAAGGTATTGGAACTTACTTCAATAAAAAATAATTATCTTTTTTTATTTTATTGATTGTTGAGGCCACTGGATACACATCCTTTAAGCGTAACTTAGTACTATTTTCTAATCGTCATACATCGCTGAGACATACGGTGGCTCCCTCATTTGAACTGTTCATAGAGTTTTTGTGGTAACTATTAAAAGTTATCATTTATAATCCACTTGTAGTGCGGCATAACTAAACTTTATCAAGCAAAATTTCACCAATCTTGAATATTATTTTTAAAAGAGATTTTTCCTGAGAACGCCGTTTATATAACATAAGAATTAAAATGATATTTGAATCATTAATTTTGATTAAGAATTAACGAAGATATGGCGTTGCTAAGAAAAAAAAAACCTTTCAGAAATAATGATTATACATGATTAGTAAAGATAGGTGTTAGTATAAATAATTATGTATTCGAAACAGCAATGGATTTGCAATATATACATAATGCATCAAATTTATCTACACATACATATTTTCGTTTGTGATTTGCGTGGTCATACATAGTCAATGCGATGGACCGCGCGTCGGACCTTTTAGCTGATGAAAAATACTGTTTTCTAACCTTAATATTATATGCAAATTTTATTACGACAGTTCTGGTAGCGGATTAAAGAAAAAAAATAGACATTTCACGTTTTTCAGATGATTAAGTTTAGGTGTTTTTCTTAGTCCAGTCTTTAAACCGAGATCAAAGTTTTCTCTTATTTTGTTTTCTTACAAATTATTACAACGTATTATATTGTATACCTAAAATAGTTTAAAAAGACAGTTAATATATTTTACATTTTTTACTCCTCTTTGGTTCGCATGTATGTTTTTTCTAAAACTAATAATATTACTCATAATCTGTCATGTGGAAGTTTTATGATTAGATATTAATTAAAAGTGTTGTATACAAATTGAGATAAGAGAAAATACATCATACGAAAGAACGTAGCTAAGTAATCAATTAAATTAAATTTTGAGTCTGATGCTATGAACCGTCAGTCTACCTACATAAATAATTACATAAAAGATAAATTCTATTTTGACCAATAAAAATAGAAAAAAGAGGAAATACCATATAAAATAACAATAAAAATAAACAATTGTAAGAAAAATGTAATAGAATAGAATCTTCATAAAATTTAACAAAATACTGAAAATACATGTAATTCTTTTTTTTAAAATACTCAAATAAAATGTTTTATTCCTCAACGTCACCACGGGATTTGGTATTTTATGTATTTTAATGCAAGAAGGTTATGAAATTTTGAAAAACGAATAAAAAGCAAAATAATAGATACAAAGTAGGTAGACAGTTACTCACCAGAACAACTAGACTGTTCATTATTTCGACAGCCCTTCCGCATTCACTCTGCTTGCAAAAGAAAAGAAACTGGAACGCTAAGGTACTACATATTTTTGTCGCTTATT
Source organism: Saturnia japonica (assembly GCA_033032175.1). Lineage (NCBI taxonomy): Eukaryota > Metazoa > Arthropoda > Insecta > Lepidoptera > Saturniidae > Saturnia > Saturnia japonica. The sequence goes on from CM065317.1 coordinate 5,407,691, forward strand.
TTTCTTTCCATTTTTAAAGTGGTAACGAAGAGGCGAACATTGGCTTTCTCGCTGATTAAAACCTGCATCCGACAATATGATAATGAACTCGGGAAAGAACGAGTATTCGGAGGATTTCATCTGAAAAATTTGAATGGATTGTTCGGAGCTTTGTGTCTGTTTTGAAATTAACTGTGTGCGATATCGTTGTATGAAACTGGTTTATAATTGGATAGAAATGGAAATGAACATCAATTATCTTTATCATGTTACTATCGATTGGGTTGTACAATATTAACATATTTCGATATAACAATTTCTTGTAAAGTATTTGGTATATTTTCAATTTATGACTGCAGTATTCTGTTAATTTGAATGGAATGAAACTAATATAAATAATTTAATATTGATTGAATACACACATTAAAAAATAAATTTCTTTTCTATAAAAGTACTTCTCGAAAATATTTCTCGAATTAAATCTCTCATTAAGTTTATTACATGATTTACCTACAACTACTTTATTAACTATATATATATATATATAAATGAAAAACATGCTTTCCCACCTCTACATTATGAAATGACTTTTCTTAACACTGGGTAAGCCTAAGGACGCTGGAGGAACGTAATCTAAAAATGAATTAAAAAAACGATTTTACTGCAAATTACTGCAACGTACATATTACGAATATATTTTAAGTGTCTAAAACGGTCATTATTTTTATCAGTTTTAAAATACCTTACTATGATACCAGACATCGTAACTAACAACGAGTATATAGAAGAGAACAAAACTTAAAACATGTGAGTTGCTCGCGAAACTGCACATACAATTCTAAAAGTTTTATTAGTTTTGCTCTAGATAAAAGTGGTAGAGTGTACACGAGTTCGTATTGCATTCGAATGTTTTCGGTAAACTGAATGGTACCCCCGTATCTGTGGATCGTACCTAATATTTTTTTTTTTGTATACTGTAAGTGCCTGCAACCTCGTTCGCGTGGAATTTCGATAGTATATTTAAAAAAGCATAACTAAACTACATAAATACAATAAAAAATAATCATCCAAATCGGTTCATAAACAAAGAAGTTATGACTGAACATCCATAAAAAATACATTCGAATTGAGTAACCTTCCGTATTTTGTTGAAGTCGGTTAATTACATTAAAGTGACACGTTGAAATATACACCACAATAACACATGATGTATACACATGATATAACGAATGATTTACGTGATGATGTATTATAGACAGCATAGTTTTACCTTCACATCTTTTAATGACATGACATTATAAAATTCATAGTAAAGTAGACTACTTATGCTAATAATCTAAGTATTAAAGGGATTCCATGTTAAAAGACATCAAAGCAGATTTTACTTTGAAAATAACTTAGCGACGTTATATATTAAGTCCAATAACTACTAAAAGCAACGAGTATCCAGAAACCTTTTGATCTGTGAACTATATGATTCGATCTTTCGGAGAATCTTGTTGTAAATTCACATATAAAACTATTTTACAAAGATCATTTGAAGTAAAAAATAGATTTTTATTTTTAACTAGTAACCGCCCGCGACTTTGTTCGCGTTAATCTACACTAATATAATAATCTCCAAATCTCCACGGCAAGAAAACACGCTTATTGCTTATACAATCGTAGTTTCGTAAAACTTGATAAAGTTTTTATTGAACTAAGATTTTGGTTTTTGTGATGTTTTTTAATGAATAGATTTTGGTGATGCGCGCATAACGGCAAACCTCTATAATCAATGCTAATCTAATGAAGCCGAAAAGTTTTTTGATTGTTTAAACATGCTCCTCTGTGGAACTACCTGTGCTCCTTAGAAAATAGACATATACTCTCGCTGACTTTTTTGTAGGTGTTTTAATGATCTATAATTATATCATACATTATTGAAGTGAAACTTCTTTATCGACGTATGGGAGAAATTTTTGTAGCAATCGTCACGTTTTTCGGTTACGCGCCATGTTGCTTTTTTTATCAAAGTTTAGTATAGTGACGTAAAGAATATAATGTAATATATTATAATAATAACAACAATATATTGGTTTTGAAGTTTGGTTTGAAATAAGAATAACAATATATTAATTTGAAAGTGATAAAATAAAAAGATTTATTCAAATTTAAGTGAATTTACAAGAAAAGTGAGAGTGATTATATATTTCGTTTTATAAATTCAACACGTATGAGCATGATTTTAATATTTATTTGAGGTTAACCTCACTTTTTGATTGTAAGTATCAGTGAATGTATATAAATCTGTTAAAATTAGCAAGTATTAATAAATATGACTGTAAATCTAGTGAACATTATTAATTCTACAAAACAATAAAAAATATAAATTAAATAATAATTTAAAAATAAAACAAAACACGATTACAAAATAAAAATATGTATACGTACATCTTTTTTAATTATTCGTTTTTAATGATTTATTTATTCATTTTTAATTTTATAAAATCGTTGCATTTCTACAAGATTAACTGTCATCATATAATTGTATTACTTTGAAAAGATAATTCCAATTATTTATTCATAACTTGTAAATATAATACAATAAATAAATAGCAATGATATTATAATAAGAACAATGATAACATAAAGTAGTCATTAATTGTATGCATGTCTATAATAATAAAATAGCTTTCATTTAATACGGAAAAAATTGTTTTTCTTAAGGCTTAAGCCTTATCTACCCCATTTTCGTGAAGTTGCAAATAGTAGAAAAATGATATGTCGTAAAGAAGTTTCACTTCTTACCTGTGTACTCTGGTACACACACACATTTTTTTTTTTTTTTTTTTATATATCTCTTATGGTTTACTCAGCGCAAGCCATTTAAGCGTCTGAATTGATTCACCATGACTAAATTTTTTTATATTTGCGCGGAACCCTAATTCTGTTTCTAAAATAATAAGTGCTCAAGTTACTCCTTATAACATCAGATATCAACCTGTGAAAGTCCCGTCAAAATCGGTCCAACCGTTTCGGAGATTACCGGGAATAAACAGACAGACAGACAAAAAATTTAAAAATGTTTTTTTTTTTAATAGTTATCGTATATACTTAGATATGCATTTAGTATAAAGCTGTTATTTTGACATTACAAACAGACACTTCAATTTTATTAATTGTAATATAGATAAGTACTTACACGACTTTAAATGAATGAAATTAAATGAATGTGTAATATAAATTATGATATTCATTTCTATGAAGAAAATATAAAAATGCATTCCATATTCTGTAACACAAGTAAACCACGTTCTTTATATTCAGTGAAAATTACCATCGTCTCATGAATTTCATATATAAACTGTAAGAAAATTTTCTACGACGCGACTCGACGCGACGGTTTTGTTCCATAGAAATATTGTACGCGCAAGGCAATATCGTTGATACAAATTTATTTTGACGTGAACAGAGAAATATTGTTTAGAAAAATCCGAAAAACTGTTGTTTATTCAAGACGTTTACACAGCCTTCGGCTTGTTTATAAGAAAATTCTTTTTTATGATACGTTCCATTATACAAAATAGCTTGAGAAATTTATATATAATATTTATGTGGTATTATAAAACTCAAGAGATTGTTTTTTTTTTATTTTATTATTCCAACGCGTTAATCTCTGGAACTGCCAATCAGATTTGAAAAATGTAATTTACAGCTTATGTCCTACTTATTAAGGTTGGTCATACTCTTGTAAATTCACGTTATGAGCCTAAGGTTCGGAGTAACCATGAACGACAAGCAATATTACAAGCTGTAAGCAAGCTACGGAAAGTGTGAACAAGCATAGGCTTCACACACGGGTGCGTTGACGGCGGCGCGGTGAACTGGTAAGACGCCATCTCTATCTACACAGCGCCGTCTCCCGCCACTCAGCCGCCTGGAGTTCTCGTAGGTATTTTCTGGTCCAGATATGCTCCATTCTCTTAATATGACCGAGCCACAGAAGACGGTGCGCTTTAATCTTACCGATAGTGGGGCACAACTAGTAATAATATATATAACACTAGCTGTTAATACGGTTTCAGCCGTGTTAATTTTATACGACAAACATTGACAACGCACTCGTGTGGGTAATTTTTTATACTTTGTGTAAAACTATCGACTTTTGTTGTGGAATAAATTATTTTTTCAAATTATAATACAGCCAAGTACTCGCTGATACTGTAACTTTATAATGATCAAAGAATTTTTTCATTCGGTCCAGTAGTTTTTGAGTTTATCCATTACAAACAAAAAATCAAATGTTTTCTCTTTATAATATTGGTATAGATATATACGTATGGGGATAAAACGTTCTCGAGTGGCAACTTCGCGTGAAAAAGCGCAGCGAGGACAGACTCGCTACATGGTGGACCAACGTCTTGGTTGAAGGTCGCAGGAAGCTAATGGATGCAAGCAGCGCAGGACCGGTCGTTGTAGCGATCTTTAGGGCTGACTTATGTCCAGCAACGAACGTCTTTCAAATGTACACATGGTTTGAACAAGAATTCACTCTTAAGACTAATATGTAGCTTTGAAGACCTCACTCGGTCTGATAATTGTGTGTTTTCGATTGAATTGTTGTTGGTAGGAAATGACAATTGAGTCAAATTGGACCGCGACCACCATACACCACGTGTACCACCCGCTATAGTAGAACGTTTACCCGTGTCTCGATTCGGAAGAAGCAGGTGTATATCCGGTAATCAAGCGAGGTGATAGAGATCTGTATCGGGCTGGGTCGCGACCTCCATGAATATAATGATAAACCCGACACAGCGACACTTTTTTGGTTTGTCGCGTTTTGGGATCGGGCAGTGTATATCCGGTAGAGGGCGACGCCATCCATTGTCGATCTCTCGCTGAAAGCCGGTAGCCGGTACTACTATAAAAAAGTTAATATTCTAGACAATTTATTAGATTTGTATAATTTTGTTACAAAATTGTTTTTTAACCGACTTCAACAAAAAACGGAAGGTTACTTAATTCTAATGTTTTTTTTAAATGGATGTTTAGCCATAACTTCTTTGTTTTTAAACCGATTTGGATGAATCTTTTTTGTTGGATAAAGGATACCTCAAGGTTGGTCCCATTTTAATTTCATTGGCATTGGACCTTCGACTTCGAAGATACACCAGGTAGCTTCTCAACATCATTGAAGTTGTTTTTTTTTTTTGTTAAATATTGTCTTGTTTAAATAACATTTCAGTTTCCCAGGACTAATTTAAAAAATAAGTTAATTGTAATGTAATAATTTATTTTTTATTTACACTACTTTTAAAGGATTTATTAGCATTAGAAACAGTTACAAATTAATAATAGCCGTTTTAAGCGCTGTTTACATTTAATTTTTTAAAGCAACTACAATATTTTATACATATAACCGTCATAAAACGGAGTTACGACAAAACCAAATTGAAAAAGCCGTGATAAAACTCTTTTTTTTTTTTTTAATACTAAAAAGGCTTCGAAATTTTTCCACTCTACAATAATAAAGTGTGATTTTGTATTAGTAATCTCATCACGATAAGATGTAATAAAGCTTTTATTACAAATTTTTAAGGAAGAAAATGTTCTTACTTTCTCACGCAATTTTTTCGAGAACAGTTTTCTTGTTAAATGTATTTCCAACTCGAGGTCCTCGAAAATGATCTATCTGATATTCCATTCGTAGATATTACTCGTACTTCTTAAAAATCGGAGAAATTGATTAAGTTCTAAATTAATATTCCGAGTTATGTGCGATTTTTATTTTTTAAAAAATCATAATAAATATTTTATACTAGCTGTGCCCGCGACTTCGTCCACGTGATAATTTGTTTCGTTAATGAAAATTCAGCAACTAAATAAAAACCTCTCCTTACATGGGACCTAAAAACATACATTAGTACACCCCTGCCTAGCCTCTACGAGGAATGCAGGCGCGATAGATATTACTAGTATTATAAAGCTGAAGAGTTTGTTTGGTTGAACGTGCTAATCTCAGGAAGTATTTGTTGGAATGGAAAAAATATTTTAGTGTTCATTTATCGAGGATGGCTATAGACTATATAACATCACGCTACGGCTAATAGGACCGGAGCATCAATGAAAAATCTTGCAAAAACGGGAAAAATTGATTCCTTTTGAAAGTTTCCATTCCTTGCGCTGCGTAAATGTTTAAAGTTACGCAACAGTTATGTATGACAGAATTATTTTTCATAAAAAGTTCTAAAAAAGTCCGCCATAGTATATGTCTATCTTTTAGGCTTAACGCAATATAACCTTTTTACTGATAATTTAATTTGTTATAAAATAATGCATTATTTACGAAGGTGTTTTATAAATATGGTATTATTCCTTATTGAAATAAATACATTACTCATTACAAGTATTCAATTTTGGACAAAATTTCCCTTTACTAATTGCTTTCAATAAATATCTTAGGAGATCTCACAATTTTAAAATAACTCCGAAGCAAAATAATAATCAAGTACCGCGCGTGCATTTTAGCGGAGTGATGTGGCAGGCGAGCGGCACATATAAATTGTATTGTAGGTGCCTGCGACAATTGTTATTTATCACTACCTACGTCCCACTCTCTCTAACCCTCTCTTACTCTCTCTTATGTGACGCAGACGAAGTTGCGCGGATCAGTTAGTATACACATAAAGGCACACAAAAATGTTCAGTTTTGCAATTATTTACGTGAAGTTAAGTTTATTAAATAACATTATTTTTATAAAGTGTGAATAATAACACTTTAAAGTAAGTCTGTTTAGTGTAATCAAATAATAATCGTAATGGCGCAAAAACAACAAACAACATGTATCGTAGAAATCTAGACAGAATTCTTTCATATTTAAAAATAACATTTAAGTATATTTATAAATAATAAAAAAAGCCCATTCTAAAATTGACTGATATATACGTGCTTACAGAAAATGTGTATGTGTGACAATAAATATAATCAAGCTAATTTCGTGATAAATTAAACCAAGCCGTACAACTTCGTCTATGAATAATACTGTTGGAAAATAAAAATACTTACGTTTCTGTTTATAGATTTTACTGAAAATTATGCAAAGATGAAATAATTTACTATCTTTTGACTTTATTATAGTAAATATATTACAGAGTTACATAGTACACATACATCCTTTTTTATATGTACATTACCTAAACGCAATTTATAGACCATACAAATGTTCATACATGTAAAACGCATCCTAAATATATCTTCAGACTATAAGCTATTCAGATGTTTTAAGAATGATTTTTCTTATTATTCACTTCCTAACAATCTAAACATACATATATACCATCACGCCTGTATTCCCCGAAGGGTTAGGCAGAGGTGTACTAATGTACACTTACATTTCGCCGTGTATGTTTTTAGGTTCCATGTAATAGGGGGCGAGCCTATTGCCATTAACCGGGCACAAAACCAAATTCCGAGTTGCTACTGAGAATTTCATAGGAAAAACCCAATAACACTTTGCTCGACTTAGGATTCGAACCCAGGACCTCGCTCATAGCAGTCGCACTTACGACCACTAGGCTAACGAGGCAGTTAACAATCTATAATATATTATATAAAAGGATAACTGTCATATCAACACACAATCTAAAATATTGGGGCTGTGAAAATTTGCAGGCGGGTTCCTTTTACATTGCAGGTGTGCTGCATTAAGGAAGGATTTTTGGAAATTAAATCGCAACTTGTAAAAGGGGATGAAAATTTATATGAAGGTCCGTAATTTTTGAAGTTTTTATTATCTATGATTTTTTTTGGAATATCAGCAAACCAAACCTTGGTCGTTAACGTCTATTAAAAAAAATGTGACATAAAGACAACATTACTCAACTACAAACGCGCTATTACTATATATAAAAAATATTTCAGAAATCAAATAAAAGGTATCTCTAATTGGTTTGTTAATACTATACCATAAACAACCTAGTAAACAGTATCGTTATTTGAAATCATAAAGATAATGAAATATACTTGACAGCTGTTATTCCAATAATAACAAATGATATATCTTTATACAAAAAGTGTGATCGTTTGCAGGCCAAAATGGATACTATTTTTTGTACGTAACCACTTTTATTATTAGCTCAAGACTATTTTTATATCTTGTCAATATTTCAAAACATCTTCAGTGTGTAAAAATAGAGGAAACCGACATCACTATCGGAAAATAGTGATTGGAGCATAACGTAACGCTACTCATGTCGTGAAAAAGTTTACGAAGGATATATTGTTTCTTTTTTACCGTACATAAATAATATGTAACATCTATTCATTGACAATATGTCTTTATATTATATATATATGAATCGTTTATATTAAATACATACCACTAGGTTTGTAGTTATTGTGTGATTGAATACATTTTTATAAATTATATATCAGTTTTGATAAGCGGCTTTTAATTAACAAGAGAACTTTTTTCAAAAAAGAAAACCAATTTCAATGATTTTGAAGAGTTTCGTGGTGTATCTTCGAATTCAAAGGTCCAAAGCCAATGAAATTAAAATGGGTGGACCCTTGAGATAACACTTATATAAAAAAGAATCATCCAAATCGGTTCATAAACAAATAAATTATGGTTGAAAATCCATTAAAAAAAATATATATTCGAATTAAGAACATCCTTTTTTGAAGTCGGTTAAAAAAAGTGAGCTATACGTGAAACCTTCAGAAAACATAAAAATATCTTCTTTAAAATGGCTTTTTAAAAAAGCTAAATCAAACTATCGACTACTTGTACTGTACATACATCAGTGCGTACAAGTATGGTCGTCACACGACTAGGCCAATTTGACGACGGTCATGGTCGTGAAAAATTCCGGACTTGAATTAACCGTGTAGAAGTATCTATTTCATTCTCCCGCAATTTAAATCCCATAGAATCTATCTATTTATGGTATAGATGTATGCGTTTGTCTCTTTTTCGTTTCATCGCGTCTCAAATCACAAAAGTAGTATAGAAGTTTTCACTTGAAAACGATTTATTTTATACATATTATAATATGTTTTTACAGTTATAGCCCTGAAACAAGACTGAGGGCCGATTTTTCCATCGTCAGATAACGTTATTTGAAAAATAATTTCGGCTTTTTGACCTAAAATGTAATTTTAAAAAATGTGAAAATTTAATAATTATTTCGCAAATAAAATTATCTATTGACTGAAAATTAGGCCTTAACTTAAATTAATTAAACAAATAATTATTTTGAAGTCGCGCGCGTCTTTTCCCATGGCAGGAATTTGCGTGGTCAACTGACTCACGGTCCGTGTCCGACGGTCCCACGGCCACTGCTTATTGGGTGGTATATTAATATATAAAAAAGTAATAATTCATTTCAGATTTGTTAACACAAATATATTGCGTTTAGTTGTTTAGGAGTTAAAGTACTATCGAAATTGAGTGAATACTTGAATATTGGAAGTTCAAAGTGATAAATTTTGGTCGTATTTGGTTTATAATTTCAAATTTCATATGTTCGACTTTTGCACTTCTGAGCAAACACCATTTCCCGAGAGGAGTTCACGCCATTCCTCGAAGTATTGGGAATTTAAAACACCGAAAAAATAATCATTTTTCTTTCTCCGCTAATTTGAGATATTGTTGGATATATCACAATTACTCACCAGTTTTGATGAGGTCAGGGTCGGGATACTTGGATTCCACCAGATTCACAGTTTTTGGATTCTTCTTAAATTTATGTCGGCAACGGTCTTCGTACCGGTGCGCGCGCGCGAGAAGAGGCGGTTGGAATAGGAAGGGGTAGGGGGGTGAAAGGAGCACCAAAATGGTTGGCAACTGCGATCCACCAATCAAATTGGCCCATATTGAAACGTGTACATTTTGTTCCGTTTTATGCAGACTTTGACTGAACAGATACTATGAAAACATTTCCGGAGTGTTAACATTTCAAAGTGGCGTGTTCGGGGCTCCGCTCGCGTTAGTTACGCGGTAATTAGTTTCGTCTCGTAATTTTATTGAAAATTATTGTAGCCTATCAACTGCAGAATGACATATACTTCCCGTGTACTAAATTTCATCAAAATTGTTCAATCAGTTTTTTAATTAAAGGTGCCAAATTGTCAATATATATTTACATTAATTTATTATCGTAATTCATTGACAATTAAGGCTTGCTAAGTTAGAAATTTCTTATTCAAAGAAAGTAATAAATTGTTTTGTAAATGAATTGAATAACTTACATTCCTTCAGCTACAATTTGGAACCTGTTACATATCAGCTCTTTTATCGATGACAACGACTATCCCGAACGTCGTTTCTACCGAAGTTGGTCCCTTTTCGCATTATTTTTTTTGTTTTTCCCATTATACTTCCACGTCCAATAATAATATAGGAAAATTAGGTAAGAAAGAAAAACGGATAAACCGCAACCAGTAAAAAACATTCAACTGAAATTGATTTAAGAAAACTGGATTCCATTAATTCACGCATAATGGTTTTCAGGCAACCGCGATACAATGTTTTAATGGAATGTCAATTTCAAGGTTCCCGGTGACGTAACCAACCCTTGGGTCAGACGCTTGCGTTCACGGCAAAATTAGATTGACATTTTAGCTACCTAATAATCTTTTCTATTCCGATTTATGTCGTAAAGTTGGGCGGAGAGAGATAAAAAAGGCTTAGATTAGATTACATTCGTTATTTTTGTTTAATGAGAAGCTTCTGTTTTATAGGAGGTGGTGTCATGTTTTTGTAAAACATAGAATAAGGAAGCATGTTGAATTGTATTATAAAACAAGACAAATTGAAAAATCTCGGACACAAAAAACCTATATTCATTTAGATCATTCCAAGGCCGTACACAATACCTCTGCTGTAAGTTGGGGAGAACTTCGGATATCCTGCAGATCCCACCAGATGATGCTACAGCATCAGGTTAAGGTTACCATCTTCTTGAAATTTCTTTGAAATAATCGGATACCGAATTTCCAATAAATCTGACCGGTGGAAGTTGTTCACATCGCTTGATGATCTGTAAACGGTGAAACAAATTTTTTGAATCACAGAACATATTAGAACATTTTCGATCAAGAAACTTTCCAAACAAAGAAAATTAAATCGAAATAGGGTCATACTTTTGAGAGCTACGATGCGATAGACACAATAACCACACTGTTTTCCGTAGGCGACTTAAACTATAAAAATAAACATCTATACTACAATTAATAAAATTGAAGTGTCTGTTTGTAATGTCAAAATAACAGCTTTTTACTAAATGCATATGAAAGTATATATACGAAACATATAACAAAAGACCCATTTTAAAAATTTTTGTCTGTCTGTCTGTTTGTTCCCGGTAATCTCCCAAACGGTGGGGCCGATTTTGACGGGACTTTCACTGATAGATAGCTGGGCTACTTTTATTTTAGAAAAAGATTTAGAGTTACGCACCAATAAAAAAAATGTCATGGTGAATCAATTCGGGCGCTTAAATGGCTTACGCTGAGTAATCATAAAAGATATAGCCAATTAATGTACAAACCAATTGTAGGCATTAAAAAGACCTACAAGAAATCTGGAAGAGTATACGTCTATCTTCTAAGGAACACCCACAATAAGCATTTTTGTCTTTAAAATAGCCGGGAGCGGTGGAGCAAGATTCGCGTGGGCATTTGTAGTACACTTGAGCTAAGCCACGGGCACAGCTAGTTGGTTAGTATAATCTTCTTCTAAGCGAAATATGATTAGAATTCGTAAAGTCGTTTGCGCGTAATTTAATAATAACCATACTTTCAGATTTATAATATTAATAAGATTCAGCTGTGAAAATTCTGAGCACATTGATCAAAAAGTTGCTTACGCACGTTTAATAGGTAGCGCGAGGGTCTGTCAACTTAATTTATGAGACAATTCGAAAGTTAATTTAAGTAGGTCTTAAAATGTTTGCATTTATAACACATCTGTTATTAAAATACATTTTGAAATTTATTGAGATTTTAATTTGATTCTCATTAAGCTTCATCATCATGATCATTTCAGCCAAAAGACGTACACTTCGTCGACGTCCTAAAGATGGATCGATCCTGCAGTGCTCGCATCCAGAGGCTTCCCGCAACCATTACCAGGTCGTAAAACCATTTTTTGGTGGGTATGCCCACGCTGCGTTTTCCGATACGTGGCCGCCATTCGAGAACTCTTCGGCATCAGCCATCCATTCTACCAGCTACGTGCCCCGCCCACTGATACTTAAGTCTAGCTTTTCTTACTTCGGTTTACACCAAATCCGTAAATCATATATAAATTGTTAAACCGGATGAAATATTTACAGTTGCATATATTTTGACACAACTAAATTTCATTTAGGCTAACTCAACTTCATTTAATTTTTTTGGTGCAAGTCGCTCTTAGAGATATGTTAGTGACTTAAATTACATAATATAAAAAAATATGAGGTTAGATGAGAAACATCTTTTAATAAAAAATGTATACTGAAGTATTAATAAATACAAACGAAATAAAAAGCATGAATGTTATTTAATTATTTTTATTAAATTATTTACAAAATAAATATATTTTAATGATGTAAAAGTTTAAATTTAGTCGTGCATTATTGTTAAACCACACTGATGCACTAACAACACACATAAAATAGTAGTAGATAAAGAAGCGTTCTCCTTGAGAGGCGCGACACAGGCCGAATAGCACGTAGCGACGTCCCGTAAGAACGCTTTTACTCCCGTTCAAGCGCGCCTTTAGATGTTTTACTGGAATAAACATGGTTATAAAGCACATAAAGTACCACTTTCTAAATTGAATGATAATATATCTAATAATAGTTGACAATTTCATGTATCAAAAATAATTACACATTACAGTAGCGTTCTGACTATGTTATAACTTTTCAGTATATTTCAATTTAAGCATAGATTTACATAACTATATTACATCTTTACATTTCACTTGGAAAAAGGTAATGTACCTATAAAAAGCTACTCGTACAAACCAAATCGTGAATAAAGCCAAATCCACAGATGAGTTGACAAAAAAACCCTTTCAGGTGTTTGAAATCCGACTTCGACCAGTACGGCTTTCAGGCTTTCATCTCTGAAAACATATTAATCAAAGTACTTTACTATAAAGGTGATTTACACTACCCGAAAAGCCGGCGAGACAGCAAGTACTTTGTGAAAATGTAAAATCACCACTCAACTCCCGGACACGTTAAATATCGTTCTCGTTTTTGATCTCGGGCATTAATCTATACAATTAATAAAATTGAAGTGTATGTTTGTAATGTCAAAATAACAACATCTTTATACTAAATGCGTATGAAAGTATATATGATACCTATAACAAAACACCCATTTTTAAATTTTTTGTCTGTCTCTCTGTCTTTCTGTTTGTCTGTCTGTTTGTTCCGGGTAATCCGCGAAACAAATGGACCGATTTTGACGGGACTTTCACTGATAGGTATTTGATGATACAGGCAGTAACTTAGGCTACTTTCATTTTAGAAAAAGAATTAGGGTTCCGCACATATAAAACAAACTGGTCATGGTGAATCAATTCGGGCGCTTAAATGGCTTATGCTGAATAAACCATAAGAGATATATCAAATTAATGTACTACATTATCATAGGCATTAAAAAAAACCTACAAAAAAGACCGGGAGAGTATATATCTATCTTCTAAGGAACACCCACTGTTGCGGACAGCGAGCAGGGCGAGTGAATAACGATAGTCTAATAGTATAAAATGAACAAGTAAATGAAATAATACGTGTTAGGAATAAGGTTTATAAATACGTGTTAGGAATAGATATAATAATATGAACTGAATATGTGTGAATATGTGTATTTTAAAACGATTAGAATAAGAATATAGCTAGTTGTAAGTTTAAATGTATAAATTTCACTAGTTGTAAGGATGAACCATGCCAGACTCGGAACATCTGGCATGGTGACTCATAGTACTGCCGAGAGCGCGCACACAGGGCGTGCGCGCTCATTGGCTGAGCGACGCCCCGCACGGAATCCATCGCACTACCGGTTGCGAGTCAAAGGGCGAGGTTAAATATAGCGGAGAGGCGGCAGTACTACGATCAGTTCGAGAAACACCACAACACCAGCAACAGCAAGCAGCGAATCTACAAGCAAACTACAGTCAAGAACGTTATTAAGAAACCACATTGTTACTACGAACTACTGTAACTTTGTAAGAAACAAGAATAAAACAAGCGCTATTAATTTAGCACACATTAAAATATTGTGGACGTCTTTTATTCACAATACCCACAATAAGCATTTTTGTCTTTAAAATAGCCGGGAGCGGGAAGCAAGATTCGCGCGGGCATTCTGTAGTCCACGTGAGCGAAGCCACGGACACAGCTAGTTAAATAATATAATAGTCCGTGAACAGAATCAGAATAGTATATAATAACGCACCTTGTCTCGTTTTTTGTCGTTTTTGGTGAGAATGTAACGTTGGTTGAAAAATACATATATTACTTTTCTAAACATTTTAAATTACGTATCCTTTCTTAGTATTTTTTAATGTTTCAATTGGAAAGACAATATTTTCATTTCACTGTTCATTTGACTGTTTTTTTTTTATTGAAATTACAATCTGTAAAAATCTTTAAGAACTTAGATTTTAATAAAAATACACATATTTCTATGTTTATATAATAGAACGTAACTAAATTTAATATAACATTATTTTTAACAAACTTCAATAAACGACGGAGGTTACATAATCGATTCGAATGTTTTTTAATGAATTTCATCCATAGCTTCTATGTTTATGCATCGATTTGGATGATTCTTTTTTCGTTGGAAAGGGGGATACCTCAAGGGTGGTTCCATTTTAATTTCATTGGCATTGGACCTTCGACTTGAAAGATGCACCAAGGAACTTCTCAAAATAATTTAAATTGGTTTTCTTTTCTGTTAAATTTTTTTTTGTTAAAACAAGCATTTGGCATAACGTACGTTAAGAAAATTACTGTGCCGTGCGGTTTCAAATTTTTGTTCCGTTCTTTAGGTTCATGGCATGAATTTATAAAGCATAAAACCTTCCTCAATATAGGATATCTATGTACACAAAATTAATTTATCAAATCGGACCCTGAGTTGCTGTGATTAAGTAATGTCGCAGATGGATTTCAAATTTACACCAAAAATTGGAGAGCAACAGTTGCAACCAAATTGCTATCAAATTCTAGGCAGCGATTGCTGGTGTGCTCGCAGCTCCTCACGCGTCTATTACGTAGTAAGTAATAATTTTCATACCGTAATTAAATTTTTACTCATATTGCTGACAATTCATACAATCGACCAATTATTGAAAATTCTTATAGCCTATCCATTCATACGATGACTTTTACTTTCCATGTACAACATTTCATTAAAATCGTTAAATTTTTAATTATTTTTTGCGTTTTATAAAGGTAATATTGAAATTTCTTATACCCTATCAATTATATACAATAAGCATCGCGTGTACAAAATTTTATAAGAATCAGCCAAGCCGTTTTTTAGTTAAATCCGGACATACAAAGAGGCAGACAAATTATTTTTTAATGGCATATTCGTGTTCAGTGTCGTTTGGACAAAAAATTTACCCTACAGAGAGAACTATTGAGACAAACATCTTAGCATTCCATGGATTCTCACCGTGCGGGTACCGGGTCCATCGTGTAGCAGACAGAGGGAACACGAGCAGTCCCCGGGACTTGCGACCCAAGTGTAGGTTTAAGGTGCCTCCTTATGATGCACATCAGCGCTCACCGTGACTGCCCGCGATACCCTCCCTGCCAAGCCAGATTTGGTAACAGCCTGTTAATGCTGCTTTAGATACCCGTTCTAAAATAGAACTTACTGCAGTTCTCGACAGGCCGAGGTCTTTTAACAAGTTATAAAGACATTTCGCTGGAATACCTCTCGCTCCCACTTCCACCGCATATAAGTTAACCGCATAGCCGTTCTTGGTTAACTCGTTACATAGATCGTAATATTTATTCATTTTTATTGCGTATCTAGTCCGTAAATTTACCGAACTTATTTTATAGAAATTTACCGTACGGATAGAACTCTGTACATTTACCGTAGATACGTACAGACACAAACCCGAAATGACTCAATAATCATTCTACAACTTTATTAGCTGCGACACAAATTAATCGTTTAACTTATTCATTTAAAGCCATTCTGTATACTATAATAATAAAGTTATTTTTTTATACATGATAGTAGAACGGAACGTTCGCAAAATACTTTCTTTAAAAAAGCATTTATGGCGATTTATTATGACTCGTAAATGCTATCTGGTTGAATTAGTTGAAAAGTTATGAGTAATGTAACTTAGCTCGGATTTTAAAATTTGGATGTATAATATGTAAAATATTTCTTATGTGTAGAAACGAAACCTATTCCATTTTTATTGACCACATACTTTAAGAAAAGCCTCTTACGTTATATTACTCATATTCTACTTTTTTTTATTTTATACTTAAACTCCAATTTAGAATTACGGAACGTTTTTTAACTTTAATTGTCGATTTTCTTTTTATATACAAAGATTGTGTGTGTTGGCAACCAATCGCATAGAAAACATTAAATGTACCAACCATTATTACAGGAAAATCGTGAGAAATTTATTGGTGTATTTTTCATTAAAGGATAGGTCAATGCTACTTGGAAAACGAAAGAAGATTTTGATACACGCCATGCTGTAATTATCCCTCGTCGAAACAACTACGAGGAAATTTCCTCTCCACTTAGTACATATATTTATATTATTTGAATGTACATTTAATTTACTAAAAAACAAGTGAGAGTGGGACTCACGCACTGAGGGTTCCGTAATTGTTTAGCTACATTCACAAAAATAATTGGGTAGCATCGGCGAACTCAGAGTTTTTAAACAGGGTAGACAGAAAATTTTAAAAGCTATTAACTTACCAAAAATAATACAATATGGTTTTGGTTCGTCGTCTTGTCGATTAAATAATGATGTAGGTAGTTCAGTTACCGTAATTGTCACTTCAAACCTCCATAGGCCATACTTTGACTGTTTTTATAGACATACAGGCTTTTAGCATTGATTTAAAATTGGTAACTCAGGTAATATATAAGTCAATGCCTATCGGCGCGTTTGTTTCATGTTCTGTATTAGCAAAATTAAATAATAGCAACCTAGTCTTCACCTTTATTTTGTATTCATTTTAAATCGGGATCTTGAAATTTATATATAATTCGCTGTTCCCCGTGGCTGTGCACGCGTTTATTATGCAGTAGCTAATTATTTTCGTCACGTGACTTAGTTTCTACTCATATTCATAACTTGAGAATAGTCATATTAAATTATTCATTGAAAAATGACATATACTTCTTGTGTATGATTTGAAATAAACCTGTTAAGATTTATGTAATACTTTTTTTGTAATACTATTTCAATTATAATTTTAGTCAATTAAAAATGGAATCATTACTCGAGAGATAAATAAGGCTGTAAAACTCAAATATAGGTTTTTCTGTATTTGCCTCATAGTATTTTATTGTAATAAAACTTACGATTTTATTTATATTGGTTGTCGACTTATAAGTAATATAAGTTAATATGAAGGGTAAAACTAATTTACTAAGGGCTGCGGTTAAGATATGAGGGATTTGTAAAAATCATTGCGTGACTGTCGAAGGGGTCTAATCGAGGGGTAGGTTGTTCATGGCCACTATGCGTGTTTCGACCCCGTCGTCGTACCGCGCCTTAATCTAAGCGATCTTAAATTCTAATTTCTTGATACAAAAGATGAATAGAATTCAGTTCTTTGTTACACAGCCCTTTAGTTTTCCGTAAAAGAGTAGAGTTATGTAACCGCTTAAATTGGAGTGTCGACTTTATAAGGAAAAAATATTGCTGGTTACATAATTATAATGACTTTGAATAGAGATAGATCACAGAGAAATTTCTTATGCCAAGAGGCGCAAGCAGGTATACGGCCTACCTAATGGTAAATGGTTACCGTCGTCTATGAACAACTGCAACTCCAGGTGTATTACAGCCATTTTGCCGAACTTGGAGACCGTATTTGAAGAGCCCCATGCCATAGCTCTGGAGGAAAACTGTGATGGGTAATCCATTCCACAACCCTAGCGTACGTGACAGGAAGGTTCTAGAGCACTTTAATACTTTCACGTTCTGGTTACATTTTAAAGCAGTCTATCCTACAGAAGATCGCAACCAAATAACCTAATGTTGTGTTTCTGCTGTGAGTAGGGTTTCCAGAGCTCTTTGGGGTTTTGGGGTTGTAGGCTACGATAGCCACTTAACATCAGGCAGGTAGTATGCTTGTTTTCTACTTTTATTGTAAAATAAAAATCAACTAGAACTAATAATAGTAACACAAAACTCGCTAAAGCTGAAAGTTCAACGCATAATATAAATTTTTCCTGAATTTTATTTAAAATTTAAAACATAAAAGTCCATAAATTTTTGAAGCAGACAACATATGACACATTCACCCCTTGTTCCATGTCAGTGATCCAATCGTGCCGACGCGATGCAATGCCGCATGCGATTGCGGCATGAACCCTATTGTTTTAGCCCACCCCACGTACAGATAGATATATACCAAACACAATTTATGATAATGTTAACAAAAATTGACTATTAAGTATTAAGGAGTAACACGGTTGATTTTGATGTTTTTGGTCTATTTTCATTTATTAACAGACTTCAAAAAAGGAGCAGATTTTAAATTTGAATGTGTATTTTTTATGGATATATTTTAAGCCATAACTTTTTTTTTTACTAACCGATTCGGATGATCCTTTTTTCGTTGGAAAGGGGATATTAATTTGTTTGAAATTGGACCTTCGTCTTCAAAGATCTTTTTTTTTAATTGTTTTGTTTTTGATCAATGTTTACCTACCTATTGGTACCCACGTAAGGTATGATGGGTGAAATAGAATAAGATTATATAACTTTCCCGTATTAATTTTTATGTTTTTAGGGATCTAATGGTAGTTGAATATCGTCTCAAATACGTCGACACCAAATCTTTCTCTTTCTTCGTTTCACGGCATTTTAAAGGTATGTCGAGAATGAGACGGTAAGCTATGGTAGAGCAAACTATGTGCATGGTAAGAATGGTATGGGGCCGCGATATAAATTGCAATTTAGTTATTATACAGGTCATGCAAAAGAAACCGATCTAAAATCCATAACTTTTAAGGCCTTTACAATCGTTTTAAGTAATTAACCGACTACAACAAAAGACGGGAGGTAACTCAATTCGAATGTATATATTTTTTAATGGTTGTTCAACCATAACTTCTTTGTATATGAACCGATTTGGATGATTCATTTTTTGTTGGATGGGGTATACCTCATTACCTCATTGATAGTCGGGTCCCATTTTAATTTCGAGAATGCGCAACGCAACTCTTCAAAACCATTGTGGTCGGTTTATGTCTTTTACCTAAGATTAAAATGTCAGTAATTGTAGTATTATTTTATAGGTTTGGGGTTTGGCCATAATCTCACTTGATATTATGTGACGATGTTATACGCTAAGTGGGGGGGGGGGGGGGGGAGCGGGTGTTGGCTCTCAAGTGCAGCGATATTTTTGTTCACCGAAAGCTCCAGCTCAGTGCACGGATTCGAACTTACGTCCATCGACGTGTAGTCCGTAAACGCTACCACGAAGCCATCATTGCTCGAAAGTATAATTTTATAACTTAGAACATAATATGTAAGACTAACCCCATGTGCCATTTTGCAAATCGTTACCTATATAAACACCGAGCATAGGGATTTTAATTCCAGCCAAAATTAGATTTCCAACTGACATAATATGTAATCAAAAGGGTGAGTTGAAATGAGGATTTGAACTCAGGACGATCGACACGGTGTCTATACACGCCACGCAACTTACAGATTTTAAAGAGAGGTAGGGCACAGAGAAATAGGCAGCCCGACTGGTGGAATACCTTCACCCTACAGAAGACCGCAGCTAAATAACCATTTTGTGTTTCTGCGGTGAGTAGGGATTCCAGAGGTCCTTGGGTCAGACCCAAGGTCAAGGTCAACGCGCTAGTGATACAGTGTATTACAAGCATCCATAGGCTACGAAAGCCGCTTGCCATCAGGCGAGCCGTATGCTCGTTTGCCACCTTTTGTAGTTTAAAAATAAAATCAAGTCATGAGATTGGCAATTAAGTCTTTTAAAAAGCCTGAATCGTGTGACGTTACGTATCGAGTTACATAAACATCCCAGTTCGTAAACTGTCAAGTGCAGAGATATCGAACCCGTCGCCATCCTAGCAATATTGAGGAGAATCCAATCAATATGACACCCGCTACGGATGATTGCAGCTTTCAATCAGTCGAGTAAGTGCGCGGCTCGAGATTTATTTTCATATACATGAAAAAATCTGTAGTTGTATCTGTACATGTTAATTTATTTCCAATTTTTCTGGTAGAAAACGGCTTCAATGATTTTAATGAAATTTTGTATATGAAAAGTATTTTGATATATATATGCTATATGAAATATTAATAATATTTTCAATAACGCGCAAGATATTTACTTACTTTAAATTCCTTTTTCTCCCTTTTTTATTGACGCTACAAGATTTTAAAATTACTGAAATATTAATTGAGTGCTTGTTTTTAAAAAGTATTTTTATTATAACTTTTTTCGTATTCTTTTAGTAAACCCTTTCATACCCATATCATGGAGGTGCTTAAAAAATAACTGGTCAGCCATCTTTGGTAGTCCGCCATATTGGATTTAGAATAACGTCACTTAGCTAATCATACATTTTCATCCTAACTAAAAGTGTATGCAAAATTTCAAGTCAATCTGTTGGGGACTGTTTTAAAATCCAGTTGCGAGATAAGAGCTTGTAAAAATAATGGGTACATTTAATAGTTACTTTTTCATCTACCTGCTATAATAAATACTTAAAGACTATTTGTTATAAAAAAGTAAAGTTTATACGTTTGTAGGAGGCTACCTTTAGAACAACTTATCCGATTATTAAAAAAAATCTCGCTAATAGGAAGGAATATTATTTCTAAATAAAATTTCATAATGTAATTACCTCAAATGAAGTCGCAAGTCGTTGCTATGTAATATATAATACTAGCCCAATGATCGAAATTCAACCAGCGACTTTTTAATCATAGACTATTTTCTGTTTGACATTTGCAGTATTAACCTAAACAATGAATATTATATCTTTTGCTGTCACTTTCATTGAGTGACAATGTCAATATTTTGGGGGCTCTAAGTTCAATGGCACTTGTCGGTTTAGCATTCGCAGTCTTAATTTATTTATTTTAATATATTAATAACGGATTTTATATATAAATTTTACTTTTAACCATATAAACATTAACCATGCCAAATCTGACAGACTTCCGTGCACGCAATACACTTAAAAAGGTGTCTGAAGTTTTCTTCTCACGTATTAATATAATGATAAAAAATATACACATTTACGCCAGCCATATGTCATATTAGGTCGTACGCTATACTGTTGCAATATTCGTAGTTTTCTGGAAAAGCTTTGTTCCATCTAGCAAAAACATTCTGCCAGCTGTAGCTATAGTAAACTTTGCTCTGCCAAAAGTACTAACATTATTAAAGAGGCTTATTAAACTCATATTCTCAGTTTACTCGTAACATAGTGGGCTATTACTAGAATGAATACTAATGCCAGTATTACTAGATAGCTAATTAATTTTTTTATGACACAAAAGTATTGTGCAAATATATTTTTTGCCCAAAAATTGTTATACTTTTCTTAAACATAAATATCTTGAGTTCTATTTTTATCAGTGATAAATAAAATGGGAAATACATTTTTTATGTACGTTTACACTACTAACACCCGCCTTTATAATTTTTAATATACTAAAAATAAAAAATATTGTTACGATCTGAGTAAAATAAAAAATTCACAATTCCCGAAATCTCTGTGGAATCGTCCAGAATGTACTCGAAACATCGAGTATGTATTCGTAGGCACTAAAAAAGAAGTAGAAATAACAAGCGATAAAAAGGAAGAAATCTACAAGAGGACCGTAGAAGTAGATACTGTAAGTATGATCATTGTAAAGTGAAGACCAGTATAGTGAGTTTATTTGAATTGTGTTTCACTGACTACGAATATATTATTTATGTAAAATTAACGACATTTTCAAATCCCCGGGGTATAACAATATCCTATAGCATTTGGGAATAATGTAGGTTACTACTAGAAGAATTTTTGTTCTCGGATTTTGTTCGGCTTCAAAAAAAAACCTCCTACAAAACATATTCATATACTTTACATCTTATAATAATATTATGTAAATTATATTGGCGCAACAAAAAATATTTTAATAATTACAATATTAGTAGATATCATTTCTAAGCAAACTACAAAAATAATTATAATGTGAGATTTCAATAACACCTAATTGCAATATTAATGTTATACTATTTTAGTAGTAATATCTATATACCTATATGCCTATTTCTACAATTTTTTTAAATAATCAAGAAGACAAGAACTCAAGAAGAAATATTTTTATACGAAAACAATAAGTTTTCTGGTGACTGTGAAAATTGAATTTTTGTAAAACTTTCCACTATACAATATGCAAAAACAAAAGACAAACACATTATTTTCGTTGAGTGGGATGAACGCAAAATACGATATTCGTTTCACGTACGTGTTATATATTTCTCCACATTATTTTTTCAGTTGTCAGTTTCAGTATCAGGTTCCTGCGAATCTAATTGTAGAATAGATTTTTATTTTGAATAAGCCTCTTTTACTAGGACAAGTTATTATGATCTATACTTATTTTATAATATAATAAATCGGAAGAGTTTTTGTTTTATTTGTTTAAACACGCTAATCTCTGAAACTACCAGTCCGAATCGAAAAATTCTTTTCACTAAGCTATCTAACATTAGATTACAGATCTCATCTAGCTTTAAATATGGTTTTTTGTTAAGTAACTCTGTAGTGGAAGTGTTCCCGAACTGTTTTATGCGCGTACGCGGATGTAATATATAATGATACGTAAATCCAATGTTCTATAAAAATATTGGTCTTTAGTATATCTAAAAAAAGTCCGCGATAGCATATGCCTCTTTCTTATAAATAAGCCACTACAAGGTTCTTTTGCGATTTTTTTTTAAGATTATAAATTGATCTATGATCTTTATTTTAGGTTTAACAAAAGTTACTTCATCATCATCAAGACGATTCTATGAAGATAAACTTTGCCCTCTACAGCATGATGTTTGCATGATACATGCACAACATGATATTTCGCACAATTTGTGAGTTATTGGAAAATTAAAATAATTCATCATTCGGCTCGGGTCTATGTGTGCCTATAGCAGTAGTGGCCCGCCCAATGCCAGGCCCAGTGAAGATGTCAAAGCCACTAATGTTTCCATGGCCTTAAAAGCTAAGCAGTTGCAAAAAAATTTGGAATTTTCGAATGCCACTCTCAATTCTCGTCCTAATAAGAAATCGCCGTCTAAGAAGTTTCACTTTAACAAACAGTCTAATGAATAAAATCCAAGCGGAATTTATATACGAATTTCAATACGAATCCATTTTGTGTACACGGCTTTATGTAATAAACAGGTATGTATAAGTATATTTCTCCGCTCTATCGGAAATTGCAGTGAACGGTTCCGCTTGATTTTCCACGGAACCTCTCGTTTCGCCCCGAAAGCCGAGCGAGCGGGCGCTAATTGCTCCCAATCTATTGCTTTTTAATGTGTTTGCAGTTTGCACCATTCCGGGAATTTTATTTCGATCGTTTTTTTTTACTGGTAATAGATCGGTAACTGCTACATCAATTTGAGGAGTATGGTTTATGGTTTCAAATATTTGTTTGTTTTTGTTTTTTTATATATATATAATTGATGTAACTAAGTTAAATTTATTTGAGGTCATTTGACACATTTTTTCTTAAAAATAATAGTTAAAAAAAATTATTAAAAAACACGCTTCTATAGAAAATCCAACCAAAAAATAGAAAATAAATTTTAATAAATTTGTATTAGGAATAGTGTAAAAAAAAGCGTGGAGTGCATTGTGTCAATAGTTATAAATATTTGATTGACAGATATGAGTAAAAGGATTATAATTTTGATTATCCTAGTTAGGATAACGGGTCTAACTGTTTTAAATATTGAATTGTTATCGGTCCTTGGTAAGTATGCCAAATTTCGAGTTAACCCGACGTTTTGAAGGGTTCAAAATCATGTTCAAAGTTTCCGTTATATAACGTTATGAAGCTAATAAAAGCGTACCAAAAAAGAGTCTTGTTAAAAATATATTTACGTAGATTATGTGTTATCTATCATCATTATCAGACGATGTTCTGCCCTTTCCAGTAGTCAATAATTCGACCACAGCGCCACATGTCGCGTTCAGAGATATGATAAAAACCTTCTCAATGAAAAACACTTAGATCTACCAACTTTCATGATGATCGGTCAAATAGTGTTGGACTTTATCTTTCTTTATCAATCAATGTTTACAAAAGGGGATTAAGACTCTTCACACTCTTCTGAATATGCTGGTGGTTACCAGGACCTCAAAACATTTGTCGTTGATCTTCACACTAGGCTCAAAGACCTGTCTTGTGGATATACATATTAGATCGGGGAAAGTGTTGTCGCATAACGTAGGTATAAACTTGTTATATAAATTTCTATGGCTGTACTATTTGTATCTGGCTGGTTTTGGTAACATTAAAAAGAAAAAATTAAAAAAGTTTTTTCCCGCTATTTTTCATTTCTTTTTTTTCTGTAAAAATGAGTGAATCTAATGAAGAAATTCGATATATTTTAAAATATTATTACAAAAAAGGCAAAAATGCAACTTAAGCAGCGAAAAAAATTTGTGATGTTTATGGACCTAATGCAGTGTCAGTAAGAGTAGCACAAAGTTGGTTCGTTTTGATGTTAAAGATGCACCTCGCTCTGGTCGCCCTGTTACGAATAAAATGGACGCCATTTTTGAAAAAGTGAAGCAAGATCGGCAGTAGTTACGATGTAGCTGGAGAACTGGAAATTGACCACAAAATAGCTTTAACCCATTTGATGAAGCTGCTAGAAGGTAGAAACCTCGATAATTGGGTGCCACACGAGTTCTCTGAAAAACCCCTAATGAACCGTGTACTCATTTGCGACTCATTATTGAAACGTAATGAAACCGAGCTGTTTTTGAAGAGATTGATAACTGGCGATGAAAAGTGGATCACGTAAGACAAGAACGTGCGAAAAAGGTCTTGGTCTAAGGTTGGCCAGGCTTCACAGACTGTGGCTAAAACTGGGCTAACTCGAAATAAGGTAATGCTGTGTGTATGGTGGGACTGGAAGGGCATAGTTCATTATGAGCTTTTACCGCCCGGCAAAACCATCGATTCGGATGTCTACTGCCAACAACTGATGAGATTAAAGGAAGCAGTTGAGAGAAAGCGGCCGGACTTGATCAACAGGAAGGGTGTGGTCTTTCATCACGATAACGCTAGACCACACACATCTTTAGCCACTCAGCAAAAATTAAGAGAGTTTGGCTGGGAGGTGTTAGTGCATCCACCATATAGCCCTGACCTTGCACCTTCAGATTTTCACTTGTTTCGGTCTCTTCAGAATTCTTTAGATTCTGTAAGGGTAACTTCAAGAGAGGACTGCCAAAACAATTTGTCGTATTTTTTTGATCAGAAGTCCCAAAGTTTCTACAGCAACGGAATCATATCTCTACCTACAAAATGGCAGAAACTCATCGAATAAAACGGCATATATATACTGTAAATAAATCTAAATAAACTTTGAAAAAAATGTCTTGAGTTTTCATATAAAAATGCGAAGAAACTTTTTCCCCGACCTATTATGTATCAGAAAGCGTTAACTTCACGATTAATAAGTGTCATGAAATAATGTTAAAGAGTAAGTGTATTTTAGTGTGTAATTTGTCTGTGTTTTAAATCGTGCATACGTGCGTGGTATGGATGAATATGTGTGTATTTGTAAGAGAGTGTAAGTGTTTATACATGTATTTACGGTTATTTGTGTGTTCTTATGTATGGGTATTTTATATAATAACTTGTAATAGTTATCCTGCATGGTATGATAAAGTTTAAAACTATGATTGAACCTTGTGTTTGGCACCCCATCTATTCCTTTCCCTAATATTACAGTATTTGTTTACACTGTTGTATAAGAAAAATGGAGATATATAATATGTACCTATGTAAATGATAAAGGTTTGCCGTTGTGCGCGCATCACTCAATGACTACTGGATAGATTTTGATCTATATTTTTGTTTACTCCTTAGATACTCGGTACTTATATAAAAATAAATTATCACGACATTTTCATAAATAATAATTCAGTAGTTAAGACGTTCAGAGTCGCGGGTACAGCTTAGTAACACTATAAATATGATCGGTTGTATATTTGTTACTCGATGTCGTAAAAACGGTTGAACGGATTTGGATACTATTTATCCCGGTAAAACCCAATTCTGAAGTCCACACAGACGACGTCGCGGGCAGAAATTAGTACTAATATAATATATAATTGTTTTAACCTACAGACTTTCAAGTAATTCTGTTGTTTTATTTATTATGACAATGTCTGAAGAACTCATAATTTTGTAGAAACTGTGTAAAAATATTCACACAACCGAATCATGAGAAATATCCAATTAACTGCTCGTTAAACAGAGACTTAATTAACATACGTCATACTCGTGATAGTTTTCCGATGTACGTACAAAATGTAGATTCAGCGAAATCACCACGGGCTCGTGAAAAACAGGATTACGCCGGCAAAATACCGACTCGGCTAGCTCAATTACCGTTCATTCAATGTAGCTGCGAAAATGATGGCTCATTCCGTAAACGAGTGAACATTTCCCCGGAATGAAGCGATTAAATGCGTAAATAAACTTGAACTTTATCACTGGTCTTTGTTAAGATATTTCTTATAGAAACTTCTTTTTGGGCATTTAGTAGAGGGTAAACTGAGAGTTGCGCGCGCATCATATGTCATTTTACACAATTAAGCAATAAAAGTAAGGAAATTAAAATATTTTTTTTTTTTATTATTTATACAACGTTAAATTAGTTTTACACATTAAAAAAAATCACTAATAGGAATTCGTAATATGATTATGATGTCACCTAACTTCATTATATTATTTGCACAAAACGTGAAATTATTTTTGTCTTTTTACGCTAAATAAATATGACTTCCAAAGTGCGTAGGTACATAAGAATTTTTATTACATAGCTTATAAATATGTAGGTTAGTATGTTATCTAATAAATAAAAGGATTGAAGCTTGCCGTTGTGCGTACGTCACGCAAAACTACTGGATAGACTTGATTAAAAAAATTGTTTTACTCCTTAGATACTTGGTCCTTATCTAAAGTAAAAATTATCACGATAACTTCATAAACAATAATTCTGTAGCTCAAGCGAGCGGAACCGTGGACGCAGCTAGTATTATTATATTTATTTACTGTTGTGGAGTACCTACCTTATAATTTTAAAATAAAACTTCTTCGACATAATATCGGGACCAATTGGCAAAGTGGTTCGAGTAAAAGTCGTGAAAAGGTTACATTCATTAAGTATTTATGTAAAATTTTGATTGTTTTGATATAATTTAGTAGATTTCAATAACAAATTTGTATTTGATTTATTATGTTGTTAAACGTTCTCAAGAATTTACTTAAATAAAAAAATGTTAAGAAATGAGATGGTTAGAGTCTAGACGACTGGCAATCGATATCGGCGTCCCCTGCATGTCGTGAAGTATGAATCAGCCCGTTTTAATCTAGGTTATGAGTAGTTAGATCGTGACTCACGGGGTATACGTTTTAAAGGGGAGGTTATGTAGGTAGAGGTGATTCATGTATTCATTTTAATTCCCACTATTATTATCGGTGGGAACCATGATGTTCGATGCAGGGGAAATATCGATGTAACTAAATTATTCTTATTTATATTAACTAGTTGATCCGTGCGAATATTTCGCACAAAATATAATGTATATAATGTATTTTAATCATTTTAGCTAAACAAAATATTAATGGCGCCTTGAATATATTTTTGTTTCTGTTTGAATAATTATCTTTGTGAAATATTTATTTATTTTAATTGGTAACACTTTCGGTTATCAGAGAAATTTTCTTGTATTATGACTCGATATGGCGAAAATATAGAATTATGGAGTCTGGCGTTCGAAATACCCAATAACTCGTTAACTGTCTTGGTGATAAAGCCCGTGTCTTCCCTTGAGAAGTTGCCTTTGCCCAGTCGTAAGAGATATAAAGATTACTTTTATTATTGATAGTATATTAAGTAACAATGTAATTTCTTTTCTTATTACATTTAATATAAAATTAACGACAATAGATGATTTTTTTAAAGGATTATTTAAAATTAATGATTTTTCGTATATTAGAATGTAGTTTTTCAAAAACACGGTGCTTTATAGAAGTTTCATTTTATGCAAATTGTTATTCACGCATGTTTATTTTTTCTTTTAAAACTCAAAATAATGAAATTCAACGTCCTATTTTTCATGCCTGGATCTGTTAGATGCTTAATCTGTTTTTATTCGACAGCCCTATTAGCGACCGCGAGCTGTGGTACTCGCCTGCCAGTGACACTTTGACACTTCGCGCGTGATGTCGGTCGGGTGTATTTATTCGCCGTATAGATGCTTGTTAAAACCGCACCCATATCGCGTTTATTTACACACAAAATGGGTTTTGCGGTACTTATGCGGGCGATATGTTAATTTTTTATTATGGAAATAGTCCTTTTCATGGGCATTTTGTCAACGTAAAGCGGGTTTGTTGTTTCTTTGACGTGAAAAAATTATTTGTTATTTTTTTATTGCAGCCCGGCAATCCGACGGCTTTGAAGTTGACGGTAAGCACAGTAAAATACAAAAACAACGGCGACCACCGAGTGATCGTAAGCCATTATTACCGGTCATCGCTGTCATGCGGTCGTGCAAGTCTCTCGGCAGATGGATATACAAACCAAAAGGGTGATGGGCTTATCACATTGTGTATGGTGGTCGGTCGGATAAATACGGAATTATTTCTATAAATTACTAGCTGTGCCCGTGGCTGCGCTCGCGTGGACAACAGAATGCCGTCGACCGGGCACACGCCTGAATCGTGCTATCCCCGCTCCCGTTTATTTAAAAACAAAAATGCCTATTGTGAGTGATCCTTAGAGGATAAACATATGCTCGGGCTGACTTTTTTGTACATATTTTTATGATCTACAATTATGTAGTACATTAATTTAATATATCTCTTACGGTTTACTCAGCGTATGCCATTAAAGCACTCCAAACTTGTCATATTTCCCAGTTGATTTTTATTTCCACGGAACTTTAATTCTTTTTCTAAACTAAAAGTAGTCTAAGGTACTCCTTATAATAGCAGCTATCTGCCAGTGAAAGTCCCATTAAAATCAGTCCAACCGTTTCGGTGATTACCCGGAACAAACAGACAGGCAAACAGACCGACAGATAGATAAAAATTTAAAAAATTGTTTTTTATTATATGTACCGTATATACTTTCTTAAGCATTTAGTAAAAAGCTGTTATTATTGTATGGATTATAATTTTGATCCAATAGGTTGCGCTGTGGTCGAGTCATTAATTACCGGAAAGAGCAGAATAACGTCTTCACGGCCAGCTAGTTTTCCATATGAATTCTTCTTGTCGGTCATTTTGTCAGACTTCCAGGAAACTGGAAACCCTGAATCAGTCTTATTCCAAACGTATTCGATTTAAGTGAAAATTGCAACGGTTGTTACCTCAGTAGCTTTAGTCAGATAGATGGCTTAAGTGAAGGGAGATAGGAGATGGTCATTCTATTTCCCCCTAATGGCTCCCTTACGAATTCAAACACTTATCTTACTTCTGCACGTATTATCTGGTCTCATAATGTGCGGTAGAAGTCTGTAATTGTCAGATAGGAACGTTTTAATTTGTCAGTTTGTGAAAAGTTAAGAATTCATTGTTATTGTTGGCCGTTAAGAACCTAAAGTTGATGAATGAGGCTTGAGATCGCTTTGTCGGCATCGTGTTTAATTTTTTAACCGACTTTTTTTGTTGTATGAATGTTCAGTCATAACTTCTTTGTTTATTAACCGATTTGGATGATTATTTTTTTGTTCGATAGGGGGTACCTCATGGGTGGTCCCATTTTAATTTCACTAGCATTGGAGATACACCAGGGAACTCTTCAAAATCAGTGAAGTTTGTTTTCTTTATTGTTAATTTTTTTTTGTATAGCCTGTTTATTGAGGATGGCTTATAAGTATAAATTTCACGTTACGATCCAAAGTTGGTCAAATAAATTTAACAAAGGCCACAGCTATGTATATAAAGAAATTAATATTTATTTATTTGTTTGACCCTTATGTGCTCATAAACCATTTATCTGATTCAACCTTTAGCGAGTTGTATGTACACTTTTACATAACAAGTTTGCAATAAATGGTATAAGAGCATAAGATATTTCTGTGGAAAATTTTATACTTATAGACATAAAGGTTTAAGGCCTTCTCTCAGGTTTAAATATTTTATTAAGTAAATAGATATATTTTAGGTTTTTTTATAATATAAAAAATACTTTTAAGAAATAAAATCATGTTGCAAGTAAGCTTCGTATTGCCGTTTTTACTAGATTCCTTCTTTACTGAATATAAATATAAGTATGTATAATGAATATTACGTCATTATTGTAGTAGAAGTTTGCAATAAGTCTGGCGTTAGATCTCATATTATCGCGCCCACACTTCGAATAACATTATCGTACTAAATCAGTTTTCGAATCACGTACTGCATACTTGTTTTGAAACCGATTTTATATTTGCACGTCTAGTGCTTTCTTATATTTTTATTTAGTGCGTTTTTACACAAACATAATAAATACATATACCTACAACGTTACTAATATGACAAATTATTGATAACGTAATAATAATTCTAGATGTAAATTATTGTTCTATTTTTGTATTATACAAAGCAATTTATAAACAAAAGTGACTAAATTCATTCATTATCAAAGGCAGTTTTTTCAGTGTAAACTTTTCTTTCTATCATGAAAATGACAAAATGATATGCCTTGCACTAACATCTTTTGTAAACTAATTGTACTAATATAATATAGCGTATGCACAACAATTTATCAAATTTTTATTGTAGTCGGATGAATGGTTTAGGAATGCACAGGGTACAAACAAACAAAGAAATGTTTATTTTTATAATATTTACTAGCTGTTTAGCCTATAACTGTTACGATTAAGTGAATAATTGATTATATACTAAACGCTCTAACGATTTGTAGGAAATTTTGTATTTATATAATGTTTTTACATTTGAAGTTTACCTGCACATGTGTTTTTATTTACCCAACAAAGCTCGGTTGCTCAGATTTTTACATTTATACTATAGTGGACTCAAATCGTGTAAAGAATGCTACATAAAACTGATGCAGGATTTAAAATGAATCGATAGGCGTAACGAGTATGTTTTCTATAAAGAAATCCTTGGGTTAAATTTCAAATATTGTGCAGCGAGTTCGGTCGACCCGCATTGCAGTATAAGCCTTGCAACGGTATAATTATAATTCGTATTATATACACAGTTAAATACTTCTAACATTGTAAATATATTTTTATGAGATTTCTGCAATATTTATAAAAAATTGCACGTGCAGCACCGTTCACGTGACAAAAGTGGAACTGTATAGCTCTCTTTCTCCTTCTCGCTACGTTATATCTTCCTCCTTTCTCATATAATGAAATGATTCTAAACGTAGCGCGTTCTTTAATTTCACCAATGCAAGAAGCAGATAATTATGCTATGGCGCACGCAAATTGAAGACTCGAAAACGTCCTAATTGTGACGTTTTGCTATCAGTCTGCATCAAGCAATCCAACGAGTGTTCCGGTGTTCCAAAACGATAATTTAAATTAAAAAACAAACAAACAAACAAATTATCTGTATTTAGAAAGCATAGCAATTATGATGATAAAGTTTATAAAACACAAGGGATCACATGCCACATGTAAGCATGCAATTTTTTTTATATTATTGGTGTATTTCTATTATTTTTAGACAATGGGTAAATAATCATTTTTGTTGAAAGAGCGTTATGGATGCGTCCGCTCCAGACTCGAAGCGCTATTGTCCGAATGTTATCTATCTCTTTCATTTTCGTTCTCTTCGTACAGTTTTCGCTACTCATTAGCTCAACTTGTAAATAGACTGCCGCGCGACCACATTTTCGTCGTGAAATACATTGAAGGTAATAAGTATATATTATCATTGGATTTCTCCCTCAATTTTAAACAAAAATCGTAATCGTGTTTTACTTTAAAATCCCTGTGGAGACAGGTGTAACACTGGTTAGCTTATTGTTTTAAATGATTTTTTTTAATGTCTATGATCCAAAAGACCTTTATGCAAGATATGTAATATATACCTAAGCATGTTATTTTATATATAGAAACAAAAAAGTGACAGAACTGTGCATAATGATAAGCCATAATATAGTATATAGTACCTACAATGAGATGATTAAGCAGTTTTAAGGTTTTGATTCAGATTATTTTATTATTTGTCGGCCACCTTCCACAATACTGTTAAATTTTCACGACCCACGTATGCTATTTATTTATTTTAAAATAATATTTAAAGAACTTGTACTTTGTTTCTGATTGCATATTCATTTCAAGAGTAGACAAAGTACAAATATTAGTGATTATAGATTTACAAATTTTATTATTATTGTTGTTTTATTATTTATTAATATTGCTTTTTATTGAATTAATATTGTTTGTTTAGGAGCGTATCAATTCTTAACCGATTCTGATCAAATTTTGTAGACGGGAAGAATACATCATACTATAGTTGAGAGGCTATAAGAATCGTTATTAATTCATTAGAAATTATAGATTAGAATAATAATTTTTAACAGATTTTGATGAAAATTGAACACGGAAAATATATACCAATCCTCAATTGATACGGTATATGAATTGTCAACAATATGAGTAAAAATGTAAATAATTACTGCGTAGTAACAAACGCATGCGGAGCCGCGGGCACATCGCTAGTATTTTATAAACTAATAATATATATAATACGTAGGAACATAGCTTTCCATCGACCGTCCTATCGGCGCGGCGCGGCGCGGTACCGGTCCTGCCTCGCTACGCGCTATGGTCCGTTCATGCTGGCGGGCGAAATTGCCAATTTCCTGCCATCGAGTACTGGCCCGGAACCGTTTTATATCCATATATATTTGATAGGTAATTACATTTTCCTTCTCATTTTACTGAACGAGGGAAAATTACTGTTCTAATAGACAGGACTTTTTAATCTTGATTCATCGTTCAATTTAACTTTATAAGTAAATTCCCTGTTCATAAAATATCGTTGACAGGCCTGAGTTCAATTATTTTTTTAATATTATTATGTTTCACTTGTGGCCACAATCTCACCAGGTAACTTAAGACACGTTAAGCCTAGTGTGGGAATACAGGCTCTTAAGTGCAGCTGCCGGAACATTACCAATGGTACTTGCCGACAGATTTCAAACTTGAAGGTGCTAGCATTAGAAAATCCCCTAACACCATGGTTTTTTTATAGTACCTTGGCAAATTTACGGTACTTTCCCTGATGTTAAGCATAGTAATCCAAACACAACGGCGACTACTGAGAGATCGAAATCCATCGGCAGCCAACATGAATATATCTTCACGTTACGCTTGAAGGGCCCAATGTAGTAAAGAGGGATCACATTGGCCGGAAGATGTATCCTCAGTTTCACGGTACGGGAAAGATAAAATAAGAAAGACTATGCTAAGTTTTCATCGAGTTGTTTTCTTTCGCCGAAAGGTCATGCTCTCTGCAAGATTCGAACTCACGTCGATCGACATCTGTACACTCCACCAATGAGCCATAATTGAAATAAAGAAAGAAAGATTTATATGTAGCAGAGACATTTAAAACTACAGAAATTTTAAAAATATTTACAACTACTTACATTATCAAAAATCAAATGTCAGTTGCTACATAGCGGCCCCAGCTCAGCATAATCCTGGTTGTAAATAACCAGCGCTGGTCTTCCGTATCGCGCGTTCTTACAATGATCTAAATATTAGGTGAAGGAAAACATCTCTGCCAAATCATAATATGATGGAAATCTGTCACACTGACACAGTACCAATGGGCGTGTTCCAGCATTTGAATTTGAGAGTCGTTCCTTTTTTCTGTAGTGTACTATATCATAGAAATATATATGTAGCTACATTCAACCAAGTCTTTAGGTCTTTTTTAAGTAGAAACTGCTTCCGAGTAAAACATTTGATAAACAGATGAAATAATTTCACCGTTTAATTCTCCGTGAAGATTCAACTATGTATATTGGCTTAGTTAAATTAATTTCGAGATTAATGTACAATTTTGTGTAATATTAATTAAGATTATTATCAGGGGTTTATTGAATTTCAGATTAATTTCTTGAATTTATATTAATTTTTTATAGTGGTTTTTAAAATTATTTCAAGCAGTTACAATCAAATTGCGGGTCAATAATAAATTCAATTTTGATGGTAGGATTGTTTTGCCCGACTGAGTCGCGACCACCATGCATGTGGTGAAAAGTCCGTCATTGTGAATTGCTTTTGCGTGTCGTGTTTCAAAACAACCACCTCAAAGTTGATAACCATCATCAACAGGGATTACATTCTTACAGTATTCTTACATTCCTACGTTGCCGAATACGTAGCCATTAGTATCTTATTTAATATGGCGTGGTAGTTGGGGAACCCGGTCCTTGTAACCGTTATATTGCCATTAATACCACAGAACGACCTTGAAAATATAAGGAAATACTTAATTCTTTTTATTCGAACAAAAAATGTTATATAGAATTTTACACTTCGTATATTTTCTATGTCTTTAATAAACTTGGCGACCTTATTTCAACGACTTTTACTAAGAACATCTTTTATTATATTCTGTAGGCACTCACGCCAAACTCATATATACAAAGGGATCCAATTTATCTCGCCGTGAAATCCACGATATACGTAGGTATATATCGAATACCATAACTTCATTATGTACAAATGTAATCATTCATCTATGTGTATAGAACTGTGTATGAACAATTTAATTCACGTATGTTTTATGAATTAACAACATGGGTTTGTTCAAACATAACGTAAAGAGACATTTGATCAGGTCGATGGATTTTAGATCTCATTTACAAGGACGTCACTTTACTGTGCAATGATAAAAAAATTGATCAATATATATGTTCAGCCATTTATGAGTTACGATGCCTCAGCAGACATACATACACAGATACACACGTTAAACTTATATGTCTTATGTCTTTTTGCGTCGGAGGTTAAAAACATAAAGAGTTAAAATTCCATTTTTAATAAAACAAAACGATGATACTCAATTTACCATGAACTTGTTTCATATTTTTACCTGACTGCGAAAAAGGAGGGTTATGTTTTCCGAGCCTTTGTGTGTATGTATATTTCTTTAGCACACTCTGTATCCTAAACGGCTTAATGGATTTTAGCATACGAGGTGCAGCTAGATTCGCCTTAATTGTGGAAGTGACATAGGCTATGTAATATTTAAGTACGTCGTCTGGGAATCAAATGAAAAGCAAAAATAGATTTTTTTTTAGTCAAGTGTTTTTGTTGCTTTCGGGTTTTGTTTCCTTTTTAATAATTTAATTCGTTATTATATAAATTTACTGAAATTAATATAATATCGTAACTAAATATAAACCATAAGTAACAAGATATATAGCACAGAACTTATTAATAAAGTAAAATTATGCATTGCAATCGTTGCTCGTATGGTGGAAGTAAGAAATGCCAAGCTTTTAACGGTGAAGGTAAACCCAATAACAAAATGTACTTTATCTGAATTCATATAACGTAAGGTTATCTATTTCATATCATCATAGATATCGACCACTAATATAATGTAAAAAACTTTTTACTTTTCATATTTACGTTTCTGACCGCTTGAAATGTGGAGTAGAGTGGGTTAACTCAACCATACGATTTTAAAATATTGTTGTGATAGGAAAATGTATTTGTCTAAAATATTTAAAATACCGGATTTATATTAATTTTTATGATTTTAGGTATTGCTTGCGAGTATATGCAATTTAGAATGAAAACTTTTGATTAGAGCGAAGGGTACGTTCGTTTCATAAATAAGTAATTTAATTACGAAAATTGGATCAATGCAATCCCATCATTCGAGCTGTATATCGTAGTGTACAATGCAATCGATGAATCTTTTAGGTAATAAATTTAGGTATCACACGTAAAGCCTAGATTGTGATTCGCCTGGGTTGGTTAATGATTTTGTGCCAGTGTGGTATTTTATTGTTCTAGTGATATATTATTTTTGTGAGTACAAGAATTTTGATTTAAGTTTATAATTAGTTTGTGATGTATTTATAAAGGTCTGTTTCTATATACTTCTAGATGTATTTATAAATCGTCAAAGGAAAAAAACCATATGAATATCTTTATTCAATATTGCATTTTCTTTGCATATTAAAAAAAATCATTTCACAGCAAATGTATTTACGGTTCATCTATGTATATTATTACCATTTTCGTGTTTTTATTTTGTTAAAGTTTAGTACTTTGTTGAATTGTATGAGACATTCAATTATAGTGTGTCGTTTTCAATATATAAAATTATTTAGGACACTCGCTAGCAACCTTTTGATTAAAGGAAATATTTCAACTCCAACGAGCTGTAATCTGGAGATTTCATTAAAATTATAATTACGCGGGAGTTCCACGATATCAATTAGAATGAGAGATCAAAGGTTATGTTGACAAGTAACAGTAAAGCCCAGTATACGGGATGCCTTAAGTATATTAAATCAGTGATGTTTAATTTTATTATAAAGATGTTATTAATGTTTATATAATAAATTAAATAATACTTCTTAATAATTGTAATACTAAGATACGAATTTTAATTGTTTTCATGACTTTGCAAGATTTGAGATAGATTTACGTATTAGAAATACGTAGGTTATTTGCGATATATGTTAATTGTTATTTCTTGACTTATGCTTTTGTTTATATATAAAAAGAAAATGGTTATGCTTATGATAACATTTCTATTAATTAATGTACTCATTAAAATCATACTTTGAAACTCGAAATAAGATACCTATTATGTATATACCATGGATAAGACGAGGATTAAAAAAAAATTTAAATCTTATACTTACATTCGTCCAAAGTTTGAATCCCAAATCAAAACAGAATGATAACCCTAGACGCTGAAAATAGACTTTTTAACAATTAAATCATTATTTTAACAAAATGATATTTATTAATTTACTGGCTGGGTCAGCAAATTTCATGAAAACTTTTCCAGGGCCATAACGAACAAAACAAAATAAGAATTACGCATATTCATTTTTCTAATCGCGAGCTATGGTAGTGAGTTCATTAAAAAAACTCCATATCAAAGCAATTTCAATTTT
Organism: Saturnia japonica; assembly: GCA_033032175.1. NCBI lineage: Eukaryota > Metazoa > Arthropoda > Insecta > Lepidoptera > Saturniidae > Saturnia > Saturnia japonica. The sequence continues at coordinate 5,445,296 of CM065317.1, forward strand.
TCGGGTAACTTTTTAAATTTTTCTTTCCGTAAAAACCTTATTCAGACTATTAGGTACTAACAAACGGCATTTTAATTTATATAGAACTAAGCCCATAAAACTAAGAATTATAAAAAAAAATCAAATAACAATAAAATAACATCCAATGGTATTAAGGTATAAACACATTAAAAGCCAACGTAACGATTTAAATTAAAAAGTTTACCAACATACTCTCAGTAGCCGACGCGGACGGTCGGGAGTGTTAACCTAAGGGATTGTAGCACCTCCATAAAAAGGTTCGATTCGAGTCGGATCACCCTTGTTCTTTTTTGCCCCCACGTTCTCCCCTTCAGTAAGTGGCGCGGGCGGTGCGCGCGCAGACAAAATCAATACGCTCGGTATTACGCACAAACAAACGACCAGTGAATAGAAATGTCACGGACAGTTTATCGATATTAAAATTATTTGGTATTATTTTTTAATCTGCTTGCAATATCGGATTTACTTTATAAACAGATCGGTTTATATTGGATGGATTATATTAATTTTATTATTGCTTGTTTTTAAGTTAAAATTATTTGGTATTATTTTTTAATCTGCTTGCAATATCGGATTTACTTTATAAACAGATCGGTTTATATTGTATGGATTATATTAACTTTATTATTGCTTGTTTTTAAGTTTTAAAATTATTGAATTGTCTGTGAGGTGAAAACCTATTGTTTAGTTATAAAAACTATGCATTAATATCTAAAAATATAACGCTTATGTCAGATCAGTCTGATAAAATTACTTGATTTACCATAGATTGTTACATACATACTTGATTTACCATAACAGTAAAATTCGACAAGGTCATAATTATATGTCATGTACTTGATAATTTTAAAGATTTATCTCGTTATTGTTTTTACATAACTTTATGATGTTATAAATGTGTAATTTTAAATATTTTTTTTAGAATAATGATTATATTTATATACTAATAAGTAATAATAAAATAATACATCATATGTTTTATATGTTTGGAAAATTTAAACTAATTTCAACAGTATCTCAATACATTCGCTTTAGACATGAAATGAGCTATATAGGATAAATAATTAATTTAATCAGACAATTTTTAAAGAAATATTGTTACTGTATATCTATACGAATACTGATACTTTTTCAAAAGATAAATATAGTATTTATAGTAATACGATATACAATAAAAAATAAATTTACCTAAAAAATTCTTTTAACGGTAATAGGTTTTCAGATTAATATTTGGTCTTATTATTACTATAAAAAGCATTAGATATAGATTATATTTTACTTACCTGAAAAATCTTTGAACGGTACGGATTTTTTAACAGTTTATCTATAATTTAATCGTAAATTCAATATCTTCTTAATATGTTAAACACATAAATTTTCTAAAAAGTACCTGCGATTAAAATATGCGTCTTCAATTTCTATAACTGTTATAGAGCACTATTAACAAATAGCCTCGTGTGTCACGTGGTCGATTAAATTATCGACATTTCAACCTCGACCTCGACCCGTCCCGTTCGTTGACAACTGACTAAGGAGCATGTTAATTAACTACACAATTTCAGAAATTTCTGTGACGATTTCTATTTTGAATTTGTAATCGACTTATTAAAATATATAATTGAATGTTACAATCATCGTCGGCGCACAAAGCATAATGGTATCTTTACCGTCTATAAAAAGTTATTTATATAATTTTTATTTCCATAAACGATTTTCTTTTTAATTTATTTATTATGATTATATTTTAATCTTTGTAGGTTCCTTTATACCTTAAAAAAATAAAAATATTAATCCAACAAAACAATTTATGAAAAATTGTTATGTATAATTATTTTATCTAACTGGAAACATGATGAATATATCAGTTTAAAGAAAATGAACTGAAAGGATTTAAAAAACTTGAATATTTTATATGTTTAAAGTATATTCACAGTAATATAAAAAATAATAAGTCAAGTATACTTTGTAATTATTTTTCTTTCATTAATTTTCCATAAACGTGTTGCTAGCTAATTTCATACTTATATTATATTTTTTACAAAACAAGTAATAACGAAAATTGCAAGAGAGCACATAAAATCCAATTAATGTAGGGGTAGATTCGGTCTCATCGGTGCGTGATTAAAATAACAAAAAAGCTAAATTTCGCCGTTCTTTACAAGTCGTCATCTCGCCCGGTCGATCGAGAATACTAAGCGTTTTAAACACAATACACATCGCTTGAATTATATCTTTCGTGAGACAATGAAATCAACGGATACAAATGCTTATTCAGAGAGAAGTAGGACAACCTAATAATCCATTCTTATTTTTTTATTTTAGGTTATTTGTAGCAATCTCATCTGATGTTATTAAGGTGACGATGTGGCTCAAGACAGTGATACACTAAGCCAGGTAATAGGACTGGTTCTCAAATACAGCTGCTGGAACACACCTATAGATGTTTGGCGACAGATGTTCAATTTGAAAGTGGTAGCTAACCAGACGGGTATTTGAAAATACCGTAGCTCTACTATGTATATCGCTTTATTATGATGTTTTCCTTCGCTTCGCTTTATAGGTAAAATTTTATTGTAACATTTATAAATAACTTTTTGGGCATCAGTTTTTTTTTAATTTACGATTTCGAGTAAAAACATTCACCTTGAAGTAGAAAACATTATTATATTTTCCATTGAATATTGATTATTCAATCTACATGTATAAAATAATATTTTAGAGAGCATGTCTTCAAATAAACAATAAGTTACAAATAAAGTACTTATTTAAAAATATCAAATGTTAGCTTTGAGGCGTAAATCTTTTTATGTTAAAAGAAATTGGAAATATATTCGTTTTTTGATCCATTATTTAGTTAGTTATATTCCCTGAGCTAAGTCAATAGTATACTGTAACATATTTATTTATTTTAATGTATAGCTACGTAATTACCTCAATTTAACGCCCTTAGATAGACAATGTTTAGTGACGGTTCGTTGGTATCTCAATAATACCCTATGAAGAATTAACACAAATCCGATTAATAGTGATGGTCGGGCTTCTAACCTCAATAAAACAAAAAATACATGCATGCGCAAAGCGAATACAAATACAAGGGATAGAAAATCTATTTAGTAACAAACTACTTGTAGTGACTTAAACGTACCAATTTATTTATTAAATGTATACAAAAACCTTTGTTTTCTAACAAACTGCTTCTAATGTCTTATAGAGAACTATTTGTATATTGCGACAGTAGTGTAGGTATACAAAAACCTTTGTTTTATAGCAAACTGCCTCTAGTGACTTACACATACCTATTTATATAGGTAATGTTGCTCCTTAAGCTTCGAGTATAAAACTTTGCCGACCCTCCCCACTGTCACGCGAACTCCCGTCAACTTAGTCGGGTACATGCTTGTAAAGTTTCGCGTGACAAACACGTTCTATTGATGGTAAATCAATAGCAGACATGCCTTCACTACGTATATAAGTAATATTTTATTTAAGTTTAATTTAAATCTTTATATTACGCATGTTTGAGTCTGCAAAGCCATTAAAAGACCTGCCTTGATGTACTGAGTGCTGGGCTACAAAAAAGATGGATGAAAGAAGTATGTAGCAAAGATGCTAAATGTTAAGAAGGATGTTTGTGTAACTATAATAGATAAGATAAGGAATAAGTATATAACAGATGTTTGAAAGAAGTCACAGAGGAGTTGATGAGTTAGCGTGGTATGACTATGTAATGAGGAGGGATGAAATTAAATAACTAGAAGAATATTAAGTAAAAAAGGTGGACCGAAGAAAGTATACAGGGATTATGTGAGGAATGAAATGCGTATAAAAGGCCTGAATACTGAGATGGCAAATGACAGAGTAGAGTAAAAGAGCAAAATATATTGTGCCGACCCTACCCTTATCCCTATAGGTGGGATAAGATTGACAAAAAAGATTATTTTTATTTTAAGCAACTAATTCCGTGTTATTTTCGTCTTTAAAGTAGAAATACCATATTTACCTACTAGCTGCGCCCGCGGCTTCGCTCACGTGTACTACAGAATGCTCGCGTGAATTTTGTTTCCCCGCTCCCGGCTATTTTAAAGACAAAAATGCTTATTGTGGGTGTTTCTTAAAAGATAGATATATACTCTCCCGAACTTTTTTGTAGGTCTTTTTATGTCTAAAATTATTTAAGTACATTAATTTGCTATATCTCTAATTGTTTCTGTTTCTAAGTTGTTTCTAATTGATTCACAATGACCACCACTTTTTTTATTGGTGCGGAACTCTAATTCTTTTTCTATAATAAAAGTAGCCTAAGTTAATCCCTATAAATCAGCTATCTACCAGTGAAAGTACGTCAAAACCTTTCCAACCGTTTCGGAGATTACCCGGAACAAACAGACAGACAGAAAGACAGACAGACAAAAAATTTTAAAATGGGTTTTTTGTTATAGGTATCGTATACACTTTAATATGTATTTAGTAAAAAGCTGTTATTTTTACATTACAAACAGACACTTTAATTTTATTAATTGTATAGATAAACATGTAACTAGGGCTGGTCAAGATGAAAGTCTTTAATCAGTTTTTTTGTCAGTAATGACTTAGGGTACTGAAACGAAGTCGGTAACTACGGGTCTTATAAGAAAGCTCAAGGTCACTTTAAAGAGTAATGAAAAAGTCTAAGCTCGGAGTTTCTTTGCGTGATCGTATCAGAAATGAGGAGTTCCATACTAGAACGAAAGCCATCTATATAGCTCTACGAATTGTTAGACTTAAAAGGCAGTCGAGGGTCCGTTGCTTATACAACGGATGGCCGACGGGATCTCAAATGACGCTCGTTGTACCGAAAGACGCAGCGTGGCCTGGGCACACCTGCCACTAAATGGATTGATGAATGACGACCTTGTGAAGGTTGTGGAAACTTGCTGAATGCCAGCAGCGCAGAATCAGTCATTGTGACGATCTTTGGAGGAGGCAGATGTCCAACAGTGATTTTTTTCGGCTAAGACGATGAGAACCACTATTGACTAAAAAAAATGAACTTAATTCCAATCTTCAAATTCAAAATATTGCATAAGGTTACAAAAACTCTTACCTGAAAATTATATATTTGATGTCCATTATTAATTTTGCTAAATAATTTTTAACAGTCATTTTAACAATAGGGTTTTCAAATATATCATTAACGGTTCAAGTTAAACGACAAATAATCGAGTCCCAACAAACATTGAATGTCAACCGGTCGTATTTATCGTCGGCTCTCGTTCGGGGTTGCTGTAAATGATGGCCAGTTTAACGTGAATTATGTGAGCGTTTTAACAATAAATTGATTATGTTTAAATAAAATACTCTACGTTATGTACTTTGTATAAGATTAAACTCAAGCTTCAAATATGAAATTTATATATTAAATTTCTATATTTTACATGGAGGTTAACTAAGAAAATATATTTTAATATCATACAATTTCTCCTGCTGTAAGTTAGGATCCGCACACACGTTAAGTGTTTGTTCAAGCTACCACTGTGCCTTCAGTATTGTAATTAGTTTCAAGGAAATGGTGTGGATTGGTTCATAAATTTTCGGTAATGAGTAAACAAAAACTTAGTAAAATTTTTTTTTCATGTGGTTGAAATTCCTGATATAAGTTAATTCGCTGTATCTGGGTTTGACACACTAGCAAACGTAGGGCTAATGTGTGTATTAAAAAAAGATGAATACTTCGGAACTGACTGAACTGCGCAGTTTTCTGCTACATACTCCCGCTTTTAACTATACAGTTCATCTGTACATTTTTATGATATTTTGAATGGATTTTATTTTAACTGTACAGTTAAGCTGTTTATTTTATTCTATTCACCTAACTATTTATCTGTACAGGCTGACCGTACAGTTAAATTAAAAAGTTTAAACTGCAGGTGTGTAGCGCGCATTAGTTCACATTTATAGATGAGGTCCAAAAAACTGACTCAACAACACATATAAATTGTATAATAAAGAGTCCGAATATTCGCTAAACTGTAATATCTAAATAATAGGGACTTTTTCGCTTTCCCTAGCCTGAGGGAGATAAATAGTCTACACGTCAGCTCACTCCTTTAATCATTTGTCATGTCTGTTGGATATTCATAGTAAGGGAAGGTAATCTTGGACCGAATTCGAACACCTATGTTCGGCGTTTATGTATGTAACAATTTGCCAAATTGCACATAGGGTTAGTCATACACATTGCGTTCTAAGTTATAGATTGTACTTTTAAGCAATGATAAGTTCGTGGTAGCGTTTAGAAATTTTGAATCCCTGCAATGAACCTGAGCTTTCGGTTAAGGAAGACTTCGTGATCAAACCATAGAATAATTGTAGGATGTTTTCTAACGCCAGCCTGGCTAGCTACCACCCTCAAGTTGAAAACCTGTCACGAAGCACCTATAGGCTGGTTCTGGCAGCTGTTCTTGAAAGCAAATCTTCGCACCGGCTTAGCGTGTCACCATCATAGGCCACATCGTTTATAATAGAGGAAATTGTGACTTAACGCTCAACTTATAAAGAAAAAAAAGGAATAATTATAAAACAAAGTTTTACGGTTTCTTAGTAGGATACGGCATATTGTCTGACTGAATCACGACTACCATGCTCCGGGTGTATCATTTCCCATCGTGGAACGTTTAAGAATGTCGCGTTCCTTTATCAGCCGATGTAAAATATCCAGTAATCAAAATCAAATCAAAAAAATCTTTATTCAACTTATAAACGTCAAAACACTACTGCCGCGCCGGTTCGGAAAATATCCCAGACATCGAGAAGAACCGGTAAGAAACTCGATCGGTTTTTTTTTTCTAACTATACAAAAGTGTTAATATAGAACATCAATAATTATTTAATGGATGCACAGAGAGGGAGTCACTTCCAGGCATCACTATCATTCAATAATGATCCACGCAATAAGAAACTTTTCACAGTAAAAAGTAATCGAGCGCGGCGGTGGGTTGCTACCACCATGAATATTTGAATTTGAATTTGTCGCGATGGATTGCCGATCTCTCGATGGTGGCCGTTGTTTTTATATTGTATTGTGCTTACTATCAGCCATAGTGCAGTCACTTTGTCCTTTTTCTATAAAAAATATATATAATCTAAAGTAAACAACATAACATAACATACCATCACGCCTCTATCTCCGAAGTGTTAGGCAAAGGTGTAATAATGTACGCCCATAGTACACTGGGTATGGCTTTTAGGTCCCATGTAATGGGGGGCGAGCCTATTGCCATTAATCGGGCACAAAGTCAAGCTCCGAGTTGCTACTGAGAATTTCGTAGAAAAATCCAACAACGCTTTACTCGACCTGGAAATCGAACCCAGGAACTCGAAGCATAGCAGTCGTGCTTACGACCACTAGGCAAATAAACTTGCAAGTTTATAATATTTTAAAAACTATGTGGTTTCTATTTTTAAGATTTAATTATGTCATATGTTTGAAATATTACGTTAATCTAAAAATCAATATAAAGTTATATAAATTTAAATAAAAATAGTACTTTGGCCCTTGTCAAAATATATTCTAAATTTTAGACATACTTCGTGAATATTTAAAAGAAAATACATATATTATAGCCACCGCAGATTTAAATTTTAAATTTCTCTCTGGTTCGTAGTTTTTCTTATTGAAATTTCTTTATCGTTTCTCTTTTATTTTCTTCTTCCAACTCGCGAACCAAAGGAGCGTATAAGAAAGGTACCAAGTGCCATGCCGGGAGCATTTAAGTACGGAACTCAGCGAACACAGGAGTCCGCTAGGGCCGTCACTACACCGTGAGAAATGGCACTTTTTCGAGACAGTTGCCAAGTTCCGTTGAATTGTTTATGGAGACAAATTGTTTTTAAAAACACACTTGCATATATTTGTACATTTGCTTAAATTTTTACATATATAATATTTTGTAATACTACAGGATAAATTGTGTTGATTAAATACAGATCTATGAACTTTAAGTATCAATTTTTAATGCGTGTAAATCGTGTGACAGTGATATTATATAAATAGATGTGTTTTTTTAAATATACTTAATTTAATTTAGTTTTTCAAATATATAACATTAACATAAAATTTACTATTGTAATAAAAACTTGTAATAACAGTAAATCAAATTCGAAAAAAGACATAATAGTATGTTTTTAGTAAAGGCAAAATATGTGACAGATTTTTCAAAACATATGGGTATTATAGTTTTTTGTAGTCTTCAAAGATTGTTACTGTACTATCGTTCACAAAATATAGCTCTTTAGTATTATATATATATTTATTCAGGTTCACAATATGGCGTAATATTACACGACAAAAAAAAAATTTTTTTTTTTTTTTTTTTAGTAAAATTAAAATGGCTTATTTATCATTGTGTGTGCGAGGAGTTAATTATGCGGTATTCCCTACTATTCCTTCAATATCACATGGATCGGAGATTTTAAATAAAGTTACCTGCCTCCTAGTCTGATTCGGCCTTCGATAATATAGCTCAGTGAGCAATGAACGACAGACAACTATTTCAATTGTTACATCCAATTGAATATATGGGAAGGAATATCATCCACTAACCTTGAACTTCAGAAACTGCTTCCTCTCCCAATCCAGCCTGGTGCTTATATACGTCAGGTCCCAACGCTGCACAAAAGCGTATTCCACCTCGCTAAATGTTCTTCACCACGTTAATAGATGGTATGTTTTTAATACAAAATGCACACACGGAGCGGCGCGGTCATACCACCGCGAGACGATCGGTCAACGTATCGCGACGTAATATATCTTCGTCACACGCACTCGAGCGATCCGATCTTAATGTTGGTAAGGGTGGCGGCGGTGTCTCTCCAACAGTGACGTCATATGATGCTACAGCGTCGTCATCCAATTGGCATTAGGAAGGACACAGATCAGAAGAAGTCGGTGTGTCTGATTTCATTCTGACCATATAATCAAGAAAATTAACTAATTGAAATAATTGGCTCAAACAATCATTTATTTTAATTTCACTTCCTTTATTCTTTGAAAAAAGATGATCAAAAATTGGAAAAATCCTTCTACAAATTCATTATAAATTTAGTCTAAGACAGTGTAAGTTGTGTAATTAGAAGCGACACCCCTAGTAGTCCTTTAGCTCGAGCGTCCGATTTACAAGTGTCCGACGCGACGCCTAGCTCAATTTACATAGATTTGCATGATTCTGAGAGTATTTTGAATTCAATCTGGACTATTGTTAACGTGGAAAGGACCTGTTTCGTTAACCTCTATTTAATATTATTTAGTATTTAATAATTTTGTGTTTACAAAATGGTGATTTATTTTTGATAATGACGTAAATGTCCAAACAAGGTATTATTTAAAGAGCACAATAAAACTCGACCGTACTATAAGGTAGTGACGACGGCTTAGAACTACTTACTCTATTATTATCAACTAATTTGCAACTACCTACATGTACCCACCTAAACTTACCTAAAGGGGTGAGGATGAACTCTCTACCGATGGCGAACGGTGCGATGGTGGAAGTAGTCGCGGGCATCATATCGAACAATTCCTTGAAAAAAAAAAAAACGGTTGTCTGTAGTCGGTTTACTGTCGATAGTTGAACGTGACAACGTCATAAGAAAATACTGATGGAATGGTATCATATTTTAAAAGATAATTTTAATTATATTTGTTTGATAGATATTTTGTATGGATATAGAGAAGGAGGTAAATGGAAATGACAATTGAATTGATCAAGTTACATTTATTTGTACGCATAAATACAATTATGTCAATTTTTATTTATTTATTTTTTACAATGTACATAGTTGATACAAGTATGAATGTGCTTGGAGCAATTGTTTTACAACTTTTATTTACAACTTTTAAACATGTGTGATATTTAACTTCTTACAATTTGTATTATTCTGTTGAGAATAGGACGATGATAGGAAAAGTAGGAAATGAAAGGGCCGAACGCGGAGGCCGATTGTGCCTCTTTGTCGCTCGTTCCGCGCTCTCGCACGCACTTCGAGCCTTAAATGGAACGCCACAGAAGGAGGTAACGCCGCATGAATCATGTTTTTTCGTCCGTGCAGCCGGCTCCATCGAATTATAAGACGTTGTCACGTCAAAACAATCTCACTATTTTAATCGACTTCAAAAAAAACGGAGGCTACTCAATTCGAATTTGATTTATGGATATCCCGCCATAACTTCCTTGTTTATGAACCGATTTAGATGATTTTTTTTTTCGTTAGAAAGGGACCTTCGACTTCGAAGATACACCGGGGAACTCCTGAAAATGAATGAAGTTGGTTTTCTTTTCTTTTTTAATTGTGTCTATATATTAACTTTTATACTTGTTATTATTTTACACTAATATAAAGCTCAAGAGCTGTGCCCGCGACTTCGTTCGCATGGAGTACAGAATACTGTCGATCGGGTATACGCGCGAATCGTGTTACTCCCGTTCACTTTTATATGCTTATTGTGGGTGATCCATAGAAGGTAGACATATACGCTCTTGGTGTCTTTTTGTAAGACTTTTTAAATCTTCAATTATGGTATACATTAATTTGATATATCTCTTATGGTTTGCACAGCGTAAGCCATTTAAGCGCACAAATTCATTTACCATGACCAGATTTTTTATTTGTGCGGAATTATTTTACTAAAATAAAACTAACCGAAGTTTCTCCTTATAACACCTGGAAAGTACAGTGGAAAATTTAAAAATTTATAAATAATTAAATTTTGCTACTATATAAAAACTTATTTGGAATGTATTGTATAGGTTATAAACTTTCCATAAAAAATTATCTAAATGCTAGTAAAAACCGCATTGCAATCCGTTGCGTAGTTTAAACGATGTAAGCGTACATAGGGACAGACAGCGGGAAGCGACTTTACTTTATACTATATATAGATTTATTGAGGAAGGTTATAAGCTATATAACATAAGGAGTGGGGCAATAACCCTGAATTTCAAGCTATCTGGCAAGCCGTAGACATAAGTACGGGAAGTGACGACAGGGGTGTGTATACACGGGTGAGTTGGCGAATTGGTACCAAGCCCGGCGAAGCTATCAAATCCTCAAACGGCTCCAGGCTAACATACGGCGAACAGTATAGTCAGTTCGAAAATAAAAGGTTTAGTCGAATAAATTTACCATGGGTGAAACCACGGGGCACAGCTAGTTATTTATATATTTGTCAAATGCAAATGACAAGTATTTGATCGTATTAAATATACATATATGGATTATTAACAATAAAGCCTAACACGTACTTAAATAAAGAAATATCTAAAGAAGTAATAAGGAATAATAAACGTTAAAAATTATACGAATAGTGTCGGTCAACAAATCCTGTATAACATTAAAATTATCGACTTGATTGCTTGTTAATATTCGTTAATAATCGTTTGTCGTTTTAACGATCATCATAAATGTTCTGAGTTAATCATAATTTTATATCCCTTTATTATATTACTAGCGACCCGGCCCATCTTCGCAGGGGTGCATATTACATAGTGTTGTAATTTTTGTTTTAAATAGCATCATTTAGGGCGGTATACAACAAAACTTTAAATCCTTTAAACCAGATTTTAGATTGACAGTTGCATACATTTTAACACAACTGAACTGAACTTATAAGTTAAAACTAACACTAGAGTTTATAAAAAGTTGTATACAAAGTATGAAATTCATAACTTCATATTTACGAAAAGTGCGCTTAGCTCGCGACGTTTAATACATGATAGATGCGGAGTACCGGTGAACCCTTTTGCTGTAAATGGTTTCTTTGGTTGTGCGTAATTTTGTATCCGTGATATCTTCTACGGTATTCATTTCAATGATATCATGGATAGGACAATTTTAATCTATATTGATTACCAAGTTAACTAACATATTTATCTGGATAAAGATTCATACTGAGTTGGAGAAATATCTTCGCAAATAACCTAATATTTGTAATGATTATTTTGAAGATAAAAATGGTTACTGTAAGTCGACCTTAGGAGAGTAAGAGAGAAATAATAATAGAAATCGCGCCATCTTTATGCAAATAAAATAAAGAATAAACAAAACTATACGTATATTTGAAGTAATCAAAAGAGTAAAATAATTCATACATTAGTTACTGGATGGCGCACAAATCTAATATTTACTAAGGAGTAATGACCGTTCGACAGAAAACATAATGCTTTTGAGTTAACGGTTTTATAAATTTCACTCCTCATAAAATTTCCATACCAGACTCCTTAAATGAAAGCCGATTCTTAAAGAGTAAACTTCGAAAAATTAATACACGTATTGGAAGGTGAGCGCTGATGTGCATCATAAGGGTGTCCCTTAAACCTACATCCGGGTCGCAAGTCCCGGGGACTGCTCGTGTTCCCTCTGTTTGCTACACGATGGACCCGACACCCGCATGGTGAATCCATGGAATGCTAGATGTTTGTCTCTTATATACGCTATATTTTATTCCTAAATATTTGCAACCTGAACCACTCAGTCTACAACAAAAACGGTTAAACTTATTTTAGGATAATCCAACAGAATTTCTATACAAGAAACTAGTTCTACGAACATTCCCACAACAAAATAATTTCAACGGTTCATTTAAAATGTATTCCCCGAGCGTCGGTCGGCGGTGACACAATTCCCAGTATAATAGCACTGAACTTTCCGTTTTACAATACTAGCGTTTGCACTTACCACCCGTTCTTACGAAATTGCCTCTGCAGAGTCGTGTTTGCTGAAAGTCGACGATTCACAGAATGGACTGCCCGTGTTTTACTTTAATCTCCTTACAAAAGTTAACTTTGTTTTATATACGACTGGTAATACACAGTATAAAAGAAAGTCGCTATCCGCGTCTATCCGGCTGTTCGCTTACTTCTTCTAAACCACGCAACGTATATTTTATACGGCTTTCACTGAAATTTAAAGAATTTTTTACGGAAGGTTTGCATACAATACATTCCACTTAAGGTTTTCTATAGTAGAGAAATCCAAAGTTTTGTTATCAAGTCGTCAATAAATCGATTTTCGCTTGCTTACATGGCTTACGCTGGCTAAACCTTATGAGATACATCAAAATAATGTACTAAAGTATTGTAGTTCTTCAAAATGCCTTTAGAAAAGTCCACAATGGCATAATATATCTATCACCTAAGGTTGACTCACAGTAACCATTTTTATCTTCAACACAATAATGAAACAGATTAGTCTATTTGCGTAGCTATTTTCTCCAATTCAGTATTAATCCTTATTCAGAATAATATGATAGTTAACTTGGTAATTTAATGTACATTAAAATTATTCTTTACATTATACCTTTTGAATGAATTCCGTAGAATATATTACGTATTTAAAATTACGCGCAACCAAATAAATTACTTCGCAAAGGGGTTGGCTAGTACTTCGTATCCACGATGAATTGCGCGATGCGAGCTAAACGCACATTCTGTAACTATAAAGTTATGAATTATCAATACTAAAGCGATAAAATTCAAATCATGCTCTATAAACTTAATAATACAACACTTTGTAAACTGCAGCCGTGCGAAGCTGGGGCGGGTCGCTAGTAACGAATAAATAGAACCAACAAATGTCAAAAATGTAATGCTAGGTAAAGAGGTCCCTTGTCGAGGGAAGGTATTGGTTATACGTATTACGTATTGGCGATTTACTTCACCGTCAGCCGATAATTTTACCAATTTAAATGTGCTCGAATTCTGAATCGATAGGTCGCGGACATCGAATCGATATTCGGCCGGCCTAAACCACTCGACCATCAGAATTTTACATAAATATATCTTAAATGAATTCTAATTTGGAAATATTATCTACATACATTATAAGTAATGAATTTATCGTAAACTTTAAAAATTACCCATATCGTATTTCAGGGAAGTCTATACAATATTAGGCGATTGTTTTTTTTGAACAGATAATTGCATCGTTATTGCTGTGATAAGATTATTTAGGCAGAGTTAAAATTAAGAATATTTAAGCATACTTAAATTATTTTACCAGGAAAAACAAATTTTCTAAGATATTTTCAAATTACGTAAATAAGATAAGTATTTCATTTATGATATCGTTGTATTTAGAAAGTACAATTATGCCTTCAGTTTTTGTTATACGTATTATTTATTATAATAGAGTTTCATCAAATGGGTCTGAGTATTCAGGCGCTGTGTGACAATAAAACCAGGGCCTCACAAAAGTCCAGCAGTGTATTAGCATGACAAATACAAGATATACTACATAAACTTGAGCGGATGCTTCTTGTCGGGTCGCTAACGAGGTAAGTTTGGAGCGTGTCGCGACGAAACTGTATAACTAATACCCTGTTCTACAAACTGACGAACTAACAATCATTATTCAGATACTGTAATGTACTCCCTAATTGTGTTTCAAAGGTTTGAAGAGAATATCGACGAGTGATAGTCCACCGTGTTATGGTTTCATCACGCTGTTTTTCTTCAGCGAGAGCTCAGGCACAGTGCCGAAATTCGAACTCACGTCAATCGAAGCGGTGTCCGTGCATGATACCACTGAAACATTATTGCGTTAATGTTCATAAACGATCAACGAGCTTTATAAAAAATACACTATTTTCGAACACTACAGAAATATCGGGAAAAATTTAGAATTATCTATAAATATCGTGTATTCGTGGACGAGTCAAGTCGCGGAACACTCACACACTACTCTTGTGGGTCCGAGTATTGTAAATAAACAAACACAATAAAATAAAAGTTACATAAACTTTTTAGTTATATAAACTTTTTAATAACCTCATTGACGATTCAGAACTTTTGGAGAAATTTAACATTAATGTTTAGTACCTCTCACGTTACCTACTACCTAGATATCCAGTCCCTTTATTTGGTCATCAATTCTAGATAACCAATCTAGGACACTACTCAATAGTTGCTAGATTATCACGTCAATACTACGAGCTTTGTAATTTTCCGCCGCAGTTTTGCAAGGGTGCAATTCATAAAGTGGTGTATTTTATGTTTAAAAAAATTAATACAATAATTTTCTAGGTAGGTAAATTTAATTTAAATTTCAATTAATTTATTGATTTCATGCATGCTGAGATTGTCTGTAATTAGTTGTTCATTAATCTTATTACTTATTTGCTATTATTTATGTATTGTTAATGAATGAATGGTTAATCCAAATAAATAAACAAGCTATCGGTCTTTCTCGAGGGGACGGGCGGCTAACTTTTTTCCCGTACATCCGTCACGTCCTCCCCCTCTCTTGCGGCAACTCAAGCCCAGGTCCGCTCCGATGTGGAGCCCTTAAGTCTACCAGCCGCTCGTGCGATACAAGTGACACAGTATTCATAGTTACAAGTTAGTATTCAGATACAAGTGTTCATACATACATGCACACCACACAGGAACACAGAAACTGTAAAGAACCTTTTTAATTATTTTTTACCATAGTTAGTTTAGACTATGCTGACAAATTATTTAATACATATACACATGTTTCTTCTTTCCTCCCTGGAGACAGGGACATGTATAAAGGTATATGTTAGTTTAGCTCGAATTCTTATGGATAGGGAATTAGTCATATCGCTACGTCATTGCAATCGAGGCAATAGCCCAAGCCGAGATCCGTTCACTTCGGCACCCTTGCAAGCATGTTGCTCACGCTTTCGCTCTCGCCCCCGAACCACGGTGAAGCTGTAAAAACCGTCAGGGGCTCTAGTTTTTAGGGCCCCTCAGGTTAACAATATGGTCAGTTAGTATAAAAAGGTTTGTCTCGAAATTTCGACCCTTCATTTTATTGGACATAGTTATATGCAAGCCACACAGTCCTGCTGATGACAGTTCTAACTTGGGCATCGAAACGAATACTAAAAGCAATAAACCGAAGAAAAGATGATTACGACAACCACTCAGAAACGTAATAGTGAAATTGTTTTAATATTGCTATCGTATATAAACAAATTTCTTTAAACGCTGTCTGTATACAACAGGTTACTTATGATATCTTAAAAATATTCATATATGAGCTAATAAGAATAATGCTTATATTCTGACAACAAGAACTCTCTATTAGCGTCTTTCAAGGGAGATCAAGGAATTTGTTTGCGTCAATTTTGACTTCGACCGATTTATAAACTAAATGTGATCTCAAAAGTAACAATGTTGACCAAACATCAAGTTCAAGAAAATATTTGTACAAATTAAATCACTATATTTTAAAGAAAGCGACGTTAAATGTAAAAGCTATTAACTAATTAACTGTTAATTAATAGTTCCAAAGCTCAATTTAGGAAGTCATGTAGTTTTGTTTGATTAGTTTAAGTAGCAGTTCGCGTACTTCCGTCTACTAAATAAATAGAATCCAACATGAATGTCTGTAGTGAGCAGGATTTGTTTACATTGTAAATATTTACTTCGGAATACTTGGGAGAGTTTATTTAGAATGTAGTTTATAACTAGCAATGATCGATCAATGTTGAAATCTAATCGCTTCTTTTAATGGCTTCTACGGTAGGTTGATAATTCAGTGAAACCTATGATCTTAATTTGATATTTCGACTTGATTAATTAGTGACTTCGCGGTTAAGCATCATATTAAAAGACATATATTCCTATACAAGTAACATATGATACATACGATTAACAGGCTATAAAAATTGTCAATAATACTTTTGGGAATCTTAAAAAAAATAAATCACAACCGATTTTGTACACTGAAAATACATGTAATTCCTCAATTGATATATACTATATGAATCTTATTATATCAAGTGAGCAATTCTTGTATTATATATGTAATAGGTTTCTCGGAATCGGCTCCAACGATTTCGATGTTTGTGTATAGATAATGTTTTACATTTTTTTAATGTTTATTCAATTTAGGCCCTAAAAAGGCACTTAAGTAAGGCATTGCAAGTATACCTAGATAGTTGTCTTTTTTTTAAGACACCGAGCAATGCTCGGTCGCCCAGATATTTATAAATAACATGAGTAAAAATAATTTTACGGCGGGTAACCAAAAACGAAGAGATATGGAAAAGAACTAAATTTACTGATGCTCTTCAACATGCTCTAAGTCTAAAATGGAAATGGGCAGGACACATTTCAAGGTACAAAGAAAAGAGATGGACACTAGAAGTAATAAGATGGCCAGGACCTACAGGCAAGAGGAGCAAAGGTAGACCACGGAAACAGTGGGCTGATGATATTATTGAAATAGCTGGGTCAAACTGGATGAGTATTTCCCAGGATAAAGATAAATGGCATGGGTTAGAGGAGGCTTCTACCCAAAAGGGATCTATATCACTAACACACTAACAATTAATTTATACATGAAGAATAAAAAGTTTTATATAACTAATAATACTAACACTAATTTTCATCTGTAAATTGTCTATTAGATAGTGAATAAAGAAGCTTTATTATTATTAATAAAAACTCGTGCAGAGCCAGGTGCACTCCGCTAGTCTATACTAATAAATATGTTGTTCTGTCTGTACATGTTTTTAATTCACTTTAATTTCACTCATGTGGTGAAATTTTGTAAACGGAAAGTATAAGTTATTCCGTGAATTTTGGGTGAGAGTTTTCAATATCACTTTTAGAAATTGTAAAAAAAGTATTTCGTATAATTTAAAAGTAATTAACTCTTAACCTATTTTAATGAAATTTTGTGTATGGGAAGTATAAGTCATTCCATAATTACTAGACTATAGGTATTGTCAAAAATATTATTAAAAAATGTCTTATTTCTCAACCACTTTTAACAAATTTTCGTTGACGGGATCATTGATAGGCAGGCTACAAGAATAGTCAACAATAATTTAGGAAATATGTAAAAAACAAACAATTTTGATAATTCTCTACCAATTTTAATAGAAATTGTACACGGGAAGTACGTGCCGTGCCATTCATCAATAGATAGGCTATATTAAGTGTCAATAATGTGCGTAAAAAATACGGGATGAAAATTATTTCTGCTTAGCAAACGCGTGCGGAGCCGCGGGTACACCGCTATTATTAAACTATACTTAACTAAAAACTTTAATTATTTTAACTACTTATCTATTTATATATTAATCTACATCATTTTATTTTTTAGATTTAGTGAGACAAAAGTTTTTTAGGTAAATGTGATAGACAATAAACTTCTTAATCACATTACCGATTTGCTGGGTAATAAGTTCATGAGTCACGATAAGCAAGTTTTATTGTCGAAAGGGTGGATCATTACGCGAATGACGGTGATGTCTGGAAGTGACTCACTGCTTTCTGTGCAACCGCTGAATTATTAATATAATCATTAACTGTAAATATGATTTGTACAGTTAAAAAAAAGAGATAATCTCGATCGAATTTCTTGCCGGTTCTTCTCGATGACTGGAATGTTTTCCAAACGGTTGGTAACTATTATATTGACATTCTTAAATGCCTTCTTAGGATATAAATTGAATAAAATAATTTTGATTTTGAACACGGCTGATAACAAATATTATGTCGCTAGGTGGCCCAATAGCTAGCATAGATTCGAAATTATGAACCGTTCCTAAAATTAATTGAACAGCCTTGATATTAATACATAATTTATTCTGTAAAATATGTCATAATAATTTAATAACGAAGTATTTACCAATACATAATATCAACGCATAGCCCAAATTACTGTGGCTGTAAGTGAACACTAAGAAAGGAATTTTTGGAAATTCAACCGCTACGATGGTAAAAAGGGGAATGAAAATTGAGACAGTAAAAAAATTGAACATAGCTCAAATATGACGCAAGTGAAGCTGCGGGTAAAGCGCTTGTATAAAGTAAAACGGATATCATAACGTACTTTAATTGAAAACCAATTAATCCGCAAACGTTGCTACCCGGTACGAGTTATTTGTCTAAGTGAGTGCAATACCCTTTACTCCGAGCACTTACTACAACATTCAGATCTATAAATTGCTGACCAGACGGTCTGTCTAGACACAGCTGTTGGGTCCCTTGTAATAACCGCTTGCCAGACTTGGTAATTACTTTTCACTTTCCTTTACATTTAATAGCCATTAAAGATACAATATTACATCTAGCAGAAATTATTAAACACGCATTATAACTCTGGTATAATAAATTTATTTTTGCATTATATAAAAACTCAGTGTGTCTGGCGGTTTCTCTTGCGTTTTATTTGTAAGGTTTTCGTCGGACTGCCAACCAGCCCTCGACTACCACGCGGTACGACATAGTTATATTAGGTATCTACTACGTTCTCACTTAGAATACTTTATGACCTACATTTTGTATAGTAACTTCTCCGCTCTTAAGGGTATCTCTTCTGATATTCGGTAGACTATATTGTTCCTCAATAAATACACTATAAAATACAAAAATATTTTTTTCAAATCTGACTGATAATTTTAGACATTAGCGCGTTCAAACGAACAAAAATATACTTTAGAATTTTATAATATTAGTACCTATAGATATCATTATAGAGGTTCAAGGAATAACTATGTTTTGTGTCAAATATAATCATCTCTCGTAGGTAGCTGATGATCTTGATCTATATTTTCCTCACCAACAAATCATAAAAAAGTGGTTTGGTTCTTTTTCTATGAATTTTTCTTGAACCTATAAGCAACTTGTTTGTTCTTTCCAGGCGACAAGCGGAGCGGAGCCTCAAGTAGCTGTACTATGCGAGGCTGGAAGTACTTACCACCCGCAGTATATGTCCGCCGCCGGCCGATGGACTCCCGATCTGACGACCAAGCCGCACAACTGCCTCAAGGATAAAATGGAAATACTGGACTACTGCAAAAAGGTAAAGTATCACTTAAAAGACTGTTCATAAGTATGTACCCTTATATGGTTGGGTTTAACTTGCAAAATCACTATAAGCCAATTAATAACTGCTACATTATACTCGAAGATCTGTCATAAAAGCGGTATAAGACTTAAATGATATACAAAATTCTAACTAAAGTTTAGGTTAGCTAACCACATTCAACGTGACATACTTTTGTATACGGTAGATATAATCTGCGTAAATTATTAGGTAGCTATATCGGGATCGTGTAGCGATGCTGCGGTTATTTGCTCCATTATCAGCTCTTATCAATTTGCTCTAGAAATTGAGTTCATTAACTATGTTTTATAGGGCTTCAATTATGCCCTTATTTACTTTTTATTTCACCTTTTTGAATACAACGCTCGAAGCGTTTTCATTAGGTTTGTTGTTTCCTAAATAACATATATACCAAGTTACAGTCAAAGTAATATAATATTATACAGAATTAATTGTGTCTAATGACTCAGTCAAGAGAGTTTTCCGCCCGAGTACAAAATATAATTTGGTGTCTCTATAGTCATAATTAATATTAATTGTAAAATCCTAAATATCCTTGATACCCATGCCCACTTTAAAATAAAGCAATACTTCTTTCTCCATTAATTTAGCTAAAAAAAGTCAGACGCGCATTATATAAATGAAAATGCACTTAGGTAACCAGTTATTTCATTTGACTTTTACTTTAAAAAAAATTACGTAGTTAAATTTGCTACTAGCATTTTCTGCTCTTTATTCAGATGGCCCGATTAGCTTCCTTTGTTGTCCACCCCTTTGCATCCCTGGTGGCTAGTATGTTTTGGCCTTGGTTTAGTACTCGTTTAGTTAGCTACCTACCTCAAGCTAATAAAATTGTCACCAATAGTCAATCGGAATCACACTTAACGACTGGTTCACTGTTTAGGCTTAAGTTGCTATTTTCGGCTTTATCGTCACTTGACATCAGATAAGATCATGGTCAAAAATTAGCTTGTAAATCAATACAATTTTTTTTAAATCTACAATGTTAAATCTTGAAAACCTGACACGTAACACGCAGAGTAAAAACTAACGTAGAATAGCGGTTTAACTTTAATATGTTCTTAAATGACACTTGCACTTTACTTACGGTCAGTAAAATACTTAAAAGAATTGTCACTATGAAAGTCTTAAGTTAAGCTAGAAGCCATTTAGAGCTTAGTTAAAAGTTAACGAAACGACCCTTTTAACAAAATTAAACGGCGGCAATGTGTTCCTGTGACTTGTATTACAAGCTCATGTCTGCTCTCACTAAGACTTTGCAGATACGGAGTCCAATCTCATTATAGGTGTCACTTAACAAGCAATTTATTTTACAGAGCAGCACAGCACCTTCTCATATAGTAAAGTTTACTTAGTTAATAGCTTTAGTGTTTTCCTTTTTATTCATTTTCACAAGAGCATATCTAAATAATGACGTTAAAAGTTTCATAATTATATTGATCAAATGTTGGGATTTTATTTAAGAACTAGCTTTGCCCGTGGCTTCGCTCACGTAGACTATGGAAGGCCTGCGCAAATCTTGATCCCCCGCTCCCGGCTATTTTAAAGACAAAAACAGTTATTCTGGGTGTTTCTTAGAAGATAGATATATATTCTCCCGGACTTTTTTGTAGGTATTTTTAATGCCTATAATTATTAGTACATTAATTTGCTATATATCTAATGGTTTACTCAGATTAAGCCATTTAAGCGCCCAAATTGCTTCACCATGACCAGTTTTTATTATTTGTGTGGAACCCTAATTCTTGTTCTAAAAAAAAGTAACCCATGTTACTCCCTATATCATCAGCTATCTATCAGTGAAAGTCCTGTCAAAATCGGTCCAATCATTTCGGAGATTACCCGGAACAGACAGACAATAATTTTAAAAATGGGCTTTTTGTTATAGGTATCGTATATACTTTCATATGCATTTACCAAAAAACTGTTATTTTGTCATTACAAACAGATACTTCAGTTTTATAAATTTTATAGATGCTGTTTCTTTCAATTTCGTGGTTTTCGAGATATCATTATTTTAAATTTAAGGTGTCATCATTATTACGTCTCTGATAATGAAATTTCTAGATTTCATACATTTTAAATAATACTAAAATTGTATTTGTCGATGTGTTTTTATATCTTAGTATGTTATGGACGATGAAGACGTTAAAAACTGATTGAATTTGAAACAGTTGGTTGAAAAGTAAACTAAATTATTCAAGATTAATAGAAGGTAAAATTGAGAGCTGACCATGCAT
Organism: Saturnia japonica; assembly: GCA_033032175.1. Lineage (NCBI taxonomy): Eukaryota > Metazoa > Arthropoda > Insecta > Lepidoptera > Saturniidae > Saturnia > Saturnia japonica. The sequence goes on from CM065317.1 coordinate 5,467,420, forward strand.
CATGTGACGAAAGTGCGACATGATGAAGTTATCTGAAGACGCTAGTTCTTTTTTGAAATTATTATTTTTTATTACCTACCTACCATGTGCAAAGCAGCATTGGAAAAGGACGGAAAAAATGGGACTCACCCTGGGCTGCGCTCCCTGTTGTCTCGCTCTTCCTCCACTGGTACACAACACCAAGTTCTCTAAACACTTTAAGTAATTATCAATGTATTTTAATTAATATAAATGAATGACTTATGTCGGATGTCGGTCGGACGTTCGTTGCCTCGCGCAATGCCCACAACGAAGAGAAGTGTCGTACATACCACAGGGTGGTGGGTGGAGGGGGACGGAGAGTAAGGCAAGAATATTCACGTTCAAGGACAGGATGCCGCTTTGCACAATTCTAGCCTAAACATTATCCATCAATGCTGTAATTTCATTCCATGGAGAATAGAAGTAAACAGAACCATCTTATATGGAAGAGCGACATGATGAAGTTATCCATCAATGCTGTAATTTCATTCCATGGAGAATAGAAGTTTTTTGAAGAACTGACTACACTGTTAGCCTTAGGGGCCCTAAAGCCGCTGCGGCTTTTACAGCTTCACCGGACTTGGGGGCGAGCGCAGAGGGCACTCAGCCGCGAAAGTTTTGTGGACGACTCGCACGAGGGTGCCAAAGTGGCCGGACCTCGGCTCGGGCGGTCGTCGCGTTCGCAAATAGGTCGCGATCTATTCGAATCCCTACACCTACGATTCGAGCTAACTAAATATACACATAGGCACGTTCCCTTCCTCCTGGGAGGAAGGAAGGAACCGTGCGTATGTGTATTCAATAATCGGAATGTTTCTACACTAACTAGCGCTAACTAACTAGCGTAAAAAAAGAAAAAAAAAAGGTCCCTCACAGAACCTATGTACCTGTGTGGTGTGCACGTGTGTATGTTCATACGTGTGTAGTGTTGTATGTAGGTAGCTAAGTGATGCACGTACAGTGTCACTTGTATCGCGCGGGCGGTTGCCTGACCCAAGGGTTTCACACCGAGGAACGGACCTAGGCTTGGGTTACCGCTAGAGAGGGTGGACGTGACGGGTGTGCTGGAGCGAAATTGACCGCCCGCCCTCTGCGGAGAGAACGGTGGTTACGCGGGCGTGGGCGCTGGCACGCTCTGTTTGGAGAGACGGATGTGTAATATTTATTCGAATTTTCGATGTGATCGTCGGGATCAATAAAAATATTGCGCGGCCGGCGTTTGCACCGGATGTCCGTGGGTGCCGGAACATAAGTGGCGGCTGTTTTTATTAACGGATTCGCGTGGTTCGACGCGGTGTCGAAATACGAACGGGAGAGCTGTTTAACGTAGGCATGTATCGAAGGAAGCTCCATATCTCTATGGAGATCTACGCTTCGAACATACCACGGGGCCCCGGTGAGACGATAGAGGAACCTATTCTGTATCGATTGTAACCGTTTGATACTCGACTCGGACATATGTGCGAACACGGCGCAACTGTATGTCAAAATTGGTCGAATACACGTCTTGTAGAGCGTGAGCTTATGTCGCGTGGACATTTTACTCACCGAACACAACAGAGGATGCAACCGGCCCAGGACCCACGCGGCCCTGTTCCTAACCTTACGGATGTGGGGTCTAAAAGAGAGCCTACTATCTAGGGTTACCCCTAGATATTTGGTCTCTCTTACATACGGAATCGGATTATCGTAGAGCTTAACAGGTTTAAGCTTCCACGGTATCTGTGACGAATCCGCATCGAAGAGCATCGCGGCGCTCTTCGAGGAATGAGAATAGAAGTAAACAGAACCATCTTATATGGAAGACAAGTTGAAAAACTGTCCCACTGTAACCAGCAAATTATAATTCAAAAGCAAACTAAGATCATGCAAGAGTATGACAGAATGATACTTTTTAGTGATGTTATAGTTTTTACTGTTGTATAACTTAAAAAAATAACCGAACAATAATGTTTAAAGTTTGTAGAGTTACAAGTTGTCCAAGTGGGTGAAAATTAAAAAATTACTTTTGGCGCTATGTTTAAAATGTACACATTTGATAACGCAGCGGCACTCTAAATTGACACTTTTTAATGGACACTTTTATGTATGGAGATGGTACTCCTTACCTCTATTCTCCGAGTTTAATTCATTATTATCTTCGATGGTTAACTTCATCAAAATGTTGGCACGGGGGATAGAAATTTGGAGTTGTTTTTGTTTGGAAAAGCACAGCACAATCCAAACACAACGACGACCACCGAGAGATATATAAATCCATCCATCTAAATTTTTTGAAATTTTGGAATTCCAACCGGCTTTTTATATATTCAAAATAAAAACTTTAAATGTTGTACATTAATATCAATTTCTTCTTTAATAATAATAATTTAATATTATTTTATAAGGTGTATCCAAGTCACGACATCACGAACATCGTTGAGGCATCACACTACGTGAAGGTCAGCAACTGGTGCAAGCTCGGAACTAGCAATGCGGCTAAATGCAAAGTCACGAGATGGGTGAAGCCTTTCCGTTGTCTCGGTAGGTATTCAAATACTTTTCCCATTGCTAGACAGTGATCGATCTTAAATTCTTGATGATAAGATTTTAATCACTGAACTGGGTAATGCAATAAGTATTGTTATTGTTCTTATTGAGCTCAGTCTAGCAGAAGACATAAATGTTGATTAATTAGAAATATTCTACAATGTATTAGGCGTAAGGGCAATGCCCAGGTTAAACTAATTTTCTTGAAGTATTAAATCTGCAGATCACAGATGTGACTATCTTCAAGTAACTCAGTTTTTAGTTTTAGTTATTAATTAATGAGTACATAAATACAAAGACTATTTGGCGGCAGAAGGTCCATTTCAATCGGACGCGCTGCTAGTTCCCGAAAGCTGTCTATTCGATCACATCCACAACCAGAGCCGATGCTGGCAGTTCGCTCGATGGAATGCTACCGCTGGTCGGGCCTGCTCGCAGCGAGGACTTAGACTGAGGACTTTTGCTATGTTATTACCCTGTGGTATTAGCCTATTCTCCGGCGTCGAGTTCGTCTGCTGCCCAAAGCATTTTAAGGGTAAGAGCTATATAAAATAGAACTTGAAGCTTCATTTTTTTAACTTATCTCTGTAAATTTATTGCACAGCTACTGATGATGAAAGCAAAACTATTTAAAACTGTCCACTACCAGTAGAACGTTAGGTATTATATATAGATGACAATGTAACCACTTTGATTATAACGACTTGCTTAATACTTTTTCATGATTCGCTATTTTAGGATCCAATATCATTATTTTCTTATGATTTATGAACTCACGTTTCACATAAATTACAGCTAATGACAAGCAAAATTGAGGTCGTTACTTTAACGTTTATCAAATATTGAGTGAATTATTAATTCATTTGAATACCCATAACTCATGTAATACTTTAACGTAATCGGCAAAAAATATTTATTTTGTGTTAGCATTGCAAAAGGTATTAAAGAATCCTATCAGCTTGCTGATTAATATTATGCTTGGTGGTGATGGAAAACACCCTAAGAAAACTCCAACAGTCACATCGAAAGGTGCCGTGTTTAGTGCATTGATTATATCAAACATATACTGGTTCCGTTTTTGGTACACAAAAAAGTTTGATGCACTATTTTCTTATACTGTTTTATCTGTAAGTTAATATATTGTATTATACTATTTCAGACAATGTGAAGATGCATAAGCCAATGGATGTCGGTGTACCGGTTAGCCCAGGCGGTGAAGAAATGTTGGCGGCTTCTGCAGCGATGGACGAACGTGACGATGATTTACTTGACGATGATGATGCACTCGATGACGACGATGATGACGACACTCTTAACCTCAGCGATGACGATGATGACGATGATACTGACGATGGTAATTTCTAACTCAAATATTAAACTATCATTAATAATAAATCAACAAATTAAATCATAAAATAATAAATAAAATTAGTTTTCATTTTACTCGCGTATAATTTTGTTGCACAGTTATAGGTATCTACCAGAAAAAAATTAAAATAGAAAAAATGACACTTATGTTCTTGTGAGGATATATAATGACATTTAATAACATAATATGTGTGCAGATACGAAAAATAAGTCATATTGATATAAATTTTTAGATATGGATGAAGATGAAGATGCGGATTTATCTAGAGATGATGATGTAGAAGATGATGACTACACTGATACTGAAGACGGTGCCTGGCCCCATCCTGAAGCCTCCTCATCACCTTCTACTACCACCAAGTCCACCACTACCACAACTACAACCACAACGGTAAAATAAAGATTATTGTGTCTGAATTTTACAATTTTCTTGAAAATAAATCAATTGTAATGCAAATAACGGCATCTTTCAATTATAGGTAATGTACATTAGATTCCTACAGGGCTGACAATATCTGCGTTCTTTATCTACTAATGTTAATGAATAATTTACATCCTTAATAATAAATGCATAACCTAAAATTACAAATAAATTTTAGGCTTCAACGGTAACTTCTGATCCTTACTTCTCTCATTTCGACCCGCGCACTGAACATCAGAGCTATAAGGATGCCCAGCAGCGTTTGGAAGAGACTCATCGCGAAAAGGTAAAATTACGAAAGAAAACCCTAAGTATTCTTTTTTATCATTTCGAAATGTTGTGTTTTAAACCATGGATATTTTTAAAAAACTTTTACAGATCACCAAGGTCATGAAGGAATGGTCCGAACTTGAAGACAGATACCAACAAATGATGACTTCCGATCCTGCCGCTGCACAAACCTTCCGTCAACGCATGACTGCTAAGTTTCCAGGCTAACGTACAAGTATGTAACAATAATTGTATACTTTAAAAATAAAACAAGGTTATTCTGATTTTTAACTGACTTCAAAAAAAGGAGAAAGTTCTATTCGATTGCATAATATATTTTTTAAGGATATTCAGAACTTCTTTGTTTATGAACTGATTTAGTTGATTCTTTTTTGGTTAGAGAGTCGGATAAAAATTGTCTTGTATGCTACAATGTAATCTTTTTTAGTTAATGAAATAAATGAATTTTGGTGACCTAATTAATAATCACAGCTAATTGTGTAGTATAAACTATTTGAAGAGTGGGATTCCGCTAGATAACAACTCACCAACTGAGAAATCTTATAAAGAGTAATATTTAAGCTCAAGGTCACACACATTTAGTAATATACATTTTATTTACTGTACGAAATAGCTTTTGTAACAATCACTTTCTTCACTCACTTTCTTTGTAAATTAATATTGAGTCATGATTACAGTCTCTGGAAGAAGAAGGCGTGGCGGAACGTCGCAGGTTGGCCGCACTACACCAACAACGGGTCCTGGCTCATCTTGCTCAGCGACGACGAGCTGCTCTCTCTTGCTACACCCGCTCTTTGAAGGATTCTCCTCCTAATGTGAATATTAAAAAAATATCTTTTAATTATATTTTTATATTATAGTTTCAATTATTAATGTTGAAGTAACCTGTGAAAATATCCAAATCCTTTAATCCTTTATCCTATCTCTCTTACCCGGTTGGTAACCTCAGAACTGACTTACTAGGTCATTAGTGAGTTTTAGTGAGTTGACTCAATAGATTTTCGATCTTTAATTCGATGGGTAGCTTCCAGATTGATAACTCCAGCCTGCAGTTGTTCTATGGCTGGATCCGATCAACCTTTATGCGCATCTTCCGCTCTGCCGTTTTCCTTCAACTTTTCCTGTTAACGTCCGCTGCTTTTCCAGGTTTTCTAACATTTCACATGTGAAGTGGTTAAATATTGCACTATTCGGAAAACGCAGATTGCTGACAGCTTTGTATCAAAATCCTCCAAGTGAGACTTAGTTAGGAAGATTTATTACCTCTTCGATGTTGCTATAGGATTTTCTTTGTAGCATGGTATATAAAAATATTGATCAGATATAATGTACTAATGCTCGAACTGTAAGAGCGTTAAGATACAACAGGCAGGAACAATTAGCATCATTTACATTTAAATCGATACATCGATGCATTCTTTTGGTGTAGGCCCACCGCGTGCAAAAGTGTCTCCAACGCTTAGTCCGCGCTTTGGCCGCCGAACGTAGCGGAGCTTTGACTGCGTGGCGTCGCGCTGCAGCTGCTGGACGTGAGGCTGCTGCTGCTGAACGTGCCAGTGCTGCTGACCGACTCCAGGTATACTTATATCAATTCTCTTAAGACCCTTATGTCACTGTCTTCATTATTCAACAGAAGGAATAAATAGTTATTTCTGATAACACCATTCTAGAATGTTTTTCTAAAGATTTACTTGATCTTAAACAAATTTCAAAGCGAAGAAGGTAAACGTACTTGTTTAACTTAATTTAACTTGAAGTAATACTTGGGCTATAAAAATGATGTTTAAAACAAGCTAAACTATTAAAATAGGAAACAAAAAAACAGACTACAATAAAATCACTTGACAAAAAAACTGTTTCTGCTTTTATTCGATTCCCAGACGTCGCGTTGTACTTAAATATTATATAGCCTATATCACTCCCACAACTAAGGCGAATCTAACGACACCTCGTATTTTAAAATTTAACAAACCGTTTATGCTACAGAGTGTCCCAAAGAAATACACATACATGCACTTGCAAATGAATTACACTGCCGTAAATTTATAACGATTATTTTTTTAAAAGAATGTTGCATATTCCCTAGGATGCTGATCGCGCTCTACAACGTGCTCTTACCTCTCTCCGTCGCCGTCCACATCTCTACGCTAGCATCGGAACTGCTATTGAAGACTACGTTCAGGTCTATAATAAAACTACCTAAAAAACTATGCTCTGAATTAAAACATTTATTGCCAGTTTTCATTTATTTAACAAATGCAGCGTCAATTCTTCGCGTATTATACTGCCCACTTTTCTAATAATTACATATATAATTGGTATATGTGAATATTTAAAACGCCCAATCAAAGAACCAATCGACGAAGACATTCACACAGTATGAAATTATTATTTTTTTCGTGGTGTGTAAAAGTAACGGTATTGTACCTGATGGTAAATACAGTACAAGCCAACAAAAATACAGACCATTGAGGGCTCTATAATCTATCGTAAGTCTTTGCTGTATGTAATGTCGGGCTGCTGAAATGCCCCCTCACAATATGTTTGAGGAACTCCATGTTCCACTAAGCGAGAGATGGTACCACAGCTTCACAGTACGGCAAGGAATATCTTTGTTCGTTTATCAAAATTGATATCATTGTTTACTATTTCATCTTTTAATTGACAATACAGTCAATGCAGTCGAAGGACGATATGGCTGTATCTCTGATGTCGATGACTCCTGAGGCGGAAGAACTACTGCTCGATCGGATCGAAGCTGAAGTACAGCGGGAGCAGGCGGCTCGCGACCAGCTCAGCGCCAAGAGAGACCAGCGTGCGAGACAGCGACAGGATATTCAAAACGAACGGGAGAAGGTTGGTTACAATACATGACGTCAATTGAACTCTATATTTATTGCACAACGATCCAAAATGGATCTTGACTTCCGACATTAAAATACTATTCTGTATATATATATATGAAATAGGAAATTATTATCGAAATATATTTTATTGATAGTGAAAAGAGACTCAAAAATTTAGAAAGCCGGAGACAACACCTATTTTAAATGTTAATTCACAGAGTTTTTTAAAATTTACTTTCCTAAACTTACGTACTATGTAGCTAGCTACTTGTATGAAGTTCAGAGTGGGTAAAATATTTCTAGTACATAAATATTTTTTATTATGACTACGGGTAATTGTTGCATTTGTATCTTTACTTTGCCCTCATCTTTGATAACTTAATGTATGTCCGTAAAAACTTAGACAAGCTGGAGTTTGTCAAAGATCAGCACAATATAAATACTAGAAATAAAGATAAATTAGTCGTACCATGTTTTAGACTTAGTAAAACTAATAAAAGTTATTTAGGTAATAGTGTTAGGTTCTATAACAAGATCCCGAAGCACATTACTGATTTACCCGACAACAAGTTCAAGGACCATGTCAAGCGGGTTTTACTGTCAAAAGGTTATTATAGGGTGGATCAATAAGTGAATGATAGTGATGTCTGGAAGTGACTACCTCTCTGTGCATCAACTAATATATTATTATTGTACCTGTTATATTTGTAACATTTGTACAGTTAACAAAAAAAAAAAAGAAGATAAACCCGATCGAGTTTCTTACCGTTCTTCTCGATATCTGGGATATTTTCCGAACCGGCAGTAGTGTTTTGACGTTCATAAGTGACTTCTTAGGGCCTAAATTAAATAAAGATTATTTTGGTTTGATTTCATTTGATTTCTCTTTTTACTCCTTTTTGTGGTATTTTGACTTATTTTCAGTTATTTATTTCAATATGACGAATGCGTAAACCATATTAAGCACTACTTAGTTATATTTTGTCAAGAAATACTTATATCAAAGTCATCACTCATTAATCATGATGCATGAGTAAATTTAAAATTACTCTTATAACTCTCATGCAGACGTCAAACGGTGTGAAAGACAGCGAAGAGACTGACGATGAAGCTAGCGAGACCAATGAGAACGAGACCACCACCGTCGCACCATTGCCAACTCTCGCACCATCTTTACCATCATCGGTTTCAACATCGCCATCCGTAGCACCTATCTCCGTACATGATATCACAACACGATCCGCATTTACTCAAGAGATTACCACTACTGTAAGTACTATAATGTGCTATTTAACCATTTTGTTTTCCATTTTATTATAACTTAGCATATTTTATTGACACCGCATCAAAGTTGATTTAAATATACAAGTACATTTCTGATTGCAAATATTGCAAATTGATACAAATCACCATCCTTCTTGTTATCAAGTCGCATAATCAAAAAAGACCTTTAAAATAAAACATTTAAGTGTATTTACACTAATCTAAATATTTTTATTCAGTGAAAGAAACATATAAATATAATAACAATGATGATAAAATACATAGCATAACATAAAAAGTAATCCACAAAAATACAATTTCAAGGATTAGTGAACGCTTTAAGGTTGAACATAATTTGCCTTGCGAGATTATGACCGGTGAGGATTTAATGGTCGACACCTTGTTCAGCAAGTCCAAGAGATAGAAAGGAAAAACTCGAAGGTTCTCGCGAAGAATAAAGTGGTGAATCGAATCTGAGACAGTGCAGGAGTCGATGTTTAAAAGTTTGAAATGTTATTTATTATCAATGATTGTAAATGGTTATAAATAGTGTTTTATACTATTATAGGAGGTCATCACAACCAATGTCTCAACCGAAGCTCTTGACATCGAGACCGAGACCGCTGAGGCCGGTGAGACAACGAGTCGACGATCCACTATCGAGGTACATAACTAAGAAGCAATGATGACGCTTCATAGAACGCTAAGTTAATTTACAAACAAAAAAGAAAACCAACATCAATGATTTTGAATGAAATTAAAATGGAACCACCCTTTTCTAACCGAATAACAATGATATAAATCGCTTCATAAACAAAAAAAAAATGGCTGAACATTTATAAAAAAATATATAAATACGAATTGAGAACCTTTTTGAAGTCTGTTAAAAATTAATGAAAATAATTTATGATAAACCACAAATTTTGTTGTGAGTTAGGTAATACCGAATACCCATGTCACCAACCAATGAGAGTCCCCATCTTAAGAATCGTCCTTTTTTACCTCCTTAGAGAATGACAAAAGTATTTTTTTTCTTTGTTAGATGTTTTTATTATAGTAGTTCTTAAAGAACTCCGATGAAAATATTCATACTTCTATAATAACCTGTTTAAGCTGTCCGTTATCCGGATGTTTAATCGTGTTTACTTTAGATGTCATCTTTTGTAGATTTCAAAACAGTCATGTAGTCTTTGTAAATATATATAAAATATGTTTGTCATAGTTATAGTAAATTTACAGAGTGAAGGTGAAGGTTTACGCGCAGCTCTCGAACACGCTGAGGAACGTGCTCCGCCTCCGCCCGCCCACTCACTCAAACATGAGCTACAGCACTCTCAGCCCGTAAGTATCATTGTTACTATTTCAAATATTTTTTACAAACTTTTATTTAACTTGTCTTGTTTAGTGTTATGGGTGAAATCTTACAAATGAATTTTAAAACAGTTCTCCCTAACCAATTGAGCTGAAATTTTGCATACACGTTGAGTAGTAGAATAAAAAAATATGTGAACAGAAAACTTTTTAAAACAAGCGTTTATTCAATACTACCTGTGGCTTCGCTCACGTGAACTACAGAATGCCCGCTATTTTAAAAACAAAAATACTTATTGCGGGTGTTCCTTAGAAGATAAATACTTATACTCACCCGGCCTTTTTTGTAGGTTTTTTTAATGCCTATTATTATTTAGTATATTAATTTGCTATATCTCTTATGGTTTACTCTGCATAAGCCATTTAAGCACCCGAAATGATTCACCATGACCATTTTTTTTTTTTTTTGCAGAACCCTTAATTATTTTTCTAAAATTAAAGTAGCCCAAGTTACTCCCTATAAATTCAGCTATATAATCATAAACAGACAGACAGACAGAAAGACAGACAGACAGACAAAAAATTTAAAAATTGGTTTCTTGTTATAGGTATCATATATACTTTCATAAGCATTTAGTAAAAAAAAGTTATTTAGAAATTACAAACAGACACTTCAATTTTATTAATTGTATAGATTTCAGTTGTACTAAAATTAAAATAATAATTTTATGCAAAGGCCATGCTGAATGTTATTTTGTTTGATATTCATTATTTTTTTATTTCCTTAAATATAATAATAGTAAGTCAAAAAAAGTTTCGAGTAACCAGAAGCTACACTTACTCAAGTATCAAAATAATAAACTGGGTGCTTCACTAATGGTTTTTGTTGCTAGGGTTACACGGTCCGTGGAGCTGGTCCGAGCGGTGGTAGCGGCGCCGGCGCACTGTACCCAGCGCTTTGCGTAGGCGGGGCCGCCCTAGCTGCTGCCGCTTGCGTAGCACTCGCCGTAGCGCGCCGCCGCGACCGTGCGCCGCAAGCTCAAGGCTTCGTACAGGTAAGGTACCTTTTACTATACGATTTTGTAATTTTTTTAAACATTTACACTCCTTTTGGCGCTTTTAGTAAAGGATAAAATTGAAAGCTGTGAGCACATCATGTAACGGAAATTCGAAACGATGAAGTTAGCCATCAATGATAACAATTTGAATTAATTTTACTGACTTTTAATTTTGTATTCTAAGTAAATTAAAATAATGTTTATATATACATCCTTAAATTAATTTAAAATAATAAAAACTCAGTAAAACGAATTTACATTAGGTATTACCATTTATCATTGTATTATCATTAAGGAAACATTAGCTGCATTTGAGATGTGGTGTTGGAGGATGATGGAGAACATCAGTTGAACAGAAAAAAATACAAATGAGGAAGTGTTAAGAATAGTTCAGGAGGAAAGACAGTTGTTGTGAAACATAGATAACAGAAGAGGAAAGATGATTGGACACTTGATACGGAACGACGAGTTCATTAAAACAATTTTCGAAAAAAATTGAAATAAAGCGAGGAAGAAGAAGACCTAGATGAAGCTTTTTATAACCACTGAAAGATAAAGTAGGAGTCGTGTCATATTAAGAGGTTAAAAGAAAGGCGAAAGATAAAGAACAGTAGCAACTGCTCCACCAACAAGAACTGAGCTCTTAAATTGTAGAAGATTAATTGATGGCTGACTTGATTATATTGTTGGCACGTGATGTATTTAAGCAATATTTTTTATTTTACAGGTTGAGCAGACCGGAGTCGTCGCTCCCACACCAGAGGAAAGACACGTGGCCAATATGCAAATTAATGGCTACGAGAATCCCACCTACAAGTATTTTGAAGTCAAGGAGTAAATTTCTTACTCTACCTTCCCATACCTCCGTCCCACCAGGCCAACCGAGTATCTAACGTAGCTGATAGCACACAATACCCCCAACTTATCATCGGTAACAACATTATAGCATCTGAGATTGTTCATGTTGGGACTTTTAAAGATCTGTATTTGAGGAAATCTATAATATACTATAAATTTCAAAACCATGAAAACGGCTTAACAGCTTCCCTTATTGAATGCCTATTGAGACAGCTTTTATTATAAAAAGATTGCCAGCTATTTTTAGTCACATTTTTAGAACATACTTAAATATAAATAAGTACATATAGACTAAGAGCTGACTACATATAAAGCTTATTATTGTTACATGACTGGTTGATTCCTATTGTAAAAAGATCCTTGAGTGTTTTAACCACGGGACTAGTCGCACTGGCAGACAAGATACAAGATACTTGGCTACACATAAAGATCCTTCTAAAATAGGAATCAGTCATGTAGCAAATGACACGGTTCGTTCTGTAGCTGGCTCTTGGTATAATAGTTTTCCCATAAGAATTTATCCAACAAACCACGAAGGTTTATAGGTTATTGTGTGCTAGATGCGCCTTAGAAAATTGTGTGTGATTTTCTACCTTCTAATTATTTCTCTATAAACCAACGTAATTATTTATGGAATGAATGTGTGATCTACTATAGTATTTATTGCATCGATGCAAACTGGTTAGCCTGGTAGATGGAGGAACTACCGATATTAATTTCTTACAAAATATTTTAAAAAGCTTGTGTGATTAGTGTATGTTCATTCATTTGCGAACGAAGTCGCAATCAGTCAGATTATTACTAAGAATTTAGAAAGTGATACGGTTTTAAGTTTTTTGTTATCCTTTTGTGTTCGCACTAAAATATTTATTTACGATACTAAGTGTTTAGATCTAAGTTCTTTGTCTAGTGTCCTAGAATTCATAAGTGTCGCAGTAGTGGAGTTGTTTAAAATTAAGTTCTTGATACCGCACTCCCGTTGACAATGTCCGATGAACTTTTACTGTTCTTTTTTGAAATGCATTTTATTATCATAAGATATTTTTCCTTTGATCTCAGTTTTAATAAGACTGTAACTTATGAGTTTATTTTATTATTCCTTGTATGTTATCAACGGGACTTCATGTGGAAAAACGTCCATAGTAGGTACGCTGTGTAAATAAACTCCGCGTACAGATTTAAACCTAAATTACATATTCCGCTTTCATTTCCTTTTTCTAATGTAGGTAGATTATAACGTGAATTTATGTAATAAAATGCGAAAGTATATTTTAATAATATATGTGTACTTAGCGTTGGAATGGACGGAAAGTTCGGCGCGGGCGAACGGTTACAAATTACAATCATATTTCTATTATAAACTATCTACTTTACCGCCTCTTTAGAATTAGAAATTTTTAAAATCATTCCTTGAAATTAAATCTTTTGTATTTTGCAATTCAGAAAATTTTACTATGCTTTACCATTTTTATCTAAGGTTTTATTCATATTTATCGTTCGCCTGCGGGACAATACTCAAAATTCCAACACGATGAATCGAGTTCCCAACGTGGGTTGGTTGAATTTTATTTTTAACACTTATGATTCTTGACATAACCAATAATCATAAAGTGCTAATATTGATAATCTAGTCATGATGGAGCATAGTATGTTTTGGTGGTTTTATCTCGGGTTTTTTTTGCGGTTATGTCGGTAACGCATATTGGGTACTCGATGAAGGCGATTAAAGCTTAATAAGTGTATGTACGATTATTATATAAGTAGATGTACAAAAAGTAATACATTATATAGATGTTTTAGCGTCAGATACATAGATATAAAGCAAAATATAATTATATATCGCATTCGTCCGTATAAATTAAGGGCTTGTGCTCCTGTCTATTCTCACTTACCACAAGTAATATTATGTCGTAGTTAAGAATGTCATTCTGCCTCAGTATTATATACATTTAAGCTTATATGTTACATAAGCTGATTTATATACACCGTTTTCATTTATTTGCGGGTTTGTGACGTGATTACAAATTAAGTCATATCCGATCGTCACGGCGCTGTCTGTCAACCCTTCTTTACTGTTGTAGGACACGTTCAAATATTACTTAAGCAAACATTCAATGATTTTAGAAAATAACATTTTTTTAATTAAATATTATATTTAAAAAAAAAAATGTACATCTTAGTCAATATTAGGAACACTCATTTATTTTTAGTAAGAAATATGACAAGAAATTTGAAAAACCAAAAAATTTAAAATTTATAAAATAATAATAATACACTTGAATCATAAATCATTGTTTTATAAATTTTCGTGTTACGTAAGATTTACGATACGCCCCCGTTCCCTTTGTCAGCAAAAGTATGAAAAAAATACTAGTTATTGCTTATGTAATACTTGAACGCCCCGCCTAACCGCTACTAACAAAATTCCTCGGGTAGTCACTAACGAGAAGGTAGTGGAGAAGGTCTGACTACTTGCTAACCCGTATGTATGGCTTATCGTACGACATTTATGTAAGTCACTCGCATATAACGTAAGTTTATTCCGCGTATTGTACTGCTGTGTATTTTTAATAATAAAATCGTGTTAATTTTTTTTGTAACAGAACCTTTTGCTCAAAGAACAGCTGTATCCGAGTCCATCTTTGAAAACGTAAACTTTGTCCTTTTATCCTCGATAATCGATGTGTAGTAAATTAATCTGATATTATTATTATTATATTTTCAGTCACTCTTATTTTGTCCTTTATTACATAAGTATTTGTAACTGTTTGATGGTTTTATTGTGTTATAAACTCTGCTGCATTTTATTGTGAGTTCAAATTGAATCAATAAATAGAAATCTAAAAAATATCTATTCGTGTTGTTACTGACGTCCGGTGTGGACGTTCACTTTTTGTTTTTATCCTTTTTTGTATTCAAATATATTTTGGTTTTGTCACCTGACATATCGGAAAGGTTTGAAACGTTCAACCGAGAAATATGTATAAATAAAAAGCCTATATTACAGTTTACATTTGTAATTGGTTTGATTATGGTTTGGCAAATTAATCCTTCACAAGATTACCAAAAGTAGAATTGAATATTTTATTTCTTAAACCTATGTATCAGGTATAATATACCTATTAACAGTTATTGTGTAGGCTACGGTCGTTAACAACAACCGATGAAATGGTTATACTGAATTAAGATAATAAATAAAACAGAAATAAACTTTAATACAGAACAAGAAACGATTTAAAATTACACAAGTGCCTATGCAAGCTTACAATTTTCTTGTATATACAGTATGCATGTCTAGCATGAATTCATTCTACGATTCTGTGTGGTCTTGAGTCTTTACCTTATTATTTTCATCAATAAATCTATATTAATAAATCTTTAATTCTGTCTGTACAGTTTTTTTTTCAAATTTCCCGATAGTCATAATATAAAAACGTATCGTTCACGATCACGATCACAAGTATATACCATTAAAAATTTGTTTGGCTGTCTGTCTATTGGTGTGTCCGGATTTACGGAGATACCAATTTATGCTACAAAAACGGATAGTTCCAGGGACCTCGTAAATCACCGAGGGATAAGTTTCAAAAGTTTAGTAAGTACCAATCTTTATATTGCCCTCTTAAATTCTTAAACATTTATTAAATGTTGGAAAAATCTTAGAAAAAATTGAACTTGTTAACGACATTCAAAATTTCGATACTTAAAATATATCTATCTAAAATGATACCATTTTTTAGGCATACAAAATAAAAGTTGTTTAGCTAGTATGTGTTCGGTTCAGTAATAAACTTCCTAAGCGATTCCTAAGCGATTCCTAAGCGATTACCGATTAACTGGAAAATAAATTCAATAATTTTTTTAGTCAAGTTTTATGGTCGAAGTATATTATAGTATAGGGTGACTCTTTCTAATAAATGATAGTAGTTAACGCGCGCGCTTCACTGCCCCGCGCAGCCGCGGGGTATGCTGTGTGGTTGGGTTGGAGAGGTTGGCGACGCGTGGGACGAGGATATGCGCCTGTGCCGCGCCGAGCCGGACTCGTTGACAAGGAAGGATATTTTATCTCAATAAGCGTGTGTAAAGTTTAACGTTATAATCAATACATATCTATATATTATATAATAAGGGTTTTCATTTCAAACTCGCAAATGTCAGCGTAGTCCAATAGTGATGTTGGGAGAAGGCTTCCTCTCTCTACACCCACTAAAATTTTATTATAATAACTGTAAACAATGATTATATATTTTAAAAAATCTGATAAATGCGGTTGTGTTGCTTACCGGCTCTTTTCGATGAGTGAGATCTTTCCGAACCGATAATGCCGTAGCCTTATTTGGGCCTAAATCGAACAGACTATCTTTATATTGATTTTTGGACCTACAAATTTGGAGGTCCTTTTAGCTTCAACTGGACATGTCAAACCTTTCAGTTCAATTACGGGAATCTAAAATACATTTTTAATCCACATGGTTGATTGACTTCAATTATAGGTGCCGGCAGCAGGGTGCATGAGGATACACTTGCACCCTCCTGTCGGGGGAAAAATGCATACAAAAGATTAAGATTTTTTTTATAATTAAAATAATTTTTAAATAAAAACTTAAAGCGTCTAGGTTGCTGTCCAAATTTGTACAAATACATGTATATTCTGTTATCTATAATTTTTTTTTTGTTTGATAACAGTATAGTGTGTAGATGCTGATGCACCCCCTGAAAGTACCTAATTCTGATGGCGCCCAAGACATCAATTACACCGGATTGAAAATGAAGTTAAGGTCGATATATGGAACTGGTAGCGAAATTGATGGTTTCACAAAACAAACGGCATAATTTGTTTATTCGATCAACCACGATTGTAATACAATTAGACTGTTAATAGGCTGATACCCGAACAATATGGTGTGATGATTGAGTTGCATAGAATCCATACGTTATCTCATGTTCTGCTATCAATCATTGAAGTTGATTTTCTTTTTCCGTAACAATGATTACTAGAAAAACGATGGCATACTATATATAATTAAATTACAAAATTAATTAGTTACGCCCAACACTGGCTCTCAACATGCTCAACACCTCGGGCAAACACCGTTTCGTTTTTTCTTTGTAACAGTGACATCTATATTGTACAATTTGTACTACGATATGCTTAGGCTTTGGTAATACGTCTCACATTGGAAAATATTATTCGTATTATTTTTTATTCTGAGTTAGTACAGATGGCGTTACTCACCAAACTCTAGTTATATCTTTTACAGTAATAATTTATTCATTCTCTATGGACTCTTTACAAGCATATTGCGCTTATTAATGTACGAAGTTGTAACTACTATAGATATTCACATGCATCTTGTTATCTGTTTAAAGTTTTAATGCTATGCATGTTATAGCGTATAGTTTTTGATACATAATAAATATCTGGTAAGTATATACTAAAGAATTACGCTTCTATCATTTAATTACAATGGTCGTATTAATAATGATACTTATTAAAGTAATGGATAGGTATTTACATATAAAATAATATTTAAATCGAAATACCCATGCACAATAGACGGATAACAGTAATGAACCAATAAACACTAATAGCAGTTAAATGATTATATATCTATACATATGTACACCTACTAATGATATTACAAAGCTCAAGAGTGTTTTTTGTATATTTGAAAAAAAAAATCGCATTTTATAGCCTATTTATTGAGGAAGGTTATAGGCTAAATAATATCACGCTACGATTCTAAGGAGCGGAGCAATAACTATGAACGTCAAGCAATCTGGCAAAATATTCTAGATACACAGGTGCTTTGCAAGCGCGGCGGGGCAATGGAGAGTTTTTTGAATAATTTTAGCACGGATAAAATAGCTAAGTAGCTAGTATTTTGTTTAAATGATTAAAACGTGCTAATAAATTCTCTGACCAAATAGAATGCTTTTCAAAAATGTTCTAGATCAGTTAAGGAATTTCCAATTACTTCATGCTTCGCTGCTAAATCAATCAATAAGGTAATAAAATCTTTAAAATTGTCAATTATAAAGCAATAAAATCGTAGGTATATGATGGAATGCGTGTACGGTCTGCATTCTTATAATTATGTTAATACTTTAAATTAACATCAGCGCTTGCCTATAAACCAGCCTTGTCGAATTTCCGTTATGTCTATCTTGGTACAACATAATTCTAAATATGCATTAAACATACTTATATAGGATGTTAAACTGATAAACATAAGTAAATTTTTTTTTAGATATTCGTATAAAACAGGTTAAATGCGTCCATGCGTTCAAATATCAATATTCAAAATCCATGTATGAAGGTAGAGTTTATGCAATGGGTAATTTAGTGTATTGACTTAAGAGATAGTGTATTGACTTCGTCTCAAGTACCTACGATAGAGATAAACGTCTACGACTGAAACAGTTGCATGTCGACCGTAGTGCGGAGCGGAGGTGTACTGGTGAGGTGTCGGGGATTTGATATAGATCAGAACTATACAAGTAACAAAATATTAAAGCTTATCAGTACCTACCTGTCCTAGATTCGCTTATAAATTAAATAACCAGCGGTGTATAATTCCACACGCTTTTATTTGGCAGTAATTATTTTCGCCTCGTAATTTTATGAACTTGTATTATTTGCGTAAATCATTTTAATCCAACAATTTTCTTTAATTTTAAAATTAATTTACTCCTTTGAATTAAATGGTGATTGATTAAATATATTAATTCAGTAAATTTATAAAATTAATTAAATTCAGCATTTATTCATAGTAAACATTACAAATTATCTTCACTGATATAGAAACTACATCTAAATTATTTCTAGATAGTGGCAAAGTGTATGTTTTAAAAGCGACTAGATGGATAAAGAATGTAGAATGATAGTTTGCCTAATATTACTGGAGTGTGTAGTACATTAAATATTGAATCTCGACGCAAATTCAGAGCGCGTGTTCTACTCGTCACAGTCGCTATTCGTCCGATTTTTGATTTGATTTTGATTCGCAGAGAGCTGGCGCCATGTTTACTCCCACCATTGGCTAAAACTTAGCAGCTGAGTAGTAAATCGGAACGTACATTATGTTCATTAAAAAAAGTCCCTTCGTTTAGGAATTGGTAGTCCTGACTAGAGGGGTGTCATATTTTTCCTACGGCACCTCCCAAAAATCAGAGTAGGCTGGTAGAGATAAGGTTGGATAAATTCTGACAAAAGATTAATTGTGTGACACCCGTTTTAATTTAAGTGAATAGTTAAACTATTTAACGCTCGAATACTAAAACGAAACTCAAACAAATAATGATGATATTACACGATATTTCACACAGCATTATCCCGCCACAGTACATTGACCCAATAGTATTACAAGTGTAAAGGAAAGGGACTAGTTATGGTGAACGGACTGTAGACCGAGAACCTAAAGGGAGGTGAGGAGTTGAACTAGCGCCATCTATATGAACTGTACTCTTTATCCAACCGAGCCATCACAATTCTTATATTCTTAATTCGTGTAATAACATTATTATTGTAAACTAGTTCAGTAATAATTATAGATTGCAATATTGCATCCTTTTCCCGTATAGGGCTGAAATTACATTAAACTGTAGTTGACTGACGACTCATAGGGCTGCCACGCCCAATATAAAGTTAATGTATTCTTAACTTCTTTCGTAACGACTGTACGTGCGTGTTTCGAGTTTCTAGCAAACGATCATCGTGCGCGGCCGGTTGTGCCCTATATTACTTCCTCAGGAGGCCACCAAATTGCAAAACAATGCACTTCGGGTGGGCCCCTCAGGGTAGTCTCGCGAAATAAGCGCGCGTTCAGTAATTCTATGGTTTAACAGTTATTTTGTATGGTACACATATATACATATAAAATTTACATCCATATGCTTGGAATTAGACTTAGTTTTTTAAATAATATTTTACGTATGTTATTTTTTAGTAACATAATTTCCCTCGATCGCACACTTTTTTTTATAATACTGGCAGTGAAAAATTTCACTGCAATCAACGCTGTCATGCTGGGCTGCAGAGTTGTCTGTTCACGCCTCGTTTGAAGAAACTGATATCGTAAGAAGATGGGAACACGCTGGCCTGAAGACAATAAATAACCACATCTTCACAGTACATCAAACATAAGAATTTGCAAACTTCTTTGTTCTTGCTGAAATTGATACTAATGTATCTGTGCCTTTAAATAACAACCAGTGTGGTTTTGTACTGGAAGGAAGATGATGGTTATGAGGTTAAACAACTCTTGAGAACACTCGTCATGATACAGACGATAAAATACGTAAAGTTACGCGATGTTCCTTCGTAACTGAATATACTTTTATAAATACATATTTTTACGATGATGTGCGTTATATGAAACATTAGCAATAAGTTATATTCTTATACAGGTTAAGGTAACAACCCTACGAACGACTCGATGGCGTGGTTGGCATGCATGTATGAAGCTGAATTATTCCAATTTCGCACCGCGCAACCTGCGTCCCAGTGTATTTTTTTCACCAAATTTCATACAATTTCGGTTATGCAAAACTTTTTAGCCCTTGAAATCCTTTTCTGTGGTACCTATTCTATCTATATTTACTAGTTTTGTCCTGTGGTTTCAGTCGATTTTAATTTTTAAACGGGAATGCCAAGCGTCCTTAGACATTTTGACCCTAGGTGAAACACGTAAAAATATATGGACATAATAATGTAGGTATAGTTTTCCTATTGAATTGGCTAAGGAGTTGGTCAAGTAGAGACTGGCAGTGATAGGTTAGTGGTAGCGAACTCGAATTCTGCGTCGAAGGATTTGAGTTTGAATCTTACAACGACTCTAAAGCAACATGATGAGGAGCTAGCTAGCCTAACCGGAATGCTCTCTCAAGTTAAAAAGTTGTGCCATCGTTTTATCACGATGTTTTCCTTTACTGAAAGCTCAAGACTTATTTTAGGGATTCGAACTCGCGTCGTTAGTTATATAATGAACATAAATTAAAATACTAACATTTTCTTATAATTTTTTGAACTACATATTTGACTTCAACTTATCTTAAAATTAATAAGCTTTTAATATCATGTGACGAGCCGAGCTGAGCTGCCGATTGCGCGTAATATTGACTATTTAAGAATGTGAGGCAGACTGAAAACTTGCGCTGTGTGTTAAGGTTATAACCACGCCACATAGCATCAGCCGAGTCTGTCCCATTGCCAAATTGTGTGTGTAATCATTTTAATTTGTAAACTTTTTTTAGCAATAAATGATTATTTTTATTATTATATTGCTTCAAAACAAACAATAAAATTCATCACACAAAAGACCACGAGGCAGACATTCATAATACAAGTCTATTGATAACTATGGTTTTACCTTTGACGAACGAACTCACGAAAAAGCAATATCGCGACCGGAACGGACGGGCGGAAGTTTCATTCATTGTTACTTTTTTATTGCTAACTTAAAATTGAGAATTCGTCGAACTCACGACGACATCGTCAAGTGACTTGGCTGATTATAAATCTATACTAATACTAGCTGGGTCGGCAGATTTAGTTTTGTTCTTCTCTGTAGTTATATGGCTCGATAACAACGCTACCTATCGCATTGGATCAAAACATAACTAACTCAAACGGAGTCACTAACAGGCGCGCACAATATTTTCATCGTCTTCTTCTCCTTTCTTTATATGTCAAAATCGATGTCTGTCTGTATATTTCCTATCGACTCCAAAACAGCTGCAGCGATTTTGATGAAATTTTCAGACAATCTTGATATTTGCCCAGCGGGTCATTCTGTAAAGTTTGATAGTGATCGGACTAGTGTACCTTATGGACTCCAAAACGGCACAGCAACGCGTAACCGGGTTTGCTAATACGCTTATAAGGCCAAAAAAAATTTTTGTTTGAATGCGCGAATCTCTGATCAGATTTGAAAATTTTTTTTTTATGTTTTACAGATTGTTTATTGAAGAAGGTTATTATTTATTGAAGTGAAAACTTCTATAGGGAGGTTTGGGTAGGGAGTAAACTCATGTAAGTCGTCATTGACATGGTGTTACGATTATAATTTAATTTAGGATAGTTATGTATAAATTTCCAGCATACCTTACAATTTTCAGTTAATATAGCGGTTTTACAAATTATTATTACACAATTTTAATGTCCATAACCGAGACGTTCTTCTTGCTCCGACAGCTCAGCGTAGAGATCCTTGCCTAGGATCTAGAATAGAAGTCAGCACGGTGTAGGCCGTATCAGGATACACTGCTCAAGCAGACGACGCAGCACCAAATATCTTATCTATTGAGATTTCCTCATATGTAAAAGGAAAAGTTATTATTTGTATTATAAATACAAAATCCAGTTGATACTTTCCCGGTAGTGTTCTTTCAATGTTCAGTAAGTATTTGTCGTTTTGACAAAGGGTATTTCACCCATATTAATATTAAAATTATAAATATGTTATAAAATAAACTATCTTTTCGACTCCCAGGTCTGTTGTACAATAATTTGGTTTCTATTAAAACATTTGATAAATATTATATAAACGTTACTACGATTCAAAGGTCTGCCGTACAATCCCTAAAACATGATCAGATCCATCCTGAAGAATCTGTCATACTCCCTGTTCTAATTTTCTCTTTTGTTTTCGTTTGAATTCAAAATTTCATCTTACTAGACTTTTCTTATTTTAAAAATTAAAAATAAATCTAATCATAGATTTATTTTGCTAAACTAGAACCTGGATAGAATATTTGTCTATACCTGAGAAACTCCTAATCGCGCATGCTCTATTACTATCAAAGAATTATCAATGACAGAGATTGTCATAATATTGCAATGTAAACAATACGAACCTAAAATATTAACAAAGCTGTTATTAAACCAAAATTATCAAGTTATAAATTATCTAAACGCATCAATACATAAACCTATCATTAATTGGTATCCTGGAAATAAAAGAATAGGTACACCAAAACAATAATAAGGTAAATCAAATGAACTTATGATGAATAATATAAAGTAGATATTAAATAAGATTATCTTCCAGATAAATAATATAACAATGGTCATGTGACGTGTTAACGATAAATGGAGTCTTTGTAGCCTAAAAATTAAACAAACGAAAAAAAAATTAAACAATTAATTTGGATATCCAAGAATAATAACTGTTTGTTTATAATTTTAAGTTTTCACTTCTGTAGGCAGTCCTCATGACTGCTTTGTCTTTTTTACTCTACGGAGCGGAGGAGTAACCATTAATGTTAAATATTCTGGACAGCTAGCTATAGGCAAGTACGGGAAGTGAGGACAGATAGGATATACTCACTCGAGTTGACCGATTTAACACGGGTGAAACCGTGCGCACAGTTACTAAATAATGATAGTGAAACAATATAAGAAATGAGAATTCGATTGCGGTAAATAATAATAATCATATATTTTCCAAACGCGATTCAATCGAGTTCATTACACAAAAGTCCGTCCTGTGTGGGGTAATCGAACCTCTGACCTTGCAATGAAAAGTATAGACGATGCTACTTCGCTACGTGCTCTGTCCTGATAGTTTGTGAGGGTATAAAACTGCCTATTTAGATTTCAATCTGCAAGCAGGCCGTAGCTTTCGAAACACTTGAAGGATTTAATTTTCCACGCATATCAAAATTAACTTTATTATTGATTTTTTATGTAAATGGACAGCAACCAGACAGATTGCTCCTCAACTGATGGTACATGGATATTATCGACAATGGAAAAACTGTAACACACGGGGGCATTAAGGTTATGCTGCCGACCTTGGAGAGCGTATTTCACTCCATTTCACAGCTCTGGGATAAAACAGTGCTGGATTGCACAACTCCATCATATGCAATAAGAAACTTCTAGAGAACTTTACTACTTTAGCGTTGTCGCAATTTAACTAGCTTTTAGGGTGTAGTGATCAGCAGCCAGCCAACGGTGGAACGTGCATGTTTCAAAGGATGATGAAGGTACCATAGCAAAATAGCTCAGATCAATCCCTATTGTACATGTTAAGGTATGGCGTAGTGAACACACATAGTCGATATCTTTGGTTTTTTGGCATATCCCTAAAATTGCTATAACTTGTACTATTGAGATATATATTTTATGATTTTGCCGTCAAGTGAAAACCCAGTATTTGACATCGTTTTTACAAGCTCATGTTTCTTTTTTAATATCTACAATAACCATAATCTGAGCATAATGATGCAGCCCAAGTTGGTAGGTAACCTGCTATGCCTACTAGTGGGGGGACTGAAGCTGCCGGATCACACCTCTAGGTGCTTGGGGACAGATTTGCATTTTGAGATTGGTAACCTAGCTAGGCGGATATAAAGAAAATGCCATACTATGGTTTCTTCGTGATGTTTTTTACTCACCAAAACCTCAGATTTATTACAGGGTTCAAATCCATGTCGATCTTCGTTAATTTAATTTACTTAACTTTACAATTCATTCTCTTTTTCACTCTGTGTCATGACTACATAATTTGTATGTATGTAATTTAAAAACTGACTGAATTTCCATACAAACTTTCATAATCTTTTCACTCGCTTATAAGTTGAATGTCCCGGATAATAAAATTTTTCAAAAAAATATTTAATATCTTTGTGTAGTTAATTTAATTTAATTTTTGCCAACACTATAACTACATTAAACAGCAGTCGGGAGTTTTTGGTGGGATCTTGAAGTGACATGTTGTGGTTTTTATTTTTTATTTATTTACTTAGGTTTTTGACCTTATATTATGTAATATTGGTGGTGTTTTGCGTGATACAGTTTGGTTTTGTGCTCAAGTTGATTATAAATATAAACTAAAAGCATGCATTCTGGGATCTCACAAAAACTCCCAACAAAGTTCTAACAAGGGAGCCACCATCTTGTTAGGATACTGAAATCGTCATTACACAGGACACTTCATTCACTTGATAAAGGCAGTAATGGTCTTCATTAAAGAGGACTATTTTTCCTAAAGTTGATGACCAATCCTCCCTATTGGAAACTATTACTACAAAGTCGGTAATTATTTACTTTTACAGAGTATCTTGTGAGTGTATTTTGATATTCTAACAAAATGGTGTCCCTTCCATAGTTTAACAGATTATAAATAGATAGCGCCTTGATCAGCATCGACAGATTAATTTTTCAATCATTTTTATTTTATTTATGTTTGTGTACGTATGTTACGTGAATATCGGGGAACGTTTAAGCTTTAAAATGATATTTGCATGATCAATTTTGAAAGAAATAACTCAGTTATCGCGTTCCCATGTAAAAGAAGAGGAAAGAAGAGGTCGATGGTTAAGCGAGGTAAGGCACAAAGAAATAATAGAATTTTCTCAACTTGGGACATTCCGACTAGTGTGTGGATGAACTATAGTAAAGTGAGGATCCTCCGTCCAGACGGGTGTTATGTCCAGATGCCGCATAGTTCACGGTGAGTCGGAACTGGTCGGGGTGATGCTGCAAGAATGCTCCAGTGAGTCGGAGTGTTGCAGTGCTGCGTAGTGGCTGGCTGCTGCGTCGACCAGGAGAGAAGTGCGTCTCTGCTTGCTGACCGGCCGAAGTGCAGTGTGCTGTGCCAAGGTCGCTGAGAAGGCTGTGGGTGATGACCAGGAATGCGCGCGTCCGCTGCATGCTGGTGGTCAGGATACCCGTAGTAGCCGTGGATCTGGCTGGCTGTATGACTCGCTGCTCGAAAGCTTGTGGAAGTGATGATGACGTCACGATGTAGCTGTGCGAAGAAAGTTGCGCTGACGTTCATGCTCGGGGTCACCAGTGTAGAAGAACTATTGCAAAGGGAGGATCCTCCGTCCAGACGGGTGTTATGTCTGGCGGGCAGCTGCCCGACGGTTGTAGTTTTTTTTTTTTTTTTTTTTTTTTTTTTTAACTGACTACACTGTTAGCCTTAGGGGCCCTATCGTCAAACAGAGCCGCTGCGGCTTTTACAGCTTCACCGGACTTGGGGGCGAGCGCTTAGGGCACTCAGCCGCGAAAGTTTGTGACGACCCGCACGAGGGTGCCAGAGTGGCCGAACCTCGGCTCGGGCGGTCGTCGCGAATGCGAAAAAGTCGCGATCTAGCTAATTCCCTAATCTTATGAGAATTCGAGCTAACTAATATATACTCATATGCACGTTCCCCTCCTCCTGGGAGGAAGGAGTGGACCATGCGTATGTGTATTTGTTAATCGGAATGGTTTTTCTACACTAACTAGCGCATTAGTCTAACTAGCGCAAAAAAAGAAAAAAAAAGGTCCCTTACAGAACCTATGTACCTGTGTGGTGTGCACGTGTGTGTGTTCATACGTGTGTAATGTTGTGTGTGGGTAACTAAGTGTTGCACGTATAGTGTCACTTTGTATCGCGCGGGCGGCTGCCTGACCCAAGGGCTTCACACCGAGGAACGGACCTAGGCTTGGGTGGTCGCTAGAGAGGGTGGACGTGACGGGTGTGCGGGAGCGAAGTTGACCGCCCGTCCTCTGCGGAGAGAACTGTGGTTACGCGGGCGTGGGCGGTGGCACGCTCTGTTTGGAGAGACGGTGTCGGCGTAGAACGCGTTAGCTTTTTCGGTTTGGTCGGGCGGGTCAGTGAATATATTACGCACGGTTGTAGTCGGGTTCTTGTATATACACTCAATCGAAGAGTTAATTTCTATAGTGCAATGTAGGATGCATCGTATTTGGCTCGATAGATGTCGCTGTGTGTCGCTATGTAGATGTCGCTACAAGTGGAATACCGTACAGAAGACCGCAGCCAAATAACCTAGTATTGTGTTTCCAGAACTTCTTGGGTCAGGCGGGTTCAAGGTAGGAAATGCGCTGGTGTTAACTATGGTATTACAAGCGTCCATAGCTTACGGTAGCCGCTAACCATCAGGTGGGCCTTATGCTTGTTTGCCACATTAGTTATATAAAAAGAAACACATTTGAAAAATAATATATATTATTGATTCAGTGCATAGAAGAATTTAAATATACATAAAAATTTAAATATGTTAAAATATATTTTTTAAATATATTTAAATATTTATAGAATTTAAATGTTATACATATATGTAGAACATTGAAATGTAAAAATAATAAATAATATGTAAATAATAAGAAAATATGTAATAAAATTAAAATACGTATGTAATTCTTTTAATTAAAATTCGGTATTACTAATTGTTAATAAAACCAGATCTGACGCAATAGGTTTATCTTTATTCACTCAATCAAGCATGCATGATTATGTAATATATCTATTAAAAACAAAAACCTGGTTAACAAAAAGTAGTTGAACGTAATGAACTATTGAAGAGTTCCCTGGTGTATCTTCAAAGTTGAAGGTACAATATCAATGAAATTAAAACGGGACCACCCTTGAAGTGTCCCATATCAAACAAAAAAAAAGAATCATCGAAATCGGTTCGTAAAGAAAGGGGTTATGGCTGAACATACATTTAAAAAAAAACATTATTAACCTCAGTTATATTATTAAACTAGCGGTGTTTACGCATTAGCCGGTAATTTTCTCATAATTTTATTTTTACTTGAAATATTGATAATCCATAGAGCCTATCAATTTTGGAATTGTTATACCTCCCGTCAGTGCTGCCAGATTATACAGTGTTGTGAGCTCAAAAATAGAGTTCACGACAAAAATATTGTTTCTTACAACAAAAAAAAGAAAGCTTTTTCCAGTGCATGCTAAAAGTCATTAAAATGATTTAATTTATGTTTATTCTTACTATCCTATACTAATCAGTTAACTAATTAATTGTACAAAATTTAATTAATTTCAATTATTTAAAAAAAATTTTGTAAATGCATTATTGGTTTCTTAAAGCATATCAATTGACCAATGACATAAGTTTCCTCTGTATAAAATTTTATAAGGATTATTCAAGCCGTTTTTGTGTTAAATCCGGATAATATACGAACAGGTAGACAGATATTTTTTTTGCATATTCGTGCTCAGTGTTCTTTATACCCGTTAGAGCCTATCGGGAAATTTGGAAGAAAAAATACATGTGCGTACAGAACTAAAGTTTGCCTTGCTTTGAACTTTAGCGGTATCGTGTTTGGATTCATTGAAATGGACTCACTGAATAGGTTATTTGTATAGGGGGTTTTTAATTATTTTTTTATTAAGTACTTTGTCTAAATAGCCTAGTGTTTGAGGACTACTCCCGGTGCGGCGTCTTTAATTGGGTAATCTTTCCATTGCTATCACCAAACAATTCAATCGTACATACAAGATATTTATAAGTAAATTGGTCGTAGTTTTACTAAAACTATTAAATAACCAACTTAACAAGCAACATTAGAAATTGTTGTTTTACTTTCACCACATTTATGATTCTAAGGCAAAATATTTAAAGTGAAACGCCATCGAAAACAGCAAGAAGGAACACTACATCGTAATAATAAAAAACAGCGCTTGATTTGACACTTTGGGAGTTATTGTTAAAAAGTATACGGTAAACAAACCCATTGGTATTTATTCACGGAATCAATACTCGTATGTCGTCTTTTTTCGATTTCACTTTAATTCACTTTTCATACTATCGGATTTAAGTATTAAATACTGCATTGTTTTTAATGCACAATGTTTGTTTGGATTTTCTTTACTATGCATTTCAAACAAGACAATTTTTTATAAAAATGAAAACCAGCTCCAATGAATTTGAATAGTTCCCTTGCTACCATCCTTGAGGTACTTATCCAACAAAAAAAAAGAATCATCGAAGTCGTTTAATAAACAAAGAAGTTATGGTTGAACACCTACAAAAAAAGTTAATTCGAATTGAGTTGTTGAAGTCGGTCAATAAAAAAAAATTATCAAACCGTCTTCGCATTTAGCATGCAACATCTTCATAGAGTTTTTGGCGGGACCTTGTGTTGCCGCGTTGCGGTTTCTATTTTCATAACGTGTAAATTCTTTGATTTAATATTATGTAATATTGGTAGCATTCTGTTGTTTGGTTATTGTGGAAACGTGGAGTGGATTATAATTATAAACGGGAAACATGCACTTTGAGTTGCCACAAAAACTCCCCAAAATAGGTTTAACAAGAGAGCTACCATATTGTTAAGTCCCCACTTTGAAAATTATAAAATACTAAGAAGGGTTAAAAACGTTGGACACTGGAAAGTGCTTAACCGATGCCAAAACAAGAAGAAGAAAAAATCGGTAACATGTGCAAATTATGCTCTAAGTTAGTTACGTGACCGAACATAAATTTCTAAAATATTATATCTTATTGTTGTCGAAAAAGGACAATTTTTTACCGCTCACGTCAATATCCAGTCGAAAGTGAACTGAAGGCAATTGCCCACCATTCACGATTGCATGTAAAGAGCGTCAATGCCGTATCTACTTATAAAATATCACTGTTTCTATGGTATAAAAATTAAATGCTGTTCGTTGGTAATCTAATGGGTTGGTAAGTAATAACTTGCGAAAGGTTAGACCGATTTGACTAGTTATTATTTAAAGTTTTAGTACTAGTCCAATTAAGGTGTCGAGGGAAAGAAAAAACTGAAAACTTGGTCCAGAAATAATAAAATCTGAAATTTTCTTTTTCTGTTGGATTATTTTATGATCTCAATACTATAACTCATGAACCAATAGATGGTTAAGCATTATTCTTTTTATTTTATTTGTTACTAGCTTCTGTTCGTGACTTCGCTGGCGCTCGGCGCGACGGCGCGGCGCGGCGTGGACCTCACAATTGAGCCTTAATGCAGGTTATAAGTGCCAAATTTCATCCAACTTGCTCTTTCTATGAACTGACTTTAGAATGTGTAATATTAGTTTGGTTTATTCGCAACGAAGACTGGTTTGATGGAAATGATGGGGTTCTACGGGCAGCATTCGACAAGAACCGAGATCTCCTGCTACATATAAAAGGCGAAGAGGAAGCGTTGTGGTAATTAAAGCTAGTGCCCTCGAATTAATGTTAATGGCGAGTACATCACTCACCTTCGATTTGCTGACGACATCGTAGTCATGGCAGAATCCCTGGAAGATCTTGGCACAATGCTCGATGGCCTCGACAAAGTTTCTCAACAGGTGGGCCTTAAAATGTACATGGACAAGACGAAAATCATGTCGAATATCCATGTGGTGCCCACCCCAGTATCAGTAGGGAACTCTTGTCTAGAAGTTGTTGAAGAATATATCTACCTGGGACAAACAGTCCAGTTAGGTAGGTCCAACTTTGAAAAAGAGGTCAGTCGACGAATCCAACTCGGCTGGGCAGCGTTCGGGAAACTGCGCGACGTCTTCTCGTCCAAAATACCTCAGTGCCTCAAGACGAAAGTCTTTGACCAGTGTGTGTTGCCAGTGATGACATACGGCATAGAGACGTGGTCGCTCACTGTGGGCCTCATAAGAAAACTCAAGGTCGCTCAGCGAGCTATGGAGAGGGCTATGCTTGGTGTTTCTCTACGAGATCGAAACAGAAATGAGGAGATCCGTAGACAAACTAAGGTAACCGACATAGCCAAAAGGATTAGCAAGTTGAAGTGGCAGTGGGTGGGGCACATAGTTCGGAGGACTGACGGCCGTTGGGGCAGAAAGGTTCTCGAGTGGAGACCACGCACCGGAAAGCGCAGCGTAGGACGGCCCCCCACTAGATGGAAAGACGACATAATAAAGGTCGCTGGGAGCCGTTGGATGCAGGCCGCACAAGATCGGTCGCTCTGGAGATCTATGGGGGAGGCCTATGTTCAGCAGTGGACGTCCTGCGGCTGAAATGATGATGATAATGATGACCTCGAATTGCGCAAGTTGTCTCGACATTTGAGGGATAAGTGGTGACAGGACAAAGTCGGACACATGCAATGGCTCACTGACACAAACCAGCTAAGAAAG
Source organism: Saturnia japonica (assembly GCA_033032175.1). Classification (NCBI taxonomy): domain Eukaryota; kingdom Metazoa; phylum Arthropoda; class Insecta; order Lepidoptera; family Saturniidae; genus Saturnia; species Saturnia japonica. The sequence goes on from CM065317.1 coordinate 5,498,270, forward strand.
TTCTACTGTGAGGTACGTACGCTGATTGGTACATCCTACCACACAAGGGTGCCTCTAAGGTCTCTAGATGGTAGTCATCTATTGACGAGCAAGGAGGATGTACTAAAGCGCTGGGCGGAGCACTTCAATACTCTGCTGAACGTGGATCGATCAGCTGATCTGCAAAGTATCGGTTTAATGCCTCAGCTCCCTTTTGCCTTTGAGCTGGACGAGTCTCTAACGCGTGACGAGTTTGTTACTGCTATCAGACAACAACAAAACAAACGGGCGGTTGGCATTGATCTCATACCGGGAGAGCTGATTAAATACGGCGGAGAGAAGTTGCACAGCTGGTGTGGGAAATATTTATTCGCATGTGAGAGGAGGAGCGCGTTCCGGATACCTTTAAAGTACCGTGCATAAGTTCTCTCTACAAGAACAAAGGTGACTGGTCGGACTGCAACTCACACCGCGGTATTTCGCTCCCTACAGCCGCCGGAAAAGTCCTTGCTAGAGTTCTCCTAAACCGCCTAAGAAATTTCTCAGAAAAGATTCTGCCAGAAATCTAGTTTGGCTTCCGTCCGGACCGAGGCACATGCGAAGCTATATTCTCTGTGCGTCAACTGCAAGAAAAGAGCAGAGAACAGGGTCGTCAGCTGTACCTTTGCATTGTTGACCTGGAGAAGGCTTCCGACAACGTGCCTCGAGAAGCTCTATGGTTAGTGCTGAATAAGCTCGGGTGCACGAAAAAGTTTGTGAGACTTCTCAGACGCCTGCATGACAACATGCAATGCTGCGTTGCTGTAGATGGTGAACAGACAGACTTCTTCCCCTTTACCTGTGGGAAGAAGCAACGATGCGTCTTAGCGCCTACTCTGTTCACCTTATACTTTGCGGTGGTAGTTAGAGAAATCTTACAAACTGTTTCTGAAGGAGTGCGCATCCGCTTCCGCACAGACGGCAGCCTTTTCAACTTGACTAGACTTAAGGTGCGCTCTAAAGTCTCATACGCACTGATCACTGAGATCATGTATGCTGATGACCTGTGCTTTCTAGCAGAATCCCCAGACGGGCAGCAACAGCTGATGTCCGCATCCAACCATGCCTGCCATAAGTTAGGCCTGAAGATCAGTGTCAATAAGACGGAGTTGATATTCCTTGACATCCATGGTCACTAGACACTGACCATAAAACTTGGTTTGGATGTGCTGAAGCAGGTGGATACATTTCGCTACCTGGGGAAAACTGTAACATCCAAGTGTGACCTTGATGCAAAGATCAATAGCAGGGTGGGTGCTGCAGCTGCGGCATACGGTAAGCTATGTTCCAAGCTCTTCTGCTCGCATGACCTGAAGTTGGCCACTAAAATATCTGTTTATATGGCAATCGTGCTGCCAAACCTCCTATACTCCTCTGAGACGTGGTTGTGTATACCGCCACCACATTCGCACTCTGGATTGCATCCACCTTAAATGCCTCCGTACCATCACGTAGATCAGATACCGGAGTCAATCATATAAGTCAAGTATATCAATAGAAATACCGAAGTTCTGCGATGAGCCAATGTTTGTGGCATTGAGGCCTATCTAATGCGGTGACAGCTTCGCTTGTGCGGTCACTTATCTCGCATTGCGGAGGAAAGAGTGGCAAAGCATATCCTCTACTCCGACCTGGAGGAGGGTAAGCGGAATCATGGCGGTCCCCTCCTCCGGTACAAGGATGTCCAAAAGCGACACATGAAGAGATGCAACATAGAGCCTTCTCATTGGGAACGTTTGGCAGCACAGCGGTCGGAATGGCGCAAGATGGTGAACAGCCATGTACGCTAGTTAGAGGTTCAGCGTAAAGCTGTCCTTGATACCAAACGAGACCAGGTAAAGGCTCGCCCACTTGCTACCATAACATATCATTATGTAAACGGCGTACTCACGTGCCCTCAGTGGACACGGAGTATCGCCACGAAGATTAGCTACATAAGCCTTCTTCGAGCGCACCAGCGCCATTTCTCAGACTAGGAGTCGAAGTGGTCGCCATGGCCGAAATCGGTTGGAACAATCATCATGAAAGTATAAACGATACCTATAACAAAACCCATTTTTTAAATTTTTGTCTGTCTGTCTGTTTGATCCGGGTAACCTCCAAAAAAGGTTAGACCGATTTTGACGATACTTTCACTGGTAGATAGTTGATGTTATAAGGAGTAACTTTGTCTATTTTTATTTTAGAAAAAGAATTAGGGTTCGGAGCAAATAAAAGAAACTGGTCATGGTGAATCAATTCGGGCGTTTAAATGGCTTACGCTGAGTTAACCATACGAGATATATCAAATTAATGTGTTGCATAATTGTAGCCCTTTAAAAAACCTACAAAAATGTAGCGAGAGTATATGTATATCTTCTAAGGAACACCCACAATAACCATTTTTGTCTTTAAAATAATCGAGAGCGGGAGGAGTAGATTCGAACGTGTGCTCAATCGATGGCATTCTGTAGTACATGTGAGTGAAGCCGCGGGCACAGCTAGTTCTTAATAAAAATAAAAGCATTTTATATATTTAATGTTTTCGGTACTGACAGTACAATTTCAATAAGTAGTGAGTGAACGCGACTATCCTCTCATGCGAATAATACTTTAAATTTATTTTTAAAACCAGTCTGTCTTGACTACCTATAAGTAAATTATCGTTCCACTTTAAATATTACGAGTAGGTCAATACTTCAAGAATTTTCAAACTTTAAACATCACATTCAGACCAAAACAATTTGCTTTAATTAGCCGGAAATAAAAATATGCCATAACCATTTGCAAAATCAATTTAATTTTCAATTCATTAAATCACTAGCTCCGATATTTGTATGTCCATTTAAACAAGACCTTTCTCTCCCCGCACTCACATATAGTTTTTGTATAGCGAGGGCTAATTCAATAGCGATGCTGATGTTAAGTTATAAAAGTCGACAATAAAAGTAACCCCATGTTAAATACAATGCTCGGTACAAGGGGCTGCCACCCTTATGTTAGTCCTGAGACCGTACGGAGAAAATGCTAGTGGTCCTGATCACTTGTTTGATAAATTCCCATAAATTAGCTGTCCGAGAACTGTAGCTGTATTAAAACTATATGAGTTTTATATTGCAACATAAATTATTTAGTTTCGATATTTCTGGAATTTCAAGTGATAAAAGACTTCAAAAGATAAACCAGAATAACCAGCCTGTGATGGTAATATTAATTTTTAATTACATAAAACATACACACGTTAATATATTACTTTACTATTTACTGTTTGACAATGTATAGTCGAGTTTTTGGCGCGATCTTGAAGTGACATGTTGTGGTTTTTATTTTTGATTCATTTATTTAGGTTTTTGACCCTATATTATGTAATATTGTAGGCGTTTTGCGTGATATAGTGTGGGTTTTGTATATAAGTGAAGTGGATTATAAATATAAACTAAGAGCATGCATTCTGGGATCCTACAAAAATTTCCTAGAAAGTTCTAATAAGGGAGCCACCATTTTTTTAGGATACTGAAATCGACATAATACAGGATTACACTTTATAATGGCAGTAATGGTCTTCATTAAAGCGGACTAGTTGTCAAGTTAGGTAAAATAAGAAGAACTCTTAGTCGTTGGAAGTTTTTTTTTATCATAGCACTACAAAGTTGCAACACAGTACCTATTTTTTTTATCATTGTACATTTTAGCGTTATGACCACAATCTCACCTGATCTTAAGTAACGATGTGGCCCAAGATGGTAGCACGCTAAGCATAGTGGAAGACTGGCTATCAATCGCTGCTGCCGGATCACACCAATTGATGTTTAACGACTCATTTTCGATTTGAGGGTGGTAGCTAGCCAGGCGGGTATTAGAAAAAAAAAGCTCTACCACCATGCTATGGTTTTATCGCCATGTTTTCCTGTACCGAAAGCTCAGGCTCATTGATTCGAACTCACGTCGATCGAGACGGATTCCGTACACGCTACCAACCGAGCCGTCATTGATGGTGAATACAGTGTAATCCAATATTATCGGCGATCACCGTGGGTTTTCAATCAATCGTCACTTGTCGATAAGACATGGCAAACTTCTTCTTCTTCCTAACTTGGCCTAGTCCTTGACGACCATTACTGCCATTATCAAGTGAATATAGTGTCCTGTTCTATGACGATTTCAGTATCCTAATAAGATGGTGGCCCCCTTGTTAGAATTTTATAAGAAGTTTTTGTGGGATCCCAAAATGCATGCTTTTAGTTTATATTTATAATCCACTTCACTTATGCACAAAAAACAAACTATATCATGAAAACGCTACCAATGTTAAATAACATAGGGTCAAAACCGAAGTAATTGAATTAAAAATAATAACCACAACATTTCACTTTGGACCTTAACTCCGAGGCATTGTAACTCTGAATTAGGTTGAACAGCTCTTCAGAACACTTGCCATGATACACGCTAAGAGAGGCAATGTTCATGCGCAGCTGAAGCGGCTCGATGAACTTAGTAACGTCTGCATCATTTACAATACGAACAGACCGTCTCTGCAACCTTTCCAGGGCATCGCAGAGGTGTTCCATACAAGGTAGAACTTGTGCAAGGCAGATAAAGCTATTCGGGTGCGAAAAACCGTCGCGCCCTGTTCAGGATTCAGAATCTCCGAGATGTGGCGGAGACGACACTCTCGATAAATTCCTTGGAGTTTGCTGCGAATATCCTTTATGTTACTAGCTATGCCTCACGGTGTCACTCGTGTTAAATTTATTCGACGAACTCTGCACTGCGCTGGCGCCCCCGCCTCATCCTTTGTCATCACTTTCCGTACTTGCCCAAATACTTGGCGTTCATGATTAGTGCTTCACTCTTTATATTCTAAGCGTGAAGTTATATAACCTATGTAGTTTAGGTATTGTATTAGTATTGTCTGTCAGGATGGGATATGCAATAGAAATATTTAAAAAAACGAAGATCGAACGTGACCAACATAATTGTAAAATTGACTAGGAAACTGGTTCTCTCGAATTTTTGTGTTTTTATAATAATATTTATTGAACAAAAATCTATTCCGTTTTAAAGGAATGTATTTGTATATTTATTATGTAATATGTTACATCATCATTATATTAATACGTGAAGCAAAAACTTTATACCCCTTTTTATGCGTATTGTGTGCACGGAAGACTGTGAGATTTGACATGGGTTAAAGTTTATATGGAGAAAGAGTGCACATAAAGCTAAAATTTATCTATACTATCTGTTACTAATATATTAAATTAAATAAATTCATACTGCGAATCCTAACACGACCAGTGCCATTGAACTTAGACCCCCCAAAATATTGACATTGTCACTCAATGAATAGTGACAACCAGTAATATATATAATATTCATTGTTTAGGTTAATACTGAAAATGTCAAACAGAAAATAGTCTATGATCAAAAAGTAGCTGGTCGAATTTCTATCATTGGGCATTGGGTGATCAAATCTCCACTGCACTGTCGTCGCATCACGTCTTCAACACACCTGTGTAGCCTATCGTAGTTCGCACATCTCATTCCTTTCTCCTAATGGCAGGACACGTAACAGAACAATTTAAATTATTGCTTTTTTATGTTTTTTCGTGTATGGTTATAATATTCAACTACATTATGTAACAGCGTGTTTTGTTCTTAATGCTTTCTTTTTTTCTTTCTTCCTTTCTCTCTTTCTTTCATACTTGCCTACAGTCTGCTAAATTATTGGACGTTTATGGTTATCTCTACTAAACGCACCAAAAGAAGTATAAATTCAAAAAGTTCCAAAAAAATCAGTCTAATAAAGTAAACCCCATTTCATCATACAAATCCATACAAAGAATTTTGTAAAAAAATATAGGTGGCATGGATGTACCTATATGTAATAAATCTATTACAGCCAACCTACGGGATTACGGGATAAGTAGAAGTACTTGAGACGAAACTACTTTAGACCTTGAACAATATGAGCAATATTGTGACATTATATCTATTATGAGATGATGTCATAAGTTCTGCTCTAGAAATTGTAAAGCAAAATGACTAATTTGTTTATTTAATACAATATTTATCACCATTAGTCAATCCGCAAATCTATATTTGTATTGTTTGGATGTAGTTTACTTGTTTCACTTTTTTTTCTACATAATATGGCAAATGCTTTATTATTGGTTTAATAATGCATAGAATTCGTTTCGTATTTTTATTATTACTTATAATTTATGATTTCAAAAAGTTTTTTTGACATTTCTTGAAGAATAACAAAAAATTTCCGTGTACAAAATTTGATAAAAAATAGGTGAAGCCATTATTAAGTTAAAGCCAGACATAAAGACACAAAAAAAAATATGCCATATTCGTCACTCGTATCGGCAATCACGAAATTTGAGAAAAATACATGTACAGACATAACTACTTTATGCTAAACTATATTTTATAATCGCATTTTTTTTACGATTTACGTAACGGCTGGTTTAGAAGAAAGTGTGACAGATACATTTAAAGTTATACACTGCCTTGTTTTAAATGACAGAAGGATGAAAGAATGTTAAAATACAATGCTTCCAAGTTCTATGGTAGTTCATGTCAGGCCCGACTGCAACTGACTTGTGCGAGTCAAATGGAATGTAAGAAGTATTTGAATCAGGCGCAGGTGTATGAAGGGATTAATGAATCCCAAGGAATCAAAAGTTGAAGACGAAGATTCCATCCTTTCTGCTTACTCTAGTAGCGGCTCGTCGTGATAACATAGATAATTGGATATTATTTTATTAGCTATTTACTGAAACAAATTTTGTTACCGGCTGTCGCTCGCCCGCTTTGCTAAATTTAACTTTTGCAATAATCGATAAAAGTATCCTATATCCCATTCCACGATATATAATAGGTAATCGACTTTTATACCAATTTTAATTAGAATGCAGTCGTTCGAGCGTGATTGGACAAACATTCAAAAACGTATTTTTACAAACAATATTTTGTAAACAATATTTCGTGTCGTTTTGATATCATAATCAAAATCAAAATATTTTTTGTTCAGTTTAGGCACAAAGAAGGCACTTATGAATGTGTATACACTACCACCGGTTCGGAAAACATCCCAATCATAGAGAAGAACATGCAGGAAACTTGATCGGGTTTATCAACATCTTTTTTTACTTTATTTTTACCGTATTAAACTATATACAGTTATTATCATTTTCATTAGATGTACAGAGAGGGAATCACATCCAGAAATCACCATCATTCACGTAATCAGGTACCCTATAAATACCCTTTCGACAATATAACTTGCTTATTATTATTATGGTTCTTAAGCTTATTATCCGTCGAATCGGTAATGTGCTTAGGAAGTTTATTATAGAATCTAACACAATTACCTAAAAAACCTTTTATTTGTTTAACTAAGTTTAAAAATGGAATGACTACTTTATATTTATTTCTAGTTTTGAAATTGCTGTTTGTAATAAAGTGAAAGAAAGTAAGTTCAAAATTATCTACTTTTTTCCGAACATACATTATATTTTCCAAGATGTATTAGGAAGGCAAAGTTAACATACTATATTCCTGAAACTTATTCATCAATGATTCGCGTGTTCCCGTTTTGTAATACAAATATGGTATCTACCTCAGCTGCTGAACCCCAAAGTAAAATACCAAAGGACATTAAGCTGTGGAAGTAAGTGAAGTAGACCAGCCTAGCAGTAGCAATATCAATTAACTGCAGAATCTTAACGCACTGCGTACGAAGCGAAGCTTGATTTCCCTACCGAGGTTTTAATGTGAGGACCCCATTGTAATTTTGCATCTAGTGTGATGCCTAACAATACAGTATTACCTATCAACAAAGCCTACTAAGTTCTCGTCTATCTTAATATTACTCACAACACGATGGACATTGGGTAAGGCAAATCTGATACATTTTGTTTTATTTGCATTTAACAATAGATTATTTAAAGCAAACCATTCTTATATTTTAACTAAAGTATTATTACATGCCTAACCTCTAAATCTTTTCTTTTCACTTGAAATATAAGTGAAGTATCGTCTGCAAAAATAACAGTGTTAGCACAGTTCTTAATCATTAAGGATAGATAATTAAATTATGCATAGTAAAAACAAAAACGGTTCAAATATCAAACCCTGTGGGATCCCGATTTTAGCCGCAGATTCCGAAGAGATTGCCACATTAAGACCCTTACTTTTAGACAGTGATCTGTTAATTATAACACTAGAAAATCGAGAGAATCTAGTTAGTATAAGGTATAAGTTAGTATAAGTTATCTAGTCACATGGAATATATTTGCCATGACAACACAAATTGTTGCATTTCAAGTGAACAAAACGTATACTGGGAACAATTATATTGCTACTACGCATATATTGCCCGTAGTATCGTGTAAGTAAACAAAATATTAACCTTGATCAAACAAACCGAGATATCATAGCGACTGACCGACACGTCACGTCTCACTGGCGCGCGGCGCGGCGCGTAGTGACTCGATAGATTTTCGCACAAAGAATTAGCACTGTCCGACAGCTTGGTGACGTGATGTTTTTTTTTCAGACTAACATGAATACAGTAAAGATGCTAAGGGCGAAGTGCGATATAACCTTTACATCTGGGCCCCTATTTTTTTAATGTTTGAAGTTATACTTCTTTTGACGTGTTTAGTAGAGGATAAAAATTTATTGAGCGCATCATGTGACGGAAGTGCAACATAATAAACTTAGCCATAAATGATAGTAAATAAACTGTATTCATTTTACTGACTTTATTTAAAATCGTGTAAAAATAATTTTAAAACAAGTCAGCAAAATTAATGTACATTGTTATCATTCATGGCTAACTTTAAATTTTTTTTAGTTGGTACGCTGGTTAAAATGTTTCTTGTTATTTTCGTTTCGTTACTACAAAGAAGTAGATATAACTTTTTACGTGCGTAGGTACGTTACACAATCTTTTTTAATCGTACCACTACCATTTAACGGTTCTGTACCTGACGGTAGCGAATACTAAGGAATCTAAAACCAATCGCCAGTCGCCGATCATGACAGCCTGCTGCGATGTCTCTTCACGTTATGTTTGAAGGACCTCATGTTGTAGGAAAAAGGGAACAGCCGTAAGACAATTACAAAGCTATTCGTCACGAAATACTTCTTATTGCAGTTTTTAAAACATTTTTACAGATTTCATAGTATAAAGATATCAATTGTTCAAAGTACTTGTTCACGCCAGACACCACAAAGTGATTCATTTGTTTTGAGTTATCAAAACTAAGAAAACAAAAATAAATGAAAATCAAGTTTTTAAATTAAGAAACACAGCTAGATAATACTAGCTGTGCCCGTGGCTTCGCTCACGTGGACTACAGAATGCCCGTGCGAATCTTGCTCCCCCGCTTCCGGCTATTTTAAAGACAAAAATGCTTATTGTGAGTGTTTCTTAGAAGATAGATACTCTGCCGGACTTTTTTATAGGTCTTCTAAATGCCTATATTTATGTATTACATTAATATGCTATTTTTCTTATAGTTTACACAGCATAAGCCATTTAAGTGCCTGAATTCCTTTATCAAGACCAGTATTTTTTTATTTGTGCGGAACCCTAATTCTTTTACTAAAATAAAAGTAGCCTAAGCTACTCCGTATATCATCAGCTATCTATCAGTGAAAGTCCCATTAAAATCGGCCCAACCGTTTCGGAGATTACTTGGAATAAACAGACAGACAGACAGACAGAAATACAGACAGACAAAAATTTTAAAAATGGGCTTTTTGTTATAGATATCGTATATAATTTAATATTTATTTAGTAAAAAACTGTTATTTTGACATTACAAACAGACACTTCAATTTTATTAATTGTATAGATATAGATAGATAGATATAATAAGATAGATAAATAAATAAGCTAGATAAATTTTCTTTTTATACTTAGGTTTTCAATTTTGTTGCTTTTTAAAGCGTTATATATGCTCTTGTATAAGATTTTACTTAATTAGCCATAACCATATTGGTTTAACTGAATTTTAAAACGGTTATCCCCAACTTATTGAGCTGAAATTTTGCATACACGTTTAATTTGCAATGCAATGCATGGTTAGCTAAGTGACGTCATTCTAAATCCAAGATGACGGACCCCCATGATATGGGTATCAATTGAATAGGTTTGCTGAGAACAATGCAAAAAAATATAAATTAAAAAACTTTTTAAAAACAAGCTTTTCCTACAATCCAATAATCTTAAAACCTTGTGGACAAATAAATAAAGTGAGAAAGGAGAATTAAAAAAAAATTGCGCATTAGAAGCTTATAAATTAATGATAAATTGAATAAAAAGCAGTTTTTAACAATTTTTTATAGGTTTGAATATAAACGTGTATATTGAAACCATTGATCTTATAATCTCTGCAAGTATGAGATCGATTTCGAAAGATTTCGATGCTATAGCTAAAGAATTTTACGTTTGTTGATATAAGGTTTATTTTCCGCCGGATCATTGCTTAGCTTCTTACGTAATCGTTATAAACAGGAGCTAAATAAGGGTGAACGGCAAATGGTACGAATAGTAGGCTATCAATGGAATCGACAAGGGGAAAGGAGAAACAACAGGGGATAGATGTTTGCAAGCGAAAAGAGTATTGGTTAGCACGTGTGTGATCCATTATAGAATTTAATAATAATCTTTATTAGAGAACAATCCAAATACACGAAAATTACATCCTTTCTTCCATTCTGAGTGTAGCTGTTGGCCTTCAGGGCCTTTATAGATTCACTAGACTTTGTGGCCTTTGATTATAAATACACGTCGTGGCGAGCGATGAAGCCGCTCAACTGAAATGGCAATAAGCGCAAGGGTGCCAAAGTGACCCAACATCGGCTTGGGCTGTTGCCGTAAACGCATTTCCATTAATTGAACGTAACTATCTAAACATATTAAATAATTATATAAATCATACATAATATTATGTTATGTTTTTATAATTATTGTTTTTCTACTACATATTGAAAACTTCTTTAACTACCTACTTTCACTGTTTTAAAATGTAATACTTCTTTGGCGTAACACAACAAAAATAGCTTCAAAAATTGTAAACAGCTTGCCAACAGCATGAAAAGTTTTCACAGTTTTTTATGACTTAAAAATAATTTAATCAAAAGGAAAGATCGTTTTAGGCATTGTTAATATAATAATAGATTTTTTTTAAATACCTTGTCAAAAAAAGGTTATTAAAGTCGTGATGATCGGGTAGTTTAGACCGGCGGAATATCGATTTAATGTCCGCAGGTTCCAAGCCAACGAATGTTTCAGAATTCGCGCACATTTACTCATTCAAATTAGTAACACTATCGGCTGACGGTGAAGGATAACCTTATGAGGAAACCTGAATGTTTGAGAAATATTCAAGTACCACTGTATGTGAGAAAAATATAGAAATGTTGATTTCTCGATGTTTGAAATCGCCAATACGTTGTGAGCTAGCCTCGTGATTAAGTTCGTATCTTCCTTTAGGAAAAGGCTTTACCTTAGCAGTGTAACACTTAAGGCTGATGTTATTATTTATTACTAGCTGTGCCCGTGGCTTCGCTCACGTGGACTGCAGAATGCCCGCACGAAACTTGCTCTCCGCTCCCGGCTATTTTAAAGACAAAAATGCTTATTCTGGGTGTTCCTTAGAAGATAGATGTATACTCTCGCGGATTTTTTGTAGGTTTTTTGGTGTCTAAGATTATGTAGTAAATTAATGTGCTTTATCTCTTATGGTATACTCAGCATATGCCATTAAAGCACTCGAATTGATTCACCATGACCAGTTTTTTTTATTTGTTCGGAACCCTAATTCTTTTTTAAAAATAAAAGTAGCCTAAGTTACTGCATTTATCATCAGCTATCTATCGGTGGACGTACCGTCAAAATCGGTCCAACTGTTTTGGAGATTACCCGGAACAAACAGACAGACAGACTGACAAAAATTAAAAACAATTAGCTTTTTGTTATGAGTATCGTATATACTTTCATATGCGTTTAGTAAAAAACTGTTATTTTGACATTACAAACAGGCACTTCAATTTTATAGATTAGGTTCGAACTAGGCATGTACTTAACGTATCTACCTACCAACGAATTCTTCGGAAATCGCGGAAATCTTAGTATATTAAGTGACCAATTCTTGTATATAAATATGTAATTGGTTTCACCGAAAGGGCTCCAACAATTTGGATGAAACTATGTATGTAGATAATGTTTTACATTCCAAGTATACCTAGATAGGTGTTTTTTTTTAAAACTACGAGCAAAGCTCGGTCGCCAGATATTATATAAATATGGGCGACACAATTTCACACATCTCAAATTCGGTGAAGCTGTAAAAGCCGCAGCGGCTTCAGGGCCCCTAAGGATAACAGTGTAGACAGATCTAAAAAAAATAATTTCACACACCGCCAATTAATTCCAAACTAAGCAAAGCTTGTATTATGGTAACTAAACACCTTATATGCATACTTCTTCTTCTTCCTGCCCTTATCCCATACTAGATGGGGTCAGCACAGCACGTCTTCTTTCACACAGTTCATCCAAGTCTTTTTAGGGCGCCCTCTTCTCGCATTACCGCTAACTATCATCTTATATACATATATACAAGTATATATAGATAGATATTTAAGACGCAGGCACAAAATTGAGTTATGCTCACCACACAAATGTCAGTCGTATGCGGGGATCGAACCCACAACGGTTTAATATAGTAGGGCTTGCTACTGCGCCACGGGATTGCTAATGCTTACATTTATTTAATTTTCTCAACGTTTAAAGTTGCCAATATGTCGTGGGCTGGCGTTTCAACCGAATATGTTCGACATAAATGACTTAATCAAACAATGCCCTTCGGTCAGTGTATCACGAGACGTTTTTAACACGTAAATAGTTCAAGTATATCGCGTCGATCGAGTTAATGTTTATTACGAACTACTAAGACTCGTTGCTTACGCAATCGCTTGACTGTGAAATCCGATGAGAAAGTGACCGCCAGCCCGATTCCGTTATAAAATGATGCTCGAAACGTTACTGAAATACGGTACACTTGTAAGAGTTGTTTCAAAAAATAAAAATACATGTGAACAGTTCACACGAAGTAGAAGTTAAACCTTCAGAAAATATTAAAAATATATATGCTACAAAATGTCTTTTTAAAAATCCTGAATCATGCAGTAGTGTATACAAGTCTGGTCGTCACACCGCTAGGCTATTTCGACGAACATTTCGAGTCGTGAAAACCAGGACTTTCATTAAACCGTGTATAATATATTCTATCTCATTCTCTCGCAGACTTAATTCTATAGATGTATGTGATTGTCTCTTTTTAGAAGCTAAAGCTAAAGATTAGAAGTTTTCAATTCAAAAATTGAGTGATGGTTTGCTCATCATTAGGGTTTTGTTCCCAGAAAAGGAACCCGCTTCTAAGCTTGCACTGTCCTTAGGGTTGCCAAGCATACTTTATAATAACGTTACTTTTTTACTTTTCGATAAATATACTTTATACTTACTCATAAAAATAAAGTATGCAAAAATTCTTTATTACCAATATTTACTGTGATGTGTAAAACGAACAACAAACAAAAAGTCTGATCGACAAACAAATCGCCAATAAATGCAATAAGAAACGAGTTGTTTTAAATATAATTAAATCTAAATTTCAATTATAAAACTGGCTTTGAAACTTTCAAAGACATCAAAAATTGTAAGCGTGTGATTTATTAGTGTACATACCACAATATGATTTTATTCCCTTAGAAATTAGAAAAATCTTTTTTCTTTCTTCGAAATACTTCTTCGTACACAAATATTTTGATACATTATTTTTCTCAAGAAAAGATGGCAACCCTCAGTTTGCCCTACATTTAAAGGGCTGTGAAAACGTGAATTTATTTCGGTTTAACGTAGTATTTATACAAGCAAACCGACAACAATTTCGATAAAATTAAGATAAGATATCCTGGAGCTGTTTAGATCTGTTGGATTCGTCTCGATAAGTACTTCTAGTCCTAGGTCCTAAACGGGGGCCTAACCTATAGTGTAGTGTAGTATAGTACACTAAACAATAGTTATCAACTATTAACAATCTTGCAAGTCAATATTCAATTATACGAATTAATGTGATTTTTTTAAATAGTATAATTATAGTTCAAAAGTCACTATTAAGTTGTAAATTAATTCCTTACTTTGTAGTTCTAAAACCACACCGATATAAAACATAGGATTTGTTATGGATTCGTTCTAGGAAATTGAAGAAGGGTACAACAATTGTATCCTACTGGATTGCGACCACCATTCACCAGGTGTGAGATCCTCCGTGGTGGCACACATAGACGTGTCGCGTTCCGGATTCAGCCGCTATACATCTAGGTTAATCGAGGAGGGAAGGAATCTTTACACGACTGGTTCTCTTCCACCATACACATTGTTATAAACACATCAAAATTACACTGGTTTGCTGTTTGTACTTTAGTTTGTTGGTGTACTGTGCTTACACGAATAGCGCCGCAACTATAGCGTGCAACTTATATTTAAAAACAGTTTAAGACGTCAAGGTAAATCCGTTTTACTTCAATCCTCTTACTGAATTAATTATTAAATTTAAACATTTTTTGAAATATAATAATTGAAGTCTCTTGGACTGCGGTTTGTCTTCCGATATCTACCTGGCATTTAACAGGAGACATCAATACCGAATAAGAATTCTGCCTGCCTGTTAGTTATTTCAAGTAATGACAGAAATTTAAGAGTCAGATGACGGTCTCTTTTTAATTCTTGGTAAAATATATTAATTTACAATACATACATGTTACAATACCTTCACAATGCCTCTCTTAAGGTTGGTCTCAAGATGAACATGTCCAAGACAATGGTTATGACGAAAGTTCTAGATGCGCTGTGTGATTTATGGAAGTTTGGCACTAGAAAGAGTCTATCATTATATTTATCTCAGGCATTTGTTTATCTTTTGGCAGAGAGCATCGACACAAGGAAATCAAAAGACATGTTCAGTTAAGATGCTCTGCTTTCGACAAACTGGATGACGTCTTCCGAAATCGAAAAGAGCCACAATGTTTGTAGACCCGCCTTTTTAATCAATGTGTCGTGCCGACTATGAAGTATGTTGCAGAAACATGGACGTTCACTAAGGAAATTGTGCACAATATAAGGGTCGCACAACTAGTCATGGAGCGCATCTGGTTTTTCAGGTCATCAACAAAAGTAGCAAACATATATACGACCCGTTTGATTGTAAGCGGCTACCGTAGCCTATGAACGCTTGTAATACCATAGGTATCACTAACACGTTGCTGGCCTTGAACCCACATGCCCCAAAGAGCTCTGGAAACCCTACTGAATACTTTTGGGCACATTGCGTTTTTGATGCACTCTTAGTTAGTTTTTACCACAGCTCTTTCATTCTGTGTTTAGAAAATAACACCACAGTGTAAAAAAATCGGTCATAAACAATATTTTTTTTACGTTACGAGAGCAAACTTGTATAAACAAAGTATAAAATTCATAATATTATATTGTATACAATACATAACTTGAGCAAACAAAATATAAAAAGTAAAGAGTAAGAAAGTTTTTAAATTTTTTTTTTTTGTTATTGCCAAATCTTTGTAATTTGGACATACGCCCTTTGTTGCGGAAACAGTCGAATTCATGTCCTTAAATTTTCCAACGTTTCCGACGCGTGATGCCGCGTGATAAAGTTTATTTTGCGGGTGCTTGCATAGTATATATACACTGTATGAAATTAACAGTAAATATAACATTTCCGTATATAAATTCAAGACGCAATTAAAAATAAACTTTTTTCAAATTTATTTCTAAATTGACAATAAAAGAGCTCCTTTCGTGCCAAAATTCAAAATTGTAGGCCCTCTGTAATTGCCCCTTGTCGGTCAGTGAGTGGGCCTTTTATTATGAAAGGTGGTATCTCTTTACTGGTGGACTTTAAAGTAAATTAAACAAAACATGGACTAGGAGTACCTGATTGAAGCTTGGTAACGAATTTTTTGAATTTACATAATCAAGTATACCGTGACGCCTTCAAAACGATTTGTATCTATAAAAACACAGATATATGAAGTTTTCATGATACATTATTATGCAACGATTTAATTGGTACGATAATGGCAAAGATCGATTGGCTACATAGTGACGTAATTTGGCGCGGGACGTAACAGCGAAGCCACCTCGCAGCTTTGATGTTACCAAAAAATCAAAACTTGTTACTTACTAAATACTTAGCAATGTTAGGAAAACACTTTTAGTCTGTACTGTAGTTAAAAATGGCATTGGTTTAATAATCAATTTAGTGGTGTAAGGTCGGGTCGATTCATCTGAAACACGTGGAAGTCGTTTTAGATCAACTAAATTTATAGATAGTCAAGTAAAGAGTCGCCTAATTTGTCACGGGTTGCTTATTGGTTTTGATGATTGATACTATGTTATATGTAAGTTTGTTGTTTTTTTTTTACATTATATGTTATATTTGCAGTTGTTATTATTTTTGTAGATGTCCAGAGAGGGAGTCACTTCCAGCAATGATGCCGCGCCGTAGTTGATAACGTATCGGCGATTTGAAAAGCCGTGAAAACAGAATTTCTGTGTTATTTGTATTTATTCCCATACATGGTGACTTCCAAAATATTTCTCAGGCCTTCAGATTTCCTCGCGATTCTTTTCTGTCAGCTGATAGTGCTAATGTACATAATTTATCTACTATGATTATGAACCATACTGTTCTACTATGATGTCTACATACAAAAATAGTTGTAAGATATCTAAAAAAAAGAAAAATGTCCCACATACTCTATTAACGTGTGTTTGTGTAATTACTTAATTAGGTCTTTTTATGCTTATGCTAACGTAGATTACAGTAGGCTTGGCTAGATGGAGCCACGATCTTCATAAAATGGCCGGGTGGATGCGCAAAGCCGAGGGTTGAGTACAGTGGCGCGCCCTATGAAAACCCTATGTTCAACAGGGGGTTGCTACACGATAATGAGCTATGCAATAATCGTTCAAGTTGAATTAATTATCTATATATTCATTTAGTTGAATAATATTTAATAATACTTTTTAGACCTTTATAAAAATTAATATTTTCCAGCACATAGGTTGTAGTTGCTACCAATCGGTAAACGTCGCTTATAAATATAAATATCATCCTATTTTGAATGATATTACTATTAATAACCAAAAGGGCAAAGATTGAACTTAAGCAATATTAGAGAATTTTTGATCTAAAACATCTAATGCCGGGGGGGGGGGGGGGGGGGTTAAACCTACTGTTAGCATCGCCACGTTATCTAACACCACCTATAAGATAGTATTAAACAACAAACATGTAATACAGTGTGGTGACGTGTCGCCATACGGTTAAATAAACAATCATCTTTTATTTAAAAATAAATCCTAACATTTTATTTTTGATTATACCATAATATTTCCTTTTATACACTATCCTTTACCGCAGGAATGCAACGCAAAGCTTTTTGGCTGCGATAATCTGGCCAATCCATCGTTGGTGACCGCTGTCTTGTAATCTTACTAATATAATAAATGTGAAAGTGTGTATGTTTGGATGTTTGTTACTCAATTACGCAAAAACGGCTGAACGGATTTGAATTAAATTTAGCACACAGATAGTCTATGATCTAGAATAATACATAGGGTACTTTTTATCAAGCTAACAGTTATAGCTTAACCAGTATTATCCCACAAATATAATAAATGTACAAGTTTGTATGTTTTTACTCAATCACGCAAAAAATACTGAACGGTTTCGGATAAAATTTAGCACTCAGATTGTCCATAACCTAAATTAACAACTAAGGCACCTACTTTTAATTCTGATAAATGTCAGATTTTAACCAGTATTATACTACAAATATAATAAATGTGTAAGTTTGTATGTTTCTTACTCAATCACGCAAAAACGGCTCAACCGTTTCAGATGAAATTTAGCACAGAGATAATCTATAAACCTAAATTAACACATAAGGTAAAAGTCCCGATAAAATTTATAATCATAGTCATAACATATATATGTTTGTTATTCAATAACGCAAAAACGGCTGAATGGATTTAGATGAAATTTGTCACACAGATAATATATTGACAATATTGATTTGACAAAAACTATTTGTTTCCGTACTTTTCCCTCTCAACCCCTCACCCTACCCTGCCCCTTCACATAATTTAATAATGTGAAATTTAATCAAAAGTCTACCCTTTTTATTTTTGAACGATTTTTGTATTGTCTACGTAAACAAAACCTACACCTAACCTAAACCTAAACCTATTCCGTTGTAGTAAAATTGTTTACGGTATATTTGTACTGTGATTATAAGGCACGAGCCAAACTAGCGAAGCGAGCGGGCTGTGGCAGCTGCCGGCGAGTACTCGAAATAAAATAATTATTATTTGAAAATTCATAAACAACTGATAAAAAATAAAATGAAAATATTTTTTTCAATCTATTTGTTTCCACACTTTTTTCTTCACAGGGAAATTATCTCTCACTCTCCCCCATGATTTCACATCATCAAATTCAGCGGCATGTTATTAAAAGTACAATCTCTCTTAATTTTTGAACGATTATTGTATTGTTTACGTCAATTAAACATAATTTAAATCATAAACCTAAACTTTAACCCAAACCTTAACCTAAACCTAAATACATACCTAAACGCAAACCTAAACCCAAACGTAAACCTAAACCCAAACCCAACCCCAAACAAACCCAGACCTAAATCCATACCTAAACCCAAACCTAAACCCAAACCTAAATCCAAACCTAAACTCAAACCTAAACCCAATCCTAAATCCAAACCTAAACCTAAACTCAAACCCAAACCAGAACCCAAACCTAACCTCAAACTTAAACCCAAACCTAAATCCATATCTAAACCCAAACCGAAATCCATACCTAAACCCAAACCTAAACCCAATCCTAAACCCAAACCTAAACCCAAACCTAAATCCATACCTAAACCCAAACCTAAACCCAATCCTAAACCTAAACCCAAACCTAAACCCAAACCCAAACCAAAACCCATACCTAAACCCAAACGTAAATCCATACCCAAACCAAAACCCAAACCTAACCCTAAACTTAAACCCAAACCTAAACCCAAACATAAACCCATACCCAAAACAAAACCCAAACCTAAACCTAAACTTAAACCCAAACATAAACCCAAACCTAAACCCAAACCTAAATCCATACCTAAACCCAAACCTAAACCCAAACCTAAACCAAAATCGAAATCTAAACCTACACAAGGCACGCCAACTGGTTTGTTGATTAATTGATATTGATATACTTACCTATTGTAAATTATCTGGATTATAAAGTTTTGCTAAGAGTGAATTCTTTCATTGTGTTATCCCACATGTGGTGACCCCGACTGGATATGATCACGCAACCTTCTGACTTTTTGACAAAATTCATACCATTTGTAATGAATGTAGGTAAAGAGATTCATTGGATCATGGAGAAGGACATAGACTACCTTAAGTAAACTTTATGAAAGAAATGACGTAATGAAATAGAGGATGAAAGTTCTTATGAAGAACCCATATTGTCTCAAATTAAGAAGGTGAAAATTCATATTTATGCTTTTGGTAAGAAATAACGTTTGGTTTCACGTTTTTCAAAAATCCTTCTTACAAGCCGGTACATTAAGAGTGATTTTAATATTTTTCGAAGTTTTATTGGGACGGTTAATTTATTCGATTCATATTGTCATATAATTACAATACCATACACACAATGATAAACCCATCTATGATTTTCTTTAGGTCTATCGTGTTCCGAGATTAGCCGGTGTATATGCAGTAATACGCAGGCGAAGTCGTGAGTACCAGCTAGTGTAAAATATTTGGGCGACTGTGCTTTGCTCGGTATTAATAAAATAAACACATATATACTTTAACTTGAAACGTAAAACATTATCTAAATACGAAATTCATCCAAACCGTTGGAGCCATTTTCGAGAAACCAATTACATATAAGTCACTTAATATATAAGTAACAAATAAAGGCCACTTTCCGTACTACTATTAAAAAACTATGACCGAAATGTGTCAAGAGCATCGTCATTAGGCACCAACATTTTAATACCAATGACGTAGGTATTTAGTAATCAGTTGTGACTATCTAGATGCTCACGTTGTCCGTGTTCAGTTGATAGTAACTGGTATGTTAATTATAACATATTCCACAAATAATTGAAGCCGTCCATTATTATCTCCAAAGTATTTGTGTATGAAATTTAAATGAGGTTGTGTAAATTAGTTTTAGTAAATTCTAGCTATTAGAACATAAGCTACCTAGCCATTAGACTTAATTAAATACTTTAATAACTTTTTTACTCAATGAAGTCTAAAGATATCATGATATTCTTTTCGTTTTGATAAGGACCAAATAAGTATTTAAGGAGTAAAGCATTTTTTTAAATCAGAATCAAATTTGTAGTTTTCGCGTGATGCGTGCACAACGCCAAACCTCAATCATTTTATTTATATAGATTTATGACAAAAAACAATAAAAAAATGTTGACTTTGTTTCGTTAAAATTGTACCTCATCAATATTTAAAGATATTTCATCTTAAATTTTAAGGCAGGCTTAAGTATATCAATTGCAGAAACTGCCTAATTTTAGTACAGAACAAGGTTAGAAACTTTCTCTTACCTGAGATTAAATAATCACAATGCTAAATTATTCATCGAACAATTAGTTTACAAATTTCGAAGACGGTCAGCTCATAATGACAAAAACCAAAATAATTAATTAGATACAAACCACAATTTACCTTTTTGAAGTTATACATTTTTAGCGCGTTTAGTAGATTGTGTAGAACTGTGGCATTAATCGTCTGCTTGCTGCAAGAACTCATTAACTGCAAAAAATATATTCACGTTAAATAATGACTTTTAAGGAACTACAATTTCTAAAATCTCAATTATCGTATTTACATTTATCAAATTTAAAAAGCTAGAAATTAGTGACTTATTGCATAATATAAAGTCAATCAAAATAAATTCATATGTGGTTTAAATTACTGTAGGTAGGTACTTGAGGAATTTTTTCAGAGAGTTCTTGCAGTAAGCTGACGCGATGAAGTTAGCCATCAATGTTAATTAATTAATGTGAATACAATTTATTGACTATATTTTAAATTTATTCTGTAAAAATGAATATACACCGTAAAATTAATTCTATTTATTAGGAAAATTTTGATTTTTTGTTTGTCATCAAAACCTATTGGACCGATATAAAATTCTTTCATATAAAGCTACAGTATCAGCGAGTAACATAGGCTATATTATAATTTTAAGAACTAATTTATTCCTCATAAAAATTACGATAGTTTTACACAAAGTATAAAAAATTTCCTACACGGGTGCGTTGGCGATGATTGTCGTATAAAATTAACACGCGTGAAACCGTGGGGCACAGCTAGTACACAATAAAAAAATCGGTAAAGTGAATTCACATTGATAGAAAACTTGACGCGGATAAAATTTGTAGAACTATTTTTGCTTTGTTTAACGTCAAAAAAGTATAACTGATGTTAAACATAGTACAATTCATAAACAACGACGACCACCGGGAGATCGACTGTCCATCGACGGTCATCGCCGGCATCCTCACCGGCAGTCGTCGATATTTGTCGACGGTTTCGGTGTGTACAGCGCTTTAGGATAACGCTGAATAAAACCATTAATTCCCGAAAGCGTGGGCAACAAGCGCGCCAAAGTGACCGGGCCTCGGCTTAGGCTATTGCCGCGATTGCAAAGAACGTTCGTGTAATAAATCTTATTAACTTCATCACTACAACAAGCAAACCAACAGGACCAACATGTTCCCCCTAACTGCGAGTGCTATGCGTTTTTTTTCTATATCATTATTTATCATCTTTCAAGTCGGTGGTGCTAATGTGACCAAGATATTTAAAATTGTATTGATGGTAATTAAATTTATTCTAATTGATCAAATAAATGAAATAATAAAGTATAAAATACATTATCCTGTATTTAATTTTTAAATTTTTTGTCATTTTAGTTTCTTCTTTACTCGAAACAATTGTTGGAAACCCTGAAATCATCCCCCCGTTTTCAACTTTTTCAGATGAAGTTTCAAATGGAGCATTTCAAAAAAGCTTTGGTAAGCTTCATCTGTTATTACTTTGAAATTCGTATTAAAAACCTTTTTATTTTAAAATGGTAAAAAGGGGGCAAACGGGCAGGTGTTGCAAAGGGCTCGCAGAAGCGTTGCTGGCCTGTAATAAATGTTAGTACTACTCCGCTCGCGGGATCTACAAAATATGCTTATCGTGGATTGTCCAACCGTTTTACTCGGAACAAACAAACAGACAGACAGACAAAATTATTACACCCATTTTTTTAATTTTTGTCTGTCTGTTTGTTCTGGGTAATCTCCGAAACGGTTGAATCGATTTTCACGGGATTTTCACTGGTAGATAGCTGATATTATAAGGAGTAACTTAGGCTACTTTTATTTTAGAAAAAGAATTAGGGTCCCGCGCGTATATTAAAAACTGGTCATGGTTAATCAATTCGGGTGCATAAATGGCTTACGTTAAGTAAACCATAAGCCATATATCAAATTAATGTAAGTAGTACATAATTATAGACTTTAAAAATACCTAAAAAACAGCGAGAGTATATGTCTATCTTCTAAGCAACACCCACAGTAGGCACTTTTGTCTTTAAATAACCGGGAGCGGGGAGATATTATAATTTGCACGGTATTCAAATCTGACTTGTAATTCGACAGATTACACTCCACATACACACAAACACAAAATTTGCATTCTCTATTTATAACAGTAATATTATATTATAGATAATTTCAGAGAAAGAGCTGGACAAGAAGACTAAAAAAGAATCAGTTGTATTGAAGACGGTATGCTTTAATTCGGGTTTCCTAAATAAAACTTGGCAACGTTAACACGCATTTCAGATGGCTATACACTTATATTATAGCCTACTCGATCGTCGGAGACGAAGTACAGTGAAAATCCCTTTGGACATATCACGTATCAAAATAATAAAATTATCTATACCTTAAGATTATTAATCATTACGCTATAATAGGGTTGCCACCAGTATAATAAAATATTGTACGTTATTTCGAGCAATTATTTTACTCCTATATTTTTAATTCATTTTACGTTTATCATTCAAAAGCTAAAAAGATGATCGTAATTTAAGATAAATAGAAGGTTTAAGAGGTAAGCCTTACCTAAAAGATTTCGATACATCGTAATAACATATTTATTTCGATAGGGATTAATACCATGTATATGTATAAAAACAACTTCGCAAATAATTAATTATGTCCAAGTCCGGTGAAGCTGTAAAAGCCGCGGCGGCTTCAGGGCCCCTAAGGCTAAAAGTGTAGTCAGATCTAAAAAAAAATTTATTTTAAAACAAATTTTATTACCATAAAAAGGTTATATTGAGTAAACTTTAAAAGATAGCCATATGCTATGGCGGCCTTTTTTTTAGAACTTTTTTAAGAGAAACAATTCCGTCACATACTATTGTTGCGTAACTTTAACCATTCACGCAGTGGAAGCGCTCAAAAGGTATAAACTTCTCCTGTTTTTGCAACATTTTTCATTGATGCTCCGCTCCTATTGGTCGTAACGTGATGATATAGCCTATAGCCTTCCTCGATAAATGGGCTATCCAACATTTATTCCATTCGAACCAGTAGTTCCCGAGATTAGCGTGTTCAACCAAACAAACAAACTCTTCAGCTTTATAATATTAGTATACATAGAGCACACCGAAAGGTGAAATAATTCCTCCTTACAGAAAATCGCAGCCAAATAACCTTGTCTTGTGTTCCTGTGGTAGTCGGCGATGCGCCAGTGCTACATGGTGTTACAAGTGTTCACAGGTTACGGTAACCTTAGTTGTTAAAAAAAAAACAGGTGTAATATCTTTGTACAATGAGGAATCATAACAAAGTTTAGGCGATAATTAATGATGCTAAAAGGTTTTATTTTTTTATAGTGGTACAACGAAGTGATCGCACTGTGGCTGATTTTCAACACAGTAGAATTTAAAAAGAACGTAGACTATCGAGATATTGATGATCCACTGCCGGTCGTGCTGGCTGCTAACTGTTATGTAAAATAAAAACATTTATTTTCATGATATTGGTTTTGTATATATAATACTATATTATATCACATAGAATTCATAGTTACTATCAGGATAGTAGTTCGCTAAGGGAATACTTAAAAACACTATAGTTGCATCAGTTTCCCTTCATCAAAAAATCTAAAAATAGCAATCGAACTTACTTTCATTAAAATACAATGTTTACTATTTACGACGTTTGACTAATGCATTTCAAAACCAATTTGCTATTTTATTTACTTTTGCAATAATTACGAGCACCTACCTATCTTTCCATCATACCTAATTCTTTTTTAGAACACTTTACGTGTTCAATTAGTAACATTTTCCTTGATAGAATCTTCACTAACAAGAGTCTTGTATACGGTTCAATAGTTTTCGAATATGAATAAAAAGCTTTAGTTTCGTTTTTATCTTCCATATAGAAAATGCGTACCTACATTAAAATGTAAAATTAAAATTAAAATTGGTAGTAAGTATACGAAACGAAGTTTTTTAATTGAAAACGTATCAGAACTCGTACAAGATTGCTACATCGGTTAATATACTGTATAATTTTGCATTTTCTTTTAACTGTCCACATTTCTTTGTGAGACTTAATTCAACAAAAATGTATGTCAGTTGATTTATGACATATACTTACGCTAAGAACCCAGTAGTTTGCATATCTATACTACTATGACGAGGTAAAGTTTCAAAGAATCACGCGGAGTCACAGCTACATAGCAGTCCCCATCACGACACGAACAAATAAGCTCGCAAATTCTTTGCCGTAACTTGCAGAATATATGGAATAGTCTCCCAGCTAACGTATTCCCTCATTGCTATGACATTGGATCCATGAAACAAGGACTGAAGAAGCTTTTCGGCAGGCCGGCATGACATCAACGACTGCCGTTGAAATTTGTGTCACCGACGGTCGCCGTGTTTGTGGACTGTACCGTACTTACACTATCAGGTGGTGTACAATCATTTCACCAAGAGTAAGTATCAATGAATATCTCTGGGACTCAAGAACTGCTGATAATGTCATAAAAATTATTTCATTGATAGAAAAAAATCAAAATCAAGAAATTAAAAAATATCTTTATTCAATTTAGTCCCATATGAACGTCAAAACATTACTGCCGGTTCGGAAAATATCCCAGTCATCGAGAAAAACTGGTAAGAAACTCGATCGGGTTTACATTTTTTGTCCAACTATATAAAAGTGTTAATATAAAACAATATTAATAATTTAGTAAATGCACAGAGAGGGAATCACTTCCAGGCATCACTATCATTTACATAATGATCCACCCCACCATCCATCCACCTTTTGACAGTAAAACCCCCTTGACATGATCTTTGAACTTGTAGACCTAAGCTACGTCGAGATTAAGGGTTTTATAGCGTCCTAATCCTATACTACTAGTGCTAGCTAGCTAGCCCAGCTACTAATCCTATAATTACCCTTTTTCTGGGACTTCAATTCCTTTACCTTCAAAATGAAACAATTTGTACGCCATCTGTTGTACAAAATACAGAAAACTCGTGGGCGTCCGTAGAGCAATTTATTAAACTTTTATTGCGTTCAACTGAATAGTTTAGGACCCCTTATACAAGGTGTCCAGAAAGGGTATCGGGTATTTGTTTTCGCGCCATATTCGAAACGGGGCGTCTAAAGGGTGCGGGGAGGGGTTCGTGGCGTCCGCCATTTTGTGGAGTTTTAGTCACGATGGAACAGTACTCGGGGACGCATCGCGCATTTTGCGTACGAGCGTATTATCGTAATGGTGATTCAATAGTGACTGCTCAACGTCTCTATCGTGCGGAATATCGTACACGCCACGCGCCAAGTGACGATAGCATTAGGAAATGGATCAGGATGTTCGAGAATACAGGTGCGACAGTTAAAATTCAAAACTCTGGTCGTCCTCGTTCAGTTCGCGATGAAGAAACAATTGAAGAAGTTGAGGCGTCGGTTCGTCAAAATCCGTCTTTATCCATCCGAAAGCGAAGCCAAGCGTTGAACATCAAAAAATCGTCTTTACATTCGGTTTTTAAAGAAAGACTTACATCTAAAAGCCTATAAAATTCAATTGGTTCAAGAATTGAAGGATACGGACTATGCTAATCGACTGAATTTTGCGAACGAAATGCTGCAGCGATTTAACAACTTTAACAACATACTGTTCAGTGACGAAGCAAATTTTCACCTGAATGGTCATGTTAATAAGCAGAATTGTCGGTACTGGGCAGTGGAGAATCCGAGACGAAAGCATGAACGACCCCTGCATAGCCCAAAGGTCGTTGTTTGGGCCGCTATGTCTGCTAAAGGCATAATTGGTCCTTATTTTCATGAAGATCAACGAGGCCGAGCAATTAATGTGAATAGTGACCGTTATTGCGATATGTTGCGAAATTTTTTGGTCCCAGAGTTGCAGGAGTTTGCAGGTTTCAACTCATGAACGTGGTTCCAGCAAGATAGGGCCACTTGCCATACCTCAAATGACTCAATGGAAGTTGTTAACGAATTATACCCTAATAAAGTCATTTCGCGAAGGGGTAACATCAACTGGCCTCCCAGAAGCCCCGACCTTAGCTCGCTTGACTATTTTGCATGGGGATACCTTAAAAGTAAGGTTTATCAAAACAATCCGACGAATCTAACCCAGTTAAAGCAAAACATCAGGTCAGAAATGGCAGCAATATCGATAGCTGTGTCAACGTGTTATCGCCAATCTTCGTTTCCGTTTAGAAGAGTGCCAGCAACGTAACGGTCATCATTTGGATAACATCATCTTTTCCAAATAATTCTCCAATTCATATGCTAATAATAAACAATAAACTTTTTTATTGCATACAAATAATGTTTGTTTCATTGAACTTACAATTACCCGATACCCTTTCTGGACACCTTGTAGTACACAAATAAGTAAATAAATACTGTTTGATATATTATTTAAAGATAATTTCGTAATATAAATAAATCATACTAGGTCTAGTTTTTTTTACTCAAATAATAAACGTTTTCTAATATGCTCCACTATACTACTACTCCTTCCTACTACTACTCTTGTACTTATTGGAATAAAAGAAATTTAATACAATTTTAGATTTAATATTTATTAATGATCATCTCTTAGCCTAATACAGGAAACATTTATTTAATAATAGCAGCTAATCACAATGTTAAAATTATGATAACATTTACAAAAAAAAACCGCTTACATATAAACTCCGCTATCATTTCATTTCACAATTTTTAACTTGCCTCAAATACAATGCAGTCTTTTTGACCAAATTGTACTCATCAACGCTTATTATTAATTTAGCAGCTACAATCTTTCATTGGTCATATAAAGATATTTTTATAGTTTGCCGTATAAGTATTGAGATTTTTTAAACAAAATACATTTTAAATTAGCTAATACTTTAAAACATGACCACGAACCTGCATTACGAGTATTTTTTGTATCATTTTCAATTATTATATAAGTTCTTATTTTTAATACATCGTTTGTTGCATTTTATAGTCTCATCGAACAGTTTTCCTCAAATTCCTAATCAATCGTACCTACGTGACTCAAGCAAGCTAGAGGCTCGGTATAAAATTATTTATTAACTATGAATCTCACAGTCTCCGTAGAGAATATTCTAGAAGCCACGCCATGTTCGCTATTTTTATAAGTTATAATAATTGCCAGTTTCGCGTTCTCTTTAACGTGTCTGTATCAAACGTGGCTTGAAGAATGTAGTACAATGAAAAATCTACTTAATTACCATTAACTATGTGCGTTTATTCTTTAATTACTTTGTAAAATACATTTGGTTTTCTTACGATTTAGTTAACAGTTAATGAACAGAATATATTTAGCATGGTTTGTCGCCTCAATTCTCAAGTCTTTCTAGAATCCATACTCTCCAAATAAGGGAGACAGTTTTACATAGAAGCGCCTAATTTAGGTTTTTAATACAATAATAGATATTCAACATTACACACAAATCTTCCAATTAAAATAAAAAAAATTAGCTATGTTACAAATTGTTTTTAGAAATGTTTCTTTAATCTCGTTTAAAAGACTTCAAAATCCGGTTAATCCGTATAAAATGTTTAATAGGAAATAAATAATTTGTAAGCCATTTTTTTTACAAGCACAATGTTCAAATGATTGGAGAAACTAGCACAAATACGACACACACAGGCTAGGCTAATATCACAGGAGTGCTGGGAACGGTGCAGACACCCAAACCAACTCGCCGCCCCCACGTGCCACCTTTTCACTCCCCCCACAGCTTTCCGCTCACCTCCCAACGCCTACCAACAACCCCGCGCGCTTCCAGGTACCTATTTACTATTCAGAGAGGGGCGAAGCGAGCTACAACCGATATATATTTTGCGACAATTAAGATTCCAAAAGAAAATGAACCCAATCAAATTGATTGCTAATATAATATTATTGCACAATCATGTTTCATAAGTAATATACACAAATCCACTCATAAATGTTGTTTTAAAATCTGAATAATAAAATAAAGAAGAAAAAAACCTCGATTAAACAACGCTTAAAAGATGAACTATGAATATTAATTAATATTCTCGCCCTTATAAATTAACAATAACACAAAAGCTCTTTGTGATAAGCGTCAGTTTTTGTAAGCAAAACATAAATATCATAATGGTAACAAAACTTAAAAAATGTTGACGTAAGCTATAAGGTAACTTAAGAAAAAGGAAACTAAAACTTAAACCGATAATTATAGAATAAACCTCGACGCACAATAAAACTCAGCGTGTATGTGCAACGTGTGATCAAACATTTGAGCCAATAGATGTGATAAGCGTGTCACTGGCCACACATTCATTGAATCACTTGAATGATGACACACACGAATGTTTGTTAAAGAACCTAAAATCCCAATTACTAAACCGTAATTTCCAATGACTTTTCCTTTTATGTCAAAAACAATAAGTACAATAAATTGGTAGCGTATGACCTTTATTCTCATTGTCGTTAATTCAACATTCCCACTCAAAACCGGTTCAGTTAATGAAAAATAGATCTCACATAAGGCAGCGTAAAGTAATACCCACCTAGTATGTTATTAGTAAAGTATAACTAAATCGTGGAGATAGATATATCTTTATCTACGCAACCGTTCCCAGTCGTTTTGCACTATCATTTAATAACTAAGTAGGTAATTTAATTTACAGTACAATATAACAATAATTATCGCTTAAATTACATCTCCGATAAACTTCAAAACTTCTCTTGTATCTTTAGCACGTCAATACATACAAACTCAAGAGTTGGAACAAGTCCGAATCCTCCCTTTCGATAAAAATTAATCGTTGAACACTAATTGGACCGCGCCCGTCGGCAACGCCTGAGCAACTTTCACTAAAATAATAAACGACACGCTAACAAAGTAAGTACTACCTCTTAAACAAACAAAGAATTGGCTAAACGTCATCTGTCCGTTTTTGGGTAACGTAAAACACGATATAATAGTCCATCTCTGGTCGGGCCGGCTCGTCGGAGCGCGTCCCGGTGAACTCCGGTTCCGTTTCGCGACACGCGACGTCGCGGCCCGCAGCGCGGTATCGCGGTCAGCGACTTGCATTCGGAGCAGGCGAACGGCTCATTCGGCGCGTTCACATCACAGTGGAGTGTGGAGGTGCGCACTGCGGCGCGGTCATGAGTCGAGCACGGTCAACAGCCCCCCTGACAGCAACGGCATGTCCTGCCGAGGCATCTGTCGCGCCAGTTGCGCGCACCCTAAGTTAGCGTCGCCTAACTCGGGGATTGCGTCCAGGAGTGCCAAACACTCGTCTTCTACCGCACGCCTCGCCTTCTTACCCACCCAGGAGTCGTCGCATTCCTCTCTCGCGCGTCGTCTCCTTGCTTCCTTCTCCCTTCGCGCCTCTTCGCTTAAACGACAGTAAGTGTTGTTGATGCAGACCGACCTGCGCAGGTCGCGCGCTGGGTCCTCGATGTTCTCCAGTTTTTGTGAGCAGATCTCGATGACTCGCTTGCGCTCCTCGTTTGCGCGGAGGCGTGCTGAAATCATGGAGAGTTTCGGCCTGGTGGCTGGCTCGGTGCGCGACGGGCCGAACATGTCGTCCTCGAAAGCGTCGGCGATGTCGACTCCGCGCGCGCTCTCTCGCTCCTCTTGCGGCGTCATTCTGTAACAAATACACAGGCACATTAGCGTCTATTAGCGATTCGTAAATCTTTGTATCGGGTATAAAATTAGAACGACCGCAAAGTACTCGCTCGACTACTGAGAATTTATCAGGGCAAGTTGTAACTATTAATTATTTATTTAGTCATGTTTTATTAATATTAAATAGATTCAACGCAATCAATCAAGGAGACGTCCTAATTATTTCATAATAGCAAAGACTAGGTCAATCGGAGAACAATGCGTGGCCGACGCCGAACGGGCCGATCAGGTTCACAACTCGTTATAATCCATTCTCCGTTCGCAATAACATCAAAAGTAAGTTTATTAGTGTACGAGTACCGACCGACAATAAAGTGCGAGCAATAAAGCACCTTGAAAACATACTTTTCATAAACACCCACCTAAAAGATAAATCAGGGGAAATGATGAAGAATCCTGACATGAACATTATTGTCGATTCACAGTCACGTTATTAATTAAAATAGTTTCACCAATGTCACAAAGTTCATAGCACTAGTACGGTTCGCGCTCGAATTCGTCACTTTGTTCTCAGATGTTGTAAAATGTATAAAGGCATAAAGTGAAACAAAAATAAACGATATAGTTAGCGGCGTGCGCGCAACTCTGTGGACTCGCGCCGAATGACAACATACGTCGCTCTGTAGATAAGACATTGAAAAAGCCAATTGCGTCATATACGGCTACGTACGTGCGGAGAGGAAACGAATGACGTATACCGAACCGTCATTTTAAACGCTAGTGACCGACTAGTCGTGTCATTAAGCTACTAATCTGTTTACTTAGTAGACAGAAGAGGTAAGTACCCGTGCATTCGCAAAATCAATAAACGGTAATAAGGAAAATACTACACTTGTATAATTTTACATTCTTATATATCTCTAACAGTATATTTATTATACACACCGTACTTACTAATTGAATTGCAACTTTGCAACTGACTATTTTTTAACGAAGTTCTTTGACGTAGCTTGCGGTAGGAGTTGACTTGTAGAAATCGTAACGTAAGGAAAAAGCGCTAAACGCCTCCTCCATGTGATCTTCTGTTTCTTTCTATTTATTATATATGAGTGTTTGTGTGCGTGCAAGTATAGACATGCGACGCAAAATTGCAATACACTGCACTTCGGGCAATCAAGACACCCTCAGGATGGTCTCGCAAAATACGCGTGCGTTCAATAAGTCAATGGTTTAAACTTACATAGATGTGTTCACACGTTTTTCTGTTATTAGTATCCGTAATTTATGAGGAAGTTACTAATAATTATTACGCAAGTCACATTGGCTTCAAAATAATTGTATTGTAGTAAATTGTAATATGTAATGTTAGGTAAGGAAAAGCAAAACCTTCGGGGATAACAAGATTATAGGGAGGATACTTGAGAGTTAACAATGTGCTTCGACCTTTACAATTGGTTATAGTTCGAGCTACAAACGAAAGATCAACCTGTTACATAAGTGTTCTCATACAAATCATATTTCAGTTATGGAAAGAAATGTAGAGAAGTGCCTTGTTAAAAGCGAACTAATTTCGCTTGAACTAAGACAATCAAAGTGGTAGTCGTGTATTATCTAAATGCGTTATTTCTTTCCTTTCTCTTAAGCGACTTTGAACATGATTAACATAAATTATTTAAAAAACGCTGGTTTTCTTAACTTGTTTGGCATGTATGGCGTTATTATATATCTATAATAACTGATATGCTCGCCTGATACATAAAATGGTGAAATAATAGTATTAGAGCAAATATTTTTATACCATACAATCTATATTTACCACTGCCATTTTATGATCATTTTCCCGTAAGAACTAAGAGCTTTCTTCATTTACTACAACCGCCCAGTTATACCTTTGTTATCAGACATCCAGCAAACCGATTTGTCGAATATAAAGATTCTTCTTATCTCATTCTTGAAAAACTATTAAAATTAGTCCAGTTTTAGATGAGCAAACAGGAGAATACGATAATATGATTTCATCCATTCGAACTACATTTGTCTCTCTCGAGCTCTATTCTGTCGATCGGGCACAGCGCGATAGCAACAGATTACCTATAATATAAATATCTTGCTAACCGTATTTCGTCTAAGTACAAACTAGTTGCCAAGCATCTATGGGTGTGTTCCTACAGTTGCACTTGTAAGAAAATCCTCTTTACAAGCCACAAGCTTTGGGGGCGTTCAAGTATTACGAAACGCAATTTTTCAAGATTTTTGAGCCTCCTCCTCATGTAACGCGCCGTAACATTTATCTGTAAACCCCCCCCCCCCCTTCTTAAATGTTACATAACACCCAAGTCAGCAAGTAAGCATGAAAGCTTTTATAGACCCAAGAACAGCTGATGATACAAATCTCCCTGTTTTGAAGACATTACAGTATAAACTCACTTTAACAATACTGCCTACAGCCATACAATCGAGGGATTCTCCGTAAAACAAAAAACGAAAAGGGTGTCTATTAAAACTATTAAAAAAAAAACACTGTTACGTAACGCGTTGTTCTATCAGTGTAACGTATCGTAACGTTTTACAAGACCCCCGCCCCCCAAATTGCGTTACGTTATACTTGAACGCCCCCTTTCGCAGCTGAGCGCCTTCAGCGCTCGCCCCCAAGCTTGGTGAAACTGTCAAAGCCTTCTGAGGCTTCAGGGCTAATAGTGTAGTCAGATCGAAAAAAAAAATCTTTCCAAGCTTAGTATTTTACTAACTTCGACTGAATTTTAAATTAAACTATTGCGTGGCCTTTACTTCGAGACATACCTACATAAAATGCGCAATGCATATTATAAAATGATTCAATTTTTACGAATATACGATATTGCTATCCTTGTAACCCTACGTGTTAATAAATATAATTTAAAATCATAAATATAATATATATTTAAATATATTAATAAATCTGTAGTTCTGTCTGTATGTGTAATTTGTAATAAACACGTGCAGAGCCACGGGCACATCTAGTATCAAATAAGGTTAAAGTTTTAATAAGTATCTGTTTTTAATTTATTTTATGATCTCCCGTAAATATCGGACAAAATTCAACTAAGTCAAACTATATTAAACTTAAACTAAATAAACTAAAAATCTAAATGGATAGAGTAAAAACTCATAAAAACTGGACTTTTACTGGGAACACGTTCCTACACAATCTTATTATCGAAAAGATGTTACACAGTACGTGTTTTTGTTCCGAAATAGCTGTTTGCCGGCTTTGAATTCACTCTTGTTTTAATACCTGATTCACTGTGAAAATATTAATAAAGCCACATTGAACGCGTGTTTAACTATACGGCGTTTATAACATCGGTTATACTTATTTGCAATATTTCGATACCGTTACTTCCACGGTGAGTTCGCAAAAGGGCTATGACCTGCAAATATTTAAAACAATATAAGTCCATAGTCTCAACTTCCAAACGAATATTCCGATATACAGAATGTAAAGTGTATCGAAAATTAATATAAAAATGAAATCATTAAACCAATTACGTTATTGATTAATAATGTAATTAGATATTTTAATAACATTCGTAGTGACTTTGTTTACACTTATGCCAGTTGATTTGGAAAGTTTAGAATTCTTGTACTTCATTCATTAATCTTTATTCACATCTCCTTTCAAAATCCTCTTTACTGCTTACTTTTCGAATGTTTGATTTAAACCGTTACTGTGTTTATTTCAAACATTAAAAACTATTAGAAAATATAAAATTAATGTTTTTTTATACGTCCACAAACAATTATAAATAAAAGCCATTTTTATAAAGATTTAAATCGTCTCGTTGTTTCATCTTTGCAAATTTCAATAGGCACACGAATTTAAACGGCTACTTGTTATTTGTTGCATTTATAATTCAAATTAGCACTATAATTATGTCAAGGTTGATAGATATTTAAAGAAATCATAGACATCGGTTATTATTTTTTAAAGTGTTTTTAGGCAAACGCGCGACAACATTGTGCCGGGTGTTGCCGAAGTTACGATCTAATAAATCTCGCCTGGCTTGCTCGACGCTACTGCCTACCTGCACTTTCTTTTCTCTGTCCCACTCGTGTTCAGACCGATCCAACGATATGTTAAAAATGCCAGCGAAATGTAGGGGACTTTTTTTGTTGGTACACTTCTGACGTTGATGATGAACTCCGTCGATCTCGCGCCTACGAACCGAGAGTTGAAATGTAGAATGTCGAGATAAAACAAGATTAGTGAATATTGAATTCTTTTTTAGAACACAACAGTGAATATTAAATTTACATGTTTTTAAAAGCTGTTTACCTTTACTACCGAGAGTAAAAATTTTAAAGGACACGCCTTAAGTAACAAAGAACCAAGTTAACTGCGGGAAGTTTTGCAAGTTAACACTTTATAGGCAGAAATACTTGTTTGTTCTACTTTTTTTTAATAACTCCATAATTACAATATTGGAGCGATAATTAACAATGACGTCGATTTACGTTCTTAGTAATACAGATAATATAATCCTAATAAAAAAAAAATCCTGTCTGACTTAGCCCATGTTACTACTACTACCTTAATTGTTATTTTAATGAAATACGACTTATTGTTTCGAATAGAGTAATATAAGAAGACGGGAGAAGACCTGATAGACCAAAGTCATGAAACAATAAATTTAGAAAGCAGGTTCATATTATTACGCTTATAAAACAGTTGACTAGACATTTAGCTACGGATAAATAAATAAATAAATTAACCCTTAGATAAGCGATAAAAGTTTTTATGATTATTGTATATACAATACATTAGGGAGTGTAAAATAGTTAGCCATAATTTGTAATTCTGAAATAATGATTTTAAAATTAGTAAAACAAAGAAGACCCAAGCTGTTTGTTTTGGGTTTTTTAAATCTATATTGTGTAAAGGTGACATTTTGCATAATAAAGATTGGTTTTCGAGTACAAGTGGATTGAAATAATACCAAGGACCATGAATTCTGAGATGCCAAAAAAACTCACTGGACCACTATCACAAGGAAGCCACCATTTTGTTAGAACACTAAAATCATAACAAATCACAAAGTAATGGTCTTCAATAAAATGGAGTAGTTGGCAAGTTAGGAAAAGTAAGAAAAAGAAGAACAGTATTAAAAGCATCAATTTTGATAATATTTGGTTTTGATATTCAAAAACAGATTGAACATTTTAATATTTTCTTGTAAATTTCACTTAACGTACAACTTTCACTTTTACTAGTAAACGTCTTATTTAAGTCGGGCATCAAGCAACTTACAACAGAATTACAACGTATAAACAAAACTTTACTGGCGATGTATATCAAACTTCTTATTTCTTTTGAAGGCTGAACGAAGTTCTTATATTCTTTGTTTTGTTTTTAAGTATTATATAATTTTTTGATGCGTATTACAATGTTATTCGTATCATTATTTAAATAAGATTCATTTTTAACGTGAATATAAGCTCAAATTTTATAGATTCATTCATTTATTTTATTTACAATTAAAACCGTAAGTGCATGAATTTTTAGTGGGACCTCAATCTACAATATAGTGATTTTGTATTTGCCCCTGTGGAGTGACATGAATTCTTAGATGCCACAAAATGTTCTAACAAATGTCCATCATTTTGTTAGAAAACGGAAACCATCAAAAGAAAGTTTGTAAAATGAAACAATTACTCATTTGATAATGCAGTAAAACCAGGATTGATTTGTAAGTAGGAAAAAGAAGAAAATGAACTAGTGTACACAAATTATCTGTAGAGTTAATTATTTTATAAGCAAAGACGCTATCAGTGAAACACATTGTTTCTACTTAATGTAAGTGACCTTTTTTAAAGTAATCAGTAATCACATACTAATTTTAGTGTTATCTGGCAGTCTTATCAGAATGTCACACGACTGAATCGCGCGACATTACTTGAGTTCACTTTACTTCTGTTGACATTACGCTTTAAAGATTGTTTCTATTTAATTTCTCACTTAGTTCTTTTTCCCACACTTTAAGGTGCGAGTTATGGATTACGATACGTACCCATTGTATCAGCGGATGATCCACGTAATTATTTTACCGAGTGTGCAAGATATTAAATAACAAGGTCCAATTAGACCAAGTGTACGACTTTACAAGATGGGACCAATAGTCCAGTCAATAAGTTAAAAATCAGGTTAATTCTCGAACCCGGTCCAAAACATATGTACAACATAAAAGGTATCTCGAACATTTATTATTGTATAATAATAATAAACTTTTATTAAGTGATCTTGTTTAGTATGTATATAAGAAGGGCTTCAAGAAGCAAAAATTTTTTAGGTCAATTATTTAAACTTTTATGTCGACTTTTGTAAGAACAGAAATTGGATAAAAATTAGTTATTTAAGAATAGTATAACTTTTTTTTAAATCGACATATTTTTTTCCAACGGGGCTTTTATCCTTAAGTGTTGACACCATAATTTTTTCAAAAATTTATATTAAAATATTTAATACTATAAAAAATATTTTTATGATATACTGTCTCAACCTGCGTTGCGCTCATGCTGTAACGGCCGCACGGAGACCTATTTTCGATGTTCCAT
Organism: Saturnia japonica; assembly: GCA_033032175.1. Classification (NCBI taxonomy): domain Eukaryota; kingdom Metazoa; phylum Arthropoda; class Insecta; order Lepidoptera; family Saturniidae; genus Saturnia; species Saturnia japonica. The sequence continues at coordinate 5,535,244 of CM065317.1, forward strand.
AAAAATTCTAAATAATGAAGATAGAATACTTGGAGTACAGACATTTTTATTGGAAATTTGTTTATTATGGTACATATTATAGATCATAAACTACTACAAAATATAAATCCAAAATATAACATTTAAAATAATAAATATAGCTTCTTAACTTATTGTAAGACATGTATTTTTAAAAGTATTTCGGAATCGTTTTAGATGTAGGTGAATTCTCTATAAGAGGCATTACGAGCATTATAATATTTGATATTGTTTGTATAAATTGAACTTGAATTTAGCATAAAATGTTTTATTCTGTATTCTTTATTGATTTGAGACATATAAAAACTTTTGATATGACTAGGCCAATTATATAGGCGAATCGAATCATACGACCTCATCGAGTCAAATACTACACAACCACACCACATCTCTGTGATCATTCCGTGTTTAACTTTTGTAAAAGAAGGACATGATAAAACATTTTTATAAGATCTTATTTTATCTAAATTACTTTATTAATCCGGATTAATAGAATCTCCATGGAAAATCCACTGAACAGAGAGCAAGAGTCATCCGCAGGTGTTAATGATAAAATGGAACGGTGATATGTTTTTCTTCTCTGTCTAACGTAGAGTATAATAAACTTCAGTGTCGCGGGAAACTTGCCAAGGTAGTAGTTTTGTCGGAAAAGTGGTAAATGAGACTTAATAAACTTTTGGAATTGTGTACTTTTAGTTTTTTTTTTCAAGCATTTTTTCATCAAGATTTAATTTTTAGGCGACGTGCTGAAGTTAATCTCAGCTTTTCTTATATTGTTGATCATCTGAAGATTTATTTAAGGTATTGGACAATATTCAAAGTCATGTTAGGGCTTCTTTGAAACTGTCAACACTAATTAGTTATCTGGGTTCCTGCACGCATCCTGCTATAATTTTAATGCGCGGTCGAGAAAATCTATTGTAAAACGTTTCTATAAAAACTGAAACAATAGACCAATGTCTAGGAGTAAATACTCCTAACAATATTTGTAAAGTCATAATTTAAAACAATTATTCATTTGGTTAAACATTATAATATACTAGCGCTTTTCCCGTGGCTTCGCTCGCGTCATAGTTGATCTATGTCCCATCATTTTTACTGTCTAAATGAATTGCTAAATTGTCATAGATTTATTTCCAAAAAATTACGTATTTTCATTCAAATTTTCATCCCCTTCAACTCAAACCACTGAATACTACCATGGGGGTTGAATTTCCAAAACTCTTTCTTAATACTTTACGATGTTAATCCCAGTAATTTAAACTGTGCGTTTTTATGTCAATTAATGTTGGTTACCCTTTTTAACCGCCTTTAAATAAAGGAGATTACTTGACTCTGATGTATATTTCTTTTATATGAACCGATTTAGATGATTCTTCTTTCGTTAGAAAGGGGAGACCTCAAGGGTGGTCCCATTTTCATTTCATTGGCATTCGAAGATAAAAGATTCGAATTCGAAGATACACCACGTATTCCTGAAATCATTGAAGATTTTTTTAATTGTCTTGTTTTAAAGGTATTATAGAATAATATTTCTCTCGTTTGTCTTTCCTTTATATTATAACGCCGCGTCGCGCTGAATTCCAATTATGGTTACCAAGCTCACAGAAAGGCCGTGAGGTTCTAATATTTGATCTCAATTTTTGTTAATCTGTTTTGACATAGCTGTATCACTCGTATTATATTCCAAGTATTAAGTAAACGTGGAATATTTAGCACATTTTCTTGTCGATAATAACTTTGAATACTTATAGATTTTTGCGTATCTCTTTAATTTATTGTTTCCTGTTCGTGTTTATCCATTCTTATTTTTAGAATATAATTGATGGAATGAGCTCGACCCTAGTTAGGTAGCCGCTGAATGCATCATTATAGTCTGCTTATATATCTTTTCCCCTTTTTATTTATAGGTATTAGAAAAAGCAAAAGCTGTTCCTATTTTCAGTCATATGGTTGAAGTAAGCCCAAATAAGTAATCTATGCTTCTGTAAGTATTATTATAAAGTTTATGGGATTGTTTATTTTTTGACTGGAAATAACAGTCGACTTTAAAAAATATTTTTATAATTTATATCCTATTTAGTGAGGATGATTATAGGTTTTATAACTTCACGCTACGACCCTAAGGACCGAAGCAATAATCATGAACGTCAAACAATCCGGCAAGCTACAATCCTACAATCCTACGCAAGTACAGCTAGTGAGAATAACAATAGGCCACATAGGTGCGTTATAATAAAAATAAATTGAAATATTAATAAATTTGAAAAGGTTTTTAAAATAATCGATAAAAAATGTAATTAATTAACAAACTTGTCGGAATAGGGTTGGTAAATTCATGCAAACCACAAAACGTATTCAGGCCAACCAGGTACATAATATTCGACTATTTAAAAAAAAATCTGTATTTAAATTTGCGTATTAAATTAGTTTATACATTTATTGTCGCATACTTATATCAGAGTTGAAGGTAAACTAGGAGACCCACGCTCCTTATGATGTTAAGTTTCTGATAAAATTATCAGACGAATGCCTCTATTTATTATTTTTCAATTACATAACAATATTGCTAAATATTTTATTTAGTATTACCATTTTGCTGTGTTCTGTTGTAAGCACTCAAAGAAATCAATTTTACGAATTCCTTTGGACTACTAAAATTCAAACATTTATAATTAAGTACCTACTGGATGTATTCGAATGTTGGTGAAAATGACTAATATTGTAAAAAGTCCTTATGATTGTACTTAATTGAAAAAATTGCAGAGTTTTATTCCGGATAAAAATTATATTACATAAGATTTTCCAAATGCGGTCGTACACAAAACCCAGAAGTATTTATTGTATTACATTAAAACAATATTTCTTTCAATCTGAATAACTTTTAAATACTATAAAAGAAAATTAAAAAAAATTAAAATTATCTCATGACTAAAGTGAACTGTTAATCTAAGTTACTATTAACATAAATCAAGCGAAACGAATGAAAAGTAAATATTTATCTGCATGCTTTAATTAGTAGTTAGAGTAATAGACAGCAAGCCTGGAGTTATTGCGACAAAAACCAATTACTATATAGACGACCTTGTGATAAATAGTGTAGGTTTTAGTAAGCATCTGAGTCGTTACACATACATTTTAGACTCGAAACTTCGTCGTGTCAAGAAGTTAGACGGGCCATCTCAATTATTCGCAGCTTTTGACCTAAAAAAATACCGCTGCAGTGATTTTATTCACTCAGATATAATTGCATAAGTATTACCTTTATTCGGATCATTGTTTGGAAAAATATACGTCGAATCATTCATTGCTATGACATTGTTCTTTAAGTTTTTACTAGCATGTAAGAAGTTGATGTATATTTCCGACTTTTTATATTGAGAAGTATTGAAATACAATACTTTTAAACAAATATGTAGTTCTGATTTTTTTAAATCTTTCTACTACCATTCTAAAACCTACGCTACAGAAACGCTACCTTTGCTTTCTATTTTTTTTAAACCATACAATTTACGCAGAATATCACTACGCAGTAAGTAGTAAAAAAATTTTTTACCAAGAAATGCGATATAACTAATAATATTAGCCTCTAAGGGTGTTGGGCAAAGGTCTTTTCTCGCAACGCAAAACACACGGGCACAACAAATTGACGATTTCAAACACCGAGAAATTCACAATTCCCATACACTGCGGGAACATTCAAGATAAACGATATAATATTCATTTATTATTCGATAATTATGATTACTAGGTAACATTAAAAAAAAATGAATCTTGAGTTTAAAAAAATAAATTGAATTATCTATCATCTCATGTGTGCGAACAAACAGTAGGTATGCGGTACCTACGTATTATCAAAACAAACCATGTTTGCATTACATTCACAAATTATCAGTAATGTTGGGTCGGATGTCTGTACTTATCCACTAGTATAGATAAAAATGGCTACCTCGCTACCTATTTCACTGAAAGTTTTATTGCAAATAGTACATGTATGAGAATTTATTGGATTTGCTATCGTTTCTTCCCTAAACAAACTAAGTTATTCACATAATTCTATCTATTTAATTTAGTTTAGAAACTCCCGTAAAGACTTCCTTTTTGAGACCTAAACTATGACGTCACTTATAAGAAACTAAAAGGATTACGCACTGACACTGATAGACCCCGATAACTAAATCAAGAGCGGTACCAGATGCGAAAATAGTCTTTAATACGATTTTTATTAAATTGAATTATCATAACAATGAAGCATTTATGAAGTTAGTGAAAAAAGGATATTATTTCGTATTAACGACAAATCACTAATAAACACCTAGATTCTGGGTTACCCCACCGATCATCTTTCACTACATAAGCATTGACATCAGATTTTACAATAAGCACGACGATGACAAGCACTCGCGCCCACATACCGTGAGATCTTGCAAAGTCATTGCGAAACTTACGCTGATAATAATATAATAAACGAGTTTGAAATATAAGCGTCTATTTGAAACCTTCGGTGACAAAAGGGCTAGCAAGGTCATTAACAAAAAATAATCTATATCCAAAGAGAAGCAATTCTCATTATTGAAAAATTTAAAGCCTTTAACGTCAAGTTGTTAAATATTTCGTTTAACAGTGGTGATTTCTGTGATCTAACAAAATGGTGGGCCGCCCCTTGATAGAACTTTTTGGGATTCATTTTCCATGTTATTAATTCCGATCCACTTCACTCGTGCGCAATAACCAAACTATATTACTCAAACCACCATTAATATTACACCATGTAATATAACTTTATTGATATAAAAGATAAATCACTACACGATAGATTAAGATCCCCTTAGAAATTCTTAACAAAATGTTAATTCGCAAGAGAAATTCTTGGAAAATGTCTGTGCTTTGTAAAATAAATAACAAATATAGATATTTTCAATTATTTACTAACTATTTAGTCAGTATTATAGATAGGAGTTTTTGACGGGATCTTTTGTTATTTTGCCCCATGTTATGTAAATTTGGTAGCATTTTACTTGTGAAAGTGAAATGGATTATATATATTAACTAGAAACATACATTTAAAGTTGCCAGTAAAACTCCTTGAACAATCTTAATAAGAGAGTGGCAATCTTGTTAGAGCTGTTTGAAGATTGCAAAATAATTAGAAAAAAAAAACTATGTGACGTAAATTATGACGTTGGCAAAATTGTGGATGAACACAGTTGCAATGAAATAAAAAGAAGAAAACGACTTATTGGTTAAATTTTATACTTACTTAGGTTTATGGCGTGATCTTAGTCTGCCATGTGGTATTTTTTTAATCATACATTTTGCATATAAAGCTGGATTGTATTATTGTGCACAAGTGAAGTGTACATGAATTTTGAGATACTACAAAAACGCTCTGGAAATTTCTAACAAGGGAGCCACCATTTTGTTAGAATAATGAAATCATCACAGGGCACTCTATTTACTTGTTAATGGCAGTAATGGTCTTATATATCTTCAATAATGAGGACTAGTTGCCAAGTTAGGAAAAGGAAGAAGAAGAATCTTAGTATTATATTTTTTGCAAATTTTAGTGGCTTGTCTTTAGGTGTTATAACAAAGTAATTCAAATAAAACAATGTAATTTTATTATAAGAAGAGTACTTGTGAATAGCGGTTACACAAACTAAGGATTCGACAGCAATTGTTATTAGAAACGTGAGTGAAACATATTTACATATATAGTACACAAGTTCATGTGCCATAGCCTTCGAAGTCGGTTATTACCCATTATCAGTATTGTTAATGCAATAATAGTAAATAGGTAATGCAAATGCAATAATGGTAAATACTATATATGATTCATTTATAATAAAAAGTAATTTATTAAAAAATGTTTTCAATATTCTTCCGATGTCGCACTTTGATGAGAAAAAGAAATAGACACGTTACGTATAGCACTCAGTTCCTATTAGTGAGAGAGTTTTCAGAATCAGATCATTAATTAGTTCAATACACCCAAACTCTCCAACATTACCTTATAAAAGTATAGATAAAATTATACAAATATATTCTTCACTGGTTAATTACAACATACGCTAATTAATATAGGTACATACATATAGGTATCCAGTTAACATGACATTTTCACTAATCAACTACACGTATGCATTTGCGAACAATAAAATGTATAATATGTAATTCAACATCGTATGATTTGAACCATTAGAATAACATCTACGTTTAATATAAAAATTTGATCCAATTTATATAATACGATGATGTAAGAGTTTGGGAACTCATTACAGCAATCCGCCTTCGCTCGGTCTAGCAATTCATTTTTATATAACTATTGAGGAGCAACACTCACGGCGTAAGCAGCGAGATGCACGATGTGTATTCTATAAACATTTATAAATTCAGTCCTATGACTAATGCCGTAAGTCTTGAATGGAATATAACGCGTAAGTATCCTTGTGAAATTTTCCTACATTATCGAAAAGTCAATAGGCGCACAGTTTCAACATATTTATGTAAGTAAATAGAAAAAAAATCTGCCGCTAATTTTCTCAACTCACGCCATCGTCATTTGTTTAGCGATCCTTCCAATCGAAACTCATATTATAATTTGTTGTGTATTTATGCTTTTATTTCAGACTACGTAATTTAACCATTTATATAAAAAATATATATATATCCTAATATAAGCCTGCAAAGTTAAACTTCTTACTTTATCAAACGTTTTTAAACCAAATCCAAAAAAACGGGATACCTATATTAAACTATACAAAAGAGGAAAAATGTATGATTTTTTTCATTACAAAATTTTCTTCCTTTGCGCTAATGTTAAACATATACTTACGTGTATTCTATTCATATCATTCAGTAATGAAATTAACCAAAAAATCTTTATAATTATGGTATTTTGATACTATACACATAATATGTAGTTTTGCGCAATAATAACAAGATACAATAAAAAAGCAGAAAGCAACTTGACTTAACTTGAATAAAATACAAAACAAAAGATAACATAATGAAACTGCAATAATAATAATACATAAAAAATATAGTGTACTAGTTATATGTGTAATAAAATTATATAAAATTGAAACAATATCTTTTTTTTTACTAAAAAATAATATATCTTATACAAACGGAACAATCCAAATATCAATATGTCCCTATTCCACAAACTTAGATCCGATACCTACGAAATATTTGAACCCTTGCTATCTCCCTCTACTTGTATAAAAAAGAAAGAGATATACGCTTCGCGTAGTGAATAAAGGGCTTGGTCAGGTAAACTGAAAATAAATTCCTGTTGTTTTTTTAAAACTACATAACTATGTATTGTTTGAATATTCAATTTTGTAGTTAGTAATTAACAGTGGAATATAACGCAGTTTTTCAATAAGTCTCTTCTTAGTAATTGTCCTATTAATGATCACATGTTTGAATAGTAATATTATAATTACCTACTTACGTAGTAAAACTATAAAAGAAATACAAAAATAGATTTTTGAATAAATTAAGTACAATATAATCGCATCATTAACTGTTTAAAGTCAATTTCCTTTGTCTATAATTGTATTTACCTTATTATTTTTAAATTATACACAAAATATATACGAGTAAATTGCACAATCTCTTTTTACAATATAACTGATGTTAAAAAACACTTAAACATTATTAAAACATTTTCATCACTATAATAATATATTTATTATAAAAAAAATCAAAAGCAATTAATTACGGTCAGCTAAATTAGGCCAATAAATTAACCGCGCAACCGATTTAACACATTCTAATAAACTGACTAATAAAATCGACACACAAGAGCAACAATCATAAGCATAATAATGAACTTTGTAATATAATAAACTTCTTTGTTCTTAAAAGTACTCAAATAAGTACACAATAGTTCAGAAACTTTTTCATCATCAATAAAAAGTAGAGCTATGTGTGATAAAAACGTTAATTTAAAATATTACCTTATCAAATAGTTCAACAATCCAAATGCACACAAACCACTCAGTTCAAACAATTTTATACATAGAAAACAAAAAAAAAAGAAAACTACACGAAACAATTTAAAAATCGAATGTTCAAATTAAACATAATGCCAACCTCAACGAGTTGTATCACATGAAACGATCAACTTAGCACTTGTCCAAACAGGCGTTCGGAGCGGCGCTACTACATTACTGACGGGGGCAAGATGCGTCAATACGTGTACTAGAGACGGCTTCGCACGCCAAACTGCGTTTGTGTTCTATACTGTACATAAGTTCTTGTGATTTACAGATACAGAGGGCGCGCAGGCGGGCTTACGGCCCTAAAGGCTTGTAGCCTGTGCTAGATGCTCCCCTTGCGAAGGATACCTCATTATCCTCACTGTAATCCGTGTGCCTTTTTGATAATTTTTATTTATAGGGTGCCACTGAAAGTGACCTTTTCTGTATATCATAAAGGCTTATCATATTACGTAATCGACTCATTAAACTTGTTTTATAATATTTAGAAATAACTTTGATATTATCATTATTGTGTAATTAATTGACCCATTTTTTAATACCTGTAGAAGTTAAATTGAAAATTTAATAAACCCCCAACACAAGTAACCTATTCATTGAGACAATTCCAATAAGCCCAAACACTATATTTCTGCTGTAAGTTGGTGAAGAGTTAGGTAGGTACTTATGTCGCATGTTGTTCTAATACTATTGAAGTAATCGAATACCAAATTTCGACTCGATGGGACCTGTGTGCGATGCTGAAACCCATTTATCAAATAGAAAAGAGCCGATAAGACTAAGAATGATTAAGCTAAGAAGACATCGATCTCAAAATTTGTTCAGCCGTTTGGGATCTACGATGACACAAAAGAACAAGTTCAACTTCTTCTTCTTCCTAACTTGGCAACCGGTCCTCTTTAACGAAGATCATTATTACTGCCATTATCAAGTGAATTATATTGTCATGTGTTATGACGATTCAGTATCCTAACCCAAGTTCAACTTATAACACTCCTTTGTGTTTTCGTAGGGGATTAACAAACTCAAATATTAGCATTCCTTCGTTCACGTATCAATCTCAATAACAACAATTTGCTATACAACATAAGATGACCACCTATTACTCTGTGATAATGCTTTGATTGCAAATGTTACTCTCCAACTTTTGGTGTCAATTTACCGTCCATTTGCAACAGCAGTTTGAAGTTAATTTGCTTCCAAATGGTTATTGAGAAAGAGACAATTATAAGTTGAAAACATATACACACAAAATATGTTTAAAAATGGGATTATATGTATCTATGAAAAGGATTGTGCAAGCATGCAATTTAACTATCTAGAAAGAAGCATTCACCGAAAAAAAAAAAATTACTAAAGGATTGAACATAAATAAATCAAAAGTTTGTCGAATACAGAATTTTGTCAATTGAATAAAACTAAACACATTTTAATTTAGAATTCATTATTTATATTGCCTTGTCAGTGAGTATATTATTATAATAGGAAAAACATTACAAAATTACTATGAAAATTATTTTTAACTTGTAAACTAAGTAATTATTTTATTCACATGTATTATAATTGTATAAATGACAATGATTATTTCCAAGTTACAGCATGAATCTTAATTTTGTTTTAGTCAAATATGTATTATTTCTAAATAAGTAGGTACATAAATCAAAATTTTAACACTGTATTCGTGATCATCATTCATTGCAAATATTTAATAAGCCATCGTATAAATGGAAATCACAAAAGGTGTTGTCGACGACTATCTGTATCTAGTTGATTGACTTTACACTATTGCCAACACCCAATAAAGCTTTTATACTATAAAGATCACGGTCAAACTTTAAACACTTATTAACAATGGTATGCGTGCAGTATAGATAAATAAAAATATAATAACCCTGATGTGTATGACTACTGACGTAATTCAAAACGAGTGAAAAACTGCTAGAAATAAAACGAAATACCTAATTATAAACTAATAGTTAATAAATGTCTTATGACATCCAAAGAACAGATATATTAATTTAATTAATCAATAATTATTAATTTAATATTAATCCTACATTTTACTATTTCTGTAAATTACTTTTAAACTTGACAACTAACTATAGGGTTCAGTTTTCCGTTATTCCTCTATTTTTGATAAAGTATTTACATTTTATAATCGCATTACTTTTACCCTAAGTATCTTTTCACACTCTTTTTTTTTTTTTTTTTTTTTTAGAACTGACTACACTGTTAGCCTTAGGGGCCCTAAAGCCGCTGCGGCTTTTACAGCTTCACCGGACTTGGGGCTTTTCACACTCTTACTATGCCCCACTTTTTATCCTCGCTTCTATGTTTTGCCAATGCATATGATTGGTCGAAGCCTATGATTGGTCGACGACTACGATTGGTTGACAACTAACTCACAAACAATCAATTGTACAACTAATATATTGATATACGTAGTTTATAATAAATCTATAAAATTTTAATAACGTGCGTATTATTTAATGATTAGTTTATATATTTGCTTACTCGCAAACTACCCGATAATTCTAATACATTATTATAACCTTACAATTATTGACCGACGACTAATGTTATCAATTGAAAATCTTATAAATTGTAATAATGTACGTATTATTTAATAATTAGTTAACACGTTTACTTGCAAACTACCCGAATATTCACATACCTTATTATTAACCTTACATAACTCTGCATGTCCTTCCATTTTTAAAATTGCTACTTTAATTATCAGATAGATTTTGCAATCCACTAAAAACAGAAAATTGGTGATCGTTTGCTACTCAGGAGGTAAGACAGGAGATAAAAACTTAATAAAAAAATTATCTTATTTTAAAGTAAAATCTTCCAAAGTTTATAATCCAAGTAAAGATAATTAATTAGTAATTAAACATAAATTAAATCATAAGGTACATTAGTTTTCAAATATAAAATTAGCAGTATTTTCTGGTATTGCAAGCGTCCATAGGTTGCGGTGACCGCATGCTAGTTTGCCACTATCGTGATATTATAAAAAAAACATTCTTCCTACAGTATAGTACTTTTTTTTCATAAAAAATATTATAATAATCTTAGCATGGTCGCAATTTAAATATGTAGTTGTCAATTTTAATTTTCAGTGGTTAATGATTATTATCAATATAATACCTAAATGAAAGAACAACACCGAACCGAACAAGTCGTGGTCCGTCTCGAAAATTGTGAATAAAATATTAATAAGCGATTAAATCATCACGTGTGGATATTATGAGACCAACTGATTTAAAAAAAAAATGTAGCTGATACTAACTAACAACAGTTCAACAGTAATTTTGAGAATATTGATATGAGTAATCAAGTGTCGGTTGACAGTTTGAAACACTAAATCAATTGAATAATTGAACACACCTTTTGCGAATACAACGATAATTACACTAAAACTGAAGTAATTACTAATCAATATGCCACTAAAACGGACCCCCCAGCATCGCCAAATTCTAATGATTGACCTGAATGTTGTGGAATTATATACGAAAACCATTAACTCGCGAGGGAAAAAAGAAACGTGAAGAGGAAACAGGTGCCATTATATCTGAAATCAAGAACATGTTTGCGTCCTGGAAATACCTAGCAAGATAAAAAACCTGAAATTTTGCGAAAAATCATCGAGGATATAAAAGAACAAATCAACCATATACAAACTTTAGTCGATTTCATGTCTCAACAATACGAAGATATTAAGGGTAATCATATAAAAGTGCTTGAACAAAAAAAATCTAGAGCGTACGTCAAGACAATCGTGTATCGAGATTAGAAATATTCCGACACAAAATTCTGACAGTAAAGTCAAACACTTGAAACTTATAATGAATTCTACATTGAAACTTAAAATAAATTCTAAATCTCTAAATCAATCTAATCTAAATCAATATCTAAATGTAAATTTGCAATATTCAGATGTCAGAAATATATACCGTCTTCCCGGGAAACCTGCCTCCTTAAGCACTATTATTGTTGAATTTTCTAGTATCATTATGAAGGAAAACCTACTAAAAACCTTCAAGTCTCACAATAAAGAAAACAGAGGAAATAAATTAAATGGTGCCAATGTAAAAATCGATGGACCTCCAAGCCCTATTTTCATATCAGAATATCTTAAATCGAAAATGAAAAAACTTCATTTCCTTGCTAGAGATTTTGTAAAATCAAATGGCTACTCTTCTGGATCTCTCACGGTAAAATTTATTTTCGCGAAAAGGAGGGTTTGCCATCCATTCGTATCGAAAATGAATTGGGTTTAACCAGACTTAAAAGAGATAAGATATGACTATACACGTCACACTACACTGGTCTATATTGTTTATGTAGTAGTATAAATTTAGTATGTGCATGAATTTAATTCTAGTTTTTATTGTGACATTAAAGGGTTATAATTTACATAATTATTTACACTCACCACAACTCTCAAATTCCTTGTACACTAACCAGTCACATTTTAGACGTATAACAACACAAATATACACATTTAAACACATATCACACCGATATAATTAATTACACAATCATAATTACAAGTACACGAAATCTGCCTACGTCTAATGCTTCCTATCAACATATGTATACAATTTTTTTCAGAACCTACCTACTAATTTTAATTATTTTATTTTTAAACTACCGCAGACAAAATCTAATACTATTATGATCACAAATGTTGCTAAGTGTAAAAAATAATGGCTTCCAATGTTTTTTACAAACTTTAAGTGGCTTATATAAAAGTTATCTGATGAAAATACGTACATTATTACCTAATATTTCCCTTGATATTAACAATCAAGCATTCACTGATAACCCGTACAATTACTCACATGCTATTTTGAGGAACTGAAAAAAAAAGAACTTATAAATATACATTTCATGTAAACCAGAATGTTCCAAAAAAACCATCATAATTAAGTTATTATATAATCAGAAGAACAATTTGTACTTTTTAGTCTGTACCAGCTTAACAATTTATTTACTTTACAATGGCTAATATTAGCCAAATTAATAATGATATTGAATCCATCTCTGCGTCCCAAGTTTACTAATATAAGACCGAGTTTAGTAATAAGTACACAGATACCAACAACACATTCTTACTTATTATACTGCACATGAACATTCATAGTATTGACCGAAATTTTGAGGAAGCTAAAATATTGATTTCAAAAAGGACAATTAAGTGTGATATCATCATTTTGACTGAATTTTGGCTTAGTAAATTGATAATCCTACCATTTCTTGAGGGCTACATCGGTCATATGTCGGGATACAAAAACCGAAACGAAGGCGTTGTAATTTATGTAAAATTTACTATAGATTTTAAAGTTATTGTGCCTATTTTGTAAAGTTATAGTGCCTATTTTTTCGGACGCCAATTGTTTAATTCTTCATCACACACTTAAAAACACTATCGGAGTCCTAACTAATAGTCAACCTCCTGACCCTCCACATCTCAACTTTATTCACTTGCCTTATGAACGGTGAACGGTGAGCACTGGTGTCAGTGATACAATCTCACGACTAGTACAGACGCCAACGTGTTTTATCAAGAACTAGCTGGTACCCGCGACTTTGACTGCGTATTATTGGATATACACAGATTGATCTCGGAACATGACAGACCAAAAGAAAATCATAGATGGGTTTGTCATTGTGAGTATGGTATTATAATTACATGCTAATATGCATCTAATACATTAACTGTCCCAATAAAACTTAAAAAAAAAGATTTAAATCACCCATAATGTACCGGCTTATAAGAAGGAAAAACGTGAAAGCCCTTTTATTTCTTACCAAAACATAAATATGAATTTTCACCTCCTTAATTTGAGACAATATGGGTTCTTCATAAGAACTTTCATCCTCTATTTCATTCCGTCATTCCTTTCATAAAGTTTACATAAGGTAGTCTATGTCCTTCTCCATGATCCAATGAATCTCTTTACCTACATTCATTACAAGTGGCATGAAGTTTGTGAAAAAGTCAGAAGGTTACGTGTTCATATCAAGTCGGAGTCACCACATGTGGGACAATATAATGAAAGAATTCACGCTTAGCAAAACTTTGTAATACAGTTAATTTAGAAATAGGTAGGTATATCAATATCATTAAATCAACAAACCAGTTGGCGTGCCTTATGTAGGTTTAGATTTAGATTTTAGTTTTGGTTTGGGTTTAGGTATGGATTTAGGTTTCGGTTTAGGTTTGGGTTCAAGTTTAGGTATAGGTTTGATTTTGGGTTCAGGTTTGTGATTGTGATTAGGATTAGGTTTAGGCTTAGGCTTCATTTTAGGTTTAGTTGACGTAAACTATACGAAAATCGTTAAAAAAAGTAAAAGAGATTGGGTTATTGAAAACATGCCGCTAAATTTGATGATGTGAAAGCATGAGGGAGGGTGAGGTGAGGTAATCTCCATGTGTAGGAAAAAGCGCGGAAACAAATCATTTCTAAAAATTATTATTTTCATTTTATTGTTATTATGTCTAAGAGTTTTATATGAATTAACAACAAATAAGTATTTGTTTCAAGCACTCACTGTCTGCCGTCACAGCTCGCTCACTTCGCTTGCTCCGCTCGTGCCTTATAATCACAGTTCAAACATAATCTAACCAATATTACCACAACGGAATAGGTTTAGTTTAAGTTTAGACTTAGGTTTAAGTTTAAGTTTAAGATTCGGTTTAGGTTAGGTTAGGTTACAATAATAGCTCAAAAACTAAGAGAGTTTGTAACTTCTGATAACATGCCGCTGAATTTGGTGATATGAAATCATGGGGGAGTAAGGAATCATTTCCCTGTGAAGAAAAAAGTGTGGAACGAAATAGATTGAATAAAAATATTTTCATTTTATTTTTTATCAGTTGTTATGAATTTTCAAAGAGTAATTATTTATTTTTAGCACTCGCCGACCGTTGCAACGGCCCGCTCGCTTAGTTTTGTCGGCTAATGCTTTATGATCACAGTTCAAGCAATCTAACCAAATTTTACCACAACGGAATAATTGTAGGTTTAGGCTTAGGCTTAGATATGAATTGATAACAGTGGTCAAACTATAACATTAACCAGAACAAAATGTATTCTTTTTTATCCAGGTTATAGATTATCTGTGTGATAAATTTCAAGCCCGTTCAGTCATTTTTGCATAATTGAGTAACAAAGATACAGTTTTTTCAAATTAATTATATTTGTAAAATAACACTGGTTAAGCTATGACTTTTACCGGGATAACCTACGGGGTACCCTTTGTGTTATTTCAGATCATAGATTATTATCTGTGTGACAAATTTCATCTAAATCCATTCAGCCGTTTTTGCGTGATTGAATAATAAACATATATATGTTATGACTATGACTTTTATCGGGATAGAAAGTACCTTATACCCTAACTACCCTAAATAATAACTAATAGGTTTATGCGTGATTGAGTAACAAACATACACACTTTCACATTTATTATATTAATAAAAGATAACACTGGTGAAATTATTACTTTTACCGAGATAAAGAGTACCTTATGTGTTAATACAGGTCATAAGACTATTTTTCTGCTAAATTTCATTCAAATCCGTTGGGCCGTTTTCGCGTGATAGAGTAACAAACATACAAATTTTCCATTTATTATATTTGTAGGATGATACTGGTTAAACTGTGACTTTTACCTGATAAAAGTACCCTATGTGTTATTTCAGGTCCTTAACTATCTGTGTGCTAAATTTCATTCAAATCCGTTCAGCCGTTTTTGCGTGATTGAGTAACAAACATCCAAAGATCCAAACATACACACTTTCACATTTATTATATTAGTAAGATTGTAAAAAATTATAATTACATATTATCTTTAGTTTCAATCTGTCTAAAAATGACATAACATTATGAATTTTGTAATTTAATTAAATTATTAATTATTATTATTCAAGAAAACCTAACTTACTTAATTATTGTAATAATTACATTACATAGGTATTTAAAAATAGGACAGAACTATTACAACTACAATAATATTTACTATATAATATACGCCATTTAAGTTAATCGTGTATACCGCATTAACATATTTAGATTATTAAACTATAATGAGTTAGATAATTAGAAGAGGAAACGCGGCCGGCGAGACATTTGAAGGATAAATTTCAATGTTCCAACAGAAATCTATTGCAGTCGCACTGTGTCTAAATAACCGAATATAGCGTGAGAGAGAAAGACACCTACCTACCTACCTGCAACTCGCTATGCTATTGTAAAATAGATGAAATCATAATTTCATATTCCCCTGTTTCCTCCTTGAACTCTGGACCGAATTAATATTTTTTCCAAACTAGATTAATGTTATGAGCACTTTGGTTATATATGAGGTTTTTTTTTCATCAAATATAAATGTCGGATGTCTGAAAACGGCGATTATAAACGGGCTATTTTTTAAGGTTCCTAGTTTTATAATAATTTATTTATGGACGAAATCAAAACATGGGGTGTATGGCAGTGGTAGATATAAGTTAAACATTTGCTCTAGCGCCAGAAATAAAGCAGAGGAATACGTCTGTATGAACGAAACGCCACACGTATTTCTTCTTTAAATCAGTGGTTTCCAACCTTTTTTGGAACAAAGACTACTTTTATTTTCTTGTTGTTAGGAGGTACCACAAGGTCCGAGAAAAATAAACTGTGTCAATGTAAAAAAACTTTTTAACATTAAAAAAAAGAAATTTTAAACCTTTTCCGGACCATAATATTTTAGCTCTTGCAGGCCACTAGTTGGAAAACACTGTCTTAAATTAATTCGAAATATGTCAAAATGTGTCAATGCAGTTGAATATAATCGGTTTATTGTAGTGGTATCGCAAAAAATTCAACACATTCGACCTTAACATAACATTATCACGTAAAACATTATATCAGAGTGGTATGTTCTCAGTACACACAACACACGGTTACATTAACATTTATGTACACACGTCTCGTAATATTTCTCCTACATATATTTCTATGAAAATATATGGATCAGTTTTAGAATCGCTGCCGCGGTCGAGTTCAGGCTCCAAATATTTTTTTTACAGTTATATCACTTTATATTGAGGCTAAATATAAAATTTCACACTGTAGCAATAAATAGTTTTTGAGAAATCAAATTTTTAGCATCGCATTTATTGTAAATCTGACAATACAAATGTAAATTCTAATTAGTCCTCATAAAGTTCAGTTTTGAATTATAGGCAAAAAAATTCTATGATCGTAATTTTTTAAAATATTTTATATTGTTTATTTTTGAATGATTATTGCGTTGTTTACGTCAAATATGATACACTTATGGTCCATTGAAATTTTACATGAGCTTTGCATTTTTTAGAGGACGCAATTTTATTTTTGAGACATGTGTGGAGGGTCAATAGAAGCTTAACCTCAAGTTTGTGGGGTTGCCACCCTTGTCCTCCGGCCGCCATCTTGGAAAAAGTGATGAAAATACTTTTTTCGCGATATCTCGAAAACTATGCGTCTTACAAAAAAATTTGTAAAGTCATAATTTGTAGCAAATTTTTTTTCCTGCAAATATGTTTATATAATCTTTTGTCCTAAATTAAAAATTAAAGAAGTTTTATGCAAAGCAGTGAGAAATTTTGTAAGAATATATTTACAATAAAAAGAATATCAAAAATAAGTTAAACATTTCGTTTTGACCGGATTCTCATGAGCATTGACGAACCCGGTCAACTTTGGAGCGCTGTAACAGCGTTTTAAATGAATTAAATTTAAAAAAAATATAGGGGAAGAAATTTCCTCAAAAGATCATCTACAAGATTGCTCTGATGTATTTTTTTTGTAAAATGTATAAAAAAACAGCTATAGATCAAAAAAAAATAATTTTAAACGCATAGTTTCCGAGATATCGCGAAAAAAGTGTTTTCTTGAGGTTAAGCTTCTATTGACCACCCACACATGTCCCAAAAATAAAATTGCGTCCTCTAAAAAATGCAATATTCGGTCCTTAAATTGTAACATTTCAATGAACTATTATCATTTTGTGCCCTTTTTTTTTGTTTTGGGTTACGGAGGGAGTGTCCCTCGTAGTCAGGCGTATAGGACTGTTGGGTCTCAGGGTGGCGGTAGAGAAAACCGAGGCCTTACTGTTTCACGGACCTCGGTGTGGACCGCCCCCTGGGGCCCAGATACAAGTTGAGGGGGTTAGGGTCCGGGTTGGGGCCCAGATGAAATATCTGGGCCTCATCCTGGGTGGACATTGGCGGTTCGAGTACCACTTTAAGGGACTCGAACCGCGGTTGTTGGGAGCGGCGGCTGCTCTTGGTCGGCTCCTCCCAAATTCGGGAGGGCCGGGCGCGAGCTGCCGTCGCTTATTTGCGGGAGTCGTGCGAAGCATGGCCGTCTACGGCTCACCGATCTGGGCGGATGCTCACAGAGCCACTAATAGACGTATGCTGCGAGCAGCACAGCGCGTGGTGGCGTTGAGGGTCATCAGCGGGTACAGATCGGTGTCCGCGGGGGCGGCCTTTGTGCTCGCCGGCGTGTATAGGGACACGGTGGCGAGGAGGGAAAGAAAGGAGCCACCAGCTCCCACAGAGGTGGCCAATATTAGGAATGCCCTAAAGGAGGATGTGATAAGGAAATGGGGGAGGACCTGGCGGACGCGCGATATGGTAAATATACCATAGACGCCGTCCGCCCGGTCCTAAAAGAATGGTGTAGGAGGGAGCGTGGCTCCCTCGCTTTCCGAGTGGTGCAGGTGCTGTCCGGACATGGTTGTTTCGGATGGTACCTGCACCGGATCGCAAGGAGGGAGCCGACCACTGCGTGTCAGGAGTGCGGTGCAGACAGTGATACTGCGCAGCACACTCTTTTGAGTGTGCTGTGTGGGAGAGCCAGCGCCGGGCTTTGACCGCAGTGGTTGGAGGGGACCTCTCGCTCCCGAGTGTGGTTCGCGCCATGCTCGGCAGCGAGAGGTCGTGGGAAGCTATGGCCTTTTTCTGCGAGGAAGTGATGTGATGTGGAAGTGAAGCGGTGGCCTGGCAGTAGTAGCCGGGCCTGCCGTCGGGGCGACGTGTTTGAATGCAACCGCGAGCCCATGTCGCCCCTCTAAGGCGGCTGAGGTACACCGTGGAGTTTTAGTGAGTAATAGTCTCACATAACCACTCGTCCCATTCCCCCCCCCCCCCCCCGGGCCAGTGTGTACCTATAACGGGTTTCTCCACGTTAAAAAAAAAAAAAAAGGTTAGTGTTGCAGTGGCCAGCGAGTGTCATGTACAAATAATTATTCGTTGAACACTTAAAAACTTTCTAGATAGATATAAACTCCAAATTGAAAAAAAAATATTCTCAAAATAATTTTTGCACTTGTTTCTTCACAGGGGATTATCTCTAACCCACCCCTTTACAGCATCAAAATCAACGGTAGCGATTCTAAAGTCCAACCTCTGATTTTAATTTTACTCTTATTATTGATAATACATAATATAGTCTATCATATTATGAGGAAATGACATACATTACCCGTTAACAAAATTTCATCAAAATCGGTTGAAGTTTATAACATTTTTTCTTAATGATTTCTAAAAGAATTATTGAGGGATTCTTGTAGTTTATCAATTATGGAATAACATATATTTACCCTGTACAAAATGTCATCCAAATCGGCTGACAATTCATAAAAAAAAATAAAAATATATAATTCCTTTTTTACTATTTCCGTTATTTCATTTATTGAATATTTGTTTAATTATTTAGAAAAGTAATAATATTGATAATTCTGATATTCTATTATTTCAGAAATGACAAATTACATCAAACCGTTTTTGAGTTAAATCCGGACATAAAAACAAACAAAATTTGTTATAATATCACATTCGTTTCCTATAAATAGGATGTATATGAGTAAAATTGAAAACAGTTACATGTACAGAACCACAGGTTTCTTTTGCGTTCATTACAATGGAAATTTTAATAAGTTTAACAAATATTCCTCACACGGAGTTAATGTATTTCCTTATTATTTAAATAATTTTTATATCAGTAATTTCAGAGTAGAGTACTCCATTACTTTTTTTTATACAACTAAGGTGGAAAACAAGCATACGGTCCCCTGATGGTAAGCTGTTACTGTAACTTATGGATGCTTGTAATAGGTATCACTTGCCCATTGCCGACTTTGACCTCCCCGACATTAAGGATCTCTGGGAACCCTACTCACCGCTGGAACAGCATGGTTATTCGGCTGTGATCTTAGCTATCTATAGGGTGGAGGTGTTCCACCAGTCAGACTGTCCAAGTAGAGATAAATTTTTCTTTTGAATATCGTTTTAATGAAATAGTTTTTATCTTAATTTCAAAATCTTTGTAATTATTTTAATATAATTTCCATATCAACTTATGCTTCATTTTTAATATTTTTTGCAAATTCATTAATTAATTACATTAAAATTATTTTATGTATTTGAACCATAGATGTAGTATAATAGATTCATTTTAATTTGAACAATCTTTATAATTGAAAAATTGTGCTAAATATGAATTTAATAATAATAATATGAATTTACCACTTTATAACAATAATCTGTAATTACCTATAAAAATTAAAATTAAGTATGGAATTTACAAAATAATTAGTTAATAATAAACTTTTTTTATTATTAACTCATGCTAGGAGCGCGTGTTTAGACGCAGGAAGATTAATTTATATTTGATTAAAAAAAAATATTATACCATTACAGAGATTATTCATTCATTTTTTTATAGATCATCATAAAAACTTTGCTTTCTTTCGTTTACTTTTTATTTTGCGTTAAATTTATTTAGCTATCAAAAAGAAGATTTTTTTATTATTCCAACTACACGGTTTTGGTTTCAACTACTAGTTTACGTTTTGTTTTTTAATTTACTTGAAAATCTAAGTTTTACTAAATTTATAAAATACCAGTAATTAGTTTTAGTTATTACCAACCCTACCAAAGTTGCCAACCCTACTATATAATATAGTATCCTACTATATTAGGCATCCGACTATTATATTTCTAAAAAATATACCTATGGTAGGCGAAACAACTTATTTTTAATGGATAAAAAAATTGAGCAAACATATTTATTCCAAAATGTTCACGCGTAAAATGGAACGCAGTCCGCAGCCTTTATCTCTTTCTGGAATGGGACTTGGTATGTCATTGTTAATTATATTATTTGTCAATATCTGTCTATCACTGTATATGAAGCTGTAAAAATATTTCTGTATAGAATTTAAAAAATATTAATTTGAAACCTACTACTATATTTTTTGAGATTCTATCTACTTCAGGTACTGATACTTCACTTATTAGCCTCGATACTACTAATATAAAAAAATAATTGGTAACCCTAATTACCACCTACAAAAATATACCTACCCACAATTTTTAGATTTTACATTAATACTATTTAGTACCTATAAAATTCGTCTACAGTCTACACTATTAATTTTTTTTAAACCTTTCAGTCCCATGGAGGGTACGTAGTGCACTTTGACTACATTGTGGGTAAGGGAATACACACAGTGGGTTTTTTTGAAAATTTATGAATGTTAAAACTTTTTTATATATTAACTCTTATATAAGTAAAATAGCTATAAACATAGGGAAAAAACTTAGTGTCTAAACCATTATTTATAAAATTTATATCTATTTTACAACAAAACAATAAAAGAGAAACAGTCGAGTTTAATCGTAAAATATTGTTATTACAAGAAAGAACTTTCAATTGAGAGTTGATAATGAAGCTTGGGTACCTACATGAAGTAGCCGAATACATTTGAATTTGAATGAGCGCCAAGCGATGACAAAGAAGCAGATGTTAGATCGACCCTCAAATGGTCATATTAAATCACGCATGAAGGTGTGTAGCGTTCGACTTGTTTGTAGCAGACGAAAATAAATCCAATCTTAAAGATTCGGTTCGTATCTTTAGTTATCTAAATACTTGTATGAATGTTAAATTAATGATTGAGTACAGATTATACTTTAGATTTAAAGGCAAATAAATTTACGTTTATGTAGAAATAGGAAATACTATAATTAACTAATATTATATATTATTGATAATTATTAATGTGGCGTATTAATTATGGAATAACATAAATACTTCCTAAATATATCCCGTGTACAAAAATTCACCAAAATCTGTTGGAAATTAATATTTTTTCTTTTACAATTTCTGAAAATAACGTTGACGGCTATTAAAAATTTATAACTTATCAATTATGAAATGACGTAAGCATCCCGTGTACAAAATTTCATCAATATCGGTTGAAAAATACCAAAAAATTAAATTTTAGATTTTATTCGTTTTCGATTTCTAAAAGTAATAATGTCAATTTTTTATTAAGTAAATATGCAATCACAAAATCCGTGTACAATTCATAAAAATTGTGAGGCCCTTTTTAGTTAGATCCGGATAAATAAAAAGACATAGAAAATTAAAAAATACATGTTTAGACAGAAGTAAAAACTTATATTAATATTGTAGATAATACATGCATTATTTGCAAAATATTTAATGTCAACAGAATGAGTGTTCCCGCGTGCATCATCGGACAAGTCTTGAGTATTTAGTGTACAGTATAATCATTGCGACACGATATATTCATAGTTCAGTATAGTTGAATTGTAAGTATATCGGAAACATTTGACCAGAGAATTTGTATCATATATAGCATTCAAATTACGACCTATTTACATTAGCACATCTCATTGAATTTTTTGTCATGCACGAAACGAATGAACAATGTAAAGTAATACCTAACAAAAATATTGTAATATGTAGTTGAGTTCATTCTTCTTTTAGCCAGTTTAGTAAAAATTGAATGCTGCGCGCGCATTAAGTGACGGAAGTGTGATAAAAAAAAAAGTATAATTTAATGTAAGTAGGTAATGTATATTTTTTTACACAAAATTGTAATAAAATTAATAATATACACTGTTATTATTGTTAGGCAACTTTATCACGTTGTTGATATGCGCGATAAAAGTTTTAGGGTACTTTTACTTTGTTACATCAAAGAAGTGTGACTTCTTACATGCGTACCTAAAAATTAAAACAATTTTTGATTCTCCAACAAAGACAATTTTGCATCTAAGAAATTCTCATCAGGATTAAGAATGCGGAAGTCAAGGTATCACCCGGAACATATCAGCACAACTGCGGCAACTTGTGTTCTGCTGTAACCCGAATATAGGAGGACGGTGGGTCGAGGTTCAATAATTACAGGCCGTCAAGACTTTCACCTTCGACGCGCGGCCGCATAGCCAAGGCCACCGCGGCACCGTTCACTGTGACTTCCGCCCGCAGCCCGTGCCGCGAGCGACACTAGCGACAATGTTCGCGATCGCGAGACGCGACGCGACGTCTCGCGCTTTTGCAATCAAAATTTCGGAAAGCAGCACCACCGGGGCAATGGCCCCCCCGGCTAAACTAACGGTCGGTCAGAGCCGCTTGCTCTTACATAATCTCTGTCAACGAAACGACGAGAATTTTTACAAACTAGACCGATTGATAAAGTCTCCAAAAGTTTTGACGAATTCATAAAAATTTAGGTCAGCGAAGTGTTCGAATCAAACCGCTATTTATTTACTTAACTCCTAAACGTAGGAGTTCATTGCGCGAATGCGAACAAGGTCGTGTCTAGTTCTGTTGCAATAATTAAAAATCCAATATCAATTTTTATTTTAATAAAACAAGGTGTCTTTTGTCATTTCATTACTGTACAATATTTAAATCGGAGCAAGATAACTGGCACGCGATTTGTCTACGATTCTACAACGACCCATATTTACAAAATCGGTAGGTAGAACGGAGTGTATCTCATGCCGCTCGTTAAATCCGATGCTTTTAATAGAGATGATGGCTCAAGACTCCATTATATTTAAATAAACGGGAATGCCAGGCACATGCGAAGTGTTAACCTGACATTAAATACATGGCGGCCCATAGATACGTATATTTCGTTATTAATACAGCCCTGTATCTATTCCCGTCCAAGTTAGCAGTTTGAATGTCACAGGTCGCGCATCCGACAGGAGTAAAGTGGAAGAAATTTTCCATCCAACCAGCACGTAATCGGATCTGATTCCGAGAATTCTAATGGGTACTTTTTAATGTAACGTTATGTCTTACATTGGGAATGATGTCATTGTAGCAGCTCACGTATAATTGTATAAAAATCTCCGTATACAGAGAGACAACGACCGATAAATTTTTCGAGGTCGGGCAAGACAATGGTGGGTATAGTTCCTAAAAATTATGTTATCGTCAACTTATTGTGAGAGTGCGTTACGTTGCTGCATCGCGCGTCGCGCGTCGAGATAACACGCGGTCTATCATTATTGCGTTGATAACAAAAATGCGTACCAATATTGAATATCGCGTGTACTTGTTTGCAAAATTTATCACTTTATCATACCACGTATCTTATGAGGAAAAAAACGAGCAATTAATTTAGTATCTATCAAGGACGTAGTTTTTTTTTCAATTCTTTAAAAAATCATTTTCCATAATGGAAAAAATATCTATGACAAAGTAAAAGTAAGTTTTATGTAAGAGAGGTATTGTATTTATGTATAGATACATTTTTTTGGAGATTTCTCTCTACTTGGGGCGGTCTGACTGGTGGATTACTTACTTCCACTCCAAGATCCAGATAACCTTGTGTTGTGTTTCTGCAGTGAGTAGGGTTTCAAGAGCTTTATGGCTTAGGAGGGTTCAGGGTCAGCAACGAGCTATTGATATAGTATGGCATTACAAGCGTCCATAGGCTACGGTAGTTACTTATCATCAGGCGGCCCGTATGCTTGTTTGCCGCCATTGTTAGCCTAGTTGCCTCGTTAGCCTAGTAAGCGTGACTGCTATGAACGAGGTCCTGGGTACGAATCCCAGGTCGAGCAAAGTGTTATTGGGTTTTTCCTATGAAATTCTCAGTAGCAGCTCGGAGTTTGGTTTCGTGCCCGATTAATGGCAATAGGCTCGCACCCTATTACATGGGATCTAAAAACACTCGGCGAAATGTGGGTGTACAAATGTACACCTCTGCCTAACCCTTCGGGGAATACAGGCGTGATGGTATGATGATGTATAAAAATGGAAATGAGAGTAGCCAGGTTGTTGCGGACAGCGAGCGGGGCGAGCGAATAACGATAGTCTAATAGTATAGAATGAACAAATATATGAAATAATACGTGTTAGGAATAAGATTTATAAATACGTGTTAGGAATAGATATAATAATATGAACTGAATATGTGTGAATATGTGTATTTTAAAACGATTAGAATAAGAATATAGCTAGTTGTAAGTTTAAATGTATAAATTTCACTAGTTGTAAGGATGAAATATGCCAGACTCGGAACATCTGGCATGGTGACTCATGGTACTGCCGCACACAGGGCGTGCGCGCTCATTGGCTGAGCGACGCCCCGCACGGAATCCATCGCACGACCGGTTGCGAGGCAAAGGCAAATATAGCGGAGAGGGCGGCAGTACTACTATTCACTGACCCGCCCGACCAAACCGAAAAAGCTAACGCGTTCTACGCCGACACCGTCTCTCCAAACAGAGCGTGCCACCGCCCACGCCCGCGTAACCACCGTTCTCTCCGCAGAGGACGGGCGGTCAACTTCGCTCCCGCACACCCGTCACGTCCACCCTCTCTAGCGGCAACCCAAGCCTAGGTCCGTTCCTCGGTGTGAAGCCCTTGGGTCAGGCAGCCGCCCGCGCGATACAAAGTGACACTATACGTGCAACACTTAGTTACCCACACACAACATTACACACGTATGAACACACACACGTGCACACCACACAGGTACATAGGTTCTGTAAGGGACCTTTTTTTTTCTTTTTTTGCGCTAGTTAGACTAATGCGCTAGTTAGTGTAGAAAAACCATTCCGATTAACAAATACACATACGCATGGTCCACTCCTTCCTCCCAGGAGGAGGGGAACGTGCATATGAGTATATATTAGTTAGTTCGAATTCTCTTAGGATTAGGGAATTAGTTAGATCGCGACTTTTTCGCATTCGCGACGACCGCCCGAGCCGAGGTTCGGCCACTCTGGCACCCTCGTGCGGGTCGTCACAAACTTTCGCGGCTGAGTGCCCTAAGCGCTCGCCCCCAAGTCCGGTGAAGCTGTAAAAGCCGCAGCGGCTCTGTTTGACGATAGGGCCCCTAAGGCTAACAGTGTAGTCAGTTCAAAAAAAAAAAGTTAGTACTACGATCAGTTCGAGAAACACTACAACAACAGCAAGCAGCGAATCACCAAGCAAACTACAGTCAAGAACGATATTAAGAATCAACATTGTTACCACGCACTAATGTAACTTTGTAAAACGAAACAAGAATAAAACAAGCGCTATTAATTTAGCACACATTAAATATTGTGAACGTCTTTTTATTCACAATACAGGTATAGGAAGGGGGAGTTGCCATTGAAGGTGTTGGAAATCGACCTGTTGTCAGAGTGCTCCCGTAAGGCAGAGTAAATAATATTGCCAAGCTAGTATTAAAAATCCGGACAACGCTCATGATAATGGATACGATATTTGACAATAGACCGCTATAAAATTGCAAAAGGTAAATTTATTTCAACCTCAGCTCAAAAGAGAAAGAACATAGTATAAGCTTGTGTTAAGAAAAGATAAAGATACGAGACAATTTTCGTATGTTCTATCGGCCTTTATCGGGTTACGTAAATCGTTATCAAAACAAATCCCGCATAAATCTAAAATTTTCAAGTGTTAATATTTAGTAGACCGTGTACCGCAATGTAACTCGATAACTCCTTTAACAAAGAAAATCAACAGAATAATACGCACACTACTGTGTTCTGTTTTTGGTCTCGTTTTTATTCAACTTATTGCCGATTTATATAATACTAAATCTATGGTTCTTATTTGATAGTCCATATAATCGATAGAT
This sequence comes from Saturnia japonica, assembly GCA_033032175.1. Taxonomy (NCBI): domain Eukaryota; kingdom Metazoa; phylum Arthropoda; class Insecta; order Lepidoptera; family Saturniidae; genus Saturnia; species Saturnia japonica. The sequence goes on from CM065317.1 coordinate 5,562,237, forward strand.
TTGATTTCGCATTTCACACTTCAATATAAATCCTACGAAGCATATTGTATAAAACCTACGAGCATATTATATTAAATACGTTTGTGTTGTATTTTGTAATAACTGAGAAGCGATTCATGATTTGTTAAAATGGGTAGGTAGGTAGTTTGTTAGTTCTACGCGTAAATCTTGCGCGGACGTCGTCGATCGAACTAGTGTGTCTTGTTTGGAAATTTCCACGAGACAAACAATACGTATGATCTTAGATTGTTTTTCAACAATGCCCCACCATCTACAAGAATATCAGTCTGTCAGTATCAGTATGAAAATAAACATGTATACATTGTTTTTCAGTTATTTTTTCCAATTTATCTGAAATACCCTTAATTTCTTTGAATTGAAGGTGACGACAGCCCTAGTTCCAATATTTGCTATATTCATTAAAATTTAAGTCGTTCTATTTTGGTTAGGCCTTGATAAATTAGAAACTTAACTGAGTTTTATTATACAGACTACTTTATTAAACTATAGTTTTCTACCGATTTATAATATAAATAAATTATCTGTATTAAAGCGTTTAGTTTTTTTATCTATCTATACAATTAATAAAATTGAAGTGTCTGTTTGTAATGTCAAAATAACAGCTTTTTACTACATGCATATGAAAGAATATACAATACCTATAACAAAAAACCCATTTTTTTTTTGTCTGTCTGTTTGTTCCGGGTAATCTCCATAAGTGTTACCGATTTTGACGGGACTTTCACTGGTAGATAGCTGATTTTATAAGGAGTAAATTAGGCTACTTTTATTTAAAAAAAAAGAATAAGGATTCCGCACAAATTATAAAAAACTGGTCGAATCAATACGGGCGCTTAAATGACACACTGATTAAACAAAAAAGACCGCGAGAATACAAGTCTATATTCTAAGGAACACCCACAATAAGCATTTTTGTCTTTAAAATAGCTGGGAGCGGGAGAGGAAAATTCGCGCGGGCATTCTGTAGTCCACGTGAGCGAAGCCGCGGGCACAGCTATTTATTAATAAGTTTATTGTTACAAGTTTACAATTGATGTACTTAATCATTATTGTTATTATAATCTAAGTGATTGTCAGTATAAAATTATAACGAGTTAATTATCATGAACTCAACGAAACTGATTTCAAGACAACCTAATCGTAATCCTAGGTTTACTAGGCATAGACAGTATATCTACGTCACTAGTATAAACAGTATTTGTCTTACTTTCTATCTATACCTGTACCTAATGAATTGGCGTCATGTCAAATAATACCAGTTTAAAGCGTCTCAACAATACATTAACCATTTAATATAACAAGCATTACCTAAGTTGAACACGCTACATAATGATTCTAATTAAATTTCCCACGTTAGATAAATCATAAAGACACAATGCGTTTGATTACTCTGTGAACAATAAAGCCAACGTTACATATTATGTATGTAAAAAAAGGAAATCAGTTCTTGATAATTTTCAAATTCAGTAATAACAGTTAGTATAATACGTTCCAATATTTAAGTATTCCAAAATAAATTATGAAGAGAATCACCACACACCCACAATATATGAACGATTTCAAAAGGCTATAAAGTTATTGTTTTAACTTTGATAAAATTTTAGGTAAACATTCCTCTAGCGCAGCCATGTCAAAGATACGGCCAGCCCGCCGACCGCATTCGGCCCGCAGGCCATTTCAATACGGCCTGCAACGGGAATCTAAGCAGTGAGGTTTTTTAGACGTCTGTCGATGCAACTACGCGTGCTTAAAATTGCGCGCGTTTTATTTACCTATCTATTCTTAGAATAACTACCACATATATGACAATTGCTGAGCTGATCAATGAGCTTATAAAAACGTGAACTCAGGTGTCCAGATCCTCAAGCTAAAGATCATTTTTACCTCTTTATTTATTACGCTCATATTAAAATTTATAGTAATTACCTAACTAAATAAAAATTTCAACTGTTTAGTAGATAAGTAGGTTTAGTTTTTAATTTTGAATCTGGCCCGCTAGCACACCCTAAATCTTATAGATGACCTTCATGGAAAACCAGTTTAACACCCTTGCCCTGGCGTTCAGTTTCCTCACGATGTGTCTCTTCACCTAGTCAATAGTGTTATCAAATTCAAATAAGTAAATGTATCCGATTGTCAAAACCAAGAAATTTATCCAGTCTTCCACTAGGATTAGCGTGCTACCATCTTGGGCCATATCGTCACTTAAGAACAGCTGAGATTTTGAAGCTTGTAACGTAAAAAAAGGGATAACTTAAACTAATCTAAGTTGAACTTTTTAATATTTAAATTGTTTAACTTGAGAAAAGCTTAAGTTATTACTTAAACTTTATGTGTATTAATATAATAATGTGAGGAAAGGTTATTTATTAATAAATTCTTTTATTGTTTATTAAATGTTTTTTATCCTTAGTTACAATTCTTGAATATTAATTACATGAACCCATGTACATGCTGTATGCGTGAGAGAAAAGGAAGCCAGACAGAGTGGCGCCGTAACGCGTTACGTTACAAAGCGGTTTACCCTCCCTTAAGAAGTTATCACTTCAAATATCAGATCTAAGATTTGGATCGCTACAATTTAAACTGTAGCGATCCAATCGTAAGTAGACTTGAAATTTACTAATTGATAATTGAAAATGTTTTGAATGTAAGAGATGTTGAATCCTAAATTAGGTCTGGACATCATAGAAAAATTGCCGAGATCAGGCTACACACATGTTCAAAACCCCGTCATAGTGAGTTTGCGTTTTGGCGTCGTTTTTTTTCTGACTGACTATACTGTTAGCCTTAGGGGCCCCGAAGCCTCTGACAGATTTTACAGTTTCACCGTGACTTGGGGGCGAGCGCTTCAGGCACTCAGCCGCAAAAGTAAAGACAACTCGATCAAGGGTGCCAAAGAGGCCGGATTTCGGCTTGGGCGGTTGCCGCGATTACAATTAAGTCGCGATCTGCCTAATTCTCTATCCGTAAATTCGAGCTAACTAACATATACACATATACATGTTCCCTGCGTCCAGGGAGGCAGGAAGGAAACATGTGTATGTGTATTTAGTGATCTGAAGTATTTCTACATTAATTAGCGTATAAAACAAGAAAAAAGGTCCCTTGTAGGACCTATGTACCTGTGTGGTGTGCACGTATGTATGTACATATGTGTGTAATGTTTTATGTGGGTAGCTAAGTGTTGCAAGTGCAGTGTCACTTATATCGCGCGGTCGGCTGCCTGACTCAAGGGTTTCACACCGGCGACGGATTTTTGGCGTCTTGTTTCATAATCAGTATAAGTATAACTTGTACCCTATCTACATAAACTTTCGCCGTGATATATGTAGTCACCTTGATAATTGTCCCCATCGACAGTATCGACACATACATGAACATGTCTGTTAAGCACCTTCAATTTTCAATGCTTCAACAATTTGGCACCATACTCAAAGCTTATAGACACACACATCTATTACATAATGTGGACTTAGCACTATCCTTTACCTATTAGAGTTCTTAAAATTATACAGTAATAATAATAACTACAGGTTAATAACAATAATAAAGACATATAAAACTATGACTTAACGAGTTACGTAATGGTGTAGATTTTACATAAGACCATTTTCACATTAGAGAATATATTACTTACCGTACAAGTAAAACACAAACAAACAAACTCTTTATTGTAACGAATATAGGGCACATTCATATTCAATACTTACATAAAACTTAGTTCCTAAAAAACACGTAACTTTAATCAATAAGCTATTCTAACACGTAAAAAGTTCCATAAGCACATTACTAAATAGCACTTAAACACACGTTATAAGACAAAACCATTTGTAGACCATTGATCTACGTCTTTTTCTGACTGACTATACTGTTAGCCATAAGGGCCCTCCCTGGAGCCTCAGACGGCTTTTACAGCTTAACCACCAGTTAATTACGAAATATTAGGTTGTATACAAGACGTTGTATAAAAAAAGATATTGTAAATAAGCTACCATAAAATACGAAATAAAGGACATTGATTTGTTATACGTAAAAAATGCAAGGATGACAACTTAGACTCGCAACGCAACCTATAAACATTAAATTTCTTATATATCTTGCTGTGAGGCGACAACTACTCATCTGTCCTCAACAATGTCGGTTATTCCCGATGGCATTGAACTTACAATTCGATGAAACGCAACATCTTCACCAAACCTAATATAATGATGTGTGTTTTTCCCGTCGACGAGAAATTTTTCCTCTAAATTAAAGATTTATGTTAAAGCGTATGTTCCTGGCCTAGCCTATTTGCCTAGTGCCTAGTGATTGCCTGCTAGGTCGTAATTGCGACTGCTATGCTCGAGGTCCTGGTTTCTATTCCCAGGTCGAGCAAAGACTTTTCTATGAGGGTTTTTCTATGAAAATCTCAGTAGCAGGTCGGAGTTTGGCTTTGTGTCCGATTAATGGCAATAGACTCGCCCCCTATTACATGGGACCTAAAAACTTACCCGGCGAACTGTGGCTACCTAACCCTTCGAAGATACAGACTTGATGGTATATCATGTTATGTTCCCCGCTACTGTCGAAATATGGACAAATAGTTGAACATTTATGTTTTCTAAAGACATTGATTAAATAAACTTTTTAAAGAAATTATTCAAGGCGCCATTTATTAATAATGTGTTTAACTATGTAATATGATAGCTATTACATTATTTACATTCCTTAATGTGCGAATTATTTGCACGGGTCAGCCAGTTTATATAACTTACGATTACCATGACTGATGATTAGGGCTGCCAACAGCCGGTTCAGGTTTTCCCGTATTTGCCCTACTTTGAAAATCGTCCGAGGAGCGTTCGGACGGGTCTTTTATAAATTTGCAGGTAAACCTGGACACTTTCATCTAGGAAAAATTGTATTAAACCAATAAAATAAATTTTAGTTCAAAATATAATTCTAGGTCATTGCGAGTAAATAGACTATTTTTTACCATTTAGACTGATTTTTTTATTATTTTCATGCCATGAAATAAGATCTTTATTATAGGTACCTACTATATTTATCGTATTAGATTACCTCAGAGCAATGAGTTTATTGATAATCAGGTATTTCATTTATTTTGCTGTAAGGGGGAAGTGGTAAAGGAATGGGTAAATAACGAAATTAATATGATTATTACATTTTTTATTTAAAAAAAAAAATTATGTTGTCCGGGGAAAAATTCTATTTTACCCAAATGCCCGGGGATTTCAAGTTATTGTAAAAATTTAGTTGATAGTGATGGCAGGCCGTATTGTCAATTTTTTTTATATCATACTGATTGTATAGTGCATGACTTTAGTATAAATAGTTTTGATACTTTAACAATAAAACATAAAGCTCTCCACTTGTGATACTCCAAATTAAAAAGGCAAAGGGAATCTATGATTATGACTCGCGGCCCGGGTGTTTTATATATATATATATATTTAAGTCAATTATTTAACAACAAAGATTATTAAATTGCAATACAAGTATGTATTTACTTTATGTCATACAAATAATGTAATAATGGTTCTCCTCTAAGGTACAGAATATTAAAGAAACTTTATATAAATGCAAATTACGAAATATGGCCACATCCTATAGTTCAGAAACAATGTAACTCAGCATTCCTAGAAAGAACACCAACAGCGATAAAAATTAATAAAATACTTTCAATTTCTATAGATTGGAAAGCACTAGTGGGTAATGACTTCTAACTGCACCTACACAAACTGTATTTTAATTGTATAACATTATATAGAACATAGAAGGAAATTCAGCAATTTTGTTAGAAAGTTAGTGTTTGCTTAAATCTTACTTTCACTTATTTAATTACTTTTTGGTTCTGCGTTTACTAACCACTTTACTCTTTAATCATATAACGTAGGTTCGTAGCTTGAAGTTATATTTAAATTAAATAAGTATTATGTAAACATAAACTCGAGTTTACGTAAACATTGTCTGTATCTGTATTAATATCATGAAAGCATTGTATGAACGTTCAGTGTTCACACTAATCGAATAACTATTTACGCTCGAAACCGTTGAACAAAAAGACCTCCGACTTATGTGGTACCGCGGCCGATATGAGCCGAAGTGATACGAAAATAGCCGACCGACCGATCGCTCGTTCGTGGCACCGATACCCGGCGAGGCCATCTGACGTCTACACGAAGCGCGCGACGCAAAGCGACGCAACGCGACTACGCGACGGCCGCCGAGTCCTTGATTATTAAATTTAAAAATCAAGTGACAGTTCCATCAACGCTTTGTCGTAACTCGTAACTTACAAAGTGATTGTTTTTAGGTCATTAATATTATTGCTGTATTCATATTAACATCGTAACATAGTTTGTCAAACATGTTTCTACATCAATCTTCAAATGTAACTAACTGAAGCAATTCCAAATTGTTATTAATTTAGTTAATGAGGGTAAAGGTTTTTTTTTAAACGCAATATTAGAACATATTTCATGCTCTATAGACATTATTGGATAAACAAAAACGAAATTATCAAATTGTTACGTGAAATTTAAAAAGACAATTATTTGAATATGTTATGAACGCTTCATAGTTTATATTAGTAAGTACTTTATAAGCCGTTTTTAAGCAGAACAAATGACGTGAAATCATGTGACGTACTAGAAAGATGTTACGTAAAAAATTTTAAGCAACAGAATGTCGGGCCTGTAAGCTCTGCTCTACAAAAATGACTTTAGTATGGACATGTAAATTTTACTCGAGAGCTATTTTATGCTCCTTAAAGGTTGAAATTAAATATGAAAAGTAGTTCATTCCTGAATGGTACCGTGAACTATATGACCTTTGAAGTTTTATGCAGTAAATGCACAGTTTTAGAACATTCAAAATAATATAAATATTCATCGCATTATTATTATTATTGCCTTCCTGTTAAATATATACATAATTTATTAAATACATCGGATTTTTTTGCCAATAATTAAAGTAGAGGATTTTCAAAGAACATAGAGATAAAATAAATATGTTCTTCGAGATAAACAAAAAGTTTAAATTAAGTAACTAATTTCGACTGGTGAAGAAATTTGATATTTTCCAAAATATATTGTTTTATTATTCCTGAATATATGTATTATTTTATTAGTTCAGGATTGAAGAATGTTAAGTATGAAGATAAACGGAGATAGAAGTAAAGGAAACCCGAAGTAGGTCTGGACTAATTGTGTGATGACTGATGAATGACATGCGTATAAAAAAGTGCGAATTTTGACATGACAACTGATAGTGGAAAATGGAAGAGGACAACATGTTGTAGCGACATTGGTGCCTACCCTACATAAGTGAAATAAACGGAAGAAGAAGATATAAACATTTTGAATTGTTGTTGACGGAAAATATCGTGACGTCACCATAGCACAATGGTGGAAAATTTTCTAGTTGTCACTTTATAGCCAGTTCCCTAAGCTAAGCAGAAACCAACATCAAGTGAAGTTATTTTAAAACGGATACTAAAATAAAAATTTTATATAAATAAAAATACTTTTCTTTGGTAAGAGAACCACTTGAGAAGAGCTGGACCGATTTGGATAATTCTTTTTTGTAAAAATACCCGGAAAAAAGGATTTTTCTATTGTTTTTTTATTTTTTATTTATGAACTCTACGTTTCCAACTATGAATATGAGTAATATTTATCTATTTGTTTGTTTTTTTTTTCTTTATTGACCATTGGAAAGGGCAGACCAATGTCTGCTGGGCTAGTTAGATACTAAATAATCTTGAAACTCTTGCACGATATGTTACCTAAGAAATATACCTATGATTCTACATTGGATGGAAAAAAACTAATGCTAACATCGAACTCGACCGTTCGACGGTTCGCATATTGAATTGATAGCATTAATATTCCATTTTATGCTAATCGTATAATTATTTTGCTATCTGACAGACGAATGAAGTGCAATAAACTCTTTATGTAGGTTATATAGACAACCGTTCGAGAACTAAACCACGATTCAAATTCAAAGTCAGTATCAAAAACAATGATCAATATATTATAGATTCCTTTACATTAGATCTAAAAAGGCGTTCGGTAAATCAAACGATGTTAGGTGTAAAGTTCATTAAACTTTTCGATTTTACTGAAGTCAAGTGCCCTCAAAACTGCGGCTTTGTAATGGATAGGTAGAGACAGTGGAATATTTTGTAAGGTAATATTATATTATTTACATGTAATCTAACTAGTTTGCCTACTAATCGTTTCGTTTTACGACAGGGCCCTTGGCGCAGTGGTAGTAAGTCCTACTTATGCACAGGGGACGTGGACTCATTTTCGTAAATCTTGCCATAATAAAACTTAAATAATAAACTTGTTTTTGTAACCCACTCGATGTGAAATTAAAGATAATAAGACTACCAAATTAAAAAAATTACAAGTAACGATATTAACAAAGTCTAAATTAAGTTACGAATATAAATATAATGCTAATGTTTTTAAATTGATAGAATTTAAATTTATAAATTGAACAACAGAAAATATCAGGAATTTAAATTGAACATAGCTAAATGTGACACATTCGTAGATGGGAGGGGAGAATCTTGGTTCAGGACCAAGGCAGGAAAGTGTAAGGACTCCGCAAGCGACTGCCAATATGAGGTACTGAGATACATAAGTATCTGTTCTAATAATGAAGTTGGCTACAAAAGACTGTCAATATGGTTAGATAAAATTTAACTGGGAATGACAAAAAGACATTTACTTCGTTTAATTTTACGCTCAAGCATGTTTGAACATGTCAGTAAATTGTGTATCTGGATGTTTAATATTAATACACTACATATATTATAACTGTTAAGTATGAAGGTAGCCAGATAAAGGAATAGAGAAAGACCGAAAATGGTATGGATTTGTGGAAGGAATATTTCAACGAGAGGTCTCTCGGTAAAGGCATTTGGAATAGAACAAATGAACCTCATCCTCCTCATGTTCCCTGGATCGATAAAGCTGATTGGACGAGGGCTGAAACAATTACAGCTTTGAGACTCCGTTCTGGACACATTCCACTTAATAAATTTGAATAAAATACAGTCACCTCGGTGCACTGAATGCGATTATATAGAGGATGCTTATCATATTATGGTGGAATGTGTCTGGAATGAGCAAGAAAGGAAAAACTACTGCTTAGTAATAAATAAAAACTTACATTCTGTTGGGGTCTGTAACAGTATTCTGGCTTCACCTTTGTCGGAAGAAGCCAGGATGCTGTACAGGTTAGTAGAAATAGGTATAGATAGAAGATAAAGATGAGTGTATTGTAATAAATATTATGTTTATAATGTGTATACCTACCAATAGGGATGGCATGGTCGCTTTGTGACCAAATCCTTTAATTAAATAAAGAGATTAAAAATAAAAAAGCTAACAGATGATAGAAGAAAGTGGATAAATTGACGGTACTGTCTCTGATGGTAAGCCCAGCACAATCCAAACACAACGGTGATCACCGAGAGATCTAAATCCATCGGCTGTCGCCGCAGCGCGCTGTCATTCCGTCCTGCATTACTACCTCTTTACGTTACGCTTAAAGGAACTGATGTCCTAAAAAGGAGGGAACACATTGTCCGGGAGAAGGTTCCACAGCTTCAAGGTACGACAACGATAAGTCATAGAGAACTTTTTAGTTGGTGCCGAGATTGAGGTTCCGTAAAACTGTGACTCCGAAACCCAGCGCGTGTGGTTCCAGCGCCCAGATGGCAAATTGGCAGAAAAAAGAAGAAGTATATATATAGAGTTCGAATATTAAATAACGATATTTTAGCTAGATCGATATAAATACATAATTTGTATCGACAACACTGAAAAAGAATGGACATAGGCATTATAGCTCCAGTGTTGTGCATGTCCTAAGCGTGTAATTGTAATCCAAACAAATCCATACATACGGCCTACAGAGAATGCATAGACTATATTTGTTTACAATGTCACATTGAGCACCAATTGCCAAGTGTCAGCGACATGGAAACTCGTTAGCTTGATTAATTAATTATCAATTAACAATACGAACATATTATATTTTATGTACCTACTTAAATAGTCACCACATACGCTTCTTATTTGTACAGCTGTCCAATAAATATTTCGGCTTCACAATATTATCGTTAACGATAATGTAGCTGGAACGGATAAGTCACGTGATAATACAAAAATTGATATTTATTATTGTATAAAAAATACATTGTACGTATACGTATGATTATCTTTATTAATAAATCTGTAGCCTTTCTGTACTTTAAAAATTATCTGTCTGTCTGTCTGTTTGTATGTCTGGATTTATCTCAAAAACAGCTTGAATGATTCTTATGAATTTTTAACACGGGATGCTTAAGTAATTTCAATATTACTTTTAAGAACGATAAAAGAAAATAATTTGTAAAAAAAAAATATTTTCGTTTATTTTTGACCGATTTTGATGAAATTTTATACACAGGAAGTATATGCCATTCCACGAATGATGAGCTATCAGAATTATCAATAACAGATTTAGGAATAGTACAAAATGAATTTCCAAAAACTTGAAATTTCATAAAATCCAAACCGATTTTAAGGAAATGTTGTGTAATTAATACATAATCGATGAATTGATGATAATTGTCAATATTACCTCCTAGAATTCGTAAAAAAAGAACTTCAAAAACTTAATTTTCATCGATTCTCAACAGATTCTGATCCAATTTTGTAGAATGGATGCATTATTCGTTCCATAATTTAGAGGCTATAAGAATCGATAATAATACATTAAAATTTGTAGATTAGAATAATAATTTTTAACCGATTTTGATGAAAATTGTACACGGGAAATACATACTATTCCTCAATTGATACGGCATATGAATTGTCAACAATATGAGTAAAAATTAAATTATACTATGCAAATAACTATCTACTGCGTAGCAAAAACGAGTGCGGAGACGCGGGCACACCGCTAGTCTGAAAATAAGTTTATGAGTACAATAGTTTTTTTTTTTTTTAAATAAAGCTATTGAACTACATTATAGTCTATAAATAGGACGTGCCAGTTTCAAATAGAAGTGAATATGATGAATCTATGCAATGTAGAAAATATTTAAAAACAACAAGGTAACCTATATTGTATTGTAAACATTATACAATCATAATAATCATACGTAAATAAGTTCAAATAAACAGAACACTATAATCCGGGAGTTAAATAAAACTTTTGGAAAATTGTTTTAAACACTTTTTATTTCTTTAAATAATACCTATTCATAATTTTTTTTTCATTAATACACCATACAAAATAATTTAAAATGTATTTTAATTTAATAAAAAATTCACTACAAAAACGCGACACTATGGTCCTATGACGACATCATTCATTTGTTAGGTAATTTTGTATGATAACAGTGACAAATGTGACAATTTACGCAAGAGTCTAACGTTCATATTTCCTGAACGGTGACGTCAGGTTTTCTAATTGGTGTTTCAAATCATTTGGCTCACAGACAAAAAATATTAACTTTCCAAATGGAAAACTAAAAAAATACTTAAACAATAACTTTTATCAGACTTGTATTGTTTTAGACTTTTTATTTATAGACCGATATTACTGAATAATTTACTTTAACTTTTAAACATACAGTCAACTCGCGAAATAATTATGAAAAAAAAATTTTTTTTTTTTCGAAACTATTTACATGCTACAAGAAACAAGTGCACGATATTAATACATGTGGTTAATACCACTGAGTCTGTGGTATTACTGAATAAGCTACCAAAGCTACATTAGTTGTACTGTCTCGCAGTTCGCCTTTCGCACTTCGCAGCCAAAGGTCACTTTCGGGCTGCAGGTATGTAGATGTATGTGATTGCGTACGCGGGGTGTGTGTCGAAAGAAGAAATTAATACAAGAATCTATATTTTTGCAAAAGATGAGAATGAGTAGGTTTGATTCCGAGAGAAAATTACTCACAAGTTTTAATTATATCTTCAGATTCATCATAAACTACTGTAAGGAGTAAACGAGTTATGCCTATTTAGAATTTACGATAAGGGGGAAAATGCTCAGTTCTTTGTTAATAATAAAAACGAGATATATTAATAATCAACAAATAAGTAATAATTATTAACGTCTTGAAATAACTGTTATTAACTAATTTTATAAACAAATTCTTTTAAATTAAATCCTTAGAAAAACATGCTGTAAAAAACGGTCCAAGTCTCGATTGAGATGGTTTGTCTATAAAAAGTAGTGAATCTCATAAACTGCCAAGTGTAGGAGGTGAATATAAAAATAACGGGTAGTTTTGGTTAAAATCTGACCTATCTTTTACACGTTAAATTCGGTTCTTTAGAATCTATTGTGTCTAATTACATGAGCCAAAAACATTATAATTAATGACAAGACAATAGGGTTAAAACATTCTTGTCACATGTCGCGGTTGTATTAAATTTGAAGTTATAGGGGGGTCAAAAGTGCCGTGAGTCGTTTCAAGAAAAAGATGGTAGGGGCGTGCTCGACTTGGCCGGAGGACTGCCGAGCCCCCTAATTAAATAATAGTTAGCTACCAGTGTAATTAGTGCCTTAGAATAATTAATGATCACTAGCATTTAACAATTAACTGGAAGATTTTGGAGTGATCTAACTGTCATGTCATATTTTATATGTTAATTTTCTCTGGCTTCAGGTATACCGCAGGGTTCACACCTAGGACCATTGCTTTTTAACATTTATATCTCCGATATATCCTCTTGCTTCACCTCCGCCAGGTACCTTATGTATGCCGATGATACCAAATTTTCAGCGCTATTCGTACTATTGATGACTGCCACATGTTACAGAATGAACTTTTGCAACTTTGTGATTATTGCAAGTTAAATAAGCTAAATTTAAATGTAAAGAAATGTAATTTAATAACATACACTAGAAAATATCAACCTATAAATTATATCTATATACTTGACATGTTGCCAGTGCAGAGGGTTTCTGTCATTCGTGATTTGGGGGTGATGATGGATTCTAAACTGCTTTATACGTATCACTATGATTACATACGTCAAAAAGCTTTAAAAATGTTTGGATTCATTTGCAGAGTTGCAAGGCCTTTTGTAAACTTAAACTCACTAAAAATATTATATTTTACATACGTTAGGAGCTATCTCGATTATGCTTCGCCAATATGGTCACCAGATTATATCACACATAAGACTAGTCTAGACAACATTCAAAGTAAATTCCTGAGACATCTAAATTATAAATTTAATAACGAGCATAAGTCATACTTAATTGATTTGGACTTTTACAATTTAACTTCTTTATCAAAACGACGATCTATCGTAGACATGAGATTATTATACGATATTTTGAACAACAATATTGATTGCCCCGAACTAGTGAATAGGATTAACTTCAAAACACATACAAAAATTATTCGAAATCCGCGCTTATTTGCACCACGGCCGTTAAACACAATTATGCTAAGAACTCTGTTTTACAAAGATGTTTTAACATGTATGACACGAAGTTTAGTCATATTGATTTATTCCAGTTAAAATAGGATTTTTTTCTTAAAAGAATTAAAATCGAAAAACACATTGAAATAGTCATCATGGTTGTGAAACAGGAACACAGAAAGGACTCAGTTTCCTTTCTATTGCTTATAACATACATACATATACAATTCACATATGCTTTCACTCAGGAGCGCATGATCCCACCACACCTATACACTCTCACGCACACGCACACTACACGCAGACTCACACTCCCACTCACATTGAGATATAGAAACACATAATACTTCATAATGATATTTTTTATGTATATAAATATTTAACCACTGCATAACAAACAAAATTTAATAATAATTGTTTCGTAATTGGCACCATATGATTGCAAAACATAACAAATGTATATTTTGTGTTAAATGTGCTGTGAAGCAATATGTACCAAATAAATAAAATAAATAAATAAATTGATAAACTTTTTTTATCGTTATAGGAAGACTGGCTCTCTCGAGAGCAGCTAAATTTAAACTTATGCTATTTGGCCCTATATTATGGAAACTTGGTGGAAGTACAATATAAATAATAACTAGAAGCTGGAATTTTAAGTTCAAATCACTAAATACATATATACACATGGTCCCTTCCTTCCTCCCAGGAGGAAGGGAACATGTCTATGCGTATATATTAGTTAGCTCGAATTGTAGGAGTAGGGAATTAGCTAGATCGCGACCTATTTGCCACTTTGGCACCCTCGTGCGAGTCGTCTTTACTTTCGCGGCTGAGTGCCCTCTGCGCTCGCCCCCAAGTTCGGTGAAGCTGTAAAAGCCGCAGCGGCTTCAGGGCCTCTAAGGCTAACAGTATAGTTAGTTCTAAAAAAAATTGAATTTTAAGTTACCACAAAAACTTCCTGGACTGTCTTAACAAGAGAGCCACCGTCCTATTGAAGCTTTGCTTGAACTCTGAAGATCAAAAGAATGTCCTACCCACTTGTCTTTGGCATAATTGTGTATAAACAAACTTGCCATATCAGAAGAAGAAGCAAAACAGTCGTGGATATGAAAACCGTAAATATTAACAAGGTATGTAGATATTATCTAGGTTTACATACCAATATATTATCTAGCGCATGTTTTCACTGCGTTCGTAATGTTTACTTTCACCACACATGATGTAAATTCACAAGCATGCCGCTTATCGATTTATTTATTTATCATCATATTCCGTTCAAATGTATAAAACGCCCACTTATTCTCCTACTTGTTCTATCGTCTCTTCTATTTCTGTATATTCGAGTAAATCAACTTTTTTTTTGTTCAGGACAATTCCAAAATTTTTGTTTGAAATGTTCTCAAAACGTGGAATGTAGATTGATTGGGTAAAGATTGCTATGTGTGAAAAAAAATATTAATAAATAAAACACTTTTTTTAAATAAACTTTTATTCAATATTTCAATAATTTTAAAGGCTTGTATGTAACGCGCAAGAAATTTATTTGAAATTCCCCTTTCAAATTTTTTTATTTGCACTGCAAGCTTTTAGAATTATTCAAATATTGAATAAAATAATGTTTCTAAAATTATTATTTTATTAATAATCATTTTTCCTATTCTTCTCAGCAAACCTATTCGTTAAATATCCATATCATGGGGGCGTGTAAAAAATAACTGGTCAACCATATTTAAGCGTATACCATATCAGATTTAGAATGACATCGTTTAGCTCATGCATTGTCATCTAAACTAAACGTGTGTGCAAAATTTACCAGCACAATCGGTTGGGGATAACTATTCTAAAATTCAGTTTCAAGATTTGTCCTAGAAGAGAACGGTAGAGCAAAACATGTTCTTATATACTCAGTGGGAAATAAGAGCAAGAAGAAGATGGGTTAGGTTTCCGAATTTCTGTTAAAGAAAATATTCAGTAAAATTAAAAAGAAAAAAATAGCACTTCAAGTTGAAAATTAAATAAATGAACAATTATTTATTCCAGATTTGTATTTTTAGGCTTTTCATCAATAGACCAATGTAGTTAAATAATCAACTTTAATTTTTAAACCTACTGTCCGTTCGTGGAATAAAAGACCCAGTTGCAGAAGTCGCTTTGAATTTTTTATGTAAATTATTTGAAGACAAGAATTGTATTTCAAGAAAATAAAAAATAGTCTTATGTATACAAAATTATACATACATAATTCAGACATGCTCTGCGTTATTAATACTATCACATTAGAAAGTCCTGCAAAAGGGCCCTTCAATTGTAGTAAGCAACAGAGAGTTTGTTGCAAATGGTTAGTTGTCGAGTATGAGACGATTGTATCGAAACCGTTAAAATACGTTGTACACATCAAATAATTAAAATCGATTAATTTCAATCGTTGACTTCTAACGATAAATATGTATAATATAAAAACATCACTTACTTCAGTTGGAAGGTTTGTTTAACGTGGTTTTGGTTCTTGATTAAACGGTTAATGATTGGTAAACAGAGATTAAATTATTTATACCTCGTGCAGTTTTTGCACTAGGGTTCCTATCCGTGGCCACACAGGCTTTGCGGTACAGTGGTAACAAACCCTTGAGAGAGGTTGCGGGTTCGAGCATAATTGTCTCTTGTGTCTGGGTATTGAAATATGTATATATAAAAATCGTTTATTAGATAAATAAATATGGGGACACAATTTTCACACACGGTCATTTAATTCCAAACTAAGTAAAGCTTATATTATGGTAATAACTAAACAACTGATATATATTTATCTATACTAATATATACTAATTATATAATAAAGCGGAAAAGATTTTTGTTTGTTTAAACACTTTAATCTCTGGAACTACCAGTCGGATTTAAAAAAATATTTTTTAAATGATAGCCAAAGTCACGAGAAATAGTATAGGCTATCTAACATTAGGCTACAACTCTCAGCTAGCCTTAAATATTGATTTTTGCTACGTAAGTCCGAAGTGGAAGCCCTCCAGAACTGCATTTATCCGCGTGTGCTGGCGTAATCGTTAAATAAATAAAAAATATTAGCCTTTAGTATATCTAAAAAAAGTCCGCGATAGCCTATCTCTTAAACATAAACCACAATAAAGTATTTTGTGAAGAGTAAACATTTGTTGAAAATTAAAAAGTGAAGATGAGTATATTTATACGTATGGCATATTAATTCCTTACGAACAAAAGTTACTTCACCACAAAGACAATTTTTTTAAATTAAATTTTACTCTTTATAACATGTTATTTGGACTCATAGTTCAGGAGATAATGAAAATTCAAATAATTAGTACTTGCGGGTAGAACAATTATGATAGACTATATAGGTGCGTTGGAGGTGCGGTATTTTTCGGATAAAATTAACACGTGTGAAACCACAGCTAATACACACACACATCTGACTATTATGCTCATCGCACAAAAATAAGTAATGGGCGGGGATCGAATCCGCGACCTCTCGGCTCAATAGTAGGGCTTACTATTACTGCGTCACAAGGCTTGTCAGTAATTAGCTGCATAGTCACCATAATTACCACACGCTTTGCTTCATTTGGAATTGAGCACTTACTTACTGGTCGCGAAACGCGCCAAACCAAAAGATAGTCATTATGACGGGTTTATCATATTTTATGTACGGTGGTTGCGACCTAGACATCTTATCAATCTTATCTTATCGTCATTCCGTCTTTTACACTTAGTAAAACAAAAGTGTTTTAGGTAATTGTGTTAAATTCTATAATAAACTTCCTAAGCACATTACCGATTTGCCGGATAATAAAATCAAGAATCATGTTAAGCTGGTTTTATGATATTATGATTTTTTTTTAATCACTGAATTACCACTTCATAACAACGACATACACTAACATATAAATAACGGAACAATTCACGTGTTATTTCAGAAAGTTAAATGCATACTAATTATACAGGATGTTCTGTTATACCCTGGAGATCGCAGTGGCATGGCGCATGGCGAGGCGATGGCGCGGCGCACATGTCAGTGACATTATTAATCAAACTTTATTGCTCTTCACGTGCTATAAAAATATTATTTCCACCTCTAACTCACGGCGTTTGTTGCTCATGATTACTATTTACAGAACTACACTCATTGTCTATATCTATAATATCTATACTATAGTCCTAATATCTAAACGTTATCAAACTATATTGTAGATATATTAACAGATTATTTTAGAAGATAGCGATTTAAAGGGATTAATCTCGTAACAAATAAAGCATTTATATACTAGTGCTATTTACATATTTATTTATGCTATAAATTATCAAACAGACTAACAAATGCTATCACTGAGCTATTATGGATCCAAAGACAAAACAAAATCATGTACTATAATTAATACTCTATATTTCTGGTTTATTTTATCTCTTGAATCTTACAAATAAAGTTTTAATAAATCATAGGTATTAAAACCTCTGAATAAATGTATGGGGTATTTTATTTTCTTACATTTAATAAGCCTAAAAAATGATGCGCGTCCCTTCGTTGAAATGATTTTAAAATAATATTATGTAATGACTTAAACTTTTTACTAACTAGATATCTTTACAACGATTCTGTTATATAATCATTATTTAAATTTGAGAAAAACATTACGTAAATTCTGTTAATTTATGTCGACTGTCAACTACTTCCGATTATAATATATTATAATAATTATTATAAATACAAAACTGACAAGTAATTCAAAAAAAATTACAATACTAGTACAAATTATTTCATGTATTTGTATTTTTTTTACTTAATCGGAGAATGGACAACTTATGAAAAGTTGATTTAAACACTTTAATTATGTTGAAAATAATACCGATTATTATTTATTTATTCATTATTACAAATTATATTTAAATTTAAAAAATGTCACAAAACCGCGGCATTATTTTCGTGTGACCACGCGTGACGTCATTATTAAAATAAAAAAAACTAAGCTTAAACTGAAATGTATTACGTGCAAAGTGGAGTTTACTAGAATTTCAGACTTATAGAATTTCTTCAGTACCTATATAATTTTAGAATCACTTACCCCAAGATAACCTATTATGAATAACACTCAAATGTGTATAAAATACTGTATCGTTGGTGTTTCCAATCACGTGACTTCCAGGTAAAAATGTCAATTTTCCCAAGGGAAAATTAAATAAGATAAGAAAAAGATTTAGAATGAAATAACTATTTTAAATGATTTTTCTTAAGTTATGCATTATTTTATGTTATTAATAAACTATAACTATTAAATAAATAACCTTAATATATGGACATATTGTCAACTGGCAAATCTGTATTTATTGTATTCCTAATAAAAATTAATTACGTCCTCTATTCCTTTTAGTTTTCAGAATGAATGAGGTAATTCTGAAGTGCATTACACAGTATCTAATTACTTTTTATACAATATGTATTAAAAACCCCGTCGAATCCGAAAAGGGTACATGGGTACCCCTATGACATTACCAAAAAATTTATCAAAATTTTATTTATTGTGAAAATAAAAACGTTATTGCGATTTAAAATAACATATTTAGTTTCACTTAAATTTATCAAAATTTTAAAACGTGATAACATCGTCGCCAGCCCCGGCACGGCGCGTCGCCTGTATTGCCATGTAAGTTTCCACATATAACTAATTTTTTTTGCATTTTATTAGGGGTATTTTTTTTACTTACAATCTGATATAAATGACATAAACAGAATATAATCTCGATAACTAATAACACCTTCACGGATCCGACAGGGTTTTTAATACATACTGTATACTAAAAAACAATCAATTTAGTGTAAAACTAACCAAGTCATTAATACCTAAGTAATATGTACATATGTTTTAGTCCAACAATGGTAAAAGAAAATATTTTGAACATACTGTATTTAAGAACCATGCTTGCTAAATGCTATGCTAATGCTATAAATGCTTTATATAACAGGATATTCATTTTATTCTTCTTGAAAAATATTATTTAAGTTACACTTTTTTTGGCGCGTTTAGAGAGGTTAAAATTGAGAGCTACGTTCGCATCATGTGACGGAAGTGTGACATGATCACTGATATTAATGTATTTTTTCATTTTACTGACTTTTTTACCCAATTTTAACAAAAGGAGGGTTATGTTTTTCGAACGTATGTATTTATGTCTATTCCTTTGGCACTCTATGTGCATTAAACTCGTTGATGGATTTTAGCAAACGAATTGTCATTAGATTCGTCTTAATTGCGGAAGTGACATAGGCTATATAATATTTAAGTACGACGTATGGGAAGCAAATAAAAAGCAATAATTGAAAAAATATATTTGTCAAGTGATTTTGTTGCAGTCGCGTTTTTGTATTCGTTTTTAATAATTTACCTTTTTTAATTGTGCAAAAATAAACAGTGAAAATGAGTAAAATGAATTCACATTCAAACTCAAACTTCATCATGTTATTGGCTCGCCGAATATTTTTTTGGTATAATTTTTGTTTTGTTAATCTATATTCTTACTTGCGTGTGTACATGTACATAAGTAGACACATTTTACCCTCATTAAACAAATTTTTGTCTTCGATATTTCGTTACAAATAATTTGTTCATGGACACTGAAAATGTTT
The DNA here is from genome assembly GCA_033032175.1 of Saturnia japonica. Lineage (NCBI taxonomy): Eukaryota > Metazoa > Arthropoda > Insecta > Lepidoptera > Saturniidae > Saturnia > Saturnia japonica. The sequence goes on from CM065317.1 coordinate 5,582,370, forward strand.
CTTTTGACGTGACAACGTCTTATAAATTGGTTTGCCGGGTGACACTTCAAGAAACTGCGTTACGCTCCGCTCACGTTATGCGCTCACAATGAGAGCGAGTGAGAGGCACGCGTCCCTTCCACTCGGGCATGGTTAGCCCGCCTAAGAGCGAGAGAGACAGACATAAAGTCGTTGTCACGTAAAACTTTCGCCCGTATACCGACTTTACAGGCAACCAATTTTTTTTTGTTAAATGTATTATCTATCATAGACTAGCTGTGCCCGTGGCTTGGCTCACGTGGACTACAGAATGCCCGCTTGCTTTTTGCTATATGCTATATATGCATGCTTTTTGTTATATATATATATACTTTCATATGCATTTAGCAAAAAACTGTTATTTTGACATTACAATCAGACATTTCAATTTTATTAATTGTATAGATAATGTTCAAAATATATTTGAAAATAAATATAATTGTAAGTTTCCAGTTCATAACAACTAAAATACTTTCGGTGCTTCTAGAAAATAATCTAGCTGACGAAATCGCAAAACGTCTGGAATTAACAAGACCCAGACAGTCGGCGCGGTAAGTTCACTGCACTTAGGAATGCGTCAGTCAGTCTGTCTATAAAAACCCCAAAAATTTTCTACTCACTTATTAGGTAGGTACGATTAGAATCGAATTTTTAGCAGGAACTTGATCTGTCAACTTATAGTTTTTATTTTAATTCATAACTTACATTATTTGACCATATTATATTAAATTTACCGTCTTAATTGTGGATTTTTATTTAATTAAAACGGTCTTTTTATGATCTTTCAAAATCAAAATCAATACTTCTTTAAACAATTAGGCCTTAAGAAACTTACCTATGAAAGTCAAAACACTACTACCGTTTCGGAAAACATACCAATCAACGAAAGAAGCCGCCAAGATTTGATCGGGGTAATTTTTAACTGTGTAAATAATTTTTACAGTTATGTGCTTTTACTTGTATTTTATTTTTAACAGTAAAGAAATCTTTAAAATTATGTACTTATATAAAATTATAACATCTGGGCAACGGAGCTTTGCTCGGTATCAAACAAAGAAAAAAAATGACACCTATGTAGGTAAATACAAAGTAGTTTCATGAAAATCGATGGAGCCGATTCCAAGAAACCATTTACATAATATAGACACTTATAATTAGTTTACAGGCTTATTTAATTTTATATCCTTAACTTAATTTATAATGAAAATTAAATAAACCTGCGTCAATATGTCGAGCGGTAATGCTAGTTTCTGTGGCATTGACCTTTATAAACATGTTTCCATAATCATCAAAACTAAAGCATGACATTTTTTCGCTTAATTTAAGTTTTAATTAACCTTTTTTAATATAATTTTGTTTATAATTGTGCGTATTGATACAGCAAGTCTGTAGTGAATTATGGCAACTGTAAAATAGTACAAACATTTCACGTATATCAATATACAATTATTTGAAGTCTCTGTTTATAATGTCAAAATAACAGCTTTTTACTAAAGGCATATAAATAAAAAAAAAAACATTTTTTTTTAATATTTTAATTTTTGTCTGTCTGTCTGTTTGTTCCGGGTAATCTCTGAAACGGTTGCATTAATTTTGACGGGACTTTCACTGGTAGATAGCTGATGTTATAAGGAGTATCTTAGGCTACTTTTATTTTAGAAAAAGGTTCAGCGCAAATAAAATAAAATGGTAATGGTGAATCAATTCGGACATTTATAAATAGGTTTACGCTGAGTAAACCATAAGAGATATATCAAATTAATGTACTACATACCTAATGGTAGACCTTAAAAAGACCTATAAAAAATCTGCGAAAGTATATGTGTATCTTCTAAAGATCACCCGCAATAAGCCTTTTTATCTTTAAGATATCCGGGAGGGGGGTAGCAAGATTCACGCGTGTGCCCGATTGACGACATTCTGTAGTCCACGCGAGCGGAGCCGTGGGCACAGCTAGTTGCCCTCGACAAAGTAATATTGACATATACAATAACGTTTTATAAATAGACGCATTATACTCTTACTAAAAGCAATTTGAAAACGTTACAATTTTTATTATCAGCATGTTGAACTATAAGAGATAGGAAATCACAGCGTAAGACGGAAACTGTTGTCAAAAAAGAATAAAAGTTTCTTCACGCTCACGTCGGTATCAAGTCGATAGTGAACTGAGGGCAATTGCCCACCATTCACGATGGTATGTAAAGAGTGACAATGCCGTATCTACATGCAAAATATCATTGTTAATATACTTTTGTAGTTCGATAGTTGTTGTTGTTCCTGTACTGTAGTGTACTTGGCATTATTTATTAACATTGCAAATTACTTATTTAAAAAAAAAATCGTTTTAACTTTTAAAATGTTATTTATAACTAGCTATGACCGTGGCTTCGCTCACGTGGACTACAGAATGCCCGCGCAAATTTTGCTCCCCCACTCCCGGCTATTTTAAAGACAAAAAAGCTTATCGTGGGTATTCCTTAGAAGATAGATGTATACTCTCCCAGACTTTCTTGTAGGTTTTTTTAATGCCTATAATTATGTAGTATATTAATTTGCTATATCTCTTATGGTTTACTCAGCATAAGCCATTTAATCGCCCGAATTGATTCACAATGACCAGTTTTTTTTATTTGTGCGGAACCCTAATTCTTTTTCTAAAATAAAAGTAGTCTAAGTTACTCCCTATATCATCAGCTATCTATCAGTGAAAGTTCCGTCAAAATCGGTCCAACCGTTTCGGAGATTACCCGAAACAGACAGACATACAAAAATTTTAAAAATGTGTTTTTTGTTATAGGTTTTGTATATACATACTTTCATATGCATTTAGAAAAAAGCTGTTAACTTGACGCTACAAACAGACACTTCAATTTTATTAATTGTATAGATTACTAGCGGTCGCCCTAAGCGTAATTCGACCAGCGACTTTTTGATCATAGAATATTTTCTGTTTGACATTTACAGAGTTCACAAACAATGAGTATTATCTACATCACTTGCTGTCACTTTTATGTATATATTTTGGGGGGTCTAAGTTCAATAGCACTGGTCGTTTAGGATTCGCAGTATTCATTTATTTAATTTCATATATGTATTAATAACAGATATTATAGATAAATTTTAACTTTCTGCACTCCTCCATATAAATTTTAACCATGCCTAATCTCACAGCCTTCCGTGCACGAAATAGCTTAAAAGGGTACCAAAAGCATATGCTTCACGTAATAATTTATAGATTAATGAAATTACTTAAAACTGATCAATTTTCGTGTAATGCTAATGATGATCACGATGTTAATATGATCACTGTAAAATGTAAATTAGTTTTACATAAAATGTGACTTCGTGTTTGTTAAAACCCCTACTTACCATGTCGCCCTCACTTATTTAAATGACGGTGTAAAAAGGTCAACAGAGTCGAAAGCTTACGATTGTTAAAAAAAAGTTGTTTTTTACAAACGTTACATAAGTTACTATTGTTTTGTACGGCAAAACAAAAACAATAAATCAATTTAACCGACTAATAGTTAAACATCGTGTTCGTCTTATTGTTCAGAAAATATCAGCTCAAAAGTCGGCATTTTAACAAATTTTACAGCACCTATTATCTTCTCTTCAACACCGTAAATTAAACAACTAGGTAGATGTGAAAGACCGTACAAGTTGATCGAATGGTCGCTCGACCGAATAACACAGATAACCGATCGATCCGACGACTGATCGCCTGACGTGCTCACCGTTAGGAATCTGTTTCCTTTGTCCTAACACGAAATGCGGATCGATCGTGGGACAAGCGCGCATTTCTGTCAGAGACATCTGCGAATCAGTCCGGTCCTGCAGTCGAGATTCTGTGTGGAGATTCTTCGGCCCTTGCTAGGGAGGCAGGTGCGTTTATTTCACATTCAATAAGGGATTGAATTGAAAATCCTATATATTACCTACCAAATTTAATCAAAGCATACGTAGACTCTTTATGGATTGGTTAATTAATATTTACACTAATAGATAAAACATAATTTAATTCCTATTACATATGCAGATATATATGGTTTATTTTTTAATTAATTACGTTTATGATCTATTAACATAGCTAAGTAAAACATAACAATAGTGCGGATTATTATTAAAAACACAATAAGTTCGAATTGTATCATATAAGTATTTTTCCTTTCTAAATTATTTTCAACAAAAATCTTTACTCATAATACCAATGTGTTATGTAATGTAAAAAAACAAACGTTTTCATTATTAGGTAGGTACAATGTCTTTGTTAATGGCCTACATTTCTAAGATCTATTTTTAATATTGGCTTATGTAATCATATTGCATAACAAATTTCTTGCATTTTTATATTATTGTCCCATCAAAATAGATCTTAGAAATATAGGCCATTAACAAAGACATTGTACTTACCTAATAATGAAAACGTTTGTTTTTTGACTTATCAGCTTTTTATGCGGTATTACAAATTTCGTGGTATGAAAATATATTTCTTTATTGTTTTATCGAGATTAGGACGTAGGTAAAAACAAAAAGTTACTAGAACTATATAGCCAGCATAATTAATCTCTTAGGACTTTCACAGAAATTATCCTATTAGGCAAAATTCATAATACAAGGTACAGATTGACAACTTCCAAACTTCCAAAAGCTAAACAGGTACCAATTTCCAATACAATAAAAAGTGAAAACTAGGTATGCAAAACCTGTCACTCTAAAAATTCATCAATTACATATCAATCTATACAATTAATAAAATTGAAGTGTCTGTTCGTAATATCAAAATAACAGTTCTTTTACTTAATGCATATGAAAGTATGTACGATACATACAAAAAGAGCCCATTTTTTTTAATTTTTGTCTGTCTGTTTGTTCCGGGTAATTTTCGAAACGGTTGGATCGATTTTGACGGGACTTTCACTGATAGATAGCTGATGATATAGAGAGTAACTTAGGCTACTTTTATTTTAGAAAAAGAATTAGGGCTCCGCACAAATAAAAAAAAACTGGTCATGGTGAATCAATTCGGACGCTTAAATGGCTTATACTGAGTAAATCATAAGAGATATAGCAACTTAATGTACTATATAATTATAGGTATTAAAAATACCTACAAAAAAGTCCGGGAGAGTATATATCTAACTTCTAAGGAACACCCACAATAAGCATTTTTGTCTTTTAAATAGCCGGGAGCGGGGGAGCAAGATTCGCGCGGGCATTCTGTAGTCCACGTGAGCGAAGCCATGGGCAGAGCTAGTTACTCTATAAATTTTGAAATAGTTACCATCGCAATATTGAGCAATCATTCTTCTGATTTTTGGTATATGTATTCTACGTTATTTTATGGCAAAATGTTACATAACTATGTAGTTAATCGAGGCGCTCTCAGACCAGTGCTACTTGCTATTTAACAGTTTTTTTATGATACGATTACACGAAGAATTAGTAGACAGATAGCGGACAAGAGGTGAAGTCGCGGAATAAATCAAGCTTAAATTTTAATAAATTGTTCGATAACATGCTCAGCAATGATGGCTCAGTTGATAGCGTGAACAACCCATAAATTTCAAACTAAGACACGATAAGTACAATCATTACTTCATTACTGTTTGAGGGCATAAAGATGATGTTGTATTTCCACGGCCTAAAGTAACTCAGAAGTCAGAACTTATGCACTTTAAATTATTAGTAATTAATTTAAAAGTCGTAAAAATATAATATGTAAAACTGTCACAATAAATTAAACGTTTAGAACATATTTTGAAAATTGTTCATTTTAATGCAAACAAAGAGAGGATTAATAAAGAGTATCAACTGGTATTTATGACCGACACATTCTTATCCAGTTAACAAAACAAGTAGTTAAATCCTGGTTACGTAGGTACTTCTAAAACTAAGATAATTATTCCATGAATCTATTGTTCACAAAAAGCGTTCTAACTAATGTGATTACCTGACAAACGTTCTGCAAGATTATAACAATTAATTTTATCCGGCACTTTAATATAAATAAAAGAAAATATTTGGGGAAAGATTTAAAGTAGAATTTTTTCTATATTAATATTGGCCTTGCTGACCTTTCTAACGATAACTAAAGAATTGTTTGTGTGTTAATTTTGCTTAAAGTATCTACTAACTAGGACGACATATTATTCTTACAGATTACACGAAAGTAGTTCGAATTCCGAACGTTTGGCGGTGTCGTAAGTTTTTGCAGCCGGCTAAATGAGAACCGCGAAGGTAGAGACCGTGTCCGCTTGTACGCCGAACTATGTTGCAGATACGAGGGTCGAGGGGGGTCGACTAAAACCGGTGATCGGCTAAGTACCTTTCACGATCTTGAGGCGCGGCGCGTCACTTTCCCCGCTCTACTGAGTTTTTTCGAACGTAACAACTAACAACATCATTGATTACATCAATGTAGCATGCGGATCGTTCCGCGTGCAAACTGCACCTGCGAATCGGAACAAGCCGTTGCTACTGTCCGCTTTATTTTCTTTAGAAAAATTTTTTATGAAATACAAAAGGCCCATTTTTATATTCGTTATGATGTTTTGCGGCCGTGTGTAGATCTTTGAATAGAGAAAACGTTTATGTTTTATCTAAGGTATAGATGTAGACAGTATAAGTTTTGGTACAACACCTAAGAAAGCTTTCATCGTCATTTCTTTGCCTCCCTTTATCGCCTATTGGTTTAATTTGTACACAATTTTTTTTCAAGTAATAAAAATTCGGTTTCACCCGCGTATAATTTAAAAGACATTTAAAAATCCTTACGTTAGTATCATATGTGTTAATACAGGGTGTCAGCTAGGTACCTCCATACCAAATTTCATCAAAATTGGTCCAGCCGTTTCAGCGTGAAGAAGTAACAAATATATAAACACACTCACAAACTTTCGCCTTTATAATATTAGTAGGATGTTGTTGTATAATAAATAACAATGTTTGTCTGACTGTTTGTTTAAATATGTTCTCTGTCTAAAATTTGGTAAACATTTTTTTTTTAAGTTGTATAATCGGTTACTATAATTTAGTGAATCAAGTCGGAAAAAAGTTTTTTCCAGCGCACACTTTTAATCTGTCGCCTAAACCCTTATGGATGGAACAAAAAGTACCTAGGCATTAAGAGACGAGTGGTGTCGGTACACGAACTGGTAATATATTTAACTACATAACATGTACTGAATGATGTACTGAAGAGTCCTAGATAACGAGAAATTAACGCTGACCCAAAACGCCTAAAGCTATGAATACGAAATTTGGACAGCAGGTTCCTCAGTAAAAAATTTACATGCCAGTTTTTAAAGAGGCGAAAAGAGAATGAAAATTGACATAGCATTGCCGTTATTTTTTGTAGTTAGAGTTAGTAAAATAATTAAGCGTCTACCGTTCGTTTTGTAGTCGGCTTTAAACTTTAAATTTGATTTATGATCGTCAATTAAAACATGTGGCAACGTCTATTCGTGAGCTGACCACCGATCTTAATGAAAAATTTTGAGATCAATGTAGAGTACATCAGGACCGCGACAAAGTCGCTGTAGTCTTTTATTATATTTAATGGAAGTAACGAATAATCATGGATACTGAGTAACTGTTTACTGCACATAATGACTATACTGCAATTCTAAACAAAAGTAGAGTTCCTGCAAAAAGCACAGTCTAAACGTAACGAGAGTAAGGTTAGGGGTGCAAAGCAGAATGTTTAGTTTTCTGTACTAATCTAATACATAAAACCTTAGTGACGGATGATGCACAAGTGAAACCGGTTGGTTTAGAAACATGAAATTTAGCACAGGATTTTGATCATTACATAAGGATTTTTCAAATGTTTTACTCTCTGTTGTTGCCAACACGATTTTTCATACAGCATACGTTAAAGGTTAAGAAAATCATAGTTGTTCTATAAAATATAAAGTAATTAAATGTTTCACACATCTATAATAACAAAAAAATTTAAGTGTCCGTTTGTAATGTCAAAATTACAGTTTTTTACTAAATTCGTATGAAAGTATAACCGATATACATATAACAGAACATCAATTTTTAAAATTTTTGTCTGTCTGTCTATTTGTTCCGAGTAATCCCCGAAACGGTTTGACCGATTTTGCCGGACTTTCACTAGCAGATAGCTGATATTATAAGGAGTAACTTAGGCTACTTTTATTTTGGAAATAGAATTAGGGTTCCGCCTAAATAACAAAAAATTGGTCATGGTGAATCAACTCGGGCGCTTACATGGCTTACGCCGAGAGTAAACCATAAGAGATAAATCAAATTAATGTACTAATTAATTTTTGATATTCAAAAACCTCCAAATAAGTCAGTGGGTGTATATGTCTATCTTCTAAGGATTACCCATAATAAACTTATAACCGGAAGCGGGAGTAGCACGATTCACGCAAACGCCCGATCGACGGCATTCCGTAGACCACGTGAACGAAGTCGCGGGCACAGCTATATGAAGTATGTGTGAATGTTACGGACAAATCTCGATGTGTTGATTGCAATTATTGTAATAACATGTTTGTGACAAAGGTTATATAACTAGTATCACTTGTTCTTAGCACGGTAAAGACCGATTTGAAAATTTTTCGTACCAGTTGAGTGTTACTTATACCCTTGAAACTAGAAGACGGTAGCGCGAAAGCTGCGATCCTGCAGTAAAAATAGATATCAATGATGCGTGTGCGGTCGATCCTCGATTTACCTTCCAATTTTGGGAATTGAAAGGACCACTGGTCAAATAGGGATCAAGTGACCCGCATAATGGTTTGAAAGTTCATTAGAAAAAAAAAAAATCGCTATTACAAAACCTTAAATCACAAAGTATTTAATTATATTCTTATTATGTATGGACTTACAATTACATATTCGATCCTCAGATCCGACTCGAGTGTTTCTCTACTGACAAGAATATTAAATAACTGTAAAGGTCAACAAAGTAGCATTATTATATAAAAATGTATACCTTTTTGCGGCACACATTGGAAATGAATTGGTAGATTACATTTTTTAAATCCAAGCAGGAGAAAAACATCTACGAGCTCCAGATCTTAAGTGTGCCTATCTCTAGTTGTAGGGCACGTAATTTGTGTCGTTAAAATAGTTTTCCAATTGTGTACTGCGTACTGCCTACAATTTTTGACGGCTATTTTCTCTATATAACAAATTTGTATTTAGTTAAAAAAACACTTAAGTGCATGCGAGTGTTTGAAGGTGTTCTATTTGTACACAATCGAAGCCTATAAACAATCATCAATTATTAACTCTCCCTTACATAATTTATCCAGTATTCAGAGAACCGATTAGGACATACGTGAAAGCTTTAAAATTTAAATTTAAAAAAAAAGTGTAACAAAACTAAAATAACTCTAAGAATACTCAATAATGTGAATTTAATTTGATTAAAATAATGTTTATTTTTTATTAAAGAGTACAATTATTTTTACAAAATAAACAAAAAAGAATAGAATTATTATTGGCTAACTTTATCATGTTGTAATTCCGTCACATGATGCGCGCGCAGCTGTCAATTGTATTATTTAATAAACACGCCACAATAAGTACCAACGTGTATATAAACCTTAGAACAATAAAATACAGAAAAAATCCTTAATTTTTAACCGACCTCAAAAAAGGCGGAGGTTACTCAATTCGAACGGTTTTATTTATTTATTGATAATCAGCCATAACTTCTTTGTTTATGAACCTTTTTGGATGATGTTTTTATTGTTGGTTAAGGGATACCTCAAGGGTGGTTCCTTTTCTATTTCATTGGCATTGGACCTTCAACTTTGAAGATACACCAGGGAACTCCTCAAAATCGTTGAAGTTGATATTTTTTTTTGGTAAAAATTGTCTTGTATGTAGACAACATGGATTGACCGTAATGCTTAGGCTTACCCCGTTAAAAGTTTACTGCCAACCGTTAAGGTATGCAGTAAGCGGTATCGTTATTATGAAGTATAATTTCAATCACTTTTATTACAAATAGAAACAGAAATAACGAACTAATTCAATTCATAACATCTTCCGTAAATTGAGCATTCTATTTGTTTGAGCTTCGATGTAGGAGAGCATATCGTATGAATTCCATTCAACGGGCAACGATATAATAACATGTAAATTGCTTCAAGCAATTTTAGACCATAACATCCTTGTGATAAAAGCGATTGCCGATAAAGTATTTAGTTTATCGACACGGCCGTACATCGAAAACGCAGCAAGCTTCTATTTTTAAAATCGATGCGGTGACCGAAGTGGGACATTTGTAAAGCTTTTTCAATTAGGAAACAGTTAGAGGCATCCATCTTGGTCTCGAAACGCGATAAGTTGAGTTTATTTATTTATTTTCAAACAATGAAACACATTTAAAATTTAAATGAGCGTTGTTTTTACTTTTATTTGTGTAAGTATCTGTAAGTAACGGGTAAACGAAGTTATTGCATGCAACGTGACCATAAATAATTAGATAGTTCATTTTCGTAACCGAAGTGATTATAATCTATACTTTTACATTACAATCGATATTGAAAATTTGTGTTGTTGTTATATTTAGTAAGAGAAATACAATAGATAAGTTGCTGTAAGTACATCAAAAGTTATAAGTAACTCATTTAATTTATAAACATTGACTAGATAGATACCTGATCCCAAGTTAACTAAAAATCGCCGTTGAAAGTGTAGACATTCATAAATGACTAATTAATTATTTGGGCATAATAATAATAAGTATTACAACAGTATGCACAATGTAAGCTTGTTGTACTGTCCGTACAAGCCACATTGTCTATGCGTTCCCTTTCCCCACCGACGCGCGACGCGACGCGATGCGACGATTCCAACGGCATCTCAGCTCTGCGTTACTAACACGCATAATTATTATCAACAATTCAACATAGCTCTGTAACCTTAGTTGGTTTTTAGTGGAAATGACGGAATCTTAATCTGATATGTTGTAAATTTTATTTTAATTCATAAAGTTATGTTATTTGACCCCATATTTATGTAATATAGGCGGTATTTTATACGTGATGTAATTTGGTTATTGTGCACAAGTGTATTATAAATGTATAATAAGCATTTGAAGTTGCCACAAAACTCCCAGGACAACTTCAACAAGGGAGTCGCCATGCCATCTTGTTAAAGTTATGTTTGAAGAGTATGAGTATCATTATTTTTATTCCTCTTCTTTTTTATCACTTGGAAACTATCCTCTTTATTAAAGACCATTACTGGCATCTATCGAGTGAATATAGTGTTTTATGATGATTTTAGTATTCTAACAAAATGGTGGCTTGTTAGAAATGTTTAGGGAGTTTTTGTGGCATCTCAGAATTCATAGTCTATGTTATTATTTCCAATCCACTTCACTTGTATACAGTAACCAAGCTTTATTATGCAAAATGTTTTTTTTTTCAACAGACTATACTGTTACCCTTAAGGGCCCTGGAGCCATTAGAGGCTTTGACAGCCTTACCAGGCTTGTTTTATGCAAAATGCTACCAGTATACACAATATGGGGGTTTCATGATAGTCTAAGATCCCACTTAAAACTCCATAAAAATTAATAGAAAAATATTGTATTCTCGTGATATTGGCAGTATTTATGAAATTAAACAAACACAAACATTGCAATACTACAAATTTTGTTAAAATTATAAACCAAAATTTATTTTAAACTTAGAGTCTTAATAATTAAACACTTTAGTTTCAATGTAAGATTGTTTAACGAGGTTTTTAAATACCTAACTGTAGCGATCATGTTAATTTTGACCGTATAGTTTCGGCTTTCGCACGAAAACATGGCCGCCTGCCAAAGGGATTATCCATTAACCACACACTGTATTTAGGAGATTTAGGTTAGAATATTCACCAGATTTAGTGTAAAACATAAAACCGATGAACCAGAAGAGAGATAGAAGAAAGTTACTTAAGAATTGAATTCTATCGGAGCTTTTGTCTTTCATCTTTAAGGAGTTATAATATTAATAATTTATTTTTAAAATATTTTACAATTAATTTTGTTGAACTGTGGTAACTTAACCTGCCCTAGATGACAACGTCTCTCTCAATATTACAATTAGGTTAAATTTTATGAGACATAAATTAAAATAAGTTTTCATTCATATTTATGTTTAAAAATTGGACCTGAGTAATTTAGGCCAATATACTTAGATTTGGAAGAAAAATTTCGAACTAGCTTCATAAATAATAAAAAATATTAAGGTTAAGTTGTTAATTCTATGTTATTCTTCTTCTGTTCTAATTCTATAGAAAGTACACTTATTAAACTGTTAACCGTTTTGTAACTACAAAATTTTATATCTAACAAAATCTATAGAATATTTTAGCTTTTTAGGTAATTTTTTTTTTTAATACATACAAATAATGAAACAATAATAAATAAACATTTAAGAAGACTGGATAATAAAACTTGATTAAAGATTCTTAGATGATAAATAAACCGAATAAGTATGTAGATTTTTTTATTTCACTTGTTAAATAACTTGACTCCCATTAAAATGACAATTTTACGCATTATGAGTGACCTTGAAAGCCGAAGCTAACTTCGGATCCAATAAAATTTTGTACTGAATATACTGGACACTAAAGGCACAAACAATATGCCAGGAGCTCGGCCGGCATAGTGTGTACTAAGCCTTAAGATGCATCATCATTAGTATTTTAATGCAAAATGGGTTGTAAATATAATTTACGACATTTTAAAATAAAATATTTATTAACAATGTAAGATGGAGGTAAAGTTGCCCTTCACTTAGCACCAACGATACAATAAATAAAATAAATACGATAATATTTATACGATCTATCTATACATTTAATAAAATTTAAGTGTCTGTTTGTAATAATAAAATTACAGCTTTATACTAAATGCATTAGGTAAGTATACACGGTATTAATTTTTTTTTATTGTCTGTTTGTGTGTCTGTTTGTTCCAAGTGATCTCCGAAACGGTTGGATCGATTTTGACTGGACTTTCACTAGGAGATATCTGATATTATAAGGAATAACTTAGGCTACTTTTATTTTAGAAGTTGAATTAGGGTTCCGCCTAAATAACAAAAAACTGGTCATGGTGAATCAACTCGGGCGCTTATATGGCTTACGCCGAGAGTAAACCATAAGAGATATATCAAATTAATGTGTTACATCAATGTAGATATTAAAAATATGTACCTACAAAAAAGTCTGCGAGAGCATATGCTATTACCTATCTTTAAAATAACCGGGAGCGGGGGTAGTAGGACTCGCGCCTGTGCCGCCCTATCGACGGTATTCTGTAGTCCACGTGAGCGCAACCGTGGGCACAGCTAGTATAGTATAATAAATATTATTGCTAAGTTATTAATTATAGGTTATACACTAAGCAATAAGGAAGGATTTTGAAAATAGTTCTATGAAAATTGGTATTTAGCAATTCAGTTAGAAAAAAAGATATGTTTCATAGTTTTTTTTTCTAATTCATTGTCTTATAATGTAAATGATGGGGTGAAATTCTATGACGCGAGCTAAGCCGCGAACAAAGCGCTAGTATTTGTACATACGTTACAGCTTTACCGAATAACTAAAATTTCGTTTGATGTTAAATAAATATGTAGAAATTAAATTAATATGTGTTAATAGGCACCGACGTTAATTATAGGAGACGTGGAACTGGCTCTTAAGTGTACATCAGTCGGAATACACACCTTTAGGTATATGACGACGAATTTTCAACTTAAAGATAATAATAATAGCTAACCAGCCAAGCATTAGAAAAAGCCCTACCTACCACCAAGCAAAAAAAAATACAATAAGACATTTCTTGCAAATACTTTATTTGAACTAAATTTTTTCGAAGTTGTTATGAAAAAGTATAAATAATTGTTTAAGTTTTTAAACTTCTTTTTTTTTTTTTGAAGAAAACATATTCTTATCTGCCAATGACATGTAAAGAATATATTTTATCAGTTCAACGTTATAGATTCTATTTTATCTTTCATATCTTTCTATTAATAAAGTGTTTTAATAATTGTCTGCCAAATTACATACAAATCTGTTTAATTAAATGTTTAGTGAGATTTATTTTTAATAACTTGAAGGAAAATCACATGGAATTGTAATAATGATGTGTCATTGACTGTATGGTCAATAAACCTGACAGTGCAACATAACACAACTACGGAGTTCTTTCAACCGAGAGATTTAACCGTTCGGTGTTTAGAAATACGCGTTTATAACTCACTTTTTATTGTTACATTTTATTTTATTTCAATTCATCCTTTTATTATCCTTTATATGGAATGTAATGAATAAAAATTAGATATCCTTACGAATCCTAATTAAACACTATCATAAATTAAACTTCTGGAAATTTAGATAATAATACATTTTTGCTTGTCGTTAAACCGTTAGATAATTCTTTATTAATAAAGTAAAGTATAGACATAAGTCTATAATACCAACTATTTGCATGCCTTGCTTTTCAGGACAAACAGTAAAAAAAGTTTTTGTAACTGTATTTGTAGGATTTAAGGAGGTTAAAATAATACCTTCACAATCATCATCACCCATCACCCCACTGACTTACAGTTTACCTGCAGTCTTTCTTCTGATCGGTCGGCCTTCCGTCCAAGGTCAGTCAGTATAGTCCACTCATTAAGCTATTCTTTTTTACTGCCGGCAATGGTCGAATATCGGCTTTGTTAATTCTCCATATCGATAGTCAGCAATCGGTAGTTCAAAACTGCAGATCGTCAGTTCACACAGTGCACCGGTAACCGTATGTTTGAATTGGCCTTGAGATTACGGACTGTCCGGCCGACAGCTGTCAACTGAGAGTTGGACACTCGCAGTTCGCTAAAGCCGTCAGTCCAAAACCTTAAAAGAAACTTTAAGTGTGTTATCTATTAAGATTAACTGACTGACTAATATCTGCCGGCCAACTGTTAGTCAGTGGAGCCCTTAAGACTTGAGACAATAACGAACGAGGAAATGGTAATAGCGAGGTGGTAGGACTGTTTAGTCCCAAAAGCCCGTCATAGAATGCCCATGGATAAAAAATATTATATTTAAGGCGGGTTTTTCATTCTTCAGAAAACTTTATTTGGGGAATAATTTTGACGTTTTGACAGATGATGTATGGAAAATCTCTCAAAATTTAAAAATAATTCCTCTAATAAAGCTATTTCATAATTTAAAAATCAGCCCTAACTCTTCTAAAAATTAAGATTTACGTATAACTTATTTTACAAAGGCAATAACAACATAATCTCCTTCACTAAACAGTATTATAAAAGCCGAAAAGGTCACCCAGCTTACGACAGCACCAATAAAAATATTTATTTATAAGCCGTGGATTATAGCAATGGCCTTTTTATTTGGTCTTAAGATTTCGTGTCAACAATGTGGATTCGAATCTTCCAATGATCAAGACATTTCAGTGAGGGAAAAAATCATTGCGAATTTGTGATAGGGCATTTTTTTTTATTATTCGTATGTCAATCTAACCATTCTCAAATTGAAAATAGAGTTAACATCTCTTTTTTTAATTTATACAAGTTAATTATTTTAATTTATACGAGTAACGATGTGGTCCAAGATGGTTGGTTGAGTTTAGTAGGCTTCCAAGTGCAGCTTCAATAGACTTTCAACCTGAGGTCGGTAGCTAGCCAGATAGGTATGAGAAAATACCCTACCAACATGCTGTGGTTTCATCACGAGGTTTTCCTCCACTGAAATCTCAGGCTCATTGTAACCTACCACTAAACCATCGCTGCTTCAAATAGTTTTAGAATATAACATAGTAAGAAAGCACTAAAGGATTCATAAAATGGAACATTCTAGACTGAAAATTACAAAGTTTCTTCAACCTCATTAAAATCTTTAAAAACATCCGCACCGGTTTCAAATAGTAGATACTTAATCTTATCATCGGTTAATAATATGCTTATCTTATCACCAGATGGTTATTTTTTTGTCTTATTTGTTATCTCATAGCTTGTGTAGTCGTGCTCTGCTTTTTATTTTTATTTACTAATTGTATTAAGTAATAGTTGCGCCCTACGTTTTCTCACCCATGTATTAGTCGACCAACGCACCGTGCAGCAGCCTATCGTTGTTTTCGCATCCTGTACTTACTTTCAGCTTGCCAAATTTCTTGATGGTCGTAGTTACTGCTTCGGTCTTTAGAGCTATAGCGTGAACTAAACTTTCCTCAATAAACAGGCTATTATAAAATGTAGCTTTTTCAAATCTGACTGATAGTTATAGTGATTATTGCTCTCAAATAAACAAAACAAACAATGAATAATCTCTTGAACATCTCTTCAAAAAGTCCAATAATTTGATGTTAATCAATGTAATATTTTAAACAGAGTTATAACTACAATTCTACGAATCTATAGAATTATCTAAATAGTAATTATCATATATAAAAACTTATAAAAAAATATACCATCTACGTTGAGTTTGCATAATGGGCATCTTAGCATTTAAGAGGAGGCCCAACCGTGGTATGATAAATGTCAAAGTAGACTACCTATTGTTTTGTTATCTTAATTTTATTTAGAGACTTACATCACCAAGGATATGCCAATCCGATCACAACTTACACCTACTTACAATTAAGAAGCATAAATTCGAATAAACGTATAAAGAAGGTCATTAATATATGTATTAATAAAAATAATTTAACACGCAAGAAATTTATTTAGTTTTAATTCTGCTTTCACCCTTTTTATTTGTGCTAGAAACTTTTACAATAATTGAAATATTGAATAAAAACTTTGTTTTTCTATTATTATTTTTTCGCAATCTTTCATTCGATACCCATATCTTGGTGGTGCATAAAAAGTAACTGGTCCGCCATCTTTGGAAGTACGCCATATTAGATTTAGAATTACGTCACTTTCAATTGTCATTCAAACTAAACGCGTAGGTATGCAAAATTTCAGCTCAATGGATCGGGAATAACTGTTTTAGAATTCAGTTGCAAGATTTGACCCATCCATACTAAACAAGGCAAATTAAATAAAATCTTCTAAAAAAGGACCTTAAAAGAACTACACAACGTATTGGAAGCATATAGAATATAAAAGAAACATATAAGAGGAATTGTCAAAATCAATTTAAACGCTCTAAACGTTAGTGTATTTAAGGGTAATTATTAAGATTTGCGTGTCGGCTAATCAAAACAGGTCCAATCTCACGACTCACAGTGAACAGTGAAGCCGGTTGATCAAAATATTATCACGCAGGTGGCGGCAGGTGGCCGGTATGTTTAGCAGCGGTTTCTAGCACTTTACGATAACGGTTCATACTAACGTGCTCGTTCACTACATATGAAAAAGTGTGGGCTATCTCGGACACCTAGATTGCAACTCGCACAGAGATCGAATGATGACGTGTAAATGGAGTATTTTCTTTTTAAATTCATTAATTGAATTTCAACATAATTTACTCCAAGACGATCATCACAATAATTAAATGACAAGTACAACTATATTTATAGACAAACTGTGCCCCGCGGTTTCAATCGTATTAAAGTTTATTCGACCATCTTTCCTATCATCGTTCGGGCTTGCCTACAGCTTTCCACATATTGTTTGACGCTTATGGTCTCGGCTCCGCTTCTTAGGGTTAGCGTGAAATTAATAAATGTGCTAGAAAATGTAATTAGAATTTTTGCAATCTTACAGGTATTTCTAGATATTAGCACGGCCAAACAAACAAGCAAAAAAATTACAGTACACAAAGTATGGTGCAGTCCAAAAATTGCAGAGACCGCTTGTGACATAGTTCCCAATGATTTTTATAAGTATATACGGCATTGACGCTCTTTACATGCCGGTGTGAATGGTGAGCAATTGTCCTCAGTTCACTTGCGTTTAGGCGTGTGCGAGAAGAAATTTTTATCCTTTTTTGACAACAGAGTTTCCCCCTTTCGCTGTGATTTCCTATCTCTTTTGTTTCAACATGCGTTTTTAAATTGCTTTTTGTAAGAGTTTAACTCGTCTATTTATAAAACGTCATTGATAGTTCCTCGGCAATCGTCATTTTTATGGTAACTTTTCATAAATTCCTCTTTACGCCTCGTTTGAAGCACCCGATATCGTAGAAAGGAGGGAACACGCCGGCCGAGAGAAGATTCCACATCTTCACAGTATAACAAATATGTATTAGAACTTCCAAACTTCTTTGTTCTTGTCAAGATAAATGTTACTGAGTTAACTATGGCTCTGTATTGGGAGATGATAGGATAAGGTCACAAACAGTTCTTTAGAACACTTGCCAAGATACATACATTTTTATTGGTTGTTTAAAAATCTGTACAATGAATAAAATTGAAGTATCTGTTTGTAATGTCAAAATAAGAGCATTTTACTAAATGCATATGAAAGTATGACAGTAATATTAAAAAACCCCATTTAAATTTTTTTTGTCTCTCTATTTGTGTCGGGTAATCTCCGAAACGGTTGGACCGATTTTGGTCATGTTGAATCAATTCGGGCGTTTAAATTGCTTACGCTGAGTAAACCATAACAGATATCTCAAATTAATGTACTAAATAATTGTAGACATTAAAAAGACCTACAAAAAAGTCACCGAGAGTATATATCTATCTTCTAAGGAACACCCATAATAAGCACATTTATTTTTAAAATAACCGGGAGCGGAGGACCAAGATACGCGCGTGTGCCCGATCGATGGCATCCTGTTAGTCCACGTGAGTGAAGCCGCAGGCATAGGTAGTATAGTATAAAAAAGAAAAATGTTTTCTAAATTATTGTTTTATATAGGGATTATATAATCTAAAAGTTCTAAATGACTTATCTTTGTCATACCGTGGAACTGTGTTCCCTCCTTCTCATGACATCGAATCCTTCAAGCCTACCGTGAAGAGATATTTATGCGAGCCAACATGACAGCGGCAACCGCCGATGGATTTCGATCTTTCGATGGTTGCCGTTGAGTTTGGATTGTATTGTCCTTACTATCAAGCACAGTGCCGTCAATTCGCCGAGCTACTACCAAAAAAATTAACTGTATTTTAGTTCACTAAAAATATAATTATGTTACATCTCCCTGACACAGTAGATATCCTGTAATCGTGTTACGTAAACAGATATTGGAATAGCGGAAATTTGTACGAGTAGCTTGAAGCGACCGAGCGCAAAGCAAACAAATTATATACGAGCGTCGTGTTTTAAACCCCATTTTAATTTATATACTTTCGGGTGTATTAAATTATATTTTTCTTAGTTTAATTCGGTATTATTCTAATAAATAAACATGATGAAGTTATTCATCAATGATATTAATGGAATCAAATTAAAATTTAAAAAAAAACTCAACAGTCATAAAGACTGCCGACATAAGTGAAAACTCAATTTCGAAATATTTAAATCAATTATATTCTGAATGATTGCAGAGCATGTCGGTGACGCGAAATCAGCGGACTTTACCCATCCAAAAAGTAAAATACATGCACATAGACTGCTATACCACGCGTCGCCAAGCGCAATACGTCACGAGCATGTCGAGGGCATCGATGATCCCAAGGTCAAGCGAACCCATAAGTTTTTCCCCTCCCAAATTCACTCAAGCGGCTAAAGAAGTTTTCACTTCAAAAAAATCACATCGTTATCGTTAATGACTCAATTCATTATCTCACACTTCCGTCAGCATGATGCATACGTAGTTCTCAATTTTTACCTTCTACTAAATTCAGTAAAAGAATTATAACATACCAAGTGAAGCTGTAAAAGTCGTCTGAGTCCCCAGAGCCCTTATGGCTTACAGTAAAGTCAGTTGTTAGAAAAAATATAAAACTTTAAAAACACACATTTGCTTGTAGAATGTTGATAATAAAGAGATGTACACAGAGATTTTTTTTTTTGAGATTTCCCTCTACTTGTGGTAGTCCGTATGGTGGGATACCTCCCCTACACCCTACAGAAGATCGCGGCCAAATAACCTAGTGTTGTGTTCCTGCGGTGAGTGGGGTTTCAGAGCTCCTCGGGGTATGGAGTTTCAAGGTCGATAAAGTGCTAGTGATACCTACGATAGTCACTTACCATTAGGCCGGCGCGGCGTGGGCCGTAAGCTTATTTACCACCTTAGTAGTATTAAAAAAATAATTGATTATCTATACAATGAATAAAATTGAAGTGTCTGTTTGTAACGTCAAAATAACAGCTTTTTACTAAATGCATATGAAAGTATAAACAACACCTATATCAAAACACCCATTTTTTTAATTTTTGTGTCTGTCTGTTTGTTTGTTCCGGGTAATCTCCGAAACGGTTGGACCTATTATGACGGGACTTTCACTGATAGATAGCTGAGGATATAGAGAGTAACTTAGGCTACTTTTATTTTAGAAAAAGAATTAGGGTTCCGCACAAATAAATAAAAACTGGTCATGGTGAATCAATTCGGGCGCTTAAATGGCTTATGCTGAGTAAACCATAAGAGATATAGCAAAATAATATTCTACATAATTATAGGCATTAAAAACCCTACAAAAAAGGCCGGGAGAGTATACATCTATCTTTTAAGGAACACCCACAATAAGCACTTTTCGTCTTTAAAATAGCCGGGAGCGGGGGAGCAAAATTCGCGCGGGCATCCTATAGTCCACGTGAGCGAAGCCACGGGCACAGCTAGTTCTCTATATGATAATAAATGAGAATAATGTGATATCACCAAGTGGGAGTCCTTTTCCAATTATAAGAAGTTACTCTTAGCTGCCTACGTCGCATCGTCCCGAAAATATTGTCACATTTGAAAAATGATTCTATGTGGACTCATGAATGATTTTTTCGTTTTAATAAAAACGCGTAATGTGCAATTACCATTCTCAATGTTTTTATTATCTTTGTCATAATCGGTCAATAAAATTATCGTCACCTTTGTTTATATCGATACAATATTTATCTACACAATAATTATTGTGAAAGACTTAAGTACATATATTCAACGTAGTCTAGTAAAGTTTTAATAAGATAAAGTAGTGGTGATCTTACTGAATCTTTATAAGGTCATTCTGAATCAACACGAAATTTAACTTTAGTAATATAATTTCTGTTTATACAATTCACTCATTTTATCACCAAACTTAAGTATTAAAGTCACCAAAATTACATAACTCTGTAAAGAAAGCAAGTTTATGATTTGATACACTTAAATAAACAATATTAAATGGCACAAGGGTTAACATTTATATTTAAAAAACGATTATGTAACAACAGTAGGTACATTTAGCAGCCGTAGATAATGCACATCGAACTAAAGAGGGAGATAATCGACTACTCTCGGTTTCGTAAAGCGTCGTCTCTGTCACTCAGTAGTCAGTATATTATGTGACTGTTTGTTTGAACGCGCTAATCTCTGGAACTACCATTCACATTAGAAAAATTAATTTGCATTTTATAGCCATTGACATTTTATATATTAAACACATCATACGCCCACATCATTACACTAAAAACAGCGTAATTAAACTATACACACAAACTAAAAACAAATGCTTCCAGTTTTAAAGTATGCAAAAAAGGGATGGAAAAAATGAATATATATAATATTTTGAGTTGTAATGAGGTGCAACCGCGACACTGGATAATTCGTGACTAAGAAAATGTCAGGCAATTACCTGACTTTAATATTGCCAAAATAGAGCACAACTAACGCATCTACAAATATAAAAACATATTAGTTTATAGCCTATTTATTTAGGCTATATAACTTTAAACTACGGCTCTAAGGCACGAAGCAGTAAGCATGAACGTCAAGCTGTCTGGCAAGTACGGAAAATGAAAACATTTGGCAGCGCGGCGGTGGCGAGGTGAGGAAACATGAATAAATAAATAAATATATATTTAGTTATCTACTTACATACCTACTAATATTATTTTTCAGTGATACTGCATGACTTAATAACACTCAAATTCTTCTAAATGTCAACGTTAAGTGTCAAAAAATTTAATGTTATGTAAGAAAGGTCGTAAAGAATAGACATTGCGTTACAATATGTAAGTAGGTACATCACGAGAGACAGAAAGCAAATTTAATAAATCTCAGTGAAAGAAATGTGTGATGTACAAATTACACCACAGATAAAGTAAATATAAGATCAATAAGTGTAATCAATGGCAGGAAGGAGCACGCTATTAAATGTGAAACAAAGTTTATAATAACAATGAAACTTCCAGTGAACGAACGTAATTACACATAAAACATTTCGACACATAATTTCTGAACCGTTGCCAATGTGTGTTCGTATGTGAAGTGACTAGTCTACGAAAAAGGTGAGAATGATTTATCCGGTGACGTTATGACACTTTATGAGAAATATACCTTAAAATAAACATGTTTGGTTTTTTAGGAAAATATGAAATGGTTAGCGAATCCAATTTAATCCTATTATATTAAGTGACCAATTTTTTATATATAGTATATATATTTAATTGGTTTCTCGAAAATGGCTTCAACGTTTTGGATAAAATTTTGTATTTAGATAAGGTTTTGCATTACAAGCATAGCTCGGTCGCCCAGATTTAAATTATATTTAAACGTAAAAAATTAAGCGCAGTTAAAGTATTTACTCAATTAAGTAAATAAATAATTAAGTGTAATTATAAAGCATTAATGTCTTTTTAAATGATACTTTATAATCCATATGACTTAATATGACATTTGTTAATCTAATAATTGTGTGATAAATGTGTATTTCAATAATAACTACTAATATTAAGTACATAGTTTAGACATTTAATTATTTTTATAAGTATTATTATTATTATGTTATCATTTGTTTTAATGAATATGTATCTTAATTTTAATGTAATTGTTTTTTAATTGGCACGCCACAAATGGCAGAATATGATGCAATGATTTTTTTGTATCTAAGACCTCTATTGACTATACATATTCAGACAAATAAAGATATTGTATTGATTAAAGATTTAATGCAATGTATGTCAATATATAATAATATGTATATACTAGCTGGGCCGGCAGACGTTGTTTTGACCTTTCCGGTAATGATGTATTAAATCTGCATGATAGATTCAAAATCAATAATACTTTATTCAATATAGGTCTAAGAAGGCACTTATGAATTTCAAAACTCTACCAGCGGTTCGGAAAACAACCTAGCCATCGTGAACAAACTGCATAAAAACGGTCAGCTTTATAAATAAAATAGAAATTTACTATAAGTATTGCATTAAAAATTTTTACTCATTCACGTAATGATTCATCTAATAGTAACGATTCTCATCATTATGATTTCGGTCAAAAGACATCTATCGCTTGACACAGACCTCCCCCAATTATCAACGCCATCGGTTTTCGCTGAACCCTAATACCTACTCAATAACGGTCAGTTCGCAAACCGCTCGCGTCGCGGCCGCGTTGGTTCAAGCAACCGTGGCGCGCGCGCGTGCCTCAAGTCCGTTACACGAGCTGGGAACTCATCTATAAACCTCAGGGCTGACAAACACATACCTAGATAAATTATTTTTTACACATAAAAAAACATATAAAACCATAAAATTGGCAGTATATCCCAAAATGGCTAATTTCAAATGTAATATTATTAAACAACTTATAAGAAAACACAAGTTTAAAACAGACTAGCGAATTATATATTTAAAGTAGCTAATTATTATTATTACTAGATATTGACAAAAGTATAGCGAGAGACTTATTGACATTGGCAAAATTGCCTACGGAGAAAACCAAAATTAAAAAAAAAGACAGAGCGAGATAGACAATATCTATTTTAGGTGTTATCAAACTTTTATTAATAATAAATGAAATTTTAATTTAATACTTTTTAAAATCAATTAATTTGAAATTGAATTTATTTATAAGTTAAAAATTTAATTAAAAACATCAATGGTAATTATTTTTTATTCAAATTACGCTTGGATTTGTTGCACAACGTGATGTAACTTATCGCAATTATCAGTCATATTACTATTATGATTCATGGGTTTCCTAACAATATTTTCCTTCACCGTCCAGGGCGTGGTGTGGTAAAACTGTAATATAGTATAAATGCGTAGATGAGAATTATTGCATATTATCTACTATTAGTAGGACCGGCAAGACCAAGAATTCATTTTTTTTACGCAAGAATTAGTTGATAATACCTGCTATTAGGATTATTGCTAAAACAAAACGTGATTAGATTAAGATTAGAAAAATGGTGTAATAATCGATTGATCAATATTTTTTATATACATATTACGAATATTGTCGTATATAATTTGTAATCATTGGAATAACCATAGAAATTATAACGACATGAGTTCGTGACGACAAGTAATGTAAAATTTATGTATAAATTCATAAAAGTCGGTCATATTTGCTTACAATCATTTACAAGTACAATATATAGTTAGGTATCCATATTAATAGATCTATAATTCTGTCTGTAGGTGTAATTTCTTTCTGAATTTCCTGACAGATAAATGGTACCGGTCACGAACAGGACATCAATTTCTGTCTATCGTTCTATTTGTATACTTATACTCAAAAACGGTTTGACCAATGTTGAAGGAATTTTGTACACGAAAAGTTTTTGTATTTCCTCAATTAATAGGCTATGTGATATTTTTAGAATACTTTTAGAAATACATAATTAAAAAATAAAAAATAAAATAAAAATATAATATGTATAATATTTTATAGTATAATTCTTAACCGATTTTGATGAACTTTTGTAGACGGGAAGTATAATATGCAATTTTTATGCAATAGTCAATAATATTAGCCAAAGTAAAATTACGAGATGAAAATATACAGCCTAACAAACGCGTGCGGAGCTGCAGGAAACCAATAGTAATTTATGAAGGTGACATTCAAGGTGAAATTCAATTTTCAATCTCTCAGACACTCGTAATTTCATTTAAAACCAAACAGTTGAATACTGTATTTTATTAATGTTAAAATTGTATGTAGGTACAAGTAAGTGTAATTTATTACCGTTGACAACCCTACCCGACACCCGACAACCAACTTTAATGACCAATGCACAATGCGAACACGAATCTGCGCCTTACATTCCGTTTGATATTTAAACGTTATGTAATTCCGTCTTATTACAAAACTTTTACTTTTCGGAGTGTTTTCTTAATAATATAATGGTATTTTTAAACTTACTTGTGTTACATTGTTTTATGTAGAGCATATAAAGGGCGTTGTCAAAAAGTGCAATAATGGCGCACCATGTGTTTCGGGAGATTTGTAGCACATAGTGGAAGATACTAGTGTGAAATTTTCAAAACGAAAGTCGATGAAAATCACAAATATTCATATTTTTTAGTTGTTTCCAATACATTAAAAACAGTTTTCTTCGATTTACCCGTAAACTGTATAAATCCAGTGTAAAAAGATAATTGATTCATAGTTGTTGCTTTTTAATAGAGGAATCGAATGGCGTTAAAAGTTTTGTAAAATTACGATCTCTTTCCCTCCTATTCCCTATTCTAATAGTTGTTGCTTTTTAAAAGAGGAATCGAATGGCTTTAAAAGTTTTGTAAAATTACGATCTCTTTCCCTCCTATTCCCTATCCTATTTCCCCATTTCCGATCTCTTATATGGAGACGAACCCACCGCTCATCGTGGGACAATCCGACTGGATCACTTTATACTGTGTTCCTGCCGTGAGTAGGGTTTCCACAGCTCTTTGGGGTAAGGGTTTACCATCAGGCAGGCACTTTAGGTATATTAAAAAATATATATTGATTTATATATATGTATTTCAATTATATTTCACTTTAAAATGACATAATATAGAAACAAATATGTATGTAATAAATATTTGAATCGTTTGTAAGTTTAATAATGCAATTAATCGTTACTATTATAAAGAGGTAAAGTTTGTATGTTTGTTTGTTTATAAACTCCGGAACTACTGATACGATTCTAATAAATATTTCACTAATAGGTAGCTACATTATCACAGAGTAATATTTTAAATTCTCATTAAATTTTAAATTATAATTAACGCCAACGAAGTCGAAGGCAGTTGCTAGTTAATAACTTAATTACATATACTGTTATTTTGTTTTTTTTTTAATATTGATTATAAAGCCACCATGCCATGACCTTATAGAAAATTAACTAGCCATTTTCGTAAACTTAACTAAATCTTATTTATTTATTTTCTATTTCGCTACATCAACTTAAGGGTAATTTATCACCGATTTATTGTGTTAAATTTATTCGGCCAACTGACCAACCGTTTTGGCCGACGCCGCTAGCGTACCGGTGCAGCCTTATCTCTGTTCTCACTTCTCCGTACTTGCCTACAGCTTGCCAGATTTCTTGACATTCATGTCTAGTGCTCCGCTCCTTAGAGCTGTAGCGTAAAGTATATAAACCTATAACCTTCCTCAATAAGTAGACTATTAGATATAAGCATATCTTTCGTATCTGACTGGTATTTCCAGAGATAAGTGCAATCAAACAACCAAATTAATCACTTTATCTAAAGCTAAATAAATATAAATTGTATAAAAAGTAATGGTAATGATTTGAAAATAGGATCAGCAATATATCAATTACAAGGGTTGTAAAAAATATTTTAATTTTAAACTTTGTATTGTGTTAAATTGAAATGGCATTACATTTTATTTGCTTAGGTATTATCGTAATTGTATACGTTTGACTGTCAGAGGAGCGTTGACTGGTCGATATCTAATCAGTTGACGATAAGAACTCGCAGCAAAAACCCCGTGTATGTTGTTAACTTATTGTTTAATGTAATTTGTTGTAAATTTTATCATAAATGTATTCGGGATTTTTTGGGTTTCGTGCCTCAAGAGAAAAAAGGAACCCTTATAAAATCACTTCGTTGTCCGTCTGTTTTTTTGTCTGTCAAGATCCTTTTTCCCAGGATCGCATGGAAGTATCAAGTTAAAATTAATTTCAAGTACTAAGGTCTGCAATCCCTTAGGCCTGTGAAAAAAATCAAACTTCTAAGTCAAAGTAATCAAAAGATACAGGCCGTTTATGCAGCATTTTTTGAAATCCGCAACCATTTGACCTAGAATCATAAAGTTCGGTAAGAAGCAACATCTTACAGCACAAGTAAAGGGAAAATCCGAAAACCATATATTGGTAGTCACATATGACAAAAAAAGGGACTTATTTGCAGTTAATAAACTGACCTCGACCTACGTGGATGTACATGTGGATGTGGATGTGGATAGTACAGCAGTTTTCCAACGGCAAAGTTAAGCTTGTATCTCAATTCTTGTGATGAGTGAACTATATACATAATTACAATTTTGTACGGAGCCCTCGATGCGCGAGTACGACTCCAAGTGCGAGTGCATTTTTTTAATTCTGGGTAAACTTAAACAAATTTGTTACACTGCAGCTGGTGATATGATCCTTTGAATTTCATAACAATAGCCAGCCGAACATCAAGGGGCAGACGTCCTCGTCACACTGGCCTTGGATACGAATACAAAGAAGTAGCAACGCGGTAACGGAGCGTTTTTGGCAATATCTTGATCTGTCATGTTTTAGTATTAAATTTAATTCATAAACTTACATTATTTTTAGTCCTATATTGAGGGCCTTTTGCGTAATTTAGTTTTGGCCATTGCGCTCAAGTGAAGATCATACAAGCAGTAACGGAAGCAGTCAGTCAGATGCGGAGAATATATTAGGGTGCACAAGTGTAAGCGCAAGACACAGATGCACATACTCGTCCTTGTCCTTCTGGACCCACTGGAACGGGGGCCGTTATGACCGGAGAAGGACTCGAACAGATGGTACAGTATCACGGCGAGAAAGTCACAATACTATCTCACAATCCCTTAACCGCTTTTTACGATACCCACGAGAAGACATGGAGTGGTACTATTTTACCCCGCTGACACCACACAGCCTAAATACAAGCATAAATTTTACTTTTCAACAAAAAATACTTGAACAGTTTAATAAGAGAGTCACCATCACAAGATGCGTTATTTGAACTCTGAAGATTAGAAAAATTGTTCTTCTTCCTAACTTCGCAAATAGTCCTCTTTAATGAATACCATTACTGCCATTATCAAGTGAATATAGTGTCCTGTCTTATGACGATTTCAGTATACTAACAAGATGGTGGCTCCCTTATTAGAACTTTCTTGGGAGTTTTTGTGGGATCTCAGAATGCATGCTTCCAGTTTATATTCATAATTCACTTCACTTATGTACAAAAACCAAACTACATCACGCAAAACGCCACCAATATTACATAATATAGGGTCAAAAACCTAAGAAAATGAATTAAAAATAAAAACCACAACATTTCACTTCAAGATCCCGCCAAAAATTCCTAGATAAACTCTATCCATGTCACATTACCATACCTACACAATATAACACACATACATAATATAAAACACGTTGCCCTTAAATTTTAAATTGTCTTGAGTTTATACCAAAATCATATGGTTAATAAAACTCTAGGACGTTGAAAAAAAAAACGATTTAAGCACTTAAGAACATCAAAACATTATTGTTTAAAAAACTACTTAAAGCATAAGATATTTACATTTAACTTGAAAATTATTTATGTATAAAATATATATAACGACGTAGCTAAATAAGGCGGAAACCCCTCCAATTTGCTAAAGAGATTTGCCTATGATTACTGAAGCTCAAATACTAAACTTTGTATTTCGGAATAATTTATTGCCAAGAACTTTACTAAGGCAGTCAAAATATTAATACATTTACATACGTACGTACGTCTTTACGGTTATACAACTAATTTATATTCGTATCATCACACTTTTATTACGTTTAGGTACAGTCAGTGATATTTATGCACGTGTGACGTATAAAGTCGTAATTGTTCTTTTTACAACCGCTTGATGGAAAGTGGCTACCGCAATCTATATACGCTTAAAACACTATAGGAATCACTAGCGTGTTGCCAATCTTTAACCTCCCTTCTTCAAGGAACTATGGTTATCCTACTCATCGCAGGAACAGGATACAAGATTATTCCATCTACGATCTTCCGTAGGGTGAAGGCATTTCACTAGTCGGAATGTCCCAAGTAGACAGAAACCTTCAAATAGATTTTTCTATGCCCTACCTGTATTTTGTACATTGGTTAATTTCGAGCATATGTACGTTTCTTTGCGCTTTACCTATATATATTACTAGCTGTGACCCGCGGTTTTACCCGCATATAATTTAGAAGAAATCACTGTTTGATGATTTATGATATTTCAGTATAGACAATATTTTTGTCGGGCGGTCAGATGATCGTTCGCGCCACTACTACTATAGACATATATAGAGACCCGAGCCGAGCGTTGAATTATTTTAATTTTGCAATATCTCTCAAACTATGCGTCCAAATAACTTGCTGTAAAAGACAAAGTTTATCTTCATTAAATTTTCTTTTTGTTGAAGTAACTTTTGTTCTAAAGGATTAATATGCCATGCTTAAAAACTATGCTTATAAATAAATTTTTAATTTTAAACAATTTTTCTAATCAGACTAGTAGGAGATTAGTATGTTTAAACAAACAAGCAAAAAACTCTTCCGCTTTATTATATTAGTTTGAATTTACCTATTATTTACTTATTTATATTTACCTTTATGTATGTATCTTCAAATTTTCTAGAATTCGCATAAAATTGATTCAGTAATTAGTGATACCATCTGCAAATGATGAGGGGAAATTTCGTAAGAAGTGAGACATGGACAATTAAAGAAGTATTCGCGTAAAACTCACCACTTTATTTAAAATTAGTCAATACACAGTAGGGTACATAAATGACACGTTAAAAAATCAATGGATAGGTTAGATAACAACAAAAAAAAACACAAATTATGCATTTTAGCCAAAGACAATCAGATACTACACATATTAACATAAGTTATCAGAATACAAGACACTGAAAATTATAAGTTTCAACTTAATTGGAAGGCACACATTGAAGCTTTAAGTAAAAGAATTAGTAATGCTTCGTATGCATTATGTAAACTAGCCCCAACAGTTAGTACAGATGCACTTACATATTGCATACGATGGCTTCGTGGCATCCTTAATACGATATGACGTTATTTTCTGGGAGAACTCCACAGATTAGGTAGTATTTAGGTTGCAAAAACGTTGCGTCATAGGTTGGGCTTCAAACTACTGATAGCTGTAAAACACATTTTGAAAAACATAAGATCCTAACACCGCCTTCTCTTTAAATATTATTTTATATTCTCTTTTTGTATAGCAAAACCCTCAATACATTCCACAGCTTTCAAATTTTGTTACTCGCAACAGACGTGATAATTCTCAGCTATGTATTGGCAGCTCTAGGACTGCTCTTGTGAGGAAAATATTTTTTGTATAGCATCTAAAATCTATAACAAAATACCAAACACTTATATAGAATTAAACTTAAACTTATTTACAAAGCATTTAAATGATTTACTCAATAGTAAATACTATTACAACATTAATTACTTTTTAAATGATACTTTTATTTAATCCATATTAATATAACGTTCCTTATTCTAATAATTGTGTGTTTCAATAATAATAACTAGTTCAGACATTTAATTTTTTTTTTATGTATTATATTATGTTATAATTTATTGTAATGAGTATGTAACTTAATTTTAATTTAATTGTTTATTAATTTATACGCCACAAATGGCAGAATATGAAGCAACTATTTTTTATAAATTTAAGACCTGTAATTACCATATTCAGACAAATAAAGATATTGTATTGTATTGTGGTGCCTGGCGTCGTTGTCATAAGTCCGTCTTTTCTCTCTCTCAGAAAGAGGACTTTGCACATTTCAAGGACGCTTACAATCTGATACTATAATATCATCATCATCATTTAAGCCGAAAGACGTCCACAGCTGGCCTCACCCAAAGATCGCCACAAAGACCTGTCCTTTCTGCCCGCATCCAGCGGCTTCGTGCAACCAGGTCATCGGTCTACCTTGTGGTAGGGCTGCCCACTCTGCATCTTCCTGTACGCAAAAATGGGTAGCCGTGTGTGCCGGCAAAAAATAGCACCACCCATCTCGTCCCATGGGTGTCATAAAAGACGACTTAGGCTAATCAGCCGAGGACGGGCAGCAGCGTCTTTTAAGTATTAGGTACTTTAACCAAACTGCGATCGCCAACCCTAGGCGTGGTGATTATAGCAGATCCCCGGCAAATATGAAGATACCATAATATATTACAATATTATTAAATGAAGAACTGGTTGCTTTAATAAAGTGCATTTAATTTGATAACTAATATATTTTGTCATTATTATTTTAAATGCATTTAAAATATAAATGCAGGTCGTTGTGATACTGACTTCCTGCTTCCATTTTGCATTTCAAACGCTTTAATGGTTCGCTAAAACGATTCCAGGTAACGTTAAGTTAAATCTTAAAAGAACGTGCATTTTCGATTGCAAAATATATATTATATATATAATTAGTAAATATTTATGAATCACGTCATTATTGGGTTCTGTTTAGATTGGTTCCCAATGCTTTCGATATAAAATACAAAAATAAACTGAAAACAATATTAATATACTGGAAAACCAGTCTCCATAACATTATTCTTTGTGTAAATTATTTGAAAAGTCGATGAAATAAATAAATACCTTACACACATTCTGCATTTCAAGTAATAACAAACTCTTTATTAACCTGAAACAAAAAAAGCCTTTTTTAGACAATAATATTATTTAGTGTATCTTATTGATTTCTTTGAATTTGAGGCTAAATTCTTTACTGAACTTGCATGATTTGAAAGCGTTAATATGTGGATAGGGAATCTGTATTTTATACAAATAAAATGGTTAAATGAGACAAGCCACATTGCTCGTAGAACAGATGGCCGATGAATCCGAAGAATTCTTTCCAGTGGCGGCAAACGCATCAGAAGACGCAGCGCGGCTGACTCGCCATAAGGTGGACCAACGAAATGGTGAAGTTTTCAGAAACCCGCTAGATACGTGAAGAGGAGGACCCTTTGGGGAAGGCCTGCGTCCAACAATGCACGTCTTTTGGTTGAATGGATAAGCTGTTGGTTATCAAAAGATATCCTCACTTTAATCGATGTTATGAAGAAAGAAGATTCTTTAACAAATTTCATCATATTTACTAACTATGCCCGCGGCTCCGTACGCGTGGACTACAGAATGTCGTCGGTTATTTAAAAAAGAAATATTATTTTATTTGCGCGTAACCCTGATTATTTTCCAAAATAAATGTAGCCTAAGTCATTTCTTATAACATCAGCTATCTGCCAGTGAAAGTTCCGTCAAAATCGGTCCAACCGTTTCTAACGGAAAAGCCAACAGACAGACGAAAATTTAAAAAACTGTTATTTTGATATTACAAACAGACACATAATAGACTTAGACTAGATTTATTGTTACATTGCAATTGTATAAATTAATCATAAATGTAGATTATATTTTCTACTAAGTAATCATAATGGTGTATAGATTTAGAATGGATTAAATCTTTTTTAAGTTATTTCATTTAAATGCCTTTTTGTGTTTTATTTGAAGTCGGTATAATTATTTTTCTCATTTTATTTTTAAAGTCAGAGATTCTTCAATCGACATAATTTTTAAAGCGCATGATCTCTAATTTGGACCAAAGGAAACTTGGAAAGCAAATTTTGTATTCCCCTTATAAACATTTTAAAAATTTTTACCGTATTTGAAGTTTCCAAATACTTCAGCGTATCGCATATAAATTATACAAAGATAAAAGCGCCGAAATCCGTTTAATTAAACTAAATTTTATGGAATTTCTTAGACATTGACCTCCCTAGCGTCCTTGACCTGGCCGTCAGTAGAGCTAGATTTAGCCGTCACGTCGACTGAAGAAACGTTAGCTAGGCGTCGCGTCGCGTCATAAAGGTCGAACAATATTGTAATGGTGTAACCACAGAGGTCGTTAAATTTTTTACGAAAAGCATTTTGAAGGAAACAGGATCTTGGTACTCTATGAGGCATTATTAAATATACATTTGCGTAACATATATTTATGTAAAATACTGGATGTTTTACTCGTGTTAAATTTATTTCTACCAACTCTATACCGCGTTGTTCTCACTTTCCGTACTTGCCTATAGATTTATTGTTACTGGCCCGCTCCCTAGGATCGTAGCGTGAAGTCACATAGCTTTCCTCGATAAATCTATACTAATCTATAGTAATATAATAAAACGGAAGAGTTTTTATGTTTGTTTGTTTGTTTAAACACGCTAATCTTTGGAACTACCGGTCGGATTCGTTTTTTTTTTTTTTGTATATGGTAGCCAACCTCACGAGGAATAGTATTAACTAACATTAGGCTAGAACTCACAGCTAGCCTTCAATATTAGTTTTTATACGTAAGTCCGATGTCGAGGCCCTCCTGAACTGCTTTATCCGCGTGCGCTGGCGTAATCGTTAATGATACAAAAATACAATGTTCTACAAAAATATTGATCCTTAGTATGTCTAAAAAAAGTTAGCGATAGCATATACCTATCTCTTATACATAAGCCATAATAAGGTATTTTGTGACAATTATAAGCATTATTTTTAAACACGGCATATTAATCCTTACGAACAGATACGAACCTTAAGGTGCTATTTGACCCTGTTACACCCCATTTTGTGTTCCGTTATGACGTCAATATATTTTATACAAAGAAAAATTAATATATTATATTTTACGTCACTTCGTCTCACGTTTTAAATACCTCACAGTTAATCTTTTCGCTTTAATTTCAACGCGTTTTTGACATACAAAAGGGCGGACGAGTAATTAATCGGCCAACTTCTGTCACTGTACCAACTCCCCTCCGAAGCAGTTGGGTACTAAATTGTAACCCTTAATTTCTGCAAGAATTTTCTTACTAAGCATATAATAGATGTTATTGCCTTCACTTTAAAGTTGGTTTTAGCGTACACGATTTTAAGAAGCAATGCAGAGGGTAGTTTTTCAAAATAAAGAATTTTATGGGCTTTGTGGCTGTTATGTATGGACGATGAAATAATATCGTATTGTATTGATTTAACATGCATTTGAATATTATAAGTATTTGCAATTTATTGTCGACTATATTTCTGATTTTTAGTTTTTTTTAAATACCTTGCTATAACCCGGTTTTTTTATGAAGGCGACGCGACGAGTCTGTTGCTAGTTACCGCGTCAATCGACGTAAGCGTGGTTTTTTTTATTAATTGCGCGTTCTGCAAACTTTTGGTTAACATGTGTATATATTTTTTAATAACCAAAATACAGTTTTATGTAACAAGACAATTTTTAACGGAAAAGACTAACGATTTTGAAGAGTTCCTTGTGTATCTTCGAAGTTCAAAGTCCAATGTGAATGAAAATAAAAGGTGGTCCACCCTTGAGGTATCCTCTATCCAATAAAAAAATAATCATCGGATTAACAAACAGAAGTTATGGCTGAACATCCTTAAAAAATATAAATGCGAGTTGAGTAGCATCCCGATTTTTGTTGAAGTCAGTTTATAAAAGATACTAGTAGATAAGTAGGTAGCTAAAAAGAAGTTTATTTTAGTAAAATATCGAATGTAATATTGTTATACTTATTAAGGGAAAAATATTATGCCCCTTTGCTTTAATAAATTGGTATTATTAGGTATTTATTTTTATCGAATGCAATTGTTGGATTTCCTCATCATTTTATAAGCATCTATGATAATGTTTGATAAAGATTATACAGGTTTTATCTTCTCTATATCAATTTATTTACAAATTTTTTTATCAAATTTTAACACCATTTCCATCGAGGGGATCTTTTATTAGGGAAATAACTTTTTAAAATATACTAAACATTGTAATCAATTGACCTAATTCCTCATTCTCCCTTTTATAACGGAACCACACGCGCTGGCCTCCAGTACCCAAGCTTTACAGTAACCTCTATCTTGGTACGAACAAAGAAGTTCGCTATGTCATATCTTTACCGTACTGTGAAGCTATGGAACTGCCTATCGGTCAGTGCGTTTCCTCCTGGGCCAGCAGCTGCTCGCGCGGTATTCACTAGCTATCTACATACACATATGACACTGCATTTCACACATGTATACTCTTCTTCTTCTTGTTTTGACGCCGCAAAAAGCACTTGCTAGTGTAATTGTTTCTAAGCCTTCGTAAAATTTTCCAGCGACAATGTTTTTAAGCCTTCGTAGTAATAGGTGTTTCATACAAAGTTGTGTCTAACAAGATGGTGGCTCTATTGTTAGAAAGATCTAGGGAGTTTTTGTAAGGTCTCAAAATGCATGCCTTTTGCTTTATATTTATAATCCACTTCACTTATGCATAAAAACCAAACTATATTAGGCAAAATGCCACCAATACATATTACATAATATAGGGTCAAAAAACCTAAATTAATGAATTAAAAATAAAATCTACAACATGTGATTTTAAGATCCCACCAAAAACTCACATGCACACTCAGGTACATACACAGGTTTCGTAAGGGACCATTTTTTTCTTTTTTTGACTTATTAGACTTAGACCAAATTGCCAGATTCCTAAATGTATATAATACGCACATTTCTACCTTTTCACTGTGCTTACTATGAGGTACAGTGACGTCACGAAAGTCATCAAGAATTAAAGCAGTTTGAAAGTAAGTTACATAATATAAATAAATAGAAGAATGAGAAAGAAATACATTAGTGCCATATTAATATGAACCATATTAGTGCGTACCGTACATTACACATAGGTAACATTTAAATTGATCAGTGGGGGAACTCTGAAACTATAAGAGGTAGAAAAATAACCCTGGTAAGTAACCGTGACATCGAATTTAAAGATAACAAAACTACATTCACAGATTTTAAAACACTTAGCCGGGAATCGAACCCAATAATTTTAAAAAAAGTGTGACATTTTATTACCTACGACAATTGATAGTGTAGGTTGTAAGGAACAAATTTGCTAGAAAACTCTCTCTAAAATTAAAAGAGAATGCTGAATTTTATTATTTTGTTTTGAAATATACACAATAACAGCCATTTTCTTGGATACAATAAAGGCTGTTTTGTAACGTTTTTACTGTTTTGTTGTTTCAATAAATGAGTTTTTTTTAACGGTTTTTATAGCCGCTGTTAGGTCTTTAAAGTTGTCTAATTGTTTTTTTTTTAACTTATCAATTAAGAAGTCCATTATTATTAGAATGTGTAGATGGAAATACACTCGGACTAGGTTTTCACCTAATTATCTCACGTGGGAATTGTAACAAATCTTCTAATATTTCAATATACATGTTGTTCAAACGTCCAACATAAATTTTACAGAACCAAATCTTATTACACAGAAGTCCAACCCAGTAGTTAAATGAAATGTAACTTGACGTCGTCTCTACTGCAATAGTCGAATCACAACTGGACTATTAACTAAATAATAACTTCCAACAGACATGAAATATAAACGAGTTCGCTAGATTTAACTCCACTTGATGATTTCTCGTGAGGTTACCTTAAATATGAAGTATACCGAACCAGCTACGATACTGTCGAAGGTAATGTAATAACAACCATAGAGATCATCTTTAAAGCAAATTCGCCAATTGAAAACACAAACTGAATTAACAAGATCATTGATCAAGAGTTGATTTAGAATATTGTATCCAAGAAAATGGCTTTTATATATTTAAATAATTAAATTCAGTATTTTCTAATAATTTTAAATACATGGTTATCTGGCAACATTTACTCCTTATAACCTACACTATCAATAATTATCGTAATAAAATGACATTTTTTTTTTCTTAAAATTATCTTATCTTTAAAATCGATGTCGTGGTTCCTTAGAACATATTTCACTATCTCTTATAGTTTCGGAGTTCCCCCACGGCCAGTGACCCATTTAAACGTTTACATCTGTATAGTATTTTTTGTATATACATATGTATAGTATATACCTATTAAATAAAGACCATTATGCCTTGAATTTATTTAATATGGACATCATCCATTTATGATAGTATAAGTTGCTTATTAATATAATTTTGAAAAAAATCCATCAAAATTATTATTTACTTTCTATTAAAATTATTATTCTGTGCATATATTTTCTTCTATAACTAAAATACAGTATTTAATTGACTCTCAACATTAAGGTTTGTTTCGCTTATACATTCAATATCAATCTCCTTTAAATTATAATTTATAAACCCTTAGCTATCAAAATATCACTTCAAATTTGAAATCCACGTTAAAAACGATCATTAATCGTAAAATTTATCAAAATTCACCAGTAATACTTGCTAAGTACATTTTAGCGTGAAACGGGGAAATAAAAATGTTATTTTTTACTATGTTCTGCAGCATTACTTATTATACATATTTAAAATAGAACCACCAATCTCTCGGTAGAGAGTAGTATATTCTTTGCACATATCATTCGCGTTTTATGCAAATACATCTAAGTGTTTTTAATATTCATTTTACAAATAATTTATAACTTTTTATTTATTGGTACAAAAAGACTAACCGGTATTTAATTAATAATAAGCCACTTATGATTTTATGATTTTTTTTTTAATTATTGAATTCATATACGTATAATTATTTATTAATTAAAAAAATCTATGATATTATAATATTTTGGTACAGGGAATCTTCTTTGTATCATTTTACCCACATGATCTAAGATTTTAGATTCGTTTTAATATACGTGTAAATATGACATTTCCAGCACGTGTAAGTATCGTTGTGTTTATGTTCATTAATAAAAATTAATAAAATTTACACTCTCCGAGATGACGCGACGATCTTTGTTTATTGGTAAGACGATCGAACAATTCTTGTAACATACTAACATGAGTAGGTAATCAATTTCTTGGGAACGGCGTTAACGATTTGGGTGAAATTTTGTATGTAGATAATGTTTTACTTCCAAGTTTAAATAAATAGGGTTTTTTGAAATCACTCTTATATAGTTATATTATATTTATATTATCGATTTAATTAATTACGTAAATGGCAGTAAAGATAATTTGAGTATTTGTATTTATAACCTGTGATACGGTTAAACAACTTCTGACAGCGGTAGAATTAATAATTATATCGTTCTTTGCCTATATAATAATAATAACATTTAATCTATACTAATAATACTTACAAAAGTTCAAAGAGATTGTTTCCTTTATTGTTTGTTTTTTTTGACCGTGCTAATTTTTGGAACTACTAGTTAAATTTAAAAAAATTGCATCCTTTGAGGAACGAAGCTACGACTCTTAAAGAGTGGAACTGTGACCACGAGCGCCAAGCAATTAGGCAAACTGTAGGCAAGTACGGAGAGTCAGAATAACGATAGACCACGACAAGTACGTTGGTGGCGGCGCAAGAATTGCTGGAATGAATCTAACACGGGTGTAACCTTAGAGCACAGCTAGTATTTTATAACTCAATAAACTTCTTCACGGTCAGTTATATTTTATAAATATAATTCCATTAAAAAAAAATGCTTTGCTCCATACTTTCATTAAATTGTACAATAGTTGTCTAAGAGAAAAAATTCTGATAGATGAATAAATCTTCGAAATATCGTAATACACCTAGATCTTAAGCTATACTTATATTAAGGAATTGACTTGGTTATTATAAAAAGGCCAACAACTTTTTCAAATATGCAATTTAGAAAGTTGTTAGATATAAGTCCATCTACCGTCATCTAATTTGTGGACCGAATAAGCGGCCGAAGTTGGTATATTTTTCTTACTGTTGTGTAATATTGAGCATGGAGTAAACTTTTTTTTTTTATGTAATAAATATAACATTGTGTCTGATGATGTGAACAAGTACTATAATATAATAAAATGTAAACTATAAATATTGCTTCACATATTATTGAATAATATTGCCAGTCTTGTGGGACGTTGCCGAACAAATAGCTATCTTAGTTTTTCCAATTCCTCTAGTTTTCATAATGCCATATTTTTGCTGGGAATTTACAGTAAATATTTATCTGTACTTTACAAGCTTTTAAAATTATTGAAATATTAAGATTAATTAAGATTTTTCTTAATATTTTTTTTAGAAGAAAACTAAACTTTTCCCCAAAAATTAAAACGGTGTTATTAAAAAATCATTTAGTTTTTGTCTTAATTCTAAAGAGATAATCTTATAATGTATAAAACAGCAAAAAAATCTAGAAATTATAAAAACGAGTATAATAAAGGTAATAAATAATTCTTCATCATGACCCAATTTGACAATTGTGTCCGACTGGAATGCGACCACCAAAAGTACCTACACCAGATAACAGTTATTTAAACTCGATTAATCGATAATCGAGTTTAAACTATCTAAAATTAAAATTTGCTATATTTTATTAAGAATGTACGCAATTTATATTCACGAATTTACGGGAATCACTTTTTTTCTCTTTTATTTTCTCCTTGGTTGGTCGTTTGCCTATATATTAATGCAACTGATAGGTGTTACGATATAGCTTAGGCCTGTCACGTTTTGGGATCAGCCGGTGTATATCCAGTTATCAAGTCGGTTGGTATAGATCTGCACCTGAGTGGTTCGCGACCACCATAAGCATGGTGAGAAACTAATTACAGTGGGTCTATTTTCGATTTTCGCTTTTTGGAATTAATCAAAATATTATCCGGTTCCGAGAGACCTGACATTGACGACCGGAAATGAATCTTCGATTTCACGATAGTCA
Source organism: Saturnia japonica (assembly GCA_033032175.1). Taxonomy (NCBI): domain Eukaryota; kingdom Metazoa; phylum Arthropoda; class Insecta; order Lepidoptera; family Saturniidae; genus Saturnia; species Saturnia japonica. Next base: position 5,622,115 of record CM065317.1, read on the forward strand.
CCGTTGTTTCTGAATTGTATTACCTTGTTACTATTTTTTTTAATCACGATGTTAATCATAGATAATGCAATTTGCTGAACAATGCAATAAAATATCAACATTTTTGCTGTCACAATTATTGCATAATACGACTTATTGCATCATTTTATTGCACGTGTAAGGCAAACTTAACTTTAGATCTTGAAAAATCTTTACTACTTTACTTCTCCTTGTTTCTACCAAATATAGTGTCCTATCCTATGATGATTTCAGTATTCTAACAAAATGACGACTCCATTGTTAGAACGTTCTAGGGAGTTTTTGTGGCATCTCAGAATTCATGGTCCATGCTATTATTTCCAATCCATTTCACTTGTGCAGAATAACGAAGCTTTATTATGTAAAATGCCACCCGTATTACACAATATAGGATCAAACAACATAAATTTATAGGATTAAAAACCTTCTCTCTTTCTTTTCTTTCTAAATGAATGTAGTCTTGGTGTAATCTATAGACTTTACATCAATAACTGCCTGTCAAAAACTATAAAAACGTGTATACATTTTATCGAAGCACCTTCTTTAGATAAAGTACGTCTATTTGCTTTTGATTTTGTTATTCACGTGGCGGGCGAGATCAGGAGTAGGAAGGGAGGCGACACCACCCTATGCGTAGATTTACCAAGAATTGTTGCGCGAATATTCCCGTACACTGTCTTGAGGGTGGCTGCTACACTAACCATTTTTGTTCCAGATAGTTAAAGCGATTCTTTTGTAGGCGATGCTATACATATTTAATTTATTGATAAATATATAGTTCTTAATTTTTTTTCCAAATTTCCTGATATACATCCTATTTAAACAACACTGATCACGAATATGCCATTACATTTTTGTTCCAATATGTCTGTATGTCTGGATTTAACTTAAAAACGACATCCCGCTTATATCATTGGTCAATTATAAGGATAATAGCTGTCTGTGCCCGTAGCTTCGCTCACGTAGACTACAGAATGCCCGCGCGAACCTTGCTCCCCCACTCCCGTCTATTTTAAAGTCAAAAAAGGTCTGTTACCTCGGTGTGGAGCTCTTGAGTCTAACAGCCGCTCGCGCGGTACAGTAATGCTGCACTTGCATTTACTAGCAATAAACAGACAACATTACACTTTACACCACACTCGTGCGCACCACACAAGAACATAAATTCTGTAAGGGACCTTTTTTTTCGTTGTTTGTACTAGTTGGACTAAAATTAACAGATAATTAAATACATATATAGTTACATGTTTCTTTTTCCTCCCAGGAGGCAGAAATATTTATATTTGTGTAGTTAGCTCGAACTTCTGCGGATAGGGAAATTAGCCAGTTCGCGACTTAATTGCAACAACGGCAAAAACCCAAGCCGAGGTTCGGCCACATTGACACCCTTGAGCATGTTGCTGTGTGCCTTAAAGCGCTCACCTTCAAGTCACGGTGAAGTTGTAAAAACCGTCTGAAGCTCCAGGATCCCTAAACGGTATAGTCAGATAAAAAAACGTTTAAAGTTTGATTCTAGGTAGGGCATATCTAACGTCGGCGCAACCTTACACATTTTGTACTGTATATTCGTGGTAGCATCGCATCACAAACCATATTTGTATAATATTTAAATCAGCATTTTTTTTCTGTTGAACGGTTATTATGTGACTTCATTTGTTGAAAGTGTCAAGTCTTTTTAGCATATATTACCTTACTTAGTATTCCCAAATATTATACGCGTATACGTAATCTTATTCGGTAAATATTGCTTTCTGGCATCGACTCTGCTCGCGTTTAGAACTTGATTTGCTTTTTTACAAGGTAACATGTGTTTTCAAGAATTGCATCGTGTTCTTCTTCTGTACAGTGTCTTTTAATATCATTAATGTCTTCTATATATATTATTGATTTAGAGATTTATTGATTTATTTTTGTTACATATAGATATGATTATTGCTATCTAGTATAATATATAAATTGTGATAAAGAATTTATTTATGAGTCGTATCAATCTACTCCTTGAAAAAACCAACGTCCGTGTCAGAAGCCAGTACGTGTGAGTGTTTTTCCAACGTGTGTTATAAAGCGTTCTACACAACAGCGAACTATGAATTTGTTCAAACAGAGGTGTTTTTTTAACGTAGATCTCCCTTCTTTTTTTGCACGTCTGGTTTTACTTAATGGTACCCAAGGCTGGCCTGCTAGCTTTAACTTTCGCTTGTCCGCATTAAACTTCTGTCAGCGGTATTTCATTAAATTATAAATAATTTGCCATAAACATACCGTGTGTACCGTACCTATAATAACTTAAATACTATACCTATACAGTAATTTAATAGATATCATTTATTTAATAATGTACAAAATAAGTATATAAAAAAAGTTGGCTGTCACGGGATGCACGGTATATTCACCTTAGTGAATAATAAATTTTTTTAAAGAGAAAAAGAAAAACATCGGTCATTCCGAAACACGACAAAATCAAAATAAAGTCACTGTGAAGATGCTTATTTTATTACTATGTGTATGGTGGTCGCGATCCCTACCAACCACTTTTAATTTATCCATGTTATTTTGAAATGAGCCAGTAAAAAAAACGAACTTGGCTCCACACCTTCGTTGTTGGGACCAAAGCGTCGCTACGCCAAATAAGAGTTTAGGAAGATTTTTAATTTACTTATCATAAATGCAGGTTACATGTAAATGTTTGGATAATTATAGAGCCTGTGTATATTTATCACTTTGCGACATATAAATATTAGGTTAGGTTTAATTCATTCACATAAAAAAATTAAAAAGTTCTCTATTCATTATCCAAAGTTAAAATATACCTACTTAGATGAACTATTACTTAAAGTATTTTGCTTTATTGCTATTTAATTTTGATAAAGAATAAAATGGTTTCTCTATTAGCCAAAATTTTAACTTTCTGTCCAACCTTTTCTGTTAGTTCCCTAATATCACGAGGGATGGCATCATATATCAGCCCAAACAGCATATATATCTCAATATAATATATTACCTATAGTAATAATATAAGATAAAATGTTGGTATCAATATTTATTATATTACCGACCATTTAATATAACAAAAGATATTATGGAAATATAAACATTCTAACACACACTTACGATTCTTATGGTTTGTTCAAAAACCTATACTTATTCACAAAATTTTATCCGTCAAGCAAAAGTACTTAACGCATTGAATATAAATTACTTCTTCTTCATTAAGCGTCAAGGTTTGGATCGCTAGGGAACGGTAATTTGCAGACATACGAAAGCTTCATTCCGAGATTTGGGCGTGTTACGCTCTTTTTGCATGTTCCAGCCCCAGCAATCGGGGAATAACGTTTAGAAGTTTCATAAAATTTCAGTATGGTAATATTTGGCTACATAAAAATAATAAGTTTGAAACAGTTTTAAAAAGTAATCAAAAATGATGATTTACGTTAAATGTTTGCTATCTGTATTAAACGGTCAGAATCCGGGCCCTCAGTACAGTATCCGGTTCTATAGTAACCACCCTTCAACCCCTCCCAATGATCCACCCGCGCCCGTGATACCCTCTCGCGATTGTAAATTTTCTGTGAAACACAGCTTTGTTAAGTTTAAAGTGCGCATCAAGTATTTCTTTGAAAATCAATCAAATATACCTCATGTTAATCCTTTGATAGTGTTATTAAGATTTATTTACACAAATTTAAATTTTCCTTTCAGACTTTACAATATCTTTCTTGTTTTTATTTTATAACAACTGTGTTTATCTACAATTATTTTGCCAACGTCACGTAAATATAATATTCTTGTAAGGTTTAAACTTAGCTCTAACAAAGTGTCTCGGCTCTCTTGTTGAAAATTTTCAGGGAGTTTTTGTGGTAGCTTAAAATGCATATTCCAAGTTATTACTCAATAACCAAACTACATTACGTAAGATTCAATTTTTAACAAAACAGAAAATCAACTACGATGATTTTCTAGAGTTCCCGTGTATCTTCGAAGTTGAAGGTCAGATGCCAATGAATATAAAATGGGACCACCCTTGAGGTATCTCCTATCCGGCATAAAAATAATCATCCAAATCGGTTGATAAAGAAAGAAGTTACGGCTGAGCATCCATTAAAAAAACATATACATTCGAATTGAGTAACTTACACTCTGTTGTTGTTAAATATTTTAACAATATTTAAACATTAACTAATATGAGTTTACATTATCTATCTATACATATAAAATGCTTTATCCTGAATGAATGACGGATCAACGCGCAGCCTAAACCGCTGATCGTAGAAACCTGAAACTTGGAGGATGTGTTCTTTGTATAATGTAGGCATCCGATAAGAAAGGTTCTTCCAAAATTCTACCCCTAAAGGGGTGAAAAAGGGGGCAAAGTTTGTATGGGACAACGTGATTCCTTGGTCCAATCTACTTCATATTTTGCATAAACCTTTTTTAACAGAATTGATGAAAGACGTATCTCGTATTTTATTGAAATTCATCCCCTAACGGAGTTAAAAAGATGTAGAAAGTTATTTTGGCGGTGATTTGCTTCGAAGTTTCAAAACTTGTTTCAAAATTCTATCCAATGTTATTCAAAAAAGGTTGAACTCACTTCAAAACCTAAGCAAATCTATACTTATAATTAGGGCCCGGATTAATATATAAATACATATTTTTAATTTATACGATTTTCGTTCTGGAATGTATTCTCTACATCAATTATAGTGTTTGGATCGTGAAAAACCAATTTTATTTTCCATATTTAACAAAAAAATATCAAAATCATCCATATTTTCACTTTATAGATGATAGAACAAGAATTAATTCACAAAAATAGGTATAATTTGTAGGTGTTTGCGTTCCCGCTACCACATAGACGCGGCGCGGCCAGGTAAGGAGAATGGTGAAGAAGTTTAAAGAGTTGTATCCCGGAATACTAAAGAGTTTTACCCAGGAATATCTTTGGCACCAGAGCCAGTGCTGACACGCTGGCGTACATAGCTAACAGTGGTTGAATACTACACGGAGCATTTTAATGAAATCAGAACAATTATTTCTCGATTGGATGACGATTCTGCAAGTATTTAAACCTCAAAAGAATTTCTTGAAGATAAGAATCTCTGTAACGATTTGGTGAACACAAAAGGCAATTATTATTCTTTATGACACAAGTTACAAGTGTTAGAAAATCTTTCAACATCATTGAATAAAAACTTAAAGATTATTGAAGAAATAAAAAATGTTTCTGAAGCGGAAGGCCCCGTTGCTGAAGTTGCTAAACAAAAACTAAAGTATGATTTGGAAAAAAATAAACTATTTGATACCCTAAAAAAATTAACAAAGTGATGTGCGGTAGTTTTGAGGGCTCTGTAGACGTGGCTTATACACTTCCCGAAGTACGCAGGTTCCCAGTTACATCATGCGACGGGAAAGATCATTCAGCCATATTTAGACCAAATCGTCAGTTTTAATTTTGAAAATTTAAAGATGCACGTTATTGTGTACTGAAACCAATTTAATAAAGCAAATATAGGGAAAGTTGAATAAAACTATTCATTTTTGTTTACTTTGAATCAAACTTTTTACGATAATTTTTATAAGTACGATAGTTATTTCAAATAACATTAGTGTTACTACACTAAATATTTTTTAAATTAAAGAATGTGATAATAAAAGGTATTGTTATTTTATACTCAATATTTTTTCCATATTTTGTATTTTTAGTATATATTATTCAGGCCCTACTTATAATATAATAAAGCGGAAAAGTTTTTTTGTTTGTTTAAACACGCTAATCTTGGGAACTACCAGTCGGATTCGAAAAATTATTTTTTTATATGATAGCGAGACTCACAAAAAATAGTATAGGCTATATAGCATTAGGCTGCAATTCACAGATAGCTTTAAATATGGATTTTTTGTTACGTAAGTCGTAAGTCGAAGCCCTCGCGAACTGCTTTATCCGCGTGCGCTGGCTTAATGGTTTATGATACGTAAATACAATATTCTGTAAAACGATTAGCCATTAGTATATCTAAAAAAAAGTCTGCGATAGCGTATATCTATCTCTTATACATAAGTCACAATAAGGTAATGTTTTTTTTTGTTGAAGATTAAAAATTAGTCTATGAGCATTATTTTTAAGCATGGCTTATTAATCCATACGAACAAATATACTTCATCATAAAGACAATATAATGAATATAAACATTGTCTTTTACAGAATGTAATTTGGAAGTATAGTTTGAGAGATAATGCAAAATTAAAATAATTCAGCACTCGCCTCGGGTCTATGTCTATAGTAGTAGTGTCGCGAACGAACCGAGCGATGCCGCGATGTAACCATCTGGCCGCCCGATCAAATATTGTCTATACTGAAGTATTTATAAATCATCAATCATTGATTTCTTCTAAATTATATGCGGATAAAACTGCGGGCACAGCTAGTCTACTTATATATTAATACGTGAAGCAAAAGCTTTCGGTACCTTTTTATGCGTATTGCGTGCACGGAAGACTGTGAGATTTGGCATGGTTAATGTTTATATGGAGGAGTGCAGAAAGCTAAAATTTATCTATAATATCTGTTACTAATAAATTAATACCGCGAAACCTAAACCGACTGGTGCCATTGAACTTAGACCCCCGAAACAAATATCAAACAGAAAATAGTCTATGATCAAAAAGTCGCAGGTCGAATTTCGAGCTTAGGGCGATCGCTAGTAATCATTAATGGCTAACTTCATCACGTCACACTTCCGTCACATAACGCGCTCGCAGCTTTCAATTTGGTCGTCTACTAAACACGACAAAAGTTTAAGCTTTTTGTTTAGGAAGATAAAAGTATGGATAGTTTACGTAGGTCGTTGTTTATCAAGCACCGTGCGTTACATGGTAGGTGGGTTTAGTTGCGTGGTAATGGATCCGATAGCGCCGACCCACAAACTGTCGCTTAAAAGTAGGTCGCCTTAGTACCGTACCATGTTAAATGAATACTTTTGAACGTAATAAATTTCACGGCACTCATGTAACCAATCGAACTGGCACTCTCAAGGGTAAACAGAATACATATACTTTCATTTTGAGACTACCTAAAAAAATTATTATAAGATGAAAAGAACGTGAGTTTTACGCTTTGCATATAACATCGAATTACTAATTAATATAATTTAATTTCGATATAGTGGTAGTAAATTGTTCACCTTCTATTTATTTAATGGCACATATAGTATATTCTTCCATAGTTCTGCGAATGTCATACGTGAATATAATATTTTTCGAAATCATTCTAGTAATCTTCAAACATAGCTCTAACAATATGGCGATGGAAACTGTACACGATTTGTGTTCGAAAGCATCTACGTCATACATTTTTTTACAGTAAAGTAGTTGTTTTGAAACAGAGGAAAGGAACAGTTTTTTTAATTTCTATCTACTTGGGACAGCCCGGCTGGTGGAATACTTCCACCCTACAGAAGATCGCAGCCAAGATTAATTGTTTTGTGTTCCTGCTGTAAGTAGGGCTCCCAGAGTTCTTTGGGGAAGGGTTGAAAGGGGGGCGCCCTTACCGGTAGTTAATATCTCAAGCACAGCGCTACCTATCGGATTTTAACATATCTATAAACCACCGTCTCTTTAGAACAAATATGTATATACATAATTATGAGCTCAATCGATCAAGTCGTTTAGAAATTATAGAATCAATAACAGACGAACACAAGATCTTAAATATAAGTAAAATGTATTTCACAAACATACTTGATAATCATTAAATTTAAATTTTATATATCCCTTTCACAACGAAACCACGCGATTTGCTCTACGGAGCAACATGTACACGGTACCTCCCATTACGGCAAGAAAAAAGAAATTCGCAAATTCTTATCTTTGCATTACCTTGCGGTTGTGAAATGGTCTCTCAGCCAACGCGTTCTCTCCTTTGGGTCCTTCAAACAAGACATGAAGAGGCAATCAACAGGTCGGCATAACATCGACGACTGCCGTTGAAATATGTGTCACCGACGGTCGCCGTTCTTTGTCAACTGTACTTACCATCAGGTGCGGTACAGTCATAATGCCGAGGGAGTATAAAAAAATGTTCGAGTGGTTTAATTCGATTGAAAATGAAAAGTAAACGCAATTCACTTTCTTTTTCTTTAATGGCGGCTAATGTTCTGGTGAAAATCGTGTCGACCCGCTTACGCTGCCCTACGCACGATGTTTTCTATCAAATAACAAGCCATCACTATTAAACAAAAGGTAGATAGAGAGAATAATGTAAAAAAACGTAAGGTAGCCCGACTGGTGAAATATATCTATCTTACAGTAGAATCGCAGCCAAATAACCTTGTGTTATGTTCCAGCGATGAGTGGGGTTCCCAGAGCTCTTTGGGGAATGGGGGTTCGAGATCAGCAAAGCGTCCATAGGCTACGGTGACCGCTTACCAACAGGCGGATCTTAAGTTTGTTTGCCACCTTTGTAATGAAAGTAATGAAAAGTATATTTATACTAAAACGTAATTTATAATGAAATTATTAGCGGGATCTTAATATGTTTTGGTAGAAATATGCATTTTGAGTTGCCATAAAAATTTGAATGTCCTAACAAGGGAGCCACCACCTTGTTAGAGCCTTGTTTAAGCTTTGAATATTAGAAAAATATTTTATCCAATTACAGGTATAATTGTGTATTGTATATGTATGTACACATTGCCATTAAATAAGACGAAAAAGAACTTGTAATGGTTATGGCTTTATGAGTTAATTTTATCGGATCAAACATACCAAATAGTAGATACTTACTATACTTACAAAGCGTTATAACAAATACCATAATACAGATTTAGTATATGTAGTATAAATGGGCAATACGTTGAATATGACGAGGCCCAAGTTCGGTGAAGCTGTAAAAGCCGCAGCGGCTTCAGGGCCTCTAAGGCTAAAAGTGTAGTCAGTTCTAAAAAAAAAATATGACGAGACTGAAAACGGAATGAATTAGTGTACGTATTATTTTCTAAATTTACTTGATTATACGAGTTTCATCCAGTTACAATACACTTAAACACGTCTAATAATTTTTTTTTTTTTTTTTTAGATCTGACTATACTGTTAGCCTTAGGGGCCCTAAAGCCGCTGCGGCTTTTACAGCTTCACCGGACTTGGGGGTCGTCTAATAAATATCAAATAACAATTTATAACCTTAGATTTTACAAAAATATCCGGGATTTGTTTTGATAACCATTTACGTAGACCGATATCATATAGGCAAATGGTCTCGTATCCCTATCTCGTTGTAATACAAGCGTATACTATGCTCTTTCTCTTTTGGGTTGCCAATCTATGTAAAATTAAATCTATAACAAAATTGTGTTATTTAGATACAAAACCAAAAAAACAGTAAAGCAAATGAAAAATAAATAAATATCGACAATTAAAAACCGTTTACGATATTCATATGAAAACCTAAATAGGTATAGCTTGTGTGACCGTGTGTGCTAAAAACCGGTTTATGTAATAAACGAAAATACCACTTTGCACGATAAGTTACCGACCGCGGCGCGGGGCGCCGCGTTCAGGGCAAGCGGATCGCTATTGTATACATCCCTTCGGTAATATCAGCTGTGCGCCTCTGACGTCACGAGTGCCGGAACCATCAGCAATCGGGTACAGACACAGCCAAGTGCGGGGAGAAATTAGATACACCGAAGTACATCGATATTTTCGACCCTTTATATTTGAGGAGTTATTAATAAAAAATTGCACATTATGGCAACCTGTCAACTCCGCTTCGGTGGACAAGCAGCCTAAGAAGCAACTTTTTTTAAATAAAACTTCTAACCTCGACATGTGAAGTTGACAGTATCTCGGATCTTAATTTCGGAAAGATATAATGTTTAGTAAAATCTATATGTAGTCAAATTTGTTTCTATATATTTTTATAATTCAATTCTATTTTGAATATCATGAATTGAATTATGGTTACTTAGCATCCCTATAATTTCTAAAAGAATGAAGCTATAATCTTGAAAAATCTTGATATTTTAGAGTTCCATAATTACTCTTTGTAAACAGCATTCTACAATAACCGAGTACTGCTAGACAGAGGGGTGAAAATACGCCGAAATGCTTCCAGTGATGATATTACTTACTACTACTGCCTTGCGTTCGACTTCGCGGGGTCACTGGCGTGCCGGGCCGCCATATTAAAAACATTATATTACAGTATATCATATTAACTGAGAATATATTAAAGACAATAATATTAATAATAAACGAAAATAATCAGAAAAAAAAGAATTGATCTAGTAACGCGTGAGTTAGAAATAAAACTTCCTTGAACTTGTAGCACATATTATGATTATACTAAAAACTAAATAATTCACTTTAAAATTTAGTTGTGTTTATTGATAATATATAATATACAGTATTATTTATTTCTGAAAAATCATTAACCTATTCGTCAAAAATTCTCGCTCGTCATTGAGCCTAGTTACATGGTTCAAGCTGATATCTTGGTGCTTCCACACAGAGATGACATTAACGGTAATACAATACAGAAGTCATGGAGTCGAACTTGCGATTTAATAATAAATAAATAAATAAAAATATCTATGTAGTATATATGCATTAATACATGAACAGAAAACTTTGTACTCGGGTACCCATTTTTAAGCGTATTGCGCGCACAGAGGAGTGTCAGATTTGGCAAAGTCAACATTTATATAATAGAACGAGTGCCGAAAGCTAAAACTTATATATAACACGTATCACAAACACATACATAAAATTAAACTCCACATTTTTAAACCGACTTCAACAAAAGACTTAGGTACTACAACAAACTACTTACTACAAAAGAAAGAAAGTTTACTCAATTCGAATGTATAGATACATATTTTTTTATGAATATTTACTTCTTTGTTTATGAACCGATTTGGATAATTATTTTTTTGTTGTATAAGGGATACCTCAAGGTTGGCACATTTTAATTTCATTGGGATTGGACCTTCAATTTCATTTTTTTTTTTTTTTTGTTAAAAATTGTCTTGTATTGTTTATGATTTTACTGCAAATTTCAAATCAAAATCCTTACATAGTAGGAATTGTCGTCAAAGTTTTTTTAAATGTAGCCAACAAATAATTTTGACAGATTGACTGAACGAGTTTCGAGCTGTGAATTTCGAACAAACCTCAATAACGTTCAAACTTAAATTTTTAAATGAATTACTTTCGAATTCCTACCACTAGGCGACCATTGGTTCATATTAATCCGTAAAGAAAACATTCCATAATGAAACTGAAATGAATTCCATCGCAAACTATTATTCCTTATCCAGGTATAACGTTGTCTCGATTGTTAACTGGTGTTATCGTTTCTAACATCCCCTTTTAACAGTTGCATATCATGCTGAAAGTAAATTCAATCGGCAATGGACACGTGACGTATGGGTATTATCGTATAGGTATAGAACGTATTTGTAGGTGAATTGTTTACGTCGTTACTCGCAAGGTCGAACATTAAGAAATATGTCATTAACACGATCTTAATTGCACTCGAAAACTATCACTGTAGCGGGTGTTTGTTTGGAAACAGGCAGAGGGTACTACATAGTTTATTATTTAAAAATCACTTAGTCCAATTCATAATAAACACATCGACGATCCGAAGAAACTTACTCATTACGGTAACTTATACACCGAATAATTCAAAACTTGCTTTAGTGTACTAAGATAATCCACTTGATTAGATTTTAACGATATTTAAGTAATTTGTGTTCACAAAATTGTGTAACAAAAATGATATTTTTTAGTAAAACTCAGTACCTACTAGTTTGGGTGGCATCGTTAAAAGTAGCTCTGCATACATAATCTAATAAGGGATGGGACAATCGAGTGACGCGATGGTTATAGCCATAACTAAAAGACAGCTGTATCACTTCATGTATAGGCATTGCAAGCTAAACGTTTATTTACGCACATTCACACTACATTGTACGGACCATTAGGGATATATAGATAAAAATTGTCTGTGATTTTAAAATAAAAGCATTATCTTAATAATGTTATTTGTACGAAACAAAAGAGAAACACGCGTTCTTTTTTTTCTCTTATCAGTGTCTGTCTGTTTGTTGTTTTGGGACAAATTCTAAAACGGCTGAATCAACTTGAACAGCATTTTCATTAGAGCAGGTAGAAGACTTGTCAGAAGTAGTCTGGGCGATTTTTTTAGAAACTCGAGGATCTGGCAAGGTTTTCAGTGAGCTACTACAAAATAAAAATGAGTAAAAATGAGCTACTCTCTATACAGGGTTATTGCTAATTCGACGTATTCCCGTTAGGAGGTGATAGGGGTGACTATTTGCAATAATTTTAATCTCCATATTATGCATTATGCAAAAGTGTACCATTTTTGTGTTATCTTGTTTTTTTTTTTCAAAATATGTATGTCAAAAATGCAACATCAAAAATTTTATTTTAAAAATATCAATTTACATCTCATTTTTTCTTCTGATTTATATAAACGATTACACACTGGTTATTTATCCATATTAAAACAACAATTATGAGTCCAAATTTAAAAATGCAAGACCAAAAACGATATCACTTCAATATTTTTTTGAGATTTTTTCCACGAATATGTCTTAAAAAAAATTGGTTGCCTGTAAAGTCGGTATACGGGCGAAAGTTTTACGTGACAACGACTTTATGTCTGTCTCTCTCGCTCTTAAGCGGGCTAACCATGCCCGAGTGGAAGGGACGCGTGCCTCTCACTCGCTCTCATTGTGAGCGCATAACGTGAGCGGAGCGTAACGCAGTTTCTTGAAGTGTCACCCGGCAAACCAATTTATAAGACGTTGTCACGTCAAAACAAAATAAAAAGTTAAAATAAATAAAATTTAGTAACAGTTTAGTATTAATAACAATTAACAGTTAATAATAAGTAACAACTAAGACATTTTGTATTTTAGCCTAATTATAATTCTTGCGTGAATGACTCCCCCTATTGCATACGCAAAGTCGCATTCTTTTTCTGAGGCGAGAACAGGCGAGACGTCGTAAACTAGGGACTCTAATTTACAAAACGCTCGAAACCATTTTGATGTAACTTTCGCTTTTGCTCGTACAACGGACGGCCGATGGAGACGAAGAATTCATACCGGAAGGCACAGCGTGAGCAGACCCGCCACACAAGGTGAAACAACGACCTGGTGAAAGTTTCAGGAATCTATTGGATGCGACTAGCGCAAGATCAGTCGTTGTAAAAATCTTAAAGGGAGGCCTAAGTCCAGCAAAGGATGTCTTTCACCTGAACAACAGGTGGATGAAAATGCAAGTTTAGTACAAAATAAAAAGTGTTTGACACAGTAAATACTTTAAAAAAGTAGTTAAATTGTTGTGGTTTAACACGTACAGTGAACAAGCTGGTTATTGATTGTCTATTGTAGAACCTTGTTGTTACCCGTTGAAATATTTGAAATACTCACGCGAGATTTCGAAATAGTTCACAAGATTGTCATGTAATGGAACTATATATTATGTTTTTGAAATGCACAAAACTGTTGTTTATTTGCATTAATGTTATTTTAATGTTTAATATATATATATGATTTTTTAAATCGTGGCGGCAGAATGGTTATAGTAGGTGAAAATTTTAATGTATATAATATTGGGTTTGGGGTCAGGAGTCTCAGTCTGAATTATATAAACCCCGCCGTACACTTGCGGTCTTTTTCGACGTTGCCAAGGCCTTCGATAAGGTCTGGCACGAGGGATTGATCTACAAGTTGTATCACTTTGAAGTCCCCGATAGGCTAATTAAAATAATTCGCGACTATCTAACAGATCGCACCTTTCGCTATAGAGTGGAAGGTGAATTGTCCACGCCCCGTCCAATACGCTCAGGCGTTCCCCAAGGTTCGATCCTGGCTCCTAGCCTATTTAACCTGTACGTCAGTGACCTACCTCGACTACCGGAGGTCGAGGTAGGGCTATACGCTGACGATACAGTCTTATATGCCTCAGATAGGAATAGATCCCACCTCAGACACAAAGTCCAACGCTCCGTGACCACTCTCGGGAAGTGGTTTAACGAGTGGCGTATAGCCGTTAATCCCTCGAAGAGCGCCGCGATGCTCTTCGATGCGGATTCGTCACAGATACCGTGGAAGCTTAAACCTGTTAAGCTCTACGATAATCCGATTCCGTATGTAAGAGAGACCAAATATCTAGGGGTAACCCTAGATAGTAGGCTCTCTTTTAGACCCCACATCCGTAAGGTTAGGAACAGGGCCGCGTGGGTCCTGGGCCGGTTGCATCCTCTGTTGTGTTCGGTGAGTAAAATGTCCACGCGACATAAGCTCACGCTCTACAAGACGTGTATTCGACCAATTTTGACATACAGTTGCGCCGTGTTCGCACATATGTCCGAGTCGAGTTTCAAACGGTTACAATCGATACAGAATAGGTTCCTCTATCGTCTCACCGGGGCCCCGTGGTATGTTCGAAGCGTAGATCTCCATAGAGATATGGAGCTTCCTTCGATACATGCCTACGTTAAACAGCTCTCCCGTTCGTATTTCGACACCGCGTCGAACCACGCGAATCCGTTAATAAAAACAGCCGCCACTTATGTTCCGGCACCCACGGACATCCGGTGCAAACGCCGGCCGCGCAATATTTTTATTGATCCCGACGATCACATCGAAAATTCGAATAAATATTACACATCCGTCTCTCCAAACAGAGCGTGCCAGCGCCCACGCCCGCGTAACCACCGTTCTCTCCGCAGAGGGCGGGCGGTCAATTTCGCTCCAGCACACCCGTCACGTCCACCCTCTCTAGCGGTAACCCAAGCCTAGGTCCGTTCCTCGGTGTGAAACCCTTGGGTCAGGCAACCGCCCGCGCGATACAAGTGACACTGTACGTGCATCACTTAGCTACCTACATACAACACTACACACGTATGAACATACACACGTGCACACCACACAGGTACATAGGTTCTGTGAGGGACCTTTTTTTTTCTTTTTTTACGCTAGTTAGTTAGCGCTAGTTAGTGTAGAAACATTCCGATTACTGAATACACATACGCACGGTTCCTTCCTTCCTCCCAGGAGGAAGGGAACGTGCCTATGTGTATATTTAGTTAGCTCGAATCGTAGGTGTAGGGATTCGAATAGATCGCGACCTATTTGCGAACGCGACGACCGCCCGAGCCGAGGTCCGGCCACTTTGGCACCCTCGTGCGAGTCGTCCACAAAACTTTCGCGGCTGAGTGCCCTCTGCGCTCGCCCCCAAGTCCGGTGAAGCTGTAAAAGCCGCAGCGGCTTTAGGGCCCCTAAGGCTAACAGTGTAGTCAGTTCTAAAAAAAAAAAAAAAAAAAAAAAAAAAAGTCAGGAGTCTCAAAAATGTACGTATAGGTAACTTGGTAGTAGTCCAATAAACAAATTTTCTTTTCAGCTGGAGATCAAAACTGCGACCGTTGAGATATAAGCCAGATTTTCTACCTTCTTCCTCCTTCTTCTTCTTCTTCTTAATCCTCCTTTTTTACATTTCAGTTGGGTCATTTTTATAGTGTTTTGTTCGGAACAACAAAATTCTCAATACTATATGAAGGCTGTAAATTGTTTTATGTAGTAAATTAGGTAATTACCATTCTTTTAAAATTACTATTAATGTTTTATAAACAATAAATAATATTTACGAAAATGGAACATGTAATTTGTATACAATTTTTTTGTTTGTGTTAATTAAAACAAAATAAAAAGTTTAAAATAAATAAAATTTAGTAACAGTTTAGTATTAATAACAATTAACAGTTAATAATAAGTAACAACTAAGACATTTTGTATTTTAGCCTAATTATAATTCTTGCGTGAATGACTCCCCCTATTGCATACGCAAAGTCGCATTCTTTTTCTGAGGCGAGAACAGGCGAGACGTCGTAAACTAGGGACTCTAATTTACAAAACGCTCGAAACCATTTTGATGTAACTTTCGCTTTTGCTCGTACAACGGACGGCCGATGGAGACGAAGAATTCATACCGGAAGGCACAGCGTGAGCAGACCCGCCACACAAGGTGAAACAACGACCTGGTGAAAGTTTCAGGAATCTATTGGATGCGACTAGCGCAAGATCAGTCGTTGTAAAAATCTTAAAGGGAGGCCTAAGTCCAGCAAAGGATGTCTTTCACCTGAACAACAGGTGAATGAAAATGCAAGTTTAGTACAAAATAAAAAGTGTTTGACACAGTAAATACTTTAAAAAAGTAGTTAAATTGTTGTGGTTTAACACGTACAGTGAACAAGCTGGTTATTGATTGTCTATTGTAGAACCTTGTTGTTACCCGTTGAAATATTTGAAATACTCACGCGAGATTTCGAAATAGTTCACAAGATTGTCATGTAATGGAACTATATATTATGTTTTTGATATGCACAAAACTGTTGTTTATTTGCATTAATGTTATTTTAATGTTTAATATATATATATGATTTTTTAAATCGTGGCGGCAGAATGGTTATAGTAGGTGAAAATTTTAATGTATATAATATTGGGTTTGGGGTCAGGAGTCTCAGTCTGAATTATATAAACCCCGCCGTACACTTGCGGTCTTTTTCGACGTTGCCAAGGCCTTCGATAAGGTCTGGCACGAGGGATTGATCTACAAGTTGTATCACTTTGAAGTCCCCGATAGGCTAATTAAAATAATTCGCGACTATCTAACAGATCGCACCTTTCGCTATAGAGTGGAAGGTGAATTGTCCACGCCCCGTCCAATACGCTCAGGCGTTCCCCAAGGTTCGATCCTGGCTCCTAGCCTATTTAACCTGTACGTCAGTGACCTACCTCGACTACCGGAGGTCGAGGTAGGGCTATACGCTGACGATACAGTCTTATATGCCTCAGATAGGAATAGATCCCACCTCAGACACAAAGTCCAACGCTCCGTGACCACTCTCGGGAAGTGGTTTAACGAGTGGCGTATAGCCGTTAATCCCTCGAAGAGCGCCGCGATGCTCTTCGATGCGGATTCGTCACAGATACCGTGGAAGCTTAAACCTGTTAAGCTCTACGATAATCCGATTCCGTATGTAAGAGAGACCAAATATCTAGGGGTAACCCTAGATAGTAGGCTCTCTTTTAGACCCCACATCCGTAAGGTTAGGAACAGGGCCGCGTGGGTCCTGGGCCGGTTGCATCCTCTGTTGTGTTCGGTGAGTAAAATGTCCACGCGACATAAGCTCACGCTCTACAAGACGTGTATTCGACCAATTTTGACATACAGTTGCGCCGTGTTCGCACATATGTCCGAGTCGAGTTTCAAACGGTTACAATCGATACAGAATAGGTTCCTCTATCGTCTCACCGGGGCCCCGTGGTATGTTCGAAGCGTAGATCTCCATAGAGATATGGAGCTTCCTTCGATACATGCCTACGTTAAACAGCTCTCCCGTTCGTATTTCGACACCGCGTCGAACCACGCGAATCCGTTAATAAAAACAGCCGCCACTTATGTTCCGGCACCCACGGACATCCGGTGCAAACGCCGGCCGCGCAATATTTTTATTGATCCCGACGATCACATCGAAAATTCGAATAAATATTACACATCCGTCTCTCCAAACAGAGCGTGCCAGCGCCCACGCCCGCGTAACCACCGTTCTCTCCGCAGAGGGCGGGCGGTCAATTTCGCTCCAGCACACCCGTCACGTCCACCCTCTCTAGCGGTAACCCAAGCCTAGGTCCGTTCCTCGGTGTGAAACCCTTGGGTCAGGCAACCGCCCGCGCGATACAAGTGACACTGTACGTGCATCACTTAGCTACCTACATACAACACTACACACGTATGAACATACACACGTGCACACCACACAGGTACATAGGTTCTGTGAGGGACCTTTTTTTTTCTTTTTTTACGCTAGTTAGTTAGCGCTAGTTAGTGTAGAAACATTCCGATTACTGAATACACATACGCACGGTTCCTTCCTTCCTCCCAGGAGGAAGGGAACGTGCCTATGTGTATATTTAGTTAGCTCGAATCGTAGGTGTAGGGATTCGAATAGATCGCGACCTATTTGCGAACGCGACGACCGCCCGAGCCGAGGTCCGGCCACTTTGGCACCCTCGTGCGAGTCGTCCACAAAACTTTCGCGGCTGAGTGCCCTCTGCGCTCGCCCCCAAGTCCGGTGAAGCTGTAAAAGCCGCAGCGGCTTTAGGGCCCCTAAGGCTAACAGTGTAGTCAGTTCTAAAAAAAAAAAAAAAAAAAAAAAAAAAAGTCAGGAGTCTCAAAAATGTACGTATAGGTAACTTGGTAGTAGTCCAATAAACAAATTTTCTTTTCAGCTGGAGATCAAAACTGCGACCGTTGAGATATAAGCCAGATTTTCTACCTTCTTCCTCCTTCTTCTTCTTCTTCTTAATCCTCCTTTTTTACATTTCAGTTGGGTCATTTTTATAGTGTTTTGTTCGGAACAACAAAATTCTCAATACTATATGAAGGCTGTAAATTGTTTTATGTAGTAAATTAGGTAATTACCATTCTTTTAAAATTACTATTAATGTTTTATAAACAATAAATAATATTTACGAAAATGGAACATGTAATTTGTATACAATTTTTTTGTTTGTGTTAATTAAAATAAAATAAAGTATCACTAGATACTTAAAAAGCAATTTAAAGAAATTCCTATTTAGCGAGTTTAAGTGAGATGTTCTTTATGCGTGTTATGTAAAACTGATGAAAGAGAAAAATGTAAGAAATTTTTACACATTGTAAGGAAATATCTACACTATGAAGGTGTTTGCTAAATCTTTTGTTTTATTGTGGTGAGAAAGTCACACAGTGAAGCTCGCAGTGGACATTTCTAGGATTCTACTAATTAAAATAGTGACAATGGCAGATCTCATATAAATAACAGTCGAGATAATAACCCTCATCGCAAGTTCGGTGAAGCTGTAAAAGCCGCAGCGGCTTCAGGGCCCCTAACGCTAATAGTATAGTCAGATCTAAAAAAAAAAAAAAAAATTACAGACATTACTTGCTAAAAGTTTTTGTTTTATTGTTTCGAAATTACAAATTATGGTTTTTTTTTCACTTTCCTGTTTTTAATATCATGTAGGTATATTAAAAATTAACTTGATCACATCAAACAAGTAAGATTTCTAACGCACGTAAATAAGTACCTACACGTACACCTCTTTGTTTTGTTTAAGGCTGAGTATTTTCTTTTTCTTCAAATTTAAGTTATATAATATAAAGATTAGTATAAAATATAATATAATTTGTTAATACTACAACTTACATGTTATTCATAACCTACGCATTCGGTCGAACGCATACGTGATCCAGAACACGTGTCTATAGCACGCCACATACGCAAATTCATTAAAGGTTCATACTTAATACTTAAGCCCTAACGGTACCTCCTAATACATGTCTCTCTATAATAAATATGTCTTCTTCTTTAATTTAAGAGCTCAGCTCTTGTCGGTGGAGCAATTGCCATTTGCAATTCTTCTTTTTTAAGACATATTGTAGTGTGGTGGTTTCTGATATCGTTATTTATTACAATTCAAGTAATAATTGCTTAGTAGTTAATAGAGAATTCTCAAAATAGGATGTTATAATTTGAAACTTTAAAATATTTTGTTCTTTGTCTTGATATAATTATTAAAAAAGTATTAACGATCTTAATAAACTTTTATGTACACGAAGTATGTACCATTCCCCTATAAATTGGCTAAGGAATCTGGCAACCTAGTACGGGAATTGAGAAGGTAGTCCACGGGTGCGTTAGCACTCGCGCGGCGCCGCGACGCGCCGCTGAGTTGGTCAAATAAATTTAACACGGGCGAAACCGTGGATGATAAATTCCACTACTTACTGTTACTACTTTAAGCGTCAAGTGGCTGGTCGATGATACCTGTAATACTAATGAATGAACCATGGGAAATGAGACAAGTTTTGATGAGTTGTAAGAAGTTTTTAATGAAATTAGTTCTTTTGTACTTACGGAAGTTAAAACAGATGTACGCTGTTTAACAAAGTTTAATTTGATCCGTAGTGAATTATACATAAAACTGCTTTGTTGCCATTTAAAAAGTTTTATATGTATACATAACAATAATGTATTTTTTAATCGACTTCAAAAAAAAAACGGAGGTTACTGAATTCGAATTTATATTTTTTTTAATGGATGATCAGCCATAACTTATTTGTTTATGGGCCGATTTGGTTTTTTTTTTTGTTCGACTGGGTATACCACAAATGTGGTCCCATTTTCATTTCATTGGCATTGTACCTTCAATTTCAAAGATACACCAGTGAACTCTCCCAAATCATTGAAGTTCGTTTTCTTTTTTTTTTAATTGTCTTGTAATAAACTACACTCTGTTTCATTCAAGAAGATATGTGGGTGGCTTTTCGTTCATGCAAACGTATTCCATTTTTATTATCCCTGGATAATGGCAATAGAGGGTATATTTTTACATCATATAAACTATATTTCCTGCCATGTTCTCATGTTTTAATTTTTCTAATTAATGGAAATAAGAACTTTTAAAAATCATCAGCAAACAAATTGCATAAATATAAAAAATTGAATTATTCATATAGGTATAGCAATGAAGCAATGATGGCTCAGTTGGTAGCGTGTACGGACATCGCATTGATCGACGTGAGTTCGAATCCCTGCAATGAGCATGAGCTTTCGAAGAAGGAAAACACCGCGATGAAACCACAGCATGGTGTTAGGGCTTTATCTAATGCCCTCCTGGCTAGCTGCCACCCTAAAGTTGATAATCTGTCGCCAAGCACCAATTAGTGTATTCTGGTAGCTAAACTTCAGAGCCAGGCTTCCACTAGGCTTAGCGTGCTATCATCTTGGGCCACATCATCACTTAAGATCAGGTAAAATTGTGGCCAAAATCTATTACGATAAAAAAGCCAAAGTCCTTCATAAATTATTAATTAAAAAGAACATTTTTTAATATGAAAACTACTACAGGCACTTATGTGTTCACGTCACCCCGCGTCACAAACACTGACTTGTAACAGTATATCTCTAGCTTTAAGTATGACGTGTTGAATTGATTGTTAAATTCTAACTTTTTTACTTGGCAGTTCCAAAGTTAATTCTCTTGTAAACGAGCAATACACCTACGATGAAAATTAAAGGATTCATAAAATCGTTCGTTCTTGGGCAATCGCGATCGTAACAAAGAGCCAAAGTTTGAATGAAAGAGAATATTATTTCAGTATAACAGAGCGTGACAGCATATCGCATACGTGTACTACTCAAGTCATAACTAATCTATGTTAATTATTGGCCAGAGTGCTATTAGATGTAAAAAACAACATTAATGTATTAATAATATAATTATTAAATTCCAACTTACAAATTACCTATTAAATTTTAATTATTAATATTAATAATTAATATCTCACTTCTTTCTTCTATAACCCCACCATAAAGAAGATCGCTTTCCAGAGCTCCTTGGGGGTCAAGGTCAGTAATGCGCTAGCGATACTTATGGTAAATACAAGCGTCAATAAGCTACGGTAGCCGTTTACCGTGAGAAGTATGTTTGTTTGCCGCCTTTATTTTATAAAAAACCTCCAAATATATTCGTAATTTAAACAGTGACATCGCGGTGTTTCCATTGAACGCATGCATTCTGTAATTGACTTCGGTGATAAACTCGTATCCAAGGACGGCTTGCGTTCTATAGACGATAACGTTTCAATACTTGCTCGTTTAGTACCTATGGACACGGAATGTGTTCCATTTACATTATTCTCTCTCATTGTCGTGTGATAAGACATGATTTAAAAGAAACAAAATGTATTGTAATTTACATGGCAAAAATGTGAACTAGTTACACAATTTTTATAGCAAGTAGAAAAAGATGTTTATAAATTATAGATACTTGCTGTACTCCGCGGATTCTCCCGCGTTTAAGTTGAATTATTCATACCTGTTTTATTCATACTAAGTAGCGTTCGCCAAAAGGTCGAAATTCGACTAGCGACTTTTTAATCATAGACTATTTTCTGTTTAACATTTGTAGTATGAACCTAAACAATGAATATTATATCACTTGCTGTCATTTTTCGTTGAGTGACAATGTCAATATTTTGGGGGTCTAAGTTCATTGGCACTGGAAGTTTTAGGATTCACAGTATTAATTAATTTAATTTATTATATTAGTAACAGGTATTACAGATACATTTTAGCTTTCTGCACTCCTCCATATAAACTTTAACCATGCCAAATTTCAGTTTCCGTGCACGCAATAAGCTTAAAATAGGGTACAAAGTTTTTGCTTCACGTATTAATATAATGATTATAACCACTCGTCTACAAATTGTCAGATTGGTTAACGTTTATACTCCTCTCCTAAGAGTCTTAGCGTGATGTTAAATAGGCTATGTTTTATTTGATAATTACAAGTGGTGTGCCCGCGGCTCTGCACGTATTTGTTACATCACAGTAGTTATTTTTACACCTTAATTTTATATTTACTCATATTATTAACAATTTATACAATCTATCTATTGAGAAAAAACATATCTATACTTCCCGATAAACTTATTTAATTACAATTTCTAAATTTTTTATTGACGATTCTTATAACCTACCTGTAACGTCCACATTTATAAAGTAAATACCTACCTGTATAAACATATACAGGTAAAGGTAGATTGGTATTTACGATATAAATGTGGACGTTACACTATCAATTAATTAGAGAAAGAGGTATGCTTTCCATCTGCAAAATCCGTACCATCTACAAACCATATATTTACATATTACAGATTAATTTAATTTAATAAATATACGTACATATTCCATGGCCTGATCTTTCTATTACCATGTGTTCAACTTATGTATCCAAATGTATACATTAAAAATATATAGTAAAATAATCATTAGGCAAGAACATCTAATCTAGATATTAATGACATCGTTTAAATTCTTAAATCAACATACGAGTGTAATTAATTAAAACAGTAAGACGATGAATTAATTATAAGTACCTACCTACTTTATATGATTTACGTAATCATAGTTTTGGTTTGATCAAATAGCCATCAAAAGAGACTAGCTTTATTTTGGAACCCCGACAAAAAAAGAGGGGTGTTGTAAATTTCAAGTGTGAACCTACGTGGGACTCTGCGTGTCTGTCTGTTACATCGTAACTCATAAACGGCTGAACCGATTTTAATCTAGTTTTTTTTTTGTTTGAAAGGTGACTCAATCAAGAGTGGTCTTAGCCATAATTCAAGAAAATCTGTTTAGCAGTTTAAAGATTGTCTGCTCTTTTCTAGTTGAAATTAAATGTGAGCATCTTCAAGAAGCCTGTTTGAGTCGAGATTTCGTATTCTGTTACTTCAATTACATTACTAAAACCTTAATCTGATGCTGCAGGGTCATCTGGAATCTGTAGGATACCTAACTCCTCACCAACTTACAGCAGAGATATCTTGTTTGGGCTCATTGGAATGGTCTCAATGAATAGGTTTCTTGTGTCGGGGGTTTAATAAATATGTAATTTAACTTGTTAATATTTAGAAGTGTCAGTACTAATCAATTACACATACATTAATAATAAGTTAATTAGCAGAAGAATAATACTATTGAATCATAAACAGATACGAAATCGGATCAAAACCTATGTGCCAGAAAGGTTACTTTTGCTTATTTTTTTGATTTCATAATATTTATACATCTACGGGGTATCTACTAAATGTATAATTTTCCTAGAAGTGCGATATAACAATACCAACTTGTAAATGTCATAATATAAAGACCTCTTACCGAGGGAAGATACGCGCCCTATTGGCGATTTCAAACGCCGCGAAACCAACAATTCTATATTTTCCAGTAAAATGAGACTACAAGGACAAGGTTTCCTCACGATATTTTCCTTCACCTTTAGCCAATAGTGTCACCGAATCAAATTAGTAGCTGTACGCGACTTTCGAAAATTAGTTCGAACCTACGAACATCTAATCGATTCGAATATTATAAATTGTATAACAATAAACTGAAAACATAAAATCCATACAATAAACACAAGGTAAACGTTATACAATCCCATATTAAACCATGTAGAAATAAGGTACATAAGTATTGAAATCTATAAAACATTTATAAAAAGCCAATTACTTGTTTTGTAACGGAATTGGTCAACGCTTCGTGGAACGGCCACATTCAGTTTTGTCATCTCTTTGTGTACGATACGATATACAACGCAATCGACTTTGATTGTCAGTTTATATCGCAAAATTCTATATCTAAACAAAATGTAGACAAGCCGGATAACTTCATTGTCTCCGGTCGCAATGTGTGACAGAAAACTCGGAAGATATGGGTCTGACATTGGTTAAAGTAGCATGTTACATGGCCAACACGGGGTAGATTTTTTGCACAAAAAACTAATAAAAAAAATCACGAAGGTAATATAAAATAACCTATAGTTTAACTTAGTTATAACTAAGTCCTATAATTTCGTAACTAATTAAGCATGGTAATCCTATGATCCTAGCGAAATAAAATACCATTATGACGATGAAATCGATAAAAAATACAAATAAAAGCTGGGCAAGTACGCGTCGGACCACGCGCAGTGTAGGGTTCTGTTGTTGCCTTAGGAATTATTATTATTATTAAGTATATTTTTTCTATATTTTTACATGGTTCACCGTATATTAACTACCTATTTTACACAACTAACAACTTCATTTTATTCGTTGTCAATGGAATTTTTACGATATTTTCGTCTCCAAGTACATTTTATAAGTCGACTATTACTCATTAACTTTTAAAGCCTACTTAGCTGTGCTAGTTTTCTCCAAAAATAACCATTTAGCTGACGGCATTGGAGACCCTTGATTTTATCAAAAATTAGCACTTTAAAGTTTAATATTTTACAAACGGATCTCTGAATCGGATAATGGTTTTCGCAAACCCGCAATTTTTTTTACAATCTATCCAAAAACACCCCCTTATCGTGGGATAGACGAGAAAAAAAATCATCCCCACTTTACGTGAAGGGAAAATACCAAAAAAATAATTATTTTTCAAGATTTTATTTTACATCTTCCTTGGTGTGATTAATATGTACGTACACCCACGACAAACACAGATTTTCAGTACTATGAATCTCTGAGCTAAGCCGCGGACAGACGAATGGAACCCTAAAAATACAGTTAATGTTACCACAACAATGTTCTTTTAAAGAGAACAAGCATGCGAGCAAGTAACGCTTGTGATAATTCAGTTTGTATTATTAATAACAAAATTGCGAGGCCTCTGTTATTATTTATTTATTTAAATTCTCATTTGAATAAATTTTATATACAAAGAGTAGTTTCCGTCACGGCTTCATTAATAATTCCGTAAATTACTAAGGCTATACCTTATTCAGTTGTGAGTCGGCATCAACAGCTCTCACAGATATAATAAATATTTTATAAGTGGAATTAATTTTAAAATATATTTTAATTGTTGTCTGTTCTTGGTAATCTCCAAAACGGTTGAATCAATTTTGAGAGGATTTTTACTATTAGATAGCTTATGTTATAAGGAGTAACTAGAAAAATAAATAGGGTTAGCGCAAAAAAAATATTAAAAAGCATCTTTATCTTTAAAATAACCGGCGCGGCGGCCGATGGCGGTCTCCGTAGGTGGAAGCGGGGTCACCACAATACGGACAAACTGTAGTCCACGAGAATGCAGCCGCAGGCACAGTTAGTCAAAAAATATTTTTTCTAAAATTATTACATCTTTTATTAATGCGTGTTAAGTAAAAATGATGAGTGAATTTTTACGAAGCCCACATTGTAACACAAAGTCTATACAGGGATCAGCAATTTGTTTTAATGGGAGTCCGTTTTAAAAGTATAATAGACTGTCGCGGTACAGTTAAAAACATTAAAAACCGCCGCGGTCCGGTTTAAATTTTCCATCAATCACCTACAGTTATTCAAGTGTTTAAATTTTCGTGCAAGATATCAACGGAAGTTCCTATAGAAACTTTCCTTTTTCTTAAAGCTTAAGTAAGATTCAGGTTATTGATATGTTTAAAAATGTGTAATAAGAAAGTAAGTAATAACACCACATCAATGATATTTTTAAGTAGATACGGCACTGACGGCCTTTACATGCCATCGTAAAAGTGGGTACTTGCCCTCAGTTCACAACCTTTATCCTTTTTTGACATCAGAGTTTCCACTTAAACGCTGTGATTTGCTATCTCTTTTGTTATAACATGCACATGCATATGATATACTGTTTTAAAATTGCTTTCAGTGAGAGTATATCGCGTCTATTTATAAAACGTAATTGAAGCCACATACACTCTTTCGCATAGGAAAACTCGATTAGGCAATTACTGAGCTAACCACAATTACTAAGAAGAAATGTCAAGAAACGTTCTAAAATTTCAATGAACAAATAATCTTTGTAAAAGGCAGACGTTACATTGTTGTGCAGCAGTACATTGTTATGTATATTGCGTATTAATTTTGTCAAGAAACAATTTAAATCGACGATGTCATTTTAGATAATACAGTAAATTTCTATTTTGATCACTTCTTACATAGTAAGCGCCTAGTTCTCTAGTTCAACAGAAGACAAACCGCGAACTAAATTAAAAAACACCACCTGCATGCTCTATTCTGTTTTCTTCTATTTTTTGACGTAGAAAAAGTGTTTACTATTGTTTCTGTAAAGATACAGGTGTATGTAATATAGGCGAGGCAGTCTGAATACAGACTGTGAACAGTCATTTGGTGGCATGGTGACCTGAGGTCTACATAATAAACTTGCTTGCTATAAACGTCTTGTTATATTGTGATGAAGATAGTCACGCTCGCTGTTATGCATAAAACACACAAAAACCTATAACTTCATTAACTAACACATTCTTTTTGGAGTTTACTCTTCAAGAACCGACTTTCATATAAGGATCCCGGTATGGAAATTTTATGAGTAGTGAAATTTATAAAAGCGTTACGTTTTCTGCGCAATGTACCTTGCTTACCTTTCAGTTTGATATGTTATATGTGTATACATACATCAGTCAGTATAGTATAGTACAGTGACACAGAAAGTGACACTGACAGTGACAATAGGTCGGTCGGTCAGTCAATCACCTTTTTGCCTATTGCATATTCAAAGACAATCGCACTTAAGGAGTAAACTCCAGTCGTACTTCGGAGATACATACACAAACTTTTTTTAGCATTTAAACTAGTAATTAGACATGTGTTCCGTATACATTGTCTGCAGTCTATAACTATTTAAAAGAAACTTCAAAAAATACCTTAACCTTGAGGTAAGTAATACGTTGCTAGTCCTCAAGACTGAGTTGGAACGTCTCGGGTACCTGTGCGAGTTGTCAGGCGACACCCTTCAGATCGAAAGACAGCAGCGTGAATACTGCTGCATTGCGTCAGAAATAAATGATAGTGGGTGGCGCTTCCATAGTCAACTTGCACAGGTTCAAAATAAATATATTTTTTTAGGATATTTCCTACGATAATATTTTTACAATTGACTTCATCGGTTTAACTTTAGTATCTTCATCTTCTTCTTTTTTCTAACTTGACAACTACTCCTCTTTTTTGAAGATAATTCCTGCCATTATCAAGTGATTAATTAGTAGTGTCTTGTGATGATTTCAAGTATTCTAACAAAATGGTGACATCCTTGTAACAACATTCCAGGGAGCTTTTGTGACATTTCAAAAATCATGGCCCATGCTATTATTTCCAATCCACTTCACTTATGCACAAAAAACAAGGTTTATTATGAAAATTCCATTTCTATTACACAATATAGTGTCAAAAAGCACTTTATGAATAGAACAAATAACACTACATAAATAACTGAGTAAGAGCCCGCCAAAAACTCTTTTAAATTTTATAGTTAAAATGTGTGAATGCCACATGGTTGGTATTTTGGAATTTTAATGTAAAAACCGTGGCATTTTAAGAGGTTATTATTTATTTTTGCTTTACATTTTGTAACTTACATAACTGGACAAAACGTGACATAAATATGGATCTGTACAAAATCTTCTGAAGCAATTCTGGAGGATGGTAGCAGAGAGACATCAGTATGGTAGGTAAAAAGGATTACTTGCATTAGCGTTTTTTTTAATTCAGCTGTTGACCTTGACGGCGCGGCGTTTAGAATAGCGTCGAAAGTCCAGCGTATAAGGCTTTGCTCTGTGATGTGGTAACTAACACGACCAAGCCAAGTGATCATACGTCACGGTTTTGAACGGTTATCCATTTTATTCATGTTTTTAATACACTAACAACTGCCAGCGACTTTGTCCACGTTAATTATTTTAAAAAATAATGAGAAGAAAAATAGCCTATAAAACTCAGGGACAATGTATTCCTATTAGTATCTAAATGAATATTTAGAATCGGATCAGTAGTTAAAACAATGATGGCTAGCTGCAATAAGCTTGATCTTTCCGTGAAGGAAAACATCATGATGAAACAATAGCATGGCGGTAGGGCTTTTTCTAATGCCCACCTGGCTGGTTACCGCTCTCAAATTAATAATCTATCGTCAAAATATTATAGGTGTTTTGCGGTAGCTGCACTTGAGAGCCAATCCTGCCACTACAAGGCTTAGTGTGTTACCATCTGAACCACATTGTTACCTACTTAACATGAGATTGTGACTAAATCTTTTTAGTTTAAGCTCTTTTTACAGTACACAGTAAAAGTAGTGTTAAAGATTAAATTATACAACATTAGATAGGATCGATTGATTTTAACAATCGTTAATCGAATTCATAGTATTGGTTTTAACTTTATTAATAACAATATCATTTAAATAAAAATGTATAAGTATCACATTTATTACCAAAAATATTGATGTGTAAGTAAAAAACCCACGTGCATATACAAAATAAGGCAACTTCGTTCCACAAAAACTAATCTATACCAATATTATAAAGAGAAAAGATTCGATTTTTTGTTTGATTTTTGTTTGTAATGGATAAACTCAAAAACTACTGGACCGCTTTTAAAAATTCTTCACCAGTATAAAGTTACATTATCAGTGAGGAAATATAGGCTATATTATAATTGGAAAAATTAATTTATTCCTCATGAAAATGTCGATAGTATTTACGCAAAGTATAAAAATTGCATACGGGTGCGTTGGCGATGTTTGTCGTATAAAATTAACACTGGTGAAACCGTTCTAATAAAATGATAAAATTTGCATTTTATTAAGTACCTCTGTAAAAGTTCTCTAAGCTAAAAATTACGAGGCAACGATCTATGTTCGTGGCATGAATATATTCGTCAAAATATATCTTTAAATAATTTATATAAGAAAGCTTTCAACCTGATTGAAAAGTGATGAATCTCGCGACTAACGGCACTTTATCTTCATTTAAGCACTCACAACAACCAAAAAATGGAGCGGCGGTGAGCCAAAGCAAATTCATAAATAAATAACGAACAATATAACTAGTTCGGCCAACACGCAGGGAAGCCTCATACTTCACACCACAAACAAACAAACAGAAGGTTAGCGTGTACTAACGGAAATCAACTTGTGCGGTAAACTTTAAATTTTTAAACCTATGCTCACATAATAAAAGCTTGTAGTTTAACAAAAAACTAAAAAACACGCTACATATTATGACGCACTAAAAATTATAAAAAAATTCCGGCTATTGAACTCGGACATTGGACATTGGACTCGCCAAAACATATCATATGAGGCTAAACTCGAGGGATTTGCTAGTAGCCACTGAAGAGTTCCACCTCTTGGCTCCATCATCAAATTAGCTCCAAGATACAAAATTATAGTTTTGTCATCCAAACTACATATATGTATGTACCTACAAAGATCCTTTTCGATACGACAATCAGAAGTAGGTTAAAACCTGATTTCTAAAATTTGATTAAGTACCTACATTGTTTGTTAGTTACAAGTGAAGTTAATAAAAGCTTGTTAAAAATAGTTACACAAGTGACGTCACAAATTATATTTATCTAGCAAGGATTTAGATATTTTTTTATATAACTTATTTGGCAAAAAAGCATAGGTACGGTGTCGCTTACTATAAGAGGTTATAGTTATTGAAACATGCGTATGTGTATTTAGTGATCGGAAAGGTTTTTCTACACTAACTAGCGCAAAAAAAGAAAAAAAAAACGTTCCATACAGAACCTATGTATCTGTGAGGTGTGCACGTATGTTAACATATGTGTGTAGTGTTTGTATGTGAGTAGCTAAGTGTTGCACGTATAGTGTTACTTGTATCGTACGGGCGGCTGCCTGACCCAAGGGCTTCACACCGAGGAACAGTCCTAGGCTTGGGTTGCCGCTAGAGAGGGTGGACGTGGTGGGTGTGCGGGAGCGAAATTGATCGCCCGTCCTCTGCGTAGACAACGGTGGTTACGCGGGCGTGGGCACTGGCACGCTCTGTTTAGAGAGACGGTGGAATAATACGCGTTTGCTTTTTCGACTTTGTCGTCCGGATCGGTGAAGATGTTACGCGGCCGGCGCTTACGCCGGCAGGCATTGGCATCCGGTACATAAGTAGCTGCCGCTTTAACTAGCGAATTCGCGTGATTCGACGCGGTGTCGAAGTAAGAATTAGAAAGGTATCTGGCGTAGGCATGTATCGAAGGAAGATCCATATCTCTATGGAGATCTTCCATACGAACATACAGAGAGGCCCCGGTAAGGCGGTAAAGAAACCTATTCTGGATCGTTTGTAACCATTTCCATTTCGATCTCGACATATGTGCGAACGCAGCGCAGCTATATGTCATTATCGGACGGATACACATCTTGTGGAGCGTAAGCTTGTATCTCATGGACATTTTACTTACAGAACATAACAGAGGATGCAAACGGCCCAGGACCCAGGCGGCCCTGTTCCTAACTTGAGTGACGTGTACCTCTAGTACGTGTAGATTACACCC
Source organism: Saturnia japonica (assembly GCA_033032175.1). Lineage (NCBI taxonomy): Eukaryota > Metazoa > Arthropoda > Insecta > Lepidoptera > Saturniidae > Saturnia > Saturnia japonica. The sequence goes on from CM065317.1 coordinate 5,653,093, forward strand.
TTGATATTTGGTCTCCTTTACTCAGGGAATCGGATTACCAAAGAGTTCGAGGGGTTTACCTACGCTTAAGGCTTTTCGGTATCTTTGAGGAATTCTTGTCGAAGAGCACCCTCACCGCAGGTACACAACATACGGTTATATATCTGCGATGTTTTGTAGGGCGGATGTATTTAACAAGTCAGCCTTGCTCCAATTAGAGAAAAATCATTAAAAATATTTTTTTGTACTGGTATATCTTAATATAATAATCTTTTCATTTTAATAAATAACTTTTTATTATAATGTCAGTAATGGTCTACTGATTAAGATAACGCGTAACGTTGGCATAAAACTTAAGAAATAAGTTCAATTATCAAGGTCACTGAATCTCGACTGTCGAACAATGTAATCAAATTTATATTTTATAGAAGCTAGAATAAAATGTGCCTCACTGAGCGTATTCTATCGTCTGTATCATGGTGAATGAAAGAGCTGTGCAAACTAATCCCCTCCTCTCGTTTCCACAACAGAACAACACGCCCCGGGTTTCGGAGTCATAGGTTTTCGGTAGCTTCCATCTCGGCACGAACTAAAAAGTTCTCTATATCCAGTGTGTTCTCTCCATCTTACAACATACGGACCTTCAAGCGTAACCTGAAGAGATTTATGCAATAAGGCATGACAGTGGCGACCACCGACGGATTGCAGATCTCTCGGTGGTCACCATTGTATTTGAATTGTACTTTGCTTACCATCAGGGATAGTGCAATTAATTTGATAAGCTAAGTATTTTTTTTAATGTTCGATAAATGAAAATGAATTTAAATCTTCCTTTGAATAAGCAATATCGGGTAGCAATGTAATGTAAAGTCAAGGGGTCCCAAAAAGAAACGTGACTTTCTCTCCAATTTCCGGACTTAATACCCGGAAAATGTATACCAAACCTTTAAAATACTAAGCCATAGGTACAGGTGACTTCTTTGTTTATTTACTGCAAAAACGTAACTAAATGCTAACATGGAATATGTACCGTTATTTTTTCAAATTAATATTAAAATATTTCAAATTCCCTTTGCGAATATATATTCAAAGTATATTCTTAAATGACGTGGTGGTCGACTGGTTTAGACCAGTGGAATGTCGATTTGTTGTCCTTAGTAAAATATTTAAAGTTAATGTTAATCGGAATTCGCGTTTATTTACTAACTTGAATTTGACACTATCGAGTGACAGTGACGTAAAACATCGCGAGAAAATCTGAACGATTGAGAAATGTCTTACAGTACCAACGAATCTGGGGAAAATATACAACAATGGATTTCTTGACGTTTCAAATCGCCAGTCCGTCCCAGCGTCGCGTCGGCGTCGCGTCGTGATATTTCTTGATGATTAAACCCATGCATTCCCTCGAGAAGAGACCGTTGCCCAGCAGTAAATAGTACATAATACAGGCTGGTATAATTATAATTTAAACAGATTTAAACACTCAATTTGGCTATACAAACAAACCTTTGATTTACAACAGTAATTCCGTACAATTAATAAATAAAAAGTATAATGAGGCAATTTGATCGTGTTTCGTGTTTCAATAACTACCAAGGTCACGACATGATAAGCTAATTGTTACTTCTTCTACAGGTCAAAGTAACAAAAATGAATACTCGAAACCAAATAGGAGAAGAAAAAAATTGTGCGTGTCAGTTTCTTCCAGTAATAATTATAAAACAATAAAAAGTAAAAAAAACTCAACGAGGTGTTGTGGGACATTCGGTAAAAACGAAGTTCTTTACACTTTAAATCATGTATTATTATATAACAAACACAAAGAAGGAATAGTAATAAAATGGTATTTATTTTAAAATAAAATGTGTTTTAATAGGTTAGTTAAAAATTAAATATTTATGTATTTTCATAACTTCATATAAAAAATCTTAAATCGGCGGGATTCGAACTATCGACCACTCGTACTTTACATACAAGTTTGGTCGTCACACAGCTAGGCCAACGCGACGACGATCATAGTTGTAAAAATCAGGACTTGCATTAACTGTGTATTTTCTATCTCATTTTCTCGCTGTCTAAATGCTATAGATCTATGAGTTTGTCTTTTTTATTGTCGCTCGGACACATTTTATCCCATGTAGCTACCATCCAGCGATAAAGAACTTCGTTCCAATAATTTAAAAATAAATAATAACCAGACATCACTATCACGTGTTTGTTGCTTCCCATCTAATTTACGTACCTTACATGGTCTATAAATAATATTAAAAAGAAGTAATCTCTATTAATAACAATAAACGATTAACAATTATAAAAGTATCTAAGTTGCAAATGAATTGAATTGCGTATAGCGTAAACCCAGTACGCTTTACACGCACGAAAAGTCAATTTTTATCATTTAAATTATGAAGCATAGTTCACTTGGCAACACGCAACATAGGGATACGTCGTACTTGAAGGTAGTATAATAGAAAACAAAAGGTTCACTTATCACAATCAAGAGTTATTAATACACGCATACATAAATAAATACATACATTTCATTTTCTTCGTCAGAGATTTTATCGTGTTTTTATTCATAAGTTAATCCATAACAGTTTTTTTCAGACGACTTCATACATACAATTACATCTTCAATTGTCATTACTTACTGTCCATCCAAGTCTTTTACAAATTTGACTCCAAATACAAATTTCATGTAGCTACTTTGTAGGTTATCAAAGGCATGGATTTATTCTAAGACCATGATAGAGTAATATGTAATTATAACTCCGAAAATATTTTTATGTGTAATTGGGCCAATAAGACAACTGGCTGAAGAATTATTACAATGAATATAGTAGCATTAATTAATAACTGTTGCCAGTTGAATTACATGCATTGATTTTGTAAAATGATAATAACGATTTTCCGAACCCCACTATACATATGTATAATAATAATATATTATAATGAATAACAACAATGTGAATTTTTTTACGTTTATTACTCAATCATAGAAAAACGGCTGAACAGATTTGAATACAATTTGACACAAACCTGGATAAACACATAGGATAGGTACCTTAAACCCCAAAACTTACTTTAAATACCCAATTCTGAAGTCCACGCAGACGAAATCGCGGCCAGAATTTAGTATAAAATAATTTTTAAAACTTACGTCTTAAACGTGTGATTATTTTTCCTTGAAAAAGTTAAAAAAATATTCTTGTATAAATACATCACAACACATTTAAGGGCTAAAACAAACTTACAACTGTACTAACACAATACAATTATACCAAGAAAAATGGTTAAAACAAGCACGCTTAAATTTAATTCTATACAAAAGAAATGACTCAACGATAGCGAGAAAAACATCAACTTCCACAAAATACGTAAATTTATGATTAAAAGGAAGCTCAAACACTCAATTCCAGATATGTATATTCTATATGTACGTTTTGATCCAACCATGTATATTAAAGTGTCTACTCATATTCGAATAATTGTTGTTATTATGAAAAAATACTGTAATTATACGGACAATAAGTCATTACTCACTAAAAATAATTCAGTTGAGAAACATTTTTATTTTACAAAACATTCCTAATTCATGTAAACATAAATCATTTATCTCATTCGAAACATTGATACTCAATTTACCCGGTAATGACCGAAGTATAACAAAAAATATAAAATCATTTTCAAGCCATTGTAATCTACCTTGTATTATTCAAATGCCTGCAATACATAGAAATAGCGAGTTAAATAGATTTTTCCGTCAAATACAATAATATCCCATATACAAGATTCGATATTGTATGTAACGTTATTACCTGTATATATTTGCTTGCTCTTTTTTATCTATCAGATAAATCTTAAATTTAAATCTTCTTCTTGTATATATATGTGTAATTGGTTTCTCGGAAACGGCTCCTACGATATCGATGAAACTTTGCATTTAGATAATGTTTTGCATTCAAAGTTTACCTAGATAATTTATTTTTTGTTTTTTGTTTATAAAACACCGAACACAGGTCGGTCGCTCAGGTATTAGTTATAATCTTATTATATTAAGGGAGCAATTTTTGAATATATATATTTACTTATAAAATTGGTTTCTCGGAAACGGCCCTTACGATTTCGATGAAACTTTGCATTTAGATAATGTTTTGCATTCCAAGTTTACCTAGATAGGTTTTTTCTTTTTTGTTTATAATACCTAGCACAGCTCGGTCGCCCAGATATTAAAACTGTAAAGAAGCCATATTATCATGAGATTACCTTTATTAGTTAAAAAAAGATAAACCCGATGAGTTCTTATCAGTTCTTCTCGATGTCTGGGATATTTTCCGAACCGGCAGTAGTGTTTTCACGTTCGTTCATAAGTGCCTTCTTATGACCTAAATTGAATAAAGATTTTTTTTTATTTTGAAAGTTAAGGTAGAAATTATTATTCAGTTTTTGCTCAATATCGCTTTCGCAACATTTTCTTAATTTCCTTAACATTATAAAATATGTATATTAAAACCTGCCCTGAAAATACGTCTAACAATCTATTATTTAAAAAATATTATATAAAAAAATCTTGTTAGTGATTCTATAACTTCTGAACGACTTGACAGATTGTGATCATATTTACATAATAAATTTCATTTATCGAGACGATGGTTTACATATATGTTAAGATCCGATAGGTGGCGCCGTCGCCGGGCCCTTAACTACCAGAAAGGTCAGAACATACTTCTCGATTGATAAACGTACTATTGAACAGAAAAAAGAAGCTAAGTTTTATCATAATAAGTAGATAATTATTATTACTTATGTTATTGTTGGCGATCGTAAAAATAGTTGATCCTTCTGCATTAGTTCCTCACGTTGTGTCACCGTAGCTGCAGAGAGAGAGAGCGGCACGACGCACGCGCCGCGGCCTCCACGTGACGTCACTGAGGTCGCGGCAACTTGCGCCTAGCTTCCTTCAATATTATGTCAAAATAGAGTATAGACGCACCCGTTCGATACAAATATTTAATCAGCTATTAATAAAGTATTATTGTATCATCAACCCATATACTTGGGTATACAGGAAGGGAGGTGAAACATAAATAATACCGTCCAGACTACATAATATTACTGTCAAGTTCACTGAATGAGTTTCAAGCTGTGAATTTTGTGTAATTTCAATCACGTTCAAACTTAAAAATTCACCATTGACTTAGGTATTTTAAATCAATAAAATTCACAGTCGATTATAGGTGGTAATATAAATCGTAATAATCATAATATTGTTAAACTTTGACGTAGGTACCTACCTACACTTCACAATTGCACAAGTAAATCACATTACATTACAAGTATATCAGTGCCTGGCTTGAAAACATTTTTAATTCAGAAACGCAAACTTTTCGCAGTTGCATTTTTGAGATTACACTGTTTCTGTAAAATACATTTTATTACAATACGAAATGATTTATCCTCCAAAAATATCCACGTCAATTTCTCGAGTCGAATTGTCATACGAAAATTTATTTTTTTATTTTTTAAAAGGCTTGCACTACACCTGATTTGAAGTGAGTGATCAATAATAGATAACATATTTTCAAAATCGATAACTGGTGAATTATACTTTGTTATGAATTAAAAAACAAATCAACAGCAATACACTTGTATCGAAACAGTTCACAAAGGAAAACAAAGTTTTTGTTTTGCCCGGTAGTCAGCGCGACAAGGCCACCTGTTGACGAGTTCGTGGAAACTACACAGAACCCATTACTGTTTCCGTACAAACTAAGCTAAATGAATTATATATAAAAACAGCAATGTATGACCATCAAACGAATTAGTCGCGTAAATACAAAGCACACCGATATAGAAATCGCTTCATTTTGTGTCGTCACAAGTCGCCGTGATTGTCAACAAACGCAATCAAGTCTGAATGAAACGTGATTTGTCTACTTATTAGGCAATTATAAAAACCACGGCTGCGTTATGTTGAAAAATTTTGTTGGTAAAGTAATAGTCCATGTACTTCTTTCTTTCTTAACTAACTGTGCCCCACGGTTTCACCTTTTTTTTAGATCTGACTATACTGTTAGACTTAGGGGCCCTGAAGCCGCTTCGGCTTTTACAGCTTCACCGAACTTGGCCCACGGTTTCACTTTTTTTTTTTAGATTTAACTACACTGTTAGCCTTAGAGGCCCGGAAGCCGCTTCGGCTTTTACAGTTTCACCGGACTTGGGGGCGAGCGCAGAGGGCACTCAGCCGCGAAAGTTGTTTGGACGACTCGCACGTGGGTGCCAAAGTGGCCGGACCTGGGCTCGGGCGGTCGTCGCGTATGCAATTAGGTCGCGATCTAAATGAATCCCTACTCCTACGATTCGAACTAACTAATATATACTCATAGGCATGTTCCCTTCCTCCTGGGAGGAAGGAAGGAACCATGTGTATGTGTATTTAGTAAACGGAAAGGTTTTCTAAACTAACTAGCGCAAAAAAGTAAAAAAAAGATCCCTTACAGAACCTATGTACCTGTGTGGTGTGCACGTGTGTGTGTTCATACGTGTGTAATGTTGTATGTGGGTAGCTAAATGTAAACGTATAGTGTCACTTGTATCGCGCGGGCGGTTGCCTGCAGCCTGACCCAAGGGCTTCACGCCGAGGAAACGGACCTAACCCCACGGTTTCGCACTCGTTAAATTTTATTTATACTCTCCACTGCTTAACCGCCAACGCACCCGTTGATCCTATCGCTGTTCGCACTCCCCCTTCCCCATCTTGCCAACAGGTCACCAGATTGCTTGACATTCATTGTTACTGCTGTACTCATTAGAGTTGTGGCGTGAAGTTGTATTTAGCTTATCCATTCTCTACAAAACTATATACAACTAGCTGTGCCCGTGGCTTCATACACGTGGACTACAGAATGCTCGCGCGAATCTTGCTCACCCGCTCCCGGCAATTTTAAATACAAAAATGCTTATTGTGGGTGTTAATTAGAAGATAGATGTATACTCTCCCGAACCCTTTGTAGGTCTTTTTAGTGCCTATGATTATGTAGTACATTAATTAGCTATATCTCTTATTATTTACTCAGCATAAGCCATTTAAGCGCCCGAATTGATTCACCATGACCAGTTTTTTTATTGTGCGGAACTCTAATTCTTTTTCTAAAATAAAAGTGGCCTTAGTTACTCCCTATATCATCAGCTATCTATAAGTGAAAGTCAAGTCAAAATCAGTCCAACCGTTTTGGAGATTACCCGGAACAAACAGACAGACTGCCAGACAGACAAAAATTTTAAAAATGGGCTTTTTGTTATAGGCATCGTATATACCTTCATATGCATTTAGTAAAAAACTGTTGTTTTAACATTACAAACAGACATTTCAATTTTATTAATTGTATAGATTAGAAAAAAAAAAACTGGTCACATTAACAACCAAAATCATAAACTATGAAGGATTAATTTTCCACCAATGCGCTAAATAAAAAACCTTTTATCATTGCATATCCTATAATATTACAAAATTCACAACATGCCAGGTAGATGGAGTCTATTATGTAAATTCACTTTACCAGCGTACCCTACTCCACGAAGGTGACGCAGGTATATAAACGATTCTACCTGCAATGTAAACATTAAGAACATGATGCAATAGCAAAACAAAAAGGAAATTACATAGCAAAACACAACGTATATTGTATATGTTACGTAAAACGATTTACGAAATATTAAATGATTATTCAATAAGTTAATAGGAGGTAAACGACACATAATATTATAATGATTTTATTATTATTTATTTTGTCAGGTCTCGTGGTGCAATTGTAGCTAACCCTACTACTGCGCTGAGACGTTGCGGGTTCGATCCCCGCCCACGATTGACTTTTATGCGATGATGTTAAATATCTATTGAATATGTACAGTACATCAGCCGTTTAGTGACCCGCCTTAATACAAGCGTTGTTTAATTTGTATTAAACGACCGCGTTTGAAATTATACCTCCTATATTTATTTTATTATTATTTCCGATAACAGTAATCGTATAAAGAAGTACTAAGTGATGCTGATAATGACAATAGCTAATCTTTTTTTAGTGGTACGCGTGTACTTATGTACGCGCGTTAGAAGTTATAAGCCAGGAAACGTCGAGTGTGCCTATCTTCACCACAATAAAACAAGTAGTTTAGGAAGCAACTTCATAGTGTAGACTTTTTCTTTTAATGTGCGTAACGTACAAAATTCACTCGCAGCATTTTTCCATAACGCGTGTAAAGAAAACCCAAACTAAAAGCCGGAAAGATGATAAATTATTCGTTCAAATAAAAACAGTTTAGGGCCCTTTCATAAAAAACCTAAGCGTGTATCTTGCTGCCACAATCTTTTCTGAGGTAGTTGGTAGTTCAGACAAGAAAGACCCAGTAATCATTAGAGGAGGAGATTAGATAGCAGGAGAAATTTCAAATGTACCTATAGGCTACAATAACCACAAAAACATTTCCGATCAGCCTGTTCAATTTAGATAAGCTTCTATCTACCGGTCAGTCTATATTCGAGAGCGGGCAGGACTCGAACTTCCTCGTAAATAAAATAAATCAGAAAGTAATAATTATGGTTTGGAAAGTCTTAATCCAATACTACCAAGAAAGTAAGTAGATTCATCTGATTTGCATTTCCTCTTAAATAAAAAAAGGGTTTTATTGGTAATAATCTGCAAATAAAAAAAAGAGAAAGAGATTTTTGTAAGTTTTAGATTATATTGCTACAAAGACTCCGTTTATCGTTAACACGTCACGTGACCATGTCCATGACGTCTTACATGAGTTTACTCCCTATCCAAACCTCCCTATAGAAGTTTTCACTTCATAAACGCATATTTATAAAAATACCTAATCAAGTTTCACCAAATGCCAAAACGAAAGGTCTTCTCGAAAATCATTAATCGCACCCAAATGACGTTAAGAATTCCAATATGACTAACATTCTACAAACTTGCTATATTAAATGAGTTAAAAACCGAGCGAAGTGGAACAAATCTTAAACTATCTACAGTATACTGTAGATTGAGATACGTAAAACACGCGCACATAATTTCATTCACATTTGATTGGTTCAACTTTGTTGTAAGACACTAAAATAATACCTTGTCCTAACGAGGCCAAACGCGGGGTCGACGAGATACGGGATAGTGGATATACACTACGGCTGAAGCATCGCGTTCATACGTCCGCGATCCACTCACACACGGCTCGTGTCGGTTTTATAATAATTGATGCGGTTTTATGATATTGTACACACGACGAGTCAAAGTAAAGTTGTGGTAAATTGAAATTGGATTCAATCGATTGAACGTAATAATTGTTTTGAACACTTTATTATCTACCTTTAATGGTATTTATTATAAACAGATTATTAATAAATTGTGTCTATGAATACAGCCAAATGGATTGTAAAAAAAATTGTACCAATTGCAAAAGCCATTACGCCCTCAGGAGAGAGCTCGGGTTTTATTTAGGGGGGTACACTCAAGATAGCCTGCATATTATGACTGCAGTGTTTACGTGCAAGTGTGATGAAAATGTTGTAAAAGTTAGTTATTATTATCTATCTATACATCTGGGGGAATGACAGTGCCCTCGTCTAGTCGAACCCAAGGCACGGCTTCGGGCCGTACCTTTACCGGAAGCATTTCGGCGTGTTTGCACGCCTTTTTCTAGCAGCACTGGGTTATTGTAGAAAGCTGAAATTCTGTTCGCTCTCTCTCTCTAAAGAACCCTACAATGTCAAGTTTTTTAAAGTTTATAGCTTCATTCGTTTAGAAGTTATAGGGATGCAAAATTACGAAAATTCGACAATGACTAATTCATGATCATCAAAATAGAATTAGTACTTCCCCAATAACTAGAGAGCTGAAATTTGGCACAGAGATGTGGTTTCATAACCAAATAAAGGGACAGCTTGGATTTTCGAAGACCTGAAAATGAAATTCCAACAAAACCATGCTGTAAAAAACGAGTAAAGTCTCGATTCAGATTATTTGTCTATAAAAAGTAGTGAAATCTCATAAGCAGCCAAGTCCTCCTGGACTTGGTTATAAGAAAACGAGTAATTTTGGGTAAAATCTATTATAGCATATCTTTTACTTGTTAAGTTCAATTCTTTAAATGTTACTATGCTTAATTTATGAACCTAAAACATTATAACTAATGACAAAACAATAAGATTCAAATATTCTTATTTTATGTTGCGGAATTTATATAACTTGGCCGTTGTTGCTATAAACTCAAGCTCAAGCTACCACAAGTACGTAATAGAAGAGACAAGGGACCTGGGAATCGAACTCAGGACCTCGATCATAGCAATCACGCTTACGACCACTAGGCTAACGAGGCAGTAGATTTTAATAGAATTCAATCCCTAACGTGGTGAAAAAGGTGAAAAATCCGTAATTTTTGGATCTATTTAAATTGGTATTTAGCAATTCAGAATAATTTCTTCAAATTCAATACCTATGGTGTAAAAGATGGGGTGAAAGTATATATAGTACAAGTAACGACATCTATTAGCCAAAGGTAGTAAATATCAGACCAGGCAAGCTACAAAGAAATATAATAATGGGACATAACTCAACTATGACGCGAGCGAAGCTGCTTGAAAACCGGTAGTAAAGTCATCATCATTTGGACTTTTATTCCCTCACTATATTAAGTAATTGATGTAGTTTGGTTATTGTGAACTAGTGAAATGATTTAACAAGTAATATGCATTTTAGCTTACCCCAAAAACTCCATAAACCGTGTTAATACAAAGGAGCCACCATCTTTTATAGCTATGTAAGTCGATTACAAGGATAATTAGAAAAATATTATGTTTACGGGACGTTTGCAGAATTGTTGATATTCACAGTTGCTAAAAAGTAAAAACAAGAAGAAGAAAGTAGTAACAAATGAATTAGTTTTGAATGTATTACAGCTGTAAACCAGCAAGACAGTGACGTAAGATCTTTATGTGGGACATTTAATTTTGTCACTTTCACATCACCTTACGGAATAGGTAACATAGCAAAAATATATCGTCGTAAAGCGCAGCGTGAATTCCTGTATTTAATTTTCGTTGAAAATTATTGTTACGTGTTATTGTCTGTTACACCATCAATTGAAATGATACAATGATTTTATTGGAAATAATTGTTTGTTAACTTTTAAAAATTGATTTAAAATTTAAGGAAATTCAAATTAAGTTTTAATCCAGACAAACGTATATCTCTGTTTTATTTTTGGATAATGACACTTGAATGAATATTTACCACGTTCCTATGTTATGCATTTACTTATGTGAATTATTGTAAAAACTAAGAGCCTTCTAAAATTTCCCAGTTATATCGCTGTTATCAGATATCCAATAACATATTGGCATAGCCAAAGTTTTTTTATACATTTTTCTTGAAAAAAATATAAAAATCCGCCTCTATTTCTCAAAGTTGAGACCAAATCCATTACAAAATTACTCTCGTATCTAGGATACATGGTAAAAATCCGAACATAGTGAATGCGTTTGGCGTTTCGCATTTTGGGATCGGAGGTTACCCTCCCAGAGCTAATTCGTAGACTGCATTGCTTATTTAAATACATACTATCAAATGACGTAGAAATCGAAGCAGAGACAATAAGTTCTGTAAGAATTACCAATCGTAATTTTTTCTATTATCTACAATTTTTTTATTACTTTCTTATAATTAAAACTCAGGAGTGGGCAGACTGTATGTTCAGACTTCACATGATCTTTGAGTGTTTTTATTGATTAACCAGTACTAATAAATAAATATATACAAACTACGTAGTTATGCAGTCTGTACCCTCTCTTATTACGTCTTGTTAATTGGTACATACGTTAGAAATGCTGATGTTACGTTTTTAACCCATATTATGTCTGCAAACTACTGATAGACACCTGGTGTTTTGACTGAATGTATTGCGACATATTTCTCATTATTTCATAGTAAACAGCCCCACTTTGTGTTTATAGAATAAGAGTTTATAAAAGAGACATTTGTAACAAATAAAGGCATTCTTAATAAAGCTTCTTGAGAATCAGTCTTGTCTTAGACTTTTTAAAAACCCTCGGCAGTGCTCCCGAAATTTAACTGGCGCAGCCGGTAGGATACTCAATCAACAATAAAAGTCTGTGTTCGAGTCTTACAAATCGGTCTCATGTGCAGATTTTGAGTATCTACGAACCAATAAATAAGTTAACGTCGGGTTCCACATCTATTTCCGAGAGATCCTGTCCTAAAAGCGAAAGCAGCTATACGGCAAGACATGGGAACGAGCAGACTGTAAGTGACCATTTTTACAATCCTTGTCTCGTCCTTGTTATTTTCTGTGGTTGTATTTTTCGTTGGACATTGTTATAATTTTCAAACAAAAATCGTTGAAAATTATTTAACAAATTTTTATAATTTTCAAACAAACATCGTTGAAAATTATTTTTCATAATTTTCGAATAAAAATCGTCGAAAGTTATTTGACTTCATAGATTATAAGATATTGAGAAATATTAATAATAAATATTAATTTTGAGAATTTTAATTTGATAATTTTAATTTCGATAATTTTAATTTTGAGAATTTTGATTTTGATAATTTTGTTATAAGATTTATTTTGTGAATTTTATTTTGAAAATATTATTTTGTGAATTTTAATTTTGTGAATTTTACTTTGTGTGTGTTTAATTAAATAAATACAATTCAAAATGCAACGCAACAATGAATCAACAATTCAATTAGTATCAAAAGAACTTTTAAGTTTAATTCCCAAGTACGATGGTGATCAAAATACTTTAAATTTATTTATTAAAAAAAGTGAATATATAATCAGAAATTTTAGCGGATCAAACAATGTTGTTCAAACTACATATGTGTTTCATGCTATAACTAGTAGATTATGTGGTAAAGCCGCTGCTCTACTAAGTGAAAGAGAAGACATAACAACTTGGGAACAATTAAGAGCTGTTTTGATTCAACATTTTGGTGATCCTAGATCGGAAGAGTGTGTGGCAATTGAGTTGGAAAATTTAAAAATTAAAGTTGGTGAAACATATACGCAATTTTGTAACAGGATACAACAAACACGCTGCACCCTCTTCTCCAAGGTCAATTTATTAACTGATGAAGGCCTCAAAGCCGCTAAAATGATTATCTATAATAATATGTGCTTGAATGTATTTTTATATAATTTACCAGAGGATTTAATTCGAATTGTGCGACTTAAAGGTTGTACCGTTTTAGAAAACGCACTAAGTGTTGTCATGGAGGAGGTCAATTTTCAATATCAGTACAATTCTAAAAATAAAAATAAATCTAATATTAAACCAGTTCAACAATTTTTCACGCCTACTTTAACAAATAATTTTAATAATAATTTCAAACCTCAACCTGCATTTGTGCCAAATACATTTAATTCCGGACAACAAAATTTTAAATTCGGAATTCCATACCAAACACAAAATAATTTTAAACCGTATAATAATAATTTTAAATTCGGTATTCCAAATCAAAATGTACAATTCAGACCTAACCTAAACCAACAAGGATATAAACCAAATTTTGGAAATAATAATTTTAAATTCGGTATTCCTAATCAACAAGGGTTCAAACCACAATTTAACAATACACAAAACCGACCTAATTTCAACATGCCAAATCAACAATTTAAATTTGGTATACCACCACAAAATCAACCTCAACGTAATCCACCTCAATTTCAGGCAAGCGATGTGTCAATGCGCACAGCTCGTCCTATTAGACAAAATATGATAGAGTCTTTAGAAATGAACGACCCTGAAATTGAATACCAAGACTATCAACCTGATTATACAGAATATGAAAATCATTATTTCATTGACGATAATCAACAAACTGCTTATGACGATTATCATGAAAACATAGAACCTGTTGAAACTGAAGAAGCTGAGTTCGATTTTGACATAATATACAAGAACGGTAAACAAAATAGTAATGCTGATGCTCTATCACGAATTAAATTAAATATATTAAAGGACGATATGTCCTTACGAGTAAACGTGAGTGACACTGAACGATCTGAGAGTCCAATACTAATTTCAGACTCATCAGAAACGTTAACTATTCCTTCAGATTCCGATAAGACTTTAACTCACCCAATTCGTTCTCCTTCATCCAGTACTATTACTGCCTGTTCATTACCGGAAACCATACATTCTGCTGAAGATATTGATACGAATGGTATTCCCATTATTGAAGAAGCCATCGACACAAAACCTAATCAAATCCTTATTTTTACTTGGAACAGAAACCAATTATCAATAAAAGACTTATCACATGAAAAACAAAAAATTTTGGAAGTACATTTACCTGTAAACAACACTAACCTTGTTAAGAAATTTCTTTTAGAATATATAAAACCTAAAATTAAATATTTCTTTTACTTTGAGAGCGAAATTCACCGTAAACAATTTACAAATGCCGTGATAAAACTATTTAAAAAAGATACCGTCAAAATATATGAATGTACTAAAAGAGTTATATACTTAGGTGATGAAAAAGAGCAACGTGCCACTATACTTGCTTATCATCAAGGTAAAACAAGTCACCGTGGAATCAAAGAAACTCTTATGAAATTAAAGCGTAATTATTTTTGGACAAATATGGATATAACAGTCGCTTCTGTAATCAATTCTTGTGAAACTTGTAAAACTCTAAAATATGATCGCAAACCTTTAAAACCAGAATTAATGTTAACGCAAACTCAAACAAAACCTTTTGCTGAAATATTTATAGATATATTCTCTATAGAAGGAAGCTACTTCCTTACCATAATAGATGCTTTCAGTAAACTAGGTCAGGCTTTTGAAATATCCAATCGCTCTACACCTGAAGTAGTTCGTGCCTTAATTAAATTTTTCTCATTTTATGGCGTACCAAATAAGATCAGTGCTGATTCTGGTACTGAATTCAACAATACACTTTTAAAAGAAACATTACAATTTTATAAAATAGAATTACACATAAGCACTCCACATAATCCTAATTCTATGGGTTTAATTGAAAGATTCCATTCAACTATTTTAGAAATATATCGTATCGCTAAATATGAACATAAAATAACTGACGCGGCTAACGTTATGACTTATGCAATTATGTCATACAATCAAACCATTCACTCAACGACTGGTCTTACACCATTTGAAGTAGTTTTTGGACACACTGATTCTAATAGTACTTTTGAAGTAAACTTTAACAAACAATATACGCAACAATTAGTAAACGATCATATGAAACGAACGAAATATCTTTATAAATATTTAACAGACAAAGTAATTGAAAATAAAGAAAAGATTAAAACAAAACGTGGTGGTGAAACATCATTTGATATTCAAGAAGAGGACACTATATTTGTAAAAGGTGTTAATACAAGGCGAAGTAAAGATAAACCGCGTTATCAAAAAGCACAAGTATATGGTAAAATTGACAGAAATATCTGTCCTGTAAAAATGAAAACTCGAAAAACAAACGTGCCTATTAAGGATATAAAACGACCTTCGCAGGTACCTCCTCGGGCTCCTAGCTCTGATCATCAGGATTCACGCCCTTCAACTTCACAGAATCGATAAAATCCCGGTAAGTCCTTGTGAAACAAGGTCAAGCTAGTCGTAAGTTATGATAAGTGGACAATAATTAAGATTTTAGATTTAAGTCTGATACGTGAGGATTTAGAATTCAATATAAAAAGAATACTAAATTTAATCAATATTTAAAACACATTTTGATAATGAAACATCGGTAATGTTCAACTTTTTAATGTAAAGCTTCAAACGAATTATGTAATGAATATTAGGTATTCAAAATTAGAACAGTTATCTCCAATCAACTAGAAATTAAACGTGGACTTACTCAATCCTCTGGATCTATTATTAAGCTTATAACTGGTAACTTAAGATCATAATGATGCTTTAAGATATGAAAATATGATTGATTCTCTAACGACACGCCAAAATACACTCATTAAAAAGGTAACCTTAATATCAGATATTGTCTGAATCAATGATAAAGATAACAAATTTCACGAAGGGCAATTTCATTCGAATAGATAAAGAGTTACGAGAAATAAAAAAATTAATAAATCAAACTTAATATTGATATAGACTACCCATAATTTTATTAATGTTTATAATTTATTTTTCCATAATTTTCAACTACTCTACATTCGGTTGAATGAAATTGAAACTTCTCTGGCATTTCAGTAAATTAAAAATATTACACCAATCTCTTATAAACTCAAATGAATTATTAGAATTGTTAAAAAAGATAGAGAAATTCTACAAACTTGTGTATTCAGTAAGTTATGACAATTTAGTTAAAATAGAGCAATGTATAGAGCTTAAAGCTTATACAAAAGGAAGTCAAATAAATTCATTTTAGATATACCAATAACTTAGAGATGAAATTTATACATACTACAGAGCAATTCCAATACCTATGACCAATCCTTCTAATCATACCACCATCATTATTCCTATTAATTTCCTTACCTATTAGTAAAAGGGTCTAAATTTGTCTCGCTCACTTTACCTTGTAATGAACTTCACGACGAAATGTTCCTGAATGTCACGAGGATGATTCTCTGAACAACTTCAGAAGACACTTGCATAACAGCATTAATTCAATTTTCTTCGAATACGAGTTCTTGTCATCCAGTACCAGTTGAAATTCAA
The DNA here is from genome assembly GCA_033032175.1 of Saturnia japonica. Classification (NCBI taxonomy): domain Eukaryota; kingdom Metazoa; phylum Arthropoda; class Insecta; order Lepidoptera; family Saturniidae; genus Saturnia; species Saturnia japonica. The sequence goes on from CM065317.1 coordinate 5,669,810, forward strand.
GACCATTAAGATACAACCAATTGGAAAAGAGAGATGGATTCTTCATAGTAACGCTGAAATATATTATCAAAAATTTGTAACGACGAAATAACGAAAAAATATAGAAGGGACATACTTCCTCGTTCCTAGATGACCATTGCGATGTTAAAATTGGTGAAATTACGCTAAAAGCTCACCATATTACTACGAGTAATTTGAAGATGTCAAAATTACCGATTATTAATCTTCCCGAAATAACAATTACTGAGCAACAATTGCAACGTGAACCCATCAATTTGGATAACCAGTGAATTAATAAATCTTCAACATTTAAATAATCTTTTAAAAACAGTGAAAGTGAACTAAAAAATCAAGTGAAAGAATTATTAATGTAAAAAGTGTTAGTGCCGGAACTTTATTGTTATATGTATTATATTTCTATTAATTCTTGTATTCTTAGTATATAAGCTCAGTTTTTGTAAAAATTATTGCTATCGAAATAATCATAGTGATAATCATCCCTCTGATAATTTCGAACTTGAGGGGGGAGGAGTTACCTGCCAGTCTGTACCCTCTCTTATTACGTCTTGTTAATTGGTACATACGTTAGAAATGCTGAATGTTACGTTTTTAACCCATATTATGTCTGCAAACTTACTGATAGACACCTGGTGTTTTGACTGAATGTATTGCGACATATTTCTCATTATTTCTATAGTTAAACAGCCCCACTTTGTGTTTATAGAATAAGAGTTTATAAAAGAGACATTTGTAACAAATAAAGGCATTCTTAATAAAGCTTCTTGAGAATCAGTCTTGTCTTAGACTTTTTAAAAACCCTCGGCAGTGCTCCCGAAATTTAACTACGTCTCCTCTTAAAATTTATTTTGATGTTAGTTTTATTTAAATAAAATCAATACATATTCTTTTTTACTAATCATATGCAAGGTTGTTTTATGTTGAATTGGAGTTTATCGTTTAATTTCCTCCAGTTTTAATAAGGAAGTTCCTGGTACTGAGCGTTGACATTGGTTCAAGTAATAAGTAAATAGTTCACATTTCAGATTATAATTTAAAAAATGTACATTTTCAAAGTATAACTACATATACAGTGTAAACTCTTTATAACGATAAACTCCCTATAACGTTGAAGTGAGCCCAACTTGGTTGGTTTGCGTTAAAACCCACATATTGAAACACTCTTTATAGCGATACGCCATTCTCTATTACGAAGAAATGTGTTCATATTTTTAGACAGTAAATTTTTATTATCGGTATTATTGTTTATGTTATGTTATCAGGTAACAAAAGACGTTGAAGCTCCGAAACATCCGAGGTCGGTCTAGCTTTTGTTATCCTTAATTGCCTTGAACACGTGCAGTATGACGCATTGTTTTCTCGGAAGTGATGGTCTTCGAGCAAGCATACTGGGTACCTATCGTATTATCAGTCGTAAACCTACTTTGAAACTGTTAACATGGCCAGTAAACGGAAAGCGATTAGTGTTGACGAAAAAGTTTGATAGAAGAAGATATGAATAGAATACATAAAATAATACAAAACAAGTACTGGCATAGCAAAAAACGTCAGACAATGTTATCAGACTATATATGTAAACAATAATTTAAAAGCATTTATTATCTAAGACATACATATTAAAAATTCTTGTTAATTTGGTTGTCTTTTTGTTCACTCCATATAACGATAACTCTCTATAACGACAAAAAATGCTCAGTCCCTTGAGTTTCGTTATAAAGAGTTTAACACTGTAATTTAATTGCTATAAAGAAATTTATCGTTTCAACTAAAACGATTAAATTGATAAATTTTCTTGTCGTATTTACCGATATTGAATATGAATATTACAATAATTATCCTAATGAAAATTAAGAATAAGTTGAAAAATATGTATTTATTATTATTGGTATTATTATAAAAATTTTAGTGAATCATTATTCATAGATAATTAAACCTTAAAACGAAAGTAAAAACCTTTTAATACAATAACATATGTACATTTTCTTATATCTAGAAAAATACAGAGTACTTCAATATACTAGCAACCAACTGCGGCTTCGTTCGCGTTAAGTACAACACAAAATTTAATATTCATATAAAATAGCCTGTATCAGTCGGAAATAATTTAACAATCGGATAACGTGTTCTAGACTTCTAGCGATTACTTCCTACAAACATACAAACTTTACCTCTTTATAAGTACGTATAGATATATAAGTAGGTAGTAAAATTACAATGAGTCAATATAAAGAATATATGGCTTTTTCCATATCCAAATATGAAATCGTGCGCACATCATAATAAGTTCTAATTTGCTATAAAAAAAGTTATTTTGAAATATACTTGTTTTAAACCAATATTTTTTTTAAAATAACTAAGGTGACAAACAAGCATACGGCCCGCCTGATGGTAAGCAAGCTACCGTAGGTATCAAGTAGCGCGTTGTCGACCTTGAACCCTTTACCATAAGGAGCCCTGGAAACCCTATTTAACGCAGGAACACAACACAAGTTTATCTGGTCTTCTGTACAGTGGAGGTAATCCACCAGTCGTACTGGTACCAATTAGAGAGAAATACCCAAAGAAATTTCTATCTTATCTACCTCTCTTAAGTTTCGTTCAAGTATGCTTTTTATAACTCTGGAACCTGATCCGATTCCAAAAAATTATTTCATTAATAGAAAGCTACATTATCCATGAGTGATAAAGGCTAATCTAATCGTAATTAACGCGATTGCGACTACCTGTTAGTTAAAGTTATAGTTTAAATTTAATAATTATCACAGAATATGGAAATAATGTCCAGAATCTAGAATGAAAATGTTATTAATTTCAATTATAACTTGAAATAATCTTGATTATATTCTGCTAAGAACAGTAACTCTAGAATATTTAATTAGTAAAACTTGAGTTGAAATTTGGAACTGTCTATTAAATAAATTTATTTACTAATAATTACGCAATTGTGTAGCAGAAACGGACATTCAGTTGCTTCTAAAACCCCCATTTATATAACAAAAAATCGTTTCCCATTCAATACTTGCGAAACTTTAAATCAGTAGCTATTCATTGCTGTTCGGACATTTATCGTGAGTCTAATTTTTACAAAGGTTATGAGATTAAATGTCTACTTGTTACTACTGCAGTAAAAAAAAAATCAGAAAGTTGCGCCGCCATCAACGCACCCGTGCAGCCATGTAGCCTATCTCCAAATTTTGGTATAGAGATATATTGGACCTTAGAGAAGGACATAGGTAACCTTTTGTCGCGAAAATAAAACTTGAAGGGATGAAATAGAGGCTAAAATTTTGTATGTAGGACCCATCGTTTCTCAAATTCGGGATATGAAAATTCATTTTTATGCTTTTAGTAACAAATAAGAGGGTTTCGCATTTTTTAAATCATCTCGCAAGGCGGTACAATGGTGGATGATTTTACAATAAGGGATGATTTAACAATAGAGGTAGATTTCAATTATTTTTGAGTTCTGTTGGGACGGTGAATGTGTTGGATTCATACTGGCATATAATTACAATACCATACACATATTGATCGCGTTACGGGGTCAGTCGGTCTATATGCAGTAATATATCGGGGTGGTAGGTATCGCCTACACTATATGCATAATGATAAACCCATCTAAGCTTTTCTTTTGGTTTGTCGTGTTCCGAGATCAGTCGGTCTTATATTCAGTAATACACAGACAAAGTAAAAGCAAAATCTGGTAGTTCCAGAGATTAGCCCGTTTAAACAAACAAACAATCTCTTGAGCTTTATTATATATTATTTTTAATTTGTACAGACTAGTCGCGTGGCTCGATGGGATTTCTCATAGACAACAGATTAGGATTAATTCTATTTTTAAACCCCTTAGCGGATTAGCTATCAGAAATCATTTCTTAATTTCGTTCTCATCAAAGTTATTTAATTGCCCTTGTGCAAAATTTCATATTTATAGACACACCTGTTTAAGATGTTTATGTTAGTTAATCTTAAGAACTTTGTTAAGTAGATCTAAATCTTAAGTAAGGTAAAGCTTTTGTTGAGGTTAAAATTCAGTAAAATGTCCCAAAACTTTTTTAAGTTATAGGTACTTCTTCTATTATGTTTAGTAGACGGTACAATTGAGAGTTACGCGCGCATCAAGTGACGGAAGTGTGACACTATCAGATTAGTCATCAATGATTATAATGCGAATTCATTTTACAAACTTTAATTTTTTATCGACTTCAAAAAAGGCTCGAGATTTTTTATGTATGTTCATTCTTTGTTTTCATGTTCTTTGATTATGAACCGATTTAGATGATTCTTGTTTTGTTGGTAAGGGGGTTCCTCGAGGGTCCCATTTTGATTTCATTTACATTGGACCTTGGACTTCGAAAATACACCGGGTATATACATCACAACAATTGAGATTGGTTTTCTTTTTTGTTAAAAATTTTCTTGTTTATTTATTTATTTACGGTTGACAACAGTCATTCATTAAAAATACATAAATAATAACAAACTCAGGTAACAAGATTAATGAAAAACTAATTAAAGCCAATCTCAACATGTATAAAATCAAATAAATTAATGGTTAAAATTTAAATACACATAGAATATTATTATATACAGGAATAAGACCATTGAAATACTTAATTTCAAATAAATATCAATATATAGAATAAAGTAAAGTCGCTATCAATAAAAGATAATGCAATATCGCTAATTAAAAAATAATGTTGTATTAATAAACATTATTTAAATTTTATACCTCGTTAATTTATTTTTCACAATTAAATATTACTAAAAGTCAGTAAAATTAATTTACATAATTATCATTGATGACTTACTTTATCACCGCGTTGTTGGCACCCGGGATAAAATATTTGGATTGTCAAGCCAAGTAGCAGACTGACAAATGTGACGTCACTCGTTTCATTTACGGATTGCAAAAAAACGTAACTTTATATTTTGTTTAGGTATCAAGTAGGCTAATTTCAGCTAATTTATTTTTCTGCCAACTTTGGCAGTTTTTGAGATTATTTTACTTTTTGTATTGAAAAGAATTCCACTCGTTCATCTGTTTGACTTGGAAATTTTGTACGCCTTAAAAACATTTTTTTCTATACTTTCGATAAACGACTTTGTGATTATTGCAAGATAAATGAGCTAAATTTAAATTTCAAGAAATGTAATATAATAAAATAACACACTAGAACTTGTTGCCAGTGCAGAGGGTTTCTGTCATTCGCAATTTGTGGTTGATGATGGAATCCAAACTGATTGTACACGTACCACTATAACTACATACGTCAGAAAGCTTTAAAAATGTTTGCAGAGTTGCAAAGCCATTTGTAAATTTAAACTCATTAATAATGCTATATTTTACATACATAAGGAGTTACCTCGATTATGCTTCGCCAATATGGTCACCTGCTTGTATCACAAATAAGACTAGTCTGGAAGACATTTAAAGAGAATTTCTAAGATATCTAAATTTTAAATTCAATAACGAGCATAAGTCTTATGTAAACGATTTGGACTTTTACAATTTAACTTGTTACAATTAAAAATGTATATATTATGTTAAATGTGCTGTGTAGTGATATGTAACAAATAAATATTTTATTTTATATATTCAGCATGCCAACAGAATAAATAAAAAAAGGCAAAATTACATATTATCATTTCCACTTTTTAAAAAACAATGCAATCGCTCAGATAATAGGCCTGCCTGACATATAAACACATATTTAAATAAGGATAACTACTAAATTTAGAATCATTAGATATTGAAGTTCATATTAAATTGTATTCTAATTATTAAACTAGGAGTGCTTGTATGAACTGATTGACTGAGAAAATATATCTATTGAGTTATTAATCGTGCTTGATCTCCCGTTGTATAACCTTGTCATACGCACAAGAGAGCTATTAAATGCAGTATTCAGTGTTGTAGTCGGAATGGAAAATATGTGTGGGTATCGCACCGCACGGGTATATGATCTAAAATACAAGTAATTAATAAGAAACGCATCTTTATAACCATTTACAATTTTGTAAAGAATGAGTAAGTCAGCTATATTTCGCATCTTTTTTAGGCTTATCATGTTAAAATATTTTAGTCTATTATCATAATTAGGGATAGATTTACGAATACCATTTCTTATGCTCAGGTATCTAACAAAACGAGCTTGGACGGATTCTATAAGCGCTACGTAAGTGGTATACTGAGGTGACCATATGGCAGAACAATATTCAATAATACTTCTAACTAAGGTAATAAAGAGCGAGATACACTCTCGTTATTATGAAATGGTCGTGATGAACGCATAACAAACTCAAGCACCTTTTTGGCTCTGGGTACAATATTAAGTATATGAAGTCGAAAAGAAAAAGAAGAGTCAAACATGACACCTAAATCCCGAACAACGGATACTCTCTCCAGGTGTATACCTCCAATATGATAGGTAAAATCAATATATTTAAATTTATTGGTAAAAGTTATGTATTGACACTTCGTCACATTAAGAGCCATTTTGTTGTTGATACACCATAACTCGAGTGTGTTAAGTGCACTCTGTAACTTAATACAGTCGCTTAAGTTTATAACCCGAATATATATTTTCATATCATCCGCATAGGCTAGGCAATCACAATCCAGGGAATCTAAGAGATAAGTTTATAAAAATTAAAAACAATAATGGTCCCAGTCTAGATCCTTGGGGGACACCAGATGAAGGTATGAAAGGTGCAGACTCGTAACCTGCCAATGCAACTAGCTAAGAACGATTGTAGAAATAGCTCTCAAACCATCTTAACAGATTGCCACGAATCCCAACGTGATTAAGTTTGGCTATAAAGAGTGATCAACACGATCAAATGCTTTGGCAAAATCTGTATAAATAGCATCAACTTGGCCTCGGGCTTCCAAGGTATTGGATATGAAATTAGCATATATAAGTATATTTGATGTTGTGGAACAATTAGACATGAATCCATGCTGGCGCAAGCTTATCATAGGGTTTACTTGACAATACACTACTTTGTATAGTATACCCTCAAATATTTTTGCAAATTGTGAGATAATAGAAATTGGTTTGTAATTTAATACGACATTCCTATTACCTGACTTATATATAGGGATTACATATGAGACTTTCCGTAAATCGGGATATATTCCTTCTTTGAGTGACTGATTAAAGATCATATGTAGAGGCTTAACGAGCGCTTTTGAGCAAAGCCGTATAAATATTGGTGGTATTCCATCAGGACCAGCCCCTTTACTCACATCCAAACTTTCTAAACAGGTTTTGATATCTTTTTCATTTATATTTATTTCTGAGAAGGAATAATTTCGATAAGGTATAATACAGGGTAACTGCGTCTGAAGCTTGGTTAAGAGTATAAACTGAGGAGAAATATGTAGCAAATAAGTCTGCAACCTGGTTACCATCAGCAAGTCGACCATCATACGAGACCTGGGCGGGCATACCATTGTATGTTTTTTAGTTTTAATGTATCGCCAAAACGTTTGATATTTGTTTTGAGTTTATTTTAGAATACTAATTGGCATTGGAGTTAATATCTACATGACGTAGATAGGTGAGTTACCACAATCGAGTCTCGATACCTATATCTGTCTAGACGTTGTTTCGCAGACAAAATGGACATTTTCGTAGGTAAATTACTGTATGCTCGAGTGTTGCAATTTGATTTACAACACCACCGATATATCTAAAGGATATTTTCGTTAGGATAAAGTGACTTCGGTATGACAATAGTAAGGCGTCAAATTTCCTTTGTTCTTTTGTTACGGATTCATGAGCCCAATAACAAGGACGAAATTAATTCATTTATAATTATTTCTTAGCTTTCAGTAAACGATTGCTCAATTCGTAACCTTATTCTAAGATCGTAAGATGTTTAAATTAACTAATTTAAAATACGTATATGAAATTATGTAAATATTATATAAATTTTATGTTATTATTAAAATAATTAATTAATCTATACAATTAATAAAACTGAAGTGTCCGTTTGTAACGTCAAAATAACAGATTTTTACTAAATGCTTAAGAAAGTATACCTATAACAAAACATCCATTTTAAAAAATGTTGTCTGTCTGTCTGTATGATCCGGGTAATCTCCGAAACGGTTGGACCGATTTTGACGAGACTTTCACTGGTAGATAGCTGAATTTATAGGGCGTAACTTAGGCTATTTTTATTTTAGAAAAAGAATTAGGGTTCCACACAAATAAAAGAAACTGGTCATGATGAATCAAATCGGGCGCTTATATAGCTTACGCTGAGTAAACCTTAAGAGATATAGCAAATTAATGTACAAAAGAATTGTAGACATTAAAAAGACCTACAAAAAAGTCTGGGAGAATATATGTCTATCTTCTAAGGAACACCCACAATAAACTTTTTTGTCTTTAAAATAGCCGGGAGCGAGGAGCAAGATTCGCGCGGGCATTCTGTAGTCCACGTGAGCGAAGCCACGGGCACAGCTAGTCTATATAAATACAATTATATAGGTTTGCCGTTGTCCGCTCATAACGTAAAAACTACTGCATAGATTTTGATTAAAAATCTTCACGATATCTTCATTCAATAAAAAGTTATTAAAGTTTTAAGAAAATACGATTTTTATAAGCACTACGGGTTGTTCTGTCGACGACTGTCGAGCGGAGCCGCGGGCACAACCAGTCAATCTATGTTAATAAATCTGTATTCTTTTCTGTACTTTTAACAGTCTTCCAAAATTTCCTAATAGGTACAATGATGAACGATAATGATCACGAATATGCCATTAAAAACATTTTGTATGTCTGTTTGTAAGTCCGGATTTAACTCAAAAACGGCTTGACCGATTCTTATGAAATGTTGTACACGGGATGCTTATGTTATTGGTCAATTGATAGAGTATAAGAAATTTCAATATTACTTTTAGAAATCATAAAACAAAAAACAAAATGTTTTTTACAAAAATTGTCAACCGGTTTTGGTGAAATTTTGTTCACGAGAAATAAAAATTATCCCATAATTAATGGGCTATATCGATTTTCAATGTTACTTTTAGAAATCGCAAAACAGAAAACAAAATGTTTTTTACAAAAATTGTCAACCGGTTTTGGTGAAATTTTGTTCACGAGAAATAAAAATTATCCCGTAATTAATGGGCTATATCGATTTTCAATGTTACTTTTAGAAATCGCAAAACAAAAAACAAAATGTTTTTTACAAAAATTGTCAACCGGTTATGGTGAAATTTTGTTCACGAGAAATAAAAATTATCCCATAATTAATGGGCTATATCGATTTTCAATGTTACTTTTAGAAATCGCAAAACAAAAAACAAAATGTTTTTTACAAAAATTGTCAACCGGTTTTGGTGAAATTTTGTTCACGAGAAATAAAAATTATCCCATAATTAATGGGCTATATCGATTTTCAATGTTACTTTTAGAAATCGCAAAATAAAAAACAAAATGTTTTTTACAAAAATTGTCAACCGGTTTTGGTGAAATTTTGTTCATGAGAAATAAAAATTATCCCATAATTAATGGGCTATATCGATTTTCAATGTTACTTTTAGAAATCGCAAAAAAAAGAATTAGGTACACAAAATTAAATAATTACTGCGTAGTCACAAACTTCTTGAGATTAGCGCGTTCAACCAAATAAACTCTTAAGCATTACAATATTAGTACCCATACCTATAGTATAAATAAAAAATGTATATGTCAACAATTAAAATATATAATAATATAAATTGAAGTTGTTATCAACATTATTGCGTGTGTCGGCTAGAAAACATAGGTACTAAGATATAATATAATTACACTGAATGTTAGATTAGAGCTACGGCATTTGGCAAGTATAACAATATACATAAAGTAGCCAATAAGTTTATTAGGGTTGCCATCCGTCGGGCTTACGCGGATTTGTCCACGCGGGGTTTTTAATAAGCTTCCAGGTAAAACCCGAACACTTTTGTGTCCAGGGAAAATCGGAATACCTAATTAAAGTAAACAAATAATACTACAATTTAAAAAGTTTGGTTGACTTAATTAGATGACTTTTAATTGGTTGATTACTTTATGATCTAAATGTTATGTACCATTACTTAGCCTACATAGACAGTTATATTTTTTATTAAACTGATGCCAAAAAGAAGAGATTCACTAATTACTTTTATTACTAGACTAGCTGTGCCCCTCGGTTTCACCCGAGTTTTTATCCAACAAATACCGCGCCGCCAACGCGACGGACCCATGTAATCATAATTGTTATCACTTCTCGCAAGTACAAATTATGTATTTTAATTTTTCATTTTCTCCTAAACTATGTGTCCTAATTACATACTATAAAAAGAAAAATTTAAATTGTCTTTATGATGAAATAACTTTGGTTCGTAAGGATTAATATAATAAGCCTAAAAATAAAGCTCAAAATCAATTTTTAATCTTCAAAATAAAAACACGCAAAATACCTTATTGTGGTTTATGCTATTAAGAAATAGGCATATGTTACCGGAGACATTTTTTAGATATACTAAAGAACAATATTTTTGTAGAATATTATATTTACGTATCACTAACCATTACGCCAGCGCATGCGGATAAAGCAGTTTGGGAACACTTTCACTTCGACTTACTTAATCAAAAATCAATATTTAAGGCTAGCTGAGGGTTTAGCTTAGTTTCAGATAGCCTATACTATTCTTCGTGAATCTGGCTATAATATACAAAAAGAATTTTTCGAATACGACTGCTACCCGTTGTCCAAAGATTACCATGTTTAAACAAACAAACAAAAAAACTCGTCCGTTTTACTAAATTATTAATAGTATAGATATACACGGACTGACCTCGGAACACGACAAACCAAAAGAAAATCATACATGTGTTTAACACTATTATGGTGGTCGCGATCCCTACCACCCCGCTATATTACTGTATATACACTGACTAATCTTTGAACACGATAAACTAAAAGAAAATTATAGATGGTTTTTTTCTTTCTCACTGACTATACTGTTAGCCTAAGGGGCCCTAAAGAAATAGAGCCACTGATGGGTTTGACAGCTTCACCAGGCTTGGGGCGAACGCTTAAGGCATTCCAGCCGCGAACGCGTGAGCAACATGCGCACAAAGGTGCCAAAGTGGCCGGACGTCGGCTTGGGCTGTTACCGCGATTGTGAAAAGGTCGCGAACTGACTAATTCCCTATCTGTAGAAAATTTGAGCTAAACTAACACATACATATAACATGTCCCTGCCTCTAGGAGAAAAAAATGAACATGTGTATATTGTGTTTAGTATCCTGGAAACATGATCGAAAGTAACTATCGTAAAAAAAAAAAAAGGTCCCTTACAGGATCTATGTACTTATGTGGTGTGCACGTATGTATATACATATTGTGTGTAATGATGTGTGGATAGCTACGTGATTGCAAGTGCAGTGTCACCAGTATCGCGCGAGCGGTTGCATGACTCAAGAGTTCTACACCGAGGGAACGGACCTAGGCTTGAGTTGACGTAAGAGAGGGAGGACGTGACGGGTTTGCGGGAGCGAAATTAGCCACCCATCCCCTGCGGAGGGAACGGTGGTTACGCGGGCGTGGGCGCGAGCACGCTTTGTTTGGAGAGATGGTGGAGTAGTATTGGTTTATTTCCTCGATCTTATAAACGGGATCTGTGAAGATATTCGCGGCCGGAGTTGTTCGCGGGGGATGTTCGGTTTTGGGGTTTAAGTCGCGGCTGCTTTCACCAACAGATTCACGTGATTCGAAGCAGTGTCGAAGTACGACCGCGTAAGATATTCAATTTACGATTCGACCAACGTACCAAGGGGCTTTGTTATTTTTACGTAAGAATCGGGTTTAGAGGATTTGGAATTTATTAATGTTGATCTTTGACGTATGTGCGAATGTAGTGCAGCTTATATGTCATGATAGGAGGGACATATGCCTTGTATAATGTAAGCTTATGTCTCAGGAACATTTTGCTTAGTATCAAGAGGTGAAGTCTATGTGTATTGTAAATTAACCCTTATTTTTTAAAACACGAAATACTGTTATTTCTTCCTAAAAGCATAAATATGAATTTTCATATCCCTAAATTTAGAAATACTGGGTTCTTCTTACAATCTTTCATCCCCTATTTCACCTCTTAAAGTTTTATTTTCACGACATAAGGTAAGCCAATGCCTTTCTTTAAGGTCCAATATCTCTCTATACCAAAATTCATCAAATTTGGTTTGATGCGTTCTTCGTACAAACCTTCATCGTCTATTTCAGGGCGTGAAATGCAACAGACAAACAGACAAAAATTCTAACAATCATTGTTTTGGCTTCTTCTGCGTTTATAGAGACCCCCAATAAGTTTTTCTCATATATCTTCTATGTACAGACATCGATCAGTTACGTTTTTATTATATGTATAGATAGATGTAGATATGGTGGTCGCGATCCCTACCACCCCACTATATTATTGCATATACACCGACTGATGTCTGAACACGATGAACCAAAAGAAACTCATAGTTGGGTTTATCGCTATTTATATGGTGGTCACGATACCTACCACCCCTCTATATTATTAAATAAACACAGACTGATCTCTAAACACGACAAAGCAATAGAAAATCATAGATGGATTTATCACTCTATGCGTATGGTATTGTAAATCATCACTTATTGAACCACCCTGCCGATTCATTTTTCAAAAACTCGAAACCCTTTTATTTCTTCCTAAAATCATAAATATGAATTTTCATATCCCTAAATTGAGAAATAGTGGGTTCTTCATATAAAATTTCATCCCCTATTTGACCCCTTCATGTTTTATCTTTGCGCCATAAGGTGCCCTATGTCCGTCTTCAAGGTCCAATATATCTCTATTCATGAAAATTGGTTTAACGGGTTCTTCGTAAAAAACTTTATTCCCTATTTCACCCATTAAAGTTTTATTTTCACCACATAAGGTAGCCAAAGTCTTTCTCCAAATTCCTACATATCTCTATATCAAAATTCATCAAAATTAGGTTCTTTATACGAAAATTCACCCCTCATTTCACCCCTTCTAATTTTATTTCCAAAAGTAGCCAATGACCTTCCTCAACCAAAGTTCTTCAAAATTGGTTCAGCGGTCTAGGCTTGAAAATGCAACAGACGGGACAAAAAGAATTACTTTCGCATTTATAATATTAGTAGGTATGGATTATTCATTTCATTATGCTGTAAATGACACTATAGTGTCATTTACCAATTAAAATACTAACAGTAAATTATTACCCAACACCAAATTTACGAAAACAGTTTATAATAATTAATTTTTGAAATGAATTCACTTTCACTATATACCTGTAATAAATCTCTCTCTCTATACCTTTCTATGTTTCTCTATAATAACTGATACTTTAGTAAGGTAAAAATTACAAAAGATCGACTGTTGTGGTTCCCTTTTAATTTTCTATTTTAGGGATTTTTATATTGTTAATACAAATGCGAAAGTGTATCGAAAAAAGATCAATTTTTGAAAGAGAGAGGATCTTTTAGACATCAATTTTTTTGGGAATCGATTCATAAGAGTTCGATTCGAATCAATCTTTTTCGAAATGAATTGCCATCCCTAGCAGCGGCGCAGCTATATTCAACTGACAATGCCTATGCAGACCCCCTTTTAATATGATTTAACACATAGAACTGAGGTCAATTTATATTGGAAATTCATTTTATTAAACTCTTCCTTTTATAACTTTATGAAAGGTTTCGATCATCATCGTTTTACAAACCATAGTATACAGATAGCTAAATTTTCAGTCAATTCAACTGAAGAGCTATTTTATAGCATTTTTATCAAAAAAATGTTCGACGTGATTTTTTAAATTGATATAACTTTTTTATTTATGAACTTATTGAAGTAAAATCAACACTAAATGTTAAGTGAACCTTACCAGAACATATTAGTGAAAACTGTTTCCAAATCGGTTATGCCGTTTCTGAGATTAGCGCGCACAAAAGTTGGCAAACAGACAAACAGACAAAAATTCTAACAGTCATTGTTTTAGCTTCTCCTGCGTTTATAGAGACCTCCAATAATAGTTTTTTTCATATATATTCTATGTACAGACATCGATCAGTTACGTTTTTATTATATGTATAGATTACCTCAAAAACTATGGTTTGTTTATCATTAGGTAGGTATTTCATTTATTTAGCTGCTAACATTAAAAAATAATTCGTGAATGAACTGTTTAAATGATTAAAAACCAAATAAAGATGTTTTTAAGTAGTCCGGAGAAAACTTAATATCCCCAAAATGTCCGGGGTAATCGATTTATTGTCCGGCGTCAACAATTTACACGTTGGCAGCCCTAGTTTATATACGAGTGCCGGCATATCAATTATTGATTAGCCATTATAACCGATAGCGGCAACCATGAACTTACACAAATTGTATCTAAAATAAAATATTAAGCCTTGGACATATTTTCCGAAAATAGATTCGTGAAACGACACAATTTACTTAAGTGACTTTGTAAAGGCGATATACAATAGACTTACAGCTTGTTCTATAAATAATATAAATACGTTATAATGTATACAGCATGAAGCAATGATGGCTCTGTCTGTGGTAGCGTGTACGGACATCGCATCGATCGACGTGAGTTCGAATCCATGCAATGAGTCTGAGCTTTCGGTGAAGGAAAACATCATGATGAAACTATAGCATGGTTGTAGGGCCTTTTATAATGATCGCCTGGCTAGCTACTACCTTCAAACACCAATAGGTCTGTTCCGGCGCAGCTGTACGTGAGCGTCATGTTCTCCACGTAGCGTGTCTTGGGCCATATCGTTACTTATAAATCAGATGAGACTGTGCCTTATGGCCACAACGCTACGCTAAACCTTTATAGAATAAAAATATGGATTAGTAATGACCGCGTCTAACAACATGATTACGAATCCTACAAGGGAGAAAACGGAAATAATCCAGGTGTGCTTATTAAGTCTGCGCCTAGTGAAGAGAGATCTTTACTCAGAAGTTAGTCATTTACAGGATGATGCTAATATTAGATCATAATATTGTTCTATAGATTATTTTTAACTGACTATCATCCCTCAAGGCGGTACTATAGGGGAAGAGTTCAATTATTTTTAATCTTTGTATCTATAGATACTAAACTGTTGGCAGATTTTTGATATTTGTACGAGAGATAGCTTGCATCATATGTAGGTACTTATGTAAGACTACATACTGGAAACATGTCTAAAAAAGAAAGAAAGAAAATGCAGTTATTTGTTACACACGCATAAAAGTAAAATAAGCTTATTATATTAAAAATATATAAATAATAAACACAACGAAAAAAAAAGGACAAGTAAAATTCAAACTAAAGATTCCTTATTGTTGCATGTTATGTTATTAGCTTATTAGTGTTTACGGTTGACACGTGTGTATACCGAATGGGTCTCGAGTCGGCATATATGCTGTGGAGGGAGAGAGTCCTCGAGCAGTGATTCTTATGAATTTACAATTCTGTGATATTCTTGTAATTTACATAGATAATGCATTTGTTACTATTAACATAAAATACATTCATTTTCTCACGATTTATTTTTCTGTTATTATTCTTTTTAATATGCGTTTAATTCTTATTGTTCTGTTTTTTTTTTTATTATTGTGTTATTATAATTAACTCGTTGTTATTTTTGAGTTTCATGTTTATACTCAGACAATGGGATATGTGTTTATTATATATATTTTCTTTTTCTTTTTGCCCATGTTATTTTTCATTTATTTTTCCTTATTTTTTATATATTCTTACCAATAACACTAAGCCGACTATTAATTTTGTGTGTGTATATATACATATATAGTGTAAACTCTTTATAACGTTATCCTTTATAACGATAAACTCCCTATAACGTTGAAGTGAGCCCAACTTGGTTGGTTTTCGTTAAAACCCACATATTAAAACACTCTTTATAGCGATACGCCATTCTCTATTACGAAGAAATGTGTTCATATTTTTAAACAGTAAATATTTATTATCGGTATTATTGTTTATTATCAGGTAACAAAAGACTTTGAAGCTCCGAATCATCCGAGGTCGGTCTAGCTTTTGTTATCCTTATTAGCCTTGAACACGTGCAGTATGACGCATTGTTTTCTCGGAAGTGATGGTCTTCGACCAAGCATACTGGGTACCTATCGTATTATCAATCGTAAACCTACTTTGAAACTGTTAACATGGCCAGTAAACGGAAAGCGATTAGTGTTGACGAAAAAGTTTGTGTGATACGTGCGATTGAAAAGGGAGAAAATAAAAGTGACGTTGGAAGGCGTTTTGAACTAAGTCCATCCACTGTTGCTACCATTTGGAAAAACCAAAAAACAATTCTACAGGCGGCACTGGAAGGAAACTCTTCTAAAAAATTTATAAAGCCAAAATTCGAAGACTTAGATCAGGCAATGTTGTCGTGGTTTAACAATCAGCGCCAGAATAATGTACCCATCTCGGGACCAATTGTAAAAGCTAAGGCAGAAAAGTTTGCCAACCACCTTGGCATAATTGACTTTAAAGCATCTGAAGGTTGGCTCGGAAAATTTAAGCACCGTCACCAAATTACGTACGGTAAAATGAACGGAGAGGCGCGGGATGTCGATATGAATGTGACTAACAATTGGATTAGTACAGTGTGGCCTAAATTAAAGATGAAGTACTCACCAGAAGACATTTTTAATGCAGATGAAACTGGCCTTTTTTTCAAGTTGACTCCCGACAAAACTTTAAAATTCAAAGGGGGAAAATGTGTTGGAGGAAAACTGTCTAAAGAGCGTATTACAGTTCTAGTGGCTGTCAATATGAGTGGCACAGAAAAAAGAAAGCTCTTAGTTATAGGCAAATCGAAAAATCCTCGGTGTTTCAAGAACATAAAACAATTGCCAGTTACGTACAAAGCAAACAAGTCAGCTTGGATGACATCGCAGATTTTTGAAGAGGAAGTGAGAAAATGGGATGCTGAATTAAAATCACGGAACATCTTGCTTCTAGTAGACAATTGTCCTGCTCACACAATCATATCTAATCTTCGAAACATAGAGTTAGCATTTTTCCCAGCTAATACAACCAGTATTTTACAACCAATGGATCAAAGTGTAATTAAAAGCCTAAAGGGCCTCTATAGACGGAAAATGTTGATGGATATGATCGAAACTGACGACCAGGTCTCGATCAACATGCTACAAGCAGTGAACTTCTTATCAAAAGCCTGACAAGAGGTAACAGCAGCCACTATCCAACATTCTTTTCGACATGCTGGATTATGTAGTAGCCAAGAAATGAAACAATTTGACAGTGAAGACAATCTACCACTGAGTGAATGGATAAGCCAGTTCAACATACCAAACAATTTTAACGATTATCTACAATCGTACGAAAATATAGATGAGGATGTAGCCATAACTGGTACACTTACAGATGAACAAATTGTTGATTTAGTGTCAAAAAGCCAGGAAACACCCGATAATCAAGATGAAGAAGATGATCAAGTGGACAAAGCCGAATCACCACCAACAATTCAACAAGCCCTAGATGCCGCTAAGTTGGTAGAAATTTTTTTGTTGTTTAATCAAGACGATTCCACCACATATTTAGATATGAATAGAATACATAAAATAATACAAAACAAGTACTGGCATAGCAAAAAACGTCAGACAAAGTTATCAGTCTATATATGTAAACAATAATTTATAAGCATTTATTATGTAAGACATACATATTAAAAATTCTTGTTAATTTGGTTGTTTTTATGTTGACTCCATATAACAATAACTCTCTATAACGACAAAAAATGCTCAGTCCCTTGAGTTTCGTTATAAAGTGTTTACACTGTATATATAAATAACATTACTATTTTTTTATATATGTATTTATATTCTGTTAATTTAAGTACACACTATCATTTTTTGTTTTTGTATACAGATTAATTAAATTACACCCTAATTATGACTGATTCTGGGCGCAGTAGTGATACTTATGACTCTCTTTCAACAAGCAGTGATTCTAACAGTTTTGCTAGCATACCCTCGTTAAGGGATACCCTGGAGTCTCAGTTTTCAGATGTCTCGAAGACTTTTAATGTGGTGCACATAAATACTCAAAGTATTCCAGCACACATCTCTGATATGTTGGCAAGTTTATAGAAATAGATCTTAACCAAACGAAAGTTCTTCTTGGCGTTTATTTGCCCCCCACTACGTATTAATTTTTTAGTTCCTTTGAAAAACATCTTGAACATTTAACCCCTTCGTACAAACATTCCATTATTATGGGTGATTTTAACATTTGTCTTTTGAAAGATGATCATCGTTCCCAGTCACTAACCACTATTATACAGTCAAGTAATTTGAATATTTTTCCTCTCAATACTACACACCATTTTTCAAACTCAGTGCCTTCGCTGCTTGATTTAATATTTCTCTCTTATAGGGTCCGTCCGCCTAAAGTTAAATCAAAAATTCTTTTACAACGCAATTTTAATGGAACAAATCTTGACAAGATTTGTGATGATGTAAAAAACATTGATTGGAAATACCTTTTAAACGTAGTATAAATTGATAAAAAACTAGATATATTTAATTCTGAAATAACCCAACTCTATGATAAGCACGCTCCAATTCGTGCTATAAAAATTAAACATTTTCCATCACCATGGCTTAATGACGATATCAAAGCAGTTATGCACAAAATAATTATAGCTAAAACTAGGTTTAAACATCGATCAAATCCTTCAAACTGGGATAAATATGTGAGCATACGCAATTATTGCAATAAATTGTGCAGGGATGCACAACGTCAATACATCCATAAATCCGTACAATCGGGTGATTCGACTAAAGTTTGGAGATTTCTTAAATCAGTAGGCATTGGGAAATCTCGACAGGCCACATGTTCTAAAAATTTGGATATTGATTTATTGAATTTACATTTTTCTACTAACTAATTTACTAATTTTAATAGAACACTAAAATTTAGTACATTACAATATTTATCGTCACTTCCTATCCTTAATCATTTCCAATTTATCTTTGAACAATTATCAGCCTCTGATGTTGAGAAATGCATTATGAAAATATCGTCAAATGCTGTAGGGACAGATGATATTAGTCGTAAGATGATCCTTCTTGTTCTAGAACAAATACTTCCTGTAATTTGTCATATTTTTAACTATTCACTAACAAGCGGCCTATTTCCAACAGCCTGGAAGGATGCTCAGATTATACCGTTACCTAAAAAACCCAATCCTGCTTCTTTCTCTGAATATCGTCCTATATCTATACTGCCTTTTCTATCTAAAGTCTTAGAACGTCTAGTTTATGCGCAACTAAATTCCTTTCTCTGTAAAAACTCCCTCTTTAATTCATTTCAATCTGGTTTTCGTCCCGGTCACAGTACTGTTACTGCTCTAACACACATTACCGATGACTTCCGGTTAGGCATGGAGCACGGTAAACTTACGGTGCTTGCGCTGCTTGACTTTAGTAATACTGTAGATTATGATGTCTAGCTCGGCCTACTCTGTTCTCTTAATATTTCTTCAGTTGTTATCGACTGGTTTCGTAGTTATTTATATGACCGCAGACAGCGTATTCGCATTGATGATACTTTTTCCTCTTGGTGTGCTCTTTCAACTGGCGTTCCGCAGGGTGGTGTTTTGTCTCCATTACTTTTTGGTGTTTTTATAAATTCAATATCTAATAATTTACTTTCGTCCTACCATCTGTACGCAGATGATCTGCAAATATATTCACAGGCTTCTCCTGATAAATTGATGCAAGCTATAGGCATTATTAATAACGATTTAGAGCATATTTGCGAATGGAGCAATTCAAACAGTCTAAAAGTTAATCCAACCAAAACTCAAGTTATTATTATTGGAAGTCCCAGATTGATTGCAAAAGTTGACTACCAACAAATTCCTCCTGTCATATTTAATGGTACTATAATTCCTATAAGTGACAAAGTAAAAAACTTAGGGATCTATATAGATACAAATTTGTCTTGGGGTCCTCAGTTACAAGAAGTCAGCCGGAAAATGTATGCATCTGCTGGATGACTGAGAAGATTGCGTAACTTTTCCCCAACTGGCACAAAAATTACTCTTGCTCCATCTCTCCTTCTTCCAATCCTTGACTATGCTGATACCAGCTATCTAGATCTGACAGAAGCACAACTTAATAAACTTGAGCGACTTCAAAATTTTGGCATACGGTTTTATTATGGGTTACGCAAATTTGATCATGTATCTGAATTCCGTACTAAACTCAAATGGCTGCCAATAAGGTTACGCAGGTATTCACATATCTTGGTTTTACTTTATAATATTCTGTTTAATCCGATGGCCCCTTTTTATCTTAAAAAACCGTTCAAATATCTTCGTGATTTACATACATGTAATGTGAGATCGTCTGAAGATCTAACTTTAGAAATACCTAGTTTTCTTGGCAAGTCTTTTTCAACCCAGGCAGCTCGGTTATGGAATGCATTACCCTTATCAATAAGACGTGCGCAATCACTTAATATATTTAAAAACTTAATTAAGGATCACTATTTATCGCTTTAATCAGTTCTGTTGGTGTTTGTATGTTTTTGTATGCGTGTGTGTATGTATATATAATTTCATACTATATATATAAAATTGTAGCTTTTATTTTTTATTACTAATGTTATAGTTTATATATTTGTTCTTGTATTTGTATATGTACGATATTAACTAGTCTATCTTTATATTTTAATTATCTCGTTCTTTCTTTCTTCCAATCCTTTGTAAGGTTGCCTGGAAGAAATTGATTTAAGCAATAAGGCCGCCTGTTGTTTCTGTTCTATTATTTTTTCTACTTTTGATTTTTATTACACAGTGTATGTTTAAAACAATAAAATATTTTCTATTATATTTTCTATTCTAAGTATAAGAAATAATAATAAACATTTAAAGTAGGTAATCTATACAATTAATAATATTGTAGTGTCTGTTCTAATGTCAAAATAACAGTTTTTTACTAAATAAATATGAAGGTATACGATACCTATAACAAAAAGCTCATTTTTTAAATTTTTGTCTGTCTGTTTGTACCGGGTAATCTCCGAAACGGTTGGACCGATTTTGACGGGACTTTCACTGATAGACAGCTGATTATATAGGGAGTAACTTAGGCTACTTTTATTTTAGAAAAAGAATTATGGTTCCGCACAAGTAAAAAAAGATTGTTATGGTGAATCAATTCGGGCGCATAAATGGCTTATGCTGAGTAAACCATAAGAGATATAGCTAATTACTACATAATCATAGACATTAAAAAGGCATACAAAAAAAACTGGGAGAGTATACATCTATCTTCTAAGGCTACTCACAATAAGCATTTTAGTCTTTAAAATAGCCGAGAGCCGGGGAGCAAGATTCGTGCGGGAATTCTGTAGTCCACGTGAACAAAGTCACGGGCACAGCTAGTAGATAATAAATTAATAAGACATAATATAATAAAAACTTAAACAATATAACAGACTAAACTGTTTGCTCTAAAAGAAGATAAGTTTGGGATTAAAAGTAAATAAAGAGGTGACATTTTGAATTAGCGGGTGAAGATTATTCCAACATTTAGTAGCCTGATATGTATATGTAAATATATATTACCAGCTTAAATTTCGATTTACTACACAGACGAAGACGCGGGTATCAACTAGTATTAAATAATCAATAAAACATTTAACGATCTACAAAACATGTTTAGAGAAAATTTAACAGATAACTAATTAATGCTAATTTCTTTGTCCGAACAATCGCATGCCAATTCGTGACGTCATACCAGTCAATAAGATTCCCTTTCCTTTTTACCCTCTAATATGCTCTCATTCTTTCCCGTATACATTATTACTCTACTATATAACTCGACAATGGACTTTCGCGATTTAAAATACATTCATTACTGTATTAATCTCATTTTGCTGTTCTTTAACGTGAAACCTAAATAATAAGACAAAAATATATTTAGCTGATGGAAATGACTTTAACACCAACCAAATTTACTTAAGCATAAATTAGTATAAACAGAACCATTTTAATGTAGCATATAAAGCAAGGTTTACCAAAAAAGTTTTTAGTAAAACACGTACCTAATTATAAATACAGTTATAATATGTAAAAACAAGTTTTAATGATTTTAACATTACCAAATAGAATCGTTTTAACTCTAATTTCTAATTTATTGTTGTAAATAGTCGTGTTTTTATATCGCAGACTTAACTGTTGTAACTTGGCGAAGCTCCATTTCAAGAGTCGTAATTATAAACGTCAGTTGATGCTATATCAATTAGTGCGTGCCAGATGCCTTTCCACAGAAAACCTGTTTCGGTCCTTTTTATCGCTGCATTTGAGCGCAATCTTTGTTTCTAAATAAACGCTGCATAACATTCTTATGGCTTGTGTTCAACTGATAAGTTTTTTTTTTATATGTTAATATTTATATTAATCAGTTCAATATTGTATGAACGATAAGGTTGAACCGACAATCGAAGTACATATTTTGTTTGTATTTATTTGCCTAGAAAAAAAAAGAGATGGGTTTATTGAAGCATTCGCCTACCTGCTAATTAGACAAAGAGCTCGCAATCGCCTCGCCCGCGTCAGTGACGACAACAAGGTACACAAACATGCACACAGAGACACATCCGATGATAAATGTCGTGTGTCGAGAGGCGAGAATCGGCGGGCAAACGCTGGGATTGCACGTCTATCTACGGACGGCTATCGACGTACACTGGGTTCAGTGGCTGGCGGCAATGTACGCGGCATTCGTTCGATGTTCGAACAACGGGCACGAGCGTCGAACAGCTGATGGAACGCGGGACGGCTGGTTTCACAGCTCACGCACACCTGTGTGGCGCACTCTCTCTTTCCCGCGCGCGGATCGCAGGCGCATCGTGCCCGACATTGCTGTGACGTTACCGTGGCAGTGTGGCACTTTTGTGGCATTACCGCACCAACTATGAACCTCGTGTGAACCGAACCACTCATGTGCCAGATAGATCTGAATTCTAAATCTATCGCTCTCGCTACCGATGATTACGGCATGCGGCTCTGTTATTACTTATTACGCTACTTTTTGTAATCGTTGCCGCCATAAATATAATGTTAAAAAGTCACCTATTAATTATTTAAATAAATATATTTCAAAGTAAAACTTCTTTAGGCGCGACATAAGAGTAACTTAAAATACTTTTCTATTGGAAATAACATTCAGTAAAATCTATAGTTGAATTTTGTTTCTATTTATCTTTATATAGTTATTATTATTTTACCGACATATAAAATATTTTTTACAAAGTAATTTTTTTTTTTATATTACTTACTAACTGTGCCTTAGGCTCCGTACGTGTTAACTATAAAATTACTGTTTATGAAGAAATCGTGTATTTTTAAAACGAGGAGGAAATTAAATTAACTTATTTATTACATTTGATGTAAATATGACTTTAAATAATACCCTTCATTTGATAAATACGTCTCCGTTGAATTTTTAAGGTCGGTCTAGATACAATTTGTGTTCATCTAATAATAATTATTACTATCCTGCATGTACGAATTTGAAGCTTTCTATTTATATTCATTTATAACTATACGTACGTTTATGAGACAATTATATGGATCGTTAAATTCACATTTCAACTAGAAATAATTTTCTGGAAAATGTTTGGAACATAAAAAAATCGCACCTTTATTAAACAGACAGTTATATCATTCAAAGGTTCAGCTAGGAATATATTTATTTTATTGATAATAACGACTAACCATTACAACATAATTCACAAATAATAATAATTAATAAACTAAAAAAAAGTTGACAGTCACGGGATTCCCGGCAAATATGAAAAATCTTAGTAAAAATTAAAAAAAAAAGTCACATGTGTCGTGAGAAGATGTTTATTTTATTACTATATGTATGGTGGTCGCGATCCCAACCAACCGCTTAAATACCGCTTTAAAAAAATAATCTCGATTCCACAACGCCAACGTTGGCCAAAGCTTCGCTACACCAACATCCGCCAACATTTGGTAAACAATCCGCCTGACCCGGCGCATTAGATGTTTCACATCAAAAATAAAACATAAATGTATAATTTAAAAAAAAATAAACAATAAATAAATATATAAATAAAACTGTATAAATAACTATTACTTATTTAAAAAAAATAATTTAAAAACAAGTTTTTATTCAATATTTCAATCGTACTAACTTTATGTTCGTATTATTCTCAGCAAACCCTTTTATTTGATACCCATGGGGGTGCATAAAAAGTAAATGGTCCGCTACCTTTGGGACCCATCTTGGATTTTGAATGACGTCATTTAGCTAACAATGCATTATCTATCATCCATACTAAACGTTTAAGCAAAATCTCAGCTAAACCTGTTGGGGATAACTGTTTTAAAATTCAGTTGTAAGATTTGACCCATACTGACAAGACAAGTTAAATAAAAGCTTTTAAACAAGCTAAATTATGAAAAAGGAAACAAAAATCCCGACTGCATAAAAAAAATCTTGACTTTAAAAAATA
This sequence comes from Saturnia japonica, assembly GCA_033032175.1. Classification (NCBI taxonomy): domain Eukaryota; kingdom Metazoa; phylum Arthropoda; class Insecta; order Lepidoptera; family Saturniidae; genus Saturnia; species Saturnia japonica. Next base: position 5,694,424 of record CM065317.1, read on the forward strand.
TATTTTTCTATTCGTGCTTTTTATTTGATTCCCAAGTGGTCATACTTAAATACTGTATAGCCTATGCCAATCCCACAATTAAGACGAATCAAACGACACCTCGTACGCTAAAATCCATCAAGCCGTTTACGCTACAGAGCGTGCCAAAGGAATAGACAAACATACGCTTGAAAAATATAACCCTCCTTTTTCGCAGTCGGGTAAAAAGACAATAAAACCCGCCAAATATACTTTTTATTTTTTATAATTTGACGTAGTACCTATGGTAGTATATGAAATTATTTTTATAACAGTATTTATGTACGTGATAATATGTTGAAATGGGAAAATAGATTTTGCAACGATCACAACTCGAAGTACCAGTCATAATAATTATAGTTAATAATGAAAATTAACAGTAAATAAATAACTTAATTATATACATAGTAAGTTAATTAAACAAAATTCAATTACTTCGTATATAACATTACGATAGTTATGAGATGTTATCTGGTAACCCCTTTGCTTTATAACCTTATAGGGCACTTGAGAAGAAATGATAAATAGTGGCACTAGACCAAAAATATATTTACCTATACCTTAAAATCTATATCTAGCATTGGTAATAATGTCTGGATGTAATTTCTCTGTACATCCACTGAAAATAATGATAACTTTAAATGATTTAAATAGATAATGTAATAAACAGTATTAAAAAAACAGTTTCTTGCTAGTTCTTCTCGATGACTGTGATATTTTCCGAATCGGTAGTAGCGTATTGCAAATGTAAATATTTTCGATTTTTAAAGTGAAAACTTCTTTAGCCGCGTTGAGCGATTTTTGGTAGTGGAAAAACTTATGGATTTGCGTGACCTTCGCGTCACCGATGACCTCGACATGCTCGTGACGTATTGCACTTGCGTAAGACTAGCGACGCGTAGTATAGCGGCCTATGTACAGTTATATGCATATATACACTAATACATTGTATATACTCGACTGTATCATATGCGTGTTTAACTTTTTGGATGGGTAAAATCTTGGTATTTGGTGTCGCCGACATGCTCTGCAATATTTCAGACTTTAATTGATTTAAAAATTGGAAATTGAGTTTTCACTTCTGTCGGCAGTCCTTATGACTGTTGAGTTTTTAATTTTTATATCGACTGCCTTGTTCCTATGTAAAAATTCACTATCATATTTTTTTGCCTGACTCCGAAAAAGGAGAGCTATGTTTTTCGAACATATGTATGTATGTCTATTTATTTGGTTTTCTGTTTCCTTTTTAATAATATAGCTTAAAAATTAAATCAAAGTACAATATGTTCACTGATGACTGAGTGTTGCGAAATTTTTTCAGTCTAGATGTTTTGGATAAATAATAGACACTAATACGTGATCGGTTGTGTTGTTTGAGAAGTTTTAAAAGTTTGAACTTTTTGCCGTGAGTATTGGATATTGAGAACCAATATTTAACTATGTAGTACATTAAATAATATTAGCGGTCGACCAATGATCGAAATTCGACCAGCAACTTTTTAATCATAGACTACTTTCTGTTTGACATTTGCAGTATGAACCTAAATAATGAATATCATATCACTTGCTGTCACTTTCATTGAGTGAAAATGTCAATATTTTGGGGGGTCTAAGTTCAATGGCACATGGTCGGTTTAGGATTCGCAGTATTAATTTATTTAAATATATTAGTAACAGATATTATAGATAAATTTTAGCTTTCTACACTCCTTCTCCATATATACGTTAACCATGCCAAATCTCACAGACTTCCGTCCGCGTAATTTTCGTAAGAAGGGGTACAAAGTTTTTGCTGCACGTATTAATATGTATAATGATTATACGCGATTTCGACTTTACATTGGTACAGCCAAAAGATGGTTACAACGTTTATAAACCCATGGTACATTTACAATTTTCGAACAGTATTTAGTATTTAATTTAGGTAAAAATTATAATTGTACAAACATTTTGAGAATAACTTAGGATTTATATAACACAAATTTCAATAATACACAAATTAATACCTATTACAAAATAATGCCCACTCAGTGTTCTCGAAAAGAAAAAATACGTACAAAATTTTAAGCTCTTAGTGGTTAATTGTATAAGTCGTTTTTTACTATAAATCTGTTTCAATAAGCCTACAGGTTAATAAATGTAATACAAAGATAATAAATCACATCACGCAATAAATTACATAATAACTTTATTATTTACATCCCACAATAAACATGTTAACAGGGCATAATTAGAAAATTAGTGATGTGCCCACCGTGCCTGGTCACTTGTCACTTCCCGACAGCTGGTGCCTGGTGGCAGCACTGTAGCACTTTGCAGTTAGCAGTCGGCGCGGCGACGCGACGTGCGCGATGTCATGTAGTGTCGCGACTCGGCAGTTGTTTGAAATTAAAAAAAAAACTGACCGCGACCATCCGCCGCTTCTTGCAGAGCCGCGCCGCCGCGGTCGAGTATCGCAAGGTTGGCGCGAACACGCCGTTGCGAGGTCATTGTACACAGAGATTTGTTGTCCTAAATACCTAAAGCCGATACAATTACGTTTTGTTTAGGGCGTTCAAGGAAAATAATATATGTACTTATAATTTTTGATTCTCGCATCGTTATTTTATGAATGGTTCTCTTACCTAATATAATTATTTGTATTCGCTGCATTAAAGCGTGTTCTTGACATATTTTTAAACAGATTTTGAGACCAGGCCAGCCTAATGTAATCAATGAAAAAGTTATTTTATAATAAAATTAATAATAATTCGCACCCCATACGCAAATATATACATATTAGACATTATGATATTTTACAATGTTATGATGTCATCCCATGACTTCATTGATATCATGAATGTTCCAATTACATTCATTGGACTAGATAACATTACCGCTTACTTACTTAAATATAAACTAACATTTTCCATTGATCTTGATCGATTTTGCTAAATTATCAACTTATATTTTTTTTTTTTTAATTTTTAAATGGCATTCAGTTGTCACCTTTATTACCCTACTTTTTCAGCTGTAAGTTTTCATTTTAATTATAAACTAAAATGTGAAATAAAATTTTGTGTGTAAGTATACTTTATAAAATAGAATCTATAATTTCCACCAGCCATGTTCACAATCTAAACAGAACTACAAATCTTATAAGTAGATATCTTAAATTATCTTAATTTTCAGAAGATCTTAACGTGTACGTAATATTAACGTGACTCGGTGTGACAATGCGATGATAGCTCTCAGTAAGCCTCTTCATTCGATGAAGAAAAAATGATACTATAGTATGGTAGTAAAATACTCTACGGCATTATCTGATTCTTAAATTCTAATCTTCTTAGTCTAAATCTAAATATGTATAAATCTTATTATATTAAGTGAGCAATTCTTGTGTATATATATATATGTAATTTTGGTTTCTCGGAAACGGCTCCAACGATTTCGATCAAACTTTGTATTTAGATTTTACATTCCAAGTTTACCTAGATAGGTGTTTTTCTTTTTTTTTATAAGACACCGACCACAGCTCGGTTGCCCAGATATTGAAAAGAAACTGTGCTAACTGAAACCACTAAAATTAGGCACACAGATATATAATATAATATGACGTAGAAATCCGCTAAGAACGGGTTTTTAAAAAATTCAACCGCTAAAGGAGTGTAACTGGGGTTAAACGTATCGGAAACGGCAGAAGAATGTCTGTTAGTCAGTTCTTTATTATTATTAAAGGTTCCTGATCTTAAGTGAAGTTGTGACCCACAATGATAGCACGCTAAGCCTAGTCGAAAACTGGCTCTCAAGTGCAGCTGCCGGAACACACCTATTGGTGCTTGGCGACAGATTATCAACTTGCGGGTGGTAGCTAGCCAGGCATTAGAAAAAGCCCTACGACAATGCTATAGTTTCATCACAGTGTTTTCTTTTACCGAAAGCACAGACTCATTGCAGAGATTCGAACTTACGGCGATCGACGCGGTGTCCGTATACGCCACCACTTAGCCATCACTTGCATAATGATAGAAAAGTTGTTATACAAGTGTGTTCCTGAAGCTGCATTTGAGAGTCATTCCTTCTCTGGGTTTTTTTGGTCAAGCGTTTCTTCAGACCGATAGATATTTATACAAATAAATAAAATTGAAGTGCCTGTTTATAATGTCCAAATAACAGTTTTTTACTAAATGCATATGAAAATATATACAGAACTTTCATCAAAAACAAATTTTAAAATTTTTAATTTGTCTGTCTGTCTGTTTGTTCCGGGTAATCTCCGAAACGGCTGGACCGATTTTGACGACACTTTCACTGGCAGATAGCTGATGTCATATATTTCGTGGCGCTTAAATTACTTACGCTGAGTAAATAATATATCAAATGTATGTTGTACATAGTTGTGGATCTTATAAAGACCTACAAAAAGCCAATGAGTGCATAATTATGTACATCTTCTAAGGATCACCCACAATAAGCATTTTTATCTTTAAATTAACCGGGAGCGGAGTAACAAAATTCGCGTGTGGGCCGGATGGACGATATTCAGTAGTAAACGCGAGCGCATTCAAAGAAAAGAAGTCGATGTACAAGAATTGAAGTCTAGAAATTATATTCCGTATAAGTTAGATTAGACTAAAGTACAAGTATTCAATGAACACCTGCTAGCAGCCGAAGCAAGGTAGCATCTGTTCAGATATCTTTACCACCTGCTGTCTCGACATGCCACTAAAGTTAACCCGAGTCGTATCAATAAAAAAGCAAACATGAGGAAATGCATTAATTTTGTTTTATAGTGTCACAGTATTTATTTATATTTGTTTCTATTATCAACTTTACTTTCAGCTGTTAAAAGAGGGCTTACTATCGAGAAACCTTTTGATGACAATGGTTTTTGTACTCAATATCTAGTGGGAATATGATTCAAATTCTTTAATTTTAGATATATCAAAATATGACATCTAGCAATATAAATGTATTTAATGACAACCATCTTTATAACTAAAAGAAGTTTAATTTGAAACTCATTTTCTTGGAAGTATACACATCCCGTCGTCACTTTCAACATAGATTCCAATTAATCATATAAATTTATTTTGTTATTTATACATATATTTTATTATATAATTACATCATTAATTTGGTTTTGAAAAAACAAAGAATTGTGGTACATATTAGGATCCCCTCCCGAACCCTCTCCGCGGTCTCCTTCTGCGAGGCAACGTCCTCGCAGAAGGAGACCATCGCATTCCGTGACCCCTCACGCGGAGCACCCAGTCGTAGCCCATGTTCCACAGGAGCGGCCCTAACACCGACCCCTGTGGAACACCACACCCGACATGGTGCCGGACCAAAACCCCCTGGCCGTCCTCGAAGACGACCTCCCTGTCATTGAGGTAGTTCTCCAACAGCCACCGCAGGTACGAGGATACTCCGAAAAACCGGAGCGCCTCCCGAATGAAAATGAACATGAATACCTCAACTCTCAGTTATTGTTTTTAACTCTTCTACAACATCAGTACTACACTATTTTCTATAAATTTCTTATTAATTTAAACAAAATAAAGGTGTCTTTGCTTATCCCCGTTGAAATTGTGTATTAAACACCTGTAATAAAACAATAATAAATTTACAAGTATAGAAGAATAATTTCGAAGATATGCAAATGAAACAATTTGAATAATGCTCAAACATATTTACATAACAATAAATACGTTGCGTGTGACGTAGTACGCAAATGTAGAAATAGTGAGAGTGGTGACAGTTGTTGTGATACAACGATTGGCATTTGCGGATCCGTGACCTCAAAACGAAAATGTAATCAAATTTTGATAGAACATTACAAACCTAAATAATATCTTTTATTTTATTTTGGTACCTACTCTCATCGTGGAATTCTAACTTTACATTTTTACTTTACTTTTACATTTTTAAACAAGTCTAGGTTAGGTAATATTAGGCCATATGAAATTGGCTTTTTGTTGAACTGGCCACTTTGATCTCAAATATCTGACCTTTGGTCAGGAATTCTATATTAAAATTCATTTCAAATTTAGGCTTGTATTTACGAATTTAGTTTTTCATTTGTTTTCGCACCATTTAATTTTTCTTTGACATCGTTCTTGTTGCGGACAGCGAGCGGGGCGAGCGAATAACGATAGTCTAATAGTATAAAATGAACAAGTAAATGAAATAATACGTGTTAGGAATAAGGTTTATAAATACGTGTTAGGAATAGATATAATAATATGAACTGAATATGTGTGAATATGTGTATTTTAAAACGATTAGAATAAGAATATAGCTAGTTGTAAGTTTAAATGTATAAATTTCACTAGTTGTAAGGATGAACCATGCCAGACTCGGAACATCTGGCATAGTGACTCATGGTACTGCCGAGAGCGCGCACACAGGGCGTGCGCGCTCATTGGCTGAGCGACGCCCCGCACGGAACCCATCGCACTACCGGTTGCGAGGCAAAGGGCGAGGTTAAATATAGCGGAGAGGGCGGCAGTAATGCCACCGCCGCGACCTCCCTCTCCCGCGGCAACTCAAGCCTAGGTCCGTTCCTCGGGGTGAAACCCTTGAGTCTGGCAGCCGCCCGCGCGATACAAGTGACACTTTACGTGCAACACTTAGCTACCCGCATACAAACATCACGTACACACATATGTACATACGTGCACACCTCACAGGTACATAGGTTCTGTAAGGAACCTTTTTTTTTCTTTTTTGCACTAGTTAGTGTAGAACATATTTCAGATTACTAAATACACGTACACATGTTCCTTCCTTCCTCCCAGGAGGAAGGAACATGTATATCTGTATATGTTAGTTTAGCTCGATTTTACGGATAGGGTATTAGACAGATCGCGACTTCATTGCAATCGCGGCAACAGCCCAAGCCGAGCGCTGGTTGCCCACGCTTACGCGGCTGAGTGTCTTAAGCGCTCGCCCCCAAGGCCGGTAAAGTTGTAAAAGCCGCAGCGGCTCTGTTTTCGGATAGGGCCCCTAAGGCTAACAGCAAGGTCAGAAAAAAAAAAAAAAAAAAAAAAAAAGCAGTAATGCGATCAGTTCGAGAAACACCACAACACCAGCAACAGCAAGCAGCGAATCTACAAGCAAACTACAGTCAAGAACGTTATTAAGAAGCCACATTGTTACTACGAACTACTGTAACTTTGTAAGAAACAAGAATAAAACAAGCGCTATTAATTTAGCACACATTAAAATATTGTGAACGTCCTTTTATTCACAATAGTTCTTTTCACAAAATGAAAAACTTAAAATATCACGTTATTTACGAATATGAGTTCCACCTTGATATCAGCGCTGCAGAAACAGCTCGAAGGATTAATGATGTATATAGGGAAGCTACTGTAAAAGAAGGTGCGGTGCCTTTTCGGTTCCATCGTTTTCGATATGGAAATTTTGACTTTCGAAACAAACCCTGTGGGCGGCCGGAGACCGTAGTTGATAATAAAGAGTTAAAGGTGATCATGGAAGCGTATCCATCGCAAACTACGTCAGAGTTAGCCGCAGGCTTCGGTGTGAATGATAAAACAATTTTAACTCACTTGAAACGAATTGTGTGAATGATAAAACAAAAAATTCAAAACCGATGAGGCTGTCCAATCCGCCTTCAATGATTTTATTGATTCTCATTCCCACCATTTTTTCAGTAATGGAATCAATCGACTACGTATAAAATGGCGAAACTGCATAGATAATATTGGTACATATTTCGATTGATTAAATGTATAATTTCATTTAAAAAATTTCGTTTCACTTATTCCATATATAACGCCCATTTCATTTTATGTAAGGACCTATAATATTGATGGGTAACGGGCACCGGGCTTGATTCAGAAGAGGAATTTTACAAGTTGAGCATTTTCAGCACCCACGTGCATACTACTTCTACTTATATGGTTAATCCGAACCTGGCTAGATTCGTTTAAACCAACTACTAAAGTTTTGTATAAAGCGTCCCTTCCACGAACGAGTTTATCGTGGGTATATTATTGTCTTGCCATTTCATTCTATAACAACTCCATGAACGTATCTCCACACGGTGATATTATCGCGGCGATCTGACGAGTGACATTGACCAGGAAAACGCCAACGACTCGCTGCGCCTCCGCTGCGAGACGCGAACTACTCATAGCGCACTCACCACGAAACAGCACTATTCACATTTCTGATTTAACTCTTGCCTGTCATCAAATTGAGCTTCCTTCGGACAAAACAACTTGTCGTGGACACGCAGCAAGCAAGCCGTGTGAACTCCCACGTCACGAGAGGCGGCAATACGAAGGAGGAAGAATATTCGTCTCGTGGAGATCACCCGACGATAAACTCGCTCGTAGGGTTGGCGCCACTACGTAAAAATGTTTTAGGTTTAGTTGATATAGTTAAAGTTTTTTTTTATTATATTAGACAAAAATAGTGCACTAGCCTTAAGAGGAAATGCCGAAATGCGATCGGCAATACATTCGAAGAATAGGTTTTAACAGATATCTATTGCTGTCGCGTTGTGCCTAAACGACCGAATAGAACGCGAGAGAGATAACTGCAAATGGGACTGATTATAACGACAATATGTTTTTTTTAACAAAATCAAAACCGGCTCCCAGATATTCTATTATGAAAAAATGCATTTAAAAAAAATCACGTTGTTTATTTACTGCAATTTATTTTAAAATATCCTATTTTAAACTCATTTTTACATTCTTACGAAGTTATACGTCTGCCACATAATTTATTAAGACAATATTATACAATTATTGTTATTTTTGGAGTCAATGCCAGCCAAGGTTAACAAACGTGTAGCGAAGTAGTGTAAATATACAATTAATTTAATTTAATTTCAAGTTAAATGCAAATTAAGCATGTCTTTAACAGTTGTGTCCTATATCTAAATTTTCGATGCGCTTGTGTTCTCTAATTGTACCTATTCTATTAAGGTTTCGCTGTAAGTCCCAGTTTTCTTTATTTTTCGTAAATAGGTTTTTTTAATAATTAAAGTGTCACACTTTAGGTAGTTGTCTTCATTTGTAAATATGTTTTATTAGATATTACTACATTATTAATTAACGTAACTTTAAACATATTTTCTTTATTTTAGAATATTTCCCATAATTTCTTAAAAAACTTGGCGGGCACCAACTCCAAAAATAACAATAATTGTATATTATTGTCCTAATAAATTATGTGGCAGACGCATAGTTCGTAAGAATATAAAATTGAGTAAAAAAAAGGATATTGTTAAGTAAATTGCAGTACATAAATAAATAATGTATTTATTTGAAATGTTTTTTTAATTTTTTAATAGTAGAATATTTTGGAGTTGGTTTTGTTTTTGTTAAAAAAAATCTACATTTTTAGTGAAACTTGCGTTCCATAAGTAAGCGGCTTATTGAAAACGAATATCGTTAGATCTATTAAACAGGCTGCCTATAATGACAGTAAACGACCAGGCAATGTAATTCCTAAAGAAATCAACAAACGTGGTGGTTTTCTATCACCGATAAAAATTGGCGTGGAATCCTGAGTGATGTTAAGATTTCCGGCTCTAAAGGAACTAGTGAATGAAGCTATGGGCAAAAAAAAAATCAAAGCAATCATGAGGATGCCGACAGAAGTGAAAACTTAAAACTATAAAAAATTTCCTAAACTTCAAATGATAATAGAAGTAAATAAAAGTAACTATTATTAATTTAATTAAGAAAATACAAATATAATTTGAAATAGAAATACTGACTTTTTTTTTATGTATTTGTGTAACAGAAAATATTTTTTTATAATCGTTAACACGTCACGTGACTATGTCGATGACGATTTACTCCATAACCAAACCTTCTTTAAAAAGTTTTCACTTCGAAAAATGAAATGGCCGGCCCTAAGAAGAGATCAACTGGAGGATGAGGAGCTACCGGAAGAATCTCAAGTCCGGTGAAGCTGTAAAAGCCGCAGCGGCTCTGTTTTTGGATAAGGCCCCTATAAGGCTAACAGTGTAATCAGTTAAAAAAAAAACTACCGGAAGTCGTGTACGTAAAATATGATGACGAACCAATCTGTCTCGAGCTAAAATGTAGTAATTGGTGCAGTAAAGCTTCGAAAACTTAATTTTGTCAGATTTGGACGCCAACAAATTAACAAAAAGATCACACGACGATAGATACCTAGTTAATGGAAATAACGGGCTACGAAATCTGTCTTCTGATAATCAAGGCCACACGATATACGCCTCGGATATACGAATATTATTGTGAATAAAAGGACGTCCACAATATTTTAATGTGTGCTAAATTAATAGCGCTTGTTTTATTCTTGTTTCTTACAAAGTTACAGTAGTTCGTAGTAACAATGTGGTTTCTTAATAACGTTCTTGACTGTAGTTTGCTTGTAGATTCGCTGCTTGCTGTTGCTGGTGTTGTGGTGTTTCTCGAACTGATCGCAGTACTGCCGCCCTCTCCGCTATATTTACCTCGCCCTTTGCCTCGCAACCGGTAGTGCGATGGATTCCGTGCGGGGCGTCGCTCAGCCAATGAGCGCGCACGCCCTGTGTGCGCGCTCTCGGCAGTACCATGAGTCACCATGCCAGATGTTCCGAGTCTGGCATGGTTCATCCTTACAACTAGTGAAATTACAACTAGCTATATTCTTATTCTAATCGTTTTAAAATACACATATTCACACATATTCAGTTCATATTATTATATCTATTCCTAACACGTATTTATAAACCTTATTCCTAACACGTATTATTTCATTTATTTGTTCATTTTATACTATTAGACTATCGTTATTCGCTCGCCCCGCTCGCTGTCCGCAACAGTTCTCCCCCCGGCGTAGCCTGCGCAGCCTCACTCTCCTCTCAGGACGGCGAGCTTCGTCGTTGGGCGCCGGAACACACCGCTCCTCGTCTTCACGTCGGCGCTCCGCACTCCTCCATCTGGTCCGGTGTAGGTTCTCGTGACGATTCCGCGTGGCCAGGTGTTGCGCGGCAAGGCGGAGTCGACAACCACGACCAAGTCCCCGACGTTAAGAGGGCGCGTGCTGTCGGCTGAGTTCCCGCGTGGCACCAGTGTAGGGAGGTACTCCTTAACCCAGCGCCGCCAGAAATGATCGGCGAGCGCCTGGGTTGCTCGCCAGGTACGCCTGTCCGCCGTGTCGCAGGTCCCCGTCGTAGGCATACCCGTCGAACTCCCAAGCAGAAAATGGTTGGGAGTGATCGCCTCTGGGTCCCGCGGGTCGACGCTCACGTGCGTTAGAGGCCGCGCGTTAATCGAATGCTCGGCCTCCGCGAGCACGGTTTGGAGCACCTCTTCTTTAGGCGCGCCGGGCGGGATGTAGCGCCACTCGACGCTGTGCCGTAGCCCCTCCCCCCGTAGCGCAGGTGCCCATTCGGCGTAGGCGGCGCGTAGCTCGGTGTCCACCCCACGGAAATTGGTCGCGTTATCGCTGTGGCTGAGTAAGCCGAGCGGGTCATAGATTGACATAACCGCACTCAGAGCTTCTCGCTTTGTAGGTGCCCGCTTGCGTGCGCGTATATCGGCTGGTACCCGATGCATGGACGTGTTAAACCCTAGTTCATCCGTAGCTGCATTCCAGTATAGGCCCAGGATCTTTTCTTGTTCATGCTCGCCAAGTTGTGCGGGCGATCGTGCGCGTAGCTCGTCCGGTGTTCCACTGAGTACGCTCGCTCGGTTGCTGCTCCATCCGCGTAACGTAAAGCCGGCTACTGCGTGGACTTCTTGTATTTCCCTTATAGTGTGGATAGCTGTTTCTTCATCGTCGTAGCTATCCACCAGGTCATCCATGTAGTGGCTCTGCGTTATTGCCTTGAACGCGTCTGGATGCGTTCGTGCATGCTTTTCAGCGTTGCGGTCGCGTACACTGTGTGCTATGAACGGTGAGCTTGCTGCGCCGAATATCAACGATCTCATTTTATATTTCTGTGGCGGCTTGTTCCGGTCGTTGCCTCGCCACAGAAATTGTCGTGCCGGCTGGTCCGCTTCGCGTATTCGTATTCTCAGAAACATTTCCTCTATATCATAGCACACCTGCTTCACTTTCAAATTGCGCAAATGAGCGTGTTGGAGTGTGCTTAGAGACACTGTTTGTTCGCGCAGTCGGAGTCCTTTTATCGTTCGAGCTCGGAACTCGCGCTTCTTGTTGCCGCCCGGTTCGTACAACTTCGCTTGTACAATTTGGCTATTCGTGTACTCTTTGCCCATATTGACGCCTTGTAGTTGCAGTGGATGTGACGGTCCATGTGCTCCGATGTCCTTGGCCAAGTCCTCGTCGATTAGCGATATAGTCGAGCCCTCGTCCAACAGAGCGTACGTGTTCACCTCTCCTTTGGGGCCCGATATAGTCACCGGACAGATTTTTAGTATAATCTGTCTCGGTTCTATAGTTGTTGCGACAGCCATTACCGTCTCGCTCGTTGACGGTGTCACGTTGTTCTGAGCTTGCTCTTCGCTATCGCTTGGTCTGTCGTTGTGAAGCGACGAGTGATGCGGACGACGACAGGAGTTAATACCGCACGGCTTTCCTTTGCAGTACACACGACGATGGCGTTTGTCAATACATTTGAAACAGACGCCTTTGCTCTTCATTAGCTCCCACTGTTGCTCGACGTTCAGTGCCTTGTATTGCGGGCACCGAGACAACGGATGGGGCTTATCGCAGCTAGGACACAGATGTTCGGTTTCTGTGTCCACCGTAGCAAAGACGTTCTGTCTCTTTCTGGCGGCGACTTGCGGTGCGGCAGGCTTCAATACTTCGCGTCTAGAGGTCGCTGTCGAAGCGGTGGCGGGCGCATATGTGTGTTTTAAAGCACGGCTCGCTTCACGCATTAGGAAGCGTGATAATACAACGACCTCTGGATCCGTTGTTCCCTCGTTCTCTTCCGCATAGTCGCACCACCGGGACTTCAGGTGTGGGCTAAGTTTTTCTAATACTTCCCGAGCCAGCATCGGGTTGTACAGGTAGCTCCGCTTGTCGAGATTTAGTAAAACACAGACTATGTTTTGTAGTTTTACTGCGAACGCGTTCAGTTCGCTTGCGGTAGCTCCCGGTCGCGGTAATTTCCGCATATCATCCAGCGCCTTGTCTATAATTACTTCCGGCCTGCCAAAACATTGTTCCAGTGTCCGCATGATTTCATCTGGATTGTTCGCGGTGTGTAGTAGCGCTGCCACTGCGTCGCGGGCGTCCCCACGCAGGCTGTTACGTAGGCGCGCTATATTTTCTATCGGCGAGAAACGATACAGCTGCGTAGAGTCCCTCATAGCTGCTTTGAATGGCAGCCACTCGTTGATCGCTCCAGTGAATACAGGTAAGTCGGCAGCTTGGCGTGGCGGTGGATGAGTATGCGTCATCTTTTCTAGTATCGCGGCGAGCTGTTTAATATCACTGCTCGATTGCGACGGTGATTGCGAACGGGCACGTCGTTCAGGCCTGCGTTCGTCTTGTTGCCGCGCGTCGTTACGGGTACACGGTAATTGCTCCCCCCGTGTAGCTTCGGGCTGTGAGCGGAGCCAGTCATCCACTCGGTGAATACGTTCATCTGGCTCCTCGTTCGTTTGCTCACGTACGTCCTCTGCTTCATCCCGTATCGACGTTAACTCCACGGCGAGGCGTTTCTTTATTAATTCCGCCTCCATACGGAGTTCTTCACGGCGAATTGCGGCTAGTTTCTCTTCCGCTTGTAGCTCGGCGAGGCGTGATCGCATAGTCGCACTCGTCGTCGATCTGTGTGAGCGTGGCGGGGAAACGTGGCCTGTTCTGACGTCAGTGCGAGTAACAGGTACAGAGGGTGTTCCCTCCGGGCGGGGTGTGCCCTCAGCCCTCTGTGTGTCTGGCGATAGCGGCGATTCTTCGAATACTCGGACTGTGTTATTTCTGTTTTGTGATTCCATTGCGTCTCCCTGGCTTCTCGTAACAACCATTGATCTGGGTATGCCGTTCGTGGATACAGATGTCTTGATAACACGTCGTTTCTTCTTCAAGCGTTGTTGTAGATCGGCGAAATGTTCTGTTCTTTTTTCTTCCGATCCGGCTTCCGAAGGACCAGATAATATTGTGAATAAAAGGACGTCCACAATATTTTAATGTGTGCTAAATTAATAGCGCTTGTTTTATTCTTGTTTCTTACAAAGTTACAGTAGTTCGTAGTAACAATGTGGTTTCTTAATAACGTTCTTGACTGTAGTTTGCTTGTAGATTCGCTGCTTGCTGTTGCTGGTGTTGTGGTGTTTCTCGAACTGATCGCAGTACTGCCGCCCTCTCCGCTATATTTACCTCGCCCTTTTCCTCGCAACCGGTAGTGCGATGGATTCCGTGCGGGGCGTCGCTCAGCCAATGAGCGCGCACGCCCTGTGTGCGCGCTCTCGGCAGTACCATGAGTCACCATGCCAGATGTTCCGAGTCTGGCATGGTTCATCCTTACAACTAGTGAAATTTATACATTTAAACTTACAACTAGCTATATTCTTATTCTAATCGTTTTAAAATACACATATTCACACATATTCAGTTCATATTATTATATCTATTCCTAACACGTATTTATAAACCTTATTCCTAACACGTATTATTTCATTTATTTGTTCATTTTATACTATTAGACTATCGTTATTCGCTCGCCCCGCTCGCTGTCCGCAACAAATATTATCATTAAAATCACTTTTAAGTAGATTGCATCTCATGACTATTCCATTTAACCCAGACACAGCAAGGTTACATTGTTTTATTACTAAGTTTCGGTGCCTTTTTCGAATACTACCAAGGTGGCAAACAAGCATACAGCTCACGTGATGGTAAGTGGATACCGTAGCTTATGGACGCATAAGTAATACCATAGGTATCACTAGTGCGTTGCCGACCTTGAACCCGCTACCCCAAAGAGCTCTGGAAACCCCACTGACCACAGGAACACAACACTAGGTTATTTGGCTGTAATATTCTGTAGGGTGAAGCTATTCCACTATTCGAGCTGTTCCAAGTTGAAAGAAATCTTCTAAGCAATTTCGGTGTGCTTTTTTTAATACCACGATGATGGCAAACAAGCATATGGACCGTCTGATGGCAAGTGGTCACCGCAGCAGGTATATCATCGAAATCCAATGAAATTAAAATAGGACCAGCTTGAGAATATCCCCTTGCCAACAAAAAAATAATTTTCCAAATCGGTTTATAAATGACGGAGATAATATATGAGCTAACAAACATTAAAAATATTTATAAAACCGAATTGATAACCGCCTCCTTTTTTGAAGTCCGTTAAATACAGACGAAATCATAATTTTATCCTGCCATGTTCTTTTCTACAAATTGAACGGATTTTAATATTTTCTTTCAAGAAAAGAAGAAGAAGATAAGAAGGACATCATGCTTTTGTTATACTTTTGTCAAATTTGTTTTTTTTTTCCTTTTTCAAGTGTGCATGGCAAATTTTTTTTTAATAACTTATTCGGGTATTACTATACAATCAGTTGAAAAAATGTTTCCAACCCTATCTGCAATGCGTCAAGTACAAAATTATATAGTGACCTTAATTAACGAAAATTTCTTACAATTATATACATAATTGTAAGAATTATATAATTATAAAAAATACAATTATGTAATTATACAATACACCATCCCGAATTAAAATGGATATTTAATTCAGAGATTGTCGGAATACTTTTACTGGAACTCAATAAGAAATTACAGCGATTAGACGCAGAACCGTTTGTTAGATATCGAGATAAATTTCTAATAAACATTTTAAAGATAAATATTTAGCGAGCCTACCAAGATTTTAAAGGGATATTTCAATTATCGCACCTGAATCTTGAAGGTCTGATAAAAGGCGAAATCAAATGGGGATCTATTACTTGTCTCAAGGGTAGAAATTCCTTCAATGTAGCTATACAACCTTTTGACCTGATGTTATTACATTTCTAGTCGCTTTTTTGCAGACCTTTAATCTTTAGCAAGGAGAGATTTTTGTCGCAGCTTGTTATATTCATTAACTAGCAACCCGCCCGTCTTCACACGGGTAGCAGAGCTAAATGCTATGCTACATTTTTATGTCGTAACGTCGTATATACCTGCTCCTTCAAGCAGGTCTTCATAATTGTATGTATTAATCTCAGAAGGTCAGAAGATAGACATATAGCATTGTTACAGTTTTAATAGGTATAACTATAATATATACAACATATAATATAGCATGATATGATGATACGCTGTATATGATGCGTGATATGTGATGCGACTAAATAACATTCAACGAAATTTTCAGTTTTTAAACTACTTTGTTTCAACTTTCACTTATCATAATACTTACTAATAAGGGTTCACACATAGATTATTATTAGCTGTAGCTCGTGCTAGCAACGCGGACATCAATTATTAATCTATGGCTTCACAGTTACTGATTTGCTAGTAAACTCTTTAATAAAACATGTGTTAGGTAAGAGGAATTTCGTGTAGCGTTTATTCCTCAGTAATGGTTCTATGGCAAATATTTTTAAACCATACAATCTTTATCTACCACTGCAATTTTAATTCCCGGTGAAGTTTTAAAAGCCGTCTGAGGCTGCAGAGCCCTCATGGCTAATAGTATAATCAGTTCAAAAAAATAAAACTGCTGTTTTTATAAAAAAAAAAATTCATAAATTAATTATTATAAGAAATAGGAGCCTTTTGATATGTCCAAGATATACCGCCGTTATCAGCCAAAATAAAGTCACAGCAAGTTTGTAGAATACTAGCTGTGTACGCGATTTCGCTCGCGGAGACTCCAGAATGCCGTCGATCGGGCACGCGCGCGATTCGTGGTACCCCCGCTCTCGGTTATATGCTTATTGTGGGTTATCTTAGAAGATAAACATATATTCACGCTAACTTTTTTGTAGCTCTTAATATCTACAATTATGTAGTACATTATTTTTTTATATCTCCTATGGTTTACATGGCGTACGCCATTTAGCGTTCGAATTGATTCATCATGACCAGTTTTTTTTATTTCCGCGGAACCCTAATTCTTTTCCTAAAATAAACGTTTCTAAGTTACTCCTTAAAACATCAGCTATATGCCAGTCAAAGTCTCGTGAAAATCGGTCCAATCGTTTCGGAGATTACCCGGAACACACAGACAGACAAAAAAATTTAAAAATTGTGTTTTGTTTTATGTAGGTACCGTATATACATACTTTCATATGCATTTAGTAAAAAGCTGTTATTTTGACTTTACAAATAGACACTTCAATTTTATTAATTGTATAGATTTCTAGTGCTTGTTCGGTTATCAACTTATCATCCTCAAATTGAAAATTTGTGCCTGTAGGATTTTTTATTTTGCAACCCATTTTTAGACATCACAAAATATTGTATCACTTTGTGACTTCATAAGTGAATTTCTTATGAAACTCTAGTTTAAAAGGCAATAAAAGTGTGAAGGTAAACTTTTACTCGTGTTGTTCAAATAAGACCTTAATGTGACATGAATGAAATTTAAATTCAAACAGCAGTTTAAAACATTGCCCTACTGAGGAGAACTTAGAGGTAATCATAATCGTATATCTTCCACGTGGGAGTGCTAACTTGATCTAAAACATAAAGATTTTTATCTGTCAAGCAGTTAAGGATTACCTTGTGTATAAACCATTTGTTTTGTTTCATAAATAAATTTTAAAAAAAAACCTTTTATTTCATGTATTAATCTTTTTAACATTTGTTATTTAATATTTTTAAATGTAGTTAATATCCTTTTCACCTGTTTTGATTAATAGGTTAAGCCTAGTGGAAGTCAGGCTCTAAGTGTAGCTGCCGAAACACACCTAACCTAACATAAGTGTGGTAGCTAACCAGGCGTGTATTAAAAAAACCCTACCACCATTCTATGGTTTCATCACGGTTTTTTCCTTCATTAAAAACTCAGGCTCTTTGCACGGACTCGAACTCACGTCGGAGTAAATTGTTAAAATGTAATTAATTTAATTTGAATTAATTTAATTTTTATAAAATTATTTCATTATAATAATAAATAAAAATAAAAACTGCTTGCATGAACCCCTCAAGTGAAGGCATCCTCCAGAGAACTCCAGGGGTCTCGGCCGTTAGCTTTTATCAACCAGTTCTGGCCTGCGACTTGTCTGATGTCGTCTGCCCATCTAGTCACAAGGCTTCCTCTTTTTCAAGTGCTTGTTTTGTGCTATACAGTGATGATAATACAATTTTAAAAATATATAAGGGTGGTCCTTATTTCTGTTTATTTTTAACCGACTTCCAAACAAATGTATAAAATTGTATAGGTGTATGTATGTTTGTTCACGCATTTCTCTGAAACCATTTCTTTTTTATTAGCTTACATTTACTTCAACTTAGGGAACAATGTAACTTTCATCAAAATCGGTTCAATAGATTTCAAGACATGGACTAATACGTGTAACGGCCTGGTTTATTAATACGAGCTACGGGTGTGGTGTCAAAGGGAAAATAATTTAAAACCTTGGTTAAATTTCATGTATTGCAAACAAATGTTTAAGTTTGTTCTTAAAACTAAAAATGTAAAAATTACGAATTAGATATGTCATAAAAAAATTTCTTCATCGATTTCATAAAGAATTAAGTCAAAATAATGAAATCATATTGTTATATTTACACGAAATTATCAACAAAACGAAATTTAAAGTAGGTATGAAAAAACTTAGGGGTCTATAATTTTTTTTAACATTAGGTCTGCAAGTCTGCATAGTGCTCGAATTAAATAAGTTTTAAGTCTGTATCTTAATCTTAACCTGTGTCTCTTTACAATTTAACTTTCCTATCGAAATAACATTAGGCTTTGAATAAGAAATTTTTGAATCCTGTCAAAATAATTGTTTAATAAGGTCAGAAACTAGAGACTTAAAATGTTTGAGAATATTTTTATTTATTTATTTCAAAATCTCTCAAAGAATCATAAAAATTTAAAATTGACAAGATAAGTACCATCATTGTATATATATCTACACTGTATAGGTAGGTGATAGATCGAATGCACGGTAACAGCCCGAGCCGAAATTGGCAAAACTGTGATGCCCACGCTTTGTTTCCAATTCATTTGTACTGTCTTCTGGTTTGCCAGAAAGCCTGGTGACGCTGTCAAGGTCAACCAGGCCAAAAGTAAGTTCGAAAAGAAAGGATAGCACAGCTCTTCAATTGTTCCAAATGTCCATAAGTCTGGAAGTGCAGTTTCATTTTTTCCCAAAATCAAAGGCTCTCGGTTGGCTTTCTGCTGTGGGGATTATCTCTCCAACTTTCGTTTTTACTAAGGTGTTCAGAAATAGATACACTAATTTACTTATAACAATAACAAATCTTATAAATCGTACTTTAATATTAAGCAGTCCCACAATATTCTTTCTTGATTAATCAAAAAAATTTAAAAAAATGTAAAAATAAAATGCTACTTTATTCCTATTACCCTTGACCACAGCCTCATTTAATGTTGTGTTGGTGGAACGAAGATCTCGAGAAGAAGGGACGGGGAATCGCTTCCAAGTTAATTGTTTCCATACGTGAATTGTCAAATTTTCAAGTTAACTTGAAAAGACCCAGATTTATTTTTTAAAATAGGTCTTTAAAATGACTGCACTATACTTCGGTCGTCACTGTCATGCTAGCATGAAGCCTCTCGGCAACCGGATAAAATATACACTGGCATCATTAGCTCAATGGTCGTAAGCGCGACTGCTACACTCGAGGTCCTGGGTTCGATTCTCAGGTCGAGCAAAGTGATGAGTGGTTTTTGTATAAAAATCTCAGTAGCAGCTCCGAATTTGGCTTTGTGCCCGATTAATGGCAATAGGTTCGTCCCCTATCACATGGGACCTAAAAACATACTCGGCGAACTGTGGGTGTATTTTAGTCTATCTCTGCCTAACCCTTCGGAGAAAAGTATGTGAATAGTGGTCGCGACCCAGTGGTCCCTACCACCCCGTTAAAATACTAGATATACACTGAACTCGGAACGCGACATGCCTATGTGTACTATTATGACGGGTCTTAAACCTCGTGTATGGTGGTCGCGGTCCACTCCGACACAATTGTCGTGTCCTACTCAATGACATTTAATAAATAGAAGCATTATACTCACACTAAAAGCAATTTGAAAACGATACAAATTTTGTTATCAGTATGTTGAAACAAAAGAGATAGGAAATCAAAGCGTAAGGCGGGAACTCTATTGTCAAAAAATAATAAAATTTCTTCTCTCTTACGCCGGTATCAATTCGAAAGTGAACTGAGGGCAATTGCCCATCATTGACGATGGCTAAAGATCATCAATGCCATATCTACTTATAAAATAAAATACGTCCTACCCAACAAAATGTATTACCAACATACCTAGGATTCATTAGAAACATATTTTCATTTATTGAAAGCCTAGGCTAGGTACTAAATAACCATTATTTAGTATATTATTAATATAAAATCAACCTTTGCAGCGTCAACAGCCGAGAATGTTTTTACTCATTGCATTAACAAAAATATCCGTGAAAGGTGCCAGGTAGTTCCAACTCTAACAATGACTACCTTAGAGCTCGGACAGGTATTATAATTAAGTACCCTTCCGTGGCACGAGTCACTTGCACGCTACGAGCGACTTGGAACAGTGATTTACTGCTACCATCACGCCAGACACCTTGCTAGGTAGGTAGAGATTTTTTTCCCTTTACTAACTTTATTAACGTAAGTTAGTTATGTCTGAGCAATAGAGCTATATTATTTACTTTACTTCATTCTAACACACTTCGGTCAATGGGCCACAACTAAAAAGTACAAAAATACTCTTTCGCATGATCTATCATCATTCGCATTTTCGCAAGCCAAGATTAAAAAGTAAAGGCGGTTAAGTCCAGCTTACCACCAGCCCGTCATCTTTTATGTTTCGAAATAGCGAAACTGAAATATGTGTTCTAGTCTGTTGGTATATTGTCAATGACATTTTACGATCGATGTAACCCTATTCGACATAATATTTTATACCAAAAGTCCATGTGTAAATTTTAATATTTTATAATTATAACAATAATCATGTTTTAACATATTTATGTTAAAACCAATGGAAAAATAGCGAAAAAATTTTAAATAATGTAAAGATATGTACATCATACATACCACAAATCAGCCACTTCTAAAGTAGGTTTCGCAGAACCCAAGGGTTTCGTGGAAAAGTCTCCATACTTATTTAAATTTAGAGAAAGAGTCCCATAAAATAGGAGATTTTTTAAATATTTTATAGGTACACGCTTGACCTCTATTTCATCGAATGGTAAGTGAATATAAAGCCGGTGATGAATTGCGCTTACCTATCTATATGCCTGATAAGTGATAACTCTTTGCTTGAAGATTCTCAAGTTATAGACGGGCTAGAGGACAGAACCCGGTAGTGAATTCCACTCCTTAGCTGTTCGCATATTGAAAACGCTGACGTACGTTTCATAGCTTTAAAATTTTAGAAACCATTGTCCTTACACTTCGAATCATAACAATCTACTAATTAAACCTAACTCTTTCTCGTCTTCAAAATCAACTCGTCACTAAATCACGACTTAATAACAGTCCAAAATCGTTTTGAAATAATGAGAGAGATAAAACTATCTCAGAAAGTAAAAACATGAAATACAAATTAACCTCATAAAAATATACTCCAACTTGTTTCGCAAATTAACACCCATAAACGTATTTTCGTTCAAAAGTAACTTAGTCTGGCTATACACATAATATATAATTTGTATGATATTTAGTTACATATTAGTTCGCATTCTAAAATCGACTTTATTTAAATTATTTTGAGTTTACAATGGCTTGTACTACTACTACCAGTAACGATAGTGATCTGTGAGGACTACGCTTGCCGCAACGCGACGACTGCTTCACAAAATTTGAAATGGTTGAGTGTAATATTAAGCTGTGTTGAGTTTATTTTAATCTAATTATTAATTGCATTTTTACGCAATAATTGATCACATTTAATATTCACATTATTTGATCAGGAACTATGATAACATGTTAATAAGAACAATTATACCTATTTATTGTAAACATATCTTTCGAAGTTTATTGAATCATTTTCACACTAGCAACCACCCACGACTTCGTTCGTGTTAATTGTGATATAAGTTTTAAAAATAATTTATTATAGTCTATACCACTTAGGCAAAACCATTGACATATGTACTGTTAGTAATAAAACTAAAGACTAGACACGAGCGTCGCGATGCCTCAACTAAATTGTTTGAAACACGCGTTCGTGTGCATACACTCGCAATAACAGTCTGTACCGGGCACTCGTTGCGATTACACGTTTGAGTGCCAAATTTTACTCCATGAATATGCCTGCATGTGCACTGAGATACTGTTTAAACGACTCGAGAAACACAATTAAAAGTCAAGCAATGAAATTTCATCAATAAGTTCATTGTATTAATGCGCGCGTGCCCCGCGGTATAAAGTGGAGCACAGTTTTTGTTCGCAATAGCTGTTATAATTACATAGTACATACTACAGCAATGGAAAGAACTTAACTTTCAGTCAATTAAAGAATTTTTAGAATCGGATCAGTAGTTTCCAGAGATTACCCACTACAAACAAATTTTAAGTCTTTATAGTATTACTATTTATATTAGTCCCGTATTATTAGTCTACAGAGTAGGTACAGGTCTATTCCCAATCCCCAATTTACTTTCTGACATGAATTAATAAACATTTTAATTCAGTATTTTCTCTTTATACCTAAAAGCGAACTCATCTTACATAAAGCGTTAGCTTTTTTTAATAATACAAAGTGTTAATCTAAAATGGGTTATATTGAAGGCATCAAAACTTCTAAAATGTAAAATCAACAACATTCATTAGCAAACGTCATCGTTAGAGGTCTTGATATTTAAAAAATGTCGATTTTTTAATTAATTATTTATACAGGGATTTGTTGATATAAGAGGTGTGAAAGGTTTACCTAACTTTGTTCAAAATAATAAAATAATTATTTAGATGTAACATGAATAGAGAACGCTACAAAAGCTAGTTTCCTAATATAAAGAGCGATATCGATAAGTATATCGCAGTCATGTACACCGCAATCCTAGTGCCGTCGACAGACCGGCCCCGTTTACTCGGTTCGTACACAGTTAATATAACTTCAGTATCACATGCAATGATATTTTATAAGTATATACGGCATTGACGCTCTTTACATACCATAGTGAATGAGCGGCAATCGCCCTCAGTTCACTTTCGACTTGATAGGTACCGATGTGAGCGAGAAGAAACTTTTTTAACAACAGAGTTTCCGCCTTACGCTGTGTTTTGCTATTTCTTTTGTTACAACATGCTGATAACAATATTTGTGCCGTTTTCAAATTACTTTTAGTGAGAGTATATCGCGTCTATTAATAAAACGTAATTGATCACATATCTATTATATATTTTATTCATTCGAAGCGTTTCGATATAGCCCACAATGTAGCATCTATAATCATAAATCATAAAAGTAATCGACGCAACGTTATGACTGAAAATCTAAAATTTTAATATAAATTAAGATCATTTGTAGATAATATTGATATATTAGCAAACGTAACGTAATTATTATTTAGTAGATATACTTGTTTGCCTGCTTTTAGTTGTAAATTTCACTTATAACGGCTATTTGTATAATTTCCAACAGCAGTAATTCGGGAATTCTTCTAAAAACTGACCACCTAAGATGGTTCCTACATAAATTGTCTATATATAATATACTATAATAACAGAAATTTCTTTTTAGATTTCTCTCTATTTGGGACAGTCCGACTGGTGAAACACCTCTACCCTACAGAAGATCACAGTCAAATTACCTTGCATTGTGTTCTTGCGGTAAGTTGAGTTTCCAGAGCTCCTTGTGGTAGAGGTAATCATGGTTGGAAATGGTGTTAGAATCAGGCGGGCCGTAGGTTTGTTTATTACCTTAGTTGTACCTGTAAAAAAGATTTAAAAACAATACTTCTTTCTTACTGATTAATCAATAACACAAAAAAGAATGGCATACGTTTTAGGAACTATAACTTGTTCTAAGCACAGCTTATGCAATAATTCAATCATTAACGCATTATTCAGATCTTTTTTAAATAAAAACATAGGCAATATTATTGTATCATTGCGTACGTGACAAGGCTTACAATTTTGGACACTGTGAACAATGGCACTGTGTGGTTGGCGTCGTCGGGGCGCGAGCGGGCGGGGTTGAGGCCAGAGGGGCGAGGGACGCAGCCCCGCTAAACGGGATGCGATGCGCGCCTCCAATTTACATTTATGAAGTCCCGTAACAGATTCCGGGATGTTTACTTTCGATAATTAAAAACGTATCAGGTGCTTTTGTGCCTCACTAACTCATGTCAGTGATGGTGCAGTATTGTATTATGCACAATAGGTATTCTATTTACTAACTAAATCAAATTTCATTAATCAATTAAGAAGGTACTTATGAAGATCAAAACACTACTTACCGGCTCGGAAACCATCTCAGTTATCGAGAAGAATCGACGAGAAACTCGATCGGATATTTCTTTTTTTTTAATTTACAGTTAATAGATCATTAATTAATCATTTAGTGGATGCACATTGCACAAAGTAATCACTTCCAGACTTCACTATAATTCACATTTTATTAAACCTTTTTGACAGTTAAACCTGTATGGATAGTCCTTGAACTTATCCACAATTTACAGTAATTTCATATAGGTACCTAATTAGTTATTTACCTATAGATTTCTTCGACAGTATTTTTGTAAATTTAAATGGAAATTATATAAAACACAATAATAAATATCGTGGGTAGATAGGTGTTTACTTTAAAAGTTTATTGCCTCTTGTATGTGACCTTTAAATATGTTAGTACATTAACTTGTAAAGGTGATGATCCTAACAGAGTCAAAATATAATAGATAAAAATGACTTTGAAATTACCTTTTTACAAATCTCTGTTAAATTGATATTTCTAAAGGTATCAATTTATTTGTATTGGAGCTGTATCCTGTATAAAAACACTTTGTCCAAAATATATGCCATTTTGCAAATATGTCATTACGGTGGTGTAGTCATGGTGGTCGAGTGGTTTAAAAAGGCGGTATATCGATTCCATGTCGAAAGTTCATTACAAGTCTATGTTCGTTGTTGTAAAATTTTATACGATCATCACCAAACCTCTTGCTCGATGACGAATTATTAAGTAGTAATTACATAAATTGGGAAGCAAGATGTAATTTAAGTGTTTTGTCAATAAAAATGTTTATTATCATTTTATTGAATAGCATCAGTTCTATTTGAAGGTTGCATTACAAATACTTCCGTTTCCTACATTACGATTCACTGAACGTTGGCTGCGGGCTGCAAATTGTTCAAATGCGATTCACTGTATTCTCGAAACTCGTATTTTATAAAGCCTTTTTTACATAACACACTGATTTAAAATTAGTGTTTTCTGCAGGATCCAGGTTTGTCACGTGGTCGTTTTTATTTTAATTAATTCTATGTTATTTGGCCCTATTTCCTTCATCGAAAACTCGTCCGACCACCACAAACATCGATTCAAATCGAATTATAGCAACTTGTATTATGTGTTAATATGTATTTTCGTATCGAAATGATACAAACATGTGATAAGAAAATATCGTGGTGAAACTATGATATGGTCGTAAACATAGAATATATAAGACTTTGTTGTTCTATGGTTATAAAGGCTTTTCCAGTGTTAAATTTTCTATGAACCTTTACTTACTTTATTATACTTAATTTTCAGCGTATTACTGACTATAACATTAACCCCCAACATCAGATGAGATTTAAGTTTAATGCCATCATGAAACTGGATGAAAAAGGACTAATTGATGTTTCCATTACCTGACAATACACGACAAGGAGATTAAACTGTTTTATATTATATTATTAATATTATGTATTTTTGTGATTATTGTCAAATTAATAACATAATATCATGTACAATATAAATAATACGATTCTCAAATATACATTTTAATTGTAATGTTCGTTTATATTACAATATTAGTTTAAGCAGAACCCATTTTATTTTTCAGGACTTTGAACAAGTTTCACTGAGTTTGCATGCATTAAAGTTTAAATATTTTGCCTCCTAATTTAGGCAAATTTCCTTAATAATCACAATGTAGTGACTTAAGTCAAATTCCAAATAATTTAAAACGTTAAAATCTGGTAATAAACTTAGTAATAATCCGGGTTTTTTTTGCCCATCTATAAATTTATGTATAACCTTTTTTTTTAATTAATGCCATTTATTGTGGTCATAATATATTTCCGTTATTTAATTACCTTCAATTATATTTTTTATAAATTATTTGTTTTAATAATTGATTCAATTTACTGATTTACAGTTGTTACGTCTTTTCTGAACAAACGATTTTTATTTATTGTTGAAAAGTTTTCTCTATGTTTTTATTGCTTTAGAGTTTTTCGAAACATCATAAACGCATAGCCACACAAACATTCAGAATCTACAAACTGTAATTTTTTACACTAGGCGACTCCTTGTAACGTCTGACGTACTAAGAAAAACATAATTTCGTTGAGTCTTAAGGATGAGTTTATGACAAAGGCTAGCGTTCAAGTAAAAGGTATCAAAATCGGTATGTAGTTTCTGTATTACAAATAAATAAACTCGTATTTCACAATTTTTCTAAAATATACCCACTACCGATGAGCAATAGAGATGAAATTGCTTAAAATACACGCTCATGCTAATTGATGTATTAAAGAGGAAACCTAATATAAATAGATTTCATGGGCTGCAGTGTAATACTGTACTTTTGTAGATATTAAGAACGTTAATTTCTTCTTGTTTTTACACTGTTTATACGCACATAAATTTAGTTAAGCACCCAAGAATGATATCAACTTATGTTCTCTAAAACATTATCTACATAAACAAGAAAATTTTTGACAGAAAAGTAAACCAGCTTTAATGATTTTGAGGAGCTTCCTATAGTATATCTTCGAAGTTGACGGTCCAATGTCAATGAAACTAAAATGGGTCCACCCTTAAGGACACCCTATCCAACAGAAAAAGGATCATCCAAATCGGTTTATAAACTAAGAAGTTATGGCTGAACATCCAAAAAAAAAAATGTATACATTCGAATTGAGTAACATTCGTCTTTTTTTTAAGTCGGCTATGAAAATGATAGAGGTTTGCCGTTATGCGCGCATATCGCAAAAACTACCGCATTTACTTACTTTACTATATTTTTTTACTCCTTAGAAACTTGGTCCTTTTAAAAAAACAATATCTTCAATAAAAAGTTTTTAAAGTTTTATGAAACCACGACTTTATAACCATTACGCGTTCTTCTGTCGTCCGCGCGAGCAAAAGCCGCGGGCACAGCTAGTACATAATAAGTACCTAAATAATATATTAATTTTTAATGGTCTAATGACTTCTCTGTTATAAAAACTTACACCGGGTTCTATGGAGTTTATTATGTATATTAATATTTATGAATATACATAATAATAAATTATGTATATTATTTGAATTTGCAACATTTATATGACTGTAGAAAATGCTTCCGACAACGTAATATATAATAAAGAGTTCATGCAACCAAGATTATCTTGAATTTTATAATAACTTATACAGTCAGTCTTATTTGAATTCATCTATGTATTTATAAAATATTAATCTTAAATTTCTTTTATATGTATTTTCTCGCATGATGTTTAAGATATCTTGTTTCTATTTAGGAGATAAAATATCAGACTACCGAAGAAAACATAATGAATGAAAGAATTAATATTGCTTCCTTTTTATAGCTACCTATTTATCTTATAACAGTATTATAATGCCGTTATATCGATTCATCAAAAATATTCATGGTACTTTAAAAGTCGCAAAGATACTCGAAAAACTCAGTGAAAACCGTTTGCCTAGAAACAGACATATAATGAGGCGAAATGATGACCGTATGACAAAAACAGTCATGAATATAGAAGACGGAAAAAGAGGCTAGAACCTAGCTATGAACAATAAAAACCCACAACCGTACAGTCTTTCGCAGATGAACTACGAGGGCTAACCCTAAATAAATTGGGATAATAACGAGGAAAGAGGAAGAATATCATGGTCAAATTGTGTCGCCACTTGCCTCTCACTAGCTAATTGTCATCCGAGTTATCGAATCTCAAGCCGCACCAGTGTGTCCAGGTTGAAAATTTAAAATCACAGTGTTAGCTATCTAAAATTACAGAAATACAGTATCTTGACAAATAAAAATACAATTGCAACAGTTCTCTCATAATCTCAAAATATGTATATTCCGTAGTTTCAGTAACAAAAATCACCAAGTGCGTGTCGGGTAACGTGCAGTGTAGTGTTCCGTAGTTGCCCGTTACAGTATACAGATTTAGAAGTCAAGGAAATATGTATTACATTTTTTTTAAGTTAGTCGACTGGTACTCGTTAACTACCTAACCAAACCAATAACCGAATTAACTGCAATAGTTTTCTTTTTAACTTAATTATGATAATACTGCCGTGAATTTTTTCACATATCAAAGAACAACCATATTTGGCAGCGGGAACAATTGACTCTAACAAAAATTAGCACGTTAAAGCTTAATATTTCACAAAAATATAAAAATATGGCGTACGGTGCAAAAGGTATGTCGGAAAAACGTCAGTCTGAGCGCTTCATCGCGTCGCGTGCTCACTAAATTATTCTTACATTGCCGTAAGCTCCGTTTTAAAACGAGACGCTTAGGTATTATTGTATCTATACCGGTTAGTATATCAATATCAGTTTTAAATATTTGAACGACAATATATCGCAGATTAGAAATAGAAAACCACCTTCAATGATTTTGAAATGTTCCCTTGTGAACTCTACAAAATTATTGAAGGCGGTTTTCTTTTTTGTTAAAAATTGTCTTGTTTGAAGTCGGTTCAAGTACACAGTACAAAATTTATATAATATTAGCTATGCCCGTGGCTTTGCTCACATGAACTACAGAACGCCCGCGCGAATCTTGTTCCCCCGCTCCCGGCTATTTTAAAGACAAAATGCTTATTGTCGGTGTTCCTTATAAGATAGATGTATACTTTCCGGACTTTATTATAGGTCTTTTTAATGCCTATGATTATGTAGTACATTCATTTGCTATATCTCTTATGGTTTACTCAGCATAAGCCAATTTAAGCACCCGAATTGATTCACCATGACCAGTCTTTTTTATTTGTGTGGAACTCTAATTCTTTTTCTAAAATAAAAGTAGCCCAAATTACTCCCTATATCATCAGCGAAAATCCCGTCAAAATCGGTCCAACCGTTTCGGAGATTACCCGGAACAAACAGACAGACAGATAAAATTTTTATAAATGGGCTTTTTGTTAAAGGTTATCGTATATACTTTCATATGCATTTAGTAAAAAACTGTTATTTTGATATTACAAACAGACAATTCAATTTTATTAATTGTATAGATGTATAATTCTTTATTCCAATTGCCACATAATAAGAAACTTATGACAGTCAATATTTATATATAAATATAATGATTGAGGTTTGCCGCTGTGCGCGAATTACGCAGAAACTACTGGATAGTTTTTAATCATTTTTTTTTACCCCGATACTCGGTCCTTATAAAAAAGAAAAAATATCACGATATTTTCTTTCAATTAAAAGTTGATCAAGTTTCAAGAAGGTACGATTTATTTAAGCACTACGCGTTCTTTTGTTGTTTACGGAAGATTTAAAATAGTATGAGAATAAACCAGTGTGTTTAATATGACACTACTCTACTATATATCAAATTAACTAACTACAAAGTTTCAGGCAAATCGTTGGAACGGTAATAGTATTAGATTTACACGTCGATAATATTATTACTATTACCTTTAAAAAAATATGAAACTGCTCGCCACTTACGTTTATTAAAGCGGTCCTTTTAGGAAATGTTTCAATTTTTACGGTCCCGAGGGCTCGCTCATAAGGTTCGAAATAAATAAATGAAATTATTCTCATAGTTTCTTGTCTCATGTTAATATTAGAGGTGTGCCTCTTCGCAACTTATTTTCGTTTGAATAACATTGAACAATTCATTTTTTATTCCGATCATGGTAACTTTAAAAAAAAAATTAACCTTTTATATAATATAATACTAGGTAGTAGATAGCTTCTTTTAACTTTTATAATTTTATCATAAATAGTTCAATAAATTTTTATGAACATGAACACATACTATTTTCATGTAGCCGAAAATCTATAATTTATAATAGCTAAAAATATATAAAAATTCAAAAAATATATCGCAAAAATAGGAAAATAATATTTAAGTCTGCCATTTTCTCATATAGGAGGCGTAAATTGCAATGAAGGAAGTATTAATATTAAGTTAGAGATATGAATCTTTAAGAATAATGAACCTTTTGAGTCTCAGGGAGTAGAAAAACCAAATATTTTCAAATTAAGAACCACCCTAACCCTAAATATACTTATATAAAAATCTGATTTCATAATTCACATAAGTACCTCTACAAGTTGTAGGACATATTAACCACTTCCGTCTCGGACATTAATATTCATTGAGCGTGAACTATATAACCAGCAAATTGTCCGATAGCGACTAGCTGCAGTGTCGTCCTCACTGTGAATATTTTATAACTGCCTAGTTTCGTTTACCTGCCGCTGAGATATCTAATTTAAAGTAAATTAAAGTAAATACACGATATTTTCCTTCATTGCGAACCCGTAGTGCTACCAATTTATAATATTAGTAAATTCCGAAAAAATCCTTTAAATAAGCCGAGACTCGAACGCCGAACATCGAATTGGTATCCTGTTGTTCTTAATCGTTCGACCGACACTGATTACTGGCAGACAATATACTGAATTGTAAAACTTGAAAAAAAAAAAAAAAAAAATTTATTGCACATAAAAGGTATATGCAAAGTGTGCATAATATTTAGTGAAAAAACCTAGCTGATATTCAACTGCTCCATGCAATTAGAATATGTTCTCCACGGTTTCATCCGCATTAATTTCTATTAATTTCAACTCACCACCGCCACGCATCCACCAACACACCCCTGTAGCTTATTTTCGTTCTCACTCCCCGTACTTGCCTACAGCATGTCAGATAGCTTGACGTTGATGGTAACTGCTCCACTCGTTAAGGTCATCGCGTGAAGTTATACAGCTTATAATCTACCTCAATAACCAACTGTTACTTACCGTTAGTTCCAGAGATTACCTCAAGAAAACAAACAATCAAATATCTTGATGTTTATTATACTCGTATTAGTACAGAATATATTGATATAATATATACAAAAAATGAAGTGATACATATATTAATGCATGTGTAAATTTTTATGCAAATATAGTAAATGTTTAACATAACACGATCGCATTTCTACAAACATCGGCCTTATAGCGACCTCTAACGACTAATCTGACACGACAGGATTTCTTTTGCGAATAAATATTACATTAAACTTCTGTTTGGCTTTATTTATTACAAAAAAAGCAATAAGAACTGTGACATTGAGAACTGCAGTCAAGTTTCTTACCGGTTTTTTTTTAAATTATATACCTATTACTAGTATATTAATATCTCTCGAACGAGTGTAGACATTTATTTGATAAAAGCCTTGCCGAGTTCTAAATATAATTTTTTTATACGTGATTTTCAAGATCTCAATGTCTCATGCTACACACCTTTATGCCAAAGTTCATTATTATCGGTTCAGGGGTTTACTCGTAACAAGATAACGAATAAAGAGTCTTCTAGCTATGTACAACAGTAATTAGTATCAAATGTCTGCTGGAAAAACACATATCATACAATTAATAAACAACTGAACCGTTCCATTATAATTTACTGGATGGTGGCGCATGACAATTGTATCCGACTGGATCGCAACCATCATACACCATGTAACACCCGGCATAGTGGAACGTTTAGGCGTGTCGGGTTCGGAGATCACCTGGTTTATATAGTAACTAGCTATGCCCCACGGTTTCACCCGTGTTAATGTTATCCGATAAACACCGCGCCACCGACGCACCCGTATCATAATTTTTCTCACTTCCCGCAAGTACAAATTATTTAAATATTTCATTATCTCCTAAACTACGAGTATGTGTCCATATAACATGCTTTAAGGACAAAATTTCACTACATATCTTCACTTCTCTATGATTAAGCTAATTTTGTTAGTAATATTAATCAATATGCGATGCCTAAAAATAATGGCTCAAAAATCAATTTTTAATCTTCGATAAAAAAATTCGCAAGATACTTTATTGTGACTTATGTTTTTATAGGCATATACTATCGCGGACTATTTTTTTAGATGTACTAAGAACCAATATTTTTGTAGAAAATTGTATTTCCGTATCATTGACGAGTACGCCAGAGCACGCGGATAAAGCATTTCGAGGGACTTCGACTTCCTACTTACTTGACAAAAATCAATATTTTAAAGCTAGCTTAGAGTTGTAGCCTACTTAGCCTATATTATTCCTCGTGAGTCTGGCTATCATATTATATACAAAAAGAATTTTTGAATCCGGCTCGTAGTTCCAGAGTTTAGAGTATTTAAACAAACAAACAAAATACTTTTTCGTTTTATTATTTAATTTTTTTTATTATAATTGTAGATCAAGCGGAGTGGGGATCTGTACCCTACTGGCTCACGACCACCATACACATGGTACCACCATGACTTTGTAACAATGACAGGAATTTTAGTTTGTTACTTTTCGGGATCAGCTAGTGTATATCCAGCTGCTCAGAGGCTTGCAAGCTGACATGACAGCGACGACCGTCGCTAAATCACCGATCCCTCGGTGGTCACCGTAGTTTTTGAAATGTACAATGCTTACCTTCAGGCACCAATCAGTCACTTTACCGTAAAAAAACAGGTTGTTAAGCGATACTCCTTCAATAATAACATTTTCATAAATCACGTCTACAGACATGCGTTCGAATCGATTACGTTTCAATAAAATATTAAAACTTAGCATGGATTAGCAAGCCTGATTAGCAATCAATACTCAGCCCATTAGCAGTACATAAGATCTACACCGCATTCTAGGTTTAATGTGTAATCAGTTTCCACCACATGGTCAATAAACATCAAATGTGATTGGAGTACGACACGCCATTAAAAATTCTATAAACTAAATAACTGAGCAAAGACTACTCTAGTAATTTTGCTTTTATCCCTTCTATAATGTCGCGATGAATAGGTATATAACAAAAATATTATACAATTTACAATATAATATCGGTTTTTTAAACCAAAATATTCATAAATTGCATTCTACCGCAAAGTGAAAGTGTGAAAAAACAATTCCAGCAAAAATAAACTAGTAACAATATTATATGGTATATTAACAACATGAAACATTTTATCGTCTACAACCCCTACATACAATACGTACACATGTACAATGCAGGCATAAAAACAAACCAAATAATTAGCCGTAACAAGAAATAATATTAGATCAAAGATCCAAAACTTTTAAACAACACCACTACATTTTCGTATAAAGACTCCGAAAATATGGAAATTTTACTTGGTGAAAATGCAAAAAAAAAAAACACATTAGCTTTCCTTACTACCTTTCGACAGAGGTCGTGAAGTACAACCATACAAGGCGCGTGTGCTATTGTCGAGTGTCGATTGCCAAGAGAAAGCGTGAATTGATTACTTTGATATTTTACATCCAATGCGTTACTTACTACATATAATATTCACTTGTAAAATTGTATTAGTCAAGTGGTTAGACATAAGTATATTTAATGTAAATTCGGCATTCCCTAGTACGCGACGTCGAGGGCTTTATGGTGCATGAAAAAACATAGTGAGAAACCATAATTTTTTTCGTTATAACGCCATCTAGCGACAAAAATACCGAATCTATAGATTTTGCCTGCATCGTGGCCTAATGTTGTAAAACCGGTTATTTTCCTTCAATAAAAAGTTGAAAATAGTCCTGTATTATTAGTATATTATATAGTATTAAGAATTACGTAATACATACACCAAGACAGTGTAATTTTATTATCAGTAAAATACAAGAGTTAGTAGATAAACAGCTTTTTCTAGGGAAAATTATTGAACGAGTTTTTACAACATTACTATCATATTTATTGGTAAGATATTCATATTAATATTGGTATATTATTTGGTATTTCGTAGCACTATGGAACTAATAAACTAGCAGACACGGATGTTAACAATCATAATAAGCATAAATGCATGATGGCCACCTAGGTGAGAACTAGATGATTAACTATAACTTCATCACAATGTTTTCCTTCACCGATAAACTCTTTGTAGCAGGTTCATACGCCCAGAATACGTTATGTGTTACTGTATACATTATAAACGTATTAATATCTTTTTTGTATCGTTACAGGTTCCGGCTTTCAAGTGCAGGCTGTCGGAACAAATCTTTTACAGACGAGCATTAGAAAAAGCCCTACTACCATGCTATTATTTCATCACGATGTTTTCCTTCACCGAAAGCTCAGGCTCATTGCAGGGTTTCGAACTCACGTCGATCGACGCGGAGTCCGTATACACTACCACTGCCCTATCATAGCTTCAAATAATTAATAAACAGGACCTGATAATAAAGTTTTCTTATAACAAAACGTAAGTACGTAAGTACCTACGTTTTAAACTTGAAAATAAAATCCAGTAGGTATTTAAATAAACTATAGACAAGTAAGTACCTACTACCTACTTTATTGAACAGCATTTTAAATTTAAAACTTAAATAAATATTGTTTTCAATGGTTTGATTTGTTCTCTTTTTCATTGGTTTTTCTTTTCAATTTAAAGCTTAAAGCCTATCTAATACTTCCTCTTGTTAACTAAATATTGGAGAATTTACCTACGTGAGTAGGTATATTATATAAGCATTTCTTATTCTTTAATAGTAATTACACAATATTTGATGTATATACTTACATTTATTTTCTTAGATTTTCTAATAAAGACCTCTTACCATTAAGTACCTACTTTCCAAACCTCTGTCCTTCGCTACTTTAATCCAGTATTTACCGGCCACCTTAATTATCTGCCCATCTCCCTTTTACCCCTTTTTTACTGTTTTGTCCTAACCAAGTATGTAGTTACTTTTTTAGTCCGTGTAAATACCTATATTATTGAAAGTTTCATGGAACTCAGTTTTGTGAACGTTAAATAAATTAAAACGAGTAAAGTGATACTTTCTTGATAAATAAACGTGTAAATTACTCTTAGTTTATAGAAAAGAACTGGGATTCATATTAGGTTAATTACCTGACCGAAACGAAGCGTCCTTTGTCGGTCGACGCGTACAGAGTTCATTGATTCCATTTCTGCGCCCCTTCGCTCCTACAACATTGTCCAGCGACCTTGATCTCCGCATCACCATACAACTACACCTCTTTTAGTGCTCGGCACAACACAGAGGGAGACGAAGAAGCTCAGTATCAATGGTCATCGCCACCAACATGTGTTTATGGCAACGGCCTTTCAAACTATCACCGAATATTGAACTTTATCTTGATGAAAATAATATCCGTTGTGCAATGACGATGTATGTTTGGAAAATTTCAGAAAAATGTTTCATTATTGTGAAATTGATCCTGTCTGTTTTAAAAAGATTTTTAATTACATAACATAAATCATATTTTGTTACATTTAATTATATAATGTGAATGGATGATTTTTCCGATGTATCAATTTTTACAGTTCAATGAGTTCTAACCATGGAAATCTAGTTCAAACCATTTTTTTACAACGTAAGTACTAATTAGATTTTGCCAGCGAACTTGTTCCTGTTTTCTTGAAAATGAAACGACTTTCACCCCATCTGTTGTAAATTCATTGCACTAATACAGGAATCTTCGCAGGCATGTAATTACAACATATACAACTCATCAAAGTTTCATCACGGTCGAATGAATAGTTTAGGACTTTATGAACGCATAGAGTACAAGTAAAAATAGAAACGGTCATTTTTATTTAATTGTTCTTTCCAAATTTAATTTTGTTTGTAATTAAATTTCTAATAGAACATATTACTTAGACTGTCAAAAAGTAATATATATAAAATTCTTCAGTACCTCGTAGATTTGTAGTTCCTAGTAAAGATTTTAAAGCAATAATGCCAGTCCATTTTTCTCGAAACAAATGTGCCAAAACTTTGTTACCCATTTACGTAACTTATAGTTTCATACATTACATCACTTTCCTCACTAAAACCTTAATTTAAAAATTAGTATTTAAGATCCGCAACTTATTAATTTTATTAGTTTTCAGTCTTATTATCTTTAGTTTCACATCGAGCAGGCTAATTCCTAAAGCAAGTTTATTATTAAAGTTTTAACATGTCTGAAGTTTTATTCATTGTAACCATTTTTGTTAAATAAAAATACCTATTTATTTGGAAGTTTTACTCTTACAAATCCATTTAAAATATTGAAATAAGCTTGGCCTCGATACATTTAACATATCAAAACCGAATCGTAATTTCAATTAAACAATAAATAATGCATGTAGATATGAATAAATAAGGTCAAATTATGAATTGAATAAATATAGATGTAACCGCTCGTGAATATGTAGCGAGTGTATATATATATATATACTTCGCCGCCTATTTTCTTTCATTGCGGGTCAACAATTTAGCTTTCCTAACGACACACCCTCATCTTTTCTTTGCACATTTCCGTGAATATGACCACAATATAATACACATTGTTTTCTATCTATACATAATATATAATTATTTGTCCTGACTGATTTATCAACGCAGAGCCTAGACTATTAGGGTTAAAACCGTGAAAATTTGAATGCGGGTTCCTTTACACTGTAAATGAGCACAAAGGAAAGATTTTTGAAAAATTCAACCCATAGGGGATGAAATTTTGTCTGAAAAGCCGTCATTTTTTATGATTCATCTATGTACAGTTTACATAGACTTATTTAGAAATTGAGTTAGAAAGTAAAACATCGGACAAGAAGCGAGTAGAACTCATACCCTGAGGGTTCCGAACTAATTACATTACTTACCGTACATTGTTGTATCGTCTTTTACACAAAATTGTTTATATATTTTACGTTATTTAATGTACTTCGGTTTGTCCGTCTGTCTGTTTATGTCACGTTAAAAATATACGTGAAACAACAACAAATGAATTTTATGCTTAAATAGTTGTCATCATCATCATCATTGTTTACTATATGGTATATCTATAGATATCATTACAAGCATAACATGTAAGAGAGCTTTCAAAATTGTATGCAGCTTGACACTAGCCTGTAGGTTTTGATAATCGGTCAAGGATTGCGACTTTTACACTTTTATTAAGAAGAACTGTATCTTTTTATTGCATTAACCTAGAAACTTTATTTTTCTATAGCAGTTTGAGGTCATAGACCGTTGTATTCGAAATTAGTTTCAACTATATACATTGAGTCTGTTTCGAGAAAAAAAATTAAACCATATATAATTTGGTACATAATTTTATACTGGAAAAGAAAAATTTTTGGATTTTTCCTTTAACTTTACTACGGTTTCACCCGTATTAATTTTATCCGACAATCACACGCGCCGCACCGCGCCGCCCCTAACGCACTCGCGTAGTGAATCATAATTGTTCTGCCCGCAAGTACAAATTATTTTAATTTTTCATTATCTCCTAAACTATGTGTCCAATTAACATACTATAAAGAGCAAAATTTATTTTCATTAAATTGTCTCTATGACGAAGTAACTTTTGTTCGTAAGGATTAATATACCATGCTTAAAAATAAAGCTCATAAATAAATTTTTAATCATTAACAAAAAAAATGCAATTTACCTTGTTGTATAAGAGATAGATATATGCTATCGCTGACTTTTTTTTAGATATACTAATTAGAAATACATATTGTTATAGAATATTGTATTTAACTATCTTTAACTATTAAGCCAGCGCACGCGGATAAAGCAGTTCGCGAGGGCTTCGACTTACGTAACAAAAATCAATATTTAAAGCTAGCTGAGAATTGTAGCCTAATTTTATACAGCCTATAACTATTCCTCGTGAGCCTGGCTATCATATAAAAAATAATTATTTAAATTTGACTGGTAGTTTCAGAGATTAGCGTGTTTAAACAAACAAAAAAACTTTTCCGCTATATTAAATTAGTATAGATACATTATAGGACCTTCCTTCATGCGAAATTTCAAATCTGTAGGTCTGCGGGAAGTACCTTATAAGTTTTGATAAACGGTTCGTGAGCATTATTTTAACTATGAAAGTGCCGAAGTTATTTTTCTTAGAGCAGTATGAGGCCATAGGCCTTATAGTATGTGATATTAATCTTAACTTTATACCTGAAATCGTTATCGAGAAAAAGTGTCTTGACACACGGAGAGACAGCCAGACAAACAAACGGACAACAAAGTGATCCTATAAGGATTCAGTTTTTTTTTCATTATGAGTTACGGAACACTAAAAAGACGTACTTCATAGTTTTTTTTCAATTCAATATCCAAAGATATAAAAAATGGAGTGAAAGTATGTATAATACAAGTAACGACATCTATTAGCCAAAGGTAGTACCAATGAATGCTTTCAACATAATAATTATAAAATCGGATTTTATGCAAATCCTGTACAAAATTATAACGGGGGTGAAACCGTGGGCACATCTTTACGTACGAATATTATAATTTTTCTTAAATTAAATAGTCCACAGTTATACATTAAGAATTTAAGACAGGTCTTATGGGTTTGTTTGGTTATGTCGAGTCGAGCGGTCGTGAATTCGATTCCTACACATGTATTTTTTTTGTGTTGTACATAACCTTTCCTTTTGAATTGTCAAAAACTTCCGTCCTGTAAAAAGTCCTTGAGTATTTAAGTTAGTTATCCTGACTATTACGTATTTCCTACAGTGAGGCCGAGCTTTCGATGAAGGTAAATATGGTAAAGAAACCATAAACCGTGGTCAGCGTGGTGGGTTGCGCTTTTTCTAATACTCGTCTGAATAAATACAGCTATAAAGTTGAAAATATGTCGGTAAGGTCCTACTTATTATATGATTTTGTTGGAGCCGCACCTGATGAAATACAAAATTCAGCATAATACACAGCTTTTGTAATTTGTAATAAAAATAAAATGTTCAAAGAGCACGAGTGGAAAGGAGAAAAAGAATATTTCATTTAAATGCATATAATTAGGGATTATCAGAATTTAAACATTACCCGAGCGCCATCTGTTGTACTACGACTATTGTATGAAACTGGTTACGATGTACTTACTTCAATACATACAATATTATTTACGTTACATTAGCGTCGATTTTTTTAAATATCAGTTTAATAATTACCCTAATTTTGACCGACTTCAACAATTCAATTCAATTCGAATGTATAATTTTTTATAGATGTTCAGCCATAACTTCTTTGTTTATGAACCGATTTTGATGATTCTTTTTTTGTCGGATAGGGGATACCTCAAGGGTAGTCCCATTTTAATTTCATTGGTATTGGGCCTTCAAAATCACTAAAGTTGGATTATTTTGAAAAATTTTCTTGTCCTTAGTCTTGACATTACTTATGTACGTACCTGTATATAAATTTAATTTAACTTGTTCCAGCCGTTTGATAGTTATTAAAATAAAGCATCCTATCATTCACAGCCATCATATGACTAGCTGTGCCAGCGGCTCCGCTTGCGTGAACAAAAAACATTGTTTTGCCGTGGTAAAAGTTATCTGGGTTTTATGCTATCTGTGTAGCAAATTACATCCAAATTCGTTTAGCCGTTTTTGCGTGATTGATTTAACAAACTCACTTTCGCATTTATAATATTAGGATGTCTTTATAGAATAGATTATATCATAGATAATAGATAAATTGACATAACTTCGATCATTTGGAACATCTATAAATTATTGAAATGAACGATAAGTATTTCTAAGCGTATGAAAAAGTTTTAATCAACAAAAAATTGCGTCGAAAAGTATTATTTGAGGACTCGCCGGAAACTCTACCTGAGATATAACAAAGA
Source organism: Saturnia japonica (assembly GCA_033032175.1). Classification (NCBI taxonomy): domain Eukaryota; kingdom Metazoa; phylum Arthropoda; class Insecta; order Lepidoptera; family Saturniidae; genus Saturnia; species Saturnia japonica. Next base: position 5,734,543 of record CM065317.1, read on the forward strand.
ACCGAATTCGCAGTAATATAACTGTGTTTTGCAACCGCGAACGTAATCAACTCTGAGCGACCTTGGTACACGGTCAGTTATGGCACGACAGAGCTTTTAAGGCCTCTGAATCGCGTAAGCCTTATTAGTTATATTACGGAGGCCTTTAACGCCTTGTTATTCTTAACTTTTTTTACGCTTACAAGTACGTAGGTCATAGGTATTCTTAAAAAAAAAATGTTTTTGAATTAATATCTATACCTATGTATAAAACAGTTTAATTTTCACCATAATAACTAAATCTATATAAATAAAATTATAGAGGTTTGCCGTGGTGCGCCCATCACGCAAAAATTACTGGATAGATTTGATACCATTTTTTTTTTGTTTTACTCCTTAGATACTTGGCCCTTATTTAAAAAAATATATCACGATATCTTCGTTTTTTATTCAGCGATGTTTTTTCTTGCCGTGATGTTAATATTTAATATTGTTAATAATAAACACCGCAGTTAGATATAAGTAACATAAAAATACATGTATTTATTATTTCAACTAAACTTAAATTAAAAGTATTTTATATTATACTTAAAGTATTAAGTTGTACCTTAATCTTAGTATACAATAAGCATTATTTCTTTAATACATTTTATTTCAGTAAAAAATGTGGAATAACTATAATACATGGTGATATGAATTATAAATTTTCCCTAAAAAATTTAATAAGATTAAAAACACTTTACAACTAAATCCCTTATATACATTAGAACATGGGTACACGATGGATTAATTCACGTTAATCTCGAGTTACATTGTACGCAAGTAGTACATACCTAGTCATTTTATTTCCTCGATACATTGGCAGTCGAGCGTCGAGCAAGTCGCGTACCTACTTGATTTGAATGTCGCTTTCACTGATGTTTTTCTGCGGCTACGCTCTGTCTTACACTAGGTAACAAATAACTTTACAATCATTATCGTAATGATTTGTTTTCTACTGTTCTTGACTTCACCGACATTATTAACATTAACCGAGATTAACGGCAGTTTAGATTCGAGCTTCTCCTTTGAAGAATTTTAACTTCAGAGAACGTTAATCTCTATTTTGTTTATGTTAGTTAACAAAATCGTTACAGCTCTCTTTAGTTCGAAAGTTAAGTAACTAAAACTAGCGTAGGTACATATAATTCAATGATTAAGAAGAATCTTTATTTAAGAAGAAAATAGTGTTCTTTTCAAATCCGTTAATTATTATTTAATGTCTAAATGTAATAATATAGACAATAGAGAGTAATAGATCGATAAATATTGATATTATTTTAATACACACAAATTCTAGATGTAGCTTAAAAAACATAAAACACAGATACATAAAAAAACAAACTCATTCATTTTACCTAAATAACTTATTTTTATACGTACCTACTAAAATAAACATACTTATTCTTTTTTTTTTAATGAGGTAAATAATAGGGTAAGTAATTATGTAAGAATATAATAGTGTCCTAAAATGTATTACTTATTATTATTAACACAATTTTGTTATCAATTAAAATAATACAATTACAGTTCTATTGTAACAGATTCGTCTTTCGAACAAATTAAAACGGCTTTGTGTGAAACGTCAATTTAATTTTCAATTTGGAACTTCTAATCTACTAAGTAGGACATTCTTATGTCGAATTAAGCACTTTAAACACTGGACGCTAAGGATCATTTTTCATTTTTGAATAGTAAAGTTAACATTGCCATAAACTTCTTTCATTCTGTTCGGAAAGGAATGCTCATTTGTGTGCGTCTCGTGTCGTCGTATGTTGTGTGTGCTACCTACCACCAACGCGCTAAACTCAATGTCAGTTATGTATTTTTATTCAATGTAGCTAACATTGATGCGTGAATTCTATGATGCATCGTTAAATTTGGAATGAACTTGGTAATGTATCATATATACGAATCAACGTACAACATGTAATAAAGTGGGCCGGCTCGATAACCAGCTGTGATAATCATGTTTCGTTTTCCTGCCGTGATGGCCATGTCCAATACGTCATCACCAAGTCATGATAAAGAAAGTGTTCGCCAACATTTCAATAAACATTTGATAAAGGTAGGTACTCAAACCAATTCGGATGAGGAGTTTTTATGAAATTAAAAAGAAACAAAATTTGTAATTTGTTTGAGTATTTTTATGGTAATTTAGCTACTTCTGGGCTTCCGTTAGCAGGTAGTGGCCCCTAAAGTAAACATTAAAGGTCATATGATAATATTTTAAACTGTTAAGTTATACTTAAATAGTATTTATGTGTTGTTTTTTTGTCCGACCGGACTGACACTTTTTCTGTAGTTCATTACCGATAATTAAGGAATGGTAATAAAATTGTATTCATTTATATAACAAAAACCGATTTTTTAGAGTTCCGTGCCTCAAAAAGAAGAAAGGAATCGTTGTAGGATCACTTCGTTTTCCATCTGTCTATCTGTCAAGACCCTTTTTTTCATGAGTGCCTGAAGGTGTCAAGTTGAAATTAATATCAAATACTCAGGTCTGCATTCCTTAAAGCTGTGAAATTCTCTCGATTTTCATAACCTGTGCATACAATCGAGCTTCTGGTAAAGGAAAACATCGTGAAAAGAACGATGTCAAAGAAAAATCAAATAGTGCGAAAAAAAATTAATGACTAAATTCGAAATACAAATACACAAGCCTAAATTTGAAACAAATTTATATTTGGAATTCCTAATCAAACGCCAGATATTTGAGACCAAAGTGGCCAGTTTAACAAAATGCCAATTTTATGTTATGTAAGGACCTAATATTTAAACAACCAAATACACAACAACTTTATAAGATCGTTTGTTAATTTTAAATTTGGAACCTACTTTCACAAACAAAATTATAATTACTACGTACGCGTACCTATATCGCCAAAGCGCGAACACTCGAAACTGGCTTCCACTTGACATAAACTAAGATCGTCATACGTACGCGTTTATGTTGCGTGCGTCGTTATCGCTCTTGTATGGAGTGGGCTTTCTGTTAGTATTCTGTGTTACTACTTTCCAGTTGAAAATCTGTCTAGGATTCCCATATCACCATCTTCCGCAGCACCATTTGAACTAACTCGATATACTAATATTATTTTTAATATCACCTCGTATTTCGATCTGCCTGATACCTCATCACTGCTTCGTTACATCAGAGAATTATTAAAATTTCATACTTAACAAAACATAACCATAAAAAATCATTATATGCTACATAATTACATAATAAGTTAGGCATCTCTGGGCATCCTAGGGTATAAAACCATTTTATACAGACCCGTAAATTCATACGCAAACTATGAGATTAAGGCTCAAGTGTTGGAAATAATTTGGTCGTACCTTTTACTGGGAATCAGACCTTGAGTTGATTGATTCACCTCGGCAGTGGGAAGCGGAGGTCATTGTTTGTATTTTGTTTTGATGAACATTATTAACTTTGGCACTTAGCATTCGCATGGGTGCAAGTGCGAATTATGAAAGACTTTTAAGGCAAATAACAACACATTTTTTATTCTACTTCAGATTATTTATTAAAATTAAACAATAACATTAAAGAGTTACCTTCATTATTAATCTACCACGCCGTGATTGAAAGTTAAAATTATATAAGTATCGTATATATTATTTCACAAATTTGTTTATTACTAGCAACGAGATATCTCAATCAATTCTTCACCAAATTAATGAATCAAACATTATTTTCATTATCGAGAGAATTATAATGTCAGGTGTTATGACGATTCAGTAACCTAACAAGATGGTGGCTCCCTTGTTAGAACTTTCTAGGAAGATTTTGTGGGATCTCAGAATGAATGTTTTTAGCTTATATTTATAATCCACTTCACTTATGCACAAAAACCAAACTGTATCACGCAAAACGCCACCAATATTACATAATATAGGGTCAAAAACCTAACATAATTAATTAAAAATAAAAACCACAACATGTCACTTCAAGATCCCGCCAAAAACTTCCGACAAATAGTTTAAAACTAAATTTAAAAAAGATGCAACTTTTCCATTAGGAATATCATGTGTAGAAGCTAAAAAAATACATTCAAGGCGGCATCTATAAATAAAATATTTAACTAACATGACAGTTGATAGATTGTTTTCATCTATAATGTGCAAATTTCGCACATGTCAATTAGTTAATACAAAAGTACTCTGTGACTAGTTATATATATTGCGTATTAATTAATTATCACACGTAGTCTTATCAGGGACTTACGCAAAAATAAATGCATTTGTAACAACGCATGGACTTGTCCCCCATTACCTGCACCTGGACACTACTCCACCCTACGAGTAGGCGGCCGGCCTTAACTAACACCTTAACCGCGGCGAGGGGGAGGGTCATAAGAAGCGCATTTCGCCGGCCCTGATCTTGGCTGGCTCGCACCCACCCTTTCTCGCAGCAGCCGCAACAACTTCTTCTTTCTCCACAGTGTCGTCGAGACCGCCCAACCTCAGGTCCACCTTTTTAGTGGGCCTCGTCACCGTAGCCACGTCTTCCAGGGCCCTCTTTAATTTGACGGCGAGTGCATCCCCCGTTCCCCAGCGTGGATGCCTAGGATTTTGATAACCCGGGAGCCCGTGGCGGATTCCCGGGTTGTCAGCTTCAAGATCCCTAGCTCCGGAAGATCTATGCTTTCCCTCGATTTACCAGGGTCGTCCTATATGTCATCCCCTTCCTCAACTCCTCAGGCTGTAATGTGACCACTACTGCTGACGATTTAGGAGGCGAGGGGAGCTTTACCTTCGGCTTAGCCCCAGTCTTCTTCTCCGGCGCAGAGGTGCCCGCTCTCACAACTGCCACCTGGGCTGCGACGGCCTTCTTTGGCCGACGCCGGACCATCGCTGTCCACGCTGCCTCAACCCCAGTCGAGGCCTGCGTGGTGGTTGAGGCTGGGAGCAGTGCCCACTCCATGCCATGCGGCTGCGGGCCATTTGCGGATGATGCCGCCACCGACTCACCGACCTGCCGGGCACTCTGGGCCGACACAAGCGTGACAGATTTGGTCCGAAGTGACCCAGACCTGGAAGTTCTGGCATTCCTAGGTCCAGACGCTGCAGGACCTGCTACCCTCATGTCCGCCGCCAACGGTGAACATATTACCGGCGCCAGGAGGAGCCTAATTTCAATATTGGCGAAACGGGCATCCAGAACCTGGTTCCATATATTCCGCAGTTCAGCTGCGGCCTCAGCCAAGGCCTGTTTCCATTACGCCGCAGGAGGTTCCTGACTCGCACCCCAGCACCAATAAACCTAGCATAACCTATGCAATTGTTTATGTACGAGATTAATTAAAATTTTGGCAATTTTTTCCAGATCTCCGTTACGAATCTAATAAGGTTAACGCACGTATTTTGACTCGTAGTAACAAGAATTAACAAGTTTTTGAACTTTTTGACTAGACTATATAGAGAATGACAATAATATAAAAAATAAAGAACATTATTAAACAAATAACTAAGTAAGTAAGTAAGTAAATAACTATAATAGGTTAGGTACTCCATGGTTAAAAATATATTCACTCCAACTTTGTTCAAAACCTAAGTAAAAAGTTAAATGATAAAGGAAAGGTTTGTATTTTAATTATAGAGAGATATACCTTAGATAAAGCGTTTTTTTTATAAAAGAAAATACATAATTATACGCACCTGGTAACTTCTCGAAGCTTTCAAACACGTTCCGTGGGAATCTGATTTATTACATTGAGTTGTCATGCATACTTCCAACAATAAAGTTTCCGATACAGCTTATATCAAATTATTGAAAATTATGTTATACATAGTCGCAATTAAAAATATTTTATCGAATGTGAATATAGAAGCATAGACTATTCAACACAATAAAACAAGACGTTTAGTAAGCAACTTCATAGTGTAGATAGAGACTTTTTGTTAAAAATAAGGAAGAGCCGGATTCTTAAAAACGTGGACCTGCAAAAACGAACGCGGATATAAATAATAATTTATTAAACATTCAGAACCTCCGTACAATGCTCAATAACCTCAGTAAAGCCTCTGAAGCAGTTGGTCTTAGAGTGAACATGGACAAGACAAAAATCATGTCAAACGTCTATGTAGCGCCAACTCCTGTAAAGATCAGAGACTATACGCTTGGAATTTTTAATAATAATATTTACCTGGGACAGGCTATCCAGTTAGATAGATCCAATTTCGAGAAAGAGGTCAATCGTTGAATCCAACTCAGCTGGGCAGTATTTAGGAAGCTACGTAACATCTTCTCGTACAAGATAACGCAGTATCTCAAGCCGAAAGTCTTTGTCCAAGGTGTGCTGCCAGTGATTACATATGATGCTGAGACTTGGTCGCTAACCATGGGTCTGATAAGAAAGCTCAAGATCACTCAAAGAGCAACGAAGAGGGCTATGTTCGGAGTTTCTCTGAGTGATCGAATCAGAAATGAGGGGATCCTCAGGAGAACCAAGGTCACCGATATAGCCTTATGGATAGCTAGACTTACCTGGCTGTAGCCAAGCCACGTAGTTCGTAGAACGGATGGTCGATGGAGCCGAAGAGTTCTCGAGTGGTGGCCGCGTACAGAAAGATGCACCGTGGGCAGAACCGCCACACGGTGGTCCGACGACCTGCTAAAGGACTGGTCGTTGTGGTGATCTTTGGGGATGCCTATGCCCAGCAGTAGACATCTTTCAGCTGACATGGTGAATTTATTTGCTATCATGATTCAGACCTCCACTTTCGTAGTTCGTTTGTTCGCAGTAGGTGTATGTAACCTTGGACCGATAGTTTGCTAACCCTTTGCGTAATTGAAATTATGAGACATGTTTAAAGTCGCACCGTACGTACGATCTCTTTATAATTATATTTTACTACGTCATTTTTGTCGGCAAATTTCATTTTACATACGAGTATGTTTTTATAATACTTAATTCCTTTGAATACGTATAGACGTATTTTAATATAAGTAATTTTGTAATTTATATCTATTTTATGTTCGTAACAACAAATTTAAAGATATCAAAGTTTTTCATTGTTACTTTTCAAATTTCATATAAAAAATGAATATAAAAGATTCGGTTAAGATTCGCAAAAAATACTTATACGGATATACGGGTATCCGACGCATACCTAGATAAAACACGTAATAATTCACCATTTTCTCACAACGTACCTATTGAAGCAAGACTTTATAATCAAAATAATAGTATATAAAATATTTCAATTTTAAACACTAAATAACATTGTTTAAAATGTTTAAAATTAAAAGATACTACGCTGCCAACTGATTCCACGGCCATGTATACACCTATATTATAAGAATACATCGCTTTAAAGGAAATATTCTAATATACCAAATAGATGAAATAATTCGAAGAGCAGAATTCAACAATAAAGCCAAGGCAATGAGAATTACACTACTCACTAGTCCTTTCACGAATGAAATCATCACCGAAAACCACAATTCTTGGCCTAAATACGTTGCGGCTTGTGATTGATACCTTTGAACAAATATTTAAACAAACGTCAAAAATGTTTAATGCCGCCTGTTGCATAAGACGGTTAAAATAAAAAACTTAAATGCAATATGTATATTATAACTTTTTTTTGTTTTTTGAAAACAAAAATCTTTGATAACCTTTCTTATAATATACAGGATGGAAAATACGAACGGGACATGGAGGATGGTCAAATTTTACTCAAAAGAAACATTGTTTCATTTTTTGAAATAATAAATAACTATATTCACAGATTTTCTAAAAAGGCTTGCCTGTACCGGGCATCGAACCTGCAAAAAATGTAAAAAAACAGACACACACTATGTTATTGCATTGAATCTAAGATAAGGATAAAATTTCTCGAATAAACATTGTATTTTACAATTACAAGAGACCATGAAATTTAACAATTTATACATATCGAACTAACATGAAAGCAAATTTATATCTAAAGACGGTATAAATTAAAATTATTATTTTCATACATTTTAACAAATTAACCGATGAGTAATTTGAAATGAGATCCATTATCTAGTATGCATAGATTATGACTCCATTGTATTTCATTGTACACGAGTATAACTGGTCTTTAACTCTTCAGCAGCTCAGCAGTACAAAGTATGTCAACATTTTAACTCAAAAGAATCAGTTGTCTAAATTTACTCGCTGTGGATTTAGTACGCGTCTATTGAAACTTCAACGTTTACCAAATTTTTTACCATTTGCATCAATATCAAAGAGAGGTAGTGCGCAGAGAAAACTATTTCTTCAGAAGATCACAAATAACCCATTAGCAAAGCACTAGTGATACCATAATATTACAAAAGTAAAGCGAACCGTATGCCTGTTGGCTACCTTTGTTGTTTAAACGCTGTTTTGTCACAATATCTCCTCTAAAATATAAACGTTCAACGGTAGGTAGTTAATAATAATCTTGACAATTACATACTTTAAGTAGAGATGATTAAATAGAACTTTTTACTGATACATCACACTTTATATTTTCTTTTATTTGGGTACCTACTACCTACTCTCATCGTGGAATTCTAACTTTAAATGTTACCTACTTTACATTTTCAAGTAAGTCTAGGTTAGTTAATATTATATTTATATAATTAAATTTCATGGTCTCCTTTAATTGTAAGATACAATGTGTATTCGAGAGATTTTATCCTTATCAAAGACAGTATCGATCAGAGCAATAACATAGTGAATGTTACTATGTTAGTGTTTTCCATTTTTTACTTCGTTCAATTCCCGGTTTATGTAAGGTTTTTTAGATTACTTCCTCTAAGTGAAATTTGATATCTTCAACATTTAATGTAGTTTTTCTCCATGGCCCGTTCGTTTTTCCATCCTGTATAAAAAAATAAGTAGGTATATGATCTTATAATAGATAATTTTAACCCTGAAAATGACCTTAAGTAATAGATTGCTTTTAGTGCGCGGTCAATACATTCCAAATTTGCGTAGCCTTATACACTCTAATTTAATAAAGCAATAATGGTTCAGTGATAGTGAGAGGGTTCGAATCCCTACAATGAGCCTGAGCTAATGCATTAATGAGCAATTAGAAAATCTGTCGACAAGCACCTATAGATGAGTCCCCACCCCCAGGCTAGCGTGTCACATCTTCAATTAACATCATGTGAGATTTTGGCCAAATGCCTAAACCCAAAAAAAAATTTAGTTGCTAACAATAAAAATAGCATACTATTACGGCGGCGTACGACATTGAAAATTGAACGGTAATGAACTTTTAAACTTGGTACGCGGAGTTTGTGTCGGCTCGTAAAGGCGCGGGCGTTTGTAAACCTTGTATCAATGTGGTTTCGGTATAAAAAACTACATTAGTAGGGTCGCCCTATGTCTCTCAGATTCTTTACGAACAATTCTATAGGGTCGCTACGAATGAATTATTTTACAAAAATATAAAAAATACCCGATAATATTGTTTTATTAAGGTAAAAAAATTATGTAAGTTAATTACATTTTTTCGTAAGTACAAAAATAACTCATTGAGTTTACAAATTAATAAGTTTGTATACACCCTGCATAATGCGACGGTAAACTCGTCGAGTTATTTACATAGCATGCGGGAAAGTGTAGCTGTAAAGCAATACATACTTAAAAATATGTACTACTGATAAAATACTACATCGAAGTTATGGCGTATCGCGTTTCGCAGCCCTGCTTCATAATGGCGTCTCCTATTCGCGCCACGCCGCGACCACGTGCGCGACCAGCGACGACGTCGCCCGAATGCGACCGAAAGTAGACGATTCTACGCTTTCCAGTTTCCACAAAACTTCTATTAAAAGAATACAGTCAAACATTGTATCTTCAAATTTATGACAACTGATATACAGTTCATTTCACTATACTGATTTTATGAAACATACAATTTCCTGTCCTGATGCAAAATTACAGAATGCCTTCGAGACGACCGCGGCGCATGCCCAATTACAACAACATTTTTGTATTCCACGATTTCCATTGCTCTGTTTACTGGTGACTATAATTTACTTTTCATACAAATGTTTCGATGTACATCATATAAACAATAACTATGAGTACGGTAAATGGATCAGTTCTGTTTGAGTACAGGTCGGTACTAGTTTTGTGATGTTGGTTTTCAAACTACTTTTGCTCGTGATAATCTTGTATGGACAGTTCAATAGTGTGTGAACATTAATTACTAAATTAAATGATTAAACAATAATAATTATGAACTGTTGATAATTAATATAAACGTGGGCGTTATAATGTTCCCAAAAACTATTTTCCACAAAACAAAATATGCTCTTTCTTTAATTATAAAATTTTAATAACATGTAAAATAAGTTATAATCATTAACGACTTTCTAACTAATTGCATTTATATATAAAACGAAATCTAAAATTTTGTATAGGTAATTTTTTTTAAATGGGTATGTGTGCGTAGTCTACATACGTAGGTATATATGGTTTATGGGACGCACGTTAGAGGACTACAATACAACAACCAACTTCATGGTGAAGACATTTTGTAGCAATGTGTGCGTGCAACGAAAAAATTGCCTCACATAACGCGTATATAGAACTAAGATGATTTTTATGTGTTAACCACACTCTATTTTGGCGATTTTAAAGTCAGGTAATTGCTTGACCTTCTCTTATTCAAATATAATCCAGTGACGCGCATGCACGTAATTACAAATTAAAATCATTCGTTTGGTTTTATCAACTAAAATAACATACAATGTCTTTCGTATTCTTTCCTTTTTGGCGTATTATATATTATTCTATATTGCACAAAAAAGTACAAATGGAGGACTTAATGCTAAAAAGCATTCTCTACCAGTCTTCTAGGTAAGCAAGAGAAAGGTGCAAAGGTTAGCATAATATTTAGTATAAAAAAAGCAATAAAACCTACGTAGCGATTACTTGAAGGAATCCAGAGCGTTGGCTTGTTGGATGTTAGTAGAAAGCGAATTCCACAGTCGTGCTGCTGTTACGGCGAAGGATTGGTCGCGGAAGTTAGTATGATGGCTTGATATACTGAGAATTAAAGAATCAGGAGATCTTAGCTGTCTATTATGTGTATCCGCGAGAGATTGAAATAGTGTTTTTAATTATTTAGAGGATTTGGGATCATTAAGTACGGAGAAACGAAAACAAAGTATTCTTACATTCCTACGTTGCCGAATAGGTAGCCATTTCAACCTGGCTCGGTATTCAAACACATGAGATGCAATTATTGAGTAAACGATCAAGTTTATTTAAGAGATCTTCTGAGAGGTCCAAGTAAGCAACGTCTGCATAATCCAGAGGAGGGAGAAGAAGAGTATTTGCTAGGGAAATCTTTGTATGAACAGGAAGAAAGTTTTTCAAACGCATGAGAGAATTAAGAGAAGCATAAAATTTTCTACTAACTTACTTGGCTTGGTCTGCCCAGCATAATTTAGTATCGAAGATGATACCAAGACTATCCGTAGTTGAGTAAGGAATGGTACACTTATTGTATTGAAGGGGAATCAATGAATTAAAGTCAATTTTAGCAATCGGTTTTGAGCTACCAATTATAATGGATTGACAATTCGTTGAATTAACATTAATCCCATAAGATTCAGACCAAGAAAGTAAACTTGAGAGGTCATTGTTTAAATTATTGATTATAAAAGGGATATTCTTTATTTCGCAATGCAGATACAATTTCAGGTCAACAGCATAGAGATGGTAGTGGGATTGTAACTATTATATAAAGTGGAAGCATTATTTATAGTTTGTATGTATAGTTTAATTACGCTGTTTTTTGTTGCAATGATGTTGGCGTATGACGACGCGTCTATAAATAAAATGTAATTGCTAAAGTAGTTTATTTTCATTAATTGAGTTATATTTGTTAATTATTTAACTACTTAATGTTCAACTAATGAGCAATATGTATCCGTTATACTATTTCCATTTTTTATATTTTTCTCGATGACAATTCTAATTTGACAGTTGTAGTGTTGTGACCAAATAAGTAATGATATCGATCGCATATATCGTGACAGTGACGATTCATCAGATTTTGATTAAAATAAATAAATAAAGATTACCTGTCGCTACAATTATTTCGTTTCATTGTCGAGTACCTACCTATACCTACTTATTTAACAACAGCTTCGAAAATTTTGAAGAAGTTGGCATTATCAATTAAAAATTATTACTTGTAACATCTTGTAATGAAATATAATATTAGTTAATAAATTTGTACAAAAGTATCTGGCAGTAATTTAGTTTCTTACATTTTGTAAAAAATATCGGGTCTATTATCGTGTTACGTTTATCGATATAGCTCCATCCCTCTCAGTTTCTCCGACTGTGGTATAACCTTGTACGTGTGTAAACGTCATATTTATATAAAATAATGCATACATAATGTAAAAAAGACGCTCGTTCAAGTTTTCACAGGAGCTGTCATCGAGAAAATAAAGAAATGGAAATGGTATAGTAACTACCTAATTTCAAAATTCCCCCACATTTTCTCTTGAAGTTTGTGTGCTGACCTGCTAACACCCGCGTCATTTAAACCATTAAGGAGTGGAATTCGCAACCCTACCGATACGCATGTAATCACCACGTGATCTTGGAGTTACGTCCTGATTTGACTCATGACATCATAACAGGAAACAAAAACCCTGGCATAGTGGTGTACGTGCCGTGCGTCACGTTTTGTATTACCTAGTTAGGTTAACTAGATTATACCCATCTATATTAAAAAATCTGTAGTTCTATCTGTACCAACATGTAATTTTTTCCAAATTTCTTGATAGGCGTATATTATATGAACTGATCCCAAATATGATATAAAAAATTATTAGACTATTAAAAATATTAGATTATTATTAGACTCCAAAACGTCTTGGTGCATTTCTAAGAAATTTTGTTTACACGAAGCATACGTCAGTCATCCCATACTTGATATACTATAATAACAATAATACGGTTAAAAATAAAAAGTTTATGTAATCTCAAACGATTTTGATAAAATTTTGTACACGGGAAGTACATTTCATTCTTTATTCATAGTTTATATGAAATGTTAACAATATGAGTGAAAATAAATTTAATAGATGAAAATAGTTCGTGTGTATACATTGTGTATTAAAAACCCCGTCGGATGCTTGAAGATGTTATTAGGTATCAAGATTATATTCTGTTTATGTTGTATATCTCAGATAATAAGTAAAAAAAAATTCCCTAATAAAATGTAAAAAAAATTAGTTAAATGAGGAAACTTACACGGCAATACAGGCGGCGCGGTGCAGGGTACCGTCATCGGTCATACGATCAAACTTACCTGTTAATGTACCGCTACGCCGCGCCGCCGCCGCGCCGCGCCGCGCTCGCCGGGGCTAGCGACGGTGTTATAACGTTTTAAAGTTTGCTAACTTTTAGGGAAACTAAAACTAAATATGTTAATTATAAATTGCATAACATTTTTATTTACAATTTTTCATAATAAATAAAATTTTGATATATTTTTTGGTATTGTGATTGGGGTACCTATATACCTTTTCGGATTCGACGGGGTTTTTAGTACATATCGTATACGCGTGCGAAGACGCAGAACACTGTTAGTGCAATAAGACAATAGTATATTTACCTATAAACTTAGGCCGTGTCATCATGGGCAATTCATTTATAGTGACAAAAAGAGTAAAAATACTCAAGTTAACCTACACCCTCTCAGAGTTAAAGTGATTACAACAAATAATTGTTTAAAACACATAAATTAATAAGCATTATAATGAACAGTTAACTACATTTCACTTAAGTGTTAACCCAGCAATAAACAACTTAGCAAGGTAAGGGCGCTGATACAGCAGAGCGTGACGAGCCGGAAATCGAACCCGCGACCGCTCTGGGTCGCAACTCGCAGACAAACGTCCTGCGGTCACTCACCTCGTAAGGATGTCACAGAAAAAATTAACGTACCAAAATATAGGTACCTAGTCGCTGTTGTGCGCTTGCAGCTTCCGCTGATGTTTAGAATATAGAATTTTTTAAATATTAATTCATTCAAACGATGTGTGTTTTATTTTTATTTATTTTATTTCGGTCCGTCAAAATAATGTTACATAATATTATATTTTAAATATAATTACAAACTGTATTTATTACGTCAATGTTATTAACACATACTTTGCTTAAACTCAAAACAACGTGGTACAGAGAAAAAAAGCGTACACATGTCAGAAGTGAAACTTCATTGGCAAATTAATTTTTAAATCTCGTTTATATTTATAGTAATCTAAAAGCTTTACATTTCCGAGACTTAGAGGGAGGGAAAAAGGAAGATATGTTAGGAATCTAATGAATTTAATTGTCATTCTTAAATGACGACTGGCAAATGAAAATGCCACATGTTATGTATTTGTAAATATTAAAATTCCTAACCTACAAACGAATTAACATCAAAAATTGTATTGTATTAACAAAAAGATAAAACAATATATTACTTACTCTGAACAACTGCTTAGTATAGGACAATTTACAAATTTATCACAAAATGTTTATTTATAAATTTAACTCACTGTTTACACATTGTCTCCATGGCTACGTACTTCATGCTACGTTCGCCCTTTCTCACTCTCTCTCAAAACGTATCACATTTTCGTGACGCTTCTTCGGTGACGCGTTGCATCCGTAAAAATTTTACCTTCATGCGCGCAAAGAAGTTTCACATAAAAAAAAAAACATTTTTTTTTGTAGTTCTTCCCTTTCTTCGTGAAATGAAAAGGCAAGGGTTTTTATTATGTAAGGGAGCCAAAGGTTACACAATTTACAATTTAACTACACAGAGGTGACTGTTTATATTCATTATTTCAATTCAACCTAAACTATTGCAATTAAAAATAGAGAGAGACAACATCAAAATGGATGTATTTTGTGGTTAGATAACAAAAACTATAAAATAATTCTGTAGTCATATTGGACAGAATACCCTCTGTGCGCCTGTCCCATTACACTATTTGTTATTTTTTTCTCTAGAGGCACCCTCGCGCCATATGGATAATAACTAGTGTTGCCAGATGAAAAATAACACACTCAAATTATTTATACTTTTGGTTTTCATTTAATTAAAGTATATGATTTATCGAGAATATAGGAATAATTGATGAATATTAGTAATGATATTGCAAACATTACTGTTTATTATTCATATTTCCATTACTATCTATAAGCAATCGTGTTATGCTCAGAATATTAAATTACCCAAAATAAACAATTACTAATAACTTGAAGGTCGGAAAATTCCAACGATATTTAGCATGTGAAAGGACAGAGATTTTTCCAAGAATAGTGGGTAACCAACTCTTGTAATAACAATTTAATTAACACTTGAATAAAAGATAACATTACCTACTTACGTTGTGTTGAAGAACTATATTTATTTAGAATTAAATAGGTATATTCCTTCAATACTGTCGATTTTTCTAGGGCGGGCCATGAGTTTTATAGTGCTCCCCCTCCCGCCCTTAAATAAAATAAAATTAGTAGATATTTTAATAAAGTAAAAAAACACCAATGATTAATCAATTATACATAAAATACATATATGTAATGAATTATTTCATCGTGCCTGTGCCAATTAATATCTAAGTAGTATTAGTAATTCTCAATTCAAATAAATGTACAAAGTTAATGTACTTTGTCCCGTATTTGTGTCAATTTGATATGGCAACAATAAACCCTATGAGAGACTGTTACTAAGGGGCTCTCGTGGTTTGAATATAGACAGGTGTGCTTGCTTGTAGTCTCGTAAAACAGTTTGAAGCCTCTTTCAATAAGGATATTTAATTGGAAACAGTGTACTTTATACAATGACGGGCCTCATAACGCAGTATTAAAAACCCTAATTTTAAATCTAGATATTGCGAGTTCAGTTTCCGTACAAAACGGACTTTTGGTAGTTAAACTTCAATAGGCGCGACGAAGGGGTAACTGAATGCATTGAATGACGTCAGAGTGACGGAAGTGTAACAATGATAGCCTATTCAATCAGTTTAAAAATATTTATAAAAGAACTGCAAATTAGTATCCAGTTTTTTCTAATGTTCTACATAAATGTACAGGGCTATCGGCTATAAAACTATGTGCTCCCATTAGTAACATACGCATAGGTTTCAACTTCTTATCTACAACGTTGCCACCACGGCAAAGGATCCAGTAGCTAAACCGCACCGAGAATGTGCCTAGATTTAGGAAATAGAATACCTGAAAAAGTACCTAAAAGTGACTAAAACACAGAAAGTAACTGAAAATAAAAAAGTGGCATTGATTTTTTTTTTTTAATTGTATCTATTTAAAACTAAAATGCCACTAATAATTTTAATCACCTAAGTGGGCAGACACAGCAGTTGATATCGACAGTTCAGTTAGTGGGGTTCTTCAGAGGACTCTAAAATTAAACTTTATCCAATTCTGTAATTTATAAGTTTTAAATTACTACTGCTACTAGTACGAACTACATTAATTTAATAGTAGCTCGAAAAAGTGGCAAAATTATTTAGCTAACGATGTATTTTTTGGTAGCTGCCAAGTCTCAAAATGTTGCCAGATTTAGCTAAAAAGTGGGTTAAGTGGCAACACTGCTTATTTAGAATTATAATAATACTGTTTAATGTTTTGTGTGTAATGTTGTTGGAGTGACTAATAAACAAATGTCGATTATTTATTAAAAAACTATACAAACAGATCAATAAGGCCGATTACTATAATAGTTTAAAAACGGAACAATTTAAAAACAATGTTGTTGATGTACAAATTAATAACTGTCGAAAACCTGATTTCCTAAAACGATTAAGGATCAATGGAAACGTGTACGGACAAGGCGTCCACCGACGTGAGTTCGAATCTGTACAATGAGCATCTGCTTTCAGTGTAGCTTTCATACGGTATCACAATATATTTGCTGGTATATTCGCCGACATATTAACATAAGATTCATAAGCATATTAATAACAATATTAACATGCTACCTTCGTTGAAGCTGCCGCCGAAGTATCTGATTAATACAAAGATATTTGCGTTCGTGATGCTGTGTAAGTTTTAGCCAATAACAAACCAGTATATATATTAGAAGTAAATTGCACTGAAATATGCTCGATGAAGCTGTCAAGACCTCTAATGGCTCCAGGGACCCTAAGGCTATCAGTATAGTCAGTTCGAAAAAATTGGACATTTTAATAATAAAACAATATAAAAAAATCGAACGATCGATCACTTTGAAACAAATCGCTAACAACATTATAGAAGTTTCAATACAAATGATAGGTAAAATAGTACCAGTGACCGAGAAACTAATGCAGAAGCTTATAATATAATATATGAAAACCCTAATCTCATAAAGGTTTAGATTGAAGTGGCCCTTAAAGTTAATTTTCCTAAAATCTTACGGTCGGTTACTCCAACAACCAATAAATTCGGACCTATAAAACATTTTCACAACTCCCCCGTTATTAAACATTTACCGAAACCTGACAGGGGAAGGGCAGTTCCTGGTAAATCGGTCGTGGTGTATGAAACCACTGCGAGAGGTGAGCCGATCGGTTGCACGACTGGTTTATGTACACATTTTGCGGCTAGGACGAATAATCCCGCAGTGTTTCGCACGAAAAAATAATGTTACAACCGTTGGCTTTTTAATATGTATTTTTATCTTTCTTGTATATTATTTTATTGGCATTTAGTGCAGCTTATTTCAGAATATGTTTTTTAATGTTAGCTCTTAGCTTACAGATATGAAGAATAAACTTTATTGTAATCCTTTTTTTTTGTAGACAATAATTTAAAAAATCATATTTTCGTTCTCTTTATATCGTGAATTTACGTTTTTAATTTTGATTATTAATGTAAATGAGAAATGTTAAAATTTGCTACTAGAGTGCAAAGCCCGGCATATAATAAATAGATAAAAACTGCACGTTTTGCATAAATTTCTTGATAATTTAAATCAATCCGTACAGCGCCATCTATGAATACTGTTGGAAAATAAAAATACTTAAGTTTCCGTTTATTGATTTAACTGAAAATTATCTAAAGATATTTTTTTTTAGTTTTTTCACTAAATACTTTAAATATATTACAGAGTTACATACACATACAGTCCTTTTTATATGTACATAACCTAAACGCAATTTATAGACCATAGAAATGTCCATACATACGTGTAAAAACCTAAAAATATCTTGAATTTACAGATTTCAATTCTTTACTCTTTTATTATAAGTATAGAATATAAAAGTTTAATTAACACCCAGATAAGCGGTAGAGTAGCAACTAATTAGGTATTCTTCTAGAGTAGGTACAGGTTTTAAAATAAAACGATATTATTATGCTATTGGCAAGTAACAAATGATTACACCTATGCAAGCGTGTCAACCCTTGTCATAGGCACGGAACGCATAAATACACAGGTATTTATAGAATGAATCATGAATGGTATTCAGTAAATACCTTGCAGAGCTAAGTTTTTGATCAATTATACATGTTGAAATGATTATTATAACTTAATCTAATTACATGTTATATTTATTGAAAATTGTTAAGACGAACACGGCGGGATCGATCTTGCACAGGGAAGGGTTTGTACGATGAATGTTTAAATTTAATATCCAATAAATTTAGTAATAATTTGGGGCACTGTCAGAGGGTAAATAAAAATCATATTTGCACTCTTAGGATATTCGTGGAAAAATTTCATGCTACTGGTATAGACTCACGAGTTTAAACTGTGTCTGTCTGGGTCTGTCAGTCAATCTTAAGAATCTATATATTAATACTTAAAGCAAAAGCTATCGGTACATTTTTAAGAGTATTGCGTGCACGGAAGACTGCGAGATTTGGCATGGTTAAAGTTTATATGGAGAAGGAGTGCAGAAAGCTAAAATTTATCTATAATATCTGTTACTAATATATTAAATTAAATAAATTAATACTGCGAATCCTAACACAAGTGCCATTGAACTTAGACCCTCCGAAATATTGACATTGTCACACAACGAAAAGTGACAGAAAGTGATGTAGTAATAGGAACTTATTGTTTAGGTTCACGAATACTGCAAATGCCAAACAGAAAATAGTCTATGATTAAAAAGTCGTAGGTCGGATTTCGAGCTTAGGGAGATCGCTAGTTTTGTTAAGTAGGTAAAAGCTTTATATGTGAATCAAATTCTATGCAAATTTAATGCATACAAAAGTCACGAAGAACACTTTGGCTGGAATTATGAACACAATCACAAGGCTATGTACATAGAACCTTCCGAAAAGTTACCACCTGGATTTTAAAGCGCCACGTCCCAGTTGGAAAACACCAAACCGACTTCTCGTAAGCCACTGTATGTACAATATAGTTAAATGGGCCTCAGACTTCAAAACGAAACCATACGACAGCAGTGACACTCTATGCTGCACTTTCTGTGCAATATTCCTGCACGGACGGTGATCTTTCGTCTGAAATGTCAGGAAGTACATAGTCGAATACACGTCAATATCAATTTAGATTAATCATTAAAACGATAGAAGTAGACTAATAGACTTCAAGCAATCTTAAAAATAGAAATATTAATTAAACATAACCATTATCGCACGCGTTTATTACGCGGTAATGATTTTTATTTTTCCTCATATTATTATTGACAATTCATATTGTCTATCAACTGAGAAATAGCATAAAAATCCCGTGTAAAAAATTTCAACAAAATCGGTTGAGAAGTAAATATACTTTTACGATTCCTAAATGAATTATTGACGATTCTTATAGCCTGTCAATTAAGTAATGACGAATGCTTCCCGTCTTCAAAATTTGATCACAATCGGTTGAGAATTACTTGAACTTCATAACTACCACCTTAAAATTGTAGCTCGAAGTTAAGCCTAGAACCTTCCATAATAAATAGCTTCCTCAATAAATAGGCCAAAAGCAAAAGATTTTTTTTTAAATCAGACCAGTATTTCCAGAGGTTAGCGCGTTTAAACAAACAATGTAATCTCTTGAGCTTTAAAATATTGATATAAATAGTATTGATATAAAGAAAAAAATCTTCGCTGGATTATTTATATGAGTGCCACTCAAGAGTCGTTTAATGCTGTGTAGGTAGGTATCTTGTATCACAATTGCTTCCTTTGTCTAACATGAAATGATATAGAACGACGACAAAAAAAATTATAAACAAATTCCTGTGAAGTTAGTCATTGATGGTTCTGACTTTCTGAATCATCACTTGATTTTTATACCTTCATACGTGGAATTTTATGTCGAGGTTATTACTTCGAACCTATTGTCCAGTTGAGAACTTATGGAGTTGAAATAAATATGAAAGTCAAAACACAAATTAAGGATTGATATTTTTGCCGTAACAAATTTTACATAAAAATATTTAAAGTTTTTTTTTGGAAATCTATATTAATAAATGTGTAGTTCTGTCTGTACAGTTAATCTTTTGTCCAAATTTCAATATATTAATGATACAGATCACGAATATGCCATTAAATTTTTTTTGTCTGACTGTCTGTCTGTCTGTTCGTATGTCCGGATTTAACTCAAAAACGGCTTGAACAGTCCTTATGAAATTTCGTATACGAGATGCTATGTCATTGGTCAATTGATAGAGTATATAAGAAATGTCAATATTACATTAAAATATTTACAAATTTACAAAAATATTTCCTTTAATTCTTGACCGATTTTGATGAAATTTTGTTCACGAGAAGTATAAGTCATTCCATGAATGACAGCCATGAAATTTTTTAATAACACTTTTAGGAATAGTAAAAAAAAGGTTTCCAAAAATTTAAAATTACATTAATTAATGGATTTTTATGAAATTTTATGCACGGAATTACATAATTGTCAAAAAAATTGCCACCGATTTTTGTGGACGAGAAACCTACATCATACCATAATTGAGAGGATTAATAGGACGGAATATTTTAATCTTCAGACTTCAAGCAAAGCTTTAAAAAGATGGTGGCTGTCTTGTTAAACGGTCCAAGAAGTTTTAAAATTAATGCTTCTAGTTATTACTAATTAACTCACTTCACTTGAGCTCAGTAACAAAACTATTTAAGCACAATGCTACCAATTTTACATAATATAGGGCCAAATAACGTAAATTTATAAATTAAAATAATAACCACAACAGTCATGACATTTCGAGATTTCGCCAAAAACTAGTACGTTTAGTACCGGCACTAAAAGATGTTATTAAGATGATAGTGAATAAAATAACATCAAAGTCAATTATTAGAATAGAATAAGTCTTATAAAAAAAACTTTTATTATTATACTGTCCGTGTAAATCTCTTAGGGGTTGCTCATAAAATACGTTCGCACTTATCGGTTTTGGGGGGGCGGGGCTGTTCTTGTCAAAACAAAGGGGGGGGGGGGGTCTAAGGAAAGATGACGTTCGCAGCTCATCAAATTATTTTGCAAATTTTTCTCTCGTTTTTTTTTTATTATACAAAGTAGTTCGTTTCATATTTGTAAATATATAAATATTTTTCCCTATATATTTTCTTTATAATAGCGTAATAACTAATAACTTGTTATATTTTCTCACGTTTTGTTATTTATTTTTCGACGTCGGCGCTAACGTTGCGATCAGTCACAATCAAACTATTACTATTGCAAGTAATAAATATTTAAAATGAGTTTTTGACGTGATATTTAAGTGACATGATGTGGTTTTTACTTTTAATTCATTTACTTAGGTTTTTGACCATATATTATGTATTATTGGTGGCGTTTTGCGTCATATCGTTAGGTTTTTGTTGTGAAGTGGATTATAAATATAAGCTAAAAGAATGCATTATGGGATCCCACAAAATCGTCCTAGAATGTTCTAACAAGGGAGCCACCATCTTGTTAGGATACTGAAATCGTAAGACAGGACACTATATTCATTTGATAATGGCAGTAATGGTCTTCAAGGACTAGTTGCCAAGTTAGGAAGAAGAAAAAGTATAAGAAATATAGAAATTCATTGACATATATCTTGTTTGAGAATCTATCATTCGTGAGGCAATATTGATAGAGGGGTCGTTGAAAATGTGACTCAGCGTGACGAAAGGACGGAAGACGTATTTTATGAACGGCCCCTTATTAACTCATTTACATGAGGTACACATGTGAAATGTAATACTGGAAGTAACCATACCATCTACGGGATTAGTTCCATTAGCTGCTTAACTAATAAACAAGTTTTAAGAAACAAAAAAATGTTAGAACAAAATAACGATTCAATCTTTTTGCGTAGTCCAATAGGATTAAGTGAGATAATACTAAGAAATAATAAAACAATAAGGTAACTTAAGTCGTGATTCATTGATGGATCCGACCTACTTTGATAGTGTTTACCGTTCTGTATGATTATAGGCTATATACGCCACGGACTCGATGCAATATTGAAAATTATAACTTAGATACGACTTACAACTTTATTTATTGCAAAATTATTTATTTTTAAATGTTAATATCAAAAAGTATAATAATATTTTATTTTATTTTATTCATTCATTGTAACCATCCACAAAATAAGTTAATAAATCAATTATGCAATTTGTAATTGGTAAAGTAATATTTCTACCAATTTTATTATTTATTACAATAAGGGCTGTTTTTGGCAGTCGCTTGTATCTTTAACGTAATTTTTTTTATAGATATACTACAACAAAGTTTACATAATATGTAATGATAAATTATAATCAAAATATATATAAAAGGAAATCGTGACTGACTAACAGATATATAAACCCATTGCTCAAACCGCTGAATGGATTGGGCTGCAATTTGGCACACAGATAGTTCTTATGACGTAGGCATCCGCAAAGAACGGATTTTTGAAAATTTAACCCATATAAGTGGTGTTAACCGGAGTTCAAAATTTGTATGGAGAACTAATATAATATTTTTTTTGTAATTTGCCACGGTCTAAGCCGCAGGCAAGGCGCTAGTATAATTATAATTTAATATCTCCGATATAAATATAATGATACGATTCTAGCCGTTGTGCGCGCATAACGCTATAACTACCGGATAGGTTCTTATCAATATTTTTTTTGTTTTACTCCAAAGATTTTTGGATTTTATAAAAAAAAAGTTATGAGGTTATCTTCATTAAAAAAAAAGTTATTAATGTTTTATAAAACTAATGACTACGTTCTTCTGTCGTCCATGAGAGCAGACCTGCGGGCATAGCTAGGTTACGTACATCAAATTAAAGATATTTTAATATTAAAAATAATTACGTTAAATTATATTAAAAAATTAAATCCCACAATTAAAACGAATCTAACGACACCTCGTATGCTAAAATCCATCAATCCGTTTAGGCTACAATAGAGCGTACCAAAGAAATAGACATACATACATACACATATCCAAACATACGCTCGAATAACATAACCATCCTTTTTCGCCGTCGGGTAAAAATTAGATATTGTTTACGTTCCTACAAATAACAGATTTAAAAAAAAAAAGTTTCGCCATTCAAATTAATTTCAATATACTAATTGTCGACTTAAAACTTACACTTGGCCTTGGCCACTGATCTTTAGTTTAGGGGTGGTAAAAAATCAAATTCATTGTTGGATTAAAAGTTGGATGTAAAAGTTAAATAAAATCGGAAAGTTGCGAGTGGATCTCGCACCCTGAAGGTTCGGAACTTATTACATTACTTATCGTACATTATTATACAGTCTTTTACCTAAATAATGTTTATATACTATCCTTATATATTTATCTAAGTTTGTACAATTGTCTGTTAGTGCGCTGTTATCTTATTAGTTATTATAAATAATATTAAAATAATATTTATTATTATTTTATAGATGTTTTTACTAAAAAGGTTTTAGGCTATATTTTGTAACGTTATGTAACAAAATATAAGGAAAAACAAATAATGATATAATGAAATAAAAACTACCAGCACGCTTTCTTGGAATACGCTGCCAAAACCGTTAAATATAGGAAAATAGAAATACAATACATATACATAGTTAATAAAAAAATCTTATACAATATACTAGACATCTCCGTAAACTAGAAAGATCTAAATCACTATTACTAACTTTAATATTTAAACCACGATTAGTAATTTAATGTTACAGAAGAAATCGAAAATATTTATGTTATGTTGAGTTGTTTTTTTAGAAATATAATTGAAACAACAATAACCCGGCCCGGATGATTGTTTAGGTACTAGTAGGTACATATTGTATACAACATTATATGCATAACTTGTAGGAGGACTTTCGAAATTGTATGTTTTGTTATACGGTTCGTTAGTGTTATTTTAACTATGAAGTGCCGCGCCGCGCCGTAACTTTTTATTGCGTTAGCTTACAAAAAAAAAATTTTAAACTACAGCATGAGGCCGTAGGCCTTAGGCCCTAGTATATGATATTAATTTCAACTTTATACCTCAAATCGTTTTCGAGAAAAAGTGTCTTGACACACGGACAGACAGCCAGCCAGACAAACGGACAACAAAGTGATCCTGGATTCCGTTTTTTTTCATTATGAGTTACGGAACTCTTAGAAATATATCCAAAAATTTACTCAGGTAGTTTGAATATTATATACGAAGTGTGTCAATTTCAACGATATTAAAAAGCCGTGACATAATGACATAAATCATTGTGTGGTTAGAAAAAAGTTGTCTGTTTATCTAAAGTTTGTGGAGTAAACGCCAATGCTGGAGGTAAGACGGGCGGATGGGCGGGAGACGCGAGGGCGGAACGCGGCGCGGCGCGGCGCGCGGCGCAGAGGAGCGGGGTTGCGGGAATAATCGATACCCCATAGAACCATACTAGGGTGGACATACGTAACCGATTACGGCTCCTTTTGGCGGTAAAATTAGACTTTAATAATATATCCGTTGTTTTATCTACGTTAATTTATTACAAAGTTTGCCATTATTTATTGTAACTCTATTGCCAAAGTGTTTAAATTGTCTTTCATTATCTTCCGACGAAAAAGTTTTTCGTATAATGATTTTAGTGAACTCAAATATTCTAGTTTATAACACACAATAAGGTGTCGAGACTTTAAAAAAAGATTAGTACTTGCGGTCTTTTGGGGGGTTTCAATAAGTAATATTTATCTATATGATCTATCAATACAATATAAGTTGATTAAAATGAAGTCGCTTACCACTGTCTGTACCTATGTACGCTTAAAGCTTTTAAACTACGGAACGGATTTTAATGCGATTTTCACTAATATATAGATATTTTATAGAAGATTTATATATGTATATACAATACATTCCAATAAAGTTTTTGTATAATTTTTTGTTTAATTCTATTTTGGGGCGCTTACATGGCTCACGCTGGCTAAAGCTTATAAGATACATTTAAATAATGTTCTAAAGAATTGTAGTTC
Organism: Saturnia japonica; assembly: GCA_033032175.1. Classification (NCBI taxonomy): domain Eukaryota; kingdom Metazoa; phylum Arthropoda; class Insecta; order Lepidoptera; family Saturniidae; genus Saturnia; species Saturnia japonica. The sequence goes on from CM065317.1 coordinate 5,759,971, forward strand.
TTCAAAAAACTTAGAGAAGAGTCCGCGATGCCATATGTATATACATATGTAATATAATAATAATAGTTCCGGAGGTTGACTCGCAGTACTCATATTTATCTTCAATATAATAATTAAAAATATTACGTTATTTGCGAAGCTATTTTCTCTAATTCAATATTAATGTTTATCCAGCTAAGTTTGTTAGTTAACTTGGGCATTTAATGTAGATTAAGATTTACCTACCTAAAAAAACCTTATGATAAATTGCGCGACGCAAGCTAAGTGCACTATTCGTAACCATAAAGTTACATAACGTACCATCACGCTGCTATCCACGAAAGGTTAGGCAGAGGTGTACACTCACAGTTCTTCAGGTATGTTTTAGGTCTCATGTAATAGGGGGCGAACCTATTGCCATTAATCGGGCACAAAGCCAGACTCCGAGTTGCTATTGATAATTTCATTGAAAAAAAAACTAATAACACTTTGCTCGACCCGGGTATTGAACCTATAGCCTCGAGCATACCAGTCGTGTTTAGGACAACTAGGCTAAAAGCAGTTATGAAGTTATAATATATCAATATTAAAGCGATAAATTCTAAATCAGGGTTATTAAACATAAAATACACCATTTTGTAAATTGTACCCGTGTAAAGCTATGACGGGTCGTACTTAATAATATAACAATAATAATGTTTATAATTTTTAACCTTTGAAATCGCATTGTTAAATACAATTAATAAAGACAAGTTTTTAATAACAATAAATTAATTTTAATGTTCAATATCAATTGAAACAATATTAATTTGTTGGTTTAATATATTAAAATAAAGATGACAAATTACAAAGTAAAATCTAGTACTTATTAAATAAAATTAAGATAACGCGCAAGTAATTTATTTCGTTTAAATTTCCCTTTCTCCATTTTTTATATGATGCAATAGAATATTAGGTGTAACTTATTCACGTATATAAATAATATTCAGTACAGTCCTTTCATAACATTATTATTTTTATTTTAGTACAAATGAAATATTGAATAAAAGATTGTTTAAAAAAAACAATATATTTTTTTCCTATTCTTTCAGAAATCCTTTTCATTTAATACCCGTATCATGGAGGTGCTTAAAAAATAGCTAGGCCGCCATCTTTGCGAAACCGTCATATTAGATTTAGAGTAACGTCACTTATCTAACACTGCATTGTCGTCCAAACTAAACATGTATGTAAAATTTCAGTCAGTTGGGTATATCTGTCTTAAAATTCAGTTGCAAGATTCCACCTTTACTAACAAGGCTAGTTAAATAAAAGCTTGCAATGAAGAGTTAAAGCATATATTAATTAATTTCTTATATAATCTCTAGTAATAATGATCCAAATCAATAATTATTTCACTGATAGAAATAGCGAAATATTATACAAGGTGTCCAGAAAGGGTATCGGGTATTTGTTTTCGCGCCATATTCGAAACGGGGCGTCTAAAGGGTGCAGGGAGGGGTTCGTGGCGTCCGCCATTTTGTGGAGTTTTAGTCACGATGGAACAGTACTCGGGGACGCATCGCGCATTTTGCGTACGAGCGTATTATCGTAATGGTGATTCAATAGTGACTGCTCAACGTCTCTATCGTGCGAAATATCGTACACGCCACGCGCCAAGTGACGATAGCATTAGGAAATGGATCAGGATGTTCGAGAATACAGGTGCGACAGTTAAAATTCAAAACTCTGGTCGTCCTCGTTCAGTTCGCGATGAAGAAACAATTGAAGAAGTTGAGGCGTCGGTTCGTCAAAATCCGTCTTTATCCATCCGAAAGCGAAGCCAAGCGTTGAACATCAAAAAATCGTCTTTACATTCGATTTTAAAGAAAGACTTACATCTAAAAGCCTATAAAATTCAATTGGTTCAAGAATTGAAGGATACGGACTATGCTAATCGACTGAATTTTGCGAACGAAATACTGCAGCGATTTAACAACTTTAACAACATACTGTTCTGTGACGAAGCAAATTTTCACCTGAATGGTCATGTTAATAAGCAGAATTGTCGGTACTGGGCAGTGGCGAATCCGAGACGAAAGCATGAACGACCCCTGCATAGCCCAAAGGTCGTTGTTTAGGCCGCTATGACTGCTAAAGGCATAATTGGTCCTTATTTTCATGAAGATCAACGAGGCCGAACAATTATTGTGAATAGTGACCGTTATTGCGATATGTTGCGAAATTTTTTGGTCCCAGAGTTGCAGGAGTTTGCAGGTTTCAACTCAAGAACGTGGTTCCAGCAAGATGGAGCCACTTGCCATACCTCAAATGACTCAATGGAAGTTGTTAACGAATTATTCCCTAATAAAGTCATTTCGCGAAGGGGTAACATCAACTGGCCTCCCAGAAGCCCCGACCTTAGCCCGCTTGACTATTTTGCATGGGGATACCTTAAAAGTAAGGTTTATCAAAACAATCCGACGAATCTAACCCAGTTAAAGCAAAACATCAGGTCAGAAATGGCAGCAATATCGATAGCTATGTGTCAACGTGTTATCGCCAATCTTCGTTTCCGTTTAGAAGAGTGCCAGCAACGTAACGGTCATCATTTGGATAACATCATCTTTTCCAAATAATTCTCCAATTCATATGCTAATAATAAACAATAAACTTTTTTATTGCATACAAATAATTTTTGTTTCATTGAACTTACAAATACCCGATACCCTTTCTGGACACCTTGTACTAGGTAATATTTTTGTTATTATTAATTTTTATAGTGTTCTTAGTTGACGCTAACAAATTCGCGGACGTTTCTAGTACAGCATATGATTATAATTAAAAATAGAACTGGTTCCATACACGTAAAGACTTTATGAATAGTAAATATATATATAATTAAGCACAACAATAATATTATTTATTTTTCAATTTAATTTTATGTTATCTTCACAAATATGTTTTTTTATTTTTTTATTTAACCACACGATCTGTGGTTACCCCATTGCCCCATAACTAAAACGATCTTAAATAGTTCCTCGGTATTGTCCCCTACATCCATGGTGTAATGCACGCCGATGCAACGGAAGGTCACTAACCTCCGCCTGGGGCGGATCATTCCAAGTTGTGTCAAATTGTCAATATTGATCCTAGTGAAAAGATTCCTATGTTTAATTTAAGGGGTGTGATTCTTAAATCTGTGAAGTGTACGTCGCGCCGCGCCGCGCCGTGGAGTGAAAAGTTTAAATGTCTGTAAATAGGGTACTAGATTACACTTCGAATTTATTTAGATGAAATTGTATTATTGAAAATTATGAAAATGTATTAATGAATATATTAGATCTCTGTGTTCACAATACTAGTCAACTCAACAATTACAAAATTTACGAAAAGCGTTTTTTTTTTAATGCGGTTGGCGGACTAGTGTTCCATAGATAATACAACTGTTGCGTTCAGATACGTAAAAGGCGCAAAACCGCATACAGCCAAATGTATTGCAAATAAATAGCATCAATTGTAAAAGCCATTACGGTGTTAGCGCAAGAAAAAGGCCCGGGTTTTATTTAGGGATGTTACACCCAAGATAGCTTACATATTATGACACTGTTTACGTGCAAGTGTGATGAAAAATATATTAAGCTGGGTGCTAGGGCATGATATTTGTGTCCGACTGGATCGTGAGCACCATACACCAAGTGGAACACCAGCCATACCTATTGCGTTTCGGAATCAACCTGTGTATATCCAGTAATCAAGCGCAGTAGTGGAGATCTGTACCCGACTAGCTCGCGACCACCATTCAAATGGTGATAAGGCTCTGCTCTGATACTATAAGTAGAGAATTTTTAACCAAAAAAGAATCATCTAAATCGGTTGATAAACAAAGAAGTTATGGCTGAACATCAATTAAAAAATATACATTCGAATTAAGAACACACCTTTCTCCTTTTTTACTAACTTCAAAAAAAAGATGGAGACTACTCAACTAGAATGTATTTTTTTAAAGTGGATGTTCCGCCACTACTTCTTTTATTACCTATTTGGATAATTCTTTTTTTATTGGAAAGTAGATAGTAACTCAAGGGTAATTCCATTTTAATTTCATTGGCATTGGATCTTAAACTTGGAAGATATACCAAAATCTCCTCAAAATCATATGAAGTTGTTTTCTTTTTTTTAATAAATATTGTCTTGCTTAAAGTCGGTTAAAAAATAGAGCTAGTTTCACACGTATTCATAATTTTATAGTTTAAAATTAAGCTGAGTCTCTTGATTTAAAAAAACACACACTTATTCTATGCTATACAATTTTTTTTTTTATAATCTTTCACTTTGTTTAGTACGGTAAAGTGACTAACTACACTGTATCTGATGGTTAAGCGTTGTGCAAAGCAATAACATCGTCGACCAGCGTAGTATTTACAATCCATCATCACCAGCCTGCTCGAATGCGTCTCTACGTTCTGTTTGAAGGACTCCATATTGTAGGAAAGAGAGTACACACTAGCAGGGAGACAGTTGTAAGCTTCACAGTATAGCAAACAAAAAACGTAGCAAATTTCTTTGTACCTCTGCACATCGGTATCGTCGTTTTAAATAAACATTTCAAACTAATTATAACTAAAACAGAAATAGGTGAGTCGGTCTTAATTATTGTAGTAGGTAAACGAAGAAATGAAATGTAAGAGGGCAGTTATAAATTCCTAGATTCTTTTCGCAGACAAGAACAAACATTTCTATTAAGACAAAAGTGAGGAAACCTCATTAATTTTGCTGTTATATGTTTGAGTTGTGTTTTGTAGTGTCCGGACCGTTTGTTTTTGCTTTGGGCTTTCATGGTTCTGTGCTTCGCTCTACAAAATTAATAATAAATGTTTTAAATGTACCGTAAAGTGTACATAATACGTAACAATAAATAATGCTTTGAAGTGGGCTATTTATATTTTACATATATATGTATTTTGGTAATTTCATAATGTATATTTTACGGTCTGAATAGAGATCTACAAGTAAAAATACGTTAAAAGACTCAGATTAGCGGTTTTATAGTTAGTTATCTACTATCAGAGTTTTTTTTCGTAGTTATAAAGAAAAGGAGTTAACCCTGTTGGTGTTCTCTGAGTTACTTAAAAAGTATTTATACATTCCAAGGGAAACAAACTGTTACAATTCCGTATTACTAATTAAAGCAAGAAGAGCAAAAGCAGAGTTAAACTAGAAACAACTGGCCCTTGGTTTCCTATAAAGAGATAAGACAGGGGGACCCACTGTCACCTATACTATTTATAGCCATACTAGAGTCGATAATAAGTGACTGGAATGAACGCGGTATAAGAATAAAAACTAAGTATCTGAGCCACCTACGTTACGCCGACGACGTGCTGATATCAGAGAAAGGCAAAAAACGACAGCACATGGTGGAGTCACTAAACCAAGCTAGCAAACTCGCTGGACTAGAAATGAACCTGTCTAAAACTATGGTAATGACCAACAGCACCAAGGTACAAATATACGTCGATAACGAGCCGCTCCATTATACGGAAAAATACATTTACCTAGGCAAGCAAATAAGCTTCGACAGATTAAACAACTACCAGGAGATTGAACGCAGGGCCAAGTTGACATGGAATAAATACTGGAGCTGCAAAGAAATATTTAAAAGCAACATGCCAATCAAACTGAAGACGAAGGTTATGAATTCTTGCCTTATACCATGCTTGACCTACGCTTGTCAGACGTGGAAATTTAACAAAAATGTCATAAATAAAATTATAACATGCCAACGGGGAATGGAGCGGAGTATGCTAAATATAAAAAGAATAAACAAAATAAGGAATACAAAAATACGCAACATCACAAAAGCAACAGATGGTTTAGCACAATCCCTTGCATTGAAATGGAAGTGGGCAGGACACATAGCACGCCTGCAAGATCAAAGGTGGACAAAAATAGTGAGAGTATGGAGGGGGCCAGTGGGCAAAAAAAAGGGAGACCCTGCAACAGATGGGAAGATGAAATCAAACACACAACGGGTCCAAACTGGATAAAAATAGCGCAATCCAGAGAAAACTGGCTCAATTTGGAGGAGGCCTTTACCTGCAGAGGGGTTCTTACAGAATAATTTCTGAAATAGCAAATAATATTTAAACTAACCAAACCAAACCAAATCTTTTTTCTTTTAACACTAAGAAAACTTTGTAAATAGTATTTTTGTAAGAAATAAATGGCTTTTTTATTTTATTTTTATTTATTACTAATAAAACAAATACCAAACTTGGTGAATCTGTCAAAGCCTCTAATGGCTAATATTATAACCAGTTTGAAAAAAAATACATGAAACACAAACCAAAATCAATTACCACTAAATCTTGCAATAAACAATACGAATTCCTAATATCTCGCTCACTCTAGATAATTTCAATTAATAACAGCCAATACAGAAAAGGAGGTATGCATTGATAAGTAATTTTTCAAAATATATATCCACCAAAGTAAACTCAATTAATATTAATCAATAAACATTCAAATATAACCTTGAAGCCGGATTGGACATATAAGCAAAAGTAGGTAGCAAACGCAACAGGCACTGCACTTTTTTTTTTTCGTAGAACAACAAAATAAAGGACCTGTGCTTGATGGTGGCCAACAACATCAGCCAGCACAAAGCGATCTATTATCCATCACCTATCCCCGCTAAAGCCTCTTGGCTACGACTGCAAAATCAGCGCTTGGGTCACTAAGTAAGTAGGTTACATTTTAATTTTTTTACCTTTTTTTTGTGGTTAGGTTGTATGTGATGTTAATGTCTGTAAAACTGTCTACCTATATGTTCTTTACAACTAATATATTTTCTTTTGTTCTTCTATCATACGAGCCGGCTCAAATATCTATTCACGTTATGTTTGAAATTACTTCATGTTGTAGAGAGACAATTCCACGTCTCATAATACGGAAAAGATATTATAACATAGCGAACTTCTTTATTCTAGCTTAGCTGATAAGTAAAGTATGGGTTTCTTAGTATTTCTGCCATCCCCATCTCTAGTTTAATTAAGCTAAGCTAATAAACTTCATAGAAGTAAACACAAAGCACTAAAATGTCTTACGACAATAGAAAGATTGTATAAAGATCTTTTCCTTCACCGAAAAATGAACTTTAATGTAAAAGTATGTATAAATCTATGCAATATTCTAGCGCGTTAGTCTACAGTCAGTATTCGTCGCTACAAAGCGTTTGAAAATTCAAAAATGACAATGACAGTATGAACTTAATATACCGCTTTAGTGACTGGTCAAATCATTTACTAATAAATTCTAACAGTAGTTTAAATCGGGACATACTATAAGAAGAAGTTAAAACGTGAGTTAAGTGAACCGACACTTACAATAATCAAGGGCTAGCCTGAATATATTGCAGATTGTATCCCGTTTCCAGCATCAGTTCCAACTTCAAACACAACTAACATCTTTCTTGACGATCTTGTCTAGAATTACTCTATTTTTACAAAAGCTAATCCTGTATTGAAATTATATATTACACACTCAACACATAGCGATTTTCTTTAATTAGTTTAAATAGTAAATGTGTACTAACTAGCAAATGGTTAAATAATTGTGAGTAAAATAAATATTATCTTTCTAATATTCTTTTAAAAAAACTCCAATCACTTTATTAATCGACAACGTTCAGTTTTGAATACAGTAATTATGGATTTATATTTAAAACTTTTTTTTTAATGTACCACGGCATAATATCGGCATCCTGTCTAATTGTAAGCACAGTTCAGAACACAAAAACAATGCTGACCACCGAGAGATCGACAATTATGTACCCAGTAGGATTTTAAGATACTGTCGAGGTCGTGGGTTCGATTCCCAGGTCGAGCAAAGTGCTATTGGGTTTTACTATGAAATTCTCAGTGGCAGCTCGGAGTTTGGCTTTGTGCCCGATTAATGGCAATAGGCTCGCCTCCTATTATTACAAGGGACCTAAAAAAACATACCCAGCGAACTCTGGGTGTACATTAGTACACCTCTGCCTAACACTTCGGGGATACAGGCGTGATGTGGTATTTTATGTTTTATGAAAATTTAATTAGTACGAAGCCTTAATTGACAAGCAAATGTAATATATTAATACGACATCAAAACTTATGCATTTTCATTAGCAATATTGTTGAAATGGTAACCGCTTTACGGTTTATCTTGAACGTTGATTATAGCAAACTTCGTATATATTATTGTTTTAATCAAGTTCGTGCAAGGCAACGCCCGTGTGCGGCCCAGACATGGATAGAGATCGCAGCCCTGTTTTACACATCTGAGATAGAGATGCAAACGATACATCGACGTTTTAGAAACATCGATGTTTTGATAGAAAAACATTGATTTTTGTCATCGATGTTAACAATTGCAAATCATCGATATATCTATGTTATTTTAAACGATATTTTGTTTTAGGTAAAGATTTGAAACAGTGTCCTTTAAAACTTTCAAAACAATTTCAATTCGAATCTTTTTTTGCCAGTTATCAGTACGACTGCGTAATTTTAATTTGTTAACATTAACTGTATCTATAAAGCTTGTCAAAACTATGTACGGCTAATTAAACTTTACCACATTTTCAGAGTATAGTAAAAACATAGATTCTGATAGTATTTTCTTTAGCATTTGAAAAAACATTGATGTTTTTTTTCTCTTTATTAGGTTAGCCAACTGTTGTACAATATTTTTATAGCTACCATACAATTCACGATATGTTTTCTTGGCGATTTTTTTATATCGATGTTTTTTTTTTAATACAGATATGTCCATATTTATCATAGCGATGTGCTAATCCCTAGTCATGGAACATTAAAGCGAAGCGGAGATGTAAATGTTTAATGATTTGTCTAACTCTAAACATAGTGAAGAGTTTTGTATAATTTAAATCAATAAATAAGAACTTGCCACACATACATCGGTGCTCTTGCCTACCAGCTCCAGCTTCCTCTCCTTAACTCCGTGCAAAGGCGTGCAGTGTTATCACTTTGTCAAGCTACAAGAAAAAAAAATACAGAATAGAAAATAGGTATTGCCTGTAAACTCTGTGATATAAGCCCTAATCAAGTTTCTAATGAAAAATTCCCAATAATCAGTCTTTGACGCTACTACAGTGGAAATAAAAAATATAATAACATTATTATACCGTTCCGAAAAATTAGCTATTTAGAAACACATTACATTATAATATAAGACCTAAGATATCATAATTATTATAGTAAATAAACTCGAATATCTCACCGACATGCGATATATATCGATCCTTTTCGTTCCGATAGGTAAGTAGGTACTGTTATAGGAAATTTTATATAAAGAACCAAATAAATTAACTTCAAAGAATCAAAAGTCTTCACTCGTTCATTTTCCACATTGATATAGTTACTAGCTGTGCTCCACGGTTTCACCCGTGTTAATTTTATAAGACAAACATCGCCAACGCACCCGTTTAGGCAATTTTTATACTTTGTGTAAAACTATCGACATTTTTAAGAGGAATAAATTAATTTTTCAAATTATAATATAGCCTAATGTTACTCGCTGATACTGTAGCTTTATATTGGTGAAAGAATTTTTTATAATCGGTTCAGTAGTTTTTGAGTTTATTCATTTCAAATAAAATAAAAACAAACAAAAAATCAAGTCTTTCCTCTTTATTAATATTGGTCTATACAAACGATTTTTTCGCGGCTTCGCCCACGTCATAGTTACATCCCATTATCAATGACATTTTAAACATCATTGCACATTATACGTTTTTATGTCCCATTTATAACTGTATTGCTAAATACTCATTTTCATAAATCTATCTTCAAAAGTGACACATTTTCATACAAACTTTCATCCACTTCTTCGCCATCTTAGGAGGTGAATTTCCAAAAATCCTTCCTTAATGCTCACCTACAGTATAAAAGGAACCTGTATGCAAATTTTTACTGCAAGTTCGGTGAAGCTGTAAAAGCCGCAGCGGCTCCAGGGCCCCTAAGGCTAACAGTATAGTCAGTTCTAAAAATAAAAAAAAATACTGTCCTATTCCAAGCCCCGGTAGTTTGGTCCGTTAAGCCAGTCTGTTATCAGCGCTAAACAGTAAGCATTTAATTCAATAATTGTCAGGCGGAGTTTCGCTACCACGTAATATAATTATTGTTTATACTTGTCTTATGCTTCTACTATGTAAGACGTAATGCCATTGTTATTAAAGTATTCGAAATATACAACACTTTGAGAGTAGAACATATTATGTTATAATCAAAGGTTTACCTTTAAACACAACTTCAACAGAAAACCTTTAATTGTTGATTTATAAAATATTTAGAATCCACAATGTGAACAATACGCTACCTAATATTACTGACGGAATGTAGTCTAAACTTCTGTTACATTACCTTTCCACATTTGCCTTCAACAAACTTGATATGATACATTGAATCCCTTATATCCTTAAAGTGAAAGCGAAAACATAAGAAAATTTAATAAATTGAGTTTCGCGACCGCAAATAATATTTGGTCCATGTCGATTGAATGTCCAGAAAATGTTGACCTGACGAAGTCTTTCAGTGTGTAATATTAATGCAATACGTAAAGGGTCAAGTAAAACTGGTGCGTCATTCTCCGCGGTGGCCAGTGATGGGATGACTCACATCACTATCGTACATTCTTGGGTCATATCCGTTTCTAAAGTTTTTTATTTTGTTTTATGTTTGAACTTACGGCGGAGCGTTTAATCGGTCAACAACTCATAATAAGACCAATAAATTTACCTTTTAATTATTTAAAAAATAGAATATTATATTTTGAAGATTATTAATAATTTAAATGAAAAATCTTTCTGCCTGACTGCATATGAGGAGTTTTTGGCGGAAACTTAATCCACCACCATGTTGTGTTTTTATTTTATGTAATTGGTAAACTTATGTTGTATGCTCAAATTAATATTGGTGGTATTTTTCGATATATATTTTGGTGATTATGCACAAATGAAGTGAATTATAAATAATAACTAGAAACATGAGTTTTAAGTTGCCACAAAAACCCCCTTGATAGTTTTAACCAGAGTCACCATCTTGTTATGGCGTTGCTTAAACTGTTAATATTCTGTTAATATTAAAATAATCTATCTACGTGACACTAGTATAGTTATGTATATAGTTCTACACGTTCCTAGTAAACACACGATCTATATCTGACATTATCCATACTTCATACGTGTAAAATTTATGAAATATGACATATATGATATAAATGTGATGTCAAAGTAAGGTCATATGATCACTAAATTGCTATCAATCCTTTGGCTCTCAACGTCACAAAAATGTACGTAAAATTGGCATAGGTATATGCCATCCCCGGAAGCCAAGTTATTAAATAATAAGTAGACGACGCGACGTCTTCTGAGAAACTAGTACTTCACAAATTTTTAAAACCAACGTTTGTTTTTGAATAAAGTTGGCCATTTTTTATCGAACATACATTGGTTATTGGCTTTCGTTTTTAAAACTATCAAAGTACCAACGGGGCCAATTCATATTAGGCTCTCTATGTATATTGAAATGTAATAATTAACGTATGCATCATAACGAACGTTTGTTAGATACTTAAATAGAAATGTGCCTTTGACAATAATTTACTATGTATGTATTATTGGCAGACCCACCATGATGTTCGTGGACTCACGACCTAGTGAAGGTTACGGGAACGGGCAGAATGCGAGTAGCGCAGGACCGGTCGTAGTGGCGATCTTTGGCCTTTATCCAGTCAATGACGTCTTTGGGTAGAATTGAGTTTAAGCCCGATGAAGCAGTAAATACCGTCAAAGGCTTCTGGACACTTACGCCTATCAGTACAGTCAGTTCGAAAAAAAAGGCTGAATGGATGGATGTATGAATTATTTACTAGTCTATTGTAAAAAACACGAACAACATTTACTGAATGAAGTTCAAAAGACCTATCTGGCTTATAAGCCAATACTTTCAGTGTGTTTTTACGTTTTAGGAACACTCTTGGATCGACTTAGCATTGAGACAGATCGATAAAGCATGATGACGTATTAGTCATTAACTCTAACTTCACCAAACATACCCAATGCGATGCAGAATCGAGGCAATTCCAACAAAACCTACAACAATTATGGAGTGAACGAAGGTGGCGGCACCCAGGAGTTTTGCTATCATTTGCTGCTACCAAAATATACTGATGGACGCTTGACCAAATATTCTCATCCTATGAATGGTAGCTAACTAGGAAAGAACTAAAAAATACATTACTTTAATAAGGATGTCTTCACTACGATGTTTTTCTTCGCGGAAATCTTCGCTTCATCGTGTTGTTCAACCCAAGCAATAACAATAATCGCTTAAAATAATTCAATCATGTACACTTTATTACAATAACTAACCAAAAGGAACTTTTAAAACAATTATGTAAGGTTGCAGTATTGTTATATCGTATGAATAGTTTATTATAAAATGTGCGATCGTATTGACAGTTTGAAAAATAACTATTGTCTAAAAAAACATCTTAGATCGTCTATCAGAAAGAATTATCTATCAAAATCATCCGAGATTTTAAATAAAATCTTATTACTTCCAACCTAAAGTACTTTTTACGATAAACGTAATAACTCCTTAAAAAATAACAGGAGCTATTGTTGTTAAGCATTGATGTAATCTTTTATTATATTATTACCTGAGAGAAAACCGAGACGCCCTTTGGTATGCGATATTCAGCGCTATATACTTTGTTTTACAGAACATATTCTATTAAAAGTATTGCTGCGTAATAGATTGTCCTTTAAATACATTGTACCTTGGTGATAGTTTCACAAGGCATAATATGTTAATTCTTTGGAAACTTTTTGTTTGGTTTTTAGTTCTTATACCTACCTCATTTTATCCCACTGCAATTATGTTATACTAAACGGAATCAATTCAAATTTTGTGGAGTATCAACCACCACACCCTTTTTTCTGACTGACTATACTGTTAGCCATAGGGGCCCTGGAGCCTCAGACGGCTTTTACAGCTTCACAGTGACTTGGACCATTACACCCACAGCAGGTGGAGTATTCCACTTATATCGTTGACAGAGAAGGAACTAGACAGGTCGTGTAACCTGGTATGAGATAGCGATATGTTAGATGAGTGTTACATTTTATTAAGTTTCCTTATATTTTACCATAATGTACGTACGCACAAAATAATGTTCAATGTCAGGTGTACAATTGGTTTATTCTCGTTTGAAAAAACTATGATAAAACATTCATAACCTCGACTAATCTGATAACTGTCGCGCTTTTAGCACCAAACAGTAGTTACAGCGATAGAGAGAGAAAATACATAGCTCTTCACATTTTTCAATGTCGCTCTTTCATTTCTTAGTGAAAGAGTAAGAAATATCCCAAACTCTTTTAGTTGTTCCCTCTACGACTTATATGCATATGACTTTATTTTAAAATTAGTTGGAAGTAGATTCCACAAAGAATAACCAGCAAATATGCAACTCTATAATCGAGAGGAAGGCTCACTTACCTATGGACACCAATATTTTCCCTGCTGATATTTCGAGTACTCCCAGTCCCTAAAATTACTCAAATCAAATCAAATCAAAAATATTGACACCACCTTGATGTACTCTATCGTAACTACCGACATTTCGAAATACCACATAGATATTATATGTTTTATAAATAAACGCAGACTCTCACTAAAAGTAATTTGAAAACGGCACAAATATTGTTATCAGCATTTAGTAACAAAAGAGATAGCAAATTACAGCGTAAGGCGAAAACTGTCATAACAAAAAAGATAAAATTTCTTCTCGTTCACACCGGTATCAAGTTGAAAGTATTTGCCGCTCATTCACGATGCGTATCATTAACGTAGACCGTTTGCCACCGCGCCGATACTCCAGAAAATGACCGGTCATCTCCTATTTCAAAACTTATAGGAATATAAATATAATTTTTGCTATCTTTCAACCAATTTAAAGCCCTAACATTGTTGTGAAATTGTTAAACTTTTGGATATCTATGATGCCTTGTTAATGTATATTTTACCTACTAGGGTTTTTGAATTTCTACAAAGCTTATTTCAACCTAATTAGTAAGATTATCGGCCTACTGTATAGAAAAGAACGTACAAAACCTGGAAACATGAAATATATACTCGCGGTAACTCCATCTAGTGAGAATATACAAAACTTAAACATAAATATTTTTAATACCTGAGACCGCGAATTGACGGGATTATTGAAGACACAACATGAAAGTCTTTGAGTAATCCACTATTATAAATATTGTAACATAAATAAATAGCAATAAAAATAAATACCAAAAAAAAAAAAAAAATACTACATACCATTACCGAAGTATGAATAAATCAACGGGTTTGTATGAACCAGCTCCAAACGTTAGCCTCAACGTTGGTGCCAATGTTGGAGTACCGTCTATTTTTTAACTGCGAAACTTGTCCACACGTTAGCGCCAACATTGGTACCAACGTGTGCATGCTATAAGCGCTTAAAAATGGCTAACGTGTGATGCCGGGGTAAAGCGAAACAAGTTTGTACGGTGTGAAAAGCAGAACTCCGATGTTTCTATACTATTTTCGAAATGTGATTGTATGGCTAAATCTGAAACTACGAGAAATTGAAAAAATTGGTGTGAGGAGACAGGAGTCCGATTTATGAAAAAAAAAAATTTTTATATTAACTTCTTTTTTTAAATCTACTCTTGAAGCGGGAAATCAATTATCAAACCAAATTGTTATTTCAAAAATATTTAAGACAACGGATTTTGTTCAATATACATGAATGTTATGTTATTTTTTTATCTTAATTTATAACGATTTATTAATAAACCCTGCTCTTTTTGCATTTTAACTTTTCTAACTTAATAACATTGGGTTTAGGCAGTGAATTTTATTTATTCCAGCCCAAAGCAACGGACATCGCATCGATATTCCACCGGTCTAAATCACTCGACCACCACGACTTATATAATAATAATAAAATAAAGAGTACCTTTTGTGTTTATTACATATATAAACAACGATAATAAATATACAAAACATAATATGATGCCTATAAACGCTACCAAACGTGGGCCGCTACACTGAAAAAGTTAAAAGTTCAGAACCTATTGACATTCAAATATCTACTTCAGGCAGTTTATAAAGAAATGAATATTAATCTAATGACATCTATTTATCAAGTTCTATCTTGTTCGAGAGTGCCTCTTACTTATTTATTTTTTTCGAGCGAATCTAAGCGGCTCGACTAGACGGCCTTTAAGTAATTGATTTAGAAGTGGATGCTCTTAATAAATTCTAGGGATCCAATTCAAATATGATTTATGCTTTTAGTTTATAAGGCTTCTAGATTATTGAAAACAGATAATGAGACCTTTTCCAATAAGTCTAAACACGGTTACCTCTGCTGTAAGTATGCTGAGGAGTTAGGGAGATTCACGATGTTAATGCAGAATCAGCTCATGGTTATCATGTTCTTACTATGTCATTGAAGTAACAGAATACCAAATTTCAACTCGATCAGACCTGTTGAAGATGCTCACATTCATATATCGAGTAGAAAAGAGCTGATAATAAAACTTCAAACGGATGAACAGATTTACTTGAATCATCATAGCTAAGAACACTCTCGATCAAGTCACCTTTCAAACAAACAAAGTTAAATCTAAATTGGTTCAGCTGTTTGGGATCTACAATAGCACAGACAGACACAGATACACAATATGTTAAACTTATAACGCTGTTTGCGACGGGGGTTAAAAATAATGTACGCTGAAGGAAGATTTTTTTTTCTGACTGACTATACTGTTAGCCTGAGGGGCCCTAAAACTAGAGCCACTATAGGCTTTTACAGCTTTACCGTGGTTTGGGGCGAGCGCTTAAGGCACTCAGCCGCAAAAGCGTGTGCAACATAAGCGCAAGGGTGCCAAAGTGGCCGGTCCTCGGCTTGGGCTGTTACCTCGATTGCAATGAGGTTGCGACCTAACTAAATCCCTATCCGTGATAATTCGAACTAAACTGGGAAGAAGGAAGGAACATGTGTATATGTGTATAGTAATCTGTCAACATAGTCGAAACTATCTAAAAAAAAAGAAAAAAAGGTCCCTTACAGAACCCATGTACCTGTGTGGTGTGCACATATGTTTGAACATAGTGTGTAATGATGGCTGTGAGTAGTTAGTGATTACAAGTGAATGTATCGCGCAAGAGGTTACAAGACTCAAGGGCTCCACACCGAGGGAACGGACCTAGGCTTGAGTTGCCGCAAGAGAGGGATGACGTGACTGGTGTGCGGGTGCGAAGTTAGCCGCCGGTCCCCTGCGGAGGGAAAGGGAGATTTTATTGTGTTCGCGTCTTTATCTACCATAGTTAACCTGAAAATCTGTGGTTTTTTATCATATCATGGTATATGGCACTTTGCCTGCAGGTAAGCATAATAGAATCCAAAAATAACAGAGAAAGAGATCGACAATCGATCGTTGGTGGTCTCTCTCATGTCGGCTTTTAAGCCTGTTGATATTATACACTGACTGATCTCGAAATGCCATAAACCAGAAGAGATTCATGGTCTTATACTCATGTGCATGGTGGTCGCAATCTAGTTGATTACTTGATTACAACGGCTTATCCCGGAACGGGACACGCTTAAGCACGGACGTCTTAAATATATTCGACGCCGGGGTGATAAAGTTATCATGCATTACCTCCCTTCTTGTTAATCAATAAAACACAATGTATTTTTTAGGTTTCGTCAAGTTATTTCCTTAAATACAGACAAACAAATAATTAATTATACATCAAACTCAGCTTTTTAAGCTTTCGAGTTGGATTTTTTTTTTTTGCAATTTTTCATTCTATACTTATAATGGACAAGTTTGTCAATTTATCTTGGGGTCATAGACCTATAATTTACTTAAAGCACATCGCAAACGTGAACGGTATGACACGTGTTAAAAATGACATGGGTTGTCTTTACTAAACGATACCTATTGTTCTTCTTCTTCCTAACTTGGCAACCGGTCCTCTTTAATGAAGACCATTACTGCCATTATCGAGTGAATTATATTGTCAAGTGTTATGACGACTCAGTAGCCTAACAAGATGGTGGCTCCCTTGTTAGAACTTTCTAGGGAATTTTTGTGTGATCTCGGAATGAATGCTTTCAGCTTATATTTATAATCCACTTCACTTATGCACAAAAACCAAACTATATCACGCAAAACGCCACAAATATTACATAATATAGGGTCAAAAACCTAAGTAAATGAATTAAAAATAACAACCACAACATGTCGTCACTTCAAGATCCCGCCAAAAACTCCTCCTACCTATTGTGTAATATTGTTATTGATGTCTCATATTTTTATTTAATTAACTAGCTGTGCTCGCAGCTCTGCTTGTTAGTATGTACCGATCAAGATTTATAGCCGCCGGGACTCTGCGCCCGGGTGCCTCGAACCACTTGCATCCCCGGGTAAAGACGGCCCTGTACTTAAGCATGTCACTATGCCGGCTGTTACACCTGGTGTGTGGTGGTCGTTATCCGATATATTCTGCCAGCTTTATGTCAGAACCAATTCTCATTATAGGCTCATAGTTTTACGATCTCATGAGATTGCATATTCAAGTGTGATTATGGTTTATAGTAATTTATACAAAAATAATAAGTTTCCTTACTTGAAGTTCTTCTTCTGTCATACCGAAGAATGTGACCTGGATTTATCCACTGAATTATTGGTTAGTAGATATTGCATAGAATCTGATATGATCAGTTGGTTAACATTAACAAAGGAATTTGTTCAGGCTCACTGTGGCTCCATCTATTGTTACGTAGCGTTACTAATGAATTCTTATGAGTTACTATAGAGAAATAATTTACTTACTTACATAAATGTTATTTGCAATAGCGATAAATGATATTTAGTTGTAAATACGTAATTTTAATTTAATATTTCTAACGTTGAAACTGAGAAGATTCTTTGTCGATGGCAAATAAAACGCTGTTATGGTAAATTAGTAACATTTAAAAAAATTATGTTCACCTTTATTCTTTATTTATTTCACAAATAAATTTATATAAAAGTTATTGTTATAGGCATCCTATAAAACCTCTGGGGTTTGTCTTAGCATGCCATGGCCTGAGGTTTTGTTTAACGCGTTGCTGTTCTTAATATACATATAGTATTAAACCTAACGTTCTGTTAAAAGATTATAATTTACTATACTTATACAATAGAGTTGATGTAATAATCTTTAAATTTGTATTTCATGTTTTTATTATTTATTGAATCCCTAACGTCCAATGGTATTTTATTAATAATGTCAGATATCGTGTAAGATATTGTACGCCTGCCATAGAAGTTATTTTTACGTGGTATTTTTAAAGGTTTTGTTAATGCCTGTCGTGTATTAATTTCATATTTAACTGGTATTTGTATATCGGAATTCTCAAATTGTTCTATTAATAACAAGTACTCAGCGCGAACATGAACAGGTAACACCTTACAATATTTGAATAAACCGATATAGTTATCATAGTATTTGTTTTTTATATTGCTTGGTACTATTAATTTTAAAAAACGAATTTGCAGATTCTTTATCATTTCGAGGTAAGTTTTAAATGTGTGTCCATAGCTGGTAAGACCATACGAAATAACAGATTCAACAAGAGCTATGTAAGTTTGCAAGAGAATTCTATATGGCACATTGCGCTTTATATTAGAAAGTTTGGCGAGTATGGCGCGCAACTTAATACATACGGATTCTACCTGATAACTCCAATTAAAGCGGTCATCCACTATTAGTCCCAGATAGGTATGACATGGTACTTGTTATAATACTAAATGAACAATTAGTAACAACCTATCAAGCGAATATAATTTTTAAAAACGTCCCAAAAGGCATGTTATAACATTTTTACGTACAGGCCTACCAATGGGACAATCTCTGACCAGTCTTGGAAAATATTTTAAATTTTATTTAATACTAGCTGTGCCCGTGGCTTGGCTCACGTGGATTACAGAATGCCCGCACGAATCTTGCTCCCGGCTATTTTAAAGACAAAAATGCTTATTGTGGGTGTTCCTTAGAAGATAGATGTATACTCTCCCGGTTTTTTTTTTGTAGGTCTTTTTAATGCCTATATGTATTATGTATGTACTTATTACCAATATGTACTAATCGGGGATAGTAAACTCAGATATGTTATTGAAAACGGCCGTATATCATTAGCTATCTACTTATCAGTGAAAGTCACGTCAAAATCGGTCGAACCGTTTCGACAGACAGACAGACAAATATTTTAAAAATGGGCTTTTTGTTATAGGCATCGTATATACTTTCATATGAATTTAGTAAAAAAACTGTTATTTTGACATTACAAACAGACACTTCAATTTTATTAATTGTATACATTATACAGTTACATACAGTTTATCTCTTATAAAATTATTTTTTTATTACGATGAACTGAGACTTACTTCTACTACTACTTATAACTTAAAAGTCATTAATAGTAAAGTTTTCATTTATTCAGACTTTAAAACTACTAAACTGCTGCCATCTATCGGCTTGTAACATTACACGGAAAGTGGAATAATAAAAGAGTTAAATAAAAATCAAAGACAGAAATGTGTTTCACCTTCTAACAAGATATAATTAAATAAAAATATATGCTGTATTATGTTATATATCTGTTATTTAAATGCGCTGAAGTTCGATAACAAATCATTTGCGTCGATAAACAACAATAAAATTAAAAAGAGATTTTTTGGCAGGATCTTGATTTGTCATATTGTAATTTTTATTTTTATTCTTAAAGTTATGTTACTTGGCCTTATATTATGTAATATTGGCCATTACATACAATTCAATTACTTAATAGTTACTACTACTTATCATTAATTGCATTAAATTTATTTTTACGTGATATTGTTTAGTTATTGTGCACAAGTGAAGTGGATAACATAACATACTATCACGCCTGTATCCTCGAAGGGTTCGGCAGAGGTGTATTGACGTACACCCACAGTTCGCCGTGTATGTTTTTTAGGTCCCATGTAATCGGACACGAAGCCAAACACCGAGCTGCTACTGAGAATTTAATAGAAAACCTAATAACACTTTTTGCTCGACCTGGGAATCGAACCCAGGATCTCGATCATTGCAGTCGATTAGAATTAGATAGAAGTGGATTATAAATAATAAGTAGAAACATGCATTTTAACTTGCGACAAAAACTCCACGGACTGAGTAAAAAAGGTAGTCCGTACGCCATATTGTTAGACCTATGTTTGAAGATTACAAGAATAATTAAGAAAATATTATATTCCCGTGACGTTGGTAGAATTGTAAATAAACAGAAATATAAAAAGAAAAAGAATTTAATAATAAAAAACAAAAACGCGTTTCAACTTCCAACAAGTTACTTTTTAAATGATATAATAAAATTATGTTACAATGTTATTGTTAATTAAATATGTCAAACAAAGCTCCTTACGAAATTATTTACGTCGAATACAAAATTAGTAGTTACGAAATCATCGCAACCCTGTTTCAGCGAATTTTAGTCCGTATTGTACGACACGCGATCAGTTTAGCGACCGGTTTCTCGACACATCCTTACCTAATTTTCTCCGATACAAGAGATACGTGTGTTGAACATTATCGTCCGCGGCTTGATAAATAATAATATGTCGAACACAATTCCAGTAGTTCTTTACAAATATTTTATTCCAAATTACTAACTTACTTATGTAACTAACATACGTCCATTAAATTAATATGTTTTATAATAATATTAGCTGTTTCAACCGTGTTAAATTTATTCGATCAACTATCCACTTCGCCGCCAACGCAACCGTGTAGACTACAATGACGATTTATAAATAGACGCGTTACACTCTCACTAAAATTAATTTGAAAACGTTACACATTTTGCTATCAGCATGTTGAAATAAAAGAGATAGGAAATCACAGCGTAAGGCTGAAATTCTCTAGTCAAAAAAGTATAAAAGTTTCTTCTCGCTCACGCCTGTATCAAGTCGAAAGTATACTGAGTGCAATCCGCGAGTTGACTATAATATGTTTAAAAGTAAATTATTGAGTAGTATCGGTATATGTATAGATAAAATGCCTAAACTAATACAAATCTGGAAAAGTAATCGTTTATTTATTTAATTTTCTCGTTGGAAAATTAAGATTTTTGTCTATGAGTCACGTGGCTTGAAACGCCAATTAAAAAACGTCACATCACCATTCAGGGAATATACGTTTGACTATTACGTTAGTTGTCAAACTTATCACTGTTATCATACAAAATGGCATATAAAATGAATGATGACGTCACGGGACCATAATTAATCGTTTTTGTGGCGTACTTTTTATTTAGATTAAAAATAGTTTTAAATCAGTTTCTATACTGTAATAATGAAAAAAAATAATTCTTCATAGGTATTATTTTCAATACATCTTTTCCAAATAATTTTCCAAAAGTTCCCATCTTCCGAATTGCCCATCATTCACGAAAGCATGTAAAGAGCGTCAATGCCGTATCTACTTATAAAATATCCTTGGTAGCCTATCGTTGATATCACTTCCCGTACTTTATGTTCATGCTTATTACTACGTTCCTTAAACTCTTAGGGTAGGAACTTATATAACCTTCCTCAATAAATAGGGTATAAAATGCATTTTTTTAAATATGAAATCAGAACGAAAAAGAAACTATCTCTTGAGCTTGATAATATATTATTTATATGGATATAAACTATAACATAATAAAATGTATCACATGTCATTATATCTTGAAGTATATCTACTTATGACTTGATTTTGAAAAATCTTACAGTCGTGTTAATTAAACTATAAGCAAAACAGTGTAAAAAGAAAAATCCTGAATGACAATGAATTTTTTTCTCTGAAGATTTTGCGAACGAAGACATTCACATTATAACATAAATATAACTTAAGTATAAATTAATGCATTCATTAGTGGAATTCATATTATCCGACTTTTTATAGTACACCATACACTTTCTTTTTTATAATATAATAAGTTAGTTATTAGAAAAGATATCAAAGGCTATCAAGGAAATAGTTAAAATGTTGTAACTACGTACATTAACTGAATAAAAATTGAGCTTGTTAGTTTATTCAAGAAATAAATTGTAAATGTATTATATATTTCACAGCGAGATGATAAAAACGGAGATTTGATCAAATAATTAACCAAGACGATCAATTCAAGCAAAATGTTAAAAACAAATTAAAAACTCTCTAAAGAATTTAAGTGATTTAATCAAATCCCTTAAAGTTTTTATTGAAAAGATAAAACACAACTATTATTTTTATCATTTAATGTTATTATTAATTATTGATATATTGCTATATTTTCTATTAAACACCTTCAATATTCTATTATAAAAGCAGTATTTATTCCTTTTTGTTTCTACATTGACTATTTAATTGTTATAAACGCGAAGAGCAAAAATACCTTTTGATGTTACAATTTGGATACAAATATGTTCCATTACTCTGCCTAACCCGATATACCTCGACTTAACTGTCACACTCCAAAACTCTTCTTCTTCTTCTTCCTAACTTGGTAACCGGCCCTCTTTAATGAAGACCATTACTGCCATTATCAAGTGAATTATAATGTAATGTGTTATGACGATTCAGTATCCTAACATGATGGTGGCTCCCTTGTTAGAACTTTCTAGGAAGATTTTGTGGAATCTCAGAATGAATACTTTCAGCTAACAAACTATATCACGCAAAACGCCACCAATATTACATATTATAGGGTCAAAACCTAGTTAATGAACTAAAAATAAAAACCACAACATGTCACTTCAAAATCCCACCAAAAACTCCCCTACAAAACTCTCCGAAAGAGCGGAAACTCTTTGTATTAATATTATAACAAGTAGGTATCGTAAGATCAGAGACATAAAAGTATCAAAATGCCTTTCAGTTTCCAATTTCCCTTTTTTCGCTTTTGTGTGAAATATAAGTGATTAAATTTTAAAAATCATGTACAAACTATAACATAATATTGTGCCAAATATCAGACAAATTAAATTAAAGGGAAAATTTATACCCGTACTTAATAAGATATTACTTTTCTCTGAGGAATAAATTTGGTCTTTATCCGACCTTGTTTATATACTACAACCCGCAAGCCCACGGTTTCACCCGTATTAAAATTTTGGACAGGATTTTCGTAAAACCCGTTCTTAGTAAGCTTCTACTTTGTGAAAGGAGTGATTATGCTAAATTTCAAGTCAGTCGGACCTATAGGTTCGGAGATCTCGTGATGAGTATAATTTCCCTTATATACCTATATAAATTATAATACCACATAACCATGTTTCTGACTCATTCAATGAATTTATAAATACGTTTACACTGCCTTATTCAGTTCTATTTAAATACCTTTATAATGTTTTTCATATTTGAATTTAAACTACAATATGGTTTACACAGATAGAAGATAACACCTTATTATTTAAAAAAAATGATATTATGATTTATATGAGGACCCAATTTCACACACGGCCATTTAATTCCAAACTAAACAGCTGATATACATACATATATAGATATTTAACACCCAGACACACACAACTGACATTTATGCTCATCACACAAAGACAGTGATGGGCGGGGATCGAACCCGCGACCCCTCAGCTCAATAGTAGCTTTTTCTACAACT
Organism: Saturnia japonica; assembly: GCA_033032175.1. Taxonomy (NCBI): domain Eukaryota; kingdom Metazoa; phylum Arthropoda; class Insecta; order Lepidoptera; family Saturniidae; genus Saturnia; species Saturnia japonica. The sequence goes on from CM065317.1 coordinate 5,783,713, forward strand.
GCGCCACGAGGCCTGAAGAATAATTTTAAGAATACTTTTTCAATAGTCAAATTTTAATATTTAAATACACACTAAAAGTATTTATGTCGATGTACTTAATTATTTACAATGTTACATCTTAAGTTAGTTACTTAAGTTTAAAATCGGCCATCATAATACACCCAATACATTCGATTTTCTTAAATTAATAATTACACCAATACGATTAGGTAGGTAACCTACTCGTAAATGTCCATAAATATTATTTAAATTTTTGTAAGAGAACGCATTCAAAATAATAACAACGTCTAACGATAAATTAAGCTTATATAGAATACATAATTCTATGTCAATATACTTCGTAATCATATTACAGCTGGCAATAATACCGAACATAATTTGACGTTCGAGTGGGTCAACAAGAAGCTGTCACCGGAAACCGGTCGTAACCGATTATATCCGGTTTTTACACCGATCCTACCTCAAATCTATCCCGCGTCTCATTCAGCCGCTGATAGCTCTTGACGTTTACAGGGAATAACACTCGAAACACCCCCACGGTCGCGAGCGGACCCACCCTAAGTTACTGAAATTACTTCACCCGAGAAATACCGTATGGCGAATATTTTAAACACTTCTTTGATTGCAAAGACGATTTCATCACGATTGTATATTTAAAGTCATGTTTATGGTTCATTAATATTAATTTTTAACTAGCTGTGCCCTTGGCTTCGCTCACGTGGACTACAGAATGCCCGCGCGAATCTTGCTCCTCCGCTTTCGGCTATTTTAAAGACAAAAATGCTTATTGTTGGGTGTTCCTTAGAAGATAGATGTATACTCTCCCGGACTTTTTTGTAGGTCTTTTTAATGTTATAATTAGGTAGTACATTAATTTGCTATATCTCTTATGATTTACTCAGCATAAGCCATTTCAGCGTCCGAATTGATTCACCATGGCCAGTTTTTTTTATTTGTGTGGAACCCTAATTTTAAATATTTAAATAAAAAAACTATGTTACGTAATGCGTTGTTTGAATCTCCCTCCCGCCCTTGTAATGCATCGTAACGTTTTACAAGACCCCCCCCCCCCCTCCAGATTGCGTTACTTATTACTTGAACGCCCCCTTACCGATTTGCTGGACAATAAGATTAAGAACCATGTCATGTTTTACTTTCAAAAGATTTTTATAAAGAGGATCGATGCGTGAATGATAATTATAGTGATCTCTGGAAGTTACTCCCTCTCTGTATGTCTTATAAATATTAATTTAAAGAAGTTTACATTAAAAAATATGTTTATATATTGAAGCACACACAAGATAATTCTACATAATATATATTACAAGGCAATAAGTATACTAGCATTATTTGAGAGAATAGCCGAAATAAGGGTTTCAAGCAACTACTCTGTCGACCTATCACAGGATCGATCGACAAACTAACCTGAGAGAGTCAGCCGGGAATTAGATCGTTTATACGCTTTGATTAATTGTTTAGCAGATAGATCCTACAGTTTTGTTGATTAACTACTGCGATGAATTAATTTACTATGTATTTTAGATGTAATAAACTTATTAAGGCCGTCATAAAGTTTTATCTTTATCAGCCGAAACCCGTCCACAGGTGAACATAGGTATACTTTTCAATAATCGCCACAACGGCTGGTATTGAGCTGCTCGCATTCAGAGGGTTCTTCCGACCTTCACTGGGTCGTCGCTTCGTTCTTACTTCTCGCCCCATCGACTCATACTTTTTGGTGTTAAAACTCAATCTATAGGTATACTATTTTCTTTATTAACATGCGTGTCTTTTTTAAACAACTAAGGTAGCAAACAAGTACTTAAGGTAAGCGGCTACCGTTACCTTTGGACGCATATGTGTCAAACAGGCGCGTTGCCGTCGTTTAAGCCACCTCCCTTTCTCTAAGGATTTCAGGAAACTTTATTTACCGCAGGATAACAATAGGAGCTTCTTCAAGAATCTTATTTAGGGTAGAGGTATTCCAGCAGTCAGGCTGCCCCAAATAGAGAGACGTGTTCAAGAAAATTTCTCTGTACCCTACCTCTCTTAGCAGGTAACTAAATAATTACGCAATAATGACTATAGAAATTTGCGAATGTTTTGGCTATGCTTAGATTAATGATTGCTAACTACTGCGTTCTAGCGCGAAGCGAACACTGGTCATAAATCTGAGGTTCTATTAAATTATATTCATATTAAATTTTTCTGTCATACCTGGCAGAATGATCAATATTTCTCAAAGTTCCATTTAACAACGAAAAATTCATAACCATAAAAAATCATACATGTATATTGAAGGTAAATATATGCCCTAAGATTATTATAGCTACCGGTAGGTATAATATTTTTTACCATTTTACATAGTATAGACTTAATACTTACAGTTCAGGGTACCTATAATAGTCAAAAGAGATCCTAGAAAAATATCCATAAACATTCTAAGCTTTGTTAAAAAACAAATTATAATCTATATTCAGAAATATCAACTGTCAAAAAAATGGTAAAGTTACTTATAAAATCTAGGCAAATGCAGTTCAAATAAAAGAATGACCAGTAGTGTGAGTTCCTTGTCTTCTAGTGTGGTATCTTCGAGAACATGTTGCTCTAGGTGCACAAAATCAACAAAGTCAAGGAAAACTGACAAAATGTACAACAGAATCAAAATTGGTTTGAAAAAATCCGTGCCCGCTGCGATCGTTCTTTGGGCCTTTCACAAAATCCCTTCGGAAGGAGGCCTTACTTCTCGAAGAGTAATAAACTTCCTAAAAAGGCACTATAAACTTGCAAACGATCCTAGAAAAACCGGTAAGAAATTTGGAGCCATGCTTCGATGTGCCGTAGAATTTGGCCTACTTCAAAAACGTGGAAACAGATACTTCCTTAAAAAAGAAAAACGCTAAAATGTACTATGCACATAACTTTGTGAAATTATTGTTAACTATATTAAATAACTGCAGTCGTAAAATATTTTTTTTTATTTATTCTACTAAACAATAATGAGATACAAAATGTATTTATAGGAATGAATCAATATTAAAGCTGAACTTTTACAATACCGACTTCAAACCGTACGACTACTTGAAAATCTAGACATTGTAGAGTTCTAGACCGTAGATTGCAAGATGCTAGCTCAGGAATTTTTAGGTAAGTATAAAATAGAGACAAGCTTGAAATTAGATCCAAATTCTACAAAATTAACATAACTTCTACAAAAAATAACTAAATAATAAGAATACATACTTATATCCCTTTTACTATAACTTTTTTATTTTTTTATTAACGAAAATCACAATTCTGCGGACTCTTAGTCCACACCTTTTTTACGTGGGTTCTTTTAAAATAAAAAACATTAAAAATTGCTATCAAAACAGATGCATTTGCAAATGCAGCTGTGTACTAAAACTAAGTGATCCAAAATGTAACTATTACTTTAAATAATAAGTATGTTTTTTTTTATTATTATAATTCTTATCACTAGAAGCGTTTTGGAGTTGCTTTAGTTTTAGTGTTTACTTTAACTATTAATAACAATAAAGTTCCACAGCATACCAGCCGATAAAGAATATAACGGCCAAACTTAAAATTAAACGGCTTCTGCTTATTTAGACTGAAGAAGTCATAACGAAGAACAATCTAATCGATAAAATTTGATTAGATTGTCAAATATTTCTTCTTTCTGTGTGACACGACAATTGTGCCCGAGTGGATCCTGACCACATGACAGGTGTTGCAGGTGTAATAGTGACAGGCGTGGGGTGGTATGAACATGGTCTTAAACCCGCACAGTATTTGTCTTTAGGTTTTTCACATTTCGGGATATCTTAGCTTGTATATATCCATTTATCGACAAGCTTGCAGGCCAGCATGACGGTGTCGTCCGGCGATCGGCGTCCGATCTCTCCTCGTTGGTTGCCGTTGTTTCTGGATTGCAATGTGCTTACCATGAGGCAAAATGTAGTCACTTTGTTTATTAAATGTATACACATCAGTTTAACCAAGGTAGCTAAATGAAATAATATTGGCTCTTTAGTTATACACTTACAATTTAGTCGGCATTAAAATTGGTCTAATTTCATCGTGTTGAAGGGATATTTTTTCCCCTTATTAGGTATTTTAAAATTAATACCATTTTCATTCAAATCGTTTGTAACTCATTGGCAACTATCGTCATTGTGAAAAATTACAATTTCAAGTTTCAAACTTATTGAAATTGCACCCCATAATCAATGACGTTTTATAAATAAAAGCGTTATACCTACTCTCACTAAAAGTAATTTGAAACCGTTACAAATTTTGTTATCAGCATGTTGAAACAAAAGAGATAGGAAATCTCAGCTTAAGGCGGAAACTGTGTTGTCAAAAAAGGAAAAAATTCTTCTTGCACACGCCGGTATCAAGTCGAAAGTAAACTGAGGGCAATTGCCCAACCATTCACGATGGCATGTAGGTAAAGAGCGTCAATGCCGTATCTACTTATAAAATATCATAGCCTAAACTATTTGATCAATATTTAGCACTTTTACAAACCGGACGTACCACTATCAGTGGTATGAGTGACACCCGGGGCGGCAGATCAAAGTTTTGGAGTAATTTCTGTGTTCTATTAGACGAAAAAAAACCTAATATCCAAGATACAGGATCTCCTAGTGTGGGTTCCAGGGCATGCTGTATTTGTATTTTCGTTCCTTCTTAAGAAATACAATTTTATTCATCATCATCATCATATCAGCCGCAGGACGTCCACTGCTGAACATAGGCCTCCCCCATAGATCTCCAGAGCGACCGATCTTGTGCGGCCTGCACCCAACGACTACCAGCGACCTTTATTATGTCGTCTTTCCATCTAGTGGGGGGCCGTCCTACGCTGCGCTTTCCGGTGCGTGGTCTCCACTGGAGAACCTTTCTGCCCCAACGGCCGTCAGTTCTCCGAACTATGTGCCCCGCCCACTGCCACTTCAACTTGCTAATCCTTTTTACTATAACCAACTTTCTTTAATTATTATGTTGAAACAGAAGAAAAAGTTTTAGTTCGTCAGATTTTGAAGTTTTGTGTTCTATATAAAATATGTAAATTATGATGCATATTATAAAAAGAATTTCGTTATTTTAATCAGCCTTTTATTCGTAACAAAGTGGCGACGAGGATAAAAAAAAACCTGCACTAGCACAACATCAACGATGAATGAAAAACAGTTCAAAGAATTTATGGAGGTACATATGACACAACAAAAACAAATTACCGACTTACTACGTATTATTACAAGAACCCAACATATAACAACCCCAACGGATTCAACTTCAAAAGAAGACGTGAATGAAATAAGTAAGAGAATTAATAATTTTTCACATGACAAATTTAACCCGAAAACAACAACAGTTGACAATTTTATAGAAAATTTTGAACAAAAATGCAATATTTATGGAAGTCAATACCAAATGATTAAAAAATATTTATTAGTTACATGTTTACCACCGGAAATTTTTCATCAAATTAAGACATCCTTTACAAACACATTTGAAAATAAAACGTATGAAGAAGTGAAAGCAAAACTATTGAGCTTCTACCACAAGAAAACAACAAAATTTAAAGCATTAGTAGAATTTTGGAATTGCACGAGGAAAGAAAATGAATCAATGGAAACTTACGCTAACAAATTAAAGGAATTAAGTATAGTCTGTGGTTATGAAGGTGAATTCCTGGATCGTCAATTATGTGATCGATTTACAACCGGCTTAAACCACAATATGCTCGAAATTGATTTGAAACAGAGATGGCCAGATCTTCAAGAGAGAAATAAACAAATTAATAAACGTTACTTTCGATCAAGTATTTAATATAGCTTTATCAAGAGAACTGGCTGAAAATGATAATGTTATTGACACTACACAGACAATGATACAACGGATTCAGCGTAAAGAACAAGTTAATAGATTTGATAATCGTAAACGGCTACTTACAAAAAAACATTGTTTGAGGTGTGGAAAGAATGAGAGACATGATATGCAACATTGTGCAGCAAATGAACACAAATGTAAAGCATGCCAGATAATAGGACATTTCGAAAGTTGTTGCATAATGACACGAAGAGCATATTTGGCAAATAGACGCAATGTACACAACATTATAACAAATTTAGAATTAAACAAACAACAGACAAGAAGCATAGTTTCAGAAGATAGCGATAGTGAATCTAATGTACACAAAATTAATACAAACAATACGAGGTGCAAACTGATCGATACAAAAATCAATGGTATCAAATGCACTTTAGATTGGGATCCTGGCTCAATTTATTCAATTATTAGTACGTCATTTTGGAAGAGAATTGGTTCACCTAAACTATTGGAAGGGCTAAAATTAAGAGCTTATGGCAATTACAAACTGAAACCCAAAGGATTTACCGACGTAACAGTTGAAGTACAGGGAAAACAAAAGATTTTACCAGTTGTTGTAATAAAAAATGCAGAACCTATGCTATTTGGATTACAATGGAGTGAAATGTTCAATATGAAGTTTCCAAGTTCTGTTTATTCCATAAAAACTCAATCAATATCACTGAAGCAAATAATTGATAACAACAATGAACTTTTTAATAATAATCTGGGAGAGGTCAAAAACTATGAAGTAAACATTTATGTGAAATCAGGAACGAAATCAAAACATGTACCATCAAGACCGATCAAGTTTAGTATGAGAAAAAACGTGGAAATCGAATTAGAGCGCCTTACAAAAGAAGGAATCATCGAACAGGTCGATCCAAACAAAACTCCAATTGAATGGGCAACTCCAACTGTCAACATTATGAAACCTAATGGACAAATACGAATATGTGGAGACTATCGTACAACACTTAATCCGTGCTTAATAACACATACGTACCCAGTACCACATTTTGATCATATCAGACAACGTCTCGCAAATGGGGAGAAATACTCTAAAATAGATTTAAAAGATGCATACTTACAGTTTAAAATAGCACCTGAATCAAAAAAAATATTTAACTATATCAACACACAGGGGATATTTCCAATATAACCGAATGCCATTCGGAATAACAACAGCACCTTCCATTTTTCAACAATATTTAGAAAGACTACTAAATAACATAGTAAACACAGCTATCTATTTCGATGACATTGCTATAACCGGAAAAAATGATGAGGAGCACATAAGGACACTATCAGAAGTATTGAATAGATTCAAGGAAGCTGGAATGAAAGTAAATCTTAAAAAATGTTTTTTTTCTTCAGAATGAAATTGAATACCTTGGTCATAACATTAGCAAACATGGAATCAAACCAACGAAGAACAAAATTGAAGCCATTCTCAAAGCACCACCTCCTTCAAATACCAAAGAGTTGAGATCATTTTTGGGATTAGTAAATTTTTACGAAAGATTCATACCTCATCTCCACAGCATTTGTGCAGATCTACATGCACTTACATGACAAAAACAGAAATGGAAATGGACTGAACATAAAAAAGTTATATTTGACGAAACAAAAAAATGTATAGTCAAATCGAAACCTCTCATCGCATATGATGAAAAGCAACCACTATATTTAGCTTGCGATGCCTCGGAAAAAGGAGTAGGAGCTGTCTTGTTTCATAAACATAACAATACAGAACGCGCAATTGCATTGTTGTTCTTAAGCTGCTTAAGGGCCATCCTAATCTCGTACAGGGTGATGTCGGGGATATCTTCGGTATAGTGTCGGGTCAGCCCGGCTCTCGGATCTTTAGCCGGGCTGGTAACAGGCTTAGTTGACGAGGTATATAACTGCCCATAGAACCTTTCGATCTCCCTTAATACCTCTGGCTTGGTGGACGCTACGCTGCCATCATCCATTTTCAGCTTCGTCAACTGGCTCTGCCCAATAGATGCATTCCTTGCGAACACTTTGGAGCCTTTATTCCGCTCTATCGTCTCTTTAATACTTTTGGTATTGTAAGACCGGACATCGTGTCGCAAGGATTTATGAATAGATCTATTGAGCTGCCTTTAGGACTTAGCGTCATCGGAAGATTGCAGCGCCATACCACGCCGATCCGCCATGAGTTTTCGGGTTTGATCTGATATCTTTTGAGTCCTATTGCTACTGTGAGTTTTAAAGAACTTGGACCCAACCGCATGGACAGTTTCAATTTTATTATTATTATTATATTATTGATTCAATGCTTGTTGCTATTGTAGAGCGTGACGAAACGAGGAGAGAAACTTGATTTAGTTTTTTTTTTCATTAAACATTGATTCTTTGAAAATCCGATAGTATAATTAAACTAGTTTTATAATAAAACTATCAATTGGTTCTTAGTGCGTATTTATAACGTAGTAGTCGGGTCGAGTCGAGTTTTAATCGAATTAGGTATAGCAAATTTCACAAATAGGATTATCATTTCCATTCCTTTTATTAATATTTTAGGCCACACTATCGATTAAAGGTAGGTACGTTTTTGGCGTGACTGTAAAACAAGATGGTGATTGTTGCTTTATTAATTTATGTATACTCACATTTATTACGGCCCGTATTTCAACCCTAATTTTTTACCGTTACCTGATGTTAAGTGACGGAGTGTCCCAGGATTGTGACACAGCCTATAGTCGAACAAGTTCGTGCACGACCGTCGCATGTGAGAGACGTTGGCTGAGACGAGGTAACATGACATTACGTCACTACAGTATATTGTCTCGGCAGTATTCTTGAAATAATGACCTAAAGCTGCTCGGTAGATAAACACGCACTAGGGCTACCCTCTGACTGTATTTCTTGGGTTTCTTTTCACCAAAATGGATTGTCTACTTGAAATTTTGTAAGTTTTAATTGAAATTATTTATACTTGGGTTTTATTTCTAGTTAAAAAAGTGATTGTGAGGTAATAAGAAAGGAATGTACATTTTTTTTTGCTTCAAGTTTATTAAATCAAAACCAATTTTAAATTCTAGGAAGTAAGTAATATGCTATTTCGTCATTAGTTATAAATTGCGTAATCGCGACTATTGTGTACTGAAGTTTACCTAGATTTCGTTTCTGCCGTTTCTCTATAGACGTTTTTTTTTGACTATATTGTTATCCTCAGGGGCCCTACAAACTAGAATCTCTGACGGCTTTTACAGTTTCACCGGGGCTTGGAAGCGAGCGCTTAAGGCACTCAGCCGCAAAAGCGTGGGCAACATGCGCGCAAGGGTGCCAAAGTGGCCGGACCTCGGCTTGGGCTGTTGCTTCAATTGCAATGAGGTCGCGATCTGGCTAATTACCTATCCGTAGAAAATTCGAATTAACTAACATATATACATATACATGTTCCTGTCCCCTGGGAGGATTTAGTAATCTGAAATTATGGTCTACACTAACTAGCGTAAAAAAAGAAAGAACGGTGGTTTCGCGGGCATGGGTGCGGGCACGCTGTTTTCAGAGATGGTGAAGTAAACTTGTTTATTGCTTCGATTTTATCGTCACGATCGGTAAAGATGTTACGCGGCCGGCGCTTTATGCGCGGAACGTTCGGTTCCGGGGTGTAATTCGCGGTGGCTTTCTCGAAAGGAATTTAATGTACGATTCGACAGAGTTCCATATCTTTATGGAGATCGTTCTGTTTAACGTACCAAGGGGCGTTGTTTGTTTTACGTAAGAATCGGGTTTTGAGGATTTGTAAAATGTTAATGTTGATCTTTGACATATTATGTACGAATGCGGCGCAGCTATATGACATGATAGGACGAAGACTTTATACTGTTTACTTCAGTGTACTATGACTTGGGCGCCTAAGTCACACAATTGGACACGCTTCCCTTCCCCGCCCCCGTTGTCGTCTAGTGTAACCTCTTCCCCGCCAACATCTATCGAAAACATAGGACGGTTGCGCACGAACTTGTACGAGTATAACGCGTCATACCTGTACGTTTTTAGACACCGCGTACAATCCGGTTTCAAGAGTTTCCTTCCGCGAACGCTCCGTATATGAAATAAGCACGCTGCTGAAGTTTTCCCATGGACTACAGTAAAGCGTCTGCAAAGCGCATGTGATGCTTCTGGTATTACAAGCGTCCTTAGGCTGCGGTGACCGCTTACCATCAGGCAGACCGAATGCTTGATTGCCAACATCACGGTATTAAAAATATAGTAAAACAGCAACAGATTCAATAATAATAATATTTAATATTTCGCTTCACAAACTTGTATTTACATGATTGCTTACTTACAACATTGTGTTAATACAGACAACAATTCAAAACAATTAAATACTTATTTATATTATGTATTTATACGGATTGTATGCAACGTACATTATCAAAGCGGAAGAAAAAACAAAACTCTTAACATGGAATGCTTACATAAAACAACGGCATCTTAGCAAAACGTTTCATTGCATTTCATCTACCAAGTCATAGACAATCTAAATACTTGAATAGGTATTTAAAACTCTACAATCCGTGTTCTTTAATGTCTATGACCTTGAAACTCATCTGATATTTTTTTATAATTTCCCTTATTTTTTTCAATTCACAGTAAAAATATTTAGATATCAAAAATTGTAAGCCATCAATGATTTTGGTAGCTGTCTTTAAACTGAGAATTTTATTTTTAGTTGTTGGATGCCGTTGGAGTTTGAACCTTAATGACAAATGTTAAATTGTATTCAACAGCGACAACAGTACATATTTACAACGTAATCAACACTGTAATATCATTTTTATACAGTCAAGTTTTATGAACTACAAAATTAAATAATCAGTTAAGTTAAAGCCGGAACCGTCCTCCAGACCCTTGGCTTTTATTAAGACCGCACGTCTCGTTCTTGTCTTTGTCTTTGAAGCTTTAAATACTATGCCGAACGTTGGCTCCAACATTCACTTGACTGCATTACTACTAACATCAGGCTAGGTATAGAGGAGGGTCTATTTATGGGTTTTTAGAAGAGAAGATCTTCGTCACCTTCGTCCAACAAGTTAGCGATATCGCGCTCATCCTGTCCGACAGCGAGTAGAGCCGCCGCCGCCTTTTTCTGTTAATGAAATATTTATTATATTTACAATATAGCCGCGCCTCACGTTATCACTCGTATTAAATTTATTCGACAAACTCTACACGCCGCGTCACAGATTGCCAGACGTTCATAGTTACTGCTGCGCTACTTAGGGCCGCACCGTGAAGTTATATAGCCTATACCATTCCTCATGAATCTGGTAGTCATATACAAAATAATTTTACAAATTCGACTGGTAGTTCCAGAGATTGTCGCCTTTCATCAAATAAACAATATATAGTAAAGATCTAGTACCGCTCTACACCGCACGAAGACAGAACAGTTTTATTTTTAATTCTTTATAGGTTTAGCATTAAGTAACGATGTGGTCTAAGATGATCTAAGCCTAGCGGAAAATTGGCTCTCAAGTGCAGCTACACTTACACACCTATTGGTGCTTAGCGACAGATTTTCAACTTGAGGGTGGTAGCTAGCCAGGCGGGCATTAGAAAAAGCACTACCACCATGCTATGGTTACATTACGATGTTTTTCTTCACCGAAAAAGCCCAGGCTCATTGTAGCGATTCGAACTCACATCGAAAGACGCGGAATCCGTATCCGCTTACCAGTGAACCATCATTGCTTTATGTGAAATCAATTTGAATATTCTTAGCAGGATCACCGTTCCAAGCAGTCGCGAATATGATCAGACTCCACACTCGCACGTTGTTCGGTAATAATAATTGTGATTTATACATTAACATGCGTGTGATTTAGTCTTTAACGAATTAGAATTGAAATTTCTGGATTACATTCAAAATGAACCAGTTCTTGGAGCTTTTTAATCTGTGTTTTATACTTTTAATATATGAGTAATTATGTTACTCAAATGTTTATAACAACAGGCTAGTCGCAACAGCAGCTTCATCTATGTTTGTTAAGCGCACGAACTATACTGAGATTGCGAAACACTGAGAGTGTAGATCCAAGCTTCGCACTGTATTTAGCGAGACGCGATTCACGCGTGAAATGCATAAGATCTAAAAGTCTAAGAGAAAAAACAGAATTCGCACAAGAAAAGAAATATGTAATATAATTATTTTTTTATTCATACGAAATTATTCTATTCCGTTCCCTCCGCTTATCTAGCACACTAACGTCGTCCAAAGTCAAAATTAGAATCAATTTTAAATAATTATGCAATAAAATGTAAACTACTGAATTCAAGTATAAGTCAATGTCGTACGATAATAACACTGCACGATTGCAAATTGTATACGATAATTTGGTTGTACATATTTTTAAAGTTGATATCTTTTTGTTATATTAGTTATTAGTAGACTTTGGATTATATGCATTTGCATGTCTGCATATGCAAAACGTTTATAGGTTACGATATCCACTTGCCATCAGGCGGGTCTTATGCTTGTTTGTCATCTTTGTTGTACAATTAAAAAAAAGCTTATTATTATTATTTTCAAAAGTAAACTTGCCGCTTCCGCTTTGTCTTTGATAATCTTTTTCTTATCTTGGATCTTCTTCAGTCGGTAGAACTCCTCACGTTCCAATTCGTCCAGCTCAGAAATGATGTACGCAAGGGTACGTTCAAGACGTGGAATAATTACTAAAACCAATTTAAAAAAAAGTGATTAGATATATCCCAATGACTTCTCCTAAATACCTTTACTTAGAAACTATCTGTAATGTATAGATTGATTAAGTTTTTAAAATGAGTGTTTCTGTCTACTCCAGTAACACGAATAAAGATTCGGGAGCCTGGTCATTCTATGATTTTAAGATCTAGGTCAAATAAGAAATAATTTTAGATTTTTAGATAGTGGATTAAACTATAAAATTAGGTTTTATTCGTTTATACTTTATTTTGGTTATTCTGTTAGTTTTAAGATGATCTTTATTTAGAAGGAGGACAATGTAATGTATAGATTGATTAAGTTTTTCATATGTACCCCCACGTTCACCTTTGTCAATGCGCTTGCGATAATACACATTCATTCTGCGACCGTGTTTCATTGCGTACATTACACTATCAATACTGGCTTTTTCTATTTTACAAGCGGCAAGGAACTTACTTATAGGTTTAAATTTCGCAAGCAACTAAATGTTTATTTTTCTTTGTAAAAAAAAGAATTTACTTGAGATAATGAAACGTTAATCTTAGCCTAGAATTCGCCAGATTAAAGTGACACAAGTATCAGTTGTCTAATTTAAAGATCTATTAACTTTTCTGGATTTTGACCCACTTCCCGTGGGCGAGTTTCCCGGAGTTAGTTGTATCCCCGTGTCCGGGATGCCGAGACGCGTCTTCTGATGTAAACGGGTGGGGGTGGGTCAATAGAAAATATTTGTAAAATTAATGAAAAACTAAAATTGTCCCTCACAATATATTCTTGAAAAATTAACCTAATTAATTAAACTTATAACTTGAAATTATGAACGACAGGCACAATTTTAATAATAGAAATAAATGTAAAATAGTAATTAGTAGTCCCATCATTTAGACTTACTAAAACATAAGTTTTTTAGGTATTTCAATTTCAGATTGTCAAATATTAATTGTCAGATTTCAATAATGTGTTTCTATCCATACAAATTAGTATACTTTGAATTGATACAATACGCGTCAAGCCAGTCAATACGAAGCCAGTACGAATAGATCGCGTTGATCGCGCAAACGTGTTATGACAAAATATTAGGTCCTTACATATGAAATTAGCATTTTGTCGAACTGACCACTTTGATCTGAAAAATATCTCCTCTTTGGTTAAGAATTCCAAATTCCAATTAATAAATTCATTTCGCTGGTACATTTAAATTTTGAAAACAGTCATTCATTTGTTTTTCCTCATCATTTTTTTTCTTTGGCGTCGCTTATTACCGCTCAATGGAAAACATAAAATATCGGTATATTTACGGGTTCGAGTTCTACCGTGGCACCAGTGCTGCAGAAAAAGCTCGAATTATTAATGGTGCGTACGGTGCTGTTGTCGCAAAAAAAAAGCACGGTACGTTTTTGGTTTCAACGTTTTCGTTCTGGAAATTTCGACCTTCAGAATCAACCAAATTGGAAAATGAAGAATATTAAAGGCTATAGTGGAAGCGGATCCATCACAAAGCACTTCAGAGAAAGCTGCAGGCTTCGGGGTAAGTGATAAAACTGAATTAATCCACTTGAAGCGAATCGGGAAAGTAAAATAACTTGCAAACACGCATCGACTGCTGTGTTACTTTGCTCAACCGACATAATAATGAAGGGATATTAAATCGAATCATTACTTGTGATGAAAAGTGGATACTGTACGATAATCGGAAGCGCTCGTCGCAATGGCTGAACCCTGAAGACCCAGCCAAATCCTGCCCTAAACAAAAATTGACTCAGAAAAAGTTACTTGCGAGTGTTTGGTGGACTAGCGCCGGTGTCGTTCACTACAGTGTTCTAAAATCTGGCCAAACGATTACGGCAGATATCTATTGTCAGCAACTGCAAATCATGAAGAAAGAACTAGCTGCTAAACAACCGAGATTGGTCAATCGCTCTAGGCCACTGCTGCTTCACGACAACGCAAGACCACACACTGCACAACAAACAACCACTAAGTTAGATGAGGTACAATTGGAATGTCTGCAACATCCACCGTACTCCCCGGACCTTGCTCCAACAGGTTAACATTTTTTCCGGAATTTGGACCACTTCTTACAAGAAAAAAAATTCAACTCGGATGCGGCAGTCCAAACCGCCTTCAAAGAGTTTATTGATTCTCGTCCCCATGGTTTTTTTAGTAAAGGAATCAATGAACTACCTATTAGATGGCAAAATTGCATAGATAACAACGGTGTATACCTTGATTAATTAAATATCTTACAAAAAAAAAAAATTGACTTTATATTCCTACCGTACAAAACGCCAATTTCATATGTAAGGACCTAATATTATATTGTTAAGGTTTTAATTGAGACTTAAGTAAAACCAGATTTTCAAACATTTAATTACTCTTTTTTTTAGATTAAGCCTCAATCATATCACAAAAGAAAACAGACGCTCCACAGGGGCAGAACTCGGCAAATAGATGTTATGATAGAAAAAAAAATTAATTGTAGAATAAGCATATAAACTCTTTAAGTTGGTATCTTTATTATTCAGTTATTGCAGTGTTTCTAAGTCAGCAATGTTGCCAGTATACCCTGTGTTTTCGACACATGCAATAGAGGAATCAGAATCCCCAAAAAACATGTAATAAGATTCATCTTTTGACTTTTTTGTTATATCACCTTCAATATTGTCTAAAACTTCCGATTTTTGTTTTTCAGATCAATTAATATTTCGTGTTTCAATCGGGATATGTTCTTTTACATATTCATTACGCGCTTTTGGTACCCATTGACACTGACACTGAGGCCAATACTGCATCATTTGCTACAGACTCTAACTGCAAAGACTTATAAAAAAAGTCTATTAAGGTTTTCTTTAATGACATCTAGCAGAGAGATGCAGTATTTTCAATTTTCTATTTTGATAGTATTGTGGGGGCCGGATACTTAGAACGGCGAATTAAAGCCGTCTAGTCTTGTGATTCGCCGGTCCCGGGACTTCCTAAATCCTATCAATTCGGGATTTGTTCAGGCCCACCAAAAATCACTGAGCCCGGCCGAACCGTGCCGACTTACCTGGGGTCGCCGTTGATGCGGTGTCCTTGACCGGGTGCAAATCCACACTGGTCACTGTAGCGGCCGCCGTTGTCAGAGTTATTATATCTGCTTAGGTACACACAAAACTGTTCCACCACGAACAAGCGTTTTTTATGAAGCAATCACAGTACTTAATAAATTTGGAATGATGATAAGGCTCCGAACACTCCGACCAGACCGACGTCGGGAAACCGTTTTTTTTTTGTGTAGAGACCGTGCGCGCCCCCAAGCGTCGAAACACAGACAACCGGAGCACAGGTAAAAAATAGTGTTGCCTGAACATCCCGCCGCCTAAGCAAGGTCCGCCTTGCTTACCTATTCCAAAGTTACCGATGGCAACCTACACAATTTTGAAACGGGTCTCATTAAAACTCCGCCCTGTGTTTTTACCTCCGTTACCCTAACAATTCCGTCTCCACCGGGCAATAATTTTACAATTCTACCTCGTCTCCAATGAAGAGGAGCTAAATTCTCATCTTTAATCAACACTAGATCGCCTAGTTTAGGTGGATCAGTAACCGAAGTCCATTTAAATCGCTGTTGAAGAGTATGAAGGTATTCGTTTCGCCAACGTGACCAAAAATGTTGAGACATCTTTTGTAGCTGTTGATACCGAGACAACCGAGTAATTTTAACTTCCGTATAAGGATATTCGGGGAGCGCAACTAGCGGTTGCCCAATCAAGAAGTGTCCCGGTGTCAACACTTCTAAATCCAGCGGATCTGTACTAAGGGGACATAACGGCCGTGAATTCAAAATCGCCTCTATTTTAGTGAAGAGAGTTGTAAGTTCCTCAAAGGTAAGCTTAGTTTCACCGATAACACGCCTAGCATGAGTCTTTGCCGACTTAACGGCGGACTCAAAAAGACCTCCGAAGTTGGGGCTTGCAGGAGCGTTGAACAACCACGTTATGTTGTCCCTAGTCAATTTCTGTTCTAAATCAGAATGATTGTTTCGTAAAAAGACGTACAACTCTTTCAAATATTTGTCAGTACCCGTAAAATTTGTCCCGCAATCCGAACGAATCAAAGATGGTAACCCCCTTCTGGAAATAAACCGAGTGAAGGCTGCTACAAAGGCCTCTACCGAAAGATCTGCAACTACCTCTAAGTGAACCGCTTTAGTCGCGAGACAGACAAAAACACATAAATAACATTTTTGTATTTTAAAGTTCCGCAAGGTACTAGATTTTATAAAGTAGGGGCCAGCAAAATCCGTGCCGACTCCGAGAAATGCACGCACGCCTGTTATACGATCCGGTGGTAAATCTGCCATGTAAGGTTGCGTAGGTTTTGCCCGAGTCCGATAGCACTGAATGCACTTAAATGTAATATGTCTAGTCATACGCCGAGCCGAAATAATCCAGTAATTTCTGGACAATATAGCCGCTAAAGTGTTTGCACCGACGTGGCAATAAGTTTGGTGATAATATGTAACCAATAATTCCGTGAATTTTCCTTGGCCTGGTAACAATATGGGATGCTTCGCATCGTAAGACAATTCCGAATGTCTTATTCGTCCTCCGACCCGTAATAAATTATTCTTATCTATAAATAAACTCAACCGCTGTAAATGATTTTTAATAATTTTGCCGGATTTTATATTAGAAATATCTTCACCAAAAAATGATTCTTGTATTTGCCTAATCAAACACATAAGAGCGATCCGTCTCTCCGATACCGAAACGTTTCCGACCTTCCGAACTAATTTATTTTTGCAATTATATACAAATCTTAACAGGTATGCCGTAACATTAACCAATTTATTGAAAGAACTAAAACGTTCTAAGAGATTAAAATCTGGATTCAAAAGTCCGATGTTAATAAATTTAGCCGTTGCTCGCAAACCAGGTAGTAAATCCGAAGGGAATTCCAAATAATTCTTAGGCCAAGTCTGCGAAGGTTGACATAACCATGGTGGGTTCCACCACAGGTCATGTGTCAATAACGCCGCCGCCGTAGAACCGCGCGATGCGACATCAGCACAGTTCATATCACTGGGAACATGTCGCCAAGTGATACTTGCTTTCGATGACTTAATTTCCGAAACTCGATTTCCTTCAAAAACTTGAAGCTGGTGCGGCGGTGTCCGTAACCACGCAAGCACAATTGTGCTGTCACACCAGGCTGTAATGTCTTCAAACCGAATGCTATTTTCTGTACATGACACAATATGGTTCAGAACACCCGTAAGCAATTTTGCCCCGTTTAATTCCAACTTGGGAATAGTGAGTCTAGTTTTTAGAGGTGCTACTCTAGACTTTGCCATTAATAACTGAATCGCGCCTGTACCGTCCGAAGCTTCTGCGCGGATATATACCGCCGCCGAATAACCTACAGAACTGCCATCCGAGAAACCGTGGAGGCTATATCGAGCATCATAGCTTGGCTTTAAACAACGAGGCAGGAAGATCTCTTGTATTCTTGGCAAGTCCTCTATAATATCTTGCCACCGCTGAACTATATCAGCAGGGGCTCGAGAATCCCAATCAACCTTCCGCGAACCGTTATTGTTTTCAAGGCTGCTGCCTAGTAACGACTGAAGGATACGTTTTAATGAAAAAATAACAGGGCTAATCCAACCTAGCGGGTCGTATAGCCGAGCTATTAAAGATAGAATCTTACGTCGAGTAACCGTGCTGTCCGATGGTAAATTAACCGTGTACGTAAAACTATCCGAAACTGGATCCCACTGGATGCCTAAAACTTTAATAAGACCATTACTGTCAAAAACGTCAAAGTACCGCGGGGTCTCCAAATGGTCGGTAGGTAGACCATCTAATAATTGTGGCACATTGCTAGACCACTTTCTTAACTCATAACCCGCTGAATGCATTACTTGGATAAGTTCATCGCGTAGCTCTAAAGCATCTTCCAAAGTATCTTCACCGCCGTTTAAATCGTCTACGTAACTATTTTTAATGAGAAGACGTGACACGCGAGACATCTCCTCGAGCTGAACCGGAACTGACAGACTACAGCCCGAGGTATTGTTTGATGTCGAGTTGACCGTTCGGGATTCGTCATAAGCGATTTGATGTAAACATCGTATGGAAATATATGGACTGCATTTCAAACCGTAAGTATTAGTGCAAAGTTCATACACCAACAGTGGTTCCGATGGGGATGACCGCCAGAAAATTAATTGATATCGACGATCTTCAGGATGAATCCAAGTTTGTCTAAACATCATTTTGATGTCCGTCGTAAATACTATACGAGGCCACCGAAAATTCAAATGATGTCCGTGATGTCATTTTGGAGTCGTTCGCCACAATATAAGCAGTCGTTCAACGAAATCCCCGAGCTAGTTTTCTCACTACCATTAAATACTACGCGAATTTTAGATGTATCTCCGCATTTTTTAAATACACCATGATGTCCTATAAAATAATGTTCGAGTCCCGAACTAAAATCAAATGACGAAACTTGCATATGACCGAGTTCCAAATATTCGTTCATAAACCCAACATATTTCTCGCGAAATTCCGGGTTCCGTGCCATTCTACGTTCTAATGAGTAGAACTGGTTTAAAGCTTTATTCCGAGAATCTCCCAATAATTTCCTATCACACTCCGGAAGGAGTGGAAGACGAACTGTATATTTACCGTCTAAGCCGCGTGACGTCGTAGTTAAGAATAGACGTTCACACTCCAAGTCTATAGGATCCCTAATTTTAGTCCGAGGTGGTTCCTCAGTACGCCAAAATTTTTCTACCGTTTCCAATAACGTATTTCCTATAAAATAATCCGTTTTATTATCCGATTGTACCGGGCCGAAAATCGCAAAATCAAAAATAGTACCTAAGGCATAAGGACCGTGTTTCCCTAAATTGATTTTATCGCCATTTAAAATTTTACCCAAAATATCGCAACCGAAAATTATATCTATCTCTTGTAATCGAGAACATGCCTTATCCGCCGAATGTATATTATTGCTATCACAATTTAAATTTAATCTCTCCGCTAAATAAGTAGTAGGTTTCTTTAAAACCACCGCCGTGACCGATAACAAGTTATTGGAACTTGTAGGTTTAAAATATATTGTAACAACTGATTGACTATTATGAGTCTGTAGCCCGCCGATACCTATTAAAGGTACAGTCATATAATGTCGATGCAAACCTAACCGAGAAACCAAATCATTTCGTACGATGGTCACTTGTGCTCCGAGATCTAGTAGAGCGCGCGCCTTAATGAAACTGTTACTTTGTTTTTTCACATCAATAACCACCGTCGGTAAAATAACGTTGTCAATAAGTTTAGGTACCGTTTCATCCGAAATATTATTTAAATTACGCGCACCTTCCAACTGAGCTGACGAAATGATTTTATTATTTGTATATATTATTGATTGCTATGCTAAATGATTACTGCGCGACCGGACGTTTACCGGGCTAGCAGATTCCTGACGGCGTCGCGAACGTTCTCCAGATCGCGCGCAAGTACACTCCGAGTTCTGACGACCGAGCTTATCGGCACTGCGTCTCCGTTCCGAGAGACTATTATGGCTTGACACATAGCGGCGATCATGTGACCTATCACCCGCACCGCCTGCGCTGTAACCGGCTGATTTGTTACCCGTATATAATCGCTTACTATCGTGATTACGATCTTGAGACCTAACACCACGATAAATTGCCGACTGAGTATTCCGTGATTGGTTTGTTGCGGAACAAACTAATCGATGGTGACCTACGTGACCACATTTATCACATGGCACATATTTGCCACAAGTTACCGCTGTATGAGTTCCGAAACATTTAAAACAAAGGCCGTTGTACACTACCCACTCCCTTCGTGAATGTGCATGAAGTTTAATAAATTTAAAACACTCCGAAATGTTGTGATTGTTCATATTGCAGTACATACAAGTTTTCCGTTCGGTTGTATGTTGGCTTGTACCTACAAGATGAATCACCCGGTTCCGCCTAGTGTTGCTCGACCACGGATGCTTGTTTGAATCTGACTGATTATTCGAAGTCGTCATATCCGTAGTAGCCGTATCTATATGGCGACACTCGTTCTGCAGAAATTCTAACAGTTGTGTAAATGTCGGTACTACCAAATTATTTCCGCCGTACTTTTGTTCAAACCGAGACTTCAAATCCGTAGGTAATTTAAGTAAGCTGATATGGAGCAATAAATAACTCCATCCTGATACTGGAAAACCTAAGTTTTCTAAGGCCCTTGATGATTCTAATAAGGGATTTAGAATTTCAGTACGAAGCCCGTTACATTTACTCATCGTTGGCAAATGTAAAATTCTAGCAATCTGACTGTCTGCCAATAACCGTTTGTTTTCATACCGGCCGCGTAAAATCTCTAGACCCGTATCTAAAGATTCGTCCACCATCGGCAAATGTTTTAGCAACGACCTAGGCTCGTTTTCGACGTGCGAAAACAAGTAATGGAATTTCTCCGTTTTAGAAATATCATTACGAGCTAAAACCAATGACGTAAACAACGAAATAAAACTTGTCCACGAATATACGTCACCGTCAAAATGCGCAAGATTTATGGTGGGCAAACGCGCAGATTGAGCACTCTCCGTGGGTTTGTGGACCCCTTCCAGATTGGGATAAGCCGCTGATACCGCCTCCAGCTGGTTATAAATTTCCTCAGCTTCCTTATATTTTTGATCATACTGCTGAACCAATTCCTCATCGGTCTCATCAGTCAAAAGTGCCTCATAACATTCATACAAGATGCTATACCGCTCATCTATTTTCCGTAAGCGCGCCGAAATCACTCCCGTGGCGTGCTTTTTACTGTTTATCATTTCCAAAGTATTGAAAAACCAATCATATTGAGTTTTGAATTTAATTGACTGTGGTTTGGGCATTTTACTATAAATTTAAACAAAATAAATGGACTTCCGTTAATTTCTGTATCGAATAATAAAATAACTCAGTGTACTCCTAGCCTAATAACAGTTTTTGAAGTACCGACCGAAATATTGTGAACCTATTATGTGAAATATTTAATTAAATAGATATTTTATGAACAATAATTAATGAAATTAGCCGTATCTAATCGTATCTATAGAAATAATAACGAAAAAGTAATTAATAACACAAAAAACTTTTTTTTAAACTACCCCGGGTTACCGAACCGAATACTGATATTTTTAGAAATTCTACCGAAATAAGATGTTAATTGATGAAGGATAATTTAAGCAAGTCCCTATCCTGCACGAAGGACCATGAAATGTGGGGGCCGGATACTTAGAACGGCGAATTAAAGCCGTCTAGTCTTGTGATTCGCCGGTCCCGGGACTTCCTAAATCCTATCAATTCGGGATTTGTTCAGGCCACCAAAAATCACTGAGCCCGGCCGAACCGTGCCGACTTACCTGGGGTCGCCGTTGATGCGGTGTCCTTGACCGGGTGCAAATCCACACTGGTCACTGTAGCGGCCGCCGTTGTCAGAGTTATTATATCTGCTTAGGTACACACAAAACTGTTCCACCACGAACAAGCGTTTTTTATGAAGCAATCACAGTACTTAATAAATTTGGAATGATGATAAGGCTCCGAACACTCCGACCAGACCGACGTCGGGAAACCGTTTTTTTTTTGTGTAGAGACCGTGCGCGCCCCCAAGCGTCGAAACACAGACAACCGGAGCACAGGTAAAAAATAGTGTTGCCTGAACAAGTATGTTAAATTCTTATTAGCTCAAGATCTGACAACTATAGTGTCTTTTTCCCCTTGCAGGCTTTGAATAACTTCTGCTATTGGCTTTGATACACATATACATAGATTACTATTACTAAAAGTATTTTAGCTAACAACATATTTACATAATACTAAGATACAAAACAAAAGGTACAACATACAAAATGAATTTTAAAAAGTATTTTATATACAAAATGAAAATACGTATTTTGTATCTTGTACCTGTATTTCAGATACAAGTATTTTAAATAAGTCACATCTCTAGTTAAAAATATGTTTAAGTGTTAATAGAGATAGGAATTTACTCCCACTCTGTAAATGTAGCGAATATTATAAGTGTAATCTATACAATTAACAAAATTGAAGTGTCTGTTTGTAATGTCAAAATAACAGTTTTTTACTAAAGGCTTACTCTCAGCATAAAACATTTTTAAGCTCCTAAACTAATTCACCATTATTGGTAAAAAAAAAAAATTGCGCAGTACTCTGTGTATTTTCTAAAATAAAAGTAGCCCAAGTAACTCCTTATAATATCAGCTATCTGCTAGTGAAAGTCCCGTCAAAATCGTTCCAACCATTTCGAAGATTACCCGGAACAAACAGACATACTAAAATTTATAAAAATGGGCTTTTTGTTATAAGTATCATATATACATTCATAAATGCATTTAGCAAAAAACTGTTTTAAGTAAACTTGATTGTAAATTTTATTAATAACATCACTCACCATGCTCAATAGCATTGACACGCCTATTAGTGATCTTGATGACTTCGTCGAGGGTCACGAACGATGTCTGCAGAGACGCGAGCTCAACCAACAACTTGACAGCGCTCTGAAAGTTTTTCTTCAGCTTTGCGAGCTGCTGACCACCACGAGCGAGACCAGCAAGCTCATACGTATCTGAACCATCCTGGTACGACTCGAAAATCGGTAGTGTGACACCTAAATGTTGGAATATCATATTATACGGCTATTTTCCACCATCGCACCGCTCGCCATCGGTAGGGAGCTTATGCACACAGTTTGGAACCTATATGGTTGTGGACAGTCAGGTTTCAGAGAAATTTCCTTCCGTGAAAGATCTGGATTTGGAGTTTGCTGCCTGCTGAGGTTTTTCCAGGGGATTATAGTACTGGGTTATTAAAAAAGGGAGCAAGTAAGTTTTTAAAGGGTCAGCAACGCGTATGTACCGCATCTGGTGTTGCAAGCGTCTATAGGTTGCGATTATTGCTTACCATAGGGCAGACCGCATGCTTGCTTGCCATATAACTTACTATCACGTCTGTATCCCCGAAGGGTTAGGCAGAGGTGTACTAATGTACACCCACAATTGCCGGGTATGTTTTTAGGTCCCATGTAATAGGGGGTGAGCCAATTGCCAATAATCAGGAACAAAGCCATACTCCGACCTACTTTCATAGAAAAACCCAATAACATTTTAATTTACCTGTGAATCAAACCAAAGACCAGTCGTGCTTATGACCACTAAACATTGTAGTATAAAAATAAAACTCGGGACACCTAGTAGTAACAAAGTTCCTTTCACTATGTATTGTGTTATATTGTTATTATTCAATTCATTGAATATACTGATTTTTCAGTTTAACCCCCACCCAGTGTTAAGTAACTTCGATACAATAAATACTACAAAAGAACTATCTTTTATTCACATCATGAATGAGGTTAAACTTTGAATATGAGATAAAATATGACAACTTAGTTTTTTCAATATCAATAGTATTATAACATTATTTACTATAATTAACTGTACTTAATTAACATAATTATTGTACTATAATTATTGTAATTATACCAACAATTAGTATAAAATATTGCATCTTTTTTATAAGAAGGCTAAGTATTTAACTTGGTAGGTTAATTTATTTTACTAGATTATTTTATGTTTTTCATTATAATAAATACATTATTATACATATTTAACGTAATTAAATTAATTAAAATAATACTACATTTCATTTAAAAAACTTAAAATATGTACATAAAACTATTTTCTGAATTGGTGACTTCACAATCAATCACATGATTGATTGATATTCATTGTTTTTGTAATTATATACATCAGACCATCAAAAAGAGTTATGTAACTTTCCAAAAAATGTGACATTTTATAGTATGAAAACAATGACTCTTCTTGTCAATATAAAATCATATTATATCAGAATAAAAGAAAAGTTACCCGCAACATTGTCTTTCTTGGAGCGAATCTTAATCTGAGCCTTTGTGACATTTTGAAGCACCACTTGGTTGAAATCACCAGTTGTAAACTTGGCCTCAGCAAGAGAGAAGGCTGCCTCTTTCATCACTTCACCCATAAGGGTTTTTGTCTGTAATTACAGTGATACAATTGAAAGTAACACTTATTGATAATTTTCTATTAAGCTTTAACTTACCTTGGACTAAAACATTTGAAATGTCAAAGTAATGAGATAACATGTGCATAGTTATTTAAATTGTCAAAAGCATAACAGACAGATTTATTTAAGCATTATTGTGGTATATATGTATATAATGCATCAAACACTTATCCAAATACTCTTAATAATAAAGAGAGGTGTGTATCAACTATCAACAGTTTCTAATAAATCTAATATAAATTGATGCATTGAGCATACTACAATGCACTGTTAAGACTTCTGCATTATAAAAAAAAAAGATTTAAAATAAATAAAATATATAAAAAATAGTCCCTTGCATCAGCAAAACCATTCAGACTACTTAGTTTCTTAAAAGTTGGTATAAGATTTTCATTAGTTATAACAAAATTTTAAAATGAAATAGTTTTTATCAAAGATTCTAAATTATAGATATTACTTGTGATATCACAGATTTGGATAAGTAGATGTCAATCATGGTGCCATTTCTTTTTTTCTCATACTTTCATTTAAACTATTATTTACCTCACTACCTCATAGCTAGCAGACAGAATTATTTCAGTGTAACAAATCATATAAAATACTTCTATTTGGATAAGTAATGAACTATATAATTAATAGAACTGTTTTTAAAGTTTTAATATGAAAATATTTTAGTCTCACTCATAATGGAGTAAACAGAGTAGACATAATATTCAAATATACCTACCAGAATATGACACACTGTTTAAAACGTAAATAAAAAAACTGCACCAAATGTCTTATTTGCCTATGATAAATACTTATAGATAACTAATTGTTTCTGCGGCTTTGCTCGGGTGGATGTCAGAAGAATGGGCAATGACTATAAAAACAGTACTTTCTTAAAAATTTAATACCTTAATTGTAATAAGATATTCTAAGGACCAAGTAACTAGGAGTACATAAAATAAAATATCTAAATTTATCCAGTACTTTTTGCTTCATGCGCACACATCGGCACACCTCTATCATTTTATTTATATAAATTTTGATGAATGAATGATAATTTTTCCCATTGATTTATTACTACACAACTTCAAAGAATCATTCGATAAGCTTGCTATTTAGCGTCGATACTTTGATACATTTTTGGTCTTGAAAACATACCTCTATGATTTTGCTGAGGATCAGACGGAACCTCACTTGGAGGGCGTCCGCTTTCTTCTTCAGGAGACCATGACCTTTCTGTGCACCAGCCAGACGGGCCTTCATCAACATCTGAGCACTGGAACCAACATTTTCATGAAGTGTTCCTTCCCCCAGTGTCAAATGATTACAAATAATAATTCAAGATAATGAAATAAATACTCACCCCCGAGACGGGAAAATAGCTAATCTATCTTTCCCAGACATTTTGATTTAGAAAATAATTGAAATCTTATCCCTGAAAGGATTTTTCACTCCCAAACCCCAATCACCTGATGACAGAAGACAACTGATAAAATGTTGTCTATGGTAGGTCTTGTGATCTCCACGCAGCGTTGTCAATGTCCAATGTCCAAATGCCACAAAAGTCTTGCTGAAATTCCCCAAATGGGGTAAGATTAAAGATCTGATTCCCCACAAATTTCCCATCGATGCAGTGTTTTAACACGTTACCACTATGCTGTCATTGCTACTCTGATCTATAATGATTTTTTTACAGATGCATTTTCAAATGGCAACACAAGCAACAAGCAAATGATTATTTTAAATTTGGAAACCTCACTGATTTGTACCTAAACTTAAATAATTAACAACTTTAACTATTATTGACCTAGTAATTTTCGACTACATATTATAAATAAGACATTTTTGAAAAGTGTCTTTCGTTCATCGTCAATTTTTAAGTATCAAACTTTTAATATATTAATAATCGATAACTTGATAAATATGAGTACATAAATACGCACGTAAAAAGTTATACTTTGTAGTACCTTATAGTCTATATTAACACGAACAGAGAACACATAACAATTTTATATTATTACAATAAATAAAAACACTGTAGAACCTTTTAATCAATAATTAATAACCATCTGTTGCTAAGTAACAACTCTAGTCATAAAGAACACAAAATAGTTTTTGGAACCTTTTTCTTTATGACACCTCGTCTCGTCTATCCGGTGTTGTCACCTCTCTCATTCAGAAAACTGGCTTGCCGCCACAACTTCTTTGGCCTAATAAAACTATAATATGGGTATTCCACCAATAACATGATTTTATCTGTATTTTAATCGGTCACATAATGTTCAAGGAGCTCTCAGTTTTACCATCTATTATGCGACGCCAAAAGAAGTATGCCTTCAAAATGTTACACTACTTATTTTTAGCATGTCAGAGCAACCTTTAAATAAGGCAACACTTAGATTCTAATTTAAGCATGTATTGTATTTTTAGTTTTAGATAAGTATATGGCTTGTTGGTTACTTAATAAAATAAATAAATGTTAAATTCTCCGCAATTCCCCACATATTGCAAATCCCCACAAAGTCCCCAATGGAGTTGAAATTCCACACAAATCGACAACGCTGCCTCCACGAAAGAAAATTCTAATATGATTTTAAATATTAACCTACAAAAACTTATTAAAACACAAACCAAGTTCACTGAAGCTGTAATCATTTTTATTTTTTGTGAATAATTACAAAATAATATACTAAAATAATAAAAAATAAAATTTTTGTAATGTAAAATAAAATGTGAAACCTTCACATCTATGTTTTTTTTTTAATTCAAAAAGTAATCAAATACACACTATTTTAAAGTTTATGAAAATGTACATACAAGTACTCACAATCATTAGTCACAGTCACAATATCATTTCCAACAGAGATAAATAACAATTATTTCCAAATAATGCACAATTGAAATATCCATGGTAACCTAACACAATATCAATCAGTAACAGAATGTCATAAGTGTTGTCTAAAAAGTTTTTGTTTCGTGGCTTTTTTGAGGTAATAAAATCCATTATTGCGTGGCAACAAACCTCTTCTGTACCATTTCACCATTTCCTAAAATTTTCCTGTCTCATTTTCTCCCACGTTAAATCTTATGAATTTAAGTGTCTGTCTCTTTTTCGTTTCATCGAATTTCAAACCACAACGATGCTAAATAAGTTTTCACTTCAAAAATATTGTTATTTACTACGATATTAAAAGTATTTTATAGCAATAAAAACGTTATCAATTTGAATACGATTAAAGGTTTTTTTTTAAACATATACATTGGCAAATACTTTTTCGACGTTGTGTATGAAAAGGTAATATTATAATCTCTACAGTTTACAAGTTTTCTAGTATTCTGTGATAAAAACATCTTATAATCAATAGTCGTTAGCACTATGTATCAAACAATTGATTTTGTACTAAAAACTATCGATAGTCGATTTTCAATACGTCTTAATACGGGGTATTTTTGTGATTAAAAGGAAGATAACATGCGTCGAGTGACTTTTTTTTTAATTTCATTGTTTTCGCTGCCGTCTCGCGACGGGCTGACTTCATTATATTCCGTACCTTTCGTTAAAGATCTATCTTCCGTACTAAGAAACAATCGACAGTGTATTGATTTATTTTGACGTGACAACGTCTTATAAATTGGTTTGCCGGGTGACACTTCAAGAAACTGCGTTACGCTCCGCTCACGTTATGCGCTCACAATGAGAGCGAGTGAGAGGCACGCGTCCCTTCCACTCGGGCATGGTTAGCCCGCCTAAGAGTGAGAGAGACAGACATAAAGTCGTTGTCACGTAAAACTTTCGCCCGTATACCGACTTTACAGGCAACCAATTTTTTTTATAATTTAGGTTTGGTGTTGTGGCCACTTATGTGGCCACAATCTCACCTGATCGTGACGATGTGGCCCAAGATGGTAGCACGCTAAGCCTATTGGAAGACTGGTTCTCAAGTGCAGCTGCCGGAACAAATCTATTGGTGTTTGGCGATAGATTTATCAATAATAATAGTCAATATAATTATTATTAATAATAGATTACTATCGGATTTGCATTAAACCGACAATTTACAATACTACAAGTTCAATACATGTTGACATGTTTATTCATATGACAAATAACAGACACGGAAATTAGCTATGGGCGATTATGTGCTATACTAATGTAATCATTTGATTATGAAGATATTTTGATGATAGGTATTAGTATGTAGCGACATCTCTCGCCACAACTGACGCATCAGCGCATCGATACAACTAACTACGTAGCGACACATAGCGACATCTATCGAGCCACATGAGACGCATCCCTACTATCCTACATTGCGCTACAGATATTCACTCTGTCGTTGAGTATATATACAATAACCCGACTACAACCGCCAGGCCGTATTCCGGTGGAAGTCAGCCCGGCGGAGGTGTGCTCCTCGCTCGCGGAGCAAGATTATCCTATCCGAGAGGTACATAGAATGTACAACAAGGAGAAGCGGCCTCTACAAATGGTAGTGGCCATCCTAGACCTTTCCCCCGAGGGAAAGGCAATCTTTCAATTGGAAAATGTATGCGGGCTCTCCGGCGTCACCGTCGAGCCCCCATACAAAACCCACATGCCTTCGCAGTGTCACAACTGCCAGCTCTACGGGCACGCCGCCCGTAACTGCCATCTTCGTCCGCGGTGCGTCAAGTGCCGAGAGGACCACCCGACTAGGGAGTGCACGCGCGAGCGTGACTCCACCACCCCCCCGAGCTGCGTACTGTGCGAAGGGGAGGGGCACCCTGCGAATTATCGCGGTTGCCCCAAAGCTCCGCGCACTACGCGGCCTCGGTACCAGAGGCAGGCGGCCCCCCGGGCGGCGCCTCCCGCCTCAGCCCTCCAAGCGCAACCCCTGCTGGCGCCAGGGGAATTTCCTGCGCTTCCAGTGCCTCGCCAGATCCCGGCCGCCGCCGGCCCTCCCGCGCCTCGCGGTCAATCACAACCCGTGCGTTCGGCTCCGAACGCATGGGGGCCCCGTCGCCCTAATCCACAGCCTCGTATGGCGATGAATAATTCCGCGCCCCGCGCTCCCTCCAACGTTGCGAGCAACGACATCATGATCTTGCTCCTTCGTGAACACGGCATTCAGGAGGTCATGGACTACAATGACCACCTAGAGCATTACGGTCTCGTCAAGACCATATGCGCCTTCCCCCGCCTCGTCGAGACGTTACACCGTCTCGACTCTGAAACACGCGACCACCCGGCATAAACACCGGCCGCGCAAAATTTTATTCTCGTATGTACAATAAAATATACCGATTCGTCTCTCCAAATAGAGCGTGACAGCGCCCACGCCCGCGTAACCACCGTTCTCTCCGCAGAGGACGGGCGGTCAAATTCGCTCCCGCACACACTCCATACGTTCACCCTCTTTAGCGGGTGACCCAAGCCTAGGTCCGTTCCTCGGTATGAAACCCTTGGGTCAGGCATCCGCCCGCGCGATACAAGTGACACTATACGTGCAGCACTTAGTTACCCACATACAACATTACACACGTATGAACAAACACACGTGCACACCACACAGGTACATAGGTTCTGTGAGGGACCTTTTTTTTTCTTTTTTACGCTAGTTAGTTAGCGCTAGTTAGTGTAGGAAACATTTCTGATTACTGAATACACATACGCATGGTTCCTTCCTTCCTCCCAGGAGGAAGGGAACGTGCCTATGTGTATAATTGAGTTAGCTCGAATCTTAGGTGTAGGGATTCAGTTAGTTCGCGACTTATTTGCGTACGCGACGACCGCCCGAGCCGAGGTCCGGCCACTCTGGCGCCCTCGTGCGAGTCGTCCTTATAACTTTCGTGGCTGAGTGCTCTCCGCGCTCGCCCCCAAGTCCGGTGAAGCTGTAAAAGCCGCAGCGGCTTTAGGGCCCCTAAGGCTAACAGTGTAGTCAGTTCTAAAAAAAAAAAAAAAAAAAAAAAAAAAAAAAAAAGTGATCATTCATAATCAAAGTATCATTAGTAATTGCTAATGCTAGGTTACTCATTTGATAAAATTAGTAATTATTACGACCGAACGACCTTTTTTTACCAAATTGTTATAAATGTGTTCTTGTAAAGAACTTTGTTTACGACTGGAAGACCTTTTTTTAGCTTTCCACTCTCGTCCACCTCTGGATAGTACATCAAGGACTCCTTTTTTTAGATCTGACTATATTATTGGCTTTAGGGGCCCTGAAGCCGGTGCGGCCATTACAGCTTCACCGAACTTGGTCAAAGACTCTATTATCAATGATCATTAATATTCGTAATTCGATTATGAATATATAATACTCATAATTGAACTATCTTGATTATTTAAATTTTTCATAATTGAATATCTCAACTATATAAATCATTCCTAATCACCCACCTCTAACGGTAATTACATTATTTAGCAGGGTTGTCGATTTGTGGGAAATTCCCCTATTTATATGGTGTTTTTATTACATTGAGAATTTTGTAGGGATTGGCAATATGTAGGGAAATGCTATGATTTTAACGATTTACCATTTTGAAGTTATAATTGTTGATAAAATAAGGTAAAAAAGTTTTACTTCAATATTTTTTCTTTGAATACGTTTTTTTTTTCTTGAGAATCCTATACGGTGAATTATGACTTTGGTCTTCCCCAATTTGGGGGATTTCAGCTAGATTTTGGGGAATTTGGACTCCGACAACGCTGGAAACTTAATACACTACTTTAAGTTTGCTAAACAATCATGTATGATGTACATATGTATTTGTTGGACAGTTAAAAAATATATATAAACATGATTCAAATATATTAGTAACTGGCTTTCGAAAGTAAATAATAGACTACATTATGACTGATCATACCTCATCATTATGTAGAATATGTCTTGAAGACGGTGCAACGTTACCAATTTTTGAAGATACTAAAGAAGAAAACAGTATTTATTACAAGATTTCTATATGCATGAATGAAAATGTAAACCATTTTGTACTTTTTTATAGTCCAGATAATATGATAAACTCATAACCGAGCAACCAAACTTGAGAAAATACATGTATTAAGATATTTTTTATTGATAAAGGTGCGCAGTGGTATTGACTTTACAACATAAATATGCATGCTTCATTTTCATTTTTAATGTCTATAATTTTATAGAATATTTGGTACGGTCTTTGATCCAACCATAAATATTAACTTTTTAAAAGTTTTTTTTTGTAACAACAGTAAGTATTAATAATACTTATTACATTTTAGGTTCAAGATATTACAGGCTACCCAAAAAATATTTGCCAAGAATGCAACAGAGTGTTGGATATTGTGAGTAATTTTATTAACAAATATAAAGAGACATGCATTACATTAAAAGAAAAGGCAATATTTTTCAAAACAGAATCATTATCAGATTATACAGACAATGATGATCTAAATAGTTTGTCTGAAGTTGAAATAGAAATTAAAAAAATCAAAGAAGAACCAAATACATATATAGATGAGAGAGAGTGCCTAAAAGAAATAATTGAACCTTTGCAGCTGAAAATAGAAAATACTAATTTTAAAGCTGAATCATATAAAAAGAAACTAGGTGTTAGAAATAAAGCTATATCAGGAACACTAACAAACAAAATTGCATCTTCTATACTAGAGGGTGATTTCTCATGGACTGGAGAGAAATGGTGGTAATATTTTTCTGTAATATATTTTGAAACTATACATTTGTTTCCTTTTACATATGCACTGAAAAGACTGTATATCTTTAAATGGCTGTATATATTTATACAATCTGATTTCATTTTAATAAATTTTGTTAACCATACAGTATTGGAATGAAAACATGTGAATTACTGAAAAATATTTAAATTTTGTATATGATTTATGTAACCTGTGCCAAGAGTTATTTTTTTTCATTTATAAAACTTGGTAATTAAGGTTATTATCTAGATATTTACCATTATTACACATTATTTACCATGTTATTGTTTCAGTTTGAAAACAGAGCAAACAGCAGTAATAGCGAAGTCACAGAATAGGGCAGTCCAACAAAAGGAAATAAAAAAAGAAAAACCAAAAGAGAAAAAGAAATACGATATACAAAAACTGTGCGACTTGTGCGGAGAGGTTTTTAAGGCTGCTGATAAATTGATGATTCATAAAAGAAAAGTTCATTACAGGAATCCTGTGAAATGTCCAAAGTGTCCAAGAACATATGCGTCTGAGTATTACTTAAATAAGCATATGAAGAGGAAGCATGAAAGTAATAAGGATTTTATTTGTGCAGCCTGTGGACACAGTTTTGCATTCAAATCAGAGTTGACTAGCCATTATAGAAAGGTCCATGACAAGAAACAAAAACCACCAAAACTTTATTCATGTAAAATTTGTGACAAAACATATAAGTGTGCTAAATCAGTTCTGGTTCATGAGAGATCTGTTCATACAGGTAAGTTAATGTACCATTTCAGTTCCTATATCAGGTTTGGTTTCTATTACTTTTGGATTTCTCTCATTATGACTGGTGGAATACCTCCACTCTACAGAAGATTGCAGTCAAATAATCTAGTGGAGTTGCCCTGCGGTCAAGTGTTCTAAAGCTCTTTGCGGTAAGGGGGTGCAAGGTTGGCAATGCACTAGTGATACCTATGGTATTACAAGCATCCACACTCTATGGTAGACGTTTACCATCATACAGGCCATAAGCTTGCAGTTTAAAATTATGATATAATTATAAACAGTAAAATCATAATGTAGATTAAAATACATGTTCAAAGTTTATAGCTATAAATCTTGGGTCAAATGGGAAATTTGTTCTAGAACCTTATAAGCAAGGTTAGATTTAGAGAAAAGCATAGGATCTTAAATCTTGGGACCCTCACATAAAACGGCCTTCATAATTGAATTTAATAATAATAAGACATTAAAAGTTGGCTGTCACGGGACTCCTGGCATCTGTGAAACATTTTAATGAATATTTAAAAAAATACACTGGGTGATCCCGAAATACGACAAACCACAAGAAAATCACTGTGAAGATTTTTATTTTATTGGATGGTTGTCGCGATCCCTACCAACCGCTTTCAATCTATCCATGTTTTAACAACAAACTATGAAATGATCCAGTCTGTCTATTAAAAAAAACGAACTCAGCTCCACACCGCCAACATTGGGATCAAAGCGTCGCCACGCCAACAGCCGGTCTGACCTGCCGCACTGAATCTTTCATATCAAAAACTCCGTGCTGTAAAAGAAAAGTTCACATACACAAAACACTTTTTATAAAACTTCTCAAATAATATTCATAATTCGTATTTAAAATTATTTCTGGTATTTCACTTCTTCTTTGTCCCAGGACCTTTACAGCCCTGCTTATTAAGATACATTAGCTGCTGTCTGTACCTCATAGCTAAATAAAGGGAGTTTTTGGCAGGATCTGGAAATGTCATGTAGTAATTTTCATGTCAAAAATCTAATGCCCGTCGCATTGGTTGTTGCCCCCAATGTTGGCGGCTGTTGGCGTTAGGGTTGACAACCCTACTTTACAATATAGTATCCTACTATACTAGGCGAAAAATCTCCGCGATTCGATTCCCGTGATGAACGAACTATTTACATTTCTACAAGCTTCTACGGTGCACGAGTCCGACTCGCACTTGGCCTTTTTTTTAATAGACAAAACATGGATAGATTAAAAGCTGTTGGTAGGGATCGCGGCCATCTTACATATTTTTTAGATTATTTTTATTCATAAACTGTTTTATTTGGTCCTTTATTATGTGATGCGGAATTTTACGTAATGTAGTTTGATTATTGTGCACAAGTGAAGTGGATTATAAATAATAATTGGGAATATGCATTTTCAGTTACCACAAAAACTCCCTGGAATGTTTTAACAAGAGCCGCCACTTTGTTAGAGCTATGTTTAAAGATTAAACTATAAATACCTGGGTGAACGTGATCCGCACGGTGTCTTTTTTTTTAAATCTAGGTAAACTTCAATTATAAAACATCTAAATACAATGTTGCATCTAAATCGTTGGAGCCGTTTCGAGAAACCAATTACAAATGTATATTATATATACAATATTTTATAAGTAGATATGGCATTGAAGCTCTTTACATGCTATCGTGAATATTGGGCAATTGACCTTAGTTTACTTTCGACTTGATACCAGCGTGAGCGATAAGAACTATTTATCCTTTATTGACCACAGAGTTTCCCCGCCTTACGCTGTGATTACCTATCTCTTTTGTTTCAACATGCTGGTAACAAAATTTGTAACGTTTTTATATTGCTTTTGGTGTGAGTATAACGCGTGAATTTACAAAACGCCATTGTATATACACAAGAATTGCTCACTTAATAGTATTAGATAAAATAGTATGATAATCTATTCATTCATAATTGTGGAAGAACAGTTGCCATTAAATGAAAAGAAAAAGTTAATTAAAGGATTAATAATAATTACAGGTCAACGGCCAGCTGAATGTAAGATATGTGGTTCAAGTTTCTTCCATGATGATTACTTAAAAGAACACATGAGATTGCATACTGGAGAAACTCCATTCAAATGTCCAGTTTGCGGGCGAGGATATGCGCAACGTGGCAACATGAAGAGCCACCTTCGAATCCATAGGATATCAGAACTTGATGCAGCTACACTAAGTAAAATTAAACCAAATTACTTAAAACTTTTAAAGGCATAGCAATATAATTTTGTTGTTTGTTCAAATTGTTAAAATGTTATAATTGTATTCTATAAAATAGGAGAAAAACGCATTTCTTTAAAGTATTACTAGTAATTATAGTTTTATAACTGTTAATTTTTAATAATAAGGAATTCTATCTGTTAATATCCAAAAAAGTTCTTTTTTAATGTATCGAATAACTTCACAAAAAGAAATATATTTATGGAGATATATTGGTTATATACAAGCTTTTTAATGAAAATATTATTAGAATGGAAATTTGACTGAATTCATTATTAGTGTACTGGGTGGCAAAAAGTTAGTTGCTTTTATAAAAAAAGTCTTCCTTTTACTCTCTTGTATATTCTAATTGTAAAATAATTATTTACATGACAAATAAGCGAAATTTTTATTTTCAAATAAGATATTATTGTTTTCATTTATGGTAAGGTTAATTTTTTGTTTAAGTTTATATTATGTAAAAACTAATACGCATTGCCACCAGTATACGTTTGCGCGGCAAGGCAGTACTGTGCACATCACCAGTGTTGCCACTATTTAGAAAACACCATGAATGATTCTAAAACAAAATTAATTTCGAAAAAGTTAACACACAAGAACATTTGGTTCAGATTGAAATAGCAAGTCATGCATTAACAGACTTATCTAGAATTCTAGATCAATTTTCTAATATTCTGAATAAGTTTGCTGTGACCAATGTAAGATGGCCGCTT
The DNA here is from genome assembly GCA_033032175.1 of Saturnia japonica. Classification (NCBI taxonomy): domain Eukaryota; kingdom Metazoa; phylum Arthropoda; class Insecta; order Lepidoptera; family Saturniidae; genus Saturnia; species Saturnia japonica. Next base: position 5,819,826 of record CM065317.1, read on the forward strand.
TAGTTGCTCAAATTACCACCGCCAATTTATACTGGTGGCACTGTACATAGCTGTTAATAAAATTGCTAATTAAAAATTTGTTAATTTTCAGTTTCAAATTGAAATTTGTAATTGTGCATGATATGATTTCAAAGTATAATATTATTAAAGATTTTAGGAGGAGGACTATATTATTTCTGTCGACTACCGTATCACACCGTGACGATAGATAAATGTTACAGAAATCTAATGAATCCTTTTCGATTAAATACATTAATCGTTTTTGAGAGATGCACAAAGAAACTAATGTAAGGAGGTAGAATTTAAACGTCACTTGGTGTATATGTACGTCTCTTATTTATTACGATTAATCACATTAAAGTAATTGTCACTTTAACAATTTGAAATTGATACTCAAGACGGCAAGAGTTACCGTGCGTTAATGTAGTGCAAGACTGCCCCGGGGAGTGGCATTCGTGTCGCTCCCAGTGGCGAGGGCAAGGAAGTTGGCTGATGCAGGGCGTCTCCTGGTTGGCTGGAGTGTGGCCCGTATACGGCCACTGGCAGAGAAGCCCATGCGCTACTTTAAGTGCATGGGCTTGGGCCACACTCGCACAACGTGTGAGATGCTGGCCGACTGGGGTGCCCTGTGTTTCAGGTGCGGAGACTCAGGCCACACGGCGGTGAGCTGTGCAGCTGTCTAACAAGGGAACTTAAACCACTCCGCCACTGCACAAGACTTATTTGTGCAATCGGTGGCGGAGTGGAACATTAGTGTTGCGGTGGCTGCGGAGCCGTATTGTGTCCCTGCTCAACCTTACTGGGCAGGTGACCTTGACGGCTCCGTAGCCATTCATAGTACGGGGTCACCCCTCTCCATTAAGGAGATGGGGTCAGGGTTCGTGGCGGCCGCCTGGGGAGGTTACGGTATTGTGGGGGTTTATTTCCTCCCCAAACCGCCCCTTGAGGGAGTTCGAGGTGTTTCTAGACTCCCTGGGGCTGGCGATTAGGCGGTTGTTACCGCTCCCCATTGTCCTGCTTGGCGATCTTAACGCCAAGTCGCGGGCATGGGGATCGGTGGCCACGGACCCCCGGGGGGAGCTAGTGGAGGAGTGGACTGTTCAAGTTGGACTGTCCCTCCTCAATAGAGGGTCCGTCCACACGTGCGTGCGGCATAACGGGGGGTCCGTGGTGGACGTCTCCTTTGCCACGCCGTCTGTCGCGCGCCGTCTGGAGGATTGGAGGGTGCTGGAGGAGGTGGAGACCTTTTCCGATCACCGCTATATTCGGTTCGAGGTCTCCACCTCCCCAGGGGAGCTGGTGCACCGTCCCCGTGGGGGGACGGCGTTCGCCAGATGGGTTCTTGGCCGCCTCGACCGAGAGCTGGCGGAAGAGGCGGCCATTGTCCAGAGTTGGCGAGGGCCAGCTCCAGCAGCTGAAGATATCGACGCGGTCGCAGACCGCTTCCGTAGGGCCCTTGCGGCGGTTTGCGACGCGTCGATGCCGCGGGGCAAGAGGGTCGTGGCCACACTGTTGCCTGACCCTCCGGTGCTCCTCCCACCTCCCATGGTTAATGGGGGCTTCGCTGTGGAGGAGCTAGCACCGCCCCATACTGTCACCGATGATGAGATGGGGCGGGTGGTGCAGCGCCTCCGCAAGAAGCGTAGGGCACTTGGCCCGGACGGAGTTCCGGGCCAAGTATTAGGAGTGGCGCTAGGCCACATTGGGGGAGAGCTTCGGGAGCTGTTCGACCGCTGTTTGCTGGCCGGACGGTTCCCGAAGCTCTGGAAGGTTGGGCGACTCTGCCTGCTGGCAAAGGAGGGTCGCCCTCCGGACTGCCCGTCCTCATACCGGCCCCTGGTGTTGCTGGATGACACGGGAAAGATGTTGGAAAGAATAATAGCCTCCCGTGTCATCCGGCACATGGAGGAGGTGGGGCCGGTCCTCTCTGACTGGCAGTTCGGCTTCCGGAGAGGGCGCTCCACTTTGGGCACCCTCTCCACCTTGAAAACGTGGTCCGCGGAGGCGACCCGGGAGGGAGGTAGGTTGTTGGCGGTGTCGATTGACATCGCCAACGCCTTCAACAGTCTGCCGCATAATGTCATTCGGGAGGCACTCCGGTTTTTCGGGGTGCCTTCATACCTGCGGCAGCTGTTGGAGGACTACCTCCAAGAGAGAGAGGTCGTCTTCGCGGACGGCCGGGGGATTGTGGCCTAGCGCCACGTTGGGTGTGGTATTCCACAGGGGTCGGTGTTGGGACCGCTCCTGTGGAACATGGGCTACGACTGGGTGCTTCGCGTAGCACTCCCGGAAGCAGTCCGCGTAATTTGCTACGCGACCGATACCCTGGTCGTAGCCCGGAGGCAGTTATGCCAAGGTGGCGCGCCTGGCCACAGATGGTACGGTCCTCGTGGTCAGGCGCATCAAAGCGTTGGGCCTTAGGGTGGCGGCGGAGAAAAACGAGGCCCTACTTTTTCATGGGCCTCGGTGTGGGCCACCTCCTGGGGCCCACATCTACGTAGAAGGAGTAAGGGTCCGGGTCCAGATGAAGTATCTGGGCCTTGTCCTGGACGGGAGATGGCGGTTCGAGTCCCATTTTAAGGGGCTCGGACCGCGCATTGTGGGAGCGGCGGCAGCTCTCGGTCGGCTCCTCCTGAACTCGGGAGGACCGGGCGCGAGTTGTCGCCAACTATTTGCGGGAGTTGTGCGGAGCATGGCCGCCTACGGGGCACCGATCTGGGTGTATGCTTTCAGCGCCACAAACAGACGCGTGCTGCGCAGCGTGTCGTGGCGCTGAGAGTCGTTCGCGGATACCGGTCAGTGTCCGCGGGGGCGGCCTGTGTGCTCGCCGCCGTGTACAGATTCACGGCGGCGAGGAGAGAGTCAGGAGAGCCTCCGGCTCCCGACGAAGTTGTAATGGTTAGGCGGGAAGTCCGCGAGGACTTATTGAGGAGGTGGGAGGAGGACCTGGCGGACGCGCGCTTTGGATGTTATACCATAGACGCCGTCCGCCCGGTCCTCCCGCAGTGGTGTAGCAGGGAGCAGGGCTCCCTGACGTTTAGGCTTGTGCAGGTACTGTCCGGACATGGATGCTTCGGATGGTACCTGCACAAAATAGCCAGGAGGGAGCCCTCCACTGCGTGCCATGAGTGCGGAGCTGCGGAGGATACGGCGCAGCACAGTGAGTGTGCTGCCTGGGGGGAGCAGCGTCGCACTCTGGCCGCAGTTATTGGTGATCTCTCGCTGCCGAGTGTGGTGAGAGCCGTGCTCGGCAGCGAGAGGGCATGGACGGCGATGGCCTCCTTTTGCGAGGACGTCATCTCGCAGAAGGAGGCCGCTGAGAGGGGGTTCGTGAGGGCATCCCCTGAGCGGCCCTCTCCGCCAAAGACAAACGGGTGACAGGAGGAGGCGGTTTATCCTCCACCCTAGCCGAACCAGAGGAGACGGGTCGGGGGCCCGTCTCCTCATTGCACAGGTTCGGCGGACGGAGGAGACGGCTAGGGTGTACTAACCCGTCTTCTACTTAAGCCGGGGCCCGGTTTAGCCGGGGCGGCGCGGCTAATAAGTGCAAGACTGCCCCGAGTCGAAGCACGCACGGCTTTTTATGGCTGGCTATCTTCACCCCACTCGTGAGGCGTGGCTAGATGGCGCTATCTGCGGGTGGGGTAGTTACATGGCTTGGCTTGGCTATGGCGACACTTCCGATGGCAGCACTAGGCATTACGTACGGTAGTGCTTCCGGTGGGCAGTACCGTGGCGCGATACAATGTGCTTCCGGTTGTTACACTAAATAAAATAGTGTCAGATATAAAGTTACAGGTAATGATTTTTTTTTAATGGATATTATAGCAAAGGTGCACACCAAATGTAGTGGTAACAAGGACAACCACTTTTATGACGATGACATGACATGGGTCTTGGAGAAGCAAGCACCTAAAATAAAAATATGATTCACATACTCCAAAATTTCCAAAACCAAAGTTAACCAGTTTTTACATCTTGAATCCGACCATGTCACAGTTGTTGCGATAATTCAAACAGAAGATGGAGTAGGAAGTCCTCGACGCACTCTAATAGCTTTTATTTGATTTCTAGCACTCCATTACACTGTTGCTAATCTCGGCATCCTTACTACCAGTAAAATGCTAATTGACAGCTAACCGGTTATGAAATTGGAGAATAATTATTTTGTTACTGTTTATTGTAAAATTAATAAGATATAAATATATAACATTTTCAGCTACATGCCCCCATAATTATGAATTTGCAACCCCATAAAGATTGTAAAAAAAAAACAATTATCAGTGTGGGGTTGTGGGTGTATAATAAAATATTCTTTATCGGTATTAATGTGGTTTACTAATAATCACACTCTTCGTCTTAAATATACAAATCTTAATCGTACACGTCTTAACACCGCTAACGTCGTCACACAACCCCCCGTCCTCTTCCCTATTTCCTACCCCTTTCCTTCATATATCATATTGTTCACTCACACTCTTGGCTCGTTCATAACGTCATCTCTTTTACATCGTCTTTCACTCTGTAATAACCAATAAAACATACCATAGATATTTTAAGTTTTGTAAGCAAAGGTCATTCTATCATACATCCTACATCAATATATTTTTTTAATACTTTGAACACCAGCTGAGTACAATAAACCTTTATGAAACAACTTTTACAGATTAGATTTTTTTATTTTTAACTTAATGAGATTTCCATTTACATTAATTTATTAAATACATTATTATGAGCTATTGAAACGTAAGCTATGCATTCCATTTTTGCCTAATAATCTGAAAAATAAATATGAGTATAAAAATATTATATTTCAAAAATGCTGTTATAGATTTGATTTTTATTATGTATGTTATTACTTTCAAAGATAAACAATAAACCAAAACAAGGAATTTGACAAAATCATTTACAAACATTAAATGTTAAATTATTTCTTTCATTAAAATTATTTCAATAAACTTTCTACTAGGCAAACCAGGATATGATAAGATTATTATTATCTGTATTTAAAATAAACCATACAAAAAAGGTAAGTTACTTACTCTTTTAAATATGATGACATTTCTCTAAAGCATTTGAGTTTCTCCTCTTCAATATTAGTTAAATAATTAATCTTATTCATTTCAATCTCCTTCAGTCTTAATTCTTCACCTTTTAGTTTTAATTCCAAAGCTCTCAGTCTTAATTCTTCAGATTTTTGTCGCATTCTCTCTTTTTCTATTTCCAACGTTGTTTTAATTTTATATTCCTCTAAAGAAATTTTCCTTTTTTTGTAGAGTTTACCTGAATAATATGAAGAATTTATAATATACAGTAAAAGCTCCTTACTCGCGCTTCCTTCATTCGCGTTTTCACTATTTGCGGATTTAAAAAATGCGACCCAATTCCTATATTCACGGCTAAAGATTTCTTTATTCGCTGATCTAATCGGTACATTAACTGCTTTGACTACAAACATAGCCGAAATTGGGAATGGAATAGGACGATATGGATTCGAACAGATTGAATCAAGTGCCATTCAGAAGTTGCTTGAATCGCAAGATGAAGATTTGACTCAAGCCGACTTGGAGGAAATGTTGAATTCACAGCCCATTGAACAAGAGGCTTCAACAAGCACGGGAAACGTGACATTCAATTTGAAAAATCTTATTGAAGGTTTAAGAATGGCAAATGAGCTTTGTGATTTCTTTATGAAAATTGATCCGTCCATGGAATTAAGACTTATTTTTAAGAGGCAAATTGTGAATGCCACTGCTGAATATCAGTCTGATTTGAAGGAGCTTTTAAAAACTGCCAAGCAAGAAAAAATTACAAAATTCTTTAAACCATTGCCTAAGCCTAGGATAATATTTAATCAAAATGGTCAAAAACTTCAATTAAATTCATATTTTTATATACTTGTTTTTTATTTTGAAAGCTAGGAACGTATCCCCTATAATCTCATATAAATTACCATTCCGTATTCGCGGCATATTTACGGAACATAATATATCCCGCGAATAAAGAGCTTTTTACTGTACCTATATCCTTTTTTAATCAACTTCAACAAAAGACTGGAGGTTACTTAATTCGAATGTATATTTTCTTTACGTATGTTCAGACATAACTTCTTTGTTTATGAACCGCTTTGGATGATTCTTTTTTTGTTGTATAGCGGATACCTCAAGGGTGGTCCCATTTTAATTTCATTGGCATTGGACCTTCAACTTCGAAGATACACAAGGGAACACTTCAAAATCAATGAGTTGTTTTTTGTTAAAAATTTTCTTGATACAGGTCCACAATTGATTTCTATAGTTTAGGTAGCCTAGGGTTTTATAATACATATAGGTTATTTAATATGACCAAGCAAAGTAGATGACTGACAAATGTGACATCACTCACTTAAGTTATGCAATGCAAAATAATACAAATGTATCTTTACGTTTTATTTATCATGTTAAATTGTTCATCTAATAAATTTTTTGACAACTATCACGATTTTAAGTTTCAGTAATCGGTTTTGTGATTATTTTACTTTTTGTAATGTCAAAAATTCCACTTGTCTGTCTAGTTAGCTTGGTCATGTTGTATAATTAGATATGATAAATCAGAGTTCTATGAAGATAGTATCTATAAATTACAATTTTTATCCAATTAATTACCTTTCCTTTTTATTTTCTCTTTGTCTGCACTCGAAGAACATTCTTCAGTTGGATTATCATCTGTAAGTAAAATCAGAATTTTACAACTTACTTAAAGTAACTAAAATATTTTATTGATAGAATTTTATGATCAGGTAAATTTTAAAACTAATTATTGAAAATATTAAAAATCTTACTTTTTAATGTGTCAGTAATATCACAAAATTCAGTTTCGTATTTGTCATTATAATCGTTTTCATCTGTAGACAATTTTTCTTTATTATCTAAATCATTATAATCTTCATCAACAAACTGTGGTTCAACTTCTGTGGTATTTAATTCATCCAATTTGTTTACCTTCCACCTGTTGTGTTAAATTAATGGGTTTCAAATTCTGTATTTATTACTATGGAAAGTTTTTCATATTCCAACCTGAATTTTTTTAAGTCTGTCATAAAATATAGTATTGAGATATTATAGCAAAATAACTTTGAAAACTAAAACATAAATTACTTTTTTTTATCAATTTAAATGATAGTGAGAAAATAAACCATTCTCCAAAAATATCATAAAGTATTATTTCATTTGTATATTCTACTGCTGGGAATTCGATTTTTAGACTCATAAATAATATCCAACATTTTTTCTAAAGCACAGCAATGACGGTATTCATGCTTCTAAATCTTTTTTACTATGATCTGAAAATACTAAATCATTGGTCCAAAACCTCTTAATTATGAAGTACCATTTGACCAAACACTTTTCTTGATATACTAATCAATTGGTGAATAATATCCCCAAGCCACAGTGAAGCTGTAAAAGCTGTCTGAGGCTCCAGTGCCGTTACGGCTAACAGTATAGTCAGTTGTTAATAATTATTGGCTGGCAGTATAATAAAATATTCAATTCCAACATATGTTCTTATCTGTTTTTTTAACAGACAGGGATCATACCATGTATTGTTTGTCTATTTTAATTTTTTTTGTATACTTAGGTATTAAAATATTTTTATATACTAGTTTCATTCAAATCAAATCAAAATATTTTATATTCAATTTAGGCCATAAGAACGCACATATGAATGTCAAAACACTACCACCGGTTCGGAAAACATCCCAGTCATCGAGAAGAACCAACAAAAACTCGATTTGGTTTATCAACATCTTATTTTCTTTTTTTTAATTAGTTTTTTTTAGGTTTAGTGTGCCCAACCTAAAACATACAGTATAGTAAGAACACATTTAGCTACAACCTGTGAAGGTAATACATAGTTATACGGCATTGACGCTCTTTACTTGGCGTTTAAATAAATAGTTCATATATATATATATATATATATATCCGGGGCACATAGTTCGGAGAACTGACGGCTGTTGGGGCAGAAAGGTTCTCGAGTGGAGACCACGCACCGGAAAGCGCAGCGTAGGACGGCCCCCCACTAGATGGAAAGACGACATAATAAAGGTCGCTGGGAGCCGTTGGGTGCAGGCCGCACAAGATCGGTCGCTCTGGAGATCTATGGGGGAGGCCTATGTTCAGCAGTGGACGTCCTGCGGCTGAAATGATGATGATGATGATGTGAAGGTAGACTCATTGGAGTCACTGGAAAGAAAACAAAATATGTCAAATACAAAGTATTCAACATAGGAATGACTTGTTGTACCTACAAATAAAGGAACAGATTGCCATGTCCTATAAAGACAAATACGAAAAAATAGAAAGTTTTTAAAATATTTAATTAGGAGCCAATTATTCCCCTACCCTTCAGCCAAGTCTGCTCCTGGACCCGGGAACGAACTGCAAAACTACTGAGCAAGTATACAGGACTAGGCAGTCGAAGGAGGCTTTCCCGTTATTAAACCCGAGATACTCCAGAAAACAACTCAGCCTGAAACATGACTAACTCCAACAAATAGTCGGTATTGTCACAGGTCACTGCTTGCTTAATAAGCATATAGATGATATACTAGGTATTACAGACAGTCCTCTGTGTAGAGGGTGCATGACAGCAGAGGAGACAGCCGCACACATGCTCCTAGAGTGCAGTAGCGTGGCGTCTCAGCGAGCACAACACCTTGGGACGCCGAAAACGACCAGGGAGGCCTATGCAGGCATAAGCGAACTGGGTGGCTGAACTTGCAAAACCCACTCGTCACGCAAAAAGGGCCCATGAGAGGCCTAGTTGTGGAAACCAGTCTGATCACCAAGTACCAAGCACCAACTACCAATATTTAATTATATACAATTATTATCATTTTCAGTAGATGTACTGACAGGGAATCACATCCAGACATCACCAACATTCACATAATTACCTACTATATAATACCCTTTCGACAATAAAACTTGCTTACCATGATTCTTGAACTTATTATCCAGTAAATCGGTTATGTGTTTAGGAAGTTTATTAAAGAAACTTACACGATTATCTTAAAGACTTCTATTTGTTTTACTAAGTCTAAAGATGGAATGACTATTTTATATTTATTTCTAGTATTGAAATAGTGCCTGTTAGTTACAAGTTCAAAATTATCTTCATTTTTCCGAACATACATTATATTTTCCAAGATGTATTGGGAAGGAAAAGTTAAGATACTAAATTCTTGAAACTTATTCCTCAATGATTCATGTGGTCTCATATCATAAATTGCTTGAACTGCAATTTTTTTGTAATACAAATATGATATCACCTAAGCTGCTGAACCCCACAGTAAAATACCATAGGACATTAAATTGTGGAAGTTAGCAAAGTAGACCAGCCTAGCATATGCTCATTTTATGTGTAGATTATGATGCATATATAATTTGTAACAAACTTCTGCCGCTTTTGTTAGCCATCAGTAGCCTTCAAATGACTAGTTAACTACCACAATGCACCTTTGAATTTACTTATCAATATAATAAACTTTTATATTCTTCTATTTATTTACCATTTCCAATTCATCAGTTATACCATCCACAGGGTAATCAATTATCTTCAATAACCTGTGTTCTAAATCACTTAAAGGTGGTGAGGTTTGTAACATATTGTAATTCTTTTTCCTTAACAGTATGTTCGCTTTTTTCTTTGTTTTGTTCTTCCAGTCTGCCCATGTCTGAAATACAAAATTTGAAATTTATAAATACTTGGAATAGACAAAACTTAGTGTGCATAATTATATAAATAGATTTTTATAAATACACCCAAATGAGGGTACAATTGAATTGATTTTTGCAGTTAACAAACTGCTTGTTTTTAGGTAGGTATATTAGGTTCTAATAAAATAAGGGTAATATAAAACGTACTTTACACCATTTCCAAGTACTCTTATAAACTCCACCTTCAACAGCATTTAATTGTAAAGCGATACGTTTCCAAAAGTTTTTATAGTTCGTGTTATTGTACACCACTCTACCATTAATTAATACACCGTCTTCGCTCAGAAGATCTAGCAACTTTTTCATTTGAGATGGGCATGCTCTGCTCATATTATTATTATTTTTAGATCAAATTCTATTTAGTATTTAGTGACTGAATTATTAAAAAAATATTTCTGTATTAAACAGATGTACCTACCTAGACCTACCCATAGACAACCCATAGACTTGCCATAGACTACCTACTAAAGGTGGTCGTTAAATGGACGAACAGTTTAATTAGACTGTTTAAGCGACGTAAACGGATAGTCTAGTTTATCGTCCAATCATAAACTAGTTTAATCATAAACGACATTAGGCATCGTGGTATCGACGTCGCGCGTTTCGTGAACTGTCAACGATCAACGAGTGAAACGCGAACTCGGCCGAAAATAGTCGAAGCGTGCAAACAGTCGCTTCTTTATTCCGTGAAACAGTCCGTCAGCTAACAGTTTTCGTTTCTTCTCTTGTTCTTACACTTGTTCCTTGAGAACGGATATTTTCGAAATCTGGCCTCTTACTTAACCAGAGACGAACAAGATTGACTAAGAGCAAAGTAGAACAATTGATGTTCTTGAACGTCAATCTAGATGAGAAAAGGTTTTATATTACATGTAAATAGTAAATATGTATATTCTGTAATATATAATAATTGTGTAAATACATTGATTATGTACTTAGAATGAAATGAACTTTTAAGTACGCCAGGTGATAATTATAAAGCATTTATATAATATATAAATATGATGAGTGTAATATATAATACATTATTACATACGATTATTCAACCTGCCAGCCCTATGCCTGCAAAAAGTACGTAGGGGGGTTCATTTCATTTAATAAAAAAGTAGTTGAGAATCAATAAATACATAATACAAAAGGACTGTAGCAATAGACTGTTAAACAACAACTCTTCTGTCAATTATGTATAAACTAGTCGAAGATTAGACGGTTTTAAAAACTAGTTTACCGTCGACGATAAACGGTCTCGTTCCGTCGACGTCGAAAATGTAAACGACCCACCGCTACTACCTACCTACAACATTATAAATAAACTAGGGATGATCGATATTCATCGATTTTAGGAACATACATCGAAAATTGATATTTCAATTGGGTTAGGGTACTTGATGTGGCACCCAAAAAAAAGTTCCTTGATGTTTGCAAATTTGTGTGCTGTAAAAATAGGGTTCAAAGTTCCAAAGTGGCCGCGCAATTGTGCCAACTCAGTTTACTGAGCCGGGTAGGTTGCGTTAACACACTTAATCCAAATATGTTAACGCATAGCGCACTTCAGCGCAGTAAGCTGGCTACGGCACAGGGTCGGGCCGCGCCGCTTCGTAGGTCAGCCGACAAATTCATTTCTCTAACTCTCTTGCCTCGCGTACATTTTCGCTGCGCCATTGCGCAAATTTAAGTTGACTCAATTCGCCGTCGCAGTTAGCTGCGCTTTAGTTATTAAGTTGGCGGAAGGAATTTTTCTGAGTTACCACGGCCATGTCTAACACAAATATAACAATAACAAATAAAAAAACCTACATAATAGTTTTTTTAATAAAGTTCTTGAATTTGTTTCTTATTAGGGTGTATGCACCAGCGCCTTAAAAAGAAGTTATTGAGCGCTCTTATATAATGGGACAGTGCTGCGCTGATGCTGCCCGCTACTTCGCTATCAACAAATTCCACAATAGTTTAATGCAGAGAGAGGTAGCGAGCCTGTCTGTGACGGTCACTGGCGTGCGCTACTTGCAAATTTATATCACTTCTGAGAAGCCCTATAACTTGGGAATACAAATGTTTAAAAAAAAAAGATTGTGTGGTTTTATGAAACCACGGTAAAAGTGAAACTTTTTTTCACATTATAGACATTTAAGTAAAAGTTTTTGGAATAATATTCCATTAACTATTGGCCTTGGCTGCTCTGGCGAGCGCCTTTCACTTTATCCCTACTCCGCGGCTGACCATCACGCGACATGCAACACACAGACCAAAAAGTTTGAGACGATCTAATAAAAGTTTCACTTTAAAATTACTAATTTGACACTTAAGTTGCACTGCAAATGCAGGCTTTAGAAAAAGTAGTGTCATTTTCCACCCACCACGTCCACCTTGTCCTGCAGCAACTCAAGCCTAGGTTCGTTGCCTCGTTATAGCTCGCGCGCGATACAAGAGACTCTGCACACCTCACAGGTTCTTTAAGATAAAAATATGTAATGTCATAAGAAAGAAAAACTCTTGTCAGAGACTTGTATGTTAATAATTTTGGTTTATAATATTGTTACACCCGTGGGTAATAAAATGCCGATGACTGACGTGAAGAAGTTTTATTCGAATTCTACAGTTACAAATTTCACGAACTCACAACACTGCCACTTATTTCACTGTGGTTTCGCTTCCTTTTATCGCTCGTTGTTATCGCTTTGTAATTCAGAACTGAACTGCCTCGGCGGTACACCTAAGCCGCTTAAATACCTACGCTAAACGATCGCAGAGAAATCATAAATCATCGCTAACTTTCTCGACGTTTAGTTGCTATGCCTACTCGAAGACGTAATCGAGGCGATAAGCCCTATACATGTGTGTGTAAACTGCGATGTTTACACAAACATGCGCCGCGGTTGTTTACGACGCGAACATTATTTCGAAGTCCTAAGAAGGTTGTAGTTGCTTCGAGATATTTCGGGAATAGGATTTTCTATATTTTGAATCGGGTTGTAAAAGGTCGTAGCAAAAAAAAGGTGTGCGTGCGATTCACACACGATAGAAGTGAAACTTCAGTAAATCGACAAAAGAATGAGATAAATATATACATAGTGTAAACTCTTTATAACGAAACTCAAGCGACTGAGCATTTTTTGTCGTTATAGAGAGTTATCGTTATATGAAGTGACACAAAAAAAAAAAAACAAATTAACAAGAATTTTTAATATGCATGTCTTAGATAATAAATGATTATAAATTATTGTTTACACATATAGTCGGATAACTTTGTCTGACGTTTTTTGCTATGCCAGTACTTGTTTTGTATTATTTTATGTATTCTATTCATATCTAGATATGTGGTGGAATCGTCTTCCTACACATTTCTTCGTAATAGAGAATGGCGTATCGCTATAAAGAGTGTTTCAATATGTGGGTTTTAACGCAAACCAACCAAGTTGGGCTCACTTCAACGTTATAGGGAGTTTATCGTTATAAAGAATAACGTTATAAAGAGTTTACACTGAATTTGTATTCGTGTCTCTTACCTGTCGTTTTTTCCGTTGCATCCGGTTTGAAATCACAACGATTCTAAAGAAGTTTCACTTCAATATATATCTAAAACAGATTTGCTATTTTCATATGGGGTTAATCGCCGTTATTTCGTAACCCCGAAAACGAAGACTGCGTAACCTGAAAGCATTCCGTAACTACGATAGAGGCTTAAAATACCGTTACTATCGCCTCGGAACCTATTGTTACCATTACACTGTGGTCACCCGTGAGCGTGACAGTGTGTTTGTGGTCCATATTGGGGCTTTTTGTTACGCCGCGCCGCATTACACCGCGCCGCCTATGTAGTGGCCCTACTTCGCTACTGAACTGCAGTGGCCATCACGTTACGTGTCGCGGAGCCTCTACATTATACGTAGCCTCAAATTATACTATGATTCTACCACCACACATTAACAAAAAAATTATAAATATATTTCATTTAACTTTGACCACTTTTACTTTGCATCCAATACAAGTATCTGAGTATTCATTTAAGCATGGTTGTGAGTAATCATTTTGGAACTCTTTGATAGTTTTGTGAAGTTTTTTTCATCACTATCAATGCACTTATTATAATAATATACACCAGGTCTAAGAACACTGTATAGTTAATACTCTCATCACGTAGTATTAAAGATAACGAATATATTTTCTTATTTCTTGAGAAAAGTATTCATGGTTTCATACAATAAAATATTTACATTTTGATAAAATTTATTAAGTGCTATTCTATAATGTATAATATTTATTTATATTGTAATTTATCAGTTTTTATTTAACAAATTATCAGTTAGTTGTTACTTTACTGCTTTTGATTTTATATGATTGAAATTGAACTAGACGCAACATTTCTCCAGTGTTGCCAAGTTGGCCATTTTGTGGCTATATCTGGCAACATTTAACATTGGGCTAGCCAAAAAAATCAAATAATAGTGGTTAAATATTTAAGCCACGAATTTAGCAACTTTATATTATTTATTATTTTATATTTCTACGAGCACGAGTACGAGCTATGAGTACTTGTTTTCACACGTCTACAATACCAGTGGAGAATTAGTATTTCATGATTTGCCTCTGACGGCTATAATTGTCTATCACAAATGCCGAGGGGAGAATGATTATTAAAATTTAGCACCCTGAGAGCAGTAAAGAAAAAGTAGGTATAGAAATAAGATAAGTTTACATGCATTTAATTGTTTATTAAGAAAAAGAGATTATTTAAAAACTGCTTTCCTTGTTTTGAAAAATCAGAACCATCAACGTCTAATGAGTGTTATGTTGAATCAACGTATGATCATTAAATAAAACGTTTTTAAGTTATGAACTTGTGTTTGTTTTCAAGCCAAATTTTTAACTTCTTTTAGGTACTCTTTAGGGTACGAAATTTTTTACATTCTAGCAACTTCATCAAATTGGTTGGCCACTTCTTGTTTCTTTGACTTGGCAACACTGCATCTCTCTATTTTTTTATAGAGTACCTATAAAATAATCACAGTGGCATATACTTCTGCGACGAGTAAACTGAAGAAAAAGATTAGTTTTTCGATTGTTTGACATTTCTGATTCTGACATTTTTATTTATCAAATGTCAATAATTGTCAATAAACTTTAAAATAATAAAAATATACATAAACGTAGTACATACGCGGCGGTGATTCTGCGTATACATCAAACGTCTGTGATTATAAAGTCGTACATGATACAATTTCTTTTAAAATCGTTTTAATTAAAGTTATGGTGAAAGATGCGTACTAAAATTCACATAGCAATCAGTGCTTTAGGCGCTGTTCTGGGTTTATCAGCTTTTATTTGTTTTTGCATTGTTTATGCAAATGTTGAAGCTGGGATGTGGGCATTATTATCCAGTAAGCTTGTTGAATTATTTTTTTTAATAATTAGCAAATGCTTTTGTTTTAAGTATTCTGAATATTTATTTATATTAGAAAAAATACCATACCATACCACGATATAGAATACCATATGGATTATCTTGCGATTGGGTATTTAAAGTTTTGGGTGTTTTTTAATTATTAACTCATATTTATAGAATAGAAAATGCTACCAATAGGTTCTAGTAAATATATTTATAAAACATTTTATACATAATCTATTTCTTGCTATTAAAATAGATAAGCCTGTGGAGTATTGTTTTCTATGTTTATTTTTGTACTTGAAGTTCTGACCTCATTTTAATAAGTAGGTATCGAAGTTGTCATTCCAGTAAAATTATAACAATAATTTAACTTAGGCATTAAGTCCGCCATTGTGTATTTAACGCATAATGTGTAAATAAATAAATAAAAACTTTTATTATTTACTCTGTGGATAATTCTGTTTAGGGAAATAATTTTAAAACATTATTTTATGTGATAGTTGTTTGAGTATAAATCATCATATTCATCCTTATTGTATAGTTATTTCAAATAAGAAATAGCCCACTTGTATGTAAGTTGTTATTTCAAAATTAAGTAAGTATATACAAATTAATTTTCAAATGTTTTCCTTTCTTTAATATGCACTTTTAAATAAATTTTAATAGGTTTCGTAATATTATTTTCTGGAATTTGTAGACTTATTCATAAATTAAATCATTTTTGTAAAATAGTTATGTGTCATCTATTGAAAACACAAATTGTAGTTCGCAAACTGTTTTATTATAAAATGCCCAACACAATAATGAAGGACAAACAATTATACTATAAATATTATCATTATATAAAATATTTTAAACAGGTATTTGCCACTAAAGTGTTAAGGCTGGTTATTGCAACTGTTTGTCACTATGTAAATGAATATATTAAGCATTATTGGTTAGTGCTTAAGTAGCTGTATTACCTAGCACATAAGATTGTTTGAGAATATTAAATAATGTACAGTTGTATACATTACATAACATTAACAACATTACCATTGACATTTACATTACAATGTAACTGTACCAATTAATTAATTCTAATTAAATAATAAATAAAAAAATGTACTATTATGTCATATTAGTACAGTTGGAAGAAAAAAATAAACCCAATAGAGTTTTTTGCTGGTTCTTTTCAATGACTGGGATATTTTCCAAACTGGTTGTAGTTTTTTTGATGTTAATTTTTAATAAACCATTTGAGTACACTATACATATAATGCATAATAAGATACACTAATTCAGAAAGAGAATGTTACATACCTAAAAATTTGATCACAAATTTTATTCTATCACTAGGACACTTGAAGATGCCACCTATAGTTTGTTTAAAATAATAGAAAGATTCACCAGCAATTTCTTAAAATATGTATTTGTATTGATAAATTATTTTTACCTAAGTTTGATTACATTTGAGCACATTACATTATCTTTTATGTTACAGGCATCCACGCATCTTTAGCTTTGATGTTGCATTGTCATTATTTAAAGGAGTCATTACATGTGAACTTTTCCCGTAAAGTCCTTCAGTACATTGGTGATTTTGGTATAATTGGGTTTGTGGCTGGCTGTGCACTTATGGTATTTTACATATTCTTGGAAATGTACTACAAACCAGGTAAGTGATAAACCCTTTTTCTATAATGTATGTTATTTAAGTGTTTTTGTTTTGATTCGCATAAAATATCACTAGAATTTACATGACAATTTTGTTGAAAATAGTAATATGTATTTTAATCATGGGACTGTCTCTCCTGTAGCAAAGCGAATGGCTGAATATACTAATTGGGTGTTGGTGCTAGATTTTCAAGAGGAATCACTAAAAATGGGCTTACACTACCTGTATTTTAATTACTGTCTTCATTTTTATAGACCTTTTTAAACTATGAAGTATAATTGGGATATTTTCTTTCAAAATTATCAAAGCCATTAAGAATTAGATATTACTCATTTAATACTGAATAACTAGCTGGTACCCGCGACTTCGTTTGCTTATTATTGGATATACACAGACTGATCTTGGAACATGACAAACTAAAAAGATCGTCGATGGGTTTATCAATATGTGTATGGTTGTCGCAATCCATTCCAACCCGGCTATATTACTGCATAAGTATACACAGGTTGATTTCGGAACACGACAAACAACTTAAACCATCAAAATTGGTTTAGCTGTTAGGGCATGAAATCGTAACAGACAGACAGAAAGAGTTACTTTTGCATTTATAATGTTAGTATGGTTATTCTCCTCTTTGAAGTTATTCTGTTCCAATAGTACAACAGCTAAGCTACACAGAAAATTAATTTAAAAATAGTTTAAGGCTATTTCCATGTACTTTTATTACATAATTAGCTTCTGCCCGCGACTTTGTCTGCGTGGACTTCAAAATTGGGTCCAGAGAGAAATGAAAAATATGGTCATTTACCAGGATAAAAAGTATCATGTGTTAATTGAGGTTTTATGGTATGCCAAATTTCATTGAAAACTGTTTCACCATTTTGTATGATGAGTATGAGTAACAAACATACAATCTTTCGCATCTATACTAATATTATAAAGCTGAAGAGTTTTGTTTGTTTGTTTGTTTAGTTGAACGCGCTAATCTTAGGAACTATTGGGTCGAATGGAAAAAATATGTTAGTAGTGAATGGCCCATTTATCAAGAAAAGTTTTAGGCTATATAACATCACGCTACGACCGATAGGAGCAAAGCATCAATGAAAAATTTTGCAAAACGGGGTAAATTTATTTCGTTTTAGAGCTCCCATTGCGTACACTGTGTAAATGGTTAAAGTTACGCAACAATCACGTGTGACGAAATATTCTCTTAAAAAGTTCTAAGAAAAGTTTTTTAGGGTTGACTCAATATAACTTTTTTATGGTAATAAAATTTGTTCTAAAATAATGCATTATTTGCGAAAGTGTTTGTTTTAACATCGTATTAATCCTTATCGAAACAAATACGTTATTCATCACAAGTATTTAATTTTGAACAAAATTGCCCTATACCGTAATTGATTTAAATGAATACCTTAGTAGATATCACAGTTTTAAAATAACTCGGCAGCAAAATAACATTCAAATATCACGAGCGCATTTTTATTATGCAGAATAATGTGGGAGGCGGGCGGCACCTAATAATACAGTGCCTACAAACCCACCCTCTCTAACCTTTTCTCTCTCTCTCTCTTACATGTTGCAGACGAAGTTGCCCGGGTCAGTTAGTGAATTATAATACCTAAACCTTCCTCATGAATCACTTCTTCCATTGAGGAAATCCATATGAAAATCCGTTTGGTAGTTTTTTATCGTCATAGGTTTAGCGTTGCAACCACAATCTCACCTGATTTTAAGTAATGATGTGGCACGTTAAGTCTAGTGGTAGACTGGCTCTCAAGTGCAGCTGCCGGAACACACCTATCATTGGTGTAACTTCAGCCGGTAGCTAGCCTGGCGGGAATTAGAAAAAGCCCTACCACCACTATACTATGGTTTCATCAAGATGTTTTCCTTCACCGAAAACTCAGGCTCATTGCAAGGATTCGAACTCACGTCTATCGACGTAGAGTCCGTACAAGCTACCAGCTGAGCCATCATTGCTTCAAGTAATTGCAGTTTTTGAGTTTATAGCTTTCAAAAAGATAGACGCGGTGGGGTTCTTTGTTCTATAAGTAACGACTATATTATGTAGGATTTACTTGTGGCAATGAAAAAAACTTAAAAATTAGACAAAATGTAATTAAAAACATATTAATAGGCTAATTGACTATTATATAGTGTAATTGGTGATAATAAAATTTGTATGTTCTCATTGTAATAATTACTTAATATTATTATTATGTTTACAATAAGATTATATATTACATGATAATAAAATATTTGTCAATTTACTGTATTACTCAGTGAACTTTAAAATGACTGTTGTTTATTATGTTAATTGTCAACATAGTTCAGTATGAGATAACCCTGTTTTTTCCTGTTGTCAAGTTGTTTATACAATGTTTGTCGATTCTGGCACCTTAGGGTTATCATTTAGTATTATGTAAAATTCTTTGAACAGTTTTTATAAGTATTGCAAATCGGCAATGTATTCTATTGAGAATTACTTATTTTATTATCTGAGTAAATGTCTTTTTCAAATTCCGCCTCTATCTATTTTTTTTTAATGTTAGAGTTTTTTATTGTTTATCAGGAACTTATTACATATTTGATATATGCATTTAATAGAACATAGTGGCTTACTAATTAACAAAATTATAATTTTGTTACTCAAAACTTGCAGTCTGTGCAAATGACTGCTATTGCGTTTCAAACTAGGTCACTGAAACTAATGTGCAGTGTTCTGTGTAGAATGTAATTATATTAATACTAATTTGGTAAATCATTGAAAACAAAAGTTGTTATGAATACAAGTAGGGAACAGAGAATTCTCTTGGAGATTTCTCACCACTCGGGGCAGCCCGACTGGTGAAATATTATCACCCTAGAGAAGGTCGCAGCTAAATAACCTAGTGTTGTACTCCTGCGGTGAGCGGTAGCAGAATATTTTTTAATGATCGCCCGGTTAACTAGCATCTTTAATTGAAAATCTTTCGCCAAACACTTGTAACTGTATGTTTCCACAACTTCCACTTTGCCACTTAATAGTAGATGAGGTAGAGGTCGCTGCTAAACATATGAAATGTAAAAAAAGAACTTATTTAAAATTACTTTTGTAATATTTTATCCAATTTCCTGTATATTAATTGTTATTCTATATATTTATCTCGAATAAAACAGCCTATATTATATTTGCTACTTCAAACTGTTTACTTAGAAACTGGACTAAAAAGAATTGTGATCACTGACCATTCTATAAGTGATGCATATTCATAAAATTTAGTGTGACGTAATATTCCACTCCATAAATTTTAATGTTACCTAATTATTACTATTTTAGTATTTATCATTTTGTTATTATTATATTATATATTTTACAAACGGTGTCCCGCGGTTTCATTCGTACTACATTTATTCGAGCAACTCTCCACGGCGCGACTCCGCGTCGCTGTCAATACACTCGTGTAGTCTATATCGTTCTCAGTTCCCGAACTTGCATACAAGTTGCCAGATTGCTTGACGTTCATGATTACTGTTCAGCTTGTTATGGTCATAGCGTGAAGTTATACCTGCCTCAATAAATAGGTTATAAAATACAAAAATAATTTTTCAAATCTAAAGGGTAGTTCCATGATTAACGAGTTCAAAAAAACGATCTTCGGAGCTTAAAAATATAAGGGTCAAGTATCTACGGAATAAAAAAGCGATCAAACTATATCTAGCAGTTTATGCGTGATGCGCGCACAACGGCAAACCTCTATAACTTTATGTAGATAGGTTATGTTCTTATTCCTAAATATTCAGTACCTACTTAATAATCTATTTTCAGATATGCTGCCCATTCAGTCGAGTATTATAATCAGGTTGGTCTGGGCGTTCATGATGGCCAAATGGGGTATGTTACTCTATCTGACTACAAAGAAATATCTACGAACATACAACGACCATCAGCTGTTCTCTGAAAATCCGAATATTGAAGAAACATAATCACTTTTAATTACACAAGTATTCATTGGTTTAGTCAGGCGCGGATCTTCGGTAAAGGGGGTCTTGAGCCTCCGCCAACTAAATTATAATTTGAATTATCGTAGATGAATTTCAATTTTTTTTAAATGTATTCAATGTGGAATCTTCGCGAAACTTCAATCTATGATCCCCTTCAAATTTAAACTCTAGATCCGCACCTGTGTTAAGTGGTAGGCGGTGCTAACTTTGATTTAAAATTTTAGTATAATAATCATAAATCAGAATAAGTAGAGTATATTATTTACCTAAACACCGAGGAAGGAAGTAACATAGAGTGGAGAACAACTCTTTAAAATCCCGGATTGATAATAATGACATTTACTTCCCGGGATTTACTGATTATTTATTGCACTTTGAGTACATGCGAAGAATCTTATTAAGTTTTTAGGGTTCCGTAGGTAGTAAAACTATTTCCTTTGTTTTAATTATAGGCAAATAAAATGTTGAATATTATATATATCTATGTATTTTCAGTTTGGAATATTACTGGTTGTACTGCTCTATGTTACTGTCTCTAAATGAAATTAAGGTAGGTAAATATATGCTTAACCTATTCAGGTCTACGATAATGATTGATTGGCTTTTTTGATAAACTATAAACTCATGATATCATAATCATTATAGTCTCATAATCCATTGAATAAATTAATTTGTTTTAATGAATGCAAAAATGCAAAGTGATAAACAATGTTCTCATTTTTGATATGTTTAAATATGGATTATTTCTAAAATTATTATTAAGATATCTATACTATACTATAATCTATAGCAATATATAGTAATAGAAATATTATATATAATATAATAATACGGAAGAGCTTCTTTGTTTGTTTCTTTAAACACGCAAAACTTTGGAACTATCAGTTGACTTCGAAAAATTCTTTTTGTATAGTTATATATATTATATATGTATAAAGTTAACTGACGGTTGAAAAATCGATCCATAAATTAATGTTAGACTATTCTTCAGTACTGATATTTTAATGTAATATTTCTAGGGAGTTTAATTGGAAATTTATTTACGGCTTAGTATTATATAATTATACAGGGTGTCACAAAAGTATTTATGCCGTCATTTATTATTATACTTTATAGCTTGTAGTAACTATCGCCTTTGATTATAGATTCAAAAATTATCGCTTGTTTGTCGTTAATTTTTGTTTTCTTCCTAAAACAAAGATCTCTTTTTATTTGTGATTAGACTTCTAATAAATTAATGTAATAAACTTATATTTTATTTTTTCTCTCTTGTTCCTCTTTTTAGTGGTACAGCCGTATCGAAAAGTGTTGTCAGTTTGTCAATAAAGAGCATATCAGAAACGAATTAGATGACAAGATTTATTATACAATAGACAATAAATAACTAATAAGAATAGTCATGTTTTATTGGAAAACTAAAAAAAAATTATACTCAGCTAACACATATCTATTGTACCTAAATTTAAATAAGTGAAAAAGGAAAATAAGTTGAAATACATTTTTAGTATAAATTTAAAGTTTAACGACGTTAGTGAATAATTTATAGATGTTAATTATAAAATATATGATTATTATGTTAAACCCTATGTGAATATTCATTAAATAAATGATTTAAATAACATTTGTTTATTTCTATGATTTTTCCCTTCTACGACTTCTTCTTCCTGCCGTTATCCAATACTAGGTGGGGCCAGCGTAGCAAGTTTTCCATTCCAGTCTATCATCCTTTATTTCTGATCTCTCCATCCGTATACGCTTAGCCTCTTACAGTTCATCTAAATCTTTTTAGGGCGCCCTTTTATCTGTTTTCTAGAATAAATCCCATATTCAAATTTGTTGTTAAGTATTACATAAATATAACAGATGCCAGTATTTTAAGTACTCGGACCAGTGAAATGGTCGACCAAGTTAGGGGCGGTTGAAGAAAGAACATTCAGTTCTTAGGCAAGCGTACGGTCGAACGCACGATACGACGACGCCATCGACTTGTTCCGATAAAAAATTCGCGCGGGAAAATAAGCATGAAATAAAAATTAAACAGTGCCTTAATGCTACTTTGTACAGCTTACAAATATAATTTTTTTAACTGTGTGTGTTGAAACAAAAACGTCCATGTGAGGGATTCTTTTATAATAATTTGTAGAGGTAAGTAATGCGGGATTGTATAATGGCTTACACCTTGGATATTATCTAGCACGTACTTATAATATTAAATTGTTGTACGTTTTTATGGTAACGTATATATTAAAAATTTTAACTAGAGACAACGTTCTAATACTGAATATGAATAATTTCTCGAAAAGTTCTTAACCGAATGAATAACTACATTTAATGAAATTAATTATTTAAAGATGAATTATTGTTCAAATATTTCAATCATATAAAATAAATAAATAATAAATTGTCTGCAATAAATATTAGAGAAAACCTTGATTTATTTTAAAGTGTAGTTAGGTACATTTGTATTATTTTTGGACGCACTTGCAGACTAAAAAATATTGTATGTAGCATTAATGCTACATATTTAAAAATATATAGTAGCATAACCTACCTTACCTACCTACTTGGACGTATAAAAAGGTTGCTTAATATTAAGAAAAAACAAAACATCCATAAATATTTTTTCTATTTCCGTTGCTAAAAAGTATTTCATGGCTTCTTGTTACATAGAAAGTATTAATTTAATCGGTAACCTTTTTATGAAGATGGCCTTTTTAAAACTGATTTATATTCCTTTAGCCTGCTTTCAAGCCCTGGATTTATTCTCGACCCGACTGGGACGCGTCTAGTTTTTGTATAGCTACTTCGGAACACCAGTCGGTCTGGTTTTCATAATGCTTATATACTCACTTGCTTGGAATATCTCGGTGATTCTATACCCGGGAGCGTCGTTAGCAAATAGGTAAGTAGTTAGAAAATTTGAGAAATCACAGTATCCAGATTAAAATATTACCCGACAGCATTTTATTATTTTTATTCTATACTAAGTAAGCTCTTTAATTATAAGATTTCAGTTCTTATATAGATAGTAAAAGGACGTAAAATTGATGAAATTAAAACAATATAAGCCTGTAGAATACATAACTTTTAATTATAATGATAGGTACCAACAATATCATTGGGTAGGTATATATCAAAATTTCTTTTGCTACATTTTGCTCATGTCGAGTTTGACAATGTCCGCTACTTCTATCAGCTACACAGGAAGAGACTGTATCTGTCTATGTATCTAAAGTTATAATTATTAAAAAAAAAAATGAAATCGGGCGTGTGAAATTTTAGTATTTAATTTTGAATGGCAGCGGGGAAAATATATTGTTGAAAGAACCATTTTGTCTTCCTTTCTTACTTTAGAAAATACTTTCAAAATATCTTCCTATTTCAATAAATAGACCCACTACCAAACTTTTTCATTAAAGCTGAATCACGTATTTATTCATTTCTATAAATCCAATCGAGTAATTTAACGTCTGTAATTTTGGAGGTGTCCAATTTCTATACAATTGTCTCATAGCTTTTCACGTTTCACCACCTCGGAAAAAGAACTCCTGCCCCATATTTTTGTTTTAGTTTGATTGGATCTGAAGATGTATTTAATATTAAAATATTCAGTGATATGTAGTTTATACTATTTTTGAAAGCAATGTTTACCTTTCATAGTTCTCAAGGTGGTACTCCGCTCTGCCTTAAATACCAAGGCCTATAACGATATTAATCATACAAATATGTGGAAAAATAAAGTACAAATTATAGGGGCATCTTTATATACCGATATTAGGCGGCTTTGGTATCACTGGTTTCATTACTTAGCCAGTCCGAAATAATAATAAAAATCTGTTTTCTTTGTTTAATTTATATAATTCCATATCAAGTCCATAAATCCTTTTTGACTTGTTTTAAAATTCTATTTATACATATTTCAAAATTGTAAGGAGACTTTAGTCAAGTATAATCTGTCGAGAAACAGTGCCTGACTGACTGACTGATCTATCAACACCTAGCTCAAACCACTGAATAGTTTGGGCTGAAGTTTGGAACACAGATAATTATTATGACGTAGGCATCTGGTAAGAACGCATTTCCAGCAATTCAACCTCGAAAGGAGTGTAACGGGGTTTCAAAATTTGTATCGAGAAATCATATCCAACACGGGTGAAACCATTTCCGTATTCTCTTCTATATAATTGTTCGTATTTATTGGAACTTGATGCCAAATTAAAACTTGATTTAGTTGGTCCTAAGAATCGAGCCTGCGACCTACGAGTTTTGAGCCATAGATCTTAACAGTTGAACTACTAGGATACTCTTTTCATTTATCTGTTACTAGCTGTGCCCGTGGCTTCGCTTACGTGGACTATAGAATGCCCGCGCGAATCTTGCACCCCTGCTCCCAGCTATTTTAAAGACAAAAATGCTTATTGTGGAAGTTCCTTAGAAGATAAATGTGTACTCTCCCGGACTTTTTTGTAGGTCTTTTTAATGCCTATAATTATGTAGTACATTAATTTGCTATATCTCTTGTGGTTTACTCAGCATAAGCCATTTAAGCGCCCGAGGTCATTCATCATGACCAGTTTTTTTTTATTTGTGCGAAACCCTAATTATTTTTCTAAAATAAAAGTAACCTAAGTTACTCCCTATATCATCAGCTATCTATCAGTGAAAGTCCCGTCAAAATCGGTCCAACCGTTTCGGAGATTACCCGGAACAAACAGACAAACAGACAGACAACAATTTTAAAAATGGGCTTTTTGTTATAGTTATCGTATATACTTTCATATGCATTTAGTAAAAAAATGTTATTTTGACATTACAAACAGACACTTCAATTTTATTAATTGTATAGATTAACGAAAAAGTATTAAAGTCACGAATGTGAAATAATTTACTTGTAAACTTAACATGAGAACAGGCGCGTTACTCTATTATATCTATAATAACATATATTATTGTTCATTTTATTACAATTGTGGCTTACCAGGCGTCTTTTCTCGGTGTTAAAGTGGTCTATTTTAAAATTCAATTTCGAAATTATTAGTTTTACTGTCGATACTTATGAATGCCAGAGCGCCGCGCCGGCTAATCGTTGCCACGGCCACTGACTGCGGTCAGTGCGATCTAATCTCTTCGTTTTTTATTACTCACGGATTCCTCGGAAATGCATGAAAATTATAATTTATTTGAAATGCGACGAGTTTTTATACGCGCTTATCAATTTAATGAAGTCAACAGATAGTATCTTTTCTTGTCGGCATTCTAAATTCCAAGTATTTTTTCATCAATTGATTTGGGAAAAATCTTATGTAAATTTTATTACCTCCACTTTTTAAAATGTTATCGTAGTTATGTTGTATCGTAGACCGGTGTCTCTATATCACTTAAAAGATTGTGTCCAGAGTAATTTCTTAGATTTCTTTGTTTCTTAAAGGAACAAAAATAAATCCATTTTTATTTTAGAAAATTAATTAGGGTTCTGTGTAAATAAAAGTTGGTCATGGTGAATCAATTAGATTGCACAAATGGCTTACACTGAGTAAACCATAAGAGATATATCAAATGAATGTATAACATAATTGTAGGTATTAAAAAGACGTACAATAAATTGAGCCAGAGCATATGTTTATCTTTTAAGGATCACACACAATAAGCATATAACAGGGAGCGGGAGTAGCACGATTCGCGGGTTCGACGGCATTCTGTAGTTCACGCGAACGATGTTACGGGCATAGCTAGCTTTAAATAAAACTTAAAAACAGTTAGATAATAGTCATCGTAAGTTTGTCCGTTCCGTTCCACTGGAGAGTGTAATGTTTGATCGTTTATTCACCACCGCATCACCGCCGCACCTCCAGATACAGGAAAAGGAAACGTATTCGACATACTAATGAATGTTTTTACTCGTCTTCTGCCTTTTATATATTACGTACATTTACGTGCAACGAAACTGCAACGGAAAAATTTAAATTCGACTTCGTTTCCGTACTGTTTTGTACAGTGTTCCTATTTTTTTATTCTTAAATTTTAAAGGCTTTGCAATTCGCATAATATGTCAGCATAATCGTAACATAAATAATTGAATTTCAATTGAAGAAGCAATTGATAGGAACAGACTAGCCGCCTCATTTTTAAATGGTGTTCTAAAATTTAAATCAACAGTAGGTATGCGCTAATTTAAACTACATTTTGGCACTAGTGTATGTATGTTATTAGGTTTTAGGTGCAAGTATGAGTAAAGAATAAGGGGTGGGCACATGGTGCTGACTTATAATAATAAATTATCTTCAAATTAATCTTTAGAAACCATGTAACAATATATATTTTTATAAAAGCTATTTTTTGTTATGTTAGTGTCTCTGTGACTCATAATAAATTAGTAAACAAGTTATGAATTATTCAATGAATGAAAACTTTTTTACACTTTTGGTTAGTACACTGGCATACTTAATGCCACAAAGAATTTTATGTCAGCTAACCAGCGTGTATAGTGAAAAATATGTCATATTAAGTAATGTAAATTGAAGAATATTTAACAAAATTAAGAAAACACTGTAATATAAATATGTATTTAAAATATTATTAAAGTAAGTTAACCTTACATTTAAATTAAAGAACATGTTGATAGATCTTAGGCAGCTAGCGAAGTGAGAACGTGACATTTCCCTGCCACGGTACCACCATATTATGGTTGCATAATGATTCCCTTCAC
Source organism: Saturnia japonica (assembly GCA_033032175.1). Classification (NCBI taxonomy): domain Eukaryota; kingdom Metazoa; phylum Arthropoda; class Insecta; order Lepidoptera; family Saturniidae; genus Saturnia; species Saturnia japonica. The sequence goes on from CM065317.1 coordinate 5,847,323, forward strand.
TCAAAGCCAGGATTAATTTTTAAATTCGATTATTTTAAAGTCAATTAATTTACTCAGCTTTCGAACGTACCACGTCATCAGAGATATCATCTTTTTAAACTTATTTATATAAAAGTATTACCGACTGACTGACATATCAACGCACAATCCAAACTACTGCGGTTAGGATCGTGGAATTTTACATGAGGGTTCCTTTTACACTTTACATGAGCTCTATGGAAGGATTTTTGAAAATTCAACCCATCAGGTGGTGAAAAAGAGTATGAAAGAATTTAAGAAAATCCGTCATTTTTTCACATAGAACTATAAAAATTGGTATTTAGCGATTCAGATAGGACATAAAAACACAATGGGACATAAACATGATTAAATTACGACGTGAGTGAAGCCGCGGCAAAAACGGTGGTAATTTATAATTTAAAATTATAATTTACGAAACATGATTGTTAAATGTTTTCCATTCTCAAAAGATTGCTTTGTATTTAATGTTCCCTGTCTCCGGGTAATTTGAAGATTTGCCCAAGTTCGCCAGTGTCTGCGGTTTTGTTAACGATAGTGTGGTAGTCTCAAATTTTAGGTCAATCTTAAAAACATTTTGTCTGTTTTATAGTTGTTCAGAAAAAAAAAAAAAAAGTTTGTTTGTTTAAAATTTCACACGGAATTGCCGAAGAATTAGCGATAAAAAAAATTTATATCGATTATGGTAATGGTAAACTCAGATATGGCACAAAGCATAAAAAAAGTTAACCGTCACGGGACCGACGCCCGGTAGATGTCTTAGTTAGACATCTTAGTGAATATTTAATTTTATTTAAAATTTATTACATGCGATTGCCAAATAATACCTACTTATTAACTATAAAATACCTAATAATTATCAGCCTGAAAGTAAGTTTCTTGTCAGTAAAAGAATTTTTAGAATTGGATCAATGGTTTGAGATTACCTCCAACAAACATATTTGTGAACTTCTTTGTCTCAGACCAAAGCAATAATACTCTCGGTCTAAGTACTTTGTAATAATCGTTCGGCATAAAATGACTATGCTTAAAAAATGTTTTCACAGAGATTTAAGATCTGTGGTATGTTTTTTATGGTATGTATGGAGGGTAGGTACCATCTCTGAAAATGTGACCGTCGAAAAGCGTCATATTAAGGTGGGGCCTCGGCAGCAAGTGTGTATAGATAGCACCAAAAGTTATTATTTTGTAGTTTCATCCACTTGGACAACTTTTTACTCCACAAACTTTCCCATTATTATTTCAAGTTTTACAACAATAAAACCTATAAACCCACGAAATAGTATCATTCCCTCTTGATACGCTAGCGCGACTTTGGTGGGGGTTTGAATTGTAATTTGCTGCTTACAACTGGACACTGTTTCAACTTGTCCCCCATAAACAATAAAAGATGGTTCTCTTTACCTATCCCCTCCATAAAGTTAAATCAGTGCTTGCACACTAGACATGCATATATAGTTTTTTTAATAGTTAAATCCGTAACTAAATACCGTCTTCCTGATTATAATAACAAAATAGTATCACTTGAACATAATAGGTGAATCGTAATTGTTAGATTAACGTTTGAAAAAGTCGACACATACGTTATAGCGCGGGCCGATTGATTGCATAAGTTCCGGCGGATTCTACCTTCATATTACCTATTGTAATAAGACTGAATATCCCACCCATTCACTGTAAGAAACTTTACAAACATTCCGCGGCCATGATTGTTTACATTACAAAACACGCTTGTACCGGTCACTGATATATATGTTTAAGACAACACCACTCAGATCTGTCTCTGTCAATATTACGTGAATAGGTCAAGAAACAAGTAATCTTTACTTGTTAAGTAATGTCTAACGATGTAAAAGTGTATACAAAGTGTTCAAGACTGTACGCTAAACGCAATTCTTTATGTTAATTTGGAAGAAATGTTGCATTCACTTTTTCTAAGCGCATCGAGTTTGAAACATAAAAACTTAGAATGAGTTCAGGGACGTAGTTTAGTATAGTGTAATACGTTTTCTGATTCGATACACATTTTTCGACAAAAATTTGTAAGTAAGTAATAGGGTTGCCCCAACCATACTTTATAATAAGGTATCCTGCTTTATTTTCGACAAATATACCAAGTTTATATTTTTACATGAAAATAAAGTCTGCGAAAATACTTTATTTCCAATCTTTACTGTGATGCGTAAAACAAAACACTCATATGGTTAATTATTGCTGAACTATTTATGGATACTTTATATGAAGAAAACTATTTTCCTATTTAATGTATTAAGGATACATTGTTTATCTTAAAAAAGGTTGGCAACCCTAGTAGGTAATCAGCATAAGTATACATAAACCGTGTAACGGTAATTATATTAATTTACGAATTTCGGTCGAACCTACTCATTGGTATATTTACAAAACTTGCAACCATTACGTGAACACTTTAACTAAAGATTCATTTAACATTCCACTTTCTAGGCTATTTCTTGAATTTAAATCTCATGTTACGTGAGATTTATATGTTTTTGGTGAAAGAATATTAACAAGTGTCGCTTTTGCAATCGCTTCAATAAATATTACAGAAGTGTGGGTACTTGTGTTGACACTTACGCAACTATATAAACTTGCAAAATAATACTCAATTTTAATACAAGTTTGGTGTCTTTATGTGAGTGAAATTACTTCTCTTACTTACCTTTGTAACCACCGGACTATGGCTGATAAATTCTAGTCTCTTTTATTATCCAAGCTCTATTGAACAGTTATTCCATAATGAAGATGTAATTTTGACTGACCGATTTAGGAATTAATTTAATGTTAATTTTCAGTTGCTTATGATTTGAATGTGAAACCTCATTTTCTCAACTTCATATTTGCTATCTTATTTCTCTACTAGGGCTTATCAAGGCTCGCACCGGGTTTATCTTCTAATCATTTCTATTCGATCTTGAGAATCATCTATTGCATCTGTTTGACCTTGTATCTTCCACAATGATAGCAAGGCACAATACATTTAAATTTTAAATACTCATACAATATTAGAAACACGGAAAAACAGATTCTATGGTCCAAACTTGTTCACAAGTAGATACGTCGTAAATTGATAAAATATTTTGTATGTTAATATCTAAAGAGTGATAGTAAACGATTAGTAGGAAGTGAATTCTGTGATTAAAATATTTATCTTCGTAGCCCTCGGGCTATAAAACTAAATTATTTTTAAACAAACTTATGAATATCTAATGAACGAGCGAACACTTGTCCCATTTGCTATTAAATTGTATACAATACATTCTTGGAAAGACAAGCTTCAAGTTTGTACTATCAAGAACCGGTAGAGCTGATAGCACGCCATTGAAATGGAGATGGGCTTATGCAGTCAACATTTTGTACTCGGTTGGTTGAGCACTTTCGCGTGTTGTGCAATCGGATAAAAACAAAACCATGCACATCGGTTCTTATGTTTTAATGTTTGTTGCTCATTGATTAACAAATTAATTACCTATTTAATCGCAAGGTCGCTAGAAGAGAGGACGACTTGTTTGGAACTACTTTTTGTTCGTGCAATTACAGTCATGAATTCTTTGATGTTTCTGATTACGTTCTCACGAAGAGCTATTGATGTACTCGTAGGTACTTGTATAACGATCGTTCCCTATTATTGTACATTTCACAACATAATTTTGTAACAGATAGTATATATAGCTTCGGTAGAGCTATAAATTTCTTATGAAGAATGCGATGTGTAACATGAATTCATGAAAATGTGTCCGTAACAAAACAGAGAGAGAAAGCCTGGTAACTCCACGCTATATTAACAAAACCTGACAGTACTGAAGCTCCTTCGGTATACAAGTCGATTGCTATTTACTTCAAATAAAATGCGTCAAAGTCGACGTAATCCTATGAGTTAAAGGCAAAAACAGTAATTGAATACAACAATATAATGATAAAAATACAGAAAAACAATAATAATTATAAAGACCATAAACTATTTATGATAGATTTCCGTATACTTCACCAATCAAATAATTTAGAATGTGATATGAAATAAATAATTAGAAAAACTACATAGGTACTTCACTATGCATCAATTCTAAACTACCTGTACGTATTGAGTTTTCGGGATTTTCATATTAAATTAAATATAATTTATAACCAAAGTATGAATTTGAAGGGAAAACATGGTAAGGTAATTTGAAGAAAGAAAAATTATCGTAATAACATAATAGGGGTTTTCTCATGTAAAATAATAGTACGTTGCAGGCATAAGGTTTACACACTATGCCAGCGGCATGGCGGCTGCCGGGGTTGCCGCAAAAATCGAGCCGCTGACGAATGCCGGCGGGTTATACCTACGTAGTGCAAGAGTCAAATCAATCCTGGCGTTCCGGTTAAAGCGTTGTACGGTACATTTAACTAAAATGATGCTTCACGACTTACTGCCGATTTTTACAGCATATGCCGGCGGCATACACACCATTCGTGCGGTCAGTATAGTCTGCCTTAAGTTGGTGACCTTTACTCGGAAAAAGTTCTTTGTTCAGAAGTGGGACATTTACGTGTAGCTTTACTATAGTGTATAGTTTTATGGGGTAGGGCTCTGTATAGTCCGACTGGGTCGCGACCACCATGCATATGGTGAAAAGCTCACCATAGTGATTCAGTAATACGTATCGCGTTTTGAAATTAGTCGGTGGTGTCGGTGCATATACATCTTCTGTTTATGTTAGCCAGCATGTTGACTGGTGACTGGCGATGGATTTGTTAATATCTTGTCAGTTACCATTACTTCTGTATTGTAACTGTGAATATCATCTAACACAGATCCGTCACTTAACTATGCTACTCTTTTTCTTCTTCTTGTTTTGGCTCCGCAAAAAGCACTTGCCAGTGTCAATGTTAAGCCTTCGCAAAATTTTCTAATAATTATACAAAGTGGGGTCTTCTGACAAGATGGTGCCCCTTGTCAGAACTATTCAGGGGGTTTTTGTGACATCTCAAAATGCATGCTCCTACTTTATATTTATAATTAACTTCACTTATGCACAACAACCAAACTATATCACGCAAAATGCTACCTATATTACATAATATAGGGTCAAAAAACGTAAATTAACGAATTAAAAATAAAAACCAGTACATGCCACTACAAGTCCCCGCCAAAAACTCGGCGTGCTACTATAAAATAATATTTCGCCCGAGGGTTCCGTAATTGTACAACCACATTTCACCAAAACAATTCATGTAACATTACTAAACAATTCGAACGAAAAGATAAACTGTATTAACTTTGCTCTTGGAAAACTGTTGGCCCCATACATCGATATATGCCGCGGTCAGTTTACCAAGTGCAAATAAGTTTGTAATTACAAATTTACGGCTTTCGGATTTTTTCCTTTACTTGTGCTTTTAGACATAGTTTTTGACAAATTCTAGGTCAATTGGAAGGGTTATTATTCCTTTTACGAGTGTTAAAATATGCGGCATAAACAGCCGCATTTTTTGATTACGTTGACTCTGAAGTTTGATTTTTCCCAGCTCCAAGAGATTGCAGACCTGAGTACATATTTGATATTAATTTCAACTTAATACCTCTCCTCCACGCACTCATGAGAAAAAGGATTTTGACAGACAGATGATTGATTGATGATTTTTTCCTTTTGATATACGAAACCCTGAAAATAGTTTTTTAGTAAGTAGTAACTAACTCTAAAAGAATAAAAATTCTGACGAGGAGCGGATCTTCGAAATAACAATTTAAGTATATTTTTTGCGAGCGTAAGTTCTCAATTTCGTGCATCAGTGATAGCAAATATGCGATTTGTAAATGAAAATATTAACTGTGAATGATGAAATGAAATCTGCTAATGAAGTTTAACTCAACATTGAAGCGAAACGAAACGTGGAGAATAACACCAGTTTGTTGATCGCCCAGCTTTGCCGTCTGATTCCTTGGTCGTATAACGGTGATCCGATTTGGCACCATGCGAAGGCACGCGGTATTCAGCCTAGCTCGACGCGCGGCGCGGCGGAATGCGGCACCCTCACGCTTCTTGCCTATAATCTAGTGCCCATTAAATATATTTACTTTTTCCAAGCTTCTAATTGACAGGCCTCGTGGCGCAGTGGTAGTAAGCCCTAATATTCAGCCGAGAGATCGCGTGTTTGATCCCCGCACATGACTGACTTTAATGTGATGTGGATGTGCATAATTCATTTGTGTGTTATCTATTTATGAATAATAAATATATTAGCTGTTTAGTTACCATAATACAAGCGTTACCTAGTTTGGAATTAAATGGCCTTGTTTTAAATTGTGTCCGTTATTATTATTAGATTAAATAATAGACTTAAGTATTTCCCAGCTATAAATTTATTGCCATTAATTACCAAGGTAATTTTTTATTATAGTTTAATTACTATATTTACTATAATATTTTTCAAAATATATAACGCACGTACAAATTATTTATTTTGAAGTGATATAACAAAACCGGACCACAAAGTCTTTATGTATAAAGATATTCTTATGTATTCAAAATGCTGAATAAAATGGAAAAGATATATGAAATTTCTAACGAATATAACATAACTATGCAGATTGTTCTGCAGTATTTTTAAGATGAATTCATGGTTTGCCGATTCTTCATTACAAATTAGTTTTTCTTCATTATATACAAAGTGGTACAACCATGAGCTATACAAAGAACCAAATGTTGTTAAGATCATTAAAATTGGAGGCCTACGATGGGCAGGACATTGTTGTAAGGATGGAAGAGACCAGGATACCCAATAGACTTCTCGACAGAAAGCCTGTGGACGTAGAATTCTAAAAATAGATGGTTGGATGTCGTTCATAATGATCTAAAATAATTGGTGTGAGGAGCTGGAAAGAAAAAGCCAGGAATAGATCGGCCTGGAGGAATATACTGGACCACGCTTAGGCCCACCCTCGGCTGTGGAACCTAAGATGATGTTGATGATAGAAAAAGATAAAGCAGCAACTGTTATTTGAATATGTTATTCGAATTTTTTTTTTGGTAAACGCCATTATATTTATTGAAAAAGGTTTTAAGATTAAGACGTAATCACATTTGCTTACAATTAATGTAAAGCCCAGATAATGATCTCACCGGTGAATGACTATTTCGTAAACTTTATTTTTGAGATTGAGTGATCAAAATTGTATTATTATAAGTACTTTGGCGCTAGGCTAACATAGACGTCGAGTTGCGGTAACTAAATTCATGAAAACCTCATACTTGATCTTAAATAGGTACTTACCTATATTCTATTTTGGCTCTCAAAGTCTCATTATTAAGTAATGATTATTTACATTTTTGAACAATAAAACAATCTAAATAATTTATAAATTTGTTTGTTTTTAATTACGCGGCAGATATCGATCAATAAATTAGGTGACTTCCTATAAGATTTTATTTAGTAGAATCTTTTATTTCAAAATTAGAAGTTAATATTATTATAAGGCCTCGTCATATGACAGCATTCGTCATAAGCCAAACCAAAGTTAAGTTAACCAACCATCCAGCTAAACCATTCATAACCATAGTTATTAAAGGACACCTAGATCACAAGTGATGAGACATCTCGGCGTTTCATCGTGGCAACGCTCGTATTATGATAGGAAACAAGCGTTTAAAAACGCCGGGGGCTCATTTGTGTCGACATTCTTGTTCTATCATTTAGGTCTGTTATTCTTGAGAGCAGATAATTATTATGATAAATAAACTAGTTGGTTATTTCTAAAAGCATATAATATCCCGTCATATTTACAAGTGTTATCATATTACGGTCGTTTCTATATTTATTATAAAGGTGGCAGTATCCAAAGTGATCAATACTCTATAGTTCATTTCTGCAAGATACAATGTACTAAAGCTAAAACAATGTGTTCAGGTTGATTGCACTTGACTATGAATACTGAATAGGGTGGGCGAGTTCGCTACACGCGCTCACTTCCGCATATTGTACTATCATGAGCATATAATATGAAGATCTCATGCCCACTTCGACAATACTGTATAAAACAATATTATATTTTCAATGAAATTACTTATAAAATAACTTACATAGTTGTTGTAACAAGGAATATAGCTTGCTGAGATGCTTGGTTATTTATAGACAGTACATTTAGAAAGTGCTGAAAAAGTTAAAAATTATTTCATCCGCCGTCGAGTGACATGATTTACAATAATATTGCCACCACAATTGCCACTTACAACTATTTACACATTAAAATTGTTGCTAAAAATGGTTCATATTTGGATGAGCCACGTAGGTAGGTACCTATTTCGTCGATGAGAGACGAAATGATTAGATCCATAGGTATCATTTCACCCAAAGTCCACTCTGAACGTACAACATTTTTATAAATAAGACAATGCAAAGTATTAAAGATTACATTTAATATTTTAGGGAAAGATGGTGTCTTAATTGCAGAAAGTGCCCCTACAGCATTGGCCGAATTAGATTTGTTTATCGGTGTGAAGGACGGAGGAGCCATTCTCTTTCTAGGCTTAGTCTGTTATCACATCGGCTATATTTTCACTAAATAACCGGTGCAAGTCAAGTAGTGATTCAAAAGTACCAAAGTTCAAGATAGACTGAAACAGCGACACCGTTGCAATTCGACAAAACATGTAATATTTGTTTAATTGAAAAAAGGATAAGAGAAAATATATTTACAAAGAGATCTAAAACCGTTACCTATAGTAAAATTTGGTTTTTAAATATTAATTCGACTGAAAGGTGGACCTGAAGATTTTCAAGAGTTAGTTTGCGAGACGAATTCTCTGTTGCACGCCTATCAATAGTAATACGGTTTCTCTTTAAACGATTGCGAGTTTCTGAATCGATTGAAAAATGGCGTATTAGATTAATCAAAAATATAGAGTCTAACGTTATTTATAACTGACTTGTGTTTACTTCCATGGTGTAGAGGGTCAAGGCGTTGAACCATCCAACATCCTGAAGACTTGGCATCCTTCCTGTACCAACCTTCTTTATAAATCTCAAGTATTCTCGTCTTTGTCATGGCGAATGTTCTAAAGAGTTGTTTGACCTTATCCCATCATCTCTCTTCAACAACAGAACCGGTTACGGCACGGTCAAAGAAGTGTTCGCAAATTTTTACATTTGTCGTACTGTGCGGATGTGGAATGGATCCCCAGCCACCATGTTCCCTCCTTACTATGATGTTCAGTCCTGCAAACGAGGAGAGAAGAGGCATTTCAGCTGCATGACTGTCTATGAAATCTTTCACCGACGGTCGCCGATGTACCGTACTTACCAGCAGCTTCTCCAGAGTTTGCCAAGTTTTGTATTTAAAAACCTTAACATTAGTTTTCCCTTGTTTGCATAAATCCTGGTTATGCCCATGCCTGTATTCTTGTCAGCGTGAAAAGTAATGATATAAAAGATATAACCTGAAACGTAAACTGCCTCATTATCCCAGTGGTCGTAAGGGTGACTGCTATGCTTCAGGTCCTGGGTTCGATTTTCAGGTCGAGCAAAATGTTATTAGGTTTTTCTATCAGATTTAGCAAAGGCTACATTACATGGGACCTAAAAACATACCTCTGCCTAACCCTTGGGGGGTACAGGCGTGATGGTATGTTATGTAAAGTGTGCAATGGCACAGTTAAGATGACTCCTGGGTAACGGGTGATAGAGGTGCAGTAAAAGTCGAGACTAGTCTAAGCGAGCGGTCCGTTTCACATTACAATACATCGCGATCTTCCGCAAGCTCCGGTAACGGAACTTTTGCCCTTAAGAGTTCATCACGAGTTCATTTAGGTACTATTTACTTCTTTCTATATGTTGGTATATCAAAAGGTACTTAAATTCAATCCGCATCTTAATGAACAGTGTTTAGTGCCCTTAGAATAGAACAGAGATTCCCGTACTGATGAATTCTTTAAAGCAGTCATTTTGAAGGTCTATTGTATAGTGTTAAATTAAGATAATTTTTAATTATTTTATTTAAGAACTTTCCACTGCGCCGCCAACGAACCAGTGCAGCTGTTCAATATTCCTTAGAATCGTAGCATGAAGTTAAATAGCGTACAATCTTCTTCAATAGATCTTTAAAATCTGTAAAAAATACTGTTCGATGTTAATAATTCGCTAACAAGGGTGGCCATATTATATGAATGAAACTAGGATTAAGTTTTTGATACATCGTTATACATTATGATGTGGTTACCCTTGTCAGACAATTGTTAAGGAATATAGAAAAGTATTTTTTTACTCAGATACAAAATATATGCGATATTGACTTGTACATATAACCTTCATGGAAATTCACGCTCTTGTAAGTAGATTAAGAAGCCATACTAAGAGTATCGTAATTTCTTGAATTTCAGCTCTATCTGATCAAAATTTTTAGTAGGTACCATACACAATTACTACTAAATGATAGAAAATTTTCAAAAATATTAATTTGTTACTTTCCGAGTTACAGATGGCGCCTCAGTTCAGATGTTTATATTGAGGAGCCACTTTCACTTTCATATAACTTTTAATACATTTTACTGCAAATTCCAGAATTTGTTCTACAAATTTTTGCTTTTTTGCTACCAAATAAGGCTGAGAGTTTCCTTTTTAAATCCGGAGTGGCTCCTCGATCCATACGGGCATTATTTATTTTATTCATTCATGAAATCCTAGAATTTGTGAAGAATTCGATCTCGGTCATATATAACTGCCTCCATTAGCTTACTGTTCGTAAGCGCGACTGCTATAATCGAGGTCCAGGGCTCGATTCCCAGGTCGAGCAAAGTGTTATTGGGTTTTTCTATGAAATTCTCAGTAGTAGCTCTCAGAGTTTGGCTTTGTGCCCGTATAATGGCAACACGCTCACCCCCTATTACATGGGACCTAAAAAATATACACGGCGAACTGTGGGTGTACATTAGTACTTGTACACCTCTGCCCAATCCTTCGGCGATACAGGCGTGATGGTATGTTGTGTTATGTAAAAATCATAGCGGCTCACTTCGTTGGGTAGTATGATATTTAAGGTCTCTACTGTATTTGTGATAAGTGTTCACCAGAATTGCGCTGTAATTATTTTGCCCAAACCAATTTAAAAATATATATATTTAAAGTAACAATTCAATCATTGTTTATTTATTAAGATGTAACGAGTATTCAAACATATTGGATTTATATCGTGGACTAGGATGTTTCGTTCAACGAGACTGTGTTAGTTTCTCCGCACCGACACACGTTTCGTTTTTGCAATAACATTCTCACGATCTTCCCGTGGTAATAGCTTAACGTGAGTTAGTGGACTCAAACGTTTTAAATGGAATTTGTCTTTATAGTTTACAAATTAGTTTAAGTCCGGAAATTCATACGCAGGGTCTTTAACCTTTGCAATTTGAAAGGAATTTTATGAACGCTTAATATATTAAAATCTCAGAATTTAAGGTTCTCAAAGTTATCGCGAAGTTTGAATGGACTGTTAATTAAATTATATTATATTACGCAAATGCAAATTAATAATTCGCGACTATACTTACATGTTTCATGGTCGGATGAAAAATTTATTTATGAAAATGAATATTCAAACGGAAGCTAGAATTATCTGCAAATAATTAACTTCAAGGTGTATATTACCTGAAGTCACCGGATACCCAAGTAGTGTGTGTAACACTATTATAATTAAAACCAAATTGTAATGCTTACAAGAATATTAAAAAATAAGGAAGTCTTAATTTTACTAAATACTTTCAAGAGTCCGCGGAACCGCACTTAATTATTATTACGTCTCGTAATTTTATTTTTAATCATATTTTATTATTTTTTTCGCTACATGGATAATTACTACAGCTTATCAACTGTGTAAAATTTTCTAAAAAACGGTTAAAAAAATAATTTTTTTCGCTTGTTTTTACGATCTGTGTTTACAAGTGATATTGACAACTCTTATGTCTTATGAATTATGGAATGATATTATTATGTTTCCGGTCTACAAAATTTCCTCATAATCGGTTGAAATAAAGATAATAATTTAAAAAATATTAATTGAGAAATGACATAAGCTTCCTATGTACAACATTTTATAAAAATCGGTCAAGCCGTTTTTGAGTAAAATGGTATACAAACAGACAGACAAAAATTTCTTAATATCATATTCGTGAATAGTTTGTTTTATATAAGATTCATTTATAATTATTAAAATTTTTATTTATTTTATTATTATATGTAGACAGAACTATTGGTTTGCGCTAGGTGCGCCCGCGGCTCCGCACGTATTTGTTGCCCCGTAATTTTATTTTTACTTATTTTATTGATAATTAATTATTAATACAGTCTATCAATAAAATTTCACCAATGATATATTACACTTTCCTTATTCAAAATGTCATCAAAATCTTTTAGTACATTTTTTACTATTCCTGAATGTATTACTGACGATTCTTATAGCCTATAATTTAAGAAATGACTTATATTTCCCGTCTACAAAATTAGATAAGAATCACTTTTTTAAGGTCATATTCTTTATCAGTTACCTTTATATAGTATGTCTATCGGAAAATTTGGAAAAAATATTACATGTACAGACATGACTAATTTATTCATGGAGATGTAGATAGATTAACAAAATGGATATACTCTGTGTAAAATCTTGTTGTCTGTGTACAATGATAGTGTAGCCTGAGCCTGACGCAAGTAGCACTAACGGTCCAATCCCTAAGCTAGTTCAAGAATCAACATAAACGGTTGTAACATAACATAACTTTGCTTGCGGCTGGGATATGTTAAACATAAGTTGTATGGGGGCATAAATATGAAATTGAATATATGTATTATTTTCTTATGAAATAAGTATTTATTTGCATTTTCTTGTCTTTGTTATCTAACTTTTACTTTGTTTTTTTAGTTACTTTGTAATTTTAATATTTAATTTATTATCTAAGTTATCTACAGTAAATTGTTCATGAAATACCTTATAGACTACCATACAAGAACTGTGAGAATTTTTATCTTTGGAATATGAATGTAAGGGTTACATTGCATACGCGAAAATTTATGAAAATTGAAAAAATGTTATCCTTATATTTTGGTAAGCACAATATCTCAAAATAATGGTGATCATCGAGAGATTAGCAATTCAAAGACGGTCATCGCTGTCATTCTTGCCGGCCTGCAATCCTCTCGGCGGTTGGATATAAATTGGCTGATCCCGAAACGCAACAAATCAAAAAGAAGTCACTGCGTCAGTTTTCTCACCATGGGCATAGTGGTCACGACCCTGACGCATACAGATACCCTACCACCCTCTTGACTATTGGATATAGTCTGGTTGAAGATGGAACGCGAAATGCCTAAACTTGCCACTATAGTCGCTGTTACACCTGGTTTATGGCGATCGTTTACGTGTATCCAGTAATTAAGCAGGTTAGGGTAGGGTAGGGTAGGATAGGTTATCTGTACCCAACTGTGTCGCGACCACTATAGTGATGAACTCGTCACAGTTACTCTTTTTTGTTTGTCACGTTTCGGGATCAGCCAGCTTATACCCACTTGCCGATAAGATTGCAGATTAGTGTGAAAGTCGCGACCGGTGATCGTTTGCCCCTTTCTTTGTGGTCGCCACTGTGTTTAGATTGTACTATGATTACCATCAGGGACAATACAGTCAACATACCGTGAACCTATAATTAAAAAAAAAGTAAACTTGAATTTTTGTTTATAAATAAACAATAATTTTGTAGCCGAAGCGTATGAAGCCGCGATCATAGCTAGTACGATATATAAATAGATGACTCTGCATATTATTATCGAGTGTGAATTCTTAATTTCACCGTCAATCTCGCTTACGGCTTGCGGTTTACCATTCCTACATTATTAAAGTCCAATATTACATACAATGTTTGTTCCGTCTAACGGTACGGACGACCTCCATCAGGGCTCCAAGTTACATAATTATGTGAATAACATCAAATGGCAGCATTACGTGAACTTACATACTGTGGTTGTTGGTGTCGGTAATTTAAACATGAAAGGCGGATTCGACGTTCGTTAGATCCTCTCTATTTGCATTTAATTCATGGGTCTATCACGTTTATCAATAATAGAATTTAATAATATATAATTATTAGTTTCGTAATTTTATTTATACTTCCATACTATATAGTATATTATTATAAAGAGGTAAAGTTTGTTTGTTTGTAAAGGGTAATCTCTAGAAATACTGAAATGTTTCTGGAAGTTCATTCAGTGATAAAAGGCAAAGGTCTCTCTGAGCTGACTGAATGACATGGGCTATTAAGTTTTACATTGTAATTAAGGCGTACTAGTAAAATATAAATTATTTCATTTAAATTCTGTAATGGCATAAATATCAAAAATATGATCTCGAGGTATTAAAAGATCTCTTCCATCGAGAAGAGTCATCAAACTCGACCGGATTTACTTACAATAAAAAATATCATCTTTCTCGTTCCTCTTCCTATTAATCGAAGACGGGTCTCCACACATTTTTGCGCCAAGTTAATCTGTCCTGAGTTCTGGCAGTCGGGGTAGCTTCAGGTTTATCTTTACATTTGATCACAACGTCTAATGCTGGCGATCTCTAACTGTCCTTTCTTCTGGCAGGTGTAAAGTCAATTGAAACAGGATCATTTACATTTCATTTACATACCAATAGCAAAGTATTTCCTTGTTATTAAATACTTAATTACTTGTGTAATATTTTCTATCAATTTTTTTAAATAGCGCCTCATTCGGCATTCTTTTTGAATTACTACAACATATTTATGATTACTTTTTAATTATATACTATTTTTTGTTTGATATTTGCAAACAATGAATATTAAATCACTCGCTGTCACTTTTTATTCCGTGACAATGTAAATATTTTGGGGGGTCAAAGTTCAATGGCAATTCCGGTTAGGATTCGCAGTATTAATTAATTTAATTTAATATATTACTAACGGATATTATAGATAAATTTTAGCTTTCTGCACTCGTTCTCGATATAAACTTTGAACATGCCAAATCTCACAGTCTTTCCTGCACGCAATACGCTTAAAAAGGGGTAGAAAGTTTTCGCTTCACGTATTAATATAATGATGATACTTTACTTCAAAAATGTAGAATCATAATTCTGTACCTAATTAGTTTACTTCAATTCTAATAAAAGTTACGACTTTTCCTATTTCTATTATCTAAGGCTTTACAACTTTACTTCGTAGACGCCTATTGTATAAATCATGTCTCCGGTTTTTCAAAGTTGGACTTTTGTATTTTGCTCAATTAATAGCATCGTTTAATCTGTGAACAATTATTAATTCCAAATATTTTCGAAATTCTAACCAAAGGCAAAACATTGTTTCAGTCCAACAACAAAACCAGAATTGATAAATTCCTGTCTCACCATTAATTACTACTTATTAATTCAATTTATAAAAATAACAAACACGCTGCAAGGGTTTCTATGAAAATACATAATTTCATGTTAAATGAATGGAAATATTTTATTTTGAAAATAATTAAAACTTTGGTCTGTTGCGATCTGAGTTTTCAATGTGCTCGTTAGCGATGCGTATTTGTCTTGTATATCTACTCAAAATGAATTGTAAGCTCGAGTCTATCGAATTTTGAGATGACAAAGCGGAGGTACAAGGTAGCCGACGAAACAGTTGTAAATTGAGTTGTACCCGCTATGGAAGCAGCCAGTCATCGTCGTCGGTCACGGCCAAGCCAACTAACGGTGTACGAAGTGCCCTAGAAAAGGGTCCGGCGAACTTACTCAGAGCTTTATGGTAGGTAAATGTTTTGCTTGGATTCTGTATTAACAAATTACTATTAAATAGCTATATATTACCAGATCAGACTAATTTTTTAAATTCTTATTTTCATCTTAATTTAATAGTGTCCAAAACTAGTTACAAGGAAATATCCACTTTTTGTTCTATATTTTTGTAATGTAACTTAATATATTTCGTAATTGTTTGTATTTTTTTTTTGTTTTCTTTATAATATTACGTCCTTACATATGAAATTAGTGTTATGTCTTACTGACCACTTTGATCTGAAATATCCTCTTTGGTTACGAATTCCAAATTCAAATTTATAAATTCATTTAGTTGGTACATTTGAGTTTTGAAAACAGTCTTTCATTTGTTTTTTCTTTGGCGTCGCTTATTACCGCTCAATGAAAAACATGAAATATCGGTATATTTACGAGTACAAGTACTACCGTGGCATCAGTGCTGCAGAAACAGCTCGAAGGATTAATGATGTGTACGGCGCTGATGTCGCAAAAGAAAGCACGGAACATTTTTGGTTTCAACGTTTTCGTTCTGGAAATTTCTACCTTCAGAACCAATCCCGTGGACGGCCGGACACCAAAGGGGAAAGTGAAGAATGAAAGGCTATTGTGGAAGCGAATCCATCACAAAGCACTTCAGTGATAGCTGCAGGCTTCGGGGTAAGTGATAAAACTGTATTAATCCACTTGAAACAAATCGGGAAAGTAAAAAAAATTGAACGATGGGTACCTCATGAATTGAGTGAATCAAACTTGTAAATACGCGTCGACTGCTGTGTTACTTTGCTCAACCGACACAATAATGAAGGGATTTTAAATCGAATCATTACTTGTGATGAAAAGTGGATACTGTACCATAATCGGAAGCGCTCGTCGCAATGGCTGAACCCTGGAGACCCAGCCAAATTCTGCCCTAAACGAAAATTGACTCAGAAAAAGTTACTTGTGAGTGTTTGGTGGATTAGCGCCGGTGTCGTTCATTACAGCTTTCTAAAATCTGGGCAAACGATTACGGCAGATATCTATTGTCAGTAACTGCAAACTATGAAGGAAGAACTAGCTGCTAATCAACCGAGATTGGTCAATCGCTGTAGGCCACTGCTGCTTCACGACAACACAAGACCACACACTGCACAACAAACAACCACTAGGTTACATGAGCTACAATTGGAATGTCTGCGACATCCACCGTACTCTCCGGACCTTGCTCCAACAGATTACCATTTTTTCCGGAATTTGGACAACTTCTTACAAGGAAAGAATTCAACTCCGATGCGGCAGTCCAAACCGCCTTCAAAGAGTTTATTGATTCTCGTCCCCATGGTTTTTTTTTAGTAAAGGGATCAATGAACTACCTATGAGATGGCAAAAGTGCATAGATAACAACGGTGCATACTTTGATTAATGAAAAATATTTTACAAAAAAAAAATTACTTTATATTCCTCCCGTAAAAAACGCCAATTTCATATGTAAGGACCTAATATTTAATGCTGGGACACAAGTGGTCCAAGATAGTGACACGCTAAGCCTACTGGGAGGACTGGGTTTCAATAAATACAGCTTTCGAAACACAACCTATATTAGATGCTTAACAAGTGATTTTCAAATTGAGGGTGGTAGCTAACGAAATGGGCATTAAAAAATTCCTTAATACTTTTTTCTTATATACATTTATTGGTGATAAATTAATGAGAAATTCAAATCATAACATCTCTAAAACCCTTCAACTTTCTTATTAAAATCCGCGCCTTAATTTACAAATAACAATGAAGCACTAAATAAAACTTTCCATAATAGACCCTGTAAGTTTCGTTATTAATCTAAAACAAAACGTTTTTTTTTTTGTGATTTTGTTATTTAACAGTAATGTAGTAAAAATGATCTTATAAATTATTGTATAAGTCATGACCTTATTCTATAATAAAATATCTGCTACACACGTTTATTATTATTATGGTTAGAAAGTATCACCCTAATTGACTGTCCAGTAAGGCGCACATTATAACAGTTTGCTTCCTACTTATAGCAAAAATTTATTTATAGAATACTTTCTCTTCTGAGTCATATATTAAAAAAAAACTTAATATGTAATTATTTTTTTAAATAATTACCTATTCTATACTTTTTAAACGTCTAGTCTAGTCTAGAACCAATATCATGTTTAAAACTAACATAACCTAAATGATTACTGGTATTTATTTTATACTACTTATTTATTAACACAAGCAGCTATAATTAAAAAAAATTAGCATTGACTTTCAACTAATTTTCATGTAATATTGTACATGGGAAGTATATTATTTCATTTCATATTTTATGAGCTATAATAATTGTTATTGTTATACTTTTTAAAGTCGTAAAAAAACTTTAATTCTCAACCGATCCTGATGAACTTTATAGGTACACGGAAACTAGATATTATTCCACAATTGTTAAAAATTGTCAATAATACCTACCTTTAGGAATCATAAAAAAATCCCAACGGATTCAAAGGATGTCTATGTAATTCCAAAATTGATAGGTTAAAAGAATTGACACTAATATGAGTAAATATAAAATTAGGAGACGAAATCAATTAATGCGTAATAAACAAGCGCCACCAGAGGATTATGTTTTGAAACTAAAATTCCAAAAACAATAATTCACAATTATTCAGGAATGGCGCTGCGCGGGTGATCTTATTTCCTATCTTTCCCGACTTTCACCGAACTTATGTCAAGATAGTGTAGGTCACAGGCACAGGCGGTCGCACGCCGGACTCATAACAATCGATTCTACATTAAAGTGATACGTAAAACAATGGATTCTAAACTTTACGCAGTTGGAAAAAGAATTCCAATTAAGCGATAAATAAAGCTTGGAATGTTGATGTACTGTTTTTGATACGTGAGTAGATTAAAAAGCGAAACAAAGTAAGTAAGCGGGACGATTGACAACGGACACTGAAATGAACGTTCTAGAAATTGTAATTTAATCAAATTAAAATAATGTTTATTTATACAACGTAAAATTAATTCATATTATTATCATTGATAACTAACTTTATCATGTGAATCATGTCACACTTCCGTCAAATGATGCGCGCGCAGTTCTTAATTTTACCCTCTACTAAAAGCGGCAAAAGAATTATAACATCAAAAATAAACATTTTATTTTAATATAAACTAATAATTACCTAATACACAATAACAAATTAATTTTGTACTTTTTTATAAAACTAGCTGCTGCTACGGCCACGCGTTGCCATCTGTCACATTTTTTTTTTAAACGTATTTATGCAAGAGTATTTTTTAACAAAAAAGAAAAGCAACTTCAATAGTTTTGAATAGTTCTCTTGTCTATCTTCGAAGTTGAAGGTCCAATAGCAATGAAATTAAAATGGGACCACCCTCGAGGTATCCCCTATCTAACAAAAAAATAATCGTCCAAATTGGTTCATAAACAGAGAAGTTAGGTTGAACATTCATAAAAAAAATACATTCAAATTGAGTACATAACCTCAGTGTTTTTTTGAAGTCGGTATGAAATTAAAATACGCGCGTGTTCGTTTGCAATGTTGTGTCAAAAATTCAAAGCAATCAGTGAAGAACTTTTCGAGATTTAAGATTTTATGTATGTAAATACATTTTTATTTAAATAATTCTTTTTTATTGTAAATAAAGGTGCAGAGTTCCTATAGAAAAATCTTAGTATGCATCTTATCTCGCTTATTCTTTAGTAACTAGAACTATAGTAGTTCAAATCATGTCGCTTAACTTTAGATTTTACGAAGCGATAAGCCGATCAAATGTACGAAAGATTTTAGATTTTTCTTATAAAGCTTTTCTGATTTTCCCTACCTGTAATAATATATTTATAGACAAAGGACAGCGTTGTTCATAATAATATTATAAAAAACTTTAAGTTTCAAGTTAAACCATATCAAATTATTAATAATCTTTTAATTTATCAGGCAATAAACAAATAGTGCCAGCGATGCGTTGTTTGCATTCTTGTGTCGTATTGAAGTCAATGAACTTCTTTGGAATAAATTGTTGACCGCTAACGGCCTTGCTAGTGTCTTCGGACCTTTGGTCGTTAAGACGATGCCGATGTGAGGTCCACGTGAACTATGAATTCTGTACCTTGTCAGACGTGAGAAATAAGACGTTTTATATTTCGATATTGTAAAATAAATATTTTTTATTTTATATTTGTCACACTTAGCCTCACCTCATTAGCCTAGTAGTTGTAAGCGTGACTGCTATGATCAAGTCCTCGGTTCGATTCCCAGATCGAGCAAAGTGTAATTGGGTTTTCCTATGAAATTCTCATTAACAGCTCGAAGTTTGGCTTTGTGCCCGATTAATGGCAAAAGACTAGTCCTTTATTACATGGAACCTAAAAAACATACACGGCGAACTGTGGGTGTTTTAGTACACCTCTGCCTAACCCTTCGATGATACAGGCGTGATGTTAAGTTATGTTATGTCACACTTGACATTGGCGAAGTTACCTACATAGGTAGAAATTCCATAATCTATATAATTATTTTTTTAATCTTTTTAGCGAAGTGGTAAAGAGATCACTTGAATAGTAGTTTAAACTATTGGTTTACCTCTGCGCATCCACTAGGGGCACTGATAATACTTGAACGTAAAGGAAAACCGTTTATGAAAGACAAAAAAAATGATTTTCGTCAGTTATAAAAACTGAAAAACTCTTCTTTTATTTTTATAGAAATAGATAGTCGCGACAACAATATAATAATATATACAGGATACAATTTTAAAAATTCGTTAACGCGGATTATTCCCTTTTGCGTTTAGAGATCAGTTAGTGTTTATCTAGTTGTGAGTTACTCAAGGAGTTTTTGGCGGGATCTTGAACTGCCATGGTGTAATTTTTTATTTTAGTTCTTTAACTTTGGTTCTTAATCCCTATATTATGCATATTGATGGCATTTTGCGTGATATAGTTTGGTTATTGTGCATAGGTAAAATGAATTATAAATATGAACTGGAAACATACATTTTGAGATGTCACTAAAACTCCATAGATAGTTCTAATAAGGGAGCCACCGCGCAATCTCTTTCAACCAACCTTTAATATTAGAAAATACTGCGAAGGAAACACATTGACACTGGCAAATACTTTTTGCGGCGCCAAATCAAGAAGACGAAGAGTTACTGACAGTTGTCTGCTGAGTTATTTGCAAGCTGGTATGATAAAGGTTACTGTCTAAGAATATTTCTTTCGTTGTAATAGCTATTGTTGTCTAATTACATTTGTCTTTTCAATATAAAATGGATACTACGAAATTATGCCTTTTATACATATTATGTATAAAATTCAACATCTCTCTGTTCTGTCAGTCCGTTTATTTTCTTTTCACACGAATACTACTGATTTACATTTTTTTTATTACATAGCTATGCTATCTGTCCAGGATATAAGATATAATTTTGTTGTATGATAAAGTCAAATGCGAAATAAGCAGTGACGATAATAGTGAATGAACGAGAAAAAAATACGCTTTTAGGGAGCTGAAACTGTTAAAAGAGTTTATTGAAATTAATGTACGTATATTACATTATTGTATATCTTAAAAAGACCTACAGAAAAGTTAGTGAAAACATAATATGTCTATCTGCTAAGGATAACCCACAATAGAGATTTTTGTATAGAAAACAGCCGGTGGACGACCGCCATGGGTGAGAGTGCGGGTAGCACGATACGCGCGTGCGCTCGATAAAAAATATAGCTACATAATATTATATTTAGCTCACTGTGTTCACCAATATGACAGGCCTCGTAGCGCAGTGCAAGTAAGTACTACTATTGAGCCAAGAGGTCGCGGGTTCGATACCCGCACATGACTTGACCTTCAATTGAGTGCAGTGCTTATGGTATTAAAATCTATGCGTAGTTTTGAATTAATAAAAAATTGTGTTTCTAAAAAAAAGAGATTTTGGTGAAATTTTAACAAGCAATGAAAATGGAATAAAGGAATTTTGTAAACAATAGCGCATTGAACTTGCTAAGTAATCATTATAAATGTTTACTTACGTAAAACGTAATAACGATCATGTATTCGATTCAGTAAACTTATTAACGAAGTTGGTTTATTATTAGGTTTTATAACAAAGCCGGATTATAAAGTTTAACGTCCAACTCGTATATTCAGGTTTTATGACGTTTGGTTTGAAGTGAGAACAATTAACGAACGTTCCCTTCTCCATCATAAGCATTAAAGCACTGTAGTTAGATAACAATCAGACGAACTCGGAACGGGCCAGAGTGAAAGCTCCCCGAACGTATTCACATGCGGCTCGCTCGCGCTTGGGCCCAGGGTGTTACGTGAAATGTTAACTGTCACAAGACCATTTTTGCACCTACTGTAGCCCACCTTTGTCCTCACTTTCCATACTTCCCTACAGCTTGCGTTCATGCCCACTGCTTCACTCCTTAGAGTCGTAGCGTGCAGTTATATTAGCTTATATTAATATGAACCTTAATAAATAGGCTATAAAACGCAAAATAATTTTTCAAATCTGATAGTTCCAGAGATTAGCGCGTTCAAAGAAACAATATCTTAAGCTTTATAATATTATATACTAGGCATGCCCGCGTCTGCGCTTACGTGGACAACAGAATGCCGTCGATCTGGCACAAGCGCGACCCCTGCTATCCCCGCTCCCGGTTATTTTAAAGATAAAAATGCTTATTGTGGCTGATACTTAGAAGATAGTAATATGCTCTCACTGACTTTTTTTGTAGGTAATTTTATTAACTACAATTATGTACTACAGTATTTTGGAATACTTTTTAAGGTTGAAAATGACCTGATTTTTATTTGCACTGCACCTTAATTCTTTATCTAAAATAATTTACTCCTTCTAACATCAGCTATATGCCAGTGAAAGATCCGTCAAAATTGGCCCAACTGTTTTGGAGATAACCAGGAACAAATAGACAGACAAACAAGCAGATAAATATATTAAAAATTGATTTTTTGTTGTCCCCTAAGCCTGATGAAGCTGTATAAGCCGTCTGAAGCTTCAGGGCCCTTATTTCTAACAAACAATATAGTCACATCGAAAAAAAGACAGATGAAACTGTTCAGACTTCACACATTGCTACACAAATCTAAATACTGTCGTGTAACCTCTGAACGGCTTGAGCAATTCCAGTTATATTCACACTTTTGTCGAGCCGATGAGTTACGTTTTTGATTTTAATTTGTAATACTATGTTATTTCACCCTATAGCTCGCAATATTGGTAACATTTTGCATATAATATATTGGTTATTGTATTACTTAGATTTTGAGTTACACACAAAATCAAATCACGCTGCTGTATTTAGGATCATTTGTTTAGGTTATGAAAAGTATGTAAAACTATTTTAATATAATACAATCATAAGTTAGAGATTTGAAAATTTGTATTTAAATAGTGATGGAAGTGTTTGTAAAAGTAGAACCAAGTTATAAGTTACAATATTGAAACTCCTAAGTTAAAACCAAATACCATAGTATGATACTGTACAAAACGTACTTACCTGAAAATTTTCATTTTCTTTAGGAACTTTTGTTAATGGTAATTGTATGATTACCTGTAATATATTTTAAACTAGAAGTGCCCGCGGCTCCGCTTGCGTAAACAAAAGAAAATTGTTTTTACCGGGATAAAAAGTAAAGTATACGAGTTATAAGCTAACTGTGTACAACCAACAACTCATTGTGACAAATAAACTCACTTACACATTAATTTATAATGTTAGTTAGGATGACGTAACAGTGATTTTATAAATAATCTTTTGTTTATGTTTATATTATAATACAATTATGTTATAACTAGCTGTGCCCGTGGCTTCGCTCACATGGACTACAGAATGCCCGCGCGAATCTTGTTCCCCTGCTCCCGGTTATTTTAAAGACAAAAATGCTTATTGTGGATGTTTCTTAGAAGATAGATGTGTACTTTCCGGACTTTTTTGTAGATCTTTTTAATGGCTATAATTATGCAGTACATTAATTTGTTATATTTCTTATGGTTTACTCAGAATAAGCCATTTAAGCGCCCAAATTGATTCACCATGACCTGTTTTTTTTTATTTGTGTAAATAAAAGTAGCGTAATTTACCTCATATAAATTCAGCTATCTACCAGATCACATCAGAATCGGTCCAACCGTTTCGGGAAGACAGACAAAAATTAAAAAAAAATGGGTTTTTAGGTATCGTGTATACTTTCATATGCATTTAGTAAAAAAACTGTTGTTTTGATATTACAAACAGACACTTCAATTTTATTAATTTTAATGATTATAATTAATAGGAATATAAAAAATAAGAACTGCTTAAAATATATAGAATGAGCGATCCATTTGTAACGAAATATGTATAAGTAATAATTACATACTGACAAATAACAAGTAATGAATTAACTACCTATGTTACATTTTCGATAATTCTTACTCAAAATGATGGAAGCACAAGAATACATGGCACTAATGATATAATCATTAGCACAGCGTGACTGATTATCACAGATGCACGGGATCGAAATCAGTGCTTTAGAGATGTCATTATACCAGCCACGGCCATGGAAAGGAAAAAGTATCGCGAGAAACAAGTTTAATATGTTAGTAATTATCTTGCAGAGATCCTGATTTGCTTTGGGGCAATTGAATTAATAATTATACGTTACAATTACGGCATGATCACTTTGTTTAACATGTGTAGTTGGAGCATACATTGTATCGAGCTAAATTAAAAAAAACCCTCGTCACAAATAACCTATTCATTGAGACCTCTAATGAGTCCAAACACGATACCTCTGCTGTAATTTGGTGAGTAATTCAGTAGATTTCTGATTATGCTGCAGCATCAGGTCAAGGTTACCTTCTAATATCATTGAAGTAACAACAGAATATTAAATTTCGTTTCGACCAGACCTGTGGAAGATGCTCAAATCCATTCTTCAACTAGAAGAAAGCTTATAATCTTCAAATGGCTGAACAGATTTTAATAACCATAGCTAAGGATAATCTCGATCAAGTTCAAACAGAAAAAAAAAACTAAATCAAAATTGGTTCTATTATTTGGAAGCTACGAAGGTACAGGCAGACAAACAGATGCACATATGTTACAACTTATAACACCTCTCTGTTGCTGTAGGGGGTTACAAAATTACATACTTGTTCTAAAGACAATATGGATAGAACTTCTGTGGATACTAGTTACTTTTGTGTTAAGATCTGAACACATTTCATAAAGAAATTAAAAATAGCTGGAGGAAGAAGAAAAAATAGCTAATTCGCTATTTAACTACTGTAAGGTCCATTAAGTCATAAGTTGAGTGTTCCAGAAATAATATTGATCTGATATCATATTTTGTCAAAAAGTTTAAAATTAATGTATATATCTATTGTGTGTGTGTGAGAGAGAGTGTGTGTGCGTGTGTGTGTTCTATATGTATATAATAATGTGTTTTTTTTTAAATGAAGTTGTACTTATTTTGAAGCTCTCAGTAGAGAGTAAAATTGTGAGCTTCACGCGCATCATGTGACGGAAGTAAGATTAATGAAGTTAGTCAGTCATCACTGGTCATCAGTGATAATAATGTGAATAAATTTTGCAAATTTTTTTTACTTGTGAAAATAATATAACATTGCATAAATAAACATTATAGTATATTTTCGGCATAATTTATTATCCTTGGCAATAAAAGTCGAAAATGAAAATAAGCTTAAAAAAATTTTTTTTTTTCGCTACTTCAGATTAGAAGTTATCTTACTATTATCGTGCCCAATTTAGCAAATTTTATTGTATTGTGAATTTATATTACTACGTGATCTAAATTTTTTTTTGCTCTTTGAAAAATAAAATGCACCTGAACCGGTCTTTAAAATAATTCGTCGTGGAAGAAAACTGAAAATAGAAATGGATATTTAATAAAAGTATATTAAAATCAGTTGCAATAGAAATTACTCATCCTTTACGTTGGAAATCAATGATGACATAAATTACAGAATTCATTTGACAATATAAAAATCTTTTGTACGTCTGTTAGTAATCGTGTAGGTACCTAACTTCTTGAACAACTTGACCGATTGAGCATATATTCAAATAGCTATGTTAGAATCCGATAGATGGCGCTGTTGTCTAACCATTAACTACCGGAACGAGCCGAACAAAGTTTGCTGGGCCAACCAGTAATAACATGAAAATTTAGAATATTGTATTTAAATACGGATTAATTAACCACAAGAATTCATGAATATTGGAAAGGATTATTCTGTTGACATTTTAGTAGATAAAAATAACTATACTTAAGTTAACGTACATTTAGATAGCAATCTATTGTAATCAAAATTAGCAGTCTTAATTACGTAGCTAAAATACCTACTTCAAATTATGAATTTCATTTTTTTTTAATTATCAGTGTGTCTACAGCACCGCACGCGTTTGTTACTACGCAATAATTATTTAAATCCCTTTATTTTTACTCATATGGTTGACAATTTATATGCCGTATCAATTGAGGAGTGGCATGTATTTCCCATGTACAATTTTCATCAAAATCGGTTGAAAACTATTATTCTAATGTACAATTTCTAATACATTATTAATTCTTATAACCTCTCAATTATAGTAGGTATGATGTACGTTTCCCGTCTACAAAATTTGATCAGATTCGGTTGAGAATTCATGAAAATTAAACTATTTGATTATTTTTTTTTAATTCTATAAGTAATATTGACAATTCTTATAGCGCATTATTTATATAAATAGTTTAGACTTCCGTGTATAAAATTTCATCAAAATCGGATAACAATTAATGAAATTTTTATTTTCTGAAAATTTCTTTTTTTACGGATCCCAAAAGTGTTATTGAAAATTGTCATTACTTATCATTCATGAATGACTTATACTTCCCGTGTACATAATTGAATTAACGAAAATAATTATTTTTTTGTAAATTAGTTTTTGTTACATTAAGTAAAAGTAATATTGGTAAATTTTTTATACCCTGTCAACTGACCGATAATATAAGGATCCCGTGTACAACATTTCATAAGAATCGGTCAAGCCGTTTTTAAGTTAAATCCAGACATACAAACAGACAGACTGACAGACAAAAAATTTTTTATGGTTTATTCGTGATCAGTATCGTTAATATAATATGCGTATCGGAAAATTTTGAAAAAATATTAAAAGTACAGACAGGACTACAGATTTATTAATATAGATAGCTATATTTATATAATACGAAAACCAAAACAAAAGAAACTCATAAATGGGTTTTACCACTATGTGTATTGTGGTCGCAATCCCTACCACCTTGCTATATTACTACATATGCACCGGCTGATTTCGGAACACGACAAAACCAAAAGAAAATCATAGATTGGATTATTACTGTTTGTATGGTATTGACATTCTGCGTATTATTGGATATACACAGACTGATCTCGGAACACGACAAACCAAAAAAAATCGCTGTTATTGCGTGATTGAGTAACAAACATAGAAACTTTCCATTTATTATATTTGTAGGATAACACTGGTTAAACTATGACTTTTACCGGGATAAAAAGTAACCTATGTAGTATTCCAGGTCATAGACTATCTGTGTGCCAAATTTCATTGAGATCTGTTCAGCCGTTTTAGCGCGATTGAGTAACAAACATCCAAACATACACACTTTCACATTTATAATATTATTATTATTATTAGTAGGATAACAAACACTATCAATTAATCAACAAACCCGATTGACAATCATCAAAGTGGTTGGTATGTCTTTCCACCATTATCGCGCATGCGCAAATCATCAAATTGAACACCAAATGGTGTTCCCATATTTTGTTCATAGAAACTTTCATCCCCTATTTTCTACCCTTAAAGTATTATTCTCGCTACAAAAAGTACCCTATGTCCTTTCCCAAGGTCAAATCTATCTCTATACCAAAATTCATCAAAATTGGTTCAGCGGTCTAGGCGTGAAAACGTAACAGACAGACAGAGTTACTTTCGCATTTATAATATTATATTATTATACTATGGATATAACATGGGTGGCTAACATGCGGACGGCCCGCCTGATGGTAAGCGGATACTGTAGGTTATGGACGCTTGTCACATCAAAGTATCATTAGCGCGTTGCACACCCTAGCTGTCTTCTCCGTCCGCCGAACCTGTACAATGGGAAGACGGGCCCTCCGACCTGTCTCCCCTGGTTGAATGAATCGCCTCCTCCAGCCACCCGTTCCTCTTTAGCGGAGAAGGCCGCTCAGAGGATCCCCATCATCGCGAACCCTCTACGCGGCCTCCTTCTACGAGATGACGTCCTCGCAGAAGGAGACCATCACATGCCACGTCCCCTCAATGTCGAGCATGGCTCTCACCACACTCGGCTGTGAGATGTCCCCTCCTACCACCGTGGTAAGAGTGCGGCGCTGCTCGTTCCACAGCACCGCAGTCGTGACACGCGGTGGTGGGCTGCCTGCGGGCTATTTTGTGCGGGTACCATCCGAAGCAGCCATGTCCGAATAGCACCTGTACAAGCCTAAACGTCAGGGAGTCCCGCTCCCTGTTTACCCACTTTTCGAGGACCCGGCGGACGGTGTCTGTGGTGTATCGCCCATAGCGCACATCCATCAGGTTCTCCCTCCACCTCCCTCCACCTCCTTATAATCTCCTGACGGTCCTCACGCTGCAGCCTTTCCACCTCAGTGGAATTGGCGAGCACGAAGGCCGCCCCCGCGGACACCGATCTGTATCCGCGGACGACTCTCAGCGCCACAACAGGCAGCACACGTCTGTTTGTGGCGCCGCGAGCATCCACCCAAATCGATGCCCCTTAGACGGCCATGCTTAGAGCACGACCCTCGCATAAAGGCGTCAGCAGCTCGCGCCCGGCCGATCTCCGAAACGGTTGGACAGATTTTAACGGGACTTTCACTGATAGATAGCTGATGTTATAGGGAGTAACTTAGGCTACTTTCATTTTAGAAAAAGAAATAGGGTTCCACACAAATAAAAAAAACTGGTCATGGTGAATCAATTCGGGCACTGAAATAGCTTACGATGAGTAAACCATAATAGATATAGCAAATTATAATATATATATAGCATTAAAAAGAACTACAAAAAAGTCAGGGAGTATGTAGACGTATATTTATCTTCTAAGGAACACACACAGTAAGCATTTTTGTCTTTAGAATAGCCGGGAGCGGGGGATGAAGATTCTCGCAGGCATTCTGTAGCCCACGTTAGCGAAGCCAGGGGCACAGCTAGTTTACAAATTTAAGAGCATCTCTAAAAGCGTATTATGGAGAAATAACAAATAATCTCAACTCAGCGCGGTGATAAAAATAATGACTTATTTCTGGAATATAGACATGTCATGTAGCCGCCGATATAAACCGTAAGAGCGGTTCTTCTGTCTATATGTACCGGTACTCGCGGTCCGAGACTTGTGTCGTGTGAACATGACATAATGGAACTCAATCCCATATCATGTAATTGGCGTTAAATTTTATTGTTTACGAATTTTTTTTAACGGGATCAATTAATTAGGTATCGTGTGAATTTTTCGTTATGCCGTAAAGATGCATTTTTCGAATTCGGTATAATTAAGTGATTAAATGGTCTTATAGCGCTTTCTTTAAATTTTGAGCGTGGATATTATTTTTATAACGATATTAGTTTATATTATATAATCCATTGTGTGCTCCAATGCTTAGTGAATTAGACGTAAAGTTGCTATCATCTGTTTCCTTGATCAAAGCATTTTTTTAAATAAGCTTAGTTAAGGTATACATCAAGTTTACTTACGGCCGATTTCAATAATTTCGTTTGTTTCAGTTACTAAATAGAATATAATCATTTGTACTTACTTTTTTTGAATAGGTAACCTATCAATGGATGGTTTTTCGTATCTACATGACATATATAAATATCCTATGGCTTTGATAGACAATAGGGAAACCGATATCTATCTTAAGTTAAAGATAGTACTTATTGGTACTTATTACAAAATGTACTAATCGAGATAGTAAACTCAAATATGTTATTGAAAACGGCCGTTAGTGATTTATTCAAAGAGTAAATAAAAGTTTATTTGGTACAGTTGCATATAAATATATTGCTTTGCCCTTTTCATATCTTTTCAAATATTTTTGTCTACATTAAAAGAGTCTTTAACAACTCTAACAATCTATCCCACTAAAATATATTATTTTTGCGTAGTATTTATTTCATTGACTTTAGCTTTAGATGAGTATACGTGGACACAATAAACAGTACTTTATTATATTTTGTAGTACAATACTATATTATATTGTAGTACAATACTAATATTGTAGTACGATTTAAAGTTTTATTTTGATCAGTATCTACTGATGCACTCATTATTATCTTCGTGCTATCAGTTTGTGTTAGTTCGTTTTAATTTTTAAGCTAGAAAATCGTTTTGAAACAAACTTCTTATTGACATAACACACATCACGTTCCGTTCCACCTACATACCAGTAAACACTCATTACAGTGAGATTGTTATGTATAACCCGTTGGCACTTGGCGGTAATGTCGCGCTTACGTATAACGGAACGGACTGTTAGAATGTTAGGGCTGCCAACTTTAGTGCATGGATTTACGGGAAATTTGCAATCATAATGCGGAACGTGGCTAAAAAAACCGGGTGAAACTTAGAAATTTTATAACCCGGGTTGTTATAGAGCACTCTGTAATCAGAATCAGTGACCGAAACTATTGAATATCAAAAATAAAAAATATCCGAAACTGTAACCATATCTCGTACAAATATGTACATATTTCGAAACATTTCAGTTAAAGACGTCGTCGAATACTAAAAATGATTTATAATTTAAGTGATATTGAAAATTGAGTTAATATTTTAGGTAATAAAGTAAATTTAATACACATATACTATTAATGCCTATTTTCCTTGTCAATAAAATTATTTAAGAAATGTTAATTATATTCATAAATTAAATTATCCCAAACAAACGGATATACCAAATAATTTCATAACTGTACCCTTAACCGAAATCGATTAAATAACCTTAAGATATCCATATCCAGATCCGAAATATCATATCCATAAACTCGCTGCTATGAGCCATTAATGGATCAACGATTTCCAAGTTTTACTAGTACTATATTTTCTTTGTTTTAAAGAATTAACCGATTTACAAAACACAATTATTATGATTTTAGATAAATCTACTGTTAGAAGATACTTAGATGAAAGTTGAATTGATTTTTAATAACGACTCCTTCATTTCTACTACGAAATCATTCTTCAAAAATAAAAACATTTCTTGGAATGCATTAGAACGTGTGTTCAATTCTACTTCTACCAGAAAGTTTAGCCGTACCATAAAACGGGGACCGCACACATATTTCGCGGAACGCAAGGTCTAGAAACAGGAAGTCTCAGCTCTCGCGTGACGGTTGGCAACCCTAGTTAGAACGCCCCTGTATTCGCGTACCAATTGCGAAGTTAATAGGTTTACTGTAACATTTAACTATATTACCAAAATGAAGGTTACTGTTTTATGAGAATATGGTCTGGTTAACATTTCATCGTGTTTATGTGAAGTTTTGACCTTGATTTTTGGATATCTGTTTGTTTTTTTTTTGTTTGATAGACAAAAAGTTTAATGAATTTTTTTTTTATTTTTTTTTAGAACTGACTACACTGTTAGCCTTAGGGGCCCTATCGTCAAACAGAGCCGCTGCGGCTTTTACAGCTTCACCGGACTTGGGCTAAGTTTAATGAAGATGAATGATCACTTATGTCCGACTGAATAGCGACCATTATACATCATTCCCGTATTAGTGTATTATCTATGATACACCAGTTGTAAGACGCGTTTATATGCAAGCTTATGCTTGTCGCGTTACGAGATGAGCCGGTGTATATCCAATAATCAAGCTCACCCAGCTTGACCCCAGCAGGGACCGTACCCAACTAGATCCCCACCACCATGCATATGCTGATAAGCCTATCACAGTGATTTTAATTTGGTATGTCGCGTTTCGGGGTCAGCCAGTTTATATCCAGCCGCCGATAGGCTTGCAGGTCGGCATGATAGGGCCTTGAAGCCTCAGACGGCTTATACAGCTTCACCGTGATTAGGGGGATAGCGTCGACTGGCGATAGGGGTCATTACATTGCACGATCTGTTGCAACCCATTGGGGGGGCAGGATTATGCGTCGCTATTAACTCGATTCTGCAGCCATTCCCCCCCCCTCGCACCAAAAATCGGCTTCAATAGACCAGCAGTGTAATAACACTAAACTTTATCCCTAATGGCCGTCGCACGCTGGGGTAAAAATTGCCGCTAGAGGAAATTAAATTAAATTAAATCAAGGTTATTAACTTCTGACTTGTTTGTTTGTTATTTTATCTGCTCGTGGTATTTTGTTTATTATGACCCCTTACAAGTACATTCCAAAGTAAATAAATACATTTTAAATTGATTTAATGTACTTGATTCTGTGCCAAATTCGTGCGGTTGTAAAACAAGCAGAGGAACGCACGGGGAAAATATAGTATATTAGTGGGATGAGCTATCACTAGGCCTATCAATCCATGTAAGTTTTAGCTTAACATATTTTAAGATTAAGCAACAGTGTCTAATTTAAGTTCAACTTCCATACAACAATAACCTAAAAGACGTTTTTTTACTTAACTATGCATTATTTAAAAATAAGATTTACATCAAAAGTCTTATACTGATGGTCTAAATTAAAGTACATAAACAGGTTTTGTCAAAAAAGGAAAAAATTAATTTTAAAGATCTATTTCCTGTAGCGGCAATTTTTACCCCAGTGTGCGTCGTTGCAGCGTTGTTTTTCAATTGTAAGTACTATGCTTACGAGCACAGCGCCGGCAACCTTCTTACTGTGTTACTATAAAAAAGATAATGGAAAGCGATTCGTGGCGGAAGGTTGATGCTAGATCTCTGTGGTTGACGCAGAGTAGCAAATATTTTCCGGGGGTGAGCATAATCTGCTACGCGGATGACACCCTAGTCGTGGCCCAGGGGGGTAAATGGGAAGAGATTTCGCGCCTGGCCATGGAGGGAGTGTCCCTCGTGGTCAGGCGTATAGGACTGTTGGGTCTCAGGGTGGCGGTAGAAAAAACCGAGGCCCTACTGTTTCACGGACCTCGGTGTGGACCGCCCCCTGGGGCCCACATACAAGTTGAGGGGGTTAGGGTCCGGGTTGGGGCCCAAATGAAATATTTGGGCCTCATCCTGGACGGACGTTGGCGGTTCGAGTCCCACTTTAAGGGACTCAAATCGCGGTTGCTGGGAGCGGCGGCGGCTCTTAGTCGGCTCCTTCCAAATTCGGGAGGGCCGGGCGCGAGCTGCCGTCGCTTATTTGCGGGAGTCGTGCGAAGCATGGCCGTCTACGGCTCACCGATCTGGGCGGATGCTCTCAGCGCCACTAATAGACGTGTGCTGCGTGCAGCACAGCGCGTGGTGGCGTTGAGGGTCATCCGCGGGTACAGATCGGTGTCCGCGGGGGCGGCCTTTGTGCTCGCCGGCTCCCCGCCGTGGGAGCTGGAGGCGGAGGTGCTCGCCGCCGTGTATAGGGACACGGTGGCGAGGAAGGAAAGAAGGGAGACTCCAGCTCCCACAGAGGTGGCAAATATGAGGAGGGCCCTAAAGGAGGGGGTGATTGGGAGACGGGGGGAGGACCTGGCGGACGCGCGGTATGGTAAATATACCATAGACGCCGTCCTCCCGGTCCTAAAAGAATGGCGTAGGAGGGAGCGTGGCTACCTCACGTTCCGACTGGTGCAGGTGCTGTCCGGACATGGTTGTTTCGGATGGTATCTGCACCGGATCGCAAGGAGGGAGCCGACCACTGCGTGTCAGGAGTATGGTGCTGACAGTGATACTGCGCAGCACACTCTTTCTGAGTGTGCTGTGTGGGAGAGCCAGCGCCGGGCTTTGACCTCAGTGGTTGGAGGGGACCTCTCGCTCCAGAGTGTGGTTCGCGCCATGCTCGGCAGCGAGAGGTCGTGGGAAGCTATGGCCTCTTTCTGCGAGGAAGTGATGTCGCAGAAGGAGGCCGCGGAGAGGGCATGCGAAGAGGATCCTCTGAGCGTTTCTCTGCGCCAAGGACGAACGGGTGGCAGGAGGAGGCGATTCATCCGTCAACTCCCGCTGCCCTAGCCAAGCCAGGGAAGACGGGGGGGGAGGGCGTCTTTCCATTGCACCGGTTTGGCGGCTGTGGGAGACAGTTAGGGTTGTACCGGATTGTCTCCCGTTTCGGTGGCCCGGCAGTAGTAGCCAGGCCTGCCGTCGGGGCGACGTGGTTGATTGCAACCGCGAGCCCATGTCGCCCCTCTATGGCGGCTGAGGTACACCGTGAGTTTTAGTGAATAAGAGTCTCACATAACCACTCGCCCCCCCCCCGGGCGAGTGTGTACCCATGACGGGTTTCTCCACGTTAAAAAGTTAAAAGCAAAAGAGTAAGAAAGAGTAGAGTAGAGTAAGAGTAAGAGTAGAGTAAGAGTAGCAAATATTTAAAAAAACTGTAGCGACATATAGCGATATCTATCGAGCCACATACGACGCATCCTACATCGCGCAATAGAAATTAACTCTTCAATTGAGTATATATACAAGAACCCGACTACAACCGTTGGGACCATTCCGATTACTAAATACACATACGCATGGTCCACTCTCCTTCCTCCCAGGAGTAGGGGGATGTGCATATGAGTATATGTTAGTTAGTTCGAATTCTCTTAGGATTAGGGAATTAGATAGATCGCGACCTTTTCGCATTCGCGACGTCCGCCCGAGCCGAGGTTCGGCCACTCTGGCACTCTCGTGCGGGGGTCGTCACAAACTTTCGCGGCTAAGTGCCCTAAGCGCTCGCCCCCAAGTTCGGTGAAGCTGTAAAAGCCGCAGCGGCTCTGTTTTTGGATAGGGCCCTTAAGGCTAACAGTATAGTCAGTTCAAAAAAAAAAAAAAAACCGTTGGGCAGCTGCCCGCCGGACATAACACCCGTCTGGTCGGAGGATCCTCCCTTTGCAATAGTTCTTCTACAAAACCATCTCTATCTAATAGTAAATTGATGATTGATGTTAATGAAGAAATTAACAGAAACTATTTGAAGATGCCGCCTACAAATCTATTATCGTAAACTGGGAAGTTATATTATATGAATATTATTACAGAATAAATAACTATATTTTACGTAGATATAAATATATATGGATACATTTTTACTGAATGAATAAATAATGAAGACAAGTCTTTAGATATTTATCGATTTATCTTCCATTGATATTTTTAATCAGTCTTTTCTAATCTTTACGTACCTACGCATTTATACTGTTACTTTTTGTAATAAAAAATGCAACATTGAGTGTACTTTAATGTCAACGGTACTTTAATTCAAATTCCAACGCAAAAGTATCATGATGTCATGAAACTTGTTTAAATTAAATCAATGGTACAATAGTGAAAATATAATTGTATCAATATCATTTAATTCTAAGTAGCGCTCTTAGTCTTAGAACAATAGAGTGAAATTATAAAGAAATTATGAAGCAAGGTAGATTTTATGTCAACAATGCATGTGGGAATTGACTGCCGGGCTCAGATCTCTGTGCTGCGGGGATATGGAGATAACAATGTATGTAGATTGTAAATATAATCTTGTCAAAAATTCGTTATTTTTTTGATGTAGTAGCTAACAGGTGTGTAGTTTAACTGTTGTTAAGTGGACATTGCTGTCTATAATTCTTTAAAACTAAACTCAGAAATATCGGAGTCCTAACTGCAGAGGACAGTCATCAATCGCTTTTTATTCTCGAGCATTACATTCGAACGCTTCGTGTGCAACATAAAAAAAATATCGTGATTTTTATTTTTATTTTATAACTGTAGGTACTGTAATGTGTACTAGACTACTTTTCTTCTTTTTATTTAATAGCAATGTGTTTTTATCCATAATTCTGCCAATGTCACGTCAATAGAATATTTTTCAAATTCTTGTAATATTAAAGAGATATGTTAAGGTGGCGACTCCATGTTAATACTGTCTAGGGAATTCTGTGGCAACTTAAAATGCATGTTTCCAGTTATTATTTAAAATCCACTTCACTTCTGCACAGTACCCAATTTACATCACATAAAATGCCTCCAATATGAAACACCAATATATAGCACAAATAACACAAGTTTATGAAAAAAAAATCATTACATGACACATCAAGATCTCACCAAAAACTCCTTACTACACTTTACTAAGATAAATAACAAATAATCCAAGAAGATCAAACAGTCACAACTTGGAGTACATTTCAAGATCACTTGAAAGTAACAATAACTTTATTAAAATAAATGTGACATATTAAAAGTTGTCCTAAAATCTTTCGACTTTCACTCGTTCACATAACATTTTTTTAAATAAAATAAAATCTGTTGGTGTTCAAAGTCAGAGTCGGAAGGCAGAAACTGTTGTTTTTTTGTAACAGTAAACAAAATTACGACCGTTTTAACTAAATGACACACTCCACATAAACGTTTATCGTTTCAAAATGACTGAACCTTACGGTGATACGTATTTTTATGTTCTGATTACTTTTTGTACCTTTATTCAAAACTAGCATTCGTCCATGGCTTCGTCCACATCGTAAAAGGCAGCAGGAATGAAAATGATTTATAAGAATAGAACTCATAACGTTCCAACTTTTTTAAATATTCTTTACACGTTTGGCGTTTGGCAATTATCTCACCTAATGTTTAGTGATTTTCAAGTGCAGCTGCCAATCCACAACTTGAGAGTGGTAGCATTAGAAAATGCCCTACATCCATGCTGTGGTTTCATCACCATGTTTTCCCTCACCGAAAACTCAAGCTCATTGTAAGGATTCGAAGTCACGTTGATCGAAGCGGTATCAGTACACGCTACCACTGCGATTGTGCGGATAAATATTTTACGTAACTTTTGTTATAGAGTGTTTATTTTATTATTTTCATTTTAAGACGATAAACTATATTCTACATTTTGGTTTATCATTTAAAGACTGTTTACAAAAATATTTTGATCCGGGAAATCATATTAGTAGTGATAGAAGGAGTCTGTCTATCCGAATCCCCAGACAGGAGTCCACAGACTCGCTCTCGTCTAACTTCAGACTTCAACGTCATCAAATGGGTGGTAGCAGCTACAATAAACTAGTAAATTTCTTGAATTGAGTTCTGTGTGGTCTTGGGGAATGTAACTAAACTAGGTAGCGTTACAATATCGATTGAGAATTAATCACTAATTTTTTTTGTAATTATTATTTTTATAATTCCTAAAAGTAATATTGATAATTATTATAGCCTATTATTTGAGCAATGACATAAGTCTCCCATGCACAAAATTTCATAAGGATCGATCAAATTAAACCGGGACATACAAACAGACAATGTTTTTAAAAATATGATGTCCATCAAGAAATTTGTAAAAAAATTACAGGTACTGAGAGCACTAAAGATTTATTAATATAGATGGGTTAATATGTACTTCTCAGCAATTAACAAGAAAAGGTTGAAGGTTGTTTTTATAGAAGGTAGATTTCGTTGTTACCTAAATGTGCATTTACATTATATTTCATAAATAATATATAAGCAAAAGTGCAAGTAACAAACAAAAGATATGCATTAGCTAGTTACACATTACTATTTCGTTTTTGTATTCGATTACGACACTGTTGTAATGAGATACAATGTTCTTTGAATCGATTACCGCTCCGTAGTTTTACCTTAGAAAATTGGTCATTATACTCGACCGTACAAAATTAGGTGGCAATGACCTCACAAGCTTGAACAGCACTTATAGATGGGGTAAATTATAAAATCTTATTATCTCCCGACATGTTATTACCATTAGGATTTATGTTGTTATGTGGATATCTGTGTGGAAACTTAAGCTTCATTGTTAGTGTTGGTGTAGGTTTTAATTAAAATTGTCTATGTATCTTTAAGTAATTTTAGAAAGAGAGTATGGCAGAGATGATGGTATTGTCTTTACAGTTTTTTTATTTATTACATAAACTTCATACTGAAACGGCAAAGAATTTCTTGAAATATTACATTAAGAGTCCCGATATATAAAATATTTCAAAGCACAAGCGATTTTGTATGGTCGGCATTATGGTATTACAAAATCAAAATCAACCACTGACGCTGGTGCAACGCTGTGAAATCATATATTTAGGGCTTGGAAGGAATCGCAGGATACAATCAGTGTGTTCTGTGATCTCTCAAAGGCCTTTGACTGCGTTGACTACAGTACGCTTATACTTAAGCTGAAACACTATGGTGTGTGTGAAACTTCTCTCGACCTGCTAATTTCTTATTTAACAGAACGCTGTCAGAAAATAAGTGTAAATGGAGCAACCTCTTCGGGATTATAGGTTAGAATCGGCGTCCTTCAGGGCTCGATTTTGGGACCATTTTTGTTTCTCGTCTATATAAACGATCTACCGCTCGTGGTTGAAAACGGTGCTGGGATGGTTCTTTTTGCAGGCGACACTTCACTCATATTCAAAGTGAAAAGAATAGATTCGGAGCTTAGGCAATTAAACAACACCTTAGTTAAAATCTCTGAATGGTTTGCTTTAAATAATTTACTACTAAATTCAAAAAAAACCAAGTGTATGAGATTTGCCTTGCACAATGTTCGGCGTGTTGATATTAGTTTCAAGATAGAAGGGAAATTAGTAGGCTTAGTTGATAGTACTATATTCATGGGTATTGCGCTTGATTCGAAATTACAGTGGGGTCCGCATATTAAAACTTTGGCGGGTAGATTAAATTATGCTGCATTCGCAGTACGTAAGATTCACCAGTTAACAGATATTGTCACTGCGAGGTTAGTCTACTTCGTTTACTTCCATAGCTCAATGTCTTACGGTATTTTGCTTTGGGGTTCAGCAGCTGAGATAGATACTATATTCATATTATAAAAGCGGGCAATTCGAGCAATATACAGCATGAAACCTTGCGAATCACTAAACAACAATTTCCGGGAATACGGTATATAAACTTTGCCCTCCCAATATATCCTTGATAATTTAATATATACTCGCAAAAACTTAATCAAGCTAGACTTTATCAAAGATCAGCACAATGTTAATACTAGAAATAGAGATAAATTAGTGGTACCGTGTTTTAGACATAGTAAGACTAATAAATTTTTTTTAGGTAATAGTGTTAAGTTCTTGAATAAGATTCTGAAGCATATTATTACTGATTTGCCAGACAACAAGTTCAAGGTCCATGTCAAGCGGGTTTTCCTGTCAAAAGGTTATTTATTATACGGTGGATCATTATGTGAATGATAGTTATGTCTGGAAGTGACTCCCTCTCTATGTATTCACAAAATTAATATTATTGTACCTGTTATATTAAAACTTGTACAGTTGAAAAAAAGATAAACCCGATCGAGTTTCTTACCGGTTCTTCTCGATGTCTGGGATATTTTCCGAACCGGCAGTAGTGTTTTGATGTTGAGAAGTGCCTTTTTAGGGTCTAAATTGAATAAAGGTTATTTTGATTTTGATAAAATATTTGAATTAAAACGTTTAAGGGTTTGGCGTATATTGCAATGAAATAAAAATAAGTGTATCTATTTTGTAGGATGTGTAATAAATACCTATATGATATCGTAGAAACAATAGCGGTCCGTGTACACTGTACAGAGCGCAGCTTCAATGGAGGGGAATGCTTGCTAACGGGAGAAGATGGCAAAGATTTACTTACACTGATCTGATCGATTTACAGTCGCAGTGCCAATGTTCCTGCTGTTATTTCTTATAATATATTTGCGTAGTATGGGCATATCATGAGGGAAAGTCGTATACCTAGAAGAGTGTTAATAATTCTGCCCCAGGTCATGGTTTAAATGCCAATTTTACTTACATTTTTGTAACTTAAGGAAGCCAAAGGGTTAATTATAAATGTGGAAGTATACAGAAGTAGAGGAAGCCCGAAGGAGGTATGAATGGATTGTGTGAGGAATGGCATGTGCTTAAAAGGTGTGGAATACTGAGATGGCAGAGTTGACAGAGTAGAGTGGAAGAGGAAACCATGTTGACCTGACACTTCTTAAGTGGTATATGGGGTAATAAGAGCGCTTGTTTATTTATCTACATTAATAAAATGATTGAGGTATGGCTGTGGTGCTTCACGCAAAAACTACTGGATAGATTTTGATCGTTTAAAAAAAAAAATTAGTTAATGAACAAAAATTCAGTAGTTAACGCGTGCGAATCCGCAAGCACAGCGAGCTGTTAATATAATTAAAGGGAATTTGTGATTACAGTGTAAGGTATAATAATCCGTAGATAATTTATAGTAGCTGACAAATAGGAAGCAGAGAAATTTTATTTGAGTTATTAAAAAACAATATTTATGTTCTAATAAAATTAAAATATAATTAAAGTTTGTTCATAGGTCTTCGAAGGTATATATTTACGATGTTGTTAAACACAGGCCCAAGTAGAAATTTACTCGAACTCTCTTGGTTTAATTGTGATATACAATACAATAAAAAATTTCCTAATTATCCATTATTAGTTTATAATAATACAGTTGCAATTATATAATATAGTTATACAATATACAGTCTCGGTATAATATAGTCTTAGGTGAACTGTCATGAATATTAATTATTTTTTTATTTTATAGGCTGGACATAGCTTTTAAATAATATAATTTATATCGGTTTTTTACCCGGTTGCCCAGAAGGAGGCTAATGTTTTTATAGTACAGATAACATCAGTTTAGATCTTATGATCAAGAGAAATGCTTTCTCTTAAATTAATATCAAATTGCGGTACGTCGCGTGTGTATCTGATTCAATTTACGTTAAATTTTATAGTTGTAACAGTTAACGATTCACATATCTGACCCAAATTAAATATTTTAGTTCACCAGATGCATATACGTGGTAATTTTGTGTTTATACATGATGAAATAAAGGTGTTAGTCGTGAGTTACAGATTCTTATTGAATGTAAATTTTATCGGAAAGAATTAATTAAAAATGGGAATTATATTTTTTTTATCGTAGCATGACAAAGTGACTGCACTGTGTCTGATAGTAAGGACAGGATAAACAAAAACGACTAGTACAGAGGGTTCGGATTTCTCGTCAAATCTCGTTACTGTCAAGCCTTTACTGGATATACACTGACGTCACTGCAACGTGACAAACCATAATTTATTTTTATTTTTATAATCCTTAGCCCCGGAGCCTCTGACGGCTTTTACAGCTTCACCGGACTTGGGTAAACCAACAAAGAGTCGTCGCGTGGTCGCGACTCAACTGGACGTAGGGACGATTCGATACCGTCCTTTGATCGATACCAAGTATATTGAGGTATCCGATCAAAGTATCGATACCTCATTCGATACCACTTCAAAGGTTCGATAATTGTGAGTACTCAAATCATTTTTTAATAATGGATCAAAGTAGCTTTTTGTTATTACAAGGAAGATTTTGCGCGAATGACCTTTTTTTTGACGTATGACGTATTTATTGCGAAGAACTGAGGCGAAT
Source organism: Saturnia japonica (assembly GCA_033032175.1). Lineage (NCBI taxonomy): Eukaryota > Metazoa > Arthropoda > Insecta > Lepidoptera > Saturniidae > Saturnia > Saturnia japonica. Next base: position 5,888,737 of record CM065317.1, read on the forward strand.
GGCCTTATCTGTTTTTTTAGCTATATTCTTGTACAGGACGAGGGCGATATCGTGACCCCAATTGATTCGATTTGATACAAGTACTCAGTATCGAATGAAGAGGTTCGATACCATTTGAGTACTCAGTATTATAGAATCGTCCCTAGATACAAGTCCCTACCGCTTGTTTACTACACATAAGCATGCCACTATGGCTGGCGGGTTTTACAACTGGTGTATGGTGGTCGCGATCCTGTTGGAGACAATTTTCATGCCTAGCAAAAAACTTATATTGCTTAAATTGACTTTCAAATAGTTGATTAAATATTAAAATATGTGTATATCTGACTATCTAGTGTCTTTTTACATTGGCCTGTTAAATCTTACGCTTATCTCATGAAAATAGAGTAATACAATAGTCCTAATTATTATCTATACTCACGTACAGAGTATTTATCTACACGTGTAAATTACGTGTGAAATTTACAATAACGACGCGAAGCTTCGCGTTCGAGCAATACAAAAAATGTACGTAAGCGAATTAAAAAAAAACTCACAATTTATAAATATCATTAATGATTACTATATATACAATAACAACTTATGCAATACCATACTGTAAATAGTATATTAATATATTTTCTGAATTTAAACGGGGAAATACCTGTTCGCGCTAAATTTTTGCTTGATCAACAAAAAATAGAAGGCTATCTTGTATATTAAAAAATATTCGTGTGCGTCTGTTAGTGACCGATCATGGCTATGGTAGGATCCGAGAAGTGGTGCTGTGGTCGAGTCATTAACTACCTCAAAGGGTAGAACAACGTTTTCCAGCCCAGCTAGTTTCCTTTAATAATTTGCGAAATAAAAAGAAGGTTAAAAACAACCCATGAAAAATATTTAAAAAAAGCAGCTATTTTAAATATCTTAACCCTATTTTACCGTGTTTCGTAATAGTACCCAGGGTACTTACTATATGGATATCAGTTGATCCGAATCGTGTATTCGAATGCTATGTGTTGATGTTTTTGTTTTTTTTTTTGACCAATAATTGACTAGACAGATTATACAAGATTTTTTTTTTTTTTTTTTAACTGACTACACTTTTAGCCTTAGGGGCCCTATCGTAAAACAGAGCCGCTGCGGCTTTTACAGCTTCACCGGAAATTATACAAGATGCGGTTCGATGCGGTTATATATAAGGACCTTCGTTAACAATGGTACTTTTTACAGTTTACGCATCTTATTAAAGAGCGAATGATGGTCTCAAACCATGATTCTTTTATACCTAATTAGGATTGAAATAAAACATTTTTGGGAATGATAAATTAATACAACAATTGCTAAGTGACTTTTAATTTCACTATCAAATATTTTTATTACAACTTAAACGTTATTTACGTTCTCAATCTGTAACGTAAGAAAATAGCATCCATTCTTAAAGATAAATGATTTAATTGTGTTCAAAGCGGTTGTTATCTAAGTGGGATATCTGAAATCTCTCAATAGGAACGGATACGTAACGGTACCCCCCATAAGAATTTACTATTAAGTTGGTTCTGCGAATGTTTATCAAGGACATGCCTAATGATTTAATTATGCAATTATCTATAAGTATTTCAATTTTGGAAAGTTAGTTATTAATATTTTTCTGTTCTTTTTTTTTTTTTTTGACTGACTTTAAAAAGGGAGGAGGTTCTCAATTCGAATGTATTTTTTTTATGGATGTTGAGACATAACTTCTTTATTTATCAACCAATTTAGATTTAGATTTTGCTATCGAAGCACAAGTCAGCTTAAAATCGAATGCACAATTTATATCGATCAACAAGAAAACGAGATAATAGTTATAACATTTCTTTTGACTTCATCGTAGTTGAGTAAAAAATATACCTACTACGTCTATACAGACAACCATAAAGCTATTCAATAGGTAATAATTATTATAACATTAAAAGTAAGTTATCCCTACACGCCATCAGTCGTTAATTTCTGACGCAATTGGCTTTCATATCCGCCGCAGTAACCGCGAATGTTGACCGCAGCTCTTGATCAATATTACTTGATTGACTCTAGTGGAATCTAGGCAGACTAGTTCAGGGTCGTTGTTAGAGAAAAGCAGGGTTTATTTATTTAGGAACAATAAGTTTACAAAACCTTTTAGCCCACTAGGTAAGTAATAATCTTTAAAATTACGAGATATATTAAATTGCATGACTATTCAAATTAATAAAAATAGTGATAGATTTTGTAAAGTTTTACGCCGACTAACTGGTATCAAAAACAATTGAAGTACTTTTCAAGTAATCGGAAATGTTTCTACACTAACTAGCGCTAACTAACTAGCGTGAAAAAAAGAAAAAAAAAGGTCCCTCACAGAACCTATGTACCTGTGTGGTGTGCACGTGTGTATGTTCATACGTGTGTAGTGTTGTATCTTGTATTATGCACGCCGCGTCTGCTCGAATTTATACTTCTTTGAATAGTGACCATAGAGTAAAGTAATACAATAGTGACACTCGATGTTTTCCGTCACATAGCCTCGAGTGAATATAGTCATCTTCACAGAGTACTTTTGTAGATAGGAGGTCATCTTAACCACAATATAACAATAGGTTTAGCAGGCATCTTCCTGGTGTAGATTTCTTGTTACAATTGTGGTTACAATATGCGCGCGCATCTTTAAAATTTACTCTCATTTCATTACACGTCTAAAAAATACAACTAAAAAACAGATTAACTATTACTGCATTTAAATAAACCTGTAAACGAAATAACAGAAGTACCTATTCTTAAATAATTATTACTAGTTTGCCCCAACGCGCGCCATGGACACTTCTGTCCTTCGCGCACTAGTCATTATCTCGACCACAACCTATCCCGTATTTTTCCTGAAAATGATTTCAAGGGTCATAAATAACAAAACAAAATAAAAATTACGCATATTCATGATTCGAATCGTTAGTTACGGTCTTAAAAGAATAGTTCTTAAAAAAAAACAATAAAAAGAGCAATTCCGGTTTTTGCCAAAAAAATCCAATGTAGTACTTTTAAAATTTTACTCTCTTTAAAAATCTTATTCAGACTGTTACTAACGTTTTAAAACAAAGAATTAGCAATATTGGTCTCGTCGTTTTCAAGTGATGCGCTTACCAACTAAAAGTATTTCATTTTTATTTATATAGAAGATTAAATGTAAAATATTATACAACTCCACTATTATGGTACATACACAATATATAAGTAAATAAGTACATCGCAAAAATATTTAAATTAAATTAAATCTTATCTCTTTACAATGTTACTCTCCAAAAGAGTGTTAGATAAATTAATTGTATTTTTTTACAAGAAACCCATTTATTATTTTTGAAAAACATGAGAGTTTAATAACTAACGCGCCTCAATACAAGCCTGTACTATGTTATACCTTCCTATTACACGCTATAAAATTAGAGCTGGAGGCATTAACTCACTGATTCCAGATTTTCCCATGGAAATCTCGTTTCTCAGAGAACTTATTACTACAACCTGCACTCATTTTATGTTTACCTGCATAATTAAATAATAAACTATTTGATTGGTTATTTCCGTAACAAAATTTACAACGGATACGTTCATGTTAATGAACATGGTTAGTCACCTGCTTCTTGAACTTAATCAAGTTTGTATGATATAATTAAAATTAATTGATTTAAGATAATACAGTTTCGTTTTCTTCATGAAAGACATTTCATTTAATAAAAACTATATGCGTAATGTGTATACATATCGACACCCAATATAATAAGCATCATAACTTTAATTAAGTATAATAAAACACAAGTATACGCTAAGGTTGTTACCTTATAACATACCATCACGCCTATATTCCTCGAAGGGTTAGGCACTAATGTACACCCATACATCGCTGGGTATGTTTTAGGTTCCATGTAATAGGGGGCGAGCCTATTGCCATTAATCGGGCTCAAAGCCAAACTTCGATCTGCTGCTCAGAATTTCATAGAAACACCCAATAACACTTTGCTCGACCTGGGAGTCGAACCCGGGACCTCGAGCATAGCAGTCGCGCTTAGGACCACTAGGCTAATGAGATAATAATAAAATATAAAAACTAAGCTAATATAGAAAAAACCTTTATATTTGAGTTTTACAACCTTATCTGAACGACAAATGATGGCGTTCTTTAGGGAGGCCTATGTCCATTAGTAGACGTCTTTTGGCCGAATGGTTGGATCTCTACGACTTTAAATTGACAAAATTATCATTTTAAATAAAAATATAAAGGTCATGTATAATAACATCGTTAGTTATTGAATTAATTAGTTAAATTTCACAAATATTGACTCGAGTTTGGTTTAAAGATATGTTATCTTCCAATTTTAATCAAGATTTAGCATCTTGAAATCAAAAATCATGAAGATGATGAAAAAACGGATCTTCTGAAAACTATAGCTAAATGAGTTACAATGCTATTGATATTGGGTGCCTATCGATTTACCTACCTACGTATACGTATATTAAAATTAATGTTTGTTTCCCCCCCTTTATACGTACCAATAATCCGATTGCGATGAATGATGCGTATTTTATTATACATAATTCTATATCAATTATATTGTAATCTACAGGGTACGCCAAAATGTGGCGCGCAGTACTGCTATTATGCCTGGTGATGGCGAGTCCTGGGCAGCAGATCAGAGCTAATAGGGTCGTAAATGTCTCCACAAAGTGCGACAAGGGATCCATAGCTGTACACCTCGAGATGGAACAACCTTTTAAAGGGCTCGTCTTCAGTAAGGACTTCTCGAGAGAGTGTCGTTCACAAGGTACCAAATTAAATATCTAAATCAGGACTTATCGTCTAAGAGTATCTATTATACTTATATAGTTATATAAATCCAAAAATAAACATAATACAACAGTTTTTTTAAAAACGAAATCTATAAAATAAAAAATTAAGCTAAAACAAAGAAGATAAAAAAAATTAAAACCCCCTTATAAGTAAGAACCGACAAAGCCGGCTGAGAATGTTCAATGTTGTTAATCTGATAATGGTGATTTAATGGTAACATAATTTATTGAATAATAGCTAAGAACACTCACGATCAAATTCCCATTCAAATATTCAAATAAATAAAAACCCAAATTTAAATCGGTTTAGCCGCTTAGAAGCTACGATGCCACAGACAGAGACACAGATAAACAGAAGTAGTAGTAGTAGTAGATTCTTAGGAGGTAAATTCCAAAAAGTGATTTCACAGAGGCAAAACTTCTACTGCAAATGAATTTTTATTAACATAATAAATTAATTGAGTACCAGCGCTCGCATTTCGCAATAAGTACTAGACAGATTTTGATCTTGTTTTTTTGTTTTAATCCTTAGATACTCGGTCCTTATCAAAAAGAAAAATTATCGGGACATGCTCTTAAACAATAATTCTGTACATCACTCGAGCGGAGCCGCGGGCACAGCTAGTAAACAATAAAATAACAACGCCTGTCAAAATGTAATAGCAAATACATTGTAATATACAAAAATATAATTGACTAACGAATTAGCAAAATTAAGATAAGTAAATGCATAAGTAGGTATATTAAAATATGTAATTTATTGTAAACGTTTCAGGCAATTTACAAACAAAGGTTTCTATAAACCTTCCATCAAACGCATGTGGAGTGAGAACCTCTACGCTGAACACCACTATCGAAGAACCTGATGAGAACGATGATTTGTATTACAACGTAGAGCTCGTCGTACAGATGGACAAGCAGTTACAGCAGTCTTCTGACCAGGATTTATTAGTCAGGTAAAAGACTAATCAAACACAATTACAGGGTATATTAAGAGGAAATTTATCTACATAGTGATCTATTAGGACGTCCTACATTAAAAGCTAATAAAAATTAGAAAATAACTTGTTATTGAGAATAACTCGATTTCAAATTCATCCATAAACATGTTCACAGTTAAACGGCAAATCGACGGCACTATGCCACTTTTGGGCATAGTACAATACAAAAACAACGGCAACCACCGAAAGAAGAACAATCCATTGCTGGTCATCCTTGTCATGCTGGCCTACAAGTCTCTCCGCAGCTGCATAGGCACTAGAGTCACTCGTTGATTTTTAAACACGACGAACAAAAACAGATTCACTATGACAGGCTTATGCACACAATAGTAGAATAGAAATGAGTGGAATGAGTAGAGGTGGAACACAATGAGTAGAAATTCATTTATGCGTTGTGAATTTTGATCAATCTTCTGCGACGCTACGCTTATGTTCTAAAATCTTATATGACTTACTACTATAAAGACGAATACTGTTTGGATGACGTACTTAACTCGGCAATTACTGAAAGTAATTTTTTTAATATTTTAATTTACAGGTGTAAATTGCAACGCCGTGCAGTACGTATCAACAGCTCAGCACTGGAGTCAGTGATTAATAATAAACTACGCGAAATGGCTGGTCATGAAGTAAAAAAAACAAGGTATGAATACTTTTTATTTATTGTTACAAAATATCCCTGCCTGGTTAAGTAGGAAGCAGTATCCATTCTATATTTTATAATTTTAGAACCGGTCGAAACCGCCAAGGGTTCGCTAATCCAGCTGAAATGGAACAACGAGAAATGCTGATGGAAGCAGCTCGAGCTTGGATGGAACTCTCACCGGCTGTCGCTGCATCTGAGCCAGCTACTATTGAAGTGGGGCAGCCGACTCGTCTACTCATACAATGTACTTTGCCTGGTAAGTATGATATATTATTGAGATTTTTTTAATAGAACTGAGATTATTCACGATTATACAAATAGTTTTGGAAATCTACTTAATTTAATAAACTTCTTAAGACTGACTGATAGACAGCTGAAACCAATGAGATTAGAAATATAATGTTTTGCAATGCAAGTTGCAAATTTTGCTACTTTATATAACGTGCATATTAACCTAAAGTTCTCTTCAACCGATAAAAAAAGTTAATGATTTTACATTAATTCTATAAAACCTATATCGCATTACTTTACGTTTCTAACTACAGAATAAAGTATGCTAAATATAAATCTATATTAATACTATGAAGCTGAAGAGTTTGTTTGTTTGTTTGGTTAGGTACCGCGCTAATCTCAGGAACTACTGGTTTGAATGTAAAAAATATTTTTGTGTTGGATAGCCCGTTTATCTAGAAAGGCTAATAGGAAATACAGATGACTTATTGAGAAAGAGTATGAGTATAAGCAACTATAGCATTTCTTTAGAATATTTATTTACATCAACTAACTTTACTTTATATTTCAGTTGGTGTTGGTCTGCGTATAACTGATTGCATCGCTCATGATGGTTTAGGCGAAGCTTCCCAGAAACTTTTAGATGAAAGTGGCTGCCCTATTGATGAGACCATCTTTAGTAAACCATCTATCCATCGGCACACGCACAAAAGTACTGAAATCGACTTTTCTGAGTTAGAACCTGTCGACACACAAAGAAATATCGATGAAAAATTATCAAGATCAAATCCAGACCATATGTTTAAGAATATAATGACGTATCAGCATGCTATAACAACTTTTGCTGCATTCAAGTTTCCTGACAGAGCGAAACTTCATTTGACGTGTGGTGTAGAGCTTTGCAAAGGCCCGTGTCCATCTGTTGACTGTAGAGCTTTACAGAAGCCTCAACAGAGCAAAGATGGACTTTTAAGGAAGGCGCGATTAGATAGTGATGCAAAAGGTTTGGTAATTGATAGACTGGAAGTTTATAACAGCATTGAAGTCCATGCGCCTAACATAGAACTTGAAGATGAAGCTTCCATAAGAGGTAAGTGAGAAGACTTTTTGTTATTTAAATTCAAGTAAATTACTCAAGATATGCCGCAGAACGTACCTAATTTAGAATAACTTGCAATATTTATAATTTTAATAACTTTGCAGGCTCTAGAAGATTAGAATCAGAGGAAGAAGAATTCGTCAGAGGTTTTTCCCCTGGAGACAGAACTATTTGTCTCTCTCCAGGGAAAATGGCTCTTGCATTCTGCGTGTTAGGAGTTATATTTCTCTGTGCCATCGCCGTTGCTTTCATATCCTTGGTGCGAGCAAGAAGACGATTGGGTCGTGAACCTTTGCATACATCACTTTCTTTCTATACTGGAAGCAAGAGTATGTTCTCGTCGAGTGAAAGTTCAAGTTCTGGTCTCAGTGGAAGCAAATTGCTTCTGACTGACAGTCCATATTTTGATCACCATTCAACTTCCAGTCGTAACTGGCCATATCCAAGACCGTACTGATGATGTGTGTAAAAAATAAAAAATATGCATAATTTGAAAACCATAATAAACTCATTTTATTTCTCTGGTTAAGTTACTGAGAAGTTCAATGAAGAATAAATTAACCTATTTTGTAGCTAAAATAGGTGCTATGCAACGGTGCTATAATTTATCTGAATTTAAGAAATAAGCAGCCTTGCAGATCTCAATATGAGTGGATTAGGAACTTCATGTTGTGTAAAAAACTACTTAAGTCCTAACAATGCATTATAATATTCCATTGGCCAAATTATTTCCGATTTCGTTGTGTCGAAAGATTCAATTTTGATTAAAGATACATATGATACAAAAAACGAATGTGTAAATCAACAAAAAGGCAATTTTTAAATTAAAATACGATGAAGAAAGAATGTAAGCTATAATTATATATTTATAATGAGACTGTGCTTAAACGTACCTCCAAAGCTTGTCTTATTCTAGACTTCTTAGATATTAATATTCTATTTATTTTAGTTGTGTATTTAATAAGTGATTTGAGGAAGTGCTTTTGATGTAGACATGTAAAACAAAAGGTATTGGGTAGATATTAAATACCTATGAAAAATAGTACGAATATTGTGAATTCATAAATTACAGTTTGATTTTATTAATACAGATTAATAATTATTGTTTAAATAATTAATATTACTGGTTGAGTGTGCTGCCTGTCTATACTGTCTTTGTACTGTTTTTCTTAGAGTCATGTTAAGATAAATGCATATTAAATAATATATGATACCAATAACAAAAAGCCCAATTTAAAAAAAAAAATTATATCTGTTTGTTCCGGGTAATCTCCGAAACGGTTGGACCGATTTTGACGGAACTTTCACTGGTAGATAGCTGAATTTATAGGGAGTAACTTAGGCTAATTTATTTTAGAAAAAGAATTAGGATTTCTCACAAATAAAAAAAACTGATCTTGGTGAATCAATTCGGGCGCTTAAATGGCTTATGCTGAGTAAACCATAAGAGATATAGCAAATTAATATACTACATATTTATAGGCATTGAAAAGATCTACAAACAAGTTCGGGAAAGTATATATGTATCTATCTTCTAAGGAACACCCACAATAAGCATTTTTATAGCGGGAAGCGGGGGAGCAAGATTCGCGCGGGCTTTCTATAGTCCACGTGATCGAAGCCACGGGCACAGATAATTACATAATAAATTAATGTAATATAATAAATATATTATATTACTTGTTTCTAATAAGTTATTATTTGATTGATCATGTTGGGACTATGAGCAACATCCTCTACCAAAACGTTATTTAGATATCATCTACTATTTAATATTTTAATATAATATATTATATTATATTGTTTAACGATATAATGTGAAAAGTCATATCATTTTATTTAGATGTACGATGCAACCCTAGGTACATCAACTGAAATCTCAATTCTTTTGCTTAACCTGATGATTATATTTTTTTGGGTAATAATATTTACTATTTTTTATATTAAGTTATTATAATTTTATAGCTAAATATTTCAAATAATAATAAACAATATTTGAAGGGTAGAATTATATCATTAGGTACATTATAAGCTGTAACTATTTCATTAGCAGTTCCTCGAAATTGGTAGGTACCTACTTAATTTTAATTTAGGATTTAATTATATTATATTTTTATTGTAATATTATTATTAGAATAAACTATAGAGGTTTATTGCGAAATTTGAATACTTTCGAAGAAATTTCTTGTATAATAAATACATTTCAAGGTCGAAGAAGAACAAAAAATATCTTCAGCATCACTTTATTATAGATCCGTTTTATATTCATAATTTTATACTCTATTGTGATATGATTTAGTTATTAAATGAAGAATTTTATGAAACTATTGGCGATACTATATATACATACTTTTTGTCGTCGAAATCCGTGTTTATTTGAAAACGACTTAAAATTTCATTGGCAATATTTTTGTTACATAATATTTTTCCGAGAAAATGTAACCTGTAAAATACCTGTATTATTAAATTCTAAACATGTTCAATTTAAGGAATAAAATCATTTAGTCCGATTGGATTTAGGGATTTTATACTTTTTATAAATAATAATAAATTATTGAAAAGTCTTCTTGTTTTCTTTAATTATTAAAAGTATATTTAATAGCCTCATTAGCCTATTGGTCGTAAGCGTGACTGCTATGCTCGAGGTTCTGGTTTCGATTCCCAGGTCGAGCAAACTGTTATTGGGGTTTTCTTTGAAATGAGTAGCACCTCAGAGTTTGGCTTTGCGCCCGATTAATGCTAATAGGCTCGCCACCTTGTTCATGTATTGGCGACAGTCAAAATTTAAAAGGCTTTCCAAATATTTCAACATTTATTATCACATTCTCTTACATCACTGTTCAGTTATTTACACTTGCGTCGTTGCCTGAAATACTTAACGTGTCCTTTGTCCGGTCGTGGTTTGTTCGCTTGTTCATTCATTGACCGCCATTTTTGATCGCACTGAGTACTTTTGTTTATTAAACAATAATAAAGGAGAAGTTGATCGTTCTCTTACGTTGCAGCGGAAGTGGCTCAAAATACAAACCGGAAACAGATATTTTAGAATTATAAAAAAAAGTTATAAATCTTTAAATATTTCGAAATTGTAGAAACTACGATTTATTAATTATCACGCTATTTCTAATTTTTTTCAATCGATAATAATTATATACCATAGTTATATTAAAACCAAAACAACGACTTTTAACATACCAACAATAACATCGAAACTCAGTACATATCATTAATATACATAATTATATATGTATTTATTTAAATACCCCTACCCTAACACATGGGATTTAAAAACATACCCGGCAAATTGTAAGTGTATAATATTACACCTCTGCTTAACTTTTCGGGGAATACAGGCCTACAGATGTGAAGGTATGTTATATTATGTGCCCCATAGTTTGTTCCGTGGTTTCACAAGCGTTAAACTTATCCGACCAACTCTCTACCGCGCTCCGTACCACAGCCGGCGCGGCGCGGCACGGCGCGGCGTAACTTAGCCTAAAGACTTTAGCCGCGCCGCCACCAACGCACCTGTGTAGGCTATTGTCACTGTTGCCAACTTTATTATAACGAACCCATTATGGTGTCGTAACCCTACAGAAGACCACCAAATTAGGCGATCCCTCAAACCACCACAAAACCATTAACATATTATGCCAGACAGACACTTACAATATTATTTGGAAATAAAACAACAATTATTTTAATTTATATTATAAAAATATAGTTTATTTTTGTTATTTCAATATAAATTCTTGAAGACAATAATCTTAACAGATAATAAAGAATCAGCTTCGGAAGAATCGGCTTTTTCTACAATTCCTATTAATGAAGAATAAATTTCCTTTGTTCCAATTTTTTGTAATACGATCATATACTACGCTATTTGCCTGTTTGGTATTAGGTAAGCACCTAGTTATTGTTACATTTTCATTCGCATTTTAAACCAACCCGGACTGTGAGAATTGAAGATAACAGATCAACTTCATTCGGTTTCTGTTTTGTCTTGACAACATTCATCGTGCTAAATAATCGCTTTACGTCTTAGCAGCGTTTTCTAAGTCCGGTGAAGCTGTAAAAGCCGCAGCGGCTCTGTTTTTAGATAGGGCCCCTAAGGCTAACAGTGTAGTCAGTTCAAAAAAAAAAAACATATCAGCGTTAGAATGATGTAAAAGTATTAAAGTTATAGTAAATCTTAAAATCTGTTTTCTCCAGCCATGTCTTTGAAATTCTGTAACTCGTACAAAAATTCCTTTGTATTTTGAGTTACAAATGTCTAACAAAAATATACCAAACACAAACATTTTCAGTTCAAATCACGCTTGAGCCAGGATACATACATATAAAATATTTAATCAAAATTATTCAAGAAATATATAAATTGTTTTCGGGGAATCCCTGAAAACCACCACCTTAGTTCTGTGTTGCCTACACATCAAAAAAATATACACTTGTAACGTAAATGTTAGAATTCTTTACTTTATATATGAATATCGTTCTAGTGATTAAATGTCGTACCTTACCACTAACTGAATTTGTCCGATAATCCTCAAGACTAAACCACGAGATCTAATGAAAAATCCACTGAGTTGGCAACTCTGATTGTTGTTCTCACCAGGTTCTCACTGGATATTTGTCTATGGTTCTCACTTCCTTTAATTTCCTCATGGTTTGTATATCGGGGTTCGCGGCTGAGTGCCCTAAGCGCTCGCCCCCAAGTCCGGTGAAGCTGTAAAAGCCGCAGCGGCTCTGTTTTAGGATAGGAACAGTGTAGTCAGTTATATAAAAAAACAAAAATATATATCGGGGTTTTTTTTCAAAATTTTGTGGAAGTTTTCGTTCTATGCGAAATTTTGGCTATCTGAAATTCATGGGGAAAAGTTCGCGGAATTGAATATCAAGTGAAGGGAATATTTGCGTTTTTTAAACATACATATTACCTTACTCGCTAGTTAAAATATTATGATGACTATGTGGAATTGTTTGAGTTGACTTCTCGGATTGGAATAGCAATATCGTTCCAGTAGATGTTGATACGTTACTAGAAAGTAGAGGTGAGTTATACCTGGTAAACTACTAGCTCCTGCACCAGAGAAATAATTCCATAAACCTGTTGCAAAATAACACCTTGTTACATGATACTAACTCTTTCTATTACTTTAATATCAAAGAGTTTGTTCCGAGTCATATTTCTTTGTATTTCTCTCTAACAAAGTAAAGAAGATCCTTAGGCTTGAATACAGCAGAGTATTTTCCAAAGTGAAACTGTTTCATTTTATGTCACCAGTATGCCAGACCGGCGTGATAGCAGCGATTGCCGATGCATTTAGTCGTCGCACCGTTGTTTTTGGATTGTATTGTGCTTACCATCAGAACCTTACTGTAAATGTGCCTAGCTATTGTTAAAAAAAATGGAACAGATACGTAGTGTTTAGTAACAGCTTTATAAGTTTACAGATAAGAGTTACAAGTAATAATCTGTTATTTTTAACTGTTCTGATAAGAAATTTGTGAGTGATTTCGTAAAAAAAATATGTGATTGTCTGTTGTGTGTAGAGATGTGACTTGAGTCCGATTTAACCACTTGATCAATTCAAGTTGTTGTACAGTTTTATTCGATAACCAATTCAATGTACGAGTCACTCGAGTTGTTAATTTCCCAACCAGTGATCTTGCGATTACTTTATTATAGTCACTTATTCTAAAACCAAAACAAACATATAAACTATCTATTTATATTTTATTGACGTTCAAACAAACAAAATAAAAGAAAACACAACGAATTAACCTTAATTAACATAACTAATCAGACAATATTTATGTGACTAACTTCAATGAAGAAGAAGTGGAGACGGAGGTATTGAGTATAATAAATACTTTTTTTTAATAAATATTTTTGAAGTGAGACTTCTTTGCGCTCATAAGGGTAAAATTATTACGGATGCAACGCGTCACGAAAATGTGAAACGTTTTGAGAGAGAGAGGGAGAGAGCGATTGAGACCGATTGAGAGAGAGTGAAAAAGAGCGAACGTAGCATTAAGCACATAGCCATGGAGACAATGTGTAAATAGTGAGTTAAATTTATAAATAAACATTTTGTGATAAATTTGTAAATCGTCCTATACTAAGCATTTGTTCAGAGTAAGTAATATAGTTCTTATCTTTTTGTTAATTTTTTTTTTTCATGTTAATTCGTTTTATGTTAGGACGTTTTAATATTTACAAATAACATGTGGCATTTTAATTTACCACTCCTCATTTAAGAATTTAATATACTTAATATTGTAATGACAATTAAATTCATTAAATTCCTAAAATATCTTCCTTTTCCCTCCCTCTAAGTCTCGGAAATCTAAAGCTTTAGATTATTATAAATATAAACGAGATTTAAAAATTAGTTTGCCAATGAAGTTTCACTTTTGACCTGTGTACTTTGTACGCACGCACTTTTTATTTTTTAAATTAATATTTAACAATTTTAATACAGTGTAAACTCTTTATAACGTTATCCTTTATAACGATAAACTCTCTATAATGTTGAAGTGAGCCTAACTTGGTTGGTTTGCGTTAAAACCCACATATTGAAACACTCTTTATAGCGATACGCCATTCTCTATTACGAAGAAATGTGTTCATATTTTTAGACAGTAAATATTTGTTATCGGTATTATTGTTTATTATCAGGTAACAAAAGACTTTGAAGCTCCGAAACATCCGAGGTTGGTCTAGCTTTTGTTATCCTTAATTGCCTTGAACACGTGCAGTATGACGCATTGTTTTCTCGGAAGTGATGGTCTTCGACCAAGCATACTGGGTACCTATCGTATTATCAGTCGTAAACCTACTTTGAAACTGTTAACATGGCCAGTAAACGGAAAGCGATTAATGTTGATGAAAAAGTTTGATAGAAGAAGATATGAATAGAATACATAAAATAATACAAAACAAGTAAGTACTGGCATAGCAAAAAACGTCAGACAAAGTTATCAGACTATATGTGTAAACAATAATTTATAAGCATTTATTATCTATGACACATATATTAAAAATTCTTGTTAATTTGGTTGTCTTTTTGTTCACTCCATATAACGATAACTCTCTATAACGACAAAAAATGCTCAGTCCCTTGAGTTTCGTTATAAAGAGTTTACACTGTATCAATTTTCATAAATACACATATTTTTTTTTTTTTTTTGTTTCCATTTGGTTCATTTTCTGTTTGAAAAAAAAATGAGGAAAAGAGTTGCAAAACATATCATTTTGGGGAAAAAATAAATGAAAATGGACAAACTTTAGAAATTCAACCTATTGCCATTTGCCAGATTGCTTGACGTTTTTAGGCAGGATAAGACCCGTTTACGCCGCGTGCCGAGTCAAAGACAACATGCGGCATTGTAGCATGCCATAGTGCTTTAAGCTACAAAAATTGAAAATGACGCATGTTATGGCAAGGTTTGAAAGCCGTCCTTTCATCGATTCATCCCGATAAAAAATTAGAAAAATATAGCAATAAGTTCGAATATCGAACATAGCATCAGAGTGAGAGACAATAAATGATTATACTTATTTTCTAACGAAACAAAAATTTTAATAAGTTCTGGTGTATAATAATTTGACACTGGCAGATACACAAATAGCGGCTCGCCAAAGAAGAAATAAAAACCCACAATTTATTTATTGGGTTGCTAGGATTGAAAATAGAAGAAGAATGCAATGTAATTAAAAAATCATTAATTGCATAATTATTTCATTATTTCAGTATAATAGATGTAATTTGCAAAATATTTTAGTTATTTAATATTACTAAATACAATCTACTGATTACTATTTGATCTACATACAAAAAAACTAGCAACACTATTTAAGCACGAAGATGACATCATGTAGTCCTAGAATAAGTAATATTTTATAGATGTGCAAATATATCTTTGTACTATATGTAATATAAATCTGTTCATGGATATTCCATATTGTTTAAATTTCAAGGTACAATTATAATTGTAATAAATATTAAGTATTTAAATATTATATTCTCATATTATAAATTTAAACGTATCCACAAACGAATTTATCAATCTGTTTTATATTCTAAAAATAGTTATATTACACATAATATGAAATATATTTTCTATTTACGATCACACAGTATTAGTCCCAGAAAAAAGGTTCAATTTGTAAATCACTATTAAAATAAAAACTATTAATTTAATCTGTGTAAGCTATATTGAGGAAAATATGAAATTGCGGTAAATTTAAAGTGTATATTCATTATCAGTTAAATCTATGCCAAAGGGTAATACATAAACAATTTTGACATTAATTTATTGGACGAAGTAATTCTGTATCTTTGTCTTTTACTTTGACTATCTTTGTTTTATCTAATCTATGACATGGGCGGAACGAAGGTGGATGCTTTTGCGAACGGTCTTTCGCTTCGCTCGACGCCGTGTTCGTACTCGCACTCACGGATGATAAACCAAGTAAATCTACATGAATAGTGATTATTTATAGGTGCTAAATAGCAACTTTTACGGGCCATGTTAAAAACTGTTTTCTGAGTGTAAGTGCCGTGAGACTATATTTATTACAATCGACTGCGGTCTCCTTATCCAAAGTGTGATATTATCTATTGTGTGTATTGAGGAATTAATGTTTGACTGTGTTGAAATAGCATTCCCTTCCCTGGACGTATTTTAAAAGGTATGTATTACATTTAATCATGAACATGAAATATAGTATCTCTATTTAAAATAAAAGGTCTATTACATGGCGACTGCCGTTCGAAGTTTGCCCTTTGCTCTTATAAATTCACTAATTGAACTCCAACTCCAATATAATAATTTCAGTTGTTAATAAATAAAATTATACACCCAAGTATTATTACATTCGAGTCTTGGTATTTGGATGATTCCTTACTGCTATTGCCCTCAATTGGCCTTAATTAGTTGAATGCTTCCTTGTAACCTAACTTGTAATTTAGTAGCCCCTTCGGCCCCTAAACCTCGCTAATATGTATATAATAAGTATAATTTCATGGCTCAGTTCCATTCTTACCCAATGAGTATTTCACAAGTAAATATATTTTGTAGGTCAAGGGAAAAAAATCAATATGGGAAGGTTTTGATTGCCAATATGTAGACAATTTTTAAATTGCTTCTATAAAATAACATAGATAACTATAAATAATGCTGATGAGGTTATTGTAGAAAGAACTAGAATGTATTATATAAGGTGTCCTAATAAAACAATTATATTAACATTTTTATTATCAAAAACTTGTTGGTATAAGTATCTAGTTTTGTAATAAATATGATATAATGATGTTTTACATGACCTTTCTATAATAAGTCTTTTTTATTATAACTTGTTTTATAACTTTTTTTATACATAGGTACTAAAATATTTTATTTATTGTCAGACCCCACCCTTAGAACATTAGTCTAAGATATATTTATCAAGCATTATGTAGAAATTATTGCAATATAATGGACATTGAACATATAATATAAGTAAGTGGGTTGTGTGGGGGATCCAGACTTCATCTGATTCATTTTATTACTGTTTACATTTCTCCATATTTGTGATGTGAAGTTACAGGCCAAAACTAGTTTATCTTTGTACATTTTAGGACCCCCTTCTTTGTGAAAGCTCCAGTAATAAGTACCCCATGCACAAAAATGCCCCAGAAGTTACTTGTTGCTTATTTAAACTGAATCATACTAATAGTGAAGTGGTTATATTATTTACATTGTAAACAGGTGTAATCATTAGGCAAGTAATACTTTTATCAGAAATACATAGCTCTGTTATCACTAGTACTTAAATAAGTAGGACGAGTTTGAGGTAATAATTATGATTTGTGCTATGTGGGATTTGATATGATAGCTAAGTAAACTACATATTAATATAAAAAAATTAAAATTTTATTAGCACTTTGCATTCAATCACAATTTCACCTAATGTTAAACTGCTTTTTTAAAAATATCAAGCTATTTTTATAACTGGTTGAAAATTTGCTAGTAAATAGTCTCTGAAGTCTGTTTTTTAATTAGAGAATATTTGTTATGAGATATTTTAGGGTTGCCTAAGTATAATTTAAAAAACGGAACCCTTATAGTCTGTCTATCTAGCGGGCTGTGTGTCTGTCCGTCAGTATGTGTGTCAAGACACTTTTTCTCGATAACAACTTGGCTATAAAGTTTAAATTTATATTATATACTAGTGCTTATGGCCTCATGCTACTATAAAAAAAAATGCATTAAAGAGACACTTTATACTTCAAATAATTCTCACAAACCGATTATCAGAACCTATAGGGTACTTTCCGCAGACTTACAGGAAATTTGGCACTAAGAGAGGTCTTTTAACAGAGGCTTGGAATAAATTCAAAAGTAAGGAATTTATATTCCAGTGTGAAATTAAAATGTAACAAAATTGTATTAACTTTTTTTTTCTCTAACAGGATTTGAGGTATATAGTTGAAAATAATACAGAATACTAAGATCTATGCCCTCCTCAAACTGCTATAGAAAAATCAAGTTTCTAGCTTAATACAATAAAAAGATACAGTGGTTCAGTCCTTCATAAAAAAAGTCTAAAACTCTACTCAGTGACCGATTATCAAAACCTACAGTATAGTGATTTTTTCCTGAGTTGATTTTATGTTATTATTACTTGTTTTTCCTTATGTTTTGTTACAAAACATAGCCTTAAAATAAAAAAGACATGCTTTAAAAATCTACTTAACTATAAATTAACTGTACAGCTGTGGAACTATCTCCTAAGCAGTGTATTCTCTCCTTCCTACAATATGGGAACATTACTACAAAAAGAAACATTTGAACAGGTTGATATGATAAAATTGACTGGAGATTGTAGATCCCTTGGTGGTGGCAGATGTTGTTGGATTGCACTGGCTTACCATCAGGTACAGTGCCACCACTGTGCCATGATACAATAAAAAAATAAACCTTTTTTAGAAACCCAGAAAAAAATGCAAGTTTTTGAAACAATATACAAAACATAAATCTTTAGAAATCTCATAGGTCCCTATATTCATAATTTCCACATTTGGCGCATCTCTGTAATAATATAGCACCTGTAGTGTATCTTTTAACCATTATTTACTGTACTCTTAGCCTAAGAGTCATATGTGGTTCAATAAATTATCAATTTATGCCACAAGACTCAACATTAGCATTCATGAGTTCTTATCCAAGTTTCTCTTTTTCATTCCAGGTACTTAATATTTATTCATTGGTATACTTATGTTTTATGTATGAGAGATAATAAGGAATCTATTACTGCTTATCTATGTCATCCTCTAAGTGCAATAGGCTTGAATCTATAGGTTCTTGTGTTTCCATTTCCATGTATCTTTTAAACTTAGATATGAAACTACTATTGCATGACTATCTTAGTTACGTTGGTAGATTTTCATTGAATATTCCTCACTATCATAAATTTATTCTAATGAAGAAGGTTTTGAAATGTTGAATTTTCTTCTGAAATTTTGCAATATACTTTGCTGGTTCTCACATTGATACAAATTTATTCACTAATACCGATGTTTGTAGGTTTCCCTAGAAGAGGTTTCTATCTTCCATGCAGTATTCCAAATCAACTATTATTATTGAACTAGCTGTGCCCATGGATCTTGCATCCCAGCTCCCGGCTATTTTAAAGACAAAAATGCTTATTGTGGGTGTTCTTTAGAAGATTGATGTATACTCTCCCGGACTTTTTTGTAGGTATTTTTAATGCCTATTATTATGTAGTATATTAATTTGCTATATCTCTTATGGTTTACTCAGAATTAGCCATTTAAGCGTCCAAATTGATTCACCATGACCACTTTTTTTATTGGTGCAGAACCCTAGTTCTTTTTCTAAAATAAAAGTAGCCTAAGTTACTCCCTATACTATCAGCTATCTATCAGTGAAAGTCCCGTCAAAATCGGTTCAACCGTTTCGGAGATTACCCAGAACAAAAAACAAACAGACAGACAGACAGACAAAAATTTTAAAAATGGGCTTTTTGTTATAGATATTGTATATACTTTCATATGCATTTAGTAAAAAACTGTTATTTTGACATTACAACAGACACTTCAATGTTATTAATTGTATAGATCTAACTTGACTTTTTTATTGCTGCTTTAATCATAGCAGATTTTCTTAAATTAATACTTTGAATCTGGTCAATGTTAAATTTCATATCAGGATAGTGATTACTGTGATATCAAAATTACTGAAACTAACCACTCACTATTATTATCATATAAGTTATTTTGTTCTCAACAGTAATATCTGAAAATGATTATATTAAGATATTCATTTTATTCTATTGATGATTGGCCTGTTTTAAAATCAAACTGTGGCATTTGCCTCTTTATCTTTGTTAATTTCTTTTTTTTAATATTTATTATTAGTTGGCCTGATAGATGTTGTTCTGCCATTTCAGATAGTCAATAGTCAATAAATCGACCGTAGCGCCACCTATCCTGAATTTATTTTCCAACACCATAACAATCAAAACAACAGAAGTACACACATCCATCATTAGAATGGTGAGCGTTGTGATCTTGAGTTCATAAAAAAAAAAACAAATAGAAAAAAGTATTTTCAATTTTTTAACATTTTTGAACCTTATTTAGAATTTAATAACAATAAAAGAAACAATTAATTAGAAAAATCGGTATAACTTATCTCAAGTGATTTCCTTGCCAAGGAACAAACAGCATTTCATTTTTATTTATATAGATAAATAATGTAGTCTCTATTAATATTATTTTAAAAGTATAATATCTGTTATGATATAAATTACATAAATGAACTACGAAAAATTCTTGCAATGGTTTCTCAAAAAATTCTCGCATAATGTTCCTGTTGTCAGTCAAAAGTTACTGTGTCAGCTCTTCCAGACAGGGTGTAACACGCTTTACCTCCACAAGGTCGTTTCGTCACCAAATGGAAGCGGAATATTTATTACAATTTCTATTCCGGCGTCATTATAATGAGTCTGTGTGTATTTAGTAGAATTTATAGTCGATTTTGAACATCACTTTTTTCAAAACGTTTTTACGTTATTTTTAAAATATAATTATAATAACTGTTCTTTATAGAGGGATGTATTACACAGAGGTAGAAATTATGGCAGGCCAGCGGGGTGGGGTGTGCGTGGACTAGGGATATACGGCCCGACGGCGCCAGGAGTACGATCGATATTCCGGTTCGCAGTTCGCAGCTCATTCCGTTGAGCGAGTCGACCCGTGCTTGTTCCGTGGTCAGGTTCTTCCAGTTCCGTACCGTCATATGTGCGAACCTTGCTTTACAAAACCTCGAGTGTCGTGTCGTATTTACTCATTGGATTGACATTTGATGATGAGATAGTCAAAGATATCTACCGGTATGTGTTTTAAGGAATTGTTCTTACTGTGTAGGTCCTTTAGGACAGGTTTCTTGTATGTATCGGTGTATTTTACATGAATCAATAGTGTGATTCAACCATGACCGATGATGTCACAGTTTTTCATTTTAATTACTTAAATGGGGAATGCAGTTAAGTTGCTTTTACTTTTGCGTTTTTTTTTTAAATATAAAATTTCCATCGGATATTGACTTTATAAATTCTTATAATACAAATTGGAACCGCGTAAAAAAATCGTTGCTGCAAATTTGTATTCGAAAGCAGTTGGTTGGAAATTAAGGTGTTTATCAAATAAACAGCAATAAAAATAGATTACATATTTTATTTTATACTTAAATTTTTATGTTTTTTCTTGGGTCTGTAAAATCTTTTCGGTGTTTAAATCTGTATTTTGTTATGAATTTTTTATCCTAAAGGGAGTTTTTCTAATGACGTAGAATCGTCTAAATTGTTCCTGTAAACTCGTGACCCACATCTTCCTTGCTTACTAAAGACTATACCGTAAAGACTCCAGACAGTCCAGACTATACTCGCCGGGTGCGTTCCGAAATCCGTCGCTATTTGCAGAGCCGGTAGCGCCCCGCCCCCTGCTGTCATCGAGGTCAGATGCGCAGACGTACTGATGGACTGTCTGATAGTGGATCACATCAAAATTTGTTAATATTCTAATCAGTGTTTCTGACATCATTGGTTTCTGTTTTTCTTTTAATTTATTTTACAACTGGAATTCGCCGACTTAACCGAGCAGGAAGTACAGTTATGGGCGGTTTTGGGAACGTTGCCAGTTGTTTTTTTTGTTTTACTTATACGTTTTATATTTAAGCAATAGTTTTGTAGATTTTCGTAATAATGCCGAATATAATATAGCAAATAATCTACAAGGTTAAAATGTTTAAGTGATAATGTTACGTTTCGGATCTTCGTATGATATCATTCGTTAGTTTCATTGCGCAGGACTATGATGTCATTCTTTATATTGTGTACTTTTAGAACATTTTGTTGTTAGTTTTTTCTATTATATCTTAAATAAAGCTTTTTTAGAATTTACCTTCTCATGAGATAACAACTTAGCCACGCCCGTAACTTACATCAACAGAGAAAAAAAGTTTAGTTACCTATTGTGACTTCCAATGACTCGGACAATCGTGCACGCCATGATAATATGTCTCTGCCGACTGCCGAGGTTCCATCTGCTACTGATAAAAAATAGGTGGGCTCTGAGCTCATCGACTACCTATTCATATTCAGTCATCATTCAATTACACAGACACTTGAGCAGCTCGAATTGTACTCTGTTCATACCGGTCAGTCTTTGTTGATGTTTTATCTCTAAATGTGTGAGTTGTAAATATCAGTATTAAATGGACGGTGTGCTGTCGAAACGGGTTAATTTGTGTTTTACTTGGGGTAAATAAGAAGTGAATTTATTACGTAACATTCGTTAAGATAAACGTTGTGTTATCGTCTGTTGATTCCCTTATCTAACTATATTCATTGATTATAATTTTATTATCTAAAAATCATTTTCGGCTACTCGTCGTTAGGGTGAATTTCCAAGGAGTTAATTCCAATGCATTCGCAATAAATACGTGGATCACACGGTTTTGTGTAGGCGTAACGTTAATTAACCGTGTAAGAATTGATCTTAATTTTCAATACGTAGATAGATAGATAAATTTGTAATGAAGTTGTTTCAATAAAAAGTTATCTTCGTCTTTTCGATAATTGACTTCTTCACATTTGACCTCTACTTATACAAGACATCTCACTGGTTGATATATGAAAACAAAGGTCTATTATTACAATATAGTACGTAAAGTTGATCAACGTAAGCACCTATTGGGAGAAATCAAGTTTTTATTCGGTAATATAAAGTTATTTAAAAAATATAATATCGTAGAAATTGAATACAAGCTTTTTCGACTAAAAATTTATTTGTTACATAACATCACGAAATGTGATAAATAACACCGTAATAATTCTGTAGCAAATTTTTTGTGATAATAATATTGTTTCATTCATTCATTCATATTGTTATGTTTACAGGTAAGAACCATGGTACCGTGATACTCATGAGATGATGTGACAGAATATACGAGTAAGTGATAAGTTAGTTGTTGACTATGAAATGCATCATAAACTACTTATTATTTAGGTAAATATAATGTGCTGGTGCTAGTTAGTAGGACAGGACAGTTGTGTCGGACTGGATCGCGATTACCTACAAACATACTTACATACACCGGAGGGCCTACCTAAGTTGCCTTTCTATAATCCTTACTGTTAACGAAAACGAGAAACATGTAGTGAAATTTGCTCCTTTTCTACAATAATATGTAGCAATAATTCACTATTTATATAAGATATAATAATGAATTATACCATTATGAGATCTACTCATTACCGACATTAAAAGTATTGGTCACTCATGTTTTCATACATTTATTTTATACCCAAGAAGAAATATTTTAGCAAATTTCTCACAGAAAAATTAATTCAAGTTTTTTTTAATAGTACCATAGCTAGTCAAACTATTTACTGCTTATCGATTGACATAGTTAGCGTATAATAATAGATCAACAAAAAACCGATAGAATTCAGTCATTTGTGGTCGCAGTGTACAAGAATGTAAAACAAGGTAAAATTTTGTAGTTTTTTATTTAAAAAAATCATATCTTAGGTACTACCTAGGATATATTTTGTTTCGCATTTTTTTCTCAACGGCCATAAATTCTGCTATAAGCCATTTCAAGGTTATCCATTCATTACCGGACACCTGTATATAGCGATGGATTGTTGATCGGTGGTCGCCACTGTTTTAGGATTGTACCTAGTTGTTATATCTAGTATGTACGTTTTAAATTTCTGTTCCTTTTATAATAAACTCAAATAGACACGCTTTCTCGGGAATTGAACTGTACTTTTTATAGAAATCTATATTTAACGTTATGGCTACTACCGTACAGTAACTGTACGAGTGGACAATGGTGTTTATGGCTTATGTCGGTGGTTCATGGTGAACTTGTAAATTTTTTCCCCTTGAAAACTAAATAAAAATAATTGTCGAAGTGAAGCTTGCGTTAGGTTGAGACGGAAAATGCTCAAGACTCCACTTTATTGTAAGTCAGCGTTGAAGGATATTTAATATAGTTTTTATTAAGTATTTTATTTTGGCTCTGGTGATAACGAGTCGTGAAGAGGCATATCAGCAAGCCGGCATCATATCACCAACTGCTGATGAAGTCTGTGTGACCGACGATCTCCGTTATTTGTGGAATGTACTGTGTACTTCTTATTATTGTCGCTGTGCAATAATTTTTGCCGAGTTAGTATAAAAATAGTAGATTACACAACATGTGAAAAAAGAGCGAATTTAATTAGAGGGGCTGAGTTTGGATCCCGAGAGTAGCAAAGGACTCTACAGTACCATCAGGTTTAGTGTTATTTCATTACACGAAAGAGAAGATAGATATAATATAGAGTAATAAAGCGGGCTTGGAAAGATTGGAACCACCATACACATAGTGATAAACCCAATACTGATTTTGTTTTGGTTTTTCGCGCTTAGGAATCAGTCAGTGTAAGTAAATGCTGTAATGAAACGGGCTATCAAGAAAGAAAGGATAAAAAAAAGGAAGAACGAAATAAAGAAAGAGAGATAAACATGATAAATATCGCGACCACTATACACATAGTAATTAACCCGTTATTGATTATTATTTCAAGAAGTTTCATTTCTATGACGTCTATGTGCACTTTTTTATACATAATTTATTTAATTCGTGCTAAAAAGTTCTTATTCTCTTGTGAGTAAAAGAGTATTTTATTCACTGTTAACGATGACTCTTGACTCTGTTAACTCTTGAGTGAATAAAAACTTTTTCTTTGGAACAAGCACAAATTACGTATGTACTTACAAAAAAAATTGCGCTTGCAACACCGTACATGTCATAGAATTGAAACTTCTTAAAATGAACATCAGTTATGGGTTTATCATTATGTATATGGTGATTGCGATCCCTATTACCCTGCTTTATTACTGTATACTGTATAATATACATTGATTAATCCCTAAGCGCGACAAACAAGAAGAAAATCAGTAATGGGTTCATTACTAAGTGTATGGTGGTCATGATCCCTACCACCTACACACCATATATCCATCCATATACCTATCCATATACACCAACTGATCCTGGAATGCGACAACCCCAAAGAAAATGAGGTAATAAGTGTAACAATATGTGTATGGTGATCGCGATCTTTCTTCTCTCTCTCGTGTAATGAAATGTGCTTAAACTTAGCGCGTCCTTGAAATTTTATTCTCAATTCTCGTCCAATTGTCGAATCCTCGCCTAAGAAGTTTTCTCACAGTCAAAGGTACACAGTAAGTAGAGTACATAACTCGCGAAAGAAATATAACCTCTGTCCTAATATACCGCGCTCCGCTCAGGATTCTCCTCTAGAACCTTGTAACCTTATTTGTTATGTAATCTACTATTATTAATGAATTGTATTTGCTCATAAATCGATCGACGTTCTTCTCATTTTATGTTATTTTCTAATTAATTCTCTGAATGTCTTTATACAATTTTAGAATCTTATGTGTTGTCACAAGGCTAAAAGTATGCAACATAACATTTAAATTATTTATAATACATTTTTGGCATAGATAATTTATTTTGCCTCTGTATACTATTTTACGAGTTTGAAACAAAATCTATTTAAAATTTTACTCTTTCACTTCAAACGCTATGAACTCCAGAAATTATGACCGACTTCCGTTGCACCTTTCACGGTTGAGTGGAGAAGATGTTAATTGCCCTAACAGAAGGTGCTGCCAGTATTGCCATTGCTTATTATTGTTATTGACACGTTTAATGGAGTGTGTTGTTCTTTACAAATTATTTTCACAGTCCCGTTTATGTATAGTTTTTTTTATACTATTTCCAATACACTTTATTAATTTAAACTATAAAAATTAACTTATTTATTTACATAAGTTACGCTTTTAAATACTAAAGAGTAACTGATAAGTTATTTTATAAAATAAAAATTAATAAAGAATTTATAACATAATAAATCACTATTATGATTAATAGGGGAACTGAGAACAAAAAATTAAATTAATTCATTATATTAATAATTTAGATTTCAACGAGAGTTCAGTTATTAATGAAGTTATGAGCATAAAAATATAATTAAAAAAATTACCACAGTATTTGCCAGGATTTCATTTAGCATTAAGGTATAAAAAATTAAAAGTCTGCAACTTAAAATTCCGGTTGTAGAGTCCTGAGTCCCGCTCTATCGGGTTCAGTGACCTCAAATCCAGTCCATGTCTTGCACTCGCCGACTCACGTAACAGCCGCTTTCTGTACATATTACGTACGTACATAGTCTCTCACGTGTGTTGGAATTACGTATGCTTAGCCAATTTCCACATATCAATAATTATAGCAACAATATGTTTGAGTTCACCTCGTTTTTATTCGTTCTGCTCTCAAAAGAACCTATTGTTTTGCATAAAGTGTGATAATATGGGTCTCGTATTGATATAGTAAGCTATAGAATTCATCTATGCATTGCCCAAGTTCATCATAACTTTGCCCTGACTATAGAATGAGTAAATTTTGATTTTGGCATTTTTGTATTTATATATTAGGTACTGAAAAATTACCATTATATTTTACTCGTTATTTTATTATCACTATTTTATTTAGGGACTTTTGTCACTAAGGATATGCCAGTCCATTTTGTTACTAGTTGTGCCCCACAGTTTCACCCGCTTGGGGGCGAGCGCAGACGGCACTCGACCGTTGCCGTACATGCAAATAAGTAGCGATCTAACTAATTCCCTATCCGTAAAATTCGATCTAACTAACCGTGTGGTTATATATATATGTGTTCCTGTTTTCTGGGAAAAAGGAAGAAACATGCGCATATGCATTTGGTAATCTGGCAATTTGGTCTAAAGCTAACTTACTAAAAAAGAAGAAAAAGGTCCCTTACAGAACCTAAATTATACCTGTGTGGACCAACTCTCGACCGCGACGCCAACGCAACTATGTAGCCTTTAGTTCTCACTTCTCTTACTTGTCTACTGCTTGCCAGATTGTTTAATGCTCATGGTTATTGCTCTGTTCCTTAGGGTCGTAGCGTGAACTTATATAGACTTCTTCAATAAACAGGCTATAAATTAGAAAAATCGTTTTTCATATATGACTGATACTTTCAGAGATTAGCGTGCTTGAACAAACAATCTCTTGAAATTAATAAATTGTTTAGTTTATTACCACGGACTGATCACCACATGGCAACAAAACGCATTAAAGCGGACTGTGATGACGTCGTCGTAAAGGCAAGTGTCCGCAGCTGTGGCAAAGGGAGATAGATGTTTTTGCTAGTCAGTGACAGACAGTGTCAGTCAGTCAGACGACGCACAATTCAAGCCTGTAGGTCTACAAGCATGACATTTTGGTCAAAAGTTCCTAACGTAGGTAAGCAGTGAGCATCGAGAAAGTATTTTAGAAAACATATTCCTTAAAGTTTTAAATATTATTATCCGTATATTGTTGTCGACAAAAATCTCATCTGGCACACAGCTAGTATTTAATGAAATATTCTGCACTCTTCTTCAATTATGAACCCACATCGAAACTACCATTTCCTAAAACATTATCATTTTCATTGCTATAGAAAGGTACTGCCACAATTTAGGTCCTACTATTTTGTTTACAAAAATAATCAGTCAGAATATGCAATGATGCCTGAAAGGACAGTTTTCCATATTTTAGGATATAGAATTTTAATGTCCTGTAAAATTTATGTTGGTTTTTTTTTTGTACGTTTATAATTACTTGGAATTTGATATAATATGGCCTGTATGCAATGTTGTTACTAACTTGTGTCTGCGACACATAAGTGCAAACGGTGATGTTGAAACTTGAATTACTTGGTTGCGTTTTACTTAACATGAATGATTTATATGGGTAGTATTAAGAAATCAAAAGAGTGCGCTGCGTATGTTTTAAATGTAAGAATAATATTAATCTTCTTGTATGAATTGATCTCTTATTTAATAGAAAATGACAAAAATAACTACCTAATATTTACAAAAGCATACTCCAATAAGCAGGTTTATTAAAATGTTAGTCAATTGTATAGTAACGGTGTATAAAGATTCTATCAACGTTGTATGCAACTATGTACCAAAGGTATAATCAAAAGAATTTAGTAAAAGTAGAATAGGGCATTTTCTTCACATCAATTTACCGGTTGTTGGGCGTCAACGCGAAGCAATCAAGTCGCTTGTTTAAAAAACATGATGGATGCCTACGTATTTTTGAAAATATACAAGTAGTGTCAAACGAGTAAAGCTTCTTATTAACATAAATATCAGATTGGAGAGAAATTACATTTTTGAATAGATTATATTATTGAACTAATTGTGTTGACAACTTTTGGTAAGGCTGTGTTACGCAAGCTAAGGTGAATACTAAAATGTTAGAAGCCAATTAGTATTATTAGCTTTATTAGTAGAAGGAGCATAATGTAAAGAACCTATTTTGTAATAATTGAAAAATTACTTTTTAAACTAAATACATATTATTATAAAAGGTTTACAGTTATCCTTTAGGATGAATTTTTATAGTTAAAGATATAATCTTTGCAACTTCCAAAACGGATTAGTCAATAAATCTTTCTTTGTAACGCTACACTGCAACATTTATGTGTTATACTGCATAAAATTTGTATTTATTTATCATGTATGAAGCTTGTCTCGCTTGTTTAAAAGCTCTAGCAACGGGGTCAAAGCCAAATGGTAATGGCAGAATAAGCATAAAGAACTTGTGCTCCATTTAACCGTTTGTCCATTATTTTCAACCTTCGAGACCTTTCTCAGAATTACATTTCAGTTTGACATACTTTGCAATGATTTTAAACTTGAATACCGGATGTACTAAGCTGTGTTACAACTTTTGTAGATGGAATTTTCTTTAAATTAATGGTTATTTTAAGAAAAACTTCCTAAAATATTCAACTGGTAATGTATTATATTATAGGAATTTTCAAGAGTTAAATGCCTTTCGTTTAGACTGTTTGTCTAAAACTATTAAATTGCATCTGAATTCGACTGTTGTTGCTTGGATTTCGTAAATTGACCTACTGTAATAATTATGCTCTTGATACAAACGTAGACTACTCACAGATTACAACGAACTGGATTGCGGAAAATTCAGTAAATAAACAACACTCTGAACAACGTGATTATGTACACATGGTATTTAAAACTATGATTTAAAATGTATGATATCAGAGAGAAGTAAAAATCACAAAAGTAGAATAAACACGTAGTAGGCAACCAATCGATACTGGTCAGATAATAAGACTCTTGTCGTACTTATTATCTACTCACAGACGATTAAGTCGTTTAAATCGGTCATTTGTGTCAGTCGTAAAATAAATTTGAAATCATCGTTTATTAAGACTATTGTGCGTATATTATGGCTTTAAAGTAGTGTTCATTAAACTTTGATTGTCTATTGATTAATCTGAAACCATTAGCACGATTAAACAAACAATAGTATGGCTTAAACTATCGATAATGCGATTTGTGAAATTTGCTATATTTGAAAAGGAAGGAACACAAACAATTTTTCTGATTGCAAAAAATTTCAAGGGATCACGCGAATGTCCTTTTTCAAGACACCGACCATAGTTTTGAATGAACTATACCATGAACCAAATATTAACTACGATACTAAGAAAAAATCGATAATGAAACGATAAATCAATGTTTTTTTTTAATAAAAAAATCGTTACTATCAGTTTTCCAAACAATCAATGTTTTGTTGATAATAAAATTGATATGTAAAATACCATATTTTATGTCTTATATAATTGTCCGGTAATTTAGGATAAAATATCGATATTCTAATTTCTACAGATTAAGGGTAATCATTTTTTAATTTTATTTTTAATCTCCAAGATAGCTTTAAAATCTTCCCATGTTCCATTAAATCTTTTACCGCTTCCTTAAAAATCTTCAGTGTCAGAAAGTACTATGATGTAAACTAGACAGTTATTTCAGTTTTCTCAATTAATCTAATGGAAAGTACGTTCGCGTTATTCGCACAATTAGTTTCATTGTAAAGTCACGGCTTGTGAATTATTCATAATGCATTATTAACACGACTGGCCGCTATACGATGTTCACCTATTTTCTTTACCGAGAAATGATGCATGCATGATCCGTTATTTCCAATGACGCAGTTTAATGGTATGTTTATTTATTTTCACGTGTGATATTTTGTCCTTCAGTAAACGTTATTGGGAGACGCAAGTTTACTGTAAAAATAGCTTGAAAACCATTTTGTACCTTATAGATGTTTTATGTTTAGTTTATAAATATGAAACTGGAAAATCGTCAAGGTTTATACTTTACAATGTATACGCCTATTAATTAATTACCTACTGCATGTGTTTAAAATGCACAGTTTAAAAATAACATGTGTTGTTTAGTTGTTAAAATGATAATGAAGCTAGGGAATTTGATACTTGAATAATATTGATTGGACCTGCCTTCTCAGTTGTTTGAAATATCACTACTAATTTGGTTTGCACAGGTACGAAATTTTTTTAAAATATTTATTACGATTATTACAAATGTATCCAATAAAATTGTATAATATATGAGTTAAGTTGAAATATATGTATTTAAATATAATTTTGAAAGTTCATCAACATAATTATTATCTACAAAATTAGATACTATCAAATTTGAAGACCTCAAAATAAAACCAATAAAAATGGAGGAGGTTCTCAATTCTTTTTTTATGGATGTTCAGCCATAACTTCTTAGTTTATGAACCGATTTGGGTGATTCTTTGTTTGTTGAATAGGGAATATCTCAAAGATGGGGTCCGGCCCCATTTTAATTTCATTGATCATTGGGCCGTCAACGTCGAAGATACACCAGAAAACTCCTCAAAATCACTGAAGTTGGTTTTCGTTTTTTGTTAACAATTGTCTTGTAATAGTAACATTATTGAACGTTCCTCATCATTCGTTCTATGTCAGTTATATCAATAAAAGAATGAAGACAAAATCTATTCACTTTATGTAGCTTTTAATCTTAACTAACATCAGAAAGAATAATGGCCGACTTGGCCCGCTTTATACTCTCTGGTTTATAATTTTTATGACTGTAAAAAGTCATATTGACCCAAATAGGCGATAGCGTCATCGCTTCAACGAGGCGAACATCTTGAAGGCGGGCGTGGTCACAGCAAGTAGAGGAAAGTGAACTTTTTTACAATAATTATTAAAATATGTATGTACATATATAGTTTAAACTTTTACGTTTTAAATTTGTATACCGTGGTCCACTAATGTGAAAATGTCCTTCATAGGTTGCGTTCCGGGCACATGGCCGTGAATAAATATTGCTATTTGATTAAAAACTTCACATAATTCTAAAAAATGAGATAAGGTTCAATATACATCACGTATTGATGGAATAGGTCCGGAATAAAACAGAGAAAGTCTGATAAGGCGCGTTGGTCTCAGTATGTAGGGTCAGTGTGTCTTCCATGATTATTCTCAAAAGCTGTCAGTAATGACGCCCTTTTGGATTAACTTGATTGCTAGTTACTTTAAATAAAATGTGCAAAAACAACTAGGAAGATGCGACATAACCCTAAGGGTTGAGGTCTTGTCTTGAAGACCCAAAAAATAAAAAATAAAAACTATATTATAGTGTTTTGTTTATAACTTTGTATCCTTGATTCAACATTATACTGGAGTGCTAAGTGAGATTACCATGATGGTTTCCGTAGTTTTGAAGTTTGAATACGGCTTCAAGACATGTCGCGTGATCGTTCGCTGTTATAACGTGCAATGTAAGTATCGTGGTCGCTATAAAACCGGTTCGGTCGCGGCACCCGCGACGCAAACAACACCAATGCCGGCCTTCATCGCAGTTGCCGACGCCCGATGACGTTACCCCGATTATGTCATAAAATTGCAGTCAATGATGTGTTTTAAAGCGAGCCTTTAATACATACACATATCGACTGCAACGATATTTTTGGTACAGCGTCGCTTGCATCGTGACTTCATGTTTTGAAATTATTCTGGTCGACGGCAGCACGACATTGTTTCCATTATTTATATATGTAGATGATTCGATTGGCATGACTGTAGTTTTATGACTATAAGGCTTATTTAGAACAATAGGTAAGCTGTTTAAATAGGTCATTCAATTACAGTCAAGCACATAATTTCAGCATCACAGTATTATCAAGGTCAACATTTTATTTTAATCATAAAAGTTAAAATGCCTTTTTAAGAGTTTATAAATGGTTTTACATTGAATATTTTTTGAGTGAAACTTCTTTGGGGTGTGCATGGATAATATTTGCCACGATTAGCGTCCGGTTTCCTATTCATGAATGAATGTATAAGTATGAATGTATAAGTATGAATATAATGTGTTTCATTAAAAGTTATATTACGTCACATTTAGCATTAAAAGTGTATACCTACATGTAATAGAAGTTTCACGTTTAGGTATATACATATTCATAAAATCACATCTCACCACTCATTCATAAATATTTAAAAATTAATTGAGCATTATTACGCTAGTATTTTTTTGTGCCTTTATCTTTGACTCATGAAATTTAAAAATTACTTTTTAATTCTGCAATGTTACGTTAATTCAAGAATTAATCCCTACTCCCAAAATTGAGTAATTAATGCCTAAAGCAGTAATATTTTCTAATGGACTTATTTTGAAAGCCTTACAAGGTTTTTAATTATAAATATTCAACGTAAATGTAATATTTGATACTGTTAGAAGGATAAAATTTCATGCATTGGGGTTTTAAAAGAAACCTTATTGGTAAATAATGTAAAAATAGATTAAAGAGGTAAAGAATAACCGGATGTCCTTTTTTTGACCTTTGAATTAGGTATATCACTTACATAGCCCTCGGATTACCTACTTGATTAGCAAGAAATGAGCCGCATCCTTCTCTACAAAGTTCATAGGCGACTCCCACGCACGTTACTCATTGAAATCTATGTAACTCACACAACGGAGATATACTTCACCTACCTTAACGTGATACATATTCTATTTAAATACATGACTTGATAGTCAAAACAAGCCAAAAATTATTATTTTTTAATTATAACTCGGCTATGGAAAAAATAACCTTAATTACATAAAAGACAATGTTTTTCTTTTTTCTGCTGTTACACGGCTGATATTCAGAAAAGTCGATAGATGGATACCACTGAAATATATTATAAATTATAAATGATGAAACATAGTATAAAATTGTTTTTCAGTCGGTATATTTTTATTTATATCTAATATTATACTATAGTTATTTAATCAATATTTTCTCCTCTTTCATTTGACATCCCACTCGATCCAATAGTAAAAAATAATTTCAGAGACACTTTTTTTTGGATGAAACATCCCTCATACTAATTTTGTTCGATAAAAACAATGTAGACTTATAAATCATCTGGAACATAATAACGAATCATTCATCAAAGTCGGATAAATGGTAGTTTCTTGTCGGTTCTTCTCGATGGCTGGGATGTTTTCCGAACCGGTGGTAGTGTTATGACTTTCATACGTGCCTTCTTACACACACATAGACTGCTAAAACACAACCCTTCCTATTTTGCCATTGCCGTTGTCGGGTAATTAAAATAAATGATTTGTCACTCATGCTGGTTCAGAGTCCTTTTTATAGTAGTACGGCAAAGTGTCTGCTTATGTGATGGTAAGAACAATGCAATTCAAAAACGAAAGCGACCACCTGTGTCGGTCTGCAATCCATAGCCGGCTGACACTGTCATGTCGGTCTGCAAGCTTCTGAATATACAATGACTGGTCTCGAAACGCGACAATAAAAAAAAGTAATTTTAACGGATTTATTACCATATGCATAGCGGTCGCGAACCAGTCGCGTACTGATTTCTACCACCACGCTTGATTACTGGATATACAGAGGCTGATCTGGGAACCCTACACACTTAACGTACCTCTGTGGCTGATGTTACACCTAGTATATTGTGGTCGTAAATATACAGTCGGAAACCTTTCGGGGCTACATAATTAGAATTATATTCTTTTGGGTCTCTCTTCTCCAAAATGAAATGCGAAATCAAAAAAAATAATAAAAATACTGGCGTTATATTAAAGAAACTTATGAACACGATATGAATCGTATAATTCTGGCCTCGTTCCGACTGTCTATTCAATACGCGTAAGATTCTAAAAATAAGAATGAACGATTTTAAAAATAGGATGACTAGCGAAAGTACTGCTGAATGTTTGATGTCCGGTCAACGGTCAATGACTGACTGTTGTTGCCTCCCCTAGGTGGTGCTAGCCTACTCTAGCCGTCCGCGTCAGAGGGTGGTGGATGTCAAGGCATTAATCTGTTTAATGTCTCACGTGTCCTACATATATTATACGTGCCATATGATTTACTAAACAAACATACTTTGGATTTGATTGTATTGGAAATATAGTTTATAAAAAAATGTTTGTACTTTAATTGAGGTGTATTAATAATTGTATTTTAGAAATTTCTCGTAATTTTGGGCATTGTTTGTAAGCGGATTACTGCTTAGTCCTTATATAAAAGTTAAAGATTTTAAACTTATATCATTCTCTGGGTTCAGACTTGAAAACTACATTGAAAAACACTAAAAACTATATGAAATACACTCATTTGTTGAAACCACTCGCGCACCACCTATTGTACGTTGATGGTACTATATCAGAAACTTTCACGCAAATGCTAACAACTGTAGAAAGTTTCAACTCAATCTGATGAATGATTGGCGGGCGAACGAATAGAACACGAGCACACAAACATTAATTTGATTTATTTAATGGACCAACTGTACTGCGCTGACTGCCCACAACCAACGCATCCGCGTAACCTTTTGAGTTCTCACTTGTCCTTACCTACAGCTTGCTTGACGTCCATAGCTCTTGCTTAGCTCCTTATGGTCGTAGCTTGAAGCTATAAGCTTTTTCAATAAATAGTCTATAAATATTAAAAAAAAACTTTTTAGTTCCAGAGATAAACGCGTTGAAACAAAGAAACAATCCTTTGAACTGCTTAAAATTGAAAATAATTGGTCATGTTTTAATTAAAAATTAGTAGAGTATTGTTAAATTATTTTAATGCGTGTAGTAAATATTTAACTATGCGCACCGGATATCTCATTGTTAGTTACTGTTGTAAACCGTAATGTTTCGTGTCGGCGACTGTTTTGTTTATTATTTATCACAGGCACCTGTACGTGCGCCTGTTCGCCTGTGGGGAGCCATTTTCATGTGAAGGGGAGCTTTTGATGACGACAGCTAATTAACTGTGAGATCGTGAATGGCGAAACGACAGTGCGTTGGTTGTTGTTTTAAAATTAACTTGAGTGCTTATGAATTTTTAAAATACATGGTGAAATTTACTTTTTTATTCTTACTATTTTATTATGTTGTTCTCATTTTGGTAATTTACTGGTTGCTTAGTGTGCTCATAATATTTTAGTGTTATTGTTACGTCTCATCTGAACATTGAATATTTTTTGTTCAATATCGATACTATATTGATACTTCTATTTAACTAGGTGCAAAATTTTATGGTTTTATATTTCTTTAGTAGTCTCACAAGAAATTTACTACAGAACAATGTATAGTTTGTTGTCTAGAGTTTACAATATTTCTCCACATTCTATCGGTAACACTGGAAAATGTTTAATTATATCCTTTCCAAGGATGACAGGCTAAAATTATCACTTGACAGTGAGTCACTCTACTCAGATTATGTAATAATATAGTGCAGTGTTTTAAAATAACAAATATCCGGATCAAATGATATTTATTGACAAATAGCGACATTAGATAACACATTATTCATGATGTTAGGACAATTCACGCGGGTCGGACTACGGGCGCGGTTCTTTATTTGGGTTAATGGATTCGTCCGCGCGTCGGTCGCACCATCATAGGAAATGCGTGTTTGTTCGTCAGTTTCTACCTGTCCCGACCCATAACTAAGGGGCCTGTTTCAATCCATGTTTTATTCAGAGTTTAAGATAGGCTGATATACTTGGATTTTATTGGAATCTTCTGTATAGCGTGCATGGCGCAATGGATTTTTCTTGAAAGCCTTTTTTAACTGCAACTTCTGTTCAATCTTAGCATGTTGCAATGTAAAGTTAGTAAAGTAATAAAGTTTGCAGATAACAAAATCTTATGAGCCATATAATTATTTATATTAGAATTTGATATACAGTTCAACAATCCCAGTCAAAATATTTTCATTTTGTTTGTTGCTATTTCCAGTTAATTGACTAATTTGTCAGAGGACATAATCAATAGATGTAAATAATTAAAAACTTGAAAAATAAGGTAATAGGATTTTCAACGGAGAAAATAGAAAGTAATAAATAGTCACCGAAGCGTCACAACACATTCATGATTTTTTAAATGTATATATGTCTATAATGCCATTCGCGAAGTCCGTTAAGCTAGTTTTTGTTAAAGATTAATCCGTACATCTTGTCCCAGATTGTGCTATAAATTGACTTAATTATAGTGTACTTTTGTAACTAGGAATAGTTAATTAAACTTAGAGGCTGTAAAACTTTATTACCTTTCTTAGTGACGAAAAAAAAAAAAAAAACTAGAATTAGAATAATATGTAGTTACAAATTTCAGTCTTATTGCATACTTGGTCACTGGATGAGGCTTGTCTTTAATAAGCGTTCACACTGTTCGATTGTACTGTGCTTACCAAAAGGTACAGTGCCGTTACTTTGCTGTGCTTCAAAAAAAAAAAACTACGACTAAGGGGGCTTTCAAGTATCACTTAAAGCAATTTTTGACCTTCCCAACCACCCCCCCCCCCCCCCCATGTAACGCGCCGTAACATTTTTCTGTACCCCCTAACCCTCCTTAAACGTTACGTAACACCCAAGCCGGCATGTCAGCATGAGAGCTTTTATAGGACAAAATACAATAATATCTAAATAAAATAATCTAAAACATAATCTCCTTGTTCTGAGGACATTACAGTATGAACTCACTTTAACAACACTGACTACTGCAATGTGCTTCTGCGTACACACTAACGAATACTGACAACGAAAACGAAATAAAAATGACGTACAATACAATCGAGGGATTCCCCGTAAAACATAAACGAAAAGCGTTGCAAACTTGATAAATTTCAATAGCCTAGTTTTTTATTTAAATAAAATAAAAAACAAAGTCACGTAACGCGTTGTCCGAAACCCCCTCCTGCCCTTGTAACGCATCGCACCAAGTTGCGATACGTAATACTTGAACGTTCTTTAATGCAAATTTTGAAAATCACTATTTGTCTGTATACATTCCACATTTGAATATGAATCTATAGGCGTCTAAATTATTACAAAACTTACTCTATCTGCAAATAGCTGTGATGAACTCGAGTTGAGGACACACATCTGCATTGAGATTATATTTAGAGCTATTCATGTTGTCAGCATATTTCGGAAACTGGAAATCACGTCGTTTCGCGTTCTATTTACTGCTCAAATTTCTCAACCTCTATATGAAATTAAATATATAATTTAGTTTTTTTTTCTGTGTTGAATATAATATTTAGTTAAGCGTTGTCTTAAACGTGTGGGAGTGAATCAATTGAATACGACTTTCGTTACATAAATTGTTATTTTATTTTAAGGAGGTAAATAAAAGTTTGAAACAAAATTTCCTTCTAAAACTTTCACTGATTCAAAGCTACGTTCAAGTTGATGGTTATAAGCTTGTGTTTTATTGTTATTACATATTATATTTTACACTATAATTAACACGTACAATGTCGCGGGTGGTTGCTAATAATAATTTTATATACATATGTAGCTGTTATGATAGTATATGTAGTTATCAAAACAAACTGACCGATGAGTCTCGGCACTCTCAATGTGAAATCATGAGCTGTGAAATAAGAAGGTTGATTAAAAAAACAAACAAAAAATTTATAAAAGCGGTTAGAATACAGCCAGTAGGTTAAACGGTGGCAGTCGACGTGCTGTGACTGTGACCGACCGTAAATGCAACATCCGTACGTAAAGAGTACAGTTATAATTAACTAAGCTAAATTGAACTTTATTGCTTTAATAATAAGAGTCAAGGATTTTATGGGCTACCTATGATAGAAATCGCATTACTTCCTGCGGTTTTAAAAGGGGTAATTGAAAACGATAAGTCAACGAGGCGATGTACGGTTTTTGCACGGTTCGTTAGAAAAATTATCCGAATAAAATACGAGTAGGTTGGTGTAATTAATTGGCTGTTGCGTAAGTCGTGTATATCTGTTATTTATGTAAACCATATAAATTTTGTGCATATAAATAAGTTGTGTTGGGCTGGAGAATAATTATTTAAAAAATGTATAGAGTCGCCTCGTTGCCCGTTACTCGAACAAAATTAGGGATGAGAGGGGTGAAAACATCGATATTTACATGGAACATTATCTGTAAGTAACATGGATGTCCGATAAATAATCGAAATATAAAGATCGATCTTTTGGTGCTACCCATGTGGCCGGCCGACCTTTTTTTGGGGTGGTTGCCTCGTATAATATATTTTATAACATTTTTATATTTCATGTGCAGTTTGTAGTGTTGACGACATTTTTTTATAGGAATATTTGTGGTTTATATTTTGCTTACATACGGATACTCGAACACCAGATAAAAATATGGAAAAATCGATGATATATGTTTTTGTTCATAACATCGATGTACTGACATTTTAGGGAACCTAATATCAACATCAAACGTTGAAATTTTCAAGCTAGATAATAGCCAGAGTTCTTCGATTTAGGTATGTGTCCTAACGGTTTTGTATTCGACAGTTAACGCTTGGACGACTTCAAGTATTCAAAGACATTAAGTGAGCAAATGACAAAGCCATATCAGCTGTTTCTTAAATTGAAGAGTTGATAACATTGAGAACAAATTCAAAAGGGTTAAAGGATGGGCTTGAAGGTACATTGTAGGATGGAGTAGACGAGTTCCTGAATAAAGATCACTAGTAGGGGAAGAATGAAAGCACAGTCAAAAATCCTACTCAGAACTCGTCTTCTAGTAGGTTGCATTTGGCGAAGATACATCACGAAACTCCTCAAAATCGTTGAAGTAGGTTTTCTTTTTCGATAAAAATTGTCTTGTTCGGTTCAAAACATACATTGGATTAAAGAATAAGTATATTACTTAATGAACAATGGTTATTTTAATCATTAAGCAACATATTAATTCAATTTAGTAGCGATAATGTATGGGCGGTATTTAAAAAAAATGTTTATAACGACAAGCCTGTTTTAGTTCCTTGCCAGTTTCTCGATAACTGCAATGTTTTCCGGTGATAAATTTGAAGTTATTAAGTGACTTCTGAATAAAGTTTATGTCGTTTTAGAGCTTAATTCCTAATCAGCTGATAAGCTAGTAATAAAGTTTAACTGTCCTTAGCTTTTAATTGAAGGCGTCCGGTTGACGGTAACCTCGTTTATAGATACAGACTCAGACCCTGAAATAGTTATATAATTTTTTATTGAATTTCAAATTTAATGTTATTTAAACTTACAAAGAATAAAATTGAAGTCTGTTTGTAATGTCAAAATAACAGCTATTTACTGCATATGGAAGTATATACGTAACTTATAACAAAAAAACAATTTTTTATTTTTTGTCTCTCTGTTTGTTTCGGTTAATCTCCAAAACGGTTGTACCGATTTTGACGGGACTTTCACTGGCAGTTAGCTGATGTTATAAAGAGTAACTTGGCTAATTTTATTTTAGAAAAATAATTAGGGATTTGCGCAAATACAAAAAAAAAACAAAAGTAGCAAGTGTTTCAAGTACGGCGCGCCTCACGCATATACGTTCCGTCCCCCTTCGCCGCCGTCGCTGCATACGAAATTCCACGCGAACGAAGCCGCAGGCACAGCTAGTCAAAAATATGACCTGAGTACAAATTATACTTTTCTTATGTAACAAACTATTTAAAAAGTAAATGTATTTACCACAATTTATACAACAGAATCCTGATCGTTTATAAATATGCTTGCTTGTAATGTTTACATTACAAATTTTCATATTAAAGAGAATCTTGTACGCTCACGTTGAATGAAACGGTGAATTTCCAGATGGTACTTTATCTTTTTCTTGTTGACAGAGAGTTGCTTCAAAGATGGAAGATAATAGCACAAGCATTTAACCATACTTTCTAGAAATTGTCTATTGTAGAATTATTTATCTTACTTTTTTTTAAAGTATACCTAGTTATTTAGGTATTGGATATAAATTTTTCGAATGTGTTTTCCTATTTAAATGTTTTTAAGCTTACTTCGTATAGGTAAAATAAAAATATAGCTCATTATTAAACCCGCTGCTATCGCGGGTTTGTATTTTGAAAGTTTTTATTATCTTTTAAAAATGTTAGCATAGTTTTCTTCGCAGATATGTTCCTAACACACTATGTTAAATGCTTTAAAACTCTTTTCTACCTTATATCATATTAATTAATTTTTATGTATATTTTTTACTGTTTATGTAACGTTTTTCTAAAACAGCTTGATCACTGGTCACTGGTAAATGCCATTTGCTAAAATCCTATGAAACAACCAGCCTATATATCCACCAGAAACTCTAAGCTATTTATCAGTGAAAGGACCTTTCTGATTGAATCCGTAAGACACGAGATTACCCCAAACGAAGAAAATGACAACTTTACATCTTATTTCTTTATTATATACTAGTACTTTGTCCCACAGTTTCACCCGTGTTAAAATTATTCAACCAACTCTCCATCGCACCGCGCTGCCCCGAAAGGCCCCAACGCACTCTTGTATATAATATAGTTTTTCTCACTTCTCGTATTTCTTTTTGTACATGTCCACAGTTTTTCAGATTGCTTGACGTTCATGGTTAGGTACTGCTCTCCTCCTTAGAGCTTGCTTACCTTAAAGTTATACAGCCTATAAACCTTCCTCAATATACGCAAAAATGCAAAAATATTTTTTAATCTCACGGGTAGTTTTACAAATTACCCTCCACATACACACGAACAAAATTCGGACTCTTTTTTTAATAATATCAGCCTAAATTGTTTTAAAATATATTTGATCAGTTACATTATACATATTATCTCCAGTAATACGTAGGTAAATAATTTCCAGTTCATTTTCTTTTGCTTGAAAATAGGTATTAAATTTGTGTGGGATTTATAATGCGCCTTCGCATTTTTTTTACACTTTATAGGTTTAGCACGTACTCATCTGACGTTAGGTGACGATTTGGCTTAAGATGGAAAAATACTTAGAGGCAAGAGAACCTGGCTCTCGAGTGCAGCTGTCCGCAACACATCTATAGGAACTTGGAGACAGATTCTCAACTTGATGGTGGTAGTAGCTAGCTAGACGGGAATTATAAAAACACCCTACAACTAACAACCCTTCCTAATGAAGACAGTGTAGCGTATATTTTGTGGTCGCGTGTCGTCTAGTCGTTTCGTAGTCGCCGCGCCATCCATAAACACAGCGGGGTACCTTTAAATTATACCCATGTAGCGTATACCTTAAACTAAGGCGGTTAGATTTTTAGAAAATTGTTCAATATCTATATTTTTTACTTTTTAAAGCCAAGCGATTTTCACAATTATTTAGAAATAACTGAAACATGTAAGGACCAAGGTCGTAACTTAATTAGGGACGCCATGAAACATCTACTCAGTTTTAATTCATTAAACATTGGCTTTGAACGGTCTATGTTTCTGCGAATTCTTTGAATATTACCGAAACTTGGTTATTTATGGAACCGCTCTCTGATCTTATCAAGTTAATATTACTCCAGTGAATCCGTTTCTCGTACGATATTTATGTAATGTAATTTTCTCTTGGGAAAATTGAATGATTACAAGACTGACCTTTCAGTAACGCTGGTATGGTGTGGGGGTTGTTTGTAAGGGGCCGCTAGAAGTTGTATCCCTTTGTCTCGTCTGCTAAATTAGAGGTCAACCTCTGTTAGACACTTTAGGCAGATATCATCATTCTTGATCTATATCTATACAATGAATAAAATTGAAGTATCTATTTGTAATATCAAAATAGCAGCTTTTTGCTAAATGCATATGAAAGTGTATACGATACCTATTACAATAATTATTTTTTTACAATTTTTGTCTGTCGTTTGTTCCGGGTAATCTCCGAAACGGTTGGACCGATTTCGACGGGACTTTCACTGGAAGTTATGTGATGTTTTAT
The DNA here is from genome assembly GCA_033032175.1 of Saturnia japonica. Taxonomy (NCBI): domain Eukaryota; kingdom Metazoa; phylum Arthropoda; class Insecta; order Lepidoptera; family Saturniidae; genus Saturnia; species Saturnia japonica. The sequence continues at coordinate 5,931,320 of CM065317.1, forward strand.
AGAGTAACTTAGGGTACTTGAGAATAACTCTAGAATCTCGGTTATTTCAGAAAAAATAATTGGGTTTCTGCCCAAAAAAACAAAACGCATCTTTATCGTTAAAATAATCTACAGGCAACCTCCGTGGGTGGAAGTGGGGTCATCACAATACCAACATTCTATTGTCAAGGCGAGCGAAGCCGCGGGCACAGTTAGTAACAAATAAAATTAATTATTGAAATATAGTAAGGGTATGACAATGAAATATTTCACTAGAATCGTTTTTCAATATTTAAAATAATGGCCAGCCAATTAATTGCCTTGATATCAAACAGTCCTTGTCACGTAGCTAATAGGAAAGGTTTTTTCGTTTTATGACAAATTAAATGCTTTAATAAAGACATTATTATTCTATTTATTTATTCTGAAATAATCGTCATTGTAATTTTAAAAATATGTAGACCATATACTACTTTTTAATGAACTTTAAATAATAATAAATCGCTTTATTTTTCCTTATACTCTACTTTACTTTCTAATAAAGAAAAAAGAATTTGCTATACTATACCTACTTACTTTTGGGTATTATAACAAACAAAAAAATAACTATGTTACAAAACAAAAGCATCAAACAAAACCGTTTCTAGGATAGGTAATATGGGTTGACTTCAAAATCTTTTTAAAAATGTGTCCAAGTGAGTCTTATATATTTAATCATACCATTGATAGTTCGTAGTTTAAGTTTTAATGGTGCTTATGGTGCTCGACGACTTTGTGTCTGCCTGCTTGGGGTGAATGGCCTCGCCACGGCGTCGTGCTTTGTTCGACTTTTGTTGCCCTCTTTGATTGCCTATGGCGTTAATGTTAGTTTATGTAATATACATTTCGAACTAGGTATACAAACTATTGTCTGGATACGAGGTACCTTATTGATTGAGGCCGGGTACAAGGTACAAGGCCAGGTAGGGTTTAAGGGGTTCAATGTTGGGATATGAACTGGCCTTTTTCTTTTACAATGTAATAGACTTTAATAAAAAAATACGTAAACCTTAGATTATGATCTATATGAAAAACAAAAATTGTGACAGATTGCATTCCCATATTTAATTTTTACTTTAAAGCAAGTTGAATATCATACAATTACACAATTTAAATTGTATTTTAAATAGCTTTTTAATTTTGTATACATAAATCGTGATTAATTTATTTGAGTTGAAGAAATTTAACATTCCAGATGCGGTATCGAAACGTTAGTTGACAGTTACCAGACATTTCCTCAGGTAAATCTAAGCTTAAGTTTAGCGTAACTCGACTATAAATTCGAAAGCTAAGATTGCGCTAAGACTGGAAGTACGATCTATAGATTTCAGCTTACGTCTATAGCAGTTAGACGTGCGATGCCGCGATGTGACCATCTGGCCGCCCGATAAAAATATTGTCTATACTGAAGTATTATAAATCATAAATCAGTGATTTTTTCTAAATTATATGCGGGTGAAACCGCGGGGCACAGCTAGTTGTATACAAAATTAAAACAATACTAAAGCAGTATCTTTAAATATGCAATATGTTCCGATTCGTGTTCTATTTGTATATTTATTTATTTAACAGTAATTTATTTATTTAATAGTAATAGTATTTATTTAATAGTAAACCAGTCGAGAAAGTACAAACAATTATAAAGCTATCTCTTTTAATGAGGTATTCCCTTAACCATCAATGCAAGGCATTTTAAATCGGTGGTTTTTGAGTTTACTACGAAAGGCATACTAGTATTCATTTTGTGTTAAAAACATATTTGAGACTACTAATTACTATCAAATTAACCGTATCAGCCATATATTATTATAGTATATATTAATATTATTTGGTTAATCCATCCTGAGGTTAAGGTATGTGGGTCTTAACTTGTAAGGTAAGTAGATAGTAGTTCAGAACATACTCACTTCAGGACAACAGTAAAAACAGTAAAAAACGTAATATGTAACTAATTGTTTTAAATTATCTATAATTCTATACAATTAATAAAATTGAAGTGTCTGTCAAAATAACAGCTTTTTACCAAATTTATATGAAAGTATATACAGTAGGTATAAGAAAAGAACGATTTTAAAAATTTGTTCCTGTCTGTCTCTTTGTTTCGGGTAACCTCCGAAACGGTTGAATCGATTTTGACGGGACTTTCACATGCAGATAACTGAAGTTATAAGGAGTAACTTGGCTACTTTTATTTTAGAAAAATAATTTGGGTTCCGCGCAGATAAAAAAAAACTGGTCAAAATCAGTTTGGGCGCTTAAATGCCTTACGCTGAGTAAACCATAAGAGATATATCAAATTTATGTACTACATAAAACCCACAAAAAAGTCAATAAGAGCATTAGTCTAACTTCTAAGGATCACTTAAAATAAGCATTTGCATCTTTAAAATAACCGGGAAGGGAGTAGTACGATTGGCACGTGTGCCCGATCGACGGCATTCTGTAGTCCACGCGAGCGCAGAAGCGGGCACAGCTAGTTAAAATATAATTTAACTACGTACGTTAAAACTGCTGATTAGAATTGGTTATAGTATTTTAATTTTCAAATATCTTCATGTATTTAAGTAAATGGATAAATAAAAACGCAGTAGGGTATAATATTTACGATAACTAAATGATGATTGAAGTGGGTTTGTCAGCGATTGTTTCGCCACGGAACGTGTTGGAAAGTGCAAAACCATCTCAATTGTTATTAACAGGCGTTTATTTCTGAGAATTTCTTTAAAACATACTGTACCGAGAATTTGATATTAAGCAGACATGATGTGCGTTGTTTAACGTTTCAAATTTAAAAGCAAAGATGGATTGTATCGGTATTCGCTATAGTTACATATTTCTATATTTTTTAATATTAAATATTTTACTGCAGAGTCGATGATTGATATAGAATTAGAACTTGTTGAAGTTTAGTCAAAAATACGATTAGGCAATTTGAAATTTGTACTAAATATTATTTTAAAGCATGTCCCGGATATATAAGAGTAGATGAAGAACGAAGCAGGTACGGATGGATTGTGTGAGGAATGGCATGTGTTTAAAGGATGTGAATACTGAGATGCAGAGTTGACAGAGTAGAGTGGATGAGGAAATCATGTTGAGCTGACCCTACTTAGGTAAGACAAGGGGAGAAGACACGGAAGAAGAATAAAATAAGTTTTGCATTTAGGTTTAGGTTTTGCACTAACAGGAGTACAAGGTTATATTAATGATCTTACATAATCATTAATGTTTCTTGTCGTTTATATGTATTTCAAGTATTCCAAATTATCCCATATAGGGTTGTAAGCAATTAGTTAAATTATTTAAGAACCACACAAGCTTCTTTAGTAATCTTCTTTGGACTCCTACAAAGTTCAATTTTACATCTTATCGTTCCAGATAAACAAAGGAGTTCTTTATTACCCAACTGACCTTCCAGTCTATATAAAGATATGGTTTAGATATATCTTCCTTTTAAAGTGCTACATTTACATTAAATAAACATTGAAGTCATATTATAAACTTGTTTTTATTTCCCAACAGGAATAGATGTAACATGAAATTTGATATAACATGACACATAACCAGTTTTTCAGGGTATTAAAAACACTTTGGATTCTTGAAGTATTTCACACGGGTTCATTGTTCATATATAATTTATATAACATAACATTTGCATTTGAAATAAAGTTTATAATTAAGCGCTTACGTGAATGTTTGCAAAAAGTACTGGGCTATGAATTGTGGGAAACGCTGTAGCCGGTTCTCATCATGATAATTACATATTTCCAAAATGTTGAAGATTATTTTTTCATTGTTTTATATTACAAACAAATAAAACCGATATATTTTCTAAAAACCCTCGTGTTGAGTAAGTTTTAATTTGAAACCGCTGTTGTGGTTTAATGGAGTAGAGTTGTTCTCGCTTACACGCAGGAGATAAACAAGGCCAAGCAAGTTCAAGCAGGTAATCTCCATTTAAAATATAATGTATTATATAAAGCGTCTCGCCTTCTTACATCACATCTTAGCAATTATTCCACACTGATGATTACTAATGCATTTGAAATGTGCACCCTCTACTGTCACTAACGTACACTATTAAGGAGCACACAGTAATAAATTCTTGATTATTTATAGGTAAGATAAAAAAACAGATCAATATCATGATATTGTTATTCCTCAGAAAGCTTTTTAATTAAACTTGCACCGGTATTCACAATAATCGAAGGATTTGTAAGGAAGCTTTATTTTTTGTACAATACTATTTTGTTATCAAAAACAACTGTTGAGTTGTTATTTTAAATCTTATATTTTATATCTACTGAGTATAATATTCGTGAAACATCTTAACCATTGTGTAAAGGTCACTGCTGGTGATGTGCTGCTGAATGCTGATGTTTCCAACTATTGATTATCTACAGACTATAGAAATAAGAAATATCTCTAAATAAATCACAGAGCGTCTCTGTTTACGACCATACTCGTAAATTTCTGATTGTAATGACAACGGTAAATTTTTATAGCTTTTCTTATTCAGGCTTCAATATTTTCGTTCATAGCTTTTTAGTATCATTGGATTTTTATCGATGAAATTAATTTTAGTTCTATCGATTAATGATTATTGTGTTCTTTTTAATGTTTTCTTCTATTTAGTTTTTGTTATATCTTGCCAGATACTAATTAATAGAGTATTTATTATATCAAATTGATTGTCGCATTATAAGCTTTGGTCATTTAGGTTCTACAAACTATAAAAAAACTTGTTATTGTACATTAATAACATTTTTAAACATATGATTTCCACAATGCTTTATATCTTCTTACCTTATTCCATATAAGTAGGGTCAGCACAACATGTTTTCCTATTGCAATCAGTTGTATTCTTCTTAGCATTCACCTTTTATACACATACTATAATTCCCCCACATTATCTACACATATCTTCTACGGTCTTCCTCTACTCGCCTATGCGTTCACCTTCATACTTAACATTCTTCTAGATATATGACGTTTATCCCTCCTCATCACATGCTCATACGACACTAACATATTAATCCTGAACTTCTTCCACAATGCCTTATTTATTATACTTTATTCAAAAATTCAAAGATACGAACATGCCATTCGAAAAATGCTTCCGGTTACCAAATGGTAACAATCGAAGATTAAATAGGGAATGTTTATGCATAATAGGAACGCACGACGCGTTCGTTAGGATTCATATTTAAATCCGTTTTATGAGTCATACGCATCCATCCATACGGCACTCAGAAAACGTGCGATTTTACCATGACATGACTATAAAAATTACGTGTTTTGTTGAGTATAGATATTTGAATTGTTGTTAGTTTAGAAATTAGCTTGATCGTACAAATGTTACTATTATAGTTATAAGAACTCAGAGGGCTTTAAGAAGAAACGTAAGAGAATTTGTTGCATTCTTCATGTTTTGATACACTTGGTCTGCTGGATTTTAAACTGTAACATAGTGGTTCTCTAAAGGCAATGTGAAAAAAAACTATACAATATGTATTAAAAACCCCGTCGAATCCAAAAAGGGTACATAGGTAGGTAGGTATTATTTTTACATTTTATTAGGGGTAAATTTTTTACTTACAATCTGAGACAGATAACATAAACAGAAAATAATCTCGATACTTAATACCACCTTCACGGATCCGACGGACTTTTTAATACACACTGTATTTAATGCAATGTGTAATTAATGCAAGAATAAGTTGCAGAAATCTATTAAACTACAAATGCACATGCGAAAAGAGCAAAAAAAAAAATTATATAACGCCTAAATTATGAGTATTAAAGTATTAATCTAGACCAGACAAATAGCTTTATCCAAATATTATTATTTTAGTATAGATGTCGTCACATTTATATTATAATATGAAGTCCCTATTACATTATTATGATGAGCAGAAATAAATCATAGAATATAACGATTACATTTTCTACGTTACTTGTGCAACTAAATCCTCGTTGAAAGACCGTTAGTTTAAATAAACCCATAGAAACCGCCTCGCATTTCTTTTGTGTATCAGACGGGCACGTTTTCAAGTTTCAACTGAGCATTCCACATCCAATTATACCAAAATCTATGTTCACAATACAAAATATTTTTTGTTTTAATTTATAATGCAGGTATAGCATTTAGGTGTGGTTGGTTGTACGTCTCTTGGACATTATCTAATCTTATCGCGCGCATGATGTCATTTAGAATAACAAAAATATACGAAACACCTTTAAGCCGGTTTGTGTAATAAGTACGTGATTTTGGTGAAATCTGGCCAATAGCCCAATTTGTTACATTGTTAATTGTGTTTTAATAATATATTTATTCGTGTTAAATTCAAGGTAATTTTAAACCATAAGATTTCACATTTTATTCTCGTAATTTAAACTCAATTGGATAAATTTAATTTTTGGCCATGAAAATAATCGGATTTATATAAATAATTAAAATTTGTTAATCAATACGCAATGGCTGTAAGTGTGAAGTTAGAAGCTTGGACTTTGATTATGTTTTCTGATCATTCAAATGGTATTACCCAAATGGTAAAGGCGCCAGATTCTACCGAATACTTAAAAAAAGCTGTTAGTGTAAAGTGCTATTTTTGTTAATGCCTGACGTAGTGATATAAAATCTAAACTCGTGATGACTTTCATACCGTACCTTTTTCCATTCCAAATTGGTGGCGAATTTCATTAACAATTACTTTGTTCTCCGTTTCAGATATCTCTGAGTGTGGCGTGGTGAAATTTATAGTTGGTCGCCATGACGACCGACATATCGGTGTCCCGTTGGGACCCGTCCATCGGGCACGGCCAGGAGATCATCGACGAGATCGAGTACGATGGCGGCAACTCGTCGTCGAGGCTGTTCGAACGATCGCGCATCAAAGCGCTTGCTGGTGAGATATTGTTCCTTGTCTTCTTTTTTCAACCTTGCTCATGCCAACAGGCTGTTCTTGTATTACGTAGATTTAATTTTATTGCTCGTCTTTAATACTCGAATTAATCAACTATAGTGCGTTTTTTATTCACACGTAGTAAAATTGACAATCATTATTGTCAAACTTGTAAATAATGTTGCAACATTTATTTTTAACCGACTTAAAAACGATCTCCTCAAAATCATTGGAAGTTGGTTGTCGTTTTGTTAAAAATTGTTTGGTTGTAGTGTTGTGCTACCGTAAATTTTACGTTACAGTTATTTGAACTTCAAATACCGAATTAAGGCTTTTTATTTCTTGATTAAAATATTTTCTATTATTCAATATACCCGATAATTTACTATTATCATTAAATTATTCAGGAAACTATAAAAAACACATGAATGAGGAAGAAATCTAAAAAAAACTAACTATAATAAAGAACGCTTCGGTTGGCTCATGAGAGACGATATTGTCTCCCTTATTCGCTGTTCACATTTGAAGGATTCAATGTTTTTTAGAAAAACTTACCTACCGAAATAATATCTTGCACGGTTTTCACGATTAATTCCGATTTTTGACATTACTATTTTAAAAACAATCTAGCAATACATGAAATATCATTTTACTCCGTGGGAATAAAAAACGCACTTTAGTTCCGAGTCGGTCAAGCTCCCGTCCAGTCCTTACGTAATAACATTTTGTATTCTATAAAAAGAGACTCTCTGTACATCGAAAAAAATAATATAATTATTACATAACTGTATTAACACAATAAACAATATTATTAACACAGTAAAAAACCGATAGAGCTTCTTGCAGGCTCTTCTCGATGACTCGGATTATTTCCGAACCGGTGGGGTAGTGTTTTGACGTTCATGCCATAAGTGTCTTCTTAAAGGCACTATACCAACGGAATGGTCACTGGTTGTCTAACTCGGTGGGCTTGCCCAGACAAGGATCGCCCGAGCCGCGGCCCGCGCCGTGCTGCCCGCACCGGCAATCATCACAACTGAAATGATCGCGGCTTCCTGCCGATTTCTGTTGCATATCCGCGCAGTAAAAAACTGCCGGCTGTGCCTGAATCTATGAGCCATAAGTTCTAAGTTAAATAACGTATTTTTGATTTTGTATCAAAAGCGAAATAATTGAATCATATTTACATAATATTGTGTCTAAATGTAGATAATTTTTAACAGTAGAATCATGGACGTATAAAAAGTGTACGTCCATGAGTAGAATTAATATTTAGGAATATACAATTATGCAGGTATATTAATTTATCATTTAGATAGAAATAAGTATTTTGTGGATGACTGTACAAATAGACGTATGAAATTCAATCAATGATTTGTATAATAAAGCCAAGAACAACGAGGTATCAGCAAAATTAGTCCTTGACTGGAGTACAATTCTACAATATTTTCCTTTCACACTGTTATTTATATAGACACCATAATATAGTTTATCAGGTACACGATTGTTTACTGCAACTTCCTTTTTTCCTTATAAAATGTAGGGGTATACAACATTTTTACGGAACGCAAAAACTCATTATGTGTGTTTGCCATTTTTCTTTATATGTCTTCAATGAAATGTTTGTCTCGTTGATATGTGGCGCTTATCAGTGATGCAAAGAGTTGTTATCTAACGCACGAATTTGTAACTCCTAGTTGTAAAGTCGAAACTTACGTGTATCAGCGGCATGATAGTGATTCACATATTTTTGTTGAATTTAACCAAAAAAATATAAAATACCTCTGCGTTCGTTAATTTGAAATGTAGTATCACTGTTGTTAATACAATAATATATTAATTAATAGAACCGGTCCAATAGTTGTCGATATCTGTACCGTTCGTATCGAATATCCTTGTCCAGTGGGCAGTTGAATTTTGACGCTCTAATTCATACCATCTTTCGCTTGGTACTAACTACTACTGCCATGCTTCAGTCGCCTCTCAGTGCTGGTGACATGACAACCACCGAGTGTTACGATCTTATAAAAAAGGGTGTCGACATAGAAGTGCCCGGTCTGGAACTGTACTATGACAAAGTTGTGTTAGAATTACGAGGTTAGTTTTTTTAGTGTAACGTGACCGCGCTCCTCTTATCGTTCTATGTGGATTCGTGTAAAAAATATTAATTGTGTCTGGAAATAAGTTTATTCGGTTGTTGTTTTTATTATCTGTCATTTATTTAAGGAACCGCTTAGGTTAATAAATAAATAATAACTTGAGTATTATGTTGTGGGATTAAGATATTTTTGCGTGACATTTAAGTCTGAATATACAGTGATATTTAAATGTAGTAAATATATGTAGTTTTATTAATAAAACACCCTGGATATAAAGGACTAAAGTTTACGGTCTAAAGCGTGCGAACAGTAATCTGATCTCGATCTCGTATTACTGATATTATTTTCCGAACGTTACACCTACGATGGTAATGCCTTGTCCAAGTTATTACAATAGCGATGGCGGCTCAGGAAGGATGCGACGAGTTTTCACTCTTCGGGAATTTTGCGGAGAAGCCAGCAATTTGGTCACCGCGCCGCGGTCGACCTCACTGGCGGTTATTGTGTTAACATTCCATATTATTGTTTCTTTTAATTATAATCTATGCGTGTGATTTACTATTTTTATCCCAACCTAACTAACATGGGATTTTAAATTAAAAAAAAACTAACACGAATGTTAATGCAATAAAATTATGTAAGTTATTTACGAGATATAATAAGTATCTTATGTTAATGTTGTACAGACGAACGAGAAAGCGTACAGAAGAAAACCTTCCAGAAATGGGTGAATTCGCATTTAGTTCGCGTCGGTTGCCGTATCGGCGACCTCTACGTGGACATGAGGGATGGAAAAATGCTGATCAAACTGCTCGAGGTGTTGTCCGGGGAACGGCTTGTGAGTATCGGGACATACATGAATATAAATTTGTGGGATACGAAAATAAATTACTACTTACCGTGTATGTTAATAGTCTATTTTCAAGTCCGGTGAAGCTGTAAAAAGCCTTCTGAGGCTTCAAGGCTCATAAGGCTAACAGTATAGTCTGTTCGATAGTGTAACGTTATATTAATGTGTTATTTTATTTTACATTAATAAGAAAACTTACAGCTAATTGAAAAAATAGTTAAAAGAATGTAAATGAAAGGATAATTACAATTTTGAAGTAAATAGAAAAGAAATGGGAGTCAAAAAAAAAAACACAAAAATTAAATTGCTGAAATCAACGGTCTCTGCATAAACTGTGTCTTTGAGAAGACATACGTACTAAATAATTCAACACTATCACTTAGAGAATTAAATTGTTTACACATTTATATAATGCTAGCTGTGCTGCATGGTTTCACCCGTGATAATTTTATCTGACAAACAACGCACCGGCAAGTACAAATTATTTTTATTTTTCATTATCTCTTAAACTATAAATGTTCAAATAATACGCTATAAAGGGCAAAATTTAACTTCATAAAATTCTATTTATGATGAAGTAACTTTTGTTCGCAAGGATTAATATGCCATGTCTAAAAATAATGCTCATAAATCAATTTTTAATCTAAAAAAAAAATTGCAAAATATATAATTGTGCTATTGTGCCTATCTCTTATAGGCATATGCTATCGCAGACTTTATTAAATATACTAAGGATCAATATTTTTGTAGAACATTGTATTTACGTATCATTTAACCATTACACCAGCGCACGCGGAAAATGCAGTTCGGGGGAGGGCTTCCATTTCCGAATTACATAACAAAAATCTATATTTCAGGCTAGGTTAGATAGCCTCGTGAATCTATCATATACAAAAAGAATTTTATTAATCCGATTGGTAGTTCGAGAGATTAGCGTATTGAAACAAAAAAAAATTTCGCTTTATTATATTGGTATACCTAGATATCATGACTCTGTAAAACTTTAGGGATACGCGGAGATACATTATTGGGAATTGTTGTAAATAAAAAAATATGATTCAATCAGGCACTATTAGTAGTTTACATTAGTTTGCCATTCTAATGTAACTTAGTAAGATTTATTATTAAAACCATCTACATAATACATAAAATACGAATCTTCAGATGTTGCTTATGTGAATTACAATCGAGCACACGGCTAGTCATAAAAGAAAACTATATTTTTTATTAAGAATATGAGCGATGAAATTTATGAATGCGCAACCTTTCATTTTTCAACATTTTATAATTATTAAGTTAAAATAATTGCGAAATGTTTTTGTTTTCTGTATGCATTTAGCTCACGGTCGGTCGGTTGGTTGTTATGGTTGGAATCTAATAATAGAAATTAGGGCATGCAGCTTAAATTCTGTTTTGTCGAATTTTATAATTACTCATATTTTCATAATTGAGTCATACAATAAAATTAATGAAAAAATAGCTCATATTCGTAAAAATGGGGTAATAAAAAAAATGCTCGGCAGTTTGACTGTACTGCTCCTGATGGTAAGCACAGCACAATCCAAGCACTAACTTGCTTGAATAGAAGACTAATGACTCATGAATCTAATTTGGAGCTGTTTGTATTGTTTGTTACTGAATAGTAGGATTACGACTTCTGCACTTATCAACCAACAATCTGTGACTCACGGTTTCACGCACGTTAAATTTCTGCTCCGCTCATTAGCGGGGGTGTTGAAGTATTACGTAACGCAATTTGGGGGAGGGGGGTTCGAATAACGTGTTACGTAACATTGTTTTATTTATTAATTTAAATTAAAAAAACTAGGCAATTATAATATTTCAAGATCGCAACCCTTTTCGTTTATGTTTTGCGGGGAATCCCTCGATTGTATTGTACGTCATTCTCATTTTGTTCTCCCAAGTCGGCAACCATTTTTGTTTATTTTATGGGGAATCCCTCGACTGTATTGCTGTAGTCAGTTTTGTTAAAGTGAGTTCATACTGTAATGTCCTTAAAACAAGAAGATTTACATCATCAGCTGTTCTTGACCTATAAAAGCTGTCATGCTGACTTTCTGCCTTGGGTGTTACGTAACGTTTACGAGTGGGAGGGGGTACAAAAATGTTACGACGCGTTACATGGGGATGGGGAGGAGGAAGACTCAAAAATCTTTAAAAATTGCGTTACGTATTACTTGAATGCCCCCTAGGATGGTAGCGTGAATTTATATAGCTTAAAACCTTCCTTAATAAACGAGCTACCTATCTAACGTAAAAATCGCTTTTCAAATAGGCCTGGCAGTTCCTGACATTAATTACCCTGTTAAAACATACAAAATCAATTTTTTTGTATATATTCGGTTCGTCTCGTTTTGAATCAATAAAATCCAGAAACGTCTTCTGTGGTATTGTTTAAGTTATAATTTTGATGAAGCTATGTTTACCTGAGTGCTGTAATTTTGTCCACAGCCTCGCCCAACAAAAGGAAAAATGCGTATTCACTGCCTCGAAAACGTCGACAAAGCGCTCCAGTTCTTGCGCGAGCAAAGAGTCCACCTGGAGAACATGGGCTCACACGATATCGTCGATGGCAACCCAAGGCTCAATCTTGGGCTTATTTGGACTATTATTCTGCGCTTCCAGGTACTTATTCTAAAGTGCATTTGTGAATTTTTTATAGTCCCTGTATATTGTTTATAGAAAACTTGATGCACTCAGACTTGCACAGATATTTGGCTTCAATAGATTTATTATAATTATAAATAGTTAAATAAATTGAAATCTTCAATTCATCTATTTATACAAATAAATTGGTTCGCTGTTGATTATTAAACATTTAGACAGAATATTATTTTTTAAATAGATCCAAGATATCACTATCGAAGAAACTGACAACAAAGAAACAAAATCTGCTAAGGACGCCTTACTTCTGTGGTGTCAAATGAAAACCGCTGGTTATAATAACGTAAACGTACGAAACTTCACGACTTCATGGCGGGACGGCTTGGCGTTCAACGCTATAATACATAAACACAGACCCGACCTGATCCAGTTTGAGAAACTGCACAGAAGCAACCCGATACACAATCTTAACAATGCATTCAATGTCGCTGAGGAGAAACTTGGTCTCACCAAATTACTCGATGCCGAAGGTAATATTACAAGACAATTTTTAACACAAACGAAAACTAACTTCAATGCTTTTCATGGGTTCCTTGGTGTATCTTCGAAGTCGAATGCCCAATGCCAATGAAATTAAAATGTGAGCCACCCTTGAGGTATCTAATTTCCAACAAAAAAGATTCATCTAAATCGGTCCATAAACAAAGAAGTTATGGTTGAACATTTATTTAAAATATATACGTTCGAATTACGAACCCCCTTTCCCTTTTTTAGTTGGATAATAAATATAAATAGGTATGAGGTTTGATAGTATACTCGCAAAGTATTATTATACTGGTTCGATAATTGTATCCGTCTGGATCGCCACCTCCATACACCAGATTTAACACCACGCCATAGGGGTACGCTTAAGCGTAGCGCCTTCCGAGATCAGTAGGTAAAGTGGTAGTCTTGATAAACCCATTACAGTGACTATACAGTTGATCTCAGCCAAATAACCTTTTGTTGTGTTCCTGCTTATGTTCCTGTAATAAGTTTGCAAACCGGCATGATAACGGTGACCGTCGATGGATTGCCTATCTCTCTGTGGTTGCCGTTGTTTTTGGATTGCATTTTGTTCACCGTCAGGCACAGAGTCGACATTTATCCATGCTACCATTTAAAAAAATCTAGCTTTTGTAAATCAAGCGTGTACCTCTTTATTATATATATAATATATATGTTTGTAAAATTAAGTATATTTTAAAATATTTATTTATCTGCAATATTGGACTTTATATGATGTGTTTTGTTTCTATCTCTAAAACGTAAAAATGCTTTATTGTTAGTGAGAGAGACATCGACGAATTTTCAAGCCTGTATGTTTTTTACAGACATTGCTGTGGATCATCCCGATGAGAAATCAATCATCACCTATGTAGTGACTTACTACCACTACTTCAGTAAGATGAAGCAGGAGACGGTGCAGGGCAAGAGGATCGGCAAAGTCGTCGGCATCGCAATGGAGAATGAGAAAATGATGCAAGAATACGAATCGCTTACTAGGTCAGTTACGCGCTTATTTATATTATGTAGATGCAATGAATTATATATTTAAAGGATTATATTTATCACATGATATGCGAGGTAATACATAAAAAGGATGTATTTATGTAATGGAAGTAACAAATTAGTTAGTAACTATGCATATTTTTAGAGTAACAAGTTTTATTGTCCTTTACGTATTTTTTTTTCGCGAACAGTGTTGTAAACTTATACAAAATGTGTAATTTGAGGAGCATTTTTTGAAGGTATGTAAGATTTGAATACACCGATCGGTACATCTAGAAATTCTGAATCCAATGATTTAAATAGGTTATCGCATTTTCGTCAAAATAGCCTTTACTATAATTGATACTTCTGGTACCATTTTACCAATGTGTTAAGCCGGCTATATGTGCTACGGTCTACCTGTGCAAATTTGCCTGTTCAGGTTTGCCTATGCAGGTCCACCGCACTTCGAAGCTTGTATGGGTACGTGGTATGGTTTACCTTACAGAATCACAAAAAAATACTTTTTTGCATCGGTAGCCGGAGGTTCAAAAAACTGCACAGGTCTATTTTAATACTCGTTTCGGTCTACCTGAGCAGGCGTACCTGTACAGTAAACCGTAGTGTTTATGGCCTCAGCATTAATATAGCATTCAATATTAATGCTAGATTTTACTTAAATTTTTATAAATATTTTCTCTATACTGTTCATATATATTTCGCGGCTGAGTGCCCTAAGGGCTCGCCCCCAAGTTCGGTGAAGCTGTAAAAGCCGCAGCGGCTCTGTTTTTGGATGGGGCCCCTAAGGCTAACAGTATAGTCAGATCTAAAAAAAAGTTAATATATCATCGAGATTAATACGCACTATACACTGTAATAGCTCACTCCCGTCTCAAATATAATAAGAAGAGTCTCTAATAGGGCTTACATAAATAAGATAGCTACGGGAAAAATAAGACAAAAAAAATTGTTAGTGGTACTCAAGGTTCCTCAATTATAGAATTTTTATGATGGTAAGAGAGATTTTTGGTAAGGGTTTTTTCAAGGCTTACATCAACATGTTTTTGAAGTCGCACTGTTGCTATTTTGGATTAAATAAGGAAAATGTGAAGAGGAAATTGACGTTCTATACAATGGTTGAAGCATCATATATACTGTCAGTGATTGTTCTATGCTTATTGATTTATTATTTAGCTATATTTCTATATTATTTTAATTTTATTAATATCATAACAGGAAATAAAATATAAGTAGGAAGCATATTATTGCAAAATTTTAGTTTGTATGATATTTTATACGCACAAATCCAAAAAAGAAGCAATAATCGCTCAATGGTAATATTTGGACTCCGTATCCATATGCGTGTGTTCCAATAAGAGAATAAGCCTGAGCTTTCACTGAAGAGAACATCATGAAATTTTCTATGTATGAAACCCGCGTGTCTAGTACCACCCTTAAGTTGAAATTCTATCGTCAAGCCACTTTAACTGTGTTCCGGCAGCTCCACTTGAGAGTCAGACCTCTCACAATACTTAGCGTGCTTACCGCCTTGGGCCACAACGTCACTTAACGAGATTGTGGCCAAATGCTAAACTCATAAAGAATAAAAAAAAATTTTTTAAAAGATAGTAGAATTAATATGATAATAGAATATTTTGCCTTTTAGTGATCTACTGCAGTGGATAGAGCGTACGATCGAAGCTCTCGGCGATAGAACATTCGCTAACTCATTGGAGGGAGTTCGCCAACAACTCATCCAATTCGCCAACTACCGAACAGTCGAGAAACCGCCCAAGTGAGTATAAAATTAATTTTTAATCAAAACAAAATATTTGTAAGTCCATTAGTAGTTTCAACATTTCTAGCTACATAAAAGCTAGTTAAATTGATGTCACTGTTAGCGTAAGAGTAAATCATAAATTGTTAATTTAAAATGTGTAACTAATTAATTATTATGTAATATTGGTGGTATAATACGTGACGTAGTTTTGTTATTGTGCTTAAGTGAAGTGAATGATAAATATGTAATAATCATAACTCAAAGCATAAATTTTAAGTTGACAGAAAAATTTCCTAGATATTTTTAACAAACCACCATTTTGGTTAAAGCGATGTTTTAACTCTGAAGATTAGAAAAATATTCCATTCATGTTACATTTGCATAATTGTTATACACATGGTGCCATTAAATAAAAAGATATCCATTATAATATTGAATGGGAGACTCTGAATGAGTATGTTCGATTTTACAGATTTGTCGAGAAGGGCAACCTAGAGGTGTTGCTGTTCACGCTTCAGTCACGCATGCGAGCAGCCAATCAGAAGCCGTACACACCGCGCGAGGGACGCATGATCCACGACATCAACCGCGCCTGGGAACGGCTCGAGAAGGCTGAGCACGAGCGTGAACTCGCCCTAAGGGAAGAGCTTATCCGTCAGGAGAAACTTGAACAGCTCGCTGCCAGGTCTGTTTATATATAATATTAGCTGACCCGCGCAACTTTGTCTGCGACACATAAAACAGTGAGAGTAAGTGAGAGTAGGACGTAGGCAGCGACAAATAACAATTGTCGTAGGCACCTACAGTACAATTTATAGGTGCCGCCCGCCTGCCACATCATTCTGCTAAAATACACGCGCGGTGCTTGATTATTATTTTGCTGCGGAGTTATTTTAAAACTGATATCACAGTCAGAATATTCGGAGTTATTTTCTATCGGGTTCAAATCCGGACTATTTGCTGGCCAGTCTAAAACGGATATACGGTGTTCGCTAAGGAAACATTTGACGCTACTGGCCCTGTGTTTAGGGTCATTGTCATGCTGAAAGATCCAGGTTACAGGCAAATGATCGTCCGAGTAGGGAATCATTGTGTGCTTTAAGATATTTTTGTATTGACATTGATCCATTGTACCTTTAATCTTCCGAACGGGTACAACTCCACATCCGGAAAATCACCCCCAAACTTTAATGTTACTGCCACCATGCTTGACTATACTCCTTGTGTATTTCTAATTAAAAGCATTGTTTACATGACATCTAACATAGTGCTTTTCCATCAAATTTACCATATTTTTTTTGTTTCATCTGAAAATAACACTTTTTTCCATTCTCGTACTGTCCAATTAACATATTTTTTAGTGAATAATTATCGCTTCTCTAGGTGTTGCTTGGTAAAAAGCGGTATCTTTCGAGAGTTTCTTCCAAACAATTTAGCTTCCACTAATCTTTGGCGTATCAATCTTGACGAGATGTTTCTCGGGTCATCAGGCGAAAAAACTTCATTTTTAATACGGTTGGATCCTTCACTTGGGTGTTTTTAGCAACACAAACGATTAGCGTATCTTCTCTGGGAGAGGTTTTTCTTGGCTGAGCTTTCTAAGAACATTTTCAAAAGTTCCATGTGTTTTATAAAGATCAATTGCATTAAAAACTTTCTTAACAGAACAATTTAAATGCTCAGCTTTTCTTCTGTACGCCCAATTATGATCTATATGTAAATTAAAAATTATTTTCTTAATTGACACGTCACAGCTTTTATTTTTGCCCATTTTGAACAAAATAAAATTCAGATTAAATTTTGAGTTGTCGCCAAAATAATAGAAAAAGCTAGAAAGAAATGTTATTCCAGAATTTCAAAAAAAGAACGAGCTATGGAAGCTTTTTTAAAATGTTTCTAATTAGGCGTCCAAGCGGCCAGTAACTGAAAATAAACTACATGTGTAAGATTCATTTTGTAATTAAAAGTAAGATATGATTTATATTTTATGCATTTAATGAGTTTTTATTGAGTGTCTATATTATTGCATGATTATGAATTATTGAATGTGTATATTTTTTTTACCAACCTTTGTATGTTGAAGTTATACCTTCTTTATTCTTAAGAAGTGTTTCTAATTATATGACCACCACTGTGTATATATATGGTTTCTTGGAAACGGCTCCAATAATTTGTATGAAATTTTGTATTTGGATAATGTTTTACATTCTAAGTATACCTAGATAGGTTTTTTTTTTGTAAGACACCGAGTAAAGCTCCGTCGCCCAGATATTAATATTTAAGTACAACGTCTGGAAATCAAATAAAAAGCAAAAATAGGTTGTTTTTATGGCACTATAGTTATTTGTCTCCTTTTTAATAATTTAGCTTGTTAGGCCATTGGTTGTAAGGGAATTTATTATATTCATTCAAAAATTTAAATTAATTTCTTTAGAGTTTATAATATTTGTAATTCATAGTTATTTATAGTTGATTAGCCGTATGCCTGATGGAACTTTCCAACTGAAACATCTCAGTAATCATCCGACTTTGACCCCATTCAATGGATGAATTTTCGAAAATTCTTTCTTAGTACTACTCATTTTTGTTATAAAATAAACTCCTATACAAGATTTTATGCTCCTAGACACATCGGTTAAGCGCTGTGTCGTCTGTTAGTCAGTCTTAACAGTTTTATTTGGAATATTTAATTTAGTTTATATATATTTATATGTACAAAATGTTTGTATTGTAGATTCAACCGCAAGGCACAGATGCGTGAGACCTGGTTATCGGAGAATCAGCGTTTGGTTAGCCAGGACAACTTCGGTTTCGACTTGGCCGCAGTCGAGGCGGCCGCTAAGAAACACGAGGCTATCGAAACAGATATTTTCGCTTACGAGGAACGAGTGCAAGCTGTTGTCGCAGTATGCTCAGAACTACAAACCGAGAAGTAAATAATTTTTTTATGTATGAATGAATACGCTTCCTTTTCTGTCTGTCTGTCTGTTTTGTACAAATTTGTATCTATTTAAAACCATATTTTGTTACTTTTCTCTCCTATTATAATCTCATGAAAATGTTTCAAATTGATTGAAAGTTTTCTCAGACACTCGATTAATTTTGTATATTTTACATGTTTAAAACCAACTATAAAGAATAAATTAAACTATTCTTTACTTTTTGATCCATTTTTAAAATGTTGATTTAAAAAACTATACTTTTTATATTTTGTAGTAAGTAAAATAAATGTTTTTAATTGACATTACAAAGGCTGATCATAAAGCTACAATTTTTTTTTCATGGAGAAGATGTTGTGATATTTTTTGTTTATAAGGACCAAGTAATTAAGGAGTATAACAAAAAAAAATCTATCCAGCAGTTTTTGCGTGATGCGCGCACAATGGTAAACCTCAATCATATTATTTAAGTAGATTTAGCGGATTTACAAAATATTTAATAATTATTTTGAATATTTGTGTATATTACAGATACCATGACATCGAGCGTGTGTGTGCCCGTCGCGACAATGTACTCAGGTTGTGGGCCTACTTATTGGAACTGTTACGAGCACGTCGCGCGAGACTTGAACTGTCCTTGCACTTGCAACAGAACTTCCAGGTACATAGATGCTATTTAAATACAATGAACAATTAACTTGCCTATTAAAATACTGTTACAAAATTTAAAACATTTTGAGAATCATGACTTTGGAATTTAGATAATTTAGTTATTTCATAGGAATTGTGAGCATTATTTGTGGAGGTAATGGTATTTAAAAAAAACATGTGTGCCGTTCACACGCTTTAGAAATGGTGAAACCTTCAGAAAACATATAAAAAATGTTCTTTGAAATGTCTTTTTAAAAACCCTAAATATGTGGGCGTCGCTATCGACCATTCGTACTGTACGTAAAATAGTGCGTGCAAGTCTGGTCGTCACATCGCTAGGCCAATTCAACGACGATCATAGTCGTGAAAATTGTATGTAATATATTCTATCTTGTTCTCTCGCAGGCTATAAATCCTATAGATGTATGTGTTCTCTCTTTTTCGTTTCAACGAGTCTCTAAAAACAATTTATTTTATTTATGATATGAAGTTTATATAACTATTAATACTAAAATTCTTTCTTACATATTAACTGTGGCGATGTGGTACTATTATTCACCGATCAGTACGTAATATCTGGGAAATATTGCATGCGTTGATTACAACACTCCTTTTTTAATGTATAGGAAATGCTATACATCCTGGATTCGATGGAGGAGATCAAGATGCGCCTACTGACGGACGATTACGGCAAGCATCTGATGGGCGTCGAGGACTTGCTGCAGAAACATGCTCTCGTCGAGGCGGACATCAATGTCCTCGGAGAGAGAGTCAAGGTAACAAGGTTTTACCTAGTAATTAAGGCATAAAATCAAGGTTTTTTCTTTATTAGAACAGGGTTTTATTTGACTTAAGCAACGTGACAACTTTTCAAAAATTGTTAATTATATTATTAATCCATATGGATTTATGAAGTGAGGAAAACTATAATTTCATATAAATAACGCATTTTAAGTACATAAAAAATAACGTCTAAACGTATACAGTTTTAAATTGATGCGCAAACGACACCTCAAAGCGCGTACGTCATAACTAGAGTCCGTACCTAAATAAACACAGAAAATTTTAAGGAAACAACAGAGCCTTGGCAGTGTTCGCTTACACACGAATTACGTCATGCGCTGTTATTGGTGTTTCGTTTGATATGAAGAACAGCACATAATATTCCATCTTATTTATTAATTTAAAAATATAAATCAATATTATTTCATACAAAAATTGATTGAATAATGATATATTATTACGAAGGTTATTTTCAACTCCATCATATATTTTTGAAGTGAAAACTTCTTTTAGCGCGGTACGCATATTTTTAGATGAGATAAAATCTCTGGACTCGCGACACCGTTACGAGACGCAGCTATAGTGTGTGCATATATGCATGTACATATAGCAGACCGCAAACGTGTCTAGATAAATTATAAAAAAACACTTATTGCTATAAAATCCAAAACAACTGTTTTGCCTAGTGTTTAAACAACCGATAATACAACAATTGTTAACTCTCGATTAATTTTTTTTTATAAGTCTTATGTTACGATATCGCAGCAACACATACCGAGTATAGACGTTTAGTTTGGCGTTTCGCCGTCGGGATCAAGTTTTCACTTCTGTCGGCACTCCCGGAGTGCAACTCGTAAATTTTTTTTTGTGATTACTGTCCGGTTGCCTATTGTTTGATGTCTATGACTTTTTTAATAGTGTGCAAATTACAATGTTTATTAGGATTAATTAAAATATTATTGCAAGAGTAATTAAAAATTAAGTAATTTGTAAATAAATGCAGGTCACCAGCATGACAATGACGACTGCCGATGGATTGTTGATCTCTCGGTGATCGCCGTTCTTTTCGGATTGTACTGTGTTTACCATCAGGCACATAAGTGACGCGGCTATGACTTTATCGTGCAACTGTAAAAAGAAGTTATAGTTCTTTTTGTGATGTTTTATGCATAACATCGATGGACTATCTTCACCACGATATAACAAGACGTCAAGCAAGGAACTTCATAGTGTAGACTGTTTGTTACAATGTGCGCACGTAACGTGAAAATGAATTCTCGTTTGGTTTTTCATAACGCGCCTAAAGAAATATAAATTTTTTTTTTGTGTAAAACTCACGAACCCCATTTAAATATTGCTATGAAATCCATGTTGGAAATCCTTTTAAGTATATAAAGTATAGGTTTTATATGTACTTAGTGTGCTGGTTCAACAGCTCAAAGTGAGGTCTCTAGCTCAAAGTCCTCTAAGACCAGATTTTATAATTTCTTTCTGTCAAGTGCGGTCCCCCTTTCTTAAATTGCTGACAGGTCTTCGTAAACCGTAACACCCCAGCGACATCTATACCGTTTTAGTGGGCGTCGACACGTTTACTTTTAATTTACTCTGATTTATATGTATTTACCAGGTAGTAGTTGGGCAGTCACAACGATTCCTGGAACAAGAGGAAGGCGGATACAGACCTTGCGATCCCGCCGTCACAGTAGACCGCATCCATCAGCTCGAGAATGCGTATGCTGAGCTGGTGCATCTTGCAGTCGAGCGCAGGTTATTATCTTAATTATGATCATCTGCAAACTAAAAGTAATAAATTGGGTATAGATCAAGGTTGCCCAAACCTTGGACCGCGGGCCAGAAAGTCGCCAACTTATTTGACTTGGCATGCCAACAGCAGTGGTCAAGCTACCGCCACGCGATTAGTGTCCTGCTATTTCTTTTTACAGTTTCGTACCTCAAAAGAAAAAAAAAATAGGATCGCTTTGTTGTTCATCTGTCTGTCGGTCAAGAATCAAGTTGAAATTAATATCAAATACTCAGTTTTGCCATCCCTTGCAGTAAAATAAATAAAATAAAAAATACCATATACCAATCCAATTGTAAAATAAGTTTCTCAGTAATAAACCATTGTCATCTCTAGTTTAAAAATTACGTGCATACTGAGTTTCAATAATTATGTTATTAGAAAGCGTCTTGAAGATAGCCGTAAATTGTGGCAGTTCTACTGGGACATGGCCGATGAGGAGAACTGGATTAAAGAGAAAGAGCAAATCGTCTCCGTTGACGATATCGGCCATGACCTTACTACAGGTGAGTCACTTATATATGTTGTATTCATTGTATAAAACAAATTTAAGGAAACTGATGGTTCTCTCATTTTAATTTTTATTCCCTCCTTTTTAAAGTGTTTGTCCTTGTGTAAATATATTTGTATATTACAAAATGTATATTCAAAGTTGAGTGTACTAGAATATTAATTGAAACGTATAAAATTTAATTAACCACTATATAAGACTAGACTAGACATAGTAACAATTTAGGGTCACTTGTTAGAGGATAACCTAGTAAGAATAACACTCAACTGTGTATAGGGTCACTTGTCAGAGGATAACCTAGTAAGAATAACACTCAACTGTGTATATAAATATTGTACGATGACGTCATGTGTTCTAATTGGTGTTTCCAATCATGTGACTCCCAGACAAAAATTTCAATTTTCCATTGGAATAATTAAATTAATATAAAAAGTTATTTTTGTCCAGATTTGTATATTTTTAAGCTTTTTATCAATAAACCTATATGATTAAATAATTAATTTTATTTTTAAATATATTATCAACCCTCAAATTACTTTATGACATTAAATAATAAAAAAAATAGCCTATATATCACTCAAGGGAAAATGTATTTTCCTATTAGTGAAATTATTTTTAAAATTGGAACATTAGTTCCGGAGATTACCTCTTACAAACAAACAAATAGTATCTCTTTATAATAATAGTGCAGGATAAACTATACATATATGTTGAGATTATGTAGGGTATATATATAAACCATCTTATATGGGGGATAAGTTGAAAAAGTGTTCAGCTTTAAGCAGCAAATTATAATTCAAAATCCACCAAAATGGCGCTAGCGGAGCAAGAGGGATTGAGACTTTTTCGTGATTTTATAGTTTTCACAGTTGTAAAATTCATAAATGAAATTAACAAAAAAAAAAAAAAATTTTTTTGTCAAGTGTTTTTGTGTTGCCGTCGGGATCTTTGTTTCCTTTTAATATGATTTTTTTTCGTATTTTATATACTGATGATACTTTTGGTGTTTCCCTCCATAGTTGAGATATAATGTTTTGTTGTTCAGTGTACCTGCTGATATCTAAGCACAAGGCTCTGGAGGCAGATGTGCTGGCACATGAGGTGCAGCTTATGTCAGTGGCCGCTGTCGGCGACGAGCTCATCTCTCAAGGACACTTTGGAGCCGATAGGATACAGGTATATGATAACGTATCTCATTTAAGGTGTACACAGTGTGCAAATATAATTACATTACTTATTACATCACAAAAAAATTTAGTAGTTAAAGTACATAATTCAAACTTTCTTTTACGTAATTATTAGATGTGAAGAGTAAAAAATGTATTTTAACTTTTTTTTATTATGATGACCTAGGATCGTCTCCGTGACATTCTGTCACAATGGAACCAGTTGCTCGATCTGGTTTCGTTACGTAAGAATCGACTTGATGCAGCCGTGCGTTACCATCAACTATTCGCTGATGCCGATGATATAGACAACTGGATGCTTGATACGCTCAGGTAAAACACATCATATTATATGAATTTATATGAAATGTGGTAATGGAAATAATCAATAATTGACGACAAGCACTATTTCATTCGTTTTTCATTTCCATGGTTTCTTACAATAACTACTAAGTCTTACTATTTTCATTATCTAATGAAAAATGTCACTGTTATTGTCATAAGTTTAACAGATCTGTGTTGCAACGTTTAAAAAAAATCTAACAAGGTTGTCTATTCGCAAATTTATCATTTATTAGCTGTGCCCCACGGTTTCACCCGTGTTCATTTTATACGACAAACATGCCAATTTATCCGTGTAGGCAATTTTTTATACATTGTGTAAAACTATCGTCATTTTTATAAGGATTAAATTAATTTTTCAAGTTATAATATAGCCTAATGTTACTCGCAGATACTGTAGCTTTATATTGGTGAAAGAATTTTTGAAATCGGTCCAGTAGTTTTTGAGTTTAACCATTATAAACAAAAAATCAAATCTTTCCTCTTTATAATATTGGTATAGATTTATTACTAGCTGGTTCGGCAGATGTTGTTCTGTCATTCCCAATAGTTAATAACTGGACCACAGTACCATCTATTCCGGGTTTTTCTTGATAACTTTTCCATTACCATAAACAAAACAAAAACGCATATCCATCATTTCAATCGAAAATTATAGTCTTGAATTTATACAGAAATCCGATAGATAAAGGACGATCAGTTTTACCGGAATATAATTTTTTTACAGAAAATTTTTCAACAAAAATTGCCCAATCGGTCAAGCCGTTCTCAAGTGATGCACATGCATTAACTTTTTATTTACATAGATTGTGCAATATTTTTAAATTGCCGATTTCTGTGTAGATTGGTGTCATCTGAAGATACCGGCGTAGATGAGGCTCAAGTGCAGAGCTTGCTGAAGAAACACAAAGACGTCACTGATGAACTTAAGAACTATGCCAATGTCATTCAGCAACTTAAACAACAGGTATATACAATATTCCTTTTAAGTATTGTAAAAAAAAAATATTTATACGCACTGAAACTTATCTATACATCTATACAATTAATAAAATTGAAGTGTTAGTTCGTAATGTCGAAATAACAGTTTTTTTTACTAAATGCGTATGAAAGTATATACGATGCTTATAACAAAAACCCATTTTTTTAATTTTTGTCTGACATTCCTTTTGTCTTCTTGTTTGTTCCGGGTAATCTCCGGAACGGTTGGACCGATTTTGACGAGATTTTCACTGGTAGATAACTGAATTTATAGGAAGTAACTTAGGCTACTTTAATTTTAGATAAAGAATTAGAGTTCCGCACAAATAAAAAAAACTGGTCATGGTGAATCAATTCGGATGCTTAAATGGCTTATGCTGAGTAAGCCATAAGAGATATAGCAAATTAATGTACTACATAATTATAGGCATTAAAAAGTCCTACAAAAAAATCCGGGAGAGTATATATCTATCTTCTAAGGAACACCCACAATAAGCATTTTTGTCTTTAAAATAGCCGGGAGTGGGGAGCAAGATTCGCGTGGGCGTTCTTTAGTCCACGTGAGCGAAGCCACGGGCACAGCTAGTTCAATTATAAAACCCGTGCTATAATTTTTAACTTCAAGGTATATTTTAAACTTTATAAAATTTAATTGTTGTTAATTTCTTGCAATGAGTTTCGTTAACTTTGTTTACAATTGAGATTTTTTATATTGTTCATGATTGTTTGGAATAAATCAATCGGCGAGTTGACAGTATGTATAAAAATTATAGTTATAGTATTAGTGTATTGATAAAAAGAGGACTAAAATCCAAACAATACAAATTTGAAAAAAAAAATATATTAATTTACTTTAATTTTTCATTGGGATATTTTTTTTGGCTGTGGGTTACGTGTCCATAAACTGCATATAGAAAACTTGACGTCATCGTTCAATTAATACCTATACACAGTTGAGTGTTCTCAGATTATCCTGTATAAAGTGACTCCAAAATTATTACTATTTCTTGAAACAGTGGTTTTAAAATAATAAAGTTGTTGAAGAAATTTCCAAAATTCCATAAATGAAATTCTAGTAAATAACCTTATTAACCTTAGTTTAATAATACCATTAAACCCTTTTGAATGTTGATTTCACGTCGCGTTTTCGTGGCATATCTTTTATTGAATTTAAAAGGATATATTTAAATTACTTTTAAAGGTATAATAATTGATGAATATTAATAAATGGGGGACCCTCTAACGCAAGCCCGAGTAAGTAGTGATATATCATTAATTTAGGCACCGACTTTACATTGTACTTCCCAACTTCCTATCAATCCCTCGTTCTTTTTTACAAATTGTTTCCCTCGGTTTCTATACATTTAATAATTCTAATATATTTCCTTATATTATCTAATACTGTTTTGATTTTAATAGTTAATTAGAATTACAAACTAGTGATAAAACTAAAGATACGTGTGTTTGTTTGAGTAACATGAAGTTATATTTCCCGGTTGTTAGGCACAAGAGCTTAGCCCAGAGGACGCGAGCAGCGTAGAGGTCCGCGACCGTCTCGCGAGTATAGACGCGCGTCACGGCGAGCTCGCCGAGCTGGCTCGACTGCGCAAGCAGAGGCTCCTGGACGCTCTGTCGCTGTTCAAGCTGCTGGCGGAGGCAGACGCGGCGGACCAGTGGATCGCGGAGAAGGACCGTATGCTTGACACGATGCTACCTCCCAAGGACATCGATGATGTCGAGATCATGAAACACCGGTATGTGTTTTTATATTTGAAGTATTACATAAGCAAACTTTCTACGATTTTGAACTGCTCTCCCCTGTGTATGCAAAACTAAGAAAATTACGAACTCTCCCCTTCACACAAGATACAAGGACTTTTTTCACAGTTTAAAATTAAAAGGATATATTTATTTGTTTCAAGCCGTCGTAGTTCATCGAGAAATTGCTGAATTGTACATTAGTTCAATTACAAAAACTCTATGATTAGTAATGTATAGTTATGTAATTTATTTTGGAACACCCATTTATCTCGTTTTTATTCCCATAGA
Source organism: Saturnia japonica (assembly GCA_033032175.1). Lineage (NCBI taxonomy): Eukaryota > Metazoa > Arthropoda > Insecta > Lepidoptera > Saturniidae > Saturnia > Saturnia japonica. Next base: position 5,958,350 of record CM065317.1, read on the forward strand.
GTAAAATGAGATGAGAGTATGAGTTTATTGTATTTTTAAAATAGTGATGTTTCAATCGGAACTAATCATAAAACCGTACGACTTATTACACCTAATAAGTTTTTCTGAAAAAACATTGTTTGGTTCGCTATTATGTATATACATTTTATAGTTTGCTGTATACTAATAATAGTCAATTATCGGGTATGTCGAATAACAATATTTCAATTAATAAATAAAAATTCAAATAATTGTTGCGTAAAATGCACAACACTACAAAAATAAATGTGGTTAAATTATTTTCAAGTTTGGTATCGGTGATAGTAAATTTACTCCTTGGGAATGAAAAACGCCTTATAGTAAGAAAAAGAATTGGACTTCAATTATTTTCATCATACCTATATTGGTATATTTTTCTAAGCATACGTTTGTATGTAGAGGTGACCGATTTGAAAATATGTTTCATAAATGTGACGAATAAATGTATCGTGTTAAGTTACGACTATTTATACTTAGATAAATAGTTTTTTTTTAAATATATTTGGTGGTTTTTCGTGTCATTAGCCTAGTGGTCGTTAGCGCGACTGCTATGATCGAGGTCCTCGGTTCGATTCCCTGGCAATGGGCTCGCCCCCAATTACACGAGACCTAAAAACATACCCAGCAAACTGTGGATGTACATTAGTTAGTCATGTTATGTTATGTGTACACAGGTACGACGGTTTCGATAAGGAGATGAATGCGAACGCGTCTCGCGTCGCCGTCGTGAACCAGCTCGCCCGGCAGCTGATCCACGTGGAGCACCCGCAGGCGCCGCGCATACAGGACCGCCAGGCGGCGCTGAACCAAGCATGGAGTTCACTCAGGGATAAGGTTCGATACTACACTCTACACATTACTCTATTGATACATTATTGTTTATTCTAGCATGGCAAAGATAAATTTCTTTAGAGATTTCACCCTACAGAAGATTGCAGCCGAATAATCTTGTGTTGTGTTCCTGCGTTGACAAGGGTTTCCAGCTGAGCTCTTTACGATAGGGGATTCAAAGTCGGCAGCGTATAATATTATAAGCGTTCATAGGTTACGATAGCCGCTTACCATCAGGCGGCCCATATGCTTGTTTGCTACTTTTGTTGTAAGCATAAAAGTGATATCCCTGTACCTAATGGTGATTACAGTGCAGTTCAATAGCTTCGTCGACTACCATGGTATGAACACTCTATCTTCACTGGTCGTTATTATTACCGGCCTGCTCAAATGTATGGTGGACTATTACTTAAATTATATTGATACATGAAAAAAACACACTCTCTCTGTCTGTACATTCATTAAAAAAAAGATAAATATTAACTGTACAAATTTTCATGTACAGTAAAAAAAAAATCCCAGTACATAACTTAATCGGGTATCATGCCAGCATTTCTCTGTCACTGAGATTTTTAAGGCTTTTCGGCGAAGTGCCTTTTTAAGGCTTAAATTGAATAAAGTACAAAATGTCATAATCGTTATTATTAAGTTTGTTTTAACAATATGATAGATGATATTAAATTGCCAATTTGTTGTGTCATTAACATTTTAAGAATTTTTGGTTCAGAGATACGATAGTTACAGTACATGTTGTACACCACTTGTCATACAATAACTAAAGCTTTATTACAATTACAGGCCGAAGCGAAGAAGGACGATCTAAAGTCTGCACAAGGCGTCCAGACGTTCCACATTGAATGCCGCGAGACTGTCTCATGGATCGAAGATAAGAAGAGAATTCTGCAGCAGACCGACAATCTCGAGATGGACCTCAACGGTATGACAGACATTTTAACCTCCATTTGTGTATATATCTTATTATCTCTATTTTTATTTGATAGTAGGTAATGTGAAAAAGGTGACCTTTTACAGTATTAAGTTTTGACAAAATGAATCCTACAATTTGATTTATCGTACATAAATTTCATCATAATTTTATAATATATATGTATTATTTGCATAAATCTTTTTCAATAAATAACTAAAATGTGTAATATATCAAACAGAATATATTTTGCTAATCTAGGGATTAGCCAATTTACAACACAAATGCTGAAATATTGATGTATCGATGTTTTAGAGAGCCTAAAATCGATGTAAAAATATCAATCTTTTCAAACTTCAATGTTTATCAAAAGTTTGGGAAGTGCTTTAAATACTCGAAATGTTAAAAGATTTTGATTTGCTGACTTGTTATGTTTTGTGCGTAGGCGTGATGACTCTACAGCGGCGGCTGTCGGGCATGGAGCGTGACCTGGCCGCGATACAGGCGCGCATCTCCTCGCTGGAGAGCGAGGCCAGCGCCATCGAAGACGAGCATCCCGAAGAGGCGCAGCTCATCCGCGAGCGCGTCCACCAGATCACCGACAATTGGGACCAACTCACACAGATGGTTAGATAGTTTACTTACTACATTTATTTTAGACGTTTTACAGTTTTAGCTATTTTCTAGTGATGAGACATCACATGCCAGGTAGTCAAAATCGATTGTTACCCGACTCCAAAAATGGAGGGTTATGTTTTTTGATCGCATATATGCATGTATGTATGTCTATTTATTTGGCTCGCTCTGTAGCGTAAACGGCTTGATGGATTTTAGCGTACGAGTTGTCGATAGATTCGTGTTAAGATACGACATCTGGGAATCAAATAAAAAGCAAGATCATTTTTAAAATATACTATTTTTTAATTTTAATTAAAGTGTATAATGGTATACAGCCTAGGCGTATAAATGAAACCGAAAGGAGTATAATTTTCTTGTATGCACCTCTGAGTATTATTATTTTTGTTTATAGCTCAAAGAACGTGACGCAAAACTGGAAGAAGCCGGTGATTTGCATCGCTTCTTGCGTTCAGTTGATCACTTCCAGGCCTGGCTCACTAAGACCCAAACCGACGTTGCATCCGAGGGTGAGTTAAAATAAGATATTCTCGAAGACGAAGTTCCAATGCCAATGAAATTAAAATGGAACCACCCTTGAAATATCTCCTTTACCAACGACAAAAGAATCATCTAAATCGGTTCATAAAGAAGTTATGCCTGAATATCCATAAAAAAATATAATCGAATTGAGAATCTCCTCCTTTTTCGATATCTTTATATTTGCTATATAAAAAATTATAAATCAGTTTTACGAGTATTACGGGAACATATAACTTACAATGGAAACAAATTGCAGATACTCCATCGAGCTTACCGGAGGCGGAGAAACTTCTATCCCAGCACCAGACCATCAAGGAGGAGATCGACAACTACAAGGACGAATATGCGAAAATGATGGAATACGGAGAGAAGATCACTGCCGTTAGTATTTCAACTGAATGAACACTTCAGAACTTTGAACATTTAGAAAGATATTACATTGTACTTATGTGATTCAGGAGCCGTCGACCCAGGACGATCCACAGTATATGTTCTTGCGCGAGCGACTGAAGGCTCTTCGCGAGGGATGGGCTGAGCTCCAGCAGATGTGGGAGAACAGACAGCAGCTGCTCACACAGAGTCTCGAGCTACAGCTGCTGCAGCGTGACGCCCGACAAGCTGAAGTGCTGCTCTCTCATCAGGAGCATAGGTTTGGACCAATAACACCATTTTAATTTCATCTTCTTCATTATCTTATGATATATGTTTTTATACACAGGTTGAATAAAATATTTTACTGTAGACAGTCTTGGATATTATTTTTACTTCATTTTATATAAAATAAATAAATAAATGTAGCTGATTCATTTGCATTATTTTTCCAGGTTAGCAAAGACGGAGCCACCGACCAACTTGGAGCAAGCTGAAAACATGATCAAGGAACATGAAGCATTCTTGACCACCATGGAAGCAAACGACGACAAGATCAACTCCGTCGTCCAGTTCGCCAACCGTCTGGTGGAAGAGAGACATTTCGATGCCGATAAAATACAGCGTAAGGCCGAAAACATCGAAGCAAGGCGAAACGCGAATAGAGACAAAGCACTCCAACAGATGGAGAAACTCCAAGATCAATTACAGCTTCACCAGTTCCTCCAGGACTGCGACGAACTCGGAGAATGGGTTCAAGAGAAGAATGTCACTGCTCAAGACGACACGTACCGCTCGGCGAAAACTATACACTCCAAATGGACCCGCCACCAGGCCTTCGAAGCCGAAATCGCGGCCAATAAGGAACGCTTATTCGCCGTACAGAACGCCGCTCAGGAGCTGATGAAACAGAAACCCGAATTCGTTGAGGTGATCTCACCTAAAATGCACGAACTCCAAGATCAATTCGAGAATCTTCAAACTACGACGAAAGACAAAGGTGAACGCCTCTTCGACGCTAACAGAGAGGTGCTTCTTCATCAAACCTGTGACGATATTGATTCATGGATGAACGAGCTCGAGAAACAAATTGAAAACACCGATACCGGCACTGACCTTGCTTCTGTCAATATACTGATGCAGAAGCAGCAAATGATCGAAACCCAAATGGCCGTCAAAGCGAAACAGGTCACAGAGCTGGAGACTCAAGCCGAGTATCTTCAGAAGACGGTGCCGGACAAGATGGAGGAGATTAAAGAAAAGAAACGAACAGTGGAACAAAGGTTCGAACAACTCAAGGCGCCGTTGTTAGATCGCCAACGTCATTTGGCGAAGAAGAAGGAAGCGTTCCAATTCCGTCGCGACGTCGAGGACGAGAAGCTGTGGATACACGAGAAGATGCCGTTAGCTACGAGTACCGATTATGGTAACTCCTTGTTCAACGTACAAATGCTGCAAAAGAAGAATCAGTCACTGAAGACGGAGACCGACAATCACGAACCAAGGATTCTGACCGTTATCTCTAATGGACAAAAGCTAATTGACGAGGGGCATGAAGCCACACCCGAATTCAAGCAGCTTATCGAAGAACTTACGGCGAGGTGGCGAGAACTTAAGGGTGAGTTTTATTTTTACCTGACTGCGATAAAGGAGGGTTATATTTTTGAACGTATGTATTTATCTATTTTTGTCCATTTCTTTGACACGGTCTGCAACCTAAACGGCTTGATGGATTTTAGCTTACGAGGTGTCCTTAGAATCGTCTTAACTGTGGGAGTGATATAGGCTATATTATAATATTCAAGTACGACGAATGTGATACAAATAAAAAACAAAAAGATAAAAAAAGAAGTTTTTGTCAAGTGTTTGTTGTAGTCAGGCTTTTTTGTTTCCTTTTTAATCATTTATCTTTTTGAATATGAGTATTAAATTTCACAATGCATATTATTATTATTATTTTGTTATGTGTTTTTTTATATCTACAAAATGGTGCAAACACAGATGCCATCGAACAACGCAAGAACAACTTGTCCCAATGGGAGAAGGCGCAGCAGTATCTATTCGACGCGAACGAGGCGGAAGCGTGGATGAGCGAACAGGAACTGTACATGATGGTGGAAGACCGTGGAAAGGACGAGATCTCCGCACAGAACCTCATGAAGAAGCACGAGATACTCGAGCAAGCCGTTGATGACTACGCACAGACTATTCGACAACTCGGCGAGACCGTGCGCCAGCTCACCAGTGAGGAGCATCCACTCAGGTCAGGACTATTTTTAATCCACTTTGAGAATTAATTTTAAAAATTCTTCGTTAGTAGTGTTCTTGTGCAATATTTCATATTTTTAGACACAACGGTTTAAACTGTGTTGTTCTCTATGGGTGTGATTAGAGTTAAATTTCAATGTAAAATTATAGTGCAACGTTTTATATGCAATATTTCTGACGCAAAAAGGATAGAAAATGTTAGAAAAAGGTAAAAGATATAACTATGCTATAAACGGAGAGGGATAGAAGAGCGCAATGGAGTTAGACATGTGTAGCAAGTGAAATCAAGATAAAAAAGAGTAATAATATTAGAAAAATCCAAGGTGTGTTATTTATTAGTTAATAATAATTGTTCTCTGTGGGTACACCACCACTCGGAGTAACCACTCGTAGTTCCTCTATAGAACATCCTCTTTGGTGTGCTTAAAAACTGAAGATTTGACAGACATAAAAAGGATACTTTTTGTTTCGACTTTGATCTGAAAATGAATTATTTTTGCCAAGTAAACGTTCTGGCCCATATTGATGTTTGATATTATTGAACACTCCAAAGTTTATTTACTAACTAGCTGTGCCCCTCGGTTTCATCCGAGTTTTTATCCAACAAATACCGCGCCACCAACGCGACGGACCCATGTAATCATAATTGTTATCACTTCTCGCAAGTACAAATTATTTTAATTTTTCATTTTCTCCTAAACTATGTGTCCTAATTACATACTATAAAAAAAAATTAAATTGTCTTTATGATGAAATAACTTTGGTTCGTAAGGATTAATATAATAAGCCTAAAAATAAATCTCAAAATCAATTTTTTCTTCAACATAAAAACACGCAAAATACCTTATTGTGGTTTATGCTATTAAGAAATAGGCATATGTTACCGGAGAATTTTTTTAGATATACTAAAGAACAATATTTTTGTAGAATATTATATTTACGTATCACTAACCATTACGCCAGCGCATGCGGATAAAGCAGTTCGGGGACACTTTCACTTCGACTTATTTAAACAAAAATCAATATTTAAGGCTAGCTGAGAGGTTTAGCTTAGTTCCAGATAGCCTATACTATTCTTAGTGAATCTGGCTATAATATACAAAAAGAATTTTTCGAATCCGACTGCTACCCGTTGTCCAGAGATTAACTATGTTTAAACAAACAAAACAAAAAAACTCGTCCGCTTTACTAAATTATTAATAGTATAGATATACACGGACTGACCTCGGAACACGACAAACCAAAAGAAAATCATACATGTGTTTAACACTATGTATGGTGATCGCGATCCCTACCACCCCTCTATATTACTGTATATACACTGACTAATCTCTGAACACGATAAACCAAAAGAAAATTATAGATGGTTTTTTTCTTTCTCACTGAATATACTGTTAGCCTAAGGGGCCCTAAAGAAATAGAGCCACTGATGGCTTTGACAGCTTCACCAGGCTTGGAGGCGAACGCTTAAGGCATTCAGCTGCGAAAGCGTGAGCAACATGCGCACAAAGATGCCAAAATGGCCGGACGTCTGCTTGGGCTGTTACCGCGGTTGTGAAAAGGTCGCGAACTGACTAATTCCCTATCCGTAGAAAATTTGAGCTAAACTAACACATACATATAACATGTCCCTGCCTCTAGGAGAAAAAAATGAACATGTGTATATGTGTTTAGTATCCTGGAAACATGATCGAAAGTAACTATCGTAAAAAAAGAAAAAAAAGGTCCCTTACAGGATCTATGTACTTATGTGGTGTGCACGTATGTATGTACATATTGTGTGTAATGATGTGTGTGGGTAGCTACGTGATTGCAAGTGCAGTGTCACCAGTATCGCGCGAGCGGCTGCATGACTCAAGGGTTCTACACCGAGGGAACGGACCTAGGCTTGAGTTGACGTAAGAGAGGGAGGACGTGCTGGGTTTGCGGGAGCGAAATTAGCCACCCATCCCCTGCGGAGGGAACGGTGGTTTCGCGGGCGTGGACGCGAGCACGCTTTGCTTGGAGAGACGGTGGAGTAGTATTGGTTTATTTCCTCGATCTTATAAACGGGATCGGTGAAGATATTCGCGGGCGGAGTTGTTCGCGGGGGATGTTCGGTTTTGGGGTTTAAGTCGCGGCAGCTTTCACAAACAGATTCATGTGATTCGAAGCAGTGTTGAAGTACGATCGCGTAAGATATTCAATTTACGATTCGACCAACGTACCAAGGGGCTTTGTTAATTTTACGTAAGAATCGGGTTTAGAGGATTTGGAATTTATTAATGTTGATCTTTGACGTATGTGCGAATGTAGTGCAGCTTATATGTCATGATAGGACGGACATATGTCTTGTATAATGTAAGCTTATGTCTCAGAAACATTTTGCTTAGTATCAAGGGGTGCAGTCTATGTGTATTGTAAATCACCCTTATTTTTTAAAACACGAAACACTGTTATTTCTTCCTAAAAGCATAAATATGAATTTTCATATCCCTAAATTTAGAAATAGTGGGATCTTCATACAATCTTTCATCCCCTATTTCACCTCTTAAAGTTTTATTTTCACAACATAAGGTAAGCCAATGCCTTTCTTTAAGGTCCAATATATCTCTATACTAAAATTCATCAAATTTGGTTTGATGCGTTCTTCGTACACACCTTCATCGTCTATTTCAGGGCGTGAAATGCAACAGACAGGACAGACAGAGTTACTTTCGCATTTATAATATTAGTATGAATTATTAATTTCATTATGCTGTCGTTCTCTATGGTGTCAGTAAATTACCCAATAGCAGAATAACGACAACAGTTTATAATAATAAATTTTTTAAATTAATTCTCTCTCTCTCTGCTATACTTTTCTTTGTTTCTCTTTAACTGATACTTTAGCGTGGTAAAAATAGCAAAAGATCGATTGTTGTGGTGTCCTTTTTGTTTTCTATAATAGGGATTTTCATATTGTTAACACAAATCTGAAAAGTGAATAAAAGACGGTCAATTTTTTGGAGAGCTCGGCCTTTTAGACCTCGATTTATTGTGAATCGATACATCAGAGTTAGATTCGAATCGATCTTTTTCGGAATGAATTGCCTAGCAGCGATGCGGCACTCGACTTGCTTGCGTGATTATATCCAACCTAGGGCGACCACTTATTAATATGAATTATTATATAGATGTGTGGTCAACTCATACCTATTGGAAAGTTCCAAATTCTCTGAAACTGTACATTTTTTAACTATATGTAAACTTTCAATAATCATCATTTTACAAACCAGTTTCAAAGTTTCAGCCAATACTACTGAAGAGCTATTTTATAGTATTTTTATCGAACAAATGTTCGACGTGATTTTTTAAATTGATATAACTTTTTTATTTATGAACTCATTGAAGTAAAACCACACTAAATGTTAAGTCAACCTTACCAAAATATATTAGTTGAAACCGTTTCTGAGATTAGCGCGCACAAACGTTGGCAAACAGACAAACACAAAAATTCTAACAATCATTGTTTTGGGTTCTCCTGCGTTAATAGAGACCCCCAATAATAGTTTTTCTCATATACATATCTTCTATGTACAGACATCGATCGGTTACGTTTTTATTATATGTATAGAGAGATGTAGATATGGTGGTCGCGATTCCTACCACCCCACTATATTATTGCATATACACCGACTGATCTCTGAACACGATGAACCAAAAGAAACTCATAGTTGGGTTTATCGCTATTTGTATGGTGGTCGCGATACCTATCACCCCTCTATATTATTGCATAAACACAGACTGGTCTCTAAACACGACAAAGCAACAGAAAATCATAGATGGATTTATCACTCTATGCGTATGGTATTGTAAATCATCACTTATTGTACCACCCTGCCGATTCATTTTTCAAAAACGCGAAACCCTTTTATTTCTTCCTAAAATCATAAATATGAATTATCATATCCCTAAATTGAGAAATAGTGGGTTCTTCATACAAAATTTCATCCCCTATTTGACCCCTTCATGTTTTATCTTTGCGCCTTACGGTACCCTATGCCCGCCTCTTAGATCCAATATATCTCTATTCATTAAATGTGGTTTAACGGGTTCTTCGTACAAACCTTCATCCCCTATTTCACCCATGAAAGTTTTATTTTCACCACATAAGGTAGCCAAAGTCTTTCTCCAAATTCTTACATTTCTCTATATCAAAATTTGATTCTTTATACGAACTTTCACCCCCCATTTCACCCCTTCCAATTTTATTTCCAAAAGTAGCCTATGACCTTTCTCAACCAAAGTTCTTCAAAATTGGTTCAGCGGTCTAGGCTTGAAAATGCAAAAGACGGGACAGACAGAATTACTTTCCAATATATAAAATTAGTAGGTATGGATTATTCAATTCATTATGCAGGCATTTACCATTTATGATGTCATTTACCAATTAAAATGCTAACGGTAAATTATTGCCCAACAGCAAAATAACGACAACAGTTTATAATAATAAATTTTTGAAATGAATTCTCTTTCCCTATATACCTGTAATAAATTCGCTCTTTCTATATCTTTCTATGTTTCTCTATAACAACTGATACTTTAGTAAGGTAAAAATTACAAAAGATCGACTGTTGTGGTTCCCTTTTAATTTCCTATTTTAGGAATTGTTATATTGTTAATACAAATGTGAAAGTGAATCGAAAAAAAAAATTTTTTTTTGAGAGATCAATCTTTTAGACATCGATTTTTTTGGGAATCGATTTATAAAAGTTCGATTCGAATCAATCTTTTTCGAAATGAATTGCCATCCCTAGCAGCGGCGCAGCTATATTCAACTGACTATATCCAGCATATGCTGACCCCCTTTTAATATGATTTATCATATAGATCTGAGGTCAACTTATATTGCAAATTGCAATTTTTTAAACTCTTCATTTTTTAACTATATGAAAGGTTTGAATCATCATCGTTTAACAAATCATAATATACAGATAACTAAAATTTCAGTCAATTCAACTGAAGAGCTATTTTATAGCATATATATAAAAAAAATATTCGACGTGATTTTTTTAAATTGATATAACTTTTTTATTTATGAACTTATTGAAGTAAAACAAACACTAAATGTTAAGTGAACCTTACCAGAATATATTAGTGAAAACCGTTTCCAAATCGGTTAAGCCGTTTCTGAGATTAGCGCGCACAAAAGTTGGCAAACAGACAAAAATTCTAACAATCATTGTTTTGGGTTCTCCTGCGTTTATAGAGACCCCCAATAATAGTTTTTTTCATATATCTTCTATGTACAGACATCGATCAGTTACGTTTTTATTATATGTATAGATAAAGAGTTATTACACCTCGAGTAATATATATTTTTGTTTGATTAAAATGACACATTGTCACATGTTCGATGACAACAGTGAGCAGATATCTGTGAAGCAATCGCAAGTGGACAAGCTGTACGCCGGTCTGAAGGACCTGGCCGGTGAACGACGCGCCAAGCTGGACGAGGCGCTCCGGCTGTTCCAGTTGTCGCGTGAGGTCGACGATCTCGAGCAGTGGATCACCGAGAGGGAGCTCGTCGCTAGCTCACAGGAACTCGGACAGGACTACGATCACGTTACAGTTAGTACCTTATTCTTTTTATTTTTTTTGTTCTGGGCACTTATTTTACCGAATATATCAGTCCCATTATACCCTATCCTTTATAGCATCAAATCAGGAGTCAACACCAGATCCTATAACATCTTGGTATCAACCGAATAATATTCTGCCAAGCTGCTGTGAAAACACATATATCTTGACAGTTTTAAATTCATGCTATTCATCAGTGACTCCCTTTCTGTTTTGTTTTTGCCACACTATCAGTGAGTGATGTAAATCATCAATCTTTCCATGTACATTACAGTCGGGCAATTCTGTTTTCCTTATTAAATATGCCAATTTTTTTTTTCTTTTTACTTAATGGCAACTGTGTTCATTCACAATTCTGCCAGCGTCACGTGAATAGATTTTTTTTATATTATTCTTGTCATTCTCAAGCTTAGCTGTAATAAGTTGGTGGTTCCCATGTTAAAAATGTTCAGGAAATTTTTGTGGCTTTGTGGCAATTATCCACTCACATGTACATAATAACCAAACTATATCACGTAAAATTTCGCCAAAATTACATAATTATAGGGAGAAATAATATAGGTTTACTAATAAAAATAAAAATCACCCCATGACAGATTAAAATCCAGTCAAAAACTCCAGTACCTTGTTTAAGTTGTTGGGCCTCATAGTATCGCGCTGTTAACACAGCCATGTAGAAACGGGAATACAAATAGTTTGAAGGTCAGACTAATAATAAGTTTAGTCATTCTCTGATAAAGTTCTAAATAAAACAAGATTTTGTGGATTTTAAATATTTTTTCTGGATACACACCAATATTGTGTGTTCTTATAAATAGGTTATTTCGTAGCTTTTAGTAAATAGTATTTGTAGCATACGATAATTTTTTCACAGCTTAAATATGCATTACCTACATTTTTAAGAAAAAAAGCTGTCATATTTGTGATGTTTTTGAAGTGAAACTTCTTTATCGACGTATGGGAGAAATTTTGTAGCAATCGTCACGTTTTTCGGTTACGCGCCATGTTGCTTGTTTTATCAAAGTTTAGTATAGTGACGTAAAGAATATAATGTAATATATTATAATAATAACAACAATATATTAGTTTTGAAGTTTGGTTTGAAATAAGAATAACAATATATTAATTTGAATGTGATAAAATAAAAAGACATTCAAATTTAAGTGAATTTACAAGAAAAGTGAGAGTGATTATATATTTCGTTTTATAAATTCAACACGTATGAGCATGATTGTAATATTTATTTGAGGTTAACCTCACTTTTTGATTGTAAGTATCAGTGAATGTATATAAATCTGTTAAAATTAGCAAGTATTAATAAATATGACTGTAAATCTAGTGAACATTATTAATTCTAAAAACAATAAAAAATATAAATTAAATAATAATTAAAAATAAAACAAAATACGATAAGAAAATAAAAATATGTATACGTACATCTCTTTTTTTCTTTTTTTCTTTTTTTTTTTTCTTTATTAATGGGCTTTGTCGCATTGCGACTATGACGCCCCATGAATACCTCACAAACATTATGCAATTTTCTAATAAATTTGAAACGAAATTATTAATTCTTATGAGCTAATTTTTCGTTTTTAATGATTTATTTATTCATTTTTAATTTTATAAAATCGTTGCATTTCTACAAGATTAACTGTCATCATATAATTGTATTACTTTGAAAAGATAATTCCAATTATTTATTCATAACTTGTAAATATAATACAATAAATAAATAGCAATGATATTATAATAAGAACAATGATAAAATAAATTACTCATTAATTGTATGCATGTCTATAATAATAAAATAGCTTTAATTTAATACGGAAAAAATTGTTTTTCTTAAGGCTTAATTAAAGCTTTATCTACCCCATTTTCGTGAAGTTGCAAATAGTAGAAAAATGATATGTCGTAAAGAAGTTTCACTTCTTACCTGTGTACTCTGGTACACACACACATTTTTTTTTGTTGTAAACTGGTAACATACATAAAAAAATTAGTTGAAGTATGTTGTTATTATTTCAACTTTATTGATACTTGATCTAGTTGAACCTGCACCGGTGAAGACAAAGTCTCTAATGGCTCTAGGTCTCTTAAGGCTAACAATATAGCCAGCTCGAAAAAAATATATGTCAAATTATATGCCTTATTACTTACATCAGTATTTTCCAGGTAACTAGAAATAAAATATTCTGGAAAGACAATTATGTACTTACAATTTAATATTTTTCTATAATCAGCTACTGTGGGAGAGATTCAAGGAGTTCGCTCGCGAGACCCAAGCGGTCGGGTCCGAGCGTGTGGCGACCGCGGAACGTATCGCCGACCAGATGATCGCGATGGGTCACTCGGACAATGCAACCATCGCACAATGGAAGGAGGGTCTCAAGGAGACCTGGCAAGACCTGCTCGAGCTTATCGAAACCAGGACTCAAGTCAGTTGCTTTTACTATTTCACCTTATATACTTTGTCAATGATTATCATGTATAGACACTATTGATTATGAAAGACCACTTATAAAGTGGTCTCTTTATATTTTAGTTGTGAGGCAATCTTGGCTATAATGAGATTTTACAATAAATCTTCTTTTTTAAAATTAGTACCACGGCAAAGTTACCACGTTATGCCTGATAGTAAGAACCGGTCGAAAGCAAACCACGGCAACCACCGAGAGATTGGCAATTCATCAAGGGTCGCCGTTATCATGCCATCCTGCAAGACTCTCGGTAGTTGAATATACACTGGCTGATACCTAAATGCTACAAACCAAAATAAAGTCACTGTGACTGGTTTATGACCATATTATGCATGGTGTTTGCGACTAGCGGTAGGTGATAATGAGATATACTAATACAATCATTCGGATATACAGATATCTTCAGATATCTCGATTATAACCATTAGTTATTACTAATATAACTTTTTGGTATACATGTTCTATAAAGAACTTAGTTTACGACTGAACGAACTTTATTTTTTGTTAGCTTACCAATCAACATTAATAATAAGTACATATCTTAATTAAGTTATCATTCATAATCGCCCATCTCCGAATAATACGTTAATGTCTCGATTATGTAAATCATTTATAATCGTCCACCTCTAGTTGCGATCCAATCGGGTACAGGTCCCTGCTAACATATATTATCTTAGAATTATAGGCAATGAGCCCTTTTTGATGAGAAGAAAACAATAAATGATTATGAATGCAATTAAAATATAAAGTTTAGAAATAGGTTATATTTTGTTATAAGGCAATACTTATAGAACTATATATAATATGGCAACAAAGTTAGTTTATACAAATAGAAAATATTTTTTACCAATACCAATAAAACTAATTTTTCATATGAATGAAAACAAAGAAGTGGAATTAATAAACGCATCGAAATTGACAACTTTTACCCTTTTACAGATATTAAAGTAACTTAAAACTTAAGAATATTATAATTATGATCGGTTTTACATAAAACTCAGGGCGTGATGTAATCAATGGAAGGATTTAAATAAGTTTCAAAACGACTATGAATTATGAAAATAATATGCTTTGCGTTCATAAAAAAGTTCTTAGACTGGGTTCATCCTAAGTAGTGAGAAAAAAAACGAAAATTCACAAAAATCATTTTAAAAATTATTTAGGATTATGTTGAGCATAATGTTTTAAATGTTTTTTTAAACGTCTTTATCATCTATTAGTATAATTTTTTTTAAATTTGTAATTGACAGTCGAAATGTCTACCTGGATTTATTTTAGGATATGTCATAATTTGCACGACGTAACAATTTACATTCTGTGGATATGTCATGCAAGCCTAAGTATGATGAACATAGTATACTTATATTAAAAAATCAAAGCGCATATCGTAGAAGGTTCTCTCGTGTGTAAGACGCAGGGCTGAGGCCACTGGTGCCCTTTCCTAAATCCAGCCCTCTGTATAAACTGGTGACGTTGTGGTACAGATGTTGGCGGCGTCCCGCGAGCTTCACAAGTACTTCCACGACTGCAAGGATACACTCCAGCGCGTCAGTGAGAAGGCGCGCGGCGTAAGCGACGAGCTCGGCCGCGACGCCATCAGCGTTGGCACTCTGCAGCGCAAGCATTACAACTTTATGCAGGATCTTACCACATTGCATCAACAGGTACGTAATTTTTATATTTTATTGATTCTGTTAAATCGAGTAACCAAATGACGACGACAAAAATGACACGGATCCATCGTGTGAAAGTATGGAACAAGCCAATCGTGTGAAAGTGTGACATTTAGTGAGCTCCACACAGTGCACTCATAATGTGTACAGACAGGGCAAACGAACGCGAAGAAAGGTTTAGAGCCGGCGCGGCGTGGCCGAGCGACACCGCACTTGCTTGCTTGATTTCGTTGTTGTCTCCCACACAGAGTCCGGTGTTGATCGGTCAAGCCCACTCAGAGCCTTCATTGGCGTTGTTAGCTTTGTTTCAGTACCCGGTCTTACGTTCAAAAATACCCTAATGGGAAGTCAGGTTGAAATTTTTCCTAGAACTTGAAATATTGTTACTTTCCTTTTTGTTTCATATAGGTTGTTTGACCACATGCTCACCTCATGTTAAGTGACGATTCGCCGATGATGGTAGTTAACATGCTAAGCCCAGAGGTAGTGGCTGGTAGCTAGCCAGGCGGATATTAGAAAATGACTTACTACCATATTACTATGTATTCATCATAGATTTCCGAAAATTAGGGCTAATTGTAGTCGTATTATACAGGTTGAGTCGATAAGCGCGGAATGCGCTCGCCTCGGCGCCTCGTACGCCGGTGAGAAGGCCGCGGAGATAACGAGACGTGAGGCAGAGGTCGCAGAGGCGTGGGCAGCACTGCATGCCGCCTGCGCCGCGAGGAAGGCGAAGCTCGAGGACGCGGACCATCTCTACCGTTTCCTCAATCAAGTGCGCAACCTGACCATATGGATGGATGATGTCGTGCGACAGATGAACACGGGAGAGAAACCAAGGTACTTTCATCCTCTTTATGAGTATACCAATAAATTCATATAAATTTTAAAAATATTAAAAGCATTTAATAAGCCATGTTTTCGTTATAGTATAGACTAAAACATCTATATTAAAAATATATCTGTCTGAAGTTGCAATCACGTAAGATACGACAAAAAAGAACTTATGACTTAGAAATATGCAGTAAAAAACTAATTATATTTGTCGATGCACAAGTTACGTAAAAAGCTTTTTTACGTAAAACTGAACCCAATCTACACTTTAGAGACGTGAGCGGAGTGGAACTTCTGATGAACAACCATCAGTCGTTGAAGGCGGAGATAGATACGCGTGAGGATAATTTCTCCGCGTGCATATCCCTGGGGAGGGAGCTGCTGGCGCGGCAGCACTACGCGTCCGCTGACATCAAGGAGAAGCTACTGCAGCTGACCAACCAGCGCAACGCCTTGTTGCGCCGCTGGGAGGAGCGCTGGGAGAACTTGCAGCTCAGTGAGTCCCATCTTTATTTTTATAGGATTATCGTAACAATCAATCGGACAATCTCACCTAATATTAAGTAAAAGCGTGGGTCAAGATGGTCACATGCTAAGCCTAGTAGGGAAACGGGCTCTCAAGTGTAGCTGCCGGAACTTTCAACTTGTGGGTGGTAGCTAGACTAGCGAGCATTAGAAAGAACCCTACCTACCATATGTTTTCATCATGATGTAATCCTTCACCGAAAGCTTATGCTTATAGCAGGAATCCGGGAGTTGACAACTTTTGGACAATTGTTTAAAACAGTCCGTATGTAGAAAATAATACATATGATTAAATTTTTTTCATTAATACTCCATACAAAGTGATGTTTTTTCAAAACTCTGTATTGTGGTCCCATGACGTCATCGTTCAGTTTATTTTGTATGATAACAGTGACTAGTTTGACAAACTACGCATGAGTCTAACGTTATACTTCCAGAATTGTACGTCACGTTTTTATTCGGCGTTTCAAATCGCGTGACTCATAGACGAAAAATATCAATTTTCTCAAAGGACAAATTAAATAAATAAACAATTACTTTTTCCAGATTCATATTGTTTTAGGCTTTTTATCTATAGACCAGTATTACTCAATAATTTATTTTAATTTTTAAACATACAGTCAACTCGCAGATTCGAACTCATGTCGATCGACGTCGAGTCGGTATACGCTACCACTTTGCCACCATTGTCATGAGCCAAAAAACGATCTTATAACATAATTTTGTTCGACAGTTTTGGAGGTGTACCAATTCGCGCGCGATGCGGCCGTCGCGGAAGCTTGGCTGATAGCCCAGGAGCCGTACCTGCTGTCTCAAGAGCTGGGCCACACCATCGACGAGGTCGAGAGTCTCATCAAGAAGCACGAGGCCTTCGAGAAGTCTGCCGCAGCACAGGAGGATAGGTTCAGCGCCTTACAAAGGCTTACTACGGTAACTATATATTATATTATAAGTAATTTTTGGTGGTTGGTGGATATGATTATACTAATTTTAATTGGCTTTTTGTAGTTGTTTTTTTTTGGGTAATCTAGTTGTTGAATGTGTTACGTATTTTTAAATTGTTACTTTTTGTAAGATTGGCTTCAACTATTTAGTTTTGCATGAATTCTTATAGTAGTGTATCATTAATATTAATAAATAAAAATAATGATGCGTGTATTTATGTACGCTCATTAGTAGTTATACTTCTTTGAATAGTTTCGAGTGTACAACAAATAAAACATGAGGTTTCGCAGGCAACTTCATGGTGTAGACTTTTTGTTACAACGTACAAATAAAAATTTACTGTTTTTTTTTTTCATATCGCGTCTAAAGAAGTATAACGCCAACAATACATTTTAATAAATAACGCACAATGGCATGAAATTGATTCACTTCTTTACCTACTACTCGGTCACATTATCATTCTCTGTACCTGGCTTCGATGACGTCATATAGCTCTGGTACCGTGTGGAAAAACTTCACAACTACTTCATTCTTTTGTACAAATCTTGATTAAAAATAATCATTTTATTCATAAACCAACATAAAGTTTTCGTAGATACTGAATGAGCTAGAACTCATTGTCACGATAAGTAACTGGTTCAAAACCTGCCATCGTATCTTGTATCTAAACTAAAATTCGAATCTTCGAACAACAATAATAAAAATAGTCGAAATTTAACAATAAAGTCAAAAAAAACAGAATAATAACGAAACGAAAATACCAAATTATCGAGTCATGTATCGGTAATGAAAATGCACATTGCACACCACACTGAGGCGAACGGCCAGCGAGGTGCAGAGATAATGTGACCTTGTTGTAGATTAATTTTTATCGTAATTTCATTCTGCATTTAGCCTTTTGGTCATAAGTAGAATTGATTGTTTTTTCTAATTTCTTTATCTTAATTTTCACTAGCTTGAACTTCGCGGGGCCTCTCTATGGCCCAGTGCACAGCCTTGGGACCAATTTGACGAGTCCGCCTTCACATATCACCACTCACCTACATCCCATACCAAAGCACCACAAATCCTAAGCGTTGTTAACAAAACCGAAAACCCCGTAAACGAAGTCGTCCAAGCAATAATAATCGATAGCGACAAATATCCATTACCGCAAAAATATAAAGCGAGAACACTCAATATCGACTTTTCGAAAAATCAATTGCAGAAAAACGATTCGTATCTATGGACGGTTGTCAATAATAATAGTTTATCGACAATATCTGAAACTAGCAGTCCACCTCTATCGCCTTTAAAATCGCCCCTATCACCTGACATATATAGTTCAGTTTTCTTCGAGTTCACAGATGAAAACGAAAAGCCAAATATATGTTTAGCGTGTATCGATTTCATATTATGGGAGAGATTGTCATATCAGGGCGTGTTTCCTAACGTTTCTTTGTTGCGTTCGAAGAGCGGTTCATCGAAGTCTAGTAGCCTGAAACGGCTCTTTAGGAAATGGTCGAAAAGATCGAAGCTATCAGAATCGGATATGAAGGGCGAAGTGGCGGTATTGTCACTACCCGGTTTGACTAGCAGCAGTAAAGCTATTAATGATCTTGGCAAAGAGATAAGAACTATTCCTTTGAACTCCTCCATCCTACTCCTGTCCCAGACGCGTAACTTACTGGCTCCGGAGGGTGCATGGTACTTTAACTACTTGGATTGTGTAAGTGTGGTGTACGGTGTTTATTGCATGCGCTTATATGTTATTCGCCTACGCTTGTGGATTGAACTTGAGGCGTGGAACTACAAAATTATAGTTAAGCAAAAAAAAAAAAAAGTTCGAGGTTTCTCGTTGTGCGCGCATCACGCTAAGACTACTGGATGAGTTTTGACCATTTTTTTCTTGGTTCTTGCCGAAAAGAAAAATTAAAACTTCATATATCATAACTTAATACAAAGTGATTAAAGTTTTAAGAAAGTACAATTTTTAATAAGCACTACGCGTACTTCTGTCTTCCACGCGAGCGGAACTGAGGGCACAGCTAGTACTTAATAAGACTATAACACAGACCGACTGGGAGACAATGCACAGATCAAACTAGTGGGTCTAGGAGTATAAAATTTTGTTCAGAAGTTTCTTATGTGATGTAGATGGATGTCCATTAAGAAATTATAATTTGAAAATTAATTCCTTATGGAGGCTAAATAGGGATTTGTAAAATAAGATGATTTCTAAGGTCTCGCTGAGGGGATTCCTATTGGTGAGACATGGTAGGTATTTAATAAAATGTAGAATTTTTTGTGCATAATTTGAAAATTACTGAACTTATTTCAAGGTAGTTTTTAGATTTATTCAGTGATGAACCTGAAGAAAAATTTAGGCTTCCTATCACAACGATTTTCTTTAGGGATTACGCAATAATGATAAAATTATAATTAAAACATTACAGTCCACTTTTAAAACTGATAAAACACATTCCTTCCATGGAACATTAAAAGTATTTTCACGTGAGCGAAGTCACTGTAACCACTGGTCAACGATGAGATACGAAGATGAGAATGTTATAGTCGCTTGCTTGTTGAATACGCGATACGAAATAACGCTAATACGGCCTAGCGACTAAAACGACTAACTAAACATTGCGTTTGTTGGGGTTTCTGTTAATCAGAGCGTCGTTATGAACTGTCGTGTACTGTTTCCAGTTTGAAGTGAAGGAGATGAAGCGACGACAGGAGGCTGCGGAGGCGGCCGAGCGGGAGAAGCAGGAGAGGGAAGCCGCTGAGGCTGCGGCCGCTGCGGCTCAAGCACAGGACGCAGTGGATCGCGCGGACACTCCGCAAGACCAGCCGCAACCACAGGGTGAGTGCTATATACAATCTCATATTCTCTATAACAACTATACGTCTTTTGCTCAAATGATACGATACGGTACTAGGTTTTATAAATTACTCAATATATAGATTATGGAACAATTTCAAAAAAACGATTTATAAGTTAGATTTGGTTTTTGATATATAAAATGGCAGAAAATTATAATCGTTTTGGTTTGTTTTAAAAATATATCACATATTTACTAGTTGACTCGTGCGAATATTTTGCATATTATAAAATATAAACAATCTAATAGTTGTAAATGTTAAATGGCAATCCAAATTAAAAAGATTTTTTGGAATTTTTTTTAATTATTTGTCTTTTTCGTCAATAGCTGCAAGTTTCAGCTTTAAAATGATGTTTGAATCATTAATTATGATGGAAAGTTAAAGAAAATATTGCGTTGCCACAAAAAAAAAAAAAAACAATTTTGAGAATTATCAGAGATAACTTTTTAAATGAACTTTGTCCGGAGATCTATTCATAAATTTTAAAGGAAAACTTTGTTTTACGTCATAAGTTTTAAAAATCAAATTTACAAACACGGAACAAAACGATAACAATAGTACCTATATTATAAAGATTTAACATAATTTCACGTATTTGAAATGTGAGCACGCATGTATAACGTCTTTTGGCACTCGATTACAATTCTTTTTGATATTAAAAAAAAGATAATTAAATTTCCACTAACTGTCACCTTTACCGGTGAACGCTGCTTGCATATTGCAATCGTTCTTATGATATATCTGTGCGATAAATTACAAGTTTCAATTATTTATAAGCACAATTAATTAATGAGCTCACGGCATTGCTTACCGTTTTATTCAATAAAAAGAACATCCATTGACATTAATCGATGACCGGCTAACGATAAACAAATACTTCACTTACTGTATTAAGTATACTGTACTTCAGGGGTGCTCAAACTTATACTGGCGGTGTTCTACTACAAAATATTTAGGTAGCAACATATAATATCGATTGAATAATATACTATAAATCGGCAATAATAGGTTGAATAAGACGAGACCTAAAACGGAATACAATAGTGTGTGTATTATTTTGTTGAGGTTAATCCAGGTAACGTACACATAACCACAATTAAAGAAGTCTACTAAACATTAAATTACACTTTAAAAGTTTTTTTTTTGTTTATATTTATTTATGCCGACAGCACATACGAAAATGGTCTCGTATCTATATCTCGTTCTAACACAAGCGTTACACTAGGCTCTTTCTCTTTCGAGTTGTACTATTACTATTATGAAAATGCTTTTAATACATTCTAAAATTAAATAGATTCAAAATGGAGGTTCGAAGAACACTCGAATTACAAATTTTTCTCTCGATGTTGATGCGTGTCACTGTATGTCATCCGTGTCATTTTCAACGGACGATGTTAGACGAAGGCGTATTTACATAAAATTATTTTCATTTCCTAAAAATATTGACTCGCACAAATAAGTAGATTCGAACAATGAAGGAGCTACTTCTTTCAAACACTGATATTTGTATTCAGGTATAAAAGAAAGAAAAATGGGATCAGATGCTTTGGCTTTGATATGTATATCGGAGGTTATCTGCAATACCTCATTGGTTACGTATTTTATGCTTGGATACAGTTAGCCGTCACAAAACTATCAAGGTGTTATATACATACGGAAAATCCTAGCGATTGACTGTTTGAACACCCCTGCTGTACTCGTTTGAAATTTAAATAAGACACATTTTCGTTAGTCGATCGTGTATTTCCTATGTTAAAAAACAAAAGGGCACTTTACTTATCGATGTGTTGTCCATCACATGCACACGCATAGTCGTAAGGAGAACATCCACTAAAGCGGCTGAGAAGGCCCAAGAGCGACCGCATTCCCAGCCAGGTAACTCAGAGCGCTTATTATGAACAAAGTAGCCCGTTTTTAATATTAGTTCAGCATGAGCTCCTACGGTAGTTGTAGAGGTATATTTGAATCTATCGGGTTACACTGCGCTCCTATAGTAAATATAATAACTGTGATTAATTTTGAAAGCTTATACGGGTTTTCCTTATATCTATAATGGTAGGTAGTTTACGTACGTAGTTGGTTCCGAAGCACCGTTATGTTTGTTGCACGTTCATTTAATGTTTCAAGTCACACACACTATTATTATTCTATATGGTGACGGTTATTTTATGTCAGCAACATTCTCATTTCAATGTCAACATAATCATTGCTCTATTCCTATTTTATCAGTAATTTTATATAGAAATTTCAAATTTAATTTAACGTTACACTTCCATTAAAACCACATACTGTATCATCGTAATATGTTTTTGAAGTTAGACTTCTTTTTGGCGTTTTTGATGGAGAGTAAAATTGAGAGCTACATTCGTATCACGTGACGGAAATGAAGTTAGTCATCAATGATAAAAATTCAATTTTTTTTTCTTCTTCCTGGCTTGGCAAATAGTCCTCTTTATTGAAGACCATTACTACCATTATCAAGTGAATATAGTGTCTTGTCTTATGACGATTTCGGTCTCACAAGAAGATAGTGGCTCCCTTGTTCTTAGAACTTTCTAGAGAGTTTTATGGTACCTCAAAATGAATGTTTCCAATAGAATCCACTTCGCGTATGCACAATAACCAAACTATATCACGCAAAACTCCACCAATATTACATAATTTAGGAGCAAAAACCTTAGTCAATGAATTATAAAATAAAAACCACAACATGTCATTTTAAAATCCCGCCAAAAACTCCCCAATGTAATTTCATTTTACATGATTATCATTGATAGCTAACTTTCATCATGTTGGCACGCGAGATAAACTTTCTGAAGTTATTTTTGTTTTGTCATGCCAAAGAAGTATAACTTCTTACGTGCGTACATAAGTGCACACGATTTTTTTATTTATGTATTATTTTTATTTCAAAGAAGGCAACTCATTTATATTATATATATTATAATGTGTTCGACATATTATATAGCTACTCACGGTGATGGTTTGATACTCTGTCCTACTCATATCTGATGTTTCTTGTTGTTTTCATCTAAATGCTAGTGTAAAGATTTTCTCTTTCACTAAATGTGTTTCCGTCTCGCTCTAAACGAAGCTGTCTTCACTCAAGGTAGGTATGCCATTTAATCTTTTGCTTATCTTTGTCTATTGCTATATATGTATTATATGTTTGGCTTTTTTCATTTAGCTTTCTATTATTAATCACAATATTATCTGAAAATAATAATATTTATATACTAACATGTTGTGTTCTGTGGGTTATCGCTTACCTATACCTATTTATCGAATTAGTAATTATTGCTAAATCAACAGATACTGTTGAACAATAACCAAGCTTTATTATATTAGGGTCAATAATATTGTTTAGGGTCGTCGTAAAAATGTGTAGGCATGTAATAAATAACTGGAAAACCTAACTATAAATCTAAACCTAAAATCTAACTTAGCAAAATGTACCCGTAGTAGTGTTGTGTAGGACACGATTCTTAAATAAGTATATGAAAGTAGCCTCTTTTTTGTACCGAACCAGTACAATGTCCCACTTCAAATGAGGCGAGGCGTTTTACAACTCGATGGTACAGTTAAAGTAAAATTTAAATCAATTACACAAACACCTAAATAAATCGGTGGTTATTATGAGAAATTCATATTTAATTGCAAAGACTTACTTGGATAAATTATATTAAAATATCAGAGTACTATTATTATCAAAATATTGAAACTTTTTTTTCCATAACAATTGAAATGTATTTAGAAAATTTCGTAGTTAAATTCGATCTTTAAAGAAACTTTGCAATAGAGAATAGAATTGGCGGTTAAGACTGGCTATTGCAGTGAAGCTTATGACTAGCTCCTCGTCCTCACTCTCTTTCCCGCACCCTACAGCTCACGTAAGAGCAAAGAGTGACGCACCATAACATTTGAAGTGGTACATATCAAAGTATTGAATCACTCTTACTTTATTTTGTTAATTATGGGACAAATGTATGTATGTCCTCTTGTCCTACTCAACATTAACCCGTAGCATGTATTTTGTTGTTTTGATATAAAGATATTTGATTATTTATGCGTATATTAAAGTTGTTCTATTATTTATCATTCGATAATAATATTGTATGAGTATTGTAATTAAATAAATAAACAGATCTGATAGTATATACGCATGAATAGTCGGCTGGCATGTAAACGTAGCATGTACGTACCGCACGTAGTGTAGACGTAACTGGCACGTAGTTGTGTACGCATGCAGAGGCGAGCACTCCCGCCCAAGGTCCCGGGTTCGAGTCCCACCCCGCTTCACCCCGTGCGGTCGACACGTCCGACACGCCCGCCCAACCTACAGCGACTGCGCTCTTGCTTGGGGCGGATTCCCCGCCCAGACCTTCCACCTCGAAACAGACACCGGTCAAACCGGCGCGCCTCTCCAGTGAGTATCCGACTAGATATGACCAGGGCCGGATTTAAAAGGACCTGTTTAATTATGATTTTTCGTTGTCAGAACGGGTGTTTTTTTTTATTGCGATCCCCTAAAGCTGGCCCTGGATAACACTAGTTCTGATGTACTATATCATTATAAAAAGTTTTGGTTCAAATTGGCACGAAGATAAGAACTACTTCTATTAAAAAGAATAAAATACTTTACAACCAGTAAAGAAGATGAAAATTGATATTACTGTCATAGTTTTAAAAACGTTTTGCCTTTCCAAGATATATGGCGTATGATTTTAAACTTATTATAATAGTAAAAATTATATTGTAAAGTTTATTGGTTCTGTATCGAAGTAGCTTATTTTGAATCACAATTTTGATAAAAGTAATCGAATTAAGAATTGTATTTAATTAATTGGATCAAGTGACATACTCGCCTCTAATGCATGTTAACTTTTTAACCACCAATGTTTTTGTTATTTATTCTGTGTTAAATGTTAAAAATGTTTTTTAATTTTTTAATTAGTGAAAGCATGAAAATGCTTTTGTTTTTTGTTCTCGCTGCGACGCCTTTTTGTTTTATGTTGCTTTGATTATTTACTTTTTGTTCCCCCTCTCCCATACCATACCATTGCCGATATTATATTTCCTGCTTCCTCTATGATCACCATATATTATATTTTATTTAATTTAAAAAATATCCTACAATTCTTATTTTACCTTGTTATAATTTACGTAATATTATGAACTCATTGCACGTATCCGGCCCTGTCCCTTACCATCCGTCCCAAACTCATGCGTATAGCGCCGGGGACAAGTTCAACGCCCGCGACGCCTTCGAGTTCCGGTAAGGTGAAGTCGCGGTCACGGAGCAAGTCGCCCTTCAGGAGTTTCCGTTGGCGTACGGCGAAGAAATTGCTCGCGGGATCGCATCACAGTGATGATGAAGGTACCAGTTGTGGTTGATAGTTGCGGAAATTGGATTGATCGATAAAAAATTGTATTGAGGACGTCAGGGGATTAGTAACGTCATATTCATATTATTAAGTTATATAATAAAACCAGCTTAACCATGGACTATCACCTTTTTTGTTTTATTAAAAAAGAGCACGCACAACTCAGTATACATGTCGGAAGTGAAACTCCTAGAATTTTTTTTTTTCATTATTGTTTGCGTTTTACGTACTTAACTGAAACCAAAAAATATAATTCAACTATGAAATGACAACGTATGGCCATCCGACGCCGTGCTAGGGATGCGATGTTGAGTTTGAAAACATCGAAGTTTTGACATCGATATTAGGTCCCCTAAAATATCAGTACAAATTGTTATGATAAGAAATATCGAAAGAAGATGTTTCCCCATTTGTCCGTTGTAAATGGAGTTGGAGGTCCCGCGCCATTAGCAAAATATAAACAGAAACACTAAACTGTTCAAAAAAGTTTGTTAGCTGGAGTCCCTCAACGCTAGAGTTTCCAGGTAGCACCTCAAAAAATAGGTTACCTATTTGGGTAGCACCAAAACATCGATGTTTTGTGTCACCGATATTTTTGTGTAATATAGATCGTATCTCTTTCGGTTTGTAGCATAATACTTTCCTTTCTCTCTTTTACAAATTACTTATATCCGTCCTTTTTGCGTCAAAAATGTTTCGTTGAAAAACGTCGCATAGAAAATTTGACATAGGTATATATAACTAAAAAAAAGTACTTGTTTGACGTTCATCCAACCCACAACTATCTATCACTGCCACTATTATTGTATCCATTCGCGAAACGCTTTGACTGTGCTGTTGTGTTGTTCGCGCATGACTATTTACGTGTATTTACTATTTTATATATTGCAATAAAACAGTTTGTACGATTGGCTTTCATTCGAAACTGCTTTTAGTTACGGATGTTACCAGGTAGGCTGTGTATCAAACCTATTATTGTAAAACTCGAAACAGATTCTCGTTGAATATTTTGAGAGACACGTTATTATTATCGAGTAATTGAGCGAGATCGATTCGAGACGATATCACTTATGAAAGGTGGAAATCTTTGGTAAAGTCGTTGAGTATGTTTCGCTCAGTCAAACTTTGTATTGAATTATACAATCTGCATTATTTTATAAAGTGTCTTTTTATAGACTTGTGTTGCCTTCTTATACGGTGGATTTACGTTTAGAAAAATTTTGCGATATGTGGTAAGAGCAGTGGGAATTTGGATAGTTGTACATGAAATGTAATATTAATGTTATGACACAGAGGGCACCAGTCCCGCCAGCGAGGATGAAGGTGTTGAGGGAACATTGGTACGCAAACACGAGTGGGAGTCGGCGGCCAAACGCGCTTCCAACAGGTATGCCAAGATTCATTATAAAAAAAAAACCACCATAACTATTAATTGAAATCAATTACTGTAAAGGCCAATTTTGTTCAAACTAAATACTTGTGATGAATAATGTATTTATTTCGAACTAAGCCACGGGCACAGCTTGTTTAATATAATATAGTTATAATTTTGATTGTTAAATAAATTTTTATAAATAATAATCCCTAACATATTTTACATGTCATGGTTCCATTTTCAATTTTTACTAACAATGTGAACTACTTAATTATTTTAAACTAGCTGTGCCCGTGGCTTCGCTCACTTGGACTACAGAATGCCCGCACGAATCTTGCTCCCCCGCTACCGGCTATTTTAAAGAGAAAAATGCTTATTGTGGGTGTTACTTAGAAGATGATGTATACTCTCCCGGACTTTTTTTGTAGGTCTTTTTAATACCTATGATTATGTAGTACACTATTTTGCTATATCTCTTATGGTTTACTCAGCATTAGCCATTTAAGCGCCCGAATTGATTCACCATTAACAGTTTTTTTTAATTTGTGCGTAACCCTAATTCTTTTTCTAAAATAAAAGTTTCTAAGTTACTGCCTATATCATCAGCTATCTATCAGTGAAAGTCCCGTCAAAATCGGTCCAACCGTTTCTGAGATTACCCAGAACAAACAGACAGGCAGACAAACTTTTTTAAAATGGGCTTTTTGTTATAGGTATCGTATATACTTTCATATGCATTTAGTTAAAAACTGTTATATTGACATTACATAACAGACACTTCAATTTTATTAATTGTATAGATTATTTCAGAATAATTTATGTTATATACAGAATTATATTTAATTATAACAGAATTATAGAAATCGATAAACGTTTGAATTACTTTATTGTGCTTTGCGTCTAATAAGTAAAAGGAACAAAGAGTGTAAATTAGGCTGATTTTATAGTGACGCTTACGGCCAGCGCGTTTGATAAGCACAGTCTGAAAGCTCGCCGATGGGCTTCGCAAACTGTGTTTAATCACTCTCGCGCGTTCCGTCGTTTTGTACAAATGGGAAGATAACAACTAGCGGCCGCGGTACGTCCAAACATCGTGGCGATGTGACGCTCTTTCACCGCGGTAGAGGTGACCGCGACCGCGCTCGGCCAGAAGGCAGTCGCGAAACAATAAAACGAGAGTACATATTACAAAAATTTGTCGCGTTTGCACCCACGACTATTACGGCACGCGCGGTTATAAGCGTGACTATAAAATCAGCTTAAATCCTTTTTTTTTCCAGGTCATGGGACAAGGTGTACGTAGTCGCTAAGGACGGTCGCATGTCGTTCTACAAGGACCAGAAGGCGTACAAAGCCTCGCCCGATCAGTACTGGCGGGGCGAGGCACCGCTCGACCTGACTGGAGCTGTCGTCGAGGTCGCCGCCAACTACACCAAGAAGAAGCATGTGTTCCGGCTTAGGTCAGTATTGTGACACTTCACTTTGCGCTCACATTTTACACTTAACGTTGGTGGTTTTTTTTTTATCGTTATAGGTTTTGTTGTTTTAGGTGGCTACTATCTCACATGATCATGAGTGACGATGTGGCCCAGGATGGAAGCGCGTTAAGCAACTGCCAGAACACATATTGGTGCTTGGCGATTAGAATTTCAACTTGAGCGTGGCAGCTAACCAGGCGGGCATTAGTAAAAACCCTACCACCATGCTGTGGTTTCATCACGATGTTTTCCTTCATCAATAGCTTCGGCTTATTGAAGGGATTCGAACTTACGTCGATCGACACGATGTCCTTACACGCTAACATCTAGACATTATTGCGTATGTTAACAACATAGAGAATTATAGACATAGATTTCTACAATGAGTTCGAGCTTTTGGTGAAGCAAACATCATGTTAGGGTTTTTTTTTAAAATGCCCAACTGACTATATATTCCACTCTAGTTGAAAATCTTTCGTCAAGAGCCTATAGATTTGTTTTGGAAGCTGCACTTGTTAAACAATCTTGTTTGGTTCAGCTTTTTTTTTTGTACTATCTCTGCGAAATGACTCTTCAGTATCTGATAAAAAGAAGAGTGTAGTCCAAACCCAATTAATTGGCAGTCGTCAGTGGCAGTCATTACGGTCTGCAAATGATAAACCTATAAAAAAAAAACTTCAGACAGTAGATGCGTAAGTACGCGCGTTAGAAGTTATACGTACTTCTTTGAATCACTATTATGTGAAATCGAGTGTGATTATCTTCACCACAATGTAACAAGACGTTTATTTAGCAAGGAATTTCACGGTGTGGACTTTTTTTCTTAAAAATTAACTATCACCATTTTTAGGGTTCCCCAGTAAACAAGGAACCGTTATTGTTTTGCAATGTCCGTCTGTCTGTCCGCGGCATAGCTCAATGATTTTTAGTGCTAGAAAGCTGTAATTTGGTATGTGTATACATATTAATCACGTTGACAAAGTGGTAAAATAAAATTTTGAATAAAAAATGTTTAGGGTACCACCTCTACACATAAAGCAGGAATGTTTTTTTATTTCTCTTCTATCCCATCGTTTGAGATGTCGTTGGAGAGGTTGTTCAAAAATATTAGGGGTGTGGTAAAACCGTTTTTCGATTCAGGGATTCGTTTGCGAAATATTTTGCTTTTTAAAGTGCTAATTTTTGTTACGAACTAAGTGTCCAGCTAAATGGTTAATTTTTTATATGTAAAAAAATTCATGGCATTTAGTTGTAATATATATAATGAAAGTACAAGGTAAATTGAAAATTTATTAAACCCCCGGCACATGTTAGTATTATTTATTGAGGCCATTCCAATGAGCCCAAACACGATATCTCTGTTTTAAGTTGGTGAGGAGTTAGGTATCCTAGAGATTCCAGATAACGCTGCAGCACCAGGGTGTAGGTTTTTCTAATGTCATTGAAGTAACGGAATACCGAATCTCGACCCAATCAGATCTGTTGAAGATGCTCACATTTATTTTCAACTAGAAAAGAGCTGATAATCTTCAAACGGCTGAACAGATTTTCTTAAATTATAGCTAAGAACACTCGATCAAGTCACCTTTCAAACAAAAATAAAGACCAAAATCGTTAACTTATAAAATGTACTCTGAGAATTAATTTTGTAAAATTTAATTGAAAATTATTTGAAGCCCTCTCAAAGTCTCCATATCGGGACGGGCAACTCTGAAACTTTTTCTTTAGAACTGTTTATACTGTTAGCCATAAGGGCACTGGAGCCTTAGACGAGATGGTTTTTACAGCTTCACTGTGGCTTGAACAACTACGGAACCCTACACTGCGTGTGGCCCGACACGCACTTGATAATTTGTATACAGAAGTATAAATTTCAATGAAACAAATGTGTGTGTTGTCCTTCTGACAGGCTGTCGAGCGGCGCGGAGTTCCTGCTGCAGGCTCACGACGACTCGGAGATGTCGTGGTGGCTGGAGGGACTCCGGTCACGCACGCAGGCCCCGGCGGCGCGCAGTCACACGCTGCCCGCGCCGGCTAACACCGAGCCGAAGCGCCGCTCCTTCTTCACGCTCAAGAAGAAGTCAGTCACCCCCCTCATATTCTTATTCGCGCCCTAGCGCCTTAGCGCCCTAGCTCACACACAAACACTATTCACCGCGCATACTGCATGACGCATGTGTGTAAAACATTTATAATTATGGTGGCGGTTTTGTCCTTGAATGTTTTTATTTTATTTATTTATATCAAATTTGTTACTTTTGAAGCGATACAACACTACGAAGGTTGAAGATATTTTTTTTTGGATTTTCATACAATATATACGTCTATAATTAACGTAATAAAGCCATTATTACTCATAATTTATAATTAAAAAAAAATGCGAATTGTTTTCATTGTTATATCATCAATTTACTAAAAAAAAATTACTTATTTATAATCAAGTATGAGTTCTAATCAATCGACCAGCTTTTGTTTAAGTATAGTTATTATAACACAGTAACATTCCTATAAAATGCATTGACATAAATAAAATATACAGTAATTAAATTAATTTATTTGCACTAACAAAGTAGTACGATTGGTAAATTCGCGATCCTTCATACCGATATAGCAAATAATGCATGATGAAATGACTAATCGAGTATAAAATTGCATGGTACATCTTTTTAACAGCTTTGATAATAGTTTTAAGGAAAACTAAGTATAGGCAGAAGTTGTAGCTAATCTGCATGATTTATTAATACATGAAATGAAGAATGAATACTTATTTGTCTCCAGTAAAATGATCTGTTTTCACAATCTTGGGACAGGGAATAATTCTATTACCCTGTCATAAAAAATAAATAAAATCATATTATGGGATACTGGATCTGAATTCAGATTGAATCTGTTCTCTATAATATTTTTATACATTGTTTTGGTTTATACTGACCAAAGTTTATGTTTAAATATAATTGTTTTGTTGTGACAGTTAATGCAGCTAGGAGCGCAGGCGTGGGGCGCAGTTGAACATGTTTCCTCACCAGCACACCGGAGCAGCGTCCTCGCCGTACGTTCAGTACGCACGCGTACGTAACAGTACGCACGCGTACGCAGCACGCACGTACGCGACCGACGGACGCCGCAATTTCTCACGACGCTTGCTGCTGTAAGCTTTGCCAATGACGAAATTATGTCGACCGCGGCACCATCGACTGTAAAACCTTATTCTTATTCATATATTATTTATGTTGCGTACAAACAAACAAAAAAAAAGTTATTTGAGACTGTTTCGGTAATTGAGTGTTTGAATTTGTCTTCGTCATATATTTATTGTTCCGTATTAAAAAATATATATTGTAAAAGATAAATAGATTTATATCCTGAGTATGTATGTCCCGCGAACGTGTAATTTCTTTAAGAAACGATTTAATCAAAAATAAATTACAATATATTATTTAATAAAAGTAATGATTAAATTTGATGCTATTTATGAAAAGATGACTTCTAGTGTGTAAATTCAGATTGAGAATATATTATCTATTTTAATTATTAAATAAATAAAATAAACTAGTTTTAATATACATTCAGTTGAACGTGAAGTGTATTCCTTTCGATCCACTCATACAATTATTGTATTTCTTGATGTATTTTCTTAATCTTGGACCATGGAATTTGAGCATCTCATATATTATGTATGGGAACTTAGCTAGGGCATCGGATAACCGCATTTAAATTTTGTGGATTGACATATTTGTATAATTATATTTGACTGCTTTATCGCTACAGTGAAGCAATATTTATGTGAAACGTAAGCTACGTAATTTGTAATTAGAGATAATTTCCATTGTGAAGTGTCTTCTTTATGACGAATACGTGACGTTGTTCGGTGGACATATTGTATGCCGCATTTAAATTTTTATTAAATATCTTCTTAGATTCAATCATATTTGTAAGAGGCGAGTAGATCTAGTGTAGATACTGTCCAGTGTCCCAGGACAATGACCCCGTGACGTCACTCTAATAGTAACCCGACTTGTAAGTAAGCTTCGTCGCGTCTATAGTGCTTCTTGAAATGACTTTTTATCTCTTTGAAAAATTGATAAATTATTTTTAATGATTGACTTTTCACAGATTGTTATTTTTTTTGTAAGCGGTACTTTTTAAATTCACGTTTTATTATAATTATGGCGACTCGTTTTTAGTTCATTTTACGTATTATTGTATGTCGTGCGATTGTGGTAGGTGGGGACAGTACCCGTGGCATCTGCTAATATTGAGCGCGTTGTAATAAATATTATGTCGTCTATACTGCCACATTGTTTAGCACTATTGCATGTCGAACTATGTTTAATTATTTTAAAATTTTACTTTTTTTGAGGAAAATATAATAAAGATGTTTTCAAATATGTTTTTTTGTATGATTTATTAAGAAAATTCGGTTGTGAACACGTTTAATAAGCGGTTGCGACTGACAACTTGACACGATTCAGGCAAAATATAATCAGCTTAAAGAAACAGGCAGATGATACCCATGCATTGAATTACTCGCATTCAACCATATACAATGACTTTCAAAAGGTTTAGTCACAGAAGTAAAAACTGTTATCGACTGTAAGTTTAATTATCAATGTTTAGGTTGTAGGCGAACTAGATTTTTTGTGAAATTAATTCTCTATAGATATTTATCGAAAGAATTAAAAATATGGACATTATAATTTATTATTGAATGATATAACAAAGCTCTTAGCAAAAACTTTCATTAAACTATAAAAATTACAAGTATTGTATCAATATTTATTTACAATTTTCTACATAAATGAACATGGATGATTATTCTAAATTCAAAATGAAGTTTTGTGTTGCAAATCGCTATTTTAATTCAGATAATTTTGTATAGAACCTCTTGTTTGGAGTAAAATATACCTTAGCCCTGATTTTATATTCATAGCATTCACAACTAAATCTCATTGATCCAAAGTTAAAGGTTTGGTAAAGTGGCTTATTTTTAACTTATTACGAAATTGTTGACACTAATAACATTTTTAATAAATATTACGAAGTAGTATTTTCTAATTTTTAAACAGCCTTCTAACAAAATGGTGGCTCCCTTGTAAGAACTTTCCAGGGAATTCTTGTTAGGTACATCTCAGAATTCATTTTCAATGTTAATATATCTAATTAACTTCACTTTTGGACGATAAGCACAATGCTTATAAAACGCAAAATGCCACTAATATTACACAATGTAGGGTCGAAGAACCTAAGCTTATGTATAATAATAAAACCAGTACATGACACTGGTAATGTGCTAACACCTCGCCAAAAGTCGGTCTATTGGTGGCAGGGCTGCCAGATAAACTTACCAAAAAATACCGAACCAGAAAAAATATTAGAATTAGCAAGAATTGACACATTAAAATGAATGATTATTGATTACTATTAAATGTTTGTAAGTAAATTGCAGATTCCTTTGATATTACCATATATAAATTACAACACTACACGTGTAATTCAGTCTTTACCTGGTCGACAGTTTGTTTCATTTGTTCGTTCACATAATTATAATGGTTATGAACCACAATGTACTTATCCACTTCTGCATTACTGCACGAAACTGTCATTTTACGGAACAGCGTACCAACCGATTGTATTGTAAATAAACGAAAACGAGTAAATTGACGGAACAGAATGGTTTTAATAGCTACTGGCATGTTTCATTATGAGAAAATTGTTCAATACAATCAGTACCTACATAGAGTGATTAGGAAATAAAAAAAACTACAGCTAACTATAACTTTAAGATGTAAAATATAACTTATGTTTAGTATACCTACAGTTAAAGTTTAAATAATGACCCTTAAACATTTCAGTCTTTGCGTGTAACCTATTTCTTATCAATATCGGAAAGAGTACAGATATCAATTGATAATATAAGATACTTGAAATATTTCTCGAGACATCAAGATTATAACTTTCTCACATAACGTCTTAAACCGTGCACACAGCGTTTGTAATTTTTGTGAGAATGTTAAGGTTTTTTGTATTTCTTATATTATTCCTCGCCTCGGGAGCGACGCAGACGTGTGATGGAGAACCTTGCAGGACTAGAGTCAATTCGAGGATTGTTGGAGGCGATATAACAGAACAAAACTCTAGACCTTTTCAAGTAAGTACTTTTACTCATAGTTTTATTACTGCTTTGTTTGCTGTGTGTGTGGTGCAATTTATTGTATCGGTTTGGAGACCAACCACCGTCAGACACTAGGTGTAACCCCAGTCACAAAAGGTGGTACCCACAGAGATACGGTGGTGCCCGACTGAATTGCGACTACTAAATCTATGGAAATTTTATTTATAGATTTAGCATTTTAGCTACAATATAATTCGATAAAAGTGAAAAAGTAACGATGTGGCTTAGATGGTAACATGCTAAGTCTAGTGAAGAAACTAGCCCCTAAGTGGAACTTTCGGAATATGTACACCTATACAAGCTATAACAATCTACATAGCCAAAAACCTCCGCAATAAACGGGCTATTTAACGGGAAAATAATTATTCAAATTTGACCGATAGTTAATGAGATTAGTGTATTCAAACATGTAAGCGGTTCAGCTTTGTAGAACTATCTCCAACTTTTACTATAAAAGTAACATCTAGACGAAAATGTAGGTACACTGGGACGTTCTATATTGCTGATAATGTCGTTAGGATATACCTAAACTATTTGCTAATCAAAACCAATTTCCTCTGTGGATAACACTGAAAATATGAATGGATTTATTAATAGGTAGCCTTATACATGAGAGTGGGGACAACTGGAGAACTGGGTTTCTGTGGCGGTTCCCTTTTGCATCAGGAGTGGGTTCTCACCGCTGCGCACTGCTGCTTCCACGATGGTCGTGAAGTTGACCATGTTCAGGTATGCTTTCACGAACAATTACAATTTTATACCACGACGGTAGCAAACAAGCGTGCAGTTCACCTGATGATAAGCAGTCACCGCAGGCTATGGACACATGCAATACCGGAAGCATCGCTTGAGCGTTACCGACCCTTTAAAATATTTTTCACTGCCTTCTTCTCTATATAGTAGTCCAAAAGAGAAAACCTCCGCATACCGAACAATTCTCCATTGTACAGACGGTAGAACACATAAACATAAATATAAGCACACATAATAGAAATCTATTATGGCTGGCCTGAGGACTACGTTCGTTTTGGGGTTCGTTGACTTGCTGCAGATCAGATGTACCGCACTGCCATGTCTACCCTCTCCAACGGCAACTCAAGCCTAGCTAGGACGGTTCCCTCGGTGTGGAGCCCTCGAGTCTAGCAACCGCTCGCGCGTAACAAGTGACACTGCACTCACTAGCTACCAACAGACATGATTACACTGCACCACACACTCGTGCGCAACACACAGGTACATAGGTTCTGTAAGGGATATTTTTTTCTTTTTTTGTACTATAGTTACTTAGACAAAAATTAACAGATCACTAAATACTTATACACATGTTTCGTCCTTCCTCCGAATAAGGAATTATTCAAGTTGCGATGTTGATGCATATCCGGCAACAACCCAAGCCGAGGGTCGGTCACTTTGGCACCCTGGAGCATGTTGTCACTCTTTCGTTGCTGACTGCCTTCAGCGCTCGCCCCCAAAGCCCGGTGAAGCTGTAAAAGCCGTTCAGGCTCGAGTTTTCTTGGACCCTTATGGCTAACAGTGTAGTTTAGTTGTAGAAATTCTGTTCAGTTTATGTGAGGTCGACTTTGTTTTAAAATCGCAGGCGATTCTGGGAGCTCATTCTTTATACGATAGATATGAAAACGGTCGTCGCATTGTGAATGTGGGTGAGATCGTTGTCCACCCTGACTGGGACCCGGAAACCTTTGCCAACGACCTGGCGCTATTGAGGCTTTCAAACGTTATTCAATTAACTGGTAAGTTCCATCTACTTTACTTAATACAATTCTTATGACTAAATGACATACAATGCACGGCTTAAACCTGCGAGTCTAGAAGGATGAAATTTTGCACAGTTTTATGTTTCTGAAATGTTGCCGATAGAACATGCCAACTGGTATACTACTAGTTATATAAATAAATGTTGTAATAGTGTTGAACCAATCGTAAATGAGTTATAGGTCTTTACATATGAAATTGCCGTTTTGTATGAAAAAATTTAAACGATTTTTTTTCATGTATTTTTTATTTGTATTAATCGAAGTAATCACCCATGCAATCAATGCATCTGTGGCGGCAAGACAGTGAATTTCCATATATGACGTTCGGACTACGAAATGCAGGACAAACCTTCCAAAGGTTTATAGATGAGGTAGTGCGTGGCTTTGAGTTTTGTTTTCCGTATGTAGACGATATCTTGGTCTTTTCTCGCTCGTTTGAAGAGCACACTCAGCACCTTCGAGCACTTTTTCAACGTCTTTCTGAATTTGGTGTCGTGGTCAATACCTCGAAGTGCGTCTTTGGCGCCAAGGAAGTGACTTTCTTGGGCTATCGGATTTCCAAAGATGGCACTAGTCCACCACTGGAACGAATCGAAGCCCTAAAAAGCTACCCCATGCCTAAAACAGCTGAAGGTTTGCGCAGATTTTTGGGAATGGTCAATTTTTACCGTCGTTTTCTGCCAAACACGGCGGAGCTACAAGCTCCCCTCATAGATGTACTAGCCTCTACTCAACTGAAAGGCAGCAAACCCGTCCCTTAGACGTCAGAATTGGAAATGGTTTTTCAAAAATGCAAGGACCACTTAGCCAATGCTACGATTTTGGCTCACCCGAAGACGGTTGCAGCTCTGGGACTTTTTACAGATGCTTCTTCCACTCACGTGGGAGCATGCCTACAACAGCGTGTGGAAGATGATTGGCAGCCTCTTGCATTTTTTAGTAAAAAGCTTACTACCCGGCAATCAACCTGGCCGGCCTATTATCGAGAATTATTCGCAGTCTATGAGGCTGTTCAACACTTTCGACACATTTTGGAGGCGCAACATGTGAGGATTTACACCGACCATAAACCCTTGGTTTATGCGTTCTCGCAGCGGCGAGAGAAGCTACCTCCAGCGCAGTTGAACCAGCTATCATTTATATCGCAATTCACGACTGACATCGTCCACATCAGCGGGAAGGAAAACGTGGTTGCAGACGCTATGTCTCGTGTCGACACCATTCGCCTCGGAGATAATTTTGATGAACTCGCCGAAGATCAGGCAGGAGACGAAGAGCTACGCAGAATGATGAGTGACTCGTCCCTCAAGCTGGACAAAGTTCTCGTCCCTGGGACAGACATTACCCTATATTGCGATACATCAACGACAAAACCACGGCCGTTCGTCACCCAAAAATTCCGTCGCGTGGTGTTTGATAGAATTCATAATTTAAGTCACCCAGGCGCAAGAAATTCCGCAAAACTGGTGTCTGACCGATTCGTGTGGCCCAATATTAAAAAGGATTGTCGTAACTGGGCTCAGTCTTGCCTTGCTTGCCAACGTAGCAAGATTACCAGGCATACCAGCTCACCTCTTGGGACTTTTTCTACACCAACTAGACGATTCCGCCACGTGCACATAGACATTATTGGCCCACTCCCGTATAGTAAAGGATACCATTACTGTCTAACAGCAGTCGATAGATTTTCCCGATGGCCCGAAGCTTGGCCGATGGTGAGTATAACGGCGGAGGAAGTTGCTGAAACATTTTTCAGTGGCTGGATTGCACGATTTGGCGTTCCGGCCTTGGTCACGACGGATCAGGGCCGGCAATTTGAATCCGCACTCTTTCAGGCTCTAATGCAGCTTTGTTCGTCAAAGCGCATTCGTACCACGAGTTACCACCCGTGTGCAAACGGGCTTGTCGAGCGGATGCATCGCCAACTGAAAACGGCCCTGATGTGCCACCAAGAAACTTGGTTCAAAGCTTTGCCAGTAGTACTTCTTGGCATGCGAGCCTCCCTGAAAGAAGATTTGCAATCCTCACCCGCCGAGCTTGTGTACGGGGAACCACTGTGCCTGCCCGGCGAATTTCTTTGTCCTGAAACTTCCAAATCCGACACAGACGTAACTAATCTCATTACTCAGTTGAGGCGTTTTATGACTCAACTGCAGCCTACTCCAGGATCACGGCACGGTAGAAAGCCTAATTTTGTCCATAAGGACTTGAAAACTACCAGCCACGTTTTCCTGCGGGACGATACTGTTCGTCCGCCACTGAAGCCTCCATACAAGGGACCTTTTAAGGTAATTTTTAGGAAGGATAAGACTATTACTATCAGGATGGGGGACAAGAACGTGCAGGTCAGTATTGACCGCGTTAAACCGGCGTACATCAACGGGGATGACGAGTCCCACAATTCACCCATGGCACGGGCTTCAGCTACGGTTCCAACCGCAACTTCCGCAGCCCCTTCCATGCCTATTTACCCTACTGGGACTACTACTCTTCCTCCTCTAGTATCAACCACAACTGCTACTCCACCCTCGAAACCTGAATATACCACACGTTCGGGTCGTACAGTACGTTTTAAAACGCCTTTCAATATTTGAATGCTGTTGTAGTTTTTCACTTGTAGGAATATGCTTATTGTATGTTTTTTTTTTTTTTTTTACGGGGTTATTTTTCTCCGTGGGGGGGTGGTGTGGCGGCAAGACAGTTTTCTGAATGAGAGAGGTGGCAACCGGATAGACGAGGTGTCATAAAGAAAAAGGTTCTCAAAACTATTTTGTGTTCTTTATGACTACAGTTGTTACTTAGCAACAGATGGTTATTAATGATTGATTAAAAGGTTCTATAGTGTTATTTATTGTATTAATATAAAATTGTTGTGTTCTCTGTTCGTGTTAATATAGATTAAAAGGTACTACACATCTTTGCCAGCGCAGTGGCAGTTTATTGATGCCTTTCTTAAAGAAATCAGCTGGACGGGAGGCAACAAATTCTTCAAAGGCATTTTGTACTGCTTCTCGGGTATTGAATTTTTTTCCTGCCAAGGAGTTATCCAAATTCTGGAAAAAGTAGTAGTCTGTAGACGCAAGGTCTGGTGAGTAGGGCGGATGACGGAGAACTTCCAACCCCAGTTCTTGCAACTTGGAGACCGTCTGCTGTACAGTATGAG
This sequence comes from Saturnia japonica, assembly GCA_033032175.1. Classification (NCBI taxonomy): domain Eukaryota; kingdom Metazoa; phylum Arthropoda; class Insecta; order Lepidoptera; family Saturniidae; genus Saturnia; species Saturnia japonica. Next base: position 5,998,186 of record CM065317.1, read on the forward strand.
GTCGCGCGTTGTCGTGCAGGAGCAGCGGAGACGAGCGATTGACCAATGCTGGTTGGAGATATGCCAGCTTCTCCATCATTGTGTTCAGTTCTTCACAGTACACATCTGCAGTAATGCTCACCCCGTTTGGTAAGAAGCTGTGATGAATCACACCGGCGCTAGACCACCAAACAGTGCCCATCACTTTTGTAGGGGTAAGTTTTCGTTTAGGGCATTGTTTAGGTGCTGAACCAGGATCCAACCAACTTGCTGAGCGCTTGCGGTTATCAAACAGAATCCATTTTTCATCGCAGGTAACAATGCGGTTCAAAATTCCTTCATTTGTGTGTCTGTTGAGCAGTGCAAGGCACGTCTCGACGCGTACTTCGCGCTGGCGATCATTGAGTTCGTGGGGCACCCATTTGTCAAGCTTTTTTACCTTGCCAATATGACGCAAACGGACCAATATTGTTTTGACGCTAACGTCGAAAGCTGCTGCTAATTCAGCCGTAGATTGTGTATCATCAGCTTCCACAATCGCCTTTAATTCGTCATTGTCGACCAAAGTCTTCGGACGACCGCGAGGTTCATTTTTCAGGTCGAAATTCCCAGAACGGAAGCGAGCAAACCAATAACAGGTGGTGCGTTGGTTTGTAGTGTTAGCTCCGTAAACGTCGTTGATGTTGCGTGCCGCTTGTGCCGCGTTGCTGGCACGACGGTAGTCAGATTCCATAATTACTCGAATTTTTAACTCATCCATGATGACAAAAAAGATTGAAATGCGATGAAAATGTAACACTAATCAATAAACAAATGACTACTTTCGGAAAAAGAATTCCATGTTTTTAAAATAAAATTAATTATAAATTAGAATTCTTAGCCAAACAAAAATTATTTTGATTTGAAATGGCCAGTACTGCAGAACGGCAATTTCATAGGTAAATACCTATTATTTAGTAGGTAAATAATACTTAGGATATAAAAAATACGAAATGTAATTTATTCTCTTGTTTTTTCGGGCAAAAGGGTACATAATTCGAGAATTCAATTTTACAAGTTTTTTTATTGTTATTAAGTAATAATTATTAAGGTACAGTTTTCGAAGGATAAAAAAAACAAATGATAAGCAGAGTTTAATTTTTTACTGTATTTGAGTTTTAAGTAAGCATATAGCAACACGGGTTGCTCTATGTAAGTAAGTAAGTATTTATTTATACATTTTTGAAAAATTATGTTTCATTTTTTTATAAAGATAAACAATTAATCGTTTAAATATAATCTGTTAAATAAATGTCAATGTGTGTCATAAAAATTTGGGTACGAGTCCGGGTAGGTATCCAGATTTAGAATCCGTACTGAACAACAAATACAGAATTGTAATTATTTGTAAACACATCACTGAATCAATAAGCAAAATCCATTGTTGAAATTGTATAATTAAACAAAAGATGTCTTCACCGATATAGAGCTTAACTCTTAGATAATGATATTGTGTGATGTCAGTGATTAAATAAAGTTAATTATGTTATCGATAAATGATGATTGATGTGTCGGAACTTCGCACTGAATCAACGCCGGCTGTTTTATAATCATAATTGAAGAAACTGAAATAACATTTTTGTTTAATATGATCATATTACAAACCGAAAATAATGGCGACCACTGAGCAGGACGACGGTGACCATTGTTGATCGTTATTATACTGGCTTACACCTTGCAAAAAGTCATAAACTCATAAAGCTTTTAGACGTAGAGGGAATACCTAAAAGAGTAATAGATATTATATACCCAAACTTTATTATTATTAAATAGTGGTAACATAAGTATTATTTACGTAATATAAAAAATCATTAGTGTAATTTTTTTTTATTGTTTGTGTATTTGAACATAATATTTGAAAAAATCATAACTTTAAAAGTAATGGGCCTAGGAAAATACATTTTAATGTTTCTATTTAGATAATGTTACCTCTATCACTATCATAGCGTTGAACCTCTATTTACGGAAAACCTGTATATAGTTTCCAAATTTATCGTTTCGATTTAATGTAGATAATAATATTAATTTCAGACACAATAGATGTTGTGCGTCTCCCTTACTTGAGCATTTCATCGTTCAACTTCGCTGGTTTGGGAGCAACAGTCTCCGGTTGGGGGATCGCTGCAGAAGGTAAGATGATGATCATTTGATTTCTAGGTCCATATATGATACTAATAACAACCGTCCGTGACTTCATTCGCATTAATTATAGTATAAAACTAGCTGTGCCCGCGTCTGCGCTCGCGTGGTCTACAGAATGCCGTCCATCGGGCACACGCGCCAACCGTGCTACCTGTGCTCCCGGTAAAAGTGCTTGTTATGAGTGATCTTTAGAAAATAGACATTTACTTTCACTGACTTATTTTCTAGGTCTTTTAAATGTCTACAATTACGTAGTACATTAATTTGATATTCTCTTATGGTTTACTCAGCGAAGTAAGCGCCCGAATTGATTCACCGTGATCAGTTTTTTTTTATTTGCGCGGAACCTACTTGTTTTTCTAAAATAAACTACTTACTCCTAAAATAAACTAGTTACGGAGATTACCCGAAACAACCATATAGACAGACAAAAATATAAAAAAGGGTTTTTTATTATAGGTACTTATATAATTTCATAAGCATGTAGTAAAAAGCTGTTATTTTGACATTACAAACAGATAATTCAATTTTAATAAATTGTATATAGATATAATAGCATTAAATACAAGAGTATAAAGTCAGAAACATAGTTTTAACATACAACGCGTAGAGAAAAGAACATAAATTAGCTATCGGATATGCAGGATACAACTTCACCAAACAATACTTCATGATTAAATGACTAAATTGTATTAACATTCCATTCTAAGATTTTATATTCGCAGAGTAAAGATGTAATGTTAGCAGTTAAGTATAGAGTTGTGAACGATCTAAATTATAAAATTAAAATTGTAGCCCTTTTATTGCAAAACGTCGATAATTTGTTAACTACTCTTATTAGAGTTTTAAAAGATGTGCTAATGAAAATACATAATAGTCAAAAAACATTTCTTACAACTCATAGCACAACTAATGAACAAATTAGCTTACGTAGAAAAAGGTGAATGTGGTCGATAGTTGGCATTGTTATGCGATATTGCAAATCATATAATCATCTATTCAAACCCATTATAAGACTAAATCTTTGTAATTACTTAATCGCTTGTTTTGAAACTCATTAGAAGACTAAATTACTTAATCACTTGTTTTCAGACCCATTAGGAGATTAAAGAAATTTATTATTTGATATTCTGGTTGTATGCAAAGTTTTGAAATTTATTTTGTGTTTATAAATATCTAGCTCAAACATAGTTATCTAAGGGTGGGTGTAACATACACCTTTAGGGATTTAGGGGTGATGCTATTTTATGTCACATGTCAAAAGTCTGTGTTCCTCAACTTAACCATAAAAGGAACCGTTTCTTAAGTGTTTCGAAAGTTGCTCCCGTAAAAACGTCACATCCAACTGAAAGGTTTTTTGAACACGCACAGCCGTTATCAGCGATTCATCGAAAAATTTTTGTTCAAGTTAAAATTATATTATTTAACGTAATAAAGTTTTATTTTATACGCCCACCAAATCAGTAACGTGTCATCGCATCCGCCGCTACATGTTGGACCTTTGAGTCAAATTTAATAAGAAGATACGCAAATCAAGCGACCTGTGGAAACCGTTACGCCACTAACGTGCCACAGAATTCACTTTTCGGTTTATCGACGAGAACCGACAAGCATCGTGCCAGAGTAACCGCCGCTACATGCTGAATCTCGAAGTCGAACAAAAATAACAAGAAACCAATATTCAAGCAAGTTGAAGTTCAAATATTTTCAATTATCGAAAAGAATCTGCAAGAGTAAGCAAGATTAAGCTGAGGTGGACGACGATACGAGCATAGCGCAAACTCGGTGCGATCAACCATCCTATTTCCAACCTCCTTCATTTTCCTTCTGTAATACGGTGCTTTATTACTGTTTTCAGAGTTTATGTTTATATAGCCATCTAGCCGCCAGTTTGCCGCAGCTAACATCTGCCGGCGTCTGTGGTCCTATTTCAAACGTGAGTGCCTACGCTTTTCAATACAGTCACCAAAATGTCGTTAAGCACTAACTCCAGCGCTAACTCTCCCAGTAGTGATGATGTATCTAAACAAATTGTCTTCGAACTTACTCGAAAACGTGGTATAATTAAAGGCAGGCTCACAAAGTTTACAAATTATTTAAATACTTTAGTAAAAGACGAGATTTTACCGTCGCAAAAGCTAATCGATCTAAAATTAAGCGTACAAGGTGCCAACAGCTTATTTGCCGAGTTTAATGATCTTCAAACCAAACTTGAAGAAAATGTTGCTGATTCTGATCTAGACGATCAACTAAACCAACGGGAATAGTTTGAAGATTGTTTTTATAACACTATAGTCCAGGGCGAACTAATGCTAAACAGTGGAAAAGTCGTTGATAGTTCTGCTCAATTGCCTGGTTCAAATACAGGTAAACTAAAATATGTACAGTTGCCTACTATCGTATTGCCAACTTTTCCAGTTCATTTGAACAATGGTTGGAGTTCAGGGACATGTTTTTATCTCTAGTACACAATTCTACAGAAATAAGTAATATTCAGAAATTCCACTATTTAAAGTCATCGCTAAAAGAAAGGGCAGAATCAGTCATTGAAGCTTTAGAATTCACTTCCGATAATTATATAGTTGCCTGGGAATTGTTACTAAACAGATACAATAACAACAGATTACTAATGTACAATAACGTTAAAACTTTATTTACATTACAACCCCTAAGTAAAGAGTCATCTATTCACTTACGACTATTAATAGAAACTGTTTTGAAAAACTTACGTTCTTCAAAAATCCTCGGTGAACCCACGGAGCATTGGGGTACGCTTATTATTTATATTATTGTAAATTAGATCGAACCACGGAACGCGAATGAGAAAATACAAGTGTTTATTTTTGTCCAAAAATTACACAAAAACGCCACTAAAACTACAAAATATTATTAACTTTTTAGAAGACCGAGCTGACGCATTGGAAACATTGAACCTATCATACACTAAGTATGCTCCTGACAATAAACACAACACCTCCAAATTAAATTCAAAAGTTAGGTTACACACTGCAATCCTTCAATAAGCCGCATGATCGCCGTCTCACTCAAACTAAACAATGTTTAATGTGTAACGCAGATCATTGTCTTTATGCGTGTCAAAAGTTCTTAAACATTGATTTAGAATCTAAGTTAAGGTACATCAATTCTCATAAGCTATGTGAGAACTGTTTACGCGCGGGACATACAGTTGACACTTGTAAGTTTGGTCCGTGCCGAAAGTGTAACAAAAACATAATTCCATAATACACACAGTAGCACTAACGACACACCCCTTTACCCTCCGAGCGTTCCGTCCTCCGCAAACGTGGTTCCTATTAATTACAGTTCTAGGATTTCTGTCAATAAGGCGCACTATGATGTGCAACAATCTCACGCGCGGCCAGCTTGTCTAGAGCCTGTACTTTTACCTACCGCGCTTGTTGAGATAGCCGATATACATGGCTGATATCATACGGCGCGCGCGCTTTTCAACAGTGGTAGTGAACGATCGTTTATTTCTAAGACATTTTGCGATTTATTAGATTTAAATTGGTACAGTCCACTCACGAAATACGTGCTGAAGGCGACACCGTGACACAGTGTACGGAAACCTATGTTTTAGAAATAAAATCACGCATAAACACCTACACCTTCAAAGTATCTACATTACCCATCTACCTGCTGTATATGGACTAACCGTGCAACAGTTCTGCATCCCAGACAATATACAGTTGGCAGATCTAAATTATTGAGATTCATCAAATTTGAAATTTATATAATAATAACAAAATTCGATTAAATATAGGAACCTTTTCAGAGAGTACTAAGTTAGGATGAATTATTTCCGGTCCAGTCAATTTTAATTCTCGCTATATTAAAAATATCAGCTGTAATTTTACGCAATCAGTTGATATTTAACTCAGGAAGTTCTGGGAACTTGAGGAGATATCCAGGACTTGGGATAAGCGCACGGAAGAGGAATACTTCGTCCATAATACTATACGCACAATAGTGACGGAACCTTATAAACTCTCACTTGACGTGCTAGGAGAAACGTTTCCTCAAGCTAAATGTCGCTTTTTGACATTAGAAAAGCGTCAACAGCGGTCCCCTACTTACAAAACCTTATACTCTGATTTCATTAACGAGTGCGAACGCTGAGGTCATATGACTCCTGTCGAAACAAACGGATCACTACATAACTTTATGATGCATCACGGCGTCTTTCGCGAAAGCAGTTCCACGACAAAGTTACGCATTGAGTTCGACGGCAGCGCCGCCTCAAGTACTGGTGTATCGTTTAATGATATTCAATGCGTGGGGCCACCAATACAAGGTGATTTATTCGCCATTCTTCTACGTTTTAGGCAACATAAATAATAGGTCTTTACCTATGAAACTGCCGTTCTGCAGTACTGGCCATTTCAAATCAAAATAATTTTTGTTTGGCTAAGAATTCTAATTTCAAATTAATTTTATTTTAAATACATGGAATTCTTTTTCCAAAAGTAGTCATTTGTTTATTGATTAGTGTTACATTTTCATCGCATTTCAATCTTTTTTGTCATCATGGACACGTTAAAAATTCGAGTAATTATGGAATAAGAGTACCGTCGTGGCAGCAACGCGGCACAAGCGGCACGCAACATCAACGACGTTTACGGAGCTAACACTATAAACCAACGCACCATCTGTTATTGGTTTGCTCGCTTCCGTTCTGGGAATTTCGACCTGAAAAATGAACCTCGCGGTCGTACGAAGACATTGGTCGACAATGACGAATTAAAGGCGATTGTAGAAGCTGATGATACACAATCTACGGCTGAATTAGCAGCAGCTTTCAACGTTAGCGTCAAAACAATATTGGTCCATTTGCGTCGAATTGACAAAGTAAAAAAGCTTGACAAATGGGTGCCCCACGAACTCAATGATCGCCAGCGCGAAGTACGTGTCGAGACGTGCCTTGCACTGCTCAACAGACACACAAATGAAGGAATTTTGAACCGCATTGTTACCTGCGATGAAAAATGGATTCTGTTTGATAACCGCAAGCGCTCAGCAAGTTGGTTGGATCCTGGTTCAGCACCTAAACAATGCCCTAAACGAAAACTTACCCCTAGAAATGTGATGGTCACCGGTTGGTCACTAGGGCCGGTGTGATTCATCACAGCTTCTTACCAAACGGGGTGAGCATTACTGCAGATGTGTACTGTGAAGAACTGAACACAATGATGGAGAAGCTGGCACATCTCCAACCAGCATTGGTCAATCGCTCGTCTCCGCTGCTCCTGCACGACAACGCGCGACCTCATACTGCACAGCAGACTGTCTCCAAGTTGCAAGAACTGGGGTTGGAAGTTCTCCGTCATCTGCCCTACTCATCAGACCTTGCGCCTACAGACTACTATTTTTCCAGAATTTGGATAACTCCTTGGCTGGAAAAAAATTCAATACCCGAGAGGCAGTACAAAATGCCTTTAAAGAATTTGTTGCCTCCCGTCCAGCTGATTTCTTTAAGAAGCGCATCAACAAACTGCCACTGCGCTGACAAAGATGAATTGATTGCATGGGTGATTACTTCGATTAATACAAATAAACAATACATGAAAACAATTCGTTTAATTTTTTTTATACAGAACGGCAATTACATAGGTAAAGACCTAATACGTAGCCTGCGCTGACATAGAAAAAATGTACCGACAGTGTTTAATAACAGATGATCAACGTGATATGCAATTAATTCCGTGGCGTGATGAGTCATCACAACCGCTACGGACTGATAGGTTAATAAACACTGTTACGTACGAACCGCTTCCGCCCCATTTTTAAGCGTGAGAAGTTTAAAACAATTAGGTCTTCAATGTATGGATCCCGATGTCCAGAAAGTCATAAACCATGACTTTTATGTCGACGATTTAATTACAGGATTAAATAACAAATGCCAATTGCTACAACTATGTGATAAAGTTACCGATACATTAAAACTGGGTTGTTTTCAACTACGCAAATGGAAATATAATTTTCTGCCTGACGATTACGCTCAGGTGACACCGATCTAAAAGAGTTTAAAATAGGTGAAAATAATAACTTCGAAAACTCTAGGTCTTTTGTTGGTATCACCTTTCTGATGAATAATATTTCAAAACGCAATTTCAAAATGGATAACAAACCAATAACAAAACGGTCTATATTACCTAATATTTCACAGATTTTCGACCCATTAGGTTTACTTAGTCCGTCAATTATGCGCGTGAAAATATTGTTACAAAAATTTTGGTTGTTGAAGATTAGTTGGGATGACGCGCTACCTAATGGTGACGTCACACGGTTGTGGAACCAGTTTGTTGCGTCTCTTTAAATTCTTAATACAATCAGAATACCTCGATATGTCATAGGCACTAGTTCTACGTGTGTGGAGATGCATATATTTACTGATGCATCACAGTCGGCCTATGGCACTTGTATATATTTGCGAGCGATCAATTATGAAAGCTCAACAGTAGCAGTGCGATTACTGTGTTCTAAGGGAAAAGTTGCTCCTTTAAATCCAGTCAGTATACCTAGGTTAGAGTTATGCGGTGATCTGTTAGGCGCAAGACCGTATGCAAAGGTTATCGATTTATTACAGTTTAATTTCAAAAATGTTGTGTTTTGGACGGCTTCCACTATTGTGATAGTTTGGTTACGAATCAATCAAATTTCAAATCAATTTAAAAAATTTGTTCAAAATAGAACATTAGAAATCCATGAATTGACGAAGGAACTTCCATGTCGTCATGTCAGTGGTAAATTTAACCCTGCTGATTTATTATCGCGCGGACTATACCACAGAACAATTACCAGAATAGAAGTCGAGTGTAATTTCCCTAATAACCGATAATAATTCGCATGAGCCTTATGTTTTTGTTTTTATTCGTTTTTCACAATATAATCGCATGCGACGCGCTGTGGCATTCATGCTACGTTTTGCACATATAATTTCTGTAACAAAAATAATCCGCGTACTGACACATTCATCAGAGTCGGTGAATTAAAAAAATCGGAAACAAACTTAATAATAATATATCAAATTTGAGTCTTTTCCTGAAGAATATAGATTGTTGTCGAAAGGGATTTCTTTAACAAATAAGCATAAAGTAATATAAATTAAGTTTATATAAGGATGACTGTGGAATTATACGCATAGATGGTCGTATTTGAAACGCACTAGGTTTCGATTATGATAATAGGCATCCGATATTAATTTCGCGTAAACATTACTTTTCGAAACTATTATTTCGATAGAACACAGCAAATTATGCACCCGGCTCCACAGGCTTTGTTGTATCACTTGCGTGATTCGTGGTGGCCAATAGGTGGTAGAAATTTAGCTCGGAAGGTGGTGTATGAGTGTACCACTTGTTTACGCATTCGAGGGAGGACACTCTCGCCTACAATGGACAATTTACCACAAGAACGGATTATTCAAAGTCACCCATTCGTACGCTGTGGGGTAAGATTATGCAGGGCCATTGCTTGCTTTGAATCGAAAGGGCAGAGGTGCAAAGACTACAAAAGCATACATTTGTTTATTTATTTGCTTTGTTACACGCGCAATACATTTAGAGCTTGTCAGCGATCTTTCCACTGATGCATATTTACTCGCGTTAAAAATATTTATCTCTCGTCGCGGCAAGCCAAATGATATTTATTCGGACAATGACAGAAACTTTGTGGGTTTGATGAAACAGTTTGCTCAGGTCTTATCTGACTGTAGCTCTGACACAAAAGTTTACGCATCTAGTCAAAGAATCAAGTTTCATTTTATTCCACCTTATGCTCCTCATTTTGGTGGCTTTTGGGAAGCGGTGGTAAAATCATGTAAGTACCACTTACGCCGAGTAGTTGGTAAGTTACATCTTACCTTTGAAGAATTGAGCACGGTATTGATAGAGGTGGAAGCTATCCTAAATTCCCGTCCTATTAGTCCTATGTCCTCTAATCCCAAAGACTTCCTTCCTCTCAGCCCTGGACATTTTCTGCTTGGTCGACCGCTAACTGCGCCAGCTTGCACTGACCTGACGGTAACACCGGTACATCGTCTCTCGCGTTACCAACTTATAGAACAGATCCGGCAGCATTTTTGGTCACACTGGGCAAAGAAGTTTGTCTCTGAGTTGCAGGTTCGCGGAAAATGGCGCAATCACACGGTTGAACTTCAGCCCAACACTTTAGTTATCATAAAGCATAACAACCTTCCTACACTCAAATGGACGCATTCTACAAACCATTCGTGGTAAGGATGGCGTCTTAGTTAGACGCTAAAGTTGGCGTTAGTGGCGGACATACGCACGCCATCAGGCATTGTACGATGAGCCTATAACAAAATTTGCCCACTCGTAGAGCAAGATTCAGAGAACGACACACGAGGACAAACACCTGCTGACACCCATCCGTCTTCTTCTTCTTCTTGTTTTGGCGCCGCAAAAGCACTTGTCAGTTTCAATGTTTTTAAGCCTTTATAACATTTTCCAATATACAAAGTGAGGTTTTCCGTGTCAATGTTTTAAAGTCTTAGTAAAAATTTCCAGCGTCAATGTTCTCAAGCTTTCGTAGTATATACATTATATACAAAGTGACGTTCAACAAGATGGTGGCCGCCTTGTTAGAGCGATTTGGGGAATTTTTGTGTAATCCCAGAATGCACGCTCTTGTTAATATTTATAATCCACTTCACCTATGCGCAAAAACCAAACTGTATCACGCAAAACGGCACCAATATTACATAATACAGGGTCAAAATCTAGGTAAATTAATTAAAAATAAAAACCACAACATGTCCCTTCAAGATCCCGCCAAAAACTCCTCTAAAACCGTCGAAAGCTAAAGCTATCAAGGCCGGGGGCATGTTTCGGAACGAAATTCGACGTGAAGTTGCTCCCGTACGAACGTCACTTTCAACTGAAAGGTTTTTTGAACACGCAATTTTTTTATTTTTTTTTTGATTACACTGTTAGCCTTAGGGGCCCTATCCTAAAACAGAGCCGCTGCGGCTTTTACAGCTTCACCGGACTTGGGGGCGAGCGCTTAGGGCACTCAGCCGCGAAAGTTTGTGACGACCCGCACGAGGGTGCCAGAGTGGCCGAACCTCGGCTTGGGCGGTCGTCGCGAATGCGAAAAGGTCGCGATCTAACTAATTCCCTAATCCTACGAGAATTCGAACTAACTAACATATACTCATATGCACGTTCCCCTCCTCCTGGGAGGAAGGAGTGGACCATGCGTATGTGTATTTAATAATCGGAACGGTTTTTCTACACTAACTAGCGCAAAAAAAGAAAAAAAAAGTCCCTTACAGAACCTATGTGCCTGTGTGGTGTGCACGTGTGTGTGTTCATACGTGTGTAATGTTGTATGTGGGTAGCTAAGTGTTGCACGTATAGTGTCACTTTGTATCGCGCGGGCGGATGCCTGACCCAAGGGCTTCACACCGAGGAACGGACCTAGGCTTGGGTTGCTGCTAGAGAGGGTGGACGTGACGGGTGTGCGGGAGCGAAGTTAATCGCCCGTCCTCTGATTGCTACAACTATGTGATAAAGTTACCGATACATTAAAACTGGGTTGTTTTCAACTACGCAAATGGAAATATAATTTTCTGCCTGACGATTACGCTCAGGTGACACCGATCTAAAAGAGTTTAAAATAGGTGAAAATAATAACTCGAAAACTCTAGGTCTTTGTTGGTATCACCTTTCTGATGAATAATATTTCAAAACGCAATTTCAAAATGGATAACAAACCAATAACAAAACGGTCTATATTACCTAATATTTCACAGATTTTCGACCCATTAGGTTTACTTAGTCCGTCAATTATGCGCGTGAAAATATTGTTACAAAAATTTTGGTTGTTGAAGATTAGTTGGGATGACGCGCTACCTAATGGTGACGTCACACGATTGTGGAACCAGTTTGTTGCGTCTCTTTAAATTCTTAATACAATCAGAATACCTCGATATGTCATAGGCACTAGTTCTAGGTGTGTGGAGATGCATATATTTACTGATGCATCACAGTCGGCCTATGGCACTTGTATATATTTGCGAGCGATCAATTATGAAAGCTCAACAGTACCAGTGCGATTACTGTGTTCTAAGGGAAAAGTTGCTCCTTTAAATCCAGTCAGTATATCTAGGTTAGAGTTATGCGGTGATCTGTTAGGCGCAAGACCGTATGCAAAGGTTATCGATTTAATACAGTTTAATTTCAAAAATGTTGTGTTTTGGACGGCTTCCACTATTGTGATAGTTTGGTTACGAATCAATCAAATTTCAAATCAATTTAAAAAATTTGTTCAAAATAGAACATTAGAAATCCATGAACTGACGAAGGAACTTCCATGTCGTCATGTCAGTGGTAAATTTAACCCTGCTGATTTATTATCGCGCGGACTATACCACAGAACAATTACCAGAATAGAAGTCGAGTGTAATTTCCCTAATAACCGATAATAATTCGCATGAGCCTTATGTTTTTGTTTTTATTCGTTTTTCACAATATAATCGCATGCGACGCGCTGTGGCATTCATGCTACGTTTTGCACATATAATTTCTGTAACAAAAATAATCCGCGTACTGACACATTCATCAGAGTCGGTGAATTAAAAAAATCGGAAACAAACTTAATAATAATATATCAAATTTGAGTCTTTTCCTGAAGAATATAGATTGTTGTCGAAAGGGATTTCTTTAACAAATAAGCATAAAGTAATATAAATTAAGTTTATATAAGGATGACTGTGGAATTATACGCATAGGTGGTCGTATTTGAAACGCACTAGGTTTCGATTATGATAATAGGCATCCGATATTAATTTCGCGTAAACATTACTTTTCGAAACTATTGTTTCGATAGAACACAGCAAATTATGCACCCGGCTCCACAGGCTTTGTTGTATCACTTGCGTGATTCGTGGTGGCCAATAGGTGGTAGAAATTTAGCTCGGAAGGTGGTGTATGAGTGTACCACTTGTTTACGCATTCGAGGAAGGACACTCTCGCCTACAATGGACAATTTACCACAAGAACGGATTATTCAAAGTCACCCATTCGTACGCTGTGGGGTAAGATTATGCAGGGCCATTGCTTACTTTGAATCGAAAGGGCAGAGGTGCAAAGACTACAAAAGCATACATTTGTTTATTTATTTGCTTTGTTACACGCGCAATACATTTAGAGCTTGTCAGCGATCTTTCCACTGATGCATATTTACTCGCGTTAAAAATATTTATCTCTCGTCGCGGCAAGCCAAATGATATTTATTCGGACAATGACAGAAACTTTGTGGGTTTGATGAAACAGTTTGCTCAGGTCTTATCTGACTGTAGCTCTGACACAAAAGATTACGCATCTAGTCAAAGAATCAAGTTTCATTTTATTCCACCTTATGCTCCTCATTTTGGTGGCTTTTGGGAAGCGGTGGTAAAATCATGTAAGTACCACTTACGCCGAGTAGTTGGTAAGTTACATCTTACCTTTGAAGAATTGAGCACGGTATTGATAGAGGTGGAAGCTATCCTAAATTCCCGTCCTATTAGTCCTATGTCCTCTAATCCCAAAGACTTCCTTCCTCTCAGCCCTGGACATTTTCTGCTTGGTCGACCGCTAACTGCGCCAGCTTGCACTGACCTGACGGAAACACCGGTACATCGTCTCTCGCGTTACCAACTTATAGAACAGATCCGGCAGCATTTTTGGTCACGCTGGGCAAAGAAGTTTGTCTCTGAGTTGCAGGTTCGCGGAAAATGGCGCAATCACACGGTTGAACTTCAGCCCAACACTTTAGTTATCATAAAGCATAACAACCTTCCTACACTCAAATGGACGCATTCTACAAACCATTCGTGGTAAGGATGGCGTCTTAGTTAGACGCTAAAGTTGGCGTTAGTGGCGGACATACGCACGCCATCAGGCATTGTACGATGAGCCTGTAACAAAATTTGCCCACTCGTAGAGCAAGATTCAGAGAACGACACACGAGGACAAACACCTGCTGACACCCATCCGTCTTCTTCTTCTTCTTGTTTTGGCGCCGCAAAAGCACTTGCCAGTTTCAATGTTTTTAAGCCTTTATAACATTTTCCAATATACAAAGTGAGGTTTTCCGTGTCAATGTTTTAAAGTCTTAGTAAAAATTTCCAGCGTCAATGTTCTCAAGCTTTCGTAGTATATACATTATATACAAAGTGACGTTCAACAAGATGGTGGCCGCCTTGTTAGAACGATCTAGGGAATTTTTGTGTGATCCCAGAATGCACGCTCTTGTTAATATTTATAATCCACTTCACCTATGCGCAAAAACCAAACTGTATCACGCAAAACGCCACCAATATTACATAATACAGGGTCAAAATCTAGGTAAATTAATTAAAAATAAAAACCACAACATGTCACTTCAAGATCCCGCCAAAAACTCCTCTAAAACCGTCGAAAGCTAAAGCTATCAAGGCCGGGGGCATGTTTCGGAACGAAATTCGACGTGAAGTTGCTCCCGTACGAACGTCACTTTCAACTGAAAGGTTTTTTGAACACGCAATTTTTTTATTTTTTTTTTGATTACACTGTTAGCCTTAGGGGCCCTATCCTAAAACAGAGCCGCTGCGGCTTTACAGCTTCACCGGACTTGGGGGCGAGCGCTTAGGGCACTCAGCCGCGAAAGTTTGTGACGACCCGCACGAGGGTGCCAGAGTGGCCGAACCTCGGCTTGGGCGGTCGTCGCGAATGCGAAAAGGTCGCGATCTAACTAATTCCCTAATCCTACGAGAATTCGAACTAACTAACATATACTCATATGCACGTTCCCCTCCTCCTGGGAGGAAGGAGTGGACCATGCGTATGTGTATTTAATAATCGGAACGGTTTTTCTACACTAACTAGCGCAAAAAAAAAAAAAAAAAGTCCCTTACAGAACCTATGTGCCTGTGTGGTGTGCACGTGTGTGTGTTCATACGTGTGTAATGTTGTATGTGGGTAGCTAAGTGTTGCACGTATAGTGTCACTTTGTATCGCGCGGGCGGATGCCTGACCCAAGGGCTTCACACCGAGGAACGGACCTAGGCTTGGGTTGCTGCTAGAGAGGGTGGACGTGACGGGTGTGCGGGAGCGAAGTTAATCGCCCGTCCTCTGCGGAGAGAACGGTGGTTACGCAGGCGTGGGCGGTGGCACGCTCTGTTTGGAGAGACGGTGGCGTAGAACGCGTTAGCTGTTTCGGTTTGGGCGAGCGGGTCAGTGAATATATTACGCGGCCGGCGTTTTCTCCGGCAGGCGTTGGGGTCGGGAACATACGAAGCTGCCGCTTTTATTAAAGGATTCGCGTGGTTCGACGCAGTGTCGAAATAAGAGCGAGAAAGGTGTTTGGCATAGGCATGTATCGAAGGAAGGTCCATATCTCTATGGAGATCCTCCATACGAACATACCAAGGGGCGCCGGTAAGGCGGTGAAGAAACCTATTCTGGATGGCTTGTAAGCGTTCCCAATTATATCTTGACATATGTGCGAACACAACGCAGCTATATGTCATAATCGGTCGGATACTTGTGTCTCGTGGACATTTTGCTTGCAGCACATAACAGAGGATGCAATCGGGCGAGGTTCCAGGCGGCCCTTTTCCTAACCAGAGTGATGTGGCGTATAAAGGAGAGTCTACTATCTAGGGTTACACCTAGATATTTGGTCTCCTTTACCCAGGGGATCGGATTACCGAAGAGTTCAAGGGGATGATCCTTGAGTTTTTTCGGTATCTGCGAGGCGGTTTGGTCGAAGAGCACCGCTGCGCTCTTCGTGGGGTTGATGGCTATTCGCCAGTCGTTAAACCACTTCCCGAGAGTGGTCACGGCTCTTTGGATTCTACATTTGAGGTTTCTCGTTTGCCTTTGAGAGGAGTATATGACTGTATCGTCAGCGTATAAGCCTACCTCAACTTCCGCGGGAAGTTTTGGTAGGTCACTGACGTACAGATTGAAGAGGCTAGGAGCCAGGATGGAACCTTGGGGGACGCCTGAGCGTATGGGATGGGGTGTGGATACCTTCCACTCTGTAGCGAAAGGTGCGGTCTTTGAGGTAATCGCGGATGATTTTAACTAATCTATCGGGGACTTCGCGGGAGTACAGCTTATAGACTAATCCTTCGTGCCAGACCTTATCAAAGGACTTGGCTACGTCGAAAAAGACTGCCAGTGTACGACGTGGTTTATATAACTCGGAAAAGTTAAACAAAATGAGCTCCGTGAGGCGGTGCACTTGATGAGTGCAAGAATGTCTAGCACGAAAACCGAATTGCTCAGGCGGATAGAGGCTTTTCTCCTCTATTACGGATTTGAGACGGTTCAGAAGGATCCGCTCATAGATTTTACCTAGGGTATTTAGAAGACTGATAGGGCGGTAGCTGTCGGGAAGCGACGTGCTCTTGCCGGGCTTGTGAATACCTATGACAATGCCGTTTTCCAGACGGCTGGAAAATGGCAGTTGGCTATGGCTACATTGAAGATGCAGACCAATAGAGCTATGAGGTGATCGGGAAGAAGTTTGAGTACTTCGTTCCTGATCCCGTCGGGACCTGGTGACTTTTTAAGCTTAGAACACGCACAGCCGTTGCCAGCTATATATCGAAAAATTATTGGCCAAGTTAAAATTATATTATTTAACGCAATAAAGTTTTATTTTATACGTCCACCAAATCAGTAACGTGTCATCGCATCCGCCGCTACAATATGTAAAAATAAATATAAATATTTTGATAATTTAAAAACAAAATCGGCATCGATGACCATTATGTGGAGTATGACAAAAAAAGATAAATAATTAGTACTAATTAGTACAATAAACACCTGTTATTACGATTTTCCTTGCCGTCTACGAGATAATTGGATTTTTCATACTAGCTTTATAAAAATTTTCTTTAAAAATTTATAGTTCCTTCGTTTTTGTGCAGAATTAACTCGGGGTGTCATCTATACAATTAATAAAACTGAAGTTTCTGTTAGTAATGTCAAAATAACAGCTTTTTACTAAATGTATATGAAAGTATATACGACACCCATAACAAAAAACCAATTTCCGGGTAGTCTTCGAAACGGTTGGACCGATTTTAATGGGACTTTCACTGGAAGACAGCTGGTGTTATAAGGAGTAACTAAGATACTTTTATTTTAGAAAAAAAATTAAAAAAATCTGGTCACCGTGAATCACTTCGGGCGCTTAAAAAATAGCTTACGCTGCGTAAATCATACGAGAATATCAAAGTTTTGTTACAAATTAACATACCAGGACTATTGGAATTTAGCCTAGGCCAGTTTACAATGTCTCATATATTTCAATATATCTATCATTAAACAAAAAATCTTGAAAGATCACCGGCAAATTTGCGCGACCATCAAACTAAATATGTGATTACTAGATGTGGCTTAAATTTATTCAAACAACTATCCACCGCGCCGTCAACGCACCCCTGTAGCTGTGGCCTATCGTTGTTCTCACCCCCGTGCTTGGCTACCCGCTACAA
This sequence comes from Saturnia japonica, assembly GCA_033032175.1. Taxonomy (NCBI): domain Eukaryota; kingdom Metazoa; phylum Arthropoda; class Insecta; order Lepidoptera; family Saturniidae; genus Saturnia; species Saturnia japonica. The sequence continues at coordinate 6,015,863 of CM065317.1, forward strand.
CTAACTAGATTACTGGACAATCACCGTTACTGCCTCACTTATAAGTTTGTAGCGTGAAGATAAGTAGTCTATAAATGTAATCAATAAATAGTATAATATCAAATTTATCAAATCAGACAGGCAATTCTGAAAAATAACGCGTTCACAAAAAAAAAATTATACCACTATGGTGTCAAACAAGCTTGCGGTCTACTTGGTTGTAAGTGGTTACCGCAGCTTATGGACGCTTTGCAACACCAGAAGGATCACATGCGCGTTGCCAAGCATTTAAAAACCTGTTCACTCCCCATTAAAATTCATTATTGGTTTCTCATCACAATCTCACCTGGTGTATAACGATGTGGCCAGAGATGGTAGCACGATAAATCTTAGTGAGAGAACTGTCTCTCAAGTGTAGTTGCTGGAACATAGGTGCTTGGCGACAGGTTTTCAACTTGTGGGTGGTAGCAAGCCAAGCGGGAATTAGAAAAAGCCCACAGTAAGCCAACATCATACCATGGGCGCTACCACTGAGCAATTATTGCTTTCTTTTATAGCTCAGGGTCGAGTCTTTAGCACGTGTTATTATGTTATCAGTATACAAGGTCGTGGCCGCCTGTCTGCTATTATCGCATTATTAATAATAATTACTAGTTAATAATAAAATTAGCTGAACTACAATCTAAAGTTATCTTAATGGTGTGATTCTTAACAAAGATATCAACTAAATTTATATATGTGTGTGTGTTTTCGTTTGTACCTACCTATATGTATTTTGCATGGTTTAACTAATAGTCCCAGAGTGAAAGATAAATGTTACCATTTTTGAAAGATTACTTTAATATTACGGCACATGTGTAGTCTATAGAAATAGCCTGCTGTATTAGTCTTCCAGTTTCGTTCAAGAGGCGCAATAACATTGTGAAAACGTCGTAAATACTAAACTTTCTAAAGGTTGTGATTTTAACTATCGTCAAATAAACGCACGTTCAATGACCTAGTTAATAAGACTCGTTTCTAAAACAATAGAAGTCTCACCAGAATCGAATCACCAACCATTATCTACACGTTTACCTAAAACTTCTTCAATATTATTAGTATTTAACTACATATCTTGCTTTCGTCGACAGTGCAGTCGCTGCCGCGGTCGTCTTCCGCTGTTTCTTATGACAAGTTAAAACTAACCCAGTCACATTTTCCGTGAATTGATCATCTAGCTTAGGAACTTGAATAAAAGTCTGTTTTTATTAATATAATGAAAAAAAAATGTGCGTGCGTACAAAGTACCTACCCAGGTCAGAAGTGTAACTTCTTTGGCAAACTAATTTTTAAATCTCATTTATATTTATACTAATCTAAAGCTTTAGATTTCTGAGACTTGGAGGGAGGGAAAAAGAAAGATATGTTAGGGATTTAATGAATTGAATTGTCATTAAAATATTAAAAGTGTCGAAAATTAATACAAATTATAAATTTAATTTTAATTTATTTCATCGATATCTACATTATTTGATGCGATTTCTATTGGTATTGTTGTGACTAAAGCATTATGATAAGTAAAATATGCAATATAAGTTCGTGTTTCCAAATTATCTAAATATCTTGTAAAAATAGCATCTATTGTCTTTCCTGAACTTGTAGTTGGTGTGTTTGGATTATTATTTAACTGTACACTAAATATTAGAATTTTTTTTTTAATTTAAATTTATAAAAGAGAATTTATGATATATTTTTATTTTATATTTCATGAAAATAGTATATTAAATTCTTAAATGACGAGTGGCCAATTAAAATTCCACATGTTATTTGTAAATATTAAAATTTCCTAACCTTCAAACGAATTAACATAAAAAATTGTATATTAAAACAAATATATTACTTACTCTGAACAACTGCTGCTGACGATTTACAAATTTATCACAAAATGTTTATTTATAAATTTAACTCGCTGTTTACACATGTCTCCATGGCTACGTGCTTCATGCTACGTTCGCCCTTTCTCACTCTCTCTCAATCGCTCTCTCCCTCTCTCTCTCTCAAAACGTTTCACATCGTCGTGATCCATTTCATCCGTAAAAATTTTACCCTCATACGCGTAAAGAAGTTACACTTCAAAAATTGTTGGGAATAGATGTTGTTATATTTCGCGAGTATTGGTGACGAATATAAACTTAGGTGACAGAACATATTATTATTGCCTTTTCTAAATTCTGAAAATTTGTTTGTGAATATTATAATTAAACATTTGTTTTACCATAGTCCGTCTTAAAAATCTAGCAAACTGGCGTGTCACCAGCACATAGTCTAGTCAGTCCCAAATTTACCGTAACAAAAAATGGTAGATTTTTTTCTCTCGATCTCCGTCTATAACTGCATCCATCAAGTTGAATATTTATCTGCTGTCCAGGACATGTCAGTGTGTTCATTTGCGTCTAGACTTAGTGTCTTTTTCATCTTTATCTACATCACCAGTCACCACCATCATAAGTAAGATTATGAGTGAATAAACCCACTGGGCACTTATAAAAGAAACAAAGTGAAAAGCCTGTTTCAGTGACTAGATACAACCCAGCGCGACGCAGAACTCAAAAATGAAAATCAAGAATACTTATTACAATTAAGGACCTAACTAAAGAAGGCACTTATATACGTTAGAACACTGCGATGGGTTTGGGAAAAACCCAGTCATTGAGGACAATTGGCAAGAAACTCCATCGGGTTTATTAATTTTTTTACTGTGTAGTTGTAGTTAGGACATTTTCTATTGCCAGCCTGGTAAGCTGCTGTTCTCAAGTTGAAATTTTGTTATCAAACACCTGTGGTTATGTTCTGATAGGTCCATTTTAGAGCCAGTAAATTTAGCGTGTTACCGTCTTGGACAACATCGTCACTTCACATCAGTAAGATAAACATTCCTGTTCTGGAGAAAACTCTAATTTAATGCGCTGTTTGTTCGCATAGGAGTCACATTTGTCGCACCGACGCTTCGTGAGAAATTAATGACTGTGATGACTGATCCACTCTGCAATGCTACCTACTTTAATCAGCTCCCACAAAATACGATTTGCGGATTCAGCATCGCGTCTGGCACATGTAAAGTGAGTAACCACATAATTTAATAATAACCATTAGCGGCTTTACTTTTTCTTGAAATGCAATGTATCTATAGAGAGCATTGAACTTTGCTATGAAGTTAGTAGAGAAATAAAATAATTTTCACATTTTAAGAGTTTTCAATAACGAGGCTGCGGAGCATCTCTTCCGATAACAGTTTTAAACGGTTGTTTATTTGAAACTTAGATTTTCATGAATAATTGCTTCAAGAAGGTAAAGATTTTTGAATAAATTATCTTATAACTTAGTTCACCACATTTAGCAATATTTAGAGATAAAATTTATTTACTTTTTAGTACAAGTAACCATTAAATAAACTTTTATATCAATTTTAACATTTCTTCATCCAGTATGTCATATTATTATTACAATTATAGGGAGACAATGGTGGGCCCATGACGATATTCTACAATGCAACTGAAGAAACTATTCTGGTTAGTATTAGAAATTGTTTTAATTGTGTAAACTATTATAATGTTTGGATACACTGGAAGGGTGGTAGAGCAGAACGAAGTGAAAAGCTTGTCTGCGGATTCAGTATTTTATTTATTTGCTTTTGAATATGGTATATCAGTTTGTGTTACTTAATGATTACTTACTCTCTATTTGCTACACGGTACACGGGTACATGACCATGTTTAGGATTGGATCGCAATCACCATACCTATACTCCAAGTGTTACAACTTCCATAGTTGTACCAATTATTTGTTTCACACTTTTGATGAAACGATGTATCTGTTGCGATGTTTTCTTCATTGAAAGCTATAGCTTATTGTGGCATGAAAAACCAGGTTCCTGGTATAAGTGCCAGTTTTTAGGGTCTTGTACCAGGTAATCATTATTCTGGTACACAATATTACAAACTTTTCAATATCTCTTAAGGCCTCTGTTGTTTTTTTCATCGAGGAGCTAAAAGAGGTTTCCAGGGGGCGGACGATGGTACTAATGCCTCGTTATTTGCTATTTCCTTAATAGTACCAGTTTTTTTTAGAAATATCAACTTTTAGCGACATCTGTACCAGTATTATTGGGCCACTATCTACCATCCCTGTACAAATCTTTGATTTTCGATCCACCATTCAAACGTAGTGAGAACATCCATTGATCTGTGTTAGATATAGCGTCACAGTGGCTAGTTTGTAGAATTGCTCTTCGTTCCTATATAATGGGACTGTTACCGTTATTACGCTCTCAGTCCAGACGTGACGTCCCGACAATAATCATGTCCCAATTTTCCGCGTAGTCACGGCGTTTTAAAAATTGCGGTAAACTTGGCCGTGCTGTGAAAGGAAGAAGTTGATGCGGATATTTTGAGCAACGGTTGCTTTTAACAATAAAACTTGTAGGATAAAGCTGGTTCTGTATTGTAGAGATTTAATTTCATTTTTTAAGTGAAATAAAAAATCTTGAATTATATCCTCGAATTGTGTGGATATTTGTGGGCCTGCCTATCACACCACTGTAGTAAAATTATTTAAATTAATATCGAACTTGATGAATGAAATCGCCTGCTGCTGAAGACTGTGGAGAGGTTTGAATATATACTATTGACTTGCAAAAATATGAATGAGCATGAATTGCACGGAGTTTTAAAACATGTCAAAAGACAAAAAGAATTACTTTAAAAAGTAAATTGTTAATATCCAACTACATCTGATATAATTAGTGATAATAACAAATAATTACTATATGTTAATAACTATTTTTCTCTGTGCAACCCGATGAGAACGTCACTTTTTACTGCTACCCTATTAGTGTTTTATTAATATCATGTTAGTAATAACATTCAATAATTTAAGGGCATTGTCAAAATGCCAGATAACTCAGTGGCCAGTCGATAAATTTAGCAATTATGATAAAAATGCACTCGATTCAGGGCATTGTTTCTAGAAAAAACATGACTTAATATTGACTATTAATACCTTTAGGAATTTTGAATCGGTATGAAGCATTGTATTCAACAAACGTAAGATACTGATCAATCAATTATTTATAAATGACAGGTACTGACAGTAACAGAGTTTATAATAATTATTTTTTGTTTTAAAGGAATTACGTTTATTTTTAAAAATAAATAAGATAATAAATAAGTTCATGAGATCGAGTGGAAAAAAAATGTAAAGTTTAAGATTATATCATAATAATTTTATTAAGTGGATTTTCTGTGAATAAATGTATTTTTACCATTGCCACTCGAAAAAAGGCATTTCATTTATCTAAAAACTCTCTTTTAGTCATTAAAAACTACTAATTTAGAATTATATGAAATAAGTGGAAAAAACAAATAAAACGTGCTGAACGTACCTACTGGCTGAGGTATTCCATTGAAATATCCAATTGAAATGAAGAAAAAATATCCCGCCAATTTTAGTTAGTTCCTTTTCGTTATCGTGGTTATTTTGTATCCTTATTCGTTCCATTATCTACTCATACAAATAAATAAAATTGAAGTGTCTGTTTGTAATGCCAAAATAACAGCTTTTTAAATATTATAATATAAAAAATATGTAAATGCATACGGAAAGTATATATGGTACCTAAAACAAAAAAAAAACTATTTTTAATATTTTTGTCTGCCGGTTTGTTCCGGTTAATTTCCGAAATAGTTGGACCGATTTTGCAGGGACTTTCACTGACAGATAACTGTTGTTATAAGGAGTAACTTACTCGTCGTGGGTGGAAGCGGGAGTAGTTCACGCGAGCGGAGCCGCGGACACAGCTAGTCATATAATAAAATAAATTCTATAAAATATATTACTGGATTTCGAAAACTGTTCTAATTACATCATATTACCTAATACATAATAAAATATGATGTGAAACCTTACTTGCATAACTCAAGATTTTTTATCTCGGTCTATGTATTTTCCTCTAGAATCCTTCACTGCTCTCGTGATCCAACTTAGTCCCTCGAATTAAATTCCCTTATTTCACTTGTACTATTTTAGCGTTTTAATACAACGTTTTGTAAATTTGTTTTATTTCTGGTTAATTTACCGAAATAGTCTATAATTAACCATTTATATAATTGGAATTCTATATAGATTTATATAATCTACAAGTTATTAATTAGTACATTTTAAATATAAATTTTTTTTAAATTAAATAACTATAATTTTAATTTATTTATCATTACGTTCATTTATTTGGAATCATATTTAATCAATATATTAACATGTTTTAATTGAATATTTAATTTGTTTCCGCAGATTGGTGTTGCATCGTTCGTTAGTGTCAGCGGCTGTAACGATGAAAATCCATCAGTATTCATGAGAGTGCAGCGTTATTTAAACTGGATAAGTGAAGTCACTGGAATACAACTAGAGTGAAATATACTGTGTAAAATTTTATACAATAAATTTTTTTAACAATTTTTTTCTCTTTATTTTGTTGGGGTTTTAGAACTGGTGTATTACCAGCTTTATCGGAGCATACCCAAGTTCCACAGATAGTAATAAACTATTAATAAAATAAAAGGACTTCATACTATTACTATTAATAGTAAAATATTTGACCCACCTTTGACTGTTACCGGTGAATTGTGGAGCTTCTTCCGTCAGCGTAGACGCCGTCAGTGGTCAGTGTATTTATATTATTGTTAAGTGTTGTAGATTTTTCAGCCCTGTGAATCGCAAGCCATTGTTATGTCACATACCACATTCCATCGAGGATTCAGATGAGAAGTCTTCCACTGCGCTTAACACTTGATGAACCTGAACACTTGATGGAGGACATAACAGTGTGTGTGTGAATTTTTTTATGCGTTTGAAAGTCCTATCGATGCCATTATGTATGGAATATAACAACGTGCAAATTTACGCCATGGCTTCGCTGGGTGGCGCGCATTCGAAATTTCCAATTTTCCATGACTCTGGTACATAAATTAGGATGAATTTGACCGATGGTATGGGTTATGTTGGCTTTGAGGGCCGCTGTGATTTGTGGCTTGTTCGCATAGACTTGGGACTTAAGAAAACCACACAAGAGGTGAAAACGCACGATCTCGGTGGCCAGTTCACATCACCTCCACGTGAAATGACCATGCCCTGAAATTGTACGTGCAGAATGTCCAATGTAACATGAGCTGTGTGACACTTAGCGCCGTCCTGTTATGTATAAATAGGCCTCATAGCTAAAGATGTTCTTTGAGGAAAATTAGGGTCAGTTTTCATTGCTACAGGGTGCATTCAGCGAACACACGTCGTTATGTATGGTCGTTTACTTTCAGCTCCTGGGTCAGTTGAATTTTGTACTGGTGCAGGCCCAAGTTACGAGCAAAATTAGCCAAGTTGTGGTCTGCGAGAGGCTGAGTTTATGTCATCGACGCGAAATCGACAACCTCGGATTTACCTGCACACTCTCACGGACAGCGGCGATGTTTTATGTAGATCTTGCGTTACGTCGTCGTACGGGTGTTGGTTCATTGTTTACTGAACCAGTGGACTCAAATTTATCCACTACACTGTGAGTAGTCCTCTCGGTAAGATGATTATGACGACCGTAAAATGGGCGCTGTGTGCGGAGTGTTGTCCGAAAAGAACACCCATTTTGATAAAACAAATTCATCATTTGCATGTGTTTTTGAATCCATCCATGGTATGTTAACAAAACAGACTGAATAAGTGACAGCCAATTCGACAGATGTAGCTTTAACAATATGGCTGCTTTCAACTATCAACGTTCTGAAGACCCGTTACTTACAGCATATCGATATTATGTATGTTGAGCTAATGAGTGATAGAGTCACTAACTCTAGCTAGCAGTGCTCGAGGACTCCATTCCAGAGAATCAGACCTGCGCTTGAGTCATTGCGAGCGGAAAACGTGGCGAGTGTGCTGGAGTGAAGCTCACTTTCCGTCTCCTATATAACGTATGTACAATATTGTATTTGCATATAAAGAATAGTTAAGAATTTTTTTTATAATAAATAGGTACTTACTTTAATTGACGTCTGGATAGCAAACGATCACAATTCAAAATTAGATAATCTTATATCAAAGTCGTATAATTGTAAAGGTAGTTGTATGTTTCACATGTGGCATATTTCCACTATCATGAAGAAATTACTATGGGATTATTAGTCTAAGAACTTACTGCCAGATAATTGGAAGTCCAGAGCTCCTTGACGAAGATGAATTTATTACAGAAGAGAGGAAGGGCACAGAGAAATCAGTTTGAAAATTAATCTCTACTTGGGCGGCCTGATTGGTGAAATATCTCGACACTATAATAGGTCGATAGCAAATAACCTTGCTCCTGTGATGAGTAAGTTTTCCACAACTCCTTGGGAAGGTAGGGTTCAACATAATCAACGCACTGGTGATAGGTACCTTTGGTGCGACAAGCGTCCATAGCTTACCGTATATAAAAAAGTGCAATGTAAAGTTGAAGATTCTTTTTATAGTTTCCGTTAATAGGTAAGTATAGAGACTTCAACTCATCTTTGCGCGCGGCCCTATGTTTGCGTGAGTAAACGTGCACTTTTTATTTGTATTTTGTATGACAGTGACACGCCAGCTCCTTTAAACAAATGTACTCTGTGCGCGCCAGTTGTTTTCCGATCAACACGTGTTTATATCACTATGTTTTAAAGGTACAGTCGATAAAAAAATGTCTGGTTCGTCACGAAAAAAATGTTTCACCTAACCAGTAGTTGTGCTTTATAATGCTTCTCATCGCAATGATCAAAATATTAAAAGGCTAAAAATTCTAAGTGAAAAAAATAGAAATTCAGCAATGGGTAACAGAAAAAATACTCAGCAATAGGGTATGAAAATTCTTCGTCTAACACATTATCATGAACGCTAAATAAAATATTTGGGGAATTTAAAAATATATATTGCTCTACATAACGTTTAACAGAACTTAACGAAAATAATAGAAATTTCATTAATTAGTATTTCTAATGATACGGAATAATATGTTCAATAAACATGCATTTACATAATTGAGCTGTTGATTTATTTTAAATTTGAAAAAATTAGATGTAATCATTATCGACATAATATAAGTAAAATAACAAATAGAATTATCTTGTGTACTTGACTGTAGCTCTTCACACGCACACGTAGTCACTGTATCTATCTACATGTCATGCTTTACGCACACTTAGAGCCGCGCGCACAAATGAGTTGAACTGTTTATACGAGTGCATTTGCAACTTTCAAATATCAAACGAAATATCGCTAAATACATGTTTACAAGCTAAGGATTAACGTTAATAATACATGAGAAAACCCCAAATGATTACATATCACGTACGATAGATTAAATAAATTCCTAGTCTACAGAAAAACCCAAATTGATATTTAAATTAGCATGAGATGGATTATGCTAATCCAATAATCCACAGAAAAATCCAAGCGAATTTAAATGACATAATACAATTTGATTAATTTGATTTTTATGTCAAGAAAATTTATTGTAAGCTATCACTTTCGATGATAATAATGTATTGATCTAATTGGTATCTGATAAGACACCAGTAGGGTATTTAAAAAAAGTTTCCGATAGTAATTCTTATCATTCTGCCAAAATGCGAACTACTTTACTGACTGCTTTCTTGTTTGTGGCTTCTGCCACAGCCTTCGTGGAGGTTCAAACTAACTATCACCAGGAAATCGGTATCCCTTTGGCTGAACGGATCAAAGCTCATGAAGATGCTATACTTTTCGGTCGGAGTGCAAGCCAATTGGACGATAATAGGATTGTTGGAGGCAGTATCGCCCCTAGTAATGCGCATCCATATTTGGTGAGTAAACAGGATATAAGGTTACCATAATGTATACCATTAACAGAGTCCAGGGTTACTTACGCTTTTACGATTAGTACAAGTGATATACACAATTTATTTTGCTTAATTGGTTCATTTCTTGCTAATTTGTAAATACACAAAAAGACGTGATAATTGGACAATATTTTAACTAAGAATTTTAATTTAATAACAATTTAATCTGTTTATTCCGAAAGTATTGTTTAAGATATTTTGTTGGGTGTTTATAAAGCTACCCTCATATCAAGAAGAAAATATTGTTTATTCTTCTTTTAATAAAATAAATACTGATGTCTGATATCGATATTATGTGACGTAATTATTTAATCGTTTAATTAATATATTTTTCCGTAGGCCGGTCTTCTAATCACCTTCGTGAATATTGCCGGGACGTCGGCGTGTGGAGCATCCTTGCTCAGCGCTAACCGTCTGGTGACAGCTGCACACTGCTGGTTTGATGGTTTTAACCAAGCCTCTCAGTTTGTGGTGGTACTGGGAAGTTCCTTTCCTCTTCACTGGCGGTACTCGTATCGCCACTAACCAAGTTTTCCTTCACCCTCAGTGGACTCCTTCCTTTTTGGCTAATGATGTTGCCATGATCTATTTGCCAACGAGAGTGCCATTTAGCGGTGGGTAATTGATTCAAATCAATTTCTTTGTAAATTTTAATAGCTATTGGAGCATATAACTTTTCAATATGCATTTATTTACAGGGAGCATTCAACCTATTGCTTTACCTAGTCAGTGGGATCTAAATGATATGTTCGTGGGCCAGTGGGGTATCGCTGCCGGCTATGGTCTTACCAGTGACTGTAAGTATATCTGATATAAATAGTTTATACTTTAGTGTTTGATAATAGTTAAAGTTACGTTGTGAAAAATCCGTTTGAAAGATAAACCTACCAACTTTACAGAGAATTACAAATATTTGAAAGTTAAGGCGATAAAAAGAAAATAATTTTTGGTAAATGTATAAAAGCATAAAAAAATTTGCAAACTTCACGCATTTCGCAACCAGAGGGCTAGTCAATACCCTGGTCAGCGAATAAGCATGATCATACCGTTGTATTTTAAATACAATAAGGCAATTTTAAAATAATGTGGACAATGTTACTGATGTTCTTTATTTAACTTAGTATTTCATTTTAGCTCAAACCGGAATAACCGTAAACCAAGTGGTCAGTCAAGTAAACCTGCAAGTGATCACAGTAGCGCAGTGCATGGCCGTGTTCGGTAGCAACTTTGTACGTGATAGTAACATTTGTACTAACGGAGCTGGAGGTGTAGGCATCTGCCGTGGTGACTCTGGTGGGCCCCTCGTCATCAGTCGCAATGGACAACCCATATTGGTAATTAACTCAAATAATTATTATAGAATAATATTTCTCTATACTTTAGTTTTTACTCTGTTACTCTATATTACAAATTCTATTTATAATTATAACTAATGCAACACTTTTCGTGATTCCTTAGCTGCATAGAGAATATAAATTGAAATTTTACGTTAGTATTGTGTAGCATTATTACTATATCAAAATGGCAGTTGTGGTCACAGCATCTTGACAAGCGTAGTGAGGCCAGATTAAGCGATGGTTTGTGATGGGTAGATGTAAAACTCTATTCGTTAAACCCTAGATAATAAGTTGGCGATAGGTGCTACTGTTACGATGTATATTATAATATGATTACTAGCTGCATTATTACAATATGCAACATATATTTTTGACTAACATTTTTTTTTGTCATTACGCAGGTTGGGATCAGTTCTTTCGTCGCTAGCATTGGATGTCAGCTCGGTTTCCCGTCAGCCTTCGCCAGGGTCACAAGCTTCCACAGTTTCATATCTCAACACCTTTAATTTAACGACGTTCATGCTTGATTTAGACGTTCATGGCTTTTATTCATTCCAATAATCTCTGCAATTTTTGCAAAAATGTCTTTTTTTTTTGTAGAAAACTTACTATTATCGATTTGTTATTGTGTTTTATTTATATTAAATAAAATTTATGTAACTAATTTTGATTTGAGATATATAAATACTAATACTATACTATACTACTTTATTCGCTGTTGTTGACAAAGTGCTTGTGTGGCGTGCTAAACATGGTCCAACCTTAGACGAAAAGAGTGGGTCCAACTTCTTGAAATTCTTAATTCCCATTTGTTTACAAGTGAATTTAAAGTAATACCTAGCTAGAACGTAAATTTCAAGTTGTCACAAATTCAATCTTAGTAAGTTTTTATCGTAGCGATAATCTTATTAATGTCACAGGAATAAATATGATAGAACTATAATAAATCACACAAATACATCGTTATAAATGAAGAAATTAAAAAAAAACCTTGAAAGTTTTATTTGTGAAAGAATCGAAATGTGGTGGGAACCTTGACACTGACAGAAATTACGTACGTACCTATTTGCAAATTTTTACTTAATGAAGTAGATAAAATAAGATAATTATATATGATGTATTGTCAATTACACTTTGTTAGTCTACGTTGTCAAAGTTTATTATAATTCAAATTTATAGCATTCGTGGAAAGAAAACCTGGCAGATTAAACTTAATTTTTTGTACGTTTTTCCTAGTAATGTTTAAAAAAAGTCTACGCTCGAAAAAATTGTCTTTGAAAGATTGACGACTAGTGAAATATTATTCCACATCGAATCACACGTTTAAGTATTACAGAATTCGTGTACATTTATCGTAACTGAAAAGAAAATATCGTGTTTTGAAAAAACTTTCTTGCACTTATCCCACTTAAGTAAGGTCGGCACAACATCTTTTCTCCTTCCATTCTACTCTATCAGCTTTCATCTCAGTATTCACACCTTTTATACACATATAATTCCTCATACAATACATAAAATCCCTTTTCTATCTTTCTTCTACCTTTATATCTATCCACAAAAGATCTGTGTATATAAAGGTGTGTAAATATAGGTAATATTGACTTACCTGTTCATACCTGCTTGCCAGGTAGCCATGATCAGAAATAAGTAGGCAAGCATACCAAGGCATATTCTCCATGTTAAAGACTACCAGTTAAAACTAAATTTGTTCGGTTATCAAAAGAGTGAGAGAAGGCTAACCGAGAAAATACGGCATATTTGGAATTAGTAAGATAAATTTTATTATATGTTAAATACATTATAGTATGTAATATTGTTCAATTAATGCAATATAATATTTGATTTGATCTGAGCTAAAATGCACTTTAATTCGTTACAGAAAAATAAATTTGACACCATACGTATAATATGTATTGGAGGTAATGCATTGATAAATTAAACTGGTGTTAAATTGTGAGTTAGGATATTTTTTTTTCAATAAAATGGCAGACAAGGATACTGCCCGCCTGATGGTAATCGGCTATCGCAGCGCGTTGTCGACTTTGAACCCTCTACCCCAAGGAATTGAACACAACACGAGATCATTTGGCTGCGTTCTTCTGTAGAGTGGTTTCAAGTGGTGGTACTTCTTTCAACGTCTTCCAACAAAAAAATGACTCTCAACCGCAATTTTTTTCATAATTTTTATTCGACTAGTTGGTGTATGGACAGACACCAAATCTATGGTCGTTTTTCGTATGCTCTTTATTTTTATGTATGTCGCGGTTTCACTTTATAGTGAAAGTAAAATAATAAGACTGATTCTATTATTTTTACCTCTACGTTATTAAAGAACATATGACGTCACGTTGACCAAAGATATCATTTTGGCGGTTTATTCAAACAGTGAAGTTCTACTTGCGTCTGAAGAAATACACAAAATAAATAAAAATAACCCCACAGAATAATCTGAAACTGTTTCCAGAAACCAGTCAAACACCATATTGTGACAATATAACTAGGAAGCTGAAAAGGTAAGAGTCCAGTTATCTGTGAATTATTGCAAGTTCTTTCAACTGATATACCTTACCAAATAATAGAACATAAACATGTCATAATAATTTTTTTTTTAATTAAACTAAGGTGGCAAACAAGCATACGGTCCGCCTTGTAAATACCATAGGTATCACTAACGCGTAGATGACCTTGAACTCCCCTACGCTAAGGAGCTGTGGAAACCCTAGTCACCGCAGGAATACAACCCTAGGTTATTTGGTTGTGATCCACGTAGTAGGGTGGAGGTACCTACTCCACTAGTCGGACTGCCCAAGTATCCTATCCTAAGTAGTCCTACCTCTCATAATGAAATTGACATGGTATAAAATATGACTAACTATTTGATTAGGATCACGCAGACGTTTATACGTCTACGTTATAAATTACATATTGTAAAAACCGTGGAATTTTTATCTTGACATAATTGATAAATGTATACATAAATATTATACAAATAGCTAATTGCTTCACACTTTACTTAATTTTAATTAAAAAACGCCCCGATTTTTTTTCTGGCTGTCTATACTGTGAGCTATAAGGCCCCTGGAGCCTCAGACGGCTTTTACAGCTTCACCGTGATAAAACGCCCGGACAGAGTAAATGCACAATATACCATACACTAGAACTGGAATACCCCCATAATTTTTTTTTTGTCTGACTACACTGTTAGCCTTAGGGGCCCTATCCAAAACAGAGCCGCTGCGGCTTTTACAGCTTCACCGAACTTGGGGGCGAGCGCTTAGGGCACTCAGCCGCGAAAGTTTTGGACGATTCGTAAGAGGGTGCCAGAGTGGCCGAACCTCGGCTCGGGTGGTCGTCACACATGCGAATAGGTCGCGAAATGGCTAATTCCTTACTCCTACGAATTCGAGCTACATAACATATACTCGTATGTATGTTCCCCTCCTCCTGGGAGGAAGGAGGGACACATGCGTATGTGTATTTAGTGATCGGAATGGATGCCCCCATCATTCAGCTCCCTGCGTTTTATAGGAGTACTACCGCCGCACTGCCGGCACGAAGGAGTCGCGTCGCTGGCGCCGTTCCGCGAGTGAACGTATGATGTCACGTGCTATGCCACGTGACATACAATAGTGACATCATCATCGAGAGTCAGTTCAGTCTTCTAGTGTGTGATGTTACAAAATCTAAATATGCTTACATTAATCTTTGTCATATCATCTTTTGCAACAAAGCAAAGTTCGGAAAAAAGTATAACATATACCTTACGCAGTAAAACGCTAGTTTATTGGTATTAATAATTTCAGACTCGTGTCTCGAAAAGCTTGTTTCTTTGAATTCACTGTACAATGAGTTCGAGTTTTCGCTAAAAAATCATCAAAGTGTGAGTAAACACATTTTCTATCGTTTACCTAATTAGCTACTATCCCCTAGAAGTCTAGATATACATCCCATGTTGCTGCACTTTTTTAAGTTAAAATCATTTATTAACAGTTAAATACAAAATAATAACACAATAAAATGTCACCACCACGTAGATTATGGTTATCATATTCCGCAATCTCTGAGAAAATGATTCTCGCAACTCCTTAAATTGAAGAACAAACTACACTGTAAAAACACCCTTAGTAACCCTCATCATAATTTTATTTATAAGGCAAGTGCAAAGCGATAACAAAGATTTCTAATTATTGGCTTGAATATGGCAAATTTGTTTTATGTACCAATCACAAATATATACAATGTATCCAATACAATATGAATTTGCCATTTTGAAGCCAATATTTAGCGATTCGTGATCTTGCAAAATTAGGGGCCCTTAAAGGTTGTGGTTAATTAATTAACCCGTAATTGTTGAATATGTAAAACTGATTGAATATTGATTTGATTATTTTGGTTTGTATCAAGACTGAACTTTTGTGATTTTCTTGTATATTCAGGTGATACCTACTTATTTTATCTTAATATACTAAATTATAATAGTAAAGGAAACATCATGACGAAACTTGAACGTTCTATAAATGTTTTTGTAGTAGTGAGGAACATCTGAAAATAAGTCAAGATTGAAGTCAGTGCATCTTATTTTTTATATTAGCAGGGCAAATTGACGTCCATAGATTAATGATTGGTTGAACAACTTGAACCATTTATTAATCTATGTTGACGACATTGTGCTTGATGGTAATCATAGTACAATCCTAAAATAACTATAACCACCAAGAGATCGGCAATCCATCGCCGGCCGTTGTTTTTATGCTGGTCTGCGAGCTTCTTGTTAGTCGATACACACAGAATGATCTCGATATACGACAAAACAAAAGAAAACCACTGTGACTGATTTATCACCAAGACTGCATGATGGTCTGTACCTAGTCGGGTATAGATCCCTACCGCTTGATTACTAAATACACAAGTTGAACCCCGAACGCGACACGTCTAAGCGTGCCACTATCTGGTATATGTCTATGCCATATCTATAACTAATCGAACACAATAATCATGCCCAGAAATATTTTTCTATTTTTCTCTGACTTATAAACAAATTCGATCTAACACTGGTCATAACGTTGATAACAGAAACAATCATGGGATTTCTTTTTGCGTAAAGAAATGCTAATGAGTGTTTCTATCAAATAAGCTTAAGGAGATAACAGATGTATTAATTAAAGGATTCATTTTATAGAATTGATAACGGCTGGGTTTTTCCGTAACGATATTTGTTAGATAAGATTTTTAAATAGTATTTAAAAAGACAACTCTTGAAGTCAGTTATCATTTGCCCAAAATGAAGGCTGTTCTATTAGCATTGTTGTCAGTGACGTCTGCTATCGCTTTCGTGGATGTTGAACGGAACTACCATGAGAGAATCGGTATTCCATTAGCTGAACGTATAAGGGCAGAAGAAAATGCGATACTCAGTACTCGTAACCATGATCCATTCGATAATAGGATTGTGGGTGGTGTCGTAGCCCCTGTCAACGCACACCCGTACTTGGTAAGTTAAGGTGTTTATTTAAAACTAGCTGTGCCCGCGGCTTCACTCATGTGGACTACAGAATGCCCGCGCGTATATTGCTGCCCCGCTCCCAGCTATTTTAAAGAAAAAAATGCTTATTGTGGGTGTTCCTTAGAAGATAGCCGTATACTACTCCCTCTAACTTTTTTGTAGGTCCTTTAATGTCTACAATTATGTCATACATTAATTTGTTATATCTCTTATGGTTTACTCAGCGTAAGCCATTTAAGCGCTCGAATTGATTCACCATGACCCGTTTCTGAAATAAAAGTAGCCTAAGTTACTCCCTATAAAATCAGCTATCTACCTAAGAAAGTCCCGTCAAAATCGGTCCAACCGTTTTGGAGATTACCTGGAACAAACAGACAGACAACAATTTTAAAAATGGTTTTTTTTTTTTAAGATATCGTATATAATTCCATAATAATGCTAATAAACCAAAAAATATGTCATTTTGACATTACAGACACTTCAATTTTATTCATTATATAGATTATTTATTTTATCCGTTTGGCCACTATCACCAGGTGTGTTAAGATCAGGATCTTAATAGATGATAACACGCTAAATCTAGTGGAAGACTGGCTCTCAAGTCCAGCTGCCGGAACACACCTATAGGTGCTTGGCGATAGATTTTCAACTTGAGGGTGGTAGCTAACCAGACGGGCATTAGAAAATGCATTACCACCGTTCTATGGTTTTATCACGATGTTTTTATTCATCGAAAGCTCAGGCTCATTTCAGGGGTTCGAACTCAGGTCGATCGACAAAATTTGAAATGGTGGCGTGTACAGACACCGCATCAATCAACATAATTCCAATTCTACAATGAGCATGAATATAAATCTATGTGATAATAGTCTACGAAGGAATGAGACAGAATTCACTATACACAGTTAATGCAAGTTCTCATTTTCAAAGCTATGGTCGTCGTCGAATCGGCCTAGCGGTGTGACGATCAGACTAGTACGCACTGTTGTATGTACAGTACGAGTGGTCGAAGTTTAGAGTACCACTTAATAAAAAAATAAAAAATTTCATCTTTTCATTAAATATCTGTATTTTGTTTTCTTACACGAATACATTTTTATGTATAATCTGTACGGTAAGGAACGTGGGCGTGTTTTGATTACGTAACTTACCGTTAATAAGTGGCATAATAATATGTCGTATTTTAATGTGCTTCAGAGTCAACCCTTATAAACTTAGCGTGTTACCATATTAGGCCACTAAGTCACTTCGATATCAGGTGAGATTGGGAAAGAATTAAAAAAAAACCATTTAATTACTTAATAGTTATCAGACGATACTACACATTCATCAAGAAAATGATCGTAATAAACTCAGTAGTAGCAGGTAGTAGATATCAATTTTTTCGAAAAAACTAATCACTCTGCTTAGTTTAAATGAATGAAATGAATATTTAATAAAAATCTATACTTTAAACGGTTAATGATGCTAATTTATTTTATTGTTTTATTCTAATTTTATTTCTAATGTTCGTTCCATAGGCTGGTCTTCTCATTTCATTTGTAAATATCGCTGGTACATCAGCATGTGGCGCATCTTTACTAACATCAAACCGTCTGGTGACAGCGGCCCACTGCTGGTTTGATGGCTTCAATCAAGCTTCCCAGTTCGTTGTGGTACTCGGTTCTAACTTCTTATTCAGTGGCGGTACTCGTATCGCAACCAATCAAATCATTCTTCACCCGCAATGGGACACAAGGTGGATGACCAACGATGTAGCCATGATTTATTTGCCAATGAATGCACCATTGTCTGGTAAGTTATCAGATGTATGATATTTTATCTGTCAGAATATCAGCGCTGCAATGCTTTTGTATATTTATGCTGAGACCTATTATTTGACATGTTTTGAAGCAATGATGCTACATCCCGTCGATCGATATGAGTTCGAATCTCTACAATGAGCCTGATCTTTCGATGAAAGAAAACATCGTGTATAGCAATGTGTTAGGGCATTTTCTACCTAGCTAGCCATTACCCTCAAGTTGTAAATCTGTTGATAAATGTATATAGGTGTATTCCAGCAGCTGCACTTCAGAGCCAGTTCATAGCCAGGCACTAGGCTTAGTGTATGATCCTATTGAGCCACATTGTCACTCAGCATCAGGTGAAATTGTAGCCATGACGCTAAACCTATAAAGAATACTTATTATTGGTCATTTTGAATACTTTGTCCTTTTTTATTGGTATGTGTTGTTTGTATGTTAAATAAATTTTGCCTTTCTACGGTAGATTTAACAACAGATTCCTTGTGTTAAACGAGATCATTGATAAAAGTTTTTGTTGAATTGCTTTGTATTATTTTTCAGCTAGTATACAGCCTATAGCGCTACCATCGTTAGCCGATTTAAACAACCAATTCGTAGGCCAATGGACCGTCGCTGCTGGGTTCGGCGTCACTAGTGACTGTAAGTATTTATGGTTTTAGTCGTGCAATAATGTTAGAGCATAACCAAGCTTCAAGAATAAAGATCACTTCCATATATGTACCTCATTATTACATATATGTTTTTGCCTTTTACGAAAAAGAAAGTGCTCAAAAAAACTATGCAAACCATAGATTTGAAGAACCAAATTTTGTTTTTTTTTCCTTTTCAGTTTCGATTCCAAAGAAAGTGACTTTTACAAATTTACTAAATAAACAATTCTTATAAACTCAATCGAGTTCTTCTTTATCGTGTCTTCTCGGTGTTGACATTCATAAGAGCCTAAATTACTTTTTCTTTTGTTTTTGAGTTATTGAGTTCTTCGGGTTATTTTTCTATGGGTTTTTAAATCTTAGGTATAATTTATATGTCAACAATAGTTCCTTTAAATCTGTTTGTTAATATTATATTACGATAAAAATTGATACATAAATCTAATGTCACGTGATGCTATCTTAATAACGTAGTTTTGGAAGTACTTTCAAGATCCCATACTCCTAGCTAATAGCTGCACTTGAGATGTGGTTATTGTGAACAAATGTTAGTTTTATAACACGAATAATGCAATAGCTTAGAGAAGTCAGTCTTCAGAGAAACATTTTTAATATTATTCGGCCGTTCGAATCTACTATGTTGGTAGTATGGTTGCCTCTCCCTTTATTACGTATTTCGTAAGGTTAAATGTTATGGGCCGAAATCGCACAATATCGGTTCCAAAAAGGCAAAATCTAATTATTTTTGGTATGTTATGTTAGCTGGTATAAATTATAGAAATTTGCCATTTAGAAGCAAACATTAAGCGATTTCTGCTATCGCATTGCTTTTGTAAATTACATAATCTGGGGTTTGTAAAAGACCTTAAACCTAACGGGATATGATTGATTATAGTTACTCTTACACTATAACTTCGAAATGCATCATCAAGAAGAATTGTTCAATGAGATTTTTGTCACCAACGGTCGCCCTTGTGGTCTATTAGGGTACTTACCATCAGGTTCTGTACAGTAATTTTACCGAGCTAGCATAAATAAAAATGTATATAATATAAAGAGAATGAAACTGATGAACCCATAAGATGAAATACTAATGAAGCTGGCTTGTATTTGTTTTCTAGCGCAAGTAGGAGTCTCAATAAATCAGATGGTGAGCCATGTAAATCTGCAAGTGATCACGGTGGCGCAGTGCAGCGCAGTTTTCGTACCTGGATTTGTTCGCGAGAGTAACATATGTACTAGTGGACTAGGCGGAGTGGGCATCTGCCGCGGTGACTCGGGCGGTCCACTCGTTCTTAACCGAAATGGCCGACCTACATTGGTAAGATATAGAAGTACTTTTAATATACTATGTTTTTATACAACTAATGTGGTAAGCGGCTATCGTAGCCAATGAACGCTTGTATCACCAGAGGTATCACTAGAACGTTACCAACCTGGAACGTCCATTTACCAAGGAGCTTTGGAATCCTTACTCAACGCAGAAACAACACAAGATTATTTGGTTGCAATATACTCCTATCAGTCAGACTGCCTCAAGTAGAGAGAAATTTTCAAAGAAATTTCTTCTCTTAATTAGATTATTTTCACAATACTCAGATAGTCTTGCCGACTGAGCCGGTGTATATCCAGTAATGAAGTGAAGTGAATGGGTCACGGCCACCATGCATAGTATGGTGATATACTTTTCACAATGACTCTTTTAGTTTGTCACGTTTCGAGATCGGTCAGTGTATATCCAGTTGTAGAGTCGCCGTTGTTTTTGACTGTTGCTGTTGCAATGATGGCTCAGTTGGTAGCGAGTAAAAATTCGCGTCGATCGACGTGCAGTTCGAAACCCTGCAATGAGCCTGAGCTTTCGGTGAAGGAAAACATCGTGATGAAACTATATTATGTGGGTAGGGCTTTTTCTAATGCCCACCTGGTTAGCTAACACACTCAAGTTGAAAATCTGTCGCCAAACACCAATAGGTTTGTTCCGGCAGCTGCATTTGAGAACCAGTCTTATATGCTAATCCCATAATGATAAAAAAAGTTACTTTGCCGTGCTACGACAACAAAAACCTACGAAACAGATTAGCAGCAGTTCTATTTTTTATATATTTATTTGTTGTAACGGTGTAACGACAATAGTATGAACGTTAGCAGTTGGAAACTGTGTTGTACACCGGTACTATCGCCCACCTCCGAATAATATATTAAACAGTTTTTCCACGATTCCCGACCTGAATACATTTTTTGCTGAAATGTTTTGTTACTATTAATCAGCTAGTTCAATGTGCGTGACAGTTTTGTGCAGTTTGGACAGCGTATTGTAAGGAATATGCAGCCAGTAAACTTATTCCGACTTCGACAACGATTATCCTCATTGTGGAAGAATTAACAAAAAGACTTAAGAGAGGTACGGCAGAGAGAGATATCTTTGAAGATTTCTTTCTACTTGATGCAGTACGACTGGTGGAATACATTCATCCTACGGAAGATCACAGCCAAATAACTTTGTATTGTGTTTCTGAGGTGAGACCTCCTTGGGGAAGAGGAGGTCAAGGCGGTAGTGATAACACTGGTGTTACAAGCGTCCATAGACTATGGTGACGGCTTACCATCAGGCGGGCCGTATGTTTGCTTGCCACCTTAGATGCACCTGTTGGGTAAACTTGAACATAGGGATAATATGTAAAAAGAACAAGAGACAGAAAAAAAATTAATATTTTAATTGTTATTTATGTAAGAATGTTGTGCTTGCTATATATATATATATATATATATTTATAGGTTTAGCGTTTGGCCACAGCTGATGGTAAGTGACGATCTGGCCTAAGATGATAACAGGCTAAGCCAATTGTGGGAAGATTGGCTCTCAAGTGCAGGTCCCGGAACACTCCTATAGACGCATGGCTACAGATTTTTAACTTGAGGGTGGCAGATCGGCATTCATGCATTACAAAATTCCCTATCACCACGTTTGTTTCATGTTTCATTACGATGTTTTCCTGAACCGAAAGCTCAGCGTCATTCTTTTCGCTTAATCTGGATGTTTCTTCTTTTTCAGGTTGGTATCAGTTCGTTCGTTGCTCAAAACGCGTGCCAGCGTGGGCACCCCTCCGCCTTCGCCAGAGTCACGAGTTTCTACGGTTTCATCATCAATCACCTATAAGATTACCGTTTAAATTAACCTTCTACATAATAAAAAAGCTTACTTTAAAAATAATTTTCATTTTGTTTTCAATATTCAACTGATTTTTTTTATAAATTTTATTTTCGTGAATTTAATAAATAGTGAGAATTTTACTTATGTTTAACTTTACAAAAAAGAAAAAAAGACACGAGCCTAGGCATTCAAAAATGTAACACAAAACTGTAGGTAAACAAACAAAACAAAACAAAAACTATTAAAAGTACATAAAAAAAAATTAAGATCGTGTATTATTGCATGAGGTATGATGACGATTTTTTTATAGTAACAGGGCGAAATGACTGCACTTTGTCTAATGGTAAGCACAGTACAATCCAAAAACAACGGCCACCACCGAGAAATCCGCAAACCATGGCCGTCGCGGCTCTACACTGGCTGGTCTCGTAACGCGATAATCCAAAAGGGTATCGGGTACAGATCTCTACTACTCCACTTGATTACTGGATATACATCGCCTGATCACGTAACGCGACAGTCTTACACAACCTACCGCCCTACCGTGTCCTCATCGTGTCCTACCCCCAAGCAAACCTTGTAAGCGGTTTAAAAAATCAACTTATATGCATAGAAATGAAAAGAGAGGCTTTAGACAACTTTTAGTAAACGGGATGAAATTTTATATAAGGACACGATAGAGTCTAATTATCAATTACTAGCTGTGCCCGTGGCTTCGCTCACGTGGACTACAGAATACCCGCGCGAATCTTACTCCCCCGCTCCCGACTATCTACTTTAAAGACAAAAATGCTTATTGTGGGTGTTTCTTAGAAGATAGACGATACTCTCCCTGACTTTTTTGTAGGTCTTATTAATGCCTACAGTTATGTATTAAATTAATTTGCTATATCTCTTATGGTTTACTCAGAGTAAGCCATTTAAGTGCCCGAATTGATTCACCACGACCAGTTTTTTTTAATTGTGCGGAACACTCATTTTAAAAAAAAAAGTAGCCTAAGTTACTCCCTATAAAATCAGCTATCTACCTAAGAAAGTCCCGTCAAAATCAGACAAACCGTTTCGGAGACTAACCGGAACAAACAGACAGTAAAAAAATTTCAAAATTGGTTTTTTGTTATAGGTATCGTATATGCTTTGATATGCATTTAGTTAAAAGCTGTTATTTTGTCATTATAAACAGACACTTCAATTTTAATTGTATAGATTTGACTCCATACAATAACGGATACATCTCGCAATTCTATCGTATGAGTCTGTGACGCAGTTAGTTATACAAAATGGCTTATAAACTAAATCTAACATTAACAATAGGTTTAACCTTAAAAACTTCAAAATTTTCTTGTTTATTAACCATAATAAATATAGCAGCTTATCTCCTTTTCTATAATGCTTTTGATTACACACCTAATTACGTTGATAGCTATTTCCAAATACGCAACCGTTAGCTTTATGTATTTCTGTTTTAATAAATTAATCAATAAAGGTATTAACGCTGTTATCTTGCAAAATTAATGATAAAATAATATAAATGAGCAAACAAATAAATTTTATCACAAACAATCGAACGATATGGATTAAGAAGTTATTTTTTTTTTTAAATCACAGCCAAATTATCATTGATTTTTTTTTATACAAAGATTTTGGTAGTGAATGGTTGGGTCCAGGAAAACAACCAGTATCATTTTAAATGGTCGTGTTAACTTTATTATATCTTTAGAGAAATCAATGAACACTGTGACGATGATAAGGATCAACACATGGATTGGAGTAGTAGTGACGAAGATCATAATATTCACTGTATTGATGATAATGACTAAAATAATTGAAAGTTACTCAAAATTATAAATAAAATTCTTATAAAACTTCATTTTCTTATTTTATATACAGTGGTTCCAACTATAAATTACGAAAGCCACAGCTGAAGGATTAAAAAAAAAAAAAAAATGACTTTAAACTTAATTTAATTAATAAGATTAATACTAAAATACAAGACGTGTGAAAGTTACCGATGCTAGGTATACAATGACAAAGATTTATTTAATATTACGACATCTCAAGTAAATCGGGTCACATGGGAACGTGTTGTGAAATTGCTGACGATAGGACGACAGCTCGGTGACGAGGCGGCGATTGTGCAAGTCCATACGCAGCCCCGATGACGTAACATATATTTAAACAAATTTTTTATGCGATTTGAAACAAATAAGAATTTTTAAAAACCTAATCAATACCAAAAACGACTTGTCAATTATAGTAAGATTATTTTTTTTTATTTTGCAATTATAAGGACGTAAAAAACATAAGACTTAAGAGCTTATTTCACCGTCATTGGCTCGATTCCGCGGCCAAGAACCCCTCCCTGCCCTCCCCCCGGAAATCGGGGGCGATAGATTGGAAGCTCTTAGGTTGGAACAATCAAAATGGTTTGACAATTGGGGAAACCCATTTTTATAATAATATTAAAAAATATATCTAAAAAATAGTTTTTATACTATAACCAAAGTACAATTACTTTTCATTGTCGTGGGGGGTTGCCACCATACTAGTTATCTGCCAATGGGTTAAGTCGATTTCTATTACTGCATAGATGAAAATATTTAAAAAAAAACGGATTTTATAATTTAACGAATTTTGCCTAGTATATTACACACCTTTGTTACCTGTAACCTGCAAAAGCTACCATAATCTATATTTCATAGTGAGCCACCGTTCTTACCTGTGCTCGGGGCATGCGCTGAGAAACTTTCAGCTTTTATAAAATAACGAAGGTCTGGTGGCCACGGGCTCTTAGAACTCTAATACTCTGTCTTCCTTTTTTTGTTTTTTAACTGACTTCAACAAAATACGGGAGATTATTCAATTCGAATGTATATGATGATGTTTTTTTTGGTGGATGGGGGTATACCTTATGGGTGGTTCCATTTTAATTTTATAGGCATTGCACTTTCAACTTCGAAGGCACACAAGGGAACTCTTCAAAATAATTTAAATAGGTTTTGTTTTTGTAAAAAATTGTCTTGTCGATTAATTAAATAATATTACGCACGGGGTGCTGACATTGCATGACGTTTCCTTTTAAAATTTACACAATTCAATTGGGATGGGACATTTTTGTGTTCTGACTGGGTCCATCTGCCTTTGTCTCAAATCTGTGATTTAAATGATATAATGTAAACGACAATTTTAATCTACATTAAATTCCCAAGTTAACTAACATATTTATCTAGATAAGATATAATATTGAATTGGAGAAAATTACATCGCAAATAACGTAATATTATTAATCTTTACGTTGAAGATAAAAATGGTTACTGTGAGTCCTTAGGAGATAGGCATATGTCATCGCGGACTTTTCCTTAGGCTTCTTGAAGAACTACAATTATTTAATACTATATTGTGATGTTCTCTTAAGGTTTAGCCAGCGTAAGACATGTAAGCGCCCGAAAATCTTTTTTTTGACAACTTGATCACAAAACATTAAATTTTTTCTATTCAATAAAAACTAGGAATGTATCATATATATTACCATCTGCAAAAAAAATCTAAACAGTGATGATACCCGTATAAAAATCCGATGCGTGGTTCAGAAGAAGTAAGCGGACAAACAGACAGATGCGGATAGCGACTTTCAAAAGAAAGTAATAATACTATGTATACAATAGATAAATAATTGGTATGAAAGTGGAAATATTGTACGAAAATATTTTTTACTTTGCCAGTATCTATCATGATAAGCGAAAAGAAATCAGATAAAAATAATGTTAGTTTAAATTACCAATGATTGGGTTTTTCTCAAAAGATTTTTAATGATAACAAGCGATATTAATGGGTATTTAAAAAATTAATATTGAATATCTAGTCACTTAATAAGTAATAATGAAAGCGATATTGTTGACCGTGATAGCTTTGGCGGCATTCGGAGCCGCTTCATTAGAAGTGCAAAGGAATTATCATAAGGAAGTTGGAATCCCTTTAGCTGAAAGTATAAAAGCAAAGGAAGAAGAAATCCTTAAAAATAATGTGGACTCTCAACAAAGCTCCAGAATCGTTGGCGGTAACATTGCACCTGCTAATGCACACCCGTACTTGGTAAATTTGAATTATAATAATAATTTATGTAGACATTGTTTTTATTTTGAATATTGGTTCCAATAGACACCATGTTAAAGTTATTTGTATATATTCTATTAAGTACAGAGATATTCACATTAATATAGAGATGGAAAATATATGAATCTTAAAAGGATTCTGTTCTGTCCCTCATCACTTGTAGTTGTTGGAGGTGGTAATTCATAACTTTGAACTTTGTTCATTTTAAAATAATGCAAGAAAAACTATCCAAAAAGAGAATAGCAGACAGACAGGTGGACAATGAAGTAATCCTTTTTTCTACTTTTTTCCTTTTGAGGTATGGAATCCTAAAAAATGGAGAAAACTAAAACAAAGGCGTTATTTAGCATGTATCAAAATGGTCATAGATTTAAGAGTAAAAGATGATGTAATTTGTATTTTAAAACAAACTTATCAAATGTCAAAATAAGTTTTATTCTTTAAGCCTTAAGAAGTCAATCAGCAAAATTATAATAACATTGATTGAGTTTCTTCCCACTATTATACAAATTTATTTAAAACAGCCTAGAATTTATACTTATTTATAATTTTCCAGGCTGGTCTTCTAATTTCATTTGTAAATATCGCCGGTACATCAGCATGTGGCGCCTGTTTACTTACGTCGAACCGTCTGGTGACAGCGGCTCACTGCTGGTCCGACGGTTTCAACCAAGCTTCACAGTTTCTTGTGGTCCTCGGCACAAACTTTTTATTCAGCGGCGGCACTCGTATCGCGACCAATCAAGTATTTATGCATCCAGAGTGGAGTCCGTGGTTCTTCGCTAACGACATAGCTATGATCTACTTACCTACGAATGTACCTTTAAGCCGTAATTAAATCTGTTTTAATTTATTAATATTAAATAGTGTTTTGATCAATGAATACTAGATTTTTACAAGTTAACATCTCCTGCATGTACCAACGTATTTCTCGGTGTGGGTGTACTTTTACTAATTTCATTTAAATAAGTACACTTTGGCCTAATTGTGAAACGAACATCAAGAGAACACCTGAACGCCTGTAACTTCATCATTAATGTTTATTTATATACTGTTAAATAATTTTTTCACAGTTAAAAACAAATTAGTCAGTAAAATACATTTACGTTATTTCCATTGATGGCTAGCTTCGTCATGTTGTTGGCACGCGGGATTTTTTTTCGGAGTTACCTATTTTTGTTTTATTACGCCAAAAAAGTATTATTTCCTACTTATTCGCATAACTTCATACATTATTTATTAGCTTTTCTTTCTGTGTGCAGTTGGTCTATTTATTTTGAATTATGTAATATTGTTATTATTTTCAGCGAGTATCCAGACGATCGCTTTACCCAATTGGTCGGATTTGAATGACTTGTTTGTCGGCCAATGGGCTGTCGCTGCCGGCTACGGTGTAACTGCTGATTGTGAGTTCATGCAATAATATCAGCACTAAGCTTAATATTATTTAAAATTTTACGAGCATGACTACTTTTAAACCCTTAAAGTAAGGTTTGTTTTGTATCCAATCATTTGAAAGAAGACGATATCCAGGATATTGTAATCGTTGATATTGCTTTTTTAAATGATTGAAAAAATAGATCAGCAATAAATTATTATTACAGTTCTGTTGATGGTTCTATTAAACACTATTTTATAGACTTTGAAAAAACTAGTTCGCAAACAAAATGAAAATTAACATCGGTTTTGCGTGGTAAGGACATCACGATCACCTTAAACCAATGTAGCACCCGCCATACTGGCACGTTTAGGTGTATAGCGTTCCGTCTGATGTATATCCAGTAATCAAGCGGGTGTTATTAGTCGTAACTATTAATATGCACATGATAATAAACCGGTCATATTGACTCTTTTTTCATTTATCGCGTTTCGGAATCAGCCAATGTATATCCAACTGCTGAGAGAATTGAAGGCCGGTGTGACAACGAAGACCGGTAATGGATTTCGGATCTCATTCTAATCGCCGTTGTTTTTGGATTACACTGTGGTTACCACCAGGCACTGTGCCGTTACTTTGCTACTATGAAAAAATCAGTTTATTAAATAACAGCAATGTAATTACTTAAAACCGAGGGGTTTTTCTTAAGATTATCCATAAATAATGAATTTGCGGAACCCTTTGTAATAATCATTAGTTGGTCGAAATTATCTTGAGTGTATTATTTAAAATTCCAGGGCAAACAGGTGTGTCGCTGAATCAAATGATCAGTGAAGTAAGCCTGCAAGTGATCACAGTAGAGCAGTGTATGGCAGTGTTCAGTAGTACCTTTGTGCGCGACAGCAACATTTGTACTAACGGTGCTGGTGGTGTTGGTATTTGCCGTGGTGACTCCGGTGGGCCTCTTGTGATAATTAGGAATAGCCGTCCTACCTTAGTAAGTATCAATATTAAACACCCAATATAAAAAGTAATATATTTAAGAGAACTCATTTTCTATTCATTTTTGTTTTTATAGAGACAGTAACGTTAGAATTATTCTCTTGAATAGCTCCGTCCGCGCCCTTGTGGATAGCATGTATGCCAATTTTTTTTTAACTTTAGAGCCGGAGGGTTAATTTTCAGGGCAAATTAATGCCTGATTTATTTCATTGATTGAATTTGCAAAAAAACAAAAAATTCAAGTGAAATATGCCTAATAGGTACCTACGTAAAGTAGGTAATAATAACTATGAAAAAAGAAAAAAATCAAGTAAAATTAAAACTATATTGTTGTATATTCTATTGTATATTGTGTATTCTGTTATTTCTGTTTGTGGTTGCTATCGTCACGATCGTCACGATCTAACGTATCCGATTTCGGGGGGGAGGCGGGGGGGAGCTTGGCCGCGGAATCGAGCCATAACCGAGAAATAACCCCTATAAGTGTGTAGTAAAAAGGCATCGAATCAACATGTGCTGGCGGGGTGAATCTCCGTGCGTTGCTTTTCACCCCACAACTAGAGAGATAAGTTTGCGCAGTGTTTAAAATAATATGTAGTAAGGTTTGCGTGAACTGCTGTTTGTCTCGTAAATATGCTACCTGATCACTCTCAGTGTTGAATCTGGTGAATTTATATTATTGAGAATCCTGATTTATTGGTTAATTATTGTAGACGAATGTAACAATTCGTAGAATCAATTTGATAGTTAATTAAAATACTTAAAAAAATTTAGGTATAATAATATTCAAGCATTTGATTTTAATTTGCAGATTGGTATAAGTTCGTACGTAGCAAGTGCCGGCTGCGAACTGGGTCATCCATCAGCTTTCGCTAGGATCACAAGTTACTTCAGTTTTATTACACATCATTTATAAATTATACAATGTTAATTGTAAAACTACATGTAAATAAAATTGGTAGATAAACATAACCGGGAATTCAATTTAGTAGTGCGTGAAATTTTAACTTACCTATTGATTTCATATTCGACAGTTTCACTAAAATCTAGAATTGTTATTGTTCGATTAATTTAGCGTAAAAACCACAATGCTCAATATTAACATGCCAATTGCGTTCTCGAATTAAATACGATTGTACGTACTGCTACTGTTCAAACATTAGATTAACGTTCAGTCTAGTTTTCTACTTTAGCAAAAACTATCAGATATGATTATATTATAGTTTTATTGTACGTAAAACTGTAACGTTGTAGATAGGTAATAAAAATATTTTATAAAATGTATAATAGAATTTGTAAATATAACTATTTTTAACTTGCAAGTATCTACTTTCATTTTCCGGAAAATCCTTTGTTTCTCATTGCTGTATTAAATCAGGCTAAATTTGGCTAATTCATGTACCAACATATATTGTAATTTTGAATTATAAAAATATCATATTATTTTAATATTAGAAAACAAAATTAAAACTGAAAGCATAGGACTAAGGGAAAGAATATAAATAAAAAGCATAGGGTAGCCAACGTCATATTTTGTTGACTCGTCTACCCAGCACAATAAGATTGATTTAGAAAAAAGTTAAATTAAGTTTTAGCTTAAATCCAATGTAGTTGTGTCAAAATGTATACAACTGTCAATTTTTAATCAGGTTTAACGATTTAAATATGATTTAAGGTTACGTGCAAGCCACCCTTAGTACAGGTTGGGCCAGAAAGGCGTACGATTTTAAAAACACTCTTGCATTTGTAATTTATGTGCGGGGGGTGGTGGGGATGAGAAGCTCGGTTCTCGGAAATTTAGTCGCGATGGATCGCTTCATCGGATCTGTATATTCATATTAATCTATGACCGGAGCGCAGCGTGTATTCTGCGTTAAACATTATTATAAAAATGGCGATTCGTGCGATACTGTTCGACGTTTATTTCAGAGTGAGTTTGGATTACATGACGTAAATCAGTGTCTGAAAGAAAAGTGTGATTCGATCATGGGTCAGAAAGTTCGAAGCTACTGGTTTGACTCTCAATCATAAGCCTGAGGGACGCCCAAAGTCAACAAGAACGGAAGACACAATAGAACAAGTTAGAGCTTCAGTTCAACGTAATCCTGGTCTATCGACTCGCAAGCGATCAGCAATATTCTGTGAATTGCCGTTACTGGGCTGCAGAGAACCCACGTGCAAAACATCAAAAGCCTTTGCATTCGCCGAAAGTAACCGTTTGGGCGGCCATATCAGCACACAGAATTATCGGATCCTATTTCTTTGAAAATCAACAAAGGCAATCTGTCACTGTAAATTCCGACCGATATATAGCCATGTTAAGGGATTGTTTCTCTCCGCAACTGCAACAATTTGAAGCCTATCGTGCGACGTGGTTTCAACAAGATGGTGCGACATGCCATACATCTAATGCTTCGTTGGCGGCCGTAAACGAGATGTTTGCTGGGAAACAGATATCGCGCCGAGGTGACATTACATGGCCGCCTAGAAGTTCGGATCTAACGCCACCGAACTTTTTCATGTGGGGATACCTGAAAAGTAGAGTCTACTCCAATAACCCAGCCACGATTAACCAGTTGAAGATAAATATCCGAGAAGAAATGGCAACTATTCCTCGCGCAATGTGTCAGCGAGTTTTTACCAATTTGAGATTCAGCTTCGAGGAATGTTTGCAGCGGGATTGTGCACACCTGAATGATGTAATTTTTAAGAAATAAATTTCCCAGATGTCTATTTTAATTGAAATAAAGATGTGTATGTGTATTGTATTCAGTGTTTATTATTATTTTTTTAAATTCGCAAATCTTTCTGGCCCAGCCTGTATAATATCTTCAATGTCTTTTGTTTATAGGTATATACTATATAGTATTTAGAAATACAATTGTAACATAATACTCACCTATTTCTTTGTTTTATTTATTAGTTAATAGTTGAGATTTGTTAATAATTATAATATTTTTAGTGATTAACAATATTTATGAATTTGTTAACCTTATGTTATTCTTATTGTTTCATACATTACATTAACATGTAACGTCTCTGTTTAAGTATCTCTTAGTGTGCATAAAACGCAAAAACCGCATACTTATTAATTCATAGACTTTTTTTCACTTTAACCGGGTTAAAACATATTATGTTTTTTTACATTAGTTAATTGGAACACCGACCAAGTAATGAGGATAATAATACAATTAAAACAGACCTATAACTAAATAATTAACTGAAATATTGAACAATAAAATATATTGATAAAATAGAACATAACATAACATACCATCACGCCTGGATCCCCGAAGAGAGAGAGGCAGAGGTATACTAATATACACCCACAGTTCACCGTGTATGTTTTTTAGGTCTCATGTAATAGGGGGCGAGCCTATTGCCATTAATCGGGCACAAAGCAAAACTCCGAGCTCAATAACACTTTGCTCGACGTGGAAATCGAACCCAGGACCTCAATCATAGCAGTCGCGCTTACGACCACTAGGCTAATGAGGCAGATAAAATAGTAATATATAAAAAAGACTGGAAAGTAGCTGATAGAAATTACACCCTGAGAACTCCGTTGTTGTACATATAAATAGTTTGTAAATTATTTTTAGACGCCCGAAGCGTTCGAAAGTATCGTATTTAGTTTAGATGGAATTTGAGATATAAAATTTTTGGGTTATACGAAAAGAACTCTCTTCGTGACTAATTTCAAGACCGTACGAAGTGTCGCATCTATTGATTGTGTAAATATAAAAAACTTGACTTTCCTCATAGCCCTTGTATTTGATATTTCTAGCCGTTTTTGAGACACGATCTTCAGAATCTCGCTAGCAATGCACGAAAGTCTTAATATTCTTTCCTGTCATCCCTATTACTTTTTGAAGACTCTGAATCATGAACAGGTTGCGACAGTTTTTCGCGCCCGGTCAATTATATTTTCATTACAAGGCACAAGTTCGGTCGTGTATGGAATACTGTTCCCATCTTGGGGATAGATCCGCAAAAAAAACCTCCTCGGTGCTCTGGACAGGTTGCAGAGACGGGCTGTTCGCATTGTTAATTATGCAGACGTTACCAAATACATCGACTCGCTTCAGCTGCGCAGGAAAATCGCCTCGCTAACCGTGTTCTATCGTCTGTATCACGGTGAGTGTTCTGAAGAGCTGTTCAATCTAATACCTTCCTCTCCCTTCTACAACAGAACCACACGCGCTGAGCTTCGGATTCACAGTTTTACGGTCACCTACATCTCGCTACGAATTAAAAAGTTCCGTGAAACTGTCGAACCTTCTCCCGGTCAGTGTGTTTCCTCCTTTTTACTACATCGAGTCCTTTAAGCGTAACGTGAAAGAGTATTTATGCAGGCTGGCTTGACAGCGGTGACCGCCGATGGATTTAGATCTCTCGGTGGTCACCGTTGTATTTGGACTGCGCTGTGCTTACCATAAGGCACAGTACATTCAATGTACCGAGCTATTGTTTAAAAAAAAAACACTTATAGACAAATAAAAAAATTAACTTAAAAGGTTTCGGTACATACTTATTATCATTATAAAATTCAGTATCTAACTATATATGAATAAATCTGTAGTTCTGTCTGTACATGTACTTTTTTCCCAATTACCCGATAGACGACATCCTTTACATAACGGACACTTATCACGAATATGCCCTTAAAAACATTTTTGTTTGTCTGTCAGGAGATTGTAGTGTGTGACGTGTGGTATGTCAGGATTTTACTCAAAAACGGCTTGACCGATTTTTATGTTGTTTTTTTTACACAGAAAGCATATGTCATTGGTATCTTGATAGGATATAAGAATTTTCAATAGTACTTTATAAATCTCAAAAAAAAAAAATGAATTTTCAACCGATTTTAATGAAATGTTGTACCGGAACGGAAATAATACGTCATTTCATAATTGATAGGCTATACGAATTGTTAATAACTTTTAAAATTGTAAAAAAACTTATTAACTAATTATATTTCATTCCAAGATTAAATCTCTATTTGACTGGACTAGTATATAAGTACCAAAACATATAAAGGGGCTGATGTGATGAAGAACGTTTTGCCCAGCTGTGGGTAATTTATTATTATTAGATAGACAAGTTAAGTTCGTCAAGGGCTACTTAAATTAAGAAAAGGATTATAAAATAATTAATTTTATAGATAAAAAACAAATTAATGTATTAGATATCTTAATTCCAAATTTTCATATTAGGTACCTACAAAAATTATCACAGAAAAAACACCAGTAAAAATAATACGTCGTCGATACCATTTTTGAATCTGACATTTGATAAGAAATGATAACATATCTATGAATAATAATTATCCTAGATCAAAACTGAACGAATACGAATAGTAATTTAGTAATGATAATTGCATAGTATATAAATGTATAAGTATAACAATTAAATACAACACTGTTAGGTTATTGGTCAAACAAAATGCGTGTGCTTTTGCTGCTAGGTTTGGCCGTTGTAGCTTCGGTGTCGGCTCACGTAGAGGTTAACAACTTTTATCATGAAAACTTCGGTATTCCTGAAGCGCAGCGAATTAAAGATTTGGAAGACAAAATCGCAGCAAATCAGAATGTTCAAGACGGGAGAATAGTAGGTGGAGCCATCGCTCCGACCAACGCACATCCTTACTTGGTATGTCTAATGTTATATTAATAATAGTCGTCGTAAAAAAAAAATGTGTACTTTATTTATGAACATACTCTATGTTAGTATAATACTTCATTGTTCTAGGTCTTAATCTGATCAATGAATGTTAACTTATCGTTTTGTACTTCCATCACATTCATGTGCAAAACGCGGCAAACTTTGAAAAAATACATAAAGACAGTGGAGTGAATGTTACCATTACGTCCTCTTCACATTCAATAATGTTAAAAGCTGGGTGAAAGAAGAGTTCCAATGTGAAGAAATAAATATACCTTTTTCGTTTACTAAGGGTGATTAGTCACGGTGACTCTTTGCAGTGATTCATTAGCGATATAATCGCAAAAAGATCGCGATACAGTCACGATACTGTCGCTGATCGTATACCTTCGTCCACGTAAACACGATTCTACATCAATAAAGTCGCGATACAGTATCGATACAGCTCAGTAGGTCCAGTTACTATGCAGATGTATATTAGATACTATCGTGCGTTTTAGTAATTATCCGAGAATAGCCGTAATAACAATTTGTGTGTCGAAAAAAAAACATTTTTTTTTATGCCTATCATCAGCCCAACGGTTCAGTTCAAGCTACTTGTCTGTGCCTTCATAACCGTGCACTTCCGACTATTTCTTTATACAAGGTGTCCAGAAAGGGTATCGGGTATTTGTAAGTTCAATGAAACAAAAATTATTTGTATGCAATAAAAAAGTTTATTGTTTATTATTAGCATATGAATTGGAGAATTATTTGGAAAAGATGATGTTATCCAAATGATGACCGTTACGTAGCTGGCACTCTTCTAAACGGAAACGAAGATTGACGATAACACGTTGACACATAGCTATCGATATTGCTGCCATTTCTGACCTGATGTTTTGCTTTAACTGGGTTAGATTCGTCGGATTGTTTTGATAAACCTTACTTTTAAGGTATCCCCATGCAAAATAGTCAAGCGGGCTAAGATCGGGGCTTCTGGGAGGCCAGTTGATGTTACCCCTTCGCGAAATGACTTTATTAGGGAATAATTCGTTAACAACTTCCATTGAGTCATTTGAGGTATGGCAAGTGGCCCCATCTTGCTGGAACCACGTTCTTGAGTTGAAACCTGCAAACTCCTGCAACTCTGGGACCAAAAAATTTCGCAACATATCGCAATAACGGTCACTATTCACATTAATTGCTCGGCCTCGTTGATCTTCATGAAAATAAGGACCAATTATGCCTTTAGCAGACATAGCGGCCCAAACAACGACCTTTGGGCTATGCAGGGGTCGTTCATGCTTTCGTCTCGGATTCTCCACTGCCCAGTACCGACAATTCTGCTTATTAACATGACCATTCAGGTGAAAATTTGCTTCGTCACTGAACAGTATGTTGTTAAAGTTGTTAAATCGCTGCAGCATTTCGTTCGCAAAATTCAGTCGATTAGCATAGTCCGTATCCTTCAATTCTTGAACCAATTGAATTTTATAGGCTTTTAGATGTAAGTCTTTCTTTAAAATCGAATGTAAAGACGATTTTTTGATGTTCAACGCTTGGCTTCGCTTTCGGATGGATAAAGACGGATTTTGACGAACCGACGCCTCAACTTTTTCAATTGTTTCTTCATCGCGAACTGAACGAGGACGACCACAGTTTTGAATTTTAACTGTCGCACCTGTATTCTCGAACATCCTGATCCATTTCCTAATGCTATCGTCACTTGGCGCGTGGCGTGTACGATATTCCGCACGATAGAGACGTTGAGCAGTCACTATTGAATCACCATTACGATAATACGCTCGTACGCAAAATGCGCGATGCGTCCCCGAGTACTGTTCCATCGTGACTAAAACTCCACAAAATGGCGGACGCCACGAAACCCTCCCCGCACCCTTTAGACGCCCCGTGTCGAATATGGCGCGAAAACAAATACCCGATACCCTTTCTGGACACCTTGTACAATGTCGCCCGTGATAGTGTCACGTTTGCGATAGAGGAGCGATGCTGAATCGATACTATGCGCTTGTATAGCTACTGTCGCGCGTTCCAAGTGCGACAAACGGCCAAAAGTAGTGATGCAGACAAAATTCCATTATGAGTGGAAACTAAGGAGCAGTATTTACTTATGTATTATTTTCACAGGGTGGTCTCATCATTAGTTTGATAAATATCGCCGGTAGCTCTGTATGCGGTTCTTCGCTTGTCTCACACAATCGGCTAGTGACCGCTGCCCACTGCTGGTTCGATGGACGCAACCAAGCGTGGCAGTTCCTCGTGGTCCTTGGCTCTCCGATGCTATTCAGTGGCGGCACCCGTATAGCGACCTCAAATGTCGTGGTACATCCTCAGTGGTTGCCTAGCATGCTGCTCAATGATGTAGCCGTCATTTATTTGCCTTCGAACGTGTTCTTTACCTGTGAGTATTTGAAATAAATACTGTGGAAACATCTCCTTCAAGCGTAACGCGAAGAGATATTTCGACGATCCCTACGTATAAAGCGACATGTCAAAAATTACAAGTTTATCTTCTTTATATTGTAATCTTTTTTATATAAACGTTATTAGCGTATAGAATAACTTAGATTTATGCAGGCTGGCATGACAGTGGTGACTGTCGATCGATTTCGAACTCTCGGTGTTCACCGTTGTGTTTGGATTGTACTGTGCTTACTTACCATCAGGGAAAGTACCGTCAGTTTGCTAAGCTACCATAAAAAAAAAACTTTATAATTGACAAAGAAAATCAAGGCGTTAATCGAACCGCTTTCCTGTAGATACACAACGATTAAACACGAACAACGACAACATACATTGTCAGGTTTATTTAGATTTGTAACAGATACCGAATTATGTATAGGATTCCGAGAAACAATGGTTCAAGAGATTATTTAAAGGGAGATAGGTGATATAGAATTTACGTTCTATTTGTGACAGCCTGACTGATGAAATGCCTTCACTTTGCACCCTTCAGAAGATCGCAGCAAAATGACCTTCCTTATGACAATTCCTGCGGTTAGTAGGGTTTCTTGAGCTCCTTGGGGAAAAGTGTTTTAAGGTCGGCAAAGCTCTATTGATACCTCATGTGTTACAAGCGTTCATAGGCTACAGTAACCGCTTACCATGAGACAGGCCTCATAGGCCTTTGCCACCTCAATTGTAAAAAAACCGCATCTTATGTTATTATTATTTTCAGCAAGCATTCAGGCTGTTGCTCTTCCGAATCCGCCTGAATTATCTGAAACCTTCGTCGGACAATGGAGTGTAGCCGCTGGTTACGGCAGAACTAGTGATCGTAAGTACTTGGAAAATATCCTTTTATCCGATTGCCCAGATGGCATGCTTTTGAGTGTATGTATGTCTATATTTCTTTGGCATATTATGCAGCCCAGAAAGCTCGATGGGTTTTAATATTTGAGGTGTTGTTAGATTAGTCTTAATTGTGGGGGGGGGGGGGTAACATAGGGTTGTAATATAGGTAATGTATGAGGTTCGCGCATTAAAAAAGTGTGAAGGGATAAAAAAAAATTACTTACGAATATTCAATTGAACAACTAGTTTATTGAAATGTCAGGTTTGATTATGTATTTTGTTAACGATTCTATTAGTTAACAATAAAATTCATGAGTCATGATCAAACAATATGGCTAGGAAAAATAATAATTAAAAGTCACCCATTATGTCATCAACGTAATTTTTTATCGTCTTGAGACATCACGACATTGTTTCCTAATATAAATCAAAATGGCTTGACCGATTTAAAAGAAATTTCTTACACAGGAAGCCTATGTCATGCCTCAATTGACAGAATATAAGAACCGAGAACAGTACTTTAGAAATTGTGAGAAAATGTATTAATTCTCAGCCGATTTTGATAAAATGATTGACACCGCTTGTTTATTTATAAAATTGTTTATGTTTATAGAACAGGTTGGTGTTACTGTTAACACAATGGTTAGCCATGTCAACCTGCAAGTAATCTCCGTAGCGCAGTGCCAGTCAATCTTTGGCGTGTTTGCACAACCTAGCAATATCTGCACTAATGGCGCTGGCGGAGTTGGCATTTGCAGCGGCGACTCCGGCGGTCCTCTCGTAATCAATCGTAGCGGACGACCTACCTTGGTAAGAAACATATAAATAATTGGATATATATTTATGCCATCGCGTCCTTACATAAAATAAGTATAGGACATTAGGGCTCAATGGTGGCGTGTTTGGACCATCCGTCGATGCGACGTCACGTTTAAGTTGGAACATGTCAAGGAGCTTTTACTCTGTCCAAGGTTATTATATTGTGGATCATTATGTGAATGAATAGTAATATCTAGAAGTGACTATCTGTAAATTATCTGTAAATATTGTCGCATGCCTATTATTAACTGCCTCATTAGGCTAATGGTCCTAAGCACGACTGCTATTACAAAGTTAACATTATTTGTAAAGATAAAAAAGATATAAGTTCGATCGCAATCACTGGGATATTTTCCGAACCGGCAGTAGTGGTTTAGCGTTCATAAATGTCTTAGGGTTTACATTGAATAAAGAATTTTTGGATTTTGATTTTTTATGTAAGTTCGAATTATGCATTGAGCCTGAGCATTCGGTGAAGGAAAACCTCGTAATAAAAAATGTAACAAGTTGATAATAAATTTTCTAATGCCCATAAGGTCAACCTCAAGTTGAATATGTGCCTAGGTCTTTTATGTGCATCTGGCAGTTACACTTGAGAGCCATTTTTCCTCTAGGCTTAACGTATTTACTATGAGTTCTAGGTCACAACGTCATTGTCAGGTTAGATTGTAGACAAATACCTATACCTAACGTATAAAAAAGAAAGAAAGATTATCTTAATCAACACTTGATTTTTAACAATTATTATCAAGTGATTAATTTACTATTACTTCTAACACGAAACTCGTTATGAATTATTTGTTTGAATGACAAAAGCTGTTTTTAATTTTATTTAAAAAACAATAGGGTGGATATAAAAACGAAATGACTTTAATACCTAATACCTAATAGGTATATTCCAATAGCAATAAAGCAGACAAGCTAAGATATGTGAACGTCGTTATTGCATTATTTTGTTATTTTATTATGGCTATATATTACGAAGGCTAAGCTAACGAAGAGTACTACATATAAAAATAATGTATGAAGGGAGGCACAATTTCACACATGGCCGTTTAATTCCAAACAAAGCGGCGCTTGTATTATGGTAAATAAACTGATGTTATATATATACATAAACAATATGTATTAAAAACCCCGTCGGATCCGTGGAGGTGTTATGAAGTATCAAGATTATATTCTGTTTATGTTATCTATCTCAGATTACAAGTAAAAAATGACCTCTAAAACATAGTTAAATGAGGAAACTTACATGGCAATACAGGCAGCGCGGCGCAGGGTACAGCCATACGATCAAACGTACCTCTGCGCCGCACAGTGGGCTGAAATCGGAGCCTCCCTTTCATAGGATTTTAGAAAAATTAAATATGTTATTTCATAGTTTTAAGTATACAGTTTTGTCAAAACAGTCATATCATTGTATAATTTATCAATTTCAAGCTTTATTTTTACTTTCTACACCATATAATATGGACTTGTAAATTTCAAATGTATGAAAATGGATATTCTTTTCGTCATAACTTTTTTGTGTTTTGAGTTGTAAAGCTGAAACATATACATATAGTTACTGGGGTGGTAATGAACCCTTAGGATATTTCACCTTGACCCCGGACGTCCCCGTTCAACAGATATTTGTTGATGAAAATGTCATACTTTAATGACATTGTATTGAGGTGAAATCATCAATCTGTAGGTTTATTTTCGACCTGAATGCTACAGGTGCCGATGATACCTACTTAATTACACTCATACATTACTCAGAGTCACACAAATTTCTTACATCTACAAACTCTATATTTTCTTTATCTGATGTAGAATTTACCAATAACAATTTAGCTTCATCTGATAGCGGTTTATGGCTAAGTTGACTTATCTTAGGTCTGATGCTGGACAGGTATGGGTCAGAAGTTATTAACAAACTATGGATAATATCCTCATTTGTTGCAATTCTACTAATTTTTCTCGAGTTTAATTTTAAAATCTTTATTGCGTGCTTCAGAAGCCTCTTCAGAAAGTTTGCCAATTGGGATAAAGTTATTATGCTCAATTATGTCTGCACCATGCATGAGTAATTTATGCACGCTAGAAGGCATATAATACCACTGATATAACTCGACATATTTATGAGCTGTTTTAGAACAATATTGCCGGAACTTTTCCACATCAACAAACTTTCCACATGAGACTACCTGAAGAATCACCGCAAATCTCCTGATGAGTTCTTCATCAACATCAGTGATCTGTGCAGTTACTTGAGGATTTGCAAAAAACCTTCTTGCGGTGTTCCCATCATTGGTCGTTTCTGCAACTTGTTTAACTATATCTACACGCAGTCCCATTTCATCTCGAAACTTTTGTTGTATAATATTCTTCTTGTTATCTACTAGTTGCTTTAAATCGTCTCCTTTGGCTTGCCATTTTTTGAAATCTAGGCGATACGCAATATTCAATAAGCATTCCATGCATTTAATCCAGGCGTGGAGGGAAGATAGGCCATACTTAAAAATATCCTCATAATGAGTTCTTCGCGATATCAAGTCGATGGCCTTCATATCTTTCGGCTTCGCTTTACAAATATCACATACTGCTGTTGAGGTATCTGAAAGATATGAAGTTATCTTACCATATATCATGGTCATATGAAGTCTGTGTTTCACTTTTGTATCATTGATAGCAGTTGGCTGCAATGCAGCAATTCCGCTTTCAACAATTAATTTATATCTTTTGAACGGGGACGCCTGGTCTCAATGTCAAAGGGCCTAAGGGTTCGTTACCCCCTCGGTAACGTTACGTATAAGTTTCAGCTTTATAATTGAAAACAAAAAAAGTTATGAAGAAAGGCAAGTTAATATTCATACATATAATATTTACAAGTCAATATTATTTGGTATATAAGGTAAAAATAAAGCTTGAAATTGCTAAATTGGTAATTTATTTATGATAATTGGTGTTAATTTAAGTAGATAGTCCAAATTTATAGGTAATGTACAACTTTTAATAAAGAAAAATAGGTATATTGAATTTTTAAAACTAATTCTGAATCGTATTTTTGAAAGATAATGAAAACGAAGCGGTAGGGTAAATCAGGGGTAACTTTATTAATCGATACCTGTAGCAT
This sequence comes from Saturnia japonica, assembly GCA_033032175.1. Taxonomy (NCBI): domain Eukaryota; kingdom Metazoa; phylum Arthropoda; class Insecta; order Lepidoptera; family Saturniidae; genus Saturnia; species Saturnia japonica. The sequence continues at coordinate 6,057,584 of CM065317.1, forward strand.
TCAGGTCGAAAATAAACCTACAGATTGATGATTTCACCTCAATACAATGTCATCAAAGTATGAAATTTTCATCAACAAATATCTGTTGAACGGGGACGTCCGGGGTCAAGGTGAAATATCCTAAGGGTTCATTACCACCCTAGTAACGATATGTATAAGTTTCAGCTTTACAACTCAAATCACAAAAAAGTTATGACGAAAAGATTATCCATTTTCATACATTTGAAATTTACAAGTCCATATTATATGGTGTAGAAAGTAAAAATAAAGCTTGAAATTGATAAATTATACAATGATATGACTGTTTTGACAAAACTGTATACTTAAAACTATGAAATAATATATTTAATTTTTCTAAAATCCTATGAAAGGGAGGCTCCGATTTCAGTCCAATGTGCGCCGCACTGCGCCGCGCCGGGGCTGGCAACGGTGTTATCACTTTTTAAAAATTTGCTAAATTTTAGGGAAACTAAAACTAAATATGTTAATTTGTCGATCGAGGATCGAGCGTCGATATTTAAACTTTTTTACTGTTTAAATTACCTTTTACAGTAAATAGGTAATCTTCAAAAACCGTAGAAATGTATGAAAGTATTCACAATGTAGGTTTAAAAATTAAGTACTTATTGCAAATTTCAATATTGCTAAGTACTTAAATTGCTTACTTTTTTCCGCAGGTCGGCATTAGCTCGTTCGTAGCTGCGAACGGCTGTCAACTCGGATTCCCATCAGCTTTCGCAAGGGTGACCAGTTTCTACAACTTCATTGTTCAAAACATGTAATTTGAATAAAAATGTATAATGTATGAGTTCACGAATAAATGAATTTTAATGATGTCTGCAGTGTACAATTAACAACTTATACAACAAAAAAATAACTTCCCACTTACGCCAAGAATACCTAGTTTAGTAATTATATAATATTAAATATTTGGGTCACCGAGCTCTGCTCGGTGTCATAAAAACAAAAAACAAAAACACTTACCTAACTAGGTAAACTTGGAATATAAAACATTATCTAAATGCAAGGTTTCATCGAAATCGTTGGAGGCGTTTCCGAGAAACCAATTACATACATATATATATATATATATATAATATACAAGAATTGCTCACTTAATGCAGGGTGGGCCAGAAAGGCGCACGATTTTAAAAACACTTTTTTTTTTTACCTGTCTACACTGTTAGCCTTAGGGGCCCTGAAGCCTCTGCGGCTTTTACAGCTTCACCGAACTTGTAAAAACACTCTTGCGTTTGAAACTTATGAGCGGGGGCTGCACGGGTGGTGGGGATGAGAAGCTTGGTTCTCGGAAATTTAGTCGCGATGGATCGCTTCACCGGAGCGCAGCGTGCATTCTGCGTTAAACATTATTATAGAAATGGCGATTCGTGCGCGTGGTTCGACGTTTATTTCGGCGTGAGTTTGGATTAAATGACGTAAATCAGTGTCCGAAGGAAAGTGTGCTTCGATCGTGGGTCAGAAAGTTCGAAGCTACTGGTTCGACTCTCAAACAGAAGCCTGCGGGACGCCCAAGGTCAACAAGAACGGAAGACACAAATGAAGAAGTTAGAGCTTCAGTTCAACGTAATCCTGGTCTATCGACTTGAAAGCGATCAGCTGAACTTGTGGTGTCCAGAACGTCTTTGCGTCGCATTTTATTGAAAGATTTGAATTTGCACCCGTATAAAATTCAACTTGTGCAGGAATTACTGCCAAATGACCCAATTTTACGACGAACTTTGGTTGAAACAATGTTGGAACGCTATAAGAGTTTCAACAATATTCTGTTTAGAATTGCCGTTACTGCAATAAAACATTGTTTACTTTTTATTCGAACTTATTAAACAACAAAATTCTTTTCTGTTTATTGAAAGTATTGAAACATGTTTGTTTTATGAAAGTTATGATTGTGAACATTACACGTGTTTAGTTCAATTACTCACGAAAATATTAAAAAAAAAACCGATTATTTTTAAAACAAAAATTGTTTATTTTTTAATTGATTTTATTACATTATACTCTCAAGAATAATGGATTTTATAAAAATCGTTTTTTTAGGAATTCACATCTCTAGATTTTATATACCCAGTTACCCACCCCACCAATCCATCACTGTTACGCATTTCAAGCTAAAAAAGCTATACAAAATTTTTTACTCATTACCAACAATGATTCAATTCTCGGTTTAATTTTTTTTTTTGAACTGACTACACTGTTAGCCTTAAGGGCCCTATCCAAAAACAGAGCCGCTGCGGCTTTTACAGCTTCACCTGACTTGGTTCTCGGTTAATTTTTTTTTTTTTTTTGAACTGACTACACTGTTAGCCTTAGGGGCCCTATCCAAAAACAGAGCCACTGCGGCTTTTACAGCTTCACCGGACTTGGGGGCGAGCGCTTAGGGCACTCAGCCGCGAAAGTTTGTGACGACCCGCTCGAGGGTGCCAGAGTGGCCGAACCTCGGTTCGGGCGGTCGTCGCGAATGCGAAAAGGTCGCGATCTATCTAATTCCCTAATCCTAAGAAAATTCGAGCTAACTAATATATACTCATATGCACGTTCCCCTCTTCCTGGGAGGAAGGAGGGAACCATGCGTATGTGTAAATTAGTGATCGGAATGGTTTTTCTACACTAACTAGCGCATTAATCTAACTAGCGCAAAAAAAGAAAAAAAGGTCCCTTACAGAACCTATGTACCTGTGTGGTGTGCACGTGCGTGTGTTCATACGTGTGTAATGTTGTATGTGGGTAGCTAAGTGTTGCACGTATAGTGTCACTTGTATCGCGCGGGCGGCTGCCTGACCCAAGGGCTTCACACCGAGGAATGGACCTAGGATTGGGTTGCCGCTAGAGAGGGTGGACGTGACGGGTGTGCGGGAGCGAAGTTGACCGCCCGTCCTCTGCGGAGAGAACGGTAGTTATGCGGGCGTGGGCGATGGCACGTTCTGTTTGGAGAGACGGTGGCGTTGAGTTTTTTCGGTATCTGTGAGGCGGTTTGGTCGAAGAGCACCGCTGCGCTCTTCGTGGGGTTGATGGCTATTCGCCAGTCGTTAAACCACTCCCCGAGAGTGGTCACGGCTCTTTTGATTCTACATTTGAGGTTGGGTTTTTGCCTTTGAGTGGAGTATATGACTGTATCGTCAGCGTATAAACCTACCTCAACTTTCGCGGGAAGTTTTGGTAGGTCACTGGCGTACAGATTGAAGAGGCTAGGAGCCAGGACGGAACCTTGAGGGACGCCTGAGCGTATGAGGTGGGGTGTGGATAGTTCACCTTCCACTCTGTAGCAAAAGGTGCGGTCTTTGAGGTAATCGCGGATGATTTTAACTAATCTATCGGGGACTACGCGGGAGTACAGCTTATAGACTAATCCTTCGTGCCAGACTTTATCAAAGGACTTGGCTACGTCGAAAAAAACTGCCAGTGTACGACGGGGTTTATATAACTCGGAAAAGTTAAACAAAATGTGCTCCGTGAGGCGGTGCACTTGATGAGTGCAAGAATGTCTAGCACGAAAACCGAATTGCTCAGGCGGATAGAGGTTTTTCTCCTCTGTTTATTGGTCCTATAGGTACTTAACGCACCTCGGACGTAAATAGCAGTTGCGAGCGGAGTGCCCGTACAACTGACAGTTGTGGCATTGGGAGGGCTTGTGATTTTTTTTATGGCTTCAGGCGTCTTATCGAGAATTAGCCCGAGCATTTGAAGGGCTCGTTTTTCCTTGTTGTACATCCGATGTACTACTCGGATGGGGAATTTTTGTTGTTGGAGGGAGGCGAGGACTTCCTCGGGTGTGACTTCGACGGGGATTCGTCGAAACACCACCCGTAGGACTCGCTCCTCTTCGAGCGCGTATGTGTATTAGGGGATATTCCTACTACGGAGGAGGGTAGTGAGTTTACAATGGCTGTCTGGCGAGCTCATCGTAAGGGAGATTCCGGTCGCGATATTACGCGCCTTGGTGTATTTTCTCGGTATAAATTTTTTTTTTTTTTTTTTTTAGAACTGACTACACTGTTAGCCTTAGGGGCCCTATCGTCAAACAGAGCCGCTGCGGCTTTTACAGCTTCACCGGACTTGGGGGCGAGCGCTTAGGGCACTCAGCCGCGAAAGTTTGTGACGACCCGCACGAGGGTGCCAGAGTGGCCGAACCTCGGCTCGGGCGGTCGTCGCGAATGCGAAAAAGTCGCGATCTAACTAATTCCCTAATCTTATGAGAATTCGAGCTAGCTAATATATACTCATATGCACGTTCCCCTCCTCCTGGGAGGAAGGAGTGGACCATGCGTATGTGTATTTAATAATCGGAATGGTTTTTCTACACTAACTAGCGCAATAGTCTAACTAGCGCAAAAAAGAAAAAAAAAAGGTCCCTTACAGAACCTATGTACCTGTGTGGTGTGCACGTGTGTGTGTTCATACGTGTGTAATGTTGTGTGTGGGTAACTAAGTGTTGCACGTATAGTGTCACTTTGTATCGCGCGGGCGGCTGCCTGACCCAAGGGCTTCACACCGAGGAACGGACCTAGGCTTGGGTGCCGCTAGAGAGGGTGGACGTGACGGGTGTGCGGGAGCGAAGTTGACCGCCCGTCCTCTGCGGAGAGAACGGTGGTTACGCGGGCGTGGGCGGTGGCACGCTCTGTTTGGAGAGACGGTGTCGGCGTAGAACGCGTTAGCTTTTTCGGTTTGGTCGGGCGGGTCAGTGAATATATTACGCGGCCGGCGTTTTCTCCGGCAGGCGTTGGGGTCGGGAACATAAGAAGCTGCCGCTTTTATTAAGGGGTTCGCGTGGTTCGACGCGGTGTCGAAATACGAGCGAGAAAGGTGTTTGGCGTATGCATGTATCGAGGGAAGGTCCATATCTCTATGGAGATCCTCCATACGAACAAACCAGGGGGGCACCGGTAAGGCGGTGAAGAAACTTGTTCTGGATGGCTTGTAAGCGTTCCCAGTTATAACTTGGCATATGTGCGAACGCAACGCAGCTATATGTCATGATCGGACGGATACACATCTTGTAGAGCGTAAGCTTGTGTCTCGTGGACATTTTGCTTGCAGCACATAACAGAGGATGTAGTCGGGCGAGGGGGCTCGGTATAAACAATGAATAACCTATATAATTAAGGATAGAAGAATCTTGACAGCGCGATTATGAAAATAACATGTGTTCAATGCCATCTGTTGTCACCAAATGTAAAGAAAATGTAGATAGCCTCACTCAGATTTTTAATAATTTGAAGTTATTTTTTTATTCTGGCTAGTGCCCGCCCGTTCCCTGGACATAAACTGTTTAACGTATTAAAAAACATTACATGCAAACAGAACTACAAATTTATTATTATAGATTGTAGTAATGATAAAAGTCAAGAGTTTGTGTGTTTGTTTAATTGCGCTAATCTCTGGAACAACCAGTAAGATTTCAGTTATTTATTTTTGCATTTTATAACTTACTAGCGGTGTACCCGCGGCTCCGCACGCGTTTATAGTTACGCAGTAGTTATTTACATCCCGTAAGTTTATTTTTTACCCATATTGTTGACAATTCATATGCCGTATCAATTGAGGAATGGCTTGTATTTCCCGTGTACAATTTTCATCAAATAATTATTTTTATTTATTTGCTACCAAAAGCATAAATATGAATATCACTATTTTGAGACATGACGGGTTCTTTATATAAACACTTATTTAAAAGGAAGGAAGAAATCTATTTAGGTGAATCGTAAATAATTATGGAAATGGTGACCGCCATTTTGATTTTTTTTGTGCTGTTACTATATTACAGTGTACTTACTGCTGTTTTGAGTATTGTTTAAAAAAATTATAGAGAACTTTCGGATAAACTGATGTTTTTTTTAACCGCTGTACTGTTATTATTTGAAAATATCTAAGAATTACCCCATTAACATATTATGTAGGCCTGAAAAGATTCCTATGTTTTAAATTCAAACTGATAAGTCCGTAATTTACGAAGGTACCTAATGATCATTGGAATAAACAGATTCGCAGTGATTTAATTATATAAGTACAAAAATGAGTTTAAGTGCACACACAGTCATAAAATCTAAATTACTTGTGTAATAATTTTTCATTCTTTCTATATATTATATTATATGTTTTTAATTACCCGACTGCGAAAAAGGAAGGTTATGCTTTTGGAGCGTATGTATGTATGCCTATTTCTTTGGTACGGTCTGTAGCCTAAACGACTTGATGGGTATTAGCATAAGAGGCGTCGTTCGATTCGTCTTAATTATTTTTATGTATTGCAATACTTGAAATCAGGTTTTTTTTTTTCATTTTTAATAATTTAGCATATTTTATTTCTTCTTTATCTAACCTTGTCATATTTTAGTATAGGAACCGTTGACGTGTTTAGCATATAGTTCATGTGATTACTGTCTTTTACATAATGATTAACAATTTATATGTTTTAAATAAGCTGTTAAATAAATATTGATAATCTTTCCTCAATAAATAAGCTTATAAAAAAGATTTTTCAATCCTGACAGTAATTCCAGATATTAGAGCGTTCAAATAAACAAAAGATCAAACAACAGAGATAGTTATTAATATTAAAAATATATATTTCTAGAAATTGAAAAACCAATATTGTCGTCCAAGCTCCTTTATTTCGACCAGGTACCGCATAGCCGCTTACACAAACGTCTTTGTAAGTTAAGTTAATAATGACTACGAACTTTGAGCCGTTTTCACAATATTATTATATTTGTCAAATCAAAACATAGGGTACAGTCAATAAAATAGGTATAGAATAAAATTAATGAAGACAACTACAACAAATAAAAGTAAGTGTCTATTTCATAAATAACAGAAACAGTGAAGTTAGTTCTTTTTTAACTTTAAACATACCGAAAGATTGGTCATACGAGTCCTTGAGTGCACCCTTGTTTCAATTATGCAATATACGTTATTATAAACAATACATAGCTAGTAAGTATTTTATATAATTTTAAGTTTTAAACCCAATATTTTGATATTAAATGAGCGGCTTTGTCTAACACATTTTGGTACCTTACAACAGCTTTTACTCATTATCACATACATCAAGGTGTGTTTCACTAGATAAAATTCAAAATGTGCGACGAAGCATTCACAATACATTTTTGCGAACCGAACGCAATACAATAGAATTTCCACATAATCACATTATTTTATTGAATATATGCCATGCAATTTTTTATTATATATATATTTTTTGCATTATCCTTGACATAATTTTAAAATTACAACAAACTTTATGACTACTAAATGTTTGAGACTAGAGATACAACTTAAATCTAAAATCGTTTTACAACTATGTTAGCTATTTGTTTTGTTATTATTGTTGGAATATATATTTAAGATAAGGTAGCTGGGTTATCTCGGGCGTTTGAATTCTATATCTACTAATAAGCTAACAATTACGTTACTAAAATTAAAATAACGAAAATTAATTCGATGAAACGAAAATTAATTCGATGAAACGAAAATTAATTCGATGATCATCTTAAATTAAAGGCAATAGGTTCTGCATTTAAAAATAATTGAAGTTTTATAGCTAAAAGTTGAAAATGTATATTTACAAGCCTCTTCAACAAATGTTACTTACTTATGATATTTCAAAATATGTTTTTTTTTTCAGAGACAATTCCATTTTTAGTAAGTATAGATATATGATAAAAAATATAATATTTACAAAATTCAAACACATTGTTCCTGAGACAATTGATCATTATTTTATTATTTATCAATTAGTGTAAAATTATAATTATTTAATTAACAAATAAAAATGAAAGTGTTAAAATCTAAAAAATGGATTAACTAACCAACTATCGTATGATATCACAGTTCATTTATGCAAATAAAGTAAAAAAAATATATAAAATAACTTCGATTACACTTAAACATATTTTACAATTTTAATATAAAACCATCAAATATTGTTCTCATGGCAATAATATTGTTCAACATAAAACATTTACACTTCAATAATATGTTAAAGATTAATTTTAAATTTTATTCATTTAATATCAATATGAATATCAACCGACTGTTTTATAAGGTGACGAAACATTATACACTTATATTTTATTTGAATAAAAAATGTTTTAATGGATTATTGCCGTTTTAAAATAAGTCTGAGACATCATTAAAACGTCATTGTCGCGTGCAAATTAACGCCGAACATGGTTCAGCGTAGGTACAGAGTGGTATCAGCGACAAAAATCTAATTTACATTTGTCAAAAATAAATAAAATATCTCTAATATTTATATTTTAAATAAGTAATTTGTTACATGCATATTATTTAAAATTTTTACTATAATTTCATCTATTTTATATTATGTGCTTCAACATTGAAGTGAAAATAAAACGTAATATGATATGATTTTAATATGGGAAGTTAAATTTAATTTCTTCATAGTTGTGAATGTCACATGTCACCGATGTGAATTTGTTGATACAATAACGTGCAGATATTAAATATTTTTACTGAATTAACTAGTTAAAATATGTGGTTGTTTATGTCGGACAGAGCACTTTAAGGATGTAGTCTGTTAGTAGAGTCGGTACTGTAGGACTGTCTTCGTTTATCGCCTTTAAAACTGAAAAGACATGTAATAAATTTAATTAGATATTATGTTTCATTTACTTGCAACTAATATTAAAATTAATATTGTCTTGCTTTAAATTATTTACTATTCATAATTCAATAACATTTCAATAAAACCTAATCAATTTTACATGAGTAGATACTATGATTTTTATATTACTAATAAAAAGAAAAAAATTAATTAAAATGAAAGTAATTGTCTCAACAGAAATATAATTAAATTTAATTAGTATCGAATAAACTTCAATAAATAAAACCTAATGAGTATGCAGTTAGTTCGTTTAATTGTTTGTCAAGACGGCATTCATATATTTTAGTTGGATAATGATAAATATTTAAATACAAATATGTATACAGTTTATTTTTTTCTTATGAGACTGTCTTTAATTTTATAGAAATACTGAGAAATTAGGTTTGAAAAAAAAAAAGGTAAGTACCTACATTTACCATGAAAATTAGCAATTTACACAAATCCTTTTTTATGTCAATCGATCTTGTTTCTTATAATAAACAAAAAAAAAAAAATACTAAAAATTACAGCAACCGCAAAAAAAAATCCCGTACTTTCTTTCAAAAGTCCATGCAATCTATCGCCCTCTAAAAAATCCATGCTGTAAGTATATTAAAATAAATAAAACAGTTTGTAAGATAATTATTTGGTAAGGTGATCACGTATTGTTCTAGCAGATTTAAATTAGTATAATACAGTACTGTCGTAATATGACTGCTAAAATAACATAAACTCCTTTTATTTGGAGAAAATTGTATTAAGATTGGAGTAACAGACTAGGTAAAGATAAAAACATACTAAGCGGTGCCCCCAGAGATACAAGAAGTGTTTAAGGTGGCTAACGAGTAGGCGTGGATGCAACAAACAGGACTAAGGATTTTATCCAATAATATCTATTAAAACTCGTGCTTTCACTAAGGTCTTCAATACATACTTTTAATGAGCACTTGAAGAGTTTGGTTGTCTGGAGGTCCGTTGTCCAAATTGAAAGGTATCACTGTTGTCAAGTACTGAAACAATTTTAAATTTTTTCAACAATATGCAACAAAATACAAAACTATTTGGAAAAATCTACTGAGATGCATTTTTGTTGCATTACTTGTTAAAGCAATCTGATGATAATAGAGGTCTTTCTATTTTTTCTCTTGGCTCTTTCAATAATTGGTTAATTGGTTTCGTTAATATAAGACCTAACTTATATAAAACATGGATATACCTTAGATTCAGAACTGTTGCTGTTCACGTTTGGTGATCTTGGCTGGCCAGGTCTTTTCTTCTTCTCAATGTGATATTGCCTTCGTTTGTTCTGAACCGCGAGCAACAATGATATAAAGGTATTCTTCAGCTCCTTCTCGTATTCCAACTCATCGCGTAAAGCAAGCTCTGCGATCAGGGTTTCCGAAAACTCACGAATCAGGACTTCGAGTTCCATAAAAATCTCGTTTAGTTGTGCCAAGGATAGTTGGCGTAGTTCTGAAATGATTAAAAAATAACGAACTGTTAGAAAGTAATAAAGTAATACATATTTGGCATGGATTTAAAAAAATACTTTGTTCAATTTAAGGCATCAGAAAGCATTTATGAACGTTAAAACACTGGTTCAGAAAACATGTCAGTCAGTCAGTCAGTCGAGAAGAGCCAGCAAGTCTTACTGAGTCTAAAAAATGGGATGAATATTTTGTGTTTTAAATCTATGTCGGTCGTTCAAAAATACCTAGCTTGTTCCGCAAATTGTTAGCCACAGAATAAATACAAACTCCTTTTTCTTAAGACTATTTTGAATTGATAGCTAATTGCAATACAAATCTCTTTGGTGAAATCTATTGGAAAATATTTTTAAAGATTATATGTAACTCTTCTTTTGTTTGTAAAAATCGACCTTTCGCGGGAAACTTTTCGTGCTATGATTTTTTATGATTATAAACCGGGGTTACCCTTCAAGGAATCTCACCAAAATTGACTAGCGGCACTTGGGGAGTCGGCTCCTACGTTAGTAATAGTTACTTATTGGTTTCGTGAATTTAAACGTGGTCGAGAGAACCTTAAAGATAATCCCAGATCCGACCGACCTATAACTGCAGTAACACATGAAAATGTCATCAAGTAGAGTGGCTATTGCAGGAGAATAGACATATTACACATCGAGAGACTCAGGCTGAACTGAAGATTTGATTACGGGCTTTTTCCATCACCCTGCATGAACACCTTAATGATGAATGATCCTCTCACGAAGCAACAATCCACGCAATAGGTGTTTGAAGAAAACGACTTGCACACAAAAGTTGTTCGCGTTCGGAGCGTTAATAAAAATAACAGCGGTTTTTTTTGGATGTAGTAGACCAATAGCAGTGATTTTGCTAGAAGATCGTAGAACAGTTAGTAGTGAATGCTATTGCGAAGTTTGTTTGCCTCAAGCTTTTGGGGAGTTGAATAGCGAGCGACCAAGCAGCGGTTCCGTGGCATTCATTTTCGCTAAGATAACGCGCCCGCTCACATAGCTGCTAGAACTATGGACTATTTGAATACTTCGGGGGTACAAATGTTACCCCATCCTTCAATCTGCAATTTATCTCCATGCGATTTTTTTCTATTTTCCACGGTAAAAAAATGCTTTGTGGGCGAAAATTTAACACTACGGAAGAGGCTGCTGAATAGTTTCGGCGGTTATTTGTCTCGAACACCCGCAACATACATTTTTGAAATGTTTCGAAAGCTGGTTCACCCGAATTCATAAGTGCATCGGGGATGGAGAGGAATATTTTGAAAAGCTATAAATAAACTTTATTCATATTCTAATAATTTTTCATTTCACTAACAATTTTTGGAACACCTCACGTATCTAAGTTAACACTTATCTAAGTTTTGCAAATTTATATTATATTTTAAAGGATGTATTGGAAGAACAAAGTTGAGTTGCTACATTCATGAAAATTGTTCTTTAGTGATTCGTAAAATGTTCAAATTGCGGATTGACCCTTATTGTAATATAAATATGGTTTCTACCTCGGCAGTCCCATAGTAAAATGTAGTCGCAATGAAAATAATTGTTGCTAAATAAATGGAATATGGAATATATTTTAAATAAATACATGGAATAACTGTGCAATGTTTGAACCCAATTAATTCCAACTGATTTACTAAATAAATGTAATAAAGCACTAAATTACATCAATTTTATGAGTTTTATTCATTCAGTCTGAAAGGAAAACGTTGCCCTTCTCTATCTCAACTTGGTAAATTCACAACTTTGCGTTTTCTTTTACACTAGATAATAAAACAAACACCGTGTTAATCGTTTTTGATTACTCCAATAAAGATTGTGGTATAAGTTTATTTCTATAATTGAGGGTTTATCTCGTGGTTAGCAGATAATTTATTGTTTCGTCTCTCTACGAGTCAACGGAGTGAAATACCGATGTTTTCACAGCTGACGTATATATCCGTTGTAAGATGTTTACATCAAATATTCGTAGGTACAGTGGGTAAATCAGTTCTAAAATTATTCATATAATATTACGTTAGTATAATATGTTTACCCGACTGCGAAAATGGAGGGTTTATAGTTAAACGTTTGTCAATGATTAAATTCCAGCATGTATTGTACGATAAAACAACATAAAATAACCCAAAAGTTTATATTTTTAAAGTCTAAATTTGTAGCGATTTACCTAAATTATGTACCGGATGATAGATACGATGGGTGAATAGTAAACTTTCTTTCCGAATGCGTAAACTATCAAGAGGTTAACAAAACAAAGCGCGCAAATTAATCGCATACGCGAGAGGTGAATGCACTCTCCCAATTTGTATCCGCCATTGCGGCTTCGAATATCATTTGAGAATGCTGAGATAAGTAAGTGTGAGTAAGTAGGTATGAAGGTGTATTTTACAAGGGGAGAAATTCAATTATAACAAACTGCCTTGTTAGCCTAGTGGTCGTAATATCGACTGCTATGAGCGAGGTCCTGGGCTCGAATCTCAGGTCGAGCAAAGTGTTATTGGGTTTTTCCTATGAAATCCTCAGTAACAGCTCGGAGTTTGGTTTCGTGCCCGATTAATGGCAATAGACTCACCCCCTATTACATGGGACCTAAAAAACATACTCGGCAAACTGTGGTTGTGTACATTAGTACACCTCTGCCTAACCCTTCGGGGAATAGAGGCGTGAGCTATGTTATTTAAAAAACAACACTACCACACCATAATTGTAATTATTGATCCTAACTGTAAAAATGTAGGTAATGTCTAGATTAACTATAATCTTATACATTATACTATTAACGTTGTTTATATCTATACTATTATTATAATAGAGAAGATGAGTTTTTTTGTTTGTTTGTTTAAACACGGTAATCTCTGGAACTACTAGTTGGATTTGAAAAAATATTTTTGTATATGATAGCTAGATTCACGAGGAATAATGTAGGCTATCTAGCATTCAGCTACACCTCTCAGCTAGCCTTTAATCTTGATATTCGATAATTGAGTTGTTCCGAAGCGCTCCTGAACTGCTTTATCCGCATGCGCTGATCTACTTGTTAATAATACTTAAATACAATGTTCTACAAAAATATTGGTCCTTAGTATATAAAAAAAATTCCACGATACCATATACGTATTTCTTATACTTACGCTACAATAAGGTATTTTGTAACAAAAGTTTGTTGAAAATTAGAAAGTGATTTATGAGCATTATTTTTAGGCATGGCAAATTAATTCCTACAGACGAAAATTACTTTATCATCAAGCCAATTTTATGAAGCTAAACATTGCCCTTTACAGCATGTTAATTGGACACATAATTTGAGAGATAATTGAAAATTAAAATAATTCAACACTCGCCGTGCGATGTGAGATGTGACGCATAATACTGGACGCCCGATAAAAATATTGTTTATACTGATGTATTATAAAATCATCAAACAGGGATTTCTTTTAAATTACATGCGGGTGAAACAGCGGGGCACAGCTAGGTAATGTTATAAAATTCAAGATATTGTTAGTTTGAAAGCGCTAATAATTGATGAAACTTAATTTTGCATTCCATAGTATATTTACTGAAGAAAGTTATAAGTTACTTCACGTTACTACCTTAAGGAAAGGAGCGGTGCGGTAACCATGAATGCGAAGCAATTTGGAAAGCTGTAGGCAAGTACATGTGACAATAACGATACTATATGCAAAACGGCCGCGGCCCACAGTTTAGTCGAATAAATTTTACACGGTTGAAAATATGGGGTATAAACAGACAAGTAATATATTGAGTTCATAAAGAAAAACAAACGTTTAAATTAAGTAATTGAATGTTTGAATCATGATGAAGGTAATTTTAATTTATAAAACAAAAAGTTACGCAATACCTACACGTATTTTATTAAAAGTTATATCTAATGACGTTTTATAAACAGACGCGTTCAACTCTCACTAAAAGCAATTCGAAAACGTTACAAATTTTGTTATCAGCATGTTGAAACAAAAGAGATAGGAAATCACAGTTAGGCAGAAACTCTGTTGTCAAAAAATGATAAGTTTCTTCTCGCTCACGCTGTTATCGAGTCGAAAGTGAACTGAGGGAAATTGCCCACCATTTACGATGGCATATAAAGAGTGTTAGTGCCGTATCTACTATAAACTATCATTGGTTAATTCTAATATTATGTAAGAACAAAAGTTCAAATACACATGTATAAATTATTATTGGTTATATCTGATATTATGTAAGAACAAAAGTTCAAATACACATGTATAAATTATTATTGGTTATATCTGATATTATGTAAGAACAAAAGTTCAAATACACATGTATAAATTATTATTGGTTATATCTGATATTATGTAAGAACAAAAGTTCAAATACACATGTATAAATTATTATTGGTTATATCTGATATTATGTAAGAACAAAAGTTCAAATACACGTATACAAATGATGTTGTTTTGTCTTTGTCTTTCGAACAATTTATGAACGAATTTTATGAACGAGATTTTATTAAGAGACATCGCCAATCTCGATCGGGTTTATCAATATTTATTTAGTAATTTTTTTTAAATAAGTACATATACATATAAGTATTGTTTAAAATTTATTAATTTTTAAGTGATTTTAGATACAAAACCTACTTATTATTACTATTCTCTGACAAATAGGCAGAATTTAATGTGGAACCAATTATAGCAACACCTCCCACTAATGTGTAGTAGAGACATCTAAATATGGCGGACCGGTTCTCTTCATGTATGTGTTTTTTGCTACACTATGATAATGTTCTAACTTTATTACACTACAAGGTTTTGCGTATATTTGAATATGTAAATGTTAAAATAATATTTGATAAAGATTTTGTTTAATTAGCAAAGAAACGTAAAATTATAATGTAATGTCCTTGGGGTAGGTAAGCAATTAATTAATATGAATAATATGTATTCAATTTCTGCTTGTATGTTGGGTTCGTCGTTATTGATAGATGTAGCGCGTCTATTTGCAGTTTTAGATGACTAAATAATTTAACAATCAATAAAAAAATGCAAATAATAACTGAAGATAAATATAATATTATATGTATATACTAAAAACGATTGCTTAGACCTTAGACCGTCAATCATAACAACGTGTGTGATCTATGTAATCCTTATCTGTCTTCAGTTTTGTCAATAAAATTAAAAGGCATTTGTGAACGCCAAAATATGCTGGTTCGGAAACCATCCCCGTCATCAACAAAAACCTGAAAGAAACTGGATCGGGTAATATCTTTCAATTTTATTCTTCCAAATGTACAAATAATTCATAATACTTACTGTCTTCATAAAGCGGTGAGCTGAGTACTTCCTTGCCCTTCTCTAGGGCTTCATTGTACTCAATGATATCACCCTCCGAAGAGGGCGTGTCCTGCATCATGTCATCTATTTCTTGAATCACCTGTAATTTCATATTAGGTCACGAAAAACCTCACAATACAAAAATAATAGTATTTTTTGAAGTAATAACTTCTTAAGGGAGGATAAACTGCTTCGTAACGTAACGCGTTACGACGCGGTTAATAGTAGCATAGTTTCAGTCAATCCTAACAATACGCAGATTTTTTGTTTATAGGATCTAATCTCCGTAACTACTGATCAAAGTCTAGAAAATCTTTATAATAGGATGTTGCATATTGTAGTAAATGCGTACGAAGTAGCAGGCGTTTGCTAGCTATGTATAAATTTAATTAAAAATGTGATTTTAGACGTAACTATTGATGTCTTCATTTTGACAAGGTTTTATTTAACTTGCCTTGCTAGTAGGTATGGGTCAAATCTAGCAACTGAATTTTAAAACATCTATAACCAACCGATTGAGCTGAAATTCTGTGACATCATTATAAGCCCAATATGGCGAACTTTCAAAGATGACAGAACAGTTATTTTTTATGCACTCCCATGATATAGGTATCAATCTAAAGTCTTCTAAACCCTTTAGGGTTTACTGAGAAGAATACGAAAAAAAAGGTTTTTAAATAATCTTATATTCAATATTTCAATATTCAAAATTTTTATGATATATCTTAGGTACTACTAACCTCGTCGGCAGTTTTAACCGGACACTCGTGGTCTTGATGCAGACCACCTAGAATGAGCGCGTGCATGTCTAAATCCGAAGCGACCGCCTCGTCCTCGGAGCTGTGTATCTCATCATCTGGGGTCAACGAGCTCTGGTGATTAAATAAATTTAATAATTTATAAATGTTGTATCTGAACCACAGCTTTACGGTAACTTCAAACTCGAATAGAACAAAATAGTTCGCTATGTCATATCTTTACGGTACTTTGAAGTTGTTGTTGACTGGCGAAGGATTTTAAATCCCTCGGTGATCGCCGTTATTTAAGATTGCACAGTCTTTACTACCATCAGATACAGCACCGTCACTTTTTTGTTCTGAGATATAAATAAATGGTCTGTACTTATGTACGTACGTAGGAAGTTATATTCTTCTGTGGCGTAACAAAACAAAAATAATTATAAAAATATAACCACCCGTGCCAACATCGTGATGAAGTTGCCGTTGTAATTCAATGTGACTTTATTTAGCTGCTTTTTTTTTTATTGTGTAAAGATAATTTAACGGTGATTACATTAAAATAATGCTTATTTATACATCGTTAAATTTATTGTATATAATAAAGTAAAAAAATGTGTGTCAGCTCCTACGCACGACTGGGGCTTACTCTATATTATACATAAATTTCCATACCGGGGAAAATCGATTTCCAACAAGTCAACTTCAAAAATAATTCTTGCATTAGTTACTAGATGGCGCATAAATCTGATATTTACATTGCTATACATAAGTGATTGCATAATAAATATTAAGTTAGTTACGATAATTGTAGATAGATGTCAGTAAAACAAAAAACAATGTGAAAAAATTGGTTGTTAAGGAGTAATGACCTTTTGATAGTAAGTATAACGTTTTTGAGTTAACACTTTACTCCTAATAAAATTTCCATACCGGTCTTATGTGAAAATCGATTCTTAGGGAGTAATCTCTAAAAAAAGTCAGTTTAATGAATTTACATTATTATAATTGATTGCTAACTCTTCATCATGTCGCACTTCTGACACATGATGCTCGTGGAGTTCTGAAATTTATCTTCTAATAAAGGCGTGGAAAAAGTACAACTAAAAAAGTGAATGCTTTTTTATAATAATTATAATCCTATAGTTATTATACCGATTGAGTTGGAGACAGTTACATTAATTGTATAAAATTTCTGTTCATTTTCTGGTCAGTGACTGCATGCCGCTTGGTGTAATAGTATTCGTGTGAACAACGTCGGTTCTACTGTTATCTAAGAACAATGAAATATAATCTTTCACTTTTTGCAACGTATGTAAGAAATCTTCATTAACCCGAACTATAAGGTTTCGTTGGCACAGTTAGTTCTTTTATAGTACAAACTGTAAACCGTATTTACATCTATTCCTTATTGAGATTATATCTTTATTATTTTTTAACATGCAATTTAAAAGCGCAAATGCGAATGGGGCATAACTATTTGTTAGTAAATAAAAGTCGTATTTAGTCGGTCGTCGTTAGTCATACCAAAATATTACAAAACTCAAGAGGTTGTTAATTTTTTTGTTTGTATGTTTGAACAAGCTAATTTTTGAAATTACCAAACAGATTTCAATTCTTTTTTCTTTTCATTTTGTAGCCTATTTATTGGGGAAGGTTCTGGGCTATATAACTTCACGCTACGTCGCTAAGGAGCGGAGCAGTAACCATGAATGTGAAATAAACTGGAAAGCTGTAGGCAAGTACGGGAAGTGAGGACAGCGATGGGTTACAAGGGTGCGTTGGCGTCGCGGTGTTGAGTTGGTTCAATAAACTTTAATACGGGTGAAACCGTAGTACAAACCTAGTTTTAACTATACAATTACAAAGTACAGTACTAAGTGTTAATAACTGTAATATAAGCAAAGGTTTCGTATTATAATGTTTTAAGATTCTTAATTGACTATTCCCATGAAACAATGAACGTCTTCGCGCACTAAACATTTTTTTTGTGTCAAGCCTCTCGCTGTATAAAGTTACATACAAAAAGAACAAAAGCCAGTGAGCTTCAACCGTGAAGATATATACTCGTATATATATACTCGTGTATATATACTCGTGTATATATATATACTCGTATTGAAAAAAAGCAGATATGTACGCAAGGGAAATATTTGATTCCAAGATTTTAATTATTATAGGTGGTAAATATTTTTGCCGTATTATAAGTTAACTCAGTGCATTCTTTTAGCGAAAAAAATATTGTACCAGATGCTTCGTGACTGATAACTGAATTTTGTGTAATCATAGATTTCTTTACCTTTCCAAAATAAATGTTAACATAGTATTATAAAACGATCCGACTCATTTGGTTACTAAATAATAAACTAAATTGATACCATATAGAAATTGATGGTTTTGTATATTTATTAAAAAGTTGTGAAATTATATTACGTAAACAAATGTATACTCAATAATAAAAAGTATTAAAAAAAGGATACGTTCTAAGACACAGATTATGAGAGAAAATATATGTATCAGTCAATTAATAAGGCATAATCGTCAGTTGAAAATTTACTAATTGTACACCCATTTAATTTATTTACAGCACATTTTTTTTTATAAATAATGTATTAATGTTTGCCGTTGTGCGCGTATCTCACAAAAATTACGGAATAGATTTTTTTTTGTTTTACTGCATAGATACTGGGCCCTTATCTAAAAAAATAACACGATATCTTCATAGAATACAAAAATATTAAAGTTTTAAGTAACTACAATTTTTATAAGCACTAAGCGTTCAACGATGTGTTTTCTTAAAGTGGTGTTATATATTTAAAAAAACGCAGACGAAGTCGCGGGTATCAGCTAGTTGTTTACTAAGAGTTATTTACTTATCTTTTTTAAGTGTCTGATTGCATCCCTGATCAATATTAAAGAACGAGAACAGACTCTAAAACTTGATTTGGACGCTCCTTTAGCTTATTAAGCGCTAAGAAGTGATAATGAAACCGTGCTGTTGTTTTGTTAATACGGACCATGAATCATCGATATGTCATATGCATGAAATTAAAATACCAGTCGCGGTCGTTATCATGCGCTTCGTACCTTGAGACGATTTTAGAAACAAAAGACCGTCGCCTTATTCGGGACCACGCTTGATGCTCTGCGGTTATAGAAGTATGAATGTCATAACTACCTACATTGGCATCTAGGTCTTAACGACTTTTATCTAGATCTTATCTGTATAATTAACTGTGTAAAAAAAACATAACGGTATCTTTATAGCCTCCAAAAAGCATGTGAGATATCATCTACAGTTTTAATATTATTCCTTGCCATAGCATGGAATTCGCCAGTATATATTAATTTAAAAATATGAAAGAGGGATGATAAAAGTTTAACGTTTGTATCTGTATCTGTGTTATGTCTGTATCTGTGGCATTGTAGTTCCCAAACAGTTGAACCGATTTTATTTGAGTATTCGTAGCTCTAATACATAATAAGAAAATCTGTTCAGCCGATTGAAGATTATTAGCTCTTTTATAGTTGATAAATATAAGTGAGTATGTTCTGCTGGTCCCATTGAGTCGAAATTTGGTATTCTACTACTTCAATGATACTAGCTCGAGGAGGTAAAGGTTTCTCACAGACTTTCTAGGATCTGTCTCCAGAGAGTGCTGTGATAGTTTTGCCATATAGCTTGAAGGTCCTCCAACAATCTAGAGAAATTGAAACTCACGGGAAAGCTGGAAGGAAAGAGACCAAGGGATGCATCCCGATAAGGTGGTCTGCCCAAGCGTCCAAACTCACACACAAAGATCGCAGATGAACTGAACCATACTAAAGACCGCGAAAAATAGAAACTGCTTTGTCGCGAGCCCACTGAGCATTCCATTGAGGAGGAGGATACTATATTACCAATCGTAATACAAGAGTACGTCTTGATGGATGGTAGGTTGGTGATTAGTAGGCCACGATAGTTGTATCTGAATGGATCGTGACTACCATACAACAGATGTAACACCCGCCATCGTGGCACATTTAGTATAATCAAAAGGGAATCGTAGGGTTTGTACCCGATTGGGTTGCGACCACCATTCACATAGTAGTAAAACCGAAATAATGAACTATTTTGGTTTGTTACATTTCAAGTTCATCATGATAATGACGATCGGTGATGAGTTGCCCTCGGTATTTGGCACTTTGTTTTGGATCGTACTGTGCTTATCATCGTACACAATACTGTCACTACTATAGGAAGATTGAAAAACATAGATGGATAACAATCTGCCACAGTGTTCTGATTATGAAATTACGTTTTATATCAAATCTATAACCTACCTTTCTGTCATTTAAGTTCAAGGTTGGGATGTGCATCTTCCTCGAAAAGGATTTTGTCCAGTCAATTGGTAGAATATTACCGAAGTTCCCAGTTATAGTCCACCACATTCTGTAAAGATGACAAACAAAGCTTTAAATTCAGCTACATCGTAAATGACTATTATAACATTTATTGCCGCAATAAAACGATTTATACATTCATTCAAATAAAAATTAAAACAAAGTAATTGTTCAAAAACCGTATTTAAAAAATGTACACAATATTATATTGTTTTAAATAATATAATTAATTTTTTATCACAACATACACAAATATTACAAAACATAATAAATAAAGTAAACGGTTATTCTGAAATAAAATTATTTACATTGTAGAGGCAATTTATTATAATAAACGAAACGCGCTTTGAGATAGAAACTGATCTGTTCTTAAATCTAAATTTTATATCTTTTTGTATAAACTATTAGATGTGAAATGATAAGTCCGTGGACATATGGTTAATGGGGATACACAAATTCATTTTAGTTTTATGCTTTGTTGTATTATGTAAATCCGACATGATATAGAATTATTCCGGAATTTCATAATTTAAGTTTTAGAAATAAGTTACATCACTCCTTTTTGTTCGTTTTAACAGAGGTTTCACAATTATTTTACGTTATACGTAAAATTCAATAATGTTTGTATTTTGTGTTGATGTTTTCTTTTATTTAATATCACGGCGTTTGTAAATATTGCTTTCGTAAATTTTGATTAACGTTATGAAAAAAAACATTTGAGATTATTTTCTCAAGTTTCTCTTAAAATTGTTAATACCTAGACAGAGTGTAGGAAGAATTTAGCCAAAATATTGTTCAATGACCAGGCCGGCAAGGGAAAATTAATGTTATGCTACAGCACTCGCTACAACTCGCTATAGCATTGCTTTGTCTAGAAATATTTATAAATCGATTAAAAATACATATCTTCAAATTATTCATTCAACGTTTGTCATAATTTTGAAAATCCTAAACATGTATGTATGTATGTGTTTTTTAGTGTCGGTCTGGTCAGTCGGGACGGTCATATTTTTTAGTTTAGCTCCCATTCCGCGATTAGTAATTTCGTTACAATATTACTTAGTGGTAATACTTATGTAGAACACTAGAAACATGTAAGCCTCTTCACTTCAAGGACAGCTGCCTCCGCTTATTTTTATTTAGGTAGTGTTTTTGCAATTAAAAAGTACCGTATTTAGGAAAGCCTTTAGATACGTTATGACAAAACAATTACAGTAAACTTTTACGATGCGTAACAAACAACAACAAACATAACAAAAATATTATGCTATGAAGTTGCTTCACATAGCCCGTAGCCGTAGTTAATATTTATTTATACCTAAGATATAACTTCGAGTGCGACTGTTCAAAGAAGTGTAACTACCAACGCGTATTGTAAGTAAACGCATCTACTTTATATCTAATGCTTAAAACTTTATTACATCGTTGTCCTTGGCCTTATAAAGGTCATGACATCAGAAGTAGTATTAGCGTGTTCTGACTAATTTTCCGTTCTGTATATATATATTTATACATTCCCGCTTAGTCGCTAGGAACTGGAAGTGTTCAATTGCGTTAGTACAATTATTTGCGTGGCAAGGTCGACGGTAGCTTTGAATGTGTTTTTTTTCGTACGCATAACGCTTTGGTTTTACCGCTCAGTTTGTTTATAAGGCAGCGGCTTTAGGGCCCCTAAGGCTAACATTGTATTTCAATCTCAAAAAAAAAAAAATGGACGGTGGCCGAGACAATCAAATGTAATTACAGTATGGCGATTGAACAGTCGATAATCTCGAATTCGAAGTCTTTGATCTCTATTTCTATGCCATATGTTTATAATATAGTCTAAACAAGGACAGCTTTATTTTGCTATAGATTTTAGTTCAGTGTTCCGAATTCTATATCCACATTTCAAAGTATGTTACCTGTAGGTACAATATATAAATTATAATTAAGTATTAAATTTCAAAATAGAAATAGATTTCAAAGTTGCTTTTTACTTTATGATAAAGTAAACGATAAATGCGAAAATTTTATTTACAATCTTATATATGTTACAAGTAACATCAATTTTGAAATTAAAATTGTATTAAATTAATTAAAAACAAATCTTTATATTACTAGCTGACCCGTGCGAATATTTCGCACATTATGTATAGTATGTAAACAATCTAACTAACAGCTGTCATGTTAGTTAAACAGACTCTTGATAGATTGCGTCTTGAATATATTTCATTTCATTTCATTAGCATCAACAGATGGCATCATTCCTCATGAAATAGTTCTTTAAACAAAAAATGGATTAAATGCATTAAAATCACGACTAGTTTCGCAAACACAAAAATTATACAGTTATGATGTTATCGTGAATTAGCTAACAAAATATTAAAACGCAAAATCATTCCTGGCAATTTAGAATCTCAGATACGTATCCAATCCATTCATCCATCCAGATTAATAAATATGTATAAAAAGTGCTTTTAGTGCCGTTATTTGTGATTTGACAAATATATGGTGTTTTAAATACAATACATTTTTCGTATATTACAAAGTACAATTTTTTTCCAAAATCACCTGTTTGGTTAAAGCAAGGTATTTGTCTAAAACATCTGAGTATGAAACAAAATACCTTGTAAGTTGTAGTCAGTCGCTGTGACTCAGTCCGGAGGCATAAATTGGTGCTAATTTGAGATCTCACAGCACCGCCTCAATTGAGGAATGTGTCACTCTATATTGCGTTCAAGTGCCGGTATTTGATCGCAACCGTGTGTATACACAGAACTCTTTATAAACCCATTTGAAATAACTACATTAACATGTTCCAGGATTATAACATTGTTTGGAATTCTGGGTACATACGATGGAAATGAAACAGAGATTTCATACTTTCGTTCACAAAGCTAATGCAATTGAGAAGAATGTCCAAAGAATCGATATTGAAATATTTTAAACATTGTGGATACGTAAAACTTTTCAAATGCATAAAAACTATACACCTATATAGATGAACTATGCTGTAATACTTGTTTCAATGATAAAATTTACAGCGCGATGAATTAAATGAATGCAAAGAAAATTTGTATGTATTCGTTTGTTTTGTAAATTATCAAAATAAATGTTAGCCATATTTTTCATCTACCACGTCGACAGTTAAAAATGAACACAAAAATTCTAAACGTATTCAAACTTCCAAACGGCTACTTTTGTTCATCTTTCTGTAGTAAGTACCATTTCGAAAATTGAAGGATGTAAAAGTAAATCAGCTTGGTGTTTGTATACTTTTCATGAAATTATATGCTCTTAGGTTACTACCGTAAGCCGTTGTTAGGCTTACCGATTAGGTGCAGTAGCTTAAAAGATGTAAATATGAAAGAGGATATTTGATCTAAACTGTCCAAAATGTAATACGGTCAATTCTTCTGTCGATTATCTTCTATTGTTATAATGCCAATGTTTCTTCTGAGTTCTAGCAGATAACTAGCTAGCTAGACATGCCTTAGTAGTGTTAACAATTTTTCCGAGCAAAAATTTACTCCAATATACGCTTAATCTCAGAAAATTTATAACATTTTCAATAGGCCTAACTTCAAAATAAATAAATAAATTAGTAACTCTTCACAGGTAATAATGCTATGAAATTAGCACGTCAATGCTAAAATGTTATTCATAATCTAGTTTCAATTTGCATAATATTAATAACACACCATTGGCTTCACTGATGATAGAAGTAGAAACGATTTATTAACATTTGGCTTCTCTCATTTGTTATTTATGTGACCTAAATGTTCAAATGATGATTTAAGTAACAGGTATTATATTTTTGCAGAATTTTTAAACATAAAAGTTAATAAAATTATACTTCAAATATGTTTATTTATTTTGGCAGAAATAATAATAAATTTAAATCTCTTAATGAGTAAGTAGTACTTACCACGAGCCAAATAAAGAATAATCATAGTCTCCCAGCCCTCCCCACGTTAAGATTTGCCTATTGTTTTTTTAACGAATCTCCGGTTAGCTTATTTGGAAACGTAACCTAGATCAACATCTGCTATATTTCTTTTTAGGGACATCTTGCGTCCGGTGGTGATGTTTTCAAATCCCCCGCTATGTTTTGTATAGTGATGTGAGCTTTTGTCTGAAGTGTCAATTGCTAGAATTTATTTACAGCAATACAACAATAATATTAACAGAAGCGGTTTTAACGTAGGTAAATAAAATATGTTTTACATAACATTACATTTAACAAATTGATCAAAAGCAGCGACGAAATATCCACATAGACGGTTAATAAAAAGCTTCTGTCAAAGCATCTATCTAATAAATCCACAGATTACACCGAATCAGTTCACAGCCAGTAGCTTCAAGCTGTCAATCACAGTTGCGTTTGTTTTTTTCTC
The DNA here is from genome assembly GCA_033032175.1 of Saturnia japonica. Taxonomy (NCBI): domain Eukaryota; kingdom Metazoa; phylum Arthropoda; class Insecta; order Lepidoptera; family Saturniidae; genus Saturnia; species Saturnia japonica. The sequence goes on from CM065317.1 coordinate 6,082,522, forward strand.
ACGCGCTCATTTCTATTGTTGTTTTATTTTGCGTCTCGCTTCCTCATATGTCAGTTAGTTGACAGATACAATGAATCAAAAACAAAGTCTGTATTTTCCCGGTAAATATCGGTATTTCGAGAGTATTTATGGAGCATCACCTCGCCAAATTTTGCCTTTTCTAATTGACTGTTCTGCTGATATTGTTGGTAATTTATCTAACTAAATGCATCCGTATTAGCGATTCACCTATTTAGTTTATTTAAAGTTTACTTAGATACTGCAAGCTTTAAATTAGAGAGCAAGGATGTACTAACAAGGATTTTCAACTTGAGGACTAATGAAATACACCTTTCATTATAAATTATTTTGTAACAACGTGTAGGTACCGTTTAGTAGAGAGATAAGTTTGTTTTATTATGTAGGAGCACAATGCTAGGTTTTATTTCAACTTCTCACTTTAATATACAGATGAGTCGATGAAGTCTATTTTAAGACAGTTTATATTCCATTCCCGTTATTAATCTAGATGCTATTAATGGCCTTATTTTTTGCGATAAAATGTTTGCTTCTTTTATAAGAATTTAGAACAGTATTTCGCTGTTTAAAAATTAAATTTTATGTATTTATTAATTCGGTTCATAGTTTTCAGAAGCTAAATGTCAAGAATAACAATAAATTGAATGAAGTTAATAAGCAATTTACTGCGATTGAATATTAATTTCAGTATAAAGATAATTTTCTATAAATACACATAATATATACTACTTATTTCTGTATTTAGTTTACCTGATAGTAACCTTTACACATATTATTATATACTTATGACTACTACTATATGAGGAAATTTATGTGTCATAATAACTGATACAATTGGAATAATAAATGCTAATATCTAATTACCAATATATATTTTAATTATTGTATTGTATTGACAGATGAACCATTAATGTTATGAAAATAATTATTAATTATTCTCTTTTATTGCGCATCGCGTTAGAAGCTTTGAGAATGTCAAGTCGCATATTATATACTGAATTATTATGCCCTGTAACATATAGTGCTTATTTACTAAAAGTGTTAGACCTAAGTTACAGAATGAAGCTATAAACGAATGTATTTGATATTTCAATTGATTGATTCTCTACTATATGTAGACAACCTATAAATGTAGATTTAATTTATATTTTGATTTTTCGACTAATTAATCTCAACCAAGTCTCTGTTTTATGAAAACTGGTTAAGTTTTCGGTTAGTGTCTCTTTCATTTCAACGAATTTTGTAATATTTTAATCTTTCAGAGGACCACCTGCATTTTTTGCATTTTTCTTCTTTATTGAAAAAGAAGATATTATGTAATTATATGCACACCAGATATGCAAAGTTAATTATTAAAAACATCTCATAGATTAACAGCTGATGATTTATGATCCTAATAGCAATATTATAAAAGTCAAAAGATCTTTTCCTACAGTAGAATCACAGGCTTACTATTTATAAGACAAAACATAGCATACATTTAGTATGTCCCGTTAATGTCTATTTGGTTTTTAAAAAGCAAAATGACATCAATAATTTCAATAACATGAGGTCTGGTGTGATCGTTAGCAAGTTGCGTCACAGGTCACCATATGGCCGCAGAGACGCCCGAGAAATTTGAAACCAATGACATTTAGCGTCTGTTTATACAATAATGGCTATTTTATTAAAAACACGTGAGTCTATACATATTGTTATTTAGTTTATTGTATAAATCACTTGTGGTGTTTTGTTCGATGAAGCATAATATAAAGCCAAACAACACACCCTATTATATAAGTTTATAACCTAGATTTACACATAAGATACTTTTTATCCCGGTAAATAACATATTTTTATTTTTCTCTGGACCTAATGCTGAGACAAAGTCAGTTGAGGATAATAATAATTATAAGCTTTTAGAGTTACTAACCCGACTGGCTATAAAATGTAAACAATCTAACACTGTTGTCAAGTTAGATAAATTCATTGCTAATTGATAGCGCTACCTACATGGTAGTTGATTATATGATAAAAGGTTTTAAATATGTATTAACCAAAATCATGAATAGGATTTTTTTTTTTTTTTTTTTTTAGAACTGACTACACTGTTAGCCTTAGGGGCCCTATCGTCAAACAGAGCCGCTGCGGCTTTTACAGCTTCACCGGACTTGGGGGCGAGCGCTTAGGGCACTCAGCCGCGAAAGTTTGTGACGACCCGCACGAGGGTGCCAGAGTGGCCGAACCTCGGCTCGGGCGGTCGTCGCGAATGCGAAAAAGTCGCGATCTAACTAATTCCCTAATCTTAGGAGAATTCGAGCTAACTAATATATACTCATATGCACGTTCCCCTCCTCCTGGGAGGAAGGAGTGGACCATGCGTATGTGTATTTGTTAATCGGAATGGTTTTTCTACACTAACTAGCGCATTAGTCTAACTAGCGCAAAAAAAGAAAAAAAAAGGTCCCTTACAGAACCTATGTACCTGTGTGGTGTGCACGTGTGTGTGTTCATACGTGTGTAATGTTGTGTGTGGATAACTAAGTGTTGCACGTATAGTGTCACTTTGTATCGCGCGGGCGGCTGCCTGACCCAAGGGCTTCACACCGAGGAACGGACCTAGGCTTGGGTTGCCGCTAGAGAGGGTGGACGTGACGGGTGTGCGGGAGCGAAGTTGACCGCCCGTCCTCTGCGGAGAGAACGGTGGTTACGCGGGCGTGGGCGGTGGCACGCTCTGTTTGGAGAGACGGTGTCGGCGTAGAACGCGTTAGCTTTTTCGGTTTGGTCGGGCGGGTCAGTGAATATATTACGCGGCCGGCGTTTTCTCCGGCAGGCGTTGGGGTCGGGAACATAAGAAGCTGCCGCTTTTATTAAGGGGTTCGCGTGGTTCGACGCGGTGTCGAAATACGAACGAGAAAGGTGTTTGGCGTATGCATGTATCGAGGGAAGGTCCATATCTCTATGGAGATCCTCCATACGAACAAACCAGGGGGCACCGGTAAGGCGGTGAAGAAACTTGTTCTGGATGGCTTGTAAGCGTTCCCAGTTATAACTTGGCATATGTGCGAACGCAACGCAGCTATATGTCATGATCGGACTGAATAGGAATCTATTAGCAGTGAATATAAGCTTTAAAACAATGTTAGAATCATTAATTTTGACGAAGAATTATGAGAGATATAATGTTGCCACAAAAACATATTCATGAAATATTATAATTACAGAGATTCTTTGTACTATTATTACCTGTTAACACCGGGTACCGACAACTTGTTACATTAGCAAAGTTGAAACTTAGTAGAAGACATTCCGATAGAAACAACTTACCAGTTTCTCTTTGTAAGGCAATGTTCCGAAAAGGTTGAAGAGTTTCACTTTCTTGTCTACCTTATTAGGTTTCACTAAAGAATATGATTTTATTGTTTATTTTCAAAAATATCTTATTGGTTGAATATACCCAACTTATTATTAAAGCGGAAATTAATCAATAGTAAGAAAATATATGTATTTTAGCTTTCCATAAATAAAGATGCAAATTGTATACCATTTTTACTTAATTTCTCTAATTATATGTCGTATGTTTGTGTATTGTATTTTGGTATGTTTATCTATATATTTCTACGAAACTATTAATCGGATTGTGTAATTTTTTTTCGTTGGCTTACTTTACATGTACTTATTTAGGGAACAGTGTAAGTATCATCAAAATCGGTTCAGTAGGTTTCAAGATAGATTATAATACGTGAAACGGCCTGGCTTATTGATAGCTAAAAGTGTTGTGTCAAAGGAAAAACATCTTAAAACCTTGGTCAAATTCTTGGGATAAACTCAAAAATTCAAAATAAAAAGTACTTAAAAAAACAATACAATTAAAAATAATAACTAAAAATTATGAAATAATATTTTTGTATACATGAAAAACAACAAAACGAAATCAAAAGTAGGTAAGTACGAATACTTTTTTTAAATTTATTTCACATATAAATTGATATAAGTTATTGCTATAGGCATCTTATAAATTAAGGGCCTAAATTTTTTTTGAGGCCAGTGCCAGCATAGATGTAACGATATACATAATATACATATATCGTTTCTATTTTGATTAAGTTTCTTATTCGATAGCTTTGCTTTAGCTTCGATAGCGAGTATATTTTTTCATGTAAATTAATTGTAAAATTTAACTAAATTCATTCTGCTTTTTCACCTGCTGAGATATCATACTACATAATGTCACCTGTATTTTCAAACTTTATTTTTGAACATTGTATTTACCACTATGAAAGTATAATGTTTGTAGTTTTAACTCTAATAATGTATGTAGGTACTGTAGGTAGTCATCCTATTGACTTCAATGTTCATGTTTATACATGAGTACGTAAATTGATAGATAATCACGGTGAAAGTATCAATCTTATTTCTAGCTGTACTCGTTGAGGACAGTTGTAGGCCAGCTGGTCCAATTTGTGCACAAGGTTAGGTTAGTATATCATGTGACATCTCTAAGTATATATGTTTAATGAAACACCGTGATATATTGAAAACGATTGTTACGGCACTACTGTGCAGTGTAATGTGATATAATAACTTACAATGTTTAGGATTAGGAACATTACGATTAAAATTCGACAGATAAAATAAAGTAGATAACACAAATTAATAACATGACATTAGTTCTACGATGATATAATAGAAGACTGTATAGATAAAAAAAATGTTATAATATAATCAAATTCATTTATGTATTTAATAGATATTTATTAATTCTAGATAGTTCTAAACATTCTATGTAAGTACGTTTGTATAAAGTACATTATACTATATTTTTTGTGCTTACATAATAAGTATATCGATTTCATATTATAAGGCTTGAATTTATTTCTTATGTTTAAAAAATATACGCATATACTATATAGCGTCAGTTCTCCGCAGCAGTTATGTAGTTAAATAATGGTTAAACTTTCGCACAATCCTCTTCAATGCATTTAGTTTTTAGTTATAATATATTATATTATAACGTAGCATATATGCTATCACGATTAATAAAGGTTTCGATCAACCTCAGTATGTATGTGTGTAAGGTGTTAATTCTAATTTCTTGATTGTAGTATTTGTAGTGTATAAAAGTTATTAAAATATTATTCTTTTCGGAATTGTACAAAAGATCAATTTTCCTACATAAATTGAACGAGAGTAAAAATTATCATTTGCTATTGTATCCATAATAATATATTTTAGTAATCTTGTTTATGTAATTATTAAAATTAATACAGATTTGGCAGCCCGGAGGTTTCCACTTCCACGTGTTACTCTACAAACTGATATGCCTACGCGCGTATGTACCCACGTCTGAAGACATAAATGGTCGGTCCACTGCCCCCGAGCGCGAAGTTTCACTCCTGACTCTTTTTAACGATACCGTTAAGTATACATTTGATATTAGCAAATCAATATCGACAGCCAATGTTTACTTTTGTACTTCGACGCCGTTGCATTTCATTATGTTTGTTTTTAATTTAGTATTACATACATAGGTAGGTCTGTAAGTTACGACAAGGATTTTGTTTACATAAATTATGAAACATTCTAAGAAATAATATCTACATTTTTACATTGTACCCGAGTTAATAAAGTTTCGTCAGTGAACTGTGAAAATGTGAGCAAAGAATAATTTATTACAATAATTCAAATAAGAATTTTTATTTAATATCTTTAAATTTAATTGTAATAGCTAATATTAAAATTACTTCTATTGTATTTTTAAAAACACAACTAAGGAAGCAAACAAGCGTACGACCTGCCCGATGGTAAACGGTTACCATAATAGACGCTTGTAATACCAGGCGTATTATTACAAGTGTGTGTATGTTTGTAGTAATGACTATATTAACAATTAATTTTTATACGGATTGACTTACATAGTCTGAAGCGCATTTGTAGCAACTCTACAGTTCCGTGTCAGTAGTTCAGAAGCCGCGGATCGGTTTTCTCAGAGAACAGATTTCAATGTGGTGAATATATAAATATTAGCCGTTTATGTATGTTTAGTTTTAAATCAGATTTAATTATACTCTAATTATAAGTGTACCTAATACAGTGTAAACTCTTTATAACGATAAACTCCCTATAACGTTGAAGTGAGCCCAACTTGGTTGGTTTGCGTTAAAACCCACATATTGAAATTCCACTCCATATAACAATAACTCTCTATAACGACAAAAAATGCTCAGTCCCTTGAGTATCGTTATAAAGAGTTTACACTGTAATTGTAATTATAAGTATCTATCTTATAAAAGAATGAATCGCTGAATTAGTTTATATTTTAAATACGTAGTTTAATAATTAGTTAACGCTTATCTAAATACTAGAGTGAAAAAAGGTAGGAGACACTGAGGTAATATGTAGTACTTAGTAAATAATACCTTATTGGTATGAGATGGTAAAACGCAGGTACTTACAACTTCTATACATGGAGTGAGTGTGTTTATATAGCAGTCATACGATGTGAAATATAAAACAAGAACAATAGATACTTTTTGCGTTTGCGTAAAATATTTCTGTACAAAGTTGACAATTATTACGTAAAGTCGGCACAAAACAATGAGAGGTGAACGTTTTTTAGTTGCACTATAATATCCTTTTTTGCAATTTTGCGTATCTTGTATTCTTAGGATGTTTTTGGGGCCAAAAAGGAATTTTAATAGTCATCTATGATTAATTGTTAATAGGCAAGGACTTCGAGTGGGTTATTAAAATATATTAATTTAGGTATTTGATAAAATTCTTAAGGACGTACAAGACACGGTTTAAACCGTGCGTTTAGTTAGAAGCATGAAGTTTTGCACAGCAATTGCTTATGTATAGAAAGTTAGCTATATGAAACAATATACGAAAATTTATTCCCTAAGGGTGTTAAAAATACTTATATATTTTAAACAGCCTATTGTTGCTTATGGAATTTTGCATTAACATGTGGTCAGTGGTTTGTAAAATTACTTTACCCACAAAATAAAAAGAAATTTGGAGCAGTTATAGCTGTATTTTTTGGATTTCAGTTACTAATTATAAAAAATCTAAATCTGTATCGGGAGTTTAGTCTCAAAGAGCTCATAAACCAACTCATTTAACTGTATAAATAAGGTAAATGAAACTGAAACTATAAATATACACATGTTCATTCTTCCTCCCAGGAAGCAGAGACATCTATCTATATGTGTGTATATTTTAGTTTTAACTCGAATTTTACGGATAGGGAATTAATCAGATCGCGACTTCATTGCAATCGCGGCAACAGCCCAAACCGAGGTCCGGCCACTTTGGCACTTTTGCGCGCTTGTTGCCCACGCTTTCGCGGCTGAGTGGCTCAAGCGCTCGCTCCCAAGCCCGGTAAAGCTGTAAACGCCATCAGCGGCTCTGCTTTTGGATAGGGCCCCTCAGGCTAACAGTAAGGTTAGATTGAAAAAAAAAACTAAAACTGTTTTTCGTGTTTTATGGTTAATAACATTTATTTTTTGTGGACTATATCAATACGCTTTAAAACTTTTTTTAAATACTATTCTAACGTAGATATTTTTGTATTAATAACCACTTTTGAATATATAAAAAAAAAATAAATCATATTATATCGTTTCGTCTCATGTTTTTATTATAAAAGGACATACTGTCGAATCAGTTGATACATTTTACGTACCTAATATTAAGTAGGTATTCTCAGAAAAGCTTTCTCATTTACAAAACTGATCGACCGTGAAGCGTGAGCTACTGATTACGAGCCCCAGCAGTACGTAAAGGTGACACAGGCTATCTGTACTTGTCAATTCAGATAAGTATGCGATCGTTTAATGTGGGGTCTAAGTACCACGACCCCCCTAAAACGATCTTATAACGAGTATATTTAAAAATTGGTTGTGCCCGCTGCTCCGAACGCGTTTATTACACAGTAATCTCTTCGTCTCGTATTTTTATTTAAGTGTACTACTTATATTTTTTTATGATACCTAAAAGTACTTTTGACAATTATTATAACCTATCAACTATGAAATGACATATAAGAACTTTCCGTGTACAAAATTTCATCAAAATCTGTTGAGAATAAATAAAAACATATTTTTATACAACACAACTACAGATTTTTTAATATAGACTCTGTATCTGGTTGTTTGATTATTACCTACTGAAATTATAGAACATTTTAAAAATAATGATATCGAATAAGATTCTGAAATACTGTTTTATTTGTAAAATACAATAATTTCAATTTTTTTTACTTTTGTAACAAAAAACCGAGTATCTCAGAGGTTTTAAATTAGAAAAACTTTTCAAGGCATGTGTAGATTTTCATTATTTTTACGGTCTAGTGTCACCCCTAAACGGGTTGCACCTGGCAACTATATGTTAATTTTAAGGGAATCTAACGTTTCATGTAACATGTTATGTAACCGTTTAAAAATCACGATACAAGACTGAAAGTAAAATTAACTAACTGTGACATAAAAGATAGTGGCCGTACGCATATCAACAAGTTATTTGTTCCCTACACAAGATTCTTCAATACGAGTCTTTCCCATCTACATACACATACATAAACATTGTACTGAATGTGGTTTTATTTCGCTGAATCAGTAATGATACGCTCCGTGTGAGTAAGCTTAATATGAACCCATACTTATAAAGGTATGTGTTCAAATATGCCTCTCATTTTCAATACTTGTATGTGCATACTTTATTTAAAAACAAATTGATATATGATATTCCAAATCCATGTCTTTTTATCCTTTAGGTTTCGAATATTAATTACCGTGCCTACGAATACGAATTTTCAAGTTTTCCATAGCGAAAAAGACTTTAATGTAAAATACACAATTTCATTAGAATATGATTGAAAATTGTTTGAAAACTGTAGGATTACTTGTATTAAAAATACATAGGAGTAGTTGTATAATGACCTCCTACTCATCAATTCCATTAGACATTTATTAAAACTATAAATAACTTTTAAATTTCTGTAAGTATCTGCGCCTGTCTTTATTAATTAGTCACATAAGAAAATCCCGTGTTTAATTTGTTGTATATTTTTGTTATTAGAAAATGTGACAACACAATTTCACACACGGCCATTTGATTCCAAACTAGCAAAGATTGTATTATGGTAACTAAACAGCTGATATAAAATATGCATATATATATTAAACACCCAACATGCATCTGACAATAATTATGCTCATCACACAAATTAATGTCAGTCATATGCGGGATCCGAACCCGCGACCTCTCGGCTCTATAGAGGGCTTACTACAACTGTGCCACTAGTCCTGTATTAGATTACTCCGATTAAAAGTTGTAGGTAATTAGGTATATTATGTCTTATTTAAACACCCGATGTTTCCCGTAATAGTAATTTTAACTTCATTTTTTTCTATTTTTTTTTTATAATTAAAATACTAAACTACTAAATTATAATTAAAATACTAAATAATTAAAATTTGCTTACTAAGTTGCTGCTGACTAAGTCAAAATAAAAATAGTTTATAATTTATAATGTATTTTGTCGAATCCAAGCTTCGAAGCCTTCGAAAATCTGAGGTAAAGATATAAGTATACTCTTGACTCATAAATTGCTTAGTAGATACTTGATAAGGGGTTTTAATAGAGACGTCAATAGATTAAATGCGTGGTCTTTCAAAATTGAAAACGGTTGGTTATCCAACGCTATAAATTTGTTAAAATGTATGAATTTGCATAAAATGTAAGTCATCGATTTTCCCCTTGCAGAAAAACATAGAATATATTGGTATTATAAGATTGAAGAGAAATGGAAATATTTTTGACATGTTCTTGTCGTCCAAATTGAAACATATAACATTGTGGCGAAGTTCGGCTTCGGCGTAAACCACATACGGCCCATTTCTAATCAAGAATATAAATTTAGGCCTACATATAATGATCAAGGGAATGTATTGAAATACCTTCTTATAAGTATGTACCTTTGTTACAGTCAATATAAATATAATTATTTGAAAAACAGCTTTTTATTTGTAGTTGGTTTTGTCAAAATTTACTTCAATAGCTAGATTTATTTAAAAAACGGACTAAACATAACATATTTGTCTCCTATAAGCGGTCGGCCTACGGCTCACCGGTTTCCAAGAATCATCTCGATTGGATCTCGTTTCTCGGACCTCAGCATTCCATTAACGGTCCATAAAAGGATCCCGAGCGGCTAACACAAAGACATACGGTGATAAACCAGAAAAAACATAACGGGTGAAACAATTTTTAGTTTGAGCGTATCTCCATACACGGGACCGAGAATAAACAAGAAGAGCAATAGTAAATAATTTTTTAAATGGTGGTAGTTGTGTATGTGTAGATGACCTATTTAAATCAGAAATTAGTTTCACTAAACTTCTGTTACATATTATTTTAATTTATTCTACTATTATAAAGAATCTCTGCTAATGGTCCGATTTTAAAAACTAACAGGAAGCTACGTTATCCCCTCAGATAATTTTTCTGTATTCTGAGGTTATCCCTGAGTAGGCTGTCACATCATATGGCTATGCTTTCGTCGGGAGTGTCAGGACATAAAGAGAGAAAAAAAATCGAACATTTATTTATCCACAAATTCTATGCAATGTTACACGTAGTTTAATCTTATTTCGCTGAAGACTTTAATTTAATAATCCTTTTTTCCCTTTTATATGTTTATCAAACCCCCTGGAAGTCATACTGAAGTGTATCCAGCACTGTAATGTTGACTCGACTGTCTCCGATCCACTAGCTCGATATTAATTAAAACAATCTTTCCAAATAGGCGTTTTGGCCATGTGTCACAAACCAATATTCGCATAAATTGAGTATATATATTCTCGGGATTACTGCAAGAATTCACCTAGTTAGTTTTCAGAATTGGACGTTATGACTTAAACGTAATTTCGATAATAATAATTTTGGAACTTGGAGATTCTTAAAACTCATTATTTAACGTAAATAATAATTTTTAGCCGACTTCAAAAAAGGAGGAGGTTACTTGATTCGAATGTTTAAAAAAAATAGATGTTCAGTCATAACTTCTTTGTTTCTGAACCGGTTTAGACGATTCATTTTTCGTTGTAAAGGAGATACTCAAGGGTGGTTCCATTTTAATTTCATTGGCATTGGATTTTCGAATTCGAAGATACACCACGAAACTCCTCAAAATCATTGAAGTTGGTTTTCTTTTTTGTTAATAAATGTCTTGATATAGTTAATGATTTCTTACCGCAATTCGGCGGTATGACACCGTCTCTCAGGATATTTTGTGATATTTAAAAAATGAAATCACATCTCTACCAGAGAATTTTTATCTTTACGCTCTTCCGAGCCAACTTTGAAACATTGAACTTTATTGTTGAAAGTAATCGTCGCCGCGTCGCTCAAAATCTCCAAAGCACTTTGCTCTTTTCTCAGCGCGGCCAAGTAATTAACACATTCAGGGCAAACGGCGTTGTAACTGTGAGAGTCTCGATATGTCGGGACGAATGGCATATCCCTGATGGGATAGTCATTACCTTAATCGGTTTAAAATCATTAATGATACCTGCCCTTGCGATAATACATCTATGCAATCTTTTAAACATCTGCTTCAGTACTGCCCTAGATTTAAATCGAAGCTCTGCGATTTGATGCTCTGTTTAACCCTTCGGGTTTCTCCATTCAATCTTTTAGAATTAGTAAAAAAGCTATCAGCCATCAAGTTTTTTGATAATTTTGCAAAGCACATTGTGGCCAATCTTAAGTCGTTCAACAGACTTTATTTACTGTGACTATATATACCCATAATTATTATACCACTTACCTGTGTGCGATATCATTACTCTGTCATGCGACGCATTAACGGGAAGAGAAAGAGAGGTGGATCGTATCTTACTAATCCTGACCGCTATCTTCCCTAATATTATATTTATACATAAGGTCAATGGCGGAATGAAAAAAATCCTATTCCTAAGTGATATAGGCTGTTTTTTATTCTTGTTAAATTTTATATTGTAATGAACGTGAATGTAGATGAATTTAACACCAAACATGGTGTTATAATCTGAAGTAAGTTAAACATCATTATGAAACCAATGTCCCGCGGTAATTCAGGCTTTAATAGCTCTGGCGTGGAAAAGATTATGGTGTTTCACTAATCTATAACCTGGGTCTCAAACACGGTGCGAACACACCACAGTACCTACATAGAGACGGCTCGCAGCATAAACATAATTAGCGAGGGGTTAATAAATAAATCCTTCCCGCTAAGTGCATGAAGTGCATTCCGGGGGAAAGGAATTTTAAAGCAAATATGTTACAAGTTATGATCGGAAGGATTGAATAGCATGGTAAGGTGGATGACCTACGTCAGCAATACAAGGCGTTCAGTTACTTTGTCTAATCTTATCGTTTCTTCGTTATAGTGGGTCGAGGTAAAAAAGATGATGAGTGTGAATCTACGATTACGCTTATGAACCGAAATATCACCGATTGCATGACCAAATGTCGGCTTGATGGATTTTAACATACGAGGTGCTATTAGATTCATCTTAATTGTGGGAGAGACATAGGCTATATAATTTTTAAGTATGACGTCTGGGATTCAAATAAAAAGCAAAAATAGAAAAAAAAATGTGATATTGTTGCAGTCGACTAGAGTGGACTTTAACTAATCATACTATATCAAAAACAATTACCCGCGCCGCGTCTCGCGGTCTGTCTGAACGAGATTTACTCAAGAACTACAGAATAGATTTTAATATGGTTTTCATAAATGGATAAAGTGATTCACGAAGAAGTTTAAGTAAATAGGCTGAAATATGACTCTGATTGTTGAAAATGTCGGAAAACAAACATGGCGATTGGAGCTTTACTGACGTGGGCCGCGTAAACCAATAGAGTTCAAAACTGTGGTTATAATGTATTACTCTGCTACTGCTGGGACGGGTTGCTATACATAAACAACTATAGTATGTAGTAACCACTCAACATCAGGCGAACTGCACGCCTATTTGCTACATCATATCATAAAAAAATGTACACAAAGAAAAACTTTTTCCCACGAGAACAATAAATTTGGTAATAGCATTAATACCCATAACAGCATGAACTGATTTTATAATTAAAAACTATTTTAAACTTACAGTTAAAACCGGTAAATAATTAATTCGTTTCGCGAAAATAACCTGTATATATTTAAATTTTAATTAATTCTTCCAACGAGTTCTTGACTTCTTTAAGATATCATGTGACATTCGGATGACCTTTGGTTATTTCTGCAGTCGTATGAAGACGATAAGATAATTGACTCAGGTTAAAATATATACATAGTTGCATATCTCATGAAGTTAAAGGTAAAATAACATACACGAATTAAATTTTTTTTAATGATAATTACTTATTTAAATTATTTTTTTATGGTATATCAAAAGTGTATGGGTCATAATCGACCGTATCGTTTCATTGCAATATATTCTGAAAACAAGCTGGGTAAGTGTTGGCTTGGTGGTAGGAGATGACAAATGTGGATCGCCATCAACGTACACCAAGTAAAATATCCGCTTTCTTTCTTTAAAGAACCGCAGAAGGTTGCTCGATCTCACATTCTTGTACAAATTGATAAACGGAACTTAGATACACCTGAGTTACTGAGTAGAGTTAATATGACCGTTCCTTTAAAACTGCCCAGATTTTCTCGTTTTAATATTTTCGCTACTAATCATTACCGAACGAACTTGGGGCTTTTCTCTCCGTTGAATAGAATTGTTTCACGTTATAATTCCGAGTGTAAAGAGTCAGATCTAGATATCTTCGCGAATAGTCTTGAAAAATATAAATCTATTTGTCTCTGTAAGTAGATTATATTCATATTTTAATTTGTTAAAGTTTAATTTTAAAGTACGTATTTTGTTTTTTCTCTATTGTATTACCAAATTCATTCCTACTTTTTTTAAATTAATTATTATAACTGCTCACCTGTGTAATCTGCCGTAAACTCCTATAATTAAGATGGCATTTGTTTAGAGTTTTTTTTTTTGTTTTAATTTTATAATTTGTCAAAATGTAATTCTTGTCGGTGTTTTATTATAAATAAAATAAAAATAGTGACACGATTAGGCATATCGGTTCAGAGATCATAACATACCATACCGTCAATTCTCTATCCCCGAAAGGCTAACCCTGCCTAAGCAGAGGTGTACTGATGTACCCACAGTTCGCCGTGTATGTTTTATAGGTCTCATGTAAGAGGGGGCGACCCTATTGCCATTAATCGGGCACAAAGCCAAACTTCGAGCTGCTACTGAGAATTTCATAGAAAAACCTAATAACACTTTTTTCGATCTGGGAGTCGAACCCAGGACCTCGAGCATAGCCGTCGCGCTTACGACCACTAGGCTAATGAAACAGTTGAAGTTAATGAAAACAACCGGCGTATAACCGGTAATCATGCGGGGAGGTAGGGATTTGTACCCGAAGCGTCGGTCGCGAACACAATGTCCATGGCGATAAACTCTACACAGTGACTCTCTTTTTCTTTGTGGCGTTTCGTAATCAGACAATGTATATCCAGCCACTGAGATACTTGCAGGCCCCTATGACAGCGGCGACCGTGTATGGATTGCCGTATTCTCGGTGGTCGCCGTTGTTTTTAGATTGTATTGTGCTTACCATAAAGTACACTACCGTCACTATGCTGTCTTACGATAAAAAGAAAAAATCCACCAAACATTCGCACTTACTTCTTTAATTCTCTTTGTATACCGTTTAAATCAAGCAATAAACGTAGCAAAGTGGTTTGTAAATGTCTGTGCGAGTTTAATTGAAGGGTTCGAACTCGCTGATGTATTTAAGTGTTTAATTAAGTAATTAAAGATAGCGATCACCATGTAAGCATCTTGCTATCTTATACTCGTCTTGAGCAAACGATAGGTATGCGGGTAACTTTTAGAGAAAAACCTTTTTTACAGTAAAAATAACGAATTAATTGGAATTACGATGTAAAAATGATTTAAGAAAAAGTGTAAATAACAAAGTTGACTTTAAATTATCTCCAGTGACCTTTTTTTACAAATTAAGTTGTTGGTCTCTCTTGTATTATTATCCTAAGTGACCGATGTTCTATAAGATAATTAGAAGGAAGATAAATTAGCATGTAAAAATGATTTATCGAGAAAGAAGTGTAAGTGATTAAGTTGACTTAAAATGATCGACATTGACTTTTTTATATAAATTATATTTATGGTCTCTATTGTATTATTATTCCCAAGTGAACAATGCAATATAAATTTAAAAGGACGATAAATTGGGATAGATTCAAAAACTTATTTAGATATCTACGTTACAAAACAATTTTAAATTATTTATTTATTTTAATGGTACTTGCCCTGATGGTAGGCACAGTAAAATCCAAACTGACTACACTGTCAGCCTTAGGGGCCCTATCCAAAAAACAGAGCCGCTGCGGCTTTTACAGCTTCACCGAACTTGGGTGCGAGCGCTTAGGGCACTCAGCCGCGAAACTTTTGGACGACTCGCACGAGGGTGTCAGAGTGGCCAAACCTCGGCTCGGGCGTTCGTCAAGCATGTGAATAGGCCACAATTTGGCTAATTCCCTACTCCTACGAATTCGAGCTACATAACATATACTCATATGCACGTTCCCCTCCTCCTGGGAGGAAGGAGCGAAACATGCGTATGTGTATTTAGTGATCGGAATGGTTTTTCTACACTAACTAGCGCATGACTAACTAGCGCAAAAAAAGAAAAAAAAGGTCCCTTACAGAACCCATGTACCTGTGTGGTGTGCACGTGTGTATATTTATACGTGTGTAATTTTGTATGTGGGTAGCTAAGTGTTGCACGTATAGTGTCACTTGTATCGTGCGGGCGGCTGCCTGACCCAAGGGTTTCACACCGAGGAACGGAACTAGGCTTGGGATGCCGCTAGAAAGGGTGGACGTGGCGTGTGTGTGGGAGCGAAGTTGACCGCCCGTCCTCTGCGGAGAGAACGGTGGTTACGCGGGCGTGGGCGCTGGCACGCTCTGTTTGGAGAGACGGTGGAATAAAACGCGTTTGCTGTTTCGATTTGGTTGAGCGGGTCAGTGAAGATGTTACGCGGCCAGCGTTTACGCCGGCAGGCATTGGGGACCGGTACATAGGTAGCTGCCGCTTTGATAGGATACGCGTGGTTCGACGCAGTGTCGAAATAAGAGCGAGAAAGGTGTTTGGCATAAGCATGTATCGAAGGAAGGCCCATATGTGTGTATGTTACTTTAAATTGAGTAAAAAGATGTAACCATGCAGGAAAATCCACTCATGTTAGTCAACATAATAATTGACGACGTATCTGAAATGTATTAATAATGGCTTTGTCATTGGTTTTTACTATAACTTATGTAACAATTGTAAGAAAACTGCGACTCTGCGGAATACTGCACAGCTGAATTAGTAGTTCAGATGCGTTATCGATCTGCGACCCTGCTCGTACGACCGCAATACCCGTTTACCCCACTAACCCCGTCCGATTGGCGCCACAAGTTCTCTTCGCAGCGACTCATTCCTTACAAACCAGACTATAACACTATATCAAGGCAATAACCTCAGTATTAAGTTGGTAGTATGAATTTTGATACTCGGAGTAATGAAGCGTATAAAATCTGCAAAGTTATTTAAACCAATGGATGTTGTAGTAGTGCTAATAATAGACAGTACTTATTGATGAAACCTTTATAATATTTTAAGAAATTTGAGTAAAATCTAAATCCGCTTCCTTCAAACATCGTTGTTTATTAGCTGTAAGCTGTTTATTATATCTAAAACTCTCAGGTTGAATATCTGTCGCCAAGTACGTATTAGGTGTGTTCCGATGGCTGCACTTGAGAGCCAGTTCCTTGTAGTCATCTTGGGCTACATAGTCACATCAGCTAGTTGTGGTAAACGCCCTAGAATCGTATAAAACCTAATATAAAACATTTTCGAATACTATATTTATTATATTCCTAAATAAAAATAGTCAACCATATAGTTTTGTCGGAGTGAATTAATCAGAAAATAAAATTTATTTCAAATTTAAATTCAAGGTATTTTATACAGAACGTTAAAATATAATCTAAATATGCAGGCAATAACAACTGTCGTCTTACAAGTTGTTAAACAACATCTAATAAAACGTCAGACAGAAATTGTAGAACGGTCTTGATAAATTTAAAATAAAGCGTTGTAATGAAATTACAGTGTGCACACTGTGCAACGCGACAGCGCAGCGGGACTTACAAGCAACGGCTAACTCAACCACAAGATTGACTGTGATAATCTTAATTACAGTAACACTAACAACCAACATCGAGAGTTACAATCTAATCTAAGTATCGTTATCGGGAGTTTCAATTAGTTTTGTAAAACAAACGCTTTGTAATGACACATATTCACATGTAACACATGTGATTGCATTAATTAATTATTATAAATAATATTCACGTTAACCATACGAGAACTTGTGAACAGTTTTTATTTGTACCATTATTTTTTAACTAAGAGATCGGTAGATTAGGTACTATGCAATATTGTTATGTACGACAATATTTAATTAATACGCCCATAAATTTCGACATTATATACGTTTTTATGATATTTTATTTTACTTATTGACATAAATACGTCTATATAGCTTCCATAGTGGAAGGTAATTCACAAAAATGATTATAACAAAATCGGGGGATACAATTTGGTAATGCAGTTACATATATAAATAATTCACTGTATCCATCTCTAGTTAAAGGATCAAAGAATTCGTTACGTAGAGTGAGGACTGAGATGCAAAGCGTGCGGGATGGAGGTGGAGGAGGAAGAGGTGAGGAACTAACTACGACGCTCGTTTTAGTTTCAATCGACAGCTCTTGTCAAGATTCATTGGTTGCGATTACAAATGTTAGTATGACATAGTTATTGTGAATATATATGGGGTTAAAGTTAAAACGTAAGAAAACTGAATACAATGTAAGCCTATACTCGTCAAAAAGCCAAGTCAAAATATAGGAATCATATACGGTTGGAAAGGGATTCTTAACAGCCATCTTGGAACGTAGAAAAACGTTCGAGCGGATACGTAGTCACGTAAGATATACGGCCATGTCCACGACATACCCACAAGCAGATTTTTACAATCAGAAATGGGAGTAGTAGGATAAGTACCTGTACCCGAATCGGTCCTGACTTCGCGACCGACATGCAGATGATGATAAAAATTTCACAATCTCTCTTTTCGGGTTAAGCCAGTGTATATCCAACTGCCAAGAGGCTTGCAGGACGCGGCGTAAAAATGACGACCGAAGATGGATTGCCGATCTCTCGACAGTTGGCGTTTATTTTAGGTTGTATCTATTATACTTATCATCAGGCAGTGACATCACTTCGCTGTTTTAATATACAAAAAAAAGAACAAAGTTAATTTACACTTTACCGATGTTACTACTATTAATCTACGGAGACGATTATTCACATATCTTGAAAATCCTATATTTTAATGTATTGTTCTGTTACTTGAAGTTATTCTCAGTAAATTCCATTTTTCATAATTTTTTTAGAATGTCATTCTGAATTAGCCTATTTTTTAATTTAATTTATGTACTATAGTAATAATTTGTTGGTGTCTGTTATATTTCACTGACATTTAAGAACAAATTATCATTAAAATGTGTCAGCGAAGCGAATCCCGCTTCGTGATGATATAATGGCGCTTCGTACAGCGGATGAGATTCAAATTTAGAATTTTATATCAGTCCCATCCCGCCAAGTGACTTGCGGCCAGTGTTAGATTTTTTTAATTCGCTGCCGCGTCGCGTGCGATATGAGTTGAGAAGTTGACTGTTATTTATATAATACTGAATAATGGTGGATTTTTTATCGTATCAGCGTAAACTTTACAAAATGTAAATAAAGATGACCATAATAATTTACAGTTCACTGGCTCATAAGCCAGTGTAGTGGTGATGTTCCTGAAATAGCGGCCAGTGTTTGTATATTTTTTTTCTCTGGAAAGCAGGTGTGAAGCGCCGTGAATACGGACTTCAGGTAGTGGACAGGGTAACCTTATTGCCCACTTCCTACATAAAAAAAGGTTAAAAATAAAAAATGTAGGCGTACCTAACTTTAATAGTGGGGTGTTGTTATAGTCATGGACGTAAAATAATATGTTTTAGGTTTTAATTTTAGAATTAATAGTATGCACGGTTATAAGAACTGTTGAAAGCGGTAAAACTACTTCCATATTTCAACAAAATTTTCATATGAGTAGTCTTTTATACTCGTTAACAATTTTTCGTCCGTCTTGTTTATGTTACATTAATTTATACAAGGAAGCGGTAACTTGGTTGAATGGACGAGTCGAGTCTGATTAATGATGTAGACTTCACTGGGTTTATTTTTATAATGAAACGTGGACGAGAGTTGTCTATGGAATTTTATTTAATCGAATGACGCTACAAAAAAAGGTTGACAAGCGTTCATTAGGAGAAGCGAAGATGTTTCGATAAAAGCACAAAAGGCTTAGATAACTTTACCTTTTAAAAGCATTCGTGAGTGGGATCCGTTAAATGCACCGAGATATATCTGTGGTAAAATGTTTTCGAGATTCGAAAAACCCTTGGAAAGAATACGTTAGAGTTTTAATAATACCAAAGCATAATAAAATTCCGAATAATGATTTGCCGGACAATAAGTTAAAAAACCATGTCAATCAAGCAGGTTTTACTATCAAAAATTATAAAGTGGATCCTTTTAATGGATCAATAAGTGAATGATAGTGTTGTCTGACACCCTCTCTGTGCATCCACTAAATTATTATGATGATACTAGTACATATAAAAAAAAAGAAGACAAATACGATCGAATTTCTTGCCGGTTCTAACATGACTGGGATATTTTCCGAATCATTATTAGTATTTTTTATTTTATTTAAAAATCTTATGTTCTTATAATCATACAAATAAATATATCGTCACAGTGCCTGAAAAGTTCGCTACGTAATTTTATGTTGAATGAAAAATTAATGATATATTCGCTGGTATGGGCCGCGATCCAGCCGGACACCTAGCAAAAAAAGTAGACAACTTTACGATTACCTAAAATATATGACTATATTTTGTAAGTTATATTTATAACATTTAATTTAACTTTAAAATTTTACGGCACGCGGTGAAAACATTTTGATTAAAAAAAAATACAAAGCAATCATGAGGATTGCCGACAGAAGTGAAAAATTAAAACTATAAACAAACAGTTGTTATTTTTGGATATCCAGATTAATTCTAGTTTTTTTTTTAATTTATTTATTTAGTTTATATTGCTAAAAAGACCCGTTTATCGTAAACACGTCACGGGACCATGTCGATGACAACTTACATGAATTTACTCTCTATCGAAACCTTCCTATAGAAGTTTTCAATTCATGGGTTAATTACTGTGTGTATTGTGGTCGCGATTTTTATCATCTTTATTTAGGTTGTATTGCTACAAGGACTCCGTTTATCGTTAATACGTCACGTAACCATGTCGATGGCGAATTACATGAATTTACTATCTATTACACTTTCACTTCAACAACTTAAAAACATTTAATGACTTGTCAAAGAAAATACTTAGTCAATTCGCTCTAATTACAATTCGTGATTTACAAATGTTGAAAGTAAAAGTATCAGCTTCTTATATTAGCATAAGCCCACAAACTTGTCCGCTCCGTCGAGACAAGACGAATGTGTTAGCATGCGGCCTTTACCAGTGACCAGTTATGTACCAACCGTTTGCTTAGTTGAGCAAGTGACAAATATTGGTTACCGTTTTTCGAACGTTTATGTAGAAATATGGTTGGAAATTTAAATTCCAGCTTTTTAATAGACTTGTCTGAAGTTACGTACTACTTTTGAACAACCTGCGACATAAACTAGATTACCCCATAGTTTATGTTATATTGAATATATTCATTAAAATACAATTTGAATTATGGTAGGTTAAGAACAAATTCGATAGGTTTCGTGATGAAATTTTAGTCGTTTTTTAGCAATTAACGGATTTTTCAAGTGATGGAAATAATTGTTTTTTTTAAAAACAGCTTTGTCACATTACTATGATGACGCCCCTCAGATGCTTTACAAAAATACCCAATTTTGGAACAATCAATTATTCAATCTTGCGATTCTATAAAATACTAGTTGGCCTCGCAGACGTTGTTCTCCCTTTGCCAGTAGCTAATAACTCGACCTCAGCGCCACCTACCACCCTGATATGAAACCTTTCTTATCGTTTAAAGGTTTAGCGTTATGGCCACAATCTCACCAAATGTTAAGTGACGATGTGGACGAAGCTAATGTGGCTAAGCTTAGTGGGGAAACTGGCTCTCAAGTGCAGCCGCCAAAAGACACCTTTAGATGCTTGGTGGTATATTTTCAACAAGGTAGGAGCTAGCCAGGCGGGTATTAGTAAATACCTTACCTGCTATGTTTTCATCACGAGGTTTTCCTTCACCGAAAGCTCAGGCTCATTTGTTCGCGTCTGTTGGCGCGGTGTCCGTAGACTCTAGCACTGAGGCATAATAATTGTCCATGGATAAAACACTTATATCTTCCAACTTTCCTGGTGATCGGTCAAACGTTCTTGGAGTTTATCAATATCATATGGTAACATAAGGTATATCGTAAGGTAGAACATCATGCACAAATCTACTTAGACTTGCACCTTAAAATGTACCTTTACTTATGTACGTAAGAGGGTTGAACAACCTGTCCCGAATATTGTATCTGGTTATAATAGATATGAACATTCTGTTAGAGTAAGACTTATTATGCATGAATTATGGACTATAATTGCTATTTATTTCATATTTCGATCGATATAACAGTCACAATAGGATAATCTATGAGAAAGGGCAGGATTTGTCAAAAGTTCAGAATCCTTGGTATCTATTTTTGCTCCGTATGTTTAATGCTGATTTTATAAAAGTGACCAAAATTGTATTTAATCGCAGATGGTGTGTCGTCTGTTATTTTTTTTGTTACATAAAATAGATGATGATTTTTGGCAATTTTTTTTTTTTTTTTATACTGACTACACTGTGAGTCTACGGGGCCCTATCCAAGAACAGAGCCGCCGCGCTGATGGATTTTACAGCTTTACCGGGTTTGGGGGCGAGCGCTTAAGGCACTCAGCCGCGAAAGCGTGGGCAACAAGCGCGCAAGGGTGCCTAAGTTGCCGGACCTCGGCTTGGGCTGTTGCCGCGATTGCAATGAAGTTGCGATCTGACTAAATGGGCTAATTCATAAAAACTGTATCTTTTTCACAACATATTGTAGTTTCATACAGCATTTATGACACAAATGCATAGTACCTAAATGAACTATTGTTAAATTTAACTAAACCTTCGATTAGTGGTTTCGTATTATGTACGATTTATCTAGGAAGAATTGTGAGTTTTAACTTTTTTGTAATAGTTAAATTCTTAAAGTTTACTGGCGGAAAATGCACTGCCTAAGTCGGTAGGGCTAGAAGTGTGCAATATTAAATGTAAATAAAGAGTTAATTTTAATTACAAAGGTTTTTTAAAATTCACCCATAAGATGATTGATTAATTAAGAGGTTGAAAATGTTTTCAATGGAAAATCCTATCGGGTTAGTAATAAATAAAACTGTCTTCTTTATCTCAAACCTGTAATTTGTCCGCTAACACTTTGACGGCATGAAAAATTAGCAATTAAAAACGTGTACATGTATGGTAATATTTAGTAATAAATACCATATTGTAAATATTATTAATAACAAAATTATTGTAAAACATTTATTTACACAATATCTCTTTACTCGGCTGGTTATAAATCGTTCATCTTTATCGTGCAATTTGATTAAACAAAACGGATTTTTAAATTAGATATCTGTTTGTGTACATTTAAAAAATATATTTGTTTATACTTACACTCAACAGATAATAAACCATTCGTTTATTATTGTAATGTTTTCTTCAATTTGAATAAACGCTTTAAACAAATTCTCAATACACAACCCGAAACGATGTAAAAATAACATTGAATATTTTTACACCTACACAAGGTCATCCGAATAATTTCATATTAGATCGATATAACTTAACGACTTGTGTGTAGGTCGAAGAGATGTTTAAACTTTTATATTGATCACTAAACTAATATTTACTATCGATAAGTCATAAAATCGAATTAAAACATAATTAAACACAGATTAGAGATTTATTAGTTCCCTTGTTATTTTTGATATCCAGAAATAAAATGTAGATCGTTAGAACTACGATGATCTATAGTATTCTAGTAATTATCATATTAATTATTTTTACTGTAAGTTTTTCAATCTATCAGGTTATAGATGGTGATTGAAGGAATATCATTTGTCATTCCATTTTTGAAGTAATCTTTTGGCGCGTTTAGTACAGTTTAGTAAAGTAGAAAAGTACGTACCTACCTAAAATGTCTAATGTCTAGGTCCTCGCTACTTATTTATTATTTATTAGTGTTCATTTATTTATTTTAATATTTTAAGATAACTTGCAGCTAAGTAGGTACATAGGTAGATTACATATGTAGATAGAAGAAGGCCGTTTACAAGTTTCCACGTATATGTTTATAAATAAAAAATTAGAGTAGCCGGAAAACACAAAAATCTTAGCAAAAAAAAACAAGAATTCAGAAGAGTATTTAACTTCCGCACACTTGTATTGAAGATACTATAAATCACTAATCAATTTATTTGCACCGTTGCTCACTCGAATAAAAGAGGAATTTTGTCTATAAGTAGTTTTAACAACATATAGGAGATACAGTAGAAAGGAAAAGTAGGTACATTAAAAGAAAAGTATAAGGTCTGAAGCACAGTCAGGTCTGAAGTATCAATACTTATAGACAAGACGGTAAGATGTAGTATTTGTTTTATTTATTTATTAGGATTCATGTATGTTTGCAATTGTCATTTGTTAAGCTCGATTTCATTATACTTAGAAAGTTAAAAGAAGAAGTATATATTTTGTTGTACGTACGTATGTTGAATGTAGAGACTTTATAAGCAGTATTTTCTTTCTTCGAGTAGAGTAAGGAAATCGTCCTTCGTAACAGAAGTTAGTGATCAAGGAAATGGCAGGTCCTTTTGTTTCGAACTAACTATACAGTTAGAGAACCATTAGAGGCTTTGACAGCTTTAGCGGGTTCGGGAGCGAGCGCGGAGGGCACTCAATCGCAAAAGCGAGACAACAAGCCGTACATGCGAATAAGTCGAGATCTGACTATAAAATTTGATCTAACTAACTAACTATACATGTTTCTGTCTTCTGGGAGGAAGAAAGAACTATGCGTATATGCATGTAAAAATCTTAATACTTGGCTTAAGTGTAACTAGCCAAAAAAAGAAAAATAAAGGTGCCTTACAGCACCTATGCATCGGGTGATGTGCTTGTGTGAATTGCAATGTCATGTGTGGCAGATGGTATGAAGGTAAATCATATTTACAGCATAATATGTTAAATTTAATCACGTATTCCAATTTATAATAAATTTATGTTCGTAACAAATTTTGAATTGTGAAATAATTATACAGCAGAAATATATTTAGGAACACGAATTATGTAAGCTTGAGAAAGCACAAAAATTATTTAAGGAATGGTTTGAACATTAAATAAAATTATTATTGGTGAACTGGCTTATTATAGTGAATATTTATGGAATACTTAAAGTAAAATTTATTATTAAGAAAGCTACATTTTGTTGTAAGTTAAATCATCATGAAACTGACTGTTGCTTAATATTATTTGTTATTATCGTTTCTATTATACGAAAAACACAGTATGAAAATAAACCTATCCAAATTTAGCTTACAAATGTTTTACTTAATCTGTATTAGTAAATTAATCAAGTGACATATTTTGTTATGTTATATTTAGTTCAATATATTATAAGTAGTATATATAAGTATAGGTATAAGTTAAGTTGCTTAAAATTCTTTTCAGTATTGTAATTTATTCATATAAGGTTTTACAATTTTAATGTTGTACGTAAATGACGGAATGGTCAATTTTAAAAATAAACGTTTTAACATCTTTTTACACACAATCATTTAATTCCAACCTAAGCATAGCTTGTAATATGGTTACTAAATAGCTGATTTATAACTCGGGCACACAATTACTGACAATTACGTTCATCATACAAAAGTCAGTCATCGAACTCACGACCTCTTGACACAATAGTAACTTACTACCACTGCACCACAAGGTCTGTCAGTTGAATAAGTCAAATCAAATTGCCCATTTGTAACAAAATAGAAGATTAGATAAAACAATAGGACTGCAAAAAAATAATAGACAATTTTGTAATTACTACTGCTGGATAAGTACCTATTACATTTCATGTTTACATCTGTATGATTGAAATAATTGAACATACATATATTAAACCTGATTAAATACATTTCCTCTGAGTTATCGCATACACCTATTATTTTGAAGGACGAATATTACAGACGTGACCCAGTTTCGATAATGTCGGCCACATCTGCATCATTATCAAATTAATTACCTACTAGTGTAATATAGGATTTCAAAAAGTCAGCCTTTATTACTGAACTTCCTATAGATGTATATTTTATTTTGTATTTATTTTTCAGCAACTGATTTTCCTAGTAGGAAGTAGGTACAAAGGTCTCCTCTAAAGACTTCCATCCTTATCAATATAGGTTTACTGTGTCATTAATAATTGGGTAAAGTATTTCACGCCCGGTCAGCTGTAACTTCTTTACAAGACACAAGTTCGGCCGTGAATGGAATATTGTTCGCATCTCTGGAATGGATCCGCAAAATACCTACTAATGATAGTAAGGTTACAGAGACTGACTGTTCGCATTGTTAATGGTGTAGACGTTACCAAATACCATGTATTTGGCCGCTTCAGCTTCACAGGAGCTGTGCAGGAATATCGCCTCGTTGAGCATATTCTACCGTCTGTATCATGGTGAGCGTTCTGAAGAGCTGTTCAATCTAATTCCCTCCTCTCCCTTCCATAACAGAACTACACGCGCTGAGCTTCGGAGTTACAGTTTTACGGTAACCTCCATCTCGGCACGAACTAAAAAGTTCTTTATGGCTTATCTTTGTCGAACCGTGAAGCTGTGGAACCTTCTCCCGGCCAGTGTGTTCCCCTCCTTCTCATGACATTAGGTTCATTAAGCGTAACGTGAAGCGGTATTTATGCAGGCCGCCATGAATTTAGATCTTTCGGTGGTCGCCGGTTTGTTTGAATTGTGCTATGCTTAGCATCGGGGACAGTACCGTCAATGTCTCGAGCCATTATAAAAAATAATAATAATAAAGGTAATAAGTGAAGTCTAAATTCCACAGTATCCATTTTGTTAATAGTTTCATAATAATATTAACAATATAAGTAACAGTCCACGAGAACAGAGCTTTACTGTTTGTAGAGTTATGGATAATTTCTTGCGAAAAGCGCAATATAATGAAAGATGCAATGTTTGAAGTAATAATAATAATATGGCGCGTCTTGAATTAAAAAATCAAGTGTTTATGTAACTCATATTTTCACCGTAACAAAAAAAAAGAGTGGTTAATAAAAATGAATATAGATGGTTAATTTTATTATAAAATATACAATTGATAACGTGCAAACCGTGATAGCGGTATAACGAACAGACTTGTACGCACTATTGTAATAGTATATACAGTACGAGTGGTCGATAATTCGAGTCCCGCTGATTTAGGATTTTTAAAAACAGATATAATAGAAAATATTTTTTAACACACATGTTTTTTTATGTGGCTAGTTTTATTGAGTACCTATCAAAATTAAAAATTTATTATTTTATTTAACTCACTTATAACCGTCAAAACACTACTGCGGGTTATGATTTAAATAATTTTCTATAAATTTGGTCTCCAAAGTTGGCAACCCTATTTAACAGTTACATTTGTCTAAATAGGTCAGTATAATCTAAACAGGCGAAATTTACGACTCATAAAGACGCCCTTGCTCATTGGCACCATTTTCACAGTCCTACCACCCCTCACCTCCTTTCTTACGGTGTCGCTGCAAAGGCCGTCCGAGGTCAATACCGAGTGACCTTTTCACATTAGACTACCTTTTTGTATATTATATCACCTCTTTATCTGTGTCAATTTTTGAGTTCCCTTTCTAAGTTTAGCATCTTTTACTGTGTTTTTGCTTAATATTCGATGTGATTAGGGCCAAATGCAAGCATAGATATTCAAAACAGCTGTGCCACACGGTTTCACCCATGTTGGTTGGACCAACTCTTACCAATCTCTATCGTTGTTCTCACTTCTCGTACTTGCCTACAGCTTGCCAAATTGCTTGACTTTCATGGATACTGCTCGATTAGGTTCGTAAAGTGAAGTTATATAGCCTTCAATAAACAGGCTATAGCATAGTATATACAAGGTGTCCAGAAAGGTTATCGGGTATTTGTAAGTTCAATGAAACAAAAATTATTTGTATGCAATAAAAAAGTTTATTGTTTATTATTAGCATATGAATTGGAGAATTATTTGGAAAAGATGATGTTATCCAAATGATGACCGTTACGTTGCTGGCATTCTTCTAAACGGAAACGAAGATTGGCGATAACACGTTGACACATAGCTATCGATATTGCTGCCATTTCTGACCTGATGTTTTGCTTTAACTGGGTTAGATTCGTCGGATTGTTTTGATAAACCTTACTTTTAAGGTATCCCCATGCAAAATAGTCAAGCGGGCTAAGGTCGGGGCTTCTGGGAGGCCAGTTGATGTTATCCCTTCGCGAAATGACTTTATTAGGGAATAATTCGTTAACAACTTCCATTGAGTCATTTGAGGTATGGCAAGTGGCCCCATCTTGCTGGAACCACGTTCTTGAGTTGAAACCTGCAAACTCCTGCAACTCTGGGACCAAAAAATTTCGCAACATATCGCAATAACGGTCACTATTCACATTAATTGCTCGGCCTCGTTGATCTTCATGAAAATAAGGACCAATTATGCCTTTAGCAGACATAGCGGCCCAAACAACGACCTTTGGGCTATGCAGCGGTCGTTCATGCTTTCGTCTCGGATTCTCCACTGCCCAGTACCGACAATTCTGCTTATTAACATGACCATTCAGGTGAAAAATTGCTTCGTCACTGAACAGTATGTTGTTAAAGTTGTTAAATCGCTGCAGCATTTCGTTCGCAAAATTCAGTCGATTAGCATAGTCCGTATCCTTCAATTCTTGAACCAATTGAATTTTATAGGCTTTTAGATGTAAGTCTTTCTTTAAAATCGAATGTAAAGACGATTTTTTGATGTTCAACGCTTGGCTTCGCTTTCGGATGGATAAAGACGGATTTTGACGAACCGACGCCTCAACTTCTTCAATTGTTTCTTCATCGCGAACTGAACGAGGACGACCAGAGTTTTGAATTTTAACTGTCGCACCTGTATTCTCGAACATCCTGATCCATTTCCTAATGCTATCGACACTTGGCGCGTGGCGTGTACGATATTCCGCACGATAGAGACGTTGAGCAGTCACTATTGAATCACCATTACGATAATACGCTCGTACGCAAAATGCGCGATGCGTCCCCGAGTACTGTTCCATCGTGACTAAAACTCCACAAAATGGCGGACGCCACGAACCCCTCCCCGCACCCTTTAGACGCCCCGTTTCGAATATGGCGCGAAAACAAATACCCGATACCCTTTCTGGACACCTTGTAGTATAACCGCTATACAATTTAAAAAAAAATTCTATTCAAACTATTAGCAATTAGCGCGTTCAAAAAGCCAATATGTTTAAGCATCGTGTGAAACCTTTTTAGGTATTATTAATTTATTTTTAATGTTAAGACATTGTCATGTCAGATTATATTTTATTCTTGGTTTTTCAATTAATCGTAATGTAACCGTTGGAAATACATATTATAAGTAATTCAAGACATGACTTGCTTTTCTTAATGATCCGAGAAAACTTATTTATACAAATCTCTAAAGCTTTAATAAGTACTAGCTGGTATCCGCGACTTCGTCTGCGTATTATTGGATATATCTTGGAACACGACAAACCAAAAGAAAATCATAAATGGGTTTGTAAGAAGAGACAATTTTTATTATTTATAATGTTGAAACTCGAACTTATATTGCATATTTTACTTATAATAATGCTTTAGTCACAACAATACCAATAGAAATCGCATCAAATAATGTTAGATATTGATGAAATAAATTAAAATTAAAATTTATAATCTGTATTAATTTTCGACACTTAATATTTTAATGACAATTAAATTCCTAACATATCTTCCTTTTCCCTCCCTCTAAGTCTCGGAAATCTAAAGCTTTAGATTAGTATAAATATAATCGAGATTTAAAAATGAACTACAGATTACTTCATATATAGATACATTATTTTAGTAGGTAGGTACTGTTTAAAATGTGAACAGTAGACACCATGTCGCGCCGGCACATACAAAACATCAATAATACTGAAGGGCGTATATCTACGCCTATAAAACGGCTGTCACAAAACTAGGTGCCGAGTTATTTATTATCTCTATTGTCGGTGACTCGCTCAGTCATGCCTTCACCTTGTTTATAGTCAGGTGAAATATTACACATTGAGCTATGAAACACTTCAATAAAGTTGTAACAGGTTTATTTTGTTATTCATGTCTATACTTCTATAGGTAATAACTATTATTATTATACTGGTACGTCCAGAGCCTTGAACATCGGCGTAAAGTTGCCAGTTTATTCGACTTTTGAGACACGGCAAAGCGTCAACGATTTATAGTAGATATTCCACCAGTGCGCACAAAGCGTTTTGCTAGCACATTTACCTTGAGCACCGCTAAAGAGTGGAAACACCTTGCCGGATTTTGTATTTCTCGATAATTACAACCTGGGCATCTTCTATTCTCGAGTGAATAGGTACCTTCTAGGCAAGCGCGCTCCATCGTAGACTACATCATCACTTACGATCAGGCGAGATAGTGTTCAAACGCAAGCAAGCAAACGCAAAAAAAATCCGAACTGCTGTCACCTTACTATATATACGACCGCTCCGCACCATGGACGAACAAGTCCGGTGAAGCTGTAAAAGCCGCAGCGGCTCTGTTTGACGATAGGGCCCCTAAGGCTAACAGTGTAGTCAGTTCTAAAAAAAAAAAAAAAAAAACCATGGACGATTTACTACTGACTTGTCGTAGGCGCTTGAGTCAATACATTACCTCGTAAAGTCAATACACACCAAATACTATAAAGCTAAAAAGATTGTTTATTTGTTTGAACGCGCTAATCTATGGAACAACAAGTCAGAATAGAAAAAATTATTTTTGCATTTTATAACCTACTAGCTGGCTTGGAAGACGTTGTTCTACTCTTCCCAATAGTCTATAACTCGACCACAGCGCCACTTATCCGGTATTTTCCCTAATAACTTTCCATGACCATAAACAAAAAGAAAAAAGAATTACACATATCCATCATCCTTTGAATCGTGAGTATGGTCTTGAGCCCATTAAGAAAACCGATAGAAAGAAGAAAAAAAATTACCGAACATTTTTCTAAATTTCTTGTTATATAAACCACAAAAACAAAATCATCTTTATACAATTTAAGTCCTAAGAAGGCACTTACGAACGTCAAGACGATACTTATTACATTACTTAAATTACATATTACATTAAGTCTAATTTAAGGTCATTATATAATTTAAGAAACTTTAAAATTACTATATTATAGCGAAAAAACTGCAAAAAAAACTTGAACTTTAGTTGGCCCACGAGAGGTGCGGAATTTGTCTCCCTTATTCGGGCTTCTATTCACATATGAAGGGTTCAATGTTTTTGAAAATAAACTTATCAATAAGTATAATATCTCTTACAGTTTCACGATTAGTCTGTTTGGTAACAACATTATTTAAAAAACACAATAAACTAGCAGAAGGTTTTTGGGGGATCTTGAAGTGACATGTTGTGATTTTTATTTTTAATTCATAAACTTCGGTTTTTGACCATATATTATGTAATATTGGTAGCGTTTTGCGTGATATTGTTTGGTTTTTGTGCATAAGTGAAGTGGATTACAAATATAAGCTGAAAGCATTCATTCTGAGATGCCACAAAAACATACTAGAAAGTTCTAACAAGGGAGTCACCATCTTGTTAGAATACTGAATCGTCATAACACATGACACTATAATTCACTCGATAATGGCAGTAATGCTCTTTACTAAAGAGGACCGGTTGCCAAGTTAGGAAGAAGAAGAAGAATAAAATAGTAAGGCATGAAATGCCATTTCACGGTAGCAGAACACTAGAAAAATAAATGTGGGAACATTATTTTCACGTTTGACATTAGTGATTGTCAATTTACTTCGAGTGACTAAAAACTCACTACAGTACTATTATTATAAAATGGTAAAGTATGTGTCTGTAGGAGATAACCTCCAGAACTACTGATCATAGTCTAAACATTTTTTCACTGAGAGAAAGCTACGTTCTCTATGAGTGACGGAGGCAATATTTTATTCTTATTACATTTTATGTTGTAATTAACGTGATAGAAGTAGCGGGTCGTTGCTAGTGCTAACCAAATTAGCTTATAAATATAATCTTTAAAGTTAAGTTTAAAAATAACACTGGCTTACAGGAAGAAGTGTCAGATACCGGCGATAATGCTCAAAGCCAGATTTCCAACTTGATGTACCCGAACAAGGTGAATTTGTCTCCTTCACCGTAAGTTCAGGCTTATAATTGGATTCTAACTCATGCCTTTCGACAGTAAGGCGTTTGTGCGTTAAGACAAACATCGCTATTTCATAAACATAGGTCCAAAGCTTAGGGCTTTGTGAGATACATTAATTATAACAAGCTTTGTATGTAACAGGTAAAGCATTGTTGGAAGGTTACGGGGGAGTCACAAATCCCGTATGGTTACATATCTATTACAATCCATACTATATTGATGATCAAAATTACTTAAGAAAATTAGATTAGTACAATGTAGCTAAATATAGTTTATAAAATTTTATTTTATTGTTTTTCAAGTAATTTTAGTAAATTATATACAAGTTGTTAATCATAAGCTTCACGCGTACATTACTCGTATATATGTAACTATGTATGTATGTATATATGTAAGCTAGACCAATACATTGCTTTGTTCAACTAGCAATGAATAAATTTTTTATTTAGTTTGACGCGTCAAGAAAAATGGATGTAGGCGAGCTACATATGTCACAGGAATGATGTCAGCTGGGGAAAAGGAGTGGAGTGGTCTGGAGTGGTACCAAAAAAGGTCATATAATAGAGGATTAGACGCTGATGAAATGGACGGACGATATGGTTGAGGTAGCGTGGAGAACTCGGGTGAGCACTACCTTAGATAGATGGGAATAGCGTGCAATGAAAGATGCCTTTAAGTACTTAACTTTGGGTTAAAAGGGCTGAAAAAAGGAATTTAATTTCTAAGGCCAATTGTACGATATTATACGACATTTTTATATTTTCATATTTCAAAGTATAACGATAAAAATAGCGTATAAATATTATATATTTTAAGCCCCTGTCAATTGTCCAATTAATTGTTATTTGAGAATATCAATTTTAATTTACGTGACATATTTCGATTGTTGATAACAGCATTTTATTGTAATCGATAGAAAACATGCCCATTTTTGTGTTATGAAAAAAATTACGATGCTATAAATTAAGAAATATATTTGTTTCAGGAGAAACTATTTATTGTAAACATAAGACTAAATTTCGTATAGAAATTACAAACTTTAAAAAATTGGCCCAATAACTATCAACTTCTATTTGAACTTAGTAACATATACAGTTAGATAAACGCCTTGAGATTAGCATTTTCAAACACACCTACAAATTTTTAAATTTTATTATAAGTACAATTAGCAAAGATGCCTAAAGTATATTTTGAGATGTATAAAATTAACAATGATTCCCTCGTCGACGCCTTTGTCCTTTATAACTATTTTATTAATACCGACATTAAAAGGAAAACTTATAAGGTTCAACAAAGGAAAGAAAAAACT
Organism: Saturnia japonica; assembly: GCA_033032175.1. Lineage (NCBI taxonomy): Eukaryota > Metazoa > Arthropoda > Insecta > Lepidoptera > Saturniidae > Saturnia > Saturnia japonica. The sequence continues at coordinate 6,115,639 of CM065317.1, forward strand.
ATATACACATAATAATATAGGTAATCGGATGCCATTATTATTATATTCTTTATTGCATATAAAAATACAATTGGAGGACTTAATGCTAAAAAGCATTCTCTACCAGTCTTCCAGGGGAGAAAGAGAAAGGTATATTCAAGGTGTGCATAATACTTAGTGAAAAAATAATCTTGCCAATATTCAATTGCTCCAAGTAAAGCCTACGTTGCAAATACTTGCACGAATCCCGAGACTTGGCTAGTTGGATGTCGATAAGAAGTGACTTCCTAAGGCGTGTTGCAGTTACGGCGAAAGATCGGTCGCGGAAATTATTATGATGACTTGGTATACTGAGAATTAAAGAATCAGAAGATCTTAGCTGTCTATTATGCATATCCGCGAAAGATTGAAATATAGTGTTATTAAATATTTAGGGGATTATTAAGTATGGAGAAAAGAAAACAACGTATCATTACATACATCTTACATAGGGATGTAATAGTTAGCCATATTGGTTATGGTTAGTAAATTTCAAAATACAATAAATAGAATTTAACTAAACATTGGTATAATGATTTAATTGTAAGAATTCAACAGAAAATAATTCCATAAGTTTCGGGGGAAAAAAGTTTGGATCCGCTCTTGCGAGTTGTGACATATTAAAATTTACAAAAGATGTTTTCCATTTCCACTATTATACTATTGAAAGTTTTGAAGTATCTACTGGATAAAAACTTCGTGTTTAATTCACGAAGACGAATAGTTAACTGTTTGTATTCTGCCAGTAATTACTGGCTTTTTTTTCTTTGCTACAGAGATATCGTTATCGTTCGCGAACACAGGAAATGATAAAATGTTTCTAGAAATGCTGGATTTTATCGAATAATGGGAACATCAAACTTTATTGTATTTATTTATCAAATTGTAATGTAGTTATAACGGAATAGAATAAATATTGGATATTGTGAGTGCATACATACACCAACACTGTTCCAGTTTATGTGGTGCTATTCTAATGTAGAGGTGCAATATTTCATTAACTAACTTTCTTTAATTCTTTCTTTTTTACATTCGGTAAGAATGTGCACGAATAAATCGATTATATTGGTAATATAACCGTAGTAACTAAATTATTTCAGGTAACTCAATTGAAAAAGGCTTATGAGACTTATGAGCGTCAAACACTAGTGCTGGTTCAGAAAATATCACAGACATCGAGAAGAATCGGTAAGAAACTCGATAGGGATTTTTCTTTCAACTATGCAAAAGTGTTAATATAAAACAATAATAATAATTTAGTGCATGTATAGAGAAGGAGTCACTTCCAGACATCATTCACATAATGATCCACCTTATAAATAACCTTTTAATAGAAAAAAACCCGCTTGACATGGTCCTTGAACTTGACTAAGTTGTTACGAATACATATATACGTTAAGTTAACAAAGATGTATTAGGAGGGCAAAATTAAGATATTATATTCCTGAAATTTGTTCTTCGGACGATAGAGCGGAATAAAGGATCCAAAGTGTTCGCAAGGAATGCATCTATTGGGCAGAGCCAGTTGACAAAGCTGAAAATGGATGATGGCAGCGTAGCGTCCACCAAGCCAGAGTTATTAAGGGAGATCGAAAGGTTCTTTGGGCAGTTACATACCTCGTCAACTAAGCCTGTTACCAGCCCGGCTAAAGATCCGAGAGCCGGGCTGACCCCACTATACCGATGATATCCTCGACATCAGCCTGTACGAGATTAGGATGGCCCTTAAGCAGTTTAAGAACAACAAGGCGCCGGGTGATGGCGGAATTACATCAGAGCTTCTGAAAGCGGGTGGAATACCGGTACTTAAGGTCCTGCAGAAGCTCTTTAATTCCGTTATACTCGAGGGCAAAACGACGGAAACGTGGAACGGCATCGTGGTGGTCCTGTTCTTCAAGAAAAGTGATAAAACCTTATTGAAGAACTATCGGCCCATCTCGTTGCTGAGCCATGTTTATAAGTTGTTTTCGAGGGTCATCACGAATCGTCTCGAGCGCAGGTTTGATGACTTCCAGCCTCCCGAACAAGCTGGTTTCCGAAAAGGCTTTAGCACCGTAGAAAACATCTATACGCTGTGGCAGATTATACAGAAGACTGAGGAGTATAATCTGCCTTAATGATTAGCGTTCGTAGACTACGAAAAAGCCTTTGATTCGGTCGAAACCTGGGTAGTTTTGCAGTCTCTCCAGCGGTGTCGTATTGACTATCGATATATCGAAGTGTTGAAATGCTTGTACAACAATGCCACCATGTCGGTCCGAGTACAGGAGCAGTGCACGAAGGCAATTCCTTTGAGGAGAGGCGTTAGACAGGGAGACGTAATATCTCCGAAACTGCTTACCGCCGCCCTAGAGGACGCCTTCAAGCTCCTGGAATGGCAAGAACTCGGCATCAATGTCAATGGTGAGTACATCGCTCACCTTCGATTTGCTGACGACATCGTAGTCATGGCAGAATCGCTGGAAGATCTTGGCACAATGCTCGATGGCCTTGACAAAGTTTCTCAACAGGTGGGCCTTAAAATGAGACGAAAATCATGTCGAATGTCCATATGGTGCCCTCCCCAGCATCAGTTGGTAACTCTTGTTTAGAAGTTGTTGAAGAATATGTCTACCTGGGACAAACAGTCCAGTTAGGTAGGTCCAACTTTGAAAAAGAGGTCAGTCGACGAATCCAACTCGGTTGGGCAGCGTTCGGGAAACTGCGCGACGTCTTCTCGTCCAAAATACCTCAGTGCCTCAAGACGAAAGTCTTTGACCAATGTGTGTTGCCAGTGATGACATACGGCACAGAGACGTGGTCGCTCACTGTGGGCCTCACAAGAAAGCTCAAGGTCGCTCAGCGAGCTATGGAGAGGGCTATGCTTGGTGTTTCTCTACGAGATCGAATCAGAAATGAGGAGATCCGTAGACAAACTAAGGTCACCGACAAGCCAAAAGGATTAGCTAGTTGAAGTGGCAGTGGGCGGGGCACATAGTTCGGAGAACTGACGGCCATTGGGGCAGAAAGGTTCTCGAGTGGAGACCACGCATCGGAAAGCGCAGCTAGATGGAAAGACGACTTAGTAAAGGTCGCTGGGAGCCGTTGGGTGCAGGCCGCACAAGATCGGTCGCTCTGGAGATCTGTGGGGGAGGCCTATGTTCAGCAGTGGACGTCCTGCGGCTGAAATGATGATGATGATGATGATGTTCTTTAGTAATCCACGAGGTCTCCGTTTGTAAAATACGAATTGGCCGCTTATGTAATATGAATATGGTATCTACCTCAGCTGGTGAACCCCATAGCAAAATACAGTAAGATATTAAGCAATGAAAGTAAGCGAAGTAGACTAACCTATCAGTGGCAACATCTCTGATATCAGATGATTCCACATCATTACAGCACAGCAATGATATGGAACTGTGAACTTATTTGTTAGTGTTAATATGGAGAGTACCGTTTAACTGAGGATTTGCCGATCAGCCTGCATTTTTGCGAAATTGAATTGATATGATGGAATAAGGTTACCAGATAAGAAAATTCACTAATACCGTAATCTTGTTTCGTGTAAGCATTGTAATTTATAATTATTTGATTCATAACAACCTATTCGTGTTGTCTGTAAATCGTAAATGTATACAGAACAAATGTTTTGTTCCGTTCTAATTATTTTATCATATTTCACGAATCGCAATCATAAACTCATGTGAAGGCATCGAAACATGAAATGTTTGTATAGTTTATTTATTCTCAAAATACTTCAAATGAAACTATCATTATTTTATTTAGTTTATAAAATATTACTACCTCAGGACGTTGTATATATAATGAGATTACGCTCTCAGCTCAAGACACATCCTTTAAAAAAATTACGGCTTTATGATATGCAAAGATGGTAATCTCCAAGGTGCAAGGTGCACCACATATTGGTGGAGGGTATTAGAACTGTATTTATGAGATCTAAACTTAATGCTTCCGGTTAGTTTAACATTGGTATGGTATATAAGTACCTATTCCATGCTGGCTGAGCCAATGTCATCTTCTACTACGGAACTGTAAATTAAGTTATTGATAGTTCTGAAGTTGTATTGTGAATTATTTGTAAAAGTTACATTAAATGTATGACGGTATTTGCTCTTTCAACTAAACCTAAAATAAAGAAATTTTGTTGATAAATTCATCGTGAGTACTATTTATATACAGTTGTTATGTTGATTTATTTACAAGAAAACCGTAACTTGAGTCTAATAGGATCCCATAATATTTTATGTTTCAACAAAGTTGCGGAACTTTATATGACTATAAACCATCAAAATGTAGGTTTGAGACTTTCATTTTAATAAGCTCATTAAGAGAAAGATTAACGACAGCGCTAGTAAGAAAGAAAATAAAAACTATTTTTATAATAATGTACAATATACTGTTATACATATTTTAAATTAACAAATAGTAAATGATTTAATTTACTATTGTAAATATAAGTCGCATGTTGTCGACGGGCTCTACACAGTATTTAACAGTTCACCTATTTTTTAAACTAGCTTTTGCTTCATTCAAACTTCAAAACTTACAACTTTATTCCCATTGTTTTTAAAATGAAACGACTCACGCGCCATCTATTGCAAAATAGTTGAATTAATTCAGAAACATTCGCGGACGTGCGCGCAAAAATTTACCAAAATTTTATTGCAATCACCGTCTTACTTATTATATCACTGATTGCAATCAAATGAATAGTATAGGTACGCTTATGGGGCAAAGAAACAAACATAATTTTTTATATTTACTTATTTTAAACCGTAATGAATTGTAATTTTGTTAAGCAATTCAATCAAACAATATGAGATCAATGGTATAAGATTAATACGACTATATGACACCTTCATCATCTAAAAGTGAAATCTAGGGGTTTGGTCCTTATTATATGTATAGAGAAACAATTGGACCTTATATTTTAACTACAAGTAATGTCAATTTGCTTTAGACTAAAAATTAAAAGCTACAATCACTAAGTCTTTAGTAAATTTAATTCAAACTTCAACAATTTTCCAACCTAAAAGTCACCTATAAGCGGCAGACAAAGTTATCTTCAAAAGTAAACAAGGTTACGTCCTCAACATGGTTAACATGTAAACCGGTGGCGGGTGGTGTAAACGAACTATCCGGATCAATTATGTTCTTCTTTGATCGTTTCCCACTGCAATGTCCAAAAATAACATAAAGGGATTATCTGACTGTTCAGACAATTAACAGAAAATAACTTCACAATATATAGAAGAACTCGCAATAATTTAGGATCAATGAAACAATTGTAGTAGCGTGTACGGACACGGATTCGATCGACGTGAGTTCGAATCCCTACAATGAGCCTGAACTATTGGTGAAGCAAAACATCGTAATGAAACCATAGCATGGTGATAGGTCATTTTCTAATGCCCGCCTGGCTAGCTATCTCACTCAAGTTGGTAATCTTTTCCCAGACACCTATAGTTTTGTACACTTGAGAGTCAGTCCCACACTATGTGTAGAGTGTTATCCATCTTTGGCCATATCAGGTGAGAATGTGGTTAAACGTTAAAACCTATAACAAAACAATAGAATATCTTACTAGGGAGTTTCGAAGGAACTTGGACCGAAGACATAATTAGTGTTCTGCGGATAACCATACAAGAGGCGGATGCTAGAGGATCGCGATGTTTGGCGCCAGACGATTTATGTTATGACTATCACGGAGAGTCATGATCTCCACAAATGGATAAACGATTGAGGCAGTATTAATTATGTATGACACATTATTTGAATCAAAATTAGTTCATAAATACCCTATTTTACAGAGTCTTATTGTCTTAAATGACATAAGATATATTAGATCCTTACATATGAAATTTGCGATTTGTTGAACTGGCCACTTTGATCTGAAATATCTGGCGTTTGGTTAGGAATTTCAATTTTAGGCTTGTGTATTAGTATTTCGAACTTAGTGATTAATTTTTTTTCCTACCATTAGATTTTTCTTTGACATCGTTCTTTTCACAAAATGGAAAACTTAAAATATCGCGTTATTTACGAATATGAGTTGCTGCAGAAACAGCTCCAAAGATTAATAATGTATATGGGGAAGCTACTGTAAAAGAAAGCACCAGTAAAGTAAGGACTTAATAAATATATTATCACAAAAATTAGGAATAACGTTAGATTTCGGCTCTGTAGGAATTGAAACAACTACAAACAAAGTAACATCGGTAAGCTCTTTCAGTGTTTCTCTAAGTCTAATGCATATAAATTTATCATAATAGCTAGGTATCTACCATCAATGGACGATTGTATGTATTTAATCGATTATAAACATGAAGACATGTTATAAATCTGTACTTATCGTTTCTTATTCAATGACAAATTTTGATTTATACACGTTTCTGTTATAAGTTTTAAATTTACAGTTGCCAGTAATAAATGAACTTTTATTTAGTTACAGATTTTATTTTTTATTATTAGTCAGCGGTACTGTAAATCGACCGAGCTTAGTGTGACCGCGATCCGTTATGGTAACTTTTACGATCGAAACCGGGCTTAGAAAGTTGTAAAATATTATCGTGTAATGACGTTACGATGGGGATAAAGGAATTATAAAGTACAATGTACGTAGCATACTATGTATTATGTAATGATATTAATAAATTTTAGAAACGGTTACGTAAACAAAACGTTTAAATACGCTTGGTATGGCCAGCATCAACTATGGTAACTTTTAAAAATAAAAGTGGTTTTAGAAAAAAAGATTGCCTTCTAATGACGGGACTCTGCGGCTTATTATAAAACGAATTATGGATAAACGAGAAGTCGTTATTATAAATTAGTCATTATACATTTATCTTTTAAATTGTGATGACTGATGAGTTACTCATTGGTCCATTACTTTAATGCTTGGAACGTATTATGTAAGATTTGATTGTGTGTATAAACGAGATAATATTATGCTTATCCTTTGCAGTTTATAAGAGTTACCGGATTCTGTTCATCATCGTTATCATTTCTGCTGTACAAAGGCCTACCTCAAATATCGCCACAACGACCGATCTTGTGATGACCGCATCTAGCGCCTCGCAACCTTTACCAGGTCGTCGGTCCACCTTGTAGCGGGTCTGCCCACGATGCGTTCCGATATACGTCCACCACACGAGAAATCTTTACACCATCAGCCATTCGCTCTACGCACTACGTGCCCAGCCCACTGCCAGTCAAGTCTAGCTATTCTTAGGTCTACGTCCGATGATATATTGAGTAAAAAGGTGGCTATGGGTAACTTTGGTTCTTCTGTGGATCTCCTCATTTCTGATTCGATCACACAGAGAAACTCCGAGTTGCCGAGTTGTGTTAAGTTGTTTAAAATAAATTATTTAACTGTATTAATAAAGTTCAACAAAAATCATGAATAACGTCAACATAATTGTAGTGCTATTATTAGTTAATTTTTGGTAAAAAAAAAAAAAAAAAAAAAAAAAAAAAAAAAAAAAAAAAAAAAAAAAAAAAAAAAAAAAAAAAACAATTTAAAGATTGACCGTTGTGAACTAGTGAGTAAGGTATGTTGTCATATTATTCATTGTGATGTCAATTCTTAACTCTTTATCTTCATTAAATTAATGGTTAAAAACAATGTTACTTTTTGAACATGTGAGTATTGGTTAAATAAACAAGATTCCATCAAGGTTTAAAAATCCTGTTTACGAATCACTACTGTACTTTGAAACATTTATGTATTACGTCTGCAAGTATAAATAAACTGCACATGACCTTATCGGTTACATAAAATATCGCGTTCTGATTTCAAGTTACAACTTACTTGAAAATAATTATTATTTACACATAACATTACGCGATAAGTAAGACTGATAACAGTTAGGAAAATAAGTTATTTCTTTAAAAACAGAGTTCACGGGGTTCCATCTGTGTGTAGTAAAGAATAATTTCGCAATTGGTTTGGTTAAGATAAGCAAGCTAGAATATGGAGATATTTATCAATATGCAACAGATTTGCTTATTAGTATAAGTTCATTATCTTTCTCCCATATCTTCTAATTCTTACTTCATATCTCACAACATGTTTTCTTCTTCTACGCTTCTCTGTCAAATCAGTATTCACACCTGTTATTATTATTATAAACATGATATCATTCCTCACATAATAATACAACATAATAGTTTTGAATAAAAACATTCGTATTACCTATAAAATTTAATTTACTTAAAAAACTACATTGAATATACAACTACAATACATTTTCATTTGATTTTATAAGGTTTTTACTAAAACGTAATATATATTTAACGCGATGTATTCTGAATACTGGTAATTTTCCTTTCCTTAGATACCAACACAGAATACAAGTTTATGTAAGAGTGAGGTATATAGGTAACGTTAGCGCCAGGATTCGCGTCGCGGCCCGCCGGTGGAACCGGTCGCGTACGGAGAATGTGGCGATCCAGTTCGTCCAGCCAAACCGACTTGGCCTTTCTTTAATTCCTAACAAAATAGAGGCAGTTCAAATATTGAATTCTTAATTTGTTTCATTTATTTAACATTGATTCGAACATCGTGCGTGTCAATCAATATAATCTTATGACGTGAACCGTTGTATTAATTCACAATACAATATTAAATTTTGCCTTCGGGCGAGCGTTGACCGCTTAGAAGTGTCTGGAGAAAGTTTTCGATTAATGTAATATTTGTATACGTTCATATCTTCGGGTACCATGTATTTTATACATCATTTAAATTCCTGTGCTAGTTTTTCTATGCGTTCGGAATTAAATTTGGCTTGGAAATTACATGATATTATATTTACAACGAGGATAAAGAATAAAGTCTAGAAGAAATAACGGAACAGTTGTGATGTTTAATCTTGTATTTATGAATATATTTGTAGTAAAAATAACACAGGTATCTTTTCGCAGAACGAAATTAAAAATTCGTACTGAACGTTTTCATATTATTTTATTAATAAGTAACAATGTAGTACATATTATACTTCTAGAATATAGATATATGTAGGTAATATGTGTCGTGTAAAAAACACATATCTAGGTAAACCTGGAAAGTAAAACTTTATAGAAATATGAAATTTTATCCAAATCGTTAGAGCCCTATACTTATAATATGTATACAAAGACTGGTTACTTCATAGTATAAGATAACATAATTAATGATTTTACAAACATAAATACATATTTCTAAAGAGATTTCATTTGTAACTCTATTTAGTTTGAGCATTTTAGGCAATGTGCCTAAACATATTTAATTATGCACCGTCAATAAACATCGGTATTAAGTAGTAATTAAAACAAAATTTATTTCAAACCGAGGTGTTAGAAACTAGTAATTAAGACATTCTAAATAGCATAGTGCCAGCTAACATCGGTATTGATCACCCCACAGGGAATTCCAGGCTATTTTAGGGAATATACGATTAGCAAAGCCGAGTATAGTGATGCGTCGATGAATCATCCCGTTTTATTTTATTTTATGGAAATAAGCACATTGCATAGTTGCATACAGCAACTATTAAATTTCACGCTACACTGATTTATCCTTCTACTTAATTTATGCGTGTGAGGGAGACGACAATAGTTTCGCGACTACATTTGCGAATCTAATCAAATGCATCATCAGACAGATAAAGACCAACATAATCGAATTTTTTTTCTGTGATAATCAAATTACAAATTAAACTATAATGTTGTTAGTAAATTTGATACACTTAGCTAAAGCTAATTTAAAAAAAAATGTCTATGCGACCACTACTGTGTAAAGCTGTAAGATTATGCTGATTTAACAACAACCATAATAACAACATAATATATTATAACATGTTTTTAGGTCCCATGTAATAGGGGGCGAGCCTATTGCCATTAATCGGGCTCAAAGAAAAACCCAATAACAATTTACTCGACCTGGGAATCGAATCCAGGAACTCGATCATAGCAGTCGCGCTTACGACCACTAGGCTAATGAGGTAGTTAGTTTATTATTATCAATAATAAGTATGCATATAAAAAAAGATGATTCGTGTTTGAAGTAATAATAGCTCAGTAGTAGCGTGTACGGACATCAAGTCGATCGACGTGAGTTCGAATCCAATGAGCCTGAGTTTTAGGTGAAAATAAAACATCGTGATGAAACCATAGCATGGTGGTAGAGCTTTTTCTAATACCCTTCTTGCTCGCTACCATTCTCAAAATGAAAATCTGCCGTCATGCATCTACAAGAGTATTCCGGCAGCTGAACATGAGGCCGAGGTTCCCCATTAAGATCAAGTGAGATTGTGGTCATAACGCAAAACCTACAAACGAAAAAATAAAGTAATAAACAAGGCGTAAATAAGTAAAAATAAATTAAGAAGCGTAGAGTGTTGATAATTCCGAACGAAATTTTTAGAAGGATCAATGAAAGATGCCGCCAATACAATCTTCTTTCTCTGAAATACAATCTAGTAATATAAACACCATACAAGATGAAATTACAATTTCACTGTCTTGTTTTCTTAAAATTTAAATATGTAAATGTATATACAACTCACTTAAATATGTATTCTATCTATTAATTTCAATAAAATAATGTACATATAAATAAACAATAATTATAAGTAATTCGTGTTACATATTCATGGAGCCCATGCGAATTAAGTCGCGGACAAAGCCAGTTCTCAAATAAGCTGAGATGTAAGAGCAAAAAAGATGACCAAGACGTGACCGTTCTTATGTTTCAAGGATAAAAGGACCATGCATCCGCTACACAATTCGATAAGCGTTTCAACTTAAAGCTGTAGGAGGGACGCAGTCTACGTATGTATATATGTATGTATGGTTACTTATATATGCATTTTATGATAGCTATGTATAGAATTATTTTAGTTAGACTTTTGTCTTATTATTCTAAGATACTAAGGCTACATTGGAGAAACCTAATAACGATTAAAAGGCAGTTGTGAGTGGGAAGAAGTACTTTGCAAATCGCTGACAGTCGACAGGCATCTTTGTATAAGTTAAGGTAAGTTTGAATCTTGTAATTGAAAATTATTAATCATTATCAATGATTATTAATAATACTAACAATTATTTTTAATAATTTTTACCGAAATCTATGCTAATATTATAAAGCTGAAGAGTTAGTTTGTTTGTTTGGTTGAACACACTAATCTCAGGAACTACTGGTTCGAATGGAAAAATATTTTAGTGTTGGATAGCCCATTCATCTAGGAAGGCTATAGGCTATATAAAATCACGCTACTATCAATAGGAGCGGAGCATTAATGAAAAATGTTGCAAAAACGGGGAAAAATTATACCTTTTGAGAGCTTCCATTATGCAATGCAGACGAAGTTGCGCAGGTCAGCTAGTGTAATATAAAGGTGAATAATTATTTACTTTAATCGTTTATTATTAATAAGTACACCTTACTCTTGGTCAATGTAGTTGAAATCATAATAAAATATTAAAATTATACCACAGTATTTAACTAAAACATAATTATGTGCTAAATAAATGCTTGGTATTCGTTAAATCAAAAAGGATTTAATATTCTTGGTACCTTGTGCTGCCGCGGCCGTCTCCCGATGTTTTGTCACAAGTCAAACATAAACTTTATAACGCATGGTGAATTCGCATAATGGTGAACGGCATTACACTATTGAACACACCGTAGTGTTTTAGTTTTTAGTTGACTCAGTGTTGAAATGGTACATACTTCAAGTAGAAATATAGATGAGCTTTCAAATTCAATAGGTAAGATAAATTTATACGTTACTTATCTTATATTACTTTTAAATATTAAAATTCGTTTGCTATCTAATTAGATTTTTAAGAGCAATGAGACTTCATCATCATTTTGTCATTTTTTGAAAGACTTTCATTGCTAGTAGTGCTGGTCATAGCCGAACATAGTGACCGGTCTTGCGCTGCGTGCATACAGCGACATCCCGCAATCTTCATCAAGTAAGGTAAGATAAATATAGAAGGTAATTTCTGGAAGTGCTGATCCGATTCTAAAATTGTTTTCACTAATATAAGGCTAAAATATTCAAGAGTGCTATAGATTAATTTTATAACTCTGAATTAATTTTATATCGAAATTAACGCCCGGGTGCTTAGTGGTGACCATATAATTTGTTGATAAGATTGGATTCTTAAATGTTTTAGGTTCAGGTTATGCAAACTTTAGTAGTAAAAAGTAAACCGTTAATCAACATCGAATAATCGCCAAAACCGTCTCATGTAAATAATGGTCGCCCACATGGGATGCAGAATTACAAAACTTAAATTATATTAACAATATTTAGAGGTAAACACGGATAACACACCCGGAATTGATAATAATATTTATATTTATGTCACTGATATAAGAATCTTCGATTGATACGTAGGTAGGTAGGTACCTGCTTCAGATTACAAACTTTGGTAAAAGTTATATCAGATATTTATCTATAATCAAGCGAAAACTCTATTGGAGTAGGTAGACCGGATTGATAATTCTTAAAAATTTGTTTAGATTTTTGGTATGTTCAATGAAAATAAACTACATCAATAGGGCTAGCATATTTACTTGGTAAGAAATAGTACAATTCAAAGTAACGTATCGTGAAAACCAACAGTCTAAATTGATATGTGTTATCTCGTTGTACAAAAATAGTGGCGAATGAGGCGCCACAGATTCTTCCACATATAATGTCATACCTTCTTGCACCGCATTGATTCCGTGTATTATTATGATTCCTTACCTCGAAAAGAAAAAAGGAACTTGTCCGTCTTTCTGTTTTACTTTTTATTCGATCCCTACAAGTCTGTCAAGATCAGCTCCTTTTTTAATTTCCACACAAATTATACTCATATAAAAAATTTTGCAACAATAAGAAATGATTCTTGAATTGCAATGAGATACGTAATCATAAATTTATCGCATCACACAATGATAGTGAACTTACTTGAATTGAATGTGTGGTTTGCTGTAGATACTGATAAGTTAATCTTAAGTATGATCGAATTTACGTTGAGTATAAAACACTAGAACAAAAGCAATGACTAAAGTCTCCTTATGACATCGGGTCCTTCAAGTGTAGCGTGAAGAAATATTTATGCCGGCTAGCATGACAACAGTGACCGCCGATGGATTTCGATCACTCGGTGGTAGCCGTTGTGTTTGTTTTGTACTGTGCTTACAATCAGGGACGGTACCGTCAATGTGCCGAGCTACTATTTAAAACAGTAAGAAATTGTATTTCTTTTATTATTTGATATATACAAATTAATATCCACGAAAGGATTTCAATTTAATTCACGAATTTAAGATAACATAATTATTGCAGTGATTCTTTTTTTAATAGTAGCACTTACCGCACAAGTGACGGTTCTGTGCCTGCTCGTAAACAAAGTACAATTCAAAAACAGTGACGATCACCGAGAGATCAACTATTTAGTGCCAGTAGCTACTGTCATTCTGGCTTGCGTTAGTAGAAACAATATTTATGCACCGGCTTATCGGGCAATTCGCAGTGCGCAATGCGACGCGCAAATAGGGTTACCATTTTAAAATGTAGGAATGCCTGTTTAAGGTGATAAAAATGCCTGATTTTTCAGAAATATGCCTGTTTAAGGTAAACGCAGTAATGAAAAGAAATCATCTCTCATCTCATTTATGTACCTACCTACATCCAGTGCTTAACAATAACGATTAGGTATTAACAAATTTAGATTGGTATTTTTTTGATGACATATTTTTCTAATGTATAATAATGTGTTTATAATGTATGTATGAAGTAGTTTTAAAATTTCCGCGTGTCATCAGTATGGCCTTAACTGACTCAATCGTCAATTTATTTATTTCGTTGATGAGAGAAAATATACGTTCTACATCGGTAGGTAACTATTATGTGTCAAAATAGAAAACCCAAACTGACAGATTTTTACAAATTCTATAATGTCACCTTTAATGCTTCGACTTTTATGGAAACTCCACCATTGAGTACTTAAACATTCAGAAAAACTAATATCTTTTAAGCTTCTACAATCTTTTTTTAAGACTTCGTACTCGTCAAACAGTTTCGAGTCAACAACAGTGATGTCCAGTTGCGTAGCCTTTTATTTCCTTTTTTAAAATCATCCACCGAAATGGAGCGAGGAGGTCGTGAACGCGCGATTACCTAGGATAGCGCACGAAATTTAAAAATCCCTGTCATATTGTAACCCTACGCACATAAGCGAATCACTATGTAGGCTTTTTATCATACGCATGGTAGTCGCTTACACCCCTCTTACCCCACCTACCAATTGTTACAGAATACGAAATTTTACTATAAAATTGTTTAGCTGTATTGTAAACTTGATTTATGAAACTAAGGACGTGTGATTTCAGTATATTGAAGATTTTTCCATTTTGCAAGCGAAATGAATTAGATGAATGAACGACAAAATAAAACGGTATGTAATAATACTGTTAAAGACGATTACTCACTCGTATGACCATTAATGAGCTTTAGTCATACAATATGCAGTCATACAAATAATCCAGACCGGATGACGTGAATCTTGCGAAAATAATCTCGAGCCGAGAGGACTGTATTTATAAACAACATTCAAAAGTGTGAAGTAATCGGTGGCAATGGAAGAGAACCATTCAAAATTCTGGTGGGTTATAAAAGAGTACAACAGACGGTGGTTTGGTAAACAATTTTTATGGGTTTCTTCTTTCATCGTGTAAGGAAGGGCTCCTTGTAATCACCTTGACAAAGGATAAGGATAAACTGTAAACATTCGTATTTTTTTATTTCCTGTTATCGTTATATCCTTTAAAAGATAATCACTTTCAACTACTACATACAATGTAATTTTACCATTTGATCTACCTATATTGTCTTACTAGCTGTGCCTCACGGTTTTACCCGTGTTACTTTTATCCGACAAACCCGCCGCCAACGCACCCATGTAGTCTATCTTATTTGTTCTTCTTGCAAGTAAAAAATATTTTAATTTTTCATTATCTCCTAAACTATGTGTCCAAATAGCATATACTCTAAAGAGCAAAATTTAACTTCATAAAATTGATTTGAATATGATGAAGTAACTTTTGTTCGTAAGGATTAATAAGCCATGTCTAACAATAATGCTTATAATTCACTTTTTAATTTTCAAAAAATCTTTGTCACAGAATACTTTTTTGTGGCTTATGTATGAGAGATAGGCATATGTTATCGCCGACTTTTTTCTAGATATACTAAGGAACAATAATATTATTATAGAATATTATATTTTCGTATCATTAACGATTACACCAGCGCACGCAGATAAAGCAGTTCGGAAGGGCATCGACTCCCGACTTACGTAACAAAAATCAATATTTAAGGCTATCTGACAGTTGTAGTTTAATCTTAATAATATTTCTCGAGAGTCTGACTATCATATACAAAAATCATTTTTCGAATCCGACTGGTAGTTCCAGAGATTAGTGTGTTTAAACAAACAAAAAAACTTGTCGCCTCATTATATTATAGTACCTATAGATAGACACTCAAGAGATTGTTTTCCTGTTTGTTTATTTGTTTGTACTTTATCTCTTGAACTATCAGATAAATTAGAAAAAATCGTTTTGTACTTTTAGTCCATTTATTGAGGAAGGTTATAGATTATACGACTTCATGTTATTATGACTTTTATGGTGCGGAGTAGTTACCATGAACATTAAAAAATCTCAAAAACTATAGACAAGCACGGGAAGTGAAAACAATGATAGGCAACGCACCCGTTGGCGGCGACAATATGAAGAATTAGTGGCATAAATTTACGGGTAAAACAGTGGGGCTCAACAAGTGATGAATAAAATCTAGTCCTTTTAAAGGCCGTAAAACACCGGATAACAGACTACTTATTCTAAAATATGTATTCCGCCTTCAAAACGGGTTTGTCGTTTGCAATTTGCAAAAAACTATTTATTTTTATACTTTGGTTGGAATCTACCGACGTGCGGTTCTGAATATACCGAACGAATATCGAAGTAGTTTTGACAAAATGTATCAAACCAATAAATAAGGCTTTGCAGAAATTTAATATTGAAATTAAATAAAACCGCGGCCGTCATTACCTGTAACTATTGAAGCTTTTATGGTTTCGCTCAATGATAGAAAATATCTAACGGTTGGTCGCAACGGGTAAAGATAATGGTGAAATGTGTTTAACCGTTTTGTTTCTCTTCTTAACACAATCATTGCGGACAGTTGAAAATCTATAGCTACTTTTGACGAGATCTTGATCTATATTTATATATTTGAATCTATAAGTATTATGTAATTTTGGTGGCATTTTACGTCATGTAGTTTATTTATTTATAATTTTGCGCAAGTGGATTATAAGTAATAACTAGGAACATCATTTTAAGTTGCCACAAAAACTCCCTAGACAATTTTAACAAAGAAGTCACCATCTTTTTAGTGCTAGCTATGTTGGAAGATTACAAGAAAAAATAGAAAAATATTCTATTTACGTGACTTAAAAATTAATATTATTAAGCACAATTGTTAATAATTAAAAAGAAAAAGAAGCTTCGTATAATTTTCCGATGATAATAATGCTACGTTTTTGTAGAATAATTATTATATAACTGAGGATCTGAGCAATCTTTATGAAGGTGGTCAAATAACTGTTACGAAAGCTATTCCTACGACACAACAAATGAGCTCACCTCAGCGTGGGACGATAGAAACCAACACAACTATAATCTATTTTAAATTGGTGGAAGGTCAGTGTGCTATGACTAATTACTCTTGTTGCACAAAATTAGATTAACGTTTCTTTAGCAGGGCGGTAGGACACGACAATTGTGTCCGATTGGATCACGTGGTCGTGATGGATTAGAAAAGCTTTAGGGCCAGATGGCCTGTTAATTAAGGAAGTTTTTAAAAGCAGGCAGATGGACGTGGCTGGTTTTATCCCTTATGAAGCGGTTGCAGGAAGAGGTGATCCCAGATGAATAGTGCAGTAACACATTAGTGCTAATTTTTAAGAATAAGGATGATTTACATCTACGAAGAAATAAAGGTCATTTTATGTCACGTTACATGGTATGAAGTTTTGGGAGAGGATTATAACAAAATGAATAAGAGAGGAAAGTGAACTGAACCAGAACCAACTTGGGTTTATGCCAGGAACATACACCAGTGTAACACCCGCTATTGATCATAGGTACGTTGAGATGTGTTCTGGGATTAGAGGGTGTATATCTAGTAATCAAGCGGAATGTTGGGGATTGTACCGGATTAGATCTCAACCACCATGTATCGTGACTCTCTTTTGGTTTATCACGTTTCGGGATCAGCCGGTGTATCAGCCATGAGAGGCTTGCAGACAACAATTTGCAATTTGCTTGCTTAAAACAGCTTCGACCGACGATAGGCTGTCGATCTCTTAAAGCCGTTTTCAGTAACGTATCTGAGATCACTACCCCCGATTAATACATATCTGTATTAATTAATAATTATCTTTGACTTAAAGAGGTATCGGATTCCCTGTTATCTATCCAATCTATAAAATATGGATAATTATGTAGATAAAAATACTATCCATGAATAGGTTATTGAAACGAAAGTAAGGCCAAAAGGAATGATTTAGTAACTGAAACAACGGATAGATATGTTATTAAAAACGGCCGTTAGAGGTCACCGATCTCTTGTTGGTCACTGTTGTTTTTGAACTGTACTGTGTTTACATAAACTTCATTCATTAAAATCAAAATTCAATCACCTTATTCGCCAGATATGGCTCCAGCCGACTTCTTTCTTTCACCTAAACTCAAATTAACACTTCGTGGCACCCGTTTTCATTCAGTAGAAGACATAAAGGAAAATTCGCAACGAGAACTAAACTCAATTCCGGAAAAAGCGTTTAAAAAATGTTTTGATGATTGGATTATTCGTTGGCGTATCGTTTCTGAAAGAGCATACTTTAAAGACGATAAAATAAATTTGGATGAATAACTAATATTTCGTGTATTATTGATCTTTTCCCGGTACTTTTTTGACAGAGTAGTGGGTAACTACAGTGACGTCATTTAAAAAAGATCTTGTCATAGTAAAACTATATAAACATTGGCTAATAACAGGAAATATGAAGCAATGATGGCTTAGTTGGCATCGTGTACGGACTCAGCGTCGATCGACGTGAGTTCGAATCCCCGCAATGAGCCTGAGCTTTTGGTGAAGGAAAGCATCGTGGTGAAACCATAGCATGGTTAACGATAATGTTAATTTATTTAGTAACTGTTAAACTAGTAAGAAAATATATTTGTTTAGTCATTGTAGCAGGAGAAAGTTGTTTTGTTGAGAAATTGTTACTTAAATAAAATTATAGTGATCAGATTAAATGGGCGATTACTTTTTTTTAAATTCCATGTTAGGTCAATACGTATAAAAACGTGTAACTAAAGACTTACATATAAACATAGTATTCGTTTCGACATTTGAAAACTGCTCGGGTAATGTAAGTAAGACACAATTTTATCGATATTAAATTCTTTTACCTTAAACAGTTTTACGATTAGACATACCTCTATGAGCCATAAAATAACTGAAACGAAATCGAATTACTGCGTAAAGTACGTTCATATTTAAAAATGTTTTATTAAATATGTTTTAGGCATAAGGTTTAATAGAAAATGCATCATCAAATAATTATGTAAATTTCGGATTTTATTACGGTCGTGAGTCGCTAGTAATTTTAAACGGATTCCTTCTGAAACATAAATTAAAATGGATTGGATTACAGGTTGAGGATATTATCAGATTGCAAACAATAAATTTTCTTCTGTTATCATAATTATGATAGCGCTGGTAGGGATTTGTTCGGCCTTTACAGTTTTACCTATGTTTTAACATTTTTTATAAAATTGAAATATAGGTACGCTTGTTAAATAAAGCTAGCATTTACCAATTCGTTTACGATAACGGTTAAATAGTTAGTTATGTAAAACTGAGAATCGAAATTCCTTTAATTGTAGATAAGCTCGTTCTATTTAATAGTCGACGAAGGATCACTATTAACCCGGGCTGAATACACACGGGAACATCCCGTCACAGTGACTCATTTTGGCGTCTGGAGTACATTAGTCAGGTTACTTCATATCAAGTACCTAACAGGTTTTGCTGTGGTATTGTAACACAGCATAGCGACGTCGAGTCGTCGACGCGAAGTTTGCTTTGGCGTTCTCAACTTTTTTGCGTCTGAAGTTGTAAGTATAAAGAATTGAGTAAGCGCTTATTTAGAACTAGCTGTGCCCGTGGCTTCGCTCACGTGGACTACAGAATGTCCGCGCGAATCTTGCCCCCCGCTCCTGGCTATTTTAAACACAAAAATGCTTTTTGTGGGTGTTCCTTAGAAGATAGATGTATACTCTTCCGGACTTTTTGTAGGTCTTTTTAATGACTATGATTATGTGGTACATTAATTTGCTATATCTATTATGGTTTACTCAGCATAAGCCATTTAAGTGCCAGAATCGATTCACCATGACCAGATTTTTTTAATTTAAGCGGAACCCTAATTCGTTTTCTAAAATAAAAGTAGACTAAGTAACTCCTTATATCTTCAGCTATCTACCAGTGAAAGTCTCGTCAAAATCAGTTCAACCGTTTCGGAGATTACCCGGAACAAACAGACAGAGAGACAAAAATTTTAATAATGGGCTTCTTGTTATAGGTATCGTATATACTTTCATATGCATTTAGTAAAAAGCTGTTATTTTGACATTACAAACAGACACTTCAATTTTATTAATTAAATGTATGTATGTATAGACAACAATGAATAAATATGGCGTAGTTTATGAAAGATTACAAAAAGAAACACGATGTTCATTGTCGCTAACGTAATTAAATTCTAACGATTAGTTATTTACTATGTTCATAGTAAAACAAGGCCTTATATTATAGGTCAAAAGCTTCATTCAATAATCTGTGGTTTTGCCTAATGCCTATATTGGGCGATGTGTACCCGCACTTGGTGAATTCAAGGAAACTGCGACATATGGTATGATATGCGTCATTAAGACGTGCCTTGTAGCCTGTAGGCTTACAAAGTTTTAAATTCATACTTTTTTGTACGTACATGTTGAAAGTAAATATTTTATTTCGCCGATTATATTCAAATCTAAGGTTAGTACTATTTATGACAACTATTATTGCTGGCAAGGATTTTTATTTAGAAAAGGTATATTTTTTAACTAGGTAATTAAAATATCAAAACGACAATTATGATTTTTATCATAGAGTTATATAATTCTATGATTTTTATATTTTTTATAATATAAGGTTTAACAAAAAGCTTATTTTAAAATTTTTGTCTGTCTGTCGGTTTGTTCCGGGTAATCTCCGAAATGGTTGGACCGATTTTGACGGGACTTTCACTGATAGATAGCTGAAGATATAGGGAGTGACTTAGGCTACTTTTATTTTAGAAAAAGATTTAGGGTTCCGCAAACATAAAAAAAAACCTACAAAAAAGTCCGGGAGAGTATACATCTATTTTCTAAGGAACACCCATAATAAGCATTTTAGTCTTTAAAATAGCCGGGAGCAGGGGAGAAAGTTACGCGCGGGCATCCTGTAGTCCACGTGAGTGAAGCCACGGGCACCGCTAGTATAATATATGATATAATTTTAAATTGTATCTTAATTAAAGTTTTCTTATTTACTTACTTTCTCGTATTTTAAATAATAAGTTCAATCTTAAGTAATCTAATCTTAATATTAGGTCGGGGAAAAAGTGTTTTCGCATAACGTAGCTAAGTTGTTATAAAATTTCTTTGACTATACCATTTGTATCTGGCTGGTTTTAGTAACATTAAAAAGGATAAATAAAAAGTAAAAAACTTATTTCCCGTATTTTTCATTTGTTTTTCTTTCTGTAAGAATGAGTGAATCTAATGAAGAAATTCGATACATTTTAAAATATTATTAGAAAAAAGGCAAAAATGCAACTGAAGCAGCGAAAAAAATTTGTGATGTATATGGACCTAATGCAGTGTCAGTAACAGTAGCACAAAGTTGATTCAAACGTTTTCAGTCAGGAAATTTTTATGTTAAAAATGCACCTCGCTCTGGTCGCCTTGTTACGAATAAAATTGACGCCATTTTTGAAAAAGTGGAGCAAGATCGGAATATCAGTAGTTATGATGTAGTTGAAGAACTGGAAATTGACCACAAAACAGTTTTAACCCATTTGAAGCAAGCTGGCTATAACAAAAAGCTCGATATTTGGGTGCCACACGAGCTCACTGAAAGAAACCTAATGTACCGTGTACTCATTTGCGATTTATATTGAGACATAATGAAACCGAGCCGTTTTTTAAGAGATTGATAACTGGCGATGAAAAGTGGATCACGTACGATAAGAACGTGCGGAAAAGGTCGTGGTCTAAGGTCGGCCAGACTTCACAAACTGTGGCTAAACTGGGGCTAACTCGAAATAAGGTGATGCTGTGTGTATGGTGGGACTGGAAGGGCATTGTTCAATATGAGCTTTTACCGCCAGACAAAACCATCGGTTCGGATCCCTACTGCCAGCAACTGATGAGATTAAAGGAAGCAGTTGAGAGAAAGCGGCCGGAATTGATCAACAGGAAGGGTGTGGTCTTTCATCACGATAACGCTAGACCACACACATCTTTAGCCACTCAGAAAAAATTAAGAGAGTTTGGCTGGGAGGTGGAAGTCCTGACCTTGCACCTGCAGATTTTCACCTGTTTCGGTCTCTTCAGAATTTTTTAGGTTCTGTAAGGTTAACATCAAGAGAGGACTGCTAAAACTATTTGTTGCGTTTTTTTTTATCAGAAGTCCCAAAGTTTCTACAGCAACGGGATCATATCTCTACCTGCCAACAAAGTCATCGATCAAAACGGCACATATATACTGTAAATAAATCTAAATAAACTTTGAAAAAAAATGTCTTGAATTTTCATATAAAAATGCGAAGAAATATTTAAAAAATCATTAATAAATTTATTCGATTTCAAAATAAGTATCTACCTACTTACTTATGTACCTTATGGTTTGTTTGGAGCTACAGGGTCATATTAATTATTTGTATTTGTTCATATTTATGCATGGGTACATTAAATAATCAATATTTATCATATTATGTCATAGGTACCAACGCTACGAGGGACAAATAAAGTGAGGACAAATTAATTGACAGCCGTTATTACTATATGAACTGTGTGGTACGGATTGAATTGACACAAATAAAGTTCGAGGTTATGAATAGGGTTAACTCCGCTATCGGAATATGTATACGGTAAGAGTCATCTATAAAAGTGTATGTTGTAATAATTGTGTTTATTTTGTTATGTTGATATTTTGTTGTTTATCATTATATTAATACGTGAAGCAAAAACTTTGTACCCCTTTTTAAGCGCATTGCGTACACGGAAGACTGTGAGATTTGGCATGGTTAAAGTTTGTATGGAGGAGAGCAGAAAGCTAAAATTTGTCTATAATAACCGTTACTAATATATTAAATTAAATTAATTAATACTGCGAATCCTAACCCGACTAGTGCTATTGAACTTACCTTCTAAAATATTGACATTGACACTCAATGAAAAGTGACAACCAAGTTATAAATAACATTCATAACATACTGCAAATGTCAAACAGAAAATAGTCTGTAATTAAAAAGTCGCTGGTCGAATTTCGAACATTGGACGATCGCTAATATTAATAAATCGGTAGATCTGTCTGTACATGTAAATATTTCATAGGGATATATTATATCACGAATATGACTTAAAATAAAATAAAATCTGTCGCTGTCTAACTCAAAGAGGGCTTAAACATTTTTTATAAAATTTAATAGGTACACGGCAACCATATACCATTCTTCAGTTGATAAGCTACACAAATTGTCCTTAATATATGTTAAAATTACTGTGTAATAAATGCATGCGAGGTCGCTGGGCACCGATAATAGATAAATAATTCATATTAATGATTTCGAGCTTCGGTTTTTCGTGTTTGGCAAAACGTTTGCTCATCTTAGAATGATAAGAAACTCAGATATTTGACAATTACGGGATCAGATACATACCTATTGCAGAAGTAGGTACCTATATAATATTAAAAAAACTTATATTTATATCGAGTATACGTCGTGACTCGTGTGGTCGATGCGTAGGTATTCATGATTATAAAGTTTTGCAACTCTTACTGTATGTTTATGTAATCATATTTTTTCGGTTAAATCCAGTTTTTTAACTATAAGTCTTTATTTAGTACAATCTATATAAAAATAGATTTTTAATTATTCCCAACCGATTCCATTCCCAACTCAAAAATCATGAAATATGACTGAAAAATAAATTACGAGGCGCCAATAAATTAGGGATTGCGTAATAAACACGTGCGGAGCCGCGGGGATAGCTAGTTTTACTAAATAAATATTTTATTTAGGAACGTGATTATTTAAACTGTAATAAATTAGTAAATTTTCTCTTATTGTAATTGAGCCATTTAAATGTAATATTTATTATGTAATTAAATAAAGTAGTTTGGCACAGGCCATTTATATTGTGATGTAATCCAACGTCTATTCATTAGCAAGTGATCAACAAAAGCATTGTATTTAGATTCACAATGAAAGCTATGGTCGTTGCACCTGATTTACTCGACCGTATAATTGGGTTGAATTAAGGCTTTGTTACCGTTTTACGGTTGCACTTTGCGTTAAATCTTCTTTCTCTTTGTTTATTGATGGGGTGAAATTCGAAAGTGGGTTTAATTTTGTCTATAATTTCTGTATTTAAGATTTTTTGAACATAATTAAGTGAACACTTTTTCACACACAGCCATTTCATTAATTTTTTTTCGATCTGACTTATACTATTAGGTAGTCATAAGGGCCTTGAAGCCTCAGATGACTTTTACAACTTCACCGGGTTTGGGGGCGAGCCGCGAACCATTTCATTCCGCGAACTTTTTTTTAAACTGATTATTCTGTTAGCCTTAAGGGCTCTGGAGCCATTGGAGGCTTTGACAGCTTCACCGTGCTTGGAAATTCCAAACTAAGCAAACATATACATATAATATATGAATCATCGTCTCGATAAAATAAATATGTAATGTGAATATAAGATCAATCATAACACAAGTGACCATTAGTTACTTCTTTATTTCATTGTTATGCTCATCACACAAAATTCAGTCACATGCGGGGATCGAACCGGCGAACTGTCAGCTCAATAGTATAGCTAAACACTACTACGCCCTGAGTATTGTTAAAAAAAAAAGTGATGCGTTCGACTGCACAATAATAAATTAATAATAGATCGGACACCGTACTTTCATTTTGCATTGTCTAATCTTTGCTTCTTTCTAATAATTACCTAACGTATTGTACTATTTTAATCATTACAAATTACCTAAAATTTGTATACGGGATAGCTTAATGTAATAATTTTTCTACTTTTTTTGGCAGATGGAGCGGGGGAACATTATAAATCTTACGTGTGATGAAGCTTTTCAACTTAATGAGAATGTTTAAATCAATAACAAAATTTTTATCATGGTATACTGAATTTTATTTGATATTTCTTATTAAAAATAAATAAGTGTTCCGAAAATTGACTTTGCACTAGGTACATAAAATAAAAATATTTCTTTTATATCCTTGTCATTGATTTTAATAGGTAACGTGCGAGTCGTTTCATTTCGAAGACAACCGGAATTAAGTCACGGGCAAAAACTCGTTTAATACATAATGCGTAACTACCTAAAAAGTTACTCATTTTTATGTACGCATTTATAATAAATTAACCTATTTGCATGTAAGTCACATGGGATGTAGGTATGTATCATAATATGTATCCCGTATGTAGCTTTTTGTTCCTTTGACGTAAAGTCAGTAGCAGTGACGTAAAAGGACGCCTGGGAATTCAAAGTACGTTACTTTTAGCATTACGTAAATTAAACACGAATGTTATGGTTTTTGTAAAGTTTATTTTAACGGCTGCCTCTTTCAAAGCCTTACGGAGGGAAATGTAGATGAAAATGGAGTCATATTTTTATGTTTGTGCTATATTCCCTACATTTTTCAACTTGCATATAATACACAATTAATTATAAAATTTGCAATATAATAACTTACTTAGGTACTCATTTATAATAAACTTCGATTCGCTTAAAAATAAATAAGAAAGTATTATAAGTAATTGTTTACCTATATTTGTTTATTTATTTATGTGATATTTATCACATAGTGATAATATAAAGTTCTGAATACACGACTTGCAGGGTGATAGGACACGACTGTTTCAAACTAGATGGGTATATACATCCGCCATATTGGCACACTTAGTTTAGTTAACAAGTTCAAAAACGTGAAAAATAGAGATAAAGGTCCTAAAAGTTTCAACTCCCGGAACTCTATCTCCATTATTTATAATAATAATTTGATGTTGTAAATAGGCTTCGCGCGGCTGTTAAGGCACGCGCGCGACGCCGCTATAGAGAGTTCATCAGATAAAATATTTTTCAACACACTTGTTCATAAAGTGGCTCTAATATCACCGCAATTAGGCACATAATGACACCTGTAATCAAACTGTGACTTTTTCATTGCTATTATTCACAAGTGAGTTATAGAGTATCATTGAAAATTATTATATTCATTCGAGCAATGACAGAAGCGCATAAAAGCTTCAAATTACATAATTTTACTAACTGCACATTTACTAATTGTTTCTCTGAATAAACTTTTTATGTACTAAATAAAATGATTTTTTATTATTATTTTCTTCACAAGTATGTTGAAAAACGTCGAATGATACACGTGTGTATTGGTGATTACCGTCCTCGGCTCTCTTAAGACCCTCACGGCCTCACCTAACGGCTCGGGTCTCAATGGCGCCTCAGCGGTAATCACCAACATTACACACTTGTACCATAATGTAATATTTTTCATAACATAAAATGTCATTATAATAATTTGAAAAATTCTAATATCTTCTAAACACTTGAAAGAATCGAGTCTCGTTGGAAAAAAGTTCTATCACCATTTTTCAAAAAGTTATTCAATTGTTAACTAACTAATTTTTTCCTAATCTCCGTTGGCATAAATAATGGGATAAAAGGTATAAAGAAAGAATTGACCTATAAATTTATAACTCCGTGGAACCCTTTTGATATATATCTAGCAGACAAGAGGCTTGCAGGCAGGTATGCATGACGACGAGCATTGATGGATAACCGCTCTCTCGCTGTTCGCCGTTGTTTCTGGATTGTACTGTACTTACTATCAGGAACAATGACCTAATTTGAAGCACTACTTAAAATACCTAAAAACAACATTTTCTGGCGTGATATTCAATTGAAAAGCGCTGACAGAACGATTTATTCTATATACTAGGTATACCTAATAACAGTGATTCATGCATGCTATCGTTTACGTTGACACATTCGCTCACGCGTATATCTTATATACTTTATACTTTAATATAATATAAAGCAGAATTTTTTTTGTTTGTTTGTTTACTCTACAAAAATATTGGCTCTTAGTTTATCTTTAAAAAAAGTCCAGCGATAGCATTTGTCTATCTCTTATAGGTACATAAGCTACAATAAGGAATTTTGCGATTTTTTTTGTTGTTGAAGATATTTGATTTATGAGCTCTGTTTTTAGGGACGGTATATTAAACCTTATGAACAAAAGTTACTTCATCATAAAGGCAATTTTATGAAGTTAAGTTTTGCCTTTTATATCATGTTACTTGGTCACATAATATGTTAGGAGATAATGAAAACTTAAAATAATTTGTATTTGCGGGACTGAGAATAATTATAGTACCTATAGGATACACGGGTGTGTGGCGGCGCGGTGTTTGTTGGATAAAATTAACACAGGTGAAGCCGTGGGGCACAGCTAGTACAGTACTGAAAAGCAAAAGACATAAATAAACACAACTTAGATCGTGATTGTCGAACGTTTGTAATCAAATTTTATCGATGTTCTGGAAAGGCCACGTCTCTATTTTGTAATTCGTGTAAGTACTTGGATACAATCAATCTATTACAATACATACCTACTAAATAACATTTAATCTTCAATTTTATTTACATAATTTAATATAGGTAGTATGATTGATTATATATCTCCGGGTAAATAGGAATTTTGTATATAGTACCTACTTAATTAAAAAAGCTCGGGGTTTTACGAAATGTAATATGTATCTAATTAAATTTCTAAACCAGAAATATTTTATTTTTCAAAACGAGGTAATAAATTTTTACTCCACACCTAAGTAAAAGTCATCGAAAATGTATTGCACCATATGGATAAGTCGATGGATTAAGAAATACTTACCTATTACAAAATTCCTAACTAATATCATGTTATATGAAAATTATTCGAACTCTTTATTACGATAGTTTTATGAGTGTGTTATTATATGAAGCGTCCAACGCTTCAACTGGTATTAAGTTCATTAAGAAGAAAGCTCGTAAAACTATATTATAGCAATCATCAGTTGAGTAGGTACTGATGCATTATTGATTCAACGCTTTAAAGACACCGCTTGATATAGAATTCTATAAAATGCAAGAAAATAAGTATTATGAGTAATTGCATGGGAAAAAATTAACATTGTATGAAATGATTGTTACATAAATCAACACGTAATATGAATTATTCAAAAAGATAATTAAACAAATGCCATATAGCATATGAGGGTTGAAACAAAGTAGGTCATACGCCTCAAGCCCGCACATTTACTCCCTACTAAATGTTTTAAATGTTTTTGTCTTAATTTAACATAACTTTAAGACGCCTTCTTTTCACTTTGCATTTCATTCACTTTATCCTACTTACTTATATTTACCTAATAACTATATGTAAACACGGTTTGTTCAAACACATTTATTTCCTTGCGCTGACTACTGAAATCAAGAAAGCTGAGAGCTATTAATAAACGGAAAATAATTGTACAAAACCACAACGAAGTCTGTAGTACATATGTGTGCAGAATAGTTAAGTAAATTGGCGGAAGGAAAGTGGAGAGTAGCTATTAACTTCACTGTGTTAAACTTTTGGCACAGTAAGAACTGCATACGGAATACGTTTGCAGCCGATATGCTAATAAATGACACGTCACAAATCTAGAACACGTTTCCTCTGAGGACGAAGTGACGAATTTGCAAATGGCGGTGCTTTGTAAAATGCACGATTTATTTTATATCACTACATAAACATTCATGGAATAATTCAAATGGATCTGCAGAGCAATCGCATTTTCTTTATTAAATAGGTATTTATTCGCCGTAATGCAGGTAATGTTGATTTTCGTAATCAGATATGCGCTTGCGTGAAGTTACATTAGAATGCAGATAATAAGTTTTCTCATTGTGTTTTATTTATGGTAAATTAGCATTAGGTTTAAAGTTCATTCCAGGGACGACGTATTATTTATTATTATTAATTCTATGTTAGGTGCATTTATTTAAGATATCATAATTAAGAAAATTTCTAAAGGTTTACTTGTCAAGCAAATTCGTGTACTTAAACACATCGCGTTGAATCTCAAGGCTACAATTTATATTAAGCATTACAGAAAATAATTCCATTTATATAAATAATTAAATCGTCATATAATAATTGGTACTAAATTTAAAGCAGGAAAATTCAAACTCACAAGGTACTATCACATTTATATAGTTTTAGGCGACAAGCTGTACTTGAAAGACAATAAAAAGAGTTAATCTTTAATGCAAAATGTTTAAAGAAGTCATTGAGCATTCAAAACGGGTGAATAAAAGACGGACGTGCGTCGTGTGCCGCCACTGATGCAAATGTAAAAAAGATACGCTTTGAATATGAAGTATCAATGTGCAGAATTTTAAACGCTTTCAATTACATCGGTTTCGTAATCCGTGCGTGAGAGAGCTTCCATCAGAAAAGTGAAATTACCGTAAATGTGGTTTGAAATATAAAGTACTTACCCAGAATAACAAGCTTCACTGGAGCTTGACTTTTTTTAAACATTTATTTAAACTATTTGAAGATCGAAAGTTATTAATAAGGGAAATAACATATTTGTAATAATTTTTTATGAACGAAAAATGTGTGCACATCGTTTATTATATTTTTTAATAAGGTGAATGCTACAATGTGATATAAATTCAAATTTATAATATTTAATGGTGCCTTCATTTTATTTTATGTTTGTTAATAATATACAAGGAAAGGGACCATGTTAAATTTTAGCAACCTTATTTAAATAAGATCCACATGTTACTCTTTGAACATTCAGCGGCAAGGTGGTACCACATCTGCGTATTGCGATCGAATCTCGCCACAGCTGAATCAATGCAAGCACCTGTCGTCAGGACGACGGATATATTAAAAAAAACTTGCATCTTTGTGGTGGCCCTAACAACGACCAAATTATATAGGTATAATATCATCTTCGTTGCTTCATCATAACTATATATTCATAGCTGATTGCCTACAAATTACTTCATTGATTTGTTTCAAATAAGTATAAACATAAAACAATCCATTTGTAATAAAAAGTCGTATCTCTCAAATCGTAAATAAATAGAGGAATTAACTGAGAAGTTAACTACCTTAGTGTCTATATCAAAAGGGAGGAAGGTAAGCTTTCAAATGATACAAAAAAACACGGTGTTTACTTCCCTCTAATGAGGTTAATATAGATTCCACCTGATACCCTGAATTAGAAATCGGTCACAATCCCGTGCTCTTTGCGAATTGTTCCCCTTAAAATTTAACGTGTTTCCCAGACGTACCGGCATTTGGGTCATCTGGATCGACTCCAAAAGATTCTGTTTGACACATGAAGAGCAAAGTTATGTTTACAAAGTGATCAGTAGTGTCAGATATCAAGCAATTCAGTTGATTTTATTTTGCTAGTATGTATAATGAACATATAATATTATTGACAAATAATGAGTCGAATGCATGACAATTGATAACCTTCTTGGAATCCGGTGCATGATAAACATAGTTTCTGATATTTGTAACGCATTGTCTGTTGTACAAAAACGGTTGCAGGTGAAATTTTTAAGTTAATAATGTTCTTTAGGTACCATTTATGAAAAAGAAAACCTTAAAGGCCATCAAAATGATTTATATCACCTCACAATACAATGGCAAGATGTGTGAAACTTTTGCTATTGAATTCTAGAAAAACCATGAGAATAGAAATCGTATTAGAGATCGTCACAAAACATCGGAAACTCTTTCACAATGCTTGTCATTTAATAGTGGATCCTTTCTAGATAGGTACCATAAATATAGTGCCTAAAGGAAGGTATTATTTAAGTCCCGTTATTAGATTTCAATGTATAAATAACATACAACAGACTTATAGAAGACTGCATTTTAGCCTTTAGTTGTGTGCGTCTTTGTCCAGTTGAGTTAGGAACAATACCCCGGAGCTGGGTTCTAAGTGGCGTCGTGCGGGGGAGTGATGCGTCACGCGACCACCCTAAAGCACGCACCCTCTCGGCCCGAACCATCGATCGATTCTTCGTCCGCAAACGCCATGCGCAAAGTCCGCCCTTTATGTTTATATTCCTAAGTAGTTTACCGTGATTCATATTTGTGTCCAAAGATTTGTATCAAAAACGATGCTTAACATTAATTTACAAAATTTTGCAAAAAATATCGAATCTCTCTAATATACGAAGTCTGATGATGACATCATAAATTTACTTAGTGACTTGGTAGTCTAATTTATTTAGTATAATTATGTTACTTACTGGCATTCATTCATTATCTCCTCTTGGGAGCGAACCTGCACCGGAGCCAGCTTCTCCACACTTTCCTCGTAATTTCCAAAGCACTTGGTGATCTTCTCATCGAAAGTATTCACCAAATCTTCCAGAGAACCAGAGAATGTCTCCGTGAAATTATCTCCTTCACCGTTTTGCATGTTATCCTGTTTACACTTCACCAGTTTCGGTTCCTCATTGTCGTTAAGTCTATTGGAATCTGTGTTCATTTTAACCATTTCACTTTTGATGTTTTTTATATTATTCAGGTGAATGTCGTTACCGTTTATGGTTTTCTGTGGGTAGTCAGAAGTAGAGAGGCAATCGTCAGCGTCTTCGATTTGCGCGAGCGGCGCTTCGAACTCGAGCTCGGCCATTCTGCCACTAGATTCTCGCATGACCGTACGTCTTTCCGCGCAGTCTGATGCGCTAACACTGAGCTCGGCGCGACGTCGAACTATGCTTCGAGCGATCAGCGATTACTGGAAACTGGAAGCGGTATCGTCGCCGCCGGTCGCGTGTTGTGTCGCGTCGCGTCGGCTTTCAGACCTGTCGCGACGTCACGTCGCGTCGCGAGTCGTGAGGTCGAGACTGACGATACGAGTTTCGCGCTGTAGCGGTCGCCAGTGCAGCGATTGGTTTAGCTTCAATTCAATAGGGTAGCTAGTTTAAATCAGCAATTGTTGTGTAAACTGTAAAGTTGTGCTTGCAATTCATTATGTTATTAATTAAATTTCAAAATAGTATATTTTGTATAGAAAATAATTATCAAAAACATATCAACCAAAAAATATATTTCAGTTCTTATCGTCGTTTGAACCCCTATACTTACAATATGACCATACGCAATAACAAATAAAACTTCATATAATTATTATGTTTTCCTCAATTCTAATACCTACACACATAAAACGAATTACCTAGGTAGGTACCTGCTTGAAATGAATGCTTTAACAGACATAGGTAAATCTAAGGCAAGTAGCGATATACACTGATTTTTGTAACTTATCAAGTTAAGAGGTAAAACTTTGGTTAGACGTTTATAATATTAGAGGAAACAATAATATATTGTTCAAGAACTTTGAAATTAACAACAAAGTACATACCTACTACTGTGAGTTTTACAAATCAATCATATTAAACGTACCTAAGTAATACCAATAAATTTTACATTATATCAGTAAAACGCAATTAAAACATTGAGTTACGAAGATTTGTACCTACTGTAGGTACCTAATATAAAAGATAAATCAATTTTATTCATCTTTAACAAGTTCGGTGAAACTGTAAAAGCCGCACCGGCTTCAGGGCACCTAAGGCTAACAGTATAGTCAGATTTAAAAATATTCGTCTTTTTTCGACCTATTATTATGTATTTCTCTCTAAAAAGTAGAGATAAGTGTTGCCGCTGGTTGTACACTTGATTGCCGTGCATGGGAGGAAAATTGCCGTACATAATTATGTTTATTTACCTATTATGTACTAAAAATTTTAATAATATTTTTTACTCAGTTTTTTCTTCCCATTAAATCTAAAACATTTCTTAAACTATTTTCAATAAATTGATACTTTTTATCTTGGCTATCATCTCGGGGTCGGCTTAAATTTCGTTCAGTTGGAATTCGTTTGGGAGATGCACTGTTTCGCTATTATTGATACGTTTGTGGTGGAACTACTACAGTGGTACTAATACAGTACTTATTACGACTTAAACTTAGGTACATAAGTAATATAACATATACTTTAAAATTTAAAGTACATTTTGTCTTGGATGAAGGAGGATTTGCTTTTACATGTTTATGATATAGTGTTGCTGCTTTCGAACACTACAACAGTACAACCTGGTGAACTCAGTAAAAAAATTACAAAAAATTTGATTGTGTGGTTATATGAAACCACGGTAAAAGTGAAACTTTTTTCACATTATAGATATTTAACTAAAAATTCACAAATGAGTAAAGACGTCACCGTCACGCGACATGCAACACACAGACCAAAAATTTTGAGACGATCTAATAAAAGTTTCACTTTAAAATTCACAAATGAGTAATAGTCTATACACTACACGGTCAGTTGCTGCGAACTATAGGCGCCACCATCCCTACTCCGCGGCCGACCGTCACGCGACATGCAACACACAGACCAAAATTTTTGAGACGATCTAATAAAAGTTTCACTTATTCACAAATGAGTAATGACGTCACCGTCACGCGACATGCAACACACAGACCAAAATTTTTGAGACGATCTAATAAAAGTTTCACTTTAATAATGGACTTTATTTTTAGATCTGACTATACTGTTAGTCTTAGGGGTCTTGAAGCAGCTGCGGCTTTTACAGCTTCACCGAACTTGACAATTTTGGAGTGAAGTTTTGCTGTTATACGCCTCTTAATGTGATTGCCCTATTTTAATGTACGGATGTGAAAAAATATCGATTAATAATAAAATAAAATAAAAATTCATTGTCGATTTTTTTGTTAATGGCTTTAAAGTCTTTTTTTACAGTAGGTATTCAATCACCCTTCTTCCAAACTTGGCAAATAGTCCTCTATATGTTGCCATTATCAAGTGAATATAGAGTGTCCTATCTTAGAACAATTTCATTAACACAACAAGATGGTGGTTCCCTTGTTAGAACTTTCTAGGAAGTTTTTGTGGCAACTCAAAATATATGCTTCCAGTTTATATTTATAATGCACTTATGCACAATAACCAAGTTATATCACGCAAAACGCCACCAATGTTACATAATATAATGTTATAAACTTAAGTTAATGAATTAAAAATAAAAACTAAAACATGTCACTTTAAGATACTGCTAAAAACTCCAATCGTCGTTAAATATCACCCATAATTATATAGCTATTGAAGTGAAACTTCTTTATCGACGTATGGGAGAAATTTTTGTAGCAATCGTCACGTTTTTTCGGTTACGCGCCATGTTGCTTATTTTATCAAAGTTTAGTATAGTGACGTAAAGAATATAATGTAATATATTATAATAATAACAACAATATATTAGTTTTGAAGTTTGGTTTGAAATAAGAATAACAATATATTAATTTGAAAGTGATAAAATAAAAAGACTTATTCAAATTTAAGTGAATTTACAAGAAAAGTGAGAGTGATTATATAATTCGTTTTATAAATTCAACACGTATGAGCATGATTTTAATATTTATTTGAGGTTAACCTCACTTTTTGATTGTAAGTATCAGTGAATGTATATAAATCTGTTAAAATTAGCAAGTATTAATAAATATGACTGTAAATCTAGTGAACATTATTAATTCTAAAAACAATAAAAAATATAAATTACATAATAATTTAAAAATAAAACAAAACACGATTAGAAAATAAAAATATGTATACGTACATCTTTTTTAATTATTCGTTTTTAATGATTTATTTATTCATTTTTAATTTTATAAAATCGTTGCATTTCTACAAGATAACTGTCATCATATAATTGTATTACTTTGAAAAGATAATTCCAATTATTTATTCATAACTTGTAAATATAATACAATAAATAAATAGCAATGATATTATAATAAGAACAATGATAAAATAAATTACTCATTAATTGTATGCATGTCTATAATAATAAAATAGCTTTAATTTAATACGGAAAAAATTGTTTTTCTTAAGGCTTAAGCCTTATCTACCCCATTTTCGTGAAGTTGCAAATAGTAGAAAAATGATATGTCGTAAAGAAGTTTCACTTCTTACCTGTGTACTCTGGTACACACACACATTTTTTATAATTAAATAATGAGTTGCCCGCGCCTACGGATCTATTTACACAGTGTATAACAAATTATAATCCTTTTAAAAGTTTTAAAAATATTCCTACATAGAAAACCAAATTCCGAGGACAAAAGGTCGTAAAATAATGTGAAAAAAGTATTTCACCTTTCACTATGCCTTATTTTATAATATGCACTTGACAAAATTTAGTACATGAATAGGCATTCTCCGTTATTACTTACTAAAAATATTTAGGTATGTATTTTTATTGAAACATGTTTATTGAAATTCATTAATGAAGTTATGATTACCTATGAATATTTTAGGAGTTTAATTTAACTTCTGTTCAATCAATTGTTTTTTAATTAATTACTTTACTTTTCAAACGTAGAAAGAGCATACATAGAATGCTGGACAACTCCGTCTCTTACACACAAGAAAGAGATATAATAACGAAGTAATGCACGCAACAAAAAAGGACACAGCTATTTATCTTTCTATCTCGTACGTGTCGGTAAAAATTGCTATGAGCCGATCAAAGCTGTCACAGAGTTTGTTGATATTTTTATGATTATTTTGAATTTAAAATTTGTAAGTTTTCGAAATCATTTTAACGTTTTATGACCTTGATTTGTATTATTAGTGTGGTTATTATAGTTTATTGTAAATCGATTCAGTGCTGTATACTTGACTGTAAAAGTGCTAATGAGCAATATACACCAGGATTCACCTTTCCTGTAAGTATACGTTTTTAAATGCATTTCGGACGATATAACTTTACATTTAATTGTTATTTCATATGAAAATAAAATTAAAAGGAATACATACAATCATGTATTGTAGTTGTCAATAAAGTTTTAATTAAAGATGTTATAATTTTGAATAAAGATTGTTTTTATTTCGTAAGTTCAAAGTCAGGGTTGCAAGCCACGAAACGTACATTTCTCATTTTTCATTTACGACATGTTTTTTTGAAGTAGGTTATTTTCTGGTGGATGGTTGCACTGGGACTCAAAAGGCAAATTTAACTTTATGTGAAGTTCCTTATTTTCATTGACTTTTAATGGCTGTCTTACTAAGATTTCTATGGCTAAATATCTTGAATGTGTTTTGGATACCTCAAGGTAGGATAGTCGCGAAGAAATTCGTGTTAAATAAACGTGCCGTAATGGCTCCACAGGGCCATGAGGCTAACAATATAGTCCGTTCGAAAAAAAAACAGTCGGTGTTATTCAACTCCTAGACATGATATGCCTCTGCCTAGATGCAAATCTGAAGCGAATTTTAATATAATGTAAACTGTTATTTGATTATATTGAAGTAAAAATTATTGTTATTTTATTTTCCAACATCATCGTAAATTGTTGTTGTTTCAGTAGAAAATGCTTTTTTAACCAACTTAAAAAGAAGGTTACCAATTCGACACGTATGTATGTAATGTTATTCATATTATGTAGTATATTCATATATTATATTCTATTCGGGCTTCCAAACAAATATCAATTTTTATAGGAGATTATTTGTCCACCCATTTCCCCGAAACTATTGATCAGATTATGATCAATTTTTTTATTAACTTTCATTTACATAAACTTAGGGAACAATGCAAGTTTCATTAAAATCCAATGAGTAGTTTTCAAGATATGGACTAAAAGGTGTAAATGTGACGGCCGGGCTTATTGATATGAGCTACAGGTGTGGTGTCAAAGGGAAAACATCTGAAAACCTTGGCCAAATACTAGTTATAACCTTATAACAAACAAATATCCTAATTTTTAGTTAAAACTAAAAAGTAGGAAATTATTATGAAATTAAAAAAAAGTAGACTTGAAAATAAATTAACTCAAAATTATGAAATAATATTTTCTACACGAAATTAACCTACAACAATAACCAACAAAATTAGCTTTATCTTATCGAATATTTTTTGTATCGTATACTATATTATTGAAATTATTCGTGATTTTGGTATTTAACTTTGGTCATGGTAACACTGATTTCTGTGTATGGATAGGTAATTTCTTTTTTAATTTTCGCATCCCTAATTTATGGTGCACAGTGCCATGCCTTCTGCAACACTCACGGAAAAGTTTGTTCTGTGCCAACACTGGTAGGGATGGCGATCTGAGGCCGGGTAATTGAAGAATCAATTTTTTAGGCCTAAAGATCAATTTCTTTAAATCGATTCATATAACTGAATTGGTCCTGTGAATAGATATTTCAAACTAAAAAATTGAAATTTGATATTTTCTGCTTTGATAAGAACCATAAAGTTATTTACATTATTAGCTAAATGTACCCAAATATATGTAAAGAATTTTCCCTTACTGAAAACTTCGCTGACTTCCAAACTTCCATTTTTGAGAAAATTGATCTTTTAGACCTCGATTTTTTTGTACAAAGATTCATCAGGGTTAGGCTATTCCTACTAAAAGTAAAAAAAAAAAAATCTTTTTCTTTATATGGCGTCGCAAAAATATTTGCAAGAACCATTTTTTATATTTATGAAAGTACTATTTTTACTCGAGTTCAGTGCAAAATTGTTTTTCAACTTATTTTGATGAAAATTGTACATGCAACTCCTCAACTTTATATTACTAGGGTTGTGTCCGCAGTTCCGCACGCGTTTCATACTGTTTCTTACTACGTAGTAGTTATTTACGAAAAAACGAACGAAATTGGCGAACCGGCTTTTTTGGATCAACTGGTGGTAGAAGTAGAGATATCTGTCATGTTCTTTTTAATTTTTTGAAAATATTTGTGGACATGTTTATATACATTTTAAAACGTAGATCTAGTACGGTTTCCAGAGCTTCGTTTCGTTATACGTTATACTCTATGAGACCTCAAATATTTTTTTTTATTTTCTGCCGACTTTGTTGTTTGCTGAAATATAACATATTCCATTGGGGAAGATTACTTTTGTGTTATGAGTAAAATTATCATAGGTATGATTTAAGACAAAGTGACATAATTTTTGCCAAAAGATTCTTACATTTTCGGCCAACTTTCGGTTTCAATATTTTTTTATGGTGCAGCAGTTTCAAATCGAACCAGAAATCCAAATAAGAGTAATCGTTGCCCAAGTATTTGAAAACAACCCTTTATAAAGCACAAATGTGCAAACCATATTATGTATAAAACTTTTGCCTTAGTTTCCATAGCTTTTATATCTTACCAACCTTCCAATAGATTCAATTAATATAATGTACAAACACGACATGACGTCATGACGTCTTATACTGTACTACAAAAATGATAGAGTTCCTTCATCAACCATAGATTGTTCAAACATTAAATCATGTGTATAAATCGCACGCATAATGAGTACAAAAATGCTTTTGCATAATAGAAAATAATTATTAAATTTTGTGAAATTTTAAACAACCGAGTACCGATAGGAGTACTTTTCACCGACACCTACTCGGTACTCGATTACAAAGTATCGATGCCAAAAGTACTTGGTATAGAAAGAAAAGTATCGAGTATTTTCTCGTATCGATCCATCCCCAGTGTCAATTAGGGATGTAAATTTGTTCGTAAAAGATTGGTTCGTAGGTATCTTTACAATTCTAAAGGAGCTGAAACTTTCTTTACTTTGCTGCGGATTTATTTTAAAACTGTGATATCTGAATGATATGGATATTTTATTTCAATAAGGCTAATACCATGTTTATAGAAACACCTTCGCAAATAATGCATTATTTTAGAACAAATTTTATTACCATAAATAAGGTTATATTGAGTCAACTTTAAAAGATAGCCAAATGCTATCACGGACTTTTTTAAAACTTTTTAAGAAAAACGATTCCGTCACATATGATTGTTGAGTAACTTTAAGCATTTACGCAGCGCACGAAATGCAAGCTCTCAAAAGCAAGAATCCTTCCCCGATTTGCAATATTTTTCCTTGATTCTTCGCTTCCATTGGTCGTAGCGTGATGTTATATAGCTTATAAGCATTCTTCGATAAATGGGATATCCAACAAAAAGATTTTTTTCCATTCGAAGAAGTAGTTCCTGAGATTAGAGCATTCAACCAAATAAACAAACAAAGAAACTTTTCAGCTTAATAGCAGTAGTATGGATCCATTAACTTAGGTTTTGGAACCTATATTATATAATACTGGTAGCGTTTTGTGTGATATAGCTTGTTCATGTGAAATGGATTATAAATATAAACTGGAAGTATACATTTTGATGTGCCACAAAAACTCCCTAGAAAGTTCTAACAAGGGAGCCACCATCTTGATTACAACTATATTCACTTGATAATGGCAATAATGGTTTTCAATAAAGAGGATTAGTTGGCAAGTTAGTAAGAAGGATGATTGAATACCTACTATCACAAAAAAAAAATTACATTAGATCCATTAAAAAAAATCGCTATTGAAAAAAAAAATCGTTTATTAAATAATCGTTTAAAAAAAATTAATTAATTGATTTAAAAAATTGATTTTCATAATGAAAATTATAAATTAATCGATTTTCATAAAAAAAAACTATAATTAACCGATGTTTATAAAAAAATTGTTTATTAACGTTTTTTTTCTCATCCCTAGTGTCAATATGTCATCATTGCCGAACGTCGACGTCCCTGCTTTAAAAAATGGAATTGCCAAAATAGTATGTGAATACAGATACCTTAGTAATAGTAATTACAAACTAGGTAACATGAATAAATTACGTAGTAATTTTATAAAAATTGATTAATCTAAATTGTCATGAATGTCTTTAGGCGAAGTCAAGATTTCAAAACTTTTAACTTCATGATAAAATGTTACAGGTATTTGTTTTTATGATAATATTTTATTTTTTATGTATCTCAATCTAATTGACAAACATTATCCTCTATTTTAGCATCACAAGAAGAAACCATTATGACGTTCTTAATTTACGAAAGAATTGCACGGACAAGGAAATTAAAGAGGCATATATACAGCTGAGTAAAGAAGTAAGTGATTGTAGTTCTTGATATTTATTTGGTTTATAAAATAAATTTAGCATTTTTT
Organism: Saturnia japonica; assembly: GCA_033032175.1. Taxonomy (NCBI): domain Eukaryota; kingdom Metazoa; phylum Arthropoda; class Insecta; order Lepidoptera; family Saturniidae; genus Saturnia; species Saturnia japonica. The sequence goes on from CM065317.1 coordinate 6,155,213, forward strand.
AATCACTTAAAATGATAAATAATATCCTCATTATAAAAAGCCATTCATAAAAGTGAGTATCTTAGTTTGCAAATTATGAAACAAATAATGGTGTAATTTACAATTTGTTAGTAACTGTCTGCATCTTCATTTGCATTAATTTCAACATAACACTTTATAAGAATTAAAAATAGCCTATATCATTCAGGGATAATTTTATTTTCTGATATGGATAGATTTTTTACAATTAGATTACTGATTGTAGTTTCATAGATTACCAAATAGAAACTTTACCTTTCTAATAATAGTGTAGTGTACAAACATAGATTGTTTTTTTCCGTTAAATTTAATTTAAGTTTTCTGTATATCTAATTTTACTTAAATTAATTTACTTTATTAACAAGTGTGAGGTAAATTGTTATTGTAAGACATAAGTTGATACGTAATGGATAAGAAATATGTACTCTAAATATTCAATATTTTCAAGTACTTTTTATTTAATTTAAAACTTATATAATTCATTCAATTGTTTACTTATGATAAACCTATTACAGTAAATTTAGTTTGTTAAAAACTTTCAGTCTTCCTAATTTATAACTTGACTCCCATGGATAGCATTAATGTCAATTTTACATACATTTTGTGTGATGTTAAGAGTCCAAGGGTTTGTATGTAAGTAGGCTCGGCACAACATGCTATTCTTTATCAAATGGTGTCTCAGTATTCACACCTTTCATATGCATATCATTCCTTACACAATCCAGCTATACCTTCTTTGTTTTACCTCTACTCTTATATCCATCCACTTAATATTCCTCTAGTTATATGACTTGAACTAATCAATCTATACAAATAATATAATTATCTACCATGATCTAGGTCTGAACAATTTAATTGTGTAGATAATAGTCTAGACTTATTTAGTTCCAAGAGAGTATTTTTCACTAATTTTTTCATTAATTCTGTGGTTATATTGGTTTGCATCAAGTTTTGTGTTTCTTGACATGGCTAACTCTTTTTCTTTTCTGTTTATATTTATCTACTTCTATTTGTGAAAGTTTTTAATTGACCTTTTGATTATTTTTACTGTTGTTTAAAATAAAAATACTTTTACTCAAACTATAATAATGAAAAATAAGAGGAGAAACGAAACTATTTCTTTGTTTTTATTTTCATCATTATTTATCTGCAATTACAGTATCATCCAGATAAAAATAAAGATGAAAAGGCGCAAGATAAGTTTGTACGTATTGTAGAAGCCTACAATGTGCTGAGTAAACCAAGTAGTCGAGCTCACTATGACAGTATGACAGATATAGCTACAGGATCATCAGCTTATGTGTACAGAACACATGTACCTTACAAGTAAGGGGTATTTCTACATATCTTTCATAAGTTCTGTGAGTTGTGGAATATTTAAATAAGATGTCATAATCTTATGAAAATATTACACATAAATAGTGAAGTAAACATATGAATAAGTTCTTGGTTTAAATTGTGAAATTGCTTAGGCTGTGGTACAACATATTTAACCTAATATGTTTTTGTTATGATACAAAAATAATTTAATTTCTTTTTTCTTACAACTATTTTAATTTGTTATAGAATTTTAAAAATGACGCTATTTATCTTCATACATAATTTATAACGTATATTAGCTGTGCCGCATGGTTTCAACCATGTTAAATTTATTGGACAAGCTCTCCACTGAGTTGTCACCAATGCACCTGTTTAGCCTATTGTTGTTCTCATTCCTGGTACTTGCCTACAGATTGCTTGATGTTCATGGTTACGGCTCCTATTCTTTGGGTCGTAGCTTGAAGTTATATAGCCTATAACTTTCCACAATAAATAGGCAATAAAATGCAAAAACATATTAAAAAAAAGTATTGACTGTGAATTAAACTTAGAAGAATTGAAAGAAAAAGAATATTATTATTAATGAAGAATGATGATTCAATGTAAAATTTTATATTAAAAGCTAGTTGAAACTTTTAAAAATTTGTGTTAAATTTATGTTAAACCATTGGCTGTTCCATCATAACTGTTCCCATGTACCTAAAACTTTATAACATATGCTTTCAGTTTGCGGAACAACCCTCAATATAGTTACTACTATGGTGCTAGTACAAAATCACAATCGCCTAAAGACAATACAAGTACATATTATGGTGTAAATGGGATTAAGAAACTTCCAAATTATAGCGTAATAATGATATGTTTTGGGTTTGTATTTATTGGAGTAATCCTGCAAGTTTATGTAATCAAGTAAGTGATTATATTGTACTCCACTTTTTAATCCCATAGAGTAAATTGACAATCACGAATGTCAAACTTGTAAATAGTGTTGCCACATAACTTTTCTGGTCTAGTTCAGATTACTTGAATTATAAAAGTTTTAATATTCAATTTAGGCTTCACTCGCGTGAACGACAGAACGCGTAATGTTTATAAAAATCGTAGTTTCTTAAAGCTTTAATTTTTTTTTATTGAATGTAGATATCCTGATTTTTTTTTTGTTATAAGAATAAATACATAAAACAGCTGATCAAACATACATACATAATTATACTTTAATAACTTGGGAACAACCGGACCGATTTACACTATTATTTTTCAAAATCATAGATCTATGTATTTTTTCTCGTCAGGTTTTAGTAACTGTCTTATTATATTAGATACCGTAATTTAAGGAACAAGTTAGGAGGATATTAGTAAATAAATTTGATATGCGATATTTGATTTGCAGTATGCAATAATTTATGTAAACCATTAAATATTAACCAATATATTGGACAATGAATGAGTTGGAACATTTTAATGAATAAAGTTTACAGGGATGGATTAAAATAGTACTTCATACTTTCTGCCTACCCCAGTAAGGATGTTGTGTAATGATAGATAGATAATTATGATATATATTGACTACCATGAACCTTTAAAAATGTGAGGTATATGTTTTTTTTTTGTGATATATAAGATGCATGAAAAATCAAACAAATTCCTGCAATTTCTCTATCTAAAATATTAATTTATTGTTAAATTTTCTAGAAATTTGTATATCGCACAGCGAAAAGAAGCCTTAGAGAAATCGAAAATCCTTGCTAAGGAGTTGGATAGAGTGCGTGCTGTAGGCAAGGAGAATGGGAATGAGGTAATATTTTTTCCTTAGATTTTTCCATAGATTATCCTCCCCATTATAAACGATCATTTGATTCTAATCTAAACACACCTTGTACTATGGTAATCATACATCTAATATACATACATATTTAATACTCAGATGCAGAACAGATAAATATTTTAATCAGCTATTCAGTAACTTCTGTTCATAGACCAAACCCACAAACAATATCATGGGCTTATTGGTAGGTATGAAAAGCTAACACTGCGCCATGAGGTCTATCAAAAGCTTCCTGCCATAATAAGAAACAATATATTTTATCTTCTTATGAATTTCATTTAAGTACATAGATTTTTTTACAGACTCCAAAAAAACGAGGAGGTACTCAATTCAAATGGATTTTGTTAATGGATGTTCAACCATAACTTCATTGTTTATGAACCTATTTAGATGATTGTTTTTCCATTGGTGTTCAAGGGTGGTCACATTTTATTTTCATTGGCATTAGATCTTCGACTTCGAAGATACACCAAGGAATTTCTCAAAGCCATTGAAGTTAGTTTTCTTTTTTGTTAAAAATTGTCTTGTTTGAAAATTGCTTTTCTGGCGCAGTGCATACAAATTAGTGTGTATGTTTATTTTGAACCTTCCATCATTCAGCGTTAAGTATTTCATTGCTAATATCGATATTGAAACTATGAGGTCAATGGTATAGTGCTCGAACAACAAATCGAATTATTGGTCGACCTTAGTTTTTGCTTAAAGAAAACTCTGTGATAGGTTAATTTCTAGTCTTGCATTTGCTAACTGCGATATCTCCAAAGGATTTGCTAACTGCGATATCTCCAAACAAGCAATGAAGACGTAGTGGTAGAATGTACGGACATCGCGTTGATTGACGTGAGTTCGAATCACTGCAATGAGCCTGAGCTTTCGGTGAAGGAAAACATCGTGATGAAACCTAAGCATAGTGGTGTAGGGCTTTTTCTAACTCCCGCCTGGCAAGGTACCACCCTCAAGATGAAAATCTGTCGCCAAGCACCATTCCTTCCTTTGAGAAAAGGCCTTTGCCCAAATGTGAAAGAAAAAAAAAGACTGGTATTATTTAGGTTTTCAATCGATTCATCACTTGTGATTGTGAAACATATAAATGTATCTCCTATTACAGCTGCAAACTCGCCTTTTGATGGAAAAGATCGTTACTGCATCAAACCCGACGGTGGCTACCGCATCCCTTGGGCAAGCACTTGCGACAGAAAAAAAGTGATTTCTTTATCTCAGACTTGATTTAGATGGCTTAGCTTTGGGTACATCAGATGATCAAATAGTACAAATATCATTTAGTCGGCAATAATCTTAGATTGTGATATCGTAAAAAGTTTTTGGGTACTGAATACAATAATAATAGTATTGTACGCAACCTTAAATAATATTTACAATAGTAGGTAATGATTTTTTTTTTGTTCAAAATCTGGGTAAACTTATCATGTTCCCAGTGAAATAACGTTATGATTTATGCGATTATTAATAATTATAATGTTTTTATGACGTTTAATAATCAGATATAGTTTCAATTTTTCAATAGTAATATTCTCTTCGAGCATTTGAACAAACGAAGAGTAGGTATCGTCCGTCCTTGTCTCACGTGATATTGTATTTTACTCAACCTCATAATAATATCATACCAAAACAATAGCTAAGCGGCTGTTAAATGTACATTTAAGATTGCCACACACGCTACGCTACATTGTACAAAAAGTGTGCTGTGTGCAGATCTACCTGATCTGAGCGTGTATTGGATTAGATCTGTGCAGGTTTTTTAAGAAAAGGCGACTTTTGCAAAATCGAAAATAAACTTTTTTGAGGGGCTACGTATGATTAACTTTTGTGTTCCAATACACACTACGAAGTGCGGTCGACCTACGCAGTCACACTTCTCCCTTTTATTAAATGGCAACTGTGTTATTACACAATTCTGCCAAAGTCATGTATATAGAATTTTTATTTAATTATCTTGCAATGTTCAAACATCTTCAACAAGATGACTCCCTTGTTAAAACTATCGAGGAAGTTTTTGTACAAACTTAAAATGCACGTTCCCAGTTATTATTTATAATCAACTTCATTTGTGCTCAATAACTAAAATACACCACGTAAAATGCCGCCAAAATTACATATTACAAGGCCAAATAACCCTATGTTTATGAGTATAAAAAAAAACCACCACATAGTACTTCAAGATCCCGCCAAACACTGCCTCAGGCACGCTTGCACAAGTTAACTTCTCCGGTAGACCGTAGCGTGTATGACAGACGTAAGAGCTGTGCGGCTAATAGGTTTGGCAGATAAAATCACTATTAAAAAAAAAAAAAGAAAATCAAATAAGATTATTTTATTAAAGTAGTTTTTTTTAAATTCGCCATGTTGAATTTGCAATGACGAAACATTTTTAAAGGTAAATTCATTACTTTATTGGCCAGAATATAGTTGCTTACAATAGATTCTAATTGCTAATATATATAAAAAGGAAATTAGGCTGGTTCGTATGTCTCCTATATCTTGATAAAGTAACACACATAGACTATACAAATCTTATTGGTTGTATTATGTATATAATATGTAGTATATTGCTCTTAGAGTATGTACACAAATGTTGTAAATACAGAGTAAAAGTTGTTATATGTTTTGTAAATCTTTTCACTCTTACAAATGTTTGTTGTACCTATACATTTTGTGCGTATATTTTTGTAGATACCTTGTTTTGTAGTATAGATAAAAATATATTTATTTATATATACATTGTAATATTTTGATGATGGAAATAATCATTATTGGTTTACATAATTTATGGTTTTAATTATTATCCAATAAGTTGAATAGTTTCACTCCCTTTCACTAGAGCCGTTCCAAATCGACCCTCTGTCGATTGTTTGAAAATCCGATAGTATCGATTGATTTGTAAATTAACTATCGATAGTGATAGCTTCAAGTAATGGTGGCTCAACGTGAGTTCGAAACCCTGCAACGAGCTTGAGCTTTCGATTAACAACAGGTGAGAGATTGTAGCCAAATGGTAAACCTATTATGAATGAAAGAAAGTATACCTACCTAACAACAAGGCGACCTAGGCGAAAGAATAAAGAAACGAAAAAGGTTTGCGTGATTTCCTGGCATTCTTGCATTAAAAAAATAATTACAAACCTTCCTTTTAAAATATACTAAAGTTGTATGGATAATTTATCCTAACTATTGATTGATCGATAGTGCAAATCGATGTTTAATTATCACTGTAGATGGTCAATCGGCTTGGGAGACGTTTTTGCGTTTGTAGTACACAGTGAGTAAAACCGGAATAAACCAGTTTGCGCTAACTATTACGTGCCTCGCAATCTAACTAAACGTATACTATAAAGCTATCTACATGTAAACTATACCGTACACTAGTTACCACAAACGCAAAAATGTCTCCTAGCTAATTTTGCTGTAGCGCAACTATTAATATGACTGGCCTCAGGGACTCCGGCCTTCTAAGTTTGTTTATACTAAAGGCTGCGGTAGTGAAAACTTGAAGTAGACTTCATGCCAGTTTCCTAAGTCTTCTATACAATTAATAAAATGAAAGAGTCTGTTTGTAATGCCAAAATCACAGCTTTTTACTAAATGCATATGAAACTATATACGATATCTATAACAAAAAGCCCATTTTTTAATTTTTCGTCTGTCTGTCTGTTTGTTACGGGTAATCTCCGCTGATTATATAGGGAGTAACTTAGGCTACTTTTTATTTTAGAAAAAGAATTAGGGTTCCGCGTTAATAAAAAAAAACCTAGTCATGGTGAATCAATTGGGGCGCTTAAATGTCTTAAGCTGAGGAAATCATAAGAGATATAGCAAATTAATGTACGAAATAATTGTAGACATTAAAAAGACCTACAAAAATATCAGAGAGAGAGAGAGAGTATACGTCTATCTTCTAAGGAACACCCACAATAAGTATTGTAGTCTTTGAAATAGCCGGGAGAGGGGAGCAAGATTCGCGCGGGTATTCAGTACTCCTCATGAGCGTAGCCGCGGGACCAGCTAGTATTATATAAAAATGGATGTTTGTATGTTGTCTATGGACTTTATTAAGGAAGGGTATATGTATAACTCTACATTTCCTACACTACGACCCTAAGGAGTGAAGCAGTAACCATGAGTTTCAATTTTATCACGAGTAAAACCGTGGGGCACAGTTAGTATTACATAGATAGATCAATTATTAAAATAGTATAAGGAAATGGTTTTTGTAATTATGTATTTCGCGTAGATTTATATTACTATTGACCAGGTAACTGTACTATTTACTACTAGCCGGCAGCTGCATTTGAGACCTATCCCTGACTCGGTTTAGCCTTTTACCATCTTTGCCACATCGCTACTTAAGATCGAGTACGTTTTGTTGTTGCAGAGACGTATCGGAAACATTATTAACAGAGTTCGGTATATCAGATAATGAGACGGACGAATACTTCTACGATGCATATGAAACTTCTACATTGGAACAGGAAATGAAGGTACTACACGATATAATCGAGAAATTATTATCGTTTTTCAGTTGAGATTTGTATTATCAAATGTTACTATTCGAATAAATTATTTTTTTCAGGAAATCAATATGAAACTATCATTTCAAAGTTGGTAGTTAGTGAAAAAAACTTACAATTGAATTACAATACATATTTATATATTTATTTTGTGGAATCTGTTTATGGAATATACACAAAAATATTGATAATTTTGGATTTTATTCTAGGTTAATTATTAGGTAACGTTAGATTCAGGTTCGTTCGTAATTTTAGAATATTCTCAAAATTAGTCTAAATAAATAAAATCCTGTCAGTAGGTATATTGTCAAAGTAAACATTTTTTTTGTAACGGTAAAGAAAGTAAGATAAAATTTATTTACATAAATCATTCTGGCATTGTCTCAACTTTTCGAACACTTAAATATGTAATTGTGGTTAGGATCTGTCGAATAAAGTTTTTATAAAAACTTTGTCCTCAACGTGTGGTGGTTCAGGTACGATCAGAGGTTGCCCGTTCAGTTTTAATTCTGTGTAAAGTGCTCTATAGACACAGGTGAAGCCTAGTCTCTGTGCTGACAATGCTGAGTAAGCGCTTGAGGTGTCCATACGAAGTAGTCTTATACCACGTTGTTTCGTAGCTTTTCTGAAAGAAAAAAAAGTAATTATGCTCTGTATATAAACTCATTACTTTACGAGAATTTAGAAATTTCTGGAGGCCACTGTTTTGATTGTTCAAGAATAACCTCGCATCGAAGATAATAGACAACGCAAATAATATAGTGCATTATAACCGTGATGCAAAATGTTATAAACAAGGCAATAAAAATCCTTAAGTAAAATACAACTCTTTAACATGTCACGTTCCGGGATCGGCCGGTGTAAATCTAGTAATCAAGGACTGGGCCGCGACCACCATGCACCTCATGATAAACCACTATCCCAAGCCTGGTAAAGCTCTCAAAGCCATCAGCGGCTCTATTTGTTTAGGGACTCTGAGGCTAGCAGCATAGTAAGTCAGAAAAAAAAACCTTCATAGTGACTCTATTTTGGTTTGCCGCGTTTCGGGATCTGGGTAAGCCGGTATGACATTGATGACTCTCTTCTATACTTATAATAAAAGAGTAAAGAGTCGAAATCTGTACATTGAAGATATTTGAGAAAAAAATATATGGGGGGGCTTAGAATCATGGACAGAACACATTTCGATAGTTTTTAAAGTTTTTGTCTGTCTGTCTGTCTGTCTGTCGGATTGTTTGAACACCAATCACGCAAAAACTACTGGACCGAATTTAATGAAATTTGGTATGATTGTAACTTATAGTCTAAAAGTACATTTAGGATACATTTTTATACGTATGAACATTTGCATGGTCTATAAATTGCGTTTAGGTTTTATGTACATGAAACAATGTAATGCATGTGCATGTAATACTACAAATATTTCAAGTACATAGTGAAATGAAGCTTAATAATATGAAATGCATCCAAATTATTTTATCGTCATTTAAAAGAAAAAAAAAACGTACAATAGTAGTAAAATAAACTGGCTTAATTTTTTTTGAAAATTCTACGATAGATGTCGTTGTTTATTTTTTGTGCTATGAAGGCTATGTAGATTAAACAATGTAATTGATGTATATGTAATACTATAATATATTTCAAGTACATAGTGAAATGAAGTTTAATTGAATGAAATTTATCCAAATTATTTTATCTTCAAATATTAGAAAAAAAAACGTTCAATAGAAATTAACTGGCTTAATTTTGATCTAAAATTTTTCGATAGATGTCGTTGTTTGTTTTTTGTTTTATGAAGGCTGTGTAGATTAAACAATGTAATTTATGTTTATGTAATACTACAATATATTTCAAGTATATAGTGAAATAAAGTTTAATTGAATAAAATTTATCCAAATTATTTTATCTTCAAATATTAGAAAAAAAAACGTTCAATAGAAATTAACTGGCTTATTTTTGATCTAAATATTTTCGATAGATGTCGTTGTTTGTTTTTTTTGCTATGAAGGCTATGTAGATTACACAATGTAATTTATTTATATGTAATACTATAATATATTTCAAGTATATAGTGAAATGAAGTTTAATTGAAATAAATTTATCCAAATTATTTTATCTTCAAATATTGGAAAAAAAAATGTTCAATAGAAATTAATTGGCTTAATTTTGATCTAAAATTTTTCGATAGATGTCGTTGTTTGTTTTTTGCACTAAGAAGATTTTTATTTTACCTATATTATGACGCCACACATATCGTTTTAGTTCATTTACACGTTTAAAACTTGGAAAATAATAACACCATAACATCATTTTTGTTATATTTATCCCGAATTCAAATTAAAACTATTAGTTACCACTTTGTGCATTATTAATATTAATTTTGAATCGTTTGTCTATTTCTCTGTTAATCTGTATGCCAATCACGCAGAAGGTACCTTTTTGAAGCCTATGATAAGTAGCACATAGGATGAATTTTTACACGTATGGATATTTGTGTGGTGTATAAATAGCATTTTTTTTTAATTATCAAAAGTAAAAAAAAAGGATTTTATGTAATAAAAAATGAAATATGTAATATAAATTATTTAATTTTCACGTCATTTTAAATAAATATAGGTACCTACTTACTGTAAACAAAGATGTAGGTATACCATTTACTACTTATCTATTTATTATTTCATGTATGGCGCAGTCATTTTTAGAGATTTTAGATTGAAAAACAAATTAAACAATGTTTAAGAAAATATTTATATAGGAAGTTCAATTTATTTCGTTCTAAAATTCTACGATAGATGTAGCTCTTCGGGACATGTGAGTTTGTAGATCGCACTGTCAAGAAATGTTCTTGAATTAGTAAATTAAATATACCTACTACCATTCTGCATTGTTCATTACGTCTTTTGAATACTAACGATTAACGATAAATAGATTTAAAACACAAAAAATAAACTTGGCTATTTCCTAAAGGATTTTTGATTAATTGCGTTACGGATTGGAATTTGTACATTTATTTATTGACCTTGGCTATTATTAAAGGATTTCGTTTTATTGTATTGCGGATTCGAGGTAACTTGAATTTTGCAATTGGACTACTGATTTTGACCTTTACTTTATAATTTAAAACACAAAAAATAAACTTGGCTATTTCCTAAAGGATTTTCGATTAATTGCGTTACGGATTGGAATTTGTACTTTTATTTATTGACCTTGGCTATTATTAAAGGATTTCGTTTTATTGTATTGCGGATTCGAGGTAACTTGAATTTTGCAATTGGACTACTGATTTTGACCTTTACTTTATATTATTGTCGTTTAGATTTAGGTAAAATGCCTGGTAGAAAAAGAACGAGTCTATCTCAGTATACTAGCAATCGAAAAAGGTTGAGAAATATTCGATCTCAAGAAACTGAGGAAGACTATCAGATAAGACTTGCAACTGAACGAGAGCGTCAGGCCAATGTACGCGCTTCAGAAACCGATCGCGAACGATGCGAGCGATTAAATTCAAATCGTAGGCGTATAGCTGCTTCTCGATCGATAGAAAGTAGTGAAGAGCGTGAGGCGCGGCTGACTGCTGACCGCGAGTACCACGCCACGTCGCGAGAGTCAGAAACATTCACAGAGCGTGAGGCACGGCTAACTGCTGACCGTGATTACCACGCTATGTCTCGTGAGTCTGAAACATTCACAGAGCGTGAGGCACGACTAACTGCTGACCGTGAGTACCACGCTATGTCTCGTGAGTCTGAAACATTCACAGAGCGTGAGGCACGGCTAACTGCTGACCGTGAGTATCATACAATGTCCCGTGAATCAGAAACATTCACAGAGCGTGAAACAAGGCTGACTGTTGATCGTGAGTATCATATCGCATCTCGCAACACAGAAACGTTTGCGCAGCGTGATACACGACTGACTGCTGATCGCGAGCGTCACGCAACTAACAGATCTCTCGAAACTGAAGAGCAACATCAGCAGCGGCTCGAAACAAGTCATGAGAACTACCAACAAGCTCGGGAAGTGCAATATATTCATAGATCTCTCGAGAGGAATAGGATTGAAGAAATCCGAGATTTAGAGACCACAGATGAACGTGAAGCTCGCATAGCCGAAGATCGGGTGCGACATGCTTTAAATAGGATGTCATTATCATCACAAAGTGATGATGCCCAGGAAGAATATGTGAGTAACGAAGTTCTTCCGTGGAGCAATAAGGAACGCAGTGGTTTCTTTTATAATCCAAAAATAAATTATGGTCTATTCTCTAATATCGGTGCAATGATAAACATTTGCGCCCACTGCCAAGCACTTAAATGGCAGAGAGAAAGTCTTGGATTTTGTTGCTCAGCCGGAAAAGTGTTTCTGAATATTCTTCAGGATTCTCCTCCAGAGCCTTTGAAGTCACTGCTGATTGGAGAACATTCACAATCTAAGGAGTTCTTGGACTCGATTAGATCCTACAACAGTGCATTTCAAATGACTTCATTTGGTGCTAAAGAAATACGTGAAGGTTCATTTATGCCCACGTTTAAAATCCAAGGGCAGGTATATCATGCCATTGGTTCGTTATTGCCTGAGACCGAACCAAAATTTTTACAAATATATTTTTATCAGATTATATTGAACAAGCAAATATTAGAAGGCAAAATTTTCCAAATTTAAACCAGAATTTAATAATTGAACTACAAAATATGCTACACACAGTCAACCCCTACGTGCATAGCTTTAAAGCCGCTATCGAGTCCGTTTCGGAGAGTCAAAGTAATGAGTATAAATTTGTTATTAACGCAGAGAGGAGACCGGCTCACGAGAACCGTGGCCGATATAATGCTCCAAATGTCAACGAAGTTGCGGCAGTTTTAGTCGATCAGGAATGTGATCGACGCGACATCATTCTACGTTCACGAGATAATAGACTTCAGCGTGTTAACGAGACTCATCGTGCCTATGATGCTCTACAATACCCACTAATTTAATGTCATGGTGAAAATGGATATAACTTTAGCGTATTCAATGTCGATCCAAATACCGGTGCACTGAACTACAACAAAAAGACGTCAGCTATGCAATTCTATGCTTATCTCTTGCAAGTGAGACGCGGCCGGTTTATTTACTTACACCGGTTTCGGGGACTATTTAACCAGTTAGTTGTTGACATGTACGCTAAAATTGAAACCGAACGATTAATTTATATTCGAACTAATCAAAGAAGATTACGTGCGGAAAATTATGTTGATCTACAGGATGCTATACAACATGACACAGACGTGAATAATTTGGGTCGCTTAGTAATTTTGCCTTCAAGCTTTACCGGCGGTCCCCGTTACATGCACAAACGCATACAAGACGGCTTTTCTTACGTCAGAAAATACGGAAGACCCGACCTATTCTTAACATTTACCACAAATCCAAAATGGTTTGAGATCACATCTGAACTCCTACCTGGACAAGTATCACATGATCGCCATGATATTGTAGCAAGAGTTTTTCACTTGAAACTGAAACTGTTGATCGAGTTACTAACAAAAGAAAAAGTCTTTGGGCAAGCTTTATGCTTTATGTACAGCGTCGAGTGGCAGAAACGTGGTTTGCCACATGCCCACATTCTTCTGTGGTTGCAGGAAAAACTTCGTCCAAATGATGTTGATATTTTGATAAGTGCCGAAATTCCAAATCCCGAAGAAGATCATGTCCTGTATGACATAATAAAAACGCACATGATACATGGTCCATGCGGCACTTTAAATATGAACTCTCCCTGCATGAAAAATGGTAATTGCACTAAGAGATATCCAAAAGCATTGACTGGAGTGACAATAACAGGTGAAGATGGATATCCAAAGTACCGGCGTCGTGGACTACAGGAAGGAGGTCACACTACCAATATAAGATGCCGAGGCCAGCATATAACCCTGGACAATAGATGGGTCGTGCCATATTCACCTGTTTTATATAAAACATTTCAAACGCACCTTAATATTGAAATGTGTAATAGTGTACAGAGTATCAAGTATATATTAAAATATATACATAAAGAGGACGATCAGGCCACAATTGGGGTAACCAATGAACGTGATGAAGTCACAAGATTTCAATCTGGTCGCTATATTAGCTCTTCCGAAGCCGTATGGCGGATTTTAAACTTCTCGATACATGAACATTATCCACCTGTAATGCACCTGGACGTACATCTCGAAGGAGGACAGCGAGTATATTTTGACGCTGATAATGTAAGACAACAGTTGGAAAATCCACGACAAACCACTTTGTTAGCGTTCTTTAATCTTTGTGCAATGGATCACTACGCTAAAACTCTCCTGTACGATGAAGTGCCGTCCTACTACACATACAACAGTCAGCGCGGAAGTTTCAATCGTCGGAGAAGAGGTCTTGCTGTGGAAGGTTCACCTGGTATATTTAAGGAGCACATTATCGGACGTGTATATACCGTGCACCCAAATAATGCCGAGTGTTATTATCTGCGCATGCTTCTGCATGTGGTTCGCGGCCTACTTCGTTCGACGACTTAAAGATTGTAGATAGCATCCAGCACCTGACTTTCCAAGCTGCATGTCGAGCGCGAGGAATATTGGATGACGATCAACATTGGGATGACGCTTTGGCTGAAGCTTCCATCAGTGATAGTCCACACCGCTTGCGTCATTTATATGCTGTTATGTTGATATTCTGTGCTCTATCAGATGCAGCACAATTGTGGCAAAAATATCAGGATCAGTTGGCACAAGACTTTTTCAGAGAAGTACAGGGTAGCAATAATTGCGACACTATAAATGATGCGCTGCGTGATAACATACTAAATCGCTGTTTGAATGCTATCCAAGACATTGTGATATCTATCGGTGGTAAATGTTTAACGCATTACGGTTTATCTGAACCAACTTTACAAGGTAACCGCGATAATAGAGAATATTCTGCCGAGATTCGCTATAATCCTTTGGAATTAGCTGAAACTCTACGAGATGGAGTTCCAAAGCTTACAGCAGAACAAAGGGGAGTTTTCGAACGAGTTTGTCATAGTGTAAACAATGATTTGGGTCAAATATTTTTTTTGGATGCCCCTGGTGGCACTGGGAAAACATTTCTCACCAAAATTATTTTAGCAAAACTTCGCAGTGAGGGAAAAATTGCAATAGCTGTAGCATCGTCTGGTATAGCAGCTACCTTACTACCTGGAGGAAAGACCGCACATGCTATGTTTAAAATCCCAATACAATTAGATTTCAGTGACTTCCCGTTGTGTGATATTTCACGAAATAGTGATAAAGCACACGTGTCACGAAACTGCAATATAATTGTATGGGACGAGTGTACCATGGCACATCGCAAAGCGGTTGAAGCTGTCAGCAGGACATTACAAGATATCAGGCATTGTGAACAGCCAATGGGAGGTATAACAATACTGTTTTGTGGTGACTTTCGGCAGACTTTACCAGTTGTGCCACGTGGCACACGGGCCGACGAGGTAAAACGCTTGCTTGAAGAGTTCAAATCTATGGGTCAATATTCTTCGAGTTAACTTGACCGTAAATATGAGAGTGCAGACAGGAGGCACCCTGTATGCTGAACGATTTTCCAGCCTGTTATTACAAATAGGTGAAGGTACATACCCTGCAGAAACAGGCAAAATTAAATTGTCAGATACATTATGTCACACAGTTATATCAATAGAGGAACTGATCTCTTCAGTGTATGGTGATCCAGCGTTGATAACGAGTTTTAGTAATAGTTGGCTATGCGAGCGAACTATTTTAACTCCTCGAAATGACCAAGCTGCTGGTATCAATATAACCATACTAGACCGCATACCTGGACTGAGTGTTGAATACACGTCCATAAATAGAGTCATTGACGAAGTGGAATCCACACATTACCCGGTCGAATTTTTAGATTCCTTAGATGCTCCAGGACTTCCATTGCATAAAATATTGGTAAAAGTTGGTGTTCCAATTATTTTACTCCGAAACTTAAGCCCACCAAAATTATGTAACGGTACACGCCTTAGAGTTACATCTCTGCAAAGGAACATAATAGAAGCGGAGGTGCTGACAGGGTGTGCTGTAGGTGAGCGCGTTTTCATTCCCCGCATACCACTGATCCCTAATAACTTCCCGTTCCGATTCAAACGCGTTCAATTTCCAATCAGTGTCTGTTTTGCGATGACAATTAACAAAGCGCAAGGACAAACTTTGCAAACAGCTGGCGTGGACCTTCGCACCTCTTGCTTCTCTCACGGTCAGCTCTATGTCGCTCTTTCCCGAGTGAGCGACGCAAACCATTTGTATGTGCATGCCCCGGGAAACGTTACTGACAATGTAGTTTATAGAGAAGCTCTATAGGTACATGTATGTAGGTATTAGACGTTTTTTCCTGGTAAAATTTCAGTTTTCTCAAAATTTTTGACCCCTTTAAGAATTTTGTTTTACATAAAAGTGTTTGTTCCGTTATCGGTAACTGAGTACTATAAACTATTTTTCATAAACATAGCTTT
The DNA here is from genome assembly GCA_033032175.1 of Saturnia japonica. Classification (NCBI taxonomy): domain Eukaryota; kingdom Metazoa; phylum Arthropoda; class Insecta; order Lepidoptera; family Saturniidae; genus Saturnia; species Saturnia japonica. The sequence continues at coordinate 6,171,411 of CM065317.1, forward strand.
AAAACTGGAGTAAATCCCTTGCAGATATTTATAAACCTTGCAATATCTTTTTCAAAAATGTTGAAACATACCATTATTACTAGCTTCGTATGTATACTTTAGTAGGTATACGTTCACATATGAATATATTTGATATCAATTGATATTATGTACCTACTAAGACTATTCTTTCAAGGAAAATAAAACATTATTATGATATTGAAATTGTATTAAACTACCTACCTTATCTTTTTCAAAAATGTCGAATTAAGCACGTGTTTTTTTAAAATTTACTATCGAAAGGAAAAAAACTCATATCTCTGAATTTAAGCCTGACTTTGCATGTAGGCTGTTTTCACCTACTTAAATGTTGTTTAAAAAAGATTTTTCTTAATACGTTCCGATGTTACAAAATTAAAAACTACTCTCCAAATTGATAGTTTCTATATTAAATAAAATGTCGTTCCTTAAGTCAGATGTTTTTATTATAGTAAGAACCGTAAGTAAACATTTGTGACATTATATTAATACTGAGCCCCTTCCCACAAATTTTCAGTTCTAATTTTTAATTAACGTGCTTTCCATAAAAAGCCGTAATCCTTATTTTGACCAAATTAGGGTTTATTTTTCGAAAGGTTGCTTAAATCACTGTTTACCATATACCGAATTCAACGCGGACGGAGTCGCGGGCACAGCTAGTATAGCAATATATTTGCTAATATCTCGGTAATAATTCTTGTTTTTGGATTGTACTATACTTACCTCAGGCAAAACGCGGTCGATTTGCCGTGCTACTGTCTATACAGTAATACATGAGGACAACATTATGGATTCCTTTTTAAGCATATTGCGTGAACAGAGGACTGGGAGATTTGGCATTGTTACAAATACATAAAATTAAATAATACTGCGATGACTACCCCGATCAGTGCCATTGATCTTAGACCATCCAAAACAATGATAATGAGACTTAGTGAAAAATGACAGAAAGTAATATACCGTACATAATATACCTTATTTACGTTCTTAATGCAAATGTAAAACTGATTAATAATCAAAAAGTAGCTGGTTTGTTGAAACCTTACTCTGTTTCTGCTAGCAATGCATTCATGATTCCTCGTCTCCTCCAACTCTGGTCTGTGGCTGAAACTTTCACTTCTACTAATTGTTCTTCATCGGGAAACCGTTCCCAAAGCCTCGAACCCTCTTCACGTCGTGCGAGTATATGGAGTATCTTTTGAAACTTTTGGTTTTCGCACCGCAGCGCCTGGCTCAATAAGTCGTTTCCATTTTCGTCCTGGTGAGGAAAAGTAATCAATATTCATAATAAAAATATTTAGATTGATAGTCATTGTGAACCGTAATATACTCAAACGTTATAAACACGCTAGTAATCTAAAAATAGGATTGGTTTCCAATCGCAAATATCGGAACATACTAACCTGTGTTTGAAGACAGATTTACAACTTAAAGGTGGTATCTCGTCGAAAGACCAAAAGAAAAAGCCTTACCATAGGTAACGCTATGATTGCTTAATGTATTTTCCTTTACCGAAAGGTTAGGCCCATAGATATCAAATTTATTTTTTATGATAATAGCATCTGAACGCATTACGATCATTACTTATCGATATGATACAATTTATATCGTTATAAAGTTCAACAAAAATAAAGTCTACAGTTAATAATTTGTAGGCACCTACTTATTTCGTTAGCCGACATTGAATCACAGTAAGAAAACCTGAACGCTTGAGAAGTATTAAGCTCGCGACTTTTACCTAGCAGTGGGATATTGTTATAAGTAAGTAATACATTTGCGTTGTTTGTAAAAGTCAGTTAAAATAAGTTTTTAATTTTCGATTTATGTCTGTAGTATTGAAGGTGGTAAAGCAAAAAGTTTTTTTGGCTTTCTACCTAATAGTGATATTGGCGAGGGTTAGGGCGAAAATCTCGTTAGGATTCTTGTTACAGGTCACAGATTTATAACCCTAACGTTTTGGCAGATTGGCAACTTTACTCACGTAAACTCACTTATTCACAAGAGTGAATATCATTTGCTATAGGTATATATTATACATGACAGGAATTATTAATGGCGATGCCGACATCATCTCACAGCTAGATATTCCCCAATACTTTTTGGTCTTTTTTAGGAGTGAACTATAATAACAGGCAAAATAAGATATCTGTTCCAGAAAAATAATACTTCCACTTTCCAGTGACCTCTGCAAAATAACACACTTAACACACTGTTACATAGTGCTGTTCTTTCTATTACTATAATTGAGAATAGTAAAGAGCTTGTGCCAAGTCATATTTCTTTATATCTCTCTAACAAATTAAACAATAAGAATAGAGAAGGCAATTTTTAAATCATTCTTCAATTAACTTTCACCTTTTTATCTGTGTATATATTTTTTCTTTAAAACTTTTAGTTTCAACTGCGCCCTTATTTTACAACCAAAAATTATAATCATGACCAGTATTAATCCTGCACATTATTTGACTTTTAAAATCTCCGTCCACGAACATCCATCGAACTTTAAGGTCTTCATTACATACTACATCAATTACGTGTAACTACTGACCTCTTTTAAAGGGCATACGCCACTGATCATGACCCCAATTATGTTCCCTTCTTTATCCATCGCTTTAAACGAAAGCCCTTCTAGTAAAGCGTGTGTACAGTACTCGTCTAATTCAGTACATGCACTTGTTTCGTTAAGTGCGATTGCTTGATTCAATGGTTCATCTACATAAAATGTTCTGAAACAAGTTTTCAAATGTACTTTTAGGAAAAAAACATATTTCTTCATTCAAAAATCCTATACAAAATAAATAAATAACCTATTCAATAAGACCATTCTAATGAAGAGTTGGGGACCTTACAGAATTCAGATTCCAGATGATGCTGCATCATTAGGTCAAGGTCATGTTCTTGTAATATCATTGAAGTAACATGATTTCAAATTTCGAATCGATCAAACCTGTGGAAGTTGTTCACATCAACTATAATAGAGCGGATGATCTGCAAGGCTGAACAGATTTTAATTTCATAGCTAAACAACACTGTCGATCAAGAAACCTTTCAAACAAAAAAAAACAAACTAAATCAAATTTGGTTCATTCGCTTGTGAGCTACGATGCCATAAACAGATACACGTGTTTAACTTATAACACCCCTCGTATTTTGATTCAATTTATATGGTCTATGTCAGCTTTATAGTTGGAAAGTGAATCTTTATCGTTAAGAGTAGTAGAATCTGAGGGAGGTCAGACATCGCCACATCTAATGCTGTCGCTTTCGACTTTAGGAAAGTATTTGATACCCTGGAAACAGACACGCTTATTAATGCGATGAATGAGTGCGGTGTGAGAGAACCTCTGAACCTATGGTTCCGCGATTACCTCACGTCACGCTCCTACCGTGTTAGATTGAGTGACTCATTCAGTGATAGGACGGATGTGAGATGTGGTGTTCCGCAGGGGTCTGGCTGTGGACCACTCTGATGCATGTTAATAGCCTATGTGGTGTACTGCAGTAGTGCTCTGCATACATGTTCGCGGATGATTTGTGCACATTGCTCGCTGGAATTGACATTGTAAAAACTTGTAGGCTGGTACAGCATGACATTGACGCTGTTGTAAAATGGTCTCATGATAACGGCATTGTATTGAATTCGGACAAAACTAAATTATTAATTATCCACTCGCCGTACTTGCGTCCATCAGGCTCACATCCGCCCTTAAACACACACGAATTTTCATGTACCCATAAAAACTCAATCAACTGTAATTGTAAACCCATCGAAAAGGTTAAGTGTATAACCTACCTTGGTTTAAAAATAGATGAATGTTTTTCTTGGTCCCAACATATAGATTATTTATGTAGTAAGTTAAGAATATTATTAGGTAAACTTTATCATCTTAGTTTTAAAGTACCCATTAGCACGTTAAGATTGTTGTATATGTCTTTAGTTTATTCTATTTTTAGTTATGCACTGGACAGCTATGGTTTAACATCTAAAACAAATCTAGACAAACTAAAAACTTTACAAATAAGGTTCCTCAAACTGCTAGTAAGTAAGAAAACAAAAATTGACTGTAAAGGTGATTATAGAAAATTATTTAATATGTGCAAGATTTTACCAATTAGTCTAAAACATAAATTTCTTTTGGCTGTAAACCATCATGGCAGTGAAGAGCATAACAACCTATCCAGTGTGATTAATGGTTATTGTACTCGATCTATGACCGCCGGCAAATATAATGTACCTAAAGTATCTAATTACTTTGGTGATAGAACTATAAAAAAACGTTTACCATACATACTTAACAGTCTGCCGGCGGAAATTAGACACGAAACTGACAAAGCTATTTAAAAAAAAATGATTAAAACATATTTATTAACCATGTTGAGTTAATCACGGGTGCAGGCAACGTAATAGTGGCGTTCCATGAGTAAATAATATTGTAATGTGTAAATACAACATAAGACTCCGTTTGATCCCACAGTCAAACCGATCACACGGTTTTGTGGGACTATTTTTTAGAAATAAGATTATTACTTTACAAATAAATAAATTAATTTAAAAATATGCAGTACTCGCATTGATGTGTTCCAATTCGAAGAGTCTGATTAGGAACATGCACTGGCACATGAGGCTTTTTAACTCAGTCCTCCGGGTTAGCTAGCTATTAATAGTGATTTAAGTTAGGATTCCGGTCTTTCTGAGGTTTGTTATAATTAGCATTAGGATATTTTCCGAACCGGTAGTAATGTTTTGACGTTCATAAGTGCCTTCTTATTACCTAAATTGAATAAAAACTTTTTGATTTTGCCACGTGCGCAATGAGCGCCTAACTGCGTTACAGGCAGCCTTCCGTCTGGCTGGCCAACAGGATGCGGTTGCAATTGCGGTTAACCAGGTGGAGACTAGTTGTAACCACAACCGGAACGTGCGGTTAGAAACCGTAGTGTTGCAGTTTGATGTACTAATTTCCCTGATGGATGCGTCGATCGTTCGCGACGGACATTAACCACAAGTTTTGGTTGGGGTTACGGTTAGCTGCCACCTGGTTAACCAAAATTGCAACCGCATCCTGTTGGCCAGCCGGTTGTTCTTAACGCGGCTTGACATTTAGTGCGTACGTGGCCTTTGTTTACTTATTATCTATGCTGGAATTTTCAGCGTATTAGTGTGTATAACAAACGTTCGGGTGACCATCACTCGAGCCACAGCGCTCCGAGCAACCAGATCGGTTGGCCGGCAGCCGCATCAATGCCCGAATAAAACTATTTTTTATACATATTTTTGTCAACCGGCCAGCAGACCATGTTGCTGCTAACCGCATAGTGCGCAGGTACGGTTAGGATGCCTGTCTAGTATCAGGTTCATTAGGCAACCTTATGTTGTGGTGACCATTTGACACATAAGGCCGCAATCGCCTCGCTGCTACTTTATACCATAAAACAATCTCAAACTTTGTGTGTTATACAATTTGCTCCATTCCAACGCGAAGGTGCGATAAGATAAAAGGTAAATTGTACTACGAGATACGATTAGGAGCAATGCCTGATAAATGTAGAATTACTATGATGTATTATGTGACCCCTATTTCTACATATATACTAAGGTATATACTAAGTAGGTAGTTATTATATAGGTATTGAGTTATTACATATTTATTTATAATGTAATACTATAAAGCGAGCAATTTTAGTATATATATCGATGGTGGATAGGCTAATATGGAATATGCATGAAATTAAAAAAAATGGCAATGTATTTTTTACAACCTATAACGCTACTGAATCACGAAAATATCAATAATTCTCAATGAATTCAATATTCATTGAGAAATCATTTAATAAAAAGTGTAAAAATTGTGCGGAAATTTGAAAATAGTTAAACGCAACGCCATTGGTTGACCGTGATTGTGACATCAAAATATATAATAACAAGTAAGTAGTTCATACTTCATCTAAGTTGTCGGGTGCTTTTTGACGGTGTAACAACAAAATAGAGTGTAATGGATTTAAAATGATTTAAATACTGACGTCAAAGTGATCTTCACAACTAAATAAAGTTGTTGGAGAAATCATGTTTCTTTTCATAATTTTACACCATTTTTTTCTTATGTCTTCACCTCTCAGGACAAGCAAACTCACTTTATTGCTTGCATTCCATGTAGTATTTTTGCATAGGCACAATACAGTACTTATAACTTGTCTTTGTTTTTTTGTCGTGTTCCATGATATTATGTAATTATGTTTTGCAATGTATAAATGCCAAATGAGAAACCGGAAAATTATGAAATAGATCTCCGATTTGCTTCGAATATCACATGAGAGATTATGGTGGGATCTCAAAATGTCGTGATTGAGATACATAACATTTATGGGTTTTAGAATTTTTTTAGTGTTATAGGTTTAATGATGTGACAACAATCTCACCTAATATTAAGTGACGATGTTGTCCAAGACGGCAGCACGCTAAGCTTAATGGAAGACTGGCTCTCAAGTGCAGCTTCAGACAGCAGCGACAGCTTTTTAACTTGAGAGTGGTAGCTAGCCAGGAGGGCATTATAAAAAGCCCTACCACAATGCTATGGTTTCATCACGATATTACTTTCACCGAAAGCTCATGCTCATTGCAGGGATTCGAACTCGGTCGATCGACGCGGAGTCCGTACACGCTACCGACTGAGCCATCATTTGTACTAGTACTTGTTCGCAGGTCCAACCCAACCTAACCGAGCATCGTCTGTATTTTGTAACGTTTGTTCGACCTTTGCCAGTGTATCTACTGTGTACCCTTTTCTTACCTGTTTTAAAGGTCACTATATGTTTCCCTACAGTGTAACCTTAGATAAAATACGAATATACATAATAACTGGTAACCTTGATTTTAATAGTAATAAACATCCGACAAATGACAATGCTAAATAATCTAGTGATGTGTTTTTAAGCAGAAATATGTTACCAACCTTCTAAGTAAGTCCATAATACTCTCTACGTCTCCCTCTTGAACCGGCGCTATGGTGTATCCTGAGTGTTGTGACATCTTTAATAGATCAGTTATTTATGTTGTCAATAGAAACTGCTGGAAACGTTTGCCTTGGTTACAAAACGAACTGCCTTCACCGTGTTTCATTATATTATCAACTACGTACTTAAATCAATATTATAATTACACTTAGGTGGAACGATATAATTATGTATAATTGTGAATATAATATGTATCTTATACATTAGTCTGTACATTACTTATACATAAAATACAATATAGAATAAAAATTTCGTATATTATTACTAGATACAATATAGTTACAGTTTTAACCTTTTGCATGAGCAGATGATTAAAATGAACTATAACGATAAATTGAAAATAAGTATCAAGTCATTTTAAAATTACACCTACAAATTATACATTTCGTAATTAAAGTTTTAAATAAGTACTTCTTCTTGTATTTTGTGAGTAATCTATCTATACTTATTATAAGAAACCAATGGGTAATAGTTTAATACTAGTTTTACCCATGGATTTAGTATATTACAGATCAGCAATAGGTTGAATAAAAGCGAAACCAAAAAGGGAATACGTAGTTGTGCAGGTATTATTTTGTTGATTTTCTCTGCTGGACAAGTTATACATCCAGTAACAGTACACGTAACCACAATTAAACACGTCTATTGAATATTTAATTACATTTAGAAACCTTACATTATGCAAAAATAAGCGGAATTTGTATTAGTCACGATTTACGTAGGCCGATACAGGCAAATAGCACATACAAAAATGGTCTCGTATCCCTATCTCGTTCTAACACAAGCGTCTACTATGCTCTTTCTCTTTCAAGTTGCCCGTCTATAAATCTGTGGTGTTACCTAATAGTCTATTGTTTCTTTCAAATATTCGCAAGATAAATAATATGGACTTTATATTATTTTGTTAAACGATTACATCCTAAAACACCAACGGTTATGACAAAGTGCTTATATACTTTTAATGACTTGAACTGTAATAATATATCAGGTTCTCAGTCTTAGTATCTCAGTCAGTCCAATAAGTAACATACTCGTAGGTCTTTGGAAACTCATAATTTGACCGGACCTTCCGTCATTCACAACCATGTGGCTGCTTATACGCTTCAAGCTAGCTTGACTACTTTTCAAGTAAATAATATCTTTTAAATTATATAAACTCATTACTTATAAAAGTAACAAAGGCGTAGCTATCATGAGTGGCACCCGGGGCGGTAAATAGCGCTTGAGGAAGCACCTGGAGAAAAAAAAATGTATCTGCTTTCCAGGTGAAATTACCTTCGTTTTCCTTACGTTTACTAATTTATTTTTACTATCGATCACAAGAAAGCTAGGAATTAGGAATCTCTTTTACAAATATTTTTACATTAAAAAAAAAATGTACTAATGGTTTGCGTAAGTAGGTAATTTTTTTTTACGGGTGGGCCCCCGGCATCCAACCTAACTACGCCACGAAATACTTAATCACTTATTATACTAGTATATATAAATTTGAAATTATACAGTTGTATATTATGAAGAGCAGAAATACGAAATTGGCAAAAACATCAACTTATATAAATATATACCTACGTAATGTACACGGTAGGTACGATAAATTTACATGTTTGTCACAGTCATTATTTTGTCAATTAAGTACGCCTAATTATCAACGGCTGTAGTCACTTGGTAAATACCTAAAAATATATTTGAAGGTCGTACTAGGGTTTTATATGGTATATTAAAATAAAAAATTTTAGAACTAAGAAACTGATAAGAAATATTAACTCTCAGTATTCAAATTATGCTGTTTCTGAATATTCTTTTATAAAATTTTATGTTAAAATTTACACATCAATTTCTGGATATAACCGATATTACCTACAATCGACAAAACCGGTAATAAATCGTAAATAATAATATATAAATAAAAACAGGTTACACATCGACTCACCAGTCACCGGCACCTGATAGGAGATAGGTTCAATAAACTCCAGTCGCCACCAACTATAAATACAACTGTTTGTTATTTATTTTTAAATATTTAAATACGTTTGAAAGATAATATTATCATTCATACGATTATTTTTACACACGTCAAGGGAAATAATGTTCACTTTATTGTTTAGAAACTGTCTGTGTTAAGCATAGTTTGGATGCGTGTGAGCAACTAAAGTTTTTGCGTCGGAATGCTTGACGCGCTTACATTATAACCGTAAAAGATAAAAATAATATTTATGGCGAATGTACTTCAGTTTTGTTTTAGAACTAGCTGTGCCCGCGGCTTCGCTCACGTGGACCACAAAATGTCCTCGATCGGCACCAGCGTGAATCTTGCTACTCCCGCTCTCGGTTATTTTAAAGATAAAAATGCTTATTGTGAGTGTTCTTTAGAGGATAGACATTATGCTCTCGTTGACTTTTTTGTAGATATTATTAATGTCTATAATTATGTCAAACATTAATTTGATATACCTATCTCTTATGATTTACTCAGCGTATGCCATTTAAGCGCCCGCAATGATTCACCATGACCAGATTTTTTTATATGCGCGGCACCCGAATTCTTTTTCTAAAATAAAAGTAGCCTAAATTAATCCTTATAACATCAGTTATTTACCAGTGAAATTCCCTTCAAAATAGACCCAACAGTTTCGGAGTTAAATCGGAACAAAAAACAGACAACAAAAAAGGGGTTTTCTTATATGTGTCGTATATACTTTTATATGCATTTAGTACATATCTGTTATTTTAACTCTTCAATTTGATTAATTGTATAGATAGAAGATAATAAATACTAATACATTTGTTATTGACTACCGGTGGCCCAACGATCGAAATTCGTCCAACAACTGTTTAGACTATTATCTGTTTTACATTTATTTTGCAGTATGAATGTAAGCTCTCGCGGTCACTTTTCAGTTTTCACTGAATTACAATGTTAAAGGAGGGGGGGGGGGGGTAGTATTATATAATTTAATTTGATATACATATTTGTAACACATACATTTATAACATTTTAGCTATCTCCATTCCTTCCCCATATAAACTTTAACCATGACAAACGTCACAGTCCTCCGTACGCGCAAACATGCATTTATAGAAGTCTGAAGTTTTCTTTATAAGATGACGCGAGTCTACATAACTTACTTAATTCCATTTTGATTTGCAAATTAACAACTTATGTCTTATTCACCAATTGTTTAATAAGAAATATAACTAGTATTTTATGTACAAACAATTCATTAGTCGTAAATCTCGCATTCTCGCAAATACATTATACATAAGTATTTAATATTTAGTAATTTTCTCTTAAGTATATTGACTACTAGCTATGCCCCACGGTTTTACTCGTGTTAAATATATTTGGCCGACTCCCCACCGCGTTGCCGCCAACGCTCCCGTGTATCCTATCGTTGTTCTCACTTCCCGTACTTGCCTACAGGTTGCCAGATTGCTTAACGATCATGGCTACAGTTCCGCTCCTTAGCGAGGTAGCGTGAAGTTATATAGCTTATAACGCTCCTCAATAAATAGGCTATAAAATGCAAAAATAATATTTCGAATCTGAACGGTAATTTCAGAGATTAGCGCGTTAAAACAAACAAACAAATATTTTCTTGGTCTTTATAATATTATTTTAGGTAGTATTAGGTCTTTATCTATGAAATTGCTGTTTTGTATGAAAAAAATTAAACGAATTTTTTTCATGTATTTTTTATTTGTATTAATCTAAGTAATCACCCATGCAATCAATGCATATTTGCCAGCGCAGTGGCAGTTTATTGATGCCCTTAAAGAATTCAGCTGGACGGGAGGCAACAAATTCTTCAAAGGCATTTTGTACTGCCTCTCGGATATTGAATTTTTTTCCCGCCAAGGAGTTATCCAAATTTTGTAAAAAGTAGTAGTCTGCAGGCGCAAGGTCTGGTGAGTAGGGCGGTTGACGGAGAACTTTCAACCCCAGTTCTTGCAACTTGGAGACCGTCTGCTGTGCAGTATGAGGTCGCGCGTTGTCGTGCAGGAGCAGCGGAGACGAGCGATTGACCAATGCTGGTTGGAGATGTGCCAGCTTCTCCAACATTCTGTTCAGTTCTTCACAGTACACATCTGCAGTAATGCTCACCCCGTTTGGTAAGAAGCTGTGATGAATCACACCGGCGCTAGACCACCAAACGGTGACCATCACTTTTCTAGGGGTAAGTTTTCGTTTAGGGCATTGTTTAGGTGCTGAACCAGGATCCAACCAACTTGCTGAGCGCTTGCGGTTATCGAACAGAATCCATTTTTCATCGCAGGTAACAATGCGGTTCAAAATTCCTTCATTTGTGTGTCTGTTGAGCAGTGCAAGGCACGTCTCGACGCGTACTTCGCGCTGGCGATCATTGAGTTCGTGGGGCACCCATTTGTCAAATTTTTTACCTTGCCAATTTGACGCAAATGGACCAATATTGTTTTAACGCTAACGTCGAAAGCTGCTGCTAATTTAGCCGTAGATTGTGTATCATCAGCTTCCACAATCGCCTTTAATTCGTCATTGTCGACCAAAGTCTTCGGACGACCGCGAGGTTCATTTTTCAGGTCGAAATTCCCAGAATGGAAGCGAGCAAACCAATAACAGGTGGTGCGTTGGTTTGTAGTGTTAGCTCCGTAAACGTCGTTGATGTTGCGTGCCGCTTGTGCCGCGTTGCTGCCACGATGGTACTCATATTCCATAATTACTCGAATTTTTAACGTATCCATGATGACAAAAAATATTGAAATGCGATGAAAATGTAACACTAATCAATAAACAAAGGACTACTTTTGGAAAAAGAATTCCATTTTTTTTAAATAAAATTAATTTTAAATTAGAATTTTTTGCTAAACAAAAATTATTTTGATTTGAAATGGCCAGTACTGCAGAACGGCAATTTTATAGGTAAAGACCTATTATTTATTACAGAACCATAGGCATAGGCATATAGGCTAATAGGCATCTTATCGTATACAGACGATATGACGACAGAGTTGTTGTGTTCCTGTAGGATTTTGAAGTGAAAACTTCTATACGGAAGGTTTGGATAGGGTCATCGACATGGTCACGTGACGTGTTAACGATAACACTATATTTCTGTTCATAGGCACATAGTATAACTTATTGCGCTGGGCCAGCTAGCTGTGAATGAAAAGTTATAAATTAATAATAAATAGTATAAAATATATTAATATTCTCATAAAGATAATACATAATTTAAATAGCGAAGAAAACGGAGTCTTTGTAGTAATATAATCTAAAAATTAAGAATAGCATTTTTGAAGTTACATATTTTACTAACGCTACAAAACAAATTTGTTGTGTGAAACAGTTTTGATTTACTAGTTTTAATTTAAGATCAAACAATTAATCTGGATATCCAAAAATAACACCTGTTCGTTTATACTTAGTTTTCAGTTTTCACTTCTGTCGGCAGTCCTCATGACTGCTTTGTTTTTTTTTTTTGTTTTTTAGAACTGACTTTACTGTTAGTCATAAGGGCCCTTGAGCCTCAGACGGTTTTTACAGCTCCACCGTGGTTTGGGGGTGAGTGCTTAAGGCAATCAGCCGCGAAAGCGTGGTAACATGCTCAAGGGTACCAAAGTGGCCGAAGCTCGGCTTGGGCTGTTGCCGCGCGTCGTTGCTATTCGCGAACTGGCTAATTCTGTTCCTGTAGGACGATAGTTCTATTTCTTGGCTTACCATGTTATAATTTTCGGCCGCGTTGTCACTTAAAATCAGCTGAGACTACGGCTAAACGGTAGCCTAGACAGATTAAAATAATACTTTGCCTTATCTTATACTTTACTGTTATATTTTATTTGTTTGTTTAAATACGCTTATCACTGGAACTATCAGTCGGTTCAAAAAATTTTTTAGTACTAGCGATGTGCTCGCGATTCCGCACGCGTTTGTTACTACGCATTAGTTATTTACATCCCGTAATTTGTCAATAATTTACATAAAACTATCATATCTTTTAAGTTGGACCATATTAACTATAGCTACGAAATTTCATTGAAATCGGCTTAGTAGTTTCGGAGTTTATCTCGAACATACATTGTGACACGAGATTTATATACTGGGTATTAGGAGACCGCTCCCGAAAATGAAGACAGACGATAGTACTAATGACACCTTTGATAATGGGTCAGAAAAAAAATTGATCTTGATGAGAAAAAAATCATATTTTTAAAACGTTTTATTAGCATTATTCACCCTCCATCATGTTAGTACAGCCAAATGAAACGATAATTAAACAAAAAAAAAAAAAACATTACTTTACTTAAAAAAAACCAGCAATGAAACACAAAATCAAAAACAGCTGACGTTTGGTCAATGGACGCCCGAGCGCAGGTGCGGCACCAGTCTCGCGCGGCATTCAGCTACCGATCGCACAAATACTTATTTACAACGTTTGTCTAAATACCTAACTTATCTACGTTGCCACTGTGCTAGTCTCTATCTAGCCGCTTTCAATCCGATCAAAGTACTGGGTTCGATTTCCCACTAATGAAAAAATTACATAAATGAAATTTAAATTATATTTTGTATTTTTAGTAGTATTCTGATGTATTATATATCAATCAGATCAGTACAGTACTAAGAGATTTATAAAAAAATTAGGTATGAAACAGCTTACCGATTTAAATCCTTCGTGGCCTTATGAAATAAAGTTCAAATTGAACCTTGTAACGTAGAATCTGCCCATACTAAATTAATTATTATCACTACTGTTTTGTTTTGTAAGATTCAGAAATACACATCGTAAAATTTCCTCATTTTTTCTAACTATCTAACTCAGTACGAAACAATGCTTTATGTATTACAGTACTACACTTTAGGTTTTTCACACTTTCGCAATTTCGACCTGCGCTGGTGTAGGTACTAAATTTGCAAGCGACATAAAAGAATTAGAGGCGGCGTTCACGATAAAACCTGCAAGTAATTTTAGATTTTTGTGACGTACCTACCTGTTTTCAAATTAAAGTATTGGCCGGACTAAAAACGAAAAATCTGTTAACATAAAGTACAACAATCCTGTTTTAAATTCCTTCTGATAGATTAATTGACTGTCGATCATAATTGCAATTAACTTCAACTATTAAATTGTTCTGTACCATTTCATTTTTAATTTCATGTACAAAATCAAACATAAAGTTTAAATAGTTTTTATAATTGTGTACGTGAATATCCAACTAGGTTAATTTAATATTCTAATATCATTTTTGTAGTAACGAGCTTCTTGTTACGTCAGGGTATAATTGATCGTCTAATTGTATTAAAAATGACAGCTATAACTTCCAAATTCCATAAAAAGACTAGTCAGTAGGGGTAACTCAACTTATAAAATAAAAGTTGGGAATGTCTAACGCTTTATCGGTCTGTGAAAATGATCAAAGTGCCGTTAACAGCGGCCGCGGCCCTCCTCAATAGGAGCGGTTTGTTTTGGCGGGATTGATTATTAAGTTTAGTATTTTTAGTTTTTGAGACAAGTTACATTTAGACTTTCATGTGCGCATGAGCGACAGATATTCGTTCAATAGTATTGTTAATTAAATCCTTGTTATTATTTTAATGTTACGTTTTGTATCTCTTGTTATGTTTGTGTTGTTTTATTATTGTTTTGTTTTAATAATGCCTAACGCGTACGTTTATAGTGCTCGTGAATACGGTAACATGTTAATGTGCCTTGGAGAAGCTCGCGGGAATGCATCGCGTGCATTGTGAATTTACCGAGAGAGATTCCCGACAGCTCGACATCCGGCTGACTCTCGTCTCATAACAGCAGCATTTCAGCGAGTGTTGGAAAATCGGCCCATTGCTCCAGTAGCGGTAGGAGGTGATAGTCAAGTGACTGTTCAGTCCGAGGAGTGCATTTTAGATGTCGTTCGCCGATATCCGAACTGCGATCCGAACGTCAGAATGGAACAAGTGTGTCATACTGGACAGTTCACAAGGTGTTAAAGCGTAACCGAATGCGGCCATACAAAGTGCACAAAGTGTAAGCTTTGGTACCCGGCGATTACGACCGCCGGCGAGTTTTCTGCCGTTGGTTATTATACAAGCAACAACGTGTCCCTAATTTTATTGGGCACGTCATCTGTACGGACATGTCAACATTTACCAGAAACGGGCTGTGGAACCGAAGAAATACACACGTGTATTCCGAGGTGAACCCGCACGCTGTTCTATAAACCGGGCACCAAACCCGATGGTCGGTTAACGTATGGGCAGGTTTATTTAAGGATCGCATACTAGGGCCAGTGTTTCTGCCACAGTGACTTGACGGACAGCGATATTTAAACTTCGCTTGTGCGTCCATTGGCCCGACGTCAGCTGTTATTGATTTTGTGTTTCATTGCTGGTTTTTTTAAATAAAGTAATGTTTTTTTTTTGTTTAATTATCGTATCATTTGGCTGTACTAACATGATGGAGGGTGAATAATGCTAATAAAACGTTTTAAAAATAGGTTTTTTTTTCCATCAAGATCGATTTTTTTCTGACCCATTATCAAAGGTGTCATTAGTACTTTCGTCTGTCTTCGTTTTCGGGAGCAATCTCCTAATACCCAGTATATATAGATGTATATTAAAGCCATATTCACGAGGAATAGTATAGGCTATCTTAACATTCGGCTACACCTCTCAGTTAGCCTTAAACATTGAATTTTGTTAAGTAAGTCGGAAGTGAAAGCGCTCCCGAACTGTTTTATCCGCATGCGCTGGCGTAATGGTAATGGCGAAATGATACGTAAATATAATGTTCTACAAAAATATTGGTAGTTACTTAGTATATTATATATAGCATAATATGCTTATATCTTATACATAAGCTACAATAATGTATCTAGTGACAAAAATTTCTTTAATATTAAAAATTGATTTATGAGCGTTATTTTTGGCATGCCATATTAATTCTTACGAACAAAAGTTACTTCATCATAAAGACAATTTTATGAAGTTAAACTTTGCCCTATAAAGTATATTATTCGGACATAATATAATTTAGGTACCTACTTATGGTATTTAAAGCATCCATAGGCTATATATATATATATATATTTAGAGCTCCTTGGGGTAGGGAAGCTCAAGATCGGCAACGCGCTAGTAGTAGTGCCAGTAGCATTACACGCATTCATACGCTACGGTAGCCGCTTACCATCAGGCGGACCGTATGCTTGTTTGCTACCTTTCTATTATAAAAAAAGGGGACCGAAGTTCCTGTAACGGTAAAGAAAAAAAAAAAAAAACAAAACTTACTATGTATTATAATATTTATTGAAATAATATAAATACCATCCATCATATAATACGACATAATTTATAATTATTAAAATTTAACAATTTTAGCTAAAGTCTACAATAAAGTTGAAAACAAATGAGTGGTTTCCATTACCAATTATGTTTGAAAAAACCTGTTTCTACATATTAATAGACCTCTACTCAATAATATTATAATTATAAGGAACTTTAATAAAAAGGTACACTTTATCCAGAACCCTTACAGTTTAACATTAGTAATTTCGTTTTACATTGCTAATGTAAAATTTCAGGCGCTTTGCTTCCGAATATTTATAACTTAAATGTCGATAATAATGAATCCAACACTAAACTGACTAAATACATGTATTTGATATACCTATTGTACATATTTATTGTACTCCTTAAATGTATATTAAGAGCTTATTATGTTGATCTGATATGTTGCTTTTGCAATAGTTATTCGAACGAATTCAATTTGATTGCAGTTATCCTATACAGTTTCTCAAAAGTCATTGGGATCAGTCTTCTAACATTTTCGAGCGTCTTTGCAATGATGTTACACCTTATAACCTATCAGTGAGTGACGAGTGGAAGAATTATTCTTAAAGAATTAGCTTAAAATAGCCCTTTCCCATAGCAGAGGTTGAGATTTTTATAACGTTGCGATAATAAACATGTATTAAAATGTCTTTAACCTCATAAAAGTATATATAAAAAAAATTAAACATTGATCAAACGAGCAATATAATTTTTTTGAGATCTGATTATAACCGTTTCGCTAATTGATTAATTAATACAGATTGTCTAAACTTTAAATTTGTAATTAAGACTCCATTCTACAGTACATATATTATTATAAACATAATTTTGTATACTTTAAGGAGCCTGCATACAGTCTTTACTAACTGGCTTGTTAAACGGTGTAGATACATGTTCCTGAAATTAAAATAAAAATGTTGTTAAAAAATTTGAAGATTTATATACTATTACTAGCGGTGTGACCGTGGCTCCGCACGCATTTGTTACTACGCAATAATTATTTAAACCCCTTTATTTTTACTCATATGGTTGACAATTTATATGCCTTATCAATTGAGAAGTGGCATGTATTTTCCGTGTACAATTTTCATCAAAATCGGTTGAAAACTATTATTCTAATGTACAACTTCTAATGCATTATTAACTATTATTCTTATAGCCTCTCAATTATAGTATGATGTATGTTTCCCGTCTACAAAATTTGATCAGAATCGGTTGAGAATTGATGAAAATTAAACTTTAATAAGTACTTTTTTTTTAATTCTAGAAGTAATATTGACAATTCTTATAGTCCATTAATTATATAAATAGGTAGACTTCCCGTGTATAAAATTTCATCATAATCGGTTAACAATTATTGAAATTGAAATTTTTTGAAAAAACTTTTTTTTACTGTTCTCAAACATATTATTGAAAATTCTCATTACTTATCATTCATGGAATGACTTATACTTTCCGTGTATATAATTGAATTAACGAAAAAAAATTTGTTTAGTTTTTTCTTTTACATTATCTAAAAGTAATATTGAAATTTCTTATACCCTATCAACTGACCGATGATATAAGCATCCCGTGTACAAAATTTCATAAGAATCGGTCAAGCCATTTTTGAGTTAAATCTGGTCATACAAACAGACAGAATGACGAACAAAAAAAAATTTTTATGGCATATTCGTGATCAGTATCATTCATATAATATATATGCTTATCGAGAAATTTTGGAAAAATATTAAAAATACAGATAGGACTACAGATTTATTAAATATAGATAGCTATATTTATACATACATATATTACCAAAAAAAAACAAAAGAAATTCATAAATGGGTTTATTACTATGTGTAATGTGGTCTCAATGCCTACCACCCCGCTATATTACTGCATATGCACCGGCTGATTTCGGAACACGACAAACCGAAAGAAAGTCATAGATGGGATTATTACTATTTGTATGGTATTATCAACATATGACAATGTGAATCCAACACATTAACCGTCCCAATAAAACTTCAAAAATAATTAAAATCATACCTTATTGTACCGGCCATTCCTTTCTTACTAAAAGCATAAATATGAATGGGTTCTTCATACAAACTTTTACCCAAGTTTTATTTTCACCACATGTGGAATAACACAATGAAATAATTCACTTGTAGCAAAACTGTATAATCCAGATAATTTACAATAGGTGTATCGTTTAAAATGTCTATACTCCCGCGGGCCGCGGTTTGACACCGTCATAAAATAAAACAGTCAATATGCCGTACTGCGTAATTAAACAGTTTAAAAACACTTCAGCTAATCTTAAAAAGAATACTGGATTATCATTTAATAGGTAATTATTAGAAATACAATACATTTCTAATTAATATTAATTAAAACACTATCAATAAATCAACATTGACAACATTGTCATTTCAAATAAACAAACTGGTTGTCATGGAAGCTGATATTTCCCTCTTACATACTTTCATCTCCTATTTTTTACCCTTAGAATTTTATTTTCGCTACAAAAAGTATCCTATGTACTTTCCAAAGGTCCTATCTTTAGTCTTTAGTTTATCTTTCTTTCGTTGAACACGCTAATAATCTCAAGAACTACTAATTCAAATGGAAAAAATGTTTTAGTGTTGGATAGCCCATTTATCGAGGAAGGTTATAGGTTATATAACATCACGCTACGACCAATGGGAGAGGAGCATCAATGAAAAATGTTGCAAAAACGGTGGAAATTTATTCCATTTGAGAGCTTCCACTGCATGCGCTGCGTAAATGGTTAAAGTTACGCAACAATAGTGAGTGACGGAATTGTTTTTCAAAAAAAGTTCGCGACAGCATATGTCTATCTTTTAAGGTTTACTCAATATAACCTTTTTTATGGTTATTAAAATTGTTTTAAAATAATGAATTATTTGCAAAGGTGTTTTTATATACATGGTATTAATCCTTATCGAAATAAATACATTATTTATTAAGCAGAATAATGTGGGAGGCGGGCGGTACATATAACACAATGCCTACGCTACGACCCACTCTCTTTAACCCTTTCTCTCTCACTTATATGACGCAGACGAAGTTGCGTAGATCAGCTAGTAATATATACAAGTATAAATATCATTGTCTGATTTCGAAGTCTATATATAAAGATATTCAATTTATTGTAAATAACTTTAAACTGACTTTAAAAGTAACATAATGATCTCATTACTTGCTGTGAAGCATTTTATTAAAGATGGAATATCTTTCAGACATAATTATAAGTTATTTATGCTCATAATTAAATGAAATTAATTTTGTACATTCGCATTGTTTGCGAAGTTTTTGTTTTTACAATATACCAAATTATAACTTTAGCTTTTTTTTAAATTATCTTTACATTTTTAATTAAAACGTGAATACGTATAGGTACGTATACGTACGTAGATACGTATACGTACTCGTTATTTTTAAAACGTTCTTATCAAAATTTTGCATGACATTATGATGGAACTGTTCCTGATGGTATTGTAAGCACATAACAAACTAAAAATAGTGGTGACCACCGATAGATCAATAATCCATCTCCAGTCGCTGCTGTCATACTGGATTACGTAATTTTTTTCTGTCTCAATATAGTCTTAGCCATAAGGCTGTCAATACGCTAACGCGGAGTGAGGAAGCGGCGCGACGCAGGGAAACGAATTCCGTACAACTAGCCTGCTACCGCACAGTGGTTCAAGATTTGAAACATGGAGACATAGGAATTTCTATCTGATTTTTTATAACTGGATTACTAATCTTGAACACAACAACTTTTATTAAAATACAAATTTCTATTTACAATATTGAAGATTTTCTGTTCCGTAACACGAAATTAAAGTTTTTACTTTGATTTTATTATACTTTAGCAACTTTTAGTTGATCTACGAGTACTTGCTGTTGTAGATTAGGCTAGAGCGAACCACAAATAAAAATAAATAAGTGCGTTAGGTTGCGGTGGCAAATGATTGGACATGTGTATTTGCATTTAGGATTTAGAATATCTTATTTTATAATAATATATAAATTGAAACCGTTTCGTGAGATTAATAAAAAGTACATTTTGCCCAACCGGTGGAAAAAGAAACGTTTTTTTCTCAAAAACTATTGACGAAATCGAAATTTATCTAAGATCAAAAGTTATTAAGTTATTCTTTAAATAACTTATCTGAGAACAAAAATGTTTTGAATTATGATCAATCAGTCTTTAAAGTAAAAATTAGATAGAAATTTCGATTTTTTATGCCTATGTCCTTATTTTGCGAATCCTGACCCACTGTGCGCCACCCGCTTTGAATGACTCTCAACACAGCTCCGCAACCTCGCTCAGTTGACAGAGACTGGCTCTCAAATGCAGTTGCCGTTACACATCTACTGGTGTTTGGTGACAGATTTTCATCTCGATGGTGGTAGCTAGCCAGGCGGTAATTAGGATACACCCTACCACTATCCTGTGGTTTCATCACGATGTTTTCCTTCACCGAAAGCTCAGGCTCACTGCAGGGTTTTCGAACCCACGTCGGTCGACGCAGAGTCGCTGAGACGCTTTCAACTGATATTGCTTCAAACTTACCTTACTTAACTTATCAAAATCAAAATAATCTTTATTATATTTAGGTCCTAAGAAGGCACTTATGAACGTCAAAAAACCAGCTTGACATGATCCCTGAATCTGGTGTCCGGCAAATCAGTAATGTGCTTCGCGGTTACTTAGCAGACCACGTGCAAATGTTATTGGACACGCCTTAAATAAAATAGAAAAATTACCACTGGAAGTTGTGAAATATTACACAGATAGGAGTACGCCGGTGTTTGCATGTTTCTTGGATTTATCAAAAGCTTTCGATATGATCAAATATCAAGCTTTGTGGCAAAAATTACGGAGCACAGGAATACCGAATGAAATTTCATCAGTTTTTGAGTATTGGTATACCAATCAGATTAATCATATCAGATGGGCTGGAACTCTTTCTGAAGCATATAAGCTTGAATGTGGGGTAAGACAGGGGGGCCTAACATCACCTAGCTTATTTAATCTGTACATAAATGAGTTGATCGTGAAACTTGGTAGCATGCATGTCGGTTGCTATATCGATGGAGTATGTGTTAATAATATAAGTTATGCTGACGACATGGTGATTTTAAGTCCTTCGATCAGTGGTCTCAGGAAATTACTGAAAACATGTGAAGTTTACGCTAATATGTTTGGCCTTGAATATAATGTTAATAAGAGTAAATATATGATATTTAATCCTCGCGGAAACGCTATTACCTGTAACTTATCTGTGAGTCTTAGCGGCACCAGTTTGGTAAGAGTTTCGCAGTTTAAATATCTCGGGCACTACGTTACGGATAATATGAAAGATGACAGAGACATAGAGAGAGAGAGCAGGGCGTTGTCGGTGAGGGGTAATATGCTGGTTCGCAGGTTTGCCCATTGTACACCAAGCGTAAAAATATTGCTATTCAAAGCCTACTGTCAGTGCTTCTATACCAGCAATCTCTGGGCCACATATACTCAGCTTGCCTACAATGCTCTACGTATACAGTACAATAATGTGTTCAGAGCATTGTTGGGGCTGCCTCGGTACTGTAGCGCATCAGGGATGTTTGCTGAGGCGCGCGTTGAAGATTTTTACGCGATTATTCGTAATAAAAGCATGCTCCATGATGAATCGACTGTGTGGTAGCTCTAATGGTGTCCTGAAGATATTATCGAATAGACCGGATAGTTTGTTCCTTCACCATTGGACTGAATTAATTAAAAGCGTGTGTACTTATGCAAATTACTGATTTTGCTTGTGTGTGTAAATATTTGTAAAATGTGTTTTTGTCTTTACTAACATAGGCTAAGTTAACTAACATTAATGGATGTAAATCTGAAATAAATAAAATTATTATTATATTATTATAACATGGTAGCCATTTAATACCTTTTTATATTTCCTTTATGTAGACACTAGCTTCGAGATGTGGCGGTTTTGGCTGCGGCGCATAGTGCAGATCGGAATACAATATGCTGTAAATTTTTTTGTAGCTTAATCTCTCAGCTGCGGCCGCGGAAAACATTGATGTCGTGTCCATACGCAAAGCACCAGCACCGAGTGCTTTCGCTAAACGTCTGAAAAGATATAATTACATAAAGGTAATAATAGGAAATATAATAAATTGCAAATTACTTCTAACTAGGGATGCACAAAGAGGGATATTTCCAAGTATAAAACATCGATGTGTCGAAGTTGTTTATCAATATATTGTTTGATATAAATATTTCAAATAGTTCCATCTTTCTGAAGACTGACTTAGGCGAAGGAATCTTTTATTTGTTTTACTAATATTTCCGAATGGGATTACAATAAATTGGCAATGGGTACATACTTTTTTGTGAACTTCATTAACTTTAACTATTAAGTTTATCTTTAACATACACTTCATAGTAAATTAAAAACATACATACGGGTACTATTTGTTTCAGTTAAAATATAAAAAAGTGACGTTTCGATACATCGATGTTTCATACAGAACATTGATAAATCTATAAACAGTGATAGTAGATGTTTTCATCCCTAATTCTGACGAGAATCTGCGATGTAGGTAATTGTTGGCATGGACGTTGCTAGGATTTGGCCAGGGGGGGGAAGGCTATGGAAAACCAACTTAAAAAAATTAAATCGTTTGGTACGTGAAGTGGAATGTGAAGGGGTGCAGAAGGGCACTCCCTAAGCTCTGACATCACTCCTATGAACAGGCAATCTCTCTAGCCAGGAGTTTAGGGAAATTTGAGATTTCAACATTTAGTATATTTTGGCTTAGCGGTAGTGGAGGTAGCAGGGAGGGTAGAGAGGACAAATAGTCCCTCAGTTCCGATCTGAAAGATGTGTTTGGTAACATGTAGTATACAAAACTAAAATAAAAACAAAATATTACTAGTTTGGTGCAAATTGACGCTCAGTCACGTCCAGTCATGAGTTGTCTACATTACGGAACGTTCTGAAAATCGTCACGGTTTGAAACTCTCGTGGAAACTGTTAATTTTAAACCAGAAAAACGACGTGACATGAACAATTCTTCACGGCACTTTAATAAGATAATGGTGCTTAATACTTCCGCGTAGATAGAAACGTATCACGAAATAAATAAAAAAATCTGGTTAAAAAAAATCATGCACCACGAAACAATTATTAGCTTCTAACATGATTGATATAATCACGATAACACACGATTCTAAATTAAAATATCTTAACAACAGCTTTTTAAGGCTTATTTTTTATATAGGTATTTATTAATTCTTTATAGGTGTAGCGTTTGGGCAAAATCTCTCCTGATCTTAAGATAAGATGGTAAACAAGCTAAACAAAGTGGGGAAACTGGCTCTCAAGTGCAGGTTTTTTAACGTGAAAAATCATGCATTGGATAAACTCCCGAGCCGGGCCCCTCAAGCGTTATGACCTCTTACCGATAAAATCCCGTGGCAAGTGCAACTGCCGGGCCACACCTATAAGTGTGCCATGTTCTGATTCTATCACAATGTGTTCCTTTACTTTAAAGCTAGGGCTCATTGAAAGATTTGAACGCACGTCGATCGACATGGTGTCCCAATACGTTACAAGTGCATTGC
Source organism: Saturnia japonica (assembly GCA_033032175.1). NCBI lineage: Eukaryota > Metazoa > Arthropoda > Insecta > Lepidoptera > Saturniidae > Saturnia > Saturnia japonica. Next base: position 6,195,374 of record CM065317.1, read on the forward strand.
AAGTGATCAGAAAAGGACAGAACTATGCTATAAATCGAGATAGCAGATGAGAGCGATGTCGATGAGCATCTTTATACACTGGGAGTTACAGATAGCCCATTGAATGTGGGGTCTTCTGACAAGATGTTGGCTCCCTTGTCAGAACTATCTAGGGAGTTTTTGTGACATTTCAAAATGCATGTTCCCACTTTATATTTCAAAAAACCTAAGTTAATGAATTAAAAATAAAAACCGCAATATGTCACTTCAAAATTTTTCCGGGAGGACATCGGGTGGCTAAATTAATAGTACTTAACCGTCACGCAAGAAGGGCCTACCACAGACCTAGAGGACTTTTGTGTCATGAGCATAATTGTCAGTTGTGTGTCTGGGTGTTAAATATTTATATATATATGTATATCAGCTGTTTAGTTACCATAATACAAGCTTTGCTTAGTTTGGAATTAAATGACCATGTGTGAAATTGTGTCCTCATATTTATATTTTATTTAGTCCGCTTATCAAGTACCAAAATGGCAAACAGGGTTTTATAAAATAATGCGTTTCTGGCCATACAAATTAGTACAATTTGATTTGACTCAACACACGTTACGTCCCTACGGCTAGCATGGCGTGTTATAAGTATGTTTCTGCCTAATATTTATGAGACCATGTTTTTTTTGGGTGACCGCATCCTCAAATAATGTTAAATATCGTCGTAGCTATGATGCCCAGAAATAGTACTGGCTTTGAAGTAGTTACCGGAACAAACCTATAGGTGTTTGGAGACAGATTTCCAACTTGAGGGTGGTAGCTAGCAAGGTGAATATTAGAAAATGTTTTACCATCACGATATGATTATGATTTCGACACGATTTTTATCCGCAAACTCGGGCTTATTGTGGGACTTATTGGGTCTAATTGGATCGCGATTACCATACACCAGGTGTACCTAACACCCAGCTTAGTGGCACGCTTAGGCGTGTCGAATTCCGGAATCAAACACTGTATATACGGTAATCAAGCGAGATGGAGTGGATGGGAGTTGTACCCGACTGTGTCGCGCTCGTCATATACATGGTGATCATTCATCATCATCACTCATCACAGTAACTGTATTTTGGGTTTTCGTGTTTCGGGATCAGCCAGTGTAACGGTGACCGTCCTTAATGGTTTGCGATCTCTCGGTGGTCGTCGATATTTTTGGACTGTACTGCGCTTGCATCATGCATAATAGTACTCTAAAAAATCCTTACTTTGATTATGTTGTATCATTACAATATTCGATTAATAATGTTGAAACGGCGAGAATAAATAGTAGAGACTGTGTTTATTCACAATGTTTTCCTTTAAAACTCTAAATGTAAAGGCATAGAACGGTAATAATAATTATCTAATAAAAAATAATTAATCCGAAATTTTCATAGCTACATCCGCCTGCAATAGGTCAACAGCAGTTTTCGTCATCCTACAACATAACACCTTATAATTAGAATGACAATGATAATACTAATTACAGAAACTAATAAATAATATAAGTAATGAGATATTAATAATTAAAAAAACAGAATTTTAAATAATGATAATAAAAGTAGAGATAAACATCTTAGCATTCCATGGATTCACCGTACGGGTGCCGGATCTACCGTGTAGCGGACAGAGGGATCACGAGCAGTCCCCGGGATTTGCGACCCAGGTGTAAGTATAAGGGGCCCCCTTATGATGCACATCAGCGCTCACCTTGACTACCTGCGATACTTTCCCTGCCAAGCCAGATTTGGTAAGAGCCTGTTAATCCTGCTTTAGATAACCGTTCTAAAATGTTCTGCAGTTCTCGACAGGCCGAGGTCTTTTAACAAGTTATAGAGAGATTTCGCTGGAATACCTTTCGCTCCCACTTCCACCGCATAGCCGTTCTTGATAAACTCGTTAAATAGATCGTAATATTTATTCATTTTTATTGCGTGGTCTTTAGGTATATTAGTTTCCCACGGTACAGTAAGCTCTACAAGTAATATACACTTGATTTCTCGAGAATAAAGAAATATGTCTGGTCTGGATGACGAAACAACCACATCCTATGGGATTTTATAATGTTTTTCATAGGTGTCCACTAAGATAGTCCAATCAAGTGCAGAACCTAGGATTGAGAAGGGCTTACTTTTAGCATTTACTGTTGAACCTTCTTTTATAAAGTTAATTTGTTTCCTGTTAATGGTCAACCTTTTTTGAGCTCTAGCTACCGAAAAACTTACTGCCTCACGTATGAACTGAAGTACTCTATCATGGCGACGTGAATAGTGACCCCTAACAAGAAGCACCTTGCATCCTACCAATAAGTGTCTGGCTGTACGTATTGCCTCACCACAAGTTTAGTAAGATTTTTCAGAGGCTTTCCCCCATCTTACTAAGTTACTCTGGTCTGGGAGGGGGTCATTTGGAAGGCATTAAGGTAAAATTTTAGTAAGGCAGGAGACCAATCATATAACAAGGCGCGCCACTTTAGTGCTACTGGGATGCAGAACTCACATAAGGCGCTATGGCTAACCACTCGTTTTGGATTTCTAAATTTATTGCGTGCACTCTATAGGTGTCATTTTCATCTTGTTGTAGAAAGGATTGTATTGTGTCTAACAATTCTAAATTAAAAATTGGAATAAATAACTAAAAAAAATACGAATAAAATTTTTAAATAAAGTAAATTAGCGAGCGAGTTAACACCGATCTGAGGATGCCTCACACGTGCCATCGATTGTGGTCGTTTCACGTCTCATCTGCGACATATTTTTTAAATTAATTTAGTTTATTTTTTACATTTTATATGTATTTTTTTTATTTATATTATTTTATTATTATTATTTAAAATTTAGTTTTTTTTCAGTTTCATTACTTATATTATTTATTATATTCTTTAATTATTGTTATCATTGTCTTACTAATGATTAATTATACGTGTTTATGTTATAGGAAGATGAAAACTGCTGTTGATCTATTTTGCAGGCGGCACTAGCTAAGAAAAGTTCGGATTAATTATTTCCGATGGATTTCCGCAAAGTAATGCCTTAGTCAAACAATTAATTTTTATCTTATTAAAAAAAATTACGTTTCCGTATAAGGAGTTTTTCATCATCGGCCGTGTTGTCGTTTTTGTCACGTTATAGTCTAATTAATTAATTATCATATTTAAGTAATGTAAACAGGAAAACTTTGTGAAATCATATTTCGATAAAATCTTTCGTCATTCGTCAAAAATTAAGTGATATTTTTTAAATTAGTATCAAATTATTTACTTTATTTCATCTAATGACAACGAACGATGAATTAATTTGATTCATCTCATGACTGTATGAACTAAGCAGAACATGACCGACCTTGGTTTCACTATATTGCGTTGTATAATGTCATAATACGCATACAATTGCATAACGTGGCCGTCTTTATTATTAATCGTGCGTTTATTTAGGCCACGGGACTCTAAGTATCAGCGTGCTCTTGCTAAATCTACTATTTATGTACCCCTGGAACGTTGTTTTGAAATTTTACTTCTATGAGTTCAAATCTTAGGTTTTTGGTGAAGGAATGCATCATGATAAGACTACAGCAAAATGGTAAAAGTATTGTGTAATCGCTTTCAATAGGTATCCTTGTTCTCGCTTGAAAGCCAGACACTCTAGTTGAAACTCTGTTGTAAAACACCTCTCAGTTTGAACTAGAGATCCAGCCTCAATGCGTTTTCTGTACTTATTTAAAATAAAACATAAAAAGTATGTAGCTGGAATAAAATAAAATCGCGCAAGAATTTCCGAAGACGAGATAAAAGTGAAACTTTAAAAAAAGGGACAAGCGAATAGCCGATAGCTAAAACGCGTCCTTGAAATATCACTGTTAATTCTCGTACAATTGATCCACTTCAAAGAGTGGATGTGTGTGTGTACAGGTGTACGTGTACGCATAGCATCAAGTGTGACTATTTCCACCACAATAAACTTAGAAAATACACTTTCATAATTTTTTTATAAAGTACTACTTCAAATTGTTTTATGTTTGACGATATGATTGATAATGACATATTCAATAACTAATTCATTAGGCACTTTATTCCAAGTTTAGTCAATCGTAGTTTTTGTCATCGTGTTCTACATTTGTCTTTCCGGCAATAAGTCCTTTAAATAAAAACGTAAGTGTACGTTCCACAAGATACGAGCATAGGTTGTTATTAATTCCACGTGCTGTCTTGCACATAAATAAAAAAATTGTATCACATTATTAATATTTTACAATTATCTTTGCTATAATATGAATTGAACAGGCAAGCGATTGTATTGTAGTGTAGCTTTTTTATAAAAAGCTAAAAACGTTCCGGTGGTCGGTCGAGTGGTTTAGTCCGGCCGAATACCAACTCGATGACCGCAGATTCGAACCAGCGAATTTTCCGGAATTCGCGTACACTTCATAATTTGAATTGGTAACATTATCGGTTGACGGCGAAGAAAGCATCGCGAGGGAACTTGAACGCTTGAGAAATGTTCATGTAGTACCATATCACTATATTATGTGGGAGAAATATAGAGCTGTTTATTTCTAGGCGTTTGAAATCGCCGATGCATCGTGGACTGGCGTGTTGATTAAGTTCGGTCCTTTCCTTGGCAAGAGATCTCACTGCCCAACAGTGGGACTCTTACAGACTGGTATGATTATTATTTTATAATGGCCTTTCAAACAGGGACAAGTAACACTTTATGTTATAGCAAATCGTGTATTTAATTAAGAATGTGATGCATTTTGTAAATAATATTTTCTATTCTATAAAGCTATACATACAATATATAATGAATAAGATTAATGAGAACCGGATATGAAACTGACTGACTGATTGACTGATGATATGACAAGACTTTTGTACAGTTCTTAGTGCTACGTTTTTAAAATGCAAAAACTCATCTAAACCTTTTGTTGAAAATTTGGAACATATTTTATAGAAAGATTATAGTATGAAATATTCATATAGGGATTTTTATTCTTTAATAGTATTTAGCGTATAAAAATGTATCATTACTATCTGTTCACCCAAAACAGTAAGACTTATGTGTCTCGAGAATAAAGTTCACATTTTTAACGTTCCCTTAACTTCCGTAACTTAAGTGTCATAGAAAAGAAACTCACTCGGATTCTTCACAAAGCACTCTCATAAGGCCCTTGCCCCTCCAAGCGCTATGAGTGGACGCTATCCTAATTTCCAACACACTGTGGCAGCTTTCCGGTAGTTTTTCCCAGATCCTTGCTTCCCGGTCCAGGTGTCCTAGGACTCGCAGTATACGCCTGAATTTCGGGTTAGGACATTCCACTGATTTGTCTGTGTAGTCTACTTCCTATAAGGGGAAAAAATCATTTATTATAGAAATCTTAGTTTAAAAACAAATCTACTGAATAAGTAAAAAGTGTTTACGTACAATACAAAATCGTTTGTTACAAATAACTTTAAGAAATTTACATTCATATCTAGCCGATAGAGCCGTAATTTAAAAAACTTAAAAAATACACCTACGTAAGTAAACTTGTAATGTAGAACACTAATTAAATAGGTGTTTTTAAGTTTAATCCAGGCATACAAACAGACAGACAGGGACAACAAATTTATATGTTATATTCGTCATCAATGTCATTTAGAATAGAATTTCATTAATAAATGTTTATATCAATTAAACCATTAAATGTCATCACGCAGCACCTGTCTTAGGATTAACGTTGTGTTCAATAAAACAAAAAAATATATAAGTAGGTATTTAATTAAAAGTTATATACATAAATAAAATTATCATATAAGTAGTTCATAGTCCACTCTTATTGTTTGTAATTTAATATCATAATGATATACCCTAACGTACGGTCTACAGTTATCTAAAAAAATTGCATATTTAACGAACATTTTAGTTCTTTCATATTCGTAAAAAATAACTTTAATACCGTTTTGTGTTAATAAAAAATAATAAAATACCATTATTTGTGTTAATTCCATTGAACTAATTAATGCACACAAAAAACGACAATAAAAGTACGGCTATACTTGTTTCAAATAATTATACCATTTGAAATTACAATAAAATTATCTAAATGTTTTTTTTATACGACAACCTCTAAATTATACGATATATGTTACGTTAATAATTTTATTATTCATTCAAATATAATTAAAATGTTATATAATTATATTTATTTAAACGAGCTGTTTTAGTTTCGAGATCAGATTCGTAAGCCAGATAGTCTACAACAATAATAATTTTAAATATAAACAAATTTACACAAAAACACTTTTTTCTTAAAGTGTTAAAGTAGATTTAATGAAAGTATTCTTAATATATTATTTCGAAATTTGTAAATAACTTGAGTGAAAGAAAGCGAAAATTTTCACAATCTTTACAATTTTGAGATAATAGAATCGTCTAGAAAACGTTGGAGTGTCTCGTTTCGGTAAACGTGACCCACTCTAATTGGTCCTTGAGCCAGATTAATATGATAGTCGAAGCTTTGGGATTCTTACCACGTTAAATAAAGGGTTCAAGGTTTCGATATTCGAATGACACGCCAATGCCCTCGATCGTGATTCATTTAAAACAAACAAAACAGGAAACATTTCATGTTACGTAAAAAACAACTAAGTAATTATTAACGGTTCCAATTATAAACACTGCGTCTAGGTTCTAATTATTAAAAAAAAAAGCTTAATAATATTAGGTCTTTACCTATGAAATTGCCGTTTTGTATGAAAAAATTTAAACGATTTTTTTATTTGTATTAATCGAAGTAATCACCCATGCAATCAATGCATCTTTGCCAGCGCAGTGGCAGTTTATTGATGCCTTTCTTAAAGAAATCAGCTGGACGGCAGGCAACAAATTCTTCAAAGGCATTTTGTACTGCCTCTCGGGTATTGAATTTTTTCCGCGCCAAGGAGTTATCCAAATTCTGGAAACAGTAGTAGTCTGTAGGCGCAAGGTCTGGTGAGTAGGGCGGATGACGGAGAACTTCCAACCCCAGTTCTTGCAACTTGGAGACCATCTGCTGTGCAGTATGAGGTCGCGCGTTGTCGTGCAGGAGCAGCGGAGACGAGCGATTGACCAATGCTGGTTGGAGATGTGCCAGCTTCTCCATCATTGTGTTCAGTTCTTTACAGTACACATCTGCAGTAATGCTCACCCCGATTGGTAAGAAGCTGTGATGAATCACACCGGCGCTGGACCACCAAACAGTGACCATCACTTTTCAAGGGGTAAGTTTTTTGTTTAGGGCATTGTTTAGGTGCTGAACCAGGATCCAACCAACTTGCTGAGCGCTTGCGGTTATCAAACAGAATCCATTTTTCATTGCAGGTAACAATGCGGTTCAAAATTCCTTCATTTGTGTGTCTGTTTTATCTTGCCAATTTGACGCAAATGGACCAATATTGTTTTGACGCTAACGTCGAAAGCTGCTGCTAATTCAGCCGTAGATTATATATCATCAGCTTCCACAATCGCCTTTAATTCGTCATTGTCGACCAAAGTCTTCGGACGACCGCGAGGTTCATTTTTCAGGTCAAAATTCCCAGAACGGAAGCGAGCAAACCAATAACAGGTGGTTCGTTGGTTTGTAGTGTTAGCTCCGTAAACGTCGTTGATGTTGCGTGCCGCTTGTGCCGCGTTGCTGCCACGACGGTACTCATATTCCATAATTACTCGAATTTTTAACGTATCCATGATGACAAAAAAGATAGAAATGCGATGAAAATGTAACACTAATCAATAAACAAATGACTACTTTTGGAAAGAGAATTCCATGTTTTTAAAATAAAATTAATTTGAAATTAGAATTCTTAGCCAAACAAAAATTATTTTGATTTGAAATGGCCAGTACTGCAGAACGGCAATTTCATAGGTAAATACCTATTATTTTTATCTTTTCTATTATAGTATTTTATTATATAATCCATAGAAATATGAATATTGTGACCTCGTATAATAATAACTATAATACAATATTAAAATTATGTATATACACTAGGTTCATCAAATTACAATTTCAGTTTTATGATAATATAATGTGCCCGAGAATAAATTGAATTGCGAAGTTGAGTTTCTCGAAGGTCATCCCTATTGATTTCCTGTATTTTCCTTCAACGGAAATTTAGAGAGAGAAAATATATTTCCATTGACGAAATGTTTTTAAAAGAAAAATACGTTTAATTTTCAATGGACTTGTGTATTTTTAGGCCGAAATATTTGGATCTATACTTATTAGGTATGTAATATGTGCTTATTTCTGGAATTCCCAGTCAGATTTGAAAAAAACTTTTTGCATTTTATAGCCTATTTATTATAGTCTATATAACTTCACGCTACTATTCTAAGGAGCAGAACAGTAAGGTAGTAAGTGAGAACAACGATTCAAAAGGCGCGGGCGGAGCGGGGCGGGGTGGGGCGGAGAGTTGATATAATTTATATGTCTATTGTTTATAGTTTTTGGGTTTCGATTTAAGTTAGTTTCAAGTAACCAAATATTATTTAACCTACAATGGTTATTTATGTTGAATTTATAACAGTATGAGACTATATATCGCCATTAGTAAATTAAACTGTCTGTTGCAAAAGCGAACACCTGCGCGGAAGTTCGAGACACGACAGAATTAATGCATCAAGTTACTTAACATTTGTGGCACAGACTTGCTTGTTAAGGAGCGAATTTCAGTATATCCTGTATAGAACAGAAGGACGTGAGGTGCTTACGAAACTATTGATAGGTGAGGGATGCATTTTTAATTTTTAAAGGAGTATCATCATGCCTTACATAAGTATGTAATAATAATATATGGGGACACGAATTTAAACACGGCCAGTAAAGCTTGTATAATGGTAACTAAACAGTTGATATATTATAGGTACATGTTACATAGATATTCAGCACGCAGACTCGTAATAGACAATTATGCTTATCACAAAAAAGTAAGTCGTGTGTGGAGATCGAAGCCGCAACCTCTCGGCTCAATAGTTGAACTTACTACAACTGCACCAAGAGGCTGTCTATAGACTTAATTAGATGCATATTTTTTCATTCTCGATCGGTAAAATTACGGAAGTAATCCAGAGTAAGTACTTAAGTCCAAGAGCAGCGACTACATCTGAGATATAAGGATCTTTTAACGGTCACCGTCGAAGTTATATCTGCTAGAAGCTACCATGGCGGAATTCGAGTATGAATAATGAGCGCCGAAGCGTGTCGCTATTTCGGATTTTTTATCATATGTGTCGTTGTTGCAGACTAATCTAGCACAAGTGCACTATACCATATTATTTGTATTAATATTAGTGTATTTTCTAGATTTTTCTATAGCTTAAAGTATACATGTACAGGCAAAGCTATCTTGACTGTTTGGAGATATTTTTGAATATCTTTTAAAATTCCAATTAAAAGTTTATATCATGTAACGATTTTAAAGTAAGCAAAAAGCGTATTTCTTATATATTTAGAATTCAAGGTACTAGCTAACAAACAATGATTAATTTATCGACTTCAATGGCCTTCTGTTATTTACTTTTTTACATTCTTTGCTCCTAAATATTTAAAGAAATACCTGTCACAATATTTGATTATATATTTTTTGTATACCTACATTTATATCCGTATCATGTGTGCTTATCTCTCGAGTATCAGTTATTACATTTATATGTACTATGGACCAACTTTTTATAACTATGTATTGAAAATACAATAAGAAGTGTCAGCGCTTTCCTGCGCGTTTTGCTATACTAAAGTTTACCTTTTGTCTTATGCATAATTCAATATGATTATGACGGCAATTATGATCACTTATACCGACTTAACTAACCCAACCTAAATCTTACCTCTCGTCTTGCGATGCCATTAATGATGACCCCCACAAAGTCGCCGTTTTCATCCACAGCTGCTACGGAAACTCCTTCATCGAGGGTTGTGGCCGCGTAATCTTCTAACTCCATACACCTTGATTCAGGCGTCTCTAGTAAGTCGACTGCTAAGTTCATCGGTTCATCGCGGAAAAAGAATCTGAGTGGAATTAAGGTTTTAATTAATATCCGAAGGTTAGTATGGCAAATTACATTAAATAGGATTTCCTATAAATTAAAAAGTAAGTGGAGGAATCAATTATGTTAATTGTTAATATTTCGAGAGAAACGAGATCTACGTACGTATCACGTACTTAATGCAAAAGAGTATATTTTTAAAGTGTTTTTGAATGAAATTGTACCTTAAAAATTGTGCCCACTTCTGTTATTAATATAAATATTTTTGACATTGTCAGAAGTATGTTTATGTTGTTATATGTAAATCTAGATAGGTATTACAATTTTGTAATATTAATTTACATATTTGAAATGAAATATCAAGTAAGCTAATCTTAATCCAAGCACAATTTTATTGAAATTTGATACTTTATAATTTCATGGAATCTCTTGGATTTATAATAAATATCTATACATCTATTATAATTACACAAGTTGGTTATTAAAGATTAAAGATGTTTATTTAAGATATTATATTACACTATATTATAAACATTATAATAAGAGAAAAGAAAATATGGTGTTGAATAACAATGTAAGTGGGCAACTTTTAATACCTATTAAAGTTGTCTTGAAAATATATTTTTAGAAGTCGATATGAAATTAGAATATTTAGATTTATATACTTTTCGGGGGGAGGGGGGTTTGAACTTAGCACAAAGGTAAACTGGTTATCTCACGTGACTTCAACGCCATAAGAAGGAAAGCCAGAGTAATTAGGAATTACAACAACATATCATCCGTATCACAAATATGATTTTTTTAAACGTATGTTTATAAGTACGCGTACAAAAGCCGGACATTCGGCGATAATTAAAATATGCATAGACTAAGGGTGTGCAGATCTTCCAAACTCCCCCCTTAGACAATATGACGTAAGGAGAGGAAAAAAGAAGACATGTTGTACCGATTGTACTTGAGTGGAATAAGGTTATGGAGATGATTGTTAACAAGATATACTTTTGATAATTACAGAATATTTTAGGTAATATTATACATATAACCTTTTTAATAACAAATTTGCACATCCATCTGTTAAATAACATCTTTATACGGTTAGTACGAAAGGAATAAGATTTGTTTCAGTAATGTTCTTCCTCTTATCTCGCTGCTCGCCAAATGTGAAGAAACTAACAACATTATTAAGTTTGGAAGATAAATACCTTCTAAGGAACTTGAGCACGAGATCTTTATCGGCTGCGCTGAGCCTTTGTATCGTGTATGTGGGTTGCGTCATAACACGAGGCCGAAGGTTCAACGTTGCCAGCTGCTCCGGCAACTCGTCCGCAAGCTGCACGAATAAAAAAAAAACAATAATAATCGGGGGAAAAACTAATATTCCTAATACAGCTTGTGTTATGTACGCTGATATATATTACATTACAACTTACAGCTTATTAAACTAGTAAGAATAATTGAAAAAGAAAGCCAATGACTGTTTACAAATAGAAAGAGATTAACTGATAATGAAAGAAAGTCAGCCAAGATTTTTTTTTTATACTTAGACAAAAAAAAAAAATTCAACTAAGTCTAGAGGGCGGCTTGAATCAAATCGTTAAATCTGATTTAAGATGGACAGTTGCATACATTTTGTCACAACTAAACTGAATTTAAAGTAAAACTGAAATATTTTTTTGATGCAAGTCGCCCTTAGAGAATATACACTATTGCTAAATAAATCAATACTATCATTTACGGCAATGGTTCCCAAAGTCTTTCATTTACGACGTTTTTACAGGTTTAGTATATTGTCACTTCACCCTAGACAAAATATGCGTAATGGTAAGATTCCCCTAACCCAACTGACTCTGGAAACCCTAATCACATGAGGAACATAACTCAAGATTATTTGGCTTCGATTTTCTGTATGGTGGAGGCATGTCGTCAAAGAAATTTCTCTTTGAACTCCTCTTCCCTGAGGAACTCTGAAAATCCTATACACCGCAGGAAACACAAGACACAGGTATTGGGCTACGACCTTCTGTAGGGTGAAGGTATTCCACAAGCAGGTACTCACTGCCCCAAGTAGAGATAAATCTTCAAAGATAATTCTCTGTTCGCTCTGTTCCTGTAGAACACCAAAAGCATATTCACTTGAACCAAGTGGCGGTACTAGCTGGTACCATATTATAGTCATTTTTGCGAGATCGCATACTAATCAATCAATCAATCAATAATCAGGTTGAGAATGGAAAACAATATTTTTATTAATTCTTATCTCACTTTTATTTTTACATTCTTAATTGGCTTAAGTTATGGTGATACACAAGTTATGATGACATTGTGGCCCAAGAAGGTGACGCGCTAAATCTAATAGGCGAACAGGCTCCTAAGTACAGTTGTGGAAATACTTCTATGGGTGCTTGGTGAGATATTATCAACATATTCAGTATATAGGTACTATTTAATGTTTTCTATTGTACTGAAACTAAAATCACTTAGTTTCCGGAGAATTCTAGGGAAGAGAACATTTTTGTATCGAGAAACTATGGAACTATTTCACGCCGAATGTTTACCCAAGTTCTTACGAAATCGGGTCCTCCAAGCGTAACGTGAAGAGATATTTATGCAGCCGGTTCGACAGCGGTGACCGCCGATTTTCTATCTCTCGGTTGTGTTTGGATTATTATGCTTTCTATCAGAAACAGTACCTTCAATTTGCCGAGCTGCTATATAAAAAAAAGAAAAGAAAATAGGAACGGTTTGCGGCGCTCGTACTTCGTAGGGCGTTTCAGAGTGCCGTGGTGCACACTTTCTGAACTAGGGATTTAGGGAATTAAATTGCTCGCTTGCTTGGATTTAGAAGTACATTCTGTCTAAATGCAGACCTTACTAATGGTATATATAAAAGTTAAATGTACTTGAGCATTCATATTACTGTATAATCGACAAGAGTTATAGAATATCTACAATTCCATTGGCTATTTTACTCAATTAAGTTAGATCAGCTATTTCCCGATACTATGCTGATCATAGATGTACACTAAATACTACATCTATGATACTGATACTAAATACAACCTAAGTAAAGCGATGTTGGTTCAGTGGCATCGTGCTCGGACACCACTTGATTGTCGTGGCTTCGAATTTTACAACGGAAAACGGAACGGAACGGTTCTTTCGATGAAGCAAAAATCTTTATGAAACCATAGCTTGGTGGTGGAGCATTTGCTAATACTAGATACCATCATCCTCAAGGTAAATAAGTTTCTATTGGTGTGTGAAGACTTTTGTATAGACTATCGTTGCTGGCAATACCTAGCCGAAGAACGTGACGCGTGGAATAAAGCCGTCACTGGTGGTAGCAAAGTCCATAATTCTATCGGTTTCAAAAACCTATTTGGAAAGCGGATCTTAAGGCACGATCTGCAAATCCTGGACTGACAAATAATTTGCTTAGCTGCAGCAAATAAATAAACTAGTTTGAATTCAATGAATTTATTATTTAAGGTAAAATCTCCTGTAATTCCGTTTAGATTTAAGTCGTTAGGAGCTGTATAATTTTAAAGCTCCGGTTTTTTATGTAAATAATTTTCTAACTCGTCTTGATTGTTAAAAAACAAAACACTGTAGTGTAACTTAATAGTGAGAATCAAGACTATTTAAAAATTAGCAAGTTAAAACTTTATTTAACGAGTTTCGAGTCCGTCTCAAATCCCGAAATAGGTAAACATAAAAAAGTAATTAGGTAAGTAATTTAAGTAAAATCTTAAATAATAAAATAAATTCCATGCAAGTTACTGATGTTATGCAACAAAACATATCTATCTATAGTGAATGTATATAGTCTGTAATTTTATGATAATAAGGATATTAAATTTTTAATCTTTTTATGTACTAATATAAAAAAGGTACCTAGTTTGTAGGTTTCGGAGTAATATACGTAACTACTGCCCATTCCAAAAATTCACAAAATTATAATAATATAATAGAAACTAAGTTAAATAACTAAGTGCTATGGGCTATAATGTATTGTTATTTAGTTTTATATTTTAATTAACGCGTATGAAAACGAAGGTGGTTGCTAGTTTAAAAAAAAAAAAAAACTTTTTGTAATTTCACGAAATTTTTACCTCTACCGACGCGGCGCGGCGTAAGTTACAGTAAAATAAATCTAATTTTTGGTTACAATTTCGAATAGGGTCATTAAAAGCCGTACTAGAATTGTTTAAAGGTGTCATCCCGCAAATTATAACCAGGTGGTCGGACCACCTTGTGGCGGGTCTGCCCACGTAGCGTCTTTCAGTACGCGGCCGCCACTAGAGAACTCTTCAGACCCATCGACCATCGGTTCTACGAGCTACGTGACCCGCATATTATCACTTAGGTTCAGCTATCCTCAGGGCTATGTCTGTGACTTTGGTTCTCCTGCGGATCTCCACATTTCTGATTTGATCATGCAGAGAAATTCCGAGCATAGCCCGTCCATTGCCCTTTGAGTGATCTTGAGTAATTAGAAAAAAAACTCATCTGTAAAATATTAATTCAAATTTTTTAACAAAAAAAAAATGTTACGGTTAATTTAATTAAAATAATGTTCATTTATACAAAGTTAAATTATTTATACACAATAAAAACGTCATTAAAATGAATTTACATTATTATCATTGATGGCTAACTTCATCATGTAGTAAAATATTATATTCGATGAATTAATATTTTATTTTATCACGCTGCACTGTAACGATTTAACGAACCACAAAGTTTGTTACAAATAACATAGACCGCAATTATCTAAATTATATTCATGTCTACGTTAAAACATTAGAAACAACAAAAACTTTATGATTAGCACCTACATATTCAGGTTTAGTGGCTCTACCATAAATTGTTCAGTGTTGTTTTTGAAGGTTTGCTGGAGGTCGTTTGCTAATAAACAAGCGTAAATACAAGGAGAGTTCATTAAGGATATTTGATAATGACTCTTTAAAAGTGCAGTGTTTAATTAAAAAAAAAAAACGAAATCTATGATGACAAACTCCGTAAAGTTTTAGTTTCGTTGATAGAAAGCCACATTATTCCTGAATGATTCCTATATCATAGGCTAAATTTTATTCTTATTAAGCTCCGTGTTGTAATTGACACGAACGAAGTTACGGGCGATTGCTAATAACTTATCTTCTTTTGAATTCCAAGTCAGCTTTGGTCTGTGGAGCAATTGCTACTGTTGCTGACTTATCATCCGTCTTTCTTTTGCCTTCTTGATACGACACGACTTCCACTTTATTCTTCAAAATTCGGAAAACGCTTCTTCTAATACTTCCTCTTCCTAGCTTTCCTTCAGTTTGTCTTAAAGAACTTGTTGTTCCGTATCAAGTGTCTAAACATCTTTCTTCTTCTGTAATCTATGTTCTGTAATCATTTACAACACTTCCTCTTCGTAATTCTTTCTGTCCTCCTGATATTCTCCATCCTTTTACAATACTTCATCTCAAACGTCGCCAAACTTTCTTTGTCCCTTTCCTTTCGTTAATAACATATAAATGTATTTTTTTTATAGTTATTTACATATCAATGACTACTTTTTTATTGATAATGTTTTTTTTATTAATATCATACAGGCACGTGCTTGACGTCGATCTCATCTGTTGGTAAGTGAAGATAAGGCCGACGGTGGATCACACTTACTCAACAGACACTTACTTAATCTTTAATTAAACACTTCCAAGTTATTTGTAGACGGGAAGACTAACGTTGAGAGTGTATTCCCGTCTATTTTAGTTCGCAAATGAAGAAGCGAAATGCGTCGTGCGAATTTGTGGATTGTCCACTACATGCGAATGAAAAGCTTGCGACATCTAGTTGTTCCTGTGGTGGAACGGGAATGGTGAAACTGAATCGTGTACATAATTCCTGAGCGCAGTCTCCATGGTGTAGCCTATAAAACACCAAGAGGCAATCGGATTTATGACGATACTCCAAAATCCAAACTGAGCATTTTCAGTGTCATCAGTGTTTCATCGTCAATAAGCCGTCGTGCGTCGGTTGAGTCAAAATCGAAAAAGTCTTTATTCAATTTGGCCAACCATCACTGTTCCATCCCAGAGATAACAGCAGTATTGCACACTTGTGCAATGTGCAATAACTACTTGTGTAAGTAAGTACCTTTAATGATATAGTATTTTAATTGTAATAATACAAAAGTTTAAGGCCAAGTTATGCAAAGTAAAGTTAAATGGAATAAATGTCACCACAGTCAATAACTGTAACTTAATTGCTACTCAATATTTAAATTTTAGTACCTATGTACTTCAGACCTCTATTATATTGGTCAGTTAGAGACAATTATAATGCGAACCCTTTTATACACCGTTCGCACTTTACGCCCGGTCGTTTCACCTTGGTTAATGCAATTAAAATATATTATTATGCCTTTGTTTGAAAATTGGCACAATATCACTTTACCATAATCCCAATTTGCAAACAAAGGTGCGATACGATAAAATATTTTACAATATTATACTTCCTGAACTCAAGGATCGACTAAAAATATCTCACTAGTTATTATATAGATATATACGTGAAGAAAAAGCTTTCTACCTCTTTTTAAGCGTATTGCGTGCACGGAAGGCTGAGATTTGGCATGGTTATATGGATGGGTTATAAAAATTTATCTATAATATCTGTTACTAATACCTTTAATTAAATAAATTAATACTGCTACTGCGAATCCTAACCCGACAGTGCAATTGAACTTAGACCCCCTCAAAATATTGACATTGTCACTCAACGAAAAGTGACAGCAAGTGATGTAGATAATACTCATTGTTTAGGTTCATGAATACTGCAAATGTCAAAAAGAAGATAGTCTATGATCAAACAGTCGCTGGTCGAATTTCGACCTTAGGACGATCGCTAGATTTAATTAATATTTATTTTGGTTCATTTACTAGAGGATAAAACTGCGCGCGCTTCAAGAGCCGGAAGTGCAACTATACAACATGATGACGTTAGCCTTGAATGATAATAAGGTGAATTTATATTACTGATTTATTTATTTCTTAATTGTCTAAAAATAATTAAACTTTGTATTAATACCTATACATTATTTTATTTTAATCGACTTCATCAACATGTTGATATTTTGTTACGAAGTATAAAGTTTTTACATACGTAAATAAGTACACACAAATATTTTTTTATGATAGCAAGGCAAAGTGACAGCACTGTGCCTGATGGTGAGATCGGTTATCCATCGGCGGTCGCCGTTGCCATGCCGTTCTTCAAGCTTCAAGCCCTTCTAGAGCTAGATGTACATTGGTTGATCCCGAAGCATTACAAACCAAATGAGAGTAACTGTGATAGATTTAAAATCGTGTTCAAGGTTCATCTCTACCATCCCTTTTGATTACATGCGTCGTTCGACTCGGTATAAAAGTATGCGAGATTTGCAAACATTTGCTGCATTTGAAAAACTTGTATGTATGTTTTCGTTTTTGACGAAAAAGCAACACTAAAACGTGACAAAGCATACATCTTATAGGACTTATCCTGCGAGAGAGTTAGTTAGAATACTTGATATAGTGTTTTCTATTATTTCGGTCTCCTCTTTATACGTGTGTGTGCGCCTCCGTATTCCGAAGCCTTGGGAAAAGGGCGTCATAGCCAGCGTGGTGTATTGTTTACGTGTATCATTGTTGCACTTCTACCGCACAATGACACACAAAACACATGTTTTTTATTTCACTTTTTCTTCAATTTAAGTGTCCGTTGGCAATCTACCGGCATGTTTGTTTTATTTATTTAAACATTTGTGCGTGTTGTGTGTTTTTTTTTTCTTTCTTCCTTCTTTATTATATTAATATTTAATATAGATAGTATAGAAATACACCGACTAATATCGGAACATGACAAACTAAAAGAAAATCATACTTGTGTTTATCATTGTCTATGGTGGCCGCGATCCCTAACACCCCGATATAATACTGTATTTAAATGAATAATCTCGGAACACGACATACCAAATAAAAATTATACATGGATTTATCACTGTATGTGTATGGTATTGTAAATCATCCCTTATTGTACCACCTTGTTGATTAATTTTTCAAAAACGCGAAACCCTTTTACTTCTTCTTAAAAGCATAAATATGAATTTTAATATCCCTGAATTGAGAAATAGAGGGTTCTTCATACAAAATTTCATCCCCTATTTGACCCATTAAAGTTTTATTTTCACCACATAAGGTAGCCAAAGTCTTTCTCCAAAGTCCAACATATCTCTATACCAAAATTAATCCAAATTGGATTCTTCATACAAACTTTCACCCCCCATTTCACCCCTTCCAATTTTATTTCCAAAAATAGCCTATGTCCTTTCTCAACCAAAATTCGTCAAAATTGGTTCAGCGGTCTAGGCGTGAAAATGCAACCGACGAGACAAACAGAATTACTTTCACATTTATAATATTAGTAGGTATGGATTATTCAATTCATTATGCAGTCATTTTCTATGGTGTCATTTACCAATTAAAATACTAACAGTAAATTATTACCCAACAGCGAAATAACGACAACAGTTTGTAATATTAAATTTTTGAAATGAATTCTCTCTCTCTATACCTTTCTATGTTTCTCTATAATAACTGATACTTTAGTAAGGTAAAAATTACAAAAGATCGATTATTGTGGTGTCCTTTTAATTTTCTATTTTAGGGATTTTTATATTGTTAATACAAATGCGAAGGTGAATCGAAAAAAGATCGATTTTTGAGAGATCGATCTTTTAGACATGGAATTTTTTGTGAATCGATTCATAAGAGTTAGATTCGAATCGATCTTTTTCGAAATGAATTGCCATCCCTTGCAGCGGTGCAGCTATATTCAGCTAACAAACACCCAGCCTATGCTTACCCCCTTTTAATATACTTTATCACAAAGATCTGAGGTCAACTTACATTGCTACATTAAAATTTTTGAAACTCCATTTATTATTAACTTTATGAAAGGTTTCAATCATCATCGTTTTACAAACTTTAATATACTGATAAGTAAAATTTCAGTCAATTCAACTGAAGAGCTATTTTATAGCATTTTTATTGAACAAATGTTCGACGTGATTTTTTAAATTGCTATAACTTTTTATTTATGAACTTATTGAAGTAAATAAACACTAAATATTAAGTGAACCTTACCACAATATATCAGTGAAAACCGTTTCCAAATCGGTTTAGCCGTTCTGAGATTAGCGCGCACAACCGTTGGCAAACAGACAAACAGACACAAATTCTAACAATCATTGTTTTGGGTTCTGCTGCGTTGATAAAGGCCCCCAATAATAGTTTTTTTCATATATCTTTTATGTACAGACATCGATCAGCTACGTTTTTATTATATGTATAGATAGATAGATAATATTCTAGCTCTAGAATACCTACATTTGACAAGTGTTGGTACCTACAATATTTTACAGTGTTGCATTTAAATGTCACGGCTTGTGACATAAATCTATTTGTAGTCACGTAATTATTATAACAAATGCGAGTTGTGGGCACGTTTCGACAATATATTTTTATAATGCAACATTAATTCTCTCTCTAGGTGATTAGGTACTTGTATCAGAATAACTACTGAATGTGTTTTAACTGATATATTTTATTTGCACTAATAAATATTTGATTATAAAATAGTTAAAACATGTAAAAAATTTGAAATTTATTCTTATGTTGTATATAATCTGTAATGTGTGACCTAAATAAATACATTAAAATAAAATTCGGTTGCAATGTTGAGTAATATATTGTATATGTAATGTTCTTGCGTTAAAGTATCGAGGAGTTCCTGGTTCTATCATCTGACCCTGATCAGATACACACTAACAACCAACTACTCATCGAAACTAATCGAACGACCACAAACTCAATGCTTTTACATAAAGGCAGTGTGGAGTTCCTACCACTACCTTCCAATAAAAGTAACTACTCAAAAAGTATATATTTATCCACGTAATTTCAACACATACAGTATAAATAGTTGAATAATATTTATATTGCTCATAATATTTATTATATTATATTGTTATAATTTTAAGAACCATCAAAGTAAATTTCAATGCATTTATAAGAGCAACGCTGACAAGAAATGACGTCTTCAATTTTATGATATTATTATATTTGTATAATGAATTAAATGATTTATTTATATGGAATCACAATGCTTACACAAGGAATGTAATCTTTTTATTTATATATTTTTTAGGAAGTAGTTTTTGCAAAGTTTAATGACACAAAACGTCATTTTTAATTATAATTGCGAGAGCAAAAAGTACATCTATACTCTATGGTGCGCTAAATGTAATGAGAGCGGTTTTGAGCGAAGAATTTATTTTTCATGTCTATGAAAAATACTCCTTTGAAACGCTGGACTAGGAATTTAGATAAGTACATAATCAAAGCAATTCAGTAACAAAGTAACTGATTATAAAATAACTCAACTATTGCGCGAGTGAAACCGCGGGAAAAGTGCTAGTTTAATACGTAAATTATGATTTAGTATTATGATAGGAATTCATTTATTACCGTAAGCGCAGATGTTGATAATGTTACGCGGAAATAATGAAAATAAATACTATTTATATTTTATCTATATTAATAAATCTGTACTTATGTCCGTAAATATCGAATTTAACGTTTTTTTAAATGTGGTCTATCTATCCGCTTGTATGTTTGAAATTAACAAGTAACTTAAAGAGGGGTAGGCCAGGCCACAGCAATATTTCTCTCTACATGGGGCAGTCCGATTTTCCAAAGCTCCTTCGGAAAGGGGAATCAAGGTCGGCGGCGTGCTAGTGACACCTCTGGTGCTACAAGAGTCAATAGGCTACGGTAATATCATAGTTAACCATAGTTTTACAAATAAAATGCTCTAAAACGATATCAGAGATTGTAATAAAATTTTGTATACGCGAAATATGTCATTCCGAAACTAATAATTTCTAAAAATTTACAATATTATCTGCTTTCTGATATAAAAGGAAACCGTAATTGACAAAATAACTATTAACACATAACTCAAACCACTTAACGGATTGGACTAAAATTTGACATACATAGTTATTACGTAAACATCCACTAAGAACGGATTTTTGAAAATTCAACCTCTGAAAGGGCGTAACAGGTGTTTGAGTTATATTTTTCACAGTAGACGCAAACGAAGCAGCTGGCAATAGCTAGTTATCTATAAGAATCAGAAAATATAATTAAAAATAACATCTCGAGATGCAACTAATTAATGCGTAATAAACGCGTGCGCAGCCGCGTGCACAGCTAGCTATAATAAACTGCGACTAGTATACTGCAGCGAAATTACATAACGGGTTTTTATAACTCGTTGTAATATAAGTGAAAACACATTTTTAATAGACAGAAAAAACAATTAAAATGTTTAAAAAGTTAGTAAGGATAAGCGTGGGATTCCGCTAATAGTTTGCTAAATTAGTTGAGGTATTATTACACTGAGTAAATATTAAAAAAAAAACTCTTTATTTGACTTCTATAGCTGGTGATTAGTAGACAGACCCATTTTTATTTGAATAAAATTATCATTTTAAAAAAAATATGTTATGTATAATATCATCGTTAATTATTTATTTCATTAGTATATTCGCAAATATTGTGTGAATTATGTTGTAAAAAAACTCTTTTTTTTTATAACGGCTCTTCTGAAAACATCGCTAATTTAGTTATTGTGTTATTCATCATAGTGTGTGTCCATATTTGTATATCACCGGATAATTGTACAAACCGTTGCCGCGTTGGTGTATGAACAATCTAGTGAAATTGTAAACTGTTGGTAGATTGTGAACGGACACTAAAATTTGTTGTATTTTCGTAAGTTACAATTTCGTAGGTTTATAAACTATAATTGGATAGGTTAGTCTAAGTTGAAAGTGTGATCATATAACGCACGAGCCGAACGAGCAACGGGCCGCGGCATCGCGGTGACCGGCGAATGTCATGATTTTGTATCTAATAGACACACTTCAAACTGTCTGTTCACAGTTTACTGACAGTTCCGATCTATCAATAATTTACAATTTTACTATATTGTTTATACACTAACGGTCTTTACAATTACCCAGTGATATAAAAAGCTTTGTCCTGACTTACTCATAATTGCCTAGCCTAAACTACTTACAAGGATAGAAATGTGAAATTAAGAGAAGCGTTGATTTTATATTGTAGGCATCGTTTATGAAAGGAAAATTTCAGGAAATTCAATTTTTAAATGTGGGTGGCAAAGTTCATATCGGAAATAATATTTTTCGGGTCTAATTTTCTTAAAACTTATGCTGGTTATACTTCTGCTAAATTAATGAAACACATATATAAATCGGCATTTTTCCAAATTCAACACATAAAGGTAGAAAGCAGGTAAAATTTTTCTAGGGAAAATATTATTCTTTGGGTTTAATTTATTATTTATGGACAGTTCTGGAGTCAGTTCCAATAGCAACCTGCTAATTATAGAACCAAACACTACTCGTATAATGTGGTATACAAAGAAGTATGCTTTATTGAATTCCAACTTTCTGTCTAAAGCTTTGTTCACATAATTTTTTGGTTTACATATTAACAATAGATATAACAATAAGTATATTTAAAATCAATTTATAAATACAGTACAAAATAAAGCGAGCGAAGCCGTAGGCGGAAAAGTAGCCAAACAATGATAATAACTTTACAAATTATATTTATTGCCAATTTGTTCAACAAATTGTACATTAAATTTTTATTTAACAAAGCAATTACCGAATTGTTTTTGCGGTATTTTATGTATCGAAAATAATTTTAGGTATTAAACGTAAGCGCTGATTAAATTACTTGAATTTGACAAGAAAACATTTCGAAGTGCCTAATTAATTATTTTTAAAATAAATTAAACATTTTATATCTGAAATAACTGTTTATGTTAATAATATTATGGTAACTACGCATCTACTCTGTTTATTATGGAATATAGTTATTATGTAAATAACAATCACGCAGTCATTTACATTTTTGATTGGGTACTGAGGCGAAATATTCATATAATATAAATTACTTATAAATAATATAATATAGGTGAAATAATATAATGAAATGAAGATAAAGCATAAGATAAAGATGCTGGTAAAGGTGGAACGTAAGAATCTCGGGAAATTTGCAAGTACGATATTGGGATAATGTTAATTTCCCTAATTACATATTACGATTGTAGAAATTGCAAAACATCGGCTTCAAATTAGCAATTTTATATTATTATTGCAGTTACGATTTCAATTTGTAAAAAAAAAAATTAAAATTGTAGTCGATATTTAGCAATTTGTGTCATAATATGAATTTACTATTTTTGAAGGAGATATGGGATTTCTACTTTTGCTTTGCTTTTGCAATATACGTAATTATGAGGCGGAACTTGTTTAGATGCGGTTGGAACGCGATCGAAAATGGCTCAAAAAAATATCATGCATGAGAGAAACACTCAAATTAAAATCACACATTCACCGTTTTTATTATATGCCCGACAATTCCCATTTAGACATTGTCTGTGTTTAGCAGTATATACAATGCTGAAGACGATATGATGCAAATTTAAACTGAACCGAAAATATCAACCGAGCGAAATGTTATAACTATTGCGTAGTGGTAAAACAGGATCTTATTGCCAGTTTGGCTACCTATCACTTCCTTGCTTACAATCTGTCGCAAGCACCTACAGTTGTGTTCTAGCCGGTTACCTTTCAAGGCTTATCACTTAACGTAAGGTGTAAAAGCAGTAAAACGCAAAATGATATTATAACTGTGGAAAAACACGGGACAACTGGCAGATTTTTGATGTGAAACATCTATAGGCGAGGGGTAAACCTGATTGTTGGCGTGGCGATACAGACCGTGGCAACTCAGCGCCACGCTGTATGATGGAATATAATTATGTATTATGAATATACAATTATGAAAATAATCACTGCAACCCCAATGAACCCCCCTGACGCCTCACTGACCCCCACAGGGAAATTGGCGGGACACCCTTTGGAACCCCCCTAGTAAACCCTCACAGGGAAATTGTCGGGACACCCTCTGGGACCCCCACTGAACCCCCACAGGACACCCCACACGGAAATTGTCGAGACATCCTTTGGGACCTCCTTTCGATGTTTCACATCTGCCAGACTTCCCGTGACGGCTTTTGAAATATTTTTTAAAAATAAATATGTAGATACAATTACATACACTACCATTTAATTTGAAACTAAGCAAAGCTTGTATTATGCTCATCACACAAAAGTCAGTCAAGGGCGGGGATCGAACTTGCGACCTCTCGGCTCAGTAATAGAGCTTAATACCACTGCGCCACAGGAGACTGTGAGAGACGTGTAAGATTTTAGTGAATAATCAATTATGTAATAAATCAAAATCAAAGTAGTAAACAGCTCATACAGAGAAGTAACGGAGTGTTTAGTATACGCACGCACGCACGCAAGGGAGTCGTGAGCGGATGAGAAGAGGCGGGTATAACGGCATGAGAGAACGTCATGCCTTTTGCCGTCACGGCATACGGTTCGATTTACTGCCAAAGCGAGCCAATAGATGTTTCACATCAAGAAAAAAAAAAGAATCTCACCTGATGCTAAGTTACGATTTAGCCCATGATGATAACACGCTAAGCTTAGTAGGGGAAATAGCACCCAAGTGCAGCTGCCGGAATAACCCTATAGGTGCTTGGCATAGATTTTCAACTCGATGCTAGGGATTCGAACTCTGTATAGGCTACCATCATTACTTTAAAATATTGTAAATATAAAAGATTAAACAAAGGAACGCAAATATAGTTGAAATATTTGAAGTATTGTTATTGTCTGCGATATAGTTGTAAATTTGTAACCTTATTTTGGATTTATTAGTCACTGATTTGTAGATAAGGTTAAAATGTAGTTTTACTTTAATAAACGTGTAGATTTGTTTTGCAACAATGCCTAATAGTTACTGTAACGGACCTCTAAGAATAAAGCAATAGACTAGTCGACACTCTTTTAAAGTGGGTCTTAAATTATTAGTTCTTATCCGATTAGAGGAAAAAAATATAACTTATTTTTTAGGACCTAGAAAACCGCCAATCTTTATTTTTAAAAGTTTACTTTTCGTAAACAGGCGAAGACGCTGTATGCCATATTAGTATTTAAATTATCTCTGCCGTGACGTCATATGGGTCGAAAACAAACATTGACATTTAGAAAATTACATTATTGTAAAAATGTCGATATTTTTTATGTCATAACATAACATACCATCACGCCTGTATTCCCCGAAGGGCTAGGCAGAGGTGTACATTTGTACACCCACAGTTCGCCGAGTATGTTTTTAGGTCCCATGTAATAGGGGGCGAGTCTATTGCCATTAATCGGGCACGAAACCAAACTCCGAGCTGCTACTGAGAATTTCATAGGAAAAAACCAATAACACTTTGTTCGACCTGGGATTCGAACCCAGGACCTCGCTCATAGCAGTCGCGCTTACGACCACTAGGCTAACAAGGCAGTTATTATGAAGTCATCATCAGTTATCAGTGTCATGAATGTCATAAATGTCAATGTCACAGCACAGAGTATATTGCGAATTTCACTCGTATAAGATCCGATAAGAAATTTGATTAGAGTCCTATGATGTCACAATATGGACGACAAGGTTGTCTGAGTTCAAAATAATAATAAAAAAAAAAAAATGAAAATATCTAGCCATTTTACACTTTTAATAACTATCTTAAATCGATAAATATTGGTTTCTTAAGTCAAATACTACAGAAAATATGTATTTATTGCATCAAATTTGAAATGAGTTAAGCAGCGAATTATAATTCTATTTAAATAAAAATGAAATGAAATTTGAGAACGGCTGCACTGATTTGACTAATTAATTTAGTGTTAATAATAGCCTGGATAACGAGATACTTACATGATAATTATGATGAGTATATTAACAAGATCATTATGAAAAAGTAATTGAGTGTATTAACAAGATTGTTATGAAAAAGTAATTGAGTATTTAACAAGATCATTATAAAAATAAAACTTGTCTATGTAATTAGTTAAATTGTTTACAAAACATTATAATTACGATATGGTTGGTTGTTTTTATTCCTGTCTATTTTCACCGACTTTCAACTAATGTCATAAACATAGATTAATGATTGGTTTCCGTGTTGTTGTAGCGTCAGCTTCATGCTAGTCTATGGTCATAAAATAATAATAATTATTATTATTTACATTTTTGTCAAGTATAATGAATGAGTGTTTAGATGTTTCTGAAGCAACGAGGGGCATAGTGACAGCGAGCTTGGTCGTCCTATCGGAGGAAGTAGTTGCGAATGGTAAATAGAATCTTTCAGTAAAAAAAATAAAATGAATGTGTGTACATGCACTAGACGTAGCTGTTATGTGACGAATAACATCGAGTTTGACGTGACCAGTAATGTAATACGTATAAGTAAAAAAAAGTTTATTCTTATTTTTCATTTTTCTTTTATTTCGCACTGACTACACTACAGCACAGCTAGCTTTAGAGCCTTGGGGCCATTAAAGACTTTGACAACTTTACCGGGCGTTAACTCCAAAATATCCTGTTGATATTAAGATATCATCAAATATTAAGATATCATGGAGTTATAAGAAGCAGCAGCAGTCTCGTCTAAAATTTACGTTAGTAACGTTACAACTGTGATAATATTGTACCTACAAAGAATAAGTAGGCGACTAACAATAAAAAATTATACCGTTTTAAACCGACATCAAAAAATGTTTTCCCAGAGGACTACAATATGGAGTTCTTCAATAAGGGGTTAAATAGGTTTTCAAAGGGTCGGCTAAATTTCTTAAAACCTTGGCTGGTACCGACTTCAAAAATAATAATAATTGTGTATTATTGTCCTAATAAAATATGTGGCAGACGAATAGTTCGTAGGAATATCAAATTGAGTTAAAATAAGGATATTTTTAAGTAAATTAATATCGTAATTATTTTTTAATTTTTTAGTGCATTTTTCAGAGTATTTTGGAGTCGGTTTGTTTTTGTGAAAAAAAAAAAACAATATATTTAAAAGATTAGCCTCATAAAATAACTTTACGCTAAATAAATGTCCTCATTATAACAAACTTTCCGTGTTTATTTAAATTGTTCGTAAATTGTAATTGTCTTTTTTACGTAAAGGTTATGTTTTTATTGTCCCTTCACTCAAACGAAATAAGCATTGTTGCATACTTAGTAACAAAAGCGATCATACGCTAATTGGTTATATTTATGGTTTTATGTATTATGTGTTCTGAATTCTTCTTCTACTGGCATTTTTACTTACTCGTATCACATACAATAAATACCTTAAATATTTAGAAAACATGAAGCCTAACACCAATAAGTGCCTACTCGAGTTATTTTAAAATATTTAAAGTAGGTACATTTAACCAGTTCCTTATATGTACGTTTTAATTACAATATTTAAAATATAAATAAGATATCTAAATAGAAAGAAAATATAAATAAATACAATTAAGATTAAAAATTATATTAGCTTATTTATTTGTGGGTTTACTACGTTAACTTATTATTGGACACCTCATAACGCGAAGCGTTTGAGGTTCTGCTTTACTCTCGAAACGTCAAAGGCGAGCTATTTTTTGCTCTTAAACTACCTCTACCATTACCAATTGGCACATATACGATAATATGAGTAGATATATTTCAAGAAAATAGTTCAAAAAATCTATCTCATATTTGGTAAAAAACAATTTTATTTTGCTATTAAAAAAAAACTGTTTGAAAAAAATTTCACTTGGGCGTCCGGACTTTTTTTACATGGTGGTTACGATAACTTCCCAAAAAAATTAACGT
Source organism: Saturnia japonica (assembly GCA_033032175.1). Lineage (NCBI taxonomy): Eukaryota > Metazoa > Arthropoda > Insecta > Lepidoptera > Saturniidae > Saturnia > Saturnia japonica. The sequence continues at coordinate 6,223,284 of CM065317.1, forward strand.
ATCGAGACCGAGTTTTATTTATTATCTTCAGAATAATACGGTACTGGACCATGCGATCGGCAAAAGTTATCCAGATTCATCAAAATGAACGACAACGGACGCGAAGCCCTCCCTCGATTGGTTTTGATCTAATAAAAGCACTCATTCCCATCACTGGTCAGAGTTCTGATTGCATGTATTATCTCTTGAATTATTACAACTAGTTACCTATTTAATATCAATAGCCTAGTACCCGTAGTTTATTAATAAAATGACTTTTTATATTTTAGAAAATCAATATTTATTTGGATCTAAAATTAAAGCCTATTTATTTTGTTACGTTGTCTAAATAATAAAAATAGGTCAATGGTACTTAATGGTCTCATATGCCGTAAAAAAACAATTTTATTTAAATAGTTATTTAATCAAATAAAGCTATCAACATTTATAGTGACCGTATCGTTAAACACCTTTATTTCTATAGTAATTATAATGACTTTACAATTGAACACCAATTTCGATTACTAAGTCAATCTAAACAGTGCACCTAAGAATAAAGTATTTTAATTAGTAGAATATGATGACGTTCAATTGTCAAGTCATTATAATTATTTTATAGAAATAAAGGTAGGTGTCTATTTAAAAATATTCATACGATCACTATAGATGTTGATAGGTAATTGATTAGATAACTGTTTATGACAAAGTTGCAAAGTTGTTGAATAGGTGCTTCCTTCCATAGACAATAACTACAATAACTGACTTGGTTTTACATGAGATGTCACAACTTTTTTTAGTGAAAGAACTGCGTTGCCGCTTTGCGAGTCTTGGCATTTTTTTCATTTTATGTTTTTTATGGGATTTTTTATTCCGCCCAAAGTAATTGATGTAAAAAAACCTAATAATAATAGAAATCTTAGAATTGAATTTGAATTTCATATCAACGATTATAATATCTTGAATGGCTTAGGTATTTCCCGGAAGAATATTGGCGACGTATTATCAAGTCTGCAACTGCTGCAAATTCCGAAAGCAATTATACACATTGTAAGTATCATTCAATGTAAGTTTTAATATAGATGATACAGTTTATAACCTACATTTAAATGCAGATCTATTTCGTGTACTAATTCGTTTCGTGTATTAAGTATGGTCCGGATGACATAGGCTACATTTTATACGAAAAAAATCAATACGGCGGATGTTACGTCCAAAAAAATTAAAGATGAGAAAATTCTGTTTTTATGAATATAGTTAGTACAATATAAATAAAATACACCAAGCGATAGAAAAACAATTTTCTACTATATTTACTTATAAAGTTTTTCTTTTTTTTAACTCCCAACACAAAAAGAATTTAACGTGTGTAATGGTCTCAATGAATAGGTTACTTGTGGGGGGGGGGGGGGGGGGTTATTAAATTTTTAATTTTATAGATGACTAGCGGTGTACCCGTGGCTCCGCACGCGTTTATAGTTACGCAGTAGTTATTTATATCCCGTAACTTTATTTTTACCCATATTGTTGACAATTGATATGCAGTATTAATTGAGGAATAGCGTGTATTTCCCGTGTACAGTTTTCATCAAATAATTCTTTTTATTTCTTTCTTAACAAAAGCTTAAATATGAATATCCCTAATTTGAGACATGACGGGTTCTTCATACAAACTTTTACCTAAGTTTTATTTTCACCACATGTGGAATAACACAATGAAATAATTCACTTGTAGCAAAACCGTATAATCCAGATAATTTACAATAGGGAGCCGCGATTGACAGCGCACGACATATTTCTATCATAAAATAAAAGAGTAATATGCCCTACTGCGTAGTTAAACAGTTTAAAAATACTTCAGTCAATCTTAAAAAGAATGCTGGACTATCATTTAATAGGTTATTAAATGATAGGTCATTTACCAACAAACTGGTTGGTATGGCAGCCGATGTCATTTCACCATTATCGCGCATGCATATTTGATGTTCCCATAGTTTTATTTTCGCTACAAAGAGTACCTTTTGTCTCACTAGGGTTTAGTTTTTGAGTATGAGATTTTAGGCGGACACAATGCACCCCAAACGGCAAAAATATCAACAACCCAATATATTAGGTCGGAGAAAAAGTGTTTTCGCAATTCGTAGGCATAAAATGAGTGAATCTAATGCAGAAATTCGATAATTTTAAAATATTATTACTAAAAAGGCAAAAGAGCAACTCAAAAAGCGAAAAAAAATTTGTGATGTTTACGGACCTAATGCAGTGTCAGTAAGAGTAGCATAAAGTTGGTTCAAAAGATTTCATTCCGGAAATTTTGATGGTAAAGATGCATCCTCGCTTTGGTCGCCCTGTTACGAATAAAATTGAGGCAATTTATGAAAAAGTGGAGCAAGATTGGCATATCAGCAGTAGTTACGATGTATCCGAAGAACTGGAAATTGACCACAAAATAGTTTTAACCCATTTGAAGAAAGCTGGCTACACCAAAAAGCTCGATATTTGGGTGCCACACGAGCTCACTGAAAGAAACCTAATGAACCGTGTACTCATTCGAGATTCATTATTGAGACGTAATGAAACCGAGCCGTTTCTGAAATGGCGATGAAAAGTGGATCACGTACGACAAAAACGTGCGAAAAATGTCGTGGTATAAGGTCGGCCAGGCTTCACAGACTGTGGTTAAACCTGGACTAATTTGAAATAAGGTGATGCTGTGTGTATGTTGGGACTGGAAGGGCATGGTTCATTATGAACTTTTACCGCCCGGCAAAACCATCGATTCGGACTCTACTGCTAACAACTGATGAGATTAAAGGAAGCAGTTACGCTAGACCACAGACATCTTTAGCCACTCAGCAAAAATTAAGAGAGTTTATTGCACCTTCAGATTTTCACCTGTTTCGGTCTCTTCAGAATTCTTTAGGTTCTGTAAGGATAACATCAAGAGAGGACTGCCAAAACTATTTGTCGCGTTTTTTTGATAAGAAGTCCTAAAGTTTCTATAGCAACGGGATCATGTCTCTACCTACAAAATGGCAGAAAGTTATCGAACAAAACGGCACAAAATGTCTTGAGTTTTCATATAAGAATGTGAAACTTTTTCCCCGACCTATTAGATACATCTATCGAACGAATAGTGCATTAATGTTTCGATCAGTTTCGTAATGTCCATTTTGATTTCGCCAATGAACTTGTGGACGCATCAAAATCAACGTTGATGTTCATCAAAAGTAACTATCGATGATCAATGTGGCGACATTTCCATGTTCCGTTCAGGTCGCAGCTCTTAAGTGACATACTGTTCGTGGGATTTTTCGTGCATTATTACTATGCCGATTTTTGAATAATTTGCACTGTAGTGAATTAAAGCACTTGCTTGCATAATTTGCTTGTAAAATTATAAATCATAGCACCGGTTTGAAATTTAATGTTAGTTATTCAAACCAAACTGACAGCTCAGAATAAATAGGCACTCGGTGCATTAAGCAAATATTAACAGCATTGTTTTAGCGGATTGGAATATATTACAGGTATGTCGTTTGGATCGAGACCGAGTACGACTAAACGTAATTATCTGGGCTTGTTTAAATATACATAATTATAATAACAGTAGCTAGTACAGTATGTACACAAATGTATACTTATTTGTATATAAATAAGTATTTAACAGGCCTCATGGAGCAACGGTAGTAAGCCCTACTATTATGCCAAGAGGTCGTAGGTTGGATCCCCATATACAAGGTGTCCAGAAAGGGTATCGGGTATTTGTTTTCGCGCCATATTCGAAACGTGGCGTCTAAAGGGTGCGGGGAGGGGTTCATGGCGTCCGCCATTTTGTGGAGTTTTAGTCACGATGGAACAGTACTCGGGGACGCATCGCGCATTTTGCGTACGAGCGTATTATCGTAATGGTGATTCAATAGTGACTGCTCAACGTCTCTATCGTGCGGAATATCGTACACGCCACTCGCCAAGTGACGATAGCATTAGGAAATGGATCAGGATGTTCGAGAATACAGGTGCGACAGTTAAAATTCAAAACTCTGGTCGTCCTCGTTCAGTTCGTGATGAAGAAACAATTGAAGAAGTTGAGGCGTCGGTTCGTCAAAATCCGTCTTTATCCATCCGAAAGCGAAGCCAAGCGTTGAACATCAAAAAATCGTCTTTACATTCGATTTTAAAGAAAGACTTACATCTAAAAGCCTATAAAATTCAATTGGTTCAAGAATTGAAGGATACGGACTATGCTAATCGACTGAATTTTGCAAACGAAATGCTGCAGCGATTTAACAACTTTAACAACATACTGTTCAGTGACGAAGCAAATTTTCACCTGAATGGTCATGTTAATAAGCAGAATTGTCGGTACTGGGCAGTGGAGAATCCGAGACGAAAGCATGAACGACCCCTGCATAGCCCAAAGGTCGTTGTTTGGGCCGCTATGTCTGCTAAAGGCATAATTGGTCCTTATTTTCATGAAGATCAACGAGGCCGAGCAATTAATGTGAATAGTGACCGTTATTGCGATATGTTGCGAAATTTTTTGGTCCCAGAGTTGCAGGAGTTTGCAGGTTTCAACTCAAGAACGTGGTTCCAGCAAGATGGGGCCACTTGCCATACCTCAAATGACTCAATGGAAGTTGTTAACGAATTATTCCCTAATAAAGTCATTTCGCGAAGGGGTAACATCAACTGGCCTCCCAGAAGCCCCGACCTTAGCCCGCTTGACTATTTTGCATGGGGATACCTTAAAAGTAAGGTTTATCAAAACAATCCGACGAATCTAACCCAGTTAAAGCAAAACATCAGGTCAGAAATGGCAGCAATATCGATAGCTATGTGTCAACGTGTTATCGCCAATCTTCGTTTCCGTTTAGAAGAATGCCAGCAACGTAACGGTCATCATTTGGATAACATCATCTTTTCCAAATAATTCTCCAATTCATATGCTAATAATAAACAATAAACTTTTTTATTGCATACAAATAATTTTTGTTTCATTGAACTTACAAATACCCGATACCCTTTCTGGACACCTTGTATTATTGAGTTTTGTGTGAATAATAAATAGTCAGTCATTTGTCTGAGTGTTAAATATCTTTATATGTATAGTATATCAGCTGTTTAGTTACCATAATACAAGCTTTTGCTTATTTTGGAATTAAATGACAGTATGTAAAATTGTTTACTTGCTGTGATCGCGGCTCAGCTCGTTTCAACAAAAAAAATTGTATCATCGGAATAAAGACTATCTTGTCTTAATCCAGATTATAAGCCGTGTGTTAAATTTCATCCAAATCCGTTTAGCCGTTAACAAACAAGCAAGCTATTATTATTATTATTTTTATTACTATTTTATTCAATTATTATTATTTTTTACCTAAAGATGTAATATATCAACGGAAAATTTTACAATTTGCATTAAAAAAAAAAAAATTAACAACTTTTTTCTTATTCAAACCCATATTATTTTTTACTTAAGATTATTTTTATTTATGTACAAAATGTGTAACAATTTAAATTAAAAAACACAAAGATCGTGTTTATCGGACTCTCGTACATGATTCGACGTGTTACGGCTATTTAGTTGGTGCTTTGTGGCAGATAGTTTATTTTTATCAAACATAGTATAAACGAAAGTCATTAACTGAGTTTGTCTGTTTGTCCGCTTACTTCTTCTAAACCTCGCGACGGATATTTGTACGGTTTTCACTATCATTTAGATATTTTTTTACGGAAGGTTGGTATATATAATACATTCCAATTAAGTTTTTTGTAATGAAGTCGTTAATAAATCGTTTATTGGGCGCTCACATGGCTTACACTAGCTAAACCTTAAGAGATACATCAAAATATTGCATTTAAGAATTACAGTTCTTCAAAAAGCCAAGACAAAAGTCTGCAATTGCATATTATGTCCATCTTCAAAGGTTGAATCACAGTAACCATTTATAACAATTAAAAATATTAGGTTACTTGTAGCTATTTTCTCCAATTCAATATTATTCCTAATCCGTTAACTTGAGCATTTAATGTAGATAAAAATTATCTTTTACATTGTATCATTTAAATGAATACCGTAGAAGATATTATGGATTCAAAAGTATGCGCAACCAAAAAAAAACTCTCAACGAAATGTTTGGCCGGCACTTCGCACCTATGATGAATTGCGCATCGAGAGTTAAGAGCATTTTTTGTAACTATGAAGTTATGAACTGTCAATACGACAGCGATAAACTCTAAAACATAAATGACACCACATTGTAAATTACACCCGTGCGAAGTCGAATGCAGTAAAGATCACCCAGTTAAGATAGAGTATGCATGTGTGTTTATCTCTTTTTTAACCGACTGCAACAAAAGACAGGAGGCTACTCAATTCGAATGTATATCATAACTTCTTTGTTTTGAACCTATTAGGATGGTTTTTTTTTGGATAGGGGACACCTCAAGTGTGGTCCCATTTTAATTTCATTGACATTGGACCTTCAACTTCGAAATACACCAGGGAACTCTTCAAAATCATTGTAGTTGGTTTTCTTTTTTGCTAAAAATTTACTTGTAGTTTCATCGAGTTTCAAATCACAACGGTACTAAATAAGTCTTCACATATAATATCTTTTAGACTAGTACCTATTTGTTTAAACAAGAAACTATAATTATAATATTTTGGGCTAGACAAATAAATACTAACGAGAAATGTTAGTATTATGAAATCCAATTAGTTTAGTTTTAACATAATACAACCTGTTATTGCCATTAAAACTCTGTCGTAATTTCCTTCCGGAAATAATAAAACTATTTATAGTAACATATTTACTGTAATATTTATTTCCAGACGATAATAAAATAAAATGTAATAACTACGTCAATTTACCTAACTGATTTCATAATATATAATGTGTTAATTACTTCGTTCATATTTCGTATGTTTATAAATAAATTATAGACAACTCTAAACTCGACTGTTCAAAGTTTTTAGTCCGGTCTATAAAATTAATAATTGCTGTCAATCTGTATGTAGGTATTTTATTTTTAAATGAGTTAGTAAATTCATGTATCTAAGTGTTGTAATATCACTCGATAAAATCTGAAAATTGTTTCCGTATGTGATACATTGGAACTTTTTTCGATCTCTTTTTAATTAAGTCTGTTTAAATAACAAATTCATTATTTACAGTGCTTAAAAAGTAATTAACAAATCCTATTAGATACGAAGATACATTTTATTTGAAGTTATACCATACCCACTTCTTTAGACGCGGTATTAAAAATTGATGAGAATGAAGTTTTACGATACGCGCTTATATTCTAACCAAAAATGTATATTTTGAGGTTGCTTGAAAGCCTTTTGGTTTTTTTTTTTAGAACTGACTATACCTACTGTTAGCTTTAGTGGTCCTGAAGTCGCTGCGGCTTTTACAGCTTCACCGAACTTGTCTTTGTTTTGTTCTGTAACGCGCGTACTTATGTAAATGCATTTACTTTTGCGAGGTTCCGTATCGCGCGTTTGGCGGATGTTAGCTACCCAGGAAACAGTGTCCAACCGACACTTTTGCTATAGTGTGTTACAGCCATGCATGTACTGTAGTATAGTTATTAGAAAAAGACAGAGCGACTAAAGACACAGAGAGGGTAAACGTGTCAGTAATTGGCGCAAACACGATTTAGTGATTGCTCCTCTAGACTCTAGATTCGTTTACTACCCTATGGGTTGTTCACAAACATATGTCTATGTATAGGTGTATTAGTGCAATATAGACGTGCAGCACGCGGCGTGTGTGTCAGTAGCTTTATATGTATAAGCATGCTTATACACTATAGGTATAATTAAAATTCAATGTACCGATTACCCAAGTTTATATTTTTATAATAATATTTGTTTTAAGTAAGTCTTTTCCATGTTCTAACATAACTAACATATGATACTTATCCATTAGAAATAAAAAAAAGTTATAAAGGTCTACATAAGCATACTGCGTATCACTTGTGCAACATTAATTAAATCTATAAATAGAATTATTCAAACTATTAGTTACCTATATATCGCAACTGGAGGTCAGCTACATCGTGTTCCGTATAATATCAAGGAATTTATTCAGACTATCGGAAATTGCATAAAACATAGTATAAAACCTTTTTTCTTCAGTCTTTTCATTTCCTATGCTATTAGGGTTAACTAGCTGTCACGCTTTCATGTGAATAATTAAATGTCAAAATTATGTAGAACTAGACGCGCACGCTGCTGCGCTCGCGAGAACTACAGAATACCGTCAATCGGGCACACGAACCAATTTTACTACTCCCGCTCCTGGTTATTTTAAAGCCAAAAATTTCTTATTGTGGGTGATCCTTATAAGATTTTTTTCTAGGTCTTTTTAATATTTACAATTATGCAATGTATTAATTATAATGTATTAAATTAAATTTAGCGTAAGCGTAAGCATTACTTCGCCTTATTACTATAAGAAACGAAGCTATTTCTTCAGTAACAAACAATAATGATATGCATTCAGTAATGTAAAAAAGCCTTTATAATAGCAATTTCTATATCGGACGTCCTAACATTGGCTCCGACTTCAGTCACAAACTTATACGATCACCAACGTGTGCGGGCGATGGCAACCAATTGGCGGTTTACTCCAAACAACGTGTGTAGCCGGACTTCCAAAAAATAATATTTAAGTAATAATATGAGCTTTGCTTGATAGGTGATAAGGAAAAAATGCCTATCTAGGTAAACTTGGATAGTACAACATTATCTAAGTACAAAATTTCCACCAAATCCTTAGAGCCAATCCAGAGAAACCAATGAAATTATAAGTTAGGTATGACTTATTGTACCACTAATATGAAACGTTACAATAGACTAGTCAAGTCAATTGTGGTGTGGTTTTAAATTATTTTCTTGTTCAGTGGGACCCTAAATATCGGCGGCTAGGTAAAGCGAAAGGCGATCATCGAACTCTGGACCTTGTTATTGATCGTGGACAAGGCCAGACGTTCATCGGCAGCGTTGGAAAATCTTCAGCCAATTAAGATTTATTCAACCAATTAATTGCAGCATTAAATTATAACACACAAAAACACGACACGGACACACACATTCAGCAAAAATAAAGATACATAATATATTGTATACTAGGTTGTGCCAGTCGCTTCGCTCACGTGGACAACAGAATGCCCGCGCGAATCTTGCTCCCTCGCTCCCGACTAATTTAAAGACTAAAGACGAAAATGCTTATTGTGAGTGTTCCTTAGACGATATTTGTTTGTTTGTTATAGGTATCGTATATACTTTCATATGTATTTGGTAAAAAACTTTTATTTTGATATTAAAAATAGACACTTCAATTTTATTAATTTTATAGATGTGGAACCAAAACGAATCTATTACTGCTTAGTCCTGCACGGATAACTTAATACATTTTTTAATAAAACTATAGACGGAGAGCCAAAATTAAAAAAAGAAGGTGGTAAACAATTTTTTTTTCATATGTCGGAACTTTGGCGGTACTGTCCCTGATGGTAAGGACAGCACACTTCACACACAACGGCGACCACCGAGAGATCTAAATCCATCGTCGCGTTGGTAGCCTGACGGTATATGGCTACCGTTGCTTATAGATGCCAGGGATGGTATATAGTGGCCCAATAACCCTGCCGCTGCTAAAGATGTCGCTAAAAGTTGGTACCTATTTAAAAAAAATAGCTGGTACCCTCAAGTAAACAGCAAATACTAAGGGCTTAGTACAGTCGACGACCTTTTCCCTCATTGCAATCGAAGTCTGTTCCAAGCCGAGGTCCGGCCACTTTGGCACCCTTGGGCGAATGTTGCCCACACTTTTGCGGCTGAGTGCCTTAAGCGCTCGCCCCCAAGCCATGGTGAAGCTGTAAAAGCCGTCAGAGGCTCTAGTTTCTAGGGCTCCTAAGGCTAACAGTATAGTTAGTCAGAAAAAAAACCTTTTTTAGCTTATTAGAGCAACACCAGGGGCCTTGATCGATATCGAAAATTGGTATTATTGCGTACCAGGATAATGTTTACCTGGTACATTGTAACAGATCCTGAATCCTGGTACGTCTACACCATTATCCATGATAGACGCTTGTAACACTAGACATGTCATAAGCGAGTTGCCAACCTTGACCTCTTCCTCAAGGAACTCTGGAAACCCTACTGTTCGCAGCAACACAACTCAAGGTTAATTTGCTACGATTTTCTGTAGGGTGAAGGTAGGTGTCACCAGTCAGACTGCCCCAAGATGAGAGAAATCTCCAAAGAAATATTTCTGTATCCTACCTCTCTTCGGACCCCTCTAGTGATACCTATGGTATTACAAGCGTCCATAGGATACGGCAGCCGCTTACCATCAGGTGGATCGTATGGTTTACCTTTGTTTTATAAAAAAATATTAAAATATACGAATTTTTAATTGAAGAACGGGTATCTAAAGCAGCATTAACAGGCTCTTACCAAATCAGGCTTGGCAGGGAGAGTATCGCGGGCAGTTAAGGTGAGCGCTGATGTGCATCATAAGGGGGCCCCTTAAACCTACACCTGTGTGGCAAGTCCCGGGGGTTGCTCGTGTTCCCTCTGTCTGCCACACAATGAACCTGGCACCCGCACGGTGAATCTATGAAATGCTAAGATGTTTGTCTCTATTTCCAGAAATATTGTATGAATTAAGCATGCATTGAAATAAATAAGTAAGTTTTTATTATATAATTTTTTGTGATTATATCTAAATTAAAATAGTAATTAAATTTGGATATTTTTGACATTGAATCATCATACCTAGACATCACAGCGTCATCCATACTAATATTATAAATGCGAAAGTAACTCTGTCTGTCTGTCTGTTACATTTTCACGCCTAGACCACTGAATCAACTTTCATGATTTTTGGTATAGGGATAGATTAGACTTTGGGAAAGGACATAGGGTACTTTTTGTAGCGAAAATAAAACTTCAAGGGTAGAAAAAAGGCGATGAAAGTTTCAATGAACAAAATATGGGAACACCATAGCGCATGCGCGATACTGGTGATTGACATCGGCTGCCATACCAACCAGTTTGTTGATTGTCTATTTGGTTTGTTAATTTATTGAAATTATTATACTTAATAAGAAATGTATTTTATTTCCAATAATTAACTATTAAATGACTAGCTGAAGTGTTTTTAAACGGTTTAACTACGCAGTACGTCATAATTACTGTTTTATTGTATAATAGAGTTATGACGTGCGCTGTAAATCGCGGCTTGCGGGAGTTTATATATTCAAAACGATATACCTATTGGAAATGATCTGGATTATACAGTTTTGCTAAAAGTGAATTATTTCATTGTGTTTTTCCACATATGGTGAAAATAAAACTTGGTTTAAAGTTTGTTTGAAGAAACCGTCATGTCTCAAATTAGGGATATTAATGTTTATGTTTTTGGTAAGAAAGAAATAAAAAGAATTATTTGATGTAAATTGTACACGGGAAATACACGCCATTCCTCGGTTGAAACGGTATATGAATTGTCAACAATATGGGTAAAAATAAAATTACGGGATGTAAATAACTACTGCGTAAACGCGTGCGGAGCCGCGGGCTCACCACTAGTTATGAATAATTATTATGTTACTCGAATGCAGTTTTACCAGTTTCCATGGGGTTTTTATATCAATATATATTATAAATACAAAAGAACAAGTTTTGCCAGTAGTTAAGTGGATTTATTTAAAATTTTATTTCTCATATGTGTTTTTTTCCTAGCAAAGCTATAACTAACTCTGTTAATTCTTCATTAAAATTTATTGTTCAAACAGCATTTCAAAGATTATATGCCCGGTTCCCCGTTACTGACGAGTGAGATAAAAACAGTTTATATATATATTTTTCACTAAATACATTGATTAGATATAACTACTGAATTGCGTTCCTATGTAATCTATCCATCTATTTATATATATTATTTTCCAAAGGGTTTTATTAAGAAATGATTAAAAGATAATATTCCCAGTGAAAATTTAATTAAGTAACATGTAATAAGCACTATCTATTATCGATATGTTTAACTGATATAACAGCTGTTACTATTAGATTGTTTGCATGTAATATGCGAAATATTCGCACGAGTCACCTACCAAGGTATAACCGTCTTTATTATGTACGGCTGTGAGGCTGAAGCCCTAACACAAAAAAAGTGTTGCTCTTGGAAGCGAATACGAAAATGCTCCGAAGGGTATTCTAGGATTTGTCAATAGAGACGATGGCATTTGGCAGATATTGAAGAGTTCGTGGCTGAGCCCAAAGTCCTTGACGAAACCTATTCATATAAAGTTCACTGGTTGGGCCACCAACAAAAAATGAGAGGTGATTGAACAATTAAAAACAGTATAGTTGGGATAACGACGGGTCGGTCGGTCCAGGTATTCCTGTCGTAAATGTTACGGTGACACTGTAGAGGTGGATTTGTGTCAACTTCAAGCCGACAACTTTTTTTGGAGGCCAAGATCATTTTTAGGTCACTAAGCCAGAGTATGTAGTTACGTATTGTAAATTATGGACTAGGTTATGTTTTGCATGGAAAAAAGATGGAAACGCATGTTTCCCTTAAAAAAAGTTAATGTAAGAATTTATGTTATTTCGAACAAGAATAGCGTAGCTTTGTTTCTGGTGCAGTTCAGGGTTCATTCCAGTGGTTAAAGATTTCGTACGGTGAATAAGTTAGTGAAGTGTCCCGGTTCCTTAAGGTTTCCGTACGTTTTCTTTCATACGGTCTCACGGGGGTGTTACTAACCAATAAGTAAATGTTTCCGTATTTCGAAAAATTCGTTTGTTACAATATGCCGAGGCTTGCATTTGTGAAAATCAACTGTTCTTAACCTTTCTGAACCTTTGACTATTTTATCGAGTTGTTAAATTATTATAAGGATACCTTAAGAACTTTCTGCAAAAAGTTCTAGTTGGGTTATGTTGGAATAATAACTGTTATGTAAATTTGGTAATTATTTAAATTTCAGCAGTTAATAGAATTCTGTTTAATACCTATATTGGTTTTTTAAATTTTCATTTTGCTAACCGGAAAATTGCAATTAATTTTCTTTATATTCCAAAAACTGAATAATTAAATTAGTAATTTAATGCGATGGTATTACCCTGTACGTTTTTAATATTATGAGGACACAGCTGTGATTTTGATAAAAAAAAATTATATGAGGACACAGCTGTGCTTTTGAAAAAAAAAACGCCTATCTAGTATATATACTTCGATGGTAAAACATTATCTAAATATAAATTTCATCCAAATCATTAAAACCGTTCCCGATAAGTCTGTCGTATGTCATGTATGTAGGTGTTTAATTAAAAACGCCTCGACCGATTTTTATGAAATTCTATACACGGGAAGCTTATGTCATTCCCCAAATTATACGTTATAGGAATTATTAATAATAATTTTAGAAATAGTAAAAAAAGAACAAAATTCAACCAATTTTTATGAAATTTTGAAGACGAGAAGCTTATGTCATTTCATAATAAATAAGCTATGAAAATCGTCAGTAATACATACTTTTAGAAATCGCAAAAAATACAGAAAGTGATTTTTTTTACTGATTCTGATGATGTGGTGTGTATATTAATTATATCATTCATCAATTCATCATAAATTCATATATACATACTTATGATAAGATTTGTAAATACGTTATATTGAACAATTTACATTTGAGATTGTGTAATAAAATTAAACACGTCCAATTAGTTATGTTTTCTTTCACATCGAATAATCCATTAGATGATAACAATTATTCAAAATTAAGAAATGGTTTAGATTAAAATCAGAATAACCGCTAACTTATTTAATAATTATATTCAGTTACAGTGAACGAATAAACATTCCTAACAATAATGTTACATATGTCTTCATACTTGCTAATTATATATTTCATACCATTATTTTCAGTATACAACTTTAATAAGCCTCTTTTTAGTTGTAGTATTAGGTAGTTAATTAATTTTTTATAATGTAATATGAGATCTTCGTAATGATTGTAATAAACATGTAATAAAAACATATCGCACTCTAATTAGGGACCTATTAAAATATAACTCGAATATATTTCATTAACTAATAAAGATGCTTTTTTTTATATGACCTTACTGTTAGCCTGAGGGGCCCTATCCAAAAAAGAGCCGCCGATGACCTTTACAGCTTTACCGAGCATGGAAGCGAGCGATTAAGGCACTCAGCCGTAAAAGTGTGGGTAACAAGCGCGCAAGGGTGCCAAAGTGGCCGGACTTTAGCTTGGGCAGTTGCCGCGATTGCAAAGAAGTCGCGATCTGATTACTTCCCTATCCGTAAAATTCGAGCTAAACTAACATATACATACATATAATACATGCCCCTGCCTCCTGGGAGGAACGAAAAGAACATGTGTATATATGTATTTAGTGATCTGAAATATGGTCTATACTAACTAAACTAACTAACTCTAACTTAAACTAAAAAAAGGTTCCTTACAGAACCTAGATCCTATGTATCTATGTGGTGCGGACGTATATCTGTACTTATTGTGTAATGATGTGTGCGGGTAGCTAAGTGATTGCAAGTGCAGTGTCACCTGTATCGCGCGGGCGGCTGTCAGACTCAAGGGTTTCCTCGGTATGCCGAGGAACGAACCTAGGCTTGAGTTGCCGCGAGAGAGGGAGGTAGCGATGGGGGTGTGCGGGAGCGAAGTTAACCGCTCGTCCCCTGCGTAGGGAACGGTGATTTCGCGGGCGTGGGCACGAGCAAGCGCTGTTTGGAGAGACGGTGGAGTAGATATTTGTTTATTTCCTCGACCTTATCAACGGGGTCGGTAAAGTTATTATGCGGCCGGCGTTGTTCGCGCGGGACGTTCGGTTTTGGGGTGTAAGTCGCGGCGGCTTTGATCAACGGATTTGCGTGATTCGACGTAGCGTCGAAATATGGTCTCGAGAGGTATTTGATGTACGATTCGACCGAGAGAAGTTCCATATCTCTATGGAGGTCTTGTTGTCGAACGTACGGGCTTTGTTGATTTTACGTAGGAATCGCGTTTGGAGGACTTGGAATGTATGAATAATGGATTTTGACATATGTGCGAATGCGGTACAACTATATATCATAATCGGATGGACATAGGTTTTGTATAGAGTAAGCTTGTGTCTGAGGGGAATTTTGCTTACAGTCAGGTGTTGTAGACGATCTATGACCATTGCGGCTCTGTTCCGAACGGTACGGACATGAGAGTCGAAGGTGAACTTCTTATCGAGGGTCACACCGAGATATTTATTCTTGGTGGCCAAGGGGATCTTGTCTTTAAAGAGTTTGAGATGTTTGACACCCTCGGGATCTCTTTTTTGCTATGGTCGAAGATAATCGCGGCGCTCTTTGAGGGGTTGATTGATGGCTATGCGCCATTTAAGATACCATTCATCGAGAGTGGTAACGGCTCATTGGACAGTAATAAAGATGCATTGCAAGGCATCCGAACGGAGGTTTCTAGAAACCACAAATAGCATTTGCTAGCAAAACTTTGAGCGCCGTTATTAAAAAAGAAAATTATGAAACAAATATATTATTGCTAAATTGGTATATTAACCTAATGTTCTAGCTCTACAAGTACTATATATTTTTAACTGACTTAAAAAAAAGGTGGACGTTATCAATTCGAATGTATATTTGTTTTCTTTTTAAGGATGTTTACCATAATTTCTTTGTTTATGAACCGATTTGGATGATTCTTTTTTCGTTGGAAAGTGAATACTTCAAGAGTGGTCCCATTTTAATTTCATTGACGTTGGACCTTCAACTTCGAAGATAAAATCAGATAACTCCTTAAAATCACTGAAGTTGGTTTTCTTTTTTGTTAAATATTATCTTGTCAACGTTTTCTTTGAGGGAATTATAAATTTGTTGTCATCTGTAGATATATTATATTATGACTTTTTTTCTCTCATTTTTGATCAACGTAATTATTATTAAGGAATGAGCAACAATATGAAATTTATAAAAAAAGATCTTTCTGTTTTTATGTCACGATTCAGATCAAAAACGGCTCGGTCAATTTTTATGAAATTTTCTATACGGGAACATTTCTCATATAAGAATAATTGTCGATAATACTTTTACAAATGGCAAAGAGAAAATATAATATATTAATTATTTATATAAATTCTTAAGCGATTTTTAAGTAAGTACACGTGAAGCATGTCATTCGTCAATTGGGCTACATGAATTATCTCAATAATATAATTACTATTATATTATTATTATTACTGCCTCATTAGTCTAGTGGTTGTAAGCGCGACTGCTATGCTCAAAGTCCTGGGTTCGATACTCAAGTCGAAAAAAAATGTTATTGGGTTTTTCTAAGAAATTCTCCGTAGCAGTTTGGAGTTTGTCAGTGCGCCCGCTTTATGGCAATAGGTTCGCCCCCTATTATTACATGGGACCTAAAACATACCCGGAAAACTGTGGGTGTACATTAGTACACCTCTGTCTAACCCTTCGGGGATACAGGCGTGATGGTATGATAGAATTAATAATAATTTCGAGACGAAAATAATTGTGTAATAATAAAAGTGTATGTTTGAATGTTTATTATTCAAAGAGGGAAAAAATTTGGATTTGGATGCCACTTGGCACACAGATAGTTAAAACAAACGAATTCGTGGTCAGAAGGAAGTAAATAATAATTTTTACACAGAAGTAAAAAATAAAAATAAAGCCATCGACCCGTAGATTTAAAGTCCATGGAGTTCGATTGCATTAAATAAAGTGTTCTATCGCTTTACGATTTCGCTATCAGATTATATTGACCTCTGTTGCATTCTGATATGAACTTATACAGTTAAAAACTATGAGCTTCAAAAATGCGCAGGATATGTCTTAATCATTGCTTCAATTTTGAAATTGATTATAATTTCGTTGATAAAATATTATCTACAAAAAAAAAAAACTTAATTCGAATTATATTATATTTAGCAATTTAGATAACCGTTGCATCGGACGGCGGAAATCCTCAAGAATTTTGTATGCAAATTTTATCAAAACATATATAAAAATGCTAGTTGAAAGTTTTGCGATGACCTTTCTGCTTTATATTCACTTATATGAATTATCTAGCTATATTCTTTTAGTAAGTTGTTATAATTTTGCCACTTCTGTTTTGTTTTATCCAAATTAAAATAACTTTAATTGTGCATTTAAATGAATTCTGTGACTAAATAAGTTAAACTAACAATAGCCTATGATTTTGGCCCATGTTAATAACAATGTAACATTTTATAATAACAGATTTAGGCTTATGTTTAATTGATTACCATATACTCAATAAAATTGAAATGTCTGTTTGTAATGTCAAAATAACAGCTTTTTACTAAATGCTTATGAGAGTTTATAGGTACGGTACTAATAACAAAAATTCAATATCATTTTTTTTTTGTCTGTCAGTCTGTTTATTCCGGGTAATCACGGAAACGGTTGGATCGATTTTGATGGGACTTTTACTGGCAGATAGCTGATGTTATAAAGAGTATCTTTATCTACTTTTATTTTAGAAAAAGAATTAGAGTTCCGTGCAAAACAATTATAAAATTTTTATCTTTAAAATAATCGATGTGCGTGGGTGGAAGCGGGGTTACCACAATACCGACATTCTGTAGTCCACGCGAGCGGAGCCGCGGGCACAGCTAGCTATCATTTTTTTACTTTATTTGGTGATTCAATACAATTGTTAGTGTTTAGTGTGATTTTTTGGTAAGAAAGCTAAGGGTTTCAATTGTATTATTTGTCAAAATGTATTTTCCTAAGCCACGGTGACATTCATCAAGGGAACAAATAAATCAACAAATGTCATTCAGGGTTCATAATGAATCGTGATCAGTAGATATAACCGGAAGACAATTGCTCCGGGGCGAATTATGTTTCCTAGAATATAACCTAGTACATAACTATTACAATCAATAACGCCATTGCAATAAACCGGTTGGTATTTATGTTTGGTTCCGCATGATATTGAGCCTGTGCCTTTTTAATAAAATTTATGGAAATAGGTCTGGTTTCGTGATGCAATCGTAGTTACTACCATCGAACGGTGAAGTTGCGTCTCCAACTTCTCAATTTAATATTTTTTGGTTCTGCCCTTGAGCGTGGAAACATTTATATGGCTTTTAACAAACTTTAAAATGTAATGAATAAATGTAAGAATAAAAAAATTGAAGAAAATGGCCATTTCCTCGTTCAATGCTCAGCAGGGTGAGGTTGGCTTGGGCGCCTCAGTGCTGAAGATGTAATTCGACACCTCTTAGACACTATCACTATACACACTTATCGATGCATTCTGACACTAAAATTAGAGTATCTGTTCCCTATACTCAGGCATAGCGTGAACTTTATATTCTACTACAGAAGGAACACAACACATAATTGTAATTCACGTCTAGTTGTCAATTGTCAACAGTTTGTACAGTAATCGCAATTGTGTCAAGGTGAAAGCTTGTCTTAGTTTGTTGGTTAGAATATTAAAATCGCAGATAATATTACGACTCGAGTATAAAGTTATATTACTTAACAAACTATTAAAGCAAATGAAAGCAGACTTCGTATTTTTTAATTTAATGAAATGCTGCAATAAATGTATTTAAGATGGAACGTTTTACATTGAAGTGATATAAAATATTTTTATATGGAATTCTTTATACAGAACAAATTGTAATCGTAATCTATCTTTGTTTTTATTTCCCGTACTTGCCTACAAATAGCCGGATTGCTCCTCCGCTCCCTGGGATCATAGCGTTATAAATTATCACTAAATCGGCTATAAAACAAAAACAATGTTTCAAATCTGACATGTAGTTCCAGATATTAACGCGTTCAAACATACAATTATTTGTGCTTTAAAATATTAATTAAATAAAAATAATCTCTATACTACAAAAAATACTTTAAAAATATAAATCCATTTGTCTTTGTTTATTTATTAAAGAAGCACCAACAGCGCGCATATTTTACTTAAGCCATTTTTACAATAAATTCTAAGTCTATATGTAATATAGATATGCGAACCTATTATATGCGCCCACTTTGTAAGTGGAATATATTGATATTAATTTTTTTTGTGGTTTAATTTGTTAAAGTTTATTTGGTTTCTCTTATTACATTTCCAAATTCATTCGTGCTCTTTTTTAATTAATTATTTTAATTGCTCGTCGTGTGTACCTACTTATGTCAGAAACTCTTATAATTAAGATTGCAGTTGTTTTTTTTTTTGGTAATCTTATAATTATTCAGAATGTTAATCTTTTTGGTGTTTTTTTTATAAACTAGCTGTGCCCGTGGCTTCGCTTACGTGGACTACAGAATACCCGCGCGAATCTTGCTCCCCCGCTACCGGCTATTTTAAATACAAAAATGCTTATTGTGGGTGTTCCTTTGAAAATAGATATACTCTCCCGGATTTTTTTGTAGGTGTTTTTAATGCCTATAATTATGTAGTAAATAATTTGTTATATCTCTTATGGTTTACTCAGCATAAGCTATTTAAGCACCCGAATTGATTTACGATTACTAGTTTACTTACTATAACTTACTTACTATAAATTCAGCTATCTACCAGTAAAAGTCCCGTCAAAATCAGTCCAACCGTTTCGGAGATTACCCGGAACAAACAGACAGACAGACAGACAAAAATAAAAAAAATTGACTTTTTGTTATTGGTATCGTATATACTTTCATATGCATTTAGTAAAAAACTGTCATTTTGACATTACAAACAGACACTTCAATTTTATTAATTGTATAGATAAATACAAAAATGCAACTTAACCCTATAAAGGAATTTCATGTCCGCACCTTTTGAGATATATTACGGTACATAGATAATACGGATGTTTCTGACAGTGCGTCACGTAGTCGATATGAGAGTTGATCTGAGCTAGGACAAGGCCGAACGTTCAGGAAAGCGCCTACAATTGTTTTTATTGCGACACTGTGTCTAACAGAACATTGTTTTATTCACTGTCGCTATGTAGGTCCTCTTAGCTTCCAGCAGATAATTGTAGCCAAGAGACACAAATGTTAGCTAAGCCGTTCAATGGGTAAATTGAACACATGTGCTTGGCGTCAGATTTTCTACGATGGTTTCATCACGATGTTTTCCTTCATAGAAAGTTCAAGCTCATTGCAGGAATTCGGACTGACGTTGAACGATGTGGAGTCAGGTTATACTCACGATAAGTCATAAACTACTCTTACTAATAAATATTTAAATGCGAACCGATAGCATATCAACCGACGTGAGTTTCAACCTTAAAACTAAACTTAAGATAAATCTATATTTCTATTCTAATATAATATAGCGTAAAAGTTTTTTTGTTTAAGCACGCTAATCTCTGGAACTACCAGTCGGATTCTAAAAATTCTTTGTGTATATGATAGCCAGGATCTCGGAGCTCTTTAAGATTAGGTTACAACTGTCAGATAGTCTTAAATATTCATTTTTGTTACGTAAGTCGGAAGCCGAGGCCCTCCCGAACTGCTCTAACCGCGTGCGCTGGCGGAATCGTTAATGATACGGAAATACAATGTTCTACAATAATTTTGGTCCATATTATATCTGAAAAAAAGTCAGGATAGTATATGCATATCTCTTATAAATAAGCCATAATAAGGTATTTACAGACAAAGATTTGTTGAAAATTAAAAATGGATTTATAAGTATTATTTTTAGACATGACATATTATTCCTTACCAACAAAAGTTACTTCATAATAATGAATTGAATGAATCAATTTTATGAAGTTAAATTTTGCTCTTTAGAGTATGCTATTAGGACACATAGTTTTGGAGATAATGAAAAATTAAAATAATTTGTACTTTCGGGAAAAACAATTATGACAGACTACATGAGTGTTGTGTTTGTCGGATAAAATTAACACTGGTGAAACCGTGGGGCACAGCTAGTGTCGTAATAAAATCAAATTAAGATAGTAGGCATTTTCAGTCCTTGGCTAACTATAACTTTAGAGTTAAAATCTGTCACTAAGTACCTTTAGGCGTATTCGGACAGCTACGCTTAAGAACCAGCCCGTGTATGCGTAGAGTGTTAGGATCTTCGGTTATATCGTCACTTGAAACCAGGTGGTATTGTGCTCTAACGTCAAATGTCTCTTGAACCTTCAATAGCATTTTTTCTAACGATACCTAATTAGTTACTATGATTGAAAGCATACAATATAAACACAAAATATTGAAAGTTGTTTAAAAAATTTAGAATTTCGATACTTTTAAATTTTGGCTGTCCTTCTGAATTGGCTTTTGGACTTCTATTTACATACAGTGAATATAGCAATTACATACCATGTACAGAACAAAAAGAAAAAAGATCAGAAATATCATAATGATTTTTTTGTTATTTTTGAAATACCTATACTTTATAATTTTTTTCCAGATCTACATACGATATGGTAAAGTGTTGCAATTTTACAGAGCTTTTAAAAAAGAAACAAGCTAAATTATTAAAAAGAAATTCAAACACGACTGCAACAAAAACACTTGGCTAAAGAAAATATTTTTATTTTATTTATGCTTTCTGTTTCATTCCCATACGTCGTACTTAATTATGTCTTTCCCACAATTAACACAAATCTAACGAACCTTCGTATGCTGAAATGCATCAAACCGTTTAGGCTACTGAACGTGCCAAAGAAATAGACATTTATACATACATACGCTCGGAAACCGTAACCCTCATTTTTCGCAGTCAGATAATAAAAACGATAATTAGCATATACATTATACATAGCTAGTGTAAAACAAATTGATACAAAAATTCATCCGTGTAATAAGAAAACTGTGCCGCTCGTAAATTCGATGCGGTTTGCTTTTCACGCAAAAGTACGAGTAGGTATGATTTCACGAATCCTTAAAGAAATATAATTAGTGTTTTTATTTTTAAATATAAAATTGCTTATTATAATTAAAATATTCTGATTTAATTATTTCCACAACTGAATACTCTATCCACGACAGTTAAAAAAAATACATAAGTAATTGTTATTCCTTGCTTTTCTGTTAAAAAGTAACTTTATATGATCTTTAATTACAAATACACGGCAAAAATAATACACATATGTATAATTAGGACAAGTCGTGATGCATAGAAATATAATATAATTTCAGACATATAATAAAAAAATATTATTTTAAAATAGGTATGATTAATTGCAAGAAACTCACCGTATATTTTTCAAGTCTGGCATTATCCTGTTCGAAATGTCCCTTCTCCTTCAAACCCACGAAATCCCTGTCACTTGTAACAGCCATATCGGAAAAAAAGATGTCACTTTTCACGCGTAAGTTAGGGGTGTAGAATGGCTCTCCCGCGCTCCTCGGTGGAATCGCGACGAGATTCCAAGATCAAATGGTTGCGAAATATCGCGCTTCTTTTATATAAAAGCTGTTGAGCTGTTAAGGCGCGCCCCACACCTATCCCTTTCATATCTGCCATACATTATGTTTCTGCAAGCGAACGTGGTAGTAGTGTTCTAACCATTACAGCGCGGTGCCTTCAATTGTTCTCGCAAAATACTAGCGTCTACGAGTTAGCACTGGCTTTATAGGGACACGTCATTAATATCTCTAGAATAAACAATGTCACAGTTTAATTGGTAAATTAAATGTTTTTATTTCAGTGCCCATGATTTTTTAAATTTTATTATAAATGATAAAAAAGGTTTGATAATTAAGGTAATAATTGTTCCGTGACTAAAAGCGTCATTACATAGATTATGTAGGTGCCAAATATACAGATATATATTTTAAACTAGTGACGTGCACGCGGATCCGCACGTATTTTATGCAGTAATTATTTTCATCCCGTAATTCCATTTACCTATGTTCATATTATTAAAAACTCATATATGTATAGGTATTTGATTAAGGAATGACATTTACTTCCCGCAAATAATTTTTCATAAAAATTGGTTAAGAGATAAAAAATATTTTTTACCATTTCTAAAACTATTATTGACTATGTGTTTATATCATCAATTTCATCAAAATTTATACAATTTTTTTGTATTTTTTTTTTGACGGTTTCTGAAAATATCGTTGACAATAATGTTTATAGCCCATCAGTCATGGAATGACTTTTGCTACCTGTGTACAAAATTTCATCAAAATCGATTAAGAAATAAATGAATAAATTGTTTTTTTTTTTACCAATCTTAATAGTATTATTGAAAGTTTTTATAGCCTATCGATTAACCAATGATATAAGTTGGTAGTGTACAAAATTTTATTAGAATCGGTCAACCTGTTTTAAGTTAAATACGGACATAAAAACAGACAGACAGGCAAAAAAATCTTATGACATATTCGTGATCAGTGTCGTTTATAAATTATGTATATCGGGAAATTAATAATATAATCACACGTACAGACAGAACCACGGATTTATATAGGTAACCTTGAGCAATACATATGACTTCCATTATCATGTTAACGCATCATGCAATTTCCATCCCAAAAAAAAAATGCTGTAAAAAACGGGCCAAGTCTCGATTTAAATGATTTGTCTATAAACAGTAGTGAATACTCATAAACAGCCAAGTGTAGGAGTTGAATATCAAAAAATGAGAAAAATTTGCCTAAAATCTTTTATACGTTTAATTCCTAGTTAGGACCTGTTACAGTCCGTTTAAAAAGATAGAAAAAAAGTCCTGTTCCCAAAATATCTCGAAGCAACTAGAAACTTCTCAAGACATCGAAATAATGTTCGCGTCGTAAACAACCGCGGCGAATGTTTGTGTAAACATCGCAATTTACACATAAATGTATAGGGCTTATCGCCTCCATTACGTCATCGAGTGGGCATTGAAAGTAAACATCAATGAAAAGTTCGCGACGCTTCACGATGTTTCTGCGGTCGTTTAGTGTAGTTATGTAAGCGACACAGGCGCAGCGCTGAGGCAGCTCAAGTTCGGTGAAGCTGTAAAAGCCGCAACGGCTCCAGGGCCCCTAAGGCTAACAGTATAGTCAGTTCTAAAAAAGAAAAGCACCGAGGCAGTTCGGTTTTGAATTTCAAAGCGTTAAGAACGAGCAATAAAAGGAAGTAAAACCCAGTGTAATAAATAACAGTGTTGTTAGTTCGTGTAATTTGTAACTGTGTGGAATTGAAATAAATCTTCTTCGCGTCAATCATCGGCATTTTTAATACCCACGGATGTATCAATATGGACCTAAAACATATTAATTAATGAAAAGACAATACGCTTAATATATTCTTGTTACATGTCGTGGAATTTTATATGACTTGACTGTTGTTGCAATAAACTCAAGCTCAAGAAAACAGAAGTACGTAATAGTAACAATGACTCCTACAATTCTTTCAACGGCACGATTTGATTGCTAGAAGTACCTTATTTTTTTTTGCATGAGGTATTTGTATATTTTTAATTTGAGTGTTCTTTGTGTTTTATTATCTTTACTTTTTAAGGTGTTTATTAGAATTTACGTTTTTTATGTATACGCACTTGGAGTCTTTCAGTATCATACGTTGTGTTAGAATAAGAATGAGGATTTTATCAGTTTTAGAGTTTATGTTGTTTGGAATCATAATTTTAATTATAGACAGTATATTTTTATTATATACTATGTATATTAATGGACAATATGCATAATTTTGTTTGTTCCAATTACGTCACGGCACGTAATCAGTCACCAAACTAGACATACTATTTTAGAACGTAACATTAAATTAGTTATACTTGATATAAAGATTTTATACATTGCACTTTTTCTATGAGTAGTTTCTATTTTATAAATAGTTTGCGTTATTTTTTTTAATTTATTTAATTAGTTCATGTATTGTTTGTTCTGGTTACTTTCACGTAATTTAGTCGCCAAATTTAATATTCTATTGTCTAGTCTTAACAATTAGTTTTAGTTTCATTTAATTACAATTTAATTTTAATATTTATTATTTGAAGTGAATTTTCGTTTGTCGTTACGCATATTGAAAAATAGAGATTTTCAATATTTAGTTTGAGTTTTGAATTTGCGAGTTCATTTTAGAATAAGCTTTTTTGTAGTGATTTAAACATTTGGAGGGAAGTTTATTATTTGGTGTGCTTAGAAAAAAATCCATTAAGTAATTTTTGCCCCATTTTTGATTATTCTTAGAATTTTTTTTTTTAAATTCTATTTTGCCTATTTTATTTTCCAGTACCATCTGGCACTCGTAAGAAGTATTTCTATTTTACTACTTCCAGCCATAATTTCGTTTTGCATAGACGGTAGTTGTCATGGTTGAGTGCTGGTCGCCAACTAGCCAACTCGTAATACTTTGTGTCCTAGTCCATTAGCTGTAAGCAACACTTGAATGGGCTATCGCGTCTCATTTACGTTTTATGGGACACGTATTGTCAAAAGCGTTATGATCCGCGCGCTCTATCTTTGCGTGGTGGCAATTCCGGCAGACTAGCGGCTCCCCATCTCCCCAGGCCTGGCACTCGGCTTTCCGATGATTACCTCCGCATTGACTGCAGAGGTCCTCCGTTTCACGGTATGTTCTGTGGCCGTGGCTATAGCCCAAGCAGCCGGTACACTGGATAAGCGGCGATTGGTCAGTTACAAGCACGCGCTGCATATCGACATATATTCGACTTGCCGTCGTGAGAGCACCCCAGATCTTCGGAGATACCTCGGTTGGCCTGTTGGTTCTTGGCTTGCCTTCTATATTTTATAGTTGCTCTATATTCATTGTCCGTTATATCTTCCAACAACTGCTTATTTTGGGAACGGAGGGCGTCCAAGACTTCTTTTATATATTACATGACATCCTTGATCATCACCAGGGGATCTTTGTTACGCGCTTCCTCCACTATATGTGAAGGAGCCTCTTCTTTGACTCTCCTGGTGATGATTTCAAGGTCGTCTCTTGTTTCGCATCCTATAACGACCTTTTGGTCTCGGGCTTTCCGCATTCTCTCTACCCTTATCCTGGTTTTTACTGGATCCACTTCTGATCGAATCATACTTATAACCTCTTCACTAGAGTCGCCATCGTGTGATGAGGTGACAATAATTGAGTGTGTTTGGGTTTTCACTGGTGTTCGTGTTTAGGGATATTTTGTGCTCCCTTCTAGGTCGTTATTTAAGTAGGTCACTTGTTCGTTTAAATTTTCCAGCCACTCGTCCTTGATTTTCTAAGTCGAAGTCCTTTTTCCTCATAATCCTTCATCATTTCGCTCATCCTCTCCATCAAAATTTGCCTACCCCCTACGCATTCCTTATTATATCTCACCAGAATGTCCAGTATCTCATATTAGTGTTTCTCTTCTAAATCAACTGTTTGCTCTAAAAGTTTCTTTTGTTTATCTAATTTCTAGATTTTGATTTTGTTCGTTTAAATACAATATAATCTCGTACATTTCGCCCAAATTCTTCATAACTATTTCTTTAATCGTTGTTCTCAAGTTGCCCGATTGTTCCAGCTGTAGCTTGGCGTCCTCATAGAGCTTAGTTGCCTTGCTTTTCGTTGTCAATGGAACAGCATTGGGGTCAGCTTTGATAGGACTTTTAGCTGTAGATATTCTTTTTTCATTAGGGTTTTGTGTCAGAGCCGTTGCTGGGTATTTCTTAGTGTTGCGCTCTTCCCTGCGTGTTGTTGATGGACCTTCAGCTAATCAAATCATTTATTATTCATAATAATTAGACCAATAAGTCGTTCTATAGATATGTTGTCCAATTTTATTTAAAAAAAAGTAAATGTTTGCGTCAGCAAACGATATCCGCACACTTACGACACAGACAAATAATGAATACTTAATACTTAAGGATATATGTCAAGATTCTTATTTCTAATACTGCATAATAGTGCAGTTTTATTTATATTTACTTCTAAATTCCTTTCTTATTAAATAAGCTGATCTCCCGCTACGCTTCCGTTCCAAAACATTAGTTTCCAATTTTATTTGTATTTATTTCATTTATTAATATTATTTAATAAAATAAACTACACTGGCTCGTATGAAATATCGATATCAAGGCCCATACCTATATAATTCTCTCAACTACTATAATATGTTTAAGATTCTTAATAATCATCGACTAAGAAATACATTAAAAGAAATTCTTTATAAATATGATTATCATGGAATAGAAAATCTATTACAAGCAGTAAAGTAGTAAATATGCCATTACACAAAGATTAGTGAGGACTTCTCATATCAAACAACATACATGCTGTGTACATATACTTGTAAGGAAATTTATTACACACATAAACACGCACGCACACTCACATACACTCGCACACGCACACACACGCACACATACACGAACACACACCCACCCGCACACACATACTCACACACACACAAACATACACAAAGACATACCTAGTTCAGGTGACAGGGTTCAGCCATACTTGATGTATTATTACATTGCTTAAAATAAATGTATATGATTATGATATTATTTTTTAATTTTAATTTTAATTTTATGTGAGAGCTATTACTTGTGTGAATCTAAATCCCTTTAAATTTTGCTCCTAAGTGCTTTAGTTCCAAAGTTATTAAGTGTTTTATGTGTAGGTATAATGAAAATCTACCTGCCTGATGAATAATAATATTCGGGAGAGTTATAATACCTCTCCATGTCTGGTACGCCGAGACGCGTCTGAAGGTACGAGCAGGTGGGGGTAAGTCAATAGAAAAAATGTAGAAAATCAATAAAAAACTGTTATTTTTAAACTAATTAATTAATTTTGTATGTTCCAGATGGTCCAGGACAGCGTTTCACCGGCGGCAACGTGTTCCACGGAGTACATCTGATTAGTTGCTGAAGAAAATTTGGGAAAATTAAAAAAAAAAATCCCAATAGAAATTTTATTGAAATTATTCTATGTTTAAAATTATGTTCTTTATAAATATTTAAGAAATTATACTGTATATATCTATTATTATTATCACGTTTGGTAACTCAGCGCTAGACGAACAGTCTGTTACCAAAACTTTAGTATAGGTTAGATCGTAAGTATATTGGCAGTATAGTCAGTCAGTTATATATAGTATGTACTCTTGATTAGTAAAAACTCAAACTTTTTGCTTTATACACAACACAGTTACAGGGAGTCAAAAGTACCGTGAGTCGCTTTGAGAAAAGAATGATGTTACGGCCGTGCTCGACTTGGTGGGCGTACTGCCGTGCCCCCAGATTTACATATACAAAACAGATTTTTAAAAGATGGAGGGGAAGGGAATGTTACTGTGCTTGATGGAAAACATAGTAGAATGCAAAAATAACGTCGATCACCGACTCAACCGAGAGATCGGCTATTCATCGTCGTTGTAGCTAAATATACCTTGGTTGATCTCGAATCGCGGCAAACTTAAAGAAAGTCAACTGTGATAGACTTATCACTATGCGCATGGTTATTACGATCCAGTCGAGCACATATCGCAACCACAGAACGGATTACTTGCTAAATAGAGACTTCAACACATCTTCGCTCGCGGCTCTATGTGTGCGTGAGCTAGTAAAGTAAACATGCAGTTTTTGTTCGGATGACAGTGACGTAGCAATCGTCTTCCGATTAATATGTGTTTTCATCGATTTGTTCTACGGGTACAGTCGGTAATAAAATTTCAGGTTCGTTACGAAGAATATGTTTTACCTAAACATTAGTTGCGCATTATAATGCGTCGTACAACAGTGATCAAAATATTAAAACGCTATATTCTAATTGTAAAAAGATACAGTTTAGCAATGGGCAAACAACAACAGCAAACACAAAAATACTCAGTAATATGGTATAAAAATTCTTCGTTACCACCATATCATTCTAAAAACCCTAAAAAAATATTTGTGGAATTTAAAAATATATTCTTTATTGCACAAAAAAAAAGTACAAATGGAGGACTTAATGCTAAAAAGCATTCTCTGCCAGTCTTCCAAGGGAGCAAGGGAAAGGTATATGCAAGGTGTGCGTAATGTTAAGTAAAAAAAAAAGATTATAACGATTATTAAGATTATATATTATTAAGAAGTATTCAATTGCTCCAAGTAAAACCTACGTAGCGAATACTTGAAGGAATTTCGAGAGTTGGCCAGTTGGATATTGGTAGGAAGCGAATTCCACAGCCGTGCTGCTATAACGGCGAAGGATTGGTCGCGGAAATTAGTATGATGACTTGGTATACTGAGAATTAAAGAATCAGAAGACCTCAGCTGTCTATTATGCGTATCCGCGAGAGATTGAAAAAGTGTTTTTAAATATTTAGGGGATTTGGGATTATTAAGTACGGAGAAAAGAAGACAAAGTATTCTTATATTCCTACGTTGCCGAATAGGTAGCCATTTCAACCTGGCTCGGTATTCAGAAACATGATCAAACTTCCGAAGACGGAAGATGAAACGGATACAGTTATTGAGTAGACGATCAAATTAATTTAAGAGATCTTCTGAGAGGTCCAAGTAAGCAACATCTGCATAATCCAGAAGTGGTAGAAGAAGAGTATTCACTAGGGAAATCTTAGTATTAACAGGAAGAAAGTTTTTCAATCGCATGAGAGAATGAAGAGAAGCATAAAATTTTCTACTAACTTCCTTGACTTGGTCTGTCCAGCATAATTTAGTATCGAAAATGATACCAAGATTTTTCCCCGTAGTTGAGTAAGGAATGGTACATTTATTGTATTGAAGAGGAGTCAACGAATTAAAGTCTATTTTAGCAAGCTGTTTTGAGCTACCAATTATAATGGATTGACACTTAGTTGGATTAACATAAATCCCGTAAGATTCAGACCAGGAAAGTAAACTTGAGAGGTCCTTGTTTAAATTATTGATTATAGAAGGAAGATTCTTTATTTCGCAATGCAGATACAATTGCAGGTCATCAGCATAGAGATGGTAGTGGGATTGTAAAATAGGCGTAAGTAAGTTTATAAAAATAGAAAAAAGTAACGGAGAAAGAATGCCGCCTTGGGGAACGCCAGCTTCTAGAGCACACCAATCTGATTCGCCATCATAGACGCGAACAGCCTGGTGACGATCTCGGAGATAAAAAGAAAACCATTCCAGTGCTAAGGGTGAAAACTGAAGACAAGAAAGAGCGGCAATCAGAAGATCGTGGTCAACAGCATTAAATGCATTGCTATAATCAATAAGGACCAATACTGTGACCATACCTTTTTCCATATTAGATCTAACATCTTCCGTGATCTTAAGCAGAGCAGTAGTAGTACTGTGGGCGGTTCGAAAGCCAGACTGAAATTGATTTAATAGATCGTTGTCAGTGAGGAAAGAAGTAACTTGTTTATTGACAATAGATTCCAAAATTTTGGTAAGGAAGGGAAGAATAGAGATAGGTCGAAAATGATTAGGAGCTGTGGGATTGGTAACTTTAGAAAGCGGAACAATATAAGCATTCTTCCAAGAAGCTGGATAAATCCCCGTGGTTAAAGAAAAGTTTATGATAGAAGTCACACATGGGAGAATAAGCTTATAAATATATTGTAGCATGACACGACCAATATTATCACAATCCACAGCTTTGGAATTGAGAGTAAAATATACATATATGTCTTTGTATAAGTATTGAAGTAGTATTGTATTTAGTTTTTTAATGGCTGTATGACTTTTTCTAATATCCGCCTGGCTAGCTACCACCCTCAAGTGGAAAATCTGTCGCAAAGCGCCAATTGGTGTGTTTCGGCAGCTTGCACCTGAGAGCCAGTCTTCCACTGTAGTAGTGTAGAAGAACTATTGCAAAGGGAGGATCCTCCGACCAGACAGGTGTTATGTCTGGCGGGCAGCTGCCCAACGGTTATAGTCGGGTTCTTGTATATATACTCAATTGAAGTGTTAATTTCTATAGCGCGATGTAGGATGCGTCGTATGTGGCTCGATAGATGTCGCGCTATGTGTCGCTATGTAGATGTCGCTACATCCACTACGCTTAACGTGCTATCACCTTGGGCCATATATCGTCACTTAAGATTTCCAACGCTAAATTTATAACTATAAATAAGAACAGAACGTAAAGGAAATAATGAAATTAATAGAAAGTTCATTATTTGGTGTTTTTAGTCGGAAAACATGTTCCATATATAATGCATTTACTTAATTGAGCTAACAAATAAGTCGTAAAAGTTTTCGACATAATCTATGTAAAATAGTTAATAGATTAGTCTCTTGTGTAGTTGAATGTACCTGTAGTACCCAGATTGCAATTAAATTTTAAATATGTTTGTATCTCATATATTTAAGATAACTTTTAAGATTAATTATTTCAGAACAATACCTGATAAAGATGGTAATATTCGCCGGGTGAGGAAAATCACGTTTTAATAGTTATCATACTAGAAAAAGAGAAAATATATTATAAAATTGTTTTTCAGTCGCTTGCTATATTTTATTTATATTTAACTAATAAGAAATTACTACCAATCTTTGCAATATCACCCGCTGGACTAGTATGAAGATAGTTTGAAAATTTCATTAAAATCGCTCCAGCACTTTTGGAGTCCATAGGGAACATACATACAATCATCCGTATATATATTTATATCAATTACTACACAACTAAAAAAGCGTTAATAGGTACGAGTATACCTCAGATTTATGGTAAGGTAATATATTTTAATATTTATATTCGTTAATTAAATTGTATTGAATTATATCTATATAGCATTTCTATTCTGTCATCTTATGTTAGCACTATTTGTTAAATCCGTCAATATCACTTCTGGTTCTATCATCTTATAATAGTACTAGCTGTGCCCGTGGCTTCGCTCACGTGGATTACAGAATGCCTGCGCGAATCTTGCTCCCGCTCCCGGCTATTTTAATGACAAAAATGCTTATTGTGGGTGTTCCTTAGAAGATAGACGTATACTCTTCCAGACATTTTTGTAGGTCTTTTTAATGTCTGCAATTGTTTACTACTTTAATTTGCTATATCTCTTATGGTTTACTCAGCATAAGCCATTTAAGCACCCGAATTGATTTACGATGACTAGTTTTTTTTATTTGTGCGGAACCCTAATTCTTTTTCTAAAATTAAAGTAGCCTAAGTTACTTCCTATAAATTCTGCTATCTACCAGTAAAAGTCCCGTCAAAATCAGTCCAACCGTTTCGGAGATTACCCGGAACAAACAGACAGACAGACAGACAGACAAAAATTTTAAAAATGGGCTTTTTGTTATTGGTATCGTGTATACTTTCATATGCATTTAGTAAAAAACTGTTATTTTGACATTACAAACAGACACTTTAATCTTATTAATTGTATAGATTATTTGTTAAATCCCTCAATAGCACTTCTTGTACCAGCATCTCTATTAGCACTATTTGTTAATTGGCAATTTAGAGGACAATACGTGTAAAAAAATATTAAAATCTATATAGGAAATAATTCTAAATGGTAATGATATGGTAATATAAAATTTGTGATTATTTGCCGTATAAATTTATCTTGACAAAAAAAAAAACAGAATAAGTAAGTTATTATAATTATGATAAATAAATTAAATTAAAAATTAACCGAAATGATTACACACATTTGTTCTTGGCTTATTTTCTTCTTCTTATTTGGCAACTGTGCTAATGTCACGTGGATAGATAATTTGTCTAACCTTCAGAGTTTATGCAACGCATTAACAAGATGGTGGCAACTTAAAATTCATGTTTTTAGTTATTATATTTAATTCATTTCACATATACATAATAACTAAAGTATATCGCACAACATGGCACCAATCTGTACTAATCTAAACTCTATATTATAACATAATAAAGCGGATTTTTTTTGTTTGTTTGTTTAAACACGCTGGTCTCTGGAACTACCAGTCGGATTCGAAAAATTATTTTTGTATAGGATAGCCAAATTCATGAGCTATCTAACATTAGGCTAGACCTCTCAACTGTCCTTAAATATTAATTTTTGTTAACTATGTCGGTAGTAAGAGTGTTTATGAACCGCTTTATCCGCGTGCGCTGGCGCAATGGTCATCAATGGCACAATATTCTACAAAAATATTGATCCTTATTATATCTAAGAAAATCTGTGATACACATAATAACTAATAAATAATAATTATTAAAAATTAATAATATTTATTTATACATGTACCACAATAGGGCAAAAAGGGATTTTTAAGCATTATTAATATGAATAGCATATTAATACTTACAAACGAAAGTTCCTTCATCATTAAGACAATTTTATGAAGATAAACTTTGCCCTTTAGAGCATGTTATTTGGACGCATAACTTAAGAGATAATGGAAAATTACAATAATTAAACACTCGGCTCGGTAGAACAGTGTGCGGTGAAAACCAATATATTCTATACCACAAGAAAATGTTACAGTGATTTATTTTAAATTATACTCTGGTCAAATAATGCTATAAAATAAAAATTAAAATTTGAATCTGGCTGGTAGTTCCAGAGATAAGTGTGTTCAAACAAACGATCTCTTTATAATTTTAGTAAATATATCTATCTATATGTACTAATATTATAAAGCTGAAGAGTTTGTTTGTTTGTTTGGTTGAACACGCTGATTTCAGGAATAGGATATGATAGCCCATTTATCGAGGAAGGCTATAACATCACGCTATGACCAATAAGATCGGAGCATCAACATAGATGTTGCAAAAACGGGGGAAATTTATTCCTTTTGAGAGCTTCCACTGCGTGTGCTGCGTGAATCGTTAAAGTTACGCAAGAATAGTGAGTGGCGGAATTGCTTCTCTTAAAAAGTTCTAAAAAAAGTTTGCGACAGCATATGGCTATCTTTTAAGGTTTACTCAGTATAAACTTTTTTATGGTAAAAAAATTTGTTTGTAAATTATTTATCACAAGTATTTAATTTTGAACAAAATTACCCTTTACAGTGATTGATTTAAATGAATATCTTAGGAGATATCACAGTTTTAAAATAACTCGGTAGCAAAATAATGATCAAGTATCGCGAGCGCATTTTTATTATGCAGAATAATGTGGGAGGCGGGCATTACCTATAATAAAGTGCCTACGACCCACTCTCTCTTATATGACGCAGACGAAGTTGCGCGGTCCTTATATACTACATAGGTATATCAGTTATTTGGGTATTTAGTGGTAATTATGCTTAGCTTGGAATCAAATGACCATGAGTGAGATGGCCCCCTCATAATATTAGAAATTAATGTTAATAAAACGATGTAAGTATAACATTTTAGAACATTCGTATCAGATTTTAATAAGACATCTGTTTCAAATTGAAAAGAACTTTTTGATATGAATCTAAATGTGATATAACCTTTCCGTGTAAGATGGAAAATTATTAATTGTTATATATTCACATACAATGATTGAAGTTTGCTGTTGTGCGTGTATCTTGCAAAATTAATGGATAGATTTTCATCTTTCCTTTTGTTTTACTCCTTAGACATTTGATCCTTATTAAAAAATATCCCGATATCTTCATTCAATAAAAACTTATTACAGTTTTAAGAAACTGCGATTTTATACGCATTATACGTTCTTCGAACGTTCACGCGAGCGAAGCCGCGGGCACAGTTAGTACATAATATAGGGCTATGTAACATTAGATTATGAATTACAACAAGACAGATCAAGTTCCCGCCAAAAACTCCTTGGCTTATCTTGTGTTAAGAGATAATAAATTGTTATCAACGACACTGTGTTAATGGTGTTGTGATGTGTGCAATTAATTCAGGTCAAGGTAACATTATAGTATGTTTATTTTGGAAAATGTCGTAGAACCTGTTTAATAACAAATACTGCCTCAAGCGACAAACTGCCAATGTCTCACTGAGTATAGTAATGTTTTGACGTTCGTAAGTGTCTTCTTAGGGCCTAAATTGATTAAATATTTTTTTCAATTTTGATTTTTAACTACGGAGATTGTAAATACGCTTTGCGTTCGGACCAATGATAACCAACAAACCAAAGTAAGGATAACGTATATCCATTGTTCAAATTGTGAGTTATATTATGGGTCTTGAGTTCATTAAAAATCCAATAGATAATAGGCTTTTTAATTTTCCCAATTCTGTCTAATTTCCGGGTAACTTTTTAGATTTTTATTTCTTTAAAAACCTTATTCGGACTATTCTAACATAAAAAAAATAGCTCAATCAGTCCAGCCGCTCTCAAATGATGCGTTTACCAATGAATAGTATTTCATTTATAATATATAGATAATTTATACACACTACTTTGCAAAAAAAAAAAAAAACAGGCACCTATGGAAATTTACGTTCTAAGGTCGATTTCGGTTAATTTAATTGAATTTAATTGTTTGACGTAGTATGTATACTTATAATCATGTAAATTAATATGCGTGAAGTGAATTCTGGCAATTTTTTCATTAGTTTTCGATGAATTCCATAAAACCGATGAATACGTCCAAACAATAAGAAGAAGAGATTTTAGCTTCATCAGAAAACAATACTTTGTTCCAGCCCCAGAGTCCATGAAACACAGTTTCGAGCAAACTGAATTCGAGCAATACGGTGTTCAGTGTGTTCACACAGTAATATATGGCCCTGGGCCGGGCAATAACTGCTGATATTGATAGCCAAAAGCCTCCCCCTGACCATTCACAAGCTAATTTTTACTCCTCTTACTTCTTCAAGGCTCTTCTTTAGTTCCACGTCCACACATGACGCCTTACAATTCCGCAACGCCTGACTCATTATTATTGATGTAAACGTTACCAAATACATCCAACCGCTTCAGCTGCGCGGGAACATCGCCTCGCTGATCGTGTTCTATCGTCTGCATCATGATGAGTGTTCTGTACAGCTGTTCAATCTAATACCTACCCTCCTCTCCCTTCCACAACAGAACCACAAGTGCTGGGCCTTCGAGTCACGTTTTAACGGAACCTCCATCTCGGCACGAACGAAAAAGTTCTCTATAACTTATCTTTGTCGTACCGCGAGCTGTGGAACCTTCTCCCGGCCGGTGTGTTCCCTTCTTCTTCTACATTGGGTCCTATAAGCGTAACGTGAAGAGATATTTATGCAGGCCGGCAGGACAGCGGTGAGTGCCGATGGACTTAGATCTCTCAGTGATCGCTGTTGTCTTTCGATTGTGCTGTGCTTAACAACAACGACAGTACCGCCGAGCTATTATAAAAAATATATTCTAATGTGATAATATATTCTTGTATATATCTTTAGTGAGACACGCAGATAAATATATAAGATTTGTTATTTTATTCTGTCTCGAACTGTCCAGGCATCCCTATGCTGTCGCAATGAAAGTAAATGTATTAATGTATTTAAACGTAGATAACATAAAGTTAAGTTTTTCCCATAAATAGATAAACGAAAAAAAAAAAAATTTATTCGTTGTACAAAATATATAAGTTAAATATGCTTAATAAGGGAACAAGAAAAATTAAAACTAAAGTTTTCGTATTATTGTACGTCCTGTTGTGCCTTTGAATGATGATGATGTTCCTCAAACGCTGGATTTACCTTGAGAAGAAAGGTATCATCAGAAACGCTTCTATTGAAAATTTTGATTTTGAATGATATTCAAAGGTCAGGCGAATTTACTTAAATCGAGCAAATATGGAAAAATAGAAGATTGTGTAAAATTCACGACCACGAACTCAAATTGCAGAACACTAGTGTGTCGTGTTCGCGTTCTAATTACGTGGTAAACGAAATCCACGCAATAGTGTGTCCATGGTTCTTGTTACATCAATTTTATATATGTAGTTCGGTTACTAATGACGCGCTCACTAAAGACGCGGTATTTTACCTAATTGCCTTCTCCCTTTCATAATAGAAACACAGGCGCTAGGCTTCGATGATACAGCTTCACGGTAACCTCTATTTCGGCATTCACTAGTTCACTATATTATGTAGGTACATCACGCTGCACTATATGCAAATCCATACAGTAAGTACAAACTGCACCAGATTTTATAACCGCCGCGCCGTGAACATAGGCCCGTTAACTTGCGTAGAACACTAATTTAGGTATAACTATTACAGATTTTAATAAATTACATTTATTCAATAATTATTAATACCACACAATATCCATCCATCTAAAACTAGTAGGATCTTTAAGCTAATTACGAAGTTTATGACGCATTATCCGATCCTCAATAGTTTATCATTTTCCATTTCTAAATTTAGATTAACAGTCAATATTTTGAGTGTTTTTTCTTGAGCTAATTTCACTTTTATCCTTAAGGGCCTTGAACACTCGGAAGGTTTTAAGGATTTCACCGGACTTGGAAATACTGTGTGTGGTCTGGACTGAATCGCAACCATAAACCAAGTGAAACAACCGCTGCTTAGATGTATCGTGTTCGAGGATCAGCTAGTGCATAACCAGTAATCATTCAGAATGGCATGTATCTGTACCAAAGTGGGTCATGACCACCATGATGTTGGAGTTTTTTTTCTACTTAGATCAGTTCGACTAGTGAAATACCACCACCCTACGGAAGATCGCAGCCAAATAATCTCGTATTGTGTTCCTGCAGTGAGTAGGGGTTTCAGAGCTTTTTGGAGTGGGAGGGGGGGGGGGGGTTCAAGGTCGGCAAAGAAGCAGTGATACCTAGTATTATACGCATTTACAGGTTACGGTAGCTGCTTACCATTTGGCATACCGTATGCTTGTTTGCCACCTTACTTGTATAATAAAAGGACAGTGAATCTCTTTTGGTTTGTGGTGTTTCGAGAACAAACAGCGTATAGCTGCCGAGAGGCTTGCAGGCCAGCATGACAACGATTACCGTTAATAAAATCGTGGTGGCCGTTATTTTGGATTGTACTGTCCTTACCATCAGGCACAGTGCTATCACTATATCTTTCTACTAAAAAAATAATTGGATTTCTATTAATAGCTTAATGTAAATTCCAGAAATCCAACATTTGTAGGTATCTAGTATATTCGATTCGATTTTAATCACCGCTGACTTGCATAAAGAAAACACAGAAACTGCTTAGTTATTACAAATAAATCCGTCGTATTAATATTAATTATTCAAATATTGCTAGTATTAATGGTTACCCTATCCTAACTTTGTACCATTGTTTTATCATAATGATATGATAATTTATTGCCATATTTTAGTTTCTTGAAATACTTATTTTAACCTCTAATTAAAAAAACAATGTACCATATTTTTTGTTTTGAAACATTTTTCTTGTTTCTATGAATAATATTATATTTCTTTTTATTTCAAAATCTATATATTTCCTACCGTTTGTTATGATTTTCAGGCACGTGAATAATAATATTATCAGCCTATAAGTGTTTCACTGTTAGATAAAGAAACCTCTTCCCGAGGAAGGCAAGGGTATTTATTAATTACCACGCCAATCCACGACGCGCTTGGCGATTTCAAACTCCGAGAAATCAACAGTTCTTTTTTTCCCTACATACAGTGGTACTATAAGAATATGTCTCAAGCGTTCCGGTTTCTTCACGTTGTTATCCTTCACCGTCAGCCGATAGTTTTATCAATTTGAATTTGTATATGTACGCGAATTCCAAATAATTCCTGTGTATATGACAGTGATCGAACCTACGGACATCGAATCGATATTCGACTTACCATTATGATTTACCGTTGATGTAGGTATTATCGAAGTAAAAAATCACAAATCGTAATACGAGGCCGTACTGTGGGATTTAGTAAGACCAATATTGTACAGACACTATCTGCGTGAAGCTTATAATATTTAACGTCAGTATAAACGCGTGTATCTTTAATCTTGTAAGTACATGAATCTCAATTTTAATGTGCCCCAAGTTGCCATGTAGTCAAAACAATTTTAAACAAAAAAGAAAACCATCTTCAATGATTTGAAGAGTTCCCTGGTATATTTTCAAAGTCGAAGGTCAAATGCCAATGAAATTAAACCGGGACCACCCTTGAGGTAACTTCTTTCCAACAAAAAAAAAAAAAAGAATAATCCAAATCGGCTCATAAACAAAGATGTTATGATTATGGCTGAACATCCATAAAAAATATATACATTTGAATTGAGCACCACGAAAATTTGTATTTAGACTGTTAGAAAATCGAAAAAATTAGTATATTACGCACCGAGGAAGAAAAGTAGGACATTCACGCCCGCGCGTATGGTTGTCACCCGAGACGAAGGCGATGTTGACAATGGCGGGTGGGCAAGTCCTACTTTTCTCCCTAGGTGCGTTTATAATTTTTTTCTCTTCCGGGATGAAAAGTTTATATATTTTATATATAAACACGCAGTTGCTAGGTTACCGGGAGATAAAGTAAAGTACGCGCATGCGCACATTTGCCATCTCACCGGGAGAGAATCGGGTACTTTTCTCCCGCGTGACAGGGACTAAAAGTGAACTTTTCATCCCGGAGGAGAAAAAAAACATATTTCAAGAAAACTAAATAGTTGAAATTTAGTAAAATCTGAATTTTAAAATTCAAACGAAGATGTTCTTACAAACTAATATGCTCTTTGAAGAAATTAACTAATTGTTGCTACTAAACCATGTTTTCAAACAATTGATGTTACTCAATCGAGGTTAACCGTGAGTCTATTACTAACAATAAAGTTCTTTTATTCACGGCATATACTAAATTGTCCTTAGTTAATACATACTTAAAACCTAGACGAAAATGTTAGTAAGCCAATGAGCACTATTCTGTATTCATATCAAATATACGTATTAAACAAGTAAAGAATGCGAATTTGTTGTTGTTGGCAAGGCTGCTGTTTATATAGTGTAGGTAGGTACCGTAATGTAGACAAACTTAATATTTTAAATGCCACGGTGTATGTCAATTTAAATACGATCTAGAACAATAGAAATTCCTTTGCTAGCTGAGGGTTTAATTGTGTAAAAAATACCAAATTATAAATAAACTTAGCTGAGAATCTTTCGCATATTATTGAATGTAAAAAATCAACAGCTGTCCCGTGAATTAAACATGTTAGTTACAAATATTATCATTACGATATAATGTACAAGTAATCAGACAAATAAAAAGAACATTGCTAAAGACTAGTGATGCGCCCGAGGCTGCACACGTGTTTGTTTCATAATAATTATTATAATCCCGTAATTTACTTTTACTCATATTATTGACAATTCGAATAGTCAAATAATTAACTGGGAAATGACATACTTCCTGTGTACAAAATTTCATAAAAATCTTTTGTGAACTTTTTTTTTTGTACGATGCATGGTTCTTATATCTTATCGATTATGGAATAACGTACTCTTCCCGTCTACAAAATTTGATCAGAATCGGTTGAGAATTTGTGGTTTATTATTAATATATTATTTTTTTACGATTAAAAGTAATGTCGACAATTGTAAATTGTGATCATTAATAACATTAATATGACTTTAATTATGGAATGTCTTATATTACCCGCGTACAAAATATCATCGAAATCGGTTAAGAATTAACGAAAATAATTGTTATTTAAAATTATTATTTTTTACGATTTTTGACAGGAATATTGTAATTTCTTATACCATATCAAGTGACCAATGACATAAGCATACCGTGTACAACATTTCATAAGAATCGGTCAAGCCTTTTTTGAGTTAAATCCAGACATACAAAAAGACAGACAGATGGCCAATTTTTTTAGTGGCATATTTGTGATCAGTGTCTTTTATCTAATATATCTATCCTTTTTGCTTTACTCAGTAATGCTGGAATAAATTGTATGATTAAATACATAGGTATGCAATAGAATCAAAAGTAATTTGAGAGGAAATTGCAATCATGAATTACGTTTATCATTAATAAGACCCTATCTGGAAACAAAAAGACTTATAGAACCAAAGGCTTCCTAGACAACTGCGCCATAGAATTTATAAATATTTTCAAAAATCTCTTGAAAACTCACAAAAACCATCGGAAAAAAGGCCTAATATAATGCAGAGATGTTCAGTGTGTTCTAGGAAAAAAATATATAAAGATTAGGTACATATGTAAAAAATATAACAAGTCGATATGTTTGGAACATACTGATTTTTTAGGATTCCGATCCTCAAAAAGGAAAAAAGGAACCCCTATAGGATCACTTCGTTGTCCGGCTGTATATCTGTCTG
This sequence comes from Saturnia japonica, assembly GCA_033032175.1. NCBI lineage: Eukaryota > Metazoa > Arthropoda > Insecta > Lepidoptera > Saturniidae > Saturnia > Saturnia japonica. The sequence goes on from CM065317.1 coordinate 6,264,379, forward strand.
TCAAGACCCTTTTTCTCAGGAGTGCGTGGAGGTATCAAATTAAAATTAATATCAAAAACTCAGGTCTGCAACCCCTTGAAGCTGTGAAAAAATTAAATTTCTAAGTCAACGTAATCAAAAGATACGGCTTGATTATGTCTTATTTCTAAACAATTTCAAAGGTAACAAAAACCTATAGGGTACATCCAGTAGACCTACAATCATGAAATTTGGCAAAAAGTAGTGTCTTGTAGCACAAGTAAAGGAATAACTCCGAAAACTGTAAATTTGTAGTTATATAATTAATAAGAATTAATTTTGTTATTTGCAGTTGGTAAACTGACCTCGGCAAATATTGACGTATGGGGACAATAGTTTTTCAACAGCAAAATTAAGTTTGTCCTGTTTATCTTTTCGTAAAACAATATTAAAATAAAAATCAGCTCTACCTGTAGAGTATTTTCACAAACTGCACAACACCATCTATTAGTGAGTAGTTAAAACAGCTGTATTTGATAGAGAAAGGTAAAACATATAGGTATGTATATAGAATTATCGATATTTTCTCATAAAATTATTATTTTTAACCATGATATATCGTTATTTATGTTACTGTATCAATTTATTAATTGTATAGATACCAATATTTATTTTTACTATAATTATATTTTCTGTACATTTTTAGTGACAAAATACTGAAATGTAAAATCTTTAAAAATCTATTTGAAAACTAAATATTATGACGAATAAATCATCGATATAAGTAATTCTCGTAACAAAATGTCGCTAATCCCTATTCGAATTGCATCAACTTTGTGCTTTGAAAATAACAACCTTAATACATAGCGACATCTAACGTCGAGTAGCGAGCGGTACTCTAACACTATAGTTCTGGAGTATCGAATAAAAAAGTCTATAGAGTGATTGTGTACAAAATAAAATAATAATACGGTTGATGATCTACTTTGATACTATATTTCAAGTTTCTGGTCTAGGTTTTTGATGAGTCATTCAGTTACTTTTCAGACCTTAATAACTCAATAAATATTCGTGTCAGTAACTTATTTGTGAAATTTAGGATTCTAGGTGTTCAACGTGGGTGTTAAACGTTCAAAATTTGTAGGTCTAATAGCTTTTGACATAAGGAGCGGCTGAAAGTACCTCGAAAAGGTTTATTTAAATCTATGTACACACTAGCCGGTGTCGCCCTTTTTGAACTTGGCCGTGTGTCTAGAATTTAGACACTGGATAGAGAAAATAAAAAATTATGCGTATTCAAAATTATCTTTCAGTGAAAAAACAAACAAGTGTTTCTGAAAGATCGTTTTACACCGGATTTAAAATATTTCTATACAATTAATAAAATTGAAGTATCTGTTTGTGATGTCAAGATAACAGTTTTTTTACTAAATGGATATGAAAGTATATACGATACCTATAACAAAAAAATAACAACATTTTTAAATTTTTTACAAAACCTTTAATGAACTTATACACTTAAACTTTCCTCATTAACCACTCCGTCAATTGATGAAAACTGTATGAAAATCTGCTTGGTAGTTTTTGAGTTTATCGCGTTCCGAGAGACAGACGCGGCAGGGGAATTTGTTTTATAATATAGTATCTATCTAACATTATTAAGTGAGCAATTCTTGTATATATGTGTACATACATATATATGTAATAAGTTTCTCGGAAACGGCTCTAACGATTTGGATGAAATTTTGTGTTTAGATAATATTTACATTCCAAGTTTAACTAGATAGGTGTTTTTCTTTTTTTGTTTACAAGACACCGAGCATAGCTTGGTCGCCCAGATATTAAGCATACTATTTAATTATAAATTGTATGATATACTTGTTGGAAATATGATGTTCCAATGCCATGCCGATTTTGATCATAGATAATAAAAAAATGTTTAACTTTTGAATATATAATTTTATTTTAATTTTAGCATACTTTAGAGCAATTAGTAACAAAAAAAATGAATGTTATCATTACCGGACATCCGATATAAACGAATTTGATTATGCTTTGTGGCTTTGTAATAATATGTAACTACTAATTAATGATATTTAATTAAGTTAAAGAAGCAAATAATTATTCGGGCGTTTATAAAAATAAACAAATGGTTACTAATGTTTGTTTAAAAAAAACACTAAGATTACATGTAGTTCTTAAAACTACACTGCCTGTCGCACTTACGCTCTCTGGTATTCTGTCTCGCTCACTCATATGAGTCACAATACCTGTTACCTAGCCTTATCCCGGGACATCATTTGTGATGTCTTCGAAATTCAACTACTCACGTGCTACCTTATTATAAAATGTTGTACTTCCAGAGAAACCTTCATATGCGTAACGTACGTATAACAATTCGTCAAATTTTTTGATAGCAAATGTACGAATAGTATATAAACACATACGAAACAAACATAGAAACATTCATATATGTATAAATATATATTTAAAAGAAAATAGTTATTGATTGACTGATTTATCAACACATATCTCAAACCACTGAACGGATTAGGCTGAAATTTGCCATACACATAATTATTACGACGTAGACATCCGCTAAGAAAGGATTTTTGAAATTTCAATCTCTGTAGAGATGTAACGGGGGTTCAGTGACTTAGCAGCATTAGAAAACTGTAATCGAACTACTCAGGCTACCTTCAAGTTACCGCTCAAATAAATATACTAACTGCTTATACTCCGATTTGTAATACATCGAAACAAATTAATTTTGCTGAAGTATTAAAAAATACAAAAATAAAATAGTGTAGGACGAAACTACAATAGCTCATAAGGGTGGTGTTGAGAATTTAAACAAATCTCTTCAAGATATAAGGGGAAATAAAAAGTATTTGTTTTACTGGTTGGGGATTTTAGACAGAACTCTACCATTAGTGCTTAAAGTAATTTGAGTTGTCCACATTTGTAACTACGGTTCAGGAGTTAATATAGAATATTTATATAGACATGGCTCATATTCACGATAAGTCTATGGATTGGTTGTGTGAACGTGCTTCGTAAGGTATACTTACCTCAAAAACGACAAAGCTGCAGCTATCATTGATACACTGTTCTGTCTTTTGAGGGAGAAGAAACGGTACCAAATGTTAATTCCGCGCATGGGCACTCCTGTCATGTTGTTGCAAAATTTGAAACTCCCTAAACTGTGCAACGGTACCAGACTGGAATTCAAAGCGTTACATCAGAATATAGTGGAAGCCACAATTTCAAGTGGGTGTGCGCTTGGGAAAACTGTATTTTTTACCACAAATTCCTTTAATTTCGCATGGTTCTCTGTTCGAATTCAGACGATTACAGTTTCCTCCCAAAGTCTGCTTTGCCAATGCAAAACACTTTAAACAAGTCTCAAAAGCAAACACTAAAATTAGCGGAAATAGACATGAGATAAACCTGTTTCTCACACGGGCAATTCTATGTAGCATGCTCACGCGCAAGCTCGCCCTGTAGTTTTATATATATTTTATTTTGATGTATACTCCAACAACATTACACATTAAACAGTATTATTGTATTTATGTATAAGTAGTATACCTGATATGTATGTTATTTATAGGAGTATACAGCATTTCCCATAGCTTCGTACATACATTGAAACATAATTAACATAGTTTGGAGATTAGTGAAGAATATTGTCTATAGAGAAGGGTTGTAGATTTTTTTTTTTCTACTAGTATGACTATGGTCCTTGATCCTAAAATTAAAAAGCTAAAACAAACAATTTTCAATCAAAATCAAACTTGGTGCGAGCGAAGTCGCGGGCAAAAGTTAGTTTTTATATATATTTATAAGACCGGGAATTTGGAGTTTTTGATGGACCTTGATCAGTCATGTTGTGGTTTTTATTTTTAATTCTTAAACTTATGTTTAAAAATGTTATGTTTTTGGCCCTATATTATGTAATATTGGTGGGATTTTGCGTGATATAGTTTGTTGATTGTGCTCAAGGAAAGTGATTATAAAAACGTGGAGGTTCTCAATTTGATTGTATATATAAATAACAAACAGGCATTATTTATTCGTTTATAAATCGATTTAGATGATTATTTTTTCGCTGGAAAGGGTATACCGCAAGGATGGTCCTTTTTCCTATTTCATTGCCATTGGACCTTCGGTATTCGACTCTAAGATACTCCAAAGAACTCCTTAGAATCATTAAAATTGGTTTTATTTTTTGTAAAAATTTGTTGTTTTTAATAATAATTAGAAGCATGAATTTTAAGTTTCCACAAAAAGTACCTGGTTGGTTTTAATAAGTGAGCCACCATCTTGTTCGGCATTGCTTGAAGTTTAAAGACTAGAAAAATTTATCAACGAATCAACGAGACATTGACAGTGTGATAAACATACACATTGCCTTTAAATAAAATGAATAAAATAAGTTCTAGATTAAAAAAAAAAAAACAATCGAATCCAACGGCCAGCAAGAAAACAACAGTCTGTGACAACAGTGAGTGTCCTATAAACGGTTAGTCAACTAATTTACTTTAGAACTTAAGATAAAGGCTAACAGAACTAAGCCAAGGTTTTAAATCAATTAACTCACCCGGTTCATAATTAGCACTTTAGTAAATGAAGTTCAGATGATATTAAAATTAGCGTGTATTAGGTAACCGAGTGTGGGTACGAAACGGGAACACTAATAGTTCATTGTATTTTTCAACAAGTTTTGTTTGTTTACAGTCATTTTTGTACATGCATGGCATAAGTGATTGCCTGATATCGATAAAACCAACGGCAAATGAAATTACAAAATTAAAAAGAAAAAAATGAAATATGTTTTATTATTACCCCTAATAAATTTAAAAAATATTTCCGCGATAAGACCTTATTTTTTCGCAGGCAATAGAGCTTATCTCTTGGTGACTAGAAATGTCTGCGATCCACGGAAAAAACACAACAATCTTTACAGTTAATAAAATTGAAGTATTTGTATGTAAAGATAAAATAACAGTTTTTTACTAAATGCATGTGAAAGTATATACAATACTTATAACAAAGAAACTATTTTTTAAATTTTTGTCTGTCTGTTTGTTCCAGCTAATCTCCGAAACGGTTGAACTGACTTTGACGGGACTTTCACTAACGTGAACTTGATGTTACTATGTTACTTGACGTTTACTAAATCACAGATTTATGATAACAGTGCCCATTCTGGAATTTTCAATACAAACTTTGGATGAACATGAAAATTCGTTAATGTTTTAAAATACTTTCAGCACACAACCTATTTTAAGTGATTGAAGATTCGATGTTCTATTTGCGTTTTCTATTGTTTGCTGCTTGCGCCATCTATATAAATAAATCTGTAGTTCTCTCCGTTATACATGTATTTTTTTACAACTTGACTAATTAACATCTAATAAAAAGGACATACATGAATATGACATTAAACAAGAATTTGTTTTCTGTCTGTGTATCTGGATATAACTCAAAAACGGCTTAACCGAAATTTAAGAATATTGTACACAAGAAGCCTGTGTAATTTTTCAATTGATAGGCTATTAGAATTGCCAATAATACTTTAGAAATTGCAAAAAAATATGCAAATATTAAATTTGTATTAATTCTCAACCGGTATTGATGAAATTTTGTATAAAGCAAGTACATTTTTTTCCATAATTGATAGAATTATCGGGGTGTGAAGTCAGGGAACCTCCACGCAGTGCACCCCGGAAAACGACGGCAGACAACGACAGGCCCTGCCCTTCTCCTGGTGCCCCATTGCTTATCAGAGGAACAGGGGGTGGACAAGGGCGAGCTCGGTGTACACTCACCCTAAAGCTGGGCAGAAAGTAGCAGTAGCAGGGACGTGTGAAAGGACTCGTTCTCCCTGCCCCCATCGATTTTCTTGAAATCGCAGAAGCGTATTCGTTCGCTCAGTCTGGGACTAAAGGCCTTGGCGTTATCGCCTGGGCCGCGAGGAAGACAAACTCTCTATAAAATTTCCCGAGAAGGGGTCACTTGTGAGCCGCTTGAGGAATAAAACCTCATTAAAAATCACAGGGCACATGTCCTGTTTGGGTGGTGGTGCTAAAAAAATGAATTGCCAATAATATGAGTATCAATAAAATAAAATTACATACCGGAGATAATTATTGCGTAGCACACGCATAAGGAGCCGTGGAGCACCGCTACTATATTCCAATATAAACCTTAACGTGCCAAATTTGAAGTTAACTGTATTAGTTTATGGTTATCCTGCTTATACTTCAAAAGACATAAATTAATCAATCTCAACAAAAAAAAAAAAAATCGACATTGAAACTAATCAAGTAGTTATTTGGTATCTTTACTATTAAAATTAATAAATCATGCGAAACTAAAAACTCTTCTATGTTCGTAAATGGTAATAACAAATTATCAACAAGTCTAATGTCTAATTAAACCATTTACGGAGATAATAGCGTATTAACTACTAATACTGGTCCGGAAATAGCACTTAGGCCGAGTAAGATCTTGCGTGTATCGACTATTAATTGAATTACTGACCTGAACCTTAATAGCTAGTTCTTTAACACGTGTAATACTTCAATTGTTTATTTTTTTTATTTCAACATTGTTAGTAAAACTATCTAAATATTTCATTTAATACGACGCACTTTAATGATGAATGAATAAAAAATATAAACAATAGTCTTGGCGAAGTTGTAAAATACCGGTGAAAATTCTAGAATACCGTGAAATTTCAATAAAATGTTATTAAATGACAGAGCTGTATCACCCATGATACGTATTCCAAACATAGTTATATCAAATATTAACATTCATAAGGGTGCATAATACGACATAACTAAGCTTAGACGAATATGTGGTTTCCTTGTCAATAGAAAAAGTAAAATAATCTCAAGAAACGCTTAATTATCACATCTTAAATTAATGATAGTTATCTAAAATTAAAATTAAACTAGATAGCTTAAAATATTAAGATACATTTGTATTCTTTTGCAATACGCAAATGAATTTCTCAGTGGTTTACTGGGCTTGGTACGTAATACATTTCAATTTTAAAATAAATTCCAATGTCAACAGAGAAGTCACCAATACCATCAAATTGCACCATCAAGTAGATTTAAACATAAACATTCCAATGAAGAAGATAAAGTAAGAAAAAGGACAAGTGAAACCAAGAGAAGTCTAGTATGAGTTTTTAACTGACTTCAAAAAAGGCTGAGGCTACTCAGTTCGAATTTTTTGTTTTTAATGTATGTTCAGACCTAACTTCTTTGTTTATGAACCAAATTGGATCATTTCTTTTTTCGTTGAATAGGGAAAACCTCAAGGGTGGTCTCATTTTAGTTTCATTAACATTGCACATCCAACATCGAAGATACACAAGATAACTCTTCAAATCATTGAAGTTAATTTTCTTTCTTGTTGAATATGAAATAAGTGTCTTCTTGGCGGTCGCCACTGTTCCCGGTGGTTTACTTACAGTCAGCTGACAAATGACCACTAAACTGAGCTAAGCGCTACAGTATAGTATTTACGCTTGTAATACCATAGGTGTCACTAGCGTATTACCGACCTTAAACTCCCCTATCCCAAAGAGCTATGGAAACGCTACTCATCGCAAGAACACAACATAAGAATATTTGGTTGCGATCCTCTGCAGGGTTGAAGTGTTCCACCAGTCCGACTGCCCCAAGTAGAGAGAAATCACCAAAGAAATTTTCTTGTCAGAATGTATACATTGTAATTGCTTTGAAATATATCGTAGAAAATCACAGTTAATTAATTTCAATACGATCTGGACAACATCAATAGAATAAGTATGAATCATTAAAGGTATTTACAAATCACTATTGTACGCATTGAACCTTCGCCCTTCACGCAGAATTATCTTCCGGCATATCTACTAGATACGGTCGAATGCAAATACCACAATATGCTGGCGACTTATATATTTTTTTATATCTTTTTATTGTAATACTGTAATGTAGGAAATACAATTGTTAATTAGTACAATATTGTCAATATTAAGAAACCTGTTATTTTTCACAGCAATGACGATGTTGATTTTTAGTCCTGTGTCCCTCTCCTACGTACGTGTTAATAATTTTCCGAACTGCGTTAAGGATTAAAAATAGAAAACTTGTAAGATTTTTGTTGTTGCTACTTATCAAAAGGTTACTTCACCATATTTTAAATTAAGTACCTACATAAAAAAATTGTAGTAACCATCATACCGGCTTATCAACTATAACTCTAACCACTACTACGAAACAGATAGGTACAGAAAACCATCATTACAGTTAGATCGAACGATAACAGTACACGCACACAAACTCTTCCGTACGAGGATCTCGGATCAACTTGGTCGAATGTCATACGTGAGTGGCCGCGATTTGCCTGATATATGTTAGGGCATACTATTGGAGTATTCGCCCTTGTTTATTATTCGAATAATACCAACAAAAGTATTCCAGCTTTTCGAGTTTTTCTAATATCTGACGAATTAACCTGAGATAACATAAAATCATCAATAACGGATGTACGTGTGAACGGGTCATAACTATAGCTTTGTGGGTTACACTAGGTTCATAATTGACAATGAATAAATAATCATATAAGTGCCTTTTATAATATCATTGTTTTACTTTAAAAAATTAAAAAGACAGTGTAATTTTCAAAACCATAGAGAACAGACAAAGTTACTTTAGTCATAGCATTTTCCATTCTTTTACAAACAAGCCTCAAATTCCAATCTTTTATTTCGCCGCCCGGGTGCTGTGCAAACTTTGGACCCCCGGCACGACTCTGTCTTGCTTATAACGAGACAATTTTTAACAAAAAACAAAACCAACTTAAGTGTATTTTAATGAATTGATTGTGAAGTTCAAAGTCCAATGCCAATGAAACTAAAGGTCTACCCTTGACGTATCCCCTATCCAACGAAAAAGAATCATCCAAATCAGTTCATAACCAAAGAAGTTAAGGCTGAACATCCATAAAAAAATATATTCGAATTGAGTAACCGGTAAGTTGGTTAAAATGGTACTCTCTTTTCTTATATATTGTTTTACATTACAAAAAAGCACACTTAATACTCCTAAAACAACCTTGCATTTTGCTACACGCTACGTTGGCACGTTATGAATAATAATAAACTTGAAATGTGGATAAAATACTTAGGTTAGGTTAGTGGTCTTACCCCCTGTAAGTTCATGTCACTAATAGCCTAATAAATATAATTATGTAATCTAATAGGTCATAAGTAAGTATTCTATAGTAGGTACGGTCAGCTAGTGTAAATTTAGAAACACCTACATTTTGTTATTTCTTTATTATGTTAATCATCCTTTTAGTTATTTAGATCTACTAAAGATATTGTTAACTGAGTCACTCTGTTCATTGAGATCGAAATAAATATACCAAATTTAATAGTCAAGGTATTATTAGAACCATATAATTCCTTTCGCACAATTTCTCACTAACTTACGTACAACTTTGTGGTTAACCGCAAATAACTAGTCATACCTTAATTATTTTTAGTAGCAATGGATAATCATGACAATAAAATTGATAAATTATTTTTATCTATATACCGATATAAAATCTTGTTTACTTCTTTGTGTTAATACCCATTTCTTTTGTATATATTAGCAAACATTCATTAATTAGAGAACACTTATGTATGTTTTATAACTAACAAGCTGAGACCCCTGTTTCAACAATGTTAAAATTTTGAATAGGATATTGGTAAAATCCGTTCTTAGTGAGCGTCATTTCGCGAAAAGGGTAACTGTGCTAAATTTCAAGTTAATCAAACCCATAATTTCGGAGATTTTCAGACTCAGACAGACTCAGATACAGGTTCTGTAAGGGACCTTTTTATCTTTTTTGGCTAGCTAGTTTTAGATCAAATTGCCAGATTTATAAATACATATTATACGCATGTTTCTTCCTTCCTCCCAGAAGGTGCCAGGACTTCCTCCACCTTGCAATTAAGTACTTGCAACTAAGGCAACAGCCAAAGCAGAGGTTCGGCCAGTTTGGCATTCTTGAGCTTGTTGCCCTGCTTTCTGCCTTCAGCGCTTACCCCCAAGCCCAGTGAAGCTGTAAAAGCCTTCTGATGCTTAAGGCCCCTTAAGGCTAACAGTATAGTCAGATCGAAAAAGAAAATGATGACTGTTATTTCGCTTATAAATATGTAGACTAATAATTTTTTCCAGATCACAATTGCTACTAAAACTGTCACTTATATAACAATAAAATTGTATAGTACACATAAACCTTTTCTAGCTTAATACCGAAGCAAAACTAAAACTCTTGGTTTGTTGCTGTAAAAATAAACAATCTTTTCAAACCTCGTGTATACCAACATTTCAAACTGCTTTCATCTCGTTGCTCCGAGTGCACCCTTTTACCTTCAACATGGATGAGTTTGTTGAGCTACTAAATAATAGGAATAGGTTTTAAATTAATTGTTTTTTTTTCTTGGGACTTATTTTATCTTGTAGGAATAACAGTTTTAAAATGTACTGAAGTAACGAAATTGTTCCGATAAGTCTGGATAATGATAAATATTTACACAGCCTCCGATTTGTAATAACGCAATTATTACTTAACTTCCTGCTTAAATATTTTTTATATAATTACAATATAAATTGAAAATTTATTAAACCATCAACACAAGTAATCCGTTCATTGAGGCCATGCCAATGAGCTCAAACACAATATCTCTGCCGTAAGTTGGTGAGGAGTTATGTATCCCTACAGATTCTAAATGATGCTACAGTATCAGGTTAAGGATTTTCTAATGTCATTGAAGTAAAAGAATACCAAATCTCGGCTCAGTCAGACTGTTGAAGATGCTCACATCTATTTTCAACTAGAAAAGAGCTGATAATCTTCAAAACGCTGAACGAATTTTGAAAAAAAAAAAAAACAAAACATGTCTAAGAACCGCCGCTAGGAAACCTGCTTGCCACACATTCAAACAACAATCACTCGCTTGCACACACACATACACTAATGATACTCTACAACTCTAAATATTGCTGATTTAATGGAAAAATGTAAAAAATTTGTTGTATTTTTCATTGTATTTAGGAACGCAGCCCCTATATTGCCTGAAATTGGGCGCTATTGGCGGTGATACAGTCTTCTTTAATGTTGCTAATATCGTACATTTTGTTGTTGTTATAACACGATTTATAGTTCCAATAAATTATTATTATTAATAAAAAACCACATCCAAATCGATTCACACATTCATGAGTTACGGTGCCACGGACAGACACACACCAAGTCACACACATAGTGGTCAAACTTATAACACCCCTTTTTCTTGCGTCGGGGGTTAAAAAAATAAACGTTCCCGTGTCTTTTTGTTCAAATAAGCTGTTTCCTACGGTTTCATCGATATTAAAGGAGACGGATACTCTTTCATATATGGGCCTGGGTAAAAAAGAGATGTAAAAATATAAAAACGGTGTAAATTAATGCATTATCAAACAGCCACTGAAAAGAAGCGGATTTTTTGCAATTTAAAAGCAGAGATTTAGGATATTTCGTAAAAGCGAAGTCATGTAATAAGCTTCAATTAAACTATTTTTGAAGTAGGATTAATATTAAAAAAGGGTTATGTTTATTATTATCTTTTAAAGTTATTAGTTTACTTGTTTTGTTGATTGTGAATTTTAATGATATTGTACGATTTTAAAAACCAAATTACATTCTATTTTATAAACCATATTTCAACTAATGACGTTCTTGGCCCAGAAATACCCGTCTCCTTTATTCGAGCAACTCTCCACCTCACCGCTGCCAGCGACTACGTCTATCCTGTCGATGTTTTCAATTCCCATATATGTTTACAGCTTGACAGGTTGCTTGACATCCATGCTTACTTCTCCACTCCTTGAAGTCGTTGCATGAAGTTATATAACATATAACCTTCCTCAATGAATGGGCTATTAAATGGAAAGATATTTTAAGGTCCCGTACCTCAAAAGAACAATAGGAGTCCTTATAGGAGCACTTCGTTGTCCGTCTGTCTGTTGAGACCATTTTTCTCAGGAGTGTGTGGAGGTATCCGTAAACCGTTCTTAGCGGATGACTGACTACGTCATAATTAATTTCTGAGTGTTAAATTTCAGCCCAATCTGTTCAGTGGTTTGAGCTCTGTGTTGATAGATTAGTTGGTCTATCAGTCACAGTTTCCTTTTTGTATATATTTGGTTTATAGATTATCAGATCTTTTTTAACTTTATTTTAATACTTACTAGCAGTGTGCCCACGTTAATGTGCTTACGCAGTAGTAATTTGAATCCCGTAATTTAATTTTTACTCATATTATTGATATAATATCTGGGCGACCGAGCTGTGCTCACTGTTTTTTATAAACAAAAAAAAACCCTATCAAGGTATACTTGGAATGTAACACATTTCCTAAATTAAAAGTTTCATCGAAATCGTTGGAGCCGTTTATATATATATATGTATATATACAAGAATTGCTCACTTAATATAATAAGATTCATTGATATATAAAGATAACAACAAATAGACTGACAGACAAAAATTGTTTCAAGAGCATCATATTCTTGATCAGTGTCCTTCATAAAGTATGTATATCGGGAAATTTATAAAAAATATTACATAAACATATATGACTACAGCTTTATTAATATGGATGGCAACATCTTGCTTAAAATCGTCTTTGCAAATATATCTAATGTTGCACACATACATAGTTCTACTGTCATTTTAAAATAATGACAATTTTTTCGAATAAATTTAGTGGTCGTATTTCGATAACATGATAGCTGCTCAATACGCTCTAAATAATTTTACATAGCTACTTTCACAATGATGGTTATTATAGCACTATAGACTATGTTTTATTGTTATTAATTTTATATTTATAATTAATAAGCAAAAAGCTTGTATATTTTAAACAAGTAGAGCGGCGGAAATGGTTAAAAATTTTACAAGTTTAATTAACACAAGTATTCAATCTTCATAAATATTTTAGTTCAATAACCAAAAATTTGACTCTCAAGCTTTCGAAATTGATATGTAAAATGTCGATATTTATATATTAAATGCTAAGTGGGTTTAAACAAATGTCACGGCTTATTAATAGATAGTTTGGTCTAAAAATAAATGTAACCCGAGGGCAATGCATATCATTTGAATAAATTTCAAATTGATTCATTTATTTCAATGGCATATTATGAAAGTGGTCTATAAGCTATGAACATTGTCACATCTAAATACATCACCGTTTATTTTATTAATATCATAGCTAGCTAATGCACGTGACTACGTTCACTTGAAAATGCTTTTTTATATCGTTATAGGTTTAGCGTTGACCACAATTTTACTTGTTCTTATATGACGATGTGGCCCAATATGGTATCACGGTAAGCCTAGTTAGTGGAAGACTGGCTTTCAAGTGCAGCTGCCGGAACACACCTATTGGTATTTGGCGACTGATTTTCAGCTTGAGGGTGGTAGCTTAGCCAGGCGGGCATTAAAAAAAGCCCTACCACCATGATATGGTTTCGTCACGATGTTTTCCTTCACCGAAAGCTCAGGTGTATTGCAGGAATTCGAACTTATGTCGATCGATGCGGAGTCCGTACACGCTATCAATTGAGCCATTATTGCTTTTAATGCTATATGAAATTAAAATTTATAAATATTTAAAAGGTTTTTTTTATTGACATTTCTACGAAATATATAACATTAATTGCTCTTGAGTTACCTTTTTTTCTAACAATATTATGCAGCATTATGATATAAACTTAATGTCTATAATTAATTGAAATTGTCTAACAAAATATAAATACTTTTGAAACGAAATAATTCAAATTAGTATGTTATCTTAATGTTTAGTAGAATGTGAATTGGGTATAATTGATATCCGTTACTTTTACTGCTTTAATTAATGTCAATTGGAATACAATTTATAACTAATACATGAAATTAGTTCACTGTTTTTATCTTATATTGGGTCATGTGCAATTTTTCTGCTTAAATTTTAAATTATGCAATATTAATAAAACGCAACTATTTATAAAACTATTAAATATGTAGATATATTTTTAGCTTCTAGTATGTTAAAAAACGATTTCAATGACATATAAAAATGGTAAATAATTCTATTACATTTTTGTTAAATTTATTTTTGAACCACGCCACACTAAATATGTGATCATGGCTACATAATTTACGTAGATATGTAGTATTTTATAGATTTTATATTCGCTTAATATTAGCTTTACAAATAATACTGTGACAAGTGTGGAATTCTAGAGTCTAATAAAGAAATTAACCAAAAGAAGCCCCTTAATTATATGTATATCTATAGTTTATAATATCTACAATAAATTTGTACACAATAATTTCTACTTGTTATACTCTAATCTCTGGAAATGCCATTCGCATTCGAAAAATTCTTTTTGTAAATGATAGTCAAATTCACGAGAAATAATATAGACCACCTCTCAGCTACATCTCTTAGCTAGCTGGCACGAACACTGGCTCTCAAGTGCAGCTACCGAAACTCTCCTATAGTTACTTGGTGAGAGATTTTCAACTTTAGGTTAGTAACTATCCAGGCAGGCATTAGATAATACTAGGGTGGGTAGGCCATCAAGAGTTTGTTTGTTTGGTTGAATGACGCTAAAAAACCTTAACCTGACGCTGCAACGTCAACGGGAAATCGGCAGGATACCTAACTCCCACCAACTTACAGCAGTGATATCGTGTTTGGGCTCATTGGAATGGTCTCAATGAATAGGTTACATGTGTTGGTATTTTAATAAATTTTCATGTTATCTTGTTATCGCGGTGTGGGAGATAACTGAAAAAAATGACTGACCTTAGTATACCCGACCGACATTAACAAAAAACATAAATATTGATATGTATATGAATTATTCTTATTAATTACTAGCTGTGGCCGCGACTTCGCTCGCGTGCACTACAGCATGCTGTCGATCGGGCACACTTGCGAAATGTATTACCCCTCCGCTCTCAGTTACTTTAAAGATAAAAATGATTATTGTGGGTGATTCTTAGAAGATAGATAAATGCTCATGCGGACTTTTTGTAGGCCTTTTTATTCTCTACAATTATGTTGTACATTAATTGTATATATCTTTTACGGTTTACTCAGCGTAAGCCATTTAAGTGCCCAAATTGATTTACAGTGACATTTTTTTTTTATTTGCGCAGTACACTAATTCTTTTTAAAATATAAATAACCTAAGTTATTCCTTATAACATCAGCTATCTGCCAGTGAAAGTCCCGTCAAAATCTTTCCAACCATTTCAAAGACTACTCTGAACAAACATACAGATGGACAATTTTTTTTTTTAAATCTGTTTTTTAGTACCGTATATACTTTAACAAAATTTACTTGCAAACAGTTGATAATCGATTTCGGTCTTATCGTATTGACAAAATTCAAAACACCCGATGAACAAAAGTCTTCTCGTGTCAATAGTCAACCAGCAAGTAGACAAATAAACAAATTCTAAATGCTTTCGTTATACTATTTCATTATTTGCCCTCAAAAGTATTATAAACTAGCGTAGCGGCGTTGTTACACTTTAATTAATGTCATAACATCATTTTGTTGTTACTCATATTATCAACAACACGTAATTGTAATTGAGGAATTATATGTCATAAATCAAAATCGGTTGAAAAGTAATATTTTTCTTTACCATTACAAAGGTGTTCAAGAAGCATACGGCTCGACTGATATTATGCGGCTGCTTTAGCTAATGAACGCTTGTAATATCATAGGTATAGGTTCCAGGCCGACCTTGAATCCCCAATACAGCTCTCGAAACCCTACTCACCGCAGGAACACAACACAAGGTTATTTGGCTACGACCTTCTCTAGGATGGAAGTATTCCACCAGTCAGACTGCCACAAGTAGAGCGAAATCTCTAGAGAAATTTGTTTATGGCTTATCTCTCTTAATGATATTTATTATAAGAATATATTGAAAATTTTTATAGCTTATCAACTGACCAATGACGTAAGCTTCCGTGTATCAAATTTCATAACCGTTTTTGAGTTAAATCCGGACATGACATACAAACAGACAGGCAAAATTTAATTTAATGGCGTATTCGTATTAGATTTACAGACAGAACTACAGTTTTATTAATATAGATAACTGAACTCTAGTTAAAATCGTTTTCGTAGATCAATGTACTTATATTATGTTTTCCATTTCCATTCAACCGAGGAGTTGAATGCATCGACGAGCACTGTAAAAACAAACCCTCTCTTTGTTCATGGCTTCAGAGCTATTCTCATTTTCAGTTTCAATATTATGGTAAAGGTTTTTTATCCATAAGTTATATATTTAATTTTTTGCTAGCTGTGCCCGTGGCTTCGCTCACGTGGACTACAGAATGCCCGCGCGAATCTTGATCCCCCGCTCCCGGCTATTCTAAAGACAAAAATGCTTATTGTGGGTGTTTCTTAGAAGACTGACATATACTCTCTTGACTTTTTTGTAGGTCTTATTAATGCCTATAATTATGTAGTACATTAACTCGCTATATCTCTTATGGTTTACTCAGCGTAAGCCATTTAAGTGCCTCATTTGATTCACCATGATCAGTATTTTTTTTATTTATGCGGAACCCTAATTATTTTTATAAAATAAATGTAGCTTAAGTTGCTCCCTGTAATATCAGCTATCTGTCAGTGAAAGTCCCATCAAAATCAGTCCAACCGTTTCGGAGATTACCCCGAACAAACAGACAAACAGACAGGCCAAAATTAAAAAAATTGGTTTATCATTATAGGTATCGTATATACTTTCATAAATACATTTTGTTATAAATAAAAAAATAATTTAATACATAGTTTTGATAAAATTATGAAATCCTAAAAGAAAGACAATTTATTATTATCAACATAATAACAAAACATTAAATTCTTTTTAAAACAGTAGTAAGCTAAACTAAACTAAATAGGTTTTAATATACAATAATAAATATTTACACTATAATTTAGTAAAAAGCTGTTATTTTGACATTACAAACAGACACTTCAATTTTATTAATTGTATAGATAAGATAATCTCTATAATTTGAGCACAGATTTATAAAATTTGTGAAGTTGATTATGAGAATGAGTTACAACTTAGTGATAGTATCAAAAAGTATAAATCCAACCAGGTCTCAACGGCTCATTGACACCGGGTAAATAAATAATGTCATTGGCAGTTTATAATGATTTCAAATTTGTTTGTGCTTGACTTAGGGATTCTTTTTCAGATTCGCACTTAGAAAAATCTTAATTACTTTTCCAATCTGACTTTCATTCATAGTCAAAGTATTTTTAAGATTAAAAAAAAACTATAGTCACTAAGTAGCTACTTACCTACCTGAGAACTTGCTCGCCAAATAATCACAAAGCTATCACCAAATCGATAAGGGGATTTGACGTTCTACTACATTTTTAGCAGATTTCAAAAAAGTCGGAGGTCACTCAATTCGAATATATTTTTTAATGTATTATTGGATAGATATGTATAGATTATACTGATAATCCTTTTTGTTGTTGGATAGGGGTGGTAGGTACTATTTTAATTTCATTGGCATTGGACATTCAATTTCTAAAATACATCAGGGAACTATTCTAACTTATTGAATTGGTTTTATTTTTGGTTAAATATTGACTTTTTTTATATTGTATTTACACAAACAAATAAAATTATACCTAATAATTGAAGTTGATATTTTACAGTGGTATTTGGCCATAGGCCTCAGTATCATGGGCGTAGGTATGTACGGTTATGGCCTAGGGGCAATTGAAGGTCTCTGCTTCCCCAAAAGTGTTTGTATTTGATTTTGTTTTTTTAAGTGGTAACCTTACGGATGTAGAACAATCTTCTAGTTAACAGATCACTGAATACATATACACAGTTTTCTTCCTTCTTCCCAGAAGGCAGGGAATATGTATATGTTAGTTTAGCTCGAATTTTACGGATAGGGAATCAATCAGATCGCGACTTAGTTGTAATCGCGGCAACATCCCAAGCCGAAGTGCGTCCACTTTGGCACCCTTGCGCGCATGTTACCCACACTTTCGCGGCTGAGTGCATAAGCGCTCGCCCACAAGATACAGTAAGGCTGTGAAAGCCATCAGCGGCTCTGTTTTTGGATAGAGCCTCACCGGCTAACAAAAAGGTCTGTTCGAAAAAAAAAAAATTCTAGTCAACGTTTTTTTGAGTGACAAGGCGTGAATAGGCATGTCTGTCAATGGAATCTGTCAACGACAGTCGCTGTTGTTTTTGGATTGTACCGTTCTTACTATCAGGTGGTGAATCAGTCATATTACCAAGTTAGTATTTTAAAATCCTTGTGGGAGCTCAGGGAAAACGAATGATATGAACGATGAAATTGATACTCGTTTATTACAATTTTTTTTTTTTTTTTTTTTTTTTTTTTTTTTTTTTTTTTTTTTTTTTTTTTTTTTTAGAACTGACTACACTGTTAGCCTTAGGGGCCCTAAAGCCGCTGCGGCTTTTACAGCTTCACCGGACTTGGGGGCGAGCGCGGAGAGCACTCAGCCACGAAAGTTATAAGGACGACTCGCACGAGGGCGCCAGAGTGGCCGGACCTCGGCTCGGGCGGTCGTCGCGTACGCAAATAAGTCGCGAACTAACTGAATCCCTACACCTACGATTCGAGCTAACTCAATTATACACATAGGCACGTTCCCTTCCTCCTGGGAGGAAGGAAGGAACCATGCGTATGTGTATTCAGTAATCAGAATGTTTCCTACACTAACTAGCGCTAACTAACTAGCGTAAAAAAAGAAAAAAAAAGGTCCCTCACAGAACCTATGTACCTGTGTGGTGTGCACGTGTGTTTGTTCATACGTGTGTAATGTTGTATGTGGGTAACTAAGTGCTGCACGTATAGTGTCACTTGTATCGCGCGGGCGGATGCCTGACCCAAGGGTTTTATACCGAGGAACGGGCCTAGGCTTGGGTCACCCGCTAAAGAGGGTGAACGTATGGAGTGTGTGCGGGAGCGAATTTGACCGCCCGTCCTCTGCGGAGAGAACGGTGGTTACGCGGGCGTGGGCGCTGTCACGCTCTATTTGGAGAGACGAATCGGTATATTTTATTGTACATACGAGAATAAAATTTTGCGCGGCCGGTGTTTATGCCGGGTGGTCGCGTGTTTCAGAGTCGAGACGGTGTAACGTCTCGACGAGGCGGGGGAAGGCGCATATGGTCTTGACGAGACCGTAATGCTCTAGGTGGTCATTGTAGTCCATGACCTCCTGAATGCCGTGTTCACGAAGGAGCAAGATCATGATGTCATTGCTCGCAACGTTGGAGGGAGCGCGGGGCGCGGAATTGTTCGTCGCCATACGAGGCTGTGGATTAGGGCGACGGGGCCCCCATGCGTTCGGAACCGAACGCACGGGTTGTGATTGACCGCGAGGCGCGGGAGGGCCGGCGGCGGCCGGGATCTGGCGAGGCACTGGAAGCGCAGGAAATTCCCCTGGCGCCAGCAGGGGTTGCGCTCGGAGGGCTGAGGCGGGAGGCGCCGCCCGGGGGGCCGCCTGCCTCTGGTACCGAGGCCGCGTAGTGCGCGGAGCTTTGGGGCAACCGCGATAATTCGCAGGGTGCCCCTCCCCTTCGCACAGTACGCAGCTCGGGGGGGTGGTGGAGTCACGCTCGCGCGTGCACTCCCTAGTCGGGTGGTCCTCTCGGCACTTGACGCACCGCGGACGAAGATGGCAGTTACGGGCGGCGTGCCCGTAGAGCTGGCAGTTGTGACACTGCGAAGGCATGTGGGTTTTGTATGGGGGCTCGACGGTGACGCCGGAGAGCCCGCATACATTTTCCAATTGAAAGATTGCCTTTCCCTCGGGGGAAAGGTCTAGGATGGCCACTACCATTTGTAGAGGCCGCTTCTCCTTGTTGTACATTCTATGTACCTCTCGGATAGGATAATCTTGCTCCGCGAGCGAGGAGCACACCTCCGCGGGGCTGACTTCCACCGGAATACGGCGGATCACCACGCGGAGGACGCGCTCCTCCGCAAGGGAGTAAGTGAAAAATTGAAGCCCTCTCTCCCGGAGGAGGGCAGTGAATTTACGGTGAGTATCCGACGAACTCACCGTAACGGAAATACCATTAAGGGTATTTCGAGCTTTGTGGTATGGCAGGTTAAGCCTGCGCAACTCATTTACCAGAGTCGTCCAGGCCGCTTTGTCCCGGACGATAATAGGAGGTGGGGGGCGCTCTTTTTTCCCGACAGCGGGTGCGGGGAGCGCGGAGGACGCGGAGGCGACGGCGCCACTGACCGTTTTCACGGTTTTTGTTGCGCGAGACGGTTGCGCAGTTGGACTAATTCGCGACGGGCGTTTGCGCGACGCGACAACGGTAAAACCGTCATTTGGGGCCGCGGTATCCATCTCCGGAGACGAATCCGGGCACGCGGGCGAGTCTAATTCGACCGGAAGGGCCGAAAAAGAATTGTTTGTTTTCACCGCGGTTTCTGTGGAACGCGCGGGACGAACGTATGGGCTATTTTTAGCCGACCTGGATTGGGACCGCGAATTGCGCGGCCCTCGCCTAACGGAGGCGGGACTTGACCCGCGCGAATGGCTAGTCGGGACTGGGGGCGTGGCTACGGCCCCGGATGACGCGACGGATGGACGCGCGACGCTACCTACGTCTCTCCACGACGAAACGCGTGGAGGCGCGGCGCCGACGGGTGCCGCGTCAGTCGGCTTGACGGTTGCGATATTTGCGACAGAGGGCGCATCGCTCGTAGAAGCGGCCCCCTGATTGGTCGCGGCGGACGGACGCGCGACGTTGCCTGCGTCTCTCCACGACGCGACACGTGGAGGCGCGGCGGTTACTGGCGCGGCGCCAGTTGGCCCGGCTGTCCCGGCAGAGGGCGCATCGCTCGCATAAGCGGCCCCCTTATTGGCTGTGGTCGCAGCGGTGCGACGCACACTCGGAGTTTTTGTCAACGAGTCGAAAAACTCGTCTTCAGCCGTAGGGTATCGCACGAACATAAAGTTTCGGTACTTTTGATGTGCGAGATCCATCGCCTTCATCTTGTCCTGGAGCTGACATATGCAGGCAACCAGGTCGTTCATGCTCATCATATTTGCCATCTCGGCGGCATTGGGTGGGCTTTGGGACATGTTTTTAATTGAGGCCTCCCTGCCTTAGGGGCAGGGGGGTGCGCCAAAAATTAAATACGACTATCCGAGTCGGGCAAGAGTCCTGTGGTCAAGGTGCAATGACACACAGGAAGAACCTATCGGCCCTAAGGAACCCTAGCAAGCCCGGGACTGAGGACGCAGACCGGTAATTAAACCGGGCTAGGCCCAAACAGGTTCCCGGGGATGGAGTGTGCAGGATCGGAGGGTTTGGCAGGAGACACCTGGGGCAAGACTATGCGATAACCGCAAAGGCCTAGATTCCCAGGCCCGTCCGAGTCTGGCTGTTTGCCTCTGAAGGAGACAACCAGCGGGCTGCTCGGGTCACGCCCCGCTCACTTTAGTTAGCACCGTCAGGTATCCAGTGAGCGACCACAAAACCGTGGATTTACAAAAAAAAAACAGCAAGTCGCACCGAAAAGTGCGGTTTACCGCGAGCGTTTGACACCCGTTTGGTGTACGTTGATATTACCAAAGTATATTTGAAATAAAATTCCAAACATACAATCGTAAATAATAGTCACGTGATGGTCAAAATTGAAAACGGAGCGACACGTCCGTTCGCAACAGTGACCAAATCGGAACTCTCGTTTATTACAAAAATGTAACCTATATTTATATAAAAATACCAAATCGTTTGACCAATGAAAAATGTGCTTATCACCTACATAAAAATGGAGCTGTGGAGCTGACGTTAGTTGCAGGCATCTCGCTCCCACTAGTTACCACCGCATATCGCGGCCTGCTCGCACACTATAAAAGTGCGAGATGCGCCCGTTGACGCATTTGTTTCAGACGGCGGATGCGCAGCTGTATATGGATTCCACACCCTCGTCTACATGGGGATGCTCACAATTGTCGAGAGTGTGGTCAAGGGATTCTCTCCCGGATTGGTCTTCCACGAACGCAAGTGTCGTTGGATGCTATTTAAAACTAAAACTTCCGTAAAAGATACAAAGGCCTATTGAGATATTAAGCTGAGGATTGTTTAAAAAAAATGAAAAATTAGTTTTACTTGGACTGCAGAACTACAGGTTCAAAACCTGAAGCGCGGCAGTAACATAGAATTTACCGTATTTGAACCAGAACTGTCGGTCGGTGCTTTACGGACTTCGGCTCCGGAGGACCTTTTGTTAGCTCTCTTATTCAGTCTTCCACCCCGTATACGACCCATTTTTTTAATGAATTCTAAGCAATTTCAAACTGTCGCACGATAATCATATTGTGCTTATCGTACACCGTACGAAGGCAATCATATAATTTACACGTGCAATAATTATATTATCGTACGGTTATGAACCCTGCTGTGTTTCCATGTCGACAAACGTGATTGTACGGGATTTGAAACGCACGCGGAATAGGAAGTGGCGGTAACTAATTTAAATTGCTATTATGAGAAAACGAATTGTTTTAATATTAACATAGAATTATTTATATTAATACAAAGCTATGATAAAACATTATTGCAATGAGTATTACTTATAAGTAAGATTCTTGAAGGCTATTAACAGCTAAATATGTAGTGTTTTATTGGTACTTAGTACGATTTCCGTGTCGATTAATTGATTTTTTGTAATCTGTAATATCTATAGCCTAGTGATAATATATCTATTGATTAGTTGCGTTTCCAGATCAGCAAGTGGATATTCAGGAGCCGAGAGCCTTTGCGACCTCTCGGAGCCGTCGTTGGTTTTCGATTGTATTAGAAAATGTTTCCTTGACCCAAAGTTCAGGTCGTCTTTGTAATATTAGTATAGAACTTCGCTTTACATTGTGTTCTAGCACGTTATGATTCAAATCGAACCTTCATCGCTTGAGTGCTTTATCCGTTTTACCACGCCTTTTTATTAGCAACGTTATTAGATTTTAATTTGTAACAACAAATGTTAATGTATGTAGATTTGCAATAACTATATACATAATTTCAGATACATGACACTGATTTAATGTATTATATTGACATCTATTACTTAACGTAGTGGACAGTAATGGAGCATAATAATATACACACTTGTGTCCCCACATTTATTTATTTAAATGAGCCTGAACTTTCGGTGAAAGACAACATCGTGTTGAAACCGCAACCGATAAAAAAGCCCCAGTTTAATGATCATGTATAAACGAGATACTTACACAAAGATATCTACTCCACTAACTTATTTCACCTGACACCTCTCAAGATTTGTTTAGTTTCCTACTTACTATCTTGTGGCACGTTTTAAAAACATTAAAATAAATTAAACGGCGGGTAGGAATGAAAATTAATTATGTGGTAGGTAGGTATTTAAAATACGTGGTGGGCACTAATTTTGTAGTATATAATAGGTCTTTACCTATGAAATTGCGGTTCTGCAGTAATGTCCATTTCAAATCAAAATAATTTTTGTTTGGCTAAGAATTATAATTTCAAATTAATTTTATTTTATAAACATGGAATTCTTTTTCCAAAAGTAGTCATTTGTTTATTGATTAGTGTTACAATTTCATTGCATTTCAATCTTTTTTGTCATCATGGATACGTTAAAAATTCGAGTAATTATGGAATATGAGTACCGTCGTGGCAGAAACGCGGCACAAGCGGCACGCAACATCAACGACGTTTACGGAGCTAACACTACAAACCAACGCACCACCTGTTATTGGTTTGCTCGCTTCCGTTCTGGGAATTTCGAACTGAAAAATGAACCTCGCGGTCGTCCGAAGACTTTGGTCGACAATGACGAATTAAAGGCGATTGTGGAAGCTGATGATAAACAATCTACGGCTGAATTAGCAGCAGCTTTCAACGTTAGCGTCAAAACAATATTGGTCCATTTGCGTCAAATTGGCAAGATAAAAAAGCTTGACAAATGGGTGCCCCATGAACTCAATGATCGCCAGCGCGAAGTACGCGTCGAGACGAGCCTTGCACTGCTCAACAGACACACAAATGAAGGAATTTTGAACCGCATTGTTACCTGCGATGAAAAATGGATTCTGTTTGATAAACGCAAGCGCTCAGCAAGTTGGTTGGATCCTGGTTCAGCACCTAAACAATGCCCTAAACAAAAACTTACCCCTAGAAAAGTGATGGTCACTGTTTGGTGGTCTAGCGCCGGTGTGATTCATCACAGCTTCTTACCAGACGGGGTGAGCATTACTGCAGATGTTTACTGTGAAGAACTGAAAACAATGATGGAGAAGCTGGCACATCTCCAACCAGCATTGGTCAATCGCTCGTCTCCGCTGCTCCTACACGACAACGCGCGACCTCATACTGCACAGCAGACGGTCTCCAAGTTGCAAGAACTGGGGTTGGAAGTTCTCCGTCATCCGCCCTACTCACCAGACCTTGCGCCTACAGACTACTACTTTTTCCAGAATTTGGATAACTCCTTGGCGGGAAAAAATTCAATACCCGAGACACAGTACAAAATGCCTTTGAAGAATTTCTTGCCTACCGTCCAGCTGATTTCTTTAAGAAGGGCATCAATAAACTGCTACTGCGCTGGCAAAGATGCATTGATTGCATGGGTGTTTACTTCGATTAATACAAATAAAAAATACATGAAAAAAAATAGTTTAAATTTTTTCATACAAAACGGCAATTTCATAGGTAAATACCTAATATATTTATTATAGATGTCAGAAAAACATAAATTTTCACCATTTTGTAATTTGCTAGCTCCCCCTTAGATCGCCTTAATACCCAATAATTTTTCTTTAAATGTTAAGAATGAATAAAAATGGCACAATATGAGCATTACTATTTCATACAATGTACAACTTTTTTTAATGTTATTACAAAAGAGTGTATATTTATTATTATTTTATTTTTGACCAACTTCAAAATAAGACGAGGTCTTTCAATTCGATTAACAATCAATCAATTTCTGTTCAACCATAACTTCTTTGTTTATTCACTTAATTAGATAATTCTTTTTTGTTGGATAGGGGGTACCTCAAGGTTGGCATTCATAATTTAATTGGCATTGGACTTTCAACTTTGAAAATACACCCGAAAACTCTTCAAAATTATTAAATTTGTTTTTCTTTTTGTTCTGTCAATAAAGCAATAATAATTAAAATTTCATTCTCCTTAAATATCTAGGCGATAACGTAAGTAAATATAATAAGTTCAAGGAAATCTTTTTGTTGAGCTGCAACTGCATACTGCTGGGTACAGGCCTTATTTTGTTTGTATTAAGTTAACCAAAACTGAGGTTATGGCTCTCGATACTCAGTAAAACGCAAGTGCGACTCGGCGAATAGATTTTAAAACAAGTAAACTAATTAAACTCCGGGAAAAGGTATCTCGTTCCCACGAAATTGTATTGAATTCTAAGATCAAGGTCTTTTTTCTTTTTTCTTTTTCGAACTGCTACTGTTAACCTGAGGGGCCCTATCCAAAAATAAAGCCACTGATGGCTTTTACAACTTTAAGGGGCTTGGGGGTCGAGCACTTAAGGCACTCAGCCGCGAAAGCGTGAAAAACATGCCCGCCCGCAAGGGTACCAAAGTGGCCAGACCTCGGCTTGGGCTGTTGCCGCGCAACTAAGTCGCGATCTGACTAAGATGATCGTCTGCATAACAATAGTACTCCCTAATTTGCTATACTTATCCGAAACATGACGCTTGTATTGGAAGGATAATCGCGTATTCGATAGACTCCACCTGAAGTTCCTTTGCGAGATTATAAATATCAAGTGATCTGATCGTGTGAGAAACACTGAAATACTATCAGTACGACTATCAGTAAGATAGAAACCTATCTAATACGGCGTCAGTTGCGATGGTGCGGACGCGTGCCTATAATATCTGACGGGTGGGTTGCAAAAATAATTTAGTTTTCTGAACTAAAGGGTGGTAACCAATACCTCAGGATAAATATGTTCAGAAAAATGCAATATAGAATCCTCTCGGTAAGAAGTATTGGCTAAAAATAGTTTAGTAAATCGGATCTTTTTTTATTTAAAAATTAGAGAAGGCGCGATTTAGATAATACAGGACAGCAACTTAAGAAAAAACAGCCTCTAATATTTTGTATATCTACGTTAACGGCATCGTGCCGTATAGCATTTGAGAGCTCACATTTACTGCAGAAAAGGATACCATAGTCATATGTGTGCGTACCATCAAAGCCGTAGCAATTATTAATAGCAGTTACCGGTGCCAAATTCGGCAAGGACTCAGTAATAATAATAACCACATTTATTGGTGCCGTACCAAAAGTATATAGGTAGGTACGGCACACGATTCTGGTGGTCCGTTTCCTCAGCGTGAAGCCCTTGGGTCAGGCAACCGCCCGCGCGATACAAGTGACACTGTACGTGCATCACTTAGCTACTTACATACAACACTACTTACGTATGAACATACACACGTGCATACCACATAGGTACATAGGTTCTGTGAGGGACATTTTTTTTCTTTTTTTACGCTAGTTAGTTAGCGTTAGTTAGTGTAGAAAACATTCCCGATTACTAAATATACATACGCATGGTTCCTTCCTTCCTCCCAGGAGGAAGGGAACGTGCCTATGTGTATAATTAGTTAGCTCGAATCGTAGGTGTAGGGATTCGATTAGATCGCGACTTATTTGCGAACGCGACGACCGCCCGAGCCGAGGTCCGGCCACTTTGGCACCCTCGTGCGAGTCGTCCATACAACTTTCGCGGCTGAGTGCCCTCTGCGCTCGCCCCCAATTCCGGTGAAGCTGTCAAAGCCGCAGCGGCTTTAGGGCCCCTAAGGCTAACAGTGTAGTCAGTTCTAAAAAAAAAATTGTGCTCAATAATCAAACTTAATCGCGTAAAGTGCCACCAAAATGACTAAATATACGGCGAAATTTTGAAAGTTAATGTAACTTTTCATAAGCTGCATTTTATGCATGCCTTATATAGTGGTAGATCAATTACAAAATAGGAAAGAATTGCTAGCTAAAAGGACACAGTTGTTTGATAATATCAACCGTTTGTGGGCACAATGATATACATAGAATGATAGACCTTGACTGTCTCAAGTGCAAGAGACGTTTGATCACTTTCATACTGGTGTGCATACCATAGACTATTTCGACTAGTTGTTTTATTTCGTACCCTGTTTTATTACGCTATGAATTTTATCTATATTCGTACTAATAATATATAGCTTAATAGAATCTTTGTTTATTTATTTGAACGCGCTAATCTCTGGTACTGCCAGTCAGATCTGTTTTTTTGCTTTTTAGCGTTTTTATTCAGGAAGGTTTATAGGCTATATAACTTCAACCTACGAGTATAAGGACCGGCAATAACCATGACCCACGACCTTCAATTAATCTGTCAAGCTATAGGCAAGTACGGGAAGTTAGAATAAAGTTAGGCTAGTACCCAGTATTGTCGGCGGCGCGGTTAAGAACTGGTGAAATAAATTTAACACAGGTGAAATCGTGGGGCATTCTAAGCTATCTATAGTATAGATTGCCGTATGTATGAAAAATTATCACTTGAGAACGGCTCGACCGATTTCGATGACTTTTTTGTGTTAGTAATTATCATGACAAGGTTTGAATAAAAAAAATTTTTTGGAGCTTTGAACTTCTGAACTTTGTCCTGACTGACTCATCATAACCTAGCCCAAACTACTTACCTACTAAGGATAGAAATCTGAATTTTTTCGAAGGTGTTGATTTTATATTGTAGGGCATCGTTTAAGAAGAAATTTCTCGAAATTCAAACCCAAGTGTGTGATTGTGGATGTCAAAGTTTGTATTGAAAATAATATTAAAACAATATTTAACTACTAAGGACAGAAAGAGGGTATAAAAACTATAAAAAAGTCAAATAAATTTACAAAATATGGAGCGTAGAGTACGAGAATAACATTTTTTTAAGCCGTCGAGACAAAGTTATGTCGCGCCTACCCAGACACTGATTTTTCATTTCAAATACGGTACCACTAAGAATAAATCAAGGTTAATCGCGATTAATTGACAGTTTTCTTACAACATAATCGATACTAATAGATTTTCAAACAATTGATGCTTATTTATGTCTACCATCGATTGAGTATCAAACTTTAAAGCCAACATACACGACGTTACTGACACTGGATATAAATATCGACTGTAGTGTCGATTGCGTATACACAACAAGCAATTTTTTGTATCGCAATCAGTTTAGGCCGAGATTGTAAAGTTTATTTAGCTGCTTACACGAAGGCTTGCAACTTCGACACCGGTTTTAATTTAGTGTGGTACATACATAGTCGCTATAAATTTTATAAATAAATTTATTTATTTGACCTCACATTTAGCATCCTATTTATATACAATATTGTTTGTACACAAAAAATACGTACATAAATTTTATATAACAGTAGGTATTGATGGTAGTTACATGTAATGTGAGGTCTGGAGTCTGAAAAAGGTACAAAGACCTGAACTACAAATCTCCAGACCCTCGTTCTCTAATTTTACTTACCTATATTATCATCGTTTTATGCACAACAATTTTAAATGAGCATATTTCTTATGAAACAATAGATAATAAATGTTCTGTATTCCTGTATGAAAGTGTTAATAGCCTATTGTAAATAGTACGTTTTGCTCTTTGTTTAAATAAATGATACATTTGAAGAATAGAGTTAATCTGATTATATATATGAGGACCTAAAACAAGAAGAATTTATGTGAAATTTAAAGATGGAGTGAAAGCGTCTCACATGCAATGACATGATGCTTACGTATTTTATTGTAGTGAGTGTTAGGATCATAAATTAATCGATAGTGCGTAGTAATAGTTTTTAGTATAAAAAGTTATTAGTATAAAAGTTATATAGTTCAACTGTGGGAAATCTATACGACAGAAACGAGCTTACTTTTAAAACTGCTCTTTGAGCACGCTCTAATTTTATTAATGTAGTTTTAGCGGCCACACCCCAGGATGTGATGCATTAAGCAATAATTGACTGACAAATAGCAAGATACACATAAATCAACATGCTGCTGCGATCATATCTTTATGTATTTTAATTAAAAAGAGAAATATAATACTACCACGACTACTATAAAATACTAATACTAAAACTAATTCAGAAACTTGCACGGGTTTGCGCATAACATCTTACTAAAGTTTTATTGCAATTGGATGAATAGTATAGGGACAAATAAATAAACATTCATTTATTCATACATTCATATAAATTAAGTTTTTTTTCTATAATTGATTGGCTTGCGTTTGACCACTATCTCACCTGATCGTAAGTCATGGTATGGTCTACGATGGAGCACGGTTTCCTAGAAGATACCTATTAACTCGAGACTTGAAGATACCCAGGTTATAATTATAGGGAAATACGAAATCCGGCAAAGCGTTCCACTCTTTATAATCCGTTTAGCAAAACGCTAAAGTCTTTCTAGATACAGAGTATATTAATTAATTATGTAAACGGATGTATTATGAACGTTAGTTTAGTATGGACGGCGCTACCTAGTATTACAATAGAAATACCCAAATCCGGGACATGGCGCTGCGACAGCGGTTAGCGGAACTAGATGAGCGCAAAATAGCTATACGAGACAAAAAATCGAGCACAGTTAAAATGTTTGTTTCAACATATTTTAATCAAATACTGCTTTTGTTATCTACGTACCAAGCGTAATTACATTGACAAGTTGACAAGTTGTCAAATTTCAAAATTATTCAAAATTTCCATGTGTATTCCCTAACTTATACTAATATTATAAAGAGGAAACATTTCATTTTTTGTTTGTTTTTTCTAGTTTGTAATGGATAAATTCAAAAACTACTGAACTGATTTAAAAAATTCTTTCACCAATATAAAGCTTCAGTATCAGCGATTAATATAGGCCAATTACAAATTGGAAAAAACAATTTATTCCTCATAAAAATGATAGTTTTACACAAAGTATAAAAAAATTCCTGAAAATATGCTTTTTCGCGTGCGCTGCAAAAACTATTGGTACTACATAAAAAATATTATACATATTGAACTTTCTCACTAATGTGACAAAAAAAATTTGCGAGCCAATATATGTAATTGTCAAGTTATGTTACAATAAACATTTTTTGTTCAAATTAGTCAACTAAACTACGGATGCGAACAATAAGTGATTATATTCGTATCTTGAAATAATTCCTTAACCAAATCAACTACTACTTCACAATTTACATACAGCTATTTACATAGGAGTAAATTACTTTTTGATTTATTCAATTCAGTACATTCGTTTTAAAGTTATGATTAGTATAACAAAATAAAAATTGTCACGATATTGCAAACCACTCGCGCTCTATGGAACAATGCAACAATGTTAGATAGGTAAACATAAATGTTACTATTTAAACTAATATTATAAAATGTATTAATTAAACAATGATTTTATGTATGTTTATAAAGATTGATAAACTCATTAATGGATAAACACAAAACCTATTGAATCGATCTTAGATATTCTTTCACAGCCACATTATTTATAAGCGAACAACATATGTTCTATTTTTGAAGTGAAAACTTCTTTAGCATCGTTGTGATTAGGAAGTCGATGAAACGAAAAAGCGAAAGCAACAGTAAAAAGAGACAGACAAATAAATTCCTAAGGTTTAACGTGGGAGAAAATGAGATAGCAAAGTTTTAGGCAATGGTAAAATGGTAAAAAAGAGGTTTGGTGCCAGGAAATAATGAATTTTATTACGTCACCAAAAAGGCACGAAACAAAAACTTTTTAGACAACACTTATAACATTCTGTTACTGATTGATATTGTGTTAGGTTACCATAGATATTTCAAATATGCATTAATTGAAAATGATATTGTAAATAATGATTGTGAGTACTTGTATGTACGTTTTTATAAACTTTAAATTAGTGTGTATTTGATCATTTTCTGAATTAAAAAAAAAACATAGATGTGAAGGTTCACGTCTACCACGTGTGAATTGCACACATATTTTTTTTACAGATTTAAACTGGACTGGACATTTCCTTCTAAACCTCGAAACGGATTTTTATACGGGTTTCACTGTCATTTAGATAAATTTTACGGAATGTATATTTATCTATGCAATACTAGTAAACTAGTACTACTACCTAGTAAACTTATGAAAGTAGTACATACTTCACGGATAAAATTCTGTTGAATTTTTTATTTTACTTTTACAAGAGCACTAATTAGTTATCTTAACGTACATACTATCGCTGTGGCTGTGGCTGCCTACAGACTCTGGGCTTTACAGCTGTGGGAACATGGTGCTCGAATACTATTATACTGGAAGATTATATGGGGGATAATCCACTGCTTTTATCTATCCATGATAGAGTACCCAAGAACCACAAATGTTCTAAAAGCTTTAATATACAAAGGCATGAGGATCCGAGTGATAGTTCTGATGTACACGAAAATAGAATATACACTGACGGGTCTAAGACAAATACTGGTACCGGAGCGGGTACCTTTTCGGATGACCTTAATATCCACAAAACAACAGCACTAGGTAAATGCAACTCCGTCTTCTAAGCGGAATGTGTTGGCATAATCCAAGATGCAAGGTAATTGGGTACAATATCAGAATCTTCTCGGATAGTGCGGCAGTACTACTGGCCCTGAACAGAAGAGAACATAATTCAGGATTAATTACACAGTATCACCATCTGTTGGAAGAGGTAAGTAAAACCAATAAGGTCACTTTCTAATGGATTAAGATATACAGTGGATCTAAATGTAACGACGAAGCTGATAAACTTGTTAGGCGGGGCTCTGAGTTGCAAGTGGCAGGATCAGAGCCAATTATTCCCCTACCCTTCAGCCAAGTCCGTTCCTGGACCCGGGAACGAACTGCAAAACTACATCAAAACTACTGGGCAAGTATGCAGTCGAAGGAGGCTTTCCCGGCATTAAACCCGAGATACTCCAGAAAACTATTCAGCCTGAAACGTGACAAACTCCGACAAATAACGTATTGTCACAGGTCACTGCTCACTTAATAAGCATCTATAAATACTGGGTGTTACAGACAGTCCTCTGTGTAGAGAGTGCATGACGGCAGAGGAGACAGCCGCGCACGTGCTCCTGGAGTGCAGTAGCGTGGCATCTCAGCGAGTACACCACCTTGGGACGCCGAGGACGACCAGGGAGGCCTGCGTCGGCATAAGCGAGCTGTTGGCTTTCCTGGAGGACATCGGGTGGCTGAACTAGCAAAACCCATCCTGTCACGCAAAAAGGGCCCATCAGAGACCTAGTTGCGGAAACCTGTCCGATCACCAAGTACCAAGTACTACCGCAACCATGTTTTTGTATGACTACAAACGACATGAAAGTTATTCACACGGTAACTAGCATCAAAAGAGCTTAAGCACTTCTCCTTGTAATATACAGGTTTGCTATCTACATTAATGACCTCGTAATTTGTTTTATTGTTGACTTAAAAGTGTTTCTGGTATTATCAATACTAATGCATATATAATTAAAACTCCAAGCCTGGTGAAACTCTAAGGGCCTTAAGGCTAACGTTATAGTCAGTTCGAAAAAAAAAATTAAATATTTTCGGTTTGCAATATTGCATCGGCTGTGAATATATAACCTATTTCCAATTACATAGTTTTTATTTACAGACAAGAACCGTACCCCCCCCCCCCCACCCACACCACACAACCCCCCGGAAAAAATACGAACAATTTCTCAGTGGAATTTCATATTAGAAAGCAATAGTGCACATAGATTTATTAATCTATGGTTTTCCTGTCCTTAGTGCCCCCTTACCAAATACTGGATAGCCATGCTCTTCGTATTGGTGATATGCTTCGTCATTGTCGTTAATAGGTATGTCATACAAAAAGAAAACCTGTTAACATATTTACAGCATAAGTTGATATGCATTTTAGAAAAAAGTGAGTGACATAAATAATTAGCTTGCTCACTGAATTTTGGTTTATCGTTATCGTGATGAAAGACCACACCCTTACTGTTGATCAATTCCGGCCGCTTTCCCTCAACTGCTTCCTTTAATCTCATCAGTTGTTGGCAGTAGAGATCCGAATCGATGGTTTTGCCGGGAGGTAAAAGCTCATAATGAACAATGCCCTTCCAGTCCCACCATACACACAGCATTACCTTATTTCGAGTTAGCCCAGTTTTAGCAACAGTCTGTGAAGTCTGGCCGACCTTAGACCAAGACCTTTTTCGCACGTTCTTGTCTTACGAGATCCACTTTTCATCGCCAGTTATCAATCTCTTCAAAAACAGCTCGGTTTCATTACGTCTCAATAATGAATCGCAAATGAGTACACGGTTCATTAGGTTTTTTTCAGAGAGCTCGTGTGGCACCCAAATATCGAGGTTTTTGGTATAGCCAGCTTTCATCCAATAGGTTAAAACTATTTTGTGGTCAATTTCCAGTTCTCCAGCTACATCGTAACTACTGCCGATCTTGCTCCACTTTTTCAAAAATGACGTCCATTTTATTCGTAACAGGGCGACCAGAGCGAGGTGCATCTTTAACATCAAAATTTTCGGACTGAAAACGTTTGAACCAACTTTATGCTGCTCTTACTGACACTGCATTAGGTCCATAAACATCACAAATTTTTTTCGCTGCTTGAGCTGCACTTTTGCTTTTCCTTTATCATATTTTTAAATTTATCGAAGTTCTTCATTAGATTCACTCATTTTTACAGAATGAAAAATAGCGGGAAACAACTTTTTCTTTATTTTATTTTTAATGTAACCTTTTTAATGTTACCAAAACCAGCCAGATACAAATACTACAGCCAAAGAAATTTTATAACAACTTAGTATGTTATATTATTAAAGCTGCTATATATTTACTTAAGATAATCGATTAGGGTTTCCAAACAAATATACAACATTTTATAGGTGTATTTATTCTATGTATGTTTGGCCACGTATATCCCCGAAACTATTAATCGAATTGGGACTATTTTTTTCAATACATAGTAGTTTTCAAGATATGTACTAATACTTGTAACGGTGTGGATTATTGATACGAGCTATGGATGTTGTGTCAAAGGGGAAAAAAGCATCTCCACACTGTGGCCAAATTCTAGTGCATGTAAGAAAAAGCAAAAATTACGAAATTAGTAAAGTATTTAAGAAAATTAAATCGATTTCTATTTCGGTACGAAAAAACAAGGGGCCTACATTTTTTTAGGTCGAATATAAAACTGAACAAAAATAGAAAGGATTTAGGTATTTTAAGTGTATAGTTAATTCTTACCATTTACCTCTATGCTGAGGATCGTGACTCTTTAATGGTAAGTTGTCACTATCTATCTTCTTGTCTTTATTGGGGGGTGTACTGAATGGTAGCTCCAATTGTTTAGTGACTTAGCATAACCACAGTATTGCTTTCGTTTCAACCTTTCTTGTTAATAGCTGCTTTTCCATATTATTTGAACTTTCTCTTGGTCAAAATATCGCAGTATTCGGCCTACGTAGAATACTGGCAGTCTGAGTATTGTCTAATATTGCGCTGTATATCACGACACGATATTTCTTTTACTTGACTACGGTAAAGTCAAAAGGAAGGGTTATGTTTTTAACAGTCTATGTATGTTTCACCGTGAAGCCTAAAGTACTCATCCAATTTTGATGAATGAGTTGTCAATTGATTTTTTATTATGGTTTGGGTGACGTAGGCTAAGTTTTATCCAAACAAAATCAATATGACGAATTTTACACCTAAAAAAGGGGGATTCTGATTTAATTTTTTCTGTCGTGTCGAGTGAGATATCAAATAAAAGTGGAGGACATTTTCAGTTCATAGATATAAATAAAGGGCAATATTAAATATAAATAAAATAGACTAAGGTTTAGAAAAACAAACCTTTACTGGTATATAAATATGTACTAGGTATATTGTATGATTTATTAACATGTCTTGTTCAAATGTGTAGGTATGACATTTAAAAAAAACATAAGGTTGTGTTATACTGAGTTTCCAGAAGTATCGAAGGTTATATATACTATTAATATAATTTATAAATATAAACATTCACGGTTATACTCGCCACTTACAGCACGAGCTTTTATAATTAGGTACATATAAATTAAATACTTGTTACACAAGCCTGGTGCTTATAAATAAATACTCACTTTGTTGTAGTAAAATAAAAATAACTCTTTGGTTGTATTGGTAACCTGGTAGGTATATTTAAAATAATTTAAGATATTTTCATAATTTAATTTAAAAAATTGCATGTAAGTCATCGTATGAAATCAGTATTCCCGAGAAAAAAATAACTCAAAGATTTAAAACAGTACATTATAATTATTAAGAGTTTTAATGAAATTGAACTATCTACCTATATAGGTAATACAATTTTAAGATGTACATATAAATAAAAATATTTTAATCCATTTTATACATCTCGAGAATGTAACCTTTAATGCAACATATACCTACTTTCTTTTAATAAAATATATTACTATACCCACAATTATCAAATTAGGTACTTATGCAGGAAAGCTGAAAACCATAAATACACAGAATACAGTACAATCTAAATTCATCCATCAGCAATTTTGTTTGTTTGCCTTTTCAATTAACTGTCGGATAAGGTCGATTTAATTTTAAAAGTGTTTGAAATCTAATTGGAAAAGTTGATTCAATATGAAATGAAATAAATGAACCTAATGAATATTTGTATTGTATATGTCTCACATAGAGTTTACTATTGATAATAGCTTGTATTTTTTAGTTCTTTTACTGATGGTCATCTACCTTATTTTCATACATAAATACATATAATAATTAACTCGTGCTATCGGCACGCGTGAATGTATTGTCTTCTGTTAAATTATTAAAAATTGAACGAACATTAACAAAATTTATAAATAATATATACAAATTATGTACCCACCTAAGTAGGTATCTATGTAAAGATCGTGTCTCTAATATTAAAAGTATATAAAATAACTTCTTTTTTTGGCAATGTAGACAATTTTGTGTGACAAATACACCTTATAGAATTTACTTGCCAAATTTTCGGTGTACTGTAAAATAAATAATCTGTGAGAATAACTCATAAAAGATACATTGACACAATTTAAAACAGTCATAAATAAAATGACTTTTATTCCTATTTTACAACTTTTGTTTTTACTATTTACATAAAATTCATATTTATAGCTTTAGTCTCAAGTTTTATTCATACAGTTATAATTTTATCTTATACATATATGTATATCGAAGATATAACGTATACACTTGCAAAAGTGATATAATTTTTTTTATTTATACATATAAAAAGCTTTGTCCTGAATGACTGACTGACGGATCAATGCACAGCCTAAACCGCTGATCGTAGAGATCTGAAAATTGGAGGGTGTGTTCTTTGTATGACGTAGGTATCCGATAAGAAAGGATTTTCTGAAATTCTAATACTAAGTGGGTGAAAAAGGGGTGCAAAGTTTGTATGGGACAACGTGATTACTTGGTCCAATCTACTTTAATTTTGCATAAACCTTTGTTAACAGAATTGATAGAAGACGTATTTCGTATTTTATTGAAATTCATCCCCTAACGGGGTTAAAAAGGGGTAGAGAGTTATTTTGGCGGTGACTTGCTTCGAAGTTGATATCAATACTCCTTAGTGCTTTTGATTTAAATTACATTTTATTTTGACACATGTTTGAAAAGTAAATCCGATTTTATTCAAAAAAGGTTGAACTCACTTAAAAACATAATCAAATACTTTTTAAAATTGGAATGTCTCGAAAGTTACCTTACTATATTAGTACCTCATTTGAAGATTTCTAAGCTTAAAGAGGTTATGCACTTTTAAACCACGGCCTCAGAGACGTTGAGTTCGACTAGAACTAGAACATTTTGAATAAAAATTATACGAATCTTTCCATATTAAAAAAAAAACATGTAAAATCTACACTAATACTAATAATATAATGAAGTGGAAAAGATTTTTGTTTGTTTGTTTGTTTAAACACGCTAATCTCTGGAACTGCCAGTTGGATTCAAAAAAATCTATTTTCGACTACAAAAGAGCTGATAATCTTCAAACTGCTGACCAGATTTTCTTGAATCATAGCTAAGAACACTCCCGCTTAAGTCACCTTTCAAACAAAAGCGGAAATGATCAATGTTGTCCTCAGATTTTGGAGCATTATATAATGCCAACAAGATACGCACTCCATTTTAAAATAATGTTTGTACGGGGGAGTTTTCTTGTTAGAGTACTTCCACCAGTTTATCCAAATTGGGAATTTTCTCCAATGTTGTAGTAACAGTTTTTTTTCCTTTTTTAAATAGCGCAATAAAGAGTAAATAATTTTAGTAAATAATTAACTTTATACAACGTACGAACGTTAGGTTAACCGTAACTCACGCTTGACCTTGCATAAGGCCATATATGACTGTACGCGGCACACGCTTCGCGGTCTACCGCAAAAACGGTCGATCGTATGAAAAAAAAGTACAAACAAAAGTTGTAGAGAATTTTATACTCTACAACTTTTATAATAGCTGCAAATCTCATTTAAGCAATAGAAAGCGAGATATTCACGAAAAACCGATTTTTACGACCTTCGACCTTCAATATCTTAAGACGCGGGCACGATAGCACTTGTAACTTTTGAGACAACATTTAGAACGACAAAACAAAGGTTTATACCAATTATCTTTCATTCCGAAGTTGACCCCTTTTTTACCTAATATGACTGGGCTATTATGCTCGTGGGAGTTTAGAAGTCATAGAAAACAAAAAAGAATACTTAATGAATATCGGCTGAAGAAATAAAACGAATCGTCGATGTAAGATTTAGAAATAAATCAAATTAAGATAATATTATAATGTGCGGTTCTCAAAGACTTTACTTAATTTTTTGATTATTTAGTTAGTCGTAACACTAAAAACGTTAAGAAATTATGTGCATGTTCTAAATTATACATACAATTTACAACCATCGTTAGCTAACCTAATATTCATGAAAAAACAAATATCATATATTATAGTTGAGGACTTACGGAGAATCCAGAAGACATCATAGATACACGAGATTTTCAAGGGAGTTTAAAAAAACATGTAACAACGTCACCCTCTTTAATACAATATACACAGTTTTCCATTTCTTTTAATATATTAAAATACACGTTTTAGTTTTAACCCGTTTTGAAAAAACGCCAGTTAGAATGAAGCTTTAGTGTGAATTAGTAATTAATACTAAAGTTAATATATGTCTACCATTATTAGTACTAGTAAGAAATGAATTGTACCCTTAAGAATTAGGTAGTAGGTAATCTGTGGTTAATAATTACAACCTTATATCATTTCAGATAAACACATGTTTAAAATTCGGTTTCATTGTTTGAAATTAATGAGCTGGTTTGAAAAGATTGTTAATTTACATACGTCACAAAAAAAAACGACACTTTGGAGCGAATGCATTTATAATACGTCAATCGTTAACTGGTATTATGTTTGTGGCATGATCACCTGATAAATCAGGTTTTTTTGGGAAAAATAAAACCGTTAGTTTATGTATAGTTGTTTAAAAGTATTTTTATTTTTGTAAAAGTGGAACCTGGATAACTTCAGTGTTACCTTGAAAATCTATCGATATGTCCTGTTATATATATTTCAGATCAAATAAATACTAATAATTGAGAACTCACGTTCTACTTGGGTTTGTAGTAGTATTATGGCTTTGTCAGAGGATTGAAGAAGTCAGGATGCTGTACAGGCTGATAAGTATAAAAAGGGTATAAATAGACAATATGTGTTATACATAATTATATTGTGATAAAAAAAAATTTCATGCCACTCGAAAAAAGGCATTTTATTTATCAATAACATTGGATAAAATACTCTTTTACTTACAAGAGAATAAAAACCTTTTAAATTTAGAACAACCACGAATTATATAAATTATGTTAAAAAATTGCACGTATACGTGATAGAAGTGAAACTTCTTGAAATAAAAATCAGTGATGTGTATGGTGGTCGCGATCTTTATCATCTTTAACTTACCTTTTTTTTCTTTAATTTTTAGTGTTCAATGTAATGTTAAATTTCTTTGTGAAAACTGTGTGCCCGTATTTTCAAGTCAATAAAAATGTATTTTCTTTCTTTCTTTCTCTCTTTCCTTCCTTCTTTCTTTCTTTATAACCCGTTTCATTACCGCATTTACACTGACTAATCTCTACGCGTGAAAAACCAAAAGTATCACCGCCTAAGAAGTTTTCTTGCAGTTAATGGTAAAAAG
This sequence comes from Saturnia japonica, assembly GCA_033032175.1. Classification (NCBI taxonomy): domain Eukaryota; kingdom Metazoa; phylum Arthropoda; class Insecta; order Lepidoptera; family Saturniidae; genus Saturnia; species Saturnia japonica. Next base: position 6,303,792 of record CM065317.1, read on the forward strand.
TAGAGTACCAAACTCGTGAAAAAAATTAAATCTCGGTCCTTGTATCCCTCGAATTAAATTCCCTCTTTTTTCACTTGTTGTGTAATCTACTACTTAACGGACTTCGAAAAAAGAGAAGGTTCTCAATTCGAACGTATACTTTTTCTATGGTCAGCTATAACTTGTTTGTTCATGAACCGATTTGGAGGAATTTTTTTTTCGTAGGAAAGGGGTTACCTCAATTTTGGTACCAATTAAATTTCATTGACATTGGACCTTGAACTTCGAAGATACACCAGAAATATCCTGAAATCATTGAAGTTGGATTTTTTTTTATAATAAAAATTTTGTTATATAATTATATTTATGTTTACCAATAAGGGTGACTGGTCACTTTGTAACCAAACCCTTTTTCAATAAAGAGGTAAAAAGAGAAATATTATAATAGTTACCATAAAACAAAAAAAAATGATATATATTTTTATGTAGTATGATTGTATGATTGATTCTGAACTATTGGATCGTAGATCGTGTTTGAAATAGCATTGGCCTGTCAAGTTTGTCAAGTCTTTCTCGACTTGCGAGGAAGTGTTGCTTTTGATATCATTCCCTGATTACTCCCTATTACAGTCAAACAAACTTCTGTGTGAATTATTAACAAGAGTTGGATAAGCCACGAAATACAATATTGCTTAATTATACGTAAGAGTGGCAATCGAAAGCGGAAGCACCAACGATAATGCTATTTTATCCTTTTCCTTACAAGTACCTCGTATTCGGAGTGTTGTGTTCAGGTTTTTAGGAACAACCAATGACGCACTAGGTGTTTTAACTCAGAATTATGGTTGCTGACGTCTGTAACACAGTCCCACACGACTAGTACAGCCACCAATGCATGGTAGGGTAAAAATTGCCGCTAGAAGAAATAGGGTTTTTAAATATTTATTTTCATTTTTGGCAAAAACTGTTTATGTACTTTGATTTAGACCATAATTATAAGACTTTTGATGTATATCTTATTTTTAAATAATACAACGTTAATTGTTATTGTAGGTTGTAATGAATAAATACGGCTAGTAAGCCTTGTGTCTAAAATTACAAGAAAATGCGGAATTTAATTACTTTGTTATTAAATATTCACAATAACATCTATTTTCTTGGATACAATAGTAATCAACTCTTCACCGTAGGTAATGGTTTTGTGTGTTTTTTTATTTTCAGGGGGTGAGTTTGTTTTAAAATTGTCATTATAGCTGCCGTTAAACTTTTAAAGGTTTCTACACTCTTGACTCGTAAATTAAGGCATCTTTTTCACATAACCATTCACTCTATACCAAAAACAAAATACACCATAGATATTTTAAATTTTAATTTATTAAATAGACAAAGGTCATTCCTTCATACATGCTACATAAGTATACCGTAAATTCTATTTAGATGCCCCATTTAGAACAGATATACATAACAGGTATTTGTTTGTAACCGTGTTGATATTTTGCACGCAGCTATCGAAATTAAAATGTAGTTGTTTGAATAGTTAAATATAGCTACTTTAAATTTAGTCACGATAATAATTAAACAGCAATAATTTAACAAAATTATTGGTTATGTTTTATCTGTGTCCAAGATCATTGTCCAGTACGACATGTATGCAACTTTCAGACAGTCTTTAAATGTGTTGTATCAACTAATTTTAGTTCCGTGCAATAACGGTCTAGTACTCGTATTAACTGGTAAAACCTTCCTATTAATTTATGTAATCAAGGTACAACCGTAAAAGGAATATGTTTATAAAGGGACAATAGCATATAACTACACTGTACTATTATATTTAGTTTATATGTACTTGGTTTTAATATTATCTTTGCAAATAAACAAGGCCTTTGTATGTTTTTTATTGAAAGGTCATGTTAAACACACAAAAATATATCTTATTGTTAATTATTTAATTCTTAATTTAAAAGGCACAATATTATATTGTTATATTAAAATACATTTATTATGTTACCCATTGGTACCCAAGAAACTCATCAGTGAGTAGTAAAGTGTTTTTATTTTCTTCGGACTTTCTTCCTATATAAAAAAGACTAGCTGTTCCCCACGGTTTCACCCGTGTTAATTTTATCCGACAAACACCGCGCCGCGCTGCTACCGTGTGCGTTACCTATCTTGCTCTCAGTTCCCTTAAGTACAAATTATTTTAATTTTCTATTATCTCATAAACTATGTGTCCAAATAAAATGCTATAAAGTGCAAAGTACCTATAACTTCATAAAATTGTTTTTATGGTAAAGTAACTTTTGTTCGTAATTATTAAATATCTGGGCGACCAAGCTTTGCTCTGTGTCTTACAAAAAAAACAAACACCTCTTCTATCTAGGTAAACTTGGAATGTAAAGCGTTATCTAAATACAAAGTTTCATCGAAATCGTTGGAGCCGTTTCCGAGAAACCAATTATATATATACAATAAATGCTAACTTAATATAATAAGATAAGATATGCCATGTCTAAAAAATGCTCAGCGATAACTTTTTAATATTGAACAAATTTTCGTCACAATATACCTTTATTGTGGTTAATGTGTAAGAGATAGGCATACGCTATCGCAAACATTTTTTACATAATATACTAAGGGCCAATATTTTTGTAGAATATTATATTTACGTATCAATAATCATTACGCCAGCGGACGCGGATCAAGCAGTTCGGTTACACTTCTAATTCCGATTTACTTAACAAAAAACAATATTTAAGGCTAGCTAAGATTAGTAGTAGCTATAGATGTAGTATAATACTACGTCTATGGTAGTATCCTAATGTTAGATAGTCTATACTATTCCACATGAGTCTGGCTATCAGATAAAAAAAGAATTTTTGAAGCCAGACTGCTAGTTCTAGAGATTATCAATGACATGATCAAATAAACAAAAAAAATCCGTTTTATATTAGTACGTCTATACCTACTATATACTATTATATTGTTGTTTTGATCTAATGAATGCACTCCTTGACTTCATATTGGTTGATTGAAGTGGTGAGGGCCTATTAGCAGGCAAAACCCTTCTTAATAATTAAGCTTTTTCTCATTGTTTTTTTTTACTACATTGATTTCTATTCTGGCCGCCACGCATTGTCATTTAAGGTGGTAAATTTACTTTCTTATATTTTTTAAAGTATATTGTTCAGATTCAGTTAAATCTCATAGAAATGACGTGGGCTATCTTCCCTGACGGTTGTTTTCTTGATCATAATGAAGTTGATAGATATTTGAATGATAGTAATGTTTGTTAGACTGTGCCAGTGCGAGGCACATGCCTCGTGCGGGCGACCGATGCGGTCGAAGAGTTATTAGAGTAGCGACCAAGCAACGCGAGACCTAGCATGGGTAGACTCGACACAAGGTCTGGTAGACCGACGGCTAAGTGAAGGTTGCAGAAATCAGCATCAGAAGGATGCAGTGAACGTCTTTCGGCTTAATGGATGAATGAAATGTTTGGAAATGATTTCTATACAAAGACGCCGTAAAATTTTACAACATGGCGATCGTAGGTGGAATGGCATTTTTTAATGCCCGTCTGGCTAGTGGCACCCTCAAGTTTATCCCCAATCACCTATAGGTGTTCTGGCAGCTCCACTTGAGATCCAGTTCCTCAACTAACCTTAACGTGTGACTGTCCATGGCCACACCAACATTTAAAATCAGGTTCTTCTCAGCGACAGATATATTTTATGAGCAAGTTGTATTATTTACATACACAAGTACCGTTTCTGTTACAACTGAAAAATATTTATTCGATTCTTGAATATAAGGATTTTAGTTTCTATTAAATAGAAATGAAATGGTGTTCGTTCGTAAGTACATCATTTGAGAGCGGCTGGACCGATTGAGCTATTTTTTGTTTTGAAAACTTCATAATTGTAAAAATTGGGTTTTTATGAAGAAAAAAATTGGAAAAATGTCCCGGAACATTTAACGTCCCTTTTCTAATAGATTTTTCTATGAACTCAATACCGTTTCTCACGATTCAAAGGCTGGATACGCGTAATTCTTTTTTGTTTTGTTTATGGTCATGAAAACTACCCCTGGTGGTCGAGTTATTACACACATACATACTGAAGGGTTAGGCACAGGTGCACTAATGCACACCCACAGTTCGCCAAGTATGTTTTAGGTCCCATTTAATAGAGGGCGAGCCTATTGCCATTAATCGTGCACAAAGCCAAACTCCGAGCTGCTATTGAGAAATTCATAGAAAAAAGCCAGCATATCTTTGCTCGACCTGGGAATCGAACCTAGGACGTCTAGCATAGCATTCACGCTTACGACCACTAGGCTAATATCTTCTTTATAAATAAAAATACTGAGGTTTACCGAAGTGCACGCGTCACCCAAAAACGATGGTATAGATTTTGATCATTTTTTTATTCCTTAGATACTTAAAATCCTTAAAAAAACAAAAAAAAAACGAAATCTTCTTTAGCGGAGGTGAGGAACAGAGAATAAAGTTCCTCATCCGTCATAGAAAAGGGAGGATCCTTCGGCCAGACGGGTGCTATGTATGACGGGCAGCTGCCCCGACTGTTGTAGTCGCTTTCTTGTATATATACTCAACGATAGAGTTAATTTCTATAGCGCAATGTAGGATAGTAGGATGCGTCCTATGTGGCTCGATAGATGTCGCTATGTGTCGCTACGTAGTTGTGTCGATGCGTTGATGCGTCAGTTGTGGCGAGAGATGTCGCTACACTTCTTTCAATAAAAAGTTATTAAAATTTTAAGAAACTACGACTTTTATAAGCATTACGCGTTCTTCTATTGTCCACGCGAGCGAAGCCAACATTTAATTATAATAGTTTATAAACTAGATGTATCAGTTGCGTAATTAATATGATACGATCTAATTCATTGAATATAATAATAAGTAATTTATTTGTAACTTAAGTAAGAGATTGGTGTTTTATCTACTTCAACTCGGAGCTTGGATTACATTATAACAGAGTCTATAAAGTATGTTTGAAGGTATATTTCTACAGGCCTCTTTTAGAAAAATAAAGATGTGTTGTAATTTTTTTATGATGTGCGTGCACACTGTAACAAAAAGTCAACACTATGAAGTTGCTTACAAAGTCTCTTGTTTTATTCTGGCGAAGATACTCGTACTCGACGTTGTGCGTCATATAACATCGATGACTAATCAAAGAAGTGTACTGTGTAACTTCTATCGTGCATACATGCAACCACTTTTTTTTCTTCATTTACTTTTAATGTAGCAAAACGCATTCAAAGGCATAAAATTATTGTATTTTTATTTAATTTAAGTGAGTTCAGTACAATCGAAATTCAATGGCAAACACAGAGAGACTGACTGTCCATCGCGGGTCGGCGCTGTTATGCTGGCATGTAAACCTGTCGGTAGCTGGATGTACACCGGCTTATACCGAATCGCGACAAATCAAAATAAAGTCACCGTGGTAGGTTTATCACCATCTGTATGAACGTCGCGACCCAGTTGGGTATTGACCTCTACCACTCTTTTATTACACCAGGTAACCCTGAAGCGCGCCACAGATATTGCTATTGCGAGGTTAGTCTACTTCGCTTACTTCCATAGCTTAATGTCTTACGGTATTTTACTGTGGGGTTCAACAGCTGAAGTAGATACCATATTCATATTACAAAAGCGGGCAATTCGAATATACAGCATGAGACCTCGCGAATCACTAAAGAACAAATTCCAGGAATATAGTATATTATCTTTGCCCTCCCAATATATCCTTGACATTCGCAAAAACTTAGTCAAGCTAGATTTTGTCAAAGATCAGCACAATGTTAATACTAGAAATAGAGATAAATTAGTCATACCGTGTTTTAGACTTCGCAAAACTAATAAAAGTTTTTTAGGTAATAGTGTTAGGTTCTTTAATAAGATTTCGAAGCACATTACTGATTTGGCGGACAACAAGTTTAAGGACCATGTCAAGCGGATTTTACTGTCAAAAGGTTATATTATAGGGAGGATCATTATGTGAATGATAATGAAGTCTGGAAGTGATTTCCTCTCTGTGAATCCACGAAATTATTATTATTGTATCTGTTAAATTAACAATTGAAAAAAAAAGATAAACCCGATCGAGTTTCTTACCGGTTCTTCTCGATGTCTGGGACATTTTAATTTTGACTGTACCAGATGGTATAATACCTTGTTTATGGTGGTCGCGATCCACTCGGGCACAATTTTTGCCTTATCCTACAACCCAACATTTATGTATGGAGCATGTTCGTATAGTTTTTTATTTTATTATTTACTGGCTGTGCCTGCGGCTTCGCTCGCGTGGACGACAGGAAAACGAGTAATTCTTATAAAATCGTAATTTCTTAAAATGTTAATAAATAATTATTGAATGAAGATATAGTGATACTTTTATTTGATAAGGGCCAAGCATCTATGAAGTGAAAGATTTTTTTCATGAAAATCTGTCCAGTAGTTTCTGCGTGATGCGCACACAGCGGCAAACATCAATCAGTTTATTTATATAGATAGGCTTAGCGTTATGGCCACAATCTCACATGATGTTAAGTGTCGATAGTGACACGCTAATCCTAGTGAAAGTACTGGCTCTCAAGTGCAGCTACCGGAACGCACCTATATGTGCTTGGCGTCAGATTTTCAACTTGCGGGTGTGTTCAAGGGTCGGCCTCCTCTACCAACACGTCATATTAAATAACAAACTATTTAAAATTATGTGTCGAAGAATCAGCGATGTGATTATGAAATACTTATTAATGACTTGTATCCGTACTATTGACCCGCAACCTATTGGCTGGGTGCAATTGCAATAGGTGTGTTCTCTGACCGCACGCGTTTTATATTCATCCTTACTAAGCACATGTTCCGAAAGGCGAACATGACATAGAACACTTCTATCCTGGTTGTAAGAGGAAGGAAATGAAGCCTCAAGCGCGACGAACTCGTCGGCGCTTTTATGCCCGACTGAGTGCGCGCTTTATCACAGAGGAAAGTTCAAACAGCCGACCGCTCAATGCTTGACTTTCAGAGATACACTCGTAGTTGCGGGTGGCATAGACAACTATCAAAGAGGGCACGCCCTGGAATTGTTTACCAGCGCATCTATATTGTGCGCGAGAGATTTCGACTGAGTGGAAGAGGCATTCTCGCTTGAGCCGTGGAATACTAATATTCTCGCTTCAGACGTGAAACGGTAGCATTCTCGCTCAAGCTATTGCCAACATTGTGTATCACATTTCCATAAAATCTTAAGATTTCTATTATATCCATTTCTAGTTAATAGTTATAGTTACGTAAAACTATATATGCTGTATACGATGCTTAAATATTTGCAACAGTAGTTACAACGATTATTCTAAATATGAAACTATAACAATATATATTAAAAGTACATATTACGTTTAATTATATGCAAACGAGTCATTAATTTTATCGATACTAATATTATAAATGCGAAAGTAATTCTATCTGTCTGTTTTTCTGCTGCGTTTTCACGCCTAACCCTTGAACCAATTTCGATGAATTTTGGTATAGAGATAGATTAGACATTGGAAAAGGACATAGGTTATTTTTTGTAGGAAAAAAATTTTTAGGGTAGAAAATAGGGGTTAAAAGCTTGTAAAAACCTAAATATGGGAACACCAATGCGCATGCGCAGTAATGGTTAAATGACATCGGTTTTCACGCCAACCAGTTTTTTGATTTATATACGCATGTGCAGTAATTTTGATTTGACATCGGTGTCAACGACAACTAGTTTGTTGATTTATTGACATAGTTATGATTAATAAGAAATATATTGTATTTCTAATACTTACCTATGAAGTGATAGTCCACTATTATTTTCAAGTTTGGCTGAAGTGTTTTTTTTAAACCTAATTTTTAATAATTGGATTACTAATCTTGAACATAACAACTTTTATTGAAATATAAATTCCTAACTAAAACATTGAAGAAAAAAAATCTGCAAAATTAAATCTATTTTTTACTTTGATTTTCTTATACTTTACCAACTTTTTGTTGATCTACGAGTACTTGCTGTTGCAGATTAGGCTACTGCGAACCCCAAATAAAAATAAATAAGTGAGCTAGGTTGCGACGATAAATGATTGGATATGTTTATTTGTATTTAGGATTCCGAATATCTTTTTTTATACTAATATATAAACTTATATATTAATTAATTATATCTTAGACACCTCAATTGAAACCGTTTTGTAGAAAAAATAAAAAGTGCACTTTGCCCAACTGGTAAAAAAAAATAAACATTGTTTTTTCTCAAAAACTATTGACTTTATCATCGAAATCTATTTAATATCAAAAGTTATTCTTTGAAAAATACACCTTGGAAATATAAGCCATTTTGCACCTAAAGAACTCGAGAGGCGGCGGACATGTTTGTTATTATCACAAGAAAAAGGCAGATGGCACACATTTGCTCTGTATCCTTGACAACCAGATAACGACACGTGCGATCGTGTGAATAATGTTGCTATGGCAGTTAAAATAAGTTATACTGCTTTTTTACCATTCCAACAATGTATTCGTTAATCTATCATCCCTCATCAAACTTCTACTTTTTTACTTAAAATAAATAAATAATACTAATAATAATACACTTATCTTAACTTTAAATCTTAAATTATAACAAGACTTTATAGCTAAGAAATTACTACCTACTTAAATTGAACTACATTATTTTCCTTTAAAAAGTATAGTTTAAGTATATCACGCTTGTCGACTATATCTTTTGTTAATCTATTTAGTGTTCTAGGCAGAATGCTTTTCAAACCCTCTCACCGTACTCGTTGTTACATTTGGGAATATCAAGACAAAAGATACACCAGATTACGTAAGGTCTCATTATCTTATTAAAGTTACGCTTTCACTGTATTGAGTTACAATTGCTAAATCCACTTTATCAAACACGCACAGAACTTTTTTGTTTTAGTTTGTCGAATAGCACCATGTTTTTATACTTAATCTTTAATAGAACAATGATTTTTAATAATCTTATTTTTAAATTATTGTAAAAAAAGGCAAATCGGATAAATTTTCGATCAGGAAGATCGGATCCGGTATTTTTTACATGTACGTCCGTAGCTAACCGGACTATAATTAATTACAGACATGATATGTACATGAGTATTGTAGGAAATTTTATGTTTTTTTATGCACAATTTTAACAAAACAGCTCTAAGTTTATAACGTACATGGAAACATTAAATTTATGGTCTATTTTTAGCCCCAGGTATGTGTATCCCTTCACCACGTCAAGGTGCATGCAAGTGCATGAGGTATTGTTTACTTTAAGTGCATACAGTTGTGCTCATGAGCGACGATCTTAGACTGGCAGTTTATTTTTTTATATGGCGAATGTATACACATTGTACACACACTTAAAATGAAGGGCTCTAAGGACCTTTGCATACTAATTTTCAACTAAACGTATATCTGATTTTTTCATTATCAATGAATATTTCTTGCTTCTCTTTATTTCTTTTGTTTTAACTTACTACGCCTATCCCTAATGGTTCCGATGTTGTAAGCGTTTGACATTTTTGCCGGCCATTTTGGATTTTAGATTTCTGCTTTAAGTCACTAAATTGCTTATTGCTTAATTTTTACTTTGATACCATATCGCTATCTCTTTCAGTGTTTGCAGATCGTTATTAATCAAACATACTATTAGGTAGTTCTTTTGGTTTCGTGGTAGTTAATAAAATGATCTTTCAGCGCTATAATTCTACATATTATATTTTACTATAAATTCCAGGGAAATATCTCACTGTAACCTAGCAACATATTTGTAATTTTATTTTCAATAACAAAATAACACGGAAAATTATATCAAAATATGCTTCGTTACTTGATGAAATGAAATTCCGTTTTCCTTTTTTTGTTTTTGCAAAGAATTTTTACAATGCAGTTGCAAACAAGACGGCATATTTTGTAAATAAACTAAAGCACACGGGCTGCTGACATTGCATGACATATCCTTTCAAAATTGACACAATAGAACACTAATAAAGGATATTGTCGTGTTCTGGCCGGCCACGTCTGCCTTTTTCTTAAATCTGTAATTATTATTTAATATCCAGAAGACCTTAATCTACAATAAAATATAGTCTAGAAGCTGCTCACTGATAACTGTCAAGTAATTTTCGCTTGAATTTTTCCATAGATGAATAACTTTAATTATTTTTTCTCCAATACCTACTATTTTTAATTTATATTAAAATTTTACTAAGAATAAAAATTATTTGAATTATGATCGATTATTCTTTAAAACAAAATTTTGATTTAAATTTTGACTTTCGATGCCTATGTCACTATTTTGCGAATCCTGACTCACTGTGCGCCACCCGCTTTTAATGACTTGCAACACAGCTTCGCAGCCTCGCTCAGTTTCAATGGACAGACACAGTCCGTAACACAGTTCTACAGCCTCGTTCCGCATCGGTGGACAGGCAACCTAAGGGATGATTTTAATTATTTTTAAAATTTTATTGTGACGGTTAATGTGTTGGATTCATATTGGCATATAATTACAATACTATACACACAGTGATAAATCCATCTATGATTTTCTTTCGGTTTGTTGTGTTCCGAAATCAGCCGGTGCATATGCAGTAATATAGCGGTGTAGTAGGGATCGCGACCACCATATACAGTTTTATATAAACCCATCTATGATTGTTTTGGTTTATCGTGTTCCGAAATCAGCCGGTGCATATGCAGTAATATAGCGGTATGGTAGGGATCGCGACCACCATATACAGTTTTATATAAACCCATCTATGATTGTTTTGGTTTATCGAGTTCCGAAATCAGCCGGTGCATATGCAGTAATATAGCGATGTGGTAGGGATCGCGACCACCATATACAGTTTTATTAAACCCATCTATGATTGTTTTGGTTTATCGTGTTCCGAAATCAGCCTGTGCATATGCAGTAATATAGCGATGTGGTAGGGATCGCGACCACTATATACAGTTTTATATAAACCCATCTATGATTGTTTTGGTTTATCGAGTTCCGAAATCAGCCGGTGCATATGCAGTAATATAGCGGGGTGATACCTAGGGATCACGACCACCATACTCATAGTGATAAGTCCATCTATGATTTATTTTTGATTATCCGTGACGCGAGCGAAACCGCGAGGAAAGAGCTAGTCTTTTATATTAACAGATTATCATGTATTTGGGTCAGTAACCTTGCTTGTAAGACGTTCACGCGTTCCTATTCTTGATAAGAGTTTCGGTTAAGCAATAAGGAGCTACAATAATTTTTATTCTATTTATCTAACAAGGAAGTAAAGGCCGCTGCATACGTAACGTATTTTAACCCGAACGGAACGGGATGACGATTTTTTAAACGTCCGGGTTAAAACACGTTACGTATGCATCGGCCTTTACTGTATTATTTATGCGTATCTTCAGTCGCCCCCGAAAAGTTAAGTAGTGAAGTGCGCACGTCTCGTACTTATGAAACAAACAAAATGGGCAACATACGAAAATACTTATAAAATTGAGTCGCATCTACAAAAAGCTCTTTGTAAAGAGTGTGGATTATAGAAATAAATAAAAAAACCATCATAATACCAACACGCAACATGTTTTTATCCATAACAGTACTTCATACGTCAACTCATGTCCTACCTACATTTAAATATTCAATCACATTTACCATTTTGAAAGTATCAGCGCTACTTACAATATATTAAAGAAACAAGAAAAAGTAAGGATATAAGTCCTTGATTACATTATAAAGGTTAAAGCTATTTTATTTCAATGATCCAGTTCAAGTTACAATTATGACACGTGAAACTTAATTTTGAACATGGCTCGATTCAGTTTTACGAACCAAATGAGAGATGTGTTTTTGGATTTCTAAAAATCAATTTTCATTTAATTTACGTATTTAAAAAGTTTGTACATGTTGTAATTAAAGAAACTAGCAATTATAATAAACTAGCTATCCGCCTGCGTCTTCGCTCGCGTTTTCTGTACCTAATAATATTATGAAGCGTTTTTTTGTTTGAGCGCCCTAATATCTGTAAATACTAGGCAGATTTGAAGAATTTTTTTTGCAATCTATAGCCTATTTATTAAAGAAGGTTATAGGCTAAATAAGTTCAAGATATAAGCCTAAGTAGTGGTCGAGTAACCATGAACTTCAAGCAATCTGGAAAGGTTTAGGCAAGTACCGGAAATGAAAACAACGATAGGCTACACGGGTACGTTAGCGGGTAAAAAGTTAAGTAAATTTAACATTATCAATTTAACATTATCATTAGTATTATATTTAGTAGTTTTTAATTTCTTAATTATATAGTCTTTATCAATGATATTTTATAAGTAGATACGGCATTGACACTCTTTACATGCTTTCGTGAATGGTGGGCTATCCGGGAGCTGAAAACTTTTGGAAAATTATTTTAAACACTTTATATGTTGAAAATAATACCTATAAATAATTTACTTTCAATAATATGTCATAAAAAGTGATCATTTAACATAAATAAAAAAACGCCACAAAAACGCTGCATTATGATCCCGTGAAGTCATCATTAATTTTATATGTCATTTTGTATAATAACAGTGACAAGTGTGACAACTCACGCAAGTGCCTTACGGTCATATTTACGAATGGTGAGTGAAGTCACGTTTTCTAACTGGTTGGCGTTTCAAATCAGGTGACTCACAAACAAAAAATATATTTTTCTAAGTGGAAAATGAAATCAATTAACAATTACTTTTCCCAGATTTGTAATGTTTTTGGCTTTTTATTAAGATACCAATATTACTCAATAATTTACTTTAATATTTAAACATTCGGTCGCCTCTCGGATTTCTTTCATTTCACTTTCGACTTGCTTGATACCGGCTTGAGCGAGAAGAAACTTTTCTCCTTTTTTGACAACAGAGCTTCCCCTTTACACTGTGATTTCCTATCTCTTTTGTTTCAACATGCTGATAACAAAATGTGTACCGAGTTCAAATTGCTTTTAGTGAGAGTATAACGCGTCTATTTCTAAAACGTTCTATAGATTGTATTTTGTTACTTTGCTTTTTCCTATTGCAATAAAAAGCATTTGTTTTTATTTGTTAACAGCTGATGGGTACACTAAACTAAAATAAACTAAAATATTAATAACAAAAACGATAAAAATAAAATAACAGTAAGTGGTGATATTGATCCCGTAGACTCGTTCATGAAAGAACACAATTAAGATATTTTTGTATTGTTTTCCCTTATCGCTATTTTGTATCACACACGATAAACTACATCATATAGTTTTGTTCTATAATAAAAATAAACCGCGAGTGACAAGTAAAAGTCCAAGTTAATGTGTTATTCGGACAGATATATCTTGTATGAAACGGATATGTATAATAGTATACTGAGTTACCATGAAATTTAAAAAAACAAAAGAATTTCGAAAACGTAATCAAATTTCCCGTAATGCTAAATAATCTTAGTTACAAAAATTCCTTATTTTTGGATTTATGCCTTCAAAATTTCAAGGTTAAGCCTGCGGGAAATACTCTGTTGGTATTAGTAATCGTTCCGCGAGTGGTATTTTAAGAATGAAATGCCGTATCTCTATAATACTAAACTTGTTTTTTTTTTACAGTAGCATGAGGCCAATACACCTTTTTCATTATGAGGTACGTAACCCTAAAAATAGAAAACAGTTCGTTGGTAAGTGCAGTGCAAGTGAAGGTACATCCATCACTTGAGAACCGTTGGACCGATTTGTCTTTTTTTTTAATGTTCGTAATAGTTCGAAAACAGTTTTTAAGGAAAGAAAAAATTAAAAAGTTTCCCGGAAATTCGAGGAAAACAGAACGTCCCTTTTTCTAGTAGGCTTATGTATGAACCCAAGACCATAACTCACGACTTAAAGGATGAATAAGTTTAACTCTTTTTTGTACTATTCGTTATGGTCCTTGAAAAGTGATCGAGTTAATGGCTATCAGAAAGGGCAGAACAACGTCTGCCTGACCAACTAGCTTATAATAAAATGTCAGGCAAAATGTGGGTAAAATACTGGATTGGCGCAACATCGAACCAATTATTTACGACGAATTTCCGCAAAGTATTTTTATATCGTTCATCAATCAAAAGCTAATCAGGAGGGATCAGTGTAGAATTCCTTAAGTCAAATCTTTAATGTTTTTTTTGGAAAAATGATTGGAAGAAAAAATTTGTACTGGAAATATTCCTATCAGCCTTAGAAAAGAACATGAAATTTTCGTGAAAAGAACATTACATTTAGATATAAGATTTAGATATTGGGCAAAATCTTAAGTATTCGCTTTTTATTAGGTAAGGCTTATTGATTTAATGATGAAATTTACAAAATGAAGCAAATTTTACTTTTATTAGTTATTGATTTTTTTATTGTAATTCGTTATTCCTAGGTTGCGAATAATACTCAACATAAAATCACTGGTTTTTATTAATTCCATTATTAAATTAATTTTTTATTTTGCAAAACCTTGTCAGGAATATTTATAATAATTATTAACCTCGATTATCATTATCTAATCTAATGTGGAACTCATTTGCCTAGGATATAATGATTAAGTTTAAAAATATACCTAATGAGTTAGAGGATGTGTATGTCTGCATTATCCTTGAATAAATAAACTAAATTAATATGTTAAAATATGTTCGTGAAACCTTCGAATCGCGAAATAGCCGGGCCGGGGCGTACGTACGTAGATTGTATTCCTGCCAATGTCGAGTAAAAATTATCTGATCCGATTCTATGAATACATGAAAATTGAAAATTGGTTATCAATGAATGATAGTTGATAATTAATTTCTTCAACTTATTTGCAATAAAACAATGCATTCATTATTAGGACGTTTGTATTTATTTTAATCTATACATAGATATATATTGTACATAATTTCTTCTCCTGAAGTCCTAACTGACACACTGACTGATTCATCAACGCAGAAACTTAACTACTATTGTTAGAACCGTAAAAATTTGCATGCGGGTTCCATATACACTTGGAGTGAGCACTCAGGAAGGATTTTTGGAAATGAAACCCCTAAAAAGATTTGAAAAGGGGGACGAAAGTTTACATAAAAATCCGTTATTTTTCCGTCCGTTATTCTTTCCAAAAAATTTCCGCAGGTGCAACCGTGAGTCACAGGTGATTTCGAATATAATTACTTTATGTATCAGGAAAAGTGTTAAGAGGGCTACCCTCTCAACACCCTCAGGAGGGGAACTCCAAATAGGGAATAAGCCAGGGAATTAATTGAATGATGTATTTATTATTAATGAAACGTGACAGCTTTGGTTCCCAAATTAAATAAAATTCCCAAATTGGTGAATAATCTCAGCTCGCTGAGTGTATTCTATCGTCAGTATTGTGGCGAGTGGTCTGAGGAGCTGTTCAACTTAACTCCCTTTTCTCCCTTTCATAAGAGAACCACACACGCTGGGCTCCAGAGCCTCCACAACCTCTATCTCGGCATAAACAAAAATGTTCACTACGTTTCTCCTTCATACAACATGGAATACTTCACATAACCTGAAGAGATATTAGAGCAGGCCGGCATAACTGCGATGACTGACGATGGATTGTAGATCCCGCGATGTCGCCAATTTTATTGGGTTACACTATTTTTTAAAATTTTATAGGTTTTTATTGTGGCCACAATCTCATCTGATTTTAAGTAACAATGTGGCCAAAAATGATTTAATAGCACGCTAAGCCTAGTGGAAGTCTCATGACATATAGCTGCGTTGCGTTCGCACATATGCCAAGTTATAACTGGGAACGCTTTACAAGCTATCCAGAACAAATTTCTTCACCGCCTTACCGGTGCCCCCTGGTTTGTTCGTATGGAGGATCTCCATAGAGATATGGACCTTCCCTCGATACATGCATATGCCAAACACCTTTCTCGCTCGTATTTCGACACCGCGTCGAACCACGCGAACCCCTTAATAAAAGCGGCAGCTTCTTATGTTCCCGACCCCAACGCCTGCCGGAGAAAACGACGGCCGCGTAATATATTCACTGACCCGCCCGACCAAACCGAAAAAGCTAACGCGTTCTACGCCGACACCGTCTCTCCAAACAGAGCGTGCCACCGCCCACGCCCGCGTAACCACCGTTCTCTCCGCAGAGGACGGGCGGTCAACTTCGCTCCCGCACACCCGTCACGTCCACCCTCTCTAGCGGCAACCCAAGCCTAGGTCCGTTCCTCGGTGTGAAGCCCTTGGGTCAGGCAGCCGCCCGCGCGATACAAAGTGACACTATACGTGCAACACTTAGTTACCCACACACAACATTACACACGTATGAACACACACACGTGCACACCACACAGGTACATAGGTTCTGTAAGGGACCTTTTTTTTTCTTTTTTGCGCTAGTTAGACTATTGCGCTAGTTAGTGTAGAAAAACCATTCCGATTATTAAATACACATACGCATGGTCCACTCCTTCCTCCCAGGAGGAGGGGAACGTGCATATGAGTATATATTAGTTAGCTCGAATTCTCCTAAGATTAGGGAATTAGTTAGATCGCGACTTTTTCGCATTCGCGACGACCGCCCGAGCCGAGGTTCGGCCACTCTGGCACCCTCGTGCGGGTCGTCACAAACTTTCGCGGCTGAGTGCCCTAAGCGCTCGCCCCCAAGTCCGGTGAAGCTGTAAAAGCCGCAGCGGCTCTGTTTGACGATAGGGCCCCTAAGGCTAACAGTGTAGTCAGTTCTAAAAAAAAAAAAAAAAAAAAAAAAAAAAAAAAAAAAAAAAAAAAAAAAAAAAAAAAAAAAAAAAAAAAATAGTGGAAGTCTAGCTCTAAAGGAACACACCTTTTGTGTTTGGCGATAAATTTTCTACTTGAGGGTGCCCTACCATCGTGCTATGGTTTCATCACGATGTTTTCCTTCACCGAGAACCCAGGCTCATTTCAGGGATTCAAAGTCACATGGATCGTCACGGAGTCTGTATACGCTACCAATTGAGCCATCATAAAGTAAAATACCGTCACTTTGTCGTCCTACTATAATTTTTTTTAATTAAATGAGGAATACATTTGTTCTACTTAAAATAAAGCTATCGAAGCAATTATGGCACAGTAGTAGAGTGTACGGACAACGCGTCGATAGACGTGAGTTCGAATACCTAATGAACTTCAGCTTTTGATGAACGAAAACATCGTGATAAAACAATAGAATGTTGGTTGAGAATTTTCTAATGCTAATGCTACCCACCTATAAGTTGAAAATCTGTCACCGAGCACCTATATGTAGGTGTCTTCGGGCAGCTGCATTTGAGAGCTAGTCTTCAACACTATGTATAGGCTTAACGTGTTAATCATCTTGCGCATCATCGTCAAATGAGAATGTGGCCAAACACTAAAATCTATGAAGTATTAAACAATATAATGTTTAGTAAAAAGAGAACTTGTAAAGGTTAATTTATTGAACGTATGATGGTCGAATAACTAAATGAATAATTTATTGCGCTCTAGCCACTTGCCAGCTCAATGCCACAAGGCATTTCCTTACCTAACCTAACCAGGGGGTACGGTGGAACAATGAGAGTACCGTTGTAGGCAGTGCAAATAGAAAAACTTGGAAAAGTAAACAAAAATGAGCTGACTGTTATATATTATTGTACTTAATTTTAATATTTACTTCATATAGATGAACATTAGGATTTACCTTGTAAGTAATTAGTCTAGTGTTAATTAAATGCAGTTTTATGCATAGTAAATAATGACTAGTATCTAAATTTAGATTGTTTTTTTTAAATTATATATACAAAATAATATAAGCTTAAGTCTATTAAGCAATACTTATTTACACGTCAGTTATAAATAAACTGGACCTTGTAACTTTTCCAAAACGTTTGAATCAAGTTTAAATCTTAATCATTAAATATTATTAAAGAATTACACACAATTTTAAATTATTACATTACAAAGTTGTACCTTCATTGAACATAATAGTATATTGATAAAATATTTTACTTTAAACTTTAACATGTAAAAGCGAACACAACACAATATGCTCTTTCTTCAGCGCCACCTTCTTACCTTTTCTTACTTCCTTATTAAATAAAGTTAACAATTTATGAAACATATCTATTAAAGAGTTCGACATCGAAAATAATATATTAAAGGTTTTTATAATTTATATAAATTAATCTGTAGTTAGTTAAAGTTAATTTTTTGTCCAAATTATCCCGATAGGTTTACTATATGAATGATAATAATCACTAATATGTCATTTAAAAAAATGTCTGAAAATGTCCGGATTAAAAACAACAACGGTTTAACCGATTCTTATGAAATTTTATTCACAGGATGCTTATGTCATTGGTCAATTGATAGGGTATAAGAAATTCTCATATTACTTCTAGAAATCGTAAAAAAAAAATCGTCAGTTATTAACCGATTTTGATTAAATTTTGTGCACGGGAAGTACATATAAGTAATTATATAACTGATGGGATATAACAATTTAAATATTATTTCTAGAAATCGTAAAACAATGAAGCTCTGAATATCAACTTTTCATTTATCCTCAACGGATTCTGATCGAATTTTGTATAAGTCATACCATAATTGAGAGGCTTTAAGCATCGTTAATAATACATTAGAAATCGTACAATAGAATAATAATTTTCAACCGATTTTGATGAGAATTCTACACGAGAAATACATGCCATTCCTCAACTGATACGGCATACGAATCTTTATATATTAAGTGAGCAATTCTTGTATATATAAATATGCAATTGGTTTCTCGGAAACGGCTCCAATGATTTGGATGAAACTTTGTATTTAGATAATGTTTTACATTCCAAGTATACCTAGATGTTTTTTTTTGTACTACACCGAGCAAAGCTCGGTCGCCCAGATATTTGTCAATAATATGAGTAAAAATAAAATTACGGGATGTAAATAACTACTGCGTAGTAACGAACGCGTGCGGAGCCGCGGGCACACCGCTACTCATTAATATATTTGTCAGAGAATCGTGTCTATGTGATAATTTAAAAAAGAAAACATGTGGTAATAGCAACGAGATTATAGAGTTTCTAAGAAGTACAAAAAATACGGGAAAAAGAAAATTAAAAACAAGAAAGTAGACCTCGCGCGCTAACAACATGTTTGCTCTATGGCCCACGCAGACATATAAGCAGGTAACAATGGGGTTGAAGAAAAACTCTAGCTCGAGTCCTCGCATCGTGAAGACCTGTTAATATTGGAAGTCTGAAACCCGAAGAGAAGATCATTCTGGCTGGAGCTTGTCGGACCGTGAGGACGTTCGTGATCAGTTATCAGGTCATCTACGGGCAGCGATAACTTCAGACAAGCGAGGTTTGGGGTGGCTATTTAGGGGAGGTTAAAGGCCATTGTGGGCAACTCCAAATGAACAGACATCATTCTCACTTCGATTGCTGGATTGTACACATCTCGACAGAGCTTGTATTTAACGCTGATTACGCCCACAAGATCTATGATTTCGTAACGACAATGGCAAGGACAATCCTGGTATTTCCGATAGTCCATCCTGATATCTCTTTCTTTGACATATAAACTTTCTTTTCGATGTCATATTAATACGTATGTACTACGAATTACTACTTATTTATGTATGGCTGTATATGTGTCTATTTCTTTAGCACGCTCTGTAGTCTAAACGGCTTGCTGGATTTTAGCGTACGAGATGTCGTTACATTCGTCTTAGTTGTGGGAGTGACATAGGTAATATCTTATTATATTAAGTGAGCAATTCTTGTACGTGTTACGTTTCTAGGAAACGGCTCCAACGATTTCAATGAAACTTTGCATTTAGATTATGTTTTACATTCCAAGTTTACCTAGGTAGGTGTTTTTTTTTTTAATAAGACACCGAGCACAGTTCCGTCGCCCAGATATTAATATTAAAGTACGACGTCTGGGAATTAAATAAAAGCAAAATTGTTTTTTTAACAGACTTCAAAAAAAGGAGGAGGCATTGGACATAGGATTTCGAAGATACACCTAAAAACTATTCAAAATCAAATAGGAAATGTATAGTGACTAATATATTGTTAGTTTTATAATAATCCAAGACTAGGTAGGTACCAAACTAAGGACGTTTTAAACTAACTTGGATTGCAAAGACACAACAGAACTCTTTTACAACAAACAGCACGAATGTGGAAGGTTCCTCCCTTGCTTCTTTGTGCATGTTCTACTTAGAAATTGTTCGCTATGATGCCAGTGGCTACTTTACACCATCGCACCGCTCATAATAGGCAGGGAGTTCATCCTCACACTTTGGAAGCTAAATGGTCGTGTACAATGCGGTTTTAGAGAAATTTCTTTCCGCGAACATTGCGATTGTGAAATAAGCTCCCTGCTGAGGTTTTCCCTGGGGACTACAGTATGGGAATCTTCAAAAAGATGGTAAATAAGTTTTTAAAAGGTCAGCAACGCGCATCTGATAATTCTGGTGTTGCAAGAGCCCATACGCTGCGGTGACCGTTTACCATCAAGCGAACCGCAAGCTTGTTTGCCACCATCGTAGTATAAAAAACAAGGTAGAGAGAGGTAGGGCACAATTTCTTTGGAGATTTCTCTAAACTTGCGACAATCCGACTAGTGGAATACCCTACAGAAGATCGCAGCCAAGTATTATTGTGTGCCTGTGGTGAGTAAGTTTTCCAAAGTTCTTTAGAATTACGTAATTTATTTACTTCAATTTACTTTAAAATATCCTTTTTTAACTCAATTTGATATTCTTTTGAACTGTGCGTCAGCCACATAATTTATTAGGCAATTAGGTATTGTTATATTTGGAGTCGGTGCCAGCCAAGGTTAACAATCGTATAACCAAGTAGTGTAATATCGTAGGTTTATATTTAATTAAATTAAATTTAAAGTTGATTGCGGTTAAGAATGTATTTATCAGTTGTGTGCGTTAAATAAATTTTCAATGCACTTGTATGCTTTAAATTTTCTAATTGTATTCGATTGTGGTTGCTTGATGCTTAGAATCGCCATAACACGACACACGACATCTGTGTTCATTTATTATGTCAATAGATTTTCGAGTTGTTGCTTTAAGTCTCTATTTTCTTTATTTTATGTAAATATAATTATTTGTAATTAAGGTGTCGCTTTAGGCAGTTGTGTTTATTTGCATATTGGATTTATTTGGTATTGCTTCATTATTGAATTAACGTAAATTTAAATATATTAAGTTAATTATAGGAAGCTCTACCTACCTAAAATTACTTAAAAATTTGACTGACACCGACTCCAAAAATAACGATAATTGTCCTAATAAATTATTTGGCAGACACATAGTTCGCAAGAATATGAAATTGATTTAAAAAAAGGATATTTTAAAGTAAATTTCTTAATTATTTTTTTGTGCATTTTTTCTAACTAGAATATTTTGGAGACGGTTTTGTTTTGTCAAAAAAATTAATGTCTAGTGTTTTTATTGCAGTCGGGTGTTTTTATTCCTTTTTAATAATTTAGCTTATTATTAAATTAATAGTACCTAGAGAGCAGCAAAGTAACATGCTTAAAACTGTACTTCTGGGATAGAACACTAACCAATCCAATATTTTTATTTCGAATTGCATTTTATTAAAGAATATGTCGCAAGTTTTATGTAATAAATGTATGAGTAATAAGTAATATCAGAAGTCGGTTTTATATTTAATAGCGAATCTAATTAATAACAGTTGATATACTTGATGCTTATAACTTTACATTATTTTAGATGATAAGCTAATATATGCGGTAAAGTAAAAAATAAATTTCAATACGCACGTGCATCATAAAAAAAAAGATATATCAGGAAGGCAAATAGTGTAACAAGGTTGATTACTGTAATTGAAGTTGTTGTTAAGGTATGGACTTGAGATACCATGGGTCATCAATCGAGTTGATTCTTACGACAACGGCTTTTACAATAATTCTATTTTTTTATTGTATGAAGTAACAAGTTGTGTCCGACTGTTTCGCGACCTGCATACAGAAATGGCAACATGCGCTATAGTTGCATGCTTGGACCAGTAATCAAGAGGAGGGGTAGAAATCTGCACCCGACTGAGTCAGAGATGCCAACTTAGAGGTTTCTTCATAAAATAAAGAAAACATTCACACAGGAAGTTTTTAGAGGGTACACTTTTTTGGGAATATCTTTGGTTTACGTTTTTATATACTTAAGTGTATTTTTTTAAATTTATAATTGAAATAGTTAAATTGATTAAAAATGATTTGACTTGATTACATATAAAAAAGAATGGTTACTTATTTCACAAGTAGAAAATTTTTGGTTTTGAATTTAGTGGCTTATGAAATTGCTTTAGGAGGATTCTTTTTGAACAGTTGGTGACACTGGACTGGGTCGCGACCACCATGAACATGATGAAAAACCTGTCATAGTGCCCACAAGCCCGGTAAAGCTGTAGAAGAAGAAGGTCAGAAAAAAAAACTGTCATAATGACTATCATCTGGTTTCTCGCGTTTCCAGTGTATATGCAGCTGCCAAAACGCTTGCAAGCTTGTATGACGACGACCGGATATGGACTATTGATCTCTCGGTGGTCACCATTAGTTTTGGATTGTATTGAGCATTCCTTCAGGCACAGTACAATCACTTTGCCGTGATACTATTAAAAAAAACATACATGCAGTCCACAAGGTGTTGGTACTGCGGCCTGTAGCTATTTATAAAACAATCTCCAAAAATCTCAATTCAGCCTGAGGCCAGTCATAATAACCCAGTAAACACACGACCTTATATTTAACATAACCCATACATCATTAGTGTAAAATGTATGTAAATATGACACATATTATGATGTCAAACTAAGGTAACATGTTCCCTGGGAAGTTGTTACTACTGAGGAGTCGATTGGAAAGCTACGTGTGCACCCTACAAATCGTAACATAGCCGCGCGAACACTGTTGGTTTGCGGCAGAAATAGAAGTGGCGGTAATACTTCCACAGTCGTAACTTGCACAGCTTCCAAAGCAATCATCAGCATCTTTATGTTACATAATATGGTACAATTGTCACGCTAATATTGAATTAGCTAGCGAATATTCCTAGGGTAGGCAACCAGCCAGTTGATCAGCCACTATAAGTCAGTTTTTTTTCGGGTGGGGAATAAGGCTCCTTAATTACGCCCATGCATGCTAAACCGAGAAGGGGATTGGTTCGCAACTGTAGTAACATACCGATAGTCTTATAAGAAAAAAAAAACTATAAGCGCCTAATGCTATGCCATAGCAATTAAATTTATTTTATTTATGTAGGGTAGTTTTTTTTTCGATTCACCACACCCTGTCTGTCTGACTCTCTAACCTAAAGAATTGGCCGAGGAGAAGTGCTGCCAGGCTGAAGCTCAAGAAGAACAAAATTAAAGATGATCGTAGAATAAGCGGTACAGCCGTTTCTATACTTATCCAGTTTCAAGATAAGTTTCTTCCATATTCTTAATCTTCCTGCTTGTGGATTAGCGACGCTCTGTATTGTTTAGTTGACGCGTCCACAAAAACTAAAAGACGGATGCTTAAAAATGGCAACTAAAGTTAAATATATTCGACTCGATTTAGTCACTATCTGTTAAAACTAGACAAGAGATAAAGACGTAGGTAACAGAATTGGTATACAAGTGTAGAATAACGAGACATTGCATAGGTTTCTTTCGTCATTCCTTTGTACTCGGTAATTGTAGTTAGGTACTTTTATTAACATGGATTTAAGTTTAAATATTCATAAGTAATAGATAGTACCTATAAAGCAAAAAAATTATTCATTTTCACTCTATTTATTATAACCTTAAACTATGCATTTTTTTAAATAAATACATTTTTATTTTATTTTGTAATCTCGGACCAGAGGAAATGCGGCCAGCCTTCTGGGTATGTTTCTAATAATAATTGAATTATAATATATATATATATTAATTTAATACTGTATTATTTATGATATATTTAGATTGCTATATTATTAGCGCCTAAAATAAAATATACTTCAAAGAAACACTAAAAATTCAGACATAGAAACAGACGGTCAAAGCGATCCGATAAGTCTGGTTAAGTCCTACTACTGTATCCGTTGTATTATTCTGAAGCACAGACCCCTAAAAAGCTAGTGTTGTAGGATGAATGCAGAAGAGCAAAGTAAGAATATATCCTACATTAACATAACAAATATATAGATTTTTGCGCAAAGTAAGGACTGCAAAAAGAAGGTAAAATTTGATTTGTAACATTGATCCAAAGAACAAGGATGTTTAGATTTTTTGAATAATAATTCAAAAATCTATTTGTCATTGTTTTGATAGGATGCCTTTAGGCAGTTAGTGGTATGCAAACACTGTTGATTTAAGCTAGATATTTAGCCTTTAAAGCAGTAGTCTCTTACATGATTCAACCAGACTTGTAGGATGATATAAATCTGCCACAAATTCATGGAGATATTGACTATAGTGCGGGTAACAAAATCTTTTTATGGTTATTCTGGGGTATAGGCATTTCATTAAAAAACAAGTATTAAGTGTTGTATATTTTAAAATATATAGATTTATTTTCTTTACTGCGATTAGGTCTAACGAATTGGCACTATGCGAAAATAGAACGAATCTAAACGAGTGAACTATGACCTATACCTACGTGTACTACATTGATTCCTACTCTACAATATGTGAGTACTAAAATTAGAATATAAACATTTGTGTCTAAATAATATTATTAGTAAATCATAGGTAAAAATTCGTCAGTTTAGTTTTTCTATTTATCATTCTTATATACAACAGTATTTACGAGTAGGTATCAACTGTTTTAAAAATAATTAGGTATAAGTATTATAATTGTAAGTTACGAATACGAAATATTGTCTTCTTAGCTTTTTTCAAGTAATAAAACTTATTAAACATCCTTTAAAAAGGTGTTAACAAATTTTTTATGATCTAATTTTTTTTATTGTATTCGGTAATATAATATTAAAATACTTATACTTAATTATAAAAATAAAATAAAAACTCACCAAGAATCGTTCGACGACGAAATCGTTATAATTTTCTATTACTGCACGTAGTTTTTCACTTTCTTCGTTGTTCTATATTTATATGTTGTGGTCCCTCTCCCAGTGAGAACAGAATACGAATGATAAGAGGATGATAGGGTGCCTCCCTGCGGATATATATCCCGCCTATCTGTTTTATTACTTTGAATATTATATATAACATTTCTCACTACAAGAATCAAAAAGTATCAACTAGTTTCTATCAACCAGTAATATTTTTTAACTGTATGAAGGACCTCATATCGTACAGACACAAAACTAAATAAGTAAATACATTCATGAAGTTTTACTCCCGGGCAGTCATCAGTCTTTGCATTGGAATGCCACGGCTGTTTAAAAGCTAAAAATATATAATATTGCTGAAGAGTTAAATTTACAGAAGAGTAAATAAAGTAAATAAGTAAGTAAGTAAATAAGTAAAAGTAAATAAGTAAAAAACGCACAAGTAATACATATTATCTGTATTAAAAAATCTGTAGTTCTGTCTGTACATGTACTTTTATTCCAAATTTCACGATAGACGTACTATATAAAAGAACACTGAAGACGAATATGCCATAATTTTCTTTTATCTGACTGTCTGTTTGTATGTCCAGAATTAACTCAAAAACGGCTTGACCGATTCTTATGAAATGTTGTACACGGAAAGCTTATATTATTGGACAATTGACAGGCTATCTATGTATGTGAAATTTGATAATTATTTTAAAAATCATTAAAAAAAACATATGTATTTAAAAAAAAAATCTATTATTAATTCTTCACCAATTTTGATGAAATTTTGTAAACATAGTATAAGTCATTCTATAATTGATGGGCTATAACAATTCTCAAAATAATACTTTTAGAAAAAGTAAAAAAAAATATTCTGAACAAACTTAAATTAAAATTTTAGACGGGAAGTACATAATATTGTCACTTCTCAATTAATACATTATAAGAATTGTCAATAATATGAGTAAAAATTAAATTACGGGTTGAAAGTAGGTAATTACTGCGTAACTAACGCGTGCGGAGCCGAGGGTTATTATTTTATATAATTTAAACATAGTACCTACCTACTCAATACCAATTATAGTTGTTACTTAATCTTCATTAAGTATAGGTATCTATCATCAGTAAGAATGTCTTCAAATTTTGCTGAACATCTGATTTAAGGCCGATTATTCTATCAGTAAAGGAAAAACATCGCGATTAAACCATAGCATGGTGGTAAGGTTTCTTCTAATAACCACCTAGTTAACTACTATCCTCAAGTTGAAAATCTGGGTATGTTTTATTTTTTATTAGTCCCCTTGTTCCCCCTCAGACTAATACAGACATGTATTTCTATTCACTTTTATTTTCTCATGCCTCATAATATCCGAGTTTACGAGCTTATTCTAATAAATTGTTTTAATGATAGTCTTAATTCTATTTTTTACACTTTCCAGTAGTGGTACATTAATTGCATTTTCTTAATCTATTTTACAGTTCTTTTTTCCTGCTTCGTTCTTAATCTACAAGCTCATCACATTTGTAAATTAGGTACATATTTTTATTCCTGTCTTCACCTTCTTATTTATGGTCTGATATTATTAGTATCTGCACTTGAGAGCCAGTCTTCCTACTGGGCTTAGTGTATTCGTCACTTGACATCAAATTAGACTGTGGCCAAGCCTATAAAAATTAAAAAAAAGTCGATTGCTTGCCAGACAAGTAAGTTCATCGAATCGTGCATCATCATAAAAAATAAAATGCTTAGGTTAAAAGCAATGAGTGTCGCGTAATCCAATGATTGCGTTGAGTGGTTGATGTCATGGGTATATTCATGGTATTCAAATCATTGCATGTATACTTTAATGGAGAGATATATGAGAAATGTGACAAGGTCGTCATGTTTACATTGAAGATGATTTAGACAGGATGTCAGTGTGTCAGATCAACCACGTTATGTATTTAGAATTAGATACAATATTACTATTAGAATTACTTTGTTTTAAAGACTTTAAAGAGGTAGGGCACAGACAACGACGTCACGCGTTATACTCTCACTAAACGCAATTTGAAAACGTCATAAATACTGTTATCAGCATGTTGTAAGAAAAGGGATAAGAAATCACAGTGTAAGGCGGAAACTCTGTTGTCAAAAAACGGATAAAAGTTTCATGTCGTTCACGCCGCGGTATCAAGTTGAAAGTGAACTGAGGGCAATTCCCGCTCATTTACGATGGCATATAAAGAGCGACAATGCCGTATCTACTTATAAAATATCATTGGGTACAGATAATTTTTTTGGAAATTTCTCTGTAGGTACTTGGGGCAGAATACTTCCTGCTTACCATAGAATTATGAACTCGGCGTGTTAGAGTACTGCTTACTAATAATCACAACCAAATAAACTTGTGTTATGTTCCTGCGGGGATTACGGTTTCCACAGCTCCTTGGGGTAAGGGGGTCCAAGGTCGGCAATGCGCTAGAGATACCTATGGCGGGTTGTATGTTTGTCAACTTAGTTAAGTATATATTAAAAGTACTTATTAACTAGTTTACATTATTTAGGTATGTATTTTATAATCAAAACGCGAAAACTTTTTCCTACCTACTTTAATAAAATAAATTTGTGGTTGGTATGGAATTGGTAGTGTTTGGTAAATAGGTCTGGTATGGGTATATCGGATGTGCAGTGGTGACCTCATTATGGACTATATATGTATGCCGCGGTAGGTATATGTAGAGGCGAATTAAGCCAACTTAGCCAGCGCAGGGCCTATAGCAAACGTTACCAGGAGTACCTACCTACCTACCTGTATTATATTTATTTAATAAAATTCTTTAGTCTTACTGAGGGAGAATACACAGCTGAAACCGGTGTGTACTGCATGAAATTTTTTACAATAATCGTTTATAAGTATAACATTAGGTGAGTACTAAATAGAGATTTTTGAAAACTCGTCCTCTGAGGTGGGTTCCTGAGATAGTATTGTTGATAGGATATCCTTTTGAGAGCGCAGCTAAGTAATGAAAAAAATAATACAATTTTTACAAAGAAAGTTTTATCGGTTTAATATGAGTAAAAATAAACAAAATTATATTTTAATGGTAGCCACTAGCCAGGGTTATTCCAAAAGTTGTCTGCTCTAAGCGCAGAGCTCCCAGAAACGAGGTCCCGTTACATTTGCTACTTCCGCTAAGCATTTTTAAATCCGGTACTAGGTCTATGTTCCACATTACCTACAAAAAAGGTTACAAAATAAATTTGCAGTATGAAATGTTCTTAAACAAGCTTTTTAAAGCGTTTACACAACCATTACCTACCAGAACATATCAATTTAAATTGAATATTAACCAATCGAGAACCAAAACTGATTCCAGAGGTCGTATAGGAAAGAGCAAGGTCAAATAATTTGACTCAATTGACGCTGTGAAGCATTTTTGGTAGTGATTTCCTTATTACGGGCTCTCATAAATAACCAGCAGTAGTCAAAGCAATTGAGGATATAATACTAGATACAATGACACTAGGAATATATAGGTAGGTACTTAAAATGTTATCTACTTTGTTTTTGGGGATAATTATCCCAATTGTGAATACCTACATACCTACCTATACTTAGGCAACGTATCATCATAATATTATGTATCAAATAAAAGGATATTTATAATGTTAATTTCTCGGCGTTTGAAATCGCCATCTTATCGTAGATTAGCGTCATGTCTTCTTTAGGAATTGTTACCCAGCAGTTTGATATTTACCTGCAGTCGTAACTTTTATTTATTTTAATAGCTGGTACCCGCTACTTCATCTGCGTATTACTGCATATACACAGACTGATCTCAGAACACGACAAACCAAAAGAAAATCATAGATGGGGGTTTGTCATTGTGTGTATTGTATTTTAATTACATGTCAATATGAATCCAATACATTAACTGTCCAAATAAAACTTCAAAAATTTTTTAAAGTTACCCTTATTGTACCGGCTTGCGAAAAGGGTTTTTTTTTTTAAACGTGAATCCCCTTTTATTTCTTACGAAAAGCATAAATATGAATTTCTCCTCCTTAATTTGAGACAATATGGGTTCTTCGTGAGAACTTTCATCCTCTATTTCATTCCGTCATTCCTTTCATAAAGTTTACATAAGGTGGTCTACGCCTTTCTCCATGGTCCAATTTATCTCTTTACCTACATTCATTACAATTGCTATGAAATTTGTCAAAAAGTCAAAAGGTTGCGTGTTCATATCAAGTCGGGGTCACCACATGTATCCCACATAGGTTGAGGTTTAGGCTTAGGTTAGGTGTAGGTTTTGCTTACGTAAACAATACAATAATCGTTCAAAAACTAAAAAAGGTTAGACTTTTGATTAAATGGCGCTGTATTAAATTATGTGATGGGACGGGGTAGGGTGAGGGGCGAGGGGGAAAAGTAGGGAAAGAAATAGTTTTTGAGTAAATATTTTTTTCCAATTTTATTGTTATGTCTATCTAAGAGTTGTGTATGAATTGTCAACGAATAATTATATGTTTTTAGCACTCGCCGACAGCTTCAACCGCCCGCTCGCTTCGTTTTGTCGGCTAATGCCTTATGATCACAGTTCAAACAATCTAACCAATTTTACCACAACGGAATAATTTTAGGTTTAGGCTTAGGCTGAGATATGAATTGATAACTGTGGTCAAACTATAACATTAACCAGAACAAAATGTATACTTGTTTATCCAAGTTATAGATTATCTGTGTGGTAAATTGCATTCAAATCCGTTCAGCTGTTTTGCGTAATTGAGTAACAAAAATACAATTTTTTTCATTTATTATATTTGTAGGATAACGCTGGTTAACCTATGACTTTTACCGGTGTAAAGAGTACCCTATGTTTTATTCTAGATCATAAACTAGGTCTAGTAAATTTCATTCAAATCCGTTCAGCTGTTTTTTCGTGATTGAGTAACAAACATCGAAACATACACACTTTCACATTTATTATATTAGTAAGATACCGACTAGCATCACAGAGGTTTTAGCAATTTAACGATGGTCGGCAGCTGTCTGCCGGCAGGCCTGCTAGTTTCATACGTGCAAGATATACCTACACGATCACAAAGCAAGAAGAACCAGAGAGTCATTGTGACCAGTTTATCAATACACGCGGTCGCACTGACTTTTTCATCATAGACTAATTATTATTTTGTTTGACGTAATTGCAATATGAATACATATAATCAATGGATATTGTTGGGAGTCACTTTTCAATCAATGTCAATGTTTAGAGAGGTGTAAGTTCGATGGTAGGTACAGGTCAGTTAGGGAAGCAGTATCTATTCATTAATTTAATAATTTGTAACATATATTACAATGATATTATAAGTAATGCTTTTTTATTATCATTGATATATTATATATAAATTTTGTCTCTCTGCACTCCTTCTTCACATCAACTTCAACCACGCTAAATCTCAAACAAGGTGTCCGAAGTTTTCTGTTTACGTATTTATATAGATGTGCGTGAATGTCGAGACCTAGTCAGGGTGTAAATCTCTACCACTCCATTTGATTACTCTATAAACCGGTTAATTCCGGTAATAAACAGCCCAATATGGCGGGTGTTTCTAAAAATCCGAATAAATAAATCTTTATCCAATTTAGGCTCTCTAAGAAGGCATTTTAAAACGTTAAAATACTATTAAAAGAATAAAATACTAGTTATAGAAATGAATACATTAGAATACTACCGAAAACAAACTCAATCAGGCTTATCTCTTTGTTTTACTTTGTAAATAATGTTTACATTTAATAATCTTATTATTTTAATAGATGTACCTATAGAGCTAGCTCACTGTCATTCACCTAATGATCTAGGCACCTTTGACAGTAAAACTGCTTGACATGGTCTTTGAACTTTGTCCGGCAAATCGATATACTACCTACCGAAGAACATTATGTATTACCTACCTAAAAACTTTTATGGGTCTTACCGGATCTAAAACATTGGGATGACCAATTTGTGTTTATTTCTAGTAAGTATTAAAACTATGCCGGTGGTTTACGACTCCTTTTATGGACCTTATGTATGGTGGTAGCGATCTAATCGTAGGCAATTATCGTATTCTACTACCCAGTTTTAGTTCCAGCTGTCGCTGAAAGCAAAATTATCTAAGCGATTAATTGTTTTACTACATAAATTCAAAATATCTGACAACAGTTCGCCAATATTTACTAAAAAAACATAATTATAATTGTTTTAACTAATTAGTTTTTGTACGTAGTAAACAAGTTGATTGTTTATAAAGAAACGCTGCGTATTGCATGTCGACATATAAAAAATTAAACAAAAAAATAATTAATTAATCATATTTATTTAATTTAAAAGGGAATCTTCCATTTCGAGGGTACATCGATATGATAAAAGTTACATTCCAGCTTGTTGATGCAGCTCTTGCCGTAACGGCACGGCTTCGGATGGTAGAAGTGGCAGGCGGGGTTCACGCAGCTCGGATAATATTTACACATCCCTGGAATGCCTACAGTCGATATGGACTTGTAGTTCGCTGCCGGTACAACGTGCGAAGCTGTGAATTGAAGATTCACAAATTAATAAAAATAATCATAGTCAAACAATAATAAATAACAACATTGTTATTTGAATTAAATTCACCGGGTTTATGGGTTTTTACTTTAGTGAAATTAAATAAATGTACATTTTATTTTATTTTTTTATTTTTTTTGGTTCACCAACATAACATAGCATTATCGTTGTAAACAAACACTATTCATAATGTAAAACTAAAATGTTGTTATAGTTAATGACGAACACGACGTGCTCAGACAATAAACTTAAATAATAAATTTAACTATACAAATATAAAATAATGAACGTTAAACATAAAGAATTAATATAATTTTTTATTTTTTTATAAAGGTAAAGAAAGACAGCTCCAACGACCTTGAATTTAGTTAGCTACACTCGACTGTAGCCTAGGGCTGGCAACTACAATATTCTATGAAATTTTCCGTTTAGAAATGTCAATAAAAATTATAAATTGGTTACTGAAAAACGTTAAAAAAATTTCTAAAAAAGGGGATTCGCATTGGTTTTTTTAATTTTCAATTTCGATAAGATCGATAATTAATTGTGACTTCAGAACCACTGTGTTAAGTATGCAAACACTTCACGACTGGCGTTCGACAGACTTCATCCAAGATCCTCGCATGGATACGTTTAACCGTGCGTGCGCCGTTATCGCTAATTGTATAGAGCTGGCTTTCTGTGTCTATTTATTTTGTATCAAGTCCTAGTGGAAACCGATGTACCTGACTGTATTTGTGTATCTACATATAAGCATCAGTAATTTAGTCATTTTGTCGAGCTAATGTTTTATCTCTCTTTATTTTAGGTTTAGTCGCTTAGATGTATGCATTACACAATAAATTTAAATACAACTTAAGGTCGTATGAACCAGACACATTGGATAAGTTAGAAGAAACCAATGTAAAACATAAGCATAATATACCTTAAACCAGTTACACAACAAAAAAATAAGTTTACTACGTAGACCTGAAATATATTAAAATACTATATAGGTAATTTTACGATACGGTTGGCAACCCCAGTACCAAGAAAAAATACGCGAGTTTTTGCTCGGCTCTTGATCTGTCACGTGGTAGTTTTTATTTGTGTTTAATTATCTTATGTTTTGTAACATTGGTGGCATTTTGGGTAATATAGTTTGGTTATTGGATGCACAAGTGATGTTAGAAATAATAACAGGGAACATAAACATTGAGTCACCACAAATTACCTGAAAGTCCTAGCAAGAGTGCCAACAATTTAGCTAGAGCTTTATTTGAACTTTGAAGAGTAGAAAAATATTAGGTCTTTAAAAATTAAACGATTTTTTTTCATGTATTTTTTATTTGTATTAATCGAAGTAATCACCCATGCAATCAATGCATCTTTGCCACCGCAGTGGCCGTTTAAGAAGGGCTCTTAAAGAAATCAGCTGGACGGGAGGCAACAAATTCTTCAAAGGCATTTTGTACTGCCTCTCGGGTATTGAACTTTTGTCCCGCCAAGGAGTTATCCAAATTCTGGAAAAAGTAGTAATCTGTAGGCACAAGGACTGGTGAGTAGGGCGGATGACGGAGAACTTCCAACCCCAGTTCTTGCAACTTGGAGACCGTCTGCTGTGCAGTATGAGGTCGCGCGTTGTCGTGCAGGAGCAGCGGAGACGAGCGATTGACCAATGCTGGTTGGAGATGTGCCAACTTCTCCATTATTGTGTTCAGTTCTTCACAGTACACATCTGCAGTAATGTTCACCCCGTTTGGTAAGAAGCTGTGATGAATCACACCGGCGCTAGACCACCAAACAGTGACCTTCATATTTCTAGGGGTAAGTTTTCGTTTGGGGCATTGTTTAGGTGCTGAACCAGGATCCAACCAACTTGCTGAGTGCTTGCGTTTATCAAACAGAATCCATTTTTCATCACAGGTAACAATGCGGTTCAAAATTCCTTCATTTGTGTGTCTGTTGAGCAGTGCAAGGCACGTCTCGACGCGTACTTCGCTCATTGAGTTCGTAGGCCACCCGTTTGTCAAGCCTTTTACCTTGCCAATTTGTCGCAAATGGACCAATATTGTTTTGACGCTAACGTCGAAAGCTGCTGCTAATTCAGCCGTAGATTGTGTATCATCAGCTTCCACAATCGCCTTTAATTCGTCATTGTCGACCAAAGTCATCGGACGACCGCGAGGTTCATTTTTCAGGTCGAAATTCCCAGAATGGAAGCGAGCAAACCAATAACAGGTGGTGCGTTGGTTTGTAGTGTTAGCTCCGTAAATGTCGTTGATGTTGCGTGCCGCTTGTGCCGCGTTGCTGCCACGACGGTACTCATATTCCATAATTACTCGAATTTTTAACGTATCCATAATGACAAAAAAGATTGAAATGCGATGAAAATGTAACACTAATCAATAAACAAATGACTACTTTTGGAAAAAGAATTCCATGTTTTTAAAATAAAATTAATTTGAAATTAGAATTCTTGGCCAAACAAAAGTTATTTTGATTTGAAATGGCTAGTACTGCAGAACGGCAATTTTAGGTAAAGACCTATTATTATATCCACGTGACTGCAGAATTGTGTATAACAAGAAGAAAAGTAACATCTTTGTGAGTCATGTAGCGATTTTTATTCATAAATTTGATTTATTTGCTTCTACATTATGTAATATTAAAGACGTTTTTAGGTGATATTTTTTGGCTATCGTATAAAAGTAAAGTTGATTTAAAAATAAAATTAAAGCAACCATTTTATCATACAACCTCCCTAAACATTTCTAACAAGGAAGTTACCATTTTGTTAGAGCGATATTTAAACATTAGAAAAATAGTACGAATTTAGATCTAAAGGTACAGTGATCCAGTCGCCTTAAGAAATTAAAAAATAAATAGGATAGTCGTGTACTTTTTCACGTCATTTTCATCAACTGCGTTATTTGCCCCCATATTTTGTATAAAATAGTTTGGTTATTGTGCAAAGTGAAGTAGATTATAAATAACTAGAAACACGCATTTTGAGTTGGCACAAAACCTCCCTGGACAGTTTTAATGGGAGCCACCAATTTGTTGAAGCTATATGTATAGTTATGCTTAAAGCATGTGTATTCAGTGGCTTTAACAATTAAAAAGTAATCAAATGCAGCTTACCGATCATAGGGATGGGTGTCAGAAGCGTCGGGGGCGCGTTTGCAACCGCGGGCCCGTGCGAGTATACGCAATCCCGGCGGGTGCAGGCCGCTGCGAACTTGCACCGTGGGTGTAAGAACGCGCACGCGGACCCGTAGCGGCATAACGGGAAGGCGCGACACCAAGTCGGCTTTCGTTCCGCTTGCGACACTGTTTATCATATAATAATAAATTATTTTTATCTTTTTGGAGTGAATGCATATAGTTTGGCTTCCATAGTAGAAGGAATTTAAAAGAACTGATAGTAACAAAATCGGCAGATACAGTTTGGCGTTGCATTTAGATATCTATCATCTACATCCAAAATTTAATTATACCATTCAATAGTTAAAGAATCAAGGAATTCGTTACGTAGAATGTGACGCATCGCGCGATGAGGAGGAGCACGTACCACTATTTTGAGGTCGTTCCACTGCATCTCTTAGTTTCCATTTTGTCTAAATTATGACTCGAAGAAGTTACGACGCTCGTTTTAGTTTCAACCGATAGCTCTCGTCGACATTTATCAATTGTGTATACAAAACGTTAGTGTGGAATAGTTATAGTGATATTACATGGTGTAAAAGTTAATAAATAGTAAAATGCCCTGTTTCAGTATGCAGTAAATTAAGAAATCTTAACACAATGTCGGCCTATACTCGGTAATAAAAACAATTCTAACCATATACAATTGGAAAGCGCTTCTCAACAGCGATACAATGATACTCAAAAACACCATTGATAGAGTGAACCGGTGCAGGGAAAATATAAAAATGAAAACGTCTGAGCGGATAGGTATTCACGTGAAATACAAGGCCGTGTTTTCGACGCAGCCATACCACGGTTTTAAAAATTACTTTATAGCTTTAGCATTTTGCACAGGCGTACGTGTCAGTACACGTAAGCCCCGCCCCAGTCATCATCGCTT
Organism: Saturnia japonica; assembly: GCA_033032175.1. Taxonomy (NCBI): domain Eukaryota; kingdom Metazoa; phylum Arthropoda; class Insecta; order Lepidoptera; family Saturniidae; genus Saturnia; species Saturnia japonica. The sequence goes on from CM065317.1 coordinate 6,339,533, forward strand.
CATGCTTCTTAAAACTTAACATATGGTAAAGTGTGTTAAAATTATTACGTTTTAACTTAAGCGTTTTGAAATTAGCCGCTAAACGTCCAACAAACCGACCAGTAGGTCGACGGTTACTGTCGGTCTCTTTTTCAGCGGTCGCCACTGTTCTTATATTGATATACCGTCAATTCCGGTATTGTAATTTTACTATGCAATTACTAAAAATAAAAATATATTTAATTCTAAAATACAAGTGTAATAACTTCATTTCCTTATAATTCACTAGCTTTGCCCCACGGTTTCACTAGTGTTAATTTTATACGACAAACCTCGCCAGTGCACCATTGTAGGCAATGTGTAGGAAATAGGCAATACTTTGTGTAAAACTATCGACATTTTTATGAGTAATAAATTAGTTTTTCAAATTATTATATAACCTATGTTACTCGCTGATACTGTAGCTTTATATTAGTGAAAGAATTTTTTAAGTCAGTCAAGTAGTTTTTGAGTATATCCATTACAAACAAGAAATCAAATCTTTCCTCTTTAAAATATAGATATAGATTATATCACACATAGGTACTAACAAACACAACACGCAAGCAGACACATATCTATATATAGTATAAATAAAGTAAAAACTTTAATCGTGAAGGCAACATGTAGATAAAAATACTTGTTAAAGGGACAGACATCTCATAGCATACTGTAGAATATTACGAAAGGATGGATTATTATTGATATGATTCCTTTCTGTTGCAGTAGGTAATGCACTGGGTAGTAAATACTCACGTGGAGGTACAGAATCGTATTTATGAGTATTCGAGACCGTAGTAATAGTCACGTGACTGTCGCTACTCACACTCTCCGTTCTCACTCTTTCCGGTTCTTTCTCCTTTTTAGATATATCAAAGACAATTGGAGACGCTTTTCTCTTTCTAACAGGCGGAGTTGTATTTTCTTCCACCTTCACAATAACTTCAGGAGGTTCATAAGTTTTTATTTCGTCTACTTCTTTTTTTATTATAACTTCAGTGCAACTCTCATCACTGGTATTGCTTGAAGTCTTTTCTACTGTGTTATTTGTATTCAATGTGGTATCGTTGGTTTTTTCTGGTACTTCCTCTTTGGTAGGTAATTTATCTTTAGCTTGCTCTAGTTGGCTTGGTTCATCCTCTGTATTAAGAATGCCCTCATTGAGAAGTTTCTTTGCTAAGAAAGCGTTTGGATGATAGCCATCCATTGTAACAATGAATTGGGTACTCTTGTCTTTATCCACTGTAGGATTGTGTATATTTCTAAAAAAAACATTATACGTAACTTTAAAACTTTATAATTGAAATAAACATAATATATAGTATTATATAAATTTGTATATCACCAGAAATGTGAAAAGAAATTTATCATAAAAAGAGACATATTTTTTCTAGTGTTTAATTTATTTCAAAATATTTGCTAGTCTCTTTTGTGAACTGTGATATGTTCATGAACTATAAAATTCTTAAATTAAAAAAAACCTCTTAATACTAATATATCTGAAATTGTAATTGAATATTTTATTCTATACCCTCAACTGAAATTTCGAGACTAATCAAGAAAAAAAAAGTGTATTTTTTAGACACGCCCTAAAATAGATAATAGCCACTGTCCTGAATGACATTCTTCATTTTTTATTCAATTGTATTATTGTATCGATATTTCACCGACGGCAAATCAGAGCGAGCACGTTCGCCTCAAACTTAACCACAAAGAGGTTCAGCTCTTCCTGATAATGTTAGACATTATCTTTCTAAGTAAATACTTTAAGTACATTTATTTTAGGCCTTATATTATGGTCCTTCGATCCACATGATTGGCATACAATGTTCATTTACATCGTTACTTTTGACATTCATAATAATCTAGTATATCTATAGTTTCTAGATTTAACTTTCCTGTATTGCGAATTAGTTACTAATAAGAGGAAGGAATAAAGATATAATTACCAAAAATATAAAACTTACATAGTTTCGATAATAAGAGTGTCATTTTTCTTACTAGCTTTTCTCCCTTCATTCCTTCTTGATGGTATATATTCATTATTTTTTATTTTCTTTGTTATCGACGTAGGAACATATTCTTCTTTTGTTGTTCTAATTGGTTCCCTAAAATAATTGATAATAAAAGTATAAAACAATATTGTCCAACATTTTTTACATTTTTCGACACGGAAAAAAAGAGGTTGATTATCCTTTAAGTTTGAATTTCCGTAGCATATTTTTGGATTGAACCAAAATTTTATAATAGATTGTCAATTTTACAGTCTAATGTTTATATTTGTATCACAAATAATAAGTAACATTTTGTAATTGTTTATCTAAGTACAATTAAGAATTTTGATACATTTACTAAAGTCTAGGCACTCTAGGCTATATCATAGCATTTGTAAGACTACAAGTATATCAAAGTATCGTATTTCAACACACTTGAAACTCGTGTCGTCATCACTGTCCATTTCTCCCAAGCTAATGGCGTCGTCTCCATGTCTGTCAGCATCATTTTCATCTGCTTGACTGGTGTTACTTCCTGGCACTTGTATGACAATCTTTTTTGCTTCTACAGAACGACGCATGGGCAGGACTAGAGCGCGTTTTACATTACTTTCATGATCTATTTTTGGTGGTATCTATAATTAAAAAAAAAACGTAATTATATTCAAAGATGCTATAGACTTCAAATGATCTTTGCATGCGGCCCTGTGTGCGTGAGTTAGTTAGTAAACATAACAGTTTTTATTTGTATGACAGCGACGCGCAGGCCCAGTCAACTTCCATAGAACAAAATGAAACTATCGGGGTTTTGAAAGAGCGAGTGAGACTATATCTATGAGAATAATCTTTTTTTTTATCTGGTGTATTGTGAGTACACCTTAAGTATATTCTTTATGCATTTTTAGTCTTTTTGACGCACATAGTAAAAAATTTATATTCACAAGGGAATAAATCTAATTGTGAGAGATCTGGACTTCTGCAAGAAATACAAAATAGTTGTTTACTAATTAGTGACGTCATAATCCAAAATAGCATGGCGGGTAGCATTTTCGCGCGAAAATTTGTGTCATACAATTGAAATAAAAAATTTACTGGCTTATTACAAAAGAATCAAATTAAGGCACATTTCGGAAAACGGTGTTTTCCACCTTATTCTGTTCCTATAGGTTTTTTTTAAATAAAGCATTTTCTGCAGACTATATGTCCGCACATTTTGATATGTACAAAATTTTATAGATAAAAGTTTAAAATTGCTTTAACAATATACAATAAAGTGTACATGCAGCATAACACAGATTTATAAATTAAAATGCGCGTAAGTTGTTTTTTATTCATATTATTTTTTGATATCAATGTGTATTACTGTTATTATTAGCATTGTAATATTTTTTCCCCCCTACAGGTTACGTACTCACGTTTAGCAAACTTTTGTGTGCATCGGCCATAGCCTTCATTAAAAGACTAGATCCTGTGGTCTGTACGCGAGGTCTTGGACGTACTCGCACTACACTAGCGCATGATGACCGCGAACTTCTATTTTCTAATACTGATACCCTGTAACAAATAAACTCCAGTAAAGAATACGCATATTTCTGGACCTGACTCTAATAAGTTAAAGTATGATTTATAAAACTGATTAAAAAAATATATAATAATAATGAAAGAAATTAACACAATTCACAATGTAGAACATGAGAACAGTAAAAATCAAGTTAAAGGTTGAGCAAAGGTTGTCGATAGGTAACTTATTAATGTGAATGAAAGAGTTCAAACAAAACAAAAATAGAAAAACTTTAATACCAGATAATTAATTCTATCAAAAGTAATAAATCCAATAGAATTAACAGATCAAAATACTAAGGCGATACTTCCACGAGCAAGTGTCATGTAACTTCATTTTATAACAACTCTATGAACGTGTCTCCAAACGGCGTTACTAACGCGGCGATGCGACAAGTGACATTGGCGAGGAATACACCAACGAATCGCTGCGAGCCTGCTCCGAGACGCGATCTAATCGTAGGACGCTCGCGGTGATATGTACGCGTTACGTAACATTGTTTTTTTTTTTTAATTTAAATTAAAAAATTGGCAATTATAATTTCCCAGGATCGCAACCCTTTTCGTTTGTTTTACGAGGAATCTCACGACTTGGCTGTAGTCAATGTTGTTAAAGTGAGTTCGTACTATAATGTCCTCAAAACAGGGAGATTTCCATCATCAGCCGTTCTAGACCTATAAAAGCTCTCATGCTGACTTGGATGTTACGTAAGGTTTAAGGAGTTGGAGGGAAGGTTCAAGAAAATGTTACGGTATTTTACATGGGGGAGAGGGAGGCACAAAAATCTTTAAAAATTGCGCTACGTAATACTTGAACGCCCCCTTATACTGAATGATCCTATAACGAGACAAACAAAAAAAAAGTCACAGTGACGAGTTTATCACCATGTGCATGGTGGTTGCGACCCAGATCCTTAACCACTTCACTTGATTACTGGATACATATTACATATAAACACCCGTTGATACCGAAACGCGACATGCCCATGCGTTACTATGGCGGGTGTTAATTGTCCTCTTATACCACCCAAAAAAGTAATATTTCCCCATTAACATTTACCTGGAATTAAGTTTCTTAGAAACAAATTCCGTTTTGTTAGAAACTTTATCATCGGATGTTGAATTCTTTTTCTCACGTGGAACACCGAGACGACTCTTGATTGATATTGATTGAGGCTGGATTGTCGGCGTCCTGTCCGGAGTAAACCTGGAAGTACTATATTATTATCACTGAGGTATACAAGCCTCACACATTTTCATTAGATGACAGATATCTGTAGCGATAGATTTTTAATTAACTTCAAAAAAGGAAGATGTTTTTAATTCGATTTAAAAAAAAATGAATATCCAGTAATAACTTCTTTGTTTATGAACCGATTTAGATGATTCTTGTTTCGTTGGAAAGGGAACCAACGAAATTAAAAATTTCGACCTCAAGGGTGGTCACTTTTCATTTCCAAGCCCGGTGAAGCTGTAAAAGTTGTCTGAAAGCTCGAGTTTTCTTGGGGCCTTAAAGATGATTTTGTAGTCAAATTAAAAAAAATACTTTAGCATAGGACCTTTGACTTCGAAGATACACCAGGAAACTCCTCAAACCCATTAAAATTGGTTTTCTTTTTTGTTAAAAATTGTTATACTTAGTAGAGTTGGGAATGCAACAAAACACTTCACAAAAAAAAATGTTTTTTATTTGAATCTCAGACGTCATACTTAAAAATATTATATAGCTTCTGTCACTCCCACAATTAAAATTATTCTAACGATACCCCGTATGCTAAAATCCATCAAGCCGTTTAGGCTACAGAGTTTGTCAAAGAAATAGACATAAATACCTACATATTCTCGAAAAACATTACCTTCCTTTTTCTGAGCCGGGTAAAAAGTTAAATAATGTTAAATATTACTTATGCTTGAAAGCAATTGACAGCTGTTACTTTCACAAATACATTCAGGCAAGCTGAAGCTGTAAAGATAAATTTTGCTACAAGTGGATATATCAGCTGTCAATCGGATCGAGAGGGAAGTAGCAAAACAGTACCAAATCAATTATTTTTTCTTCTACGTTTTATTTAATTGCAAGTGTGTTTATCCTCAATTCTGCCAGCGTCACGTGAATAGAATATTTTTCGGATTATTCTTCTAACTTTCAAATACAGCTCTAACAAGATGGCGGCTCTCTTATTATAATAGTCCAGGGAGTATTTATTTGTAGTAAATTAAAATGCATGTTCCTAGTTATTATTTATAGTTCAATTCCCTTGTGCACAATAACTATACTACGTCACGTAAAATGCCATCAAATTTATGTAATATAGATTTATGAATTAAAATAAAAACATGAAAGATCAAAAACCAGCCAAAAACTCCAAAAAAATTATTTATGATGGACTTTTCGTAAAATGACGTCCTCATGTAACATAAACTATGAAATGAAAACATGAGTTAATAATTATATACCTATATGAGTTATCTGTCACCTTATGAATATGAGGACAATAATAAAAAAATTAAGAAAACCAAATATGTTGAATAAATACTTTTTTCTTACTACCTCAAATGATTTTGTAATTTAACAACCTTTCGGGACTTTTTGTCCTTTTATCTGTGTTTCCACTGTCTTTGCCTTGGGCAGCCATACTGTGTTCTTCAAGTCTCTCCCTCAAGGGTCTTTTTGGCAGATTAAGTTCTATTTGTGGCAAAGTTTCAGTAGGTTCTTGGATATTTATATCGGGAGTGTTAACTGGGGTAATAGGACGCACAGAAGGGACAATAGGTGATTTTGGAATTATTGGAGGAGTTGCTGGTGGAGGTTGAGATATTTCCTGAAATGTATTTAAATCGTCATTAGAGATGAACTATTAACATATTTTGACAAACAAAATATTTATAAAAGCTGTAGATGTGGACACAGATCAGCTTCAGATAAATAGCCATTTTTATAATATGATGTATGGTTTCGGTAATTCATTAATTTTATCCTAGTACTTTCACAGCAGCTAGTTTTCTATTAATTGATCTAAAGATATAACATTTTTTGTAATTTTTTTATACAACAAATAACATAATTGTGTTTCAGCTTCAACATGTGACTGGGAGTTTACTCTATAAGAACGATTATCTTTATAATAAATATAGAATTATAATAATATTGTAAATAAGAATAATAAAATAACCGCAATTCATTATCACATGTTACTCGTTGTTCCCCATCTAATTTACATACCATGGGCTATATATATGAAAATCAATATTCTTAAGAAGTAAAGTACATAATATATTAACTATATATAAAATTACCTATAAGTATACATAATATTAAGTATAACAGCCTACTTTGTATTGCTTTGCGCGATGTTGAAATAATATAACAAGGAGATCAATTTGAGGAGGTTCCGTATTTGATACTCTGTATCGAAATTAAATGACATTCATTAAAAAAAATTGGTTGCCTGTAAAGTCGGTATACGGGCGAAAGTTTTACGTGACAACGACTTTATGTCTGTCTCTCTCGCTCTTAGGCGGGCTAACCATGCCCGAGTGGAAGGGACGCGTGCCTCTCACTCGCTCTCATTGTGAGCGCATAACGTGAGCGGAGCGTAACGCAGTTTCTTGAAGTGTCACCCGGCAAACCAATTTATAAGACGTTGTTACGTCAAAAACTTAAATTTTGCCATATACTAATAAATATATTTTAATAAGTACTATTACAAATGATATTAGAATTGAGGCCATGAGAACCCGGTTGGCCTATCAGCTTTTTCGATAAGTTGATCTATTAACATTTTCATATTCTAAAAATGCGCTTTTATAAAACCACAAAGGCCTCTAAAGTCATTTAGTTATCGAAAAAAGTAGATAGGCCTAAGTGGATAGTAGATAGGTATATCTATACAAATGCCTACCTGAAAAACGTCTTCAGCAAAATCATTCATCAATTCATCAGCTTCAGTTCTTATATTCAAAAAGTCTTCATCCTCATCTGACATTGAGTCCAATTGCCGAGTTAATTTTTGTTTTAAGCCTTGGATCTTTGCTTCTATATAATTCATTTCTTTAATTTGTTCCTCTCTTATTTCGAGTGAAGAGGCACTAGCGTTTTCTAAATTTTCTATTTTATTTTTGTTATCTTCAACAGATATAAGTTCAGATTGTGATGGTATTGTTGCAGGATCTATAATAGGATGTATTGGTCTCTTAACTTCTGTTAACACTGGTTTTTTTTCAACTATTTTTGGGAGTTCTTTTGTTTCGTCTAAAGTGAATCCATGCCTTTTTAGAATCTGACCAGCAAAAACATCAGTTATTGAAGGTTCAGATTCCTTTTCCATGTTCATTAGCAAAGGTGGTACATTGGGATGAATCATTTCATGATGTCTACTTTTCTTCTTGCTTTTGTGTACTTTTCTTTCCTCCTTTTTTCTGTGTTGTTTCTCTTTTTCCTTCTTTTTAGCCTTTTTAACATCACTTTTTTTAGATTTCTTCTCTTTTAGCTTGTGATCTTTTAATAGCAAGATTTCTTTACCTGTTTCTGTTTCTGGCAGTTCTGAAATGATATGTTATTGGTACAATAATAAATGCATTATATTTAAATATTTTAAGATTGGATAAAATTTATTAATGCTATAAAGTGAACTTTAACTTGTTTCTAACATCTATACAATTAATAAAATTGAAGTGTCTGTTTGTAATGTCAAAATAACAGTTTTTACTAAATGCATATGAAAGTATATACGATACCTATAACAAAAAGCTCATTTTTAAAATTATTGTCTGTCTGTTTGTTCCAGGTAATCTCCGAAGCGGTTGGACCAATATTGACGGGACTTTCACTGATAGGTAGCTGATGATATAGGGAGTAACTTAGGCTACTTTTATTTTATAAAATGAATTAGGATTCCGCACAAATAAAAAAAAACTGGTCATGGTGAATCAATTCGGGCGCTTAAATGGCTTATGCCGAGTAAACCATAAGAGATATATCAAATTTTTGTACTACATAATTATAGGCATTCAAAAGACCTACAAAAAAGTCCGGGAGAGTATACATATATCTTCTAAGGAACACCCACAATAAGCATTTTTGTCTTTAAACTAGCCGGGAGCGGGGGATCAAGATTCGTGCGGGCATTTTGTAGTCCACGTAAGCGAAGTCACGTGTACAGCTAGTTGAAAATATATGTTCAATAAACAAGATGAAAAATAAACCAATACAGTCAATTAATTTTTGATATCAAATTTAAAATTACGTTAAAACTTCTGCATGAACTTGTCTCACATATCTATACTAATATAATAAAGCGGAAAAGTTTGTTGGTTTATTTGTTTGTTAGTTTAAACACGGTAATCTATGAATCTACCACATTCGAAAATTCTTTTTGTATTTGATAGCCAGATTCACTAGGAACAGTATAAGCTATCTAACATTAGGCGACAACTCTCAGCTAGCCTTTTAAATATTTATTTTTGTTAAGTCTGAAGTAAAAGTGTTTCCGAACTGAATTATCTGCGCGCGCTGGCTTAATAGTTAATGATACGTAAATACCAATGTTCTACAAAAATACTGGTATTAGTATATCTAAAAAAAAAAAACCGCGATAACATATGCCTATTGTTCGAGAAGGTTCGCGAAATATGTGCTGGGCCCTTAATTCAGTCAATCGCGAATCAATCCCTCTCGAAACTATTGCTGCGATACACAGTAATTATTCTAATAAACAAAAGAGACTCACCTCGTCAGGAGCGGGCAGTGACCTTGACCTTGCCCCGTCGACATGGACTGCAGATTGTGAAGTATTTGTGTTTGTGGAGTGAACTGAATGTATGTATGTGTTAACACTACAATAATTTGTAAGAACTAAACTAAGGTTTTAGTTTCAGGTCTAGACCAATATTTAAATGGCATGGCCCCATACCTATAGTCATTACAATTGTTTTTAATAATTACCCAAATAATAATAACTCCTGTTTAGGCTAGAATTGTGCAAAGCGGCATCCTGTCCTTGAACGTGAATATTCTTGCCTTACTCTCCGTCCCCCTCCACCCACCACCCTGTGGTATGTACGACACTTCACTTCGTTGTGGGCATTGCGCGAGGCAACGAACGTCCGACCGACATCCGACATAAGTCATTCATTTATATTAATTAAAATACATTGATAATTACTTAAAGTGTTTAGAGAACTTGGTGTTGTGTACCAGTGGAGGAAGAGCGAGACAACAGGGAGCGCAGCCCAGGGTGAGTCCCATTTTTTCCGTCCTTTTCCAATGCTGCTTTGCACATGGTAGGTAGGTAAGTAAAAAATAATAATTTCATCAATAAAAAAGAACTAGCGTCTTCATAGTTGGTCCAAACGATCCGAATAATTAAATATTTAGTGTTATTTAGTCCACTTTAGGATAATAAAGTAAAATAAAATGCCTCCTACCGTGCAAGAACGCAATATCAAAAAATTGCAGATTAAAATATCGACTTTGTTTGTTCGAATACAAACTATCTTCGATTTAATTGTGCATGTAGGAAATGATGAGCAAAAAATAGAAAACTTTTTATCGGAGTGTTTTACTATAGACAAATTTCGTGAAGAGTTTCTGACCACGGTCGAACAATACAATGACCTTCAATTGTCATCAGTAGACAGTTCTGATCCTTCATATAGCACAGTTATTTCGTTCGATCAATTGTACACCAAAATTAAATATAAAGTGCATCAATTGACGTCACAAAATACTCAAAATGCGAGTCGTGACGTAAGGGTAAAATGCGAAAAATCTTCATTAAAATTGCCTCGATTAGAACTCTGCTCGTTTAATGGCGATAATGAGTCATGGCCTATCTTTTTTGAGACTTTTAAAGCAACCATTCATGAAAATACTGATCTCACAGACGGTGACAAAGTCCAGTAATTGATGGGTAGATTAAAAGGGAAAGCCCTAGGTATATGTCAAGGTATTTTACCTACGCCTGAAAATTACACCGTTATATGGAATGCGTCAATAAATAAATATAATGACAAAAGAATATTAGCCACTACCTACTTGGATAGGTTGATTAATTTAGCCGCGGTAAAAAATAATTCACCCAAGGAGGTAGAAGAATTTATTGACCAATTTTCGTCTCTATATCTCGCGTTAAAACAGCTAAATATCGACAGTTTAGAAGATTTCATTTTTATACACATTGCGTGTAAAAAGGTAGGCTTAGAGACTGTCAAAGCATTCGAATTAAAATACAGCGAACTCACTGAATTTCCGAAATGTTTAGACTTTATTAATTTCACACGAAGTCAGTCGCATATTTTACAGCGAGCACATAATGTGGCGAGCTCAAGTACAAGTATGAGAGTGGGCAGTATTCAGTCGCGTAAAAATAATATTATATCGTCGGTCGGACAAATGAATTCACGTTCTTCTAATAATAATGTGAAAACATTTATAAATATACAGGAGTCAAAGAACTGTGTTTGTTGTGGGCTTAATGACCATTTTCAATTATTAAAATGCAGTAAATTCTTGACAATGATTCCTAATGATCGTTTTAACTTTGTTAAAAATAATAAATTATGTGTGAATTGCTTAAATAGTACACACACTATTCAAAATTGTAAGGATTCCAGACGTTGCAACGAATGTAGAAAACCTCATAATAGCTTGCTGCATTTTCCTGTCCGTAAAAATACTTCGGGGGTCAACGTAAGCGGGCACTCTATTACGACAACGGCTGGCGCGCCTGAGTGCGGCCCTGCCGCATCCGTATCGCTTTGCGCGGTTGGCTCGTGCTCTGTGGCCACCGCGACAGATCGCTCGGTCGGCGCATCGTCCGTCTTGCTCGGCACTGCGCTGTGCAACGCGCTCGATGCAGATGGCAATATATTCGTCTTGCGCGCGTTAGTTGATAGTGCGTCTCAACGAGATTTAATAACTACGGAATGTTGTAAACGTTTGAAACTAAAAATATATGAGCCGCAAAATAAATATGTGTCAGGTGTAGGCGATGTCAGTAATCCTGTTGTAGGGACAACCTGCCTGACCATTCGTTCACGTATCGATGATTCGGTTAGGTATACAATTCAACCGGTGATCGTAAATCGCATCACCAACGAGTTACCTACCGCGAAAGTGGACGCTGCGCGCTTAGATTACTTGAATAATATTCCCTTAGCTGACAATAATTATTACACACCTGCAGGCATTGATCTTATAATCGGTAGTGACTTGTTCGCGCGCATCCTGCGTCCGAGAACAATATCTCGAGGCTCGAGCGAACCCGTGGCGATTGAGACCTTATTAGGCTACGTCATAGTAGGTCAAGCGAAGGTCATTGACCCTGTATGTGATAGTTTCCGCACTTATCTTACTATAAATGATGAGTCAATCGAACACTGCATGAATCGATGTTTTGAGCTGGAAGAGGTACCTAATGTACCTAATTATTTATCTAAAGACGAGCAAATATGTGAGAAATATTATAATGACACCACGCACCGCGACATGACTGGTCGATTTATTGTTTCACTACCATTAAAGGGAGACACCTCTGCGTTAGGAGATTCCATGCACTCGGCCGAGCGTAGGTACGTGTCTTTGGAGCGCAGATTATTAGCAAACTCTAAAGTAAAGGAATGTACCAAGCGAAAAATACTGTCCACTATTGCCCGGCTATGGGACATAATGGGTTTCGTGGCTCCAGTTACGCTATTGTCAAAATTAATTATTAAATCTTTATGGGAAAACAAAGTTGGATGGGATGAATGCCCTCCTGCTAATATAATATCTTTATGGAATAGAATTCATTCGGAATTGCACTTGTTGAAACAATTAAGATTACCGCGACACATCGGCGTCAATGATAATTGCATAATATCGGTAGTGGGTTTTGCTGATGCTTCTGAACGCGCTTACGGTGGAGTTGTATATTTACACGTTTATTTACCAAACGAAAATCGTTCGGTGATAAATTTAGTTTGCGCTAAGTCGAGGGTGGCGCCTTCAAAAACTGTTATCAGCCTCGCTAGAATGGAGCTCTGTGCCAACTTACTTCTTGCTAAATTAATACGCATAGTTATTACGACGTACTCTGGTCGCTGTCAACTAGCAAACATTCTTGCATTCACGGACAGTACTGTGGCTCTGGCCTGGATCCATTCATGTCCTACACGTTGGCAGACTTTTGTCGCTAATAGGGTCGTAAAAATTCATGATGATCTAGATCCTTGTCATTTTCATCACATTAATGGGAAAGATAATCCCGCAGACTGTGTGTCCAGAGGTCTTACTCCAGCTCAGCTGCTAGAACACCCACTTTGGTTTACTGGACCTCCATTTGCACACTTACCAATTGATGAATGGCCATTTCGACGGTTCGATCCCGCCAGTGTACACATAGAAATACCTGAAATAAAGGTGAATGTTCTGTCCACTATAAGCGTCACGCCTCCAACATTGCCGGTCTTTTGTGAACTTGCCGCTCGCGTTTCGTCGTGGCCTAAATTACTTCGAATAACGTTGTTTGTGCTCAGATTTATTAAGAAATTGTCGCGAAAGTTTGAAATTAGTCACTTAGATCGGGCTGAGGAAGCTGTTATTAAGGATCTACAAAAGTTGTACTTTAGTAATGAGATTAAAATTGCTCAAAATGGGGGAAAGTTACCGCCAGCTTTTCTAAAGCTCAATACCTTTTTAAAGGATGGATTATTAAGGGTAGGTGGTCGTCTGTCCAATGCGGAATTAAGCTATGACAGTCAGCATCCTATAGTATTACCTAATAGAGGTCACATTGTCGATTTAATTATAGACTATTACCACCGGAAATACCTACACACAGGTCCCCAATTGCTAATGTCGTTATTAAGACAAAAATTTTGGATACTGTCCGCGCGTAACTTTGTACGTAAGCGTATACGACAGTGCATTATTTGTTTCAAGGTCAACCCTAAAAATAAGGCACCTATAATGGCGGATTTACCAGCTTGTAGGGTTAATGAAGCGAAAGCATTCTGCCATACTGGTGTTGACTATGCAGGGCCGTTGTATATAGTACCGTACCATCGCAGAGGAGTGCGAAGTCAAAAGGCGTACTTATGCTTGTTCGTGTGTCTTGTCACTAAGGCAGTACACATCGAGCTCGCAACAGATTTAAGCACGGATTCCTTTCTAAACGCGCTCAGAAGATTCTTATCTCGCCGCGGTCCTGTCTCAGTTCTTTACTCAGATAATGGAACAAACTTTATAGGTGCAAAGACATATCTTAATTCCGTGTATCAATTACTAGAGTCGGAACAATACAAAGACAAATTTGCGAACGAGTTACGAGATAACCGCGTAGAGTGGAAATTTAACCCAGCTTCTGCCCCCCATTTTGGAGGTATATGGGAAGGTAATATTAGAAGCATTAAAAATCATCTAGCCAAAATCGTAGGTTCTCAATTATTAACTGGCGACGAAATGAATACTGTCCTCACTCAAATTGAGGCCATTTTAAATTCGCGCCCATTGCCAGTGCTAAGTAGCGATCCATCTGAACCGCTGGCATTGACTCCCGCTCATTTTTTGGTAATGACGCCTTTAAAGTCCTTACCTTCTGAGGATTTGAGCACTAAGAGGGTCACACTACTTCAACGGAAACGCATTATTGACCATTTGGTGCAGTCTTTTTGGAATCTTGCCGATACTATCAGGTCCAGTGCTGCCAGTGCCCGATAGCGAAAAGTAACGCATTCTCCTATTTATTCTAAAAACGCAATTTTATCTTTATTTATGTGTCAAATTAGTACTTAGCTGCATTTTTTTACATAGCTTGATATTGAACAACATTAACAGAACTATTAATGGCAAGTACTTTGTCTACACTCAGTACCTGTTTATTCACCTAATTTTATTTAATCTTCAGCTCAGTCAAACAAGATAAAAATTAACTATGGGAGACGAGGTTTAAAAACTACAAACAAACACATAGATGAACTAGCTGCTTGCAGTGACAATGCATTGTTTGTGTTTTTCTATGTAAACGTCACTTTTTTTTTCCATGGGAGCATAAGAGAGCGATCTGTATTCAATATTTTGAATTATAGTGACTTAACTATACGTATATATATATATATATATATATATACAGGGTATTAGTAGACCGCTCCAGAAAATGAAGACAGACGATAGTACTAATGACACCTTTGATGATGGGATGGAAAAAAAATTGATCCTGATTAAAAAAAAATCATGTTATTTTAACTTTTTATTAGCAGTATTTACGCTCCATCATGTTAGTACAACTTAATTAAACGAGAATTTTACAAAAAAATACAATACTTTACTAAAAAAAAACCAGCAATGAACACCAAATTAAATACAGCTGATTGCTCGGGTCAAATAACGCACAGGCGCGGCGCGTCGCGGCGCCAGTCCAGCGCGAGCGCGGCGTGGTGCCATTCTCGCGCGGCCCGCAGCTGGCGATCGCACAAATACTTATTTACAATATTGTCTAAATACCTAACTTATCTACTTTGCCACTGTGCTAGTGTCTACCTGGCCACTTTCATTCGAATTCTCCGGTTGAATTAAAAAAGTAACGGATTCGATTCCCCGCGAATGAAAAAAATACTTAAATAAAATTTTAACAAGCATTGAGCCATGTTTTTTAATCCATCGTGTAAGAATGTTTATTATTCTGATGTATTCAGTTATGTACCTATTCATATCAGTTCAGTACTAAGTTATTTATAAAAAAATGAGGTATGAAACAGCTTACCGATCTAAAGCTTCCGTGGTCTTATGAGATGCGGCTCAAATTGTGCCCCATTCATTTCGAGGCAGATTTGGGCTCGGCGTTGCGTATCCTCATGCAGGCATCATCGTGAAGTCCTCGACCCAGTCCGCACGTAGTTTGTCGAAAACATCCACGGTCCTTTGGTGCATTTCGTTGGCACTAACACACTTACGATTAAAAGCACATTCTCTCACATACCCCTACAGAAAGAAGACTAACGGGGTCAGATCGGGTGACAGAGGTGGCCAAGAGTATGGTCCTAGTCTGCCGATCCAGCGATCATCAAATAGCTCAGTGAGGCGCTCACGGACGAATCTGAGGATGTGGGGGTGCACCATCATGCTGAAACCATTTTCGGCGATATTCAGCTAATGATAAATCGTCTAAAATGTCCTCCGACTGTTCATTTATGAGGTTTAAATATCGCTGTCCGTCAAGTTGCTGTGGCAGAATCATTGGTTCTAGTATGCGATCCTTAAATAAACCTGCCCATACGTTAACCGACCATCGGGTTTGGTGCCTGGTTTGTAGAACAGCGTGCGGGTTCACCTCGGAATAAACGTGTGTATTTCTTCGGTTCCACAGCCCGTTTCCTGTAAATGTCTACTCGTCCGCCCAGATCACGTGTTCAATGAAACCAGGCACACGTTGTTGCTGGTATAATAACCAACGGCAGAAAACTCGCCGCGGTCGTGATCGCCGGGTACCAAAGCTTGCACTTTGTGCACTTTGTATGGCCGCATTCGGTTACGCTTTAACACCTTATGAATTGTCCAGTACGACACACTTGTTCCATTCCGACACCTTAACAATTTAGCAATACTTCGTGTACCTAAGTTCGGATACCGGCGAACGACATATAAAATGCGCTCCTCGGCCTGAACTGCCACTTGACTTCCACCTCCTGTCGCTACTGGAGCAATGGGTCGATTTTCCAACACTCGCTGAATTTCTGCTGTTATCAGGCGAGAGTCAGTCGGATGTCCAGCTGTCGGGAATCTCTCTCGGTAAATTCGAAATGCACGCGAAGCATTCCTGCGAGCTTCTCCAAGGCACATTATTCATTAACATGCTACCGTATTCACGAACACTATAAACGTATGCGTTAGGCATTATTAAAACAAAACTCTCATAAAATCAACACAATCTTAAAAAGAAACAAAAAACGTAACAATAAAATAATGACAAGAACTTAGTTAACAATACGATTGAACGAATATCTGTCGCCCACGCACGCGCACATGAAATGAAAGTCAAAGTGTAACTGTCTCAAGAACTAAAAATACTAAACTTAATAATCAACCCCGCCAAAAGAAATAAAGCGCCGCGGGCCGCCTCCTTACAGTAGCCCCTCGTTAGCGTCGAAAGCGGCACTTTGATCTTTTCCGCAGATCGATAAACCGTTATACCTACATTCACGACTATTATTTCATAAGTTTAGTTATCCCTACTGACTAGTCTTCATATGGAATTTAGAAGTTATAATTCAATTTTTTTTTATACATTTATACAATCAATTGTACCCTGACGTAACAAGAAGCTCGCTACTACAAAAATGATATTAGAATATTAAATTAACCTAATTGGATTATCACGTACACAATTAAAAAAATTACAATTTTGTACAAGAAATTAAAAATGAAATGGTACAGAATAATGTAATAGTTGAAGAAACTATTTGCAATTATGATCGACAATTAATTAATATATCTTCTATATTCTAACTTTTAACTAATATATATTCTTGTACTTTATGTTAACAGACTTTCTGTTTTTAGTCCGGCCAATACTTTAATTTGAAAACAGGTAGGTACGTCACATCTATCGAAAATTACGGCCGGCAGCTGGCGATCGCACAAGTACTTATTTACAACATTTGTCTAAATACCTACTTTGCCACTATGCTAGTCTCTACCTAGCCACTTTCAATCCGATCAAAGTACCGGGTTCGATATCCCACTAATTAAAAAAATACTTCAATTAAATTTAAGCAAGGGAACCTAAAGGAACCTTGTGACGTAGAATCTGCACATACTAAATTAATTATTGTCACTACTGTGTTTTGTTTTGTAAGATTCAGAAATACACACCGTAAAATTTTCCTCATTTTTTCTATCTAACTCTGTACAAAACAATGCATTATGAATTATTACAGCACTACACTTTAGGTTTTTCGTACTTTCGCTCATTTTAGCCGTTCATTTTACACACACACCGGTGGTGACACCGCGTCACCGCGCTCTCCCCGTGCCAGCGCGCCAACACAGCAATGGCACGCGGCCGCGGCCGCGGCTTGCTGGTGTAGGTACTAAATTTGCAAGCGACATAAAAGAATTAGAGGCGGCGCCGGCGTTCACGATAAAACTTGCAAGTAATTTTTGTAAGTACCTACCTGTTTTCAAATTAAAGTATTGGCCGGACTAAAAACGGAAGTGTGTTAACATAAAGTATAAGAATTCTATTTTAAATTCATTCTGATAGATTAATTGACTATCGTAATTGCAATTAATTTCAACTATTAAATTATTCTGTACCATTTCATTTTTATTTTCTTGTATAAAATCAAAGATAAAAAGATTAAATAGTTTTTATAAATAACAGCTAAGCTTATAAAATAAAAGTTGGAAATGTCTAACGCTTTATCGATCTGTGGAAATGTACAAAGTGCCGTCAACGGCGGTCGCGGCTCACCGCCAAAGGAACGGTTTGTTTTGGCGGGATTGATGATTAAATTTAGTATTTTTAGTTTTTGAGACAGTTTCATTTAGACTTTCATGTACGCATGAGCGACAGATATTCGTTCAATCGTATTGATATTTAAATTCTTGTTAATATTTTATTGTTACATTTTGTGTATCTTGTTAAGTTTGTGTTGTTTTTATTATTGTTCTGTTTTAATAATGCCTAACGCGTACGTTTATAGTGCTCGTGAATACGGTAACATGTTAATGTGCCTTGGAGAAGCTCGCGGGAATGCCTCGCGTGCATTGCGAATTTACCGAGAGAGATTCCCGACAGCTCGACATCCGGCTGACTCTCGTCTGATAACAGCAGCATTTCAGCGAGTGTTGGAAAATCGACCCATTGCTCCAGTAGCGACAGGAGGTGGAAGTCAAGTGGCAGTTTAGGCCGAGGAGCGCATTTTATATGTCGTTCGCCGGTATCCGAACTTAGGTACACGAAGTATTGCTAAATTGTTAAGGTGTCGGAATGGAACAAGTGTGTCGTACTGGACAATTCATAAGGTGTTAAAGCGTAACCGAATGCGGCCATACAAAGTGCACAAAGTGCAAGCTTTGGTACCCGGCGATCACGACCGTGGCGAGTTTTCTGCCGTTGGTTATTATACCAGCAACAACGTGTCCCTGATTTCATTGAACACGTCATCTGGACGGACGAGTCAACATTTAACAGAAACGGGTTGTGGAACCGAAGAAATACACACGTGTATTCCGAGGTGAACCCGCACGCAGTTCTACAAACCGGGCACCAAACCCGATGGTCGGTTAATGTATGGGCAGGTTTATTTAAGGATCGCATACTAGGGCCAGTATTTCTGCCACAGCGACTTGACGGACAGCGATATTTAAACATTATAAATGAACAAATAGTGGACATTTTAGACGACCTATCATTGACTGAATAACGCCGCACATGGTTTCAGCATGATGGTGCACCTCCACATGTGGCAAGGTTCGTCCGTGAGCGCCTCACCGAACTGTTTGATGATCGCTGGATCGGCAGACTAGGACCACACGCCTTGGCCACCTCGGTCACCCGATCTGACCCCGTTAGACTTCTTTCTGTGGGGGTATGTGAAAGAAAGGGTTTTTAATCGTGAGTGTTTTAGTGCTAACCAAATGCGCCAAAGGATCGTGAATGTTTTGGACAAACTACGTGCGGACTGTGTCGAAGACCCCACGATGATGCCCCGACTGCATAAGGAGACGTAACGCCGAGCTCAAATCTGCCTCGAAATGAATGGGGCACAATTTGAGCCGCATCTCATAAGGCCACGGAGGATTTAGATCGGTAAGCTGTTTCATACCAATTTTTTTTTTATAACTTATTTTTTAACTGATCTGAGTAGATCGTACATAACTGAATACATCAGAGTAATAAACATAATTACACGAACGATTAAAAAGGATGAATCTATCCTTTTTAAAATTTCATTCAAGTATTTTTTTCATAAGCGGGGAATCGAACCCGATACTTAGCTTATTCAACCGGTGAATTCGAAAGAAAGTGGCTAGGTAAAGACTAGCACAGTGGCAAAGTAGATAAGATTATTTAGACAAATGTTGTAAATAAGTATTTATTTGATTGTTAGTTGCGTGCAGCGCAAGATTGACGCTGCGCCCGGGCGTTCGTTGATCCGAGCATCAGCTGTTTTTGATTTTGTGTTTCATTGCTGGTTTTTTTTTTAGTAAAGTAATGTATTTTTTATGAAATTATCGTTTCATTTAGCTGTACTAACACGATGGAGCGTAAATAATGCTAATACTATGATTTTTTTTTATCAGGATCAATTTTTTTTCCATCCCATCATCAAAGGTGTCATTAGTACTATCGTCTGTCTTCATTTTCGGGAGCGGTCTATTAATACTCTGTATATATATATATGTAATAAAAACGTAACTGATCGATGTATGTACATATAAGAAAAACTATTATTAGGGACCTTTATCAACGCAGTAGAACCCAAAACAATGATTTTTAGAATTTTTGTCTGTTTGTCTATTTACCAAAGTTTGTGCGCGCTAATCTCAGAAACGGCTTAACCGATTTGGAAACGGTTTTCACTAATATATTATAGTAATGTTCACTTAACATTTAGTGTATATTTTACTTCAATAAGTTAAGTTATATCAACTTAAACAATCACGTCGAACATTCGTTCGATAAAAATGCCATAAAATAGCTCTTCAGTTGAATTGACTGAAACTTTGAAACTGGTTTGTAAAATGATGATGATTGCAAGTTTATTTAAAGTAAAAAAAAGTACAGTTTCAGAGAATTTTGAATTTCCAATATGAGATAACCTTAGATCTATATGATAAATCATATTAAAAAGGGGTCACCTTAGGTTGGATATAATCACGCAAGCGAGTCGAGAGCCGCACCGCTGTTAGGGATGGCAATTCATTCCGTAAAAGATCGATTTTAATCACACTCTCATGTATCGATTCACAAAAAATCGAGGTCTAAAAGATTGACCTTTTTTCGATTCACTTTCGGATTTGTATTAACAATATAAAAATCCCAAAAATATAAAATTAAAAGGACACCACAACAATCGATCTTTAGTCATTTTTAACTTAATAAAGTATGATTTATTATATAGAAACATAAAAAGGCATAGGAGAGAGAGAGAGAGCGTATATTTTCAGAAGCTGGTAACTTATACAAATAAGAAAGAAACAGCCTGCTACCAGATATAGCAAAGTGTTTGGTTTTCTTGCATCATAGCTAATGATTGCTAAAGTACCAATATTAGTATAAGATTTTTTTTTGATTCATTCATACCAACACTGATTTATTAATTAAATATGCTAGCTTTATTTTCATGATTTATCTGACAGTGCCCAATTTGCACTAATATTGTAAAGAGCTAAGGTATTGTAAAGTAATAAACAAGCACTCGGTGCATCTCTAGTTCTTAGTATGTCTAAAAAAAGTACACAATACCATATGCCTATCTCTTACAAGTTACACAAAATAAATAAACTAATGAGCATTATTTTAAGAACAGAAGTTACTTCATGATAAAGACACTTTAATGAAGTTAAACTTTACACTTTATGAACAGTTAGTATAAAACAATATGAAACAACATTTTATGTTATACATACATTATTGTTATTATGGGCTTTATTAGGTATTAATTAACTTACCCACATAGCATCCGAGTTCGGTTAGTTTAGCCTTGATCGCCGACTGAAAACATAAATACACGAATCTATTTTATATGGATCAATACTATTGCCGGTCACAGAGAAAAAATATCACAACGAAACACTTCATTAAATTTTATTATATAACCTAGCAAACAATAAATGATATTTTTGTAAGAGCAATAATATTATTTGAATGATGAATTGTATTATTGATATTATATTTACACGCATTTTTTGTCCAATTTCACTCCCGACCACGTCCATTTTGATTATTGTAAGCAAAATACTGCTAATACTTCCTAAAAGATAAATATTTTAGATTTCATGTAATTATTAAAAACTATTTACTACGTTACTACGTGCTAGTAATGGGATTTATGTCTTCTATAAACTAAAATAATTTTTAAAGCAACGAAAACCCATCCACAAAAAATTATGGTTTTTTGACATTAACTTAAATGACATTGACATAAGACAAGACAAATTTAAGTCATATTTAGGGATGAGATGAGCAACTTCAAACAAAATGACTGTTATTTAAATATATTGAAGTGAAACTTCTTATCGACGTATGGGAGAAATTTTGTAGCAATCGTCAACGTTTTTCGGTTACGCGCCATGTTGCTTTTTTTATCAAAGTTTAGTATAGTGACGTAAATAATATAATGTAATATATTATAATAATAACAACAATATATTAGTTTTGAAGTTTGGTTTGAAATAAGAATAACAATATATTAATTTGAAAGTGATAAAATAAAAAGACTTATTCAAATTCAAGTGAATTTACAAGAAAAGTGAGAGTGATTATATATTTCGTTTTATAAATTCAACACGTATGAGCATGATTTTAATATTTATTTGAGGTTAACCTCACTTTTTGATTGTAAGTATCAGTGAATGTATATAAATCTGTTAAAATTAGCAAGTATTAATAAATATGAATGTAAATCTAGTGAACATTATTAATTCTAAAAACAATAAAAAATATAAATTAAATAATAATTTAAAAATAAAACAAAACACGATTACAAAATAAAAATATGTATACTTACATGTTTTTTAATTATTCGTTTATAAATGATTTATTTATTCATTTTTAATTTTATAAAATCGTTGCATTTCTACAAGATTAACTGTCATCATATAATTGTATTACTTTGAAAAGATAATTCCAATTATTTAGTCATAACTTGTAAATATAATACAATAAATAAATAGCAATGATATTATAATAAGAACAATGATAAAATAAATTACTCATTAATTGTATGCATGTCTATAATAATAAAATAGCTTTAATTTATTACGGAAAAAATTGTTTTTCATAAGGCTTAAGCCTTATCTACCCCATTTTCGTGAAGTTGCAAATAGTAGAAAAATGATAAGTAGTAAAGAAGTTTCACTTCTTACCTGTGTACTCTGGTACACACACACATTTTTTTTTTTCAAAGTGACCGCCTAGCGATGATCTTGCCGATACTATCAGGTCCAGTGCTGCCAGTGCCCGATAGCGAAAAGTAACGCATTCTCTTATTTATTCTAAAAACGCAATTTTATCTTTATCTATGTGTCATATTAGTACTTAGCTGCATTTTTTTACATAGCTTGATATTGAACAACATTAACAGAACTATTAATGGCAAGTACTTTGTCTACACTCAGTACCTGTTTATACACCTAATTTTATTTAATCCTCAGCTCAGTCAAACAAGATAAAAATTAACTATGGGAGACGAGGTTTACAAACTACAAACAAACACATAGATGAACTAGCTGCTTGCAGTGACAATGCATTGTTTGTGTTTTTCTATGTAAACGTCACTTCTTTTTTCCATGGGAGAATAAGAGAGCGATCTGTATTCATTATTTTGAATTATAGTGACTTAACTATACGTATATATATATTTAAATACAGGGTATTAGTAGACCGCTCCAGAAAATGAAGACAGACGATAGTACTAATGACACCTTTGATGATGGGATGGAAAAAAAATTGATCCTGATTAAAAAAAAATCATATTATTTTAACTTTTTATTAGCATTATTTACGCTCCATCATGTTAGTACAACTTAATGAAACGAGAATTTTACAAAAAAATACAATACTTTACTAAAAAAAAACCAGCAATGAACACCAAATTAAATACAGCTGATTGCTCGGGTCAAATAACGCGCAGGCGCGGCGCGTCGCGGCGCCAGTCCAGCGCGAGCGCGGCGCGGTGCCATTCTCGCGCGGCCCGCAGCTGGAGATCGCACAAATACTTATTTACAATATTGTCTAAATACCTAACTTATCTACTTTGCCACTGTGCTAGTGTCTACCTGGCCACTTTCATTCGAATTCTCCGGTTGAATTAAAAAAGTAACGGGTTCGATTCCCCGCGAATGAAAAAAAAGCCAAAAAATAATGATCATAAATTAATTTTTATTCTTCAACAAAAAAAAACTCGCAAAATTGCTTAGACTCTTAAGAAATAGGCATAAGTTATCGGGGACTTTTTTTAGATATAGTAAGGAACAATATTACTAAACATTATGCCAGCGCACGCGGATAAAGAAGTTCTGGAACACTGCCATTTCGACTTACTTAACAAAAATCAATATTTAAGGCTGACTGAGAGATGTAACATAATGTTATATAGTCTACACTATTCCTCGTGAATCTGGCTATCATAAAGAAACAAATAATTTTTTAAATACGACTGTTAAATAGTTCTGATAGTTCCAGAGATTAGCGTGGATAAGCAAACAAAGAAACTTTTACGCTTTATTATTTTTTATAATACTATGTATTTACTTTATTATATAAATATAAATACAGCTGTGCCACGAAGTTTCACCCGCATATAATTATTAAAAAAATCAGTGTTGATGATTTTTATAATACTTTAGTACAGACAATATTTTCATCGGACGGCCAGATGCGTCACATCGCACAGCTTGTTCTCGCCACTACTACTATAGATATAGATAGACCTGAGCCGGGTGTTGATTATATTAATTTTCCATTCCTTCTCAACTTATGCGTCCAAATAAAATGCTGTAAAGGGCAAAGTTTATCTTAATAAAATTGTATTGATGATGAAGTAACTTTTTAATTTTCAACAAATGTTTGTCACAAAATACTTTATTATAGATTATGTATAATAGATATGCGTATGCTATCGCGGATATTTTTTTAGATATATTAAAGAACAATATTTTTGTAAACTATTGTACTTACGTATCACTAACAATTACGGCAGTACACGCGAATAAATCAGTTTGGGATCGCTTTGTATTCCGACTTACTTAACAAAAATCAATGTTTAAGGCTGGCTGAGAAGTGTAGCTTAGTTCCAGAAAGCCTATTCTATTCTTCGGGAATCTGGCTATCATATACAAAAATAATAATAATCCGACTGCTACCAGTTGTCCATAGATTACCGTGTTTTAAAAAACAAACAAAAAAATCGGTTGTCTGTAAAGTCGGTTTACTGACGATAGTTGAACGTGACAACGTCCTAAGAAAATACTGATGGAATGGTATCATTTTAATGCAATGCAAGACAGATGTCGAACGCTGCCTAACGCAGAGGCCTGATTGTGCCTCTTTGTCGCTCGTTCCGCGCTCTCGCTTGCACTTCAAGCCTTAAATGGAACGCCTCAGAGCGAGGTAACGCCACATGAGTCATGTTTTTTCGTGCGTGCAGCCGGCTCCATCGAATTATAAGACGTTGTCACGTCAAAAATTCGTCCGCTTTACTAAATTATTAATAGTATAGATATACACGGACTGATCTCTGAACACGATAAACCAAAGAAAAATCATAGATGATTTTTTTTTCCGACTGACTATACTGTTAGCCTAAGGGGCCCTAAGCAAATAGAGCCACTGATGGCTTTGACAGCTTCACCAGGCTTGGGGGCAAGCGCTTAAGAAATTTAGCCGCGAAAGCGTGGGCAAAATGCGCACAAGGGTGCCAAAGTGACCGGACCTCGGCTTGGGTTGTTATCTCGATTGTGAAAAGGTCGCGAACTGACTAATTCCCTATCCGTAGAAAATTCGAGCTAAGCTAACGCATACATATATAAATATCCCTGCCTCCTGGGAGAAAGGAATGAATATGTGTATATGTATTTAGTATTCTTTAAACATGGTCGAAACTATCTATCGTAAAAAAATAAAAATAAGTTCCTTTACATAACCTATGTACTTATGTGGTGTGCACGTACATATTGTGTGTAATGATGTGTGTGGGGAGCTACGTGATTGCAAGTGCAGTGTCACCTGTATCGCGCGAGCGGCTGTATGACTCAAGGGTTCAACACCAAGGGAACGGACCTAGGCCTGAGTTGCTGCAAGAGAGGGAGGACGTGACGGGTGTGCGGGAGCGAAATTAGCCGCTCGTCCCTTGCGGAGGGAACGGTGGTTTCGCGGGAGTGGCCGCGGACACGCTTTGTTTGGAGAGACGGTGGAGTAGTATTTGTTTATTTCCTTCATCTTATCAACGGGGTCGGTAAAGATATTCGCGGCCGGAGTTGTTCGCGGAGGATGTTCGGTTTTGGGGTGTAAGTCGCGGCGGCTTTCACCAACAATTTCGTGTGATTCGACGCAGTGTCGAAGTACGATCGCGTAAGATATGTAATATACGATTCGACCGAGGGAAGTTCCATGTCTTTATGGAGGTCTTCCTGTCGAACGTACCAAGGGGCTTTATTAATTTTACGTAAGATTCGGGTTTGGAGGACTTAGAATTTGTAAATGTTGATCTTTGACGTATGTGTGAATGTGGCGCAGCTATATGTCATGATAGGACGGACACGTGTCTTGTATAATGTAAGATTATGTCTCAGGGACATTTTGCTTAGTATCAGGGGGTGCGGACTACATAGACTACACATGTATGGTATTGTAAATCATCCCTCTTTTTTTAAAACGCGAAACAATGTTATTTTTTTTCTAAAAGCATAAATATGAATTTTCATATCCCTAAATTTAGAAATAGTCGGATCTTCGTACAATCTTTCATCCCCTATTTCACCTCTTAAAGTTTTATTTTCACGACATAAGGTGAGCCAATGTCTTTCTTCAAGTTCCAATATATCTCTATACCAAAATTCATCAAATTTGGTTTGATGCGTTCTGCGTACAAACCGTCATCGTCTATTTCAGGGCGTGAAATGCAATAGACAGGACAGGCAGAGCTACTTTCGCATTTATAATATTAGTAAGGATTATCCATTTCATTATGCTGTCATTTTCTATGGTGTCATTTACCAATTAAAATACGATTCATAACTTTAAATTACCCAGCAGCAGAATAACGACAACAGTTTATAATAATAAATTTATGAAATGAATTCTCTCTCTCTCTCCTATACCTTTTTATGTTTCTATATAATAAATCATACTTTATTAAGGTAAAAATGACTAAAGATCGATTGTTGTGGTGTCCTTTTAATTTTATATTTTTGGGATTTTTATATTGTTAATACAAATCCGAAAGTGAATCGAAAAAAGGTCAATCTTTTAGACCTCGATTTTTTGTGAATCGATACATGAGAGTGTGATTAAAATCGATCTTTTACGGAATGAATTGCCATCCCTAACAGCGGTGCGGCTCTCGACTCGCTTGCGTGATTATATCCAACCTAAGATGACCCCTTTTTAATATGATTTGTCGTAATAGATCTAAGGTCAACTCATATTGGAAAATCAAAATTCTCTGAAACTGTACATTTTTTTACTTTATATAAACTTGCAATCATCATCATTTTACAAACCAGTTTCAAAGTTTCAGTCAATTCGACTGAAGAGCTATTTTATAGCATTTTTATCGAACAAATGTTCGACGTGATTGTTTAAGTTGATATAAATTTTTTATTTATGAACTTATTGAAGTAACATATACACTAAATGTTAAGTGAACCTTACCCCAATATATTAGTGAAAACCGTTTCCAAATCGGTTAAGCCGTTTCTGAGATTAGCGCGCACAAACTTTGGTAAACAGACAAACAGACAAAAATTCTAAAAATCATTGTTTTGGGTTCTACTGCGTTGATAAAGGTACCTAAAAATAGTTTTTCTTATAATAATATATCTTCTATGTACAGAAATCGATCAGTTACGTTTTTATTATATGTATAGATATAGATTGTAGAGACATCTCTCGCCACAACTGACGCATCAACGCATCGACACAACTACGTAGCGACACATAGCGACATCTATCGAGCCACATAGGACACATCTTACTATCCTACATTGCGCTATAGAAATTCACTCTATCGTTGAGTATATATACAAGAACCCGACTACAACAGTCGGGGCAGCTGCCCGCCAGACATAGCACCCGTCTGGCTGGAGGACCCTCCCTTTTCTATGGCGGATGAGGAACTTTACTCTCTGTTCCTCACCTCCACTAAAGTGGTGACCCCGACGTGATACGTCAGCACAACCTTCTTCACAAAGCTACGTCATCATCACTTCCTCAAGCTTTCGAGCAGCGAGTTAATACAGTCAGCCAGCATCCACGGCTACTACGGGTATCCTGACAATACGCATGCAGCGGACGCGCGCATTCCTGTCAGCCCCACAGCCTTCTCAGCGACCTTGGCACAGCACACTGCACTTCGGCCGGTCAGCAAGCAGAGACGCACTTCCTCTCCTGGTCGACGCGACGCAGCAGCCAGTCACTACGCAGCACTGCAACACTCCGACTCACTGGGGCACTCTTGCAGCATATCACCCCGACTCACTGGGACAATCACCACGGCACATAGTTTCGACTCACCGTGAACTATGCGGCATCTAGTTCCGACTCACTGGAACACTTCACTGGCCCGCCCGGCAAGCATCACAAATGGACGACTCAACCTACTATCGACCTCCGGTCTCGGAGGGGAGTGATGTAGAATTTTCTTTAGTTTAGAGCTTGTTTTATTCTTTTTTGTCAGGGGTTTTTGTTGTCGGATTTTTTGTATAATTAGGTATTAATAATTTAGTTTTTTGAAATAATTATGATCATTTATAGGTGACCAATGCAATTTTAACTTTGTTTTGGAAACATAGGTAAAATTTTAAGTCATTTCGATATTTGATAATTGAAGGCACCGGTATACAATGAAGGAAAAGGAAATCGGTACCTTGTCGCTCCACGTCTCCCGTTTGATAGGTCGCAAGTTCTTTCTGTTTCTACACACTCACTGGCACTCGAGTTCTAGTTTTTTCCAACAAGCACTAATTTTAGGTAGTTCAGCGCGGGCGCGGGTTAAGCATTTTTAAAGAGTATTGCGTGCACTGTCACTTTGAGCGAGTCTATCACGTTACTACTCGGCGATGCGTTTTCAAAGCGACTGGGGTGGGAACTAGGTAGGAAATAATGAGTGAATGAATATAAGTATGAATGCGTGAATTAATAATATAAATAAATATAGATATACAGCGTATTCAATAATATCTTATTTGAATCTTATATGAAACATTTGTATAGGACTAGCAGCTGACCCAGGCAACTTCGTCTGCGTCACTTAATGGAAACTCTCAAAAGGAATAAATTTTCCCCGTTTTTGCAACATTTTTCATTGATGACCCGCTTCTATTGGTCGTAGCATGATGCCACATAGCTTAGAGCCTTCCTCGATAAATAGGCTATCCAACATAAAAATAATTTTTCCAATAAATTAGTGCGTTCAACCAAACAAACCATCAAACTCTTCAGCTTTTGTAATATTAGGTCTTTACCTATGAAATTGCCGTTTTGTATCAAAAAATTTAAACTATTTTTTTTCATGTATTTTTTATTTGTATTAATCGAAGTAATCACCCATGCAATCAATGCATCTTTGCCAGCGCAGTGTCAGTTTATTGATGCCCTTCTTAAAGAAACCAGCTGGACGGGAGGAAACAAATTCTTCAAAGGCATTTTGTACTGCCTCTCGGGTATTGAATTTTTTTCCCGCCAAGGAGTTATCCAAATTCTGGAAAAAGTAGTAGTCTGTAGGCGCAAAGTCTGGTGAGTAGGGCGGATGACGGAGAACTTCCAACCCCAGTTCTTGCAACTTGGAGACCGTCTGCTGTGCAGTATGAGGTCGCGCGTTGTCGTGCAGGAGCAGCGGAGACGAGCGATTGACCAATGCTGGTTGGAGATGTGACAACTTCTCCATCATTGTGTTCAGTTCTTCACAGTACACATCTGCAGTAATGCTCACCCCGTTTGGTAAGAAGCTGTGATGAATCACACCGGCGCTAGACCACCAAACAGTGACCATCATATTTCTAGGGGTAAGTTTTCGTTGAGGGCATTGTTTAGGTGCTGAACCAGGATCCTACCAACTTGCTGAGTGCTTGCGTTTATCAAACAGAATCCATTTTTCATCGCAGGTAACAATGCGGTTCAAAATTCCTTCATTTGTGTGTTTGTTGAGCAGTGCAAGGCACGTCTCGACGCGTACTTCGCGCTGGCGATCATTGAGTTCGTGGGGCACCCATTTGTCAAGCTTTTTTACCTTGCCAATTTGACGCAAATGGACCAATATTGTTTTGACGCTAACGTTGAAAGCTGCTGCTAATTCAGCCGTAGAATGTTTATCATCAGCTTCCACAATCGCCTTTAATTCGTCATTGTCGACCAAAGTCTTCGGACGACCGCGAGGTTCATTTTTCAGTTCGAAATTCCCAGAACGGAAGCGAGCAAACCAATAACAGGTGGTGCGTTGGTTTGTAGTGTTAGCTCCGTAAACGTCGTTGATGTTGCGTGCCGCTTGTGCCGCGTTTCTGCCACGACGGTACTCATATTCCATAATTACTCGAATTTTTAACGTATCCATGATGACAAAAAAGATTGAAATGCGGTGAAAATGTAACACTAATCAATAAACAAATGACTACTTTTGGAAAAAGAATCCCATGTTTTTAAAATAAAATTAATTTGAAATTAGAATTCTTAGCCAAACAAAAATTATTATGATTTGAAATGGCCAGTACTGCAGAACGGCAATTTCATAGGTAAAGACCTATTATTAGTATAGACTAGCTGTGCCCGTGGCTTCGCTCACGTGGATTACAGAATACCAGCACAAATCTTACTCCCCGTTCCCGGCTATTTTAAAGACAAAAATGCTTCTTGTGGGTGTTCCTTAGAAGACAGATGTATACTCTGCTAGACTTTTTTATAGGTATTTTTAATGCCTGTAATTATGTAGTACATAAATTTGCTATACCTCTTATGGTTTATTCAGCATAAGCCATTTAAGCGCCCGAACTGATTCACCATGGACCAGTTTTTTTATTTGTGCGGAACCCTGATTCTTTTTATAAAATAAAAGTAGCTTAAGTTACTCCCTATATCATCAGCTATCTATCAGTGAAAGTCCCGTCAAAATCGGAACAACCTTTTCGGAGATTACTCGGAACATACAGACAGACAGACTCTCTAAAGAGTAATATTATATTGTTATAAAAATAAATATCTATTTTTACTGTAATCAATAAATATATTAAAAGGAATTTAAAAGTATATCATGTTAAAATCTATTATATTAATCATGTAATTTAATAAATGTTGTACATTTTATTTACGTATCTTTTGTTTCTACAGTAGGTACCTATAATATTAAGTATAGTTTTTTAATGATCTTTGCACTTGCACAAGCTGACTATTTTCGATCTTTCTAAAAAGTTATTTTTTTTATTCAATTGCCAGTATACAAGACAATAGGGGATATTACTTATTTATATTTCCTTTATGTAAACACGAGCTTCAAGATGAGGTGGTGTTGGCTGCGGTGCGTAGAGCAGATCAGAATACAATACGCTGTAAATTTTTTTGTAGTTTAATTTCTCAGCTGCGGCCGCTGTAAACATTGATGTTGTGTCAATGCGCAAAGCTCCAACTCTGAGAGCTTTTGCTAAACATCTGAAAAAAAAAACCAAACATAACGATATATATAATATACGTACAGCACAATAATTATTACAAGTAAGTTAGATTACAAATTCGCAAATTATTTCTAATGTCAAACAGCAATTTACTTCTTGCTCAGAGTCAGATTCTGTTCTCTACTGTAGGATGTGCTTGGTAACATGTAATACAAATAAAACAAAATGTGTAAAATAATATTATATAAAACAATATTTTTAGAAAACAAGAATTATATATAATTATTCGGACTGAAAAGTAAATAATTTTTTTTTAAATAAAGTTACAGGGAACCCCCTCCCCCCTCATTTTGTCCCTCATCAAAGGCGCTTATACATACTGAATGAAACTTACATAAACTTAGGACTTTTACATCATACCCTATTCCCCAGTATTCTCATTGCTCATTTTTAATGGTTGCTTTACTTCAGTGACTTCTAAATAGAAAGACCAAAAGAAACTTACTCGGCTTCTTTACATAACGTTCTCAAAACGCCCTTGCCTCTCCAAGCGTTATGAGTTGATGCTATCCTAATTTCCAATACAGTGTGGCAGCTTTCCGGCAGTTTGTCCCAGGTCTTCGCTTCCCGGTCCATGTGTGCTAGAACTCGTAGTATACGCCTAAATTTCGGGTTAGAACATTGTGCTGATTTGTCTGTATAGTCTACATCCTGGAAATAATTGTATTACAAATGAAGGAATGAATAAATGAATACTTTATTGTACTTTGTAGTTTTAACACTGGCGAGTTTATAAGTTAATACCATTTTTTACCAGCTAACCATTATATTAAGTTGTTGTTATTAAACATAACAAAAAAAAAAAAACATTTATTTGGAAATCTTAATTTTAAAACATTTGGTTTCTAAAATATTGACTGATTCTGGTAAACATATTTTCATAAACTCGGTTAAGAAAAAAAATCTTCGATTATTTAGAATATTATAAAGCGGAAGAGATGGTTTGTTTGTTCTTTGGTTGAACGCGCTAATCTTAAGAACTACTGGTTTGAGTGGAAAAATTTTTAGTGTTGGATAGCCCATTTATCTAGAAAGGCTATAATATTACGGTACAACCAATAGGAGCGGAGCATCAATGAAAAATGTTGCAAAAACGGGGAAAATTTATTCCTTTTGAGAGCTTCCATTGAATGCGCTGCGTAAAGGGTTAAAGTTACGCAACAATGATTTGTGACGGAACTATTTCTCCTAAAGAGTTCGAAAAAATGTCCACGATAGTATATGTCTATCTTTTAAGGTTGGTCCATTAAAACCTTTTTGATGGTAATAAAATTTATTCTAAAATAATACAATTTGCGTAGGTGTTTTTTTTTATAAACGTGGTATTAACTCTTAGAGAAATAAATTCAATATTCATCACAGGTATTTAATCTTGATCAAAATTGTCCTTTACATCAATTGATTTCAATGAATATCTTAGGAGATATGACAGTTTTTAAATAACTCCTCAGCAAAATAATAATCAAGTACGGCGCGTGCGTTATAGCGTAATGATGTGGGAGCAAGGCGGCACCTAAAATGCACCTATAATTGAATTATAGGTGCCTACGACAATTGTTATTTGTCTCTGCCTACGCTCTCTCTCTCTCTTATGTGAAGCAGCCGAAGTTGCGCTGGTCAGCTAGTATTAATTGTGGGAAAACAATCAAGACACCTCTTAAGCTAAAATTCATCAAGCCGTTTAGGCTACATAACTTGCCAAAGAAATAGACATAGTTACATACACTGGAAATACATAACCCTCCTTTTTCGCAGTGGGATAAAAAAGGACCAAGTTAAGCCAAGCTTTTGTCATCGATAGAAAAGCTGAGATCTAACGGGTGCTAAGTTCCGTAGTTGTAACTGTAATTATAGCTGTTCTTCAATTCATTTACAAAACAATTCGTTACTTTCCTTGATATGGGATTTCTAACTGGACAATTTTTTGGCAATAAACTACTATTAAAAAAATTAACTCCTTTAATTAGAAATTAACGTACATTTTTATTGAAGTTATAAATATAATAACTTACGCGTACGTTTTTCTAAAAGATTGCCGTTTTTCTACTAATAATTTGAATGTGAATGTGATGACAGCAGTTAAGATTAAATAAACCAACTTAACTAACCAAACCTTATTTTATGAAAAATTCAAAAACATACCTCTCGTCTTAAGATTCCATTAATGATGACCCCCACAATATTGCCGTTTTCATCTACAGCGGCTAAGGAAATACCTTCATCGAGGGTAGTAGCTGCGTAATCCTCTAGCTCCACACATATCGATTCAGGCGTCTCCAGTAAGTCCACTGCTAAGCTCATGGGTGCATCGCGAAAGAAGAATCTAAGTGGAATTAAGGTTTTTAAGGTTCCGTAATCCGTTATTAATAAAAAAAACGTAACCCATATGGATCACTTTGTCGTTCGTATATCTGGCTGTCTGTCTGTCCGTATTCTGAAGTATAAAATATTAGGTATCTAAGGTTATTATGGAATAGTTCATAATAAAGGATTTTATATATTATAGGTTCTTATTAAGAAGTAAATAGAGGAACCAATAATGTTTACACTTTAAGACCTATAAGACGTGCTCTATTTTATAGAACTTTTAAATAAAGTAATATTAGTAGTAATATAACATTAACAGTAATATTTTTAAATATGGTTTATACCATAAACATTGTTAACAAGAGGAAAGAAAAACGGATAGGGAATTAGTCAGATCGCGACTTCTTTGCAATCGCGGCAATAGCCCAAGCTGAGGTCCGACCACTTTGGCACCCTTGTTGCGCTCATGTTGCCCAGCTGAGTGCCTTAAGCACTCGCCCCCAAGCCCGGTAAAGCTGTAAAATCCATGAGCAGCTCTGTTTTTGGATAAGGCCCCTGAGGCTAACAGTAAGGTCAGATCGGAAAAAAGGAAAGAAAATATGAGATAGGGAAATAATTTGTGTTTGCCAATCAAAGTTGCCCTGAAAAACTATTTTAAGGACTCACTTTGAAATTTCAATTTTTAGTTATATAATCAATAAAATCACTGCTACCTAACAATAAATATTATAGATAATATTTTGTAGCCCGTCTATAATATTTGAAATAAGAAACTTGTGCTATGAGCGAAGTTCTGGGTTCGAAGCCAAGGTCGAGCAAAGTGTTATTGGGTTTTACCTATGAAATTCTCAACAGCAGCTCGAATTTTGGTTTCGTGCCCGGTTAATGGCAATAGGTTCGCCCCCTATTACATGGGACCTAAAAACATACTCGGCGAACTGTGGGTGTAGGTACATTAGTACACCTCTGCCTAACCCTTCGGGGAATACAGGGGTGATGGTATGTTAATGTTATATCCATCTGCTAAATCATTAAATAGGAAAAATATTTGAAACTTATTAAAAAACCTAGTATAAAAGAATACCTTCTAAGAAACTTGAGCACGAGATCTTTGTCAGCTTCACCGAGTTTTTGTATCGTGTACGTGGGTTTCATCGTAAAACGCGGTCGAAGGTTCAGTTCTGCTGCCGCTCCGGTAACTCGTTCGCAAGCTGCACAAATAACAATGATAATCAGGCAAATTTTTATTAGAATCCAAATTAAATGCAGTTATTACTTTGTAACCTGATATACTGATACTAAACACAGAATCGATCATCATGGTGGTGGAGTGTTTGTTAATTTGTTTTATCATCTTACGTAAATTGACGGCACTGTAGGTACCTGATGGCAAGCTAGACAACTGTGCTAATTGCGAAATCGGCAATCAATCGCCGATTGTCACTTCATGCCGGCCTACAATCAATTAGATATACATTGGCTAATTTTAGCACGCAACAAATGAAAAGGGTGTGATAGGTTTATCAACATGTATATCGTAGTCGCGACCCAGTCAGGTACAGATCCTTATCGCACTGATTTATTAGTGGATATACCTGGATCCCGGAGCGCCACATGCCTAAGCGTGACACTGACGGATTTTACAGCTGGTGAATAGTGGTCGCGATCCAATCGGACGCAATTGTCGTATCCTACCACCCAGAGGATAATATCGCCCTCAAGTTGAATATATGTAAATAAGATACGTATACATGTGTTCCTGCAGATGTATACAAGAGTACTGCGCAACAATAGAAATGTTTCGGGCTGAAAAAATAGAGATTCCTATGTATTCCATCAGCTTAATTAAAAAATTACTATAAACATTCCGATTAGTTCCTAGTTTTGGAGATAATGTCATATTTTGTATTCTTTATAGTCTACATTTTCAGTTTGGGGAAAATGTATTTTTCGATATCAGCACAGCTGTTAAATGGCAAAATACAACAATAATCTAGGCTAGGTTATTAACGTAAGCACAATTGTTGTGACGGTGTTATCTGCAAACATGACAACTCTCAATCAAATATGCTGAATCGAATTCTGAGGCTATCTAGTCATTGCTGCACTCTAAGTGCTAGCGCGCACGAGTAACTGTGTCGTCCTTCCTTGTCTGGTCCTATGAATATACATGAAGGTCCACGCACGTTACAACGTGGCAAAACAGTTTTATCAATAGAATTGACAACGGTGACGAAACAGTCACGGTGACTATAGTCACCGGTGCGCGCTAGCACTTAGCAATGCAATTAGATTACGCTATTTGATTATATGTATATCATCAAAAGGTGCGTTAATTACTGTTACTTTTTATATATGTCGTAGTAGAAATAACAACTCACATTATATTCAAGCAGATTGGCATGCAAGAAATTTTATCTCTAGTGAGAGTAATACTCTTACCGGGCCTCTCGATGATCGAAAAGATATTCTTCTTCCACCCCTATTTATATCAAGCTGGGTTTAATAAAGAACTTCGTCAAAAGTATGAACCGAGAAGGCCAAGCTTTTATATAAATACTTCAGAGAAACATTTCGTAGATTAAATGATGCAACACAATTAAGGAAAAGAAAGAAAATATCAATCAAATCAAGGAATGAAAATATTACGTCGGAGCCACTAAGTGCCCGATATGTTCTCAAGCTGCAGTGTTCTTTTGGTAAAAATAAAATCAAAAATATTTTATTTTATTTAGGCCCTAAGAAGACGCATAAATTATAAACGTCATAAAACTACTACCGGTTCGGAAAACATCCCAGTCATCGAAAAGAACGGGCAAGAAAATTAAAAAAATTTTGGAAATTGTTTTACAGTATTTTTATTACAACAATTATTATCATTTTTAATGGCTGTGCAGAAAGATAATTGCTTCCAGACATCACCGTCATTCACGTAGGTATAATAAATATCCTTTGGACAATAAAATTGTTTAACATGATTCTTGAACTTATTATCAGGCAAATCGGTATTGTGCTTGGGAAGTTTATTTTAGAACCTAAACCAATTAAC
The DNA here is from genome assembly GCA_033032175.1 of Saturnia japonica. NCBI lineage: Eukaryota > Metazoa > Arthropoda > Insecta > Lepidoptera > Saturniidae > Saturnia > Saturnia japonica. The sequence continues at coordinate 6,376,047 of CM065317.1, forward strand.
TAATAATTCTAGGAAGAAGTGAAAGTTTTTAATAAAGTTGACAAACGGTAAGTTTGATATAAGTTTACAAAGTTTAAATATGTTAAAATAAGCAAAATTATTAAAAAGGAAACAAAAAACCCGACTCATTAAAACACTTGACTACAAAAAAATATTTTTCTATTTTATTTGTTTCACAGACGTACTTAAATATTAATGTCTGGGCGACCGAGCTGTGCTCGGTGTCTTATAAATAAAAATAGAAAAACATCTATCTATATAGGTAAACTTGGAATGTAAAACATTATCTTAATGCAAATTTCCATCGAAATCGTTGGAGCGGTTTCCGAGAAACCAATTACATATATGTATAAGTATATATAGAATTGCTCACTCAATATAATAAGATATAGCCTTTGTCACTCCCACAATTAAGACGAATCGAAAGAAAAATTGTATGCTAAAATCCATCAAACCTTTTAGGCTACAGAGTGTGCCAAAGAAATATACATACTTACAACGCTACCTACATACATATGCTTAAAAAACATAACCCTCCTTTTTCGCAATCGGTTAAAAAAATTTTTTGAAGTGAAACTTCTTTTGGGACGGTGTGAATTGGATTTTATGAAACGAAAATGTGTAACGAAAAAGAGATAGCTATAAATGTATATATAGGTTTTAGGCTGTGAGAGAATGAGATAGAATGCGTTTCTATCTAACTTATTAAATAAATTATTAAATTTATTCTAAATTATTGTAACTCATTCCTAGGTGGTTCGCAAGGTTCCATGTCTTGAATAAGTTCGATTTGAATAGTTGGCAAACAAGAACTGGCACATGAGGCAGTACATGTCAGTTCTCAGGAGTAGCATCTAGCAACCTGTTATTGACTGGCCTCACTTAGGACTTACATCCTTACCTTTTGAGCACGGTTATGGCTAAGGGCTAATGTGACTACAAAAAAATGTATTTATTGATAATTCTTATAGCCCAATATTTATGAAATAACATAATATGCTTTTCGTAAACAAAATTTCATAAAATTGATTAATAATGAAAAAAAATATTGAATTCTTCGATTATTTTTACGATATCTGACAGTGTTATTGATAATAATCCTTATCTCAACAAAATAATCTAACGACACCTCGTATCTCGAAACACATAACCCTCCTTTTTCGAAGAAGTCGGGTAAAAAATCAGCCTATATCATTAGACATATTTCTACTGCAATTACTCGTGAGTTGCCTGCCACAAATGGTACAATAATTTAGCATGTGTATGTCTTTACAAAATAGCCGTGTAAACAAATCGACAAGACACTTCGATAATTATGCAATTTGTAACTCACGTGTTTCTTCAATGTTGCCATTTTTTTCCAAGGAGTCAAACAAGCATACTGCCCGTTTGATGGTAACTAATACCTCCTAACTAACTATTATTATTAACATTAGCGTGTTGCCGACCTTGAAACCCCTTCCCCACGGAGCTCTGGTAACCCTACCCACTACAGGGACACATCACAACATTATTCCGTAAGATATTAACTTGTAGCAGTAAATGAAGTAAACTAACCTAGCAAGGGCATCAAGGCACTAGCAATATGCGGACCCTGGTGTAATTTTGAATCAAGTGTAATACACAAGAACACAGTATTATACACTAAGCATACTAAATTGTTATTCTCTTAAAGGTTATTAAGCGTCTATAATCTCACCTATTCTTAAGTGACGATGAGGTCTAATATTGTAAAACGCTAAGCCTAGTGGAGGAACTAGCTCTCCAGGGCAGGTACCTACCGGAACATACCTAGAGGTGCTTAGTGACAGATTTTCAACTTGAGGCTAGGCGGGCATTAAAATATGCCTTACCACCATGGTATGGTTATATGGTTATGGTTTCGATGTTTTCCTTCAGCGAAATCATAGGTTCATTGTAGGGATTCGAACTCACGTCAATATCAACTGGGTGTCTGAACACGCTATCACTGAGCAATCACTGCTTACCATTATTGCCTGATGGTAAGTATGATACAGTTCAAAAATAACGACGACAGTCGATGACAAATTTCATCCACAGTCGTCATCCTCAAGACAGCCTGGTAAAATACCTCTTCACGCCCCTTTTGAAGTACCCAATATTAGGAACGGGACAGGGATACGACAGACACGACGACTGAGAGGGAGAGATGATCCCACATTTTCACGCTACGGTAAATTTAAGAATATGCAAACATTTTTATTCTTGATGACGTGCTCCGTATACCACAGCCCACATTATTCGACTGTGCAGGAAAGATAATGAGATAAGGTCCATTAAGCAATATGAACTAAAAGTGAAAAAAAAATATTGACATTTAAAGATTTTATTTAACAGCGCTAAGTGTCTCACAATTCGGTTTAAATTAACTTTTTGAGTTAAGATAAAAATAAATAGGTATATATGTATTGAAAAAAATAAATATAAAAATATCGTGGGATGAACATAATATAATTTATTAAATTATCGTATTGTCAACTGTTCTTAATACATGCCGTGCTACACAGTTTCAAGTTTTTCGGAGATCTGGAAATGGATGAAAATTAAATACAAATGTTCCATTACATTAATAAATAGTTGTATACATATAGGTGAAGTGAAAAGAGTTTTAAAACAGTCAGAAAAATTATGTACCTTTTCACCGACTTCTCTACTTTACCTACTCAATTCAAATATATATTTTTTTATGGATGTTCAGTCATGATTATCTTTTTTTTATGAACCGATTTGGTTGATTATTTTTTGTTGAATAGGAGATAGCTCAAGGGTGGTTCTATTTTAATTTCATTGGCATTGGACCTTCAACTTCTAAGATCTCACAAGGGGAATTCTTCAAAATCATTATAGTTTGGTTTTTCTTATTTATAACAAATTATCTTGTTTATTAACATTTGTATGTACCCACGTTCTCTGTTTCATTTTAATATAATTATTGTCATTTAAATAATAGGTACATCATCATTTCTTAAAACTGTATATATAAAGTATATTCAGAGTGTACACAGTGAACAATTTAGGTATCCTCCGATTATTTTTACCTCAATACTTTAGACTGTCGTGCAGCAAAATAAAAGCATCATTGTCGTGATAGAGACTATAAGCTATATTATATTCCATTGTTATATGAATAATGTTTGTACAGTTTTATTTATTAATAAAAATGTATTTCTTTCATCAAATATAATTATTATCTTTCGGTCACACGAACAAACAAAAATGACGTTTTGTGTGAAGGTCAAGATACAGTATGTATTTAGCTGGCTGAGTATGTTTATTATATTACATTGATCACTTAATATCAAGTGGCATTCTCATTATTAACTTCGTTACCTACATAAAATCATATAATTAGTAATCATGTCATATCGTGTAAATTAAAAGTAACTCTTAGATCGTGTCTACCTGTACTCTATAATATATTTCATCGACTTCAACATAAGAATTAATACAAAACAATTTTTAATGAAAAGGAATGCCAACTCCAATGATTTTGAAGAGTATCCTAGTGTTTCTTAGAAGATAAAGGTCCAGTGCCAGTGAAATTAAAATTGGACCACCCTTGAGGTATCCCCTATCCAACAAAAAAAGAATCATCTAAAACGGTTCATATACAAGGTTTCCAGAAAGGGTATCGGGTATTTGTAAGTTCAATGAAACAAAAATTAATTGTAAGCAATAAAAAAGTTTATTGTTTATTATTAGCATATGAATTGGAGAATTATTTGGAAAAGATGATGTTATCCAAATGATGACCGTTACGTTGCTGGCACTCTTCTAAACGGAAACGAAGATTGGCGATAACACGTTGACACATAGCTATCGATATTGCTGCCATTTCTGACCTGATGTTTTGCTTTAACTGGGTTAGATTCGTCGGATTGTTTTGATAAACCTTACTTTTAAGGTATCCCCATGCAAAATAGTCAAGCGGGCTAAGGTCGGGGCTTCTGAGAGGCCAGTTGATGTTATGCCTTTAGCAGACATAGCGGCCCAAACAACGACCTTTGGGCTATGCAGGGGTCGTTCATGCTTTCGTGTCGGATTCTCCACTGCCCAGTACCGACAATTCTGCTTATTAACATGACCATTCAGGTGAAAATTTGCTTCGTCACTGAACACTATGTTGTTAAAGTTGTTAAATCGCTGCAGCATTTCGTTCGCAAAATTCAGTCGATTAACATAGTCCGTATCCTTCAATTCTTGAACCAATTGAATTTTATAGGCTTTTAGATGTAAGTCTTTCTTTAAAATCGAATGTAAAGACGATTTTTTGATGTTCAACGCTTGGCTTCGCTTTCGGATGGATAAAGACGGATTTTGAAGAACCGACGCCTCAACTTCTTCAATTGTTTCTTCATCGCGAACTGAACGAGGACGACCAGAGTTTTGAATTTTAACTGTCGCACCTGTATTCTCGAACATCCTGATCCATTTCCTAATGCTATCGTCACTTGGCGCGTGGCGTGTACGATATTCCGCACGATAGAGACGTTGAGCAGTCACTATTGAATCACCATTACGATAATACGCTCGTACGCAAAATGCGCGATGCGCCCCCGAGTACTGTTCCATCGTGACTAAAACTCCACAAAATGGCGGACGCCACGAACCCCTCCCCGCACCCTTTAGACGCTCCGTTTCGAATATGGCGCGAAAACAAATACCCGATACCCTTTCTGGACACCTTGTACAATAAAGTTATGGCTGAACATCCTTAATATTTATATATATATATATTTTATGTAATTTTTCAATTGGTAGACTAGGCATATTAATTGTCATTAATAAAGTAAAAATAAAATTAAGGGATTAAAATAATTAGTGAAAAGCTCAAAAAACGTGTCAACTTTTGTTACTACGAGTAAAAATACGAGCGATATCTCGTTGGTTTCGTAATGAGATCTAGAATAATTGCAAAAGCCATAAACAATTGCAAAATTTATATACAATTAAGGATTATAAAGAAAGAGTGCCTTCCCTGCCTAGTCATTTACAAATTACTTAAAACTATTTAGTGTTAGAGAAATTAAATAAATAGTTCGTTTTAGAGGAGGAAATTTCCGACAAAACTTGTCAACTACCGGGATATCATCGCAATTATTAATACTTTTCATTTTATGTTGAATATAATAGGGCTCCAAGTGGTGAGTGCTGTGCCGGGGCCGTAACGTTACCTTGCAACCGGCCTTTATTTTCTCTAGCACCAACAGTTTTTAGTGGGTACTTAATTTGTAAAAAACAAAACCCGCTTTTAAAAAAAATCTTTAATTTCTTATAACTTTTGCAATTGGTTTCAAACACACATTTTTCTAGATCTCATTACGAATCCACGTTTCTTGCAGTAGTTTTACTTGTAGTGACAAGAATTTTAACATAACATAACAGTAGACTATAGGATACTCCTAGGTATTTCTTACGCACCATCACCACGTGCGAGTGTATCGCCACGAGTCCGTCCTACTATCGTCAGGTCTTAGGGTTATGAGAAGTTTACTGTGAATAAACATGCGACATTTTACTTTTTAAAGTGAAACTTTTATTAGATCGTCTCAAACTTTTTGGTCTGTGTGTTGCATGTCGCGTGACGGTCGGCCGCGGAGAAGGGATAAAGTGAAAGGCGCTCGCTAGAGCAGCCAAGGCCAATATGGCGGCGCCTATAGTTCGCAGCTACTGACCGTGTAGTGTATAGACTATTACTCATTTGTGAATTTTTAGTTAAATGTCTATAATGTGAAAAAAAGTTTCACTTTTACCGTGGTTTCATAAAACCACACAATCTTTTTTTATTTTAATAAAGGCAAGAATGCGGCTGAAACACACAAAAATATATGAATAAGTGAAGTTTTAGGTGCTGATTGCTTAATAAGATGAATGTGTCAGAATTGGACTAAAAATTTAGTTCTCAGTTCTTTTCAGTTAAAGATAACCATCATTCTGGTCCGACCTACTAAAGTTGATGATAATAAAACTGAAGTCATATATTATATGGTATGGACATTCATATACTTATATAGTTTCTGCACGCATGAATAGAAGATTTTGGCCAATTATTATGATGGGACAGGCTAGACAAGATGGCAGTGGTACAAAAGCAATAAATAAATAGGCAGTCATGGGAACTGCTGATAGAAAGTAAAGCTTAAAACTTTAGAAAAAATGTGTCCTTTATTAATTAACTTGTTCTTTCACATCTACTGGCACTCTGAACAATAATTAACATATATTTATCACTTGAGTAAAACCTATGCGATATGCTTTCACGCTCAGATATAATTAAGTGCTTACTGAAACATGTTCTGTTTCACTCAAACTTTGGCTCTCAGCTATGACGACGATCGCGATCGCCCAAGATTGCCCAAGATCGATTTTATGAGTCCTTTAATTTTCATTGTACATTGCACGTTGGCAAGAGAGTTAACTTTGGAACTTCGAAGTAAAAAGCTAATATATAATATAACAATCGATGCAACACATACTTATAGCTACAGATATACTGTTACATGCTAGTGTCGGTGGCGAGAGGTGACGCGAACTCAAGAGTTTCACCCTTATTTTTACCCCTTAAAAAAATAGCCAAGAAATGTTGATGGCACTATCACTCAGCAAATAATTATTGTTAATAATACCATGCGCTTAACCACCACAATTGAACCAGATCTCATCATTTAAGTATGCATAAGATTGCACAAGGACATTGTATTAAAAAAGGCAATACACAACAATTGAAAACTATGATTGCCCGAAGCGGCAAAATAGCTAGATAAGGACTTGTAAGTAACCCTTGGTACTCTAAAATAGAAAATTATCGTTTCTATCTAGCAGGGGTATTTTGTATTATGGAAATTCGTAACTGTAACCGTATCTGATATCGAAAAATCGAATATTTCAGGATAGGGACTGAGTCCAATTAGACATTGTCGATTACCAAAACTGACTTAAATTCGACTATTATTTGTCTAAAATAAAGTTAATTTTGTTCACCTACAAATCTATATAATTAGTAAAATTGAAGTGTCTGTTTGTAATGTCAAAATAACAGTTTTTTACTAAATGCATGTGCAATTATATACGATACTTATAACAAAAAGCCAATTTATAGGGTTCCGCACAAATTAAAAAAACTTGTCATGGTGAATCAATTCGGGCGCTTAAATGGCTTATGTTGAGTAAACCATAAGCTATAGCAAGTTAATGTAATGTACCTACATAATTATAGGCATTAAAAATACATATAAAAAAGTCCGGGAGAGTATATATCTATCTTCTAAGGAACACCCACAATAATCATTTTTGTCTTTAAAATAGCCGGGAGCGGTGGAGCAAGATTCGCGCGGGCATTCTGTATTTCACGTGAGCGAAGCTACGGGCACAGCTAGTGTTCTAATAATACTTATTTTCCTTCTAAATACAATACTTTGAAATATCCAATATCCATGACTGAAACTATCCGAAACTATGGTATATCTGAAATAATTACATATCCGTATCCATAACCTAAAGCTACTAAAATACTCTTATGATATTCATATCGAAAGCCGAAATGGTAAATCGAAATAAGTAAAAATTTCACAATATATTTTTTTCCGTTTTTATTTATACAAATGAGTACTAAATTTACGTAGTTAATTACGTAGTAAACTAAATTTATCTACTATTCTCAATATAATTGCTTTGCAATTTGTAAGTACATAATATTTTCTTCTTGACATTTTTATACAAAGGTAAAATCTCAGTAGTGATCCCTTAAAATGATGTTAACACATTTTTAACAATGTAATTTTTTTAATTGTTAGTATACGTTAATGTGATATTAAAAATACATACAATTAAAAAATTATAAAAAAAACTTACCTAGAATTCTTCGACGAAAAAAAAGTTTTCTATTGCAGTTACTTTTTCCTTTTCTTCGATAGCTATTATATGTTCTGATACCTCTTTGCAGATATATCCCGCCTATTTTTTTTTTAATATTTTGTATATAATGTAATATTTTTAACCATAGGAATAATTATTATTCCAAAATGTATCGGTTAGATTATATCAATCAGTTAATGATTGACATGATACCGTTGTGGTATATAAAAGTAAAATGTACATTTTACCCTCGAACGGACAGTCATCGCGTAGTATTTGCATTAAAACAATACAGGTGTTTAAAAAAAAATAATTACACAATGAAACAAATTAAAGGAAGCGTGGTACTGTGATAACAGGGGTACTTACATTAAAAAGTGTTAATTTTTTTTAGCTACCTATAAAGATGAAGGTTTTAAAATATAAAATATGTGGATTTTCTGGTTGTTAAATTTGAAAACAAATAAACAATTCTAACTGTGGTTATCATAGAATTAAAACACTATGGCCATAAACCGTGTGTTCAAAATACAAAACTACTAATTATCAAATTTTAATGTTATAAACGGATAAACCTGTATCTATTAAGTTAGTTCTTTATATTGTGGAATACAAGACGATAGATGTTTTAGGGAGGTACTTAGTTTGAAGTTGAAGTAACTTAATCTATCGATGGGGACAAAGTTTGAATATATATGTATGGGAAATATGTGGATACAATGATACAAAACCCTTTTTTATTAAACTAACTATATTGTGAATATTATAATTTAACTTAAATAATTTCGTATGGCTTGGAATAAAATATTGCTAAGATATAAAATCAGGAGAAAGAAAAATTTTAATGCTTATAATATGAAATTGAATTTTTCGGTATCAAACTTCCCTTCTTCTTCTAAAATATTAAAGAAAATATTCCTTGATTTCATAATTATCTGTAGTTACCTAAGTTTCCAAAATGATTACTAGGAGTAGGTTTGATTAGTTAATAAGAGGGGTTTTTCATATCCGCCATAAAAATACCTAATCCAGATCTACCAGCTACCTAACACAGATTTTGAAAATACTTTTCAATGTAGGAAGGACTTAGACTACAACTAGGACTACCAATAGGGTTCCTTCTATAGGTACTGAAGCAAAAAAAAACTTTAAGTATTATTTATAGTATATTTAAATAAATAATTGAATATGATACAATGTACTAGGTAGGTACATTATTAAATCCCGTAATCATAATAAAGTTGTTTAAAGTCATTTAACTTCAGAGTTTCCAAATTCGAGTTTCACCCTGCTTTTATGAAAAAAAGTATTATTTTAGCCTAATCTTGCCTAATTTTAAAAACGTCAATAAAATCTGACCGAATTCAGAAGAGCAATCCTGCCTCATAAGCTGGAACTTACCACATAAGATCACACTGCAGTATACGAATATTCACCATAACGGTACAAAACGATCTCGCTAGCATGCTTCGCATCGCCCGGCATGGAAAACACTGGACCTCTCACTAACGGAGACAGTCCAGTATAACTCCAACTCTCTATAAGCACCGAACCAGTGGAATGGAAGATATACACTCTCGGGACCCATCTCCCCAGCTTAGCCAAGTCAGATGAAAAAGGTGAATAAAGGCCAGTCATCCAATTGTCCGTAATTTTATTGAGTTTATCCAAAGTTTTAGTAAAAATTAAATATCGCTTCTTTAGCAGCTCAAAGTAAAGCCCGTTGTAGACGATGCGTAGTAGTTCGTGAAAGTACAACCACAGTGCAAACATTTCTCAATGTTCAAATTAACTTCAAATTTCATAAACTTGCTTAATGGAAGTGCTAGTGCTTTAGTGCAGTAGTAGCTCTGATTGGTCCTCGCGTAAATGTAACCCATTTGATAGTTGATAGTTGCTTAGCGTTGTTCATAGCGCACTCAAAACTCGCACCAGTTCATAAGCCAACCGCAACACCACTTGTTTCTGCTATAGTAATGATAATAATATTTATTTACTTCAGATTTACATCCATTATCGTTGATAGCTTAGTCTATGTTAGTAAACACACAAAACACATTTTACAAATATTTACATACATAAGCAAAATCACTAAGTTGCGTACCTACACGCTTGGGCGAAGGAAAAAAACATATCCGGTTTATCTGATAATATCCTATGGACACCATTAGAGCTACTTACTACACAGACGACTCATCAGTAAAAATCATCAATCAACAATCATCTTTGATAAGCTACAATGCCGAAGCAGCCCCAACAATGCCCTGAAGACATATTTATTACACACGAAGTAAATGTACACAGCATGTATTATGTTGTTTTAAATGAAATATCCTCAGTAGTCTTTGTGTGATGGCATATTTACTACTTTACTGCTTGTAATAGATTTTATGTTTCATAATAATCATTTTTATTAAGATTTTCCTTTAGTGTATTTCTTAGCCGATGATTATTAAGATTCCTAAATGTATTACGGTAATTGAAGAAATTTTATGGATATGGGCCTTGATATCGATATGTCATACGATTCAGTTTAGTTTAAATCCGCGGGACAGGGAAGCGATCAAATCTTTTTTACGGGTTGTTTCCGTTATAGTGGAACTCATAGTTTAGTGGTAGCGCCTAATACATTGGTAGACAAATAATTTTCGAACTGATAATACTTTAGCTTGCTGTTACAATAGTTTTGTAGGGTGTCTATATGGTAGTCGCAGTAGAACTTTAAGAAAGAAGTAGTGACCTAGACGCAGCACCACGAACAAATACAATATCTTAATAAGCATTCACTAAGAGCCTTATACATTTTGATAAGGATGTTAAAGTCAGCAGCAACTCTTAGTTCTTTAAATATATATATATATATAAGCTTCCGTATCTGAAGGCTTTTATTGTTTCACCGGGCTTGGGGCGAACGCTGAAGGCACCGTCACCATCAGTCAGCTCCCTACTCGTTATTCTTTAATTTCCCATTAATTTCTACTAGCAATTGAGCACTTGCAGATTTTCTCTTCTAAATAACCAAATGGATCAAAATAATCCCAATCCTTCTCTTTTCCTTTCTTGTTGACAAAAGCTTTTGAACGAATTGTACCTATTGCAAGTAAAAGGATGATTTTATTTAACTTTTATAATGATGGCCACTTGCTTTTTCATTTTTCAATACACCAGTGGCAGAGAGTTTGCTAGAAAATGTCATGAGTGACTTGAGTGTTTACATTGGGCATGCTTAGGATTCAAGAGCATGCTCGAAACAAGTATGCTTAAATCAAGCAAATGTATACAGTTGCAGAGCTAGCTCGTCTTAATTTTAATAGCATAGACTACATATCTGTACCTTAAATCTTAAAGTTAAAAACAATCGACGAGGGAAGGGTGGGTGCGAACCCAAGCTATCATACATTATAAAGAGACAAGTCATTGCGGGTTATTACATTTAATTATTTTAGGTATTTGGTTCGGATTAGTGAAAATTTACAAGAACCTATCACAAAATCTTTAATGATAGAAATTGTTCTGAAGATTTTTGTAATATTTTAATTAGAAACCATTATTTTAACTCGTGTGGTATGACGTATGTATAGACGGAAACGGCTTTTAGCGAGACTTCAAAGGCAATGTGCTAGTGTTATACACTGTGCTTACCTATTAAGCTGTATATAAACGTTCTGCGAGTTGCCGTTTTCTTGTTCAATACGAGGAACTGGTGACTTGAAATGAGCAAGGATTTGTATCATTAATACTATCAACAAAGCCTTGTTAGATACACTTGTTTTTTGTTTTTGAAAGATAATTTTTTAATTTACGGCAAATATTTAGTTTTGTTTTGGGTGAGATATTTTCATGTTTCCGGTGTAGCGATAAAATTGATTTAAACTGTTAACATAAAGCCGGAAATAAATAAAATTATTAATTGAAAAATTATATTATCCAAGTCAAAACATAGCCACAAGAATAAAAAATGAAATAATTTCTCAAAAACTATTTGTTTCCGCACTCTTTCCTTCACAGGAAAAATACCTCAACCACCCCCAACCCCATTCACAGAAACAATTTCAGCTGCATGTATGTAATCTAAGCTCTATCTAAAATCCAAAATGTCCAAAATGTGATGTATGTTAATGTGGCTCATTCAGAATACTTTTTTATCCCCGCACGGCACGTTACTAATTACTAATTAGGTAAGATTATTGTTTTTTTTTGTTGTGTTGATTTTATGTTTTTATAATTTTTGATTTGATTGATTTGTGATGTGTTGTGTGATGGATAAATAAACTTTTCTTTCTTTCTTTTTCAAAATCTAATGGCTTTTTGTGCCAGCTAGTGACTTGAAACCAAAAGACGTTTGTTGAGAGTATTAAATTAATGTTTGTATAATTTATTAATTACTACAATTAATTAAACATTAAATTAATTTTTAAAATGCTATTAATCACACAAATCCTAGCTTATTTCAAGACTCCGATTCCAACGGAAACAAGGAAACGACAAAACGCACACGCACCGAATCCAAAACGTTACGCAGAAAAGCGATTTAATATGACGAGTTAAACCCAGTGCATGTTGATGCTGCCAGAGATTACGAGAAAGATAAAATACCAAAGCCCTACAGCCATAAATCCAATCGACTGCTTTTCTAATAGAACCAAAGTGGAACGGCGCCCGCCTGATGTGATAAGCGGTATGGACACACGTAAAACCAGATGTAACACTAGCGCGCTACGGACTCTGAAGCCTCTTTCGCCACGGAGCGGAGCTCTGGACGCCTTACTCACAGCAATAACACAATACAAGATTATTAGGTTGCAATCTTCTGTAGGGTGGCGGCATCAGTTAGGCTGTCTCAAGTAGAGTTCAAATTCAAAAGAGATTATTAATTAAAAAAAATGAAATAAGTAAAACGATTCATGGATAGTCCAGTAAAACAATTTATTAGTTATTTACAAATAATTTATTGTAAATTTCGTACAATTTAAAATCATTATGGCATGTCGGTAAACATAACAATTTCATTAATTAATAATCATAAAATAAATAGATATTATAACAATACTGTTTGAATAATAAAATTAAAATTATTATTTGTTTAAATCTGTATTCTGACATATTCTTTGGCCAAAAATATGTTATTACTCGTTTTATTTCATAATACATCACCATCTTCTGGATTATTCATATAAAATTATGGTTCGATTAATAATATTATCATTATAATAAAATTGTTTCGGAATGATTATTTTAAAGTGCAAAACTTCACTGCATATGCAATTACGCCTAAGTGTTGAAATCAAATGGAAATTGGCAAAATCAAGTCTCCTTTGGAGTTAAAAACAATTACATAAATAATGAAATGAATTAATATCTCTAAAGTAATATTGTGATATTTTGTAATATTACAATAACTTTTATGCTATGAGCATGGACGTCCATGGCTATGAGAATGTGTATTCTCAAGAAGCTAGTCTTAATTTTTCGAGCTATCAAATTCTCTTAGCAAGAAATGGGAGTTCTATTTCGAAAAACTATAGGAAGAGTCTTCTGGTATGAGTTCATGTCAGTACTTTCACATCGTCTACGCAATTAATGTTGCTATTGTAAAAGCAAACCCAAGTTACACCGTGCACCTAATTATTGCCAATATTCTTTATAAAATCCAACTCATAGTTTTAGAATAATTCATGCCAGTACCTAAGTATATTTTTGTCGAATATTAGTTTTCCAACCATAAATTAATAAATGGTTTCTATTGACGCTACAATAAGATACCGTCGGCGTAATATAAATTGCGGCAATCAAAACTACACCGAATTCGCGTATTCGAGTCAGTGTCATACTGACAATATTGTCACGTTGACAACATTGATTTCAAATAGTCACTACACTCTGCGATATTAACTTGCCGAATCCTAGGAGCTATTGTTTGTAGGTAGCGTGGTATCTAGTTGAAGCGCCAGCGAAAACCAATCATTAATTTATGTTCACTTAAAACTTAAAGGAAACGAGTACTCGAAAATAAGATTTATGCGATTAATACTATCTTTTTGAATATTAAATAACTTATATTCTAATATCAAGAAGATAATAATATCCACTTCAAGTAAAATGAATCGTAGCCTACAGAACAATTTCAATTTTGTAACTTGTCACAAAGTGCGTTGACTATATTTATTAGAAGTAGCGCGTCGAAAACAACACATTAATAATTAAATAATAAAAATATACTTAGGCTTGACGTCGGTACATCGTTTATTGTATATTTGCTCAGCTACTAGTATCTGTAATGCTAGGTTATAAGCAATAACAATACGTGTTTACCTTTTACATTTAAGTAAAATATATAATTTATTTTGTTCGAACGACTGAAATTAAAAAATCTATATAGCCGATAGTTCTTTTTCTTATTACGCTAACTGGATGTTGAAAGTATCTTCTTCTTCTTTTTCTATAATCGTATTCTTATTTAATTTATTCCAGAGAGAATAGTGTGCAACAGTATTTTGTATTAAATATATTAATGTTCTTCATTAAACATGTTTGAAACTTATAAATTCACAAAATTTAGGTACACCTAAGTAAGTGCAATGTGTTTGTAGTTACGTCACTCTCTTATAAAATTCTTAAAAATATCAATGGAATGTGTGTGTTTGAGTGAGATACTTAACAAAATACACAACCATTATCAATATAATAAAAAAGGTGGAGTATTTTTGGAAGGCATAATAAAGATAAAACTTAAAAATATCATTATAAATAATGTCTTAAATTAAAAGGCACCTGTATTCATTATTTACATAAAAAGCTGACTTGTCGTTCGCTTTTAGGACGGACTTTTTTTAATAAAATACTTTGAAAGTAATATTGCTTAAGAAGTGAAACAGCACCTTTAATTATATTATTTATTTTATTTTATATTTCTTTTGGTTATTCAAAGTCTTTCAAATTCTTTGGTACGTCTTACAACCGAACGACAAGTTGCTACACATTGGTTTGTTTGTCGTTTCTTTGGCCGCATGTAACTATTTGGAACCTGGTAACTTTTGGTCCGAAGCTCTGTGGTCCGATTATATCTTTTTTAATTTTTGGGAGACATTCTCCGAGTCTCTTTGTTGTGTATGTAGGTTCCATACTGCGTGTTTCTGATGGTTTGTCTATCTTGTTCCAGGCGTGACCTGACCCAGCGACGCCCGAGGGTCTGCTCTGGACTCCCCCAGTGACACTTGGCTGAGCGCCGTTCGTGTGTTGCTGTAGCTGTATCCGTGACGCTCGTTCCATTTCTCTAAAAGAATGGGCGACTAGTTAATTGTTTTGATTATTTTCATCAATCGGTTCTGATTTCGGTAAATAAATTTACTAATATACTTAATATAAAGTGCGAAGAAAAATGATAAAGTTATGAGAACATGCAAATGAAATGGATTTAATGGATTCAGTAAGAATTATGATACAACACGCTGCGAAAATATTATTTATAAGTTTTAAACGAAAAAAATATTATAAAAGGATTGTAATGACTTATAAGTTAGAAATGGTGAACTAGATAGTGGATAGAGTAGAAAAATTCATGACAGAGGCAATAAAGGTGTAATGATGCTAATACATCATACGAAATATGGATGTATAATAAGAAGTATGTATATTTCAGTGATAATAGAACAAAGTAGACAAGATCAAGAAACATAGAGTCACACTGAAAATACTTCAAATGAAAAAATAACATGTTTAATTTTACACGTCAAACCAAATACTCCCAAATAATTAATTTAGTATCTAAATCCCATTGAAAGTATGATTATGCAGCGTGTTGTATCCACTGTCGATGGTGATACCTTCACGGTCTGATATAGGAGGCGAGTGCTGACGTACGCTCCGACTTCTTGATGGCCTGTTGGCATGCGACGGGCGATGAGGGATACGCACCGCTCGTGAGACCCGGCAGACGTGCCAGTGGGCAGCAGAGCGCAGCCGCGTACGCCGCACGGTACTGCGCGTTCATAATCACGTAGATTATTGGATTAACGCATGCGCTCGCGTACAGGAGTAAGTAGCCAGTTACGTGGAACACTGAAATTGTTATAAAAAAGTAAAATTATTTTATTTCTCACCATATGTTAAGTAACAATGTGGTTCAAGAAGCAACACGCTAAGTCTAGTTGGAGGCCTGGTTCTCAAGTGTAGCTGCTAGAACACACCTATAGGTGCTTTGCGACAAATTTTCAACTTAACACACTGATAGACAGTACTATCCCACTGGTTTGGGCTATTGAGACAGTACTCATTTTCATACATGGCCTACAGGCGTACTGTTACAAGTTAAAACTTAAGAACATATATTTTACGACAAAGGGATCTAAGCGTAAACGTCGTAGGGTGTTCTTCGGGGCTAATGGATTGGTGATAAATATTGTAATGGTTGATATTCTGTGTTTGATCCATGTTCTCCATCATCAGCAAACGGATCTTTGCTCGATCCAGGAGTAGAAGATCGATGTAGTAGTACGACGACAATGGCTGTATTGTACTATGTAGACACACTTCCCTTGCACAAGTTTTAGAGCAGTGTTGTGACAGTACGAAGGCATTAATTATACCTTTGATAACAGTTATACATAATATCATTGCTTATAATAGTATGAAAAATCGATCGCCGTGGAACGTACAAATTTTATTTATGTAAAAGCTTTTACGTCGACAGGCGTACTGTCGTATTTCTTTTGACGCCTTAACGCCTATTGGCGTCACTGTCTGTCAACGGTTTTAAGGGTGGTTGCTAGCCTAGCGGGCATTACAAAAATGTCCTACCATCATGTTAGCTACTAGGTTTCCTCACGATGTTTTCCTTCAGCGAGAACTCCAGCTCATTGCCATAATTGCTTCAATGCTTTTCGAGTTCTCTTATTCCTTGGACTCTTTTTAGGCAATAGATTACTCTTAAATTGAGACCTGAGCGAAATGCGTGCTCCACTCTCGACCCCAATGCTGTTATCACTGTTGCCATCGACGCGTCAGTACTCATAGACAACCACAGTATGGCACTGTCAACAAACATCACCGAAGTTTCAAATTAACTCTTGTGGGTTTATACATTTGGTAAAGAATATTTGTAATTAATTTTCATTTCATTCTTTTGTATTTTATTATAATTCATATAATTATTTATATTATAGTATGACAAGTTTATAAGATTAAAAAACTTATTGGAACTTTTGAATCAGGTATATGAACTTACCAGGGTAATGAACATGGTTATCAGCAACTTTTGCAATGGTGATAGGTAGATAACACACCAGAAACGATAGGAATATAGCAAGAACCATTTTTGTTATTCTCCATTCGTTGCGTCTTGCCTTCGTCTCTCTGTTGTCTTTAATAGTAGATCTCTTGTCCGTTGTGCTATTATTTAGGTTCCAGGAGAATTGTGTTGTGATCGTTGGTGTTCACGCATTCTTTGTTCTGAACTAAAATAAGAAGAAAATACTCATAGTACTTATATTTAGCGCACGGTAAGTATACACAGAAATAACACTGTTCTTATATCTGTTTCTGTGTTTCTATTTAACGATTTATTTAAAAAAATCTTAAATGGAGAAAATTTAAATATTTACCTATGTACCACCCAGAATATTCTTGCATAACATATAAAGATAAGCAGAGCAGGAACAATGAAGGCGATGACAAACAACGCAGTTTTGGAAGAGTGTCCAAATTCATCTGGTACGATTGAGCATGTTCCTAACTCTAGATCGTAGTCGAATGTACCTGAAATAATGAAGTTGTAATTGTTAAACAATTGTCATTTTATTTTCGCCAAGTATTAAATTTTTTTCATAATTTGATGCGTATTTTGTCTCTAATTAAATTATGAAAGCTACAGCGAAGATTTACAAAGCATTGGAGGTAATTGAAAAAGACGAATAAACTAATAAGTACAGTCCCTTATATACACTGATCATATATTATTATAAAACAAAGTGTATTCAAAAATTATACAAACGTATGGTAGCTATTTAAAACAATGTTTTGTTTTATTAATAACTAGCCCCAGCTATGAAACCCATTCACTGGTGTTAAATTTATTCGACTAATTCTCCACCACACCCGTGTGGCCTATAGTTCTCGCTTCCCATACTTGCCTACACCTTGCCAGATTACTTGAAATTCATGATTACTTCTCTGCTCCTACAGCCTATGACGTGATGCTATACAGCCTATGACTTTCCTCAATATATAGACTATAGAACAAAAACAAGAAATTTTCAAACTTGACTGGTAGTTCCAGAGATTAATGCGTTTAAACAAACAAACAAAAAATCTCTTGAGCGTTATAATTTTAAGTATAGATTAGGTTCTCACCCCAAACTCCAATAAGTGTCGGTATCTGCATTCCGTAGGAGAAAATCCAAGAGAATATGATCATTAGAGCTATGTTGTGCTTGCGATAAACACGCCCGTACCAACTGTGGTGAGCTATCATTATGTACCTGTTAAATCATTCCATATCTTTTATTGATTTTGCATCAGTAGGCCTTTCTTTGTAATGCAAATAGTTAAGTATGTCTTCAACACTTATATAATACACGGAAAATTTTGTATAATACATCCAGTGTTTTACATTGATTTAATACTTAACATTAAGTTAAACAAAGATATTATTAGAATTACAAAAATATAACAAGAGTATGTGTACTTTAATCTCGATTTTTTTAAATTAAACTAGTCAAAAATTATTTTAATCACCATTATTTTTTCAAAGTTGTTAAAGCTTGTCAATAATTAACACCAATGAGATATCGATGACATTTGCGCACGTTTCATAAGGTCTACTACAATGAATACTTATGAATTCAGATTAATTAACTTCACCGTTTGTTACGCTACCCTACATACTAATGCCGTCGTAATAGTTCTTCTTTTGCCGTATATAATAATAATATTTAATGCAATTAACAATAATTTAAGGAATCTGTATTAAGGTATAATACATATTCTAATGTTAATCAATTAAGCATCGCTCTATTATCGTCTGGGTAATTTAATCTCCTTTAATACCTACATAATAATTACTTATGCCTACATAATTAATTTACTGTGATGATATAATCCAGTCTTTTGGTGAAGAAGCATTTATTTATTTGTCAGCTAATATAATAAATATTTATTAAAAGGACTCAACCCACCACGACACGTGTCTCTTTTCTCACGTTTAGGAAAATAACGACATTTCAACCAAAGCTTTTTCCAGGTAAATCTATCAAAGGTAGCCGGGTAAATAAAATTGTTCAATTTACCGCGGTTTGTACGAGCGTAAAGTTGAATACGCATTGCTCTTAGATTATATTCTATACATACGACAAATTTAATATACGTAATAATATGACTTCCTTTTGGTTTTTTTTTCTACTTTTTATATTGTGTCTGCTCAGGTCTTCAATGTAATTTACTTACAAGAGTTAAATGAGTCTGTAGTTAAAAGGAACACTACAATCATTTGTTGTAAGTTGTTACGGAAAAAGAAACAGGCAACATTTCAAGATTGGTGAGAGACTAAATCAAATTTTTACAAAGAGAAATTTTTCGAATGAAACGTTACTAGAAAAAAAAACTGAATTAGCAATTTAATTTATAATGTGTAAAGAAATTAACAAAATGTGCCTTAAGCACTCGCCCCCAAGCTCGGTAAAGCTGTAAAAGCCATCAGCGGCTCTGTTTTTGGATAGGGCCCCACAGGCTAACAGTAAGGTTAAATCGAAAAAAAACGAGGTAGATAGATCAAATCTTAAGGTAAAATTATAAGTATTGAACAATATTCTAAAAGAACGGAGAGTAAGTACTTAAACACAAACACTAGAAAAGTCACTAAATACAGAAATAAATCAATATTTTAAGATTCCTATAATCCTAAAACGAATCCATAATGCGACTGTAACAGCTTCGCTCAACTTATTTCTATCGAAAAGCGAAAGTGCTGACACTAATGGGTTCTGGTTCTAAAGTTTGTTGTTGGCAAAACGCAATGGCACGCAGCCTTCCAGTTTAGTCCTGAGTTGAAACAATCTATCAGTAACTGACCTCAGTTAGGATTGCAGCCCGGTTTCAGTATGATTAAAGATAGCTATGGGAGCGAGTGCCATTGGTATAGCTAGCAAACTTTCTTAGGGGGCGTGGGGCACCCAGCCAACTGATCAACCACTAAAAGCCTTTTTTTTATCAAGATAAAATGAATAAAACGTCATATTCCTTCAATACTGTAATTTTTTCTAGGGGGCAAAAACTTTTGTAGGTTGGGTACTGCCCCTCCCCTTAACTACGGCTATGCCTGGTATCCACGCAGCAAGACAACAAGCCAAACCTTTAAGCAATTTCCATCGAAAAAGAAAATTGCTTTTTTTATTAGGATTTAAGAGGAAATGCAGGCGGCGTTCTCTCCACACGAACGTATTCCTCTATTTTATTCCAGGATAATGGCACTAGAGCAAATATTTATAGACCATACAAACTATATCTACTACTGACATAATTATATGTTTTGATTTTTTCATAAATTATACAATATAAGAACTAGAAAGGAGCCTTTAAATTAAAGAATTACTAAAATCGCTCAGTAATTCCTTTGTTATCTGACACCCAACAAACAAATTGGACATACCTATCAATAAAAGAAAAACATACAAACAGCTAAATTACTTAAATTTAAACTCATTAAATATTATTCTCGAAAAAATATTACTATCAATCCAGTTTTGAAGAAGGTAACGGTCAAATATATGCTGACTCGAGGCTCATTTGCTACACACACACATGTATTCCATTAATTGCTAAGGATTATTCTTTTTTTCTTTCTACTTTTTTTCATTTTGTAATTTTCTTTTGTTTTGTGTGTGTGTAACAAATAAATGTCTTTCTTTCTTTCTTTCAAATAAGAAATTAAGATTACCGAACTATAATGGTCTTTTTCGAGCTCTATTCCGTCGTTTGAGCTATATATTTTGCGATACGTCTTAATCGTTGCAATAATCTTACCTGTTTAAAGTTATGAGGGCGATGCTCAATAATGATACACCAACGTTACCGTACCGTAAGAACGGTACCAGCTTGCATAGCGCGCCCCCGTGAGACCAGTCCTCGTCCAGAAGCCAGATATGGCAAACGGTAGCACTATAGCGCAGAACAAGAAGTCCGCTATGCA
Source organism: Saturnia japonica (assembly GCA_033032175.1). Lineage (NCBI taxonomy): Eukaryota > Metazoa > Arthropoda > Insecta > Lepidoptera > Saturniidae > Saturnia > Saturnia japonica. Next base: position 6,397,102 of record CM065317.1, read on the forward strand.
TAAGCTGGAATTTAAAGTATAACAGTTAATATATTTACTTGTATCCTCCTGTATCCCCCAGTTCGCCGGGTATGTTTTAGGTCCCATCTAATAAGGGGCGAGCCTGTTGCCATTAATCGGGCACAAAGCCAAACTCCGAGCTGCTTCTCAGAATTTCAAAGAAAACCCAATAACTCTTTACTCGACCTGGGAATCGAACCTAAGATGTCGAGCATAGCAGCACATTATGTATGCATAATAATTCCTACTTTCATTTATGAATAGCTATGTCTTTCGGGTTCACTAGAATTCAATTTATTCAACCAACGCACCCGTGTAGCCGTTCTCACTTCTCGTACTAGAGCAAGCCAAATTGTTTGACGTTTATTCTTACTGCTTCACTTCTTAGGATTGTCGTGTGAAGTTATATAGCTTATACATTATTATGTACCATCACGCCTGTATTCCCCGAAGGGTTAGGCAGAGGTGTATTAATGTACACCCACAGATCGCCGAGTATGTATTTAGGTCCCATGTAAAAGGGGGCGAGCCTATTGCCATTAATCGAGCACGAAACCAAACTCCGAGCTGCTTCTGAGAATTTCATAGGAAAAACCCAATAACACTTTGCTCGACCTGGGATAACTTATAACCTTATAAGTTATAGCTTATAACCTTCCCCAATACATAGGTTATGTAAAGATATACATAATTTTTCAAATCTGATTTCTAGTACCAAGATTTAAGAGCGTTCAAACAAACAAACAATGTCTTGAGCTGTATAATATTAGTATTTTTTTATACTACGATGGTGGCAAACGAGCATACGGTCCACCTGATAGTAAGCGGTTCCCACAGCCTATCTAACTAACGTTGGTGTTTGCAACACCAGAACAATCACGTGCGCGTTGCCGACGATTGAAAAACCTTTTCATTTCACTTTTGATAAATCCCATACTGTAGTCCTCTGAGAACCTCTGCAGGTACAGGTTTTAGTGTAGGTTTATTATAGATGTACAATATACTTGAAAACGTTTAACCTCAATAATACCTATTTAAAATATGAAGAAACTGCAGCGTTTTTACCTGTATTATGTCGATTCATGTTTCTCTTGAAAGTCTAATAGGTACTGGGGAAAAGGACATGGTATAAAACCACAAGAGTAAGTACCTACACAGTGTAAAGACACAGCTGTGTTAATAACAAAACATTCTCTGATTAAAAACATTCCTTCTGAGCTTTAACTGGCTTACCCTTAGACTTATCCAATTGTTCCATATCATAATATTTACAAATGAAATATTTCTCAATAGACAGCTTGTTCGTGTGTTCTTCATAAACGAACAATAATACATATTTTAACTGCACGAACAGAACAACAAGCAGCTTACACCCTTAAGCAGAAAATCAATTGACAAGCACTTATATGTGTGTACAGCAGTTGCATTTGAGAGCTAGTCCTCCCACTAAGTTTCTAAAAAATCTGAATTTTGTTATAAATATCCTCTAACATTAATAAGTTAAAGAGATATCCTAATATAATTTCTTCAACAGGTGTTAATTTCATATAATTTATACAATTCTACGAATAAATTTGTAAAGCCACAATTACCAAATTTAAGTATCGCGTAGGCTCAAAATAAGTGGTTCCAAACGTTTCGTAATAGATTTTCGTAAATATATTTGCAAAACCACGGACTAATTAGTAATTACCGTAATTAACTATTGCGTAGGTTTCGTTGTGTGTGGACATGCCCACTAAACATAATGCTAATTTTCGACGTGAAAGTATTTTAGTGAGAGGTAATTAATTAAATTACAAATTATTCTATAGTACATACATACACTCATCACGCCTCTCTCTCAACGGGGTAGGCAGAGATCACGTCCTTCCACTCGCTACGATCCTGGCAAACATCTTTCGCTTCTTCAACATTAATTTATGTTTTCAGTCACTTTCGTCGGTTTATAGTACTCTTGACCTGACCTTTTCTTATATTCTATTGTTATCATTATTATATTCTGATTATTATTCATATGTAATGATATGTTATAATTCAAAATAGTTTAAATTGCAATTTTAGTATTTCTAAAACCTGAGTTAGAATTGTAGTAAGATTAGTATGTATGATTTTTTTTTTTCACGTATTTTGTTTTCACATGCAAAAAAATAAAAACTATAATTAAAGAGTAATTTACTATAAAATAAATTAGTCACTGTTAAAAAAAAATTAAAATTATTATGAATTTTTATTAAGCACTGTCATTTTGTATGGTGTATGTATTTATGTATAATAGATACATAATACAACTCCAATAATGATATATTGATGGCGCGATTGAATTGAGATTGTTCAGTTTTAAAACAAATATAATAGAATAAAAATATTTAATGATATTTTTCAAGAAAACCCTAAGACCTTTCTTTGACCTTCATGACGTAATTAAGTTCAAAATCTATCGCCAATCACTAATAAGTGTGTGTGTTCTGGCAGCTGCACTTGAGAGCCAGTCTTCTACTAGACTTAGTGTGCTACCATCTTGGGCCACATCGTCACTTAAGTTCAAGATTGTGGTTAGCCTATTAAAATTTTAAAAAAATCCATGGCATATAAGCGATCCTTTGCTTGAATAATTGAACATTAAGAACGCCGTAGTGTAAGGGCCTGCGCACACGAGGGACAGTCGCTGGGGTATTTTTTGTCCGTCATAATAGATCGTTTAGAAATGAATTGCATAACGCACACGATGGACAAAAGTACCGCATACAATACCGGGGAGTTCCGCGCAGACAAAAGGTACCCCAAAGAGAGACCCTCGTCTGCGCAGGCCTTTAAAAATTTTCAGTATCAACTGCCATTTGTCAAATGATGTTAGGTTTAAAGATACGCCAGGGTTATCAGATCACTTGAATCAAAAGTTTATAATAAATTAATAACTTCGCCGCTTGTGAGCCAATTTTTTGGTAAAATATCAAGTGTAGTTTTATAATAAAAACTTGATAACCACAGAAGTTACGAAAATCGCGTTAATTGTAAAAATTACTTACATGTTGCACGAGAGGTTCAAAAGTTACGAAAAGTGTAACTATTTGGCAACGTTGGTATACACACTGCGGTATAATCATAGCACATAGATGACAATCGAGAGTTAAAATTAACATTTTTTTTTAAGAATAAAAGCGCAAGTTATGAAATATTTAAGCCGGTGATGACGTCATTATTAAAATAATGTTAGCCGTTTTGAAAAATATAAAAATCCAAAAGTAATATATAATATTCAAATTAATGTCTGGAAATTCTTCATACTAAAAATAAAATAAAGTCAAAATAAAAATCAAGAAGTGTAAAAAAATTGGAAAATGCCCATTTCCATATATTTCCCTAATAATTCTTATTATACAGAATCAATTTGAAATACAAAACCAATATCCATACACATATAGAAAGAGTATTTAAAATATAAAGTTTATAATACAAACCTAATGATAAATGCAGCAGCGACATTCCTCACTTTGGGGCACTTCAAGAGAGCGACGACAGTGAGCAAGTTTCCGAACAAACCTACTAACATGATGAAGCCGGTTATCACTGCGGCAAAGGTCAGCAAAGCTGGAGAAAATCTGTAAAATAAAATAACAGGTCGAGAATAACCAAAACGTTCAAAAGAACTTAACTACATATATGTCCTTAATTAATAAAATGCTGGGTGGTGGTAGGACACGACGTTTCTGTCCAAATTCCTAATGATCGCGACCACCATACAGCGCTCAGTAAACACATTACCTATATTTGACATCACCCATACATCACATATGTAAAATTTATGTAAATATGACGCATATGATATTAATGTGATGTCAAATTAGTGTAACCTGTTCACTGGGCTGTGTATATCCAGTAATCAAGCTGTATGGTAAGGATTCGTATCTGGCTGGTGATACACTTCGCACAGTGATTATTTTGGTTTGTCACGTTTTGGAATTAGCCAGTGAAAGCACAACTGCCGAGGTGCTTGCAAGATGACATAACACTGACGTCCGACGATGGATTATCAGTCTGACGGCATAATGCCATCACTTTGTGTGCTATTATTAATAAAAACAATATCAACGGAAGTTTTATACAAAATATATTTAAATCTACAAACTATTCATGATAAACGTATGTTGAATATGCTTTACAGGAAATTTATTATGGACCAACCTTTTCATTACGCTTTTGATCGGGTATTTACTCAGTTGGTAATTGTTGGGCCGGTTTATACAGAGAAGGCTGCATTCAGTATTGTCGACAATAACTTCATGAATATTTATACGTTTAAGGAATGTATAGACGTTTATATACTTTAATATATTACGTGTTTGTACTATAAATTACATACAGAACTGCATAACGCTGAAAATATTATTCAAATAAAAAAAACTAGTTAAGTAGTAATTAAAGGTAAAAAATAAAAAAACCGATGATTCAATAATCCTTAACACTTGTACAGTTTACTAGCTGGGTCGGCAAACGTTAAACTGCCCTTTCTAGTAAAGTTAATGGCCCGACCCTAGCGCCACCTATCGGATCATAATAGCTATGTATGAACCATCGTCTATATTAAGTAAATATTAGGTCAATCGGTTAAGTCGTTCAGAAATTATAGAATCACAAACAAATGTACACAATATTTTAATATACAAGTTCGTGTGGGTTTAGAAGCATGGAATTTTGTACAGGAGTTTCTTAATTATAACGTAGGTGTAAGTCAGATCAAAAATATACTAATGCGATATTTTCTTAATGGAAATTAAACTATTTAGTTGTTTATGTAGGTAGTAACTCCCTTTCTATAAATCCTTTATAATTAAGATTAGAGTTAAGGATATGTGTAATTTTTTTTGTTGGTGTTTTTGGTAATAAACAGATGATTTATTTACTAAAAAAGGATTTTTTGAAAATTTCTCCCCTAATGGGGTTTTAAGATGATCCCGATAAGGAAGATAAAAGTACAGTGACATAAATTATGGTTCCGCACAAATAAAATAAAAAAAAACTGGATGTCTATCTTCTGAGAGTCACTCACAATAAGCATTTGTCTTTAAAATAACCGGGAGCGGGGGTAGTACGATTCGAGCGTGTGGCAGATCGACGTCATTCTGTAGTCCACGCGAGCGTAACCGCAGTCACAGCTGGTTGAAAAAAAAACTGTTTCAACATTTCTACTAGTACTAAACGTAAATTAGCGTGGAAATTCCAAAGATCTTTTATTTTTTGAAAGTCTGTTTTAAGACAGGGCTACTCGTTATAACACTAATAATTGGATATAATTGTTTTTGTTAGTTTAAAATAAATGCCCAATCTAACCTTCAAGATTTAATTCAATTAACACAAAATTATAAAATAACATGCCGTCACTCCAGTTTTAGTATATCCACCAAAAAGTCTCTGATCATTTTATATCAGATTATTACTTATTTTTTAGAAATACAAAAAAAAAAAACCTATAGATAGGTTTTTATTTAATTTCTTTATCACGTTTTACTGCCAAAGTTTCACTTTTACCTAATAGACATCTAACTTAGGAAATAAAATTAAAATACTTAAGTTAAATAAATTTACAACGAATTTTGTCGAAGAAGTTTTTACTCAAATGAATTTTGATAGGATTAACTTACTTAGATAGTTCGCTGGGTTCCATGCTCGAAGTTACTTCGTCTGTTAAGTTCACGCTGTCTTCAGACATTTTGACGTACCTGTAACAAAATGTTTTCTCTATTAAATTTAGAAAATATAATTGATATTATTTATTTGTGTTTTTACTAAAATGTTTTGCTTTTAGATAAGCATTTTTAATGTGAAACATTCTTATGGCGCGTTTGAACAGAAGTACCTAAAAGCGTCGTGATGGGACGTCGCGACGGCAGTGTTATTTGATAAAAATAAAATAATTAAAAAACATTGATATTTTGTGGATATTTTACATTTTTATAAATAAATATCAGAATATATTTTTTTGTTGTATTCATATAAGAATATTTGTATAGAAAAATATGACTCAATTTATATGTTTCATTTTTGCCATGCATCCGATGACGCCTCCAATTTATTGTTTAAAATAAATATAAATACAATGGTGTTAAATAACCATATTTAAGAATATTCTTTCATTTTATTTGTATATAGTTAAAGTATAAATAGTGTTTTATGAGGAGAATACTGGGGTTCTGTCCATATATTTCTATCGTCTTTATTGTATAGAATTTAGCATATAGCATATAGGGATGACAGTTTGGTTCAATGAAATAATCCTTGTCCATGTAATCCGTTATTGCCAGTTTAATTTTATCCAATCGAGTGTCAAAGATTGGACAACCTTTATAAAACCAAAATATACGTCTGGTATTGAAATTTAATTTTAATGTACCTATATATTAGATTTATAGTTGAAAATAACAATACAGTTTGATTAAGGAATGGCATGTATTTCCCGTGTAGGTGCAATTTTCATCAAAATCGGTTGAAAATTATATAGTTATATTTATTGACAATTTATTACCCACAATCAATTGACCAATGACATATACAAAATTTCATAAGATTCGGTCGAGCCGTTTTTGAGTTAAATCCAGACATACAAACAGACAGACAGACAAATAAAAATTTAATGGCATATTCGTGATCAGTATCGTTCATGCTTCATGTTCATGTTCATTTTTGAAAAATATTAAAAGTACCTACAGACAGGATTACAGATTTATTATTAAAGATGTAATTTAGCTTGTTATATAAAAGTTCGTAGTAGGTTATAGGCCAATTAACTATGACCCACACACTAAAGCTAGAGTCAAGTCACTTTGTTTCGTAATTCATAATATGACTGAGTCACCTTGATGAATTGACGGATGTCAGCATTAAAGTGGTTCAAATGGCGAGAATCCGCTTTTTTCCTCCAAAGAAATACCTTGCAGGTATTATTTATTAAGTACGATAGCTGTTGAATGTATTATAAATTTTTGTAAGTTGATCCCGACTCGGAAGCGAATTCGTAAAAATAATTAATGAAATGCATAGAAACCCAGCAAATAACAGTCATTAAAAATATTATTTTATATGAAGTGTTTATTCACCCTTTTCAAAAAGTAATTTTCGAAAGTACGAAATGATAAAACAATTTTTAACAAAACGAAAACCAACATCAATGATTTTGAGGAGTTTCCTGGTTTAACTTCGAAGTAGAAGGTCCAGTGCCAATGAAATTACAATGGGACCACCCTTGAGGTATCCCCTTTCCAACGAAAAAAGAAACATCCAAATCTGTTCATAAACAAAGAAGTTATGACTGAACAACCATATAAAAATATATTCGAATTAAGAACCTCCTTCATTTTTAAAGTCGGTTACAAAGTTATAAATTATTAATTGACAAATTATTTTTTATGTTGATATGATAAGTCGTTACTTATGATGATAGTGATGAATTGTGTCGAATGAATAGTTCTGACCTAATGTAATACAATAAATAATTATAGGACGCAGTTTCACACACAGCAATTTAATTGTAAACTAAGTATAGCTTGCATTTTGATAACTAAGCAGCTGATATACTATAAATATATAGATATTTAACATCCAGACATACAACTGACAATCATGCTCATCACACAAAAGTCTGGACCGAACCCGCGATAGTGTTTACTAACACTACGCCATGAAATAAATATGTATCTATATAATATATAAATATAGAAATGGTATAATAAACACATACAAATAGCTATTGGAATTATAAATGCCACTCCTGTACGTAAGGTCGTGGCGTGGCGTGTCACCACGACGCGCGACGATACGCATCATTCATGCGTAAAATACCTCATACAAATTACAAGCATTGACAAACTTTAACTGTTCGTTTCCATTGTCCAATATTACCTATTGTACAGAACCATTTTACAATTGTTCAACCCACGTTGCACTGAAACACATTTGACGATTTCACATAAAATCCACGTTAACTGAAATGTCAAGTGACATGAATCGAAATAAATTTAATTTTTTGGGAAATTATAAGTGGATAGTTAATAACATATTGTTAAATAATATTAAAATTGTTATTTCATAAACTGTAAAAATAAAAAGTCAGCTGTAAAAGCCAAACAAGTTAGTTTATAACATTTTTGTGGTTTACTCTTTAAGAATCGATCTTATATATATTCGCAGTAACGTAAATTACATGGGGAGTAAAATCGAGTTTTTATAAAAATTCAAGTCATGATGTTGACCCACTGCGCAACATATTCGTGCATTTTAAACTGAACACGTGTATATGTTAGCTAACATGCTTACATACGAAAGTAATCATAATAATATATGTAACATACTAAAATTTACTTTGCCTATTAAATATATTCCAAGACAATCTTCTTCAAATAAACTCCTGCGCGTGTTGGAGTTGACAGGCACCATTTTTTAAATTAGTTTTATAGACAATAATAAACACAGTTTCGTAAACATTTGCTCTAATAGTTCACCGTCTGTAATAATTTTTTTTGAAGTGCATTTTAATTAAGAATACCAAAAGATTTATAACAAAAATGTATAGAAATCGTCATATTAAATATTAAAATATTCTTGTTAATTTATTTGTTTTGTTAACACGTCATGAAACCAAAGTTATTTTTATTTATTCACGCCTTTACTTCACTGAAATATACCCTTTTGTCCATTTTCATCACACCTATTAAAAAAAGTTTAACTATTCACAAACTTATGGAATAAACGGAAAATTTTAATTAATAGAATACATTCAACCTTACCTTCATAATATGTAAATGTATACTTACAATTAAAGAGTAAAGAGTCGAAATATGTACATTGGATAAATAATAGTACTGGCTTAGGGGTTAGTATCATGGACAGAACACATTTCGATAGTTTTAAAAATTTCTGTCTATCTGTCTTTCGGTATGTTTGAACGCCAATCACGCAAATAGTGCTGGACCGAATTTAATGAAATTTGGTACGATTGTAGTTTACAGTCTGAAAGTACATTTAGGATGTGTTTTTAGGTTTCTGTTAAATTTATTTGGTACCTACGTATAATAACTTTAATATATTTTACTTCTAAATATGTATTATAAGTAAACAATTGAATTATTTTTATACTACGTACGACTTATAAATACAGAATATATTATATATACCTACTACATCTATGGCATATATTATACATTTACCATGGACGTATAAATAAATATTTCTTACCAAAAGCATAACTATAAATTTTCATATCCCTAATTTGAGACATAATGGGTTCTTCATACAAACTTTCACCCAAGTTTTATTTTCACCTCATATGGAATAACACAATGAAATAATTCACTTGTAGCTAAACTGTATAATCTAGAAAATTTACAATAGGTATATTGCTTAGAATATGTATAATCCCGCGAGCCGCGGTTGACATCATAAAATAAAACCGTAATTATTATGCCTACTGCGTAGATAAAAAGTTTAAAAACACTTCAGCCAATCTGAAAAAGAATACTGGACTATGATTTAATAGCTAATTATTAGAAATACAATATATTTCTTATTAAGTATAACAATGTCAATAAATCAACAAACTTGTTGACGTTGACAACGCTGTCATCTCATAATTACTGCACACGCGCATAGTAAATCAACAAATCGGTTGGTATGGCAGCCGATGTCATTCCACCGTCCTCGCGCATGCGCATTTGGTGCACCCATATCTTGTTCTTAGAAAATTTAATGCCCATTTTGTACACTTAAAGTTTTTTTTTCGCTACAAAAAGTACCCTATGTCCTTTCTCAAGGTGTAATCTATCTCTATAACAAAATTCATCAAAATTGGTTTAGCGGTTTAGGCGTGAAAACGTAACACACAGACAGACAGACATATATACAGGTTGTCCCAGAACTCAACATCAAGCCGAAACGGGGTGACAGGATTGATTGTAACTATCAAGAGAAAAATCAGAAAAAAATTCTATCCTATGTAGTTTGGAAATTATGGGCATTTAAGAAAAACCTAGAAATTTGGTCAAACTGTAATCATTTTTCGGTTATTCGGATTAATTTTTAATATTTTTGTTCATTTAAACTTTGGAACCGTAACCCTTAATAATATTTCTAGAATCACTGTCAAAAATAATGACACAACTGCCCCAAGTTTTCTAGAATTACGACTATTTGTTAAACTATGAATTTAAAATTTTCATAATTTGTCGACTTTGAAAGGCACTCCTTTAAAAAAAATGTACTAACGTGCCTTGGCAAGGGCCATTAAAAGTTTGCGCATTTAATCAGAATTGTAAAATGGTGCAATACTTGTTAGTTTCATACTAAAAAAAATTATTAAAAAAATAAAAACCTCGAGTAAACCGATTTTTGCTAACCCATTTTACTCAGTTCAAGTGTTATTTATTCGCACAAGTTCTGGGTAGGTTCTTAATTTTACGGCAAAATGATGAGAGAGATGGATAGTGGACATGTTTGCCATGAGCGACCGAGACAGATAGTGACGTCACTTTTACCAAAGTCAACAAAAGTAAGTAAAATTATGTTATGTATTATTTCCAAACTGCATGGGATAGATTTTTTTTTTCTCATGATTGTTATAATCAATCCTATCACCCCGTTTCAGCTTGACGTTGAGTTCTAGGACACCCTATATACGAATTGCTTACTTAATAGTTTTATATTAGATAAGTAAGCGAAGTATTGTCTGCAAAAAGAACAATGTTGCACAGTTCTTCATCAACTTTCATATAAAAAGTCAGCATTAGGAACCGACTTCATTTTAACCTATTTCCTTTGTGTTGTAATCATTAATTTTACAATTCGAGCAAGCGAGAGGCAACTAAAAATACGAGGGAACTAATTAACACTGCCTCACGTATGTATGGCACAATTGTTTAAATGACTTAAATCGCCAATTTATACCACTTAACACTGGCCGAACGCTCAAGACGTGATCATTGAAAGTTTTAAAACATTTTTGAAAGATAGCTTTTGTTGCATATTCTAAGTTTTATATATTTGCCGATAATGGATGCACTATATTTGATATAACAGGATATCAGCATCAAGAACAAATTGAAATGTATAGTTTGACTGCAAAACCACGGCCAGTACACCTATTTCAGCTAATTCTGCAGATCTGAAATGCTTGCGCTTTTGTATTCCAGTATGAAGGGTAGTTTTTATTCATTTTTCAACCTATCAGCAGTTGAATTTGGGTATCTCTGTATTTCTGTTTAAGTGCAGTGATCACTGAATGTAAGAAGAATCAGCGTATCATTTGCTAAGTCCATAACTGCATGTAAGGTAACGATAAATCATTAAGTACCCTGTGTAATTTTTATATGAAATCATATTTTATGAGAAAGCTTATAACTCATAACTGGTCATACTGTTAAATATCACGGGAAGCGACTACAGATATACAGGCTCGGCCTATATTTTAGAGCGTTAGGATATAATGGTATAAAACAAAAAATGGTGCCGGATCAGCTGTGCTATCAGCATTGAGCCGCGACTTGAATTAACACTATAAGAACAATAAGCAAAACTAAATTATTAATATATTACATGCGTATATTATTACTTCCGTAGTGTGAGCTGAGTATACACACACGTTCAGTATAAGATGCGCGAATATCTTCCACGAAGAGACAAAATAACGATTTCACTTTTTATAACACTCGATATTGCTCCCATCTAATTTATCTACTGTTATAACTATATGAAAATTGATTCCTAAGTAAAAACTCCAAAAAGTTACATATCATAAGTATAAGTCACATATTGTTTTATTGTATATTAGAAGTAAATAAACTTAGTTATCATTATGATTATATTACGAAAAAAGTAAACAATGTCAGCCCAGAAAAAATAATTTCCTTCATCATCTCACCGTACTATCATAATATGTTTTTACGCTTCCATACATAACAGAGAAAAAATATTATTCATTATATCAATTCTATTATAGTATATTATTTGTATATGATATAAATAAATTATACTTGGATAAACAAAGTTATCAAATATATTATTTCATCGAGTTCAATCACGATGAGCACGTTCTTTCTTGGCTTCATTATTGAACGTTTTGGAAACTTATTTAATGATAATTCTTTTTCTCTATTTAGTTTGTTTTTCTTAACATACAATAAACTTTATGCTTCATATATTTTTGAGTTAAAAATAAAATGGCTAAATGAAAAATTACGCCAAACAATAAATTGCCACAGCAATGAAAAACAATTTTATTTGTTCACTAGTGTCAATTTACATCTAGGCGGTCTTGTTTTTTTTGGGCCAGCTTTTAGTGTAAGGATTTTTTATTTGTGCACATAAATAAATCGTCATCTTATGGTGAAGATGCCTTAGAGTAGCGTATTTTTACGAAAAGGATGGAGACAACCACGCATACCATCAATGTTTTGTAGTTGCTTTACCCTACGTCTATATTAATCTATATTTAAGATATGTTTCAACAGATTTAATTTAAAATCTATTTGTCGGTTTTTCATGAAACTATTTTTAAAATATTTCTTACGTGTCCAGGAGCGCTTTAGGTGTTAAAATAATGCCCAGCGAAGCGTACGAGCACCAGCTATTCCTAAATAATTCTAAACAAGACTACATTCCTATCTGTAATCATAATAGTAAGACCTAAATGTATAATCGCTTCGTGAACCAGTATATTTTCTTTTCTTTATTGTTTAAATTTACTGGATGTAATCACTTGTTAATTTTACATTTTTAACAATGTGGCATGATTAAAAAAAAATAGATGTCATAAAATTATAATGTCTGAATTCTATACCAATATAGAATAAATCAAATAAACTTTGTTAGAAGTGAAATACAATCATTCCTATTAGAGACAACATAATCAAAAGCCACGATGTTATCTGATCAGGAAAAGTAAGTAAAATAGGTAAAAGAAGCCTGCATATTGCTCATATCAAAAGTTTGATCAGGTAATATGAAAATTTTGTTTGAGAAATATTTGACAGAACAGCGTAATTTCGAAGATATGAACAGACAATTACCTATGTTCCTTGAAAAACAAGAAATATGATTAGTACAAGAAATTGGATGGACTTCAAAGTCTTCACGATAAGAAAAATATGGTTTTGGAGCTTTGATTTTTTTTTATCCTTAAGAGGTTTAACGTTTCTCCACAATCTCATTTGATGTTAAGTGACGATTTAGATATAGATGGTAACACGCTAAGCCTAGTGGTAGAACCGGCTCTCAAGTGCAGTTGATGGAACTCACTTATAGATACTTGGCGACAAATTTTCAACTTAAGGGCAGCTAGTCAAGAGAGACCTAGAAAATACACTAAATACTATTTTACTATAGTTTTTTCATGGTATTTTCCTTCAGGCTCAGGCTTATTGCAGGGATTCTCTTAAAGTTTAGTTATTAACATTAAACATAAATTAATAAACATTTTGTTACCTATATGTGCTTATTAATATTTTCTTCTAAAATTATTATCTAACTTTGCCTGCAGCTTCACACACTTTTATTATGGACAAATTTTTTATGATTCGTAAAATTATCCATCAAGGAATAAATAATACTTCCCTGTACAAAATTTCATAAAAACTGGTCTAGTGGTTTTTTAATTTACTTCAAGAAAAGAAAAAGAAAGATTTAATAAACAAAACCGAAGTCGATGTATTAAGCGGAACCAAAAGCACAAGTGCTGAAATAATGAAGAGACAGTTTATTAAAAGTAAAAATAAAAAGTAAGTAAGTAAGTAAAGTAAACAAGCCGTCATTGAAATATATTTAAATATAAGATTATATTATATTGTTAAAAGTAGAAAAAATAAAGTAAATTCAAAGAGACAGATTTACAATAAGTTAATTTTATTTGAAGGTTCTTGAAAAAAATTTCAACTTTTTGTTATTATATATATTATGTATTTAGTGGTTAAGATAATTATGTTATCATTATTATAATAAACAAGTAAAATAAACATTTGTCGAAGTTATTTTTAACACCAACGAATATATCGATACAATGTCCGTACCGGCGGACAACGCACATCACTTTAGAGATAAGGGACAAACCACGCTCTACCCCGTGCCCTTCCTTACACCCGCGTAAATGAATCGCATTGTTTCGATACTTATAACAAGTTTTGCACTCTCTAGGTACAGTGAGCGGACTTTATTACTCTATGAGATGCGCGAATATCTTCTACGAAGAGACAAAATAACGATTTCACTTTTTATAACACTCGATATTGCTCCCATCTAATTTATCTACTGTTATAACTATATGAAAATTGATTCCTAAGTAAACTCCAAAAAGTTACATTACATAAGTATAAGTCACATATTGTTTTATTGTATATTAGAAGTAAATAAACTTAGTTATCATTATGATTATATTACGAAAAAAGTAAATGGCCCAGAAAAAATAATTTCCTTCATCATCTCACCGTACTATCATAATATGTTTTTACGCTTCTATACATAACAGAGAAAAAATATTATTCATTATATCAATTCTATTATAGTATATTATTTGTATATGATATAAATAAATTATACGTGGTTAAACAAAGTTATCAAATATATTATTTCATCGAGTTCAATCACGATGAGCACGTTCTTTCTTGGCTTCATTATTGAACGTTTTGGAAACTTATTTAATGATAATTCTTTTTCTCTATTTAGTTTGTTTTTCTTAACATACAATAAACTTTATGCTTCATATATTTTTGAGTTAAAAAGAAAATGGCTAAATGAAAAATTACGCCAAACAATAAATTGCCACAGCAATGAAAAACAATTTTATTTGTTCACTAGTGTCAATTTACATCTAGGCGGTCTTGTTTTTTTTGGGCCAGCTTTTAGTGTAAGGATTTTTTATTTGTGCACATAAATAAATCGTCATCTTATGGTGAAGATGCCTTAGAGTAGCTTATTTTTACGAAAAGGATGGAGACAACCACGCATACCATCAATGTTTTGTAGTTGCTTTACCCTACGTCTATATTAATCTATATTTAAGATATGTTTCAACAGATTTAATTTAAAATCTATTTGTCGGTTTTTCATGAAACTATTTTTAAAATATTTCTTACGTGTCCAGGAGTGCTTTAGGTGTTCAATGAAAATAATGCCCAGCGAAGCGTACGAGCACCAGCTATTCCTAAATAATTCTAAACAAGACTACATTCCTATCTGTAATCATAATAGTAAGACCTAAATGTATAATCGCTTCGTGAACCAGTATATTTTCTTTTCTTTATTGTTTAAATTTACTGGATGTAATCACTTGTTAATTTTACAATTTTAACAATGTGGCATGATTAAAAAAAAATAGATGTCATAAAATTATAATGTCTGAATTCTATACCAATATAGAATAAATCAAATAAACTTTGTTAGAAGTGAAATACAATCATTCCTATTAGAGACAACATAATCAAAAGCCACAATGTTATCTGATCAGGAAAAGTAAGTAAAATAGGTAAAAGAAGCCTGCATATTGCTCATATCAAAAGTTTGATCAGGTAATATGAAAATTTTGTTTGAGAAATATTTGACAGAACAGCGTAATTTCGAAGATATGAACAGACAATTACCTATGTTCCTTGAAAAACAAGAAATATGATTAGTACAAGAAATTGGATGGACTTCAAAGTCTTCACGATAAGAAAAATATGGTTTTGGAGCTTTGATTTTTTTTTATCCTTAAGAGGTTTAACGTTTCTCCACAATCTCATTTGATGTTAAGTGACGATTTAGATCTAGATGGTAACACGCTAAGCCTAGTGGTAGAACCGGCTCTCAAGTGCAGTTGATGGAACTCACATATAGATACTTGGCGACAAATTTTCAACTTAAGGGCAGCTAGTCAAGAGAGATCTAGAAAATACACTAAATACTATTTTACTATAGTTTTTTCATGGTATTTTCCTTCAGGCTCAGGCTTATTGCAGGGATTCTCTTAAAGTTTAGTTATTAACATTAAACATAAATTAATAAACATTTTGTTACCTATATGTACTTATTAATATTTTCTTCTAAAATTATTATCTAACTTTGCCTGCAGCTTCACACACTTTTATTATGGACAAATTTTTTATGATTCGTAAAATTATCCATCAAAGAATAAATAATACTTCCCTGTACAAAATTTCATAAAAACTGGTCTAGTGGTTTTTTAATTAAATTCAGAAACATAAACAGACAGACAGAGAAATAATGACATAAACGTAATCAGTGGTCTTTATAATAGATATCTATCACAAAATTATGAAAAAAAAAAAAACACGGATAGACCGAACTACAGATTTATTCTAGATTGTCTATGTCGAGGCGGATACTTTGTTTGTTGTAAGAGAAAGTTTTTAAATTGATTTTTCCATAAATTGTATCTCTATTTTTACTGATTATATTGTGAAAACGTTTCTGAAGAGGTTGTTAGGTCAATATGAAACAGCACAATTTTTAACAAAAAAAGAAAACCAACTTCAATGCTTCTGAGGAGTTCCCTGGTGTATTTTCAAAGTCTAATGCCAATGAAATTGAAATGGGACCACTCCTAAGGTATCCCCTTTCCACCGAAAAAATAATAGTATAAATTGGTTAAAAACCTACAAGAAATTAGAAAGAATGAAACGAAAACTGACGAAAAAGGATTTTTTTTTGCATTTACGTACCTAATTTTTTGAAGTATTTAATTTTAAAAGATATAAGATTACATTCTGCAGCAAAATAGTTACTTAAGTTATACGCCGTGTAAGCTGTAAAGTAGGAAATAACCATGAAAACTTTAAATGTCGTACGACTGAGCAAAGGCGCCCTCTCAAGAGAAGTTTTTTTTGATGTGAAACATCTATAGGCGAGGGGTAAACCTGACTGTTGGCGTGACAATACAATCCGTGGTGACGCATCGCCACGCTGTATGGTGGAATATATATGCACTATGAATTATGAAATTATGAAAATAATCATTGCAACGCCACTGACCTCCACTCACCCCTAAAGGGCCTCCCAAAGACCCCTACAGGGAAATTGACGGGACACCCTTTGGTACCCTCCACTGACCCCCTCATAGGACCCCCAAAGACCCCCACAGAAGAATTGTCAGGACACCTTTTGGGACCCCCCTCGATGTTTCACATTTGCCAGGCGTCCCGTGACGGGTTTTTTTTCTGACTGACTACAAAGTTAGCCATATGGGCCCTGAAGCCTCAGACGGCTTTTATATCTTCACGGTGGCTTCACGAAGGGAAGATAAAGACTTAACTATTATATCAGCCCACACAGTATTGGTAATTTTGTTTGATGGCTAAATTTCCTCACGATGTTTTCTTGTACCTACCACATAAATAGTAATTATTCAAGAAATCCCAATAATTACCTAAATCAAAAAAACTTAAATTCCAATTATACCTTAATAAAATATTTACAAAAATCACGTACATGACGAGGCTCAAACCAGATAGTTTGACATCAAGTTTCCACTAGTCTAACCATTAAATCTCTATGACAAATATCGCCCATATAAAGACCTCAATAAATATCATCACATCAATCATATATCAAAAAAGTAGACACACTATTTAGTTACGTGCCACCGTATTCGCCGACTCGAGGGAGCTATTAAAATCGAAAGAAGCGACTTCACCAACAATGAGAGAGCCAAGTTTAGAACCTACCTGTGCTAATGAATAACGATTTGGTTTCATTTCTATCAACTTTACCATTGATTCCTATTTTTTATATAAATTTCAAATAAGTTGAAGCAATAAATAATAGGTTC
The DNA here is from genome assembly GCA_033032175.1 of Saturnia japonica. Lineage (NCBI taxonomy): Eukaryota > Metazoa > Arthropoda > Insecta > Lepidoptera > Saturniidae > Saturnia > Saturnia japonica. Next base: position 6,414,902 of record CM065317.1, read on the forward strand.
TTACAAACTAAATTAGCGTGTTTATGGAAAATCTAAAACGGTAAAAAATATTATGAAATTATACGTTTAATCAATCGAAGTATTATATACCATTATATCTATGCACTTTCGCCATTTTATAAGTAGGTAGTTCATTTATTATATAGCTGAAAAAATTGTAAGCGAGAATCAATAAAATTTTTGAAGGCGGTTCGCACAGCCTCATCAGAATTGAATACTTTCCTTGCAAGAAATTGTCCAAATTTCGAAAATGGCGTTGAAGCAAGGTCCCGGGGAGTACGGTGAGTGTCGGAGACATTCCAACCCCAGTTCTTCTAATTTAGCGATCGTCTGTCGTGAAGTATGGGTCTAGCGTTGTCCTGAAGAAGTAGGTCGCTAGAGAGATTGATCAGTCTCGGTTGGTTAACGGCTAGTTTTTCCATCATGGTTCGCAATTGTTGACAATACAGATCTGCCGTTATCGTCTGGCCGATTTTGGAAGCTGTAGTGTATGACACCAGCACTGGTCCACCAAACACTCACCAGTTCCTTTTTCCGATTCAAATTTCACTTGGGACATGATTTGGCCGGTTCTCTTGGGTTCAACCATTGTGATTGCCGTAAAGGATCAATTTTTTTATCAAAAGTACAAAGTAACTTTGTACAAAGTATGTACAAAGTAAAAAGTCATACGATTCAAAATTCCCTCGTTATCGTGACGGTTGAGTAATGTGACGCAGCACTCAATGCGCGTTTGTTGGTGTGCTTCAGTCAATTCATGCGGTACCCATTTCTCGAATATAACTACTTTTACAATTTGTTTCAAGTGAATTAAAATTGTTTTATCACTCCCTGCCGCTAACTCTGAAGTAGTTTGCGATGAATCCGCTTCCACGATCACCTTTAATTCTTCATTATCAGCTAGGGTCTACGGCTATCAACGGGGTTTGTTTCGTAGGTCAAAATTTCCAGAACGAAATCATTGAAACCAAAAACGTTCCATGCTTTCTTTTACAGTCGCTTACCAATACACACCATTAACCATCCTTCGAGCTGTTTCTGCAGCGCTTATGCCACGGTGGAACTTATATTGGTAAACAACGCGATATTTTAAATTTTCTATTTTGTGAAAAGAAAGATGTCAAAGATAAATCAAATGGTGCGAAAACAAATGTACCACGAAATTCGAAACTCAAATACACAAGTCTAAATTTTAAATATATTTGAATTTGGAATTTTAACCAAACGCCAGATATTTGAGATCAAAGTGGCCAGTTCAACAAAACGCAAATTTCGTATAATATTATATAAGGACCTAATATTAACAATAATTTACTTTCAGAGATCATATCCCACATTAAAAAGAAAACTATGCAGATATGTACAACAATATAATACTGATATAATTTAAATATATTCAGTCGTTCCTTAAATCTTAATGACCATTACAAATCATAGGTATTATATTACTATAAACTTTAATGTCACCACTGTCCAAATTATATTATTTTGCTATTTACGTTTGGCTATACACTTCTTTGATACAATCCTTGCATAACTGCCCCATATTACTTTACCTTAAGACACTTCCACAGATTAATGTACTGCCTAAAATATTTATTTTTATGAATTGTCGATGATTAAACTGGTTATGTTAAATTTTTTTTAGTAGAAAACAAGTATTCTCATTAGGAGTAGATTTATTAGTGACTTTGGATTTATAAAGATACAGAAGAAATACTAAAAGCGATAATTGAACGACTTATCGTACCTTAGTATAAGTTTCTTGAACGGATACAGAAGGATGTTTTGGGACCACTCAGTCCCTTAACAATATCTACGATTAACTCGTATCCGGATACGAGGAATTGGTCTGTCCAATTGGAATTTGGAAATAGCGTAGGAAGTAAATAGATGAATATTCTCCAGAGCTAAATTTTCCATGACCATATTGGTAATCGTAATTCATCTCTGAATTTGGTTACTATTAAATCTGTACCTTTTTACCTATTTATGTGAAAAATATTTTATACCGAAAAGGTACAACTTCAAGCTGAGTTGTCATGTTTTTGGTAAATTCGCAAGAAAGAACAATAAACTTCACATAATCATTACAAATACGGTATTAATCTTCCTAACAAAATACAATAATTTACAACGGTTGACATCTATAATATTATATGGTAAAATAATCACATTACAAGGTAATAATAATTGGTATATTATTTTCTTAATGTTTGTATGTATACAATCAATGACATAACAAATATTTAACCCATAAAATGATTACTAAGCTTTGAATACGTAAAATTTTCAAGTAACAAAGACTGTCACTATCAAACTTCAAGACAATACATAGTTTGAGCACAAACAAATTAAAAAAAAAAACATGTTTTTGCAGGGTTCTAAATTAAAAGTTATCTTATTTCCATATCGCGGGTACTAGAAGTTAATTTAAAAGTTTACAGAACCTTATTTCAAATGCAAAACGTTACGTTTCGGTCATATATATTTTTACTAAAATAAAAATGTTCATCGCATTGAAATTTTACTATTAATTGTACAAAGCATGCTTATGAACAAAAGTGGCACTGAAATCGCAATTTATGTTTTTAGCATGACTAGAATATTAAATAATACGAGTATACACTCAACTTATCATGAAAATTGGATATTGAGATTTAATCTCAATTTGATTTAGGGCTATTCTTTAGAAGAAGTATTGTGAGCAAAGATGATCGTCAAGGTATTCAGAATAACAGTCTCGGTCTTATAGCAGGACTTAGTTAGGGCTCAGAAAAAGTTTTCTGTGATTTTTTTTTGCACTGATTTTATAGTCATAATGAAGGCAAAGACAATAACACGCTAAACTTAGAAAGGGCTCTTAGCCACTTAGCTCCAAGGTCACAGAAAATGCTGTAAAATTGGCATTAATGCCATCAGTGGGAGTCAAGTTATCAAATGCGACTGCCGAAATACAGCGATAGATGTTTGCCAACAGCTTTTTAACTTGAAAATTGGGGCTAGTTAGTCGAACTCTAGATTTTTTTTTAAACCAAAACTCGAGACTCTTTTTATGTTTTAACCCCACATTGATCAATGCACTGTATCATCATCGCTTGAAAGTTAGTTAGTTAAACTGTTCGGTCACTTTACATTGTTAATCAATCTTCTGCGAGTAAATATATTTTATTCTGTCCTCATTAGTTGTAAAACTGTCATTGCCTAATTGCTCGCACCCCATCTATTGTCGAATAAGAATACTATAAGCAAGGCATTAGTTTCAGTCGCCATCCGATTCATGCGGGTACTGTTGATACTTAGGCCGGATAAAATATTGATTTCATTCTAACCTTACCCAGGGTAAGCAACGTAAGTAATAAAATATGTTCTTTACCTTATGTACGTGTGATTATCATGAGAAATCTCGTATATATAAGAACAATAATAAATTCGCATACACGGAGTTTTTACCGAGATCTTGAACTGTCATGATGTGGTTTTTATTTTATATCATAAATTTATGTTACTTAGCCCTATATTACGTCATTTTGGCTGCGTTTTAGGTGATGTTTTTTGTTATTGTGCACCAGTAAACTGGATTATAGAATTATAATATAATAACTAGGAACATGTGTTTTAAGTTGCTACTAAATCTCCCTGGACAATTTTAATAAGGGAGCCGCCATGCGCCTGCTTGTTAGAGCTAATTATAAAAATATTCTATTTACGTGACGTTTGCATAATTGTGGATAAATTGTTGCCATGAAATAAAAAGAAAAAGCGGATATATTCGTATACTTTATCGTTATCGTATGCGAAAAAATACAAGGATAAGAAATCTACAAGTAAATATTCTCTTCACCTTGTATGGTAGAAATAATAATGTAGCCGTAGTATGTTCAGACACCGCATCGAAGGACGAAGGCCCGAACGTCTGAATATTCCTGAGCTAAAAGTTATGTAAAAGTATCTAACGCTCTCAAGTTAAAATTCTGCTGCAGAGAATCTATCAGCATATTTCGGCACATTTACTATAGAGCCAATTTCTTTCTAGTCTTAGTACTGCACAATTTTAAATTGTGTCAAATTGTGTAATAAATGCCTTAGAGAATTATTCAAAAAATATTGAATAGGAGTAGTAACATTCTACTTCATAAAGCACTAGTTAATGATTTTTAAACATATATTTAAATATTTCAATGTTTAGGTGATCCAAGAGATAGTTATACATATATAACATAACATCACCCAAATGAGGCTCCCAATTCGGATTTCAATGCTAAAACTTTGCGAATTAAGTCAAATGCATAAATCATTAGACAAGGTGGTCTCTATCGCTCTACACAAGCAGGACTGAAATAGTCTCGTAATTATTATATAGTATAAGAATTACAATAACCAGTTAGCATTCTAAACAATAAAAAGTTTAACGTAAAAATGCATCTGGAACAATACACAGAATACATGCGTAGGTCCGAATGTACAGTAATTGTCTATTTAAGTGATTATGTAGGCGTCTTGACAATTTATCTAAATGAATTACAGTGTGAAGGAGCTATGAGATAACATCTGTGCCCGTCATGGTGACAGTATTCTTTTGTCATTTTATTTGATTTTAAATAACACTGTATTACTTACTAAGCATTATGAAACGTGGGATCAAAAAACATTTTGTAATTTTAATATTATTTAACCTACGAATATGACGCAGAAAAGTCCCTAATCGCGTATATCGCAACAGCAAAATGATACCAGAAAATCATAAAATATTCATAGAACAACATATATAACTTGTACCCTAATTACGTATTTCACAAGAAAAATGGATAACATAAATAATTAAATATCGACTTCAAAATAGCAAATTCAGATCACGTTCGTTACGTTACGGCTCAACATAATAAGAATTTACTATTTTGCAGCCCATATTTAGCCTTCTCTGTTATCAATTTTTCTTGTGAAATACGTAATTAGGGAACAGGCAGCATAAGTTGATTTAGAAAGTTATGATTAGATTAGAGAAATAGAAGTTATACCATCAATATTTTATTAAAACACATTGCATCCTTGAAATTAACTATTTTTCGTTATTTTATAAAACAAACATATTATAAACACAACATAATATTTCCTAATTCTAGAATAGGTAAAATAGTCTCTGGACTCTGAACTGAGATGAGATACATAAGTAATTAACCAATTCGACGTCACAAAAGGAAAGATGAGGAGTTCATTGTCTTTAAATTAGTTAAACACAGGAAGTGTCCACTCTTTTGTGTTTCCTTGTTAAAGATGTTTTTTATTGTATTAAGAAAGTCTTGGTTTAACGCATCCTTCGAATTAAGTTAAGAGACAGCTTCTTGTTCTTATTGCTATATTCCTTGAAACATTGTGAAATCATCTCTGTGAAAAAACTACCTTCGTTGTGTACACTTACTTCTTCTTACTATTTCGACGTCTTATTAGTTACATTAAAAAATTGTACTTTTTTACAATTTTAATTATTGCTTATAAGACATTTAAAATATAGTAAAGTAGATACGTAACTGTATATTGCCCATTATAAAAAAATTAAAATATATAAATAGCAGTACCTATATGATGAAACGAATATAAAAAAAAACCTATCACCCATTTGTATTTCAGATGGCTTGTTCCAAGTTGCTGCTCGTAAACCGTATATTTGATGTAACATAATGCATTAAATACCAAGTTGTCACATCTGTAAAGCTGAGGTAAAAATAAACATTTCAACTAGCACAACTTGCAACAGTTTTGTTACGAGTAAATTTCGATTAATATAATCCCATGAAAAACATAAACGTAGTGAAGGGGCCAAGTTCGGTAGAAATGACGTTCAGGGTAGACGTTGTCACACATAAAAGAGCTGTGATCTAACGGGTGCCAAGTTCCATAGTAGTCCCTTTAATTATAGTTGTAGGAATGTATGATCTTCATTTCATTTACAAAATTTGATACTTTCTTTGATATCTAGGTTTTTGATGAGCTAGTGAGTTCTAGTCAGACCCTAATAACTCAAGAACCATAATAGGTTGATTCGTATTATTTGGGATTCTGAATATTGAAGGAAAGTTTACTAAAGATACAAAATATCAAGTATGTAGTCCAATTTTTTATTTATTTACGGAGTTCTCGAAAGTAGCTCGAAATAGTTCGTGTAAATATTATAGAATACATTGATCAGTGTGTTGGTCTTTTCTTTTCCGAACTTGATTGAGATACTGCCATTTGTCTACAGTATATTAAGACTAAACCAGAAAATTTGACAAGAATATTACCCATTGATTATTAAGACATAACATCACGTGTTTAAATTATATTAGAATTCCTGTTCTAAATAGAAATTATTAAAGCATCACAGGCTTTACTCCCAACATAATATTATTCCCATTCGAGCTTTGTCTCGCTTCTGACTGCCATTATTTGTTACGACTCGTAATATAAAAAATTCAGTTCTATTTCGACATACATATTAATATGTCCTACTGAATCACCAAGTGTGTCCTTATAATAATAAAATAAAGCTCATCAAATAATTTTATGATATAAATTTTTGTAGTTCCTGTAAAATAAACTGTAAAATTTTTCTAAACTAGTTTTTAGATTAAATTATAAAGAAAATTCAACAGAATGTTTTAATGTCCAGAAAGTTTTTCAACATTTTGTGAGTTTTACGGTATGCAATGAGATGGCTTCATTTTCGTCGGTTGACTAGTCAATATGTAATAAACTTACCATAAAATCTTATACATAGTGATGTCATGAATAATGTATTCGGTATTATTTGATTTCTTTAACTGTAGATCGGTGTACAATTAAAGCAGTGAATAAAAAATCGTATATTTGCATTTCTTCGGATTTATTCATTATTATCACTTAATTAATTTACGTTGATCTTGGTAGTGGTACGTGTAGGCCTTTCGCATTCTAGGATCAGCTTATATACCTAGTAATGTGGTGGTAGAGTAGATGGGATCATAAACCTTAATGCAGTGTCGCTCTTTTGGATTGTCACGTTTCAGGGATCAGCTAATGCATATTCAGCTGTAAACCGGCATGACTGCGGGACGCGCGATGGATATCTGATTTCTTGGTGATTGCTTTTTTTTAATTGTACTATGCTTACCACCAGGCACTTTTATCACTTTGCATTGTTACTCTAAATAAAAGATAAAAGAAATCCGCAGGAATCTACAAAATGTAGGAGATTCTTAGAATATTGAGCCAAAGAGTTTTATATGAATTTTATAAAAGTCCAATATTATTTATTACTCTAATCCCGTGGATGGAATATATGCCAATTTTTACGTACATTTGTGACCTTGAGACCCGAAGGGTTCAAAGGAATAGTGTTAACAATAAGAACATTGTACAAGGTGTCCAGAAAGGGTATCGGGTATTTGTTTTCGCGCCATATTCGAAACGGGGCGTCTAAAGGGTGCGGGGAGGGGTTCGTGGCGTCCGCCATTTTGTGGAGTTTTAGTCACGATGGAACAGTACTCGGGGACGCATCGCGCATTTTGCGTACGAGCGTATTATCGTAATGGTGATTCAATAGTGACTGCTCAACGTCTCTATCGTGCGGAATATCGTACACGCCACGCGCCAAGTGACGATAGCATTAGGAAATAGATCAGGGTGTTCGAGAATACAGGTGCGACAGTTAAAATTCAAAACTCTGGTCGTCCTCGTTCAGTTCGCGATGAAGAAACAATTGAAGAAGTTGAGGCGTCGGTTCGTCAAAATCCGTCTTTATCCATCCGAAAGCGAAGCCAAGCGTTGAACATCAAAAAATCGTCTTTACATTCGATTTTAAAGAAAGACTTACATCTAAAAGCCTATAAAATTCAATTGGTTCAAGAATTGAAGGATACGGACTATGCTAATCGACTGAATTTCGCAAACGAAATGCTGCAGCGATTTAACAACTTTAACAACATACTGTTCAGTGACGAAGCAAATTTTCACCTGAATGGTCATGTTAATAAGCAGAATTGTCGGTACTGGGCAGTGGAGAATCCGAGACGAAAGCATGAACGACCCCTGCATAGCCCAAAGGTCGTTGTTTGGGCCGCTATGTCTGCTAAAGGCATAATTGGTCCTTATTTTCATGAAGATCAACGAGGCCGAGCAATTAATGTGAATAGTGACCGTTATTGCGATATGTTGCGAAATTTTTTGGTCCCAGAGTTGCAGGAGTTTGCAGGTTTCAACTCAAGAACGTGGTTCCAGCAAGATGGGGCCACTTGCCATACCTCAAATGACTCAATGGAAGTTGTTAACGAATTATTCCCTAATAAAGTCATTTCGCGAAGGGGTAAAATCAACTGGCCTCCCAGAAGCCCCGACCTTAGCCCGCTTGACTATTTTGCATGGGGATACCTTAAAAGTAAGGTTTATCAAAACAATCCGACGAATCTAACCCAGTTAAAGCAAAACATCAGGTCAGAAATGGCAGTAATATCGATAGCTATGTGTCAACGTGTTATCGCCAATCTTCGTTTCCGTTTAGAAGAGTGCCAGCAACGTAACGGTCATCATTTGGATAACATCATCTTTTCCAAATAATTGTCCAATTCATATGCTCATAATAAACAATAAACTTTTTTATTGCATACAAATAATTTTTGTTTCATTGAACTTACAAATACCCGATACCCTTTCTGGACACTTGTATTTTAACCAATTTACCGGTCGTTGACAACAGCAATCAACCTACGTCGAATCACAGATGAATACCAATTTCTGTTATTGTCCAATTTTGTCCAAACATCCGATCTCTGTCGAAGTGAATCAAATTAATCCTTTGGAATTGTATCACGCACCAAGTTTTAGACTAACCATATTTACTTAATTGATTGCTACAGTAATTTAATAATGAACCGCCAAGGTTTACGATTGAAGTCACGCATATCCTACTAAGATCAAATCTTTTTGTAGACAATCTGATCTAAACGTAAACAAATATGTATCTGTATTGTGGATTATTCCGACCTATATTGTTAACAATAATGCTTATTTAAAGCATAAAGATATAAATAAAATCGTGATTATAATTAGCTAACTAAAAAGTTCTTCATGTCTTATCTTTGTTCTTCTTACGACTACGGGTCCTTCAAGCGTAACGTGAAGAAGATGGTTGAGGTTTTTGCAGGCCGGCATGACAGCGGTGACCGTCGTTAAATTACGATCTCTCAGTGGTCACCGTTGTATTTGGATTGTACTGTGCTTACTATCCGTCAATTTGCAGAACAACTATTAAAAAAATCACCAACAATCAATAATTGATCATCTTTAGGTTATTATTAAAAAAGTACCTGAGTATATCGAACACACTTGGCACATACTAAAAATGTTATGCCCCGTGCGAACTTATACACTTAAAAATGTGTTCAACAATCATTTTACATGTCGTGTGGTGTTCGTTTAGGCAGATAGCTCATTGGTATTTAAAGTTAATCGTGGCCTGTAAAAGTGAGTGACTTTCCTTAATTAGCGCTCTTCACGACGAATACTAAACGAATTGTACAAATCGAGTATCAAGATCTTCGAACGAAAATATTAGCTAGAAGAAAGAATCTTGTTACATCGTTAGTCTGAGTTTGAAGCTGGAGACATTAATGGAAATAATTTTACTGATTTTATAATAAGTACCATAGTAAAATAGTAACACAATAGTGTTTTATAATCGTTCATAAACAATTTAATATATTAAAATACGCTGTTATGAGTAAATTGTAAGGCTATAATAATTATATTATTGTTTAAACAACTTAATGAACATCACTGTTATCTATACATATAGAAATGGATATTTGAATTTAATATTATGAGATTGATAAACGGCGATATCGCTTCACTCATAGCTTTAATATACCTAAGTATTTTCATCGTTTGCCATGAATGTGGGTAGATTTAAGTGTTTTCTTAACTACCGCTGTTGGAAGATAATATCTAAGATTATTTTTTGGAATATGGGATTTATGAAGTATTTTTATTTCCTAAAACACCAATAAAACTCCATAATAAAAATTAATTAATATTTTATTAGTTTATATATCCAAATTACATTTGTAATAACTGTACACCCTATTTCCATTACTAAGGTAATGGAATAGGCAATTGTCACAGATCTTATTTCGTAAATACGTAAAGGATACCTATACATCAAACATCAAGATGTGTATATCTATATAAATAAAAATGAAATGCTGTTCGTCTGTTAGCGCATCACTGGAGAACGGCTGGACCGATTAGGCTAATTCTGTTTTTTAAATATTAGTAACCAACCGGATAAGGTTTTTGGAAAAAAATGAAATGTTACCCAGAAAATTTGAAATTTTTGCAAAAATAAATTGATATTAATTATTGCATTTTTTGTACTGACGATAACTTCCTATTCGAAGGAAGGATGTGCGTAATTCTGATTCTGTTTTGTTCGTTATGATTATGGAAAAGTTTTCTGGAAAAATCGACATAGGTGACGCTGTGGTCGAGTCATTGACTATTGCAAAACGGCAGAGCGTCTGCGGAGGCCAGCAAGTTGTAAACAGATTACGTGAGGATTTTGCTTGTTTTAACTGTTTAAATTATACTGAGCTATATTTTAAATAACGTTTTGGAAATATTTATGTTTGACTAAACCTAAACAAGGTAGAGATGTGCTGTAGGTAATTAAAAGGGAAGGTTAAAAATTTTAATACCACAGCCCGTCTAACCCTCATCAGCATCACGAATCTCACGCAAATTACTTTTATGTTATGTTTATGCAAATAACTTAGCGAAGAGGATGTAATTGGACTAAAATTTACAAGGTATACCAGATGAAAATAATCTTGCGTAAACCACTTTTTATGTTTAGATTTATACACTGGTATATGATGAGATACTTCTTATATTAGTTTCTTAATGCTTACCACTTTATGAATTAAAATTCATAACAAACTAAATTGCAACTATCAAATGACAAGTTAATCCTCAGTTTTTTTTACCTATATCTATAAGTGTTATTGACGATTATTGTAGTCTATAAATTATAGAACATTTAAATCCCGTGTACAAAATTTCATTACAGTCGGTTGAGAATTAGTGAAAACTAGCGATCGCCCTAAGCTCGAAATGCGACCAGCGACTTTTTGATCATAGACAATTTTCTGTTTGACATTTAAAGTATTCATGAACCTAAAAAATGAGTAATAACTACATTACTTGCTCTCACATTTTGGGGGGTCTAAGTTCAATGGCACTGCTCGGGTTAGTGGTCGCAGTATTAATTTAATATATTAGTAATAAATATGATAGATAAAATTTAGCTTTCTGCACTCCTTCTCGATATAAACTTTAACCATGCAAAATTTCAGTCTTCCGTACACGCAATACGCTTATAAAGGAGTAGAAAGCTTTTGGTTCACGTATTTAATATATAGATTCTATTTCTTTAATATATATTTTTTATACGATTTCTAAACGCATTATTAGAAGTTCTTAAACCTTAACTATAGAATATCGTGCACTTCCCGTGTACAAACAATCTTAAGAATCTGTCAAGGCGTTTTTGTGTTAAATCCGAACCTAGAAATAGACAGATAGACAACATTTTTTTTAACTTCATATTCATGATCGGTATCTTATAAATAGAATGTCTAACGGGAAATTCGCAAAAAAATAACATTTACAGACAGACAGAAGTACAGATTTATTAATATAAATAAATGACATATTATAGACAACTTATATTATAACTTGTTACATCGAGTGTATTTGTTATTTATTTCAATATACTTATGTAATCTTATGAGAGTTTTTATTTTTAGGATAATATTGTTTGAAATTATGCCGTACTAATCTAGTGGACCTAATAGTACAAGTCAGTACTTTTTATTTCATTGGTTACGGATATCGATAGATTGATTACATCTGCGAAAGGCATTACTGGCACGGCACGTTTCTTGCGTATTCCGTGACTCATAGTTGACCGCTACCTGAGACGTGAAGAGAGAATACTCGACTGAGTCAGCAAATTGTCGTGAGTCACCAAGCAGTTAACATACATAATTATTAGATATATTGATGTCTTATGTCTTGCGATATTTTCCTTTATACAATGCGACCAAGAACGTATATCTTATTATCTATTCGTGACTTATCGTTCCAAAGTCTAAGAGTAATTCAGTGGCATTTAATATTTTGGATAATTAATCCATTAAAAATATTATTTCCTAACATTTGTATAAGAATACATTTATACTGAAATTGATGATTTTTTGTTAATATGGTTAAAAAAACATAATTTTTGATGGTTAAAATTAAAGGAGACGGATACTCTTTCATACAGACTTATGGGCTTGGGTAAAAAAAGAGATGTAAAAATATGAAAACGGTGTAAATTAATAGCTAATGCATTATCAAACAGTCACTGAAAAAAGCGGATTTTTTGCAATGTAAAAGCAGAGATTTAGGATATTTCGTAAAAGCGAAGTCATGTAATAAACTTTAATCAAACAATTTTTGAAGTAGGATTAATAAATACTAAAAAAGGGGTATGTTTATTATCTTTTAAAGTTATTAGTTTACTTAATTTGTTGATTGTGAATTTTAATGATATTGTACGATTTTAAATACAAAAATGTATTCGATTTTATAGACCATATTTCATCTAGTTACATTCTGAGCCCAGAAGTACCCGTCTCCTTTCTACTGTTAGTTACTTCAGCTACAGGTATTCATGAGAAATTCAGGTATAGGTAAGCACTAAAGCGAAATTTCATTAATTAAACATGCGTTAGCATAAATAATAACTTTTAAATCATTTATACGTCATATAAAAACGGTTAAATATATAAGAATAAATCAGGAAGTTTTGCTTTTAATCGCTAGGGATAAAAACAATTTCAATAGAACAAAACCTTTAAAGTGTTTGTACCGTAGCTATACCTGTACCGTAGGGGATATGGCTTGAATTAAATCATGATTATTATTTCCAGTAAGGATTAAATATTATGTATGTGCTAATATGTTTCTATGTTGTATCAATTTTACTTTTAAGTATTCTATGCTAGTTGCTACAGGCCAGTCTTTTTAATTAGCCGAATTAAAGTATTTCAATGTCAAATTTCATTAAATTGTACCAACCGTTTGAATATTAATGGATAAACATTGATAATTATAGTGTTGTTATCACTTGTTAATTTTGTACATATTCATATAACTCTCGAATCATAGACAAAGCACAGCTTAAGCCGGTGAGTCTAGAAGAAGAAATTTAGCACAGGATTATTTAATATATGAGTTCTTTTTTGAGAGAGGTAGGGCACACAAAAATTTCTTTGGAGATTTGCCTCTACTTGGGGCAGTCCGACTGGTGGAATACCCTTCAACCTACAGAAGATCGCAGCTAAAATAACCTTGTGTTGTGTTCCTGAGTTGTGGGGTTTCCAGAGCTCCTTGTGATAAGGAGGTTCATGGTCAGTATCGCGCTAGTGATACCTATGCAATTACAAGCGTTCAAAGAATACAGCAGCCGCTTACCATCAGGCGGGTTGTATGCTCGTTTGCCACATTAGTTGTATATTTAAAAAATAACTTTGATAAGTACTAAGAAAGGGTTTTATAAAATTCATCTTCCAGGGGACGATGACGAATGATGACGATAGTTAAAAGACGGATGGTTCCCGAGGTGCAACATAAATTCCATCAGACACATGGTTAGTAAACAATAAAATTATACTCAGATAGATTAAATCTTTAAATAAACTGTATGCATTAAAAATTTAGTTTTGTTTGAATTTTCTGCTACTTAGCTCCATAAACTTACACAAGAGACAACTTGAAGCATTTACTTTATTACCAAATTTAAACTTCTTACCAACTCTGACACGATAAAGTTGTTCAACTTAACAAACACAACTCCATTTTTAAAATGATACATACATTTATGGGTAAAACACATAATGAGAATGACAAAGATTCAGTACAAATTAAAATCCTTTGTGTTGTAGCTTTTAAATACCATATTGTCAGTTTTCTTTACAGTAAGAAATAAAAATAGTAAAAGTAATGAACAATGGTTTAAATTTTACCAGAATAACGCTATAAAATATAAAGAAATTACTTAAAAAGTCAAAGGCAGAAAATAAAGAATCTTGAGACACTAATAATAATTAAGTTATTTAAATATTTATTTTTAAGGGACTGACTTCATTTAGACAAGAGTATATAATTATATAATATATAAATAGATATAGTATTTCTCAAAGGGATTCATCCTGGCAATGCCATTTCTTCGTCAAAATTAATGATTGAAGCAACATTTGTAAGCTTATGTTCCCCGCTATTGACAAAACAATAAATTGTTTAAAATTAACTTATAGGTGCACCATCTCATAATAAACTGTTTAACTGAAATGACAGCCGTTAGTTTAAAGTTTAGACAAGTTAAGTTAGTGTAAAGTTAGACAAATAGTTTAAAATTAATGTTTTCGTTGATTTCTTTTTACCAAACACTTTTTTATTTTTCATCAGGAACGCCACCTGTTAACGCTAATGAAAATATTATATTCAATGCGCCGTTTAATAACGATGTGTTTAAATCTGTTGGTTTTCTCTAATTTTATTTTGGTTTTCGTGAAGAAGTAGGTTTTAAACACACTTCATAAAGAATATTTGTGGAATCGACATTGAATCAAATCAATGAACATAATATGTGTACTCACAAGCTACATAATCCAGTTTAACAAAAATGTCAAGACGCTTTCCGCATTTATAACATTGCTAAGGGTTCGACAGACTTCGTATACCTACTAGACTACAATAGATCGTCCGAGACTATACACGAATCCTATTTTAAAAAGGTCCACATCTGGTGTGCTCTGGGGATTATCATTCCCAGCCAACTTTTATATAAGTAGTCCTTAGCTGGCGGCGAATTTTTATCGACTTTTTATATAGCGAGAAAGATTTATTGGCTTTCTGATTTGATACACTTTTATTGTAATAGATTGACGTGGGTTTTTCGATTTAATTATTAAATGTTAGTTATTGCTCAGCCGTTAAGCTAGGCACAAATAAAACTTCAGTAATCATTGTAAAAAACTATGTAGTCTATTTCCTTATTTAATGAAATACAAGTCTTTTACGCAATTGCGCAATTTTAAATAGTAATTATTCTAGACATTTAAGCGTGAATGAAGGATAACCATTGCATCATACATACTTTCACACTATGCTCATTATAATATACAAGTTTTCTTCAAAATTAGACGTTTTGCATGCCATTTGTAATCTTTGTACTAGTGTACAAACTTTGGCGGGTTCGCATTACAACTCACCAAATTTTCATTGCAATCGGATAGCTTTAGGATTAGGAATACATATAAGACAAATAAAAAACATTAATGTATTTAGTTATATTAGATTAGACATTAATGATATGGAAAATTAATTTACAACAGAACCAGTTGCAGATAAAATGCACACAATAACTTATTTTCTGTTCACTAGTAACTAGCACTACATAAAGATTATACATACTGCTCGATCATTAAAACATTTTAAATGAGAATATATTTAAAAAGTTATCGCATTTAAAAAAATAAAAATACATTGTTATAAAGTGTTTGATTCATTGCGTTATCGTAAAAAAAACCTAATTAAATTCATGATTACCTAATTAAAAATAGTCATCAGTTCTGGAATTTCCTAAAAATAAATTTGATGAGTGTCCAATTTTTAACATAGATTTCTATCTAGTACGTTATTCATAGATCCTAAATCATAATATTATAACTCAGGGAATCATAGAATTAATAAGAAAAAGATCTTGAAACTGTTTGTCTTTTTTGTTTGTTTGATTGAGCGAGGTAATCTCTGGGACAGAAAATTTTAAAATTTTGATAGCGTATTTATTGAGGATGGGTATATGTATGGTATTTAACTAACTAAGGAGCCGAGCAGCAGCTTTGAATGTCAAGTGAGCAAGCTGTAAGCAAGTACGGGCAACGATAAACTACAGGAGTTGAAGGGTTGAAGGCGCAGCGGCAAGGTAGATATTGGTCGTGTTAAATTAACACGAGTGAAACTGTGGCGCACAGTTAATGTTTGATATTTCACAAAAAATATGAGTTATTTATAAAACGGAACAAAAATGAAATAATTAAATTATTAATTATTAAATTATTTAAGGCCTTAAATGTGGTGCGTTATTCAGTGTGATTTACTGGTTAGTGAATAAAAAAATGTAAAAAATTATTCTTGTAATATAAAAATCTCGTGTCACGGTGTTTGTGGTCGCATTCCTCCGAAACGGCTGGACCAATTTTTATGTTTTTTTTTAATTTGAGAATTGGTCTTTAAAGTATATTTCATGCCGCTAGGTGATTAGGGTGTCCCTATCCAGAATTTTTTTCTATTTTTTGATTATTTTTTTATTTGCTTTCCAAAATACCTAAACCCCAAACTTTCACCCTCCAACCAACCCCCGTCTTCCCATTTTTTAATTAAGATTTTAGTATTTTTATATGAACAAAAAAAAAATTTTTTATCTTCGGCGCGTTACCGAAGATATCCGAGGATTCCCAAAAAAACTGTCTTTCAAGTGTTTAATAGGTATGAACAGAGTGAGTTCGGTATTTTGGTGCGTATCGAAAAGTTTAGCAGTGTGCCTAACCGATATTGTTCCGGTTCCTGTCTATGATAATTCGAACAGAAATGTGTCATAGTTTTAGATTCACCTGAAGTTCTTCTTCGTCCTTTTATTCAATGGCAACTGTGTTCATCTACACTTATGCCAAAGTTAAATATTTTTCTAATTATTAATTAAAATCAATGCAAAATTAATGAACAAAATACGTCTTCTAAAAGTATTATTGACAATTCTTATAATCATGAAACCCTATCAAGTGAAGAATGGCGTAAGCTTCCAACGTATATAATCGGTCTAACCATATTTGATTTAAATCCGGACATACAGATCGGCAGACGGATAGATTTTTAAAATGTTATATTCGTGATCAGTGTCCTATAATATATAATAAATTTACTATTAAGTTTGAAAAAAAAAACATGTCCAGTTCACCCGCGGTAGAAGTAAAACCTTCAAAACATAACATATCTTCATTAAATGGGATTCGAACTATCAACCTCTCGTACTGTACAGTGTACATACAACAGTGCGTACAAGTCTGGTGGTCACACCGCTAGATGTATGTGTTTGTCTCTTTTTAGTGTCGTTTTTTCGTTTCATCGAGTTTTAACTTACAACAGTGCAGAAGAAGTTTCGTTACAATAGTGTATAGAAACAGATAACAATAATTAGTTTATATAATGTCAATAAAATCGATGACAATTTTTTTACCGATTTTACCTTAAGATCTCCAACAAGGAAATATTAAAATGACTCATACATTTTTACCATATCGCGTTCTCAAGCCACAAGAGTCCGTTTTTAAATACCTAAATACTTTTAATTTTGCCGCAATCGATGAGTAATCAGCAAAAGCATTTATGTAAACTCAAATTCGCCGAATAAACTGCGTAAAATAATTTCTATAACTTGTGTGTTTACGGTTATCCTTAAATTGACATAAGTTATCTTGAATGTAAGTCAACTAGGGATGCGTCTGTCAATAGTATAAACTTATTCGTTACATAATTCATGGATATATATTAGATACCATAATATTACAATAAAATATTTAAAAAAGTGTTAGAACAATTTCGTAAAACGATATTTTATATTCCTAATCCTAGACTGAGTAAAAAATTATAATTTCAGTGTAATGATGATAATTATGTTTAGCAAAGTTTTTACTTTATATTCTGTGAAAAATAGAACACACAATAACATGTATTATTAAAGGACTAATAATTTAATACGGATTTAAATTTATTATTGAATTTTATTATAGTTAACAAAACTTTCTTGAAAGTAATATAAAAATGTATTTAAATTAGTAAAGCCTACATATAAACCTTCAAACATACCTACTATAAAATTGTACGATTAAATTGTAGCGAAATAGTTCATCATTCCAATGTTAATAAAATATTACGCAAATATTTCGGAAACCTTGTAAAAATATTTAAATTAAAAAAATATACATCTTATCCTAAAACTCATCCCTAATGCAAGCGATTATTGTAGCGTGTTTATAGCGATATCTGCGGTTTATAAGAACCACGTTATAATCGGGTCAAAGGCGTAATTTACTTTGATGCGATAACATAGCTTGACAACTTGATATTTGTCTGTATTAGTAGACACTCAAATCCATTCATTATTTTAATCATTAGCTTATTTTATATACTTAAAGGCATCTTTTATCATAATTTTATTTCATTTAGTTTATTCTTAATTGTTCTCCCTAATTTTATCTTCGTAATAATTGTGTACTATTGCGTTTTGTATACATCTATGTATACTTTATAATATATTAAAGCTGAAGAGTTTTTTGTCACGGTAATGTCTGGAACTACCATTCGGATTACAAAAAAAAAATTATATATGATAGCCAGATTCACGAAGAATGGTATAGGCTATTTAGAATTAAGCCACACCTCTCAGCTAGCCTTAAATATTAATTTTTGTTGAGTAAGTCGGAAGACAAAACGCTCCCGAACTGCTGTAATTGCGTGCGCTGGCGTAATGGTTAGTGATATGTAAATACAATGTTCTACAAAAATGTTGGTCCTTAGTACATCTAAAAAATTCCTCGATATCATATGCCTATTTCTTATAAATAATCCACAATGAGGCATTTTGTGACTAAAATTTATTGAACATTAAAAGTGATTTATGAGCATTATTATTAGACATAGCATATTAATCCTTACGGACGAATGTTCCTTCATCATTAAGATAAACTTTGCCCTTTATGGGATGTTATTTGGACGCATAGTTTAAGAGATAATGGAAAATTAAAATAATTCAACAATCGGGTCGGTAGAACAGGGTACGGTGAAATCCAATATACATATTTTAATACCACAAGAAAATGCTACTAAAATTATTGTTTATAGTGATGTATTATGAACAGTGATCGGCACGACCCGTACCTTATGGTGTCAATGACCTCAATCATTATGTGAATATGGATATTCCCCGGGATTCCAGCTTTCGAATCGGCGAACGAAAATAATATATTCTCATTACAGTAAGTCCGTAACGGCGATAAGATTAATGATTTTTACCATAATTAATTAATTATAAACTCTACAATAAATTAACATGTGTTTTATAGATAAACAATAAATGTACAACATAACTATGTTAATAAACATGAACGTTTCACTTCTCTTTTGTCTGTATAAAATTATAATAGCAGATCATAATTTTTTCGATGTTTTCTATTTTCAATCTATTTCTTTTTACATCTAAAATCCATTTATATGCCGAAAAACTTCTTTCTACTTCCACTGACGTGAGTGGAGCGAATTTATACAAGCATTCTTTATCGGTTGCGGACTTATTCGAGATTTTATCTGCATAAGTTCTGATGTCATCTAAATCAGGATTACGCCCCATGACCGCTTCTAATTTGGCTTGTATAACTAGATTAGAACTCCAATTTATTAATGTGCGAACTTCGTCAAATTTTTCTAAAGTATCAACAATTGTAGTATCGCGAGCTTGTAGTCTTGTCAAGGCAATTTCGATTATTTCATAATTTTCGTGTATGTAAATTAAATCTCTTTTTGTGTTCGGCTTCCTCAAAATATTTTTTGCTTTTTTTATTGATACAGCGTCGGAATTTATATTTTATATGAGTGCACGTAATATTTTATGCAGTATAAAATGAAACTATAGATTATCAATATTTTCTTTCATGAAAAATGATACATTTTACGAGTTTATTTAATATTCTGACTTCTATTTACAAATACATAACTCTTAATTTTTGCGAATCATGTCATGTCCATATTATTATTTTACTATTGAATCCCGCGGTGTGGCACGGGTCGTGCCGATCACTGATTATGAATTATCAGTCAGTGATTTTTAAATTATACTTGTGTAACCGCGGGATACAGGTAATTGTAAATATGATTTTAATTTGGGCCTACAACACGACATAATTTTTTTAATTATTTGATGTTTCGGCCTGGTTACCTACGTGGTTACACATTTGCACTCGACTCTATACAAATGTACTCTGTTTTCGGCTCGTGACCACGGTCTGTGCAACAAGGTTAAAACATCGAGTAATTTAAAAATGTGAGTCGTTTTGTTGACCCCCATTAAGAGTAGATTGTGTCTTGAGGGCGGTAAATAAGGAATTACAAACGAGAGTCTATTTACAAGCCAGAAGTCGAACTGACATACAATGTGTTTCGTCACATTTGTGAGTAAGTAAATAAAATATTGTCATAAAATATTTAAGTAATTAATATTACTTCACAATGCCAGTCAACTCAACAATTACAAAATTATCTAATAAGAGCGGGTTCTTTATGCGGTTTGCGGGCTAGTGACCCATAAAAGGCGCAAAGATGCCAAATGGATTTAAAAAATATGGCATCTATTGTAAAAGCCATTACACCCTCGGGCATTAGCGCAAAGAGGCCCACGGGTTTTATTTCACTAAATAAAACTGGATCTGGTTACGCCCAAGATAGCCTACATATTATGACACTGTTTACGTGCAAGTGTGATGAAAATGTATATTATAATCTTCATCAGAGTACAATTCAAAAACAACGGCACAACCGAGAAATCGGCAATCTGTCACCGGTCATCATTGATATGCCGTCCTTGCAAACCTCTCGGTAAGTTGAATAATAGTGTATCATTTAAATGGGTCACTGAAACTATAGGAGATAGAATATAGATGTAATTGATTTTAAAGATAAGTAAAACTGCATTCATAGATTTTCACAAAACTTATACACGTGTCGGGAATCGAACCTAATCATTTTAAGAAAAAACAAGACATTTTATTACGATAGTTCAAGGTTGTAAAGAATAAATTTTACTAGGCAAGGCTTAATATAATTATTTTAATATGCTGAATATCCCTACAGAAGAGCGCATCCAAATCACCTAGTGTTGTTTACCTACTACTAGGTGAGTAGAAATTACAGAGCCCTTTGGAGTAGGGGGTTCAATGTCGACAAAGTGCTAGTGATACCTAAGCGTCCATAGGTTACGACAGCTACTTATCTAACATCAGGCGGGACGCAAGTTTCTTTGCCAACTTTAATAAATTAAAAAAAAATACGGCTTTGTATATGATGAATGCACAGTTTAATCCAATAACATGGACGACCACCGAGAAGTCTATAATCCATCACTAATTTTCGCTCGTCATACCGACCGGTGGCCTGCTCAGTTGTCTCTTTTTCCTAGTACTATATTATTATTCAGTGAGATTGTAATAGACGGAAAGACCAAAAGAAAATATTAGGTGGAATAACTATATGATCAAATACACCGTTTAAGTCTATCCATGTTTAAATACCCAACTCAATTTATGTAGTTCATCACATTTTTATCATAAACGATAACCCGAAAATGTTTGTTGTTGATACAACTAGGTAGTGTAAATAAGAGAGCAAGTACTCAAATATTTTCACATAACTTATTGAGTTATCTTGATTAAAATATTTTAAGTTTTCTTACATTTATTAGCTTTAATAATTAACATATAAAAATGATCACAATGAAAGATAATAATAAAAAAATCTAATAATGAAGCAAAGGAAGCAAAGGAAAATTAGATAAATGAAATCTTATTATCGTATATCTAATAATGTCTATAATAAAATATTATAAAGGTGAAATTAAATTTTTCTGAATACTTTCATTCAATCATGCTTGAACGACTAAACAAATTCTAATGTAGTTTTTCATAGAAGTCGATAATAATATGTTGATATAGGATAGTTTCTTTTAAACTTTTATAAGGCACGCATAGCACATCGGGCTGGTTTCCCGCTCCAGCTAGTAGTTTGTAAATGTGAAAGTACTTTTTTATGTTTATCCACCAATCACGCTCAAGTTGCTGGATCAATATAAAAAACAAAAGAAGATTCCCTTTCTACGATAGTATATACTTACGAAGTTGTAATATTTCGTGTAAATGTTAATTAAATTTCTAGTTCTATCTGCTAACAACCATCGCTATCGCAATTAGAATATTTGCATATTCTAAACATATTTTTACAGTTGCAAAATATAAAAATAATATTTTCAATGCCGAATAAAGTTACCAAACAGAATTAAGTGTTGAAAATTATGTATACTTATGTGCGCACTTAAGAAATTATACTACTTAACAAAAAAATATATGTGTACAATTCACACGTGGTAGAAGTGAAACCTTCACATCTATGTTTTTTTTATTATTCAGAAAATGATCAAAATACACACTAATTTAAAGTTTATGAAAATGTACATACAAGTACTCACAATCATTATTCACAATATCATTTTCAATTAATGCACATTTGAAATATCCATGATAACCTAACACAATATTAATCAGTAACAGAATGTCATAAGTGCTGTCTAAAATATTTTTTTTCGTGCCTTTTTGATGAGGTAATAAAATTCATTATTAAGTGGCAACAGACCTCTTTCGTACTATTTTACCATTGCCTAATACTTTCCTATCTCATTTTCTTCCACGTTAAATCTTATGAATTTATGTGTCTGTCTCTTTTAACTGTCGCTTTCGCTTTTTCGTTTCATCGACTTTCAAATCACAACGATGCTAAAGAAGTTTTCACTTCAAAAATGTTACTCGAGAGCTAACAACATGATGAAGTATGCCATCAATGATAATATTGTTAAAATTCATTTTATTTCCTTTTTTCTTGTGTAAAAATAATATAACTGTGTACTATTTTAATTTCGTTTAATTAATAGTACTAGTAGCGATCGCCTTAAGGTCGAAATTCGACCAGCGACTTTTTGATCATAGACTATTTTCTGTTTGATATTTGCAGTGTTCATAAATCTAAGCAATGAGTATTTTCTACATTACTTGACAACTTTTCATTGAGTGACAATGTCAATACTTTGGGGGATCTAAGTTCTATGGCACTAGTCGAGTTAGGATTCGCAGTATTAATTTATTTAATTAAATATATTAATAACAGGATATTATAGATAAATTTTAGCTTTGTGCACTTCTTCTCTATATAAATTTTAACCATGCCAAATCTCAAAGTCTTCCGTGCACGCAATACGCTTAAAAAGGTACCGAAAGCTTTTGCTTCACGTATTAATATATAATATAACTTATTCATGTCGCACTTCTTTCATGCACGCTCTGTTTTCAATTTTACCCTCTACTTTAGTAAGCGCCAAACTTACAAAATCTTGGAAATATTTAATTTTTTAATCAAATATTAAAGAGATTTTAATAGTAAATTTAACAAAAGCTGAATTAATTTAAATTCATTTTATAAGGCTTTGTATTTTAGAAATACGAAACCCGGTTCGATCAGACAACGTGCTACGCAACGATGTTAATCTCGAGTTCTAGAAATGAGGTCTAGGTAATATCGGTACCTTATTCCAAATATGGTGAGTCAACACACGTGGCGACACATTAAAATTCACTACGTTATACCCATGCTACACCGTGACGGACGGACAAGCTTATTTGAATATCCCGTTATAGGTTTCCCTGTATCACGCCTCTTGGGACCTAATTAAATGGATAAAGGTTGCCTGACTAATATTTTAATGGTTATTTAATTCATATAGTAATAACAAATCTGTGTACACATAATATTGTTTTTTATTTTTATTTCTATAATAGTTTTTTAATCACTTATAGATTTTAGAGTTATGGCCACAACCTTAACTGATTTTAGATGACGATGTGCCCCAAGATAGTGACACGCTAAGCCTAGTAGGAAGCTGGCTCTCAAGTCCAGCTTCTGGAATACACCTATGAGTGCTTGGCATGGTTTCTTCACGATGTTTTCCTTCACCGAAAGCACAGGCTCAATGTCGAGATTTGAACTCACGTCGAACGACGGTACCGCTAAGCCATCTATGCTTCAAGACCTGCTGTAACCAGTCTAGGGTCTCATGGAGGTAACATTTAAAAATGATATATAGATATTTATCTGAATACCTATGTCACAGTATATCTGTATTCACATAAAGGTTGTTAGAAATAAAATAAAAACTAGCTAGCTCTGAGAAGTAAGCTAAGGAATGCTGCAGTAACGAAGATATAACACAGTAATCATATATGGGTGTTAGATTATAAATACATGAATGATTTTCCTTAAAAAAAGCCGAAATAATGAGTAAAAAGTCGGACAAGATACGTATCAATTTCAGAAATTTCTAACACCGACACTGACATAGATGTAGTATACTAGATATGTATATTAAATCTATGGACAATAATCGCTAATATGACAATACAATATTTTATGTTCTTTCTGTTTGTATGACCGGGTTAAATTCAAAAATGGCTTGACCGACTTTTATTAAATCATGTACGCGAGAAGCTTATGTTTTACTCAATTCAGAGGCTACAGAAATCGCCATACCTATAGAAGTCGTAAAAAAATTGTTAATTTTCGATCAGTTTTGATAGAATTTTATATATGAGTAGCTTACGTCATTTTATAATTATTGATAGACCATAATAATTGTCAATAATATGAATAAAAATAAAATTAGGAGACGAAAACATTTACTGCGTAATAAACGCGTTCGACGTCGGGGTGGACCGCTAATTTATTATAATGAAATTTCCAACGATCTAACAAATACCTACTTTAATTATATATTTACAGCATGCCCATGTGAATAGAGATGTAGAATCTAATTAAGCATCGGTCATGTTAACATAAGCCTACGTACTAGATTAATTCGTAGAATATGCGAAATTTCTCTGAGGATTTCACGATACAATCCAGTGAGCAATAAGTAATCAGATTTAACTTTTAGTTATACACGTTTAAAGTTGAATTAATGTTATTAAACGAGTTATTTTATTTGATTACAACCAGTCGGAGGGTTTTCAAACATTCTCAAACCTTTGGTCTGCGTCTCAAGCATGTGTAATTTTTCACAAGTTAATCCTAGGTATTTTTTACCTATCTTCGACATAAATAAAATGATAGAGGTTTGTTGTGGGCACGTCACGCAAAAACTACTAATAAATTTTAATATTTTACTCCTTAGATACCTGGTCCTTATCTAAAAAAAGTTCAGTACATCTTCATTCAATAAATATTATGAAAGTTTTAAGAAACTACGATTTTTATAAGCACTATGCGTTTAGCGATGTGTTTTGTTGCCTTGGAGACGTGGGGACAATAATAATAGTATAGATAAACGCAAACGAAGTCGCGGGTGGTCGTTAGTTAATTAATAAATATACTTCTTTTATTGGAACGAAGTTCCTTACGGCAGGCTTGGAGGGGATAGGGATTTTGCTGCGCGACCGAACTGAAAAAAATGTGATAGTAAAACCGTAAGAAAAAATCCGTGGAAAAAAGTGCGTGGAATAAAACCGTTAAATGTGACGTGCGCAGGCGCGACAGTCGCATACACAAGCGAGTAGTGTTTATTACTTTTTTTGTATTGTAATTATTTCTATTTATATGTAATTTTATGTTGTCAAACAAAAATAAAGAGACATATTTTGTTATTATTTGATAATTTGAATTACGATTTTTTTTTTTATTGGAACGAAGTTCCTTACGGCAGGCTTGGAGGGGATAGGGATTTTGCTGCGCGACCGAACTGAAAAAAATGTGGTAGTAAAACCGTAAGAAAAAATCCGTGGAAAAAAGTGCGTGGAATAAAACCGTTAAATGAGACGTGCGCAGGCGCGACAGTCGCATACACAAGCGAGTAGTGTATAATACCTTTCTCTTTCTCCCTCTTTCTTAAATTCTACATTAGCCGAAGGAACTTCGTTCCTACCTGGTGTCCCACGACACCACATCATTTTTTTTTACGTAATTTATTATTTCCTAAAATAATGAATTTAAAAATACTTTCCTGTACTTAAATAAAAACTAATCAGCAAAATTTAAGAGAAAAATCAAGAAAACCTACATAAAATTGAGCACGATTTTTTTTTGCAAATTGTGTTGATTCTACGTTAGCCGAAGGAACTTCGTTCCTACCTGGTGTCCCACGACACCACATCATTTTTTTTTATTACATCAGAGTGCCGCAATACGATTTGTTAACAATTTTTTTTGTTTCCTATTAACCTTAAAGACATTTAGCGAGTACTTTGGCAATTTTCAATTGTTTGATGACTATTTATTTATTATGAACTACGATTTTAATAGAATAGCGATAACATTTATAAATCACTTACCTCATATTAAATCTTTCGATTTTCACACAAGACATTTTAATGTAATAAATATTAAATATTTTTACATAATATTGATTTTTGTTAATTAAGATTACAATCGAGACTAGTTAATTTACATATTATGTCTTGTTAATGCACCTGTGAATCTCTAAATTATTATACACTGGTTTTCTCAAGTTTTCTGTCTTAAAATTGAAACGACTTCTACGCTATCTCTTGTAAACTGCTTGTACTAATACAGATCCCTTCGCGGTCGTGCGTACAAAAATTCACTAAAGTTTCATTGCAATAAGAAGAATGGTTTATGATACCATAAGAAACAAACAAACATTAATTTTTATATAATATATACATAGATAAGTAAGGTGAGTACAGCGCACATAACCAGCGTATCAGAAATGTTCCGAGGCACCATTTTCCAACCTAATTTTTCCAATGTTAATAATTATTACGTGACCAAGCCAAGTAGAGGACTGGCAAATGTGACGTCACTAGCTTAATTTGTGGATGTTTTAACAAATATCATGTTATACAATAATACATGTTTTGTTCATAATGCTATACAAAAGAAGAAATATATAATAGTTTCAAAGTAACATAACAAGCAACGAATTATATGTATGTATGTATAACAGATGACTCCAAGTAGAGAATACTATAACTCCTTGCGTGACATTAGTACGGATCAACGAACTTTCGGACTACCATTGTTCAATTGGTTAGAAACTCGATCAATCAATGACTTATCATACAACTATATGAATATCAGAACTTTAATTTACAACTTAAATTCATTTCGAAAAACATTCATGAATTAACTGCTAGTATTTGAAGCTTTAGTTAATCCAAAGAGTTAAAAAATCACTTTTGCTACATGAAGTTATTAATTAAATTCATAAATTATTTTTAAAATTCAGATCTTTATTTGCGATAGTAATATTATATGTATTATAATTGTATATAAAAAATTATAAAAACTAAGCTTTCACTATTAAAAAACTTGACAAGTAGCGAGTAGAGCTCAACGCCCTGATGGTTCTGTACTACATGTTTGACTGAAACATTGTTTGTATGTTACATAACATTCTCCAACGTATTTGACGTGTGATAAAATGAAATGTATTTATTTATTTTATTTATAAAATATCAGACGTAATTTTTGAATATTTTATTTTCGCATTTATTCCGTAATTTTGTACCAAAATACCACCTTTTTTTCCAAACTCAAACACTAATAATAATCTATCAGCAAGGCTTTTAATATTAAGGGCCATATTTACATACAAACTTGACTTACCTACTAAATTCGGTTACAAACTTTTTACAGCAATGTGAGGCCATAAAGCCATAGACCTTGATATTTGATATTCATTTCAATTTTATACCTCAAACCGTTCTCTAGAAAAATTGTTTTAGTCTTGTCTTAGTTGTCAATTTTTATACGGGCAGAAAAATAAGTGATTCTAAAGGGTTCTGTAAATTTTTATTTTGGGTACAGACCTCTAAAGAAATAAGTATTCATTAGAATATTTTAATACTTTGTTGGTTTGTGTTGATTAAGTGTTAAATGGGAAACTTAAACGCGATCAGCAGACCATAAATATGCATAGAAAGTGGATTAGAAAATTCATTTCATTATAAACACTTTAATATTCAGGCTATTGTTTCGCACGTAAAGCGTCTAATATAATTTAATTAACCAATGTGTCTTGAGCCGTTACTTATATGAAAATTCATACGAGATCTAGCAAAATATTATTTAGATTCTTTATTTATATCAGTAAATCAGCAATTATGATACTTTCGATTTCCACTTTTATACAATGACGGTTATGATGTAAAAATCTTGGGTCTGATATTCGTAAAGATCAGTACATTTATTTCAAGTGGATTTATGTCAGTCTAAATTACTTGTCGAGTTTTTCTCATATTAATGAGAGACATATTTATCTCTGTCTCGTTTGCCAGACAAAATATATTCTCCTCCTACTCTGAAGAAACTTACTTAAATATAAATAGTTATATACCATAATATCTCTGATGTATTTATTAAATAGCTGAACAGTTTATGTATCGTTGTTTTAAGATTTGTTTGAATACTTTTAAGATAATACACAGTCAGTATTAAAAAAATCGTTTTGTATTTTATAGCTTATTTGTTGAGGAAGGTTATAGGTTAACTAGCATCACGATATGATCCTTAGGAACTTGCTATTACTATTTAGAGTGTATGGCAAATTAGTATTCGCGCGGGAGAATCGAGTGGATCGCCTGTCGGCACTGAGTATGTGGAACCGTGGGCAGGTTGGCCACCTGACGAGAACCGAAAAAATTGAACGAGAGGGAAACCGCGTTGCACAACTACTTTATGATAAACACAAGTATTAAAATGGTAATACATAAGAATAATGATTAATTGATTAAACAAGACAATAAAAAAATAAAAAGAATAACAACTTCAATTATTTTGAAAAGTTTCCTCGTATGTCTTCGAAGTTAAAGGGCCAATGCCAATGAAAATGAAATGGGGCTACCCTTGAGGTATTCTCTATCCAGCGAAAAAAGAATCATCCAAATCAGTTTATAAACAAAGAAGTTATGGCCATATAAAAAATATACATTCGAATTGAGTAACTTCCGTCTTTTATGAAGTCGTTTAAAAATAGGTTCCGAGTGTATATTTTTGATTAGTCGTATGCTGGAAAGGTCTTCCCATTGGCAACATTTCAGGAATCATACCATTTTTCACCCCGTGGTATATAACTTTCATAGGAGATAAATTAAAAAAAATCCTTACCTAAGAAGGATTAAGAAAAAATTCATACTTCTAGGCCCATCGTTTTAACGTCATATTAAGCAGATAAACTGTAAAAGTTTTAAGGATTAATGTTCCCAAATTTTATTTATTACACTTTTAGTTAGGCACTACTTAATAGCTAAGTAGCTTTTTGATTTGAATAATATTATAATTTTATTTCGGTTTTAGGTAGAATGTATAAAAACACTTAATATATATATTTAGTCTTTTGAATTTTGTTGAGTAGGTATACACGTAAGAGGCGTGATCGTTGATGATACCATAGTCATTTATATCATCATTAGCATTTAGTTACTTCTTTGTGAGTACTTGATAATAACATTTATTGAAACACAATCATTATATTATGAACTTATGATACCTTTAATGTATGTAGCATATAAGATTATGGCCACAGTCTTCATGTGACCCAATATGGTAACATGTTAAGCTTTGTGGTGGAGCTGGTTCTCAGGTGCAGCTGCCGGAACACATCTATAAGTGTGTGGCGACAGATTTTCTACTTGAGGGTAGTAGCTAGCCAGGAGGACATTAGAAATGACCTCTTTTCCCACTAGGTTTAGCGTGTCACCATATTGGATGACGTCGCTATATAGCATCAAATGAAATTACGGTCATAATGCTATCCGTATAAATAGTATAAAACACTGTTTTCACAACATATTACTTTCCTTTAAAATATTTCTATCACAATTAGGCTAATAAAATTGAAGGAGAGAAATAGGAATAATCCGATATCCTACATACAATGAACTCACAATGAATATAATGACCAATTATCATTAACATTGGACAATTTAAATTAAATACGAAAAAATTATAAATCTTTGTCAAAGTCTTTTTTAGGTTTAGCGTGCGTAGCCAAATTAAAAAATGCTTTGGGCCATACACACACAATTTTGTGTGCCCCTTCTGAACATTAATCAAGTCAATTATCACAACTTTTAAGTTCAAATGCATTAGATCATTTAGATCCCATTCCATCTTCATTTCCAGTTCAAGTGTGTTAGTCCCTTTTGTAAGATGGTAGCTGATCGACAATTAAACCTAATTGGTACCGTTCGAGGGTTCATTGCTTTGCAATGTGAGCTTTACATTGAGTGTTTGGGCATTGATAGCTACTGTTATGATTATTGAGCATTAAATTTAGAAGTTGTGAGCATTAAAAAAAGGCACTTGAGTTTTCAACACACTTTTATGGTCAATTGAGATGCTAATTTATCATTATTATTATTAGGTTTTATACAGACTTCAAAAAATAAGGAAAGTTCTTATTTTTTTACTGGGGTAATTTATAAACTTAAGGTAAATTTATCTATATTAATAAATCCATAGGTCTGTCTATAGGTATATGTCATGTTTATCCTTTTTTTTAAATATATGACTCTTATAAAGGTTACAGATTACGAATATGGCTTTAAATATTTTATCTTTGTTTGTCTGGATTGGCTTGACCGATTTTTATGAAATATTATACATAGGAAGTGTATGATATTTTTAAATTGATTAGCTATGAGAATTTTCAGTATTACTTTTAGAAATCATAAAATATAATATAATAATAGAATTACAACGTAATAAACACGTGTGGAGCGCGGGCTCAAGTAGTAGTACCTATATAAACTATTAAGATACCATTATTGTGTACAAACAGATTTATAGACATACATATTGAATTTATTGTTGATCTTTAATAAAGCCGAATTACTTATTTTACTTTTCATAACAAAACCTTTAACAAGTAGGAGAAATACTTGATGAAAATAATGAAAAGCGAACCCCCTCCCTGTTTGATTAATTGTAGTGTCTACTCCTAAACATTAACGAAATTGTCCATGTATTTTACGTAGTAATTGTATTGAACAAAAAATAAATATATCCTCTTTACCGCATGTCTGCTAGACGTTGTCGTAATTGGAAATTACGTGACGTAATTCATCATTGAGGTCTACTATTATTTGTTACGTATTTAAACATAATCGATATATATTATAAACTAATAAACATAACATATTTTCAGAATGCTGGATATAAAACAAGTAGACGGATAGCAAACTGCACGACAGGCGGTTCTGTTAAAGTTAACTTCATTGTTAATATCAGGGAAACAGAATTTCACAAGCAAAAAACACCTATTATTTAGGGTACTAGTTTTACAGTAACCTCTTGTACCGTCCTTCTTATTATAACATCGGGTCCTTCAAGCGTAACGTGAAAAGATGTTGTGATAAGAGAGATTGTCCTGTGCCTACCGAGGATTATTATATACCTACTACGACCACAGCTAAACCTATTGCGCCATAGGATAGCATAAAACATGTTTATCGATCTTGTATATATCAACATCCAGTTTTTAATAGCTGTGACCCAAGATTGCTGTACCTCTGAAAACGCATCTTTGTAACCTATCGTTGTTCTCACTTCCAGTCAGTTCTAGTACTTATCTACAGCTTGCCAGATTAATTGACATTTATGATCACTTCTCCGCTCTTTAGGGCTGTAGTGTAAAATCGTATATCCTATACCCTCCCATAATATATAGGCTATAAAATACAAAAGAATATGTCAAGTCTGATTTATAGTTACAGAGATTACCGTGTTCAAACAAAGAAACAAAACAATTTCTTAGGTTCACTTAATAGTATTAGATATAGTATTGAACTAATAAAATCATATAAATACTTTATTGTTTTGTTGTTCATTGCGATGAGATATTCGATAGCTGTATGTGACTGGTTCATTAATATTCTTTTCGTATAGGCCGTTTCACACAGATATGGATATCCTAAACAATAAACTGTTATTATTCAATATGTGCGGTAATTAAGTACGCGTACATTAACCTTACGCTTCTCATTCCTGTTAGGTACCACATAAAAAAGATAAAACAATATTACCTCATAGATATGACGATTTATGTTCAATCTATAGTCACGAATCAGCAAAAAGTCGAAATTGTCGAAAAAAAATCTATAGTGTAATTTAACAAAACGATTTTCATCAAAAAACAAAACCAATTTCAATGATTTTGAGAAGTTCCCCGGCGTATTTTCGAAGTTGAAGGACCAATTATATTATAACTAAAATGGGACTACCCTTGAGGTACCGATTGGGCTCTTTGCAACCAAAAAACAATCATTCAAATCGGTTCATAAACAAAGAAATTATGGCTAAGACGAGAGAAGAACAGAAGAACGGAGAAAGTTCTTGGCATATTTCCCTCTACCTGGGGCTGCCTGAAGGATGAAATATCTCTTCCACCCTACAGAACATCGCAGGAAGATAACGTTGGTGTAGGTTCCTGCGGTGAGTAGGATTTCCATAGCTCCTTGGGACAAAAAGGGTTTCAAAGTCGCCAACGCACTAGTGACACCTCTGGTGTTACAAGCATCCATACGCTACGGTAACCGTTTACCACTTTATATGTATAACAATAAATGGCTGATTTGAGCCCTGAAATATGAAATTGTTCAAAGAATTTTCCGGAATCCGCGTATATTAATTAACTAATAATTAACTCGAATGGGTAACACTAATACATCTTGAAGAATAATGAATGTTTCAAAAAATTCTTTAAATACCCTTGTACTATCAAATCGTGGATTTATCGGCTATTGAAATTTTCAATACATCATTGGCCAGTGATTACGATCTTGCGTTCCTTTGAGAAGATCAGATATGTATCCTGCTGTGCGACAATTAAAGGCTGGTGTTAGTATAATAATAATTTAAAAATTTCCTTTTGAGATATATATTATTTGATATAATATTGTTTATGATTTTTGATCAAATAATTTAGGTAGTAAATATTATTACACTGCGTGATGATAGTTTATTTGGAACATGAAAGTTATTAAACATATTTCTACCTACAAATCTTTTATTATTGTAACAATTTTTAAAAAAAGCGATTGATATGTTACTGTTTTAGCTAAAAATTTGCTGGTTGAATAAGTCACCAGAGGTTATTTATTATGTGCAATTTTAGGAACAAATTGATAGGTACTTTTGGCTATTGCTCCGGATTTTGTACTGGAGCGTGGTAGCTAGTCAGGCGAATGTTAGAAAATGCCCTACCACCACGTTTTGGTGGTGTCATGTTTTGGTTCACAGAAAGCTCAGGCTCCTAAGATTCATCTAATTCGCGTCGATTGACGCGGTATATCTATAATATTTTTGGAAAGCGAATAATGAATGCTTATTTAATATCATATTAATTATGAATATACTTCCGAGTCATGATGCATTCTTATGAGTCTGAGTGTATTCTCAGTAAGTATTAGTACAGAATAGTTGTATTAGTATGTAGTCATTGGCACGTTTACGCAATAATTTCTTTGAAGATCACGTTCTTTACTGTGACATTGAGTAAATATTTATAAAGAACAATAGATAATACTTAAAAATTAACTGGATTAAAGTAATACAAAAAATATAGTATAAAAATAATATAGGTAATTAAAATACAGTAATTTTAAATCATATTAGAATTAATATTAATTATTCGTGTTTATGTACCATTGTACATAGTACATTTAAATGATTAACAATGTATGCATGTTCACGATTGTATGTATGTATTTTAAATATGCAATTTATGTATGAATTATATTTTTAACATTTTTATGTATTACATAGGAAGTAGTATAATTCAGACATACATCACGCCTCTCTCCCATTGGGTTAGGCAGAGACCACGTCCTTTCAGTTGCTACGATCCTGGCATACTTATATCTTTAGCTTCATCAATCTTTTCATGCAAGCTCGTCGGTTTAGAGTATTCTTGACCTGTTCTTTCTTAAGAAATTCACTAAATTATAAAATTTAAGTATTTAAATTTATGAGAATTCCTAAAAACGTGGTTTCAAAAACATACATTAAGAAATCTGTAACACTAATATTATATAGAGATATAATTTGTGAAATTATGATTGTAGCAGGTAATCTCCGGAATTACTGATCCAATTCTGATTTTGATTCTGACATTTGGCACACAGTTATTATGACGTAGCCATCCGCTTAGAACGGATTTAGAAAATCCAACCCCTACAAGGGTGTAACAGGGATTAAAAATTTATATGGAGAAATCATAATATAAGAATAACATGGGTGAAAACGTAGGACACAACTAGTGTTATATAGAAATTCATAAATTGAACTGTTGCGGACAGCGAGCGGGGCGAGCGAATAACGATAGTCTAATAGTATAGAATGAACAAATTAATGAAATAATACGTGTTAGGAATAATGTTTATAAATACGTGTTAGGAATAGATATAATAATATGAACTGAATATGTGTGAATATGTGTATTTTAAAACGATTAGAATAAGAATATAGCTAGTTGTAAGTTTAAATGTATAAATTTCACTAGTTGTAAGGATGTACCATGCCAGACTCGGAACATCTGGCATGGTGACTCATGGTACTGCCGAGAGCGCGCACACAGGGCGTGCGCGCTCATTGGCTGAGCGACGCCCCGCACGGAATCCATCGCACTACCGGTTGCGAGGCAAAGGGCGAGGTTAAATATAGCGGAGAGGGCGGCAGTACTACGATCAGTTCGAGAAACACCACAACACCAGCAACAGCAAGCAGCGAATCTACAAGCAAACTACAGTCAAGAACGTTATTAAGAATCAACATTGTTACGACGAACTACTGTAACTTTGTAAGAAACAAGAATAAAGCAAGCGCTATTAACTTAGCACACATTAAAATATTGTGGACATCTTTTATTCACAATATTATCTGGTCCTTCGGAAGCCGGATCGGAAGAAAAAAGAACAGAACATTTCGCCGATCTACGACAACGCTTGAAGAAGAAACGACGTGTTATCAAGACATCTGTATCCACGAACGGCGTACCTAGATCAATGGTTGTTACGAGAAGCCAGGGAGACGCAATGGAATCACAAAACAGAAATAACACAGTCCGAGTATTCGAAGAATCGCCGCTATCGCCAGACACACAGAGGGCTGAGGGCACACCCCGACCGGAGGGAACACCCTCTGTACCTGTTACTCGCACTGACGTCAGAACAGGCCACGTTTCCCCTCCACGCTCACGCAGATCGACGACGAGTGCGACTATGCGATCACGCCTCGCCGAGCTACAAGCGGAAGAGAAACTAGCCGCAATTCGCCGTGAAGAACTCCGTATCGAGGCAGAATTAATAAAGAAACGCCTCGCCGTGGAGTAAACGTCGATACGGGATGAAGCAGAGGACGTACGTGAGCAAACGAACGAGGAGCCAGATGAACGTATTCACCGAGTGGATGACTGGCTCCGCTCACAGCCCGAAGCTACACGGGGGGAACAATTACCGTGTACCCGTAACGACGCGCGGCAACAAGACGAACGCAGGCCTGAACGACGTGCCCGTTCGCAATTACCGTCGCAATCGAGCAGTGATATTAAACAGCTCGCCGCGATACTAGAAAAGATGACGCATACTCATCCACCGCCACGCCAAGCCGCCGACTTACCTGTATTCACTGGAGCGATCAACGAGTGGCTGCCATTCAAAGCAGCTATGAGGGACTCCACGCAGCTGTATCGTTTCTCGCCGATAGAAAACATAGCGCGCCTACGTAACAGCCTGCGTGGGGACGCCCGCGATACAGTGGCAGCGCTACTGCACACCGCGAACAATCCAGATGAAATCATGCGGACACTGGAACAATGTTTTGGCAGGCCGGAAGTAATTATAGACAAGGCGCTGGATGATATGCGGAAATTACCACGACCGGGAACTACCGCAAGCGAACTGAACGCGTTCGCAGTAAAACTACAAAACATAGTCTGTGTTTTACTAAATCTCGACAAGCGGAGCTACCTGTACAACCCGATGCTGGCTCGGGAAGTATTAGAAAAACTTAGCCCACACCTGAAGTCCCGGTGGTGCGACTATGCGGAAGAGAACGAGGGAACAACGGATCCAGAGGTCGTTGTATTATCACGCTTCCTAATGCGTGAAGCGAGCCGTGCTTTAAAACACACATATGCGCCCGCCACCGCTTCGACAGCGACCTCTAGACGCGAAGTATTGAAGCCTGCCGCACCGCAAGTCGCCGCCAGAAAGAGACAGAACGTCTTTGCTACGGTGGACACAGAAACCGAACATCTGTGTCCTAGCTGCGATAAGCCCCATCCATTGTCTCGGTGCCCGCAATACAAGGCACTGAACGTCGAGCAACGGTGGGAGCTAGTGAAGAGCAAAGGCGTCTGTTTCAAATGTATTGACAAACGCCATCGTCGTGTGTACTGCAAAGGAAAGCTGTGCGGTATTAACTGTCGTCGTCCGCATCACTCGTCGCTTCACAACGACAGACCAAGCGATAGCGAAGAGCAAGCTCAGAACAATGTGACACCGTCAACGAGCGAGACGGTAATGGCTGTCGCAACAACTATAGAACCGAGACAGATTATACTAAAAATCTGTCCGGTGACTATATCGGGCCCCAAAGGAGCGGTGAACACGTACGCTCTGTTGGACGAGGGCTCGACTATATCGCTAATCGACGAGGACTTGGCCAAGGACATCGGAGCGCATGGACCGTCACATCCACTGCAACTACAAGGCGTCAATATGGGCAAAGAGTACACGAATAGCCAAATTGTACAAGCGAAGTTGTACGAACCGGGCGGAAACAAGAAGCACGAGTTCCGAGCTCGAACGATAAAAGGACTCCGACTGCGCGAACAAACAGTGTCTCTAAGCACACTCCAACACGCTCACTTGCGCAATTTGAAAGTGAAGCAGGTGTACTATGAGAAGGCGAGGCCGCGTATATTGATAGGTACGGACCACTGGGAGATGATCGTATCCAGAGAGCTACGCGTCGGCAAACCGAACCAGCCGGCGGCGTCGAAAACTCAACTGGGTTGGGTGGTGCACGGAACCGCACCACACGTGATCATCGGCCACAGCGAAGCCCTGCTACACATATACGCACCTGAACGCAACACTGGCAGCGAGATCCGGAACGAAAGTCTACACGAGCTTGTAGAACGGCACTTCAAAATAGACGCACTCGGCATAGCCAGCGAACCGAGAATCAGCGACGCCGACAAGCGCGTGACGCGAATATTCGACGGAACGATCCAACAACGCAATGAAGGCTACGAAGTAGGTCTACCGTGGCGCCGCGACGACGTAGTACTACCTAATAGCTACAATATGGCGCTACGACGACTTCACTCGATAGAAAAGAAAATGGATCGTTCCACAGAGTTTGCGGCAGCGTATACAAGTCAGATCAAAAACTTGTTTAAGAAGGGCTACGCCGTACGCTGCGAGGGACACGAACAGACTAGCAACATCAGCTGGTTTTTACCTCACTTCGCTGTATTCAACCCGAACAAACCCGGCAAGCTACGAGTAGTATTCGATGCCGCAGCACGCAGTGGAACTACGAGTTTAAACGACGAGTTATTAGAGGGACCGGACCTGCTACGATCGCTGCAGGGGATTTTATTCCGGTTCAGAGAGAAGCCCGTCGCCGTCACTGCTGATATAGAGGAAATGTTTCTGAGAATACGAATACGCGAAGCGGACCAGCCGGCACAACAATTTCTGTGGCGAGGCAACGACCGGAACAAGCCGCCACAGATATATAAAATGAGATCGTTGATATTCGGCGCAGCAAGCTCACCGTTCATAGCACACAGTGTACGCGACCGCAACGCTGAAAAGCATGCACGAACGCATCCAGACGCGTTCAAGGCAATAACGCAGAGCCACTACATGGACGACCTGGTGGATAGCTACGACGATGAAGAAACAGCTATCCACACTATAAGGGAAATACAAGAAGTCCACGCAGTAGCCGGCTTTACGTTACGCGGATGGAGCAGCAACCGAGCGAGCGTACTCAGTGGAATATCGGACGAGCTACGCGCACGATCGCCCGCACAACTTGGCGGGCATGAACAAGAAAAGATCCTGGGCCTATACTGGAATGCAGCTACGGATGAACTAGGGTCCATGCATCGGGTACCAGCCGATGTACGCGCACGCAAGCGGGCACCTACAAAGCGAGAAGCTCTGAGTGCGGTTATGTCAATCTATGACCCGCTCGGCTTACTCAGCCACTACAGCGATAACGCGACCAACTTCCGTGGGGCGGACACCGAGCTACGCGCCGCCTACGCCGAATGGGCACCTGCGCTACGGGGGGAGGGGCTACGGCACAGCGTCGAGTGGCACTACATCCCGCCCGGCGCGCCTAACCAGGGAGGTGCATGGGAGCGGCTAGTGCGGTCGGTAAAAACCGCGCTCGCCGCCACTTTGAACGAGCGTGCGCCTAAAGAAGAGGTGCTCCAAACCGTGCTCGCGGAGGCCGAGCATTCGATTAACGCGCGGCCTCTAACGCACGTGAGTGTCGACCCGCGGGACCCAGAGGCGATCACTCCCAACCATTTTCTGCTTGGGAGTTCGACGGGTATGCCTACGACGGGGACCTGCGACACGGCGGACCGGCGTACCTGGCGAGCAACCCAGGCGCTCGCCGATCATTTCTGGCGGCGCTGGGTTAAGGAGTACCTCCCTACACTGGTGCCACGCGGGAACAGCCGACAGCACGCGCCCTCTGAACGTCGGAGACTTGGTCGTGGTTGTCGACTCCGCCTTGCCGCGCAACACCTGGCCGCGCGGAATCGTCACGAGAACCTACACCGGACCAGATGGAGGAGTGCGGAGCGCCGACGTGAAGACGAGGAGCGGTCTGTTCCGGCGCCCGACGACGAAGCTCGCCGTCCTGAGAGGAGAGTGAGGCTGCGCAGGCTACGCCGGGGGGAGAACTGTTGCGGACAGCGAGCGGGGCGAGCGAATAACGATAGTCTAATAGTATAGAATGAACAAATTAATGAAATAATACGTGTTAGGAATAATGTTTATAAATACGTGTTAGGAATAGATATAATAATATGAACTGAATATGTGTGAATATGTGTATTTTAAAACGATTAGAATAAGAATATAGCTAGTTGTAAGTTTAAATGTATAAATTTCACTAGTTGTAAGGATGTACCATGCCAGACTCGGAACATCTGGCATGGTGACTCATGGTACTGCCGAGAGCGCGCACACAGGGCGTGCGCGCTCATTGGCTGAGCGACGCCCCGCACGGAATCCATCGCACTACCGGTTGCGAGGCAAAGGGCGAGGTTAAATATAGCGGAGAGGGCGGCAGTACTACGATCAGTTCGAGAAACACAACACCAGCAACAGCAAGCAGCGAATCTACAAGCAAACTACAGTCAAGAACGTTATTAAGAAACCACATTGTTACTACGAACTACTGTAACTTTGTAAGAAACAAGAATAAAACAAGCGCTATTAATTTAGCACACATTAAAATATTGTGGACGTCTTTTATTCACAATATGAACCTTATACCGTAGTTGTACCGCACACGACGCGATGCGACGGTCGTATTGTCCATTGATC
Source organism: Saturnia japonica (assembly GCA_033032175.1). Taxonomy (NCBI): domain Eukaryota; kingdom Metazoa; phylum Arthropoda; class Insecta; order Lepidoptera; family Saturniidae; genus Saturnia; species Saturnia japonica. The sequence goes on from CM065317.1 coordinate 6,454,480, forward strand.
GATGAACATAAACGCAAAGGTAAAGTGAACGGTACTCTGTTATGATAATAACTGCACTGTTTTTCATATCACACGTATGTAAATTTTTTTACTGATATAGAACGTAATTATCGAGCCGTTTTGACCTTTATTATCATTTTGTTTGGAGTGGTTTTGTTAGTTTTTTTTTGTACAGCGTTATTACTGTTATGTAATGCTCGGGATACTTATTGAACTAGAGCCGATTAAAGGTATAACTGAACGAAATGAGAGTTGTAATCTGATGTTAGATATCCTATACTATTCCTCGTGAATCCTTAGTTCCAGTTATTAGCGTTTTTAAAAACAATCAACAATGTATAGATTTTCAAAATCTTCACAATAATTAACAAACAAACTATTTATCTATGAATTCTAGTTTTTTAAAATAAAATAATTAATGATTCTGGCAAATGTTTATATGATCGTAAAGTGAAGAAAAAAAAATGACCAAAGTATCTAAACAATGCACCTAAGTCGGTAAGTTCTTGCACAATTTTTGCAGACCCACCTCGATGACTCACCTCCATACAATTCTTATTCAGAAATATATTCGAGGAAATAATTATTACGTATAATACTAATTAAATTATTCCTACGGAAGATGTTCGATGCCGTGTCATTTATCAAATCAAAATATGTATTCATATTACCCGTGTATCATTAACAGTTATAAGCATAGATTTGAAAAGAAACCACATTTATTTGACGTTGAAAACACGGACATAATTAACACAACATACATTATACACAAGATTACTATAAACTGGAGTATTATTTCATTTATAATACTGGCATTTTGCCAAACAAATGCCGGACTCAACATCAAAATGGACTTCAGCTTAGGATATATTATGCTATAGCAAAATGCTATAACGCTGGTTTTTAGCCGGGCCTACACTAAATAATATTGGCCATATAATAGACTAGCTCTGCCCCACGGTTTCACCCGTGTTAATTTTATACGACAAACATCGCCAACTGATAAATAAATAAATAAATTAAGCCTATATTACTCGCTGATACTGTAGCTTTATATTGGTGAAAGAATTTTTAAAATCGGTCCAGTCGTTTTTGATTTTATCTGATACAAACAAAAAAAAAACGAACATAAAATCAAATCTTTCCTCTTTATAATATTGGTATAGATTTCATTATGTATGTATCATTTTTGTACTATACATTGCTGGAATAAGCTAGAGGGAAAGATTGCCAACAGAATATTACAAAAGTTATTTACACTAAAAGTACTAATGTACTCGTAGGTAATCCTACGAAGTATCTTTAAACAACCAATGTACCACCTACATTACCTACCTAGATAAAACATTAAAAAAGATACCCTGTGCTGAAAGCTTATCTGTAAATATAAAATGTATTCTTTCATTTTTTACTTCATTGTCATAAGTATAGAGATTGTAATTTTATTTATTTATTTGTATATTCATGCTATGATAAAGCTTGTACGGAAATGGTATCGGTCGATGCGAGTTTGAATCTCTACAATGAAAACATTGTAATGAAACAATAGCATGGTGGTATTTTAGTAGGTTAGCTACCACCTACAAGTTGATCATTTGTCGACAAGCACCTATAGATGTAATCCGGGACCTGCATTTGAGAGCCAGTACCCCTACGAGGCTAAGCGTGTTACATAACATAGTATCTAATATTTAACTATTCTTGGCCATTATTATAACAGTCTTGGATAACTTGCAAAGAGATTGAAGTATATAGAGTGTCTTCGAATCAATTTTTTATATAAACATTTTTATGTCACTCTATAGATAAAGTTTCAATCGATCTATATTTTTTTATAGTAGCTCGTTTAATTGTCAGCACTGTCCTTGAGATAGTAAGTACGGTACAACCCAAACACAAAGGTAACCACCGATAGATAAGTAATCCACCACTGTCAGCCTGCATAAATGCATGGTGGTAGAGCTTTTTGTAATGTCCGCCTGGCTAGCTCAAGTTGAAAAGTCTTCCACTAGTCTTAGCGTGCTACCATCTTGGACAACATCTTCACTTAAGATCAGGTAAGATTTTGGCCACAACGCTAAATCTATAACAATAAAAAAAAAAATCTCTTCACGTTACGCTTGAAGGACCCGATGTCATGGGAAGGAGGGAATAAACTAGCCGAGAATTGGTTCCACAATTTCACGATACGGCAAAGATAAAACAGAGAACTTGCGGAACATATTGCAAGGTATAATGCATTTAAAAAAAACGTAGGGAAACCTCCTAAATTAATATTTCCCCGGAATTACATAACTACATTCGTTGCGACGTGTCACAAGTACAAGTAGCCGGGATTTGGGTAATTCCACCGCCGCGCCACACCTCAGGAACAATTACCCTTTCGCCATTTCTAAGGTAGAACGACACGCTAGCTCTGCTTACGTTACTACATCACCTACACCTGTTTATTTATGTAAATTTTCTACATACATATGTATTGTTAATAAAATTTACGTATGGTAAAGTTCTTGTCTTTTTTATTGATTTTACGACAGAACCCGCATACACTAAGAAAAATGTAAGTCTGCTTTTAATTGTTTAGTTGTATTCTTTAGCCAGTATAATATTGTTTTTATACATATTAGTCCTTTTCTATCTACTTATACTTTAGTCAAACTAAGACAAGCATTCGCCTTATGAAAACAACATCCTATAGAAATGTGGATTATCAATTTGTCTTCTCCGATCTGACTATAACAAAAAGACACGGTAGTTTAATCTCTTTGATCGATGGTAGCGCGTTTGGAAACCATACAGCGCCACAACGTAAAACTGCATTGAAATCATTCAATTAACTCCAAAAGAAAAGAAAATGTTGGTACTAATGCAACCAAAGAATCGTGGCAAAACATTGCTACTGATCGTAAAATCAGTAGAACTAGATACCACCCAAAAACTCTACAAATAAGTAGCTCCATATCTTTGCACGCTAAGCGCGTTATATTTATCATACAGGGGTTGGTAAAATACTGTTATATGCTATAAGCGGCAAGTAGTATAATATTAGTTTACAGTTAAAATCTAATTCTTAAAAAACCTTGCAAAATTCGTACAAAAAAACTAAATTCAGTAGTAGAAAATAGCTGTATTCTAACACAAAAAAAAGAAGAATCAAGATGGAGAATATATCTTAGAATACAAATAGAGGGCGTTAATGTCAGCTGCGTTGTGACTGGTGTTTAACATGTCGACTTGTACATATTAAAAAAAATGTTTTTGTTTTATTATATAACAATGATAAAATCATTGAATATTCATGTTCTGCTTTTAGTAAAGCTGATTTATCTAAGTACTAAGAAACACAATAAGTTTATTTCATAGTACTTATCTTCGTATCTAATTCAATGTTATTTTACAAGAACGCTTCTCAGACTATCTATCTATGTTACGATCCATACATTTATTATCATAAATATCCAACGTAAATAAGATGCCATTTGTCGTAATTAGTCACACGGTATTATCTCATAAGGTCGCAGGCGGTCACAGCCTTTGGAATTTTACATTGCGTTCTATTTGAATTATACTATTTACGTGATTGTTTTTTTCTACAATTAAGGTGGCAATCTGCATACGGATCGTTTGATGGTAAGCGTTTACCGTAGCCTATGGACGCTTGTAACACCAGAGTTATCACTAGCACGCTGCCCTCCTTGTACCCCCTTCCCCAATTAGCTCTGAAGACCTCACCCCAGGAATACAACACAAGGTTTTTTAACTGCGATCTTCTCTAGGCTGGTATTTCAGCAGTAGAAGGTATTTCAAAGAGGTAATGATGTTTTTACATTCTGTAAGCGAACGAAGGTGACCGTAGATCCAGTAAGCGTTCAAAAAATCTAATCATGTATTTGTTTGTGTTTTCTTTCATTCTCTTCGGAATCTTTAATGCGAGCCTGATTCACACTTTGCTGGTTAATATTGATATTAGTTGTTTCAAGTTAAACTGTGTAGTATTCGTTTGTAGTTATATAATCACAAGTTCGACGCTTGTGTGTTACTGTTTTTACGAAATAGAAAAAAAAGATCTTGTACATGAACTTCTTGTTATAATTTGTTTATTTGCTATTAACCTAACACATATTTTGTCAAAATTTACGGTTAACGATTATTTTACAGTTTAAAAGATTTGTATGTTTAAATATAGGCTGACAGTATTGAAGGCTTAGTAACAACCTTTTCTGAGAAGAGGGCATTAAAAATCTTGGTTATTTAAAAACCAATCAAACAATATAATGACTTCGACTGTTTAGACAATAATGTTTAAAGTTAAACAAACATAAATAACATTAATGTAATGTCTGTTATTTTTAATTGAATATATAACGTTATCAGTTGTCAATAAAGTTTTTAGTGGAGTGTACTTAGTAAATAAAATCATTCACACAGTATAAATTCCAGGTTTTTATAAGTTTCTACTAATGAAATTGTTACTAGCTAACCCGTGCGAATAATTCGCGCATTATCGTTATAGACCGTAAACAATTAAAAATAACAGCTGTCATGTCTGATAAACAGGTTTATTTAATAGATGGCGCCTCCTACATGTTAGTTCAATAATTATGTAATACATTTTATAATACCTACCTAATTGTTTTAACGAAAACATTAATTTTAAACCACTCATCTTCAACGACGAGGAAGTTGAGCTTCAAAATTGTATGTGAAATTGTGAATCATAAACTTTGATGAAGAATGAATGGAGTAACGGCGTTGCCACAAAAAAAAAAACTTTGAGAAACAATATACAGAGACAAAGAGGTAAAGTTTCTTTGTTTATTCGGAGGTAATCTTCGGAAATATTGATCCGATTCTGAAAGCCATTCACCAATAAGAAACTACAATATCCATGAGTCATTTATCCATAATTTTTTATTCTTCACAAATTTTATATTGTTATTAACGCGAACGAAGTTGCGAGTCGATTTGAAAAAATCCTTCAAACGTAGAATATTGATGTCTCATTTCGATGAAAGCCATGAGTTTTGTTCAAGTTTCTCAAATTATAATAAAAATGTGTGTGTGACATTAAAATTAAAGATTGTCACCATTTTTGAAGTAAATCTGTTGTTGGTACGCGAATGGAATCCCGGAAAGGCAAAGTATAATTCGTTTTGTATGGTATGGTATAAAATTCTCTCATTTACCCCATTAAAATTCACGGAAAGAAAATCATCAATAAAATTTATTTACACTCAATTAAGTTTGGAGTCCGATATCTTTTAGAGCGTGTAAAAGGTAAAATTGAGAATTGCGCGCACATCATCTAACGGAAGTGCGACACGTTGAACTTAGCAAGCAATTAAAACAATATAAATTCGTTTTACTGACTTATATTTTCATTTATTGTGTAAAAACAATTTAACGTTGTATTAATATACATTATTTAAATAAAAGCCATCAATGAAAATAATATAGGTATTTTTTACATAATAAAAAAGTAAGTAATATTAATTTACATCATTAATGGCAAAACTTCATCATGTTGTTAGCACACGGGATACAAATTTTGGAGTTATGCGTACATTAAGTTGTTCATAGGTAGATTTTTTTACATTTAAATTTAATATTATATAAACGTTTATTACAATAGGTGTTAAATAAAATCAACTTACATTTTTCGAATGAAAAATTTACCAGTAACGGCTTCCCAGTATCGTGGATAAATAAAGACTACAGGTTTTAATAATATCGATTTTCTATAACAATATTGAGTAAACATGCCGCCGGTTGGTTCCGCGTAGGGATTATTTAACACTTTCATTTGTGGTAAATGTTGCGCGTGTTAAGGCATATTGTATCGACCACGTGCACTCCATTCTGATTAATAGGTACTCTACACACTGAATCGGAAGAAACGTTACGTTTTATAGTGATACACCAGCAGCAGACTGAATATTTAAAATCCTTAATTTCTTTGCTTTAGTAACGAACATCCGAGAAAAAAACTTTTCTTTCTCAGTCACTATTTTTGATTTGAAAAATCTTGACACCACCAATTTACACTGTGCTACTGTTTTTTTTTTTCGTTTTTATTTATCATATTTCAATAGAAAAATATGATTGACTTCGGATGGTTCACATCTGCTAAGCGTCCCATGACGCCTCACAATTTTTTATCTTAAGAATAAAACTAATATTTTTAATAATCACTCCAATTATATTATTAACAAAGGGTCTGCTTATGTTCTTCTTGATGGTTATATGGTTTTGTTTGTATTAATTTAATATAATTTGCACAAAACTTTCACAATAAACGAGAAAGTAGGTACATATAGCACAATAATATTATAAACCACAAATTAAAATGAAGAAAAAAGAAAGAAATACATAATTACAAATGGAATATTTTAATCCAATTAAATTAACTATAATTATAACTTTATGTAGGTATACTTTACTCTTGAATTAACTCTCAAAGTATTAACTATAATCGTCTAAATCACACAATAACACAATGTATTGTCTGTAAGTGCATTAATTTCTAAACCGTGTAGCACCCGATTGTGTAGGTAACATTATTGTTGAAATTAGCTAATGGCTACAATAATATTGGTCGCATGGAATGACGTCAAGTAGATAAATTCGAACCATTATAGAATTAAAACGACTCGTTTACGAGTTAATTTTAGTTTGCAGTTAATTTGCAAAAATGATTACTTAGTTCTTCGGAAGCTTACGTCGCTTCCTGTTAACCGATTTTAATAAACCACCAATGAGTCACAATTAATTTACACTAATATTACAAAACTCAAGAGATTGTTTTTTTTTCTGTTTGAGCGGGCTAATCTCTGGAACTACCAATCAAGTTTGAAAAATTCTTTTTGCATTTTATAGACTACTAGCTGCCCGCGCAACGTCGTCTGCGCCATTTATGAGAGAAATAGAAAAGGTTAGAGAGAGTGGGTCATAACTCATAACATAACATACCATCACGCCTGTATTCCCCAAAGGGTTAGGCAGAGGTGTACTAAAATACACCCACAGTTCGCCGAGTATGTTTTTAGGTCCCAAGTAATAGGGCGAGCCTATTGCCATTAATCGGGCACGAAGCCAAACTTCGAGCTGCTACTGAGAATTTCATAGGAAAAACCCAATAACACTTTACTCGACCTGGGAATCGAACCCCAGAACCTCGATCATAGCAGTCGTGTTTACGACCACTAGGCTAACGAGGCAGTTAGCCTAGTGGGTCGTAGGCACTATATTGTAGGTAACGCCCGCCTCCCACATTATTCTGCATAATAAAAATGCGCTCGCGATACTTGATCATTATTTTGCTACCGAGTTATTTTAAAACTTGATATCTCCTAAGATATTCATTTAAATCAATTAATGTAAAGGGCAATTTTGTTCAAAATTAAATACTTGTAATGAATAATGTATTTATTTCGATAAGGATTAATACCATATATATAAAAAACACCTTCGCAAATAATTAAATATTTTAGAACAAATTTTATTACCATAAAAAGTTATATTGAGTATGCAGTGGAACTCAAAAGGAATAAATTTCCCCCGTTTTTGCAACATTTTTCATTGATGCTCCGTTCCTATTGGTCGTAGCGTGATGTTATATAGCCTATAGCCTTCCTCGATAAATGGGCTATCCAAAATTAAAACATTTTTTTCCATTCGAACCAGTAGTTCCTGGGATTAGCGTGTTCAACCAAAAAAACAAACTCTTCAGCTTTATAATATTAGTATAGATTTATTGATTATTGTTGAAGGAATAATTTCATGCTTCAGCTCTAAGGAGTGTAGCAGTAACCATGAACGTCAAGCAATCTAAAAACCTGTAGGTAAGTAACCACGGGATGTGAAAGAACAGCGATATGCTACACGGGTTGCGTTGGCAGCGGCACTGTGAAAAATTGGTCGAATAAATTGAACACGGATTAAACCGATTCTTAAAAGCATAAAATAATACTGAATGTTAATTAAAAGGTACCATGGTTTAATGGTAGTAAGCTTGGTCACTATATCGTTCGTGTGAGTTTCAATCCGGCAATGATCTTGTGCTTTCTGTGAAAGAAAACATCGCGATGAAATATCGCATGATGGTAGGTCATTTTGTATTACTCACCTAACTAGCTAATACTTTCAAGTTACGATATATCACCAAGAAGATATGGTACCTCGGAAACCTCGGTGTCTTCCGTCAGCTACACTTGCGAATTTTTCAATATAAAATAAGTAGGTATGATCCTATTTACGATGTACAAAAATTTTGTTTATGTTTATTTACGTAAAAACTTTTTCGTTTAATCCGTCCTTATCAAAAGACTACAATTTTACGATCATGAATTTTTCGAAAGAACTGGTACAAATACATCGCAAGACTTGTGTAATCTTTGCGTTATTTCAAAACAATACACCTTGGCACCTTGTTTTTTAATTACGTTTATTGTTGTAACCGTTGTAACTTTAGGCGGAATTAGTAACATAAGTAGTAGGTTCTATATTAATTGCTTTATTTATATTTTGTTCCAGACTACATGAAATCAATTTCTATTCATAAATATAGCACTCGTTCGTTTCCTTTGCTTCGTTTGGATCCTAAAGCTGAAAGTCAATTATCGGTGTGTTCCGACAGCCACCCTTGGAAACCAAGTCAGGCATGAATCTTCGGTGCTTGTTTACGTTTCAACAGACGATGACAGACAGAGAGATCTGTGCAGGACACGAATATTACAACAAACATATTTATAATCTAAGTGTCGCAGAAAACTAGGAGTGTCAAGCGTACATAGGAAAGAAAGAGACAACCAGAAACATACTCTTGGTGGAGAAAATGTTGGCGCAATACAGGGTACCTAGATTAATCTTCGACGAAATCATGATTATGTGACATCGGCTTGAAATTGTATTTTATTTATTATTAAAAGTGTCCGACGGACGGAACTGCAGCAATTTTTGTCATTTCGGAACCATTATTTTATGCATTTTGATCGACACTAATTCACTTTATGACAAAATTCTACAATTTATAGTTTCCATAATTCGCAGTACACGGATAAAAAACTTGTTGTATCCGACCAGTAACAATAAACAGCTGGTAACTGGGTCATACAAAATTATGATTTTACAACTGGACAAATATTACCAATATTGCGTATTGTGATAATAACAATTGAAACTGATACTAAAAACAAACTGAAAAAGATTAGTGGGGTAGTGGATTATTAATTTTAGGTTAATCTTTAAATTTATGGGACTGTTTAGGTTTTGAGTAGAATAGCATTCTTTCTCGTCGATACTGCGTATGGCATTTATGAAAAAAAGTTTCGGGTTCGGGTTCTTGGTTCATGTCTCTTTTATTAAATTTATTTCTGTAACCGATAGCAGTCTTAGTTTAGGGCTATGTGTCTGTATATAGACTAAGGCTGCCCATCCATTAAAGCGGATCTGTGAAAATTTTGACCAATAGAATTGCAACTCTAGAGTTTTATGCATTTGTATTGGATGAAATATCCACAGCTCCGCTTCAATGGACAGACAGCCTTACTCTAACTTACAGAATTGGTCAAGGATTGTGACACGCTAAGATATCAAGTGTAATTGTCAAAACAAACCAATAGGAATGTAACGACAGATTTTTAAATTGAACTATGAGCTAATTAGTCAGACAAGAAAAAGAAAAACTTAAGAAAATATGGTTATCTTCAAGTCTTCGTCGCGGCTATAGAGCGAACTACCACGCCACTGAGTCATTACCTCATTACTTATCTCATTTAAAAACTACATTTGTTGAAGAAGATAAATAATATTTGTTTATGAATTATGGTTAATAAACAAACCTTTTGAATGCAATAAAACTCACCGCAAAACTTTTAGACGTTTTTATAACCTTTAAACCAGAAATATGAAATCCGCGATTTGCTTAACTAGCATACTTTTTCGTGAAGCCCTTCAAAAGTTTTTTTTCTTTGTATTCTTTCTGTGTACTGCAGCCAAGGTCCATATAAATTTTGTACATTAAAATTTTCATTAATTAGTATTTATTCGAGTAATTTTCTAGAGGATATTATGTGGCCCACATAACGTTTTTAAATTTGTAGGTAGGTAGCTGGCCCGTTGTAAAAAAAAGTTACTCATCCCAGTTTTAAAATATACAAAAGTGTCCAACTGTAAAAGTTTATAAACCGACCCAGCGCGACATGTATTTCAAAAGCAAGCGGCGACGTTAACGATCGGCCAAAGGATGGATTATATCTCAAAAATAAATAATTCAAGGAAATCTTTGAGTACGGGACATCCTGCTTACGTTATTAGTGTTTAAAACATAGGACATTCTAAGTATAACATTATAATCTTATGCGTGAAATCCTGTTCTTTATGGCATAACTCGTTTGTTACTCATTGTTGCTTGTTAAGAAAATTCGCATCCTTTGTCTGTTTTGTTATTTGTTAACTAACAGTTAACATAGAATAAAAAGAATGTAAATATTTAATTTTTAATATTTTAAAGTTGATATTGTACTATAGTGAAATTTACTTTTGAATAAGTTTATTTTGTTATAATATTAGTTTTATATTATAGAGTTCTGTATAAAGTTTACTGTTTGTTTGATTAATAAATAAATAATATTTAATATAATTGTGGTTTTGTTTTTATTAATTTCTATATTTTTGAATAAACTTTAAATAGTATAAAATTACTCTTACGTAGTATTTTATAATAAAATTACTTTATAAATTATTAACTAATTATCATCATATTTATTGTAAGTACATTGTATATACAATTTAAAGTTTCTTTTAAAAGTACGTGCGGGTAGTAATAAATAACTTACCGGTTTGTCAAAGCAATCCAATATCAATTCAATTAACCTTTTTTTTCCGATGCTCAGTCGTTCAATCAAGACTAATAATACATTTGAAATAATGTTTATGGAATAAAAATAAGCACAAAAAACAATAGTTTTAGATATTGATTGTTTTAAAAATTAAACTGATCTGATGAAAAAAAAAATATTTGCTAAAAGCGCCAATTGAAAACTCCCTACACACGTGTATCAACAACAAATGCGCGTGTTAAACTGACGTTTGACAAAACTGAGCAGTAGTGTATAAGGCGCGCACGCATTTGACAATAAACTTGTATGTACTGAATCTACAATTCTAAAACAACGCATTATGAATCATAATTACGTTGCCATAGGGCGTATTTTTAGATGATAATATTAAATACTAGTAGAGGAAGGGGGGGGGGGGTGACTCATTCATCTGTCTACAGCCCGCGCTGCGTCATTGATGAATTACTTACAACCTGATTCCGTCCAGGGGTGCCATTTTATCGAAATGGTTGTTCAATTAAACCATATTTATTATTTTTAACCATGTCAAAACGAAAACATTTCCACAGAATGTTTTTAAACTTCTAAATAAGTTTAAAAGTTATATGTCACTTTCACATTCTAATGCAGGTATTGAAAGAATATTTAGCACTATGAATATAGTAAAAAAATAGATTACGTGATGCACTCAATGCAGACAAGATTAATGTGATTTTGATTTGATTAATGTAAGAATGGGCTTTACTTCTAAACAATCCACATGTTTCAATTATGATCTTCCTGATGACGTATTGAGGGAAATTAAAAGTAACATAAAATATAGATTAGGGATAGATAGCTCAATGATATGTGGATATCACAGAGTCACAACCAGGTCCATCCGGTTCTGGGACTCTACAAATATTTCCACCTAACCACGCAGAGGATGACGATTCGGTTGATGACCTTGAAATTGTTTTTTTTTGTCTTATGTTTGTTTACATGATTATTTTAAAAACTGAAAAATAATTTAAAATATTTGATGTTCTAAGTCCTTGTCTATGCCTTGCGCTATACACAGTAAACTCATTTTTGTTCAGAACGTAAACGATAGGTACTTGAAATTACGAAAATTAAACTATGCATTTTATAATTACTAATTTTTTGGTCAATCAAACAATATATTTGTTAAAGGGTGGTAATGTGGAACGTATCTATTAAACTCCTAATTTAAAAACAGCGTTATAATCTAGCGCTTTTTTAAAACACACTTGTTTAGCGGAATCTAGCGCTTTTCTTGAAGTGATCTAGCGCCCAACTCTCAAACGGAGCTGGCAGCAGTGATTCCGTCAATGTTATGTACAATTTCAAGTTACTTGAATATTTATCTCATTTAATCACATTGTTGTGTTATAGTGTTAGTTTGTTAATAATGTTATATAGTATATTTAAGTTATCACAAATAATTTGTGTTTGTGTATTTTTTGTGCCATACCATACATAATAATAATAAAACTTCTGTTTCTTTTTTAATTTTATAGCCTATTTATTGAGGAAGGTTATAACCTTCCTATAAGCTTATATGCTATCTATCATAACATTCATCACGCTACAACTTTTAGGAATAGAACAGTAACCATAAACGTCAAGCAATCTGGCAAGCTATGGGCATGTACGGGAAGTTAGAATACGGGTGCGTTTGCGGCGCGGCGCGGGCGCGGTAGTCGAACAATTTTAAAACAGTTGAAATCGTGTGGCACATATAGTACTTATTAAATTTTGGTGTATATCTGATCGCAGTCATACTTTCAATCAAAGGTGCGTTATACATATGCCTTAAGCATTATCTTTTATATATTAATCTTATATATATATATACATATAATTTATGTTCGGGATAAACTCCGAAACGACTGAACCGATTTTGATCAAATTTCGTAACTATCTGTAATTTGATCCAAATTAAAAGGTAGGATAGTTTTGGTCCCAATAAGTAAGTAACGCAGTTGTTGGAGTAAAATTTTTTTTAACGATTATTTAAATATTTATTATTTAAAGATTTCTCATCCTATCCTTTCCTACTTCTTTTCTACATAAGTAAGTAAATTGCATCCGTGCGAAGCCGGGGTGGCTTGCTGTATGAATATAAATCAATCAAATACTAGAAAAAGCTTACGAAACCTATGCAGTATTCAATATCATCGATAAGTTTGAAAAAAATTATATATCCGTTTCTGTCCGGCTATATATACCTCAGAATCGTTTCTCTACTAGCTGGGTGGAGTTCCGATTTGGTCACTGTTGCGAACGCACGTGTCGCTCCGTTTTCAATTTTGACCATCACGTGACTATTATTTACGATTGTATGTTTGGAATTTTATTTCAAATATACTTTGGTAATATCAACGTACACCAAACGGGTGTCAAACGCTCGCGGTAAACCGCACTTTTCGGTGCGACTTGCTGTTTTTTTTGTAAATCCACGGTTTTGTGGTCGCTCACTGGATACCTGACGGTGCTAACTAAAGTGAGCGGGGCGTGACCCGAGCAGCCCGCTGGTTGTCTCCTTCAGAGGCAAACAGCCAGACTCGGACGGGCCTGGGAATCTAGGCCTTTGCGGTTATCGCATAGTCTTGCCCCAGGTGTCTCCTGCCAAACCCTCCGATCCTGCACACTCCATCCCCGGGAACCTGTTTGGGCCTAGCCCGGTTTAATTACCGGTCTGCGTCCTCAGTCCCGGGCTTGCTAGGGTTCCTTAGGGCCGATAGGTTCTTCCTGTGTGTCATTGCACCTTGACCACAGGACTCTTGCCCGACTCGGATAGTCGTATTTAATTTTTGGCGCACCCCCCTGCCCCTAAGGCAGGGAGGCCTCAATTAAAAACATGTCCCAAAGCCCACCCAATGCCGCCGAGATGGCAAATATGATGAGCATGAACGACCTGGTTGCCTGCATATGTCAGCTCCAGGACAAGATGAAGGCGATGGATCTCGCACATCAAAAGTACCGAAACTTTATGTTCGTGCGATACCCTACGGCTGAAGACGAGTTTTTCGACTCGTTGACAAAAACTCCGAGTGTGCGTCGCACCGCTGCGACCACAGCCAATAAGGGGGCCGCTTATGCGAGCGGTGCGCCCTCTGCCGGGACAGCCGGGCCGACTGGCGCCGCGCCAGTAACCGCCGCGCCTCCACGTGTCGCGTCGTGGAGAGACGCAGGCAACGTCGCGCGTCCGTCCGCCGCGACCAATCAGGGGGCCGCTTCTACGAGCGATGCGCCCTCTGTCGCAAATATCGCAACCGACAAGCCGACTGACGCGGCACCCGTCGGCGCCGCGCCTCCACGCGTTTCGTCGTGGAGAGACGTAGGTAGCGTCGCGCGTCCATCCGTCGCGTCATCCGGGGCCGTAGCCACGCCCCCAGTCCCGACTAGCCATTCGCGCGGGTCAAGTCCCGCCTCCGTTAGGCGAGGGCCGCGTAATTCGCGGTCCCAATCCAGGTCGGCTAAAAATAGCCCATACGTTCGTCCCGCGCGTTCCACAGAAACCGCGGTGAAAACAAACAATTCTTTTTCGGCCCTTCCGGTCGAATTAGACTCGCCCGCGTGCCCGGATTCGTCTCCGGAGATGGATACCGCGGCCCCAAATGACGGTTTTACCGTTGTCGCGTCGCGCAAACGCCCGTCGCGAATTAGTCCAACTGCGCAACCGTCTCGCGCAACAAAAACCGTGAAAACGGTCAGTGGCGCCGTCGCCTCCGCGTCCTCCGCGCTCCCCGCACCCGCTGTCGGGAAAAAAGAGCGCCCCCCACCTCCTATTATCGTCCGGGACAAAGCGGCCTGGACGACTCTGGTAAATGAGTTGCGCAGGCTTAACCTGCCATACCACAAAGCTCGAAATACCCTTAATGGTATTTCCGTTACGGTGAGTTCGTCGGATACTCACCGTAAATTCACTGCCCTCCTCCGGGAGAGAGGGCTTCAATTTTTCACTTACTCCCTTGCGGAGGAGCGCGTCCTCCGCGTGGTGATCCGCCGTATTCCGGTGGAAGTCAGCCCCGCGGAGGTGTGCTCCTCGCTCGCGGAGCAAGATTATCCTATCCGAGAGGTACATAGAATGTACAACAAGGAGAAGCGGCCTCTACAAATGGTAGTGGCCATCCTAGACCTTTCCCCCGAGGGAAAGGCAATCTTTCAATTGGAAAATGTATGCGGGCTCTCCGGCGTCACCGTCGAGCCCCCATACAAAACCCACATGCCTTCGCAGTGTCACAACTGCCAGCTCTACGGGCACGCCGCCCGTAACTGCCATCTTCGTCCGCGGTGCGTCAAGTGCCGAGAGGACCACCCGACTAGGGAGTGCACGCGCGAGCGTGACTCCACCACCCCCCCGAGCTGCGTACTGTGCGAAGGGGAGGGGCACCCTGCGAATTATCGCGGTTGCCCCAAAGCTCCGCGCACTACGCGGCCTCGGTACCAGAGGCAGGCGGCCCCCCGGGCGGCGCCTCCCGCCTCAGCCCTCCGAGCGCAACCCCTGCTGGCGCCAGGGGAATTTCCTGCGCTTCCAGTGCCTCGCCAGATCCCGGCCGCCGCCGGCCCTCCCGCGCCTCGCGGTCAATCACAACCCGTGCGTTCGGTTCCGAACGCATGGGGGCCCCGTCGCCCTAATCCACAGCCTCGTATGGCGACGAACAATTCCGCGCCCCGCGCTCCCTCCAACGTTGCGAGCAATGACATCATGATCTTGCTCCTTCGTGAACACGGCATTCAGGAGGTCATGGACTACAATGACCACCTAGAGCATTACGGTCTCGTCAAGACCATATGCGCCTTCCCCCGCCTCGTCGAGACGTTACACCGTCTCGACTCTGAAACACGCGACCACCCGGCATAAACACCGGCCGCGCAAAATTTTATTCTCGTATGTACAATAAAATATACCGATTCGTCTCTCCAAATAGAGCGTGACAGCGCCCACGCCCGCGTAACCACCGTTCTCTCCGCAGAGGACGGGCGGTCAAATTCGCTCCCGCACACACTCCATACGTTCACCCTCTTTAGCGGGTGACCCAAGCCTAGGCCCGTTCCTCGGTATAAAACCCTTGGGTCAGGCATCCGCCCGCGCGATACAAGTGACACTATACGTGCAGCACTTAGTTACCCACATACAACATTACACACGTATGAACAAACACACGTGCACACCACACAGGTACATAGGTTCTGTGAGGGACCTTTTTTTTTTTTCTTTTTTTACGCTAGTTAGTTAGCGCTAGTTAGTGTAGGAAACATTCTGATTACTGAATACACATACGCATGGTTCCTTCCTTCCTCCCAGGAGGAAGGGAACGTGCCTATGTGTATAATTGAGTTAGCTCGAATCGTAGGTGTAGGGATTCAGTTAGTTCGCGACTTATTTGCGTACGCGACGACCGCCCGAGCCGAGGTCCGGCCACTCTGGCGCCCTCGTGCGAGTCGTCCTTATAACTTTCGTGGCTGAGTGCTCTCCGCGCTCGCCCCCAAGTCCGGTGAAGCTGTAAAAGCCGCAGCGGCTTTAGGGCCCCTAAGGCTAACAGTGTAGTCAGATAAAAAAAAAAAAAAAAAAAAAAAAAAAAAAAAAAAAAAAAAAAAAAAAATCTCTACTAGCTGTTAAGGCTATTTATTTATAAAGGTTCGTTTACAATTGCTTACACAAATATTACAATAAAATACTGTGACTTCTTGACTACTCTAAATGTAACAATTTCTTACAGACAAACACAGCATGAATGTTTTGTGTTACGACAAATCTATTAATTTATATACATTTTACACACTCCTAAGAAATAAAAACCAAGATGGAAATTCGTTTAAAAAAATACCTATTACAAGTTCGTATCGGTACTGCTCGTATTTATGCACCAATGCTGTTCAAGTGCACAACAATATTAGCACTATAGCTATTTATGATTTTGCAGGACCTAGGAATAGATGAACTTGTTCCCAAGACGGTATGTCTGAATGGTGGGCAAAGTGGCGTGATGCAGCATCGAGGAGGACGTAAGGGGCATCGAAATACATCGAAATAAGAAGTTGAGGGTAGTCAATTCTATTTTATAAATTTTGAAAATAAATTTTCCGTCTAAAACGATTCTACGCTTCTTTTTGCTACAGGCCAGTAGCGGCGTAAGGTGTGTGCGACACGACGTCGGCCACCGCAAAAGGTCCTGCCCTGCGTCTCAAACACAGAACAAAGAATACGACTCAAAGGTTTCATATCCGAAGTAGCAAGCAAGTGCTATGGGACCCACGTTTTCGCACGTTATAATGTCGAAAGACTGGTTACGAATTTCTGTATAATAGCAGCCAATGATTTTTATTATATACACAGTGTCCCATACGTAAATAAAGAAGCCACTCAAAATATATTTTGCCCGCATCCAATTTAGATTAAAGTCCTCCTCTTCCACATATATATTATGTAATTAGATATTAAGTTTTCTGTCTTTCTGTTGGTTACCAGATTGAAATTCTCCAGACAACGGCCTCTTGCAGTGTTGTAGAAATAGAAACCCACAAAAGCCAATAACTTATTTTGGTTTAGTATGAAGAACGATAAAGTAAATTGGTTCTCTTTAATTTATAAGGATTATATTATTAATTCAACCGTAAGCTGTTATCAACAGTAAGTAGGTATTTATTATTATACGTTAAATTTATTTGTATAATAATACTTAATAATTTCGTTTAAGTCGGTATGCAAACAGAGAAATTTTATTTTGATTACGCTAATTATTACATATGTAATCAGCTAGTTAAAGTTATAAGGATCCTTCAAATAATCTTACAATGGAGTAAAAAACAATAGAAAAATAATACGATGTCACCGAACAAAAAAGCTTTTTAAATCCATTACAAGAATGTATTGTCATGAGATATATGGGAGGGCGAAAATAGTCAGGTAGGCAAGCAAATTGATTTATACTCAAAATGGGGAGTAACGGTATTCAATAAAAAAAAATTGTTTTAGAGATTTACAACTTCAAAAAATTATTGTGCGTCAAGGTTGGTTACAATTCTTCTTTTTATTTAATTTCTCACTTGTTTACCCACAATTCTGCGCCAATGTCAAGTGCTTACCTAAGTAGCCCTAACAAGATGGCGGCTCCTTTGTTAAAACTGTCCAGGGAGTTTTTGTGGTAACTTAAAATGCATGTTCCTAATTATTATCTATAATCCACTTCACTAATGCACAATAATAACCAAACTATATTCCGTAAAATGCCATCAAAACTACATAACATGGACCAAATAACAAAACTTTATAAATTAAATAAAAACCATCACATGATAGTTGAAGATTCCGCTAAAACTCCTGGTTAAAATTATTGAAGTAAAACTTCTTAGGCGACGGTTCGTTATTTAGTCGAGAATTGGTAAAATTTCAATGACGCCTCACGTTTAGGCACATTTCGTTACTTATGAGAGAAGAAAAACAACGTAAAAAGAAGGAGAGACAGCTATACATTATTTTAAGTTATCTGCGTCTCCATAAAAAAGAAGTATCACGTTAAGCGCATTTTTTTAGTAGATAAATATTTGAGAAATTAATTACAGAAAGATTTCGATACAACCACTATTTAAGTCTTTTATATAATTACACGTACGAAATGGGATTAAAAATGATATTCAACATTAACCAGAAACCCTTTTAGGTCGTTAAGGATCATTTAACTAACAAATTAACCTTTAAAATATAATTAGTTACATCGTTCGAATAAAATTTCACTTAAGACCCTTACCTTTATAGATGAATGTATTGTAACATACGGGAAACATGTTAATGGAATATGTTATGCGTACAATATTTATTAATATTTGTAAACCTGTGATTTTGTTCTTGTTTATCCGACATCAAAAAAGGAGAAGCTACTCAATTCGTTTTTTTTTTGGATGTTCAGTCATAACTTCTTTGTTTATGAACCGATTTTGATGAGTCTTTTTTGATGATGATGATTCTTCAAGGTTGGTCCCATTTTAATTTCATTGGCATTGGACCTTCGACTTCGAAGACACACCAGGGAACTCCTCAAAATCATTGGAAGTTGTTTTTTTTTATAAATTAAAAATTGTCTTATGTACATAAAAGCAATTAGCACAATTATAAAATCATAGATAGCAAATGTTTTATATGTAATTGAACTTAATCTGACCCCTTTGTAGTGGCATTCGGCTTAGAACACTAGTCGAATAATTATAATCACCTGACTGATCAGGGTGAAGCTTACAAGCAGCTGTCATGTTAGTTAAATATATTGTTTATAGATGGCGCATCCCACGTGTAACTCGAATGAATACATTTTCTCATCAATAAATAGTATTCCTAATGAAAAGCATTTTAAAACAATTTTTAAACAAAATTAATTAATTTTCTTCATTAACGAGTAACCCAAATTTAAAATGATATTTGGATAATTAATTTTCTTGAAGAATTAGGGATATATGGAGTTGCCGGTTGTTAAACAGGATAAGGGCTTGTGTAGACGGCCGGAACCACAGACGCGCCGCCACTACCACGCCTTGCTTCGTTGCGCTATGCTGTGTACACGCGCCGCCGCTTGCTTTGCCTATCACTGTACATTTTTAGTAATACGTTGCTAGCCATGAACATCTTATGATTTATGATTAATTTAACTAAAAAAGGAGGTAGTGTTTGCATACTATAGGTAAAGAAATGGCTAAATAAAAGTAAGAAGTCAAATAGACGCTTATGGGTTCAATCTATTTTGATGCATAGAGAATAACATGGTGGATTCCATACATTTGTAGCGACATCTACATAGCGACACACAGCGATATCTATCGAGCCACATACGACGCATCCTACATCGCGCAATATAAATTAACTCTTCAATTGAGTATATATATGTATAAGAACCCGACTACAACCGTTGGGCAGCTGCCCGCCAGACATAACACCCGTCTGGTCGGAGGATCCTCCCTTTGCAATAGTTCTTCCATACACTTATATAGATCTGCGAAAAGATGAGTGTAAGTTTTGTGATTATCTTCGGATGAATATCAAAATTTTCGAGAAATTATTACATGCCTATTATATTCAAACACTAACATTTTTAACTAACTCAACATGTTCATTATTCATACACATATAATTATCGAGGCCAACAATGTATTACGGAAAAGGTACAGTGATATAAGAATTACGCGGCGGTGGAGCGTCGCCGCGCCGCCGTCTGCACAAGTCCTAATATAGAGATGCTATAATGCCATTAATTTAACGTTTTTCCAGGCCAGGCATGAAAAGGCATTTCTGCACGACTACATAACGGCGAATATTAAAGATGGAATTTGTCCTCTGCGGTCGCTGTGGTTTGTAGACCAATGGCGTAACTAGCAAGGTTTTCTGTCGCTCGGAAAGGCAAATCGCGCTTCTGGGGCTCTGGGTGTAGCGAGAGAGCAGAAAAAGTAAAATATATGTTGATCTTCCAGAAGCACTATCTTTTTCTTTGGTAGTTTTACATTTCTACTTATATAGTATTTAACAAATTTCCTTCAAACTAAAATACAATTTAAATTATTTAATGTTCATATTTATAATTATTAATTCGGTTTTTGAGGTTTAAGCGTGACTGCTTTGTTTAAGGTCCTTGGTTCGATTCCCAGGTCGCCCCTATTACATGGGACCTAAAACATACCCGGCGAAGTGTGGGTGTACATTAGTGCACCACTGCTTAACCCTCCGGGGAATACAGGCGTGATGAAATGTAATGTAATGCATAATGGAAGTCTATATGCATGTAGAGTATGTGTATAAGTAACAAATTTTCGAAATCTGAAAATCCATAAGAAAATGGTGTTATGCTGATAAATAGGGGTGACAGTAACATTAGTTCACGAAACTCCAGCCGGATAATGAGTGTTTATAGTGAAATAAAATACGTCCCTAACGATGGTGTCGACAAAAAGTATCTAATTACACAATAATTAACATGTACAGATGAGAATGTAATAATATATTATACAAAATAACGATTTACTGAAAGGTCATTTACCTCAGTCGTCAGTTCTACTTTATTATTCTAATTATGTATGATAATTGTAAGTCCTCTTGGGATCCAATTAGTATTATTTGCTAAAGGGATCTAATAATTTTCATGTACATACATTTAAAAAAAAGTTTAGATTATTGGTGTTAAAATAGATTATGGTTCTATAATAAGATCCCGAAGCACATTTTAAGGTGGACTGGACGGTCCGCGCCGCTCGTAACCACCGGTGCCCGAGACCTACCTCGCGACTGTGGAGCGCAATTCGTGTGTAATTGCGCCCCCATTCTACGCGTAGTTGGCCTGCGCCGCGTGCGCGCCCCACGGGAAAGCCACTTTTCCTCGCCATGGTGCTTAAACCTGGCGGGAAAAAGTTAAAAGGCCCTTCTAAGGGCCCTATCACAAACACCAGCACTCGCTTGGATTCCGCCGAATCCACTAAGACGACTACCCGCATCCATCGGGACCCCGTGAAAACCACTAAGAAGACCTCAGCAAAGCTACAAGGACCCACTGCAAGCCGCACGTGCTCGGAGGAGACAGCAGTCCTCTCCGCCTCTTCGCAGGCCTCCCCAATGCCTGGAACGTCGACTGCATTGCCACCCGCTTACCGACCTGTGAAAGTCAAGGAAGCTGGCGCAGCGGTAAACGCGCCACCTGCTGTGCCTCCCAAGATAACCAAGAAAAGACATCCGCCTGTGATAGTAGAGAGACTGCCAAATTGGTCGCACCATTTCTGAGCAATCGCAACCGAACTCGGGCATAGTCCCAATGCGCGCCCCTATGGACAGGGAGTGCGCTTTATGCCAGTTGACGCTGAGGAATATCGGATAATGTTCCGATATCTCACCGAAGGGCAAGCAAGAGGAAATAGCGTGGTTTTCCTATGCGCCGCCTACAGAAAAGAGCCTCAAGGTCGCAATACGCGGCCTACCTATGGGCACGCCCCCAAAGAAAATCCATAAAGCTCTGACGGAACTAGGGTTCGCCCCCGAATTCATCCGACCCATTATGGGAAGACGTGGAAGGCCCGGGTGTATCTATTACTATATCCTAAGACGCACACCGAATCTCATAACGCTCATTTACAAGGTAAATGAACTATTGTGTATGCCGGGAGTGAAGATTGAAGGTTGGAGGGGGAAGAGAGATCCTGCACATTGTCATCGCTGCCAGCAGTTCCGGCACTCCTCCCACAACTGCCACCGTCCGATTGCCTGTGTTCGCTGCGGGGAGGCGCACCTCGCCTACCTGTGCGACCGCCCAAAGGACCAACCAGCCACCTGCGCCAATTGCGGTGGCCCGCATCCCACCAACGACCAGCTGCAGTGCCCGGTGTAAAGACGGGAGACGCGCAACCGTCACGCCGGCACCGTAGCCTGGTTGGGTGGTTTCTCAGATACCCGAGAATCGCCAGCAAGAATAACCAGGGATCAATTCCCCCACAAGACGACAGTTCAGGAGACCGCGGAGGAAAGCCTTATGGCACCGGCCAACAACGCGACACAACGCGGCACTGCTCCTCCTAAAAAGTCGCGTAAGAAACCCACGAAGGGAAGACCACCCTGCGTTACTTCCACTGCGGCAAGACGGGACGGCGAAGATTCGCTGGTGCGGAATATCCGCATCCTGCAGGACTTTGCCACCAATAAGCCAGGTGGCGCAGAAATCAAAGACGCCTGCCTCGAGCAGCTGGAGACCCTCCTAAATGGTGCGATGAATCCTACACAAGAGGATAGCTCAGCAGCTCAGAAAGTCACCGACATAGGGCAATGCCCTGAAGCGGTTTCCCCACAAACACACACACTGTGTGAGACGATTAGTAAGGGTAAGGTGGACTACTATGTGAACGATAGTGATGTCTGAATGTGATTCTCTATCTTTGCATCCACTAAATAATTATTAATATAATTATCTATGTATTACTAACCGTACTTTTTTTAAAACAGATATAAAAAAATTATTAAAGTCTATCAAGTTTCTTGTCGGTTCTTTCGGTTTTTCGAACTGGTAGTAGTGTTTTGATGTTCATAAATGGCTTCTTAGGTCCTATACAAAATAAAGTATTTTTGATTTTGGTTACGTTAATTTTGAAAACATTAATATACAGGGTTATTGGTATTTCGACAAATTCCCGTTAGGAGGTGATAGGGATAATTTAAACCCCATATGCATTATGCAAAAGTGTACCATTTTTGAGTGTTCATGATTTTTAGATTTTTTTAAATAAGTCAAAAAGGCAACATCAAAAAAAAAATTAAGTATTAATTTAAATCTCATTTTTTCTTTTGATTTATAAAAACGATTAAACACTGGTTTATGTATCAATATCAAAAGAACAATTATTGGTACAAATTAAAAAATTCGAAACGTTTGTAGGTTTTTTGTTAGTAGTTTACCTAAGTTTCTTAAATTATGGAATAATAATAGTTTATTATTCAAAGTGTTGAGTAAGTATAACAAGATATACCGTTTAAAATGAAAACCTTCAATTCAATATTTAAAATTTTATTATTTAAATAATCAGAACCTAATCGGAATCGGAAATCGGATAATAGACAATGGAACCACAGACTAATTATTAGCATCTGCTGCGTCTCAAGCGTACCAACGTACGTGTCAATTTATTAAGCAATATTAGTAAAAAACAAAGTATATAAATATGTATTATTGATACTTTTCAACTGCAATACAATATATCGTATCCATATAAAATGGTAGTATTTGTTTGATTTATTGTAGGGAACATTTCAGCTAGTGTTTTGGCAACACGTATGTTAAGAGGAACAGTTTGGGAAAGCAATTTATATGGGAGTAGTGACTTATTTTGTAAGTTACGGTGATGTTCCGATTTAAGGCAATCGGAATCTGCGATCTATTTGTTTTCTTGTGTTGTTTTTATGTAAGACACTCGTTTTATGTAGGAAATTTTATAGTTTATTACTTGTTTACAGATATTTTAGTGATCTTCTTTTATCGGGTTCATTCCGTTTCATTGCAAGGGCGTAATGATAAATTCTTAAATACTTTGTTTGAAGCAAAAACTTTTATTTAAATGTATTAGTGGTGACCACCGAAAGATCAATAATCCGTTGTCAATTACTGCTGCAATGCCAGCCTGCGTGAATAGATACTGGATATTAACCCGGTGGTCCAGGAATACGGTGCCTCTTCTTTTCCGAGAAAAAGCATAGAATCTCCAAGTTGACTCACGTCGTATTAACGATTTCAGATGCAGGAATATTGATATTTACATATATTTTCCATAAGATAATAATACTTCTAGTGCATTTCTCAAGTGTTCAAGTATCGTTCACTTTACCTTGATTTTTTTTAATTCTGTTTACTTTTAGCGGAGACTACAATTTTACCTTATGCTAAATGAAGATGTGACCTAAAATGGTTAGAGGCTAAGCCTAAATGGACTGGCTTTCAAGTGCAGTTACCAGAACACACCTACTGGTAATTGGTGACGCTAATGTTACCAATTGAATTCGTTTAAGCAAATGTATTTTCAGATGTTCAGCCATAACTTCTTTGTTTGTTAATCGATTTGGATGATTTTTTTTTTTTGGATAGGAACTGTTCAAACTCTTTGAAGTTGGTTTTCTTTTTGTTAAAATTTTTCTTGTACAAAAACATCTTCCTACCACTTATAGTAAAACATATAGCAATAAATTAATTAATTTATTCATCATGGTTATAGAACAATTAGGATATAATGTAGGGCAATAGTCTTACTTACTCAAAATAGTCCTCATTGCGGAAGCAAAGTAAAAATTTAGTGATTTTGTATTAAACAATTACAATGTCACTAATGTTAGAATATTGATGATTAAGGTTTAAAGTCAATTCGACAAAGAACAATGAGCATTTGGTCTCGAATTTATCGCTAACCCAATCGTTTGTCAAAGAGATCCAAATGATATCAAGACAAATGAGGTTGATTTCCTAAAAACCCGAGTAAGAATACTTTGTTGACATTGAATAATGATTTTTCACACACAAATAACCTGTAAAGCAACTCAAGCGATCTTTGATATATAGAGATTGTAATGTTCAAGAAAATGGGTTAGGCAAATCTTGAATAATTAATAATATAAATTATGTGTAGATATGTGATAAGTTATAACGTAATAATAAT
Organism: Saturnia japonica; assembly: GCA_033032175.1. Classification (NCBI taxonomy): domain Eukaryota; kingdom Metazoa; phylum Arthropoda; class Insecta; order Lepidoptera; family Saturniidae; genus Saturnia; species Saturnia japonica. The sequence goes on from CM065317.1 coordinate 6,479,484, forward strand.
TATTAAGGAAAATTTTAGTGTGTAGTTGGAATATCAAAACATCAAGAATTTACATTTTTATAAATTAATTAGGTCTCTTTTTAAGGTAGCTGACGGGTTAAGAAGTAATAAGGTAACTTCTGTATTCGTTAAAATGATTAATACTAGTATGAATGAATCCATTTAGCATTTTATAAACATTCATAAAAGAAATCAATTGCTTAGTTTTTTAATTAAATGTTTTTTTTTTTTTTTTTTTTTTTTTAAACTGACTACACTGTTAGCCTTAGGGGCCCTATCCTAAAACAGAGCCGCTGCGGATTTTACAGCTTCACCGGACTTGGGGGCGAGCGCTTAGGGCACTCAGCCGCGAAAGTTTGTGACGACCCGCACGAGGGTGCCAGAGTGGCCGAACCTCGGCTCGGGCGGTCGTCGCGAATGCGAAAAAGTCGCGATCTAGCTAATTCCCTAATCCTATGAGAATTCGAGCTAACTAATATATACTCATATGCACGTTCCCCTCCTCCTGGGAGGAAGGAGTGGACCATGCGTATGTGTATTTAATAATCGGAATGGTTTTTCTACACTAACTAGCGCATTAGTCTAACTAGCGCAAAAAAAGAAAAAAAAAGGTCCCTTACAGAACCTATGTACCTGTGTGGTGTGCACGTGTGTGTGTTCATACGTGTGTAATGTTGTGTGTGGGTAACTAAGTGTTGCACGTATAGTGTCACTTTGTATCGCGCGGGCGGCTGCCTGACCCAAGGGTTTCACACCGAGGAACGGACCTAGGCTTGGGTTGCCGCTAGAGAGGGTGGACGTGACGGGTGTGCGGGAGCGAAGTTGACCGCCCGTCCTCTGCGGAGAGAACGGTGGTTACGCGGGCGTGGGCGGTGGCACGCTCTGTTTGGAGAGACGGTGGCGGCGTAGAACGCGTTAGCTTTTTCGGTTTGGTCGGGCGGGTCAGTGAATATATTACGCGGCCGGCGTTTTCTCCGGCAGGCGTTGGGGTCGGGCACATACGAAGCTGCCGCTTTTATTAAAGGATTCGCGTGGTTCGACGCGGTGTCGAAATAAGAGCGAGAAAGGTGTTTGGCGTAGGCATGTATCGAAGGAAGGTCCATATCTCTATGGAGATCCTCCATACGAACAAACCAGGGGGCACCGGTAAGGCGGTGAAGAAACTTATTCTGGATGGCTTGTAAGCGTTCCCAGTTTTATCTTGACATATGTGCGAACGCAACGCAGCTATATGTCATGATCGGTCGGATACACATCTTGTAGAGCGTAAGCTTGTGTCTCGTGGACATTTTGCTTGCAGCACATAACAGAGGATGCAATCGGGCGAGGGTCCAGGAGGCCCTTTTCCTAACCAGATTGATGTGGCGTATAAAGGAGAGCCTACTATCTAGGGTTACACCTAGATATTTGGTCGCCTTTTCCCAGGGGATCGGATTACCGAAGAGTTCAAGGGGATTGTCCTTGAGTTTTTGCGGTATCTGTGTGACGGTTTGGTCGAAGAGCACCGCTGCGCTCTTCGTGGGGTTTATGGCTATTCGCCAGTCGTTAAACCACTTCCCGAGAGTGGTCACGGCTCTTTGGATTCTACATTTGAGGTTTCTCGTTTGCCTTTGAGAGGAGTATATGACTGTATCGTCAGCGTATAGGCCTACTTCAACTTTCTCTTGAAGTTTTGGTAGGTCACTGACGTACAGATTGAAGAGGCTAGGAGCCAGGATGGAACCTTGGGGGACGCCTGAGCGTATGGGATGGGGTGTGGATAGTTCACCTTCCACTCTGTAGCGAAAGGTGCGGTCTTTGAGGTAATCGCGGATGATTTTAACTAATCTATCGGGGACTTCGCGGGAGTACAGCTTATAGACTAATCCTTCGTGCCAGACCTTATCAAAGGCCTTGGCTACGTCGAAAAAGACTGCCAGTGTGCGACGGGGTATAGATAACTCGGAAAAGTTAAACAAAATGTGCTCCGTGAGGCGGTGCACTTGATGAGTGCAAGAATGTCTAGCACGAAAACCGAATTGCTCAGGCGGGTAGAGGTTTTTCTCCTCTATTACGGATTTGAGACGGTTCAGAAGGATCCGCTCATAGATTTTACCTAGGGTTTTAGAAGACTGATAGGGCGGTAGCTGTCGGGAAGCGACGTGCTCTTGCCGGGCTTGTGAATACCTATGACAATGGCCGTTTTCCAGACGGCTGGAAAATGGCAGTTGGCTATGGCTACATTGAATATGCAGACCAATAGAGCTATGAGGTGATCGGGAAGAAGTTTGAGTACTTCGTTCCTGATCCCGTCGGACCTGGTGACTTTTTAAGCTTAAGGCTTTTGAGTATGGCAGAGATCTCCTCAGAAGTGACTGGGGACAGGGATTCTGATGCCGGGAGCTTATTCAGCTCCTCCACGCGGGCTTCGATGTCTCTGACTCGGTCGGTGTTCTTGACGCTGTTCGGGGAGCACTGGCTCTCCAAACAAGCGGCAAGGCACTCCGCCTTGTCGATGGTATCGAAAGCGGGTGTAGTGCCGGGACCCCTTTCGAGGGGGGGCATGCGAGGTTGGGTGTCTATTTTAAGGGCGTGGGCTACTTTCCAATTAGTCAGATGTGACGGCCTTTGCCCTTCGACTAAGGTGTCCCATCTGTGACTTTTGAGCTCGGTTATACGGGCTTTAACCGCTCTCTGAAGTGCGCGTAATCGTGCGCGATTTGCATCGGTCGGATAAGAGTCATGCGCACGAGTCGCAGCGTTCTTCTCCGTCATCAACGCTCGCACGTCGGCAGGGAGTATAAAGCGGCGATCGTTCGCCGCTTCGACCTCTCTCGAGGCCTCTCCGATGCCGACTTGGAGGTGGTCAACTAGGGAGTTGATCGCGAGATCTACGTGCGCAACTGACTCTAATACGTCCGGGACCCTAACGAGACTGGGCGAGGACTGCCTATCCGCGAGGTAGTGTTTTAATTTTGCATAGTCAACCGTTGTGACTGTAGGAGGGCTGGAGTCATCTAGTTGTCCTAGCTGTAGGATGACCGGGCGATGGTCGGAGTCGAGTTCGTGTACGACCCGAATGAGTCGTACCTGAAGCGCGATATATTTCAGGAGGGCTATGTCAAGCACTGTCGGTGTACAGTGATCATGAAAGTGGGTGGGAGTGGGAGGCGCTATGACGTCAAAGTTTAACTCGTCCGACAACCCTTCGAGAATAACCCCATTGCTGGAGTCTCTCCAATTGTTGAAGGACGTGTGTCCACTGTTGAGGTCACCTGCGATAATGACCGATATGCTCACATACTGTTTCTAAATTAAAGATTTTTTTGCCCTCAGGCGTTTTGTCTAAGATTAAAACGAGCATTGGAAGGGCTCGTTTGTCTTTATTGTACATCCGATGTACTTCTCGGATGGGGAATTTTTGTTCTTCAATGGAGGCAAAGACTTCCTCGGGTGTGATCTCGACCGGGATGCGCCGAAGCACAACCCGTAGGTCTCGATCCTCTTCGAGGGCGTAAGTGTAGTAGGGAATGTTCCTACTACGGAGGAGGGTGGTCAATTTGCGATGGCAGTTTGACGTGCTCATCGTCAGGGAGATACCTGTCGCGATATTACGCGCTTTGTTATAACCTATTTTTAGCGTTTTAAGCTCATTGGTGAGCTTTGTCCAGACAGTTTTATCATGGATTATAATTGGAGGGGGTATTTGCTTTTTACCGACGACCGGTTCGTCGGTATTCGAGGAGGGTGCGGGGGCGGCGGAGCCGTTTGCCGTTTTTGCCTCAACGGGGCTATCACGGGGCGCGCGTTTGCGGGATTTGACGACCGTGAAGTCGTCATTGTCCGCGGTAGCTTCGGTCGGGATTATGACCGGTTCTTGGAAGTGGAGCGAGAATTCCATTTCCGAGGAAGGGGTTGGACTTACTGGTGCGTCCATGTCTATTTCGACTGGAAGGGCCGAAAAGGAGTTGGACAGGGATGTCGATGTTATTGCCGCGAGGGCAACGGGTTTAGCGGGGCGGCCATAGGGACCGGGGGTAAAAGATCGCTGTTGCGATTTCGCTCGGGACTTAATAGGGGCGTGGCTCGCGCTTGCGAGGTTAGTGGGGTGGGGGTACTCGGTCGCAGGTACCGAGGCTGGCCGCGTGAAACCGGGTGGCGCGGCGGCGGGTGAGATCGCGGCGGAGGTGGAGGGGATGGCGTGCGCGGTAACGGCGCTCTGATCGGCTGATGGCGGCTGCAGCGAGTCCGCCATCTGTGCCCTACTTATGTACTCATTACTGAGCTCGGGCATGTGTAAGGACATGAAATTTACTAGGCGCTGGTTTTCGGCTTCCAGCTGCCTAAAACGTGCTTCTAACTCGGCGAATTTTAATTCGGCCATCGCGGTGGCGGTTTGGAAGACGGGAGAGTGAATTTTATTCACCTCCCTGCCTGGAGGGCAGGGGGGTACACCGAATGAATTTAACGGGCTATCCGAGCCCGGAGCAATGAGACCTGTGTGTCACGGTGTAATGAAACACAGGAAAAGGACCTATCGTTTCCCTAGGGGAGTCCCTAGCAGTCTTGTGGCAGAGGACGCAGGCCGGTATATACCGTGGCTCCACCCAAACAACCACAAGGATGGATGGTAAGGATAAGAAAGGGTTGGGTAGGAGACACCTGGGGCTTAACTATGCAAAAAGGCAAAGGCTAAGATTCCCAGGCCCGTCCGAGTTATCGTTTACCTCAGAAGGAAGTAACCGGAGAGCGCTCGGGTCACGCCCCGTTCGTCTTCGTTAGCACCGTTAGGTATCCGACGAACGACCACTAAACCGTGGATTTGCGTGTCTTTTGAAACTGGATTTCGCGCTGAAAAGCGCGTTTATTGTCGTACTGAGACGTACGGTTTTTCATGTGCACCGAAGTGCTACACGAAATGTGCGAGCGAGACGGCGCTATGCGCGCAACGAGTACCTAGATACTCGCTACACAACAATAACACCGACCTCACTATAACACGCGGTATGAATAGCTTAAGAACTAGCTAAAACTGTGTGTTTTGAACCGGCAGGCCTAGGACCGGGTCCGTGGATCAAAACAAACAAGTCGTACACTAGTACAAGCAGAGCGCGAATGAAATGGCTTAAAAAACTAGCTTTACACTGTGTACTCTGAACCGGCAGGCCTAGGACCGGGTCCGTGGATCAGAGCAAACAAGTTGTACACTAATTTAAGCAGAGTGCGACAGCGATCGAGAGCGCGAGCGGACACGTCCGTTCACGTCAGCGGTCGAAATCGGAATCCAGATTTCGCCCGAGATTACGTTCCAGTTATCTTCGAAATGAAACGATTCACGCGCCATCTGTTGTAAACTTGTTGCAATAATACTGAACCTCTGCGGGTGTACATATAAGTATAGCATTTTATCGCAAACGGAAAAGTAATTTAGGAAGTTATACAAAGAAACAAAGAAACATTCATTTTTATTTTTATACATATAAAACCCCTGATTCAAGTTTTAGGATTACTTAAATAATGTATATTTAACATAAAACTATTTTATTACGGTACAGCGGCGGTGTTGTAAAAATAAACGGAAAATAACATTGTCATTTGAAATATTTTCAGTGTTCATAAAGTTTTATTTAATAAGTACATGTTTTATGAAATTTGATTATCTTTTAAACATCGTCCAGACAAAGGGCTATATAAAAATGATACCAAATGAAAGGAAAATTGAAAAAATAATTACATCATTTATTTATACGTTTAGTACCTATGTATTTATTTGATCAAACAACGTCTAGAGAGGTATTATATTAAGGTTGTCTGGAGTTTTAATTCCACGCTGTGTTAAATGCTAAAATGTTACTACTACCTACTTATTATGTATAGGTAAAAAAGTAGTTACAGTTAGCACTGCATATTTATAGTATTTATTTGAAATGAGTTTTATTATCTTTTTCTTCTTACCCGACTGCGAAAAAGGAGGGTTATGTTTTTCGAGTGTATGTATCTATGTATATACAGTGGTGGTCGTATAATTAGAAACACTACCAACGGTCCTTGGCATTATGTAAGATACTTCACGGCAATCGTTTTTATTTTGAAAATAAACAATAAATAGGACAAAATTATATTCAACGATTTATCATTTATTAGAAAAACAATATAAATCCCACTACACGAGTGCAGTTTCAATATTACATTACGGACCAACATTTAAATCATTTTTAAGGCATGAACAATAAAGGTCAACTAATTAGAAACAACAACAAAAAAGTATAAAAAACAATATTTTTTTAAGTATTAGTAGTTAGTATTGTTATTTACGAAATAGCTACTATCCACAGCCTACCAATAGTTATAATTAATATTTAGTGGCGTATCCCTTATTTTCAATAACAGCACTGCAACGACGTAGCATTGATTCAATCAATTTCAAACATTTTTCTAAGGGGATTGAATTCCATGCTTCAACAAATGCTTCATATAGTTCGTTTTGACTGGTGTTACGTTTGTTTGAGACTTTCTAAAAAACAATATACCAGAGATTTTCTATCGGGTTTAATTCCGGACTATTTGCTGGCCAGCCTAAAACGGATATACGCTGTTCGCTAAGGAAACATTTGACGCTATTGGCCGTGTGTTTAGGGTCATTGTCATGCTGAAAGATCCAGGTTACAGGCAAATGATCGTCCGAGTAGGGAATCATTGTGTGCTCTAAGATATTTTTGTATTGCCATTGATCCATTGTATCTTCAATCTTCCGAACGGGTCCAACTCCACATCCGGAAAAACACGCCGAAACTTTAATGTTACCGCCACCGTGCTTGGCTATTATCCTTGTGTATTTATAATTAAAAGCATTGTTTACAGGATGTTTAAAATAGCGCTTTCCATCGGAATTTACCATATTTATTATTGTTTCATCTGAAAATAACATTTTTTTCCATTCTAGTACCGTCCATTTAACACATTTTTTAGCGAATAATAATCGCTTCTCTCGGTGTTGCTTGGTAAGAAGCGGTACCTTTCGAGAGATTCTTCCTAACAATTTAGCTTCCACTAATCTTCAGCGTATCAGTCTTGACGAGATGTTTCTAGGGACATCAGGGGAAATAACTTCATTTATAATCTGGTTGGAGCCTTTACTTGGATCTTTTTTAGCAACACGAACGGTTAGCGTATCTTCTTTGGGAGAGGTTTCTCTTGTCCCAGCCTTTCTAAGAACATTTTCAATAGTTTCATGTGTTTTATAATGATCAATTGCATAAAAAATTTCTTAACAGTACAATTTAAACGCTCAGCTTTTCTTCTGTACGCCCACTTATAATCTATATGTAAATTAACAATTATTTGCCTAGTTGACGCGTCACAACTTTTAGTTTTGTTCATTTTGAACAAAATAAAATTCAGATTAAATTTTGAATTGCCGCCAAAATAATAGAAAAAGCCAGGAATGAAATGTGATTTTCTCCAATTTAAAAGAAAGAACGAGCTATGGATGCTTTTTAAAATGTTTCTAATTAGGCGTCCAAGCGGTCAGTAACAGAAAACTCCTACATGTGTAAGACTCATTTTGTAATTAAAAGTAAAATATGTTTTATATTTTATGCATTTAGTGAGTTTTTTATTTGATTGGCTATATTATTGCATGATTATGAATTATTGAATGTGCATAATTTTTACAAACATTTGTACGTTGAAGTTATACTTTGTTTATACATAAGAAGTGTTTCTAATTATATGACCACCACTTTAAATGTATGTCTATTTCTTTGGCACGCTCTGTAGCCTAGACGGCTTTATGGAGTTTAGCATACGAGATGTCGTTAGATTCATCTTAATTGTGGGAGTAACATAGGCATAGGTAATATTCAAGTACGAAGTCTGGGAATTAATTAATTTATAAAATAAGCTATTACTTTTGCCAAGTGTTTTTGTAGCAGTCGGGATTTTTGTTACTTTTTAATAATTTTGCTTGCTTACTTTATTTTCGAATCGACTGAACATAAACTATACATAGATTCTTAAACTTTCAGAGAGCTATGGTATCGTCGTCACATTTTGTCACAGTTAATCGGGGTCACGTACATACATACATAAACACGCCTATTTCTGAACAGCGTAGTCAGAGACCACGTCCTTCCACTTGATACGACCCTGGCATACATCCTTCGCTTCTTCAGCAGTCGTTTCATACATCCTCGTCGGTTTAGAGTACACTTGACTTGACCTTTTTTCGGAACGCCCCCGATTTAATCGAGGAACGTTCATCAAGGTCTTCTTCTTCCAACGTTCCTATTCACAATCGCTTTATAAATACGTTTAGTCATTCTTCTTTCATTCATCATCTCAACATGCCCAAACCATCTAAGCATCCCTTTCTCAATCCGTGTGACTATATCTTCTTACCATAAAGTTCTCTTATCACACTATTTCTTATCCTGTCACTCAATTTCACTCCTAACATACCTCTTAGCACTCTCATTTCTACTGCATTTATTTAGTCACGTATCACGTGCAGTCAGCTAATATTAAAAAATATATACGTTACAAGTTATAATTATTTAAAGTGATCAAAATGATGAAGTTATTTGTGAATTTATTTGACTGACTTTTATGTTCATATAATTTTAAAAAAGGAAACAAAATACCCGACTGCAACCAAAATACGAGTAAAAAATATATTTCAATTTTTGACTTTTGTTTGATTCCCGGACATCGTACGTTATTATATAGCCTATGTCACTCCCACAATAAAGACAAATCTAACGACACCTGTTATGCTCAGCATAATCAAGTCGTTTAGGCTACAGAGCGTGCTAAAGAAATAGACATACATATATACGCACGAAAAACATAACCTCCTTTTTCGCAATCGGGTAAAAACAGTCGATTTTACCATTGGTACTTTATTTCTAGTTGACAGTGATTCGAAGTTTTAATAAAAACAATTGTATTTACAATTTGTAAAATTGATATCTAGTGGACACTGATTTGAATTTTTCAAAATAACATCGAGTGTGATTGTCTTCACTGCAATAAAGACAGAAAGATACAAAGAATGAGGTATAAATTTCTATGGAGATTTTTCTCTACTCGGGGCAGTCCGACTGGTGGAATACCTCCATACTACAGATGATCGCAGCTAAATATCCTTATGTTGTGTTCCTACGGTAGTAGGGTTTCTAAAGCTCTTTGGAGTAGAGGCTTAAGGTCGGTAATGCCCTAGCGATACGTATGGTACAAGGTGTCCAGAAAGGGTATCGGGTATTTGTTTTCGCGCCATATTCGAAACGGGGCGTCTAAAGGGTGCGGGGAGGGGTTCGTGGTGTCCGCCATTTTGTGGAGTTTTAGTCACGATGGAACAGTACTCGGGGACGCATCGCGCATTTTGCGTACGAGCGTATTATCGTAATGGTGATTCAATAGTGACTGCTCAACGTCTCTATCGTGCGGAATATCGTACACGCCACGCGCCAAGTGACGATAGCATTAGGAAATGGATCAGGATGTTCGAGAATACAGGTGCGACAGTTAAAATTCAAAACTCTAGTCGTCCTCGTTCAGTTCGCGATGAAGAAACAATTAAAGAAGTTGAGGCGTCGGTTCGTCAAAATCCGTCTTTATCCATCCGAAAGCGAAGCCAAGCGTTGAACATCAAAAAATCGTCTTTACATTCGATTTTAAAGAAAGACTTACATCTAAAAGCCTATAAAATTCAATTGGTTCAAGAATTGAAGGATACGACGGACTATGCTAATCGACTGAATTTTGCGAACGAAATGCTGCAGCGATTTAACAACTTTAACAACATACTGTTCAGTGACGAAGCAAATTTTCACCTGAATGGTCATGTTAATAAGCAGAATTGTCGGTACTGGGCAGTGGAGAATCCGAGACGAAAGCATGAACGACCCCTGCATAGCCCAAAGGTCGTTGTTTGGGCCGCTATGTCTGCTAAAGGCATAATTGGTCCTTATTTTCATGAAGATCAACGAGGCCGAGCAATTAATGTGAATAGTGACCGTTATTGCGATATGTTGCGAAATTTTTTGGTCCCAGAGTTGCAGGAGTTTGCAGGTTTCAACTCAAGAACGTGGTTCCAGCAAGATGGACCATGATGGTTCCACTTGCCATACCTCAAATGACTCAATGGAAGTTGTTAACGAATTATTCCCTAATAAAGTCATTTCGCGAAGGGGTAACATCAACTGGCCTCCCAGAAGCCCCGACCTTAGCCCGCTTGACTATTTTGCATGGGGATACCTTAAAAGTAAGGTTTATCAAAACAATCCGACGAATCTAACCCAGTTAAAGCAAAACATCAGGTCAGAAATGGCAGCAATATCGATAGCTATGTGTCAACGTGTTATCGCCAATCTTCGTTTCCGTTTAGAAGAGTGCCAGCAACGTAACGGTCATCATTTGGATAACATCATCTTTTCCAAATAATTCTCCAATTCATATGCTAATAATAAACAATAAACTTTTTTATTGCATACAAATAATTTTTGTTTCATTGAACTTACAAATACCCGATACACTTTCTGGACACCTTGTATTACAAGCGTCCATAGGCTACGGTAACCGCTTACCATCAGGCGAGTCGTATGTTTGTTTACCAACTTAGTGGTTAAAAAATGCCTACCGCAAACTTTACTGGCGAATAAGAATCAGTGTGGCGTGGCTATCGCTTAGACCAAGAGAATATAAGACTATCGTCACCACAATAAAAAAATCAACAGGCTTAGCTAGCAACTTCATGATAAAGAAGACTTTATGTTACACTGTGTACCTAAAAATTCGCTTCAGTATTTTTTTTCAAAACGAGCTAAAAGAATTGTTTGTAGCTTCAATTTTTTTTTTATAAAAGTTTTAATATTATGCTTACTGTGCTTTGTAAATTACTACGTCAGCAAAAACGTGAAAATTGAATTTTATTCGCGTCGATATAGCATCGTTAAACTTACACTTATGCACACCCTCCTGCATCGTAAAATAAAATAGTTAATTTTTTATAACTTTACAGACAAATAGCAATAATGTTTAATGTGATTTTTATTTTTGACAGTATGCGAACATGTATTTTATATCGGCGATAAAATATATGTTTGTGGAATAAAATTCAATGCTTTAGTTTTTTTAAATATATTTACGAAGTTTATTTAAGTTTAAAATTCTTACTTGATCGAATTTTATATTGTTTATTTATATAATATCGAACAAGCAAGTCGTCTGTTTTTATATGAGTGCACACACTATAGGTACATATAAAAGGGCTGTTCAATTTAAATCTTGCCTCTTCTTTCCACAACAAAACCACAGGCGCTGGGTTTCGAAATCACAGTTTTACGGCTACCTCCAACTCGGTACGAATTACAAAGTTCTCTATATCTATCTTTGCAATACCGTGAAGCTATGGAACAATCTTCCAGTCAGCGTATTTCTTCTTGTGACATCGGGTCTTTGAAGAGTCTTAAACGTAACGTGAAGAGATATTTATGCAGGCCCTCATGACATTGGTGACTGCCGATGAATAACTAATCTCTCGGTGGTCACCGTTGTGTTTAGATTGTATACAGTTCCGTCACTTAACCGTGTTACTACTATAAACAAGTGTGTGTCAGTTTTGACGCACGACTGGAGTTTATTCCTTAAGTACGGTTGTCTTTGAATATGCGAATGGCAAAGAGGTGATTGATCTAATGATTGATTGACTGATGAACTGACTAATTGAGAGGTTAGTGATCTATCTAAAAGCAAGATGATGCGTGTATGTATGTATGTATGCATAATGATGATGATGATGCATACATGAGTGATAACGTAACGCTTTTTGTTAACGCTAAACGTAACGCTTTTGTTAACGCTTTTATAAATTTCACTCCTCATAACATTTTCTTACCGGGGTTCTTAAGTAAATCGATTCTAGAAGTAAACTCAAATACGTGGAGTATTGTTAATAATTCTAGTTTTAGTTCACATCACAAATCTCGAACTAACAACATTAATAACTAGGTAACCTGAAACAACATGGAAAGATAAATTTTCATTGATGTATCAGAATGATATTTTATATTTTTGTGCAGATTTATTTAGGCATTGAAATTACGATCTTTGTGTCCGTCCCGTCACAAATGGCGTCTTTTTATTAAAGTTTATGAAAGAGCCTTATGAATAATAAAATAGAACTATAGAATTCTTTTCACAATTTAAGTACCTACGTTATTTATGAATCTTTATAATGAAATGTTTTATGAAAAATTATTTATGAATTTAAACTCTTGTTGTTTTGTGGTAAAAATATTTTACGTTCATTTCTAACTCAGTATGTTCTAAGTTATTTTTTATTTAAGCCCTGACTTAGAAAAAAATAAAGGATTTAATTTACGTGGAGAATTTACAGTAGAAAGTGTAGACAATGAATGTAAATGCAAATACAGTTACTTTTTTACATTTCAGTATTTACGTTAAGAAAATGAATACAGACTTTATAACAAAACCTTCGCGTTTCTTGTTTTATATTCAGCTGAAGTTATTATAACTTCAATATACTTCATAATCAATGTACGTTTTAATCTTTACGAAGTCATTGTACAAACATTTTGAAGCAATGACGGCTCAGTGATAACGTGTATGGAACGCCGCGTCGATTGACGTGAATTCGAATTCCTACAGTGATCATGAGTTTTCGATGAAGGGAGACCTCTTCATGAAACCATTTTCTAATGACCGCTTGACCACCATCTACCAGCCCTCAAAATAAAATCTGACGCCAAGCACCTATATATGTGTTACGCCAACTGCACTTGAGGGTTGCTGATTACGTGAATGATGGTGATGTCTGTATGTGATTCCCTCTTTGTACATCTACTGAAAGTGATAATAACTGTATATAATATAATACTAAAAAAACTAATTAAGTTTAATAAACTATTAAGTTTCTTGTCGGTTCTTCTCGATGGCTGGGATGTTTTCCAAATCGGTTGTAGCGTTTTAACATTCATAAGTGCCTCCTTAGGGCCTAAATTGAATAAAAAATGTTTTGATTTTGATTTTGGCCAGCTCGCATCGCTTAGCTTCGTCACTTAATATTCGATGAGATTGTGGTCATAATGTTATGCTGACTATACCTATGCTAATGATACACACATTATATCATATCATATGTCAAAATATTATAATTATTGTACGTTTCAATAAATGTTTTTATCAAGTACTTACAAATAAGTAACTGATGATGATGATATAAATGGCAAATTATTTGACAGGACAGGAGCTCGCATGGGGAGCTATCAACTGGTGACATCCTCATTGCAACCGAGGGGGACCTGAGCAAATAGCGTGTAACATTTCGTCCCAAGGTGGCACGTATTTTGTTGCGCAGTAGACAATTCGAACACGGACGTATATAGAAATCTATAATAATAATACCAGCTTATAAGTTCATATTGCTGGGCAAAGAGGCCACTTCCCGAGGCAAGGTACGGGCTTAGTCATGCCAACCCACGTCGTATTAGCGTTTTCAAACGCCGAGAAATCCACAGATATGTATTTTTTTCCACATACAAGAACATTTCTCAAGCGTTCAGGTTTCCTTACGATATTTTTCCTCGCCCAGTCTACCCTAAATCTTATCTTTTATACAGGAGTATGTAATAAATACAAAAAAAAAACTTTGGGATTAAATATAATGACCTCAAAATAATGCATTGAGATCGTGGCTAGATAGCTGTTTCTGCTGCGGCGAAAAAGCTGCTGGGCAAAAGAAAACGGGAAATACCGTCACTGACTAAAATTTCAATACGACGACAAACCGACGAACAACGGACTGCTAAACAGCACTACTTATGATTTAAACCATATCTCTAGAAACCGTCGTATTTTTTGGTTTTTTTTTTACATTCGTTCATATTTACCCGTACGAATACAGTACCTTGATGGGTCTGGCAGTAAAATTTATCAAGTCAATTGATCCAAACAGGAAGGGATCGTCATATCTATGCAAATTTAAGGTTAGCGGCACTCATTTGTGATACGCAAACAAGTACGAGTACGACAATAAAAGTAAAATTGCCTTCAGAACAAAAGCTAATTCTTTGTAAAGGTCGTAAATTTACCTATATTTTCCTCATTGTTAAAGAAAAATTTACATTTCAAATGAGTGCAAATAATATTTATACGAGAGCCAAACTTTTTATTTTCGTTTTGACATAAAATGTAGTATGGTAATTATTTAATAATTACATTATTTACTTTTAAAGGTCCTACCAAGGAAAATAATTGAGGATTATTAAAAAGTAGGATAACATTACAAGACAAATTTTAACCAAAAGAAAACCAACATCAATGATTTTAAGGAGTTTCGTGGTGTATCTTCGAATTCGAAAATCCAATGCCAATGAAATTAAAATACGACTACCCTTGAGGTATTCCCTTTGCAACAAACTTAACAAAGAAGTTATGGCTGAACATCCAATAAAAAATATACATTCGAATTGATAACCTCAATCTTTTTCATGTCGGCCTCGGAACGTAAGTTATATAATTTACTAAGAAATATATGTAGTTAGATAGTTCTGTATAGGTAATTCGACAAGAGTTGATAAAGATTTTGTTAGATCTTCAGTTGCATAAAATTGCCAAGTACGTGCGTGCCCGTCAAAATACGCAGACTTTATAAGGGACATAATCTGTATTTTCAAAGGAATTTGTACAAAATTGCTTCTCCGAGCACATTTTATAAGTTTGTCTACTATTACACGTTAATTTGTAAACCCTACTTAGCTATGATAGTTTTCATTTTAACTTCATTATATACAATGCTATAGACAGTTCAACTCATTTCTGCGCGCGGCCCTATGTGTGCGTAAAAGTGTGTATAGATACAGTGACTACGCTTGAGTGTCAAGACGTACAGTCAAGCACACAAGAGAATTCTATTTCAATTAGAGACATTCTCTGCTATTAGCTATTTTATCTTGTCAAAATTTCTCATATCTTATGTGTTCAAATTTAAAATAAATCAAAACAGCTCAATTAGGTAAATGAATGTTTTTTAAACATATTATTCTGTATCACTAGAAAAGCACTAGAAAACCCAAATAATGCACTTTCTATTAATTTCATTTCAACTGTAGCACTAGAAAACCCAAATAATGCACTTTCTATTAATTTCATTATTTCCGTCACGTTCTTTTCAATGTTTATATGTAAGCAAAATATTTTTTTTAATTCACCAAATATTTTCTATAGAGTTTAGGATGATGTGGCGGTAGACGAAGAATTTTTATACCATATTGCTGAGTATTTTTTCTGTTACCCATAGCTGAATATCTATCTTTTTAAAATTAGAATTTAGGGTTTTAATATTTTGAACATTGTAGTACGACACATTATCAAGCACAACTTCTGATATAGTGAAATATTTTCTCATTTCTCAGACATTTTTATTACTGGCTGTACACGTTTCACCCGTGTTAATTTTATACGACAAACATTGCCAACGCACCCATGTAGGCAATTTTTTATACTTTGTGTAAAACTATCGACATTTTTATGAGGAATAAATTATTTTTCAAATTATAATATAGCCTATGTTACTCATTAATACTATAGTTTTATATTGATGAAAGAATTTTTGGAATCGGTCCATTAGTTTTAGAGGTTATCCATTACAAATAAAACAAAAACAAACAACATATCAAATCTTTCCTCTTTATAATATTGGTATAGAACAACTGTATGTTTACTAGCTCACGCAAACATAGGGCTGCACGTAAAGATGACTTTAAGTCTCTACACTACCATGAAAATTTTAATACAGCCAAAGGCATGGATAGATAGTATGTAATAACGTGTATATCGTATATCGTACATCGCGTCAATCGACGTGAGTTCGAATCCCTGCAAGAAACCTGAGCTTTCGGTGAAGGAAAACATCGTAATACAACCATAGCAAGGTGGTACGGCATTTTTTAATGCCCGCCTGATTAGTTACCATCCTCGAGTTTAAAATCTGTTGCTAAGAACCTATAGATGTGATTCGGCAGCTGCACTTGAGATATAGCCATCCCAGACTAAGCTTAGCGTCATCTTGGGTCACATCGTCACTTCAGATGAGTTTTGGCCAAACACCAAATCTAAAAAAACATAATTGCTTCCCAAAATTTTATTTAGCATTTATCAATATCCTCGGTACTTGAAGACAGTTACTTTTAGACATAACGGTTTACTATCACCAGGGTGAAATGTGCCGGGGAGACAAACTATTTAAAAAAAAGAAAATCAGATGCTTTTGCCTATTCTTAATTGTTTCGAAATTGCCTTTATTCTCCTTACAAAATTTAGGTTAAAGCTAAAACCATTAACTACATTTTTATTCATATCACATACATGTGACTTTTTTTAGGTACTTTTTAATACAGAAAGTATTGCATTATTTTAAAGTTTGTAGCATATATCAAGGAAATACAGAATTTTACAGTTAACATTGGTTATGTCTATAGGCTACAATAATAATAATATTGTAAGTATCCTACTGCTGAACAATGAAGCTTCTTCCCAAGAGAAGACATGGTCTTAAGAAGCACTCCAACCCACGACGTATTGATGATTTCAAACACCAAGAAATCATCAGTTCTATATTTTGCCGCGTATAGTGCTACTAAAAGATCATTTCTCAAGTGTTCAAGTTTTCTCACGATGTTTTCCTTCACCGTCAGCCGATAGTGTTTCCAATTTATTTTAGTAAATGTATGCGAATTCTGAAAGATCTTTGATACATGTCAGGGTTCGAACCTGCGGACATCGAATGGATATAGCGCCGGTCTCAACCACTCGACCACCACAATAAATTTCGGTTATATCTTGCATCCGAGTGTTATTGCATCAGGAGTAATTATTGGTTAGCATACAATTATTATAAGTAACCAAACAATTAAAAAAAATTTATGTATGTGAATCAGTTCCGACGCACGACTGGAGGACCTTAAGTAGTTAAGTACGATTTTCTTTGAATATGCAATAGGCAAAGTGGTGATTGATTGATTGACGGACTGACGGACTGATGGACTGATTGAGTGATTAATGATTTATCTAAAAGCAAGATGATATATTATGTATACACATACATAGTGAAAATGTAACACTTTTTGTTAACGCTAAACGTAAAGCTTTTATTCATTTCACTCCCCGTAAAATTTCTATAAAGGGGTTCTTGTATGTAAATCGATTCTTACGGAGTAAACTCCAATAATAATATAGTATATAGCGACAAAACATTAGATGGGTCTACTCATGCCTCATGCCACGAAACGTTTGCAATCACATCGTCATAACATAAGATTCCAATTTTCATTTTGTTTTCTGAGCTTACAAGGACATAATGAAACGATTCATCATAAAATCACCGTCTGTTTAATAACATTTTTTTCCAAATGAATGACTTCTATGAGTCATTAAATTTTATTCTCGTTTTGACTACAGTGGCGGATTGAGAGTTTTTATGAATGGTGTAAAATCTTACAACTGTATAAAAATACTGAGTGCGTCTATTAGTGATCTTCTAACTTCTTTTTTTTTCATACAGATAAGAAGGCAATTATGACAAACAAGCACATAGCCCGCCTGATGGTATGCGGCTACCGTGGCTTTTGTTCATCAATCCGACTGCTCCAAATAGAGATGATTCTCCAAAATTTCTATGTGTCCCACCTCTCTTGGATAAAATGACTGACTCAGCACATACATATTCAAACAATATATTCGACTATCGAGACTAAGGTTCGTAGCTATGTTGGGTGTCTAATGGGTAACGCTTAAGTCGTTATTAATAAATTCTATGTGTTTGGGCCAAAATATATAACTACCATATGCACTGGCTTAGTGTCATAAAAGAAACTCATAAAATTTGAATCTGATAGGTGACGCTGTGGTCCAGAAACCACGGTGAACACCGTTTACAAATTGCATTGGTATTCGGCGTTGTCATGCGGGTCTAAAGAAATGCATCGTTTGAAGGACTCGATATCGTAGCAGGGAAGGCACACGCTAACCTTGAAGGTTTTTCTTTGTATTTTCATTGCTTGCTAGCTGTGCCTCACGGTTTCATCCGTGTTAATTTTATCCAACAAATACCACGCCGCCAACGAACACGTGTATGTAGTCTATCATAATTGTTCTTCCCGAAAGTACAAATTATTTTAATTTAGCATTATCTCTTAAACTATGTGTCCAAATAACATGCTATATAAGGGCAAAGCATAACTTCATAAAAGTGTCTTGTTCTTAGGGATTGGCTAAAAATAATGCTCAAATCAATTTTTAATTTTCAACAAATATTTGTCAAAAAATTCCTTATGGTGGCTTATTTATAAAAGATAAGCATATGCTATCGCTGACTTTCTTTAGATATAATAAGAACCAATATTTTTGTAGAATATTGTATTTAAGTATCATTAACCATTACGACAGCGCCCGCGGATACAGCAGTTTAACAGGGCTGCCACTTCCGACTTACTTAACCAAAATCAATATTTAAGGCTAGCTGAGAGTTGTAGCCTAATTTAAGATAGCCTATACTATTCCTACTATTCTTATACTATTCGGGAGTGTAGTGGGTTGTCAGTGTATAATTCAGCCAGTCGGCCCGTATTGGCGGTTGAATTCCTTGTTTACTTTACTTTACTTTACTGTAATCCACAATCTCTCGCCAGTGGCTCCAAGAAGCTGTCCTGCATGCAGTGCCACACTCCGGTAACCACGTCGACTCGTGGACTAAACCTGGCTGAGGGTAATTCTTGTGCTTTGGCATATGAGTTTTAGCGGTCACATCCCGCTTAGTGCACATAAATCTACCACGGTATCTTAGCAGCCCACTTTCAGTGGCGTAGTAGTGAGGCATTGTGGAAGGTCTAGGGCGATGATAGGTGTCTAGTTATTGTCGCCTAGACACTGCATCCTAACTTCTCTCCGGTCGTAGCAGATACCCGTTCCATCGGATGAAGAGGAGAAGGGACGAGAGGGTGCATCTGTGTTTGGGCGCACACTTATGTACCTAAAAATATCCTGCGCAATTGACTTTTTTTTCTGGATACCGGACACGAGATCAAAGTCCTGTGGCGATGGGCTGAGGTAGAGGGGTCTGGTCTTGCAAACCAGGCTCTGTCTAAGGTCTGCACACAGGCGGTAGCAGGGAGAGTGGTCGTTTTTACGCTGCAAAAAAGGAACAACAGCGTAGATTGGGCAGCACCCTGTGTGACAAAGCAGCCCTATTTAGGGAGGCACTGCTTTCCTTGCTTAGCCAAGGAGGGAGCTAGAAAAGGTGCTCAAAAAATTGTTTGTTCCATTTTACTCGGGAGGTAGTAACCACGGCTGCCTTTGCATCCTTTTCATCGTGGTCGAAATATAAAAAATATAAAGAATAAAAAACCAAATGTTTCTAACCTTATTAATTTCGGTGCATGGAATGTACGTACCCTCCTCGACCGTGATAATAACTCATTTCCTGAGCGAAAAACATCTGTAGTGGCAAGAGAGCTTAGCCGCTACAACATTGACATAGCTGCACTCAGCGAAACGCATCTAGCTGACGAAGGAGAGCTTGTGGAGCACGGTGGCGGATACACTTTTTTCTGGAAAGGCACCGCCAAACATGAACCGCGACGCTCGGGAGTTGGGTTTGCAGTAAAAACAGAAATTGCTAAACGACTGGAAGAATGTCCTGTTTACACCTCGGATCGTGTCATTACGCTTCGCCTTCATCTAAAGCACAAAAACTTGTTAAATATCATAAGTGTGTATGCACCTACACTGGATAAATCTGACGACGTAAAAGATAAATTCTATGAAGAACTTACGCAAACTCTATCAAAAATCCCATCACGTGAGCAGATCTTAGTTCTTGGTGACTTTAATGCGAGAGTGGGACGTGACTTTGAAGCTTTGCCAAATTTTTTAGGTAGACATGGACTGGGAAACATGAACAGTAATGGGCAATTACTACTTAGCTTATGTGCACAATTTGATTTATCTATTACTGACACCTTTTTCCGTCTTCCTATGAAGTACAAAGCCACATGGATGCATCCGCGGTCTAAACATTGGCATCTGATTAATTACTCCATTGTAAGACAAAGAGATATTGGACAGGTAAATGTTACTCGCGTAATGCGAGGTGCCAACTGCTGGACTGACCATCGTCTTGTACTTATTAAACTGAGGTTGCGTCTTTGTCATCCTCGGAGAAAAAATTATGTAAAAAACGTACGAATTAACGTTAACAGCCTACAGTGCATGCCAAGAAGAGAGGCATATGTGCAAGCTGTAGATACTGCTATATTGTCCCTGGATGATGAGAACGATGACCAATCAATCAATCAACCAATCAACTTGGCGGACGTTGTCATCGCAACTCCTCAATATAAGCAATCAGGTTCTAGGCACAGGAATCTATAAGCAAAAAGACTGATTCAATGACAACGACCAATTATTTGCTGTGGCATTTAGAGAACATCGAGAGCTTCTCAAAGAGCAGAACAATGCTCCGTGCCAGAGCTGCGTTCTGGAGCGTATCAGGCAAAGAAATGCTCAGATAAGGAAACTTACTAGAGAAGCTTAGGACAGTTGGTGGAAGAAGAAATCTCAACATCTGCAGTGGCTGTCGGATACAAACCAGCTGGGCATTTTCTATGATGAAATTAGAAAAGTTACACGATCTGCAAGATACCGTTAAGATCTTTGGATGGTGTTCTGTTGACCAATAAAGGTGACGTTATGACTCGTTGGGTACAACATTTTAATCATTTACTCAACGTCGATCGTTCAGCTGATCTTGAATTCATACGATCACTTTCAGAACTGCCGTTGGAAATTGAACTCGCAAACTCTCCAATGCTGGAAGAGGTGACAACTGCAATCAAACAACAGCAGAACAAGAGAGCAGTGGGTGTAGATAGCATCTGTGGAGAGCTATTGAAATACGGTGGAGATGCCTTGCATAACACTCTATGGAATGTGGAATGACGAGCGAGTACCAGAATATTATAGAATGTCTCGTATTTGCACGTTATACAAAAATAAAGGGGATCGATCTGACTGCAATGCTTATCGAGGCATATCTCTTCTATCAACGCTGGGAAAAGTTTTTGCGAGAATTCTCCTAAACCGCCTACTACCTATATCGGAAGCAATATTACCAGAAACTCAGTTTGGGGTTCGACCAGAAAGAGGGAAATGTGAAGCCATTTTCTCAGTTCGCCAACTGATGGAGAAGAGCAGAGAACAAGATCGGCCATTGTTCCTATGTTTTGTTGACCTTGAAAAAGCGTTTGATAGTGTCCTTCGTGATGCGCTGTGGGTTGTGTTGTCTAAAATTGGCTGCCCTGATAAATTTGTGAGAGTGTTGCGACTTCTACATGATGACATGGCATGTTGCATATTTAGTAATGGTGAGCAGTCAGAGTTTTTTTTTGTCTCCTGTGGTGTCAAACAAGGCTGCGTCCTTGCGCCGACTCTTTTTGCATTATACTTCGCTGCTGTAATTCGAAAAACCTTAGAAAGATCATCAGAGGGAATACGAATTCGTTTCCGTATGGATGGCGGACTTTTCAATATTGCAAGGTTGAAATCCCTCACTAAGGTTTCTTATACCACTATTACAGATATTATGTATGCGGATGATTTGTGCTTTGTTGAAGATACGTTGGAAGGTCTGCAGAACCTTATCTCAGGTCTTGACGAAGTATGTGTGAAGTTTGGCCTTAAGATAAGCGTCAAGAAGACGGAAGTAATGACAGTGAATGCTTATAGCAGTGGGTTTTGTGCCGGAAGCACATTCGATTACTTGACAGATTTCATCTTAAATGCCTACGGGATATCATGAACATCAGATGGTCGGACCGAGTTCGGAACTCGAATGTACTGAGGCGTGCAAATGTCGGCGGCATTGAAATGTATCTGATGCGACGACAGCTACGTTGGTGCGGACATGTGTCTCGTATGCCGGAAAGTAGAGTGGCGAAGCGCATCTTCTTTTCAGAACTCCAGTACGGTATGCGTAAGCGCGGTGGACAGTATCTCAGATATAAGGATATTCTAAAAAGACACATGAAGCGATGCAAAATAGAGCCCTCTCAGTGGGAGACAAAAGCAGCACAGCGCAATGAATGGTGACACCTTGTTCAGCTACAGGCAAACGCCTTTGAATCTCAGCGCTGTGATAACCTCGATAAGAGACGAGACGATTTAAAGACTAGACCATCTGTGGTCATACCTTACAGTTATGTTGGTGGAGTTTTAACATGCCCGACATGCACTCGTACCTTTATCAACAAAATTGGGTACAGTAGTCACTACAAAGCACATCAAAGGCAGAACAGCAATGTCCTGATTAAGTTATTTTATACATATCCAGAGAATCAAAAGTCGCTGTAGCTGAAATCGGCCAGGATGACACACACACTATTCCTCGTGAGTCTAGCTATCACATACAAAAATAAGTTTTCGAATCCGACTGGTCGTAGTTCCAGAAATTAGCGTGTAAAACAAACAAACAAAAAACTTATCCGCTTTATTATATTAGTATAGATTGATCGGATTTCTGAGTTTGAAGGTAAAAAATATGAGACTTAAAATAATCAAAAAATATATTAAAAACATTTAATTTTGTAGAAACAGGGGTATCCTAGTTTTTCACCAGGCTACAGCCCTGTTCGTGAAAATACTTTATTACATTTGTAATTCAATGGAAGGTGAAAAACCTGTAATAAGTTATTTCTAGGAATTTATGATTTCGTAATTTAATATTTACCTTTGTGTTATACGAACGAAAATTGCCTTGAAATATCAATGAACGTTGATTTTATTTTGATCATTATATTGCTGATGTGAGGTTAAATACGTTTTAATAATATTTGAACAGGTACTGAATCAAACAATATTAATAATATTATATTGTTAAAAGAACACGACAGTCCTGGTTACAAATCACAGCCTACGAAATAACGGACTACGAATCGTTCGACAGCTCGAGCGAAAATGCTTGCCGTTGCCTACTCATACAGTGCGTGTGGTCACAGAGCATACACGTTGCTATTGCACCCAGTCAATAGCACGAACAGTGCATCATTAGTTGAATCAAACCAACAAATATCTAACTGTGTCTTACTATATAATATATCTATACAACTATCGAAACATTTTTGCATACAATTTTACTTTAACATCATGTTTATATTTAAAAAAAAAGTACTATATGAGATACGTTGGTCCAAATTAGACCATATCCGACTATGCCGTTGAGCTATATAACTAATAGTTAATTATTATTTACGTAGAAAATCATAATTCAAAGCTGCAACTAAAACTAACAAACAACAATTTCATTTAGTTCTACGTTAATTAATATTACGTCCGCCGCACCACGCCATTACGTTGTTCAAAAATTTGTATAACTTGATGATGGATTTATGAATAAATAAATTACAATAACTGCACTTTGTACCCACTATCCGAAAAAAAAAGTGTCCAAGTTTTTTATTAATGAAGTACCTAAATCATTTCATTAGGAATCATTACTTGATGGTCTTCTTGACATATTTAGGGTTACCAAATGAGTAAATATGCCAAAGTATAGGGTCTACTATCTACACGAGGTATTTTTTACATACTGATAACCTGATGATTACCTGCTTAGATGTAATGCATTAAAAAGTAGTTGAAGCTACGCGTCGACGTGAGTGAAACTACGAACAAAGGTTATATTGCAATACAATTTACAAAATAGGGACAATGCAATATTCAAAAATTTCTCAGAATATTATTCAGATGCAGGTTGCTACTTTTTCCGTAACATGTTAATATTCTCTATACCAAGAATTGGCCAGGGATGTAATCAAGCTTTTAAAATGTTATATTTTATTTAATGATAATTAACGTTACACTTTATTTGTTTGTTTAAAAGTATTAATAAAATTAGTTACATGCAATACATTCTAATAACAATTTAAATATTTATTATATAATTATACATTACATAAATATAACATTTCTCAAATCAACATAAACACCAACAACATACTAACCTTCACTTTTTCGACTTTTACATATAGTTTGCGCTTAATGAATATGTAAGTTCTAGAAGAAAATTTACTTAAATAGCATAACATAATAAAATTCTGATGTTATTTGAACTTAATTACTACACTATAGAAGCCAGAGATAAATGCGAACAGCTGCACACAGGTCTCAAAAACGAAAGTTTATCTAATGAAAAAGATTCACTTCTCCTAGAATTCTGTATCTTATAGGCTTGTATTTCTTCAAAATTATGTATGATGTAAAAATGATGATAAAACAGAAAATTACTGATAATATGTCTTTCTAGCTTTCAAGTGCAGCGGCCGCACACATCAATAGATGCTTGATGAATCAATTTCAAT
This sequence comes from Saturnia japonica, assembly GCA_033032175.1. Taxonomy (NCBI): domain Eukaryota; kingdom Metazoa; phylum Arthropoda; class Insecta; order Lepidoptera; family Saturniidae; genus Saturnia; species Saturnia japonica. Next base: position 6,503,894 of record CM065317.1, read on the forward strand.
GGTAGTAGCTATCCAGATCAGCACTGGAAACTGGCTTACTATCATTTATTTACCAAGAGCTTACCGTACCATCGTGAAAATAAATGCGAAGTTGTGAACCATTTTACCTATAAAATACGGTTTTTTTTTGTGTACTGTCCAAAATAATTAATAAGGGACCCATCTAAAATTTACAATACGTATCTGTACAAATGTGACTTAGTACAAACAACTTTACGAAGAACACGTGACTCGGTACTAGGATTGAAGCAGCTGTACAAACAAATAACTGGGTTAATTAATTCCTATACTTCGTTTGTGTTGAGCTGAGGCCTCCGGTGCAGGCTGCAAAAGAAATCCTGACCCTAGTTCTTATTATTAAGAAAGTTTATTTAATTTCCTTTTAAAAAGCGAGACATAGAAACCGGAGTTCACTTGGAACTTTCGCTTTCAAACAAATTACCTACATTATCTGTGCCAGTAATATGAGAAATTCAGATACTTAATGAATTTTTTAAATTGAAGTGTTCTTTTAATTCTTCTTCAGCAAATCGTTTGTAGCCTGAAGACTAAGCCTAGGCATCTTTATACTTTCGTCTCATGCTAATAGCATTGCGCTACGACTACCCATTGGTTTTGATAATGTCGATGTCCTTTCATGACACCGTCAAATCCCGGGTCGTCATTGTGCTAAGGCCTATATCTTCTTGTCATTCCTTGGTGTTTACATTTATTAGAAAGATTGACTAATATTATAAAGTTCAAGTGATTGTTTCGCTATAATATTCTTTATAGTCCAGTGCGTCAGCGTATCTCAGAGATAAATTCGAGATGTTAGGATTCAGGAATGACCTACCACGCTGCCCATGCTCACAGAAATTACTTAAATTTCCTATTTGCCACACTCTATTCTACAATATATCATTTGAGGTTCAAGCTGTTCCACTATGGAACTAACTTCCAGTAGATATAAGAAAAGCGAGACACATTTTTAAAAGACTACTACGTCGTCATTACCTCTATCTGTTATCTTTATATTTAGGTATTTGACTTTGTTGATTTTTATTATATTTCATATTTTTTTATACTTACCCTAGTTAATTGACATAATCTGCAATATTTCTGTGTTATCTGAAATTTGTTAAATTTTTGTATTGTTTCAAATATTCACGTCTATTAAGTAGTGGGTGGATGTTGTGATTGCCTTAAATGGCCTAGTGCATTCAATCCTTGAAACTGTATTTTTTGAAATTGTTTTTAATACACTGACCACTGGCGGTCCAAATAAATAAATAATGATATAAATAATTTTTTTCTTTTTTTTGCACTTATTAAGATGATGATACCGTGATAAAACATGTGTGTGTGTGTGTGTTTTTTTTTTTTTTTTTTTTTTTTTTTTTTTCCCCAGAGGGATGGACACAAATACTCTTACGTATCACCAGGGTCTAACCTGGGTATGTCGGACTCGAAGCTATGGCTGCCCCCATACCGACTAAAAACCTCCTCTGGCGTCAACCTCCTCTTCCCCCACGGAACCGCCGCTAGGCATTACTTCGTGGAGGGAGGTTCTAGCTACTGCTCTTCCGTCGTGCTAATGTCACGGGTTTTGTTTTCTGACCGCTTTCTTTCCAACCGACGGAATGGCTTTAATGGCAGCTTTCAGTGCAATATTTGGAATTCCATCTAGGCCCGGAGCTTTCTTATTCCTTACTCTAGAACATGCTTCAAATAGCTGACTTTCCGTAATGGGTGGAATTTCTTCTGTTTCACATTGCTCTATCTGATGATGTAGTTGCGTTTGGTGAGGAAACAGCGTGGCAACGATCTTGTCTAAGAGTTTGGGACAAGTTGGCGATGGCATTGGCTGGCTTTTCAGATGAGTCATGACTACCTTATACGGTCTGCCCCATGGGTCGTCGTCTACCTCAAGAATTAGCTCATTCCAACATCGTCTTTTGCTGTCTTTGATGGCATTGTTTAATCTTTGGCGAGTTTTTTTATATACTGCCACCTTTTCATCATAGTTAGGTCTTTTCCTACAGCGTTGTGCTGCTCTTCTCGCCTTAAGACACTTTTTACGGAGGTTACTGATGTCCTCGTTCCACCAATGCATCGAAGAAAGCTGGATCATAGCACGTTTCCTAGGCATGGCGGTGTCGCAGGCTTCTGTAATTCTCTTCATTAGGTAGTTTGCCATATTTTCAGCATTTCCATCACTGATTGGTTCACTATTGAGAGCCACCATGAAAACTTCAAGATCAAAGGCACTTATCTTCCATCCAATTTTCTTGGTTTTCCTGGGCGCTCTTCCAGTGCTTTGTTCGGAGGATACTTCCCACAATAGTGCATAGTGATCACTGGCTGTGTACGTGTCCATCACCTCCCAAGAGTTGTTTCCCTTAACTAGACTGCTGGAGACGAAGGTTAGGTCAACGATGGAATTCGCTTCTCCTCGGACAAACGTAGGTTTATCTCCACTATTTAGCAACACTACATCCAGGCTGAACATTGCCTCCAGTAGTACCTTTCCTCGTGCGTTTGTCTCCTTACTACCCCAGTCGACTGCCCAGGAGTTAAAGTCCCCTGCGATTGCAATCGGTGAGTATTGGTTCGCATCTTCGGTCAGCCGATCTACAAAGTTCTTGAACTCGTGGAGTGTAAGGCTGGGAGGGGCATAGCAGCTGTAGAAGTAAATTCCCTCAAGTTTTGCTATGACAAAACCGGCTTCATTGTTATTGGGAGAACTCTGAAAGGTACATCCGCCACAGGCCCAAATCACAGCTTTAGCGGTAATATCTGTTTCCCATGGTTGAGTTGTGAGGTGTCTATATGGCTCCGAAATCAGAACAAGGTCTGGATTCAGTTCTCGCACTGTCTGCATGAGCAAATCGTGTGCAGCCTCACAGTGATTGAGGTTTAGTTGCAGTATCTTCATAATTGTTTCTTTTTTCTCACCTTCTGGAGTGCCTCTTTAAAGACTGGACATCTGCTGCTACCAGCAATGTGGGCACTTTTTTCCGTGTTGCCTTTTTCAAGACACAAGACACATCGAGCATCTGTTTTACAGGTGGCAGCTTTGTGTCCCACTTCTCCACAGCTAGTGCAGAGATTGGATCGGTCCACGTTGCTCTTACACTTAGCGGCAAGGTGTCCATAGTGCCAACACCTAAAACACTTGGTTGGTCTCTCCACAATCCTTATTCGACAGTTGACCCAGCCAATTCTGATTTTGCCGTACTCCCCCAAGACCTTCTTCGCTATTGACGCTGCAAGTATCACTGACGCAGTCTGTGTACCACCATAGGCCTTGCGCAGTGATCTGATAACATCCAGGGTCAGTTCATCATCTTCTTCAGCCGCTTTTTGTAGGGCTTCGAGAACATCTTGTTTAGTCGTCGTGTCATCGAGGTCTCTTATTTCGATTTCCTCTTGCGGTCCCTTGTTTATAACTTCAGCTTCGTTCCCAAGGAGCTTAGCAATGGTTTTTGAAGCCCGTGACCTTTGTCTGTGCTCTCTTTGGTAAGGATGATCAACAGATCACCAGTCGCTGTCCTTCGGATTTTATCTACCGTTGAGCGGACTTGCTCATCGGGAACATCTTTCTTGACCCGTCTGAGTATATCCGCATACTTTTCTTTTTCTTTAGGCCGAACAATCAGTGCATTGGACCTCTCCACTAATTGTCCCGGCTTCTTCTTTTGGGACTGCTTCTTCTCTTTTTTTGATTTGACAGTCTGCCACTCTAATATCTTCTTGTCTGGTGTTTGACTTGTATTTTCAACGAGTAGGGTGGGTCCTGTTCCCTTCAATTTCTTCGTGTTCTTGCTCCCCGATTCTGGTGATGTCCGCTCTTTTCGTTTAGCCTTCCGAATATCACGTTTTTCTCCAGTGACAGACTCAACATCAGTTTCGAATTCACTGTCTATCGTCGTAGTCGTCTCAGTGACGCTTCGTACACGAGGTGTTGGTGGTGTACATGAGACTATTGGCGTCAATTTAGTTCGAGACTGGTCTGCGAGTCGGGCATCTTCCAACGTTTTTAGTCTCTTGAAGGCACTGCCAATACTGGCCAACTTGGTTTTAATCTCCTTATGCACGTTTATTTTAGGTTGGACAAACTCTCTAAGCTCGCTAATTAACTTCTCAAGATGGTCCCACGCTTGCGTCCTTTTCATCTCCGCACTTGCGTCTACAGTTACTTGTTGGGCCTCCTGGCCACTGTTACTTCTTTTATCATTTTGGTTTTTATTATTAGTATTAAGACTTATCATTTTGTTCCCACGAGTACCTAGGGAAATTTCCGTCCACTCCAGCAGAGCCCCGGTTGCTGGAGTAAGGCCACTAAATACGCCTGGGGTTGGACCCGGTGCCCCAGGAGAACCGTTTACGACGCCACGTCCCTGGCGCCATGCAGTCCTCGACACGGTATCTTAACGTCTTAACTTGGGGTGTTTTGTCCGCGGGAGTTATTTTATTTCACTCCTACCCTCCGCTCTTGTGAGCGGCGAGCATTCTCCTATCCGCTAGTGGAGACGCGCCCGGTAGCAGTATCACCTCAGCCCCGGGTGTGTGTGTGTGTGTGTGTGTGTGTTGTTATCTGTGAGAACTTTATAATTTATTGTTTATGTCAGTATATATTTGTGCTATTTCTATGTATCTGTATTTGATTGTAAAATCTGTATGTTTTTGATATATGTTTGCCGCCAAGAAATTTATTTTCATTTATATTTAGAATTTGCATCATATTTTAAATGATTTATGCAGAGTTGTGGATTTTACGCTCTTGGATACAGATCTTGACACGATCCATCGTGTTCGACCTTATAACAACTTTGGAACCGATGGTAATAAGCTAGCTGTACGTCACCCTTCCATTATTGTACGGTTCACACAGCGACACCGTAAGGATCAGCTGATCGCAGCCGTTCGCGCTCGTCGTGGTTTAACGACAGCGGAGATCGGTATACCCGGAGCTGCTTCCAACCTTTACTTGAATGACCACCTTACACCCGCGAATAAGCTGTTATTAAAACGCGCCAGAGAACTCAAAGTCCTATATAACTATTCCTATCTTTGGGTTAGAGACTGTAAAATATTGATGAGGAAAAATGATAAATCAGGTATTATTCGTATTTCTAAAGAATCTGATCTCCAGAAAATTAAGTGACTGTTCTGTTTATATTTCTTGTGTAAAAAACTTTGTTACAAAAAGTTAATAAGCTATAATTGCATTCCTATTATTTATTACATTTGTTATAAAAGCAAATCATTTTAATAATTTTATGTAGTTTTCATTTTGAAAATATGTCAACTCATGTTCCTTTGAAACATACGTTAGAGTATTATGTATATATAGTCACAAGTCCGTTCATTATATTCAATAAAAATATTGTCAATAATAATGTGTATAAGTATTGTTTGTGTAATTACTATTTACAAAAGAGCTTAAATTAAATGGTTTAAATATTTATTATCAGAATGTGAGAGGACTGCGTACAAAATCGCATACTTTTCTTTCTAGTGTTTTACAATGTAACTATGACTTGATTTGTTTAACAGAAACATGGTTATCTTCAGATTTCGATAGTGCTGAGTATTTTTACAGCAATTATATTGTATACAGACGAGATCGTTCTAATGCAATGAAAGATGTGAGGGGAGGTGGAGTTTTGATAGCGGTACGCCGGGAACTTGTTACTCGGCGCCGTGACGAGTGGTGTTCGGCGTGCGATTCCGAGGAGCTGTGGTTGAGCATCGAGCTGGGTTCAGCGTCCGCGGCCACGGCTTACCCCCGCTCCCCTACCTTCGCGCCTTCGACCAATAATCGAGATACATTACGCTCATTGCATATTGTGTGTTGTTATTTCCCGCACAATAATAACCATTTACTATCGTTACAACGATTTTTTGATAATTCATATGAAATAATGCACAATGATAGAAGTGACAGCATCTTTTTATTGTTGGGCGACTATAATATATCTCAGGCGGAATGGGACCGTGACGAATTTTTTAATTTAAAGTTATTAAATACTGCTAACTCTAACAAAGTAACGATCTTATCCGATTTTATGAATTTTAGCAATACTTTACAATACAACAGTTGTTATAATGTTAATAAGCGTATTCTTGACTTAGTGTTAAGTAATAGTAATTGTTATGTCAAAGCTTGTCCTTCACCACTCACTCCTGAGGACATGCATCACAAATCTCTCGAAATAGAAATTAATTTTTCCTCGGTGATATACATTAAAGATGTCGACCGTTTTAAATATATCTATCACTCAGCTAATTTTGAAGAGATAAGTAAGGGTTTGGGAGATATCAATTGGGTTCAATGTCTTAGTGGTTTGAACACTGAAGAAGCTGTTACTTATTTTTATTGCATTTTGCATAAGTTAATTTATCAATTTGTCCCCAGGAAACCAATACATTTAAATAAAAATTATCCACCTTGGTATTCCCGAGCATTACTAAAACTTATTTGTGAAAAGTTAAAAGTTCATGCAAATTGGAAAAAATATAAAAATGATCGAGACTTAGTAGAATTTAAAATCTTACGTAGAAGAGAAAAATGCCTAGAAGCAGAATGCTATCGAAATTATATTTCGTTTTCTGAGGCTAAAATTACTACATCGCCAAAGTATTTTTGGTCCTTCATTAAATCTAAGTTCTCTGATAACAATATACCGGCTAAAATGATATACGATAATCAATCTTCAACCGATAGTGAAGAAATATGCAATATGTTTAATAATTATTTTAATTCAGTGTTTGTAACCAGTCGTCACGAAGATACTCACCATAGATGCTATGATACATCATTATCATTAGTAGATATTGGTACTATTAATATTTCCCAAGAAATGGTGTTCGAACTATTAAAACAAACTGACACTAATAAAGGTGCTGGTTTTGATGAGGTTCACCCCATTTTGGTGTCAAGACTTGCAAAAGAATTGTCTTCGCCGCTTTTTATAATTTTTACGAAGTCACTAACTGAAGGATGTTTTCCGAATGTCTGGAAAATGGCACTGATAACTCCAATTCCAAAAGGAGGTAATAAACATAATGTTAAGCATTATAGACCAATCTCAAAACTTTGCGTTTTTGCAAAACTATTTGAAAAGATAATTACTAACGAATTAACAACACAAATTTGTCATCATATTACTGTTGAGCAGCATGGATTCTTTCGCGGTCGCAGTGTTGACACTAATTTAAACGGTTACACTACTTTTATTATAAAAGCTCTCGATTCTGGCTATCAGGTGGACGCAGTGTATACTGATTTCTCTAAAGCATTTGATAAAATAAATCATTCAATATTACTGAACAAGTTATTAAGGATCGGTATACACGGTAACCTTCTAAGGTGGATTGAGTCGTATATAAGAAACCGCAGTCAAGCTGTAGCACTCAAAGGTTATCGTTCTAGGTTTCTAGCGATTTCTTCCGGTATTCCTCAAGGATCTCATCTTGGGCCTTTCCTATTTACGCTGTATATCAATGATATAGGGGCATGTTTTAAGGAGTCTTGTCATTTACTCTATGCAGACGATACAAAAATTTTTCAAATCGTTCAATCAGAGGCTGACTGTATGCAATTACAAAATTATCTCAGTATGTTTAATGAATATTGCTTGTCAAATCAATTATTTATTAACAGTGACAAGTGCCACATTATTTCTTTCACACGGAAACGAAATCCTTTAATTTACAGCTATGAACTGTCTGGGAATATAATTAAACGTGTTAATGAAGTTCGTGACTTAGGTGTCATTCTGGATTCAGGATTGCACTTCAATCTTCATATAGATACTATCGTCTCTAAAGCTCTTAAGAAACTCGGCTTAATACTACGTTTGGGTAAACCCTTTAAGAAAGTAGAAACTTTAAAAGTCTTATACGCCTATGTTCGCAGTATACTGGAGTTTGCAAGTGTAGTTTGGAGCCCACAATATGAAGTGCACATAGCCAGGATTGAGAAAATACAGAACAGATTTTTAAAGTCCCTCGATTATAGAACTAGTCATAATTTTATTGATTTTAAAACAAGTGCTTCTAGGCATAATATGCAATCCTTAAAACATAGGAGGATATATCTTGATGCAATCTTCTTACATAAAATAATTAATTACCATATAGATTCTTCTCCACTTCTGGAACACATTTCTTTAAAAATACCGCGATCAAACGCACGATCAAAGGACACATTTCATGTTCCCTTTTGTCGGACAAATTATTTCAAAAACTCCTTCTTTCAACGTTCTTGTTATTTATTACTATAACAGATTTCTTAGTGATGTTGACATATTTTCAAATAAATTATCATCTTACAAAAGGAAGGTACGTGATTTGTTGAATAAAGACATGTTATGATATAATATAAATTTAACTCTTGTATGTTTTTATTTTAATGTTGATATTTAAATTCTAAATTTATTTAGTTCTTTTTTTTTAATATGATTGTAACGCTACGATTTTTGAAAAATTATATATAGATATATGTACTTCAATATATGGTACTGTAGGCCTGTTTGTATAAATTATATTTAAACATGTTTATGTTATGGCTGTATGTTACCTTAATTAAATAAATAAATAAATAAATAAAAATAAATAAATATTTATTTATATTTAAAGTTGCAAGGAAAAAATCGCTTTAAGCGATAAGGCCGCCTAACTGCACTCAAATAATTTAAAAAGTAATATAACACAATGTTGTTTTTTTTTTTTTTTTTTGTGTTCAATAAAGTATATTTTATTTTATTGTTTCTTTGAACGCGCTAATATCTAGAATTACGATTAATATTTGAATTTATTGCCTATGTAGGTATTTATTGAGGAAGGTTAATAGGACACATAACTTCACGCAACGATTCCAAGGATCGGTGCAATAACTATGAACGTCAAACAAACTGAAAATCTGTAGGTAACTGTAATAAAAACCACATCAACAGTTTCCCATTGAAATTATTCGCTTTATTTAAATAAACAAAATCACTTCACCCGACAGGCCGCGACTATAACTAAGTTTTATGATCCTTTTTGCTGTTCTTGTGTTGAAATTTATCATTGTACACCCCTGAAACTCCCTACTTGTCCCTTAGGAGAGCATTAGCTCGCGGTTCTACTTAAATTACGACGGTTATGACGGGATCCTTTTTCTTTTGAGGCTTTTGCTCTGATTATTTTTGTAGGCGCTAAATTTAATCTACCTTATCTATATAAACAATTAATAAAATTGAAGTATCTGTTTGTAATGTCAAAATAACAACTTTTTACTCATTGCATATGAAAGTACATATATACGATACTTATAACAAAAAACTTTTTTTTTAGTTTTAAATAAAAGTATCTACGAGCTCCCTTAATTTTTTTTTCAATTAAGTATGTATGATCTGTATTCATTTTCCTGTAAACTAAATTTATAAGCAATTACTTTCATTTAGATCTAAGGTTCTTTTTACCTTTGAGCCATTTTTAAGCATATTTAATACAAAAGAAAAATAAAACTCCTCGATTCCCATTTTGCAATGTATACAATTTTTATATACATAAAATAAGTAGAAATATTAATACTATATGGTAAATATTTTACGTTACGGTTAGATCGCAGACGTATTAAAATATCTTCAACTAAAAGCCTTGTACGCTCAAAAGACGTTTATAAGTTTTAATAGATTATATAGCTTTACTAAACATTGCTGTTGTGTCTGTTTGTGATGTCAAAATAATAGTTTTTACTAAATGCATATATATGAAATGCTGTACAGTATTAATAACAAAAAACCGTTCGTACAGCATTTAAAAAAATGCGACAGATTCATGATCATCATAAAAACTTCTAGACACATAAGAAAATAATACATTTATTTCTATTTAATAAAATGAAATAACAGACAACGCACAAATTAAGCCGGTGAGACTAGAAATACAAAATTTTCCAAAGGTGTTTCTTTTAAAGCATAGGTGAGCACTAGGATAGGATTTTTGAAAATTCATTTTCTGGAGGGATTAAATAGGGAGTTAAAAATATTATGTTTCTTGAGATGTCGCCAATATAAGATCCCATCGGTCACACTACTGTAAATAATTAACGACCCGCCCCAGCTTCGCATAGTATACAGATTCATTTAATTTATGTTTAAAAAAGCATACATGTACGAGTGATATAGAGTTTATTGCTTTAATATTGATACTCGCGACGTACAATTTATAGCCCATAGAAAGCCCGTGATGCGGGTGGCGACAGCGTGCGCCGGCCAACCATATCGCTGCAAATGATTTCTTTGGTTGCGTGTAATTTTGAATCCTTGATATCGTCTACGGTTTTAATTTAAATTATATAATATAAAGGATAATTTTAATCTACATTAAATGCACAAATTAAGTAACCTTTTTATCTGGATAAAGACTAATAGGTTTATTGAACAAAATAGCTTCGCAAATAACTTGATGTTTTTAATTATTATGTTGATAATAAAAATGGTTACTGTGATTCCAGCTTAGGAGATAAACATATGCCATCGCTGACTTTTCTCTAGGCCTTTTGAAGAACTATTATTCTTCGGAACATTATTTTGATATATCTCATAAGGTTTAGCTTTCGTAAACCATTTAAGCACTCTAAAATCATTTCTTGACGACTTGATTACAAAACATTGAATTTTCTCTACTATACAAAAACTTTATTAGAATGTATTATATATGCAAACCGACCGTAAAAAATCTCTAAAAGACAGTGACAACCGTATAAAAATACATTGCATGTTTTAGAAGAAATAAGTAGACAGACAGATAGACGCGGATTGATAGATAAATACGAAAGTAACCATATCTGACTATTTATTACCTTTGCACGTCTAAGCCTCTGAATAGGCAGACTATGTTATAAGAAAGGTAGTACTTACACTAAATTTTTTTTTTTTTTTCAATTAAGTATGATTTCGGCTAGAAGGTGCTTAAAAGTCTTACATTTTTTAATAAATTTTATTCTATGTAAATTATTGTTAGTTACCAGAATTTAGTTATTTAATTTAGTTAGAGTTACTGATTAATCTTTAACAGATTTGTATGTGTCATCACTTTTTTCTTCTAAAATCCATCATCAGTCGTGGCTGTCATGCCAGCTTGCTCATCTGAGACATCTGTCTCTTCACGTTATGCTTGAAGAATTCCATTTTGCAGGAAGGCGGGATCACCCTGACCGGGAGATAGATTGACAGCTTCGCAGTACGGTAAAGATAAGACGAAGAGATCCTTTTGTTAGCAGGTTCCTTTACTGTTTACACATAGTTAATTTAGCTGGTCATACATAAACCTAAATAGAACGCGCATTTCTTGAGATTTCAGAAAATATAAATATTATCTACTATAGTAATGTCCTACTTACAAAAACTGATATCTCTATATTACAAAATCTTTTTAAGTACATAAATTGATGTAGAAATGTCTTAAAAACCTTGTTACGCGATTCAGGAAGGTTTTCAAAAAAGGGCGACGTTCCCAATAATCCCATTCCTGCGAATGAACATTGCCAAAGGTTTGAATTATTGCTCACGACCCAATATTTTACTTACGGTACGAAGAATTCAAAGGAACACAGTCGTTTCGCATCAACAGTTTCTTTTATACAAAGCTTATTTTCGCTTGTTCACCCATTAATTTCAACGACTTAGAAGTATCTAGGAATACCATCTTCTACGGTATACTTCTACGGGATTACATTAATATATCATATTTCGAGATATGATTATTTCTATACAATATTATTTTTCTAAATTTATTTGTTTCTTACTTCTTATATGATTTAGGCTTTTATCGTTTTGGCATTAATTTGTAGAGCTAGAGATCTGTCGAGAGTAATTGTATTCACTAACTAGCCGACCCCCCGCGCAAGTTCGTCTGCGTCACATAAGAGAGAGAGAGAGAGAGAGAGAGAGAAAGGGTTAGAGAGAACGGATCGTAGGCACTGTATTATAGGTACCGCCCACTTCACATATCGTTCCGCATAATAAAAATGCGCGCGAGATACTTGACCATTATTTTGCTGCGGAGTTATTTTAAAACTGTGGTATCTCCTAAGATATGCATTTAAATCAATTAATGTAAAGGACAATTTCATTAATAATTAAATATTTGTGATGAATAATGTATTTATTTCTATAAGAATTAATACCATGTTTATAAAAACACCTTCATAAATAATGCATTTTTTAGAACAAATTTTATTACCATAAAAAAGGTTATTTGCGTATCTTTAACCATTTACGCAGCGCACGCAATGGAAACTCTCAAAAGGAATAAATTTCCCCCGTTTTTGCAACATTTTTCATTGATGCTCCGTTCCCATTGGTTGTAGGGTGATACAGCCTTCCTCAATAAATAGGCAATACAACATATTCTATATTCCATTCTATTCTATTTTAGTGTATTTTTTCCATTCGAACTAGTTTCTGAGTTTAGCGCGTTCAAGCAAACAAACAAACGAACTCTTCAGCTATATAATATTAGTATAGATTAGTTATGTAAGCAACAATAGGTTAGTTAGTTATTTCCACAAAAACTTTTTGGACAGTTTTAGCCATCATCTTTTATAATAATAATTACAAAAATTTTCTATTCACGTAACATTGATGGAATTGTGGATGAACATAGTTGCAGTTAAAAAAATAGAAGAAGAAAACACTATGCAAAGTGTAAATTGAAACGGATGCGTGATGCGCGAACGTATAGAAGATATACACAAACATGTGTATGTTTCTCTCGGCTAGTGTGTTCCATCTTTACTAAAACATAGAGTCCTTCAAACATATAAACCTCAACATACAACAGTCGATACTGGCCCACTATATGCCATTGCATACTACATCGGGCAATGGCGTAGGATGGCGGATAATTGCCAGTAGGTAATGGCTCGTGGCGGACAATGGCAGTTGTCAGTTTTTCGGGCACACTTGAAATGAATCGTGGTTTAGCGTGGCTGATAGTGTTTACACATTCGTCCATTATTCAATTTCATATCGTCTGCCGACGGAGTGCGTGTCCCGGTATTTTTCATTTTATGATCGCCGAAATGCCACTGTTGTGGAGCAATGAAATAGAAATTTTACGCAATAAACCAATGATTAGTATTTGCTGTGAACTCATTACTTCGACGTCCATCTTAAGTACTTCGCTAGGCAGCAATGAATCATGTACCAATGTTTGAACATCTGTTCCCCGACCAGCGACGCTGGTCCACCGTGGTGCATGACTCATCGTGTTCTGAGGTCTTAACGTTAAGAGACATTTAAGCGGGCCGGCATGACAGCAACGACAAGTGATGGATTGTAGATCCCTGTGCAAAGTGGCGTCACTTTGTCATACTACGATAAATAAAGTCTATATAAGGTTTGTTTTTACCTGACTGCGAAAAGGAGGGGTTATGTTTTTCGCGCGTATGTATGTATATGTGTTAAGTAACTACGCTCCCCGCGCGCCGCCGCGCCGTGATTAGCGAGGCGGGATCGGAGGGGGGAACAACTATTATTGCGCCATGCATGCATGCATGCTAGAAGTCCATTATTTTTCTGTACAAATATTTATCTATATAAAGTATTAAAGTTTAAGAAGCACAAAACTGTCTCATTCAAATCTATTCAAAAAGAGCGGCGTAAACAATATGTCTATTTCTTTGGCACGCTCTGTAGGCTAAATAACAACATATATACCATCACGCCTGTATTCCCCGAAGGGTTAGGCAGAGGTGTACTAATGTACACTTAGATTCGTGTTAATTGTGGGACTGACGTAGGCTATATGATATTTAAAAAAGACGTTTGGGAATCAAATAAAAAGCAAAAACAAAAAAATACTCAAGTATTTTTGTTGCAGCTGGGTTTTTTGTTCCCTTTTTAATAATTTAGCTTGTATCGTATAAGTGGTTTGTGCCTCATTAGCATAGTGTTCCTAAGGGCGACTGCTATGCTCGAGGTTCTGGGTTCGATTCCCAGATTGAGCAAAGTGTTCTTGGGTTTTTTTTTTAATGAAATTCTCAGAAGCAGCTCGGAGTTCGGCCTTATACCTTATACCCGATTAATGGCAATAATCTCACCCCCTATTATAATACATAGGACATAAAAAAATACTCGGCGAATTGTAGATGTACATTAGAACACCTTTGCCTAAACCTTCCGGGATACAGATGTGATGGTTATTATTTTGTTATATTATGTTATGGTAAAAGTAATAAATAATCTTGTAATGCTACTTATCAAAAATAACAAGTAAAATTTAACTTTCATTACTTACAAAATTGCCCACTCACCTACAGTGATTGATTTGCGAAAGTTTAATTACTTTGGTTCACACTGAAAGTGGTGTCAAAGCACATAATGACACGCCGAGATGTACGTCAGTATTGAATATTTCCAATTTATCGGCTGGGTTCAGAGTTCGTTGACATAGATTCCGTCGGGACGTTCTGTTTCTTGCCGATTTCTGTTAAGAATTCCTTTGCTAATTATAGAATAAGCTTTTATTGGTTATATTTCTGATAGATGATAGGAGTAAACTATATAATAGTAATAAGTAAAAAAAAAGTTCACCGAGAATAATTGTTGTGGGCAGCGATGACATGTTTTAGGTCAACCGCAACTTCCATTTGAGACGTACTAAAGGAGTATGTATGTAATAGAATAAAAACAATAATAACTCGCTAAAATCATGTTTTTGAAGTTTATTCTTTATAAATCGATTGTCATATATATATAACGATAACTATAGTCCGTGGTACGTAAATTAGATGACTATACTTTTAGCCTTAGGGGCCCTGAAACCACTGCGGCTTTTACAGCTTCACCGAACTTGAGCGAGTGTTATAACCAAAAATTAAGTCATTATGTTGCCCCACATGCTACATGTTTACGAATCTTATACCACTGATCTTGTGCATATACTTAACTTATAGATAAAACAACTTGAAGAGATTTTTGCGTCTGTAGTAGTGTAAGACCCTTCGCACATGGAGCTACTCAAAAATGACGAAATTAATCAGTAATTACAATTAGAAATTGGTTAGAAACTGTACCTCGCACACGACGCTACTTAAATTGCAAGGTTTCGGTCACTTTTTGTTATTTCTGCTCACAAAAGCACACGATGAACGAGGAAATATTAGGGGAATAAAGCAAACAAGTCGAGTGGGTCGACCGAGGATGACGACGACATTGTATTATACCATTATCATAATAGACTCCTAAGGAATCTTCGCAGGTTTTGGATTCACCCGTATGTTCGAAATAACGTAAACTGCCGATTGTCAGTTGCAGCACGAGAGCTGCGTAAAACAGATAATAAATTTGTGGGATTCTATAGAATGTCCAAAGATAGCTATGTAAATTTGGTGCAAAAACAGGCATTCTCCCATCAGTATGACTGATTTTAGTCCCGATCAGGTTGATCGTATCCGATGTTTGGTGTGGGAGGGGTACGGCCGTGGAATCAAGCCAATAGCGACGATCACGCACCAAGAATCGGTACGATCAACTAGCCGTGTAATAACAGCTTTAGAAGTGTACAAATACGTACACTACTACAAATGCAAAAATGTCTCCAAGCTGATTTGGCTATACTATTTGTGTACGGAAGTAATAATTTAACTTTGCCTATTTTATGTATTCTAAGCCAATCGTTCTTAAAAAGTAAACTTCAGTCGTGTATCAGAGCTGACAAGCCCCGTTTTTTTTATTAGTATTTCTGCACCTCGAATTTTATTTACCAGTGAATTAACAGATCGTTTTAAATATTTTCATCGATCATACATATTATTTATAATTAAAAAGTCTTTTGTCATATATAATATACAAGTATATAGATAGAAAACTTATTTTTATTCATACATTAGTGTTTACTTTTGAAAAAGTTGTTACAGGCACAATTACAATATGTACATTAAAATACTTAAAAATACACTTTACAGATTCAAGTGACAATTAATAGATAATTGATGTTATATTTATTATACAAAATAAAGCTTGTAGTTTGTAAGAGGTTTTCTAAAATTAAGTCATAATAACTTAGTGCAAATAATATACACGATGTATACAGCCAACACACAGCCCGAGCTAATGACGGCAAAGTTACCGAAATCACTGAAACAACTATCCGATCCGCAAACTTCGTACCTTTAGATAACAGAAAACCATTAATCATTATTTATACCGAAGCTATTAAGTTAATTATAGTTTACGTAAAATTAATGATCCACTGGCGTTATCATATTAATGAATTTTTAAATTATCAATAAATTTAATAAATTTCGTACACTGTAGATTAATTAAGTAGGGCAAAACTAAAAGCTGACCAATTTTTTTGGTCATGAAATATAATGACCACCTTACCTTTTATAATACATCGAGACCCTAAGCTATCTTACTAGTACATTAATGTGTTATTAATAACTATCAAACCTTGTAGCTGATTTTAGTTTAAGTTTGACTTGATTTATGTGACAGTGGAAGACGGCCGCGAGAGTGGCCGGCGAGTGCCAAATACTAATATTGAAATGTTGGTGGTTACTTACTTATTTTGGTGGTCATTAGAATTTTGGGGTTAACAATGATTACTTTGGAATCGTTTGCTTTAATAAGACAGTAAAATGTATATTTTTTATTAAAATATCACATTGGGGTTTACTATTTTTGGCAGTATAAAGTACTTTTTTGAGGTTATATTTTATTTATGGTCGTCAGTTTAACATTATCCTTTCTTTAATTTTTACCAATTATTAGGAAAACAAAACTAGAAAAGATTTGCTGGTTATAAACGTTATAATAATATAATTATTATTTTCTCATAAATCTAGCTCATGTGTCCTTAAACAACTTTTCTCTATTTCTCAAAATTTCGGATTTGGTCATAAAATCCCTTCTCAAAAACTATACACGATACACTACTATAAAAGCTAAATGGATACTTTTAATTTTTTACTAAAAATGAATTTTAATTTCTTTACCTTAACAAGACTAATCCCAACAGAGTAATACTAGTCGTTAGGATAATACAAGTGGCTAGACGTAACATAGCTTCAACTACAGCTCGTATAACTCCTTCTATAATTTTCATTGTTATTGTTATAAGGTTTTTGACAATTGCTATGAAAGGGTCCATTGATTTTACTGTTGACTGCATTACTATAATCCTGAAACAATTATATTTAATTATTAAATGAAAAATTACGTTTAAACACGTTATATTACGTTAAAAAAACACGTATCTATTTTTACTTTTTTTTTTATTCGTAAAAGGTTTAGTGTTTGAACACAATCTCACGTGATGGGAAGTGACGATGTGGCCCAAGATGGTAACACGCTAAGCCTAATGAGAGGAAAGGCTTTCTTGAGTCCAGCTGCTGGAACACACCTATAATTTATTTATTTATTTTAAAGGGAAAGATACAGATTATAATGCTTAAAACTAATAAAAAATAACAAAATCATAAACCAATAAGGTTTCCTCATATATAACAACATAACGCACACCTTATTCGATTTTATTTAATAAATATAAATGTAGTATAACTATGAAAAGGACAAAAGGAAGAGAAATATAAAATCATAATATCTATCGATAGTTAAATTAAGGTAAACCAAACTCTTAAACTATTAATGACATCACATTTGGCAATGACTATTTTTTATAAGAATTACAAGAATTATTCAATACATATATCAATGTCATTCAAATGTAAATTATGCATATTACATGTTCTATATAGGAAAGTGTTAGCAACATAATTCTTTTTGCATATAGGCACATCAAATTAATATTATTTTCTGGTATTGGTCCTAGGGCATCTAAATCCGAGTTCACCAAGAAGATAAGGTGAGTTAATTAAATTATTAACTAATTTGAATAGAAACATCTGATCTCTTTCCATTCCACTTTTAAGTAGGGAGGGTAATTTAGGAAGTAAGTGCTGATTATTAAACTTTTAACTTAGATGTTTAATGAATTAACATTGTATTATTTCAAACATTTCAATATACTTATTAAACTGTGGGTTTCACACTGTGGACCCATACTCCAGTACGGAACCAACTAAACTGTTAAAAATAAGAACAAGAGTTGATGAACATTTAAAATCTTTTCCAATTCATAAATTTAGCCCAGAATTTTGTAGGCTTTGGTAGTCATTACAGTGTTAGAACATAATAGGTGTTTGGCGACAGACTTTTAAATTAAGGGTGGTCACTAGCCATACTTTGGTTTCAGCACGATGTTTTTCTTCAACGAAAACTCAGACTCATTGCAGGGATTCGAACTTACGTCGATCGATGCAATACTCACACACAGACCAACTGAGCCGTCATTACTTCAAAATATAGGGTTCTTATATGTATTTATGTTTATTTCTACTATATTTTATTTAACTATTATGTTTTTGTATTTCAATTTTATTACTGTTCTAGATTAATATTTTTGTGTTTGCTCATTTTTGTTTTATTTTAATAGTTATTTTTCTATTGCACTACTGACAATATTTTTTTTTCACATTACCGCTTATTAGCTATAAGAAAATGCTTTATAGCGTTGAGATCGCTAGTGTACAAACTAAAACTGCAATAGATTATTCATTCATAGGAAAAGGTGTTAAGAAAGGGATAAAACTATTGTAAAGTGTTGTAACTTTGTCAGCCCTGCGAAACGCAAGCTATTTTTGTGTCACGTACCAACCTCCATCGAGAGTTCAAATAAGAAGTCTTCTACTGCGCTTAAATGCTGATCCCTGAACACTTGATGGAGGACATAACACGTAGTCATGAAAAGGGAAAAATAACGTTGAGATATTATTAAATGTATATAAAAAATAGCTTTTACATAAAATCAACAGTTTACAATAATTATAGGGTTTTTTTAGCATAAAAAAGTCGTTATATCTAATATTTTTGATAGTTGTGTCACTACGATTTATGAGATCAAAACATTACTTTACAGTCTAATGACAGATACTAAAATAATTTAAAAAACAATTGAATACACTTTTAACTCCAAAACCATCATGATAGGGATGAAAGGGAAGCATAGATTTGATAAAAAGGTAAATGGAATCGTCAGAATACGAAGAGTTCGCCAACGATTTTAATATATGTATTTCATTGTATCAATTTTGATAGGAAACGTTATGCACTGTCAGCACACATTGGGTTTCAATATTATTAAAAAAAATGCAGTCATATGTGTATTTATGAAATAAAAATTCATCCCAAAATCAAAAAAGGATTAGGTACGGAGTATCGTTTCATAGGTAATAAAGAAATAAAATAATTTTGATATGGTTTTCCGTCTTATGTTTTACTGAATACAAACATACAACAGTGTTGCTAGGCTACAATGAAATATTTTCTGGAAGTTATAGTAAAATATATGTATGAAGCGTTGGAAGATCATTTTATGTAAAACACAGCTACCATGAAATTAAAAAGAGGATAATATTAGTTATGTAATAATTTAATTATTTGACAACGATCTACAAACACTGTTTCTTACGCCTACGACATCGGAATCATTAGGGTAGGTAAAGTAAAAAAATAAATATAAAGAGAACCCATAAAATATGAATTCATAATAATAAAAAGGTTGCAGATAAAAGTTTAGTTAGTTTAAGGCAGTTGAAAATGTATAGTATATATTATATTCTGATAATGAATAAAACAAAAGACCAACTCGTTGTAACTACCCTGGCAACATCACTCACACACGGTCGAACACAGTGTTGTTATCGGATTGTCAAGGACATACAGCTAAATGTATTCCCGATGTATAATTTTATTCTATGTAAATGTAGGTCCCACATTTATTGTTCTGACGGCAAATAAATTAACTTTATTGCAAAATATATTCTCACAGCAACTTACCAGTAGCACTCTTCACGTAGGTAACAAAAACACGTTCAATCACAGATAATATTATATATATAATAATTACGTGTTAGCATAGAATAATTCATAAATTCAACGCTTCGTTATCAACCGTTGTAGCTAAAGCCCCTGTTTCAATAAACGAGTACGTTCAGACCCAGTCCACTCAGTTACTATTCAGACGCTACTCGTACTTCGTAGCGTAAAAAATATGTGATACGAACGCGCTTGGACATCGCATCCGATAAGACGGAACTCGAACGCGGTTCTATTTTTACGAGTCTACTCGAACTATTTTATGAAACAAAATGGCGTCAACTAGGAAAAAGTGAAAAGAACGTGACACTGTGAAGATTGGGCAAGGAGACAAATGCTAGTCGGATGCTTATATACTTCTAACGTGTAAACCAAATTCCGAGCAGATTCCTAAACGATCTGGACCGTATGAGCGCATTAGGTCCGAGTGTACACGTATAGTGAAAACACGACTTCAATGACCTTTTAGTCAATATTACTTATGATGGAGTATTGCCGTTATACAAAAATGAAAAATACAACTGCGCTCCTAAATAGTAAATTTTATTTGAATTGTCCCCACAGACTGCTGAGAGAATCCTACGTTTGTCCCATTCAAAACCTGTCCTTTTAGAGGCGTACTTCCCTGCCTATCTTAAATTTATTAATTTTGAATAATAATAACTGCTTCCTTACCCTAGTGGTCCTAAGCGCGACTGCTATGCTCGAAGTCCTGGGTTCGATTCCCAGGTCAAACCAAGTGTTATTGGGTTTTTTCTATGAAATTCTTAGTGGCAGCTCAGAGATTGGCTTTGTGCTCGATTAATGGTAAAAGGTTCATCCCCTATAAAATGGGACCTAAAATAATAACCAGCGAACTGTGATTGAACTTTAGTACTCTTCTGCCTAACCCTTCGGGGAATATAGGCGTGATGGTATGTTATGTTATGTGTAATAATAGTAATAGATATTTAAAAAATTATAACATAACTCAAATATGTAGATTCAGATATAAAAGTATGCTAATGAATGTCACTTGCTTGCTTGTTCACTTGCTGTATGAATGACACAAACTATTCATCATGTTACTGGATTAATAGTCACTCCTAATTAATTCGAGATGAAAGTACGATAATAAGTAATATTTGACTGTTATCTTAAATAGTTTAACAAAATATTATATGGGCATATTATATCTAAATGGGGCTGCTAGAAAACTGTGAAAAGATACCAGCGCAACGTAAATTCGGACACCAAGAATGACATTAACAGACATTGACAATAATAAATACAGAGGTATAATTTATTTTAATTATAGATTAACCCATCAATGTCTTAACAATACTTAACGTGCAAATACTTTTTATTACCCCTTTAATATTAATAAAATACTAAGTAATGCTTGTTACACACGACAGCGACTTTGGTCGATGTCGACTCGCTGTCGATGCCGAAGTTGGTGGCATGGACGTGAACATTAGCAGTGATTTAATATCGCTAGCGATGCGACGATTGCATCACTCCAACACTGAAAAGTCGCTAGTGCCAGTGACATCGCTTCTGTGTGGACGTAGCGAGACGCGCGCCGCGACTTTTAGCATGGTGGACCTACGAAAATATTCACGTAATTTTGTGATGCAATTAATTAAAAAAATATAGTGATTTACCTACTTTGTGGTCAAAAAGGTAAAGTCTACTCAAACCGAAATACGAGGAGTTTTTGGCGGGATCTTGAAGTGACATGTTGTGGTTGTTATTTTTAATTCATTTACTTAGGTTTTTGACCCTATATTATGTAATATTGGTGGCGTTTTGGTGAGGTGGATTATAAATATAAGCTTAAAGCATTCATTCCGAGATCCCACAAAAACTTCCTAGAAAGTTCTTACAAGGGAGCCACCATCTTGTTAGGATACTGAATTTTCATAACATATGACAATATAATTCACTTGATAATGGCAGTAATGATCTTCGTTAAAAAGGACCGGTTGCAAGTTAGGAAGAAGAAGAAGAACCGAAATACGAATAGACGAAGTTATAAGATTTTTGTCGAAAATCTTTAAGGTAGAGCCAAATTGTAAGCCACCTTCGATCTGACTCACATATGTTTTATATTTATGCTGATTCCGATATGCTATTCACCGTAGGGTTCAAATGAAAAACTATTTATTTTAGATGCGGAGAGTACCTGCTGCGTGTGTCTTGGTCGATTTCTTAGACAGAACTGATTTTGTCACCCCGCTTCCGATCTATCCGCCCACGCTGCCCTCAACAGGGTGTACCGTTACCCTGCATAGTGACTAAGCGAGACTCACTACTATCAGAGCGGGATGGCGAGAATATAGTGTGCGCGTACTCTCCGCTTTCTCTTTATTATTAAGATATTTACAACTTATTCTATTTACACTTATATTCTAGTACACTAGTTACTATTTTATAATGTCGCGAACACAAATGTTACCGGGAGTGTTATAAAATAAAATTAAAAAATGTTTAAAATCAAGAATGGCTATAAAAAATATTCCTACATCTTCATTATGTTATTTTTAAGTATCCATTTCTTCATTTAACATGTTTTATTTTCTTTTCCTTTGCCATTTATGCAAACATCTGCTAGCGCAAGCAGCACAAAACCGAGAACAGGCAAGAATCGCCGGCGATCAAAATCGCTGCGTGTATACGGGCTATTATACAAATATTAATATAGGTACCTACAATAATTACCTCTTATATTTATAGCAATTATATATTTTTATTCAATTTATCCTCAAATGTTAAACAACTTTTTTGTTTAGGCCTAATATAAAATCATCTACGGCTTTCTTTTTTACGAAAAATAAACGTTTACTAAATAATTAATTATTTAAATTATATAATGTGTTTATCCGATGCTTATACTATAAAAATATATTAAATCTATGATGAAAAGATACTTTCGTCTATTGGAAAATCACCAATATTCAAGCAAAACTATAAGTATTTTTACAAAACACTGTACATAAAGCATATTTAATTAATTTTTCAAAAAAGTAACCATGCTTTGAAATAAATTTCATACAAATTTTTGTGGTTACACGATAGACTGAAGAAAAAAAAAGTGGTTGCATGTACTTTAGAAGTATGGACGTTATATTTCTTTGACATGATAAAATTATTTTTAATTTATGTATATTAAAAACTTGCTGTGCCCGCAACTTCGTTCGCGTGGACTACAGATATTGCCGTCGATCGGGCATACGCGCGAATCGCACTACTCTCGTTCCCGGTTATATGCTAATTGTGAGTGATCCTTGGAAGATAGATAATATACTCTCCCTGATTTTTTCGTAAGTCTTTTTAATATCTACAATTATTTAGTATATTAATTTGCTATATATCTCTTATGGTTTACTCAGCGTAAGCCATTTAAGCGCCCGAATTAATTCACCATGACTAGTTCATTTTTATTTTCACGGAACCCTAAATATTCTTCTAAAATAAAAATAGCCTAAATTACTCCCTATAAAATCAGCTATCTACTTGTGAAAGTCCTGTCAAAATCGGTCCAACCGTTTCGGAGATTACCCAGAACAAACAGACAGAAAGACAGGCAAAAATTCAAAAAAATTGTGATTTGTTATAAGTATCATATATACTTTCAAATGCATTTAGTAAAAAACTGTTATTTTGACATTTTAAACAGACACTTCAATTTTGTTAATTGTATAGATTAATTTACTGAAATTGTACTACCATTTATAGTTTATTTCTAAATAACACAGATACGGCATTAAAAAAATAACATCGAGTGTAAACATAATAAAGCAAAAAGTTTGTTATTAGCACGCAACTTAATAGTGTAGACTTTTTTTTGGAATGTGTAAAAAATTCAATCTTCTAATTCTTATAAGTTGATTGATAGACTTTTTATACATAAATAATAAACAATTTGAAACTACTTTTAAGTGTGTAACTATTTAAGTAAAATGTACATACATATAATTATAGCAGTAATATAAAAAAAGACGTGAAGAAGGAGCGCGACCGATTTGTTTAATTACATTTCTGAGAGTGTACGAATGTTTTCGAAGATCGTTATGAGCAATAATTCCGACTTTATCACTCATTTAATGTAGAGTGAAGGGGAGGATTGAATTTTGCGGCATTTAGAACATCCTTAAAGATCTTAGAGGAGAAATTAAATAAAGCAATTCAATCAAATGATATACACAGTAGCATTTTTCATCGTAGCTTAAGTCTATAATGTCGGTATAATATGATTAAAGATACTAGTAATTTGAAGCATACTGCACTGAAGATAGAGACCAGGAGTACTATCTCTATGTATAAAAAAACTGTCCGTCGAGAAACGTAATTTTAAGATGGCGCCACGGTAGCATCTGCGTAAATTTTAAAGATAGTGCCAAACGTTATTATTGTTTATTTTTCGCCCACTTGGGTAACTTTTCACTCCACAAACTTTTCTCATTATTGGATAATTGTTTGAGTTTTACAACAGTAATGACTATAAAATCACGAAAAAGTAAGTATCATTCCCTCTTGCTACATTAACGCCATTTTGGTGGGGTTTTTGAATAATAATTTGCTGCTTATTGCTGAACTCTTTTTCAACTTGTCCTCCACAAAATATGATCCACCTTTCCACCTTTTACCTCAATCCTCTCTAATAGAGATGAAAAAAAATTATTTCAGTATCTTGGAAGACGTTAATATTAATTCTGAACATACCTTGCAGACATGTAATTTTGTATTCTAAAAAATGCCATATTTGAAATTCTTCAAATGTTCTGTACCTTTCTTCTGGATTAGGACTTTTTTTTATATCTCGTCCTGTTAGATAAATAGATCTTCTGAATATATTTATAATTATTAACATGTAATTCTTCTTCTGTGATAGTTAAGATCACGACACAAGAAATATCATGTATTTCTTTTTCATAAATGCACCCACAAAGTTACTAATTTCATGGTACAAGTTAGGAAAAAGTAATAGAGCTGTTTATATTTCCTAAGACCGAGTTAATAATAATAATCATATATTCACAATAAGTTACAAAAAACAAAAAAAATATTTTGTAAATTATCAACAGAAATACATGTTGTTTATTTTACAATAAGATGCTCGCTACCACCTAAACTAGGTAAAACCTGTATTTCAAGTGGCAGTGTTAAGATTCCGCCAAGTGTTAATGTCACAGTTAAATAAATATAACAAAACAAACTGTAATGTGTAAGAATTTGGTAATTTGTGATCAGTTATCTATGTACCTGGTAGATAAAAATTTAAAAGTTGTATTTTTATTGTTATATTTTCTGTAGGGTTAGCGTTTGGCCTCTCACCTAATGTTAAGTAACATTTTGGTCCAAGATAGTAATACGCGAAACTATTAGAGAGAATTGACTCTCAAGTACAGCTACGGGAACACACCTATAGGTGATTTGCGACAGATTTTCAACTTGCGGGTGGTAGCTACCTAGGCGGGCATTAAAAAATACCCTACCTCTATTCTGTGGCTTCATCACGGTGTTTTCCTTCACTGAATACTCAGGCTCATTGCAAGGTTTCGAACTCACGTCGAAGGAGATAATATGCAAAATAATACAAATAAATCTCGTTGTCTAGTCATGGAAATAATATAATATTTTTTATACGCTATAATTACAAACTTTAAAATTATTACTATAGGTACCTTAATAATTGATACTTGAAAATACAAAGATTTTGAAATCGTCCAAGTTAAATATTGTAACAGTGTACTTAACGAAATAGGTTGGACGTTTTAAAGTTTTAAGTGCGTAATTATTCTATGAAGTGGCTTCAGATAACTTTAGAATTCTAATTACAAGGCAGTCTTAAATTTGAATATCAGTGCTCTTGAATAACTTTTTAGTTAGTTATCTTATCGTTTTACTCTCTAATTTCCTTCAATAAATACTCTAATAACTTCACTAATAACTTTTCAAAGTGTCTGAATAAATTTTATTATTTATATGACACTAGCTTTTGCCCAGACTTCCTTCCCGTTGTTTTGAAAATATAACGAATTACACGTCATCTATTGTAAACTTGGTTTAATACAGAAACTATCACAAGTGTGCGAATTATAAATAACTCACTAAAGTTTTATCGCATTTGGACGAATGGTTTAGTAATTAATCGGGACTAAAGAAAGATGCATCCCAACAAAAACAAATGTGAAAAAGCATGTTCGGTAGAAACGACAGCTGTACAATAAGCACCTCTTGTGTGATTGTGACCCACTAATACCTAAACGTAACCGGATTTTGGGTAAGCACGTGCTGCTTCCAGAAGAGATTCAATTGTTCTTTGCCAAAATAGTCCTGCGGTACATCAAAGCCATAGGACATGATGGGGAGCTTTAGCCATGTGGGTTGATTAAAATATATCTCATTGGTCGCAGTGATACAGGATTACATAAGCCTGCACAATCCCCGTTTAGAATAATAAAAGTAATAGCTGTACGAATGTACGTTCTTTAATTAATTTATAAAACAATTTATTACTTTCTTTGATATGGGATTTCTAAATTTGCAAGTCGTAATTCTCAAAGGGTAGACCCATTTTAATTTCATTGGTTTTGGACATTCGACTTTGAAGATACACCGGGGAACTCCTCAAAATCATTGAAGTTGGTTTTCTTTTTTGTTAAAAATTGTCTTGTTATATGCTACTGGCTCTGCTTTGCGATTTAACACTCGTTCCATACACATGCATTGCATACATAATATGATAACTACTTGCCTACATATTGCCAGATTGTTTGACGTTTATGAGCAGCGACCCACCCCTAAGGTTGATGTTAGATACCCTATAATACTCCTTGATAAATAATAAACTATAACACGAAAATGAAAAAAAAATTGAAATCTGACTGGTAGTTACAGGGACTGTCATATTCACACATACAAACAAAAAATAATCTTTTGAGCTTTATTATTGGTATAGGTATAGATTTTCGACAAATGTTTTAGCATAATAATTTATCATTCAAACCCCTTTCAAGCGTACCTAAAACTTTATCAACATTTTGAATAGTAATAATCTATCGCTCTTAGGATAAATTCCCAGAAATTAGTAAAGGAATCAAATTACCTTTTTTTATGTAGTACAGATATTGTGCTTGGTCTCGTTCTTACCTGATGGTAAGTAAAGATAAGGCCGACGGTGAATCAGGCTTACCTAAAATTCCTAGTCACTTTAGCTTGAAGACTCCCAAGTTATAGGTGGATGGGAAAACAGACGACGGGAGTAAATTCCACTCCTTTGCCGTTTGTATAATGAACGACGAAGCGAACCGGGAAAATCTCCACAGCATAAGAGTGGAAACCCTCACGGCGTCTAGTTGTCCTATGATGGAACGGGTTGAGCGGTATTAAATCGTGCAATTCCTGTACACACTCTCAAAAGTGAATAAAATAAAAAACACTGAGAGGCAAGCTACCTTACGTCGATGTTCTAGACTGAGCATTTTAGTCATCATCAGTGCTTCATCGCCAACAAGTCGACGAGCTCGGTATTCAATGTAGTCAAGAGCGGCCAACTGATATTTGGCTGATCCATCCCAAAGATGACAGGGGTATTCCACACATGACCGTACCTGCGCTTGATATAAGCTAAGAAGCTGATTCGGTATGAAATACCGCCTGACCTTAGTAGAATATTAGGGATAAATTGAGAAAAGAGAACAAATATAGACCGAGTCAGCGACACAACTGTTTTATTAGCTTACCCACATAAGCTATATTATTACCGGATACCACACCTTCCTCTTAAATTAACATCACTCTAAAAATAAATAAATGTACAAAGAGAGAAATAAAAGTAAAACCAAACACCAGTATAAATTTTAACTATAAATAGGTACACACTAATATTACATAAAAAGATACAGTGATAATCTATATTTTATTTTTGATATTTTCCAGTAACTACGCATTTTCGCTTAGGTTTAAGTTGGAGTGGAACGCAGTTTTCTTCCGAAATCAAGGCCGGGCTCGAATTGTCATTTATGGCAGAATCAAGGAGCTGCTGAGTTTCACCTAAATTTTCCGTATGTTCGGCGGATTCCGTAGGAAGTATATTATGTTTATCGATTTGACCTGAACCACCTATGGTTAAATCCGCGTTTTCATTTTTCGGTAAAGAGTATCTTGTTCCCGAACTAATACTTTTAATAGGCAATAACTGATCTATGTGACGCTTCCATTCATTCCCATTAGATGTTCTATCTCTATAAGTGAGCGGAGTGTCTCTAGCAACGACTTCGGCTGTTGCCCACTTATCAGCGCGCGCGCTATAGTCGCGAGCTAGCACTTGATCACCGACCGTGACATATCGTTCTGATCCAGGCCGGAGACGACCGGCCTGATCTGCAGATGTTTCAACATTTCTTTCGGAATTTGGTCTAAGTGCATCTAACCTACTTCAAAAATGCTTACCCAACATTGCCACGGCTGGCGCTGCACCAGTCGTAGCATGTTCACAATTCCGATATTGAAATTAAAATTTGAAGATCGCCGTATCCACGTCCACCCCTTCATGAGTCACTTTTTTTATAGCACGTTTCACTGATTTTGCTGCATTTTTGGCTGCCCCATTACTAGCTGATCTATAAGGGATGGTAATTGTGTGCGTTATTAAATTTTTATTCATATAGTCTGCAAATTCCCGAAATCCAAATGGAGGACCACCATCACTAACTAACTGTACAGATAAACCGAAACGAGCAAATATTTCCCGAAGCCTGCCTATCGTCGAGTTAGCTGTAGTACTGGCCATTCACTGTACTTCAATCCATTTACTGTGGGCATCGACGGTAACTAGATAATGCTTTCCTTGAAATTCAGCGAAATCAATATGTATTCGTTGCCATGGACGAGCTGGAAATACCCAAGGATGCAATAAAGAACGCGGAGGTGCGTTTCGCTGTTGACGACATGCACCACATTCCCTACACATACTTTCAAATTGAGAGTCTAACTGGGGCCAGTAAACATAACTGCGAGACATATTCTTCATTTTAACTACTCCTATATGACCCTCATGTATTTCTCTTAATACTGACATTCTTAATACATTCGGAATAGCGATCCTATGATTGTAAAATATGCAACCTCTATCGATAGACAAGCTATCTTTACGATTCCAGAACGGTTTTTCTTCTTCAGATTTAACCGTACTAGGCCAACCGTTGATTATATAACGATAAATATGTTTTAATACATCGTCCGCTTGCGTTTTTGTTGCTATGTCTTTAGCACTAATTGGAAACGCCTCTTCGACATAGTTAACATATGACATCGAGGACAGCCCTGTTTCGCATTTACGTTCGTACGGCAATGGTAGACAGGACAACGCATCTACGACAAACAACAACAACAACAACGAATTCTATATCAAAATCAAATGATGCTAATTTTATTGCGTATCTTTGAAGACGACTGGCAGCCGTCTGAGGTAACCCTAATTTGGGGCCGAAAAGAAACGTCAATGGTTTGTGGTCTGTTTTGATAATAAAATGTCGAGCGGAAAGATACTAATGGTGCTTAATAACTCCACTAATAATAGCGAGTGCCTCTTTGTCTAACTGACTGTATGATCGTTCGGCTGCATTCAAAGTCCGCGACGCGAAACATATTGGTCGCTTTTCACCATTCAGAAATCTATGTGATAGTATACTGCCTATGCCATACGCACTACTATCTACAGCCAAAA
The DNA here is from genome assembly GCA_033032175.1 of Saturnia japonica. Taxonomy (NCBI): domain Eukaryota; kingdom Metazoa; phylum Arthropoda; class Insecta; order Lepidoptera; family Saturniidae; genus Saturnia; species Saturnia japonica. The sequence continues at coordinate 6,533,534 of CM065317.1, forward strand.
CAAGCGGTAACTGAGGATTATAATGCACTAAAATTTTGTTACTCGATATAGCATTTTTAACATTTTGAAAAGCCCAATCACAATCTTTTGACCAGAACCAAGCACAGTTTTTACGAAGTAATACATTTAAAAGGTAAAGTATAGTACTTAATTTAGGAATTAACTTAGAATAATAATTTATAAATCCGAGAAAAGATCTTAGTTGAGTCACATTACTTGGTGCTGGTGCTTCCACGATAGCCTTTACTTTATTTGGATCCGGATGTAAGCCATGTTTATTAATATTATAACCAATGTACGATATACTATCTTGCATAAAATGACATTTTTTCAATTTTTATTCGTAAACCGACCCCACGTAAACGACATAAAACTGCCCTCAAGTTGGCTATATGTTGAGTCTTATTAACTCCAGTCACCGCTATGTCATCACAGTAAACCGCAACTCCCTCCAGCCCTTTCAATGTTTCCTCCATAAATTTTTAAATTTTTTCTGGAATACAAGTAAGTCCAAAAGGCGTGCGTAAATACACATACGTTTCCAAGTGTGTGGTGACTGCGGTACAGGCTTGAGAGTCCTGTTCTAATAATAACTGCTGAAAAGCGTTAGTCAGATTGATTTTAGAATACTGCTCACCACCACTCAATGCTGCGAACAATTTTTCGATACGAGGCAGCGGGTAAGGTTCACGTAATAGTTTGAGTTAATGGTAATCTTGTAATCGCAACAAATGCGGATTTCACCAGATCTTTTAATAACAGGTATTATAGGTGTCCCGTAATCCGAATAATTCACATTACAAATAATACCCTCGGTCTCGAGACGTTCAAGTTCTAATTCTACAGGCTTTCGAAAGGCCAGTGGTAGTTGCCTCGCCTTAACAAATACTGGATTTCTGTCAACTAACCTAAGTGAAATCTTTTTCGAACATGTACCTAGACCCGGAGAGAATACGGTTGGAAATTCCTAGCGTAGTTGATTTTCCAAATTAATGTCTTGCATATTTAAAATTAAATCATTTATATGAATATTACTGATATTTAATGTTTTCAACCACGATCTACCCAATAACGGAGGACCTCCATTTTTAATTACAAATAATTTGAGATTCGTGGCTGCACAATCACCAACAGTTACATCAACATATATGAGACCCACAGATTCGATCACGGTGCCGACATAAGAATACAATGACATTATTTTGACAAGAGGTACGTTATGAAAATGATCCCTATAAAAATCTATATTAATTACTGATAACTTACTTCCAGTGTCCAATTCAAAAGTTACGTCTAGACCGTTTACTTTGGCCGGCAAAAGATACGGCTTACCTCGAATACCACTCACGCTTATAATATAAAAATCATCTTCAGATTCATCATCACTGTTAAGTTTGTGATTATTGTCACGCGATTGCGTGGAATTCGCTCGATTCGCCTTTATATTCAAGCATGTTTTACACATTAACTTTATATGACCTTTAATACCACATGCATTACATAAATAATTTTTAAAACGACACAAATCTGCGCGATTTTGTCGCCCGAAACGCCAACAGACACGTTGGCCACGCGCAGCCGATGCGTTCGTAGATAAGCCGCCCGCGCCGAGCCCGCCGCTCAGGCCGAGCCCACCGCATGCGTCAGCCGCCGCGCCGCCGAGCCCGCTAGCCGCGCCGAACTCGCCACTCGCGCCGTCCGCGCGATCCGTTCTCAAACGCGTCGGGAGTCGCTTTATCTGGTTCGCGTTTGAAACGATGTGTAACGATTCAGGGTATCGCGATGAACCTGGCTGGTCCGTGGTCCCAAGTACACCACTCGTATGTGCATGCCTGTCCGCCGCCTCCAATGCTAACGCCAATTCCAATGCTCGCTTGTATGTCAAAGTTGGTTCAGCGAAAATGCGAGACCTCATATCGTCGCTTGCTAATCCCGACACAAATTGATAACGTAAATTTTCTTCAAGATTATAATTGAAATTGCATGTACTCGCCAAATGTTTGAGAGCTTGAAGATACTCGCTAAGCGTTTCGCCTGACGCCTGTCGTCTTTGTCGGAATATATGCCGTTCTGCGATTTCAGATCGCGAAGGTTCGAGATGATCGCCGACTATCTTAACTAATTCACTAAATGTTTTCTTCTCAGGGTGATCCGGTGCACACAAATCGCACATTAAATCATATGTGACCTCACCGACTAAAGTAACTAAAGTTGCAACATGTAACTCCGACTTGATTTCATTTAACGTTATAAACTGTTCGATACGCCTAATGTATGCAGACCACTTTTTACTTGATAAATCGAATTGTTCAATTTTTCCGATCGGCATTTTGATTTCTATTGTTGTTGAACACACAGAACACCACTTTAACGCGTTAAATAGCCTTTATCCTCGTCGCCAGTAGAATATTAGGGATAAATTGAGAAGAGAGAACAAATATAGTCCGAGTCAGCGATACAACTGTTTTATTAGCATACCCACATAAGCTATATTATTACCGGATACCACAACCTTGAAAATAATCCTCAATTTCTTGGCACCTGTTCTCGCCTTTATCTCGATAGAGCGCCCAAAGATGAGACCAGATGTTAGTTGGACCCTAAGGAACTCGAGTTTGTCTACTACCATAAGGGAAGCGCCTAATCGTCAAATAAGCAAACCGAAAGCAATATTATTATGATACTCACTGAACCGTGCCAAATAATTAGCGCGTTAAACAACGTACAAAATTTAACAGCTGATAAATTAGTTAAAAGGATCAATAATAGATGGCGCCTCCTACACGTTAGTTGAAAATATGTACATATATTCATTAGGAAGTAGGAGTGCCATCTGTTGAAAAAGTTATTTCTACACATTTTTTGTAAATTTGGGACTCTCTAGTTGTAACGGGGAATATAAGCTTTAATCTTAATGAAGAACTATGGGAGATATAGTGTTGCAATTTAAAAGACTTCTGAGAAATATTATTGTGTTATCGAAATATTTTAAAGAGAAATAAAATTATAAGGTTTATTATATTGCATTATGTACCTCACATATAGAAAACTTAATTAATAAATAGATTAGGTATATAACATATACTTAACTAACAGTGCCGAAGCTCCTCTCGCGTGTACTTAAATGTATCTTAAAGGCATTTTTAAATAAAGTTAAATAGGGCATGGTTGTTTCATATCTAAATATTTTTGTAGGGTATTTTTTATTTTTGTAGAAACACAATATTTATTTCATAAACAATGAGACCGAATTCGATGCCGTAAAGAACAAATATATTTAATAATATCTGTATTTATTTAGGACAACCATTGGCCAATACACCAATTACGATGTACAACTTTAAGTGAATGAGCTTTGATTTATGACCATGAAGTTATTTATTTGTTAATGCTGATTTTAAAAAAAAATTAACTGTGTGATAAATGTTTGTAGACTTGTTTAAAATTATTGTCATAACGGTTAGTAATATTAGCAAAATTAACAAAATGTATATGTACCAGGACCTGGCTAAATAATTTCATGTATAAATTCTAAATAAAAAACTTATTTCTAGTCCTACCCTATAGAACGATTATTGGTTGTAGCGATAGCGTTAAAACACATATTATATTAAAAATTTAGTAAACCACCGACACAAGTAGCCTACACATTAAACCATTTCAATAAGCCCAAATATGATATCTTTGCTGTAAGTTGGTGAGAAGTTAACTATCCTACATATTCCAGATTACGCTGCAGCTTTCGGTCAAGGTTGTAATAATATCACTAATGTAATAGATCACCAAATCTCAACTCAATCATACCTATGGATGATGCTTACATCCTTTTATCAACTAGAAAAGAGCTGATAATCTTCAAACGGCTAAACAGATTTTCTTAAATCATAGCTAAGAACAATCTCCGTCAAGTGACTTTACAAATAAAAACAAAACTAGATCAAAATCGGTTGAAAGATTCACGGAAAATTTACAAATTGGAGAAGAACTGAACGGATTATTATACTCAAGATCATCATAACTAGCCCAGTCATATTAGGGCTTTCACCTCGGAATGAAAGATAATAAGCTGCAAATTGGTATGAACCTTTGTTTTGTCATTCTAAATGTTGTCTCAAAAGTCACAATCGTTATCGTGTCCGCGTCTCAAGATATTCAAGGTCAAAGGTCACAAAAATCGGTTTTTCGCGAATATCTGGCTTCCTGGCGGTTTTGTTGTGATATTAACAGTTTTAAATTTTTCAACAAGCATTTCGATAAAATTTTTTTTATTAGACCGATTTGATAAAAAAAATTCTTGACTGATTGGCACAACCATTGTTTCGTCAAAACAAACTTCATATGATTTTGAAAGTGCAGCAGTTCTTCTTTGTTGTTCCAGTGCTTTAATATTTTTACTATAGTCCGAATATCCGTCAAATACAACAACAATTGCTGAGCCATAATGTGTTTGTAAATATTTAATGTACTTATTTAAAATAATAGAGAAAGTATCTTCTTTGCTCCATACGACGCGATGCAGAAGAAATCCACCATCGATGATGTATGTTACATTATTTTCATTAAGATCGATAACGACAGGCATCATATTGTCATATAATGTTGCTTTCGTGGTTTTTCTCATGCCATTACTATCAAATAAAGATGTCGGATACGGGCTTAGTTCATACTGAAGATATTCTTGTAAATTACTTTCAAAATTTTTGCTTACAGTTATTCTCTGGAAAAGTAACATTGGATCTATAGAAACTTTACAATCATTAATTTTGACAGATTTGTTACATGGCCTGAAAGCGGTAAAACCTTAAATTAAATAAAATATATAATCCAGAATTAATAATATTTTATACTTAACATAGTTAAATTATTGAATAATTATATATAAATAATCAAGTTACTTACTTTAATTAAATATAAATAATTAATAGTTACGTACATAAATACTAGGCATTGTTTAATACATTAGTAATTTCCAAGTAAATAATTGACTTTATAACGTACTGATAACCATAACTCACGCTTGACCTTGCATTAGGCCGTATGATGACTGTACGATGTGCACTCTTCGCGCTCTACCTTCAAAACGGTTGGTTGTATGAAAAAAAGTTTAAACAAAAGTTGTAGGGAATTTTATAGCCTACAACGTTTTATAATAAATGCAAATCTCATTTAACCGATAGGAAGCCAGATATTCGCGAAAAACGATTTTTGTGACCTTTGACCTTGAATATCTTGAGACGCGGACACGATAACGATTGTGACTTTTGAGACAACATGTTAGAATGACAAAACAAAAGGTTCATACCAATTTGCAGCTTATTATCTTTCTTTCCGAGGTTGACCCCTTTTTTTACCTAATATGACTGGGCTAAGCTTATCTTTCAAATGATGGATATTCATTTTCATTTTTATTTTTATTTTTATTTAGTCATTCTGTTTTATTTTGTTTTAGGTCATAGAAAAGTGATAAGAAAAAAACGGAATAGATGAGTTATTAACGACTGGAGATGGCAAAACAAAGTATACTGGGCCAGCTAGTAATGTTATAAATGCAAACATAAACCAAAATAATACTAAGCAAAATACCCTTATCTATTTACTTTACATAATTACATTTTATACAAATGTCAAAGTAAGATACCTATAAAATGAAAAACACATTTCGTGGAGAAAGGTACAATCATAATAAAATAGATGTATAACGGTGAAACCATTCTTCAAAAGGATTAAAGCGTGGGAGTTATTGATGATCACCCTACAGATATTGATGGCTCTTTAATGGTTTGTAAATCGACGGAGGGAAAGAGGGAAACGGCGCTGATATACAAAACGCTTCAAATATTAGCACGAATCTTTGACTGATGATAAGGTGTAAAACATTAGGAATCGACTCGAATGTGAGGTACGATTTGGGGCTATTATTTTACAATCAGGCAGCGGTTCAATACCTAACTAGATGATGAAACAGCAATGTAATCTAATAATAGCAAATTACGTTGTGAAATTTATAATAACTAAACAATTAAAAATTAAAAAAACGTTGTTAAAAGTAATTTTTATAGATTATCGAACTAAAAAGTAATGTAATACACAGCTAGAAACGCAGCCAGACAGTACTTAGGAACCTTGTTTATTCTAGTTCACTTATTAATTACTGAGGTTTTCACTAACCAGTAACTAACTAGTCCAGCAATAGTGCCTTCAAGCCGGACGCTGCCTGCTTGTAAGGTGCGTATATATTATAATCCCCGCTTCTCCACTGCAAGAAAACACATCGCTGAATGCGTAGTGCTTGTAAAAATCGTAGGTAATTATAATTTTAATAACTTTTTTTCAATGGAGATATCGTAATATTTTTTTTTTAGATAAGGACCAAGTATTTAAGGCGTTAAACAAAAAAATTATCAATTTTGCGTGATGCATGCGCAACGGCAAACCTCGTATCATTTTATTTATATAGATGATGTGTTGGTAGAGGAAGCTGGTCCTTGTAACAGTAAATAATAATTTTAAGTAAATAAAGTTACAGGATAACCCATCTTTGGTCACTGAAACGCATGCAGTGCATACTAAATTTCATATGAACTTAGAACTTTTAATATTTTCAATATTTCTTTAAAAGCTTGAGGCTTCAGTTTAAGAGGAATTATGTTTTACGCCTAATGGCGTTTAATAAAAATGATTTGCAAATTTTGAATATTACATTCTTACATACGAACATTGTAAATTAATATAAAGCCTATATTGATTATATACACAATATAATCAAAGTATAAAGCTTGTTATAAAAGCTCCAAACGTATTCATCCGGTTTGTTCCTAGCTTAGATTAAGGATCAGTCTCAACCATTAATCAAACATCAACCAAACCAATCATTACTCTAAGATTCCTAATAATGTTATCTGAGCAAATACTTTTATACCATACAATGAATATTTACTAATGCCATGTTTCTAAGTTGTGATATTTTCCATAAATTGATTATTTATTATATTATATGAACTAGGAGCCTTCTAAAATTAATAAAGTTGCATATTATACAACAGTGTAATTTTTTTTAAGAAGAAATGTATGTACGGAGCTTAGCTTTAGATGGGTGTGAAACTTGGGCAATGACAAAGAGAGATGAGGAAAAATTAAAAGCATTCAAAATGTGAGAGAATGATGGTGGTTTGGAGTTGGATGGAAAGATAAACGAATGAAGAGGTATTAAACATGAAAAAGAAGAGGAGAGATAAAAATTGGAGGAGAAATTTGGTAGAGGATTTTATTCGACACGCTATTATAAACGATAATAGAAAGAAAAATTGAAGGAAAGGGAAAGAGAGAAACCAAGAAGGACATACTTTCAGCAAGTAAAGGAAAAAATAGGCTCGTGTCGTATCACGATGTCAAGTGGAAGGCACAGTTTAGGGAGAGCTGGAGATTGCTTCACTGCTTTTAAATTTTATGATGATGAGCAATAGCCAATTACAAATTTGGAATAGTAAACATGGTTGCAGTTTTATCTCTCGCGCTTTATTATGTTGTCTTCAAATGTATTGACGTCCATGTATCCTTTTAAAACTTTTTAAAATTGTATATTTGGAAAATACAATGAAGTATCTCGAGTTACTAGATGGTTATCATTGACGTATAGTTATAAAATTACCTTTTCTAATTAAAGATTACCCATTTAATTATGATGTACAAAGTTTACGATCAAGGTTCTTGCCGGTTCTTATCGATGACTGGGATGTTTTCCGAAGCGTTATTAGTGTTTGACGTTCATACGTGCCTTCTTAGGGCCTAAATTGAATAAGGTATTTTTTGATTTTAATGTTATTATTAATACCTACTTATTAAAGACTATGATTATAACTGTATCGATAACTTATACAGAAATATTAAACAAGCATTTATTACTTTACATAATGTCACATATACCTAACGACTGGCAATGACTTATTACACGGACAGCCTTAAGTTTCAATACAATACTAGAAGTAGAATGCCCCGCACCTCTCTCAGCTCCCCGAGCTACCATACAGTCACTTGCGAGTTCCCTATTATGTTACATCTTGCATGTGTCTCCGAATTTGTCTTTTTTAATTTTAAAATATAATATATTGAATTTTATTAACTAAGGTACTTTTCATTTTAAATTCCGTTTTATTCGTTTACTGATATAAGCAGGTGTAGATTACTAAGCATTTCACACGAAAAATAACCCGCATCAAAATTACGGAAGCGTTTCCTATGCAAATATTCTGTGAAGACGAGTAATAAGGATGCCTTTACTCTATAAACCGTATGAATAACGTGCTTTAAACCTACAATCTTCATTACAATCGTTAGGTGCTAACCGAGGGAAGCAGCGAAGTAATGTAACAACATTGCCATGTATACATACGAGTAAGTATGTGAGTAAAGTTCTTGATTTAACTACAAAGCACCTCACGGAGCAGAACTACGCTGCAGCGGAGCGGCACAGCGAAACACCACCAACATTTTTCCGCCACGAACACCCTCTTCTGAGGCAACTCAAGCCTAGATTCGTTCCTTGGAGCCCGATGCCCTTGGAGCGATACAGTGACACTGCATACACCACTCAGGTGTGCACATAGGCTCTGTAAGAGACCTTTATTTTCTTTCCACTTATTAAATACATATACGCATGTTTCTTTCTTTCCTTACACAAGGCAGAAGAAACATTTACCAATATACGTCAGGTAGATCAAATTTTCTACGGATAGGGAATTTGTCAGTTTGCGACTTCATTGCAACTTAGGCAACAGCCCAAGCTGAGGTTCAGCCACTTTGACACCCTTGAGCTTATTGCCCTGCTTTCGCAGCTCGCTTCCAAGCCCCGTGAAACTGTAAAAACCTTCTGAAGCTTCAGGGTCCTTGAAGCTAACAGAATAGTCAGGTCGAAAAAAAGACAATTTATTTTATTTTATCGCAGCACGACAGAGTAACAAAACTATGCCTAATGGTAAGCACAATATAATCCAGAAACGATGGCGACCACCGCGGGATCTAAAATCCATCGCCAGTCGCCGTTGTCATGCCGAACTACGTAAATAGAAACTGGATATGCACCGGTTGACCTCGAAACACGACAAACCAAAAGAGAGTCACTGTGTTGCGTTGCGTATATGCAGGGTGATTGCAACCCAGTCGGATACAGACCCCAACCAATCCGTTTCATTACAGAATCAAGAACGCGACACGCCTAAACGTGTCACTATGATGGGGGTCACATAAAGTGGTGTATGGTGGTCGTGACCAACTCGGACAAAATTGTCTTGTCTTACCAATAAATAAAACCACGTTATGCCGCACCATTCCGCTATAGTACAGTTACAATATTTAACTGTGTGTGTCTGTTTGTAATGTCAAAATAACAGTTTTTTACTAAATGCATATTAAAGTATTTACAATACCTATAACAAAACACCTATTTTTTAAATGTCTGTCTGTTTGTTCCGGGTAATCTCCGAAACGGTTAGACCGATTTTGACGGGATTTTCACTGGTAGATAGCTGAATTTATAGGGAGTAACTTAGGCTACTTTTATTTAAAAAAAGAATTAGGGTTCCGCACAAATAAAATAAAACTGGTCATGGTGAATCAATTTGGGGCTTAAATGGCTTATGCTGAGTAAACCATAAGAGATATAGCAAATTAATGTACTACATAATCATAGCCATTAAAATACCTACAAAAAAGTCTGAGAGAGATATACAAAAAAAGGGAGAGTATATATCTATCTTCTAAGGAACACCTGTAGGTGTTACAATAAGCATGTTAGTCTTTAAAATAGCTGGGAGCGGGGGAGCAAGATTCGAGCACAGCTAATATTAAATAAAGTATATCTCTCTTTCTGTCTAATTTATATCGTTAGAAGAAAACATAGCTAAAGATAAGCATTGCTTTCCTAATTTATAAGTAAAGCTGAATATTTACTTCTGCGTACATAATTTCAAATAACCATGTAAAATTGTTATATAAATATTATATTCATACAAAGAACTCATTGTAATTTAACATCAGAATGAAAGCTTTGAAGTTTAAAATACAAAGCTGTGCAATTAATTATAGCCATGGTATTATAATTCCTTTATATACATTATGTACTAACAAAGAGTCTTTATTTGTACATGTTTGTCATTGAATAATCAATAATTCATGAAATGGGACAAAGCTAAACGTAATTAATTGTTTTATTATACAAACCAACGCGACGCCAGCCTGAAACTTGTACAGGAATTACTTTAGCGGCTCGCGTTGTACTCAACGATTTATGTCATTAAAAATTACTGAAATGGAAACTGGAGCTAAAGATATAAATTAAATACATAATGCCAGTGGTAAATTCTATTTACTGCTAACGTACTTATTAAGTTGATAAAGTTAATAAATAAGTTAAAAATTAGTAAATAAGTTGATAAATTACATTTTTTTGCAAAAATATCAATAAACTTGTGTAAAATCTAAAATAAATATATTTCAATTAATCTAGGTGAGCTCTGATAGAGTCTTGGTAAGCGTGATAGTTTAGAGAAAATGATATAATTAATAGTTACCGGCTATATTATATAATAATCCTGGTAATCTTCATAACAATAAATCATTAGACATGTCCAAAATTGATAGACTGTTACTGTCGTGTTGCTGATTATACGGACAGATTCGATGTCTAGCGTCATCAAAGCAAAATATACCTTCCAGTTTATCAGATTTTACGTAAGATTACTAATTAAATTAAAATATCCTTTCAAACTAGAGAAAAACATCCCAAAAAGGGTTGATTGTTGAAAAATATAAATACAATACCTAATCCCAAAGCTCAGTAAAAAGGTCAACCAATTAATATTGGGTCACTTAGGAAAAGTTAGATAATTTAGTTCCGAAAAAAATAAATTTTACATTTCGTTTATTCTGATCAAAGGCTCTCAAAGGTCACGGGGCGCACGTGCGAGTAACTCAAATAGAGTGGAAGTTACTTATGGAGAAAAACTCATCTACGTGCTTTCTGACGAAATTCAGTAGGTATATGTATTCTTGTTATGGACACAAATAAGAGGTTTTTTTAATTATTTTGCCTTATTGCTATTTTGTATTACACACGATGAGCTTACTTACATCATGCCGTCTTGTTCTATAGATGGGCCAGAAAGATTTGCGAATTTAAAAAAATAATAATAAAAAACTAAATACAATACACATACAAAATAAACATCTGGGAAATTTATTTCTTAAAAATTACATCATTCAGGTGTGCACCATCCCGCTGCAAACATTCCTCAAACTAATAAAAACTCGCTGACAGGTTGCGCGAGGAATAGCTGCCATTTCTTCTCGTATATTTATCTTAACTGGTTAATCGTGGCTGGGTTATTGGAGTAGACTCTACTTTTCAGGTATCCCCACATGAAAAAGTCCGGTAGCGTTAGATCCGGATTTCTAGGCGTCCATGCAATGTCACCTCGGCGCGATATCAGTTTCCCAGCAAACATCTCGTTTACGGCCGCCAACGAAGCTTTAGATGTATGGCATGTCGCACCATCTTGTTGAAACCACGTCGCACGATTATAGGCTTCAAATTGTTGCAATTGTGGAAAGAAAAAATCCCTCAACATGGCTATGTATCGGTCGGAATTTACAGTGACAGATTGCCTTTGTTAATTTTCAAAGAAATAGGGTCCGATAATTCCGTGTGCTGATATGGCCGCCCAAATGGTTACTTTCGCTGAATGCAGAGGCTTTTGATGTTTTGCACGTGGGTTCTCTACAGCCCAGAAACAGCAATTCTGTTTATTGACATGCCAATTTAAGTGAAAATGAAATTTTGTCATTTGGCAGTAATTCCTGCACAAGTTGAATTTTATACGGGTGCAAATTCAAATCTTTCAACAAAATGCGACGCAAAGATATTGGGGACATGTTGTTGACCTTGGGCGTCCCGCAGGCTTCTGTTTGAGAGTCGAACCAGTAGCTTTGAACTTTCTGACCCACGATCGAATCACACTTTCCTTCGGACACTGATTTACGTCATATAGCCCAAACTCACTCCGAAATAACGTCGAACAATAGCGCACGAATCGCCATTTATATAATAATGTTTAACGCAGAATGCACGCTGCGCTCCGGTGAAGCGATCCATCGCGACTAAATTTCCGAAAACCAAGCTTCTCATCCCCACCACCCTCGCAGCTCACCCTCATAAGGTTCAAACGCAAGAGTGTTTTTAAAATCGTACGCCTTTCTGGCCCACCCGTATAATAAAAAATAACAGCAATTTAAGTTAAGTAATAACGAAAAGTTCATTTATAATGAAAGTTCACAAGTATGCTGATGATTTGAAATTATATCACATTGTTAGTAGTACTCTAGACGTACAATGTCTACAATCTGACATCGACAATGTTAAGAAATGGTGTAGTCCTAATGGCATGTCGCTTAATCCAGATAAGTGTTTTCATATAAAGCTTACAAGAATGAAAAAGCCTCATATCGGTGATTATATGATCGACTCTATTAAATTAAAGGAAGTAACAAATACGCGAGACTTGGGCATCATTGTAGATGGATCTTTAAGCTTTCGATATCACATCGATAACATAATCCAAAAATCATACAAATTATCTGGGTTTATTACGTCGTCAGATGAAAATATTTAAAGAACCCATGCCTAACGATAATAATTTACTTAGATACTATTCTACGCGAAATTTTAGAACTACAATAGTCCTGTTTGGAATCCCTGCTATACAAAGTTATTTTCACAATTTAAAAGTCCATAACCGAGACGTTCTTCTTGTTCCGACAGCTCAGCGTAGAGATCCTTGCCTAGGATCTAGAAATAGAAGTCAGCACGGTGTAGGCCGTATCAGGATTCACTGCTCAAGCAGACGACGCAGCACCAAATATCTTATCTATTGAGTATTTCCTTATATGTAAAAGGAAAAGTTATTATTTGTATTATTAAATTACAAAATCCAGATGATACTTTCCCGGTAGTGTTCTTTCAATGTTCAGTAGGTATTTGTCGTTTTGACAAAGGGTATTTCACCCATATTAATATTAAAATTATCTTTTCGACTCCCAGGTCTGTTGTACAATAATTTGGTTTTTATCAAAATCACCATGATAATTATGATATAAACGTTACTTCGATTCAAAGGTCTGCAGTTCCAATGAATTAAACATGATCAGATCCATCCTGAAGAATCTGTCATTACTCTCTGTTCCCTAATTTTTCTTTTGTTTTCGTTTGAATTCAAAATTCATCTTACTAGACTTTTCTTATTTAAAATTCAAAATAAATCTAATCATAGATTTATTTTGCTAAACTAGAACCTGGATAGAATATTTGTCTATACCTGAGAAACTCGTAATGCGCATGCTCTATTACTATCAAAGAATTATCAATGACAGTAGATTGTCATAATATTGCAATGTAAACAATACGAACCTAAAATATTAACAAAGCTGTTATTAAACCAAAATTATCAAGTTATAAATTATCTAAACGCATCAATACATAAACCTATCATTAATTGGTATCCTGGAAATAAAAGAATAGTACACTTCAAAACAATAATAAGGTAAATCAAATGAACTTATGCCATGAATAATATAAAGTAGATATTAAATAAGATTATCTTCCAGATAAATAATATAACACCCTATTCGACCCCCTTAAGGGTTGAATTTTCAAAGAGCATTTCTTCATGCTGAACATAAGGAACATAAGAAATACCTATGCAAAAATTAACCCTTCACGAAGTCGAGTTTTAAGAATTTTTTTAAGGAAAAGAAAATTAGAAGAATTGTCACAATGATGACAAACGAATCTTAATAAAACTGTTTCAAAAGTATATAGTGCCCAAGTAATTAATCGTAATATTAAAACTGTAAAGAAATTTAACAAAAAATTTGATTAATTATAAGTTTGAAGGAAAAATTCTTTTATTAATCATTTCTAATGTTCCTAAAACGAGGCTGCTCCAGTTTTATACATATTGCTCTCGTACAAAGTTTTCCTTTATGAATAAATTTAAAAATTAAGTTGTAAAACTATTAAAGAAAATATAATGAAAATAAATTTACTGTTATTATAAAAGTTGTTAATGAGCTATTTTTTGTTATGATCTTCGACTATTTACTTGTGAAAGGCAAAAAGTTATGTAAGGTCAAGGTAAATAGTGAAGAGAGATGATAGCTCCACGGTTCTGTGAAAGTACAGGTCGAGTGAGAAGTGAATTCGAACTATACAATTGAATTTAACGTTCTCCGAAGAAGCATATTGTGTTGAACTAAAGAGGGAAAGGATATGTTTAACCCCCAACGCAAACAGAGGGTTGGTATAAATTTAACGTGTGTATCTACGTATCCGTGTATCTGTGTTCCTGGCTGTGGCATCATAGCTAACAAATCAATTGGTTGAACCGATTTTGGAACTAGTTTTTTTGTTTGTTTGAAAGGCGACTTGATCGATAGTGTTCTTAGCTATGATTCAAGAAATTTTGTTCTGACGTTTAAATATTATCAGCTCTTTTCTAGTTGGTAAATAGATATGAGGATCTTCCACGTCTGATCGGGACGAAATTTAGTATTCTGTTACTTCAATGATATTAAAAGAACATGATGTCCTTGACCTAATGATGCAGCATCATCTAGAACCTGCAAGATGCCTAACTACTCACTAACTTACAGCAGAGATATCGAGTTTAGGCTCATTGGAATGGTCTTAATAAATAGGTTACTTGAGTCGGTGGTTCATTAAATTTTCAATTTACCTTGTTTGAACCCATTTATCTAACAATAGGGTTTATTTTGTCATACATATTCTCTGTCTCTGTAACGGGTGTTAATCTTAGTGTATGAGGGTTGTGATCTGGTCGAATGCAATAATCATTTCCTACCACCTAGCAGTGCAGCAACTGACCACCATCTCACCTGACAACTCAAACAAACAAATCTTTAAAAAGAAAACGATAGGACAGACCTGTAGGGGTGATTATTATCACCTCCACATTAAAAGGGTCACTTGAACCAATAAATAATAAATAGGCAATATTATAAGACCTGTATTGCGATAATTAAACTAAACATCAAGATATTTGAAATGACGGCGAGTCAACTACGATGCGCTACAAGTGATCGTCTCGCTCTGAAGTGTGGCGCATGTCGCATCGCGCGCTGTCGCGAGCCGCGGTGGTGGTACGGGAATCATGACGTCACATCTTGTACCGCGGTATAGATTTAATAAGCGGAGCGTATAGTACACCACAGACCCAAGAAAAAAAAATCCCTGTTGTGCCAAATTTCAAGATTGTAGGTCTGCGGGAAGTTCCATATAGGTTTTGAAAATCGGTCAGTTCGCGGTATTTTAACTACGAAGTGCCACTTTAAGGCGTTGACCTAAAAACTTGATTTTTTTCAGTTCCTCAGTTCAGTTTGATTGCCTCGTTAGCCTAGTGGTCGTAAGCGCGACTGCTATTAGCGAGGTCCTGGGTTCGAATCCCAGGACGAGCAAAGTGTTATTGGGTTTTTCCTATGAAATTCTCAATAGCAGCTCGGAGTTTGGTTTCGTGCCCGATTAATGACAATAGGCTCGCTCCCTATTACATGGGACCTAAAAACATTATAGTACACCTCTGCCTAACCCTTCAGGGAATACAGGCGTGATGGTATGTTCTGAAGGCCATATTCCTTAATATATGATATTAATTTCAACATTATACTTCGAGTCGTTTTTGAGAAAAAGGATATTGTCACTCGGACAACAAAGTGATCCTACAAGGGTTTCATTCTTTTCATTATGATGTACGAAAGATAAATAAAAAGACTACAAGTAAAGAATCATGTGTTTGCATTACAAGAATTATTTCGAGTCTTTCGTCTAATAGAAGGACTAACCGACTAATATATATTAAAATTTAAGAACTGTTTTACAAATGAACAATTTTCCACAATTATTAATTAGAACATTTCAGTACAGTCACAGAGCTGAATTGTTGAAATGTGACCTCACTGCAGTAATTAGTAGAATTTCCAATGTACCAGACGGTAGTTTGCGGTTTTATGAATAAAACTAATATTACGCTGGACATTGGCCAAGTGCCGTTTGGAGAAGTCAGTCTGCAAAATTGCAATATATTACATACAAATATTACATGGATTTAAAAAAATGTATATTAACTAAAATGTGAGACAAATCTATTAGAATACATAGCAATATTTGTATACGTTGCAAGTTGAATGAATGCTGCAAATAACGGCAGTCGTATTTTGCATCTTATTTTTTTTTACTGACTATACTGTTAGCCTTAAGAGCACTGAAGCCTCTGACGGCTTTACAGCTTCACCGGACTTGGAGCTTTGCATCTTAATTCTGTCTATGAAGCTATAAACAATACTCATGGCAACTACAAATACAACGCTTTCTTTGTTTTTACTCGGAAAGTGTCAATGATGAAGATATGATTATAGCATACGCTTATATTAGAAGACAAGGAATCAGGAGTAGAATCACTTCACATAAAACTCTAAGCTTTGTCCGTGATAATTATATTTTCTTGAATATTTTTTACTTTATAGACAAGGATACGGCTAAACAATATGACCAAAATTTACTGTTGAGGCGTTTAAAGCGTCTTTACAGTAATGCCATATTACATCTCAGATTGCGTGACGATTGCTTGTTACTTACGCAAATGCGATTTTGCTGCTCTGCAGACAGAGTTTTGTTTGTATACACGCATGGTGTAAGCAAGCGTACAACAATCTGCAAACGCCGAAATGGTGCGTATCGGGCTTAAAAAGTGACTTGATCGAGGGTGTTCTTAGCAATGATATGACTCAAGAAAATCTGTTCAGCCATTTGAAGATTATCAGCTCTTTTATAGTTTATAAATAGATGTGAGCATTAGTAAACCGGGATCTGATGCTGCAGCTTCATCTGGAATATGTAAGATACCTAACTCCTCACCAACTTACAGTAAAGATATCGTATTTGGACTCATTTGAAAGGTCTCAATAAACATTTTACTTGTTTCGAGGTTTATTACATTTTCAATTTACCTTGTATTGTGATAAAAAACAGTTGTCACAAAGATGGATGTATAAAAGAAAGATTTTTTTTTTGTCCAGAGGTAAAAAATGACAATAAATAACAATAAATTGAAAAATATGTATATTTATTGTTTATTTATTATACCCATATGTTATATTATTTACCCATATGTTGGGTTACCTTTTTATAAGTCTTGTTTCATCTCATAATTGTCAATATTACTTTTAGAAAACTTAAAAAAAAGACAATTTTTTTTCTTTCAACTGATCTATTAAATTAATATAAAATAAATGCTAATCCTCGTATAATAAATTAGGTAAATAAAGTGTGATCTCACAAATTTTGGGGTAATTTGGATGTTTAATTAGTGGAAACACGATCATTGTTTAATGTTTTAATTTCATCGCAATAACTTTAATTTTAAATAATAAGAAATCAGTTAAATAAATTACAAACTTATCAGTGAAATTTGATCCCTTTACTTTTCTTTATATATCCACTATGGTTCCCTCAATTTTAACAACCTAAGACGGCATTTTTAATTTTAAAAGTAAATACGTCACTTGCGCGAGGTCCGGAGATGTAATGGCGGGCGACTGAGTTACTATAGTGTTAATGTGTGCATTTGTGCTCGTACGTTTAAACGAATTGAACTACTATGATTACTATACAATCACATACTGGGTGTACAAATCTTGGTTGCAGAATTACGAACAATCTGCGGAGATTAAGGGCTCTTTAGATACTGTGGAGCATGTAGGTAATAAAAGTTTCCGCCTTGTAGTTTGTAACATTTACCAATTTCTACAACGACTTACAACAGAGAACGAAAGTTAGGCTTTTCTCCTAAATTACGAGCAACTTAACGGAAGTGTACTAAAACGAGAAAACGATTTATTATTTGAGTAGGTAGGGCACAGGGAATTTGTTGGGACTTTTCTCTCTACTTGGAGCAGTCCAACTGGTGGAATACTTCCACCTTACAAGAAATCGCATCCAAATAAACTTGTGTTGTACTCCTGCGGTGTATATGGTTATCAGAGCGCCTTGGAGGAGGGGGTTGCAAGGTCGGTAAAGCGCTAGTGATACCTCTGATGTTACAAGGGTCAATAGGGTTCGGTAAGCGTTTCAGATTGACTGTGATATCCGTTAATTCAGTTTATATCGCGGTACAATAAGTGACGTCATGCTAACACAGGCTCGTCTCACTGCACAGAGCGATGCGACTCAACAAGTCAACAGCGAGACGCGCACTTGCCGCCATTTTGTAATTTATTCTCTGTATATTCTTACAATACATTTCTTCTAAATATTGCCTATTTATTACTAAGAGTGATCTTTTAATGTAGAGGTGGTAACTAATGCCCCTACATACGTAAAGATTTTTTTTTGTATATTTATAAAATACTCATAATGGTCTGGGATTTTTATTTCTATTTCTATAAAAACCAATTTAAAAGGTTCAAATGATTTCAAGTTGCCTGGAGGATATTTTTGTCATTTCTTATGCTGCGTAGTAGCGAAATAAACGCAAACCCTTTTCTACGACTCTCGATTCCAGATTTGCCAATATCGATAATAATAATATGCTGTTTTTATAATTTCGAATTTCCTAAAATACATTCCCCAACTTCGTCGTGAGCTCTCCAAATATAAATAATTATATCCTAGACGAAAATAAATTACACGCGTAAAATAATCTACAAAAACAATCATAAATACTAATAGAACAGATCTACTATAAATACTGAACTTAATCTAATTAATTATATTAAGTAATTGATATTGCTTACCTCTAGGAAACTAAATGTGGTCATTAATCCTATGAAACCTTCATTTATCACAAGTCCCATATTTTTCTCCTCTCAATATACCACATTAAGTATCCTTATTGAGAAATTGAAATGTTTTCCATCCTTTATTTCAAAATAAGCAATGTCATATATTATTAATAACATATAATATTAATAGCTATGCCTGCGACTTCGTCTTCCTGAAATTTCTTGTATGAAAATAGCGAAAGAAAAAGAAGATATTTAGGTGTACTGAAATTAAACATCAGCGATTTAATCGTGTTTTGTTATCCTTTGTAAATGTTTCAGATTCCAGGGGCGCACGTAATACTTACGGTTAGCGATCAGCCTTGCCTCACGATAGTTCGAGTCCCGGTAATTTAGAATTTTTTTAAAGAGTTTTTAAATTAGATATTTTATGTTTTCTGAAGGTTTTACTTTCACCACGTGTGAACTACCACACATGTTTTTTTTAAAGTTGCGGTGGATCCGGAGATTACCCTCCATATATTGTATATATAACATTAGTATTCTTTCTTTGTAATATTAGCATATATTTATTATTATATTAATTTTTGCTGTCCAATCTTCTGTCTAATGTCTTGTGCAAAATTATTATAATTTCATAATTTCATAATTTACAACTTCATATTGCTTATGTAATTAGGCTTCTGATTTAAGTGTGAACCCAGAGGTATTTAACATTTCAGAACGCGAAAATTCCTTTGAATTATATTGTAACTATAACACCCTAACGTTCTTCTGACTTTACACCAAAGTGTTCATTATGTAAATTTATACACAACGTGCAAGTCCTTTATGAATATTCATAACTTATAATGGCTCTAGGTCTCTACACCAACTAATTAATCATGTTAATGTGCGTTACCACAGTTATTTACAACGTTGTACAGATTTTCACAATACTGTGTCTGTCTAAAAACACGGAGGCGGTTGAAGCGGAACTGACCTTTACAGTAGCAATCCCACTTCAATTATTGTAAATCTTTATTTATTTGTTTAATTTAATCACAGCTTTGATACTGTATTGATTAAAGCATAAAAAAATAATTAATAATAATAATATAAATAATAATTTAATAATATTATTAAAGCATTATTAGTTTTTATTATGTACCTTATGTGTGGTATACCTATTATTACGTATCACAACAAAAACATAAATGTGAAAAAGGGCTACGTACGGTAGAAATGACGTTCGCTGTAGTCGTTACCACCTATAAAATAGCTAAGATCTAACGGGTGCCAAATTCCAAAGCAGTTCATTTAATTATAGCTGTAGGAATATAAATGTTCTTCAAATAATCTACAAATAGTTTGTTACTTTCTTTGATACGGGATTTCTAATTTTTTTTAAGAAAAAAATTGCAAAGTTGCCTCCAAACCGAAAAATCAACCGCTAGTACTCAAAATATTGCACATATTATTAGTTCATGAAGCTTTGTATACTAACTGAACGAAATATAAAGCAGAGACTATTTTTTTTTTTCAATTTTACCTCTACCAAACGCCAGAAAGAAATATAACTTAAAAAAGTTTTATTGGACGTAATATTTTTTTTTTACTATTTCCGTTACGTCAAAGACTCGGATCCGACTACTACTACTTCAACCATATTACAATACACCATAGAATGGTGATCGGTTTACTGATTACTTTTAAGAAATCAACTACTTACGACAGTTAGTAAGCAAGTAAGTACTATCTTTTTCAACGCTAATTCCAGGACTATATGTGTGCGAGCGAGATAGAATGAGCTAGCGCGGGGAAGTAACAGCGAAATCGGAATTCGAGCTCAGAAGTATCATCGGCCCCTAAAAAAAAACATTCGAACTGAGTATAAGTAGTGAGTAGCCTTTTATTGAAGTCGGCGCATCGAAAATGCAAATAAATAATACTCATCCGTCTCTCCAAACAGAGCGTGTCAGTGCCCACGCCCGTGTAACCACCGTTCTCTCCGCAGAGGACGGGCGGTCAATTTCGCTCCCGCACACCCCCCACGTCCAACCTATCCCTATACACGGCGGCGAGCACCTCCGCCTCCAACTCCCACGGCGGGGAGCCGGCGAGCACAAAGGCCGCCCCCGCGGACACCGATCTGTACCCGCGGATGGCTCTCAGCGCCATCACACGCTGCGCTGCACGCAGCACTCGTCTATTAGTGGCGCTGAGAGCATCCACCCAGATCGGTGCCCCGTAGACGGCCATGCTCCGCACGACTCCCATGAATAAGCGACGGCATCTTGCGCCCGGTCCCCCCTCTCCCCCTCAACTTGTATATGGGCCCCAGGAGGTGGCCCACACCGAGGCCCGTGGAACAGTAATGCCTCGGTTTTCTCTACCGCCACCCTGAGGCCCAACAATTCTATACGCCTGACCACGAGGGACACTCCCTTCGTGGCCAGGCGCGCGACCTCTCCCCAGTTGGCCCCATGGGTCACGACTAGGGTGTCATCAGCGTAACAGATTATGCGCACCCCCGGAGGGAGCGCTACGCGGAGCACCCAGTCGTAGCCCATGTTCCACAGGAGCGGCCCCAACACCGACCCCTGTGGAACGCCACACCCCACACTTCGCCGGACGATCGTCCCTCGCCCGTCCAAGTAGGCAACCACCCTGCCCTGAAGGTAGTCCTGCAACAGCCGCCGCAGGTACGAGGGTACTTCGTGATATCGGAGCGCCTCTCGTATAACCCCATGCGGCAGGCTGTTGAAGGCGTTGGCGATTTCGAGCGACACCGCCAACAACCTACCTCCACCTCCGGTCACCCTCGCAGACAGACTCTTCAGGTGGGAGATGGCGTCCAGCGTTGAGCGCCCTCTCCGGAAGCCGAACTGCCCGTCAGAAAGTGTCGGCCCCACTTCCTCAATCCTCAATATGCCGGATGACACGGGAAGCCACTATTCGCTCAAACAGCTTTCCCGCATCATCCAGCAACACCAAGGGCCGGTACGCTGACGGGCAATCCGGAGGGCGGCCTTCCTACGCCAGAAGGCAGAGCCGCCCCTCCTTCCAGAGCTTCGGGAACTGTCCGACCGATAAACACCGATCAAACAGCTCCCGAAGTATCCCACCCATGTGGCCCAACGCCACAAATAGCACCTGGCTTGGTACCCCGTCTGGGCCAGGGGACCTCCGTTTGCTGCGGAGGCGCTCTGTAACCAGCCCCATCTCCGTATCAGTTACGAGATGTGGCATAGCCAGCTCCTCCGCAGCAGTAACTCCTGGGGGAGGCATCGCCGGTGAGAGGAACTCCGGAGGGTCGGGGAACAAATAACCCACGACCCTTTCCACGAACTCCGGCTGGAGGGTCTCCGTGATCGGGGGTGCCTGGCCTCGAATTTTCTTTCGGGCCACTATGTACGGGCGCCCCCATGGATCCCGATCCAGCGTCTCAAGGAGTTCCCCCTACGCAACGTCTTTGGCCCGCAGTGCAGTGCAGCCTGCAGTGTCCTCCTTGCCTCCTTGTAAGCGACATACAGCCGGGCCTCCTCCCCCGGTTCTCGCCTTCGCCGCCAGCGGCTGTGGGTCAGCAGCCGCCTCGCCGCGAAGCAGGCCACCCGGAGATGGGCAATCTCCGGTGACCACCAGTAAACCGCCTGCCTCTGCGGGCGATTATTGCACCGCGGCATCGACGCGTTACAGACCTCCGTGAGAGCCTCACGAAATTGGTCTGCAGCCGCGTCTACATCTTCAGTCCTCCGAGCTGGAGCCAGCCAGCTCTGGACGATGGCCACCTCTTCTGCTTTTTCTCTGTCAAGGCGGCCAAGCGCCCAGCGGGGAAATGCTGCCCCGCTACGAGGGCTGGATGCCAGCTCTCCGGAGGAGGTAGAGACCTCAAATCGGATATATCTGTGATCAGATAAGGTCTCCACCTCCTCCAGTACTCTCCATCCTCGCATACTTCGTGCGAAAGACGGAGTGGCGAACGACAAGTCCACCACCGACCCCCCGTTATGTCACAAGCACATGTGCGTCATCCCTCTGTTGAGGAGGGACAGCCCAACTTCGACCACCCACTCCTTAACGGCCGTGCCTCGAGGGTCCGTGGCCATCGCCCCCCACGCCCCTGATTTGGCATTCAGGTCTCCAAGCAGGATAATGGGGAGCGGCGACAGCCGCCTCACCGCCAGCCCCAGGGAGTCGAGAAAAGCCTCGAATTCCACTAGGGCCCAGTTAGGTGAGAAGTACACCCCTATAACTGAGTATAAGTAGTGAGTAGCCTTTTATTGAAGTCGGCGCATCGAAAATGCAAATAAATAATACTCATCCGTCTCTCCAAACAGAGCATGTCAGTGCCCACGCCCGTGTAACCACCGTTCTCTCCGCAGAGGACGGGCGGTCAATTTCGCTCCCGCACACCCCCCACGTCCACCCTATCCAGCGGTAACCCAAGCCTAGGTTCCTTTCCTCGGCGTGAAGCCCTTAGGTCAGGCAACCGCCCGCGCGATACAAGTGACACTATACGTGCATCACTTAGCTACCTACATACAACATTACACACGTATGAACACACACATGTGCACACCACATAGGTACATAGTTTCTGTGAGGGACCTTTTTTTTCTTTTTTTGCGCTAGTTAGTTTAGAAAACATTTCCATTTACTAAATGCACATACGCATGTATCCTTCCTTACTCCCAGGAGGAGGGGAACGTGCCTTTGAGTATATTTTAGTTAGCTCGAATCGTTAGGTGTAGGGATTCGATTAGATCGCGACTTATTTGTATTCGCGACGACCGCCCGAGCCGAGGTCCGGCAACTTTGGCACCTGCATGCGAGGTTTTCGCAGCTGAGTACCCTCTGCGCTCGCCTCCAAGTCCGGTGAAGCTGTCAAAGCGGCTATAGGGCCCCTTTTTTTTTTTTTTTTTTTTTAACCTGGAGAAACCCGTCATGGGTACACAGCAGTCCGGGGGAGGACGAGTGGTTATGTGAGACTCTTACTCACTAAAACTCCACGGTGTACCTCAGTCGCCTTAGAGGGGCGACGTCGCCCCGGCGGCAGGCCCAGCTACTACTGCCGGGCCACCGCATAAGGGAGACAATTCGGTACAACCCTAACTGTCTCCCACAGCTGCCGAACATGTGCAATGGGAAGACGGGTCCCCCCCCTCCCGTCTTCCCCCGTTGGCGGACGAATCGCCTTCTCCTGCCGCCCGTTCGTCTTTGGCGGAGAGGACCGCTCAGAGAATCATCTTCGCGTGCCCTCTCCGCGGCCTCCTTCTGCGATATAACTTCTTCGCAGAAGGAGGCCATCGCCTCCCACGACCTCTCGCTGCCGAGCATGGCGCGAACCACACTCGGGAGCGAGAGGTCCCTTCCTACCACCGCGGTCAGAGCCCGGCGCTGGCTCTCCCACGCAGCACACTCTGAAAGAGTGTGCTGTGCGGTATCATTGGCAGCACCGCACTCATGACACGCGGTGGTCGACTCCCTCCGTGCGATCCGGTGCAGGAACCATCCGAAACAACCATGTCCGGACAGCACCTGCACCAGTCGAAACGTGAGGGAGCCACGCTCCCTAACACACCACTCTCTTAGGACCGGACGGACGGCGTCTATGGTATATTTACCATAACGCGCGTCCGCCAGGTCCTCCCCCCATCTCCCAATCACCCCCTCCTTTAGTGCCCTCCCCATATTTGCCACCTCTGTGGGAGCTGGAGGCTCCCTTCTTTCCTTCCTCGCCGCCGTGGCGGGGAGCCGGCGAGCACAAAGGCCGCCCCCGCGGACACCGATCTGTAACCACGGATGGCTCTCAGCGCCACCACACGCTGCGCTGCACGCAGCACTCGTCTATTAGTGGCGCTGAGAGAATCCACCCAGATCGGTGCCCCGTAGACGACCATGCTCCGCACGACTCCCTTGAATAAGCGACGGCATCTTGCGCCCGGTCCCCCCGAATTCGGGAGGAGCCGACCAAGAGCCGCCGCCGCTCCCACCAGCCGCGGTTCGTGGACTCGAACCGCCAACGTCCGTCCAGGATGAGGCCCAGATATTTCATCTGGGCCCCAGCCCGGACCCTCTCCCCCTCAACTTGTATGTGGGCCCCAGGAGGCGGCCCACACCGAGGCCCGTGGAACAGTAATGCCTCGGTTTTCTCTACCACCACCCTGAGGCCCAACAATTCTATACGCCTGACTACGAGGGACACTCCCTCCGTGGCCAGGCGCGCGACCTCTCCCCAGTTGGCCCCATGGGTCACGACTAGGGTGTCATCCGCGTAACAGATTATGCGCACCCCCGGAGGGAGCGCTACGCGGAGCACCCAGTCGTAGCCCATGTTCCACAGGAGCGGCCCCAACACCGACCCCTGTGGAACGCCACACCCCACACTTCGCCGGACGATCGTCCCTCGCCCGTCCACGTAGGCAACCACCCTGCCCTGAAGGTAGTCCTCCAACAGCCGCCGCAGGTACGAGGGTACTCCGTGATATCGGAGCGCCTCTCGTATAACCCCATGTGGCAGGCTGTTGAAGGCGTTGGCGATGTCGAGCGACACCGCCAACAACCTACCTCCACCTCCGGTCACCCCCGCAGACAGGCTCTTCAGGTGGGAGAGGGCGTCCAGCGTTGAGCGCCCTCTCCGGAAGCCGAACTGCCCGTCAGAAAGTGTCGGCCCCACTTCCTCAATATGTCGGATAACACGGGAAGCCACTATTTGCTCAAACAGCTTTCCCGCATCATCCAGCAACACCAAGGGCCGGTACGCTGACGGGCAATCCGGAGGGCGGCCCTCCTTCGCCAGAAGGCAGAGCCGCCCCTCCTTCCAGAGCTTCGGGAACTGTCCGACCGATAAACACCGATCAAACAGCTCCCGAAACATCCCACCCATGTGGCCCAACGCCACAAATAGCACCTGGCTTGGTACCCCGTCCAGGCCAGGGGACCTCCGTTTGCTGCGGAGGCGCTCTGTCACCAGCCCCATCTCCGTATCAGTTACGAGATGTGGCATAGCCGGCTCCTCCGCAGCAGTATCTCCTGGATATATCTGAGATCATATAAGGTCTCCACCTCCTCCAGTACTCTCCATCCTCGCACACGGCGTGCGACAGACGGAGTGGCGAACGACAAGTCCACCACCGACCCCCCGTTATGTCGCACGCACGTATGCGTCATCCCTCTGTTGAGGAGGGACAGCCCAACTTGGACCGCCCACTCCTCAACGGCCGTGCCTCGAGGGTCCGTGGCCACCACCCCCCACGCCCCTGATTTGGCATTCAGGTCTCCAAGCAGGATAATGGGGAGCGGCGACAGTCGCCTCACCGCCAGCCCCAGGGAGTCGAGAAAAGCCTCGAATTCCACTAGGGCCCGGTTAGGGGAGAAGTACACCCCTATAATGGCGAACCTTCCGCAGGTGACCGCCACGAACCCCACCCCCTCTCTTTGACGGAGAGGGGCGTTTCTGGAATATAAACAGCCACGGAGCCACCCAGGTCCCCAGCCCATTTATTCTGAGCCGGAACGTGGTATGGCTCCGCGGCTACCGCAACATTGATATTCCACTCCGCCACTGACTGAACAAATAGATCCTGTGCAGTGGCGGAGTGGTTTAAATTCCCCTGAAGGTAGCTACCATGGGTGTACTCCATTAAGAATCCATAGCAGTTACCTCAGGCCTAGGGCCACCCACTCCTGGTGCAGCCATCCTCTGCACCCCTCTCTTGACAGGAGGGGGCCTACACTCCCTTCCACCCATCTGATGCGCTGAGGGCCTCCCCCCATCAGCGCACACTGCGCAGCGTAGGACACTGGCCCTACAGTTCACCGCCATGTGCCCCGCTACCCCGCACCGGAAGCAAAGCAGCCCCCTCTCCACGTCCGACGGGCATAACGCGCGTGTGTGGGCCAAGCCCATACATTTATAACAACGCATGGGCTTGTCCTCTATTACCTGCACCTGGGCAGAACTCCACCCCACAAGAAGGCGGCCGGCCTCGACTAACACCTTGGCCGCGGCGAGGGGGAGGGTCATATGCAGCGCATATGCACCCCTCCCGTACAGACGCATTTCGCCAGCCCTGATTTCGGCTGGCTCGCATCCACTCTTCCTCGCCACGGTCGCAACAACTTCATTCAAAAATTGTGGGTTATAAGTCGTCCCTCCTCCCTTAACTGGGCGTCCAGTGCTCTTAGAGCAACCCGATCCACGAAGTGCCCCTCTTTGGGACGTCGTTATCTTTACGGCAACAACTGGGGTCTGGCCTGCGTTAAGCGGCTCGCCAGTCCGCTTCTTACCTCCCCCACTCACGCCCTCCCTATCAACATCACTTATCCTACTTAGCCTAACGTTTAAGATTTTTGGGTTAGAATCATTCATTTTTTGTCCCACGAGTATGGGGGAAAGAACGGTCCACCCAGGCAGTGCCCCCTGTACCTGGGTAAGCCCAGCGTAACCCGTCAGAGAGTCGGCCGGTTTTCTGACGGGGGTCAACCCATCAGCCATGCATCCTTTTGCGGTGCGCCGGCGCTTAGGATTGGGGTAATTTTTATAGAGGTTTTCTTCCTCGCGGTCCGGGTGGTTAAGCCAAGACCCTCGGTCCCATACGAAGCCGTGAGACATGACCACGACACTTCGATGGGATTACGAGAACGGCGGTTGTAAGTAAGGTAAAATACTTCACTTACTGTCTGACGGCAGTGCTAATGCACGTCAGGCCCACCTACGCCACGTCTGTTGGCTCCCTCTGATACTCAGAGGGATGCCAGACGAAGCCCCACTCGTCAGGTATCAGCCGCCGATCGTGAAGCGGTCGACGTTGCCCGGGACACACCACGTGGAGGTTCCTGACTCGTGCCCCGGCTTTAGGGCCCCTAAGGCAAGGTAGTGGCAGCATAGTTAGACCTAAAACAAAAAAAAAGGCGGTTAATAAACTGATATGAGGATATCTACTTTTGTTAAAAAAAAAAATTGTATCAAGTTTTGTTGGAAAAGTGTTTGGAGGTTTTTAATAAAAACGGTTTTTTCCTTTCTTTTTTTAAAACTGACTATAACTAGCTCTAAGGGTCCAAGAAAACTCGAGCCTCAGACGGCTTTTACAGCTTCACCCGGCTTGGGGCGAGCACTTAAGGCACTCAGCCGCGAAAGCGTGACATGCTTAAGGGTGCCAAAGTGACTGAACCTCGGTTTGGGCTGTTGCCGTAGTTGCAACAGCATCGCGATCTGACAGTGGCATGGCTATGTTACGATACTGTGCTTAAAATGATAAGTACAGTAAAATCCAAAATGAAACGGCGATCACCAAGAGATCGGCTATTCATAGGTGGTCACCGCTGTTATGCCAGCAAGCCTCTCGGCAACTGGATATACATTGCCTGATCCCGGAAAGCGATTTATCAAAAGAGAGTCACTGTGACGGATTTATCCCATTGTGCATGATGGTCGCGACCCAGTCTGATACTGATGCCTAATATATAGACCAGCTAACCCGGAACGCGATATACCTAAACGTTCCATTACAGCAGGGCAGGTATACCTTGTATATGGTGGTCGCGAATCAGTTGGAAGCAATTTTCGTGGCCTACCCAGCAATACACATACAGAATACATTATAATATAAATATTAATAATAAAATCAAAAATAAAATAAAATTGTCTATTTTAAAGTTGAAACTTTGATGCTTACAGACATACATTTAAGTTAAAGCGTAGGCACTTGATTCACAAAGAGCACACGCCCTTACACTTACGTAGATACATTAAATTTATCGCCGTATCTAAACAAATGACGTAGGTTTAAGTAATTAATAGTATCTTCATTCATCTTGTGTATTTTTAAAGTTCACAGATATACTATAGGCACTTTACTCCAGCATTATTTATATTGTTACACTCGTGTTAATTTTAACCGACAAACATCGCGCCATAACGGGTTCCTATGTATATCATAATTATTGTTCTAATTTTCCGCAAGTACAACTTTTTTTAATTTTCCATTATCTCCTAAAATATGTGTCCACATAAAATGCTAAAAAGGGCAAAGTTTAACTTCAGAAAATTATCTTTATGATGAAGTAAGTACCTTTTGTTCGTAAGGATTAAATGCCAATTCTAAAAATAATTCTCATATATCACTTTTTAATTTTCAAACAAATTTTTGTCACAAAATACCTTATTATGGCTTATGTACATGAGATAGGCATACACTATCGCGGACTTTTTTATACCTATACGGAAAACCAATATTTTTGTTAAATATTATTAACCATTACGCCAGCGCACGCGGATAAAGCAGTTCAGGAGCACTTCCCCTCCAACTTACTTAACAAAAATAACTATAAATATGTAAAGCTAGCTGAGAGTTGTAGGTAGCCCAATATTAGGACAGCTTATAATATTTCTTGTAAATCTGGCTATCATATACCAAAATAGTTTTGTAAATACGACTGGTAGTTGTAAAGATTAGTGTGTTTAAACAAACAAAGAACCAAAAACTCTTCGGTTTAATTATAATACTAAGTACTAACGTGTTTATTAGAAATATGTACACTCTATGAATGTCAGCGAACGGTAATTTTCGAATAATATTTATATATTAAAGGAATTTATATATGGTATAGATTGAAATATATATTTGCAGCGACTTCGACTTCGTACGCGTAAATTATCATTTAGGAAAATTAAAATTAATAACATAGAAAGTAGCTTTATATTAGTGAAAGAATTTCCAAAATCAGTAACGCCAGATATTACCACTTGCAAATAAACAAACTATACGTATAAGTTATTTTTGTTCTTCATAAGATTAGTGAGATATAATGAGATAAGTGACTATGTGGCCACAAATAGTAACACGCTAAGCCTAGTTGTAGAACTGGCTCTCAAAAGTAGTTATACCTATAGATGATCGGCAACAGATTTTCAACGTGAGGGTGGTAGCTAGCCAGGCGGACATTAGAAAATACACTACCACCATGTTATGGTTTCATCACGATGTTTTCCTTCACCGAAAGCTCAGGCTCATTGCAGGGATTCGAACTCACGTTAATCGAAACGGTGTCCGTACACGCTGTGCAATACTGAGCAATAATTCCTTTTTATACAGTTTACTAGTTGTGTCCGTGGCTCCGCACGCGTTAACTACATAATTATTGTTTATAAAGATATAGTGATATTTTTTTATTTATAGGGTCCAAGTATCTAAGGAGTAAAATTTTAAAAAAAAGATCAAAATCTATCCAGTAGTGTTTGCGTGATGCGCGCACAACGGTAATCTTTAATCTACACTAATATAATAAAGCGGAAAATATTTTTTTCGTTTATTTAAACACGCTAATCTCTGGAACTACCAGTCGGATTCGAAAAATTCTTCATGTATATGATACCCAGACTCTCGAGAAATAGTATAGGCTATTTAAGATTAGGCTGCAACTCTCAAATAGCCTTCAATATTGAGTTTTATTACGTAAGTCGTAAGTTGAGGCCCTTCAGAACTGCTTTATCCGCGTGCGCTGGCGTAATCGTTAATGATACGGAAATTCTAGTTTATGTTCAATAGAATATGCCTATCTCTTATACATAAGCCACAAGAAGGTATTTTGTGACAAAGATTTGTTGGAAATTAAAAAATGATTTATAAGAATTATATTTTTTGATTTGGCATATTAATCCTTACAATCAAAAGTTACTTCACGATAAAGACAATTTTATGACGTTACATTTTGGTTTTTAGAGTATGCTATTTGGACACATAGTTTAGGAGATAATGAAAAATTAAAATAATTTGTACTCGCGGGAAGAACAATTATGATAGACTAAATGGGTGCGATGGCGGCGCGGTGTTTGTCAGATAAAATTAACACGTGTGAAACCATGGGGCACAGCTAGTAATATATATACTATGATAAGATAATAGTATATACATTTGGAAAACGGAGAAGACCAAACGTTTTTAATAGATTCTTTTATTTGGATAAATTGATTTTTCACGTTTTAAAGTACTAACTTTAAATCGCTTTCACGCGGGTGTCCCTTCATCTTTTAGGAAGTTCAAATCGACTCGGTCTTAGTTTTCGAGTGAACGGCAACAATTTGAAAACAATACTATGTAAGTAATTTGACTTTATCGCTGAGCTGTTGTTTTACGACAGTACTAGGAAAGTTTTATTGCGTGGGTAATAAAGGGGACTAATGAGAGAAAACTTTCACGTAACTTGGCAAAACACGACATTAAATTAACCTAATAATGATACTTATACAAAAGTGCTTAGGATCGGGCATCCATTGTTAGAAGGATGCAAAACACATATTTATGTAAAACCGGTTTCATATTATTCCATTCCAATTATCCAATCCAGCGCTGTACGGGAATGGTGATTGTCTACATTATTCCAGTCATTTTAGAAGCCGTTGAAGTGTCAACACTACTGTAGCAACGATTTTAAGAAGATGCCAGTTAAAAAATGTTTTAAACATGCTTAACTTTTAGTGTTACAAGAAGTTATTGATGATGTTGATATGAAACTTAAGAAAAAAGAAACTGACTTATAATATTGTGAAGTTATGTCCATTAAACATGAATGTTGTCTGTATAAAATAACAAACTGTGAAACTTGGTCTTCTGTTAACTTTTTCACCATTGTTGCGATAAAAAAGAACTTATCCGCAAGAAACAACAAAACTGTAGATACGACGTATGTGTCAGCACTGGGATGGCACTGGATTGTCCGTTTACACTTTTCCAGTTGTAGTTGTTTCAGCTGTAGTTCTCGTTAACCGTTAATCCAGTTACTGGACTGGATCTTTTCCAGCGCTGGATTTTTTCACTGTATTGGAATAATGTAATAAGGACATTATATCTATACTAGGTTGGGTATCCACTAGAGCTGTGCGAGGTAGCTAGGTGGTTCGAGGATGTGTAGCACTGTGAAACAGTGTAAAGATGTCCATTAACGCTGTGCGAGACGCTCACGCGCTATGAAGTTATGAACCGGTGTGTAGCTGAGAGTTACGAAGGTACGTAGCAGAATTTTTTCAACTACATCTAATTCAAAATAATTTGGATTTTTATAGCCTATTTATTAATTAACTTCGCTCTAGAACTCTACTTCTCCACGCTGTAACCATGAAACTTAAGCATTCTGGCTGTAAGCAGCTACAAGAAGTGAGAACAACGATTGCCTACACTAGGGCGCTGCCGGCGATGCAACTAATTTAAGAGTTGCTCTAATAAACTTGATACGGTTGATTCCGTGGGACATAGCTATTGCCAATATAAATTGAAATGTCACCGACTTCACTACTTAAATGAAGTTATGTAATAATATTTTTTTATTTGCAACACACCGATCCTAAATCGCATCTCTCAGTTATTAAAGTGTTATATGATTAGCTAACTAAAATATCAAAGACATTACTTTTGGGATGAATATAATAATATTTCGTAAGAAATCAACCCAACAGAATATCATCTACATAATAAAAATAATCTAAATCCCTTCAAACTCTTAATCTCTATAACACTACACTCGTTTAAGAAATTTTTTGATAATAACATTAGGTATGCAATTCATTTGGAGACTGCGATACTTCATGCTGTATTGCAAGATATTAATTTGCGTCTTAATTTTCACGAATACCTAAAGCATATCTTACAAGAGCACAGCATTAATAAAATACCCATCTAAATAACTCGCCGTTCTATCCAAAACATGCCTGACCTGAACTGTATGAAGGTCTAATAAATAAAATCCATTCTTGTGACACCTTCCTACGTATTGTGAATGTTAAGGACGTTCGGATTATATTCCCATATATTCTGTTGAAATTTACAGGAAATTAATATGAACGACGGCAGTTCTCGAAAGTCCTTGCGCGGTGTCACGCCCTTGGGATGTAGGTCGGAGTAATTATATCTTTGTTTACACAATAGAAGGGGCTTTTATTACTGCTGTCAAACATTTATGATAAATTCCATTGGGATGCCACGGGAAAAGGTGTTCAACCAGAAACACGAAAAGAAATGTTCAAATCAGTCACGAGAACAACAACAACATGAGAACAGAAGTGAAAACTTAAAACTATAAACGTTTTTCCCTAAACTTGACATGATAGGTTGACATGATAAAATAATAATAAGAAGTAACCATTTTATTATTAATATTAATAATAGAATTAAGAAAATACAAATATAATTTATAATTAATTAATTTATTTATAAATTTATAATTATGTAACATAACAAAATATTTTTTGATAATCATTAACACGTTACCATTACAATTTATAATTTACTCCCTATCCAAACCTTCCTATAGAAGTTTTCAATTAAAAAAAAAAAAAGATTTAAATTTTCAAATATCCGATTGGATGACGACCACCGTACACCAAGCGTAACACCCGCCATAGTGGTTCTGGATGAGACGGTTTATATCCAGTAATCAACGCGCCCGTCTTGCACTTGTGATTTTTTTTATACAACTAAGGTAGGAACAAAGTTTGCGGCCCGCCTAAATGTAAGCTGCTACAGTAGCCTATTGAAGTTTGTATTATTAATCATTATCATTAGTTATTGTTGCCATAGGTATCATTAGCGCGTTGCCGACTTCGAACTCAGGGGAGTCAAGGTCTTCTGAAAACCTTACTTACTGCAGGAACACAACAGAAGGCTTCAATCTTTTGTAGGGTGGAGGTATTCCACCTGTCGATTTGCCCCAAACGGAATAAATCTCCAAAGAAATTTATTTGTAACCTACCTCTCTTTAATGATAAGTGACTTTTTTTGGTTTGTCGTGTTCCGGGATTATCCAGTGCACATCCAAGCTGCAAAGACTCTTGCAGGCCGGCAGGACCATTGTTTTTGGATTGTATTGTACTTCACATCAGGTAAGATGACGTAATTTTTCCGTGCTACTATAAAAATAAACTCTCATTCATATAATCAAAGAAAACATATGAATTGATTTAGTATTTATTTACATATCCTTTATTGTTATGCAGAGTTAAAAGTTATTAAATTTTGATTTAGTTTGGAATATTAAAATACTATTTGAATTAATGGAAAATAAAACACGTTTTGGAGGAGCCGCTTCAAGAAGTTCTTTGAATTTCTGTGAAAAGTTTAATACAAGCATTTTTTTGTATTTTGTGAATGCTTATTTATTCGGAGCAACGTATCAGAAATTAATTCTACGAGACACATACAGGGTTTACTAAGTTGGTGATACACAATATAACCGGGAGTCCTAATGGAGATTCATTGTTAAAACACGAAAGCTTTTGTTGCCTCTGTGGGCGATCGCTTATCAATACCCTATGTTAAAACATTCTCTTCGCTTCGTGATCATGGAGAGAGAAGTGACCTCTATAATAAATTGCTTTTATTCTATTGCGATAATTTTACACAAGTGATTTAATACTACAAGGTTTAAATGTATAAAAAACTGTAGCCTGACCACGGAAATAATATTAATATGTGAAATTATGAAAGTGTATCTAAAAGAAATAGAATACAAAACAGATTCTGTTCTTTTTACACGATAGATAATCAGAACTGCCGATAGATAGCGCTAGTAGTATTCATAAAAGTTTAAATATCTGGTATAAAACTATTTTTCTATCGATTAGTATACTTTATTGATATTAAATATTGTGTACTATATTTATATTCTTGAATTCAAATTTTCTTCTCTTTTATTTGAGATCCCACTAGATTTACACGATTAGCGAAAAAGAACATCCGTCATATTGATTTTGTTTGTACAAAATGTAGCCTTATGATAACCTATATTTGATAATAATAACAATTTGATTAACACCTCATTCATCAAAATCAGATGAGTATTTTAGGCGGTACGGTGAAACATACGTAAATACAAACCCTTCTTTTGGCTTTGCAGTATTCAAGTAAAAAGAGTATGTGACTATATACACTTCTAAAGTGTCCGCTTGTTATATCTAAGCAAGGAGTTTTTCTATCGTAAAAAGGTCTAATATAATATACAGGTTGTGAGTGAACAAACTCTGGAACTATGGGAGAATAGGAAATATGTTCTAAAGAAACATGACATCGATTTTAAAGATAAGAAAAATGCATTATCACACTTACACATATACATGTATATCACAGACTGCGTTATTAGGTCGAAACTTGGAACAATTAAAAAAGTAACGAGCATTCTAAATCTACCTTAAATATTAAGGTATAATACAAGGTGTCCAGAAAGGGTATCGGGTATTTGTAAGTTCAATGAAACAAAAATTATTTATATGCAATAAAAGAGTTTATTGTTTATTATTAGCATATGAATTGGAGAATTATTTGGAAAAGATGATGTTATCCAAATGATGACCGTTACGTTGCTGGCACTCTTCTAAACGGAAACGAAGATTGGCGATAACACGTTGACACATAGCTATCGATATTGCTGCCATTTTTCTGACCTGATGTTTTGCTTTAACTGGGTTAGATTCGTCGGATTGTTTTGATAAACCTTACTTTTAAGGTATCCCCATGCAAAATAGTCAAGCGGGCTAAGGTCGGGGCTTCTGG
Source organism: Saturnia japonica (assembly GCA_033032175.1). NCBI lineage: Eukaryota > Metazoa > Arthropoda > Insecta > Lepidoptera > Saturniidae > Saturnia > Saturnia japonica. The sequence goes on from CM065317.1 coordinate 6,568,900, forward strand.
GAGGCCAGTTGATGTTACCCCTTCGCGAAATGACTTTATTAGGGAATAATTCGTTAACAACTTCCATTGAGTCATTTGAGGTATGGCAAGTGGCCCCTTCTTGCTGGAACCACGTTCTTGAGTTAAAACCTGCAAACTCCTGCAACTCTGGGACCAAAAAATTGCTCGGCCTCGTTGATCTTCATGAAAATAAGGACCAATTATGCCTTTAGCAGACATAGCGGCCCAAACAACGACCTTTGGGCTATGCAGGGGTCGTTCATGCTTTCGTCTCGGATTCTCCACTGCCCAGTACCGACAATTCTGCTTATTAACATGACCATTCAGGTGAAAATTTGCTTCGTCACTGAACAGTATGTTGTTAAAGTTGTTAAATCGCTGCAGCATTTCGTTCGCAAAATTCAGTCGATTAGCATAGTCCGTATCCTTCAATTCTTTAAAATCGAATGTAAAGACGATTTTTTGATGTTCAACGCTTGGTTTCGCTTTCGGATGGATAAAGACGGATTTTGACGAACTGACGCTTCAACTTCTTCAATTGTTTCTTCATCGCGAACTGAACAAGGACGACCAGAGTTTTGAATTTTAACTGTCGCACCTGTATTCTCGAACATCCTGATCCATTTCCTAATGCTATCGTCACTTGGCGCGTGGCGTGTACGATATTCCGCACGATAGAGACGTTGAGCAGTCACTATTGAATCACTATTACGATAATACGCTCGTACGAAAAATGCGCGATGCGTCCCCGAGTACTGTTCTATCGTGACTAAAACTCCACAAAATGGCGGACGCCACGAACCCCTCCCCGCACTCTTTAGACGCCCCGTTTCGAATATGGCGCGAAAACAAATACCCAATACCCTTTCCGGACACCTTGTACATGTGACGATCCTGCAAAGTAAAACGCCGCCATCAATACTTTTTGATTGCTTTTATCCGGATAGTATATCAAATCAAAATCCTTAGCAATGGACGGTCCTTTATCATTCGAATAGCGTAGATTACAGCGTCAAATTGGATATAAAGTTTCATTTATCAATAAAAGTTTTCTAACTATTGGACGTTGATGAATATCGCGGATGGGGATATGAGGATATATTTATGAAAGATTAAATTAGTTTAAAGTTTTTCTTTATAGCTAGTTGCTTAGGTGGAATAGATCCTCGGTCGTATTGTTAAGTTGTTCTATTTGTAAGCGGTTTTACTATATGAACTGTAATAAATATATTTTTTTAGCAATATTGGCTCAGTGGTGGTGAGTACAAGCAAAGCATCGATCAATATGAGTTGAAATCCGAGCCATTATTGCTTCAACCTAAACCATTGCAACATGATCCACAATAGATATTATTTACTTTTATTTAACGTTGATAATATACACCTTTTTGAGATCATACTTAATCAATTGTGTTGTGTATTAAAAATAACTATATAGTTATACTTTTTGGCGTAACAAAACCAAAATGACTGTAAAAAAACTCTCTAATGATGAATCCAGTTTCGGTTCGAATTTACAACAAAACGAAAACAAAATTTACCACAGAGTACATTTGTACATGGAAAAAATCTAACTGTCAGTGTCAGACTCTACACTCGAGCCGCGACAATTTATCTTCTTGATAAGAGAATTGTCATATAATATTAAATATTTCGGTTCGAATTCAATTCACACAAATAGTATATTATGTGGTTTTAGGTATTTTTATTTTTCTTAGATCTCAATAACATAGTTTATATGGTATATCATTTTAAATATATAGACCTAAAAGAATGAAACCACGAATTTTTTGTTCAAATATTTTTTTTACTATTTATATTAATTACATTTTCTTTATTGTAAATATAGATTCTTACTAAAATTTGTATATAATATATATATATACAATACCCTTATATAATACACCTTCAAATAAATACTAGTACAATGTTCATCTCGTTATTCAATTGTATTTTCAAAACAACTGTAATTTTATTTAATGATGCTAAAAACAATATTTTCTCTTAAGCTTTTATTTTGAAAATGATGTTTGAATTATTTCACCAAAAGTAAAGAAAAGACTGAAATATCAAATTAAAAAAAACTAAGCGACTTTGGTAAAGATATACTAATTAATAAGCTGTGTAGTATTTCTGTAAAAATCGTAAACTACAGGGTAACTGAGAACCTTTTCTTTATGTAAAGTGCGGTAAAAATTACATTTAAAAATTAAACATCTTACATTAGTAATACTTATATTACCGATTGCAAGATTAAAAATTAATTAATTTAAAATTTAATAAACCCCCCACACAAGTAATCTATTTATTGAGACCATTCCAATAAGCCCAATTACGAAATCTCTGCTGTAAGCTGGTGAGGAGTTAGGTATCCTACATGTTCCAGGTGACGCTGCAGCATTAGGTCAAGGTTTTTCTAATATCATTGAAATAACAGAATACTAATTCTCGACACCATCAGACCTGTGAAAGATCTATTTATCAACTAGACTATTTATCAACAAACTTCAAACGGTTGAACAAATTTTCTTGAATAATAGCTAAGAACACTCTCGCTTAAATCACCTTTCAAACAAAAAAACTAGACCAAAATCGGTTCTGCCCTTTGTGAACTACGATGCCACAGACAGACAAACAAGATACACACGTTAAATTTATAACAACCCTCTTTTTCCGTCGGGAGTTAAAAATACGTTCTTTTATTGTAATTTTGAATCATTAATTCTTGGGTTTATACATGATTAAAGTGCAGTTTAAAAGGAATCGCTGATTTGTAATATAATAAAGTGAATGAATCGCACGATAGAAATTTACTTATAAAATAAAACCCTTCAGAACTAAAGTGTCAGTTTACTCGCCAACCAGATGGTTCGGGGCCGTAACATCTTTGTGATTACCAAACGTTGGGTTATAAAATACATGACACATCATAACTCACTCGATTATTGTATAATATTCTACGATAATGAAATAAAATAAATAGTATTTGAAATTATAAGGCATTAGTATCCAAACTATGATTTTTTTGAATTCTTATGAAGTTCTAAAAAAATACTTTCGCATTGCGCAACAACTACAAGAAAGATTAGAACAGAATTCTTTACTTTTTTCATTTACTTAAAGGTTCCATATATTTTAGTCTTTGTTTCAGTCACTTTTTTATAGCAGTGATTCTTTATTCGTCGAAAAGGTAATGGAAAGAATGATTATACGTTTGTGGTTCTTTCCCGTAGACATGCTCAGAAAATTTAAAAAAAAGTTGAGATGTGTCGTGGGACACCCGGTAGGAACGATGTTCCTTTCGCTATATGTTATGTGATGACCAGACTTGTACACACTGTTATATGTATAGTATGAGAAGTCGATGGTTAAGTCCAGCTGATTCGGGATTATGTATGTTTTAAATTTTTGTCTATAAAGTTCGAGTCAAAACATCGAGCACTCTTCTTTATAAATGCACAGTGTCGTTTTCCTACTGCAAGTTAGATGGCCGAAGTAACCTCTCCGTAGATGCTTTTGCACATGGGTCAAACGTCTTTATGGCAACACGGGCTTGACTCGTAGCCATGTCATCCTCTCCTCCTTCCCAGTAGGACCCACAGGAATAACAAGTCCTGTTAGTACCTAAGTACAGGTTTAATTAGTTTTCCTTCTCTCGAGAGATTACGTAGTAATTATAGCTCATATCCCCTTTGTCTGGTTTTATCCCACGTGCTGATATAGGAGCAAGGGAGTAACCACTGCATGTTCTTGCAGCTTCTTAAAGCCACTGATGAGAGTTTGTGGAAGATAACTATTTTAGAGATAGCCTGCTTTATTCGTGAAGGTTTTTTTTTTCTTTTATTGGTGGGGTAATAAACCCCCACCCCCCTAAAAGCCTCTAACACAAATTAGAGAACGATAGTGCTATATAATAATAATTTCTTATAACTAGTTACAAAATTCTTACAATAATTCCAATAATACAATAATGTCAAATATATGAAGGTGAAGGTTCGTGAAGGTTGTCGGCTAGCACGACACGACGCTGTTTTTCCACTACGACCAAAAGATAAGGCAAAGGGAGAAAGAGATAGATAAGGCAAATGGGGAAAGAGATAAGGATATTAGTGTTGCGGAAGATAAAGGAATGTGATACTAATAGCTAGAGTAGTCTGGGTTCGCGTACCCGTAGTGATTCTAATTAGTTTTCGAACAGCTACCTGGTAAAAAACCCTCTGAATGTTGTAGAAATCAGCTCATATCACAGCTGAGCCAATACTACGACAGTTTGGAAAATCATATATAACTATGTGTTTTTTTAGTGTCGGTCTGGTCGTTCACTTATTTCAATTTAGTTCCCACCCCGCGATAAATATGTTCATTACAATATTGCATTTAAGAAACTATTTCTTGAAATAAATTTCTACTTCAAACTTTAGCTAGTAGTCTAAAGGTTTTGTTTGTCGATAAAAGAAAAACAATTTCATAATCACAATGAACTCTCATTGTATTTGCGTCAGCGTTTCAAATAAATATAGAACTAAAAACCAATTAAAACTCGAGGAAAAGTTTTCAAAATATAATAGGTAAGGTGCATTCGGCTAATTCCGAAATTCGGGATATTCCGATAATTACTAATTTCTACTAAACGCAGCAATACTTTATGCTCTTCCAACATTTACCGGGTACCCTTCTTAATACGCTATCCTGCTTTAGTTGACTCAGGTTGTCCCGAGCGAGCAATCGTACATAACGCAAGATTTTTATGAAACAGTGATTTTTCCCGCGTTTTTTGGGTTATCAGAATTACCCGAACATCCATATTTAAGAACTTTGGTAAGTTATATATCTGATAATTTTTTAATCCAATAGATTATCGTTTTAGTGCACTACTGACTAGGTATAGAACACTCTAACTCATCATTTTCTCCTTTTTTCAGAATTACCCGACCCGGGGAATTCCGAAACATAAACAATTCGGATTTATCCGATCTTAATTTTCTATAGAAATAATCAGTGGTTCTCAATGTTTCATTTCTTATTTATGGGAATGGTTGAATTTGTGTTCCAATTAGTATAGTATCTCAATATACACTAAACTATTTCAAATTTACGTTTCAGTTTCTTAGGCACACTATAAAAAGTGCTGACAACATACATAACTAATCGGAACTCTTTCTGCCTATATAGTCTTCTTAAACAAAAAACATTTATGCCGGAATTTTTGTTCTAAGCCAGCAACACAAAATTAGGTACTTTTAAATACTCCTAACAGTTATATATGTATACATATTAATTATATAATGCTAATAAAAAAAATGGTTTTAGAAACATGCCAAATAAATATACTAAAAAGAAAATACCCAAATATACACAAAAAGATATAATAGATGCTGTTAAAGAAATTAAAAACGATAGATTGTCCATTTATGCTGCAGCAAAAAAGTACGGAATACCTTCAACAACTCTTTATGACAGGGTCAAGGAAACATATAGAACAAATGTTGAAGTAGAAAATAGATTGGCCGACGCTATCAAAGCTATGGAAAAATGGGGATTTGGTCTTTCAAGAGAAGAAGTGTTAAATCTAGTCGCGCAGTTTGTAAAAGTCAATAACATAAATACACTATTTACGAATAATAAACCGGGAAAAGACTGGTTTATAAATTTTCGTAAAAGGCACAGACTTTCTATTAAGAAACCTCAGCCGGTTGAGTATGTACGGAAAAAAATGACCGATCCTTTTGTAATTTCTGAATATTTCCAACTACTAGAAGATACATTGACTGATTTGAATTTATTTAAAAAGCCACATTTAATTTGGAATATGGATGAAACATCTTTGTCTCTTGACCCAACAAAGACAAAAGTTGTTGGCGCTGTTAATAAATCATGTTCCAGGACAACATGTAAAAAAAAACAAGATGTAAAATATCACTGTACTGACTGTAAATTTTATTGCCTCATTTTATATAAAACTGTATTATTTGTCGATTATAGTTTTATTGCAAATGTCTTTTGTTGTTTGTACAATTACTTACCTACTAAAAGTTTGAGAAACATAGATTATTTGTCGGTAATTCCGTAATAAAATATCAATTTTATATGCTTTGGCTACTTAGAGGTCAGTATCGAGAAACATATTTTGCGAGGGTATATCTGAACGGAAACGAAATATGTACCCAATGCCGTAACTAAATAAAACTCACTTTTTAATGTCATGCGGAATTGCCCGAACATACTCCGGAATTGTACTGACACGGAGAAAAAATAATCCAAATTTTAAATATTTTTATTAACTAAGTCTTATGATATTTATTTAATTTTTTTAAATAAAACCGTAGACTATACATTGAAGTAGACAAAATAATCTAAGTGATAAAGTTAACTCCACCTACTCTGGAATAAATAATAAAAAAAGAAATATCACTATAACTCTTCAAAAATCCTTTCGTAATTACCCGAATGCACCTTATACTATTTATAACTTCAGGTATGAAAGATTTCGATTTTTTAGGGTTCCTTACCTAATATGAAAAAAAGGATCTCTTTTAGAAACACTTTGTTGTCTGTCTGTAACTCCGTGTATCAAAGCCAAGGCCCTTGTTCTCCAATGCAAGTTGAGGTAGAAAGTGTTAATGTTAGTGTTAAAGTTTTAATGAATTTTGTGCACAGGAAGTATATTCTATAATTGATAGCCTATAAGAATCATCAATAACAGTTTTAGTATTCGCAAAAAATGTGTACTTATATAATTGATTAACCGTAAACAGTATATACATATTACAAAAAACCTAACCGGGGTTTTGCCCACTTTTCTCAATAACTGGCATGTTTTCCGCACCAGTAATAGATCCTTTAAAGAGTTTAAATTGAAGAAAGATTATGAAAAATCGTTGTATAGATAAGATATTTTTTTTATATTTTATCAAACATCAATGTACTTATAGGAAATGTAACATTTTTACATATCACGTCACTTTAATATTTGAAACGGGTTGCTAAGTAATACGTCTTGGGAGTAAGAAGTTGACATCTACCTTATACCGACCTTCCATTAGGTGAGTAAACACTACCTACTTACTTTTTCAGAGCAAACCGTTTCCCTTTTAGAGTGTAGTTGTGCGAGTGATAACTACCACATCGGTTCAACAAAAAATCTATAGTAAATATTAGAGTTGGTCTAAACGGACAAATAAGAGTTTTAGAATAAACGAGGAAATAAAAGGTAACTATGCTTAATATTACAATTTGAACGCGCTAATCTCTGGAACTACCAGTTACATTTGAAAAAAAAATTGTACATATCCTAGCCAATTTAATGAGGAAGGTTATATAAGTTCATGCTACGTTCTTAAGGAGCAAGCAGTAATAATAAGCAGTCTAGCAAGCTGTAGGCAAGTACGGGAAGTGGGGAAGTGAGAAGAACGATAAGCTACACGGGTGCTTTGGCGGAAGCACGGTGGAGAGTTGATCGAATAAATTTGACACGGGGGAAAACGGTACACAGCAAGAATTATATATAAGTAAAACATGTTTAGAAATGTCTATTTGTCAAAATATCGTCTGTATACCTTTATCGTGTCTTAAGGTGGGTTCGCGCAGTCCATGGTATTCCAGATTCTCACTCACAGACGACGAGCACGGCCAGACACGTAACGGACATAGGGCTAGGGACTTGTCTGCGCTTCCATAGACGACATTCTTCCTATGATGCGTCAGTGCGGGCTGGTCCGCGTCCGTCCGCAATATCAGAGATCGTGGAAGGCCTCTTTTAAAGGTTACACCTAAATTACTGTTTATCGTAAGTAAAAGGTATTGTGAAAAAGAATACTTCATATCGAACGGCTGTTTACTGAATTTTAATTAGCTCGTTATTTTCTTACGCAAGATTTGGTAGATTCAAAATTGTTTTTCAATCAAAATTTACTGCAGGACAATATTAACAGGTTTGTTTACATAACTGTTAAAAACAGTAATTAGTACCGATTTGTCGGATAATAAGTTCAAGAATCATGTTGAGCAAGTTTTATTGTCCAAAGGATATTTTTATTATAGGGTCGACGTGAATGACGGTGATGTCTGAAAGTTATTCTCTATCCGTATATCCATTAAAAATAATAATAATTTTAAACAATAAAAATACTCAAAAATAAATTTATTAAACGCGGTCGAGTTTCTTATCGGTTCTTCTCGATGTATTCCTAAACGGTATTATATTGTTTTCATTCATATGTGCCTTCGTAGGGCCTAAATTGAACAAAATATTTTTAATTTTGAGTTATGAAAACACGCTGATGTTCTGGTAATAAAAAGTTAAGCTTTGCATTTTTTATATGAAAAGTTTCTGCTGAGTAACAAATGAGATAATGTCGATAATAAGGCAGTAAGTTTCTAAGGTCCGACCGAGTCGTGACCACCATGTTTATGGCAAAACTCCATCATAATGATTCGCTTATGCGCGTCGTGTTTCTGTATCCAGAGTCTATAATATTTGATTACTATTTGATTATTAAGATTGTACTGTGTTTACGATCAGGCACGGTTCCGTTGAGGAAAAAAGGATCACAGAATTAGAAAATGTTTAGAAAAGAAAAACGATATAGAAATGCTGTTTTTTGCCTTTTATTTAATTATCATTAATTGTGAGCTTTATCGCCCTCTATTACCTACTCTACAATATCATATAATAAGAGAGGTAAAGAATGAAAATTTTCTACCTTTAAACATTTTCACTTTATTATATAATTAACACCTTGAAAATTAAGTAACTTAGGCAGCTAAGACTTTATTAAATAGGTAGGCATTACGCTCTTAAGAATTTTCTCTTTTAACTTTTTTAAACATTTACAGGCTATACAAGAGTAGCACATAACTGAACTAATAGTTCTCAAAGTTATTTTAAAATACTTTTCCACTTTTATCACAATTGTATTAGTACCCGCGGCTCCTTACGCATTTATTCCGCAGTAATTATATACGTCCCGTAAGCTTTTTTAACTTAAGTTTAAATACTGTGGAATTAATTACGTTGTTGATTTGATCGATATTTTATACAGAAATATTAAGCAGGTAGTTTATAGCTTCAAACTTTACGTAATTACTGCAAATAATAATAAATCACCCGGCCGGCAGAGTATCGGCACCACAAAACACTAGGAGCAGAATGCCCTGCACCACTCAGCTCTTCAGCTCCTTGAGAATAAATATAAATTTAATTTGTTGTTCTCTTTTCTACAAAATTCCAAATTATTATTCAAAAAGTTTATAATCTATCTATTTAGGAATGGCATATACTTTCCGTGTACAAAATTTCATTAAAATTTGAGTTAAGTCTAGTCATTTTACAGACAGACAGACAATTTCAAAATTCAAAATCCGATCAGTGGCCTATAAAATTGCTATCTAGCACAATATTTGGCAAAAATACATGTACAAATCGAACTGCAGATTTATTTACATAGATTAATTAAAAAGGCACAGAATATTCATAGGTGCAAAATCGTTGGAGAGTGAACGTGTCAGTACAGCGTTATAATTATATCCATAATATTAGTATAGTATTCGATATTGTGTTACACGATGTCTCCAGTAAGTTGTGTTAAAAATACTCTTCAGCTCCGTGTGAATATAAGCGAAGCTGAAGAATAACATTGGTTGATCGATAACTGTTGCTCCATAGATACCCAACCGGCTGTGAGCAATACTGATGCACTTTCTATTCTTGCAAAATTGCAAGTCACCAAGATACAAAAGCATTTCAAAATAATATAGAACTTAAGTTGGAAAATTCTTACATTAAAACCGTAGCACGTCTACGTCTTCAAGAGTTTGAAAATAAATATTATATATAACTTAATAATCAGTGTAAGTACGCAATCTTCCTGAACATAGAAATGAAACTTTAATCAATATTGTCGAGATTATGTCAGATTTATTAAAACTACCCATCCACTCGAATGAAATTATTATCTTCGCACGCCGTGGTCCTCACGCGCATTATAATGCGAACAATAAGACACAGCGACCGAAGAATGTTAATGGAGACAGCGTTAACGCCGCGCCGAAACAATTGCGAGGCGGTATTAAAACAGAGTTCTTAAAACTCTCGGACAATTAAAACATGTTTTTATTAATGTACATATTACGAAAAGAAGTTTTATTTCGTTAAACTCAGGAAAGATGAACTGATAAGAAATATAAATACACTTGGATCAAGATGGGTGCCATTATGGTTTGTAAAGGGGGCTCTTCGCAGGGCTGGCCGGCTCGTCCATAGCGCGAATGAAGCGGCCGCTCCAGGCGCTAAAGTTCAGGGGGCGGGTATTTAAAGGGATGTACCCAATGTTTCAATTTTCTATAGGATCTATTTTACGTCCGTGCTGTATAAAGGTCGGCAGTCGACTGACAACCCGCTGCAGAATATTGAATGTGGATGCTACGTTCGGTTAACGGATTTAACGCGACGTAAGTTCTGCGATGGAATTTTCGTCTAATACGGTGTAGGGCCTCTGCTGTATAACAAAACTTTATGTAAAGTTAATGAAACTTACGGCTTTACTCATACAAATCTGTCAAAATTTAAAAACCAATTAAAGTATTTCCCTCTTTGTCTTCAGTGTCAGAAGAAAGTATTGCTTTTAATCAACGTTTATGAGTAAGGCCTCATATAAGCAAATCTCTAATAAGTAAAACATTCATGTAGGTAATTAATTCTGACATTTAGTCGGTGTCCTCCTTTGTAATGTAAAAATCCAATATTTTTTGGGGACTTGCTTACTAAAAAGGAAAAATCGGGTAACAATGACACCATTTCTCTTCCACACCGATACCAATCAGGATATTGAAGTTGAACCTTACATTCTTATTTCAGATAAAAAAACAGGTTTGTTGACTCTCATAATTTTTCTAAATGGTTCAACCCCATTATTTATACAAACAAAAATATTTTTGCTTACATTTAAAACTATAATGTCTTTCTTAGTGGTAGCCTGTTGGCGTGGGGTACCACGATGATCGATGTGGTTTAGAATCCTACATTGTGCCAGAGCATTTGACGAAGGAAAATATCGCGATGAAACAATAGCAGGCTATTTTCCATCCAGCAGCTGCACTTGAGAGCCAGTCTTCTCTAATATTAACGTATCAACATCTTGGATAAAAGCTAAAATAGAAGTAAAAAAATTCTCTTAGAGTTAACTTATTAAGTTTTTTACAAAAAAATACTTTACGTCATGAATTGATTTATAACAATAAAGAAGATTTAAACCTTATTAGTAACGAATATTATAGATCACGTTACTATATAGTTTCTTTAGATATATGTGATGATCAAACTTATTTTTAGTAACAATTGTTAATGTACTCATTAAGTTAATGTTTTTATAATAATAATTAATAACCAAATGTTTATTTTCATAACTTATTCAATAAAAACTAAAAAATAAAATAAGTTTAATTAAAAAAATCCAATTCAGCGGGCCTCAAACTATCGACCACTCTTACTGTAACATACAACAGTACATACAAATCTAGTCATAACACAGCTATTCCGAAACGGTCATAACCTTGAAATTTCTATATATCTATGTGTTTGTTTCTTAATGTCGGTCGGATCGGATACTTTTTCCAGATTAGCTCCTATATCGTGATAAGGAACTTCTTTCCAAAAGAAAAATAAAAAGAACGTTTTACATATACATACACACGTAAAAGGTTAGGATATTGAATAACATCAGTGATTTATATAATACCAGGCAGTAAACCTTACTGAACAGAACAGGAGAAAATAATGAAATAATCTATTAGCGTCATGCCGCTTACGCCCGATGGAATTATAATCACCAAACACTCATCAGAAAGAAAAAAAGTGATTCTTCCACCCGTCGAGTTTCACGATCAACTAGTTCTATCCATCCATCCATTAAGGTCACATAAGTCCACATAGTAACTGTTGTCTTAGGAATTATGGAATACCATAGCAACGTTAAAGTGTTGTCATCTTGTTGAAATGGTATGACAAAAAATATTGGGTATTTTTAGTGCAAAGAAATCACAATTTCCATACTATGGTCAAGCGAGGTTTCGATCGAGAACACACAAAGTACTCAAAAATGAGGCTGACATCTTATAACGAAATGTGTCTGGAGTAGAAAAACATTTATTCGTTACATAAAAAATTGAATTTAAAGAAGGTGTACAAACAAGTTTTGGACTGATTTGACAGGTTTTGAGAGCCGAGTAATTTGTCTTCTTACCCTGTACCAGGAAATAGTAAATATATCAAATACTATTGTAAATATAAGCAAAGTACCGTCTTTTTCTTACCCCTTATCCTACTTACGTAAGGTCGGTACAACATGTTTTCTTCTTTCACTCTACTCTATCAAATATCATCTCAGTATTCACACCTTTTATACACATATTATTCTTCACACAATCCTTGCATACCTGCTTCGGTCTTCCTCTACTCCTATATCCATCCACATTCATACTTATCAGTTTTCTAGTTACTTTCATCCCTCCTCATGACATGCCTATTAACTTATAACCCCTCAACTTCTCTGTGACTGGTGCTATATTAAGACTTCCTCAGAAAAACTTATTCCTGATGTTATCCATTCTAGTGTTCAATTAAGTAGTAAATTAATAGTAGTGAAGCTATGTTCAATTAGAGACTGTTTGCTTTACGAAGCAAGAAGGAAAATTATCGGCTGGCTAAGTACCCTGACATATAACACAACTGAGGATGTACTTACAATTCAAAAATAATTTTACATTTTACTTCTTCTCTGATTACTAAAACTATAAGTAATTTTCCATGATGGTTTTGGCTGTTGCATTTATATTGTGTGTTATTTTATTTATGATAATATGTAGGTTGTATGTAATTATGTTTATGTAATATAAAATATGTGTCTGTATTGCATACTATATATTAGTATGGTATGTAGTATAATGAATAAGTAATGTGTAATGTAATGATTTGAGATGTTATTATGAGTAAGTATAATATGGTAACTCGTATGTAAGGTTCCCAAGACACAGGCATGCCTAGTTTGGGGCCATTGTTAAAATTTAAGTTGTAATAAAAATGATTTATTTTGATTTAAAAATGATTTATTTAGTTACACCATACATCCATCTTAACATTTTTATCTCTGCCACATGAAATCTTTTTTCATCCAGTGCTTTCGTTGCCCAGCAGATAGATTCATATGTCAAGACCTGTCTTGACCTGTCATATAATGGTTTTACACACTTTTCCCTTTAGCTTCAGGGGCATTCGAGGATCACATGTTAAGTTATCCCCAACGAGACATGTCGCGATTTCCACTACTCCGCATTTATCCTATTCTTCACATTCTGGTCAATGCCACCGTTGTTTTGGATTAATAACCGAACTACCAAAAAATTAAGCAGATTGGGAGGGATACACCGTTTAAGGCTATCCAGCCTAGTTAGAACTTAGTAGCATTTTCTTCAACAAGAATAATGTCATTTGCGAACAGCATACACCAGATGCCTCCTCCTGTATGTCTGCCGTTAGTGGATCCATAAGAACCAGAAACAAATAAGGGCTTAAAGCTCATCCTTGGTGCAGGCCTACAGCTACATTGAACTCACCGGTAACTCCAACCTCGGACCTGTGACGTGTATACTGGCTCGACTGTACATAGATCGGAGAAGTTGCAGGTACTTTTCAGGCACTCTTTTCTCTTTCAAAACCCCTCGGAGTAATCGAACGTAAGCAACATACATATTTCAACACACACGAAGAATTGTAATGATTTAATTTTTGACTATAACATTTCTTTTTCGATCTCACTGAAGTGTTAGTAGGTATAAGAGCCATTGAAGCCTCAGAAGACTTTGACAGTCACCGGGCTTGACCATTACTTTTAATATTATCCTAACTCCCGTCATTTGATCACACGAAAACGCTTATGCTGTTTCCCAGAAATTTAAGAGTGGGATGACTTTTTTTGTAACTTTATGATTACCGCTTAGCCCTTATGGATAAGCTTAATGATATGCAGCCTATATGCTTCTTCGAGTTCACTCCTATATTAATGTCAAAACTACATACAAATTGATTGAGTACTTTTGAACTGATGGGTAATCTAACCCGGAAACTTTATGTTTTTTAATTATACAGATATAGCACTGCTCGCTATATTTTAAAAACAAATCCATAAAGCAGAGATCTGACATCGAAGTAAAATACAACGCATTGGAGACCTTAAGTGGAATTGAACCACAATGGTAATAGTACGGTGTTGCAGAAACGGTAAGCATAGCATCGAATTACCAATAACAAGAGAGTAGGCGATATTCTAAACATCTTTGGCCGCCTTTAGATACGATCAGCACCAGAAACAAAAAGTGTTACAAGTAAAATACGACCATTTCCATCAAAACGAAACTCGGTTTACGAATGATGATGACGTTATTAGTTATTAAAGTGTAATAATGAGTCACATTTCGGAGTCAAGTAAATAGCAAGGTATTCTTGTTTATTTGGGGTTTCCTCCAGTGGCCTCCAACTTCCCCTATAGTCACACAAAATCTCAACTCTCTCTAATCAAACTGAACGTCCACCCGGTCCAGCGGCTTTTTCTCGGGGTCCTGACATATTAGGAAGCCTCAAGCGATCCCACGATACAGAGGCCTTAGGTCTTCTCTATTCGACAGCTGGAGCACAATTGTCTCTCTTTACATTCCGACGTAGACTGTTTTTCAAATCGGCCGTAGACCGTTTATAAGGGGTGTGTGGTCATCAAGGTCACATGCAACTTCCGTTTGTCTCACACTTGTTTCTATCGCACCTAGTTAAAAGTAGCCAATAATAGTACTGGGATAATAATAAGGTTCTAATTATTTCTCTGTTACTATTCTCCGTTATACATAACTTTTTCGATATTCTTCAGATCACGTCTGTTTGTATTAATCCGTATAATCCCAACTAAATGATTATTGAATTTAATCTTGTTGCTAACCAAACCTTCTGTTCGCCTTCCTTGTTTTCCCAAGCACAATTCCCTCGCTGTCCTTTCATCGCCTAGAGGCTTATTTTAGCCTTTTGTCCTTCGATTTTAGAATTATCGACCCCAAAGATGACAAACAATAACCGAACGCTTCGTTCGTTGTCCTAGCGGTTTAATCTTGTTCAAATTTAAGGGAACAAATTCACCGGGATTATTTAAATAGGTAGTCATTTATAATTTTCAATGCGAGTTATTATTTCTGTTTTTATTAAATTCTATTTATTTTACGAGATGCGATAAGAGTTGTATATAAAGAGGAAAAATACTAGATATAAGGTACACGCTTCTCTCACAAGACTCAAAATTCCCTGATAAATTTCCGTCATGGAAACCGCTCAGTCAACCGTACCAAACACAACTTCCTTTTGTATTTATAATGTATGGTTACATACATTAATGATTGGTCTCCGCTGTGGCTGTGGATTTTATGTTTGTTTGTGTAGTTTTTTTGCAATGATTAATATTTATATTATAAATAATTACTAAAACCAATTGTTGCTAATATGTACCAACATGTGACTTAAACAGCTTTACAATCTATAACATAAACTTAAAGCAGAAAAAAAAATCTTTTGCGTCTCATTGAATCTGTAAGAGAACTTTAATTTTTATGGATCTAAATGGAATATATGGAATTCTGTTTAAAATACCTCTTTTATAATATTATTACCTTCATTTTAAAACGTTGCATGGTCACGAAAACACAATGTTTAGTATCATTTATTACGTTACAAAAATAAGTTAAATAACATAGGTCCTGTACTGAAACCGTAACGAAGCAAAGCTGACAAAGTCCAACCAATATCACGTGCCGATCTTTCTTAATGTATTTTCAATAATATAACTTTGTTGTTTTCTCCAAGATTCGTTTCAACTTTAAATACAAAATGTACTGAACTAATACAAGTAAGAAAGACATTGCTTAACTTCCTTATTAAAAGTTGACAATCGCCAATTACCCAGGAACGTGACTTAACAGCTTATTACAAAATTATAAGACACTAGCTGGCCTGGGTTATGTTGTTCTGCCTTTTTCGGTAGTTAAAGATCCGAACACAGCACCACTTATCGAATTCTAATAGAGCCATGAACCATCGCCTCGATAACACAAATATATCGTGTGAATATCACGTTAATCGGTCAAGCCTTTCGGAAGTTACAATATCACTAACAGACGCCTCGTAGGATTTTTGGTTATAAGACTAAATAAGGCGCTCAGTTACCTTTAGTGAAACATTTGTGAGAACTACATTGAACAATTATTATTAACTATGATACAAAAAATGTCACAACAAAATGTATCGCAAAAGTCATTTAGAATCGACTGACTAATATGTATTTTAGTTTGTTATTGTTCTCAGAAAAAAGTGCACATGTAATAACAGTTTGCGTTTTTTTCTACGTGTGCATTTATATATGTAAGATTTTCTCCATGTGCGCAATTTTCCACGTGCAGATATTTCTTTTGTTCTCATATAACATTGCGTTTTTTTCTGTCCGGCTATTTCATGTGCGCTTTGTTCCGCACACGGTTAATTCTTATATTACTTAAATAAGTTTAAACAATCTAAAATATATAATCAATACTACTAATCTAATCTAGTTGTATACATATTATATTTAAAAAAATGTTTGTTTGTTTGTACCCTATGATTTCTCCTAAACCATTCATCCGATTGCGATAAAACTTTGATTAATTGTTGTGCATATGTCCGCAAAGGTTTATGTGATAAAACAATCTCTTTACAAAAGATGTCGCGTGAGTCGTATGATTTTCAATCCCTGACAAAAGTTAGCAGTTAATAAAAAGTCACGAAATTTAAAATAAAAACATAATATGTAAAATGTTAAGTAAATACAATGTCGAAAGTTACTCAGAAAGGCAAAAATGTAATTAATATTATACGAAAATTAACAAAATTATAGAATAAACAAGACCTTACAACTAGAATTAATGATTGACTAAAAAGGCAACTATTTTAATGAATTCCATCCAAATGTTGAATTTAATCAAATATTTATTTGTAGTCGGAACTGAAACGATGGTTGTTTGTAAGCATTCATCTGATTCTCTCTGATTTTGTGAGAAACAAACGTGTAAATTAGCGGATTTAATTAACGTTACGCATTTGCATCACATTTATAATGAATACCAAGGAAATGATTCGCGGGAGATCGATACCGTGAACTCGAACGTAAAACAAATTGATTTTTAGAGCCGTTTTTAATTTGGCTTTTCATAACGCTTAACACATATTATATTAGACGATATATTTATTTTTGAATGAGAGGTTCGCTGAAATATTTAACAGTATAGAAATTAACCAATTCAATACTTTAAAAAGAAAGGAACAAGTACAAAATGTGACTTATCTTTACACTATAATAATAATACATCCTCATAAGTGTCTCATTACTCCCGTTAATTATTATAGAATAAAATGTTTTATTGTGTTACATTCTTATGGCTCTGTGATAATCTGGAAATATTTTATGGGAGAAAAGAAATCCATTAAATGTAACATACATCTTTAACTTTGCTAGACAAAATGCTTTTAAAATATGAGTGACACACAAAAACAATTTACTGAACATTTTATCTGAAATCAAGTAGGTACCTACATAGTGTCCAAATAGCAATTTTTTCTTTGAAAAAACATTTCATTAGATTTTCAGAATTCAGTAAACACCAAAAAGGAACAACGTTTCTGTATCGAAGAACTTCAATCATTCTATTTATTTCATTTTTCTTATCCTTTGATAAGAAAATTCGCGGTAAAAGCCCCCATTAAAATAGGTTTAAATTCTTCCATTGTAGGTCCACTGTAAATAATACGTTTCTTCATTGATGTAGCTATTGGTAAGGATCAATAACTTTCGTGTATTTGTTTTTCGATATAGTTTTTTAACTTTAGTTTTCAACCTATGTCTTTATTTATTAGCTTTGATATTTGTATATACATTAAGGTGGCCTAAAAAGCGTTCTTTTTTTAACTTCGCACATGATAATATTATGTTAATGTGACACGTTTTAAAAATGCTCACCAAAAACTTAACTCGATAAAAAAAATTATAAGGTCGCTCAAGATTGTCGACTAAACTTGGCGAGTTGTAATGAATTTTAAATGCTTTCAATATTGGGCTGTACAGCTTATACTGCAATACTAGCTGGATGGTAGAACACGATACTTGTGTCTGACTGGACCGCGATTACCATAAATACCATAAATCTACCCATCTCTTTAACTAATATGGACCATAATTTAAAACTTCTAGTGTTTTGTAAATGTACTTTAAGCTACATATTGAAAAAAAAATTTCGTCGATGTTATTTAAATTTTGTTTATTTTAGAGTTTTGTAAATAAAAAAAACTTTTTTTTTTCAAGTTTCATTTTATTTTAAAAGTAAAAGGAAATTTTATGTATAATTTTATGTAATTTATGTATACCGGTACTTTTAATATATTACTGCAAATTTATTTAATTCGACAAAATTACTTCCTAAAAACCGAATTTCAACTTCGACTATTTTTTAGAAACCCATAACTTGGCCCATTAGAAGTACAATATTACGCCGATTATGAAAGAATTTCAGAACCTCACAGTTTTTAGTTGTCCTCTTCACGTGAAATGCCCCATAAAACACCACGATTGTGGCAAGGCGTATCAATGTTGAAGCAGTATAAAAAAGTAGTTAAGTAAGTACTAAAAAAAAAGTTGTTGTTTGTGATCTGTACCCGACTGACTAATAAAACCGTCATTGTGACTCTTTTGGTATGTCGCGTTTCGAGATCAAATAGTTTCCAACTGCCGGGATGTTTGCAGTTCGGCATGACAACGGCTACCGTCGATGGATAGCCGATCTATCGATGGTTGCCGCCGTTTTTGAGTTGAGCTGTGTTTACTCTCAGGCATAGTGCAAAAAATTTGCTGTGCTTCTATAAAATAAAATAAAAATATGACTACATGGCAGCTACAGTTATAGACGTGAAAGGTGCCCGAGTCTGAGAATTTATATTTAACTAGCTGACCTGCGCAACTTCGTCTGCGTCACATAGTGGAAGTTCTCAAAAGGAATAAATTTTCCCAGTTTTTGCAACATTTTTCAACGATGCTCCGCTCCTATTCGTCGTACCGTGATGTTATATAGCCTATAACCTTCTTCGATAAATGGGCTATACCACACTAAAATAATTTTTCCATTTGATCCAGTAGTTTCTGAGAATAGCGCGTATATCTTAGGTATAGATTAAGAGTTTTGTTAATGTAATTAATTAAACTGCGTGAAATCATAATGTTCGGTGGCATTAAACCGTATACTCCCCTAAGTTTTTGAATTAACCGCCTTCAAACTGCTCTGGGTCGTTTAATTTGACTTCGCAATGAATCTCGGTAGACTTATTTAGTCTACTCGTAGTCTAGAATGGGGCCCGTAAAAAATTTTTGTCCCTAGTTTCGCAATTGCGAAGGGTGCCAAGTAGAAGTTATTTTGTCTGATTACTTGAAGACGAAAATTTATCTTATTCATTTTAGGACCTATTTAGTTTTGTTAGCTTTGAAATTATTGTTGTTTGTTGTTGTATTTAGTTAGTTTTTGTTTAGGTTATTTATTTTTGCATAAATTTTTCAACTTGATAACTTATAAATTGTTTTCTGGCATGAAGTTCAATATTTAAAATTATACCTAATATCACAACGAAATATATTAGTATTAATTATTGAAGTGTGGTTTATAAAATCGATAAAAATTTTGAATTAAAAAATTTACAATATCATCACAATCCACAAACTAGAAAAAGAGAAAACTAATAAGTAAGTTAAGCAATAAGTACAATTTATCGTAATTGATTGATCTCAGTGAGTTCAAATATTAAAAACTATAACAACCAGATTATCTACTATACATATAAAATGCTTTATCCTGAATGATTGACTGACGGATCAACTTACAGCCTAAACCGCTGATCTTAGAGACTTGATGACACTTGGAGGGTGTGTTCTTTGTATGACGTAGGTATCCGATAAAAAGGATTTTCCGAAATTCTTCCCCTAAAAGGGTCGAAAAGGGGGGAAAATGTGATTCCTATGTCCGATACTTCAAATTTTGCACAGACTTTTTTTAACAGAATAGATGGAGGACGTATTTCGTATTTTATTGAAATTCATACCCTAACGTGGTTAAAAAGGGGTAGAAAGTTATTTTGGCGGCGATTTGCTTCGAAGTTGAAATCAATACTTCTTAGTGCTTTTGATTTAAATTATATTTTATTTTGACACATGTTTGAAAACTCAATCCGATTTTATTCAAAAAGGTTGAAGTCACTTAAAATCATAAGCAAATCTATACTTATAATATAATAAAATGGAAAAGTTTTATTGTTTGTTTAAACATGCTAATCTCTGAAACTACCAGTCGGATTGGAAAAAATATTTTTTCACATGATAGCCAGACTCACAAAGAATAGTATAGGCTATATAGCATTAGGCTACAATTCACAGATAGTCTTAATTATTGATTTTTGTTACGTAAGTCGGAAGTCGAAACCCTCACGAACTGCTTTAGCCGCATGCGCTGGCTTAATGGTTAATGATACGTCAACATAATTTTCTACAAAAATATTTTCCATTAGTATTTATAAAAAAAAGTTAGCGATAGCATATATCTGTCTCTGATATATGAGCCACAATAAGGTATTTTGCAATTATTATTTTTTTTTGTTGAAATTAGAAATTAATTTATGAGCACTATTTTTAAGCATGGCATACTAATCCTTACGAACAATAGTTAGTTCATCATAAAGACAGTTTATAATAAAGATAAATTTCGTCTTTTACAGCATGTTATTTGGACGCATAGTTTGAGAGATAATACAAAATTAAAATAATTCAACACTCGGCTCGGGCCTATGTCTATAATAGTAGTGGCGTGAATTATACGTGCGATCACGCGATCTGGTGACCATCTGGCCGCCCGATAAAAATAATGTCTTTATTGAAAGTATATTTATAATTGTAGTAAATCATCAATCAGTGATTGCTTCTAAATTATTTGCGGATGAAACCTCAGGGCACAGCTACTGTTCAAGAAGGTTCGCAAAATATTTGCTGAGCCCTTATTTTAATCTATCGCGAATCAATTCCTCTCGAAACTATTGCTGCGATACACAGTAAACAAAAGAGACTCACCTCGTCAGGACCGGGCGGTGACCTTGACCTTGTCCCGTCGACCTGGACTGCAGATTGTAAAGTATGTGTGTGTGTGGAGTGAACTGTATGTACGTGTGTGTGGCAGCCTCAAATCACACAGGGCACTATTACGCAAGCAATCAGTTCAGCAAAAACTCCTGGTACACCAACTCAAAGTTATAATGCAAAAACTTCAACACCACAGTTAATTACATATAAATCAGCGCCAACCGAACGCTCGGAATGACGTAGTGCCTAACGTAGCTCCACAAGACCGCACGCGGAAGTACTGTAGCAAGCACAAAGCAGATGCGAGTTCACGGACAGAGCACGAAGTAGACTGCCTACGTACGAGCAGACCCGTCGGACGAAGCCAGGGTGCGGGGAGGCGCAGCGCCTGTGCAGAACGATTGCCCCCGCGCATACAATTTGCCAAGCACAGCGATCGCGGCATCGTACGTTGCGGCTAATGAACTTATTCCAAACAGCTAGTATACATAATAGTTTGGGAAAAAAGTTTCTTCACATAATGTAGGTATAAACTTGTTATAAAATTTCTTTGGTTGTACTATTTGTATCTGGCTGATTATGGTAACATTAAAAGAAAATTTAAAAAGTTGTTTCCCTCTATTTTTCATTTGTTTTTCTTTTTGTAAAATGAGTGAATCTAATGAAGAAATTCGATACAGTTTAAAATATTAATACAAAAAAGGCAAAAATGCTGCTCTAGCAGCGAAAAATATTTGTGATGTTTATTGACTTAATGCAGTTTCAGTAAGAGTAGCACAAAGTTGGTTGAAACGTTTTCAGTCCGGAAATTTTGATGTTAAAGATGCACCTCGCTCTGGTCGCCCTGTTACGAATAAAATGGACGCCATTTTTGAAAAAGTGGAGCAGATTCGGCATATCAGTAGTTACGATGTAGCTGAAGAACTGGAAACTAAACACAAAATAGTTTTAACTCAGTTGAAGAAATCTGGCTGTACTAAAAAGCTCGATATTTGGGTGCAACACGAGCTCACTGAAAGAAATCTAATAAAGCGTGTATTCATTTGCGATTCAGTATTGAGACGTAATGAAACCGAGCCATTTTTGAAGAGATGGATAACTGGCGATGAAAGTTGGATCACGTACAACAAGAACGTGCGAAAAAGGTCATAGTCTAAGGTAGGCCAAGCTTCACAGACTGTGGCTAATCATGGGCTAATTCGAAATAACGTGATGTTGTGTGTATGATGGGACTGGAAGGGCATTGTTCATTATGAGCTTTTACCGTCCGGCAAAACCATCGATTCGATTCTCTACTGCCAACAACTGGTAAGATTAAAGGAAGCAGTTGAGAGAACGCGGCCGGAATTGATCAACAGGTAGAGTGTGGTCTTTCATCACGATAACGCTAGACCACACACATCTTTAACCACTCAGCAAAAATTAAGAGAGTTTGGCTGGGAGGCGTTAGTGCATCCACCATATAGTCCTGACTTTGTATCTTCAGATTTTCACCAGTTTCGGTCTCTTCAGAATAAAAATAGCCTGGAGCTGGGTAGCAAGATTCGTTCGGGCATTATGTAGTCCAAGTGAGCGAAGCCACGGGCACAGCTACTTTATATAAATAAAATGATAGAGGTGCCATTGAACGTGCATCACACAACAACAACTGGATAGATTTTGATGAACTTTTGTTATTTTACTCCCTAGATACTTGGTTTTTATATTAAAAATTACGATATTACACAGCTAATACGTAATAAAATAAATATTAAAATCGATTCATGTTTACAAATCGATTAATAGTTATCTTTTGAAAGAAACTGTATTTTTTAGTTTGTACTCAGTGCTGACATCTTGCAGCGCCAGTCTCAATACTTTATACTCCTGATAAGATCACTCATTTCACAAAATTTTTTTATTATATTTTTTACCTATTTATATTTATTTAACCTATGAATTATTATTAAATAAAAGAAATATTTGCTCTAAAAATCCTCTATATAAAAATATCAACCGTACTTCGAAAATACTGTCTTTATTAATGTTGTTTATAACATGACCTCACTTTTATGAAATATTTTAATACTTTGCTCTCGGATTGATAAAATTCTGCGAATTTTCGATGATTGTTTGATGATGTTTTAGCTATCAATTATTACCATTTTTATATCTTAACATTTCTCTTTTTATCCAGGCCCAAGATTGTATGAAAGGGTCTTCTTTATACTTTTTAAACTTTAAGCTATATTATCATAACCTTCATACATAGACATAAAAATCTAGAGAAATAATAATTGTTTATCATAGAGTTATCCGTTCAGTTCAATTAACTATTTCGTGAATCACTATTATAATTCAATACCATAAATAGAATATACTTTCAGTAATAGTAAGTTCTTTTGTAAAGGTAAGGTAAATGTTTGCAGCAAGCATTTTTATATTTACAAAAATATTAAATCATCATATTTGCTTAGGCATTTGGAGATTATGTTTATCTTTATAACCCAAGATTTTCCACTAGGAGCTCGATAAGAGTCATTTGTCTTTAACATAATATGTACATACATAATCTGTTAGAGTCAAGAGATTTTAAATAATATTTGAACTGAAAAATAGCAAGACGTCTTGGCGCTACCTCAAGAATAATCAATGCAAATGAATTTGTTTATACGTCGGTTAAACAATCATTAGAATAAAATTTATTTAAGTTTGTTATTATATTATAGAAGTGAATTAAAGATAACTATAATTAAGTTCGTCTCGACATCGCGTTTTGTCAGAATACTGCAACTTCGTTTCTTTTGACGTCTAGGATACCTTGTCTAGTGGCAGAATAACTAAACTCAAATATACAGATTTACTGTGAAACTGACTCGAATCGTTTTCGACAACAAATAGAAACTATATTTTACTAAATAATTTACTTAATGCAAATTACACTAAAAAAAACTTTGAATATAAACAACCAATGCAAAGAAATGTGTGAGAAAACGTAAGAGAGTTAAAACAAATATTGTATTGGTTTTTGACCGGCTCCAACAAAAGACGGGAAGTTATGTACTCCATTCGAATGTAAATTTTTTACATAGATGTTCAACCATAACTTCTTTATTTATCAACCGATTTGGATGTTTCTTTTTTGTTTGATAGGAGATACCTAAAGGGTGGTTCCATTTTAATTTCATTGACATTGTACCTTCAACTTCGAAGATACACAAGGGGACTCTTCAAAGCGATTGAAATTGGTTTTGTTTTATGTTAAAAAATGTCTTGTGCAGTGTAAGGGTTGAACCACAGAATATGTTTATCTGAAATAAAACAAATCTGTTGAAACATTTTCTAGACAGAACAAGATAGAAGGAGTTCTCTGCTAACCTACAGTACGTCTAGAGACACTTTACGAAGATCAATGTAATTTTTTTTTAATTATTTTATTATTCCACTAGCTGTGCCCCATGGGTTCACCCGTGTAAAATTTATTAAACCAACACACCATCGCGTCCCGCCAACGCACCCGTGTAGCCTATCGTTGATATCATTTCTCGTACTTGCCTACAGTATGCTAGATTAGATGCCGTTACTGGCTACTGCTCCGCTCCTTAGAGACTTAGCGTTAAGTTATATAACCTATAACCACAATAAATAGACTATGAAATTAGAAAATAATATTTCAAACCTGCCTTGTAGTTTCAGATATTTAGCGCGTGCAAACAAACAAACAATCTCTTGAGCTTTATGATATAACTAGCTGTGCCCAACGATTTCACCCGTGTTAACTTTATACGACAAACATCGCCAACGCACCCGTGTAGGCAATATTTTATACTTTGTGTAAAACTATCAACATTTTTATGAGGAATAAATTAACTTTTTAAATTATAATATAGGCTATGTTACTCGCTGATACTGTGTAACTTTATATTGGTGAAAGAACTTTTAAAATCAGTCAAGTAGTTATTTAGTTTATTCATTACAAACAAAAAATCAATTCTTTCCTGTTTATAATATTGATATGGATTAGTACTATTATTAGCTAAGATGTTTTTATAAGTGTAGATGCGTAAACCATGCTCTATTTTTGAATTATTAAAGTGAGGTAATTACCTGACATTCTCTACTCACGTATAATCCATTGTCGCGGTTGCACGTCATTACAACTCAAAATATATATTAATTTCGTTGTAACAAAAAAATTAAATATAATATCTATCATATTCTTTCCCTTTTTTCATATTATATAACTGAAAGCATTATTTATAAATTAATTACGCTGTTTTTTAGTGCAATGATGTTGGCGTAGGACGCGTCTACATATAAAATGTCATTGATTATTAGTATATATTTGTTGCGGACAGCGAGCGGGGCGAGTGAATAACGATAGTCTAATAGTATAGAATGAACAAATAAATGAAATAATACATGTTAGGAATAAGGTTTATAAATACGTGTTAGGAATAGATATAATAATATGAACTGAATATGTGTGAATATGTGTATTTTAAAACGATTAGAATAAGAATATAGCTAGTTGTAAGTTTAAATGTATACATTTCACTAGTTGTAAGGATGAACCATGCCAGACTCGGAACATCTGGCATGGTGACTCATGGTACTGCCGAGTGCGCGCACACAGGGCGTGCGCGCTCATTGGCTGAGCGACGCCCCGCACGGAATCCATCGCACTACCGGTTGCGAGGCAAAAGGCGAGCTTAAATATAGCGGAGAGGGCGGCAGTACTGCGATCAGTTCGAGAAACACCACAACACCAGCAACAGCAAGCAGCGAATCTACAAGCAAACTACAGTCAAGAACGTTATTAAGAAACCACATTGTTACTACGAACTACTGTAACTTTGTAAGAAACAAGAATAAAACAAGCGCTATTAATTTAGCACACATTAAAATATTGTGGACGTCTTTTATTCACAATATTATCTGGTCCTTCGGAAGCCGGATCGGAAGAAAAAAGAACAGAACATTTCGCCGATCTACAACAACGCTTGAAGAAGAAACGACGTGTTATCAAGACATCTGTATCCATGAACGGCGTACCCAGATCAATGGTTGTTACGAGAAGCCAGGGAGACGCAATGGAAACACAAAACAGAAATAACACAGTCCGAGTATTCGAAGAATCGCTGCTATCGCCAGACACACAGAGGGCTGAGGGCACACCCCGACCGGAGGGAACACCCTCTGTACCTGTTACTCGCACTGACGTCAGAACAGGCCACGTTTCCCCGCCACGCTCACACAGATCGACGACGAGTGTGACTATGCGATCACGCCTCGCCGAGCTACAAGCGGAAGAGAAACTAGCCGCAATTCGCCGTGAAGAACTCCGTATGGAGGCAGAATTAATAAAGAAACGCCTCGCCGTGGAGTTAACGTCGATACGGGATGAAGCAGAGGACGTACGTGAGCAAACGAACGAGGAGCCAGATGAACGTATTCACCGAGTGGATGACTGGCTCCGCTCACAGCCCGAAGCTACACGGGGGGAGCAATTACCGTGTACCCGTAACGACGCGCGGCAACAAGACGAACGCAGGCCTGAACGACGTGCCCGTTCGCAATCACCGTCGCAATCGAGCAGTGATATTAAACAGCTCGCCGCGATACTAGAAAAGATGACGCATACTCATCCACCGCCACGCCAAGCCGCCGACTTACCTGTATTCACTGGAGCGATCAACGAGTGGCTGCCATTCAAAGCAGCTATGAGGGACTCCACGCAGCTGTATCGTTTCTCGCCAATAGAAAACATAGCGCGCCTACGTAACAGCTTGCGTGGGGATGCCCGCGACGCAGTGGCAGCGCTACTACACACCGCGAACAATCCAGATGAAATCATGCGGACACTGGAACAATGTTTTGGCAGGCCGGAAGTAATTATAGACAAGGCGCTGGATGATATGCGGAAATTACCACGACCGGGAGCTACCGCAAGCGAACTGAACGCGTTCGCAGTAAAACTACAAAACATAGTCTGTGTTTTACTAAATCTCGACAAGCGGAGCTACCTGTACAACCCGATGCTGGCTCGGGAAGTATTAGAAAAACTTAGCCCACACCTGAAGTCCCGGTGGTGCGACTATGCGGAAGAGAACGGGGGAACAACGGATCCAGAGGTCGTTGTATTATCACGCTTTCTAATGCGTGAAGCGAGCCGTGCTTTAAAACACACATATGCGCCCGCCACCGCTTCGACAGCGACCTCTAGACGCGAAGTATTGAAGCCTGCCGCACCGCAAGTCGCCGCCAGAAAGAGACAGAACGTCTTTGCTACGGTGGACACAGAAACCGAACATCTGTGTCCTAGCTGCGATAAGCCCCATCTGTTGTCTCGGTGCCCGCAATACAAGGCACTGAACGTCGAGCAACGGTGGGAGCTAGTGAAGAGCAAAGGCGTCTGTTTCAAATGTATTGACAAACGCCATCGTCGTGTGTACTGCAAAGGAAAGCCGTGCGGTATTAACTCTTGTCGTCGTCCGCATCACTCGTCGCTTCACAACGACAGACCAAGCGATAGCGAAGAGCAAACTCAGAACAACGGGACACCGTCAACGAGCGAGACGGTAATGGCTGTCGCAACAACTATAGAACCGAGACAGATTATACTAAAAATCTGTCCGGTGACTATATCGGGCCCCAAAGGAGCGGTGAACACGTACGCTCTGTTGGACGAGGGCTCGACTATATCGCTAATCGACGAGGACTTGGCCAAGGACATCGGAGCACATGGACCGTCACATCCACTGCAACTACAAGGCGTCAATATGGGCAAAGAGTACACGAATAGCCAAATTGTACAAGCGAAGTTGTACGAACCGGGCGGCAACAAGAAGTACGAGTTCCGAGCTCGAACGATAAAAGGACTCCGACTGCGCGAACAAACAGTGTCTCTAAGCACACTCCAATACGCTCACTTGCGCAATTTGAAAGTGAAGCAGGTGTGCTATGAGAAGGCGAGGCCGCGTATATTGATAGGTACGGACCACTGGGAGTTGATCGTATCCAGAGAGCTACGCGTCGGCAAACCGGACCAGCCGGCGGCGTCGAAAACTCAACTGGGTTGGGTGGTGCACGGAACCGCACCACACGTGATCATCGGCCACAGCGAAGCCCTGCTACACATATACGCACCTGAACGCAACACTGGCAGCGAAATCCGGAACGAAAGTCTACACGAGCTCGTAGAACGGCACTTCAAAATAGACGCGCTCGGCGTAGCCCGCGAACCGAGAATCAGCGACGCCGACAAGCGCGCGACGCGAATACTCGACGGAACGATCCAACAACGCAGTGAAGGCTACGAAGTAGGTCTACCGTGGCGCCGCGACGACGTAGTACTACCTAATAGCTACAATATGGCGCTACGACGACTTCACTCGATAGAAAAGAAAATGGATCGTTCCACAGAGTTTGCGGCGGCGTATATAAGTCAGATCAAAAACTTGTTTAAGAAGGGCTACGCCGTACGCTGCGAGGGACACGAACAGACTAGCAACATCAGCTGGTTTTTACCTCACTTCGCTGTATTCAACCCGAACAAACCCGGCAAGCTACGAGTAGTATTCGATGCCGCAGCACACAGTGGAACTACGAGTTTAAACGACGAGTTATTAGAGGGACCGGACCTGCTACGATCGCTGCAGGGGATTTTATTCCGGTTCAGAGAGAAGCCCGTCACTGCTGATATAGAGGAAATGTTTCTGAGAATACGAATACGCGAAGCGGACCAGCCGGCACAACAATTTCTGTGGAGAGGCAACGACCGGAACAAGCCGCCACAGAAATATAAAATGAGATCGTTGATATTCGGCGCAGCAAGCTCACTGTTCATAGCACACAGTGTACGCGACCGCAACGCTGAAAAGCATGCACGAACGCATCCAGACACGTTCAAGGCAATAACGCAGAGCCACTACATGGACGACCTGGTGGATAGCTACGACGATGAAGAAACAGCTATCCACACTATAAGGGAAATACAATAAGTCCACGCAGTAGCCGGCTTTACGTTACGCGGATGGAGCAGCAACCGATCGAGCGTACTCAGTGGAACATCGGACGAGCTACGCGCACGATCGCCCGCACAACTTGGCGGGCATGAACAAGAAAAGATCCTGGGCCTATACTGGAATGCAGCTACGGATGAACTAGGGTTTAACACGTCCATGCATCGGGTACCAGCCGATGTACGCGCACGCAAGCGGGCACCTACAAAGCGAGAAGCTCTGAGTGCGGTTATGTCAATCTATGACCCGCTCGGCTTACTCAGCCACTACAGCGATAACGCGACCAACTTCCGTGGGGCGGACACCGAGCTACGCGCCGCCTACGCCGAATGGGCACCTGCGCTACGGGGGGAGGGGCTACGGCACAGCGTCGAGTGGCGCTACATCCCGCCCGGCGCGCCTAACCAGGGAGGTGCATGGGAGCGGCTGGTGCGGTCGGTAAAAACCGCGCTCGCCGCCACTTTGAACGAGCGTGCGCCTAAAGAAGAGGTGCTCCAAACCGTGCTCGCGGAGGCCGAGCATTCGATTAACGCGCGGCCTCTAACGCACGTGAGCGTCGACCCGCGGGACCCAGAGGCGATCACTCCCAACCATTTTCTGCTTGGGAGTTCGACGGGTATGCCTACGACGGGGACCTGCGAC
The DNA here is from genome assembly GCA_033032175.1 of Saturnia japonica. Lineage (NCBI taxonomy): Eukaryota > Metazoa > Arthropoda > Insecta > Lepidoptera > Saturniidae > Saturnia > Saturnia japonica. The sequence goes on from CM065317.1 coordinate 6,598,769, forward strand.
ACGGCGGACCGGCGTACCTGGCGAGCAACCCAGGCGCTCGCCGATCATTTCTGGCGGCGCTGGGTTAAGGAGTACCTCCCTACACTGGTGCCACGCGGGAACTCAGCCGACAGCACGCGCCCTCTGAACGTCGGGGACTTGGTCGTGGTTGTCGACTCCACCTTGCCGCGCAACACCTGGCCGCGCGGAATCGTCACGAGAACCTACACCGGACCAGATGGAGGAGTGCGGAGCGCCGACGTGAAGACGAGGAGCGGTGTTTTCCGGCGCCCGACGACGAAGCTCGCCGTCCTGAGAGGAGAGTGAGGCTGCGCAGGCTACGCCGGGGGGAGAACTGTTGCGGACAGCGAGCGGGGCGAGCGAATAACGATAGTCTAATAGTATAGAATGAACAAATAAATGAAATAATACGTGTTAGGAATAAGGTTTATAAATACGTGTTAGGAATAGATATAATAATATGAACTGAATATGTGTGAATATGTGTATTTTAAAACGATTAGAATAAGAATATAGCTAGTTGTAAGTTTAAATGTATACATTTCACTAGTTGTAAGGATGAACCATGCCAGACTCGGAACATCTGGCATGGTGACTCATGGTACTGCCGAGTGCGCGCACACAGGGCGTGCGCGCTCATTGGCTGAGCGACGCCCCGCACGGAATCCATCGCACTACCGGTTGCGAGGCAAAAGGCGAGCTTAAATATAGCGGAGAGGGCGGCAGTACTGCGATCAGTTCGAGAAACACCACAACACTAGCAACAGCAAGCAGCGAATCTACAAGCAAACTACAGTCAAGAACGTTATTAAGAAACCACATTGTTACTACGAACTACTGTAACTTTGTAAGAAACAAGAATAAAACAAGCGCTATTAATTTAGCACACATTAAAATATTGTGGACGTCTTTTATTCACAATAATATTGTTACAGTATTATTTTCTAGATCTTCTCATAGTACTAGTTAACATGAATCTCACTAAGTTTAAAAAGTATATTAACCATTTTCTACTTTAAAAAATGTTTTCTTCGCGGTAGTTGACTACGAATTTTGCTCGCTCCTTGGGGAATGAAAATCTGGAATATTTTTAGGTATTTTAGCATCGCATGTATCGGAAAAGTCAATAAACTTCGTGAAATAAATGCCTTCTTATTAGTTTAAACCTTATTTAATCATTCATGTCTCAAGAGAAATATTCCGACAATCGCTTTGGAAATAATACTTCACTGTGAAATATTGTTATAATTTATATATAAGAATAACCAAATATTAATTTGAGCAAAATTTACAAATATATTTGTTTCAAAATGAATTTATTATAATAAAAATCTTATAAAATTAACGAAGCAAAGAAAAATATTAACTGAAATTGTAATAACCCATTTTCAGATATGATTAATAATGCTACAAGCGATCATAAGGTAGAAGTAAAACATGGATAGTTAAAATCTTGATAGTATATTTTATAGTTAATCTTTCCAATAAAATTCTTGATCGAACCCAAAATTTACAAATACATAATAATAATGAATTTAATTTACTAACACGAGAGTACCTAATAGAAACATAAATTTAATCAAATATTTATATTGTACAAAAATCAGTACCTACCAATTCGCATTGTCTACCAATAAACTAATTTACATACATCAAAAATTGATTAGACTCCTTAAGCATCAGAAGCTCGGACCAAGTAACTAAGTGGCAACATAAAGGGCAGTAACACGGCTCGCTTCCCGAATATTAAATACTGTTACAGTACTACAAAAATATCTGTCAATTAAGCGCCGCGTCAGTGTCAGTTAATATTTAGAAATCCGCAAATCTTAAGCGGTAATGTTTAAAAGTTTATTGAGACATACGAAAAATATAGTGAGGGTTGTAAATCGGACAATATAGTATATAAATCACAGGGTAGTAAAAAGAACGTGAAGACGTTATAGGACGCTTATCTGGCTTGGCGAATCGCCTGCGGGGTAAGAGTGAATATGAAGAGAAATTACATTATCGCATATTGTTCACAGCGAACATTGTCTCGGGATTTATCTTGGAATAATAAACATCTTGCGAACTAATACCTACCTCCGCCCTCCTCTTGCCTCGTAGGCGATATACCAGTAAAAGTCAACACACATACTTCAAAATATAACTTTTTACAATAAATAACATTATTAACTTCTCAATAACTCCTTAATTAGATTAATAACAAAAAAATAGTATACAGTGTGAATTCGGAAACATGCATGCAGTCCACATAATTTTAAGTAGACACTATACCCTTTTTTAAAGAACTTCAAAAGAGTGGATCTCTAAAAACCAGTCATTATTAAGTTTCTACTCCTCGAGACTGAGTTGAAATGCCTCTTGTGCCAATGCGTGTTGTCAACAACATCCTTCAGTCTGGACACTGTAGAGCGAACACTGCTGCTGCTTTACGTAAGAAAAAGGAGGTTCCGTCTTGAATTCGTAGTCGAAATTTGCACTGTTCTCAATTTGCAACTCTTACAATTCGGTAGTAGACAATTGTACAAAAATTGTTTTAAACACTCTATATATTGAAAATAATGCTTATTAAATAATTATCGTTAATTTTTTATTTTTTTATTTTATAAAAAATATGCCACATAAACTTGGTACGTGACCATGCGTGACGCCATCGTTCAATAAATAATAATAAAGGATAATGCGCAAAGTTTATCTAACTAAAATTTCAAGCTTGAAATTTATTACATTTTTAACACGTGTATAATTTTAAAGCCACTATTGCCACACTTAGTAAGTCACTTATCACAAGATAATCTAATGACACGCAGCCGTGTATGTTTATAAAACAATGACGTGACGTTTTCAGATTTGTTTTTCCAATCTTAATTACCTACCAGACCAAAACTGTAATACGTGAACAATTATTTTTTTACAGATTTATATAATTTTTAACTTTTTTACCAATAACCACAATTTTTTTTTTTTACTTTAACTTGTAAACATTCTGACAGCACGAAGACTTTCACCTTTAATATCGTTAGAAATTTGTATGACTGTAACATTCCGGCAGACGAATATTAAAATTCGACACGAGTCAACGGAACTAAGTCCTACTGTTGTTTGCAAAGGAAATGGTATATACAGTTAACCATGTGGCTAATAGCGTATTGCGAATTATTAATACGTGCTCTGTACGTCAGATCAATATTAGTCCGTTACCTAAAACAAAATGAACATAAATAGGACGCCGAAACGTATCAATATGCTGCAGTTCGAACGTAAATGCTAGAAACATAGCATAATCTCATATTTTATAAATCAATGAGATCAAATATATTCGTTAATATTCACGTACGAAGTAAATCTTTTTGTATATTTTGTATATCATTCGCCAGTATATTTTCTATTGTTATATTTATTTATAGTGGCAACTTGCTTGCACAGCTTTGTCTGATTCAATTTACTAATACAGTCAAATGGAAAAAAATTGAATATGATAAAACTTCAGTGTCTTTAATATTGACAAAATATTAAAATATACAAAACGCGAAACTCCATTGGTTATTAAAACTTCTTAATTAAAATGATACAACTCTCAAAAATACCGATATTAACTGACCCTTATTACTTTATCCTATACAATTAATAAAATTGAAGTGTCTATTTGTAATGTCAAAATAACAGCTTTTTACTAAATGCATATGAAAGTATATACGACACCTAATATCAAAAAACCCATTTTTTTTATTTTTGTCTTTCTGTCTCTTTGTTCCGGTTAACCTCCGAAACGGTTGGACCGATTTTAACGGGGCTTTCACTGATGCATAGCAAATTTTATAGGGAGTAACGTAGGTTACTTTTAATTTAGAAACAAAGAAGTAGGAAGAATTAGGATGAATTAGAAATGCGGAAGCATAAATAAAAAAAACTGATCATGGTGAATCAATTCGGGTGCTTAAATGGCTTACGCTGATTAAGCCATAAGAGATATATAGCAAATTAATGTACTAAATAATTGTAGACATAAAAAAGACCCTACAAAAAAGTTCGCGAGAGTATATGTCTATCTTCTAAGGAACACCCACAATAAGCATTTTTGTCTTTAAATGGATTGCAACTTAAATTTATAAAACAAGTTTAATTATAATTTCCATAATCTATAATTCTTACCTCTCAATTAAAGAAATTGATATATATATGACTAGGACGGTGAAACATTTCAACGTTCTAACGTCCTTGGTTAATTTTCATAGCTTCAAAATTTATATTGTAAAATATAATGAGGTCGAATCGAAGGTAGTTTGAAGTATAATCATTAGGAAAACTATTTTTTTTTTACTCTTTAAAACAAAAATCCAAACTATGTTACCTCTTTTATAGATTACAGCAGCCTATATACTCGAATTTAAAGTGGTAATAAAGTGTATAAAAACAGTTACGATAAATAAACACAATATAATGCGATGAATAAAAGCTATGTGATAGAAGCAAAGGACATTTGTAAGGATACAATAATCTTTTCTACCTATTTCAGTGGGAATATGGTACGATAATAAAACAAATATTACAGTAGTATCATGGACACAAAAAAATGTATATATTTAAAAACAATTATTTAATTAGAATTTGATGCATGTAAGTATATATTAACATCGGAGTTTAAAACCTTATCCGAATAATATTCGTGTAATTTACAATTGAATGGCCTGACTTTTGAATAATACTAATAGCTAAAAATGTGAATCTATTACAATTGTTATCAAAGAGAATATTTATTTATGCGTCTATATCGCTGAAGCAAAATTCTGTTTTGCCGAAGCTTTACAACTCTTGTACACTTTTTTATATATCGATTCAAGTGGACGTCGATTTCTATTGATATCGGCGGATTCACAACTTGTTCTAGATTTACTCGATAAATGTCAACAGCCTTTTGAAGGCAATCGAGTTCAAGACACGGTTGTATTATTATTTCTCCAAAAAGAATATCCAATATTTAAAATGGCTTCAAAGGCCTAGTTACAAAGAAAAACTTAATATAGAAAATATGCTAAACTTTCATAAAAGGTTTTTAATTATAAATTAGCTAAACCCGGCCACGCTTCACCGAAACTCAGCCTAATAACTGATAAATACCAATTTTCATAAAACTATCTTCAAAAATTCCTGATTTCATACAAACTTCATCCCCTGTTTCAACCACTTTAAGTGTTGAATTTCTAAAATCCTTCCTTAATGCTCACCTACAGTGTAAATAGAACTCACATGCAAATTTTCACAGTCCTAACTCAAGTGGGCTGTGCGTTGATATGTCAGTCAGTCTGTGAGTTATCCTTATATATAGATGTTAATTTTGCGTGGATCTCTGTAAAAATTAAAACTACATGGTAAAGTTTCATTTTAATTTAGTTTAAGTTTAAAGAATAATTTTGTAGATAAACAACTTTATCAATTTCGTTAGACCGTTTCTAATCATCGTTCAATTGAACATTAACTTTATCAACATCAAACAAACTCCCATTGATTAGTAATACTTTGTATCTTGCTGGATGGTATTCGAACCAATGGTAGTATTTTGATAAAAATATTTCACAGTATATTATGAATATAACTATACTGCCATTATGTGTTAAGAATAATAATTTGATAATCAGAATTTTTTAATTCTCTAAGTTTTCACTAGTTAATGTCAAAATTTTGAATTTTTTTTTTGTATATGTATATAATTATACAAATACAGTACGTAACATTTTCCTTTTTCTTTATTGATTCTTTAGTCTACTTTTATTTGGAATTCAAAGTACCGCTGAAAATATTGAGTTAACAAAAAAAAAAAAATACCATCTCTAAATCGTGTATTCAATACAAATCAAGCTAAGAACGTAAGTAACTATTTCATTTTCGTATTATGTACCTATATATTTATGAATATATATTTTTTTATAGTAGCAAAGCAAAGTATAATGCAAAAACAGTAGCGACCATCGAGAAATCGGCAATCCATTGCCGGTCATCGTCATCATGCCGTCCTGCAAGCCTCTTGGCAGCCGGATATACACTGGCCGATCACGAAACGTGACAAACCACAAAAGCAAAAAAGTGATTAGGCGTGACACTATGACTGATGTTACACCTAGTATATGGTAGTCACGATCCACTCGGGCACATCCAGCAAAAGTATAATATATGTGCGTGTATGTGAATATGCAATATATTAATAAAACCTACAAACCACCTGCGATACACAATATGTTAGATTATTACAATGATATTATTGTTATTTAAGGTACTCTCATACTCACTTGGTCAGACTTTACTAATAAACATAAAACCTCACGAGCAAACTAAGATCGTGAACACATTATAAACTGCCACTCCAACTTTGTATTAAAGTAGACAATGCTATATTTGAAAATACATACAAACTCCAAAAACCAGTAAAGTTAAAAATAAATTTTATTATTTAATGCGCGGTTGGTAATATTCTTAATATTACACTTTAATCAATGGTTTTTGATGCAAGTTTCTCTGTCAGACCGTGTAAATAAAGGGTTTCTAAAACGATATGTTTTACCTACGAAGGATTTTTTGGAATTTATTTCTCATATCACAATCGTAAAATATGAGCGTAAGAATAGTAAAAGCCGTTTGTAAGTCTAAAATGAGCAAATTTAATCTTTCGAAAGTTAACGAGACAGGTTACAAAAATATTATATCAAATTTATTTCTCTTAGTATATACTTCTAAACGACAGTGTGTCTAAAGTGAGTATTAAGATATTTCTAACTAATTTTACAGATCCTAACATCCAACGTAATTTCGTGGAAGGTATAATAGGCGAAATAGATACTCTATAACAAGTCCCTTGGCAGTGATAATAAACTAAATGAAACAAGCACTTCAATGTTTAATATATTGTTTTATAGTGAACTGACTTTGATATTCCAATATTTAATCGAATTTTAATAAGAGAAATAATTTTTATTTTGAGTATTTAAATGATATAAATTTACTTTTATTATTATTAGTAAGTATAGCATATTTAAAACTTATTATAACGGTCTCTTATCTGCTAATTACAGTGTAGTTATATTTCTTACAGCGTGTTCTTGTTTATTGCAGATATTTTTTCTCAATTTGTCACGTACTCTTGCTGCATCTTAATGTGATATATTATATGATAATATGTATTTTAAATATACATAAATATTACTATATAGTATGTAATTACTTTAAACCATTAACGCGCATGATGTAGTGATAAATTAGGTACTAAGAAAATACTTTGGTACAAAATTTCAGATGTCTTTCAGATTCCCAAATGTAAGAAATTCTAAAAGCGATAGATAACAAACCTTAGTAGTAAGTAAAATAGCCGTATTTTTAAAACATTTAAATATTATGTTTATATCTAATTTGATGATTCAAATTTCTATAAAAGTTAATAATAATAATATAATGAAACAATTTCACACACGGCCATTTAATTCCATACCGAGCACACCTTGTATTATGGTAACTAAACAGCTGATATACATACATATACATTATTAACACCCAGACACAAATGACAATTATGCTCCTCACACAAAAGTCAGTTTTTTGACTTACTTTCTTACTTCTTTTGGTTTACTAATACTGCGCCATGAGCTATTAGTTCTTCTTCCTGCTTATTTATCAATATTAAAGTATAATTTATTTTAATTAGTCAGGGAATCGAGCATGTGATACGCAAATTAGTTTTGGTATGTGAATGCGGAAGTGTAACGCATTGTCGTATAATGTTGTGATGACACGTAACCATTTAACAAGGTTACCTAGGGACTTAACTATAACTTTTTATGATGACTTTACCGACAGAATGTTACATACACAAATGTAATCTAATTTATAATCACCTATAATTTATCGTTAAGATTGTTGTATTTATTTATTTTATAATTATCAGTGTTGTATATTATTTACTACTAGCGGTGTGCCCGCGGCTCCGCACGCGTTTATAGTTACGCAGTAGTTATTTACATCTCGTAATTTTATTTTTATCCATATTTTTGACAATTGATATGCCATATCAATAAATCAACAAACCAGTTGCTATTGACAACGATGTCATTTCATAATTACTGCACATACGCTTAATAAATCAACAAACCGGTTGGCGTAGCAGCCGACGTTACCGCGCATGCGCTTTGGTGTTCCCATATTTTGTTCTTACAAATTTTCATCCCCTATTTTCTACCCTTAAAGTTTTATTTTCGTTACAAAAAGTACCCTATGTCCTTTCTCAAGGTCCAATCTATCTCTATACCAATTATAAATTCTCTATAAATTCAAGCTTCCTAAAATGACGTAAGTTAGTATGGTTTTTTCCACTTTTGATACCTGCCACCTGTAAAACGGCCCCGCTTTCAGCTTAGCGAGTATCCATTCCTTTCTATGTTTATGTTATACTACCGACCCTAGAAAAAAACATAACTCCTAAAATCACGACGAGGGAGAGAAGATACTTTAATGCAAAATTTCATCGCCGAAAATTGATATTAAACTGAGCGGAATAATCCCAATCGAGGCTTTATGCCAAGAATATTTGAAGTCTGGTCATTCACACCTTCGTGATGAACGTTTTAATGAAGTATGAGGTGAATAATAATAAATAATTTACTAACTTTGTTTGCCATTAAGAAAAATTCTACTAAATGTTGATTTAATATGGAAAAAAAAAACTTTTTTATAGTAGCTTGACAAACTAACGGTAACGTCCCTGATGGTAAGCAGAGTACAATCCAAACACAACGGTGACAACCAAGAGATCGAGACACCGCCAAGTTTTGTGAAAGCCATGCTCGACAGTAAGGGGTCGTGGCTTGCAATGGTCTCCGGCGATGACGTCATCTCGCATGGAATGCTTATCAGTTCCTAAAGAGTAAATAGTCATAAAAACACAATATAAGCTAGGTAATCCTTACCCTAACTTCAAGAAACACGTAACTTTAATTAATAAGTAATTTTAAACCATATACATTTCCTAAGCACGTTGCTAACAGCACATAGACATACTTTATAATTGAAACCCATTTATAATTCATATACGTACAAAATAAAAGCACAAAATAACATGACGTCGTTTACATATATGATATTCTCAATAATTTACCATAGAAACACGAATACTGGCTGGAATAATGACTGGATATACGTAAAAAATACAAAGATTACAACTTAGACTCGCTATATAACAAAACTAGATTTCGTATATTACATACTGTGAGGCGATGTATACTCACCTGTCCTCAACAGAGTTGATACCGTTAAGTTTATCATGTAATGGAAACACTTATTGGGTTATGCCGAAGACCCGGATTAGCCATACAGCAGAAGAGATCAGTTCATAGAAATAAGTCAAGAAATATACAATATTATATATTAAATTTAATATCCAGTTCTACATCAAACAAATTAAATAAAAAGCGAAAACAATCTGTACTATACGTATTTTATCTATATATTTATCTATTCTTATTTTTATTTGATCAATCAAGTCAAGACCAGTTTTATTTATCTGAACACTGCGTCGACTCCGAACTTGCGCATCGCAAATCGAATTAATAATACTTTGAACGCCATAATATTATGTTATTTTGCTTTTAGTTAAATCATGAACTTGTATATTTTTTATTAAATATAATGTATTAAAATATGTGTAATAAGAACTGTACCTAAATTTATACTCTGCGCAAACTAAAGCGCCTATGTTCATTGTTCACATTGGTCATAAAGTTTGGCTCTAGGTGTACGGACATCAAATCGATCGACCAATCTGTTAATGAGCCGAAACTACCAGTAAAGCAAACATCGTGATGAAACCATAGCATGGTGGTAGGGTATTTTCTAATAGCCATCTGGGTAACTACCACCCTCAATTTTAAAATTTGTTGCCAAGCACCTTAGGTGTTTTCCTGTAGCTGTATTTGAGAATCAGTAGTCCTCCAATAATCTTTGCATTGCTAATCATTGTACAATCTTGGGCCATGCCGTCACTAAACATCAGTTGAAATTGTGGGTAATTGTTAAACTTATAAAGAATATAAAAAAATAGTAATTAGGTGTTCCCGTTGGTTTGTGCCAAAAACTGTTTCTTTGAATGGTGAAAAACTGTTAGAACGATATTTTTTGGCACGTCGCAATTCTGGGTTGTTTATATATATAGGCCAACATGACAATGATATCTCAGTGGATCTTCATATCTCGGTGATCTAACAAAGTTATAGAATAGAAAATATAACAGAAAATATATCGCAAATATTCATTATAATTTTAAATAAATAAATAAGCCTTTTATTATCTCTCTTTTTATACTAATTTTACATAATATTTTACTTACATGCAACCAAAATATGTATTACTATTAATATTTTATTTTTACTTAATTATTATGTTCTTTTTGTAATATTATGTGATATTATTTTTTATTTTAATTTCAATTTAACTAATTTTAATTTAAATAATAATTAGTAAATAAATTTCAATTTAAATAGCCTCTCTATAGGTTAATAGTTGTCTCAATTTCTGTGCACTGCCTTCATTTTTATCTCGTGCTTCCATCTTAATGCTAGATAAGTATGTACAATAAAACGTCCATTACATAGAATACTTGATAAAACAAAAAAAATAAGTTTAAAGTAATAAGTAATTGGTATCTAATTATATTTTAATGTTATTATTTGCATATCTAACCACAAGTACGTTTTGCCTCTTATTAATTCACTCGTTTTGTATAGGTTATTTAATTTTGTTGTCGGCACCAATTAAAACGATCTCTGTAATTTGCTATCCTTTTTTATTTGAACGCACAACGCGGGTACCGGTACTCAATCCATCCCTTCAGAGTTGATTGACCCCACGCGGAGGCTGCGTTTCATAAAAACGAAGTCCGACTTATACCATGTGCTTGTATTTTCAGTGCTACTGAAGGAAAACTCCAGTCGGCGGTGGACCGTCGTACGAGTAAGACGAGTTTACGTGAGTTTTATTACAGCTCACGCGCGTAAAAAACATCGAGTCTTTATACGAAAAGTAACAAATAGCTAAACATACTTAAACTATAGTGTCAAGTTTTTAAAATAAACTTTACTAGCGCTATTAACTTTTTAGTTGTCTTGAATAAAGTTTTATAAAAAAGAACTTAGCGCAAGTTTTATCGAGAACACTTAAACGAGACATTTAAAAAGTAATTTTTAACACGCTTTCGACTAAATTTCCCTGGGATATGGTACTATAAAGTGCGAACATAATTAATGTTTTGTTTAAGTCGTTTGGAAACAATTGCCCGGCGATGCATAGTTGTGATTAATGCTTTGATTGGCGGTTTCCTGTGGTCGGCGAACGGAAACCAAACGAGTACTGAGTAAAGTCAAGAAATAGACTCCTGGCCGGCAGCGGTGCAACAGAACGAAACGGTAACTTACGTTTATTTTATCACACGTGTTTGTTGTAGTTAGTATGCACACATTACCTACGCTCGTACTTACGTACAAGTTTAATTTTGAATCACAACAATGAACGTACAAATTTTGTATCAAAATAAAGATCGGCCGTTAAATGATACGTGTTGTTACTGATGTACGTTTTTTTAATTTAAAATCTCGTTCTGTTTTGTTTATTTTTGGAACGTCGAAGGGATTACGAATGTTTTGATTGAAAAATGTTAAATTTCGTTTCTCACATTCAATTAACTGTTCAGCCGTCAAGTTTTTAAATAACTTATTGAACAGCGTGATTCACAGTCAAAAAGGATTCCGCTAGTAAATCACTCTAACTTAGTAGGTACGTTAAACTCATAATGACAATAAAACGCGACACGCATGCCTAATAATTATAAACGCAGTGGTATTTAAATTTTAAACGTTCATATTATTTACAACTAATGTGGTAGGTACTGTCATTAAATATGTTTCGATGAATCATTTATTTTTAAATTTAATGAAATTATAGTATTGTATTGTTTTATTGCTTATTAAAAAAGTGTAAGAAATAAAAATCAACAAAAAGTAGAGTTATGACTTTAAAACATTTTGTGTAACGGATTAGAATGAACCATTCATTATTTGTATTTTCTATTATCATACATACTGTGAGAGCAAGCCGTTTTTAATTCCATAAAAAAAATATAGGACATAGATAAGAGAAATAGGTAATTGACTTTTGTTTTGTAGAGTATGTTTATTTAAAAAAATGAATTAATTTTGGAACTTGAATAAAACTTTAAAAAAATTACTCGTAACAGTCCCAACGTATCACTAACTAAATATTTTGAACGAATAATTTAAAATGTAAATTTAATTGGAATCAATATTTATCCACATATATAAGATAAAAGTAATTTCTTAATAGGTATCTTATCTACCTTCACACACTCCAAGAAAAAATGCATGTAATACGCGAGATAAATCTACATCAAGTAATTAATACCTATGAGTAGTTTAATGTAATTTTATTGGTTACAATTTTATTTGTATTTATCGTTATTATAAAAAACTCATTAAATAAATTTTGGAAATTCCATTTATTTTGTTTATTATAGGTGTAATAATTGAGTTAATTTTTTTTTTCTTTTTTTAGGCTTGACATAAATTACTTTTATAAATATTTTATCCGAAATTTCTTAGCTACTTCCGCTTGCAAAAGATTAACAATAGTTTTCGACTTCTTACAACATATAAACGTCTAAATAATAATAGATTATAAAAGTAATAAATAATAATAGTAATTAAATAATAATACATAAAAACTAAATTTTATAAATAATATTATAATTAAACAATAATAATTCAGTAATCAAATATCAAATTAATTTTTCTAAACATTCTCAACTCCATTGCTTTCTTTTCAATTATTTTTATTTCCATTATATTGTGTAAAGGTTACTTTCAAATAATGCATGCAGTTGTCACGTGGTAAGGCTAATATTAGCACGGATACATGATTTTACTTTTTGATTATAAATGTAATCTAGTATGTATTGGCCATCCATTTAAAGAAATAAATTTAGACAAATATTTCACCGTTCATTTTGTTTTTTTTTTAAATTCATTTTGTGCTTATGCAGAACAAATTGATAAAAACTAAATATCAACATGATTTTTTACTAATATTTAACAGATTTACGTATAAAAATAGTACAGATGCTTTTCTGAAATCAATCTTACACTTATGTAATTTCGATCAAACCCAATGACACGGTATGAAATGTTTGTTGACGCAAATATTTAACGACATCTCGGCACGGATTTCAAGTTTACCCACTGATCTGTGATAATTAGCTTACACATTACGCTTATCCGCAATGTAAATATGATATAAAATCTTTTCCACATTTTGGTAAATAGCGCCTAATCGTATAAATGCGAAAATATATAAAATATTGGGTGCCGTGTACCAGGAATTGCTAGATCTTAAACTAAATGTTGAGAGGAATGAAAGTCAAACCTCTATAAAAAAAATTGTGATTGGTAGTGAAAACTAAACTGAAATATTCAAAGTACCTAATGGTTTTCTAAAAAGTTTTACGAAATTTAAACCTTAAAAAAAAAGTATATCTTCTGATAAACAAAGAATAACTACACTATAATTAGAAGTCAGAATTTTATTTGGGACCATGTTTTAGTCTGAAGATGAAGATTTTTAAAAACTACCTACAGTTAGAAAATAGGCGCAAATTAAAAGGATCGCCCGAGACAAACCCACACTATCAACGTTAATAAACAGAACGTAAAAGAAAAAGTAGGTACTTAGAAACGGTGTGGCTATATAAGGAGCTAAAAGCTTTTAAAAAAGGGGGCGTTTACGAGCTTTCATTCTTGACGCAAAGATCTATATATTAATGCGAGAAGCAAAAACCCCCTTTTAAAGTGTTTTGCGTACACGGAAGACTGTGAGATTTGGCATGGTTAAAGTTTATATGGAGAAGAAGTGCAGATAGCTAAAATTTATTTATATTATCTGTAACTAATATATAAAATAAAATAATTTAATACTGCGAATCCTAACGTGACTAGTACCATTGAACTTAGACCCCCAAAATATTGACATTGTCATTCAACGTAAAGTGACAGCGAGTGATGTAGATAATACTTATTGTTTAGGTTCAAGAATACTGCAAATGTCAACCAAAAAATATTATATGATCAAAAAGTCTCTGGTCGAATTTCGACTTTAGAGCAATGGCTAGTATAGATAAAACCATACTCATATTTAGCTAAACTTTAAAATACAGTTAAAATAATACTACTAGACAATTTATTTGAACCAAAATGAAATTTAATAATAGATTATAAATAACTGTACCGGAAATCATATTTACCAGTATATTTGTAGAATAAGTTTCTATGACGGTTTCAAATTTAAACTTTTTTGTGTAGGTAATTGAATAAATTTTTATGTGTGCATTACCATAAGCTAGATTATGAAATCCGAATTGTTGGGACTATAAAACGAATATGGAAATACTTATTCCTAATGCAAATACTCTCGAATTGCCATAAAAAGGTAAGCTTAGAACTGTGATCATTTCTTAATGCCGATAGCCACTAATACTAGTCTAATCTACAATGTAGAACACAATATTGTTGGTAAAAATATACATGTATATTTTAAACATTTAACTATTAAGCGGTTTAGAGCTGGAAATAATATTTAAAACTCAACAAATGGGAATTTTAGCTGAACTCATTTATAAATGTAACAGAAAAGTCCAACGGTGTTATCAAGGGTTACATATTACGCACTTTGTTTAAACTGAGCTTTGGGTGAAAGGGTTAATGTGGGTGGGCTAAATCCAAATGTAAGGTAGCATTCAGCTTTATGAGCCAACGTAACGTGTAAATTTGCGTTACAGTATCGAATATCCGATATGGTAAAATATGCGTTGGAGATTTATGAAAGGTATTCAAGGGCGTCGCTTATAATAATTTCTTGAGTAATAATAATAACTAGCGGTCGCCCAATGATTGAAATTCGACCAGCGACTTTTTAATTATAGACTATTTTCTGTTTGACATTTGCAGTATGAACCTAAACAATGAATATCATTTGATGTCACTTTTCATTGAGTGACAATGTCAATATTTTGGGGGGTCTAAGTTCAATGGCAATAGTCAGGTTAGGATTCGCAGTATTAATTGATTTTGATTTTTGATTATATTTGATATTGAAACCTATCATATATATTATTTCTTACAGCAATTTTTCCTAACAATGCCATATTTCCGTTAATTCTTCGTCTTGGTTAATGATTCAAACATCATTTTAAAATTATGTACCCCGCTATTGATGAAACGTACAAATAATATATTAACAATATTTTCGTTAATTAAAAACTTTTTCATTAAGATTGCCATCTGTTGATGCTAATGAAAATATATTCAAGACGCCATCATTAACAAAATATATAACTAACATGACAGAACTCTCTAATTCTATGTGCAAACCATCCGGACGGATCAGATAGTTACAATATTACATCATTTATTTTAGTGTAATCTCATCATCATCGGCAACCGCTTCTTTTTTTCTACTAACATAGACCTCTTCCAGGGATTTTCACAAACCCCTATATTTTCAAGCCATCTACTTTGAGGTCTTTTTTTTCTCTTCCTATCTCTTGGATCCCACTCTATAATCTGTCGATTTTTGTATGTTTTGTTGTAGCTTATTTCTTATACTTTTATTGTTTTTGATATCCGTTTATTATTGTTATTACTATGTTATCTTTTAATATTATAGCCGACTAGTTGTGCCGCGACTTCGTTCGCGTGGACTTAAGAATGCCGTCGATCGGGCATACGCGCGAATCATTCTACTCCCGCTCCCGGTTATATGCTTACTGTAGGTGATCCTTAGAAGATAGACATATATTCTCGCGGACTTTTTATAGGTCTTTTAAAAATATACAATTGTGTAGTATATTAAGTTGATATATCTCTTATGGTTTACACAGCTTAAACCATTTAAGCGCTCGAATTGATTCACCATGACCAGTTTTTTATTTTCACAAAACTTTAATCCTTTTTTTTGTAAATAAAAGTAGTCTAACTTACTCCTTATAAAATCAACTATCTGCCAATGAATGTCCTGCCAAAATTGGACCAAACGTCAAACAGACAGCCAAACACAAATTTTGAAAATTGGTTTTTTGTTATAGGTTATATTTATATATAATGTAATATTGAACCCACACACACACATTTAGTAAAAAACTGTTGTTATTTTGATATTATAAACAGAACTTCAATTTTAACTTTCGTAATTTCTTGAATAATACGTCCAATAAGTAAATATCGCACGCACTACCTGGCGAAATTCTCTTCAGACTAAAAGACGGGCGGTAAGGTTGTTGGCCGGATATTTTGCTCAAAAAGCCGGACATTTGTTATTTTTATATTTCACATTTTGTGATCCTACGGTGAGTAGGGCTTCCAGAATTCCTTGGGGAAGGGCGATCCAAGGTCGGCAATGTACTAATGATACCTATGTTGTTACAAGCGTTCAGGCTACGGTATCCGCATACCATCAACTAATTCGGTGGTATAAATATATCTATACCAACATTATATAATCTATATCAATATTATAAAGAGGAAAGATTTGATTTTTTGTTTGTAATTGTTAAACTCAAAAACTACTAGACCGATAAAGCTACAGCATCAGCGAGTAACATAGGCTATATTACAGTTTGATTTAATTTTGTAAGTCCATAAATAATTAATTTAACTCCAACCGACATAAGAGGCAAAATCACTAAATAACGGAAAATAATGACCTGTAAAACTTGCTTGACTATGCATCAACAGATGGCGTTAGCGGCGAGTTAAATCGTGCTTATAGAATGTATGCAAAAAAATCACAACTACGAGTCTCAATTCAATTGTGGTTCGTTTTAAGTGATTACAAATTTAAACTTATTTTTGAAGGGTAATGTTTATTGCTCTAACCTTGTAACGCCCGATGGTGATTAGGAATTAGGAACGAAGATGATTCGATAACGTGATCGATACTAGAGTTAGAGTTCTTATATTTATTTAGGGATCCGCTAAAAGTATCGACACTTTCGGTTCGATGCCTAGTATATTTTCATTTTGTAATCAATACTTTCGCAATTACTCGATACTTATCTCTTTTTGTATTATATACAAAACACGATGAAATTGGCTTTTATTGAGAAGTTTAATAATTATTTGGAATTCTTAATGGCAATATTAGCTTTTGTAAACTTATTTAGTTTTAAGTGCATAGTTACATAGTAAATTTTCATAGAAAAATTAAGCTCTATTGGTCGAAATGCACTTATACAATATACTTAAACAATATAATAAAGAGGAAAGATTTGATTTTTTTGTTTTTAATAGATAAACTCAAAAACTGCTGGACCGATTTTAAAAAGTATTTCACCAATATAAAGCTGAATTATCAATAAGTAACATAGGCTACATTATAATTTCAAAAAATGATTTATTCCTAAAAAAATGTTGATAGTTTTACTTACACAAAGTATAAAAAATTGCGTACACGGGTGCGTTGGCGATGTTTGTCGTATAAAATTAACACGGGTGAAACCGTGGGGCACAGCTACTATACAATAAACAGATATATTTCATAGTTAAGTTAGTACCTTTTTTGAAGTCAAACCTTTAAAATTTGGATGTTTTGATAATAAAAAAACGGGGTTATGTACGTATTTTGATTCTTGATTAAGTACAAATGAACCGTCCTAAAACAAAACCCACGCTGTGCGTACTGCGTAGTACAACAACAGAGGCAAGGCAGCGGGGAGCGCCGCGGTTTCTCGCCAATTCGTAACGCCTTGGATTAGCATATTCTACCAAGTTATACTGGAAGAAAGTTTAAGGGTTTGTGTAGGCGGTGCCGCGGACGCGCCGCAATGCCTGTGTACACGGGCCGTCACATCGTCGCTGCCGTTCGTCCGCCGCCGCGCCGCGCCGTCGCGCGCCGCAAAATTTGCCTTAACAACACATAAGCATTTTTAGAAATGTGGTGTGAAAGTGGCGTGAACGCGGTAAGATAGCGGCCCGTGTACAAAGCTTTGCGGCGCGTTCGCGGCACCGTCTACACGAGCCCTAACAATAGCAGGGCATGCCGGACACGTAAATATTTGATCAATGATCATACACGACCGTAAAAACAAAAACATGTGCGACTAAAGTCGTATGCCTGACTATGCTAAACAAGCGTAATTCTTATGCCAGCACGCCACATAGGTACTACCATTTATAAATTAAAAAAATCTATTCTTCCATATGTTTTAATACATTATATTTTTTTTAATTAAAAATCGTTATCAGCTGTGGTTATGAGAACATTAATTATCTAGAGCTCAGATTTTCTCAGGTTTGTTATTCATCACCCGGTAGTTAATTCTAATTAATTGTGCTCTAATTCCGAATAATTCATATGTACACGTAGGTAAAAAGTCGATTTATATTCCAATCACTACAATTAATATTGGTATACAGAAGAAATATTATATATTTTTACACACGACCACAATTACTACCTCAAACGTACCGGAAGACTAATATTAAGAGTTAAATAATAAATATACCGAAAATTATGAATATAACTAATAAAATTATGGATTCCGCGTTTTCTACATATATAAACCTATTTAGAATTTCACCTGTGTAAATTCTAACTCTTGTTTAAGGTACTTTAATTTTAATTTCTTACGGTGGTTTTAGATGAAGGAATATAATATTTTTTTGGAAATAAATGAAACAAAATAATTAACGAAACGGCATGATCCACTGACGAGAAAGTAAACAAAGAGAGACACAATACTAACAGGTGTATGTTGTGGAATCAAATAGCCACTATGGTTAGCTGCTAATATTCCTTCTAATCCTTCAACGAATGTCTGTTTTGTAATCATATTGCATTCCTAATAAGATTTCTAATACTTATTCGTTTTATTTATACGCGTTATTCAATATGAACATGATATGAATATGAGTAATGTTGAAACAAAAAAATATATATTCGACATTGCTAAAATTCAAAATTAAGTCACCTAATAAAACGCTACGTATGTATGTAGAATATCCCTTTTTGGACTTTGAGAATACTTTGAGAAATTACAGCTTTATTTTTCGAGATATTAAATTTTATAAAGGCTTCTTCTACCTCTAAAAAATGTCAAAAAAATTGCTTTATGAATGAATTTGTCGCCATTAAGAATTCTTGAACTTTCGAATTGTAGAAAAACGATTTTGTATAGGTAAATAGAAATGTTAACATTCGATTCCGAAGTTGATATAATAATATAAAGTAAACAAATACTATGATGGACAAATAATAAAGGTCCTTATAATAAAAGGCGTCTCCGAGTCAAGGACGAAACTAATGAAACTCTGAAAAGCTAAAATGGAACAACGACCGGTTCGAATTACACGTCGGTTTGTCGACCCTATCGTTTCTTCACGTTTCTACCCCTCTTACGTTGAGAGGTAGACAGCGGTGAAGTGGAGAACTTAGAATGTCACGCAAAACTAAAGAAACAATCGACATATTACGTATGACGTTATTTGATAAGTTCCCTAATAAGTTATATTAAAGTTGGAAAGAGTTTTAAATAATAAGTATTAATTATGTTTAAATGTTTATTTAAATGTCATGCTAAATTTACGAGTTTCTCCAACACGAAAACTACTAGAAATTTTACGTGCTTAAATTTTTTCTTTGTCTTTATATCTAGATTTTATGATTAGTATCTAATATTTATCGTAATTATTTTATTTATATTTATTGCAGGCCTAGAACGCGTTTTATTTTTTTAAATTGCTCGACGTTTCGGCCAGCTTACGCAGACCGTGGTCACGAGCGGACTGATGTTTTTCGGTGTATTCGTTAGCGAGGGTAATTTGTAGTAACTACCCTCATCTGTTCAATGTCACTAGAGATGTTTTGACACACTAAGCTCAATGTAACAACTGGCGATCACATCCGAGGTTTAAGTTTTCCTATCACCGGATTTCATACTTGAGATAGCTATCTAAATCCGCTTTTAAGTATAAAACGCGGCAGTTTAAAACATGTATTTATCTTCAATTATTGATATACAAAATTGCTAGAAAGTAGCTTAAAAATGAAAAATCAAAGATTACAGTCGTAATGAAATTCAAAATAAATAATTAAATATAAGGACACAAATTAACACATGGTCGTTTATTTCAAAACAAGCAAAGTTTGTATTTTGGTAACTAAACAGCTGATATACCATACATATTAAATAGACTGATAACTGACAATTATGCCCTTAACAAAAAAGTCAATCATGTGCGGGGATCGAACCCGCTAATTTCTTTAAAATAACTAACTAATCTAATATTTCAGCATATTGTTGTGAATGTATTTATTTCAGTCTCTCGACTTGTAACAAAGTTTTTACTATGCCCGGTTTCAACGGAGCCGTCAAGAGAACCCATGCCTCGTCAGATTGATTGATTATTTTCCCTACAATCAGGTTTCACCAAATGCTCCGAACATTGTTTGATTTATGATTACAGAACTTCGCTAATGTCGTAATACAAATAATTCATAATCGTAATAAAAAGTTTTTTGATGTCTATAAATTTGTATGAATACCGAGTGAAATATTTTTCTTATAATCGTTAAATTACCAAAAATAGATTCTACATTTTCAGTCAATAATTTTAGCTTAAAATATTAAGATAGTGTGATGTATACTTAATGAAATAAAATTTTGAAATATGATTGTAGTTTATAGCCTTTAGTAACCTTTAGGATGCATTTATTACACATATGGACATTTGTATGGTGTATAAATTGCGTTTCAGTTATGTATTTATAAAAAAGAATATAGTATATCTACAAGTAATCCTTCAATTTTTAACCTGAAAGTGCAGAGTAAGACTTACGTTTTCTTGATAATATCGGTTTATAATTAAAATTATTTTATTGGATATTCTCAGAAGGCTATTGATTTATTGCATTATGAAGTGGATTTAAATTTTGTTATTCAATTACTGACTTTATATCCTGCGTACTATATAATACTAATAATAATAATAATCTGTAAAAGTCCTATTGCTGGACAAAGGCTTCTTCTCGAGGGAAGGTACAAGCTTAATCGCTACGCCAGCCTACAAAGTATTGGCGATTGCAATCACCGAGAAATCAACAGTTATATATTCCACATACATTAGTACTACAAGAATATTTCTCAAGCCTTTTCTCACGAAGTTTTTCGTTACCGTCAGCCTCGTGTTACCAGTTTGTATCAGCAAATGTACGCGAATTCCTAAATCTTTGTTGGTAAATGCTGGGGTTCGTACCTGCGGACATCGACTGACATTAATTTTAGTACGTACACATTTGTTTTTTATCGCTGTTTTTCATACACAAAACATACAAGTTGCAGGCACTGCCAGAATAGTTATTTAATTACTCAATAAGACAATAATTACAAATTTTTTAATTCTGGATAATTGAATAATTAATATAGTCATACATACATACATAATCATTACATAATATCATTGTTTATGTAAATCAGATAAAGTATTCTTGTTGTTTTAAACCTAATCATAATATAACACATATTTTAACAAAATATAGTATGTAATATGTTGTAAAAAACACAAAATCAGACTCTTTCAATGCTTACATTGTCGTCAAAATTACACTTTACTAAACAACAAAGTTGAAAAAGTAAAACAAGCATGTCTAGGACACAAACAAGCCCGGACTAATTTCACATCGTGGGTGTGAAAATAAACAATCCTTTGATGTGCCCTCTTTAGTAAATTTTCAATAATGACAAGTTTTTCGATTTATTATTATTGTAGTATACAACTGTTTGATAATATTTTTTAATTATCTTAAGTAGTCTGGGGCGTTAATTTTGGTCAACAAAATTAACAATACAACATAGATATTTAAAAAATAATTCTTCAAGAGTTATGTTGAAATCAGAGTTATCTTCAAACTGTTATTGAATAAAAATTTTTCAGTAACCTAATTTCATATCATTATTTTGTTAAATTTATGCATATTTTAATCTTAGTGTATAATTTCTATATTATAATGTAACAAACGCTGGTGCTGTGTCTTAACTTTGAATCTTACGAATGTACAAGTTCCCTCTCATCAACAGCGTCACTCTAAATTAATAAGTATACTCATATAACTTGTATTTTTTAGTAAACAATTAATTTTAATCTCTTATTCTTTGCCGATGATTCTGGCGTTGAGTTCATTAATAACTTAGAAAGGATTATTCTGTGTGTAGTAATTATTCTTTGCGTGTGTAGTACCAGAGTAATCCGGGCATTATTTCCCATTTATAAATAGGTTGGTCAGAGAGATGATGATTACGATGCTGAGGTAATTCATAATTATTATTCAGCGTTTGATATGTCTGATATGTAACTGACTATATAGGGTATACCAGGCATTAGTGCCCATTTGTATATAAGCTTGTAATTATGACTGTAATATTTAGTTCATAAATCACTATTACCTTTTGAAGTATTGATTTGTCGCGAGTATATTATCAACCGTTTTCTTTAGAGTGTGCGCCGGGCACTATTGGCCTTGTATAAATATATTTATATGAACAGTATCAATGGAGGCAGTATCTTGCTTACATCACGAAATCAAATTAACAATCTAATAAGCATTTTAATATTATTTTTAGAATGTTAACCTAATTGTCTAAATAGAGAAACATCGTTGTCATTATAACTTCTAGAATTATAATGTCAAACACCTGCTGATTATACCAAACTGCGTAGATAAATACAATGGCAGGCGCCATCTTAATAATTAGTATTCAAAAACATTTACGAATGAGGTTTAAGACTGTTTTTACTTTCTTCAATGAATTGACTATTCGTTTACAAACAAAATCCATTTTGTTTCAATCAAATCATTTGAATCGTCTGAGTCTGAAAAGTACAAAATAACAAACCGAAAACTTTTAAAAGTTAGGAATAGCTGTTTTCCAATTTTCTAACATCTCTTTATGAAGTTATCAAGTTAATGGATTCTTTTTTACGTGATGTCTAACTGTAATGGTGTAATTATTTTCACATAGGTTTTGATTGTTCAAGTATTATCATTTTACAAACAGATAAGAACACCATAAAATTATTATCATTTTATTGCATTAAAAATTGTTCATCGTCAAATATACAGTAATCGTCAATTACAATGTTTATATTTATGGTGGTCAAATAGAATGACCAACTAATTTATCAATACATATTTGTGTTTTTTTTAAAATAAATTGTAATTTAATTTAATAATGCAAATATGTAACCTCTCGATACTTAAGAATATTTTTGTAGTAGGTATGCAAAAAAAATACAGTTTATGATATTATTCAAATAACTGGTCAATCATGGCTGGTGATGTGTATTGAATAATTATTAAGTATATAGTTCTTTACTACGATTGTAATAGACCAAAGCATAATGTTTAGCCAATGTACGTGACGTATTACTTCTTCCTATTAAAACGTTTTTCGAGCTGTAAATGCAATGTATAAGGGACTAAGTACATTTACCCGTATACTATACATCATCATAAGCAAATCTTCATATGCAAACTTCCTTGCATGCGTTATTCCAGGCAACCGCTTTTTTAACGTGTATCGCGCTGGTCACAAAAGACTGGTATATTGTTTAAGTAATAATTATGTAACATATATCTATTTCATATA
The DNA here is from genome assembly GCA_033032175.1 of Saturnia japonica. NCBI lineage: Eukaryota > Metazoa > Arthropoda > Insecta > Lepidoptera > Saturniidae > Saturnia > Saturnia japonica. Next base: position 6,622,512 of record CM065317.1, read on the forward strand.
CAATTTCATGAAGTAATAATATCTGTGGTTAGTTGCTGTAAGTTATTTTCGAGTTACGCGATACACTAATGTTTGTAAGATTATTGTCACATCTCTGTTGTCGATTTCCGAAGAGAATCTAACCAATAGTATTGTACCGAACGTTCTGTCCATATATATATTATCTAACTTCATTAAGGACTAAATGACCAGGGAATAATTTTCAATGGCAGCTTCTCGTTGGCCTTGTACAAACATACACGAATACCAAAACTTTTAAAATTTTATGGAACACTTCTGTTTACGACAGACAACCACTAATGAACTCCACAAGCGGGAAATTTATGTTAATAAACGTTTAAACTCGATGTTGTTGACATCTGGGATCGAATAAGAGATAAATAAAATTGGGAACGAATAAATTCTCAGACTCTGTGATTTCGCAGCGATAAAAGATGTCTGAGAATGACAACAGAATTTTGATGGGTTCGGTTGATGACTTAGTTTACCAACAGGTACAATGTACTTTATAGTGAATCCTGTCTAAGTTTAAGGTCTACATTCTGAGAATAAGTACATCAAAGCTTCGTAAGCAAAGTGTCTTTAATCAAAATATAATAAATTAATTGTCAGATTTAAAATGATTGGTATTTTCAATCAGTGGTTATTTTTTTGAACGAAAATTTCTTATAGCGCGTTTGGGAAGCTACACGGAAAAAGTGTCCGACCCGACTGACATTAAAAAAAGATAAACGCATACACGGTTAATACGGGTCCTGATTTCAAGACTATGATCGTCGTCAACGTGGCCTAGCTGTATGGCGACAAGATTTGTACGGACTGTTGTATGTAGTACGAGTCATCGATATTTCGAGTCCTGCTGATTCAGGATATTTTATTATTAATCATTATTATAAAATTCTAAACAAATTATAAACTTAATCAGTACATTCAATATTGAATGAACTTTTGAAACAAAGACTTTTTTAAATTAAAGTTTATTAACATTCCTTTATTGTGCTGGTTACTTATTAATACATAATAATATAATTTAAAAAAGGAATTTCGTTCCTAACCGGTGTTCCACGACACCTCTCGAGTTTTTTTTACAATTAAGTGCATTACTGCAATAATCAATCTCAATGATCCTCTTAAAACGAATACTGTAAAATGCCATTAAACTTATTGGGACATTTGTGCTGAATCTATTTGCCTTTTAAACGAATTTCTTTCTGAAACAATTGAAGTGGATGAAATAAATTAAATTTGAGAAAGGTAAAACTTTAGTGATAATTGAATTCCAATTTTGCAAACGATTGTAGTATGCACTCAAATTACTTAATTACTTAGCCGACAGCTATTATTTTTTCAAAGAAATCCCTAACAAAGTATTCTTAAAACCCAAAATTAATTGAAAGCGTTGGCCTGAATTTATACTTTTCTCTAGGTTTTCGCGATGGAATTTAAAAGCTTTCATTCGATTACTCTCTAAGGGCTAACATAAATGTAGGCTTTTTTCTTATAATTAAAAAGCTACAGATATCCTTTTATATTTTTTTAAAATAAAACGGGTTTAAAAGGATAATATATCTATCAATGACATTTTGTGAGAGTATAGTAACTATTAATCATAAAAAAAATTCCACTTCACATAATAAGGTGACACTTTTTTTAGCGTTAGGTTTAGTGTGTGGCCGTAATCTCGCCTGACGTTAAGTGGCGATGTGGTCCAATATGGTAACACGCTAAGACTAGTGGAGGAAATTGTCTTTCAAGAAGAGCTGCCGGAACACTCATATAACACAGATCAAAGCCCATATAGGTGCTTGGCGACAGACTTATCAACCTGAGGATGGTAGCTAGCCAGGCGTGTATCAGAAAATGTTCTGCCACCTTGCTATGGTTTTATTACAATGTTTTCTTTCATCTGAACCTCAGACTTTTTGTTAATATAGGTACGAACTCACATCGATCGACGCGGTGTCCGTAAAACTTTTACATGGATTTATTTTTATAACGTTATGTCATGATTACCTTAAGAAGTTCACATTTTGAAAATTAAACCAAAAGGCTCATATAAAAAAAACCTGGTTCGTAAATTTCTTAACTTCTGAAGAAATGTATAATTAAATTTACTTCAGGGGTACCTTGTACTAAACACAAAACATACGGGTGCATGTGCAACAAGATGACGTAAATACTAGAAGTAATAATATATTCAATACATTTTGTTTACTTTGTTGCTTCTTAATATAGTTTTCTCATATATGTTCAAAAGTTGGGCACTGGAATCCGGACGCAATATTATTTGAATTCAGATCAGTACACCAACGTTATTATTAATGTAATTTGATTTAATAAACAGCATTATTATTGCTTAATAGTACGGATGGTATATACTATTATGATAATATGAAACTACATAATATAATATCTAACGTTGGAGCTAATGACAAAGGAACCACATGAACGTTTTAATGAAGATGTCTGTATTCACGTCTATCTATGTTCTTGAAACAACACCGAAATAATATGTAAAATTTATTTTTCTTAAAGCATTTTGTAATAGTTGCTACCAGAAAATAATAATGAGTATAATGTAATATATATTTTCTATAATGTAATGTATATTATAATCCCCGTTACCAACATAAGATATGTAGCAAATACCTTTTTATTTCGATGGTCAATTGTTTCAATGAAATTGTTGCATTTGCATGCTCTATTAGTGCATTAAAAAAATTAATTGATACGACAAAATATTTTATGAATTTATTATAGTTAATTTGTATTCTTTATATTTTAGCTCTGAATTCTTTTTATATATTATTGATTTTACTATAATAGCATTGATTATTTAAAATTATTTATATCTATTATTTATTGAAATGATCTGGACTGTTTTTTGTGATTGGCACTATAAACTCGTAATGTTTATTTCTAAATTTGTTGGTAGAAACTGATTTTGATTTGTGTTTAATATTGTTTTAGTAATACGGAATAAATCAAAAAACAAATTAGTAGAACTATTTACGATCGAAACAAATTTTCGAATAAGAGTACTTAGTTAGATAAAGTGAAGAGTTGATTAATTTAATTTAGTAAATATTCTAAATTTTCATTCTACTCAGGTTATACCGCGCTTTATTTCTGTGTACGTATTCTGTAAACGGTATATTTTTTAGACCATTCAGGAGATTAAATTGATGAGCCTTCAGTAGAGGAAATTAATTAAAAAGTTAATAAATACCTTGACAGAGGCACATCCTGGTCCGTTGTTTTTGTTATTAGCTAGTGCCTATATCCGGCTATCGAGTAGCTTATACTATAATATTTATAATCCCTTGTGATGATATTGTACTACCGTGTAACGATCGTCACTATTGTCATTGGATTGCATGACATAACAATAAGTTTAATGCAATGCTATAATTTATCAGAAAAAACATTGAAAGAAAATTAATTATCTTTCTAACAATAAAAATTCGTGGAGGCCTAATGGTTTAAACCAACAGAATCGATGTCTAGTTTGGAGCCCAAGGATGTTTTTTGGCATCCTATTAAACGTATTTAACTATTAGCTGACGGTGAACCTACCTCTGTATGTAGGTAAAACAAGAACTGACAATTTCTGGGCGTTTGAAATCGCCAATACTTACAATCAGAAAATGGACGTTGTCCAGCAGTTGTACACCAACAGGCTGGTACTACATTAAAAAAATCTGAGAAATCGGTAGGTAATATTTTATTTCAATTAAACTCCGTTTGAAAACACCTAGGAAAGCATGGTATAGTGTCCACATAACTTAATCACAACATTTTTCATTAGCATTTTTATTTACCTACTTAATTTACAAAAGTTGTTCAAAAGAAATCAAACTCTCTTATATAAAATATACATGTATAAATGTTATTTATGTACAAATATAAGTTTATATTAGTAATGTCAAAATAACAGCGTTTTACTAAATGTATATGAAAGCATAAACAGCATTGATAAAAAAAAAAAAAAAATATTGTCGGAAATTTTCTAGCTGATGTTATAAGGAGTAAACTTAGGCTACTTTTATTTTTGAAGAATAAATAGTTTTCCGTGCAAATAAAATAAACTAAAGTAGTAGGGTCCAGCACCGCGCGCGCCCCACGCGCACGTTCCTCTCTCGTCACCGTCGCCGCATACGAAATTCAACGCGGACCAAGTCGCAAACACAGCTAGTATAATAATATTATTTATATTAATATTTATAAAAATACTCTGTAATGGGAAATGCATTATACATTTTTGTGAAAATACAAAATTTGTAAATGCAATTGCTGTGTGGTAGATCTCCTCTACAAATGTGTCAGAGTGGATCGCAACCAACATTTACAAAGTGATATGGCAGCTTCAGACTTACGCCGTAAACACCCGTGAAAGGGCGTGAACGCGAGTGGGGATAGATTTCACGTCTGTTCACGGGGTTCGGGACTCGGTTTCCGTTCCACCTCGGTTTTTTGTGTTCATGTCAAAGGGTTCGCAGCCGCGTAACGCGAACAGCGCGAACTCTTAACCACGTTCACGGCTCGCAGTTCGATTCTATATTAATTAAATATGCTAAACTAACATTGTATTGTAATATGTAAATTATTCAACATTTATATTGCCATAAATTTATAAATAAATTATATTGCCATGCTAAAATAAACATGTCTAAATCATAAATAACTCTTTATTTTGCGATGTGTACTCGTTATCCACCATCTGCTTTTTCTTTGTTTGTTTTGTATCTTTATTAAACATATGATTATAAACTGCCCGTGCACAAAGATTCAAAGACGCGGCATCTGAAGTGACGTTCATTTAGTACCAGTGAGTGGCCCCAACTGTGAATATTGCGAGTGTGGAGAGTATTCGCGTCGCGCGGAGTTCACGGCGTGAATTCTAGATGCGACTTCACGGCGCGAGTCTGGAGCGGCCATAATATCCTCATTGTGTCACGTTTAAATGTGTCACATTCAGTAATCAGCCGAAGTATTATAACAAGTAATTATACGAGGCGCCAGGGATCGGTATCTACTCATCTGCATTGTGACTACCATGCACATGGTGATAAAAGTGCTACAGTGACCCACTATTGGTTTGTCACATATTCAGGAGCAGTGTGTATATTTAGCTGTCAAGAGGCTTGCAGGCCGGCAAGAGAACGGCGATTGTTTTTGGTTGTTTTTGTATTATACCTACTGTGCTTAACATCAAAATAGAACGTCGATGCCGCTTGCCATATTATAATATTTAAAGGCCCGTCCACATGCTTGCCAAACCTGGGCAAACATTCACAAATTCAAACGTGTTGATAGAGTGTCTGACTTAGCTTGCCACTTATCTGAGCGAAGTCGGTATTTGATGCACAAATTAAAAGAGCTTGTGGCAAACGCTTGCGATGCGTGCACACGTTCGCGTGTAGTTTGCGTTAGTAACGCTTGCGCGAAATAAATAATCGTTAAATAATTTGAAAAAACCTGGTACGGTTTCTGTGAATTTTTAACTATCTTCGGTGATGAATTTTCCATATCCTATTATATTTCCTCTTTAATTTTTCTTATTTTTACAATAAAAATGGTTTAAACCAAATATTATAATCAACACAAGGTCGACGTCGTTATGCTTGCTCATCCCAAACATACTAGCTCACTCGCAAACGTGTGGATCTAACCCGACCGACACTAAAAAGAACAAACAAATACATACGTAGGATTTTCAAAACTATGATTGTCGTGGAATTGGCCAAGCTGTGTTATGGCCAGATTTGTACGCACTGTTTTTATGTAAAGTAATGTCTGAAGTTCGAGTCCCGCTGATTTAATGTTAATACAATATTTATTTTCATAACTTTACAAAGGAAAATTAATGAAAAGTAGGTATATATGAAAATCCTAAATCAACGGTCTGGCCATCACATAATCTACTATAGCGAAAATAACCTTGTTCCCACCGGGTGTCCCACGACACCTCCCGAGTTTTTACTTATTTCAATTTGTGGAGGTCACACTGTGACTTTGTGATGTATTTTTCCTGATTTTTTTTCTACACGTAACATCCATTTCCTTCTTTATGGATGGTTAATATCGATAATGCTTTAGACCCATTTTTGATATCCTTTTATGAGTCAGAAGAAGTTCATTCATTTATATCAAACTGGGATCATCGGATCGGACCGAATGACCCACTTACCGTCAATTACGTTACACAGAACTTTTCCTAGAAACTTCCGTAATTATATTATTGTTATCTTATAAATATTATTCGGAATTGCTTTCGAACGGAAATCTTCTCAGTGTGTTTTGTTTTGTGGCTCTATTATTTTCACTATGGGCATTTCAAGTGGTTAATATAACTATATCAGCGATAATATACATAACTACTAATCATATAATATTATATTGATACAGGCGTTTCTTTTTGGATCGATACACTTTATGATGCGTCATACCTTTATACTTTTTGACGTGACAACGTCTTATAAATTGGTTTGCCGGGTGACACTTCAAGAAACTGCGTTACGCTCCGCTCACGTTATGCGCTCACAATGAGAGCGAGTGAGAGGCACGCGTCCCTTCCACTCGGGCATGGTTAGCCCGCCTAAGAGCGAGAGAGACAGACATAAAGTCGTTGTCACGTAAAACTTTCGCCCGTATACCGACTTTACAGGCAACCAATTTTTTACCTAGATTTAGTATTTATTCCATCCACATGTACAAAGTAAGAATTCTAGTATGAAGCAACTAGGTAAGCATTTCCTTATATTACAAATTATTATAAACTTACTAGCTGTGCCCCACGGTTTCACCCGTACTAAATTTATTCAACCAACTCCACAACGTCGCCACCAACGCAACCTTCTCTATCGTTCTTCTCACTTCCCATACTTGCCTATAGCTTGGCAGATTGCTTGACATTCATAGGTACTGCTCCGTCTCTGAAGGTCATAGCGTGAAGTTATTTAGCCTATAAATTTATTCAGTAAATAGGCTATAAAATTCAAAAAGATTTTTCAAATCTGACTCTTAGTTTCAAAGATTAACGCGTTCAAATAAACAATCTCTTGAACTTTATAATTATACCAGCGACCCACACGCCCCCCCTTCTTTGCACGGGTATAAGTTACAAAGTGGTGTATTTTATGTTTAAAAAACCTGATTTATAGTTTATCGCTTTAATGTTGACAGTTCATAACTTCATAACTGCCTCATTAGCCTAGTTTTTCTAAACGCGACTGCTATGCTCGAGGTCCTAGGTTCGATTCACAGGTCGAGCAAAGCGCTAGTTTTTTTAATGAGATTCTCAGTATCATCTTGGAGTTTGGCTTTGTGTCTTATTAATGGTAATAGGTTCGCCCCCTATTACATGAGAACTACAATATACCTGACGAACTGTACCTCTGCCTAACACTACGGGGATAGACACGTAATGGTGTGTTATGTAACTTCATAGTTACGAATAGTGCGCTTAGTTCGGGTCGCGCAATTTATCATAGGTTTTTACGTAGGAATTTTTTTGTCGCAAATAATTTAGAATTCGTGATACCTTCTACGCGGTATTCATTTAAATGGAAAACTGTAAATGACAATCTTACATTACATGCCCAAGTTAATTAACGAACTTATCTGGATAAAGAATAATAAATTGGAGAAAATTGCTTCGCAAATAACGTAATATTTTTAATTATTATGTTGAAGATAAAAATGCTTACTGAGAGTCAACCTTAGGAGATAGACATATGCCATTGCGGATTCTTCTCTAGGCTTTTGAAGAACTACAATTTTTTAGAACATTATTTTGATGTATCTCATAAGGTGTATCCAGAGTAAGCCATGTAACCGCCCAAAAATGATTTTTTGACGACTTGATTACAAATAATTGAATTATCTCTATTACACAAAAACTTAATTGGAATGTATTGTGCTTCCGTAAAAAATTCTCTAGATGTTAGTGAAAACCGCATTAAAATCCTTTGCGTAGTTTAAAAGATCTAAGCGTACACAGGGACAGACAGGAAAGCGACTTCATTTTATACTATGTATATAGAATATATATACCTAAGCATGATAAGTAAAAATACTTATAATATCATTGAGTACATATGAGTAATATCCATAGGTACACTATATGTATACCTATAGCTAATGCAAATAACAATATACCTTCGTTTCTAACTGAAATTCACGGTCACGGAGCTCAAATAATGAGTTTGTTCACTAGTGAGTTAGCCTTTGTGTAAACATAATATACATTATACATACATATGTACGTCTACATAGACGTAATCTAACACGTTATGTGTCACTCAGCACTCTCTATATTTAATTACTTAGGTAATAATATCTAAATATCTAATAAATATTGTATTAATATCTCCATTCGTACTGACACAAGAAATATATTAGAGCTTCTCGGCTGCTTATTAAATTATAACGTCCCGCCCGCGCCTTTAAATTCTTTTGTATTTGTACACCACGGATTCAATTATCTTCTTATCATAAATTCTCTTGCTTTAGTCGTGTGAATGCTTGAATTAATATCCTTACAGTTAAATAAAATAATGAACAGTCTATGAGCCTTTTGATGTACGTTTCAAGCAATAATATATCTGTTATTTCTCAATATATAAAAGTATAATAGTTATTACTTTTTTACATACCATGATGTCTCTCCGAAGAGTTAGGCAGAACTGTACAAATTTACACCCACAGTTAGCCGGGTATGTTTTTAGATCCCGTGTAATAGGGGGCGAGCCTATTGTCATTAATCGGGCACAAAGCCGAACTCCGGGCTGCTACTGAGAATTTCATAGAAAACCTCAATAAAACTTTGCACGATCTGGGAATACCAGTCAGGTTTGAAAAATTATTTTTGCATTTTATAGCCAATTTATTGAGGAAGGCTATGTAACTTTACGCCACTACCCTAAGGATCGGAGTCCATGACCAAGAGGACCATGAACGTCAAGCAATCTGGCAGGCTGGTAGGCAAGTATGTGAAGTGAAAACAGCGATAGGTTACGCAAGTGCAATGGCAGCGGCGCAACCGAAAGTTACTGGAAAAAATTTAAATCTAAGACAACGTAGCTCGGTTGACACCCGTTCGCGACACCAATGCACAGCCCGAGTGTGATTGCTGCTTGCCCGGAAGACAGAGGTGTTATTATCGGGGTATCAGTCCATATGGAACAACAATCAACGGCTGCCTCTTTTATTAAAAATTCAATCGTAAACCTTCTTGGGACAATTAAACCAGCACTAAGCTGCGAGGATTATCGATCAATCAAAAGATCGATAATCGTTTACCCAATAGTGCCTAGGCGATTTGTTCTGCGCACAGCTAGTGTAATATAAATATAAAGAGAAGTTATGAGCTACAAAGTAAAACGTTAAAAATTAAGAAAGAAAGAAGTAGTATGAAAACCTAGGAACGGCTATAAAACGAACCAACTTCGATTATATGCCTTCAACTAAATCATTCCGTTGTAGGTAGACGAAAGTAAATCGATTTTCCTTAGTAACAGACATATTATATTTATGCACATAAATCGCTTTCGTATTACTACAGGAGATGTTGTAGCCCAAATGAAAATGGTTCGAACGCAGAAGTATTTGTTAACTTCAAAACCCCGATACTTTTATATTATTAGTTTGGCAATCACTACATGTACAAGCTCCTTCGTGCTAGTTTTAAATTAACCTGAAATAAACAGAGTTTTAACAAAAACGACATTATTTAATAAAGGTACTTTACTAAACAAACGATCATACAATGACGTAGTTGTTTTCAAATCTCATTCTTTTAATACAATCATCACAAACCATTTTCGATAAACGATTACAAGTATATGAGGTCTTATAAATAGTCTATTTGTTTGATATCTCATAACGCGGTGAACCGTATCATAAAAATAAGTTACCGACGTACCGTGTTCACACAAATAGAGTGCAAGAATAGAGTGGAACCGACGTGTTTCAGACTTAAGTGCTTACGATATTAATACTCAACTGAAAGGTATTTATGAAAGTTTAAATATGTTATTAAAAATTTACAAAATTAATTTATCCAGTGGCAAGTAGGGAACTTTTTGGAGGAATTAAGTTACTTAGAGGATTCGAGCACTGTCCTTTTTCGTAATCCCAGGATTTCGGGATTGAATTTCGACAAATCCCGGTATTAACGAAAATTTTAAAAATTGTTATAAAAACATTGCATAGCAAGAAAACATTTTTTCAGTCATCCTGCACTTCCAGATGATTTTTTTTGGGCTTGCGCCGACTCGACTTGGAGACGTATAGTTATTATTTCACAGATTTTATTTTTTCGATACAAATAAGACGTATGTAAATTATCTTACCATTTTAAACTATATTTGGTAATTTTAATTTAATAATCTGAATACTGATTTCTGTAGATGGACGCGCTTGATACGGTAACTTAACTCTGATATTTTTTTTATTTTTTTGAAGTTCAACGTATTATAAACAGAAGTAGTTTGTTTATTTTAAGGGATGTTTGAAATGGTTTGATTTTCTTTAACTTAATTTTTCTAACAAGACTTAAAATGTAACCATATCCGGTCATTTTAATTTAATGATTTTTATTGATCTCATTGAATCTTCTAATATTAATCTGTCTTGTATTTGAAAGTTATTTAATATTGTTGGAGCTTCACGTGATGTAGTTTGATTTTTGTAAACAATAACTAGAAACATGCATTTCGAGTTACCACAAATATTCCCTGGACAGCTCTATTATGGGAGCCGCCATCATGTCAGAGCGTTATTTCATTTTTGAAGATTTTTATACTTTACTTGCTCAAGTTTACACAATGAATTATATATTTTTTACTTAGTTTTGTCAAAATTTGCTCTCATTATGTAAAAAAAGATTGTTTTATGACCTAGTTTTGAAGAAATTTTGAAGTGTTAACTTCTTATGAGAGAGTAAACGCTTCGTAACGTAACGCGTTACGGCGCCATTAATAGCATCATAGTTTCAGTCAATCCTAACGACACGCTCGTAGCCTATCAGTCATAAGCGTGACTGCTATGGCCGAAGTCCTAAATTCGAATCCTCGCCTGCTTCCCTTTCTCTCTTTCGTTTGGTTTTTTTTTTCTTTTTGATTATTTTAAGTTGTCATTTCTGTCAAGCGTCCCGAGACGCACAACTTTTTTTATTATAACGACATTTTAAACATACAGATCGAAAAAGCGTACAATATTAAGTAAGAAGGCATGAAAAAGTCGATATTTTATCCACATAACATTAGCAGAAGCCATGATGGTAGCGCTCTGTGGCAGCGTGTACAGACCCTCGTCGTTCGAGGTGAGTCCGAATCCCTGTAATAATCAAAAGCTTTCGATGAAGTAAAACTTCGTAAAAAAAAACTCTAGCAATTAAAGTGGTGATAAGATATTTTCTAATGTTTGTCTGGTTTGTCATGTGTATAAGAACAAGAAAAATATTCAACTATATTAAAATAATAACTCAGGAAGCAGCGCTCTTTGGAAAATGCGGATTTCAAAAAGAAGAAATTTAACTTCAATGATCTTTAATAGTTTTCTGATGCATCTTACAAGTTCAAGGTCCAATACCAATGAAATTAAAATGAGACTACGCTTGAGGTATACCCTCTCTAATAAAAAAAGGATCAAATAAATCGGTCCATAAACAAAGAAGTTATGGCTAAACGCCCAAAAAATATACATTCGAATTGAAAACCTTTTTTTTTTGAAGTCGGTTAAAATTGCGAAGATTGCATAAGACTTTCCGAAAACATATCTCTGACTGTACTTCATTTATTTTTATTGAAAGTAATAGTTAAAAATGAACTGAACTACTTTGATGAAACTGAGACTAACTAAAATTATCTCTTAACAATATTTAATAGACTTTATTGATAGATTTGTATTAGTAAAAAAGATCAAATTACCAATAAACGTAGCTCGTAGAACGGATGGCAGATATAGTCAAAGATTTCTTGAGCGGCGGCCACATACTGGAAGACGCAGGGTAGGTAGTCCCGCCACAAGATGGACTGACGACCTGGTAAATATTGTGGGGAAACCGCTAAATGCAGGCAGCACCGGACCGGTCGTTGGCGCGATCTCTAGAGAAGGCCTACGCCTAGCATGGGACGTGGGACGTCTTTCGGTTGAAATGACGATGATGAACCTATAACGCAGAAGAATAAAAAGTAAAACAAATATTGAAACTTCTATTCTTTCTTATATTCTATATATTACTGTAACATACGTTTTACGTCGTCCATAATTATACGTGTAATAAAAACGACTATTGGAATACCTAGTAAAGTATTTATAAATCAGTTTAAGAGCTACCAGAATGAAATTAGAATTTCCACTGTTATGAAATTCGTTGCATATTTGACTCGAGCTCAAATTGGGCAACTTATTTCGCTCGTGTGATGGATTTTTTGTTTGATTTCTGCAACACTCTCTTCTGTATCAAGGATCAGTTCAAATTTCCAACACTAAGCGTAGTCAAATTTATAGAAAAAGTTTTTAAATATACACGTGCTTAACGGTTTATTTCCGAGTAAATGAATACGATTTATTACCACGCCAGCCTACAAAATACTAGCTGGTCATGTATTTACTTGCTGGAGAGGAGTGCAGTATTCTTGGAATTTACTTTAAGCGTTCAGATTTTCTTAAGAATTTTCCATCATCGTAACACACTACTGTAAAAGCTCCCTTAAATAAAAAGAGAAAAAAAAGGAATAATTACATTCATATTAATAAATGAAAAGGAATTCTGAAAAATATATGTCGAGGCGCAAACCATAGGACATCAGATTTCGACATTCCATCGTCTAACCGTGTAAGATCTTCTATCTTCGTTTTCTTATATCCATCACCACAACTTTTTGTATTTTGATTTTCAATATTAGGATGTAAAGTAAAACCTAGTGTCAAACTTAGTATCACCATATAAATTTTTATTGTAAACAAACAACAAAAACCCATAAAAAGAAAGAACCACCATTAAAACTCCTCTACTATCGGTTTCGAGTAAATAACCTATAATATTTTTATGATTATTTTAGCAACACTGTCATTTTTTTACTATCTGCCCTTTTACGATGTCCTCGATCCCATAAGAAACATACATGATGTGAGCAAAGACATGTCCGGCTTGTAACATTAAAAATAATATTAAAAATTAACAAGTCTTCATTCTTTTTGTAGCGATATTGGTTCAATAATTACGCACTTGGACGTCATGTCATATTGAGTAAAAACCCTAGATTTCGGTGATTGAAATATTGTGATAAAACCCATGCATCGTGCTAAGGTATTTTTCAAGTTTTCAAACAACCATTGGTGTGTTCCCGAACCTGCCAATAAGAAACATACTCTCCTATCGAGATTTATAGTGTTAAGATCTTAGTCCATATTATCTCTTACATCAACTATTTAATAAAAAGTTAGCCAATAAAAATAAATAATATTCCCAAAGAAAAGTATTCTACAATCTAAGTTGTCTTTTTTAAAAGTAAACAGAGCAAAACAATATCATAAATCTGTCACAACTAAAGTTGTAATCACTGGTTCAGTGCCGTGAAACGATGGCCCACCCTTCGATCGTTTGTATAGAGAACTGAATTATTGGATAGAGTCGTCTCGACTAGTTCATTAAGGAATCAGTCTTCAAGATAAGTCGGCACAATAAAATCATCGTTAGTCTTGTACTGGCGTCATATACGTCAATTCCATTATCTTATATCGTAAACTCAGTATAATAGAATTCAAGTTTCTATACGACATCTCTAATACCAACTTTTTATTATTTATTTAATCGAAACAGTTTTCCAGCTGATATACTTATCACTTTGGGATAGAGTATGGTTCTAAATAATTTAATTAGGTGATTTTGTTTATAATAATAACCTATGTATTTTATATAATGTAAATTTTATAGCTGTGATCACGCGCTACAGCACGTGTTCATTACGCAGTAATTATTTACAACCCATAGTTTTATTATTACTCCTATTAATAATAAAATTCATTTAATCCAACAATTATTGAGAAATAACATATTATGCCACGCTACCAGCATTACGCTTGCCACTTGCCACAAACTATATACCTCTAAAAACGCTTGGATAAAAAAGGTAAGCCACACGTTTACGAGTGTGCTAGTGTATTTGGGATAAGCAAGCATGACAGACATAGACCTTGTGTTTGTAGTAACATTTGGTTTAATCTATTTTATTGTAAAAAAAAGCAAAATAATAGAAAATAGAACGAAGATAGTTAGAAATTCACAGAAACCGTACCAGATTCTTTCAACTATTTATCGATTACTTATTTCATGCAAGCGATTTTAAAAGTACACGCAAACCTGTGTACGCATCGCAAGCGCTTGCCACAAGCTCATTTGATTTGTACATCAAATACCGACTTCGCTCGGATCGATGGCAAGCCAAGGCAAACCTTCGCAAGGCATGCCAAGCGCTCTATCCACACGTTTGAATTAATTTGTGAATGTTTGCTAAGGCTTGGCAAACATATGGACGGGGCTTTGTACTTCCCGTGTACACAATTTCATCAAAATCTTTTAATACTTTTTTTATTTTGCATAAATGTATTGTATTGTATTCTTATAGCTTATCAATTATGGAATGAAGTATGTTTCCCGTCTACCAAATTATATAAGAATTGATGAATTTTTTTTTAATTATTTTTTAAATACGATTTCTAAAAGTAGGTAATATTGAATAATGAAGTTCATCAGGAAATTTGGAAAAAAATATTAAATGTACAGACAACTATAGATTTATTAACATAGATAATCGAATACTATTTCTCGGAAACGACTGCAACGATTTGGATGAAATTTTGTATTTAGATAATATTTTACATTCCAAATTTACCTAGATAGGTGTTAACAATAATAACAGCCGGTTAATTTTCCACTAACGGTAAAAGCGAGAAGGCATGTGATTAATCACGATGTATTCGGGATTTCAAATGCACACTTACTACCAAGAACATTTCTCGGATTTATTGTTCCCTCACGACTTTTTTACATCACCGTCTGTCGGTGGTGTTACTAATTAAACTCAAATTAAAGGGCTAAAGAGTTCTCGAGTAGCAACTACGCATCGTGAGTAGACCCGCTACAAGATGGACCGCCGGTCTGGTAAAGGGTTCAGGAACTCACTAGCATGCGAGTAACGCTGAGCCGGTCACTGTACGACCATGTGCAGTATTGTACGTCTTTTGGCTGAAAGGATGGAAGGATAGTAAGTTTACGGGAATTCGGAAAAATTCGTTGATACATGCCGTTACTCGAATCTACGAACATCAGATCGATATCCTACTGGTCTAACAATTCGGTCACCACGACTTATTCACCAGTACAACCTTAATTAAATAAATATTCTTTTTCTTCTTGCAATGCCTCTCAAAATACTAAAGGTACCTCCAGTATTGAAAGGTTTCTACTTAATTCGTGTACTGGAGGTTTATATTCATCTTCTTTTGATTCTTGTTTCAGAACTGCTCTTTCTTTATATGAAGCTGAATACGGATTTCATTTTTAGTACTAGTGTCCCATTGCTTTCTACTGTTAGACCTTTAGGAGGCTATTTGACTACAAGGAATCTGGAGTGCTAGAAAAGAAATTCCATTATTTACTTTACTTCATCGGCACACCTTAGGCAATAACTTCCTATACCATATTTTACTGACATCCCAAATTCTTGAGTGTTATTTAATATTTTTGTGTAAGTTATAGACCATGTGGATCCGGGATAATAAGAAGCGTTTATACATTTTTTTTTTCTAAATCGCAAATCTGCGGTTTCTTGGTCCACATCTTTTTTTAAGTGGGTGCTTTTATAATATTAAACATTAAAAATTGCCATGAAAAAAGATGCACTTGCAAATGCTGCTGTGTACTATAACTAAGTGATCCTTATTTAAATATAACTAATAACAAAACTTATTACTAAATTTGCGTCTATACATTGATTATCTAAGCTATCTAAACGAGAGTACCGCATTCAATTAAACTTCTCCGTCAAAAGCGTTGAATGAAACTTAACATTTAGGACGAAGAGTGAACACATAAAAAAGCAAGATTTATTAACCATTAAATCTGATGTCACCTGATACTACTAATAGTACATGAAAAATTTTAATCTTTAAACATTTTAAAATTAATATTGAAACATCATTTCTTTTGTCTTCACGGATTATTTTTATAACGATCGACGACGGAAGACAATAAAAACTGTGACGCTAACCGTGGGCTATTGAATTACTAACAAACAAACTTTACTTCCAGTAATAGATACAGACGACCATCATAGTAATAAAATCTCAAAAAGTTGTCATTAAAAATTCTTAGCTGTACGTACCTATTAGTATTTTTTTACATAAATAAATAGATACATTACATTTATTTAGTAATTATTTAGTTAGCTTTATCCGTGTTATGAGAAATTTTTAGCTTGCTAATTATCTATATGTTATTTTATCTACTACTAGCGCTGTGCCCGCGGCTACGCACGCGTTTATAATTACGCAGTAGTTATTTACATCCCGTAACTTTATTTTTACCCATATTGTTGACATTCATATGCTGTATCAATTGAGGAATTGCGTGTATTTTCTGTGTACAATTTTCATCAAATAGTTCTTTTATTATTTTTTTACCAAAAGCATAAATATGAAAATCCCTAATTTGAGACATGACGGATTCTTCATACAAACTTTCACCCAAATTTGAATTTCACCATATGTGGAATAACACAATGAAATAAGTAATTCACTTGTAGTAAAACTGTAATATACAGATAATTTACAATAGGTATATATATCTTAGAATATATGAACTCCAGGCGAGCCGCGATTGACAGCGCACGTCATATTTATAGGATAAAATAAAACAATAATTATGCCGTACTGCGTAGTTAAACAGTTTAAAAACACTTCAGCAAATCTTAAAAAGAATAGTAAACTATTATTTGAAAGGTAATTATTAGAAATACAATACATTTCTTATTAAGTATAACAATGTCAGTACTTCAACTAACCAGATTGACAATCAACAAACTGGTTGGTATGGCAGCCGATGTCATTTCACCATTATCGCGCATGCGCATTTGGTGTTCCCGTATTTTTTTCATAGAAACTTTATCCCCTATTTTCTACCCTTAAAGTTTTATTTTCGCTACAAGAAGTAACCGATGTCATTTCCCAATGTCCAATCTATCTCTATACAAAAATTTATTAAAATTGGTTCATCGGTCTAGGCGTGAAAACGTAACAGATATACAGACAGACAGAGTTACTTTCCCATTTATAATATTAGTATGGATTACAATTCAGGGGATATCAGATTACTCGATAGAATATGATAAATTGGTGGAAATTCCTTAATTAATTTTTGCATTATTTATTCCCAAATAATCAAGAGTAGTAACAGGCCCTACAGACATTGTTCTGCGCTTTCCAGTAATTAATGGCTTGACCACAGCGCCACCTATCGGGTTCAGATTTTGTGATTTTCTTTTCTGGCACTAAACGAATATAACATAACATACCATCACGCCTGAATTCTCCGAAGGGTTAGGCAGAGCTGTACTACTGTACACAACCACAGTTTGCCGGGTATGCTTTAGGTCCCATGTAATAGGTATTAATCGAGTACAAAGCCAAACTCCGAGCTGCTACTGAGAATCTCATAGAAAGGCCCAATAACACTTTTACTCGATCTGGGAATCGAACACAGGGCCTCGAGCATAACAGACGCGCTTACGATCAATAGGCTTATGAGGCAGTTACGAATATATTATTGTAAATATAATTAATTTTGGTCCATGATTATAATATACAATCATATAAATACAATCATCGTCTTGTTAAAACAAATATTTTATGTGAAATTGTGAATATGATCTCAATCAATGAAGTCGCTCAGGTTCCACGCAACATTTTACAACATTATCCGGATACCGAATAATAAAATTTGAAAAATTGTCATTATTTTACACAAGGTAAAGCATACCACAATAGGTTATGGACACTGTTTATTTTTTTAATTGCACGTTAAATAATTTTGTTTTATTAATTACTTTAGTTTATTTCCGATCACGTACACCGCGCCAATATTCAAATCAAACTGATCGCGTTATGTAATGCGATAAAGCACCGAATATGCGGTAGCCGGATATCCGGCGCTCCGGCTTCAAGCTTGCCGAATTTTCGGTATCCGGCTAAACCACTATCCGTTACATCTCCAATTTTTTATATACAAGAAGATAATAATTGCAATATAATGTATAAATAAAACATACATTATATATAGATATTTCCTTATTCTTTATACTAGTGTTCTCTATATAAATATAAAATATAATAGTTATTCATATTAATAACTCTAATACGCCCGTTGAACCCGTGAATTTAGATAAATACTAAATAGTAAGGTTATATTAATAAGTAAAAGCTACGTGGAATTTACTGTATGTAAAATAAATTCTGTGAAAATTTTTGAATCCCAAAACCATAATTATACATAATTTTCGTAAGATTTACTTTGTATTTACATGACTAACTTTCTTATTCAGTAAGTAAATATTATGCTAGTATGAATATTGAGGTAGATTTACGCTTTAGGTTTATTTTAATTTAACCATTGGTTTGTCACTGCCACGGTGAATGTATGAACTTATTTGTTGCCTTAGGCTTATAAAAGGAAAAGGAGTGGAGAGAGCTAAAATTTATCATCACCATCTATAGTAATATTCCAGATAATGTCAAAGAATAGTATGAGAATATATTTAAAAATAAATTTAAAGCCATTCTAATAAATAAACCTTACTACAATATTACAGAATTTTTTAATGACATATAACCATATGAATTAATCCTAAAAATAATTTTCACAATAGCCTTTTTTAGAGCCTTTTAGAATATACGATGTAATTTGCTTTCTTGGAAAAACGTTATCTCTAACCTTTCCTATGTGTAGGTATGTTAATTGATTGAGCGAAATGCTTTTTGACCTTTCAAGAAACAATATTCATATAGGCTTTATACTTTATAATCGTGATATATGTAGTTATATGAACAAGATATTTAAGGAGCATTATTATCCTCATAAATATTGTTTGTAATTTGAAAATTTTTCTTTATTTTATAATACTTAAGCAAGTTTTTCAATAGTTATCTATCTAATAAACAAGGTAACGGCTATCTTCCAGCATATTGTCTTCTTGGAAAAATAAATACTAGCCTGTTAATTTGCTACTTCCCTAGTGAGTTAAATCACCAGCCAACTAAACGATTATAATTTTACCAACCAGAAATAAACAATTCTATGTTTTCTCGCTACATGGTTGTAATGTTTTTAATGAAAGAATTTTATTATCATGTAATATTACTGCCTATATAGAGAAAAACTTTAGACTTAGCTAAACTGAAAGTTATAGTTTCTAAACTATTTGCAGAAGTTTCAATAGACGTCTGTTTTACTAAGCGATTTTCATGGCTTTGAAATCTTTGAACGTTCTGGTAATTCGATAAAGATAAAATATACACTTTAACATTATAATAACCAAAACTTAAACATATTTTGTATAAAGATTCGATATATTTTTTTTATATTTACATAATGTTTTTTTTTTACAAATATTTTAACAACGTATTTTAAACACACTAAAGTTGTAAAAATGTGTACCCGACCAAAGTTCATGGTATATCTACCTCGTTCGCAATGACTTAGACCTGATTACTTCTACAAATTCGTACAATAATAATTTATTTCACAAATGAAACTAATATAACGATTATTTTATGTCAATCTTTATTACAGTATGCAGAAAGAACAATGTATCGTGTGGAGCTAACATTACAATTACAGTTCTGAGAAAACATTGCTAATATTTAGAAGTCACTTTAAGTCATATCTCAAGATTAATTCAAATCATTAAATAACTTTCAATACTCTGTAAATATCCGTAGGCCTTTGTTTGTACTTTAGCTTAAT
The DNA here is from genome assembly GCA_033032175.1 of Saturnia japonica. Classification (NCBI taxonomy): domain Eukaryota; kingdom Metazoa; phylum Arthropoda; class Insecta; order Lepidoptera; family Saturniidae; genus Saturnia; species Saturnia japonica. Next base: position 6,642,541 of record CM065317.1, read on the forward strand.
TTGTTTATGTTACCAACTAAAATAACATAGAGTACACACTAAAACCAATAACATAACAGTTATGGGTAATAAACAAGATCATAAGTTTATAACATTCATAAGTTTTGAAGCATAGACTAATAAAATAAAAAGTTTATATTTGAACAAACCGAAGTTTAAAGTTGTAACTTCAAAGTTGCTGTAATAAACTAACATCTGGTGAATTCTTCTATAGCCACAATAAAAAGTAAATTTGAAAGTTACTGGTTATATAGGCAGAGCCCACACGGAGTTTAACCGATAAAGGCAATAAAAGGTATAAAAATAAAGACTGTACGAGCATTTGTAATTTAGTACCTATCTAGTGAAATTGTAATACTTAAACGGTTTTTTACTTTGTCAGACACAAAAGACGACAAAATTATTATTGTTGTTATTATTTAAAGTCTACCTGCTACACTTAGATCTTAGCGTAAACATAGATCCATTGAAAAGTTGATTAATTATTAATAATACACATCATCCTTATCTCAACCGAAAGACATCCACTGCTTGACAAATTCATCCCCCAATAATAGCCACAATGACCGGTGCTCTTCGACCCCATCGGCCAACCATTCTACGAGCAATGCCCCGCCCACTGCAATTCTAGCAATTTATTAGAGCGATGTCGGTTACTTTGGTTATTATTTAGATCTCTTTATTCTTAATTTGATTACGCGAAGAAACTATGAGCATAGCCCTTTCCATTGCCCTTTGAGTGACCTTAAGCTTTCTTATGCGGCACATGGTTAGTGACCACGTTTCAGTGCCATAGGTTATCATTGCCAACACACACTGTTCAAAGACATTCTTTCGCCTTGAGATACTGTGACGAAAACCTTTTATGTTGCATAAGAATATACATCTTATATTATATATGATTATGTATATGTATGTTCGGGATAAACTCCGAAACTACTGAACCGATTTTGATCAAAGTTCGTAACTATCTATAAATTGGTCCAAATTAAAAAACTTAGTTTTTATCTCAATTATAAACCTCAATATTTTTTACAGAAAAATAAATGTTTATTAAAATACTATATTGTGTATTTATTGGTTACTTCTATGAATTCGTACTTTTATAACTAAAAAAACTTTTTTTTTGTTCACGTGAGCGGAGCTTTGGGCACAACTAGTATATGTATGTATATACATACATATATATATTACATACCCGCTTCACTGGACGTAAAATTTTAGTAATTTAAGTAAAAAATTTAAAGCCTTTTAAAAACTATAATTTTATCATAATTCAATAATAATAATTCATAATTAGCAATGCAGGTATAATTATTTCTTTAAAATGATATCTTTTAAATGACATTTAGGTATTCATGATTTTTATCTATTATTTGAACTTATGTATTTTTAATGTTTTTATTTTCTATAAAGGTAGGTATATTCATATATTCTAATAATTACTCTTAACTTATAATACATAATGTATATTGTGGTTGACTATAATTCCAATTAGTAATCCAATAATACAGTTACCTAAAATTATCAATAAATATGTATATCTTCGGCGTAATCTGGTTAGGTACTATAGTAAATTTTATTAGAATCCACCATGCCGCACGAGCGTGATTGATCGACAAGCATTCACATTTTCAGATAATGTCGTCATCTTTAGATGACGTCACATTAAATCCAATAAGTATGAAACAACGGCAGTGGAGACATGATTTTAATTTTTCATGACACTTTTATTATGTTTGCGTAGCATGTGTTTTAGTTGCGATTTATAACTATATATTCAAATTATACAAGACAATTTTTAACAAAAAAGAAAACATACTTCAATAATTTTAAAAAGTTCTCTTGTGTATCTTCGAATTTGAAGGTCCAGTGCCAATGACATTAAAATGGGACCACCCTTGAGGTATCCGCTATCCTACAAAACAAGAATCATCGAAATCGATTCATAAACAAAGAAGTTATGACGGAACATCTAAAAAAAAAACTATACATTCGAATTGATTAACACCCCGTTTTAAAGTCAGATAAACAGATCTATCAGTTTAGTCTTGCACGTACTTGATTTTTTATGCATATTAATTTTATCTATGTGTGTACATATTTATAGTTTCCAGTTCAAGTAATAATTATTTCGATCACAAATAATTTAAAGACAATACATCTACAGAAAAAAATCACCCGGTAAATAAAATTAACAATCTTCTTCAAAATAAACTGTAAGTATATTGCCTAGTAGTAAGTTAGCAAAACTAAGACGCTGTACGGTCATGTTTAGAATTCGACCCTGCAAGAACTTGTAGCATTTGTAATGCTCTTTAATAAAACGCTTTTATTAGCCTCGTACGTATGTTAGTATGTATGTAACGGAAACTTTGAAAATTATTTTGAACCCCTTCAAAACGCCAGATTAACTTGAAATTTGGCATGCTTATCAAGGATCGATGACAATTCAATATTTCAAATAGTTAGACCCGTTATCATTACTAGGATAATCAGGATTAGCGATTTTTTGTTTTCCTAAACTGGTAGTATCTTTGCGCCAAGACCAAGAAGGAAAACTAGATGGCGCGCCGATCACCTATTTCTCGGATAAGTTACCAACTTTGAATAAGATGAAATTTTCGGAGAGGAAACCTGAGAACCGGCTATCTCATCCAAGGGAGGCATCAGGCGCCCAAATTGCTCATGTCTCGGATAAGTTACTGACTTAGAATAAACATCAATGAGTTCTCGATTTTATTGAAAACATGCTTTTATAGAAAATCCAAGTAAAAAATAGGAAGTTAATTTGGATTAAGAATAGTGTCTTTTTAAACAAAATATACATTAAGAACAGTGTAAATAAGAAAATAATGTATTTTATTGTAAAAAAACTTCAACCTTAAAATGACTGATGTTAAACTAATCTAGTTTATATTATGTTTTTTATCTTATTCAATTAAAACCATTATTGCTATTAGATTTCCGCACTTATTGCACTCTAACTCAGGCATAATATCTTCTACTACGAGTGGCATAAAACCAAAGTTAATTTAATGTCGGGAAACATATTATGGAGGGTGTGTGGTGGAACGCAGATGTTACACTGCCTTCGCCAATAACATTTTTTGTCATAAAATTATTATTATGATGTTAGCATTACAATGATTATTTGTCATAGAATGACTTCATGTAAATATACTCTATTATATTATTGTCAAAAACACCTAAATATTTCTTTATTCATGTATACCATCCCTATTATGTTAATAATTAATTATGCTTAAAACTCCAGCTTACAATTAATTTATAGTTAACAACTGAACAAACCCATTGTTTCGTGCTGAAAAACGTGAAATAGATTAAAAATAATTTATGTAACTCGGTCAGTCTGCTTATCAGTACATTTTAGACGTCTGGCTGGGTTACGAAACTGTCACGAAAAAAAAAACTGTAGTAAAATATATACAAGACCTGTTTAACAAAGTGTAATTGAATTAACGGAGACAAGGCATAGAAGTTTCTCTCGATACAAAAAATAAGTTTATAGTATTACTTAGTTTCATGTTATATTCAAAAGAATTATTACAAAAGTTTGAATAGCTTTCCTAGAAATTACCTGCCTGTTTTATTATTTGGATAATTTATTTTATTAATATTTTTTTATCGTTTCCGTAAAAGCTCTTATAAGGCAGTAACAATAAATTAGTTTGAATATACTCATCCATGGCGACCAAATGACACTGGATAAGACGGGCACTAGGGAGTTTTTGGTGAGCACTTAGAAATATCGTGTTGTAGTTTTTGCTGTATATTGTGTATCATTGGAGGCATTTTGTTTGATATAGTTCGGTTATTGTGCGCAAGTGAAGTGAATTAAAAATAATAACAAAAAGCTTTAACCACAAAAACTTCCTGGACTCTTTTAACAAAAGCGCCACCATCTTATTAAAGCGTTGCTAGAACTCATAAATATTCTATTCACGTGACATTGGTATAATTATCGATATTTATACGTTGTCATTATTTAAGAAGAAGAAGACAGTCAACACTGACCGCAGTTAACAATTTATTTCACAATGGTGTATATCTGTTCCGGGTAATCTTCGAAATGGTTGGACCGATTATGACAGAACTTTCACTAACAGCTGATATTATAAGGAGTAACTTAAGCTACTTTTATTTTAGAAAAATAATTTAGGATTCCGCGCAAATAAAAAACCTTCGAGCGCTTCAATGGCTTACGCTGAGTAAACCATAAGAGATATATCAAATTAATGTACTATATAATTGTAGACATTAAAAAGACCTACAAAAAAGTCAGCAAGAGTATATGTCTATCTTCTAAGGAATACCCACAATAAATATTTTGTCTTTAATAGCCGTTAGCGGGGGGCAAGATTCACGCGTGTGCCCGATCGTTGACATTCAGTAGTCCACGTGAGCGAAGCCGCGGCCACAGCTAGTATAAAATATATTCAGTTTGAAAGGTAAGTAATCCGAAGTTTCCGCTTTTTTTCGATTAACTAGCAATTTATTTAAATTGTAATTTGATCTTGGTTTTAGTTTTTATATCTGACTTGAAAAAAAAAACGGAGGTTACTCTTTTCGAATGTATTTTTTTTTTTGATGATCAACCATAACTTCTTTTGTTTATGAACCGATTTGGATGATTATTTTTTGTTTTTGCTTTTTGCTGGATAGGGGATACCTCAAGGGTGGTCCCATTTTAATTTCATTGGCATAGGACTTTCAACTTTAAAGATACACCAGGGAACTCTTCAAAATCATTGAAGTTGGGTTTTCTTTATGTTAAAAATTGTCTTCTTCGTTAAATTTCATACTCATAATGTTCATGGAGACAAAGAGATATAAAAGAAAAATGAATTATTCATTAAAAGCATTTTCAGTCAACCCTTATTGTTATAGGAACAAAATAATATAAAAAAACCTTTTTGTTTTTGTTTCATTGTTTTTAAGCCTAACTTCGCAGTCCTTTCTAATCTGCAAAGTTGGGTCTAACAAGATAGTGACTTCATTATTAGAACTGTCTAGGGAGTTTTTGTGGTATTTGAAAATGCATGTTATTAAGTATATTCCACTTCATGTACCAAATTAAATATTTTTTTATTTAATTTATTCCTTAAGAAGGCACTTATGAACGAATTACTACTACCGGTTCAAAAACATTCCAGTCGTCGTAAACTTCGACAAGAAACTCTATCAGTTTTTTTTTAACGGTTTGCCCCGCCCACTGCAATTCTAGCAATTTATTAGAGCGATTTCGGTTACTTTGGTTATTATTTAGATCTCTTTATTCTTAATTTGATCACGCGAAGAAACTATGAGCATAGCCCTTTCCATTGCCCTTTGAGTGACCTTAAGCTTTCTTATGCGGCACATGGTTAGTGACCACGTTTCAGTGCCATAGGTTATCATTGCCAACACACACTGTTCAAAGACATTCTTTCGTCTTGAGATACTGTGACTAAAACCTTTTATGTTGCATAAGAATATACATCTTTTATATGATTATGTATATGTATGTTCGGGATAAACTCCGAAACTACTGAACCGATTTTGATCAAAGTTCGTAACTATCTATAAATTGGTCCAAATTAAAAAACTTAGTTTTTATCTCAATTATAAACCTCAATATTTTTTACAGAAAAATAAATGTTTATTAAAAGACAATATTGTGTATTTATTGGTTACTTCTATGAATTCGTACTTTTATAACTAAAAAAACTTTTTTTTTGTTCACGTGAGCGGAGCTTTGGGCACAACTTAGTATATGTATGTATATATATATATATACATTACATACCCGCTTCACTGGACGTAAAATTTTAGTAATTTAAATAAAAAATTTAAAGCCTTGTAAAAACTATAATTTTATCATAATTTAATAATAATAATTCATAATTAGCAATGTAGGTATAATTATTTCTTTAAAATGTTATCTTTTAAATGACATTTAGGTATTCATGATTTTTATCTATTATTTGAACTTGTGTATTTGAAATGTTTTTATTTTCTATAATATTTGTTCGCGCCACTTAATTGGCACTTCTTTTATATTTATCAATCCGCTTCAACGGCTACCTGTCGTCCCCTTTCCGTCGCTGATTGGGAAGCTGTTTGTAATTACCAACAGTCTACGCTCACCCGCGCGCGCGTATTGACATCGCGCATTACAATACGACCCCGCTATATCAAGTGCACGTGCGCCCGGACGGCGCATGAACGTCGTCGTGAGTTATATTTACCCGCTATACAGTCCACTTAAAACATATCAAGGAGCGCGCTGTACAACCTGAAGACCATCAACGAGGTGGCGTAGCGTATTCCCGGTCTGCACCGGTCAAGGAGATACAGGTCAGTCAGTTTCTTTATCAGCGACCATCCCGCCGTTGTTGACGCGCTCGGCTATATAGCTTAGCCGCCGCGCTAACACATTTTCCTTCCATGACGGAGCATATTCACAGTTTCCTGGTGCTATAGAACCCGATCATTGTTTCTTGACCTTATTGAGTCGCAATATTGATTGATTCCCGCTTCTTAAATTAGTTCTTATCTCATAATACTTATTCAGCCGCACCCTCATCTTTTAGTAAAAAAAAAAAGACAATTAAACTTTGAACCATAAGTTTCATGTAATTATTGTATTCCCGCTTGCAATTACCGCTTATATTGTAACGTTGTGTTATATAAAACGCTATTATCTATTTGTTTTCGGTATTCCATTTTCCTAAATACGAATATTTCATTTTTATGTTTTTATTTGCAAAGTGAAGGTATTCCACACAAATAATTATCTTGCCGCTTCAATTGTTCGTCATCTTCATCGTGCATTGTAGTTACAGTCAGTAACTCAGACATTTTGCAATTTGTCTATTTCATAATAATTTATTAGAAATGGCTACTCGTAGTGGTAGAAGCAAGGAAGATCACGAGGACACAAAGTCCATCGATGCTTTCCGAGTAGAACGTTTACTTTTAATTGGTAAACGCGACGCAATATTTTCCCGAATACAAGAAATTTATAACCGTTCTTTACACGATTTCGCTGATGACACTGAGAAAGATTTATTTTTATGCGGAATAATATCATTGGAACGGTTACACACCGAATTTAGTGATATAGTGCACAAACTAAATGCCACCGAATTGGCTATAAATCCTTCTTATACGGTTAATTACCAGTCTATAAATGCATTCGAAAACATGTACTGCCGCTGTAAATTTGTTTATAATAAAATTAATCCACCTGCTACTAAAGTACAATCTTCTGCAGTTTTACCGCAACATAAATCTATAAAACTTCCAGAGCTAGATCTAATGGTTTATAATGGTGATCCAATGACATGGAGAATATTCTACGAATCATTTAAGCGGATTATTCACGAAAATACTGATTTAACAGATCACGACCGCGTACAATATTTAATTAATAAATTATCGGGCCGGGCACTCGCCGTCTGCAGTGGAATAGTTCCGAACGGTGATAATTACCCTCTTATATTGAAAACACTCGTCGATAAATATGAGGATAAGCGTAACCTAGCCTCCGCATATTTAGACCAAATGCTCGAATTTAAATCATTTAACACCGCGACATGTAAGAATTTGGAATTATTTCTAGATAAATTTTGTACCGCTGTGTCCAGTTTAAAATCTCTCAAGCTGGATAGTTTATCTGATTTTATTCTGTTACAAATTTCATTAAAGAAATTAGATTCGAGTACCGCACGCTCGTTTGAAATGCAGATGCGAGGTAAATCTATGCCTAGCTATAATGATTTAATAAAATTCATCCGCGAACAAAGTAGAATTTTGGATCGCACTGCGCCCGCTTCTCTTAGTCGCGTTAATGATAACAGGCAAGTCAACACAAAATCTACTCATTCGTTTATTGCATCATGTGCAACTAAATGTGCACTATGTAAGCAAACGGATCATACGCATTTGTATAGGTGCCTCGCATTTAATAAGCTTTCAATTGAGAATAGGTTTTCGTTTATAAAACAAAACAAAGGTTGCACTAATTGTTTAAGTACAACGCATATAAGTACCGTTTGTAATTCTAAATTTAATTGTCGTCATTGTGGATGTAAGCATCATTCCATGTTGTGTCGCAAAGTGTCTAGCACGCGTGAAAATTCTTGCGCACTGCTAAGTGGTACATCAGGATCTCCCGCGCAGCCTCGTGTACTAACTGACAACGTCGCTGCCGCGGTCGGCCCGCGCTCATATACGCCGCAACGTACGTCTCCGCAAGCCATGACTCGCTCACAAACCGCTACCGCTAGGCTACCAAGCTTACCTACTAGTTATCAATCGCCACAACAGAATGTATCGCTTTGCAATATTCGCCCTATTTCTAATCCAACGAATACCACATGTTTATTGGGTACCGTTCAGCTTTATGCAACGGATATAAATGGTAAGCGGCATATATTACGCGCTTTAATTGATTCCGCTTCCCAAAGTAACTTCTTAACTTCAAAGTGTTGCTCAAAATTGAATTTAAATTGTCATAAAGTTAATAACACTGTTGTTAAAGGCATAGGCTCCGCGTCTAACCCTATTAAAGGGGCAGTTTCGATAACGTTATCTTCACGATTAAATGATAATTTTATTTTCATTGACGCCTATGTTATTGACCGCATCACGGACAACTTACCCTCTGTGGAAGTTGACGTATCTCGTCTGTCATATTTGAACAGTCTACCTCTGGCAGATGACAACTTTTCAACGCCGTCTGAGATTGACATACTCATTGGAGCTCCACTTTTTGCTGATATATTGCTGTCAGGTCGCGCCGCTGTTCCACCTGGTACGCCTACCGCTTTCGAAACGATTTTTGGTTATATTGTAATTGGTACTGCTCCGATTACTACCGCTTCAATTACTCCTGCGTCAATTGATTCCGCTTTAATTAATCCCGCTTCAATTAATTCTACTTTATCTACTCCCGCTTCAAATACAACCGCTCCAAATACTGCCGCTCATATTTATCCCGCTACTGCTTCTTCCTATGATACCTCTATCGTAGATAATTCTAAATCTCATATCTCTCTCTGTACCTTTACAGAAGAACCGCGCTTGGAAAACATTATCCAAAAATTCTGGAAGCTCGAGGAGGTGCAATGTACTCCGACTTACGATCCAGCCGCTTTAGAAAATGAGCACATTTTTAAAAATAATTTCTCTCGTGATTCTAGTGGGAGCTATTCCGTAGCTTTACCTTTCTCACGCGATCCTGCAACCGTTCTAGGTGATTCTTTTACTACAGCCAAAAAACGCTTCTTGTACCTTGAACGCAAATTAATTGCATCACCTAATCTGCGAATGGAATACGATGCTATCATACGGGAATATATTCAGAAGAGATATATTTCTCTAGTTGATAATGATTACCCTTCCACGGGATATTACATACCGCATCATGCAGTTGCCAGGTTGGATAAGACTACAACTAGATGGTGCATGATAATGGATGCAAGTTCAAAAACTCTAAATCAAACTTGTTCGTCTAAGATTCAAGCAGATTTAAATTTATCACTAAACGATATTCTATACGTTGGTAATAATCTGCAAAATGATCTGTTCACAATTCTTTTAAATTTTCGTCTATATGCAATTGCTTTTACATCTGATATTAAACAGATGTACTTACAGATTTCAGTCAACAAGGACGACCGCAAATTTCAAAATTTTTTATATAGATTTGATCCTGCTTTACCTTTGAATACCTATCAGTTTAACCGAGTTTGTTTTGGTCTACGTAGTAGTCCGTTTCTCGCCATGAGAGTGCTACGACAACTATGTTCCGACGAGCGTACGCGATTTCCACTCTCTGCCACCGTTATAGAAAACAACACGTACATGGACGATGTGTGCTATTCCATGCCGTTGTTATCTGACTGTCTAAGGCTCAGAGATAATCTCGGCGAGTTGCTCAAGGCCGGGGGCTTTGAGCTCGTGAAGTGGGCTAGCAATGTACCCAAGCTCATTGATTCTCTTCCGGTCCTTGATCGACATACGACTAACATCAATTTCGATGAGCTAGACACAAATTTAAAAGTGTTAGGCTTACAGTGGTCACCCAGTTCCGATGTATTTATTTTCACCGTGAATATTGAGGACCGTCCTGTTACTAAACGCAATATATTATCTTTAATCGCACGTCAATATGATATTCTTGGCCTCATAGCCCCAGTTATATTATACGCTAAATTGATTTTGCAAAAATTTCACATATTGAAGCTCGACTGGGATGAGCAACCACCGTCAGATATTACTCGTGTCTGGTTAAACTATAAACGCGAACTACCCTGTATTCAACAATTACGCTTTCAACGTCATATAGGCGTTGAAGAAAATTCAAAAATATCCATTGTTTCTTTTGCCGACGCTAGTGAATGTGGCTATGGCACGGTAGTGTATATTCGAAGTCAGATAAATAGAGATTCTGCACCAATTACAAGGATAATTTGTGCTAAATCTAAAGTATCTCCACTTAAAACTATTTCAATAGCCAGGTTAGAGCTTTGTGCGTGCTTGCTTATGGCAAAGCTAGTTCGACGCGTAAGCGATACTTATGTAAAACGTCATTCTATTGATCAAATTTATTGTTTTACCGACTCCATGGTAGCCTTACACTGGATCACTGCTTCTCCGCATAGGTTTAAAACTTTTATTGCTACTCGAATTACTCAAATTATTTCCGCAATTCCCGCTAACAATTTTTATCATGTTTCTGGATCACAGAATCTCAGCGACTGCTTATCTCGTGGGTTATCACCAGCTCAATTGTTGGATCACCCGTTGTGGTTCAATGGCCCCAAATGGCTATACTATGATCCTAGTGAATGGCCAGTCACTTCAATAAGCCCCGCTAAAATAGATTCTGATTTACCAGAGTTAAAGAAACTTGTTTCTCTTCCTATTATCTACGAGAATAATGAGATCTCTAACCCATTGTTGGACCTCTCTGCCCGCGTGTCTTCTTGGCTTTTACTACTCCGCACTATTGTTTTAATTTATCGTTTTGTAAAGAAACTTCCGCGTTCAAATAGTTTTACCGCCCATGATCTTAATTTCGCAGAATTACAAATACTAAAGGCCCTACAGAATTTACATTTTCCGCACATTATCGAAAGTTTGAAGTCAAGCTCTCCTTGTCCACGTGCCATACAGCGACTCGTGCCCTTTCTAGACGCAGACGGCCTCATACGCGTCGGTGGACGGCTTTGAAATGCAGATATGTTCTATAACCAGCAACATCCGATTTTATTGCCTCGCAAGGACCGTGTGATTGAGTTGATAATTTCATATTATCATCACCAAAAATGTCATACTGGACCGATTGCGTTAATGGCAATTCTTCGACAAAAATACTGGATCCTTTCCTGTCGTAATATTGTCCGCTCGGTTATATACAAATGTAACTTTTGTTTTAAGGCTAAACCTAAACCCAATTTTCCATTAATGGGAGATTTACCCGCTTGTCGTGTGAATGAATCAAAGGCGTTTACTCACACCGCTGTTGACTATGCTGGTCCTATATCTATTATACCGTTTAGAAAACGTGGAGTCCGTTCGATTAAGGCTTATCTTTGCATATTTGTTTGTATGGTCATTCGCGCCGTGCACGTTGAACTTGCAACAGATATATGTACAAGTTCCTTTTTATCCGCTCTTAAAAGATTTCTTGCACGCCGAGGTTCAGTTTCAACGATGTATTCTGACAACGCAAAAACCTTTGTAGGTGCTAAAAACGCATTATCGGATATTTACAAACTTATAAACTCCGATGAATATAATAAGTCTTTCTCAGATGAATTATCAGCTAATCGAATAGTATGGAAATTTAATCCACCGCGAAGCCCTCACTTCGGAGGCAATTTTGAGATTTTTGTAAAAGCATTTAAGGGACATCTTTATAAATCTATTGGTTCTCAATTGCTCACTTATGAGGAAATGTTAACTGTACTAACGCAAATCGAAAGTGTAATAAACTCCCGCCCGCTGACGTTATTAAGTGAGGATCCTTCCGAACCCACTGCACTGACACCCGCGCATTTCTTGATGACCGCTCCGCTTAACCATTTACCCGCTTGCGCAGTAACAGATGAACCTATTAATTTGTTAAAACGATTTGTTTTATTAGACCAAATGGTTCAATCATTTTCGAAACGGTGGAAGTTGGAGTATCTTCACTTGCTTCAATCAAGAGGGAAATGGAATACACCTTCAAATCCCCTTAAAATAGGTTCTATTGTTTTTATTATCACTGATAATATTCCCCCACTTTCTTGGCCTCTTGGTGTCATTATAGCCACTCATGTTGGTAACGATGGCATCTGTAGAGTAGCATCCGTGAAAACGGCGACCAGTGTCTTCAAGAGACCTGTCGTCCGTTTATGTGTATTACCTTCGCAATAATTTTTATTCTTTGCTTCCCGGTCTATCCGCTAATACACGCTTCTTTTGTAAAAAAAAAAAACCCGCTATTCTTCTAATTTTCTCGCTTTCTTTATAAAAACCAATGGTTTTTAGGCTGGGGGCTATGTTCGCGCCACTTAATTGGCACTTCTTTTATATTTATCAATCCGCTTCAACGGCTACCTGTCGTCCCCTTTCCGTCGCTGATTGGAAAGCTGTTTGTAATTACCAACAGTCTACGCTCACCCGCGCGCGCGTATTGACATCGCGCATTACAATACGACCCCGCTATATCAAGTGCACGTGCGCCCGGACGGCGCATGAACGTCGTCGTGAGTTATATTTACCCGCTATACAGTCCACTTAAAACATATCAAGGAGCGCGCTGTACAACCTGAAGACCATCAACGAGGTGGCGTAGCGTATTCCCGGTCTGCACCGGTCAAGGAGATACAGATCAGTCAGTTTCTTTATCAGCGACCATCCCGCCGTTGTTGACGCGCTCGGCTATATAGCTTAGCCGCCGCGCTAACAATATTCATATATTCTAATATTTACTCTTAACTTACATAATGTATATTGTGGTTGACTATAATTCCAATTAGTAATCCAATAATACAGTGACCTAAAATTATCAATAACTATGTATATCTTCGGCGTAATCGGTTAGGTACTATAGTAAATTTTATTAGAATCCACCCAGCCGTACGAGCGTGATTGATCGACAAGCATTCACATTTTCAGATAATGCCGTCATCTTTAGATGACGTCACATTAAATCCAATAAGTATGAAACAACGGCAGTGGAGACATGATTTTAATGTTTCATGACACTTTTATTATGTTTGCGTAGCATGTGTTTTAGTTGCGATTTATACTATATCTTCAAATTATACAAGACAATTTTTAACAAAAAAGACAACAAACTTCAATAATTTTAAAAAGTTCCCTTGTGTATCTTCGAATTTGAAGGTCCAGTGCCAATGACATTAAAATGGAACCACCCTTGAGGTATCCGCTATCCTACAAAACAAGAATCATCAAAATCGATTCATAAACAAAGAAGTTATGACGAAACACCTAAAAAAAAACTATACATTCGAATTGATTAACACCCCGTCTTAAAATCAGTTAAACAGATCTATCAGTTTAGTCTTGCACGTACTTGATTTTTTATGCATATTAATTTTATCTATGTGTGTACATATTTATAGTTTCCAGTACAAGTAATAATTATTTCGATAAGAAATAATTTAAAAACAATACATCTACAGAAAAAAATCACCCGGTAAATAAAATTAACAATCTTCTTCAAAATAAACGGTAAGTATATGCCTAGTAGTAAGTTAGCAAAACTAAGACGCTGTACGGTCATGTTTAGAATTCGACCCTGCAAAAACTTGTAGCATTTGTAATGTTCTTTAATAAAACGCTTTTATTAGTTTCGTACGTATGTTAGTATGTATGTAACGGAAACTTTGAAAATTATTTTGAACCCCTTCAAAACGCCAGATTAACTCGAAATTTGGCATGCTTATCAAGGATTGATGACAATTCAATATTTCAAATAGTTAGACCCGTTATCATTACTAGGATAATCAGGATTAGCGATTTTTTGTTTTCCTAAACTGGTAGTATCTTTGCAGCCAAGACCAAGAAGGAAAACTAGACGGCGCGCCGATCACCTATTTCTCGAATAAGTTACCAACTTTGAATAAGATGAAATTTTCGGAGAGGGAACCTGAGAACCGGCTATCTCATCCAAGGGCGGCATCAGCCGCCCAAATTGCTCATGTCTCGGATAAGTTACTGACTTAGAATAAACATCAATGAGTTATCGATTTTATTGAAAACATGCTTTTATAGAAAATCCAAGTAAAAAATAGGAAGTTAATTTGGATTAAGAATAGTGTCTTTTTAAACAAAATATACATTAAGAACAGTGTAAATAAGAAAATAATGTATTTTATTGTAAAAAAACTTCAACCTTAAAATGACTGATGTTAACCTAATCTAGTTTATATTATATGTTTTTTATCTTATTCAATTAAAACCATTATTGCTATTAGATTTCCGCACTTATTGCACTCTAACTCAGACATAATATCTTCTACTACGAGTGGCATAAAACCAAAGTTAATTTAATGTCGGGAAACATATTATGGAGGGTGTGTGGTGGAACGCAGATGTTACACTGCTTTCGCCAATAACATTTTTTGTCATAAAATTATTATTATGATGTTAGCATTACAATGATTATTTGTCATAGAATGGCTTCATGTAAATATACTCTATTATATTATTGTCAAAAACACCTAAATATTTCTTTATTCATGTATACCATCCCTATTATGTTAATAATTAATTATGCTTAAAACTCCAGCTTACAATTAATTTATAGTTAACAACTGAACAAACCCATTGTTTCGTGCTGAAAAACGTGAAAGAGATTAAAAATAATTAATGTAACTCGGTCAGTCTGCCTATCAGTACATTTTAGACGTCTGTCTGGGTTACGAAACTGTCACGAAAAAAAATTGTAGTAAAATATATACAAGACCTGTTTAACAAAGTGTAATTGAATTAACGGAGACAAGGCATAGAAGTTTCGCTCGATACAAGAAATAAGTTTATAGTATTACTTAGTTTCATGTTTTATTCAAAAGAATTATTACAAAAGTTTGAATAGCTTTCCTAGAAAGTACCTGCTTGTTTTAATATTTGGATAATTTATTTTATTAATATTTTTTATCGTTTTCGTAAAAGCTCTTATATGGCAGTAACAATAAATTTGTTACATCCATGGCGACCAAATGACACTGGATAAGACAGACACTAGGGAGTTTTTGGTGAGCACTTAGTATGTCGTGTTGTGGTTTTTGCTGTAATTCATAAAGTAATGTTATATAGCCTTATATTATATATCATTGGAGGCATTTTGCGTGATATAGTTTGGTTATTGTGCGCAAGTGAAGTGAATTAAAAATAATAACAAAAAGCATTAACCACAAAAACTTCCTGGACTCTTTTAACAAGAGCGCCGTCATCTTGTTAAAGCGTTGCTTGAACTCATAAATATTCTATTCACGTGACATTGGTATAATTATGGATATATATACGTAGCCATTATTTAAGAAGAAGAAGACCGTCAACACTGACAGCAGTTAACAATTTATTTCACAATGGTGTATGTTTATTCCGGGTAATCTTCGAAATGGTTGGACCGATTATGACAGAACTTTCACTAACAGCTGATATTATAAGGAGTAACTTAAGCTACTTTTATTTTAGAAAAATAATTTAGGATTCCGCGCAAATAAAAAACCTTCGAGCGCTTTAATGGCTTACGCTGAGTAAACCATAAGAGATATATCAAATTAATGTACTATATAATTGTAGACATTAAAAATACCTACAAAAAAGTCAGCAAGAGTATATGTCTATCTTCTAAGGAATACCCACAATAAATATTTTGTCTTTAATAGCCGGGAGCGGGGGGCAAGATTCACGCGTGTGCCCGATCGTTGACATTCAGTAGTCCACGTGAGCGAAGCCGCGGCCACAGCTAGTATAAAATATATTCAGTTTGAAAGGTAAGTAATCCGAAGTTTCCGCTTTTTTTCGATTAACTAGCAATTTATTTAAATTGTAATTTGATCTTGGTTTTAGTTTTTATATCTGACTTGAAAAAAAAAACGGAGGTTACTCTTTTCGAGTGTATTTTTTTTTTGATGATCAACCATAACTTCTTTTGTTTATGAACCGATTTGGATGATTATTTTTTGTTTTTGCTTTTTGCTGGATAGGGGATACCTCAAGGGTGGTCCCATTTTAATTTCATTGGCATAGGACTTTCAACTTTAAAGATACACCAGGGAACTCTTCAAAATCATTGAAGTTGGGTTTTCTTTATGTTAAAAATTGTCTTCTTCGTTAAATTTCATACTCATAATGTTCATGGAGACAATGAGATATAAAAGAAAAATGAATTATTCATTAAAAGCATTTTCAGTCAACCCTTATTGTTAGAGGAACAAAATAATATAAAAAAACCTTTTTGTTTTTGTTTCATTGTTTTTAAGCCTAACTTCGCAGTCCTTTCTAATCTGCAAAGTTGGGTCTAACAAGATAGTGACTTCATTATTAGAACTGTCTAGGGAGTTTTTGTGGTATTTGAAAATGCATGTTATTAAGTATATTCCACTTCATGTACCAAATTAAATATTTTTTTATTTAATTTATTCCTTAAGAAGGCACTTATGAACGAATTACTACTACCGGTTCAAAAACATTCCAGTCGTCCTAAACTTCGACAAGAAACTCTATCAGTTTTTTTTTAACGGTTTCAAATAATATTTAATGAATTAAAATAAAAACCACCACACGATAGATCAAGATCCCACTCTTTTAAAATGTTATCTTTTATAAAAGTTTTATAGATATAGGATTTGTCAGAAGTTTTAATAGATGTGGATTAGAACTATTACAGGAAATCCCTAGGCTTCGAAGTAGTTTGATGAATTTACAGTGGATATTAACAACACATATACATATAAGTGAAACCTTCAGAGTTTCAAAAATATTCATATAAACGATACACGTTAACAATACACCACGCTGGCTATGACGCCTTTTGCCGAGGCTTTGTAATACGCAGGCGCACACAAATGAACTTAACACACATACAAAGAGAAGACCGAGATAATAGGTAACACTGTATAGTGTATAATGTATTCTATTTCATTTCTTGCAAGCTATATCCTATAGATGTATGTTTTTGTCTCATTTTAGCGTCGCTTTTTCGTTTCATCGCGTTTCAAATCACAATGATACTAAAGAATTTTTCACTTCAAAAATCTTATTTTCAGCAAATTTCACGTAGTCTTTATCAAGTTTAGGTAAACGACCTTTCATAACCTCTGGCAAACAAAAGACTAACAGAACTTAAGTAATATTGTAGTTTTACATTATCTTGACTTTGTACAGTATATATAACTTTTAGAAATCTACCGCATTTACGTAATGGTCATAACGTTGTATGATATGTAATAAGAACATACGCTTAGATGATATAAAATGCCAAGATACACAAATCGTTTTAAAGATAATACGACTCTTCTTAAATATTACAATTACATGTACAAATACATTACAATTTTATGATTTTCAAATATTTACAATAATGGCTGAGTATGGCGTGTACGTACGGACATCGCGTCGATCGACGTTAGTTGGAATCCTTCATAATGAACCTTTAGCGACATAATATTGCTTGCGCAATTGTACAGGGAAAGGTTCGCCGAAACGCCATATACGGCCACGGGAGTTTTACCGGCAGTGTTAGTCCGACAACTCGTGGACGCACTCGCGTCGTGTATCTAGAAATCTAGATTTAAGGGTTTCTCCATTATTAATTATTATCTGTAATTTTGGATGAACTGAGTAAATATATTACTATATACCTCAGCCTACAGACCATAATTTTAATCACCCGATAGTCGTTAAAAACTATTGGTGGTAGAGTTTTTTCTAATGCATCAGCTCAGCTAGCTACCCTCAAGTTGAATATCTGTCGCCAAGCACATACAGGCATGTTTCGGCAGCTGCACACTTGAGAGCAAATACTTGTACGGACAGAGCTACAGATTTATTTGTATATAGATAATAAATATTTCGGTATTGGATTAAACGGCTAAAGTAAACACAGACATTTGAAGTTAAGGGTCATTACATAAAGCAAACGCCACTCAACGCTTCAGGGTTTAACCACATTGTTTCTAAAGGGATTGTGTTATCTTACCTAGTGGGCTCTTCTAGCCCTGTTTCTTCAAAGAAATTGAACCTTAACATTGCTTAACATAGCTTTTCCAAACAAATAAATTCCTTTAGTCTACAAGCATAGAATTCTACAAATTCCGAATAATTTGTCAACAGAATTAAAATGTTTTCTTTAATTGGTTTATCAAGATTTAGGACTCGGTATTAGCTGTTTTATAGCAGACCGGCAAAATGACCGAACTTTACCTGATAGTAAAGATAGTGGCGACCACCGAGAGATCATTATTCGATTATTAAATCTATTATTGACTATATTTCTTACTGCTTATCAATTTATTAAATAAAATATGCTTTCCCATTACCCTAATGCGTTTCTATTCTCGAGTAAATATTTTGAGTATAAAAAATGACTTTTGAAATATATTACTCCGTTATTAGTCCGGGATAGTAATTTATTAAAAATATCTGATTTATGTACTTTATGAACCAAACATCGGAGCAACTTACACGAGAATACATCAAACGTTAATGCATAATATATCTGAACAGATAAGGTAAGAGTTAAACAGTTAGTACAATAGCAAACAAAATATCTTCGGCTTTTTCTTTTCATTTAATGGCAACTGTATATATCCATAATTCGCAATACGTTTAAAAATTCAAATTAATCATTTATAAAAATATTTATTGACAAAAAACCTAACAAGCTAAATTATTAAAAAGGAAACAAACAAACCCAACAGCAATAAAAACACAATTTTTTATTCTATTTTTTGTTTTTTATTTGGTTCCGGAGACGTCGCACTTAAAGATGACATAGCCTATGTCACTACCACAATTAATATGAATCTATCGACACCTCGTATGCTAAAATTCATCAAGCTATTGAGGCTACAGAGCTTGCCAAAGAAATAGACATACATGCATACGCGCGAAAAACATAACCCTCCTTTTTGGCAGTCGGGTTTAAACAATACAGTTTAAAAAATGTTCATTTAATTTAAAGGGATATTTTGTCTAGGATTTACGTGATTAGAAACGTCAATCAGATAACTTGTCAATCGTACAATATATTTATATATATTATTAATACGTGAAGCAAAAGCTTTCGGTACCTTTTAAAGCGTATTGCATGCACGGAATACTGAGATTTGGCATGGTTAAAGTTTATATGGATGAGTGCAGAACGCTAAAATTTATCTATAATATCTGTTACTAATATATTAAATTAAATAAATTAATACTGCGAATCCTAACCCGACCAGTGTCATTGAACTTAGACCCCCCCAAACATCAATCTTCGCGCATTAGCGACCCAGTCGAATTGAACAGCCCTGACATTCCGCTCTTGCCAAATGCACGTGCAAGTGAGATTGACTCTGATGTCTCCAGTCTTAACTCTTAAGATGTTATTTGATTCCCTTACGGGATGTAAGCTTCTGAAGCTTGAAAAATAAATCATCACTAATTAAGCGTGTTAACGCTTAAAGTAAAAAGCTATCGCTTTACACCTATCGGTTTAATCCGGTAGCTACATTCCAGAGTCCGAGTCAGCCAGAGCACATGAACATCTTCGGCCACATTGTCACTCAGCCAGACGGGATATTGGTTAAACGACTATGTAAGGTATATGTATAGTTAAATTTTAAATTAAAATCTTTTTTTAGAGAACAAACAATATTAATAGTTGTTGATGGTCATCAGACCACAAGGCTATAAATCCCGGAATTCCTCAGACATCTATACTCAACGACACTATTTCTGCTACTTATCAACGATCTGCTAAAACCCGGTAAATCTTTCGGTGCACACCTGATAGCACTTTTTCTGAAAGTAACTTATCCAATTCGCGTAATGACAGAGGTTACTTCAAATATGAATATGAATTATGAACCTTGGGTTCGTAACCGACTACGGTAATTTGATCCTGGTCAGTTTCCTAATATTTGGGGTTTTTTTGCTTTAGGGAATGGAAAATGTCGAGCTTTTTAAATTCCAGTTAACATCCGATATCAACTTTGGGCTTCCAATGGAGCTAAAAGCGAGAACAGCTACCAACAAACTAGGGAACCTTTTCAAGGTTAGGCTGTATTTCACACCGGACCAGCTTCTTAGCTTGTACCAAGCACAAGTACGGTCATGTATGGGATACTGTTACCACCTCTGAGATGCTTCAGGCAAATATCAATTGGCCGCTTTTGACTCCATTGAACACCGAGCTCGTCGACTTGTTGGCGATGAAGCGTTGATGATTGCAAAAATGTTCAGTCTAGATCATCAACCTAAAGTGACTTGCCTCTCTGTGTTCTACAGGTTACACTTTGGGGAGTGTGCATAGGAATTGTACTATCTAACTACAGCCAACCCGTTCCACCACAGTATGACTAGATGCCATGAATGTTTCCACTGCGGTGTGGTCGATATTATCCCGATTCGCACGAAGCGAATCACTTCCTCGTATACGAACGGGTAAAAAATTGAAATGTATTCCGGCGTCGACGCAGTGCCAGGATAATCTAACTTATTAGCTATCATTAATTTACTTTGTAACTACAAAAACAATAATTAAAATATCGTGCACGTTAACTCTGTCAGCAACAAATCAGAAACACGCATCAGGAACAAGCGATGTACATCAACATATTCTTAATAAGTTTTCAACTTATTTCATTCAACAGATTGTTTTCTTGCTAACTATATAGAGGGTACAATTTATAGCTGTCAACAACAACAAAGCTGTCGGACAAAATTACACGCAATATCACTGTTTTTGCCATTTTTCTTTTGTGGAATAATGTTTCGGTAATTATACACATTTGCATGATTTGCATTTCCTAATACTCATCTTGCTAGCAACTACTACCCTCATGTTGAAAATGTAACGCCTATCACTTATTTCACCTATTCAGCTGCCAAAATACATCTATAGGAGCTTTGCGACAGATTTCCAACTTGAGGGTGGTAGCTAGCCAGACAGGAATTAGAAAACGCCCTACAACCATACTGTGGTTTTATCAAGGTGTTTTCCATTACCGAAAGCTTAGCTTCTATGTAAGGATTCGAACTCACGTCAATTAACGCGGTGTCTGTACACTCTACTATTGAGCCTCAATTATATGTACTATATTTACAGAAATTCGGTACATCGGTCAATAGTCTCAAGTTTGAAGTACGTAAGACAATATATGACCCAAGAAACTGTTGTAGTTTAGAAGATGGTTATTAAGTTCACAAGAACTTCCAATATGGTTATATAGGAGTCGATCAAAGTACCTACTGCCAATAGTGAATATTTTTATCTTAGTAATTTACAACCTGTTTAACCAAGCTGACTAAAACTATCTCTGTAGAATCGTCCACGTATTTTCCAGATATATAATCCGTTTGAGATATATCCATATTCGTTCGTTAATCATATTTGAACTTTGGAAATCCCTTGATAAGCAGATAAACGATTCAGAACTAGAATACAACCATAATCATATTGTATTTTAAGTACATTTTTAACCGTCATCAAAAAAGGAGGTTCTCAATTCGACTATACTTTTATGGCATAACTTCTTTGTTTATGAACGTACTTAGATAATTCTTTTTTCGTTCCCCCTAGTGTGATCCCATTTTAATTTCTTTGGCATTTGTTTTTTGTTTTAAAAATTGTTATAATTAATCTATAGTCTAACGTCTGGCTATAATCACATGTGTTAATATATAGAAAAATATTGATAGAGGCCACACGGTAAGCTTAGAATGCCAATCGGCTGCATTTACAATATAATATATTCTCCTAGCCAATTACGGCCATAGCGACATTTATTCGGTAGACATAAACAGGGTGGCTGGAGGCTTAGCTGTTCTGCCCTATTATGAGCACGCTGATGGCTGACGTATCAGATTTTAGTTTGAAATATCTTGGCGCAAACTGGACAAGTCAGAACACCATCAACTTAGGTATAGGAAATGCTACAATCACGCACAGCATAAAGTATGAGTTTTCTTTGTGTCTCAAAATTACACCCCTTTTGATGTACCATGCGTATCCATTCCATTCTCTGTGCTGTTTGTATTTACAATGGAACTGCTGGGAAACACCAATAGGTGTTTGGTGATAGATTTTCGATTCGAGCCTGCTGTTAACGAAAGTCACTGGTTTCGAATCAATAATGGCTCAATGGTAGCGTGTACGGATATCACTACAATGAACCTGATCTTCCAGTGATGGTAGGGTATTTTCTAATGCCCGCCTGGCTGACTACCAGTTTAAATTCTTTCACCAAGTACCTATAGGTGTGTTACGAGAACTTCACTTGATAGCCAGTTTCCCCGCTAGGTTAACTTAACGTCAGGTGATATTGTGACCAAAAGTTAAACTTATAATAAATTTCAAAAATAAATTACATATTACCATTAAATACTCTATTAACATGTCCTGATTTCAGCACGATGGTATTCTTCATTTAATACTATACAATAACAAAATTCCTGAGATTTTTTTAACAACAACACATTAAGAAATATTATGATACACGAGCCCTTATGTGTCCCATTGCTGGGTGTTAGTCTCTTCACGACCATAATCACTACGCAATACGAAGTATTGGCGATTTCAAAAGCAGAGAAACCAACAGCTATATTTTTTCCACATACAGCGATACTACAAGAAAATATCTCAAGCATTCAGGTCTTCTCACGATGTTTTCCTTCATCGTCAGCCGATAGTGTTACCGGTTTGAATTAGTAAATGTACGCGAATTAATGAAAATTTTTTGGTACATACCTGGATTCGAACCTGCAGACATCGAATCGATATTCCGCCGGTCTAAACCACTCAACTATCACGTGATAATAATTAAAAAGTAAATTATTTTGTGAACTCAAGAATCTTCTTTACAAATGTAAAAAAATAAAATGTTCATGCCAATTACAGGGAAGTCAGTGCTGAGAATATACTGTGATATAAATTGGTTCAAGAATTAATTCCGTCTTAATACAAAAACGCGAGGCCTAAAATAAAGACACAAGTACGAATGAGACACGCCGACGCGCCGACGACCGCAGACGGAATTGTCCGTTGGAATCTCACTGTAAAAGAATGTGATATACGGTTACATACAAGCAACTAAATGATGTTCTTAAATAGATCGATACATCTTTATATAATGTTCATTATTTATTCACGTGTACTACAATTAGTCTTATTCGACGTAACTCCTCACCGCGCCGCCTCGCCGCCTCGCGCGTACGCATTTTTATAACTTCCCATACAGCTGTTCATTGTTACTGTGCCGCTGTATAACACATCTCAATAAATAGGCTATAATTATTTTCAAATTTCACTGGTAGTTTCAGAGTTCAACACGTTCAATGAAATAAAAAAACACAAATAATCTCTGGACTTTTATAATAGTAGTATAGATTTTATAAATATCAACTAGTTTTATTTCGGTATTAGTAGAAAATCTATCCCAGTAATCAATCGAGGTAATAGGGACCTGTACCAAACTGGGTCACCGACAGCCATGAACACAGTAATAAATCAGTCATAGTGACTCTCATTAGGTCCGTCATTATTCGAGATCAGTGTAATGTATATACACACACAATATCAATAGTAATATAATAAAGCGATTTTTTTTATTTATTTGTTTGTTTGTTTAAACACGCTATTCTCTGGAACTACCAGTCTGATTCGAAATATTCTTTTTGTGTATGATAACCATACTCTCGAAAAATAGTATAGGTTCTTTAAGATTCAGCTATAACTCTCAGATAGCCTTAAATATTTATTTTTGTTACATAAGTCGGAAGTCGAAACCCACCCGAACTGCTTTAACCGCGTGCACTGTCGTAACGGTTAATGTTACGGAACTACAATTTTCTTTGTTTTCCTCAGTATATCTAAAAAAGTCAGTGATAGCATATGCCTATCTCTTTTACATAAGCCACAAAAAGGTACTTTGTGACAAAGATTTGTTAAAAATAAAAATTTCATTTATATTCATTATTTTTAGACATGGCATATTAATCCTTACAAACAAAAGTTACCTCATAATAAACAAAATTTTAAGAAGTAAAATTTTGCTCTTCAGAGTATATGCTATTTGGACACATAGTTTAGGAGATAAACGGCGGTGGTTAGGCGGTGTTTGTCGCATAAAATTAACACGGGTGAAACCGTGGGGCACAGCTAGTATACATATATTTTAACTGCCGAGAGACTTGCGAGCCGACATGATACCGGCGATCGTCGGTGATGCTATAAAAAAAATAGTTTTACAGAAACCTATCTCCGATTCATAGTGTCGATATATTTCAAATGAAGTACTCTAAACATCCCTGAATCAAGTTAATAGATTTGTAAATTATATAGCTCAAGGTTTACTCAGCAAATTTTAGTACCTACTTACTTCAATGTATTACGCATTAACAATCGCAAATCAAGGCAAACTGTATGTTGTAATGTATTATGCTTGTATGTAAAGTGGTAAAAGCCTTATAGAAAAATACCAGTAGCCCGGCACCGGCACCTGATACATTATAATATTAATAGTAATCATTCATTCACCAGAAATTACAAAAATCATAACGTCACATCGGAAAGTATTTGACCAACAAAGTTACAAATTGTTGATTTTACAATAAGATGCTCGTTACCACCTAAACTAGGTAAACCTTTACGTCAGACTGCAGTGCTAAGATTTCATCAGTACGTTGCCATGAGTAAGCAAATAAACAACCGCAGTATATAAGAAATTGATGATTTGTGAGCAGTATCTAGTAGTATCACTACTGATGACAAAACCTTCACAATTGATTACGTAACTTTGGCTATAAAGCTATCAAAGCAAAATTTCCTAGTTGCTTTTGTAGAAAAGTCGTTAATACATAACTGATCACTAGAAGCCACGCACGTACGTGTTTAAAATCTTGAAAATTTATATGTACATATAAGGCGATCAAAATACATACAATTCAGTGTCTGCGTAATATAATAGGTTATGAATAATAGACATTGCGGTTATGTTAAGAAGTGGGTTGATATTAATGGAACATTCCTTAAAATAGTCATAGAGCTACACTAGAATCGATGATTCATAAAGTAGGTGCTAAACATAATAAAAACGAGACATAAGAAACGACTAAGAATTGATATGAAATCATACCTATTTCGAAATCATTAATTAAACCAGATGAAAAACAACAAATACTTAACAAAGATACTAAAGAAAATACTAACAGCAACTCTTTGTATAAATCATAGAAACGGTAATTAAAATTAATTAGGAAAAAATCATAGCTGCTCCATTAGAGTGTGTTAATAGTCGTCACAAACTAAAAGGCAGCGCTCAATTAACACAAGAAACTGAACAACGCAAATCAAATAACCAATTATACAGAGCAGGTGTTATGTCAACAAGTGTCTGTATCACTATACACTGGCGTGGGAGACTGAATATTAAAACATTATAATTATGGTATTGTAACAATAATTACGGAACACATGTGAACTGTATGAATGATTCAGTAAATAAAAATATCCTTGTTGTTGTTTTAAATATTTGTTGTCAAAGCTACAACGTCGCTATTATAAAGGTCGTCCACTCGTTGTCGATGGATGAACGCCGCGTGGCCAACTAGTCAACATCTCGTGTCAACGAATTGCGTAGTTTGTACGTGGTGTCGCGCCAACGACGCTTCGTCATTGCGTTAACCACTCGCTATCCACTTGAAACTGGCGCGTTGACAACTTGCGGTCTACTAGCGTGCGAGTCTATACGGTGACGTTACGGATTTGACAAGTGAGTGCATATATATGGAACTCCATACAAATAAATCTCAACCGCACGAGGCGATGCGATGCTGGTCGGATGCCGGGTCGATAAGTGAGTGTAGAAGACAAGTGTAATGTCTGACGGGCAGCTGCCCAACGGTTGTTGTCGGGTTCTTGTATATATACTCAATTGAAGAGTTAATTTCTATAGCGCAATGTAGGATGCGTCGTATGTGACTCGATAGATGTCGCTATGTGTCGCTATGTAGATGTCGCTATGCGTCGCTATGTAGATGTCGCCACATGAGTAAATCTGAGTCGAAACAAGTTTATGGTGATGTTTTAGTATTAGTACGCGCGGTCTCAACAGAATATAGTAAATTAGTAAGAGTTGAGTATTTTCGATCTTTTTATTGAATACAAATTATGGTCCACAGCATCAATCGTGTTAAATTTATTCAAATAAATTCAACCCTATCTCCATCACGGCGCGCCAACGCACCTGTGTAGGCTAATTCATAGTTATTGCTCAAATTCTTAGAGATGTAGCGTGTCGTGTCATATAGCCTATATATAATCTTCCTCAATAAATCTGTAGTTCTGTCTGTACTTTTAATATTTTTCCCTCAGAATACAGAAAAAACCAGAAGCCGCGTTCAAGAATAATTACATACGCTGCACTGTGTCCAAAAACAATACGTACGTCCCGCACCTGCCCCACTTCCCATACGCATAATGTTGCTAGCTCGGGAGCGGTTTCCCACTTTTTAGGGTAGTCTTTTATCACTAAAGAAAAGATATTTATTAAAAAATATTTATTTATTTACATGGATGACTATAAATAGAATACGGCTTCAATAACGTAAGTTAAGATTTTATTAAGTTAAATTTTTTTTATATACTTTTTAAAGATTCGTACTTCTTGGCAAGTCTGTTGTATTTTTGTTGTAATGTTTTCATTCGTCGAACATGTTGTTCACAAAATAATTGTATATCGATTAAGTGCCTTGTTTGCCTTTCAATATTATTAAAAAAAAATTAAACATTATTATCATAGGTGGGTACGCACATTGTCCGATGTCGAAGGTTTAGACGTTTCTATGCGTAACTCGGAAAATTCTGGTGTCAAGGCCAAATACTGAAATAGAACGATAGTATTAGATTATTCATATATTTAATTCACCGAAGTTTCATTAGCCCGGAATCTGAAATTTGCTTCCGGTTTAGGCTCGCCCCTTATCACGATGAGGGACGGATAAGCTCGACGAAAAGTGGGCATACTTGTTATACCTTTGTATACTCCTTCGGGGATTACAGGCGTGAGCATATATATATGGACCAAAACCTTACTTCAAAATACATCACAAACATTTTCACCAGGAGGGATACAATATAAATATAGTAATTATTATGACTATATCTACCTTAGTTGGATTAGCTGCTTTCTTCAGTCTTTTCAAACCACCTTTTTTATCATAAAAATATTGCGCTTCAAAGTGAATTGAGCAAAGTACGCTCCGGCTTGGTGGTTTCCAAAACTCATCTAGCCGTGCTCTTTGTATGACTTTCATCCAGGCCGATTTTCTATTTTCATCAGCAGGGAAACTAAAATTACAAAGGTTCTATATACACAAAAATAGTAAGTATTCTACACGAGTATTAAAAAAATAAATTGGTAAAATTTTCGATGAAAATAAAATGGCAACACTTAAAAAATGGACGCGTCATTTTCTAAATGTAAAATAAATTAAACAATTAAATAAATATACTTTAGAATGCGCTACTTACAGATGAAATGTGACCCATCCTGTTTTTTTATAATCCCTGCAGCATTTTTACATGTAGGAACAATACAAGACGGCATTTTAAAATTAAAATTGGCACTTGTACAATACGTCACGACGCGCTACTTACAAAGGAGTGACTAATCGCAACAACGTCAAACCACTCTATTTAAGAGTGGCTTTTGTATCTTCAGTTTTATGTGCGTTCGCGGTTTCTGGTTTGTTCTGTATTCTGAGATTTTTCCAAAATTTCCCGAGAGGCATACTGTATGAAAGATATGTATGTATGTATATGTATCACGAATATGCCATTAAAATTTTTTTGTTTGTATGTCGGGATTTAACTCAAAAACGGCTTCTACGATTCCTATGAAAATTTGTATAGGATAAGGGGTGCTTATTTTATTGCTGAATTGATAGGGTAAAAGAAATATCAATATTACTTTTAGAAATCTTAAAAAAGAAATCCAAAAAAATATATTTTCTTTCATTCTTGACCGATTTTGATGAAATTTTGTACATGTGAAGTATTAGTCATTATATAATTAATAGGCAATGAAGACTGCCAAAAAAATTTATTAATTCTCAAATACTTTTGGCACAACTTTGTAACAACAATAGTTTCAGAGATAGGTAAAACAAAATTGATAATTCTCTACCAATTTTGATAAAAATTGTACACGGAAGTACATGTTATTCCTCAATTGATAGGCAGTATGAATTGTCAATAATATGAGTAAAAATAAAATTACGGGATGAAAGTAATTACTACGTAATAAAAAACGCGTGCGAAGCCGCTGGCACTCCGCTAGTGTGCTATAAAATGCAAATAGAATTTTTCAAATCTGACAGGTGGTTCTAGAGGTCAGCGCGTGCAAACAAATAAAGAAAAATCGAATAATCATTTGATGTTTATAAAATTTGTATAGATAAATAATACTATTACATGTTATTTATTTTTATTTGTTTATTTTTATTATAAACTTACTAGTTCTTGCGACTTCATTCCCGTAAAAAATATTTTGAATGTTCTATCCTCAGAATACAGAAAAAACCAGAAGCCGCGTTCAAGAATAATTACATACGCTGCACTGTGTCCAAAAACAATACGTACGTCCCGCACCTGCCCCACTTCCAATACGCATAATGTTGCTAGCTCGGAAGCGGTTTCCCACTTTTTGGGATAGTCTTATAACACAAAAAAAAAATTATTTATTAAAAAATATTTATTTATTTACATGGATGACTATAAATAGAATACGGCTTAAATAACGTAAGTTAAGATTTTATTAAGTTTAATTTTTTAATATACTTTTTAAAGATTCGTACTTCTTGGCAAGTCTGTTGTATTTTTGTTGTAATGTGTTTATTCGTCGAACATGTTGTTCACAAAATATTTGTTTTCGTCGTAATTGAGATTTAAATTTGACCTTTCTCGGCGTATCAAACACAGATTCCAAATCAGAAATATTGACATCACCGATCTCTGAGTTCGATCGCGCAGGAGATTGTGGTTGTGTAACCTGAAATTAAAAACCTTAAGTTGTATGTTGTTGTATCATGTAATAGATTAACAAAAACTTTAATTAAATACAGAATATTTCTGCCGTACAAGGCATGACATTTCAGTCCTCACGGATGGAAACGCATTAGTAATAGCACTTTGTGCCTGAGCTTGCAAATGTCCATGGGCCTTACTTAGTTTATTTTACATTTATTACTGTTACTACTAGTGTTTATTTACTACATTAGTTTACTTGTAACTAAGTATATCGATTAAGTGCTTTGTTTGCCTTTCAATATTATAAAAAAAATTAAACATTATTATCATAGGTGGGTACGCACATTGTCCGATGTCGAAGGTTTAGACGTTTCTATGTGTAACTCGGAAAATTCTGGTGTCAAGACCAAACACTGAAATAGAACGTTAGTATTAGATTATTTATATATTTAATTCACCGAAGTTTCATTAGCCCGGAATCTGAAATTTGCGCCCGGTTTAGGCTCGCCCCTTATCACGATGAGGGACGGATAAGCTCGACGAAAAGTGGGCATACTTGTTATACCTTTGCATACTCCTTCGGGGATTACAGGCGTGAGCATATATATAT
The DNA here is from genome assembly GCA_033032175.1 of Saturnia japonica. Lineage (NCBI taxonomy): Eukaryota > Metazoa > Arthropoda > Insecta > Lepidoptera > Saturniidae > Saturnia > Saturnia japonica. The sequence continues at coordinate 6,672,417 of CM065317.1, forward strand.
ATATATATATATATATGGACCAAAATCTTACTTCAAAATACATGACAAACATTTTCACCAGGAGGGATACAATATAAATATAGTAATTATTATGACTATATCTACCTTAGTTGGATTAGCTGCTTTCTTCAGTCTTTTCAAACCACCTTTTGTATCATAAAAATATTGCGCTTCAAAGTGAATTGAGCAAAGTACGCTCCGGCTTGATGGTTTCCAAAACTCATCTAGCCGTGCTCTTTGTATGACTTTCATCCGGTCCGATTTTCTATTTTCATCAGCAGGGAAACTAAAATTACAAAGGTTCTATATACACAAAAATAATAAGTATTCTACACGAGTATTAAAAAAATAAATGGGAAAAATTTTCGATGAAAATAAAATGGCAACACTTAAAAAATGGACGCGTCATTTTCTAAATCTAAAATAAATTAAACAATTAAATAAATATACTTTAGAATGCGCTACTTACAGATGAAATGTGACCCCATCCTGTTTTTTTATAATCCCTGCAGCATTTTTACATGTAGGAACAACAAAAGACGGCATTTTAAAATTAAAATTGGCACTTGTACAATACGTCACGACGCGCTACTTACAAAGGAGTGACTAATCGCAACAACGTCAAACCACTCTATTTAAGAGTGGTTTTTGTATCTTCAGTTTTATGTGCGTTCGCGGTTTCTGGTTTTTTCTGTATTCTGAGGTTCTATCGGAAGTACGCGTCATATCTTGAAAAGCAATGAGGGTTCTTGTTTTTTTTTTTTGCTATCGTATCAAGTAAGATGTCAAATGAAATAGAAGAAAATTGTGAGTTAATAAATATAAATAAATATGTAATACAATATTAATTATAAATAAAATAAACCAAGCGACAAAAAACAATATTAAACTACTATATGTCAGCATTTATTTTGAATATCAGTCGTGTAAAGGTTAAAACGGATAATTCCAAATAAACTAGAAACGTTTTTTCCCCCTTTTATTATACTTACTGATTCAGTCCTGTAAACTTCATTCAAAACACTAATAAATATCTACATAATAAAATTCTTAAAGCTGTCTAACGGACAATGCACTGCTTAAACCGGTGGGTCTACAAGCATGAAATTCATCTCCTAAGGCTACCTAAGAATAATTTTACTGATGGGAAAACAGATTGGGCACACAGCTGATAAATAAATTGATTTATTGAAACGACTCGAGTGCCATTGAAAGCACTATGTCAGAAACTTTTACGCAAGTACCAAACAAGAAGTATACAAAGTTTCAACTGAATTGGATGAACGATGCGCGAACGTGTAGAAGACCAACACATTTTTTCAAATATAATTATAAAATTAATGTGATGTGGTAGAAAATTTAAATATAATTATTATCTACTCAATACATATATACGATAAGCTTTCAGAAAGTTTGAAAAAATATCCTCTGAAAACATTATAGGTGTAATTCAATACCGAAATTAATAGGTACTATAACATTATTTAATTACAGTTTTTAATTTATGATTAACTTGAAGGGAGCTTGATAAATTATGTTACTTCCAAGTAAATCCCTCCAGAAGTTTTCCATTTTGACGGAGTCACTTATACTCACTAATTATACTCGTCTGGATGGATAATGTTAATTAATTCAATATGATTAATTAGTATTCGAAATTATTTATCATTGTATCCTACAATTTCTGTTTTCGCTTGGTTGGACAATATTGATATACCTACTCCTACTTATAAACAGATAAAGTTTGTGTGTATGTTTGTAGAAAATAATGATCCGATTTAAAAAAAATATTTCACTAATAATTGGAAGCTACATTATTCCTCAGTGATATAACCAATTTTTTATTATTATTAAATTTTATATTGTATATAATGTGCACTTAGTCACGGATGGTTACAGGTTGAATATAAAAATTAATTGATTTTTGAAGGAACTCTATGAGGGTTTATTTAATTTAGCTTTTTTTAAATTAAATAATCTATACTAATACGCAAAGAGAAAACTTTATACCCCTTTTCAAACATATTGCGCGAACGGAGGATTATAGGATTTGGTATAGTTAAAGTTTATAATAACTCGGCGACCAAGCTTTGCTCGGTATCTTATAAAAAGGAAAACATCTATTTATCTGAACTCGGAATGTAAAACATATGTAACTACAAAGTTTTATCCGAATTCCGGGAAACCAATTACATATACATAGAGTTGCTTACTTAATAGTGTTTAAACCTAACCTTAAATAAACTTATTTTTTTTATATAATATGTGTTTAAAAATACATAAAAAAACATCAATTTTTTAAGTGCATATTGCGAATGTGAAAGCATAATATAGTCTGTGCTCAAACAGTCGCACAGAGTAGATTGTCGCCGAAGAATTTTAAAATGTTGCCAGCGAAATATATAATATTTCATTTTCTTCGAAGGACGTGTGTATAAATCCTACTAAAATTTAAAGTTCACTTGAAATCAGTTGCCTATTTAAGCACAGAAGTTGTTGCATCAGATCATAAAACTTAAAACATTAGCTTTTTAAACTAATAAAACAATGTGACGTAAAGTTTTTACTGGGTGAGTTTTTATACAATAGGATATAGTGGGTCACTATATTAGTTAATATTATATACTATATGCATGCAATGATTATAAAGGTAAACTGATAAAAATAAAGATCGAATTTCTGTCACTGGGTGACCCACTAACTAGTTCCTATTGTATAAAAACTCACCCAGTTAAAAGTTTACGTCACATTGTTTTATTAATTTAAAATGCTAATGTTTCAGGTTTTGTGATCTGATGCTAGCATCACTAATGTGACAAATACTGAGCTTAAAGAGGCAAGTGATTTCAAGTGAACTTTAAATTTTAGTAGGATTTATATATGTATACGTTCTTCGAAATAGTGTCTAAATGCCTAAATCTGATAACTTAGCCATCATCGCTTCTGTAGAATTATTTATCAATGAACTAAGTATCAAATTACTACAAACAACTCTAGTTAACGAGGCTTTATTGATCATATAAGGTGAATAACCTCATTTTTATCTCATCATAATTTTCTGACCGGAACTAATTTCATTTATCGTTTCCCAATATTGTGAGACGTAATTTTTGAGGAAAAGTAACGATTTTTTTCTTACATTGCTTTGAGAATATTCTGTACAATATTTTCGTAACGTTATTGAAGAGCTACGTATAATTTTTTTGTTTAAATGAAAATACTATATTATTAAAAAAAGTATGCAATTATAATTTACCAACTATAAAGTATAAATGATGACAAGAATTTATGAGAAACTTTATGATATTTTTTTGTATAAAAGAAAAAAAACTATTCTACAAATATCAATACACTATCAAAAGTTCAAAGAAGTTAGTATAAGTTATTAAAATACTTTCCTTCATTATTTTCAAATCATAAAAGCTTTGTAAAAAAAATCTCAACTTTTATTTTCTTACTTAAAGTATGGTAGAGACTGCTGTTTAGTGTACAATACTAACTGAATTAAATACACATCAGGGACAACTTTTTTCTCTTAATGTTTTAAAGTTTATAAATATTATGGAGTGGCCTTTTTCTAAGTTTTTATACGGCGATATAAATTAGACGGACTATCTACATTTTGGCAATTTGTAAAATACATATGGTATAAAGTAGGTAATCGTTCGTCATACTTTGACAAAAACTTTTGCGGCAAAAAACGCTTTGGTATAAATATAAATTAACAATGTAACGTATTACATCTACGGTTATTTTCAACAATACTAAATAAATTTACCCCATTATTAGTAACATTGATATAATATTGTGATTTGTGTTCTGTTATTACAAGCTTTTATTAAACTTGTTTTGTTAATATGGGTCAAATCTTGCAACTAAATTTTAAAACCGTTACCCCAAACATTTTAAGTACAACTGCAATGTTGAACAAATGCTTATTTTAACAAGTTTTAAAATATTTTTTTTTTTTAACAATTACATAATTGGTTATTATATATGGTTTAATACATATAACCTGAATTTTGAAACAATATTCATAGAATTTGGTCGCCGTTCATTATACGTAATAATTAATATTAGTTATCGTAATTATTTGTTATAGTTTTATTCAATAGAAATATTATAATTTATAGTAAATTAAACATCTATATTATATTAACTACATAATATAATATTTCCTATTAAGTCAACTTTAATAACATGGTCTGATGAAAGCATTTCTAATTGATCTCTAATGTTCGCAAACTAAACGAAGAGACTAAGGAACGAGGGGCAATAAAAACAATAATTATTCAGTAGGCTAGGTTTATAGTAACCCGATGAGCCGATAGTGTGAGTCAAATGGGACACATATGAAGAACTGAAAGATTTCGCAAAAACGGACTTTTACGAATACGATTTTGATTTGGCTACTGAAATTAAAATCTAGCTTACAGATCGAAGGTTTTAAGTAGGGTTGGCAACCAAAATGCACGAATTTGCGGAACGTGGCTAAATAAAGTGAAGCTCAGCTGTCAAAGTATAGGCTACGAAGGCGATTAGAAATCAGCTTTTTCTTTCACATTTTAAATAGTTTTATTGAATATGTTTTACTTTGGGATTCAACATTTTATATACTTATCTGGCCCTTTGAACTCTGTTTTGGTAGAGGAGAATACGAGACACGTGACCTTCACTCAGGTAAAATCAAACGTACCTTCGCTTCTACTTTTGTCTGAAAGTTTAGCCTTACAATAAAAACTGCATTATTAGCGTCCCGCACACAGATTTTTCAGAAGAAATCTTCTAAGGATCTAGAAAAGGAACGTCCCTACCCTCGCAGGATGATTGGCAATCCAAGTTTTAAGTAACTGCAATTGATTAGCCTTGACGGGTTAGTCAAAAGTACATTAGTACCTTATTGTATTAGACTAGGTATATGAAAATCGAGGCAATCGACGAAAAGGTATGTTACACTCTTTCATAAAGACGTATGTCAAGGATAAATTATCCATTAAAAATGCACGAAGGTTTTCTTTCATTTGATAATTATTCTGTAGAGAAGTAATTGAAGAATAATTCGTCTACAATAATTGCTATTCCAATTATATAAAAAACTATGTATACACACTTTAGAAGTACTTCTTTGACGTGGTGATAAATATTAAAAGGTGTAATAAAAAAAAATTTACATTAATTTCAACATTTGTAATTTATTTACACTGATACAGAATTTTAAAAATGAAGAGGCTTAGAATGCATTTTTATAGTGTAGAATTTTTGTTACACTGAACATGCGTATCGTAAAATTTTACTCTCATCATTTTCCCAAAACTCGCCTAAAGAAGTCATCATTTCAGCCGAAAGACGTCCAAAGATAATCACAAAGATCCTTCCCACATCCAGCGCCTCGCAACCAGCCAGGTTATCGGTCCACCTTGTGGTGGGTCTGCCCACGATGTGCCTTGCGATACGTGGCCGCCACTTCAGAGCTCTTTGGCCCCATCGGTCATCCGTTCTACGTAATTAAATTTCGCCTACTCACTACCACAAAGTAGTATTACTTGCAAAATAACGATAGATATCATTACGATTAGATTATTACAAAAGAAAAATGTGACATATTATATTCTTTTTAATACTAATTAGTGCATATTTTTCCAAAAACAGTTTACTCGTAATAAATATGCTTTATTAAAATACTCATAAAGTAATATGAGAGTTTATCTTGTTTATAAAATTTAATCAAACTCCGGCGTCGCAAAGCCAACATAACAAATGAATACAGAACTGCACAATCAATCTTTGAGCCCGATTTATTTTGTTCCGAGATATTTATTTGAATCCAACGCTGTGTTTCATTTTCGTATTTGTTGTATCGTTTTCTTTATATGTATAAAAACAGTATAAGTTAGAAATTTACCTCTGTAAAATAAACTTAAAATCACATTATATATTTCGTAGAATTAATAAGTAAAAATATTTTTATTAGTGGTATCTATTAGTCGGAAAAAATGATGATTTCATTATAAGGGTTTAGCAGTATGCACCAAGTAATCTCGAATCCTGATCATATTACGATTAAGCACATCCATGTTTTCAATGCATCATAGAAACTTAGAAACATAATAAGTATTATACTGAGCGTACCTTGTAGATCGTAATTTGCCTCGTAATGTAATTTAAATATAGGTTAAATGTTTTTATATTGAATCTTTATTACTGTACAACGTATAACGTTTTATTTATTTATTCGTTTTTCACTAAAAAAGTATTGATCCAATGGAAACGTAATTTCAAAGCCCGTGTTCAGTTCGGTTATGTAGTAACGCAAAAACATTTAAAAAAAAAACTTTTTAAAGACAAAATTTTATTCAATATTTCAATCATTTTAAAAGCTCGTAACGTGCAAGAAATGTATTTAGCTTAAACTCCCCTTTCTCCTTTATATTTGCGCAACAAGTTTTTAAAATTATTGAATAATCGCTTGTCTTTATAAAGTTTTAAATTTACATATTATTCTCAACAAACTCTTTTATTTGATACCCATATCATGGGGGTGCATAAAAAATAACTGTTCAGCCATCTTTCGGGGTTCTTGATATTGAATTTATAATTACGTCTCTTAGCTAATCATGCATTGTCGTCCAAATTAAACGTGTACGCCAAATTTTTCAGCTCAATCATTTGGGGATAACTGATTTAAAATTTAGTTGCAAGATTTGAGTTATACTGACAAGGAAAATTAAATAAAAATAATTAATGCATATACCCTGTTACGAATTTCGCAAGATCAAAGCGACAGCAGATATCGCTAAATATCGACTTCTAAATGGATTATTTTTGTTATCTACATTATGGCTGCTACATAATAAGAATTTGTAATTTAAAGTTGCTGTCATATAACGATTTTGATGGAATTTTGTATTAAGATAATGTTTTGCATTTCAAGTTTATATAGTCTTTTTTTTTTTGTATAGCATAAAGCGAACCTCGGTCGCTCAGGTATTTAAAATCAATATTGAAACTGTTAATATGTATATCCAAAACAATATTTCTAGTTCTAAACTTTGTGTTATATGACGTAAAGTAATAACAATCCGTTTTACACGTAAACACAACTAAAATACAAATATAATTTATTATATTAATATATTAGCTATAATAAACGTATGAGTATTCACAGAAATGTATCAAAGTTCTGAAATAACCTTTTCACTCATGCGTTCAGTATTTTAAAAAAAAAACCTAGAATATATGTAACGTGCGTAACAATTCATTTCATTGAAATAATAAACTGGATAATAAATAACTAATTTATAGGTAACCATTAATAAAACATGAATGAAACAAAAAGCAATATCTCAACACATTTTTATAAAGTGGCTTGAAGGCATTATTTTGTAAAATGTTATTGTTTTCGATTTAAATGTTAGTGTTCACGGCGACTCGAATTCTAGTTTAGTGCGGAAGCGCACGTGACCTAGGCTCCGGTTAACGAGAGTTGGACTGACAAGTTCCTTTTTATCCCAAACAATTATTTCATACTTGAATTTAATATTTATATAGTTTGGATTTAATAGTATACTGTTGTTAGTATACTAATAATAATAATAATTTTATTAGTGACAATAGTATTTGCAAACATTTTGAATCAAAATACAGTTTAATATAGGTTTTAGTAGACAATACTTAAGCATTTATACTGGCATGCAATATTATTAAAAAATCTCAAAATACATCGAGAGATAATTTCAGTAAATTACATTGACATGAATATTTGAATCAACGAATAATTAAAAATAGAGTTAAATCATATTCTATAATATAATTAAAAACAATCATTATCGCTTAACATAAAACGGAAAGCTTTAAATTTTTAATACAATTAGATAATAATTTTTAAATAATAATGAGTATTGGATTATAATCTATACAATTAATAAAATTGAAGTGTCTTTTTGTAATGTCAAAATAACAGTCTTTTACTAAATGCATATGAAAGTATACACGATACATTATAACAAAAAGCTCATTTTTAAAAATTTTGTCTGTAGTCTGTCTGTTTGTTCCGGGTAATCTCCGAAACGGATGAACCGATTTTGACGGGACTTTCACTGGTAGATATCTGATAATATAGACAGTAACTTAGTCTACTTTTATTTTAGAAAAAGAATTAGTGTTTCGCACAAATTATTATAAAAAAACAGGTCATGGTGAATCAATTCGGGCGCTTAAATGGCTTATGCTGAATAAACCGTAAGATATATAGCAAGTTAATGTACTACATAATCATAGGCGTTAAAAATACCTAGAAAAAAGTGCGAGAGTATACATCTATCTTCTAAGGAACACCCACAATAAGCATTTATTACCCGGGAGCGGGGGAGCAAGACTCGCGCGGGCATTCTATAGTCCACGTGAGCGAAGCCACGGGCACAGCTAGTACATATATATATGATCAAATATTCCTTAAAAAAATACCATCCGTGCGAAAAACGAAACCTGTTTGTTTAAACCTCTGGTACTACCAGATATATTTCAAAATGATCTATGAATTTTATAGCCTACTAGCAAAACCCGGCGACACATTGCTTTACCGTTTTGGAGTTCATAGGGTTGGGGCATAGACATAGGCACATTGATCCAATAACTCTCAACCTTTACAGAAACACCCGCTGAGTTAACATGAGACTGTCTGAAAATTTCATCAAATTCGCTCCACCCGTTTTGGAGTCTCTAGGGAACATGCTTGCAAATTTTATTTAGAAGATTGATTGGGGAAGTTTATAAGCTATATAACATCACGCTACGAGTCAAGGAGTGTAACAGTAACTATGAAAGTCAAGCGAAACGTCATCGGGAAGTGAGAATAACGATACAATACGCTACACGATTGCATTGACGGCTGTGAATGGTGAAACCGTTGGAGACAGCTATTTTATTATAATAATACATCGATAAACACTGGACAACGTTTACAGAATCATAAAAGAGAGACAGAATTACAATCCGTACGTTTATTTATAAATCTGGTCACGTACATGCATCACTAGTAGTGGTGTTTAAGATTACAAAATAATATCACGGACACGTCGTTTTTCAATCGCATTGCAAGTTATTTTGACGTGTAGTACATCCAAACCCGGTGAGCTATCATCAAAACCTCTAATATCTCCAAGGCCTTTTTGATTATGTATAATCAGTTCGAAATATAAATAAAACTTGTCTCACCGTTTATTAAGCATTTTTATATTAATAAACCTTAAGGTTGCGTGTGTCTGTTAGTAGGTACATAACAGACAGGAAATGAAGCAATTTTAATTTAAACGGTAATCGTGATCAGTGTTCTTCTTATAGGATAGCTGTCAAGAAATAAAATTACGAAAACTATAATTGTCTTTTACACTGAACTGTTTATTTTAAGAATACATATTTATTTTTTAGTAATAATGCGTTCGTATTAAATTAATTAAAAAGCTTCAAACAAAAGCTGATAGCTGTTACAACAATTTTAGATTCTCATCGAATACATACATTACAGCCAGCAGGTACATATTTTTAGATAGACATTTATCGCTGTTTTCGTCCGCATACGTGACAATAATGTCAGCGTATATCTTTATTTCTCGTTGATTCCTGACCTTTTTCAACTTTAAAAATTATAGGAGAATAATATGATGGCTTATGTCATTTTTATGGTTTGATACGTAGTACGTATGCACGTTTATTTACGTGTGGAATGAGGTCATAATACGACTTGAGCATATTACAAACACTCGGCCTATTATCGTAAATTTGTTGGCGTGTGTAACATGGAAATTACTGTATTTACTTTGAAGATATATTAGGTATTAAGAAAAAAAATAGATAACGATTACACATGATGGTATTAATGTATTAAAAACTCAAGACTTAAGCACTTTGTAGCCGAAATCACACTTAATTGCAAAGGAACAAAATTATGCAGCTTACATAATTCATTGAAACGATTGCTCGTCCGCACTATATTATAAGAGTTTTGGCTGTAGTTAGATAAAGCAAATGGAACATACAGGAAAGAATAATGTCGAGGTAATTTACCCTGGGTATTAAAACAGAACTATGATATAAGATCCGAAATGGCAATATCACTTTTTTATAACAAGTAAGTAGTCATTTATTTCACACCTGTTTGATAGTAGTAATATATTATATTCCTTACAAAGATCAAGATAATTATTCGATTGATTGTGCACTTTTTGGTGAAAATGTAGAAAATTTGTGAAAAATGGGGATGTTTTATGTATATTGTACATAAAACAAGCAAGCTTTTAAAAAGTCCATGATTAGGACACTGTACAATTGTCAACCGATTTTCATAAGATTTCATACAAGGGAAGTATAAGTAATAAGTACTTCAATTATTGTTCGATTATAAAAATTGTCAATAATACGAGTAAAAGTGAAATTACGAGCCGAAAATAATTACTGTGTTATAAATGCGTACAGAGCCGCGGGGTACCGATAGTATTTAATAACAATAATTACATTATAAATTATTTTCTCTGTAGAAACATTCTCAATGTAATCTCCCAACTGATTTTAATCTGTTAAATTATATGAAATAATTCCTAGGAACACTAATATATTTTCTCGGAACGTTAACTCTCAGGTATCTTCAAACCTTTATAGATTTCGTTGTTTCAGTGTTCTTTCGCCACATTTATCTTTTCCCATGTCAAGGAAAGATCGTGAGTCAAACTCCAAGAAGTGTCCCCGAAATGTATTGGTCCACATAAAACTGGGAATATACGTCCGTACTAAACTTTAGAGACGAAGTGTGAATTTGTTAACATTCCACTGAATAAATAACTTTTCGTAACACTTATTTTAACAACCATGCCTTCTCTGTAATGAATTATTTATTAAAAAAAAAAAACAAACATGCTTGAGATTCTCGCGTCCTAGTCAATTTCTTTGTTGATAAGTTTATTATTCCAAGATTATTAAATGTCTGTGTAGAATTTGTTTGAAGAAAATCTCTCATAATTAACTAAAATATTTATTTTATTCATCAACTTCCATTAATCCATATTCTAAAAAAATATGCATGTAGAGTGCATAATATGATGCAGAGGTGAAGATTGTGATATGAGGAGAGAGTAAAAAAAATATCCCATTGTTTCCTTAATTGCCTATAACGCCTTTAACTGGTTGAAGTCAGAGAAAGGCAAGACTTTGAGAAGGTACCTTGTGTCTTATCCAGAACGATTTGCCCTATAGCACCTAAAAATACAATGGAACACAAAGAATAAAATAAACTTCATGAAAAAAGTTTCATGATAGCTTTTTTGTTTAAAAAAATAACGATCTTATTTAACAATAGAGATCAGTCTTTTTCTTTAATAAACCACACAAACATGTGATAAATTTTTAAACCATTATTTGTCGTAACCAATGTATAAACATGTGATTACTATAATTGATACACTTAAAAAAAATTAAATACTGTGTATTTATCAATGTATATTTATTTATATGTATCATTTACTGTGAATGTTAATGAAGCTTATATTTCATTTCGCTCTTGCAAACGTAATATTCAATGTCATCTATCACAATAAGCTTATTATTTCTTTACCAGACAAAGAAACAAATTAAATACCACTCAGGGAAATTACCTCTATTATTGCCTACGCGATGGAACCAGAATTTCACCGCAAAATATAATGACCGGAGCGCAATAAGGCTTCGGTGGAAAGTGTACCGCTAGGCGTAATTTATTTGGGCAATACATGAAAATGATGGAGTGGCCATAAAAAGCACATTATAGTGAACGACTCGAGAGTCTGATCTGAAGAATCCACTCAATTTCCTAATGGTTCCATAACAAATGTCATCTAGACGGGTCAGGGAGGATGCGGTGTGTCGAGACTCAAGCGGGAATGGACCGACTATATTAATACAGGCATGTCCTAGATGGCATGGCGTGACCTAGATTCGTCGCTGTCTGGACGTGGTAACAATATTAAATTTAACATTTGTTTTTACAATAGTTGACAACGTCATAACAACGATGCGGTTTCATGAGTTTTACGTCTTTGTCACAGATTTCAGAAAAAGGATCTTTGTTATAATTATTTTGTATATTTATACATTTGTAATTAAAGGCAACAAAAAGATCATACATTATATTTGACTAATAATATTTCTACTTATACAGCTACTATAAACAAATAGTTTTACAGATTCAGCATGTATTTAATCGATATAGATTATTAGAGACATAGTTCCAAAAGTTTTATGATTTTCTTTAAATGACATCTTACTTGGTTATCATTTACTGTAACTACACTTGTACTGTCGTCAACACAATTATTAACATAATACAACTAGATGTTAAATTAATAACATATTCCATATTATAAACATATTCTAATGTATTTGACTTAGTTATGAACGTTTGGTTTATATAGCATTTATAGCCCGGTAACGCTGTATAAGCCATCAGCGGCTCTATTTGTTTGTTTATAGCCAATCAGGCTAACAGCGTAATCAGAAAAAAAAAGCATTTGAAAATCTTCATTAAAATGTATATTAAAGTGGTGCTTTCAGTAATATATTTTTTATATACTTGGCTTTCAGTCACGCTTGATGAAATGTGAAGAAAAGGCCACGGATGGTACGTGTTCGCATAATAAAAATTGATTTACTCTTTTTTTGAAGATTGCTATATTGTATGAGACAAAAAAAACAAATGCGGGTATAAAGACTTCAACCTTCTTTGCTCGCAGCCCTATGTGTGCATGAAATAGTAAACATGCAGCTTTAATTTGTATGATTTTAAATGTCAGTGATGCGCCAGTCGTCAAGTGTTTTTATCACTTTGTTCTACGGCTACAGTCGGTAATAAAAATGTCTGGTTCCTGACGGAGAAAATGTTTCACCTGATCAATAGTTGTGCTAAATAAATATAAATATTGCGTCGAAACACAATCATATTAAATATTAAAGTTTTAAATATTAATTTAATATTACTTAGTAATAATCCATATCATTATGGCGGTAGATGAAGATGGTGATGGTGATAGTGGTTATCATTAAACTTTATGTAAAATACAATGGGTATTTAAAGCATTACATAACATTAAACAAAACGTGGTGGTAATTAATAGAATGTTCATTATTTCAATTTATTTAGTATTTTTAGAACTAGTGATACTGAATAATATGTTCAATAAACATGCATTTACTTTATTGAGCTATTGCTTTATTTTAAATTTGAATAAATAAGATGTTTTTCGACATAATATAAATAAAATAACTAATACAATTCGCTTATGTACTTGACTGTATCTCTTGGAACGCGCGCACAAATAAATTGAACCGTCTATAGCGAGTTTTATTAATTCGCGGTTTGCATAATAAACAAATATGCAAATTGATTCTTGCAGATAATTAGAACATTGACTACGTATGGATAAATAAATAGGAACTTAGAAGTATTGTAAAGTGGCAGTGTGAAATGAACCTGTGTATTTATGGAAGCAATGATGGCTTAGTGGTAGCGTGTACGGATATCGCGTTATCGTAGTTAGTTCGAATCCCTGCAATGATCCTGAGCTTTCGATGAAAGAAAAGATCATGATTAAACCATAGCATGGTGGTAGGGATTTTCTAATGCCCGTCTGGCTAGCTACCACCCTCAAGTAGAAAATGTGTCGCTAAGCACCAATAGGTGTGTTCCAACAGCTGCACTTGAGAGCCGGTCTTCCACCAGGTTTAGTGTTACTACCATCTTCGGCCACCTCGGTACTTAAGACCAAGTGAGATTGTGGCCATAACGATAAAAAAAATGCTAAGAACAGTAGAGTCCAAAAACAACGAAGATTACATAAAGATTGACAATGCATCACCAGTTGTACTTCACGTCAATATCACGTCACGCTTGAGGTACTGGATCCTATAGGAAGGGGAACATACTGGCTTGGAGACTGTTTCTACAACTTTACTATACGGCAAAGGTTAAAGATTACGAACCTGTTTAAACAGTTTCTGGAATCTGACGTTCACAGTATACAATAACGAAATAATGGTTGTTTTAAAGGTTGTTTGTTATAATACTCACTAATAAAGTGCAATATTGACAACTTCTCCACTGATTTTTCAACTAACTTTAACTTTTTTCTTTGGTATTGACCACCACTGTGTAAAAGTTATTATAGAGATACACATCTAGCTTATGTTCATGACTTAATTTATTAAGATAAAATGTATCTTAGACAAATTTAGAGTATTTTTAACTTTATTTTTCAGTAGATAATGTCTTGAAACCCTCTTTTAGGTTAGCCAGAATACCATTTTATTTAGAATCATATATGTACCGTTTTTTCACGCTTTCCTTACTATCTGTTGAAGTGTATGTATGTATACTATGTGAAGATCAGTGAACACTACGGTGAACTGTTTTATACAATTCTATATAGGTACCTAATATGTTAAATATAATTTTTCTAATGGGCAAGAAGACAATGCCTGATTGGATTGCGACCCCTATATAAATATTGAAAACTCACTATTATAATACATTTTTAAGTCCCATTTTCTTCTAATGCAAATCAGAGATTATTCTTTTTTTCCTATTATAATACACTAGCTGACCCGTGCAACTTCGTCGGCGTCATATAAGAGAGAAAGGGTTATTCTAGACAGTGGGTCGTAGGCACCGTATTATAGGTACCGCCCGCCTTCCACATTATTCTGAGTAATAAAAATGCACTCACGATACTTAATCATTATTTTGCTGCCGAGTTACTTTAAAACTGTGATATCTCCTACGATGTTCAGTTTGGTTTCAGGACTGGTTTATCTACTGAAAGTGCTATTTTAACTTTAAAACAAGTTGTGAAATATTACACAGATAGGAGTACGCCGGTGTTTGCATGTTTCTTGGATTTATCAAAAGCTTTTGATATGATCAAATATCAAACTTTGTGGCAAAAATTACGGAGCACAGGAATACCGAATGAAATTTTATCAGTTTTTGAGTATTGGTATACCAATCAGATTAATCATATCAGATGGGCTGGAACTCTTTCTGAAGCATATAAGCTTGAATGTGGGGTAAGACAGGGGGGCCTAACATCACCTAGCTTATTTAATCTGTACATAAATGAGTTGATCGAGAAACTTGGTAGCATGCATGTCGGTTGCTATATCGATGGAGTATGTGTTAATAATATAAGTTATGCTGACGACATGGTGATTTTAAGTCCTTCGATCAGTGGTCTCAGGAAATTACTGAAAACATGTGAAGCTTACGCTAATATGTTTGGCCTTGAATATAATGTTAATAAGAGTAAATATATGATATTTAATCCTCGCGGAAACGCTATTACCTGTAACTTATCTGTGAGTCTTAGCGGCACCAGTTTGGTAAGAGTTTCGCAGTTTAAATATCTCGGGCACTACGTTACGGATAATATGAAAGATGACAGAGACATAGAGAGAGAGCGCAGGGCGTTGTCGGTGAGGGGTAATATGCTGGTTCGCAGGTTTGCCCATTGTACACCAAGCGTAAAAATATTGCTATTCAAAGCCTACTGTCAGTGCTTCTATACCAGCAATCTCTGGACCACATATACTCAGCTTGCCTACAATGCTCTGCGTATACAGTACAATAATGTGTTCAGAGCATTGTTGGGGCTGCCTCGGTACTGTAGCGCATCAGGGATGTTTGCTGAGGCGCGCGTTGAAGATTTTTACGCGATTATTCGTAAAAAAGCATGCTCCATGATGAATCGACTGTGTGGTAGCTCTAATGGTGTCCTGAGGATATTATCGAATAGACCGGATAGTTTGTTCCTTCACCATTGGACTGAATTAATTAAAAGCGTGTGTACTTATGCAAATTACTGATTTTGCTTGTCTGTGTAAATATTTGTAAAATGTGTTTTTGTCTTTACTAACATAGGCTAAGTTAACTAACATTATTGGATGTAAATCTGAAATAAATAAAATTATTATTATTATTATTAAATCAATTACTGTAAAGGGCAATTTTGGTAAAAATTAAATAATTGTGATGAATAATGTATTTAAACTTAAGTAAACTTTAAAAGATAACCATATACTGTCGCGGACTTGTTTTTATAACTTTTTAAGAGAAACAATTCTATCATACACTATTGTTGCAAAACTTTAACCATTCACGCATTGCACGCAGTGGAAGCCCTCAAAAGGAATAAATTTCCACCGTTTTCGCAACATTTTTCATTGATGCTCCGCTCCTATTGGTCGTAGCGTGATGTTATATAACCTATAGCCTTCCTTGTTAAATGCACTATCTAATACTAAAACATTTTTTCCATTAGAACCAGCAGTTCCTAAGATTAGCGCGTTCAACCAAACAAACAAACAAATAAACTCTTAAGCTTTATAATATTAGTATACATTTAAGAGTTTTACGTTCCAAGATCAACTAGTATATTCTTCTATTTAGTGGGTTTCATTAGAATATATGCAGAAATATAATATAGGCTATAATCGTCTAGGGATTTTTATCTCACAACCAACAGCAGTGATTATTTTTGGGTTGTTCTGTGCATACTAATGAATATATCTAATCAAGTTATTTTTTCGAACAAATATAGAAAACTATGAGAACCATATATCAAATAAGTAGATGAAATTTAGGGTAAGCTTTGTCATAATGTTAATATATGATGACCTTAATCACTTGTTTTGGATAGTAGAGATAAAGTAGCCGCAGTAAACATTGATTTATCGTGAAAATTCGTTATCCTATTGAATAATCATTTATTGCGAAAAATATCTATAAAACATACTACAAAAATCTTTAATTTTGTTATCAAGATGGCCTGATGTATATATGTTTAAAGATCCGTAGAATATTTTAGAACTGCCTATACTGTTAGCCAAAGAAGTCCTGCCTCAGACGGCTTTTACAGCTTGACCGGACTTTCGTAGAATCTGTTTGTACCTATAGTATATAGCTCAGTTAAAATTTAATTTATAGATGGCTTGTGAACGGTTTTGTTATTCACCTTTGTTTGCTGTGAGTGGGATATTGGATTTAGTGGATTCGCTCCAGATGTGATTATGGAACACATACGGCACAGCTTATGCAAGTTTCCTACGCTTTATTTGTTATTTACGCGCGCAGAAAATTAGATATTTGTAATAATTGTATTTGATATAACACAGCCCATTAGACCTCGCAAGATGGCGCTTGGCGCGTTGCATATTCCGAGTAAGCCTGTCTTGCCATTATAAAAATCCAACAATAAGCAATATTCTACTATGGATGGGAGTTTTTGAGGTTTTGAGATGGATGGATGGGATCTTGAGCAGGTTTTAATTTAGGGTCAAGGATCTAATATTAAATAATTATCTTTGTTATTTGGCTTGCTGTAGTTTGGTTATTGGGCATACGTGAAGTTAATTACAAATATAAACTAGAACCATGCATTTTGAGTTGTCACAAAAACTCCGTAAATATTTCTAACAAGGAAGCTATCATGTTGTAGATGCCACTTTGAAGACAACAAAGTGAACAAAACAAAACAAAAAGAAGACTGTGCATGTACAACTATTTTTTTCTTAGAACATAAATGCTTGCGTTATTGTATTACAGTCCAAAGGGTGTTAGCAATAAATATTAGGAGTTTCATCTCAGTTCCAATTCGGTCACAAACATGAACAATAGTTTTTACTTCCCACTGTGTGTAAATATTGAATATTTTTGTAATCTGGTCTAGTGTTTTATCTGTACCAGGAAAGAATGTAATTTAGTTTATGATAACGTTTGTTCTATGTATTTAAACATTTATGATGGCGTTTTTCACAAATTCTTCATTATAATCTAACTGTACCTTTTTTCATTTTAGAATCTTGAAAGCTAGCTAGCTAAAATTGAATATTCTAAAACTCAAATATTCAAGAAAATAGATACCCACTACAATTTTTTGAAAATGCGAGTAGAGTTGCTTTTGATATAAAAGTAAGTTCGTACGAAGGTTTATAATATTCTCATTAAAGTCTTGTCTTATCAACAAAAACCTGACGCTTTCCCTGAACACGTAAATTGCGGTTGTAAATATTGTTATATGATCTTTTCACCGCAATGAAAACGATTAACACAGGATATTGCCCTGAAAAGTGGCCAATACATCGGAATAATGATACGTCAGTAGATCGTGTTGAAACTTAACAAATAATTAAAAGTTTATGGTTGCATGGAGTATATTTATTACTACGCTTTCAATTCTTTACTCCTCTATATATTATAATCTATAATTAGCCGATTTGTAACTTTTCTTCTTTTTCCTCTTATTTAATGGCAACGTGTGTTCATACACATTTTTTCCAAAGTCACGTGTATGGAATATTTCTCTAATCTTCAAAGTTCAATCAACGTTCTATCAAGATGGTGAACCTTCAAAATGAAAGTTTCTAGTTATTTATTTAAAATTAATTTAAAATACCACAATATTACATAAATAGGATCAAATAGCATAAGTTTATGATATATGTAAAATATAAATCAATTTATAATTATTATTAATCATTATTTACAATAATAAACAATAAAACATTAGCAATATAGTCTATATTAATATTATAAAACTCTAGAGATAGTTTTTATTTTTTTAATTGAACGCGCTAATCTTTGTTATTACCAGTTCGATGTCAGAAATCTTTTTGTATTGTATAACTTATTTATTGAGGAAGGTTATAAGGTGTATAACTTTACGCTAGGATTCCAAGGAGCAGCACAGTAAACATGAACTTCAAGCAATCAAGAAAGATGTAGCAAGTAATATGGGTAGTGAAAAGACAATAACCTATGGGGGTTGGTGTATAGAAGTGCAGTGGAGATTCGATAAAATAAATTTAACACCGGTGAAACCATGGGACACAGCTAGTATACAAATAAAAATAAGATCGATATAAATGTTTTTTTCGAAATTTAGTAGCTGAACAATAAAATACATTCGTCTGAATCAGAAACTACTGAAAATCATTATCAATATTGAAGTCTTCAGCCTTATAAGCCCAACCCAACCCAAGGGGTATACACACAATGAATCTTCTGACTCAGGAGAATGACATTTTCAGTGTTAATTTAACGAAACCTAAAGAACTTGCGGAAATATTAGTGGCTAGTTTAAATTAGCAAATTAGTATTTGTAGTTATAAGCTATATTATATCTTGGTGAAACTGTTAATATTATACGTGTGTCAAAGAACTAAATAAATAAATAATCAGAACATACGATTAACTGATTTTACGATAACAAAAAATAAAATTAAGAGATATCTAAATATTTCAATTAGTCTTTTATAATGATAAAGTATACTGCCATGTTTTTTTATAAATACTTTATCGGTTTAGCGTTTCACCACAACCTAATCTGATATTAACTGACGATTTGGTCTAATATGGTAATTCGCTAAGTCTACAGGGTCTGGCTCTGTTCTCACACACAAATAATGGTGGTAGCTGGCCTGGTTGGCATTAAATAGCCCTACCAATACTGCGGTTTCATCACAATATTCACGATGTCCAAACACGTTACCCCTGAGCCATCGTCGCTATAACACAGCATTTTATATAGGGGTTTTCAATAGAAAATGGATATATTTTAAATAAAATAAAGATACATTCATCAATATCAACATCAGCTTTTAGAAATCCACTGGTGGACATAGGCTTCTCCCAAGGTTCGCCATCGAATTCGATCTCTGGCTTTCTGCATCCAGCCGCTTCCAGCAGTCTTCCGAAGGTCGTCGTTCCATCGCTTTGAGGGCATCCTACACACCTACACTACGTTTGGCAAGAAGAAGTCTCCACTCAAGAACTCTTCTGCCCCATCAGTTATCAGTTCTTCTACAGATACGAACGGACCACTGCAACTTTAGCTTGCTTACTTTTTGAGCTGTGTAAGTTAATTTAGTTCTCTAACGTATACATTCATTACGAGTTTGATTCTTCAGAGAAACACCTAACATAGCTCTTTCCCTAGCTCGGTGAGTGACTTTGGCTATTCTAGACTCATTATAGCGATGCCAAGTAAACCAGCGATATATCAAGGTGTTGAGATGCTTGTATAACGATGTGAAAATGTCCGCCCAAGTACAAAACCAGCAACACGACCACAATTGCAAAGATGAGTGAGGCAGGGAGATACTGTAATATCTCCGAAACTATTCACCAACGCATTGAAGGAAATTTTAAAACGCTCGACTGGAAAGGACGGCGTGTAAACGTGAATATCGAGTACATTTCCCACCTTCGTTGTGCCGATAATACGGTCATAATGTCAGAATCGCTGTGTGAATTACAACAAATGTTGAACAGCCTTCATGCTGCCTCTTTGGGGTCGGTCTCAGGATGAATTTGGACAAGACCAAGGTCATGTTCATTAGTCATGTTGTACCGAAACTAATATCCAGATATCCACAGATGGTACGATTCTCGAAGTCGTTGATCAATACAACTATCTCGGCTAGACCATACAACCAGGCAAAAACAACCTAAAAAAAGAAATTATTAGGCGAACACAACTTGGTTGGGCGGCATACGAAAAAGTGCATCAAGTTACGTAAGTCTTCAACCAATCTGTCCTACGTGTTAGAATGTATGATGAGGCTGCTCCACAAGTTAAAAAAACACATTGGTTGTTTGCAATAATACTTTTTTTTTAAAGCTTACTCTCTGTCATTATGAAATGCTACATCATTTACATTACCACCTTGGTTTCGTATAGTAGCGAATGATGTAATATTCTGTAAATAATTCCAAACCTTTCGAAAAAGTTTAGAATATAATGGTAAAAAATAAATGTGTCTTTTTTTATTTTAAATATACCCAGTTGTTATTGAAAACGACTATACAATGCCAGAATCCAATTAATTAATAATAATATTATATTCGCTGATACAGATAATGAATGAGCCAATGATAACAAGTAACAAAATTAATATAACCTTTTAAAGCTCGTAACGAAACCGTTCATTTCCTTACTGAAACATGTTAACATTCCTATTTACATTGTAAGGAATAAAATAGCATTTTAAAACACCATAAAACTGGGCGAGATTGAGGTCGTGTATACAGATAATGCGGCAGGCTGTGTGGCGCCCCGGATCGAATTCCTTATAACTACATAAAAGCATTCGGCGCGGCGCGGCGTTGGATTAATGTAAGCTTAAATAGAATTTACCATTTTTATTACGTGACCATAGGCGTTTCTTCACAGTTCATCTCATTAATTTATTGTATAGCTCTCATTAACTTCAATATGTTCTTAATAGATTTTGTAGATAATATTACGGTTTAGGGTTATTAGAGTCTTTAGATATTGGATTACTACATTAAACTTTTATACATAATTAAAGTCGTGGAGGTTTAAATCAGCGGAATATCGAAATTTTTCGAAGTTCGCGTACATTTACTCATTTGAATTGGTAACACATCGGTTGACGGTGAAGGAAAAAGCCGTGACGAAACTTGAACGCTTGAGAAATGTTCTTCTAGTACCTCCGTAATCCGTATGTGGGGAAAATATAGAACTGTGAATTTTCTCAGCATTAGAAATCGCCCGATACGTTCTGGGCTGGTGTGGTGTTTCAGGTTGGTACAGACTGTACCTTCCCTCGGGAAAGAAACTTTTGCCCACTCCATTTATTAATTGTGAGTTGTCACTCGATCATCGGTAGTGTAAGTGTGTACTTGTCGCTCAGTGGTCGCTATTATTCTGATTATGTGCTAACACTCTAGCTAGTTGCGGTTGTGATTTCCTTTTATTTTTTCTCGTGGTAGTAATATGAACTCCACGTATTTAATTAAGATTTTTTGGGTCGATTATCCTTGTATTATAAATGAAGCAATCAATAGAGCCTCGTCGTAGAATATAGAACATTAAGAATGTAATAAATATTTGCTCTCTTTATATTTCTTTATTATACTTTAATACACTAGTAGGCTATTAAAAGTTATTAAGACTTGGATAAGAAAATTAAAGTTAAGTATATACATAGATTGACTGAAGATGGGTTGAAACGGATTAATAGAATATAATTCAATTGTATAAACATAATATAGAAATACTAAGATGTGCAAGAAAGTGTTGGAGACTAATAAACATGATCCAGCTCAATTCATATGAAGAGTTTGGACCAAAATTTACTGCTATGCTAAACTGGATAATAAAGAGGTTTTATTGACAGAAGCGGGAAATGATCCACGATCTTTGTAGTTTATTACAGTTACTTGCTCTTTGACTAATTTATTTTTTTACACAATATACAATCAAAACAGCTCTATACATAATTAAAGTCGTAATTAACAAAGCGGTCAATATTGTTTTAGCAATCAATTTTCACTTCATTTAAGCATTTTACAAATTATTATATTACTAATCAATCCTACGCAACGCATATTGTGTTGTGCAACGGAGCCCTCGGTTAAATCGTAAACATAACTGGCAGATTATTTGTTATATAACTTCTGGTGTTAATCACAGTGTTAATAATAAATATAAAAGTTATATTTTTGATCTGATCTTAAATTATTTTACTTATTTTGCTGGTTCAACAACCCGAAGTGCGTATTAGTCTCCAAGATGAAAGCCAATCATTTATGTCAAATGCGTCTTCTCTTCAATCTTTTTACAAATTTGCCTCGAGGCAAACAGGGAAAGTGATATGTTACTTTACTAAAATGACCACTAAAAATCTCTCTGTAAGTACAAAGCCTCGTCTACACTGTATGATAAATCATAAAAGACAAAATATAAGGTGCTAGCTAATATAGGTCACAGCGCAAAAAAGACCTACCTTCGCATTTCTTTATCCTCAATGTAATCTTTGATCTTATATAAAACGCCTTACCAGCAAGATACGCATTCAATTTAAATTTTCCCAAAATGCTGCCGTATTAAAGCTATAAAGAATTTGTTATCTACGCGGATACAGTTCACAAAAAGCATTTTTTTCTCATATTTTTTTCAGAAAGGATCGTTTTTTTGTATTATGTAGCAATGTATTTTTCGCCACTTCTTGCAGATTTTTGTTATAAGGCCTTTAGCGTACCTCTGTCGCGAACCAGATGTAGTTACGGTATGACCTTTCCGTTGTACGACATATGAAACAAAGCGAAACTGCCTGTTCTAACGCAGCGATTTAACTATAATTCTATCTCTTTCTTGTGCAAATCGATGATCTCCGTATTCGGTTTGCCATCCTGATATAGTTTCGCCTCTGTTTCGCAAAAGGTCTGTCGCATTCGACAGTCTTTAGTAGCGAAACTAATATTAATTCATTAAAATGGATGTTAATTTAACTAACTAATACACAACTGCGCTCACATAACGTGCCGCTACTCGATTCGCGACGTGATGTAGTAATGTTTAGCTAAGCAGAACATGTAGCGGTTTCGCTTTATTTATTTCGCTGTGTGCTAAGGCTTCAGTGTGCTAAAGGCCTCAGTGTGCTGATTTTTAATGCAGCAATTTACCAAATTCGTTTAAGCATCGAGACTTTCCCAGTACTTACTTACATTACGTACTTATTTGTTAGTAGTATAGTCAACAAGTTAAAAAAAGGTGTTAATTTTTGTTAGTTCTAGTTAATATACGTGCGATATCACGTTGGTTCCGTAATGAAATACAGAAAAATGTGTGAAAATTCCAAACACGCAATTACACAATTAGAGATTTTTAATTAGTTTTTTACAAATTACTCAAAAATTATTGGTCCTAGAGAAGTTAAAAAGCAAATTCTTAAAGATGAAGAAATTTCTGTGACTTCATTTTAATTACATTAAGCAAATAAATATTGTTTACAATAGAAAAAAAAAACACTAGCTCCCATCTCTCGATAAGAAACTTCTTAAAAAAAAATATTTTTATTATTATTCTCGTTAATTAACGACGCAATTTTTAACAAACAAGAAAACCAACTTCAATGATTATGAGGATTTCCTTGGTATATCATCGAAGACTAATGTCCAAATCCGATGAAATTTAAATATCCTCTATCCAACAAATAAAGAACCATCCAAATCGGTTTATAAACAAAGAAGTTATAGCGAACATCCATAAAAAAGATTCATTTGAATTGAATAACCTCTGTCTTTTTTTTGGAGCCGGTTAATTAATTAGTTACGATTTACAAATATTTATTGGAAAGAGCTTTAAAAATAGGTATCAATTAATTTATATTTGAATAATGCTGCAAAAAAATAATCATGAACTTGATAATTTTTTAAACGGTTTTTCTGAAAACCATGAATAACATTTTATTCATATTGAGCGTCCATAAATTTTATGTGAATATAGTTAACCGTATGTTTAACTTTAGTTAAGTGTAATGCACAGATAGAAAACTATCATAAAATGTACTGGAAACTAAAATTGCCATTGTGGGATAAGGGTTCATGATTACACTAGTATTATACATAATGCGATAACATAAACAATAAAAGATTTTCATGGGATCCCCGGTGGATGAGCGGATTTGGGACTGGACACGAAGGATTTTAGAGTTGGAAAATACTGCAATAGCGGAAATAACCTTTCTGTTATGAACTAAAATAACATATACCTAGTATATTTTGTTATACAATTCATGTGTTTTGAACCAAAGAAGTTATTTTGGATATAATAATAATGATAAGAACTTTTTGAAATTACATGGTTAGTCTTTCCTCATCAAAGTAATGTAATAAATGCATCAGTTTTTATTTTATTTGGTCATATGAATATTAATGAAAACAGTGTTTAGTTAGAATAGTGAATTTATTAATCATATATTATATTTTTGTTTACAGGAAAAAGATACCAATGTATAATATTAATTTTTTATATAAAAATATCGCTTTATATATTTGAATCCGGCACAAAGCCCAATTTAATGGCAATAGGTTCGCCCCTTATTACATGGGACCTAAAAAAAGTATCCGGCGAACTGTGGGTGTACATACTAGTAAACATCTGCCTAACCCTTCGGGGATACAGGCGTGATAGTATGTATATAAATTTCAAGTGTACTTTAAATTTAAAATATCTATATTAAATGTTTCTTTAATATGAAATGTATGTACAATATATGCGTCCCTAAACCATTCATCCGATTGCGATGAAACATTGATAAATGTTTGTGCGTAAGTTTGCAAAGGTTTCTGTATTAGTACAATCAGTTTACAACAGATGGCATACAAGTGTTATCATTAGATTTTCAAATATAATCAGACTTTATAACAATAAATTGATATCATTATCAGTCTTTCATATCAAAATTTTATAATAGAAAAGGTATATATTATAATAATTTATGTTCTTTGATGTCTAGGCTTTACAATAGTGATAAACGAATGTACACAATAAAAAATATATAAATATAAAAACAAAGACGTAGTGACCCAAAGTGGATCTTGGTATCCGACACTAAAATACGCCATCTCTGGAGGTCTTATAGGTTTCTTCTACAGCGCCAAACCATCTGTATTTGGGACGTCCGACGAGTCTTCACCTAATTATTTAGACCAGATAAGCTTTTTTGATAGCTCGATTCTCCCCCGTTCTCTCAATATGACCGAGCCACCAAAGACGGTGCTCTTTAATCTCACCGGCAAGGAAAAAAATGTAACTACAATTAATTCATTTCAACTATAAAATACAATTGCGTGAGTGTCGTGGAACATTCGGTTGGAACGAAGGTTGTAGCTTTAAACCAATAAGCGCGCATCTATCACTTGGCACAGCCAATAGCATACGCGCTATGGATAACCGTCTACATCTACATTATAGAAAGGGACGTGACGGAAAACTTTTACACTTCATTTCGCCTAGGCCCTATCCGCCAAGTCCGTACTGTGCAATAAGTAAGTTCGTGCCAATATATAAACTTTATAACATATATATGCGATATGCGCGATATACTCTTTATGAGATTTGTGAATTGGGAGAAAAATCACTTGGAAAAAGAAAAAGATTATGCATATCCTATAGCGATTAAGCAAACATGCTCTTTCACAGTGTCACGTCGCGTCGGCTCCGTTCCCTGCGGGCATGCTTTCAAACTAAATGGGTCTACTTGTTTTAGAAACCCTATAATAAAGTTAACATTGAAAAGAAAAAAAAAACATGTAGCACGCGATAGAAGTGAAACCAACAGAAAACATAAAAGTATTCGCAATAACGCTGTAACGTTCACGTGTACGTGAATAATACACCCCGCTGGCTATGATGTTTTTTCCCCAGTACTTCGTAGTACGCAGGAACATACACACGTACAAAGAGGAGACCCAGATAATAGTAAACACTGTATTCTCTTGCAGGTTAAATCCTATAGATGTACTTATGTGTTTATCTCTCATTAGTGTCGCTTTTTCGTTTCATCGAGTTTCAGATCACAACGGTACTAAAGAAATTTTCACTTCAATAACTTTCGAACTTATACTAAACATGCTATTAAATTTTTAAAAACAGTAAAAATTATAAAAAATTATGTTTTCACACCTACATATATTAAACCTTCTATTCTTTATATACAATCACGCCGTTGAACATAAACCCCCACTCTTGAAGCAATGACGTTTTAGTGGTAGCGTACAATGTCACTGCGTCGATCATCATAAATTCGAATCCCTACTATGAAGCTTTCTGTGAAGGAAAATATCATGATGACTTGCGCATTGTGGTAGGGTATTTCGTAATACCCAGTTGGCTAGTTACCTCAAGTTGAGAATCTGTCAGCAAACACGTACAGGTGTGTTCCGCAGATAAACTTGGGAGCAGTTCCACTGGTTACACTTGAGTAACTCCTTTGGACACATCTTCACGAAAAAACGTCATAACATATAGTCTATTCGTCCTAAAACAAGACAATTTTTAACAAAAATAGAAAATTAACTTTAATGATTTTGCGGAATTTTTTAGTGTATCTTTGAAGTTCAAGGTCCAATGCCAATGTAACCTCTTTCTAACAAAAAACGAATCATCTAAATCGGTTCATAAACAAATAAGCTACGGCTGAAGATCCATTTAAAAAAATACATTCGAATTGAGAACCTCCTCTTTTTTTTTTTGAAGTCGGTTAATAAAATATCTTATTTGCATCATCATCTTATATCATGAGACAAATTTTAAGATCATTAAAAAAACCTGTATTTATTCGTTCATTGCCAAGAATTTCAAATTCATAATTACATTTTATATATTGGTTCACAAATCACAATACCTAAGTAAATTTGATTACGAATGAGAATATATTTGCGACATTTAGTATTTATTAACGGTTAACTCTAAAACTACTAAACTAGTTTATTTCTTAAAATTATTCTGTATAAAAAAATTAAATTGAATTATGTAGATAATTTTTGTAAATATTTTAATAGGTACCGCGGTAAATATTATGTTATAATAAATGTTAAAAACATTTTCAGAATAAGCATGGGAATAAAAATGTTATACTGACACTAGCTTTGCCCCCGGTTTCGCCTTTTCAAATCTGACTGTAGTTCAGGTGATTAGAATGTTCAAACAATGAAAATGATTTCTTGAGTTTTAATAATACTATATAAATTAAGTACACGTTACGTACATAATATATTTTACTAAGAACAATAAAACATAAGGTGGAAAGAAAAGTGAACAATATGCAGAAAGTTTGTAGAAAGTATTCAGATATAGTGGGTACTATCACTCTTCTCAGTATTAAAAAAATCATTTGGAGCAAGAGTAGGGTTGCCATTCGTCCCGATATATCGGGACTGTTACTATCATTACACCCTCTGTCTCGATGCGGCGCGACGTCCTGACAAAGCATTATTATGTCCCGGTTTTCTGCGTGATCTCGGCATTTCAAAAACTTGCGCTAAACTACTTGGCCCTGCTGTGGAAGAAGGAAAGTGATGGTGAAGTGATGATGTTGAGTAACGGTTGCTTTTAACAATAAAATTAGGGGGACAAAGTTGGGTCTGAAAAGTGGAAGGCCAAAAATTGTGTAGTGGTGACTTTTTAAGTGAAATCAAAAATTTTGAAAGAAAATACCATATGCTCAAATTGTACGGTTGTTTATAAGGGATACCTGGCTATAATGGCATTGTTGAAAGATTAATTTAATTAATATCGGACCAAATTAAAGAAATAATAATTAAATGCGAATACAATTTCACACACGGCCATTTCATTCCAAATTAAGCAAAGCTTGTATTATGGTACCTAAACAACTGTAATACATAAATATATAGATATTTAATACCCCTACATACAACTAACAATATTATGTTCATCACACAAACGTCAGTCGTATGCGGGGATTGAACCCGCAACCTCTCGACTCAATAGCAGGGCTCAGTGTCACTGCGCGAGTTTCGAGTGCTGTTAACTTGCCAAAATATGGAGTAAATATAAATTGCACAGAGATTTATAACCCCATGTAAAAGAGCAGAGAGAATTACTTAAATAAGTAATGTTTTCATCAAAATAAGATCAAGCTATGTCTAACACTGCATAGATTATAATTTGTTAATAAATGGGTAAATATTCTTTTTTTCTCTTTGCGTTCCGGATGAGAGCATATACATTTATGGCAACTCTTAGCAGGAAGATATTTAAGAGAAGAAAATAAATAGAAATAGAAGAAAAGTCTGCTATCGAGACAAGCGATCCATTGCGTTTTATGATTATCGAAAACCAATATGGGACACCAAGACGTCGCTCGCATCAGTCGCGTCACAATATGTTCGACAGATGATGTTTGCTAAAAGAAACAAAAGAGTATATTATACATTCTTTATGTGACATGTGGGAGCGACTCGCGACTCGCAGCGACCGAGTGACGCTTGTGAGATACGCACGATGAGACCAATTATGTCAGCCGATCTGTTAGGGTTGTCACACGAGATTCATTTAATCGAAAAGCGAGAGAACGGATTTTTTTCATAACAAACTAAATTTCCAAAAGCATAGAGTCGCATGAGAATCGACATGCATTATGATTATGTATATATTATATGACTTTTTTTATATTCTAAAACGCAACCTCTCCCTGTATCTATCTGTTACCCTATCATATCTATGTTTATTCATAAATATATTCTCGGACAAAATTTTAGTTACTTATACTTTGAGTAAAGTTGAAAACTATCGCTTTCATGCGAAACGTAGCTCAAAAGTATAAAAGAGATAGAATAAATCTGTATAACAATTTATAAGCTTTTAGTTCTAAGTGTAAGGTATAAGTCAGGAAAAAAAAGATTTATACAATAAATAGGCCTAACGGGTAATTCCACGAGCATGACGCGTTCAGTATGTTTAGTTGGTAATATAAAAAAATTACTATTTCATGTATACTTAAATCAGTACCTAAAAAAAGCAAAATACAGTTTAACATGGGTTTTAGTAGACAATACTTAAGCATTTATACTGGCATGCAATATTATTTAAAAATCTCAAAATACATCCAAAGATAATTTGACTATTACGATTGTTACACGAGATTGCTTATTTTGCAAAGATGCCAATCAACAATGTGTTGTTTTTATAGGTACTACATTATATTAATGTACACATTAATGGTCTGTATTCAAGGCAAGTAGGTATAAACTTAGCATATGATTTAAAATAGACATATTTGATAGCCCTAACGCGTGGGGAAGTCATATCTCTTGGCATGGTGCCTGCGACTACTACACTAGGCACATGAACATGACAGATTTAAAAAGATAGATTATGTGATTTGAGTGTTCCGTAAAAACATTTTTGTGTTTGCAAAATTTATTGTGTTTTCGCTTCACCGCTTAAAGAAAAGTAGTCGATAGAAGAATGGAATTATCATTTTGAATCCATTATACCATATTTTCTATTCTCCGTCAAGGGTTCAGAGATAAGCATATAAACGCAGTGAAAGATTTTACATCCGAACTATCGATTGAATTGGAGGTGACATAATACTAGCCTGCGTTTCGCAGGACTGATAAATTTATAACAATTTATACTACAAACCATTACAAGTTATAATAATACAAATACACTCACCACTCTCGGCGTCTACTCTGACGGGAGAAGCTCCACAATTCACAAGTAATAGTCAAGGAATACGAAGGACAAGTCAAATTATCAGTCGGTCAGGTCGTCATCTCCTCACATCAATTCTTCTCGTGGCGATATTACAAGTTTATACAATATCACAATACAACAAATGGTCTCAATAAGAGAATCACTCGTCCCGTGGCCCAAACACACACGTTTTAAATCAACTGTTAATTATCAAGGTAATGTACAAATGATATCGCGAACCGGTCAAATCGCATACGCTCAAAAACAATCAAAACGGCGCGACGACTAGATAATTTGTGTTGCCGGACCCCGGTTCCGAACACCATACCTACCTATATATATATATATATATATATATTGAAAGATTGACCCGATTATATACACAAACTAGATGCTCCCGCGGTTTCGCACGCGTTTATTATAATTATAATAAAAACTTGTTTATGTATTGAACTATAACAGTTCAAATTTTTTAACTAAATTACATTAATATCTAATTACAAGACGTCTGCTAAGGAATACCAACGAAATATTGTAGTCTTTTCAATTTGGTAATGGCCTAATACACTTTTGATCTGAAATTACATTATCAAAAATACGCAGGTCAAAGTTAATAAGAAATGACATGTGCCCAGTACTGTAGTGGGCTAAAGAAAAAAAAAGAGCGGCCAAGTGCGAGTCGGACTCGCTCACCGAGGGTTCCGTAATTTTACAGCTACATTCACAAAAATAATTATAATATAATAGGCGTGCACAGAGTTTTTAGACAGGGTAGGCAAAAAATTTTAAAAGCTTACCAAAAATACTGCCTTTTGATTTTGGTTCGTCGTCTTGTCGATTAAATAATGATGTAATCAATCGGTGATCAATTACCGTAATTGCCACCTCAAATATCCATTGGCAATACATTGACTGATTTTATAGACATACCAATTTACAGATATTCGAAATGGCCTTTCGGCATTGATTTAAGAAGAGTTAATTCAAGTGCTTTTATTTGATGTTCTGTATTCACAAAATTACATAATAGCAATGAAAAGATGGTGATATTTGTATATATAAAAAACATTTTAGGAATTGTTTTTATTTGTATTATATATTAAATCTACACACCTATCTTTGTCTTTACCTTTAGTTTGTATTCATTGCAAATCCGGTATAAAACGACCTTTCACGATCACTTGTTTGTTTTTCACCGAAAGATAATTTTGAAAAAGCATCTTTTTTTTTCTTTCTAGAAACACAGTAGTGTGTCAGCCATATTCGGAATGGGAGACACCAGCCTATGTGTATATTTTACACTAACCATTTCGAGATACTTTCGATCCCTCCATAAATCAAAAGCTATTCAACCTAATGGACAAACTTAACTATGCCGTTGGAAAACTGTTATTCCCATACATCGACATATGTCGCGGTCAGTTAACCAACTCCAAATAAGATCATAATCACAAAATGTTTTTTTGTGATGTAACTACAAATTTACGGTTTTCGGATTTTTCCCATTACTTGTGCTATAAGACATTGCTTCTTCATTCCTTTTACGAATGTTAAAATACGCGGCATAAACCACCGTGTCTATTGATTGCGTTGACTTTAGAAGTTTGATTTATCACATCTGTAAGGGATCGCAGACCTGAGTATTTAATATTAATTTCAAGTTATAACTTCCACGCGTTCTTGTGACAGACAGACGGACGGACAATGAAGTGATCCTATGGGTCCCTTTACTCCTTTTGAGGTACGGAACCCTGAAAAACAGAAAAAATCTTTATAACATAATATTATAAAACTTCCATCTGTATAACAGCACTAGTGAAAATGATGTCGTTGCCAATTATCTGGTTTGAAAACTTAAACAAAGTTTCTTAACTTAATATTCACTGAATACCAAAGTAAATCAGCAATCAAAGGTCGTTCGGGTAACATTTAATCAAAGAACAAATAAATTCTTAAACGAATTAGTTTCGACCCAGTCAACTAGAAAATAAAACGTTTTTTTTTTTTTAATATATTTTTCATCCTTACTTATATTTATCACAAGTGATAATTATTTTTGTAAAGTTCTTTCACTGTATCGCTCTATTAAATAATTTCATTTAACATTGATAAAAATGCATGAAGAATTAATTAATGGAACGAACGAAATTTTCTAACAAAACGGTGACATCCTCATTAAAACATTCCAGGACTTTTTTGAGACAGAATACATTGTCCATGTTATTACTTCTAATCCATTTCAGTTGTGCACAATAATGAAGCTATATTATGTAAAATATCACTTATATTACATAATAAAGGATAAAACAACGACAAATGAATAAAAACTAAGATCCTGGCAAAATCCCTATCACGTAGTCATGGACCTTCTACGCTTTATCACATAACATAATACGAAAAAATATAGACTTTCATTTAGGATTGTGATTATAGGGCAAAGCCGTATACTAACTACTTTTTATAGGCGATTTAATGTACACTTACATAAAAAAGATAATATAAAATGTAAGTTATTTAGACACATAAGTGATTTACGTAACGTGAGACCAACTTTGCGAGAGCAGATTTATTTAACCCCACTCTATCGCTTACCGTGGACGATCAACCCGTCCAAGCCAATGACCGCCCGCCCCATTTTATGTATTAAAAATTAGGTATCCACGTAACATTTTTTTTAAATACGTCGTTCTTAATTAACTCAAAACCGCACGTAGTAGGTAAATGGGTTGGTGCAAATATAGAAACCGTTAAATTCGCAAATGTCGAAATAGTACTACAATATTTTATTACGCGAGAGTAAACAGAATGTACGGTTTCTTGCATGTCCGTATGCCTTAGCAATTGATGAGTATTTAGTTATTAAGTCTACATTGTGATACAAATGGAACGAAATAAATTGTAGAGATAATATTTGGTTCATTATCATTTAAAAAGAAGATTACTTTAATGTTAAATTTCTAATGACGTCTTTAGTACACCATTTGGCCATCGTTGCGTCTAGTCGGTTCTTACCGACATAAAGCCGTCTCTACATGTATTCTACGTTCTCGTTGCTCTCTCTGCTACGAATACTCACTACTCTACGTACGTATTAGTGTATCAACGTGGTTTCTTCGATATTATCAGAGACTTTAAGTGGATTTAACAACACAGTAAACCTAAATTTAAACATATCGTACTTTATTAAAAACATTTATTTGCAAAGAACTTATAAAAACAAAATAATTAATGGTATTTATAACTATCTGCATACTTTTTTTGATTTTTATTTAATTATTCATACTCTTGTATAAAAATGTGATTGAATTTAAATGTTACACATCTGACAGGCGTTTCCCATTACTCCTCACTTTTTTGTATATGATATTCCTGAAATTACATAATTATAATAAATATTAAGTATTTACTTAACTCTTACCTACCTATTTATATCTAAGGCGTCACCTCCATCAGAGAGTGTATCGCCACGAACCTTTCCTGCTATCGTCGGGTGAACTCCACGGGACGATTATTTTTCCGCTTGCGTATCATTGCGACTCGTGACGGATCGCCGCGTGACCGCAACGACTGGTCGTACATACTCGATTTGTAAAAAAAAGCTCAGTTCGGTAATAGCCAAGAGTAAAATCAGAATATGTAAATAGTTTAGTGGGGCGAGTGCGTTACGTTTTGCGGCGAGTGCGCTGTGAGTAGGTCGCGCCTCGCAGCAGGTACGCAGCGAGTCTTTGGCGTTTTTCTTTTCAATATTACTCGTTGCTTCGCCGTATGGAGACACGTTCATAGAGTTTTTATAGAATGAAGTTGCAGGACTACAATATTGCCACAATCAACTCACTCTTGGAAGTGACGCCTAAGTGAAAACCTATCCAACATCTTATATTTTCCCCATAAATAATCACACAATATATTTTTACATCGAATATTCAAACTCGTTGCCTTTATATTTAAAATGTAACAAGCCACAATATAAATCATAAACATGTATCATTAGGGTATAATAAATTTATCACGCCTTAACCAAATCTAGACTAAACAATAAAATAATATTGAATACATATACCCGAGGTTTATTCGCCTTTTACCAATATTCGATGCGGTTAAGAATGATTGAAGTTAAATTCTTTCACAAGGCAGTAAAGCTCGCTCTTCGGTCTTCATGTTCGAAGGGTATAGTTGGCACTTGGCATCACACGCTAGCACACAAAGCCGACTCAGTCTTCAAGAGTAACAATAACTTGTCCAACTTTGATTAGGACTTCAGCATAGCTTGTAGTGACCAGTTATTCTTATCGTTAGCTTATTCTTATCCTAAGCACCAAAAAAAATTAAAATTTTCCCGCGTCCCAACAACATGATGAAGTTAGTTAGTTAGTTAGTTAGCTTAATGTAAACTCATTTTACCGACTTTTTAAACTGTGAAAATATAATTTTATGGTGTACCTATGAATTATGCATTAAATTAAAATATACAACGTTAAAAAGTTTTATACAATAAAAAAGTTACTAAAATGAATTTACATTCAGTCACAAGGTACGCGCGCAGCTTTCAAGTAACCTCTACTAAGCAAGCCAAAACAATTATAACTTATAGTTTTAGAATGAAAGTATTATTGAATTCTATTAAATTCTTTTCTCATTCCTCTCATTCAATCTCACTTCTAATGTTTCCAATTCTTTCATAAAGCTAAAGACATACAAAATTTTGTAATGGTCATGTAAATATTTTTATCGTTTCATTATAAGCTTTCATAATTTTAAACAACGCCATATAATTCAGCTTTGCCGATACAAGCCCGTAATGCAATAAAGTATGTAGCTAATCTTAATATAATATAAACTTCCACGATCCAATCTAGACATTTATAGCTAAATCGTAAAATGGGTACTTTAACCTATTTACCTAGTGATATGTTTTATACGTCACTTTTTAAAGACATCATCCGTTTTACTTTACTTTCATCTCTTTCGTTTGTTTTTAGATAAAAAAACGTTAGTATAATTTATTATTTGTTCGTTGAAAAGACATGAAGCTGCTAAACATCAAAGTTTGTGTTGTAATTGACAATGCATTTTCTCTGATCACAATGAATTTCGGACAGTGTTTTGTTTATATTGCTCTGTTTTTGTGTACGTTTTCAAATCCAAATTGGTTTTGGTTTATAAATGAATACACAAATAAAAGTCAAGATGTAAAAACATTATTTATTATGCTCGTTAAGTATATCAAGTAAACTTTGAAAAACACGATGTTATATCCTCGGAATGCAAACAGCATGCAGTCGCATCCAATCCAACGGAGCTCAATAAACCAAAGGAATCCAATAGTTATGATATACTGCACCCAAGAGGTAAATGGATAAATAAAAAGGTTATATCTCGAGTCGCCAATATTAAATATACTTGTTTGGGCGGATATTACTGTTGGGTCCTTTATCGCCAATCACGGTGGTAAGAGGTCTCACTATCAATAAGAGCGCACAAATAATTTTTAAATCGCTGTAGCCAAGTTACGCAAATAAATGAATATTACCTTAAACCCATACCTTAAACAACATATCTACCGCTTGGCGGTAATACGAGAGTTGGTTCAGTTTTACGGTTTGAAGACTAAATAAACTTTACCGGCCGGGATATGT
Organism: Saturnia japonica; assembly: GCA_033032175.1. NCBI lineage: Eukaryota > Metazoa > Arthropoda > Insecta > Lepidoptera > Saturniidae > Saturnia > Saturnia japonica. The sequence continues at coordinate 6,708,103 of CM065317.1, forward strand.
GTATCGTGGGCGGCGATGCTACGGATTTCTTGGCCTTAGCTACATTGTCTAGATCTAGAGCCTTAGACCAGGTGAGTTGGAAAGCTAAAGTTACTGGTAGTTTGCAGCCTGCCCCGTACACCATTTGTGTCTGTCGCTATATAGCGGCCGTATTGATAAATTCTGTGATCGCTACTACAATATAATACTAATTAAATATCCTTAATTACTATCAATATTATACTTATCCTTATCGTGTCAGTATTACTATTGTTGATTTTCTTAGGATTTTTTTAGATTTATCAAGAATATTCTCGATTTTCTACACGATAACTCTCAGTCACACAAAGATGAAAACTAGAAGATCTATTTATTACCTTACGATAAATAATTAGTAAAACGTATTATTTATACGTAATTTAATTTAGATATTTTTTATATACCGTATTTTTCTTTAATTTCAGATTTATACTGGTTGTTGGGCCCAAGTACACTCCTAATTGGTAATGTACCTGAATATACAAATCTATATCACATAAGACAGTTCACTTGATTCAGTAGCCAGGCTAAGCATACATAACATATAAATTATACATGTATAGTTCTTTTGTTAACTTACATAGATAACTGTAAACCTCCTAGGTTTGCGAAAATTTACTACATTCAAAAAACATTGTCAGAGTATTTGTAAATTTTTTTACGGTCGGGTGTAAATCCAAACGGTTGGTAATAGGGACCTTCACCCCACAGCTGCGCCACTGTTAAGTTTTTGTAAAAACATAATGTAAAAAAATACACTACAGAGATTGACGGTTACATCACAACCATAACTGTACATTTTCCGTAGTGTGCGGGTTTTCATATGACCCATAGGATGCAAAAACTCCTTGCGGTGACGTACCGCAACTAATCTGTAGCAATAAACAGAATTAAAAACCGGTGCTAATTTTTAACCGCAGTGCGCGCGCTTATGATTAACCGTATAAGTTCACAATAAAAGAAATCCATACGGAAATATACTGCAGTACCGGATTATTGTGATTGTCTACAAAACTATTTAGATAACTACGATTTACTATTTGCATGGTGGTAGGGTATTTTTTAATGCCTCTCTGGATAGCAACCAGTCTTAAGTTGAAAATCTGTCGCCGAACACCTATATCCGGCATCACCGCTTTGGCCACTTAACATTGGTGAGATGTAATTAGGTGAACCTACAAAGAATAAAAAAAATTAGGCAGTCATGGGGACTGCCGACCGAAGTGAAAACTTAAACTTTGAAATAATAATAGTCGTGTTTTTTTTTTTAAATTGTTAAATGACACAATTTCATTTAATATATTGGGACTCCGAGTAGTAACTAACATAGATATCAGTTGAGGAGTCCACGCATGCGATATGCCGTCACGCTCTGTTATACTGAAATAATGTTCTATTTCACTGAAACTTTGGCTCTCCGTTACGATCACGATCGTTCAAGATCGATTTTATGAGTCCTTTAATTTTCACCATAGATTGTTCGTTTGCAACAGATTTAGATTTGGGACATCCAAGTAAAAAGGTAATATATAATTTATCAATCAGTTCAATACGTCGTACGTATAGCTACAGATATACTGTTACATGTCAGTGTCTGTAACGCGAACTCATAAGATTTACCGCATTTAAAAATAGCACAACGTGTCTATTGAATTTTGACTTCAATAATAATAAATTAAATCGTAATGGAATAAACATAGAACGATGGAGCCTGGTTATAAATGTGTCTAATTTTCAAAATTTGAGACGTCTTGCTCCTGTCACTATGATTAATTTTTCTTTGATGTTGATGAAAATAAAAAATGACGTAGCTGTCATTTACCTGTCTCATTTTTAGTGACAGATTTCAATGGTGCTCTCATTCTAAAATAAAGTATAAAAAATACCCTTTCTCTAAAATCTGTGAAAATACGTAAGAGTTTAAGCTGTCATCAATGATTGGCAGTTACCCTTATATAAAATTTACTTTATTGTTTATTTTATGTAATAAAATATAGAAAATTAAACACAAATGTATTAAAGTTTACAAAAACTACACTTTTTACGTTACAAAACAAACTAAAACTATACTTTATCCCTATAAAAGTTATTGCAACTTTAATTCTCTACGAGATTTTTTTTTTTTTTTTATTTGTCTTTGAAGATTTCTCTCTACTTGGGCAGCCCGATTGGTGGAATACCTCCACCCTACAGAAGATCGCAACTAAATATATATGTGTTATGTTCCTGCGGTGAGTAGGGTTTCCAGAGCTCCTTGGAATAGGATAGTTTAATGTCGGCAATGCTCTAGTTATATCTATAGTATTACATGAGTCTATAGGCTACGGTAGCTGTTCACTATAAGGGGGTCGTATGCTTGTTAGACACTACAGTTGTATTAAAAAACCTGTAATTTTTTTTCCATAAGCTTTAATGAATATTAAAATATAAACATACCAAAAGCTGTTTACAAAGACAGACTTCAGTATTTTAATTTAAACTTTTTAAAGGATCGCAGAGAATTTCTTGGATTCTTGGATGCATCTGAGTTACTGAGTAGAGTTAATATGACCGTTCCTTTAAAACTACCCAGAACTTCTCGTTTTAATATATGTATTCGCTACTAATCATTACCGAACGAACTTGGGGCTTTTCTCTCTGTTGAATAGAATTGTATCATGTTATAATGCCGAGTCTAAAAAGTCAGATATAGACATCTTCGCGAATAGCCTTGTGAAATATATATCTATCTGTCTCTGTAAGTAGAATATATTCATATTTTAATTTGTTAAAGTTTTTTTGTTTTCTCTTATTGTATTACCAAATTCAGTCATTCTCTTTTTTAATTAATTATTTTAACTGCTCACCTGTGTAATCATGTCATAATCTCCTACAACTAAGATTGCATTTGTTTAGTCTTTTTTTGTTGATTGGTAATCTTATAATTGTCAGAATGTAAATCTTGTTGGTGTTATTTATTACAAATAAATTATTCACAAATAAATTATTATACAAATCTAATACAATAATTAAATGAGCAATTCTTGTTTGGATATATTATATGTATCAACTTTTCGGAAACGGCTCCGATGATTTGGATGAAATTTTGTATTCAGATAACGTTTTACATTCCAAGTTTATCTAAATAGGTGTCTTTTTTTTTTAAGAAACCGAGGAAGACTCACTCAGTTCTGAATTATTAACTAACAAGCTATTATACAAACAAAATGGTAACATTTTTTTGTGTACCAATTTAACTACAAGCCTTCTTAAATGAAGATGCATTGTGAAAAATGTAATTAACAATGAAATTAGAAAATTTTAGACCTCGTTAAATTTAGTTTCTCGTAATAAAAAAACGACATTTTTGTTGAAAAAACTGCTTTATCCGTTTAGTACTCTAATTAAACATGAAAACTTTAAATTAATTAGCATTTCTGTTATGCTTTCTACTATTTATTTTAAATTTTTGTTATACATTTTTTTTTTGTCATTCTATTTTATTCAAGTTAACCATTTTCATTGCAACGTGGTTTATTTAAATTATAAATTTCATTTTTAGTAATTTATAAACAAAGATACATTATAATAGGTCGGAGAACAAGAGTTTTCGCTTAACGTATGTATAAACTTGTTATAAAATTTCTTTGGCTGTATTGTTTTTTTTTCTGGCTGGTTTTGGTAACATTAAAAAGTTTACATTAAAAATAAAAATAAAAAAAAGTTGTTTCCCGCTATTTTTCATTTGTTATTTTTTTTCTGTAAAAATGAGTGAATCTAATGAAGAAATTTGATACATTTAAAAATATTATTACAAAAAAGACAACTCAAGCAGCGAAAAAAATTTGTGATGTTTATGGACCTAATGCAGTATCAGTAAGAGTATCACAAAGTTGGTTCAAACGTTTTCGGTCCGGAAATTTTGATGTTAAAGATACACCTCGCTGTGGTCGCCCTGTTACGAATAAAATGGACGCCATTTTTGAAAAAGTGGAGCGAGATCGGCATATCAGTTGTTATGATGTAGCTGAAGAACTGGAAATTGATCACAAAACAGTTTTAACCCATTTGAAGAAAACTGGCTATACCAAAAAGCTCGATACTTGGGTGCCACACGAGCTCACTGAAAGAAACCTAATGAACCATTTACTCATTTGCGATTCACTATTGAGACGTAATAAAACCGAGCCGTTTTTGAAGAGATTGATAACTGGCGAAAAAAAGTGTACCAAGTACGACAAGAACGTCCGAAAAAGGTCTTGGTCTAAGGTCGGCCAGGCTTCACATACTGTGGCTAAACAGGGGCTAACTAGAAATAAGGTAATGATGTGTACATCGTGGGACTGGAAGGACATTGTTCATTATGAGCTATTACCGCCGGCAAAACCAACGATTTGGATCTCTACTGCCAACAACTGATAAGATTAAAAGAAGCAGTTGAGAGAATGCGGCCGGAATTGATCAACAGGAAGGGTGTGGTCTTTCATCAGGATAACGCTTACACCACACACATCTTTAACTACTCAGCAAAAATTAAGAGAGTTTGGTTGGGAGGTGTTAGTGCATCCACCATACAGCCCTGACCTTGCACCTTCAGATTTTCACCTGTTTCGATCTCTTCAGAATTATTTAGGTTCTGTAAGGTTAACATTAAGTGAGGACTGCCAAAACTATTTGTCGCTTTTTTTTTTTGATCAGAAGTCCCAAAGTTTCTGTAGCAATGGGATTATGTCTCTACCTACAAAATGGCAGAAATTCATCGAACAAAACGGCACATACATACTGTAAATAAGTGTAAATAAACTTTGAAAAAAAATGTCTTGAGTTTTCATATAAAAATGAGAAGAAACTTTTACCCCGACCTATTAAATTAAAATTAATGATAACGGTTTAATTGTTTCGAACTTTAGTTTACTGTAAAAAAAAAGTTGTTTTTTCTACGAATGATCTATTGAGTGTTTGGTTATTAAAATACATATAGTAATAAATGTTTTTTTTTTTTTCTATTTTGTATAGATACTATACCTTTTCCATTTCTTTATTTTCTCGATGACAGCTCCTGTGAAAACTTGAACGAGTATCTTTTTTACATTATGTATGCATTATTTTATAAACATATGACGTTTACACACGTACAAGGTTATACCAGAGTCGGAGAAACTGATAGGGATGAAGCTATATCGATAAACGTAACACGATAACAGACCCGATATTTTTTTACAAAATGTAAGAAACTAAACTACTGCCGGATACTTTTGTACAAATTTATTAACTAATGTTACATTTCATTACAAGATGTTACGCGTATTAATTCTTGATTGATAATGCCGACTTCTTCATAATTTTCGAAGCTGTTGTAAAATAAGTAGGTATAGGTAGATAGATACTCGACAATGAAACGAAATAATTATAACGACAGGTAATCTTTATTTATTTATTTTAATCAAAATCTGATGAATCTTCACTGTCACTCGATATAATAAATATATGCGATTGATATCATTACTTATTTGGTCACAATACTACAACTATCAAATTAGAACTTTCATCGAGAAAATAAAGAAATGGAAATAGTTTAATCATACAAACGGTATTTAACATTAGATAAATAGAAATTATTTCTTTCTAGTTGCGTATTATATTTATTACACATAACCATATTAATTAGAAACAAATCATATTTTATGACACTTTCCGCTAATTACCACATACCACAAATATATACTAACTAGCGTTAACTTGTGATTTTTTCTCATAACTCTCATACCCTAGCATTAACGTAGCACATAATAACTTGATGAAGACCTATTAATAATAGAATCATTGATTATATACATATCTTATATAATCAAAGAATAGAATAACATATGCATCCCGTATATAGAATGACTATAAAAAATTCGGTTAAATAATATACGTGAATAGTAATGGGCCACGACTTCGTTTGCATTAATTATAATAAAACATTTAAAAAAAATTAATAGTCTATTGGTCGCGTCACTTCCCCTCTGCGTGAGGGGGGAGGGGCATGATATTTCCCGTATTGGACGGGCGATTTCATTTAGCCAGATACCCGTCTCGTAAAAACTATGATGATCTAACTAACTTCCAGTATGTGAGATGGGACGGTCTGAGACCCTCTACGAGGTTATCCCAGCTGTGATCTCTGAATTTATTCATGCGAGCTTTGAACTCTCTTTGTAATGCGCGTAAACGTGCGCAGTTGTCCCTAGACGGGAATGAGTCGTGAGCGCGTGTCGCGGCGTTATTTTCCGTCTTCAACGCTCGCAGGTCGGCAGGGAGTATAAATCGGCGATCGCTCGCCGTTTTGACCTCTTTCGAGGCCTCTCTGATGCTGTACCTGGAGGTGGTCGACGAGGAATCGATCGCTAAATCGGCGTCTGCGGCCGACAGCAGTACGTCAGGGACCTACCTATCTAGGCTGTCCGAGGACGGCCTGTCCCCGAATAAGTGTTTAAGTTTCGCGTAGTCAACCACCTGGCCGGATGGATGGCTATTGTCGGAGGGATGTCCTAGTCGGAGGATGATCGGAGTCAAGTTCGTGTACGACTTCTAAAAGTTGTAACCGAAGCTCGATACCTTTCAATAGAGCCACATCAAGCACTGTCGGACGACAGTGATCTTGAAAGTGGGTGAGTTCGGAGGAAGCTAACACGTCAAATTTCATGTCATTGCATAACTGGTCGAGTATGCTCCCGTTACGGCAGTCTATCTAACTGTTAAAGCAAGTGTGACCGCTGTTGAGGTCGCCTGCTATGATTACGGAGGGACCGAGTGAAAAAAGTGCCTCCAGATCGGACTGGAGGAGTTTTTGAATAGGGGATCTTCGCGAGTTTTATCTCGGTTGCTAATTTTGTCCAGGTGGCTTTGACTTGGACAATAACGGGCAGGGGACGGGATTTCTTCCCGTGAGGGCCGGCAGCGGGAGCGGGCGCGGGGCACGTGGGAGACGCGAGAAAGGGGGTGCGCGTGTCGAGATCCGTTCTCGATGCTTTTGGAGCCCTAACTTCGTCGCTATTAGCGGCGCGTTTGGTTTTCCAGTTTTTGACCGGGGTAAAACCATCGTCAGCAGCGGGCCGGATGTCGGGGATCGTTTGATCCATCTGATTCCGATCAGTCGATTCAGAGGACTCTTGCGATAATACCGCAGAAGAGTTAGAGGTGTAGAGAGCGGCCTTAGTAGGCGTGTCGGAATATCTTGCCGCGGTGATTTGAGGTCTGCAAGCTAGCACGAGAGGGGCGCGCACCTTGGCCTTTGGACAGAATGTCTTCAGATGTAGGCACGGCGGGGTTTCTATACGCGGCGGCGGCGGATGTGGACGCGACGGCGCCGGAGGACTTGGTCGCGACTAACTCGTAAGTCGCACCGGGTGTTACTTCGAGTGTGGCTGTGTACATGGCGTACAAGTCAGGAACTCTGAGCTTCATAAAGCTGAAGACCCTATTGAAGCTCAATTCGTGCAAGGTTATCTCTTTTGCCATCGCGGTGGCGTTTTGGAGAGCGGGGGAGTGAACTTATAAAACCTCCCTGCCTGGAGGGTAGGGGGGTACGCCGAATGAGTTTAATAGGCTATCCGAGCCCGGAGCAATGATACCTGTGCATCACGATGTAATGACGCGCAAGAAAAGGTCGTTACGTTTTCCTTGGGGGAGTCCCTAGCAGTCTCGTGGCAGAGGACGCAGACCGGTAAAACCGAGGCACCGCCCAAACAACCATGAGGATAGGATGGTAAAGGATAGGATAGGATGGGAAGGAGACACCTGGGGCTTAACTATGCAAAAAGGCAAAGGCTAAGATTCCCAGGCCCGTCCGTGTTACCGTTTACCGGACCTGGTCTGTCAATCAGAGCAAACAAGTAGTAAACAAGTTCAAGCAGAAATGAATAAATTCGGAAAGCGATCGAAAGCATTAACAGACACATCTGATCACGCCAGCGATCGAAATTGGAATCCTTTTCTATACTCCGTATAATTTTGTGCCCGACACTTTTTTTTTTTTTAGAACCGACTATACTGTTAGCCTTGGGGGCCCTGGAGCCTCTGACGGCTTTTACAGCTTCACCGGACATGGGGTGCCCGACACTATTTTTGTCGAGCTTAAGTACTCCAGAGAGAGTTACCTTTAAGGGAGCCTCTACTTTTGTCTATTTTTTGTATCTATTTTCACTTTGTTCGCCCTGTTTCCCGCTCTATATTTATTTGAATATATAAGTTACATATACAACTTATATATCAAATTGTTCCTTATTCTATTCCCTATTTATTAAATATCAATACATTATATACATTAAACATTTATTCCATACAAAGGCAAAAACAATAGAAATTACGGGCGGTTTTACCGCGTATTGTTCGTACATTCAATGTGATGTCGTACATTTTTCCATATAAAGTTATTCTATAAATCTTATCTATTATATCGTTATTCTAATCTTATATACATAACACATAATATGTAAGCACATATCGTACACAATACATGACACGTAAAACATAATACGTAATGTAGTTGCTAACATTCTTTCTATAAATCTATTCTATTTGTATATTCTAATGTTACTTATCTATTATTATACATAAACACACTCATGACAAATAATAATATATAACTTTGTCACCAAATCTATAGCATTCCGGGATAATGTAGTTTTCTATTAGTTAAAGAATTTTTTGAATCGCATCACTGGTTCCAGAACTTACCGTCTAATCATTACTTAAAAAAATCTTTAAAAATTTAAACATCAATTAAAGTATTTTCATATATTTTTAATCCACATATTATTACAAGAAAACAGAGCTAAAAATAGGCATTGCTAATATTTATTCAACGTTTATTTATAAGTAAGGCTGTAAAACATATAAACCTACGAACCATAACAAAATGTTTTGGATGTTAATCGAATTTGTTCAAATTAACTTATACAGGACCTTTACATAGTCCGTCATCTAAAAAGTAACAAGCAGTTCATTAAGTTATCAAAATATTTGTCTTAACTTGAACGCTGGCCTCAATACAAATTTTCACAATTCGTGCCTCTTGAAATTAGTCAAATCGAGGGCGTAACCTTGCTCCAGTAATGTCTTTATATAGGTCCGTTGACCAAATCGCATTAATTAAATTATGACCCGTGTGCTTAGTTAGGACTTCGGCATGTTTACTAATAAAAATACTAATTCCGTACGCGTTATTTCAAATTTACACTAAAATTTGAATATGTGCTTACTTGTAAGAATAAATTTGACAAAGTCAGTTATGTAAACCACATAGTTTTACCTTCCTAAAACCTTAGTTTGTACGTTTCCACGCACGATAATGATATTGGGTCCGACTAGATTTCCACCTTCTTACACCAGATCAGCCCTCAATTCGATTGTATACTTTTTTTATGAATGTTCAGGCATAACTTCTTTGTTTATGAACCTACTAGCTGTACTCCGCGGTTTCAACTTAAAAGAACTCATTGATTGATGATTTATAATACATACTTCAAGTATGGACAATGTTTTTGTCAGGCGGCCAATTGCGTCACATAGCACGGCTTGTTCGCGCCACTACTATTAAAGACATACTCCCGACCGAGTGTTTGTAATTTTCCATTAGCTCTCAAATTACGCGTCCAAATAACGGCAAAGTTTATCTTCATAAAGTTGTCTTGAAGATGAAATAATTTTTGCTTGTACTGATTACAATAACTTTTTAATTTTCAACAATCTTTTGTCACAAAATACTATATTGTGGAATGTATATAAAATATAGGCATATGCCATCGCCGCCTTTTTTTAGGTATAATATGGGCCAATATTTTTTAGAACATTATATTTACGTATCACTAATTATTACAGCGAAACACGCAAATAAAGCAGTTCGGGGGCGCTTTGTGTTCAGACTTACCTACTTGCCAAAAATCAATATTAAAGGCTATCTTATATATTTTAAGGCTAGATAGCCTATACTACTGCTCGTGAATTTGGCTATCATATATAAAAAAATAATTCGAATCCAAGTGGTAGTTCCACAGAATAGGGTGTTTAAACAAACAAAAATACTTTTCTAATTTATTATATTGTAATATACTAGCTGTGCCCGCGACTTCGTCCACGTGGTATATTTCGTGAATGAAAAACAGCAACTAAACAAAAACCTCACCTCACCTCAATCTCATCATCCTATGGTATTTAACCCGTCGTATAAACTTTGATAATGTCTAACTAAAGTCATTTTAAATATTAAACGACATCACAGTTTAACAATCATACCGATACTTATTATCTAAAAGAAATAAAGACTGACTGCTATGCTCGAGGTCCTGGGTTCGATTCCCATTGTTATTGTGTTTTTCTATGAAATTCTCAGTAACAGCTCGGATTATGGCTTTTTACGCTATTAAAGACAATAGGCTCGACCCCTATCACATGGGACCTAAAAACATACTCGGCCAACTGTGGGTGTACATTAGTACACCTTCTGCCTAACCCCTTCGGGAAATACAGGCGTGATGTATGTAAATTTATTTATCTAAAATCTATCTAAAATATTTAAAAATAATAATAAAAACTCATTCTTCAATTATTAATATAGGTGCTTACAGAAAATATTTTAATTTTATTGGCATTGGACTTTCGTCCTCAAAGATACACTAGGGGAAAAAAATCATTAAAAAATTCAAAATCAAAGTCATTGAAGTTAGTTTTCTTTTTCGTTAAAAATTGTCTTGTCGGTTTGTTCTGTACTCTGTATTAGGCACCGTGCCGTCGATTTGCATTTCTACGATAAAAAAAGGTAATAATAATATGAAATACGTATAATTTTAGTATCTTATTCATGTAAAAATTGGCACGTATAATATTTGTTCAATTTCGGCAGGTATCTTGGCATTGCAAAGACTTTATAAAAACAAAACTTTTTCTTATTTCTTTTTAATAAGGGAAATGGCAATTTATATTTTGCTCGTATTTTTCTCATTCCAAGGTACCTACCTCGTTAGTTGTCAAGAGAAATGAACAAATATATAACGGAATATACTGGCGGAGAATCTAATAATAGATAAGCAATTTCACAGTTACCTTTTTACACTAAACCTTGCTTGTTAGTTTTAAAAACCAGACTCAGTACCAGAAAAAAACTACAAATAAGCCTGTTTTATATTAAATAATTTGTGAAACTGACTATAATTTAAAGTCCAAGTTTAAGAAATCTTGTAAAATTTAAGCATTGAGAAGATCAAAGCTGCATTAGATTCATAAAACATCCTTATCAATAAAAAAAACCGACAAGCGACTGGACGGTAAACATTTTTTTCCATTATGTATATAATATATGTATATTGAAGATATACATACTTAATATTTATATTTATTTATTTATTAAAACTTAAATTTACAACTTAAATTTTAACAATGGCCCCAAACTAGGCATGCCTGTGTCTTGGGAACCTTACATACGAGTTACCATTTTATACTTACTCATAATAACATCTGAAATCATTACATTACACATTAATGTTTTGTTTAAATGTTTTGCTTTTTACGAATATCTCTATCATTGACATACTTCTGCTCCCAAGAATGGCATATATGCCAATTTCACATACATTTTTGTTATGTGAGGGAGCCAAAGGACTAATAAATTATCATCCGACCTTTACACAGTAAGATTATTTTTACTCATTAGTAATAAATACCTAGATAGATACTGGATAATAAATATCCTTAGGAATCTCCAATGAAAAAATTGTCAACAAGTAACAGAGAAATTATTGCTTTTATCAAATTATCACTGGCACTTGCTCGACAAGAAGGATTCTCCATGTTATAAAAATTCAACAACATCGTAATCAAAAAATTCTTCCCATTTCTTTTATATAACTGTATAATATCTTTTATATAACTTATCTTCCTTTAAATAAAAATCTTGTGTGCATCTGTTAGTGATCGTGTAACTGAACGTTTGGCTGATTGAGATCATATTCGCATAACATATTTGTTTTATGGACACATGACAGACAGACATAGACATTGATTCATTGCTAAGTTAGGATCCGATAGGTGGTTTTGTGGTCGAGCCATTAATAATCGGAGAGAGTAGTCATTTGGGTCAGCTAGAAAATTAGATAAAAAATCTGACAAATAGTGAGTAGAACTCGTAGCCTGAGGGTTCCAAACTGGTTACGTTACTTACCGTACATTATTGTTTAGTCTTTTACATAAATATTGTTTATATACTATCCTAAAATGTTTATCTCAGCTTTTCCGTCTGTCTGTTGGTGGACTTATAACTCAAGAACCACTCGGTGATTATTTATTATTGTTTTATACTACTCTGTAAAAACAGTACCGGGAAAAGATCAATACTACACAAAATGTTAGTTATTCATCCAAATTTATTTTATCACCTTCAAAGTATGCTCCTTCAGAACCTATACAATTACGCTAACGAATAATGCAATCATCAAAACATTTTTTTACGCTTTTTCGGGATTGAGTTTAGTTCTCGTCGCAAATTCTTCTTCATATCTTCTACCGAATGAAAACGGGTGCCACGAAGTGGTAATTTGATTTTAAGAAAAAGAAAGAAGTCGGCTGGAGCCATATCTTGTGAATAAGGTGGTTGTTTAATGGTAATTGTTGAGTTTTTGGTCAAAAATTCGTTCACAATGATGGCCTTGTGCGAAGGCACTTTATCGTGGTGCAAAATCAAAGAATTTTCTTTCCACAAATATGGCCTTTTTGTCGAATCTACTTTCTTAAATACCGCATAACGCTCAAATAATATACTTTATTTACCATTTGACCTACCGGTAAGAATTCCGAGTGCACAACACTGCGATAGTCAAAGTAAACAGTCAACATGTCTTTGGCTTTTGATCGACTTTGGTGTAGTTTTTTCGGTTCTGGTTCAGTTTGAGCTTGAAGGTTGAAGCTTGTTGACTAGTTTGCATGTCGAATTCGTAAACCCACGTCTCGTCACCAGTAACAATGTGATTCATGCATGTTGGGTCGGAATTGACTCGTTCTAGCATATCCTCAGCGATTCTTAAGCGATTGTGTTTTTGGAGAAATTTCAGGTATTTTGGGAATAAGCGAGCGGCAACATGTTTCATTCCTAAGTGATTATTTAAAATGATACGAATTACACGTGAGATACTGAAAGTTCAGCGGCTATCTCTCTCAAATTTGAATGAGAATTTTCAGTCACTATTTCCTTAACTTTTGTGATATAAACTTCAGTTGATGGCCTACCAGGGCAAGGCAAATCTTTCAGCATATCTCGAGCGCTTTTGAAAGTTTTGTACCACTCATAAGAACGTGTTTTTGATAAAGTCCATTCACCGTATGCCTTCTGTAATATTTTCATTGTCTCCGAACACGAAATTCCATTGGAGATGCAAATTGTAAGGCAAACTCTTTGTTCGATGTTTTTGTCCATTATGAAATTCCCAATACACACTAGATATGATCTAACTATAAACAGCACTGTAATTTATCTAAAAGACAGATGCAACTCAAACTCCGCGCCAAAATGATAAATTGTTGTGCCAATCTAACAACAAAATAAAAATAAAGAATTGAATTTGGAACCAGAAACCATCATCCATTCCCGTTACTTTTTTGACAGAATGTAAATAATTTCCCCTATATTATCGTAGAAATTGACAGTTATTGTAAATCGAAGTATGGTAATATAGATATTTCGCTATATTGTATTTAATAGAATTATGTTATTCCTCCAAGTGCTCAACATTGTTACGTCCACGCAACACAGTCAATTTATAACAGAATTTTGGTTCTGAATCGCTGTCTATATATATGAATCATCTAATAAAACATATTGGAATTACTTTGATAACAGTTATTTGCTGTACCCAGTCTATTTTTATTATTTTGAAACTATTATTATTTGTATTTCTAGAATTAAAGATATGGCCAGAGTTATTGAATAGCCACATTAGCCAGTCTATATTTTATATTTATCAACTATCCAGCGTGCTCTAATATTAATATGCGTATTCATAAATTTTTATTAATAAATCTGCAGTTCTGTCTTTACTTTCGAATTCAATATACACGGTGGGAAGTAACTGTGTTCACGTTTCTTAAGTGAGACATCAAAACGACTACGCAGTCGGGAAACAAAACAAGTAGTAGCTACGTTAATTTATGAGAGCGCTGGAGGAGTAATAAATCTGGATTAGAGAACCTATACACTGTGTCGGTAGGTATAGAAACCACTCAGTACAGCGTCAAGATTGATTGACTGGTTAGTTTGTGCTTTGAATGTTTCGTTTAAAATATTGTTCATGTTTCAGAGATGAGTTTATAAATTATAGAACGAAAAAAGGAATTAAACTAAACAAATTACGGTACATTTGTGAGTACCTACCAAAATATGGATTGACGATTTTAAAAAAACTGTAGTAATATATCTGTTTTATGCAACTAAGTCCTAACCTGTGTGCTTTTTAAAATAAGCTCCTAATACAAATAAACCTATAAGAATTTCAATGATATAATTATGTAATATATATTAGTAAAATATTGTTATAAAACCTTGTCATAAATCTATTTAAAACAGTAATGAGACCAAATCTGTACATTAGAGATATTTGAGAAAATAATACTACGTAGAGGTTTAAAAGCATGGATAGAAAACATTTTGACAGTTTTTGAAATATTTGTCTGTTGGTCTGTTAGTTTCCACGCCAATCACGCAGAAACTACGAGACAGAATTTGATGAAATTTGGTATGATTGGAGTTTATAGTCTGTAGTAACATTTAGGATGTATATAACAGCTCGGCACATTGACGGTATTGTCCCTGAAGGTAAACACAGTACAATCCAAACACAACGGTGACCACCGAGAGATCGAAATCCATCGGCGGTCACCGCTATCGTGCCTGCCATTTCTACATGTATGGATATTTGTATGGTGTATAAATTGAATTTAAGCTATGTATATAATATATACAAAAAGAATGTATATATATGTAATACTATAATAATGTTTTAAGTATATAATACACGTTCGTATGTATTTTTCACGGATATTCATAGACGGCGTTTACTAGATTTAATTGTTCTGAGACATTACGATGAAGAAAATAAATAATAATAACACTACATTATTACGGAAATAATTTTATATGAGGTTTATCCCGAATTAAAATTATCTTGCATTTTGATTGATTTTTCTGTTTTGTTTTAATGTTTTATGATAGTTGTCGTTGGTTGGAGTTTTTTACGCTGTCAAGATTTTTAATTAAATTATACTAATGTTATTTGTTCTGTAGTTATTTAACTTGTATATCCTCAAACGGCTTTTGATACATTTGAATTTAAATTAAATTTTGCAATTGAGCTTTGACTTTCGGATTATATTGCATTTGGGTAAAATGCTTTGTAGAAAGTGGACGGGATTCTCTCAGTATTCCATTGCTCTAAAAATGTGAGACTTGCTGCTGAATGAGATTGTAAAAAAATTTTCGCGCCCCTGAAACCTGTAGGCAAAAACGTATTAAGTTACATTCACAGCGTAGACGTTTGACAGTGAGTCTTGCAGCCGTTCGCGTGATACAAGTCACACTGCACTTGCAATCATTAGCTACCAACAGACACTTTTACACTGTCACATACGTGCACACCACATATGTACATAGGTTCAGTAAGGGACCTTTTTTTTCTTTTTTGTACTAGTTAGACAATAATTGACAGATCACTCAATACATATACTATATTTGAGATCCAGACCTCCCACTAGGTTTAGCGTGTTGCCATCTCGGACCACATCGTCACTTAACATCGGGTAAGATTGTGATCAAAACGCAGAAAAATAAAAAATAAATGAAAAAAATTATTTCACTGTAAATTGGATGTGATATGATTAACTAAAGGCAATAAAATAACGTCTTATTCTTTCTGGTTGAATAAGTTTTATCGTTTGCAATTCATTTTAAAAGGGACTTGATTGATCTCGATTACTACATAATTTGGAACGGAATAATTTTAACGATTTCCGAGAAAACTTCAATATTTTAATATTTTGCGTTTATTGCGAAATTAATAATATATTTAAATTGATAGACCACCTAAGGGCTTTTTCAAAGAAGAAACTTTTTAATATAGTTATATATGTATATTTGAAATACGAAAATAATACAGTTGCGGTCATTTATGGATATAATATATTACACTAGCTTGCCCTGGAGACGTTCTTTCGCCCTTGCCAGCAGTCAATAAGTAGACTTCAGCGCTACCTATAGCGTTCTGGGACAGCATGAAACTATGAAAAAAACACATCATTATATCTAAAACTTTCATGATTATCGGTCAAAGACGCACGAGTAACAATTATGCTTACCTATTATTAATACGTGAAGCAAAAGCTTTCGGTACCTTTTTAATAGTGTATTGCGTGCACGGAAGACTATGAGATTTGGCATGGTTAAAGTTTATATAGAGAAGGAGTGCAGAAAGCTAAAATTTATCTATAATATCTGTTACTAATATATTAAATAAAATAAATTAATACTGCGAATCCTAAACCGACCAGTGCCATTGAACTTAGACCCCCTAAAATATTGACATCGTCATTCAATGAAAAGTGATGTAGATAATACTCATTGTTTCGGTTCACGAATACTGCAAATGTCAAACAGAAGATAGTCATAGTTATATAGTTTTAGATCATAATCTAAAAGGTGCTGGTCGTCTTCGAGCTTAGGGCGATCGCTAGTAATAAATAGATACAGAAATATGAATCTATGTATTATTATCTATTTATTTTAGTTGAAAGTTATGGCATGATGAACAATGTTATTCATTTCAATAACTGTATTTAAATACATAAACTGCTTATTAATGCCACGCAAATATTTCCTAAAGCGAACAAAAATGTCTCATGAAATACATAAGCATTTTACGATTAATCCAATTATTGCTAAATCTGTTAAGAGTTGAACATGTTTCAGAGTTATAAAATAAATCATATTGATCGATATTTGATGTTCTGACAAACAAACCCAATTGGTTTAGTTCGTTTCTGCGTTTAGAAATAAATTTTACGTTACAAAGGTTCGGGTCAACGCTAAACGATCTTTCGTGTTTTACCTGTAACCATACTAAAAACAGTAGGTTAACAATAAAATCGGAGAAATCTATCTATATTAATATATCTGTAGTTCTGTGTGTACATGTATTTTTTTTTAATTCCACATTATGGACACTTATCACAAATATGCCATCAATATCGGCCATAAAAATTTAAAAAATGGCGTATAATATTTTCCGATATCTAGCAACATTTCATTGTAATGGCGTCTGTCAATTTTATAAATATCATTACCGTTTTTATGTATGTTTGACGTAAGAATATAAGCTGTCAGGTCGTGCTTTCCCGTGAAATAGGATATTTTTAAATGTTTCTGGTCATTAAGTGTAGATCTGTGACATTCTTTACACTACGCCTAAAATCCATATTTTGTCAAAATTGTGGGAGCTGTTTGCATTATGACTTCATTTTTAACTCTGACGCGCCGAGAGACGTAGTAGGTAGTCTTAAATGGCCAAATTGCAACAGTTACACTCCGCATGCATCTACTTCCGTTTTTAGGCTAAAATCTATAGAGCGTACTCAGTCTTAGCTCGGACTTAACTCAGCCTTAAAATCCGAAAATCAAATTTATTGACGCAAGTTTAGCATTAGCTCAGCTCTGCTTAAGTAAAGTTCAAGTCATCGAATTCGACGACTTACGGAAAACTTGGGTAATATACGACTAAAAAAATAGTATAGCATAATATGACTATTGAATTTATAATTAATATGACATTGAATTTATACATTTTTTAAATTATTTGTATTGCTTGATTATTATTGGCTACTACATAGAAATGACTGTTTTTATTACGTACACGTTTTGTTATTCCTGTTATTTGCAGTTGTTTCTAGTTATTGGTTTGAAACTTTAATCTTTTTATTTTATGTACGAATAATCTGTCATTTTTACTTTAAAGCAAGTTGAATATTATACAATTACCATTTTTTAATTGTATTTTAAATAGCTTTTTAATTTTGTATACATAAATCGTGATTAATTTATTTGAGTTGAAGAAATTTAATATTCCAGAGGCGGTATCGAAACGTTAATTGACAGTTACAAGACACTTCCTCAGGTAAAGCTAAGCTTAAGTTTAGCGTAACTCGACTATAAATTCGAAAGATAAAATTGCGCTGAGTAAATTCTTAGCGAAGCTAAGACTGTGTACGCTCTATAGATTTCAGCCTGAGTGTTTTAATTCTATGGCCACGATAATACCGATTTTAGTACTGAACCGATTTTGAATATTCGTTAACTATCACGAATTTACATTAACCCTTAGTGTTGTTGACTTTGTTATTAAATTTTACATTGTACCTAAAGCCTAATAATACACGTGTTCGAAATTGCGGGTAGTGACTAGTTTTGCATACAAAATTCCAAGTTAGAAAGAAAAGGGTAAGAAAACGTTATAAGTTTCTTTGACTGCCAATTCAGCTGTCCTAATTTATCTTTGGCAACAACCCCGAACGGGATATAACATTTTGGTCGTATACCATGTTGTATGAAAAAGTTTTCTATATAGTTTTATACTAATTCAGGCAGAATTCATACTTCTTTTTGAAGAAGTTTGAATTTTAATAACACAGTTATTGAATGCATTCGCAAATTTATATAAAACTAATGATACCCCGCAGCTCCAAACATATTTATTATATAGTAAATTATATATTTACTTATATTATTGATAATTCTTATAGCCTATCAATTGAGGAATGGCATAAACTTCCCGTGTACAAAAGTTTATAAAAATCGATCAAGCTTTTTTTAGTTAAATTCAAAGAAACAGACAAAAAAGATTTATTTTTAATGTCATATTCGTGATCAGTTTTCTTTAACATTGACGTATATCAACTAGTTTGGACAAAAAATACATATAAAGACAAAGCTACAGATTTTACGCGCGAATCTTGCTCTGTCACTCCCAGTTATTTTAGACAAAAATGTTTATTACGGATGTTCCTTAGAAGATAGACATAAACTTTCGCTTATTTTTTTATAGATCTTTTTAATGTCTAAAACTATGTAGTACATTATTTTGCTATAACTCTTATGGTTTAAGTACTCACCGTAAGCCAAGTGAGCGCCCAAATTGATTCACCATGACCAATTTTTTTTTATTTGCCCGGAACCCTAATTATTTTTCTAAAATAAAATTATCCTAAGTTACTTCTTATAACATCAGCTATCAACCAGTGAATGTCCCGTCAAAATCGGTCGAACCGTTTCGGAGATTACCTGGAACAAACAGACATAAAGACAAAAAAATTTAAAAATGGGTTTTTTGTTCGTTATAGTTTGGGTATCGTATATACGTACTTTCATATAAACTTAGTAAAAAGCTGTTATCTTGACATTAGAAACAGACACTTCAATTTTATTAATTGTATAGAAGATATGATGAGATGTACCAAAAGATCATAAAAATGTAGTAAAGAGCGTGGACTTCCCCGACTGGATTTTCCCGTACTGAACCAAGCCTACGTATTCGGAAAATTAGTTTAATGTGGTTCAACGAAATCGTTATAATAACCGCAACTCTCCCGAAAAGTCATTCTGGAACATAAGATCAAAGGAACAGTTTTGCTTAAAGAACTGATATTTCTTAGACGAAGTGTTCTGTCCTGATTAAAAACTTGAAGATAATTACTTATAGGTACGTATAAAATGATTTACGTGTCTAGCCAGCTAACCTATTGTTAGCAAGCGATTATTGTATTACACACAAGTAGATAAAGTCTTGTAATGCAGCCGTGTATTACTAAAATTTCTAAAGTAGGTAATATTTTTATTTTATATTCAGTAATAACTGTCAAACTGGCAGCGTTCGGGAAACTGCGCGACGTCTTCTCGTCCAAAATACCTCAGTGCCTCAAGACGAAAGTCTTTGACCAGTGTGTGTTGCCAGTGATGACATACGGCACAGAGACGTGGTCGCTCACTGTGGGCCTCATAAGAAAGCTCAAGGTCGCTCAGCGAGCTATGGAGAGGGCTATGCTTGGTGTTTCTCTACGAGATCAAATCAGAAATGAGGAGATCCGTAGACAAACTAAGGTAACCGACATAGCGAAAAGGATTAGCAAGTTGAAGTGGCAGTGGGCGGGGCACATAGTTCGGAGAACTGACGGCCGTTGGGGCAGAAAGGTTCTCGAGTGGAGACCACGCACCGGAAAGCGCAGCGTAGGACGGCCCCCCACTAGATGGAAAGACGACATAATAAAGGTCGCTGGGAGCCGTTGGGTGCAGGCCGCACAAGATCGGTCGCTCTGGAGTTCTATGGGGGAGGCCTATGTTCAGCAGTGGACGTCCTACGGCTGAAATGATGATGATGATGATGAATAACTGTCATAAATATTAAATTATTTTTTAAATATACGCAAGCTTTGCTATCTAGTATCACAATACATGTTATTTTTTTTTTTTTTATTTCCTGATCTCAATAGATCACGAATATATCACCTAGAGAAAAATTGTATATCTGACAGTCTGTTTGTATGTCCAAATTTAACACAAACACGGCTTGACCGATGTTTGTGAAATATCAGTTGCTTGGAATCCTGATAGTCACTATCGATTAATCGATTGAGTATCGATTATTTCTTAGTGTTATGTAACGTCTGGGCGACTGTGCGACCAACGGGAAAAATAATTTGCTTGAACTCTTGGTATTTGACGCTAATTTGTACTATCGATTGTTTAAGCTTTACTATCGATTTATCGATAGTGCAAATAACTATCAATTATTGATCGACAGACAATCGACATTGGATAAAAATTGTAGTATACACAATTTGTAAACAAATACATTACTGGATTTTTTGTCGGCATCTCAAACTGTCATGTAATGGTTTTTGTTTTTTATTCGTTTTGTGTTGTTTGATCCTATTTTGTGTAATAAAGCTTGGTTATTGTGGCACAAGTGAAGTGATTTGGAATTAATAACATGGTCTATGAATTCTGAGATGCCACAATAACTCCCTAGAAAGTTCTAACAACTCTCTTGTTTGAATATTGAAATCGTCATAGAACATTGACACTCTATATTTACTCGATAATCGTCTTAGATAAAGTTAGAAAGAAGTTGAAGAAGAAACGCATTAACGTAAAAAAAAAACATTACGAAAATAGATAATAATCGAGAACGTACTTCTAAACGATTTCGCAAATCACACAAAATTGCTCGGATAGCTTTGTTAACTAGCAGCTAACTCGTAAAATTTGTTACTTATCTGACGAGGGAATATGTTTGTTTACATCAGACATTATTTGAGTTGAGAGTTCTATGACAAAGGGGTAAAAGGTTGTTATTTAAGTATGTATTAACAATTTACAACATCGACCTCTGGATAGCACAATAAACGAAGATAGAAAAGATAAAAACCCTGATTAGAGAAAAAAAATTAGTTTGACAGACCTCTTGATGCAGTGTTAGTAAGTAGGTACTGTTGAACTGAGATGTCGCGGGTTCGACGATCTCCGCACATGACTAACTTTTGTTTGATAAGCATAATAATCGTCAGTTGTGTGTTTAAGTTAAGGCGTTAATTCGTTATTAATAAAGATTCTTCAATGACAGATAGGCTTATTAGTGTTTCTTTGTAAACGCATTCCAATATTATTAAAATGTAAGTTCACATGGTAGTTTTATAAACTTCTTTGGTAATGTCATATTTAACATTCATGTTTGACAGCTCTCTTTCTCACCAATGTATTTGGTTTTGTACACACTTGTGCTCTGATTGTGAATACATAATCTATTGTAATCATACTTGACTTTTACGGCTTAAACCAAGAATCCTAGAACGTTCACATTTATAAACCGAAACGTGATTTAATTAATGATTAGTGATAAATAACGATACTTAAATAATGATAAAACGTTCCGTCAAAAAGACAATTTTTAAGAATAACAAAACCAACTTCAATTGTTTTGAAGAGTTCCCTTGTGTATCTCCGAAAATGAAAGTCCAATACCAATTAAATTAAAATGGGACCACCCATGAGGTATCCCCTATCCAACGAAAAAAGAACCATCCAAATCAGTTCATATACAAAGAAATTATGGTCGAGCATTCAAAAAAAAATCGAATTTGTTGTCAAAACCGATTAAAAACGAATAATCCGTCAGCTGAATAATTTGAATTTTTTAGATGTATACAGGTATGTGATTTTTCACGAATCCTGTGTATGAGAATACGGTCATAAGAGACACTGAACAAAAAAGACGAATTTACACAAATCACGATCCTGCAAAAATACCGATTCGTCATAATTATATGAATGAGCTGCTACGACCCATCGCGCTAACATTTTAATATCTAGAATTCGTTCTTTGATAAGAAAATATAATTGTTTCGTTAGATGATAAGGAACGGTGAGAGATACAGTGGGGCATGATTATTTTGTACATGATTAACACGCAAAATTCTTTACTGTCTTTTTATGGTAAGCTTTAAAGCAATGATGGCTCAGATGTAAGTAAGTACGGACACCGCGTCAATCTGCGTGAGTGCTAATCCCTGCAATAAGTCTGCTTTCTGTGAAAGTAAATATCGTGATGAAACCATAGCTGGTGGTAGAGCATTTTCTGATGCCCGCCTGCCTAGCTACCACCCTTAAGTTGTAACTCTGTCACCAAACACCTTTAAGTGTGTTCCAGTATTGCATTTTCATATCGCCGTTAATTCTTCATCAAAATGAATGATTCAAATATCATTTCCTAGGTTACGTTACGCGCTACGCATGTAAATTAAAACACCATTTTTCAATAGGAATGCTATCCACTGATACTAATAAAAATATATTCAAGGCTCCATCTATTAACTACCATGATATTTGATTGCTTATGAACCTAGCTAGTACCCGCGACTTCATCTGCGTATTATTGGATATACACAGACTGATATTGGTACACGACAAACCAAAAAAATATAGATGGGATTTTCACTACATGTATGGTGGTCGCGATCCTTACCACCCCGCTATATTACTACATATACAAAGACTGATTTCGGAACACGACAAACACAAAAAATCATAGATGAGTTTATCACTATGTATACATATAGTATTTTAATTATATTCCAATATGAATCCAGCACATTAACCGTCCCAATAAAACTTCACGAAATAATTTAAATTATCATTTATTGTACGGGCTTGCGCGAAGGTTTTTTGAAAAATGTGAAACTTTTTTATTTCTAAACAAAAGCATAAATATCAATTTTCTTATCCCTTATTTGAGATATGTTGGTTTCTTCATATAAACTTTCATCCCCTACTTCATCACTTAAACTTTTATTTCGCGACAATAGTAGCCTATGTCCTTTCTCAAAATCCAATCTATCTCTATACTAAAATTCAGCAAAATTGATTCGGTGATTTAGACGTGAAAACGTAACATTCAGACGGAGTTACTTTCGCATGTGTGTGTTGATTTGTGTGTGTGTGTGTGGGTCTTATTAAATCATTGCTCGAAAACTGAGCATAAGAAAAATATTCTGTGCATGTTACATTAGCATAATTTTGTATAAACACTTGTTGTCATTAAATAAGAAGAAAAAATAACTAACTATAGGTAACCTACCCGATATATATTGGTATCGATCAAACATTTATATGCGATTATATTATTCACTTTAACATAAATTGTGACAAGACGATAAAATATATTATGGTACGTGCAAACAAAACGTTAACCCGATACCTACTTATATTTATCTCTCGATACTATTCTATTATAACTATAATTATCGCGCCGGAAAAAATCGTAACCCTGATTAAGCACCAAGGCACTTCTTCGTAGGGTTAATAAATGAACTTGTCTAAACAATTAATTTCTATTTTCGCTGCCCTATTTTTAGCGAAACTAACGGACAAATCAAACATCCAGTAATAAAAAAAGTTTATTTAATGACGAGTACTAAAATTGAGATATCTGGGTTGGAGATGTATTTGATTATATTTTTTTTGTCTTTAGTTGCGCTGTAAAAATATTGTTCTAGATTCTTGATATTTTGATTTATATTCGTAAAACTTAGAAAAGCTAGATTTTGTCAAATACCAGCACAGTTTTAATACTAGAATAATAAACATAAATTAGTTGTACCGTGTTTTAAACTTTTTTAGGTAATAATATTAGCTTCTGTAATAACATCTCGAAGCACATTACTGATTTACCAGAAAATGATTTCAAGGATCATGTCTAGCAGGTTTTACTGGCAAAAGTTCAAACCCCCCTTTCTGTGCATCCATTAAATTATTAATATGATTATTCTGTAATAATATTAAACAGTTAATAAAGAAAAGATTAATTGATCGAGTTTCATGCCGGTTCTTCTTGATGACTGGTATGTTTTACTGTTGTAGCGACATCTGTCGAGCCACATACGACGCATCCTACATCGCGCTATAGAAATTAACGCTTCAATTGAGTATATATACAAGAACCCGACAACAACCGTTGGTCATTCCGATTACTAAATACACATACGCATGGCCCCTCCTTCTTCCCAGGAGGAGGGGGACGTGCATATGAGTATATGTTAGTTAGTTCGAATTCTCTTAGGATTAGGGAATTAGATAGATGGCGACGACCGCCCGAGCCGAGGTTCGGCCACTCTGGCACCCTCGTGCGGGTCGTCACAAACTTTTGCGGCTGAGTGTCCTAAGCACTCGCCCCCAAGTCCGGTGAAGCTGTAAAAGCCGCAGCGGCTCTGTTTTTGGATAGGGCCCCTAAGGCTAACAGTGTAGTCAGTTCAAAAAAAAAAACCGTTAAGCAGCTGCCCGCCAGACATAACACCCATCTGGTCGGAGGATCCTCCCTTTGCAATAGTTCTTCTACAGTGTGTAGTGGATGTTTTAGTAATAGTTGATGTTGTAGTGTTTTGATATTAATAAGTGCCGTCCTGAGGCCTTAACTGAATACAGTATTTCTTGATTTGATTTGATGAGATACATTTTTACGATGCGCCCGCATTTTATAATGAAAAGTCTACATTATGATGTTGTTGCTATACCTCCTTTTTTATTGTGGTGAAGATAGTCACACTCGAAGTATAATTTCTAAAGCGTGTGCATACACATTTTTTAAATACCGCGTTATCTATGAACTAAAAAATTTCATTTTCTTTGTCCTATAAGAATACGTAATAGTCATTTTTGTGAACTGATTTGATGCTTAGCTTAAAAAGCTAAAAAAAATTCCCATCTATTTTATAGGAGTAACTATAGTACCCCAGCATAGTACGTTAAAATAAAGAGAAGGCAGAAAGGTGCTATGGTCAAGAACTCGACCACAGCGCCACCTATCCTGATTATTTTTCTGAAAAGTTTTCAGTTTCCTTTCAGTTTCGCTAGCATTTTCCGCATAATTTTCCAAGTTTTCTTTTCAATAACATAATACGGACTATTACAAACATGTTAGCCAGATCGGACCAGTCGTTCTCAAGTGAAGCTCTTACTAACGAACAGCTTTTATTTTTGAAGTGAAAACTTCTATAGGGTGGTTTGAATAGGGAGTAAATTCATGTACATCGTCATCGACATGTTCACGTGACATGTTAACGATAAACTTTTTTTTTAGAACTGACCATACTGTTAGCCTTAGGGGCCCCGAAGCCTCTGATGACTTTTACAGCTTCACCGGAATTGAGACTTTGCAGCAGCAATATAACTTTAAAAAAAATGATATCCAAAAATAACAACTGTTTTCACTTCTGTCGGCATTCCTCATGACTGCTTTGTCTTTTTTTTATTTAAATGAATGAATAATTGCGATGATGCACCTATTAATGTTAATATTAAAAGCTCAAACTTTCACATAATTTTTATTTTCGTAATTTTGTACAGTATTGTCGACATATTTTAGAAAACGAAAAAAAAATGTTTATACAGTCCACCGTCAATGAATGCTCTTATATCAACGGCTGCCATTATTCTCACTATCAGATGATTCCCAGTCATTTACCAAGTCAAACAAATATCTCATAATTATAGCAACAATTATCAAATAAAAAAATCGTGTGTCAAAAACATAAAAACATCCCTGTAATTCTTTTACATTTACTATAGAAACCTTTTTCGCGACGTTTACTCACCGACTTAGGGTCAATAAACGTTTATGTTCTTTGAGACCAACGCACGCTCGATAAGCGAAAAAAAAAACAATGTACAAAGAGAAATACATTTGCATGAAACAAACGTAAAAAAATGTAGTCGAATACCCTTTTCTTTCATAAAAAATAGTAGTGAAGGAAGAAAAATATTTGTGGCTAAAGACGAAATTCCATATTATGAACGATTTTTTGTAAAGGTTTTAAAGATCCACATAACAGTATGAGTTAAGTAGGAACTAATATTTCAAAATTATATAAGATTTTATATATAACTTCTCAAAGGTCTTTCTTGTTGTGGTAGTGCCACATCTTCCGATATTCATCATCAAAATTAATTATCCAGACATCATTTTAAAGCTTATGTTTAAACTGAAAACAATTTGTTGAAGATTGAAAGCTTAAAATAATGTTCCTTTAAAAAAATGATCAAAAGTGTTTTCATATTGTATATCTATACAATTAATATAATTGAAGTGTTTGTTTGTAATGTCAAAATAACAGTTTTTTAATAAATGCATATGAAAATATATACGATACATACAACAAAGAGCCGGTTTTTGAAATTTTTGTCTGTCTGTTCGTTCCGAGTAATCTCCGAAACGATTAGACCGATTTTGACGGTACTTTCAACTGATAGATAGTTGATGATATAGGGAGTAACTTAGGCTACTTTTATTTTAGAAAAAGAATTATGGTTCCGCACAAATAAAAAAAACTGGTCACGGTGAATAAATTCGTGCGCTTAAATGGCTTATGCTGAGTAAACCATAAGATATATAGAATTAAATATAATATAATTAAAAAGACATACAAAAAGTCCGAGAAAGTATATATCTATATTCTAAGGAACACCCACAATAAGCATTTTTGTCTTTAAAAAAACCGGGAGCGGGGGAGCAAGATTCGCGCGTGCATTCTGTAGTCCACGTGAACGAAGCGACGGGCACAGCTAGTTTTATAATAAAGCTATGATATTACTTTTTTAAAGTCAGTTGTTCATTTGTTACCCGTCCTTTCGATTTTTATTCGATATCGCTATTTCTGTGACTACGGAAATAATTTAAATTAGATTAATTTCGAATACGAGTTCCGTCGTGGAATCAAAACAGTCCAGACGGTACGCAATATCAACGACGTGTATGGAGTACGTACCGCAAGTGAACGCACGATACGTTTTTAATTTAATCGCTTCTGTTTTGGTTGTTTTTGTACTCAACAATAAGTTCCTTGGCCAACCGTATACGAAAATCGATAACGATAAATAGAAAACCATAGTGGTAGCACACTTATTACAAACAACGTCAGAATTAACAGCAGCTTCCAACGTTAGTGATAAAATGATACTGCTTCGTTTACGTTAAACTGAAAAGACAAAACAGCTAGGAAAATGGGTACCGTATGAACTCACTGAACAACAACAACAATATCACGTCGAAGCTTGCCTTAACTTAAACACAAAACTTAAACTTAAGGCACACAAAAGAGGAAATTTTGAATCGGATTGTCACTTTTTTATGAAAAGTGGATCCTGTATGATGATCAAAAATGTCCATCGCACTGGTTGGACACAGAGAAGGTAACTAAATCATGTCCTAAACGCAAATTTAGTCAAAAGATGCTGCTTGTGAGTGTGTATGGTGGACCTGTGC
Source organism: Saturnia japonica (assembly GCA_033032175.1). Lineage (NCBI taxonomy): Eukaryota > Metazoa > Arthropoda > Insecta > Lepidoptera > Saturniidae > Saturnia > Saturnia japonica. Next base: position 6,735,978 of record CM065317.1, read on the forward strand.
CGGCATTCTTCATTACAACATCTTGAGAACAAACGAAAAAAAAACTTTTCCGCAATATTATATAATAATAATATATACATATACTTTTCATTATAAAAATTTTTGATACTTTCTGCATAAATAGGCAATTACATATTTACACCCCTATTAATATTACAATATATTAATATAATTCCTACTCAACGTGCCTCGAGGGAAACCCCAAAATTCTGTAATAGACCGATACGGACTAAAAATCATGCTGATTCCAACGGAAGAGAAGTTCATTCATTCCGGTAATTTATAGTATCCTGTACGGCCCAAAAATACTAATATATAATATATACGATACGCTATCTTTTTTGACATAAAGAAGCAGTTACATAATAATATATATTTCATACATACAATTTTAACGATATATATGTTATTAATACACTAGCGATCTGATCCTGCTTCGCACGAGTGTAATTTATTAATGTGGTAGTTTTTTCATTTAAAAAACACGTTCTATTGAAATAAAGTTTATTGTTTAGTACTGATAGTTCATCCTTATGAAAAATACGTTTCGCTCGCCGCCACTCGCTATTCAGGGTTAAACTGCGACGCGGATTACCAGACAACAGTATTGCTGCGAGCCTGCGTTTTTGGTTGCGAGTAATTGTGAATCTGTGATATCTTCTATGGTATTTATTTAAATTTTATCATGTTGAGGGCATTTTTAATCTACATTAAGTGCTCAAGGTAACTAATACACTTATGTGGAATAAGGCTTAATACTCAATTAGAGAAAAGAGCTCTAAAAATAATCTACTATTGTAAATCATTATTTAAAAAATTGAAATGGTTACTGTGAGTCAACCTTAGAAGAGAGACATATGCTATAGCGAAATTTTCTGAAGGTTTTTTGAAGGACTATAATTTTTTACATGTAAGCGCTCGAAATTCTACTTATTGACAACTTGATTACAAAATATTGAATTTTATCTACTATACAAAACTTAATTACAATGTATTGTTTATACAAACCTTTCGTAAAAAATTCTCAAAATGAAAGTGAAAACCGTATAATAAATCCGTTTCGTGGTTTAGATGAAGTAAGCAGACATACAGACAGTCGCGGACAGCGACTTTCTTTTATACTATGTATATTAGTGATGATGTACGCCATTGCATAAAACCATTGTTTTATCCGTGTTAAATTTATTCCACCAACCAACCCTCCACTACGCCGCGCCGCGCCTTCAATGCACTCGTGTGGACTCACTTCTCGTACATGCCTACACAGTTAGTGCATCTCTCCTCACGGTCTTAGCGTAAAGTTATATAGCCTATCCTTTACCTTACCTTACCTTACCGTACCTTTATCAATAAATAGGCTATAAAATACAAAAAATATTTTTGAAATCTTACTAGTAGTTTTAGAGGTTAACGCGTTTAAATAAACAATAACTTCTAATAAGAATTTGAAAATAACTATAATTCAAAGAGCATAGAGAGAGAATGAGGAGAAGGAGTAAGAGAAGTAGAGTATATAAATTACTTAAACAATAACCTTAAATAAACCTTTAAAACTGAAATGAAAACTGTTCTTAGTTTACAAGGAGTACGATGTACTGATTTGTACAAACCAGCAGGGTATATAAACCACAAACTTTTCAGGGAAAGTGTTGAAAGCCTATAAAACATAAATAGGTCGTAAACTCGTATTGGTACATATCCTGCGCTACGCGTATCGTCTCAGGGAAACACGCAAAGCGAAAACACCCGTAAACATAAAAGTAGTTTTATCTTCACACAAATGTGAACTTTAATCAACCCTACCGATTGCGCCAAAAAACAAAAACAACATTTTTGTTTTAACATTCCATTAACCGAGTGTCTATCGATTATTATTTAATGAATATGTGTCAGTCCGTCCTCAGCGAAAAAACGCGTGTTGCAAATCTTATGTACCTTTGTAACTTTACGACCTAAATACCCCAAATTCTGTATTGGAAATGAAAAATCGATTGTTTTATTTCAACATTGGATATTCCTCATGAAAATCGATTAATCGATTGTTAATAGCTGCTTTACCAACACTAAAAAATTAGCAATCAATCGTTGTCACGCTTGACTGCTAGCCTCTTGGCAGCTGGATATTCACTGGAACCAAAAGAAAGTCACCGTGATAGGTTTATCACCATATGCGTAGAAGTCGCGACCCAGTCGGGGGCAAATCCTGACCAACCTACTTGATACTGGATATACACTAGCTGATTACGGATCGCGACACATTTAAGCGTGCCATTGTGGGAGATGTTACTCCTGGTGTATAATAATAATAATAAAACTAGCCTGTAAGTATCCCACTGCTGGGTAATGAGACCTCTTCCCAATGGAATGTACGGGCTTCAGCTCATAACATATTGGCGTTTTTAAACGCCGAGAAATCAACAGTTCTACATTTCTTCAACATGCAGTGATATTATAGGACCTTTTTTTCTGATTGACTATACTTTTAGCCTTAGGGGCCCTGGAGCCTCCGACGGCTTTTACAGCTTCACCGGACTTAAACTATAGGAACGTTTTTCAAAGCGTTCAGGTTTAATCACGATCTTTTCCTTCACCATCAGCATATCGTGTTACTAATTTGAATCAGTAAATATACGCGAATTCCGTAAAATTGATACATGCCGGGGTGCGAACCTGCGGACATCAAATCGATATTCCGACGGCCTAAATCATTCAACTATCACGTAATAGTAATAGAAAAGGAAAGTATTTTATGAACTCGAGTTTTCTTGACAAATGTGGAAAATAAAATTTTCATGACAATTACAGTGAAGTCAGTGCTGAGAATATTATGTGATATAAATACATTCAAGAATTAATTCCGTCTGAATATAAAAGTCGGGCAAAGAACAAGTACAAGTACGAACGAGACACGCCGACGACGAAATATTCGATGGTATTCTAAACCACTCGACCACCACGTTTTTTTTTTAGGGTAGTAACCATCCAATAGGATAAAACTGCAATATCCTACCATCCAGAAAAATAATAGTTCATCGTGTAGAACTGAGATCAAATGACCCGGTGTAGGATCGTTGCAGACTATTTGGACACAAACAAGGAACTTGTAGTTTAAATTCTATTTCTCATTTTACTACTCTATCAAGCTAAAACCAGACGGCAGGCGGGTTAAATGTATAGTTTTAGTCCGAATTGTATAGTTCAATATGGTGGTGCTCGCGCCATTTGCGAGTTCTTATGAGATTTATAAACAATTGGTTTCGAACACGAAAACGGGTAGGCCTTAGCGAGACTTTTAGATGATATTTTCAAGGCTTAGCTGGTGGCTGTGTATTTTTTTAGTCGGGATATTGAAAGGGATTAAATATCAATCCTTAATATACCTCTTTTAGTAGATTACCCATGTATATAATAAATAATGGCAATTTTAGGAAATAAAAAAATAATTTTCTAAAACACATTACTAGGTGTTATCAATAAACAAATAATAATAATTGTTTGTCGATATCAGCTTTATTCATCGAAATATAAGAATCTTGTTCATAATATACTGTTTTTACACATCACTGCTTTATCAATTTTATAGACCATTTATTTACTGTAGGTACCTACTTTTATGAACAACGCTATCGTTACAACTGCTTTTAAATGTACCTTTAGGATACTTCTTACTACACATATAAAATACCCATTATTTTTGTTACATTAGCAATATTTTGGTCATTTGTAGAACCAATGTTTTATGTAACTTGGTGAACACTATTTCATTTGAAAACCCACATAAGTCAGTCATTCTTATTCTACCTTCTGTAAAGGTAATAAACGCTATTAACTATTAAGATATATTTTAAAGTAGCTAACTATGTTGTTTATCCTTTAGTACCGAATAATATTTATATTATGAGTAAATAAAAATACACATATTATCTACATTTTAGAATATATATATTTAATTAACTTACTCTTTATGAAATATTGGTTTGAAATATTTTTTTGGGACTTTATAAAGTATTTTGATTACAAGAATGTTTTTATAGATGCTGTTAAAATCTAAATTTGATGAAATACCTGCATTGACAAATCTTTACTTTCCAAAGATTTTCTGGTAACTAGTTATTGTGCGATTCTGTGTATTAATAATTGAATCTTAAAATTTTTGAATAATAACTATAATGGATTATAAATTCACACAATCCCACAGCGATAAAGCAATGGATGCTCATCTAAAAAGCGGAATCCCGATATAACTACGCCTCGTGTTTTCAATGGGACTATTCCCGGAAAGATCCTGATTACCAGGATCAACCGGCCTTTCATGTACGAAAAACCCCAGAATGGGATATTAAATTCGTTTTATATTCAACTAACGGAGTAACGCGGCTCCGCACGCGTTTGTTAAACAGTAATTATTTTAATTTCGTAATTTTTCGTACATTCTTTCATTTGAGGAATGACATTTTATATTAATTCTTTTTTTACAATTTCTAAAACTGATACAGGCTTTTCTTATAGCTCATCAATCAATTCATATATATAATCAATTCATATAATCAATTTATATATACGTATGTATATATCTATCTATAATTCATCATCAATGACTTATGTACTTCCCCTGTACAATATTTTATCACAATCGGTTATGAATGAACGAAAATATTTTTTTCTGTTATTTCTTTTTCATTTTACCATTTCTAAAATTAATAATGAAATTTCTTAGTTTTCAGTCAGGTTTCAAATCAGAACATACAAACAGACAGACAAAAAAATTTTAATGGCATATTCGCGATCAGGGGATATTAGACATATTACATGTACAGACATAACAACAGATTTATTGATATAGATTGCATGAATAATGACAAAAATTAATATTCTATTCAAGTGACGTTTGCTGAATTGTGGATTAACAAAGTTGCCATTATATAAAAGAAAAAGAATAAGAAACATGGTTTAATCATTTGGATACGAGAACTCATTACAACTCTGAATAGAACCGAACAATACAACATTATTTCTATAAAAATTATGTATCCAGTACGTATCTTACTTATACCGATCCTATGTAAGATGACGTTATAGATATTACAATAAACTAAATCTAAATGAATTATACATCTAATATTTTTCTAAATTTCAAGATAATAGTCCAAATATTTCTAAAATAATAATCTATTAGTTGTTACAGAGACATAACTTTTGGCGTGAGCCAAAATGCGAGCTCATTATGACGGTCACCATCATCATAGTTATGGTACAACACGTACGTCTGTAACGATGTGAACAGTCCAACTTTTTTTTTAAGAACTGACCTTACTTTTAGCCTGAGGCGCCCTATCCGAAAACAGAGCCGCTTATGGCTTTTACAGCTTTACCGGGCTTGGGAGCGAGCGCTTAAGGCACTCAGCCGTGAAGTGGCCGGACCTCGGCTTGGGCTGTAGCCGCGATTGCAAATAAGTCGCGATCTGACTAATTCCCTATCCGTAAATTTTAGCTTAACTAACATATTGCCTCCTGGGAGGAAGGAAGGAACATGTGTTTATGTATTTAGTGATCTGAAATATGGTCCACACTAACTAGCGTAAAAGTAGAAAAAAACGGTTCCTTACAGAACCTATGTACCTAGGTGGCGTGTACGAATGTATGAATATATTGTGTGTATCGCGCGGGCGGCTGCCAGACTCAAGGGTTTCACACCGAGGAACGGACCTAAGCTTTGTCTTGGTCGAGCTGTCGGTTGTATTTATACGGATTTTGTTCAATTGTAATCGTAACATTCCGATTACTAAATACACATACGCATGGTTCCTTCCTTCCTCCCAGGAGGAAGGGAACGTGCCTATGGGTATAACTTAGTTAGCTCGAATCGTAGGTGTAGGGATTCAGTTAGTTCGCGACTTATTTGCGTACGCGACGACCGCCCGAACCGAGGTCCGGCCACTCTGGCGCCCTCGTGTGAGTCGTCCACAAAACTTTCGCGGCTTAGTGCCCTCTGCGATCGCCCCCAAGTCCGGTGAAGCTGTAAAAGCCGCAGCGGCTTTAGGGCCCATAAGGCTAACAGTGTAGTCAGTTCTAAAAAAAAAATTGTAATCGAGTTTATCCGAAGTATGCCGAACACGTTATTTCAACATGTTTTAACGCTAACATAACTAATTATTTTAACGTCAGACATAGTTTAGACAGTGTAGCCAATAATTTAAATATATAATTGGCAAACAACAAAATTATTTGATGTCTAATTATTCTAAAACAAATATATTCTATACTATTTCCATATCTTTATTTTCTCGATGACAGTTCTAATTTGATAGTTGTAGTGTTGTGACCAAATAAGTAATGATATCGATCGCATATATTTACGACAGTGACGATTCATCAGATTTTGATCAAAATAAATAAATAAAGATTACCTGTCGTTATAATTATTTCGTTTCATTGTCGAGTACCTACCTATACCTACTTATTTTACAACAGCTTCGAAAATTTTGAAGAAGTTGGCATTATCAATCAAGAATTAATACGTGTAACATCCTGTAATGAAATATAATATTAGTTAATAAATTTTTACAAAAGGATCCGGCAGTAGTTTAGTTTCTTAGATTTTGTAAAAAAATATCGAGTCTGTTATCGTGTTACGTTTATCGATATAGCTTCATCCCTATCAGTTTCTCCGACTTAAAAAAGACACTCGTTCAAGTTTTCACAGGAACTGTCATCGAGAAAATAAAAAAATGGAAATGGTATAGTGATATCAAATAAATGTTATTCATAAGATAATCTACGCATAGCTTAAAAAACATCACATTTCTTAATCCTGAAGGAAGAATAAATTAAATTGGGTCAAGTTATTTTCAATGATTTGTTGGAATAAGTAGAAAACTGGCTTTTCGCACACGAGTTCGTTCCTGTAGTCTTAGAACTGAAATGACTTTGATACCATCTAATGTAAACTGATTGCACTAATACAGAACCCATTGTGGGTGTTCGCACAACTCAGCAAAGTTTCATCGCTATCAGATGAATGGCTTAGGAATACATAAAGTACATATCAAAAAAAAACAAAGGAACAAAAAGAAAGCTTTCCTGCTAGCCGCCGCGCCTCCATCGCAACCGTTGTAGCCTGTCGTTGTTCTCACTTACCATACTTGCTTACAGTTTGCCAGGTTGTATGACAATCATGGTTACTGCTCCGCTCTTTGAGGATGTAGAGTGAAGTTATATAGCCTAAAACCTTTCTTAATAAATAGGCTAAAAATATTTTTTTGAATTTGAATGATAGTTCCTGAGTAAGTAACTTGTTTGAGTTCAATGCCAAGAAAACTCCGGTGTGCGCGTTTTCTTCATAAAAATCTCCGTTTTCTCCTCTCCCTACACTTCAGAACGTCTCATTAGCAATGCGTTACATCCTTAATATCCTAGGTATGGATATTTGTAGCGAACTCAACTCCAGGAATTACGTGAAGAGTATCACTCTTACATCTCGGAGACTCGGAATCCTAAACAGAGTACGACGGTTTTTCACGCCCGGTTAACTGTATCTTCTTTACAAGGCACAAGTTCGGCCATGAATACTGTTCGCATCTGTGATTTGGATCCACAAAATAGGTTCCTCGATGCTCTAGGCAGGTTGCAGGGCTAGGCTATTCGCATTGTTAATGATTCAGACGTTACTAAATATATCGAGACTCTTCAACTGCGCAGGAAAATCGCCTAGCTGAGCGTCTTCTACCGTCTGTATCATGATATGTGTTCTAAAGAACTGTTCAATCTAATTCCCTCTTCTCCATTCCACAACAGAACCACACGCACTGGGCTTCGTAGTCACAGTTTTAAGGTAACCTCCATCTCGGTACGAACTAAAAAGTTCTCCATTACTTATTTTTGTCGTACCGTGAAACTGTGGAACCATCTTCTGGTCAATATGTTCCGTCCTTGTCACGACATCAGGTCCTTTGAGCGTAACATAAAGAGATATTTATGTAGGCCGGCCTGACAGCGACGACCGCCGTTGGATTTTAGATCTCTCGATTATCGCCGTTGTTTGGATTGTACTGTACTGTGTTGTACTGTGGCAGTATCATCAATGCGCCGAGCTAATAAATAAAAAAAGACATTAGCGCGTTCAAATAGACAATCTCTTGAGTTTTATGATATTAGTATAGATAAGTTAGCAAGTACTGATGAAATTCAAAGGTCATTCAACTGCCCTAGTACGATCTGTCTGTAAAAAGATTATCCAGTTCGGCGACGATACAATAATATAAGATGAATTCAATTACATATTGTATACAAAATATTTATTATATTATTTCTCTCGGTGCCATAAATATTTACGAAAAGAAGTTTAGTCAACCGTGATATTATAATGTGTACATTGATTAAATACATGTTTATCTAGTATTTTCCCTTATTCATAATGTTGTTTTACCACTGTGATAATACTTTATTTACCTATTTCTTAAAAAATTTACAACAAATTCGTAGTCATTTAAAAAAAACTCACTGCCAAATACATTTTTTTTTATACAACTAAGATGGCAAATAAGAATACGCCCCGCCTGATGGTACGCGACAACTGTAGCATATGGATGCTTGTAATACCCAAAATAACCACAAGGAGCTCTGGAAATCCTACTCACCGCAGGAACACAACACAAGGATATTTTAGATGCGATCTTCTGGAGGTGTTCTACCAGTCGGACTGACCCAAGCAGAGAGAAATTTGAAGAAATTTCTACATATTACAATTCATAAAACGAAAAACAATGCTTATGGAAATTATCTTTAATTGTGTTTGTGTGTGTTTATATAAGTATGTATTGTATGATTGTGTTAGTGATGTGAGTGTTTGAATTTTCCTGTATTATTGCAGAAACTAATTTTGTAGGAAATTACTTCTGGAACGGATTACGAATTTATATTAATGCCTTCATCTTACAATAGCTTATTAGAATAAATAACTATAATTTCCTACTAAAAATTTTGTTAAGCAATATGCGACCCATAGAATGTAAATATAAAACGCTAAATATTGTAATAAGACATTATTACCCAATTCGGTCGTACACATTTAGCAATGGCGAATGCACTTAAAAAGTCAATTTCCATTGAACTACCTATGGCATAAAAATTAATCAGTAATCGAGATTCTAATGATGTTTTTATAGGGTCGACCTCTCATGCAAAAGTATCAATCAACCTTTCGCTATTTGATGGTATGCCAGCACTACAGTGCGTTTTTAATTTCCATGGAGCAAAATAATATTTCATGAGTTGGTACTTTATTGTGTTTTTAAAATAGTGATATCAACAATCGGACGTAACGGTAAAACTATACAAATGCCTATTTATAAGTTTTTTCTGAAAAAAAAAGACTGAATCTCGTCTTTCTTGAGTTTTTTCACGACAAAATAAACGTAGCGTTTTTTTTAAATTTACCTTTACATTTTATAGTTTCCTAAATGATGTAATGATTATAGTAAATTATAGAATATATTGAATAATACAAAATACATATTTAAAAAATCTCAATTCAGTATTAAAAATCTTACGATTCAAATTGTTATAACTTGAGATGAAACAGATATCTGGTAACTATCCGGTATCCGGCCTGTACGACCTTATTTCCACTAGCCGGCCGGATACCGAATAGTAATTCAGTATCCGGCCGAATTACGGATCGTAAAATCAAAAAATTCTCATTATTTTACACAAACCAAATCATACCACAATAGGTTATGGACACCGCTTATTTTTATTATCGCACGTCAAAAATGTTTGTTTTATTAATTAGTTTAGTTTAATTCCGATCTCGTTCACCGCACCAATATTCAAATCAAACTGATCGCGTCGTGTAACGCGATAAAGGGCCGAATATCCGGTATCCGGATATCGGGTGCTCCGGCTTCACAGCATGCAGAATATCCGGTATCCGACCAAATGGCTATTCGTTTCATCTCTAATTATAACGTAAAATATTAGACGGTAGAAAACCCGACAAAAATGTATGTGTCACATTATTTTCAAGTTCGACATTAGTGATTGTCAATTTACTCCATGGGAATAAAAAACGCAATATATCTAAATCTAGTTCTGTAACAAGTATTGTTAAACTTTTTTATTGTTAAAAATGTAAAACATCAATTTCCACAAGTAAATTTTAATTAACGAAAATATAACGATTCTTAATTGTAGCACTGATTGTAACATTAAATAGAAACGAACCACTTAAACGATTTCAGCAATCCATCGCCATTTGCCGTTGTCATCCTTGCCTCGCTGAATATATACCAACTGATCCCGAAGCGCGACAATCGACAAACCCAAAAAGAGAGATCGCGACCCAATGAGTAGGTACAGATCAGCTACTCGCTTGCTGCGTGTCACTATGTCGGGGTGAGCTGCCCCTGGTGTATGGTAATTGCAAGCAATGATGGTTCTGGGCTAGCGTGTAGGGACTCACCGTCGATCGACGTCATTCGAGTGAGTCTGAGCTTTCGGTGAAGAAAAACATCGTGGAGAAACCATAGCATGGTGGTTGGGCTTTTTCTAATACCCGCCTGGCTAGCTACCACCCTGAAGCTAACAGTCTGTCGCCAAACACCAAGAGGTGTGTTTCGGCAGCTGCACTTGAGAACCTGTCTTCTCAGGCTTAGCATTTTACCGTTTGGGCGCACATCGTCACTTAAAATCAGGCCAACAGGCTAGAACCTAGAACAAACATACTGAAAGTTTCCCACATATAATATAAATCAACCTGAATAAATAATTCCTAATAAATAACTATAATTAATATAACAATAACATAAAAAATAAATGATAGACAAAGAAAGTTTATAAATTTATTCCAATGCATGAATCTTCCTTAATGAACAAACGATAAGACAGTTGGTAAACAGAGAGAAACCAAAAACACAATAGTAACTTACTAACAGGATGTAGGAACAAACAAATGAACGCATTACGCATGACGCAGATATATACCTCGGTGAGGTGCCACGTCACGTCACGTCGCGTCGCTTCGAGACTTGTAAAGCTTTAGGATGAAAGAGTTTCATTAAAATATACCGCACTGCAACTCTTCTTTTGTATGAGATCCAAACTCGCACCTTCTAAATTTCTCTAGAATCATCTGGTCTTTTCTTATAGAAAACAGCACAGTTTTAATACTAGAAATAAACATAAATTAGTTGTACCACGTTTTAGACTTGTAAAATTAATTAAAGGTTTTTAGGTAATAGTGTTAGGCTCTATAATAAGATCCCGAAGCATATTACCAATTTACCAGACAATAAGTTCAAGGACGATGTCAAACCGGTTTACTCTCAAAAGGTTTATTAAAGGGTGGATCATTATGTGAATGACAGTATGTCTGGAAGTGACTCCCTCTCTGTGCATCCCCTAAATTATATGGTTATTATTATTGCATTAAATTAGACATCATTGTATTATATTAATACTATTGAAAAAAAGATAAACCCGATCGAGTTTCTTACCGGGTATTCTTGATGGCTGCCATTTTTTCCGACCACCGACTACCACTTGACGTTCATGAGTACTTTTTAGGGACTAAATTGAATAGTGACTTTTTTGATTGTGGTTTTGACTTACGCTAGAGTTGTAGTCAACCCGTACGGTTTCTCCCAGGGTCCTAGGGCTGTTTAATACGTTCTCCAATGTTGGTATATATTCCTGATGTTGCAGTGTACATAGTCAACTGTAAAAGGTACCTTCAGGTGGGCAGTTTGCCTTTTTCAAAAATTTTCAAGTCTCTTGGCGAAGATTTTAGGTGTTATTAATTAAAATGATTAAATGAAAAGTAACAAATTCGCTTCCATTTCTATATTGTTAACGTTTGGATTATGAAATCTAAATTCAAACATTTTATGAAATCTATTTCTACTACCAATATTTTTTTAAGTTTCAAAACTGACAATTTTTCTTTTTCAATTAGAGTCGTCAACTTAATATTGAATTTAAAAAAAATCTCAACCGTTACTATATTGGAGCTATAATATCGAAAGCCTTGAGAGCTTACCTCCAGAAAACTAGTCTAACTAACATTGTTATTTATTTTCTGTAGCAATCCGTCTTGGGAGATCATAATTGAAAATCTTAACAAACAAGAAATAAACTAGAAAAGTTGGCAAACTTACTTTCGCAGGCTGTCACCAAGTTTCCCCGTTTGCACATAAATCGATCAACGTATACCCAAAACACAATATAGACCATACTATGCGTATTATAATATGTATATATATACAAGCTTATCTTTAATAAAACTTTCCTACAATATTAGGCAACTTTTATAGACTTGATCCTGAGGATGACTAGACAATAATTCATGGAAATGTATTGTGTCAAATTCTGTTTTTAGAGTTCCAATACCTATTCTAGAAATAAAAGACACAAAGCAGAAGCAGAAGAAATAGGAACAAAAGAATGTTAATTATCTTTCAGTTTATAAGATTCACATAATACCGAACTGCAAAGAACTGTCAATTAGTAGAAAAACAATTGCTGGATTGAATGCTGAGTAACGAAAAAGGAAAAGGCGATAGTATACTGGCTCGCGTCACAGTAACTCGCTTATAATAAATATTAGCTGTGACCCGCGGTTCCACCCACATATAATTTAGAAGAAATCACTGATTGATGATTTATAATACTTCAGTATAGACAATATTTTTATCGGGCGGCCAGATAGTCACATCGCGCCTAATACTACATAGACCTAGCCGAGTGTTGAATTATATTAATTTTGCATTATCTCTCAAACTATTCGTTCAAATAATATGCTGTAAAGGACAGTGCTTATCTTCATTAAATTATCTTTATAATTAAGTAATTCTTGTTCGTAAGAATTAATATGCCATTATTTAAAAATTATGCTCATAAATTAATTTTTAATCTTCAACAAAAAAAAATGAAATACCGTATTGTGGCTTGTACTATATAAGAGATAGATATATGCTATATATGCATATAGACTAATTTTATATAGCCTATAGGCCTATACTATTCCCCGTGAATTTGGCTATCATATAAAAAAATATTATTTCGAATCTGACGCGTAGTTCTAGAGATTAGCGTATTTAAACAAACAAACGAACTTTTCCGCTTTCTTTATCGGTATAGATAGATTAAGCGCGTCCCGTTTCCGTATCAGCCGGAGTCTATCCAGTCTCTGTTAACGCCGCGCCGCGCCGCGTCGGACGCCATAACAGTGGCGATGTATTGTTTATCTTTCGGTGGTCGCCACTGTTTTAGTCTTATATTACGGTTACCATCAGGCACAGTTCTTTCACTTCACCGTGCTATTATAATTTAAAAAAACATCTAAACTTGCATCGCTTACTGATTAATAGATATAGTCATAGCGTTTTCTATAACTTCTGGAGCTTTTAAGATGTATCTAAAAATTATGTGTCTCGATCACTTACCTACATTGCTATTAACATTTTTAAACAAGACAATTTTTAACAAAAAAGAAAATCAACTTCAGTGATTTTGAAAAGTTCCCTTCTTTATATCCGATGTTGAAGGTCCAATGACAATGAAATTAAAATGGAACCACCGTTGAGGTATTCCCTATCTAACAAAAAAAAATCAACCAAATCGGTTTATAAACAAAGAAGCTATAGCTGAACATCCATAAAAAAATGTACATTCGAATTGAGTAACCTTCCGTCTTTTTTTTAAGTCTGTTAAAAATTGGAATTTATTTAGGAATACGACAGAAGTGTGTTAGTATCAAAAATTTTACTTTCATAATTTGTAGACTAAAATCTTCAACGTTGGTCTGGTTTTCATATCTTACGGCAATCCGAGCAACAATAATAATAAGTATACATGCTGAGTACGTTATACTGCTAACATATCGAAGAAACAAACTCATAAGATCTTATCTATCCATAAATCCCCAACAGCATATATATAGAGAAATTTTTACTTAAAAAAAATTGTGCTTAGCCTTATTTACGAGTTGAATGACGCACAATCTGCCCTAAAATCACAATTGCAAATTGCGCCATTTCTAATCATGTACAGAGCGATCCGTATCTGGGGTGAGGACATTGTAAAAGGCTCTCATCATCGCCCACACGGTCAAATAAACCCATCAATATGACGAACTAAATAAATAACGTTCGTTTAGTTACACTTTCATTGTCGCAACTCGTAACCAGAATATATGAGAACTTTGTCTAAATTTGAAAATGCTTAAGTGTTAAAAGAAATCAAGCTACAGCTTATAACAAAGTGTATGTACAATGTACATACTCATTTATACATATAAAATGATTGAGGTTTGCTGTTATTTGCTCCTGAAACAAAAACTACCGAACAGATTTTGATCTTTTTTGTTTCACTCCTTAAATACTGGATTCTTATTTTAAAAAATCACGATATCTTCGTTCAATAAATAGTAATTATTACAGTTTTATGAAACAAAAATTTTTATAATAATTACGCGTTCTTGTTTTGTCCAGGCGAGCGAAGACGCAGGCATATCTAGTTAAAATATAAAATAATATAAAAGAGTTGTCACTAACAATACTTCGATATTTAATATAGTATACTGTATAGAATCCATAATTGGTAAATAATACAAGCATTTTAACATTTTAGTTTTTAAACCTTTATATTATCTTTAATATTTATTAACTAAAAAAGGTACTGATATTTCTTTAGTTATAAAAGATCGATAGGAATTGTACAAATTGCAAAAAGTTTTGGGCATATCTTAATCTCAAAATGTTATTTGCATCTGTTAGTGATTATATAACTTCTGAAGGACTTGAACGATTGAGCTCATATTTACATAATATATTATTTATTTTATCGAGGCGATGGTTTATTGATATCTTAGGATACGATAGATGACGCTACCTTCGAACCTTTAACTACAAAGAGTAGAACGTGTGCCGGTCCAACTAGTATAAAAAAAAATCACAATATTTTGTTCGTTGTTTTACGTGGTTTCTGTATGAGTTTTCGACATCTCCTAAACTATGAAAACAATTTAAGGGCGTTTAATTAGCTGATATTACAATTGCAAAACTATTTTATATAAATTCAGAGCCAAATAATAAAACGTATTGTGTTAATAGTTATTTTTAACAGACTTCGACGATAGAAGGGAGGTTAATCACATCGAATGAATTTTTTTTTAGGTATGTTCAGCCATAACTTCTGTTTGTTAATCAGATGATTATTTTTTTATTGGATAGGGGATACCTCAAGGGTACCTACCACCTTTTAGTTTCATTGGCATTGGACTTTGAACTTCGAAGATACACAAGGGAACTCTTCAAAATCATTGAAATTGGTTTTCTTTTTTGATCAAAATTATTTTGTCATATTCCTAACTCACCAGTACAAATTTACTCTGTGTAAGTCACATTTAAAAAATAATTTGCTTAGTATGCTATCAACTCTGTAAGAGAAAATAATTATTTAAGTATTCAAGAAAAATCAATTCAATCTTAAAAGCTTGTATATTATGTGAAAATTTTAATAAGGAAGAAGCTAATAACGAAAATCTGTCAGAAACAAACCACAAAATGTTTTTTGAATAAATAAATTATCACTGGATTTTATCAGTCGAGCTATGTTTTGAATATAGTTAAATTGTCAGTAGCGTAGGCAATAAATTTATGAATGATACTTGACTTAAAGCAATGCGTTACTTATGTTATCGCAGGAATATTTGTTTGTAATGTACTCATTATAATGATTAAATTGTAATTTTGGGAAAAGATATGGAACAATGTAGATACTATAATCGGTACTCCTCTTTGATTCAACAAACACATTTTGGGGTATTTGTGAATGGCGGCGACAAAGATCATAATGAAAAATGTTTATACAAGAACTAGGTTGTCATAGACTGCAACGAAGAGGTGCAAGGATACCAGTAAAGTTGTATTTATAAGAAATAAATATAATGGATTAAAAACCTTAATTAAAGCAAATAAAATACCGCTATAGGTTCCAGTCAGTTTGTGTCCTATTTTGTCTTATTTACTCTTCATGTTACGAGTAGCTTAATATGTCTTATTCTACAAACATACGATTCTAAAATGTGTCTTTGTCTCTAAAATAAGATCCTCTACCTTTGCTTTTCTTTAATTAATGACTGGATGTTTTGAGAGAACCCTCTTCGTCACATCGTTTTCGAAATATGCATGGCGACAACCCAGACATACACTTTGACCTTTCGATTCTCTTTTTGCAGAGAAGCTAATGATATTGAACGACTTAATTGCATTAAAATGAATTTGAAATATTCGTCCTAATTAATGACTAGGGAGGGCTGCTACTGAGAGAAATCCATAATTATTAGTTATCCAAGTAGACGAGTCAAAAATTTTGAAAGTGTACATAAAACCTACGAGTAAATAAACATAATATATCTGACCTTATTCCAATCTTATACTAAGCCAACCACAAAAAAAATATTGTGTAGAAAACTACGTGTATTTTCAAAAATAGACAAATTATAACATTTATTACATACCTGTAAAGCGAGCGAATATGGAAAACAATATTTCATTAGCACTCTTTTCGACCTAAAAATCTCAATGTAAGTCGTAAATATGTTCCAGATCGGAGCCTGAAGTTTTTATATAAAAGTTGCTGAATTCGATTATGTTTTTTCTGTCCCCAGGGTAGTCTAGTCTCTAGTCATAGTAACGTCTTCAATACATATTACATTATTCATGTTAAACATAAAAGATTATTACCATCATAAAAGTGTTTCTTAAAAGTTGTTTATTAAAATAGATAAAAGTTTTCTTATTTTATTAAGAAATGAATGTGAATATTGTTGGTAAATATAACAATAAATTATTCTCTGTTCAATTAAGTCCAGAAGGTACTTGAAAATATCCTAGCCAACAAGAAGAGCCGGCAGGAATCTCAATTGGGTTAAACAATTTTTGTTAAAATTCGTAAATAGACCAGCGACTTTTTAATTATACACTATTTTCTGTTTGACATTTGCAGTATGAACCTAAACAATGAATATTATATCATTTGCTGTCACTTTTCACTGAGTGACAATGTCAATATTTTGGGGGGTCCAAGTTCAATGGTACTGGTCGTTTTAGGATTCGCAGTATTAATTTATTTTATTTTATATATTAATAACAGATATTATAGATAAATTTTAGCTTTCTGCACTCCTTCTCTATATAAACTTTAACCATGCTAAATCTCACAGTCTTTCGTGCATGCAATACGCTTAAAAAAGGGTACAAAGTTTTGCTTCACGTATTAATATAATGATGATGATAAAGATGGCCAGTAACATCAAAAAATCTAAGCAAGATAAGTACTTCCAAAATACATGTTGGAGCGAATAACAAACTGTGGAGACAGTTCAGAACACTGTAGTGCCGTGTCCGCGACTGGACAACTTCTGATCTGTCGAGATATTTTTTCCTAACTTAGGGGCCATATCCAAAAACAGAGCCGCTGATGGGTTTTACAGCTTCACCGGACTTAGGTCTGTCGAGAAACCCTATGAACGTCTTTATACCACAGTTTGCTTGTCAAAAAGGCTTATCATTGGTGGCAGAGGGCATTAGTCAATTGCACAACTGTACTGGAATAATTTAAAATGATATTTTTTCCTACACATATATTATTATATCAATTATTAAACTAAAGACTTTATCCTTATTTGTCATAACTAGCTGTGGTTCTGGTTTCATTCCTGTTGAAGTTTATTCGAAGAACTCCCCTCTGCGCCGCCACGCCACCAACGCACCCGTATGTTGTTCTCACTTCCCGTACTTTTACCTACAGCTTGTCAGATTGCTTGACGTTCATAGTTACTTATCCGCTCCTTAGAGCCGTCGCGTGAAGCTATATATATATATTATTATAATAATGAGGAAAAGTTTTTTTGTTTGTTTGTTTATTTAAACACGCTAATCTCTGGAATTACCAGTCGGATTCAAAGTTTTTTTGTGTATATGATAGCCAGACTCTCGAGAATCTCTATTCATGATTAAGCTATAACTCTCAGATAGCCTTAAATATTGATTTTTGTTACGTAAGTCGGAAGTCGAGGCCCTCTCGAACTGCTTTAATCGCGTGCGCTGATGTAATCGTTAATGATACGGAAATACAATGTTCTACAATAATATTGGTCCTTAGTATATCTAAAAAAGTTGCCTATAGCATATGCCTATCTCTTATATATAAGCCACAATAAGGTATTTTTTGACAAAGATTTCTTGAAAATAAAAATAATTTATAAGCATTACTTTTAGACATGACATATTAATCCTTACAAACTAAAGTTACTTCACCATCAAGACTATTTTATAAAGTTAATTTTTGTTCTTTAAAGTATGCTATTTGGACACATAGTTTAGGACATAATGAAAAAATTAAATAATTTATACTCGCGGGAAGAACAATTATGATAGACTACAAGGGTGCGTTGGCGGCGCGGTGTTTATCGGATAAAATTAACACGGATGAAACCGTGGGGCACAGCTAGTAGCCTATAATCTTCCTCAAAAAATAGGCTATAAAATGCAAACAAAATCAAACAGTTGCAATGTTTCCGGTGATTATCACCCTCCACAACCCTAAAGGTTTTTAAGTGTTTCTGTACCACTCGTTAGCTGTAAGAAAATGGCTTGTGGTATTAAGCTCACCAGTGTACGATATAAAGTATAATAAAGTATAAATTCATTCACGTACACAAAAACTAGGTAACAAAATTCGCACTCTTTATTATATTCAATATTATAAAGCTTAACTAGAAAACTGCATTCATGTGAAAACAGTATTTACTAATAAGTAAAGTAAATAAGTAATCCATTCATAAACATCCTCAATAACACGAAGTAACCATTCGTAGCTAATCACCAAACGATTAAGAATCACATCACCTCATTTTTGCACCCATTATCCCGCCTACATCGGAACCATAAAATTTATAAAGCGATTGCGTATAAAACAACATAGCGATAATGTTTATTCGCATTCAGGCTCTACTTAACACCCCACGCGGGGTATTTCGTCCTGTTAATTGGGACGTCAGTCTATTTTCCGATTGCCGCTCTGTTTCATTCCTAATTTACTGCACATTTATTTACGATAAACATTTAGGGTAATGGTTGTTCACCCTGTCTGTCCAATAGGTGTCCTATAAGATTTAGGAATATTCTATGGTTTAAAATATCTGTTTGAAAAATATATGCTAGAAGTATTTTCTACATATGTATTATAAATCCAAATATGAATATTAAAATGTAACAAATTACATACTTTGCAAAATTAAAATATATTTTATTGTTTAGTAATTATTCCTGAAATCTGACAAGTTTAATTTGAATTATCTAAGATTATTAAATATAAAAATGACTTTCTTTGTGTATTATTTTGTAGAATTCATTAATATGTGGTCCGTTATAAAATAAAGTAATTTGTTTGCCATACCTTGAAGCTGTGGAACCACCTCCCGGTCAGTGCGTTCCTACTTACCTATAAAGTTGGTTACTTCAAGCCTATTATGATGTAACATTCATGCCACCAGCATATTAACGAGAACTGGCACTGGCTATCAATCTTTTAGCTAAGGCTGTTGTTTTGTATAGTAATGTGTTTACCACCAGGTAACCAGGTATATCGTCGTCACTGTATATTTTTACTGTAAAAATACTGATTGTTTACGCCGCGTCCTTGAGTCATCGCTAATTGCCTTGGACCCCCGCTGCCTCGCGCGGTTGGAACATGTCGTGTGATTGAATCTGCGCAGGAGATTCTCAAATATAAGAAAAAGCCGAAGTCCAAGATGAGTGGTTTTGTCTTAATATGATAGATGTCGAAATACTCGTAAGGTACGAAGAATTTCTGCCATATGTTTATCTCAAAGCTTAGATAACGTGGTTCCTATTAAAAATACAGTTCAGTAAAGGTATTATAACGATCGATTTTACAAAAATGTATAAAATAGCACGAGTGAACAACGACGAGGATGGCGTCACAAAATATATTATACAAAAAAAATGTTTAACATTTTATTTAAAGTCTTCTTTCTCTAGGTTTTCTCCATTATTCTTTAGTTGAAATGTAATTACCATCAGTAGTATGTACTATAATAGTACAAAGTTAATAAGAAATTATGAACACCATGCACGTATAATATCGACTTGCTAATTCCTAGTAATATCTTTTAAGATGAAATCTGCCTTAAGGGAAGATATCTCAATTACTTTAACTTTTGATAACCACAGCTTTGAAGCGTACTTATATTAAAGTAGATATTATTAGTTAATATAATACTTATTTGAATATCTTAGTACAGTTCGTATTATAACGTCTTTCCGTGTCGAGAACCCTTGATTCGTTTCTTGACTGTAGCCATAGTCGGTGGAACCAAATTTCTTATATATGTAGGTAGTCTCATCTCCTATTTGTATTATGGGATAAACATTGATTACAGTTTCACCTAATATTACAATAAATATCTTCAAAATGGCGTATAGTGCCTAAAATACCACCAATATATCTAGAAAATTCTAGAAATCAACAAAATCGCAACCAAATAAGCTAGTGTTGTGTTGCTGTGTTAAGTAGGGTTTCTAGAGCTCCTTGAGAAGGCGGGGTCTGAATAAACTTCAATATAATATAAAGTTTTGTTCAAGCGACTTCTTGGAAGAAGTCATTACCATCAGTTTTCTAGTCAGTTGCACAATAGTAATCGGTAAGTCGATATTATCAACCAATGTGTGCAGTTAAATAAGTCAGAAATGATGTTTCCATAATCCTATAAATACCAGTAACTAAATCCTTTGTTACAGCTTAATTAACTCCAGAGAGATTTATAAAACAGTAAACGGATTATATGATAGCGTATCGTGCTCAATTTTCAACGTTGCTATAGAGGAGGAATATTAGGAAGTAAATTTTCTGAATTAATTTTTTTGACGGATTTTACAAGAAGTACGTGCCTACTACAAAGTTGTGAGATATTTTTTAAACAAAGACGATCCTCTGATCTCTCTCTAATTAGTCTGTATGTGTACGATTTTCTTAGAAACTACACGACTGACTTTTATAATGCCTTTACTGGGGTAATCTATGTATTTATGGGAAGGTTATGGGATGATATAATAATTGTGTTTATTGTTTATCTGTAACTAAGTCGGTTTGTTTTTCAAAAACATAACTTTTTATTAGTATTTTATGTACAGCCTCCTTTAACAATAAGTCGTTCTGAAAATGAGCAACAAAATGTATTTGTATGATGAAATCCTGGCACTTGATTACTTTCTACACTGGCAATTTTATATATATCTTTTATATTTTTTTTTTTGTACATTTCTCTTGTTGAAACGTAAGATGGAATATTTTGTTACATAGTATAATAATCTGTTTTCTAATTAGATAAGTCATTGTTGTATAAAATACTTTTATTATATTTTAAAACATTTTAAATACTATAGGATTGGTTTTGTACACCGCTTTGTAATATTCTACTAGACTATTTTAGGTCTTTCCTAATGTTATTATTGTGAATAAAAGACGTCCACAATATTTTAATGTGTGCTAAATTAATAGCGCTTGTTTTATTCTTGTTTCTTACAAAGTTACAGTAGTTCGTAGTAACAATGTGGTTTCTTAATAACGTTCTTGACTGTAGTTTGCTTGTAGATTCGCTGCTTGCTGTTGCTGGTGTTGTGGTGTTTCTCGAACTGATCGCATATTCACTGCTTGCTGTTGTTGTAGTGTTTCTCGAACTGATCGCAGTACTGCCGCCCTCTCCGCTATATTTAACCTCGCCCTTTGCCTCGCAACCGGTAGTGCGATGGATTCCGTGCGGGGCGTCGCTCAGCCAAAGAGCGCGCACGCCCTGTGTGCGCGCTCTCGGCAGTACTATGAGTCACCATGCCAGATGTTCCGAGTCTGGCATGGTTCATACTTACAACTAGTGAAATTTATACATTTAAACTTACAACTAGCTATATTCTTATTCTAATCGTTTTAAAATACACATATTCACACATATTCAGTTCATATTATTATATCTATTCCTAACACGTATTTATAAACCTTATTCCTAACACGTATTATTTCATTTACTTGTTCATTTTATACTATTAGACTATCGTTATTCGCTCGCCCTGCTCGCTGTCCGCAACAGTTCTCCCCCCGGCGTAGCCTGCGCAGCCTCACTCTCCTCTCAGGACGGCGAGCTTCGTCGTCGGGCGCCGGAACACACCGCTCCTCGTCTTCACGTCGGCGCTCCGCACTCCTCCATCTGGTCCGGTGTAGGTTCTCGTGACGATTCCGCGCGGCCAGGTGTTGCGCGGCAAGGCGGAGTCGACAACCACGACCAAGTCCCCGACGTTCAGAGGGCGCGTGCTGTCGGCTGAGTTCCTGCGTGGCACCAGTGTAGGGAGGTACTCCTTAACCCAGCGCCGCCAGAAATGATCGGCGAGCGCCTGGGTTGCTCGCCAGGTACGCCGGTCCGCCGTGTCGCAGGTCCCCGTCGTAGGCATACCCGTCGAACTCCCAAGCAGAAAATGGTTGGGAGTGATCGCCTCTGGGTCCCGCGGGTCGACGCTCACGTGCGTTAGAGGCCGCGCGTTAATCGAATGCTCGGCCTCCGCGAGCACGGTTTGGAGCACCTCTTCTTTAGGCGCACGCTCGTTCAAAGTGGCGGCGAGCGCGGTTTTTACCGACCGCACCAGCCGCTCCCATGCACCTCCCTGGTTAGGCGCGCCGGGCGGGATGTAGCGCCACTCGACGCTGTGCCGTAGCCCCTCCCCCCGTAGTGCAGGTGCCCATTCGGCGTAGGCGGCGCGTAGCTCGGTGTCCGCCCCACGGAAGTTGGTCGCGTTATCGCTGTACATCAGTGCGGGCCAACCTCTTCTCGCTGCCATCCGTCGTAGTGCCATTATCGCCGAGTCGGTAGACAGCGATCCCACGATCTCTAGGTGAATCGCCCTTGTCGTTAGACAAGTGAACAAGGCGATCCACCTCTTTTCTCTTCGCCGTCCTATAGTTACTTGCATCGGTCCGCAGTAATCCACCCCGCAGTTCGTAAACGGTCGATGAAACGGGTCAAGGCGCGCGGCCGGTAAGTCTCCGGTCGCCGGCGCGCGAGGCACGGCTTTGCGTACCCGGCACATCGCACATTCCCGCTCCACGCTACGCACTGCGGGTCGTAGTTTCAAAATCCAGTATCGCTGTCGCAGGTCGTTTATTACGCGCTCGCGGTTTCCGTGTGCCGCGGCGCGATGTTGCTTGGCGATAAGTTTTCTGACGATAGTGTGTTTCCCATCCAGTATGACTGGACGTTTCACACTTGTCGGCACGTTCGCGGCTCCGATCCGTCCACGCATATGCAGCGTGCCGTCGTCATCAAGCTCTGGATCTAGTTTATAGAGACGACTTGATCGTGGTATCGTTTTCCCTCGCTTTAACTTGTTGATGTCTTCACCGAAGCTTTCCCGTTGTGCTTGCCGTAGTAACATACTCTCCGCGCGTTCTAGGTGCCGCTTTTCGACACGCGACGCCTGGCGTCGACATATGTCTGCGAACGCGAACATTGTAGCGACCGTTCTCACTAGTCGTTCATAAGTTGAGAACCGCGTCGCGTCCGGTAATACGTCGGGCTGCGATTGCTCGACTGTATGGTTCACGGTAGCTTCCTCAGAGTTTTCTTGTGGCCCCAATGGTTCTGCGGGCCACTCGTTCTCTTTGCACCTCAGGAAGCTCGGTCCCGTGAACCACCGTTCGTCTGCAGTAATCGCTGCGCTCGATGTTCGTGTCGCGTCGTCGGCTACGTTACAATACGTCGGTAGCCATCTCCATTGTTCTGCTTCGGTGAGCTCAGCTATTTCACTTAGGCGGTGCGAGACATAGGGTGTATATCTGCGCTTGTCGTTCCGTATCCAGTGCACGACAGTTGTTGAATCGGTCCAGTATACTGTGCGGACGATATTTATGCGATGTTCACGACGTATAGTGTCGCTCAGGCGTGCTCCGATGACGGCGGCTTGTAATTCGAGACGCGGTATTGTTTGTACGCGTCTCGGGGCTACTTTAGATTTTGCAGCTACAAGTGCTACGTCGATGTAGCCGTCACCGTATATCGTTCGCCAATACGCCGTCGTCGCATATGCTTGTTCACTCGCGTCGCACAGTATATGCAATTCTGTTATCCCCGTCGATGCCAAATTGTAGTATCGCGGCAAGCGCAGGTTTGCTACATGTTCTAACTGTTGTAGCCAGTCGTCGAATGAACTTGCGTCCTCTTCGGGTATCTCGTCGTCCCAGCCGATCTGTAAGCGCCACAGGTTCTGCAGGATTATTTTCGCGCGTATCGTGTAGTGGCTGAGTAAGCCGAGTGGGTCATAGATTGACATAACCGCACTCAGAGCTTCTCGCTTTGTAGGTGCCCGCTTGCGTGCGCGTACATTGGCTGGTACCCGATGCATGGACGTGTTAAACCCTAGTTCATCCGTAGCTGCATTCCAGTATAAGCCCAGGATCTTTTCTTGTTCATGCCCGCCAAGTTGTGCGGGCGATCGTGCGCGTAGCTCGTCCGATGTTCCACTGAGTACGCTCGCTCGGTTGCTGCTCCATCCGCGTAACGTAAAGCCGGCTACTGCGTGGACTTCTTGTATTTCTCTTATAGTGTGGATAGCTGTTTCTTCATCGTCGTAGCTATCCACCAGGTCGTCCATGTAGTGGCTCTGCGTTATTGCCTTGAACGCGTCTGGATGCGTTCTTGCATGCTTTTCAGCGTTGCGGTCGCGTACACTGTGTGGTATGAACGGTGAGCTTGCTGCGCCGAATATCAACGATCTCATTTTATATTTCTGTGGCGGTTTGTTCCGGTCGTTGCCTCGCCACAGAAATTGTCGTGCCGGCTGGTCCGCTTCGCGTATTCGTATTCTCAGAAACATTTCCTCTATATCAGCAGTGACGGCGACGAGCTTCTCTCTGAACCGGAATAAAATCCCCTGCAGCGATCGTAGCAGGTCCGGTCCCTCTAATAACTCGTCGTTTAAACTCGTAGTTCCACTGCGTGCCGCGGTATCGAATACTACTCGTAGCTTGCCGGGTTTGTTCGGGTTTGAATACAGCTAAGTGAGGTAAAAACCAGCTGATGTTGCTAGTCTGTTCGTGTCCCTCACAGCGTACGGCGTAGCCCTTCTTAAACAAGTTTTTGATCTGACTTGTATACGCCGCCGCAAACTCTGTGGAACGATCCATTTTCTTTTCTATCGAGTGAAGTCGTCGTAGCGCCATATTGTAGCTATTAGGTAGTACTACGTCGTCGCGGCGCCACGGTAGACCTACTTCGTAGCCTTCACTGCATTGTTGGATCGTTCCGTAGAGTATTCGCGTCGCGCGCTTGTCGGCGTCGCTGATTCTCGGTTCGCGGGCTACGCCGAGCGCGTCTATTTTGAAGTGCCGTTCTACGAGCTCGTGTAGACTTTCGTTCCGGATCTCGCTGCCAGTGTTGCGTTCAGGTGCGTATATGTGTAGCAGGGCTTCGCTGTGGCCGATGATCACGTGTGGTGCGGTTCCGTGCACCACCCAACCCAGTTGAGTTTTCGACGCCGCCGGCTGGTTCGGTTTGCCGACGCGTAGCTCTCTGGATACGATCATCTCCCAGTGGTCCGTACCTATCAATATACGCGGCCTCGCCTTCTCATAGCACACCTGCTTCACTTTCAAATTGCGCAAGTGAGCGTGTTGGAGTGTGCTTAGAGACACTGTTTGTTCGCGCAGTCGGAGTCCTTTTATCGTTCGAGCTCGGAACTCGTGCTTCTTGTTGCCGCCCGGTTCGTACAACTTCGCTTGTACAATTTGGCTATTCGTGTACTCTTTGCCCATATTGACGTCTTGTAGTTGCAGTGGATGTGACGGTCCATGCGCTCCGATGTCCTTGGCCAAGTCCTCGTCGATTAGCGATATAGTCGAGCCCTCGTCCAACAGAGCGTACGTGTTCACCGCTCCTTTGGGGCCCGATATAGCCACCGGACAGATTTTTAGTATAATCTGTCTCGGTTCTATAGTTGTTGCGACAGCCATTACCGTCTCGCTCGTTGACGGTGTCACGTTGTTCTGAGCTAGCTCTTCGCTATCGCTTGGTCTGTCGTTGTGAAGCGACGAGTGATAGGAGTTAATACCGCACGGCTTTCCTTTGCAGTACACACGACGATGGCGTTTGTCAATACATTTGAAACAGACGCTTTTGCTCTTCACTAGCTCCCACCGTTGCTCGACGTTCAGTGCCTTGTATTGCGGGCACCGAGACAACGGATGGGGCTTATCGCAGCTAGGACACAGATGTTCGGTTTCTGTGTCCACCGTAGCAAAGACGTTCTGTCTCTTTCTGGCGGCGACTTGCGGTGCGGCAGGCTTCAATACTTCGCGTCTAGAGGTCGCTGTCGAAGCGGTGGCGGGCGCATATGTGTGTTTTAACGCACGGCTCGCTTCACGCATTAGGAAGCGTGATAATACAACGACCTCTGGATCCGTTGTTCCCTCGTTCTCTTCCGCATAGTCGCACCACCGGGACTTCAGGTGTGGGCTAAGTTTTTCTAATACTTCCCGAGCCAGCATCGGGTTGTACAGGTAGCTCCGCTTGTCGAGATTTAGTAAAACACAGACTATGTTTTGTAGTTTTACTGCGAACGCGTTCAGTTCGCTTGCGGTAGTTCCCGGTCGTGGTAATTTCCGCATATCATCCAGCGCCTTGTCTATAATTACTTCCGGCCTGCCAAAACATTGTTCCAGTGTCCGCATGATTTCATCTGGATTGTTCGCGGTGTGTAGTAGCGCTGCCACTGCGTCGCGGGCGTCCCCACGCAGGCTGTTACGTAGGCGCGCTATGTTTTCTATCGGCGAGAAACGATACAGCTGCGTGGAGTCCCTCATAGCTGCTTTGAATGGCAGCCACTCGTTGATCGCTCCAGTGAATACAGGTAAGTCGGCGGCTTGGCGTGGCGGTGGATGAGTATGCGTCATCTTTTCTAGTATCGCAGCGAGCTGTTTAATATCACTGCTCGATTGCGAACGGGCACGTCGTTCAGGCCTGCGTTCGTCTTGTTGCCGCGCGTCGTTACGGGTACACGGTAATTGTTCCCCCCGTGTAGCATCGGGCTGTGAGCGGAGCCAGTAATCCACTCGGTGAATACGTTCATCTGGCTCCTCGTTCGTTTGCTCACGTACGTCCTCTGCTTCATCCCGTATCGACGTTAACTCCACGGCGAGGCGTTTCTTTATTAATTCCGCCTCCATACGGAGTTCTTCACGGCGAATTGCGGCTAGTTTCTCTTCCGCTTGTAGCTCGGTGAGGCGTGATCGCATAGTCGCACTCGTCGTCGATCTGTGTGAGCGTGGCGGGGAAACGTGGCCTGTTCTGACGTCAGTGCGAGTAACAGGTACAGAGGGTGTTCCCTCCGGTCGGGGTGTGCCCTCAGCCCTCTGTGTGTCTGGCGATAGCGGCGATTCTTCGAATACTCGGACTGTGTTATTTCTGTTTTGTGATTCCATTGCGTCTCCCTGGCTTCTCGTAACAACCATTGATCTGGGTACGCCGTTCGTGGATACAGATGTCTTGATAACACGTCGTTTCTTCTTCAAGCGTTGTTGTAGATCGGCGAAATGTTCTGTTCTTTTTTCTTCCGATCCGGCTTCCGAAGGACCAGATAATATTGTGAATAAAAGACGTCCACAATATTTTAATGTGTGCTAAATTAATAGCGCTTGTTTTATTCTTGTTTCTTACAAAGTTACAGTAGTTCGTAGTAACAATGTGGTTTCTTAATAACGTTCTTGACTGTAGTTTGCTTGTAGATTCGCTGCTTGCTGTTGCTGGTGTTGTGGTGTTTCTCGAACTGATCGCATATTCGCTGCTTGCTGTTGTTGTAGTGTTTCTCGAACTGATCGCAGTACTGCCGCCCTCTCCGCTATATTTAACCTCGCCCTTTGCCTCGCAACCGGTAGTGCGATGGATTCCGTGCGGGGCGTCGCTCAGCCAATGAGCGCGCACGCCCTGTGTGCGCGCTCTCGGCAGTACTATGAGTCACCATGCCAGATGTTCCGAGTCTGGCATGGTTCATCCTTACAACTAGTGAAATTTATACATTTAAACTTACAACTAGCTATATTCTTATTCTAATCGTTTTAAAATACACATATTCACACATATTCAGTTCATATTATTATATCTATTCCTAACACGTATTTATAAACCTTATTCCTAACACGTATTATTTTATTTACTTGTTCATTTTATACTATTAGACTATCGTTATTCGCTCGCCCTGCTCGCTGTCCGCAACAGTTATATAAAATAAAACAGCACTTGATAAAGCTTATCTTAATTTCATCGTTTATCTAATACTAAATTTGTGACTGCGAATAATTAGTTTACAAACGTTTGCCATTGACATACTTTTTTAAAAGTATAATTTAGTATAATGGGTACACCATTCGTATTCATTAAACAAAGGGCTAAGATTAAATTTGATGTAATATATACATTCAGTCAAAAAAGTATCGGGAATGGATGATTTGTTTATAGTTCCAAATTCAATTTTTTTTTTTTTTGTTGTTAGATTGGCACAAATGTTTTTCATTTTGGCGCGGAGTTTGAATTGCATCTGTCATTTAGATTAAATACAGTGATGTTTTTAGTTTGATCATATCTAGTGTGTATTGCGAATTTCATAATGGACAAAAGTATCGAACAAAGAGTTTGTCTTAAATTTTGCATCGTCAATGGAGTTTCGTGTTTAGAGACACTGAAAATGTTACAGAAGGCTTACGTGCTTATGAGTGGTACGAAGCGTTCAAAAGTGGTTGAGTAATGATGGAAGAGCTGAATTTTCTTTGTCTCACGAGTTGATCCGTATCATTTTAAATAATCACTTAGGAATGAAACATGTTGCCGCTCGGCTAGTCCCAAAAGACCTTAATTTTCTCCAGAAACTCAATCGCATAAGAGTCGCTGAGGGCATGCTCGAACGAGACAATTCTGACCCAACATTCATGAAACGCAATGTTACTGGTGACAAGGCGTGGGTTTACGAGTTTAACATAAAGGAAAATTCGCGACGAGAACTAAACTCAATTCCTGAGAAAGTGTTTAAAAATCTTTTGGTGTTTGGATTATTCGTTGTCGTAAGTGTATCGTTTCCGAAGGAGCATACTTTGAAAGCGATATAATAAATTTGGATGAATAACTAACATATTGTGTATTATTGATCTTTTTTGACAGAATAGAATTAAATATAATAAATATAGACAATATGATAAGTACTAAACTAGAATATTAAACTTGTTGAAGGGCATGTGAGTAGCCGCTCCAAAGTTTTACTCTCTGAATGTATCCTGATTATAATAATACTTCTTCTTTTACTTTATTTTGGCAACCAATTCTCGTTATTAAAAATTAATACTATCATTATCAATTGGGTAATTTTAGTGTGTCTGTTAGTTAGGTCCATGTAATTTGATGACTTCAGTGTTCTAACAAAATGTGACCTCCTTGTTAGAACTTTCTAAACTTCACTTCACTTGTGCACAATAAACAAATTATATAACGCAAAATGCTACTAATATTACACAATATAGGCACAAATATAATGTATGAATAAAAAATTTAAAACACTTCATAACAGACAAGATCCCGCCAAAAACTCCATGATAATACTTATAAACTCTTTTGTTAAATCTATTAATTTCACGTTAATATGTCACAGGCAGGTAGGTACAAGTGAAATGGTTTGAACGTTTGAAAGCACCGCCTGAACCTAAAGGTCAGTTAAGGACACTTTACCCATCTTTAGTTAATATGGAGCGTATAATTTCATGAAAATTCAAGCACCGATATACTTTGTAAAATATTCAATCTTCGAATATCCAATTATTGGAGAATCTAACGTGTAACTGGAATTTTTTTATTATTATATTTTTAACATTTTAAGTAATATTTCAATAATTCAAAAATTAAACTATGGTTAGTTTTTAAGCTCGATGTATGTATCGCACAAAAAATAATTATAGTAAAACACAATTACAATATTTAAAAACAAGAATTGTTCACGAAATATTATTAGATTTATATGCTATTGAAGATATAAATTATTTTCAACATTGTAAAACCTTTTGGGGGCTTGGGGGCTTGACAAGTCATAATAGGTACCGTTTTTATGTCTTATTTTCTTTCACATTTAAAAAGGAAAGACTTAAAACGGTTTCCTTTTAAAATTATGGCATAAGTTGAACCTTCTCAGAGCATGAATATTTAATGTTAACTTTTTGAATGATTAGAATCCAACATCCATTATGTTAATCAGGTTTCAGAAAATTTAAAAAGTAATTGATAAAAATAGCAAATAGATTCACTCTACATTCTAAACTGCATACTGCATCTGATGCCTACGAGAAAATCAGAGCCCATCTACCTTTTTAGTTGACTATCGTGTTATTTCCTAATTGACAGGCCTCGTGCCGCAGTGGTAATCTAATCAGTAAACCGTATTTTGTGTCGAGAGGTCGCGGATTCGATTCGTGTGATGAGCACATCTGTCATTTATGTGTCTGGATCAGGGCTGGGTAAACTTTTACCTTAGGGGCCAGAAAATAAAACGTATTGAAATCTTTCAAATTTCATTATTAACTACCTGTGCCCACGGCTGCGCTCTCGTGGACAGAGAGACATTGAGTTTAATATGACATGTTAAAGTTACAAACTTTATACCTCCTTAATTATTTACAAAAAAAGGAATTTAACTTTTGTTTAAAGGTCCTGCCATGGTAGGTGTGTGTGACACATAGAATTACTTTTGATTGTCCATGATGTAATCGTATGCAGGTTCGAGATGAGACAATGTTACTTTCAACAGCGAGAAACATTACCATAGTTTTCTGGACATTGATCTTAATTGATCTTTGGGCATTGTTTTATAAAACTCAAGTTTTGTAGAATTAAGGAAAAGCTGTTTCGTTATAAAAATGAACAAACTGCACTTTGAACAACTTTAGATAATCCCATGTGTCGTCCAAAAATTTCTTCTGAAGCAGCTCTGTGAAAAAATCTAAATCGGTGAGTAAATTTTTGCTACCTAGTATTTCAAAACCTTTCAATTTCTCAATGTTCCATAGAAAGTCCTTTATTCTTGTTTGAAGTTTCTAACCCGTTCGAATGCACTGCCACAACTTAACCATCTTAATTTAGTGTGGTAAAGAAGGTCGGTGTAATCAGCATCGACTTCTCTCAAAGCCTCTTGGAACTGTCGATATACTAAGCCACGGGATCTAATTGTATTGATCAGTTTTATAACGACATTTACTACATGTTTAATATACACTGCAGCTTTACACAAGATATATTGGTGAACAATCCAGTGTAAAAATACAACATTATAACGAGGGTTTTCTTTTTGAAAAATTCCTGCAAATCCCAAGTTATCGCTAACCATGTTTGTCGCTTCATCCGTATTTATAGTGCCTAATTTTGAAAAAGGCGCATTCAAGTTTGTATGCCCTTCGGAAAACTCGTTATAAATTATTTGACCTGTGGTTTTTCCCTTTAGTGGTTGCAAGCAAGCTAAGCTCTTCAGTGATCGTCAAGCCCTTTGATGAATATCAATAACTGAGCTGTGTCTCAGTTAGATCCGTACTTCCGTCCATGGTTGGAGAAAAATATTGAAACTTTTCTATGTACGTATTAATTTGAGTCGACAAGTTTGAAGAAATTGAATTAATTCGCTTTGTTATTGTTTTCCGTGATAAGATGACTGATTCAAAGATTTCAATTTTATTAGGGCATAAAACATGCAATCTTTCACAAAGTTTCTTTCTGAATAAGGTTTGTTGTTTTTAGCTATTTTGTAAGCCACTACGTATTCAGCCAACTTAGAAGTCTCCTGAGCACTGCTGTGCTTTGTGAACATATTCTGCTGACCCGTTCGATTTTTTTAATATTTTCTGCATTAATCTTCTTTTCTGCGTCATTCCTAGAAGCAATTAGCAAGGACTAATACAAAATATATTAGCGTGCTTTATAGTAAAGTGTCGAAAGAGATTGAAATCTCTAAACACCTCCACCGTTTCATAAGACAAACCGGTTTACCTTTGAATTTAGTAAAGAAATATTTCCATGTCCACTCTTCTTTATAAGGTCTACATTCAAAATCGACTTTTCTTTTTTTAGTCGCCATTATACTTGCAAGTTTAGCTAAATTACACGAACAGGAACAAACGTGACGGGTGTTCTAATGAGTGACCAACTCTTGCAACTCTCGCAGTTACAACGGACGACTTTTTTTTCTGACTGGCACTATTAGCCTGAGGGGCCCTAAAACTAGGGTCTCTGACGGCTATTGCAGGTTCACCGTGGCTTGGGGGCGACTATTGCACAGAGTAAATTAATATACTGAAAGACTATTGTGAATTGTGACTATATGTACACTTTATATTTCACAGTACTTCATTCACTCACGCCTCTCGTCTTGCCGCGCGCCTTTCCGCGCTCCCCAAAGAACGTACTAACGACGAACGGCAACGGTCGAGATGCGGCAAATTTTTGTTTCACTCGTATGCACTACAAATTGCGTAGCTACGTTTACCTACGTATCAGTTTTTGAGGCTGTCAAAATTAATTTCCGAGGGTCACACACTCCTACTTTAGAAGGGATGTTGGCGGGCCGGATTAAAGTTCTTCGCGGGTCATACTTTGCCCACCCCTGGTCTGGATGTGAAATATCTATTCATGTATAGTATATCAGCTGTTTAGTTACAAGCCTTAAGTACTTACTTTGGAATTAAAGGGCCGTGTGTGAAATTGTGTTCACATATTTTTTATAAAATGTGTTAATTTACCTTTCAACGCAGACGGTTTACTCATTTAACGTTGAAAATGCATTTTTATTTA
This sequence comes from Saturnia japonica, assembly GCA_033032175.1. Taxonomy (NCBI): domain Eukaryota; kingdom Metazoa; phylum Arthropoda; class Insecta; order Lepidoptera; family Saturniidae; genus Saturnia; species Saturnia japonica. Next base: position 6,768,907 of record CM065317.1, read on the forward strand.
AAAACAAACATTAATTTTAATAATTCTGCTATAATCATTCCTTTTTTTATATTCTCACAATCCAATTTCGCACTCCAGTGTGAATTCATTATTAAAAGGTAACCTTATCCATTTTAATTAAAAAGGTTATTATGCTTAAGTATAAATATTACAAAAATATTTTAATACATTTTCATTAAAAAAAAATTCAGCTCATTCTGTACCTCAGAGATTTGATATTTTTAGGTGCAATAAAACATTTCATTTTGTGTATACCCTACATCCAACATGATTTTTTAAATACATTGAAGCGGTTCGTTTTCTTCTATACAACAAGCGCCCCTAGTAGCAACGCTGAGGAACTATAATTTTTAAAAAGTATACATTTTTATCGTTTTTGAATTTCTCCAAGATTTTAGTTGGGGTGCTGCTACTAGACATTTGAAAGGAATCCATAAATTTAATTTTATAATTTAAAGCTATTAGTACTCAGAGACTAATGTTACACAACGTGTATATTTTACACAAATAGCAAAACGCTAAGCTCTTCTAATCGAATATCTTATCTTTCTCGAGTTTACTGAAAAACGGAACCGAAAACGTTTTTTCATAATCCTAATTCCCATATTCCAATTTCAAATGTAGTTACTTATCTCTAATAGGAATCATCGCCGCGAATTACTAGATAAACTTCCTTTAAGCCTAACCTATTATTATTTTTCTTATATTCAAATATCACTCTAACAAAATGGTAGTTCTTTTGTTAGAATTATGAGGCAGTTTTCATGGAAATTAAAAATGCAAGTTACTATTGCACTATTTTCACACATGATTATTTTCTGTTTGACATTTACAGTATTCATAAACAAACATCAAATGTCAATATTTTGGGGGGTCTAAGTTCAATGGCAAATCTCAGGTTAGGATTCGCAGTATTAATTTATTTAATTGAATATATTAGTAACAGATTTTAGCTTTCTGCACTCCTCCATATAAACTTTAACCGTGCCAAATCTCAGTCTTTCGTGAACGCAATACGCTTAAAAAGGGTATAAAGTTTTTGCTTCACTTATTAATATAATGATGATATATAATTTTATATATCATAGTTAAAATTTATAATTCTACTAGCAAACCCGGCCACGCGTTGCTGTGGCGTTTTAGAGTCCATAGGGAATATTGAACCGCTCGCCACCAAAATTTACAGTATCACACGCTGTGCTAATATGAAGATTGTCTGAAGACATCATCGAAATCACTGCAGACGTTTTTTGGAAACCATAAGGAACATACATCCAACCATCTAATTTTAATAGAGTGGTTTAATAGGATGGGACTTCCATTAACTATTTGAGACTTTTTGACCTGCATTTTCTAGTTTTTTTAAGAGTACAGTCCGCAACAAAATAGGCAATTTACACAAAAACTTTTTTCATGTCAATCGATCCTGTTTCTAAAAGGATCAGATAAACTCTATGGGACCAAGTGAGGGTAGAATACTAAAGATGTCAGAAATTCCTAAAAACTTTTCCCATACATTTCGTAGGAAATAATCTTGGCTTCAGTAACCTTTATAACGTACTAAATAAAATAATATGCATGTATAAAAAAAAAACAAAATCACACATTTTACAATGGTGGTAAAACTGGTAGGTAGCTATGTATATTTTCAATACATTGAAACTTACAAACGACATCGCCATTTACCTTAATTATACTATCTCATATTTAATGCTAATAACTAAGTTTACATAATTTTGTTGTTTTGTGTAAACTTCAATATCTTTGCTTATTTTAACTTACATTGAAGTGTCTGTTTGTAATGTCAAAATAACAGCTTTTAACTAAATGCATATTAAAGTAAATACGATACTTATATAATTTAAAAAAATCCGGCTAATCACAGAAACGGTTGGGTTGATTTTGACGGGATATCACTGACAAATAGCTGACGTTATAAGGAGGAACTTAGGTAACTTTTAGGGCCTTAAATGGCTTACGCTGAGTAAACCATAAAATATATGTGAAATTAATCTAGTACAAATTGCAGATCATAAAAAGAGCTACAAAAAAGTCTGCGAGAGCATAATATGCCTATCTTCTAAGAATCAACCATAATAACCATTTTTGTCTTTAAAATAACTAGGAGTAGGGATAGCAGGATTCGCGCGTATGTCCGTTCGACGGCATTCTGTAGTCCACGTGATCGTAGCTGCGAGCTTAGCTAGCAGAAAATAATATCATTATATTATATACTTATCAGTAAACACTATTAATATTATCAGTTTCGTAATTTCTTCTCCGTAACATTGACGAATACGTTATTAGAATGTTTACGTTGAGTTAGTAATGTAACGTATCTAATTTATCTTTACAGAGATACCGCAGAACAACAGTCGCTCCGCCATTTGATAACGGACTTCACTTCCTGAGCAGTTGTGACCCGACAACCTCGAACATCAACAAAATGCCTTATCAACAAACGATTCTCTTATTGACCGCACAAATGAAGTCCTATGATAATTATCAGTCGCGGATGGAGTCCGTACGAGTCCCCACCTAAACAGTGTCATTAGATGGGAGACATTCGTGATAGTGCAACGTTTGTGCTCGAATGATGTGTGTTCGTTTTGATATAAAATGGGCGATTTATTTCCAAGTATACCTAAGAGTACTTTCGCGAGTGCTGTAGAGGCGAATTTGAGTACAGGACAGAACATTCCTGGCTTAGACGAGTACGCATCAGACGCTGAACTGTCAGCAGTAGTGCTGTTTAAAGGTTATCCTGAGCCTCTACTGCGATTTGCGTCGGCTTGCTGTGTGCTTTTCATGCTTGTCGGCATCCCAGGAAACCTCATTACCATTATAGCACTGGCGCGGTGCAAGAAGGTCAGTAACTATTTACATTTACAATATTAGATTACGACTCCTTGAATCGATATTAGCCTATGAATCATAACGTCTGCAATAACTTGAAAATCAAAAGGGTAACAAAACTGGTTTTTAAACTTTTCACCTCATATGTTCTAAATGCGATGAGTCTACAATTTTCTTCCGCAAGCATAAAGCATTTTAAATACAATCTTTAATTAATATTTAAAATTGAATTTGTATAAATCATAAACAGAAGATATCAATGTTTATTTAATTTATTCATAACTTGCAAGATAAAACAACTTATGGTCAATTGTACGTGACACGACATAGATAAGAATGACACTAAACTATATTCAGACATTATAAATCTACAAACAAACATTGTTATAATTTTACAAACATTCTTAAAAGCATTCTTGTAATACCCTTTTTTAGACAGGTAAATATTAGAATTAGGAAGGTAAATCTGTGAAATATATTATATATTGCCCCCTAAGATGATAGGAAAGGTTTTTTACTCGTAACGGTGAAATACATACCTACCTACAATTACATAATATTGCGAAAATATTTCTTTTGCTTTTCAAAGGTGTAATGGAGCTAATGAAAACCACGTAGATTTAATCGGTCACACAACATACAACTATATTTTCAGTTTATCACGCGCAGGATTATACAAATTAAACATATAAATTATTATACCTTAGGTCCACATTCCACATTATGAATTATAGTGAGCATGGAGAAGTGTTTTAAAAAAATTGCATTATTTGGTGGGCAATATCGGGTTTTACCTTGACCTTCATAGATTGCGATAAAAAATATTATACATTAAAAGTTGACATTTTATAACAAAATCGAAAATGTTTGTGAATGTTTAAAACTCATCTATCATACTTTTAAAGAGGAAATACATAGTTTATTAATCACAAATAAAACATACTTAAGTGGTATGGTATCTTTAAATGATGATAAATTATTTACAACTTGATTTTATGTCCTATATCTATGCGACAGAAAGCTTTTTTTACATTTGCTGTTTCATTAACATAGGTCAGTTCTGTAGAACAGCGATTACAAAAGATGTATTTGAGATTTATTATAATTGTATAAATATTGTTTATATATTATTTTCTTTTGAAACTTTATCCAAAAATACAAAACACTACATAATATTATAAACTACATCAAACTTGAAAATAGTTGTTTACAAATCTTTAATTGCTTCCATTAATTTCAGGTACGAAACGCTACGGCAGTATTTATTATGAATCTATCATGTTCTGATCTTCTTTTCTGCTGCTTCAACCTACCTTTAGCTGCGTCTACCTTCTGGAGAAGATCATGGGCTCATGGAAAGATTCTCTGCCGCATGTTTCCCTTGGCAAGATACGCGCTCGTCGCTGTATCTCTCTTCACTGTCCTTGCCATTACTATTAACAGATATGTCATGATTTCACATCCAAGACTTTATCCAAAGTAAGTGTTATGAAACTTTATATACCTTTATATATCCACAAACGTAGAACCTTATAAATAGCAATAATTTAACACGTTTTTTTCTTCAGGTTGTACAAACGTCAGTATTTAGCAGTTATGGTCGCTAGTACATGGATATTTTCTTTTGGAGCTTTGATAGCAACATGGCTGGAAAAATGGGGAATGTTTGGATTAGACCCGACTATAGGGTCTTGTTCCATACTCCCTGATCGTAATAACAGATCTCCAAAAGAATTCCTGTTTGTTGGCGCCTTCATGCTTCCTTGTTTGGCAATAGTCATTTGCTATGCTCGAATATTTTGCATAGTTAGAGACGCTGCAAGGAAATCACGAGCTCCGGTTCGAGGAAGACCAAGAATCGGGTTTGAGGATTCAGCTGTAGGATCAGCGTCGACCGCTTTGGAAAGGTCCCCTGGACCTGAAAACGGAGCACATCATAATAACCACATAGTTCCGCCAAAAAGAGCACTGCTTGCTCCACCCGCCTTACATTGTCCACCTACACCGGGGCCAGAACGATCTTCATCATCAGGAGTAGACACGTTAGATGGGCATGACGAAGACTGCGCTTTCGACGCTAAACCTCGGACACCCAGCGGTGGTGAAACAGCCAAAAGATTGCGTCAAGCTGCCTGTGTACTAAAACGCTCTCCAGCATCAGTGAGACCACCACGACTTACACCAAAAGATAGAAAACTTTTGAAAATGATAATGGCAATAATGTTATCATTTTGGGTATGCTACCTCCCGATAACACTGACAAAGATATTTCGAGAATTCACGTCCCATCCAACAGCAAATATTGCTGGATATATCCTGATATATTTAACGACATGCATTAACCCGATTATATACGTAGTAATGTCGAGTGAATATCGCCAGGCTTACAAAAATTTGCTAATGTGTCGACGTTGGGCGTGACGATCACCTGGCGACGGCGCCTCGGAGAAGCGCCCGCCGTGACTACTCTTGAATCACTGAATAGCTTGATGAATGCAATAAACATCATACAACTAATGTGTAGTGACTGAACTGTAAATTTCCTATATACTAGATTACATGTTATTTATTTATACGTATGTGAAATAGTATTCAGTATACCTAAATTGTAAGGGATGTTTGAAATAAGAAAGGTGTAATTTATTACATTTTAATTTAAACCGTCCGTGACTGTTTAAAAGGGGATGCACTTGATTATTGAAGAATTCTACTTCGATAAAAGTGTGGTAATTAATATGATATCGATTGTTATCTTTTACATCGTTTAATGAAATCGACACTGATTTGAACATCAAACAAAATATAAGCAGAGGGAAGGCTAGCCGCAGTCTGGATTTATCTCCTTCGGACATACCCACCACCGCAATTACATTGACGCATCAGGGAAAATGTTGCAAAAACAAACAATGATCCAGTATTCTGTCAAATCAAACTCATTAGTAAAGCAATACTTGTGAACAAATGACGTGTGGTTGAATTGTGTTATTTTTTAATTGGTTTAAAACAAAAACGGGTTCTTTTGTGAATGAAATGGAGAGTAATGTTTCTAATATTATTGCTGGATTGAACGATTACAAATTTGATAAAGACCTAGCAGATGTGGTGTTGTTTAAAGACTACCCGGAGACGCTACTTCGGTTCGCATCAGCTTGCTGCGTTGTATTCATGCTCATTGGTATTCCTGGAAACCTCGTCACAATTATAGCTCTTGCTCGGTGCAAAAAGGTAAAAGTGATGATTTTTATTTGAAATTATATAATGTTTATAAAGTGATATTTTATACACGCAATAATCTATTTGCCTAGTTTTACTCGATGGATAACATAACTACTTATCGTGTAGAGTGTGGTATATTCATGTTCGAAGCCACGATCGCTATTCCTGGATTTAGTCATTTCATTACTTATCTAATGTTTTATTAGAATCACTCACGACGTTAAGTGACGATATTGCCGAAGATAGTAAAGTTGAAAAGAAAAGGGCATCGTTGTTTCCAACTGTAGTTGCCAAAGTACACCAGTAGATGCTTGGCAAAGGATTTTCAACATGAAAGCACTAACTAAAGGACAACAAAACAAACGATGCCACTGTAAAATTGCTTCTTCGCGTTCATTTTCTTCATTGAAAGCTTATATCGAACGTTCTTCTACGTTTTGTCTCAGAAGACATATTCCAATATTCCCGACAATGAAGGAAAACATCATCGTCAAGGAACAAATCAGTAATATCATATAACAAACAAATACTTGTGTAGTCCTGAATGACGATAACTTACTCACTTATATACCTAGGTATAATGTTAAGCGCAAATGAAAACCACAAAGAGGATACAGAGTACGCAATTGAGCAAGTTTGTTATTAATTATTTACTTATGAGCTAATTAAGAATAGGTACTATACACTCATAAATGGTACAGGGTTGGCTTAAACTTTCAAAATTACTTTATTATCTTCTACTACCTATATAAGTTACTAAAAAATAATCCAAGGATTGCAATTTTTATGGGCTAAAGATTTTTGTTAAATATTACACTTAGTAATTGAACTATTATAATTAACATATTGAGAAAATATGTGAATCATTTACTAATAAAAACCCGGGTGATTCATTTGCGTCACTGGCTACAGCTTTATAAACAATGAAACCTATTATTAGTAGGGAGTATACTCCGATTTGTAAAAAATGCATAAAAGTATGACGAATTTAAAACTTAATTTAGAGCTGAAACAAAATGTCTTGTTCTTTTGGTTTCAGGTTCGCAATGCAACTGCTACGTTTATCATCAATTTATCATGCTCTGATCTGCTATTCTGCTGCTTCGTCTTACCTTTAGCTGCGTCCACGTTTTGGATGCGGTCTTGGTCCCATGGCAAGATTCTTTGTCGCATGTTCCCGTTGGCGAGATACGCTCTTATCGCGATATCTCTTTTCACTGTTCTCGCGATTACTATCAACAGATATATCATGATCTCTTATCCAAGACTTTACCCCAAGTAAGTATTTATTTTATAGAAGATATTTTAAATTAGAAAATTGCAACAATAATTTAATCTTGAGTTGTTTCTTTCCACCAGGTTATATAGGACACGGTATATAATACTAATGATCGCAGGTGTTTGGCTAGTTCCAATCGGCATGCTCACACCAACATACCTAGAATTATGGGGTCGATTCAGCTTGGACCATATCACAGGGTCTTGCACTATAGTACCAGATGAAAACAACAACTCTCCAAAAAAATTTATGTTTATTTCTGCTTTTGCACTGCCAAGCCTAGCAATAATCGTTTGTTACGCTCGTATATTGTATATTGTGAGAAAAACGGCAAAAAGGTCCCGTGGACCTGTCTATATGAGACCTGTGTCTGAGGTGGAAAATACTCAAGTAGATTACAATAATGATGCAGCGCAACAGAATAGAAGAAATAGGAGTGAAGTGATAGCCACAAATAAAGAGAGCCGATGCCAGTTATCCATGAACTGCTTTATTAATCCTGGTGCTGAACTTTCATCCTTCTCTGACAGTTGTACACCAGATGACTTAGATAAAAATGTTCCTAGAATTAAATCACGTTCCCTAGGAAGTGAGACTGTTAGCAACTTCAGAAAAAGTTTTGTTGCAACATTTAAAAGGCCTAACGGACCACCGAAACCTCGACTTCCAACAAAGAAAGACAAGAAATTACTGACAATGATCGTAGCAATAATGGTGGCGTTCTTCGTTTGTCATCTACCAATTACAATAACGAAAACTATGTTCCATGAGCTTACTTCACATCCAATTTTGAATATTATAGGATATGTATTGATATACATGACCACATGCGTGAACCCAATAATATATGTCGTGATGTCCAGTGAGTATCGGAAGGCGTACAAAAATCTATTAAAGTGCGGTTGGTGAGATCTCTTTATTAAAAAACACAATCAGTTTATTTCTAGTTTTTGGGAAAAAGGTAACATTTCCTATTTTTGAGCGTTATTGTGAAAATAATATTATTCGTGTATACCGTCCGTGGTTGGTTAAGAAATGACTAGAGTATTGACATTTTTTTTAAAGTAAACAATGTTATTAAACAGTGTAACGCTGTTATAAAGTACTGGTATCCTAATATTTGCATAGTTAGTATTAAATAGATATAAGCATATAATGATGTTGGATCTACGAAGCGTTGGTATATGGTATCCAAACTTAATTAATCATTATTTGCATAGAAGTTGTCATTGTATAGGTAATGGATAACATGACATTCCAAAATATTGTAAATCCATAGAACAGTTTAAAGCCGTAAAGAAAGTAGATGTTAGTAGCTTGCAATATTTTAATAACTGGTAAACAAGTATAAGACTACAATATATAATAGTTTGTTTTAGCTATTGATTTAAAGTAATAATATAAGTCAATGGTTTTAGCAGTAATTAGCATGTTACTGCTGGCATTACTGTGTTGATATAATGGCTGTATTATATTACATTTTTTGATACAATTTAGTTAATATTATAAAGACAAAGTGACTATTTAAGTAACAAGTTAAGCGTTTATTTTCAAACAGAACTGAAGTTTGGTATATACAAGGTGTCCAGAAAGGGTATCGGGTATTTGTAAGTTCAATGAAACAAAAATTATTTGTATGCAATAAAAAAGTTTATTGTTTATTATTAGCATATGAATTGGAGAATTATTTGGAAAAGATGATGTTATCCAAATGATGACCGTTACGTTGCTGGCACTCTTCTAAACGGAAACGAAGATTGGCGATAACACGTTGACACATAGCTATCGATATTGCTGCCATTTCTGACCTGATGTTTTCCTTTAACTGGGTTAGATTCGTCGGATTGTTTTGGTAAACCTTACTTTTAAGGTATCCCCATGCAAAATAGTCAAGCGGGCTAAGGTCGGGGCTTCTGGGAGGCCAGTTGATGTTACCCCTTCGCGAAATGACTTTATTAGGGAATAATTCGTTAACAACTTCCATTGAGTCATTTGAGGTATGGCAAGTGGCCCCATCTTGCTGGAACCACGTTCTTGAGTTGAAACCTGCAAACTCCTGCAACTCTGGGACCAAAAAATTTCGCAACATATCGCAATAACGGTCACTATTCACATTAATTGCTCTGCCTCGTTGATCTTCATGAAAATAAGGACCAATTATGCCTTTAGCAGACATAGCGGCCCAAACAACGACCTTTGGGCTATGCAGGGGTCGTTCATGCTTTCGTCTCGGATTCTCCACTGCCCAGTACCGACAATTCTGCTTATTAACATGACCATTCAGGTGAAAATTTGCTTCGTCACTGAACAGTATGTTGTTAAAGTTGTTAAATCGCTGCAGCATTTCGTTCGCCAAATTCAGTCGATTAGCATAGTCCGTATCCTTCAATTCTTGAACCAATTGAATTTTATAGGCTTTTAGATATAAGTCTTTCTTTAAAATCGAATGTAAAGACGATTTTTTGATGTTCAACGCTTGGCTTCGCTTTCGGATGGATAAAGACGGATTTTGACGAACCGACGCCTCAACTTCTTCAATTGTTTCTTCATCGCGAACTGAACGAGGACGACCAGAGTTTTGAATTTTAACTGTCGCACCTGTATTCTCGAACATCCTGATCCATTTCCTAATGCTATCGTCACTTGGCGCGTGGCGTGTACGATATTCCGCACGATAGAGACGTTGAGCAGTCACTATTGAATCACCATTACGATAATACGCTCGTACGCAAAATGCGCGATGCGTCCCCGAGTACTGTTCTATCGTGACTAAAACTCCACAAAATGGCGGACGCCACGAACCCCTCCCCGCACCCTTTAGACGCCCCGTTTCGAATATGGCGCGAAAACAAATACCCGAAACCCTTTCTGGACACCTTGTATAATATATGTACTTATATTATACACGTAAGATAAAAAAGTTAGCTTGTTGTCATAAATATATATGTATATTCACCAAAATACTCTCAAGTAAGATATTATAAGTAAGATTTAACTTGTGTATGGATATATTGTAAGGTTTTATATAAGTTTAAATACCGCAAGCCACAAACTAATGAGTACTATTCGGTTACATTATAGATACACATCGAAATTTTTCATTTTTCATTAAGAAGGAATAGTTTTCATTCAGCTTTGACGATCTGCCTGAATGATAAAAGTAAAAGAAATTATAGGTGGTATATATAGCATTTACTAAAACCATCATAGCTACTATACCTACTAACTACCTCTCTAAAGATGAAATTCTTTCACCAGGCACCTTTAAGTATGTTCCGGCAGATACATGTACGAGAGCCAGCCCTGCCACTGTACTTATTGTATAATCATCTTGGGACACATCGTTATTTAGCATGAGATAAGATTGTGTTCCTCCAGGTCGAAATTTCATATTTTTATTATATTCACACAGTTGAAAGTTTTAACATGGTCACTGACGCAACGGCTTGCGGTTATTACGGTTGCTTGCGGTAAACGCATACATTTCTGTTAAATATTAAAGACTTCGTTAAAAGTGATGATGAGTGTTTGTTATGCTCATATTGACGTGTTTACGATATCGTACAATTCTATGTAAAGATGTTAATTGCTTCCTCATTTGTGTTGAGCGCCAAGTTTATCGCAACCGACTATATTTTACTCACAGATAAACAAAAATAGTTTTACCGTACTATTTGTACAATATCATTGTGTGATATTATCCTATATAAGAACAATGTCAAAGACAGAAAATGTTTTTTATCGACAACTTCATAATTGAAGCGAGGAAGGTTCTGTGTAATGTGTTATATTTTATGTCATGGATACATTGAAATCATATAAATCTGTTGATCACCGTTTACAGAAATCGAAGCATAAAAAGCATATTTTTTATTCATATTTGTGTAAAAGTCGAATTACGTAATTATTTACGTTTATTTTGCAAATTCATGTGTTAATATTGATGATGGCTATGTTTTATATATTTTTAACCAACATAAAAAAAGAAGGAAGTTTTCAATTCGAATGTATATTTTTTATGGATGTTCCGATTTTATGGATGAACCGATTTGGATGATACTTTTTTCTTTGGAAGTGGTTAGGAAAGGGTTAGTTTCATTGGTAATGGACCTTCGATTTAGAAGACACATCATAGAAATCCGCAAACTGCTTGTAGTTGATTTTCTCTTCTGTTACAAATTGTCTTGTAATGTCTATCTTCTTGTAATGACATTCTAATATTCCCATGATTTTTTTTAGCAAATACACAAATCAATTGAAGTATCGAACTTCTTAAACATTAACATATTGGCAGCTTAAAATCAACATCGTGTGCTATTCTTAGCTCTAATTTATTTACCCTAAGCGTTATTATGTTCAATCAAGCTTACGATAAATTAAATATCTATTATTTCTTCAAAAAATGCACACTACACAAAATACATTTTTTTTTATTTAAAATTTTCATTACAATATAAAAAATTATAATACGTTATAACATTCAAATCAAACATATAATAAGTAAACAACTAATACTGTCACAAATAAATTGCTGAAATATGCGTAATAATTTCAATCAACGCATAGTAAAGTTTCTACTATATAGTATTTGAACGAACAGGGAAAAGTATAGTCCGTTTCAATAATAAAAAGTGATTGTTGTTCGTGTTTTTTTTTTAATTATAATGAATTCGTAAAACATACTGTAAACTGTAAAATATTTTTAATTCCAATTCATAAACACTGAATATATAAATGTAGAAATTATTCAAATTAATATAATGAACATTTTATACGATAAATATAGTACGATACGATAATTTATTGTAATAATGTTGATATTATAGCAGATTTAAAAAAAATATAGAAAATATAAGAGCAAACAATGAATCAAAGATTCAATCTTACTAACATACGTCTCCGTTTTAATGTATTTGATTAATTTGTTATGATAATACAAAGTCCAATCATGTCAATTTTTTTGATAATGATGAAAATAAATAATACATAGATTTAAAATAGTAAGAATTTAATTATTTTGCGATTGTAGGTACTACGAGTGAAATAATTTTGTTCTGATTTATTTTGTTCTGTTGTAAGTTAAATATCCTTTGTCTACTGTTGTTCAGATTTTATTCATTTATTGATCAATCAAGTGAGTCTATAGAAATTGTGGTATAGGATTCTTAGAACCACTATTAATACCGCTGTCGAAATCTATTTTATATATTCAAATATTACTTATCATTTATTTTAATTAAAATTCTTATATTAAAATGTTAGCAATGAGTATTCTCGCAGGAAATCACTGTATAGAAAACATTATTATCCGCGCAAATAAAACTCATCTCTTATCTTTAAAATAACCGGCGGGCGACCGCCATGAGTGGAAGCGGTGTACCACAAAACCGACCTTCTGTATCCACGCGAGCGGAGCCGCGAGCACAGCTAGTGTGAAATATATTTCTTTATCGTTTATTATATTAGTATTATCGCAATAAATACTAAATCAATGCCAAATCGTTAAAACCAAAATAATGTTTAGTGTCCCCGAAGCATGATTTATCAACAAAAAATAAAAGTACTAATTATTTTCAGTTGTTTATATTTAGTATATAGTGTATTTAAAAATTCATAGAAACGTACAATATACGTGGTATTATTATAATGTCAAAGACCGAACTCATGAATATAGGCTGGTAAGTGTTATTCCAGTGTAGTCTGGACCTGAATCTTACAGGAATACTAAATTTTCCATTTTTTATATTATATAAATTATATGTAGGAGCAATGTTCCCTTAATATAATTGTAATATATTATTCCATTTACTTAGAAATTCATGTATAGAAAGTAATAAATTTTTAAATTTTGTTTGAGAGATATTTTATAAATAGTAGTTATGCTAAGTTAACAAATGACTAAGGAATATTTATTTAATATTTAATTTTCTTATATCATTATATAAAATACTCATTTTGTAAGGTGAACACCAAAATGGTACCAAAGAACCAATGACCCCGGGGCCATGCCATCCCATAAGCATTGTACTTACCAAAGATGTAATTAAAATAATTTGTTCAACTCATGTGTGTCTTTTATTTCTATGAAAACACCATTAATCGCTTAAATAATATAAAATTATCCGTTCGTAAGCAATGATGGCTCAGTGGTAGCGTGCACGGATATCGCGTCGATCGACGTGAGTTCGAATCCCTACAATGAGCCTGAGGATTCAGTGACGGAAAACATCGTGATGAAACCATATAACATGGTGATAGGACATTTTTTAATACGACTACCTGCCTGGCCAGCTACTTCAATCAAGTTGAAATTCTGTCGCCAAGCACCTATAATGCGTTCCGGCAGCTGCACATAAGAACCAGTCCTCCACTAGGTTTAAGGTGTCACCGTCTTGGACCACATCTTCACTTATCATCTGGCTACACAAGGTCAAAATGCTGAACATATTATTTAAAAAAATTGCCTTACGTAACAATTTACAACTTTCTACGATAAGAAAATACTAAATATTTTGTATTCACGGTGAAACATTTGATCTAGAAGAAGTACAAATAAAAGTTTACGACGTAACTTTTAGTGATTATATTATTTTCATAGGTTTTGGTATTCATGACCTTATACCATTAAACATAATGAAAATTCTGTCATATCAGTTCATTAAGAGTGAGGCCACACGAGCGTTGTTATTGCGTTGTGTTGTCGTAACGAAACTCCTCCGGTACTACGCGGGATCGCTGCGTTCAGGTGAAGGGTGTGTAATAAATACTGCGCTTAGGGATGATATGATACTACTGAGTACTCATATGGTATCGAACCTTCTCATTCGATAATAGTACTTGTAGTGGATCAAACCTCCATTCGATGCCGAGTATTGGTATCGTATGAAAACAGTGGTATCGAATCAATTGGAATCGTGATATCGCCCCCGCCCCGGGCCGTTGATGTTGATGAATAGCAGCGTGGGTTGGATGAGCAGGCGGTGATATTTGATTGATAAATATCATTTTGTGGACAATCGATATCATAAAACAAAATTCCCTATCACATCTGACAGTCTGAATTAAATTGATAAAGTACTTACAAGTATCGAAACTTTGAAGGAGAATTGAATGCGGTTTCGTTACTTTGATTCGATACCTGAAAGAAAACGATATCGATTCATCCCTGAGCAGGGCAAGCACAAGCCTCGTTCAAGAATCTAATAATTATTAAAATTTAATTTGAGTACTCATAAGTGGTATCGAATAAGGTATCGATACTTTGATTCGATTCCCAAATGAGTACTTGGTATCAATCAAACGGCGGAATCGGATCGTCCCTGACTGCGCTGCGCCGCGCTTCTCCGCCGCGTCCACACTCCCACTTCATTTCCCTGATTCCCTCGTGCGTTACGAGCGTAATGCGTCGCCATACGACGTCACAACGTACAGAAAACGCATCGTGTGGTCTCAGTCTTAGAGACCGCACTTTTGGGAAATATAATTTCTATATAAAATTATAGTCTTTTTTATAAGCTCACATCATTGTGACGGCAGTGTGCTTGATGCAAAAAGGCAATTGTCGATATGTTAAGAACCAGGGAAATATCGATTCGCTGTCTACAGTTTCCAGCTTACTAAACGAGTTTTTGTAATTTGGGTACATTTACTTATTTAAATTGGTAACACTATCGCCTGATGGTAAAGGAAATGGTAAAGAAAAATTAACGCTTAACAAATGTGGAGGAAACCTAGTTTACCCAGATATGAGATGCATATAGGCTGGTATTATCTATATAAATGCAATTTATTTAAATTAAACGCACGTTTAATAGAATTTTTACAGGGCATGTCACAACAGTGTTCTGTTAATGCATTATGTTCCAACTAATTTTTTTTTGTTTCTAACAAATAAGTATGTTGTGTTCTCTTGACTTGAATAACTTATCAATGTACAGCTTAACTTCATGTGTCAGTAATCTTTATCATAGATTATCCCGAAGGAATGAGAGGACTCGTTACATACCATGGTCTGCTTTCACAGTTAATTGATACATTTATCAATAATTTCTAAGGACTAAATCAATATTTAGTATATTTTTAATAAGTATAGTATATATTTATACAAGTACTACTAAGCTAATGAGGCAGTTATTAGTTAGTTTTAATAGAAAGCTGTTATTTTAACTTTACAAACAGACAATACAATTTTACTTATTTATATTAAAACTATATAACTAATAACTGCCTAATTAGCTTAGTGGTTCTAAGCGCGACTGCTATGCTCGAGGTCCTGGGTTCGATTCCCAGGTCGAGGAAAGTATTATTGGGGTTTTCTATGAAATGCTTAGCAGCAACGCAGAGTTTGGCTTTGTGCCCGATTAATGACAATAGGCTCCGCCCTCTATTACATAGGACTTAAAAACATACCCGTCGAACTGTGGGTGTACATTAGTACACCTCTGCCTAACCCTTTAGGGATACAGGCTTGGTGTTATGTATATCATATGAAAGGATATATAGTAGATACTTATTATACAAAAACCAATTTTTAAAATTTTGTCTATCTGTTTGTTTGCTCCGGCTAATCTCCGAAACGGTTGGACCGATTTTGACGGGACTTTCACAGTCAGATAACTGATGTTATAAGGAGTAGATTAAACTACTTATATTTCAAAAAAGAATTATGGGTCCGCGTAAAAAAGCATTGCAAAAAAGTTAAGTGCTGTTCGTTGGTAAAACTTACAACTCAAATATGACTTGGGAAGAGCTGTACCTATTTGCCTTTTTTTAAATATTATTAATAGTCTGAATAAGGTTAGTGGTAAACCAAAAATATGAAAGTGGCCTGATTTTTTTTGGAAAATTTTAGAAAAATTGAAATTGCTTTTTCGCAACCTTTTATTTAACTTGTCGTTTTGTTAGTATGGGTCAAATCATACAATTGAATTTTAAAACAATTATCCCGGCCATTGTGCTGAAATTTTGCATACACGTTTAATTTAAATGACAATGCATGGTTAGATAAGTGACGTAATCCTAAATCCAATATGGCGGATTCCTAAAGAGAGTTGACCAGTTATTCTTTATGCACCCCATGATATGGGTATCAAACTAAAGGGTTTGCTGTGAAGAATAAAAAAAAAATTATAGTAAAAAATACTTTTTAAAAACAAGCTTTTAAACAATATTTCAGTAATTTCAAAAGTTTGTATCGAAAAGGAAAATGGGTAGCGAAAATGAAAAAGAAAGGAAGAGGAATTTACACTAAATAAATTTCTTTGAGTTAAAAACTTTAAAAATTATTTAAATATTGAATAAAAGCTTGTTTTTAAAATATTTCTTATTAATATTTTTATCTATTAGGAACTTATGATTCGAACGATGGATATAACGCATACTTCATTTTTATTTTGTTCGTTATGGTACTGAAAATGCTTTCAGAAATAAAAGGAAGGCAAGAAAATTGGGAAAGGTGTCGCTGTCGTCGATTTACTGACTACTGGAAACAGTAAGACAGCGTCTGCTGGGTTAGCTGCTTAGATTTAATTATAACACCATCATAGCTTTTATTGTAATAATTTTTAAATGTACATTGGTCTAGACTCTAGAGCAAGACGGATATCCTACGCCGCGGGGAATTGAGTTTCATTTATTCACTATTCATTTATTATTCCTTCTTTACCTACACGTATATAATACATTAAGAAATTATTAAAAACGAAAAAAAATCGCGACTGCAACAAAAACACTTGAAAAAGAAATTACATATTATATAAACAACACAAATCTAACAACACCTCGTATACTAACAAACGCATGCTGAACCAGCTAATAGCATACAGGTCAACGTATAAGATGAACAAAGTCTGTCAGGTTAGCTAATATTTGTTACGAGCTGCGTACTAAGTAAAATTCGAAGCCAATTTTAAGTAGATTTATTTACAAATTCTTGTATAATATACTGACAGAGATACACTGAACTAGTTATTATCATATTTTTATTACTTAATCTCAGTCTTCACTTTATAAGTTCCTTTTTTTGTCTTCGCTTTGTCGCTCTTCAAATATAACTGATTTTATCTGTTTTCTCCAGTCCGTATGTATATATCATTTTTGACTACATTTGAACTCTATATATAAATTATTTTTCATTTATTTCGAATTTAGAAATTCTTCAAAATGAATTTAGAAATTTGTTATTTTTTAGTTAATTCTCCTTAGATCGCTATACTTTCTTTTCCTTTTGACGTGGCAGCTGAATGACACCGTGGAATAGTAAATACTAGATTAGCACACAGGGCGTGCGCGCTCATTGGCTGAGCGACGCCCCGCACGGAATCCATCGCACTACCGGTTGCGAGGCAAAGGGCGAGGTTAAATATAGCGGAGAGGGCGGCAGTACTGCGATCAGTTCGAGAAACACCACAACACCAGCAATAGCAAGCAGTGAATCACCAAGCATTAAATATTGTGGACGTCCTTTTATTCACAATAATACTTATAGGTGCTTTGTGCAAGATTTGCTATGAACACGCTACGGTAAATTTCAGATAAATAAATAAATTACTTAATACCAAGCAATACGATAAACATCTAAGTGAAACTTAATGGTTTCTCTCTATACAAAACTTACCTACATAATTTGATGTAACGATGTCTAAATTCTAAAAGAATGGGAGGTCCTTAGTGCCGTTTATATAATCTAAAAATGTATTTCGGAAAAGTGATTATTATTTTTTGCGCCTGATTATATATAATTACAGTATTGAATACAGTTACAACCTAAGTAAAAATAGAAAAAACACTATTATCGAAATATCTGAAATCGTTTAAAGTCAAAATGTACTCGAAATATCGAATATATATTCGTACGTACTAAGGAAATACGATAGTTCACTCACATATTCAAAACTTATCGCTCAGATTTCGTTATCCTACAAACAATACTCTAAAAATAGAACACTTCCCTTTGTAAACAATGGCGTACAGTTTGAGGCATTTCTAATGATTTTGGCCCTTACATTTTTTGGGATATAAGCGAGCCGTGTTTCGCACCAGGAAGGACAGTTCGGTTTTGGACAACCGAGTAAAAACAAGCAATATAAATGACGAAAGATGCAAGAGCACCATAAATAAAGACACTGAGTACGTTCTCCGTATAGTGAAGAACAGTTTAAATATTATTTTTTCACTACCCACCGTTATAACAATACAATCCTTTAGCTCTGAAAATAGGTATGTATCACAATAATAATTAAATTGATGTAGGAATTCATTCTGAAAGAAGTTTTAAAAGCAGTGTTGGTTTACAAAAACAATCAATATAAAAAACACTAAAAGAATATATATAGGTAATTTTAATTTATACTTTAATAGCTAAGGTAAGTTGTTTTTATATATTAAAAACTCGTAAATAATACTGGTGACAATTGTTTTAAAATTAATAAAATAAAATAATTCTAATAAACTAAGGGACCAAGTTCATAAAGCGAAACCATTTAATCCTCTGCTTTATTCTAACCGGTCGGAATAATTAATAAGTCCCGTCAGAGACAAAATGCAAATGCTCTATTAAATCAACGTATTTCAATTTGAAATTTCACTCGTCTCTCTGTTTCGTTCGATATTAAATTTTAAGTTAGATTCAGATCATTTTATAGTTAAATCCGCGAGTTTTGTTTTATTACAGTCACATGCAAGATAATACATTTTATTTGTCACTTAATTATTTTATGACGTCAGTATAATTTCATTAATTGCTTCTAAATATTATACAGTATACAGGGAGGATTTTTGATATGTGATTGTATGGCCAAATCCGAAACTATGAGAAATTAGAAAAAAAATGGAGTAAGAACTGTTAAATTTTTGTATCATATTAAAATTGTTACTACACCCATTAGCACATTACGGTTTATCCTTGATAAAATTTCTAATAATGGACTTTATGAACTGTGCCGTAACGGGTTTTGTAAAATTAATTCTTAATATAACCCGTACGAAATGTACAATGGAATAAGACCGAGTGATCTTGCCGGACAGCTCACAGGAGTATTAATTTCCATCCAGTTAATTCCAATTATGTTCGTTAAGTATCTCTTCACATCACAGGTTTAAAGCAAAGGCACCGTTTTGTTAGAAATACAGTCTTCGTATCCTAGCTAGAGGAAAGTTTTCAATTTGTTCAAAAACATAATTTAAATTTGGAAATTTTACTTGACAGGGTTTAGACTTATAGTGATATTAATTTAAGACTTTTCATAAATCATAAGTTATCACAAGATTATTTTAATTCTAAAGAAATAAAACATGCACAAAGTTTTTAAGAAAAGAAAAATACTAAAATATTGGACTTAATAAAAATGTTGTCTCGTGGCAAACTACTTTTATATCCCGCAGTGTAAGTAAGTAAGGACTGTGAGATACTAAAGAAAACCATTAAAGAAACGTCATTTTATAAAATATATTATTCTGTTCCATAACGTTTCTAAATATAACTATAATAGTCATGTTTCCGAGACAAACAGTTATGTTCTCTTGAAATTTAGTGTCTCATACTTCTTGTTGTATAGTTAACTCTGATGACTATTACCTACTAATAAAATTGTCGATTTGGTGTTTCAGTAGAACATATCAAATAAATTTAATTACTTAAAAATTATTATTGATTTATAAGGCAAGGAAATCACACGTCACACGTCACGGAGTCCCAGGAAAACTCACCAAAAAATATAAATAAAACATCTCACGTGGTTAATGGATCTCCCTAAGAAGTATCTGATAAATACTATCACCACTAAAACAAGCCGATTTAATATACGTATTGAGAACAACCCACATTCAAACATCGCGTTTTGTGAAGTGATTGGTCTGGTTAAAAACTTAATTACCCAGGTAGTAGATCTGGCAACGCTCTAAGAAATATTTAATAATAATAATAATCATATATTGCCAAAACAAGTTACAAATGAATATGATTACGTACATCATTTGGCAATGGGACAGACTCAGCTGATGCTATGTGACGCGGACACCACACAGCGCTGGTTTTCAGTCTGTCCCACATCCATAAACAGTCAATATGAGCAATCGCAATTCGGCTCGGCTCGTCACATGGTATTACAATTTTATTAATTTAAAGAAAAGTTAAAGTCAAATAGTACAAAAAATAATAATAATAAAATTAATTTCGTGCACATAATATCTAAGGTTGCCTGCCACCCATACTTTTAAAATAAAGTATTGTAAGTTATTGCAGGCAATTATACTTTATGTGAACAACGAAGTACAAGAAAACACTTTATTTCTCATAGTTTGATATTTCTAAAATTAATTTTACCTAAATTATTAAAATGCTTAATAATTTAAGACAAGATCTACTTACTCTCTTATTCCTATTTACAACATACTTTATTTTGATACATAAACTTCAACTTAATCAGTCAACCAATCACCTCTTTGCCTATTGCATATTCAAAGACATTTGTCCTTAAGGATTAAACTCCAGTAGTGCGTCAAAACTGACACACAAACGTTTTTCTTTAATGTTCACTAAGATTTTTCTCTTCATCTGCCAGGCGTCTCGTGACGGCCAACTTTTTTTAATCGTTTATAGATTTATCGTTATGTCTACAATCTGACTTGATGTTCAGTAACGATCTGGTCCAAGAAGTTGAGACGTTAAGCCTAGTAGGGCTAGAAAACTGGCTCTCAAGAGCACTCGCCCAAAGTCCACTATAGATGCTTGTGATAGATTCTCAACTTGATCGTGGTAGTTAGCCACGCGGGAATTATAAAATACCCAACCACCATGCTATGGTTTGTTCACGATGTTTTCCTCCACCGAAAGCTCGGTTCATTGCAGGGATTCGAACCAACGTCGATCAACGCAGTGTCCGATCACGCTACCGCTGTGACATCATTGCTTCAAGCTTACATAATTATGTAAGCACGTTTGAAGTTATACTTCTTTAAATAATTACTCTGTATATTACACATAACTTCAGATACGACTATCTTCACCACAAAACAAGAACTTCATCGTGTAGATTTTAAGATAATAATGAAATATTAAATGGTTAACAATTATGACAACGTATTTAATAAATACAGTTATTAAAAAATATTGACTTCAGTGAATTTACGTATTGAAAATTGAAATATTTAATTTGTATCTTAACTTTTCCTCCAATACATGCTTGAACATTTCATGTATGTCCGGAAAACTTAGATATATTTGAACTTGAAAAGGACAGGTAAAATTATATAAATATTAAATAGTAATCCAATCTTTTAGACTTAGTAAGGCAAATAAAACATTTTTTATTCGACTTCAACATAAGACGGGAGGTTACTCGATACGAATGTATATTTTTTATAGATTTTCAGCCTTAACTTCTTTGTTTAAGAACTGATTTGGATGATTCTTTTTTTGTTGGATAAGGGATATATTGTCATTGGACCTTCAACTTCGAAGATACGCAAGGGAACTCTTCAATAAATCATTGAAGAAGGTTTTCTTTTTTGTTAAAAATTGTCTTGTTGGTATTTGTGTTAAATTCGACAATAGACTTCCTAAGCACAATGAGTTCAAGAATCATGTAAAGCAAGTTTTATTGTCCAAAGGGTATGGAGGTGACTCCCTCTCTGTATATTCGGTAAAAATTATAATAACAGTAAACAATACAAGTTTTTTTTGTTGATAAATCCGATCGAATTATTTGTCGGTTCCACTCGATGACTAGGATGTATTCGGAATCGATAGTAGTGTTTTGACATTCATAAGTGCCTTTTTGGGGCCTAAAAAATTGGAACTAATTTGAATACAGTATTTATGGTTTTGATCTAGTAATATATAACACATTTTCATTTTTTATTTTATGTTTAAAAAAGTACATAATTGTTTGAGTGTATTGTTATTAATATTGTTTTATAATAAATTTATGATATGGTATTTTTACAACTTTTTTGAAAACAGCAATATATTTTTCTATTAAACTGCTAGAGCAAATCCCTGTGTGCCAGAGGAAATCAGTGTAGCGGGACCACGCAAAAAATTATAGACAAGACCCAGCGATTTCTTGTACGTACGTCGACGTCACATGGAAATGTAAACAAGGCTGTTGAATTATAATTTTATGAAGGTGAAAGCAGACCCTCACATAAGCTGACATGACAATCCTAAAGCAACCACAACAGTCTCAAATAATTTTCTGACTGCGTCAGGGTTTTTAATTTTATTTTTGCAACATAATTTATCAATTAATTTGTATTTATTATTAATTTATAATTTGTATTAATTTACCAATATTTTTAAAAGCTATAAATAAGATTTATTATTTGTTCTAACTATTTTTCATTTCACTAACCATCTTTGGAACAGCCCACGTAGATTGCAGTATGTTTGTTTGAGTCAACGCAGGACCAACTGGATGGAGTGCCCTCGATAACGGAGACTCTGCAGCTGGAGTTGCTAGAGAGGGCCTTGGGAACCTTGTTCTCCGACCCTCCGGAAATCCAACGACCACCGATACCTCCTCTGGGGAACATTGCTGCAGAGGAGCCGGCTACACCCCTTCTTGTTACAGAATCGTAGATGGGGCTGGTGACGGAGTGCCTCCACAGTAAGCGGAGGGCACCAGACCCGGATAGTGTACCGAGCCAGCTCTTAACAGTGACACTAGGCCACATGGCGAGAGAGCTTTGGAAGCTGTTCGACCGTTGTATTACGGTCTGACCGTATCCGAAGTTCTGGAAGTAGGGGCGACTCTGCCTTTTGGAAAAGGAAGGTTGCCCTCCGGACTGCCCATCCGCTTACCGGCCCTTAGTATTGTTGGATGATACATGGTAGTTGCTCAAACGAATAATAGCTTCTCGTGTCATCCGACACCTGAGAGAGATAGGGCCAGAGCTATCGGATGCGTAGTTCAGCTTTCGAATCGGGCGCTCAACGATCGATGCTTTGATTGCCCTGAAGAGGTTCTCCGCGGTGGCAACAGATTGCAGGAGAGAGGTTGTTGGCGGTGTGGCTCGACATCGCCAACGCCTTCAACAGGTTGCCGCATGGATACGGGAGGCACTTCGTAACTACGTATTCACGAACAGCCTTGGTAGGATAGTCCGGTGTCAAGTTAAGTGCGGTGTTGCACAGAGGTCAGTCTTGGGACCGCTCCTGTGGAACTTGGTCTACGACTGGGTGCTTCAGGAGTGCGCATTCTGTGTTATGTGGATGACACCCTAATCGTAGCCCGGTCGGGGACCTGGACAAAAATGGCGCGCAGGGCCACCGAAGGCGTTGTCCTTTTGCTTGGGCGCTTTAGGATGTTGGGCCTTAGGCTAGCGGATGAGACAACCGAGACCCTGTTATTTCATGAACCTCAGTGTGGACCAACCCCTGGGCCAGCATCCCAGTAGACAATTACAGGGTCCGCGTTGGGGCCTAGAGAAAATATCTGGACCTCATCCTGGACGAGTGGTAACTACCGTCGACCGTACGCGGAAGTCGTGTGGAGCATGGCCATCTATGAGGCACCGAGGTGGGTAGGCGCTCTTAACGAATACATGAGCTTATGCTACTCAACGCGTAGCACGTTTTGGTGGTAAGGGTAGTTCGTGAATACCGCATGGTGTCCGCAGGGACGGCCTGCGTTCTCGGCGGTTCCCCGTCTTGATGAGGAAAGAAAGCAGGGAGCCTCCGGCTCCTCAAGACACAGGCCAACTAAGGCGAAGGTCGATAACGAAGTGTTGTGGTGATGAGGGGAGGACATGGTTGATGCATGCTATGGTTACTTATACTATAGACGCCATCCACCTGGTCCTCGTGAGGTGGTGTAAGAGGGAGAAAGGCGATTCGCTCGCCTTCTTCCTCTGCCCTAGCCGAACCAGGGGAGATGGAACTGGGGGCTGTCTTCCAATTGTATTGGTTCGGTGGAAGGGAAGACAATTAGAGTTGTACCAAACTGTCTCCTATTAGCGCCGAGGCCCGGCATTCAGCCGGGTAAGCTGCCAGAGCTACGCGGTATAATGTCTGCGAGGTCCCGTGTCGTCGCATTACGGCGGTGGATGGTGTACCATGAAGAGTACCTCGACGTTAAAAAAAATTGAAATAAAAATACACAAAAAGCAATGTTTTACGTTTCCCAGGCAAAATTACCATAGCCAAAGAGCGTAGTAATGCTACTAGCATTTTGGACAAAGTGCCTAGCGATTATATTAACAAAGGTAATATTTGCAAAAGTTTATAGTATTTGTTTTACGCGTCGCAGTGAAAATAATCGTCTGGTTAATTATTGAAATGTAATAGAACGTGTAAATTTATTATATAAATAAAAGTCATATAATAATAATTCTTATAATTACTCTTACTAGCTCGAGTTTCAATTTTCTTGTTAGTAACCAATATTGTACCTTTTAGTTGCTGTTAGTATGTATGGAATTAGAAAAGATTATATAGTCCAGTGTGAATCATGAATGAATGAAATCATGAATTCAAAATTCCATAATTGTTTACTTGTATCATTTGGGTCTATAACTAAACTATTTTACATAGCTGTTAACTATACACGCATAACACAATAAGCCAATTCCCTTTAAACAATAGCAGTTAAACCTATAGAACGATCAGGTATTTAGAAACTTACAACGTGATAAATGTTCGACCTTTGAAATACATGGCTTAACCATTTTCATATAGCTTCCAATAATTAGCAATATTTTGGTATAACAATGATAACAAATACCATAATTTAATTTAATTGATTGCTTTCAAAGCTTATTGTTAGGGTATTGTTTCTACAGCATGAATGCTGACTGTCACTCAGTACAAATTTCAAACTATTCATTGTTACAGCGTAATAATAATTATAACACAGAAATGAAATTATTACCACAAACGAACAGTTATATGTCTAAAAGATTTGTCCAAGCAATTTGTACATACATTTTACAGTATACACATGTAGGTATACAGTTTAAGATGGTCTTAAAATTTACAACCTGTTTAATTTTACATCCTGTTTTTTATTCTTGCAGAGCAAAAGGTTAACACTAAACTATGTACTTAAACCACTGTCCAAATACTAAATGTGTCTACCAAAGATTCATTGAGAGACACCATGGGCAAATGATGGCCGCAATAATAACTACTGCCTTCGAAATAACAGCGTGTTAACTACTTGTACTTTAGTTGAAGATTTATCTTCACTATGTTAGATTTCTTCTTAAGTCTGTAATAGAGGATATTTCGGGAATTTAAATAATGGTTCTGAAGCAACTACTCAGGAAAAATAATACAAAAGTGTTTTAAAAAGTTGTTATTCTAATGCAATAGGGAATGGAAAAGGATGCTTGATATGGATATGTCATGGATTGATCATGTGGCAGTAAGCAAGTCATGTAGCTCATAGATAGGATGGCTAATGGAACGAAAGAGTTCTCTAGTGGAGACCTCGTATCGAAATTGGGAAGTTACAATATGGGCAGTCCTACCACAAGACAGACAGACGGACAGACGACCTGGTGAAGATTAAAGGAAGCCGCTGGAGGCCAACAGCGTAAAACCGGTCGTTGTGGCGATCTTTGGAAGAGTCCCAAGTACAGTACTTTTCACCTGAAATGATTATGATGATACTAAAGCATATCATTAGATGTTTTTTGGACTAGGCTGCTTAATAGTTTCGAATAAAAAAAATTTGTTCATTGAGTTGTTGGTTGAATTGAGGAGTTTGGTTAAAAAGATCCTTAAATAACTTCAATTTTCACAATGCCGTTGCAATTTTTTGGTCAAAAATAAATAATACTGTTGCATGAAATATTAACACGCCTTACTTTAAGTTCAAACAGTTTTCAAATTCCCCAAGCGATCCTCTACAAAACGTTTTCTTTGTTGAAAATATCGTACAAAGAGAAGTCTTTTAAATATAAAAGCGACAAAAATCACAATTTGTTTGAAAAAAAATCTCAAAAGGAACAATACAAAAATTACTTTGTTATGAGGCAGTAGTTGGTAGCACTTTTCCTGCTTAATTTATGAATAAATTTACTGTGATTCACATTCAGAAGTATCAGACCGAATGAAAATGTCTACTGTACACTAATTTATTGCCAAATTATTCGTGTTTTTAAAAAAAAATAATGATGTCGGGTGGGAACTTTATTTTTACGCAGCGGTTTTCCTATTAACTTTAATTTCAATGCTGCGAAAGAAATACGATGAATAAAATTTTAAAATGTTTAAAACGAAAAGGTACCTAACACCTCTCAAGATATTTAGGTATATCTCAAATTCGCCATAAGCATAATCAATCTGAAACTTCTAAGGTAAAGTCAAACAACGGGATCAAGATTCAGAAATTACAATTGATCTCCTCATAAAACTTTGGTAAGCAAACGAGTTCAAGTTACTTGACTATCAAATAATAGCTACACAACCTTAATACAGTATTTAGTATTCTACGAATATACTTACTTTTATTGAGCAGAAACTGGTTGTTGATGACCACATCAACTTTGGGCAGATACAGGCTCGAGGTTTGTCGAAGCACGACGTACGTACGATTACTGCTTTCAGTATTTAGAGTATCGCAAGCCAGCATAAGGTCTGCAACTAACAACTTATATCCACTCCCCGTTCTTTTGGAACGTCCAACCTCCCGTCGGTAGTCTGGGTGAAGGTTATGGCACGATTTAAAGTATAGACCCAAACACTTCTGCTTTGTTTTGCTGTAAGAGGTTCTAACACTCGCGAGCTTAATGAATTTGAAAAATGTCCGTTTGACATAAGATTTATTTGAATACTAAACCTTACATTAGAGAAAATTAAGTTCTTTTTAACTGACTTCAACAAAAGACGGGAAACGCTACTCAATACGAATGTATATTTTTTTATGGATGTTCAGCCACAACATCTTTGTTCATGAACCGATTTGGATGATTCTTTTTTTGTTGGATAGGGTGGTCCTATTTTAATTTCATTGGCATTGGACCTTCAACTTCGAATTTACCCAAGGGAATTCTTCAAAATCATTGAAGTTGGTTTTCTTTTCTGTTAAAAATTAGCTTGTTCCATTTCTTGTTAATTTTTATTTTTTTAATTATTATTATCTTTATACAATTAATAAAATTAAAGTTTCTGTTTGTAATTTCTAAATAACAGTTTTTTAATAAATGCATATGAATGTATGTACGGTATTTATAGCAAAACATCAATTTTTTAAACTTTTATCGGTCTGTTTGTTCTGAGTAATTTCCGAAACGGTTGAACCGGTTTTGACGGCATTTTCACTGGTAATATAATTGATGTTATAAGGAATAACTTAGGCTACTACTATTTTAGAAAAATAATTAGGGATCCCTATTTTAAAAAAAATCACGGTGAATAAATTCAGGCGCTTAAATGGCTTACGCTGAAGAAACCATAGGAGCTATATAGCAAATTAATATACTTACTATCAACAAAACTAGCTGTACCCACAAATTGGTTCGCGTGGACTACACAACGCCGTCCATGAAGCATACACGCGAATCGAGCTACTCCAGCTCCCGGTTATATCCTTATTGTTGGTGATCCTTAGAAGATAGATATAATTAGGCTCTCGCTGCCTTTTTTGTAGGTTTTAATATCTTTTATTTTACATATAAGTATATATTGTATTTTATATTATACAAAAAACGAAAAATTCAGTTGTAGGGTCTGCAACCAAGCCTGGTGAAGCTATCAAAGCCTCTAATGGCTCTAGGGCCCTTAGGGTTAACAGTATAGCCAGTTAGAAGAAAAAAAAGTAGTGTCTGCATAAGGACGGTGATTATTGATATAATTTAACTACTTGTCTCTTGGTGAATGCTCTTAAACTATAATTACCATCATATGATATGTAACCATCATCACGAGTTACTTTTAAAAAGAGAACTCAATGACCCTTAATACATTGCTTCGTTTGAGATAAACAAAAGCTTTACCAACATTAAATAATGCAATAATGCGTTAACGAGACCGCTACTAGAATAAAGTTTCGTATAAAATCGAAATAAAAGATGAAATAACGCTATTACCTGAACTCCGTATAAGACTCGCACGTAAATGGCCGTTTTCTTGGTGACAAATCAGTGGCTATTCCTGTGGTATTGAGGTCAGCGTTTTGTATCTTAAATTGTCCTGTTCATTGCGAATGGAATAAGTAAAAAATTGTACACTTCTGTGTATAATATTAAGAGTAACGGTCAGTCAAGTGAAATTTTTATTTTATTTATTTACTAGCTGCATCCCACGGTTTCATCCGTATTGAGTTTATTCAAACACCGCGCGCGCCGCTGCGAACGCTCTTCCCATACTTGGCTACAGCTTTCCGGATTGCTTGACGTTCATGGTTACTGCTTCGCTCCTTAGAGTTGTAACGTGAAGTTATATAACCTATATATAACCTTCCTCAATAAATAGACTATAAAATGCAAAAAGATTTTTTAAAATATGAGTAATAGTAATATTAAGAAAACTTACCACCATGCTGTAGGTTCATCTCGATGTTTTCTTTAACCGAAGTCTCAGACGCATGAAGCATCCTGACAAAAACATGAATTTGAGGAATGAAAGAGAAAAACAGGTTGATTGATTGATAATACTAATATAAATATTGATATATACTAATAACAAAATTTAATAATAATAATAAAACAACTTTTTTAAAACCGCTTTTATCCAATATTTCAATAATTTTAAAAGCTTGTAACGCACATGATATTTAGTTTAAATTCCCCTTTTTCCATTTTTATTTGCGCTACAAGCTTATAAAAACATTGAAATATTGAATGAAACCTTGGTTATGAATAGATTATTTTATTATTTTCTGTCGTATTTTTTTCAGCAAACCCTTTCATTTGATTCCCATATCATCTTGGTGCATAAAAGATAACTGGTCCGCCATCTTTGGGACTCCGCTATATTGGATTTAGAAAGACGTCACTTAGCTAACCATGCATTGTCATCCAAACTAAACGTGTGTCCAAAATTTCAGCTCAATATATTGGATATTATAACTGTTTTAAAATTCAGTTGCAAGATTTGACTCATCATACTAACAAAGCAAGTTAAATAAAAGCTTGCAAAAAAAATGATCACGTTAGATTTTCGCAAAACAATTTCTATCAATTTTTATTTTAACTATGTAGGTACAAAGATGTTATTAATATATTTAAATACACTTTTTACAGTATCTAGCTAATAATGCGATCTAGTGATAATAAATGACAGTAACTGCCAATTTAAATGAAAAGGACTTTATGATAAAAGTAATTTAGTTGAACAGGTATGAAGTGTAAAACCGCGCCACAGGTCGTTAAGGACTTTAGTCGGACTAATAAAAGAATTTTCTTTGGAATAATTTAAACATTTTGAGTTATTAGTTTTGAAATATTTTGTATAATATGTCTTTTCAAACTCAAATATTCTATATGGTTAACGAGTACAGTTGCCGGAACAAACCTATAGGTGGTTGGTGACAGATTTTCAACCTGACGGTGAACCGGACGGACATTAGAAAATGGCTTACCGCCGTGCAATGGATTCATCCCGTTGTTTTCTTTCACTGAAAGCTCAGGTTAGTTGTATGGATTCGAACTTAAGTCGATAGACGCAGTGCCGCGGTGCCCGTACATGCTACCACTGTGCCATCATTGCTTTATCTATTCAGCTTGTCTAATTTCATCATAAGAGAGAGACAAACATCTTAGCATTCCATGGATTCACCGTGCGGGTGCCGAGCCCATCGTGTGGCAGACAGAGGGAACACGAGCAGCCCCGGGACTTGCGACCCAGGTGTAGGTTTTAAGGGGTCTTATGATGCACATCAGCGCTCACCTTGACTGCCCGCGATATCCTCCCTGCCAATCCAGATTAGGTAAGAGCATGTTAATGCTGCTTTAGATACCCGTTATAAAATAGAACTTACTACAGTTCTCGACAGGCCGAGGTGTTTTAGCAAGTTATATAGGGATTTCGCTGGAATACCTCTCTCTCTCACTTCCACCGCATAGCCGTTTTTGATTAGCTTATTACACAGATTGTTATATTTATTTATTTTTATTGCATGGTCTTTAGGTACCTATATTAGTTGCCCACGATACAGTAAGCTCTACAAGTACTGTACACTTGATTTCTCGAGAATAAGAAATATGTCCGGTCTGGATGACGAAATACCCACATCCACTGGGATTTTATAATGTTTTTCATATGTGCCCACTAAAATAGTCCAATCAGACACAATGAGTAGTTTGTATTTTTGTTTTTAAACCGCTAAATAATAATTACTATGAATATTGCTAATGGATCACGCTGTACGCACCCAGTATGTATCCTAGATATACATTTTACCCAGCAGAACCTTTACACCTACTCTATGATTAAAGTAACATCTGAAAAGATTCTCAAGAGTTTATACAACCTGCTCTCAGTAATGGAGGAGTGTCGCGTAACACTACGAACGACAGTCTTTCACACCTTTTCAAGATACCCATGCTTTAGAAGTACCTACTTATATCATCGAGGGTTAATGTACGTCTTGGTAAAGGTTAACAGTTTATTTTGTAATTTAAAACACTGTTGTTATTATAGAATGCAAACAATCTAAAAGCTGTTCTTAGTTAAACAGATTTTTAAAAGATGGCGCTTCAAACATGTTACTTGAGTATATTTTTATTAGAAATGTCATCCACATAATAATATGATAAAGTTTTTAAATCATTTTCATTAAACATTAATTTTAAATTATTTCGTAAATAGTGTAGAACATAAGCTTTAAACGATATTTGAATCATAAATATCGATTAAAAAGTAAGAGAGATAAATATGACGTTGCCACAAACAAACTTGGTAAATGATATATTATTATAGGGATCAATACTTGGTTCATCCATAATGAATTATTTACAAGATTAACAAGCCCAGTTCAATATAATCCATATATTCTGACTTAATTTTTTTAATTCTAACTTTGTAAAGGTGGTTGTCCTTTACTAAATCTTCGTCAAGCCTGCTTACAAATTCCCTGACAAAAACCAATTGTACCTAGATCATATCGATAATATGCCTTAATGAGTAGAGGTGGTCGATTATGAATAATGACTGAATTGAGATATGTACCTATAAATAACATAGAGTGGTAAACTAAAAAAAAGTAAACAAAGTTCTTTAGAAGAGCGTATATAACAATTAGCTAAAAAAAAGCTCGTTCGGTCGTAACAATAGTTATAATCGCGATAACGTTTAATCGCCCACTACTATTAATGAGTTAATTTATATTTTTATCTTGTCTGTGGTAGTCACGATCACACAAGGAACATATACTCGCCTTGCGGCGAGCGATCACACCACTGGCTATTCGTTTATTGTTCCGCAGTAATCACCAGTGGCGTAGCTAGCATAGGTGGCACCCGGGGCGGATTTTATAGGTGTCACCCCAAAACTCAATCGAAACTGTTAAAATAAAAAAAGTTATAATCATTTACGTTTTATTAAAATACGAGTACCTATTACAAATATTTAAATATTATGTGAAACAAATTACTTTGTTAAAAATTAAAATTTCTTCCTTCTAGCTTTGACACTAGCAAACTCCGAAATCACGTCTTCAAAATTTATATTTTGTGTTGCTTCATGTTCTATCGTTAAAATACCAAGATTGTTTAATCTGGTTTCAGAAATTGTAGACCGCAAGTAATTTTTAATTAATTTTAATTTTCTAAAACTTCTCTCACATGAAGCAACTGATGCACATATTGTTATAAATAACTTTAGTGCGACCGTTAGATTCGGAAGAGATTCTGTAAAATCCCATTTCACAATAAATTTCAAAAAGTCCAGTGTCACCCAATTAGAGAGAGTAATATTAGCCGCTTTTAAATGTCTTATCAATCTTGGTATTTCTTAAAGGGGTTCTGTTTCTAATACTTCATCGTAAAGGTTAGTAAATTTTGATATAGCAAATTTTAACTGTTCAGTGTTTGCCGAAAGCAAGGTCTTTGACTGCACAACCTCAAACAATGAAGCTACGTCTTTAATGGACTTTACTCTTGTTTCGAGTTCAATATTGAATCTGTCAAGACATTCTAACATGTCCTTTTGAAGTTCCGCTCTAAGTGTAAGTCCAGCATCGGTGGACGATGCTAACTCACCGGGCATGTGTTTCTTGCGACGAATTCGTCGTTCCATCGAAATGTTGTGTTTTTCCGATTTTTGTACAGCAAAATCTATTGCCTCTTCTGCTAGATGCAACCGTTTCTCTCCAATGAATAGACGAAGTGATTCTAGTTTTATGATTAATTCATCAACACATAAACCTTTACTTTGTAATGCAATCTGAGCATTGTTCACTTCCCTTAGCACATCATTCCATAAGAAAAGAAAACAAAGAAATGAGAAATTGCACACAGCAGGCATAAGATTTTGTGCAGCACATCTAGTTTCTAAATTTACGTCTTGGTCACATAGTTCCTCAATTGCAGATATTATCCCATCAAAATTTTCAGCCAATATTTTACTGCACCATAATGAGCACTCCAGCGCGTTGTCGAAAGTCTTTTAACAGATGCTTTGCTGCGATTGAGGAGCACTTCCCAACGGCTTGTGGAAGTTGAAAAAACGTGAAATATTGTTTCCACTGCTCCGAAAAATGTAACACAAGTCACATTTTGTGCGAACGAATATTGTCCGCATAAATTCATTGAATGATCTTTACAACCAATAAAAATTGCTTTATTGTTTTTTTCTTTTACAATAGCTTGCACTCCTCCATGTATACCACTCATAACTGCAGCATTATCATAACCTTGAGAACGACACATCATAATATCTAAGCCATCGTTTTCAAGCTTCTTTAGTATTTCAGCGCTTAAATCAGCTGCTTTTTTCCATGTAAAGGAAGGAATCCTAAGAATACTTCTTTGACTTCTACTTTTCTATTATTAATTTTTACATAACGAATCACTTCAGACATTTGATCGACATGTGAAACGTCAGGTGTGCTATCAAACATGATTCCGAAATATTTGGCCGATTTAATTTCGTTGACAAGCTGACATTTGACATGATTAGCTAAAACATTTATGAACTCATTTTGTATTTCTGGCGATAAATATGTTACTTTAGGTGATTTTTCCTGCTTCAAATATAGTATATGTTCTTTGAGTACTGCATCATATTTTTGACAGCAATTTAACTAGTTCTAAAAAATTACCTTTATTAGACGACCCTTGGATTTCATCATGTCCACGAAATGCTAGGTTTTGTTTAGCCAAAAACAATGTTATATCTAATAATCTAGATACAAGATTTTTCCCACTTCTGATTTTCCGTACTCATTAATTGCAAGGTTGCATCATCTATTGTGGCGTGAGATTTTAATCTCATTTCCAAAGTTTTCCACTTTTCGAAATTTGCTAAATGTTCACATGAAGTTTCATGATCCAATACTTTAGGATTTAGTTTCCACCACTTCTGAAATCCAGTTGTAAATGTTGTTTGTATGGTACTGACAGCAAAAACAGTACAGGTTATTTGATATAGGAGAAAATACCATCCATGATCGTAGAATTTTTTCACCACTAGGTCATCATCATCTGTTTATAAAACCATTCCTGTGAAAGATGACGAGAATCACCTTTAATCTTTGAACCATGACGAGATACAGTAGGAAACGGTCCTTCTTTGTTCTGGAAATGTTCACTGCCCTTTTTTATTATGTCAATGCCAACATTATCACGTACCGATAAACTTCAATGTGAAACATCTCTCAAGTGTTGAACTGATTCTTCGAAGCTAATGCTATCTCCGAAAGTAGCATTAACGGTGTCATTTTCATTATTTATTTTGATTCTGTCAAGGTCCTGGGTCGCCTTCATTGATTCTGTATTGTCGATGTTGCCATCTGAATGTGAGTCTCCAAGATGTGAATCATAACTTTCGTCAGCAGGAGACTCGGGTACTTTACTTGAACTTTGGCCGCTATCTGCTTTTGTGACATATTTGAAAAGAGAACCGGACATGCTCTGAATTTCATCCATTTTAGCCTTTTTGGCTATTCTCTGTTGAAACCCGCTTTCTCTTTTCTTTTTACCTTATGTGCTCCTGCGGTGAGTAGGATTTCCAGAGCTCCTTGGGGTCGGGGGTTAAAGGTCAGCAACGCCCTAGTGATACCTATGGTATTACAAACGTCCATGGGCTACGATTGCTTATTACCATCAGGCGGACCGAATGAGTGTTTGCTAAATTGGTAGTATAAAAAAAAAATTCTTATAATATCAGATTAAAACGTTTAACACCGTAAAGACTACATTATCAATAATTACTACCGAACTATGAATCCATTTTTTTTATATAACTGAGGTGGCGTACAATAATGCTTACGGCACGTCTTATTCTAAGCGGTTACCACAGTCTACACATAGATAAATCACGCCCAACGGGATAGGCAGAGACCACGTCCTTCCACTTGCTACTATCCTGGCATACATCTTTCCCTTCCTTAACATTCATCAATCTTTTCATGCATGCTCGTCGGTTGAGAATACTCTGGACTTGACTCATAAAAATTTTCTCGCTGTTCACAAAGGTGTGCAATACCTGGCTCACCATTTTACCAGCATTTACTCTCCTTTCAATATCACTCTCATATTTTCCATTTCTAGTCAGCAAACTCATTCATTTCAATCAATATTATATGGATGTTTGTAACACCAGAGGTATCACTAGCACGTTTCCGACTTCGAACCCTCCTTCCCCATGGAGCCCTGTAAACCCTACCCCCCCCCCCCCCCCACAGAAACAATACAAAGATATTTGGCTGATCTCTTCTGTAGAGTGGAGGTATTTTACCAGTCAGGTGGCTCCAACTAGTGAGAAATTCCCAAAGAGACTACCATACCTGACTCTGTTAATTTGTTAATCATTTAGAACCCGTAATGTGACTGATCTCGTTATTTTTATTTCACGCTCATTTTTGCACACTAATAATGTTACATACTTCGATTGATTTAATGTATAATATCATAATATTTTTTCCTTTTACTTTTTCCATATAAAACGTTAGTTTCATATGTAAGGACTTAATAATTATATTTTCACAGGTGTATTAAAGTGCATAGATATGCACTTTCGCTTTTTTTACAGGTAGTTCACTGATTCCATTGCTGAAAAAATTGTGGGAGTGAACATCAATAAAATCTTTGAAGGCGGTTTGGACAGCCTCATTGGAATTGAAATTTTTTCCTTGCAGAAAATTGTCCAAATTACGAAAAAAGTGGAGAGACATTCCAACCGCAGCTCCTCTAATTTAGTGATCGTTTGTCGTGATGTACAGGATTTAACGGTGTCTTGAAGCGGCAGTGGGCTATCGAGATTGACTAGTCTCGATTGTTTAATGGCTAGCTATTCCATCGTGGCTTGCAATTGTTGAGAATACAGATCTTAGGAAGCTGTAGTGTATGACACCAGCACTGGGCTACTAAACACTCATCAGTACCTTTTTCTGAGTCAACTTTCGCTTGGGATAGGATTAGGCCTGTTCTCTTGGGGTCAACTACTATGATAAGTGTTTCCGAATGTTGTAATGGTGCATTTATCGTCACAAGTAACAATATGATTCAAAATTCCCTCGTTATTGGGACGGTTCAGTAATGTAACGCGGTATTTAATGCGTGTTTGTTGGTGTACTTCAGCCAATTCATGCGGTAACCATTTCCCTAGCTTTTTCACTTTTCCAATTTGTTTCAAGTGAATTAAAATTGTTTTATCACTCACGCCGAAGTCTGCCGCTATTTCTGGCGTGGTTTGCGATAGATCCGCTTTCACGATCACTTGTAATTCTTCATTATCAACAAGGGTCTCCGGCCGTCCATGTGGTTTGTTTCTTAGGTCAAAATTTCCAGAATAAAAACGTTGGAACCATAAACGTACCGTGCTTTATTTTATAGTAGCTACCCCATACATATCATTAATCCTTCGAGGTGTTTCTGCAGCGCTGATGCCACGGTGGAACTCATATTCGTAAATAACGCGATATTTTAGTTTTCCATTTTGTAAAAAGAACGATGTCAAAGAAAAATCAAATGGTGCGAAAACAAACGAATCACTAAATTCGAAACACAAATAACAAGCCTAATTTGGAATCAATTTGAGTTCAAAGTGGCCAGTTCAACAAAATGCTAATTTCATTATATGTAAGGACCTAATATAACGACAATTCTTTCTGGAGTAAATTTATTGATGTAAACACATGTACCATTTTTGCCTTGCATTTAGCCTTGTGTTAGATTTTGTGTAACAAAAACTGGGTCACGATGTACTAACCTTTTTATATGAAGTAGCACAGTTACTCAAGCTGAAGTTTTATCATTACAAAAGCATTTCGGTCCATTAGTCAAAGCAATCCGCATTGTAACGAAGCTTTTGATGTCTGCCGTACCCCGATCTGATATATTGTTATAGTGCCCGCAGTAGAGAACTTTTATATAGATACTTGCCATTCCAGTATCTAATAGTGATTTTATACAACACTAAAAAGTGATAGGTACAGTATTAGAATAATAAAACATTTTACAAAATAGAATAATCAAATTTAAATATTTGTAATTTTGTTTCAAACCATAAAATGTAATAAAAAATAATTAATATTAATAATTTCTTGCTTAATGTATTAAAAGG
The DNA here is from genome assembly GCA_033032175.1 of Saturnia japonica. Taxonomy (NCBI): domain Eukaryota; kingdom Metazoa; phylum Arthropoda; class Insecta; order Lepidoptera; family Saturniidae; genus Saturnia; species Saturnia japonica. The sequence goes on from CM065317.1 coordinate 6,805,926, forward strand.
TAGTGAAATATTTAATTATTTCGATAAAAATTAAGCTTTTTGTAATAGAATGTGTTTGACAATTTCTAGAGAAATTAACTTGCTATAATTAAATTCATTTGATGCTAAACTGAAAGAGCTACCTACTATTATGAAAGTAATAATGAACATAATTGACCTAAATGAAACTTTGGAAACATAAAAGATTAACAGTCTAAAGAAACCATAGCGAATTTTACAATTAATTTGGAAAAAATTATTTTATAAAACAACTAGTGACCCGCTCCGGCTTCGCACAGGTGTAATTTACTAATGTTGTGTTATTTATGTTTATAAAATCATGGTTAACTGATGTCGAGTTTCACGAAAAGTAGGCTTAGCTCGCGGCGAGTTATTCATAGGTAGGCCGCGGTGCGATTGCGGCAATAGCGCCAAGCGGATTGTCAGACAACCGTTTCGCTTCGAGTGATTGTTTTGGTTGCACGTAATTTTTGATCTGTGTATTCTGTGATATCTTCTACGGTGTTCATTTTCATGGTATTATGTACAGGGAAATTTTTATCTACATAATTTTAAATATTTATGTGGATGAGGAATAACACCAAACTGAAGAAAATAACTTTGATAATAACCTAATATTTTAAAATAAACACGGTTACTGTGAGTCATCCTTAGGAGATCGCGAACTTTTCTCTGGGCTTTTTGAAGAACAAATAGTATATTACGCACCGAGGGAGAAAAGTAGGACACTCACGTCCGCGCGTATGGGGATCGCGTAATCGCGAGTGGGGATGTCCTACTTTTCTCCCTAGGTGAGTTTACAATTTTTTTTCTCCTCCGGGATGAAAAGTTTATATATTTTATATATAAACACGCAGTTGCTAGGTTACCGGGAGATAAAGTAAAGTACGCGCATGCGCACATTTGCCATCTCACCGGGAGAGAATCGGGTACTTTTCTCCCGCGTGACAGGGACTAAAAGTGAACTTTTCATCCCGGAGGAGAAAAAATATTTATTGCAATATTTTGATGTACCTTTTCCGAAATTCTTTTTTTTTTACGAATTCATTACAAAACATTGAATTGTTTCTACTATACAAAAACATAATTAGAATATATTGAATATGCTATGACCTTCCGTAAAAAAATCTTTAAATGTCCTGCAGTGAAACCCCATAAAAATCCGTTGCGTGGTTAGAATGATTACAGACGTTTTTTTTTCTGAACTGACTGTACTGTTAGTCTTAAGGACCCTGGGAGCTATGAGGGCGTTGATAGCTTCATCGGGTTTGGGGGCAAGCGCAGATGGCACTCAGACGATTAAAAAGGAACTAGCGCAAGGGTGCCAAAGTGGCCGAACCTCGACGTAGGCTGTTGCCGTATAAAAAAAAACGTGATTTGGCTAATTCCCTATCCTAACTAACTAGTTAACCTAGTCTAACTAACTATACATATATACATGTTCTTCCTTCTAAGAGAAAGAACGTGTACATCCGCATATTCGTACAACCAATTTACAATAGGCAGCGCCCAAGTTGTTACATTTGGAAGAAAACGGGACCAGAGTCGCGGGAAAAAGTTAGTATTTAAATAAAAGAAGGGAAATTAAATTATTAGATTAATCGTTAAAATATAGAAGCCAAGTTTACAATACATTTCCAAATCATACTTAAGGATATTATTTTAAAATTATTATTTATTCACCTACCCTAATTTTTTTCCTGAAAACTTTTATAAAACAGCCAAAGGAATTATGTACATATCGTAAATGTATTATATATTAAAACTATGGTATGTATCTATGGTATATATATGTATATATATATTAATCGAATCGTGAGTTCATAAAAAATCAATCCAAATTAGCGGGGTACTTTTCAAAACTTTCTCTCCTTAAAAATCTCATTCGGACTATTACTACAATTTCAAAAAGTATTACCCGAATAGGATTAACTGTTCTCAGGTCACCAACAACGAACAGCATTTCATTTTTATTTATACAGATTACGCAAGGAATCGAACGGTGTCGTAAAAATAAATCTGAAAAATACATTGTCTATATGTCTAGTTCGCTAATCTAAAGATCATTGAATGGACCACAGCTGATTTATGGAATGGACCTTAACCTTTATCACAAGTGAGAAAGCTCACAATAAAATCTTTTTGATAATGGTAACAGGGATATGAAACCACATCAATTTCACTATAAAAAAAACTCGAGAGTATTAAGAGACTTCAACTAAACTTGGGTATTTCGAATTTAGGGTTCCCAAATACAGCAAATACACTTTCAACATATTAGGTACTATTTCTATATCAGGTTGCTACTAGTTTATTTGAAACTAGTTGTGCCTGCGGCTTCGCTCACGTGTATACTGAATACCCGCGCGATTCTTCCTCTCCCTCCTATTTTAAAGACAAAAATGCTTACTGTGAGTGTTTCTTAGAAGATAGATATATGCTTTCATAGACTTTTTTATAGATATTTTTAATTTATACAATTATTTAGTACATTTATCCGCTTTAGCTCTTATGGTTTACTCGGCGTAAGCCATTTAAGCACCCGATTGAATCACCATGACCAGTTTTTTTATATTTGTGCGGAAAACTAATTATTTTTCCAAAATAAAAGTAGCCTAACTTTATCTCTATAAATTCAGCTATCTACCAGTGAAAGTTCTGTTCAAATTGTTTCAGAGATTACCCGGAACAAACAGACTGCCAGAGAAACAAAATGGTTTTATCTTATAGGTCTCGTATATACTTTCATATGCATTTAGTAAAAAGCTGTTATTTTGACATTACAAACAGACACTTCATTTTATTAATTGCATAGATATCAACAAGGAGAATCAAAAATTAACTAACAAAAATTAAATGTCCCAAACACGGTAAAAACAAGTTAAGAAAACAAAAGAGAAATTACATTAAATAAATCAGTCCAGAATACACAAATATAAATATTCGTGTGGGCGGATTTTGTTTGTAAAGAGAAGCCACTTTTATAACATTTAAAAATCCATTCAAAAGCGCCGATAATATCTCTCCGTAACAACGCTACGGAACCTGGAACAAAATAGTTATCTAGTCCTAAAGATGATTCAGTTTCCCTTCACGTAAAGGTCGCAAGATGAAATTTCCATTTAATAAATGTGGGTGTTTATTCGTAGTAAATATTATATAAGGGCCTACCGCATTGGACGTCCAATATTTTTTTTTGTTTCGCCTTTCTTTTTATATGTTGATATGTCTATTGTTCATACATAAATCAATATATTGTGCAAACAGTGTACCTAATTTATATGAACAAACCTGCCGACAGAAAATTGGAAATCAATAAAGCATACTTCTATATTGGTTCTAAAATTCGGTTTAGTTTGGAGCTAAAATTACTCCCATTAAACTGACCGTGAAACCACGCGGAATAAAACTGGGTCAAATAATATTATTTTTAATACAAACGTTTTCAACCCCTTTATACCCTTGGGGATTGAATTTTGAAAAACACCGTGTGTGATAGGTCTCTCATTAATATGTCAAATACCAAGTTTAAAATAAATCCGAGTCGAATAATATTATATCCCATACAAATATTAGAACCCTTCTTTGGTACTTTTACGGATTGAATTTCGAGAAATCTCTTATTAAGCGATTCTTAGAATATAAAACCAACACCCCACCAAAATTTCACATATCTATCGTTTGTAGTTTGGGTTAGGTAATGAAAGTACGTTAGGACAAAGTCTTATATATACAGTTATGGCTATAAGATATCAAATTATCAAACTATTAATCTCAGATTGCTTTAGATAATATTCATAAGGATAATTTGACTCGTGACTCATTCATAGTGTTCTTTGTCTAATGTTTCGGTAACAAAAAAAAACTTTAACACTTTATCTTCATACTCGTAAATATTTCAATTATTATACAAATTTGGTTTCTTAATCGTTCATGATTTCCGCCTGATCATAGAATTACAGACTTTCAAGTCTCAAATTTCCACACAAATTTTGATCCTCCTTTTGGCCACTATTAGGGGTCGGATTTTGAAATCGTATTTTAATCAAGCTCATATAAACTATCTAATCCTAAAATTAGTATTAATTACAGAAAAAACTTCCGAAGGTTATTTGTAAAAATTATATACTCATTTGGTTTTAATTTATTTTATATGCATACTGTTATTATATTACTTTTTTCTTTATGTTAAAGAAAGATTTACATTTTAAAGAAAATTATACTACATTTTCTATTATTCTTACAATACCCCAGACAGACAGTCTGAGGTCTAATTAAACAAAGAATTCTAATATAAGTAGAAAAACAACTACAATCAAATTTACATTTTGTATTTCATACGAAATCTCTGTAAGGGATACAAGCCACTACAGCAAAGCACGTCCAACTTTATTTATAATTATCTCGGTAAATCAGCGGCTAGAGTAATTCCCACGAGGCCGTTTAGTGGTTACTTTCCTTAACCTTAGTATGCTCGTCAGATAAGATGCTTCAAACTCGTTTTATGGTCTCCTGATAATTTATTATTTGAGGAAAGTTACGGATAAAACATTAAGAATGAAAGACTTACAAAACTAACAACAAACAACTCAATAACTACTATGTTAATAATTGATATCTATTCTCTTACATGTTCTCTTATCAAAATAACAAACCATTGAGAGACCAATTGAACATTCGTAATTATCATGCCAGTTTCCAAATATCACGGCGAAAATCAAATGTAACTAGACTAAATATACTAGTACATACCAAGCCATGACAGGATGACAACTGCAATGGGTTTTTTATCATAGGTATTATTATTATTTTGTAAACAAAATGAGGGATATGCGGTTTTATACAGCCGTATATCATATACCAATAAGGTCTATTGTAATCGCTCCACACTATTAAACTCACTGCCTAGTCCTATAGCCTTAATGCAATGAAGGACTTTTTTGGCAGAGAGCGATAGAAGCTCTCTAGGCAGCAGCACGCGTTTGCCTAGAATCTGGGTGCTTTTAGGTTTTAGTGGACAAAATCCGGTGAAGCTATAAAAATCTTCTGAGACTTTAGGGCCCTTATGGCTTATAGTCAGTTCTAAAAAAAGTTTTAGTGAATGATACTCACACAAATTATGCTTCTTTGGTGTTTCGTCCGCACTATCGCAGAATTTGCAATCTCTTGTGCCCTGGACACCGATATTATGTATATGTTTGTTCATCATAGCTATAGATGGCACGAATGCCCTACCAGACTGTAAGATACAAATCTGACTCCACTCAGACACAAAGCCATAAGCTACGAGAAAACAAAGAAAGAAAACCATTAAATTACCTTTTAATTAAACATTTCGTGTTAAATCAAATATAGGAATGATTGATATTATTGATGCTATAAATAATGTTATAAATCATATTGCCACAGAAACATAATAACGTTTGAAGCAAAATACAACAAGAAACACAAGTTTTCCTTTAAAAAATGTCGTCGTACTCTAAACATAGCACTAAAAAAATACATCGTATTCTAACATCGATGTTTATCTGACATCAATGTTTACTTAACAATATTGATATCGATATCGATGTTTTTATAATATCAATATATGAATGTTTATTCAAATGTTATGTAACGTCTAGATATGTTCTACTAAGCGTAATGTTAACTTTCGCTGATCTGCGTTGAGAAGGGTTTGTGTTATTGTATAGAAAATGTAGACACGCGTTTTCAAAATAATCATAATTCATGCCTGATCGCATATCAAAACCAATAAATAGTAAAGGTTCTAAACTAATAGCAAATATAGTATGTAGATAAGTAAACTTCTTCAAAGCCAAAACCGAAAAATTATTCTTTTCAGGGAACTAAATACTAGAATATTACTCTCCTTCTGAAGAAGGCGGTTAAAAAGATAAGAAATAAAATATATTTTTATTTTCATTACAACATTCATTTTAGATATACTTTTCCTGATGTATCTTATTATATTAAGTGAGCAATTCTTGTATATATATATGCAATTTGTTTCTCGGAAACGGCTTCAACGATTTCGATGAAACTTTGCATTTTTACATAATGTTTTACATTCGAAGTTTACCTAGATAGGTGTTTTTCTTTAATTTGCTTTATAAGACACCGAGCACAGCTCGGCGCCCAAATACTGTATTTATAAAATGCTGCAGAGAAAAGGTAGGTTTTACAGGTATGAATCAAAAACTGGCGAATAACTTTTTTAGTAATTCATAGTACATTTTCAAAGTTAACATCCACTAATCTCTAGAAGGGGTGGGGTATAGGCAAAGATCTCTATCCATCAGTTAAGTAAATTTTCGTTGACTTTTCCATTTCCATTTCAATGATTATAAAAATGAGACCGTAACAATGAACTGAAATTGCTTTCTCATCATAACAGGTTCCTGAAGAGGGCAGCGATGTGAAATAAATTTATTTTTACACAGTAATAACAATGCCTCATCGTTACAGATAAATGGTATTGCGTGAAAAGGCACCGCTACGTTTTAGAAGAAAAAATATTATTCCTGAAACCCGAAGTGCGGGCAGCTGCCGGTCAATGGACCTTCAATCCCCATGAGGCCTGTTTACACCGACCGTCAAGGTCCATTAGGATTTATAAAAATAAAAATATTTATTTAGTTATCTTTAATTATTTTTATATTCACTTTAAAATATATTTTGCAGGGGAATTCCAGCCACATATTTCTAGATAGATTTAAAATTTATTTTTAAATGCTAAAAGGAAGGGGAGCAAATGTTAAGATTTTGTCCCGGTTCCGAAAAATCGTAGAACCGGGGCTGTGAATCGTAGGTACAGTCGTACTGTACCGACCATCAAACGCAGATTTCACTGTGGATTCATGTGAACCTATTAAAATAATTATAATAACTACCTTTTATTCAGATTTCTTTGTTTGTAAATTTTATACTTTTTGTATAATTGTTTCTAAAATTATGAAAATCTGTAATTCAGAGTTCCTTTTAAACAAAACCATATTTCAGCTTTCCGTATGTTTTTTTTTTCATAATCAAGCTACTCTTCGCCAATTTGCTCCAATCTTCAATAATATAATCTCGAATTATACAGGGCAGGCCAGAAAGATTTACGAATTAAAAAAAAAAAGTAAATACAATACACATACACAGCTTTATTTCAATTAAAATAGAAATCTGGGAAATTTATTTCTTAAAAATTACATCATTCAGGTGTGCACCATCCCGCTGCAAACTTTCCTCGAATCTGAACCTCAAATTGGTAAAAACTCGCTGACACATTGCGCGAGGAATAGCTGCCATTTCTTCTCGGATATTTATCTTCAACTGGTTAATCGTGGCTGGGTTATTGAAGTAGACTCTACTTTTCATGTATCCCCACATGAAAAAGTTCGGTGGCGTTAGATCCGGACTTCTAGGCGGCCATACAATGTCACCTCGGCGCGATATCAGTTTCCCAGCAAACATCTCATTTACGGCCGCCAACGAAGCAATAGATGTATGGCATGTGGCACCATCTTGTTGAAACCACGTCGCACGATAATAGGCTTCAAATTGTTGCACTGCGGAAAAAAAATCCCGTAATATGGCTATGTATCGGTCGGAATTTATAGTGACAGATTGCCTTTGTTGATTTTCAAAGAAATAGGGTCCAATAATTCCGTGTGTTGATATGGCCGCCCAAACGGTTACTTTTGGCGAATGCAGAGGCTTTGGATGTTTTGCACGTGGGTTCTCTGCAGCCCAGTAAGGGCAATTCTGTTTATTGACATGCCCATTTAAGTTAAAATGGACTTCGTCAGAGAACAGAATATTGTTGAAACTCTGAAAGCGTTCCAACATTGTTTCAACAAAAGCTCGTCGTAAAATTGGGTCATTTGGCAGTAATTCCTGCACAAGTTTAATTTTATACGGGTGCAAATTCAAATCTTTCATCAAAATGCAACGCAAAGATGTTCTGGACACCACAAGTTCAGGTGATCGCTTGCGAGTCGATAGACCAGGATTACGTTGAACTGGAGCTCTAACTTGTTCAATTGTGTCTTCCGTTCTTGTTGACCTTGGGCGTCCCGCAGGCTTCTGTTTGAGAGTCGAACCAGTAGCTTCGAACTTTCTGACCCACGATCGAATCACACTTTCCTTCGGACACTGATTTGCGTCATGTAATCCAAACTTACGCCGAAATGAATCGCCATTTTTATAATAATGTTTAACGCAGAATGCACGCTGCGCTCCGGTGAAGCGATCCATCGCGACTAAATTTCCGAGAACCGATCTTCTCATCCCCAGCCCCCGCTCATAAGTTTCAAACGAAAGAGTGTTTTTAAAATCGTACGCCTTTCTGGCCCACCTGTATTATGGTAATACTATTCGTTTTTCACTTTATTCACTACAAAGCGATACAAGACTTGTTAACCCTTTGGCACCCAGCGTCACATGAAATGTACGTAAAATTGGCATAAACGTTATCCAATGGAGCCAAGTTATTTATGAAAAAGAGTCCTTAATTTTTCCCCATTTGTTTTTATTAAAAAATATTTTAAGATAAATTCTATTATTTAAAAACCTAATAATGGTACTTTCAACAGTTCGTATTTTTTACCCCAGGTGTGAAAAGTTGTTACAAAAGTAAGATGAAATACTATTTCAGCATTAAAAATAATGTTCATTTGCAAAATAGTGAATGAAATACGTTTCGAAGTGATAGAATGTCTGTAAAATATGAAAAATTGTAGTACAAAATGTAATAACTACATCACAGATTTCAGAACTAATCTGAAATCTGAACATTATGAAAATTAATGAATAATATTCGTAATAACTACAAACAGTAGAACACCGAAGAGTCTCAATCTACTTTGTCTAAAAAATTTTTTTGAGGAATGATTTATATTCTTCGTTCTCTCCGGCATGTAAATCGACATATTTTATTTTACAAGCTTTGTAGTATTTAGTTGTATCTTTTATAATGTCTATCTATACAATTAATAAAATTGAAGCGTTTGTTTGTAATGCCAAAATCCCAATAGTTTTTTTTACTAAATACATATGAATGTAAATACGATACTTATAACAAAGAACAAATTTTTTTTAAAGTTGTCGGTCTGTCTATTTGTTCCGGGTAATCTCCGAAACGGTTGGACCGACTTTAACGGAACTTTCACTAGTAGATAACTGATTTTATAAGGAGTAACTTAAGCTACTTTTAGTTTAGAAAAAATTTAGGGCTCCGCGCAAATAAAAAAAACTGGTTGTGGTGAATCAATTTGGGCGCTTAAATGGCTTACGCTGAGTAAACCATAAGAGATATTTCCAATTAATGTACCACATAATTCTAGATATTAAAAAGATTTACAAAAAAGTCAACGAGACCATATACCTATCTTCTAAGGATCACCCACAATAAGCCTTTAAACAACCGGGAGCAAGGGTAACACGATTGCGCATATGCCCGATCGACGGCATTCTGTAGTCCACGCGAGCGCAGCCGCAGGCACAGCTAGTTTTTTTATAAAATCTGTAAATTTTCTTTACATTTAATATGATACCTACGCTACGGTATAAGTATAATCTTTTAAATTAAATTGTGTCATTTTACTACAAATTAATAGTACAAATCTTATTGGAACCTTAGAAATACTCTGTAGTTAAAACATTATAGGATAGGACAATATAGTATATTAATTTCGTCTATTACTGTTTTCTTGTTGTGAATTTACTATTCATTGATAATACATGATTCAAACGAGAGGTAAACTTTGACAAACTGATATTATATACAGAGGAAAATGTAATTGTCTTCTATCGTAATTCTGTAATATATAAATTTTTTTTATTCTATCCTAGTCAGTTTTGACTCTATTATCAGCAATTGTTTTAAAAGAGTTTAAGTCATTTCGTCAATAACGACTGATAGAGTTTTTTGCAGCTATTTGTCGACAACATCAATGTTTTTTAAACTAGTTGTTGTTTTGGCATTTATAAGTGACTTTCCAGGGCACTTAAGGTTTTTTTCTGTTAAGTTAGTTTCAACAACAAACACAAAAATCGTATGGATTTTAAAATCAAACATTTTCATTTCTGTACTGGCATGTACAAAACCAAGGTTCGGCCTAATTATGTGTTCGAAGAAACACGGTTAACCTAGAAAAGCGATAGGGCCTCTAGTACTGTTACTGGAAAAAGCCAACAGGTACTTACCGATAGATTTCTACTTGAATGGTGGCAGGTAGCTAAGCAAATAGTAGAGGACACTCTACCATGATGTTATAGTTCGAATATATCGTTTTGATTCTCCGAAAGCTTAAACACATAACTTCAACCATCATCCTATGACGCAGCATTTCAGTAATCTATCACTGAACCAAAATTAATAAAATTTATCCCGTTGTTGTTGTATCATAAGTATATTATTATAGTAACATTATGACTGACGTCACATATCCCACGGCACAAGTAAGCAGCTACAATAACTTCTATCACGCTGTATTACGTCAATAGAATTACTTAAAGAAGTCATCAATGTCGTCAAAGTAAAATAGTGGTAAATATTTTAATAGGTATGTAAACAGGAAAATGATCGTTTGAACTATTCAACCATATGCATGGGTTTTATAAAAGAGATTAGTAGGTACCTATATTCAATTATATTTTACACAAATAAATAAAATTGAAGTGTCTGTTTGTAATTTCAAATTAACAGCTTTTTACTAAATATAAAAGTATATACGGTACGTAAATCAAAACGCGGTGCCATTTTTTTTTTAAATATTTGCCTGTCTGTCTGTCTGTTTCATCAGTTTTATTTTGACGGGACTTTCAATGGCAGATATTTGATGTTATAAGGAGTAACTTAGACAACTTTGATTTTAAAACATAATTAAAGTTCTGCGCAAATTAAAATCAATTCAGAAAACCCACGATTTTGGGGCGCTTAAATGGCTTACGTTGAGTATACCATAAGAGATATATCAAATTAATGTAGTATATAATTGTAGATCTAGAAAAGTTCTACAAAAAAGTCAGGGAGAGCCTATGTCTGTCTTCTAAGAATCACTCACTATAAGCATGTCTTTAAAATAAACGGGTTACCATGATTCGCGTGTGTGCTCGTCCGACCGGTTTTTTAAATCAAAGAGAGCGCAGCCGCGGTCACAGCTAGTAGAAAAAGTATCAGCGAGTAATATAGGCTATATTAAAATTTGAAAAATTAATTTATCTCTCATAAAAATGTCGATAGTTTTACACAAAATACAAAAAATTGCCTACACGGGTGCGTTATCGATGTTTGTCGTATAAAATTAACACGGGTGAAACCGTGGGGCACAGCTAGTAAAATTATATTTATAAAAACTAGGCAATTTATTTACATTTATGACATACCTTATCATCACTTTAGATATATTTACCTACTCAAAATAAGTTGTATCTAAATAGGTATTTTAATGTAGGTGCCTGTAGGTATTTTCCTAACTATTTATCCGATGTAGGTAATTTGAATATTGGGATGAGATTCGAAGGCTTTCCCTCGAGACGCTGAAGCCGTATAAATATATCAACGGTATTCTGACATCAAGACAAAGATGGTGGAATTCACATTCTAAGTTATCCATACGTACTAAGTATTTAGATTATAGATAGGACAGTAGTATAAATTACTTTTTATAACATACCTAGCATAGAAGAGACAGGTATAAGTTGTTTTAAAAATTAATCAGGACAAAAGCACAAATGAAAACCATTTTTAGAAAATTATTTACATTATCAGCAACAGATCTGTTTTGTAAAAAATTAAACAAATTTTATTATATAACATGTTCGGCTTGGTTTGGATACACGTAACTACAATCGGAGAAATCCATACCATCAGGCAATCTGGCAAGTTGTGGGCCATATCAGAAAGTAAATACTAGGATAGCATCCACATTGCTACTACTCTGCCATCACGCCGCAACCACACCGCTACCACGTCACTATTACTACTTTTTCACGCCGCTAACAAGCTGTCACAACGCTTCCGCGCCGCCACCACACCCCACCACACCGCTGCCACGCCTCCTTACGCATATGGGTTCAACCTATTAAGCTCTTCTACGCACACCCTCATCGAGTGGTTCGGAATAAATTCCGTGGCCAGGCGCTCCCGATAATGGACACCGATCGTCCAGCTGGAGGTGCTGAAGATAGTCGTGGGAATCTTTTTCCTCTCTGCAATAAACGGAGAGCACCTGGGCCGGACGGCCTTTTGGCCCGGGATCCTAACATTGACGTTGAGCTGGAGGGAGCTGTTCGGCTCGCCAACGTAAGGAGTTGGAGGCGGAAGTGCTCACCGCCGTATATCGGAAGAAGCAGAATTCTTGCAGCGCTGGACACAGACAGGACCTTGGGGATGCACGTTATGGACGGTACACCATAGACCCGTTCACCCGGTCCCCAAAAAAGGGTGCAGAACGGGACAAGTGTTCCCCTGCCGAAGCCCAGGGCTTATGTCCCAGCCGAGGACAACAGTGCAGAAATCACTCTTTAGGCATATGCAACGTGGAAGAGAAGCGCTGTACTGTGAACACGGTGGTAGAGGGGAGCTTCTGACTGCTGAGTGTAGTTGATATAATTATTTTACACCGCTGTATATTAGATTACCAAACCGGAAACGAATACAATTTTAATTAAGTTCAAACACTATGGTGTTTGTGGACTTTATACACAGACCGTTGTCTAAATGTTTAAAGGCATCTTCTTCGGGATAATTAGTTAGAACTGACTGGTGTCCCACAGAGTTCGATTAAGGAACCTTTCATGGTTCTGGTATATGTAAATGATCAACCGTTAATGATCGAGAATTTCGCTAATATGGTTCTTTTTGAAAAGGAATCTTTACTCACTTATATACCATACCAAGTGGAAAAAAATCTCTATAATTCAATATAAACAAAACCAAATGTATCAGATTTGCCCTGTATTTGGAGATATCTCTCTATTTGGGGCAGTTTGACTGGTGGAATAACTCTACCCTACAAAAGATTACAAACAAATATCTGTGTATTGAATTTCTCCGGTGAGAAGGGCTTTCAGAGCTCCTTGGAGTATCGGGTTCAAGGTCGGCCAATTTGCTAATGATACCTATGGTACTACAAGCGTCCATAGGCCACAATAGCTGCTTACTATCAGGCAATTCATACGCTTATTTGCCACCTTAATTGTATAAAAAAGGTAATTTTGATTTTTGAGTACTGAAATTAATTACTTGCGAGTGCAAATGTCACAAAGAAACTAGTCAATGTAACTTTAGTTTCTTTTGAATTTTATTATGGGCGCTCAACTCATACTTGAACAAAGAATTATCTTAAATCAGTTCATATACAAAATAATTGAATTGAGAAGCCTCTTCTTTTTTTTGAAGTCGATTAAAAACAGAAATTTAGGAGATTCTACGGTCATAAGTAATAAACCTTAAATAAAAAGTAAATCACAAAAACCAAAGTATAACACTGTAACCGTTAAGTTATAAGGGAAAGTGGTCTGTTTCAAGATTTACGAGAGCCCGATTGTCGGCTAATGTCTTTAACTCTTATGTACTTCCACTAGGAACGAATACCGAGGGATCCCTGAGAACAAATAAATAACACTCTGCCGCCTGTGGTTTGCGTGTTCTCGCTAACTTACTTTCAATCTTCCTACCAAAAACACATTATTTTATCTTTTATGTCACCAAAATATTATGGGAAAATTCCATATCTTTATAAATATAATACTTCTATACGCGTGTATGTCACTAAACTCCTCCTAAACGACTGGACCGATTTTGATGAAATGTTTTGTGATTGAGTGCATCCCTGGATGGTTTATATTCAGAATTAAACACGATATAGGTGGCACTGCGACCGAGTTCCATAAAATTTTAATTGTAGTTTTGTGGATTTGTCTTTTTTTTATGTTTTTCACCTATCAGAATATATAACACAAAAATTTCACAAATATTTATTCGAAACTTCGAATACCGAAAAAACGTTAGCTAACCCCCTAATAGTAGGCAAGTAAACGGCCCTGGTTCGCGCAGTGCTTTCTTCAGGCTTGTCGCATCTGGCAAGTAGCCAAATGATTTAGAAGCTGCCGGATTGCCAGATCCGCCGGATCGGATTGTATTCTCTAAACGCGACACGCCTAATCGTAACACTATGGCAGGTGTTACAACTAGTATATGGTGGTCACGATCACATCAACAAATGTTATAGTTGTTGTCTATCACCCAGCAAATATTTACATCTGCGGCACACCTCTCGAATACATAAGCCCTTTTAAAGTAAATATTATACAAAACACAAGACGCTCCCGGCTACTTAAAGCAATATTTGCACAGACGGTTTCGAACCATTTCGGCGTTTAAAGTCAAACAACGTTGTATAATATTATATTTACTCGATTTATATATTAATATTAATTATGTGAAGTGAATATTTTAATGTGAAGAGAGGTAGAGCAACAGAGAAATTTATTTGGAGATTTCTGAATTAATTTATTTGGAATTTATTTGAGATTGAATTATTTTTCTGGGGGCAGCCCGACTGGTGGAATACCCCCACCCTACAGAAGATCGCAGCCAAATAACCTAGTGTTGTGTTCCTGTGGATACCTATTTTATTACAAAAGTGCATAGGCTACAGTAGTCGTTTACCATCAGACGGGCCGTATGCTTGTTTGTCACCTTTGTAGTATAAGAAATTACTAAAAGAATATTACTAGCTTTTCCCAGCGGTTTTGCTGGTTACAACTTTCAAAACAAATTCTTACTTTGGATCAGAAAAATGACTCTACTGCAATCTAAAAGAAAACGCTACAGTCAAAGAGCAGTAACGATAATTAGACATACAGTAGCAGATACTGAAACGTAAGGCGTCCTTTAAAATGCCTCTACAAATAAAATCACTTTTAAAATATCATGCAAAATACCAAATTACTTAAATAAATAACTTGTTATCAGGTTCACTGCTGGGACGCAAAAGTATTAAAAAGTATGGTTTTCTTCTTAAATATGATTCTTCCTTAAAAGTAACCCACTAAATTTATTTTATCTTCAAAAATAGGGTTAAAGTGACACATAGAATTATGCCTCAGTACTGTTATTCCACGATGCGTTGGAAGGCCATTATCAAGATAGGTACGTAGAAGTCCTCAAATGTGCCCATTGTTTATAAGTGTTATTTTGTGCAAACTTCCCTCTAAGCGTTTATGCGCATTATTTTTTGGGAAAACCACCTTTATATTTTGTAGGGGAAATAGAGTCGTTATGAAGCATTCTGTTATATGGGAATAATCAACTCTCTCTCCCTCCCTGTTCATAATATATTTATGATATAAAATGTCCCAATGGAAATATCACTTACCTCAACGCCTATGGTCTTTAGCACACTACCGGTTTTTTGTCCACCATTTGATTATTTGATTATATCGTAACAAAATTTAAAAAAAAGAATGCGTGTGCTTGGTGTGCATCCAAGTATTAAGTAAGCAAACTTTCAACGATTTTGTTGAAAGTTTGCTTACTTGAAACTCCTTTGTGAGTAAAAATGTAATAATTGTGAACTCCTCTCTCCCCCAAATGATAAGAGACAAGATTTTTTTCAAAACTTTCTAAAATAAATGGAGTTATATTTATTTCTTTGAAGCCGCCCTAGTACGTCGAGAATTCGCCGAATTGAATATATTGATTGAATATTGAATAGATTTAGTTTATCGGAACAATCATTTATCTTTAATAAGAGATTTTAAATTTGGCATACCATAATCGGTATTAATAAATCTATAGTTCTGTCTGTACATGTAATTTTTTATTCCAAATTTCCTCATAGTTATACTATATGAAGGACTTAAGACACTGATCACGAATATGCCATTAATTTTTGTTTGTCTGTCTATCTGTTTGTATGTTGATTTTGATGAAATTTTGTACACGGGAATTATAAGTAATTAATTACATAATTTATGGGCTATAAAAATTGTCAATATTATTATAGTTCTACAGATCGTAAAGAAAGAAGTACAAAAATTCAATTCCATCGATTCTGATTGAATTTTGTAGACGGGATGCAAAATAATTTTTAAAATATTCATCTCTGTCTGTTTGTTCCGGGTAATCTCCAAAAGGGTTAGACCGATTTTCACGGCAGATAGTTAATGTTATAAGGAGTAACTTAAGTTATTTTTATTTTCGAAAAATAATTAGGTATTTGCGCAAATAAAAACTGGTAATGATGAATCAATTCGGGCGATTGAATTGCTTACGCTGAGTAAATCGTAAGAGATATATCAAATGAATGTGCTAAATCATTGTAGATATTACAAAGACTTACAAAAAAGTCAGCGAGAATATATTTCTATCTTCAAAGGATCACTCTTAGCATTTTTGTCTTTGTAGTAACAGGAAGCGGAGGTAGCACGAATCCCACTTGTGCCCGATCGATGGCACTCTATAGTCCATACTCGCAGCCGCAGGCACAGCTAGTACATGAATAAATATACAATTGTTTAAATTGAAAATGAAATAAGGTGAGGGAAAATACAAAAATTAATTAAACTCGGTCAGATGTGACGTGACGTGTTGCTAAATCCACGTTTGTTTCGTATGTATAACATTATAATACCTAACGACGTCAGAACTGAATGCTGTTGTGTGATATATGAAATTTCCTCGTAGTTTAATAACGTGTTATTACTATGAATGATGAATTTTATTCTACTTGCCCCTAGCCTGTATGAGCAACTTTGTTCCCCTGAAAATAAATGTTAAAAGAGTTATAAACCAATAATTTTTTTATGTCTTTAAGCTATGAACAGATAGTTTTTTTCTTTTTATCAAAATCAAAAATATCTCATTCAATTTAGGCTCTAAGAAGGCTCTTATGAATGTCAACACCCTACTACCGGTTCGGAAGGCATCTAAGCCAGCAAACAGAAACGGCAAGAAACTGAATCAGGTTTAGTAAGACTTTTTAAATTGTTCTACATTATGTTTATTGTTTACAAATATTATGATATTTAATGGATGAACAGAGGGATAATCATTTCCAGACGTCATCCCAATTCAAGTAATGATCCAACCTATCATACCTTTTGGATAATAATACTTGCATAACATGAATCTTGAACTTATTAGTCTAGTGCCTAGGAAGTTTAATAAAGAACCTAACACAGTTAGGTGAAAAAACTTCTATTTGTTTTACTTCGTCTAAAAGATGGAATTATTATTTTATATTTATTTCTAGTATTAAAATTTTGCCTGCCATTTACTATATACTTTTCTTTATACTTATTATATACTTCATAATTATTATGTAGTGATCATATAATAACTATTTTGGCAAGTACAATTAAAAAAATACGCAGTCATGGGGACTGCCGACAGAAGTGACAAATTAAAACTTTAATTAACTGTTTTTTTTTAAATTGACGATTGAAATAATAATTTATGAAATGATGCATAATAAAAATGTCATAATTTGTACATTGAAATTATAAACATTAATCTGGGAGGTTGTGGGCGGGATTTCTTATGTTTTATTCATTTACTTAGATTTTTGACCATATATTATGTAATATTGGTGGCGTTTTACGTAATATGGTTAAGTTTTTATGCATAAGTGAAATGGATTATAAATATAAGTTGAAAGCATGCATTCTGGGATCCCACAAAAACTCCCTAGAAAGTTTAAATAAGAGAGCCTCCATCCTGTTAGGAAACTGAAATTGTCATGATGCAGGATACTACTCTAGTTACTTGATAATGGCAGTAATGGTCTTCATTAAAGAGGACTAATTGCCAAGTTAGGAAGAAGAAGAAAAACACTAATATTTTTCAAATCTATTGGCACTCCGAGCAATAATTAACATAAATCAGAGAGTGGTCCACCGTCCACGCATGTGATATGCTGTCACGCTCTGTTATACTGAAATAATGTTCTGTTTCGCTCAAACTATATTTATGTGAACAAACGTTCTCTACCATGTTACCTACCGTCTAACACTTTTTCGCGCTGTTAAGTATCGTCGCGTAGTCTTACCTCGAACCTGCATACGGAAACATCTTGGACAATCAAAAGCAGTTTCGTATGTCACACATCAAAACAAAAGTTAAATTCGTTTGTATTTATATTACCTATTACCTAGTACCTATTTAGGTACTACATAAGTTTGTAACTTTAACAAATAATTAAATTCGAAATATTTCAAAATATTATATTGCTTTTTCTGGGCCCTAATGGAAAAAGTTTGCCCACCCCTGAATTAGAGACCATAGTAGCTATAATTTCAAATATCATAACAATCTTATATTTTATGCTAAAATTGCCTTTCTGTGTTCTGTATACACTTCGTTTGAAAGATCCCTATTTTGAGAAGCAATTTCCTTATCTATTGTTGGTTCGTGTCATATTCAGAACTCTGTATTTGAAATACAGCCAATACGAGGCCCATGTTCAATAACACCTGTAACTTTTTGACATAAGGAGAATCCTTACATTCTCCTGAATGTCAGTTTTTATTTAATGGTAGTTAACATACATGTAGTATAATATAGATTGGCTATACGACAGAGAAAGAGCATAATAAGGCAGAGCATCAGAACGAGATAGGGACACGCGACATGTCCCTATAAGCCAAGGTATAGCAGAGCCCATTGTCAATCGTGACGAAAATAAATATTGCTTATTTTCGTAAAATATAAGGTTTTACAATATTATTTAGTGTTTGGTAGACGTATTACAGTTATAATTAATTACCTGTCCAGTGCTTTCAAATGTACAAATGTCCACTTTCCAACTGTCCAACTGTAAGTACAAATGTAACTCATCCATAAAGAAAATCTACAAAATGTCCATTTCATATGTAAAGCCGATTAAAATGTTTTGTTCATAAACTAAATTGTTTTAGAAAGTTCATAAAAGTTGTATTCATAAATAAATTGAGAAAATATGGTATTTAATCACATTAATTCTCCAAAAATATACGAATTCAAAATAAAATGTTAATAAATACGGAATATTTGCGAATTTTAACCTGAATTTCAAAGACAGTGACATATTTTGGATAACAGTCTATCGAAGGAAGTTTGGGCGTATTCCAACAAAATTGTTTTTAATCTTTGTCATTTTTTAGATTTCCTCAAAATATTCGACTATTATAATAAATGTATAAATTATTATATATCATTGATTATTATATATTTATTAATTTATTACATATATATATAATTATTAAAAAAATTAAAAGATTTTCTGCAAGCATTTTGAAAAAGAATGTTTTTCTCATAGATACATAAAACGAGTGAAGCTGCGTTCTGGTTCTGTACCTACATTATTCATGCCAGTTTATTTTATGATTAATAATGTTTATTGTAGTATAGAGTGATTTTGAACAATAGGCATGGAAAATGGGTAATAATTTCAACTTTTTCTAAAAACGTTACATTATTTCATACTTTCATGCAAATGGGAATCGCTCAAAAGCATAGATTTCGTTAATACTAGCAATACCCGCAGCTCCTCACGCGTTTATTATGCAATAATTTCTTCATATCTTAATTATTATTGTTATTCATATTTCATGATTTGTAAAAGTATTATTGAAAATTCATTTAGTCTATCAATTAACTAATGACATAAGCTTCTCGAGTACAAAATTGTACAAGAATCTGTCAAGCCATTTTGAGTAGCATCTGGACAAGAGATGTAACATGAAAAAAACGACTTTGTTTTTTTTCACTATGTTGAAAAAAAACTTGAAGAAAAACATAGTACCATTGTTTTTTTTTTATTTTGGTTTTTTTTTCAAGGAAACAATCTCTGGATAATAAATGTTTTATTTAGGTATGTATGTTTTCTGATTTCTTACATTTTGTTTAAAATAAAAATCGAATTAATAAGTTATATCAAAATTTTATTCTTCGTCTGTGTCAGTACCACTTTCAGTATCGGTGTCACTACCTACAGTAGTCTCGCCAGCCTCGGAATTTTCACATTCTTCTGTCTCCTCTATATCAAAAATTTCAGATACATTTTCTTTTTCAGGTTGTACTTTATGTTCTAAAAGTGAAAAACTTTGAGATTGCAATTTCAAATTGTGAGCAATATAAACAATTTTGCTAGCCCTGTCATTTGTCAGTCTGTTGCGTTTTTTGGAATGAACATAACATAAACGTTCTCTCGCATTCTGCCGATGTAACTGGAAGCGAGATAAATTTAAGGGCTACTTTAGATAAAGCAGTCGACTTGCAAAGTCCTGCCCACCAGGCCATGGGAGTTAACTTATTTACGGAAGACCACAGAAAAGTTTTAGAAAAAAAACCTTGCTTTGCAATATAATTTGCAAGCTCTGTCAGTACAATATTTTCATCAACTGGCATTTTTACAGCAGCATTATAAATTTGTTCTGTAGCAATTGATTCTTCTTCTGGTGTAAGATCGCATCCTATAAAACGAAGATCTAATAAGTTACAAATTTTGTGAACGTCGTATATGGCGAATTCTTTTCTATGTTTAAGTATTTCTCTGACATTTTGCCCTTCGGATATGGACAGGGTCTTGTCTAACATATTTTCTATTGAATCTTCAATTTTTTTTTAAATAAACCTAAAACATAAGATAACTGTGGAGTGTCACTTTCCATAGTTTTAATAGTATCTGATATAGGTTTAATTAACTCCATAACCAAACCTTCCTATAGTAGTTACCACTCCAAAATTATTAATACTGCATGATAAAACTGTATTTCAATTTACTGACAAAACCTACGAAATGACTTAGCAAAAATAGCACAAAAGTACTCATTTTGCTAGTCATCTCACTTGGATATTAATCAAAATACATTATACTCGTACATCTCTGCACGCGACGTTAGCTCTCGTTTGTTATAGTTGTTTACGATATTGCTAACCTTAATTACAATGCACCTATACTAGTCGGGTCATAACGTAGATGTAAGTATACTGAATTTATGGGTAATATGTTCTATCACATCCTTAATTAATTTAAAATTCAAATACTGGCCAGAAATGTTTGGATAGATTTTGAATACAGAATTTCAGTTTTTAAAATAAAAAAAATTAATTGATTTTGATTAACTTGGCATTTCGAATAACTTTAATTATTTTTTTACTTACATTTGACTATATTGCTTTTCACATATATATTTTACACGAACATGAAAAGTCATACAATTTATCTAATAAAGTATTTGTGACAGAACTTATGACCCAACTAAATATAATAAGATAGCTGAGTTCACCTTTGTATGGTCTACTTTCGTAAGAGACG
The DNA here is from genome assembly GCA_033032175.1 of Saturnia japonica. NCBI lineage: Eukaryota > Metazoa > Arthropoda > Insecta > Lepidoptera > Saturniidae > Saturnia > Saturnia japonica. Next base: position 6,827,222 of record CM065317.1, read on the forward strand.
TCTAAGTAAAAAAAACCATGATTTTAGGGCATTTTGTAAGCTGATTATCATCTTCATGTTGAAAAAATGTCGCAAAGCACTTAACTTTGAGTTATGGCAGTTTCACTTGAGGGCCAGTCTTCCATTAGACTTAGCGTGGCCACCATCTTGGGCCACATCGTCACTTTACATCAAGTGAGATTGTAGCCAAACGCTAAACCTATGATGAATATAAACAATTCAATCAAACCGCACAGTTGTGTACGACAAATGAACGAAAAAGATTTTTTTTACAAAACCTAAATCATTTTTGAAATTTTTATTCGTCTTTCGGTATGTTTGAACGCCAATCACGCAAAAACTACTGGAGCGAATTTAATGAAATTTGGTATGATTGTAGCTTATAGTCTGAAGGTACATTTAGAAAGCACTTTTACATGTATGGACATATTTATATGGTCTATTAATTGTGTATAGGTTATGTACACATAAAAAAGAATGTATGTGTATGTAACTCTGTAATATATTTAAATTATTTACTAAAACAAAGTGGAAAGATACCAAGTTATTTATACATATTTACATAATTTTCAGTAAAATCCAACAGTATTCATAGATGGCGCTGTAGGGCTTTGTTTAAATTATCACGAATTTTATTGTTATTTTTAAATATTTAAATTAATGTGGGAGAATAGAACATTCTAACACAGCAACATTTGAGTAATATAGGTATTTTTAATTTTTTCCTGGCAACAAAACAGATCTGTCAAGTTGGTTGAACAATGAATATGTGTTTTTACGATTTCGATTATAATTTATAAATATTAAATAAAAGAAGATTTAAAGAATTACAGGATCTTTATTCTGAGCACTTTTGACACACATCCCACAATTTGGGGGCTCGTCCGGGATGGTGAAAAAGTGTGAAGTTTGAAGAAGCATTACGAACGAAGATTACAAATTTATGACTTACCTACCGACAAGTCGGATTCGGAAGAACTTTCTCGAAGAACAAGAAAAATAACAACGAAGTATAACTAACTACGAAAGAAGTTGAAAGTGTTTTCCATTTTATGAGAAAGATTTACCTGTTTAGTGATAGTAAGAGAGTAAACATCGAAAATGCCGCCTACAAAAATCATAGAAGAAGAAAATGCTCAATTATCAACTGTAATACCGCCACGTATCTCGTTTAACGATCTGGAAAAATCAATGACACCGTTTAGTGGAGACGATACTTATGGGATCGAATCCTGGATATGTGATATCGAAGAAACAGGCCTTTTAATGCAGTGGTGTGATATAGAACAATTAATTTATGCAAAACGTCTTCTCGTCGGTACTGCAAAATTATTCCTAAGATCTTTACGTGACATAAAAACTTGGAGTGATTTGATAAATGCCCTTAAAGAAGAATTTCAACGAACGTTAAATAGTGCTGTTGTTCATAAAAAGCTAGCGGCACGTAAGATGAGAAACAGTGAAACATGCCAACAATATTTTTTGCACATGAAGGAATTGGCTATGAATTGTACAGTAGAAGATGCTGCTTTAATGGAATACGTTATTGACGGTATTAGAGATATAGAATTAAACAAAGCAATGTTGTGTGGGGCTGCTAACATCAAAGATTTCAAGAAAAAATTAGATTTGTATGCTGAAATTAAGAATAAGTCTTCATTTAAAACACAGTACATACCTAAGCCTATGTCTTTACCTAATTCATTTAAAGACCGTAGACAGATACCGAAGAAACGATGCTACAACTGTGGTGAAACCGACCATCTATTGCCTGATTGCAAACATAAAGAGAAAGGAACTAAGTGTTTCAAGTGTAATGAATTTGAACATATTTCATCGAAGTGCACTAATATACCTCATCATAATACAAACATGGCTGTAAAAGGTCTTAATAATAACATGTGTTACAGTGACATCACTATTGGTAATAAAATTATAAAAGCTATGATTGACACTGGGAGTGATGTTAATTTAATAACAAACAAGCAGTTTCAAGAACTACAAATAACTGAATATGATGGGAGTAATACAATAACGTTGACTGGACTAGGAAATAAAGGAATAGAGACTACAGGTACTTTTACAACTTTTATTAAGATTCAAGGCTACAGTTTTCCAGCTCAATTCCATATTGTGAATAATAATGATATACCAATAAAAGTTCTGTTAGGAAGACACATACTGGCGCATGTGAACCTGAATATTACAAAAGATGAAATCCAAGTTTCTCCAATAACAACTATATGTCTACCTGTGGAATATAAAGAAAATGATTATAATATTGGAAGCACTAAATACACAAACACTATTAAGAAGATGATAGATGATTATATACCAACTTATAAGAAGAAGTGTCCCGTTGAGATGAATATAATTATGTCAGATGAAATGCCGGTTTTCCAAAATCCAAGACGTGTTGCTCCTGCTGAGATGAATGTAATTGATCACCAAATTGAAGAAGAAGAAGATTTTGCAAGTCCAGTTGTGTTAGCCAGAAAGAAAGATGGCTCATATCGCTTATGTATAGATTATCGAAAAGTAATCAAAAATATTATTAAAGATAGAATTCCCCTTCCACTGATAGAAGACCAAATATATCAACTACAAGGTGCTAAATACTTTACAACACTTGATACGAAGAATGGATTTAATCATGTAAATGTTAAAGAAGAAAGTAGAAAGTACACATCATTTGTGACACCGAGGGGACAATATGAATTTTGTAAAATGCCATTTGGATTATCTACCGCTCCCTCAGTATTCCAGCGCTATGTATACTGGATCTTCAGAGACCTGATTTTAGATAGAATAATGTTAACATTTCTTGATGATGTCAATATTCCAAGTAAAACAGAAGAAGAAGGGCTACAGAAATTAAAAATTGTAATGAAGCGAGCTGAAGAATATGGACTACAAATAAACTGGAAAAAATGTCAATTTTTGAAGAAAGAAGTTGAGCATTTAGGCTACCATATTGGGAATAATGAAGTCAGACCCTCAGAAGTGAAAATTAAAGCCGTAACCAATTTTAGAGTTCCAAAGACAGTAAAAGAAGTTCAATCCTTCCTCGGATTATCAGGATACTTCAGAAAGTTTATTGAGAACTACTCTCTAATAGCAAGACCCTTAACTAATTTACTAAGGAAAGATAAAGAATTTAATTTTGATCAGGACTGTTACAACTCATTTGAAACATTGAAGGAAAAATTATGTAGTCAACCTGTTCTACAAATATACAATCCGGACGCCGAGACAGAGGTGCATACTGATGCAAGCATTGATGGCTATGGAGCAGTCTTAATGCAGAAGAACAATTCAGATGATAAATTGCATCCTGTCTACTACATGAGTAGAAAGACTTCAGACTCTGAAAGAAAATATGACAGTTACTTTCTAGAAATATTAGCTATTGTAGAAGCACTAAAGAAGTTTAGAGTTTATCTCCTAGGAATAAAATTTAAGATTTTAACTGACTGTTCAGCTCTAACATTAACACTTAAAAAGAAGGACTTACCACCCAGAGTAGCCCGGTGGGCACTCTTCCTTGAAGAGTATGATTACACAATTGAACATAGACCAGGTTCGTCAATGAAGCACACAGACGCTCTCAGCCGCCACCCAGTGCTAATGATTACAGAAATTACTACAAAATTACAAAAGGCACAGAAAGAAGATGAACGATTAAAATTAATTATCAAAATATTAGAAACAGAACCATATGAAAACTATAGTATGATGAACAATATTTTATATAAAGAAATTGGTGATAGATCTCTTATTGTAGTACCAAAGAAGATGCAGAGCGAAATAATAAGAAGAAATCATGATAATGGTCATTTTGGAGCTAAGAAAACAGAGCATCTAATTCTAAGAGAATTTTACATAGAGAATCTACATGAAAAGATAAAAGCTCATATTAACAACTGTATAAAATGCATACTGGTTTCAAGAAAGACTGGCAAGAAAGAAGGATTTTTACACCCATTAAATAAAGGAGACAGACCACTAGAGACTTACCATATTGAGCATGTGGGCCCTATGACGTCTACTGCTAAAAGTTACAAGTATATACTTACTATTGTTGATGCATTTACCAAATTTACCTGGATCTACCCGACGAAGACACTAACTACTGAAGAAGTTCTACAGAAGCTACAGCAACAGCAGGCTATATTTGGCTCTCCTAAAGTAATAATATCAGACAGAGGAATAGCATTCACATCAGAAAATTTTAAAAAGTACTGTGAAGAAGAAAATATTATACATCACGTTATAACGACTGGCCAATCTAGAGCCAATGGGCAAGTGGAACGTATACACCAAATTATTATTAACTTACTGGCTAAACTGTACATAATTCTGCCCAGTGGTACAAACATGTTTCCAAGGTACAAAGATGTATTAACGGTACATATCATAGAAGTATTGGAACTTCACCGTTTCAACTGATGACTGGTGTACAACTTCATGATACAGAAGATATCCAGAAGCAAGAAATTTTGAGAGAGGAATCAATTGAATACTTTGACAGTCAAAGAAAATCTTTGAGATCTAGCGCTAAGGAGCAAATAGCCAAGGTACAAGAAGAGAACAAAAGAAATTATAACAAACACAGAAAAGTTGGAACTTCTTATAAGTTGGGAGACATAGTAGCTATTCAGAGAACACAATTTGGAAGAACTAAGATTGGCTCAAGATTTTTAGGCCCCTAAGAAGTAACAAAAGTTAATAAGAATGACCGGTACACTGTCAGCAAGCTAAGTGGAGAGGGTCCTTTGCAGACAACTACTACCAGTAACATGATGAAGATGCGGTGCCTGGATGATGACTCAAGCTCGCCCGGGTCGGACGAGGAGCAGGATGGCCGTGTGGGAGAATAGAACATTCTAACACAGCAACATTTGAGTAATATAGGTATTTTTTATTTTTTCCTGGCAACAAAACAGATCTGTCAAGTTGGTTGAACAATGAATATGTGTTTTTACGATTTCGATTATAATTTATAAATATTAAATAAAAGAAGATTTAAAGAATTACAGGATCTTTATTCTGAGCACTTTTGACACACATCCCACATTAATAAGAATAACTATTCTATCTAGATTTCTACGATACATGTCGTTGTTTGGTGTTTTGCACAATTTTTTTTTTTATTACACTACACAGACTTACTTTAAAGCGTAATTATTCACTGGAATGCGCTAACCGACGAACAGCATTTCATTTTTATTTATATTTATATAGATACTACTTTTTAGTAATAAAAGTCGTACTTGTAAAATAATGTTTTATTTAATTAATACATTCAATTGTTAATCTTCATGTTTAGAGCAAGCGAGATCTATGATCTCACTGCTCTGGGATCCAATCTTGTACCTTTTGTTATAGAAGTCGGTGAAGAGGCATATGAAGAGGGTCAGATTTGAGATACCCATCCAATAGGAGCCGGCATGCATCGGACACGGTGAGATGTAGGTTTGGACCACTACATGAGCTATTACTAAAACAAACTGAACCTGCGTAAAAACGAGTGGATTACAATACCTAAATAAATAATTTGGCATTTATATCATCAGCTATGGATTGTCTGGTTTAATGAAATATTTGAATAAATCATATATTTAAATACCTTCGAAAACGTAACAATAAATTGTTTTCCTATAATAAGCATTACGCAACTAATGCACATCCAAATTATTCAGTAATTTGGTGACCGCTTTGATTAACCGTTGCGAAATTTATCTTATTCGCTAAACTCAAATAGTATACAATTTTTTTCTTAACCGGGATGAAAAGTTTATATATGTACTCTTTATATATAAACACGCAGTTGCTAGGTTACCGGGAAATAAATTAAAGTACGCGCATGCGCACATTTGCCATCTCACCGGGAGAGAATCGGGTACTTTTGTCCCGCGTGACAGGGACTAAAAGTGAACTTTTCATCCCGGAGGAGAAAAAATACTTTTTATTAGATAGCAATTGTTTCTTTTTCGAGTGAAAAATTCTGAGTTGATAGTGTTAGGATGTGTATAAAAATTGTACCACTTCTGAACACTAAACAAATACCTGGAAAAGTCTAGAATTCACTAAAAACTGCTAAGGCTCCAGGGCCCTTACGGCTAACTGTTTAGTCTATTTGATAAAAAAAGGACTTTTCTGTCTTGGACATCAAACCGAATACAAGAAGCGACAACCGGTATAAATCTACAAGTGTACTACAACCAAAGAGTACTGTATAGACGTTTTGTCTGTGCTACAGCTGCGATAGAGAAAACTTATAATCGTGTATTTGTTCTACTCTTTTGTTTTTATTCAAATACATTAATTTACTGCAAACGGCATATTATTAGGTCACGAATGTTTTAATAATAATAATAATTAAACAACACAGTTTTTAGAAAATGCTAGTAACATGTTATTTCCTCTTCAATTCCTACCGTTACAACAGTTTGATTACAAAGGTACACATGTAAAGGATGCCATTGCTCAAGAAATACGTACAAAAGCCTAAGAATGTTCCGTCGGGAGTGTCGGAACGTAGTGACAGTAATGGATCCATTCTACTACGTAATTACATTAAGGCACACACGACCTATTAAAACTTCCCAACGTTACACTTAAGAGTTTCCTATAACATCTAAAGTTTTAATTCCCTTAATGATTACAGAACTCATCAAATCTGTTCATTAATTTAAAATTGAGAAACTGTAAATCCATATCTTGTAAAAGATTTTAAGTTCACTTTCATTGTTACTTTTAGACACCGTTAAATGCAGTTCGGTATATATCATTATCATCATATTTGCCTATCTGTAGTTTAAAAATAATATACATAATCTTGTCCTAGCGGTATATTTTATAGTTGTAAGGTAAAGTGACGGAATTGTGCCTGACAGTACAAAAACAAAAACGGTGGCGAAAGCCAAAACATCAATCATTTATTCCAGTTGCCCGCCCGTATACCCCCCGCAATTTGCAAAAAGGTACCATAAAAGGGAGTATGTGTATAAAAGGATTACTTTCTGATTAACTGACAAACCGACGCACTGTCCAAACTACTAGGGCAAAAGCCGTGATTATTTGTATGCAGTTTCCTTTTACACTGCAGGTGAGCACTAAGGAAGGATTTTCGGAAATTGGATACCTAAGGTGGTGAAAATGGAGATGAAAGTTTGTATGAAAATCCTTCATTTTTGAAGATAGATCTATGTAAATTGGCATTTAGTAATTCAGTTAGAAAGTGATAATGGAACATAACTCAATTATCATAGGAGCGAACTAAAATGAAGTAACTTCTTACCAACTGCATTATAGTTAAATACTTCTTCCACCACAAATACTTCGAAAACAGCGGTCCCAGAGCAGCGATACCGTAGTAAGTGTACATAATAACATGTATGATACAATTCATCACAGCCATGAACGCCCAGTGGTCTGAAGGGTCGTACTTTAGACATGACCACGTGATCACAACCATAAACACGTGATGGTAAACGTGAAGAAACGTTACTTGGTTATATTTCTTACGAATCACGAAGAATACGGTGTCCAATAAATCGAGGACTTTTGTAACCATATATTTCCAGTACAGGACTGCGATCGTCTGGAATAGAAATATCGGTATTTTACGGGACGAATAGCGAAAGAGAAATATTTAATAATGACACGTACGTAAAGCGTATTATCATCGTATTCACACGTCCTTGAGAATAAACCTTTATCAATAATGTAGGTGAAGAACTGAAAAGAGATAAATTTTATATTTATTGTAATTTTCGGGTGGAATTTTACCCGATTCAAGTGTATTTATTACTTTCTAAATTTCCCTTTTAATTTAAATGGATTTTCCTCTAATAATTATTTGTGCTTAAGTCATATTTTGACGGTATTATTTATATGTATCAAATACAAAGTTAATACATAGTTAAACATTTATAGAAAAGTCTTCAAAACACTTCTATTATATAGCTTATACGGAATGTATTATATTCATAGATAAGCAATTTATATAAGCATCTAAGAAGAGTCAAGTATTGAAAATAATAAGCTAAAAATTAATTTATTTTAAAGTACTGACAATAAATTTTTTAATGTTTAAACTTGACACATAATTTGCTATTCAGTGGCGACTTTTCTAGTTTGTTCTTGTTAGGTTCGGTAATAGTTAGGTAACGAGAAAGTTGTATAGTCCTTAAAAAAACATTCATTTTTGAATACTAGCGACTCACTTTATAAGCTAAAACACTGGAATTGACAACTTTGATCACGTTATAGACTAAAAGCAGCTTCTTTATTCGAAAAGGGGTCCGATACTCCATGATTAAAGGACCAACTTTGAGTACAAATATTAAATAAGTCGCTAAAATGAAAGCCACGTCGTTCACGTTCATCAGTGGCCATTTTTCCACGAAGCTTACTGAAATAAAAGTATTTTTTTATAAAAGAAGTTACTGAAACAAAACATCTGTAAAAAACCGTTTCATTGACCTCATTTAGTACCTACGCTATGAGACCTTATAGATATTATAATAAGATAAAGTTGAATGAAAAATATTCTTTTTTTTTTACTTTGAAGTTTTCTCTTTACCCTTGGTTTTAATTCAGTCACTTCTGACACAGGGAATTATGAATTAATTGAAATATTTTTCATTCACAAACACATTTTAAACATGATTGCAAATCAACAACAATGCTCATAAATATCATAAGATAGCATTGAATACAAAAAATATTTACAATATCCTTTCGGCATTCCCAAATCTAGTGAGAAGCACCACGGCATTGCGAATTATAATTAGTTAAACTTATAAAAACTTCACATAAGTTATAATGAAATCGGTGTTTTAATCGTAAATATTTTACAGACAAGTCAACTATAAAATACGTCAGTGTCTTTTATTTGTTTTCTGTATCTAGACTGCATAAAAAAGGTATCGTATGAAAAAGAATTAATTAAATAAGTTCGTAGCGTTTCAACCTATATAATATGTCAAAAATAAACATTACTAGAAAGTAGATTGAGGAATAAAATGATTTTGTTACGTAAGGCAGATGTTCTACCGATTGTTATAGTTGACGATTTAGTTTTTAGTTTTAGATTTATTTATTTTATCAACAATTATATAAATCTTAAATAATTAATAAAATAAACTGTTTTACAGTTTGGAGATTTTGGATAATAATATTTTAAATATTTTGTATTATGGAATAAAAAAATTGACGAATCTATATTATTTTATAATAGAACATAAAGCTCAAGAGATTGTTTGTTTGAACGCTCTAATCTCTTGAACTACCAATCAGATTTAAAACAAAGTTTTTATCTTTTAAAGCATATTTATTGAGGAACATTATAAGCTATATAACTTCTAGGTACGACTTTAAGGAGCGGAGCAGTAACCGTGAACATCAAGCAATCCGACTAGCTGTAGGTAAGTACGAGAAGTGCGTTTGCGTTTGCGAGAGTTGGTTGAATTAATTTACACGGGTGAAACCGTGGGTTACAATTAGTTATTTATGTGAAAGATCTAATGTGGGCGGGTCAGACCGGTTGTTAGTCCCAATGTTGGCGGATGTTGGTATGGCGACACTTTGGTCCCAACGTTGGCGGTATGGGGCCGAGTTCGTTGTTTTTTAATAGACAGAATGGATAATTTCAAAGTTTCATGTTAAAACATAACATAACATACTATCATGTATCCTGGAAGGGTTAGGCAGATGTGTACACACCCAATGTACACCCACGGTTCGCCCGGTATATTAATAGGTACCATGTACTAAGGGGCAAGTCTATTGCCATTAATCGGGCACAAAGACAAATTCCGTGCTGCTACTGAGAGTTACATAGAAAGACCAAATAACACTTTGCTCGACGTGGGAAACGAACACAAGACCTCGAGCATAGCAATTGTGCTTACGACCGCTAGACTAATGAGGCAGTTTAGGCACAAGGCATGATTCTAATGAGGCATGTTAAAACTCCGATAGATTAAAAGCGGTTGGTTGCTATTACGACCACCCTAGTACACATTTACACATAGTAATAAAATAAACATCTTCACACCGAATTTATTTTGATTGGTCGTGTTTCGAGATCACCCGATGTATTTTTTATGTTTTTGATTTTTTTTTATATTCACTAACTTGTTTCACATTTGTCGAGTGTTTTATTTATGTTAACATTGTACCAACTTGTAAAGAAATCAAAATCAAACGTTTTACGTGTTATGTAGGATCGAGTGTTCAATTTAACGCCACACTGGGTTTCACTTTATGACTTCTCACGCTAAAGATTCCCCGAAAGTTGACTACGAGGGGGAAGGTAAATAGGAATGAACCTTTAAGGTCGATGTAAACTTATTTCGGAGCACAAACATTGCGGACGCGTCATGTGTGAAATTTGTTTACCGTTTAGTAATGTCATTTGATTCCATTTAGGCGTATTTGGTGTGTGTATGACATCAGATTTGTGGGTCGTATAAATGTTTGAATTTTTCTAACTTGACTGATTGAGTTCGCATGTCGCCGTGGGCGCTGACATAATTATTATGCTAAAAACTAAACCACCTACAAAATTCACTTGTATATTTTACTGTACCTTTACGAAAAATGTGTGAGTGTTTTATTTTATTTGCATGATGGTAGGGTATTTTGTAATGCCTTCCTTGCTAGCCAATATCTATTTGAAAAACTGTCGTTAAGCACATATAAGTATATTCCGGTAACTTGACTTGAGAGCCAATCCCTCTACTATAATAGGTTTAACGTGTTACCATTTTGGACAGTCAATTAACTTCAGGTGAAATTTTGACCATAAGGGCTTGTGTAGACGGCCGCCACCGTGCCGACGCCGCATGATTGATGTATCACTATACATTAATAGTAATCATTACTAGCCACGAACATCATACGTGTCTATGCATAATGAATATTATGAATTTAACTAAAAAAGGAGGTAGTGTTTTCATACTTTATGTAAAGAAATGGCTAAATAAAAGTAACAAGTCAAATAGACGCCTAAGGGTTCATTCTATTTTGATGCAAAGAGAACAACATGGTGGATTCCACACACTAAGTATAAAGATCTACGAAAAGGTTAGCGTAAGTTTTGTAATTATATTCGGATGAATATCAAAATATTCACAAATTATTAGTTAAACCTAATATATGCTTATATTTTTTTACTTAAAATCAAAATGTTCATTATTCCTACAATTATAATTTTCGTGGCTAGCACTGTATTACATAAAATGGTACTGTTTTATAGCAATTATGCGGCGGCGGCGCCATCTACACAAGCCCGAATACTAAAACCTATAAAGAATAATTATTTAAAAAACCCTGCATGTAATTGTAATGTGTAATAGGTAAATTGAAAAAAACATGAACAAAAGTTTTGAAAGAAAAATAAATGTCATTTAATTATACTTTGCATGTAGCAATATGTATCTAAATAAGCTCACTATGAGGTAATGATGTCATAACAATATGAAAATTAGTTTTGATTTTAATAGCAATAGTAAAGAATACAAATGAATTAGGTATATTTTGTACATACAACAGTGCATTAATTTATAGCGAAAAGAACTTCGTTGTTACCGGGTGTCCTACGACACCTCTCAATGTTTTTTTTTTAAATTTCTATTATCGCTTATTATGTTTATGGGCGGTAGGAGACGACAATTGTGCCCGACTGGATCGCGACCACCATACACCAGGTGTAACACCCGCGTTAGTGACACGCCTAGGCTTTTGTGACACTTTAGTTTTCATGGTCTGTTATTATTTCCAATCCAATAATACTTGTGAATAATAACAAAGTATTATTATGCAAAATGCCACACGTATTACACAATACAGGATCGAACAAGACAAATTTATGAATAAAAAACAAAAACCACTACATGACAGCTTGAGATCCCCTAACAGTGGGTACACCCGGCGGCGACTGTGATCGCCGTCGGCGCGGCGGCTAACTGTCAATGTTAAAGTTGGTGTGTGAACGTGAATATTAACAGCGATTTAATGTCGCTAGCAATGCGGCGATCCTATCGCTGCAAATCTGAAAAGTCGCTAGTGTCAGCGACATCACCGCTGTGTAGAGGTAGCGCAGGCGATTTTTTAATTTTTTAATATGGTCGACCTACTTCATGTACTTTTGTGACGGAATTAATAGAAATCTATAACGAGTGGTTAAAAGGTAAATATTACTAAAACAGAGATATAAGGATATGAAGCTATTAGTTTATTAGTTTTTAGTCGAAAAATTTAAGGATTTGGAGCCAAATGCCACCGGGAGTGTTATAAAAAAAAGAGATGGTTACAGAAAATATTCCTACACCGACATTATGCTATTACTTGGAAGAGTATTTTGGTCTTTAAAGTAACCATTTCTTACCCCAAAATTTTCTATTTTCTTTATCTTTGTCAGTTAAGCAAACATCTGCTAGCGCGAGCAGCAAACAACCGAGCACACGCAAGATTTTATCAAAAGCACGCACAGATCTGCTACGTGTGCACTCCTCTGCTACCAAATAAACATTGATCGATCGTTATCGTGTGGACACAAAAGACTTCAAGTCGCCAGAGATCAAAATCGCTGCGTGTATACCGGCCATAAAAGTTATATTCGTCCGAAAAAGATCTGAGTTGTTCTAAGTTGCGCCTAAAGAAGTTTCACATCGAAAATGTTTATAGCCAAGTTATATTAGATTTCATGATCTCTTTGCACGTTTCATAAAACAGTAAATAACAATAAATCATATTCATAAAGTGACTCTATTCGTGTCATCCGAGATCATGAGGAATATAAAATGAGCGTATCATTCAATAGACAATACTGTTCGAATATATGCAATATTTTAGTACTGTTGTAAATATGGGTCGCAGATATGGTTATCACAAATTTTCATTTGTGTTATTTTGATTTTTGTTACTTCTCAGAATGTTAATGTGAAGGTAAAATTATTTGTAATGAGTCACTAATATAACAAAGCATTATACATTTTTAACAAAATCTATTCTTTACAATGAAATTAAAATACCGTTGTTATCTTTAAAAATGCATGTTCGAAGAATAAGTAACAAGAAATAAATTTAAGTATAAATATTCAAAATAGCAAGATTTAAACATATAAATTTAACATAAACATAATAAATAATAATAAGAGGAAATGATAATAATAATAAGCGAAATTGACAAGTAGATAACAACTATCATATACTAATTATATATGATATTTTGTAAATGCGTTTTTTTCTTGCAACGCCATATCTCCGTTAATTCTTCATTACAATTAATGATTGAAACATAATTTTAAAGCTTATGTTCCCCGTTATTGATGATACACAGACATATATTTAATAATAATGCTGTCGTAAAAAAATATTTAAAAAAAATTCATTAGAAATGCCATCTATAACAGTATATTTAAGTAATATTCGCACTGGTCAGCTAGTATTATTTATTGCAACGTAATTTTAATCTTACACATGTACCTTAAAAATATTTTTTTATATAATTTAACGTTTTTTTTTTTTGGAAACTACGTTTAAACTTTATTGCATTACCAGGTGATCAATATATCTTTTTTATGTTAAATGTAAATTAATGTATAAAAATATGCCTCGCATAATGTAGTATTGCTTTATAAACTATTTTATGAGACTGGCAACCCTAGTCACAGGGAATGGAGCGTCGCGTCGTTGCGCGTCAGGTCGTTGCGAGTATTTCATTACAGGATTGTCAATGAAAAAGTTCTGGATTTCAGAGCCGCGGGAGACGTTCTCTTAGATATCGTAGCGACTTAGTTTTGCGGTAAGCGTAAATTATCGTGGTTTTACATCACTTACTAAGGGAACAAACTGAAACTTTAAATAAAAATATGCGGGATAATATTTTTCGTCCTGTTTGACTCTATCAATACTTTAACTTGAAAAATAATAAAGAAACAACGTTCTTTTCACAAAAATGACTTTTTTTTTTACTATTACATACGACATGACTATACATATTGTAACGAAAGTATTTTAAATGACGGGCGATGAGGTGTAGTGAATGTAGAGCGAAACGGGCTGAGGTGAAAGTGGGAAAGAGGCGATGAGTGATGAAGAGAGGTGAGGTGCGGGGCGAAGAGAGAGCGGTGTGATTTCTTTTAAAAAAATGGGCATTAAACCTCCGTGAGACGGTTGTCATGGTTTTGAAAAGATAGAGATGTCAAATATAAAATTATTGCTTAACATGTTTTATTACTTATTAATAATATTATGATGGAAAACCAATTGTGCCCCGCGCATCGCTTCAACGCGTCATCTTTGTTGAAATTATATTTACAATCGGTGGCGTTGATGTCACTTTACTGAACCAATAGTTGTAAAATTGTTTTTTGAAAGACGTAAAATATATACTCTTGTTGATAATTCTCTTTCACTACAGAAACACGCGGGCTGGTCTACGTAGCCACAGATAAACAGTAGTACCTATCACGGCACGAATAAAGAACTTTGCAAAGGAGACGGATACTGTTTCATACAGACATGGGACTGGGTAAAAAACGAGATGTAAAAATATGAAAACGGTATAAAATAGCTAATGCATTATCAAACAGTCACTTTTCACGGATTTTTTGCAATCTAAAAGCAGAGATTTAGGATATTTCGTAAAAACGAAGTCATGTAATAAACTTCAATTAAAGTATTTTTGAAGTAGGATTAATATTAAAAAAGGGTTATATTTATTATCTTTTAAAATTATTAGTTTACTTATTGTACGATTTTGCAAACAAAAATATATTTAATTTTTATAAACCATATTTCAACTAATTATATTCTGGGCCCAGAATTACCCGTCTCCTTTTTACCTTTACCGTACCGTGCAGATGTTGAATAGTCTCCCAGCCTCGGTGAAGCTGTAAAAGCCGTCTGAGTCGCCATGGTCCCTATGTCTAACAGTATATTCAGATAGAAAAAAAAATTGTATCACCGACGTTCACCGTTGTTTGTGGACTCAACCGTACTTACTATCAGGTGCTGTAAAGTTATTTTCCAAAAAAACATTGTACCCATAAATATCTCAAGTAACATTAAGAACTGGTGCGTCTACTCATAAATTTTAGTTATCCCATTTCCTTTGTATAAATCTAATCTTATAGTGTACAAGATTGCCCCTAAATTTCGTACAAATGGCATACCGGAAATGTTTCTATCTGTCCGTTCCTTAACTTGATTTGGAACAGGAAAATTCCTGAAATGGGCCAAAGATTGCCAGATAATTTCGGCGTTACAGACCTTGGGTTTCAATAGTTTGTAAAATTGGTTATGGTAAGTTCCTTTTAATTAAAATGCCTATTACATTACTCAACAAAAAGGCCATAAAATACAAAAAAAAAAATTAACCTGACTGGTAGTTCCAGAGATTAGCGCTTTCAAACAAACAAACTATCTCTCGCGCTTTATAAAATTAGCATAGATGTAAATTTGTTTGTAGAAGATATTATGGTATGAACATTATTTTCTTTAATAAAAAGCTTTGGCGCCTCTCTTGGCAATATTCCACGCTTCCTTTAGCAGTCGTACCTCGTAAGTTAGAGACTGTGAAGTTAGAAACAACAAACCTTTATTAACTGTACTCTAATGAATGTACTCGAATAATAATTGTAACGTGCCCTAAAGTTAGTAAAGTAAGTTAGTTTGTTTAGTCAAGCTAATCAAACTCCCCCCTCAAACAGACTTGTTTTCGTGATAAAACAATAAAAACAAGTATATTCTATAGAAAGTTTATCTAGAAAACCGCTAAGATAATTAACTAAATAAGAAGCTTAAATATATGATTTCCAATCAAATAATACAGATAGATAAAGATTCATTTACTTTGATTCGATTACCGATAGTGGAAATTGTTAACCGTCTGGTTTTGACCGTTTGTTTATTGCATATACAGTGGTGGACGGTGGACCTCGTTGTTGATTCGCAATCGAATTGGGATCTATCTCAGATTAATCGGTGGTTGGGTTTTTTGATTACAGTTTGATGTAGGTATTTCGGTTCTGAAAGTTAGAGCTGTGGTCAGACCGTTAACATTTAATTGATTAATGAGAATATTGTTTTTATTTACAGCATAGTACCTGTTAAAATATATTTTATCAATTTATAATAACGTTTAAGAGAGGTAGGGCACAGAGAAATTTCTTTGAAGATTTGTCTCTACTTGGGGCAGTCTGACGGGTGGAATAGAGAAGATTCCTTGTTTTGTGTTCTCGCGTATAGTAGTGTTTCCAGAGCTTCTTGGAGTAGCAGGTTCAAGGTCGGGAACGCGATAGTGATATCTATGGTATTACAAGCTTCCATAGGCTATGGTAGCCGCTTACCATCCGGCGGCCCGCATTCTTGTTGCCACCTTACTTGTATAAAAACGTTTGGTTTCATGCTGGTTTTGTGGTACAATTTTATGAACTTACTTTTGAACCAAAATTTCGCTTGTTCCAAACTGCGAAAGCTTGGCAACAAGTTCAAGGGTGCCAAATGCGCCACCGCGCGCCGCGCGCCCGGATCGAACAAGAAAAATGGTAGGAAAGTAGATCGAGCGGGCCGGAGCTGCGGAGGTGGATTCAGGAATGGGACAATAGCACACCGATTTACAAATACGATAAATGAGCACAAACACAAAGAGTTGTATATATTATGTATAGATTATTGTACTCCAAGAAAGTTCTTCTTCTCAATATTTTCTATTTGTTAAAGTATTAAAAACAGATGAATAACTTCATAGGCAATATCAATCATGTAAATAAGAAACAATATTCGGAACAAACAAACCAATGTTTGTACAATATTTATTGGGGAGACTGTGAGGTATTACGTATTATACTATGTAAACCGGGGGCTTGTCTTCCAATTTTCTTTTGGAATATCTTTCCTAGGTAGTTATCCAATCACGTTCTGAGGGAGCAATGGCAAACATAATGGAAATAAACTTTTAATAAAATCTGTTGTTTTATCAAGATAAATGTGTTTTTCACAGGCTTCAACAATAATATATAGTGTTGTTTAACTGAATATATTGCTTTTAGCATTTGCTTTCATATAAATATTCTCATATCAATGATATTATATTATTTGAAAGTGTGAAATTCTTATGTGTATTTAAATAACATAATAAAACGGAAATGATTTTTTGTTTATTTGTTTCAACACGCTAATCTCTAGAACTACCCGACGAATTCGAAAAATTCTTGTTGAATATGATAGCCAAATCGAGGAATAGTATAGGCTATCTAACAAAGGCACAACTCTCAGCTAGCCTAAAATATTGATTCTTGTTAAGTAAATCGGAAGTGGAAGCCCTCCCCAACTGCTTTATCCGTGAGCGCTGGCGTAATGGTTAATTTTACGTAAATACAAATTTCTACAAAAATATTGATTTTTAGTATATCTAAAAAAGACCGCAATAGCATATGCCTATCTCTTATACATAAGCCACATAAGGTATTTAGCGATTTTTTTTTAATTTGATAATTAAAAAATATGATTAAAGATTATGAGCATTATTTATTTTTATTATATAGCATATTAATCCTTACGAACAAATGTTACTTCTTCATAAAGACAAATTTTATGAAGTTAAATTTTGGCATTTATAGCATGTTATTTCGACACAGTTTAGGAGATAAGGGGCCATCCATAAGTTACGTCACACGAATTTCATGATTTTTTGATCCCTCCCCCGTCCTTGTCACAGCTGGTCACATTTGTGAAACCCCCCCCCCCCTCCTACCTAGTGTGATGTCACATATTTTGCAATTTTACAATTAGAAATTTATGAAATTAAAATAGCAGTGTTCGGAAATTATTTTAATTTCCATTTAAATTATTTTTCAATAAAATCGACATCAAATCAAACAAAGGTATAAAAATTAACAAAACATAAAAAATCACTTTAATGAAAGATAAAAACTTAATCCTCTTCAGTCCATAGACTTCGAACCTATTCCTTTATATTATTTATAACTGGCATAGTAGTCACATCGTTCTCATTTGGACAGTTAACATCAGAAACATTCATTGTGTCAACATCTTCTTCATCTAACCATAAAGCTTCATTGTCATCATTCAAACAAAGAATTTCCCTAGCACGTCTAGCAGCAATTATTTGAGGCCGAATTTTCGCGATGGGCAATACTTCTTCTTGCGTTTTATGTGATTTCTTGTGTAGGTTAGTGGCCTTGTATGATGCAAAATATAGACAACAGATGCCACACGATCGCTTAAATAAGTATGCCTCGACACTGGGGCAATACCTGTAATAATTGCCTGGGGCAATAGGTATCATACGGAACTTGCTTCAAATATGATGAAACGGTATATTTATGCGATAAAAAACAGAACACGTGCAAAGACTTAGACTCGCACAGGTATTAAAATACAAATTACAGTCGTAAAGCAAAAGTAAAAATAATAAATTAACAATAGCGTCTGAGCAACAATAAATGGACAAAATAAACAAGATGACTTGCTTCGCTAAAGTTCAATTGAAATCAAAAATAATAAAATTAAACACAACATCAAAAAGCAAACACATGTTAACGTGAGTCATAAATTCGTGGTAATCCTATTTATTGTGTACTCCTAAATTTATTTCTAAGAAACAATGGTGTACTTACATTGTCGATAATATTCTTAAAGTCGGTAACTTATTTTTCTTCGAACTGTAAAGGTAATAAGTTTTAAATAATCGAGTTGTAAACGTTGTTAAATAAAACATTGCTATGTTCGAGATACAGAAGTCCAATTTAATTTTTTCTCTGATTATTTTGACTAGAGGGTTGAGATTTAGTGCAAAGGAGGTTTTGGGGCTTGAATGGAAGGGAACACATTCTTTCGAGTTTGGGAGGTTTTCGACTTAAAGAAGTTCTAATGTATTTAGATATAAAATATTATATTTTGAAAAAATGTGATGTCACAAAATTTGGGACCCCTCCCCACCCCTTGTCACACAATGTCACACTTCGTCGTCCCCTCCCACCCCCTAAACGTTTGACGTAATTTATGGAAGGCCCCTAATGAAAAATTAAAATAATTTGTAGTTGCGGGAAGTTGGAACAATATTAAAATGATTATAGGCTCTACACGAGTGCTTTGACGGCGCGGTGTTTGGCGGATAAAATTAACACTGGTGAAACTTGTAATAATTTGATTTTAACAAAATTCCAAAATATTTCTGTTAAACACGTTTTTCCTTTATTTTAAACTTTACATAATGCCTCTAATGCCTTAAAATGGCTGTCTATGAATATATATTTTTTAACTAAAATTAATGTGAATATTAAAGAATATATTTAAACGAAACAAATGTTTTCGTCTATAGTAAACGATTGTTGATCGTTTTGAAAGTATATTTGAATTCTTCGGTTAATATATAAATATGTAGCTGTTTATCATTGTATTAAAAATTGAATAAAGGTTGTTTACAACTGTTTAACATAAGTTATTTTTTTGAACAAATGTTAATATAATTTTATCTTATCTCTTTACTTTTATACAATGAAAATCTTTTTACACGATGCATTATGGCTGTTATTATAAGAAAAATAAATAGCTTTATGAGTATGAAGAATGGTGTTTTCGTGACTTAGGTGCCGGTTTGGGGGATATAAAGGAACTCCAAATGAAAGAACGTCTCGAAAATAATGTCTTAGATGAAAAATATTTTTATGAGTTCAAAATGGAAGATTTTATTTTATTGTATTCCTAATCGCACATGTTGCATATGAGTACAGTCAAATTAAAAAGATCTGAAATTTTTGTTATGTATCTGTGCTAAATATATATCACGTATAGTCCACTGATGAATTCGTCTAGTAACAGTAATTTAGCAAACATGGATGGCACCAAAGATGGAGAATTGAGCCTTGGAAGCAAGTAGAGCAGAAAAACAGTGTTGGCTGTCCAGGTAAATGACCATTTTTTCAGTGTTTTCTATGCTAAGGGGCGCTCCAGAAAAGAAAATTATATGCGACCTCCAAGGAGAGTGATTTTTTTTTTAGTTTTGTCTCTACATTTACCACAGACCTAACGTTACGCTACGCTAAAATCTATGACATTTACTATCTTCTTTTAGTAAACGTTAGCT
The DNA here is from genome assembly GCA_033032175.1 of Saturnia japonica. Taxonomy (NCBI): domain Eukaryota; kingdom Metazoa; phylum Arthropoda; class Insecta; order Lepidoptera; family Saturniidae; genus Saturnia; species Saturnia japonica. The sequence goes on from CM065317.1 coordinate 6,847,350, forward strand.
ACATTTGGAAAAAAATATCATGCACAAGCGGTTGGCACCCAGGGTTGGTCATTCTCGCCACCCTTAGCTATGCTGCTGTCCCGCAATGTATATTATATTATAAAGTTTTTTTGTGTGTTTGTCTACAAAGAGTAATCTCTGAAATTAATAATCCGATTCTAAAAATTATTTCACTAATAGAATACCACATTCTTCTACGTTCTACATTACGATGGTTATGAGCAGTTTTATTTTTATTCAGTTTTATTATAATGATGAATATTAGGGTCCATTTGTAAACCAAGTAGGAAAAAATATGCCGTTTCGCTTCTATATTGGCGTGCGCTGACCAAACCGTGTGAAATATATGAAAATAATGTACTACAGTTTTATTTTATTCTAAAAGTTCTGCAAATAAGTTCGAGACAGCTACCTAAGTGTAAATTGTATAGAAATAAGAAAGAAAAACATAAAACATATAATTGTTGCGTAACTTTAACCATTTACGCAACGCATGCAATGGTAGCTCTCAAAAGCAATAAATTTTCCCCGTTTGTGCAACATTTTTCATTGATGCTCCGCTCCTATTGGTCGTAGTGTGTGATGTTATATAGCCTTCCAAGATCAATGGACTGGCCAACACTAAAATATTTTTTTTATTCGAACCAGTAGTTTCGGAGATTATTGCGGTTTTGCGGAATTTTGTACACAGTAACACAGTTATGTCAATCTGATTGACACATATATGTGAAAATAGTTTAATATATATATATCACTAGATAATTAATATGCATCATACTATTGATTTTAAGGAAATTTATATGAAATTTACACCGAAACGTCACTGATATCGCCCTCTGTTATAAAATGTGATATTTTATAGAAATTACAAAAGTTTTGGTTTTTCTAACTGATAACTTGAACACCTAAACGAATGGGTTTTATTAAAAAAGTTTCTTGAATTTTGGCGATTTGTGGCGGTTTCTAATTGCTTAGGTTTGTTTGTTTGTTTTTTTTATTTACGTTTTTCAATTTAGTATTGCCGTAATGAATTTATTTTGCATAATATAATTTGTGAGCAATAAGTTGGTGTGTAGGGGAAAGTTGGTAATTCCGAAGACCTAAGGTTTTTCATCTTTAGCATGTAAAATTATCCAACTAACTAACACAGTAACAAACATTTAGAAATGTCTATTAAAAATAGTATGTATATTAGTAAAAAAAAAATGGAACCCTTAGCGTTTCTCCCATAACGTTAATCCCGAACATCAAAAATCAGTAATCAGTCTACAATTGCGAGATAGAACACATTTATAGCCAACGATGTTCATTGTCCTTCTATACATTTCTTATGAGCCCAATTTCTACAAATGTGGCACATGATTCAGTCTTCGACAGGAGCACTTTCATAATTATTATTCATTGCAAAAAAAAATACAATAAAAGTTTTCAATGTTGCCCTTTCTTTTCTTGTTTTTCTTTTCTTGCCTGTTTTAGATTGTTTTACAACTTTTTTCTTCAAATGGCCAACGACTTTTGTTTTTGATACTGAATAAATCTTTAATACTTATCCATTTGTATTCTTTTTACTTTTGACATGGCCGATAGTTTTTCGCAAACTTCGCAAACTTAGTAAAGTAAAGAGATCTAATTTCGAACTTTCGAGATCGATCACGGTCTGTTCGTGATTACTCCGCAGTAGTAAAAACTAAAATTCATAAGCATAATTTTTTCTTAGTCACCTATTGTCATTAGCGTTAGTATCACTGGAATCATTGATCAGCATGTATTCCAATTAATAAACGTTTGTAACGCTACAATCAAAGGACGCTCGTCAACTCACTCAAATCGGTGATGGCGCCAACATCGAATATCATGCGACAACGTACGATCGCCGGACGTGCAGCGCCGGGGGTTCCCTTATAAAAGACGCGTGGAGTTCCGTGGTAATTCGTTGTAGTTATGTATTTGTTTAAAATCCTTACTTTGCCACGTCATTATGTAAAGTGTAATGCTACGTCATTATGTAAAGTGTAACTATATACTGTTTGTTTTAATATTTCTGTTTAATTTATCGACTCGCTCAATATCATAATTCACGCTCTTTACACGTTATATTTTTACTTTTCACATAAATAAAGCTACACCAAGTTACTTTATTTGAAAAACATACATGGAAAGCACAAAAATGTTTAAGCATTCATACCTCGAATTATGCGAATGCTCGCTTCTGTCGATTCACTATCTGTCACTAGAGGTGGCGTGTTTATTTTTATTCCTTGACGGGTTAAGCTGGTGATGCCCATTATACTGGCAAATTCTTCTAACAAAGTAAAAGTGATAAATTCGGGATTACCCCGCGTGCGTTCGTGTTTCCCCCACTTTCCTCTACCTACGTACATATGTTGTTTCAAAACCAAACACCAAAGAGATTACCGGTCTGAGGGTTATTCAAAAAAAAAAAATCGTATTACATTTCATTGACAAAAGGCGTTACTTTGCTGAAACTCCGCGAAACGCTGACACCCACTCGCCCGTTAGAGTCAGACTTCGGAGAAGTAAACATCGATCTGAAGATGTCTCGTTGAGGAGCGAAATACGTGTAATCAATTCACTCCTTATCTGAAACAGATTTTTTAAATTGTTATTATTATTACATATTTGTTTATCACTTTTATTTCTTAAAGGTGAATAACAATCGGGTCTACGGGCTCGACCGCATCTCTTTTATCGTTTCAGTTATCAACATTTCACTTTTACTTCAATAGTGTCACATTTAAACTATTTCAGGTTCACATTATCATATCACAATTAATAATAAACATTGTTTGTTGCAGAAAGATGTATCTAACTAACTACAATGGTGCAGTGGCCCAGAGTGGATTTTGGTCTGCGACACTAAAAGATCCCCTGCCATTCTCTCACCGATAATATAATGTTTGGCTCGTTTATTATATCTTTGATTTCCAAGTTTTTGTGGATATTCCATGTCTCATCTCTCTTCGTTAGTCCCAAAATTTTTATTTTGTTAAATATCAGTAGTTTCCGTTCCTCTTCTTTTGTTAGTGTCCAAGATTCTCAACCATACATCGATACATCAATATTAAAGTTTAAATAAGTTACCTAGTCTCGTCTCTTCCGCTGATTTGCTAAGCTTGGATTCATACTTGCGTTTTATATTAGACACTAGTTGTGCCCGTGTCTTCACTCACGTGGACTACAGAATGCCCGCGCGAATTTTGCTCCCTCCCTCCCGGCTATTTTAAAGACAAAAATGCTTATTGTGGGTGTTTCTTAGAAGATAGATCTATACTCTCCCGGGCTTTCTTGTAAGTCTTTTTAATGCCTACAATGATGTAGTACATTAATTGGCTATATCTCTTATGGTTTACTCAGCATAAGCCATTTAAGCACCCGAATTGATTCACCATGACCAATTTTTTTTATTTGTGTGGAACCCTAATACTTTTTCTAAAATAAAAGTTGCCTAAGTTACTCCCTATATCATCAGCTGTCTATCAGTGAAAAGCCTGTCAAAATCGGTCCAACCGTTTCCGAGATTACCCGGAACAAACAGACAGACAGACAAATAGATATTAAAAAATGTGAAATACAATTACTTATAATATACTAAGTATCTACATACTACACAATTATTTCCATTTCTTCTTTGTAGTCAAACGAAATGTCACTCGAGTGCGAACTCTCGAAAGCTTTGAATATTGTTTCATACCTCTAAAGTTGTATTTCACGTACAAATTTCAATTGGCAACAATAATCTCACTCTCGTTAAATGCTTAGCTGAACCCTTTTACAATTTAGAAGTGTTTGAAAGAACATTTCGTTGTTATGGGTTTTTATTAAAATTATCGTGTTTATTATTGTTAGTCGCTTAAAAAAAAATTACTATTATTTTTATGAAAAATATATCGATATTTTATGAGATAGTCTATGCCGTAACAACAAAAAAAAATCATGTATGCAATTCATACGTGGTAGAAGTGAAACCTTCACATCTATGTTTTTTTAATTCAGAAAATGATCAAATACACCCTAATTTAAAGTTTATGAAAATGTATATACAAGTACTCACAATAATTATTCACAATATCATTTTCAATTAATGCATCACCTTGCACATTTGAAATATCCATGGGAATATCATCTGAAAAAATAAAAAACGTATAATACGTACACGTATACAAAACACCACGGTTGTTGTGATGCCTTTTCCCAACTAATAACTATACAAAGTTGGATCTTCTGAAAAGATTTTCGCTCTCTTCTCAGAACTGTCTAGGGAGTTTTTTTGACATCTGAAAATTCGTACTTTTCAATGTTCGTACTTACTTTTGCAGTGTTGGAATTTGCAACTTAAATATTTTTATTTTAACGCCCTCTAGAGAGTTTTTGTGACAAAATGCAAACTTGTACTTTGGTAACGTAATTTACAAACTCCATTATTTTATTTTATTAGAGTTCTCATTTTAGCGCTCTCTATTGTTACTTCTGTACGAACTGGAAATGGTGTAATTTCTCATCATTGATCATGTGGGTAACCTTTGAAAAGGGAGGATTCTCCGACCAGACGGGCGTTAAGTCTGGCGGGCTGCTGCCCAACGGTTGTTGTCGGGTTCTTGTATATATACTCAATTGTTGGGTTAATTTCAATATCGCGATGTAGGATGCGTCGTGTGTGGCGAGATAGATGTCTCTATGTAGGATGTATCGTATGTGGCGAGATAGATGTCTCTTTGTAGGATGCGTCAGTTATGGCGAGGATAAATGTCGCTATATCGATGTCGCTACAATCATTCGAAATTATTCCAATCTGTTTGTACAGAGGCCGCTAACCGAAATAATTTCATTTCTACGACTAAAGTAACCTAACATAATATCAATCATTAACAGAATGTCAGAAGTGTTGTCTAAAAAGTTTTGCTTCGTGCCTTTTTGGTGAGGTAATAAAATTCATTTTTGCGTGGCATCAAACCTCTTTTGTGCCAATTTACCATTGACAAAAACTTTCCTATCTCATTTTCTCTCACGTTAAACCTTATGAATTGATGTGTCTCTCTCTTTTTATTGTCGCTTTTTCGTTTCATCGACTTTCACTTCAAAAAGTACCTTCTTTCCATGAGAAAATTTTAGTAGAATATACGTTTATTCTTTGATTATATACACGTCTAGATTCGGGCATGTCAAAGCGGTACATTTCAAACTATTTACAAAAAATAATAATAATAAATATAAATAAATAAATAGTTCGGTCGAAACCGCTGACAGTAGGTAGATACCTAATATTTAGCGCGCCACAGACACTCATACGGTATAACGTAATTATAATTAAAAATGTCATTTTGTGTAATGAAATTTTGCAATAAATAGTTATCATAAAAAGATAAGGGTAAAACGATTACATTCTATCAGTAATTTGTTTGTTTGATCGCACTAACCTCCGGAACTATCATTCAGATTTGATAAATTACTTTTGCATTTTATAGCCTAATTATTAAGGAAGGTTATAGACTTAATAAAAAAAGAGAAGAAGACTTAAGAGAAGGTTATAACTATGTACGTCAATCAATCTGGCAAGCAAATAGGCAAGCACGGGAAGTGAGAACAACGGTACGCTACACAACAAACCTGGCATCGGCGGAGCCGCGGTGGAAATTTGGTCCAATAAATTTAAATGGGTGAATCAGTAGGACACATTGTTGAAAATATTCGTCTAAGCAGAAAGAAGCGATCACAAACAATGAAATTAAATAAAAACCTGGCTTTATTGTGCGGATTGCAGCTAAAAATCTAATTGACAGACGCTGGGTAAGCTTGAAACTTAATGATTACCTAAAAAGATGATAATTACAATGGTACATAGGTTTAACCATGGATTTAATATTTACGCTACATCTATGGGTTTAACTTGAAAACGTAGTAATACCTATACGAGTTTACCTAGTAATAAGTAAATGTCATCTAGAGCTTCTTGGAAAGTTCATGAAACCCACGATTAATAATCTGATTGACCTTTTCAATATGACCCTAACCATCGACAAGACTAAAGAAGTATTCAATTAATTTTCGCCTACGCTATGATCGATTTGTAGAAAAATATTTTGAAAAATATAATTTTCAAAAGAGATGTAAAATTTTCTTGAAAACATTTCTAATGTTTTCTCTGTATCCAATAAATAGACTGATGTCTAAAGTAAGTATAAATAAGAAAATATAATACCTAATTTTCCAAATAATTAATTTATTTGAATTCTAATTATAGCTTTAATATACATTTGGCAAAAAATAATAAGTTGCTAACAATACCATGATAATATAACATACTTTTATGTAGCGAGGTAGTCTTAGGTAGTCGTAGTGGTCGTGTGGTTTTAATTTGTTTAATTTGATTCGATATATCGATACAATGTGCGCAGGTTCGAACACCGACATGCAATAACGAATTTTTGGGAATTCGTGTAAATATGTAGTTGAATTGCCAGCGGAAACCAATCATTAAATCTATGGATACAAACAAGTTTAAAGCAATTAAAACGTAGAGAAATCCCTATGCTACTCTTTGTGTGTGAACAATCACACAAGTTGTTAAGAGAAAAGTACGGTCGGCACGCCATCCATCGCCCCAAACACAGAAGCTAAATCATTTGAAGAGTAGCAACATTTTATACTTTCACACTGACCCGGGAAATAGCCTTTGAAACTTCCATTTAATTAAAGGAAGACGTGTTCCGAAACTTTTTTTTAAAAAACATCCCTAATATAAAATCTCCTACAAATTTGTGAGACTGGAATACTTTTTTTTACAAAATAAGTTATATTACATGCACACGTCAAACATTTGGCAGTAACAGGAATCAAATCAATATCACATCGTCACACATAAAAAAAAGATAAAGAATACATAGGCTATCCACCACAGTTCCGATATAGAGGATTCGATAAATTGTTAGGGATTTCCATTACATATTCAACTATAGGCTTTTTCCTTTATGCGAATATCTCATAACTTTGTATCCTACGTTCAGAGAGCGTTAAAATAGTTCTAGTAATATTTTATTTTCTAGGGTTCAAATCAACGTTCTCCTTTGATAAGATGAATTGGGATGTGATAAAAAGGAAAGGTCCAATAAATATTTATTTGTTAAAACCCAGATCCATCGTGTTGTTTATTCGAGTGTCCTTATATTTAATTTCGGACTTACTGAAAGTCTGCGGATCAGCTTTTGATATAAAAATATATATAATAAGAATTTTTTGTTGCTATCAATTTTAACGATTCATATTTTTAGATATTACTGAATGAGAGTGATTTTTTACACATTGTAACAAAAAGTCTACACCAATTCTTGTTTTAATCTGGTAAAGATAGTAAGTACTACCCGTGCGCGATAAATTGAGACTCGCCTGCAATGCAACCCTCCGCCCGCTACCCTTGTAACTTCCCCTCAAGTTCCTATGTTGTACTGTAGGCAACACTTTTTTTGCATCTTAGTCTCGTACTGGCTTACATCACGCACCGACGACGCACTCCGATTTCATAATCTTATTTGATACTGTTTCGTTAATAGTTATTAGAGTTACTGCTATATTTTATTGTTATTTTTTGTGTTAAGTTTGTTGCTATAATGGTGGATAAAACTTTACATAGTGGATAGAGAAATCTCATGTTAAAAGTGCTGGACGTTTTAAAACGAAAAACGGAACAAACAGTTGTGTTTGCCTGTTGATAAAGCAGTAAAAAAAACCTGTATGGCAACGAGAGTTTCGAAAGCCATGTTGCTGGTAGTTCTACAGCGGAGAATAAAATAAAATTGTTGACTCCAGGTAAAAAACGCAAACCAAAGAGCAATAGAATACAATTAGACGGTTTCGACTTATGCGCTATCAGAAACATTGTGGATAGTTTTTATACTGTTCGAAAAGAAATAAGTACCCACTTTGAATAAGATATTAGCTGTGGCTAAAAGAGATCTTAATTTCCAAGGTTAAAAAACATATTTAAGAAAAGTCTTGGTAGAAAAATTAGGCTACAAATTTAAGAAATGTAAGGATGCGAGACATTTTTTGGTTCAAAATCCAGACATTCGAACTTATAATAGCTCAAGTATAATAAATATAAGGCGGCGTTGTACCGAGTACAACACTCGCTACATTAAAAAAAATGCAGAGACAAAGTCGCGGGTGGAAACTTGTTGTGATATTTTTTGTGCACAGTGTAACCATGCATGCGTCTATGGCGTCACCGCCCCCAAGTCTCAACTTATTTCGCAGGGGAAGTAACATTTAAAAATAAATTATAAGCGTTAGAATCAAAAAAATCTATGATTTTTTACAATCCTTTTCTTAATTTATTTCAATAAATATATTTCTTGTAAATTAACAAGATAATATTAAAAAAACCAACTTCAATGATTTTGATGTGTTCTCTAGTAGAAATACCTTCGAAGTCGAAGGTCCAAAGTCAATGAAATTAAACTGGAACCACCCTTGAGGTATCCCCTATTCAACAAAGCAACCAACAAGGCAATGGCGGTATGACAGCGGTGATTGTCGATGAATTGTTGATCTCTCGTTGGTCGATACTGTTTTTGAAATGTAATGTGCTTACCGTCATGCGCTGTTCCGTCACTTTCCGAACCTAACTGACGTCGGTCGACGCGCTCTCCGAACGCGTACCACTGTGCCACCTACCATCACTTCAAAAGTTTAGTAAACTGTTGTACTTAACTGCGGTAGGTATCTCTATTATTTTTATGCATTCTTTTAGACGCAAGACAGAGTTTATGTCAGAACAACTCTCGTTTAAACTTAACAATTTATTTAAAAAACGCTATATTGTCTTAAGTGCTATACTTTGAAGCAACTTAACTTATGTGGTTAAAAGTCTCATCAGAAATAGTATTTTTCTATGTTTTTTACATACGCATATTCTGTTAGTTTTAAGTATGAGGACAAAACCAATATTGCATAAGGTTACAAACGTTTTATTCACACTATTGTCTCAAGAGGGCTTTTGTCTCTTGTAAAAAAGGGAGAGAAGACCATCACAATAAGCCGTTCACAACAAATAACTTGCTAAGCTCAGTAAATGAACTGTAATCTAGAAAAATGTATGACTTTTTTTCTATTTTATTAAATTATTAGTAACTACCTGCGAACGCGACTTCGCTCACGTGGACTAGAGAATGCCCGCACGAATATTGCTCCCCCTCTCCCGGCTATTTTAAAGACAAAAATTCTTCTTGTGGGTGTTCCTTAGAAGATAGACGTATATTCTTGATAACTTATTTGTAGGTCTTTTTAATATCTACGGTTATGTCGTACATTATTAATTTGCTATATATTTTATGGCTTACTCAGCGCAAGACATTTGAGCGCCTGAATTGATTCACCATGACCAGTTTATTTTTATTTGTACATAACCCTAATTATTTTCTAGAAAAAAGTATTCTAAGTTACTCCTTATAAAATCAGCTATCTACCAGTGAAAGTTTCGACAAAATCGGTCCAACCGTTTCGGAGATTACCCGGAACAAACATACAGACAAAAAATTTGAAAACGGGTTTTTTGTTATAGGTACCGTATATACTTTCATATGCATTTAGTAAAAAACTGTTCTTTTGAATTTACAAACAAACACTTCAATTTTATTAATTGTATAGATTGGTAAGAGTGCAAGTCATGGTTGTCGAGTGGTTTAGACTGGCACAATATCGATTCTATGTCCAACGTTCGAACCCCAGCATGCACTAACGTACTTTTCGCAATTCGCATCGGTACATTTATACTCATTTCAATTTAACACTTTAAAAAATATCATAATGAAATCTGAACACTTGAGAAATATTCTTCTAGTATCACTATGTGGGAAAATGGAATTGTGGATTTCTCTGCGTTTGAAATTGTCAATACGTCATCATGATGCGGGGAATCAGGGATCGGGAAGAGGCCTCATTGCCCAGTAGTGGGATATTTACAGTCTGGTAATTAAATCTATACAATTAATACATTTGTAATGTAACTTATAACAAAACACCAATTTTTAAAAAATTTGTCTGTCTGTCGGTTTGTTTATTCGGGGTAATCTCCGAAACGGTTGGACCGATTTTGACGGAACTTTCACTGGCAGATAGTTGATTTTATAAGGAGTTACTTAGGCTATTTCATATTATAGTCCCTTCACCGTATAAACAATGTGCATTTATTTACCTATTTATATATAACTGAAACGTAGGAACATTGCGGTCGCAAATGCTCTTAGTAATAAATGAGTTTTAGTCTCAGGTTGTTAATTAAATAGAATTTGCGGCGCGGTGGTTGATGGACGTATGACAGTTCACTGCAAACCCGCTGGTTAGCAAAACATTTTCTTGTATTATTTACTGTCTTTACCTGCGACTTCTTTCATGTGAATATCCGAAAACAAAATCCGTATATTGATTTATCTATATTTCGTCAAAAGCAGGGAAAATAAACTTTAAAATGAGACTTGAATCATTCATTTTTAGGAAGAATTAAAGGGATACGGAGTTGCCACAAAAAGTACCTTGTAAAAATTAATAAATAATATATATAGATATTATATTGAAGTTATTAAATTAAAAGTTTTCATCGTCGCTTACCATCAGGTGAGATTGTGGCCAAACGCAATAAACTGTAAAACCTTTAATGTATAGAAAATTGCTTTTCTTTACTTATAAAAACCTTTTCGAACACCGACATTTATTAAATGAAGCAAAACAAACGTCTGGACAATTTAAAGTCTACATTATTCACGTAAAAACACAAATATGTCCCTCAGACTATATATCGAACCCACAATTACACCGCCAAGGCAGGACCCAGTTCTGTGAAGCATAAACTAATAAATTACAATAATGAGATTGTTGGAGCGTAGGCACCCCACTAAATGGAACGGTGCCTAGGGCTAATTAAATTAAATCTTCAATTTAGACTAGAAAACTATTATTAGTATTGTTTTAGCCTGTTGTTAGGTTACTTTAATTAGATCGAAAAACTCGATTAACATATATTTTTCATCGTTTATAGCTTTAGCATTATGGCTACAATCTCACGTGATGTTAAGTGACGATCTGGCCCAAGATGGTGACACACTAAGTGTAGTGGTCCTTGGCGACTAATTTTCAACCTGAGGGTGATAGGTAGCCAGGCGGGTATTTGAATAAATAAATACCCTACCACCATGCTATGGTTTCATCACGATGTTTTCTTCATCGAAAGCTCAGGATCACTGAAGGGATTCGAACTCACGTCGATCGACGCAGTGTCCTTACACGCTAACACTGAATCAATATTTCTCATATTCGTGTACAAGACTTAAATGTTGAACATCGTCTTCATTTTCAGTCCGTCATCACCCACTGCTCAGCATAGACCTCTCTTCTTATTTTTATTTAATAGCATCTATGTTTATCCACAATTCTGCCAACTTCAAACTCGAAATAAAATATTGTAATGTTTAAGTATATGAGTATGTTTGTTGTTTGTAATATATAAGTGTTAATGTAAATTGTAATCTTCAAAGCTTGAAATAGCTCTAGCAAGATATCGGACCCTTGTTAAAACTGTCCGTACAGTTTCTGTGGCAACTTAAAATGCATGTTCTCAGTTATTGTTTAAATTCACTTAATTAGTGCATTGTAACCAAACTACATCACGTAAAGCGCCGACAAAATTACATAATATAGAGCGAAATAATAAGGGTTTATGAATTAAAATAAAAACTACTACGTAATAACTCGAGAACCCGCTAAAAAAAACTTCGCCTCTTGTACGATTCTCATCCTGATTCTGAGGTGATTTAATCCAGATCTGAACCGAGACTAATAATATTGTCAACCTAACAAGCTGGTGAGCGTTCGACGCCTCGTTTACAGGTTTGAACCTTTTAGCACTAAAGTTAAATTTATGAACAATGTTATGTGAGTTTTATGAGCTAATTTTAATTAACAAAGCTTGGGCTTCTAAGTGAAGATTTGATTGATAGAAGTAAAGATTGAAGATATCATACCGAATGTAATAAAACTGTATTAATAGAGAGTAATACCCCAAAGCTATAAAAGGTAATCTATGCTGGTCTATTCTTTATTTTATAGGTACGTAAAATGTGATTTACGTAAAAGAGATAGCTGTACAATATATATTTATTACTGGCACAAACATTTAAACAAAATCTTCGATAGATAATGATGACATATGCTTCATTATGAAATTATTGCAAAGTTTGAAGTTGGAGGTAACGAAAACCTCTTTAATTAGCGTTTAGCCCAGTAGTTCTTACGAATAACTTCATACGAATAAGTAACTTGTGTGCTGTAATATATACATCTTCCAACTGTATATTGCATATAAGATTATATATACACTATAATCATATCCCATACAGATCGAGATAGACTTCCCACCACTTGAGAAAAAAATATTTACCTGCAGAGCAAACATAATTGAATTGCATATTAAAATCATTCTTGTAACAATAAAATATATTTACATGATAATGCAATACAATACAATATTTAATATTACAGTATGTTGTTAACTTTTTTTTGTAAGGCTCAGCAAAGTTACTATTCAAAAATAACAACGTCAACCAAGAGCAAAGACTAACAGTCCATTGCATATCGTCGCTGTGGTGCCGATCTTCATGCCTCTCGGCGGTTGGATAGGCACTGAACTGATCCCAAAACGTGACAAACCAAAGGACTGATACTGTAATGGGTTTATCACTGTGCATAGTGGTCGAGAACCCATCTGGTACAGATACCCTACCAACACGCAAACAATATGTTTGTTTATCTACATAATAATGTAGTTAAATTTTATCGATACAAAAACATAAATTTTAATAAGAGAAGTTTATAATAAAATGATGTTCGGGGCAGTCGTTGTCGCCGATAAAAGAACTAATTAAAAGAATTATAATGAAATGGTTGTATTATTTTGGATTTGTTTATCAACAAAGAGCGCTCACCCGCAAAAAAAGTTGGAATAGTCGAGCGACTGATCCGATCCGAGTGTAGTTGCCGGGTTGTAGATAGATATTGATAAAAATGACTTCGACAAATGAGTATACATTCAATACTTTTGATTTGTTTAATTTTTTTAACATTTATTATGAGCTTTTAATTTTAATACAGCTTATTATTAAAATTGCATTACTTAAGTTAAATAATTATAGTACAATACTTACGAGTATTAATATATGTATTATGTTAAAAGTAGTCAGTTCGAACTTCGACCATATTTATTGCAGGTTTCCTAAATATTCGAATCTAAGGGATATAGAGAATAACTAGTAATAAATCAAGTTTATAATATAATGTCCACTTGTTTACCTTATTTCCCTAACCGATTTCTCTAATTCATCGATAACGTGTATCGACAGTTGGCGAAGATTTCCCCCCACAAAAAACGACAGACAGTTTTGTATCGGGAAGAAACGCTATGGCCACTCCCCTCCGGTTCGCCGGTGGCCCATGTTGCTCTATGAATGCTAATGAAATTAAAATGGGACCAACCTTGAGGTATCCACTTTCCAACGAAAAAGGAATCATCTAAATCGGTTAATAAACAAAGAAGTTATGGCTGAACATCCATAAAAACATATACATTTGACTTGAGAACCTCCTCACTTTATATAAGTCGGTTAAAAAGAAAATTCTTAGAACAAATAAATGAAACAGATAATAATCAATTATTATGAAATATATTATCGGAAATGAAGACAGTCGTTTAACTGAAACTTTAAATGGTAAATGTATCATACAATATATATTTTATATAAAAGCTTTGACCATTGTACCGTAATCATTTCACTTCGAAGGAACTCCAATGAAACTGAATCAAAAGGAAAACTCTCTTCGAATAAAGATGTTTAGGTACATAAAGCTTTAGCTGCTTTATTGATTGTTCTTAGTTATATACTAGAACTTTCTGATAACTTCAATATTTCAGTGTGATTATTCTAAATCAGAAGACTTTTATTGTTGAAAATCTATATGTATCTATTTAATTAAAATTATTAAGGTTTGCCGTTGGGCGCGCATCATGCGAAAACTACTGGATAGATTTTCACCATTTTTTTTTTGTTTTACTTGTTAGATTCTTATATAACAAAAATTTATCACGATATCTTCAAACAATAATTCTGTAGTCCAGACGAGCGAAACCGCGGGCACAGCTAGTATGTAATTAAATCAATAAATGCTGTTCGTTGGTAAACGCATTACTTGAAAACGATTGAATGATTTAATAGTCAAATACTAATACTTTTTTTATAGTCAAAGTCCATACAGTCCAAATATTCCATAGTTATTATTAGTCCAAATTAGGTTTTAAAGAAAAGAAAAATCTGAAAAATTGGCTCTGAAAATTGGAAACTTAAAGAAAAACATGAAACTACTTTTTCCATTATTATTTTTTTGTAACTCAAGACCCATAACTCACGATTTGAACGTTGGTTACGCGTAATTCATATTTTGTTTTATTCGTTATGGTCCTGGAAAAGTTTTCAGAAAAAAAAAAGCGGGACAGATGGCGCTGTGATAGAGTTATTGTGGTCGACTACTGGCAAGGTCAGAACGTGTGCGAGCCCAGCTAGTTGTAAAATGAATAGTACTTTACCGGATGGTTGTGTACTTTACATATTTATACATAAAAACGAACTGTGCCTTTGATTTCCTACACGTGGAATTTGACACGTGACAGCGCGCGGCAAAGGGGAACGTGCGCGTGGGGCGCGAACTTTAGTTTCTATTATTTGCGCAGAACCTAATTTTTTTTAAAGTTAAATCATCTATCTGCCAATGAAAATAGCATCAAAATCGGTCCAACCGTTTCGGATAATCATATTGAAGATAGAAAATTGGGATCGAACCTGCATCTTCTGTGCTCAATAGTAGGACTCACTGCCACTGCACCACGAGTACTGTCATTGGGTCAATTAGGATTTCAATAACCACCTTAATATAGGTACATAGCATACGTAACTAAATTATCATTTTTGAAAAATAAACCTTTACAAAAATTAAATGTGGTGCATAAACAAATATTTTAACTTTTAACGCAAGCTAACCTATGTACAAACTACCTAGTTTATTCCTAATATACCTACAACTACTTACAACTTTTTTTGTAATAACTATTTATTTTTAATTTATTTTCTATAAGTATTAATATAAAAATCTTTACCTCATTTATCAACATCAAGTATAAACCATAGAACAAAAACTCATATCAAGCCAATTCAAATAAAACACTTAAACGATGTTACAGTTGGTTTCTTGGGAAAAACCCCACTTTTTCAAGGAACCGAGTAAAGGCCGTCTTTTGTTTTAATGAAGCGTATGATCTCGTATTCTTCTGTTATCGAAGTTGTAGTTGAAGCCGCCTTTGTGCAGCGCAGCTATCCTAGCTAACAGAGATGCTATATTCAAATAATTGAAAGGGTTTCAATTTAGACTAAATAATTTAAATTCCGATATCTTTGAATTTATAAAGTACAATTATTATCTATGTACAAGCGCAATACATCAAAGACTGACTTTTTATTATTTGTTACACTATAGGTATGGGTTATCAACCACGACTGAGAAGCAAAAAAATGAATATTTCACATGTTATTACATAGTTAAAGATGATTTTTAATATTAATTTCAAAAATAATTCTTCACCTCTTTCTAGGATAAAGGTAAATATCTAGGCTACAGAGCTGTGCTCGGTGTCTTATAAACAAAAAAGAACACCTATCTAGGTAAACTGGGATGTAAAACATTATCTAAATGCAAAGTTTCATCGAAATCGTTGGAGCCGTTTCCGAGAAACCAATTACATATAAGTACTTATATATACAAGACTTGCTCACTTAATATAATAAGATACGAGTGCACGTATCTTACACTTGACATTGGCAAAATTGCATACACAGGCAGAAAACAAAAAATTTAAAAAAACAGAGTGAGTGATAAATATAATTTAAAATTAATAAATCAATATAATTTTCAACTATCGTACAAAATCATACTTATTTCTTTTTATAATGTCCATGATGCTGATTTTTCGAGAAATAATTGAATGACCTCTCCAAACTTACAAATCTAGATCCTGTGTCATATAACTGAATAACCCAATTTAAAGTGAGCGCTAAATTAAGCGTAGGTAATCGTACAGCTTTTTTTACTAACCGTACGTCATACGGTGGAAATGAATGAATCGTCATAAACCGTTTTAATAAAGATTTATGTCTACTGAAAGTGGGCGAATACGAACAAAGCTATAAAACAGGGTCGCTTTACAACCCTGCACGTCCAGCCACTGTTGGCGAATCGATTGACCTCTCTCATGATGTCGAACAGATTCAATGATTTAGGTTGCTTGTACGTACGTTTGTACCATCAAAAAAGGTATTTAATTTAATTTTACTTTTATTGATATTTTTACAATTGTTACATTGGTACATGTTAAATATTATAAAGATTTTTACTCAAATTATGATTACAATGTATAATTTATTATTAAGCACATTTAGCTTAATTATAAAACAAAGTAACGTGTAAAACAGTATATATAAATTAAAGTTTTAAAACAACACACTTAATTTAGGTTTAAATCTTTGATTTGAGCAAATCTGTGTGTTTATAATGAAGATTGAAACTAATCAGTACATGTACATTACATGTAAGTAAATTAAAGTTCAAGTGTCCTGGTTAAACGTTTAAATTTAATTAAATTAATGCCAAATAATACGAGGTTATTTAATTTATTGTACAACTTGCTAATTCTAGATACAGGAGAATTTAAACCAAAAACAGGTGTTTTGAATACATCGCAGATGCCGCCAATGTAATATGCGCGGGGGCAATCGTATTACGCAGGCGCCGCGTAGCCCCCCTCCCCCGCACTTCGTCTATGGCTCGGCTCGTCACGTCTACACGCACGTCTACACAAGTGCTTTGATACAGTGTGCTCGCGTTTGTTTATCTTGTATGCGCGACGTCATTACTGACGTTCGGTGAAGAGCTAAGTTATAGTCCGCCGAGTGTTTTGATACATGGTGTTAAATGTTGTTTTGTATAACTTGAGTTGATGTACCAGGAGTTTTGCTGAACTGATTGATTGAATGGTAGTGTCCTTGCTGTTGTAGTATTAAGGCTGCCACACACACACAGTTCACTCCGCAAACAAATACTTCACAATCTGCAGTCCAGGACGACGGGGCAAGGTCAAGGTCGCCGCCCGCTCCTGACGAGGTAAGTCTTTTTTCTTTACTATGTATCGCAGCAATAGTGTTCGAGAGGGATTGATTCACGATAGATCAAGAAATAAATTGAATTAAGGCCCCAGCATGTATTTCGCGACCCTCCTTCTAACAACAGGTTTTCTACAAAACAGGCATCATGGAACTTTAAATAAATAATACCTGAAGCCACGGTGAAACTGTAAATGCTGTTTTGGCTTCAGGGCTCTTATGACTAACAGTAGTTAGTTCTAAAAAATAATAATATCTAGATCGTTTTTTATATAAGTAGTAGCACGGCAAAAAAACGAACATAACATACCATTAATAAGCCTGTATTCCCGAAAGATTAGGCAGAGGTGTACTAATGTAAACCCACAGTTCGCCGGGTGTGTTCATGTTTATAGGTCCCATCTAATAGGTGTAGAAGAACTATCGAAAAGGGAGGATCCTCCGACCAGACGGGTGGTATGTCTGGCGGGCAGCTGCCCTACGGTTGTAGTCGGGTTCTTGTATATATACTCAATTGAAGAGTTAATTTCTATAGTGCGATGTAGGATGCGTCGTATGTGGCTCGATAGATGTCGCTATGTAGATGTCGCTACATAGGGATTGAGCCTATTGCCATTAATCGGTCACAAAGCCTAACTCTGAGCTGCTACTGAAAACTTCATAGGAAAACCCGGCCAATAACTCGACCTGGAAATCGAACTCAGGACCTCGAGCATAGCAGTCGCGCTTATGACAGCTAGGCTAGTGAGGATATTATTTGGCAGCTAATCTTCACAGTCCAATCCAAAAACAACGGCGACCACCAAGTAATCAGTAATCTATCGCTGGCTGATCTCGAAACACGACAATCCAAAAGAGTGAGTGCATGGTGGTCGCCCTACCAACATCCCGTTTGATTACTAAATATGCACCGGCTGATTCCGAAACGGCGACACATCTACTTAAGTGTGCCACTATGGCGGGTGTCACACCTAGTGTATAGTGTTTGCGATCCAGTCGGACCCAATAAAATTGTTGTAAAAACAAACCAGTAAAAATGTACGATTAAAACTCTTTATGGGTTTTAGAGTTGGGCCTATCTTTTGATGTTAAGTTACGATGTGACTAAAATTAATATTTTAAAAAACAAACATAGGACGGTCGCGCACGAACTTGTATGACTATAAAAACTCCGGGCATGCCGCGGCCATCGGTATATGTCACAACTGAAATAACTTAGGCTGCCAATCCACTAATGCAGTGCGAGGAAGCGGAGCGAGGTTGCGGAGTTTTATCGACCAATAGTATTGTATAAAAATCTCAGCTCCGCATCAGTGGACATAGGGGCTTGGGAGGTTTATTCAAATTTCATACATTTTATATTCAAAACGGGTGTTACGTAGCCACCGTAAGATGAATTATTAGTTAGTACATTGTGACAACATTGAAACATAATTTGTTCTTGTTGTCAATTCGAGTTTAATATGTGGTTGGCGGCCTTGCCGGGCTGTGATTGGCTCCCGCGCACGTGTTCACTCCACCGCGCCGCTCTTCGATTGGTGCGAAGACCGTTGAAAAAGAACATTTAAAAACATAGTAAATAAATACATTAGATTCATGTCCGGCGGCTTGACGAGCTCCGACCCATTTATAATAAAATTACAGTCCTCTGATCATTGTGTAGTGAAAATCTCCTGTGGACAGTTTACGATTGTGACAATAAAGAACCCTATGGACAATTTCCTCGTATAGTTGGAATTTCTATCTGATTTTAAATTGGATTACTAACCTTGAACATAACAACTCATAATAAAATAAAAATTCCTGATTATAGTATTAAAGAAAAAAAAAAAATTCCGTAACATGAAATCAAATTTTTTACTTGGATTTTGTTATACTTTAGCAATTTTAGTTGATCTACGAGTAACTGATGTTGCAGAACCACAAATAAAAATAAATAAGTGCGCTAGGTTGCGGCGACAAATGATTGGACCTGTGCATTTGTATTTAGGATACAAAATATCTTCTTATAGGCTAATATTATATACATTAAACATCTTAAGACTTTTCAATTGAAACCGTTTTGAGAGAAAAACATTAAAAGTGCTCTTTACCCAACTGGTGAAAAAAGAAACATTCTTTTTATCAAAAACTATTGACATCATCGAAATTTATCTACGATCAAAATTTATTAAGTTATTCTTTAAAAAATTCACCTCGGTAATATTAGCCATTTTAAAGGCACATAAAGAACTCAAACGGCGGCGGACATGTTTGTTATTATGTGATATTCAGAACACCTTAATATACAACGAAATGTACGCTACAAGCTGCTCAACTGATAACTTTTCGAGTAATACTATTGGACCCCTAACAGAAATGCAGAAGATTATTACATAAAATGATAGTATACAAAGTTTTTAAAAAAAGTTGCTTGTTTCCAACATGAGCATCATTATGAAAACTATAAGTAAAAAAAAACTCGTTTAATTCATTACATATCTATTTACAATTATTTAACTAAATTTTTCTGATGTTATATCAATCAATTCTCCAATCCACCAAAACACTAAATCATTTTCAGTTTTACTAGAATATCTCATGTCATTTGAAAGCGATAAATCTTCTTTGGTGTCCTGTATTCCTTGTACATTATCCGGTGAGTTTGGTGAATTCTCATCAATTGTCCTTATTGGGTCAGTGAAGTGATATTGACCGGACCCTGTAGCCAGTATAGGTCTGCAGGGGTGTATGGATATACTGTTGCAACAATCTTTGTGTAATGGAAACTGCAAATCAATGTACATTATTAAATCAACTGTCAAGCAAATACTTTTTTTATAAGATGTTCACAGAAGTGTTAAGCAAAATGTAATTAATTACAATTACTAGATGTAATTGACACCCTCGATTTCAAATTACTTGTAATTACTTGATTACTTTTTGTTTTATGATTTAAAGTATTTTATGCAAAACAAATTACTTAGTGTGTAATGTGTGTGTGTAATTAATTAGTATGTAATTTACTTTTTTTTAGTGATTACAGTCAGATTGTCTATTACTTGTAATTACAGTAAATAAATTAAGTTAATTACATGTCACTGAATTACTAATTAAAATACAAAAGTAACTAATTCCACACTACGCTGGTTCACAGAACATTCATAGTAATTATGTAATGCTTATTTACCTTTAAAGCCACACTTTCACATTCAATATTAGTCACATCTAAACTAGATAACCAATCTTCTTTCATGACATCCCACACTTTTATAATACCATCAGTACCACCAGAGACAAGGTATCTACCACAGGGTGATATGTCAAAGTAAACTCTTTGATTCGTGTCCACAACTCTTGTCAAGATATTCAGTGGTTTACGGTAATATCTGATATCCCAAACCAGGAGCCTGTGGTCTTTACGAGCTCCTGATATGAGTTGTAAGCCATCCGGACTGAACTTCATATGTGTTACACCACCTGAAATATTATTTATAAACACATAACATATTTCTGTACATTTAGGAAGAAAAATCATAACATCATGTTTTTGTTTCAAACTATGAAATTCCATAAATCAATTTTAATCATAGATTATGAGGAAGTCTTATGTTCTCTTTACAATATTAAGATTAGTATACATAATTCGTATAATAAGGATTAAATATTTCTAATCTCCTTATGAGATATAATTTAAGAAATCACTCACATATGTTGTAATAAGGACCTCCTGAGCAAACCCGCCAGTTTAAGGTATGTGTTGTCCCACAGTCTTTTATTTAATTTACAAGAATTTTATTAAGTAGTTTTTTTACAAAAATACTTTATAATGGCTGTTGACTTAATCTAAATCTTAGTATATGACCTATCTGATGCAACCAAAGTTTGTAGGTGTTGTTGTGTAATATAATCGTAATTTAAACATAAGTTATATTCCTTCAAATTATTGAAAACAAACTAACCTCCATGACCATGCATTTTCCCTATACTCTTATACGTGCCAGTCTCACTTATGCTAAATAAGCCAATGGTTGTATTCCATGAACCAACAGCCAAAATATTGTTTTTTGTAGCAATACATGATGCAGGACTCATTATTTTGTGTTCACTGAAGTCTCTGCCAGGTCTGGAAAATGTGTAAGGCATTATTCTTTCTTTATTATATTTAAAACTAGCTGTGGCTGCGGCTTTGTCTGCTTTGTATATTTTGTGTACAAAAAATAGCAACTACATAAAAACCTACCCTCACCTCAATCTCACCTTATGGTTTTTAACCGGTATATGCTTTGAGAATACTGAACTGAAATAATTTTAAATGTTAACCAATATTATCGAAAAGATATAAAGGCATACAAAAATGTTAAATTTTGCAATCCTTTTCAAAAAGCTAAGTTTATTTAATAACTTTATTTTTATAAACAATTACTTTCCACTAAATAGTAATGTTCAAAGTATGTCTGTTTAGTGTAATAACTATCTTGATAGTGCAAAAACACCAAAACATCAAAATCTATCATAGAAATTTAGACCAAAAAGATATTGTCAATTATTTTAAATCAATAAAAGCCCAGCCTTAATTATTAATGATCACATGCATTTATGGAAAGTAATTTTTTAATATCTGGAATAGTATTTATTCATTAGTTTATGTTGTGCTGAAAATGAAATCAACAATTCTGGCACCTGTTTAGATGTCACAAATATAAACATAAGTATTATAAAATTAGTCTGGTACCTATTTGTGGGTATGAACATGGTCTGGCAAGAATACAATAGAATAAGACAAGTGTGTATTAATACTTCAAGTCACATCAAGTCACAAGTAAATAAGGTATTAGAAAAAGTCAAGTTTGTTATTAAAAGTAAAACTTTCATTTTTTACAGCTATATACAGTGACTGACACTCTTTTTTTTTCTTTAAATGATTAAAAGGCATCTGACCTGTCCACATCAAAGGTTCTCAGTGTTTTTTTGTACCCAGCAACAATTCTGCTACCATCAGGAGTGAATGTAACAGACAGGGCAGGTTCCATCTCATCCACAGAGTTAAAACCTCTATAAGAGCATCTCAGTGAACCATCAAATGCATCCCACATTTGCACAGGTGCATTTTGTCGTGTGGTCAACCAACTGAAAATTTTAAAATCATACATTATGATGAACCAAGTACAGCCAAATGTGGATTTTATTCAAAAGAGTAATATTCACTTATACTCTGTTACCTGCATACTCAGCTTTAATGTGGTATCCCGCTAATTGTAAACCATTAAATTTGTCAGTGTATCTTCTTGGTATTATTATCTGGGCGATAAAAGAACCTCTTTGCATTACAAAAAAAAAACTATTTACTTAAATCATAGGTAAGTAGGTATTTAAAACATTATCTGCATACAACATTTTGTCTAACTGGCCTCTTCCAAGAAACCAATTAAATTATTTATACATATACAAGAATTGCCCACTTATAGTATTAGAATACTCTTTTAGTTCCACACTTTTTTTTTATTGACAGTCACAAATAAATCTTAATAATTATGTAGATTTTTTTTTCTAATGTACATTATTCAATTTCTTATAGATTTAATTGCTGTTCATCCACGCATATTTTAATCACCTTCACATAAAACAGCATTTGAATTATATCAGAAATCATTTTTTTCATTAGGGTATCCTAAGTATCCAAGATGTTAAAAATGGTTAAAGTAAATATTTCAGTATAAAAAAAATTTACTAACCAACAACTTTCAGGTAATGCACTGTTCATACCGGGATACCAACAAAAATCGTACACTAAACCAGCTTCTTTAACATGTATCACCGAATCTAATACATCTATCGTTCTATCAGCAGCCACGGAACCAGTGTAAAGATCTCTTGGAAGTTCTGTGATATGAACTCCATCATTATTTATCACGGAAAGACAACATGTTCCATCCGGGGACCATTTACAGCCTCGCAAATACGGCTGAACTTCATTACTAGCGTTTTTGGACCGTGACCAAGATGAATTTGATAGTTCTAGTAAAGTTCTATTTGTAAACAAGGTAGGATATTGATAAAAGTTTTCTTTTGCTGATGACGGAAATTCTGTTGCCGTTGTGTGATCGGCGTCAATTTTAAGATCATCATTTGGATAACTCGTGTTTGTTGTATCAGTGTCCATTGTTATCACGTCCATTTTCGTATAAATTAATATTCATATCATTCAATTTGTAATTTTGTAGTGATTATATGTATTTAAAATTGAAATCAGGGTTTCCAGACTACATTTTCGAAATTTCCCTATGGCGGCCAAAAAATTTCCCCAAACTGATACTTTTTCAGCAAATTTTACCAAAAAACTTAAACCTGTCTATTCCTATAAATGTTTGTTTATTTTCAATATAAGCTGCTTTAAGAGCTTTACGTGTTTAGAACCATAAAAGTAGCATATTACATAAGCAAAAATTTCAGTACTTTTTTCAATTTGTAAATAAAGACTTATTCTGACCAGATAAACAAAAATATGGCTATGTGGTAGTCACATTTG
This sequence comes from Saturnia japonica, assembly GCA_033032175.1. NCBI lineage: Eukaryota > Metazoa > Arthropoda > Insecta > Lepidoptera > Saturniidae > Saturnia > Saturnia japonica. Next base: position 6,871,122 of record CM065317.1, read on the forward strand.
CTTTCTTCGTACATTTTTCTCTCTTGTATTGATTTTCTATCATTAGGTACAGTTACTTTATATTATTGTTGGAAGCACTTACGTTAAGCAGATATTATAACTGGAGGTTTACACAAATTTAAGAGTATTTTATTATCACAATTTTTTCAATTTCAGTTTTTGGTTTATTGACACTTTTGCACACACTAACTTGTCAATCTTTTTTTCAAAGACACAGTTCTATATTTAAACTGGTTCTTTATAATAGAGTTTTAGTTTGTTAAAGGTTTGGTATAATCCTCCTTTAACACTTTAGACATAGATAACAGAGCTATTAACTGGCTTAGTAAATAACAAAATGTATACAGTACATATCTAATATGTAATAGCCGCATAATTTATACAGTACATATCTATTAAGAAATACAAATTTTCTGTGCGATAAAAATTATAGAAACACATTCAAAATTCAATATTTATATATTATACACTAGATTTGCTATCATTTACACAGTGACTTCCAAACACACAATGTAAGATTTGTTTTTACCCGACCGCGAAAAAGAAAGGTTATGTCTTTCCAACGTATGTATTTATGTTATGTCTATTTTTTTGGAAAGCTCTGTTGCCTAAACGGATTGAGGGGTTTTACAATATGAGATGTCGTTAGATTCGTCTTAATTGTGGGAATGACATAGGTAGAGATTGTTATCGTAAATTTGGAAAAATCTTAATTCGCATGCTAATGCCGGTGTAAGAAACGTGAAAAGTCCTCTCTTTCAGACCTAAAGGTTACCTATATAATGCTTGCTTATTCGCACGTTGCAGTAACGCCGGCCGACTATTGCCATTATTAACAATAATGAAGGATAGCTCACAGTATAATAATAATGTATTCAATAATTTCTTATACATTGTTGGGAATAATGAAATTGCTCGTTGCTGTAATAATTACCAGCTTTGAAACTGGAACGCAAAAAGAAAGGGGATTTGAAGAGAAAGAGAGAAAGTACATCATTCAACAGAGAACGTAAAGTCCATTTGTCGAGCTACTATAAAAACAACAATCAATATTTTTAAAAACGAGTATGTGAATTTTCAATTAAAATATCACAGATGGCATTAGCAAAAGCAAGGTTTACAAGATAGCAAATTATGCGATAATACCGTAATTTTAACTATAAAAGAATTCATAAAATAGGTCCTCTGGAGCAGAAATTGGTGAAATACGATAGTTTTGGTCCAATACAGGGAAATACGATAATTTTGAAGTTTATGGTACGATAATTGCCACGCTTTAGGTTGTGAACCGTGAGTAGAAATAGTAGTTAGTAGTACGGCTATGCAGGTAAAGTTCTTCCCAAATTTCCCAGGTGCCAAATCCCCCCCCCCCCCCAAAATTCCCCATTAATTTCATTTCCCCAGCGACAATAATTTTCCCCAAACGGAGAAAAAGCAGCCCGTTCTGGGGACCCTGAAACAATTAATGTTGCCAAGGCCTTTATGTTCTCCGATGTATTACTTTACTCTATGAGTTATCCTATAAACAAAAGTACCCTGTTCCTTTAGGGACTCTAAGCAAAAAGTTACGGTTAGGCTTGTGTAGTTAGGGACGTTTCAATACTACTGAGTACTCATTGGTATCGAAACTTTTCATTCAATACCTACTGAGTCTGGTATCGACCCAAACCACCATTGAAAATAATGGTAACGAATCAATTGGCGTCAACCATATCGCACCCGTCATGGGCCCTTAGCCAGTTGAAGGGCGTATAATGAATAGTGGTGCAGGACGGGTGAGCAGGCGGTGATATTTGATTGATAATTATCGTTTTGTGGACAATCGATAGTAATTGTTATTATCTCCATAACATAAAACAAAATTTCCCATCGCGTCTGTCAGTCTCTCTGAAATCTAAACGTAATAAACAACAAAATGGAACGGATTTTCATACGATTTTGTTTAATGGATGGAATAATTCAATAAGGTTTTAGGTAAATTGGTTTAATTATGACGATGATTGTTGAATATTGCTGACGAAGCTCGTGTTAATTTGCTCTTACTTTGATTTATTTCAGCATACAACGTACGTACTTCAAAGTTTCGATAAATACTCATTAAATTTATAATAAAATTCTTAAATTTGGAAACGTGACTTGTATTTTGTTCTCCAGCTCTAAAATGCATTTATTGGGTACTGATAAGACAAGAGTGATAAAACGAATGCGAATGCGGGTTCGATACTTTGATTCAATGCCTTAATTAGGACCCGAGTTTAACAATCAGAAATGGCAAACTCCATACATATTATTTGACACGATATTTGTTAAGTCAAAGTCTGCATAAAACGGAACAAAACGTACACGTTTCGATATGGGCCAATTTGATTGGTGGATCGCAATTGCCAACCATTTTGGTGCTCCTTTCACCCCCCTTCCCCTTACTATTCCAACCGTCTCTTCTCGCGCGCGCGCACCGGCACGAACACCGTTGCCGACAAAAATTTAAGAAAAATACAAAAAACTGTGAATCTGGTGGAATCCAAGTATCCCGACCCCGACCTCATCAAAACTGGTGAGTAATTGTGATATATCCAACAATAGTAAAGGATTGTCTATGGCTGTGAAAACAATCAGAGGTATTGACCTAATAGGCTCTGATTCATTAAGCTATTCTGAACTTTATGCGAAAAGTGTAAGCATTATTATTGATTTTTGACATTTTGGTGAGGTTGTCTTTGTTTCAAATTAAAGAATTATTTTTTAAAATTTGATTTGAATATTTTTTTTATTAGTTAGTACTATTTTTCTGCAAGTGAAACTGTAGTTGGGTTTAAAAAACAGGTCTTTAGAATGACAGTCCAAAGCCTGGCAAGTATGTTGAATCAAAATATTCCTAAAATTCGTCCGTGTATGTGTACGATATATTGTACTACTTTAATAGCTAATAGACTCTGGCTAACGAAAGCTGTCCACAATTTTTTAAAGAATCTTTGTTATGGCAACAATTTGGGACCTTCAAAATAAAATTGTCAGTGGAATACCGGAGGGAAAAAGAGACCATTACCGCGTCGATCGGTTCGCCTCTGGTTATTGGTCTATGGATCGACGTGAGTTCGAATCTCTGCAATGAGCCTGAGCGCCCGGTTGGAAAACATCGTGAGTATGACTCATAATTTCAATATTGTCTTTTTTAAGTGCCATTTATTTCTATTCCACTTTATAGGTAAACTTATAGTAAATGTTTTTTGGTTTAATTTAATGATGTATTATTTTCTGTTAAATATTTAAGAAGTATAAATCTATAATGATATTTTATGTACGAAACCAGAGACTAGAGTAAAACAAGACGAAACTGAACAAAAAACCATAATGAAATCCCTTAAAAATATGGTATCTAAGTATATGCCGAGTTTATTTAGTGTTTAGTGTCGGTAAAAATTTTACGCGATCAGCGCTTTTTCTGGGATGCGGTGGGATTCGGGTCATAAGTAGCGGCTGCTTTAATTAACGGATTAGCGTGATTCGACATGGTATCGAAGTAAGATCGCGAAAGAATTTTAAAGTAAGAATGAATCGAAGGAAGATCCATATCTCTATGGGGATCTTCACTTCGAATAAACTGAGTTTGTAATTTGTTTTTGTCATATGTGTGAACACGGTGCAACTATTAGAGGTGTTATTTTAGGCTGATATTTTGATATTGATAATATGGAATATTAGTTAACTCATATTAGGTTCCTGTACCTATTATTTGGTATTAGTCAAATAATAGTCACCAATTCAATATTCTCTATTCGCTCCTTGAATCTAATACTGATCTTAAGCGTATCTATTCTCTATATATAAAGAATGTGAGAATGAAATAAAAGATTGTTGTGAATATTTATTATTATTATCCGATGCTTATTATACAGGCTGTCTCGTAAGGAATGGACCAACGTCGTGATGATGCTAGAAGGTGACATAATCTAATAGAAACTAAAATTTATTGTCCTAGGCCTAGAAGTTTTAAAGTTATGATTTTTTTAAATGTTATGTTGAAATTCTCCTTCTATGAACAAAAAATTAAAATTTCAACTGAAATAAAAATAATATTTTTTTGTTTAAAGGAATTAAGAAAACATGTATCTTTATAATCAAAATGTTATTCTTGCTTAATTATGGGTATAACATAAAAATAATAACTAAAATATATGCAAAAATTAATTTACAAAATATGCAATGTGATATTTTAATGAAGCTGGTGTAAAAAAATTGTAGATAGCCTTGTGGAACATTTATTTAAAAACATCTACACTTCATACCGAATCCAATGAGCTTTAATTCTATGGTATAAAGTAATAAAAACTTTTTTTATTAATCATTCAATATTACGGACTATTTTTTCAATGGCAATTAAAATAAAACAAATGTAAGGAACATTGTTGATGAAAATGTATCTATTACAGGTCATTATATTACAATAAATGCTCAAAATACCTTCCTCTAACTCTTACGCAAAACCAACATCTTCTAATAAAATTTCTTTTTGGACTTCTTATAGTCCGCGTATTTTTAATGTCTACAATTATTTAGTACGTCAATTTGCTATATCTCTTATAGTTTACTCAGCGTAAGCCATTTTAAGCGCCCGAATTGATTCACCATGACCCGTTGTTTTTATTTATGTGGAACCCTAATTCTTTTTCTAAAATAAAGGTAGCCTAAGTTACTTCCTATAAAATCAGCTATCTACCAGTGAAAGTCTCGTCAAAATCAGTCCAACCGTTTCGGAGATTACCCGGAACAACCATACAAACAAGAATTTAAAAAATGGGTTTTTTGATATAGTTATCGTATATACTTTCATGTTGATTTAGTAAAAAAACTGTTATTTTGACATTACAAACAGACAATTCAATTTTATTAATTGTATAGATTACGAACTGTCGTTAACTTTAAAATCTTTGGTATAATAAAATATATTATGTTAAAAAACATCACTATGTAATGTACTACAACTATAGATTTTTATGTATGACCATTAAAAACGTCAATCGATTGATTTTTTAGTTGATCCTAAAAAAATAATAATAATATTTACATTTGAAATTCTCTAAAACCTATAGATACGATAACATGTATGCAATCGCAGCTAGTTACAAGGAACTGAAGGAACCGCTAATATAATACGAAATACCAATAGATACCTATTACAAACTAATCTATTAATAAAACTAATATCCGTATTAGCTAATACATTGATTGATATTCGTTAAAAACGGTGCCTAACATAGTGATTCAGTTCTCATTGCTTGCTTACTGTGTTACCAACCCATGCATTTTTCATACGAAGCCCGACGTGTATAATGATGTCTTTACTATACAGTGTGTATTAAAAACCCCGTCGGATCCGTGAAGGTATATCAGGTATCGAGATTATATTCTGTTTATGTTATCTATCTCCGATTATAAGTTAAGAAAGTACCCCTAATAAAATGTAAATATAATTAGTTAAATATATTTAAACGGCGCAGGGTACCGCCATACGATCAAACATACCGCTGCGCCATGATGGGGCTGGCGACGGTGTTATCACGTTTTAAAAATTTGCTAAATTTTAGGGAAACTAAAACTAAATATGTTAATTTTACATCGCAATAACTTTTTTATTTTCATATTAAATAAAATTTTGATATTTTTGGGATATCCTTGGGATACCTATATACTCTTTTCGGATTCGACGGGGCTTATAATACATATTGTACATACCTAGCTGCGTACCTATACGATAACTCAGCAGCCAGCGGTCTTTTCTGTACGAAGTTTCAAATCATGTAGTTATTTTGCTTACTCACAAGATGCGCGGCCCTATAACGGACAAAGAGAGAAGTAGTTTGCGTTGACTCGCCGCGCCGTAGCGCGGGTCGTGAATCGCGTGACTATTATTTGACTAATATTTTGTAACCTATTATTCTGTATTCGTGTATCATAATATATTAGTTGGTGGCGCGTATTATAATCCCTGTAAATATTACGAATATATTCGTTCCACCTTTAGCAACTATATGTTGTAATCGAACGGAAAGTACAGTGGCGCCCTAATGTGCCAACTTAAACTGGTGGTACTGTACCTACAGTGGGACCATCTTTAGTACTTTTAGTACTAAATTGGTATAATTAGGAGTCTGTGAAATTTATTCAGTTTCATTTTAGTATAAAACGTAACTTTGGTAATTTTTGGTACAATTTAACACATAACAGTAAATTTTTGATCTTTTTAAGGATTACTATCGGCAACAGTATAGACTACCTGTTCAATCCATGAACATTAGTTTTTTTTCTATTCAGTACGCAACTTTGAATTGTCCTATATTTTGTTATCTGGCAATACCGTCTAGATCCTTCTCTTGCTCCTCTGGTTATTGGTTTAAGCTTCTTCTTCTTCTTCCTAACTTGGCAACCGGTCCTCTCTAATGAAGACCATTACTGCCATTGTCGAGTGAATTATATTGTCAAGTGTTATGACGACTCAGTAGCTTAACAAGATGGTGGCTCCCTTGTTAGAACTTTTTAGGGAATTTTTGTGGGATCTCGGAATGAATGCTTTCAGCTTATATTTATAATCCACCTCACTTATGCACAAAACCAAACTATATCACGCAAAACGCCACCAATATTACATAATATAGGGTCAAAAACCTAAGTAAATGAATTCAAAATATCAACCACAACATGTCACTTCAAGATCCCGCCAAAAACTGTTGGTTTAAGCTTCTTCTTTTTCTTCTTCTTCTTCCTAACTTGGCAACCGGCCCTCTTTAATGAAGACCATTACTGCCATTATCGAGTGAATTATATTGTCAAGTGTTATGACGATTCAGTATCCTAACAAGATGGTGGCTCCCTTGTTAGAACTTTCTAGGGAATTTTTGTGTGATCTCGGAATGAATGCTTTCAGCTTATATTTATAATCCACTTCACTTATGCACAAAAACCAAACTATATCACGCAAAACGCCACAAATATTACATAATATAGGGGCAAAAACCTAAGTAAATGAATTAAAAATAACAACCACAACATGTCACTTCAAGATCCCGCCAAAAACTGTTGGTTTTAGCTTCTCTTGTAACAATGGTGTTGTTCGAGTACACACGTTGTGTTTTAATTTATTTGTATTCATAGGAATAAAGTTGGTTTCAACATAATACAGCAGTATTTACTACACTACCTATTAAAGTGCCACTATTTTCAGAATTAAAATTTATTGGCCCACAAATAGCTATTTACGAAAGTTTTTCATCTCTGACAAATGTTATAGATAAGTTTCCGAACATAGATGATACTGTCAAACAAGCTATTGAAGAAGAATAACGTCAAATGAAGTACGATCAAGAAGTACAAAACCTCTTTTGTGGTGGTAGTAATATGTACAATGCGCAATGCGAAATAATTTTTTCGCTAGTTATTATCATTAAGACTTACTACAGAAATAGGTTTTTAACTAAGAACGTAGTTTGCATTCTTTTTTGGCACCTCACCAGATATGATTAATATTGTAATAAAATTAGTAGTAATGATTATAGCATCGATTTAGAATAAACAGTTTCAACATTACAATGTTTTCAATTTTTTTTTTACGCAACACCTGGAATGCTGAAGTGACGAAACAAGTCTTTAATAGCATATGGTATACTAAACTGTGTCACGAAAAATATCTTAAAATAATGACCTTAAAAGTTAGTTGATTTTTAGTAGAATTATATTTTTCATCTAGTATATTTTAGTACTGGACAGACATTTTGTTAGTATAATACATAATTTTAAATAGTCACACTGTGTAACTACCTATTTTAGTTTTACACGAGAACGTGAATTAATAAGATGTCTATTGTCAACCGGAAAATATAACTTTATTATGAGAAAGTTTTCTACGGTAAAAAATATTTTAATTACTACTACAATAAATTATGATGTTTGAAACTAATAAAATTTACAAAAAAGTAATTAAGTACAATAAATTAACAGTATTTATAATAGACGATAATAAACAAAAACGCATTAATCGCGCAACGCTATAAAAACAGCTGTCATAATAATGTCACTTCATAAAATGTCTGTCGTTGACATTGACATTTGACATTAGGTATTTGGTGATTTGGTGTGTCGGTCGAATAGATTTAAATAGCGACCCGAAAAAATTATGTATCGAATATCGTTCGTCTTGATCTAAAAATGTTGAGAGTTCAATTTAAATTGTCAGATAAACTACTTTTATAATGGTACAATGATAACGAAATTTATCCGCGAAGTATTTTGTAATTATGTTTTCGTTTGGTGTGAATTTATTGGCGTAACGACAAGAACGAAAAATGTTTATACTAAAATCTTTACAGATGAGGCTTAAAGTTATCAGCCGCAGTTTTCGTTACGCTTCGGGGAGTCTGTCGAAAATGATGTCGTTTGCGGATCCCCCGGCTAAGGCGTCGCTTTGCTGCGAAGAGATGAAGGAAGGAGCTCCACCAACGTATGCTATGTACGAAGCACTTAAGGATTCTTGCCAAAACAACGCAACGTATTTTCAACCAGATGATAGTGAAAATGGCCAAAGGTTATACCAGGGTTTCATGACATTGATTGACCACATAGATACCGTATGGCCGCTAGTCGACCACGTCCGAAAGGTATGTACTTATACTATTCAAATCGCGTTTCTGCATACTTTTATGTCCTAGAAAAATAGGTCAGTCATTTGTAAGTAGTAGGTATCACAATATAGATAATTAAATCAACTGTTTTAATCATCTAATTAGTATTCTAATTTGTGGTCAAGTCTTGAACTAATTTGATATTGATTATTGTGTTTATGATAGATATATAATTACTATACTTGTCACAACAATAGTTATTGCTGTTATATGTTTTTGTTTAAAGACAAAAAAAAATACTTGTGTTGAAATTGATAATTAAAAAATATCAATGTTTTTAATTTATAGTGGTTTGTTCATTATAAAATATTTAGAAATAAGTAAAAATATTTATGAAGAATTATTTTATACCCATACTAGCGAGTGACTACCTACTTTTCTGAGTGTATTATTTATTTTAATCTATCACAGCCTATAACACTTCTGGAATCATAAAAAAAGAATCATTAATTTTTACCAAATAGATATTAAGTTAATATACTACAATTCAATTATACTTATAAAGAATTTTATGTATTAGTATCCAAAATGAAATTTTATAGGTACTCTGGAAATAGGGTTGAATTTGAAAATAGTAAGAAATATGAATATTCATGTTTTTTTATGAAATAAGTGTTCAACAAACATATTATATAGTTGTAATTACCACATCATCATTTCAGCACAAGGATGTCCAATGTTGGACATGTATCTATACCATACATATATAGTAAAATAATTAAATAAAAAATACCAAGATCACATATTGATGTTGCAAATACCATTGGTACTAGAAATAGTATAAAGTGCCAATTAAATTCATACAATACATGAATTCATTGGCAAGTTAAAATGCATACTTTTCAGGATAGCTATTTTAAAGTTTGCATTTGATTGGTAAGTTGTATTTAATAAAAAATCACAAGTGTGGTGTCGACACTTTATTCACCATATAAATTTCCCAGATGCCAATTTTGAATTATTTCAAATTTGTTACCATTGAACCTTGTACACACATAAAAATACTGTATAAAATGTTAGTTTCCAAAACAGACAGATGCATACTAATACTTCTAATAAATCTAAATTTATCCTTACTAATTATAGAAATTATGAGAATAAAAAACCTTTGAATCCTAGAACCTTACTGTTTTCCCTATTTACCTACATGCCTTTTGTTATGTTAAATTGGACTTTGGTCATATCATTTCATACATCATAGTATGATTGCAAATTGTTACTACAGAATATTTTAAATTATTTCTCTAGTAAATATTGTGACGACCTGTTACAACCCAATTAAAAAAATAGAGAAAATCCTGTTCCCGAAATCTCTCGATCCAACTACAAACTTCTCAGGACTTCGAAATAATGTTCGCGTCGTAAATACCCGCGGCGCATATTTGTGTAAACATCTCAGTTTACACACACATGTATAGGGCTTATCGCCTCGATTACGTCATCGAGTAGGCATAGAAACTAAACGTCAAGATAGTTAGCGACTCAGGCGCGGCGCCGAGGCTCCGATCACTAAATATCCTTCCTCTCAGGAGGAGGGGAACATGCATATGAGTATATGTTATGTAGCTCGAATTCGTAGGAGTAGGGAATTATCCAGATCGCGACCTATTCGCATGCGTGACGACCGCCCGAGCCGAGGTTCGGCCACTCTGGCACCCTCGTGCGAGTCGTTCAAAACTTTCGCGGCTGAGTGCCCTAAGCGCTCACCCCCAAGTTCGGTGAAGCTGTAAAAGCCGCAACGGCTTCAGGGCCCCTAAGGCTAACAGTGTAAGCAGGTCAAAAAAAAAAAAAAAGAGTTCGTGTAATTTGTAACTGTGTGGAATTCGAATAACACTTCTTCACATCAATCATCGGCATCATGGGTGTAACAATATAATTATATGTGACTCATATGTTCCATAAATAAAAATTAATATGTTTAAAGTAGAACTAGTTAAATTATTAGCCTTTCTTAAAACTACTGTTGATACACTATAATGTCTAAAAACGTTTTATCAACTCAATTGATTTTTTTTTTGTCATTACTCACAGTTCCATTCCCTACTTCGTCAATGTAGACATAAATTATTCATTTCTACCACAAAAATACACCAGAGAATTTTTGTCTCCTTTAATAGAGATATTTTGTGTTTGTATTGTCTATTGAGTTTATACATCTACATTGGGATTATAATGTCTAATAGCCCGTTTTTATCTCACCTTAAATTGATAAAAAAAACTGTTGTTCAAACTTCATGTCTTCTGTAGTTTGGCTATATGCTGATGCCTGATGAGTTAGATGAGTTAAGTGAAATACTTAATAAGATATCTATGAAAAAATCTAAGATAATACAGTTTCAACTGTCAGATGATAAGCCGCTAAAGCCAATTGCTACAGTGTGTATTTTCTTGTTTGAGTCTATAGAATACATTGTAGGAATTGTGTTGTTTTCATAGCCTTTTGTCTGATTCATCGAAAATCAGCATATTAAGGTACATCCTTGATGTGCTTGATTCGAGTTAAATATTAATCGATATTTTATATTATACTTTCAATAAAGAGTAAACCATACAATGAGTCACATATTTAAAGATTTTTATGAAAGACATTATTAGTGTGAATAATTTTTCATCAGTGATCTTCAGAGTTTCTAAACTGAAATAAATATTAAACCAATGACTGCACAGCATGGTGCATAATTGGCTACTTCCTCACAAAAATTGCATCTTCTAAAGCAATAGGATGATTCTTGCATGTTGAATTTAGTGTAATAATACTCGTTAGTTATTAATTTATCGTTAACCCGGTATTAATAGAGATGTACAAATAAGTGTCAAAACAAAATGGACAAAGATAAATAGCAATACGGGAATAAGTCCCGTGGGTTGGAAACAAGAACCAGAGGCTAAAAGCTATCCAATAACAACTCCCCCCACACATTTGAAAACTCTGATAAACCATACTGGAGAGTATTTTGAGAGTAGTTTGGCAAATTGAGAGCACTGTCCTTAGTACTGGTGGTAAGCATATTACAATTCAAATATAAGGGTGTGTCGACTGTGTCGTACACCCGTGATCAACAATCCATCGGCGCGGCGCGGGCGGCGGCGCTGTCGCATCACATTGAATTATTACACTTGAAGGACCCGATGTAGTAACATATTTTGCCAAACCAGTTTAAAAAAAAAACAATTTAGACTATTATCATAGCAGTTTCATAATACGTCATCTGTTAAACACATTGAATTATGAATACAAAGAGCCGGATTTTATGGCAATGTGGACCGAGAACCGGTGTATTATATCATGCTTCTTCACTATTATGCTTTAGATACATAAATTTTAAAGTTACTTACGTAAATATCTTCTATCTACCTATATCAATAAAATGATAGAGGTTTTTCGTTTTGCGAGCATCACGCGAAAACAACTAGACACGATTTTGATTTTTTAAATATTGTTGTACTCCATATATATATTACGATATCTTTATTCAATAGAAAGTCATTGAAGTTTTAAGAAACTACGATTTTTATAAACACTACCAGTTCACCGATGTGTTTTCTTGCCGTGAAGTATTAATACATAGTTTATATTAACGCAAACGAAGTCGCGCGCGGTTGCTAGTTATATATAAAAATATTGTATGCGCACGTTAATGATCGTATAGCTTCTGAAAGAAGTAACCTATTGAAGTTATATTCACACAATATATTTGATTTGTCGAGACGATGGTTCATAGCTATGCTATAATCGAATAAGTGATGCTGTATTCGTTATTATCAGGTTCCATAGTTACGACACAAAATGATTCGTATATATATAAATGCGTAAATGTTATAAACAACGATGACTTATCAAAACATTTCAACTATATGTGAGTAATACTGTGTAATAGTCGGCGATGACGAGATGAAATATCTGGCAGTGCCAATCATGAGGTTAACAATTTGAACAATTTGTTATGGTAAGCCAAAAGTGACAATGACAATTTAAAACTTTGAGTGGATGTATACGCTTCTTAAAATTGTTTGTAAAAGTCCTTAAAATTATTTATTCTATTATTCATATATTTTCTTATTCGCCCCAAGTTTTTACGGTCAGTGTGTCCTAGTTATAAAGATTCTTGTATCCATTTCAAAAAACCTAAATGAAATGCATTGCATTTTGTAGTACATTCAATTGCAACCCAACTCGACTAAAACTTTTAAACCTTTTCGTATTCAATTTTTTTTTTTCCTTTTAATACATTCGTTAAAAGTATATAACAATATTGTATTTAAAATCATAATTTTATTATAGCTAATAATTGCAGATAGTTCACTCGATCTTTCTGCTTCATTACTAGGGTTTTCGCGGCGTCTTGTTTCTAGTTCTCTGAAAGAGGCATTCCGCTTTACGCGGTTCTAAGTAATTGGAGGTGACGCACGTTCAATTAAAAAAAAAAATAGTTTAAAAAAACTAAAAAAACACGCTTTCATAAAAAATCCAATTAAAAAACAGAAAATAAAATTTAATAAATTTGATTAAGTACAGTGTAAAAAAAAATGAATGTACATTATTGCAAAAAAAGCGTGGGGTGCATAGTGTCAATAATTATAAACATCTTATTGACAGATAATGAGTAGAAGAATCATCACTTCGATAATATAATATCTTAAAAAGCGCTTTGAATACACCCCACGCTTTTTTTACAATAATGTACATTCATTTTTTTTTTACACTGTACTTAATCAAATTTATTAAATTTTATTTTCTGTTTTTTAGTTGGATTTTTTATGAAAGCGTGTTTTTTTAGTTTTTTTAAACTATTATTTATTTTTAATTTTTTAGTTAAATTTTTTAAACTATAAATTATTTAGTTCGATTTGCTAACTATCAACCGCCCTTAATATGTACAAATGTGTTCCGATTGTATCTTGGTTAAGAACACATATTCAAAGGTTTCTATGATGCCAATATAAACAGCGAGACACATAGAGGTGCAACCTTATTTACATATACAGTCAGTCACATTAATGCTTGAGTATGGAATTTTCAATCCGTAATCACTTTACATAATATTATAATCATAGGAGCGAATCTGTTGGCGGCACTGAGAATGAGGATGAGTGTGAATTTTCACTCTGTGACTGATTGTAGATTTTATGGTTTATCTCGTAATCGAATCATTTCATTCAATGCTTCACTGTTACATGGAGTTCTTCCTGTTAATTTTGAGCAGTCAAGTTCTTCAATTCGTATACCGTCCAAGGATCTTCCACGACTAAGTGCCACATAAGCTTGTTCAGCAGCAAACAATCGCGGACCCAAATAAATGACTGCATGATCAACTGTACAACCTTGCATGCCCGAAAGAGTAAAGTGTGGAACTGCACCCATGCGTAGTTCGCGCACTAGCTCTATCTCTCTTACTCGCATGCAAAGAATGCGGAAATAAATTAATTAATCCTGGCGAATCTAATTAGGATAATCGGATGCTTTGATCGGATTATTGCATTGTCATCGACTTTTGACAAGTGTGCAAAGTTTGAATTAAATCTGATCATTCAAAGTAGGACAAAATCGAGCTCAAAGGGGTCGGTTACATACATACATACATACAGGTGAAGCTAATAAAAGCGTGTTAAAAAACATGTGATTAACTTTTTTAAAGCTGCGCAAAGCGCTGCGCCGCGCCTTACCGTCCCTCATTTGTGTTGCACTTTTGCTGCAAATTGGATTATTTTAACAGCTTCAGTACTAGCACTGAGAAATCTATTTATTGTTTTTGTAATAATAATTACGTATAATATTATGTATACAATGTAGATTTCCTTGATTCATAGCAGGTATCAATAGGTTTTCAATTCAAGGCCTTTAGGTTACACCGCGAACAGGATGTTTAAGACCTCAGCAGTGTTCAGAAACTTTTATTTTATTGTAATACTATTTTTTAATTATTTCTGCGATCATTTAATAATAATGCTAATAGAATATTGAATAATGAAAGAGTAGGTAAGAATAACGTATTGTAATGAATGGTACATTGAAAGGTGTCTTTATTGAAAAGTCTAGGTAAAGTACGGTTTCTTTAAACTGGGTGGTATTATCATTTTTGATATCGTTTTAAAGAGCGTTCCAAAGTGGTTATCGGCCCCCTAATTACGTATTTCGCAAGAGCAAATCGATAACAGAAATCGTTAAATATCGGTTCCAGAATGGTAATTTGAAATTGTTGGGTATTATAATAAGGGAGTTCCGCGCGCGTTTATTACACAGTAATTATTTACGCTGAAATTAGTATAGCCTTTCAATGGAGAAATAACATACTTTTGTATCATTCAAATTTCATCAAATGCGTTAACATTTTTGTTACTCTTTCATTATTTACGTTTACGTAAAATTATTATGGACAATTTTTAAAGCTTACAAATTAGTGAAGTGAAGTCCTTATATCGGCCCTCATATTCGCGCGTTTTTATTCTATTTATTTATTTTAATTTTAATATATTCAAACGAGAACAAAATAAAAGTATACAGTTAATAGATTACAAAAGTAGTAACACAAATAATATGTACCCTCAGATTATATGTACCACAGATTGAAAACAATAAATCAAAAATTAAATCTTCCAATACCTAAAAAAATTAAAAGTACAATAGTGATAATAATGATGGTAAAGTAGCTTTAAAAATAAGTTAAACAAAAATTAATCAAAATCATGAGGCCAATGGGGGGCGTTAAGGATTTCTATTATTTATTATTAAGGAATAATTGTACCTACTAATTTCCTGTGACAAACCTTGACAATAATTTATTTTTTAAGTTTACTTAAATTACAATAAAACATATCTATGTGAGTGAAGGCATAACATACCATCACGCCTGTATTAAGGGTTCGGCAGAGATGCACTAACAGTTTGCTGGGTTTTTGTATGCATTTTTTGTATACATTTTTGTATGCCTTTATGTATACGTATGTATACCTTTGGATATATATACAGTCACGCCTGTATTCTTCGACGGGGTTAGGCAAAGGTATTCTAATGGACACCCACCGTTCGCCGGGTATGTTTTTAAGTGCCATGTAATTGCCATTAATCAAGCCTATTGCCATTAATCGGGCACAAAGCCCAACTCCGAGCTGCTACTGAGCATTTCGTGGGAAAACCTAATAACACTTTGCTCGACCTGGGAATCGATTCCAGAACCTTCGAGCATAGCGGTCGCGCTAAGGACCACTAGGTTAATGAGGCAGGCATGTATAATGTATACACTGAACTAACTTGTGTACGGAAATAATAACATTATATATATTAAAAAATTAACTTTGGCAAGACAATCGTTCTAGAATTCCAGTCGCGAATCAGAGTTGATGCGCACCGTTTTTTTGTATGGTGTCTTAGTTTTTGTAAAGAAAACACCGAGAAACAATAACAAGGTTATAAAATTTATATGTAAATTATAAGCCATTATTACAACTACATAATTACAACGTAGCTTTTAACCGACCTCAAAAAAAGATATAGAGGTTATATATATATTCAATTCGAATGTATATAATATATTTTTTATGTATGTTCAGCCATAACTTCTTTGTTTATGAATTAATTTGAATGGTTCTTTTTTGTCGGATAAGGGATACCTGAAGAGTGGTCCCATTTTAATTTCATACGCATTGGACTTTCAACATCGAAGATACAACAAGAAACTCTTTTGAAATAATTGAAGTAGGATTTCTTTTTTGGTAAAAATTGTCTTGTTATGTAAATTTTCATAGTTTTATCGCTTTTTCATAACAATTGCCCTACTGTAGGGATGGGAAAATCTGAAACATAACGTCAACATGTGGAACTTAATTTAGAATAGTTAACTCTTTGCAACTTTTTATTTTATTTTTGTTGTTTTTATTGATTATCCTATGTTCCTATTTATAAACTTGCCATTATATTTAAGGATAAATAGTTATTAGGGTTATTAGGGCATAAATGATCACTTCGTTGTCTGTCTGTCAAGATTATTTTTCTCAGAAACGCGTGGAGAAAGGTATCAAATTGAAATTATTATCAAATATTTAGGTTTGCAATCCATTTGAGCTGTGAAAAAATCAAATTTCTAAGTCAACGCTATCATAAAATGGTCATTTATGCCGTATATTTTACCACTCGCAGAAGAAACAAAAACCTATAGGGTACTTCCAGTTGACCTAGAATCATGAAATTTGGCAAGAAGCAATATCTTATAAGCACATGTAAAGGAAAAATCCGAAAACAAAAAAATTATCGTTATTACATACTATAAAATATACTGTAAACTTATTTGCAGTAGGTAAACTGACTGCGACCAATGACGATGTAAGGGTACAAAAGTTTTGTAATGGCAAAGAAATTTTGAAATCATTGAAGTTCTGTACTTTCTTCTATGTTAACGAATAGGAAAAAATATGTGTAGAGACCATGGAGAATTTTCAAACGTAATTTTTATTCAAATTCAAAAATTTCATGAACGTTAAATCACTACCACCGGTATCCGGTAATATCCCAGTCATAGAGAAGAAAGAGTCGGTAAGAAACTGAAAATATCTGACACAAAACTACTCAATATGAAAGAACGGCAATTACGTAGATAACGACTTGATGAGTATCGTCTTTGAACGGTGTGCAAGTTTTTGTTAATGTTTTATAATATTTCGGTTTTAAATTTATGTGTCGAGATTTTTTTGCTGCTACACTAGAAGACTTGTTAAATAAAAACACAAAAATGGCGTCCGAAAATGTGTTTACATTAAAATCCTTTACCATTTTGTTTCTTTTGTATTTTACAAATTTAGAGTTAAAAAAATCGATATTGTAAACTATACTTATAATTACCCGACTTCGATAAAGGGTGTTTATGTTTTTCGTGCGTATGTATATGTACGGGTATTTCTCTCGCATGCTCTGTATTATAAATTCGAGGGACTTAGTTGGATCCCAAGAGCAGCGAAGTATTCTAAAGTAGAATCCCGAGTGTAGGAAATTAAAGAAAGAGAGAAAGAAACTTAAGCGCTTCTACTTTACTTTTTATCATTGACTGCGAGATCACTCCTTAGGCGGTGATACTTGTGGTTTATTACGCTTAGAGATCAGTCAGTATGAATGCGGTAATGAAACGGGTTCAAAAGAGAGAAAAAATGAAGGAAGAAAAGAAAGAAAGAAAAAGATAAATTAAAGAAAGAGAGAAAGAAACTTAAGCGCTTCTACTTTACTTTTTACCATTGACTGCGAGATCACTCCTTAGGCGGTGATACTTGTGGTTTATTACGTTTAGAGATCAGCCAGTATGAATGCGGTAATGAAACGGGTTCAAAAGAGAGAAAAAATGAAGGAAGAAAAGAAAGAAAGAAAAAGATATTAAAGAAAGAGAGAAAGAAACTTAAGTGCTTCCCCCACGATAAAGCGATAAAGCTCAAGCCACGATGAAGCGTAAAGGCCGTAAATGTAAATTCCCAAATACTGCACAATAACCTAACACCAAATCATATTTCATATATTGTAATTCATTTTAGGTGGCTCCGCTATATGACTTCGACACCAAATCACCAGGGAATGGGTACCGCAGTTTTGTATCCGTCGTTGACTCGTGTGTACTATACGGTCTTAAACTGAGTCGACAAGTATCAACAGGCAGGGATGCTTTACTCTTTCGCAAGGGGCACTTTGTTAAGTAAGTTATTATGACTTTATTTAAGTTTTAATTAAGATAACTGGCCTTATATTTTGTAAAATTGTGAAATAGTTTGCGCATTTTAAGAATATTAATCATATTTTTCTCTAATTCAGTGTTACAATGCTAATTCGATTTTATTAAAAACTAATATTTATACATGCAAAAGTTAAAAAAAGGGGTGTTATGGAATTCCGTAAACGTAATCGGATATCCGAAATAAAATAAAAATTCGAAACCGTAACTGTATCGGATATAAATGTTGGAATAATCTCTGGGACACTCGCAAACACCAAAAATGACTTAAAATTTATCTAATAATTATTATCTAAAAGCAAATGTTCAAATAATACCTAAGTTTCTCTTCTCCTTAAAAATTAAATTCTTTGAAAAAAAAATCGTAACTAAAATTACAACTGAGCAAAATACTCTTAAGATCCGAAATCTAAAATCTACAACATCCCTGATAGTCTAAGATCCGGCTGCAAAATCTCTACGTTCATCGGGTTATTAATAAAATTCACATTTTTACATACATTTATGATTAGGAGAATACATTGATAACAGAGTGCCAGTCAACAAGTGGCCGCAAGTAATTTTAATTAAATTAATGTTAATTAATTTTCAAAACAAAATTTCGTTCATTCATTTTTTAAATTAAATATCATCCACATCATAGCAATGTATGTAAAGAATTCGAAAATCGATGGGTGCCGTTGCACACTCGGCCGCAACTACTTCGCAGCCAGGTGTAAGCAGGTAATATTTTGGTGTATTTATACGTTCATGACGTATACGCATGTTTTTTATATAGAATTAAAGCTATTTTTTTTTTAAATATGATGATATATCGCTGCCTGTGATCAAATGGCCGCAAATTAGGGTAACTAGCTGTTAAACACTCGAGGTATTCGAGATAAAGTGAAAGAGAGTTAGCGCGCAACGCCACTTGTTAAAAAAGGATGGCGTGTGTGTGCCAGCTGTGCGAGTATTTAAAGCCATTGCGCATGCGTCCATAGATAGGGTTCTCAGTCAGCGGCGCAAACAGTAGTAGAAACGACTTTACATTTACTCCAAAATTGTAATTAATATTCTGGAAAAAAATGTAAATAAGAAAAAAATTATTTTATAAAAAAAATTTGTTTATCTATCGAGTAAAAATGAAATAAGGGTATTTATGAAGAATAGAATTTTGGTTGTCTTACTTTATTAACAAAAAAGCTACTACGCATATCATATTTGAAAAAATGTTAGATTTTATTACAGTTTGTTAATACAGTTATTAGTTTGACATTAAATATTAGTTCAAGAAAAAATCAACATTGTACTTAAAATAAACAAATACTCGCACAGCTGGCACACGCCATCCTTTTTTAACAAGTGGCGTTGCGCGCTAACTCTCTTTCAGTTTATCTCGAATACCTCGAGTGTTTAACAGCTAGTTACCCTAATTTGCGGCCATTTGATCACAGGCAGCGATATATCATCATATTTAAAAAAAAAATAGCTTTAATTCTATATAAAAAACATGCGTATACGTCATGAACGTATAAATACACCAAAATATTACCTGCTTACACCTGGCTGCGAAGTAGTTGCGGCCGAGTGTGCAACGGCACCCATCGATTTTCGAATTCTTTACATACATTGCTATGATGTGGATGATATTTAATTTAAAAAATGAATGAACGAAATTTTGTTTTGAAAATTAATTAACATTAATTTAATTAAAATTACTTGCGGCCACTTGTTGACTGGCACTCTGTTATCAATGTATTCTCCTAATCATAAATGTATGTAAAAATGTGAATTTTATTAATAACCCGATGAACGTAGAGATTTTGCAGCCGGATCTCGTACTATGATAAAAATGAATATTTAGGTAAATGACCATGATAATATACGTTTATAACATATTATATCATTAATACAATTTTTCACGAAGAATACCTTCTTTGTATCGTCATTTCGTTACCATAAAAGTTTTATGTTATTATTATTTTTTAGAGAAGTAGAATCGTGTGGACAACTGCTCGCATCGCTTGGCACGTGCCTGCATCATTTGCATACGTTACTGGGATGGGCGCCTCCTGGTGAATTGTTTCCGACAGAATTACACACACCCGAAGAGTTGTTTGCGCAAGCGGACACTATTAACCAGTATTGCTTTTACGGAAGATGTTTAGGATTTCAAGTATGTAAGCATTTTTAAATATTTTTTCTTAAAGTCTTTTAATATTAGCACAATATAAGATATAAAAGAAAAATATGTATTCAGTTTAAGTAATAATTCACTATTTTTAACCGATTCGAATAATGGCCCTTTTTTCTTCTTCAACTATTTTTTTCTAATTCTATACAAATTAAACACAAAGAAGAACAATAAGCTTAAAGATCTTTAGTATATTAGAGAATAATTATATTTATAAACATGGTTAATAAAGGACCTTAAATAGATATTTATACTCAGTAAGTAATGTTGTAAACAAAACTAATAAATGATTCGGAAGTAATGTTTCAGAAATGTTAAATGTCAGGAAAACTGTGTACCCTGAAAACAGTTCAATGGTTGGGTGACCCATTTCGGGAAAGATTATCTTTCAATGTCCACATTTATTATTGGATTAGCTTACGTTTGCACGAAATAATTTCTAAAAGGAACCTACTTTAAATACAAAAACAAAGACATAAAGCCACGGCTAATAGATATTTTATCATATTTCTTTATATCTGAACTAACGCTTTTCCCGAGGCTTCGCTCGCGTCTTAGTTTGTTTATGTCGCATCTTTTTTACGTTGTAACTTAATTTCTAAATACTAATTTTCATAGATGTATCTTCTAAATTGACGGATTTTTATACTAACTTTTCATCCCCTCACTATCTTATGAGTTCAATTTCCAAGTATCCTTAGTCTCATCTACAATGTATAAGGAAACTGCATGCAAATTTTCACGGTCCTAGCTTCAACAGTTTGGGCTATGCATATTGATATGTCAGTCAGTCAGTCAGTTATCCTTTTATATATAGACTAGCGGAGTGCCCGCGGCTTCGCACGCGTTTGTTGCCACGCAGTAGTTATTTACATCCCTTAATTTTATTTTTACTCATATTGTTAATAATTAATATGCCGTATCAATTGAGGAATGGTATGTATTTCCTGTGTACAATTCTCATCAAAATCGGTTGAACATTATTATTCTATTGTATGATTTCTAATGTATTTTTAACCATTCTTATAGCCTCTCAATTATTATATGATGTATGCTTCCCATCCACAAAAATTGATTTTTGAACAATTGTTATGGGTCATAAATTATGTAATTACTTTACTTACTTATACTTCCCGTGTACAAAATTTCATAAAAATCGGTTAAGAAATAACAAAAATAATTGTTTTTTTTTTTTACGATTAATAAAACTAGTAGGTATTAAAATTTCTTATACCTTATCAATTGACAAATGGCATAAGCATCCCATGTAAAAATTTCTTAGGAATCGGTCAAGCCGTTTTTGAGTTAAATCCGGACGGACATACAAACAGACAGACAGACAGACAAACATTTTTTTAAATGGCATATTCAACTGGCATTCAAATGGCAACTATTTATAGTTGTTGTTGGAGAAATCCGGTTTCTTTTCATAATTTTACACAAAAAAATTTCTTATGTCTTCGCCTCTCAGGACAAGGAAAAACACTTAATGCATGCTTGAATTCCATGTAGTATTTTTGTGCATAGGCACAATACAGTACTTATTACTCGATTTTTTGCCCTGTTCCACTATATTATATAATTATGTTATAGGCAATGTATAGAATGCCACATGAGAAACCGGCAAAGAATGAAAGACATCTCCGATTCCTTTCCAATATCACGTGAGAGTTTTTAGCGGATCTCAGTGTCATGTGATTGAGTCAAACAAATACATCTTATAGGATTTAGCCTTTTTTTCGTTATAGCCTACAGGTTTAGCGTTGTGGCCACAATCTCATCTGATCTTAAGTGACGATGTGGCCCAAGACCATCTTGGGCTAAACCTAGTGGAAGACTGTATATACTCATGAAAATCAGGACTTGCCTTAACCATCTATATTCTGTCTCATTCCCTCGTAAGCTAAATCCTATAGATGTATGTGTTTGTCTCAATCTCGCATGACACGTTGAGATCCTGCCAAAAATTCCCGAGTGATATTCGAAACGAATCGGAGATGTATGTATTTCGTAAAATAAAATTTTGTAAAATAATGATTAAAATAAAAAATTATTATGAGTACAGTACACAATATCGGTAATAATAATAACGTTCGCTTGTGATACTGCTGTCTTTATTATGAAGTCACGATAGCGCGTTAAAAAAATCCTAAAAAAATAATTAATTAATAACTAAATAATTAAATTAATAATAATTAATTTTAATAATTAAAGTGTCCAAATTGGATTGATATTTTTAACATTTTTTAAAAACTAAAATAGAAATTATTTTTGAGCTACAATTTTTTTACGATTATTTAATAATATAAGGCTTCGATTCAAAATATTAAAAAAAATTATGCATATACCCTATGCATAATGCATGCTATTGCACTTGAGAGCCAGTGCTAGCCTAGCGTTGTTACCACATCGCCACCTAACATAATTTTTTTTTGTAAGTAACAAACAAAAGAACCTAGCGCAATCAATTAAATTCCACATGTTGCACGTATAACGCAAACTGACTGGCCTGAATACGCAATGATTGACATTGATGTAAATGGAAAACTTTTAATTCCTCAGTTTTTGCCATCGATGCGCGGCATACTAAAGGGGATATCCATATGTATGGCGGGTTTCTCCGAGGCTTATTACTGCCACGGTAACCTGATTAGTTCGGTATGGACCGGAGGGCAATACCTGATTGATCCCGAGATGAGAGCTAGAAGAATTGTCAATATATCGCAGTCGGCGAGCATTGAATTCTGCAAGGCGTTTTGGTTTTTAGCAGAAAGTGGTATGTATCTGTTATAATTAAACGGTATTATAAATGCTCTATGGAATAATAGATTTCAGTTATTCTTATTTTAACACCAGCTAAACATCTAGTTTAATGTCTACTATAATCAACAAAGAAAAAAATTCAAGACACTGCTTAACTAATCTATACTAATATAATAAAGAAGAAAAGTGTTTTGTTTGTCTGTTTGTTTGTTTAAACACGCTAATCTCTGGAAATACCAGTCAGATTCGATAAATTCTTTATGTATATGATAGCCAGTCCCTTGAGGAATAGTATAGGCTATTTAATTTTAGGCTATAGCTCTCAGCTAACCTTAAATGTTGTTTTTTGTTACGTAAGACTGAAGTCGAGGCCCACCCGTACTCCTTTAACCGCGTGCGCTAGCGTAATAGTTAATAATACGGAAATACAATGTTCTACAATAATATTGGTCCTTTGTATATCTAAAAAAAGTCAGCGATTGCATATGCCTAACTCTTATAGTATAATAATAGTCTTAAGTATAAGACTTATACGTAAGCCACAATAAGGTATTTTGTGACAAAGATTTGTTAAAAATTAAAGTGATTTATAAACATTATATTTAGATATGGCATATCAATCCTTACAAACAAAAGGTTACTTCATCAGAAAGACAATTTTATGAAGTTAAATTTTGCTCTTTGGAGTATGCTATTTGGACACATAGTTTAGGAGATAATGAAAAATTAAAATAATTTGTATTTGCGGGAAGAACAATTATGATAGACTACACGGGTGCGGTGTCGGCGTGGTGTTTTCGGATAAAATTAAAAAGGGCAAATCCGTGGAGCACAGCTAGTATTTAAAATTACGAATGCTTTTAGAAACAGATTGTAACAAAAACAACATTGTATCAAGATTTTTTTTTTGTAATAATAACGTTATATAATAGGTGGTAACAGGTGGAACCAGTCTATGATCGCTTATCGAATTATTTTGAAACTTTATTTGTGTATTAACCTTGAGCAATGTATTTAATTTTATGCTAGCTTATCCCACGGTTTTACCCGTGTTAAATTTATTCGAGCAACTCCACCTCGCTGCGCCTGTTGTTGTTTTCACTTCCCGTACTTGCCTACATCTTGTTAGATTGCTTGACATACATGGTTACTTCTCCACTCCTTAAAATCATAACGTAAAGTCATGTAACCTATAACTTTTGTCAATGAATAGACCACAATATCAGAAATCATCTTTTTTTTCAACTGTCTATACTGTTAGCCTTAGAGGCCCTAGAAACTAGAACCTCTGACGGCTTTCACAGCTTCAGCGTGGCTTGGGGGCGAGCGCTTAAGGCACTCAGCCGCAAAAACGTGAGCACCATGCGACGTGCCAAAGATGCTAGGCCCCGGCTTGAGCTGTTGCCCCGATTGCAATGAGGTCGCGATTTTATTAATTCCCTATCCGTAGAAAATTCGAACTCAACTAACATATACACACATACATGTTTATGGCTCCTGAGAGGCAATCAATTCAAATAAAATGACTGTTAATAACAGCAGTAGGATTATGAATATGTTGACAATGAAAATACATACTTTTCAGGTCGGCTATTTTTAAGTTTATCAGTTATTGGTAATATCTATTTAAGAAAAAAGAAACGCAGTGTACCAACAATTAATAAGCCTATCAAGTAGTTTATTCATAATATAAATTAGGCAACACAGAATCCAATTTTCAATAATTTTGACATTTTATTCAAATCGACTTGTTAACATATTCACGCCTTGTACGGATATATCTTGACGCTACAGTCTTAACGAATGGAGCAGCAACCATTGACTTCAAGCAATCTGACAAGCTGGTAGGCAAGCACGGAAAGTGAAAACAACGAAACGAAAACCTTACTATAACTTAAAGTAATAAAAAACTAAACTTTGAAATATTCCATTTTTACCATTTATCTGAAATAATTATAACTTTATGCACACCTTCATAGTGCACAACGATAGTAGACTACTCTACTTGATTACTTGACTACTCAAGAATTACGAAGCAAACGGTTTCGAAGCAAGAAAAATCACGTCCCAGTAGAAATTTAATTCTTTAAGATCCGTTTCATACAACAATAACAGGAAATTTTTTTTTCTGCCGAAAATATAAGTTTTACGAAAAAATTACTGAGAAAACAACAGCTATTGTTACACTTAATTAGCTATATCTATTGGTATGAAGAAAAAAGTGAAAAAAAGAAAGTTTTTCCTAATTCCCTCAAATTGGGGTTTCGTACCACTGTGCGGCGCCGAGCAATGGAGAATTGGCCGAATACATTTAACACGGACTAAACCGTGGTACGCAGCTAGTATATTTAGCCTAGTTAGACGTAAAAACGTTTTTTTTTTACAAAACTTACATTCTTACCTACTGAACAAGCTTAATCCTTTCCCTTCCACATTCAAATCTCCCGTCAATGAGCCGCGGACAGCGCCACGCGCGAACGCGCAACACAAGACTCACTCGCGCCCTCTAGCGTAAGAAAAACAATCATTCATCGACTGGATGGCGGTTAATAATCTACCGAACAACAAATGGCCTCGCGAGTGCTCCGGTCAATTCAATGTAAAAGATACAAAATTAACAATATTAAGTGAAGAAAGTGAGTGCTCATTTAGTGACGGTGCATGAATCAATTCCGTAAGTCCAAAATTCATACCAAACACCAATTTATCCTACCTTAAGCTGTAACATAAATTGTGGTCCGTTTCGAGCGCGAATTCCTATGGAATTATCAGTTTTAACCTTGTCAAATAGCAATTGTTTTGCATTATAGTCGACTATACGGATTCATTGATTATCTTAACTTAGCAGCATAATTATATTCACTTTTTTTATTTATCTAATTTATCTTTTCTATATATAAATTCATCATATATAAATATACACATATATTTATATACATATATATGTAACTATAAACATATATATTCTACATATTATCTACATAAATATTCAATTTTTACATTATAATCGTACATTTCTAAGTTTATTTCGATTTACCCTACCAGTGTTACGTTAATATTGAAGTAATTACAACTATGGAGAATAAACTTAAAATTCTCATATCGCAGCGTGAATATGTATTTCGGGCTATGCAAATCCTTTTCGATTTATCTAACGAGATGATTAAAGATCGATCAAAGGTTTCGGCGTTCAAGTCGAGGTATACTCGTTTACATTCAATTCGCGAAGAGTTTATTCAAGTTAACGAAAAAATACAAACATTACAATTAAGTGTGAATCCTGAGCAGGATATCGATCAATCATCGATCAGCGCGTTTGATGATTTGTACTACGCAGTAATTAGCGCCGCCGACCGGCAGTTATCAGTTCAACCGAACCCTTGCGGGAACACCGGCGTCACCAGGTCGGAAACTCTTTTACGGTCTGACACCGGGTGTTCAGTGAACACGCGTCTACCTAAACTCGAGTTACCCAAGTTCGATAGTAACATAGAAAACTGGCAAACATTTTATGATACGTTTAAAACTCTCATTCACGAAAATAATTCTATATCTCCAATAGAAAAATTCCACTACCTTATTAGTTGTTTATCCGGACCGGCCTTGTCTCTTGTGAAAGGGGTTCCGGTAACTTCTGATAGTTATGGAATAGTTTTTGATGCATTGATTGAGCGATATCAAAACAAACGTGTTTTAGCCATTACATATTTGGATAAAATCCTAAATTATCCAATACTGAAAATGAGTAACTTTAGGGATTTACAAGCGTTAACAAATATATTTTATGAATCTAATCAGGCCCTGAAAACTTTAAATATTGACAACTTAGGAGAATTTATTTTATTTTATTTAGCATCGCGAGCACTCGACGCAGACACGCGTCATCATTTTGAAACTCAAAATGTTTCACAACTACCTACCTTCTCGGCATTATTAAAGTTTCTTCAAGACTACGTAAAGGTCTTAGAAACCAGCCAATTATCTTCAGCTAATCTATTACCTACCCGGACCTTTGACGGGAAAAAACCTGCGCCAACTAATCGGCGATCTAGCAGCGTATCAAAACGCTCATCTTATCTTGTTAAATCTAGCTCACAAACATCCTTTAAATGTGTATGTTGTGGCGAAGCACACTCAATTTATAAGTGTCCAAACTTTCAGTCTTTGAATGCTAATTCCAGACTCTCACTGATTGAAAATAAAAATCGTTGTAAAAACTGTTTACGGGGTAATCATGTAACAAATCAATGTAATTCACAAGTGAGTTGTCTACAATGCGGTTCGCGTCATCATACTTTACTGCACACTGAGCGAGCACAATCAAACTCTGTTACCACTACCCAAGCTAGTACCAGTGTTCACGTAGGGAGCAGCCGGGGTATAGTACTGCTAGGTACGTGTCAAGTGCGCCTGTACAACGCAAGTACCGGCACCGAGCATACGGTACGCGCACTACTAGATAGCGGCGCACAGGATTGTTTTATCACTACTGCCTGCGCACGTAAACTTGGCTTAAAGCTCCGCCGCTGCAATCTTACTGTAGCCGGACTAGGACAAAATACCGTGTTTCAGGTCAAGGGTGAAACTGAGTGCGTACTGCGACCTCTCGATGGTGATCATCCGCAGTTCACTATAAAGCCGATCGTGTTAGACAATATCACAACCCACATGCCCTGTACTAAACTACCTTCTATATTGAGAGAACGATGTAAACATTTAACATTAGCAGATAGCAGTTTCGATTGCCCAGCTGAAATCCACTTATTGATTGGGGCTGAATTCTTCCATGAAGTGTATGATGGGCAACGTATTCAGCTAGGGCCCGGCCTTCCGACAGCTTTGCATAGCGTATTTGGTTGGGTACTAACCGGAGTACTCGATACGGACAGTTCCAGACCACCTCCTACTACCGCCTCATTACTAGCCTCTACCTGTACACTCGAGGACCAGGTGAAGCAATTCTGGGAAGTCGAAGAACCACCGCGCACACGTATCCGCGTTCCCGAGGATGAGCTTTGTGAGCGTTTATACTCCAACCTTACATATCGTGAGCCTAATGGTCGTTACGTCGTTCCAATCCTCTTGAAAGACCGCAACGCTGATCTAAGTGAATCATACACGCGTTGCTTGTCACGGCTAATTAATCTGGAGAAAAAATTAAGCAAACAGAGTCAATTGAAAGACGATTATATAGATTTTATGCGCGAGTATGAAAATTTAAATCATATGAATCTTATATCTCAACCTACCCTACAGCCGGGTAACCGGTACCTTATCCCGCATCATTGTGTCATCAACCCTTTGAGCACGACAACTAAGCTGCGCGTTGTTTTTGATGCAAGTTGCAAGACCACTAACGGCCAGTCTTTAAATGACATAGTGTTTACCGGGCCTAAACTTCAAGTTGATATCATCGATATCATAACTAGCTTTCGACTACACGCAGTGGTATTTACGTGTGACATATCAAAAATGTATCGGCAGATCCTAATCAGACCAGAGGATCGTTGCTATCAACATATACAAGGTGTCCAGAAAGGGTATCGGGTATTTGTTTTCGCGCCATATTCGAAACGGGGTGTCTAAAGGGTGCGGGGAGGGGTTCGTGGCGTCCGCCATTTTGTGGAGTTTTAGTCACGATGGAACAGTACTCGGGGACGCATCGCGCATTTTGCGTACGAGCGTATTATCGTAATGGGGATTCAATAGTGACTGCTCAACGTCTCTATCGTGCGGAATATCGTACACGCCACGCGCCAAGTGACGATAGCATTAGGAAATGGATCAGGATGTTCGAGAATACAGGTGCGACAGTTAAAATTTAAAACTCTGGTCGTCCTCGTTCAGTTCGCGATGAAGAAACAATTGAAGAAGTTGAGGCGTCTGTTCGTCAAAATCCGTCTTTATCCATCCGAAAGCGAAGCCAAGCGTTGAACATCAAAAAATCGTCTTTATATTCGATTTTAAAGAAAGACTTACATCTAAAAGCCTATAAAATTCAATTGGTTCAAGAATTGAAGGATACGGACTATGCTAATCGACTAAATTTTGCGAACGAAATGCTGCAGCGATTTAACAACTTTAACAACATACTGTTCAGTGACGAAGCAAATTTTTACCTGAATGGTCATGTTAATAAGCAGAATTGTTGGTACTGGGCAGTGGAGAATCCGAGACGAAAGCATGAACGACCCCTGGATAGCCCAAAGGTCGTTGTTTGGGCCGCTATGTCGGCTAAAGGCATAATTGGTCCTTATTTTCATGAAGATCAACGAGGCCGAGCAATTAATGTGAATAGTGACCGTTATTGCGATATGTTGCGAAATTTTTTGGTCCCAGAGTTGCAGGAGTTTGCAGGTTTCAACTCAAGAACGTGGTTCCAGCAAGATGGGGCCACTTGCCATACCTCAAATGACTCAATGGAAGTTGTTAATGAATTATTCCCTAATAAAGTCATTTCGCGAAGGGGTAACATCAACTGGCCTCCCAGAAGCCCCGACCTTAGCGCGCTTGACTATATTGCATGGGGATACCTTAAAAGTAAGGTTTTCAAAACAATCCGACGAATCTAACCCAGTTAAAGCAAAACATCAGGTCAGAAATGGCAGCAATATCGATAGCTATGTGTTAACGTGTTATCGCCAATCTTCGTTTCCGTTTAGAAGAGTGCCAGCAACGTAACGGTCATCATTTGGATAACATCATCTTTTCCAAATAATTCTCCAATTCATATGCTAATAATAAACAATAAACTTTTTTATTGCATACAAATAATTTTTGTTTCATTGAACTTACAAATACCCGATACCCTTTCTGGACACCTTGTATTATGGCGCGAATCTCCCAGTGATCCAGTTCAAGAATACGAACTCTCGACTGTCACATATGGAGTTAGCAGTTCACCTTATCTCGCCATACGTACTCTCCATCAAGTTGCTGCTGATCATGGCACTGAATATCCACGCGCTGCCCAGGCACTCCTCTATGAAACCTTTATGGACGATATCACGACTGGGGCGCCCTCTGTACAAGAAGCAATCGAATTAAAAGATCAACTTGTAAAACTTTAGGTTATGCTCAATTAGAACTTCGGAAATGGAGCAGTAATTCGAAACGTTTTCTAAAAACCCTACCGGCTGACCATTGTCAATCTCCAAAACTATTCTCTGAAGTAAACAACACATCCTTCCTTAAAATCTTGGGTGTTCAATATGATCCGACGGGTGATAACTTTACTTACTCATACCGGCCTATCGTCGATACAGAATATTCGAAACGTTCTATCCTATCAAACGTTGCTCGTATATTTGACCCTTTAGGATGGTTAACACCAGTCATGCTCAAAGCGAAACTACTCCATCAAGATTTATGGCGACTTAAACTTTCTTGGGACGAATCCGTGCCAAGGGACATCTCTGACAACTGGCGAGATTTCATATCCGATCTAAATAATTTAGAACATATTCAAATACCCCGTCATGTTGTACCTTCTAAGGCCATAGAATTCCAATTGATAGGATTCTGCGATGGCTCAACAAAAGCATACGGATGTTCTGTGTATCTACGTTCTATTACTTCTCATAAAGTTCATATACATCTTTTGATAGCGAAGTCTAAGGTAGCTCCGTTAAAAGTCTTGACAGTGAATCGTTTAGAACTATGTGGAGCGGTTCTCCTCTCAAAGGTAATCAATCGTATTCACACGTTACTTACAAAAACCATAAATATAAGTCAAACTATTTTATTTACGGATAGTTCAACTTTTTTTTTTTTTTTTTTTTTTTTTTTTTTTTTTTTTTTTTTTTTTTTTTTTTTTTTTTGAACTGACTACACTGTTAGCCTTAGGGGCCCTAGAGCCGCTGCGGCTTTTACAGCTTCACCGGACTTGGGGGCGAGCGCAGAGGGCACTCAGCCGCGAAAGTTTTGTGGACGACTCGCACGAGGGTGCCAAAGTGGCCGGACCTCGGCTCGGGCGGTCGTCGCGTTCGCAAATAGGTCGCGATCTATTCGAATCCCTACACCTACGATTCGAGCTAACTAAATATACACATAGGCACGTTCCCTTCCTCCTGGGAGGAAGGAAGGAACCGTGCGTATGTGTATTCAATAATCGGAATGTTTCTACACTAACTAGCGCTAACTAACTAGCGTAAAAAAAGAAAAAAAAAGGTCCCTCACAGAACCTATGTACCTGTGTGGTGTGCACGTGTGTATGTTCATACGTGTGTAGTGTTGTATGTAGGTAGCTAAGTGATGCACGTACAGTGTCACTTGTATCGCGCGGGCGGTTGCCTGACCCAAGGGTTTCACACCGAGGAACGGACCTAGGCTTGGGTTACCGCTAGAGAGGGTGGACGTGACGGGTGTGCTGGAGCGAAATTGACCGCCCGCCCTCTGCGGAGAGAACGGTGGTTACGCGGGCGTGGGCGCTGGCACGCTCTTTTTGGAGAGACGGATGTGTAATATTTATTCGAATTTTCGATGTGATCGTCGGGATCAATAAAAATATTGCGCGGCCGGCGTTTGCACCGGATGTCCGTGGGTGCCGGAACATAAGTGGCGGCTGTTTTTATTAACGGATTCGCGTGGTTCGACGCGGTGTCGAAATACGAACGGGAGAGCTGTTTAACGTAGGCATGTATCGAAGGAAGCTCCATATCTCTATGGAGATCTACGCTTCGAACATACCACGGGGCCCCGGTGAGACGATAGAGGAACCTATTCTGTATCGATTGTAACCGTTTGAAACTCGACTCGGACATATGTGCGAACACGGCGCAACTGTATGTCAAAATTGGTCGAATACACGTCTTGTAGAGCGTGAGCTTATGTCGCGTGGACATTTTACTCACCGAACACAACAGAGGATGCAACCGGCCCAGGACCCACGCGGCCCTGTTCCTAACCTTACGGATATGGGGTCTAAAAGAGAGCCTACTATCTAGGGTTACCCCTAGATATTTGGTCTCTCTTACATACGGAATCGGATTATCGTAGAGCTTAACAGGTTTAAGCTTCCACGGTATCTGTGACGAATCCGCATCGAAGAGCATCGCGGCGCTCTTCGAGGGATTAACGGCTATACGCCACTCTTTAAACCACTTCCCGAGAGTGGTCACGGAGCGTTGGACTTTGTGTCTGAGGTGGGATCTATTCCTATCTGAGGCATATAAGACTGTATCGTCAGCGTATAGCCCTACCTCGACCTCCGGGAGTCGAGGTAGGTCACTGACGTACAGGTTAAATAGGCTAGGAGCCAGGATCGAACCTTGGGGAACGCCTGAGCGTATTGGACGGGGCGTGGACAATTCACCTTCCACTCTATAGCGAAAGGTGCGATCTGTTAGATAGTCGCGAGTTATTTTAATTAGCCTATCGGGGACTTCAAAGTGATACAACTTGTAGATCAATCGATAGTTCAACAGTCCTGTCTTGGCTAAATACCGAACCGCATAAATTAAAAACGTTTGTAGCTCACCGTGTAGTGCAGATTACGGATACAACTTTCCCATTCGTATGGCGACACGTGTCCACTCAGGACAGCCCAGCTGACCTTTGTAGTCGTGGTATGTCATGTGCTCATCTAGCTAATTGTGAAAAGTGGTGGTCAGGTCCACTATGGCTGACTAGTAAGCAAGCCGATTGGCCTGTCTTAGTAGTGGAAGAGCAGGATTGCATTTCAGAATTAAAATCAGTGTCCCACTTGTGTCACGTCAATGTTGAAAATGTGCAAACCAGTTTGCTAAACACGCAACTAGAACGATCTTCTAATCTAACACATATACAAAGAGTAGTAGTTTGGGTTTATCGGTTTATAAATAATACGAAATTGCACCGATCTCATCGAAATTTAACTCCTTTTTTGACTTCTAGGGAACTTGATTATTCAATGAACCTTTTAGTAAAACATGTGCAGCAAACACATTTCAAAGATGTTATATCTCTTATCCAATCTAACAAAATAGTACCTAGACATATATCAAAACTCTCACCTTTTCTGGACTCTTGTGGAGTTCTACGTGTGGGGGGACGTCTTAAACAAACAAAATTTCTTCAAAGTGTTAAACATCCATACCTCTTACCAAAAACGTCTCGGCTATGCAACCTTTTAATCGATCATTTTCATATAACTTATCTTCATTGTGGACCTCGTCTCTTACAGTCTTTGGTTCAGCGACAATTTTGGATACTCGGGATTCGTAATCTTATCAGATCCCTATTAGCTAAATGCGTGACATGTTTTAAAGTAAAACCTATTCCCATACAACCTATAATGGGGGATCTTCCACTATCGAGTGTGAAACCAAGCCAACCTTTCCAGACGGTTGGAATAGATTTCGGAGGTCCTTTTATGGTTAAAGAAAGCAAGCGTCGTAGTGCACGAAATTATAAAGCGTATCTATGTCTTATGGTTTGTCACTCGATTAAAGCGGTACATCTTGAACTCGTCACTGAATTAACAACTGAAGCATTTATAGCAGCCTTAGACCGTTTCGCATCCAGAAGAGGGCTTTGTCAAGTTATCATCACTGACGGAGGTACAAACTTCGTTGAGGCCAAACGTTATCTTTCGGAAGTTTCAGAAATGCTCAATAAAGAAGGCGATACTATTTCAAGTCAACTCGCATCACGTGGCATAACTTGGAAGTTGAACCCTGCATCAGGGCCTCACTTTGGAGGCATTTTCGAAAGCGGTATTAAATCCACGAAATACCATCTCAAGCGAACAGTAGGATCTCAAGTCCTTACCTATGAGGAATTATATACTGTTCTAACGAAGATAGAAGCTATGTTGAACTCTAGGCCCTTAGTGGAACTTTCGTCCGATCCCGGTGAGGTTGATGCTCTCTCCGCTGGGCATTTTTTAATAGGCCGTCCGTTGGTATCTCTACCTGAACCGGTACGAGAAGAAAATGTAGGTCTGAGAGCTCGCTGGAAACTTGTCCAGAGATTAACTCAAAGTTTTTGGCGAACTTGGCAAAGAGATAACCTACACACATTACAGCAGCGAATAAAATGGTTTAAACCCGGCAACCGACAGCCAAACCTGAACGACCTTGTAACTATCGTCGAACCCAACTTGCCTGCTAATGAATGGCGCTTAGGCCGAGTGGTTAAGTTGCATCCTGGTAACGATGGTATAGTTCGCGTTGTAACGGTTCGTACCTCCAAGGGCCTGCTTGTAAGGCCAGTGGTAAAAATCTGTCCTCTTCCAACAGAGGAAAATAACTAATCTCCACAATTGTAATCTAACTTATAATATATAGCATATTTTATATTATCATATAGTCTTAATCTAACTATAATTACCTTTATTTTAATATCTATTTATTAACCTACACAGTTCATTATCATATATCAATGGTCTTTGAATTCGCATAGTCAATTCAGATGTAAGCAGAGCCAGGAACCCTCATTTATCTTGTGAAATCCTGATGGATTTCATGTGGGGGGATATGAACAAGCTTAATCCTTTCCCTTCCATATTCAAATCTCCCGTCAATGAGCCGCGGACAGCGCCTCGCGCGACCGCGCAACACAAGACTCACTCGCGCCCTATAGCGTAAGAAAAACAATCATTCATCGACTGGATGGCGGTTAATAATCTACCGAACAACAAATGGCCTCGCGAGTGCTCCGGTCAATTCAATGTAAAAGATACAAAATTAACAATATTAAGTGAAGAAAGTGAGTGCTCATTTAGTGACGGTGCATGAATCAATTCCGTAAGTCCAAAATTCATACCAAACACCAATTTATCCTACCTTAAGCTGTAACACCTACCTTTCGGACAGCTCACGGGATTTTATCAAAAGTATTCTTTTGTATCATATGAAACACAATAGATACCATTTTTAACAAAAATGAAAACATTAAATATCAAAAACGAAAATCAACTTCAATAATTTTGAAGAGTTTCCTGGTAAATAAATCTTCGAAGTCGAAGGTCCAATAACAATTAAATTAATTCTTTAATTATTTAAAAAAAAAAAAAAAAAAAAAAAAGAATCACCTAATTCGGTTCATAACAAAGAAGTTACTCCTGAACATCCATAAATAAATATACAATCGAATTGAGAACCTTTTTCGTTTTTTGATGTCGCTTAATTTTTATTATAACCATAACTACGCAATATTTTCCCCAGAAATAATGAAACGAGTTCCTAGTCTAATGTCGTCAACAGTCGCTGTGAACAAATTAATCAGCATTCCGCCGGAACCTCTCACTATCATCACCACAGAAGGGAAGGAGACAACCGTTCTCCCCCCAACTGTACATATAGGATTACAAGGACTTAACGTCAGGCTAATAAGTTCGAATAAGAGAGTTGGTATGGTAAGTCTAATTTAATTCATAAAACATCGCTTAATAGGTTTTTTACATGATCACATTTTTAGATATATAATATGTTTCCGGATAATAATTGTTCTAACAATTAGCTTATAAACAATCTAGTGAGATTGTGTGTGGTAATTTTCAACCTGACGGTTTTTTTTTTTTTTTTTTTTTTTTTTAGAACTGACTACACTGTTAGCCTTAGGGGCCCTAAAGCCGCTGCGGCTTTTACAGCTTCACCGGACTTGGGGGCGAGCGCAGAGGGCACTCAGCCGCGAAAGTTTTGTGGACGACTCGCACGAGGGTGCCAAAGTGGCCGGACCTCGGCTCGGGCGGTCGTCGCGTTCGCAAATAGGTCGCGATCTATTCGAATCCCTACACCTACGATTCGAGCTAACTAAATATACACATAGGCACGTTCCCTTCCTCCTGGGAGGAAGGAAGGAACCGTGCGTATGTGTATTCAATAATCGGAATGTTTCTACACTAACTAGCGCTAACTAACTAGCGTAAAAAAAGAAAAAAAAAGGTCCCTCACAGAACCTATGTACCTGTGTGGTGTGCACGTGTGTATGTTCATACGTGTGTAGTGTTGTATGTAGGTAGCTAAGTGATGCACGTACAGTGTCACTTGTATCGCGCGGGCGGTTGCCTGACCCAAGGGTTTCACACCGAGGAACGGACCTAGGCTTGGGTTACCGCTAGAGAGGGTGGACGTGACGGGTGTGCTGGAGCGAAATTGACCGCCCGCCCTCTGCGGAGAGAACGGTGGTTACGCGGGCGTGGGCGCTGGCACGCTCTGTTTGGAGAGACGGATGTGTAATATTTATTCGAATTTTCGATGTGATCGTCGGGATCAATAAAAATATTGCGCGGCCGGCGTTTGCACCGGATGTCCGTGGGTGCCGGAACATAAGTGGCAGCTGTTTTTATTAACGGATTCGCGTGGTTCGACGCGGTGTCGAAATACGAACGGGAGAGCTGTTTAACGTAGGCATGTATCGAAGGAAGCTCCATATCTCTATGGAGATCTACGCTTCGAACATACCACGGGGCCCCGGTGAGACGATAGAGGAACCTATTCTGTATCGATTGTAACCGTTTGAAACTCGACTCGGACATATGTGCGAACACGGCGCAACTGTATGTCAAAATTGGTCGAATACACGTCTTGTAGAGCGTGAGCTTATGTCGCGTGGACATTTTACTCACCGAACACAACAGAGGATGCAACCGGCCCAGGACCCACGCGGCCCTGTTCCTAACCTTACGGATGTGGGGTCTAAAAGAGAGCCTACTATCTAGGGTTACCCCTAGATATTTGGTCTCTCTTACATACGGAATCGGATTATCGTAGAGCTTAACAGGTTTAAGCTTCCACGGTATCTGTGACGAATCCGCATCGAAGAGCATCGCGGCGCTCTTCGAGGGATTAACGGCTATACGCCACTCGTTAAACCACTTTCCGAGAGTGGTCACGGAGCGTTGGACTTTGTGTCTGAGGTGGGATCTATTCCTATCTGAGGCATATAAGACTGTATCGTCAGCGTATAGCCCTACCTCGACCTCCGGGAGTCGAGGTAGGTCACTGACGTACAGGTTAAATAGGCTAGGAGCCAGGATCGAACCTTGGGGAACGCCTGAGCGTATTGGACGGGGCGTGGACAATTCACCTTCCACTCTATAGCGAAAGGTGCGATCTGTTAGATAGTCGCGAATTATTTTAATTAGCCTATCGGGGACTTCAAAGTGATACAACTTGTAGATCAATCCCTCGTGCCAGACCTTATCGAAGGCCTTGGCAACGTCGAAAAAGACCGCAAGTGTACGGCGGGGTTTATATAATTCAGCAAAATTAAATGCAACGTGCTCCGTGAGGCGGTGCACTTGATGAGTGCAAGAATATCTAGCACGGAAACCGAATTGCTCAGGCGGATAGAGGTCTTTCTCCTCTATTACTGACTTGAGACGGTTCAGAAGGATCCGCTCGTACATTTTCCCTAAAGTATTTAGGAGACTGATCGGGCGATAGCTGTCGGGAAGCGACGCGCTCTTGCCGGGCTTACGGATACCTATGACTATGGCCTTTTTCCAGGCGGCTGGAAAATGGCAGTGGGCTATGGCTACATTGAAGATGCAGACCAAAAGAGCTATGAGGCGATCGGGAAGAAGTCTAAGTACTTCATTCCTGATCCCGTCGGGACCTGGTGCTTTTCTAAGCTTAAGGCTTTTTATAATGGAAAGAACCTCCTCAGACGTGACTGGGGACAGGGAGTCTGTCGCGGGGAGCTTATCCAGCTCCCGCACGCATCCATCGATACCCTCGACCCGGTCGGTATTTGCATCGACACTGTTCGGAGAGCACTGGCTCTCCAAACAAGTGGCGAGGCACTCCGCCTTGTCGCTGCTATCGAAGGCGAGCGGTATACCGGGACCCCTCTCGAGGGGGGGCATAAGATAAGTAGCCTCTATTTTGAGGCTGTGAGCTAATTTCCAGTAAGCCAGATGCGACGGCCTTAGCCCTTCGACGAGGGCGTCCCATCTGTGACTCCTGAGTTCTAATATGCGGGCTCTAACCGCTCTCTGAAGCGCGCGTAAACGTGCGCGGTTTTCCTCGGTCGGATAGTGGTCGTGCGCACGAGTCGCCGCGTTCTTTTCCGTCAACAACGCCCGCACGTCGGCAGGGAGTACGAAGCGGCGATCGCTCGCCTCTTCGACCTCTCTCGAGGCCTCTCCGATGCCGGCCTGCAGGTGGTCGACCAGGGAATCGATCGCGAGATCTACGTCCGCAACGGACCCCAATACGTCCGGGATCCTATCTAAGCTGGACGAGGACGGCCTGTCCGCAAGATAATGTTTTAGCTTGGCATAGTCAACCACTTGGACCGAAGGAGGGCTAGAGTCGTCTGGTTGACCTAGCTGCATGATGACCGGACGGTGGTCGGAGTCGAGCTCGTGTACGACCCGAATGAGTCGTAACCGAAGCGCGATACCTTTAATGAGAGCTACATCAAGCACTGTCGGCATACAGTTGTCTTGAAAGTGGGTGGGAGTGGGTGGCGCTATGACATCAAAGTTTAGCACGTTCGTTAGCTCTTCGAGTTTAACCCCATTACTGGAGTCTCTCCAATTGCCAAACGAAGTGTGTCCACAATTGAGGTCACCCGCTATAATGACCGATTCACCGAGCGAAAGTAGCTTTTCTAGGTCAGACCTGAGAGGCTCTTTCCTCGGCGAGAGATAAACTGAGACTAACGTTATGGACGGGTGGTCGGTCATTCCTAGTCTACACACGGATACTTCCATATTGGTAAGTATCGGAGGATCTACCGGCGTACAATATAACGATCGTTTGTAATAAATGAGAGTGCCGCCCCCGCGGCCGGCCCGGTCATTTCTTACAATATTGTAGTTCGCGATTTTTGGATCACGTTTAGCACGCTTTAAGAGCGTCTCCTGCACTAAAAGAACATCTACTTGGTGATCTTTAAGAAAGGTCGCGACGAGATCACGCTGCGGATATAGGTTCCGTGCGTTAAAAAACGAAAGATTTAACGCTTTCGGTTTAAACTTTGCCATTGAAAGGCCCTAAGTTATTATTACACGCCTCACGGTCGAGACGTTGTAGTGTCTCTGAGAGGCGGGGGAACGCGCAAGCGGTCTTGATGAGACCGAAGCGCTCCAGATGGTCATTGTAGTCAATGAGCTCGCGGATATCGTGCTCGCGAAGGAGCAGTATCATTAAGTCGTTACTATTAACGACAGCGTTAGCGGGCGCGCGGGGCGCAGGCGCGCGGGGCGCGGGAATATCCATAGCCATAAGGGGCTGTGGATTGGGGCGACGGGGGCCCCATGCGTTCTGCGATGAACGCACGGGTTGCGGTTGCACCGCGCGGGGTGCGGAAAGGCCGGCGGTGGCCGGGGACTGACGCGGGACCGGCAGCGCGGGAAATTCTCCTGACGCCAGCGGGGGTTGCGCTTTGATGGCTGAGGTGGGGGGCGCCGCCCGGGGGGCCGCCTGCCTCTGCGTGCGTGGCCGCGTGGTACGCGGGGCCTTGGGGCAACCGCGATAATTCGCGGGATGCCCCTCCTCCCCGCATAACACGCAGCTCGGGGGGACGACGGAGTCACGCTCGCGCGTGCACTCCCGTGTGGGGTGGTCCTCTCGGCACTTTACGCACCGCGGACGAGAATGACAGTTACGGGCAGCGTGCCCGTACAGCTGGCAGTTGTGGCACTGCGCAGGCTGGTGGTTTTTGTGTGGGGGCTCCACGTTAATCCCGGAGAGCCCGCACACCGTCTCTAGCTGGAAGATGGCCTTTCCCTCGGGGGAAAGGTCCAATATGGCCACTACCATTTGTAGTGGCCGCTTATCTTTACTGTACATCCGGTGTACTTCCCGGATGGGATAACTTTGCTCCTTGAGCGAGGAGCACACCTCCGACGGGTCGAGCTCCACCGGAATGCGGCGGATGACCACTCGGAGGACGCGCTCCTCCGCGAGCGAATACGTATAAAATTGCAGACCTTTCTGCCGGAGGAGGGTGGTTAGTTTACGGTGAGTTTCCGAAGAACTCACCGAAATAGAAATCCCGTTGACTATGTTTCTAGCCTTGTGGTAGTCGAGTTTGAGTCTGCGCATCTCATTGCAGACTCCCATCCAGGCTGCCTTGTCCCGGATTATGATTGGAGGTGGGGCACGCTCTTTTTTCCCGCCGGCGGGCGCGGGGAGCTGGGAGGACGCGGGGGCGGCGGCGCCCCTGACTACTGCCTTAGCTATTACCTTAGGCGCCGGTTGAGCAGTCGGACTGCTACGCGCCGTTCGCTTACGCGACGCCACGACGGTGAAGCCGTCGTTCTCGGTATCCATCTCCGGAGATGGATCCGGATTCGCGGGCGAGTCTTGTTCGACCGGAAGGGCCGAAAACGAATTTTTCGTCTTTAACGCGGTTTCCGTGGATCGCGCGGGACGGACGTACGGACTATTTTTGGTAACCCTAGATTGTGACCGCGAATTTCGCGGCCCTCGCCTGACGGAGGCGGGGCTTGACCCGCGCGATTGGCTAGTCGGGACAGGGGGCGTGGCCGTAGGCGCGGCCATGGCCCCGGATGACGCGGCGGACAGGCGCGTAACGCTGCGCGTGGGACGTTTGGGCGCGACGCCGACTGGCGCGGCGCCAGTGGATGTAACGGTCGCGGCCGTGACGTCATCGGCCGCCTTGCTACCTGAAGCGGCCGCCTCGCTACCTGAAACGGCCTCATGACGGGTCGCGGTCGCAGCGGTGCGACGCACGCAGGCGTTCTCAGGTAGATTACGGTATTCCTCGTCTAGAGAGGGACACCGTAATACGACGAAATTTTGATAGCGCTGGTATTGAAACTCCAGCGCTTTCATCCTGGCTTGCAACTTGCCTATGCAAGTGGCCAGGTCGGCAACGTTATTTGCCATGGCGGCAGAAGAGGGAGGACAGTGGGACATTTTTATTTAATTTTAAATTTAAAGGCCTCCCTGCCTTAGGGGCAGGGGGGTGCGCCAAAATATTTAAAAGACTATCGGAGTCGGCAAGAGACCTGTTGTCAAGGTGCAATGACACACAGGAAGGAACTATCAACCCTAAGGAGCCCTAACAAGCCCGGGGCCGAGGACGCAGACCGGTAATTAAACCGGGCTAGGCCCAAACAGGTTCCCGGGGATGGAGTGTGCAGGATCGGAAGGTTTGGCAGGAGACACCTGGGGCAAGACTATGCGATAACCGCAAAGGCCTAGGTTCCCAGGCCCGTCCGAGTCTGGCTGTTTGCCTCTGAAGGAGACAACCAGCGGGCTGCTCGGGTCACGCCCCACTTGCCTTCGTTGGCACCGTCAGGTATCCAGCAAGTGACCACAAAACCGTGGATTTACAAAAAAAAAAACAAGCAAGTCGCACCGAAAAGTGCGGTTTACCACGCGAGCGTTAGACACCAGTTGGTTTACGTCGTAATTGCAACAATATATTTGAAATAAATTCCAAATATAAGATCGCAACAATTAAGTCACGTGATGGTCAAAATTGAAAACGGAGCGACACGTCCGTTCGCAACAGTGACCAAATCGGAACCTAACCTGACGGTTACAGTTTCGTAGGTTTATACACTAACAGCTACAGCTGGATACACCGGTTGATCCCGGAACGCGACACACATAAGGTCACTATGGCGGTTGTTATACCTACCTATACCTTGTTTATCATTCAAACAGTTGCATACTATCACGCCTGTATCCCCCAAGGGTTGAGCGGAGTTGTACTAATGTACACCCACAGTTCGCCGGGTATGTTTTTAGGTCCCATGTAATTGCCATTAATCGGGCACAAAAGCAAACTCCGAGCTGCTACTGAGAATTGCATAGGGAAAACACAATAACACTTTGCTCGACCTGGGAATCAAACCAGGGACCTCTAGCATAACAGTCGCGCTTACACACACGACAACAGCTGCATGACACATGTCAAATATTTTATTTTACGATTATCGATACATTTTTAGAATTAAATATAATCGATAATACGATTATGCTTTGAAAAAATAGAAGTGTGTGTAAGCTTTGTAAATTCAATAACAAAATAAAATAACAACAATTGATTTCGCAAACCGGAACTCTTGAATTAATGGACGCCTGACTCCAAAAAACAATATTAATAATTCTTCTAGGCAATTTACAATCAATCAATCCAGTCAGTTCTTCGTTGCGTGTTGCTGCTACAGAAAAAATGCAGGAATTGCGTTATTATATATTTTTATTTGAAATTGAAAAAAAACTATTAAGTTAAATGTAGAACGGCGTTCAATTACTTCATTTATATTTACGAATTGTCCGATTTATTAATTTTATAATTTTGGTCTTCTCTAGTTTTAAGTAGGTACTATGGAAAACAACGCTGCATGTAGTAATACAATTTACGTTTTTAGGACGTGTTACGCAACCATTCTAATGATGAACAATAGTACTGGTCGCGAATCACTCTGTCGCAATTGTCGTTTCAGCGTTCGATAATTTTTTCACAGTACTATATAAAATATTTCTCGACTCAGGCAAGCGAGAACTCTTCGTCGATACCTCCAGCGGACGGAGTTTTATTCCATTGTCACGGCGGCGGATTCGTGGCCCAGAGTTCAAAGTCGCACGAGACCTACCTTAGAGACTGGGCCGCTAAGCTAAATATACCGATATTATCAGTCGACTACAGTCTTGCACCGCAAGCGCCCTTCCCGAGGGCACTCGAGGAGGTCTTCTATGCTTATTGCTGGATGCTGAACAACTTTAAAGCTATCGGGACCACTGGTTTGTATATGTGATTTTTATTTCTTTTTTTTTTTAAATAATAGCTCTGCATAGTGACCAAACTGTGCTCTATAGTAAAAAGAGGTCAGCAATCCATCGTCTGTCGCCGCTGTAATACTTGCGTGAATAGCAATTGGATATGCATTGTTTTTTTTTAAATAGTAGCACGGCAAATTGACGGTACCGTCTCTGATAGTAAGTACAGTTCAATCCTAACACAACCGCAACTACCGAGTGATCGTAATCCATCAACGGTCACCGCTGTCATTAATTTAACTGGATATGTACAGGCTGATCCCGGAACGCTATAATATAGCAAATAAATTTTGGTCACGGTCCAGCCGAGCTGTACAGCCCTTACACTACTCTGCAATCGCCATTTTCTATTTAATTACTAAGCCGGGTGCAACATGTGCAGGTGAAGTTAGCTTGGGTGTCTCAAGCCTTAAGAAGTTATTTGACCCTAATACGGACATTAATATATATATATATATATATAATATATATTAATATTGCAATTATTGAGGATTTTTCGAACAATATTGACGCCCCTTCGCTCCACTTTCAAAAATTTAATATTACCTTTCAAATTATTTAATAGACGCGTTTTACCTGAAATAAAACGCATATTAAAATACTTCCCTTATTAGAAGCCTACTATTGGCGTGATGTTTTCCGTTCGAACAACTTGTGCTCTCCAAACGTGCCTCGAACGGGCAATTTGTATTTAAAAGTTAGTAGTGTCTTGTTCAAACCACAAACACGTAAGTTGCACAAGTATTATTTATACAAATATTTTTAAAGTGTTTCAAATAGCCTCCTTGGTTACTTTAAAATGATGTAAGTGTTCAAACTCCAAACACAGGTACCTATATTTATGAATATATTATTATTAACGGGTTAACCGTTCGACTTTAAGTATTGAATTATCAATTTTACTTGTTTTATACCTGCAAGGCATTTAAGAATATAATTTCAAAAATAATTTTGCTTTTCTACCTTAAAATAATCATTTTTACATTCTATATTTATCGTACATGTCGTAGAAAATAAGCTTAAACTTCCACAGGTCAGAA
This sequence comes from Saturnia japonica, assembly GCA_033032175.1. NCBI lineage: Eukaryota > Metazoa > Arthropoda > Insecta > Lepidoptera > Saturniidae > Saturnia > Saturnia japonica. The sequence goes on from CM065317.1 coordinate 6,915,168, forward strand.
TGTGTAATAGAATGGTCATATTTTTTGAAGTGAAATTATAAAGCAAGTAAATATTTTTTCTACACAGAGTTCTTAAACTAGTGTGATATATTGAATATTAAGACTGGATTATGACCATCACACACAGGATGAAACGCCGTAATAGTTCGTTCGTTGTGTTCCGGTATTAACGTGTCCACATGCAGATTTTGTCATGGTTATTTTGAGATGCTAATGTTTATTAAAAATGCAAACTACCCTCGCGGGGTACGTTTCGCTTATAAATGCAAAATACCCTAGCGGGGTATTATTCCCTCGATAAATAGCAAATCCCGCGGAGTTTATCATGGTTATTTCGAGATGCTAATGTTTATTAAAATTGCAAACTACCCTCGCGGGGTACGTTTCGCTTATAAATGAAAAATACCCTCGCGGGGTATTATTCGCTTTAGCGTTTTTTGTTTCAAATACATAAAATGCACGATTGCCCATAGGCAGATGAATAAGACCTTTTAGAGAATAAAACCTTTTAGAAGCAACGTTCATTAACGATGCATACCAACCCTCGCAGGGTTTTATTATATGTGAGCTAAGTTCATTAAATAGCAACTCTCGCAGAGATGCTAATGTTTATTAAAAATGCAAACTACCCTCGCGGGGTAGGTTTCGCTTATAAATGCAAAATACCCTCCCGGGGTATTATTCCCCGTTTTGTTTCAAATACATAAAATGCACGACTGCCCATAGGCAGATTTAACAATGCAAACCAACCCTCGCAGGGTTTTATTATATGCGAGCTAAGTTCATTAACGATAAATAGAAACTCCCGCGGAGTTTGCTTAAATGCTTTTCGTGCAAATTTCATGCTGGAAGTTTGAATAAGCCTTAATAAATCACTACCGATAAGCAGGTAAGTTAATCTTTGTGTGAATATTTCACAAACAATGATCATTAACGATAAATGGCAACTCCCGCGGAGTTTGCTTAAATGCTTTTCGTGCAAATTTTCATGTTGCAAGTTAAAGCAGATAGCTGATAATTGATTGGCTGATGTTATAAGGAGTAACTTAGGATACTTTTTTTTTTAAGAATTAGGATTCCGAGGAAAATAAAATAAGCATTTTGACCATTAAGATAACGGGCACGCGAGCGACTTCCGTGGGTAGAAGCTGGGTTACCTCAATACCGACATTCTGTAGTCCACGCGAGCGGAGCCGCAGGCACAGCTATTACAAAATAAAAGTTATCATAAATGATTGGTAATATCTTGCTATCGTCGGTAATTAAAATTTGTGCAATTAATAATGAAATTGTCCGTGTGGGTTATTGACACGAAGCTACGATTTGTGAGTTTTATCATTCGCAGTTGATAAACAAAGTCTGGCTGGTGTCTGTCGGATGTCGCTCTTTAGATAATGGAATGGTATAACTCGGTTCATTTGTATAAGAAATCGAATTCCGTACATTGAATCGCAGTTTACTGGAATTCGGTTGACGTTTCTGTTCCAAGATCCGAACATTATAATATGGTATTGAGTACAGTATAATATATAGAAAACTGCATTTGCTGGACAACAATACGTTATCCCCCCATTTCGTTAAGTATCTGACGTAAACAGAGTTTTAATGTATAACTTCAGTTAATAGTGAATTTATATTTTTATTTATAGAAAAATATTTTTATATCAAGTATTTTGTATAAGTCTAATTTACGATTTACTGAATGAGAAATTCAATGGATTCTTGATCTCAAGATTCGAGGACGAGACATGGTCTCTAAGATCATGTGATTTAACACCCTTTGATTAATTTTTGTTGGGTAATGAGAAAGGGATGTTTAAAGACATGCAACAACATGCGTCATCAATGAGATAGGGGAACCATTATATACAAAGGTAATGGTAAATTGGTTTTCTGGTATACACGCTACCATACGAAGCCGTGGTAGTTATTAGAATGATTTAGTATATTCCATAAAAAATGTCAAACTATCAGCTTTTGAAAAAGATAATATGTATATATAACCTGCTGTGCTCGCGGCTCCGTTCCCTTGTATGACAGAAGCACGAGTAGTGCTTATAAAAATAGTTTCTTAAAACTTTAATACTAGGTCCTTACATATGAAATTAGCGTTTTATATGGTAAAAGTAAAATTAAAAAAATATTATGAAATTATACATTTAATCAATCAAGTATGTACCATTATTATCTATGCACTTTCGCCATTTCAAAGGTAGTTCATTGATTCCATTCCTGAAAAAATTTTGGGAGCAAGAATCAATAAAATCTTTGAAGACAGTTTGGACAGCCTCATCGGAATTGAATTTATTTTCCTTTCAAGAAATTGTCCAAATTCCGAAAAAAGTGCTAATCTGTTGGAGCAATGTCCGGGGAATATGGTGGGTTTCAGAGACATTCCTACCGCAGTTCCTCTAATTTAGCGACCGTCGGTCGTAAAGTATGGGGTCTAGCGGTGTTCTGAAGCAGCAGTGGGCTTGAGATATTGACCAGTCTCGGTTGTTTAACGGCTAGCATTTCCATCATGGTTTGTAATTGTTGACAATACAGATCTGCCGTTATCGTCTGGACAGATCTTACGAAGCTGTAGTGTATGACACCAGCACTGGTCCACCAAACACTTACCAGTTACCTTTTTCTGAGACGACTTTCGATTGGGACAGGATTTGGCCAGTTCTCCTGGGTTCAACCACTGTGATGAGCGTTTCCGATTGTCGTAAAGGATCCATTTTTCGTCACAAGTAACAATACGATTCAAAATTCCCTCGTTATTGTGACGGTTGAGTAATGTAATGCAGAACTCAATAGGTGTTTGTTGGCGTGCTTCAGTCAATCCATGCGGCACCCATTTCTCGAGCTTTTTCACTTTTCCTGTTTGTTTCAAGTGAATAATTTTTTTTTATTACTCATACCGAAGCCTAGCCTCCGGCAGTCCACGGGGTTTGTTTGGTAGGTCAAAATTTCCAGAACGAAAACGTTGGAACCAAATGTTCTGTGTTTTCTTTTACAGTAGCTTTCCCATACACATCATTAATCCTTCGAGCTGATTCTGCAGCGCTGATGCCACAATGGAGCTTATATTCGTAAATAAGGCGATATTTTAAATTTTCTATTTTGTGAAAAGAACAATGTCAAAGAAAAATAAAATGGTGCGAAAATAAATGAATCACTAAATTTGAAACACAAATACACAAGCCTAAATTTGGAATAAATTTGAATTTGGGATTTCTAACCAGACGCCCAGATATTTGAGATCAAAGTGACCAGTTCAACAAAACGCCAATTTCGTATGTAAGGACCTAATATTTTTTTATTGAATAAATATATCGTGATAATTTTTCGTTTTAATAAGGCCAAGTATCTAAGCAGTAAAACGTATACTATAATTATATAAAAGGTAAACGCATCGTGTTCGCTGGAGATTCTGCCGGAGCTAACCTCGTCGCTGCTTGTACACTGAAGGTACTGTCGACCGGACTTCGCAAACCTGACGGCCTATTTCTAGCCTACGCTCCTCTAAATATCAGCTTCGTGCCAAGTCCAGCACGGTTATTGTGCCTCATGGACCCAATACTACCGTTCGGGTTTATGATGAGGTGTTTGAAAGGTCAGTTTCTCAACCTTTTTTTCACTTATACCAGAATAATTCGTAATGTAGGTACCATCAGGTCATTTATATATTGGTGGATTATGTATTTATTTTGGGCCGAAAATTCAACTTCTTTGCTCTTAATAAGAACATAACATGTAACTTCTTGTATTCATGCTGCCATATGAAGCCGAGGTGTGGTCATTTGAATGATGTAGTATTTCATAAATAATACCAAAGGATTAGCTTTCTAAAAATATTGTATGTTTATGTAATTATAAACAATGTGTATTTTTTTTGAAAATCCCTTTATTTGTACGAATTAAAGTATACATTTCAAAGCTATTTACTCGTTATAAATGACAATGTTTTACTTAATTAATTGACAATTTCTTTTCAGCTTACGCTAGTCCTAATTCGGGTGCAAAAGGTCAAGACGACAAACAGGGGACGCAGAATGCTATAACTAATACAACGACCTCGCAAGATAGTAACGGATTTCTTAAAGTCAGCCCTTCTCAAGGTAATTGTAGTACTATACTTATCTGTATATTAATTAATACCTTTTAGACACGCGGTTTTGGAAAAATGTTTTTGTGCAATTTCCTCATTATTTGTTTTATCGACATCCTTCACAATCATGATAATATTACTTTAAAATATATATGTGGACGCAACAACTAAACAATATAGAAGGTGGCTAATCCACAAGCGGGGAGATTAAGAATATGGAAGAAATTACTTTGAAATTGGATAAGTACAGAAACAGCTGCAGCACTTATTCTACGATCACCTTTATTCGTGTTCTTTTGGAGCTTCAGCCTCGCAGCACTTCTTCTCGGCTAATTCTTTAGGTTTGCGTCTTCGATAGCAGTTAGCAGTGGACCAGATGGATGTCGTGCAGCGTGCACAACTCCAACAAGCGGGATAATATAATTCGCGATTCAAGATAGATCGACTCGCGGCGATGGTGGTCAATCATAGACTAACCTAAAGAGGCAGGGTCCGGTGCAGCGAAAAATAAAAATAAAAGCTAATAATAAAACTACCCTACATAAATAATTAACTTAATTGCTAATGGCTAAGCATTAAGCGCTAACAATATACAAATATTCGATTTATAGTTTAAGGATAATGGAACTAGTCCAAGATTCGATTACGATAATACAGGGGGTATTATTTCGCTCACAACTTCTGATCACGAGGGTGTGGTTGGCAACTGGCAATACACACTGTCATACGAGACGTTTCAATTCAGTCCTTAAGAGTAGCGACCTATTACAACCCATAACATCTACAAGCATGTTTACTACTTTATAATATTTTTTTTTTTTAATGTGAATACACTTCTGCACTTTAAAGAATCATTATAAAACCTTTACCAACAAAACTTGGAGGGAAACTTTCATAATTATGAAACAAATACACTGTATACACCAAAATATTTATTTCCTAGAGGGAGTGAGTGAAGGTCCATCTTCGTTTGAGGAGGTCTCTCCGTCAGACTTGGCCGAGTTACAGGCTCATAAATCTGGCAGCGAGAGGCGCCAGTCCTCAGATACGACTATCAGCGCTGCTTCATTGCAGAGCGAACACACTGCTACTGGTAAACTAATTATTAATTCGAACAGAGCCGTAGACAACATGGTACAATAGGATTCTAATCCTTCCACCGCTTTAACTCTAGAAAGCTGACGTTCGTTAAAATGACGAGAATCCAATAAATATTTATATTTCCCTTTATAAACGTTATTCCTCCACACTCCGGGTTTCGTGTCAGCTTAGTGACCGCAGGATTACTTCATGTCGTGGTAGTTTATAATCTATAAGTTATTTTGATTTTGTGATACCTACTCCATATTCGTCTTTTTGATGAATAATTAATTAGCTTATGCCTAATTTTCACACCTGTTCTTTGTGCTGACATTTTGTTAAAATTTATGGGTTATGAAAAAGGTCTATATGTATTTTATGTTTTATTATTAAGATAGGTAAGGGACAGAGAAAATTCTTTGGTGATTTCTCTCTACTTTGGGTTATCTGACTGGTGGAATACCTTCACCCTATAGAATATCGTAGCTAAATAACCTAGTGTTGTGTTCCTATGGTGATTAGGTTTTCCAAAGCTCTTTTGGGCCCTACCCCGCAACGTCGGCAACACGCTAGTGGTATAATAGGCTCACCATCACGCGGGCTGTATTCTTGTTTGCCACCTTTGTTGTATTAAAAAATATATCATTCAAAACCTTAAGTTTCCTAGTAACGTTTATTCCCGGCTCTACACTGGCCAAACCGCATCTGTGTATTACAAATACTTATCTGTAAAGGTATTACCCCACCGGAGGATAAATCTCAACAGTACGTGTCGGATTTCTTGGATCGTTACGTTTTGGACAGCGACACCGACTCAGAGGGACGTAGGGTACCTGCGATCAAACCTAACAAAGAAATAGTGGATGAGACAAACAGGTAACTAAAAAATCCTGATAATATCATACTGGCCTATACATGCTCGTGCTCCACATGTGTGCAAAGGCCTCTTCCCGTATTTCTACTATGCCACAAGTCATTGGAGGTGCGAATACGCCCATTTATTAAATATTCAGACTTCCTCGAGAAGATATTTTCCTGCACCGTATATAAATATCGAATAAAATTAATACTTAAATCCCGCGGTTTCAACCTGGGAGGTGCGGCTTCCAAGGGAGACAAAGTATCGCATGCACGCATGTATATATGCGTATATATCCAAAGTTTATTATTAAAAAGTTAATGTTCATAGCGTAATGTTAAAGTTTTATTATTACTATTTCTATTAATTACTATATCTATTAAAAGATAATTAAGTGGAAAAAATATTATTGTTTAGGAAGACGGTTGAGAACCGTTAGTAGATCGCTGAGACTCGAATCTTTGGGCAACTGTTCGATATTCCAGTAGCCTTAACCTTTTGGCTATTATAGCTAGGTAATAGTGATTTACAAATACCTAATAATAAGTCTTACAAAAAAAAATGTAAATAAAAAAAAAATTCTCATAGATGTTGGTTTTTACAATGCAAAAAAGTTACCACCATTGTATGTTATTGTAGAGAACCAGAATCTGAAACATCGAGCACGTTGATTGGTGAAAAACCATTATTAGACGACCCAGAGGAAGACAAGGAAAACAAGAAAAGAATAAAGTCAAGGTAATTTAACAGTTATGATTATATTATTTTTTTGTGTTTTAATTATATTATTTATATGTATAGTATTACATCTAAGTACATAAGCGACCTATATATTTTATCTGTTACTAGTTATATGTTTTATTTATAATTAATATCCTTTATAATTTTTCATGATTATTTTAAAATACAGTGTTGAAAAGGGTTTGACTTATACTAATTACATAACATAGCAATTACTTTATCGCTAATGGAACAGACATTGGTTGTTTTTTTTTTTTTCAATATTGTTTATAGTAAAATTATGTATTATGTAGCTATTCTTTTGTGTAAAAACTAGCTTTTCCCGCGAGTTCGCCGGGTTTTTTTCGTACAAAGCCTTTATCCAGTTTCGAGGTTACCTATTTGCTATATTTCATTGTTCATCAGTTCAGAGATTCCTTCCAGAGGTCATCAGATCTTTCAAGCGTAACGGGAAGATATATTTCTGCAGGCCGCTACGATAGCGGCATCCGCTTATGAATTGCTGATCTCTCGGTGGCCGCAGTTGTTTCGATTGTTGTCGGTTGGGAGCAATGATTGCTCAGTTGGTAGCATGTACTGACCTCGCGTTGATCGACGTGACTCCGAATCTCTGTAATGAGCCCGAGCATTTCGGTGAAGGAAAAATCGTGACGAAACCATAGCGTGGTTTCTAATGCCAACGAGGTTAGCTCCCACCCTTAAATTCAGAGTCAGTCTTCCACTTGGCTTAGCGTGGACCACAACGCCAAACCTATAACAATATAAAGAGTACTGTGCTTACCATCAGAGACAATACAGTCAATTTGCTGAGCTACTATTAAAAAACACAACTGACAAACTTAAAAACATGACTGACTTCGTATTATTCATAATATCTTCACCTAAATACCTGTCTAAAATCATATTAGGTGAATGATCAAGTTTTGTAATATTTCAGGATAAGTGAAGCGGCGACTGGTATTATGGGCGCTATGCAAACACGACTCGCCTACATCACCGGGTCGAATGCTATCGTTAGGCCTACTCAAGACGAGTGAGTACTTTTAAATAATTATTTCTCTTGTAGCAAATAGGAGACCTTAGATTAAACAAAAATAAGTGAGCCAAATTAGAGAATACACAAAAAACATATATTTTTTCCTGCTAGGTATATAGCCTCAACCATAATTTTCTTAATTTTTCCCAATACCTTGAAGTACAAGAAGAACATTCTCAATGCGTTGTTTATTCACGCGATGTTTTTTTTTCTTTTCAATGTTTTTACATTGAAAATAGCAAATGTACGCAAATTTCTAAATACTTACTCGTTAACCTATTCGTCCACCACGACCGCAATGTAAAAAAAAACAAAGAAAATAATTAATTGAGTTATCTATAAAACTTAGTTTACAGTAAACTTGGATAATAGTAATCAAATATAAAAAAACTACAAGTAGGTACCTTAGTAGAAAACATTCCAGCCGCCAGAAGGAAACGTATATACTCAAAAGACTGGCCAAACGAGATATTGGCGAACCCTCTTGTACTTTTCGTCAATACTTTGTCATCGTCCTATCTTCCAGTTACTTCCTTGTGAGCTGGCCCCGCAGCTGCCTCTGCGGAGGTCACCAACCGGCGCAAATATGTGGCTATAGGGGCTACATGTTCGTGCCACTTGGAGTTGAAACTCTTAAGACCTTATGGTGCGAGTGCGCGCAGCGTTTTAAAGGAACTCCCGAATCGACTGATCAAATCATACATTTTATATAGATCGGCAACCCGAAAGAGGTAGATCATAGTATACGCATGTGTTAGAAAGTTAAAAAGAACTTTAAATAGATGTAATAACTCGTATAATAAATAAAATCAACAAAATAAGACACGGACTAGTGTATTCTGATTTTGGTCTCCTCTTATTGCTAAATCTATGGATCAAATCGTCTCGCGACCCGTTAGAAACTCATTCAGTGTATATTTTGAAAAGTTGAATTTATATTTGCAGTCTTGCATTGCGTACAAATTTGGACGCTTTGATAGCGCGAAGTCCGTCTGACGAGTTCATATTCTCAGTGCCAAGAGATCCGTACCTATCTCCTTACTGGGCTGAAGACGACTTGCTGAAGATGTTCCCCCCAGTCAGAATACTGGTATGCTCTTATTATATTATGCTATCTCACATTCAATAAGTTATTGTCTTACTTTCTAAACATTCGCATCTAAAAATGATAACTTTTTCATATAAATATATTATTAGAATTTCTGTTTATGAATCCCAAAACAAGTGCTAGAAATTCAGATCCAATTCTACCATCGAATCAAAAAAGCTTTGTACGATATTAGCAGTGAAATGGATGAAAAAAAAATACTTTGAAAATTTTCAGTCAGTCCATTTAGATCCGTGTTTGGACGACTGCGTTATGTTCGCGAAAAAACTCAAGAAGCTGGGTAATGTCGTCGGCATCGAAGTTTTAGAAGGCCTGCCACACGGTTTCCTCAATTTCTCACTTGTAAGTGTCATATTACTAATATAAAGCTCAATAGATTGTTTGTTTGTTCGAATGCGCTAATCTCTGGTACATACTACCCGCTAGACTTGTAAAATTATTTTTTCATTTTTACGAAAGTTATATTATTATCTACCATTTAACTTCACGCTAAGGTCCTAAGGAGAATAACAGTAAACAAGCAGTTTGGCATGTTGTAGGCAAATACGAGAAGTGAAAACAACGTTGTAGCCAGTACACGGTTGGGTTGGCGGCGGCTAGTTGGTCGAATAAATTAAACACGGGTGAAACCCTGGGGCACAGCTAGTATTAATCACAAAAAACAAATAGTATATTAAAAAAATACAAGTTACTTGCAGTGTGTATCCTTATGGCATCCGCTCATAATCTCTCTCTTGACTGTTTTCCCATTTCCCATGCATATATGTATTTAGTGTTTTAATTTAAATAATGAAAAACATCGATTTTAATTTAAACAAATAAAATCATCAATATTATTTTTAACGATTCTGATATGAAATATCGATGGATCATCTAAATATGGCAAATAACATGAATTCCTTTTAAAAAAATACTAAATACTTAAAATAATCTAAATTTGAAAATGTGGTATCATTTTTTTATTATTCACAGATGGCCAAAGAAGCTAACGAAGGTTCAAAATTATGTATCGAAAGGATCAAACAACTACTCGAATTGGAAAATCCAGTGCCGTCATTAAATGAGACTCGGTTATGAATGTGTGGGTTTTGTTGCCGCGTGTAGACGTAGGCTTGAGCTCGCGACTACCTCATCCGAGTTTCAGTTCACTTGTAGAATCTTGCTATCTTCACTTTGTCAGATCAATTAAAAAAAAAAAACAAATATAGCCGACGAGATTATTATAAACGCCATACATCAATACTTAATAAGTGTACAATTAAATAAGCTCTTAATTCAATTTAGTCGTATGAAAATCACATTTAAAAATTGTTCTATCAAGTAGTGTTTTTAAAATCAATTAAGTATAGGTAGTAAAGACCTCCGAGTTTACATTTTTGTTAGAGTCGACTGAGTCGTCATCTATCGAGTGCCTACAACAGATAGCAACGCACGGTTGAAATAGAGGGGCGAGTGAACTGAAATATACGATGACTGTCGTCTGAAGACTACCTACACACAGCAATGCACGGTTACGGTATCGAACTAGAAGCGCGTTTTCTTTAATACCTCCACACGCGTACTAAAGCGCGCGATAACAAAGCGTTGTAATAAACGGCAAACTGTATATTTGACGAATGTTTATCTTTTTTTACCATACGTTTGCCCTTTGTTTTATTACGCCTCGATATATCGCAATACTATTATTATAATAGTATGTCCTACTGAGACCTAAGCGTGGAAACAAAAAATGAACGTAAATAATCTTATTGATTGTATTTATACATCTATTATCCTATATTTATAATTATTGAAAAATAATTTGAGTCTATTGCCGTAGGCATATTATTTATATCGACCAAATAATTTTCTTTTCACCATAAAGTTCATTACGAAAATAAAGTTTATATTTTAAAATGCTTATCTCCAATCTTAAAAAAAACATAAGTAGAGACTTAGAAAGGCTTTCTATATAATTTCGTAAAGGGCCAGTTCATTGTTGCCTTCTAAAATATACAATCATGTAATATTCATAAAATTTAACGTAAATAATGTTTTCATCATTTATCTGTTTCACGTTGATGATATAAAAATTAATTTCGTAGCAGTGTAGTTAAATTTAATTAACCGGCAAATTATTATAGCCGTTTGACAAAACGAAAACCATCACATTTAAAAATATATTTCGTATACATTTTGTACCTAGTATATAATTTATTAAATTTTCTCCCAACGTATAACGTTGGTTCGTAGTCATAGATATTAAAGTACTATAAATCATAGTCTTGCAATATATTTTGCATGATTTCATCACATTAGTAATATCGAACACTCAAATTTTGAGTGCACGAAAATAATAATAAAATGTTCTTGGAATAGGTAGAAAAATATATTATTGTATCAGATTTGTCTGTGAATTAGATGCACTGACCAAATATATAAACGTCAAGTACTTTAGCTATAATAATATTTAGATAACATGATTTTCTGCCTGTCGTTTATATAACTTGCAGTATTGCCAAACCTTCATTATTAAATGACTCTGTCCATTTGATTCACAGTTATTAAAATATATGAATTATAAATCTCGTATTTCATTAACACAGGTGTATTTCGATGTGTTCATTTAAACCTCTTAGCAAAATAAAGTCCTAGTAATTTTTAAAGATTGTGGTAAATAATTTTATTTTTTTATTTTAATATAATCTGTTCCGAAGCTCGTAATACAAAACCATACTTTAATAACATTTTTTTAAATTATTCTTCTTGTTGTTATCAACCCATTTGTTATTGAAAAGAAACTGATGAAATAATGGGATTTCATATCTGTAAACAATAAAAGCTTTTATTCTATTGAGAAGTACATATTCACATTTATGTGTAATTACTTATTTACTAAACTTATTATGTCGAACATTGATCTAAACATTTTAGTGACATGAAAAATTCATTTCACTTTAAGTTATATTATTTATTTATTTATTTGTGCTAGACTAAATATGCGTGCAATAATACTAAATATAATAAATATCACGAATATTTAAAAAAAAAAAACAATATTTGTGGTTACTACATGTGCCTACATGATTAATATTTTTGAAAATTGTTTCATATTTCAATTAATTATGCAAAATAATTTTTAGCAGTAGGTATATACAGAAGTCATATGCTTTCATAAGCCATTTAACATGCTACGAATTGTATACCTTTAAACGTTAGGTACTTAGCTATTTCAATGTGAATATTGGTAATATTAAGATGGCTGCTCTGAGAGTTTAATAAAATTCATTTAATTCAAGCTTATAGGACAATGTATTGTGCAAAACTTGGGAAACGACCAGTATATAAATAATTTCAATCATCTTTGTTCGACAAAACCCTATACCTACTGCATACATGCCTCGGTGGTCATAAACTCTTCGTGCGCCGTCATCTGTAATCGTGTTTACATTTAAAATAAATGATTTTTTTATATATCTGTGATAGTGTACAGCATTGGAAAACACTAACGTAACTAACAGTATTGTAAATCGAAATATTAATAAATAACTAAAATAGATCTTTTGTGTAAATGAAATTTTGAAAATATATTTTTATAGCATAGTAAAGATATTCATTACATATATTTTAACATTGTGTGTGTGTTCTAAATTATTTGTGTTGTATTAATAATACTACAACTAGGCCTTATCAAAATGTAATCACAATCGATAATATTATTTATTATACCAAAGGTTGTAAATGAAATATGTACCAACCTAGTCATTATGACGATATTGCAAAATGTACCATTGTTTCAATAAATTTATGGAAACTTGTTAGTTTTTTTTATCATGAGAATAAAAATTACCACCACCAAGGCTGTCAAATTAGTTTTAGAGGTGAACAATAATTTCGAATCAATGTTAGATGGCGGGTCATCTAGTGAATACTTTTTTTTTCTGTCTGACTGTTACCATTAGGGGCCTTGAACAAATAGAACCGCTAATAGCTTTGACAGCTTCACCGGGCTTGGGAGCGCGAGCGCTTAACGCAATCAGCCGCGAAAGCGTGGGCAACAAGCGCCCAAGAGTGCCAAAGTGGCCAGACCTCGGCTTGAGCTGTTGCGCGATTGCGAAAAGGTTCCGAACTAACTAATTCCCTATCTGTAGAAAATTCGAGCTAAACTAATACACATATATATACGCGTCCCTGCCTCCTGGGAGGAAGAAAGGAACATGTGTTAGCGAATACTTTAAGAGTCATGGTAGTTCGCTCAGGAACATAATACAGAGTTATTTGGCTACGATCTTCTGTAGGGTGAAGGTACATATATCACCAGTCGGATCGTACCAAATAGACATTTTTGCAAATAGATATTTTCTCTTATAATCAGTCGCGGGACTCTTTAGCATTTACTTGCTACTTGAGTCCTTCGAGTTGCGATGGTTCAGGTCTCCCACGCCTACGTTTCTTCTGATTATTGCGGCGGGCACAGAGCACTAAAAATGCTCTTCCTCCACCCACGATGGTGAAAGAGAAACATGCGGTCCACCTGATGCTAAGCGGTTACCATAGCCTATGGACGCTTGCAAGCATCAAATGCGCGTTGCCGGCCCTTTAAAAACCTGTTCATCTCCCTTTTGAAGAACCCATGGGAAAACCTCAGCTGGGAGCTCATTTTACATAAGTCGTGCTGCCCGCAATTACCAGGTCGTCTGTCCACCTCGTGGCAGGTCTACTTACGCTGCGTCTTCCGGTACGCGGAAAAAAAAACATTGCAAAATGTTAATCATCTTTATTTTAGTATTAATGATAGTTTCGAAGTGAACATGAAGTTAATTATTAACAAATGTTTTATAGATACATAATACACTGTTCAAAGGAAATATATGAATTGACTTTTTGAACCTTACCACATAAATTCCGAAATAATTTTAGGTACCTACGTTATTTGGAAGATTTCAAGAAAATTATTATACATCTAACAATTTTAAAAGACCTATTGCAATATATATTTATAGTGCAGTTCTTGAAATAAATAAAAAAAGTAACTTTTATGTAGTAATTTTAACATTTAATGAAGAAAGGATCATTCAATTTTGAATTCTACAAAGTTATAAAAATGTCTAGAGCTAATATATATATAAATGGCTTTATAAATAAAGAAATATTATTAAAATTAATCAACTGAAATATCATACAATCCAGAGCAGTTATGGTTTTTTTTTTTTGTTTTAGTGATATTCTAAATGGGATGAAGTAAGAAATACTGCCATAATAATAATGAAATTACAAATCTTAATTTTTCAAAAACACATTTCATTTACCATCAGTGACACTGCAATAAGTTCTATATCAAAAAAATATTGTAATTAGATACAAATTCAAGATTGATTTGTATAGCACGATATAGATTTTACTAACAATGTACATATCCCATACCTAGTGAATTGTTTAAAAAAAGTTTTGTCTCCTGTAAAATCAAATCATAGTAACAAACAGCCCGTTTTGCTGTATCACTGACAACAACAACATACAAGTTCTGTACAACATTAGGATTTGATACTGCAATGTAAGATCAGTCATACCTATTACACTTATAGCCTTGAATGTCCACAATCATGACTTATTGATTACAACATCTGTTAAGATAGCTTAAATTCAATATTACATAAAATACTTTATGATCATAAAATCTATCTAGATTAGAACCACTCAAAGATATACCACCCACATATTAGGTGTTCAATAGCTATTTATTACTCAAGATAAATTGTAGACATTCAACTTAGCAAACAGGACTTTGTTGTGTATTTACAAAAAAGTACTCTAACGAGAAATATATATATTCAACTAACTTATCCCACATCTTCGTCTGTGTCCCATACATACGTCTTTCTCCAGATCCTAGGCTATCCCTATACCAAATTAAATTACAGTTTTAATTTAGTTGTGAGAAGATAGTAAACAGAGTTACTATTACATTTACAGTATGGACATGCCTAAACATTACAAAAAGTTTCAACTAGTAATAAATAATTTATAAAGAATTATAAAGTTAAAACCGGTTTTCATGATAAATTAGTCATTTGCAATTATGATTTATTTTAGTTCAATGACATGAATGAGCATTTGTAAACTGATTATCACAAAATTTCACACAGTTATTGATCTATGTAAAATTTTAAATTCCAATTTTACTAGCTTTAATATTTAATGTTATTACTACATTTAATTTATATTCATTGTTATAGTACAAATTGGGAGTTCTTCATGTCATTGTAAGATTGCCAATATTTATTTAAACATAAAAGAAGGATCACCTGGATGATATACCATATGTTATCATAAAAGTTTGTTTGGCAATGAATAAATATACAGTCATGTCATGTCCTTCTAATTTTTCTTTTTCCTAAGTTGGAACCTATCTTTTTTCTTGAAAACAATTAATGCCATTATCGAGAGGTTAATTATAAAGAGTCCTTTGATGATTTCAGTATTCTAACAAAATAGTGGCTCTCTGGTTAGAACTTTCCAGGGAATTATTGTGGCATATCAGAATTCATGGTTCATGTTATTATTTCCAATCCTTTACACTTGTGTATATAAACCAAGCTTTATTATGCTAAATGCCACCTATATTACACAATATAGGGTCAAATAATACAAATTTATAAGTAACAAACAAAAACATGACAAACTAGGATCTCACAAAAACTACACAAAGTCATGTTACGTTTATAATAGTCTACCACTCATTCAAACAATCTAATATATCAGAAATAAAAATCCAAGTTCCTTAACAGAAATCAATAATAAACATGAAGAGATAAACCAACCAAATTGAGTTGTTCTAATCTAGGTAAAACTTTAGTATTCAAGAGTTGTATCACTTGCTCAATCCATATACAACAAAGTTATGTTTACAAATAAAACAAAATATTTTGCTGTGCACTTGTGTCATGGCCATTCGTCTTTGCATGTGAGACAGTACCATTCACTACTGGCATTGATTGGGGTTGTCTGATAGTCTTTTGCAAGACATGTGCGTCTGCTGGCTCTATCCTCTTGTAATAATGTTCTTTTGTCTCAACAATTTCAAAACCAAACTTCTTATAAAAATCTATTGCACCCTCATTGTTAACTTGTACATGTCTAAAACAAAAATATTGATGTATTATACCTTTCATGTTATTGTTCTACTGAAATGAAGCAAAAAATTTGATTATTTGTCAAATGTAATATATCACTTTCAAGATTTGCTTATTACCTATAATAGGATGTATTGTTATTTTTATTAAAAATTACCAATTAAAACAATAATCAATACAAATTAAACAGTCAAATGACAATAGCAATCAAAGAATCCCAGCATTGGTATGGTACACAATTCTCTCAAAATAAAAAGAATGGCAGAATGAAGAAACTTGAGGCTAAAGAAATTATACATTTAAAATATTCATTACTCTATATCTACACTTCTTATAAATAACTCATTTCACTAATCTGAATTACTAATTATTCTCAGATACACAATAGATCTACCTGTCTAAAAAATATAAGTGTGAGAATGTTTTTTCCTTTGTGCTCTTTGGTAATTTAAGGCACTCCTTTCATTCTGAAATAATTGTAATTTAAAACATTGATACATAAATGCCACAAAATTATTATATATTTCATTTTTTTGATTCTACCTGCAGGTAGTAATAGATATGCTAAACACTAAAATACAAATACCTATATGACAAAGACATAAAACATTCATCACATATCTTAAAAGTTACAATATTATACATATCTAACCTTCAATCTATAAATAGGTACTTGCACTTACTGTATCAACCTAACTGTAAGTACATCAAAAGTTAGTGTTTATATTATCAAATATTAATAATACTCACAAGAAAATGCTATCGAAATTGCCATCCTGTTCAACATAATTGAGCACATGTTCCACCATCATAGAGCCGATACCCAGTCTTCTGTACGGGTATAAACACCCGAGGGTCATAATATAAAGCCTCCGTGAGTTTTCCGATGTGTCTATCCTGCAGCACACTGCTCCCACAACTATATCATTGTAATAAGCTAATTTCGCGAGTTCACCCGCCTCCAAAACATCTTTGTAGAATTTATCGTTATATGAGACAGGGAACACTACCGTGTTTAATTTCTTCAACTGCTTGATATTATGCGGCGTCACATCGCCCAATTCTATTTTAGCTCTGAAAAGGTAAACGTGCTCTATTTTATAGAATAATTCAAGCATTGAACGAACCTAACACCTCTATTTGTCACTTTACAATACTGTACAGATTGAATACACAAACGTAAATTCATCAATAAAAAGTAAATTCAAAGCTTACCTAGTCATTGTAATAACTATTCTAAAAATTAAATACTAAAATTTAAGATTTAATACGATACTTATATCACTGAAGATCACTCCCGCCATCTACTACATTCGCTCAATCATTGTCATTTATTTTGACATTTTTGACAGCCATATGAAATGAGTTTCCAGTATATATAATGTAGTCTTTGGAAATGAGCCTACTCTTTATGTCTTTAGGTTCACTATCAGGGTTACCAACTCGATACCACGGGTGAGAGCTAAATAGCATCTCAAAAAGTACTACATTGCTAGAGATTTTCAAAAATTGTGCAACAAACCTATTCAGAAATAATACTTTATTGATTCCTATTTGAGGTTGGAGCTCTGTAATTACTTTCATGTTTAGTGGGTAACACACATACATTAGCATTAGTTTACGTTTTGGTCACGACAGTTTTTTTCTAAACAGGCTTTAATTTTAATAAACTTGAAAGAAAATAATTGTCGCATCATTTTTCCAAGAAAACGAAGGATTGGTAAAACTAGTTCAATTTTGGATTTTGGAAATTTAAAAATATGCACCTGGTATCACCAAGCTTGACTGGAATAAACTGTCGATTCTCGTGCACAAGAAATGTTGGAAATGATACGCACTGTGAATGCGGGCATTAATGCGTCACTATGGCACACAACGTTCTTAAAAGAAATGCAACTTTGGTTGAATTATGTATCGAACAACTAAAGCGACAGAGTGCAAGTAGAACAAGGAGAAAGGGCATAGGGAGTTGTCCTTGCATAAATGTAGATACAGATCAAATGCAATATTCGTAGAGTGAAATTATAATATTCACACCCTATATTTAAATATAAAAACCTACCTAAAAATATTGTGAATACCTAAAGAAATGATATAATTACGTCAATTTACAATAACACAATACATTACAATTAAGTTTTTGTATAGTAGAGAAAATTCAAAGGTTTGTAATCAAGTCTTCAAAAAATGGTTTTCGGGCGCTTACATTGCTTACGCTAGCTAAACTTTATGAGATATATCAAAATAATGTGTTAAAGAATTGTAGTTCTTCAAAAAGCCTAGAGAAAAGTTCGCGATGGCATATGTCTATCTCCTAAGATTTACTCACAGTAACCATTTTTAACTTTAACATAATAATAAAAAATATTACGTTATTTGCGAAGCTGTTTTCTCCAATTCAGTATTAATCTTTATACATATAAATTTGTTAGTTAATTTGGGCATTTAAAATTGCCCTTTACTGTTTTCCATTTAAAAGAATACCGTAGAAGATATCAATAATTCAAAGTACGCGCGACCAAAGAAATCCCTCTCAGTAAAACGGTCGCGGTCGGTTAGCCGGCACTCTGCAGCTATGATCCATTGCGCATCGTGAGCAACGCGCACAATTCGTATCTACGAAGTTACATAACGTACCATCACACCTTTATCCCCGAAGTGTTAGGCAGAGTTATACATCTATAGTTCACCTGGTATGTTTTAGATCCCATGTAATAGGGGGCAAGCCTGTTGTCATTAATCGGACACAAAGTCAAACTCCCAGCTGCTACTGATAATTTCATAGAAAACCCCCAATAACACTTTGCTCGACCTGGGAACCGAACCTCGAGCAAAACAATTGCGTTTTCCCCAAGTAGGCTAATGAGGCAGTTATGAACTATCAATCAGACTTTTTAAAACATAAAATACACCAGTTTGTTAATTGTACCCGTGCGAAGTTGGGGCTGGTCGCTAGTTGGTTATATGTCAATCTTTTAAACATCAAACGTGCATTCTGTCACCGGCCGTACTATAGGTACCGTAAAACGGGTCGAATGGACACACTTTTTTGGTTGGCCTCTTCACCAATTTACATACATATTTTGTATGCAAGCTATTATTAAATCATTCTAATATTATGAGTCTTGTAATTTATTAAATACTATTGCTCATAACGTGTACAATAATGAAAATTCTATGTAAATTACGAAAAAGTACGCGGTATCTATTTACCTTAAAACCGGGTGAATTTAAAGAAAAGTCTAGGGTTGATAAAAATACATTTATGGCATATTTATCTTATGCTTATGTATGTCTTTCCGAAGATTTAAACAGAGTTCATTAGGTTTTGATTAGCTTGATCTTTTAGCTCTAAATAAATAAACAATTATGACAATTTTCGACGACCCTAAAATTGGTGTTTCTTTAAACCCCTTTCCCATTACTATTAACCCCTTTATCGTGTCTATTCACCTTCCTCTTCGTTCGTATTACCTGTAAGGCGTGTCTTTTTACCCATCACTGGTGTCTAATAACGATTAAAAAAAAACTAGCCATATTCTAAATTTATAAAAAATAAAGACGAAGTCATTGAATATTGATACTTATCTTTTTATAACTAATAGTCCAGAGACTGATCTATACAAATAACCAAATGTACGAAAAAAAAAACAATAAAGAAAGTTTTGAAGAGCCTAAAATCAAGTCTATGAACACGACCAGTTTAACAGCATTTTTTTTTTTTTTATCTGACTACTCTGTTAGCTTTAGGGGCCCTATCCAAAAACAGAGCCGCTGCGGCTTTTACTGCTTCACCGGACTTGAGTGTTTGAATAACTTCACATTTAATTATATATTACCGGATTAAAGGAAAAATGTTGCTGTGTAAAAAATAGTAGGATTTAAAAAGATTAACGGACTAGAGAAAACTTTAGCAAATTATCGGATTTCTTTCTATTCATCCATTCTACCGTACCTAGTGATAATTTAATTGAAGATCAATAAAGATGTCAGTGCCCATTCACCCCTATTTAACCAAGGCTAAATCAAAAACCATTTCGAGGAATTGCATTCTACGTTTATTTTATAATATTCAGTGATTAAAGATATTTTTCAAAGAAATCCTATGCCCTTTAATAGACCTTCATGACGTCATCACTAGTGTAGACGTGTTTTTTTGCCTTGATACCTGAACATTTTAAAAACGCCATAGTAATTATGTATTATAGATTGTCAACTGTCATTTGGCAAATGTTGTTGAGTTTGTTTTAAAGAAGCATGCCAATACGTTAATGTTGTCAGGGCCTTTGAATCAAAAGTTACGTTTCGATTACGAAAATCGCATTCATTACAAAAATTACATACTTACATGTGACACGAGAGGGTAAAAAGATACGAAAAATGTAACCATTTGGCAACGTTGGTATACTCACTGCGGTATGATCACAAGCACAGACTATGTTAATCGACAGATAACATAGACAGTTGATGACGGTGATGGCGTCAAAATAAAAATAATATGCTATTTTCAAAAATTTAAAAAGCAGGAAATAAGCCATGAAATAGTATAATATTCAAATTAGCGTCTCATAATTTTTCATACTAAACTAAATAAAATAAAAAAAGTGTGCGTTTCGGGACCCTCGACAGAAGTGATAACTTAAACTAATAAAAAAGAAAAAAAAAAGAAAAACCAAACGAAAGGGAGAAAGGGAAGCCGGCGAGGATTCGAAGCCAGGACTTCGGCCATAGCAGTCACGCTTACGACCGCTAGGTACGAGCGTGTTGTTAGAATTGATTGAAACTATCCTACTGTGGCGACATCTACATAGCGACACATAGCGACTACAACCGTTGGGCAGCTGCCCGCCAGACATAACACCCGTCTGGTCGGAGGATCCTCCCTTTGCAATAGTTCATCTACACTACTATTAATGGCGCCGTAACACGTTACGTTACAAAGCGGTTTACTCTCTCTTATGAAATTATCACTTGAAAAAAGAAAGTGTAAAAAAATTGGACAATGCCCTTTAAACATTGACCCTGGCAAACACTACTGCGATCGCGATGTTAATTCTTCATCTATAAATTTGAATATTACTAAAAGAGATGATAAATATAACTACTGAATAAAGTTCGGTGAATGTAACTAACCTTTTGTAAATACTTATTACAGTCATTCCACATGACGCCAAAATTCAAAATGATTCGATTATTCCATTGTTTTATTATGATGACATTTCCTGTAGACGTTTTACATTCAAATGAATAGTAATATAGTAATATTTCCTCTAGTAATATACATCTCATATAGTTCGTTTGTAACAATAAATCATAATCAACGATGTTATTACGCCAGTTTCGTCATACACAGTTTTGTTCAAGATTGGGATTTCTCTCTAGTCTTAGATGCTTTAGAGCAGAAAACGCCACAGCTCAAACTGCGAAGCCGCAAGAAGTTGGCCTAAACGAATCTCAAAGTTTTGAAGCTACGTCTGCAGCACACACATCTAATGATCATGTGATTGGAGAGATATTTCCCACTGAAAAGGTAGTTCCCATGGTGCTGACTAACAAAGAACCTGTTATTTTGTCATTTAACGACATTCCGGGCCCCAAGTCACTGAAATATCTATCAAGCTTCAGTCAATATTTTACAAAGATCGGTACGCAGCTTACTGCTGGTGTTTTAATGATTGGACTGAACATAGGTGAGTACTAGATCTCTGTGTTGAGTATCTTCTTTTATCAAATTCATAGTTTATTTATTTACCTACTTACACTATGTGAACTTAATCCCAGGATCAGTGCCGTATCTAGTTCATAAAGCACTATAACAATACGCAAGTTGACCGCATGTTTAAAAATGAAAATAAATTATTGAGTAGGTAATATTGGTCTATAGATAAAAAGCCTAAAACAATACAAATCTGGAAAAAGTAATTGTTTATTTATTCAATTTTATATATAGGACTATCAGGTTGGCGTCCTTTTTCAACATTCAGGCCCTGCGCTTTCTTTGTCGCGTAATCGTCCTTTGGGCGCCGCCTAGTGCTTGGCACACCGCACCCATTGCACCCTATACCAGGTAGAAATGGCCATTCCCAGCTTAAACATTTTCATTAAATTATGTATCAAATAAATACCTAAAAATCCGACCATACAAATGGGGTTGTAATAAAATAAAAGAAATTTACTGAGTACATATAGAAACGTACTTTTATTTAATTACAAAATAAAATTTCACACTTTTTAAGGTACTTACGTAAACTCGAAGAAACCGGTCAAAAACTTTTCGGCGCTTTTCGATGAGTATGGACCAGTAGTCCGTTTCATCAGTCCCGTGGGGAATGATATTGTGCTGCTCAACCACCCTGAACATATCCGGAAGGTGTATACTATGGAGGGTGACTATCCCGTTAGGTCCACCTTGGACTCGCTAGAGAAGTACCGGTTGGAGCACAGGAATCATGTTTTCGGAGGAGTATTTACTGTGTAAGTTTTATTATTACATATTAGAGAGAGTATGATCACATTATCTAATTATATTTTCTTTTTTACTTTTCTGTTACTATACGTTTAGTTACTGTTCCTCATTAATCCGAAGTTTTAACAAAATATAAGCATTTATCTACACTAATATAACAAAGCGGATTTTTTTTTGTTTATTTGTTTAAACACGCTAATCTCTGGAACTACCATTCGGATTCGAAAAATGATAAAATATTATATAATTAATAATAAAATCAGTATAGATTAAAATTAAGCTTTTTTTTATAATAGCTCAGCACATTGACGATACTTTCCCTGATGGAAGCACAGTACAATCCAAACACAACGGTGACCAATGAGAGATCTAAATTAATCGGTGGTCACCACTGTGATGCCGGCCTGCAGAAATATTTCTTCACATTACGCTTAAAGGACCCGATGTCGTAAGACGGTTCCACAGTTTCACGGTACGACAAAAATAAGTCATAAAGAACTTCTTAGTTCGTGCCGAGATCAAGGTTACAGTAAAACTCTAACTCCAAAACCCAGCGCGTGTGGTTTTGTTGTGGGAGGGAGAAGAGGATATTAGATTGAACAGCTCTTCAAAACATTTGCCTTGATACTGGTGATAGAACAAGCGCATTCCTGCACAGCTGAAGCGGCTTGACGTACTTAGTAACATCTGCAGCATTAACAATGCGAACAGCCCGTCTCTGCAACATGTCTAGAGCATCGAGGAGGTATTTTCGCGTCCATCCCAGAGATGCGAATAGTATTCTATACACAGCCGAACTTGTGCCTTGTAAAGAAGAGGGCTTTACAGTTTCATCGGCCATCACTTTTCAGGGGCCAGGCCCCCCAATGGAATGTTATTTCACAATTACATACAGAATGTGCAGGGCTTTGTATTGTGTTAGGTTCTTTTGGACTGTTGGTAATTGAGTTTAAACTAGCATCTTAGAGGTGGTGAACAATCAAATTTAAGAAGTTATCTTTGAGCCGTCATCCGTGATATGTCACCTTAACCTAAGGCCGAATTTTGCCTTTTGGTTAATTCGACACACCTGTAGTGCAAATAATTTCACCATTTAGTGCAACTCGAACATATTTAATGGAAAAGTTATTATGACTCTGAAAATATATTTTAGTCACGGACAAGAATGGAGTCGTCAGCGATCCGTGGTGTTTACTCCTCTACATAATTCAGTAGCTTATCAAATCCAAGGCATTAACGATGTGTGTGACTCGTTCACTGAGAAAATATATAATACAAGGAATTATCAAGACGAAGTCACGAAGGATTTGTACAAAGAACTCCATAAATGGGCTTTCGACTGTATGGGTCTGTACTAATCACATTAAACACGAATGTGTATACTTATGTCACCATTGAGTTATTATGCAGATACTACGTAGTAATAACTCAATGATGTCTCCTAATAATTGTACTAACCGTTAGTTTAGAAACAATATGGTGAGATTGTAAACTGTCGACAGATTTGATCGGACCATAAAATTTGAAATATAATGGTTACATTTTTGTAGGGTTATCAACTATTTGGATTGGTTAAGTAAGGCTCAATCTACATTGTCACGGAATGAAATGGAAGCTCATATTTGCTACGAAATTGTAGGTACATAGTACCCATCAACAATGAGTTTGATGTTAATTGTATATCGTACAAACTAGATACTAGCCAAAAAAGAGGTCGGCGTCTTCCAGGGAATTCTCGAGGATATCCGCAGCTACCGTCGAGCGTCGTCATCGCGTCGTCATCGCGTCGTCGTCGGCGTCTGGCGAATCCGTGGAAGTGACACGAAGATCTAGACTAACAACTAAACTCCCTCAACAGCATCAAAACGCAGTCACGAGCCTTCTCGGACAACGAGGCGAAATAGATGCTGACATGCCATTCTGTTCAGTGGAAATGTAGATTGAGCCGAGAGGACCGAAGGAGCAGCCGTGGCCGGCGATTGCCATAAAATTGCCGTTGAAAATTAACATTTTAAAGCCTAGTATTTTAATGATGGCTCAGTTGGAAGCGTGTACAGGCTCCGTGTCGATAGACGTGAGTTCGAATCCCTAAAATGAGCCTGAGCTTTCGATGAAGGAAAACATCGTGATGAAACCATAGCATGGTGGTAAGGCTTAGCCATCTGGCTAGCTACCACCCTCAAGTTGAAAATCTGTCGCCAAACACCAATAGGTGTGTTCCAGCAGCTGCACTTGAAAGCCAGTCTTCCACTAGGCTTACCGTGATACCATATTGGGCCACATCGTCACTTAAGATCAGGTGAGATTGTGGCCATAACTCTAAAACTAAATCGAACAACAAAAAGAAAAAAAATTGCTTTTTTAAAAGATATGACCGAAAAAAAATCTGTTTTTTTAAATAAAATAACGCACAAATAGGTAACCATTAAAAAATCTTGACCGATAACTACGCTAACGATCACATTCTGTGCACGCATTTTCCAGGATTGGTTTTGTTTTCGAAGAAGTTTAACATGCTAGATACAGAATTAGTGTATAGCCAATGCGACATGTCGTGGATGTACCACAGTCTGGAGAGAGCAACCGATGCGATCATTAAGTGTGAATCAGGTCTGCACTGGTGGAAGATCTTCCCAACTCCGGCCTGGAATTCATTAGTCAAATACTGCGATAATCTGGACAAGTACGTATAACGACTATTGAATAAATTTTGTAAAAGTTGTTTTAGTAGTTTTTTATTCCACCCGTCATCGTAGTAGCCCTTATTTGCATTCGTATAGCCATTTTCAGTCAAGTCTACAAAATTAACTAGAGGACGTCTATTAATTATATGTGCAGATTTAAAAAAAAAATTAAAACCCCCTCTTCATCCTTGGTGAGGTTCGGTAAAATGTGGTTGGACCGCCATCTATCTCCCTTACGCACCTACCTATAGTTTTTATTTGAGTTGACATAGTTTGCTTCATGTCCCTAAATATCTAAAAGTTTATAATACTATGTGGTTACTTCACATTTAATACAATTGTTTTATTACCTACCCTCCCTTTCAATGACGTATAGTGAGATTTTGCCGGACTCCAACCCCATTTTGAGCTCGCGTAAATAGACGGCTCTCTACCAACTTTAAAATAATAGTCTAACATTATGCTTTTCCAATTTTGCGAAATATCTCATTTCTATGTTTTTCTTAGTTATTCTAATGAACATTACTTTCCTTCTTTCTTAAATAACTATACTAGGTATTATTATTCTATTTCAGTTTGATCGGCAAACATGTTTTAGAAGCCGAACAAGCTATTTCTTTTTTGTCTAAGGATTCTGAAGATTCTACAAGTGAGTTAATTTGATATAACATTCTATCTATTTGCAGTTGTAATTTATAACGACTCACAAATAATAATAGCATAAATAAAATGCAAGTAAAAAAAAATTGAAGTAACTTTCTTTCTTTTTTTGTTTTTTTTTTGTATTGATATTCAATGGATAGGGATTAGACTAAGGAACAATTTGATGTATAACTTGTATATGTAACTCATATATTCAAATAATTATAGAGCGGGAAACAGGGCGAATAAAGTGAAAATAGACACAAATAATAGATAAAAGGTAGAGGCTTTCTTTAAGGTAACTCTCTAGATTACTTTAGCACGGCAAAAATCGTGTCGGAATAATTCGTTAACAACTTCCATTGAGTCATTTGAGGTATGGCAAGTGGCCCCATCTTGCTGGAACCACGTTCTTGAGTTGAAACCTGCAAACTCCTGCAACTCTGGGACCAAAAAATTTCGCAACATATCGCAATAACGGTCACTATTCACATTAATTGCTCGGCCTCGTTGATCTTCATGAAAATAAGGACCAATTATGCCTTTAGCAGACATAGCGGCCCAAACAACGACCTTTGGGCTATGCAGGGGTCGTTCATGCTTTCGTCTCGGATTCTCCACTGCCCAGTACCGACAATTCTGCTTATTAACATGACCATTCAGGTGAAAATTTGCTTCGTCACTGAACAGTATGTTGTTAAAGTTGTTAAATCGCTGCAGCATTTCGTTCGCAAAATTCAGTCGATTAGCATAGTCCGTATCCTTCAATTCTTGAACCAATTGAATTTTATAGGCTTTTAGATGTAAGTCTTTCTTTAAAATCGAATGTAAAGACGATTTTTTGATGTTCAACGCTTGGCTTCGCTTTCGGATGGATAAAGACGGATTTTGACGAACCGACGCCTCAACTTCTTCAATTGTTTCTTCATCGCGAACTGAACGAGGACGACCAGAGTTTTGAATTTTAACTGTCGCACCTGTATTCTCGAACATCCTGATCCATTTCCTAATGCTATCGTCACTTGGCGCGTGTCGTGTACGATATTCCGCACGATAGAGACGTTGAGCAGTCACTATTGAATCACCATTACGATAATACGCTCGTACGCAAAATGCGCGATGCGTCCCCGAGTACTGTTCCATCGTGACTAAAATTCCACAAAATGGCGGACGCCACGAACCCCTCCCCGTACCCTTTAGACGCCCCGTTTCGAATATGGCGCGAAAACAAATACCCGATACCCTTTCTGGACACCTTGTAGATACTAGCCAAAAAAGAGGTCGGCGTCTTCCAGGGAATTCTCGAGGATATCCGCAGCTACCGTCGAGCGTCGTCATCGCGTCGTCGTCGGCGTCTGGCGAATCCGTGGAAGTGACACGAAGATCTAGACTAACAACTAAACTCCCTCAACAGCATCAAAACGCAGTCACGAGCCTTCTCGGACAACGAGGCGAAATAGATGCTGACATGCCATTCTGTTCAGTGGAAATGTAGATTGAGCCGAGAGGACCGAAGGAGCAGCCGTGGCCGGCGAGTGCCATAAAATTGCCGTTGAAAATTAACATTTTAAAGCCTAGTATTTTAATGATGGCTCAGTTGGAAGCGTGTACAGGCTCCGTGTCGAGCGACGTGAGTTCGAATCCCTAAAATGAGCCTTAGCTTTCGATGAAGGAAAACATCGTGATGAAACCATAGCATGGTGGTAAGTAAGGCTTAGCCATCTGGCTAGCTACCACCCTCAAGTTGAAAATCTGTCGCCAAACACCAATAGGTGTGTTCCAGCAGCTGCACTTGAAAGCCAGTCTTCCACTAGGCTTACCGTGATACCATATTGGGCCACATCGTCACTTAAGATCAGGTGAGATTGTGGCCATAACTCTAAAACTAAATCGAACAACAAAAAGAAAAAAAATTGCTTTTTTAAAAGATATGACCGAAAAAAAATCTGTTTTTTTAAATAAAATAACGCACAAATAGGTAACCATTAAAAAATCTTGACCGATAACTACGCTAACGATCACATTCTGTGCACGCATTTTCCAGGATTGGTTTTGTTTTCGAAGAAGTTTAACATGCTAGATACAGAATTAGTGTATAGCCAATGCGACATGTCGTGGATGTACCACAGTCTGGAGAGAGCAACCGATGCGATCATTAAGTGTGAATCAGGTCTGCACTGGTGGAAGATCTTCCCAACTCCGGCCTGGAATTCATTAGTCAAATACTGCGATAATCTGGACAAGTACGTATAACGACTATTGAATAAATTTTGTAAAAGTTGTTTTAGTAGTTTTTTATTCCACCCGTCATCGTAGTAGCCCTTATTTGCATTCGTATAGCCATTTTCAGTCAAGTCTACAAAATTAACTAGAGGACGTCTATTAATTATATGTGCAGATTAAAAAAAAATAATTAAAACCCCCTCTTCATCCTTGGTGAGGTTCGGTAAAATGTGGTTGGACCGCCATCTATCTCCCTTACGCACCTACCTATAGTTTTTATTTGAGTTGACATAGTTTGCTTCATGTCCCTAAATATCTAAAAGTTTATAATACTATGTGGTTACTTCACATTTAATACAATTGTTTTATTACCTACCCTCCCTTTCAATGACGTATAGTGAGATTTTGCCGGACTCCAACCCCATTTTGAGCTCGCGTAAATAGACGGCTCTCTACCAACTTTAAAATAATAGTCTAACATTATGCTTTTCCAATTTTGCGAAATATCTCATTTCTATGTTTTTCTTAATTATTCTAATGAACATTACTTTCCTTCTTTCTTAAATAACTATACTAGGTATTATTATTCTATTTCAGTTTGATCGGCAAACATGTTTTAGAAGCCGAACAAGCTATTTCTTTTTTGTCTAAGGATTCTGAAGATTCTACAAGTGAGTTAATTTAATATAACATTCTATCTATTTGCAGTTGTAATTTATAACGACTCACAAAGAATAATAGCATAAATAAAATGCAAGTAAAAAAAAATTGAAGTAACTTTCTAAGTACTAAAAACTTTTTTTTGCAACTTTTACTCTGTCGTATAAGGTATATCAATCACATTGTACCCTATCCATTCTATGATTTAAAAAAAAACTTAAGAATAATAAAACATAAATTGTCGGGTTCGCGTCACTTCCCCTTCCGCAGACTTCCGGGTAGGGATGGCGATTCATTCCAAAAAAGATCGATTTTTAAATCGATTCGAATCGTAACCTGATAAATCGATTCATAAAAAAATCGAGGTCTAAAAAATCGATTTCTAAAAAATCGATTTTTTTCAAATTTGTATTTACAATGTAAATATAAATCCATTTTATGAAAAACAAGGATGATACCATAATAAACAATCTCTGGGATCTCTTATCAGTAAAATCAGGAATTTATTAGTTCAGGGAATTTCATAATTACAATTATTTTTATTACCATATCAAAATATCAGATCAGATATAAAAGAAGACATTTATTTTCTAAATGTATTTGTTACATTAAAAAGTTAAGAGAGTAGATAACAATAGCTTATAGTTCCCAATGCTTCATATCTAAGCTTTTTAAAAACAACAATTTGTCAAGTCTAATGGGATCCAAGCGGTTCCGCTCATCACTTGCGATGTTGCCGGCAATCGAAAAAAGGCGCTCACAGGGAACAGATGATCCTATGATACTCATATACATCACGGCTATTGAGTCAACATGGTGATAAATAGAGTTTTTTTGTTCTTGCCAATAAAGTATAGGATCATACTTTAGGTGCACAACTGCCTGTGATAAATAGTGTTTAAACTCTTCGTTTATGCCTTGACTTTCCAGTGCAAGTGTATTACATGTAGAGAGTTGCTTTTTGACAAGCAACTTATGAAAATCCCAAATTCCTTTTTCTAAATCAGTCTCTTCTATTGCGTCGAATTCATCACTATTATTTTGTGGAAGTTGTTGCTGTGATTGAATATCTAAAATTGAAGTATTTATTCTATTTATTGCTCGAGAACAGGCTACATGGTCAGTAAAATGAATTTTTTTAAATCTAGGATCTAAAATTGTCTCATCAGCTAACAAATGAACTTGTTCAATATTTCCAAATCTTTTCTTTAAACCGTCCATAATTAAAGTTCTTGATTTAGCTCCAATGTCAGTTGAAGTTTTCATCGTATTATATGTTCCAGTCAGACAAGATACGATTGGTATAATTTTACTGGCTGTAACATAGTCTTCTCCCGATATTTCTTTAGTTATTACTTCTAATGGTCTCAATATATTTATAAGATCTTTTATAAATTCTAACTGCTGTGCAGTTAGCATTGTCGGTGCTTTAGGATACTTGAGTAATATTGGCGCAATAATTTCAGATAACTCAACAAATCGTTCCAGTTGATAAAAAACAGAATTCCATCGGGTACATACAGACTGAATCAGCCCCAAAGGCTTTGTTCGGTGATCTTGAGCTTTCTTTAAAGCGTCAGCAGCATTTGTATTATGCTTAAAATATGAAGTAATATCTTTGACAGCTGTTAGTAAATTCTTGGCTTCTTCCAGTCCATCCTTATTGTCAAATGGTTTTGATGCTACTAAGTTTAATGTATGGGCAAAACATGGCATGTGTTTTTTTTTTACCAAAACAGAAAAAATCGAAAGTCGGTTTTCAAGGGTAAAATATCGATTACCAGAATCGATTCAGTACGACATATCGATTTGAAAAATCGATTTCTTTGGTCCGAGAAATCGATTCTTCGATTAATCGATTTGAGATCGCCATCCCTACTTCCGGGCCCATTCCCTGACGTGGTCCTCCCGGTCTATTGGGTCTTCAATAATGGAGTCTTCTTCCTCTTCATTGTCCGCTTGTATGCGTTCCAGTCGTAGCCTGGCGGCTGTCGTGGCTGCTTATGCCTCTCGTAGCTCTTTTTGCATTTCTTCCTTATATCGCTGTGTACCCGATGACTCGAACCCGAACTCGAACTTGAATCTTGTGCCCGACACGATTTTTGCCGAGCTTAACTCCAGAGAGATACCTTAAAGTGAGCCTCTACCTTTTATCTATTTTTTGTGTCTATTTTCACTTTATTCGCCCTGTTTCCCGCTCTATATTTATTTGAATATATGAGTTACATATACAAGTTATACATCAAATTGTTCCTTAGTCTAATCCCTATCCATTGAATATCAATACATAATATACATTAAGCGCATATTGCGTACAAAGGCAAAAACAATAGAAATTACGGGCGGTTTTACCGCGTATTGTTCGTACATTCAATGTGATGTCGTACATTTTTCCATATTAACTTATTCTATAAATCTCATCTATTCTATCGTTATTCTAATCTTACATATGTAATACATAATAAGTAAGCATATGTCATACACAATACATGATACGTAATACATAATACGTAATGTAGTTGCTAACATTCTGTTGGCGACTGAATTATGTATTATTATGTCATGTGTTATATATTGTGTGTTTTATATATAACAATAGTTAGTTAACATTAATATAGAGAAACGAATTACATTTATAGAGAAAATGTCAGCAACTACGCTACATTACGAATTACGTGTCATATATTATGTATTATGTGTAACGTGTATACGATTAGAATTATGACAAAATGGATAAAATGTATAGAATAAGTTTATATGGAAAACTATACGACATCATTTTGAATGTACGAACAACACGCGGTAAAACCACCCGTAATTTCTATTGTTTTTGTCTTTGTATGGAATATGTGCTTAATGTATATAAAGTATTGATATTCAATGGATAGGGATTAGACTAAGGAAAAATTTGATGTATAACTTGTATGTGTAACTTATATATTCAAATAAATATAGAGCGGGAAACAGGGCGACCAAAGTGAAAATAGATACATAAAATAGACAAAAAGTAGAGGCTTTCTTTAAGGTAACTCTCTAGATTACTTTAGCACGGCAAAAATCGTGTTGGGCACGGTTCGAGTCATCGGGTACACAGCTACGACATAAGGAGAAACAAGATTGGTCGTCCTGCGAACGCCTCAGTAAAACGAAGAGCTCGTGTTTCATTTGTAGGCCAAGCACCCCAAGCGGCCGTGCATTATTACACCCCCGGGCCCTTCACCACCACCTCGCCCTACTGGCATCCGTACGGTGTCTACGAGACGGGCATCCGGCCAAACAAAATAGCCCGTCCATAGAATTATGAACTCGGCGTGTTCGAGTAATGTTACTTATCTATTGTTATAGATAAATAAATACACAATATATAACACATGACAAATAATAATACATAATTTTGTCGCCAACATACATTTTTCAATGTCTTAATAATAATCGTGGTTCGTAAAGTTAAATTGAAATAATACGAAACGAATATTACTAAAAAATAATGGCATTCAAAGTGTTCCGATTACCAACAATTAATTTATACGCTGAATGGGATAGTTTTATTAGTCAGAAAACTATTTATTCGATATGTAATAAATGAACAACATCGTAAAGTTCCTTAAAGACCTGAGTTATTAACAAGTAGACGGAAAAATACGGTTTGTGCTATTAACCAATACAAAAATATATTTTTTAAATAAATTTCAATGCTATCTTGGCCCTTACCTACACAATAAACTAAATAAAATTCTTGACATATATTCTCTTAATAATCATAAATGTAATGAAGTAGTGATATCCTGGCTAAAAACACAAAACTATGAAGATATAGAAAACTTGTTTGTAATTATAAAATAAAGTAAAGTAATAGAATTGTCATGGTTCTTCAAAATGCTGTATTTCACATATCCACGAATATATATTTTTTTAAAGTTAAGTTCACAATATTATAGTGTAAGTGTAATATGAATGTAAGGTGAGATGAAAAGGAATAAAAAAAAACTACAAAGTACCTTGTGTTTCTCATATAAAATCATAGATTTGTGATAATGTTAATAAGATAAAACAGTGTAATACTAGGTATGTCATATGTAGTTACCTACTATGTAATAATATATCACGGGAAGAGACAAATGTTTGAGACACAGGCTCGGCCTAGTTCAGGGGTTTAATTAATTAAGAACAAAAATATTGTATTTCCTAGAAATAAGCCACATATTTTTGTATCTTATTATGGTCAAATAAAGTTATTATTATAATTATTATTATTCGTATCTCAGATGTAATTTAAAGCGATATTTTGAAGCAACTTTAATTATAATTTCTAGAACTATTTGTCCTATTTATTAAATGCTTTGGCGCAGACGTTTCAAACCAGCTTTAATTTCTATTGAGTACGATGTGTAAAGATCTTTTAGGTTCACAATATTATGTATATTTGTAAATTGTATATCATCATAGGTTTTGCTTTTTTAAATAGGGCATCGGAATGTCTTAATCAATTCGATGTTATTGGGGAAAGAAAAAATGAATCCTGAAGATATCGCAACTATTATTATGGATATGCTTCTCATTGGGGTGAATACGGTAAGTCAATTAAATATTTCAAATTATTAGAAGTAGGTAAGTAAATTACCTTTGTGTACCATTAGGTAAACTTATGAAATCAGTAGCGGGTAAGTAATAAGTATATAGTGCCATACCCTTTTCTTCGGCTAACTTTTATTGCTCTGTTCACATTAATTAAATCTATACTTCTACAATATCTAAATGCAATAACAATAAGCGTACAAATACTAAATAGTTATGTAAATACATTACATTTATAGTATATTACACATTCCAAACATTGCTTTCAGATTACTTCATCTATGGCGTTTTTACTTTATTTTCTCTCAAAATATCAACGAACTCAAAAAATACTTTTCCAAGAAATAATAAAAGTCTATCCTGATATAAGTGTACAAAATTTGTCTAAAATTAAAGATGAAACACCCTATCTTCAAGCATGTCTGAAAGAAACCCTAAGGTAAGAATTATTGTTCAAATAAATTTTGTTTTTGTATGTGCTCTCTAAAAATAAGCAAATTTTTTTTACAGATTAGTACCACCAATTCCAGTGCTCACAAGGATTCTTCCAAAAAATATCACTTTGGACAGATATAAGTTCGTATTTCAGCTAATAATCTATACTACTATTATAAAGCATAAGATTCTATAACTTTTTTGAGTGAACGCGCTAATAAATCTCTGCGGCTACGAGTCAGATATGAAAAATACTTTTTTCATTATAACACATTTATTGAGGAAGTTTATGGACTATATAACTTCACGCTAATATTCTTAACGATCAGAGCAGTAACCATGAACAATAAGCAATATAGCAAGCTGTAGGAAAGTACGAAAACTGAGAACAATTCATCACTGGTGAAACTTTGAGTACAGCGCACAATAATAAAATTATCAATTGACTTACTTCATGGAAAAGTGCTTCTGAACACACTAACACATATTTTATTCACTACACCTTACTTAAATAATTGTGATTCTATCTACTAAACCTTTTTTTTTTTAATGTGATTAACTTGTCGGAGAAAGTCATGTTCATGTTCTTTTTTTTAGTAGCACAGCAAATTGATGGTACTGATAGTAAGCACAGTAGTCCTAACAAAACGCGACTACCGACAGATCGTATTCGATAAACGGTCGCCGCTGTCACATATGCACAGGCTGATCCTGAAACGCGACACGCAAAAGCGAGTCACTATAACGTACTTTTCACCACATGCGTGATGGTTGCGACCCAGTCGGATAAACAGCCCTACCAACTCGCTATCGCCATTTCCTCGTTCCTTGCTCAGCAGGGTGCACCACGTGCAGGTGAGGTTCGCTTAGGTGTCTCAGCTTCAAACATGTAATTCGACACCCCTTATTCCCCACCTATACTGGTTAGAATTCATCTCAATCGCAAATCGGCCCTACTCTTGGGCGAGAGTGCTTTGGATGTTGTCACTGGACAGTTCTAACCTTTTAGTAATTAGTATATTGGGTTGTTTTCTGGTTAAGAGTTGCAAAAGTCATTGTACCCAACTATGTACCTACTTCAAAAAATTTAGTATTTAATAATAGGTCTTTACCTATGAAATTGCAGTTTTGTATAAAAAAATTTAAACGAATTTTTTTCATGTAT
Source organism: Saturnia japonica (assembly GCA_033032175.1). Lineage (NCBI taxonomy): Eukaryota > Metazoa > Arthropoda > Insecta > Lepidoptera > Saturniidae > Saturnia > Saturnia japonica. The sequence goes on from CM065317.1 coordinate 6,950,053, forward strand.
TTTTAATTTGTATTAATCGAAGTAATCACCCATACAAACAATGCATCTTTGCCAGCGCAGTGGCAGTTTATTGATGCCCTTCTTAAAGAAATCAGCTGGACGGGAGGCAACAAATTCTTCAAAGGCATTTTGTACTGCCTCTCGGGTATTGAATTTTTTTCCCGCCAAGGAGTTATCTAAATTCTGGAAAAAGTAGTAGTCTGTAGGCGCAAGGTCTGGTGAGTAGGGCGGATAACGGAGAACTTCCAACCCCAGTTCTTGCAACTTGGAGACCGTCTGCTGTGCAGTATGAGGTCGCGTGTTGTCGTGCATGAGCAGCGGAACGTGCGATTGACCAATGCTGGTTGGAGATGTGCCAGCTTCTCCATCATTGTGTCCAATTCTTCACAGTACACATCTGCATTAATGCTCACCCCGTTTGGTAAGAAGCTGTGATGAATCACACCGTTGCTAGACCACCAAACAGTGACCATCACTTTTCTAGGGGTAAGTTTTCGTTTAGAGCATTGTTTAGGTGCTGAACCAGGATCCAACCAACTTGCTGAGCGCTTGCGGTTATCAAACATAATCCATTTTTCATCGCAGGTAACAATGCGGTTTAAAATTCCTTAATTTGTGTGTCTGTTGAGCAGTGCAAGGCACGTCTCGACGCGTACTTCGCGCTGGTGATCATTGAGTTCGTGGGGCACCCGTTTATCAAGCTTTTTTACCTTGCCAATTTGACGCAAATGGACCAATAATGTTTTGACGCTAACGTCGAAAGCTGCTGCTAATTCAGCCGTAGATTGTGTATCATCAGCTTCCACAATCGCCTTTAATTCGTCATTGTCGACCAGTCTTCGGACGACCGCGAGGTTCATTTTTCAGGTCGAAATTCCCAGAACGGAAGCGAGCAAACCAATAACAGGTGGTGCGTTGGTTTGTAGTGTTAGCTCCGTAAACGTCGTTGATGTTGCGTGCCGCTTGTGCCGCGTTGCTGCCACGACGGTACTCATATTCCATAATTACTCGATTTTTTAACATATCCATGATGACAAAAAAGATTGAAAGGCGATGAAAATGTAACACTAATCAATAAACAAATGAATAATATTGGAAAAAGAATTCCATGTTTTTAAAATAAAATTAATTTGAAATTAGAAATCTTAGCCAAACAAAAATTATTTTGATTTGAAATGGCCAGTACCGCAGAACGGCAATTTCATAGGTAAATACCTATTATATTGTATCAAGTTTCTGGTATTTTTATTTTTACATATGAAAGTAAGTCTATAGTAATTATAGTATAAAGGATCTTTTGTTATTTCAGTATACCACGCGGCACCCTCATCATAATGGCGACACAAGACTCTTCATTGAAAGAAAGTAATTATGACGATGCTGGCAGTTTCTTTCCAGAAAGATGGTTAAAACCAGAAGCGAAGGACTATCATCCATTTGCTTCTATACCCTTTGGATATGGAGCTAGAAATTGCCTAGGACAAAATATTGCTGAAACTATGCTCTCTCTTTTAACAATTAAGGTAAGCTGTTTTTAGATTACTGAGATAATTTATTTAAATTTTTAAGTGTATAATAAAAGTATTATATTAATAAATTCTATACCTGTTTACATTTCAGATCATACAAAAATACAGACTTGAATATCATTACGGTGATATAGAACCAACAAGAACTTTCATAGCAAAACCTAAGAGGTCTTTAAAAATAAGATTTATAGATAGGTTTTAAATTTTACCAACTAGAAATAATATACTTACTATAATTTATAATCCCACATAGATAAATGTGGACACTGAATGAATTAACTCTACTATTGTTAATTTACTTACCGCAACTTATTGTTAATAAAAGGCTATATCATAAAAGTTTTTCATTTTACAGTATTGTTTAAATATGTTTCACATCTGCCGCATGTCTGATTCTTAAATGTTCTTACAATTGAAAGAGTTGCATTATTACTAACATTTTCATTGGATTACTAGTGAACTTATGGAGGGTAGAAGAGTTAAGGAGAACCATCTCATATGGGGTTCAAGTTGAAAACCCTCCAAAATGGCGCTAGGCAAAGGCAAAGGGAATGGTATGTTAGGTATGGTAAATTGTTGATGGATAAAAACAAATTGTATTTGTTACTCAAAAAGTTTGTTAAATTAATATATTATGTTTATTAGCAGTAAAAACCCCCTTCAGATCTGATCTCAGATACATTTAAATTAGTAAATTTCAAAGTTGATCATTTTGTATGCCAATAGAAATTTTTTAAAACATTAATTCTTTTATATTGTTATTATTTTTATGAAATTATTTTTTAAATCCAAAAATTAACACCTTTATGATTGTTTTAAGGTGTTGCTACTGTAGCGCCACCTTACTTTAACGCATTTTGACGGGCTCTTTTTCTTAAACAGAGATGGTTCTCCTTACCTCTACCCTTCACAAGTAAACTAAATGAGAGAAACCTTTAGTTATAGTGCATTTTTTATTCCCACGGAATAAAAACATTATTTTCAAGTTTGACATTAGTGATTGTTAGTTTACTCTGTGGTACTATAAAATGCAATATAGATTTAATATCATTGGCAAACGGTGAAAATTACATATATTTTAATGTACTACTCAAATGACCAGATTTATACAAGCTGTAAGCAAAATTAAAATTGATACTCAAAATTTTCAGAAGATATTTTTGCTCCGTTTCCCTCCCTTATAATTTAAGCATGTGATATTGATAAATAAACAAATTTTCATTTGATGTATATTTATTTTTCCAAATAATTACTATGGATAGCCAGATTTCAGCTGACTATATAACTTAAAAACTAGTAACCAAATATACAGAACATACCTAAGTACAAAAAATATTAGTCTACACTTAACCACATTACAACCGCTGCCTTCTAGAGATAAATATGTTCAAATATTTCCCTCTTGTCATTTCTTTGGCCTCCTCAAGCCCAAGCTGGTATGCAAGATCATGAAGCTTCTTTACTTCCATAATGAGACCACTTGTAGATAGTGACCCTAATTCTGTAATGATATTAATATAGATGTTCAATATGACAAAATATAGAAAAATGTTATGTAAAAAATGCAATAGGTATTAAAATTATCCTCAAGTGGATTCATTTGAATGCTTTGATTAAAATTAAATTAGTCAGTTCTATTTAAACACCTATTATCTTAAATTGACATAGTTAAGCAGAAAGGACTCAACCCACATAAAGTCACTTTCGAGTTATTTACATTTAAAGTTCATATGTATATTATTTTATTATGCTTTGTAGAAATTTATATATTGCTTTTTTCATTTGAAAAAAATATATTTGAAACTATCCAAAAGGTTTGAATCTATTTAGCTTTCTTTTTAATGGACCTGTTTCAATAAAAATTAATTTATAACAAAGGATTCAAACAGATTAGATCATTATAGTAAATTAAAATATTATCCTCATATGTGTGGGTTATTAATTCCCTTGCCACTAAATGTAAACTTCTCGTCTTTTTCGCAAATCTTTTTTGCTGAATGAAAGATCTTACCTAAAAGATCCTTTTGACATCAATAACTCATTTTTAACCAAAGTGTGGATTGAGTCCTTTCTGCTTAACTACGTCCAAATAAACATTTTGAGGTTGGAGGCTTAAATTTACTGGAATTAACTTAAACTTGTAATTAGGTCTAGTCTATATACATTTATCAATTATTTTGTCTTTTACATCATGCAGAATATGAAACTTACGTTGCATGTAATTGTAATCTTCTTTAGTGGGTCCCCTGTCCCAAGACGGCGGAGATTGGTTGCTGTTTGGCAGAGGTGCATACTCCGATACTCCCGGAACTGTTAACGAATCAGTTAAACATCGAGATATATTTTCGGTTGCCATTAAGTTAATATTATCGTTACTCATCGTAAATTGCAAGTTTAAAAACAGATTGTTAATAAAATAATAACCGAAACACTCGACCAAAATTATATACAGAAAGAGATGACAACATCAAAAATAAATAATAGCGCGACATTTGAAAAATATTTTGTAAAATAGTAACCATCTAAATGGAGTAGTAATACGTTATAAAAGTTATCTTGCAAAGTCTTACTTTGTTCAGGCCATAGTTCCGGCGAAGTTCGGTCGAGTTTCTCGGAGCTAAAAAGGCTTTCCTCTAAGGATGTCAAAGGAATATCATCTAGCGCAGACTGATCTGCAAAAACATATCCTAAATTTATTTTTACAGATAAAACCTGGGAATATAACTAAACAAAGAATAGCATTTCAAATCAGTTATACGACAGACGTATCTGAGCTTATAAAAGATAATTATTGTAAATTACCGTCTTGAACAATAGGATTTTGTTTCGCGGCCATTTTCCAATTTTTACACAATTTATATATATCAGTGTGACCACATTTTAATTCATGAACCTACTTCGGCAACATTAAAAATCTACCAAAAACTATCAAAGCCTAGGTATGAAATTCTGTCAGAGCGTTGAAAGGAATACAGCGAAAAAAAGGTAATTTGCGCAAAATCTTCTTTGTAATCACAAAAATACCCTGACTAACAATAGATTGTCCGATAGTGCTAATAATAGTTACCTTTTTATTTCCTTTTCATGTCAATAAATTCAATTTCAAAACAAAACGAGATTACATATAGACGGGGAAATCCTGAAGTCCGTGGTAAAAAAGTTGCCATTTATTTATTCCAAAAACTACCAAAATTGTGTAAATATACCAAGGTCTACCGAATACTTTTTCATTACCAAAACCAAGCCTAAAGAGCCTTAAATCTACCAAAAAGGTAAAAAACTACCACATGTGGTCAATCTGACAAATATTCACAAACAATTTCGATTTTGACTTATTGACACACTGTCATAGATAATTTTCTTCTTGTTTTTCCTAACTTGGCAACTGGTCCTCTTTAGTGAAGACCATTATTGCCATTATCGAGTGAATTATAATATATGAAGTCTCCAACATACCAATTAGTAAAGGATTTATAGTGATACCTAAGTATGGTATTGTGGCCGTATGCTTGTATGCCACCTTTATTATATACAAAAAATTAAATATATAAATATAGGATATGCTTTTTATTAGGATATAGATTTTTATGCAATATCTATTTTATGCTATATATCTGCCCCTCAAGACAATAATTACTCTGTGACTATAGCAAAGAGAAATGCAATACTTGGTTTTCCCTGGTCTTTATATTCTAAAACTTTTGACAATTGGTTAGATACCATACCCTTTTAATACTCTAATATTATATTTCCAATTATTCCTGCTTCAACGATCAAAAGATAGATACAAACTTTAAAAAAGATTACAGTAGGTATTAGGTTTATATTCACTATATTGTAATGGTACTTGGTAGTAATATACTTTAGTGAATGACAACCCTTCGGTACTTTTATAAATTCTTTCTTCCGGCTGCCAACATAAGGCAAGGTTCGTATTTTTCTGAAGCCACATGGTACCTAATTTATAAAAGTGTAATTTATTTACGGATTGGTTTGTGTTAGTTGTTTTAAAAGGTAAAATTGATGATACATTATAAATAATACATATTATTGGTTCTCTAACTACCTACTACTTTTTAACTTATACATCTCACAAGTGATCATGAAGTGTCAATTCGATTTTATTGTAAACTCTTTGTTATAAAATTGCGGTCTAAAACACCAGGAAATACTCGCTAATTTTTAAGTTCTAACTATTCTTTTACTAATTTGTTTAAATATAGTGATATTCTTTTCGGAACTGTTGAGACATAACCTCACTTCCCTACTTATTTTTTGATATGATGCTATAAGTTTAGTTGCAATATATAAGGAAGGCAATATTATTTAAGTAATTAGAAAATTGTCTAATTAAGTTACACAATGGGTTTATCTTCATATTTATGTATAATCTCTCAAAATAATTGGGATTTTTCAATTTTTATTCTATGTTAGTGTCCTAACTTACTACATACTACAATTCATCTTTTATTAAGTTATGTAAAAATTATGAAAAAAAACCAATTGTTATATCTTCGAGGTTTAACTTTTATTCATGTTTTAGATGCGTTCCGTCACAGTTAAGGATGTTGAACAAGACAAGATTGTCAAAACTGTAGCTGCTCACTTGAAAAAGTAAGTCTTCTAAATAAATCTTTCTGATACTTATTCTTGGTTTATGGCCCTGTAAAATGATAAGAATATCTATCAATTGACTAATACACACTAATAATGACGATAAATATTTATTTTTAAAAAATATGCTTATATAAATGGCATACTTGTTTTACTAGTACAAATATGTTTGTAATAGTGTTGCATTCATTCAAGGTTTGATGTAATGGTTTAGTTCTTTTATATATCATTAATGTAGTTGAGGGTTTTGTCCTGTGTAGGTAATGTGAATAAAACTTGATAAATCATACTCATTATATTTCAGGATTGGCAAAGTGAAGGTTCCAGATCACATGGACCTTGTAAAGACTGCTCGTTTCAAGGAGCTGGCCCCCTATGACCCTGATTGGTTCTATGTACGATGTGCAGCTATTCTGCGTCACATCTATATTCGTTCCCCTGTTGGTGTTAAGACTGTCACTAAGATTTTTGGTGGTCGTAAGCGCAATGGGGTCACACCATCTCACTTCTGCAGGTACTTTTTTGCTATATATTTATTTATTTTGTGTCACTAATGTGACATACATCAGAGTTTCGTTGACATAACACAGGAATGCAATATTTTTTCCAAAGTTTTTTTCAAATAATATTATTTTTTCTTATATATGTTCTAAAAGTAATATAAAACAATAGTCATATGATATAAATCACGTCAAATTTACAAGATTCAGATGATATTGCTTTTGATTTAAAATTTATGAAGCAAAAATTTGATAAAATTAATGAAAATCATTTAAGAACATTTTACTAAGTTTTAATATATCTGTACCTATAAAATTAAATAAAAATAGTATATTTAAACAGAACAATTAATAACAATGTTGTTTTTTTTATTAAAAAAAAATGTTTTGTTGGATTTATTTTATGATTTTTGCTTCATCTCTGTGCAACACATCCAACAATAGTCTGCCATCATATTAACATCCCAATGACCTTGATACCTTCTTTCCATATCTTTGACAACTTGATGGAACCATTCACCCTGTACCTCACTGTAGTCGCCCAGAGTTTTTGAAAACGATCTATATGTGACTTCAAAAAATGAATTTTTAAACTCTTTTCAAAATTTTAAACTTTTATAGGCATTTAACATATCCTGTACAATATTTTTATAATCGGGATCTTTTATATTGCCTAAAAACTTTGAAACAACATTCTTAAAGCCATCCCAAACATTTATTTCTAAGGTTGTCATGAGTTTTTCAAATTCTGCATTCTTGTAGTATTTACATTTCTTTATTTTCTCGATGATAGCTCCTGTGAAAACTTGAACGAGTGTCTTTTTTACATTATGTATGCATTACTCTATAAAAATATGTTGTTTACACACGTACAAGGTTATAGGTTATAGAGTCGGAAAAACTGATAGGGATGGAGCTATATCGATAAACGTAACATGATAACAGACCCAATATTTTTTTACAAAATGTAAGAAACTAAACTACTGCCGGATAGTTTTGTACAAATTTATTAACTAATATTATATTTTATTACAAGATCTTACACATATTAATTCTTGATTGATAATGCCAACTTCTTCAAAATTTTTGAAGCTGTTGTAAAATAAGTAGGTATAGGTTACTCGACAATGAAAGGAAATAATTATAATGACAGGTAATCTTAATTTATTTATTTTAATCAAAATCTGATGAATCCTCACTGTCATAATCATAATAAATATATGCCATTGATATCATTACTTATTTGGTCACAACACTACAACTATCAAATTAGAACTGTCATCGATAAAATAAAGAAATGGAAATAGTATAATATGTTTTCTGAAATCAGGTCAGGTCGGGAATATTTACGAGTATTCCCTCTTTCAAATTAGCATCAGATAAACTAGGAAAACAGGTGCAAAGATACTTAGAATTATTTCCATCTTGTGGTAATGCTTTCACAAATTGTTTCATCAAACCAAGTTTGATGTTAAGTGGTGGAAGTAGTACTTTATGAGGGTCTATGAAATTCCGGTTAATGACATTTTTTACTCCAACTTCTAATTTTATTCTAATTTGTCAGTCTGATTTTTCCCAATGTAAATTTCTTGCTCTGCTATCTCATTCGAAATATATAAAATGGAAATTTTGTATAATCTTGCTGTTGACTAAGAAGCATGTTCATGATTTTCAAATCACCGCAAATTAACCATTTATGTTCGGTGTACTTTATTTTCTCCAAATCACTTTTCAAGTTTGCATAAGTTTCTTTAAAATCAGACTAAAAATGGTTGGTTATAGACTGTAGAAAGATCAGCCACAGAGTATAGGATGGTTGCTCATATATAAAAGATTAAATACAGACTATGGAATGAATGTTTCTAAAAAACCCAGCGAATTTACTAAATTATTGAGCTATATTTGTTCAACTTAAATGCAAAAAAATGTGATGTGAAACAATAAAATAAAGCTTATATTTGCAACATATAGGTTAACACCAACATGTTTGACCTTAAATTATTCAAAAAACATTTTTATTGCAGACCTGTGTAATTCACACTAGGCAAATAGACAGTAATCACAAAAAAATATAAAAAGTAGTTGAAAATAATCTTCCTAATATTATAAATCTTCATTTAATATTTTTTTTTTGTGAAATAATAATGTTTTATATTTTTAATTAAAATAATAAATAGAATCAAATGTTTTGTGTTATTCTTCATGTCAATCATAACACCAATACCTGTTTATGATGTCAATCCTGTGTAAGCAAACATCACCCAATTAGTGCATTGAGCTGACATCTGCTGTTTCCATAGAATTTTCTGCTTTACATTTTAATTTAAGTACTTATAGTGCGTTATTTATTTATGTAATATTATATTTTTCCTACCTCTATAAATCCATAATGATGAATAATAATTCATACTATTGGGTAGTTGTCCCGTTGCCTATTGCTGGGTTTTTGGCTCTTGCTTTGCAGAACTGTCTTCTGCATAGTACAATGTTTTTATTACTGCTGGTCAATGTATAAAAACCATATTGTGTAACATTCCTTGTTATAAGATGACCAAAGTTTACACCAAGTTAAAATAAAAAATTCTTGATGCTAACTAATAAGCCAATTCATAATTTCTCATGTCTATTCAGTCAATTCACAGTCACTCACAGTCAATATCTGTTTTATATTTAAAAATTACACCAAATGTTTAATTTCGTTTCTTTATCACCAAGATATAACTTGTATCATGAAAAATATACTTACTTTAAAAAGCAATAATAAAACTAAAATTATCATCGAAATCTACTCCAAATAAGATTCCATGTTACCATCTAAGTTATATATTGCTGCTTTAAACATTTGCATAAGATAAGAATGCAAGTCATCAATGTTATAAGTAATTTAAGTACAAATTCTATACATTTGGAAAGCAAGGCCAAGCAGGTTACTCAAAATGTCTAAGTAATAAGTTCATATATGTAGGAAAGAAAAAGTCTCATGTTTTTTAAAGGATAGTTATGGTTATTTATGAAGTATTTTTGCTCATAAATGGGTCACTTGCTGTTCCTATACTTTATTTTGGTTCATTTTCTTATCATGTGTGCAATTTACACCACTGATAACAAGATCTCGAAACTTCAATTCTTTTCCAAAGGATTACATCACAAGAATGTCCAAAGAATTTTAGTTATTTATACTATAGTTGAGTAAAAAAGCATGCAGGTAGCATAGCATTTTTTGAGGTTTGGGACATGAGGTCTTTCAAAATTAATGAAAAACAAATTTGCCATCACTGAACACCTGGCTTATGTTGGAACATAAAAAATTACTTTATATAGAAAGTTTTCATGAAAGAATTGCTTATTAAGGGAAATAAATATGGCATAATCAAAAAAATTACTGGATATACACCAGGTGCTCCTGAAATGCTTTAAACTGAAAGAAAACTGCTGTGAAGGGGTTTATTTTATTACTGTAGTTATGTATGGTGGGCTGTGACCGTGACCCCTACCACTCTGCTTGACTACTGGACATACTTGAATCATGACCTTTTACCCTATAGAACAAAAATCGTATTGATATTCTAACTTTCAAAGAAGGAACCACTGTGCATCTTCACGCCAACAGGCAGTCTAACCTGCCGCATTAATTGTCTCACGTCCAAAATTTTCTGCAACTTTAAGAACTATGTTCTGATTCATATTTCTTTCTGCAAAGTGATCATATAATTAATACAATAAGTACAAACTGTCGCAAGGTTTATCCTCAACTTGTGTTTAATTTATAATTTCTCATTTCAGATCATCAGGCAGTATTGCCCGTAAAGCTCTCCAAGCTCTTGAAGCTTTGAAGCTGGTAGAGAAGATTCAGGATGGTGGCCGTATTCTCACCACCCAAGGCAGACGTGACCTCGACAGAATCGCCGCACAGGTTCGTCTAAAAGCCAAACAGCAAGCCAAACAACAAGTTATTGTTCTGTAATTGTATTCATAATAAAAATTAAAAATGACTATGATTTTTCCTTTCGTTTCTACATTGATATGTAAGAAGGACAAGGAGGGGTAATTCGGCTTTTTTTAACGGGATTTTATATTTGCATTTATAGTTGGCACAAAATTTCCTTGTCTGTCATGTCAAAAGTTCTTTCTCCGCATAGGACGGTCGTGCAAGACCTTTTCGTTTTTAAATGCATATCTAAAGAAATTTTGTTGGACGTTTACATAGCGTTGTTTGCAGTTAAAAAATGTCTGTAGTTAGACTAAAAAGACGTGCATCCAATGGCTTTGATATATGTGTATATGTCAGTAGACGTAAGTGCAATATTGCCAGGTGTTCTTTAATCACAGTAGATTCACTGTAATTGTACAGCATTTGCTGTATACAGTAACAACAAAAATACGGTATTAAACTACTGTAATTAATTTGCTGCCCTTAATCTCCTCAACGACTGTTTGAGCTATTGCTACGATATGCACAGAAACCTCTAGTAAAGCAGAAGCAAATGAATGACTAATGGAAAAAATTACCTAACTTGATATTGAATTAAAATTGAAGGAATTGTATAGCGATGTTATTAAAAATAGTGATTATATTGACCTTTAATTGCTCTTTTTAGAATTTTCGCTCAAAATTATATAAATAATTCGTTATTTCTTTTGATTAGTAGTTTTCTTCATATTTGTTTATGTTGCGAGTTGTGCTGTGGCATAAGATGTGCATATGTGTAAAGATACTTCACAAAGTCCTTAACCTGTGATGTATTTGTTGTTGTAATATTCTGTGAATGTGTCGTTGATGTGATAATAAATAAATAAATAATGTTTTTGTATGACTAAGGTGAGAAACAAACATACGGCCCACCTGATGGTAAGCGGCTGCCGTAGCATATGAACGCTTGTAATACTATAGATTACCTAGCGATCTTCAGTAGAGTGGAGGTATTCCACCAGTCGGACTGTTCCTATTAGAGAGAACTCTGCTAAGAAGATTTATTTCGTTGCTCTACCTAATTCAAACAGAAAAAAATCAGTTGATAACAAATATAATTAAAGTAATTGCTAGTCTATATTACGTAATTCAACCAGTTGCTAATTTTAAATCAAACGATATAATACCCAATAAAAGCTTTTAATGGTCAAACTTATGAAAATGAACGTTGTAATACATAACAAAAATACATACGTTTTTAACATTTCGTTTACTAATATTACGTAATACCCATTACTCAATTACTGTTTTTATTTGTTTTTTACTGTTTTTGTTTAAAACACTATATTGTCAAATCCAGCATGGCAACACCAAGTTAGTTTAAAAAAAAAATTACTTGTAATTTCGTTATTAAATTATGTCAGCTGTTGTTACTAACAACTAGGCATGACTAAAAATTTTAATGCATCACTGATATTTTTCATATGAAAACAAAAATAATCTGTCACCGCACGCACGCTATTTTATAAATACTTGAAAGTAAGCGATCTTTAATTTAGCCCCAGTATATTTTTAAAATATGCTCTTATATACTTACTTACTTATATATTGCACAATCACTTCACAGAAAATCGCAGAATTAATACACCTGTCATAATTCGCACGATTGTTAAAACGGGTGCGTAACGAAGCCTAAAAATAGCGTAACGGTACGCTCCTAACAATATTTTGCTACGCCAACGATAATAGTACCGAAAGGGAACGCGCAGCGAGAGCGCGGCACGACGTAATGCGACGCCCGAACAAATCCCTAGGACTCGGTACTCAACGACGACGATGCGCCCACGGTAAGCAGAGAGCTGCAAACCAATGTGCGCGAGCCGAACTCACTACGTGCGACCTACTTTGTTCACACCCGAATCTACCAGGTGTGGAGAGAGCGAATAAGAACGGCACATATGCAGTGTGGTGCCTACACGGAGGCGTGGCGCTGCCGTAGCTGTGGAGAACGGAATGGAATGGGTCGTTGGCGGGTGAAAGATTTTCGAAGACAATAACACACACTAACACCAAATCAAGTCGCTATATTCAATCTTCACAATAGTAGGATGGCCGCTTACAATAATTTCTTAACACTATGGATCCAGTGCTTCGGTGTCTTGACACAGAGCTTCTTGCAAGTCTTCAGAGTCTTGAGTCTTCTTTCCTTGGTTTCGCACTTTGGATCATCTATGTGATATCCACCGTCAGTCTCTCCACTTCCTCCCGAGTGTACACTGGTCTCGAGGGGGTTGTTGCCTGAAGTTCCTCCTTGAATTTGTTCCAGTTGACTTTACGTCGCGCTGCCGGGAAGCCGATCCGGACTGGAGTACACCGAAACTCAAGGAGGACCGGCCTGTGGTCGGACGGAAGATCCATTAAGACCGTCTGTATTGGTTAGGTTGTCAGTCATCTCGAGAACACGATGTCCAAGACGTCTTGAGTCGCTTCTGTGTGGTGTGTGGGCTGCTCTGGTCCAGCGATCTTATCATCTTTAAGCGTGGAATGGTTATGCATGCGTCTGCCAAGTGCAGTCGTAATAGTTGCACTCCATGCCCTGTTCTTTAAGTTGAAGTCGCCCGCAAGGACGTTCGGTGTGTCGTCTTGAAGTAAAAGGCTTTCGATGTCGCTTTTGATAGTCCTTGTTGATTGTCGTGATGGTCTATAAATTGCGTACAGATTTGTATATTAGCGCCGGCGATGTTTACCAGGACCCTGAGTGCGTAGTGCGACTGGTACTCCACGTATGGGATTGCCTGGTGAACAATGGTTGAACAAGTCTTCCCACGCCAGGGCTCAACTTTGATGCCGCGCATTAGCATTAGCTCCTCTATTTGATACAAGTCTGTGATGATTTATTTGTTCTTCCTGATCGCAGCAAAGAATGTGCTACCTTGGTGCCCCCCGCGTTCTCGGATATTCTTCACATAGTCGGGCTCATAACCTTGTTAATCAGGATGGCTTTCACATCTTCAGGATTCGTGTCAGCCGGTAGGCCTCTTATGACTATCTGTAGACTTATCTCGTCTGGAAGAGAGTAAGAAAACCACGAGATTGGTTCCCTAGACTCGAGTTTGGAGAGGTAGTTCTGTATAAAGCAGTATTCCTGTTCATCATCCGGCAGAACGTCACATTCTGCACTTCGCAACCGCGTATGAGCGCTCCGAACACCGATCCGAACCGGGCGCTCCCTGTGTGCCGGTTGGTCACAACAACCCTATTTTTATAGCCGTGTTGGAGTGCGACGGAACGATATTGTCTATTCCCCTTTCACTCTAATGTTTCCTTATTTGGGAAAAACAAGCGAGCATTACCTTTTTTGGCGCGAATATTCCTAGTATTATTATTACTTTTTCTACGGAACACTATTGCTATCTTTGTATTCATTATTATTATTATTACATACAAATACACGTAATTTGCCAATATCTTATTAGATTTTTATTAAAATGCTATAAAACCTATTCGAATCTATTAAGAACACAGTCTGCTTCGTGCTTTGGCCGTGAACTTGCGTTTGTTTGTTTTGTATGCGCTACGTCATTCCGGGCGTTCGGTTGGCGCGGAGTTATATTTAATTTTCGGGTGTTAAGATTTTGTATTGTATAACTAGAGGTGGTGTACCAGGAGGCTTTGAAGAATCTGATTGCTTGAGTGATAGTGTCCATACATAGATACAGTTCACTCCACAAACACAAATACTTCACAATCTGCAGTCCAGGTCGATGGGGCAAGCTCAAGGTCACCGCCCGCTCCTGACGAGGTGATCTCTTTTGTTTATTAGAATAATTACTGTGTACTGCAGCAATAGTTTCGAGAGGGTTGATTCGCGATAGATTGAATTTAAGGCCCAACACATATTTCGCGAACCTTAACACACATTACACATGACTTGTATAAATAGGTTCACACTTGATTACATAATTTTTCTCGTACAGATATCAATTTTTTTTATGTGGTAATAAATTAAATTTTATAACAACACACTCTCGAGCACCCTATCGGCTTAATATTCATAGAGTTCCCTACGAGCATAGACCGGGTTTGCGAAATGAAAAGAGTTCACTCACCGAAAAGTTCAGACGGACTGAACGCGACCACTCGAATTCGTGGTGGATGGTTGACTGCCAGAGATGAGGTGACACGTATCCTATAGATTTGCGTGTGAGTGAGTAAGAAGATAGGTGTGTTATATGAGAGAGAATAAGAAAGAGAACCAAGAAGATTAAATGCAACGTACAGAGGCAGCGCAATGTCGAATAAAAAATTATGTTATAATTTATATTAAAATAGGTTTAAAAGTGGTAAAAGGTGGCGCTTTTTTTTCTTCTTCATTTGTTGCACATACGGAATTCAGTTATCGTAGGTGAAATAACAGTGATAAAATATATAATATCATAACTGTGACAATTATTTTTATATATTTGGTAGTGTTATAGGGATGTTAAAATTATAAATAAAAATCGATTTTTAAAATTGTATTATTTCTAAAATAATAAATTTAATAAAAATAATAGATTTTTTAATGTTTGTTCTTTTCATATTTTCTTGAAAATTTTTATTAACCCTTTAAACGTCTGAAATATTTATAATCATAACATTGTTAATCAAATGAAAGAAACGTATTTCAATAAAAAATGCTAAAATATTGTTAATAACGGAGAATGCCCATTCTTGTATCAAAGTTTGTCATGCGCGTATAGTAAAAAGTATAAAGTGGTTTAATAAAAAGTAAACTAATTTTTTTACGATTTTTTGTCCTCGGAATTTGGTTTTTTATGTAGAAATATTCTTTAAACTTTCAAAAGTATTATAATTGCTATACATACACTAAGTAAATAGTTGCGTAGGCGCAGGGGCGGGCGGTGCGTTCCATTACTTGTATTGTTATACTTTTGTACTCATTTATAAATACAATAATAAATAAAGAAGCTACTCATTATTTCATTATAAATAACGATTTTTTTGAGTTATATTTAAGGCCGACTGGAGTTTTTGACAGGATCTAGAAGTAACGTCATGTTGTGGTTTTTTATCTCATTTAATTACATTTTTGATCCTATACTAAGTAATGTTATTTGCGTTTTACGTGACGCTTGGTTATTGTTCATAAGTAAAGTGAACTGATTGAGTCGAAATTTGCTATTTTGTTACTTCAGTGACATTAGAAAAACCTTAACCTGATGTTACAGCTTCATCTGAAATCTATAGCATACCTAACTCCTCACCAACTTGCAGCAGTTAAATCGTGTTTGGGCTCATTGGAATGGCTTCAAAGAATAGGTGATTTTTGTCGGGAGTTTAATGAATTTTGAATTTACCTCGTTACTTCTAGAAAGTGTTGATTTTAAATGTCAAAAGAGAACTGTTGATGTTTCTAACATTAATATTGAAAGAAAGAAATATGAATTATATGAAAAAGACAAAGTTTGATGAAGACAAGTTTCATGGTTATAATAGGATGACATAAGAAACATTTAACTACGTTTTAAATAAAATAGAAAATCGAAAATTGACACAATCAAAGACTAAGTCCACCTTCAAATAAAGCTACAAAGTCAGAAATATTTTTTGTACAACATTTAATACATAATTGACTGTTGTATAATAATCTATACCAATATTATAAAGAGAAAAGATTTGATTTTTTGTTTATAATGGATAAACTCAAAAACTACTGGTTTGATTTTAAAAATTCTATCACCAATATAAAGCTACAGTATCAGCGATTAAAAAAATGTCAATAGTTTTACACAAAGTATAAAGAAATGCCTACACGGTTGCGTTGGCGAGGTTTTTTCGTATAAAATGAACACTGATAAAACTATAGAGCACAGCTAGTAATTAATAAAATACTAAATAAATAAATGAAATACGATGAAAAACATTATTATTTTATTTATTTTACTTACCATCTTAGTTTCATTTCTAAACTAAACTTACAACATTTATCAATTTTATTTTTGTTGCTATGAAACTTATGTTTTTTATTATAAAACACGAGGGCTATAAAACTTTGTTATCCATTTCCATTATTTTAGTAGATACCAGCAAACGCTTTAACCCGTATGATTCCTTCCAGGTTGTTGGTACCAATAAGTTTCCATCCGTTTCTTGAGATGTAAGCGCATTAGATAACACGGGGCTATTATCCCCGCTCTGTACGGTAGCGATTTGACTGTACCGAGTACCCACTTCTTTATGCAAGCACTCTTAGACAGGACACTCTATATCACTTGATAATGGCAGTAATGGTTTTCAATAAAGAGGAAGTTAGAAAGAAGAATGGTGATGGAATACCTAATCTCACAAAAAAAAAAATTACGTTACAGCTATCTCATGGGTTTTTAATTTTATACACAATGAACATTTATATGTTGTTTTATTATTCTTTTAGTTTAAAAATGTGAAGTTAAACGTTACATTGACTTGAAGGAGCACCATAACAAATATAAAATATTTTGATTAAAGTCTATTTTCTAACACTATCAACAAAAAATGACAGTGAAACAAATATCGATGTTCGAATAATTGTTTTTTTTATTATTATTAGTTTTTATATAAATCGATTTGTTTTCTTATCCCTAGTGTGTTACTTTCAGCAGCACAGAACATTTACTGCCGGGCAGAGATAAATAACAATTACTACCGGGGGTCAGCAGTAGGACTGTTGAAATTTTTTTAAATATCCGAATTTCGTTACATCGATATTTTTAAAAATATCAATATCAGGTCTCGATATATCGAAAAAAATTATCGATTATTTGATATATCAATAATCGACTTTATTTAAAAAAAATCGTAAGTCAGCTCAAAATGTGTAATGTATGTAAGTGTTAGATTATAGTTCTTAGTAATTATTTTCAAATTTAAATAATACAATTATGTATACCAATATTTTTTTAGTAAGAGTTTTTAAAAATACTATTTGTTTTATATGTTCAGCGGTTCGACTACTACGATTATTAATTATTAAGCTCTAAAAGATTGACTGTAGAAGCAACTCGTTCAGATGTAGCAGAAGAAACGAAATATTTAACAACTATTTCTGATAGCACGGGAGTAGAATCCTTACTATCAATCCAAAATTTCGGGGCCTTTGAAGACCTTGAAATATTTGGCTGATCTAAATACTGCTTTAATTCAGCAGGTATTGTACCAAAACTTCTGCCAGAAACTTCATTGGCATTGGCCTTAATTTTCAAGAGCATATCTTCATGTCGATCCCTTAATGACAAAGTTATTTCTTTTTCTCCACGTGGAGAAGCGCCTACTGCAGGAGTGAACACTTGCATGAACCGCTGGGGCCCTATCCAAAAACAGAGCCGCTGCGGCTTTTACAGCTTCACCGGATTTGAGAACAGTAATTTTTCATAACCTCTCTTTTTAACTTCGCTTAATATTAACCACAGACTGAATAAGTAGAGCCTAGAGGTAGAGATGCTAAATATGCTAAGCTGTTAATGCTGACATTGACAACAAACAACATCTGTAAGTAACGTAGATACTCCGTATCATAGATTATAGTATTTTTCTGTACCACAGAGGTATATCTATACAAAATTACATTTCGTTTTAGGATAATAAGTAAAAAAGTAAACTAGGAATACAGAAAAAACATAATATAGTGTAAATGAAATACGATGGTTTTGTAGAGAAATAAATTAGGAAAAAATTAAAATTTATTAAAAAAATGTTTCGACCATCGATATCTACATTTCATAATCAAGCTATCTATTTATCGTCTAAATTAATATTAGTAATAAATATTGATATTTTGAATTAATAAAAGCGATATTTCAATTTATCGATATTTTATTAATAGTACTAGGCAGCACTTTGCAGCTGTCACTGCTGTCAGTGTTTGGCCAGTAAAATAATCAAATATTTACTATAATAATTTTCAGACTTCTTACTTCAGTGTTGTCTAAATCTTGTTTGTGTTTGGTTGAGCTCGGAGATGCAGTGATGACAATGATTTTATTTAGGCATAATATATATTTTGTTATTGTAGTGACATTGATTTCTTTTGTAGTTAGTATAGAACAATATGGAAAATCGGGGAAAACGTTATACGTTACAGAGGATAAGGCAAAGAGCGGCGGAAAACTAACTGTAATCAACAGAAGTGTGGAAAGCGAAAGTCTGTTGGAAAGGAGAAAAAGAGATACGACTACATTACCAACCCCACCTGTACAAAGGAACATCAGTACATGGGTAATTCTTACCATATCCTTATACAATTATTAAGATTTTCCCCTATTCAAAATTGGTCGCTTGCTATATCATGTACTATTTGCTTACGTTGTTTTATACTTTCTACTATTTTTATCTTGGATGATGTAGAAGTATTGGTTCTTACTCTTCAATGTTGGTTTTGTCAAGGTTATTTAAATATTCTCCATGTTTATATTTAGTTGTCTAAATATAATAATTATAAGTATAAGTAGTGGAAACTCGTGACGAAGTATTTTTCTGGACACAGTTTGATATATGGTCTAAATTATTATGTTATTGTTTTTAGATAATCATATTATTACTTTCCAAATTTTTTATTCTTTGTCTGTCTCACAGCTAAATAAGTTTTCTATTGTCAACACATTTTTCTTGCATAGACCAATTACCTACAACTGTTATCTGGTGATCATTCAGAGTAATTATATATAATACAATTACAGTTAAGATTAACATATTGTGAACATTGTACAATATATTATATATAAATTTTATTACAATTACTTAAAAAAGATTATAATAATTACAACTTTTATTCAATTTCTTGTTGTTTCGTAATGATGACAAGGATGTTTTCACAACAAAGCTATAATTGACATTCAAATATGCCTTAACAGGGCTTACATGTCTACTAGTTAATTTACATTAACTTTGAAAAGAATATGAAGCTTTGGTGAAAACTAATAATCATTATAAAAGTATTAATTAAAATAATTACTTATTATGGTATTATTCATTGATACAAGCAAACAAACAATATTAATTCATTAAAAATATTTATATGTTTAGTATAAATATAATGTTCCATAGTTTATATGAATTGGCTTCAGTTTCTAGTTAAATTGCATGAAGATAAATTTAAAATGACTTGATCTAATAGCAGAAATATAAATATTCAACTTTGTTAGAGTTTATATAGTTATTTGCTTATTTAATTTTTTAAAATATTTTTTTATATTTTAATAATCTACATATTCTCATATCTGTTAAATGTGTATGAATTTATAAAAAGTTACAGTTTATAACTACAGTTGTATATCCAATACCACTGTTACTATAAAGTCCAAGTCTTAACAAAGGTGGAACTTAAAAATTTGAACTTGTATGAGTGGGCCTATTTTTAATACATTAATTTTTCTTATTAGATTAATAATTTACAATAAAAAAAAAATTACCCTTTAAAGACATCATATTTTAAAATGTATAACATAGTAAAAATTTACAGACTACACATCTGAATGACAGTCACCAGCAGCTTATGGTGCATTGGGTTGGTGAAGGGTCCAATGTTATCATCTGTTTAGCTCGAGATTCAACTCCGAAAAACAATGCAGGACCATCGCCATCTGCTCTCTTTATCTCTTATGATTATGGAAAAAATTTTACTAACAAAACAGAGGAGTTCCGGCTCGGAGATACACCAGACAGTGGTTATGCACAAGTAGATAAATTCTTCAACCATCCAAAATATCCTGAATTTGTAAGTAACTTGTAATAATACTGTATTGTTTGAAAGTGTTTCAATATTTAAAAATTTATGTTAACAATGACAATTTGGTTCATAAGCATTGTTTCTGTACTAGTTAGCATCATGAAGTAAAATGTTTTACTTTTATTTATGTTTGAATTATAAAAGAATGAATAGTTTATTGCACTTTTAGATTGTACACTGGCTAGCTTAATGCTATAAAGCATTTTCTTCCACCTAACCAGCACAAATGTGGAAAAAATATTATTGATGATAAGTTAATGTTTTCAAAAAATATATTATCTGAAGACTAGTTCACACCAGCAGGCTGGTTTACAAATTTATGTCTTTAGGCTTACTAAAGATTTGATGAGATACAATCAAATAATTGAAGACATTTTTATACTACAAAAATCTGTCTTATGTTTTTACATGATACATTGGTCACAAATTCACAGTTTAAAATAAAGTACATACCATTAATGTAGTATCGAGTATTGAGTAACAATTTTCAGAATACCCCTTGGATTACTTATATTCAGTAAAACAAAGTGGTACAATGCAAATATTCTTTAAGCAATTGAAACTTATTCATACAATTGAGTGATAATAAAAAAATGAATTTCTTATGCTGAATTACTTTGCAATGATGACTCTATGACCTAGCTGAAGCCTTCATGTCATGAAGTCTTCTCTATTAGGGGGGTTCAAACTGTACAAATGTGTAGAGCTTCTGATGAGGATGATAGTGTTGCATCATGACAGGACATTTTTGTGCTAATCTGAGTGTTGTCTTCTTGTTAGAAAAAAGTCTAGATGTTCATTGGGTATAGGTAATATTATTGCCGTTTTTGTAACTATAATGTACATAATAATATATAGTAACTGTGATAAAGAACTTACAACTTTTTCTTATGTTAACCAAGCAGATATTTTATTGATTTCATTGTACAGGCATCACACAATAGTATAATATGAGTTGTACTAGTATATAAAATATACTATATATATAAATATACTATATACTACTAAATAGCGAACATTGACTAGAATTAACAAGGTGTGTTAAAATGTTGTGTTATTATTGTGTATTTTATACAGAAAAATGTTAAATAGAACAGTGCCATTTAGGAATAGCAATGTAATCATAGCAATATAAATAATTGGAGCCGATGTGAAAAGCGTGCACCATAAACGGGTGCCACCTTCGAGCGGTTGGCATAAGTCACAGTAGGGACAGGAGTATCCTCATCAAGGTCACTGTTTTTTTTACGATATCTATTGATATAAATCGAAGGTAATTGAAAACATTTACAGGTTGCTACCACTACTCTTAAAAGGGATTACCCAACATGAAATTTGAAAGAGTATGGGAATTCCCCGCTATTGTATATGAGACGATAGCTCTAGATTGTTTTTTGTACACTTCCTTAACTACCTAACCAAACTCGAAACCCTTTCTAGATGCCTAGTCAGAGTAACCTGGTAGATTAGAGGGTGGCAATGACAGTTTTTCATGTGGCCTGTAGACTTTTAGATTTAATTTTATGGATATAATCTGAGGGAAAAAACTATTACTACTTCAAAAATTACAGTCATTATTTATTTGTCTTGAGTTATCATTAGACATCATAATATGTATGAAACGTAATAATAATTACAAAACTGGTATCGTATTTGAAACTATAATAATTTTCACTATTTTTAGTGCGTGTTCGCCGATTCAGCTAATAAAAAGTTGTATTATACGAGTGACAATGGACGTAACATCCATCGATCAGATTTATCCTTCTCCCCAAGTGAGTTGGCATTCGACGAAGAATTCCCTGATAAATACGTTATATTGGATAAAGTCGACACTAATAGAAAAGTAAGTCATTTATTTATTCTATCCCAAAACTTATATTATACATTCAAAATTTACGTCACTCTGCATTTTAACAGTATAATATCGAATAATGTTATCCTTATAACATACTGGATATGTTTTATATCACGGATGATTTCCTTATTGTAGGACTCTTTTTCAATTTTGTGTATAGAAATGGAGGAATCTTTATTTTGTCTAATTCTGCTTTGATTTCCATAAGAATTAGTAATGAATAGAAATACCCTATGTATTAGTATTTTTTACGTTTCAATGTTATACGGGAACAGCTGTTATTGTGTTGTTCACTATAATATTATCTTGTTACTACTAGTAGGTAGGTAGTAGGTACCTACATGAAGTTTTAATTCCTTCAATTGTAGATAAGCGTATACTGTTCTTTTAGCTCAGTGAGTTATGTAATCATTATTTTCATTGCGTTTTACTTATACGTATAATTATCGTTTACCACTATTGGAGGTACGTTGGTAAAAAAGATTATCTATACAATTATAAAAATTGAAGTGTCTGTTGGTAATAACAAAATAACAGTTTTTTACTAAATGCATATGAAAGTATATACGATACCTATAAAAAAAAGCCAATTTTTTAAATTTTTGTCTGTTTGTTCCGGGTAATCTCCGAAACGGTTGGACCGATTTTGACGGGACTTTCACTGATAGATAGCTGATGATATAGGGAGTAACTTAGGCTACTTTTATTTTAGAAAAAGAATTAGGGTTCCGCACAAATAATAAAAACTGGTCATGGTGAATCGATTCGGGCGATTAAATGGCTTATGCTGAATAAACCATAAGAAATATAGCAAATGAATGTACTACATAATCATAGGCATTAAAGAGACCTACAAAAAAGTCCGGAAGAGAATACATTTATCTTCTAAGGAACATCCACAATAAGCATTTTTGTCTTTAAAATAGCCAGGAGCGGGGGAGCAAGATTCACGCGGGCATTCTGTAGTCTACGTGAGCAAAGCCACGGGCACAGCTAGGTATAAAATAAAATCGATTCACTAATATTGACTATAGGTATTTTACACGTAGCCTTGGTAGCTGAGCAAATTTATGCTAAGTACATTATTAGTTTGCTACTGTTTACATTATTAGTGTGCTACTGTTTTATTATAATTTTTAGTCCTCGTAATTGTCGATCTTTATTTCAAAACAAATTTTGCTCTGCCACTGAACTTGAACAGACTTCTTTATAAATAGCTTGACTGAGTTTGACATTTCATCATCCGTCAAAGAAAGTCACCCAATGTGTGAAAATTTATTTTTATTAAGAAGACAACGCTATCCTTTGTCCTTAGTGACCTTCAGTGTTTGATATACGATCAGATGTAGTAACTTTATACTTACGAATGTATCTTCTTTTATTGAAAAATCAGCGGTCAAATTATAGATTCTTAGTATCGTGGCGTCCGAGCCCACGCCCCTTTTGATATTTTTTGTCCTTTTATACAATTGAATATGAGGTATTATCAAGAAAGCAGAACATAACATAAATGGGTATTTCTTAAAACGGTGACGCATAACAGCTTGCATTTTTTGATAGACAGTTTAGGTGTTGTACACTGAACTAGTTAAAACACTCGATGCACTGTTTCGTACCAGACATTTCTTGTTAATTTATTAATTGGCTTTGACAATAACAATCGTTTGTATTTACGTCCTAGGAAAGCATTTATGAACGTCAATTCACTACTACCAGTTCAGAAAACCCCTTCATCGAGAAAAATCGACAAGAAACTGGATATTATCAGTATTTTTGATGACATTTTACTTGGCGAAATGCGTTCTACAAACATAGTTTACTACAGTGAAATGTCTCGGGCTATAGAGTTATCATAAATGCATTCGTGTCGTTAGCCCGCGTGATTTAGTTAGCCTCTTTCTCGCAGGAAGGGATCAATTTACCGACCGTTTACTGAATAGGTATCACAAACCCTACGAAGCAAACATGACTCCTGTTTGCTTGCTTCTAACACTTTGAATGTACTTAATATAATATTTTTATTATGTTTTTTTACAATGAAAGGATACATTTCATGTAAATTTTCTGTAAACGATTTCATATATGTATATTTTTAATCAATATCGACAATAACATACCATCACGCCTGTATTCCCCGAAGTGTTAGGCAGAGGTGTACTAATGAACACCCATAGTTCGCCGAGTATGTTTTTAGGTCCCTTGTAATTAGGGGGCACGAAACCAAACTCCGAGCTGATGCTGAGAATTTCATAGGAGAAACCCAATAACACTTTGTTCGGTCTGGGATTCGAACCCAGGACCTCGCTCATAGCAGTCACGCTTACGACCACTAGGCTAACGAGGCAGTTGACAATACAAGATATATTTTTACAGTTTGCAATATAAAATTCTTGTTGTATCATATTGAATAGGATTTATCACCAACTTAGCATGATACATTATTTTAACTGACTTAAAAAAGGAGGAGGTATATATTTATGGGTATTCAGCCATAATTTTTTTGGTTATGAATCGATTTAGATGATTCTTTTTTTCGTTGGAAAGGGGATACCTCAACTGTGGTCCCATTTTTATTTCATTGGCAATGGACCTTCCACTTCAAGGATAAACTAGATTCCTAGTTTAAATTCCTCAAAATCATTGTAAGTAGGTTTTCATTTTTTTTTAATTCTCTTATAATATTTGTATTTTATTGTAGCTTTACCTCACTCTTGATGGCGGGAAAAACTTCAAAATGATTCAGAGCTACGTAAAGACATTCTTCTGGTCTTCTGGCCCAGGATTCTCAAAAGTGTTTTATGTAGAGCGATGGAAGCCGGATGGAACCAGCACAGTGTTCAGTGCAAGTGATCCAACTGATTTGATCAATGCGGATGTTCTATTCGAGGAAGCGAAGGATTTTCAAATTAAAGGGGACTATATGTTCGCCACAAAGCAATCAAAGGACGTAAGTACTTAACTGTAAAAGAGTTATAAAATTATTTATATAAAATTAATTATTTAACTTTGACCAATTTTTTATGAGGGTAAGGAAACATGGTAAACACCGGATTCTATGTTTTGGTTATTTCTTGTTAATATTCTGGAATAGATGTTTGCTAGGACTTGCGCGAAAGTAGAGGTAGTTTTAATAAGTGGGTGAATAGTTAGCATTGTTGGCAATCGCGAAACTCCAATAAAAAACGGCCCATTTTAAAACGTCTACATGTTGGTTTTGTTATACAGAAAATTTTACTGTAGGACACTAATCTTGTTACTAAACATTTGATTTGATCTTGTTAAAAGGGCGTTTTATACAGGTAACACGCTATAAATTATAGTCACCAATCTACAACTAAATAGGCTAATTAGGGTTGACACTTTTATTTGCGTAACGTTCTTTTGTGTCAGTTCGCGTACTTGCCAGAATGCTTGACTTTAATGGTCACTGCTCCGCTCCTTAAGGTCGTAGATTGAAGTTATATAGCCTATAACCTGCCTCAATAAATAGGCTATAAAATACAAAAAGAGTTTTTCAAATCTGACCGGTGGATTAACGCGTTCAAATAAACAAACAAACAATCTCTTGAGCTATATAACATTATTAGTATTATGAATATCAAAACCAATATCATTATGAAAATACCTTTTTATTGCATTTTACTTATATAGGAATTAATTATAAAATGTACCACCGCACCGGCTCAGAATACAGATTCCATTGTTCAGCTTAACCACTGCATCGATACGTTATACGCAAAAATATGATTAATTATTAGGTCTTTTCACGGCTTTCGTACAAGGAATCCTACAAAAATTGAATTATGTGAAACAAAGTATTTTCACGGACTTTATTTTACTCATATCTTTATTGAAATAAAGAGTAAAATTGAACCTACAATACTTTATTATTAAGTACGAGTAGCAACCCTAGCTATTTTACGCGTTTGTTTGTAATTATTGATATCTCTAAAGAAATTTAAATACTGTTCATTAGGACAAATATTATTTTTTAGTAATAATGTATAGTTTAATACGAGCTTGGCATCAGTCAATGCTGGGAATTGAACGTGGGGTCACTCGTCATTTGAAGGCTACGATTTTATGTAACAACAATTGGAAATACATATATGTAAGGAGTTAGTTTCATTTTTTTAGTTGTTTTTACATTGTTTTAGTTTCGTTTTGTTAGTTAGTTTCATTTCATTTCTAGACAATTATCTCGGACATCTTTTTAACTTTCCTTAGATATATATATTTTTTAATAAGCTGCGAATGCGTGTTCTCAGTCACATACATAAGAGTCGTATAAAATCAAAAGTGGCAAAGGTCGCCTGACCGAATACTTGGTAATTCAAATAAAACTAATAAGTTTCAATTGTATCCATTGCGAATATTTTACTGTTCATTTCACCCAAAGCTAGTAATAAAAGCTATTAATGTTTGTGGATACAATAATAATTGTTTTATTTTTTAGTGACAAAATTTTATTGAAAAGTAGCTCAATGCGTGAATGATAATGAATTAATGATGTCTGGAAATGACTCCTTCTCTGTACATCCACAGAAAATTAATTCTTATATTAACAAAACATAATTTACTCAGTAAACAAAGTAAAATAATAAACTCAATCGAGTTTCTTGACAACCGTTTTCGATGACTGGCATGTTTTTCAGAGCTGGTGCGGTACTCAGCGTTAGTAGTATTTGAACGTTCATAAGCGTTGTATTAGGGCTTAAAGAGACAAGCATCTTAGCATTCTATGGATTCACCGTGCGGGTGGCGGGTACATCGTGTGCTAGACACAGGGAACACGAGCATCCCCTGGGACGTGGGGACCCAGGTATAGGTTTAACGGGCCCCCTTTTGATGCACATCGGCGCTCACCTTGACTGCCCGCGATACCCTCCCTGCCAAATCAGATTTGGTAAGAGCCTGTTAATGCTGCTTTAGATACCCGTTTTAAAATAGAACTTACTGCAGTTCTCGACAAGCCGAGATCTTTTAGAAAGCTATAGAGAGATTTCGCTGGAATACCTCTCCCTCCCACTTCCACCGCATACAAGATAACTGCATGGCTGTTCTTGGTCAGCTCATTACAGGTGGTAATATTTATTCATTTTTATTGCATGGTCTTTAGGGTATATTAGTTTCCCACAGTATGGTAAGCTCTATAAGTACTACACGCTTGATTTCTCGAGAATAAAGAAATATGTCTGGTCTGGATGACGATACACTCACAACCTCTGGTATTTTATAATGTTTTTCATATGTGTCCACTAAAATTGTCCAATCGGTGCAGAACCTAGGATTGAGAAGGGCTTACTTTTAGCATTTACTGTTGAGCCTTCTTTTATAAAGTTAATTTGTCTCCTGTTAGTGGAGTTTTATAACGTAATTTTGATTTTGATTAAGCACTATGTTAAAAAATTCTGCGAACTCTCATCCTGTATGGGTCATGTTATTTACGAATTATCTTTAAACGGCGTTTTAGTCTGAGAAGATGATTCAATGAGATGCAGAAAGGAAAACACGAAATAATAAGAACAAACATGTATATTGTTAGAATAGTGTCATTGTGTCCGTTTATAATGTTATCAGACGTTCCACCGTCGCGCGTCGCGTGGTTGTATTGTGTGGAGCATTATCGATCTTGTCTTGTTTTGTCTCTGTCTTCGCTATCGTATATTTACCTACTGGGCCAACAATCAACACCAATATTATCTGTAGACTTTGTCATTAGATGTACCTGTATTATATGTATTATGACGTACATAATCAGCTTCATTTTTATATACGTCTTTATTAATTTACGATATTTTATATTATTTAATCAATGATCAAAACATTTTATGGGTACGTAGCTACATTGCTGTTTTTATTTTTGAATAATGCTTGTTAGTTTTCATTAGATAAAAAAATCTGTAGTTTAATTGAATCTAATAGATTAATTTGATGTTTATGTAAACCCCACCCCATATACCTACACTTGTAAAGTTATAAGATTTAATCATTCATACTTATTAATGACTAACTGTGTCCCACGGTTTTACCCGTGTTAAATTTATTCAACAAACTGCAACGCGCCGCCGCGCAGCGCCTTGTCGTGCCACTAATGCACTCCTATTAAGCCTATCATACTTCTCACTTCCCGTACTTACTAGACCTTTCTAGATTGCTTGACGTTCATGGTCACTGCTTCGCTACTAACCGTGAAGTTAATAGCCTCTAACCTTTCTCAAGATATAAGCTACAAAAATGCACATGTAATTTTTCAAATTTATCTCTAGGAGTTTGAAAGATTCAAAACAAACAATCTCTTGCAGTTTATAGTATCATCATCATTATATTAATACGTGAAGAAAATGTTTTTAACCCCTTTTAAAGCGTATTGTGGGCACGGAAGACTGAGATTTGGCATGGTTAAAGTTTATATGGAGAAGGAGTGCAGAAAACTAAAATTTATCTATAATATCTGTTACTAATATATTAAATTAAATTAAATAATACTGCGAATTTTAACTCGACCAGTGCCATTGAACTTAGATCCTCAAAATATTGACATTGTCACTCAATGAACAGTGACAGTCAGCAAGTGATATAATATTCATTGTTTAGGTTCATACTGCAAATGTCAAAAATAAAATAGTCTTTGATTAGAAAGTCGCGGGTCGAATTTCGGCCATTGGGTGACCGCTAGTTAGTATAGCTGAGTGATATAAATCAGAAATTTATCATGAAAACGATTGTGACTTAAAATTTAAATATTGTATTGTTTTTTACGGTTCCGTACCTCAAAATAAATAAAAAATTAACCTCTCAACCAAACAACTAATTATTTTACTATATTAAGTGAGCAATTCTTGTATATATATTGTAATATATATGTAATTGGTTTCTCGAAAACGGCTCCAACGATTTGGATGAGACTTTGTATTTAGATAATGTTTACATTCCAAGTAAAACTAGACAGGTGTTTTTTTTAAGACATCGAGCAAAGCTCGGTCGCCCAGATGTGCGTAATATAATGACATACTTTTCTTTTTTCTAAAAATGATTAGTTTCGATTTCCGTCTCCTGTAAGTTGTTTTGAAAATTTGTGAATACAATTTTTCTTATCTTTAAAATCGATGTCATGGTTCTTTAGGACATATTTCTCTATATATTATATATAGTTTTTGGGTTTCCCTCGCTGACCCATTTAAATGTTACATTCTGTATAATTATAGTAGTACGACTCTAGTGCATAAAGGATCATATCATCAAGATTCCTATTAAGGAAATCATGACGAGTATTATATTGTAATAATAATATTACAGTAATATTACTTATTATGTTCTAGTAAAATAATATAAGATACCATATTACAGTAGTTACTGTGTGTTACATTTACTCAGACCTCTGTCAATCTACACTCTATAGGCAGATGAAGTAGCGTTTGAATCGAGGAAGTAGCTTGTTGAGCGTTGAACGAAGTAATTTGTCGTTCTGCTCGATCCTTCAGTTTCGACTTCTCGAATATTCGTTATTTACCACTCGACATTTATTAAAAAAGTTGCATATGAATACATATTTACAGATATATTTATGCGTCTTTTTTATTCCGTGCATGTTTAAATGTCATGTTTTTCCTTGATAGGAAGACGAAACTAGTTTCAAGTTGACTATACTTTTATATATTATCGTCCGCTATATTTTAAAATGTTGTCGGATTATTCATTCCTACTGTAATTGTGATGATTAAATTTCATTGTTTGTGAACTTTTCAGTTTAATTAATTCTTTATTAATTGAATTCAAATAATACCTACATCTTATTACATTGATAAGGTTGCTAGTTACTTGTATAAATCTATATATACTTAGCGCTAATCTTTAGAACCTACAAATCAGATTTCACATATGTTCTTTGCATTTTATGGCCTATTTATTGATGATGGTTATAGGCTATATAACTTCACGCTACGACCCTACGTAGTTTAGTGGTAACCAGTGTTTTAAAGTAAACCAAACTAAATCCACAGTACCTAAATTTCAGAATAAGAGTCAATCGTTTGTACTCATAGAAATTATCGCAAAAATATCTAATAAATTTAGTGTAAAAATAAGACTTCATTGACAACTTGACCATACGTTTCGCTTTGGGCGGGACCGTCCCGCTTTTAGGTAATCTGTCCCGCAGCCCGCTGTACCCAGCGAGAGGAGAAATGTTCCACATTCGCAAACAAACCAAATTATAATTTAAATACTAGAAACAAGTACATATAAGCTTTTGATTTTGACTGTTGATTATATATCAGACAAAAAAAAAAAAACAATTTCGTGCTAATCGTTTCAACTATACGAACTTTCGTATAATTATTAAGATCACTTCATGTATATCTGGAAGTAACGCACCTGTCGAAAGAGATTTTTCTCAAATGAATAAAATATGGACGAGTGAAAAAACAGCCAAGCGTCGAACTTTTGAAAGGAATTTTTGTTACCAAGACCAACATCAATAAATCATGTAATCAGCTACATTATTACTTGTAAACTAGATTGGATATTTTAAAACAGATAAGCTCCGCCGACAAATATAAGACAAGTGATTAGACGTTTAATTAATTCAACTTACCGAAATACTTAGGCGTCCTGTTTTGATGAAAAAAAAAATGGTTACTTAAAAGAGACTTGAATATATTATGTTGTAGTTGCTATTACATAAAGATATATAAGTTGGCATAAGATCAGATAAGATACTTATTTATTCTATGTCAATATACACTGGAACAGTGATCGGCAAACTTATTAGCCTAAGAGCCAAATATGAACATTACAGCAATAAAAAAAAAATTGGGAGCCAAATCTGCTTGTTTAGTAAACTTTTATTACACTAATTATTTAGTACACTAAATAAAACTAAATTTCATACTTAATAAACATTTATTAATGCGAACAATGTGCTTGCATCTCCTTGACCAAAGACCCATATGGGGCTCTGAAGCCGCACTTTGCGGACCACTGCACTGGAAAAAATAAAATAACATACGTAGTATGTACGCGGTTCCTTTAATTTGTGTTTGTTATTTAAAAGTTATTCCCAGAACTTCGAATTAATTTGTTGGACAATTTTTTCACATGCGACTTTATAATAGTCAAAGGTCATCATACATTACGGTATCCGCACTGTGATAATAATAACAACCATATATGAAGAGACGATTGTTTGATGTAATAGTAGATTGTTTACAATATGACAGACGACCTCTTGTTTTAGTTCTTTAAACGGGTATACTGTGTCGACTGTTTATCGGTTTTGTATTGTATGCTTGAATGACTCATTTATAAAGAAATGTTATTTCAGCTATTAACACTTAAATACCTACCGACATAGTGATTAACAAAAACGATTGTTTTACCACATTTTGTTTTATTTTATATGTTAACATCTTTATATATCTTTTTAAATATTTCCTGTTATAATTAAGCTGCAGCAATTTTTGACTCCACCGAGAATTGAATCTAGTACCTTTGACGCGTTTCATGTATCAAGTGCATAAACAAGATTATCGATCTATCTTATCGTTTATTTGTCGCGATGTATTTAAAATGAACCTTGATAAGATTGTTTATTAAAGTTTAGTATTATTATTAACGTTCTCTTTGTATACAATTTTTTATAAGTAAAATAGTCAAAATTCAAATTACTTAATCCATCCTGGTTGAGTTTAATAGTTATAAATTATAATATTTATAATACAGTATAATTTCCGTAAACCTGATCATTATTTTTGATTTCGTGCGAGAAAAATGTAAATTGAAACCTGTGTCGATGAAGGTGATTTTTGCTTGCACATAATTGTGTCACTTATTTTGTGTATAGGTACTATTAGTTTTGTTGACTCATATAAGCACCTACTTTGCGTGAGTTATGAGTTATGAGTAACTGTATTGTTCGGTTTCGCTTTTTAATATGTTCAATTACAATAATTGCAATATTTGTTTGAAGTTTTGTTTTGCAAAAACCCATTCCTTTATGACACTGTCATGGGCCAGTTTGGGAAAGCGTTTTATTTGTATTCGGGGAGGCATTTTCTTTTGTAAATCTTTATCTCGAGGTGATAGAATGGAATTTTTAACTGTGAGAAACATTCAAACCTATTTCCGCCGCAAGGCATTTAGTGCGCGCTGTTGCATTCCGGTTGAAAGATGCAATCTGGCACAACAGTTGTTCCATCTTAGTTCTTAGGAGTAGCGATCTACCTTTGATAGAACTTGAGACAGGTTATAGAGATGATAACATCAGGCGTTTATTGAAATTTAGGGCGTGTGCTTTTTATAGCTGCCTGTCTGCTTTTTCACTACATTAGTTAGCTCTGCACTGAACTTTTCTTAGACATCGCAGTGAAGTCTGTTTAGGAAATTACTTTATATTGTTTTTTATTTTAATTAGAGGCATTTTATACAATGCATAAATAAAAGACATAACAATATAAAAGTAAACAAAGATAAATTATTAAAAAAGGTATAAATCAAGAGTCACATAAAACTAGTTACAAAAAAGTTCACTGATGACGACTCTTCAATGTGAAAAGAACCTTGACCTCCTCACTGCTAGGGCTTGACAATAAACCTTGAAACATGTTCATATCACTAATGTTGAATTTGAGAGTCTTCATCAAAGACTGAGTATTCACCTGTAATCAAAGTCAATCCATGAATCAATGGTGTACATCTTCTACCACACCACATGTAAGTATGTTAGGTATGTACATGGAGTTGGAGACTTTTTTTTATTAAGTATTTAAAACTTTAAATTCGAATACACTCTTTATCTAACTAGTGTATATAATATACCTACTTACTATACGTTGTTAAGAATAGAAAGAACAGAATAAAATACTTGATTCAAGTTATCTATTCATCATTAGGCTTTTTCTAGTATTTGCATATCTAACTATGTACTACCCCCAAGTTGAAGATTTTTCACTGTGCACCGATAATGCATATTCCGTCAGTGGCATTGCAAGCCAGTGTTTTTATGGCTTAGCGCAGTACCATATTAGGCAACGCAACTCAATAACAAAAAAGCAGTTTCTATATTCTCAACATGACTTTTGTCCAGGGACTCCAAGGTATAAGACTAGAGTAAGTATTAAGTATTGCCAATTGCGCCACTCGGTGAATTAAACTGTAATCTTTTCCTAGTCGACTTCGTTAGCTGACTATGTTGTTCACCTTCGTTATTTTGTAATAATTACTCAATTTGTGTGATGTAATCAAAGCTTAAAAGATTGAACGCTGGCTTCATCACAGACAAAAAATCATTATGTATAATAATTCAAATTATATTAAAGACTGAATGAAGAGAAGAATTAAAGACAAACTGCAACATTGTGGTTGATTGAATGACTAATAAATTAAACTGGGTCCTATGTAAAGATTAAACCCTGCAGTATAAATAGTTTTAAGAAATATCTTAATTACGCCGTGACACTGTTTTGTTAGCAATTATGGTAAATTTGAAGGAAAATACATATATATCCTTTTATTTCATATTCGATATTATTATCATGGTGCGGTGAACGTTATGGAAGGAGTCAGTCAGTCTGGAATGTTATCGACTGCCCAGAGTTCGCCGGATGCTGTTGTATACTATAATACCTAAGTGAATGCGGGTAGCTCCGGTTCTTCTTTCCTGCACTAATTTATGACGTTTTATATCATGTATCCAAATGATTATTTTTAATGAAATCCTATTAGAAACGGATTACTCCATTACCTTATTATAATTATATCGAGTTATTTGGTAAAGCGATCTAAAACATATTATGTAGTTGCATTGTTTAATCAAAAGGCAGAAAAAGATTGGCATGAAAATTTACCGTATAAATACTTTTCTTTCAGCGAAACACCTTACACCTATACATATCTCATGAAAGAGGACCATTTATCAAGGCAGAATTCCAAACAGAGTTAGATCTCAGAAAGTTCCACATAGCAGATGTAACGGAAAAACGTATATTCGTATCTGTCATGCACACGGAATCCCTCGCCAATCTCTACGTGTCGGAAATAGGGAAGAACTTCACACAGTACAACTTTGTCTTGAGTTTGGAGCAGGTTTTGTGTTACTTCCCTGATGGAAACTGGAGAGACAGCTGGCTCGAGTAAGTTTTTTTTGGTTATATTCTAGCTCATTATGTAATTTTATTGTAGGGTTTATATTTTTCGAATTAGGAAATCGCATAGGAATTTAAAAAAAAAAATCCCGTGCGATATCTTAGTTTTGGTTTTTGGCGCACTTTCGGTAAATTATTGTAATTTAAAAGTTATGGTTATTTTCGTATGTTAGTATAATTTACGTCGATCATTGTTCGTTCGAGTGCCTGCAATGATCCTGAGGTTTCGGTGATGAATAACATCGTCATGAAACCATAGCATAGCGGTAGGGCATTTTTGCTTGCTCACCCTTGCCATCCTCAAGTTGAAAATCTGAGGCCAAGCACCTATATGTGTGTTCCGGCAGCTACCTTGAGCTAGTGTCTCCACTACACTTAGCGTATCATCATCTTGGGCCACATCGTCACTTAACATCAGATGAGATTGTGGTAAACCACTAAATTTATATTTAAAAAAAAGTGAATATGACTTTCAATTGTTTTAGAGACGTAACTGAAGATCCTTTTACGGACTTATACCGTGTTGAGGGATTGAAAGGTATCTATATAGCTTCTCAAGTGGACTCGAAGACTTCCGTAGCGAGCATCGGACCGGAGCACTTGGTCTCTCTGATAACTTTCGACCATGGTGTCACGTGGTCACATATCAAACCACCTACGGAAGATGAAAACGGTAGGTCGATTTCGGTGTTTTTTTAACCGACAACACAAGACGGGAGGTCACTCGATTCAAATGTATTTTTTTAATGGATTTTCTTTGTTTATGAAGTGATTTCGGTGATTTTTTTTGTTGGCTTGGGGATATCGCACGGGTGCTCCCATTTTAATTTCATTGGCATTGGACATTTAACTTCGAAGATACACAAGGGAACTCTTCAAATTCATTGAAGATGGTTTTCTTTTTTGTTAAAAATTGTCTTGTAAACAATAATTCACGTAATACTTAAAAGCTTGCAGCAAGGCCTCTTTGTTTGTGTGAGTCGTTTTATAAATAACACACTGTATTTTCATACAAATAAACAGACAGGTTGATAAAAAATAAAAGTTGTGGGGCCTATTTCGTGAGACCACTCTAAGGGGCTCCGCCCGGTATGCAATGTTTTGCAATTTAGCGGCCGCCCCAGCTGAGGAAATATTACACAATCGGCCACACACGATACTTGGTTGTTCGAATATCGACACTCGCACGCACACAATACAACACAATAGACGTCTATCATAAAATTTGGAAATAAAATTACATGTATAAACAGAGCTACAGATGTATTAATGTAGATATTCATAAGTCGTTCCTAATTATTTTATTATTGCCTAATTTCAATATTTACTTCCTTTTCTAAATTACAATCGAGCATCTTTCGAATGTACAGTTATTTGTATGCAAATAATTCAATCCTATAGGTACATAGTATATTCATTATACATACGTGAAGATACGCTTTTACTTGGCAACCATTCAACTAGCGTAGAACTGACAGACTTTGTTTATCTCAAAGATTTGTTTTTAATAAATAAATAGGTACATATTTGTTGTACCTTATACATACAGTGTGAAGAAATAAATATAAATTTATTCTTTTAAAATCGCCATGTTTTAATACATTTTGGTGCTTTTTTTGAAATAGTGCTGCACTATTTAAATTAAACATTAACTATTAACTTGTATTGTTTTCTGAGAAAGGTTCATTAGGTATGCTTTGCTTTTTAAGGCACAGTTTCAGACACCTTACACATTTTTAATTATCATTCTGTACTTCTGTCCGTATATGCTAATATGCATAAATTTAAATCGTATGCGTAATACATATGCATTACAGTACCTACAATGACAAATACAGTTTTTTTTTTCAAACTTTATGCTAGTTAACTATTTTAAAGGCCACTGATCTCCAAATAGACATTTGTTTTTTTTTTGCTTGTGTATTTGTTTGGATGATTTTATTGAATTTCTGTTTACAGGGACTGTACGTTATTTTGAAATTGGTTTATTTAAAAAATATTAATATAACTTTAATAATATCATCATATCTGAGTTAATATAAAATTATGGCACAGAAATAAGTTCTATTTTAGTTATTAAAATATGTATACATAAAATAATATTATAATTATTTTAATACAGGAAAACCACTAAACTGCCACATTGAGAATTCGTGCAGTCTACACTTGTGCCAGAAATTCAGCCAGTTGTATCCAGTAACGAGGTAACAATTTAAACATAATATTAGTAGCTAGTTTATTGACTTAGATTTTTTTCAAAGCTTATTTGTTAAGAAATGTATATCTTGGGCCGGCTAGGAATCTTGAAAGTGTCGGCACTGAT
This sequence comes from Saturnia japonica, assembly GCA_033032175.1. NCBI lineage: Eukaryota > Metazoa > Arthropoda > Insecta > Lepidoptera > Saturniidae > Saturnia > Saturnia japonica. The sequence continues at coordinate 6,986,696 of CM065317.1, forward strand.
GTACGAGTCTGTAAGGATATCAGAAGGCCCTTTTCTAAACTGCCTTCATAGAGAATACACTTACTGAATATAAATATGTAGTTAATTATTATGAGTTGAAACTTTTTCCCATTCAGGTTATATCGAGCAATTTAAATGAATTTATTTCTTAATTAAATTTCATTACTTTTACCTGAATGTTTGATGAATTTTTGTTTACGTAATACCATAGAGTAATAATATGTTATTACGTAATTGCCAAGAGAGATAATTGTTGTAAAAATTGAAATCTAAATATATATTATTATTTATATTATTGATATAATAAAGTGGAAGAGTTTGTTTCTTTGTTTAAACACGCTAATTTCTGAAAATATCAGTCTGATTCTAAAATTATTTTTTGTATATGATAACCAGATTCACGAGGAATAGGATGATAGACTATCTAACGTTAGGGACAACTCTCAGCTAACCTTAATATTGATTTTTGTTAAGTAAGTCGGAAGTGAAAGTGTTCCCGAACTGCTTTATCCGCGTGCGCAGATGTAGTGGTTAATGATATGGAAATACAAAGTTCTACAATAATGTTGGTCCTTAGTATATATAAAAAAGTCCGTGATTGCATATGCATTTATATTATACATAAGCCATAATAAGGAGTTTTGTGACTAAAATTTTTTTATATTAAAATATGATTTATGAGCATAATTTTAGGCATGACATAAATCCTTAAGAACAAAAGTTACTTCATCATAAAGACAATTTTATGAAGTGAAACTTATAGCATGTTATTTGGACAAATAGTTTAGTTTCGGAGATAATGGAAAATTAAAATAGTTTGTCCTTGCGGGAAGTGATGTTCAGTGATTATGATGGGCTACACAAGATTATGACAAATTAAAGTTTATGAATTGTTTATTTATCTCTGATCTACTATGATTGGAAAATTTATATAAGTTAAAATTATTTTAAATTTATTAACAAAGGAATAGGTTATTAATAGCTGCAGAAGAGAGAAATTTTAATGTAGCATTAAAATAAAAAAATTACTTAATACTAGTTTAAATATCTCTCTTGTAATCTTGTATCAAGTTCAAACCTTATAAGGTCGTCAAACTCTCATACATTATCGTATCCACTATAATTATATTATCACATGAGAACTTTATCTTTGCATATCGTGAGCCTAATGTTAGAAAGGTGAATTTGAATGTCACTGATATTTTTGTAGAGTTGGTCATAAGCACCTTGTTTTTGTTTTGGTTCGTGAACCGTGTAAAGGTCGTCGAGTTTAGGATTACATGATAGTTAAAAAAATGTTTTTATTTATCATTGGCATTATATGAGTATAAATTATTGACAAGGTTTACTTTGAGATATGGATATAGTGTTAGTTTGATTAGTATTATAAAAAATGATTACTTTTAATACTATAGAATTTTTTAAAGAAATATGAGGCTAACATAGCGATAGACATTGTAATATTGACAAGTTGAAATTCTTTGCAATCGCGGCAACAGCCTAAGTCGAGGTCCGGCCACTTTGGAACTCTTGCGCGCTTGTTGCCCACGCTTTCGCGGCTGAGTGCCTTGAGCGCTCGTGAGGGAATAGCCAAGTTCTAAACAGAATTTGCCAAGGCTTTGAGAATAGTAAAATAGCTGTTAACTTACATTTTTATAAGGAATAATATCTTGAAACCAAAAAAGCTAGAATGTAGATTAATGTATTTTTTAGATTTTACATTCACTTTGACGACTTTCACTTAAAACGTAATTTTATTATATTTGAAAGTATTTAGTGATACGCTGGCATGCTATTTCGTAAATACAATAAAACTAAAGAAAACCAATTAAAAGAAGAAAGAGCTTTAAGAATGTATTTTTTCTTAATTACTTTTTACACTATACTTATACGTAGGCTTACCATATTAATAAAGCTCTAAACCGGGGCGTGAGTCTGAGGCGAGCAGCTGCGAATGTAGAGTTTAAGTTTGGAGGGAGTGATAGATTGAAGTTTCTCGAAGATTCAACATCTAACACATAATTTTATACAGGAGTTTCTTATATAACTCTAGAGAACACCAAGAAACATTTTTTGAAAAAAATAATGCTCGAGAGGTTTAAAAATAGGATGACTCTATCCATAGATGGGAAATCCAATATTGCAGATGACAACTTTTAAAATGTATAAACAGATTTTCCTGCCATAAAACTTTCCTTGACAAAAACATTTTTATTATTTATAAAATAAGTTAGGCATTGAAATTTTAAATATAAACATTATTTCCAGCCCACCGGGAAACGTGATTACCAATGGTTTGAGGTAAATTGATACAGAAATGGCTTAGCGTTTGTTGATATATTAAAAAAATGCGTCATTATCATTAACAGCATTATTTATTTTTGCACATTGCAAGTATAACATTGTTTTGTCGTCTGTGTATAATATCGTTTAGGTTTTGAATTATTTTTGATGGTTCACTATTTGACTTCATTTTGTATACATGCTGTTCATTTATTGTGCAGAAGTTTTCTTTGTGGCTTTTTCTATAAAAAAAGATTCAGAAATCCAACTACGAGATAAATATTGACGTGTTTTATTTATTTTTTAAATCTAGGAATTATAATAACATACTTTTTTGTACATTTTAACGTAATTTTTTGTAGGTGTTTATTTTTATGCATAATTTTTGCGAACAATAAGCACGCGAGTTGAATGCCAGAGCTAAGGAATTCGATAGTGTTGTTACCTAAGTCGAATTATTACTGACGATAGTGATGATGTCGATAAATTTCGTCGTTATTTAAAATTTATATCTTCATTAACACAATGAAAAAACAAAGTAGGTAATAATTTATCACACATTTTTAATCAATTATTTCAGACAGAACTTAATGGACTCGGAGCAGCAATTATTAAAAGCAAAAAATAACACGGGACCGCAACTTGAGCATTAAGGGCCGTTGATACTTCAGCTCGAATTCAGATTTCGCTGTTACTTCCCCGCGCTAGCTCATTCTATCTCGCTAGCACAGTTATCTTGCTGGAGTTAGCGTTGAAAAAGATAAAGTCATAGTAAACTGTCGTAATTGATTTTATAAAAGTAATAATTAAACCGATCACCATTCTGCGTTGTAGTGTAATATTGTTGATATAGTAGTAGTCGGATCCGAGTCTGACGTAACGGAAATAGTAAAAAAAAAAAATTTTTTTTTTTTTTTTTTAAATTTATATTTTTCTGGCTTTTGGTAGAGGATAAAATTAAGAGCTGCGCGCGAATCTAATCACTGAAGTGCGACATGAAGTTTATCAATGATAATAATGTGAATTAATTATCCTAAGCATTTATTATTAAAATTTTCGGAGTTATTTTTTTTTGTTATGACAAAAAAGTGTAACTTCTTACATGCGTACATCGGTACACACATTTTTTAAAATAAATACATAGTTGAGATTACCGTGATCTGTAGATAATAGTTTCCTAAACCTGACCTTATGCGTCAGTTACTCGCATGAACTTGTGAAAAAAAAAAACAAATTAATTTCAACGCAAACAGAAGACTTGGTTTATACTTTGTTTAGTTGATTATAATTTACGCGTGACCGCTTAACAAAGGTTCATATGTTTTATTATTATTTCTGATAGAGAGCGGTAGCTTCTGGACGCTAGTAGTGGCCGGAAATGGCAAAGTAGCTTAAATAATTATTTATACATTAATTTAGCAAAGTAACATATAATACAGATTCCCATAGAAGAATAATCCCAACAGAATCATTATAAAATAACTATATCTAATAAACTTTATAAATTCCATTTATTTTTAAAGGAAACAGTACTGATGGTGGCGCCACCCTTTCATATTCAATATTTTTTTAAATTATTAACATTTCATTAATACAAATAAATAAAGACTGTAATATCTGTAATATATTTTACGATGGATTATTAAGTAATTAAAACATTACTCATTTTACTATTTTTCTCAATATTACTTCTTTACATATAATGGCAGTTCACCGAAAATAGCATCGGGGGCGCTCACAGTTTTTTTGTATAGTTGGTATTATGCGTGTTTTTTCGCATGAATAATTTTATTTACATTGTTTCGTCGTATCATGTTGCGTAATTGTGTGTTGAGCGCAAGCGATACATGCTCCCTACTTGAAAGCCGAAGCGAGACAGAGCGCGCCGGGGGTTAATGGCAGGGTGAATGGCTTTAAAGCGCAATAGTTTAGGTAATTTCATTTTATAGCAACAATAATAACTATTATCAAAATTAAAAAAAAAAAAACAGTCTCTGTTTTATATTTCGTTCAGTTAGTATACAAAACTTCATGAACTAATATGTGGAATATTTTGAGTACTAGCTGTTTATTTTTCGGTTTGGAGGCAACTTTGCAATTTTTTTTCTATCGGGAAAATTTTATGCAAGAAATACAGATACAAGATACAAAATACGTATTTTCATCTTGTATCTAAAATACTTTTTTAAAATTCATTTTGTATCTTGTACTTAAATACCTTTTGTTTGGTATAATAGTATTTTGTAAATACTTTATTTGTTAAAATACTTTTAGTAGTAGTTATCTATGTATATGTGGACTGGTCAAAGCCAATAGCAGAAGCTATTCAAAGCCTGCAAGAGGGAAAAGTCACTTACCATGGTTGTCTGTTACCTGAGCTAATAAGGATTTAACATATCATCAAATGTCTTAGGATGGAAAAACTAAAATACTGCAGCTATCAACTAGATGTCATTGAAGAAAACCTAAATAGACGTATTAAAAAGTTATTGTAGTTAGAGCCTATGCAGCAAATGTGTAGAAAATGTAGAAGAACTTATCCTGACTGAAACAAGAAATATAATCGATTTGAAAAACAAAAATCGGAGGATTTAGACAATATTGAAGGTGAAATAACAAAAAAGTCAAAAGAAGAATCTTAATACATGTTTTTAGAGAATACCGATTCCTCTATTACAAGTGGCGAAAACACAGGGTCTACTGGCAGCACCGCTGACCAAGAAACACTGCAACACTTGAATAAATATAGATACCAACTTAAAACAGCTTAAATGCTTATCCTACAATAAAAAATAATAATGAAATATAACACCTGTTTACCAAGTTCTGCCCCTGTGGAGCGACTGTTCTCTTTTGGGGATATGATTATGAGGCCTCATCGAAGAAAAATGAATGATAAAATGTTTGAAGAACTGGTTTTACTTAAGTCGCAATTAGAATCTTAAAAATATAATATTTGTCGCATTTCAACGCGATCTATTCGTAAATCATTCACGTAAATTCAATAAAATGTAGTTTTCTTAAAAAAGTATTTTCAAATACTTTGTATAGGGTATCTTGTACATCGCTGGCTGTAACAGAGGATCAAGTTAAGCCATTTCTGGTATCATCGGTCCATAACGCGATTAGTAAGGGTACGATAGTTGTCAAAGACAGCACTCACGTCACTACAGTAATGGGAGCGTGAGGCGAGGGGTGCGGTCGGTGGAAAAAGATGCTCCCTCTCTTCACGTCAAGCTCCGACTCTATTCAACTCGCACGCTTACTATATATAATAATTATAATATAAACAAATTAAATGAATAGCACGGCACAGTTTGATACATTTAACTAATCTTTGTACAGTTGTTTGAATATTTATTACATATATATATATATTATATATTTATTATATATTTAAGTATTGTTATTCTTAAAACACATAATAATTTAAATGCTAATTACTAAAATCTTAATTTTTAAAATTATAATGTCGAATATATCGTTCATTGTAAATACTCGGTGTTGAATTTTATCAATCTTCAATATCTTACTTACTCTTTGTTTTGTCCATCATACGTTGTATAATAAATATGAAGTTTTAATTTTTATTTTAATAAATTCGACGGTCCCTACTAACATTTATTACACAAAATTAAAATGTATAGTTGAATAACCACCCATCACAATAGCGTAGAAGTAATAATGCGCATAAAAATTTTCATTACGTGTTTATTAATCACAGATTGTTGTTGTTTTTAGACTTTTTTAAAATTTAGGTGCAATGTTGCTTAAGTAGGGACCGGCGTGTCTTGTACTTGTTCTTGATAAAAAATTATTATTATTTAGTAGTGAAAATATTCAATTTGATAATAAATTTTAGATCGGCAAGCATAATGAGTTCCAAATCGGCACCTGGTATTATAATGGCGACAGGAGTGATGGGCAAATCTCTAAAGGGGTTACCAGGAGTATACATTAGCCGAGACGCCGGTTTAACTTGGAAGAGAATTCTTAAAGACTTTTATTTCTTCAACTACGGCGACCACGGAGGTGTTCTAGTTGCAGTCAAATATTTTAAGTCCCGCGGAGAAACTAGAAGGATATTGTACTCTACTAATGAAGGAGTCGAATGGAATTCATATCAGTGAGTCATGCATACATTGGTATCAATTTATTGTGTAATTATTTGTTATTTATTGTTACATGATAATTTATGTTTGTAGGTTCAACGCCGATGACCTGCGTATTTATGGTTTAATGACCGAGCCCGGTGAGAATACAACAACGTTTACAATGTTTGGTTCTGCGAACGATCAGCATCAATGGATAATTATAACTATCGACCTCAAAAATACTTTTGCTCGTAACTGTACTCAAGATGACTACAAGTTTTGGTCTCCGTCACCACCAAACTCATCAGTCTCATGTGTGTTAGGGTCAAAAAATATATTTCAAAGACGTCTAGCTCATACGGATTGTTACAACGGCGTCGATTATCAAAGACCCGTCAAGAAAGAGGTATGTGAGTGTACGCGCAGAGATTACGAATGCGACTTTGGGTTTATGCTGCTAGGTGAGGAGTGTATACAGAATAAGTCCGTCAAATACGATCCATATGCCGTTCCGTCGGATTGTCGTCCGGGTCAGTACTACATGCAAACGAAAGGGTATTGGAAAATCGACGGAAATATGTGCACAGTATCTGGTTACTCGGGCTACGCGCCAGAAATGATACCATGTCCCATTGAGCAACCAACTGAGTTTATGCTCGTTGCAATGAGAGACAAAATAGCTCGAATAGATCTTACAAACAATGTTACAATATATCCTGTAGTGGGTCAAAAGAACATACTAGCAATCGAGTTCGATGTAAAAAACAATTGTATTTATTGGGCTGACATAGAACTAGACAGAATTAGCAGGCAATGTTTTAACAATGGTTCTCATCTAGAGATTATTGTTGATACGGATTTAGCCAGTATTGAAGGCATGGCTCTAGACTGGATTTCCAACGTTTTATTTTTTGTTGACGGTCTGAGGAAGAAAATTGAAGCCGTAAGGACAGATTTGATAAACGAAGGCAGGATGAGAGTGACAATTTTAGACAACAAAGTACTGTTGAAACCTCGCGGCATTGCGGTGCATCCGAAAGCGGGTTACTTGTTTTGGACGGACTGGGACGCCACCATACCATCAGTTTCTAGATCCAACCTTGATGGGACAGATGTAAAGAAACTGTTTGGAAAGCCGATAGTGCATTGGCCTAATGGAATAACAGTTGATCAGATGTCGGAGAGAATTTATTGGGTAGATGCGATGGAAGACTACATAGCCAGTTCTGATTTGAATGGACACTATCTCAGGAGAATACTTTGGAATCACGATAAGGTGATCCATCCATTTGCCGTAGCCGTTGTAAAGGATAAAATGTACTGGGACGACTGGAAAGCTAAGTCGATATTTATAGCTGACAAAAACACGGGGATGAACGTTGTTACTATCAACAATTCATTCTCGGATTTGATGGATTTGAAGGTGTTTGCCCACTCAGTACAACATGGAAGTAATGCGTGTTCGTTTAAAAATACTAGTTGTGATGCATTGTGTTTGGGAAAGCCCGGGAATAACAGCTTCAGTTGCCTTTGTCCTGATGGATTTAAGAATGTCAACGGATCTTGTGTTTGTCCGGACGGCGCGAAACCTTTAGTGAACATGACTTGCCCTAAAACCGCCGGAGCGACATGTGCCCCTGTAAGTTAATATTGTCATTTATAAATGATTAATAATTACTTAATTATAGTCATTAAGTAATTTAGATAATATAATTGTTGTAGCTTTGAGGACTTACTATCTATGTTATATTGCGTTGTACGCAGCTATGTGATGAGCTGGCATTATAAGGCATTTTAAAAATAATACTTTTATACTTGGATTGGTATTTTCGATGTCATTGATTTTCTTAATAACATATTCATAAAGTTAAGATAACAACATAACTTTTGCATCAGATGTCTGGATTTATACATTCCGTAAAGAGTAGTGTTTATTTCTCTTTAAAACCCAAGCAACCTTGTCCTTCTCGAAATATGATACTGCCATTTTCAAGTGCAGAGATTTCATGTGTTTCTTTTTTATTTTGTAATCTTCGGTGTTCAAATAAAATTGTGGCCACTTTTAAAACTTTCCAAGGAGTTTGTTGGACGTTTTAGAATATACCTGTAAATAATGGCCATCATTTTGAACAACCAATCGGTCAAGGCTTAATAGGTAGGTAGGTTAAGTAAGAAAAAGTAAAAAAGTATTTCGTTAAAATAAGCTCTTTCCTTTAATTTGCTATACTTATGTCATTACATCGCAGAATTTGAGCCTTATTAACGGCACTATCGAATGGTGTAATAATACAGCATGTGTTTTATTTTTCCAAAACCAACGGATTCGATTCCTGGTTACGAATATTGATTTTTCAAAATTCCTATTAATAATACTTTTCTTAAAAATCGGTCCCGAGACTTTTTAAAATATTTATAGCTATTCCTCATAATTTAGGATTTGGCCATCCACCACGTCCACTTGAAAAATTCACACTGTATATTCCATGTCAATATTTCCAATCCACTTCGTTGGTGTACAATAACCAAACTATACTGCGCAAATTCCTACCAATTCCACAAAATATAGGGTCATATTATAACGCAAGTTTAAGAATAAAAATAGAACCCGCTATATGCTTGATTAAGTACCCCCCAAAAACTAAAGATACTAGTCCGCTAAGTAATTGTTACATAATGTTGTTTCATTAAATGAAGCAATGAAAGCTCGTTGATTAAATTTTAACAATGCCCCGTAGTCGGTGCCGTGTTTTAAGATATGGCGCCATAGATCTTTAAATACATTGACGACCGTCGATCGATTAGGATCTCTCTGAGGTCGCCTTGTGTTGGGATTGTACTGTGCTTACCATTAGAGTCAGTACAGTCAATTTGTCTTGCTACTATAAAAAAAAGTAATCGGCCCTGAAGGCCCACAATACACATATTTTACTGTTACGCTGTAGCGGTTCCCAAAACCTTGTTTTGGAATTCCGGTCAGTATGTTCACTCCTTCCTACAACATGACTCCTTTAAATATAACGTGAAGAGGTATTTGAGCAAGCCGGTATGACAGGAATGACTGACGGATTGTAGATCCTTCGGTGGTCACCGATGTTATTAGAATGGCCTTAGAGTAAATACGCTCCTGCCTGTAACTTTAAATTACTTTTCGTTGTGCGTAGGATCTCTTCGCATGTAAATACAAGAACGCTTGCATACCGGCCGCATGGCGTTGCGACGGGAACAACGACTGCGGCGATCACTCCGACGAGATGGGATGCTTGTGCTCACCGCCGATGATCTCCTGTGACGTCTCCAGCTGTTACATGCCTCAGTGGAAATGCGATGGCGATATCGATTGTGCTGACATGAGTGACGAGAAAGGTTTATTATAACTGTACTCTAATAAATATTAAGTAAGCAATTGCGCAACCGACGGTGTCAACACATTTTAAAATTTGGTAGATTTAGTGAATTTAATATTTCCTTGCGGATGAAATGGTTTTTTGTTACATATTGTGTTGTTGTATTTAGATAATGTTGAACTTTCCGAGATTTTTTATACAACAAAGGTGTAAAATAAGCTTACGGCCCGCCAGATGTAAGCAGCTACAGTAGCCTATGAATGTTTGAAATAACATGTTTATATACTATAGGTTACTGACCTTCAACCCCTCTTCTCCGAGAAGCTCTGGAAACCCAACTCACCGCAGGAACACAACACAAGGTTGGCAGCGATCATCTGTGGAGTGGAGGTATTAGAGATAAGCAGAGAGAAATCTCCGAAGAAATTCTGAGCTTTGCTCGCTCATTGAGATATTAATAATAATATACTAACTTATGGATTTGGATAAAAAAGCTAACTGTGACTAAGTGGTCTAGTTGTTAATCTCAAAAGTTGTTAATTTCAGACAAATATTTGTATTCTAAATTGGGACATTTACTTCATAAAAAGTTTAAAAAATACCCAAATTTATAGTTACAAGTTGTAATATCTCTATTACATATGTTTCTATAAAAATTATGACGAATCATAATGAGATTTGTTTTCATTAACGTGATTAAATTCCGATTTTCTGCTTCATTATAACTATAGTGATGTCGACATTTATCAAAGCGTAATAAACAGACTGGCTTCGTGACGAAGTGGTGATAAGCTCTACTATTGAGCCCAGAGATCGCATGTTCGATCTCCGCCCATGATTGACTTTTGCGTGAATTGCGTAATTTTGCTTCATTAGCCTAGTTGTCGTAAGCGCGACTGCTTTGCTCGAGGTCTTGGGTTCGATTCCCAGGTTGAGCAAAGTGTTATTGGCTTTTTGTATGAAATTCTCAGTAGCAGCTCGGAGTTTGTCTTTGTGCCCGATTAATGGCAATAGGCTCGCCCCTATTACATGGGCCCTAAAAACATACTCGGCGAACTGTGGATGTACATTAGGCGTGATAGTATGTTATGTTATGTTATTGTCGGTTGTGCATAGGTGTGGTATATCAGCTGAATAGTTATTTTAATACAAGCTATATTTAGTTTTTAATCAAATGGGCGTGTGTGAGATTATGTCTACATTTATATTTTATTGCATAACAGAAAGATCGTATCAGATATTTGATGTGCGATTTCATACAGATTGCAAGAAAGTCAACTGCAGTGAAGGCCAGTTTCAATGCAGCAACGGGTATTGTATCGAGAAGCGATGGGTTTGCGACGGCGATAACGACTGTAAGGATGGCTCGGATGAACGTAATTGTACGGTGAGTTGGGTCATTCTTAAATATTAAATTAACTAGCACAATGGTCTTCAGAAGGAGAGGGGGGGAATGTCAGATGCCAAGCCTCAATTACTGTTACGGTCGATTAAATTGTTATGAGTCAGGTCTGATTACTGTTCGGTAAAAGCGACCAATATGACTAACATTGTAACTCATTTAGGCATGGTTTTCAGAAAAGTAAATTGGATGATACTTATTTTTATAGATCTTTCGACCTAATACTTGTAAATATTAACTAATTACCGATAATATAACTGACCTTTCGACCTAATACTGGTAAATATTAACTAATTAATTAATTACCGATAATGTAACTATAGTAAACATCTATATTTACAAAGATAACTTTAGTCAAATAAAAATCGATTAATTAGTTGTAGACATAAGGCTATTTAGTTCAAATGAGTTTCTTTTTGTATGTTTTTTTAACGTATAGTTGTATTTTATTGTAATTAAATTATGATGTTATTTATTTTGGATTGTGTGATTAATAACATATTCATCATGTTCTTATAACGGTTTACTCGATTAAATATAGTGAAAGTCGTTCAGCAAAATCTTATAATCTCAAATACGTCCTCACAAATTCTCGTCATCACACAAAGTCCCCGTCGCATGGTGGTTCGTCTCCATACAAGAGGTCGGTAATAGTGCACTCAAAATATATTAAAGTCGTAATTTTACAAAACATTTATCGTCATTGGATTCCTCCTTTAAAAAGCAACAAATAACAATCAATCATCTTTTTACACTGGACTTATAGTTTAGGAGTAAATTGAAGAAAACTGTTTTTAATGTATGGAAAGCAACATAAAAATATGAATATATCGTGATATTCGTCGATTTTCGTTGTGAATATTTTACACTAGTATTTTGTCATTATATACTACAAATCTCTCGAAGAAACATGGTGCGCCATTATTGTACTTTTTGAGATATACTACATTAAAATTAGTAATTTTTTTTTATTTAAAAAATCGTAGAACCTTTACATGACGAAACTTTAATAGCTATTCGATTCCTCCCGAATTTCGCTCTGTAATAGCAGCTCCAGACTCACGCCTGTTCACGGAGTTCACGCCTGTCGCGCCTCAGTTTCCGATCCAAATCGGTTTTTTGTGTCCGCGTCAAAGGGTTAGTGGCCACGCCACGCCAACAGCGCGAACGCTTATCCACATTCGCGGCGTCGTAGTTAGTTTTTTTATAAATTAAATATGCTAAACTAACGCCGTATTGTTAAAATTTTATGAAATGTTTAAATTATTCAACATTTATGATAAAATTGCCATATTTGACGGTATTTTAGCTATATCATGTTAAAATATACATGTCTAAATCATAAATAACTCGTTCTGTTGCGATGTGTACTCGTTATCCACCATCTGCTTATTCTTTGTTTATTTTGTATCTTTATTAGGCAAATTATATTATAAAATGCCTGTGCAAATTCAAAGACGCAGCAGCTGAAGTTACGTCCATTCAGTACGAGTGCGTGAACCCGACTGTGAACATTGCGAGTGTGGAGAGTAGTTCGCGTGCGCTGAGTTCACGGCGTGAGTTTTGAGCGGTCATAAAATTCACACTATAGTATCTTGGCATTATATGTCACTTTCTTAAATATACATGGTGAGTGATTAGTGTACTTTTTGAGATACGATGAATAAAAGTTTTTTTTCAATAAAAAATTTTTAGTCTTGACTATTGTTTAGGAGTAAATTTCATAAAACTGTTTTTTCTACATGGGAAAGTCCTTTTTATGCATAAACACCTGTGTTCCGGGGAATTTTATTCTGCAAATTTCACACTATTATCTTGCCATTATTTGCCACACATCTGCCATAGACACATGGTGTGCTATTAATGTACTTAAAACGAAGGTCTACGAAAATAACGAGATATTCAATTTTTTTTGTGTTACTTCCTATGCATTAAAAACATTTACTCCTAAACTATAGATCCAGTGTAAAAAGACGATTGATTGATATTTGTTGCTTTCCAATAGAGGAATCGAATGGCGGTAAAAGTTTTATAAAATTACAACTTTCAGATTTTTATTGCCCTTTTCCGACCTCTTTTATGGAGACGAACCACCGTGCGTCATCCCTCTTCATATTTCCTTGTGTGCTATAATATCGATTAACTATAATCGATTAATCAATTATCGTCATTAGGACATTAGGATTATTTTATTTCACAAATCGATTTGTTGATGTCCATAAATATATGGCGTATATTTGTTATTACAAGAAATATTTTCGCGACTGATCTTTTTTTAGCTCGTCAAGTTACTAAATAAAGTACGCCAGACACAAAATAACTTTTCGATAACGGTCGTCGACGGCCTGATATATTTTCAGTACTAAAAAACAATTGAAAGTCAATCTATTAATCGATTTTTTTTAAACCATCGATTATTGATTGTCCAAAATATCGATATTTTACCAACACTAATATTTCTTATAAGAAGGGAGGGGCCCTTTATATCATCTCTTGGCTCGTTCTTAACGTCATCTCTGTCACAGAATGTATTCGGAATTATTGCTTGCACTCTTGGTTAAATAGTTAAAAGATGGTTAAATAGTGGTGGGATTTAAACGACTGGTTTTGAAAGGCTAAATGGCGTTTGGGAGAAGGCTACATAAAAATATAATAAATATGTTGTTATATGTGACCAGGATGTCCAAATTACCCATTATTGATATAAGTTTAATTGTTACCTTTTCCATTCGAGGTACTTAGTTTTATTGAGTAGGTATATTCGAATGTCGGAGTTTTTTTTTTCGTTTCTATCAAAGTTGATTCATACTTCCCTTACTTCCTTCGGATTTACCATTTTACGAAATAAAAATATATTTTTTACGTTTAATATTTTATTATATGATCATATCATCATCATCATTTATCATGATGATTATCAGATCGGGTTCAAATGTTTATTTTATCATCATAACAATTATTAGCTGTTGCTACCTACGTTTTGTTAATGCGCCAATCTTTAAAATAATCAAAAGCACCTGTTTCGTCATCATAAGAATAAAACACGCTGTATAAAAAAACATCGATTTTCACAAACTCTTCTGCTTAGGAGTGTCGAGACGCTTTTCGGTTGTCATGCATGTCAAATATTATGTTAATGTCAAATTTCAAACAAGAGATCCCTTTGGACGTAAAGTAGTTTCTCGCCTAAAAATATAAATAAAATATGTCAAAAGGTAATTTCTCGTTTACCACATTCGCCCCCTCTACAGTTTCATATCTTAGGTTATATGACACGCCGTCATGCATTTTACTAGTGAGCCCAGGTTGAATATGGCAAAAGTGAATCCACTACGTAACCCACCTGACCCGCGAAAGTGACAAGGGCGAGCTAACTTCGTGGGTGCCTGACACTGAAAAGGTCAATATCCTTTTACTATGCCCGGTCGGCCTCCTAATTAGAATTTCAGAGCAAAACAATAGCAGAAATTATTAAATATCCGCCATACGATTGCAAACATCAGATTATATTTGGTACATAATACGAACTTTCCTATTTTTAGCAAATATTTAGTGACTGCTTCTATCACTTTCCTCTTGCGAAACACGTTATTATGGGCCGACTTAATTCGTGCCCTCAGTTCCTGTATACCTTGGAAACTCAATATCTAATACTGGTCTATATAGGAGATATTAATGTTCTTACGTTGTAATATATCTGGACAAGGCGTTAACAGGTTGATAAATCGACTTGCAACACGTTTCAAAATTATTCTAAATTGGCATATGGGCTGGCTAATTTATAAATGGTGAATAAATGAATAAATCGATAGGCAACCTTATTTATGGTACATTGTATTTCAGTTTTTTTAAACAAGACTTACCAATGAAATGTAAATTTCAAATTTTCTCCCCGAAAAGTATGTATTTTGGACTTGTTAACGTATTTACGCTTTGTAAATGATATTTTTTTCCGCTGTGAGCCTAGATCTAGATATCGTATCTATCAAAAGTATGTCGGACCCCAAAACGCCACTGAACGCTATAGCTTTATTTCTTTTAGGTTCAAGTGAAACGTCCTGACGTCACGAACTGTACGGGTAACGGTTTCTCATGTGGAAACGATACTGATCTATGTATACCGAACTCGTGGGTTTGTGACGGCGAACTAGACTGTCGGAGCGGCTCGGATGAGTCTCAGGAGCGGTGTAACAGTTCAACGTGCGCACCGTTTATGTTTAGGTGTCCTAATGGAAAATGCATTTTTAAGACTTGGGTGAGTTTTATTTTTTATATGATACAGCTGTTTCACCCGTGTTATCGGACAAACACCGCTCCGCCAACGCACTCTTGTAGCTTATTATAATTGCTCTTACTTCCCGTACTTGCCTACAGCTTTCCAGATTGCTTGTATCTCATGGTCACTGCTCCGCTTCTTAGAGCATTAGCATGTGAGTCATATGGCTCATTCGTGCCCCCCTACTGTTACAGTATTATAGTCATAGACCCGAGCTGAGCGCAAAATTATTTTAATTTTCCATTATTTCCTAAAATATTTGTCTAAATAACATCCTAAGGGAAAAGTTTAACTTCATAAAATTATCTTTATGATGAAGTAAGTGTTGTTCGTAAGGATTAATATGCCATACTTAAAAATAGTGCTGATAAATCACTTTTTAATTTTCAAAAAAATATTTGTCACAAAATACCTTATTGTGGGGTGGGTATGTATTAGAGATGGGCATTTTGTACTGCGGCCTTTTTTTAGATATACTTATTAAGGAACAATATTTTTGTAGAACATTGTTGTTACGTGTCATTAACCATTACGCCGGGTAATGCAGTTCGGGAGCACATTGAAATAAATTTGCGCAGTTTTCACTTCCGACTTCCTTAACAAAAATCAATATTTAAGGTTAGCTGAAAGGTGTAGACTTATTTTAGATAACCTATAATATTCCTTGTTAATTTTGCTATAATATTAAACAAAAAGTATTTTTCCAATTCGACTGATACCTAGTTCCAGAAATTAACGTGTTTAAACAAACAAACAAACAAAAAACTTATGTTTTATTATATTATATAGTATAGATAAAACAGCATACCTGGCGGCATAAATCTGATGATAAACAAGATAATGTTGACAAAACTGACAAAAACCATATGTATCTATCTATTTGCTGTCATGTATGTACATTTAGGTCTTGTATGTACAGTTAGGTCTTGTATGCATGAACACTGAACAGGGTATGGCAAATCATTAAATTTCTTTGTCATAGTAGGAATGAGGCGCTTTTATCGAAATAATTTAAAGGAGCGGGTAATACAAGAACTTATATTGTTTAGTGTTAAAAACAAAAATGATTCCACAAGGAAGAACACACTCTTATATTATAAAGTAAATTTTATATCACAAAAGCACACAAATTAGAACCGTTTGCCATTAAAGTCTAGGAAACAGATGTCATCCATTTTTAAAAATCTTTGAAATGTTATTTTTGTCAGGTTTGCGACGGTGAAAATGACTGTAGTGATCAAGAATCATCGGACGAACAAAATTGTACAAATATCGGACATTCTAAACTGCTTCCCGAGCCTAATACAGAAAGACCAATATTCCCGAATAGCACATGTCTAAATTGGATGTTGAAATGTAATAATGGGAACTGCGTGCCTGATTGGTGGAGGTGTGACGGTATTGACGACTGCGGTGATCATTCGGACGAGATCGGCTGTGGACTGATCCTGCCCGAGACTAAACCGCTTTATCCTAATCATCCAATGGTCCGGTTGAAGTGTGGAAGGAAACAATTTACTTGTTCACCCGGTTAGTAAATTTTACATGTTCTTGTTGGTTGAATTATTGCAAGTAGAAATACCTACTTGGGTTTGAAAATCTCTTATACTAAGTTATGGGTTTTTTGTAAAGATATATCCTGGTGAATATTCGGCTCGTAGGCCAATTAAAAATGTCGAATTAATTATATGGGGTAGTTCACCATATTAAAATTGCGGGTTTAATAAAAGAGCGATGTGGACAGTATTTTTTGTTAATGTTATCTGCAATGAATGCAAATGAGATGGAAGTGCTCAATCACAATGAAGAAAGTGGCGGAATCAGTTGAGCCTTAGAAAAGAAACCATACAACACACTTTTGGTTGTTGGGTCACACAAACGGCAGATGAGTATGGCTATTTTTCAAACGGTTCGTTCAGCACGTTCGCAGCATACACACGTGTACAAGCAGCGCGACAACAGACTTGGTAACACGGAAACGCGGCGTCTGTTTTTTAGCGTTTTGTATACGAGGACTGTTTTACAGGGCTACTTTGAAGTGACTGTTAGCGGTGGCGGTTTAGCGGTGTATACACGTAGGTCTGATAAGGAGGCGGATAGATAATAGACAAAGTGCCATATCCAACTATTTATGTCTTAATCTTGCTTCCTAACCCTTAAGTGCATTGTCATGTATTAGGTCCTTACATATGAAATTGGCGTTTTGTACGGGAGGAATATAAAGTAATTATTTTTTTTGTAATATTTATTTAATTAATCACAATATGCACCGTAGTTATCTATGCACTTTTTCCATGTCATAGGTAGTTCATTGATCCCTTTACTAAAAGAACCATGGAGGCGAGAAACAATAAGCTCTTTAAAGGCAGTTTGGACTGCGGCATCGGAGTTGAATTTTTTTCCTTGTAAGAAGTTGTCCAAATTCCGGAAAAAATGGTAATCTGTTGGAGCAATGTCCGGTGGAGTACGGTGGATGTCGCAGAAATTCCAATTGTAGCTTATTAAACTTAGTGGTTGTTTGCTGTGCAGTGTGTGGTCTCGCGTTGTCGTGAAGCAGCAGTGGCCTAGAGCGATTGACCAATCATGGTTGTTTAGCAGCTAGTTCTTCCTTCATGGTTTACAGTTGCTGGCAATAGATATCTGCCGTAATAGTTTGGCCAGATTTTAGAAAGCTGTAGTGAACGACACCGGCGCTAGTCCACCAAACACTCACAAGTAACTTTTTCTGAGTCAATTTTCATTTAGAGCAGGATTTGGCTGGGTCTCCAGGGTTCAACCATTGTGACGAGCGCTTCCGATTATCATACAGTATCCACTTTTCATCACAAGTAATGATTCGATTTAAAATCCCTTTATTATTGTGTCGGTTGAACAAAGTAACACAGCAGTCGACGCGTGTTTGCAAGTTCGATTCACTCAATTCATGAGGTACCCATCGTTCAAGGTTTTTTACTTTCCCGATTTGCTTCAAGTGGATTAATACAGTTTTATCACTTACCCCGAAGCCTGCAGCTATCTCTGAAGTGCTTTGTGATAAATCCGCTTCCACAATAGCCTTTAACTCTTCATTTTCCACTTTGGTCTCCGGCCGTCCACGGGTTTGCTTCTGAAGGTCGAAATTTCCAGAACGAAAACTTTGAAACCAAAAACGTACCGTGCTTACTTTTGCGACACCAGCGCCGTACACATCAATAATCCTTCGATCTGTTTCTGCAGCATTGATGCCACGGTAGAACTCTTACTCGTAAATATACCGATATTTAATATTTTCGCGACGCCAAAGAAAAAAATAATGAGGAAAAAACAAATGAATGACTGTTTTCAAAACTCAAATGTACCAGCTAAATGAATTTATAAATTTGAATTTGGAATTCATAACCAAAGAGGAGATATTACAGATCATAGTGGTCAGTACGACAAAACGCTAATTTCATATGTAAGGACCTAATATATAATATGAGTTGTACTGATATATAAAATATGAATTAAAATTATATAATTAAATAACTACTATTGCTACTACTATATGTTTATACTATATACTACTAAATAGCGATAATTGACTAGAATTAACAAGGTGTGTTAAAATGTCGTGTTATTATTGTGTTTTTTGTGTATTTTATACGAAAAAATGTTAAATAGAACAGTGCCGTTTATGAATAGCAAAGTAATCATAGCAATATAAATAATTAGTATTACTAAATTACTAAACAGTTTTAGAATTAAATTATTTTAGACATGCACATAACAGGCCCCTTGGGAGCCGATGTGAAAAACGACGAAACGTTAATTTCATATGTAAGGACTTAAATATTTCTACATCAATAAGTTTTTGGAACGAAGTTTCTTAGCGTGACTTGCGGTAGGAGTTGACTTGTAGATATCCCAGCGTAAGGAAAAAGCCTCCATGCGACTCTCACTCTGTCTTACTTTGTGTTTCTCTCTTTTTATTATATACGAGTGTGTGTGTGCGTGTGTGTATCGAGATTCGAGTAGACGAATATCGCGCGCGGCCGTTTGTATAATCCTTCCTTAGATGGTCGTCAAATTGCATAACATAGCTGACATGTACGTAGACGCGCACCCCTCTCTTAATACCTTTTAATTGTTCAGTAATAAATTAGCTAGTCACCAGACCGATTGTCTCACTTATCTCTATACACATTGCTTACACTTCGAGTAGGTACCTCAGGGTGGTCTCGCGAATTAGTCGCGCGTTCAGTAATTCAATAGTATATCAGTAATGATAATGTTTATTCTTAATTTTAAATGCATGATTTCATATTTTTATTAAAAATTGAAAATAATAATAAAAAGTGTAGTAAAATCAATTTTTTAAATTATATGATATATTAAAGCGGAAGTTTTGTTTGTTTGTTTAAACACGCTAATATCTGGAACTACCAGTCGGATTTGAAAAATTCTTTCGAAAAATTCACTAGGAATAGTATAGACTGTCTAGCATTAGGCTACACCTCTCAGCTAGCCTTAAATATTAATTTTTGTTACGTAACTGGGAAGTGAAAGCGCGGCACCCGAACTGATTTGTCCGCGTGCGCTGGCGTAATGGTTAATGACACTTAAATACAATGTTCCACAAAAATATTAGTCCGTAGTAATCCGCGATACCATATGCCTATCTCTTATATATAAGCCACAATAAGGTATTGTATTGACAATAGGTTAAAAATGAAAAAGTGGTATATGAGAATTATTTTTGGCATGGCATATTAATCCTTACGATTAAAAGTTACTTCATCATACAGGCAATTTTATGAAGTTAAATTTGCCCTTTATAGCATGTTATTTGGACATATAGTTTAGGAGATACTGGAAACTGAAAAAAAAATTAAAGTACTTTAACTGTAGTAGTAGTGGAGTGACTAACCCAACGAGAATCGAGCAGAAACTTATTTTTGTATTTTATAGCTTATTTATTGAAGATTGGTATAGGCTATATTACTTCAAGATAGGACTCTCAAAACAGAGCAGGAACCATGAATGTCGAACAATCTAGAAAGCTGTAGGCAAAAGTACGTGAATTGAGAACAATTATGATAGGCTTACACGGGTGCATTGGCGGCATGGTATTTGTCGGATAAAATTAACACGAGTGAACACGGAACGGCTAGTTAATTATAAATAACCTGTTGGTGTAGTAATGCATCTACAAGGTATTTAATACGCCCGTGGATGGCATATATGCCAATTTTTACGTACATTTGTGTGACCTTGAGAGTCAAAGGGTTAGGTATCAAAGGTCAGTCTGATGGCAGCGATTGTAATTGAATATTCATCTCCCTCAGTAACTTAAGTATAATACACATCACTAGGGTATTTAGTTATGTAAGTGAAGCCGTAAAGTGTTCTGCATGTAAAATCTTTTCATCATTGATTTACATCTGCATCTTCGCACCCATATTTATTTATTTATTGTCACATCAACGACACATGCACATAATATTGAATTAACAAATACACCACAAGTTAAAGACTATGAAGTATCTTTACAGATATGCACATCTTATTATACTATGCCGCAGCACAACACTAACAAAAACAAATTATACATATAAAGTTCGCAATAAATCAAATCAAATAACGAATCATTCATACAATTCTGCCTGAAAATTCCATAACGAGCAATATCAACATTATTTTTATTAAAATTGCTATATAATTCTTTAAGACGATTCAAAGGTAAAAAGATGCTAGTTCTGAAATGTGTTTTAGAAATGGTTTTTTGAATGGGAAATTTTGGTATCTTCCTATGTACAATTAAATTTTATTCTTGTAATTTATTTATTTATATAGGCACGCATTACAGATTATAAACAAAATAAGTATAAATCTTAAATTTTTACGTGTTTTAACTAGCTTTTAATCCAATTTATTAGTGCACATCAGTTTTAATTATATCTCAAAAGGAAAAAAAAAGAAAAAAAATTGTCACTTGCATGCAGACCTACATTATGTAAAATATATTAAAATAAAGTAAAGTATCTTTTAATTACATATCGGAATCGACTTAGATTCATGTTAAATATATCAATAGGATGCATATTAAGAATGTTATAATGTATATAATTCTTTAAGACGATTCAAAGGTAAAAAGATGCTAGTTCTGAAATGTGTTTTAGAAATGGTTTTTTGAATGGGAAATTTTGGTATCTTCCTATGTACAATTAAATTTTATTCTTGTAATTTATTTATTTATATAGGCACGCATTACAGATTATAAACAAAATAAGTATAAATCTTAAATTTTTACGTGTTTTAACTAGCTTTTAATCCAATTTATTAGTGCACATCAGTTTTAATTATATCTCAAAAGGAAAAAAAAAGAAAAAAAATTGTCACTTGCATGCAGACCTACATTATGTAAAATATATTAAAATAAAGTAAAGTATCTTTTAATTACATATCGGAATCGACTTAGATTCATGTTAAATATATCAATAGGATGCATATTAAGAATGTTATAATGTATATAATTCTTTAAGACGATTCAAAGGTAAAAAGATGCTAGTTCTGAAATGTGTTTTAGAAATGGTTTTTTGAATGGGAAATTTTGGTATCTTCCTATGTACAATTAAATTTTATTCTTGTAATTTATTTATTTATATAGGCACGCATTACAGATTATAAACAAAATAAGTATAAATCTTAAATTTTTACGTGTTTTAACTAGCTTTTAATCCAATTTATTAGTGCACATCAGTTTTAATTATATCTCAAAAGGAAAAAAAAAGAAAAAAAATTGTCACTTGCATGCAGACCTACATTATGTAAAATATATTAAAATAAAGTAAAGTATCTTTTAATTACATATCGGAATCGACTTACATTCAAGTTAAATATATAGAGAGAGAGAGAGAGAGAGAGAGAGAGAGAGAGAGAGAGAGAGAGAGAGAGAGAGAGAGAGAGAGAGATTACATTTTATGCGCTCTAAGCTACTTATTTTATGCTTATTATTATGCTTGTTATTATTTTATGCGTACTTTAAAATGTTCCTAACCAGGCTCCTATAAAGATATAATACTGATTTTTATGTCACGGAACTCATTACACATGCGCTTAACAAACCCACACATTTTGCAGGCCTTAGATATAGTAATACTGTCTATCTCAATCCTTAAATCTTTGTTTTAGCTTGTAAAGCTTCAGTACCTATCTCAAATAAACACTAGAAGGAATTACATTATATAACCGACTTCATAAAAAAAGACGTGAGGTTACTCAATTCAAATGTTTTTTTTTTTTTGTACCGATTCTTTCTTATTGGATAGGGGATATCGTAAGGGTGGTCCCGTCCCATTTCAATTTCATTGGCATTAGACCCTTCAACTTCGATCGAAGATACACCAAGGAACTCTTAAAAATCATTCAAGTAAAATAACTTTAAACATTGTTTTCCTCAGGCAAGTGCGTACCTTTGGCGTGGGTTTGCGACGGTTCCGAAGACTGTCCTAATGGAGTGGACGAGCAAGACTGCGTGCCGAAGACCCGACCTGTGGCTATATTGTGTGCTCCAGACGAGACCCCCTGCGCTGATAGGAACTCTTGCGTCAAAGACTATCAGCTCTGCGACGGTATACCTCACTGCGCCGACCACAGTGACGA
Organism: Saturnia japonica; assembly: GCA_033032175.1. NCBI lineage: Eukaryota > Metazoa > Arthropoda > Insecta > Lepidoptera > Saturniidae > Saturnia > Saturnia japonica. The sequence continues at coordinate 7,009,718 of CM065317.1, forward strand.
GATCCATTGTCCAGCTTCACCGGTAATGTCTGTGTAAATTTCTCCGAGCTAGGGTATTTCTTCGTAGGGAATTCCAGTATTACGTAAACAAACTTAGTCGTAGAGGGTTCTATTTTTTCTTGATAAATAATTGAAAAATATATTTACCAATATTTATTAACCGACTCCAAAAAAGCAGGAGTGCTCTCAATTCGATTGTATAATTTTTTTATAGATGTTAAGCCCTAACTTCCTTATGAACCGATACCTTACCTTAGATTATGAACCGATTTACATGATTCTTTTTTTGTTGGAAAGGGGGTATCTCAAGGGGGGTCCCATTTTGATTTCATTGGCATCGGACGTTGAACGTCCAAGATATACCACAAAATTACTCAAAATCATTGAGGTTTGTTTTCTTTTTTGCCAAACTTTTGAACACAAACATGTCGAACTATGAAAAAATATTCAATGTCAAATTTCTTTTATTTTAAATGATACTTATAACGTTTTTGATTTCGAACAAAAATGTATTTATTCGTAATTAAGCGTTCCTAATTTAGTTTAATACATAATTGAATTACCGATTGTATTTACTTCAAATGAATTGATAATAGTTAACTATTGATTTAAGTTATGCTACATTTTAAAAATAAACATTCGATATGCAATCTTTCTAATGATGAACAAAGTACAATAATGTCGTTAATTAAATAAAGACTTGGATACCAAGTCCTTTTACGGTAAACGATGGTTAATTATTTGATAATAGTTAAAAAAATATTAGTACATAATTTTTAAATAATTTTATTTCTATATTTAAAAATTTTATTTCGATTTTTAATAAAAATTAAAAAAATCCTTAGGATAAAATTTTTTTTTTTTTATCTTTGTTTAAAATCACTGAAATAATAAAACTTTAACGTTTCTTAGCGCGTCATAAAATCAGTTTGAGTGATATTTCTCATGAAAAGGAATTTAAACTTTATTACAATAGCGGATCCATAGGTCTTTGTTTTTTTAATGATTGCTGTTGCTTGGAGAAAGTAGATGAACAAGAAATTTTTCAATGTTCACTATGTTTGTAGGGTCAAAGGCCGGTGGACTGTCCATTTGGCTACATACAGTGCGACGAAGGTCGGTGCGTCTCACAGACTGTAGTGTGCAACGGACGGCAGGATTGCTACGACGGATCCGACGAACTCAACTGTTCAAGCACCACCCGTAACCTAATGTACCAGGTAATATACTCGGCTCTGCCCATAGTGGCAAAGCTGTTATAATAAAATCACAATAATGAAAAAAGACAGTTCAATTTTATGATAATAAATATATATACTTTAATCAAAATCTGCCTTCATATTTATTTGGTCTACCTAATGTTTACATTCTTCATAGTTTCTGAGTATCGGTGTTGACCAGTCGTCGATAAACTCAACAAGTTTCCTGATATCATGTTGGATGGCGCAGCAGAAGATGGTTGTTTACAGCTTTTTACCCTCGATTTCCAAAGTCAGCGACGGAAACTGGACTAACATGACTTGGATTAATGACAGTACATATAGGTTAGTCCCAATTTTTGAAACTTGTATATAAACAGTAGTATTTAAATTATTTATTTTGCAAACGTTTTACCTAAAAGGTTTAAACAAACAACAAAAATGAATATGTATCAATAAGTACTTTTATTTTCAGATTTACTAACTTGGAACCTTATACCAATTACAACGTAACATTTTATATCCGAGACAGCAAGTCGAACAAAACCTACGCTTCAAACAAATACGTCAATACTAGTACAGGAGAGGGAGGTAAATACATACGATGTCTGTATTATATTCAATTACAAGGTCTCTAATATTTCAACTTAGCTCTGTCATAAACCACGTTTTTGACATCTTAAAAATTGTGACTGACCAAAACAGAATTTTCAGCCGAAACCAAAACCGAAACCCAAGTCTCGGTCTCAGTTTCGGCTGGAACCGAAACTTATTTTATGCATGTTAAAATTATGTTAAATTAAGTGTGTTTGTACTATTTTGTACTATACAGACAGTTAACTCATTTGTATGTAAGATAAATAATCCCTTAGTACTCAACTGCGAAAAAGGAGGATTAGGTTTTTTGCGAATGTATGTATGTCTATTTCTTTGGCACGCTCTGTAGGCTAAACGGTTTGATGGACTTTAGCGTACGCGGTGTCGTTAGATTCGTCTTAATTGTGGAAGTGACATAGGCAATGTAATATTTAAGTAGGACCACTGGATATAAATTATATATCATTTTTAACTCCAAGTATTTTTTTACAGCGGCATTTTGTTTCCTTTTTAAAAATTTAGCTTGTTTATGTTATGATATGGCATGACAAGTTGTTAAACATTAGCTATGGGAGGAGAGGTGGTCCGTGCCAAGTCCAGAATTGTCAAGATGTTGGGTTCAGGCATAAGGTTTACATGGATTAGGTTTCTGTTAATGCGCCTTATTTTGCGTAAGGATGTTGGTCTACCAATCCAAAATTGGCCGTTGGCCATCGCTTTTCAGGGTTTAGGCTTTTCTCGCAAATAACCCTACATACGTCAATGTCGTGAAATCGATAATATCGGTGAGTATAATTTATTTCAGTGCCGTCGCCTCCGCGTGAGCTTACCATTAGGCAACTAATCGGTAGCCGCGTTCAAGTGTTATGGAATCAACCGGAGAACCCTAGCGGAGACATACAGTACTATGAACTGTACTACAGCCCACCTACACCCCCTATCATGAAGATTGTACCCGCAAACAACACTAACGAACAGTCGGTTATCTTTAAAGGATTCTTCATGCCGAATACTAATTATTCGTTCTGGGTAAGTTGTCACAAAACCACTAGGTACCTTAAATACATCATGTTGTTCATGATAGCTGTAATTAACTTTTTACCTATTATTTAGACTGCAGCAGAAAAAAAAGATAAACAAATATCTTTGTCAAAAGACAATTTCCATAAAATACTATATTTGGTCTTAGGTTCACTATATTTTTATAGCTTATTCTGGGAAATACTATAATTGATCGAAATCAGTATTAGCAACCCAAGTTCTATAGTACGACAATATGTGGCGACAGACGTTGCCGAGGACGAGGTACCACGTCATTATGTCACTATACTATATAGTATTTTGTCTCGATAGTATACTTGAAATAATTACTTACAGCAGCTCGGTAGATAAACACGTACTCTCCCCTCTACGTATTCGACAATGCTATAATTAAATTGTCATTATTTTTTTTTAAGTGGTTGTGAGTTAGTAAGAAGGGAACAAACGTAAATTTATTAAAAAAAATTTTTTTTTGCTTAGTTTTGTAAATAAAAAGACTTGGTTGACACCATATTCGTTTTATTCTCTTTCCCTCTTACACTAATTACAATATATATAAACTATCTCACTTACACACTTCCTGTCATTCTCTTCATTCGTTTACTCTTTCATACTTGCAAAACTTAAATAAACTATCCTTTTCTTAAATAAATACGTTCCATTTCTTTGTACCTTACATGCCCTTTGAAATTGCAATTTTTTTTATTACCGAATAATAAAAATTTAATTTCACACTACATAACCTTACAGTTTAATAAATCGAAAACAATTTTAAATTCTATTAAGTAAGTAATTATAGTATTTCGTAAATTAGATTTAAATTATGTAATTGCGGCGCATTCGCGACTATTGTGTACCAAAGTTTACCGACATTTCAATGTATGTCATTTCGTTCGTTTTTATGAAGACTCGATACTTTTTATTTTAATGTACTGTGACTGCACACGCTTTCTTTCTCCGCGACACGACTCTCCTCCGTTTTCGTCAGTAGTACCCCCCGCCAACGTCCGTCTTCACATTGGACGGTCGCGTACGAACTTGTCATACTATAACCGTTAAACTGTAGATTCAATCCCATTTCAAGGTTTAGTGTGATGCATCATCCTTGGTCGATGGTCAAACATCTAGAATTATAACATAATTGGAATAGAATTGTAATTAATCTATGGTGTACCGGGGATCAAATAACTTTTTAAGTTTTGAGACAGCCAAGCCAACCTCACATGCACTTGGTGCACCCTGTTGAGTAACAAACAAGGAAATAACGATAGCGAAGTGGTAGGGCTGTACAGCCTTGACTAAGTCGCAACCACCATGAAATCGGGAAAAGCACGTGAATGTGATTCGCTTATGCGCGACGAGTTTCAGGTTTAGCCGGTGCATATTCAGTTTCAATGATTTTTATTTCTTTATAAGTTTATAGGTTTGGCGTTTGGCAATAATCTCGCCTCATGTTATTTGGCGATGTAAAACGCTGCTTATTGAGGCGACTGGTTCTTAAGTGCAGCTGCCTAAACACACCTATAAGGTGCTAGGCGAGAGATTACGGGTTTCGGGACTCGGGGGTGGTAGAGCCAGGCGGGTATTGAAAATGACCTACCACCATGCTATGTTTCATCACAATGTTTTCCTTAAACGAAAGATCAGACTCATTGTAGGATTCGAACAATCAACGTCGATCGATGCGGCTTCTTACCACGATACCATTGGGCCATCATAACAGCGGCTACTGGAGGTGGATTGTTGATTTCTCGGTGTTCACCTCTCTTTTACCATCACTTTACCGTGTTACTATAAAAATACAATGTTCTTTAGTCGCTCCCTTCATTCCGCAGGTGAAGGCAGTAAACAATGTGTACACATCGAACTCGTCCGAGGTTATGTATCTGACGTTCGACGAGGGCGGTGACGTTGACGACCTCACTAACGTGAGCATATCGCGAACGAACTCATCAGCTGTCTATTTGGAGTGGAACAGAATACGCGGAGTCGAGGGGTACTCGCTCAAGCTGAGGTTGCCTGTGGAGTACGCGCAACGAGGCGTTGTTACAACTAAAAATAACAACATTACACGTCAGTGTTATCTTTATTAGAAAGAAAGAAAATATGTTTATTACAGGAAACATAGGTGCACACAATTATATCTATTTCTTTGACACTCTCTGTAACCTAAGCTGCTTGATGGGTTTTAGCACACAAGGTGTCGTTAGATTCGTCTTAATTGTGGGACATAGCCTATATAATATTTAAGAAAGACGTCTGGGAATCAAATAAAAAAACAAAATGGAAAAATATTTTTTTGTAAAGTGTTTTGTTGCAGTCGGGTTTTTGTTTCTTTTTTAATATATTTTTTTAATATACAGGATAATGGTCCGTAATCCACAGTACACTACACTGTAAATGGCACGTAACTCAGCATAATATGCTGGCTGCCATCACACCATATATTAGGTGTTCGTACATAGTGATTTGTATTATTTACAGTCTAGTTTTTTATTTATTGATTTATCTATTTAACGTCTAATATATCTTGAGTCTATAGGATTAATATCGATGTTCACAGAATAGGATTTTTTTTAAATTACAGTTACTAATTTACCGCCCGGCGTTCGACTGTACATCGATATACAAGCGTTCAAAAACTCCGTATATGGCGAACCGTTCACGATCCCGTTTACGACTCAAGGTGAACCAGACGAGACTCTCAACCTGACCGCTATACTCCTGAAGGAGAAACAAACTTCGGTCCAGTTGTCTTGGCCGCCACCGAACGGTGAACGATACAAGAACAAGGAGCTACAGTATGAAGTACATTACACGAATATGATTCGTAGGACGAATCCTGGTGAAATGTCGAACGGTTAGTTTACGATAATTTCATTTTTTATTATACATCGTTATCGGTATATTTTTTTCACATAACCTAAAATATAGCTCTTTATAGAACTAGTTCAGTGATTGTTGATTTTAAGAAACTTACTATTAATCATATTTCTTGTTTATGCTAAACTTATGCATGGGCCAATCCTATAATGCACAACGATACATATTGTTTATGACCAAAGTAAAAACGTCATTACTATTATCTATGGTGAAATTGTATTTATTACGTGACAGATTGCGTTTGTAACTCTCAAGCAAGGACGTACTTTCTATGAATGTGAGAAAAAAATTATTGAACCTATGATTTATTTAATGTTTCCATATATCCAGTGACAAATTAATTACTAGTGGAACACATAATCCATCCTTTTTATCTTTCTGTATTTTTCCCCTTTCCTTTCTCACCGCTACGACCGTTCAAAGATTTACAATCTAAACGGTGAACATGAACTGTGACCATGAAGTTAAAATTAATCGAATTACTGGGTTTTATTTTCGAACGTTATGAGTGAAAATTGTATCAACCTTGCTGACATAACTGTGAAACGAGAAGCTTACTAAATTTCAAGCCAGCGTCGATTCAACGAGTTCTCTTGCTCCAATATCTTGTGCATAATTTGTAACCTTAACCCACCACAATAGGCAGATTAATAAACTAGTGCTAACATTACTTGTAAATCAAGTTTTTCGTATTATTTAAGATCAATCAAAAATATCGTTAAGAATTACTACTGCTAAAATTTGCTAATTTTTCACATTAGATACAAAAATAGTAACGAAATATAATATGAGTATATTACGGTAGATGATTTACACGCGTGCGAGAATAATAGGCAGACTAATAATTACGAAAATAACAACCCTGCGCTAACATTACTCTTAGATCGAGTTTCACTTAATAAATAAGATCGATAAGAATTACTACTGATAAAATTTGAACATTCTTTCATTAGATACAAAAATAATAACGAAAGATACGAGCATCGTGATAGACGATTTACACGCGTGCGAGAGTTACGTGTTCTGCGTCGGGCTCCTGGGCGGACCACTCAGCAAATTCGTCGAGATCATCACCAGGGAGAATATAAAGTAAGACGCTCTTATTTAACTAAAATTCGAACGAGATAAGAAGGAAAACACACTATTGTGTAATGCCGTGACGTGAGGCGCTACTACGATTATCTGAAGTGTTTTTTAAATAGTAGCTCAGCAAAATGACTGCATAGTTAGTACCTGATGGAAAGTACGGTTCAGCCCAGAAACAACGGTGACCGCCGATGTCAAATACCATCGGGTGTCGTCGCTGTCTTACCGGCCTGTAGAAATGTCTTCTCATGCCTGCTTTGAAGGACCCAATATCGTAGTAAGGAGTGAATAAGTTGGCCAGGAGAAGATTCCACATCTCCACAGTACGGCAAACATAAAAAATTGTAAACTTCTTTATTTTTGCCGAGATGTATATATGATACTTAGGTACTGTGTAGCTGTGACTTCGAATATCCAAGTCTGGTGAAGCTGTCAAAGCATCTAATGGCTCCAGGTGCCTTTAGGCTAACACCTTAGCCCAGCTACTCAGTCCACGTGGTTATGTATTGGCAGGGGGTGATAAATGTTATACAAGCCTTTGTTCTTTTCACATGTGCAATGCTTTCATTTTGACATTTTCAGGATTTTAATATTTCAATATTACCTTCATGTCTGTAGAATATCAATAACATTTTTACCTTTCTTATTTCCCTGTGACATCATCAAAGTCACCGATATAGCTCTGAGAATTGTTAGACATATCTTTCAGTTAAAACAACGATGATGATGATTCCCCTACGACCTTTCTATGTGAAGTTTTTCTTTTTGTATTATACTGTAATAGAGACATTATGTCAATACATATATCCAGGGCTCCAGTAAAAGATTTACGCGTGGAGTTTAACGAGAAAACGGCAGATATGAAGATAACGTGGATCGCTAACTGTGATGCTCTTAGGAAACCTGTCACGTACTCGGTAAGTTAATACAGTAATATTTTTATCGATTGTTATCATTTGTTTTATCTTTCAAAGTGTAAAAGGCTTTCAGAACTAGATGAATATACTGCTCTAGATTCCACATACGTATAATTTGCACATGCCTATCGTATATATTTTTAAAGTCAGAGTTTATTGTTATTTTTTACCCAACTTCGAAAAAGGAGGGTTATGTTTTTGACTTATGGGTTTATGTTTTGGTATGTGTGTATATCTTTTTTTTTCGCACGCTCTGTAGCCTGAATGGCTTGATGGATTTTAGCATGCGAGGTGTTGTTAGATTCATCTTAATCGTGGGAGTGGCATAGGCTATATAATGTTCTAAAATAAAGCCCAATTGTATTAAATAGTAATTTAAAAAATGTGAGACTTCATGGGACGTCTGGCAGATGTGAAACATCTAAAAATCATATTCTGAATATTTAAATTAAAAAAAATAAAAACGAAAATAAAACCGTATTCAGTTATTTATTTAAAAAATAAAATATTAATGTTATTGAATTTTTATGAAGTTACATATATACAAATGGAATGAAAATGAATGAAGTTTATATTTAGTTTTACATAAATGTTAAATTCACTTAAAATCACTGATATTAGGTCCTGACATTTAAAATTAGCGTTTTATATGAGAAAAAAAAACGAAAAATTATACATTTAATCAGTCGAAGTATGTACTATTATTATCTATGTACTTTCGTCATTTAATAAGAAGTTCATTGATTCCATTGTTGAAAAAATTGTTGGAGCGAGAATCAACAAAATCTTTTATGGCGGTTTGGTCAGACTCATCGGAATAAAAAAAATTTTCTTTGCAAGAAATTGTCCAAATTCCAAAAAAAGTGGTAATCTGTTAGAGCAAGGTGCGGGGAGTACGATGGGTGTCGGAGACATTCCAATCGCAGTTCCTCTAATTTAGCGACCGTCTGTCGTGAAGTATGGGGTCTAGCGTTGTCCTGAAGCAGCAGTGGGCTAGAGAGATTGACCAGTCTCGGTTATTTAACGGCTAGCTTTCCCATCATGGTATGCAATTGTTGACAATACAGATCTGCCGTTATCGTCCGGTCAGATCTTAGGAAGCTGTAGTGTATGCCAACAGGACACTGGTCTACCAAACACTTACCAGTACTTTTTTCTGAGTCATCTTTAGCTTGGGACAGCATTTGACCGGCTCTCCTTGGTTAAACCACTGTGATGAGCGGTTCCGATTGTCGTAAAGGATCCATTTTTCATCACAAATAATAATATGATTCAAAATTACCTCGTTAATGTGATGGTAGTTTATTGGCGTGCTTCGATCAATTCATGCTGTACCCATTTCTATAGCTTTTTCAATTTTCCTATTTTTTTCATGTGAATAAAAATTGTTTTATCACTCACACTGAAGCCTGCCGCTGACTCTGACGTGATTTGCGATGGATCCGCTTCCACTATCACCATTAATTCTTTGTTATCAACTAAGGTCTCCGGTCGTCCACGGGTTTTGTTTCGTCGGGCAAAATTACGAGAACGAAAACGTTGGAACCAAAAACGTACCGTGCTTTTTTTTCAATAGCTTCCCCATACACATAATTAATCCTTCAAGGTGTTTTTGCAGCGCTGATGCCACGGTGGAACTCATATTCGTAAATAACGCGATTTTTTAAGTTTTCCATTTTGTGAAAAGAACCATGTCAAAGAAAAATCACATGGTTCAAAAACAAATGAATCACTAAATTTGAAACACAAATACACAAGCTTAAATTGTAATTTGAATTTGGAATTCCTAAACAAACACTCAGATATTTGAGATCAAAGTGGCCAGTTCAACAAAACGCCAATTTCATATGTAAAGACCTAATAGTTATAAAGAACATAATATTACAAGGTTAATATTAGAATCTATGCACATACACTAACACACACGTAAAGTAGTTGAGTGTGTGTAGAAGAGAGAGAAGCGTTCAATATATTTGTTGATAGGGGAGCGTGGGAGCGGAGCGGGGTTGTCGGAAAGAGCCGAACCTGACGCGACGCTGGTCGAAGGACACGTAGCGACGTCCCATCAGATAAAAGCGTTCTGATGGGACGTCACTACGTGCCATTCCCATTAGATATTTCATATCGAAAATGGGTTAATAATTGATAAGTAAAGATATGTAAATTGTTTTAGTTGGAGATAACAGAGGAGACGCACGATAAGAAGAGTCAATATGAACTGTTGCCTTCCGCTGCCCCGACGTTCAAGCACATCATTCATAACGTTCCTGATGGCGGTAGATACAATGTTTGCATCAGTGTAAGTATGGTTTTATTTCACTTACTAACACACTTAGTATTTTATAGTTGTATTTGCATTGAACTATTGGCATAAATTATGCTTTTATGAGTATTCAAACGGGATGACTTTTAACATGATTGATTAAATTTAATAAATCTAAATTAACATATTATTGCAGTCGTAGAATTATATCCAATTTCACTGAAAAAGGCATTATTTTTATTCATAACTAGTTGTGCCCGCTGCTCCGCTCGCATCGACTACAGAATTATGTTTATGAAGATATCGTGATATTTTTTATAGGGATCAATTATCTAAGTAGTAAAACAAAAAAAAAAATGGTCTAAATTTATCAAGTAGGTTTTGCGTGACGCGCGCACAAAGGTAAACCTCTGTCATTTTATTTATTAAGATTACTATATATGAACAATAACGTTATTGTCACTGTAAAACACATAGTATTGTGACTACTATAAATACTGTGTTTTCTGGGTGGTAAGAAGCGACAATTATGATCACGACCGCCATACAACAGGTGAATTTTTATATAATGCTTTTGACACTTTTTGAGTTTAAACAGTCATAAGACGTAGACATAGTCCATTCTGAGGTCATTTCCAGCAGCTTTTCGCAAGTTGTCGCACCATCTACACTGCGTTTGCTAAGACGCGGTCTCAACTCACGACTAAGTACAAGGTGTCCAGAAAGGGTATCGGGTATTTGTTTTCGCGCCATATTCGAAACGGGGCGTCTAAAGGGTGCGGGGAGGGGTTCGTGGCGTCCGCCATTTTGTGGAGTTTTAGTCACGATGGAACAGTACTCGGGGACGCATCGCGCATTTTGCGTACGAGCGTATTATCGTAATGGTGATTCAATAGTGACTGCTCAACGTCTCTATCGTGCGGAATATCGTACACGCCACGCGCCAAGTGACGATAGCATTAGGAAATGGATCAGGATGTTCGAGAATACAGGTGCGACAGTTAAAATTCAAAACTCTGGTCGTCCTCATTCAGTTCGCGATGAAGAAACAATTGAAGAAGTTGAGGCGTCGGTTCGTCAAAATCCGTCTTTATCCATCTGAAAGCGAAGCCAAGCGTTGAACATCAAAAAATCGTCTTTACATTCGATTTTAAAGAAAGACTTACATCTAAAAGCCTATAAAATTCAATTGGTTCAAGAATTGAAGGATACGGACTATGCTAATCGACTGAATTTTGCGAACGAAATGCTGCAGCGATTTAACAACTTTAACAACATACTGTTCAGTGACGAAGCAAATTTTCACCTGAATGGTCATGTTAATAAGCAGAATTGTCGGTACTGGGCAGTGGAGAATCCGAGACGACTGCATAGCCCAAAGGTCGTTGTTTGGGCCGCTATGTCTGCTAAAGGCATAATTGGTCCTTATTTTCATGAAGATCAACGAGGCCGAGCAATTAATGTGAATAGTGACCGTTATTGCGATATGTTGCGAAATTTTTTGGTCCCAGAGTTGCAGGAGTTTGCAGGTTTCAACTCAAGAACGTGGTTCCAGCAAGATGGGGCCACTTGCCATACCTCAAATGACTCAATGGAAGTTGTTAACGAATTATTCCCTAATAAAGTCATTTCGCGAAGGGGTAACATCAACTGGCCTCCCAGAAGCCCCGACCTTAGCCCGCTTGACTATTTTGCATGGGGATACCTTAAAAGTAAGGTTTATCAAAACAATCCGACGAATCTAACCCAGTTAAAGCAAAACATCAGGTCAGAAATGGCAGCAATATCGATAGCTATGTGTCAACGTGTTATCGCCAATCTTCGTTTTCGTTTAGAAGAGTGCCAGCAACGTAACGGTCATCATTTGGATAACATCATCTTTTCCAAATAATTCTCCAATTCATATGCTAATAATAAACAATAAACTTTTTTATTGCATACAAATAATTTTTGTTTCATTGAACTTACAAATACCCGATACCCTTTCTGGACACCTTGTACAATAATAATTAAGTGTTTTCCACTGCTGTGCAATGAGGACTCTATCTGAGGTAAGGTTCGGGCTTTAACACCACGCCAGCCCACGAACTATTGGCGATTACAAACGCCGCGAACTTATATATTTTCCTCCATATAAAGTTGTATGTACTACAAGAACATGTCTCTAGCGTTGAGGTTTCGTCACGATGTTTTTCTCCACCGTCAGCCGATAGTGTTACCAATTTAAATTGGTAAATGTACCAAATCATGGTTCGAACCTGCAGACATTGAATTGATAATCCGCCGGTATAACCACTCAACAACCACGATGAGTACCTTATTTCACTGGAATTCATTTATTATAGTTGCGTTGTTTTGTTTATGTATGTTTTTATATGAAGCAAAGATGGCGCAGTGGTGGTGTGTACGACATCGGGTCGATTGTTCGAATCCCTGCAATGACCCTGAGCTTTCTGTGAAGGAAAATATCGTTGTAAGGCATTTTTAATGCCCGCCTGACCGGCTACCACCCTCAGATTGAAGATCTGGAAAATCTGTCGCCAAGTAACTATAGGTGTGTTTCCGCAGCTGCACTTGAGAGCTGGTTCCTAAACTAGGCTTAGCGTCGTTTTACCACCTCGGGCCACATCCTCGGTTAACATAAATAAAACATAGTAAAGAAACATAAAGAAAATAAAATATTGTGGCAAAACGCTAAAACCTATGAAATAATTTGCTCGATATATATTTTTTATTAACGATATCTACAGGCGGCGGTAGAGGGCGCGGCAGTACGTTGCCAGCGCGTGCGCAGCCGCGCGGTCAGTTCCCCGGTGGGCGTGGTCGCGTGGCTCGGACCGCACGGGCACCTTATGGTTACCTGGCATGACCACAATACCTCTCAAGAACCAGTCACATATAAGTAAGAATAATTATGATTTAATCATTAATTTTGATTAAAATTAAGGGAGATATGGTGTAGCTGTAAAAAGCCCTTTGAGTAACAATGTATAGAGATATTGTGGTTAGGTTTTATATATTGCAGATATAAAAATACATACATGCTGTAAACGTTGGTTCGATTTATTTAAACATCTAGCCGGATTGTTAATTGGGGTCCACTTTCCCTAGTCGATCACAACATATCCACAATGACACAGGATAATGGAATGTAGGAGAAAAAAGGACTCACCAGAAAACAGCTTTCACGAACTTTCGAGGCCTCCTTTTGTGGTCAATTCTGTTTTAGCACGCACCATGCACGCTTACTAGTCAAGTTTAGCGATAAAAGTTTATAATATAATATGATTTATTATAATATTTCATTATTAGCGCATTCACTTTCAGTGTTCGCCGTTGTAATTTTAAAGATGAACTGACGTCGGTGGAATGTTGGTGTAGATAAGGATAGGTAGATAAAAAAAAAGGATAGATGATGTATCATTGTGCATATGATTGACATAAGCGCATTTTAGCCTAAATCCATACCATTACGCCTGTATCTCCGGAGGGTTAGGCAGAGGTGTAATACTGTACACCCTCAGTTCGCCGTGTATGCTTTTAGGTCCCATGTAATAGCGGCGAACAAATATTATTGACTAATTTAAATTAGCAAATTTGTTAGTGTATAAGTATATAATAAATATGTCTTTGTTTATCTGTTAATATATTATGTATTGTGTGTATGTGAATTAAATAAATACTTATCACGTTACTGTACCTTAGAAGCATAAGGTAGGATTGAACTAATTGAATTTACGCTCCTATGCTCCTAAGGGAAATCCAGGTTACAGTACACGTAACCACAATTAAACACGTACTAAACATTTACGACTTTAAAACCTTAGACTTTACAAAAATTTGTGGGAGTTATTTTGATAACGATTAACGTTTGCCGAGAACACATATAAAATGTTCTTTTATCCCTATCTCATTTTAACACAAGCGTATAATATGCTCTTTCTCTTTCGAGTTGCTGATCTGTATAATTAATTTTAACAGACTGGGAAAAGGGAAGGTTATGTTTTTCAATCGTATGTATGTCTCATTTCTTTGGCACACTCTGTAGCCTAAACAGCTTGATGGATTGTCGCAGATGAGGTCTCGTGAGATTTGTCTTAATTGTGGGAGTGATATAGTCTATATAATATATAAGTATGACGTCTGGGAATCAAATAAAAAGCTGAAATAGAAATATATCTATTAAAAAAATACTGAATTGTTTTTGTGTTGCAGTCGGGTTTTTTTTTGTTTCCTTTTTAATAATTTAGTTTGTGTAATATATGATTAAAACGTAGATAAGTTTGAAAGTTAAGCCGACTTTTCACTATACGAGTACTATCTATTCTACTATCTACTCGGATTTTGGTTTACACGTTAAGAGTTTTTAAGCATTTTGTCTCCTTGTACAATCTTCACAAGTGTCACGTTCATTCCACGGTTTCTTAGTTGACGTCATTTTGTTTTCATAAAATGATCCGAGTAAGCTCGTAAAAGTAGAATCGCGTCCGAGTTCACACTTATCTGATGCCGATGTCTAAACGCGCTCGGATCACGTGTTTTCACGCTACGAATAGCGTTCGAGTAGTAATATAAGTGGACTCAGTTCTATAGAATTCGTATAATGAAGACGCGGCTTTAAAGAACAATCTATCAATCGGGGTGATTGGGCTGGGCTGTTTTGCCCGACAGAGTCGCGACCATCATGCATGTGGTGTAAAATCCGTCATAGTGACTCGCTTTGGCGTGTCATGTTTCGGGATCAGCCTTGCCAGACCAGCTTCAGCGTGGTCACCGTTGTGTTAGGATTGTACTGTGTTACCATCAGAGTCAGTACAGTCAATTTGCCTTGCTACTACTATAAAAAAAAAATCGAATATTTTCAGACATAAATATCAAGTGCTAGTATCGCATAAGGACATACCGGAGGACATAATCCAACCGTCGGAGGATATGAAGGTGGTAATCGCGGAGACATCGCCGCTGCTGCTGACGGTACCGCCGGAGTGGACCGGCGGTCAACTGTTCGTGAGCGTGCGCGCGCTCAACGACCACGGTTACTACAGCGATCTCAGGGAAGTGCAGTCCTTGCTCATGGAAGGTTAGTCCTCACTAGTATGTTGTATATTAGCTGTGCCTGCGGCTGCGCTCGCGTGGACTACAGAATGTCATCGATCGGGCACACATGTGAGTCATGCTGCAGCCGCTCCCAGTTATAAAAATGGTCATAGTGAATAATAATAATAATTAAAAGAAACTGCTGTCATGTCATCATTTTTCGGATCTGTTTTCAAGTCATTTTTAAATATAATTTTACATTTATAGCTGTAGTATACCTATTTACAATACAAATTATACAAAAATAAATCTTATTTAAAGCATGACAAAATGTATACAAACAAATTTTAATGGAATCAATACAACAGAAGAAGCGAAACAATTTTGACAGAAAATAATATCATAATACATATTAAATAAATAATGATTACAAGATCAAAATAGAAATCAGCGGACACGATAAACGCACACCTACCATCGTTACCCGCCCCGCCCTGAAATCGGCCAGGCTACGTTTTGGTGATCTCTGTGGGGAAACCGAAGGATTTGTCTGTACAATTATATATGAAGTTATCAAAACTAATACTTACCGGAAATACGTTAGGAAGGATGCTACGATGGACATTTGTCGGGCATGCCACCGCCCCGGAGAGTCACTTTGGCATGTAGTTTTCGGTTGTTCTTATCTCGCTAAGGGCGAGTACTTGTACAGACATAATCAAGTAGCTCGAATTATACACCAGCAACTTGCTCTTAAATACGGCCTTGTAAATTTTGAGGTGCCCTACTATATATACGCACCAACACCACTTCTCGATAACGGTCATGTTGTGCTTTACTGGGATCGGTCTATAATCACAGACAGGACTATTGTAGCCAATAAACCTGACATCGTATTGTTGGATAGGTCCGTGCGTCGGGCAATTCTTGTTGATGTCACCATACCCCATGATGAGAACCCCGTGAAAGCTGAGAAAGATAAACTCTCAAAGTACTTGGACCTTGCTCATGAGGTTACCGCCATGTGGGATGTGGACTCAACAATAATTGTCCCGATAGTCGTATCAGTGAATGGTCTGATAGCGAAGAGTTTCGACCACCATCTTAGGAAGCTCTCGCTTGGCTGTTGGATCAAGGGAAAGATACTAGCTAGCTGAAAGCGGAAAGATGCTAGATAGCTAAACAACTGATATACATAAATATATAGATATATAACACCCAAACACACAATTGACAATAATTATGCTCATTATACAAAGTCAGTCATGTGCGGAAATCAAACCCGCAACCTCTTACTGGCACTGCGCCACGAGGGCTTTCCGACTAAAGTAGGTACACAACCTAGGGAAAACGTGATGAGCTCTTTTTAACCATGTTTTACCCACTCTACTCATATCCGTAACGTGATTGTTGCAGACGAGATGGAGACGGAAACGGCGTCCGCGATGACGGCGGTGTGGTGGGGCACGGGCGGTGCGCTGGTGGCCGCCTTGCTGGTGGGAGCAGTGTTACTGCACGTAGTGATACGTCACCGGCGACTCGCGCGCTCCTTCATGCGGTTCACGTCGCACACGCCGCGCTACGACACGCGTCGCGGCCAGGCCACCATCACCGACCACGGTAACAAAACCTTATTTAATTCACACGAAAGTAACATCGATAATATTTTTTTCCCAAATTACCGCTGGGTAGCTAGAAGAAAATGCTTTATAGCATTAGGCTCGCCAGTGTACAAACCAAATGTGCAATAAACTATTCATTCGTTCCAAATATATTTAACAACTAGTTAGCCTCACAGAATTTGTTATGCCTAATAGTCAACAACTCGACCACAGTGCCAATTATCAGGGAAACTTTTCAAATTTTTCTTGCCATAAAATTTAATTTGGTCGATTACTAACATTTCAAAATAAATAATAGCCAAATCGGTACAGCCGTTCTGAAGTGATACTCTTAACAACAAAGATCATTTCTTTTTTATTTATATAGATTAGTTTTCAAATAGTATATCTAGATATATATTAAGCCATGCAGGGGTTCAATGAAGGGTTCGTTCGCAAATCGGCGTGTGGATGTGTCAGGGCCATGGCCGTGTCTTTCACGCGAATACGTGTTCGCTCGCACGCATTTTTGGGTTCCTTCCATCGCTTCATTCTATCATATGGTTTTTATGGGTATCACTGGATTGCTGCTGAGAAGCCCTTTTCAACCGTATACGATTTCTATAGTTTGATTTGGCTTTTTGATGATTAAAGGTATTTCTTTAACTGTAACTCTTTATATATTCACAATTACTATTCCACGTTAACGTTTTGTATAATACCCAATCAATAAATCTTGATGAGAGCTGTCGATTGAAAGTAAAACGAGCGACGTAGCTTCACCGAGTCATAATTTATACAAAATGAAAATTATGTGAAGCGACGAAACGATCTCAGAATGGCGGCACGGACCCCTTCCCCGCGCGTGATGCATCACGGTCCGGAAGATGTTTCATTATCTCATTAATTAATATTAAATAAATATGTTCATAGGCTTACATCGTTTGATACTCTCATTTATATCCATTTCTTTAGGATTTATAGTGTGAGTGTGTGGTTGTATGTTGTGAAAGCCATATTTGATTTATATGCGGTTGTTAAAAACAAATCATAAAAGACATTTTTTGTAACTTTCCTATTGTATAATTTTATCGTTTTCAGATGACGACGACGTTCCGCCGATCCACGGGTTCTCCGACGACGAGCCTCTGGTGATCGCATGAGCATACGTAGACGCACGCACTCATGCGTTCATTCCTCGACGTGCGACATTATTGTGATGTAACCGTGATCTTGTCATTATATAGTATTTTTTATTTATTAGTGGTACGCGACGCATTCGTTTTTTTTTATGTTATCTTTGAGTATATTTCAATTTGTCAAACATTTTTGTTGAGTTGAAATATTAACATTATTTTCAAAATAAACAAATGAGTATAGGTTTTTTCTGATTTAATTTTTTCTATACATAAATATTGCGTCGTTAAGTATTATTATGTTATTAAATGACACATATATTTAGTTTTTATGATAAATATTGCGTGCAATTTCACTTGAATATGCCAGTCTCTCGATTTTATTTAAAATAATGTCAAGTGATTTTGTTCGCAACGAATGTGGGCTGTAAATGGTGAGACTTGGTATATTGTCTTAGTTAATAAACATTAATATCTGTAATAATATAGCGCCATCTATCCCATTCATTGTTATGAAGTTCGACACCAAAGAACGTTGGTAATGTAAGTACAACACTTTTTGTTTATGTTCTAATAAAAAAAAATTATGTATGTGTTGAACTTTTATGTAGTGTATTTCGTTTTTCCTAGGATCTCAACATTCCCATTGTTTCTTAGGGTTTATATATGCTAGTTTCTATAATAGTCGCCTGCCGCGTAGGCTTTGCCAAGTCCTTTAAAACTTGTTTCCAGATTATAATGGCCTAAACTCAAAACAGCGATTTCACGACGCAGGATGTCTTGCTACCATAGAATTGGTAGATAATCATTTATTTAAAGGTCTTGAACTTTATTAGAAGTATTTTCTTGCTGTAAAGGATCTTTTCACTAGTGACATGGATCGTAAAAATGGGATTGCACTTTTATTTTTATTATTGTATAACGTAACACCACAGTATGATAATTTTTGAGAATGTGACGTCGCGTCGCGGTTTTGAGTTTCGGTCTCAGTGGTTGTAGAAGTTGGATAATTTTAGATAAATTATTGTAATCACGAATTAAAATAAATAAAACTTTCGACTACAAATGTTTTATTTTTATTTGATTATCTACATAATCTATTCCTACTATAAATGCGAAAGTAACGCTGTCTATTTGATATTTTTGATATGTCTAACCCTCTGTACCGATCGCAATTGAATTGAACTGGTTTTGTTTTTATTAGACTTCAAAACAGGAGGAGGTTCTCAATTCGAAAGTATATTGTTTATGGATTTTCAGGCATAACTTCTGTGTTTAACAAGCAATTTAGAGGATTCTTTTTTCGTTATAAAGGTGAAACCTCAAGGGTGGTCCCATTTTATCTAATTTCGTTGAGATTGGACTTTTGGTTTCGAAGATACCCAAAGGTTGTTTTTTGAAGTTGATTTTCTTTTTTTGGTACAGATATACCTAAACACATTAAACCCTGGTAACTTTCAGCATTATCATCTCCCTCACGGATATATCGAGAAAAATCCAGCGTAGCGCAAGTACACCACTCGTCATCTATTTTTTTTTTCAAATTGTTATTATTTCACAAAATAAAAAAAAAATTATTCGTCAAAAAACCTAAGAATATATAAAAATCACATGTCATTTCAAGGTCCCGTCAAATACTCCCTCGTAGGGTCTGTTGTCTTCTTTAAACTTGATTTTGCCCTTTCTTGCACACATGCTCATTTTTTACATGCACTTGTAGATATTGTATACTACCTGAAAAATAAGAACGGTACAACAATAAACTGGTCACACTGACTGCCTTCTGTCAAGTCTGTCATTATTATTTTAATACAAAATTTGCCGTTAGATTTGGTTAGATTGAATCGCCATTGAAATACATGAAACTTTCTGAATACTTTTATTACAATCGTTATTATGGAACTTACGGGTATTTCGTATAAAATGTCCTCTAATGATTATAGAAAATGTGCCAAGTGCAGAAGAACTCGTGCTGAAGATATGACCGTGACCTATCATAGATTTCCCAATCCAGGAAAAGTTAATATTATGAAGTAAGTAGGCAGTATGGATACCACAAATAAAACAAAATATAATGGTTGCGTTAGATCACGTGGACTTCACATTTCTAATTAAATGTATAATTCATTTAGACACGAACATACAACACGTAAAAAGAAGCACCTTCTATATTTGTATTAAAATATATACTATATTAAAAAATAGGGAAATGCAAGAGGACGAGAAAAGGAAAGCCATGGAGAGAAAATTTCGGATTTTAAGAAATAAATAAATAATCAATACTGACAGTTTGTTTTAATTTTCTTGACAATTATGGATAATATTAAGAGCATGAAGAAAAATCTGTAATTTACTAGAGTATAACATTATCAAATAGTTTCTTTAAGATGATGTTAATGTATAAATCTAGTAAATTATGGATTTTTCTTTATGCTATATTTGAAATTTGGAAGTTTCACTGGAATCGATCGTTTTGAATTTTGCCGCATTTTGAGTTTTAATTGCTATTCCGCAAGAGCGGTAGTGTTGTAGGCGTGTAAAGCTATGGTCGCAATTTTTTATATGACAGATACACTTCTTCTCTCGGTATTTTTATAGAGAGTAGTATATTCTTTGCTCCCTCGATTCTCATTTATTTTAACACGTTACACTTCAAAACAACAGTAGGTATCGATTTCGTTCATCGTAACGTGAGGTATTTAATTACTATCCATCAAATTATCGACGTATCAATCGATAGCTTAGTAAGTGGCATGGTAAAACGTTAAAATCACTAAGTATTTTCCCTGCTAATGCCAATCCCCACAAAACCTTAGGTGTTCGGGTTACAATTCTTCGCTGTTTGAAGAATTTCCCACAAATCAATGACCCTGGCCTTAAAAGACATGTATCCAAGTGTCTTAACAATTAAAAACAACAACTACAATATGAATGCCTATGATCAGAGATAAATAACAAATTCCTATGATCCTCTGGTTATTGGTCTATGCCTATTTTATCTCTGATGAATACAATTGTTATTTATCTCTGATGAATACGACCTGGTCTGTGGTACATACTATTGTTCACTATTGTTACTTATCTCTGGTACTGTATACCTGTATACGTTTTTATCTCTGCCTGTATACCGTACAGTGTAAAAGTTTTTATTAATTTCAGTACGAAATTGATGTAATTAAGGGTCTGTGAAATTTATTCAGTTTCATTTTTGTATAAAACCTAATGTTGGTATTTTTTGATAAAAGCCAAGTTCGGTGAAGCTGTAAAAGCCGCAGCGGCTCCAGGGCCCCTAAGGCTAACAGTGTAGTCTGATCTAAAAAAAATTTTTTTTTTATAAAATGTAACACAACCATAAATATTTGGTGGTTTTAGGATTACTATCTGACTACCTTTTAAGAGCCACTATTTTCAGAGTTGAAATTTATTGGCCTACAAATAGCTATCTACGAAAGCTTTTCATCTCTGATATACCTACCTAATTATGTTAAAGATAAATTTCCGAACATAGATAACATACATACCATTACGCCTGTATCCCCGAAGGGTTAGGTAGAGGTGTACTAATGTACACCCACAGTTCGCTGTGTATGTTTTTAGTTTTAAGTTCATCGCCGGAGGTCACTACATTCACGTTGCTATTTAAGTCATTTAACTTAGATCCGCTTTTTAATGAAGCAACTAGAACTACGTCCCATACTTCATCTTGTATAGACTATGTTTTTAGCAATGTTAAAATCATTAGTAATAGTATTACTACTGGGATACGGTCTGCCCATAAAGGCCAAATTGTTGAAATAAACTATGACAGACCTAGCGGTGATTGTAAGAGAACAGTTAGATTTTTATCAGGAACTAGAATATCGTTTAAATATTAACATTAAACAGAAGTTATCTACAGAGGTTTTAAGTAATACAGATCCTAATATCAACTATGGCAGGTTGTTTAATATCATAATCACTGAATTTCGTAAACATTGTCCAATAAAAGTTATTAATGTAGGTAAAAGAATGGCTTTCAGACAATGGTCAACCAAAGGTATTATAAAAAGTAGAGACCGATTATATGACTTATAGGTTTTTTCTGTATTCTGAGCTTATAGTATGGAAATCATTGACAACTAGCGATTCGTTTCATGCTTCTGTTAGATATTATTCAAAAAAAAATTTCTTGGGGTTTTTGGCGGGATCTTGAAGTGACATGTTTTGGGTTTTATTTTTAATTCATTAACTTAGGTTTTTGACCCTGTATTATGTAATATTGATGGCGTTTTGCGTGATATAGTTTGGTTTTTGTGCTTAATTGAAGTGCATTATAAATATAAGCTGAAAGCATTCATTCTGAGGTCCCACAAAATCTTTCTAGAAAGTTCTAACAAGAGAGCCACCATCTTGTTAGGATACTGAATCGTCGTAACACATTACATTATAATTCACTCGATAATGGCAGTAATGGTCTTCATTAAAGAGCCAAGTTGCCAAGTTAGGAAGAAGAAGAAGAAATTTCTTTCTTGGTTATGTTTACACTATTTAATTTTGCGCTGTAGCATGGTGTGGGTGATAGTTCCACTAACGTTTCTTTTCACTCTTAACAGTTGCCGCGATTTACAAATTATGACTTAGTATTTCAGCTGTACCAATAAATAAAATCTAATGGAAAGAAAAATTAAGCAAAGTATTATGCGTATAACGTAACGCCATATACGTCTTTAGTGTTGGGATGTACTGCTACGATGGATAGTCGATATTTTTAATATTACAAAACGTATATTGTGCGTAGTTCAATTTTTATTGTTAAAAAGTCTATATTGCTTAAATTACTAAACTCATATCAGAGTCAGGAACAACTGAATTGTCATTATATTCCTCATTTGTATCTGTGACGGATATTATTAACGATGTCTCCATTATGTTGTCAATATGGATGTAACGATCCAAATCAGACATCATGTCCCTTTTTGTTTATTTTTCAGGTTCAGGTTGTCAATCATCTAAATTTGTGATTGGCTTCACCTTGGCCAGCTTTTTGTTGGGTGGCGATAATTTATTTTCAGACATCCCATCTTGGCCAATTATCTCACGAGTTATACGTCAAACAGTATTGCGGTCAATATCAAGAGCTCCGGCTACTCTTTCTACAATTCGATTTAATGGTAACAACGGTCCATTATTTTGTTTGTTGTAACAAGCTCCCTGGTCTGACCACCCAAAACAGTTTTTTTATATGCTTAGGCATGGTAAACGAAAACGAAAACAAACAATGAAATATAAACAAATACGTATCACATACAAAGCGCTAGCACTCGTACTCACTCGTACTGACAGCATCGCACGGGTAAACAAAATGGCTGCTGCGCCGATGCACCATAGAGCAAAAATGTTGTCAGGAAAAAAAATTGATTGTGTGGTTTTATGAAACCACGGTAAAAGTGAAACTTTTTTTCCCACTATAGACATTTAACTAAAAATTCACAAATGAGTAATAACTAATAGTCTATACACTACACGGTCAGTTGCTGCGAACTATAGGCGCCGCCATCCCTACTCCGCGGCCGACCGTCATGCGACATGCAACACACAGACCAAAAATTTTGAGACGATCTAATAAAAATTTCACTTTAAAAATCATAAACGCGATTTTGATTATTTGATATAAGTACATAGATAAAATTAAACTAAAAGATAAAATATTTATATTGGCAAGTTTATACACGTAGTTACACTGCACAACTGAATAACACACCAATTTTCTTAACAATATTAAAGAGAACTAGATGTGTGCTGTGAGTATCGTTAGCGACAAAAATGAATTGCGTAACGTCACATCCCTAGTCATGTGGTACTGACAGATGTCAATGTCATACAGGCTACTGTCACCCGCACCTGCTGCAGCCAGGCCATATTGGGGTGTTTTTTCCCATTTGGGGAAAAATAATGCTGCTGGGGAAATTTTGATGAAGCGAAAATGATGGGGACATTTTTGGGGAAGGAAATTTTGGCACTAGGGAAATTTGGGGAAGAACTTTATCTGCATAGCCGTACTACTGACTACTATTTCTAGTCAGGGTTTTTTAAAGCGTGGCAATTATCGTACATTAAACTTCGAAATTATCGTATTTCCCTGTATTTCACCAAAACTATCGTACTTCACCAATTTCTGCTCCAGAGGATCTATTTTTTTTAATACTTATATTGTTAAAATTATCGTATTTTCTTATAATTTGCTATCGTACGAAGGCATGCAATTGTCGTAAATGTATGATGTGTACACGTACGGTTGTAAACCCTACTTCTGCTAATGCCATCTCTGATATTTTAATTCAAACTTCACATACTAGTTTTTGAAAATATTTTCGGTTTTTTTTTTTTATAGTAGCTCGACAAATTCACTGTACTGTCTCTGTTGGATGATGTACTTTCTCTTCAACTCCCCTTTCTTTTAGCGTTCTTGGTTCAAACTTGGTAATTATTACAGAAATGAGCAATGTAATGCATTATTCCTACGCAATGTATAACAAATTATTTAAGACACTTTTATTCTGCTGTCAGCTATCCTTTATTATTGATAATAATGGCAACAGTCGGCCGACGTTACTGCAACGTACGGATAAGCAAGCATTATGTAGGTAACCTTTAGGACCTTTAGGTTTGAAAGAGAGTGCTTTTCACGTTTCTTACACTCGACATTACCATGGAAATTAAGATTTTTCCAAATTTACGATAACAATTTCTGCCTATTTCATTCCCACAATTAAGATGAATCTAACGACACCTCCTAAGAGAAACTCCTCAAGCCATTTAGGCTACAGAGCGTGCCAAATAAATAGACATACATACATACGCTGGAAATACATAACCCTTATTTTTCGCGGTCGGGTAAAAACAAATGTTACATTGTATGTGTTTCTATAATTTTTATTGCGGAAAAAATTTGTGTTTCTTATTAGATATGTACTGTATAAAATATTTGGCTGTAGTTATACTTTTGTTATTTATTAAGCCGCATAATAGCTCTTCTATGTATTTCTAAAGTTACTATACCTACTGATAGAGAATCAATATAAAGGAAGAACGCATGAAGAAAGCAAATTTGACTTTCTTATTATCTGTCATATTTCTGATTATCTGGTCAGAATACGCTTTAATTTACAAATTGAAAAAAGTAGTAAAGTTATTGCTTATTTGAGATAGTATTTTTATGGTTGTAAATACATATCCCCGCCTCTTAAAAATGCCTATACTAAAAATAAAGAAAAATTTAAAGAAATACGCAGGTTTATGTTTTTTGGAGAAAAGTTGCTGAAATAGTATTATTTTGAGGAAATTTTTTGGCCGCCATGGGGAACTTTTGAAAATGCAATCTGGAGACCCTGGCTACAGCGCAAATTGTGTAAATAGTTAAATAGTTGTTTGTGTATAAACCGGTTACAGTGTAGTACATAATACTTTAAATACTTTATAATTTGTGGTAGTTGTGCTCGGAGATGCAGTAATCCAAATGTTTTTATCTAAGTTTCCTATACATTTTTTTATCTTAGTGATATTCATTTCATTTGTAGTTAGCGTGCCAAAATATGGAAAACCTGAAAAAACTTTATTCGTTACCAACGATAAGACGAACAGCGGCAGAAAACTAACTGTAATCAGCAACGAGGAAAGCGAAGGTCCTACCGTGGAAAGTAGAAAAATAGATACCAGTACATTATATACACCTCCTGTACAAAGGAACATCGGTACATGGGTAATATTTAGCAACAATATTATTCCGTTATTTTAAACCGTATGAAAATTTGTCGTAAATTTATCATATTCTCAGTGGCGGCGTAAAGGGGGTGGGCGGTGGGGGCGCAGCTTAGTAGCCATAAGCCCATGGTCCTGTTGCTTAGAACATCATCAGGGTAGTTTTATCCGTATAGTCTGAAAAGCCTCTGCTTAGACAGATGTATCATTTAAGTCATGAACTTTTTAAATTAGTCACATAGTAGGAGTCATTGTATATGCGGTTAAAATCTTAAACTAAGTCTCCTTAATTGGGGTTGTAGTTGGGTCGGAGGGTTGGGGGTGAGATAGGGGAGCTGCCCTCCACTCTTTCCCCCCGCCGGAGAAGTGTAGTTTTTTTAAATTTAATAAAATGGAATGGTGGAATTTTTTACTTGTAACCATTGTTTAAAAAGCTATCAATGAATAAATGGTGATGGATTTGTTCTGGTTCTCACCAGCCGCTACCGCGGCACACTTACGACACTCACTCGGCTCTTGCGCTTTGTTTTAAACCTTTTTTTAATGTGGAGAAACCCATCATAGGTACACACCTGCCCAGGGGGACGAGTGGTTATGTGAGACTCCTACTCACTAAAACTCCATGGTGTACCATCGGCCGCCATAGCGCCCCCTTCTAACACCCAACGTCTACGCTGACCTCTGTAACCGAGGTCATTGGCTGTGGCGGCGTCTTGCCCTTGGTGGGCGGTGGCCTGCATCTAGCTCCTTCCATTTAATGCCCAGCCGGTCTCCCGGCATCCGCACACACAGAGCAGGGGTGCTTTTCAGCACACTGCAGCGCCTTGTGGCCGGGTAGCATGCATCGGATGCACAGGGCCCCGCAGTTAACCGTCGACGGGCAGAGCGGGTAAGTGTGGCCTGCACCCATGCACTTGAAACAGCGCATGGGCCCACAGTCCAGGAGGCGCACACGAGCCACCCTCCACCCGACAAGGAGGCGACCTGCCTCAACCAACATCCTAGCAGCCGTGACGGGGAGCGAAAGGTGCACGCACTGAACCCGTGCCCCTGCCGTAGGCATGTATGGCCGCCACAACCTCTTCCGCCGACACTGAGTCGTCCAATCCAATTACGAAAACTTCCGCCCTTTTAACCGTTCTAGCGATGTAGTCTCGCCCGCCAACACCGTCTACAAGATCTCGACTATTCGGTCCGCCTGCTCCAAGCCACGGATCTCCCCAATCCTGGATCCCGTAGCTGTGGCTCTAGTTGATATGTCCTCGGTACCGAGGACATGGTCCGTGCCTTTAAGAGAACTGCCTTATAGCTCAGTCCTTCCGCCAAGGCCTCTGGCTGCAGTGTAATAAGCACTGCAGCTGAGCGCGTTGTCGAGGGGAGCTTCGCCTTAGGCGTAAGCTTTAGGTGTAAATCCAGGCGCTCTCCCAACAGGAGCGGGAGCCACTCCCGCGGCAGCCCTCGGTACTGTCATAAGCTTCTTCCTTCTTTGGCAGTGACTGGACACGGTAGTCCATCCTCCAGCGTTCGCGTCAGTTGTGGCTGGAACATGAGCATCGGCGCCAGGCACGGCCCACTCCATACCCATACTCAGGGGCTCCTGTGGATGGTTGCCAGACAAAACACCCTCTGCACATGGTGCAGGGGTGGGTGCCGCAGCCCTCGGCAACTCCGGTCTTGCGGCTCGAAGCCGTCGTACCGTCTTCATGTGCAACATAACTCAATTTCACTAAAGCAACAATTTTTTAATATCTTTTGCAGTTTGGCTGGGCTCTTTGGGTTCCGCATCTATTACTTTGGATCTTAGATTTTTATTGACCACTAGAAAACATTCATCAGATTGAATAACTTTTACTAAGGTGGCATTTCGTTAGCTCTTATCGTTTGGCGGGCTCTTAGGGTTTCACATCAGGTACTCTGGATTTTAGATTTTTAAAGGGCCATTAGAAACTGCTCATCAGCTTGAATAATTTTTACTAGAGCGGCATTTCGATATTTCTTATAACTAGTTTGGTGGGGCTCTCAGGGTTGTATATCAGGTACCCCACATACTTTCGATTTTGATTTGCCATCAGAAAACGCTCATCAAAAAGTATGAAATAATTTTATCATCATTCCGAGGCCGAAAGTTTGAATTTCTTCTTTTGTTTGCGGGAAGAAAGATGCATATTTCAGACTGCTCACAATTAGTGACCGTTTAAAATTTAGTCTTTTTTTGTTTTAATTTTCTTTCCATTACCTATTTGAAATAACTCATTACCATGGTAACTGTACAGTTGTTATTTCAAACCCATATTATTATACACGCGGCAATAAGGAGATAATGAAAATTAAAATATAATTATTAAATGACATTTAGCGGAAGTGAGGAACAGAGAGTAAAGTTCCTCATCCGTATAGAAAAGGGAGGATCTTCTGGCCAGACGGGTGCTGTCTGGAGGGCAGCTGCTCCGACTGTTGTAGTCGGGTTCTTGTATATATACTCAACGATTTACTTAATTTCTATAGCGCAATGTAGGATAGTAGGATGCGTCTTATGTGGCTCGATAGATGTCGCTATGTGTCGCTACGTAGTTGTGTCGATGCGTTGATGCGTCAGTTGTGGTGAGAGATGTCGCTACATCACTCCCCTCCGAGACCGGAGGTCGATAGCAGGTTGAGTCGTCCATACATCTTTGTTATGCTTGCCAGGCCAGTGGAATGTTCCAGTGAGTCGGAACTAGATGCCGCATAGTTCACGGTGAGTCGAAACTGTCTGCGGTGATTGCCCCAGTGAGTCAGGGTGATGCTGCAAGAGTGCTCCAGTGAGTAGGAGTGTTGCAGTGCTGCGTCGACCAGGAGAGAAGTGCGTTTTCTGCAGCTTGCTGACCGGCCGAAGTGCAGTGTGCTGTGCCAAGGTCGCTGAGAAGGCTGTGGGGCTGACCAGGAATGCGCGTCCGCTGCATGCGTATGATCAGGATACCCGTAGTAGCCGTGGATGCCGGCTGGCTGTATTGACTCGCTGCTCGAAAGCTTGAGGAAGTGATGATGACGTAGTTTTTGTGAAGAAGGTTGTGCTGACGTATCACGTCGGGGTCACCACTTTAGCGGAGGTGAGGAACAGAGAGTAAAGTTCCTCATCCGCCATAGAAAAGGGAGGATCCTCCGGCCAGACGGGTGCTATGTCTGGCGGGCAGCTGCCCCGACTGTTGTAGTCGGGTTCTTGTATATATACTCAACGATTGAGTTAATTTCTATAGCGCAATGTAGGATAGTAGGATGCGTTTTATGTGGCTCGATAGATGTCGCTATGTGTCGCTACGTAGTTGTGTCGATGCGTTTGATGCGTCAGTTGTGGCGAGAGATGTCGCTACAGACACATTTATAATACAGTATTATTTACTGTTTTAATTACTTATTTTATGTACATATTGTTATTTCCTGTTCAATGTTTTTTTTGCCTTCGATAATAAAAACTAATTTTGTTACTAAAAAAAACAATATTTAATTATCTCGAATATTAATAATAATATCTATTAAGTATAAGATAATTAAATCTATTAATTTGTTTTTTTTTTTCGTTTTTGTTATAATGACAATTGCTGAGTATCTTGCTGTTTCTACTTAATTGTATAAGGATTATTTAACTTTGAGACGAATATCACTAATTATTATTAAAGTATATAATGAAATATAACTTATTTTGTACCTACAAGTAAATAAGTGATTACATTAAATTTTCATGTAAAATTATAATAAGTGATATAATGTCCCATACTTTATATGAATTGGTTTATGTTTATTGTGAAAATTAATGAGGAATAATTTATAAATGACTTGGAAATTTAGAAACATAAATAAAAACACAGTTACTCTAAATTGAACACTTGAAAAATTCAAACATGTTTGAATGGACTTTTTGTTATTAATAATTTATAAAAATATAGTATATCCTTGGGAGCATTTATAATATGTAACATAGTACAAATCTTACAGACTACACATTTAAATGACAGTCACCAGCAGCTTATGCTGCAATGGGTTGGTGATGGGTCCAATGTCATCATATGTTTAGCTCGAGACTCAACTTCGAGGAACAATGCAGGACTATCACCATCGGCTCTCTTTATCTCTTATGATAATGGAAAGATTTTCACGAACAAAACTGAGAACTTCCGGCTTGGAGATACACCAGACAGCAGTTATGCACAAGTAGATAAATTCTTCAATCATCCAAAACATCCTGAATTTGTAAGTATTAACCATCTAGTATTATTGTATTGTATGAAAGATATTTAATATTTAAAATTTTATGATATCAAAGACAATTTTGTACATAGGCCTCCTTTCTGTATCAGATAGCATCATGAAGTAAAACTGTAAAATGTTTTACTTTTATTTATAACTAGCTGTGCCTGCAACTGTGTTCGCAATGTTCGCATGGACTATAGAAGGATAAGTTGGGATACACATACACGTTATCAAATCTCTTATGGTTTACTCAGCTTAAGCCATTTAACCACCCGTATTAAATCACCTACTACTTATTTCGTATTAGTTTGTTTTATTTCAGCGGAACCCTAATTCTTTTTCTAAAATAAACATGGGCTAAGTTATCTATGGGGGAGGCATATGTTCAGCAGTGGACGTCCTACGGCTGAAATGATGAAGTTACTCCTTATAATATCAGCTATCTCTGCATGTGAACTTCCCGTAAATAACAAATACATTTGAAGTGTATATCATTGGATAACAAACTATGTACAAAGCCTATTAATAATAATTAACGTTACCTTAACTTATATCATATTTCAGCCTATAATAATGTTCTTTATTTTTAGTGCGTATTCACCGATTCATCCAACAAAAAGTTGTACTATACGAGTGACAATGGACATAACATCCATCGATCAGATTTGTCCTTCTCCCCTAGTGAGTTGGCATTCGACGAAAAATTCCCTGATAAATACGTAGTATTAGATAAAGTCGACACCAACAAAAAAGTAAGTCATTTATAATTATATTTTATTATAAAATTTATATGACTGATCACTGATCATAATAATATCCAGTAATGTTTTCCATAATAAGACATTGGATATGTGTATACCTTAATGTGAAGGATATAACTGCTTTATTGCAGGCTCCTTGTTTAATATTGTGTACAGAAATGGATGACGATGTGTATTTTGTATAGATGGTAGAATGAATGTGTATGTATTGCCTTTTTTACGTATTAGCATAGTTTTGACATTTTCGCCAATATAATATGTTACATGAAAATCTCATCTATAGCCTAGTGGTCCTAAGCGCGACTTCTATGTTTGAGGTCCTGGGATAGATTCCCAGGTCGAGCAAAGTGTTATTGGGGTTTTCTATGAGATTATCAATAGCAGCTCGGAGTTTGTCTTTGTACATGATTAATGGCAATAGGCTCGTCTCCTATTAATATGGGACCTAAATATGCCCGGTGAACTGTGGGTGTACATTAGTGCACCTCTGCCTAACCTTTCGGGGAATACAGGTGTAATGGTATTTTTATGTAACGTGAAAGGAAAATAGCCGTTGTTGGCCATTGGAATTGTAAATGTTAATATAGTTGCGTAATCATATGGCAATATAGTAATGCAAAGGCCTCGACGTCAGTGTCACTAACCCTACCAAGCAAATTTGGACCATGTTTGCTTGTTTCTAATGCTGTGAATTTACCAAATATTTAATCATGTTTCTTTTAATGACGATACGGTGCTTTTCGTTTACTTAATTGCTCTTATAATTTACTCCAAACGGTTTAATATATTTCATCCGTATTAACAATACAAGATATAATAATAATATATGTGTGTAAATTATTTTTTCATTTAATAATGTATTGTTGTTGTGTTAGACTGATCAGGATTAGTTAGCAGCTTAGCATTTTACAAGATACAAATAATTCCATTTTATTTTAGCTTTACCTAACTCTCGATGGCGGGAAAACTTTCAAAATGATTCAGAACAATGTAAAGACATTCTTCTGGCTTTCGGGGTCGGGATTATCAAAAGTTGTCTATGTAGAACGATGGAAGCAGGACGGAACCAGCACAGTGATCAGTTCAAGTGATCCCACTGATTTGATCAATGCGGATGTCCTATTCGAGGAAGCGAAGGATTTTCAAATTAAAGGGGACTATATGTTCGCCACAAAGCAGTCGAAGGAGGTAAGTACTTAACTGTATAACAGAGTTATAAAATTATGTAATTGCAGCAATGATTATTTATTTTGACTTGAAGTAGGACCTACTTGGCCAAATAACTCAAAAGTTATGTGAGGTAGAAATTACGTGTTAGAAAATTATTGCAAACTAATTGTTGGATAAACAATAATTACTCAGCAGTTTTGATGAGAGGTAAAAGAAAATTGGAAACTAGCACAAATAAACGTGGAGCGTGGAACGTAGTCGCTCATTATTTGGAGCCTGAAGGCTACGATTTTGCTTAACAATAGGAAATATATGGAAGGACCGAGATTCCCTCCTCAGTGTTTGTAGAGAATCAACTCCTCTTCTTGGCTACTCAATTATAACCTATAACCAGTGTTGCCAGATGCACTGTAATTACAGTAGATTTACTGTAATTTTAGTGCTTTTACTGTACACTGTATCACAAAAATACAGAACACAGTGAATCTCTTCATCAAGTCACTATGTATTCAAATAAAATTATTTAAAGATCAGTCTTTATTAAATTTCATGTTCGCTTATCTCATTAGGAACGACTCTTTTTCAGGTGATGAAAAATAGACTTCTCGAACGTGGCTAACTTCATGTTAGACATTTTACCATTGCCTAATTCATACCAACATTCCTAAAAAAACCGGCCAAGTGCGAGTGGGACTCGCGCACCGATGGTTCCATAATTGTTCAGCTACATTCTCAAAAATAATTAGGTAGCATCGGCGAGCTCGAGAGTTTTTAAACAGGGTTGGCAGAAAATTTTAAAAGCTATTAACTTACCAAAACTGGTACATTTTGGTTTTGGTTCTTCGTCTTGTCGATTAAATAATGATGTAGGTAGTTCTGTTACCGTAATTGTCACTTCAAATATCCATAGGCCATACATTGACTGATTTTATAGACATCAATTTACAGATATTCGAAGTGGCATTTAAAATTGGTAATTCAGGTAATATATAAGTCACTGCCTATCGGCGCGTTTGTTTCATGTTCTGTATTTGCAAACAGCTAGTTTGGCGCCGCTAAAGGCGCTAGAGTAGAGTGAGGTGACCTCCAAAATGTCAATTATCATTGTTAGTTTTTATAATTTTATAATAAACTAGCTGTGCCCCACGGTTTCACCCGTATTAATATTATACGATAAATATTTCAACGCACCAGTTTAGGCGATTTCTTATACTTTCTTTAAAACTTTCTAAATTTTTATGAGGAATAAATAAATTTTTAAATTATAATATATAGTACAGATTATGTTACTCGCTGATACTGGTATATTGGTGAAATAATTTTTAAAATTAAAAGAAAAAAGCCCATACTATTTTCTAATTCAATCGCGAAACATTACTTCTACATGTATTTTGATTTTTAGGGAAGAGTATGTACGTACCTACTGGAAGAATAAATAAAAACTTTCATATTTTTTCTTGTTTACAAACACGCGAATGTTTTGAAGGGGTAAGTTGTCCCACGAGTTATACCACAGAACTACTAACCCCTACTTTGAGAGTTTTGACTTTCGGAAACTTATGTCTTTTTTTTCCGAACATGGTATACTGCAAGTTACATATATAACTAAAATAAAACCATCTTTTTTAAAGATAACGCTTAATTTTATTTTGTATACAATCACTTTATAGACTTTTTCATCGATACTCCAGTACTATAATGTTAGAGTACCACTACTCTACGTTAGATGTCGCTGTGTATTACGGTTATTATTTTCAAAGCAGAAAATTGGCGCTATTCGAATAGGGATGTAACGAAAATATATTTTTTTAAGATTTGAAATTTCAGTACCTATTTTGTCACTAAAAGTAAACAGAAAATATAATTATGGCAAAAATAAATTTTGGTATCTATACAAATAATAAACCGATACAGTAACATAAATATTTATATATAATGGTTAAAAATGTCTACGTAATATATCAATAATTTTATTAGAAAATATCGATAATTCGATATACCTATATATTTTGCTCATCTCTATTTCAAAATTACAGCTGTTTTAAATACTCACTAATAGATGGCGTTATGCAGTTTGTGGGAATACTCGACGGGTGGAGCTGATTTTTATTTTAATGTTGTTTTACGAAAAGATAAACTGTACAAACTTAACTTTGCCTTTGGAAAACTATTGTCCCTATACATCAACATATGCCGCGGTCAGTTTACCAACTGCAAATAACAAAATTAATTCTTATTAATTGTCTAACTATAAATTTACAGTTTTCAGATTTTTTCCTTTACTTGTACTACAAGATACTGCTTCTTGCCAAATTTCATGATTGTAGGTCAACTGGATGTACCCTATAGGTTTTTGTTCCCTTTGAAATTGTTAAGAAATGAGACATAATCAGCCGTATTTTTTGATTGCGTTGACTTAGAAATCTAATTTTTACACGGCTTCAAGTGATTGCAGACCTTAGTTTTTAGACATGCTATTTGGACACATAGTTTAGGAAATAATGAAAAATTAAAATAATTTTCACTTGCGAGAAGAACAAGTATGATAGACTACATGACTACATGTGCGTTGGCAGCGCGGTATTTGTCCGATAAAATTAATAACATATATAACTGACTGATAGATATAATTTTTTTATTTATAAACTGATTGAAGTAAAACAAACACAAAGTTTTAAGTAACGCTTACTACAATATATTAGTGAAAACTGCATCCAATCGGTAAACCGTTTCTTAGATTTGCGCGCTCAAACGCATAGTCAAAAAGATAAACAGACAAAAATTCTAACAATCATTGTTTTAGGTTCTATGCGCTAGGCTCCCAATAATAGTTTTTCTCATTTACCTTCATGTACAGACATAGATCAGTACGTTTTTATTATTTGTATAGATAATAAATAATATAATTAATTTTATAGTATTTATTGAATATATTAATTAGTCGCGTCTTTGTTTGTTAGCAACTATGGAAAAGTTTAAATGAAAAACATATTCTATTATTTTTTATTCGATTTTATATTTTGCCGAGGTTAATATCATTCTGCTTCTATCGTTATTGACCGTCCAGAGTTAATGCCGATTCGATATCTAGCTGTGCTCGCAGCTCCACCCGTGTGGTTTACAGAACTATTATTTATGAAGATATCATGATATTTTATCAGGACCAAGTGCCTAAGGAGAAAAACAAAAAATTATCAAAATCTGTCCAATAATTTTTGCGTAATGCGCGTACAACGGCAAACTTCAATCATTTTATTTATTTTATAAATGTTATTATTATAAGGAATATTAACATATTCAAAATGAACAAATCTAGCCTTAAACTACAGAAAACATACCTAAGTATGACAATAAAACTCAAACCCAATTCGCGATAAATTTAGTGTATGATAAACCTAACATAATAATATATGAGTATGATAATTAATAATACATACGTTTTGTTTATTATTTGTTTTGAAAATTAAGTTAATTTCTTATAATTTTACTTCGTTTCACTCTATATTTAAAATATATTACAGTATTACTTACATACATCCATTATATTTTTATATGTACACAACTTAAATGCAATTTAAATACCATCATATAAATACTCATACGTGTAGAAATGTACTCCCAAATTATAAGTGTAACTCCCGACTCTAAACTACAATTATACCAAATTACATTAAATTCAGTCTAGTAAACTCGCGCATAGACAGACAAAAATTTCAAAAAGTATCGAAATGTGTTCTGTCCTTGATTCTAACCACCTCAACCCCTCAACCCCAACCCCCCCTCAAACCCCTTGGTTTTTTTCTCATTTATCTTTAATGTACAGATTTCGACACTACTCTTTTATTGTAAGTATAGGCGATTAAAATAAATTTAAAACGAATTATGTAGTCCATCAGACTATTACATATCGCCTCTTGATCAGAAGAACAACTAAAATCTTGTGTGTTTGGATGTTACTCAATCACGCAAAAACGGCTGAACAGATCTCAATGAAATTTGGCACATAGATAGTCTATGACTTGGAATAACATATAGTAAAAGTCATAGTTTAACCAGTGTTATCCTACAAATATAATAAATGTAAAGTTTGTAGCTTAGTTACTCAATCATGCAAAAACGGCTGAACGGATTTAGATGAAATTTGGCACACAGATAGTCTATGACCTAGAATAACAGAAGGGTACTTTTTATCCCGGTAAAAGCCTAGGCCTAGTGGTAATTAGCACGACTGCTATGAGCGAGGTCCTGGGTTCGAATCCCAGGTCGAGCAAAGTGTTATTGGGTTTTTCCTATGAAATTCTCAGTAGCAGCTCGGAGTTTGGTTTCGAGCCCGATTAATGGCAATAGGCTCGCCCTCTATTACATAGGACCTAAAAATATACTTGGCGAGTTATGGGTGTACAATTAGTACACCTCTGCCTAACCTTTTGGGGAATACAGGCGTGATGGTATGTATGTATGTAAAAGTCATAGATTAACTAGTGTTATCCTACAAATATAGTAAATGGAAAGTTTGTAGCTTTGTTACTCAATCTCGCAAAAACAGTTGAACGGATTTAGATCAAATTTGGCACACAGAGAGTTTATGACCTGGAATAACAAATAGGGTACTTTTTATCCCAGTAAAAGTCATAGCTTAACTAGTGTTATATTACAAATATAATAAATGGAAAGTTTCCTATGTTTGTTACTCAGTCACGCAAAAACAGCTGAACGGATTTAGATGAAATTTGACACACAGATAATGATATCCAATAATACGCAGACGAAGTCGCAGGTACCAGCTAGTATTACATAATAATACTTTTTCCTAGCGAAACACCTTACACCTGTACATATCTCATGAAAGAAGACCATTTATCAAGGCAGAATTCCAAACAGAGTTAGATCTCAGAAAGTTCCACATAGCAGATGTAACGGAAAAACGTATATTCGTATCTGTCATGCACACGGAATCCCTTGCCAATCTCTACGTGTCGGAAATAGGGAAGAACTTCACACAGTACAACTTCGTCTTGACCTTAGAACAGGTTTTGTGTTACTTCCCTGGTGGAAACTGGAGAGACAGCTGGCTCGAGTAAGTTAAAAAGTGTTTTGTAACATTAAACTTTTACGAATTTGGGAATCGCAATAAATATTTTTAATTTAGAACAATTTTTTTCCTCTGGAAGATCGCAAGATTGGACGTTGACACGCATTTTACTAGACTGCGAAAAGGAGGGTTATTTTTTTCGAGCTTATGTATACAGTATATATGTCTATTTCTTTGGCACGCTCTGTAGCTTAAATTACTTGATGGATTTTAGCATACGAGGCGTCTTTAGATTCGTCTTCATTATGGGAGTAACATAGGCTATAATATAACATTTAAAAGTATGACTTCTGAGAATCAAATATAAAGCAAAAAATAATTTTTTAGTCAAGTGTTTTTATTTCAGTCGGGTTTTTTTTTTGTTTGCTTTTTTACCAACTTCAAAAAAGGAGGAGGTTTTTAATTCATACGTATATTTTTTTTTTATGTTCACGCATAACAAATTAGGCATAAAAAATTTATTAGGTATTTATGTATGAGACAGTGCAGTGTGTATCCATTCTATCCGTTGAAGTATCCGACTTTATTTATTTTGGGTATGGTCGGTTATAATGAACTGAAGGTAAGGAGGGAGATCTCACACTCACCTTGTGTGTCTTTAAAATATTTAGAAGGAAGATTGCAAATGCGGATATATTGCGGAAGTTGGGTATGTGTGTTCCGGACAGATACGTAGGAGACACAACTGCTGAGAATATCGTATGCGCGCACTAATTTACTAATGGAGGCGCCCCTGACGCACGCGCTTTGAATTCTCAACGTCTTATAGCTATGGAAGCAGACCTATTCTGCTGTACTCTGAATGAATTCACCAGGATATCATTAGCTATTATGTTATAAAATTTAACATTATTATAATGTAACACCATGTTATAATATTATGTATTCCTATTTGGCTTCACTATTGCATTGGGGAAACCTGTAAAAATAGTTTAAAGTATGGAAATAAATAAATAAACTTATTTCTTTATGAACCGATGAAAAGGGGCATTAGTAGTGTAATAGTGGTCCCGTTTTAATTTAATTGGCATTGGACTTTCGACTTCGAAGATAAACCAGGGAACTAACTGCTCAAAATCATTGAAGTTGGGTTTCTTTTCTGTTAAAAATTGTCTTGATTTTTTTTTAAATAATAGTTCGGCTCTTTGGCGGTACTTTTTCTAGAAAGCACCGTACAATCCAAACATAACGGCGCGGCGATCACCTGGAGATCTAAATCCATCCACGCTCGTCGCTGTCGTTCCGGCCTTCATAAATGTCTCCTTTTCACGTTACGTTTGAAGGACTCGATGTCGTTATATATAATTTCTATTTATAATAATTATAGTCGCTTATAATTTAGTTTGTTATAGATAATGGTAATTTTTGTACGTTAGTATAATTCATAACCGTCTGGTAACATTATGTCGATTCGTGAATGCGACTTTAAATTATTTTAGAGTTGTGACTGAAGATGCGTTTACGGATTTATACCGTGTTGAGGGATTGAAAGGAATCTACATAGCTTCTCAAGTGGACTCGAAGACCCCCGTAACAGGCATCAGACCGGAGTTTGTGGGGTCTTTGATAACTTTCGACCATGGTGTCACGTGGGCACCTATCAAACCACCTACAGAAGATGAAAACGGTAGGTCGATTTAGGTGTATTTTTCTGTTTATAATATTGCTTCCTACAGTAGTCGTTTTCACTTTGAATTACAAAGGACATTTTGACGAAAATGGCTTTATAATGGTATCGTACACAGGTTTTTCCAGTCTTTTGTCTTTTACCCGTTGTGATATTCGCTGAAAAATATCATATACGACCCACGTCTTTTTTCTTCTCAAATATGAATTATCAAATAAATACGATGTAAAGGACACACTGCTAATATAGAAAAATAAAACGGGTGTATGAGACAAACATTTCAAAACATATTCAGTATTAGGGGTGTAAGACACAACAGCACCACGTGAAACAGTATGTAAGTCACATGAAAATTGTTTTCATTCTGTTATAATTCTTGAAATATCGGGTCGTAAAGGATTAATAGCAACTGATTTCTTAGGGCCTATGAGACTAAGAAATTTCTTCCTTACAGAAATTCTTATAGCAAATGTTACAAAATTTTATATCATAAAAACATTTTAAATTTTAGTTTTTTCATTCTCCTGAAAAGTTGTGATTTGTCCTTTACGCAATTTGTAATCCGAAGTGTCGATATTTAAACCCTCAATGTGAATATACTGTATCACATGTTAATTCGTATCCAGTTGTTTTCGCAACTTGAAGTAGTTTAGAATATCATAAATTACTTTTTGTACTTGGTAATGTAAATACTTACGTTTCTAAGAGCAACATAATCAAAATCTTACAACTGGATAGGATTTGTACTGAAAGATTTCTTATTATTTACGGTTGGATCTTGGTATATTGACTTAACAACAACGGAATTGCTTGAGAGTAGTTTAAATCATTATAGTATGTAGTTCGTAAGTCGGTAGTTCATACTACAAGATACTAATTTATTAAGAACTAATTTCAATATTTAGTTTAATTTCTTCAATATTTTTTTATTCAACACGTTCGAAGGCCTAGCCTTCTAAACCAGATCAAAGACCCTTCTTTCAAAACATTCAAAATAATCTGGAATTTTCAGATCCTTCAATTTCCTCGGGAAAAATACTGGATTCACTTAGCTCAATCTATCTCATACGTACATGTTTTCACGTATTTTGTATTAGAGCTATCAAAAATCAAATCCGCTAATTCTGGGTCATTAGATTTTCAGATGACCGGGTAAATTTTGGCTTTGTGTTGCACCTAAAGAACTTTGAGGCCTTAACCACTGTTTTGGACGACATTCGTCTAGTCTGGTCATGTTCGTTACGTCAAGCTCAGGTGCGAAGTACATGAAGAGAGAATGGATCAATCGGGTTGGACTGTCAGTCATGAGAAGTCAATCTTTAATTCTGGTCAGCAGATAACTTAGACAGTCAATCGAACGGTTCTTCTCATATATTCATTCGCAAGGAAGGTAAAATCGGTCACCAATTCTACTTAAATGATCTAGTATCACTTTGCGGATAGATTCTCACGAGTGAGGCAAGTAGCGGAGTGGTCAGCGCTGAGAAAAATACTTCATATATTTGAATTTTTAGAAATTATTTAGTTTACTTTGATACAAACGACAGTTATTAAGAATATAGAACGATGGTCGAGGTCATTCAGCATAGTTCTGAAATGCCTTTAGTAGTCAATAGCAATTCACAACTGGCGTGGGTATTTCTACCTTCCAGCCAAAATTCAGCACAGAGTTTATCTGGTAATATCACCATATGCAGAACGCGTTCGGTGTGTCGGACCTTCATTGAAGATTCATGTCGTGTCCAATAAGAATTGAAGATCTGCCCTTGGTAAGACAGTCCATGTCTTCGGCTTATTACTCTGAAAGAAAGTGGAGTTACGTCATTGTAAACTGATCAAAGCCGGAAATGACTTTAACCTCCAATTAGAGATAAACTAGAAATAACTGTGCTCATCGGGATGGCATGTATGTCAATGTTATATACATTTTTGTAACACAAGGAAGTTAAAGTGTTAAAAATATACAAAACCGGTTGATAGGTTAGGTAGAATCAAATTTTAGATTCTTAACATTGTAATTCCTAGAAGTTAGATTGTCTTATCAGTCTATTTTGTTGCTTATATCATTATTAACTTGCGGTAGAGTTGTAATAACAAAAAATTTAATTCAATTTTGTTTTTGTTAGTTGAACGGGTGTAAAATCTATCTCACTTCGTAAGTTTAGAACAGAGAAATCGAATACTTCTCACATCACGAAACGCTAAGATAACATTCTGTAAGGCATCATGTAGGCT
The DNA here is from genome assembly GCA_033032175.1 of Saturnia japonica. Classification (NCBI taxonomy): domain Eukaryota; kingdom Metazoa; phylum Arthropoda; class Insecta; order Lepidoptera; family Saturniidae; genus Saturnia; species Saturnia japonica. Next base: position 7,050,327 of record CM065317.1, read on the forward strand.
TGTATTCTGCTCATGGTGTCAGGCTGACGAGTACTTGGCCTGGCACTATTTGAAGTGTGCACTAAAGCCTCTATGTCCATGTCATTTTGAGTCTACTTTCCGAGCCAAAAGATGACCCAGCCTCATATAGACTAGCGGATTTGAATTCCTTACAAATTTATATTAATTTTGTCGGGAATCCTGGTTGTTGAAAGTGGTATAGTGGGCACACACACACGTAGCTTAGTGTAATGGTTGTTTATTATTATGAAGTGTAACAAGCTGCTATACAAAATATTTGTAGGTAACTGAACAAAAATCCTGTTGAGATTCAGTTATCTGTCGCACTGGGCTGTTTTGGTTTAGCCGTTGGCTTCCTAGAACTAGAATCGAGCTACAACCGAGATTTCTGTATAGAACATATTTTTTTAATACTTTTATTACGATGATTAATTTGAGTAGTTTAGTGAATTATCGTTAATATTTACTATATTAAAAAATATAGTTACCATATTAAAAACATGGTTTCCGCATCATCGCAATAAGTTTAGAATTATTATTACTAGTATCATTGTCCGACTAGTTAGTTTCAAAATCTAAAAATACATTTTAATGAGTGATTAAAGCTTAGTAACACTTATTATATCCATATCACATAGCGTCGTTATTGCGTCACCAGGAGTTATAGACACGTCTAACAGATGCTGTGCATCATCACATGTCGATGATAGTGCAAATGTTACATAAAAATAAAACTTGTTTTATTGCGCATTCATGATGCACAGTATCCATTTTAGAGCTCTTGGTGAGAGACTGATATGAAGGATTAAATGCCCCCACCGGCCTCATGTGACTTACGCAGGGCTACAGAGCTACAAGGCCATCAGTTTGAAACGCTGTGATTGGTGGAAAGCAAGCGGAATTATACAACACCCTCTCACAGATGCTGTGCATCGTCAATGCTCAATAATATTGTTTGTCATTGCTTTTAGGAATACAGCTTCTGCCAGTTTACTTAGTTCCAGTTATCATTACTTTTCTCACTTAATAAACATAATACATAATCATATTTAACATGTTTTATTTTATTATTTAAATGCACGTAAAACATTAAATAATTATTTTTATTCAGGAAAACCACTAAACTGCCACGTTGAGAACTCATGCAGTCTACACTTGTGCCAGAAATTCAGCGAGTTGTATCCACTGTCGAGGTAACAATCACCGTGATATTAGTACTTTGTTAATTGTAATTTTTTTTTTAATGGTTACCGGAATACTCCTGTGGCGAGCATCTGACTGGAGTACCTGGTGTCTCTGATAACCTTCGACCATGGTGTCACGTGTTCAGTGAGAACACGTTCGTTGCGGTGGTACGGTAAAAATTGTTACCAAGATGAGAGTATCACCAAAATGTAGTACATTGTTAATGTAAATATTGGGTATCATCAGTTTAGTTTTAAAAGCAGGGGAAATGAATCGCCATTAAAAATAAAATATTTGACTAACAGAACGCAGAATAAAACATCTTAATTTTGAACGCATTTGTAATTATTTAAGTTCCTTGAGATATTAACACATAATCTAAAGTATAAAATGTAGCTTATCAAATGAGGAATAATCATAAGTTTTTTTTTCTACAAACTTTCACAAAAATCGGCCAAGCCGTTTCTGAGTTAAATCCGGACAGACAAATCGACAGACATTTTTTGTCACATTAATGATCCCCTTTATTATAGCTGCCGATCAGGTAATTTGTAAAAAAAATAGATGTATAGACAGAACTCCAGATATATTATTATAGCATGTTACCGATATTACTTGACAGAAACGATTGTTCATAAAAGTGGTTTGGTTGAATAAAATTTTAAACATAAAAATTGTTTGCAGAGCGCCAGGAAATTCGGTTAAGTACCAATAGTTTCAGATAAATTGAAACATTTGGCTTAGCGTTTGTTGATATTTAAAAAAATGTCACAACTATCTATCTATCTATACATATAATAAAAACGTAACTGATCGATGTCTATACATAGAAGATATAAGAAAAACTATTATTAGGGACCTTTATCAACGCAGTAGAACCCAAAACAATGATTGTTAGAATTTTTGTCATTTGCCAAAGTTTGTGCGCGCTAATCTCAGAAACGGCTTAACCGATTTGGAAACGGTTTTCAATAATAATATGGTGGTAAGGTTCACTTAATATTTAGTGTTTGTTTTACTCCAATAAGTTCATAAATAAAAAAGTTATATCAATTTAAAAAATCACGTCTAACATTTGTTCGATAAATATGCTACAAAATAGTTCTTCAGTTGAATTGACTGAAACTTTGAAACTGGTTTGTAAAATAATGATGATTGCAAGTTTATATAAAGTTAAAAAATGTACACTTTCAGAGAATTTTCTCTTCTAATATGAGTGGACCTTAGATCTATATGATAAATCACATTAAAAAGGGGTCACCCTAGGTTGGATATAGTCACATAAGCGAGTCTAGTGCCGCACCGCTGCTAGGGATGGCAATTCAATCCGAAAAAGATCGATTTGTATCAAACTCTAATTTGATATGTAGAAGTAACCATAGAAAAGGGAGGATCCTCCGACCAGACAGGTGTTATGTCTGGCGGGCAGCTGCCCAACGGTTGTAGTCGGGTTCTTTTATATATACTCAATTGAAGAGTTAATTTCTATAGCGCGATATAGGATGCGTCGTATGTGGCTCGATAGATGTCGCTATGTAGATGTCGCTACAGATACAATTCGATCTTTTTCGGTCGATTTGTATCAAATCGATTCAAAAAATCGAGGTCTAAAAGATCGATCTCTCAAAAATCAACCTTTTTTTGATTCACATTTCAGATTTGTGTTAATATTATAAAAATCTCTATTAAAAAAACAAAAAGGACACCACAACAATCGATCTTTTGTTATTTTTATCATGCTAAAGTATCAGTTAAAGAGAAACAAAGAAAGGTATAGAGAGAGTGAATTCATTTCAATTTTTTTTAATTATAAACTTGTCGTTATTCTGTTGCTGGGTAATTTACTGTTATGAATCATATTTTAATTGTTAAATGACACCATAGAGAATAACAGCATAATGAAATGGATAATCCATACAAATATCATAAATGCGAAAGTTGCTCTGTCTGTCCTGTCTGTTGCATTTCATGCCCTGAAATAGGCGTTAAAGATTTGTACGAAGAACGCATCAAAACCAAATTTGATGAACTTTGGTGTAGAGATATATTGGACCTTGAAGAAAGATATTAGGCTTGAAAATAAAACTTTAAGAGGTGAAATAGGGGATGAAAAATTGCACGAAGAACCGACTATTTCTAAATTTAGGAATATGAAAATTCATATTTATGCTTTTAGGAAGATATAACAGTGTTGGTACGTTGGTCGAATCGTATATTAGACATCTTACGCGATCGTACTTCGACACTGCGTCGAATCACGTGAATCCGTTGGTAAAAGCCGCTGAGACTTAAATCCCAAAACCGAACATCCCCCGCGAACAACTCCGGCCGCGAATATCTTATGCGTTAGTTTAGCTTAGCTCGAATTTTCTACGGATAGGGAATTAGTCTTTCGCGACCTTTTCACAATCGCGGTAACATCACAAGCCGAGGTCCGGCCACTTTGGCACCCTTGTGCGCATGTTGCCCACGCTTTCGTGGCTAAATTACTTAAGCGCTTGCCCCCAAGCCTGGTGAAGCTGTCAAAGCCATTAGTGGCTCTATTTGTTTAGGGCCCTTTAGGCTAACAGTATAGTCAGTCAGAAAAAAAACCATCTATGATTTTCTTTTGGTTTATAGTGTTCAGAGATCTGTCCGTGTATACTATTAATAGGTAATTTAGTAAAGCGGACGAGTTTTTTTGTTTGTTTATTTAAACACGGTAATCTCTGGACAACTGGTAGCAGTCGGATTCGAAAAATTCTTTTTGTATATGATAGCCAGATTCACGAAGAATAGTATAGGCTATCTGGAACTAAGGTACACCTCTCAGCCAGCCTTAAATTTTGAGTTTTGTTAAGTAAGTCGGAACACAAAGCGATCCAAACTGATTTATTCGCGTGTGCTGCTGTAATGGTTAGTCATACGTAAGTACAATGGTTAATAAAAATATTGGCCCTTAGTATATCTAAAAAAGTCCGCGATAGCATATGCATATCTATTATATAATCTACAGTAAGGTATTTTGTGACAAACATTTGTTGAAAATTAAAAAGTTATTTATGAGCATTATTTTTTGGCATGGAATATTAATCCTTACGAGCGAAAGTTACTACATCATCAATACAATTTTATTAAGATAAACTTTGCCCTTTATAGCATGTTATTTGGACGCATAATTTGAGAATAAAATTAATGGAAAATTAAAATAATTCAACACTCGGCTCGGGTCTATATCTTTAATAGTAGTGGCGAAAACGAGCTGTGCCATGTGACGCTTCTTGCCGCAGGATAAAAATATTGTCTCTACTGAAGTATTATAAAATTATCAACACTGTTTTCTTTTAAACTATATGCGGGTGAAACTTCGTGGCACAGCTGTATATTATATTTATATTATAAAGTAAATATTATATATAGTATTATATTTCTTTATTTGCTTATCCACGCTAATCTCTAGAACTATCAGTCGGATTCGAAAGATTATTTGTTTCTTTATGATATCCAGATTCACGAGGAATAGTATAGACTATCTAACATTAAGCTACATCTCTCAGCCAGCCTTAAATATATATTATTGTAAAGTAAGTCGAAGTGGAAGTGTTCCCGAACTTCTTTATCCGCGTTCGCTGGCGTAATGGTTAGTAATATTGTTCCTTATGTATATCTAAAAAAAGTCCCCTATAACGTATGCCTATTTCTTAATAGCTTATGCAATTTCGTGAGTTTTTTTGTTGAAGATTAAAAATTGATTTATAATCATTATTTTTAGGCTTATTATATTAATTCTTACGAACAAAAGTTATTTCATCATAATGAAAATTTTATGAAGTTAAATTTTGCCCGTTTATCGTATGTTATTTGGACACATAGTTTAGGAGATAATGAAAAATTAAAATAATTTATACTCGCGAGAAGTGAGAACAATACTTATGAGGGACCATCCATAAATTACGGTACACGTTTAGGGGGTGGTAGGGGATCGACAAAGTGTGACATTGTGTGACAAGGGGCGGGGAGGGTCCCAAATTTTGTGACATCACATTTTTTCAAAATATAATATTTTATATCTAAGTACATTATTAGAACTTCTTTAAGTCGAAAATTCCCAAACTCGAAAGAATGTGTTCTCTTCCATTCAAGCCCCAAAACCTCCGTTGCACTAAATCTCAACCCTCTAGTCAAAATAATCAGAGAAAAAGTTAAATTGGACTTAATTTCATAAATTTCTAATTATAACTAAAACTAAATTCTTAATATATATTTTAAAAAAACGTTGTAGAATATAATCATTAATTGTAAAGTATCTACTGTAGAATTTATCAATATTCAACTTTTAATAAATATATTATCATCCTTTTTTAATAAATTTAAGTTATATTAAATTTAATAAAACGGCCTCTACTAGTATAGAAAATTAAAATATCTAGTTACAATAAGGTTAAAAGTGAAACTCATTTTAATTTTTATGAGGTTCTCAGAGATCGTTGTTGTTTTTAGACTGTACTTTGGTTATCACGTATGCGAAGATGCTTAAGTTGGGACTGACGTGACTTGTACTTTTTTTTGATAAAAGATTATTATTATTTAGTAGTGAAAATATTCAATTTGATAATAAATTTTAGATCAGCAAGTATAATGAGTTCCAAATCGGCACCTGGTATTATAATGGCGACAGGAGTGATGGGCAAATCTCTAAAGGGGATACCAGGAGTATACATGAGCCGAGATGCTGGTTTAACGTGGAAAAAAATTCTTAAAGACCTTTATTTCTTCAACTACGGCGACCACGGTGGCGTTCTAGTTGCAGTCAAATATTTTAAGTCCCGCGGAGAAACTAGAAGGATATTGTACTCTACTAATGAAGGAGTCGAATGGAATGCGTATCAGTGAGTTATGCATACATTGGTATCAAATTATTGAGTAATTGTTGTTTATTTTTACATGATAATAAAATTTATGTTTGTAGGTTCAACGCCGATGACCTGCGTATTTATGGTCTAATGACCGATCCCGGAGAAAATACGACAACGTTTACAATGTTTGGTTCTGCGAATGATCAGCATCAATGGATCATTATAACTATCGACCTCAAAAACACTTTTGCTCGTAACTGTACTCAAGATGACTACAAGTTTTGGTCTCCATCACCACTACACTCATCAGTCTCATGTGTGTTAGGGTCAAAAAACGTATTTCAAAGACGTCTAGCTCATACGGATTGCTACAACGGCATCGATTATCAAAGATCCGTCAAGAAAGAGGTATGTGAGTGTACGCGCAGAGATTACAAATGCGACTTTGGGTTTATGCTCCTAGGTGAGGAGTGTATACAGAATAAGTCCGTCAAATACGATCCATATGTCGTTCCGTCGGATTGTTGTCCGGGTCAGTACTACATGCAAACGAAAGGGTATCGGAAAATCGATGGAAATGTGTGCATAGTATCTGGTTACTCGGTCTACGCGCCAGAAATGATACCATGCCCCATTGAGCAACCAACTGAGTTTATGCTTGTTGCAATGAGAGACAAAATAGCTCAAATAGATCTTACAAATAATGTCACACTATATCCTGTAGAGGGTCAAAAACACATAATAGTAATAGAATTCGACGTAAAAAACAATTGTATTTACTGGGCTGATATAGCACTGGACAGAATTAGTAGGCAATGTTTTAACAATGGCTCTCAACTAGAGATTATTGTTGATACGGACTTGGTCAGTGTTGAAGGCATGGCTCTTGACTGGATTTCTAATGTATTATTTTTTGTTGATGGTGTGCGGAAAAAAATTGAAGCCGTAAGGACAAATTTGATAAACGAAGGTAGAATGAGAGTAATAATTTTAGACAATAAAGTTCTGTTTAAACCTCGCGGCATTGCTGTGCATCCGAAAGCGGGCTATTTGTTTTGGACGGATTGGGATGCGACCACACCATCAGTTTCTAGATCCAACCTTGATGGGACAGATGTAAAGAAATTGTTTGGGAAACCGATAGTCCACTGGCCTAATGGAATAACAGTTGATCAGATATCAGAGAGAATTTTTTGGGTAGATGCGATGGAAGACTACATAGCCAGTTCAGACTTGAATGGACAATATTTCAGGAAAATACTCTGGAATAACAATATGGTTGGGCATCCATTTGCTGTAGCCGTTTTAAAGGATAAAATGTACTGGAACGACTGGAAAGCTAAATCGATATTTATAGCTGACAAAGATACGGGACTGAACGTCGTTACTATTAATAATTCATCCTCGTATTTAATGGGCTTAAAGGTGTTTGCCCATTCAGTACAATACGGAAGTAACGCGTGTTCATTTAAAAATACTACTTGTGATGCATTATGTTTGGGCATGCCTGGGAATAATTTCAGTTGCCTTTGTCCCAATGGGTTCAAGAATGTCAATGGATCTTGTGTTTGTCCGGACGGTATGAGGCCCTTTTCGAACATGACTTGCCCTAAACCGGCCCGATCGACGTTTGACCTTGTAATAACTACCGGAGCAACATATGATCCAGTAATAACTACCGGAGCGACATATGACAATGTAAATTAATATTTTCAGTTATAAATAGACTATCTTTAACTAATTTAGATAGCTTTGTGAATTACTAAGTTATATCGCTATGTACGTCTCTAAGTAAATAAGTAAAAATAATTAATAACTTGTTGTTCTCGCAAGACTGATCCTTTTGGAAGTAATTCTATTAGGCATTTAAGAATTGGTATAATTGTCCGTTTCCGTTGTTTAGTGTTTTTGATTTTCCTATTAAACTTCTGTCTGTATATTTAATTATTTTTTTTTAATTTCCTGACAAACATTTGTTATAAAGGACGTTGATCACCAGTATTATTGTTTTTGTCTGTTTGAATGCCCGGAATTAACTCAATGACAGCTTAAGGGGCCGTGCACGAAATCGACTTATTTCGATCAATTTTGGTGAATTTTGTTCACTTGTTGTGAGAAAGGGAAACGTAATTTAAAGTTTTTTTTGGTGATTTTAAAAGTCGGGTTCATAGTCTACCATCTGGGGAAAAGGGATTTTTCAAATAATGTAAAGACAAATAAGTATTTTTTTCTATATTTTAGAAACACTTTTTCGAAATTTTAAAAATTACACACTAATCTTAAGGTTATCATTAATTTTTTTTTTTTTTTTTTGCAAAACAATAAATTCTTTTAGTAAATAAATGCCAAAGTGAGCTATAAAATCGGCGGCGCAATACGGAAGTCGTCAGTAGTGGTCAGTAGCGAACGGGCCTTCCCAGCGTGAGGACGTAGCACTTTTTATTGAAAGAGCGCGCGTGTATAAATTAAACGAAATTTCGAAATCTTACGCCGCCTACCGCATTTTGATACCGGTAAGTACCTATTAATTATTTTTTAGTACTTGTTTATGAAGAAAATGAAAAGTTTGATTAGTCTTCACACTAATATTATAAAGGCGAAAGTTTGTGAGTGTGTTTGTATGTTTATTACTTCTACGAGTACACGCCCAAACGGCTGAACCAATTTTGATGAAATTTGGTATGGAGGTAGTTGACACCCTGGATTAACACATAGGGTACTTTTATCCCGGTAGTACGTTCCCGTGGGATAATTTCCGACATCCTAGCTAGTTATATATAAAATACCCGTGTACGTTAATTCGTAATTCTTCGCGCGAAAAACGTCTTTATTGATTTTGATTATTAAAAAAATGAGTCACCTGAATGTTACAGTTGGCCCTCTTTTTTTTTAGTAAAACATCAATTGAATTTTTTTGTAGATAATGGGTAAGAAGAAAGGCATGCATCACTAGTGCATCAAAAAAAGAAAAAGACGAAACCCGGGATTGGCAAGTATCGCACGAATTCTTGCAGAACGTAAATAAAATCAAATCGCTACACGGCTTCGTTTCAAAATCCTGTAAGTTTTTACTTCCGATCAGCGTTACTTATTTAGCGCTAGAAGTGCATAAAGAAGTATAAATATTATAATAATTTACTGTGATTATAAGTGATAATAATTGTTTTACATATTACTTTGAGTAATTATTATAAGTGATAAAAATAGTTTTTACATATTATTTTGAGTACGTTTGTAGAATTTGGGGTTAGTTGACGGTATGTAATTCTTATATAATGTTTATAAAGTTTATAAATAAATTAATAACATTGTTAGTGTTTTACCAATAACCTTGTATACCTACATAATTTTTCATTATTTATACTTTCAGAATAAGGATGGTAATGAGTCGAAGTTATCTTGTTTTAAGAATCACCAGATTCGTCTATACATATTAAAGGGCGAAGAATAGTCGATTTTCAATATTTATTTGACCAATTGATAACCATATCTAAAACCATAGTGACCGATTTGGATGTAAACTATCAAACCTTCTGATAACTGAAGAAAAAATTCAATCTTTTTCATCAAAAATTTAGTAAAAGTCGATTTCAGATAAGTACATGTGAAGTAACAAATGGATTGGATGTTAATCATAGCACTGTTATGGGTATATTTAGTATAGGCTGTGGCCAGGCAAATTAGAACGAGTTAGCAGCTTCCATTAATTTGCCACAAATGAGTAAATCGGCCTACCAGAAATGTCACGACAAATTATATGAATGGTGGAAGACGACAGCTGAATCCACTATGGTTGAAGCCGGTAAAGAAGAAGCTACTATGGCTTTGGAAAGAGGGAGCGTTATTTCTTTAGGCATACCTTCAATAGCCGTAACTGACGATGCTGCTTGGGGTAAACGGTCATACAAAATAAACTTTGCTTCCGCAGCAGGTGTGGGAGCTATAATAGGACTAAGTACAGGAAAAATTCTACATGTCGGCATTAAAAAGAAATATTGCATTATATGTTCTCGTGCAGCAAACAAAAATAAAAAACCTCCGGAACATCAGTATAATGCCAACCACATAGGCTCATCGACGAGTATGGAAAAAGCGGTAATTGTTGAAGGGTTCCGAAACTCCGTTAAGAAACATGACTTGAGTACTTTTAAGAATATCTTGGAATGCAGGCCGTATCCCAATGTTATTGTGGAAAAATAGAGTGTGTCAATCACTTGATGCGCAACTACAACGGCAAAATTTTAAATTTAACAAAAGACCCGTCAATTCTATTAAATCAGCGAAAACATCTAAATCCTGAATGTTAAGCGCTTACGTATTGCTGCAAAAGCAGCAGTAAGATTTAGGATGGCCCAAAGTTTCCCAATAACGGAAAAAATTAAAAATGTTCAAAAGGATATTCTAAATAGTCCCAAACACATATTTGGAGAACACTCTCAGTGTGAGGGATACTACAGTGATAGTGTGAAAAAGTCACAAGTAAACCTTGTGCCTGACGTAAAAATATTAATGCAAAAACTAGTTACAATTGCATCTACTTTAGCATTCAATGCGCGAAGTTTATTACACAATTTAAATAATAATAGAGCTGAACAATTTAATTCTATAGTAGCTAAATACGTGGGTGGCAAACACATCAATTATTCATTTAAAAAATCATATACCTTGAGGTGCTATGCAGCGGTTGTTGTCTTTAATACTGGAAAACCTATAAGCCAATTTTATAAAACAATTTTTAACAGCAGTCCATCAACAGCATCCAAAAAATTTGAGGAACAAAAGAGTCGGAAAACCAAAAAAAAAAGGATAAAAACAGACCCCGACGCAGGCTGATATTCAACAATAGCAACATTGATTACGGCGAATCGTGCCAAAGGCCGGACATGTCAGAAGAACAGTATTTGGAAGCCAAGACGTTTCTGCAAAACCTCAAATCCCAGATAGAGGAAAGGCACGACATTGAAAGGGAGACCATATTGCAGGCCGAAAGCGCCTTGTGGTTGGAGCTACGTAGGTGTCTTTTGACAGCCTCAAATTTTAGCAAAGTCTGCAAGCGAAGGAAATATATAAGTTCTGCAGGTCTGGTAAAAAATTTGCTGTATAGATATTCAATTGATCACGTTGCAGCCATTCAACATGGCAAATCTAACGAACAAAACGCTTGAGCTCAGTTGGAAAAATTAGGAGACCTAGTATTTGAACAATGCGGTCTACTTATCGACGATGAGCACTTTTTCCTTGGTGCAACACCAGATGCATTATTTGAAAACGGCATCGTTGAATTAAAATACCCTATCTCAGCCTTTGGAATGAACCCTGATGACGCTATCAAAGCCAAAAAAATAAAGTTTTGGAAAATACAAAACAATGAAATAAAAATAAATAAAAATCATGACTGGTATCAAGTACAAGGCCAATTCCACATCACAAAACAAGATTTGTGCATTTTTGCTGTATGGACAGGGCCTGGGTAGCCGCTGAAAGTTGAGTACATACATAGGGATGATAGTTTTTGGACAACTAAAAATTGATAATGCTTTGAAAAAAAAAAACGGATAAGTAGCGAGTATAACTCGCGCTCTGAGTTTTCCGAACTGCGTACATTACATACCGTACATTATTTTATTAAATAAACATACAAACAATACATACAAACAAACAAAACCTACATAGTATATTATCGTTCATATATTACTTTTATTATGAAGTACCCGTATCTCTTTAAAGCGTTAACCTAGAAACTTGTTTTTTTTTTTAAATATTAATGTACGGCAGCAGTTTTAAAACCCCTTAGTGTTTAATATTAATTTCAATTTCAAGTGATTTTATTTATAAGGACTTGATTATTTCTTTATTAGGTAAGGAACCTTAAAAGTAATATACTTGGTAGAGTATTGCAAATATACGATAATAATATTAATTTCTAATATATAATTTATCAACTAGCCTTCTGTAAAATCGTCAACATCAATCTTGGTAATGCGTTTTCTTTTATTCAATGGCGATTCTATGACATCTGTAATATCATCCGAATGGTAGTATATAGTAGCGATAGCCTTATTTACATTAAATAGTTAAAATAATATAATTTAAACTTATTTATCCATAAAAAGAACATTACCATCCAATACACAATAAAAATCCACCTGAAAGAGCTAATACCGTCTTTATTTTGTTGAAATATTTCGCTATATTAAGAAGCATTACTTTTGATAGACTATTTAACTTTTTAAAACGCAGTGTCCAAATTTTATCTTGGTAAAATTGTCTCCTGTGTAGCAGTCACAAAGACAAAATTGCGCAAGTCCTAATGTCAATCGTCTATTGCTAACGGCGCGGCGGCGGCCGGCAACATATTAACTCATTGTTCGGTTTTGTCCCATCCCGCAATCCTCAAATATTATGGAGGGTCGCGCTTATAGCGCACTATTGGACAAAACCGTGCGTACCGTCTCAAAAATCTGTAACTTTGTTGTTGATTGAAGTAAATAGCTGAAATTTGGTACTTAGTATCTCTAATGTATATACTATCAAATAATGGTACTTTAGTTGCTATTTTTTTATTTACTTATAATATACATATAAAAAGAATACATAAAAGACACCTTTACATACAAGAACATAGTTTACTGAACTTATTGAATTGATAATTATACAGTTTTATGATATTACACTATTATTTCATATTTTTGTTAATATTACATATTATGAAAATAACATATAATAAATGACAAACATCTATTAATCCAGTACATAAAATAGAAAAAAAACTAATCTATGCACATACTTCAATTTAAATATCCAAGAGGTTCTTGGCTTTGTCTAACAGTCCCTTGGAAAAAGACTGTTTTTCTGATACTTGTTATGTATGGAACTGATGTAAATAGAAGACTTTGAAATACGTCTTCATTCGTTGCGGACCTAGAGCACTTTCTAGAATGATATAATATGATATTTTTGTAATCTTTATTACGAGATCTTTGGGCATCCTCAGATAAATTACCATCAGGTAAAACAGCAAAATGTCTAATTATACTTTCCCCATGTATTAAGATCTTATGTACAGAAGAAGGCATGTTATACCATATAGATATATTTTATTACGTACAATTGAGCAGTAGCGCGAGTATATTCACCAATTTTTTCTGCATTTACGGCAATACCGGATGCTATAGTCTGAAGAATAACATAGAACCTTTTAATAAGATCCTGATCAACTCCTGTCATTTCTGAAGAACAATAGTAGTTCTCAAAAAAACTGTCGAGCTGTATTGCCGTCATAGCTGTTTCCACTTCCTTGCCGGGTTTATCAACACGCAATAATCCCAATCGGCTTCGAAATAGACTTTGTGCAAGTGTCTTCTTGTCTTCTTTACTTTTTGTATCTTCCGGAGTACCCGCACTCCAGTTTTGAAACGAAAAATTATATGAAATTTGTATAACTTTTACATCCACTATAGCTAAGAATAGCTTGTGACTTATTTCAATTACTTGGTCCTCCTTCTGTATCTTAGAACTTTACAAATTATTAATTTGAGTCCGAATATCACCAACCACCGAAAAGGTTTTTTCGGGCGTTTCTTTTGAAAATTCCATCAGAATTGGTTGGCAATATCGAATAGAGGAGCAAGCCGGATTTTGTCAAACAACCTCTTTTGTTTCTGTATCAGTCAGCTTATTTGTTACCAAAGACTAAATAAGTTTGCATCTGAGTAGTGTCGTGTTACTACAATTAATAATAGATATAATTTGGAAAAAGATAAGCTTAAATGGAAAATGGAATGAAGGAAAAATAAAATCTAATATAAATATAATTCCAGCACATTTACATAATATAAAAAAATATTATTAATTTATGTATTATAATAACCTCCTATAGAAATAAAAGTAGTTTTTACTATACCGAGATACAAGATAACTTATATTAAAGTCCTTATTCAACGTCCAAATTGTTCATCTCACAATGTCATAAAATTAGTAACAATCCTCAATGATAGACAGCCACGCATCGGGATCATGGCATATTATTCCACGGTCTTGCCCCAGGAGCTGACACCTCAAGCCACCGGATCAGTGCAGGCGGAACCATCGCCTCAGGTAGTCAGCACAGCAGCAGGGATCTCATCAGCCGAGATTTATGATCATATGAAAATTAGATATATTTTATATTATAGTGGATTATAAAATATAGTAAATGGTTTCTTCGGTAGTCCCAAAACAACCCGTCATTGTATATACTTAGTAAAACATTTACCAGAAAGCTTAACTATATAAAATATATTTTACTTTCTGAAACGTGACCGAAGCCTCTGATCGTCTATTGTATTCTGACAATGGTTTTCTCTATAATTTTCAAACACTCGAACCCGCATTCATTATTTAAATTTTTAAATATAATTTCAGACATCGAACTACATATAGGTTTTATTTGATTAAATAAAACCTTCATAGAAAACATATTTATCTTTACCTAATTCCTAACAGCGTATGCCCTAAAACTCACGTAACAGAAATTGGCATGTTGACAGTCTTCAAAAGGAAACAAACAATATATTATAATTAAATATGATAAAATTATATGAAATATTCTATATTAAACTAAAAGGATCGTATTATAAATGATATCTGAACGGACGAATACATTAACAAGACCGATGCCCTGGAAATTTGACAATAAAACAATACATAATATACACGAAAATAATATAAGGTAAATAAGAGTATTAAGATATTAAAATAAATATAAGCTGACCACTGGACCTAATATAACAGTAGGTCACTTTCATCTGTTAAAATTTGTTTATATTCACTTTGTTCCGATGAACCATCACATCCCATTTGGTAAACACTACGTTTGCCGATTCGTGGTCTCCACTCTTGGACACGTAATAAAAATAATCTAATTTTTCAAAAATCTCACGAATCCAATGTTAAAATAAATTTTGATATATTTTGCATTTCCCCCCTATCAGGCTTTTTCGTTTCAATTTAAGGATGGCAGATTCGCGCAATTTTTTTTTGCCCCGACTTTTATTTGAGCATCTTTATGTGATGATATCAAGATTACGACATAGGCAGACATTGCTAACTGTCAAAGGTCTATTTAAAGTTTCTAATAAGCATAGGGTATTTAGATAGTGTAAAAAAATTTGTGTACTTCTCCAGTTTTTACATAATGGTCAATTTAAATGCTTTTTAAATAAAGTAGTTAATAACCATATATCACACAGATTTTATTATGTTTTATTTCCATGCATGTTTGAGAAATGCCCAAATATGCCTTGGCGGAAATGGCAATTGCCTGTCTCGTATTAGTGAAGTCCTCGTCTACGGCTCGGCCTTCAAACTCATGCTCGACCTGCAATTGCCTATTTCACGGCCTTTGCAATAATGTACTATTTATACTGTGCCAACAGTGTGTATTGCTGAAATATAACAGTTGGGAAGACAATTTATTTTCTGTATTGTGAGTCAATTTATCATGGGTATGATTTAAGACAAAGTGACATAATTTTGCCGAAAGACAAGACTCTTAAAGCAAATTCTAAACCATCGATGGATTGCCGGTCCATTGTTGTTTTTGGATTATGCTGTGCGTATTATCAATTTACCGAGCTACTATTAAAAAACTCAGGTAAATCTGTTAAGTGGTTACACAATAACAGACAGACAGGCAAGTAAACAGATGTCATCTTTTACAATTTATCAGGAAAGCTATATGTTATTATTTGATTTAGCTAAGGTCACCACTACATAAATTTGTATGTAAAACGACTTTAAATAAAGTTATTTTTAGAAGATAGCGTTACCCAGTGGTGAGTAATTTAAATGTTGTATTTATTTTAACAAAAAAAAAAAAATCTTAAATTGTAAGATCACAACAACTCAAGCCACGCTCACTACGATAATGTCATGGTTTCATACCACATATCGTACTTGTTTAAAATATTCTCTGTTACTACATACTTTGCAATCCAAAAAATCCTAGTTCCTCTGCTTCTTTTTTTCTCCCAGTAAATAGGTGCTCCTATATATTTTTTCTTTCTAAATATCCCTCTGAGCTTTTAAAATCGCTCCTTTAATCTGGCATCTGTGCCTTCTCAGAATCAGTTACAAGTACGTTACTTTGTCATATCGTTTCTTTTTTCTAAAGATTAAAGGCAAGTAAAAAACAACACTACATAAATAATTGTACTTTATTAAAGACTAGCTGTACCCCACGGTTTCACCCGTGTTAATTTTATACGACAAACATCGCCAACACACCCGTGAAGGCAATTTTTTATACTTTGTATAAAACTGAACTCGACATTTTTATGAGGAATAAATTAATTTTTCAAATTATAATATATCCTATGTTACTTGCTGATACTCAGAGCTGATATTGTAGCTTTATATTGGTGAAATAATTTTTAAACACGGTTCAGTATCTAGTTTTTGAGTTTATCCATTACAAACAAAAAAAAATCTTTCCTTTTTATATTATTAGTAAGTATAGAAAATCTGATTTAGAAGTGTTCTTCAGAAACAATTACTTTGCAATAATTATTAGTTTTGTTGAACTGGCCACTTCGATCTCAAATATCTGGCGTTTGGTTAGGAATTACAAATGAAAATTTATTTTCAAATTTAGGCTT
The DNA here is from genome assembly GCA_033032175.1 of Saturnia japonica. Lineage (NCBI taxonomy): Eukaryota > Metazoa > Arthropoda > Insecta > Lepidoptera > Saturniidae > Saturnia > Saturnia japonica. The sequence continues at coordinate 7,066,984 of CM065317.1, forward strand.
GTGCATTTGTGTTTCGAATTTAGTGATACTTTTGTTTCGCACCATTTGATTTTTATTTGACATCGTTCTTTTCAAAAATGGAAAACTTAAAATATAGCGTTATTTACGAATATGAGTTCCACCGTGGCATCAGCGCTGCAGAAACAACTCTAAGGATTAATGATGTGTATGGAGAAACTACTGTAAAAGAAAGTACGGTATGTTTTTGGTTCCAACGTTTCCGTTCTGGAAATTTTGGACCTACGAAGCAAACCCCGTGAACGGCCGGATACCCTAGTTGATAATGAAGAATTAAAGTTGATCGTAGAAGCGGATCCATCGGAAACCACGTCAGACTTAGCGACTGGCTTCGGTGTGAGTGATAAAAAAAATTTAATTCACTTGGAACAAATTGGAAATGTGAAAGAGCTCGAGAAATGGGCATGAATTAATTGAAGCACACTAACAAACACGCATTAAGTGCTGCGTTACAATACTCAACCGTCACAATAACGAGGGAATTTTGAACCGTATTGTTACTTGTGACGGATGGAAATGGATCCTTTACGACAATCAGAAACGCTCATCACAATGGTTGAATCTAGGAGAACCGGCCAAATCCTGTCCCAAGCGAAAGTTGACTCCGAAAAAGGTACTAGTGAGTGTTTGGTGGACCAGTACTGGTGTCGTATACTACAGCGTCCTAAGATCTGGCCAGACTATAAAGGCAGATCTGTATTGTCAACAATTGCAAACCACGATGGAAAAGCTAGCCGTTACATAAGTGAGACTGGTCAATCTCTATAGTCCACTGCTGCTTCAGGGCAACGCTAGACCTCATACTTCACGAGAGACGGTCGCTAAATTAGAGGAACTGCGGTTGGAATGTCTCCGACACCCACCATACTCCTCGGACCTTGCTCCAACAGATTACCACTTTTTTTCGAAATTTGGACAATTTCATTCAAAGAAAAAAGTTCAATTACGATTCGTAACGTGAGTTTTTAATTACTATCCATCAAACTATCGACGTATCATTCGATAGCTTAGTAAATGGCACGGTAAAACGTTAACCACCATATTGTATTCCCGGCATGGCATAATGCCAATCCCCACAATGTATTCGAGGTACAATTCCCCGCAGTTTGAAGAATTTCCTACAAATTAATAACCCTGGCCTTAAAAGACATTCATCCGACGAGTTCATAACAATTAAAAACAACAACTACAACTGTTTATTTTTAAACGAGAGTAAATACCTATAATGTATTGTACATAGTACATACATACCGTACAAATAGTAATTAGTATATAAATCAGTACCGCTACCGTCTTTATAGTTTCAAGTTGTTTGTGTTTGGTTGTGCTCGGAGATGCAGTAATCAAAATGTTTTTATCTAAGTTTACTATACATTTTGTTATCTTAGTGACTTTCATTTCATTTGTAGTTAGCGTGCCACAATATGGAAAACCGGGAAAAACTTTATTCGTTACCGACGATAAGACGAACAGCGGCAGAAAACTAACTGCAATCAGCAATGAGGAAAGCGAAGGTCCTACCTTGGAAAGTAGAAAAGATACCAGTACATTATATACACCACCTGTACAAAGGAACATCGGTACATGGGTAATACTTAGCAACAATATTATTCCGTTATTTTAAACCCTATGAAAATTTGTAGTAAATTTATCATATCGTGCATGATTTGCTTGCTGTGGTTTATACATTAAAGTAGTAAAATGTCATAAATAGTAAGTCTAGGAGGTGGATACCTATTATAAAAAACGAATAGTTTTGCCTAAAATCTGCCCTTTTACTTGTTAAATTCCTCTCTTAAGAATTCATTGTGCATTTGTGCCTAAATATATGAGCCTAAAACATTTTAGATAAGTCAATAAGCTCAATAATATTATAGTAGGTACATATATTGTGGAATTTTATATGACTTGTGTTATTGAAAATATTATGTAGAGGAGTAATTGTTACTATAACATACTTCTGTTTTCCTGAGCCTGAGTTTATAGCAACAATGTGAATGTTTTTCTATTTTATTATAATGACAATTGTTGTTGAATTGCTTGCTGTTTCCAAGAATGTTTTTACTACCCATGGTTGCTTTGACAGTCATAAATGCCTTGTCAAGGACTTTAAGGATTATTTAACTTTTTGAAGAATATCACTAATTATTATTAAAGTATATATGTATTTAAATACTTACTTATTTTGTACATGTAAATAAGTTATTACATTTAATTATTATGAAAAATTATAATAAGGGATATAATTTTCTATGCTTTATATGAATTTGTTCATGTTTATAGTGAAATTGAATGAGGAATAATTAATAAATGATTTGGAAATTTCGAGACATAAAAAATGTTCATGTTATATATATATATATAGCAATTTGAAATATTTTATGTGCGTAATAATAGTAGTATTAGTATGTTATGTGCAGTTTGTATATCTAACCCCACAGTTATTATAAAGTGTACATTTGAAAACTCACTTGACACACTTGAAACACCTGAAACATTGGAATATAGTTACTTAAAAAATTTAAACTTGTATGAGTGGACTTTTTCTTATTAATAATTCATAAAAAATATAGTATATCCTTAGAAACATTTACATTATTTATAATGTAGTAAAAACCTTACAGACTACACATTTAAATGACAGTCACCAGAAGCTTATGGTGCATTGGGTTGGTGATGGGTCCAATGTCATCATCTGTTTAGCTCGAGACTCAACTCCGAGGATCAATGCAGGACTATCACCATCGGCTCTCTTTATCTCCTATGATAATGGAAAGAATTTCACTAATAAAACTGAGGACTTCCGGCTCGGAGATACACCAGACAGTGGTTATGCACAAGTAGATAAATTCTTCAATCATCCAAAACATCCTGAATTTGTAAGTATTAACCATCTAATATTATTTTATTGTTTGAAAGTTATTTAAAATTTTGTACACAGGCTTTATTTCTGTATCAGATAGTATCATAAAGTAAAATGTTTTATTTTGATTTCTAACTGCCTGTGCCCAAGGCTGCGCTCTCATGGACTATAGAAGGCTGTCATTCAGATACACATGCCAGTTATTTTAAAGACCAAATCTCTTATGGTTTACTTAGTGTAAGCCAAATAAATGTAGCCACAGTTATTCCTTATAACATCAGCTATCTGCCTGTGAAACTCCTCCGTCAAAACTTACAATAGGAAATTTAAAATTAAAAATTTTAATATAAATAATTACATATAACACAAAATTAAACATGCTTTTGATAATTTTGTTTTGAAAAACTTACAAATAATTTCAAATTTTCGAATTATTCGAAAAACAAATAATCTGAAATCAAAATACATATTACAAGGCATTGACAGTTTTTCACATAACACCATTACCTTTTTATTTCTGGATATAATTGTCTGAAAGGAAGAAGAACAGATCGAAAATTACAGTCATACACTTCAAATGTTTTTATTTGTCTTGATTTATCACTGGACAACAAATTATGTACGAAGCTATTAATAATAATTAACGTTACCTATCCTGATATCATATTTGATCCTATAATAAAATTCTTTATTTTTAGTGCGTATTCACCGATTCAGCTAACAAAAAGTTATACTATACGAGTGACAATGGACGTAACATCCATCGATCAGATTTGTCCTTCTCCCCAAGTGAGTTAGCATTCGACGAAGAACTCCCTGATAAATACGTTATATTGGATAAAGTCGACACTAACAGAAAAGTAAGCCTTTTATATATTTTATTACAAAATGTACATTACATGCAAAACTGATGATAGCATCGAATGATGATATGTATAATAAGACATTTGATTTGCGGTATGCCTTAATATCAAGGATCACTGCTTTATTACAGGCTCTCCTTGTTTAATATTTTGTATAGAAATGGATAATGATGTGTATAGATAGTAGAATGGATGAGACATTGTTGCCTTTTATACCTATTGGCATAGTTTCGACACTTTCGACGAAATATGTTACATGAAAACCTCTTTTATAGCATAGTGGTATTGAGCGCAACTGCTGAAGAAAAAAAAAAATATTGTAAAAAAGTGTAGGGTGCATTTTAAGATAATATCAAAATGATAATCCTTCTACTCATATCTGTCAATAAAATATTTATAACTATTGAAAATTAAATACATTTTTTTCTTATTTACACTAATCTTAATTTATATTTATTAAAAAAATTATACTATTCTTAATTCAAATTTATTTTCAATTTTTTAGTTGGATTTTCTATAAAAGCGTGTTTTTTAGATTTTTTGAACTATTTTTTTTTTTACTTTCTAAGCTGTGACTTTGCTTAATATTTTATCATGTTTTTTTTAATGACCAAAGCGTGCTTATTGCTGTTATGGTTTCCTCTAAAGGGTTTAATATATTTCACCCATATAAACAAAACTAGATATCAAAAATATAAGTGTGCCTTATACTAAATTATCTTTTCATTGAATAAGGTTTGTTATTGTGTTAGACTGAACGTGATTAGTTAGCAGCTTAGAATGATACAAGATGTGAATAATTGGAATTTATTTTAGCTTTACCTAACTCTCGATGGAGGGAAAACTTTCAAAATGATTCAGAGCAATGTAAAGACATTCTTCTGGCTTTCGGGATCGGAATTTTCAAAACTGATCTATGTGGAAAGATTGATGCCGGATGGGACTAGCACAGTGTTCAGTGCAAGTGATCCCACTGATTTGATCAATGCGGATGTCCTATTCGAGGAAGTGAAGGATTTCCAAATTAAAGGGGACTATATGTTCGCCACAAAGCAGTCGAAGGAGGTAAGTACTTAACTGTATAACAGAGTTATAAAATTATGTAATTGCAGCAATGATTATTTATTTTTACTTGAAGTAAGACCTACTTGGTGAAATAACTCAAAAGTTATGTGAGGTAGAAATTACGTGATAGAAAATCATTGCATACTAATTGTTGGATAAACAATAATTACTCAGCAGTTTTGAAGAGGGGTAAACGAAACTTGGAAATCACCACAAATGAATGTGGAGTAACTAATTTTCTTAAGCTTGTTACGATTTTGCTTATCAATAGGAAATATATGGAAGGAGCGAGATTCCCTGCTCAGTATTTCTAGAGAATCAACTCCTCTCCTTGGCTACTCAATTATAACCCTAACCTATTTACTTTAATTTAGCGACCGCTTCATGGTAATCTTAACGTCTTAACGGCGTATGGTGGAACAGGGTTTTATCTAAATTAAATTAAAATATCCGTCTTAAACTATGGTCGACTCGACCTGTATTTATCTAATGGAATTAGCGAACGGTATGCCGTTCATCTGACATGATTGTATGAGGTCATTGTAGTAGTTATCTATAAATAATCTCGAATTCCATTAGCCTTATTTGAGGTCAGTTCAGATATGTTCCAACTTTGAACAATAACTTATATTTGTGAATAAGTTTGTAATGTTTCGAAAGCTAATGCGTGTTCCCGCTCACAGACTGGAATTTTCAGATGAAACACAAAGTCGAACCTGACATAAGTTCTAGCATCTATTACAGTTTAGGATTTGGCAAATCGATCTCTTATATGGTCGAGAAAAGGTTGACTGCTTTGCAATAAGCAGCCGTTAATAAATTATGCACTGAAAAATGTTGTTATTTTAGACGTATTTGGAAGTTGTCTTCATATTATAACTGCTGATGTTTGCTATTATTTATAAGTATAACCATGTATATATGAATATAATCATTCTATGTAACTAACTATATTAACATATTTTTCTACAATATGTTTCCCTGCATGGGTCATAATTATCCTCAAATGGTGTTTTAGTTTGAAAAGATGTATCTATGAGAACTAAAAAAAGCCGAACATAGTCTGTTATTAGAGTTATATAATACTAGCTGTGCCCTGCGGTTTCACCGGCATTTAATTTAGAAGAAAGTAGTAGTACCAGAGATTGGCGTGTTTAAACAAACAAACAAGAAATCATTTCTACTTTATTATATTAGTATAGACAATAATTAGTGTCATTATGTCCGATTATAGTGTTATCAGCTTTATCAATAATGTCTTGTTAAGTATTTACTCACTGGGCCAACAATCATCACTAATATAATTATTATTTTATAGACTTTGTCTTGTATGTTATGTATATTTACGTAATTAGCTTAATAAGCTCAAAATTTACTAAGTAGCCATGTACTACCGCATCGCACCGCGCCTCCATTGCACTCGTCTAGCCTATCGTTGTTCTCACTCCCGTATTTGCCTTTTTGCCAGATTGCTTGACGTAAGACGTTCCTAGTTACTGCTCCGTTCCTCAGGGTTGTAGTATGATGTTAAGTATATTATAGCCCTTAATCTTCCTCAACAAATGAGTTCAAACAAATAAAAAAATAACAATCATCTGGATCTTTATTATATTAGTACTATAATTACGATTTAAACATACTATCGAATATATTATATGATAAAACATTTTTAAATGGGCGTGTACTATTAATAGTACATCCTTCTGCATAATACTTACTTGTTGGTTAGCATTACATAAGGAGTCTGTTTGCATTATAATTAAATACGACAGACACTTTATTAAAAATCAATTGACATTTGAAACTTGCCAAGTTAGCACGCAATAAAAGTGAATAAATATTACGATCTATGCAATGAGCTAATTAAAAACGGCTATGTAGTAAACTTATATGCGTCAGAAGTGGGAGCGAGAGTTATACCTGCGAAATCTCTTTATAACTTGCTAAAAGACCTCGGCCTGTCGAGAACTGAAGTAAGTTCTATTTTATTTAGAACGTATCTAAAGCAGCATTAACGGGCTCTTATCTAATCTGGCTTAGCAGGGAAAGTATCGCGGGAAGTCAAGGTGAGCGTTGATGTGCATCATAAAGGGGCCCCTTAAACCTACAGCTGAGTCGCAAATCCCGGGCGCTGTTCGTGTCCCCTCTGTACCGCACGGTGAATCCATGGAATTGCTAAGATGTTTGTCTCATAAACGAATTGAAGAACGTACATTCCTACAGCTTTATTTTAAGGAATTTTGCACCCGTTAGGTCTCATTTCTTTTATCGGAGACATTGAATACCCTGACGTCGTTTCTATAGAACTTGGTCACATTTTTAACCGACTTCACCAAAAGACTGGAGGTTACTCAATTCGAATGAATATACTATACATTTTTTTTTTTTTTAAGATAGGGGATACCTCAAAGGTACACCATCTTTTAATTTCATTTGTATTGGACTCGGAACTTCGAAGATACACAAGGGAACTCAATTGATGTTGGTTTTCTTTTTTGTTCAAAATTGTCTTGACATATTTATGTTTTTGCTGCGATATTCGTTTTCTGTATAATTATCCATAATAATTTAAAATGTTATCAGTTTATTCTAATTTGTTTGTCAATTTGTTCAAATATGAGCTAACAAATTAACTAATTAATTGATTACTCGAAAATAATATCTAAAACTTGTTTGAGCATTGATAAGGTAATAAATATCATAACAACGCTAGTAGAGTCGCCGCGGCTTCGTTTTATCGCTGCGTGCCCTCTTTGCGCTTTTTCTTTTGCTCTTTGTTAATACTCGTTCAGTTCATTCGCATACTATTACACCGGTTCAACGCCGTTCAGAGATTCTTGAATCAGACATGCCAAAGGTGGATCTATCTCAATCGCATTCATATGTTTCGCACGACAGAGAGACTGCGCGTGTATCGAATAACTCTCAACAAATTCATTCGCTTCTGGCTACCACATTAATAAACGTTAGTCTTGACAGTGAAGGTCACACGCAACAGGTGCGAGCGCTGCTTGATCCAAGTAGCATGACTAACTTCATTTCAATGATTTATGTACAGAGAATGGACGCGAAATATAATAAATCGAATGAATCTATCACGGAGATAGGCAAAACAAATACTTGTAACGTAAAATGTTATTTAAAACTTTATCTGAACCGCATCACTGTGCGTTGATATGTATATATTACCGCGTATTAGATGCGATTTACCAAGTGTTGCAATAAATAGTAGCTTATTGGAATACTTTGATAAGTTGAAACTTGCAGACCCGCAGTACCTATAACATTATGGGTCCGATAGATATACTGCTGGGTTCCGGAGTATGTGCTCGCGTTTTTAACGTTAATAAATTAGTTTTTAGCGCCAATTTACCTACAGCGTTTGAAACATTGTTAGGATGGGTTTTGATGGGCGACTTTAATTACTGTAATAATGAGCAAGTCTTTCATACATTTTCATGTATTACTAGCTTGATGAGTCTTCAAAACGTGACTCAAAATCAAAATAAAATACAGTTTCTAGATGACATCTTTTTCGATGGTCATTTTAAGCAGACGCATACGCGTACTCGTGACGGTAGGTTTAAGGTGGGACTACCTTTGAAACAAGGACCTCCGTAATAGAAAGGTTGTATTCATTTGAAAGAAAATTAGATTATAAGGAATTTATCCGGGAATATGTCAATCTGGGCCACATACAGCCAGTTGATCTCTTAATTGCATTACGTTCTTTGAATAGAACTTCACTAGCTGGACCCAAACCTCAACACGACATAGTAGACATTATTTTCCAATTTAGTTTCGTAATATTATACTTCTTGAAATACCGCCACCTTTAATTATGTTTAAATGGCAATCGTTTTGTAATAACTTAAGTTATCTAACCAACCTGTCTATTCCGCGACAAGTTCTGTCAAATGAAGTCGCATACTTCGATTTACATGGTTTTAGCGATGCATCCGGCATGGCTTACTCAGCATGCGTTTATATGCAATGCACCCATATCAATAGTAAGGTGACCATTAATTTTCTTATATCTAAGACACGTGTGGCACCAATTAAAAAAAACTTACAATACCAAAACTTGAATTTATTAGGTGCTTTATTAGCTCGTTGAATGAGACGTATTTTTGTCAGCCTAAAATCAGAGACGAACCTGTTGAGACATATGTATGCGTGGAGTGATTCATCCATCGTATTGTGCTGGTTGCGAACGGAACCACACTTGCTTAAGGTTTTTGAATCTCATCCGGTTAGCGAAATCCAAAATTCACTATCACCTGAATTCTGATGCCGTCTGAATTAAATTCTGCCGGCTCCGCGACGTGTAGCATATCATCTCATGAGCTTGTACATCATGAACTCGGGACCAATGCATTATGGATGACGCGTCACGAAGTCTCGTGGCCTCATCCATGTGAGCATATAACACGGCACGTTGCCCGGTTTAAAGAAGCAGGCCAAATTTATAACTTCAGCCATTGAAAATAAGTCAACTGATTATACCTTAAGTAATTTCATATGCAAATTCAGTTCCTTCTCTAAGCTTACGCATGTTTTAGTTTGGTGCTTGCGGTTTATAAACAATAACAAAACTAAAACTAAACCGCATAGCCGCTTATCTAGTGAAGAATTACAAAATATTTTGCTAAATTTAGTCAAAGTAGTTAAAAAAAATCATTTTGGGGTTGACATTAATTCTGTCAGAGATAATAAGTTATGCAGCACCTTAACACAGCTAAGTATCCGTTAATTTTGCCTAATGACTCTAATTTTACGATCCTCCTGATAGATTATTACCATTTAAAGTATTTACATGCATCACTTAATTTGTTAAGTTTACGTTGTTTCCGCCTAAAATGTCAACCGCCAGAAACCCTTATGGGTAACTTACCTCTCAGTCGCGTTAACCAATCTTACAGACCGTTCCTATCTGTTGCAATTGATTTTACTGGATTTTTCAATGTTAAGGTTAGCTCGCTTCGGAATGCCAAGATTGATAAGGCACATGTATGTGTTTTCGTATGTTTTATTATAAAATCTGTTCTTATAGAATTAGTTAGTAATCTAACTACAGAAGCATTCCTAGCTGCGTTAAAACGGTTTGTAGGGAGACGCGGACTTCCTAAACAGATCCGAACTGATTCGGGAATTAATTTCAAGGGTGCTAACAATATTCTAAATTATTTTACAAATGAAATCCGTGGGAATCCTCACTTAAACAAATATTTATCTTAGCATTATATTGATTGGAGTTTCTCACCTCCTCATAGCCCTCATTGTAACGAACTGGTCCAAGCCGCTGTAAAACCATGCAAGGTGCATTGAAAACGAGTCATAGGAGACCATAACTTAACTTTTGAGGAGCTAACAACCATAATGTTTCAAATAGAATCTATAGTTACTTAATTCGCAGCCATTTTGCTTGATGTCTAACGACCCTAGTGATCTATCAGTATTGACTCCCGGGCACTTCATAATCGAAGCTCCTCTTGTAACTGTACCTGAGCTGACTCCTAATGATCCTTTAACCTTGGTCTCACGTTGGCATTTACTGCAATCGATCATAACAGACGTGTGGAAGTGATGAAGTTACGAATATCTCTACAGCAAAGGAACAAATGGAACTCCTCTAAATATGACATTAAAGTTAACGATTTCGTGTTACTCGAGGAGGAATCTTACCACCCTTGTAATGGTGGTCTAACCTAACGAGTTGTTAGTCGTTAGGGTAGTTGAAGTAAAAACAGCCAAAGGATTATTCATTCGATCGCTATCTAAGCTTTGTCCTTTGCCATTTAACAATAAACCAGATTAATTTCACGCAGACACGCTACACACATTTTTATGTTTTAAGTTTATTCTCATTATTTTAATGTTATACCTAATTTTAGTAATTTATCTTTTTATACAGTCCACTTACTAATAACTAACTAACTAAAAACTGGTTAATAATTTGTAATGTTACCAGCATCTGACTATTATGCAAAAATGGGTCACCCCCTTTTGGGGCAGGGTATGTACAGTCAAAGTCTGTATAAAACGGAACGAATCGCACGTTTCAACAAAGGGCCAATTTGATTGGGGAATCACAGTTGCCAACCGTTTTTGTGTCTCTTTCACCCCCCAACCCCTTCCTATTCCAACCGCTCTTCTCTTGCACGCGCACCGGCTCTAACATCGTTGCCGATATAAAATTAAGAAAAATCCAAATAAACTGTGAATCTGGTAGAATCCAAGTGTCCTGACCCTGACCTCATCAAAACTGGTGAGTCATTGTGATATATCCAACAGCATCCTAAATGTACTTCCAGACTAGAAACTGCAATCATACCAAATTACATTAAATTCGGTCCAGTAGCTTTTGCCTGATTGGCGTACAAACTAAGCCATAGACAGGCAGACAGATAAAAATGTCAAAAACTATTCTGTGCATGATTCTAAAGCCCCCGTAGTATTTTTTCTCAAATATCTTTAATGTACAGATTTCGACTCTTTACTGTTTTAATGAAAGTATGTATAGAGGCAAAAAAAAACAAATTACCTAATAATACTTCTTTTCCAGCGAAACACCTTACACCTATACATATCTTACCAAAGAGGACCATTCATGAATGCAGAATTCCAAACGGAGTTAGATCTCAGAAACTTTCACATAGCAGATGTTACAGAAAAACGTATATTCGTATCTGTCATGCACACAGAATCCCTATCCAATCTGTACGTGTCGGAAATAGGGAGGAACTTCACACAGTACAATTTCGTTTTGAGCTTGGAGAGGATTTTTTGTTACTTCCCCAATGGAAACTGGAGAGACACCTGGCTCGAGTAAGTTTTTGTATATAGTTTTTATTATTATTATATTCTTTATTGCACAAAAAAAAAAGTACAAATGGAGGACTTAATGCTAAAAAGCATTCTCTGCCAGTCTTCCAAGGGAGCAAGGGAAAGGTATATGCAAGGTGTGCATAATGTTAAGTAAAAAAAAAAGATTATAACGATTATTAAGATTATATATTATTAAGAAGTATTCAATTGCTCCAAGTAAAACCTACGTAGCGAATACTTGAAGGAATTTCGAGAGTTGGCCAGTTGGATATTGATAGGAAGTGAATTCCACAGTCGTGCTGCTGTAACGGCGAAGGATTGGTCGCGGAAATTAGTATGATGACTTGGTATACTGAGAATTAAAGAATCAGAAGACCTCAGCTGTCTATTATGCGTATCCGCGAGAGATTGAAAAAGTGTTTTTAAATATTTAGGGGATTTGGGATTATTAAGTACGGAGAAAAGAAGACAAAGTATTCTTATATTCCTACGTTGCCGAATAGGTAGCCATTTCAACCTGGCTCGGTATTCAGAAACATGATCAAACTTCCGAAGACGGAAGATGAAACGGATACAGTTATTGAGTAGACGATCAAATTTATTTAAGAGATCTGAGAGGTCCAAGTAAGCAACGTCTGTCCATGTTGTTAAAAAGGGATTTGTAAGCTTAATCTTTTACGAATTTTTTTTTAGTTCGCAAATTTAGACGTGATTTCCGAGCGTATGTGTATATAAAGTGTTTTTGTTGTAGTCTACTTTTTGTTTCCATTTTAACCAACTTCCAAGAAGGAGGAGTTTCTCATTTCGAATGTATATTTTTTTTGGATGTTCAGCCATATAACTTCTTTGTTTGTGAACTGATTTAGATGTTTTTTTTTGTTGGAAAGGGTTACCTCAAGTGTGGTCCCGTTTTAATTTCAATGGCATTGGACCTTCGATTTCGAAGATACACCAGAGGACTGCTCAAAATCATTGAAGCTGGTTTTCCTTTTTGTTAAAAATTGTTTTGTAATAAAAAAAAATTATAATAGCTCGGCACATTGAGGGTTCTTACTCTGGTAAGTTACAGTACAATCCAAACATAATTTCGTAGCGCCCACCGAGAGGCTAAATCCATCGGCCGTCGTCGCTGTTGTGCCAGCCTTCATAAATGTCTCCTTTTGACGTTACGTTTGAAGGACTCGATGTCGTTTATATAATTCTATTTATAATAATTATAGTCACTTATAATTTAGTTTGTTGTAGATAAAGGTAATTTTTGTATGTTAGTATAATTCATAAACTATCTTGTAACACAATGTCGATCCGTGAATGCCATTTTAAATTATTTTAGAGATGTGACTGAAGATTCTTTTACGGATTTATACCGGGTTGAGGGATTGAAAGGTATCTACATAGCTTCTCAAGTGGACTCGAAGTCTTCAGTAGCGCACATCGGACCGGAGCATCTGGTCTCTCTGATAACTTTCGACCATGGTGTCACGTGGTCACCTATCAAACCACCTACAGAAGATGAAAACGGTAGGTCGATTTAGGTGTATTTTTCTGTTATTAAATTGCTTCCTACAGTAGTGCGTTTATACGAGTCGTTTTCTTATGCTGAGGAGAATGCATATAACATACTAGCCGTGTCACGGTTTCACCCGTGTTAATTTTGTCCGACAAGCATCGCGCCGCCGACGTACCCGTCTAGCCTATTATAATAATAATTGTTCTCACTTTCTGTACTAGCCTACGGCTTTCCAGATTGCTTGACTTTCATGGTTACTGCTCCGCTTCTTATAGTCTTAGCGTGAAGTTAAATATACCCTTCCTCAATCAATAGTATATAAAATACAAACATATTTTTTTGCGGGTTCTATTCGGGTGTCAAGGGTTATGAGCCACACGACTCATTCGCGCCACTACTACTACTACAGTACTATAATCAGAGAGCCGAGCCGAATGTTAAATTATTTTAATTTTGCATTATCTCCTAAACTATGTGTCCAAATAACATGCTTTTTATGGCAAAGTTTTACTTCCTAAAATCGTCTTTATGATGAAGTAACTTTTGTTCGCGAGGAATTAATATGCCATGTCTAAAAATAATGCTGATAAAACACTTTTGAATGGTTAGTGATACGTAAATACAATGTTCTACAAAAATATTGGCCCTTTGTACATCTAAAAGAATGTACCTGATACCATATACCTACCTCTTATACATAAGCCACAATCAGGCATTTAGAGATAAAAATTTATTGAATGTTAAAAAGTTATTACTGAGCATTAGATTATTAAGCATATCATAATAATCCTTGCGTACTGAAGATCATTAAAACAATTTTATGATGATAAAATTTGCCTTTTATAGCATGTTATTTGGACTCATAGTTTAGGAGATAAAAAAAAATTAAAAATAATTTGTACTCCCAAGAAGTGAGAACAATTATGATAGGGAACACGGGCTTGGCGGCGCGGTGTATGGCATATAAAATTAACACGAGTGAAATCGAAACACAGAATCTGCGAGCTTACATATTTTCAGTTATCATTACTTTTCTCACTTAATACATAATCATATTTTCATGTTTTATTTTAGTATTTACGTGTATGTAAAACATTAATATAATTATTTTTATTCAGGAAAACCACTAAACTGCCACGTTGAGAACTCATGCAGTCTACACTTGTGCCAGAAATTCAGCGAGTTGTATCCACTGACGAGGTAACAATCACCGTGATATTAGTTAGTAGTTTGTTATTATAAGTTGTTTTTAAAGCTCTTTGTTTAAGAAAGAGTAGTGGTCACTTTGGACGAGGAAAAAACAAAAATTGTTACCGGAATACTTCTGTGGCGAGCATCAGACCGAAGTACCTGGTGTCTCTGATAACCTTCGACCATGGTTTCACGTGGTCACCGAGAACACGTACGTTGCGGTGGTACGGTAAAAATTGTTACCAAGATGATAGTATTAAGTAGTAATTTAAGTGTTATTGTAAATTGATATATATCTCGTTATTTCTAAACTTGCTAATAAAATACGACAGAGATAATAAAATGCAGTGTGTTCGTTAACCAGTTTATTACGACTAAAATAGTTAGAACTACCTACATGCCAATATAGTTCTTATGACATACCTTACATAAGTATTGGGTATCATCAGTTTACTTTTAAAAGCAGAGGAAATGAATCGCCATTAAAAATAAAACTTTGATTATCAGAACGCAGAATAAAACATCTTATTTTTAAATACATTCCGTGAGATGCTGATACATATTCTAAAGTGTAAGTTGCCGATCAGGAAATTAGGAAAAAATTTGATGTACAGACAGAACTGGAGATTTATTAATATGGATATACCGATATTCCTAGATAGAAAGGATTGCCGTTAAAAGAGGTTTACGAGGGCGGCACTGAACATTTCGGGAATCAAGGAAGTGACAACATTACTATTTAAAAATGTATTTATTGCTTTTCGAAGTATTCTCTGCGAAATTTGACACATTTTTCCATACGATGGAACCAATCATTGAAGCAACCATTCCATTCGGAAGTTGGAGTCTCCAAAATGGCCGTTTTGTAGGCGTCCACAGCTTCTTCAGGTGATGAAAATCTCTGTCCACGCAATTTATTCTTTATTTTAGGGAAAGTATAGAAATCATTAGGGCTTAGGTCGGGGCTGTACGGCGGATGGTCTAATAATTCTATGTTTTCTTGCTCTAAAAACTCTTTTGTTCTGTGCGCGGTGTGAGAACTCGCATTGTCGTGATGGAGGATGATGGGGCGGTTGCCGTTCTTTATACTGAGTTCAGAAACGACCTGTGGCAAACAAATGCTAGCATACCATTCTGCATTAACCGTTCTTTGTCCCTCAAGAGGAATAGTCGTAACATGGCCGGTTTTGGAGACAAACGTGGCCACCATTTTTTTTTGCAACACTCCGTGAACGAATAATTTTTGTTGGCTTTAACTCATTTTCGAACACCCAAACTCGTGACTGGTTTTTTGTTTCGGGTTCGTACGCGTATATCCAGGATTCGTCACCTGATACGATGTTGTATACAGCATTTGAGGATCATGCGTGGAATCTTTGGAGAGTTCTGACGTACCAAGTAACGCGAGCCGCTTTTTGCTCTTCACAGAGCGAATGCGGTATCCATCGGGAAAACAACTTTTTTACACCTAATAGTTCATGCACGATTATTTGTATTTGACCTATGCCAATGTCTAAAGTTGCCTGAATTTCGCGGTATGTCACATGTCGATCTTCCTCAATCAGCTTACGCACAGCATCAACGTTTTCTTGGGTGACTGCAGTTTTTGGACGACCTTGACGAGGATCATCACTGAGCTTAACACGTCCACGTTGAAATTCAGCAAACCAGCGATAAATTGTGGTTTTGGATGGGGCTTCATCACCAAATGCAGAAATCATCCGGTCAACACACTGTTTTTGTGTTAAACCACTTCGAAAGTCATAATAAATCATCGCTCTTGAATTTTCTCGAGTCAATTCCATTTTCTCAACGACTAAACAAGTTTGACAAAACCTTGTGACAAGACTAAGAATCTTTTTTTAAATAAATAAATTGTATTCGATTTTTAAAACCATGGAGTTTTCAATTAAAGAGATTTTAATATGACAGGATCAGTGGAAATATTCCATTCCCGATACTTTTAGTGCAGCATATGTAATTGATTAAAATTTTAAACATTAAAATTTTTTGCAGCTCACTTAGGAAATTTGGTTAAGTACTAATAATTTTAGGTAAATTTACACATTTGGCTTTGCGTTTGTTGATATTTAAAACAATTTTATTATTATTAATAATAATATTTATTTTTGCAATTTACAAGTATAACATTGATTTGTTGTTTATGTATTGTATTATATCGCTTATGTTTATAAATAAATTTTGACTTTTATTTAACTTAATTTTGTATCTTAGATTCTGTACAATTACAGAATACAGAATACAAATCATGACGTATTTTATTTACTTTTTAATCGAATAATTATAGCAATTTAAATTAATAGCAGTTATTCGTAACATTATAATGCCTCTTTTATTCTAAATAAAGAACTTTATTTTAATTCATGTTTTTTTCTTACAAAACCACGCCGTAATTTGTAGCAATAAGGTTATATTATTGGAAATACGGTGTTTCTCCTTTTTAAAGATTCGCATGAGTTGTTGTTTTATTATTAATACTTGATAACATATAATAATCCGATGTTCATAACTAAATTATTAATATATAAAAAAACGTTGTAGAATATATTCATTAGTTGTAAAGTATCTACTGTAGAATTTGATCGATATTCAACTTTTAAGGTCCCTAGTATTATAGAAAATAAAAATATGTAGTTAAATAAGCATCAGTTACAATAGAGTTAGAAATGAAGTTCATTTTAATTTTCTTGAGGTTCTCGGAGAACGTTCATGTTTTTAGACTGCACCACTTTGGTTAACAAGTATGCGGAGGTGCTTAAGTAGGGATCGACGTAACTTATTAATAAAAGATTATTATTATATAGAAGTGAAAATATTCAATTTAATAACGTATTTTAGATCAGCAAGTATAATGAGTTCCAAATCGGCACCTGGTATTATAATGGCGACAGGAGTGATGGGCAAATCTCTAAAGGGGATACCAGGAGTATACATTAGCCGAGACGCCGGTTTAACTTGGAAGAGAATTCTTAAAGACTTTTATTTCTTCAACTACGGCGACCACGGTGGTGTTCTCGTTGCAGTCAAATATTTTAAGTCCCGCGGAGAAACTAGAAAAATATTGTACTCTACTAATGAAGGAGTCGAATGGAATTCATATCAGTGAGTCATGCATACATTGGTATCAATTTATTGTGTAATTATTTGTTGTTTATTGTTACATGATAATTTATGTCTGCAGGTTCAACGCCGATGAGCTCCGTATTTATGGTTTAATGACCGAGCCCGGTGAGAATACAACAACGTTTACAATGTTTGGTTCTGCAAACAATCAAGATCATCAATGGATCGTTATAACTATCGACCTCAAAAACACTTTTGCTCGTAACTGTACTCAAGATGACTACAAGTTTTGGTCTCCGTCACCACCACACTCATCAGTCTCGTGTGTGTTAGGGTCAAAAAACGTATTTCAAAGACGTCTAGCTCATACGGATTGTTACAACGGCATCGATTATCAAAGATCCGTCAAAAAAGAGGTATGTGAGTGTACGCGCAGAGATTACAAATGCGACTTTGGGTTTATGCTGCTAGGTGAGGAGTGTATACAGAATAAGTCCGTGAAATACGAGCCATATGCCGTTCCGTCGGATTGTCGTCCGGGTCAGTACTACATGCAAACGAAAGGGTATCGGAAAATTGACGGAAATGTGTGCACAGTATCAGGTTACTCGGGCTACGCGCCAGAAATGATACCATGCCCCATTGAGCAACCAACTGAGTTTATGCATGTTGCCATGAGAGACAAAATAGCTCGGACAGATCTTACAAACAATGTCACACTATATCCTGTCGAGGGTCAAAACAACATAGTAGCAGTAGAATTCGACGTAAAAAACGATTGTATTTACTGGGCTGACATAGAACTAGAAAGAATTATTAGGCAATGTTTTAGCAATGGTTCTCAACTAGAGATTATTGTTGATACGGATTTGGTCAGTATTGAAGGTATAGCTTTTGATTGGATATCTAATGTATTATTTTTTGTTGATGGCGTGAGGAAGAAAATTGAAGCCGTAAGGACAGACTTGATAAATGAAGGTAGTACGAGAGTGACAATTTTAGACAAGAAAGTTTTGTTTAAACCTCGCGGCATTGCGGTGCATCCGAAAGCGGGCTATTTGTTTTGGACGGATTGGGACGCGACCACACCATCCGTTTCTAGATCCAACCTTGATGGGACAGATGTAATGAAACTGTTTGGGAAGCCGATAGTGCAATGGCCTAATGGAATAACAGTTGATCAAATGTCAGAGAGAATTTTTTGGGTAGATGCGAAGGAGCACTACATAGCCAGTTCAGACTTGAATGGACAATATTTCAGGAAAATACTGTGGAATAACGATAAGGTTGAGCATCCATTTGCCATAGCCGTTTTAAAGGATAAAATGTACTGGAACGACTGGAAAGCTAAATCGATATTTATAGCTGACAAAGATACGGGACTGAACGTCGTTACTATTAATAAATCATCCTCGTATTTAATGGGCTTACAGCTGTTTGCCCAGTCAGTACAACGCGGAAGTAACGCGTGTTCATTTAAAAATACTACTTGTAATGCATTATGTTTGGGCATTCACGGTAATAATATTTTCGGCTGCCTTTGTCGCAATGGGTTCAAGAATGTTAATGGATCTTGTGTTTGTCCGGATGGCGTGAAGCCCTTTGCGAACATGACTTGCCCTAAAACTGCCGGAACGAAAAATGACCCTGTAAGTAAATATTTTCTATCGTAAGTTTACTATCTTTAAGTAATTTTGATAATATAATTTAAATAGCTTTGTGGATTACTAAGTTATATCTCTTTGTACGTTTCTAAGTAAATAAGTAAAAACAATTAATAATTTGTTATTCTCGCAAGACTGATACTTATGGAAGTAATTCTATGTAGGCATTGAAAAATTGGTACATTTGTTCGTCTCCGCTGTTTAGTGTTTTTGATTTTCCTAATAAATTTCTGTCTGTAAATGTATTTTTTTTTACAAATTTCCTTGAAGACATCTATAATAAAGGACACTGATTACGAATATTATTGTTTTTGTCTGTTTGTTTGCCAGGATTTAATTAAAATACGACTTATCTGATTTTTTAAATATTTTGTACACGGGAAGCTTTTGTCGGTGTTCACTTGATAGGCTATATAATTGATATTTTTATTATTTTGTTTAAGTTTTTATTATTTCTCAACATATTTTAATGAAAATTTGTACACGGGAATTATAATATATTCCTCACTTGAGATAGGCTAAAAGAATGGTCAATACTATCAGTAAAAATAAAATTGGGAGATAAGACTAATAACAGCGTGAAGACCCACGGCATACCCCTAGTATACTCATAAAATTTAGGTCACAACATAACTTGTTCATAAATAAATAATTGTTTAGGACTATTTATCCCATGAATAGACACGTCTTTATTTCTTTTTTCAAGTCCTGGCAATCCAGTCCTCTTCAAAGACTATTACTGACATTTTGAAGTGCGGAGTCAATGTCTTTGAGTTCATGTGTTCTTGTATATTTTCTAATTTCCATTATTCAAACAAACTAGTGGCTTCCTGGTTAGAACTTTCCAGGGAGTTTTGTAACATCTTAGAATTCAATCAAGTGATGTCATGTCAATATTTCTAATCCATTTTACTTGTGTGTAGTAACCAAACTATATTGCGCAAAATTCTGCATACACAATACAGGATGAAATAATGCAAGTCGAATTTAATAAAAATCACTGTATGACAGAATAAGTTTTTTTTTCGAAAAACTCCATAGATTAGCTAACATAACAAAATGTTTCATGACTATGTTGGTGCTATTAGTCTCTTTATCAAGAATGTTAGGTATTAAGCGAAGAAGAGAAGTCTGGATGTTTAAATTTTAACAATACCTCTTAAGTTTCACCTTAATGTACTTATCAGTGTGCTTACGATCAGTTTGCAAGTTAAAATACACAAACTCTTGTACAGACACACAGTAAAGTGTCGGCACTATACACCACCGTAAGATCAGTACCTATAATCCATCCATCCATCAATCCATTGTTGGTCGCAACTGTCGTCCCTGTCTGCATACCTAAATAGAAACTGGATATGCATTTGCTGATTCCAAAATGCGACGAGAAAATGCGAATCAGTATGACGTGCTTTATTATAGCACACATGTTGCTTATTCTTATGAAATTACGATTTTTTAGTTTAATTAATTAAAATTGTTGTTGTTTTAGTTCGTCTATGAGGTTGTATATGCATACAGGCCCTGTCAGAATATCAGCATTGCAGTGCTTGCGGTTGTAGGCCTGTAACATTATGCTGAGATAGGGAGCTTCTTGACCCCACGCAACACTAAATTTATTGTGCCAACTTGTTTGTTTTGTTTTTTTTTTTAAACATTTTGTGTGTTGTGTGGTCTTATTGTCGAATAAATGCTTTTTCTTTCTTCCTTTTCACTCTAATTATGCATTGTGGCCCATTCGGGCTGTACAGTCCTGCAACTCTGCTATACCCAATTCCTCGTTCCTTACACAGTAGGGTGCACCATGTGTTGGAGATTATATATTGTGTATCTGTGGCACAGACGGATGTTGTTAGTCTTTGGCACCTTATGTAAAAAATACATTTAGACAGCTTGGACAGTTGGACAGATACGTTTGTAATACGCTCTAAACCATACAGTTGTTCTTTTACTATAATTATATATGTAACTAAAATACAGTACACTTAAGAAGTAGTAGAGTTACACACCATGTGCATGTTAGGTTGGCCTAGGTATCTTAATTCTTGTCGGTGGATCTATGGAACTCGATATCTCGGCCGGCTTACACACTGTCTTCTGCGCGTTTTTGGTTTTTAGTGTGTCTTGTTGTGCTTCAGTGGATTCCCTGTTACGTTTTACGACTTGGCTATCCACTCGGACTCTGTTATTGATTTTTCATTTTTGGCTTTCGGCACTTCGTTTATTTTGGATTCTGATTTGCCCTGTGTTCTGGTTTCTGTTGATTTGGTTTGTTTTGCCGTGCTGGGGTGGAGGGTAACTCCCTCTAGCTAGGGGCACTTAAAAACTGGCAGAACTTCCGCCCGGGAATGGGCAGGAGGTAAAAAACCGTCCTACCTTGACGACGTTTTCGTCCGTTGTTGCGAAAAGCTTCCCCATGGCGTCCGGGAGTGATTCTGAGGTGTCTGGGAGGTTGGGGAAACGGCCGTTCGGGTCCCGGACTACGGCTTCGGAAGCTGAGACAGATGGGGTACAAGCCCCAAAGCGGGGAACTGCGAGAAGAGGAGCGGTTCGGGGTCAGGGGCGTTCTAAAAGCGTAGAACGCTCAATCTGGACCAATAAGGGGGCGATATCCTTTTTTTTTAAAGGATGCGAGCGGCGCTAGGGCTGCTGACGATGATGAGGTGGTATCCGTTGGCGGCGAAAGTGACGCGGAAGAGTCACCCAGTGTGGATGCGATGGATGAGGGGGCTCTGAGAGCCCGAACTGAGGAGGGAATAGACGCCATCCTGAAAGTTTGCCGGATTTCGGGCAACTTGAAGGGGACGTGTATAAAGTCCCTGAAGGATGCGGCCAAATCCTTAAGAGAGGTGGTAGATGTGCTAATTACGCGCACTACTAATGAGGAGACGGCCCGATTGGCCCGAGACGCAAGGCTGCTCCGGCAGCAGGTGAAGGACCTCAAGGAAGAGGTCCTTGCGTGGAGAAGAGAGGCGAATGCGAGGAAGGTAATGCCTCCTCCCCCTCCGCCGCCACCTCCTAAGACGGTCCAAGTGGAGGCACCTCCCCCGGGATGGAAGAAGGTCCTAGAGGGAGCGATGGGCAAGCTTGAGCTGTCCATCCGTACCACTGTCGGAGCGGTGATTGACGCGCGCTTCGACAGTCTGGAGGCCGATGGGCGGCTCTTGCCCAAGAAAGTTATTCGCCCACCGCTAGCGGGGGACAAAAGACCTGGCGCCCTATGCTACAGGTGTGGGGGGTCTGGCCACGGGCCAGACTAGGGTGCATCGGTAGCAAAAGATTCGCACTCCCTCGGGGAGTGCGCCACGGAGCACCCAGTCGTAGCCCATGTTCCACAGGAGCGGTCCCAATACCGACCCCTGTGGAACCCCACACCTTACTTGGCGCTCGACCATCGACCCCTGGCTGTCCACGTAGACAACAACCCTATCGTAAAGGTAATCCTCCAACAGCCGCCGCAGGTACGGAGGCACTTCGAAGTACCGAAGCGCCTTCCGTATAACGCCATGCGGCATACAGTTGAAGGCGTTGGCGATGTCGAGTGACACAGACAACAGCCTCTCCCCTCGATCTGTTGCCTCCGTAGACAATACCTTCAGGGCAGTGAGGGCATCCACCGTGGAACGCCCCACCCGGAAGCCAAACTGCCCGTCTGACAGTTCCGGCCCCACATCTTTCATGTGCCGGACGACACGGGAAGCGATAATACGCTCTAGCATTTTTCCCATGTCATCCAACAGCACCAGGGGCCGATAGGATGACGGGCAGTCCGGAGGGCGGCCTTCCTTCGCCAGAAGGCACAGCCGCCCCTCCTTCCAGGGCTTCGGGAACCGTCCGACCGCTATACATAGGTCAAACAGCTCCCGAAGCTCTCCGCCTAAATGGCCGAGCGCCAACGACAGAACTTGGCACGGAACACCATCCGGGCCGGGCTTCCTCCGTTTATGGCGGAGGTGCCCCGATACCAGCCCCATCTCCGAGTCTGTTACGGGATGGGGCGTGTCCGGCATCACCACAATGCCTGCCCGAGGAGGCATTGGCAGTGGAGGGAACTCGGGAGGGTCGGGAAACAATGTACTCACGACCCTCCCCACAAACTCCGGCTGAAGGGTCTCCGTTATGGGGGACGCCTGCCCTCGGATTTTTTTCCGGGCCCCCTGAGACAGGGACCTTCTTAACCCCATGCAACACTTCATTTATTGTGTCAACTTGTTTGTTTTGTTTTTTTTTTTTTACATTTTGTGTGTTGTGTGGTGTTATTGTCGAATAAATGCTTTTTCTTTCTTCCTTTTCACTTTAATTATGCATTGTGGCCCATTCGGGCTGTACAGGCCTACAACCCCGCTATACCCATTTCCTCGTTCCTTACACAGTAGGGTGCACCATGTGTTGGAGATTATATATTGTGGATCTGTGGCACACACGGATGTTGTTAGTCTGTGGCACCTTATGTAAAAAATACATTTAGACAGTTGGACAGATACGTTTGTAATACGATCTAAACCATATCTACACATTGTAAGCATCTGCACATTTTGAATATATGAAAGATTACATCTACCAGTGTTCTTTTACTATAATTATATATGTAACTAAAATACAGTCCACTAAACAAGAAGTAGAGTTACACACCATGTGCATGTGAGGTTGGCCTAGGTATCTTAATTCTTAAGATATTATTTGATCTCTCTACACACCAAAACTAGTACATACTTCAATAGCAGATATTAAAGTTCTTATGTTGCATTACATCTTTACCGTTGTTAGCTTAGATCTAGATAACGTATCTATAAAAACATTATCGTAAGATCCCATATTAGTAGACCGCCATAGGTTTATATATCTACGGTGCGCATGCTACAGTCTCATTATTTTTAGGTTCAAGTGAAACGACCCGTCGTTACGAGCTGTAAGAGCTATGGTTTCTCATGTGGAGACGATACGGATCTATGTACACCGAACTCGTGGGTTTGCGACGGCGAAATAGACTGTCCGAACGGCTCGGATGAGTCTCAGGAGCGGTGTAACAGTTCAAGGTGCGCACCGTTCATGTTTAGGTGCCCTAGTGGAAAATGTATATTGCAGTCTTTTGTGAGTTTTTGTTTATCTATATTTATACAATTAATTAAATTGAAGTGTATGTTTGTAATGTCGAAATAACAGCTTTTTACTAATTTCATATGAAAGTATATACGACACCTATAACAAAAAAACAATTTTTATAATTTTTGTTTGTCGGTCCGTCTGCCTGTTTGTCTGTTTGTTCCGGGTAATCTCTGAAATATTTGGACTGATTTGGACGTGAATCTCACTGGCAGATCTAGCTGATGTTATAAGGAGTATCTTGGGCTACTTTTATTTAAGAAAAAGAATTAGGGTTCCGCGTAAATTAAAAAAAACTGATTATGGTGTATCAGTTCGGGCGCATATTGAGTAAACCATAAGAAATAAGAGATACCAAGTTAATGTACTACATAATTGTAGATCTTAAAAATACCTACAAAATAGTCAGCAAGAATACTTACCCATAAGCACAATAAGCAATTTTGTCTTTAAAATGACTGGGAGTGAGAAAAGCACTCTTCGCGCGTGTGTCTTGTCATAACACTTGGTGTTACAAATCTGATAGAAAACCAAGGTGAAGCTGAAATAAATCATATGTTCGCTTCAGGAACTGTCTACTAAAAAATATTTTAAGTTATTTCATAAAGTAGACTTAGGTGACACGTCCAAAGAAGTACCCAAATTCTTACTTTTGCCGTACCGTGCAGATGTAGAATAGTCTCCCAGCCAACGTGTTTCCTCCTTCCTATATAGTATTGGGTCCTTCAAACGAGGCGTGAAGAAGCATTTCACGAGGCCGGCATGACATCGCTGTTATGTGTGGACTGTACCGTATTTACCAACACGTGCTTTACAGTCTGTTTGCCGAATTAGTACCTCTAAAAAATAATAGTAGAAGAGCCAGTGATTTTTTTTTTCTTTTTTTTTAATTTATTTTCCAAAATAGAAAATACATAATATATTATTTTCTAAAATCGCCAAACTGAAAAACAGTTTGTTGGCGAAAAACAAAATGCACTCAATACAGTATTACATAACATTTAAAACATTATTATATTAAATATTTATTTCAAAAAATGGTGTCTAGTATGATGGTCTTTATTCTCTTCTTAAATGTATTTACACTTTCGTAGTCTTCTGTTCTCAACATTTTATTATTATGTATTCTCGGTAATATATACTCTGTTGTTCTTTCTCCGTAAAAGTTACTTGCACCAGGCTCTAGGAATTTTTTTATAGTGGTTGGTCTTAAGTTATTGTGTTTGTTATATACCCTTGGGATAGCATATCTAGACAAAGATGAAAATTTTGCAACTGCTATTAAATAAGATACCTTATCATGTACTGGCAAGATATTACATTTTTTATATAAAATATTATAATTATTATTACAAGAATCCTTTGTCTGTTTATCAACCAAAAGTTTAAGAAACCGTGTCTGTAATGATAAAATTTTGTCTAGGTATGTACGAAATGTACGGCCATATGTACTTAAACCATAGCTTTGTGTAGCATCGACCAGACCATGATACAATATATATAGAATTTTCTTACTGCACATACGAGCTATACAGAATGACCTTAATGCGATTTTTAAGTGGACTCATGACTGGCTTCTAACTTTAAATGTGAATAAGTGCTCCGTGCTACACATTGGTAGTAATAATCCTTGTCAGATATACTATCTTGGTGGTGAACAATTAACCGCAGTTGAAACACAAAGGGACTTGGGAGTTACAGTATCCAAAGATCTTAAATGGGGAACTCATGTGCTTGGGGTTGTGAAGAAAACTAATTCGATCCTTTATATCATTCGCAAGGCATTTAAATTCCTAACAGCTAAAACTTTTATAAAGTTATACAAGACCTATATTAGACCACTTCTTGAACATGCTTATATTATCTGGGATCCCTACTTCAAAAAAGACATTAAGCTCATTGAAAATGTACAGAGAAGGGCTACTAAAATGGTGTATGCAATGCGTAACTTATCCTATGAACAGCGCCTCATAAACCTTGGCCTTACCACACTAGAACACCGTAGACAAAGGGGCAGGTTAATCGAAACTTATAAAATCCTCACTAATTATTACGATGTGCCCAGCCTTAAAGATATGTTTAAGTCAAATGAAAATAAACACCTACGAGGTCATCCCTTGAAACTTTGGGAATTCCCAGCAAAAAGAAACCCAATGAAGCAGTTCTTGCCTAACAGAGTGGTCACAGCATGGAACAAACTTCCAGAAAAAGTTGTGATGGCTCCTACCATAACCTCCTTTAAGAGCAGATTGGACAAGGAAGATATCTCCAAGCTATTTGATACGCACGCATCAGCTAATTAGCTGCTAGTGTGTCTTACCAAATATAATAATAATAATATTTTAAATGGTTAAATTTATACAATAAACTTCTTAATTTGTTACAAACATTTTCAGTGTGTTTCTTCCAGTTCATGCTACAATCAACTGTTAACCCAAGATACTTGTATTCATTTACAACCTGTATGGCGGGGCAACTGCACATATGTTTATTATTATGAAGGCAATCATATGAATGACCCAAGATATTCAGTGTTTCATCAGGCTTTCGCAAATAAGATGACTGAATGAGCATACATTTGGTTTTTGACACATTCAGTATAATACCATTGTCATGTGCCCATTTTAAAATATTTTCAAAGTCCTCCTGAATACACTTTTCTATAACTTTCAACTCCTTGTCAGCATACATTATGCACGTATCATCCGCATACATATATACAGAAGAGTTAATGATAACATTAGACATGCTATTTACGTGCATGATGTACCCAACAGGGCCATACACTGAGCCAGTTGGGACACCATACCTTATAAAAGCCTCCTCGCCGTATGTTCCGTTGACAAGTGTTCGGATAGTCCTGTTATTTAAATAGCTTCGAAACCATTTGTTCACTGGACCACGGATACCACAGCCTTGCATAGCATCAATTAGTACCCCGTAGTATCCAACCCTCCAACCAGATTACCACAAGGCTATGAGTAGTTTGTAAAATAGTGTTTTAGAATCGGTAAATTATGGAAATACCGTTCTGAAAGGCAACTCGCGGTGCGTTGTCATCCTTTATATTTCTGAATATGTAAAAAAAAAATATTTGGCAAATGTAATATTTAATTTTTGTGTCCGCCTCTTCGTGATGTATATGTTATAGGCAATGTATTAAATGCTGGCAATCAATAAAATTATTACCAGAGAACCAAAGTATATCAAATACATAAAAGGTCTCCTAAATTACGTATTGAAGGGCCAAGTTATGGTTTGTAATTTAAAAAAAAAAACCCATCGTATGACACTTTGAGATCCCGCCAAAAACTTTGCCGGTTTCTAATTTGGCATTCTATGGAATTAGGCATTATGAATTATTAGGAATGTATGAAATATGAAACATTTTATATATTGCCGGCTATCTTCAGGCATTCTATACATTGCCTATAACATAATTTACTCCCATCAGGCGTTACGACCGTTATATACTCGTCTGGTATAAATGATCTACCGCTGGTGGTTGAAAACGGTACTGGCATGTTCTTTTTGTAGACGATACTTCACTTATATTCAAAGTAAAAAGAATAAGTAGATTCGGAGCTTAGGTAATTAAACAATACCTTCGTTAAAATCTCTGAATGGTTTGCTTTAAATACTAACTAAATGCTAAATGCAAAAAAAAAACAACAAATGTATGAGATTTACCTTGCCCAATGTTCGGCGTGTTGATAGTAATATCAAGATAGAAGGGAATTTAGTAGGCTTAGTTGATAGTGCTGTCTTCTTGGGTATTAAGCTTGATTCAAAATTACAGTAGTGTACATTAAAACTTTGGTGGGAAGATTAAGTTCTGCTGCATTCGCAGTACGTAAGAATTGCCAGTTATCAGATATTGCCACTGTGAGGTTACTCTTCTTCGCTTACTTCCATAGCTTAATGTCTTACGGTATTTTGCTTTGGAGTACATCAGCTGAGGTAGATACTATATTCATATTACAAAAGCGAGCAATTCGAGCAATATATACATCATGAGACCTCGCGAATCACTTAAGAACAAATACAAGAAATATGGTATATTAACTTTGTCCTCCCAATATATCCTTGATAACTTAATGTATATTCGCAAAAAATTACTCAAGCTAGTTTTTATCAAAGATCAGCACAATATTAATACTAGAAATAGAGATAAATTAGTCGTACCGTGTTTTAGATTTAGTAAGACTAATAAAATTTTTTTTAGGTTCTATAATAAGATTCCGAAGCACAATACTGATTTGCCGGACAATAAGTTCAAGGACCATGTCAAGCGGGTATTACTGTCAAAAGGTTATATTATAGGGTGGATTAATATATGAATGATAGTAATGTCTGGAAGTGACTCCCTCTCTGTGCATCCACTAAATTTCTATTATTGTACCTGTCATATTAACACTTGTACAGTTGAAAAAAAAGATAAATCCGATCTAGTTTCTAACCGTTTCTTCTCGATGTTTGGGATATTTTCCGAGCCCACAGTAGGATTTTGAAGTTCATAAGTGCCTTCTTAGCGCCTAAATTGAATAAAGATTATTTTCATTTTCATTTTGGCTAGCTCTTAGACTATAAAAAATAAGTAATCGACGTGAAGGTTAGTAGTACATATACGGAAATAATGAAAAAATAATAAAATCATTAAATATTACAAAGGTACGCTATATAACGTAAATTTTATATAAAAGAAACAACAATTATGCCCGTTTACCACTGAAGTCTAGGAAATATTTTTCACAGCTTTTTATAATCGTTTGAAATGTTATTTTTGTCAGGTTTGCGATGGAGACAATGACTGTAACGACCAAGAATCATCGGACGAACAAAATTGTACAAATATCGGATATTCTAAACAGCTTACCGAACCTAATACAACCGATTGTTTAGATTGGATGTTGAAATGTAATAATGGGAACTGCGTGCCTGATTGGTGGAGGTGTGACGGTATTGACGACTGCGGCGATCATTCGGACGAGGTCGGTTGCGGTCTGACCCTGTCCGAGACTAAACCGCTTAATTCTGATGATCCGACGGTCCGCTTGAAATGTGAGAATCAATTTAGATGTTCACCAGGTTAGTACGTTTTACTTGTTTTTAGTTGATCGAATTTTTGTTAATAGACATAAATACTTGGCATTGAAAATCCCAGATATAGCAATTCATGAGTTTATTGAATTATAGGTCGACCGCTATAAGTGCGACCTTCCCTTAAGTTTGTGGTACGCGGGGCAGCGGGTGTGCATGGATATACACGGTATTAGATTAAGCCCTATATCTTCAGATAAATTTACGTATATTATCACAAGTGTGTTGGATATCTAATCACAAATAAAATACATTGTTGTCGTGTTTGAATAGTAAGCCAAATAATAATGTTAAAAAATAAATCGGATAAGTAGCGAGTATAACTCGCGCTCTTAGCTTTCTGAATTGTGAACATTACGTACCGTACATTATTGTACCGTCTTTTACATAAATCTAGTTTGTATGAAGTGCCGTGTCTTTTTAAAGCGTTAACCTAGAAACTTGATTTTTTACAACAGATTATTGTACAGTAGCAGTTTTAACCCTTAGTGTTTAATATTAATTTCAACGTATTGATAAAATTATCTCAAGTGTAGCAGTCACAAAGAAAAAGTCGCACAAGCCCTAATGTCAAACGTCTATTGCTGACGGCGCGGCGGCGGTGGTCGTTCTTTTTTTTTTTTGTTTGACCTTGCTGTTATCCTTAGGGCCCTATCCAAAAACAGAGCCGCTGCGGCTTTTACAACTTTACCGGGCTTGGGGGCGAGCGCTTAAGCCACTCAGCCGCGAAAGCGTGGGCAACCAGCGCGCAAGGGTGCCAAAGTGGCCGGACCTCGGCTTGGGCTGTTGCCGCGATTGCAATGAATCGCGATCTGTCTAATACCCTATCCGTAAAATCAAGCTAAACTAACATATACAGATATACATGTTCCTTCCTCCTGGGAGGAAGGAAGGAACATGTGTACGTGTATTTAGTGATCTGAAATATGTTCTACACTAACTAGTGCAAAAAAAGAAAAAAAGGTTCCTTACAGAACCTATGTACCTGTGAGGTGTGCACGTATGTACATATGTGTGTGCGTGATGTTTGTATGTGGGTAGCTAAGTGTTGCACGTAAAGTGTCACTTGTATCCCGCGGGCGGCTGCCAGACTTAAGGGTTTCACCCCGAGGAATGGACCTAGGCTTGAGTTGCTGCGGGAGAGGGAGGTCGCGGCGGTGGGTGTGCAGGAGCGAAATTAGCCGCCCGTCCCCTGCGGAGGGAACGGTGGTTACGCGGGCGTGGGCGCGAACACGCTCTGTTTAGAGAGACGGTTGAGTAGTACGCGATTTGTTTCTTGATTTCGTCATCGTGATCGGTGAAGATATTACGCGGTCGGCGCTGTAAGCGGGTGTCATTTGGGACTGGAACGTAATTCGCGGCGGCTTTGATCAAAGGATTCGCGTGATACGACGCGGTATCAAAGTAAGATCGTGAGAGGTATTTGTTGTAAGACTCGATCGAGGGGAGTTTCATATCTCTATGAAAGTCTACCTGTCGAACGAACCAGGGGGTGTTATTGATTTTATGTAGAACTCGAGATTGAAGGACCTGGAATTTGTGTATGTTCTATTTTTACATATTGCGAATGCGGCGCAGCTATATGTCATAATCGGACGGATACACATTTTGTAGAGAGTAAGCTTATGTCTCTGGGACATTTTGCTTATGATCAGGGGCTGTAATCGACTTATGACCGTTGCGGCTGTTTTACAGACGGCACGGACATGAGAGTCGAAGGTAAGTTTTCTATCGAGGGTCACACCGAGATATTTAGTCTCGGTGGCCCAGGGGATATTGTCTTTGAAGAGTTTGAGATTTTTGACACTCTCAGGGAGCTCTTTTTGACTAGGGTCAAAGATAATCGCGGCGCTCTTTGAGGTGTTGACGGCTATGCGCCATTTGGTGTACCATTCACCGAGAGTGGTGACTGCGCTTTGGACCCTGTGTCTGAGCCTAAGTCTGTTCCTATTCGACGCGTAGATGACTGTGTCGTCAGCGTATAGAGCTACCTGGACCTTAGGAGGACGAGGTAGGTCACTGACGTACAGATTGAAAAGACAAGGCGCCAGAATGGAGCCTTTAAGAACCTGTTCACTCCTCTCTTGACACCGCCACCTTACCACTCCCACCGTGTAGTACCAGAGGCTAGTTAACTAGATCCACGCTTTCAAACTAATCTAGTTTTAGGGCACGCTGGTTTTCTCAAACATTTTATTATGGTAAGAGCACATGAATATTTTAAAAATCAAAATTGGTTTCAAGTATCTATGTATATGACCTGGTGAGTGTACGCAGAGGCACCTCCTACTAGGCCACAGTGTTATTACAGAGTTTTAGATTATAGCATGAAAAAGTACAACCTCGGATTATAGTGATGTTTTAGGAGGATTAACTTAAGCCTACATTAAAAATCAATATTTAATCAAATTTTTATTTGTTTTTTATCTCAATTTTGGGTGAACTTTTTTGTCTTCCATAATGTGTGTTTGTTTATTTTTACAATAAAAATTAATTTTCACCAATATCATATTGTCAATTGTCCTTATGTCCTTGCAACTCATAATTAAAAATTCCGTAGCTTCGCATCGCAAAAAATATACTAACGAGTTGAATAGACTCAATATAATATACAAGGTGTCCAGAAAGGGTATCGGGTATTTGTTTTCGCGCCATATTCGAAACGGGGCGTCTAAAGGGTGCAGGGAGGGGTTCGTGGCGTCCGCCATTTTGTGGAGTTTTAGTCACGATGGAACAGTACTCGGGGACGCATCGCGCATTTTGCGTACGAACGTATTATCGTAATGGTGATTCAATAGTGACTGCTCAACGTCTCTATCGTGCGGAATATCGTACACGCCACGCGCCAAGTGACGATAGCATTAGGAAATGGATCAGGATGTTCGAGAATACAGGTGCGACAGTTAAAATTCAAAACTCTGGTTGTCCTCGTTCAGTTCGCGATGAAGAAACAATTGAAGAAGTTGAGGCGTCGGTTCGTCAAAATCCGTCTTTATCCATCCGAAAGCGAAGCCAAGCGTTGAACATCAAAAAATCGTCTTTACATTCGATTTTAAAGGAAGACTTACATCTAAAAGCCTATAAAATCCAATTGGTTCAAGAATTGAAGGATACGGACTATGCTAATCGACTGAATTTTGCGAACGAAATGCTGCAGCGATTTAACAACTTTAACAACATACTGTTCAGTGACGAAGCAAATTTTCACCTGAATGGTCATGTTAATAAGCAGAATTGTCGGTACTGGGCAGTGGAGAATCCGAGACGAAAGCATGAACGACCCCTGCATAGCCCAAAGGTCGTTGTTTGGGCCGCTATGTCTGCTAAAGGCATAATTGGTCCTTATTTTCATGAAGATCAACGAGGCCGAGCAATTAATGTGAATAGTGACCGTTATTGCGATATGTTGCGAAATTTTTTGGTCCCAGAGTTGCAGGAGTTTGCAGGTTTCAACTCAAGAACGTGGTTCCAGCAAGATGGGGCCACTTGCCATACCTCAAATGACTCAATGGAAGTTGTTAACGAATTATTCCCTAATAAAGTCATTTCGCGAAGGGGTAACATCAACTGGCCTCCCCAGAAGCCCCGACCTTAGCCCGCTTGACTATTTTGCATGGGGATACCGTAAAAGTAAGGTTTATCAAAACAATTCGACGAATCTAACCCAGTTAAAGCAAAACATCAGGTCAGAAATGGCAGCAATATCGATAGATATGTGTCAACGTGTTATCGCCAATCTTCGTTTCCGTTTAGAAGAGTGCCAGCAACGTAACGGTCATCATTTGGATAACATCATCATTTCCAAATAATTCTCCAATTCATATGCTAATAATAAACAATAAACTTTTTTATTGCATACAAATAATTTTTGTTTCATTGAACTTACAAATACCCGATACCCTTTCTGGACACCTTGTATTTACAGTGGACAATATTGTTAAATTTAAGCTATACATATAATAAAAAACATAACTGATCGATGTTTGTACATAGAAGAAATACGATTATTGGGGGCCTTTATCAACGCAGTAGAACCCAAAACAATGATTGTTAGAGTTTTTGTCTGTTTGTCTGTTTGCCAACGTTTGTGCGCGCTAATCTCAGAAACGGCTTAACCGATTTGGAAACGGTTTTCACTAATATATTGTGGTAAGGTTCAGTTAACATTTAGTTTTTGTTTTACTTCAATAAGTTCATAAATAAAAAAGTTGTTTAAAATTTTTTTAAATGACGTCGAACATTTTTTCGATAAAAATACTATAAAATAGCTCTTCAGTTGAATTGACTGAAACTTTGAATCTGGTTTGTAAAATGATGATGATTGAAAGTATATAAATTTAGAAAATGTACAGTTTTAGAGTACATATTTTGATTTTTCCAATATGAGTTGACCTTACATATATACGATAAATCATATTAAAAAGGAGTCACCCTAGGTTGGGCATAATCACGCAAGCGAGTCGAGTGCCGCACCGCTGCTAGGGATGCAATTCATTTCGATTCTATTCAAATCAAACTCTGATGTATCGATTCACAAAAAATCGAGAACTAAAAGATCGATATCTTAAAAATCGACATTTTTTGATTCACTTTTCAGATTTATGTTAACAATATAAAAATCCCTATTATATATTAGGTCTTTACCTATGAAATTGCCGTTTTGTATGATTGTATTAATCGAAGTAATCACCCATGCAATCAATGCATCTTTGCCAGCACAGTGGCAGTTTATTGTTGCTCTTCTTAAAGAAATCAGCAGGACGGAAGGCAACAAATTCTTCAAAGGCATTTTGTACTGCCTCTCGGGTATTGAATTTTTTTCCCGCCAAGGAGTTATCCAAATTCTGGAAAAAGTAGTAGTCTGTAGGTGCAAGGTCTGGTGAGTAGGGCGGATGACGGAAAACTTCCAACCCCAGTTCTTGCAACTTGGAGACCGTCTGCTGTGCAGTATGAGGTCGCGCGTTGTCGTGCAGGAGCAGCGGAGACGAGCGATTGACCAATGCTGGTTGGAGATGTGCCAGCTTCTCCATCATTGTGTTCAGTTCTTCACAATACACATCTGCAGTAATGCTCACCCCGTTTGTTAAGAAGCTGTGATGAATCACACCGGCGCTAGACCACCAAACAGTGACCATCACTTTTTTAGGGGTAAGTTTTCGTTTAGGGCATTGTTTAGGTGCTGAACCAGGATCTAACCAACTTGTTATCAAACAGAATCCATTTTTCATCGCAGGTAACAATGCGGTTCAAAATTCCTTCATTTGTGTGTGTTGAGCAGTGCTTTTTTACCTTGCCAATTTGACGCAAATGGACCAATATTGTTTTGACGCTAACGTCGAAAGCGGCTGCTAATTCAGCCGTAGACTGTGTATCATCAACTTCCACAATCGCCTTTAATTTGTCATTGTCGACCAGTCTTCGGACGACCGCGAGGTTCATTTTTCAGGTCGAAATTCCCAGAACGGAAGCGAGTAAACCAATAACAGGTAGTGCGTTGCTTTGTAGTGTTAGCTCCGTAAAAGTCGTTGATGTTGCGTGCCGCTTGTGCCACGTTGCTGCCACGACGGTACTCATATTCCATAATTACTCGAATTTTTAACGTATCCATGATGACAAAAAATATTGAAATGCGATGAAAATGTAACACTAATCAATAAACAAATGACTACTTTTGGAAAAACAATTCCATGTTTTTAAAATAAAATTAATTTGAAATTAGAATTCTTAGCCAAACAAAAATTATTTTGATTTGAAATGGCCAGTACTGCAGAACGGCAATTTCATAGGTAAAGACCTATTATTAGAAAACAAAAAGGACACGACAACAATCGATAATTTGTTATTTTTACCATGCTAAAGTATCAGTTAAAGAGAAACGAAGAAATGTATAGAGAGAGAGAATTCATTTCAAAAATTAATTATTATCAACTGTTATCGTTATTCTGCTGTTGGGTAATTTATTGTTATGAATCTTATTTTAATGGTTAAATGACACCATAGAGAATGACAGCATAATGAAATGGATAATCCATACTAATATTATAAATGCGAAAGTAACTCTGTCTGTCCTGTCTGTTGCATTTCACGCCCTGAAATAGGCGATGATAGTTTGTACGAAGATCGCATCAGACCAAATTTGATGAATTTTGGTACAGAAATATATTAGAAGTTGAAGAAAGACATTGCCTTATCTTATGTCGGGAAAATAAAATTTTAAGAGGTAAAATAGGGAATGAAAGATTATACGAATAACCCACTATTTCTTAATTTAGGGATTTGAAAATTCATATTTATGCTTTTAGGAAGAAATAACAGTGTTGGTACGTTGGTCGAATCGTATATTAGACATTTTACGCGATCGTACTTCGACACTGTGTCGAATCACGTGAATCCGTTGGTAAAACGCTGAGACTTAAACCCCAAAACCGGACATCCCCTGCGAACAACTCCAGCCGCGAATATCTTTACCGATCCCGTTGATAAGATCGAGGAAATAAATACTACTCCACCGTCTCTCCAAACAAAGCATGCTTGGCCCACGCTCGCGAAACCACCGTTCCCTCCGCAAGGGACGGGTGGCTAATTTCGCTCCCGCACACCCGTCACGTTCTCCCCTCTTACGGTAACTCAAAGCTAGGTCCGTTCCTTCGGTGTAGAACCCTTGAGTAATGCAGCCGCTAGCGCGAAACAGGTGACACTGCACTTGCGATCACGTAGCTACCCCCACACACCATTACACATAATATGTACATACATACGTGCACACCACATAAGTACATAGGTTCTGTAAGGGACCTTTTCTTTCTTTTTTTTACGATAGTTAGTTTCGACCATGTTTACAGAATACTAAATACATATACACATTTACATTCCTTTCTCCCAGGAGGCATGGACATATGTATATGTATGCGTTAGTTTAGCTCGAATTTTCTACGGATAGTGAATTAGTCAGTTCGCGACCTTTTCACAATCGCGGTAACATCCCAAGCCGAGGTCCGGCCACTTTGGCACCCTTGGCGCATGTTGCCCACGCTTACGTGGCTAAATTACTTAAGCGCTTGCCCCCAAGCCTGGTGAAGCTGTCAAAGCCATCAGTGGCTCTATTTGTTTAGGGCCCCTTAGTCAGTCAGAAAAAAAACCATCTATGATTTTCTTTTGGTTTATCGTGTTCAGAGATCTGTCCGTGTATCCGTGTATACTACTAATAGGTAATTTAGTAAAGCGGACGAGTTTTTTTGTTTGTTGGTTTAAACACGGTAATCTCTGGACAACTGGTAGCAGTTGGATTCGAAAAATTATTTTTGTATATGATAACCCAGATTCACGAAGAATAGTATATAGGCTATCTGGAACTAAGCTACACCTCTCAGCTAGCCTTAAATGTTGATTTTTGTTATGTCGGAACACAAAGCGATCCCAAACTGATTTATTCGCGTGTGCTGCCGTAATGGCTAGTGATACGTAAGTACAATGATTTACAAAAATATTGGCCCTTAGTATATCTAAAAAAAGTCTGCGATAGCATATGAGTTATGTTACGATAAAAAGTTATTTCATCATTGAGATAATTTTATGAAGTTAAATTTTGCCATGTATAGTATGTTATTTGGACACATAGTTTAGGGGATAGTGAAAAATTAAAATAATTTGTTCTCGCGGGAAGTGAGAACAATAATTATGATAGGCAACACAGATGCGTCGCGTTTGCAGCGCGGTATTTGTCGGATAAAAACACGGTTGAAACCGTGGGGCACAGCTAGTGTTTAAATAAGTTTTAACAAGTTGTCAATCGGCGTTTTGAGTTTAATGCAATTATTACAGCTGTATGCTTTATTCATAAATTATATAAACAAACTCAAAAAGTAAATCGAAAAATGAAGATACAATGTACGTTTCACAGTCGTGCTGTCACTTCACTTCAGTGTTGCCAGACGCTAGGCATGAGCTTATTTAGCGATCATAGGACGACGCGACGGGTGAATAAAAAGTAGTATACCCTAAGAAGGTCATTATAATAAAATGGTACGTTTTTAAAATAATATTAGTGCAATTATTATCATGTTTAATAAAATTGAAATATTTTTTATTTACTATCTAGTGCCCGTCCGCTTCGCTTGGCGTAATTTTTCAGAATCGACTATAATCTAGTTCTATGTAAATTTCATCACAATCCGTCTAGGCGTTTCATCGTAATTGACAGACAAATATGTAAACAGCGCCACCTATCAAGTTCAAGGATAACATAATAACCTTCACCTTGAAAAAAACATTTGGATCTATTGATTCTAAAAATTATATTTTTAAGAAAATCTACGTGGCCTGTCACTGATAAAAATCAAAAAACTTGCATCAAATTTTGTACAAAAAGTCAAGCATGATGAGCGACAACGTCGCGTACCTAAATCGAAGGACGAGCGGACAGCAACGCAATTATTCAAATTAATTTGCTAAAATTGAAAATAGTGCCATCTAAGTATTTTTATAGCATCGTAAAAATGTGACGTCATTATAGACAAATTTATAAAAGATTTGAAGCACTTAGCGACATCTCGTGTCCTAGATCGTAAAGATTACTGAGATTTCTTGTATGGCTAGTAGCAGTCTTCTTGGTTTAACTAGTCTCTGGAAGGAGAGAACACACTGGTCGGGGAGAGTTTCACAGTGTCACAATACGGCAAAAATAAAACGTATCAAACTTTTTTGTTCGTGCCGAAATGGAGGATACCGTAAAACAGTGGCTCCGGAGCGCAGCGCATGTGGTTCTGTTACGAAAGGAAGAAGCGGCAATTAGGTTGAACAGCTCTTCAGAACTCTCGTTATGATATAGACGGTATAACGTGCTCAGCAAGGCAATCTCCCTGCGCAGGTGAAGCGGCTCCATGAACTTAGTAACGTCTGTATCATTTACAATACGGACAGCCCGTCTCTGTGACATGTCCATGGCTTTGTTTGAGAACCACTGATGTCTGGCATGTGTTCTGCCGACACTAAGTCGGGTCAATCTAGCTCTTGGGTCTTTAGCTAGATTCGTAATAGGTTTCTGCGTTGATTTGTATAACTGTCCATAGAACTTCTCCACCTCTCTCAAGATCTCAGGTTAAATGACACAATTCTGCCGTCGTCAGTCTTTGTTTCGCTCTATTGCTTCTTTAATACGATTCGTATTAAATTGGCGTATGTCAGTTTTCAGTAACTTTGAGATCCGTCTATTAAGCTACCAAATAAGAACAGGCATCACCTGTAGACTGTAGAATCATCTCACGTCAATCCTCCATGAGTTTATTGGTCTTGTTTGTACGGCGGGTCTTAAAGAACTTTAACCCAATCGTATGGTCAGTTTTCACGAAACCGTCATTATAATTGCCCATGCTGCCCTCCAGACAATCAAAACGGCTTTGGAGTTCCAGCTGAATCCTCTCGTGGTTTTGGAGCTGAATCTGGGCTGAGCGAAGCATAGACTTCAATAATCGACATCTTTCGAGTTTCAAATTAAGATTCAATGTGCCCCTTACCATACAGAGACCGCTTCCGGTTTTGACCGCAATTAACACAGAGACATAATTGATGTGTCTTTTCTTCAACATGATGAAGTCTATTTCGTTTTTAGCTACACCAGGTCCACTTCCTGTGCTCTCGCTTCCTGAAGAAAGAGTTCATCATATAAAGGTCTTCTTTCTCCATAAAGACGACCAGTAGTTGGTCTTGATAATTTCGATTTCCTACTCCTAATTGCCACACTTGCAACTCTTCGCCGTTTCGCTTGCCAGTTTTGACATGACAACCATGACAACCGTGAAGTGGGCTTTGGAAGTATGTATGAATTTAGAAATATCCTGCTACATAGCATCCATCCATCCATTGTCGGAGTGCGCTGAGGTCGGGGCGTACACTCGTATGACCTTCAACGAATAAATACCGTTTGGTTATTCTGGGTATACGGCACGCTATCCTATAACGACACATTTTCGATTTTCACCACGTTGTTCACACGTGACTTGTGGACTACAAACACGACACCTCCTTGGGACTGTTGGTCGCTCTTCCGGATCTGGAGCTAGTTACCGGATTTGAAGAATATCGTGTCCTCCCCCTCTCTTCGGACTTTGTTAAACCTATGATATCACACCGTAACATGCTCAATTCCTCTTCGAGTTCGACGATCTTGTCGTCAGTTCGCAGTGTGCGCGTGTTGTAGTTTGCCAGAGCCAGTGTTAGTAGGTTGTAGTACCCGGATCTCTACCGGGGATTAACTATAGCACCCCCTGCCCCGCTGTTACCATGACCACTACCGGAGCCAGGAATAGCGGGGCCACCGGGGACTAGGATTCGTTTGTACTTCCATAATTGGGGGATTTGCCATAATCACCACGCTTGACAGGCGGGTTGGCGATCGGAGTATGTTCCTGGATAAACTCGAAGGTCGCTGCTGTCCGTTCTTCGGCTAATCCTTTAGTTGCCTTTACTACACCCTTGGGATGAGATGGAGTGGTGCTATTCTTAGCCCGCACACACACACCGCATAGTGCCAGATAGATATATATAGCCGATTTCTCAAACAAACTTTTCATGTAGGGCTTTTTCTAATGCCCGCCTGGCTAGCTAGCAGCCTCAAGTTGAAAATCTGTCGCCAAGCACCTATAGGTGTATTCTGGCAGCTGCAATTGAGAACCAGTCTTCCACTAGGCTTAGCGTGCTACCATTTTGGGCCACATCGTTACTTAAGATCAGATGAGATTGTGTCCAAACGTTAAATATATTAAGAATTAAAAAAAAAAATCAAAGCTCCATAACCATATTTCTCATTTCGTGAAGAATTTGAAGTCTATCCAATTTCTTGTACCAATTAACAACATAGGTAAAAAATAAATAACATAGGTAATTGTCTGTTCATATCTTCGAAATAATGCTGTTCTGACAAATATTTCTCAAACAAAATTTTCATATTACCTGATCAAACATTTGATATGAGCAATACGCAGGCTTCTTTTACTTGTGTAGCGACATCTACATAGCGACACACAGCGACATCTATCGAGCCACATACGACGCATCCTACATCGCGCTATAGAAATTAACTCTTCAATTGAGTATATATACAAGAACCCGACTACAACCGTTTGGCAGCTGCCCGCCAGACAAAACACCCGTCTGGCCGGAGGA
Organism: Saturnia japonica; assembly: GCA_033032175.1. Taxonomy (NCBI): domain Eukaryota; kingdom Metazoa; phylum Arthropoda; class Insecta; order Lepidoptera; family Saturniidae; genus Saturnia; species Saturnia japonica. The sequence continues at coordinate 7,107,433 of CM065317.1, forward strand.
TCCTCCCTTTGCGATAGTTCTTCTACACTGGTGACCCCGACGTGATCGTCAGCGCAACCTTCTTCGCAAAAGCTACGTCATCGTGACGTCATCATCACTTCCTCAAGCATTCAAGCGGCGAGTCATACAGCCAGCCAGCATCCACGGCTACTTTGGGTATCCTGACCACCAGCATGCAGCGGACGCGCATTGCTGGTCATCACCCACAGCCTTCTCAGCGATCTTGGCACAGCACACTGCACTTCGTCCGGTCAGCAAGCAGAAACGCACTTCTCTCCTGGTCGACGCAGCAGCCAGCCACTATGCAGCACTGCAACACTCCGACTCACTGGAGCATTCTTGCAGCATCACCCCAACTCACTGGGGGCATCACCCCGACTCACTGAGGGCATCACCCCGACTCACTGGGGCATCACCGAAGACAGTTCCGACTCACCGTGAACTATGCGGCATCTGGTTCCGACTCACTGGAACATTCCACTGGCCCGGCAAGCATCACAAGATGTATGGACGACTCAACCTGCTATCGACCTCCGGTCTCGGAGGGGAATAATGTAGCGACATCTACATAGTGACACACAGCGACATCTATCGAGCCACATACGATGCATCCTACATCGCGCTATAGAAATTAACTCTTCAATTGAGTATATATACAAGAACCCGACTACAACCGTTGGGCAGCTGCCCGCCAGACATAGTACCCGTCTGGCCGGAGGATCCTCCCTTTGCGATAGTTCTTCTACACTTATATTACTTACTTTTGCTGATCAGATAACATCGACATATATTTGATTATATTGTATCTAATATATATGGTTCTATTTCACTTGTAACAAAGTTAATTAGATTTTATTCTATATTGGTATAGATCAGATGAGATAGCGTTAAACCTATAAGGATAAAAAGTTTTATTAAGTTTGCCTTATTACATCGTTGCGTATAATGAAATGATTGTCGCGCTTGAGGACGTAATTAAAACTGCAATTACGACATTTTTCTGGTTATTTGAGTTGAGTTTCCTTTTATAAGCTTTGGTCTACATTACCATGGTGTAGATATTTCGATGTTATAGTGACGAAGTATTTAAAAGTCTTGATTTTTGTTCTCCATTTATTGATGATGTTTTAGTAGCATCTACTAACAAAGCAGAGCATATAGAACATGTATGTTTAGTCTTATAAGATTCAGTGAGTCTGGTATTCTAATAAATCCTAATAAATGTGTTTGCGGTTTCCGAAACAGGTTCTGGGTTATCTAGTTACTGCTAACGGCACACAACATTTAATTGATAAAGGCAAGATAGATGGTAAAGGCAAGGCTATTTATGACTTTTCTTGCTCTAAAACAATTAAGGAACTTAGGCGATTTCTTTGTGCGATAAATTTTTATAGACACTTTGTTACTGACAACAATATCTACTGAAGTAATTTAAGTAAAGCAACTTTTACATTGTCTCCTTAGTCGAGTGCGTACCTTTGTCGTGGGTTTGCGATGGTACCGAAGACTGTCCCAACGGAGTGGATGAGCGAGACTGCGCGGCGAAGACTCGACCTGCGGTTATGTGCACTTCGAACGAGACCCTCTGCGTGGACAAGAAGTTCTGCGTCAAATACGATCAAGTCTGCGACGGTGTACCGCAATGCGTCGACCACAGTGACGAAATCCAATGTCCAATATTAAAGGTAATTTACTATACTATATAAATAATACTGAAACTAAAGAATTCAATATAAACGATCTACCGCTGGTTGTTGAAAACGGTGCTGACATAGTTCGTTTTGCAGACGACATATCATTTATATTCAAAGTGAAAAGAATAGATTCGGAGCTTATTCAATCAAAGAATATCTTAGTTAAATTCTCTGAATGGTTTAAGTCTGAGTCTGAATCTCTAAATAATTTACTACTAAATGCAAACAAAACCAAATGTATGAGATTTGCCTTGCCCAATGTTCAGCGCGTTGATAGTAGTATCAAGGTAGAAGGGAATTTAGTAGGCTTAGTTGATAATACTGTCTTCTTGGGTATTACGCTTGATTCAAAATTACAGTGGGGTCCGCATATTAAAACTTTGGCGGAAAGATTAAGTTCTGCTGCATTCGCAGTGCGTAACATTCACCAATGAACAGGTTAATCTACTTCACTTACTTCCATAACTTAATGTTTTACAGTATTTTGCTTTGGGATTCAGCAGCTGAAGTAGATACCATATTTGTATCACAAAAGCGGGTAATTCAAGCAATAAACAACATGAGACCTCGCGATTCACTAAAAATCAAGTTCCAAGAATCTTAACATCCTAACTTTACCCTCCCAATACGTTCTTGATAATTTAATATATATTTGTAAAAACTCTGACAAGGTTTTTTCTTAAGGAACAGCACAGTATTAATACTAGAAATAGACAAATCCATACAGTGTTTTAGACTTAGTAACACTAATAAAAGTTTTTTAGGTAATAGTATTAGGTTCTATAATAAGATCCCGAAGCACAATATTACTGATTTACCAGACAAGAAGCTTAACAATCATGTCAAGCAGATTTTACTGTTAAAAGATTATGATAGGGTGGATCATTATGTGATTGATGGTGATGTCTAGAAGTGACTCCCTCTCTGTGCATCCACTGAATTATATTATGGTTATTATTTTTATTTCGTTTATTTAGTTACTTATAATATTTTTTTAAATTTTGTACAACAATATCTTTATAAAATACAATATTTAAATTTAAAAAATCAAAAAAATAGCGGGGCGAAGACCCAAGCTACCGGTGCTCCAGAAAATATTATTATTGTAGAAATTATTGTACTATATTTCTACTGTTGAAAAAAAAGATAACCCCGAACGAATTTCTTGCCGGTGCTTCTCGATGACTGAGATATTCTCTGAACCGGTAGTAGTGTTTCGACGTTCATATGCTTAATTGCACGTTAATAAAACCAAAAAATGCGATTTTTTTTGTTTTTTCTCTGTTTGTTTATTTAAAACAAAACGACTGAACCGATTTTCACAGGGCTTCATTGACATATAAAAGACATGCTTTTCCATAAGTGCTGAACAGTAATGATAAGTATACAATACAAAAAGTCAAATTAATTAATAACAATAAAAGATCAAGTTAAAACACCTTGAAACTTAAGACAGTACATCATTACGTTATTCCATAAAGGTGCAGTGCAGGTTATAGAGGACAGGATAAATATCGAATATTAAAAAATGAAATCAATATAAAGCTTTCATTAGAAGTTAGTTTGAGTTACGAGTAATAATATAAACTATAAAACAAGCTAAATTATTAAAAAGTAACCAAAAACCCGACTGCAACAACAAAATCACTGCGTAAAAAATATTTTTCTATTTGATTCCCAGACGTCGTACTTAAATATTATATAGCCTATGTCATTCCCACAATTAAGACGAATCTAACGACAATTCGTATGCTAAAATCCATCATGCCGTTTAGACCACAGAGCGTGCCAAAGAAATAGAGATACATACTATAGAAAAACATAACCCTTTAACATAACATAAATCCTTTTCGCAATCGGGTAACAACTTTCAATTCCTTGGCAGGGATAAAAATATACAATTAAAAAAGTAACATCCATTCGATCTTAAAAGTCTAACTCTAAATAATAACTAAACAAAACAACGTTAATTTTTTCCTTACAGAAGCTAACTAGGAACAATGAAATATACAAAAATAAAAAATATTATGTGAATAAAAGTTATAAAATTTAACAGAGAAATGACTACAATTAATTCAGATATAACACAAGTTTACATGTAGTTCCCTTGAAGCACCATCCAAAACCATTTTTATGAGGCCGAAGAACAATATCCACCCACTGGATGTGGCTTAGTTCATTTGATGAAAACCTAGAAACAGTTTATTTAATATTACATTTGTGAAGTTAAAAAATAGGAATTCATTAATTATGTGATACCCTACACAAACTTTTTCAATTTAGAATGATATAATCATTTTACCCCACCCTACAACAAATAAATAAACAAAAAAATTGTACATTATAAATTTATTTTACCTTTGTGCTGTGAGGCAGGACTGACTCATCTGTTTTCAGATATCATTTTAATCTTTGGTCGGTTAATAAATCTGTCTCTATCCTACTCGTTAATGAAGATATTCTTTTTTGCTCTTGTCATTTTTGGACGTAATATTTTACGGGTACAATGTTTGATTTAATCTAAATATTAATTTATGCTGTTAACCTTTAAGCCTAGGGGTGTAAACGAAAGAAACAACTAAGCAAACATGTTAGAAAAGAAAGAAAAAAGATGTCTAAACGTATCTTAGAGAATAGTCTAGTGGGGTATCACGGCAAGCGACTGTTCGTAGCTAGATTCATCAAGGTTGTTAAAATAACAATTAAAATTTAAAATAAAATAAAATTAAATTCATCGTGGAAAAGTACACAACTTTTATCTGGTCGATGGAGTCGAGTATGACGCGGAGCGGATCCTTCGGCACATGGTTCCCCAGCGCCAACTGACGGCGGGGCGGTGGAACTACCAGCCCTGGACCGGCATTACTAATAACCAACAACTCCGTATGACCTGGAACGCATCGTGTAATAATCGGTTCATTTATCGGTTTCGTTAATAATAATTCCCTGGGATGGTTGTTGGTAGTTTTTAGTTTAAGTCAAATGAAAGTCAATCTGAGCAATCTGAACCCTAAGTCGACTGAAGGTCTGGTTAGATTCGATAATCGTAAACTAAATAGGTTTAATCAAAATTAAACGGGTTGAGGAATGATAAGTAAGAAATTCACGTAGGATTACAGAAGATAAACGTATACGGATCATGAGATTAAGAAAAATGGCGGTATTCATCTAAAAGTGTTGAAGACAAACGAACGATAATATGCTAATTTCTTACCGGGGTTTTATAAACCGGCAGCGTGACCACTCGAGAAGACAGCATTTAATTACCCTTCAATAACCGGTGGTCTGCCACACGGTCCTAATTATGACGCGCTGTAAATATCATAAACTTGTACTAACTGATGAGGGAATGAAACCCTTAGCTTGCAAAATAATTAATGCTACTTACCGGGTGTTCTTAAAAAGCTTTACACATCTAACTTCATGGAAGCACACGGTATAACAAAGTTTTAATATCTCAAATTATTTTTAGAGAATGAATGTCGGAACCGCCGTTCTGCTATGAACTGACTTTAACAAAAGACGGCAGGTTACTCAATTCGAATGTATTTGGATGAATCGATTTGGATGATTTTTCTTTTGTTGGATAGGGTTGTCCCATTTTAATTTCGTTGGCATTGGACCTTCAACTTCGAAGATACACAAGGGGACTCTTCAAAATCATTGAAGTTGGTTTTCTTTTCTTTTTTTTTATTGTCTTGTATGGCTTATATTATTATTAAAATAGAGTTTTTTTTTATAATTATTAAGATTTAAAATGAAAAAATAGTAAGCCGTAGCTGCCGCTGAGAGAAAACAAACCTATTTTTTTTGTGAAATGAATTAGCCGCACTTTTTTAGAAATCTGTATGTGTGTACCTGTAATTTATTTTATAATTTCGTTTCACATAATGATTTAATCGCGCTACGCGCTTGGCTACGACGCACATAAACGTCTTGTAGTAGGTATATTAATAATTTATGTTTTATTGTACTAATTTATATCTATATTCTTCATAGTTTCTGAGTATCGGTGTTGACCAGTTGTCGATAAACTCAACAAGTTTCCTCACATCGTGTTGGATATCGCAGCAGAAGACGGTTGTTTACAGCTTTTTGCCTTCCATTTCCAAAGTCAGCGACGGAAAGTGGACTAATATGTCTTGGATTAATGACAGTACATATAGGTGAATCCCACTTTTTTAAAGTTGTATACAAAGTGTACCTACTTATTTTATTAGTATTTAGTGAGCATGTGTAAAGTATTTGAACCCTTTGGCTCCCTTACGTCACGAAAATTATCGTAAAATTGGCATATATGAAATCCCCGGGAGCAAAATTGTTTTTTTTTTTCAAACATTTAAGTCAGTTTGATAATAGGTATATGAAGCAAAAATAAATGCATATAAATTAGTAATAACTGGTATTACTTCAATCGATTTTATCCATTTGATATTATATTTGAATAACATAAATACTTTATTCGCAGATTTACAGACTTGAAGCCCTATACCGTTTACAACGTAACATGTTACATCCGAAACATCAAGTCGAACAAAACCTACGCTTCAAACAAATACGTCAATGCTGGTACAAGAGAGGGAGGTAAATACATACTTGACTCATATCGAATTTTGCGCAATAAATAAATATTTTCTGTAGTATTTGACTTTAAAATTTATCGATTTCAGATATTAAAAGTGGGTTCGTAGATAGCTACATATTTACATTAATTTAATTTTTTTAAATGATTTAGGACGTACTTTAAAAAAGAGTCAACTAGTCTAGTATTCACAAACAAGAAAACATTATTCATGTTTTATTTAAAACTTGCGGTGTGCTCGCCGCTGCTCCGCACGCTTTTGTTTCGCAGTAGTTATTTGCACTCCGTAATTTTAATTTTACCCGATTGCAAAAAAGAGGTTTATGTTTTTCGAGTGTATGTATAATTATGTATGTGTTGAAGGCCTCGTGGCGCAGTGGTATTAACCCTACTATTGAGTCGAGAGGTCGCGGGTTCGATACCCGCACATGACTGACTTTTGTGTGATGAGCATAATTGCCATTTGTGTGTCTGGGTGTTAAAAGTCTATCTATATATATATATATATATGTATATCACCTGTTTAGTTACCATAATACAAGCTTTGCTTAATTTGGAATGAAATGACCGTGTGTGAAATGTTGTCTTCATATTTATTTATTTATGTCTATTACTTTGGCAAGCTCTGTAGCCAAAATGGCTTGATGGATTTTGGCATACGGGGTGTCGTTAAATCGGTCTTAATTGTGGAAGTGACATAGGCTATATAATATTTAAGTACTTACTACGTTTGGGATATAAAAATAAAAAGAAAAAATAGAAAACTATGTTTTCCAATCAGGAAATTTGGAAAAATATTACATATATCTACAGATTTATTAATATAGATTATTATACCCTAACAAGCTACAAACTTGGAAAATAAAATTTTGTATCCTATGATATTTTGATACATATATCGGCAATGACTTGAGTAGATTTGGGCGAGCCGAAAAACTAAATACATTAGTGTGCGTAAGTAGTGCGGCACCATGTACTGACTCAGCATTAATGGTAGATATCGATACACATATCGGTGTATTCATGTCGCCTAGTTCAACAAACATGCAATTTTTATAATATTACAGATTTATATAATACTAGCGGTGCCCCGCAGCTCCGCACGCGTTTATGAAGCGGTTTATTAAGGTTACTCAATTTGATTTTTTTAATGTATGTACAGCCATAACTTCTTTATAAACCGATTTACATAATTATTTTTTCATTGGAAAGGGATACCTCAAGGGTGTTCCCATTTTAATATCATTGGCATAGGACGTTAGACTTCGAAGATACAGTGCTCAAAATAATTGAAGCGGGTATTCTTTTTTGTTAAAAATTGTCTTGTTGTAAATGATTTTTACATTATATAAATTCTTATGAGAGGTTTATACATTGAAATGTATTTTTAAAATTAAGATTATTTTCTTTGGTAATTCAAATGCTCTCATCGGCCATATTTATTTACGGTTGTATTGTGTTAAACTGAAGCTAATTAAATCCTCAAAGGTTAACACTCCGAGGTTGTCCTCAGCCAGTTAAATTAGTTAAATATATTTTAGGGTACTGTGAATGAGTAATCATATGGTACAAGAAACCAATACAATTTGGTACAGTATAATATATGTATGTGTAACATTAACATAACAAGGAATAGCGAGCCGGCCGCGGCAGCGGTCACCCGGCGCCACGATCTCAATAGAATGCATAGGAAATGTTATTATGTCGTCACACCGATAAGCCAGTTCGACGACCAATATAGTCGTGAAAACCAGGACTTGCATTATCCGTGTATATTGTATCTCATTCTCTAGCAGGCTAAATTCTATAGAACTATGTGTTTGTCTCAATCACATGACACTAAGATTCCGCCAAAACACTCACGTGATATTATACTTTGCCGGTTTTGACATTCTATACATACCTAGAACATAATTATAAAACATCATAGCACATGGCAAAAGAACAGTTCTAAGTATTTACTGTATTTTGCCTATTTGTAAAAATACTACATAGAATATAAGCGATAAAGTGTTTTTCCTTGTCCTGAGAGATGAAAACATAAGATAAAAAAGGTACACCCCTTTTAAATTTCAAATTATTAAAAGAAACTTGATTTCTCCAACAACGCCTCTTTGTACTACGTCCCAATAGTATCTGACCTGTATTGTAACTTCGCACTGGCATTTGTTTTCATCATCTGGTTATTGGCATCCTTCGAATTAGTACACCTTCGACTGAACAAGACGCTCCCATCGGTGTTTCCACATCCTGATGCAGTTTTGGTAATCGGATTTCCAAATGAGTGCATGCGTCGCATTCGTATCAACCGTCTCTCTGTCGTCAAACCGTTGTCATTTGAGCAGCATTTGGGGGCTATGTCAGAACTGTACGGAGGCTGACGGAGTTGTTTAATATTGTGTTTCGCTAAAAACTGTTGCAAGAGGTTCGATGCGGGGTTCCAGCGAGCGCGTTATCATAGTGGAGAAGCCAATCGCCGCTCGCTCAAACACTCGTGCGCTCGTACCACTCTTTTATTTAAGTTTTGTCCATACAAGACTCTTCAAAGGCCTCATGCATCATTTCGATGGTCTCTACACAACTCTTTCCGAGTTTGGAGTAAAACTTTATGCAAATTCGTTGTTCTGATCTCTGTCATTTTCAACGATAGCAAAATCGACAAGGTACGTAAAGAGACACGCTGTGTTCGAAATAACAAATCTCGTCGGTTACCACGTTAGCCGATGACTTTGTGAAGAGTCACTTGTTATGCTCGTACTTCATAAAGGTCATTCGTACAGATCGTATACTTTTGGACACACCTCGTATACTTGTGAAGATCACTTCGACGTCAATATTTAAATCGTTTTTAGCCATTACAATCTATTTTGTTGTTACAACCGATTAAAAAAGCCTAACAACTATGAACTACTCACTTGTTATTATAAATTTGACGTCACGAGAACGGTCGACCAATGGTGTCGCGTTTAACTATGTATTTTCAAATTTCGGACAATTTTTGAACTTTTTATTATATGATTTCCTAATAAAAAATAGTGTTAAATTAAAAATTATTTATATTTCTGTGATTCAGTAGCGATAATAAAGTTTGTAAAGAAAATATCTTGCTCTTTTTAGATCCCATGCATATTTCTTATTTGACCGAGATAACTAAATAATTTATTCGATATAACTATTGTAATCCTTTAAGTATTATATGTGTATGCTTTAGTTGTTCAGTTCATGGTTGTTAATCATTGCCGTAGAGAGAGAGAGGGCCCGTGACCGTCTTAGAATTATCTGGTGCCTACCCTGGGATGTTAGGTTATCAACAAAACATTGGCCATTAGTTGCCATCGCTTTTCTAGACCTCTCCTGGAAAATAACCGTAGATACGCCAATATCTTTAAATCGTTAATATTCGAGAGTTTAATCGATTTCAGTGCCGTCACCTCCGCGTGAGCTTACAGTTAAGCAACTAATCGGTAACCGCGTTCAAATGTCATGGAATCAACCGGAGAACCCCAATGGAGACATAGAGGAGTATGAACTGTACTACAGCCCACCTACGCCCCCTATCAAGAAGACTGTACCTGCAAATGACACCAACGAACTGTCGGCTATCTTTAAGGAATCCTTCAACCCGAATACTAATTATTCGTTCTGGGTAAGTTGTTATAAAAATCATACGCATACAAAAAGGACTTGAATTTATTGTGAAGTTCATTTTATAGTCTTACAAGTTCGCGCTCGACCCTCCTATGTTTTAGACGTCGGCGGGACGAGGTAGCACGCCACTACACTACACATAACACTAAAGTAAACATTATGATATCTCGGCAGTGTTCTTGAAATAATTACCTGCAACCGGTCAGCAGGTAAATACGTACTAGGGCTGCCATCTGACTGTCATGATTATATTTTCACTAAAATATATTACTGCAAATTTTATAAGTTACAAGCAGTGCCCGCGGTTCCACTCGCGTGGACAACAAAATATCAGTATTGTGGTGATTCTGCTTCCACCCACGGAGGTCGCCCGCCGGTTATTTTAAAGATAAAGGCGCTTTTTATTTTTTTACGTAGGACCCTAATTCATTGTCTAAAATAAAAATCGCTAGTAGTTACTCCTTATAACACCAGCTATCTGCTAATGAAAGTCTCGTAAAAATCGGTCTAACCGTTTCCGAGATAAACCGGAAAAAAGACAAAAAAAATGAATTTTGTTATAAGTACCATAGGTATATATTTTTATATGTATATTGCTTATAGTCAAAAGTTGTAATTTTGACATTAAAAACAGCTACTTCAATTTTATTTGTTTGTATGAAATTATATTTGATTTTTATTTTTAGTTTCAAAACCTATTGTGAGTTAGTAAAACGGGAATGTACATTTTTAAATTATTATTTTTTTAAATTGCGCACTCGCGACTATTGTGTACTGAAAAATACCTATATCTGGTTTCGGCCGATTTACTGTTGACCGTTTCCCTTCCCCACTACATTACCCGCTCCCGTTATCGCCAATAGTACCTCGTTCCCGCCAACGTCTGTCGGAAACAGGACGGTCGCGCACTAACTTTTACCACTATTTAACAAAAAAAAAATTACATTTGGCGCCAGCCTTCTCGCACCATGATTTGATATATGCCTCCCTTAAAATTAAAACACCTAAACCTAAACCTATAATTCTCTCTCAAAGAAATTTTGGCCGTATGAACACCGATAAGCTCCTTAGTGACGCTGCTAACATTGATTGGGCAGCGGTAGAATCTCTGTCTACAGTAGATGAGAAGCTACATTTCCTGAACACTACTGTTGTTGATCTTTTTGACCGTCATGCCCCAGTTCGTCCCATAAAAATCAAGCATCGTCCTGCTCCTTGGTTTTCAGATCCAATACGTAGGGCAATGTCAAAGCGTGATCGTGCATTTCGTAAGTTCAAATGTCACAGGTCTGATGAAAATTGGGTGCTGTACAAGGCCTTAAGGAACAGATGTAATCTTCTGTGCCGGAACGCCAAACGTCGCTATATTTATAAGCAACTTGAAGTATCCACACCTGCTTGCTTATGGAAATTTTTAAAGTCGCTCGGACTATCCAAACCCTTGAATAGGGACGATAAAATTCCTATTGACTTGAACTTGTTAAATAAACATTTTGCAAGTGCTACTAAGGTCACACTGAATGTTAAAAATCTTACTCTTAAATTTCTTGCTTGTTTACCCCGTCTTCAGATTGAGCAGTTTGAGTTTTCCCCTACTAGTGAAGATGAAATTACAAAAATATTCCTAACTCTCAATTCCAAAGCTGTGGGTTGTGATAATATTGGTCGTGTCATGCTACAATATATTTATAAGCTTATTCTCCCATGTGTGACTTCTATCATAAACTTTTCTTTAACCACGGGGATTTATCCAGCTTCTTGGAAGAATGCTTATATTGTTCCGCTTTCTAAAGTTACCAATCCCACAGCTCCTAATCATTTTCGACCTATCTCTATTCTTCCCTTCCTTTCCAAAATTTTGGAATCTATTGTCAATAAACAAGTTACTTCTTTCCTCACTGACAACGATCTATTAAATCAATTTCAGTCTGGCTTTCGAACCGCCCACAGTACTACTACTGCTCTGTTTAAGATCACGGAAGATGTTAGATCTAATATGGAAAAAGGTATGGTCACAGTATTGGTCCTTATTGATTTTAGCAATGCATTTAATGCTGTTGACCACGATCTTCTGATTGCCGCTCTTTCTTGTCTTCAGTTTTCACCCTTAGCACTGGAATGGTTTTCTTCTTATCTCCGAGATCGTCACCAGGCTGTTCGCGTCTATGATGGCGAATCAGATTGGTGTGCTCTAGAAGCTGGCGTTCCCCAAGGCGGCATTCTTTCTCCGTTACTTTTTTCTATTTTTATAAACTTACTTACGCCTATTTTACAATCCCACTACCATCTCTATGCTGATGACCTGCAATTGTATCTGCATTGCGAAATAAAGAATCTTCCTTCTATAATCAATAATTTAAACAAGGACCTCTCAAGTTTACTTTCCTGGTCTGAATCTTACGGGATTTATGTTAATCTAACTAAGTGTCAATCCATTATAATTGGTAGCTCAAAACAGCTTGCTAAAATAGACTTTAATTCGTTGACTCCTCTTCAATACAATAAATGTACCATTCCTTACTCAACTACGGTGAAAAATCTTGGTATCATTTTCGATACTAAATTATGCTGGGCAGACCAAGTCAAGGAAGTTAGTAGAAAATTTTATGCTTCTCTTCATTCTCTCATGCGTTTGAAAAACTTTCTTCCTGTTAATACTAAGATTTCCCTAGTGAATACTCTTCTTCTACCACTTCTGGATTATGCAGACGTTGCTTACTTGGGACCTCTCAGAAGATCTCTTATATAAATTTGATTGTCTACTCAATAACTGTATCCGTTTCTTCTTCCGTCTTCGGAAGTTTGATCATGTTTCTAAATACCGAGCCAGGTTGAAATGGCTACCTATTCGGCAACGTAGGAATATAAGAATACTTTGTCTTCTTTTCTCCGTACTTAATAATCCCAAATCCCCTAAATATTTAAAAACACTTTTTCAATCTCTCGCGGATACGCATAATAGACAGCTGAGGTCTTCTGATTTTTTAATTCTCAGTATACCAAGTCATCATACTAATTTCCGCGACCAATCCTTCGCCGTTACAGCAGCACGACTGTGGAATTCGCTTCCTATCAATATCCAACTGGCCAACTCTCGAAATTCCTTCAAGTATTCGCTACGTAGGTTTTACTTGGAGCAATTGAATACTTCTTAATAATATATAATCTTAATAATCGTTATAATCTTTTTTTTTTTACTTAACATTATGCACACCTTGCATATACCTTTCCCTTGCTCCCTTGGAAGACTGGCAGAGAATGCTTTTTAGCATTAAGTCCTCCATTTGTACTTTTTTTTTTGTGCAATAAAGAATATAATAATAATAATAATAAAAGTGTCCTTTAAATTCTTGAAACTTATCAATTATTGACCGACGTCATAAGCTTCTCTTGTATAAGAATTCATTACAATGGGTCCATCCATTTTTGAGTTAAATCAGGACATTAAAAGTTTAACAGACAGACGGACAACATTTTATTAATGGAATTATCGTAATTCCTTCATATAGGATAAGGAGATTTGGAATAAAATCAAATGTACAGAAAGAATTACAGAATTACTAATATAGAAACAGATAATATATAACGTTTATTCGATCCCTTCATTCCGCAGGTGAAGGCAGCGAATAGCGAGTACACTTCGAACTCGTCCGAGGTGATGTATCTGTCATTCGACGAGGGCGGTGAAATCGTGAACGTGAGCATATCGGAACCGACCGCTTCAGTCGTCTACTTGGAGTGGAACAGAATACGCGGAGCGGAAGGGTACTCGCTCAAGTTACAATTGCCCATGAAGTACAAGCAACGGGACGTTGTTACTACTAAAAATAATAATATTACATGTAAGTACTATTTTTATTAGGTGCTTGTACGGTTGGTTATTATGATCTCGAACATTTAAAATACTTTTAAGTTTGTGGCTTCTGAGCAGATGGTTTTGGAATCAACTGAATGTAACACCAGTTTTCAAAATGTGGAGTAATTTGATCCTTTGTTTACTAACAAAGCCACTAGAATTTTATTTTAGTTTTATGAAATTGATTAGTTCTCTATAAAGGCATTTTTATCTTATATTTAAAGTTACCACTTGAAAGGGTTAGCCGCCATGCTGATTTAGTTTGTGACGTTATGAAATCTTAGACTAGCCAACAACAGTGCCGAGATATTATCCTCGAAGATAGTTTTTTTTTAAGTTAAATCATTGAGATATTCATAAAAAATTTATAAAAATTTGTAAGGAAATTACGTAGTACCAATTTAATACTATCCATACAAAATTGTAATATTTCTAAAAATATGTTACGATTAATTATTGTGCAGATAAAACTACTCTTTTACTTTTACAAGTACTACTTTTTATCAATAGATGACGGTTCACCGGAAGTACATCGGGTGCGCTCATAAATGTTTATAAAGGAATTATGTAAATACTAATCAAATATTAGTCTCAGACAATTATAATATGTCTAATAATATTTCACAATAATTTAATATGAAATTAATACATCGATTTTATATTTCTGAAGTACTAAATTATATCGATAGATGGCGTTTTAGCAGGCGCGCCCACATAACACTATATCAAATAAGAAAAAAAGCAAGAAATTTCTATAAAATGAAATCAGAACTTAAAAAATTTCATGATAATTATAATGTCAACCGTAGATCATAATTATGACGAGAAAAACAAATTACTATTTTGTTATTTAAAAAAAATCTTTAGTTACTTTATTTTCACTCGACTGCTAAAAAGGAGAGTTATGTTTTTCAAGAGTATGCATGTATGTCTATTTCTTTGGCACACTCTGTACCCCAAAGGGGTTGACGGTTTTTATTAAACGAGATGCTGTTAGATTCGTTTTAATTGTGGGATTGACATTAACTATATAGTATTTAAGTACGAAGTCTGGGAATCAAATAAAAAGCATAAATATAAGAAAAAGTTTTTAGTTGTGTTTTTGTTGCATTTTGATTTTTTTTTTCCTTTTAGTCATTTAGCTTGTGTTTTAGTTAAATTTTGGATGTCCCTGAAATATACGTAAAATTGGCATTTATGCCATCCCCTGGAGCAGAGTTAACAAAACGTGGTAAATTAAAATATTTTCACGAGAGAAGTGAAAGTGATTGCTAAAAAGGCAAACAATGATGTAATATATATTTGTTTTACGTTAAATGATTTATGTCCGCAATTTTCGCATATAGAAAGAAGATGCGCACTGGTAAACCTAACCGTTCTCAGGTTTAGACCTACCGGATTCCTACCTAATTTCAATGTCCAAAAAAATATCAAAAAACCAACTCTACTACAATAAACTTCTTTGTGACGTCTTTTGTGACGTCGCTATCTCATATAGTATAATCTCGAGTCTATGTTTTACCTTCAATAGGGTATGATATAAATGTTGACAAAATGAAAAAAAAAATCCTTTTATTACAGTTACTGATTTTCCACCGGGCGTTCAACTGTACATCAATATACAAGCGTACAAAAACTCCGAATACAGCGAACCGTTCACGGTCCCACTGTTAACTCAAGGCGAACCCGACGATGTTCTCAACTTGACTGCAATACTCTTGAAGGAGAAACAGACTTCAGTCCAGTTGTCTTGGTCGCCGCCGAACGGTGAACGATACAAGAACAAGGAGCTACAGTATGAAGTCCATTACGTAAATATTATTCGCAGCACAATTCCTGTCGAGATATCGAACGGTTAGTTTTCGATGGTTTTATTATTGATTTTTTTTTCGCTTAATCATATCGCTTGTAAATATCTCAAATTATAGCTCTTTATGAAACCCGTCCAGTCACTGTTAACTTTAAAACTGTTTCAATTACAATGTATTATTACTCTTGGATCAAGGTTCTCGTATTATTTAAGTTTAATAAAATATATCGATAAGAATGAATTACTAATACTAAAATTTGCTTATTCGCTCTTTAGATACGCAAATAATAACGAAAGGTACGAGTATCGTGATAGATGACTTACAACCATGTGGGCGTTACATGTTCTCCGTCGCGCTCCTGGGTGGACCACTCGGCAATTTCGTCGACATCACCATGAAGGAGAATAAAAAATAAGATGCTCTTATTTAACGAAATATCGTATGGAATAAAGGAGAAACACACTACTGTATAATGCAACAAACAATCTCAAAAGCAATTTGCATAATTGTAGCTTATCACATGATCACACTTTTACAAAATATCTTAAAGCTTTGCTCTCAAATTGCTAATATCCGCAGGGTTTTCGGTTATTTTTCATAATAATATTGGTTATTAATTAACACCATTTTCATATTTATACATCTCTCCTTTTATCCAGATCCAAGATTGAATAAAAGAGTTATCGGTCTCATTTAAAAAAAATTGTCAAAAAAAAGTTATCTGTAGATCGAAAGACCGTCCTACAACCCTAGTTAACGAAATCAAAGAATCTTGCTAATGTAAGTACAAGATTTTTTATTTATATTTGAATTAAAAAAAAAAAAAATGTACGTATTAAACTTTATGTAGTGTTTCGTTTTTCCTTTGGATCTCAACATTTCCATTATTTCATAGGGTTTAAATATATTAGTAAGTAATAGGTGTAGAATGATATTTACCTAATAAACTAAAAAACAGCGATGCAAATTTGATGCGAACCTGTGATTTCGCGCCGCAAAGCGTCTCGTTACCATAGTACTGATACAGGTACTTTAGTACTTTTCAGATCACTAAATACACATACAAATGTTCCCTCCGTTCCTTCCAGGAGGCGGCCAACATATATATATGTATATGTTAGTTTAGCTCGAATTTTACGGATAGGGAATTAGTCAGATCGCTACTTAGTTGTAATCGCGGCAACAGCCCAAGCCCAGGTCCGGCCACTTTGGCACCCTTGCGCGCATGTTGCCCATGCTTTCGTGGCTGAGTGCCTCAAGCGCTCGCCCCCAAGCCCCAAGCCCCAAGCCCGGTAAAGCTGTAAAAGCCATCAGTGGCTCTGTTTTTGGATAGGGCCCCTAAGGCTAACTGTAAGGTTAGTTCCAATAAATAGGTGACAGTACGGGTAATCATTCATTCAAATTACAAAGACTTTTAACTATATTAGATGCATTTTCTTGCTATACATTTTTTTTTTTCTAGTGCTATGAATCGTAAAAAGTGTGTGACGGCAAATCACAGTATCACGTCGCGTCGCAAGTTTTTTTGTGAGTTCGCAGTTTTTGAGGATGACACGTCGAACGGCGGTTTTGAGTTTCAGCTTCAATTGTTTTAGAAGCTGGATACTCTTAGAATTATTATTGTAATCATGAATAATTGTAATCGAGAATAATTAAAATAAATAAAACTTTAGACATTAAATATTTTTTTTATTATCAACACTATTCTTATTATAAAATGTATTCTTATTATAATACTAGCTGGTACCCGCGACTTGGTCTGCGTATTATTGGATATACGCAAATTGATCTCGGAACACGACAAACCAAAAGGAAATCATAGATGGTTTTTCACTATGTGTATCGTGGACGCGATCCCTACCACTCCGCTATATTAGTGCATATGCACCAGATGATTTCAAATACGACAAAGCAAAAAAATCATAGATGGGTATTATATTTGTAGGATAACAGTGGTTAATTTATGATTTTACCAGAATAAAAAGTACCCTATATATTATTGCAGATTATAGACTATCTGTGTGCTAAATTTCATCCATAACCGCTCAGTAGTTTTTACGTGATTGAGTAACAAACCACTAATCCACCTTGCCTAATAACGAATCGTTATTATTGGTATATGTTCGTTTTATAATGGACCAGGAAATTCATGATGAACTTCTATTTGCCAGAAATTTGATAACGGATACTAAAGACGAATCAATATTTAATGTTTTGAATCCCTCAAAATTTCGCAGAAAAAGCAATCCCTTTATCAAATATAATATCTGTGGCAACAGATGGAGCACCTGCAATGTTTGGGCGTTATCGAGGATTTATCAGCTATTTAAAGCAAAATGTGCCCGAGGTGTATGCTATATACTGCGTAATCCATCGGCAAAATTTAGTTGCTAAAAGTCTGAGTGGTAGATTGCATCAATCTCTTCAATTTGTCATGAACGCAGTGAACAAAATTCGGAGCAACGACTTGAATTCTAGGCTATTTGTGCAGTTGTGTGAAGAAAATGATGAAAATTTTCATAGATAACTCCACACCGAAGTTCGTTGGTTGTAAAAAGGCTTATGTTTGGCAAGATTTTTTTCACTATTTGAGACAGTTTTGGAGTTTTTGGATTCTAAAGATCCAATTTTGAAAGATAATTTAATTAAGTGGAAGCCAGACATTGCCTATTTAACAGATTTATTTAGTAAATTCAATGAGGTTAACCTGCAGTTGCAAGGCGACAGTCTTAATTTGATAAGGACCAAGTACATTATTTCAGCTTTCCTTCTCAGAATTAAACTAATGAGGCAAAAAATTGGACGGAGAGAATTTTTCCAGTTTCCAAATTTGTCACAGACAAGCTGTCAAAATGGTGATGTTTTATCCTATGTTGAACATTTACATGCCCTTCACAATGACTTTGAAATTAGGTTTGAAGATATCTTGACTATGAATATGCCATCATGGATTATCAATCCATACGGTGAAATTGAAGAATCGAATGTTATAATTCAAGAAGAACTGGTCGAAATTGGCACTAATGAAGAACTTAAAGTGGAGTTCGGAAAAGGATATCAAAAATTTTGGCTTCAGAAGGACATACCTGTTACATATCCCGCATTATGGACTATTGCGAGAAAGTTATTAGTGGCATTTCCTTCTTCATACCTCGTCGAAAGGGGCTTCAGTGCCGTTTCCAATTTTCTATAAAAAAAAAGGAATAGATTAGAAATCACTGAGTGAGGGGATTTAAGATTAAATCTAACTAAATTGCATCCAAATGTAGAAAATTTGATATCGAAGCATCAGGTGCATCCCTCGCATTGAGATCATTTATTTGTAAGAAAAAATTTCATTTGGTTTGAATTCCATAAATATAGAAAATTTAATATATGTTTTTTTAAGTTTTTCACTTAGTAAAACCTACCAAAGTCAAATTAAGAACAATTTCACCTACCAAAAACAGGTTTGAATTTGATAACTTTGTAAAAATTTAATATTCAAAAGGTAAGTGGTCCACCTAGTGCAGTAGAAATTGGAAAGGGGTTCACGAGACGAAAAAGTTTGGGGACCATTGGTGTAGAGTATATTACAGGCAAAAGAATTACCGGATGACAATATCTGGTACTTACTGCCATTGGATCACTTTGGCAGAAAGAATTCTCCTTCAGATGCCAAACCGAATACCAAATCAAGGCAACATAACCACCGAACAGTCACCCAGCAAATCTAATGGCGATTAAAAAATCTAATCTCCCTAGCACACAATCGATTTTTATTACAAACTAGGAAGTCATTTTTGAACGACAAGTCGCTATCGCAGTAGGTTATAAAACTCGATATGCGACGCCTAATTTAATCTGCTTTCAGTCTTATAAGGTATTAAGCTGCTATAATGTATAACTAGATGGCGTTAGTTGTATCAATTTTATTTTTAAATTTCTTTCAAAGTTATAGCTAGGTACTTATGGTGGATCTGTTACAGCATGAAAAAATAAACACATTGCTCAAAACCGATGTCAGTACATTTAGCTCACTACAGAGTATAGACGTATTTTTCGAGTATTTTTTAGGGTCGATACTACACTCCTACAGAACCGTCCTAAAAAAGGTTTACTGCTATTAACCGTGCTCTTCAACGCTTGCTTGAGACAAGAAATTTACCCTTCTCAATGGAAAATTGCACAAGTAATAATGATTCTCAAACCAGAAAAACAACCAAACGAAATAAGCTCCTATAAACCGATTAGCTTGCTGCCTGTAGTAGGTAAACTCTTAGAAAAAATACTGTTAAACAGAATTCATTCTTACCTCCCTGATATATTGAACCTCTACATATATATACTGATACCTCAACAACAATTTGGTTTTCGTAAACGGCATGGTACTATTGAATGAGTGCATCGCCTCGTTGACATCATGAGTCGTACACTTGAGAACAAACAATACTGCTCTGCAATCTTCTTAGATATAGGACAGGCTTTTGATAAAGTATGGCATGAAAGTCTTTTATGTAAAATCAAAAAAATGTTACCGCATTCGTTCTATCGCATACTAAATCATATCTAACTAAAAGATGCTTTGAGGTTTAAGTTAACACTTCGGTTACCTCCCTATGCAACATCTACTCTGGCGTCCCTCAAGGTAGCATCTTGAGGCCAGTACTATACCTGTTATATACAGCTGACTTTCCAACACATACCCATATTACCACTTCTACATACGCTGATGACACAGCCATTTTATCAGTGCATGATGATCCTATAATAGCTACAGAAAACCTTCAATGGCAACTAGCAGTAGTTGAGGATTGGCTCAATAAATGGCACACTACAGTAAATCAAAATAAGTCTACCCATGTAACATTCACCCTTAAAAGGCAAACCTGTCCACCCATAGAATTATAAAATAACATCATCCCTCAAGCCGAGCGTAAAGTACCTGGGCATGCACTTAGACCGTCGCCTTAATTGGCGGAAACATATCTGGACCAAACGAAAACAATTAGATATTAAATTAAGAAGCACCAGTGGTTCATAGGACCTAAATCAAAACTGACACCTACATGCAAATTAAAGATATACAAAGTCATCCTAAAACTCATCTGGACGTACGGAATACAGCTATGGGAGACTGCTAGTAACAGCAACATAGAAGTACTGGAAAGGTTTCAAAGTAATGCAATCCGTAACATGCTGAATATACCACACTTTATTAAAAATAAGTACATATTCATGGATTTTAATATCATCACTGTGAAACAGGAGATAGTGGAATACGGTAAAAAATATCAAAGTAGACTTTTAAAACACATTAACATACTGGCATCAGGGCTGGAAGGAGAAGGAAGTGTGGTGCACAACCGACTGAAAAGGTTTAGTGTGCCCAACCTCAAACATAGAGTATATAGTAAGAACACATCTAGCTACAACCTATGAAGGTAGACTCATTGGAGTCACTGAAAAAAAAATCAAATACAAATAATACAACATAAGAATGGCTTATTGCACCTATAAATAAAGGAACAGATTGCCACGTCCCGTATAAAGACAAAAACAAAAAATTAATAAAAAATAGTACTTATATTCCATCATATACGCGACGCATCGCCACGGCCTGTATCGCCACGCCAGCAATCAGGTTTACCCTCGCCAATTCATAGTACATATATTCCATCATATAACGTGGCGATGCGTCGCCACGGCATGTATCGCTACGCCAACAACAAGGTTTACACTTGCCTATAGATGTTTCACATCTACAAAATCATGGTTCTTATCAAAATAGAAAAAACATCTCGATTTTCAAGGTTTAAATATGGATTCCCTGGATCGATTCAGTTATAAGTGTGACGACTTATCACAGTAAATAGTTCTTACTTCAGCCACATTCTATTTTGTTTATGATAGACTGGCTGATTTTCAGGTCTTGAAAAAGATAAAAGAAGACTTCTGTCACTGACTGACAAGAAGATATATTATTCTGTAATCGGTTACTAGCGACAAAATAAATACAGCAATAATTCAAACGCTGAGCTGCATTTTTAATTAATAGGATCGGCCAAACGATCTTATATAAGTATCAATAAAAAAATATCTTTTTAAGGGCCCAGAAAATTGACTGTTTAATTAATCGATCTCAGATCGCATCCGTAAATCCCAGGCTTAAAAGACGTGTATCCAAGTGTCTTATCAATTAAAAATAACAATACGCCGGGAATCTAACTGATTAGTTATTTATAGAACTCGGTAGAACAAGAGAGGACATACCTATGTAGTATATAAATCATTATTTCTTTATTAGAAAAACTTGTTTGTGTTCGATCGTGTTTGGAGATGCAGTAATCAAAATGTTTTTATTTAGATTTACTATACATTTTGTTATCTTAGTGACTTTGATTTCATTTGTAATTAGCGTGGAAAAATATAGAAAACCAGGGAAAACTTTATACGTTATCGATGATAAGGCGAACAGCGGCAGAAAACTAACTGTAATAAACAATGAAAAAAGCGAAAGTTCTACGTTGGAAAGTACGAGTACCATAAATATACCACCTGTAGAAAGGAACATCAGTACATGGGTAATTATTATCAACAGAGATCTGTATTTTACAAAAATATCCGCATTGAATTGGCAAAGTAGCTTTTCATATAGTGCATTATTTGCTTGCGGTTTTTTAAACCTTCAACTATTTTTATTATTGTTGGTTCCATCATATCCATATTCTCCTTGTTTATAATTTGTTAGTTATTTACACAATACAAAATATTTATTGCAATTATAATAATTATATACATAGTGGGAATTCGTGACTAATTAATGTATCCACAATTTGTAATTTGATTTAATTTATTGTGTTATGTTTTTTAGATAATTATAATTAATGTTACTTTTCTTATTATTTATTGTTTGTTTATTCTTAATATACACTAATAATTATCAATTATATTATAGTATAGTAATGCTGCACTCCGACGAACTCCGACGCCTTAGAGCGGAGGTATCTATACAAACCACTGAGTTATTATGGACTTAGAACATAGTAGTTCAATAAGACAAATCGCGAAGCCCCACACGAAATGTAGTTCCTCCGCCGCGCACCTTTCTAGGCCCCGACCATACGTACCGTCTTGCCTGCGATCTTGCCTGTAAAAAACCAGTGTGCGCAAATAAGAGCGTGCGTTTGGACAGTAAGACGGTAGCTCGCGCAGGTGGCTTGTGCAATCGTTGACATGCTGAAGATGGGATACAGTATGAATTGCACGGATTTTCCTGCGAATTTGCTCTCAGGAAACTATGCTCTGTGTTTCAACAACAACAGAACAACGCCATGTTCTTTGTTTTGCACAGTCCAGTTTGTACGAGCTTACCTGCACGTGTGGTCACTGTACGGTGTTCCTTTTTTGTACAGTCATGACTGCACAGTTGGACTGCGCAGTTAAGACGGTGCGTTTAGCCAGGGCCTGAGGCAACTACTTTGCGCTTGCGCTCAAGCACCCCATACTCGCGCGTATAGACAGCCACCCTGCGCTCTGGCCCGCGACCGGCGATACTCGAGATTTCGATGGCGAACTCTTTCGCGTCGTTGATCCCCGACGCCTATACACTGTCGCTGTTCGAATACTCACCTGCGAGTACTGAACTGGAGGAACCCGCGATGGATACCTCGTTTCCGGACGACCGTATTATCGTTAGCAACGACGGAGTTCCAAAAAGTAGTCAAATGGCAGAGTAGGAAAAACTCGCGACCAAACTCGCCAGCGGAAAAAGCCGTGTCACTCTTACTAAATATTCGTAAGAATCGGGACCGACACTCACGCCATCGCGCCCGCCAAATACCCTTGCACATATCAAGTACACTGCCTCATGGAGTACTTCACCTTTAATTTTGTACTATATAACCCGCATCATACACTTGGGGTTTTTTTCCATGTTGCCAAGGCCTTTAATAAGGTCTGGCATGCTGACCTAGTCCACAAACTACACCAACTAAGAATCCCAGATAGGATAGTCCACATTAACCGCGACTATATCACTGAACGTACCTTCCGCTACCAAGTGGAAAGTGAACTCTCCACGCCCCATAATATATGCTCAGGTGTTTATACGCTGACGACTCAGTCATCTACGCCACACGCTGGAACAGGCGCCTTCTCAGAGCTGGTATCCAACGCGCCATACCTATTCTCGAGAAATGGTTTCGTAAATGGCGCGATTCTCTTTAATCCCGTACAATTACGTACCACTCTTTTCGTTATCCCAATCTCTGGGTCACCAAGACTAAATATCTGCGTATCACCCTTGACTATAGACTTAACTTAAATGCACATGTTCGTAATATTTGGAACAGGGTCGCCGTGATCCTGGGCCGCTTGCATTCCTTGCTATGCTTTGCAAGCAAAATGTTGACATAAGCTTACATTATTTATGACATGTGTTCCTACAATTAGCTGCGCCGTATTTGCACATATGTTCAGATATAATTTTACCCTATTGCAAATAGTCCAAATCATATTCTTTCGTCATTTAGTCGATGTCCCATGGTTCGTTCAGAACGTAAATCTTCATAGAGATATGAAACTTCTTTCGATCGAATCATACGATAAATCCCTCACGAAAACCTATTTCGACACAGCGTCGAACATCCCAAAACATTCTAACCCACAGCGATGACGAAATCTAGGCTTCCAACGCGTTCTACACAACCGTTCTTGGAAACCAAGCGTGTTCACTCTAAGCCCGGTAAAGCTGAAAAAGCCATTAGCGGCTCTGTTTTTGGACAGGGCACATTAGGCTAACAAAAAAAAGCGTGTTCACGCCCACGCCTGCAAAACCACCGTTCCCTTCACAGGGGGCGGATGGTTAACTTCGCTCCGGCACACCCGCCAAAGTCCCCCCTCTCGTTCGATAACTCAAGCCTAGGTCCGTTCCTCCGGCATGGAGCCCTTGAGCCAAGCAGCGACTCTTGCGATACAATAACACTGCAGTTACAATCACTAGCTGACAACAGATATCATTACAATATATGACTGACGTGCACATCACACAGGTATATGACTTTTTTTGGCTAGTTAGTGTAGACCAAAATTGACAGATCACTAAATATATATACGTATGTTCCTTCCCTCCTCCCAGAGAGAAGAGATACGTATAGTTCGTTATATCGAATTACGGATAGGGAATTAGACAGATCGCGATTTTGCACATCTGGCAATATCTCAAGCCGAGGTTTAGCCACTCTAGGACCCTTGAGCTTGTTGCCACGCCTTCGCGACTGAGTGCATTAAGCGTTCACTCGCAAGCCCGGTAAAGCTGTAAAAGCCGTCTGTGGCTTCATTTTCACCAAAAAAATTAAGGTATATAAATTTTCATACTTTAAATGAATTGGATTCTTTTTTTGTTAAATTGAATGAGAAAAAATTAAAAATGGCTAGTAATTTTATAGTAATTTATTATATTAACTAGCTGTGCCCCACGGTATCACCCGTGTTTTTATTCGACAAACACCGCGCCGCCAACATACCTCTGGCTACATATTATTCCTTTGATATGTATTGTTCTCACTTCTCGCAAGTACAAAAGCAGTTCGGGAAGGCTTCCACTTCCAACTGTCTGTTTTTATGTCTGGATTTAACTCAAAAACGGCTTCATGGGGTAATCAAGAAAATTATTCACCTAGAAAATAATGTACTATGACATTGCTCCGCGCTAAAACATCTAATAAGGAATTTATAGTAGTATATGTGTAACTTTTATAGAAATCAAAATAAAAAATATTTTAGTAATTAATATGTCGTTTGACCGCTTTATCTGCACGCGCTGATGAAACGTCTTACAATAATTGAAAATAGTGTATTACAATTTTGTTCAACGATAAAGGTTTTACATAAAAGTTTGCCACAGTATAAATGTATATGTATATAAATGTATATATTTTATAGAAATCCTAATAAATTCAGTTAAGATAATTTAAATGCTGTTTGGCTGCTTTGTCGGCATGCATTGTCCAAACGGTTCAAAATTGGTGAAAATAAAGTATTACATTATTGTTCTACCTTAAAAGACCTACAAAACGGTCTGTAACAGTATAAATTATGTAAATTTTATAAAAACCCTGATATAATCGATTTTAGTAATAAAACGATCTAATAAAAAAATTCTCAACAGCTGTTTATAATAAAAATGTACTTACCATTTAATAATACACCTTCTATGAGTTGCGTGTCACCTATTTATACGTTGATCGTACTATGCTAGAAATCTTTACGCGGGGGCCAACTACAACTGTATAAAGTTTCAACTCAGTCCGGTGAACAACTCACAAACGCGTGTGACATGAACACACAAACAATTTTTTATATATATAAAAGACTGCTTAGCGCCTGCAGAATAGTGTAATGATATACAGTCTGGTTCATTCTTCGAATTCAGTCCTGAAAACTTACATCAACCTAGATTTTGAAAGTCTGTAGTTGGAAAAGGATGACATGATACGGATGTCATTATATTTTCGCAGTGCACTTAAAATTACTTAAACAAATTTTTAATACCTTGGGTTACATTATCGCAATTTCCATAAAGGTTTATGATTCTATTGAAAATAAAAAATACAACTTATGTTGTTCGCTTATGAATAATGTAGCTTTGAGAAAGAATGTCTGAGATCGGTTCAGTAGTTTTTGTGTTTACCTATTATTGATTTTAACAATTATTACAAACATACCTAAAATATTTTTTTATAAATACACTTTATAATATTAGTTTAGATAGTAGTAGCATTTCTGTTTATCTAGCTAACATACATGCATTGTTCCCTATAGCGCGAGCGGTTTGCAATATCGCGACAATCTATATTTTGTTATACTCATCATAACTTTAAAACGAATGTACTGATTTGAATAATTCAAAAAGTTCTTTACTCCTACGTAAACAGCATAAATGATTTGGATAAGCATTCATATAATGATATGGTCATAATCACTTTTTGTTCGCCATCCGTGTTTTAGTTGATTATTTGAACAAGAAACGTTTATTGTAACATAATTATATTAATGAAATATATTGTTCACATTAGTGAGAATGTTCAATATATATAGTATTTTTATGTAATAGCAGTAGTTTTTACAGCGCACACGAAGAAATTATATTTTAGGCAATTTTTTATACTTTGTGTAAAACTATCGACACTTGTATGAGGCATAAATTAATTTTTCAAATTAAAATATCACCTATGTTACTAACTAAAAATGTAGCTTTATATTGGTGAAAGAATTTTTAAAATCGATCCCGTAGTTTTTGAGTTTATCAATTACAAACAAAAAACAAACAATATGTGTATGGTAGTCGCAATCCCTACCACGCCGCTATATTACTGCATATACACCGACTAATCTCGGAATACAACAAACTAAAAGAAAATCATAGATGAGTTTATCACTCTATGTGCATTTTATAGTAGGTAAATCATCCCTTATGCCGGATGATTTTTTAAAAACGCTATATACTTTTATTTCTTCCTAAAAGATTAAATATTAATTTTCATATCCCTAAATTGAGAAATAGTCGATTCTTCATTCAAAATTTCATCCCCTATTTCACCTCTTAATGTTTTATTTTTACTACATAAGGTAGCCTATGTTCTTCTCCAAGGTCCAATATATTTCTCTACCAAAATTCATCAAAATTGGTATGTTGGGATCTTTTTAGAAAAACTTTCATCCCCTATTTCACCCGTTAAAGTTTTATTTTCACGACATAAGGTAGCCTATGTACTTCTCCAAGGTCCAATATATTTCTATACCAAAATTCACCTTCCTATTTGATTCCTTCGAGTTTTATCTTCGCGCCATAAGGTACCCTATGTCTTTCTCCAAGGTCTAACATATTTGTATTCATCAAAATTGGTTTGATGGTTTCTTTGTACAAACTTTCATGCCCTATTTCACCCCTTAAAGTTTTACAACTTTTTATGAGAAACAATTCTGTCACACATAATTGTTGCGTAACTTAACAATTTACGCAGCGCGCGCAATGGAAGCTCTCAACAACTAACAATTATTAAAACATAATATTCTATCTCTGTTAAACTGTCCATTTAACAAAAATTAACAATAATAAATTGTCTCATTAGCCTAGTGATCCTAAGCGTGACTGCTATGCTCGAGGTCCTGGGTTCGATTCCCGGGTTGAGATTGGGGTTTTCTATGAAATTCTTAGTAGCACCTCGGAGTTTGCCTTTGCGCTCTATTAATGGCAATGGTCTCGCCCCCTATTATAGGGACCTAAAAAAACATACCCAGCGAACTCTGGGTGTACATTTAGTAAACCTCTGCCTAACCCTTCGGGAACACAGACGAGATGGTATGTCACTGAACGTGAGTAGGTACGTGATCTTTACTTATAAAATACCTATCCACTCCGATACTTATTCTAATTTCATTTACTCAGCCGAAACATGCTACATGTTATAAACTGCTAAACCAGATCGGCGTTTTTACAATGCATCCGATACGAGTTATTTTAAAAGGTGGCAGCGTTCGAAAGGTCACGGTCATTGCCATCCTCGTAATGTACGATTCGTCGAAAATATAAGCTGGTTTGAGTCGATTTATGGACACGCTAATCATTTTATTGTTAAATATATGAGAAGGCCGAGCTGCGCTCGACGTCTAACAAAAAAGGAGAAAAAATTATCTAGGTAAACTTAGAATGTAACAAGTCATACAAATCGTTCGAGTTCGCTTGTGGATTAATTATCTTCGTACCACTGTCTTTACAAAATTCACTCGGTAACCGTAAACAATGCCTCAAAGTAAATTCCACTGCACTTATAAAGTCACTAGTTGTGCCCCACGGTTTCACCCGTGTTAATTTTATTCGACAAACACCGCACCGCCACAGCACCCATGTACTTTCCCGTAAGTACAAATTATATTAATTTTTCATTATCTCTTAAAGTATGTGTCCAAAAAACTATGCTATAAAGGACAAAATTTAACTTCATAAAATTCTTTTTAACTTTATGATGAAGTAACATTTGTTCATAAGGATATTAATCCTTACATGTCTTTTAAGGCATATTAATGCCATGTATAAAAATAACTCTCATAGATCAATTTTAATCTTTTTCAAATAAATTCACAAAATAACTGATTATGGCTGATAGGCATTTGATATTGCAGATTTTTTTAGTTATCCTAAGGACCAATATTTTTGTAGGACATTGTATTTACGTATCGTTAACCATTACGCCAGCGCACGGGATAAAGCAGTTCGGGAGGTCTCCCACTTCCGACTTACTTAACAAAAATCAATATTTAAGGATAGCTGAGGGTTAGCTAAGTAGCCTATACTATACCTCGTAAATCTGATAATCATACACAAAAAGAATTTTTTCCAATCCGACTGGTAGTTCCAGAAATTAGCTTGTTTAAACAAGCAAACAAAAATTAAAAATCCGCTTTATAAATTAGTATAGATTATGCAAATTATTTATTATTATTACAATATTATTCGTATATAAGTATTAGTACCTATAGGTTATCCGCTTGACACGCAGCCCTCAATCCTAACATGACTGTAGGTATTTCTACCCACCATGCTACATTATTCTCTATTACAGATCACAATGTCGTTTTCATTTAATATCATCCCTGCATTTCCCTTAACAAGTATTATGTATAAATTTGTGACTATTGTGTGTTGTGTCAATGAATCCTTTTTATGGGTTGTTCTTCAGTACATCGAACATTTGGCAACTAAACGTGTCTATAACGTGTATTTGTCACACTTGACACTGGCAAAATGTCATACATAGGCAGAAAGCCAATATTTAAAAAAATGTACGGATACATTTTCAAGTGGCAACATAAGCAACATGTAAATGGCTATTTTTAAATATGGAAACCTTACCGTTTTATCCCTAAACATAACGAACCAACTACTTTAACTATTTATGTCCTAGTAACTTGCGGCTTACCAGACATTTAAAAAAAGTGTCTTTTCGTTCATCGTGTGGTTTTATGTATCAAACTTTCAATATATTAATAATCGAACTTGATAAATATGAGCACTTATATACGCACATAAAAAGTAATACTCATTTGGCCTAATAAAACTATAATAACTTCAAAAATTATATCCTACCAACAACATGTTTTGATCAGTATTTTCACCAGTCACATAATAGTCGAGGAGCTCTTTGTTTTACTATCTATTAAGCGCATCAATATAAGTATAACTTTAAAATGTAAAATCGTAAAATTCCCCACATATCGCCAAATCTCACTGTTCCGTATTTTCATTGGGTATATGTCAGCACAAATCTTTTTCTATATTAGTTTTATTAGTAAAATGGAATGTATCTGTCCACCTATCTACCTTAACGCACTTTAAACGAATGCAAGTGCTGCCCTCTATCAAAAAAAGTAGTACGTTTGTATCTCGCAACTTGCAAACCGCTCTGAGCGCAACTGCGTTGAGAAAAATTATAAAATCGGTTATAATCTCCTGAAAACCGTAATAAATCCTAGTGCCAGTGTAGACTAGTGCCTTGTTAAGAAGATCAGCAAACTAAGCCACAAACTCAGCCGGGGTACCCCGAAGAAAAGGATCTCCGTGTGCGGGTGAGTGGTGGATACATGTCCTCATAACTACATTTCCTACACACCCACAAATTCCCCAACGGAGTTAAAATACCCCGCAATTTAGGAAATTCCCCACAAATCGACAGCCCGGGCAGGGGTAACTAATAATCGATGGTTTTTTTAAACATATCCCAGAGTACATTCATACACCGAATCCATGTACTGCATCTAGTTTCCCGGCTTTCTCGTACGCCAGGCGTCTGGCATCTCGCAGCTCTTTGCAATACTCCTAAACCGGTAGTAAAACTTGCACAGGTAATCTTGAGCGTTGCGTGTTCTTCTTATGCCTGAAACCGACCTGCTTCTGTATCCTTGTTGTCTCCTACTCCTTGAACAGTCGTAATTTTGCACCTAGCGGCGTAATGCTGCTATCACCAACACCAATTTGCTCAGTCGATTACCCAGTCCTTCCACTGATTCTCGTGTCATTTGTTCCATATTGTCGGTCACTGCTGCGATCTCGTATGAGTTGCTGTTCTCGATAAACTTGTCCGCTATGGCAGCTAGTTTGTCTAATGACTGCTCTTGGCACACTGTGACGATCGCTATGACAGAGGATGGCATCCTGGCTAGCCAAAGGTTCTTTAATATTTGCTCTAATACCTGCGCGACGCAGGCTAGGTCCTTCATGTGGCATAAAAGTTGTGTAGGTTTTTGTGTACCCAGCTCCAGTTCACACATGTGCTTCTGGAACTGACGTTCGGTACTCAACTCGTAGACCTGCAGAAGCCTCTCTTTCAACGTTCTCCGATGGTGACATTAGCAAATCGCTTATTTATTGAATCATGTCTCTTCCCAGCTTTGAGACAACCAAATACAACTCGTTTTTTTCTACCTGTTTTTGAGGCGCCATTACTGCCTCAAACTGTGCAAATCATAGCCGTAGCATGTCGACCTAGAATTCTAGTAATTTCGCGGACAAGCCTATGGCGGCTAGCGTGTTGCTTGTAGGCTCCACCTGCTCTCTGATCCCTTGCGCCGTCACTGGCCTGAATGTTAAGTGGCAGTGATACTGATTGTGATGGTGGTGGAGGATTATACATTTTGAGCCGCTCGCTCCACTATTTTCTTTTAATTTCTATTTGCTTCATTTAATACCCAGTAGTACCATTTTCATTCAACTTAACAGATTAATATTTTTCTTACGACGTGGGTTACCTTCACCGAACTTGGGGGTGAGCGCTTAGGGCACACAGCCGCAAAAGTTTTGGACAACTCGTGCACAAGGGTGCCAAAGTGGCCGGACCTAGGCTTGGGCGGTTGTCGAGATTGCAATTAAGTCGCGATATGACTATTTCCATATCCGTAAATTCGAGCTAAACTAACATATACATAGGAGGAAGGAAGGAACATGTGTATATGTATTTAGTAATCTGATATATGGTCTACACTGACTTATGTAAAAAAAGAAAAAAAGTATGTACATATGTGTGTAATGTTCGTATGTGCGTAGCTAAGTGTTGCACGTATAGTGTCACTTGTATCGCGCGGGACTGACGATCGCAGCCGCGTAACAACATTTATATCGTTTAACCTAAGCACACTTACAAACACCCTACAGATTAATACTTCATAATAAAAATAAATATTTTCTAAGAAGACTTATTTTAAAATATACATATAACACAGTGCAAAATTAAATTTACAGATTACTCATCTGAATGACGATCACCAGCAGCTTATGGTGAATTGGGTTGAAGGGTCCAATGTCATCATCTGTTTAGCTCGAGATTCAACTCCGAGGAACAATGCAGAACCATCACCATCGGCTCTCTTTATCTCTTATGATAATGGAAAGATTTTCACTAACAAAACTGAGGACTTCCGGCTCGGAGATACACCAGACAGCAGTTATGCACAAGTAGATAAATTCTTCAACCATCCAAAACATCCTGAATTTGTAAGTATTAACCATCTAATATTTATATTATGGTTTGAAAGTTATTGAATATTTAAAATTTGGTGTTAACAAAGACAATTTTATACATAGGGCCTTGTTTCTATATGAACATGAAGAAAAATGTTTTACTTTTATATATAATTTAACTAGCTGTACCCGTGGCTTCGCTCACATTGACTACAGAATGCCCGTGCTAATCTTGCTCCCACTCTCCCGGTTATTTTAAAGACAAAAATGCTTATTGTGGGTGTTCCTTAGAAGATAAACATCAACATCATCATCATCATCAACAACATCAACTAAGCCTACTACATTTCCGTCTATGTTGATACTACTATCAACATACCAAACATTGGTCAAGTTAAATCTTATACATTTAGTTTTATTTGCATTTAGCAGTAAATTATTTAAAGCAAACTATTCAAATATTTTAAATAAAGTGTTGTTTAATTGCCTAACCTCTGAATCTACTTTTTTCACTGTGAATATAAGTGAAGTGTCGTCTGCAAAAAGAACCATTTCAGCACTGTTTTCAACCACTAGTTGTAGATTGTTTATATATACGAGGAACAAACGGTCCCATAATCGAGCCCTCAGGAACGCCGATTCTAGCTAAAGATCCAGAAGAGTTTGATACCCATTTATACTTTTTTTCTGACAGCGGTCTGTTAAATAAGAGATTAGCAAGGCGAGAGAAGTCTCATGCATACCACTTAAGTATAAGCGTACTGCAGTCAACGCAGTTAGTTCAGAACGTCTTTACTTGGGTACCTACTTAGTCTTGAATTATCATAAACCTACCAATATCTCAATCACTATACATTTCCTATTCGATTTTGAAGAGTTTTCGGGTGTATCTTCGAAATTCAAGGTCCAATGACACTTAAATTGTAATGGGTGGGTCCCATTTTGCCAAACCCAAATATTATATATATGCCCTTTCCAACAAAAAAATATTGTTCTAAATCATTTTATAAAATATAACGTAGTTATGGGTTAACAAACATTTAAAAAAGTACAACCGAATTGATAACCTCCATTTTTAAGTCGGTAAAAATGACGTAATTTTTTTAGGATCTAAAACATACAATAATGCATTATAAACATATCGATAAAGTTTGCCAAAAACTGGCAAGTGCAAATCCGGGAGTTGACAACTTTTGGGAAGTTGTTTTAAATACTTAATATGTTGAAAATAATACCTATGAATAATTTTTTTTCATTGATACATCATAAAAAGTGATTTAAAAATATTATTTCATGTAAATAAAAATTCGCCACAAAATCGCCACGTTGTGGTCCCATAACGTCACCATTCATTTTATATGTCATTTTGTATGATAACAATGACAAATGTGACAACTTACGCAAGTGTCTAACCTTCATATTTCCTGAATGGTGACGACACGTTTTTTAATCGGTGTTTCAAATCGCGTGACTCACAGACAAAATATAATGGGAAAATGAAATAAATAAAAAATTATGTACGGTTTCCAGATTTGTATTGTTTTAGGATTTTTATCTATAAGCCAATATTACTCAATAATTTACTTTAATTTTTAAACATGCAGTCAACTAGCGGATTATGTTTTGATAACCTTAAAACCTCTCGTCGATAATAAAAAAACTATTGTCAGTATACTACGCATACCTACTGCCACTCTACTATAATCAAGCCTCAGAAATAAATAAAATTTAGATTTGTAGACCAGCGGCAATTTGTGAAAGAATACTTTAAGAGAAATAAAATTATGACAGTAATTTCCCTTTATACATAATAGGTCTTTACCTATGAAATTGCCGTTCTGCAGTACTGGCCATTTCAAATCAAAATAATTTTTGTTTGGCTAAGAATTCTAATTTTAAATTAATTTTATTTAAAAAACATGGAATTCTTTTTCCTAAAGTAGTCATTTGTTTATTGATTAGTGTTACATTTTCATCGCATTTCAATCTTTTTTGTCATCATGGATACGTTAAAAATTCGAGTAATTATGGAATATGAGTACCGTCGTGGCAGCAACGCGGCACAAGCGGCACGCAACATCAACGACGTTTACGGAGCTATCACTACAAACCAACGCACCACCTGTTATTGGTTTGCTCGCTTCCGTTCTGGGAATTTCGACCTGAAAAATGAACCTCGCGGTCGTCCGAAGACTTTGGTCGAGAATGACGAATTGAAGGCGATTGTGGATGCTGATGATACACAATCTACGGCTGAATTAGCAGCAGCTTTCGACGTTAGCGTCAAAACAATATTGGTCAATTTGCGTCAAATTAGCAAGGTAAAAAAGCTTGACAAATGGGTGCCCCACGAACTCAATGATCGCCAGCGCGAAGTACGCGTCGAGACGTGCCTTGCACTGCTCAACAGACACACAAATGAAGGAATTTTGAACCGCATTGTTACCTGCGATGAAAAATGGATTCTGTTTGATAACCGCAAGCACTCAGCAAGTTGGTTGGATCCTGGTTCAGCACCTAAACAATGCCCTAAACGAAAACTTACCCCTAGAAAAGTGATGATCACTGTTTAGTGGTCTAGCGCCCGTGTGATTCATCACAGCTTCTTACCATACAGGGTGAGCATTACTGCAGATGTGTACTGCGAAGAACTGAACACAATGATGGAGAAGCTGGCACATCTCCAACCAGCATTGGTCAATCGCTCGTCTCCGCTGCTCCTGGACGACAACGCGCGACCTCATACTGCACAGCAGACGGTCTTCAAGTTGCAAGAACTGGGGTTGGAAGTTCTCCGTCATCCGCCCTACTCACCAGACCTTGCGCCTAAAGACTACTACTTTTTCCTTTTTCCTTGGCGGAAAAAAATTCAATACCCGAGAGGCAGTACAAAATGCCTTTGAATTAAAAAATTACTTCGATTAATACAAATAAAACATACATGAAAAAAACCATTTAAATTTTTTCATACAAAACGGCAATTTCATAGGTAAAGGCCTAAGATAACTAGATTGGTAAGAACGTATAAACAAAGAATCAATTTAAGATATAGATACACGTATCTATAATAAAATACCAAAGGACATCACTTAACTACCGTACAATGAAAAAAAATTTAAAAAATATTTTGAGAGTAGTCCTTAAAAGAGTATAATATGACCTCGAAAACAGTATTAGTAGAGAAAGGTAATCTGTAGAGTATTTATTAATGTTATTTTATTATCATATTTGATTATTATGATATTCTGTGTTATTTTGTTATCCATTTCATTTAAGTCGAGTTTATTATAAATTGATAATGATATCATGTAACATTACCGTTATAGTAAATACATATAAGATGAATACAGAATTGTGACAAATGAAGGGCTCGCATTATTAGTTTTTCACGCAGCTTGTAACCATTATATTTAGTTTAATGGATATAATGTTCTGACGGAAAAAATAATATAACGAAAATTACAGTCTTCAACAATCCTGACTGGTAATTAACCTTAAAATAATATTCTTTATTTTTAGTGCGTATTCACCGATTCAGCCAACAAAAAGTTGTACTATACGAGTGACAATGGACGTAACATCTATCGATCAGATTTGTCCTTCTCCCCTAGTGAGTTGGCATTCGACGAAGAATTCCCTGATAAATACGTTATATTGGATGAAGTTGACAGTAAAAAAAAAGTTAGTAATTTATATATTTTATTCTAAAATTTATTTTACTAACCATGCAAAACTGACGATAATATCGAATGATTTTATCCATAATAAAACATTGAATATGCCTTATAAATAGAATAACCTCTTTAGGATAACCGGTAGGCTCCTTATTTAATATTGTGTATAGAAACGGAAGGATTCATATTTAGCTAATGCCTTTGATTTTTATTGTATAAAAACAATTGAAATACCTTTTGTATTTGTTGTCGTATTTGATATTATTATTATTTAATTATATAAGGTTTATATTTATTGCCCTTTTTAGGTATTGTCATAGTTTTGACAAAATGTGTTAGGTACATGAGAATAGCTGTTGTTAGTCATTGGAATTGTAAATATTAAAATATTTACGTTATCATAATATGGCAATATAGTAAGTTCAGTGCGCACAGGTGATTTCTTAACGCAAAAGACTCAACGTCAGTATCACTAACCCTACCAAACACCCTTAGCTCCCGTTTGTACCAAGCAAATTTAGATCCTGTTCACTTGTTTCTAATGCTGTGAACGTACCTAATATTTTATAATGTTTCTTTTAATTATTAAAGGGTGCTTTTCATTTATTTAATTGTACTTATGATTTTCTCTAAACGATTTAATATACTTCATCCATATTAGCAATACAAGATATAAAAATATTATGTGTGCCTACAAAATTATCTTTTTATTGAATAATGTATTGTTGTTGTGTTAGATTAAATAGGATTTGTTAGCAACAGCGTAATACAAGTTATAAACAATTGCATTTAATTTTAGCTATACCTAACTCTCGATGGCGGGAAAACTTTCAAAATGATTCAGAGTAATGTAAAGACATTCTTCTGGCTTTCGGGTCCGGGATTAACAAAAGTGTTCTATGTAGAGCGATGGAAGGCGGACGGAACTAGCACAGTGTTCAGTGCAAGTGATCCCACTGATTTGATCAATGCGGATGTTTTATTCGAGGAAGCGAAAGATTTTCAAATTAAAGGGGACTATATGTTCGCCACAAAGCAATCGAAAGAGGTAAGTACTTAACTACTTATAACAGTTATAAAATTTAATACAACTTCATGTAAAGAACTAATTAAGTTTGTGAAATTTAAGGTAAATTAATCATTGTTGCATATAAAAATAATATATTTTAAACAAGACCTTTTGTCTTACTGACCACTTTGATCAGAAATATCTCCTCTTTGGTTAAGAATTCCAAAATCAAATTTATAAATTCATTTACCTGGTACATTTGAGTTTTGAAAACAGTCATTCATTTGTTTTTCCCTCATTATGTTTTTCTTTGGCGTCACTTATTACCGCACAATGGAAAACCTGAAATATTGGTATATTTACGAGTACGAGTTCTACCGTGGCACCAGTGCTGCAGAAACAGCTTGAAGGATTAATGAAGTGTACGATGCTGGTGTCGCAAAAGAAAGTACGGTACGTTTTTGGTTTCAACGTTTTCGTTCTGGAAATTTCGACCTTCAGAACCTTCCAACCCCGTGGACGGCCGGAGACCAAAGTAGAAAATTAAGAATTAAAAGCTGTTGTTGAAGCGCATCCATCACAAAGCACATCAGAGATAGCTGCAGGCTTCGGGGTAAGTGATAAAACTGTATTAATCCACTCGAAGCAAATCGGGAAAGTAAACTTGAACTATGGGTACCTCATGAAAAGAGTGAATCGATCTTGCAAACACGCGTCGACTGCTGTGTTACTTTGCGCAACCGACACAATAATGAAGGGATTTTAAATCGAACCATTACTTGTGATGAAACATGGATACTGTACGATAATCGGAAGCGCTCGTCGCCATAGCTGAACCCTGGAAATCCAGCTAAATCCTGGCCTAAACAAAAATTTACTCAGAAAAATTTACTTGTGAGTGTTTGGTGGACTAGCGCCGGTGTCTTTCACTACAGCTTTCTAAAATCTGGCGAAACGATTACGGCAGATATCTATTGTCAGCAACTGCATACCATGAAGGAAGAACTAGCTGCTAAACAACCGAGATTGGTCAATCGCTCTAGGCCACTGCTGCTTCACGACAACGCAAGACCACACACTGCACAACAAACAACCACTAAATTAGATGAGCTACAATTGGAACGTCTGCGACACCTCCGTACTTCCCGGACCTTGCTCCAACAGATTACCATTTTTTCTGGAATTTAGACAACTTCTTACAAAGAAAAAAATTCGACTCCTATGCGGCAGTCCAAACCGCCTTCAAAGAGTTTATTGATTCTCGCCCCCTATGGTTTTTTTAGTAAAGGGATCAATGAACTACTTATGAGATGTGTAGCGAACTACACCACCGCCTCGCTCACCGGCGAAAATGCAAACTCTCAGACTATATCACGGCGCCCCCCTGTAGCTCCTCTGTTTGTTGAAGGCCATGTTCCAGAGCCAGCCGTACCCCAGGTTGATTTGAAGCGAATGAAACACGCATGCATGAAACATGCATTTTAACCAGCTGGAGACAAAATAATCTTTTTTCTCTTATATCCTCGGGACCAAATTTGTCTCGAAAGAAAAGTAGTTGGCTAGTAATTAATAAAACTGAATTAGATCAAAGTTTTGATTTTTCTTTGAGAAGTAGAAATACACGTTGAAAAAATTTATGATATTGCATTTGCACTTAAGCAAACTCGCTCAGCGGAAGGAGGATGCACGTGTTTGTTCCATTTAGATATTCAGAACACATTAAGTCAGAAAAAAAAATCTCAAATTACCTAATAATACCTACTTATTTTCCAGCGAAACACCTTACACCTGTACATATCTCACCAAAGAGGACCATTTATCAAGACAGAATTCCAAACAGAGTTAGACCTCAGAAAGTTCCACATAGCAGATGTAACGGAAAAACGTATATTCGTATCTGTCATGCACACGGAATCCCTCGCCAATCTCTACGTGTCGGAAATAGGAAAGAACTTCACACAGTACAACTTCGTCTTGAGTTTGGAACAGGTTTTGTGTTACTTCCCTGATGGAAATTGGAGATATACCTGGCTGCAGTAAGTGTAGGCATAAGTTTTTTACTATTCATGTTATTAAAAAGGGTTTCATGACGTTAATCTTTAACGAATTATCTTTTTTTTTTATTTAGGACAATTGGGTTCCTCTGCAAGATTGAAATTTGAATGTTGGTGCACTTTTGTAGATAATGGTTATTTTTATCCGTCTGCGAAAAAGGAGGGTTAAGTTTTTTGAGCCTATTTATGTATATGAAAGTTTATTTCTTTGGCACCATCCATTGATGGATTTTAGCAAACGAAGTTCGTTTTAATTGTGGGAGTGTGACATAGACTATATAATATTTAAGTGAGTCGATTCGGAATCAAATAAGAAGCAAAAATAGAAAAAAAAATATAGTCAAGTTTTTTGTTGCAGTTGGGTTTTTAATTTCCTTTTTAATAATTTAGCTTGTTGTATGTTAGTATAACTAATCCCAAGAAAAACGTGCTGTAAAAAAACGGAACAAGTCTCGATTGAGATGGTTTATCTATAAAAAGTAGCGAAATCTCATTAATAGCCAAGTGTAGGAAGTGGATATTAAAAAAAAGAAGTAATGATGTCTAAAATCTGACCTATCTTTTAGGTCTTCTGTGCCGTTGAAAATATTGTAGGAGTAATTGTTATTATTACGTATTTGTTTTCTTGAGCTTGAGTATATTGCAACAATGGGCAAGTCATATAAAATTCCACAACATGTAACGAGAATATATTAATCTTATTGTCTTGTCATTAATTAAAATAACAGTATATTCTAAAAATGGAATTTAACGTGTAAAAGATAGGCCAGATTTTAGTCATAATTGCCCGTTTATTATATCCACCTCCAACACTTATATAAGATTTCACTACTTTTTGTAGATAAACCATCTTAATCGAAACTTGGTCCGTTTTTTACAGCATGTTTTTCTTGGGATTTCACTTCTTTTTGTAGATTGATGATAGACAAATCAGTTATTGGAATTTCATAATATCGATAAGCAGAAAAGGCCTATCTATCACGTTGATTGTATTTATTGCTTTTAATGTTAGACCCTAGGCCCTGTTCATATGAACGCACGTCAGAGCGCTTTAACGCTGCGTCTAGAAAACAATATATCTGAATAGGCGCTTCATGTTCCACAGAACTCATTTTTATGTGTAAACAGGAAACGCTCACCAAATTATTAAATAATTTTTATTAAGGCGGCATTTAGATTGTTTTTGGCGTGGTTCTTAAGACTCCAGACCTTCTATTTTATACGTCATCAGAAACCGCTTATCAGTTCATTAAATAATTTTGCTAAGGCGAAGAGTGTGTCAGTGCCAAAATTAAAGAACTTTGACTAGCGATAATTCGTAAGATATAATTATTAGGTATATTGGCAGTATAACCACTCATATTATGTACTATTAATCTCTAAAAATTCAAACTTTTTGTTTTATACACAACAAAGTTACAAGAGTCCCCTTATAAACGTCTTGTTAAAAAATGTCGTGCCGTAAATACCATTCTAAATTATTTTAGAGCCGTGACAGAAGAACCTTTTACGGATTTATACCGTGTTGAGGGATTGAAAGGTATCTACATAGCTTCTCAAGTGGACTCGAAGACTTCAGTAGCGTGCATCGGACCGGAGCATCTGGTCTCTCTGATAACTTTCGACCATGGTCTCACGTGGTCACCTATTAAACCACCTACGGAAGATGAAAATGGTAGGTAGATTCAGGTGTAATTTTTCTGTATAGCATATTGCTTCATATAGTAAGTAGTGCATTTGTACGAGAAGTTTTCTTATGCCGAGAAGAATATTTATAACATACAGATATATTTTATCATTGTTCAAATTGCAAGAAATCGACATCGACATTTGGGATCACAAAAGGCATAAAGGACATTTTAGCGAAAAGGGCTCTATAATAGTATCATACTTATTTTTTTACGTTCTTTTGTCTTCTACCCGTTGGCCGTTGTGATATTCTTTAAAAAATAATATATGACTCACTTTCTTAAATTTTCAAATTTGAATTTTTAAATTAATGGGACATAAACAACACGCTGCTAATATAGAAAAAATAAAACAGGTGTATGAGAAATGGATTTCAAAACATATTCCAATTTTAGGGGTTTAGGATACAACAGCGCCACGAGAAATATGGATGAAGTCGCATGAAAAATGTTATCTGTTATACAGAGTGCAGATTAGGTTATCACATTAAATGATACCGCGTATATTACATGTCATTATGTATGGATAAAGCATACATAACAAAATAAATGAAATACATAGATACGATATTTTAGATGCGGGACGTTTTTTTTTTCGTTTTAATAAATAACAACATACATAAAAACGTACAGATATCACCTAATAATTAGTGATAAGTCAACGACCCACGGGCTGCAAAATCGACAACGTTGTATTCCGAATCAGTAAAATATTATGAAAGCATGAACTTACAGCCAATAACTTCAGGCATCATTTCCTATGTGCGATTTCGAACGAACAGACCCTCTTCTTTTCTATGATTCCTAAGATGTAAACAATCTTTTTGTGTTTTCTATTCGTAAAAGTATGAACAATATTATTATCAAATATTGTTTTATAAATCAAACATTGATTTTCTTATAAATACAATACTTATTACTACAGTACGTTAACTAAAAGTAATGATGGGCTTAGTGGTAGTGTACACAAACATCGTTTTGATCGACGTGAGTTTGAATCCCTAAACTGAGCCTGAGCTTATGGTGATAGAAAAAAAATTGTTTTGTAACATGACACATTAATAATATATTGTAATATTTCATTATTTTTTAAATAATGTTTTTGTGGTTGGATATTTCGTGTTGAAAATTTTACTGTAAGTTAAGTGGTGTGGGAACATCCGAAATTATATGCCTTTAATATTTTTTAGACATTGCTCTAGGTAAATAAGCCATTTCAAGATGCCTCGTAGGAACTTTACTGCTACAGAGTATACCGATATGGTTTTAATATATATGGAGAATGCCATCAAAATGTAGCTATGATGTTACGAACGTACCGAGAGAGATATGGTGCCATCCATGAACATTCTACAGACTCACAGATCTTTATACGAGCAGTCCTAAGACTTCGTGAAAATCAGTTTTTGGTCCCGCATCAGGTAGATATTCCTCCGCGAGTAGCAGTGGCAAATGAACAACAAATGTTACAGCGTTTTGATCGTCTCCAACACCAACCCTTCGTAGGGCAGCTTGGCATTTCTAAGTACACAATAGAACTGTACACAACATAAATAAAATAAGAAATAAAGAGCCTACAATTACCCGAAAGAACCGACCTTACTGGAAAGAGGACTGTCAGAAGACCTTACTACCAATAATTACTGGGCAAAACTAATAATGACCCATACATTTTATGTAACATAATGTGGACTGACGAGAGCACACTTAGTCGCAATAGTATTTGGTATCCTCAGAATCTGCGGTACTGAAATCAGCAAAATTTATACCTGTTTAGGAAGGGTGCGCAACAGTACCGATTTTCCGTGAATTCAAGGAGATCAAATAATAGGCACTGTTTTTATTGAAGGAAACTGTAATGCGGCCAAATTTCTGAAACTTCTTGGTGGCCCGGTAGCGAATTACATTAATGAACTGTCGCTAACTGCAAATCGTCGGTTATGGTTCCAGCTCGAAAGTACCTTCTCATTCGGTGGTAATTGCCAGGGAGTGCCTCACGATATGTTTGGAGAGCAATGAATTGGGCGTTTCGGACTTTCCCGATGTCTGGCACGGTCACCGTATCGTGCCCCACAATTTTTTTTTGTGGGGATGTAAATAATGAGAAAAATTCAAAAAATAGAATAAAGTTACGAGTGTAGTCGCGAATGCAGACCTACTTCGAAAAATACGAATAAATATCATAAGATGATGAGGAGTATTCAGAAAATTAGCTGACATTTTGAAAATTTTATTTAAACATTTAAAACCAGAACAGTTATATCGTATAATTAATTATTAAACTTGTGTTATAATTTGGATAAAACTATAGCGATAAATTATGATCAAATATTAATTTGGGTTAAATTATTGATACCGTCACAACCTGAAAAAACATTTTAAATTTTAGTTTTTGTTGCTCCTGAAAAGTTATTTTTTGTATTTTACGCCCTTAGTAATTCAAAGTATCGATATTTAAACCCTTAATGTGAATGTACTGTACCACATGTTTATTCGTATCTAGTTGTTTTACCAACCTGAAGTAGCCCAGAATATCATAAATTAACTTTTGTACACGGTAATGTAAATACATTTCAAAGAGCATCATAATCAAAATCATACAATCGGATAGAATTTGTACTAAAAGAATTCTTATTATTTACGGTAAAATTAGTCTTGGAGTTTGGTATTGACGTAACAACGGTGGTATTGCATGAGAGTAGTTTTAATAGAAATGAAATTTTTACAGTAAGTACGTAGTTAGTAAATTGTTTGTTCAACCTTATTAGTACGTAATTTATAAAAACCTTTCGAGATATTTCACCTGTCGGGCAGCCCAAAGTACAGAGAAATTTCCAAAGAAATTTCTTTGTACCCTACCTCTCTTATTAGATATACACCGGTTGATCCAGGAACGTGACAGGTCTAAGCATGCAACTAATTAGTATGGTATCCGCGATCTAGACGAAAACAATTTTCGTGTCCTATCACCCTGAAAACGGGAAGTATCCCTATTTGTAGTAACTTTTTGAAAACATTGTCACAGGTGTTTGCAACATTTCTAGAAAAGACAATGCAACAACAAGGAAAGGTGAAAACTGGTAAACAGCAGTTTTACATTCCGCTGCTACTAGGTATTTATTGTTCGTATCGTCGGATTGACAGCCAAATTCTCAGGCTTATTGACATTTCAGGCATGTGTTGTAGCATGGATGTTATTCGTTTTGAGTTGAATTTAGTTTGCCATGACTTCAAGGTTAAAGAGAGTTAAAGTTGACGACATGTGATCCCCAATTTTAACCCTACCGTTCTCGTTAAAAGTTAATACACTGTTTTCTAGAAAATAAAAAATAAAATTCTAACCTCAAAGGTCAAAAAATGTTAGTTACCAAAATAAAAACCGAGAAACCAAACGTAAAATTTAGTCTCTGTTCTTTGATTCTGTCATCGTACTTATAACGTTTATGTCAAAACAAAAACATTGAAATAAAAACAAATGCTTAATATAATGATTGCGCTGCGTTTGTATAGTTATTAATAACAAAATGTTACTCAACTCACATTGAAGTACTTTTTCAAAATCTGTTGGTTTATTGTAAAAGGGGGAATAAAAAGGGATACTAAAGTTTTACCTAAAGCTTGGTAATTCAAAGGTAAATAAGTTTCCAGGAGAGACCGAAAGGAGCGATGAGCATGTTAGTATCTTGTGAAAACTACAAGTAAAAGTAGAGTGAGCGGAATGAGTGTTCATGTCAACTCTGTATCGGAGCTACGAATGCCTTTTCAATCACGAACCCAAATCATCGTATTCCTTCCATTTTTCTTTTTTGTTGACAGTAGCTTTTGAACACATTATATTGCAAGCAAAAGGATTATTTTATTTAGTTCTATGCGTGATGGCTACTTGGTTTTCCATTTTTACTACACCACTGGCAGAGAGAGAGAGAGAGAGAGAGAGAGATTGATAGAAAATGATATGTCATAGACTGGAGTGTTTGCTTTGAGCATGTTTATTAAATGAAATGTATTAAGTAAATTGTACACAGTTGAAGAGCATGCTCATCTTAAAGCATGCTCTTAAACATGCTTTTAATAGCATGTCTATTTGTACCTTAAAATTGCGTGTCTTTACTTATTTATATACTTAAATACATTATAATTTTTACATGAGTTTTAGTTTAGTATTTGAAATGTACCTACGTAAAATAATATAATAATTATTTTAATACAGGAAAACCACTAAACTGCCACATTGAGAAATCGTGCAGTCTACATTTGTACCAGAGATTCGGCGAGTTGTATCCACCGACGAGGTAATAATTACCATAATCAAATTACCTATCGCAAATATTTTTAGGACCGGGAACAAGATTTAACCCGTTTTTTAACTTGCCAATGGGTATCAGTAGCGCAT
The DNA here is from genome assembly GCA_033032175.1 of Saturnia japonica. Classification (NCBI taxonomy): domain Eukaryota; kingdom Metazoa; phylum Arthropoda; class Insecta; order Lepidoptera; family Saturniidae; genus Saturnia; species Saturnia japonica. The sequence continues at coordinate 7,152,337 of CM065317.1, forward strand.
TGCTAATAGGTTATTTAGCGATCCTTCTGTAGGGTGGAGGTATTCCACCAGACGTACTGCCCCAATCTTCAACTTAAATTTATCTGTGATAATGTGATTTCACTTTGACGTTGCTGTGAATAGATATGTTGACATACTGTAAGTTGTGTTGTGCTGCTGAAGAGTTAACCACTACTCATACTCGTGTACAATAAAGTATAATGAAGTAATAATCTGTGCATACAAGATAAAGGATCTCATTTCGAGCATACTGTAAGTAATGTTGTGCTGAAAGTATGCTGAAGATAATAATTTACCATTCATACTCGTGTACAATAAAGGTATAAATTTGCTTTCATGTTAGTTCCATGGGCATACGAATTGATTAATGGATCTAATGGTCGAGCAACTATAATTGTAAGGTACAACGTTTATTCGAGAGATTTTATTCTTATCATAGACCCTATCGATTGGTGCAATAATATCGTGCTTGTCATGTTTTAGTTACCATATGTACGAATTGGTTCGATAAACGATACATGGTCGCCTATAATTGAAAGAAAAAAAATGTGAATGCGAGGGATTATTATTATATAAAAAATAAAAGACCCTATCGATTGGTCCTTTAAGTAAAATCGTGCATGTCTGTTTCTTTCACATATTTACTATACTTCGATACACGGTACCAGGTAAAGAAAAAAAATGTGAATGCAATTATTATTATATAAAAAATAAAAGAATGTTTCCTTTAAGTAAAATTTGCTTTCTTCAATATTTACTATACTTCCCTCCATATCCCATTAGTTTTTTCCAGCCTGTATATTTAAGATGCAAACATATTAAATGAATAGTACATCAACCACTCTTTAGTACATTTAAATAACCTTTATTACTGGATAACATATAATAATTTAGATATTCATAACTAAAATATGAATATTAAAAAAAAAATTAAAAAGAAAATTTGTTATACATTGTAAATACCTATCTACTACTTAACTTCAAAAAAAGACGGAGGTTACTCAGTTCGATTATATAATTTGTAGATTTCTTAACTTCATAACTTCTTTAATTATCAACCGATTTGGATGTTTATTTTTTTGTTGGATAGGGTATAACCTCAAGGGTGGTCCCATTTTAATTTCATCGGTTTTGAAACCTTCAACTTCGAAGATACACCAGGAAACTCATCAAAATAATTGAAGTTGGATTTCTCTTTTTATTAAAAATTGTCTTGTTAGACTGTTCTTTGCTTAACAAGTATGTGAAGGTGTTTAAATACTACGCTGCCACGTGATTTGTGCCATTATTATTGTAAAAGGTTTAATATGTTATTATTATTTGGTTTATTATTACTTTATATTTAGATATTAATCAATTAAGCAATTTATTTTAGATCACTAAGTATAAAGAGTTCCAAGTCGGCACCTGGTATTATAATGGCGACAGGAGTGATGGGTAAATCTCTAAAGGGAGATTTAGGAGTTTACATGAGCAGAGATGCCGGCGTATCTTGGAGGAGAATTCTTAAAGACTTTTATATCTTCAACTACGGCGACCACGGAGGTGTTCTAGTTGCAGTCAAATATTTTAAGTCCCGCGGAGAAACTAGAAGGATATTGTACTCTACTAATGAAGGAGTCGAATGGAATGCGTATCAGTGAGTCATGCATAGGTATATTGGTATAAATGTATTAAGTGAGTACCTATTTGTTGTTAATAAGTAATTTATGTTTGTAGATTCAAAGCCGATGATCTGCGTATTTATCGTCTAATGACCGAGCCCGGTAAAAATTCGACAACGTTTACAATGTTTGGTTCTACGAAAGATCAGCATCAATGGATAATTAAAACTATCGACCTCAAAAACACTTTCGCTCGTAACTGTACTCAAGATGACTACAAGTTTTGGTCTCCGTCACCACCACACTCATCAGTCTCATGTGTGTTAGGGACAAAAAACGTATTTCAAAGACGTCTAGCTCATACGGATTGTTACAACGGCATCGATTATCAAAGATCCGTCAAAAAAGAGGTATGTGAGTGTACGCGCAGAGATTACAAATGCGACTTTGGGTTTATGCTGTTAGGTGAGGAGTGTATACAGAATAAGTCCGTCAAATACGAACCATATGCAGTTCCGTCGGACTGTCGTCCGGGTCAGTACTACATGCAAACGAAAGGGTATCGGAAAATCGATGGAAATGTGTGCACAGTATCTGGTTACTCGGGCTACGCGCCAGAAATGATACCATGCCCCATTGAGCAACAAACTGAGTTTATGCTCGTTGCAATAAGAGACAAAATAGTTCGGATAGATCTTACAAACAATGTTACGTCATATCCTGTGGAGGGTCAAAGGAACATAATAGCACTAGAGTTCGATGTAAAAAACAATTGTATTTACTGGTCTGATGTGGAACTTTATAAAAACAGTAATGCATGCATCAGCAGGCAATGTTTTAACAATGGTTCTCATCTAGAAATTATTGTTGATACGGATTTGGCCAGTATTGAAGGCATGGCTCTAGACTGGATTTCCAACGTTTTGTTCTTCGTTGACGATGTGAGGAGGAAAATTGAAGCCGTAAGTACGTATTCGATAAACGAAAGTAGAATGAGAGTGACAATTTTAGACAACAAAGTTCTGGGGGTTCCTCGCGGCATCGCGGTGCATCCGAAAGCAGGTTACTTGTTTTGGACGGACTGGGATGCGGACACACCATCAATTTCCAGATCAAACCTTGATGGGACAGATATAAAGAAACTGTTTGGGAAGTCAATAGTGTATTGGCCTAATGGAATGACAGTTGATCAAGTATCGGAGAGAATTTATTGGGCAGAATCGAGGCAGGACTACATAGGCATTTCAGACTTAAATGGACAGTATTTCAGGAGAATACTTTGGAATAACGATAAGGTGGCCAATCCATTTGCTGTAGCCGTAGTAAATGATAAAGTGTACTGGGACGACTGGAATGCTAAGTCGATATTTATAGCTGACAAAGACACAGGGCTTAACGTCGTCACTCTCTATAATTCATCCTTGGATATGATGGATTTAAAGGTGTTTGCCCATTCAGTACAACACGGAAGTAACGCTTGTTCCTTTAAAAATATTACTTGTAATGCATTGTGTTTGGGCATGCCCGGAAATAATAATTACAGTTGTCTTTGTCCCGATGGCTTTAAGAATATCAATGGATCTTGTGTTTTTTTGGACGACGTGGAACCCTTTGCGAACATGACTAGCCCTAAAACTACCGGAGAGACTTATGACGATGTAAGTTAATATTTTAGATAATATAATTTAAAAAGCTTTGTTGATTACTATCTAGGTTATATCGGATCGTACGTTTCAAAATAAATAAGTAATAGTCATTATATATTTGTTATTTTTCCACTACTGATTCCTTTCGATCAATTTGTGGATTTAAGTGGTTATTCTAAATCAAAAAAGATATTAAAAAAATTGTGTCATAATTGTACGAAAACGTTTCCATAGAGAAAAAAAAATCGAGAAAAATCGCCTGTTTGAAACGGATGATATAAAGATTTTTTGCGATTATAGCCTTTATATGATGTGACCAAATTTTATCCAAATCGGTCAATCCGTTTTAGGCGATTTTTGTTCTGATTTTCTGTTTTATTCCATTTATTCAACAACCAAAGTAGATAAAGATCTGAAACTTGCCGGATCAACGTATCTTATTAGTACCAAGATACCCTCAAATGATGATCCAGATATCCTTGTGGGGCAGTTTCAGTATCCTTATCGCCCTATGGCCTTTTCTGATAGAAATCTATTATAAAGGACAAGTGGATCAAGAATATGATTGTTTTTGTTTGTCTGTATGCCCGGATGTAACTCAAAAACGGCTTAACCGATATTTATGAAACTTTGTACACGGAAAGCTTATGTCGTTCTTTTATTCATAGGTTATATAATTGTCAATAGTACTTTTAGAGATTGTGAAAATCGTTCTAATTTTTTTTTCATAACCTATTTTGATGAAATTTTTTACACAGGAAGTAATGTATTCCTCAATTGTGATAGGCTATAAGAATTATCAATAATATAACTACAAATAAGATCAGGAGAAAAACGAATTACCTACTGCGCAATAAACACGCGCGAAGCTGCGAGGCACCACTATACTATACTACTACTATACTATTTCCATTTCTTTATTTTCTCGATGACAGTTCTAATTTGATAGTTGTGGTGTTGTGACCAAATAAGTAATGATATCGATCTGAATGAACATCGATATGAAACAGGTAGTGACGATTCATCAGATTTTGATTAAAATAAATAAATAAAGATTACCTGTCGTTATAATTATTTCATTTCATAGTCGAGTACCTACCTATACCTACTTATTTTACAACAGCTTCAAAAAATTTTAAGAAGTTGGCATAATCAATCAAGAATTAATACATGTAACATCTTGTAATGAAATATATTATTAGTTAATAAATTTGTACAAAAGTATCCGGCAGTAGTTTAGTTTCTTATAATTTGTAATAAAATATCGGGTCTGTTATCGTGTTACGTTTATCGATATAGCTCCATCCCTATCAGTTTCTCCGACTCTGGTATAACTTTGTACGTGTGTAAACGTCATATTTTTACAAAATAATGCATACATAATGTAAAAAAGACGCTCGTTCAAGTTTTCACAGGAGCTGTCATCGAGATAATAAAGAAATGGAAATGGTATACTATTACTATACATATAAAATGCTTTGTCCAGAATGACTGTCTGACGGATCAACGTACAGCCTAAACCGTTGATCGTAGAGACCTGAAACTTGGAGGGTGTGTTCTTTGTACGATGTAGCCATCCGATAAGAAAGGATTTTCCGTAATTCTACCTCTAAAGGGGTGAAAACGGGGGGCAAAATTTGTATGGGACAACGTGATTCGTTGGTCCAATCTACTCCAAATTTTGCATAAACCTTTTTTAATAGAATTGATGTAAGACATGTTTCGTATTTTATTGAAATTCATCCCCTAACGGGGTTAAAAAGAGGTAGGAATTTATTTTGGGGGTGATTTGCTTCGAAGTTAATATCAATACTCCTTAGTGCTTTTGATTTCAATTACTATTTTGACACATGTTTGAAAACTTAATCGGATTTTATTCAAAAAAGGTTGAACTCACTTAAAAACATAAGCAAATACTCTTTAAAATTATAATATCTCGAAAGTCACCGTACTATAAGTACCTCATTTGAAGGTTTCTAAGCTTAAAGAGGTTATGCACTTTTAGGACACGGCCTCATAGGGATGTAGAGTTCAAAATTTGATATGGTAAGGACTAGAACATTTTGGATATAAATTATACGAATTGTTCTATATTTAAAAAAAAAAGTAAAATTTATACTAATACTAATAATATAATAAAGCGGAAAAGTTTTTTTGTTAGTTTAAACACGCTAATTTCTGGAACTACCAGTCGAATTCGAAATTTTTTTTTAAATATTATAGCCAGACTCACGAGAAACAGTAAAATTAGGCTACAGTTTCTAGCTAGCCTTAAATATTGATTTTTATTACGTAAATCGGAAGTCGAAACGCTCCCTTGTTTTATACACATGCGGCTGGCGTTATTGTTTATGATACGACAAAAATATTAGTCCTTAGTATATCTAAAAACAGTCGCCCATAGCATATGCCTATCTCTTAAACATGAGCCACAATAAGGTATTTCGTGAACAAGGTTTGTTAAAAGTGATTTATAAGGATTATTTATAGACATGGCATATTAATCCTTACGAACAAAAGTTACTTCATCATAAAGACAATTTTCTGAAGTTAAATTTTGCTCTTTATAGTATGTTATTTGGACACATAGTTTAGGAGATAATGAGAAATTAAAATAATTTGTACTTGCGGGAAGAACAATTATGATAGAATATACAGCTGCGTTGGCGGCGCAGTGTTTGTCGTATAACATTAACACGGGTGAAACCGTGGGGCACAGCTAGTACTATACTCATAAACATAACTAAATACATCTATGGTTATTTAGATCTATCTATCCCGCGAATAGATCTGTTCGCGTGTTAATACAAAAACGCTCGCATTTTTGAAGTGAAAACTTCTTTAAACCGTTTTGATATGAAACGCGATGAAATGGAAAAGAGACTTTTGGCACATTTTTAAGTCATATGGAAGAGGTATAACGACATTATACAGTGTTTCCTATTATTGCGGTGTTCTCTTATTATACGTGTGTGCACGCCTGCGTATTACGAAGCCTTGGGAAAGGGCGTCATACCCAGCGTAGTGTATTGTTAAAGTGTATCATAAGATTTTTTTTTGTTTTTTGAAGGTTTCACTTCTACCGCGTGTAACTGCACACTTATTTTTTTAATCGACTTCATAAAACACAGGTTACTCTCAAGGTTATTTTCAATTATTGCAAACCGTTTGATCAGCGCACGCAGATAAAGCGGTCATACGACATATTAATTACTAAAATATTATTTATTCTGATTTCTATAAAAGTTACATAAATACTTATCATAAACGGTTTTGTAGATGTTTTAGCGCATAACAATTTCGTAGTACATTATTTTCTAGGTGAATAATTTTCTTGATTAACCTATCAAGCCGTTTTTGAGTTAAATCCGGATATAAAAAAAAACAGACAGTTGGAAGTGGAAGCCTTCCCGAACTGCTTTTATCCGCGTGCGTGTAAATACAATGTTCTACAAAGATATTGGTCCTTAGTGTATCTAAAAGTTCCGCGATAACATATGCCTATAAGGAGATAGCTCCTTATACATAAACCTTTTGTTAAACTTTAAAAACTGGGTTTATGAGTATTATTTTTAGGCATGGCATATTAATCCTTATGAACAAGAGTTACTTCATCATAAAGACAATTTTATGAAGTCGCTATTTGCCCTGTATAGCATGTTATTTGGGCACAGCGTAGGAATAATGATATTTTGTACTTGCGCGAAGTGAGAACAATACATATGAAAACAATAATATGTAGCCACCGGTGTGTTGGCGGCGCGGTGTTTGTCGGATAAAAACACAGGTGAAACCGTGGGACACAACTAAACTACATCCTTACAACCCCGCTATCTCCATTTCCTCGTTCCTTACTCAGCAGGGTGCACCATGTGCACGTGAGATTGGCTTAGATATCACAATTCTTAGATGTTATTTGCTTTCCACCGCAAAACAAGTGCTGGCCCCAGTAGGAGATATTGACGTTCTTACGTTGCATTATATGTTCACCGCATTAAGAGTAGATCTATATATAGTAGTGTTTACCAAAAGTTAACTGTGGGCTTTCCCAGAGTAGTAGAACGCCATTGGTTTCTATATCGGCGGTATGTTGCTTTTAGGTCACGACGTGTGGGACCAACCGTTTCTCGTGTATAGAAAACGATACGATTGTATTATGTATACCAACCACGTGGGTTTGCGACAGTGATCGAGACTGTCCGGATGGTTCGGATGAATCCGAAGAACGTTGTAAACGTAACCCAACGTGCCCACCGTTTATGTTTAAGTGTTCTAGCGGAAAATGCATACCGCGGAATTGGGTGAGTATTTTTATCTATACTATATAATATACTATAAAACTCTTGTATTATTATACTATATATATTTATAGCAGATATAATAAATCGGGAGAGTTGTTTGTTTGTTTGATAAACAAGCTAATCTCTGGGACTAACCTGTCGTATAAGAAAAAGTCTTTTTGTATATTACAACCAGATTCACGAGCAACATCTAACATTAGGCTATAATTCTCAGCTAGCCTTTAATACCGATTTTTGTTAAGTAAGTCGGAACTAGGAGCACACCCGAACTACTATAGCCGCGTGCGCTGGCGTAATGGGTAATGATTAGTAGATAAAATGGTAACTGCCCCATTAGCCCAGTGGTCCCAAGCGCGACTGCTAAGGTCGAGGTCCTGGGTTCGATTCCCAAGTCAAAAAAGTGTTTATTTATTTTATATAGTTATACATGGTGATCTTACAGCTAACAAAGTACACATAGATATATAAATAACACAGAAGGCCATTTAAAAGTTCACACAGATCAACAATAATATAGGTAGTTAAATAAAATTAGTTGGTAAAAATAGACTGCTGAAATTAGGTAATTAGGTTTTTCCTATGAAATTCTCATTAGCAGCTCGGAGTTTGGCTTTGTGTTCGATTAATGGCAATAGGTCGCCACCTATTACATGGGACCTAAAAACATACTCGGCGAACTTGTGGGTGTACATTAGTGTACACCTCTGCCTAACCCTTCGGGGAATACAGGCGTGATGATATGTTATAAAATAGTTAACAAAAATACTGGTCCTTAGTATATCTAAACAAAGTCCTCAATAGTATATATCAACCTCTTATACATAAGCCACAATATAAATTATAATGAATTAATATCAATCCTTACGAACAGAAGTTACTTCATCATAAAGACAATTTTATGATGTTAAAATTTGCTCTTTGTAGCGTGTTACTGGAAATTTAAAATAATTTTACACTCGGCTGGCTAGAGTACTGTAGTAGTAGCAGTGGCGCGAATAAATACCAACCACCAACCACTACCGCCAACGACAACCGAGCAAAATATTATTATTCTATTTTATAGCATATTTATTGAAGAAGGGTATAGACTATATAATTTCACGCTAAGACTAAGAAATAGAATAGTGACCATGAATATAAGGCAATTTGGAAAGCTTTAGTTAGTCGGATTAAATTAACACGGCAATAAAATAATTGGCGGTATAAATTTCATGGATAGCCAAGGTGAAGCTGACAAAACTGAGAAAAAAAATCATATCTTCGCTTGAGGATCTATCTACTAAAACATTTTAAAATATTATTATATAATAAAGTATACATAAGTGGCACGAACAAAGAAGTTCGCAAATTCTTATCTTTACCGTACCGTGCAGATGTGGTGAAGTCGCCCAACCAATGTGTTTCCTCCTCTCTATAATATTGGGTCCTTCAAACGAAGCGTGAAGAGGCATTTCAGCAGACCGGCATGACATCGACGCGACGGTCACCGTTGTTTGTGGACTGTACCGTACTTACCATCAAGTGCTGTATAGCCATTTTGCCGCTTTAGTATATTGTACAGAATAGTAAAAGAGTTAGCATAAAGCTAGAGTAAAATTATGTTTTAGTATTGGTTAATCAAAGAAGTAACATTCTGGCTGGCATCTCGATATATTTTTGAATATGTGAAAAAAAAATTCAGTCTGCTTCCACAAAGATACAATTTTAATGTTTTAATTTACACATGTTTAAGTTTAGAAAAACATTACCTACTGCCCATTTTCAGGGTTGCAACTACGCGCCAGTCGACAGTAAAGTTGTCATGGGGATAGCAATTCATAACCAGCTTTTACAAGGTTCAACTTTTAAGGGTTATTTAATAGTTTTAACAATGTATGTAAACAGCCAGCTCATTCTGGCAGTTGCAAGTGTACGTCGTATGAGTATATCGTGCTCGTGATCGTGACGTTTAAGAATATTCCGTCATAATAAAAACTTTAGGAGAGCAGGTTATTAATTACTCTCCACATAACAACTTTACTAGCGAATGGCACGTACTTTCAACCGTCAGAATGGGCTGTACTTTTTTCTACGCTTAATCATGTGATAGTGATGTAATATAAGATACATATTAATGTGATGTGATGTGTGATTAAGGTGATGATATGAGCATTAATATCATGCTTTTAAGTAAATTCAGAGTAATTTTATAACATACAACTGGCATAACGAATATGTCATACTTTCACATAACTGACAAGTCACATTTTTACGTGCCGTATTACTATGTGTAATAAAAGTAGAAAATTGCATTAAAATAAGTCAGTTTATTACCTATGTCTGATATAACAGTAAATCTTATCGCTTCATAAATAGGAAGTAATTTTTTTACCTACGGTTGATATATAAATAAAGTCAAATAATTTCATGTTTTTTTAAATGTTGGTATAAGGTGGCACTGCCAAAGTTTTGTTCTAGGTATGGTTTTGTATACATTTAATATAAGGGTTTATTTTTATGAATTAGATCCTATAAGCAAGTAACACTGCTTTCACTAATATTTATTCGTTCAACTTTCGGAGTACCTACTCCAGTGTTGAATGGAAGGTGCTTTGAGACTAAAATGACTACTGAATAACTCTAATATTCAAGTGCGAATCCTGTGCGTAGTTACTTCAGCATCTTAGATCTTACTTCAGTAGTAACTTGACTCTTATCAACTTTTTACCGGTATTTTTATCAAAATGATGTAAGGGTTGTTCTTTTCCATACCATTAATATATTAAACGGATATCAAATGTACGTCACAGATATATCGCACTTCTTACATCAGCATACTACACAAAAAAGTGCGAAGTTGTGAGTCATTTTTACATAACGGATGATATTGCTCGACGTCATTCAGATGCCACACTGACATAAATGTGTTCACTGAGTAATTAAGAATACATTACTGCATATAAAAACATCGCAAACATTCCTCTTTTTGAAATTTGAAACGAGTTTTTCTGGTCATAAACGCTGGAAATTTTAATTTTGTCAGGTTTGCGATGGAGAAAATGACTGCGACGACCGAGAATCATCGGACGAACGAAATTGTACTAATATCGGACATTCTAAACAGCTTCCCGAATCTAATACAGAGACACCAATATTTCCGAATGGTACAAAAAGTTGTTTAAGTTGGATGGTGACATGTGATAATGGGAACTGTGTGCCTAAATGGTGGAAGTGTGACGGTTATGACGACTGCGGTGATTATTCAGATGAGAACGGTTGCCAATTAACCCTGCCCGAGACTAAACCGCTTAATTCAGATCATTCGTTGGTCCAGTTGAAGTGTGAAAATCAATTTACCTGTTCACCAGGTTAGTGGGATTTACATGTTCCTAGTAGATCGAATTATTGTAAATACTTGGAGTTAAAAATCTCATAATTTTAATTAGATGTTATTATATTACTAGCTTTGCATGCGACTTTGTCCGCGTGGTATATTTCGTGTATGAAAATAGCTACTAACAAAAAACTTATCTCAGTCTCACCTGACGGTATTTAACCAGTACCGTTAAAAGAATACCTAAGTAAAATCATTTTAAATATTAACCAATATTATCCAAAAGTGGTTTTAAAGGTTTGCAATCGTTTGGGCTTTTTATTTATTTATTTTTATGAGTCGTTAATACGCCACGAAACGTATTGGTGTAAGAAGCTGTTGGACCACGACTTAGTCCAGACCTTTCCTTCCTTTTCCTTGACTTGTGAATTGTGGAGCTTGTTCCGTCGATGTAGACACTGACAGTGGTGAGTTTATTAGTATTATTATAACTTGTAATAATTTGTAGTATAAATTGTTATAAATTTGGGCTAGTGTTTTGTCACCCTTCACTCCATCGATTTTTCGAATGTGAAGTATTCCACTGTGCTTAAATGCTTATTCCTGAACCCTTGATAGAGGACAGAACAGTACATTCACGTTTAGTGTTCAAAATATTCAGTGAGTAAGGTAAATACCTAATCCTAAAAAGTTTGTGTTTGCGGTTTCTAAAATAGAGTGGGTTATCTAGTTACTGCTAAAGGTAAATAACTTATTCACGATAGGGTCAAGGCTATTTAGAACTTTTAAACCATAAATATGTAAGGAACTTGGAGGATTTCTTCGCGCGATAAATTTTTATAGACTCCTTATTACTGACAAAATAATGGAGTAATTTAAATAGCTTTTAAATTACTTCCTTAGACATGTGCATACCTTTGGCGTGGGCTTGCAATGGTATAAAAGACTGTCCCGATGGAGTAGACGAGCGAGACTGCGCGCTGAAGACACGACCTGAGGTTATGTGCGCTTCGAACGAGACCCTCTGCGCGGACATGAAGTCCTGCTTCAAAAACGATGAAGTCTGCGACGGTGTACCTCAATGCGCCGACCACAGTGACGAGATCCACTGTCCAATGATACCGGTAATTTACTGCTTTAAGAAGATTATTTGTGGAAATGCTTCCGGGCTAGCGTACATTGTCGTAGGGTAGTTTTAAGTATTACGTCAACGAGCTATGGGGACGGGACATTCTATGTGTTCTTACGTTTCCTAACAAATAGATTAGGGAATATTATAACTCTTACGTAAATAATATCATCAATTTCTTTATTAAAAGTACTAATTTTCAATGACATACAAACTTGGTTAAGAAGTCTATAGACAATGAACGATGGTTAATGATTTTATTTTATTATAATGCTGTGCCAGCGGTTGCGCTCGCGTGGACTACAGAATGCCGTCGCGGCGTCGCGTCGGTCGGATACAAGCGGGGATCGTGCTACCTCGCTCCCGGTTATTTTAAAGATAAAAATGCTTATTATGGGTAATCCTTAGAATATAGATAAATACGCTCTCAGTGACTTTTTTGAAGGTCTTTTTAATATCTACAATAATGTAGTAGTACATCAATTTGAAATATCTTTTATAGTTTATTCAGCGTAAGCCATTTAAGTGTCAGAATTGATTCTCACCATGTTTTTTTTATTTGCTAGAAAACCTAATTATTTTTCTAAAATAAAAGTAGCATTAGTTACTCCTTATAACATCAGCTATCTGCTAATGAAAGTCCTGTCAAAATCGGACAAACTGTTTCAGAGATTACCCGGAAAAAACAGACAGACAGACGTACAGACAGACAAAAAAAGAAAAAAATCATGTATGCAATTCACACGTGGTAGAAGTGAAACCTTCATAACTGTTTTTTTTTTAATTCAGAAAATGATCAAATACACACTAATTTAAAGTTTATGAAAATGTATATACAAGTACTCACAATAATTATTCACAATATCATTTTCAATTAATGCATCACCTTGTACATTTGTAATATCCTTGGGAATATCATCTGAAAAAAGTACAAACGTATAATACGTACACGTATACACTTGTTGTGATGCCTTTACTTTACTATCTAGGGAGTTTGTTTGACATCTCAAAATTCGTACTTTTCAATGTTCATACCTACTTTTGTAGTGTTGGAATTTGCAACTTACATAGATGTACTTTAGCGCCCTCTAGGGAGTTTTTGTGACAAAATGCAAACTTGTACCATGGTAACGTAATTTGCAAAATCCATAATCCACGACTGGAAATGGTGTAATTTCTCATCATTGAACATTCAAAATTATTCCCATACTGTTTGTACGGAGGCCGCTAACCGAAATAATTTCATTTTTACAACTAAAGTAACCTAATACAATATCAATCAGTAACAGAATGTCATAACTGTTATCGAAAAAGTTTTTGTTTCGTGCCTTTTTGCTGAGGTAATAAAATTCATTATTACGTGGCATCAAACGTCTTTTTATGTCATTTCACTACATTTTTTATACATATCATTTTAATCGAGACTTGGCCCATTTTTTTTTTTACTTTATTAGGAAGTTTCTAAATCAGTGAATACAATTTTATAATATCAATAAGTAGAAAAGGCTTATCATGTTGCAACCAATTAAACACTAAATTATTTTTTCAATATCTTTTAAATTTTGGCTAGGTTTTTTGGGTTCCACATCAGCTACTGCAGACCTTCGATTTTTATATGTCAACAGGAAACGCTCATCAGGTTATTAAATATTTTTTACTAAGGCGGCATTTCCATACATCTTGTAGTTTGGTGGGGCTCTTAAGATTATGCATCAGGTACTCCACACCTTCGATTTTTATGTCATGAGGAAACGGTCATTAGATTATAAAATATTTTTTACTAAGGCGGTATTTCGATATCTCTTATAGTTTGGCTGGGCTCTTCTTGGGTTTCACGCCAGGCTTCGAAAATGCAAGATTTTATAGTTTTTATTTTATGTGGTTATTAAACTGTTGGCGACAGAACTGTTATTTTCGTGTCTTGTGTTAGGTTATTATGTTATATTATTGTGTTTATGTGATGTGTACTATGTGTCATGATAGAATAGACTGATATAGATAAAATTATAGAGAAATGTTAGCGACTACGTTACATTATAAGTTGCATGTTATGTATTAAGTTGTATATAAACGATTATGTATTGTGTGTTACATATATAGAAATAAAATTATTATAGAATAGGTAAATGCATAGAATAAGTCAATAGAGTAAGAATATTCAATGTTATAGTAACTTTACGAACGGAAAGCGGTGATGCCGCCCGTAAATTACATTGTTTTTGGCAATGGATAGGTAATACAACAAGAAATATTTTGATATATGACATGTATACACAACATATATAAAGAAAGAAATATAGAGCGACTCATAGTAAACTGAATTTCAACCTTCTACAATAATCCAGTGTTGCGATATACAGGCGGGAAAATACGCCGAAATGTTTCCAGTAAACTTAGCATGGGCGTGCCTTGTGGTCGACTTAGTGCGGGCTGGGCACTGTTGTGCTCCCAGTTTGTATGTCATAGCCTCATATTTTATAGGTAAAACAACGTTACTTTTATTTTTATTAAGATTTTTAGTAAACTGTAAATTATTTTATAATTTTTTAGTTCATTTCACATTACGCAGAATGGGCGTACGTACATAGACGTCTATTGGTAGGTATATTAAAATCATTTTACTTTTATATTAAAAATGTATATCTACATATTTTATAGTATCTAAACATCAGTGTGGACCAGTCGTCGATAAACTCAACAAGTTTCCTCACATCGTGTTGGATACGGCACCAGAAGATGGTTGTTTACAGCTTTTTACCCTCCATTTCCAAAGTCAGCGACGGAAAGTGGACTAATATGTCTTGGATTAATGACAGCACATATAGGTCAGTCACACTTTTTTGAGTTGTTTACATGGCGAACATATTTAAAAAAAAATTATTTAAAAAAAATAGTTAAAATTACTTCACTCGATTAAATCCATGTTATATTATTATATAATATTACACTAAATAACATCAATACTTTATTCGCAGATTTACTGACTTGGAGCCCTATACCAATTACAACGTAACATTTTATATCCGAGACAGCAAGTCGAACAAAACCTATGCTTCAAACAAATACGTCAATACTAGTACAGGACAGGGAGGTAAATACTATGTCTGTTGTAAAATCAATTACAAAGCCTCTAATGTATTTTCATCTCAACTTAGGTACTTATAACATAAACTTTTTTTTCGCTCAACTTAATAAAAATAGTAAAATCAGATGAAATAATTTTTGCTGTTTCTGTCGGTTTTGTGGTTCAAATTTTTTTACATAAATTAATTTTTTTCTTCTATATTAATGCAAATGTTCTCATCGGCCATGTATGTTTACGTTTTTATTGGGTTAAACCAGATACTAGGTAAAACAAGGTTAAATTGAAGCTAATTTTATCATCAGAGGTTTATACAGTTAAATTAATTAAATATATTTCAGGACACTGTGAATGACATTTAGGTCGAGATCATATATTACGAAACTAATTAATTTATTCAATATAATTTTTGTAATCGTTTAAGTATTAAGTATGCTTAGTTGTTCATTTCATGGAATTTTGTGATAACTGATATGGCAAGTTGTTAACATTGTCGTAGGAAGAGGGGGGTCCGTGACCAACTTCGAATTGTCTAGTGCCCACCCTGGGATGTTATGTTGTCAACAAAAAATTAGGCTTCAGTTTCATTGGCCATCCCATTTCTTGGGCTAGGCCTCTTCTGTAAAATAAGCGTAGGTATGCCTGTGTCGTTAAATGGTTATTTTTGGTATGTCTAATCTATTCCAGTGCCGTCACCTCCGCGTGATCTTAAGATTAATCAGTTAATCGGCAGCCGCGTTGAAGTGATATGGAATCAACCGGAGAACCCTAACGGTGCCATACAGTATTATGAACTGTACTACAGCCCACCTACACCCTCTATCATGAAGACTGTACCAGCAAATAACACTAACGAACAGTCGGTTATCTTTAAAGGACTCTTTAAACCGAATGGCAATTATTCGTTTTGGGTGAGTTATAAAAAAGGACTTGACGTTACTGTGAAACTCATTTCGTTGATGATTTGAGATTTAATGACGCGTCTCTTTATTTTTTAATTTATGTTATGCAGGTATGCAGTCCTCTTGATATTCAGTGATCATTGCACTCTATAGCTATTTTATTTACATAGGTTCATCCACAAGTACTTTCACTAGTATTATATTAATTTAATGCGAATCTGCGGGTAGTGTTTAAAAATTTTAGTGAACTATTTAATAATATTGTTATATTAATAAAAAAGCCTCAAAAATACAAATCTGGAAATAAAAATTGTTAAAAATAAAAATGTCATGTTTGCAAGTCACGTGACTGAGTCACGATAAAACGTGACGTCATTGTTCCACGAATATACACACTTGATTGTTATTAGGTTATTCTGTGAGAAGAGTAACTCTTGTTATTAATTCTTAAAACAGTTACTTAAAAATCATATAGATATGTGCTGAAAAAATTACACAATCAAATAACTTTGGCTACCCAACCTTAGCTTAAATAATACCTTAATTTAATAACTTTTTGTACGATGATGTCACGATGCCTTTTCGGGGCTTATTTTAATGAAAAAAAAAACATTTAAAGCTATAATAATGAATAAATATTAATTTACGGGTGTTATTATTGACATATTATAAAGTATTTAAAACAATATTTTAAAAAGGTTGTCTACTCCTTGATTATAAACTGCGTTAACTTCAACAATTTCTTATGGGCAGCCACCCCACCCCATACATATTATACCTACCTTTTTTTAACGTGGAGAAACCCATCATGGGTACACACCCGCCCGGGGGGGGAACGAGTGGTTATGTGAGACTCCTACTCACTAAAACTCCACGGTGTACCATCCGCCGCCATACTAGGGCGACGCGGGCACTGCGCTGGCATTCTGCCGCGCCGCCCCGGCGGCCGGCCCGGCTAAACCGGGCCCCGGCCTAAATAGGAGACGGCTCAGTACACCCTAGCCGTCTCCTCCGTCCACCGAGCCTGTGCAATGAGAAGACGGGCCCCCCGACCCGTCTCCTGTGGCTCGGCTAGGGTGGCGGGAGTTGGCGAATGAACCGCCTCCTCCTGCCACCCGTTCGTCTTTGTCGGAGAGGGCCGCTCAGGGGATCCCCCTCGCGTGCCCTCTCCGCAGCCTCCTTCTGCGAGATGACTTCCTCGCAGAAGGAGGCCATCGCCTTCCATGCATTCTCGCTGCCGAGCATGGCTCTCACCACACTCGGCAGCGAGAAGTCTCCTCCAACATCTACGGCCAGAGTGCGGCGCTGCTCCACCCACGCAGCACACTCAGACAGAGTGTGCTGCGCCGTGTCTTCTACAGCCCCGCACTCGTGGCACGTAGTGTTTGTCTCCCTCCTGGCAATCTTGTGCAGGTACCATCCGAAGCAACCATGTCCGGATAGTACCTGCACAAGTCTAAAGCTCAGGGAGCCACGCTCCCTGAAACACCACTCTCGGAGGACCGGGCGGACGGCGTCTATGGTATAACGCCCATAGCGCGCGTCCGCCAGGTCCTCCTCCCACCTCCTAAAGACAACCTCCCGGGCCTCCCTCCGGACCCGGTCTACCTCTGTGGGAGCTGGAGGCTCCCCTAACTCTCTCCTCGCCGCCGTGAACCTGTACACGGCGGCGAGCACCTCCGCCTCCAACTCCCACGGCGGGGAGCCGGCAAGGACGCAGGCCGCCCCCGCGGACACCGATCGGTACCCGCGGATTACCCTCAGCGCCACGACACGCTGCGTAGCACGCAGTACGCGTCTATTCGTGGCGCTGAGAGCATCAGCCCAGATCGGTGCCCCGTAGACGGCCATGCTTCGCACGACCCCCGCGAACAACCGGCGACAGCTCGCGCCCGGCCCCCCCGAATTCGGAAGAAGCCGACCGAGAGCCGCCGCCGCTCCCACTATACGCGGTTCGAGCCCCTTAAAATGGGGCTCGAACCGCCAACGCCCGTCCAGGATGAGGCCCAGATACTTCATCTGGGCCCCAACCCGGACCCTCACGTTCTCCACAAATATGTGGGCCCCAGGAGGCGGCCCACACCGAGGCCCATGGAAGAGTATGGCCTCGGTCTTATCTGCCGCCACCCTAAGGCCCAACAACTTAATGCGCCCGACCACGAGGGCAGCGCCCTCTGTGGCCAGGCGCGCCACCTCCTCGAAACATCCCCCCCGGGCCACGACTAGGGTGTCGTCCGCGTAGCATAGAACTCGCACCCCCGAAGGGAGCGCTACGCGGAGCACCCAGTCGTAGCCCAAGTTCCACAGGAGCGGCCCCAACACCGACCCCTGTGGAACACCACACCCAGTGTGGCGCCGGACCACAGTCCCCCTTCCATCCACGAAGGCGACCTCCCTGCCCTGGAGGTAGTCCCCCAACAGCCGCCGCAGGTACAAGGGCACTCCGAAAAACCGGAGCGCCTCCCGTATAACACCGTGCGGCAGGCTGTTGAAGGCGTTGGCGATGTCTAACGACACCGCCAACAACCTACCTCCTTCCTCGGTCGCCTCCGCGGACCACTCCTTCAGGGTGGAGAGGGCGTCCAGCGTTGAACGCCCTCTCCGGAAACCGAACTGCCGGTCCGAAAGTACCGGCCCAACTTCCGCCATGTGCCGGACGACACGAGATGCCAGAATGCGCTCCAGCATCTTCCCCGTGTCGTCCAGCAGCACAAGGGGCCGGTACGAGGACGGGCAGTCCGGGGGGCGACCCTCCTTCCCCAGAAGGCAGAGTCGCCCCATCTTCCAGAGCTTCGGGAACCGTCCAACCGACAAACATCGGTTGAACAATTCCCGAAGCTCTACCCCCATGTGGTTCAGCGCCACATTTAACACCCGGCCCGGAACTCCGTCCGGGCCTGGCGCCCTCCGCTTGTTGCGGAGGCGCTCCACCACCGACCCCATCTCCTCCTCAGTGACGGGGGGGGGGGTGGCAACAGCTCCTCCACAACACTCCCATCTAGCATGGGGGGTGGGAGGAGCTCCGGAGGGTCGGGCAGCAACGTGGCCACGACCCTCCCTAGGACTTCTGGGTCCAGGGACTCCGTTAACGGGGGCGCCTGCCCCCTGAACTTCTTCCGGGCTACCCGGTACGGGCGCCCCCACGGGTCCCTATCCAGAGTCCTAAGGAGCTCCTCCCACTGCTCATCCTTTGCCCGGCTGATGGCCACCTGCAGGGACTTCCTGGCTTCCCTGTAGTGGCCAAGCAGCCGGGCCTCCTCCCCCGCTATACGGGTTTGCCGCCGGCGGCAGCGCTGAAGCTGCCGCCTCGCCGCGGAGCAGGCCACCCGGAGATCGGCAATCTCCGGGGTCCACCAATACACCGCCCGCCTGCTATGCGGGCGGTTGTTGCCCCGCGGCATCGACGCGTCGCAGACCGCCGTAAGGGCCTTACGGAAACGGCCCGCGATCGCGTCGATATCTTCCTCACTGGGAGCCGGCGCACGCCAGCTCTGGACGATGGCCGCCTCTTCAGCAAGCTGCCGATTGAGGCGGCCCACCACCCATCGGGGGAAGTTAGCCCCCCCCGGAGCCCGGCGCGCCGGCACCTCTGAGGAGGTGGAGACCCCAAACCGGATATACCGGTGGTCTGACAGGGTCTCCACCTCCTCAAGCACTCTCCAATCCTGCACACGGCGTGCGACAGACGGCGTGGCGAAGGAGACGTCCACCACGGACCCTCCGTTATGTCGCACGCACGTGTGCACAGTCCCTCGGTTGAGGAGGGACAGCCCAGCCTGGACTGCCCACTCCTCCACCACTGACCCTCGGGGGTCCGTGGTCACCGCTCCCCATGCCCTCGACTTGGCGTTAAGGTCGCCAAGCAAGACAATGGGGAGCGGTGACAGCCGCCTTACCACCGGCCCCAGGGAGTCCAGAAACTCCTCAAACTCCCTTAGGGGCCGGTTTGGGGAGAAATACGTCCCCACAACCCCGAATCCCCCCCAGGCGGCAGCCACGAACCCCGAGCCCCTCTCCTTGATGGAGAGGGGGGACCCCGTGCAATAGATGGCTACGGAGCCGTCAAGGTCACCCGCCCAGTAAGGTTGGGCGGGGACAGAGTACGGCTCCGCAGCCACCGCAATATCGATGCTCCACTCCGCCACTGATTGCACAAACAGATCTTGTGCAGTGGCGGAGTGGTTCAAATTAGCCTGTAGGTAGTTGGTACGGCTCCGATCCATTAACGTGCCGTACCAACCACCTCCGGCCTAGGCCTCTGCCCACCAGCCCTGGGGAGCCACCTCTTGGATGAGGGGGGCTTACAGCTGGCCCCCCCCATATAATGTTCCGCCGGTTTGCCAGCGGCGGCACATACGGCACAGTGCAGCTTGACCGCTACACACTCTACCGCCGCATGGCCAGACCCCCCACACCGGTAGCATAAGGCGCTACGGTCCTCCATCGCCTCGCACATCGGGCGAGTGTGGCCCAGACCCATACACCGGAAACAGCGCAGTGGCTTCTCCTCAAGTGGATGGACCCGTACCACACTCCATCCTACGAGGAGGCGCCCAGCTTCCACCAATTTTTTGGCTGCAGTGAGCGGGAGCGACATATGCGCGACGCCACCACCCCAATTGTTCTGGCGGATCTCCCCGGCCCTGATGAGTGACGCCTCGCAGTCACTCTTAGCCGCCACAGCAGCCACCAACTCAGCCTTCCCCACCGTCTCGTCAATACCGACGAGTCTCACATCGGCCCTCTTGATCGGCCTGGTCACCGTCGCGACGCCGGCCATCGCCTCCGTCAGCTTCAGTGCCAGGCCGTCCGCTTTTTCGGGGCCACTGGCACCAGGAAGCTCAAGAATTCTGGAGCCAGTGGCTGACTCCCGAAGCTTGACCTCACTGATGCCCAGTCCGGCTAGCTGGACCACCTCCCGAGCACCCAGCAGGGCCGACCTGTAGTCAACCCCCCTCGCCACTGCCTCCGGCTGCAAGGTGATAATGACC
The DNA here is from genome assembly GCA_033032175.1 of Saturnia japonica. Lineage (NCBI taxonomy): Eukaryota > Metazoa > Arthropoda > Insecta > Lepidoptera > Saturniidae > Saturnia > Saturnia japonica. Next base: position 7,173,305 of record CM065317.1, read on the forward strand.
GCTGCCGAACGTGGCGAGGAGGGAAGCTTGGCCTTAGGGCGAGCTGTCCTCGCTTGTGGTGCAGGCGCCACAGGAGCCGCAAGAGCTGTTGCTGCTGCAGGTGCCACCCTCTTCTTTTTGCGTCGCACCACGGTGGACCACGCTACCTCCTGGGTCTCCGCCAGGCCCTGGGTTACACCCACAGACCCAAACCCCGCTGTCTCCCGTTGTGCTGAAGCAGGTGCACCAGCAGACCTGGATCTTGCTCCAGGCTTCTGTGCCCCAGTCCTGGCAGGCACAGGTGCTGCCTTCTTGGCAGGCGCTGGAGTTGGAGCACCCGCGGATTCCCTCTTCCTATCCGCCGCCAAAGGCGGGCGGATGACTTGCCTGGGAGGCAGCCGCTCCTCCAGGTCCTCCAGGCGGGCATTTAGCACCCGTGTCAGCCGCGTCTCCATATCGGCCAGAGCTTTCTTGTACCCCTCCCCGGTAGTATCCACCTGAGATGGGACAGAGGACACCTGCTTGCCTACGGCCTCACGCCTCCATGCCGCGACTTCCTCTTTTAGAGCTTCCACCTGCCGACGGAGGTTGTTTGTTTCCCGTTGTAGACGGGCAGTCTCCTCATCAACCGAACGGTCAAGGAGCGTCTCCACCACGTTCATTAGGCTTTTGGCGGCACCCTTTAGTTCTTTAACACAGGTCCCCTTCAGGTTCCCAGACTTACTGCAGACCTGCATAATGTCCTTAACCCCTTTGTCCGCCATCTCTCTCAACCTCTCAGTATCGAGAGTCAACACATTGACTACCTCTTCTTCGGGCTTGTCAGTCTTCCTATATGTGCGACTAGCACGAGCCCGATCATATGAGTCGTCTGACTCACCCACAGCACGTCCTGACGCCCCTGGACGTCCCTTGCCCCGCCTGGCAGTATTCACTTTAGCGGAAACTGCTCTACCGCTCTCCACCTCCGATTCCTCCCCTCTGTCTGCAATGGATCGCTTCCGCTGAAGCGTAGCTCCCCCCGCGTTAATGGTAAGAAAAGTGTCTCCTGCCATCCCGTCAAGAAAAACCTCAATTTCTTCCTCAGAAGAGGAAATATCCACCCTAGCTTCTCCAACTCGTCTTTTTTCCATCAAATCCGGGCTTTTGGGGCGCCCTGGCCCGCGAGCTGCTCTTTTTTTCCCCAAAGTTTCACCGGAAACCTGTACACCATCTATCTGCCTATCCAAAACCGCAAACCTGGATCCGGAGGCGCTCATCCCCAGGCTTCCAGTTTCACCTGAAGGGTCGCCGGAGGCACTGGTGAAGATTTTCCTAACTGCCGACGAAACCGTCGTCGAGGTACGGCAGTTTTTCAGCTCCTGCCCATCCCTGGGCGGAAGTTCCGCCAGTTTCTGGCTTGCCCCAGATAGGGGGAGTCACGCTCCACCCCACCCAGGCAAAAGAATCCGAATCGCCAAGAACCAGACCGCAGGAAAAAATCGAGAACCAAAAAATGAACTGCCGAAAGTCCAAAAGTACAAAAACGGGAACAGAGTCCAGGAGAAAAGCAAAGTCGTTGGGATCAAAAAGGAATCGAAACCGCAAAATATAAACACGCAAATAACTTGAAAAACGAAGTTAATCGCATGCTGGACCGCTGAGATATGGACTTCCGAAGGAACACTATCACACCCGAACCTACGAAAATCATACCTCAACCTAACCTCATATTATACCTACCTACGTTATACGAGAGTTACCTACGATAACTCCATTTTAAAAAGGTTCTCACACTCCCAACATATAAACACGAAAATAGATATCAGTTAATAAAATGAAGGAAAAACCTACTAACGAGAATTCATTACCAGCTTACATATCGCTAGTGTAGATACACCAATATTATTAAAGTACATATCAATAACATCACTATGGCTTAGAGATAATCTTAGAGAACATAGGAATAGGCGAACTTGTTTCCTATGCTATGTACAGTATCTAGCTATAACTATGTATAGCCAACCTCAAATGGACCATAGTCCTAAGGCCAGTCATAATAGGTAACTACTTACCTATCTGAGAAATGTGTTGGAACCAATGGCATTTTTAGTTTGGCAAAATGCAGATTTATATGATACTTTTACAGTAGAAAAAAAGTCAGTTAATGATCCAAGAAACGCAAAAAACAAAATACATAAGTATAAAAATCATTTTATTTTATGATTCTTCAATGGGATGTTTTTGGCGGGACCTTGAAGTGACATGTTGTGGTTTTTATTTTTAATTCAATAAACTTAGGTTTTTGACCCTATATTATGTAATATTGTTGGCGTTTTGCGTGATATAGTTTGGTTTTTGTTCATAAGTGAAGTGGATTATAAATATAAGCTCAAAGCATTCATTCTGAGATCCCACAAAATCTTCCTAGAAAGTTCTAACAAGAGAGCCACCACCTTGTTAGGATACTAACTCGTCCTCGTCATATCACATGACACTATAATTCACTCGATAATGACAGTAATGGTCTTCATTAAAGAGGACCGGTTGCCAGGTTAGGAAGAAGAAGAAGAAGATTCCTCAATGTATTTTTGAGAATTTTTATAGCCTATTATTATTATGGAATTACTTGTGCTTCCCGTGTACAAAATTTCATCAAAATTGGTTGAGAATTGAAGATTTTTTTTAAAATATTTTTTTTACGATATCTAAAAGTGTTATTGAAAATTATTGCAGCCTATCAATTGACCAACATATAATGAAATATATGACATATAATTACAACATAACTACACATTTGTTAATATAGATACAGATAAATGTCCTATATTCCGCAGGTGAAGGCAGTAAACAATGCGTACACTTCGAATTCGTCTGAGGTCATATATCTGACTTTCGATGACAGTGGTGACGTCGACGACTTCAACGACGTGATCATATCGCGTCCGAACGCTTCAGCTGTCTTCTTAAAATGGAACAGAATACGAGGAGTTGAGGGGTACTCAATCAGGCTGAGGTTGCCCGTGGAGTACGTGCAACGGGATATCGTTACTACTAAAAATAATAATATTACACGTGAGTTTGATCTTTATTAGGGACTCGTACGATTATATTGATAGCGAACATTCAAAATACTTTTAGACTTGTCGCTTCTGAGCAGAATATTTTGAAATGACTTGTATATAAGGTTTTTTTTAATGTGGCGTAAGTTGATCCTTTGTTAGTAATATGCCACTTGAGCTTTTAATTCAATTTTATGAAATTGTTTTGGAATTTGCAAGATGTTAAACTGTTATATACTGATTTTTGTTTTTTATTCATTCCCTATATTGTGTAATATGGTTGGCGTTTAGCATAATAAAGTTTGGTTATTGTGCACAAGTAAAGTGAAGTAGATTGGAAATAATAACATGAGCTTCAAAGCATAAAGCTTATAGCTTCACACATTGAAATGTGTGAGTGAACTGTATTGTTTTTTAGTACCTATAAAAAGATATTCGATGATTCGACTACATTCTAGACGATTCCAGATAATTCGAGAACAGTGTTTTTTTTCTATTTGTTCTATCCCCAGTCAAATGCTCCGGGATAAACGTTTATGCGCAGTGGAAGACTTGATAGTAAGAACCTTCGATCGAGATATTGATAAAACAAAGGCCCGCGGGTTTATTGGGTTAAACTAAATTTATAACAATTAACTCACCAATATCGGCTTCCGTGTTAACGAGACGGCGCGGCGCGGTGGAAAAATCCTACAGGTAAATCGTCAAGAGGATAGGAAGGGGAGCAGTCGCACTCAAGTCGAAGTCAACAAAACAAAACAAGCAAACTATAGAGTCAAATTCAATCTTTTGTTTTGATTTTGATTTTGTATATATTACTAGCTGTACCCAACGGTTTCACTTGTGTTAATTTTATGCGACTAACACCGCGCCGCCAACGCACCTGTGTTGCCTATCATAATTGTTCTCATTTCCTGCAAGTACAAATTATTTTAATTTTCCATTATCTCCTAAATGTTGTGTCCAAATAACATCCTATATACGGCAAAGTTTAACATCATAAAATGGTTTTTATGATGAAATAACTTTTGTTCGTAAGGATTAATATGACATGCCTAAAAATAATGCTCATAAATCACTTTTTAAGGTTCAACAATTTTTTTTCACAAAATACCTGATTGGTTAGTTTGGTACCTTATTAGTTCGGGACCATTTTCACTTCCTACGTACTTAACCAAGTACAATAAGGCTAGCTGTGTATTGTATCCTAATGTTAGATAGCATATAGTACTTATACTATTTCTTGTGAATCTGGCTATTATATACAAAAATATTTTTTTCAACCCGACTGGTAGTTCCAAATATTAGCGTGTTAAACAAACAAAAAAAATCTTCCAATTTATTGTATTATAATAAGTAATATTAGTATATAAATATAGAAGACTTATTACATATCCTACATATTTCTATCTTTTTTATAAGAATATGAAACTAACCGTCGCGTAGCCTCGTCGTATCTATACAATTTAATTTTAACTACTTTTACCAGACGGAGACTTTCAATGATCAAAAAATATATTGATAATCTCGAGTCGATGTTTTACTCTGAATAGGGTACGATATAAATGTTGAAAAAAAAACGAGAAAATAACATGTTTTGTTTTTATTACAGTTACTAATTTGCCGCCCGGCGTTCGACTGTACATCGATATACAAGCGTACAAAAACTCCGTATATGGCGAATCATTTACGATCTCGTTGTCGACTCAAGGTGAACCCGACGAGACTCTCAACCTGACCGCAATACTCCTGAAGGAGAAACAGACTTCGGTCCAGTTGTCTTGGTCGCCGCCGAACGGTGAACGATACAAGAACAAGGAGCTACAGTATGAAGTACGTTTCGTGAATATTATTCGCAGCACGTATCCTGTCGAGATGTCGAACGGTTAGTTTTCGTTGATTTTATTATTGGTATTTTTTCGCTTAATCTTGTCGCTTGTGAATATCTCAAATTATAGCTATTTATAAAACCCACCGTCACTGTTAACTTTAAAACAGTTAGAATTATTAATAACATATTATTCTTGGATGAAGACTCTCGTATTATTTATGTTTGATAAAATAATCGATAACAATTACTACTATTAAAATTTGCTAATTCTCTTATTAGATACAAAAATAATAACGAAAGATACGAGTATCGTGATAGACGACTTACACGCGAGTGAGCGTTACTTGTTCTGCGTCGGGCTCCTGGGCGGACCACTCAGCAATTTAGTCGACATCACCACCAAGGAGAATATAAAGTAAGAAGTTCTTATTTAGCGAAACATCGAACGGGATAAAGGAGAAACACACTACTGTGTAATGTTGTGACGCGACGCAGTACCTGCGTCATGAGTTCATGACGGTGACTGCGCACACTTATGTGTGACTGTCGTAGCTTTTTTCTGAACAGTCCCAATTATTCAAATAATGTCAAGTTAACTTTTTGCAACGAATATGGGCTTTAAATGATATATTACTTGCTTTATTGTTTAAGGGCCAATTTTTCGTTAGATAAATATTTTTGAGAAATTAATTCGACATATTTACAGATAACATATAGAACATTTAGAAGTAACAGATTAAAGTTATAAAAAATTGAATATCTTTATAAAATAAAAATAAATTTTATAATTGATTCATGTTTACAAAGCGATTTAATAGTTATCTTTATCGGAACTATATTTTTAGTCTGTGCAGTGTGCTGACATATCAAAACTCTGGGTTCCAATAATCTTGTGCCATTGTGGATCACTGATTTCGTAATGAAAGATTTTTGTGTTTCTTAATGCTCTTTAAATTAAAAAACATTATAAACATATCAACCGTACTTCAAAAGTAGTTTGTTTAGTTATGGTAGCTTATGATCACACTTTTACAAAATATCTAGAAACTCTGCTCACAGATTGCTAACATTAGTAGAATTTTCGGTTGTTGTTTGATAATATAATGGTTATTAATTAACACTATTTTCATCTCTCTTTTTGTCCAGGACCAAGAATGGATAAAAAAGATATCTATCTCCTTTAAAAATTAATTTTAATCTTTTTTATCTGTAAAGCGAGAAATCGGCCCTTAATAAACGACTTAATACTCATAATATTATGACATTATCCTATCTCATTCAAAGAATGTTGGTAATGCAATTACAAGATTTTCAATGTTTAGATTTTAATTTTAAAAATTATGTTTGGTTTGAACTTTTATGTGGTGTATTTCGTTTTTCCTTAGAACCCCAACAATGCTATTATTTCATAGGGTTTAAATGTTAGTTTATGTAGTAGTCGCCTACTGCATAGAATTAATTATATTGGCCTAAACTCGAAACAGCGATTCGAATTTGCAACGCGTCAACCTACGAATTTGATTGCTATAGTACTGAAGTTAGTACGAGTAATTAATCATTCATTGAAATTTCATAGATAGTGATAGTTGCATTTTCTTGCTATAGAAGATCTTTTCTCTAATGATATTTATTTTAACGTATTTATCGAATCGGGTTTCTTTTCGCGAAGCGTTGAGCGAGCTTGCAGTTTTTGAGTATGAGATGTCGCGTCGCGGTTTTAAGTTTCGGCCCCAATCGTTGTAGAAGCTGAATACTCTTAGATTAATTATTGTAATCATTAATATTGTAATCGCGAATTAAATAAATAAAGGTTTGGGCATTAAATGTTTTCATTTTTATTTTAATATTTTAATATCATATTATAAATGCGAAAACACTATATGTGTTACTTTATCACGACTTAATAAAATTTGGCATAGAGGTAGCCTGGGACTTGAAGTAAGACACAGTAAACACACATGGACGATGTCACAGGAAGAGCTAACTCAACGTCACTTTGTTTCTCCTTTAAAACTACTTATTCTTATCACTTAATATTTATTATAATTCATAGCTCTGTTATCTGGCCAGGTTATATGATATATTTTGCTATATGATGTAATGTACGAAATAGACGGTGACGATGATAATGAATCAATTCGGAAATGGTACTTTTGGAGCGCTTAATCAAGTTTATTTAATTTAATCAGCGTAAATCAATGCTTACGCTGATTAAACCATATGAGATATATCAAATTAATGTCATTATGTAACAATCATGTATCCTTAATATAAAAAGTCAGCAATAGCTATCTTCTGTAGATGACCAACAAACAATAAACATTTTTGCTTTTTAAATATCCGGCATTAAGTGCCCATATGATTTCAAGTTAGGAAATAGGTATCTAAAAATAGATAAAATAATGTTTAAAATAAAAATATTTGTCTCATAATTATTATTTATCCCATAATTAACATACATAAGTAAAATTATATTACAATACTTCTATTAAAAAAACCTAAACAACAATAATGTGGTCCACGTGAGCGGAACCGCGGGCATAGCTAGTATCTTAGAAGCAAGACATTGCAATGTTTATTACAAGTCCCTTTATATATTATTTGTTACATTTCTGTATTGTTTTCTAGTGCATGTTGTGATTGCCTTAAAAGGCCTAGTGCATTAAATCCTTGAAACTGTATTTTTTTGTAATTGTGTTTAATGGACTGAGCACTGGCGGTTCAAATAAATAAACAAATCTTATATTATTATATTGTGCTAGATAAAATTACTAATATTAATTTTCTTGACCATCTAGGTACTTATAGTCCGAAAAGTTCGTGCGCGGATCGTCCTGTGTGACAACAGACGTTGACAGGGACGAGGTAGTACGTCATTACGTCACTATACTACACAGTACACTAAAGTAAACAGTATGTTGTCTCCACAGTGTTCTTGAATCTTGAAATAATTACCTACAGCCGCTCTGTAGATAAACACGCACTGGGGCTGCTATCTAACCATGTTTCTTAGGTTACCTACGTATTTGATAATGTTATGTTAAACTATCATTATCTTTTCATCGAAATATATTACTGCAAATTTTGTATTATTTAATTAAAAATATTTCTACTTGGGTTTTATTTCTAGTGGCAAAAAAGATTCTGAGTTAGTAAGAAGGGAATAATAAAATAATACAATTTTTTGCTGTAATAAATCAATTTAAGTTCTAGGAAGTAGGTAATATAATATTTCGTCATTAGTTATAAATTACGTAACTGCGGTACCGCATCGTATGGGCCGTTTGTAAAAAGACGTAATAAGGTTTATTTTAGTGAACTATGACTGCGCGCAGGTCACGCAATTGCATATTTAGCTTCCTTTTATCGTATTCGTCTATAGTGCCTCGCCCCCATTAACGTCTTTAGCCTTGTAGGAGGGTCGCGCACGAACTTGTCGAACTATATAGACTTCAAAGCATATTGTTTATGATTTTCTTTAATAAAACTTATTTATCTTCGTTTATTATATCTGCGTATTGCATCGTCCAGTCTTGAACTGGTAGCAAAATGGGCGCGTGCTGTTGTGTTAGTAACACGCCCACAACCGCGGCACGACCACTCACGTTGCATATTAAAGGGCCACCAAGACCAGTCTGTAAAATATGTAAAATGTTAATTAATATTTCATGTGATATTTACAAATTAAAATATGTCATGGTAAAATAAGTCATGGTCCTTAAAAACGTCGAATATGGGTGTACGAAATTAATGAAACGAAGAAGAGTTAGGTAAAACCGGTTAAGTAGAGAGCTAGAGGCGTGAATATCGTTACATATTTTAGAACGAGCTGACAAATAATTGGTCTGTTTCTGACTTTTTTACCACTTGGTTGCGATTTCCTGTGAAATTAATAGTCATTTCATCGAACTAATCCTTTTTTCGCTACTAAAATCTGGCAACTGTGACAGGTCTATAGCGAAGTAGAGTCGGAACCATAAGATGGCGAACCGAACGCGGAGATGTGACCGGCGTTACACCGACATTATTGAATTTACACGAATAAGAGATACATTCATAGTTAAATTTCTGCGTTAGAATAGGCAACGGACAAGTCATAGCGGAACTGCTGAAGTATCGCAGCGGAGGTGTGCTAAAGGTCTTAATAATCATATTAACAATTTTGTGGAAAAACTAAACCCTTAAGACTAAAGACTTAAAGCACGTTATGATGACTCATTTATGACTATTAAAACTGTACCGGTCTTAAAGGGTAAATATATTAATAATAGGATGACTTCAAAGATATGGGCACTTGTCTAGTGAAATAATATAAATAAACTATATTAGCAGAAACTTACAACCATAGAGTGCCGAGGTTGAACGCTCACACAAAATGAGTTTGGAGGTAGGTTGTCGCCTCTCAGTGACGATGCTCGACTGTTACAAGCCCGTATTTTACCTTGCTGCCACCAAGACTGAGAGCGGATACCTGAAATTAGAAATAGTAGACATAAAATTATTGATTATTGACAAAGTAATTTATTACATGAACCAAGATTGTCAGACCCTAAGTGAGGTATATGTAATTTAAATTTATTTTCAAAACGAAGTTAACTTTATTTGTATTAGACGTATTTAAGTAACCTTTTGTAACCCATTTACGCCCTCTGTAGGTTTTTGTTTATTTTTACTCAAATGTTATTTGTTTCAAAACGGCTTTCCTATATAGACTAATGAAGACTAAATAAATTAAAATGAAAAAGAAAAACTATACATAAAAACTGTTTCAGTAATTATAACTTACTAGCAGATACCCGCGACTTCGTCTGCAGTGTTTATTATATTAACACAACAGCAAGGAAACACATCGCTGAACGCTTAGTGCTTATAAAAATCCTAATTTTTTAAAACTTAAATATTCTTTTAGACGTGGACTAAGGATGTATAAATAAAAATAAGCTAATTATTCAAAAGGAAACAAAAACACTGACTACAACAAAAGTACTTGAAAATCCATAAAGCCATTTAGGCTACAGAGCGTGCCAAATAAATAAACATACATACATATGCTCGAAAAATATAATCCTCCTTTTTCGCAGTCGGCTAAAAAGTGTGCGTGCGCCTACGATTGTCTTTGAATATGCAAAGAGGTGATTGTTTGATTGATAACTGACAGATTGATTGGACTGACTGACTTATTGAGTGGTTAATGATTTATCTAAAAGCAAGATGATGTATGTATCACATCGTACATATCGTAAAGTTTTTTGTTGACGCTAAACGTAACGCTTTTCTAAATTTAATTCGTTATAAAATTTCCATTTTTTTTTTAATATGTAAATCGATTCTTTATAAGGAATAAACTTTAAAAATAAGATGAAAATGTATCGAATAGTTTTTACGTAATGCCCGCACAACGGCAAATCTCTATAACATTCTATTTATAGAGATAGAAAATTTTGCCTGCTACGTTATAAAAAGTACACCTTCAAAAAAAAATTTTTTTTTGTCACCTCTATATAATATAGATCTCTAGATCTTCCTACTATAAATACATAGGTACATATTTAAAGCTAAAAGGGTTAATTTGCTTTGTTGTTGGTAGGCTTAATTATGTTGCATCATTTTGTCATGCGTGTGTTGTATGGTATAATTTGAATAACAAAAACCTGAACATGCATTCTGAGTATATTTACGCAATTTTGCTCGACAAAGCCTTTGCATTATGCATTGCCTGTAATGATTAATATCTACCTAAATGGTACATTGCGAAACGGTTTTCCATTTCCTATGTAATCTCAATATCAATGCATTAAGGTAGGCCATGCAATTTGAATGACATATCTTGTGGACTCGTAATCACTAAACATTTGTTAGTCAGTTAGATACACCTATGGAACATTTTTTTTTTGTTTTGTTGCGCTTAAACTCTCTATGTAGGGAACGTTATGCTTATCTAAACCGTAGTTGTTGATCATTTTGAAAAGCTCTGTGTTTAAAAGTAAAAAAGAATAATATACCTGATCCAGACCCACCCCAACCAAAGAACATGCAGTCTTCTCCACTACCAGGCTCAGCTAAGCATGCTGGTTGAACGGTGACACTTAGCTTGAGTGGAACTTGTAATATCTAAAACATAATTTAATATTAAACTAAACTAATAAGTTTCTGGAATACTTGGTTATCTATATTTACAAAAATATCAAATAAAAGTTATATTACACAGGCTTTGAAGGGGTAGAAAATTCACTGCGGACATAATATCTGTCCAAAGTTTATTTCTCGTCAAGAAAGGGGTATCTATTCGATAGTTTTTGTTGGCTAAGTACAATGACATTTTACAATTTTTGTTTATTAATTGGCAGAAGTGCATATTTATTTATTTATAAAGAGCACGGAACTGAGCTCGCTCAAACATAATCATAATTTACCTATATGCTTTTAGGTGTTTCCCTGTGAACACAAGATGACCTATACTTATTTGATATCACTTATCATTGTATCATTGTATAATACGTAAAATGACATGTTCCAGTTTGCAATAACTACCACGCCACTGAAGCTACAAACGTACACAGACACTACACTACCTACACGTATAGGTACTACAGAGTATAGTACTACTACAAACGCAAAAACGTCTCCAGCTGATTTGGCTGTAAGTAGTTGGCAGGAAAAGAGGTATTCAAACTGAACCGTCAGAAGTAGCAATCAATTCCTAGTGAATGCCATCTATACGTGTATCATCATCTATCTATACGTCACCCACACGTCGCGTCGTATGCGTAAAATATATTATGTAATTACGACACGTATGATGTGAACGTCATATCAAACTAAGGTCCTGTGTTCACTGGATTATGACTCACTTTTAGGTTAGTTGTGACAACAGATCTCTAGTGGTTGTAACCTAACATCAGATGTAGATGTATGTAAATGTATACTTTAAACTTACCAATATTGCTAAATCATTTGTTAGATCATCACGAGAGTAGTTTGGATGTAAAATAACTTTAGAAATACGGCTGGTAGTGCGAGGTCTTCTATTCGGGTATTGCATTCCAGCAATTAATGTTAACTCACCTGGAGTAGTTTTGCTGAAATCCAGACCTTGTTTAATGTTTTCGTTCTCGAATTGACATGCTGAACTAGAATGCTTTTTGAAAATATTTTAAAAATCATATGTTGGATTTTTAAATATTTACTTTAATATAAGTAATAATTATTTCGTATTAACTGTAATAAAAACATATGAGGCAGTTCACACGCAGTAGAAGTTAAACCTTCAGAGAATAGCAATATTTTCTTTAAAATGTCTTTTTAAAAATCCCAAACCAGCGGGACTAGAACTATCGAACCAGTCGTACTTACTGTACAATAATGCGTACAAGTCTGGTCGCCTCACACCGCTAGGTCAATTCGACGACGAACATCGTTATGTTGAACTTATGAAAATCAAGACTTGCGTTAATCGTGTATAGTGGTTAATGTATTTTATCTCATTTTCTCCTAGGCTAAATCCAAGAGATGTATGTGTTTGCGTCTTTTAGTGACACTTTTTTGTTTCACCGCGTTCCAAATTACAAAGGTATTAAAGAAAATTTTCAATTCAAAAAGAAGTCATACTAAGCTTCGGTTCGCTATAACCGGTAGATAATGGTTTTATCTCTAAGTACTTATACTTATCTGTAACTTACTTATGTACACAACTAGCAATAGTAACAGCGGCACGAGGATGGATAAGTGTAGCGTAGCACAGAAAAGAGTTCCTCCGTCTGGTTTGAACAACCAACGCAAGCCATGGATGCGATCCGACAGTTGCTTCACCTCTTTGTTGATCTGTAGAAGAACTGACAATTGGTCATGAATTCATGATGGAAATAGTTTCAACTAACGGAAATATATTCCTTAAAACTATTACTATTTATATTGTCCATGTTTTGGTATTAATAATTTAATTAATTTAATTTTTCAGTGTATATACCTATACATTACTTATACATTAGGTAATATAGATTACCATCTACATTAATAAGTCTATAGTTCTTTCTGTATGTACATGTAATTTTTTTAACAAATGTTTCGATTAACAACTTAGGTATTTAAAGGACACTGATCAGTTGATCACCATTATGACTTCAAACATTTTTTGTCTGTCTGTCTTTATGCCCGTATTCTCAAAAACGACTTGAACGATTCTTATAAAATTTTGTACACGGAAAGCTTATGTCATAGGCTCATTGGTGATATTACAGGTTATAAGAATTTTCAATAATAAATACTAATAGTAATCTTAAAAAAAAAAAATTATATTACATAATTCTCAACCAATTTTATGAAATTTTGTATGCATTGCTATTACAGCATGGGAATTGAAGAGAGGGTCCCAAACTGCAAAAAGTAAACTAGTCTGCTTATGACTATACCTAATAAAAAACCAATTTGTAAAACGTAAAATCAATTAATAATTGAAAATTACAGTTTTCAGCGTAGACTACAGGGTCCGCAGCCCCTAAAATCCCCCATATATACGTCCATTCCGCATATAAATCTGGTCGAATAATCATTTCATTTTTGTTGATTTGGTATTATGAATGGGCGTACCTAGAATTTTGGGCGGGGGGGGGGGGGCAGGCAAGGAAAAACGAATGGTAAGTTTTTATATAAGTATACTAAACTCGGCAATAGGGCACTACGGCGCCCGATGCTAAGTATGATACAGTCCAAAAACAACAGCAACCGTCGTTGATAGATTTGATCGTTAGTCATCGTTGCCACGCCGGCCTGTTGAAATGCCTCTTCATGCTTTGTTTGAAAGGAGCGAAAACATTTAATGGAAAACCGTTCCAAATCCGCTCAGTTACCGAGCGCTTAGCAATGCCTTGCTGGGGGGAGGAGAGGCGGCTGCCCCCTGACCGTAACTAGCTATACCCATGCATGAAACCATTCGATGGCAGTTTTCATTCGAATATGCTTAGTTTTCTCTGGAAACCAGCTATCTGTCCTTTCTTACCAAATTAAATCCTCACCTTTTCCATTTATTTGTACAGATTTTCCACAGTCACTAAATATTTCATCGTATTCAGCCGAAGAGTATTCTTCGGAGTCAGAAGAGCTGGGTTCCAAAGGATTATTAAAGAATACCTCTTTACTTCGATTGTTGTCGTTAATTTCTTCGAAGCGGTTTCTATTACTCTTTACTAAATTAAGAAGTTTGAACCCTTCAAGCACTTTAAAATCAGGATTCGATTGATAGCTTATCATTTGATTTCTCGGATCGTAAGGTATTTTTTCTTCCGATGAGGTTTTTAATTTCAATGGTTTCAGTTTATGCTTCGGTCTTTTCGTTTCTGTTAAAATAAAAGTCGAATAGTAACTATCGTCTTGGTATACTTTTAGTACAGTTTTATAACGATCATTGGTCAGACGTGTAAATTATCGTTAATACTGCACCTAATTATAAATAATTATATAATAGTTTTACAAAGCTCAAGAGATTGTTTGTTTGGAATTACCTGTCAAACAAAAATATTTTTTTGCATTTTATAACCTTTTTATTGATGAAGATTATAGACTATATATATATTAAGACTACGACCCTGAGGAGCAGAGCAGTAAAAATTAACGTCAAGCAAGCTGCAGGCATGTACGGGAAAAGTTGGTCGAATAAACTTAACACAAATGAAATCGTGGGGCATGGATATTTTAATTATAAAAGTTACCTCGCCGAGGGTCAATAGACGAGTATCCAAAAGACGGGGTATCATCTACTTCGTCATATTCAAAACCACCGTCGTACGCTGACTCAGAAGCTTGGTCGTAAGTCGACCATTCGGGTCTTCTTCCAGCATCAGAATAAATACCAATTAATCCAGGTCTTGGTAGCTCGTCGACAGAATCATGTGTAACATCGTCTTTTTGATTAATTTGAGAATTGTGAAAATTTGAATTCTTTATGTTCCAATAAGGATCTTCATCGTAATCTGTCTGGTGATCACTTACTTTACTTGGTCTTTTCACATTAATTTTGACACTCCTCTTTGATATATGACTGATATAATTATTATTATTCCTGCGGAAGCCCGGAAAATATATTTTTGAGTCTTCTTTGAGAGGTTGACGTGGTGCTTCTAAGCAACAGATTAACTGTGGATCACGTGGACCTTTGTTAACACTTCTACAAAAAGAAATAAAACAGTTTATTGTGTTTAGACCTTCGGCGAGAGGTTCTGATTGAGTTGCTGTTGATAAACTTCATAAACACAGAAGCGATATTTCAAAACAGAATTTAGACATTATATAATTTATTCAAGAGTTATAATATAATACGTTGTATCAATAAATATGACATTATTTACGTGGATCTGACCTGTTCAAGTCAATAACTGTGTACGCACATGTTGTAGATTATAATGGTACCTACTATATGCTGTATGCAATTTGAAAAAAAAAAAAATGATATAAGTTTTTATTAAAACAACGAAATCAAAAAGGTTCAAAAATTGATTTCTCATAAATTATCTTTATTTACTTGCCATTGCTGACTTGAGGCAAGTTTTATGACGGAGCGAGATTCGATTTCGATACCCCCGTGGGTCTCAAATGAAACATTTATTCATAGGTACCTACTAGCCACACACGTTTTCAATCAGAATATATGCAAAAAATATATTTACCAATGAGGCCTCTGCGATTTGGCGCCAGAGTTCACAACCGTACGATAATTATTGTACATGCACGAAAATTTCATACCATTGTAAGATTTATGGTAGCACAATTTTCAAATTGCTATACCATAATTTGATAATTATGAGAATTTATGAAATTAGTTCTTCCGGATCAGAAGTCGGTAACGTGCGACAGTTCTGGTCCATTGTGAGATAGTTCGACAGCTGCCGACCTTCAGATTGTGAACTCTGCTTGGCGCTTGAAGCAGTCACTCCGTTCGTCTTATGGTAAGACTCGCCTTGAATGGATCTTTAACTGCTGGCGATAGCCGCCGTTCATGTACTTTATATACCATCAGGTACAGTTCAATCCACAGCTCCTTGGGGTAGGGTGGTTCAAGGTCGGTGACGCGCTAGTGATATGTATTACAATCGTTCATAGGCTATGGAAGCCGCTTAACATCAGGCGGGCCGTATGCTCGTTTGCCAATTTTGTAGTTTAAAAAAACCTCAAATTCTACGACTACTGATAATATTTTATTGATCTTTTCAAATTCAACAAATTGAAATATAAATTATTAAGAAATTTATTATTAAGTATATTTTATTACGTATTATTATAATGAACTACATAATTTTATTACAGATTATTAAAAAAAAAAACAACTTTTGGTCGTAAGTACTATTGAAATTGTAACACGTTGGTATAGCTATAATATCTTGGCCATATTACTTTATTCTATGATCTTGGCCGAACACTCTACACATTGCACAATCCATATCACGAAACAAGAAGATAAGTAATGCATCTATGTTATTTAAGATTTTCATTTCTTGTCTTCCATTTTTATAAATTTAATCAAGCACTTTAAAAAGTTTTTAATTTATTACTTACTTGCCATATTTCGTTGAGTAAATTATGCCACGACATTCAATTTCTTTCACATAATGGCAAATGTCAGGAGATTCATTGAATACAATTTTTTTATTATTATAAATTGGCTTCCGATTAGCGCCAATTTCAAATGGAGTTTCATATCTAAACACAATTTTCGCACTCTCGTCAGTTTCAAACGGACTTATATCCTCTATAACCGGTTCAGGAATTTTAACATGATTGAATTTTGATACTTTACTATCTGTCCACCAAAATTTACCATTTAATTGACAATAACAAAAAGAGGCTGATAATAAATAAATAAATATTATTTTCCGCATTATTGTATAAAAAGTTATTTGCGGAAAAAATATATTTTACTTTGCTCCACTGACCTATGACTTTGTGCACCGATCAAATCAAACTGAATAATCAAATGCGACGGATGGTGTGGTCAGGACTGTACACTACGTAAATAGTTAAAAACTGTCACCAAATCAGCACACGATTTAAGAACGTACAGTGTTGTCTTTATAGTTAATAGTATTTGTTACAGCAGATGATAACATTTAAGTCTTATTTATCGTTTTTTTTTGTAGGTAAAATAACATTTTATTGGAATTATACAACATATGGGTGAGTGGCGAGCATACAAAAAAAAAATCGTATATTTTACACCCACTGAAATGAGCAATATAGCTTAGTTGTAGAGCTTATGATTTTTGATAAGAAGCTGAGCTATTGATAAAGAGTGCAATATTATGGTACAATTTTATTATATGAATCTATGTCTATAATTTCTGGTAATGCATGTAAAAGAAACTTGTAAGTTTCATTTATTAAGTATATTATATACTGAAAGTTTTGCTAAAACTTTGGATAGATTTAGTTCTGATTTCAGTGCTTATGGAAATTACTTAATATATGAATAATTTTACCAAATAAACTGCATTTAATGTAAGCAGTTATTACCGTATGATTTGCGTAGATAACATTTTTACAGTTTTATGTAAAACATTCCGTTACTATAAGTGGGTATTCACTTTATAATATTTTTATATATATTATGAATATTATTATTATAATGAACAGTGTTCTTGCTCGTGCCTAGTGGTCGTAAGCGCGACTCCTATGATCGCGGTCCTGGGTTCGATTCCCAGGTCGAGCAAGGTGTTATTGGGGTTTTCTATGAAAATTCTGTGTAGCAGCTCGGAGTTTGGCTGTGTGCCCGATTAATGGCAATAGGCTCGTCCCGTATTACATGGGACCTAAATACATACTCGGCGAACTGATGGTGTACATTAGTACACCTCTGTCTAACCTTTCAGGGATACAGGCGTGACGGTATGTTTATGTTAGCAAACTTAAAAATGTTTGTGACTCCACACTAATTAATAAATTGCTAAAATAACTTCGTATTTTATTCTAAAAGGAATAATTGAGAACGCAGTATCAAAGTTCGTGTGATTCATTTTACTCTAGAATTAATTTATGTCAAGGTTTAGTTCGTTACGTCATCACTGTTAGTTTTAATTAATTATTTATTGCGCACTAGATTTTCATTCGATATGAACATACTATATGAAAAATTAATGTTAAAAGTGGTTTTACATCTTTATAGGTACCTATTATTATAATGCATTGATTATATAATTATTAAAAACTATGGTGGGTTAGGCTTAGCGTGTTAGGAAAACGCTTCGATAGGCGCAGTTTGGAATACTACAATTAGCCTAAGCTTTCGTGAAGTTCAAGAAGGAGTTGCAATCATGTCAAAGTGGTAGCGCATGTTCTATTTTTCGTTTGGCTAACTATATTAAAGTTGAAAAATGACCGAAATACATAGTAAAAAAAGTAATAATTGAGAACGCAGTATCAAAGTTCGTGTGATTCATTTAGGAAATGACTAAGATTGACAAGTTAGAATAATGGAATCAATAAATAAGAATAAGCTCGAAAAGAGAAAACAAAAATGAATAATGAAATAGGGAATTATATGGGTTTTCAATAAAAACCGGGTCTAGTTAAAAAAAAACTGAAAGCTGAAAGCTGGAAGTGTCTGTTTGTAATGTAAAAAACATGAAAATATATGTATATTTAGTCTACTTCTTTAATTTAAGAGCTCAGCTAGTGTCGGTAGAGCAATTGCCACAGTTCCCTATCCTCTTCCTTTCTTTGGACCCCTTGATATGACACAGCTCCCACTTTTATCCGTTATTTGTCGGAAAAGGCTTCTTGTAGATTTGTTTAGCCATTGCGATTATTTCCATATGTCAGGTGAATATCTAGAGTTATCTGGTTACAAAAGTATTTAAAGCTGTTACCATGTTCAAACTGGATTGAAATATTTACTAATGGAAATTTTGATGCTGTTAGTTAGGGTTTTAGCTTTACTAATATTTGTAGTACGAAGCGTGCGTGTGTCTGATTGACGGCATTCTATAGTCCACGCAAGCGGAGCCGCGGGCACAGATAGTTTAAAATAAAATATAAATACATTGACTGTTTTCAAAAAGCTTAATCTTTTTAATTACTTATGAAATACTACATCATTCAAATGACAACCTCGACTTCGTATGATAGAGTTGCCTTTATCAGATTTATAATTATCTTTGATCATGTAATCATTATAACATCATAAAAACAACCCGTGTCCTATCGTTGAAGAAACACTGCTCCAAAAACTAATTACATACAGTACCCAAAATTGAGTTCGATTAAAACTACGAACTTGGCAAGGAGCTGATAGCTGAGTTTGCAGCAAGCTAAGGAGAACTTGTTTGCCAGCATTCATTAAACTTTTGTAAGCATAAATGTGTTCAAAGTAGAAACGATAAGTATTAAACAAAAAACTTATATAGAAACTGAATTGTGTTAGAAATAAAATAACATAAATAATTCTTAATAATCTAATTATTATGAAACCAGATTGTTTTACCCTTTTCTGTTCTTTAGAAAAACAAAAAAATATGTTTGTTATACATGATAATTTTATTTACATATTTGCCAGTGGACTAATAAATTTTGAATAAGTAGAAGCCCTGAGCTCATCAATCAGATCAAAACTTATATTAACTGTGCTATGAATGCTATATGCCTAAACAACTATAGTGAATGTAGTTGTAAGAATATTTATAGATATTATGTAACTACAATATATTTATTATGAGGAATATTTTTAGTAGGACATTGTTCTGTTGGCCTCATTTTCAGATCCAACGCACAGGCAATATATTTTTAAACCCCATTTTCCTCGTAGGTTTATTACAACAAATTACAGTCATGGACATATTTACAGGGACGCAATTCTTACTTCATAATAGCTATTTAAACCAGTTTAATGTAATTTGAAAAAAAAATAGAATATTTTAAATAGAATTTTACCACGACTTTCATTTGTTTTTTTTTTATTGGCTAAATGTCGATTTCTTTGATATGTATGAAATTCTACAGGTTTTTACTGTATTTTACAAATTTAAAATTAATTATATTTTTTTTATTAATGTTATTATTTAGTGAAGGGAACTTCATTTGATATTAGTTCGAGTTATATTGCCAAATCTCAGTGTTGCTAAAGTGTCTACAGCTGTAACTTTGATTGAAAATGGTTGCACTTACAATGAATTGGTTCAAATATTACGATTGTCCAGTTAGGTGATTTTTCACAATATTAAACGATACCGGCAGACTGGAGAGTATACAAAACGTAAAGGACAAGGTCGCAAAAGAGCAATAACAGAGAGGGCCTACAGATTAGTGTCCTCAGAAACAGCACTTCTACTTCTTCCGAGGTACGAATCAAGGTGACCAATACGATTCGAAGAAGCCTTAAGGCCGCTGGTATAGTGACTAACTGGCCCACCATAGGTCCATTGCTCACCGCAGGTCATCGAGTAGCTCGGTCGAACTTTGCATGTTCGCACCAAAATTAGGATGATAACGCTTGGTGAACAGTAATCTTTACTGCTGAATCCAGATTCTGTCCTAAGTCACATAATGGAAGGTGTCAAAGTATAGAGATGACACGGAGAAAGACATGCTGAGTGTAACATTGTTGGAAGAGAACCTTATGACGGAGGGTCAGTAATGGTATGGAGTAGTACTTGCTTAGGAGCACGTACGTAGCTACACGGAGTAAAAAACGAGTCCTTGACTGCGGCAAGATACGTAACACACATTTTGGAGTAGATTTGTGATACCTTTTATCGTTCATGGAGTATAATTTTCTTTGAATACACGATAATGCTCACGTCCTCACGCTGCGGCGGTAGTATCGGAGTACCTTACTGAAGTCGGAATCCAAGTTTTGGTGCGGCCAGCACGCTCACCAGACTTAAATTCGATGGAACATGTTTGGGATAAACTGGAAAAACAAATTCAACAAAGAACTCCAGTACCAGCTAACTTAAGGGATCTTAAAACTGCATTGGTTGAAGAATGGAACCTTATGTCACAAAGTTTCATTAACAATTTAATAAAAAGTATGCCCAGACGGATGCATGTAGTTTTGGTAACGAGAGGAGGCAATACTAAATACCGATTGTGTCACCCATTATGAAAAAAAAAAAACAGTCTTTACAACAATATTCAATTTTCATTATGTTAGATCAAAATTCCTTACAATTAAAATACTGCGCTTACTGCCTCTAATAATTTTTTTGTTTAGTCTAATATTTTGTGTGTCCAAAAATGTTAATTTAATTATTTGATTTTATTCAACGAATAAGCATATATTGTTCAAATAAACCTTTTTTCACTTTAGTTTGCCCCTTTTTTATTGCGTTCTTCTGAATATGTCCAGGAGTGTAGTATGTTATGTAGAGTACCTACTTTAATTAACCTACATAAGTTATTTTATTTATATAGTTTTTTTTTTAAATCTTTTTATATCTAACATATTCCACATAATTATTTGTTCACGTCCGCGTCATCGTGAAAAATAAACTTTAAGCTGTATTTGAGGAATTTTAATTCCGATTCATTTCATTCTGATTGGTATTCACTATTCAGCTGCAGCACTAATAATACTATTCGTAAAAGATCAAATATTTTTATTTTATGCGGAAACACTACAGTTTTCCGCTTCCAAACTAATTTATAAATAAAACAAGTAACAGCCATCTATCGACCAGCAGTACTAACTAATTGTAACCAATCACTTACACAGACTATGCACATAAACATGAATAATTAGATCTATATTATGCTGCTAGATGGCCGTTTAAAGTAAATTATTTATTTTTTCATTGCAAAATTATTAATATTTTAACCGATTTAAATAAAAAGGAACAGGTTCTGAATTCGAATGTATTGGTACTAAAATTATAGTTTTATATGGAAAAAGTAAAACGAAAAAAAAATATGAAATTGTACATTTCATCAATCGAAGTATGTACAATTATTATCCAATAATACACATATACACACAATACACTTTCACCATTTTATAGGTAGTTCATTGATTAAATTGCTGAAAAAATTGTGGGAGCGAGGATCAATAAAATCTTTCAAGGTGATTTGGACAGCCTCATCGGAAATTAATATTTTTCCTTGCAAAATATTGTCCAAATTCTGAAAAAAGTTGTAATCTGTTGAAGCAGGTTTCTCTAATTTAGCGACCGTCTGTCGTGAAGTATGAGGTCTACCGTTGTCTTCAAGAAGGAAAGAAGAAAGAAGTAGTGGGCTAAATAAATTGACCGGTCTCGGATGTTTAAGGGCTAGCTTTTCCAACATGGTTTGCAATTGTTGAAAATACAGATCTGCCATTATTGTCTGGCCAGATTTTAGGAAGCAGTGATGATCGTTTCTGATTGTCGTAAAGGATCCATTATTCGTCACAAGTAACAATACGATTCAAAATTTCCTCGTTATTGTTATAATTGAGTAGTGTAACACATGAATAGCAATTGTTATGATATTTAGGAGATTTATAGAGCCAAAAGGGGATATGGAATGAAAGAAAAATAAAATCTAATATAATATATATTTTATATATATATATATTTCCTGGACATTTACAAATTTACGTGATATTATTTTCCTAAATTTCGTTCAATAAGATTTTAAACAATAAAAATGTTAACTTAATAAATAATTTTATAAAACCTTACAGTCCAATATTAAAGATCTCATATAAAACATTAAAACCTCACGAGACAGTGTTTGATTTAAAGGATATAAACCAAGATCCAACTCCTTAGCTGCGACGTCAGGCATCAACCAGTGCAATCAACCCAATGCAGGTTGAGGTCAGGAACCGCCGCCCTGGCCGCGTCTAACCGGGTGGTCGGCTTAGTGATGCGTCGGCCTAGATAATAATAAGTCTCACAAGTGAGATTGATTCCATGAAAATAGATTTTAGTAATGCAATTAATAAATAGCTCGGATTAAGATAACTCCTAACAGCGCATGCCCTAAAACTATCAGACGTAACAGAAATTGGCATGCTGACAGTCTTCAAAAGTAAACATACATTGTTTGTTAAATATGATAAAATTATATGAAACATTCTATATTAAACTAAAGGGATCGGTATTATAAATGATATCTGAACGGACGAATACACTAACCTAATCGATGCCCTGGAATTTAAATAATAAATAATACATAGTATATATACACGAAAATAATATAAAGTAAATAAAAGTATTAAGATATTAAAATGAATATAAACTGACCACTGGACCTAATACAACACAATGCATGTTTGTTGGTGTGTTTCTTGAGCTTTTTTACTTTTTTAATGGTTTACGATATATCCGCTTCCACGATTACCTTTGATTCTTCATTATCAACAGGTAGGGTCTCCGGCCTTCCACGGAGTTTATTTCGTAGGTCAAAATTTTCAGAACGAAAACGTTGCAACTAATCACGTACCGTGCTTTCTTTTACAGTAGTTTACCCATACACATCATAAATCCTTCGAGTTGTTTCTGTAGCGCTGATGCACCGGTGGAACTCATATTCGTAAATAATGCGATATTTTAAGATTTCCATTTTGTAAAAAGAAGGATGTCAAAGAAAAATCAAATGCATGACTTTATTGGATCGAGATTTTTTATGTGTGCCCCACTTAATTTAAAGTACGGTGGAAGAAAGGCAATGGCAATTTTTTTCTGAAGCATCCATTATTATTATTTGTATTTCATATAATATAATGTCATGCAGATATTTTCGAACAAGAGTATCGACAGGAGCATTGTAATTAAAATTAATAATAAATTTCCGAGTGACATTACGCATGGTTATTGTAAATTCAATTGGACCAGCAAATATTTAGTTTTCATTTTCCATAATAGCAAGAGTTACGAATGATAAATTACGTAGGGAGCAGAATATTGTTTCATCGTTCATAAATTACATAAATATTGATGGACGGATATTATAATATCCATGTTGGATTTTCTTTGGAAAGTAAAATTGATTACGGGTTACGCAGCATTGCGGCGCTGCGCGACGTTGCATGAATCTTTTCCTATCTAAGACAAGTTTCAAGAATTAAGTATCTTTACATTGTCCGCCTAATACCTCTTGGAAAATTTTATGTAGTTCAATCAAGTTATATAAGTTGTATTTGTAAATGATATGATTAAATAATATTATAAATACGTATAAATAGTAACCCCATATTTTAGACTTAGTAATACTAATAAAAGTTCTTTTATTTTATATAATAGAACCTAATAGGTTCTACAATAAACTTATCCAAGTTTTATTGTCGAAAGGGTTTTCATGACATTGAGGGTGGGTTATTACGTGAATGACGGTGATGTCTGGAAGTGTTTCCCTCTCTGTACATCCACGCAAAAAGATAATAACTGTAAAAAATATAAATATTGTAAAAAACAATAAAACAAGATTGATAATTCAGATCGAGTTAGTTGCTGGTTCTTCTAAATGACTGGATTGTTTTCCAAACAGGTGATAGTGTGTTTACATTCATAAGTGCGTTCTTAGGGCTTTTATTGTAGTTATAAACTATATTATTTTATTTTGATTTTGTTAGCTCTCAATTATCACTTGTTACACAGATATTTCTGCATTTATGAAGCTTCAGAAGAACAGGTTCGTCCATATTAGTCTTTATAAGCAAAAATTAGAAGACCTTAATTGGAAAGTCATTACCATGTGACCAACCAAAATGACTCGCTTTTGCGTGTCGCGTTTCGAGATCAGCATGTGCATATCCAGTTAAATTAGTGCAGGCTGGCATGACAGCGGCGACCGTCGACAAATTACGATCTCTCGGTGGTTACCATTGTAATAAAATGGTAACATGCTTGCCATCAGGGACAGTAGCGTCAATTTCCCGAGCTAGAATAAAAAAAAGGAAAATTTAAATACATTCTTATTATTTCAATTATTACATAATTTTATTATAACATTATTCTTTTGTAATGTATAGTGCATTAGTATTGAGTTATGATTAAGGTCGCTATTCGTCCCTCTTTCCCGAGGTCCCGAGAAAACACTATTACGTCACGATTTTCCGCGAGGTCACGGCATTTCAAAATCTTTTGGCAAACTAGTCGACCGTACTGTAGTAGAAGGAAAATGGTTAGAAGATTTTGATGGAATAGTTGCTTTTAACAATAACATTTGAGGCTCAAAGTTGGCTCGGAAGAGTGATAGGTCCAAAATTGTGTAGATGAGCTGTAAAAAGGATGTGGTTTCACTTTATAAATAAATTTTTAAAATCCTGAATATCTTTCCTTTCATTATGCTCAAAATTATGCGGATATTTGTTTGGGATACCTGGTCACAAAGCCACTGTGAACAAACTGTTAATATCTAACTAGTGGATTGATGAAAGACATTGTCTGCACCCGAAGAATGTGAAGTAAATATAATACTAAAGAATGGCCAAATATGAAGTCAATATGAATTTGCATTGAGTTTTATAAACATGTAAAATCGCAGAAAAAATTACTTAAAAAAGGAATGTCTGCAGCAAAATAGGATCAAGTTACGTCTAACACTACATACATTTTGACATTAATTAAATATTCATACTTTTTTACTCTTTGCGTCCCAACAAGAACCTATCCATATATTGCATTTCTTGTTATTATAATAAGTATTTGTAATAGTTAGTGTATGTATGTGTTTTCATTATTATAGGTACACTTACAAGCAAAGAACTATGTATGCAACTATAGGGCATTTCAGAAAATCTTATTTTATTGTTCTTCAAAAATAAGCAATATGTATTTTTAACTATTTATTTCGCTTGCATACGAAAATAATATTAAACACACCAAGAAGTTGTTCTAAAAAGTTTGCCGATTGTTGATTTATTCTCAAAAATAGTGCGTTTAAAAATGTTATAGAACAACTATAAATAATTATTACAATTTATCGTGTACAAAAATAATACACTTATAATACAAAAAGTTATATATCTGATAAAAGATAATCTTAAAAACATTAAAAGTAGTTAATGAGATACATTCCGTATCTGACTAAATATACTGACTACTGTAACATTTTAGATAGAAGTTAGTTTTATCAAGGCATTTAAATAAAACTAATTTATATGTCTTATCTTACTAATTTAATAAATCTGAAAAATTGTATGATAGTCTAAGACCAGGATTAACACATAAGATACTAAATACTATTGTTTAATAACAACTAATAATTCTAGCGTGGTATAAATATGCCACAGAGCGCGGACTTGCCTTCGTACGGGATTCCATATAAGACCCGTTGGGGAATAGTCCTTGTAAAATACGGTTAGTTCTGAGGGGATCCGCAGTTAAGGAGGAAACTACCAAACTTCGACCGCTAATTAAACTCTTAAGTGATATTTATACGAATGAACCCGTCATTAGAAATAGCTTTTGGTCTAGTCTATTCCAACGGTATCGAAGTGTTGTTTTAATTGTCATTAAGGACAAGTTTATTGTTTTCATTATGAAACTTATGTTTACAATAGATGTGGTATAAAATAAATAAAAAACATTATACTAATTTATCAGTAGTAGGCAGGGTAAAAGTATTCTTACTAATGCATGGGCATTAATCCTGTTTTTAATAATTTCACAATAGGGAACGGTTGTTCTGTGTTTTCTCAGTACGCGATGGTGCTATGAGAATATTTCTTATATGCTTAGGTTCCGGTGGTTTTATTCCTTAGGAGCCCATAGCGATAAAAGTTAGATTCAAATTAGCTAATATTTTCGAATTAAGAAAAAATTGATGGGTAGCGTCATATTGATAATATAATCCACTGGTAATAAAAAACCACTTTTAATATTTAAAAGGATTTCGAAAACAATTTTGTATTTGCAAAAGTTAAATTTGTATAATATAAAATTACTTTTATGTAATCTCCTCGACTTTAATGTAATGAGAATAGTCATTGCGAACACCGGAGTGGTGTGATAAAAACAATGTAGAACTATTAGAGAAACTGGCAAATGAACATCGCCAGTCGAGTAGTGTCTTGGCCGGGGCGGTAATGAATAACTAACGAACTGAAACAAGCACTTTACACGGACTCTTTGCTGTGTGCGAACTGGCATTAATGAATGAAAATAAAAAACGAAATCGTTTGCAGAAAATAAGTATTTTAATTCTTGTAAAGTTATATATATAATCTTTACAAGTTTTAAAAATAGCAACGATCATCAAAAAAGAGGCAGACAACGGCTAACCCTATTAACATCATCGGTAGATTTGTTTACATTACCGGAAAAAGAAATTTGAGTCACTTAGCAAGCCGACGGTAGATAAATAGTTTTCAAGTTTAATTTCACATACGTTCAAACTAAGCACAGTTGTACTGTAGAAACTATATGTATATTAATCACTTAAGCGAAGAACGAAAATTATTTTTAACACACAAATGTTTGGGCATATCTAGAAATCCACAATTTCTTGGTTTAATTTAACACTTGGACCATTGTCCATGGACGCAAAATGTCAATAAAGTAATGTATTTATATAAAACGATTGACGTTTCAGCATATTTTGTGGTTTAGCTGAGGAAAAGTATTGTGGTGCGTGCATGCGTATAACAACAACGTTACAATGGAATCTACAACGTCAATACAGTTTTCTGCTTTACATTTTTATTTTAAGAGTATAAATACTAACTAATAATAATTATTATAAAAATAATTTGAAGTTTAGTTTGAAAATTGCGTCGATCGGAAAAATTATTTTCCTTGTTTCATATCATTAAAAATTTATAAATATCCTATGTTTAGTTGCTTATTCCAAATGTTATGGTTCACGTTATTATCAATATCTGGGCGACCGAGCTGTGCTCGGTGTCTTATAAACAAAAAAAGAACAACACCTAGGTATCTAGATAAACTTGGAATATAAAACATTATCTAAATGCAAAGTTTTATCGAAATCGTCGGAGCCGTTTCCGAGAAACCAATTATATATTAATAGCTGGTATCCGCGACTTCGTCTGCGTATTATGGTATATCAGACTGATCTCGAAAAACGACAAAACCAAAAAAATCACCGTTTTTGCGTGATTGAGTAACAAACGTAGAAATTTTCCATTTATTATATTTGTAGGATAACACTGTTTAAACTATGACTTTTACCGAGATATAAAGTACCCTATGTGTTATTCCATTTTATAGACTATCTGTGTGCCAAATTTAATTGAGATCTGTTCAGCCGTTTTAGCATGATTGGGTAACAAACATCCAAACATACACACTTTCATATTTATTATATTAGTAGGATATATACAAGAATTGCTCACTTAATATAATAAGATATTATATGTAATGCTATCCGGTTTTATATTAATCCACTATTTAATGGTTTTACAAACTTGAACCCTTTCGTTTATGATTTAACAATGTCGTTTGTTTTTAAATATATAATAACAAGTTCTGCCCGCGGCCCCACTCGCGTAGACTACAGAATGCCGTTGGTCGAGCACACACTATGGTACTACCCTTACTCCACAATCCACGGTGGTTGCCCGCCGGTTATTTTGGAGACAAATATGCTTATTGTGGGTGATTCTTAGAAGGTAGACACATACTGTCGTGGACTTTTTTGTATGTCTTTTTAATATTTATAGTTATGTAGTACATTACTTCGTCAAGTTGCGGAAGCCTAGCCTGTGTAAACTTGATACTCTCTTACGGTTTACTCGCCGTAAGCCAAGTCTATGCTTTTGTAAAGCAATGAAATGTATTAGCGTCAGGTGAGTGAATAAAAAATATGGCCGATGGAGTCGTTTTATTGTAATGAAAAATCAGAACGGTTTTACTAAAAATACATAACAGTGGTAGCAGAGCGTGGCTAACTCAGTAGTTGTGGATTAAGCTCCGTGATTATTAAAAAAGTAAATAATGAAGAAAAAAAATATAAATGAATGTGTATGATATGAGAATGCAGATTAAACCATTCTGTGGTGCAGGTTTCTCAGCATGGATATTTCGAATTGACTGCGTGCTAAAGGAACAAGAATGTTATGAAGCAATAACAAATAAAGATTATTCTAAGAATGAAAATAATTTTAAAAGAGAAGCAAAGGCGAAAAACATAATTATAAGTGCTGTGGTGGACACACACATTGAGTATCTTAAAAATAAAGATTCGGCGTATGATATGATCAAGTCACTCGAAAACAGTTTTAAGAAAAAAGGATTGAGAAGCCAGATTTTTTTACGAACAAAACTCGGCCAGATGAAGTGTGATGAAACCATCTTGTTACTAAAATATTATTAGAATATGGAAGAGAAATTTTCAGAGCTCAAAGTCACTAGAGCTATAATTACTGATGAGGAAAAGATTAATTATTTATTATTGTCTATGCCTAAGACATATTAAAATATAATTATAACTGTAGAAACAATTGAAAATGTCAAATATGATTTTGTAAAGGAAAGATTGCTTGGTGAAAAAGAAAAAAGAAGAAAGAGTTCAACTTCAAGACATTTTGAGACAAATGTAATTGTTTCAAATGTAGGAAGTCAGGACATAAGAAATTCGAGTGTAGAAAGAAAGGCCAACAAGGCTATGTATCACAACAATAAGGATATAGATAAAGAGGATATAGAACATTTCACGGATATGGACAAACGCATCGTGGATCACGGTTAGTACAATTTCATGGTAGAGTAGGATATAACAACCGAAGAGGTCAATCATTTGTTGCAAGTGAATCTAACGAACCAAATGTAACATTTCTGTGTAAAAGTGAATGTCATCAAAGATATAATGTAATCAGAGGACTCTGATAAACATAAAAACCTTATATGGTATGTAGATTCAGGGTCATCGGACCATTAAATTAATAGTAGAGATATGTTTACTGAATACATTAGAATAGAAAAAAATCATCATTGAAGAGGCCAAAAATGGTATTATCCTAAAAAAGCTATAAAAGTGGTTGAAATTTAGGAGTGAAAAGTTTGTTGGAAACAGGTTTACAGTTATGGTACAAGATAAAAACATGGTAACATTTGTTCAAGAACTAAGAAAAAAATTATTATCAGTTTCTAAAAGTGAAATGCCGGTCTTAAAATTTATGTATGAGTATAAGTAAAATCTATATGTATAATTAGGTATGACATTGAATTAATATAGAAGATCATTATATTAAATGTACAAATGAGTGTCATTAAACCTGAATGTAATTATCTATCTCATAATAATAAAAATGACATTGTGCAATTATGGCACAGAAGGTATGCACCCTTGGGGATGAAAAATATTAATATATTAGTTCAAAATAATATGGTAAAAGGATTAGATGATTTAAAAAATAATAAAATACAAAGTGAATTATGTGAAACTTGTTTATTAGGAAAAACGATGAGACAACCTGATGCATAATAAATACTATATAACTGAGAACTGTAGCTTTATTCAACATTAAAATTGCACGTATTAAAATCTAAACATGACAGATACAATCTAGTGACAACGTTAGGCAGTTATACATAAATAAGTCTATGGTTAAACCAAGAAGTTCACATCACAACCTTTTGACGAGACTAGACGTAGAGCAACAAAACTTCTTGAATTAATTCATACAGATATTTGTGGTACAATAGAACTTGAGAGTAAAGATGGAAGTAGATACTTTGTAACATTTATTGACGATTACACCCATTTTGTAATAATTAACCTAATACAACAAAAATCACAAGTGTTTGAAAAATTTTAAAATTATTATAACCATTGTTTAGGCATTTTAATACATTTTACATGCATTTTAATTGAGTTTAAAATGTGATAATGGTGGGGAATACATATCATATGAATTCCAAACTTTCTGTAAACAAAATGGTTTAACGATAAAGTATACAGTACCATACAATCCAGAAATGAATGGAGTGGCAGAACGCATGAATAGGACATTGATGGACAAGACTAGATCTATTTTAATAGAATCTAAATTAACAAAAGTATTCTGGGGAGATGCAGTACTTTATTCAGCTTATGTAACTAATAGAAGCCCAATTGTTGGACAAAATGTATCACCAAGTGAGTTATGGGAAGGAAGAAAACCAGATATATCATAGATGAGAGTATTTGGAAGTATTGCTTATAATCATGTACCAAAAGAATTAAGGAAGAAACTTGATTATCCAGGAAAGAAAATGATAATGGAAGGATACTGTGAATCAGGATATAAATTATATGATCTGGAGACTGGTAGAGCAATAAGAGGTAGGAATGTAGTATTTGATGAAAAACCAAAAGAACAAGAAATATGCTTATCTACACAGAGCAGTGACTCACATAAAGATCAAGAACAAGATGTAATGGAAGAACAAATGTCTGAAAATATAAGAAAAGAAGAAGACTATAAAAATAAATTACAAGAAGAAAAAGAAAACATATATATAGAAAAAGTTATACAAGGATCAATATCTGAGAAGGAAAGAGAGTCAGAAACAGGGAGAGAAAAAGAAAAATTCAGAAACTTAAATGGAATGGTGAATATGTAGTAAATTTACACGATGAAAATGAAGAAGCATTGTATGCTTTGTTGACAAAATAAGCAGATGTTTTATGTAGTTTTAAAGAAATAAAAGATACAAATGATAAATTAAAATGGAATAAAGCTGTAGAAAAAGAATTAAGTGCACTACAAGAAAGTAAGACATGAAAAATTGTACCCAGGCTTCAAAAAGAAAAATTATCAGACAGTAAATGGGGTTTTCTAATAAAGAATGTAGGAAATGAAGATATATATAAAGCAAGGTTAGTGGTAAGAGGATTTAAACAAAAAAAGATTTAGGAGACGTGTACTCACCAGTTTTGAAATAAAGACTGTGAGAGTATTGTTGTCAGTAGCAGCATATAAAAATTACTATATTCGCCAAATGTATGTAAAAGGAGCATTTATTTGTGGAAGAATAGATGAAGATGTTTATATAAAACCACCCATAGGATTTAAGGTTTCAGAAGGATTTGTTTTAAAGTTATGAAAATACGGAATATACGGATTGAAAAAATCCACCAAAATATTGGTATAAAAAGTTTAATGAGACTATTACAAGTTTTGGTTTGAAACATCAGAAAATGATTATTGCTTATTTATAAGAGGAGAGACATGTATTTTATTATACGTAGACGATTTGCTCTTGCTAGGAAATAAAATATCAGATTACAGACTATAAAAACTTTTCTAATGACACAGTTTAGAATGAAAGACTTAGGTAGTAACATTTTGACATATTTGGGAATTTCTATTGAAAAACAAAGTGATGATATTTTAATAAATAAATATGGTATGGAAAATTGTAAAGGATGTGAAACTTCTATGGAAACTAAGTTTAATATTGATAATTTATATGTGGATTTGAATTATGAAAAATAATGTAGATCTTTAGTATGTTCTCTGATGTATGCAGCGGTTGGTCCTAGACCAGATATTACTTTTTCAGTTTGTTATTTAGCTAGATTTCAGTCTAAACTTAGTGCTAGTTTGTTTAAAGCTTTGAAACGTATATTGAGATATAGACTTTAAATTATAAACTATGTTTTAAAAAGTAACAATTATTGTAATATGGATACATTAGTTGGTTATGCAGGTGCTAGTTTTGCAGATGATCCAAATGACAAACAATCAACGTCAGGTTTTCTATTTTATGTTTTTGATAATGTTATTACTTGGAGATCCAATAAAAATCCTTGGAAGTCCAGTGGCTTTGAGTAGGTACTACAGAGGCTGAACTAATATCATTATGTGAAGCATCAAAGGAAGCATGCTGGCTTATAAGGTTATTAAAAGGTTTAAATATTGTTGTTAGTATAGTATCTACCTATTTATGAAGACAATCAAAGTTGCATTAAACAGTAAATAATCCAGATCAGAAAAGATTAAAACACATGGATATTAAATATAATTTTATTAAATAAAAGATTGAAGAAAATGTAATAGAGATAAAGTATGTTGAAACTAAATCACAACTTGCTGATATATTGACTAAGCCTTTAACTAAAAATTTGGTTTGTTTTGTGATACATAGGTAATTGTGAAACATTGAAAATTAGTGGTAATAATAATTTTAGAGTTTTGTAATACGTAGTTACCTATAGGTTAATTTAGTAATATTATAATATGTTTTTTTATTATTGTAGGTAGTAGCATGATAGTTAAGAATTGATTTTTGATTAATAATTTAGAAGGGCATAAGTTATTGATTGATGGCCATTGAGGGATAGTATCGGAAGACAATGACCATCATATTTTAGTGTATGATTTTATGAAAATTCGTTTTAAGTCGATGCTTTTGTAAAACAATGAAATGTATTAGTGTCAGGTGAGTGAATAAAAAATATGGCCGATGGAGTCATTTTATTGTAATGAAGAATCAGATTGGTTTTACTAAAAATACATAACAATCTGAACAGACGAATACATTAATCTAACCGATGCCCTGGAAATTTAACAATAAACAATACATAATATATACGAAAATAATACAGGAAATACAAGATAAACAAGAGTATTATGATAAATAGAAGCCGATTACATAGACCTAATATATCAATTATTGATATATTCCTTGTTGTGTACAATATGGTGAATAAGAAATTGAACGTTAATATTATGTACAAACCTACATCAAGCATTAGTGTGTTTATTAAAGTCAGCTTTTCCTTAAGCATATTTATAACTCTATTGGTTCCAATAGCTACTTATAAAATATTCTATAATTTAATTTGAAATTAACTGCTTATTTCTACGAAAGTATTAAGAGGAAAATATAGGAATTAATTTATGTATAAATATTGTGTCGTGTCATAAATTATTTGATATGAATAATGCCAATAAAACCCATAGGTATATTAATCAATATTATGAGATTTTTTATCAGTAAGCCATTCAATACTGCTTAACGATGTAAAATTCAAGTCAAGTCTGTGTTTCATTTTATAAGATTTTTTAGATGACCACTAAAGAAGGATTTTTTGAAATTCAACCCCTAAGGTGGTTGAAAGGATATCTATGAAAGTTTGTATAAAAATCCGTCATTTTTTGAAGATAGATCTATGAAAATTGGTATTTAGCAATACAGTTAAAATAGGACATTACAAAATATAATGGGACATATACCTAACTCAAATATGAAGTCAGTGAAACCGTGGAAAAACGCTAGATCACCTACATTTCATTAAAGTTGTTTATTTTTAACCAATTACTTCTTGAGTCAAGGCGCTGCACTAACAGGCGATTTCCCTAAACCGGCACTACCATGAATTAAAAGGTTTTCTTAGACATCCTTACTACAGGTACGTTATGTGCCATGTTGTGCCTATATAAGGACTGTTGTTCGCAAGTGATGTTCCTGGTTGTGCGTGATATTGTTCGGAAGAGATTGCAAATATATAATGGGCATTCTGCTTAATAGAACGCTAGCGAGGAGCATGTTATAAATATTTTTTGTACAAAATGTCCCTAGCACGCATCTATTATTATAGCACACCTTCACTTATTTTGTTAACTTTTCTAATATTATTCCGTGTATCCAATATCGAAATTACCAAACCATTTTTACTGGCAGTTTTTGATCTAGGATATGATCATAGGACTTCAATACAATATACATACTTTTATGAATAAACCAAAAACTGTCTTGAAATGACTGTCGTCAGGACCTCGGTTTCTGATATAACTACGTAAGAAAGATATTATGTGTTAGTCTAAACTAATTTATACAAAGTAACTTTATCGAATAAACCTTATTACTTACTATAATTTAACTTAATCGAACTGAACTTTATTGAACTAAACTTGTTTATCATATAAATGTTATAATAAAGTGGGAAGTAGGTAGTATCATATATACTTATGTATACTTATGGATGGTATATTAATATATATAGTGATTGCTAATATTGTGAACAGTGATACAATAAAAGGTTCATAATATAATTCACCAAAGGGAAGAAGTAGCAGAAAAGTTTTTCGTGCATCCAAGACCGCGTCCATAACGATAAAAAGACGGTTGGGAATACGAAGTAGCAGATTAAGAGGTCATTTGTATTTTGAACCTGAAATTGAGAATTTCTTTTTTCGATACATTTCTAACTACATATGTTTATATAAACTAAACGAGTTGCTCACCTATTTACATCTGGCTAGTGCCAGGATCGTGATGAGGTTCTCTGGAACACCGATGATCATAAACATTATACAGCAAACAGAGGCGAATTGTAGAAGGGGCACTGGATAGTCCCGTTATAGTTCTACAGCCGACAGTTCCGCGTCTGTCATGTACTCATCCAATCCTGCCACAACGTTGAAATAACTCAAGGTTTCCACTCCAATCATTTTATTATTTATATTATTTTTCAGTTTCACTAATATTCTACATTTGAATGCTCATTTATATTAAACATTGAGCAATAAAAGCTTAATCATAAATAAAATAACTATAAAAATTGAATCGGTTTGTTATTTGCTTATATACATAATGAATTTGTTATGTATCCTTATGTATAATGAAATAGTAAATATTACATATTTTAAATATTGAACAACCAAGAGTGTAGTTTTCAGGTTAATAAAGGAATGAACTTGTTGAAGGATGTAGGCTACATATCAATTTTTAAGCAGTAATGATAAAATTATAATAAAATATATTATAATACTGACCAATATTGATTTAGATAAATGATGAAAGTAGTTCCAGAGGAACATCAAAAGTATTTTCTAGTGAACGAAGGGCGCCAGCTAGTAAAAAGAAATAAAAAAAAATGATTTTATAATTGCATTTTATAGTTTGTATAATAGCATTATGTTCAAAGACAACTGTTATTGTTTTTTTATTCTACTTTACGTTACATCAAAATCTGTAAAGTAATTTTGAAGAACTTTAATGATAAATTAGTATTTTGTAATGATTTAACGTATACTATAGTCACAAATAATTTAATCGTTGATTAATGAAAAGCGATTTGAATAGACTTTTATATGCTTCTCGGAATTCACTCGACATCAACACGTATATAACAGGATTTAAGCACGTAGTCGACCTCATTAGCAAATAGCTTATAAATACTATTGTTGGATAAGATGAAAATTCGAAGTAACAAGTCTTAATCAACATAATAGGTAGATGGCAAACACAAAAACATATCATTATTGCAATTATCATTGTCCTTAGCTTTTTATCTTTCCTTGTTGGAAACCACTGCTTCATGTTGATTTGTTTTAATTTTGATCGTATGTGTTTGCGAATTTTTTTCGACATATTATGTCTCTTTAATCTTATTCGATTTGAATCTATTTCACTGCTATTTTCTTCTGAATTTAGTTCACAGATAGATGATACTTGTGGTATTTCCATTGTTCTTGTTTCGTTGCCAATGCTAGATTCATCACGGTTATCGACAACAATTCTGCTGTTGTTTTTCGTGCCTGATTTCTTTACTACTTTTTTAACTACCCAAAAAATATGGATGTAACATAAAAGCATTATTGTACATGGTATAACGAAAAAGGCTATTTTTAACAACCTTTTTGGTGAATTTTTATTTATATCCGGAATCATAGCGCAAAATCCAATATATGGATCTAAGCTAAAACGTCCCCAGATTTCGAACAAAGTTGGTAGTAATAAGGCAAAAGAAAATGTCCAGATAGCCATGATCATAACTATCAAATTTTGCTTGTTATAAAACCTGTAAAAATTTAATTAATTTATTTCACAATATGAATACACACACACCAATAAAACATTTCTTATATCATATGAAAAGTAAATCCTGCGAAAGATATGAATTCATTATCTAGTAAAAAAGTAAAATAAATACAGTGTGGAAGGGCTTAATAAATGTGTCCGACTGTATCACGGCCACCACTAGCCAGTTGTGACACCCGCTGTCGTGACGCGCAACAAATAATAGTTTTTTAGGTAATTATGTTATAGGTTCTATAATTACTTCCTACGCATATTACCGATTTGCCGGATAACAAGTTCAAGAATCATGTTATGCAAGTTTTATTGTCGAAAGGGTATTATTGGTTAGCTCGTTACGAGAATGGCGGTGATGCCTGGATGTGATTCCGTCTCTGTACATCTACTGAATATGATAATAACTGCATATAATTTAATACTGTAAAAACAATTTAAAAAAAAGAAAATAAGATGTTAATAAAACTGATCGACTTTCTTGCCGGTTCTTCTTGATAACTGGGATGTTTTCCGAACTGGTGTTAGTGTATTGACATTCAAAAATGCTATATTAGGATTTGTCTTAATCTTGGGATTGAATAAAATTGATTTTTTATTTACTTATACCAGTTTTTTTACCCTAGCTAAAGTTTTTTTTTAATCTGACTATACTTTTAGCCTTAGGGGCTCTGAAGCCGCTGCGGCTTTTACAGTTTCACCGAACTTGCCAGGAGCTAAAGTTTAGACTGTTATTTATATATACACGAATTCTCTTACCTGTGATATACATTAGGATATACAACCAAAATATATCGATTGATTGTTATGGCAACTATACTAAATAATGTGACTCCACTTAAAGAGTACGACAGCAGTGGATATATACGGCATAACGTTTTCCCATGAATCCATGATTTATTTACTAATGCCGACACTGTTCCAGGGCAATACTGCACTGCAGATGGCGAGGTCTGATATCGACAGATTAATAATAAATATTGCTGCTGCATTTCGAATCTACAAAGTAAAAATATGTTTATCAGAAACCATTATTAAAAAGTATAAAAAAATAATTGAAAAACCTATTCGTATTATCAGGCACTAAAGTCACAATTTTTTTTCTGATATGGTTAGTAAAAACTATTACAAAATCGTATGCAAAGGATATAACGGATTATATATTGTTTGTGTGGAAAGTAATATTAAAAAAGTAAATTCACTGACTTTGTACCAGACAAATCACATGTTTCAGATTATCGGAGATGACGGGAATTCTCAAAATGGCAATTTTTGTAATGCCTTTAAAGAATAAAAATATAATGATACATTATTGTATCTATGTTCACAAAAACTATGTCAAACTAAATTTTGTTAAAGACTAGCGAAGTTTTTAATACTAGAAATAAACATGAAATTGTCCATACCGTGTTTTAGACTTTGAAAGAGCAATCAATTTTTTTGTGATAATTGGTGGTGCTATAAAGTCCCGAAGTACATTACTGATTTTCTGGACAATAGGTTTATGGACCAAGACAAGCAGGTTTTACTTTCAAAATGTGGATCATTATGACGTGGATGATAGTGATGTCTGAAAGTGACTCCTTTGCGCATCCACTAAATCTATACGTATAATAATAAAAATCAAAATCTGTACATTGAAGATATTTGAGAAAAATAATAACGGGGGTGGGGGGGGGGGTGGGTGATTAGAATCATGAACAGAACACATTTCGATAATTTTTGTCTATCTGTTGGTATGTTTGAACGCCAATCTCGCAAAAACTACTACACCGAATTTAATGGAATTTGGTATGATTGTACCATTCTATGATTGAAATGGAAGGTACATTTAGAATGCATTTTTACACGTATATACATATACATCGGTATAGTCTATAAATTGCAATTAGTTTATGTACATATAAAAAAGAATGTACTTATATATATGTCATTTTGTAATATATTTAGGTAGTGTTTTGACGTTCACAAATACCTTCTTAGGACCGAAATTGAATAAAGTAATTTTTTATTTGGCTTTTTTATTGTTACCAATGTCTGTTAGGTTTTCATTCCATATAAGGATTTTATAAGTCAGGGTTAACATTGCTCCCACTAGTTGTATTTGAAGTTATGATTATTTAAGGAAATATATATCATAATTATTACTTATTATTATAAATATATATATTAGCTCAACAAGGAAAACATCAAGATACTTCGGGTGATTTTTTTAAAACCTACTTACTCAATTTAATTAAATACGTATAGTTATTTTGTATTATTACGACACCAAAATATCTTGCTAATACTCTTTTTCTTCTTCCTAACTTGGCAACCGGTCCTCTTTAACGAAGACCATTACTGCCATTATCGAGTGAATTATTAGAGTCATGTGTTATGACGATTCAGTATCCTAACAAGATGGTGGCTTCCTTGTTAGAACTTTCTAGGAAGTTTTTGTGGGATCTCGGAATGAATGTTTTCAGCTTATATCTATAATCCACCTTACTTATGCATAAAAACCAAACTATATCACACCAAAACGCCACCAATATTACATAATATAGGGTCAAAAACCTAAGTTAATGAATAAAAAATAAAAAACCACAACATAACACTTTAAGATTCAGCCAAAAACCTTGCTAATACTGTACTGTTGATTTAAATGTATGTATCGTTCAATAAAATGATTTTCGATCTGGAATCTCTTTTTTAGAAGTTGAGAAATATATTCATTGAATTAATTAAATGTCAAGCTATTTTTGCATTAACCACAAGACCCGAATGTTAGTACCTATTGATAAATTCCAACTACACTTAAGAGCCGTTTTGGCAATCCGAATATCGTAGATACTTGTTACGAAGCGATCTGTCCTCTGCGAACAATAGATCTTAAATTCACTAAAAGTCTATTACAATACCTAGTGGTTTTCACGTTTTAAATAAATTTATAAATGATATTTCTTACTTTTTTGTATCGCGCCAAAGCGAAGATGGTGATCAGGTTTCCAGGGATGCCGATGATCATGAAAAGGATATAGCAAGCATATGTGAAGTGCAGTAATGGCTCGGGGTAATTTTTGAAAAGATCCACTGTAGAAAGTTCCGCATCAGAGCCATACTTGTCCAAACCCACCACAGAATTCGTTTTAATGCCATCCAATATAACAGTCCTTGAGATATTTAAAGACATTTTTATTCATAAATGTATACACGTCTTCCTCCTAAATGTACTTTATTTATTATGAAGTGATATGAGTTACACTAATAATGAGTAACAATTCTATTTTCCCGTAGCACCATCGAGGCGCACATCTCGCACAGTTTGATGTTATTCACATCAAGTTTTAAGGAATTGAGAGTTTGAACAAAATCAAGTTCAGCCGTTGATCGTTTAAATACATCAATGAGCTGTTGTTTATATCAAATAATAAGACATTGAAAAAGTGTAACTACCATATTTTGCTAATAGCAAATAATTAGGATACCCGGTCCAGTGTGCATATAAATATAATGATTATAATGATGTGTATGAATTTCGCTGAGTCTCCGACATTACGCTTATAACTAGTAATTTCAGCTGAAATTTTAACATAATTGTTTATAAAGCCAATCAATCAAATCTCTAATTAAAAAAGTAAAAAATTGTTTTATAAATGATAATCTATAATTAAAAGAACTTCTATGGAACTTGCACTCGTTAGATCTCAGCTCTTTTAACGGTGACAACGACAACTCCTAACGTCATTTCTACCAAACTTAGCCCCGTTTTCAGACTTATGTTTTTAGGATTACTTTTTACAATAATTTCTAAGTTATAAATAATAGAAAAAAGTGAGTTTGATTTTTTAAACCCTATGTTTTGTCTATGAAACTCGATTCTCGAACCACTGTGCGACGCAATGTTACACAAAAGAGCATTACATTATGTACGCAGTTTTTTAAACTATATTATTGTTATATATATGTAGAGTCTGAGAATAACTGTTAATTACCTTCTGTTAACTTCACTATGTCACACAATGTTCAGTTCACAACTTTTATCCTATTTTTGACAACAGAGTTTCCCCTTACGCTGTGATTTCCTATCTGTTTTGTTTCAACATGCTGATAATAAAATTTGTAACGTTTTCAAATTGGTTTTAGAGAGAGTATAACGCGTCAATTTTTAAAAATAAATAACAATATTGAAAAAGTTAAACAATAGTTTTATTTATTTTGTTTTAAAGTATAATAATAATATATCATTCATCACTATTAGTCATGGTGGCCGAGTGGTTTAAACCGATGGAATATGGATTCGATGTCTGCAAGTTTGAGCCCCGGCATGTACCAACGAGTTTTTTTTTGGATTCGCGTACATTTACTAATTTACATAGGTAACACTATTGGCTGACGATGAAGTAAAACATCGCGAGTAAACGCTTATGAAACGTTCATAAAGACCTACCGTAGGTATGTACGAAAAAATACAGAACTGTGAATTTCTCGGCGTTGAAACCTTGATTAAACTATCTAAACATATTTCTTAACGTAGGTAGCTTTTTAACTATCCTAAGCATACATTAATTCCTCTTGAGTTTTGTAAAAAAATATCATATATTACCTACCACTATCTAACAGGCGATAAATTAATGACTGCGTCTCATTATTTAAAAAAAAATCTGATCTTTTGTGGTTTTGTAAGCACCATAATCCTAATTATTTCCAATTATGTATGATTTCGGCTAGAAGCTGCTTAAGTCTAAGACTGTTTTAATAAGTGAATGCTATGCAAAAAAAATTAATTGTTATTTCCGGCAGTAATATAATCCTAAAAGCATTAAGTTCACTTAAAAATGTTTGTTTGTGAATTTATAAAAAAATATAAAGTTTATTTCTTCATAAATAAAGTGTGTAACAAAAAAGGACATTTTTTTTTAATCACTTTATTAGTACTGGACCAAAGCCTGCATTTTAAATTATTTTTTAATTTTTTTTCAATATCTGTGTTCTATATTAGATCGTTCTGGAGATTTTCTTTTCTTTTATACTCGACAAAAATTGTATCAAATTATTTATTACAATTATCAATTATAATTAGGTACAAGTAGATTCTATAGATATTTACAGCGTTTCATTATAATTCCAACATTTCAAATTTTATTTGAAAACTACACATATTAATAATGTGTTTTCAGTGGCGTTTCAAATAAGTAGATGTAGCAGATTATGAGCCGGTAGCGCAGTGGAAGTTATTTGTAGTAATAAATAAAACCAGCATATAAAAGTAAAGAACAGGAAAAAACGTATATAAGGTAGCAAAGATCTTTTACACAACAAAAGAGATCTGTATGCCACATACCAAATTTAAAATATGGAAGATACAAATTTATTATAAAAGAGTATCTACTCAACAGTAGATACCGTCGGCATACTACAAGTTGTCCAGAAAGGGTATCGGGTATTTGTTTTCGCGCTATATTCGAAACGGGGCGTCTAAAGGGTGCGGGGAGGGGTTCGTGGCGTCCGCCATTTTGTGGAGTTTTAGTCACGATGGAACAGTACTCGGGGACGCATCGCGCATTTTGCGTACGAGCGTATTATCGTAATGGTGATTCAATAGTGACTGCTCAACGTCTCTATCATGCAGAATATCGTACACGCCACGCGCCAAGTGACGATAGCATTAGGAAATGGATCAGGATGTTTGAGAATACAGGTGCGACAGTTAAAATTCAAAACTCTGGTCGTCCTCGTTCAGTTCGCGATAAAAAAACAATTGAAGAAGTTGAGGCGTCGGTTCGTCAAAATCCGTCTTTATCCATCCGAAAGCGAAGCCAAGCGTTGAACATCGAAAAATCGTCTTTACATTCGATTTTAAAGAAAGACTTACATCTAAAAGCCTATAAAATTCAATTGGTTCAAGAATTGAAGGATACGGACTATGCTAATCGACTGAATTTTGCGAACGAAATGCTGCAGCGATTTAACAACTTTAACAACATACTGTTCAGTGACGAAGCAAATTTTCACCTGAATGGTCATGTTAATAAGCAGAATTGTCGGTACTGGGCAGTGGAGAATCCGAGACGAAAGCATGAACGACCCCTGCATAGCCCAAAGGTCGTTGTTTGGGCCGCTATGTCTGCTAAAGGCATAATTGGTCCTTATTTTCATGAAGATCAACGAGGCCGAGCAATTAATGTGAATAGTGACCGTTATTGCGATATGTTGCGAAATTTTTTGGTCCCAGAGTTG
Organism: Saturnia japonica; assembly: GCA_033032175.1. Taxonomy (NCBI): domain Eukaryota; kingdom Metazoa; phylum Arthropoda; class Insecta; order Lepidoptera; family Saturniidae; genus Saturnia; species Saturnia japonica. Next base: position 7,216,045 of record CM065317.1, read on the forward strand.
CAGGAGTTTCCACGTTTCAACTCAAGAACGTGGTTCCAGCAAGATGGGGCCACTTGCCATACCTCAAATGACTCAATGGAAGTTGTTAACGAATTATTCCCTAATAAAGTCATTTCGCGAAAGGGTAACATCAACTGGCCTCCCAGAAGCCCCGACCTTAGCCCGCTTGACTATTTTGCATGGGGATACCTTAAAAGTAAGGTTTATCAAAACAATCCGACGAATCTAACCCAGTTAAAGCAAAAAATCAGGTCAGAAATGGCAGCAATATCGATAGCTATGTGTCAACGTGATATCGCCAATCTTCGTTTCCGTTTAGAAGAGTGCCAGCAACGTAACGGTCATCATTTGGGTAACATCATCTTTTCCAAATAATTCTCCAATTCATATGCTAATAATAAACAATAAACTTTTTTATTGCATACAAATAATTTTTGTTTCATTGAACTTACAAATACCCGATACCCTTTCTGGACAACTTGTATAAAAATCCGGCAAACAAAACCACACCGACAATACTGTCACGTTTACAAGCTTCATTTCAAATAGTCACTACACATTACGATATAAAGTTACCTTATTCTAGGAGCCATTGTTGTAGGTAGCATGGTATCTAGTTGAAGCGCCAGACGAAATCAATCATTAGTCTATAGAAAACATATTATTTATGTAACATCTTAACAAAAATTATTTCAATTATTAACAAAAATATCTTATTTTGTTTATACCAAGGGAAACAATCTATTACATTTGCGTACTACTAATAAAATAAACATAAAGCACAAACGAAATAAGTTTTCACTGAATCTAGCAATAATAAATAATAACAACCCAGGATATTTTAAGTAATAACAACAAAAATAATAAGGAAAACAATTTAAAATATCAATAATAGCAAAATTTATAAAACAATCAAACCTAAAAATACAAACTTCCAAAAAAGAGTTCATAACTTAAATCCGTTGCACTTCAAGACTAATCTAATTATAATAAGTGAGCAATTCTTGTAATATATATGTAATTTGTTTCTCGGAAACGGTTCCAACGATTTCGATGAAACTTTGCATTTAGATAATGTTTAACATTCCAAGTTTACCTAGATAGGTGTTTTTCTTTTTTTGTTAATAAGACATCGAGCATAACTTGGTCACCCAGATATTTATTTAATATTTAATTTAACACTTTGTTATACTATATAATTATATGCACTAGTAATGCATTCTAAAAATGTTACTGGTCAATGGTGGAATAGTAGGTTCTTCCAAAGAAAGAGATATTTTATACACGTCAATGTTCTCAAATTTTTGTGTTTATTACGCAAAAATAAGAAGCATCGTTACGTCATATCTGCTGTGTGGCAAATAGCGCTGTTTTGTGGGAGCAATATTTACATATTAGGTCTTTACCTATGAAATTGCCGTTTTGTATGAAAAAATTTAAATAAATTTTTTTCATGTATTTTTTATTTGTATTAATCGAAGTAATCACCCATGTAATCAATGCATCTTTGCCAACGCAGTGGCAGTTTATTGATGCCCTTCTTAAAGAAATCAGCTGGACGGGAGGTAACAAATTCTTCAAAGGCATTTTGTACTGCCTCACGGGTATTGAATTTTTTTCCCGCCAAGGAGTTATCCAAATTCTGGAAAAAGTAGTAGTCTGTAGGCGCAAGGTCTGGTGAGTAAGGCGGATGACGGAGAACTTCCAACCCCAGTTCTTGCAACTTGGAGACCGTCTGCTGTGCAGTATGAGGTCGCGCGTTGTATGTATGTATGAGGACCAATATTGTTTTGACGCTAACGTCGAAAGCTACTGCTAATTCAGCCGTAGATTGTGTATCATCAGCTTCCACAATCGCCTTTAATTCTTCATTGTCGACCAAAGTCTTCGGACGACCGCGAGGTTCATTTTTCAGGTCGAAATTCCCAGAACGGAAGCGAGCAAACCAATAACAGGTGGTGCGTTGGTTTGCAGTGTTAGCTCCGTAAACGTCGTTGATGTTGCGTGCCGCTTGTGCCGCGTTGCTGCCACGACGGTACTCATATTCCATAATTACTCGAATTTTTAACGTATCCATGATGACAAAAAAGATTGAAATGCGATGAAAATGTAACACTAATCAATAAACAAATGACTACTTTTGGAAAAAGAATTCCATGTTTTTAAAATAAAATTAATTTGAAATTATAATTCTTAGCCAAACAAAAATTATTTTAATTTGAAATGGCCAGTACTGCGGAACGGCAATTTCATAGGTAAAGACCTATTATATAGGATTTAAGTTAATAAATTAAAAAACCACAACATGGCAGCTCAATAAATATCAAATAAATCGGCATGGGTGTGTTGTTTCAGCAACATTATCTAGGCATCGACATCATGTGATTAAACGCTATTAGATGTATTCTTTGGGAACTGCTATAAATTCTGGGTCTATGACTACGTTGCAAATGATTGATGCTTTAACGTAATCATGATGTCAGCAATTTTATCGAGCCGGATTTATAAGATTGAGTGATATAAAACTGGACCTTTTGAATAGTCGTCACCCCGTTGTGCCTCGGTGACCATTTGACCGATGTAATATTCATAGATAATGTAATGAAGTACCCTACTGAAAAAAAGTAGAGTGGTATCATATACCTAATCATATGTATAATGTTTCAAAGGTGCTTTTTCCTGGTAACACTATTTATCTCAGGTAATTCTTTATCGAAACTAATGATTTAATGCGAATTTTTAACGCCATTGATACAACTTTTAAAATATTAATTTCTGTTGAATTCCATTTCTCAAAGGTATTTAAAAAATGATCAAATTATCGCAATGAAAACCATACCAACCTACCATTAAACAACATTTAGAAGACGCTATCCATTAACAATCTCATATCCTCACATGAAAGCTGTAAATTGTTTACATTCTATAATAAGCGAGATATTCGGGCTGGTCAGTTAGTTTGTATTATTTCCGATTAATATTCATCCACCTAATTAATGCTTATACAAGCTTTAATTATTTCGTTTGTGTTTTAACGTCGTTTATTTCTGAATAAGCTCTTGTATGCCATTCGATATTCTTTTGATAACAATACATATATAATTGGATTAATACAAGGTACAGAATATATCATAAGATAACCCATTATATTGGCCACTGGATATGTCGTGAATTTTTTGTAAAAAATCTTGGTCAGGGTGATAGGAAAATAGCAAATACAAAAACATAGCATAATAGCCGTCACCATCATTCGCAATCTTTTGTCTTTTTTAGTTGGCAAGCCTTTTTTATTCGAGATTCCAGGCTTTACACATATATTCAGTCTGATGCGAGCCTGTTCATTATTTTCAGAGTCAGATAATAAGCCGATTTCAGTGAAACATTTATCATCACTTTCATTATCAGTACTCTCTGCACCAGTAGACGTTGTAGGTAAATCTGATGGAGTTCTTGCACTAACAATTTCTGTACATGCTTCGGATGATACCACATTTACAGTTTGCATTTCAAATCTTGTTGCGCCACGGGTGTTAGTTTTTGATGATGTCTTTCTGACGACCCATACTATACGAGCATAGCAAAATATCAGTATTACCGAAGCGAAGGAAACTACAAAGAGAACAATAAACCTTTTCGGACTTGTATTTTTTCGATCTGGTACTATGGTGCATGATCCAACGCGGGGGTCTAATGTAAGTCGTCCCCATATTTCGAAGAAGGGCATTAAAAGTAATACCAAGGAGAATGCCCATATTATTGCGAGCATTATTGATATGTTCTTTGTTGTGTACAATCTGGTGATTAAAAATTTTTACATTAATATTATGTACAAAACTACATCAAATTAGGGTTTGATGAAGAGTTTCACTATAAAATAGGTGGTTACCTAGTTTTTTTAAATTTCCCAAGTAAAATACGTTGAATAACTACATTTGAAATTAACAGTTTATTAATACTAAAATATGAACAGGAAAATATAAATTAATATTGTATAAATATAAAATATAGCTGTGTTATATCATCAGCTTTTTGTAATAAATAATGCCAATAAAACCCACGGCTCAATAAAATTGGTTTTATCATACCACGGCAAAGCTATGACACCGTGCGTGATGGTAAACACAATACAATTCATAAAACAATCATAACCACCTAGATATCGATAATCCATCGTCGGTCTTTGCTGACATGTCGGCTTGCAAGCCTCTTAGCAGCTGAATATACTGGCTGATCCCGAAAACCGACAAACCAAAAGAGAGTCACTGACGGGCTTATCACGATATGCATGGTGGTCGTGTCCCAGTCGGGTACAGATCTGTACTAATCTGCTTGATATAGGTACACCGGCTGATCTCGGAACGCGACACACCTAAGCGTGCTACTATGGCAGGAGTGAAACCAGTTGTATAGTGGTCGGGATCCAGTCGGATACTGTCATGTTTTACCACTCAGCAAAACATATATTTTAAAATTTACTGATTTCAGACATAAGAAAGATACCATAGAAGGAAATGTCGCTTGATAGAAATAAATTACTACAAACTTAATTAGGCTAAGCTGATAAACCATGCAAAGTAGTTAAATCTAGACTAACTATATAACTATATAGGTATTAAATTCAAATAGAATTATTTCTGATTCGGAAATAATGCTAGATGAAAAAGGATGGATAACATATACAGGTACTTAAATACTTACGTGACGTATACCTTGGGATGGCATATCAAAATATATCTATTAATGGTGATTGCCAATACTGTGAACAGTGATACAATAACAAGTACATAATTCACCAAAGGGAAGAAGTGGCAGAAAAGTTTCCCGTGCATCCAAGCCCGAGTCCAAAACGATACAGATACGGTTGGAAAAACAAAGCAGCAGAATAAGAGATCCGTAATCGACAGATGAATAATAAAAACTGCAGTTGCATTTAGAATCTGAAATGGAAAATTACATGTAAATTAAAATAAATCATTATTTCACCTTGATTAATGGGTAGGTTTTTTACACTTTTTTACACTAAACGCTTTTTAGGCATTAGTGGATTGGTAACTTTTGTTCATTACGCTTTCTCAACATTATAATTTTATGAAGTTTATTTAATTTTGACAATATAGAAAGTAATTAACGAATAACAAATCATCTAATGTATTAAATTGTATTTTTCACTTGTTTTGGTATTTTAATAATAGTTAAGCATTTTTTGAAATAAAGTTAACTAAATAGGAAACCATGACTGACTGACTGATCTATCAACATAGAGCTCAAACTACTGAACGGATTGGGCTGACATTTGGCATACAGATCGTTATTATGACATAGACATCGGCTAACAACAGATTTTTAAAAATTCAAGCCCTAAAAAGGTGAATCGAGGTTTTCTATCCAAAATTTTAACATGAACATTTTAACATTTTAACTGCGGGACACATCTAGTTATTAATATAAATGAACTATAAAGACAAAAAAAGTGTTGCTCACCCGTTTACATCTGGCTAGTGCTAGGATCGTGATAAGGTTCCCTGGAACACCGATGATCATAAATATTATACAGCAAACAGAGGCGAATTGTAACAGGGGTACTGGATAGCCCCGGTATAGCTCCACAGCCGACAGTTCAGCGTCTGTTATGTACTCATCCAAACTCGCCACAACGTTGGAGTTATTCATGGTTTTCACTCCATTTATTATATTATTGAATTGATTTTGCATTTTTAATTTTATCTCACAATTAAACGCTTGCTTTTAAGACATCACTAATAGAGTAATGTGTTTGAAATGCGTAAAGCTGGTTATTATGTATTATATTAATTACTCACACATATTTTCCCTAATGACATATAAAATAATGATAAAAATACCCTATGCTGTACGAAACAGTAATTTATTTAATTTGTTTTATATGTAAGTTAAATATTTTATACTGTTAAAAAAAATTGACTCAATGATAAATTTTGTTTTGTTTGATAACGTAATTTTTTTATTGTTTATATTTTAATTTAACTGCACGTTTATTATCTAATGCTGTAATGTATTTTCGCTGAGTCACTATACAAAGTCCTTTTTGTATTTATTTATCATATACTATAGTCGTAAAGTAGTTAATCATTATTTAACGAAAAGCGATTTGATTAGACTTTTATAGGCTTCTCGGTATTCTCTCGACATCAACACGTATATGACAGGATTTAAGCACGTAGTCGAATATATTAATAAATAGCTTATAAAAACCACTGTTGGACAAGATAAAAATTCTATGTACAGATTCTGAATCACTAAAACAGGTAAATGGCAAAAACAAAAACATATCATTATTGCACTTATCATCGTCCGTAGCTTTTTATCTTTCCTTGTCGGAAACCACTGCTTCATGTTAATTTGTTTTAATTTTGATCGTATGTGTTTGCGAATTTTTTTCGACATATTATGTCTCTTTAATCTTATTCGATTTGAATCTATTTCACTGCTATTTTCTTCTAAATTTAGTTCACAGATAGATGATACTTGTGGTATTTCCATTGTTCTTGTTTCGTTCCCAATGCTTGATTCATCACGGTAATCGGTAACAATTCTGCTGTTGTTTTTCGTTCCTGATTTCTTTACTACTTTTTTAACTACACAGAAAATATGCATGTAACATAAACACATTATGGCACATGGTACAAAGAAAGAGGTTATCATGAATAACTTTTTTGGTGATTCATTGTTTATATCCAGAATCATAGTGCAAAAACCAATGTGTGGATCTAAGCTAAAACGTCCCCAGACTTCGAAGAAAGTTGGCATTAAAAGAGCAAAAGAAAATGTCCAGATAGCCATGATCATTATTGTCAAACTTTGTTTATTGAAACACCTGCAAAAATAAAATCTGTAAGAAGGAAGAAACATGCGTATATGCATTTAGTAATCTGGCAACTTTTTCTAAGTCTAACTAGCCAAAAAAGAAAAGAAAGGTCCCTGACAGAAGCTATGTACCTGAATGGTGTGCATGTATGAAGTACAGTGTCAGGTATGTATGTCAATAGTTAGTGAGTGTAATGTCACTGTATCGCGAGAGCGGCTACTGGTTCAAGGGCTCCTTGCCACAGAAACGGATCTAGGCTTGAGTTGTCGCTGGAGAGGGTGGTCGTGGTGAGTATGAGAGAGCGAAGTTAACTGCCCGTCCCTGCGGAAGGAACGTTGGTTTTGCGGGCGTGGCCGCAAGCACTCTTTATTTTAAGTCACGGATGGGTATGAAGCGTTAGCTACCGTGATTTCGTTATCGGGGTCGGGAAAAATGCTCTGCGGCCTACGTTTTGCCTTTTAGCATCTGAGACTGCAGATGGTTTGATGCTGTGTCAAAATAGTTCCTAGCTATAGTTTTGACGTAAGATTCAATTAAAGGAAGTTTCATATCTTTATGGAGGTCTACGTTTCGAACGAGCCACAATGAATTGACTATTTTGCGTAAAAAACGATTTTGGAATGTTTGCAAGTGGCTAAAGTTTTATGTGCGAGTACGGGGATGTGTCCTGTAGCTAAGCGTATTGTTAAGGGTGAGACCCAAATATTTAGTGTGGTTGGCCCAGGGGATTTGGACACCGAAAAGGTGGAGGGTTTCGAGTGTCTTTCGTAGTTGTCCGGGATAAAAGAGAATCGCAATTCTCTTATCAGGATTGAGAGATATGTTCCGTTTACGGGACCACCTGCCAAGCTGGGTTACGGCACGTTGGACATGCGACCTGAGGTGAGCGCTGTGCCTTTTTTTTTTTTTTTTTTTTTTTTTTTAACGTGGAGAAACCCATCATGGGTACACACCCGCCCGGGGGGACGAGTGGTTATGTGAGACTCCTACTCACTAAAACTCCACGGTGTACCATCCGCCGCCATAGTAGGGCGACGCGGGCACTGCGCTGGCATACAGCCGCGCCGCCCCGGCGGCCGGCCCAGCTGAACCGGGCCCCGGCCTAATAGGAGACGGCTCAGTACACCCTAGCCGTCTCCTCCGTCCGCCGAGCCTGTGCAATGAGAAGACGGGCCCCTCGACCCGTCTCCTCTGGCTCGGCTAGGGTGGCGGGAGTTGGCGAATGAATCGCCTCCTCCTGCCACCCGTTCTTCTTTGTCGGAGAGGGCCGCTCAGGGGATCCCCTTCACGAACCCTCTCCGCGGCCTCCTTCTGCGATATGACGACCTCGCAGAAGGAGGCCATTGCCGTCCATGCCCTCTCGCTGTCGAGCATGGCTCTCACCACACTCGGCAGCGAGAGGTCCTCTCCAACGACTGCGGCCAGAGTGCGGCGCTGCTCCTCCCACGCAGCACACTCACCAAGAGTGTGCTGCACCGTATCCTCTGCAGCCCCGCACTCATGGCACACAGGCGAGGGCTCCCTTCTTGCTATCTTGTGCAGGTACCATCCGAAGCAACCGTGTCCGGACAGTACCTGCACAATTCTGAAAGTCAGGGAGCCGCGCTCCCTGCTTAGCCATTCCCGGAGGACCGGGCGGACGGCGTCTATGGTATAACGCCCATAGCGCGCGTCCATCAGGTCATCCTCCCACCTCCTGATAACATCTTCCCGGGCCTCCCGCCGGACCCTGTCTACCTCTATGGGAGCTGGAGGCTCCCCTAACTCTCTCCTCGCCGCCGTGAATTTATACACGGCGGCGAGCACCTCTGCCTCCAGCCCCACGGCGGGGAGCTGGCAAGAGCACAGGCCGCCCCTGCAGACACCGATCGGTACCCACGAATGACCCTCAGCGCCACGACCCGCTGCGTAGCACGCAACACGCGTCGATTCGTGGCGCTAAGGGCATCCGACCAGATCGGTGCCCCGTAGACGGCCATGCTCCGCACTACTCCAGAAAATAAGCGGCGACAGCTCGCGCCCGGCCCCCCCGAGTTTGGAAGAAGCCGGCCGAGAGCCGCCGCCGCTCCCACTATCCGCGGTTCGAGTCCCTTATAATGGGACTCGAACCGCCAACGACCGTCCAGGATGAGGCCCAGATATTTCATCTGGACCCCAACCCGGACCCTTATACCCTCTACATATATGTGGGCCCCAGGAGGCGGCCCACACCGAGGCCCATGGAAGAGAAGGGCCTCGGTCTTCTCAGCCGCCACCCTAAGGCCCAACGACTTTATGCGCCTGACCACAAGGGCAGTGCCCTCTGTGGCCAGGCGCGCCACCTCCTCAAAACTTTCTCCTCGGGCTACAACCAGGGTGTCGTCCGCGTAGCACAGCACCCGAATCCCCGAAGGGAGCGCTACGCGGAGCACCCAGTCGTAGCCCATGTTCCACAGGAGTGGCCCCAGAACCGACCCCTGTGGAACACCACACCCAACGCGACGCTGGACCACAGCCCCCCTTCCGTCCACGAAGGCGACCTCTTTGTCCTGGAGGTAGTCCCCCAACAGCCGCCGCAGGTACGAGGGCACTCCGAAAAACCGGAGCGCCTCCCGTATAACACCGTGCGGCAGACTGTTGAAGGCGTTGGCGATGTCAATCGACACCGCCAACAGCCTACCTCCTCCCTCGGTCGCCTCCGCAGACCACTCTTTCAGGGTGGAGAGGGCGTCCAAGGTTGAACGCCCCCTCCGGAAGCCAAACTGCCGGTCTGATAGTACCGGCCCAATTTCCTCCATGTGCCGGACGACACGAGACGCCAGAATGCGCTCCAGCATCTTCCCCGTGTCGTCCAGCAGCACAAGGGGCCGGTACGATGACGGGCAGCCCGGGGGGCGACCCTCCTTCGCCAGAAGGCAGAGTCGCCCCACCTTCCAGAGCTTCGGGAACCGTCCAGCTGACAAACAACGGTTGAACGGCTCCCGAAGCTCTCCCCCCATGTGGTCCAACGCCACACTTAGAAGCCGGCCCGGAACTCCGTCCGGACCAGGTGCCCTCCGCTTGTTGCGGAGGCGCTCCACCACCGCCCCATCTCCTCCTCGGTGACAGGGGGGGGTGGTAATAGCTCCTCCGCAACAGCACTCCCATCAGTCATGGGAGGCGGGAGGAGCTCCGGAGGGTCAGGCAGCAACGTGGCTACGACCCTCGCCAGGACCTCTGAGTCCAGGGACTCCGTTAACTGGGGCGCCTGCCCCCGGAACTTCTTACGGGCCACCCGGTATGGGCGCCCCCACGGGTCCCTGTCTAGAGTCCTGAGGAGCTCCTCCCACTACTCATCCTTTGCCCGGCTTATGGCCACCTGCAGGGACTTCCTGGCTTCCCTGTAGTGGCCAAGCAGCCGGGCCTCCTCTCCCACTACCTGTGTTTGCCGCCGGCGGCAGCGTTGAAGCTGCTGCCGCGCCGCGGAGCAGGCCACCCGGAGATCGGCAATCTCCGGGGACCACCAATACACCGCCCGCTTGTTTTGCGGGCGGTTGTTGCCCCGCGGCATCGACGCATCGCAGACCGCCGTAAGGGCCCTACGAAAACGGTCCGCGATCGCGTCGATCTCTTCGTCACTAGGAGCCGGCGCGCGCCAGCTCTGGACTATTGCCGCCTCTTCAGCAGCAAGCTGCCGATTGAGGCGGCTCACCACCCATCGGAGGAAGTTAGCCTCCCCCCGAGCCCGGCGCGCCAGCTCCCCTGAGGAGGTGGAGACCCCAAACCGGATATACCGGTGGTCTGAGAAGGTCTCCACCTCCTCCAGCACCCTCCAATCCTGCACACGGCGTGCGACAGACGGTGTGGCGAAGGAGACGTCCACCACGGACCCTCCGTTCTGTCGCACGCACGTGTGCACAGCCCCTCGGTTGAGGAGGGACAGCCCAACCTGGACTGCCCACTCCTCCACCACTGCCCCTCGGGGGTTCGTGACCACCGCTCCCCATGCCCTCGACTTGGCGTTCAGATCGCCAAGCAGGACAACGGGGAGCGGTGACAGCCGCCTAACCACCGGCCCCAGGGGAGCGCTGTGCCTGAGTGAACTGTAAATTACTGCGCCAATTGCGTATAAATCTACCTTGACCTCAGGGAGACGTGGGAGGTCACTGGTGTACAGATTAAATAGACAAAGCGCCAGAATGGAGCCTTGAGGGACATTTGAGCATATTGGATGTGGGAAGAGACTTCACCTTCCACTCGTTAGCGGAAGGTGCGGTCGGTGAGATAATTGCAAACGATATGTACTAATCTGTCTAAGATTTCTAAGTGGTGTATTTTATGAACTAGTCCTTCATGCCAGGCCTTGTCAAAGGCTTTGGCAGCTTCGAAGAAGACCGCAAGTGTACGACGTTGTTTGTAAAGTTCGTTCGCGAGGCGGTGCATTTGGTGTGTACACGAGTATTAGGTACGAATACCGAACGGCTCAGGTGGGAATAGGTTTTTGTCGTTTATAACTGATTTGAAATTACTATGATAGTTACGTGCAATGTAAATTATTTACTAAAGAAGTAAAATAAACAACATATGCGATACGCACAGTTAACAGGTTGTTGGTCAAACAACTTTGAACAAAGGCAAACATTAACCTTACTATAGTTAAAAGTCATTCAGACAAGCTTCGACACGCTAGTTTAGATTGCAGGTTGTAACTTGCACATTTGAAAAATTCTTTTTGAATTTCAAACCCGTTTTATTGAGCAAAGTTATAGGCTATATTATAGTTAGCACTAAATTATAGTTAGTTAGTAGTAAGTTATTGGCTAACTTCTTGCTGAAACCATAAGGAGCGGAGCAGTAACCTTGAAGTCAAGCATTCTGACAAGTACGGGAAATGAGAACGTTAGACAGCGGTGCAGTGAACAGTTCGACGAATAAATTTAACACGGGTAAAAAGATAGGGCACGGATAGTATAATATACAGCCAAGCCAAGTTCAGAGTTCCGTATCCTTGCAAATATCGATCGAAACGATCAATGTTTTAATTGATGTAGAAAATCTTAAGTCTGTGAAGATGTCTTGTGGGTAAAGGTTATCGCCTGTTAAGGACTGGGGAATGCAGATAATGTGGGAGCATAGTCTTGTGATCGACAAAAAACAGGCGAGGATAAGACGATACAGATTAAACTTAGTCCTTTGTAGACAAAAGTGTAGGTTCCGACTCTCTACTTCCTAGATTAAAGACAATAGTTAAACTATGATTATCAAGCAGTAGTTAAGCTAATGTAGTTTGGACCACATAGTGTCGATTAAGGAGATCATTTCTAAGCGCTTAACAAAGAACAACTAATTTATTCGAAAATAGTTTTACCCGAGATCCAGTTTTGAATGTAGCATATACTTAATAAATTCACTCACCTATGGTATATATGAGGGTAAACAATCAAAATATATCGATTGATTGTAATGGCGACAATATTAAATAACGTGACTCCATTTAAAGAGAAGTTCAGTAGTGGATATATACGGCATAACGTTATTCCAAAAATCCATGATTTTTTAAGGAGTACACATACTGTTATAGGCAATATTGTACTGCAGATGGCAAGGTCTGATATCGATAGATTGATAATAAAAATTGCTGCTGCATTACGAACCTACAAAGGCAAGATATTATTATCCTAAAATATACAAAAGATTTTGGATAAAAAAATGCATCACTTTTATAATATTTGTAAGGATCATAGTTTATAGGATTCTTTTTCAATCTAGCTTTTTATTTTTACATACTACAAATTATTGAATTAATAAAATATATTTATCAAATTATATTTGCATTAACAGCACAAAACATCTGCCTGGTATTTGAAATAATCCGAATGCAAGTTTTGAGATAATATCCAGTTATAACTAAAAGTAGTTTTGGCGTTTAACGTATCCGTTTGAAGCAATCTGTTCGTTGCGGACAGTGGAATTTAAATAAAATGAACTAATAGTCAATTGAAATAATACTTTTTCATTGTTATTAAACAAATAAATTTGCAAATGATATTTCTTACTCTTTTGTATCGAGTCAAAGCGCAGATGGTGATCAGGTTTCCAGGTATGCCGATGACTATAAAAAGGATGCAGCAAACAAATGCAAATCGAAGTAATGGTTCAGGATAACCGATGTAAAGAGGCACTGAAGATAGTTTCTCATCAGAACCATATTTGTCCAAACCCACTGTTGAATCGTTTGTAATCCCGTCCAATATAATCCTTCTTTCTATAGTTCTTGAGATATTTAGAAGCATAGAATGCTCACACATTGTTGTTAAATAATACACGTCTCACTTTGAAATGTATGAAGTCTAGTCTCACTCTGAAGTACATATGCAAATTACATTGATATACCTAAATTTATGATTCCATTTTCCGTAGTGTGTCATCAACACGGCGATACATAATGTAAATCGAATATAATATAGTAAGGGTATGAATAAAAACTGAGTTTAGTCATTGTTCGATTTAAAACATCAATAATTTTTGTTGATATCATTTTTTAACCGACTTAAAAATATGGATAAGGCTCTCAATTCGAATGTATATATATTTTTTTATGAATGTTCAGCCATAACTTCTTTGTTTCTGAAGCGATTTAGATGATTCTCTTTTTGTTAGAAAGGGAATATCTCAAGGATGTTCCCATTTTAATTTCATTATCATTGAATCTTGAACTTCGAAAATACACCAGAAGAATTCTCAAAATCATTGAAGTAGGTTTTCTCTTTCTTGTAAAAAATTGTCTTTTGTTAAAAATATTGAGGTACCATACTTTTGTAATATGAAAGCGTCCCTATATTCAGCAACTGTAGTACGTTAGGTCGTTCGTGTTCTTCCCGCCATTACAATACAGCAATTACAACGAACGACTTTTACTGATCCAAGGACAAAATGGTTCTTATATTTTCGGCCAAGCAAAATAGCTTTCGGTGAAGGAAAAACATTATTATGAAATCATTACATGTTAGTCGGGTATTTTCAAGTGCCTGCCTGGCTAGATACCACTTTTAAGTTGACAATCTGTCGCTAAGCACCAATAGGTGTGTTCCGGCAGCTGCTCTTGAGAGTCAGTTTTCCCACTAAGCTTAGCCTGTCACCATCTTAGGCTACATTGTCATTTAACATCAAGTGAGAATTTGTTCATAATATTAAACCTAACCCTTGAAAAAATGCATTATGGTACTTATTTTTTCTTTCGGACTAGTGACAATATTGTTAGCTTTAAATGCTCTGAAATCATTAAAGTATTATACAGATACACCAGGCTTAGTGTGTATGTACGTAAAAAGTTATACTTCTTTGGTTCTTGTTATTTTGTTGTGCTTCTTTGGCTTACGTGTTTGAAGTTTTTCCCTCCATATGTCTATGAAGCTAAAATTTTGAACAACTGTGTGACGCGATAGTGCAACAGAACATTACGTCACTTTGTGTGCGGTTTTCGGCAAGTGTAAATTGTCACGTATAAACTTAGTAATAACTGATATTGACCTTTGTCAAATGAACATTGTTCCTTACGCTTATCGTTATATATTATAACTAGTTGGGCTCGTGACTTCGTCCGCATGTAATTTCGTGTGTGAAAAACAGCGATATTAAAAAGATAATATGTAGGTGTACTGAAATTTAACATCAGCGATTTAATCGTGTTTTATGATTTATGAATGTCTCGGATCCCTGAGACGCACGGGGAAGGAGTTGTGAAGCTATTCTTTTTACCGATCTCTGAAACCGAGCAAATATCGCTTAAAGAACAATGTGGAGACCAACAAATGCGAGTAGCAGTGTCAAACCTTATTCCACGCTTTGAAAAAATGTGTGAAGATTACCAAGCTGCTCACCCATCACATTGACTAGCTAGGTAGCTATTTTTAATTTTCCTATGTATCTCTTGAATATTTTCTGTGTTAATTTTATATTCTTATAAATAAACAGTTTACAATTTAAATTTATAATGTGGATGTTTTATCCTTTGTGCCTAGTGTCATTGTATCTATCTATTTATACCAGTTAGGGCACCGAGACAAAATAATAAACATGTATATGCACCGCGGACTGAAAAAGTATTGGAACCCCTGGTATAAGGTTTACAATTGTATGGATTATGCCAGATTCTCTTTCATACATCACGCGTCCTACCGACTGTGCGTCTCACTTAGGTACTCTACTTGATTCGAAATGAAAAAGGTAAATCGCTGGTCGCTCGAATCGTATGCACATCAAATCATATAGATAGGGCACATTGGGCAATAGGTATAGTTTCGCGCAACCTAGCTTTAGTGGAGGCTAATACGATTTGGCGATATTGTAGCATTATATACATTTTATATCTATATAAGATTCATATTACCCACTCCTACAGCCTACTTGTACTTATATTACCCAGTTTCCTGTGAACGAAAGCATTCACTCTTTTTTAATTTAATATTAATCCGAATCCCAAGTAAAATCATTTAAAATATTTACCGATATTATCTGAAAGTCATAAAATGGGCCGAGTAGTTCAATGTAAAATTTTTAGGTTTTTGCTATCCTTAAGAAAAGCTGAGTTTATTTAATAATTTTGGTTAAACATTATTATTCAGTAAATTTTATTAAGCGTTATCTGTTCAGTATAATTAAATCTGGATATCACAAAATAAAACATAAAACAATGACATCTAGCGTAGAAATGCGGAACGAAATAAAGCTAATACAATAATTACAATAAATATTATATTATAATCTACAAAACCAATAACATCAGGCTAAATTTGTTAATAAGTGCCCTTGTATACAATATCTCTAAATATGTATATCAATAAAAATCAAAGCAAATTCGTGATAGTTTTAATACGTCGCTCATCCAAAACTACATTGACTTATTTACAAAAAAGCCGGAATTGACATTTTGGTGTCATAAGTTCCTGTTACAAAAACTATTTATAGAAGAAGTATCACATTTTTTTACAATAGTTTATGATAGAGGGTGTGAATGTCGTTAGGATATTGGCTTAAATTCGCTAAATGTTTATCAATTCAAAACTTCGAAATGTTTCTACTGAAAAATTATTTATATGTAATTACGTGGTTGCTATAATGGATAAGCGACGTGATAAACCTATAATTTAGCATGTGGGTAGTGTCATCTATGAATACCAAACGAAAAATACATATGTTTTTGTTTGTTATTTCAAAGACAAAAGACTTAAATTAAGAAAATTATGTCTAAATAAATTGGATTAATTCCATATAATTTCACTGTACACTTAAAATACACTATAGTATTAATTATACATACATTACTTTTTACTTACCATCACGCCTGTATTCCCCGAAGGGTTAGGCAGAGGTGTATATTTGTACACTCACAGTTCGCCAAGTATGTTTTTAGGTCCCATGTAATAGGGGGCGAGCCTATTGCCATTAATCGGGAACGAAACCAAACTCGGAGTTGCTACTGAGAATTTCATAGGGAAAACCCAATAACACTTTGCTCGACTTAGGATTCGAACCCAGGACCTCGCTCATAGCAGTCGCGCTTACGACCACTAGGCTAACGAGGCAGTTATTTTTACTGCTAGTTAGTTATTACTTTTTACTTAGTTACTTACAAATGTCTATACGTGTGAAAATGCATCCTAAATATACCTTCAGACTATAAACTACAACCGTACCAAATTTCATTAAATTCGGTTCCATCGTTTTTGCGTAATTGGCGTCCAAACATACCGACAGACCGTCAGACAGACAGACAAAAATTACAAAAATCAAAATAAAAAATCGAAATTTGTTCTGTTCGTTATTCTAAGCCCCCGTATTATTTTTTCTCAAATATCTTCATTGTACAAATTTCTCCTCTCTACTCTTCTTTATATAGAGGTATATAGTATAAATTGAAGCCACCTCCTGCTGTCTGTCCCCTATGTACACTTTTTTTTTAATACTCCACGGATTTTAATACGGGTTTTATTAAGATTTTGAGAATTTTTTAATGGATGTATATATATCTATATACATATAATAAAAACGTAAGTGATCGATGTCTATACATATATTATTATTATATATGAGAAAAACTATTAATGGGGCCTTTATCAACGCAACAGAACCCAAAACAATGATTGTTAGAATTTTTGTCTGTTTGTCTGTTTGCCAACGTTTGTGCGCGCTAATCTCAGATACGGCTTAACCGATTTGGAAACGGTTTTCACTAATATATTGTGGTAAGGTTCACTTAACATTTAGTGTTTGCTTTACTTCAAATAATTTCATAAATAAAAAAGTTATATAAATTTTAAATATCACGTCGAACATTTGTTCGATAAAAATGCTATAAAATAGCTCTTGAGTAGAATTGACTGAAATTTTAGTTATCTGTTATATATTAGTTAGTAATTATATATTATGGTTTGTAAAACGATGATGATTGAAACTTTTCATAAAGTTTCAAAAATTTTAAAATTTCAATATAAGTTGGTAGGTGCCACTCCGAAGCTTGTTGACTAGTTTGCATGTCAAACTCGTAAACCCACATCTCGTCACCAGTAATAATGCATTTCATGAATGTTGGGTCGAAATTGATTCGTTTTAGCATGTCCTCAGCCACTCTTATGCGATAGAGTTTTTGGAGAAAATTTAGGTGTTTTGGGACTAGCCAAGCTTAAACATATTTCACACCCAAGTGATTATCTGAAATTATACGGATCGACTCGTGAGACACAGAAAGTTCAGCGGCTATCTCTCTCAAACTTGAATGAAGATTTTCAATCAATATTTCCTTCACTTTTGCGATGTTAACTTTATTTGAAGACGTTGATGGCCTACCAGGGCGAGGCAAATCTACTAGCATATCTTGGCCGCTTTTGAATGCTTTGTACCACTCATAAGTACGTGTTTTTTTTTAAATAGATTCACCGTAAGCCTTCTGTAACATTTTCAGTGTCTCCGAACACGAAATTCCATTGGCGATGTAAAATTTAAGACAAAAACTTTGTTAGGATTTTTTATCCTTTATGAAATTCGCAATACAAACTAGATATGATCTAACAATAAACAGAACTGTATAATTTATCTAAATGACAGATGCAACTCAAACTCGGCGCCAAAATAAAAAACAGCTGTGCCAATCTAACAACAACAAAAAAGAAAGTATTTGGAACCATAGACAAATCATCCATTCCCGATACTTTTTTGACTGAATGTATATTCACTAAGGTTGACTGACAGTAACCATTTTTATCTTTAACATAATAATGAAAAGTATTGCCATATTTGCGAAGCTATTTTACTCCAATTCAGTGTTAATATTAATATTATATCTTGGGCATTTTATGTATATTAAAATTGTCTTTTACAGTTTTCTATTTCAATGAATATCGTAGAACATATCACGAATTCAAAATTAGCGTGGCAAAACTCCGCTTTCAGAGAAACAGTCGCGGTCGGTTCCTTAGAGGCCCTGAAGCCGCTGCGGCTTTTACAGCTTCACCGATCTTGGGGCGGTCGGTTGGCCGGCACTCCGTACTTATGCTAATTAGCGCGTCGCGAGCTAAGCTCACTATTCGTAACTATGAAGTTACATACCATACAGTCACGCCTGTATCCCCGAAGTGTTAGGCAGTTCGCCGGGTATGTTTTAGGTCTCATGTAATAGGGGGCGAACCTATTGCCATTATCGGACACAAAGCCAAACTCCAAGCTGCTACTGAGAATTTTGTATAAAACCCCAATAATACTTTGCTCAACCTAGGAATCGAATCTAGGGCCTCGAGCGTAGCAGTCACGTTTACGACCACTAGGCTAATGAGACAGTTATGAAGTTATAAATTAACAATATTAAAGTGATAAACTCTAAATCAGACTTTTTTAAACATAAAATACACCACTTTGTAAATTGTACGCGTGCGAAGTTGGGCTGGTCGCTAGTTTATTATAACTATAGATAAGCAACGCCTCTCTGTCTGTCTGTCCGTTAGTGTGCTGTGTGCTTTACCGATTTACATGACTTTAAAAAAAAATAATGTGTTATATAGTCGAAGTTTACTAGATATACTTTTTTTTTGAACAGGCTGTGCAGATAAAAGTAAATTAATGCGAAAAAAAAACAACATACACTTTCTCTCGAAATATGTATTAAACTTTAACTAAACCATTTATCATATAGGTATCGTATATTTTGGGAACAGAGAAATAACTATTTATTTTGGACGGTTTTTCTTTATATTCGAGATTTATTATACCAAAATATTATTTACAGTTTGTTGCTGTTTACAAAATTGACTTCTTTGTTTACAGTGTTTAAAGAAAATTTTAAAAACTAGTCACTGGTAATATATTTCATACAAATTTATAATTTAAAATTATTTCAAATAATTCCAAAAGACTTCATTTTATTAAAATTTATTTATGTACATTATACATGCAAATAATCGCATTATATTCCTAAAATATATCTCAGCATCTCACTTGCAAACAGCAATGCTCAACGTTCCCACGAAGTACTGATAAGATATAAATAATATATGAAAAAGAATTTTATTTATACGAGACACTGTAATAATACATCTCCAGCACGGGATCCCGCGTTTGAATTGAGAATAAGCCCCCCGGATTTCCTTATCCGGTATTGGTGAAAATTTATAGAGTGTGAAAATTCTCTGTCTCTACGGATCGGTGTGAAATGACAATCGTGATATGCCTTCGGAATCGTTGTACGAAACTTATAGAGATAGAACGTATTTAATATTATAGTACGATTTATCGGAAATTGAAAGTATGATTATTATTGCGATAGCCTAAGATTGATGAGGAAATTGCGATAGCGATAAAGTTCTACAGCCCAACTGGATCGCGGTCATCATGTATAATGGTGAAAAGCCCGTAATAGTTATTCGCTTTACGCGATTGCCGGTATCTATCTATTTTATATTTACGCAGATCGGCATTACAGCGGCGACTAGCGATGGATTGTTGAAGTCTCGGTGATCGCCACTGTTTTTGAATTGTATATTATCATTAATTATCAGGTACAGTACCGAAACTATACCGTGCATTAAAAAAGTTTCAAAGAATTTTTGCACTATCATTGAATTAAAAATGTAGTGTGAAACAAACAGGCTGTTATAGAATAGAAGTAACTGATTAATATCATTACAAACGTCTGGTATCAAATTTATAGGCAACAAGGAATTCGTCTTTTGTTGCTACTTATTTGTATTTCTACACAAAATAAAAGTTATCGTATTGCATTAAGTGAATATATAC
The DNA here is from genome assembly GCA_033032175.1 of Saturnia japonica. Taxonomy (NCBI): domain Eukaryota; kingdom Metazoa; phylum Arthropoda; class Insecta; order Lepidoptera; family Saturniidae; genus Saturnia; species Saturnia japonica. Next base: position 7,236,131 of record CM065317.1, read on the forward strand.
TTTATTTTATTGTAAGTAATTAATCCGAAATTTGCGCAACCGCTGCAGTTGCCATTACGTTGTTACAGGCGGAAACAGCTAAGAATTTTCAGATTAATTAGATTTCCGTAAAGTAACGCCTTGGTCAATCAAATATTTATTTTATTGGTATGCTCTAAATGTGCCTGACGACTATCAAACGATACGATTAATCGTATAATCTGCAAGATTCCATTCAAAGTTATCGTATTTTGTTTGAGCCTATACACTTGATGTTATGTTAAATATGAGCTCTGTGTGCTTACTTTTCAGATTACGACGCATAGAAAAAAAAGGATATCTGTATATATTTTTTAAAGTTATACTTCTTTAGGCGCATAAGAAAAATGATAGTGAATGTAACAAAAAGTGTACTCTATGAAGTTGGTCGCTAAAATTCTTGTTTTATTGTGGTGTCACTCTCGATGTTATTTGGCACATGACGTGGTGTGTGACAGGTGCTTATTCAAGGAATTATACTTGTAATGCATGTACATAAGTTCACGTGATTTTGATATTCGAACAAAAATAATAATCCTAGGTGTAAATAAATTATTAAGCAATTTCATTATGCTATTATAATAGAACCTAGAATATAAAATATTCTAGTGAGGCAAATATTATCGAAACTATTACTGTGTTTATCTTGATTTAAATTTCGATAGCCCAGTAGTATTTTCTTTTGTGTGATATATTTTTTAATAAAGCTACCTTTTATTAGCTTACAATAGACATTATTTTCAGAAAAGATAAGACATTGTTCACAGGTTTTTATTTTCTAGTCTATTCTAATTTATAAATGATGTTTTTTGTCATGTGGCAATGTAAAATTTAACAATGTAAAAATGTGTTAATCAGAATGATCTATTAACAGATAAAATAGTTCGAGCAAGACATTTGGCCCTCGACATAAAATGAATATTTAATAATATAATATATTATAATATAATAATAATAAATAAATAATAATATGAATATTAAATAATTGTATGAAAATGTATATTTTATGATAAATAAGTATTGCTTATTTTTAATATAGTAGTCGTTAATTTTTGCACTATGTGTTGCTATTTAACAGTTTGTCAAAGTAAAACTTTGCGGCTAACACAAATAACAAGTGCCCACATAACGAGTGGGTATTATTGAAGGTTATAAAAGGGTCTAAGGTCATGCCTTCTCTAACTCGACCCATGGGGACATAATTTATGCCCGCAGAACATACTACTGTACCCCAAGATGTTCCGCTTAAAATATGGACTCCGCCCTGGCCCAAGGAAGAATAATGAGTGACCCAAATGTGTGCTTTTGACATACGTAATAAAGTACCCTTTGATCTTTTCGTGTACGTTTTTAGTTCAAAAGATAATTACTGAATAATTACTAAGTGTTTCAGTTACATTATAGCTTACATGAACAAATACTAATCAGCATAAAAGATAAATTTAGTGACATAGGATTCATGAAGCTAATAATAAAGTTCAAAAGATTTCATGGGTTATGCTATAGCAAAACCTACTTAACGAAGAAAAAATATTAAAATGGTTTAAGTATAAAAAGACAACGTGTGGATATTGTTTTACAAATTGAGCGGCCACCAAAAAACTGCAGTGAAAGGAATAAAAATTTTCACTGGAATCATACAAAAGTGGTTTACATACGAGTGTTGCCAAATGGGGTTCCGAGAGGCTTACTACCCTGCCCGACACGAGTACGTTTCGAACCACATAATATTAAAATATCAGGAATAACTCACTACAGGAAAAACAGTGTGGTTTTACATTTTATTGCGAGATACGTCAAGGGGATAATGAACTAATTTCTATGGAAATGTATTTGTAACATTGTTATGAAATGATTTTTCCAGTTTGCAATTTTATTCTAATACCATTGCCTTTTATGAGATTGATATGAATGGTTAATTTATGTTGTTTACTGTCAAGTGTAGTAATATGATATAATCACAGCTAGTTCCTTGCGTTTGTTCTTGAATGTCATTTCTTAATAAATGGTGATAAATGACATGCCTGGGGGAGGCTTAGGTTCAATGATGGGCTGACATAGTATGCTAATAATGATGACGATTCTTCTTAGTAGCCCTATCTCACCTAAGTAGTTCGTAAACCCACCCATATAAGCATTTTCGGAAAATTTAGATAATATTGAAATTGTAATTAACAGGCACAATTTCAATACTACAAATAAATGTAAAATAGTGATTTGATTTTTCAGACTTTAGGGAGTTAAATAAAGGATTTTTTTTAGATAATTATGTTAAATTTTATTATCGAAAATTCTTTACGTTCAGGGTGGATCATTACGTTACTGAAAGTGATGTCTGCAAGTGATTCCCTCGCTGTACATCACTAAAAATAATAATAACTGTAAACAATTTCAATAAAGTAAAAAACAATTCAAAAAAGAAAAGTTGACAAAGCCGATCTAGTTTCTTGCTGGTTTCTCTCGATGACTGGGATGTTTTGCGAACAGGTAGTAGTGTATTGACATTCATAAGTGCCTTCTTAGCGCATAAACTGAATAAGAATATGTATTTTAGATTTGGATTTGAGGGTCGCCAACACGTTTTCCTTTTCCGCTCTCGTTTATTAGCTGTCATCTTAGTATTTCACCTTTTATACACACATATTATTATTCTTCACTCAGTTCATTCATACTTTTTAAATCCTTCACTACTCCTGATAGGTACTTTCATACCTAACACTTTTCTAGTTATATGACTTTCATCCCTCCTTATGACGTACACATACCAAACAAAAGGGTCCCCCGCGTATCCAAACCCATTCCCTCCATCTCTCCACCTGAGCGTAATTTTTTGAGTGAAACTTATTAAAACGTGGTATTTTGAATTTACTTGATGTCATAAAAATTTGAAACGTTACACCTTTTCCGACTGAGTTAATCCACGTCAGGCAATCGGTAACTGATTATTTCGTTGGCGAAAATAAAACAGAATTCCATATGGTAAACATACAAGTCCTATAAAAAGTCGCTTGTATAGAATTTTAATCGGCCTTATTCTAAATTACCACGGTAAACTTATCGCTGGACTTTTGTACTTGTCAGAGTCCAACAGGGCCTATAGTAATCTACTGTACTATTAAAAATCGACAAAATTGTAACCTATTATAGATGGCAAATAAACGCTTTGAGCATTAAATTATTTTTACTTTTAAATTATTATTTTTATTATTTTTACTTAAAAACTCGAAAAAGTATCTACAGCTCCCGCGCTTGCTTAATCCGCTACTCTATAACTCCACAACTTCTTTCTAGCAAATTGACGGTAATGTGCCTGATGGTAAGACTTCCAAGAGATCGGCAATTCATCGGCAGCCGTTGCTTTCATGCCGGCCAGTGAATCTCTCAGCAGCTGGATATACTGGCTGATCCCGAAATGTGGCAAACCTAAAGAGAATCACTGTGACGAGTTTAACTCCATGTGCATGGTGGTTGCGACCCATCGTGTACAGATAGATCCCTACCATCCACGTTCATTACTGGATTTACACCGAATTATCCCAGAACGGGACACGCTTGGGACTATAACGGGTGTTGGCTATACCTGGTGTATAGTAGTCGCGACAACTGTCGTGTCTTTCCACTCAGCAATTCCTAGAATCCACTCGTGCTATTTTAGTACTTTTTCTTCCCTTTTTATATATTATAATAATAATGTTGGCGATGACGGACCTATATCACGGTGATTATACTGTAATATTTAGCGAATGTATTTCGACGTAGTTCTGTTCTGCTTTTTCGTTAAACAGTTTCGATTAGCAAGGTTCTATTATTGTGTTTTCGATATTGGAGTAATTAATGAGCATCAGTCACAGCACGAGTCGTGTTCAAACTAGTTATTTGGTTCGCCAATCGGCTCTGACCTGCTATTTTCGTGTATTCCTCCGCTATACATGTGATAGAAACAGCTAATTACGACAAATATAATTAACACTGTGAAAAGGAAGGTATTATAAATTTATTATATTATTTAGCTTATTTGATATTATTATTTAATTTTTTTATATAAAATTTGTTTACAGTTCAGTAAAATCATGAGCAAATTATCACTTACAAGAACACCATCTATTAAATCATAACAACGCTATAGACAAAGGTTGTGTAGAATTTTTTTTTAATCGAGATTGCCCCATATTTTTCTATGTAATATAGCGTACACAGGGTATATTTTCACATATATAGTGTATTATTATCTATGCCGGAATGTTACTTGACTTTGACAGTAACTATAAATTAAAAAAATACAATTAACCTTACTGAAAGTATTTGATAAGATATTATTTCGATGTGTGACTTCAAGTCCATCTGCGGTTTTAATCTTCGCCAAAGCGTTTTCATTGTAGGAGTCGCTTCTATTGCAAGTATCTTTTTAAATAACGTACTTATATTCCTATGTGCATGTACGCGATATCTCTCGTAATCTAGCTGACCTATCGTCGCTCCCTCTGGAAAAACTTCAAACGCTAGATCAGCAAATTTAAAATAACTAAAATAGGTTTAGTGAGTCTAAGATCAATGAGTTGATTATACAAACGTGCTATAGTTAAGAAATCTCAAATAGGCCAATTTAGTTTAAAAAATTAGTTAAAGAGCTCCCAAAGTTAACTACTACGTACACAAACTTTAGAGTTGATATTTATAAATTTGTCGAAGAAATCTTTTAGTTTCAGAACCATTCGAATTTATATGGCAGGTAGTTTTCAGAATTCAAACTTCGTTAATCATTTAACTTGTTACGAAGGTAGGTATAGAGATAAAGCTTATATTTAACATAACTTTACATCAAGGTTGCCCAAACCAAGGCCCGCCGGTCAGAAAATAGCTCTTCAACATATTATTACAACTTGTCCGCCAACTTTGTTTGAATCTATCATGACTTCATGATTGTTAGCACTTTTGGCCCGCCGAATGACATAGAATCGAAATGATAGGGCCTCCAAAATGAATTTGGCAACCTTGCGTTAGATGCAGCTTAGTAATAAAAAGGCTATGTAAAAGTAAAATATTTTTAGATAATATCTGTCGCAGTATTAGCGGCATCAGTTATGGTGCTTGTAGAAATCATGTCAGAGGGCAAGCAGTACAACAGTAACCCTGTAGTTGCAATCGGCGCCATATTTACCTTATTTTCCTCTTCCGTCGCTTCGTATCAGATAGTCATATCTTCATTTTTAATCCGTCAACTTTTAAAGGTATGAATGTTTTTCGTTTTATAAATTAGCGCATTATGGCCACGATCTTATCTGATGTTAAGTGACGCTGTCCAAGATTGTGACACACTAAACCTAGTGCACCTATAACCCCTATTGGTGTAAGACGAAATATTTTCAACTTGAGGGTGATAGCTACCCAGGCGGAAATTAGAAAATACACTTTCATCATGCTACGGTTTCATCCCGATGTTTTCTTCACCGATAGCTCAAACTGAGATATTTGAACTCGCTTCTCGACTCTTAAATAGTTATTTCCTATTTTGTTAGTTTTTTTTTTTATTTTACATAGAAATTAGAAATTGAGGCCTAGAGAATCAAATAAGGTTTTACCATGAATGCTGAAAACCCAAGTTCTGTTTTATAACATATCCTCTGACGTAGGTATGTTTTGCCATAAATATCTTTTTGAGTGTAAAAGTGATTCTTAAATAAACATATATATTAAGCGAAAGATAAAAATATGATATTGTATGCAATTTAAATCTTACTTTACTACTTACTTAAAATAAGTTATATTTTATTCCATTAAAACTTGCATTGAATTAGTAAAAAAAAAATCTTAATTCAAGTTTTTAATCTATAGGTCAATAGTTCCATCTATTTCTGCAAGATGTGGTACATCTCGCACTTGTCCATTCTGACGCTGTACTGTATGGTATTCACTGCAAGTATCATCGTCACGTTCAATGCAAAGCAGTATTTGATCGCTTCATTTACTATCATCATCGGAATTATTTATGAAGGTTCAAGATTTTTGTATCTTCGTATTTTTTTAATAGTAGCGTGGTAATGACAATATAATCCACAACCAACGGTGACCACAGAGAGATTTGTAATGCATCAACGGTCGTCTCTGTCGCTTTTCCTCCAAGCCTCTAGGCAGCTGAATATACACAGGGGGATCCCGAAACAAAACAAATCAAATGAGAGTTACCAACTATGACGGGTTTGTCATCATACACATTTTATTATTTATGTGTTAGTAGAAAAATATAAAAAAATTTCGTGTTTTATTTGTTGCAGCGAGCTTAAAATCTGTTTTATAATTACTAGGTATGTTACGGATATGAGATTTTGAATCTAGCCGTGGATATTTTGAGAGTATTTCATTGGTTACGATTATGAAGAGAGGGTAGGTCATAAAAAAACTTCTTTGGAGATTTTTGTTTATTTGGAGCAGTCCGACTGGTGGAATACCTCCACCCTACAGAAGATCGCAGCTCAATAACCTTGTGTTGTGTTCCTGCGATGAGTAGGGTTTCCACAGCTCCTCGGGATAAGGGGTTCAAGTCGGCAACGCGCTAGTGTTAACTATGGTATTACAAGAGTCCATATGTTACGGTAGCCGCTTATCATCAGGCGGGCCGTATGGTTGTTTGCCACATTTTTAGTACAAAAAAATGAAATTATTTCGAATATCCGATAGTTTCGGATCATTTCAGTAAAATATGTATTATTTGAAATATTTGTAAGTAGATGAACAATATTATCTATATTTTAGATATTTATTAATTTAATTTTAAGTAACAATAATAATAATATTCAATTTTCAATAATAATTACATTAGAAAGCTTGTTATTACTGCATTTAAAATAAGATCCGGGCACAAATAACTTAATAAATTTAAACTCTCAATTAAAAATTCTCCTATTCTAAAACTGTGAAGTATGTAGTCTAGTTAAAGATTTACACTATGTACGAGTACTAAATGAATGTCCTCGATTTTAGGCGGATAAACAGGCATTGATGAGGAATATCAATTTGAATCCTCTTAATATTAGCACGTTTCATGGTTTGCTGTCAAGTCCTATCAGTGAGGAGGCCAAGACTCTTTTCATTTTTATGAGTTATTAACAGTGAACTATTTTGTGACGAAGTTTACGTGTTACATTTTGAATCTTGTTCATCTTAATCTTTCGTCTTTTATTTACTTTTACTTTTCTTGTCATCGAATTTATATATTTTATTTTCATAAATAAGTATAGATAATAACGGTTACGGTTTTGGGTATTTTTTATTATTATTTAGGATATCTGGTAGATAAATATATATAATAGATGTGATAGATAAATTTCTATAAAACCCATGGTAATTAATAAAAGATGTAGCGACGGAAATGGTCATGTACGTAATTTTTAAAGTTTTGTCTTTTTTCAGCGATCTTTATGTTTTTCTGCATAGCCGTCAGGAGTTACTTACACTCTCTTAAGGTAAGCACACATGTTATTATTTCTGATATTGTATCAAAAATCTATTTCAATATGACTTTATATTATTAAACTTGCCGTGTGCCTGACGGTAATTCTCATCGACAGCATTTCAGGGACCATCCAACATAAAATTATTTACATAACTATATATTTTTCAAAAATCCTTTTTAGTGTTCATCTACATTATATATGGAATTCTTGAGCAAAATTTCACTTTTATAAACTCGCTGGTTTGAATTGTGCGTTGCCTCTCAGTCAGTTGTATATTTTACTAGCGGTGCACCCGCAGCTCATCATGCGATTCTTATACAGTTGTGGTGGCGAGTATTACCATCTCCACATGAAAAGGGAATATCCTCCGACCAGACGGGTGTTATGTCTGGCGGACAGCTGCCTAACGGTTGTTGTCGGGTCCTTGTATATATTCCAATTGTTGGGTTAATTTTAATATCGCGATATAGAATTCGTCGTATGTGGCAAGATAGATGTCGCTACATCACTCCCCTCGGAGACCAGAGGTCGATAGCAGGTTGAGTCGTCCATACATCTTGTGATGCTTGTCGGGCCAATGGAATGTTGGCACATAGTTTACGGTGAGCCGGAACTGTCTGCGGTTATGCCCCAGTGAGTCGGGGTGATGCTGCAAGAATGCTCCAGTGAGTCGGTGTGGTGCAGTGCTGCGTAGTGGCTGGCTGATGCGTCGACCAGGAGAGAAGTGCGTCTCTGTTTGCTGACTGGCCAAAGTGTAAGTGTGCTGTGCCAAGGTCGCTGAGAATGCTATGGGTGATGCCCAGGAATGGGCATCCGCTGCATGCTGGTGGTCAGGATACCCGTAGTAGCCGTGGATGCTGGCTGGCTGTATATTCGCTGTTCGAAATCTCGAGGAAGTGATGATGACGTTCATGCTTGGGTCACCATATAGGGTGTAACCATTGAAAAGTGAGGATCTTCCGACTAGACGGGTGTTATGTCTGGCGGGCAGCTGCCCAACGGTTGATGGGTTAATTTCAATATCGCGATGTAGGATGCGTCGTACGTGGCAAGATAGATGTCGCTACGCAGTAATTATTTTCATCCCGTAAATTTATTTTTACTCTTATTATTGACAATTTATATAGCTTTCCCGTCCCTTCCCCGTGTACAAAATCTCATTAAAATCGGTTGAAAGTTAAAAAAGTTCCGATTTCCAAAAGTATTATTGACAATTATTATATAGCTTATCGATTATGGAATAACATATAATTCCCGTGTACAAAATTTTATAATGATAGTTCTTTCAAATAAATTCGGACATACAAACAGATCAATACAGATATACAAAATAAATGTAATGACTCATTCGTGATCAGTATCCTTTATATAGGACGCCTATTAGGAAATTAGGAAACAAATTTACATGTACAGACAGAACTACAGATTTATTTATATAAATTAGGTAGAATATTTTACGCTAATACTTTTAGTAAAGCTAAACTGTAATGATATGTATAACATTAAAACAGCGTGAATGTTGTGGAAAACTCCATTGGAACGAAGTTCGTAGCTTTGAACCAATAAGCGCGCACCTTTGATTGAGCACAGCCAATAGCATACGCGCTATGGATAACCGTCTAAACTATAGCAAGGGTCGTGACCTTTCTTAAAGATCACCAAGTAGATGTTCTTTTAGTGCAGGAGACGCTCTTAAAGCGTGCTAAACGTGATCCAAAAATCGCGAACTACAATATTGTAAGAAATGACCGGGCCGGCCGCGGGGGCGGCACTCTCATTTATTACAAACGATCGTTATATTGTACGCCGGTAGATCCTCCGATACTTACCAATATGGAAGTATCCGTGTGTAGACTAGGAATGACCGACCACCCGTCCATAACGTTAGTCTCAGTTTATCTCTCGCCGAGGAAAGAGCCTCTCAGGTCTGACCTAGAAAAGCTACTTTCGCTCGGTGAATCGGTCATTATAGCGGGTGACCTCAATTGTGGACACACTTCGTTTGGCAATTGGAGAGACTCCAGTAATGGGGTTAAACTCGAAGAGCTAACGAACGTGCTAAACTTTGATGTCATAGCGCCACCCACTCCCACCCACTTTCAAGACAACTGTATGCCGACAGTGCTTGATGTAGCTCTCATTAAAGGTATCGCGCTTCGGTTACGACTCATTCGGGTCGTACACGAGCTCGACTCCGACCACCGTCCGGTCATCATGCAGCTAGGTCAACCAGACGACTCTAGCCCTCCTTCGGTCCAAGTGGTTGACTATGCCAAGCTAAAACATTATCTTGCGGACAGGCCGTCCTCGTCCAGCTTAGATAGGATCCCGGACGTATTGGGGTCCGTTGCGGACGTAGATCTCGCGATCGATTCCCTGGTCGACCACCTGCAGGCCGGCATCGGAGAGGCCTCGAGAGAGGTCGAAGAGGCGAGCGATCGCCGCTTCGTACTCCCTGCCGACGTGCGGGCGTTGTTGACGGAAAAGAACGCGGCGACTCGTGCGCACAACCACTATCCGACCGAGGAAAACCGCGCACGTTTACGCGCACTTCAAAGATCGGTTAGAGCCCGTATATTAGAACTCAGAAGTCACAGATGGGACGCCCTCGTCGAAGGGCTAAGGCCGTCGCATCTGGCTTACTGGAAATTAGCTCACAGCCTCAAAATAGAGGCTTCTTATTTTATGCCCCCCCTCGAGAGGGGTCCCGGTATACCGCTCGCCTTCGATAGCAGCGACAAGGCGGAGTGCCTCGCCACTTGTTTGGAGAGCCAGTGCTCTCCGAACAGTGTCGATGCAAATACCGACCGGGTCGAGGGTATCGATGGATGCGTGCGGGAGCTGGATAAGCTCCCCGCGACAGACTCCCTGTCCCCAGTCACGTCTGAGGAGGTTCTTTCCATTATAAAAAGCCTTAAGCTTAGAAAAGCACCAGGTCCCGACGGGATCAGGAATGAAGTACTTAGACTTCTTCCCGATCGCCTCATAGCTCTTTTGGTCTGCATCTTCAATGTAGCCATAGCCCACTGCCATTTTCCAGCCGCCTGGAAAAAGGCCATAGTCATAGGTATCCGTAAGCCCGGCAAGAGCGCGTCGCTTCCCGACAGCTATCGCCCGATCAGTCTCCTAAATACTTTAGGGAAAATGTACGAGCGGATCCTTCTGAACCGTCTCAAGTCAGTAATAGAGGAGAAAGACCTCTATCCGCCTGAGCAATTCGGTTTCCGTGCTAGATATTCTTGCACTCATCAAGTGCACCGCCTCACGGAGCACGTTGCATTTAATTTTGCTGAATTATATAAACCCCGCCGTACACTTGCGGTCTTTTTCGACGTTGCCAAGGCCTTCGATAAGGTCTGGCACGAGGGATTGATCTACAAGTTGTATCACTTTGAAATCCCCGATAGGCTAATTAAAATAATTCGCGACTATCTAACAGATCGCACCTTTCGCTATAGAGTGGAAGGTGAATTGTCCACGCCCCGTCCAATACGCTCAGGCGTTCCCCAAGGTTCGATCCTGGCTCCTAGCCTATTTAACCTGTACGTCAGTGACCTACCTCGACTCCCGGAGGTCGAGGTAGGGCTATACGCTGACGATACAGTCTTATATGCCTCAGATAGGAATAGATCCCACCTCAGACACAAAGTCCAACGCTCCGTGACCACTCTCGGGAAGTGGTTTAACGAGTGGCGTATAGCCGTTAATCCCTCGAAGAGCGCCGCGATGCTCTTCGATGCGGATTCGTCACAGATACCGTGGAAGCTTAAACCTGTTAAGCTCTACGATAATCCGATTCCGTATGTAAGAGAGACCAAATATCTAGGGGTAACCCTAGATAGTAGGCTCTCTTTTAGACCCCACATCCGTAAGGTTAGGAACAGGGCCGCGTGGGTCCTGGGCCGGTTGCATCCTCTGTTGTGTTCGGTGAGTAAAATGTCCACGCGACATAAGCTCACGCTCTACAAGACGTGTATTCGACCAATTTTGACATACAGTTGCGCCGTGTTCGCACATATGTCCGAGTCGAGTTTCAAACGGTTACAATCGATACAGAATAGGTTCCTCTATCGTCTCACCGGGGCCCCGTGGTATGTTCGAAGCGTAGATCTCCATAGAGATATGGAGCTTCCTTCGATACATGCCTACGTTAAACAGCTCTCCCGTTCGTATTTCGACACCGCGTCGAACCACGCGAATCCGTTAATAAAAACAGCCGCCACTTATGTTCCGGCACCCACGGACATCCGGTGCAAACGCCGGCCGCGCAATATTTTTATTGATCCCGACGATCACATCGAAAATTCGAATAAATATTACACATCCGTCTCTCCAAACAGAGCGTGCCAGCGCCCACGCCCGCGTAACCACCGTTCTCTCCGCAGAGGGCGGGCGGTCAATTTCGCTCCAGCACACCCGTCACGTCCACCCTCTCTAGCGGTAACCCAAGCCTAGGTCCGTTCCTCGGTGTGAAACCCTTGGGTCAGGCAACCGCCCGCGCGATACAAGTGACACTGTACGTGCATCACTTAGCTACCTACATACAACACTACACACGTATGAACATACACACGTGCACACCACACAGGTACATAGGTTCTGTGAGGGACCTTTTTTTTCTTTTTTTACGCTAGTTAGTGTAGAAACATTCCGATTATTGAATACACATACGCACGGTTCCTTCCTTCCTCCCAGGAGGAAGGGAACGTGCCTATATGTATATTTAGTTAGCTCGAATCGTAGGTGTAGGGATTCGAATAGATCGCGACCTATTTGCGAACGCGACGACCGCCCGAGCCGAGGTCCGGCCACTTTGGCACCCTCGTGCGAGTCGTCCACAAAACTTTCGCGGCTGAGTGCCCTCTGCGCTCGCCCCCAAGTCCGGTGAAGCTGTAAAAGCCGCAGCGGCTTTAGGGCCCCTAAGGCTAACAGTGTAGTCAGTTCTAAAAAAAAAAAAAAAAAAAAAAAAAAAAAAAAAAAAAAAAAAAAAAAAAAAAAAAAAAAAAAAAAACAAGGGTCGTGATAGAAAAATCTTACACTTTTTTTGCCTAGCCCCCATCCGCCAAGTTCGTACCTTGCGATAAGGAAATTCGTTAAAAAAACATATTATAAAAAAATTACATGATTTAAATAAGATCTTTGACATGTTAGTAGATAAAATGTTTTTCACCACACCGGGCTCTAGGCAATTTAGTTTTAACCGTCCCTTATAATATTATATAGTATTTGAAATATAGTTCGAAACAGTTATAAATGATTTTTACGATAGTTGACAGTTATTAATTTAATGACCCGTTGACCATGAACCACTGTTCTAAAGCAGTTGTTCATTTTACCTTTAGGTTAATCCGCCGCAGAGTATACAATATCAATTATTTGTTTCAGATTATGACTTGCTAAAGTAATCAATGCCATGTCTAAGGCATTCTCAAGCTTCGTATATGCAAACGACAAACTATCTGCCGGAGTTTACGGGGACGTTCCACTGAGGTAGTAATTAACTTTGGGGACCAGACAAGTTGTTTACCTTTAGTCTAATCGAACATCTTAAACTTTGTATAAATTTGACTTATTATCTCCATTAAATTCAGAAAGTGTCGTTTTTTATTAAATTTAAAAGTAGACGCTAAAAAAATTAAAAGTTGTTTATTTAAAAAAGTTTTGATTCGAAAGTCGAAAATTTTAACAATGGATTGTCAACAATAAAATATAACAGTTTCAGTCCCTCTAAAATAAGTACTCATTTTCTCCATAATTATTGCCCACAAATACGGATTCTATGTATTTCAGTGAATCTACATAATATGAAGGGCCCGGCTGATAGCAAAAACGTCTAGAGCACGTAATCGAATAAAAGCAAACTCAAATAAAAAAAATCTCACTGCCACTGAAACTGAAAAAATTCAAACATTAAAGCTTATTATTTTAACATAGGTATTTAAAGAGTTTCTTGAAGTGTCACCCGGCAAACCAATTTATAAGACGTTGTCACGTCAAAACTGAAGACAGCTATCTATATCTGTCGTTGGCAGCAAAGTAAGTTTATACACCAAAATTATGTTTAAAAGCAGTGAAGTACGTTGTTAGCGGGGTCGTTTCTTCGACGTGTCGGCAATGTAGTATCAAGTGATGCCACATTGTCGCAGTAACACTCACGCGACATTATAAAGACCGCCGTCTTTGGGCGGCGAATATCATCAAACCAATCATCACAATAATAATAATAATGATATACTCCGAACAACCCATATTTTTATTTATTTTATTTTAGACAATTCTGAAATTATTTAAAATAAAATGTCAATATTGAAAACCGTAAGAAAATGTTAGAAGTTTTGTGTATAATAAATTCCACTGTCTTCAAACGCTATAGGTACTTTCAATGTATAATTTTATTTCTATCAATGATTACCTGTATCCCCATAAAATAAGCTTTCTATTTCTACATTGTGAATTATCTTGGCATATCAACAACCCTAATCCGGTGCGTTTTTCATTTAATTTCCGCCATAATGACGTCGTAAATCACCACCACGGGAGTTATCTTTACACATTTTCAAAATTATGCTTCCTTTTAAAATGTTCGTTGTTTGACGACTTCGGGATGTTATCCCACCAGTGTTAAACGTAGGGAACTCAATATTATAAAATAACGTTACAAAAAATTATGACTGATTTTTATTTAATTAAATATTGGAGATTCATTTTCAGTTTTCTTTTCTAGAGGAAATATTACATTAAATGAAATTTTAAAGCATTCATCATGTGCTTATCGGAAAATGACGACCATATTGTTCCGATGTTGCTTTGAATACCTAATTCAGTACCTAGTGCATGGTAGGCCTTCCGTGTAAGCGATAATAAGGACACATAATAGTGGGGTTACAGCTGTAAAATTGATAAACCTCTTTTTTGAATTTTTGAAATTATTGTCGTAATACCGTAGATATTTTCTGCAATAAATACAGTAAATGCAGCGTATAAATCTAAGTTTAGGAATGTTTGCTCCCCATACGATTCATATCCTATACGGTGGTCGGTCACCCCACACTTAGATAAAATTTTACTTGTGTCTTATCTCTATGTGATTTCCGAAAACAGTTACTATTTATGTCATCTGAATAGAGATAAATCGAATTACTTTTGCGATAATATCAAAAGTTCATGGAAACTGGAAACGCATGAATTTAGATTGTATGAACGAGCCTATAAAGGGAATGACTCACAAGAAAAAGTTATTTTGTGTTATAGTTTGGTGTTTGGTGATGGTTCACAACAATCAAGTCTTTCGAATTTGTGACAGTTGCGATCTAAACTACAAAATTAATTTAATGTACTAGCTGTCATCGCTTTCGTTCTTTTGAACTTTTTATTAATCAGTAACTAAATCACAGCGCCACCTATCACGTTCAGGGATATCATAAAAGCCTACTGCACGAAAATACAATTAGATCAACCAACTGTCATGGCGATCGGTCAAATGGTGTTGAAGTTGATCAATCTCATATATGAATACCAACATCCATTTCTAGACTAGTCGCTATCTGCACAACGTTTATACCACAGTAATTATTTTTGTTTCCTTATGTGTACCTACTCGTACTATTGACGATTCATATAGCCTATCAATTGACGAACGACATAAACTTCCCGTTTACAAAATTTCATAAAAGTCAGCCGAGAATTAATATTTTTTACGATTTTCTAAAAGACAAGCCTATACATTATGAAATAGCAAAGGCTTCATATCTACAAAATTTAATAATAATCGGTCAAGACATATTTGAATTAAATCCGGATATACAAACAAACAAGTCATATACCTGATCAGTGTCCTATATAATATGTCTTTCGGGAACACTTCAATATTAGCGACGAGTCGCTTCACAACTATATCAAAAGGAAAAAGATATTACAATTTCTTTCGAGCCAGAGAACTATCTATGAAAATGTATCGTTATATATTTTATTTATTTGGGATCTTAGATAACAAGATTTTATAGAGATATTCTAAAGGTCTAATGATAAGTTAAACTTTTGTATGATCATAAATAAATGGAAAAAATTGAGGTTTTTCAAGCCAAAATACAAAAAAAAAAATGTTTGAAATTACATTGTAAAAACATCTAAAAATAATTTTATATTAAAGCGAAATGTTTATACCCTTTTATTTCACTGAATTTCAATTTATAAATCTGAAATAGACAGTAAACATATTCAGATGGATATTGTCTAAATAAACCTTGTCCATTATAAATAAGTAGGTATATATTTTTAGAATCATCAAATATATATAGTAGGTACTATTTTTCAGTTTGTTTACATGATTTAATTTCTAGCACTTACTATTTATGATTTCTGTACAAAAATATAACGAATATAACAAATTATATTTTCAAATATTTGTTCCTAAGGAAACATGTAATGTAATTCAAAGAAAATAACGAGCAACATTGGCTGTTACTCGAACAATATTTTTTTCAGACTATAAGAAAAATCGACGACACGATGCAAAGTCGATCTCATCGGAGTGTCGCATTTATCAAAGCGGGGTTATTGCCGGCTTCCGTGTGGTGAGCTGGCCGCCGCGCTAACCCTTCATATAGCATTCAGCATAAAGAATGTTGCAAAAGGTTCACTCTTTCTTTTCAATCTAATCAAATCTTCCAATTTTAAACATCATAATAAACAGTCCGTTTTCATGCACTACTGCCTCTGTCCTCGCTATTTGGCTTTGCGTATCCAATCCCTTTAAACAATTTTATGCCATCTGGTAGGTGTTCCAGAAAATGGCACACCTAACTAAAATTTTATTCAATATCTGTTGGGTTATTAAGATCAATTTTCATTTATTGGACAATAGTAAAACGACGCAAATCTTTACGATACGGTAGCAAACAATTCTATTGGAGTTTGATTATTTTCACATATTGATAATCCAATAAAATCCTACATGACTGAAGTGTAAAAGTTGATATAATTGAAGCAATAATAAATGATACAATTAAAATACTTATTAGAAAATTATACACATTTCGAAAAATGTTAAGCACGGTCCTTTTTGGTGGTTGTCTGAATTTTCACCATCTTAGCGTTCGTATGTCTTCTTTAATAGTTTTATTTTGTGTCCCGAAATGGAAAATGAGCCAGACAGCTTTAAAAGCTCGTGAAAAGAAAGCGCAGGAGTCCTTTGTGTCGCCCATATTCATTTTTATGAGCGACATTCTAAAATCCACCGCGAGATTTCACAACAAAAGTGAAGGGATATGAAGATGACACAAATATTCACGATCATTTTATTAGTCAATTAATAAAGGTTTTTTTTTTTTTTTTTTTGAGCACCGACAAATTACCACATTATCAAGTATTTACATTATGTACAATGAAATCTATATTTTAACCTATTTCATTTCACTACTGTGCATTCTGCTACTATTATTCATCTAAGAAATCCTTTTCTAAAAAGTATGGTAATTAAACATTTTTCAGACTATTTGATATCAATTTACGTACAACACATCATAAATTAGTATTAACCGTTAAGAGAAACATTAATGACATAATAAGATTAATAATATTTCATAAAAAGGAAACAACATTTGCGTTTAATTAAGAAGAATCTCTTTCAGACATTAAGGCCGGCTTAAACCAAATCCTTAAATCATATTTAAATCGCTAAATCAGATTTAAGATTGATTAGTTAACTGAATTTAAACTGTTTTGGTGCAAGCCTCCATAAAAGTTATATTTAAAATCTTAATTTTGGGGTTTTAATAACGAAATTGATAATTGTGCGATTGTTTGATCTTTCATGAAAAATTTACTTATACTTTCCAATAATCTGGTGATATGTTAACTTTGTTTCTTGCAATTCTTAGTTTATCTGATTTATGAGCCTCCTGGTTATTCGGTAAACTTGGTACCCACTGCAATTTCACATCAATTTTGTTACTAAGTAAATCACCTATTTTACTTATTATACTGTAAGCTATTGTACCTTAAAATGAAATAAGTTCAAGAAACATAATACAACAATAATTACAACATTATATACGTTTGTTGAAATACTAAACATTCCAGAATGAAAGATACTTGCTTTCAGGCTTAGCTCGCGACCGACTCGGACGTTGTCAACAGCAGGCTAAGATTAATACATAACTCAAGTTATATATATGTGGACTGATGTCAGCTTGCAGTTGTTTTATGTTTCCAGCGCTGAATAAAACTTGATAAAAATATTCATCTTTACAAAGATTCTGCTAATTTCCAAAATTATTTTATTAATTTAAGTTTCAATGTTATTTATAAATTAGTATTTATCAGATAGTCATGCTGATTTTATGCTATTATATCTGAAAATGTAATAAAAACATATGTTAAAAAAAAGAAATCATATCTATGACTTTGTGTGTTATTGTAATAATTTCGTTAAACATTGATCGTAGAAACCGTAATTTAATTCCCCAAATAGTTTTCAAGTTTATAAGTTCATTATTTTCTCAACAATTGTTTATACAATATACTTCGTACTTCCCATACTTGTCTATAGCTTGCCAGTTTGCTTGACGTTCATGGCTACTGTTCCGTTCCTTAAGGTTTTAGCGTGAAGTTATATAGCACATAATCTTCCTCAACAAATAGGATATAAAATGGATAACCATATTTTTTTATATCAAACTGGTAATTCCTAAGACTAGTGCGTTCAATCAAAAAATTATTGAGCTTTATAATATTATGTGGTATAGATAGGTTTACGTTATTATGAAAAATTTAAGATAACTAAACGTGCAAGAACCGAGGCACCCCATTAAGACAGGGATGAACTCCACAGAAACAATTCACAGCATCCGCCGCCACTCGGCGCCACTCGGCGCGCGGTCCATTAACCGTTGCCCGCAGACATTGCACACAACTCACTGTTAACAATGGATAAAGATTCTTTGGAATATGTTGTAATGAAATACATTCGCAGCATTTAAAAGTCGCACTTAAACCTTCTGCATTTTAATTTTGAAATAGCAACGAAACATTCAATTTACTATAAAATTATCTAGATACAAAAAGGCATGTTGTTATATAAATCAGATTGATAAACTTCAACGTTTGATTTCACTGAATAGATCTAAGTGTTTTTCATGTAGAAGATTTTTATGATATCCCTGAACGTGAAAGATGGCGCTGTGGTCGAGTTTTTGACTACTCGAAAGGGCAGAACAACGTCTGTGGGGCTAGCTAAATTATTATCAACATAAAACATTTCTTTCTTTAATCATAAAAACTACATTGGGGTTATATCCATATGGTTAACCACATAGGTATATATATACCTATAATATAATATCACGTACCTGCTATAAATTCGGAAAAAAATACTAAAATAATAAAGAACGATTCAAACTGGAAAATTCATTTCAATACCAAAATATACGTGTGTATTGAAAAAGGACATATACTTATTTTATGTACAATGAGAGCAAGACTTGTTGATAAATAAATACTGTATAGAATTCAGGTAATCAGCTTTTGTTGGAAATTTAATGACTAAATCTACGCAGGCAAAGGAATGCGCTTTGCGTTGTTTTGCATTTGTTAATTTTGTTCATTAGATTTACGTAGGAATAAACAATAACTTAATAAAATTGTTAAAAATACGCAAAATACTTCTAAACCAAGACATCGTTAGGGCACCAGAATCTTAATTTAGAGATAAGGCTGCTTCACATAAATAGCAGGGGTGTTTTAGAAACATTAAAACGTGACGCAATGTTTCCCCTGAACTTTTAAAACAAAGGATGTTTTAACTCTTCTTTTGACTAAGAGATATCGATCGATATTTTACGTCTTTCATATTTACTATATCTTCATGATCTCAGATATGTTATTGAAAACGGCCGTTAGAGAATACGTTCACTGATGAGGCAGCTGGTTTGTTCTAATCAATTGCATCTTATTATTAAATAAGTAAATATTGCTTAAGTATACTTAAAGCGAATTGTATAAAAACCTTTACAATATTAGTATAAAAAGACTGAATTTATCTATTATAAATAAGATTTTTTTTTTAATGATGACCTGAGTAACTAGAAATAACTTTACTATAATATATGATTACGCGTTTCTTTGGCGTAACAAATCAAAAATAACTCCAAACATCCTACGTGCCTACAACATAATGAAGTTAGCCTGATGAAGTTAATGTAATCAATATAGTGTGTATTAACCGAATTCAAAAAACAAGGTGTTCTCAATTCGATTGTATTTTTGAAGTGAAACTTCTTTTGGGACAGTGTGAATTGAATTTTATGAAACGAAAATGTATAACGAAAAAGAGATATGTAGCTTTCAATGTATATATGTAAATATATATATAGGCTGTGAGAGAATGAGATAGAAAGCATTTCATATAGTTTTCCTATCCTTCAATTATTCTTAATGTACTCGAAATATATACAGAGAGAGAGAGAGAGAAGTTTCACTTACCGCGTGTGATCTCACACTCAATTTTTTTTAAGTACTTCGTTTATGAACTGATTTAGATGATTATTATTTTATTTGAAAGGGGATACCTCAAGGGGGGCTCCATTTTAATTTCATTGGTATCGAACATTGAACTTCAAAAATATAACAGAAATCTCCTGAAAGACATTGAGGTTGGTTTTCTTTTTATGTTAAAGTTGTCTTGTGTATTATACCGTTAAATTATTTTTACACAATAAAAAAGTTACTAAAATAAATTAATATTATTGTCATTGATGACTAGTTTCATAATATCGCACTTCCATCTTATGATGTACGCGCAGATCTCAAATTTACCCTCTACTAATTCACCTAATGAAGTAAGTTTAACTTTAAAAATTCGCTTTTGCTAATATTTCAGCTGTCTTATCCGCGACGGGAATCGTTGATAGTAACTGTGGTAAGTAGTATTTAACAACCTTTTATTTTAACTTGCCTTGTTAGTATGAGTCAAATATTGTACCTGAATTTTAAAACAGATTTTAATGTTATCCCCGAACGATTGAGCTGAAATTTTGCATACACAATTAGTTAGTGACGCGAAATCACAAGATTGTACCTACTCATCCAAAAAGTCAAACACGCATTCATACTCGTGTTTGACTGTATCATTACAGTCGAATATATAATACGTCACGAGCATGTCGAGCTCATCGGTGATACGCAAACCCATAAGTTTTTTTCCCACCAAAATCGCTCAACGCGGCTAAAGAAGTTTTCACTTCAAAAAACTTTACATAAGCTTCTGTGGCGACTTATCACAATAAATAGTTGTTACTTCAGCCACATTCTATTTTGTTTATGATAGACTGGCTGACTTTCAAGTCTTGAAAAAGATAAAAGAAGACATCTGTCACAGACTGACAAGAAGATATACACTCATCAAAAAAGTCTAAGCAACATGTACTAATTTAAATTTTAGGATGGTTCTTCACATTATAACGTTGTATTTTATTTTTAAAATAATATCTTTAGGGTTCTATGATGTAAAAATAACAGCTGTTGTCTTTATAAGTTTTTTTAATAACAGAAATGAACACTATTAGAATATACTGTAGAATCTAAGATACATAAGAAACTAAACTTTTTCTTACAGAATGAAATTTCGAAAGAAAATGTATTTATTGTGAAAGAATAGAACAATTTAATACAAAGTATGGACTCCTCTGCTATTCAGAACTTGTCGGCAACGATTATTCATTGAATTAATGAGACTGTTTATGTCATCTTACGGTATTCGCTCCCAATGGAATTGTAGCAAATCCTTCAGCTGTTGGGTTGTTGTCGCTCCATCCAAGTCCTTCAAAACACGTCTCTGGAGCATGTCCCATGCGTGCTCGATGGGGTTGAGGTCTGGCGATTGTGCAGGCCAGGGCAATACCCGGATGTTCTCCGTTGCAAAGTATTCACTGGTTCGCCGAGCTGTATGTGAACGCGCATTGTCATGCATTAACCTAAAATCGGAGCCAAAGGTTTGTGCAAATGGGTAGACATAAGGTCTGAGAATATCCTCAATGTAATTTTCAGCATTCATGTTTCCATTTACAAAAATGAGCTCAGTTCGCCTGTTCTTCATAATACCCGCTCATAACATAACTGTTGAGCCGCTGTATGGATGAACTTCCTGAACGCATCTGAGCCTTTCAGTATTTCCGGGCCGACGATACACTCGCACCCTTCTTGTATCAGGCTTAAACCCGAATCGCGACTCATCGGAAAACATAATTTTATCCCATTGTTCCTGGGTCCATGTTATGCGTTCTCTACACCATTCATATCGACGAGCGCGATTCCCGTGACGTATCGGTGGGCACCTGATTGGGCGTCAAGCTCGTAGGCCGTACTCATGCAGTCGATTTCGCACAGTTTGAGGACTTACATCAACACCACTTGAAATTTGTAGCCTCAAACTTATCTCTCGAGCGGTTAACATCGGCTGGCGTCTTGCAGTCAGTTGTATGTACCGGTCTTGCCGAGTGGTTGTACTCCTTTTACGGCCTGGATGCTGTTCAGCGGGTTCTCCTGTATTATTGTAGCGCTGCCAAAGACGACAAATAACACTTCTATGAATGCCAAAATGTCGAGATACCTGAGATTGATTACTTCCCGCTTGCAACATCCCTACAGCTCTTTGCATTTCATCTGCCATCAAATGACGTCGCTTCATGACGTAAAGAATATCTAACAATTCAATTTTGTCGCTAACTTTATTTAAATGGTTGGTAAAATTATAAAATCAAGACTAAACGTAGCAATTAAAACGCACTTAAATTCAAACAAATTTGCAGTCATTTGAATTTTATGAAAAAAACAAAACATAATCAAATTTTTTTTTTACAACCAGTCAGTATGTCATCAGTAACAAAAAAGTTTACTTACCTACGCACTTTGTTTGAGGAAATATTTAGAAATTAATTAATATCAATGGAAAAAATTGTAATATCACGCATGTTGCTTAGACTTTTTTCATGTGTGTATTATTCTGTAATCGATTATGAGCGACAAAATAAATACAGTAATAATTGAAACGCTGAGCTGCATTTTTAATTAATAGGATCCGCCAAACGATCCTATACTTCTATTACTAAAATGTTTGAAAACTATACCTACTGCTAAAACGTGGTTTGCTATTGAGGGCTTAATGTACTATGTTACTGAACAATATCCGTTAAGAGCACGTTCGCACAACGGAGGGATCACAGAGCTTAGCAAAATATACTGTGATAACATTTATAGATAATTTACTTTTGAATATGTAGATAAAACCACTAACTATGTGAATAAACAATAGGGGGTTTCCTTCGTTTAAAAAAGTCGAAATCAAATGTATGTTTTTCAATTTATGCCTTAAGATAGCACAACAAGAAGAGCCGGAAAGAAACTCAATAGAGTTTATGAAAAAATAAAATAAATTGCTGTTATAATTTTCAGTGCATGGATGTACAGAGAGGGAGTACCTTCCTGATATCACCATCATTTACGTAATGATTTTACCTGTAATAATACCTACCCTGTCGGCAATGTGCTTATGAAGTTTATTGTTGAATCTAAAAAAAAGCGATATACTAGACACGTAATAAATAGGTAAAGGATGATTTGTAAATTATTATATGTAAGAGCGAGGTCAACAGACATCATAAAGCATTATTACTAGAGAGCAATGACTCAGAATTAAATATTAATACATGACCGTTTGTGACACCGTGCTTGTTATATTGTTGTTGTAAACGTACAATATTTCACAAAAAAAAAAAAAGATTATTAATTACATTTTAATGATAATACAGTTAACAAGGTAAATTAAAAATTTAAGATACCTGACACAAGCACATTATTCCTTGAGACTATTCCAATGAGCCTAATCATGGTATATCTGCTGTAAGCCGATTAGAAGTAAGGTTTTATACAGATTCCAGGTGATATTGCAGCGTCAGCTCAATGTTGCCATGTTCTTCTAATTTCAATGAACTAACAGAATACAAAGTTTCAACTCGGTCAGATCTCATATTTCACAAAATATGCTTAAATCCATTTATCAAGTGGAAAAAAGCTGACAATCTTCAAATGGCTGAAACAGATTTTCTTGAATCATAGCTAGTTTATCAGAGCTCAAATTCTTCCTACTTTCTTCCTCTTCGCCAACTGAAGTATATTTATTGGACACCAATGAAACTACGTCAGTACAAGGATGTAACCAGGACTTTATTTGGGAAGAATTGGGGCAGGAAGACAAGGGTATACTAAATATTTTTAAAGATTTTTTGTAACTTCAAGTACGCATCACGTTTAGTCACAATTCATTACATGAGAGATAAAGATATAACGTAGAGAAAAGGAGAAAGATATAGAGATAAAGATTGTATATCTAATACACAATTTCAGTTATTTGCTTTTTCCTTTTTAAAAAGTTACATTTCTATCACGTGTTTAGCATGCGTAATTTTTTTAAAGAATTATTTTTCGTCAAAACAGTGTGCAGGTCTCTTGTCAGAGGTAAACAAGTGATTAAATAGGATACTGCGGGACGCGGGCGCCTCTCGCCACTATGAGGGCAGGCGCGGCGCGGCGCGGCGCACGGCGGCGCCATCAGACCTCGCCACTGGGTCGACGACGCGATTGTTGCTAAGTGTACGCATCGTAGAACCACTTTCATTTATAACGCGATTGGATTACGCGGAGAACTTAAAATTATATCAACATTGCTATAATTTTCGTGTAAGTCTTTAGATGTATATAAATGGAAGATATATCTTCCAAAGACACACGAAAATTTGTACATGTTCATATAATTACTAGTAGTGGGTATTTACTTTTAGAAAATCGTCAATAAGGAAATAATATATCTTTAAAAAAAAATACCTTTCATACTGTCATTATCAAAAAAAAAAAAAAATGCGAAAAATTACCAACGAACAAAATTTCATTTTTAGCCGATTTCAAAAAAGGAAGAGGTGCCCAATTCGAATGTATATTTTTTATGGGTATTCAGGCATAACATCTTTTTTATGAACCGATTTAGAATCATTGAATATATTTTTGAATCATTTTGAACTTTTCTAAGCTTGGATAGAACACATAGACTGACTAGGGAGGTGTAAGAGGGTGGTGTCAAAAAAATCTTCAGTAAGTAACAGATTGCACAAAGTACAGAAGCAATGTATAATCATACAAAAAATATAATTTAACAAAATTTGATTTTACTTATACCGTCAATCCTTTTGAATGTTTGTACAAGCATTGCTTTTACCGTAGATTATTTTTGATATTTCACCCGCGCAAAAGGCACGTTTTGTCAATAAGGGATATATCCCTTCGAGATTACTTTCCGAGTGTCAACGTCTAAGTAAACATCGGGCGATGTTCTGCAATAACATAACTCCGAACGTGTACAAGGCGTTCTTCAGTTGTTTATTGTGATGTTGCGAACCTAAATATGTTTGAATGAATGATTAGGCACACGTTGAAAATAAACATGAGAATCGCAAATAATCATCGTAAAAGGCTGTGGAGAATTTTTTGTCGGTATGAAATATAATTTTATCTGACCGAATTTCTTATATTTTTTTTTTCGAACTTAATCTGTCTTTCAGTTCTTTCATACGACGTATACACGTTTCTTACGTCTATACAAATTGTAATAAAATAAATTGAGAGAAAACAGCAAATTTTACTTTACAAAATAATAAAAATAGATTATTGTACATTACTGCATAATACAAACAGTGATGTGCGGGATTCTTAAAAATATATTATCCGCGGATACGGATTGTTGCTGTCTCGATTTGTGGATACAGAAACCAACTTTAGTACTTCGTTTGTTTATAGTAGGCGTGTGTGGCCTAGGACTGATAATTAGAGAACCCTTGCGCAAGTGAAATTATTATGAGAAATGTCTAAACTCGCAATGTACTTGAAATTTGTTTATACTTGTATACGTTTTTTCGGTGAAAGTAATTTTGTTTCTTATTATATAAACGTGTTTTATTATCATTGTGCTGTATTTGAAATATACCTTTAATTCTAAGTTAGTAACAACTAAAAACAATTTACGGAGTTCAAAGCTTTTGATTGCTACTTTTTAAAATTCAGGAATGTTGATAAAAGATTTGTTAAAGATTAACAAAAAAATAATGGATACGGGTATTTTTTCCTCCTCATATATCTGCGGATACGGATACAGATATCCGTCACATCCCTAAACAGAATATAGTTGAATTATGTGTAAGACATTTTTCCACCTGCAACTTAATAGAATTTACATTTTATAATTATATTTATGAACTAACGATATTCAGTTAATTAAATTATATTATCCTATTTAAACTACTACAAATAAAACTTAAGGTAACAAAATCTAACCTAAGTGTGGTTTTATTTCAAACATTCTTGTGATACTGTTACTGAGATAGAGATAAGTAATATTTTAACCGCAATTTAAAGGAGACGATGAGGGAAGCGAAATTACATGGGCATCACCGGTTTACCTGGTAAACTCGGCACCTGCTCCCTTGCCCCGGCCGCGGCTGTGGGTTTAGCCAGACACCGTGATGTATGGCGCCATTTGTTATAATTTGAGAAGAGCCTTACCGCAGTCGCATGATCGATAGTAGGTTATGCAATAATATTTTAGAACTCTTGATTATACGTTTTTTATTTACTTCTTCAATAATTTATCTTCGGCTTTTAATTTGTTATATACGATTATAAAGGCACATACTATCAAAGATTAATTCCATTAAGTTAATATCTATAGCGAAGCATATCGCTCATTAGAAATATCTGACCGTGACTTTTATCTGAAATAACTATTCTATTAAGTGAGCAAAGTGTAAAAACTTAATAGGTACAATACAAAATATTATTCATTCTGGAATTTCTGTTTTGTACTATTAATATAAGTTTTATTGTTATTATTATTGGTATTTCGTTTATAGTATATTACAGCATTTGTTTTTGTGTTTTATGCATATGATAACACCATATTGTTTAGTTAATTATGCGTAATAACTTTATATTTTAGACTATGTATGTATGTTATGTAATATCATAGGTAATATATGTAATCATACAGGTTGCAGTTTCGTGTTTATTTGAACTTTCTTTCACTTTCCATTATTAAGTATTCATGGTAGTACTGAGTATTTATTTTTACAGTAAAGAAAACTGAAATATATGCAACTTCTATAAAAGTATTATTGAAAGAGTAATGACGTGCCTTAGAGATTGCCTTGGGGAATAAAATGTAAAGTTTTTGGCGCAAGCTGCGACAACTCGAACTAAATGGATGAAACTTTAATTTCTCAAGTCTCGAAACCAGTATTTCTTTAAGTTTTTATTAAATTTTCTTTGTGCCACGAGATGTCCAGTTCGTGTCTTTTGAAAACTTAATAAAATGTTGAATATTAATGATTATTTTAATAGATAATTAAACAAGCATTTTGTATTAGATATTGTAAAAAATATTTAGAGTTTACAAGGTCTTTTTACGGTTTAATAAACATTTTATAGCGACAGTACTTATAAACATGAGCTAATTTGAAGTTAATGAATACTTACCCAATTTAAAGGTATACATATTATGTAAAATGCAAATATAATATCTTGAAATAACAAGCGTACCTATATTTTACAATTTATAAATAACTAGTAAAAATAATGAATTTTACTCGTAAATAAATTCAAGACGCTAAAACAAGCAAATATGTTAAAATGTAGACAATGCTTCTTTAAAAAGTTAGCACGAGAATTAAATGATTAAAAATGTATGTAAATTACTAAATATGTTCAGAACAACACTGGTTAACAACTACTTTATATAACATAATATATATAATAATGTAATATACTTATGTCGGATATAAACCACTGTCCTCAATATCGTCTTTAGCTAATACAAGTCGGGGCGTCGTCAGGGTTAAATGCAAACAGAAAGCATTCACTGTTCCGTTCAATTTAATAGTAGCATGATAACGTCAAAATTTATCCAAGGGACAATTATTACTTAACAATTGCTACAGTGAAATGTTAATCAGACAGTTCGAGAAATGAGTCCGCGATGGTTTGACTTCATTATACAATAACAACCAACCTTCGAACACTGACTAATACGATTGTGCCCTCGAACACCAAAGACTCAGAAGGCGCGCGGCAACTCGACCTGGCTCGAGGTTTCTTCTGCTTTGATTTATTTGATTTAAATAAATTGATAAGATTTTACACAATAGAAAAATGTTAAAATTAAAATTAAATAATTATTATAATACGTGAATCAAAATATTTTCAGTAAATATCCGATGTGACGTATTATGCAGCCAGTAATAAGCTGAGTCCAGGCTATTTTTTAATTTTATCCGACAAACACCGCACCGCCAACGCACCCGTATAAGCCTATCATAATTACTGTTGTCGTTTTCCGAAAGTACAAAATATTTAAATTTTTCTTTATCTTCTATACTATGTGCCACATAACATGCTATAAAATTGTCTTTATGATGACGTAAGTTTTGTTCGTAAGGATTAATATGACATGCCTACAAATAATGCGCATAATCACTTTTCAATATTCAAAATTTTTTGTCATAAAATACCTTATTGTGGCTTACGTATAAGAGATAGGCATGTACTATTGCGGACTTTTTTTTAGATATACTAATAAAAAAAATTATATAGAACATTGTATTTACGTATCATTAACCATTACACCAGCGCACGCGGATAAATTAATTCAGGAACACTTCCACTTCCGACTTACTTAACAAAAATAAATATTTAAGGACAGTTGATAGTTTATTTATTTATTTTATTTATTTCACAAAAATTTACATAAAAGTTATTGTTATAGGCATCCTATAAAACCTCTGGGGTTTGTCTTAGCATGCCATGGCCTGAGGTTTTGTTCAACGCGTTGCTGTTCTTATTATACATATGTATAGTATTAAACCTAACGTTCTGTTAAAAGATTATAATTTACTATATTTATACAATAGAGTTGATGTAATAATCTTTAAATTTGTATTTCATGTTTTTATTATTTATTGAATCCCTAACGTCCAATGGTATTTTATTAATAATGTCAGGTATCGTGTAAGATATTGTACGCCTGCCATAGAAGTTATTTTTACGTGGTATTTTTAAAGGTTTTTTTAATGCCTAATATTAGATAGCCTATACAATTCGTCCTAAATTGGGCTATCATATACAAAAATAAATTTTGCAATACGACTGGTAGATCCAGAGATTAGCGTGTTAATATAAACAAAAAAAAAATAACTCTTCTACTTTATTATATTATAATATTATAGGCTATAAAACATCTTTATATTTAAGTAATATTGTAAAAAATTCTACGTTTTAACCAAATATAATATCAATATTTGATATATTCGTTGGAGGCACCATTCGCGTCTTGTGTTTGGAAGTTTCATATCAGCTAAAACAAAAATTTGTGGGCAGGGAAAGTTTGTTTCTCAAGATTTGTTTGTTCGTTGTTCTTTGTTGTTAAGTCTTAATATCTATAATACATGATTGTTTCTCGATTATAATAAAAATACTGTTTTTTGTAATTTCAGTCAATTTAATCGCTCGTGTATAAACTTCAAAAATTTCTATAGTTGTCCTTACTTTTTTATCAAAATTTGAGGGATTTCCAGTATCAATATTGTGGAATGTATATGGGCATTAACAAAATAGTTCTAAAACGGATTCCATTTAAAATACCTAGAACTGCTATAAACGCGAATACCTTAAAATACCATCACAAAATAGGAGTTAATTTCGAAAAGTTTCATTGCTTCCCCTTTGATCGTAAAGAGGAAATCATCGAAAGTATTCGGATCACTTGAATAGTCTTTAATTAATTTCGGTCAGTTTGAAACAATTTTCTATATAGTTTCTATACAAATGGTATTAAGTTTCGGTATTAAGCAAATATCGAAATTCATTATTGAGTCATTTTTAAAATTTGATATAATTATTTAATTTGATACACACGATATTAATATTTCACATATAGAATTAAACACACACAAAACGACGGTAGACGTACGCAGCATGAAGCCATTTCAAGTAAGCCTTTAAAGGCTACGAATGTTTCTCGGTCACATTAATATATCCTATTTCTCCGGAAAGCACTACCCAGCAGCTTATGGCTTGCAGGACAGCCGCGGCATGAGCAACAACCGATGATGAATTGCTGAACTCTCGTTGGACGTCTGTGTTTTTGGAATATACTGTGCTTTCCACCTGGCACAGAGTAGTTCGCTTAGCCGTGCTATGATAAAAAAATAGGTTGGCTAAGTTAAGGTGGTGTTTGATTAAGAATAATCAAATTGGACATTCGAAACTCTTAGAATTAATATTTTATTTCAGAATTTTATGAGATGAGTTTAATTATTATCTATTGTAATATTAATAAAATTGAAGTGTCAACACAAAACATAATTTTTTTTAAAGTCTGTGTGTTCCGGGATTAATCTCCGAAACGGTTGGACCCATTTTGATGGGATTATCGCGGGTAGATAGATAGCTTACGTTATAAGGAGTAACTAAGACTACTTTTTATTGTAGAAAAAGAATTAGGGTTCCGCACAAAATAATGAAAATCATGTGGAAGCGGGGTTACCACAATACCAACAGTCTCTAGTCCACGCGAGCGGAACCGCGGGCACAGCTAGTTTATTAATAAATATGGAAACACAATTTCACAAAAAGCCATTTTATTATTAACTAAGCACAACTTGTATATAATATAAATAACATCCAGACAATACGACTGACAATTATACTCATCATACAAATGCCGTCGTACGCGAGGATCGAACCCGCGACCTCTCGGCTCATTAATATGGCTTCTACCACTTACGCTAAGTAATTTTATTTGGAATTACTTCAATATTGACGTTATTGACGTCGTTCGACTTATAGGAAATAACTAAACAGCTCAATTGCCCGACCTGATTTGATCACTTACCAAATTTGCCCATTCTCGACGTCAGTTTTTACAAGGGAAACTAGCTAAAATGTGATTTCCGGAACATTAGCCGGGAACTTCTACCGATATTAAGCAGCGACAAAAAATCTACACAGATTTTCGCTTAGCCTCAAAAATAACATGACGGAGTATTTCTCTTAAAGGAAAAAGGAAAAACTTTCAACGAAAGACGATATATGACTTTTCTTATGATAACAATGATATATTTAAAAATGATGTAATTTGCTTAGTTTCCTTGAAATTATTTGGAAAAATATTCTTTATGTATGTGTGTTGATGGAATTTTTTTTACTTAAATAAAAAAATCCGTCACGGGACGCCTGGCAGATGTGAAACATAGAAATTATTTTGTAAAAGTTATATGTTATGTAATTTTTTCCATAGAAAAATGACTGTGTATTACATAAATATTCATTTTTACTAAATACGAAATACAAAAATTAAAAATTTATTTGAAATGACGACAATGAAACTATTTTCATAACTGTATATTCATAATTTCACAATTCATAGTACATATGTTCCATCATATAGCGTAGCGATGCGTCGCCACGGCTTGTATCGCCACGCCAACAATCAGGTTTACCCTCGCCTATAGATGTTTCACATCAATAACTTGTATTATTATTTAAAAAAATCTTTTGACTCGTTATCTTATTGACCATTTATAACTTTTTCAGCTAAAGCAAACTGATAATAATTATTACGTACGAGTATTACGTTTTATTATACACTAGCTGTACCCGCGGCTTTACTCATGTAAACTACAGAATGCTATTGATCAAGCACATGCGTGAATCTTGCTCCCCCACTCCCGGCTATTTTAAATGGGTTTTTCTTAGAAGGTAGAGATTTACTCTCGCTAACTTTTTTATAGATCTTTTTAATGTCTACAATTTATATGCGCGGAACCCTTATTCTTTTTCTAAAATAAAATAGCCTATATACTCCTTATAACATCAGCTATCTGCCAGTGAATTTCCCGTCAAATAGGTGCAACCGTTTCGGACATTACCCGGAACAAACAGATAGACAGACGCGCATACAGACAGACAGACAAAAAAAATTAAAATGGGTATTTAGTTATAGGTATAGTATATACTTTAATATGCATTTAATAAAAAGCTGTTATTTTGACATAACAAACAGACACTTCAATTTTATTAATTATTTATAGATTTATTATTATTTACTTACTGAATTTAGACGGTGTAATACAATTTAATGATAATTTTGTGTTTTTAATGTTTCACAATTTCGACCACAGGAATTAAAACCAGTGTAAACTTTAAATATTCAGAGACTTATAATAATATGATCTGATTTCCCGAACTTATTTGACGCTTCACTCCTTATGGTCATACTTTTATTATGTTATAAGTATAGTCTTCTTCAATAAATAGAATATAAAATACAAAAAGAATTTTTCAAATCTAAAAGGTAGTTCCAGAAATTAGGTCTTTTAAAAAAACAGAAAAACAACCTTTAGAACTTAATAACACTAGTATAGATAAGAAATATTATAAATCGAAATAACACAATCTACATAGAAGAAAGGAAATGTTATCAATCGCACGCGCCCTCTGTTACGCGTACGGAACCGTAACGCATTTTCCAAATCATAAAACTAAGTGGATTTGGCGACGATTCAATAACTTTACTCGGGAATTTCGACAATATTGTGGTGTAGGTGTACTGTAGATGCATGCGGACGATATATCTACACCACCATGCTACGCCATTACATTCCTAAGAAAATAGGACGTGAAAAGCGTTTAACAGCATTTGACGTTTAGCAATAAACTCTTCATATACTGCTATCATTTTATAAAATACTATCCTCCACGGTTTCATCCGTGTTGACAACTCTTCTGCACCGCCACTAACGTATCCGTCTAGCCCATCGATGTGAGAAGTACTCTCGTAAGTTAACGTTTGCGATTGTTGGTCTGGTCTGTACAATCTTACGTAAAGTGAAGCCCTCCTAAGTAAATAAGCTATGAAATGAAAAAATATTTTTTCAACTATAACAGGTAGTTCCAGAGATTAGCGCGTTCAAACAAACAAAAAAACTGTCTCTTGAGCCTTTATCTATATATTAATACGTGAAACAAAAGCTTTCACTACCTTTTATGTGTATTGTGTGCACGGAAGACTGTGAGATTCGGCATGGGTAAAGTTTATATGGAGAAGAAGTGCAGAAAGCTAAAATTTATCTATAATATCTGTTACTAATATATTAAATTAAATAAATTAATACTGCGAATCCTAACCCGACACTTCCCATTGAACTTAGACCCCCCAAAATATTAACATTGTCACTCAACGAAAAGTGACAGCAAGTGATAAATACTCATTGTATATGAATACTGTAAATGTCAAACTGAAAATAGTCTATGATCAAAAAGTCGTTGGTCGAATTTCGACCTTAGGGCGAACGCCAGTAAAGTATAGATGTTTCAGATAACAAATTATATTTAGCTTGATCTAAATTTAGCAGAATACTCGTATAGATTGCCCATTGACTAACTACCCCTTAACAGTGACTCTCTTTTTAATCGACTTCAAAAAAAGAACGAGGTTATTGAATTCGAATGTATATTTGTTTTTTTTAATGGATGTTCAGCCATAACTGCTCTGTCCGTAAACCGATTTGGATGACTCTTTTTTCGTTGGAATGAGGATACCTAAGAGGTGGTCCCAGTTATTTTCATTGGAATTGGACCTTCAACTTTGAAGATACACCAGGTAACCTCGAAATCATTGAAGTTGTTTTCTTTTTTTTTAAATTGTCTTGTGATTTGACGCATTTTGGAATCAACCTTTGTATGGTATATCCAGGTACCGAGTGTCTTATAAGCCGGTATAACAGTGGCGACCGCCGATGGATAGCTGACCTCTCGCTGGTCACCGTTGTAATTGGATGGTACTGTGCTTGGCCGTGTTACTTTTATAAAACATTTACAAGAGTACAAATATTTAAGTTATAACTTATAACACAATTTAATTAAATATAATTAATGCGTTGGAAATTATTACCTAATCATGATATTGGTAAAATTTTAATAGGTTTATAGGATATAGGTAATAATTTTAACGTAAAATAGTATGAAATATTACCATAATTATGAAGGAACTTTTTGAAATAATTTATAAGGGAATTAATGTAGAAATCGAATATCTACTGTATACAAACAGTGATTGTGAATGCATTTTCGCTTCTTGACAGTTGCCGCTATTCATGTATTGAACTTAATGTAGGGCGTAGTTCCCTCATTATTCTTTGGAATAATTGGGAAATCGGATCAAATTGATAGCTTATAATTCTTATTAATCAAATTCGTTTATCTTTACATTCGTATAAAAAGTTAAGGAATAGATTAAAACTATAAATATACAAACTACATTTCAAGCTCTATCCATACATAAATGTTTTATTTTAAGCTTTACCAATATATAAGTAAATAGAAAATTGAAATAAAGTCATCCCTTTGTTTTTATGTTTAAACTAATTTAAGTAGACGTCAATAGAAGCTTATTAGACCAGAAATTGTACCCTTTCACGCAACGGAGGTCTTTACTAACTTCTAACTAGTAGACAAAGAGTTGAATGAAGTATTTCAATACAATTTCAGTAATAATATATTAGTCGCTTACGAGTTCGAATACATTCGCCTTTATATTGTGCTCGACAAATTATAAGGGTGGGTGATGTCATAAAAGTTTTATGATATGACTGACAACATAATAACGAGCGTATTGTTTTTATTTGCATTTTTATTAAAGACGTGACATTTTTTACGAATACCTTATTTGTTTAAATGTGTATTTCTATTGTGTGGGTCTTATCGTATGTTAATATTTGATAGAAATGTCATAGATGAGTTCTGTTAATATTATTAATTGGGCGACCGAGCTATGGTCGATGTCTTCAAAAAAGCACCTATCTAGGTAAACTTGGATAGAAAAACATAAAATTTCATTCAAATTGAAAGAGTCGGTTTTGAGAAACCAATTACTCCCATAAATAAAAGAATTTTAGATAATGTTTTTATATTATTTGAATAACTGAGAGATCAAAATGTATCTATGATGTAGAAGAGAAAAATGTTAATTATGTAAGTAAGAGGGTGAATAAGTACGAGAAGTGATGTTTATCAAAATATGTTTTTCAGGAGCGTGAAGGGGGATGAGAATAAGTATAGGAGTCACGTCAGTTATTAAATTAGGGCTTTGGAAAATGCTATGTAAGTTTATAATAAATAATAAAATTATTCTTTAGTTTTGAATAAAGTTAAAATTAATAAAAAGGGAGGTGAAATAATAACTTGAATCGCAAATAAGTTATATTTTTGATAGACTCCTTATACATAACCAATTTTCAATATATTTTACTAACTTACGTATGAATTGAAACATAATACCTACTTTTTAGTTATTATTAACAAAGAGATTACATTCATTGTATATAATTCCAAAGAAAGACTTGCTACCAGCGCTTCATGTTGAAATATTAAATATAATCCGCTTACATCTCCACACACTGGCTTGGTTATGTGCTGTGTATCAAACTCTCAAGCAACAGTAGTGAATCTCTGAGATTTTCAAGTACTCCAGTCTTATTTACTACTTTGTGTTGTATGTAGCTATCCAATTTGATATTTAATAGAATTATTAAGTACTCTTAAAGTTTTTCCGTAATAAATAAATAAAAATACATGAAAAAACATTAACTCATAAGTATAAAAAAAAATTTTTGTAATTTAAATTGATTAAAATAGATTTGTATACAGATGCTAGAGCAACGAATAAGTTTGTACAATAAAATTTGTATTAAGTATAATATTTTTATGTTTAAACTCGGCAATGATCATACCTACTTCATTTGATAGTAAATCTAAAGTACAATTCAAATACAGTCATACCCGCTAAAAGATGAGGATATCAAAATGCAATGTACTGAGGCACTTTAATGGCTTTTACACCATGTGTATGGTGGCCGTTATGCAGAAGGATATTGTACCAAGTGTAATTAAACCTAGTTTGGGTGTCTTACGGCCGGTTCCAATAATCTAACTATCTGTAACTGCCAATTATAATAGCTACTAGTGGTATCTATCTGAGCATTTTTCAGTTTCAATAAACACAGATAAAAAATTCTAACTTTAACTTTGAACTACCTGTCAGAGGGTCAACTGTTTACCATAGATATATAAGTTCATAGAAAAAAGTAAAGCGTTCAATACCGTCCTTACAGTTAACTGACAGTTGTTCAAATTAACTTTTGTTTGAATTTCGTTTATCGCCCGATTTTGGGAGATTATCAGTTGTTGTTGAAGGATTTTTAAATAATATTTTAATAAAAAGCAATGAAATTGTTTAGTGATGAAAGTGATGTTGAAATGTATGAAGCCGGACTCCAGAATATTTTATTTAGACTCAGATGATGCAGAATTTGAAGATCACAGTTTATTTATTAGGATAAACGCGAATTTTCAGAATCTGAATTTATATATAGATTAAAATTAAATAAAACTATAGTAAACGATTTGCTAAAGATAATAACGCTAAATCCTTATAAACAATAGATACTAAGAGAAAACACAAAGAGGAGACTACTTTTTACAACAATGTCCAAAGTCCAAGCCACAGATGACAGGAAGACAGAGTGTGCCCAAACTTACCATTTTGTTTTTTCTTGTTTCGAATCGTGGACATATTGAGAATTTGTAGAATTTCATCATATGACACGTGCAAACTGTGTTTTACAAATATTTATAAGTTTATTAATCTTTCTACAATATTATTATAAATTAGAAATAATAATCTTAGTAAATATAAACATTTAATATACTTATAATGTTAATCTTAAATAGGACGTCAATTATTTTAAACGAAAAAACAAAACGTTTCAGAGAGAGAGTTAGAAGTTTTTAACTATCCGTGGTCTTATCTAACTTTGTGTGAATAGTGATATAGAAACACCAGTCATAAATAGATTAAAAAATTCAAATTATCTCCGATAGCTACTAACATTTAACTATGGTAAGATTATTGGAACCGGCCGTTAGTATCCACTTTGCCCAATCCATCAGTAAATAATCAAAATGAACATTTTTTTTTTACAAAAATTATTATAAAAGAAATAAAAGACCCGAGTTCAACAAAACTGTTGACAATTCTTTTTTTATATTTCTGCTTTTTATTTCATTCCCAGTCGTACTTAAATATTGTATAACTTATAGTAATCCCACGATTAAGACGGATCTAACGACAGTATTCCAAAATCCATCAAGCCGTTTAGGCTATTACAGAGAGTGCCAAAGAAGTAGACATACATACATACGCTCGAAAAAATATAATAACCCTCTTTTTTCGCAGTTGGCTAAAAAGAAAATCAACTTCAATGATTTTGTGGAGTTCTATGGTGTACATTCGAAGTCGAAGATCCAACGCCAATGAAAATAAAATGGGACCAACCTTTTCAACGAAAAAAGAATCATCTAAATCGGTTATAAACAAAGAAATTATTACTGAACATCAATAAAAAAATATACATTCAAGTTGATAACCTCCTCCTACTTTTGAAGACGGTTAAAAATATAGGTCAAAAGTGTCATCTAAATTTTTCACATCTGTGTTCAAACTCCATTTATAATCTTCTATACAGTTAATCAAATTGAAGTGTCTGTTTGTAATGTCAAAACAACAGCTTTTTACTAAATGCATATGAAAGTATATACGATACCTATAACAAAACACAAATATTTTAAATTTTTGTCTGTCTGTTTGTTTCGGGTAATCTCCGAATCGGTTGGACCGATTTTGACGAGACTTTCACTGGTAGATAGCTGATTTTATAGGGAGTAACTTAGACTACTTTTATTTTAGAAAATGAATTAAGGTTCCGCACAAATAAAAAAAGAACTGGTCATGGTGAATCAATTCGGGCGCTTAAATGGTTTCCGCTGAGTAAACCATAAGAGATATAGCAAATCAATGTATGAAATAATTGTATACACTAATAATAACTACAAAAAGTCAGCAAGAGTATACTTTTCTATCTTCTAAGGAACACTCACAAGATTCAGGCGGGCATTTTGTAATCCAAGTGAGCGAAGCCGCGGGCACAGCTAGATAATTTGTAATTTAGTGACTTTATACAAGCGGACGAATCGGACTACTAAGACATCATGGCAGTAATAAGAAATAAAAAATAGAAGATATAACTATGGTTATTCATAGCTAGTTTTGCAAATTTCAATGTCAATTTACCGTGTCGTTACATACGTCGCCGCGTCGCGTCAATGACTCGGAAGCATCAATTCGAGTTAGTGCAATCCATTAGCGAATAGAACGAACTAAAAACATTGTGCAGTCAGCATGCAGATTTAATTTAATGACGTTAATTGATACAAATGCATTGAGTTCCCCTTCTCTATGAGTGCTCTGTCGATACGTACAAATGGTAATACATAGCATTCGTACGGTAGATAGGTGTCTTCATCTTCTTCTTACCCTTATTCCACTTAAGTAGGGTGGACACAAGATGTCTTCTACTATACTGTATCAGTTGTCATCTCAGTATTCATACCTTTTATACGCATATCATTCCTCACACAATCCATCCACCTTCTTCCGTATTCCCCTACTCCTATATCCGCCCACCTTCATAATTTAACATTCTTCTAGTAACCTTCATTCCTCCTCATGACATGCCCATACCACGCTAACCAACTTACTTACTTACTCCTCAACTTCTCTGTGTCTGCTATTTTCACTATCCCACTGATATACTCATTCCTTTTTTTTTTTTTTTTTTGTTAACGCGGAGTAGGAAAACCCGTCATGGGTACGCACTCGAATGGGGGGTCGAGTGGTTATGTGAGACTCATACTCACTAAAAAACTCCGCGGTGTACCATCCGCCGCCATACTGGGGCGACGTGGGGACGGCGTTAGCATTCAGCCACGCCGCCCCGGCGGCCGGCCCGGCTAACCGGGCCCCAGCCTAATTAGGAGACAGCTATGATACACGATAGCCGTCTCCTCCGCCTGCCGAACCAGTGCAATGAGGAGACGGGCCCCCCCCATTCCGTCTACCTCTGATTCGACTAGGGTGGCGGGAGTTGACGGTTAAACCGCCTCCTCCGGCCACCCCTTCGTCTTTGGCGGAGAGGGCCGCTCAGGGGATCCCCCTCGCGAACCCTCTCCGCAGCCTCCTTCTGCGAGATGACCTCCTCGCAGAAGGAGGCCATCCCTATCCATGCGGTCTCGCTGCCGAGCATGGCTTTAACCACGCTCGGCAGCGAGAGATCTCCTCCAACAGCTACGGCCAGAGTGCGGCGCTGCTCCACCCACGCAGCACACTCAGACAGAGTGTGCTGCGCCGTGTCTTCTGCAGCCCCGCACTCGTGGCACGTAGTGTTGGGCTCCCTTCTTGCTATCTTGTGCAGGTACCATCCGAAACAACCATGTCCGGATAGCACCTGCACAAGTCTAAACGTCAGGGAGCCCCACTCCCTGACGCACCACCCCCGGAGGACCGGGCGGACGGCGTCTATGGTATAGCGTCCATAGCGCGCGTCCGCCAGGTCCTCCTCCCACTTCCTAATAATAATCTTCCGGGCCTCACGTCGGACCCTGTCCAGCTCCGTGGGAGCCGGAGGCTCCCCTAACTCTCTCCTCGCCGCCGTGAAATCATACACGGCGGCGAGCACCTCCGCCTCCAGCTCCCACGGCGGGGAGCCAGCAAGAACCATGGCCGCCCCCGCGGACACCGACCGGTACCCGCGGACGACCCTCAGCGCCACGACACGCTGCGTAGCACGCAAAACGCGTCTGTTCGTGGCGCTAAGGGCAACCGACCAGATCGGTGCCCCGTAGACGGCCATGCTCCTCACCACTCCGGCAAACAAGCGGCGACAGCCCGCGCCCGGCCCCCCCGAGTTCGGAAGAAGCCGGCCGAGAGCCGCCGCCGCTCTCACTATCCGAGGTTCGAGTCCCTTAAAGTGGGACTCGAACCGCCAACGTCCGTCCAGGATGAGACCCAGATATTTCATCTGGGCCCCAACCCGGACCCTCACCCCCTCCACATTTATGTGGGCCCCAGGAGGCGGCCCACACCGAGGCCCATGAAAGAGTATGGCCTCGGTCTTCTCGGCCGCCACCCTGAGGCCCAACGCCTTTATGCGCCTGACCACAAGGGCAGTGCCCTCTGTGGCCAGGCGCGCCACCTCCTCAAAACATCCCCCCCGGGCTACGACTAGGGTGTCGTCCGCGTAGCATAACAACCTAATCCCCGAAGGGAGCGCTACGCGGAGCACCCAGTCATAGCCCATGTTCCAGAGGAGCGGCCCCAACACCGACCCCTGTGGAACCCCACACCCAGTGCGGCGCCGGACCACAGCCCCCCTTCCGTCTACGAAGGCGACCTCCCTGCCCTGGAGGTAGTCCTCCAACAGCCGCCGCAGGTACGAGGGCACTCCGAAAAACCGGAGCGTCTCCCGTATAATACCGTGCGGCAGCTATCAACACCGCCAACAACCTACCTCCCCTCCGCTTGTTGCGGAGGCGCTCCACCACCGACCCCATCTCCTCCTCAGAAACGGGGGGGGGGGGGGGGGGGGGTGGCAACAGCTCCTCCGCAACAGCACTCCCATCTAACATGGGAGGCGGGAGGAGCTCCGGAGGGTCGGGCAGCAACGTGGCCACGACCCTCGCCAGGACCTCCGAGTCCAGGGACTCTGTTAAAGGGGGCGCCTGCCCCCGGAACTTCTTCCGGGCTACCCGGTACGGCCGCCCCCACGGGTCCCTGTCCAGGGTCCTGAGGAGCTCCTCCCACTGCTCATCCTTTGCCCGGCTGATGGCCACCTGCAGGGACTTCCTGGCCTCCCTGTAGTGGCCAAGCAACCGGGCCTCCTCCCCCTCTTGCCGAGTTTGCCGCCGGCGGCAGCGTTGAAGCTGCCGCCTCGCCGCGGAGCAGGCCACCCGGAGATCGGCAATCTCCGGGGTCCACCAATACACCGCCCGCCTGCTTTGCGGGCGGTTGTTACCCCGCGGCATCGACGCGTCGCAGACCGCCGTAAGGGCCTTACGGAAACGGCCCGCGATCGCGTCTATCTCTACTTCACTAGGAGCCGGCGCTCGCCAGCTCTGGACGATGGCCGCCTCTTCAGCAAGTTGCCGATTGAGGCGGCTCACCACCCATCGGGGGAAGTTAGCCCCCCTCGAAGCCCGGCGCGCCGGCACCTCTGCGGAGGTGGAGACCCCGAACCGGATATACTGGTGGTCTGACAAGGTCTCCACCTCCTCCAGCACCCTCGAGTCCTGCACACGGCGTGCAACAGACGGCGTGGCAAAGGAGACGTCCACCACGGACCCTCCGTTCTGTCGCACGCACGTGTGCACCGCCCCACGGTTGAGGAGGGACAGCCCAGCCTGGACTGCCCACTCCTCCACCGCTGCCCCTCTCGGGTCCGTGGCCACCCCTCCCCATGCCCGCGACTTGGCGTTAAGGTCGCCAAGCAGGACAATGGGGAGTGGCGACAGCCGCCTAACCACTGGCCCCAGGGAGTCGAGAAACGACTCGAACTCCCACAGGGGCCGGTTTGGGGAGAAGTATACACCCACTACCCCATACCCTCCCCAGGCGGCCGCCACGAACCCTGATCCCCTCTCCTTGGGCAGTAATAAGGTTGGGCGGGGACAGAGTACGGCTCCACAGCCACCGCAATATCGATGTTCCACTCCGCCACTGATTGCACAAGTAGGTCTTGTGCAGTGGCGGAGTGGTTCAGATTCCCCTGGAGGCAGTTGGTACGGTTGTGCTGCATTACCGAGCCGTACCAACTACCTCCGACCTAGGCCTCCCAAGACCAGCCCCAGGGGGCCTCCTCTTGGGTGATGGGGGCTTACACTTCGCCCCCCCCCATATAATGGTCCGCTGGTTTCCCAGCGGCGGCGCATACGGCGCAGTGCAGCTTGGTTGCTGCACACTCAGTCGCCGCATGGCCAGGCCCCCCACACCTGTAACACAGGGCGCTCCTATCTTCCATTGCCTCCGCATAAGGGGCGAGTGTGGCCCAAGCCCATACACCTGAAACACCGCAGGGGTTTCTCCTGCAGTGGTTGGACCCGGGCCACACTCCAGCCAACGAGAAAGCGCCCCGCCTCTGCTAACTTTTTGGCTTCGGCCACGGGGAGTGACACCAGTGCCACTCCCCCACCCCAGTCCTGCCGGATGGAGCCAACCCTAATCATAGCTGGCTCACATCCGGTCTTTTGCGCAACGGTGACCTTCAGCTCCTCCTGGCTCACGGAGTCATCTATTCCGATGATCCGGGGCTCCGCCCGTTTGACTGGCCTGGATACCACTGCCACTTCTGCAAGAGATGCTTGCAGTTGCGCAGCCAGGCCAGCCGCCTTTTTCTCGCCCTCGGAACCGCTGATCTCGATCAGCCTGGCTCCAGTGGCGGTCGTCCGGAGCTTCGGTTCCTCTATGCCGAGTTCCCCCAGCTTGACCACCTCCCTCGCCTTTAAGACGGCCGCCGAATAGGACACCCCCCTCGCCACAGCCTCCGGCTGCAGCGTAATCATGACAGCCGCAGACCGCGGCACGGAGGGCACCTTGGGCCGGGCCTTTTTTGTGTCCGCCTTCTTTTTCGGCGCGGGTGCAGTAGGGGCCTTCGCCTTTTTAGGCCGTCGGACCACAGTGGTCCAGGCCTCCTCTCCAGCCTCAGAGGGGGCCCGTGAAATGGAAGCCCCTGGGAGACCAGCCCACTCCATACCAAGTGGAGCGGTGTGTGCAGAGGGCGCAGCTGCTCCCTCAGACCTAGCCCGTGATACGGACCGGGCCTTCTTCGCTCCCACCGACTTAGCACTAGGGCCAGCATGGTTTGCCGGCCCAGATCTCGCAGCAGGCCTCGGCCTTTTCTCCAGGGCCTTAGCCCTTATCTGGGACACGGACCGGGGCCTTTTGGCTCCTGATGGAGGAGGCCCCACACTAGTGCCGGGCGAGCTGGAAGGAACGGGTCCAGCACAAGGTCCAGGCCTTTTGGGCCCAGCGAGCTTCTTATCCCCCGCTAGCGGTGGCCGCAGGACCTGCTTCGGCAGGAGCCGTCCATCCACTTCCAGGCCGTCCAATCGGGCGTCAATAACTTTCCCGACAGTGGAGCGAATGGACTTCTCCAAGCCACTTACCGCATCCGCCAGGACCTTTTCCCAGCCATGGGGAGGACCTTCAATCTGCACTGGCTGCAGGGGAGGAGGAGGAGGAGGCGGCATAATCAGCCTCGAGCCGGCTTCCCGCTTCCACGCGAGGACCTCCTTCTTGAGGTCATCAACCTGTTGACGGAGCAGCCTCGTTTCTCTCCCGAAGCGGGCCGTCTCCTCGTTAGTAGAGCGCTCCAGAAGCGCCTCCACCACTTCCTTCAGAGTATTCGCCGCACCTTTGAGGGACTTAATACAAGTCCCCTTTAGATTTCTTGAGATGCGGCAAACCTCAAGGATAGTGGCCACCCCGCTTTCCGTACGGGCTCTTAACGTTTCTGAGTCCATCGACTCCACGTTAGTGTACCCCACAGCACCACTCCTGTCCTCTACCAAATCCTCCTCGTCATCAACGTCCCCACTAACGCTCTTCCCTTTAAGAAAGGCCTTTTGGACGACTGCCTGGGAATCTGCCTCATTCAAAAATTGTGGGTTATAAGTCGTCCCTCCTCCCTTAACTGGGCGTCCAGTGCTCTTAGAGCGGCCCGATCCACGAAGTGCCCCTCTTTGAGACGTCGTTGTCTTTGCGGCAACAACTGGGCTCTGGCCTGCGTTAAGCGGCTCGCCAGTCCGCTTCTTACCTC
The DNA here is from genome assembly GCA_033032175.1 of Saturnia japonica. Taxonomy (NCBI): domain Eukaryota; kingdom Metazoa; phylum Arthropoda; class Insecta; order Lepidoptera; family Saturniidae; genus Saturnia; species Saturnia japonica. Next base: position 7,279,458 of record CM065317.1, read on the forward strand.
CCCCACTCACGCCCTCCCTATCAACATCACTTATCCTACTTAGCCTAACGTTTAAGATTTTTGGGTTAGAATCATTCATTTTTTGTCCCACGAGTATGGGGGAAAAAACGGTCCACCCAGTCAGTGCCCCCTGTACCTGGGTAAGCCCAGCGTAACCCGTCAGAGAGTCGGCCGTTTCTCTGACGGGAGCTGATATACTCATTCCTGACCTTATCTAATTTAACTCCACCACACATTTTTTTTAACCCCCGACGTTATAAGTTTAACATGTGAATCTGCGCGTTTGTGTATCTGTAAGATTGTCTGTGGTGTCGTAGCTCCCAAATATGTGAATCGTTTTTAATCTAGTTTTTTTTTTTGTTAGGAAGGTGTCTTTATCGAGAATGTTCTTTTAGCTACGATTCAAGCAAACGTGTTCAGCCATTTGAAGATCATCGGCTCTTTTCTAAATAATAAATGGTTGTGAGCCTCTTTTATAGGTCTGATCGAGTCGAAATTTGGTATTCTGTTACTTCAATGATATTAGAAGAACATAGTAACTTTGACCTCATTCTACAACCTACAACATTATCTGGAATATACCCAACTCCTCAAAGTTGAGAGTAGGGATATCATATTTGGGCTCATAAGATTGTCTCAATTATTTTTATTATTTTAAGTTTTTTAGTTATTTTAAATTTACTTTGTTAATATAGTAATAATAGGTCGGGGAAAAAGTTTCTTTGCATTTTTAACATCAAAATTTCCGCATTGAAAACGTTTGAACCAACTTTGTGCTACTCTTACTGACAATGCATTAGGTCCATAAATATCACAATTTTTTTTGCTGCTTGAGTTGCATTTTTTTTTTTTGTAATAATATTTTAAAATATATTGAATTTCTTTATTAGATTCACTCTTTTTTAAAGAAAGAAAAACAAATGAAAAATAGCGGGAAACAACTTTTTTTGTAATGTAACCTTTTTAATGTTACCAAAACCAGCCAGATACAAATTGCACAGCCAAAAAATTTTATAACAAGTTTATACCTACGTTATGCGAAGAAACTTTTTATCTAACCTATTATGTATCTTGTTAATATGTTAATATTGTAAGGTGTAGCACCACCATAGTGGCACGTGTATATCCAACAATCAAGCAGGGTTTACCGCGGTACCTGTACACCCTACTAGGTTGCGACCACCAGGCAAACGATAAGAAACCTGTCAGTTATTTGCATTTAGTTTATCACGTTTCGGAACTCGACAGTGTATATCAGATATTGAGAGGCTTGCAGGTTGGAATGACAATGTTGATCGGCGATGGATTACCACCGGGCAAAGTGTCGTCACTTTGCAATGCTATAAAAAACGTTCAGACTTCTTCTTTTTCTTCCTAACTTGGCAACTACTGCCATTATCAAGTGAATATAGTGTCTTGTCTTATGACGATTTCAGTATCCTAACAAGATGGTGGCTCCCTTGTTAGAACTTTCTAGGGTTTTTTGTGGGATCCCAGAATGCAAACTCTTAGTTTATATTGATAATCCCCCTCACTTAGACACAAAAACCAAACTATATCACGCAAAACGGCACCAATGCTCAAAACCTAAGTAAATGAATTAAAAACAAAAACCACAACATATCACTTCAAGATCCCGCCAAAAACTCCATCGTTCAGACTTATCTTGTACCTATATTACAAGGTTTTTTTTTAAATTCAGCGTTGGGCTATAATCCCATTTGATGTTACAAATGACGCCATGGTAACGTACTTCTTACCCTAGAGGATTGGCTCTCAAGTGCAGTTGTCGGAACATACCTAATAAGTGCTTGGCGACAGGATTTCAACATAAGGATAGTAGCTAGCCAGGCAAGCATAAGAAATTACACTACTGCCATGCTATAGTCTCATTACGATATTATCCTTTTGTCTAAGCTCGTGTAGGATTTGAACCTACATTGTTTGATATGATGTCTGATCTCGCTAACAATTGAGCCATACTTAATGGCTTTAATTTATTTTATTTACTTTTTCCATAATTATTACATTACACCCTGAAGTGATTTAATATAATCCAGCTTCTGAAATTTGGAAAAATCAATCAAAAAGTCGATAACATTATGACATTGTAACCACAACCATAGTCCACAGCTGTGGAGATGTTACTTCTTTAATTCTATCAATTCAACTGAAATTTGCATTATTAAAACTTTATCTAAAGATTTCAAGATGAAGAAAGTTTATATATACATACATATAAATAATAGGTAAAATTGAAGAATCTGTTTACATTGTCAAAATAACAGCTTTTTTATTGTTTTAATATAAAAGTATATACAGCAATTAGGTATAACAAAAAACTTTTTTTTTATTTTCAGCTAAACTTGGCCTGGGTTACTTTTTTGAGCAAAAAAAAGGATTCCACGCGAAAAAAACAAACTAAAGTAGCAGTGTAACTTTTGTAGCCCACGCGAATGGAGCCGAGAGCATAGCTAGTATTACATAAAAGTTATGTACCTAATGGTAGATTAAAGGTACCTTACTTATAGAAAATAGACAGTAAAATTAAACAGTCTTAAATGGCTCTTAAGTCCTTAATTTGAATAAAGAATTTTTGATTTTAAATAAATGAATATTTTTGGGGGCCGTCGGTTCGGTTGGGATAGGTTGATTACCAAATAACAATTTGGTTAAAAAGTTAACAACTGTACTCAATATTAGTTTTCTTCACTTTAGGAAGAGAACAGAATACTTTTATAATAAGTAAGAATAAACCAATAACAATGTTTTATTGTGCACGTCTCTAAGAATATTCCTGACATGTTTTATAGTGGAATAATATACCTATTTGATATAAAAATATTACACTATTTTAGTATTTTTCTAACCGGGCTACATTTATAAAGACTAATTTGCAAAAAAAAAAGAACGTAGCAAACGAGGCGCTACAAATTGTTAGAAACGTGGTTTGTGCTATTGTTGTATCTTAGAAGTGAGTTCAGCTCGGAAGAGATTAACGACAAAATCTCGGCTTCCGTGACAAACGCGATCTCGTAGCGTACCTTAGAGTACGTCGTGCTTTCAGTCGGGCTGGTGGTTGAGCCACGTGTCACTGGATGTGTGACATCACTGACATCTGTTTATCCGTTGAATATTTTATATGGGATGAAATAGTTCCGCTGGTGTTCGCCGCCTTCCGACCCGGTTACCGGTCGTCTTCAAGCCGAAGATGTAGTAATTAGTTGACTTTGAAACTAAAGTGCACGGTGAAATTACAAAAAAATGATTAAAAGCACTTCTGTAAGTTATTTCTTTAAAAGCCATACTCAATCTTGTTAATTTAACTTACTGTAACTTAACCTGGAAGTAATTAAAGTAAGGTATAAGCAATCTGTGTTAATAGTAGTTAGCTTATTTATTTAGAACTTTATTAGCTTAGTGTTCATTCAGTAGAAACATAACATCTAGGTACTAATATTTCGGAATGGATTTGAACAATTTTGAATTTCTTGAGTTTAAAAGAAATTTTTTAAAGATTTTAATAATACGATATCTTGAATTTCTAGAAAAAACACAAATTAATATTTATAGTAGCTTTGGCTAACATACAAAGACGTTTGATTTTCTCTGACTTTATTTAGAAAACAATACTGAGTGAGAAACAATTTTATTTATAGCTTACAAAATAATTACATTAGTTATAGTACATACAAAAGTTTGAGATAAATTTTTGAGCAATATTTATGTTTTACAAATGTCATCTAAATACTTATTCACCTAAATAGTTAGGTGAATAACATTACTTACCTATAATAAAACATCAATAAAAGTATATATAACTACTTATCACACATTCCAATAACATTAAAGCTGTAAACTGATTGACTAAAGCCAAGTCAAAGATGTGATAGGTTCCGACAAGTCTCGGTGGCTCATTAATATGCATTAGTGTACGAGCAATGTCGGACTTTGGCTACACAAACTTGGATGCCTTGACAGGGAAGTGATAATCTCTCTATGTAAATGATTGCTTTGCAAATTGCTATAAAATCTACATATCCTATGCTGAATATAGTGTAATTATTTTCATGTCTCCTAGTATTGATACGGCGTTTTAACATAGTCGAGGATAGTACCATTAATTTAAAAACAATACTCTGGTAAAGTAAGTAATTAATTGTAATCATCATTATATAACCTTTCTACATACCTGGGTGCGATATCTGTAATTTATTGTTATAACGAAAACAGGAATATAATTAATTAATTGAATGTAGAAAATCGATTACACTAAAAAATTGAGTTGAATATAATTTTTACACAACGTTTCCATCTTGAAAGAGCTTTGCATCAAACAAAGAATTTCGTCGATTATGCAAATGCGAATCCTTAAGAAGTTTGGACATATTATCATCCGCAATGAAAGCTCACTGGAACGATTAATGGTAATAAGGTCAACGTTTTCGCTTCCGATTACTCACAAGATGGATAAACCTTATTAAATAATTTACAAAGTGCACCCTCACTGTATGTAAACGCAGTGCACCGAATACAGAGACATATTGAGAGATCTCTGAAAAGACGTAACCAATCTATCAGACGATCCATGACCAACTACTACTCCGTCAGAAGTGTGCGTCTAAGAAGAAGATACCATTAATTTTGAAGTGAAGTTACTAAGAGGTAAAAAAATTTAACGCATTTTAATAGATAACTTCTACAACTGCAAAGCAGATTTGCTCGGGCAAAAGCTAAGATGTCTTCAGTCACGACAAGTTTCCGTTGCTCATGAATATTCACTAATATATGCAATACCGGACTTTGGTAACATGAACTTGTATTAGATTCCCCAACGTGTAAGCAAGATTGCTTTATGTGTTACATATTCTAACAATTACGTGATTATTTAACACTTGAAATTAATTTCGTGGCTTTTATTTTATGCTATTTCAGATAAAACAATATCTTTATTAAATTATCAAAAATAAATATATAGTGCAAATTTAACTCAGTAACCGGCATTTTTTCTATTACACAATATTAAATATAAATTAAATTAAAAAAAAATGCCTACAAAATTTGTATACTTAAAAAAAGAATAAAATTCGTTTTGTAACTCTGATAAGCAAACTATGTAACGAATTTTGGTTTCGATTGAAACTTTAAATGAAAACTGAACTGACAGCAAACTAGTCGGGAACTTTAAGTGTGCAATGTACACTTACATTTTAAGTTGCATTGTCAAGTCTCATATGGCTATCTATATAGCGAATATAAAACACAGAAGTATCAATACAAGACTAATCGCATTAGAACTGTCCGTTGAAATCCCTGCGTAGCTATCTGCAGGGGCTGACTGACAAGGACTTAACATTATTCCTATATTTCACGCTACGATTACCATGGATGGGCTTAAATCCATTTTTTACGCTATTGAATATATCACCCCAGTGACGTCTGCAGGATGGTCTGACAAGTAACAATACTGGATCATACCCCCGTTTTGATATCGTATCACTTTTAGTGTTCCATAAAAGGAAAAGAAAAACGGTTCACGCATACTATTCGGCCTTCACAATAGTAAAGTTGAATAAATAATTAAGTACGTAAAAGCACAAACTGTAATGATTAAAGTGAGAAAAATAATTTTTTTATAGTAACACAGGCAAAATGCCAAAACAGCACTTGATGGTAAGTACAATGCAACCTAAAAACATTGGCGGCCACTGAGAGGTCGACGTTTCATCGCCGGTCATCGCAATCATGGTGGCCTGCAAGCTTCTCGGTACCTTGATATACATTATCTGACACGTTTTATTATGGCTGGCGTTACACCCAGCGAAAACAAAATGATCGGTTCAAAAAACTCTGAGGAATAGATAAGCGAAAAGCAACGAGAAATTCTATTAGCATTTTGGCAAACGAAGAGAAACTGATTAAACCAGTTAGAAATATCATTGCAGTAATTTTTTTTTTCTTTTAACATACATACCATCACGCCTGTATTCCCCGAAGGGTTAGGCAGAGGTGTACATTTGTACACCCACAGTTCGCCGAGTATGTTTTAGGTCCCATGTAATAGGGGGCGAGCCTATTGCCATTAATGTGGTACGAAACCAAACTCCGAGCTGCTACTAAGAATTTCATAGGAAAAACCCAATAACACTTTGCTCGACCTGGGATTCGAACCCAGGACCTCGCCCATAGCAGTCGCGCTTACGACCACTAGGCTAACGAGGCAGATTTTTTTTCAAGTTTACTACAATGTTGATAACAATAAAAGTGATATACAATCTCAATTACAATTTTATTTTATAATAAGACAAAATGTTAATAATATACTATCTACATATTATTACTAGCTGATCCGGGCAACTTCGTCTACGTCACATAATGGAAGTTCTCAAAAGGAATACATTTTCCTCATTTTTGCAACATTTTCTATTGATGCTCCGCTCCTATTGGTCGTAGCGTGATGTTATATAGCCTATAGCCTTCCTAGATAAATGGGCTATCCAACACTAAAATAATTTTCCATTCGAAACAGTAGTTCCTGAGATTAGCGCGTTCAATCAAACAAACAAACCAACTCTTCAACTTTATAATATATTAGTTTAGATTAATCCACGGAACTCTGATAACACATTTTTGATTTACCCAGTTTTCATGTTACGTTTATATGTTAAAAGGCATGTCAAAATTTGACACGTGTTTAGTATTCGATTTAACTGCTATTGTCCAAAATCGTTTAGGGGGAACATGCTTTGAGCTTTGTACTGTTGTGACATGATAAAACTGATTCGGAATAAAAGATATAACTTTAATAATTATAAAGTTGCGATGACAAGTTTAGCGTGCTTACGAACTTAAATAATAATCAGTTCTAAATGGAATTGAATATTTCATGTAGCTTTTATATAAAAGTAGGTCAAAAATTCATCAGGTGTTCACTGATAGACGTATTTTAATTATATTATATATTTACCTACCGGCTATATGCAATTGTATAATTAGCGTAAAAATGTATTATTCCTTTTAATATTTATTTCTTAATCAGTGAGACTAAATTGGATGACGTAGAGATCTAGTCAATATATATAATATTTAATTAAGATGGCGAAATGTGTTGGGCTAATTTTTTACATACGTATTATCTTGTTTAACATTTTTTAATTGATTTCTTATTGTGATTTAAATATAATCGCTAGATTTATGTTATTGTAGATTTTTGTAGTTTATATTCTGAATAATTATCAAACGCATTACACTGGTTAATGATTTAGGTAAAGTATTGAAATAACTTATTATTATCCTTATAAATTGTTTGAATTTATCTAACTAGCGACGCACCCCAGCTTTGAACGGGTGCAATTTACAAAGTGGTGTATTTTATGTTTAAAAAGCATGATTTAAAATTTATTGCTTTAGTATTTTTATTTCATAACTAAACTTTATAGTTACGAAAAGTGCGCTTAACTTGCGACGCGCAATTTACTATAGGTGCGGAATGCCAACCAACCGTTTTGCAGCGGTGATTTCTTAGATTGCCCATGATATTGAATCCGTGATATCTTCTACGGTATTCATTTAAATGATACAATGTAAAGGATAATTTTAATCTACATTAAATGCCCTAGAAATTAAGGTATTTATATGTATAAAGATTAATATAGAATAGGAGAAAATAGCTCCGAAAATAACCTAATATTTTTAATTATTATATTAAAATGATATTTACGTTATTATTATGGTAGTATGTTAATTGTTATGTTAAAATTGTTACTGTGAGTCAACCTTAGGAGATAGATATAAGCTATCACGGACTTTTCTCTAAGCTTTTTGAAGAACTACAGTTTTTAGGACATTATTTTTGAATTGCCTTTTAAGGTTTAGCTAGCGTAACCATGTAACCGCCAAAATCAATTTATTGACGACTTGATTACAAAACATTGGATATTCTCTGCTATACATAAACTGTATTGGCATATTTTGTATAATATATGTATAAGGTATGTACCTTCCGTAAAAAAAAATATCTAAATGACTGAAAACCGTATAAATGTCCATAGCGTAATTTTGAAAAAGTAAGCGGAGAAACAGACAGTCACGGATAGCGACTTTCTTTATATGTACTTATTCATATTGATTGATGATGTAACAAAACGTATATTAAAACCCGGGTAAAAGAATCATTTAAACAAGCTATGTAGTTCTCGAGTTTTAAGCACAAAAACGGACGGACATACAGACAAAGAAACATTTGTCCTTTGCCTTTACCTTTATATGTGAGGTTATATTATGTAACGTATAATATATTTGAAGTAGGACGGTTAATAAAATATTTTTATATTGAACACTAATCAATGTTAAATGTTAAAGAGTGTATACATTATTATATAATTTAACTTATAAAATAGATACCAGTCCATAAAATTGTTGCAGCGTGTGTTACAGTATTTAGCAGCTTCAGTTGTCGACCTTCCTTTGTCTGCACTGTATGTACTTTCTGATTCACATTTAATGAACGTACACACATAATTTAGTTTATTTTAGTCCCCAAAAACATAAATGAAACACAGTGAACAGCACCTGTACATTGCATAACCACATTATTAATAGGAGAGGTATATAGTATAGTTTTAAAAGGTTAAACACGAATTCACTATTGTATATTAAGTAGGGAAACTGGATTTAGTGAGTGATATTTATATTAGATTACTTTAGATTAGAATTTACAACTGGGCATAACCATAAACATTCTTGTAATCCTTGAACATTATTCATAGCAATATTTTTCTAACACTATTGAAAACCATCAGGGGTTAAAGTTTGTTAAAATAAAATATTATGTAGGTATATAAAGTTTTAATATTTACAGACACTAATTTTTTATGTTTTTATGTTACATAAACACCATAGTACGGGACCTACTAGTACTTATTATTATAATATTTATAATTAATCGTATTATGTATGCATATTTTTGAAATGAAACTAATTTCAAATTATATATTTTTAATGTACCTACTTATTCTGCATAAGTTATAAGCATAATAACACTTTATTTTTAATGTGAATTTGTAATAGTGCTTATATAAACACTAATAAAATCATAGATGTAGTATATAAATAAAACGATCTACAAAATGGAATGACCAATAAAGAACATAGAACCGATTCGAGTTTAAATTCGTTACCTACCACTAAAATCGACACAGACGTTAAAAATTTCAGACAGAATCGTCCGACGCCAATTTTAACTTGCTTTCGAAATGGTAAAGTTAGGTAATTGAAGTCGGTGTGAGAAAAGGAGCAAATTAATAGTTTTTCGTTCAGTCGTTCGATGGTACGTATTTAACGAGATAGGTAGTGAATAAATCGTGATGTATGTACATTCGAATTTCATTTTTAAAATAGCGACATATGGAACAAATTATGATAAATTTAATCATTATTGTAGAATTATGAACATTGCTGAAATTTTATACATAATGTTAATGTTGTGTTGTTAGATATTTTAATGGTATCTAAAATAACGTTTATACATAAAAAAGAGAATTTTGTTTAATACGAAAATATACAAAATATAATTAAAATTTGGGGGTGTATGGTGGTGTCCCCCGCCGAGTCGAGCGCCAAACTGTTGTACCATCCTTTTAGGGAAACATTTCGACGTATTTCATACCTCTTTCTTGCATCACTGGGTTATTGTAGAACTTATAGAAATATATGTGAAGTGAAATTTTGTTTACTAAGGGTACTTATAGGAACCCTACAAATAAAATATTGCAGTTGACTAAAATCTTCTTTATATATAACAATTTTGTGTGCGTCTGTTAGTGATCGCACTAATTCTTTTAACAACTAACTTCTGAAAAAATTAACAGATTGCGATCATATTCACAAAATGTATTTATATTATCGAGACGCTATATCTATGTTAGGATCCACCTAGATGCCGCTACGGTCGAGCCATTAGCTACTGGAAAGGGCAGAGCAACGTCTACTGTTTCAGCTAGTTTTTATTATTATTATATTATATTATTTATTGCAAAAAAAGTACAAATGGAGGACTTAATGCTAAAAAGCATTCTCTACCAGTTTTCCAGGGGAACAAGAGAAAGGTATATGCAAGGCCTGCATAACATTTTGTAAAAAAAATAATTACAAATCCAGCCACTATTCAATTTCTCCAAGTAAAACCTACGTAGCGAATACTTGAAGGAATCCCGAGAGTTGCCTACTCTCAAAAGACTATTAAATCCGTTCGGTATAGTAAAATTAAAACTGATTATGGCTAATGAAATAAGGTTGTGTGGATTAACCTCTATTGTATCGAAGTTTTTAATAAAAGTGAAGCTGATGTGACAACACCACGTGTTCTCCGTCGACACCCGTCAAGCGGGTTGACAAGTGAATGACGACGGGAATTGGCAGGCGCAGTGAAATGACATTGTTAAGTCGGATTTATATGCATTACAAAGGACAACACAACTACACTCGTCGCAAAGAGATGCCCTGCAGCTATTTTATATAATTATTATAATAGTTTTTTAAGTGTATAAAGACCTAGTTAATAAAAACTTGATAACTCGGTGAACTTGATAATTTTGTATGTCATATTTAGATATTTGTAGACTTTGAGACAGAATTATAAAAAAAATCCATCAATTAGAATAAATATTAATATACTCAGCAATGAAATTTAGAAACAACAAAAATATTTTATGTACTAAAATGAGTAAATTTCCTAAAGTCGTTCAAATTGTGTATCAAAAAACAAATACATACTCTATTGAACCTAATTGCAAAAAGGATACTAGTAATGCTACCAATTAGCTGAAAAATACTGCATTAATACCAATAACAAAGGCATTTGCAACATAGTTCATGTATGAGACAGTTAACAGACAAGTATAGTGAAGCGCATAGAGTGTACTGTACACATGAACGCATCACTGGACGCGTCTAGCTTTGCAATTATTAAATAGGTCGCCCCTCGGACTATTTACAATGGACAACGATGATATGATTTCTAGACTGTTATTAACTACGTATATTTATACATACATATATTTTTATATCTCCTATACTCTTTTTTTATCCCATGTCTGTAGCTTTTATATATTTTAGTTCTAAGTTGTTATCAGTACATGATATTCTTAAATGATAAGATTTTTAATAAAAAAAATTAAAACCAATACAACCAATTTTCAAACTGTCTAGGTACTATAATAGCGTGAAACATAAGCTTTAAAATGATGTTTGAATAATTAAATTTGATGAACAATCCAGGACGTTATGCCGTAACACTAAAAATACTTTTGAGAAATAATATATAGAGATTACCTGTATGCCGGTATAATGAACACAAAATAAGTCCAAGCTTAAGAAAGTAAGTTCATCATTAGAATAACATTTTTAATTTATGTAAATATAAATTTATTTGCTTCGTTTATAATACCAGTGACGTTGTAAGTGATTTGATCACGCGAAGTGTTGCCTTCATAAAACTAACACGGTTAGCTTCACGACCTACCGCAAGGGTGGTCGATAAATAATCAGGTCATTGTCGATGGAAATAAAACAGATTAAGCTTAGTTACCTCACGTTTTGTAAGAAAATATAAATACGTTATTATTTTCAAGGAGCTTATAATTTTAAAAGCTTTGAAGTTTGCGAAAAAGTGTCGAAAAAATTAAGCAATACCAAATTAAGCGAGCGATTATTATATATATATACATAAAACTATTAAGTTTTGTCATAATTTTGAAATTTCAACATGTTAGATAGATTTATATAGCCTTAATTATTAACATTCATATTAAATATTATTTAAACCGCAATATTAAGCTACTATTCATTTTCATTTTATAATTCATGTGAAAGAGATATCTCTCCTAGATGTCGCGGCGGCGCCTACATTGTTTATAATACAAATATTATTCAAAGTTTCATAGATCTTACTTTTAATTAAATTTTGTTTCATTGGGAATACAAATAATTTAGTTTGAATTTTAGTTTTGAATATTAAACCGAATTTTGTAAGATGAATATAGTAAATGATAAGTTACACTGCACTTTTCATAAAAGTGTTTTAGTATCATAAGCAAAGAGTGACAGAACGAGACGACTCGATCTTTCATTAGAAGTGACTTGGCATAGAACATAAATCTAAAACTCAAAAGAACATTAATAAATTTTTTTATATAATACTTTAAAATCTGGAACAATTATTTTATGTGACAAAATTTTAGTTTTTATAATATTTAGACGAACCATTGTCTAGTGACTAAAAAATTAGTAAGACTGAGAAGGCAAATTTCACTTTTTAAATATTTACAGTTTTAAAAGATTTCTGCTTTATTAATTTTTAAAAGGCGGGCCATAATTTCGAATCCCTTTTTAGCGGGTGGGGCCTATCATATACTATTTCCATTTCTTTATTTTCTCGATGACAGTTCTAATTTGATAGGTGTAGAGTTGAGTAGAGTAGAGTAATGATATCGATCGCATATGTCGATGTCGATAACGATTCATCAGATTTTGATTAAAATAAATAAATAAAGATTACCTGTCGTTATAATTATTTCGTTTCATTGTCGAGTACTTACCTATCTATACCTACTTATTTTACAACAGCTTCGAAAATTTTGAAGAAGTTGGCATTATCAATCAAGAATTAATACGTGTAACATCTTGTAATGAAATATAATATTAGATAATAAATTTGTACAAAGTATCCGGCAGTAGTTTAGTTTCTTACATTTTGTAAAAAAATATCGGGTCTATCGTTTATCGATATAGCTCCATCCCTATCAGTTTCTCCGACTCTGATATTAGCCTTGTACGTGTGTAAACGTCATATTTTTATAAAATAATGCATACATAATGTAAAAAAGGACGCTCGTTCAAGTTTTCACAGGAGCTGTCATCGAGAAAATAAAGAAATGGAAATGGTATAGCGAATAATACTTGATTACAGCCTCAACAACAGAGGAATAGTCCATCTTATAAAAGATCGCAGCTAAATATCCTTATTTTGTGTTCCTGTGGTGAATAGGGTTTCCGGAGCTCCTTGGGGTAGGAGGATCAAGGACAGCAACGCGCTCGTTGATACTTATGGTCTTACAAGCAACCATAGGCTACGGTAGCCGCTTATTATACCGTACCGTATGCTTATTTGCCACCGAGTTGTATATTAAAAAAATATATACTTATAATAATTAGTTATATATTTAAAAATAATATAGTTTTATAGTTAATGATAGCTTAATAAAAGTTGGAGGGTAACTTTAAGTTCTTTGGCGTGCCACTTTAGCCCGCAGGCCAGGGTTTGGGCAGCTTTGATTTAAAAGATAGTAAACATGCGCTTTTAAATTGTTTACTAAGTACCTACTTAGTACTTTGAAAATACAAATACCAATACCCAGCATTACCTACTTAAAGTAAATATATAAATTGGAAAGATTAACTTAACAACCATTATAATATTCTGCCTCGCAGATTTAGCGTTGTCATGTATAAATGAGATGTGAATAATGGAGATCAAACCGCACTAGGAATTGAAAATCGGGCTTCAGCGTCTGGCAGTCATGTTTTTGGGCTGCCACTACTGCTTATAGTTTATATTATCATTTACATATTTTAGTTCATATATTTTTCATATATTTCATATATTTTTCATATATCAAAATAGGTAATTGATAAGAGATTCCATCTATACAATTAGTAAAATTGAAGTGTCTGTTTGTAATGTCAAAGTAACCGTTTTTTACTCAATGCATATGAAAGTATATACGATACATATAACAAAAAACCAATTTTTAAAATTTTTGTTTCTCTGTTTGTTTTGGGTAATCTCCGAAACGGTTGGACCGATTTTGATGGGACTTTCACTGATAGATAGCTGATGATATAGGGAGTAACTTAGGCTACTTTTATTTCAGATTAAGAATTAGGGTTCTGCACAAACAAAAAGAAACTGATCATGGTGAATCAATTCGTGCGCTTAAATGGTTTATGCTGAGTAAACCATAAGAGATATAGCAAATTAAAGGACTACATAATCATAGGCATTAAAAATACCTACAAAAAAGTCCGGGATAGTATACATCTATCTTCTAAGGAACACCCACAATAAGCATTTTTGTCTTTAAAATAGCCGGGAGCGGGGGAGCAAGATTCGCGCGTGCATTCTGTATTCCACGTGAGCGAAGCCACGGGCACATCTAGTATATTATAAAACTTCAACGCATGCTAGGAGATGAAAATGATTTATAATTTTCGATCATAGCAAGTGCTTTGTTAATAATTTTATAACGCTTGTGGCACAGATTTGTGGTTTTAAATTTCCGTTATAACTTTTTTATCGTTATAGGTTTAGCGTTGTGTCCACAATAACATCTGATCTTAAGAGACGTTGTGGTTTAAGATGGTAGCACGCTAAGCATAGTGGAAGACCAGCTCTTAAGTGCAAGCTGGCGGATCACACCGCTTGTGGTTTGGTGACGGATTTTCAACTTGAGTATGGTAGCTAACTAGGCGAGCAATAGAAAAAGTCCTACCACCATGTTATGATTTCATCAAGATGTTTTCTTTCACTGAAAGCTCGGAACTAACGTATGAGCCATAATTGGTTTTATCTTGGAAGCAAAAAATTAGTATATTATTGACATTAGTGCTTAAACTATTAATGATCACTTATAATTTAGGTACTAAAAAGGAAAAACTAAATACGAAATGAAGTGATAAGACCTGACTAAACCAGTTGGGTTTCGTTTATAAAACATTAGAAATTGATAAGATTGATGAAGGTGTTTCTCTGTGAAAGTTAATCGTACCTAAATAGTTTTTTGCTCGCCCGCTAACTTTAGAGGAGTCAACTTCGTCCTGAAAATGCCTTCTGGAGGGATAACATACTTGTGATGGATTGTGGTCGTTACTCGTTTGAACTGGAGCAACAATTTTTTTTCCTTTCAGCTTCAAAACGGTATAATACAGTTTCGCCCCCTTTTTTATAATTTTAATTTATTATTTTTATACTCATTAACGTTTCATATCGCTGTCTCCCATTCTAGTTGATTTCAGATTAAACTTTTTCAGGTATATTTAACGTGGTTTTTATCAATGCGGGACAGCTAAAGACCTTTGAACCTATGTTTTTATTTATTAATTATTAAACAACTTTTTATTAAACATCGAGACAACAAACATACGACACTTTGCTGTGTTTCTTCTCTCGTTCATGTTATATTTATTTGGAAAAAAAAAATATAAAACTAACACAATAATTATACGACAGTTCGTACAGTTGAGAGGGTTAGCACGAAAGAGTTTCTTTTGTATTACAGATAATCAGCTTTCAAAGTCAAAACCTAATACTTATTTCTATTATTTAAATTATAGTTTGACCTGTTTACGAAAGCAGTACATTTTTTCTCTTAATGGGGACTGCCCGAAATCAGTACTGTCCCGCCCAAAGTGGGTCGTAAAGTCACGTTAGCTATACATCAGCCGCTAAGTAAGCAAACGCTTTCACATTTGCAAAGTCGAAGTAAAAGTCTTTCCCAGCTGAGAGTATCAAAGTAAGGTAAAAATAAAAACCTTTAACGTCAGAATTCTTTGACAACCCTATTTAGGAAATACATACAAAGCTTACCGAACATGATGTGACCAGTTTGTCGTAGTTTGAAGACCACAGTACTGGGTATTCAGCAATAAAACCGTTAGCGTTTGTGACGTTTTGAAATTCGAATACGAAAAAGTATATTATACATGTTTTCTGTCGTTTTGGTAATACTTAATAAATAATTTTAAAAAAAAACTTAATGGAATGTCTCAACGAAAGATAATACTAAATTATATTATAATATTTTTTAGTTAATTGTGATTTTGTGTATAGACAATTTTATTAGGCACTTTCACTTTATAGCAGAAGTTCACTGTATAATGTGTGATATAAAGCTATCTTTCTAAAGTCTTATAATTTTTATTATGATTATATTTATCCATAGCATTGATAAAATAATTCAAAATGAACATTCCTATAGTTATTTGTTGTGGGCAAAATATTTGATATTCCCAATATTTAGTACATAAAGGCTATAACTAACATTTAAAATAATGTATTTTTCCGTAATATAAATAATTTATTGGTATATTGAACATTGTGTTTATATTATAACTGAATATCGCCAGAGGATCGGAGTTCATTTTCTATAGAGAATGAATACAATAACCAGTTTTCATTTGTGACTCATGTACAATTTTCTAGCAACATAAAGTAACCTGGTGATGAGTCAGAGTGCGTTGCCCTCATCTCGAGACAAAGAATAACAAAATGCAGGGGTGGTTAGGCAATAAATCAAGAGTACGTCATAAATACCAACTCCCCACTGAGGGTAAGAAGTGTCGCATTTTCCAACTCATAACGTAGCCTTTTAATGCAGTGCTCTGAATACGGTGTATAGTGTTCTAAAGAGTCGATACATTCAAGCGATAGTGTCATGTTAATGACATATCGATAAAACTACTTGTAATAGTAACTTTGCTACCAGATTTTAAAACATATTAGTAAATTTGTCTTTAATGTGTACGTCTTCGTGCATCATACATCAACTTCTTTATTCCAATATGATTTTATATTCAAAATAATTGCACTAGTATTAATTTTCGATTAGATCAATCCCCCAAGTTTAGTCCCTTATGTCAGTATATTATAATATATTGTGAGAATTGTATTATAACGCTTTCCTATTATAATAGGTAGTTTATTTCACTAAAGAATCAGCGAATCACTAAAGAACAAGTTCCAGGAATTTAGTATTTTAACTTTGCCCTCCCAATACATCTTTGATAACATAATGTATGTCCGTAAAAACTTAGACAAGCTGGATTTTGTCAAAGATCAGTATCAATTAATCAGTATAAGGATCAATGTAAATACTAGAAATAAAGATAAATTAGTCGTACCGTGTTTTAGACTTAGTAAGACTAATAAAAGTTTTTTAGGTAATAGTGTTAGGTTCATAACAAGATCCCGAAGCACATTACTGATTTACCTGACAACAAGTACAAGGACCATGTCAAGCGGGTTTTACTGTCAAAAGGTTATTATAGGGTGGATCATTATGTGAATGATAGTTATGTCTGGAAGTGACTCCCTCTCTGTGCATCCACTAATATATTATTATTGTACCTGTTATATTAGTAACATTTGTACAGTTAACAAAAAAAAAGAGATAAACCCGATCGAGTTTCTTACCGGTTCTTCTCGATGTCTGGGATATTTTCCGAACCGGCAGTAGTGTTTTGACATTCATAAGTGCCTTTTTAGGGCCTAAATTGAATAAAGATTATTTTGATTTTGATTTCCAAAAGAAAAAATTACAAACAACACCAGCACAACATTTTTGACAATAGTACAGACAAGCTGGTGCAATTTGGCTTTATCCCATAGTGTTTGATTCCAGTTTGCTCTATTTATTATAATTCAGTCAAATCTCGGCTCGGCTCGTCAAATCACATCTTGTTGGTAGTAAATGCAATTTAAAATTTCGACAGAAAATAGTTAAAAAATATTACGCCCATTATAAACGCTACGGTATACCGGAGAGGTTACTTGCCAGGTGCGCTTGGGCAGGTTAATCTCACATCGTAGCGGGAATGGATACGCAAAGGTTGTCTTTAGAGACTCACTCAAAAAATTGATTTATGATTATACACCGGTCGCCTTCGCAGGTTCAATAATCTGCATACCTTCTTATACAGGCAGACCTCTCCGGCAGAATTTAGCATTTGTGGCCGGATAAGAAATTCAATTAATGACAAAAATGACTTTATGAAATCGAGAATGTGTGTGGTAATAGGAAAAAAAGGCACACTTTAAATATCGTGTGATCCAATATAAGTATATCTTATGTAAAGTAAGTGTAACATTTGGTAGCGTTGGTTGAACAATAATGAAAATACTAAAAATAGAAAAAGTTCCGAATCTTCATATCTGAGGAGAGACCTGACCTCCTTTTGTGTGTTCTACCGTTTGTATAATGGGTTGTGTTCGGAGGAATTGTTCGACATGATGCCAACGACTACTTTCCACTGTCGCACCGTTCACCATCGACAGGGAGATCATACTTAATCCTCGGAACCCAAATGGTCGCGGATAGTCCGGTTTCAGAGGAGTTTCTTTCCGCGAACGCTGCAGATGTGAAATAAGCTCCCAACTAAGGTTTTTCCAGGGGACTACAGTATGAAGTTTTTCAAAAAGGGAGTGATTCGGTTTTAAAGAATCTGCAACACGCATGGCATACTTCTGCTGTTGCAAGTGTTCATAGGCTGCGGTGACTGCTTACCCTCAGGCGGATCGCATACTTGTTTATCACCATTGTAACTTGTTCACCAAAATGAACAATAATAGTACTTCGATTATCGATAACAACATTTTCAATCTCTCACTAGCGCGACGACGGGCATCCTATTGTGGGATATACGAAATTCCCGATTTTGCTCAATTAAGTTTAGAAATCGTATAATCTAATAACGTACATTTAATTTGATGGGATTTCGCGTTTTGTTCGAATTGCTTATGGGGTGCCATTTTTTCTATTACAAGGGATTACTAACATTTTAGCGGTGTACACTGTCTTATCCGTGAAAATAAAAGGTATTTTATGTTGAAACTATGCTTTGTTGTTATGTGTATTATAATAAACAAGGGAAACAGAAATATTATTATTTATTCGTAAATTGTAAAGGTTCGGAAATCGATATCGGATATACAGAAAAATTCAAAATAAAATATTTTTGGCATCCATATGGATAACAAAGTACACTTCGATTATAACTGTATATCTATAATTAAAAATATTTATTGTACACTTTTGGCTCAGTTCCAATTTTATTATAATTTAAGTGTAAATGAGCATTCCTTTATCAGTGTTTTTAGGTAAGAACTATTCTACAAATGCATTTCCTTTCCTGAGATGCAAATGATTTTTTTTTTACCGGAGCTTATGGACTCTTGTAATACCATAGGTACTGCTAGCACGTTGCCGACTTTGAACCCCCTTTTCCAAGGAGCACTGGAAACCCTACACACAACACAATGTTATTTTGCTGCGATCTTCTGTAGAGTGGAGGTATTCCACCAGACGGGCTGCCCCAAGTAGAGAGATATCTTCAAATAAATTTTATCTTTGCCTTACCTCTCTCATAATTATCAATTATAATTAATTTATTTAATTATTACTTTAAATGTAAAAAATTGTAAACATTACAATCTAAATTAGTTAGTGGTTGTCGAATACTAGCTGTTGTACAGGGTTTCACCCGGGGGTTAAATTTAATCGATTAACTCTGCACCGCGCCGCATCGACAACGCACTCGTATAATCAATCTATTGTTCTCACTCCCCATACTTGCATACAGCTTCCTAGATTGTTTGAGATTCACAGTTACTGCTCCGCTCCTTAGAGTGTTGCGTGAAGTAATAGGGAATAAGTATGCTACAAAATTAGGACTATCAAACAAACAAACAAAATGGACAATCTATTTACTTTTATAATATTTACTTTTATCCAAGGATTCTTTTACTATAAATTAATACGAATTAGTCACTTGCGTTTGATTGCAGCGTAAATTAATATTGTGATTAATATACACAGTTGCTGGAAGTTGCGGGAGAAACCTAAGTTATCGTGCAATGGAACAAGTGATAATACTCGTATGTTTTGATTTATTCTTGTTGATACTTTGAATCACCATTATATTTCCAAGTCATGCCTATAATTATCACTAAGCAACACTTTCGATACTGGTTCCGTTCTGATCCCTTTAATTTCATGCTTGGTCGGCAGGGTATATTGCTATATTTAGGGTTTCGCTATAATATTTTGTGCCTCACCTTAACGATATTGGTTCGGAAAGCCAGTGGACTGGCAATAATCCGCTGGGACGTACCGCGCCGCTTCTCGGTAGGCTACGAGACGTGCAACCCTAGCTGTCAACAGAGATGTCATGGAAACCGCACTGAGCCACGCAGGCAATGCAGCAATGTTTACACAAATATATTTTTTTTTGTTTATAATAGGGATTTTCTTATTATCTCGTCAATAAGTTAGGGGGAGGAAATACAAACTCAAAGTACGTTTGAAATAAGTCAGTTATCATAAGATTACGGGATACTACTAATACTCTTAACAATATTTTAAATTTGTGTTTAAATTACTTATTTAAATATTTTTTTTATATATACCAAAGAATTTTTTTTTTTTTTATGAAGTGCTATGTATATTATTTATGTTTTTTAAATACAATCTAATACCTACTAATAACACACCGATCTCTGGTAATACCAGACAGGTTAAAAAAACTTTTCGTATTATATTTTATAGGTTATTTTTCGAGGAAGATTGTAGTAGGCTATCTATCATCACTCTACAACTCTTAAGAGCCAAGCAGTGATCATAAACGTTAATCAATCTTGCAATATGTAGGTAAATTAGTTATTTTTTATATATGAAACAGGCATGTACAATCCAAATGTAAAGCGGGTAAATCCACAGGGCACAGCTAGTAACTAAACATATGTACCAGAAATGAAATAATGTAGAATCTTTATAAAATTGTTCTTCACAATTACAAAACTTATAAATTATGTTATGTAATATATACGTATGAATTGCAATTCGATGGAATACTTTAGAATATCGAATTATATTTGTCCTGTTAAATAGACCACACCAAATCCGAATATGGGGAGTATTTTAATTGTGTTTGTGCAGCCAATACAAGGGCTAGTTTTGATCCCTCTTCAATTAATTTATTATTCGAACATAAACGAAGCTTCTATTCAAAGGTTTATTTTTAATGAAAAAGCTTAAAAATTTTTGGCTATTGAAATTATTATTAATGAGGAATGAATGAGTTCATTTTATGAGCTAATAATTAATTTTAGTGATATTTAATTTAGCTATATTTTTATTACATTAATTATATTAAATAAATAATTTTTACTTCAGCCACAATGACGTTTTACGATGGGCTTTAATGTGCTTGCAAGCCTAGAACTAGGGAAACGGTTAGGCGCGCGACGTGAAAGGAAGCCTGACTGCATGACGTTTATGCCCTGGAGAACGGTTCGGCCCATGTCATAGGATTGCTCGTGCGTCGATACTTTGGCAGCATCCTAGCTTCCAGGTATTTCCTTGAGGGTGGCACAGCAGTTGCCTTAGTGGAGGCCAAGCGGCGGAAATGTCCGGCAAAAGTAAGTAACTTTTTTACAGAAATGTCTGGGTAATTTCAAGATAAAAAGAGAAAACAGGATAAATAATTTATTATTAACGTATCGTTAAAAAAAAAATGAAATGTAAATCAACTTTAAAACAGGGAGGCACACCACCTTTCAACATTGATTACGCGCCTTTATCCGGGTACCCTGAGGTCCGCTTTTAATTTTATTTTCAATGAAGCTAAATCGAAAACCCGTCGAATACATTTGTTAACATGACAGAATAACAAACGTTCGCAATTTCAGATACCGCTTCCGATATACTCAATTGAATATCTAAATTCCATTTGAAAATTAAAATTATTATCGACCGCTTTCAGTAATTTCTGGATAATGTATACAAAATTATCGCTTGTTTTTAAATATTTTTTAAAAAAGTACAGTTTTGATGAACTGTAGATTCGATTTTTACAGAAAGTCATGTAAGTTTTTAGCTGAACTACTTTAATTGTCAATGTATAGTAAATTAGTCAGTAGAACGTTATCTAAATCTATGGTTATATTTTAAACAAAAACGAAAAACTTCCGTCGATATTCTTTATCGCATAGTATACCTATTGTATATTAAATTCTTTTAAATAATTATGACTATTCAAGGTTTGTCAATAACAAAGCAACGAGTTCTAGAAAATAAAAACACTATATTTATTATTTACGAATTCGCAAATTATTGTCGTGATAGCCTGGTCGAAAAGTGCTCATTGGCTTTAAAAAAGCAATGTTCAATAAACTGTTATAATTACGCAGGTATTTCCTTATTAGCGATGTGAATTATGAGTAATTTAAAAACGAGAATTCTCAAAATATCTCGTACGATAATCTTAGATTTTTATATTTATTGGTATGTAATTTTTTGATAACGTTCCACAACTAAAGAACAAGAAATATTGGAAAGTTTGCATGCTTTATTCCATGACGGCGTGTTCCAGAAATATATCAGACAAAAGCACTGTAGTTCGTGATATCTGCACTGATGGATAGTACTATGCGGTACAACTCATATAGTTGCTTGGTTACCCATATACCTACTCTTAACTTGTATCGGACTACTTTTTCTTTTTATTAAATGGCAAATTTGTTAATCCTCAATTCTGCCAATGTCACGTGAATAAAATATTTTTCTAATTATTATTCTTGTAATATATATACATAACTCTAACAAGATGGCTGCACCTGCAGGGAGTTTTTGTGGCAACTTAAAATGCATAGACTTAGTGTTCCTAATTATTATTTATAACACTTCGTTTGTGCATAATAATCAAACTATATAACGTAAAATGCGGTAAACATTACATAGGTAATATAGGATTAAATAATGATACTCGTATTAGTAAATACCATCTCATTATCTAAGTAGGAACGTATTTATCATGGGCGCCGCCGGCCGTGGCAAGCTGTAAGGAAGTGGCTTTTGGTGGTGCTTACAGCAGTTGGATGACCTTTTTGTGGTTACGGGACGCATCTACTCTACGAATGCTATGGGCCGTCGAACCTCGCCCCTAGACAAGGAAAATATGTAGAGTCTTCCGGTTGAATTTATTGAGTGTCTCTTACCTCTAAAAAAACCTAGGGCCAAACTTGTATGAGGTAGTAAATCTCTTTTAGACCCAGGGCGTTAAATCTGTCACTGACCTTCGATCTCATTACAATATTTTCCTTTACCGAAACCTCATGCTCTTTATTGACGTAGTGACAGAGTTCGAGCGTGCCATCACTGAATTTATATCACTTCAAACTAGCATAACAATCATTGCAATGCTCTAAATGCAAATTTTAAATTGATATAAGTAATACAAATTGAGATAAAAATAAAATAAAAATTTGAGTAATTCATTGAAATAATATATTACCTACTCGATAATCGCTATAGTGACACGCATAGGCTTGTTCAATTCGAGGATAAACCAGTGTACATTCAGTAATCAAGGGGGGAGCTACGAATATTTTTACCCGACTGGCTAGCGACCGCTATGTACATGGAGACAACCAGTCACAGTGTCTCTCTTTTGGTATGTCGTGTGTTTCTCCATTAGTCAATATACAGGGTGAGCCAGAAAGGTGTATGATGAGCCCTTATGAGCGGGGCTGCGCGGATGGTGGGTATGAGAAGCTCGGTTCTCGAAAATTTAGTCGTGATGGATCGCTTCACCGGAGCGCAGCGTGCTTTCTGCGTTAAACATTATTATTATTAAAATGGCGATTCGTGCGCTATTGTTCGACGTTTATTTCGGTGTGAGTTTGGATTACATGAGTAAATCAGTGTCCGAAGGAAAGTGTGATTCGATCGTGGGTTAGAAAGTTCGAAGCTACTGGTTTGACTCTCAAACAGAAGCTTGCGGGACGCCCAAGGTCAACAAGAACGGAAGACACAATTGAACAAGTCAGAGCTTCAGCTCAACGTAATCCTGGTCTATTGACTCGCAAGCGATCAGCTGAACATGTGGTGTCCAGAACATCTTTGCGTCGCATTTTGTTGAAAGATTTGAATTTGTACCCGTATAAAATTCAACTTGTGTGCAGGAATTACTGTCAAATGACTCAATTTTACGACGAGCTTTTGTTGAAACAATGTTGGAACGCTTTCAGAGTTTCAACAATATTCTGTTCTCCGACGAGGCCCATTTTCACTTAAATGGGCATGTCAATAAACAGAATTGCCGTTACTGGGTTGCAGAGAACATCAAAAGCCTCTGCATTCGCCGAAAGTAACCGTTTAAGCATACGGAATTATCGGAAAATCAACATAAGCAATCTGTCACTGAAAATTCCGACCGATACATAGCCATGTTAAGGAATTTTTTCTTTCCGCAACTGCAACAATTTGAAGCCTATAATGCGACGTGGTTTCAACAAGATGGTGCGACATGCCATACATCTAATGCTTCGTTGGCGGCCGTAAACGAGATGTTTGCTGGGAAACTGATATCGCGCCGAGGTGACATTGCATGGCCGCCTAGAAGTCAGGATCTAACGCCACCGGACTTTTTCATGTGGGGATACCTGAAAAGTAGAGTCTACTCCAATAACCCAGCCACGATTAATCAGTTAAAGATAAAAATCCGAGAATTAATGGCAGCTATTCCTCGTGCAATGTGTCAGCGAGTTTTTACCAATTTGAGGTTCAGATTCGAGGAATGTTTGCAGCGGGATGGTGCACACCTGAATGATGTAATTTTTAAGAAATAAATTTCCCAGATGTCTATTTTAATTGAAATAAAAATGTGTATGTATATTGTATTTAGTTTTTTTTTTATTTTTTTTTTAAATTCGCAAATCTTTCTGGCCCAACCTGTATATCTAGTGCCGAGAGGCTTGCAGGCAGGCATGACAGCGACGACCATCGTCGGATTGCTGATCTCTAGGTAGCAACGTTGTTTTTTGATTATACTGTGGTAATCAGATACCACATTATCGTAGTGCATTCATTTTGTCGTGCTATATAAAACACGGGAAGAGATATGTACAATGCCCATAATGAAGTTTAAGTAGGTTCCAATGAATTGTGGGCAGGTAAATTTTCGTAATCTATCTAATATTTGTTTATTACCTTTTAATTCAGTATGAGTAGATATTATAATTTTAGTTAAAGAGGCAAAGATCTGTTTGTAGTCGATATACAAGATTAGTTCTTGTCATAATGTAGCCGTAACAGACATGATTATTTAATTATATTATTCATCATTAGACGTAAGTATTTAAATAAATTACTTACGTCTTTGAATTGGAATATATAATGATAATTCATTCACAGAATTTCAGACAGCCAATTATAAATTAGAATACCTTTGCGGCGCACCTATTTCTATCACATAAATTGGAAATAAATTTACTAATAATCATTCATTTATCTAATTTTATTAGAATGTGTCACGTAATTGCTCTTTATCCATAATTATATCGTCCTAGAATGAGATATCATTTTTAACATAATTTCGTTTAGGTCATCGTTCCTAACCTTGCGATTATGGTTATCCATGGTTATTTTTCAAAAATTCATTTTATCTATATAACTTGGTACTTACTACATATTATACAGATGTAGAGTTTGCGAGTTTGTTTGTAGAGTTAAACACTGGGCCTACTGATCCTATTGTAAAATTTCTTTTGCTGCTAGTAATCTTCATTATCTCTCTGGGTTATAGACTATTTATTGATCTTATTAAATTGTATATTATTATTATTATTAACGCCAACGAAGTCGCAAGCGATTGTCAGATTTTAAATATTGCTACAACTTTATTAGAATTAGAAATATGTTAATTTCACTTTTCGATGTTTATGTTCATTTTAATTAATGACAATGAATGGTAGAGCCCCCTTTCTCACATCTGTCGGTAGAGCAAAATATTGCTTTTTAAAACGCTATATGTGCACCTTGGCAATTTTATTTTATTTCCTATGGAGTATAATACATAACATACCATCATGCCTGTTTTCCCCGAAGGGTTAGGCAGAGGTGTACTAATGTACACCCACAGTTCGCCGAGTATGTTTTTTGATCGAGGTCCTGGGTTCGATTCCCAGGTCGAGCAAAGTGTTATTGGGTTTTTCCTATGAAATTCTCAGTAGGAGCTCGGAGTTTGGCTTCGTGCCCGATTAATGACAATAGGCTCGCCCCCTATTACATGGGACCTAAAAACATACTCGGCGAACTGTGGGTGTACATTAGTACACCTCTGCCTAACCCTTCGGGGAATACAGGCGTGATAGTATGTAAGATACAAAAATATGAGGCTTATTTATTACAAGGAACTACAATAGTTTTGTTCTTAATTAATGAAACCTAGCGCCTGAACTAGGCCGAGCCTGTATCTCAAACGCTACTATCTTCCCGTGATATATTATTACATAGTAGGTAGGTACCTACCTACATATGACATACTCGAACTTTCGTTAGGTAACAAGGTTATGGATTGTTATTTTAATTTTTGATTGCATACTTTTAAAATTAATTTATTAATATTGATAATATTTTTATTTTTTTATTTTACCATAGTATTTTTGTATTATATATTCATTTATTACTATAATCACGAAAACTCCAATTCGTGAGCATGTGTAGAGGCTTAGCCTTAATGCGTAGAATCATATGTTTAATATTCCATATTTGCATTAAAACAAGGCTTTATTAATAAGCTAATAATAACTCAATATACCTATGACTACGTAATCTTGATCCTTGCATCGTTAGTAGCCACTGGCGCCACTTGAACAGTCGAACGGTTGAACACTTGCGTACTTGTCGTGACGCTTTATAGTTCCGCATGCGCCCGTCACTGTGCTGCGTCGCTCTCATCGCGACAGTACTGTCTGGAGCTCGCAAAGGACAGACGTACGCCAGTTGTGTAGTGCGTCTCTATCCTCGCACGAAACAAGTTTAACAATTTAACTTCCAGGGATTCCTTCCCTAAACTCTGCATCACTTCGAACCATCACTATGAACTTGATTACAAACGATAAAAGAACTTATTTTAAGTAGCTTTTCGATATTTTTTTAACCATTTCTTGTGCAATTTGTGACTTTTATTATCTTGATCGAAGATAGAGTACGTGAAACAGAAACGCGAGTGAAATTGTTTATTGTTTAAAACAAAAGACATACCGTTGACGACTTTGAATTTTCTGTTGTTTTTCTTTTTTATACGTACACATTGCGTGTTAAAAAGAGACAAAATGAGGCTTAAGCGGATGGGAGCGACAGGTGTGGTGGCTGTGGCGGTTTTGTTGGCAACTATAACAGGTAACATAATATCTTAAAATTTAAAGTCTGTTTATTCAAAAATAAATAAGACATGCTTTTGATAGAAGTGTTTTCAGAGTTTATTTTACAGTAAATTTTACTGTTTTTTAATACATATTATTAAAAGTATCATAGACTAACACTTACTGGCATAGAATAAAGATCGTTTACCTTTGTAAATATTGTGTTATCATGTTGGTAACACGTTAAATAATAATATGATTCATACATCACACACTCAGTAGTGTTTAATACACACTGATTGTATATGCTTTTTAGGTTATGATAATGTATTTGTAATCTGATTCTTATTAGAAGTTTTTATTTATAAATTTATTTTTTTGATAATTGGTAAAATTGTTATAATGAACGGCCATAAATTGTGGTAATCATAGCATAAATCAAGTGTATTGGCAATATTTAAATATGGGATTTTGTATTAAACAAAGTAGGCTTATAAAATTGATTTCGTAATATTATAGTGGTATTATCACTTAGCTGGTTGTTTGCCCATGAAAAAAGAAAATTTAAAAACAACTAATTTCAAAAACACTTGGATAAGCTATTAAAAATCGTAATAAACATAATCAATATTGTATTGTTTTTCTTTTAAACCGCTGATTTGCTATTTAAAATTAAATTGTGATACGAAATAGCTGCCGAACATAGTTAGCTGAAACAATTAGAAACCGACACAGTTTGCCTCGAATGAAGGCCTAGTTGTGCAAAAACCGTTGTCGTCCGTTACACATCGATCAAGTGGCGAGGCATGGCCGCATGGCGGATAGTTGCTTTCCTGGAATAATCGTGAGTTCTAACATATTCGATCTCGGTGCAGTCATGCGTTACTTTCTCATCCGAATGCGATTGAATCAATCTGCTATAAATCCGCCTGATAGGTATTTTTTATCTTTTTTATTTATTTCAACTATGTTGTTATCTGTCGATAATACTGCAATCTTTGCTAAGTCAAAAAGACTTATGTCATGTTAGAATTTATATGAGCATAGTTTTCTGTTTATTCTAATCTTACAATCTATACGGAAATCCTTCATGGAGATTAATGTGTTATAAAAAGCATAGCAAGTAGGTATAAATATTTCCGTTATATCCTAATTTCAGAAAATGAAATAAATAATCAATACATTCCGATATGAAAACAGTAACCATCCCAAAACTAGAAATTACTAGTTAACATTAGATAAACTCTATTAAAATGTATATAAAAGAGACAGACATCTTAGCATTCCATGGATTCACCGTGAAAGTGGCGGATCCATCCATCCATCCAGGGCTTGCGTCCCAGATGTAAGTTTATGGAGCCCCCTTATGATGCAGATCAGCGCTCACCTTGACTGCCCGCGATACCCTCTCTGCTAATCTAGATTTGGTAAGAGCCTGTTAATGCTACTTTAGATACCCGTTCTAAAATAGAACTTACTGCAGTTCTCGACGGGCCGAGGTCTTTTAGCAAGTTATAGAGAGATTTCTCTGGAATACCTATCGCTCCCACTTCTACCGCATATAAGTTAACCGCATAGCCGTTTTCGGTTAGCTCATTATATAGATCATAATATTTATTCATTTTTATTGCGTGGTCTTTAGGTATATTAATTTCCCACGGTACAGTAACCTCTACAAGTACTATAAATATAATTATATACATATATAGAATTTATTTAATGAAGTAATTTGAAATTAAATTTAAAACTGTATCCTTATAACCGAAGTTTATGATCTACTACCAGGTAATATTGAAAACTGAAATGAACAGTAAAGCAATTATGTTGATAGCTTGCGAAAATTGTTTCATGGCTCGTGGATTTCTCATCATCTGACGATACGAACATCTTAATTTAGTCTAGCTTCTATATTTTCATATAACATTAAGTTTGCAGTTGCCTTAGAACGTGCCATATAGAATATGAGATAGGCTTGTATACATAACTAGTGATGGAAGACGTGCTCCGTGATGCAATAGAAATGCAACATGGCTGAAATGAGAAGAACGCATTTAAGTGTTTTGTATAACTAAAGTTGTAAAAAATATTAAAGGAATTTTATTTGTATTTTCGCATACATTTATAAAATATTAGCAAACACCTTCGACTTTGTTCGCGTTAATTACAACATAAAATTTAATAACAATGAAAAAATAGCCTATATCGCTCGGTAATAATGTAGCTCTTTCTCTCAGTGATTTTTTCTCGGTACACTAGTTCCAGAGATTTCCTAATACAAAAATACTCATAAACTTTACCTCTTTGTAATTAGTATATACGTAGTAAAAAATTTACAGTTTTGTATAATTCAGAATGTGCTTGCTTAAAGTTGAATCGAATGAAGTCGATCCTGTTGACGCAGTTGCTCGTCACTAGACACAGTAGACAATGAGTTCAGCTGTACGAGTTTAAAGCTGATCAAATATTCTTGCCGACTTCATAACTGTAGCTTATCTTTGCTTACTTCTCCTTATTGGAACTATAATGACTTTGTCTCGGATCTAAATAAGATATTATTTACACAAATTCAAAGCATCTGCCGTGTCATTACCCTGAGTCATTTAACCCTGTTAACTCAGCGGGACCGTTGTAATGGCTTCTCGACGGCACTTTCCATGTTCATGATCATTTGTGATTACGACCGCCTATGATAACAAAGATGTTATAACATACGTTATATTTTTTACGATACATTTACGTTACATTTATGTAATTTCTACGTCAAATTATAAAATATTTCTTATCACTTACTGATTTATATATATCCAGTTGCTGGCGCCAGTCTCGCTGGCTTTGTAGATACAATTTTTTTCAGCACTGCACTGGCAAGAAAAAGTGTTTCTACAAAGCCAGTACCTCGCAAGTGCTGGCATTCCAGCGAGACAGGCGCCAGCGACTGGACCCGTCTAAATTAGCTTTATTGTTTCATCAGAAATATGTGTTTTATCTGCATTAAAAATGGAAATTTTATAATTATTGATTATTCTCTATGAAAAAGCTAATAATATTATGTAGTTTTTCGGGTTTGGTCCTTTATTAATATGAAATTGAAATTCATATCGGTTTAGTGGTTTTCAAGAGATGCACTTTCTAACCATATATTTAATTGTATGTCAATATTTCGGTTATATATCATATTAGGTCAGGGAAAAAGTGTTTTCGAATAACGTATGTATAAACTTGTTATAAAATTTCTTTGGCTGTACTATTTGTACCTGGCTGGTTTTGGTAACATTAAAAAAGTTACATTAAAATAAAAAGAGTTGTTTCGCGCTATTTTTCATTTGTTTTTCTTTCTGTAAAAAAGAGTGAATCTAATGAAGAAATTCGATACATTTTAAAATATTATTATAAAAAGGCAAAAACGCAACTCAAGCAGAGAAAAAAAAATGTGATGTTTATGGACCAAATGCAGTATCAGTCAGAGTAGCACAAAGTTGGTTCAAACGTTTTCAGTCTGGAAATTTTGATGTTATTGATGCACCTCGCACTGGTCGCGCTGTTACGAATAAAATGAACGCCATTTTTGAAAAAGTGGAGCAAGATCGGCATATCAGTAGTTACGATGTAGCTGAAAAACTGGAAATTGACTACAAAACAGTTTTAACCCATTTGAAGAAAGCTGGCTATACCAAAAAGCTCGATATTTGGGTGCCACACGAGCTCACTGAAAGAAATCTAATGAACCATGTACTCATTTGCGATTCATTATTGAGACGTAATGAAACCGAGCCGTTTTTGAAGAGATTGATAACTGGCGATGAAAAGTGGATCACGTACGACAAGAACGTTCGAAAAAGGTAGTGGTCTAAGGTCGGCCAGGCTTCACAGACTGTGGCTAAACCTGAACTAACTCGAAATAAGGTGATGCTGTGTGTATGGTGGGACTGGAAGACCATTGCTCATTATGAGCTTTTACCGCCCGGCAAAACCATTGATTGGGATCTCTACTGCCAACAACTGATGAGATTAAAGGAAGCAGTTGAGAGAAAGCGGCCGGAATTGATCAACAGGAAGGGTGTGGAAAGACCACGATAACGCTAACCCACACACATACACCTATAGCCACTCAGCAAAAATTAAGAGAGTTTGGCTGGGAGGTGTTAGTGCATCCACCATATATCCCTGACCTTACACCTTCAAATTGTCACCTGTTTCGGTC
Source organism: Saturnia japonica (assembly GCA_033032175.1). Classification (NCBI taxonomy): domain Eukaryota; kingdom Metazoa; phylum Arthropoda; class Insecta; order Lepidoptera; family Saturniidae; genus Saturnia; species Saturnia japonica. Next base: position 7,310,636 of record CM065317.1, read on the forward strand.
TCTTCGGAATTCTTAAGGTTCTGTAAGGTTAACCATTGAGAGATTACTGCCAAAACTATTTGTCGCGTTTTCTTGATAAGAAGTCCCAAAGTTTCTACAGCAACGGGATCATGTCTCTACCTACAAAATGGCAGAAAGTCATCGAACAAAACGGCATATATAAACTGTAAATAAATGTAAATAAACTTTGAAAAAAAAAATGTCTTGAGTTTTCATATAAAAATGCGAAGAAACTTTTTCCCCGACCTGTTACTTAAATTTACGATTTTATTATATACTAGCGGTGTTCTCGCGGCTTCGCATCCGTTTGTTACTACTACACAGTAGTTTTTACATCCCTTAATTTTATTTTTACTTATATTGTTGACAATTCATATGCCGTATAAATTGAGGAATGTTATGTATTTCCCGTGTACAATTTTCATCGAAATCGGTTGAACATTAATATTCTGTTATACGATTTCTAATGTATTATTAACGATTTTATTATAGCCTCTCAATTATGGTATGATGTATTTTTCCCGTCTACTATTTTTTATCAAAATCGGTTGAAAATTGATGAAAATTTGATTTTTTGAACTATTATTTTTTATAATTTCTAAAAGTAATATTTATAATTGTTATAGCTCATCAATAATGACTTATATTTCCCGTGTTCAGTGCGTGTAAAATTTCAATAATCAATTTTCAATCAATCAATTTCAATTTTAAATTGCTGGAAATTCTTTTTTTACTAATTCTAAAACTAATATTGAAAAAAGCATCCTGTGGACAAAATTTCGTATTAATATAGATATTATACACTCATACATTGAAATATATTCATAGATATGTTCTTATAGTGGTCCTCAAATGTAAGGTTACTTGAAAGAATTTTTTTTTGTTTATAATGATTCTGCAGTTCACTATATTGATTTCAATATTCAAAAATTATTACGTGTTTTAGTACGATGATAAATTACTAACATCTTACTTAATTTATTGCATTTCTTGTATCTTCATCCTGCGTTAGTTCATTGCTAGACATATGCTTCTCTACTCGACACTCGGCTTTGCGTATCCAATCGCCTCCGGCTATTTTCCGCAAATCGTCACCCCCATTTAGCAAGGAAGTGGCCAACATTATATTGTATATATTATGTTGTTTTTGCGTTTGTGCATTTCATGTGATAAACATAAATTTAATCCATATTAAATTATTTCAATACTCGGTTTATCCTTTAATGATTTGAGTGATTCATTATAACTTCCTTGTAATATTAGTGTCGATAAGAAACCAGGCGTAACCTAAAACCAATTCAGCTCTTAGCATTATTGCACTTACTAAAGCTTCCTGAATAGAAATAGCAAGGGGAGATTTAATACATTTTGGATCGTACAGAAGAAAGCTGTTCTTGTTTATTATGAAAGATGTATTTATTGAGGCATTTATCGGAAATACAGACTGATTTCATACGATTATTTAAAATACTAGCTGGTACTCGCAACTTCGTCTGCGTATTATTGGATATACACAGACTGATCTCAGAACAAGACAAACCAAAAAAAATCATATATGGGTTTATCATTGTGTATATGGTATTGTAATTATATGTCAATATGAATCAAACACATTAATCGTCCAAATAAAACTTCAAAAAATAATTTTAATCTCCGTTATTGTACCGGCTTGCGAGAAGGTTTTTTGAAAAACTTGAAACGCCTTTTATTACTTACCTAAAGCATAAATATGAATTTTCACCTACTTAATTTGAGACAATATGGGTTCTTCATAAAAAAATTCATTCCCAATTTCACCCCTTCAAGTTTACATAAGGTAGCTTGTGTCTACCTGTGTAAGTTTGTCAAAAAGTCAGAAGGTTGCGTGTTCATATCAATTCTGGGTCATCACATGTGGGATAACACAATGAAATAATTCACTAGTAGCAAAACTGTATAATCCAGATAGTTTACAATAGGTATATCAATATCAATAAATCAACAAACCAGTTGGCGTGCTTTATGTAGGCTTGGATTTAGATTTAGCTTTGGGTTTAGGTATGGATTTAGGTTTGGCTTCAGGTTTGTTTAGGTTTGTGTTTAGGTTTGGGTTTAGATTTGAGTTTGTGTTTAGGTTTCGATTTAGGTATGGGTTTAGGTTTAGGTTAGGCATTGTGATTGGGGTTAGGCTTAGGCTTAAGTTTAGGATTAGTTGACGTAAACAATACAATAATCGTTGAAAAACTAAAAGTGATTGGTTTTTTGATAACATGCCGCTAAATTTGATGACGTGACAACTTGGGGGAGGGTGAGGGGTAATCTCTATCTGAAGGAAAAAGTGCGGAAACAAATAGTTTCTAAAAATTATTATTTAAATTTAATTCTTATATCTGTCTAAGAGTTGTATATGAATTTTCAACAAATAATTATATTTATCTAGCACTCGCCGAGCGCTGCAACCGCTTGCTTGCTTCATTTTCGCGGCTCGTGCCTTATAATCACAGTTCAAAAAATCTAACTAATTTTATCACAACGGAATAATTTTAGGTTTAGGCTTAAGCTTAGATATGAATTGATAACAGTGGTCAAGCTATAACATTAACCGGAACAAAATGTATCCTATGTGTTAATCCAGGTTATGGACTATGTGCTAAATTTCATCCAAACTTTTATATTTGTAGGATAACACTGGTTAATCTATGATTTTTACCGGGATAAAAAGTACCCTATCTGTTAATCCAGGTCATAGATTATATGTGTGCCAAATTTCATCTAAATCCGTTGAAGCGTTTTTTGCGTGATTGAGTAACAAACATAGAAACTTTCCCTTTATTATATTTGTGGAATAACGCTGGTTAAGCTATAACTTTTACTGTGATAAAAAGTACCCTACCTATTATTCCAGGTCAGAGACTATCTTTGTGCCAAATTTCTTCTAAATCCGTTTAGCTGTTTTTGCGTCATTGAGTAACAAACATCCTAACATACACACTTTCACATTTATTATCTGTAAAACCAATAGTTTTGGTTGTTTAAGTCCGAAAGATAGATACTTTCTTAAAATATTTAAACGTGACAAACATATGTAGCGAGTCATAAAAATACAGTTACAAATTACAGTTTATATTATACGGAACCGTTCCAAATGATTTCAGATTTATTAAAAAAATATGCTTTGGTACCAAATTTATTAAAAAAAAGTAGGAAGTTCTTACAAAGGATGTACCTATTATAATGAGCTACAAAGATTGTGTGTGCCCAGCTTTTGGGTATTCCTTACGCATAATGTATTAACTTAAGTTCTATATTTATTTTTACAATAATGTGTTTTGAATACAATACTCCATAGCTCAAAGTCTATCAAATAATAAGACTATAGCTAGATAAAGTACATTTCAGTGAATTTGAAGTAATATTTTTGTACATATTTTCCATAAAGGCTGATTGTTCAATTGTTAGATAGCTTTATTTGAGGAATAATTTTGATGTTTTGACTGATAATATATGGAAAACCTGTCAAAATTAAAAAAAAAGTATCCCTCAAATTAAGTTATCTGTTGGTTGAAAAATCCTTTAGTAAAATTGTAAAAGTACAATATGTATATATTTTTATTTATATATAGATACTTTACGAAAATAATCTCAAATGTAATCTCACCTACATAAAGCATAATTAAAATATGTAAATTCTATGGCAATAATTCCCAAAGTATTCTTTAAGGAACTCTAAGGATTATTCTTGATGTTGAGGTTATTTTGAAGACGAGATTAAAAATGTAACACAAAGAAGTTGAAAGTAAAGTATGAGACGGTTTTCACATTTCTGTATAATATATATGTATTGAAATGCCTACTACAATAATACGTATCTAACCTAACTATTTTAACTGTAAATTAAATCGTGATGTGGGTCAGGGTGATGAATCACATGTGAAATCTTTCTTAGTACGTGAGATTACCTTTATTTTACGTGACAGCTTGCGATGTTGGATACTAAAGTAGATTTTTAGTGAGATTTCTTAGTATGTTAGCACTTTAGCAGTAATAAAGTTCAGTGGTTACTTTCTATGTTTAATAAAAAGTAATGAATTTAAATAAAAAGCTTACTAGTTACATTATACCATGAAACAAAGTAAGGACTGATTTATAACAAAATATATTTTATGTATTTTAAATACTTCGTTTGGATGGGTACTTAGTAGGTAACAACACTACACATTTCTTGGTATATTAGCATTATTGAAGTTTAGTAGATTGTTACTTTCTGTTTAATGAAATGTACCTAATGTATATATTTAAAAAGCTGACAGGTTATTGTATAATACTAGCAACCCGCCCTGGCTCCACACGGGTAGCAAACCAGATATATCTCCATTAAAGATAAATAATTCCGTATTAACTCTATTCTGAACGCCAGTAAAACTAGCAGTCGGCATGGTTTTTTCCGACATCTTCAACAATTATAGTCATATTTCAGCCAATTTACACAAAACCTTTAATGAATTATATACCTAAACCCTTCTCATGAATTATATGAAAATGAATGAAACGTATGAAAATACGTTCGCTAGTTTTGTATTTATCAGGTTCAGACAGACAAACAGACGCGGCGGGGTATTTGTTTTTTAATAATTGTGTAATGATAAAACAAAGTAAGTGTACCTACTAATTTAGGACACAGAATATTTATGATTTACATACTTCCATTGGATATTTCTTGGTATCGTACCAGTAATGAAGTTCAGTGGATTGTTATTTTCTTTGTTTCATATGAAGCACCTAATGGATTTAAATAAAAAAAGCTTTCTTAGGTAGCAAAGTAAAAGAAAAATATTGGTAATAAAATTATAAAAAAAATATCTAGTAGTTGTAGTATTAGAAACGAAGAAATATTAGCAATAAAATAAATTATTGACGATTTCAGCTGGCATGCATAACGCTTAACTGGGCTATGTCGCGTCGTCAACAGATAAAGGTTTTTTATCTAATCTCGAACCGGTAAAGGTAGTCCCCAATCGGGCAACGTGTTCGACGTAGTGCGAGAATTGTAATGTTGATGAGTGATGTTTTGCACTTGGAGTTACACTTGCAAACATTTACTGATAACTTTTGTATGCACTAGTATCAAGATTGGTTGCAGTGTCTCACTAAAAGTAAAAATTCAGTAATTTGTATAATAATAATAAAATCAAATATAGCCTTTGCGACACATTGGTACTTCTGTAGAACGATTGTATATTATGGTGTATCTATAAAATTTTAAAAATATAGTAGTATTTGTATTAGTTTCGGATCGTAGTACATGGCAAATGTGTTGAATGGATAGCGGCATTAGCGACCCCATGTACCACGTGTAACGCCAACTATATTTACCTAAACATGTGTGCGTGCCAGTAATCGATACAAATGATAATTTGGACATTACTAAACACTTTCAAGGTGAAAATTAAGTAAAAAGCTTGGCAATGTCCCAATATTTAATTATTTTTAAATAGATGTCAGTAGATAGGCAATCCGAGAGTAGACAGTTTTTGAAAAATTTGTTATAAATACTTTGTATTTTGGAAATTGAAATTCAGTTATATGTAATTTCTTCAGCACCTAACACACCTTGAAATAGAATTTTAAAGTAACCATTTATACATTTTTAGTAATAATATTAAAGCCACTTATAACAAGATAACCTAATAACAGTTCAATGTGTATAACATATATTTGTTATATTATATAATGACGTTACGTTTTTATTGCGTTTTTGTTTCGTTTTCAATTACGTTACTCACTGACAAGAAAAAAAAAAAACCTATGGAAATATGAAATAAATCAACAATTATTTTTTCCACATTTTTATTGTTTTAGGCTTTGGAACAATTAATTTTAAAGTTTAAACCTATTGTCAACAGGCGAATTAAAAAACCGAAGTTAATTGAATTTAGAACATCCGTATGTTTTAAAGGAGAAAAGATTCCGCACCCTAGGCTTGATTGATTCACTTTCTTGTTTTGCCAGTGAATTACTGATAAAACTGGTTTAGTCACTGTATGTGGTGTACCTTCTTTAAAGGAAATAAATACCATCATTAGTTGAATTCCATTTTCTTTTATAATTTCAGTCCAAACCGGAAGGAAGCTAGTTGACATTCCGTTTTCCTTTAAGATTATTTTTTGTATCGTTAAGATAATAAAAATAAAAGATAACTAAATATATTTATATACTAAGCAATTGATTTAATTTATTGCAATATAAGAACCAAAGTGGACAATGTAAATGGGTTAAACTCAAATTAAATTTTAACCGTTTACACATCACTTATTAATGTTGAATAATAATTACACTAAATAGAGATTTACATTTATTTGGTTTCAGTGTAAGTTATACCAAATACCTAATTTTCGAAATAGTACCACACTATGCACTTAATGGTAATTCGTCCCAGTGCCTCTTTTTACTTGTCGCATTTCGGGAGCAGCCGGCGTATATCCACCTGCCAAGAGGCTTGCAGGCCAGCATAATAGCGACGACCGGCAATGGATTGCCGATCTCGGTGGTTTATTTTGATTTTGAATAGTACTGTACTGTGTTTTTTTAATATTATGCCACGGATAGTGAATTATTATTGTTATTTAGGTCTTTTATATTTTGATTGATTATTGTTGGCGCACCGTGACTTGCTTTGGGGTTCCAGCTGAAAATCAGCGCTTAGGTGGACGCCCTTTCTTAATGGCAGCACATGTAGCTTGACCATTTATATTATTCCTTTTTATGTACATTATATAATAGTGTGTTTATCTTAAGAATAAATGTTTTCTTTCTTTCTTTCTTATTCTCAGACACAGTGCCGGGCACTTTGTCGTACTGTTATAAATAAAGACTACCCTTCATTTCATCTAACAATATCTAATACAATCTGGCTTAAACGTATTTCTGTTCGACTGTAACTAGTACGATTAACTTTAAAATAAAAGAAAATAATGTTTTTAACGATTAATTAACACGGGTTTAAAGATAGGTTAATCCTACACCTTTACAGATATAGTATTTAATTAGAACATAAGTACATAGCTTATCCTTATAGCCGTATACAATATCAGATTTGTCATTGTAAGCATTATTTGTTATAAATAAGTTAATAACAATGCTCTGGTTCACATTCAGTAAGTATTTTGTGATTCTTCACAATCCTCTTATCAGTTGTATGTATGAGACTACGTCTTTGTATTTTGAACTTGAGGTTAAAGTTTTTATGTTACCTATTTGTTTGTGAACTGGAATTTAAAGTAATTGAGTGACAAAATATTGATTCACAATGACTAGGTTTTTTTTTATCTCTACGTGATTGAAGAGATCCACAAGAAGTACACACTTTTTGATTCGTAGGTACGTTGGCCAGGTTAATACGACAAGTTATTTTCTTCCAACTGACCGGCGGTATTGTGGAAAAAGTTATCATTATATTATGTAGTACTAATAAATAAAGAAAAATTAAAATCCATAAATAGTGTATTTACTAAATAAATAAAAATAAATAAATACAAAATATTGTACTAATACTGTATTAATAAAAAATATAATACTCATCATAAGTTATAAATATAAATCTTATAGTTCAATATCATTTCATTTTGTTTGGTGTCGATGTTTGAGGCCAAACTATTTTAAAGCACAAGCCACCTATGTGCAAGTGGTAAGACTTAAGGGACAGGTTAGGAAGTGCTTAGTGCGGCATAGTCGGGGTAATACCACAGTCAAACAGTTATCCACCGCTGTCAACATCCTACATCACTTTAACAAAATATGTATTATATTAAACCAAGACTTTTTAATAAAAATAAATATTTCAAAACTATGTGAATTATGGAAAAAGCATTATAATTATTGTGTTCCACTAACTCGAAACTTAAAAGAATCTACTTCATTATGATTACAAATTGACGTCTAAATTACATCAAAAAAGAAACCACATTTACCGTAACAAAATTACGAAAATTAGTTATGCCTCGACTTACAGATATTACTAATTCGTACTTACATAACCCGGACGAAATAAATTGTGGTTCTATAACGTAATTATTGATTATAAAAGCTGTAGCTTTCTAATTTTTCTACGTTATAAAGGTAATGCTTTGTGTTTATTTTTATGTTGCACTATAAATGGTTTTCCCTTTACAATTACCAGTCTAGTGTGACTGATGGCTTGTCAGTACTTTGGAAGTCATAATTTATGCTTTCTACGGTACTACTACATAGAAACAATTGAACTATTTTAATAATATATTATGTTGAACTGTCTGTTATTTTTGTTTAAATTAAAGGGCATACACCCGTTGTTAATATAATTCTATAATCTGTAGTTGGTAATAAATACTAACTAGTATCAACAGTACTAACTAGTACTGTAGTAGTAGTTAGTAACTAGTACTAACTAGTATCAGAAACCATATACATATGATGGTAAACCATTTTCTAATGCCCGCATGGCCACCTACCACCCTCAAGAATCTTTCGACAAGCAGCTATATGTGTGTTCCGACAAATGCATTTGAGAACTAGTGCTCCCATTAGGTTTAGTGTGTTACCATCTTGGCCCACATCGTCACTTAACATCATGTGAGATTTATACCAAACACTACCTAGAAAGAATTAAGCCAAAATAAAAATCCAAAATATGCCCTACTGCTTGTTGTTATCAAAAGCGTTAATAACTTGTCCTGCGCTGTTCGCATAAAGCAAGTTCCTACAACCTTCACTAGATTATCGGGCCTCTTTGTGGCGGTTCTACCCACGCTAAGACTACCGGAGTGTTTGCTACTCGAGAACTCTTTAGCCTTTTCGGCCACCCGTTCTACAAGCAATTTTTCCCGTCCACTCCCACTTAAGTTTCGCAATAATTGTTAGGGCTATGTCTCTAATTTTGGTTCTTCTAAAGATCTATTTATTTCTGATTCTGATTCAACCAGTGAATCACCTATATTAAATAGTTTACTTATAGAAAATTTGCTAAAATTGAAATTTAAATTAGCATGAAAATGTAGGTAGGGACAGTAGAAAATGAGTTTTTCGATTATACGTGATTATTGTTTATCCTAATCATAGTTATGTAGCTCATGTCAAGATAGCATAGTAATAATGATAAATTACATTTAACTGTGACATAAATACAGTAGTATAATTATCGGTTTCTACAGTGATAATTGTATGCGATACGCTATTGGATAGCAGAATGACATGTTAAACAGGCATGACTGACACACTGTGATGTTATGAGTACCGTGTGCCATTTATCAATCTGACAGGATCCCTGGCGCAGTGGTAATGGGTCCTACTGTTGAGGCGAGAAGTCGCGGGTTCGATTCCCGCACATGACTGAATTTGTATGATCGCTATAATTGTCAGTTGTGTATCTGGGTGTTAAATATCTATGTATGTATGATATATCGGCTGTTTAGTTACTATAATACAAGCTATAAACATAGTCTAATTAATAGGTAGAATTAAATAAATAGCCGCATGTGAAATAGTTACTATATTTAAAAAAAAATGTATATATTAATACCACATTTAAATAAACAAAGAAAAATAATACAAAAATTGTTATTCACAAATTTACTTGTACACCAAACATAGAAAAAGGCTGTAAGTAGGTAAGTACTCATTAGAAAAAGTATTAAGTTATACCCAACTGGATATATTTGGTATACGTATATTTAATGATACATCTATATTTGTAGGTACCTACTTATAATATTATAAAGAGGTAAAGTTTCTGAATATGTTTGTAAGGGATAATTTCTAGAACTACTGTTTATGCTTATATTGTAATTAAAGTGAACGAAACCGCGATCAGGTGCTAGTTTATTAATAAAACAATTGAACTGTATTGGTTTAAGTACTATTTTTTGTATTGATGAGTATAATTGTTTTCTTATGTGGTTGTGCACCATAAAAATACAGTTGTGTGTAAGCGATTAAATTTCGGTTTGAATAAGAAACAAAACTTCTTTGGTGGCCCTTAAAAGTGCATCAAGGATTTTATTAATGGATAAATTCAGTTTCTTCAAAGACAATTGACAAACGTGTATCATGATTACTATCGTGCGACTACGCACGGACGAACACCATAAACATGTCAGATGCATTTTGTGTTATGACTTTGTAAATTGTCTAAAACGACTAGCACGGGCTCATGAATATATCATACAGTATGTAGTTGCAATTGATAACCTGAAAATTTTAGTGATGATATGTGAATGTCAACGTTTTACTTAATTGATTAAATTGAGATTTACTTAACCGTAGATAATACGATAATTGCAATGTAGATAGATGTATATCAATGTTATAATTGCTTTAAAGTGTTAAACGTAAACTTTTTAATCGTCATCAATAGAGGACGGAGGTTACTGAATTCAGACGTATAAAATATATATATTTTTATGTATGTTCAGCCATAAGTGCCATGACTTCTTTGTTTTTGAATTGATTTAGATGATTCTTTTTTCGTTGGAAAGGGGATATTATACGACGTAAAAAAAATATCTGTACATTTGTATGTAAACTGTGTTAAATTTATTCGACCAACTCTCCACCGCGCCGATAATGCATTCCTGTAGTCTATCGTTCTTACTTTCCGTACATGTATAAAAGCTTTCTAGATTGCGTGACGTTTGTGGTTATTGCTCCGCTTTTAGGATCATAGTATAAAGATATTATATAGCTTTATAACTTTCTTTAATAAATAGGCTATAATATGCAAAAAATAATTTTTCAATTCTGACTAAATAGGTTCAAAAAACAAACTATCTCTCGAGCTTTGTAATATTATCGTATAGATTAACAATCAAAACCTAAAAAATTAAAGCATCTTTAAAAATTACAACCGTTGCACTTGCGTAAAGAAAAACTGGCATGTACACAGATAATGAATAATGCAACTTCGTCAAGGTCCACGGGTTCGCGGTCGTCAGTCCGGTCACACCAGCGGTCTGGACATACTCTGTTTAGCACACAGTGGGCCCCACCGCAAACCCGTTGTCTTTAAATGTTTCCACTAACTCGCAATTTACACGTAAAGTTACAAATGAAACTTAGATATTTTTGTAAATGAAAAAAAGGGTGTATTTATTTACGCACGCAAGCAGGTTACAAAATCTTATCACGTGTTAGTGAAAAAATACATTTTATAGCCTTTATAAGTGTAAAAATTTAAACGGTGTAATACTTATGATGATAATTAATAAAGCGTAAAATTATTTCTACACAATTAACAAGGCAATTATTAACAAAAAGTAAGCCAACTTCAATGATTTTGTAGAGTTCCCTGGTGTATCTTCGAGTTTGAATTCCAATGAAATTAAAATGCCCCCCCCCCCCTTGAGGTATCTCATACCAAACAAAAAAAATCATCCAAATCGGTTCATAAACAAAGAAGTTGTAGTTGAACAAATGAACATCTAGAAAAAATACATTCGAATTAAGTAACCTCCTTCTTTTCGTGAAGACGGTTAATAAAGTAAAATTAATTCACATTATTATCATTGACGGGTAACTTCATCATAACGTCCTGTCGATACGCAGCTCTCAGTTTTAACTTCTCTAAGGTTTTACCCGGTCTCTGCCTCTACAAAATGCGCCCAAAAAAAGTAAAACAAAAAAAAACTTATTTAGTTTTAGCGGTGGTAGTGTTTTGACAATCATATTCATAAGTGCCTTCTTAGGGCCTAATGAAAAATATTTTGATTTTGGTTCCACGACAATATTTTATAAATAATTGTGTATAGTGTGGTGTGATATGTATATTTCAATTTTTTTAAATAACTGTTATGGAAGTTTATAAATTTATCTAGTTGTAATAACAATAGTAAAACATCTCACCAGAAAGTGTAACAACAGGTATATTCTCAAACTACAACAAGTATGTTAACTAGGATATGTGTTGAAGTTACGACGATACAGTGTGAAGTGTATAAATGTGTTTCTGTCACCACTGGCACTAGTGATAAATTGTTAATGTAAAATTGTCCGAGATAATACCTACTACTAAGTATGTAAGTTCACATAAAGTTACTATTTTGTTTGAAAAGATAATGCTACTTCACCTTGGTGTTGACGAGCTTTCTAATCTTTAAGTTTACAGTTCAATTCAATTCATGTATATTGAATAAACACACTCATAATATAATACGTTTCAATATAATTGATTCTCTATCATATTCCGTTTACTTTTCAGCATACTTATTAAATTAAACATACAATGCCTTCACATTAGTTCTTTTTAGTATTAAAATTTTTTTCTGTTACTTTTTTCATGATTTTTTGCTTTCCTTATTTGAGTATGATTAATGATTATATAGAAAGTCATAAACGTACCCGTTATTTCAAAAATAAAAAAGGAGGTTACACTAACATCTATTACTATGATATTATCTCTTAGAATCACTATTATCACTAGAAAAATATTTACAAGTTTCAAAATACTGAGCTCTGTCAACTGCGGACGTTACTTGTATATTTTACGTTTTCACTCTGTTGTGTGAGTCTTTTTTACATAAATTGCAACCCATGACCGACTAAACGTTTTTCTCTGGTATGATGTACAATGGTGTTGATGTGTTTAATTAAATTGTTGGTTCTTAACGACGTTGTTTAGAAGTGGCGCTTTTTGTCACTCGCACCAAACACCAATAATAATTAGTTTCACTCTTTTTTGTATTATTTATTATTTGTACCTTTGTTTTTTTTCATCAATCTTGAATAAACCCATGAACAGTCATGTTTCAGTTTCCGGTAATAAATAGTACCTACTTTCTTGAATAATTTCATCCTTAAGTATGGGGTATAAAATGCGAATATTCTAAGTATCCACTCAAAAATAAAAGGGATAGGTGTATTTAATAACATGCTGAATTGATTAAGTGATTTGAATTCGATGTTCTTGTGTTTTTGTCTTTTAATAATAAAGAGGTTAATATCGAGTAAAAAATATGTTATTTTACAATGCCTTTTAATATAAAAACAATTGTAGGATCTTCCACTATTCTGATTAAATACACTTGTTTGTATATTGAATTATTAATTTGAACATGGGCAAAACCTGTTGAAACTAGAGAAATGCAATTATTCGCACTGTTTTTCTCATCACGAGCATGAATTTCATTCTCGAGGTTCGTTCCCAGTATTGTTTCTTCTATTTAATTGTACATTGTTAATGAAACCACGCGATTATCAGTGCATCTTTGTTTTTGCCTCTCCTTTCCGTTACGAGTACGAGGTGTGAACCTTGCTTTATTTAAAGTTATAACACCTACTTAAACTTTGTACTTCGGTTGCTCACCGTTTAGTCGTGATTACAATGTATCAGTTTTTAAAAAGGAAAGTTTTTAATGCATGATAATTAGGTGTAAATTGATCTACTTTTTTTGTTAAGTTCAAATACAATGTCTCGGGAACTATTTAGACATCTACAGTGTATTGAATGTGCATTAAGAGTGTAAATTACTCTATAAACTTAAAAGCAATGAAATGCTCACTTTTAGAGAAAAGAACAGAAAAAGTCGATCTTTATCTATGCAGTAAACCAGTTTAAACAATACATAATTTAATCTCTCTAATGCACTTTAATGGACTGCAATGACATATTATTTTTATTCTGCATTAGTACAACGTAAAAAGTTCGGTTTTGAAATGAGACATAAGCACTATGCCCTTTAAATTCTCTACACAATTGTCAATTTTAATTTACCTTGTCCATTCTAAAGAGGTTAGGTAACATTTGTTAGAATATATTATGTCTTGTTTATATTACCATCTTAGCTTTAATATACTACAAGTGTGCATAATTGTTTTACCAATACAGAAAGAATTATTTTTTAACTTGAACCTCCAACTGAATATCATCAACTGATGCACATTCACATTATCTTTACTTCGATCGTTTAAGGATTCATTTGTATCTCAAGTTATTTTAGATCATAAGTGGATTGATAAGTCGGCTCGAGCTGCATTTAACTGAACAACCATCAATTGACTAAGAACATTAACCGGAGCAGGAAGCAAGTGCATCCACTAAGACGTGTACATTGTATATTTTAAGTAGGAATAAAATTACTTTACAATGGGAAGGTTACGAAACGACCAGCCATTCTACATATTTTTATGATATACATATCGATCAACATTATTATATTTAATTATTGTTCGCTTATAATTTGCTGGTATTTTATATAAACAGACGTATTACGTTCTTTCTATTTACTTCGAAATAAGCCTAAAATAATATTTACTGGTTAGCTGGAAGAAAATGCTTTATAGCATTTAGTTATCCAGTGTATAAACTGAAAGTGCAATTAAGTATTCATTCGTTCATTGTATAATGTATTTATTCAAAAGTTTGTAATATTTTATTTTCGTGTAAACTAAAATAATTTACAAATTTTATGAGGAGATATGATGTCTCTTTTGATATTACATAAAACGACGAAGTTCTAAGAATTTTCTAGACGGCTGCTCTATGACAAAAAGTGCAAGGTGTTCTTTTATAATTTCTGCACATTATACAGTTCTGTACATTCAACTTATTTTGAAATACTAGACTGCCATTTATTATGAAATAATTGTATCTTTATAGGTGAATAGTAAATAAATAATGAATACTGGTTTATTTACGAGATTCGTCGGCGGATTCAATTACATTATAAACATTCAATATGCTATAGTTAACATTAAACTTTTTAGTTTATTTTAGATCTTTTGTTATGTTGTTGTTTACTGTTACTATTAACTCTACAAATATTGGAACATTCATGCACGTTATTGTTTTTGATAACCACTGTATGTAAGCAAATAGCATGTTTGACGTTAAATGCACTGGTCGGTGCAGTCCCATCTTCATTGCAGCTCTAACGACTAAACGGAAAACGACTATGACGTCACCGAGTAAAAGCTACTTTGGCTGTATTCCAAGTGATAACCGCCTCACCCCGGCTCACCCCCAACGTTTAATGCACGGTTAGTGACCCGAACAGAGTTTACAGTGTTCCAAAAGTTTCGTTAACTGGTCAGTGGTCAAGTTTGCATTTCTTGCAGTATCTTATAAGTTAGAACATAGTATTGATGAGACTATGGGGCGTGATTTGCCTAATTATCAACTGAAAGCGTTTATGTTATAGTTTACTTAATATTGAAAATTCCATATTATTAAGTATAGATATTAGATAATAACTCATAAAGTCATATAGTTAAAACATTTCTTGTAAAGCGTAACATGAACCATATGAAATGTATGTTTATTAATTCTGACAGTGACAAGCCATTATATTTATGCAGGCAATATACCTTAACCTTAGAGTCATGGTGTTGATGGATTAAATTAACATAATTTCAATTGCGTAATTCAATTTCATAAGACATATGAAGTACATCTATCTAAATATTTTAAATGAATAAATAAAATCCGACACTAGACTAGCTTCTTTTTGTAGCATCGAGGGTTACAAAAAGGAAAGTTTGTATAGGAGTGCCATTGTACAAAAATTGGAGATAATTTAAAAGTGGTATGTGAATATAGATTGAAATATTAATTTGGTTTTTGTTCGCACTTCATTTCTTTGTAGAAATAAAGTGGGCAAACCTAATAATTAAATATTGTAAGTCAATTGATAAATGTTTATTATGTTAATATAGATATTAAAACACCTTCACTTTCATCCAGTCACAGTATAGTAATTTTATGAATAGCTTCAAATCTTTATTTGCGTTTATTTTTGTTTCTTTTGTGGCAATCACACGCTGAAGCTAGATTATTCTTAACTGTCGTAAGTCAATGTTACAGGGTAGCTCATAAATATTAATAAAACTCCCTTGTCTTACTCTCTTATTGAAATTAATGTGTTCAATTGGCCGGAACATAACTCGTTCTAGAGACCCTTTGCAATTAAATTATGTATTTAGAACGAAAAATTCGTCTCATTTCCTGAGTCGCTGTCTATCTTATTACTCTTTAAAACAAAGTTTATTAGTTTTATTGGATTGGCTTTAAAGTTTCCTTGGGTGACTTATTACTATCCATAATTTTCTTTCAGAATTTTAGATTGCAGGAATTCTAATATACTCGATATGTCCAACAAATTAAGCAAATTATTTTTTTTTCAAAAGTATCAGTTTTTAATAACTTTTCACCATTTTCATAAACGTCCTCAGTTTTATAAAGATTATTATGATATAAAGATTGGATTTAATTTTATTTAAAGTAATCTTGAAAAGGATTACCTGACTTTTAAATCCATTAATGTGTTTTTGCTTATTTATTCGAGAGTATTGAAGTTTGTATTGCGATTTTAATCAGTCTTTGTATAATTACTATAAAAGCCTGTAGTGCGATAGGTAGAAAGAATTGAGAGAATGGAAAGAATGGAGCATATCGTTTTTCTCTGCTCACAAACCTCTTTGGTTTCTTTCAACTTCATCAGCCACATCAGCCCCAAGTACTTCTTACCGTTATTACTATTTGATTTTAGTAGATACAATTTCAATTCTCTTTAGAAGTCATCATGAGGAAAGAATCAGGGTACTTATATGTTCGCTGAAAACAAATTAATTTTAGTCAAGGTCATCAATAAATCATAATTTAAGTGTGACATTTGACAAGAGTATTTTAACTAGTGTAAAAATCTCTTGGCAATGACGAATTACCCAGCAATTATTTATTTAAAAGTAAAATTATTAGTACGAAAATTACCTTAATTATTTTATTATTAATTTCTGAGAAGGTTTTTCATTTATTATTGTATTGCTAACTATTTAAAAAAACAATAACACACCTAAAAACGTAAAAATCTATGTTCATAATTCCTGTTAACGTTTATAAAATTTTATACGTTTTTAAGTAAAACAAAGATGCTTTTAATGTGTCATGAAACATGTTGTTTACGACATGTTTCAACAAGAACCCGCAATTAGACACATCCCGGGAAAAGTGTTAGAGATGGGAATTCAATGTTTAATGCATAGTATTTTCATTTCTTGGTAATATATGTAAAATACATAATTAGATCCTTACCAACGACAGCAAAATAATACAAGAAATGGTGAACAAAATATATAGAAACGATTTCTTTTATTTTTTTCGTGTTTGACAACATTTCTAGTTTATATACTACTATATAATACTTAATATTTTCAAAAACAACGTATTGTGAAATGAGTGTTGATTTACTTACTATATATTTTATAGATATAAATCGGTGGTCCGATTATTACAAAGGTATCTATTAAGTATAAAGACCACTAATCACAGATATGACAATTTTTTTGTTTGCAGTGAACTCAAAAATAGTTTGAAGCAATTTGGTGCACGGGAAGTAATATAAATATGTGATTTTATTTAAAAAAAAAACATAATTCTTTTAGAAATCATTAAAAAAAATACAATTTTATTTATTCTCGACAGATTTAAGGATTTATTGTGTACAGTGCAAAACATTGTTAGGCTTCAAAAATTGTCAATATAACATCAAAGAAATAATAAAATATAAGTAAAAATAAAATTGCGTAAATAATTAGGTATTGCGTAATAAACGTGTGAGACCCTTGCGAAATATAATTAATTGTTTTTAGTACCTATTTCTCAAGAACAAAATAAATTCTAAATTTGAACGAACTTGTTTTACGGGCTATTTCATTTAATAGATTACAAAACAGCATTAGTAACACGAAAGGTTCGTAACTCGAGAAAAAAACGTAGAACTATGACTGTTGTAGACTTGCCCTACATAACGTTGACTCAATATCTCATTGATACTTGTAGAATGTGTGACTCATGTGTTAATAAGTGTCGTCTGCTTTAGGACCCATTTATTGACATTAACGAGTAACATATCCGGACGGGAAACACTGGCGTGGATGACATATCACGTTACTTTCAAACAAACAAAAGGGGCCAACAATTAGGGTTTCAAACTTCGCCCGGAGGAAGTAAAATGTTCATTAAAGCACCTCATGTGTTAATGTAGTATATATACAGCTGCGTTGACCACTTTATGACTACGGTTGAATCTACTTAAAACAAACCACATTCTCTAAATTTAGTTTGATACATATGTGGATTCATATTACAGTCTACTTTATTGTTGAAGAGTTAATAAAGTGCACTTAGTGTTCAAAGGTTTAATATATTTTTCTATTATTAATTCAAACAAAAATTAAAGACGATCACCCAAAATCCAAGTACTTGTAATATATTTAACAAAATCTTAGTCAATTGTGGTTGGTAATTATTGAGATAACCAAGCTGAAAAATTATCTACGCTCGTTGTAAAATATCTATACCTAATATTTTTATTAGCTGTGCCCCGCGGTTTCCCCTGTGTTATATTTATTCGAGCAAGTATCCACCGCGCCGCCATCGCACCTTTGTAGCCTATCGTGTTGTTCTTTTCTTCCCGTACTGCTCCGCCTCTTGGAGCCATAGCGTGAAATTATAGCCTTTATATAACCTTCCGCAATAAATAGACTATACAATACAATAAGAATTTTTCAAATATTTATGAAATTAGCGCGTTCAAAGAAAAAAAAACAATATATTGAGCCTTATAAATATAATAGTAGCCAGTACAAATAACTAAATAATAACAGATAGAAAGAAAGAACAAAGAAAAAAAATATTGCTTAGAGAAAATGGATACAAAGTTATTACAAACAAAAACTACAATATAACGTAAAAGTTAAACATTAATATTTTTTTTTTTTTTAAATAAAAATAAAGTGTAATACATCCTATGCGCCCTATACCCTATTGTAGTCCGCTACAATGGGCGTACAACTCAGCATAAGCTGCATGCCACTGTTCTGATTGGTCCCAGCACTGATTTTCGGTTGCAGCCCAGAGGTTTACAGTATAAGTACATTAATCAACGTAAAGAAGAAAAAGTTAAATATTAAGATATCGTGTATTGTGTTGTGTAACATGTTTAAATAATGAAAAAATAATTAAATAATAGCAGTTCATATATTTATAATGCATAATAATTTTTAATGTATAATAAATACGTATTAGATAAATAATCAAAATAATAGAAAAGAGTTAAATAGCAGAAAAGTCCAAATTACAAATGTAATAAAACTGCCTTCGTTTATGTATAATAACATTTTTAATCTCAATTAACTATGATAATAAAAATTGTCAATCCCGCATTTTCAGAGTTCATCGTAGCTTAGAAATTAACAGAGACTATTTCGTTAATTGTTACAATTACAAATACGACACGGCCGCATTCCTCCGCTTAGTATTGTCGTCTAAGCGAACTCGTTTTATTATTTTCAACTACACCGAATCGTCACTTGTTATACAGAGCATAAATTATTTTGTTGGTCATCTTTTGTTGCCCACTGAAACTGCGCCCGTTGCTAATCCGGCACTATTGTCATAATTTTTTGTATTAAATAGCGTTATTTTTCATCATAGTGCCTTTTGTAATTTGGAACAAAGTTCCTTATCGTGGGATGGCAGCTAAACTGGGGAAAATGTTCGACCCGACCGCCACTAAAAAGAGACAAATACATACAGGATTTTCAAGACTATGAACGAAATGTTTATTTTCATAACTATAGTATAAACAAAATCTAAAAAATTAATATTTAATTCAATTTGACTACTATTTCTTCATTGTGCTTGATATTTAATAATACAAAATATTAGCGAAAATAACTTCGTTCCTAACGGGTGTCCCGCGACACCTCTCTAGTTTTTCTAAAATAATTTTATATTTTATAAGATTGGCGTTTTATCACACCTGATGTTAAATACAGTAGGTGAAAGGCACCTATAGCCTATAGGCATAGGTGCTCGACGACAGATTTTTAACTTTAGGCATTAGGAAATGCCTTACCGCCATGCTATACTTTCATCACGATGTTTTCTTTGCCGAAATCTTAAGGTCATCTTAGGATTCGAACCCAAATCAAAGGACGCGGTAACAAAAAAAAGATATACAATAAGTTAATTATCTTAATTTTACAAATTACTATAGCAACGGAGTTTCAAATATTTAATTTAATAGATTCCATATTAACTATTATACTATTCATGTTTAATAACTTCCTAGTTTCAAAGGGGGAAAAATGTTAATGATACAAATTAAAAAGTTTTTACATCAAGTAAAAATTTCTGAGAACTGGTTAGTAGTATATTATTTTATAAAAAGGCTATGATGAAGTTAATAAACATCTTAAATCTTAAAATGAAAGTATGATGAAATCTTTTTTTTTATTTACTCTATTACAATTAAGGGTTTTAGAAAAGTTTAATAAGCTAGTAAGAAATTATGATGAAATATGAGGAAATTTTGACGAAAAAACATTTTTGTACTATTTAAATATCATTAATAAATCCTTAAATTAGAAGTGATATTTTTTCGAAAAAGAAACAGTTAAAAAATCAACAGTACCGTGGGAAGTTTTGCAAATATGACACAAAACGTTTCCGCTACCTTTAAAGGTAACATAACTTGTTCTCGAGCGTCTGGTTGGTGGTACACAGAACCTACCTGCTTGCTTGGAGTTTGTCGACGCGTGCTTACGTTTTTCTGAACGACATTCTACGAGTCATACTCGAAACAGTCGGAACCACTCGTTCAGAGTTGCTTAACCTTTTGTTGTTGATCATCTAAGTATCGAATATAGTATAAGGGCATCGAACGTAAGTGGCATTCTGCTATTAAAAGTTTTTATAGGTACTATTAATAAATATTTCTTGTTCGGTGATATTATATGGTCAAAATCTCATGTATGTACATATTTATAATCTTATTTTAATCACGTATCTATGTTTTCTATGTGGTATCTATATATTTATACGTGAAGCAAAAGATTTCTACCCCTTTTTAAGCGTATTGCGTGCACGGAAGACTGAGATTTGGCATGGATAAAGTTTATATGGAGAAGAAGTGCAGAAAGCTAAAATTTATATATAATATCTGTTACTAATGTATTAAATTAAATAAATTTAGTAATGCGAATCCTAACAAGACCATTGTCATTGAACTTAGACGCCCCAAAATATTAATATTGTCACTAAACGAAAAGTGACAGCAAGTAATGTAGATAAAACTCATTGTTAAGTTCATGAATACTGCAAATACCAAACAGAAAATAGTCTATGATCAAAAAGTCGATGGTCGAATTTCGAGCTTAGGGCGATCGCTAGTATTTAGTTAATATCTCAATACGAATGTAAAAATTTTATGGGTTTTCAACCATAACTTTTTTGTTTGTGAACCGATTTAGATGGATTGTTTATTCTTTGGTAAGGGGGTACCTTAAGGGTAGTCCTATTTTATTTCATTGGTATTTGTACCTTTGACTTCGAAGATACACCAATGAACTCCGCAAAATCATACAAGTTGGTTTTCTTTTTTGGTATATAATTGCAATAAATATAAAAACATTAAATACAAACTTAAAGATGTAGTAACATCAACTCAGTTGTATAAGTATGTTAAATTATAATAAGTTTTTAACTGAACGTTAGACTTAATACTATACATATATTATTAGTATTATTACAAACAGCAACGCGTTGAATAAAATCTCAGGCCATGTTATGCTAAGTCACACCTCAGAGGTTTAACAGGATGCCTTTAACAAAAGTTTGTAAATAAATTTATTAGTGAAATAAACAAATCATTTGCTTTGTATTTTACACACTACTGCACTTGCAGTAGACTAGAACTAGACTAGACTGTACTGTAGACTAGAAGAAAACGTAATTTGGAAAGAATACGCATCATGCTTGCCTGTGTACAAAATGTTACTGTTACAAAATCTGTCCATTTATTTAAATGATTATTTAAAAATTTACGATTTAAATTCGTGATATGATAAACATTAATTAATTAATCATTCATTTTACACATATAATACTGTCAATATAAACAAATTACCCTTCAGAATAG
This sequence comes from Saturnia japonica, assembly GCA_033032175.1. Classification (NCBI taxonomy): domain Eukaryota; kingdom Metazoa; phylum Arthropoda; class Insecta; order Lepidoptera; family Saturniidae; genus Saturnia; species Saturnia japonica. The sequence continues at coordinate 7,332,559 of CM065317.1, forward strand.
GTAAATATTTGGGTCTATCTTTTCCACCAGTTATTTTGTAGAATATGCATTTTTTGCTCGGAAATGCCAAAAGCTTATAATAAAAACAACTATCCAATAGGCACTAATTTAACGCTTAATATCACGCACAGCTTCCCTACCGCCAAATTATAGTACAAAGAAAAAAAACAAAAGAAGGCACACAATAGCGCGCGTGATGCATAGGGCGTCTCGGATAGGCCATTGTTATACCCCATCATGTTTAGAAGTCGAATTTTGGAATTGACAACCTTCCAACATCACGTTTTAGTATTACGAATTCTTTAAAGAATGAGTGTTAATTGATTATTATTAATATAAGAAATACTACAAAGAATTGATATAAAACTTAGGTAATTCATATTACCTAAAGGAGAGAAGTTCATTTCACTTTAGTGATATGATAAAAGTAATCTTGATGTAGGTAGGTACTTCAGTGTTTCTGCTATACTAACCATAACATTATAAATCAATATTTTATCCAATAAATCTTCAGCCATGTCGAATATATATGAGTAAGAAAGACGTTGAAGTGATTAAGTTTCAAGAGCATCTTGAGATTATCGTAACTGGAGCTGTTTTACGCATGATCTCTAATCACGTATACACTTAATGGCTTCATTGTTTATTTTCTTACTTATGAGAACAGCTTTAACGCGGTCGGATAAGTTAATAAAACTACAACTCGGATTGGTCTCAGAGGTCTCGACTTAGAGGCAGTATATTATTATGTGAAGTATATAAAGTGTACGCAAACAAGGAAGAAATTTGTTTTTATGATTTTATTAGCTGCTAGCGGAGCCTCGTGGCTTCGCACGTATTTATTAAAGAATAACTATTTTCGTTTCGTAATTTTATTTGTACCTACTTCATGTTAATGACAATTCTTGTCGTTCATAAATTGGGGAATTACTTAGGTATACTTCCAGTTCAGTCTACAACATTTCATGATACCGCCTATGTTACCGCCTACAAATTGTTTTCAAAACCCGGTGAGATTGAAAGAAAAATAAATTAGTAGAAATTATTTTTGTTACGATTTCTAGAAGTGTTATTGACAACTCTTGTAACAAATATGTACCAGAAAATTTGGAAAAAATTCATGTACATACAAAACTACAGATTTATTAATATAGAACACATTGAAGAATCAAATCTTACTCAATACTAAACCTGTGACAAAATCCTATAAAAGAAAATGAATTATATTTTATTTTAGCAATTAGGTTTGATTCAAATTATTTAATAGATTATAATAATCATATATAGGAAACTTCTGCATCACCGCGATAGAAAAAAAATTTCTTTTAATATTAAGATGCCATAAATAATTATTTTATATAGGTATAAATAAGATTTCCTCTCCATTAAAAGAAAAAAAACAATGAATAAAATTACGAATGTAAAATAAACCTTAAAATTGGCCCGATTTTGGTTATATTTCATTTTACGAGAAAGATAAATATCACTTGAATCGGTGGTCGGAGTGTACTTTGAAATGTAGAGCTGTTATACCTCCGGGCTGTTCTATTTTAAGCTCAGGTATCTCGCAGGACCAGACAATCTCGACTACCTCGGTTCTACGGTTAAATAAAATTAAAAACTTCTTGTAATTCCTTGTTAAAGCGTTGTCACAATCGAAATTGAATTTCAATTTAACTTTATTCCACGTAGTTGTGTAGTTATTAAACTCTGGAAAGTTGTCATCCCTATTGAAAACCTTGCGGCAATAAATGTCTTCCCACCACCGATAACTTCCAGTAGGAAACGAATAAGGACAGATGAAATAAGAAAAACCTACTATTTTGGAATAAAAGAATGTCATAAGAGGTTGTTTAGCCTAGAGGAATTTTTGACCGAGAGTGTCGAACGACAATTCCTTTTCGTATTCAAAATTACCCAATAATTTGGACGAAATGCGGAAATGGTTGTCGATATGTAACGTTTATTGTTTTGTATATGTGTCTGTTAACATATTTGTGGGGAAGTACTCAGAGATAAAATAAAGATGCCTTTTAAACCTTAAAATATTTATTACTTTATAAACAACAAATAATACGTCCTACGCTCTAATCGTCTTGTGCGCCATCTTGGATTTTGTTTATCCGTCCCTCTCATTCATCCACTTCTTTCATTCCGTCTTACGTTCCATTTCCCACATATTTATAACTAGAATTTGTATTATTATAAATAATCAATAATACCTACAATTTGTTCATTTTCCCAACAAAATAATAAAAGTAATAACAGATGTGTCCCACTGCTGAGTAATGAGGCCTCTTCTCAAGATAAGGCAAAGGTTTAATCACCACGTCAGTTCACGACGTATTGGCGATTTCAAACGCCGAAAAATCTACAAGTTTATGTTCCTACTTACAGAGGTACTACAAGAATGTTTCTAGAAGTCTATAGTGATACCATTTTAAAATAAGTAAATTTGGGTTAATTTCGAAAAATTTATTGGCAAGTGCCCGGGGCTCTAATTGATCTGGCGCCGAATTGATATTCCACCGTTCTAAACCACTCGACCACCAAAGAAAAAAAAAACGATTAAGAAAACTTGGCAATAAATTTTACATATGCTAGTATTTTATTAAATAATGTTTATGAATACTACTGCATTTAAAAATCGTCGTCAAAGACAATTTTAAATATAATCGTATGTCTCACAGCTAGCTGTATGGTAAAATGTTCTTAGAGAGGCAATTCGTCTCTAAAGTACGAAATGAATTCAAGTACTCTCTAGTTTACTTTTAAATGTTCTTTTTCAATGAGGTTGAATCAGAAGCGGCGTCTGGCTGCAATCCAAAGAGCTTTGTTTTTTATGGCCTAGGGCGCTCCTTGGCAACATGGTACCAACGGTGTCGGTCAAGTGCTGCCTTTTTTAATGTCTTATTTTAACTTCATAACAAGAAACTTCGACGTTTAAAAATATTTCAGATATTATAAATTAAATACTTTGCTAACAAGCTTAAGTCATTCTTGGACCACATTTGAATACTATAATGATTTGTTGTATTGGCTTAATTTTGAATAAGACAGATATTTAATAAGTGAAAAGATTGTTTTATAAAAATTATATAGGTTTATTTAAAGTATACCATTGCTCGGTTTAAACATTTTGCTGTAATTAGGCTTCGTGTTACAAATTACAGATCCCAAAACTACTTTCTTACTTTACTCAATCTTAAAATTAATATGAAATAGACACGTTTATTTGTTACTTTTAAACTTAATAGTGTAATAAAATTAATGCTGAGTGACGTCTCATGATGTTCATCATAAAATATTTATAGTCATTCAATATACTTACCTAGTTAGAGATACATTTATATGAACTTCTGATACCTTGTTTTACTGATCTGCGTTCTGATACTAAGAAGGAAGAAGTAAATAAAGTATTCTATAACTAAAGTGTTACCAGCATTTCTTTTTAAAATATAGAATGTAATGTAATTGGGAAGCAAAAAATATTTTTTATATACGTACTAAGGATATTTTATAAATATAAAACACTTCGTTATCCCATTTTCATCCAAATATTTTCAACTAGACTTACGATAATTTTCATGCTTCTGGGCTTCTGGGTGATGATCTCTCAAAGCTTTGTCTATATTCTAGCGAAATGTCCAGCTAACGCCATTTGAGTTGAGTTATACAAACACATAACCCCAATATGCTAATATATATATATATATATATATATAACCGATCTAACATAGAAATAAAATAATGTATAGGTGGGTCATTATTTGAGAACAAAGAATCCATATAAACTCCAAATTATATGGCGTAGTAAAGCACAGCGTCTGCAATATACCACAAAGTAAACCTGTAATTTTTCTTAAAAACATTAGCCACAAATGGAAGCTTATTATTTTTTGTTATTGAAAGGAAGTTGTGCCTAATAATTACTTTCACATATTTCCAATAATCACTTATTTATGTGAAATAAGCCACAAAGTAAAAAATGAATGATATTCACAACAAATCTAGAAAGTGGAATATTTTAATGATTTTCTTTTTAAAGACGGATCACAAATCTTAGTGGGTCGTATTTCTCCAGAGGTTTACAGTTAGCTCTGTATCAGCCGTTCGTGTTGTTTTACGAGGCTCATTATTCTCAATAATCTTGTGGTAAAAGTCTGCAAAATTCATTTTTTGCATAAATTATGCTACTTGGATATTTAAGTGTCATTTTTAAAATATAAATTAAAAAAGTCTTTTAAGTAAACAAACTTATAAATATAAATAACATGAACTAATCGAGTAATTTTGTTGTTTTATGCATATGCGAGTTTAACATTGTGATTTGTGAAAACTTAAAAATGTTACTATATAATATTAAATATTATATATGTACGCCTAATAACCATTTCAACTTTATTTTAAGATTTTATAAATCAGTTATTTTTACTTTTTAATTTTCAAGATCAGGAATTCTAGGATTACATCATTATTAAAATCTAAAATAACAATGTTTTATTTATTTCTTTCGAAATCACATTTACGTTTCTTACAAAACTTTACGGAGAATTTTATGATTCCTTAGGAATGCAATTTTTTCTCGATGCCGGAACTGCTTTTGTGTTAGCCTACTTCCCCTATATAAATAGGCATCGTTCTTTACAGTACATTGTTAAATGACAAGTGAGAAACATTGCCTATTTTAATGATCATTAATGTTGTGGCCCTCATGCTTTTCTAATATTTCTTTATAATAACTCCACAACTTTACTTACGACTAGCGGTGTGCCCGCGGCTCCGTACGCATTGGTTACTACGCAGTAGTTATTTACATCCTGTAATTTTAATTTTACTCATATTGTTGACAATTCATCTGCCGTATCAATTGAGGAATGGCATGTATTTCCTGTTTACAGTTTTCATCAAAATCGGTTGAACACTATTATTCTATTGTACGATTTATAATACATGTTAACGATTCTTATAGCCTCTCAAATATGGCATGATGTATGCTTTCCGTCTACAAAATTTGATCAGAAGCGGTTGAGAATTGATGAAAATGTAAAATTTGGAACTGTTACGATTTTTAAAAGTAATATAACAATAATTGGTAGAGCCCATCATTCATGGAATGACTCATATTTCCCGTATTCATCAAAATCGGCCAATAATAAACGAATATATTATAATGTTGAAATTTCTTATACCCTATTAATTGACCGATGACAAGCATCCCGTGTACAAAAGGCTGTATTAAAGAACCTTTTTTCCTAATAAGATTGAGTGAGTAATTCTCGCATACATACATGTAATTCAATTGGTGTTTTGAAAACGGCTCTAATAATGTGGATGAAATTTTGTAAGTATTTAGACATTGTTTTACTATCGAAGATTATCTAGATAGGTTATTTGATTTTCAAAACATCGAGCAGAGCTCGCTCACCTGGATATAATACTGTAACTACCGGTCAAATCAGAAAAAAACTTATTTTATCAAAAGGTTATCTAGCATCATACTACGCCTCTTAGGAAAGATTCAGTGATCATAAACGTGAACCGATCTGATGATCTCTAGGCAAGTAGTAGTCATATGTATAAAACGGGCATTTACAATCCAAATTGAATGTGAGTGAATCTGCAGGGCACGACTAGTATTATAGCAAGTGAAACTTCTTTGTAGCGTACGTGTCAATGACTACTTGAACTTAGGCAACTGTATGTTACTCGGTGACCATATTTTCAGTACGTGGTCACTGTATTCATTAGTATAGAGCACATTTATTAAAAAATGAGACTCGTAACTTGATATGTACTCATCAGACGTTTTCAAATAGTCACATTAACCAGGAGCTAAATGACAATTGCTTAAGCCACCCACCATGCTCGTAAATTAATCAATTTAACTGCTCTTTGCAACTAAGTGTGAAAATACATGTAGTACTACAAATCTGTATAAATGATCTTTAAAATACTGGCTATTAATAATTTCAGAGTTGTGTGGAATGGTTTTTGTGGGTTGACTCGGAACTGATGTTTAGTTTATTGCGTCGTTATTATTATTGCTTTAATTGGTATTTTAACCATGTTCATTAATGTAAGAGGTGGGACTGTTATAGAATTATTACCTAATAAAATAATATAATATAAAAAGGTAATAATGCATAACAATTATGTTTGTAACTAACATGATTTTCTACTACTGTCTAATGCATTGACGTTTAAAAAATACGTCCATGGTGTAATGTGAATAAATTATGCTAGCAAATTTTAGGATTCGTTGGTACATGTAAAAGTTATATGTATATTTTGTTACAATATGTATCAAACAATCCATACAACGATATAATTAAAATACACTAACGGTGACCCGCGGCTCCGCAAGCGTGTTTATCACGCAGTCATTAAGTGCGTAGTTTTGTCCCATAATTTTAATTTTACTTATATTATTGACAGTTCTTATAGCCTATCAATTGAGGAGTAACACGCTAGACGTGTATTAAATTTAATCAAAATCGCTGAAGCTGTTTTTGAGTTAAATCTGGATATACAAAGTGGCAGGCAGATAATAATACAGTTTTCTATGTAATAAACGTCTATCAGGAAATTTATTAATAGAGACAACATATACAGACATAATTATTGATTTTATTAATACCTATAGATATAAGACTAGAATAATATAAAGTTTTATGTAACAAAAACTCACTTTACAATTCGTTCAATTTCAAACGTTTGTTTTGACTGACCGTCTTCTATTTTTTTAAATATAAAAAATTGCTGTTACGTCATTATTAAGTGATTGTGTTAATGTTAAAGTAAAAATAGAAACTAAACTATTATGTAAATTGGTTGCAGGTAACGAGATGATGATTTGCCGGTTCTATCTAATTACCTACGTCTAATAATGAGGTACTTGTTTTTGTTTTGTGAAATGGATGCCGTTTTGAGATAAAGTGAATCTTAAACATCAAAGATATGATTTAGTTTATTATATATATGTACAAGACAAATTTTAACAAAAGAAAACCAACTTCAATGATTTTGAAGAGTTCCCTTGTGTATCGAAATTGAAGGTCCAATGTCAATGAAATTTAAATGGGAATAACCTTGATGTATCCCCTATCCAACAAAAAATAATTATCAAAATTGGTTGATAAACAAAGAAGTTATGGATGAACATTCATAATATGTATATAATATCTGGGCGACCGAACTTTGCTCGGTGTCTTACAAAAAAAAAACCTATCTAGAGGTATACATGGAATGTAAAACATTATCTAAATACGAAGTTCCATTCAAATCGTTGGAACTGTTTCCGAGAAACCAATTACATATAGTATATATACAAGAATTGCTGACTTAATATATAAGATATGCAAATAAGTAACCTCCCGTCTTTTGTTGAAGTCGATTAAAACATACTAAGTCTAATAATTACATAATAATGTATGCATTATATTACTTCAAATTATTCTATAAAACTTCTCTAAACTGAATCAAAAAAATATAAAACTGATTTAATAAATATATTTTTATACAGTATCAAAACGTTAATGTATAAAAAAAATCATTTCATTTTTACTGTGTTGTTAACCTTGACAACCCTTGAGAAAATATAAATTCATTATTAATTTAGTTTACAAAGTATAATAAGTAATAAAGCTTATTAAAAACTTTTCTTTGTATCTAAGTTACTAACTTTATATAGCTTATTAATAAATTGTTATTAATAAGCTATATAAAGTTAGTAACTTAGATACAAAGAAAAGAGTGGGTATTGACCCATTGCCACAGTTTTTCGATAAGCTTTTCTTATTAAAATTTTAAGTAAAACTAGTTACAACTTAATTGTCTCCCTTGTGACTCAGTGAAGTCCTAACAAGCTGACTGACGCAAAAACGACGCGCGACGCAGTGTGTAATTAAAATGTTAAAGGAATTTCATTGATATTATTATACATAATTTCAGTGTTCTATGTAAAATATCCTTGAATTTAATATACTATATATTAGAAATAGATTCACCATTATTTAAACATAGGGAATAGGTAAGCAATGGTAGCTCAGTAGTAGTGTGAACGGATACCACGTCGATCTACTCGAGTACAAGTTCCTACAGGTAGCCTGAGCTTTTTCAATGGAGGAAAACCTCATGGTGAAACAATGTTATGATGTTAGGGTATTTTATAATGCCCGTCTGTCTAGCTGTCACCTTCTTCTTCCTACACCTTATCCTACTTAAGTAGGGTCGGCACAACATGATTTCTACTGTACTCTATGAAATATCATCTCAGTTTTATACCTTTTATACACATATCATTTTTCATATTCATCTTCTTTATTCGTGTCTACCTACCACCCTTAAGTTGAAAATATATCTCCAAGCACCTGTAGGTGTGTTCTGTCTGCTTCACTTGAAAGCCAATTAGAAAAACAGCTCGCACTTATGGGACAAAGGCAAATCATGCTTTATCATAAATGACAATACCTTAAACAGTGATTTTCTTTGATAGGGTATGGTTTTAGACTATCTATGTGTATGTTGAGTTTTGTGTTATTCTTGTTATTTGTATTGTGTTATTGTTTGTCTCATCATTAAATTGCAAACATGCCTTAGGAAAACTTGAATGTGCAAACGAGCTTTCTTCGTATACAGTAATAAATATTAATGTTATGTGGAAATTATTGTTCTAATTATTTAGCCAAAAATCCATTTCTGATGCAACAGAACCTAAAAGCTTATCACCTAGCTTAGTAGGTGTAGTTATCTTACTTTAGTTTAATTTGTGTAAGCCCTCAAATGATTAAGACTCGATGTTATGTTGTTATATTTCTAAGAAAACTGTATTAATAATCACAAACGCTTGTAAAAATTTCTATGACCGAAGTCCATGTTATTTCTTTGCAACTTTTGAAGAATGTCGAACACAAAATCTCAGTTACGGGCCACGATTCTTCGATCAAGTTAATGCGCACCGAATTTTGTTTGAATTTAATGAGCCGTGTCGTCTATGTATATCGGTGGATACTTCTGGGTGGTAGTACGGGTCGAGTTATCCCTTGTGGGTGGTAAGGTTTCTTTGATCAATGTCTTACTCGATGAGGTCGGGATCACTTTATCTGTGTTTGAACAGTGAGATTATAGTGAGAGTAATTCGAAACGCATTCATATTCGAGTTGGATTAGTTAGTTCCTGATTAACGAATAAGACGTGGACAGGATATGATATTGTACTATTACTGTTAATAGTGGCTTACTGGCTAATAGTGGATAAGTGCGTATTCTAAATCTAGTGTAGGACATACCACTGAAAATCATGTACTTTTAATTTTGTTTTATTATGCTAATATTTCGATATAAGGTTTGATCTCTCTATTGTTACTGTCTCTGCAACGTATTTTTTAAATCGTCATATATAGGTTTAGCATTATGGCCATAACAATCTCACCTGATCTTGTGACGATGTGGCCCAAGATGGTAGCACACTAAAGCCTAGTGGAAGACTGGCTCGCAAGTGTAGCAGCCGGAACACACTTGTTGGTGTTTGGCGATAGATTTTTAACTTGAGGGTGGTAGCTAGCTAGGCGGGCATTAGACAAAGCCACCATGTAGAGGTTTCATCACGATGTTTTCCTTCACCGAAAGATCATGCTCATTTCTGGGCTTCGAACTCGCGTCGATCGACTTTAGCTTTTATTGCTAATCGAGGTACTTGCTACTATTAAAAACCTCCGCAAGTTGAAAACTTTAAAATTAATTGAACTTAGTTAAAAAAATAGGTTTACTGAAAACAACGGGAAATTTCCATTATTCTTATTATTAAAAATTTGTAAATTATTTTATCGTAAATAACTTTTCCGTTTTTTATGAAACAGTTTGAAAGAACTTAAATTAATTATTCTATAAAATTAAATTAAATTGTCGATGTTGATAGTTCGATTTACTGTGTTGTGTGAGAAGATAGAAAGGTTCCCTCAGTAACCTGATCACTTTTACCGCGACGATGCTCTAAAATTGCTAAAAGAATTGAACATTCAATTGTATATTTTAGCCATAAGATAATATAAATAAGAAAAGTTTTAAATAAGAAGGAAGGAAATTTAAAGAAATAGGTACATAAGAAATAAATAATACATATATAACTAAAAATAAATAGGAAAGGAAAGTAGGTATTGCTATTTTGTATTAGTATTTTATAAGAAATATCTTACAATAACATGTAGGTGTTAAAGACAATATCAATAAATGAATGACACCACCCCTACATTAGCAGGTTGTACTAACAATGGCTGCCATCTGGTGGCGTTTATGAATAAAATCTTGACTTATTTGTATTATATTGTATTTACTGTATTTGTTAAAAATAACATCTGTTCATCATATTCATAAATCATTACATTCCTCGGGTTTTAACAATTATTTAGTGCTTTAGAGTTTTGAGTAAAAATATTTACGGGTAGAATAGCCGAACCGGAAATTTGCTGGTAAATTTTTTTGTAACATTTTACTGAAAGCTAATCTAACAAAAGAATTATTATGAATTCATAGCAACTTTATTACTCTGGGTAAACTAATTACGGCTTATATGATTTACCTATAGTTTGAGAAGCATGGTACTTAGACGCTAAGTAAAATATGTAAAAACTGCCTTTGGGATACGTTTTCTTCTCATACTTAAGAAAATACTATACACCATATTGATAGGTATAAACCAGTAAATAAAACTCTAACGCCATTTTACTTTCCATTAAGTGATTAATATGTGTAAGAATTTTCATTGCTCGTTGAACTGGTTAACTTCATTCCTTCCAGTATAGTGGAAAGTCGTAAATTTGAACAATCGCCCGGTAGAACAGTTATCGCCATCACGGGTCACATCACAGTCTGGAGAAATTCATGAGACGTGGACAATAGTTATTGTCGCACGGTCCACTGTGAAACTGTGATTTAAGATGGCTGTAACTTGCAGTCGGCGAGTATTACGATTGTTGTCGCTATTATCTCGCGTATACAAAAATATGATATTACCCTTTACAGACATACACACATAAATCACGACTATTTCCCAACGGGGTAGGCAGAGACCACGTCCTTCCACCTGCTACGATCCTGGCATACCTCTTTCGCTTCTTCGAACCCTTTGGTGGCATAAATTCCGATTAAGCCAACAGCTAAGGTTAGGTTGAAAAAATATCGCATACTATATATAACACAACAATATCATCACACCTGTATCCCCGAAGGGTTAGACAGAGGTGTACCATCCACCCACAATTCGCCGGGTTTATTTTTAGGTCCCATGTAATAGGGGGTGAGCCCATTGCCGTTAATCGTGCACAAATCCAAACTCGAGCTGTTACTAAGAATTTCATAGAAAAAACCCAATAACACTTTGCTCAACCTGGTTATCGAACCCAGGACCTCGAGCATAGCAGTCGCACTTACGACCACTAAGCAAATGAGGCAGTTAGTTTTGTCAATTATTTAATAAAATTGAATTAATAGACTAAAGTTTACTTCACAATTTTGCATTTAAAAACAATCTCTAGAAACTAACGGTTCCCAGTAAAAATAGGATAAGATTTGAAAGTTTGATTTGTAATTAGATTAGAAATTAGTTCTAGACTATTCTAGAATAGTTATGGATCTTTATATTTCTTTTTCCATATATAGAAATATGCAGAATGATTTATTCTCTTTGTCATCTTGTGATAAGTTTTGTATTTTTTTTAATTTAAAGATTTTGGTTAGTAGGTTAAATGGAGATAATACAATCTAATTATATTCATCAAGCTGTTTAACATTCTATATGGCACTATAAGTCCTTTGCACTCGTAATTCCGGTCTCATGAATGTCAAGGTGAACATTCCTTCGCTCGTCGAGATTGAAACGAGCGATCCGTGAATAACCTCCATAGAATTCTCTAGCGCACCGCTAAGCGGTCGAAATGTGAGGAATTTTTATCAGAAGCGCCATAAGGCATGAATTATGCACGCTGAGACCATTATATTGCACTGCTATATAGCAGGTCAACGTCTTCTGAATACGATGACAGGATATAATCTATAAAGCTAAGAAACCATTGTACGACTAGGTACATCTATATTCTGTAAGGTTCTTTCACTGGTTCTGGTCACAATATTTTTTAACTTATCAAAAATAGTTCTAGTATAATATTTAGTGTCAAAAAAAACCCTCATGAATGCAAAAAATAATTATAATTGGGTAAAACCATGTTAAATTTGAGGATAGGTAAGATTAGCGAATGACGCAAAATGTTATGTATTATTATATTATATATTATTACCATAGCTATAAATAATTTGTTTTATTAAATTGGATTGTTCTCGGTTCATCATTATTTGTTATACAATTAACAGTAAAGAAAGTGCACAGTTTCTTTACCGTTATTTAATAAAGAGCCGGTTACGAAATCAAATTTGAACAAACAAATCGTGTAGTTCTAGAAAAGTCTATTTTATAAGAAATAAAAAGTTCTATCGTGAGGAAACCTGAGACAAGGCAATCACTCGTATTTACTGTATTCGGAATCTGGAATCTAATTTCACTAGTTTTTTTTCAGTTTCACTTTTGCGGATTGTCGTATTAGAACGCTCTGACATTTTTCTTTGCCAATAAGCATGAGTCATTTCTTTAAACAGGTTAATAAACTATTTAAGATTTCGGCCCTCAGATTTACAGGTGCATTCGAGGTTGTTGTATCATACTAGGTACCTATCACATGTTTTATTAGTTCACTTAGTTACAGAGTGTACAAATAATCTTAAGTAAAACAATATAATAGGAACTTAAAAATATATTTAAAGCAATTTAATAGTGAAAGCAATCAAATATATCGTAAGGTTTGAAAATCATTATTGTTGCAATATTTAAACTTTATTTACAATTTCAATTTTCAAATATTACAATATTTTGTTACTACTTTAGTAATTGTGCCTATAAATACTAGTATGAATAAAATTGATTGATTAGATTGAAATTTAAAATAAAATAGTTCTATTTCGAGATATCTGAACGAGGTTATTTGATTTCGTTTATTTGGATTTGAACATACAATAACAAATATAAATTCAGTGAATAGGGAAATCAGATTTTTTTGGTAACTGATAGTTTTCATTATTTGCATAATCCACTTTTTATAAGATAAATTGTTTTTAACCCGTGCCGTGAATTAAGTGCATTTAGTACGAATATATATAATTATCTTTATCATACCGCATAAACAATATTTGGAAACAAGAATTCAGACAATAATGAATAGAAAATATTCCACCTGAATTTGTTACATCAAAATATACTTACTCTCGGTAGACGCCGACCGTTAAATAGCAATTTGCATTGATATCCTTCTTTCAGCTTGGCTCTAGAGTAAAAATCAAGTGAGTACTAAAAAATGCTGTGATCTCTTAAACGGGTTAAAAGTGCCCCTTATCTTTCGGAAAAACTAAGACCCTGGGGTGACAAATAGCTTTCGCATCGCTTTCCTCGGGTACACTCTGGAAGATGGGAATTTTTCGTTGAAATACCAACGAGGTGATAAATGTTTTTAGGTGCGTAAGTTTTGCCGCGATGCTCGGAGGAATTCGCGACAAATAAAGCTTTGTAATTGTACAATTTTTTGTTTCACATTATAACATTATTTTACTGTTCTAGTTACATATGTAGTTTTTATAATATTTTGTTATAATGAAGGACATTCATATTTTAAAACGGTGGATTTGTTGTCCTTCTTTATTTGGTGACAACCTTAAATTAATGATTAAGAAAGATTTCTCTCTAAGATGAATGCGTAACCTGTCTCAACTAAAATGATGCTTGTTGAGTCAATACTTCTACCTATCCTTGATTAAGCGGACGTATGTTATCTTGATGCTACTGACGAATTGGTTAATAAATTAGAGATGCTGCAGAATGTCTGTATCAGCTATATCTATGGGAAAAAATACGATCACGTTACCGAATATCATTCAATGCGCAGATGGCTTCCAATTCAACTTCGTCGAAATAGTCTCATCCTTTCTTTCCTCTATAATATTCTTCAAGGTCCAATTGTGTCAGCGTATCTCAGGAGCAAATTCGTGATGTTAGGATTTAGAAACGACCATGCTCACAAAATGTCTTAAATTTTCTATTTGCCTCACTCAATTCTACAATAGATCATTTGAAATTCAAGCTGTTCGACTATGGAACTCGCTTCCTGTAGGTCTATGACAAGCGAGATCTATAAACATTTTAAAAAGACTACTACGTCGTCATTATCCCACTCTGTTATAATAGAAACCGTTTTTTTTACTTATTGCGATACTGATACCGTGATAAAACATTTCTTTCTGTCTAACATTTCGAAATTTAGTAAGACCTCATTTATATTTAATCACATACATTCTTATTTAATTGGTAATAACTCAGGACATTATATTTCAGAGGACTTTTTCTTCAGGTATCTTGGTGACAGTATCACTGTACAACCGTAAACCGTTTTAATTGTGAAGCGTTTATCGATCTGAGGTTCACAGAAATTTATTACTTGTGTACAATATTCAAGTATCATATTATTTTGTTGTATTGTAATGAGATAATATAATTTTTTTGTCAAACCGAAAACAATTGATAGTAGATAATATTTCTGATTTATGTAAATAGTTCTTATGCAGAGAAATATTCGTAATGTATTATTATATTTAAGTACAAAAGTTAGTCCTAAATTAATTTCAATATACTTTAATAATATTTACGAGTTTGAAAAACATTCAGTTTACGAGTGTTCTAGTAAAACTTTTTATTTGTCTGGATTGGAATGGTTCTAAACAATTATTTTATTCAAATAATTCTCCATTAATATTCTTCGTATTTCATTATAATTATAATCGTTTCATTTATATACAGCGTGATAGCACATAGAACACTGGCAAAACACTGAAATGTAAGTAAAAATTTAAAAATGTTACTTTCGATGTGCTTGAATTATGTATATTTATTTAAAAACTTCATCAAAACATTTTGTTATCGTTTTCCAAAATAATTTTATAGAAAATTATTGAATTCTCTATTACTGTTTCCGTCATATGCATAAAAGTAACACATAATTATCAAACACTTTTATATTTTTATACACATAAAATTTTACATTTTGTTTACTTATTAATATGTATATATATAATAAAATATTGTTAAATTTTAATTTAGCGTGGTGTTACTGGGCACATGAGAAAGGTCTCATCAATTTTCATTTATTTGCCTTAAAATATTAAATAGAATTTTGAATAGTCAAATTTCATTTATTATAATAAAATTGTCGGTGGCTATTATTATACTTTTTTCCATACATTATATTAATACATTTTCCTTCATAATTACCTACTATTTTTGTGTATTATTATTAACTTAATGTATAGTGTTTATTTAACATCTTTTAAAGGTCATAAGTATATTATTAAAACCATGAACAACATTTTAATGCAGATTTTTAATAGAATTATTACTTTACAGTTATTTACAATTTAAGAAACTAGTATACTTTGTAATGGCTATTCTATTATTGTTATTATATTTTCTTTTAATTCTGTTTACTGCATAAATCGTAACTATTAGTAAGTATACAGAAATTTTAAATTTAGTAAATGCTATACTTAGCTAAAGTTATACTGTCCAAACATCGATACCCAATTATTACAATACGCATAAACGCCGCAAGCAAGGAACACCCCTTTCTGCGACACCCTAACATCTTCGCAATCCACTTAACGCTGTTTTGCAAAGCCATACAAGCACGTTCGAATCTTTTAGCGTTCCTCGTAAATCCATTGACTAAAACCCTAATCCAATCCAAGTGCCGCTGACCACATCATTAATTTTCTACAATATCGCACCCCCAAAAAGCATCAGCTCCTATATTTCAGCGTGAACTATTTATATTTCTCATGCTAACAAAGGCGCGAACCATAAATAAAAGTCCCCACCCCTGGGGATGCCTTGCTGCCTTTGATACGATCCCTTTCTTATTTTGATGCGGTCTAATGTTGCTAGGCTTCTCTGTATCATCGCTTTGTACGCACTTCATAAATCATTACCTGTTGTCGGGAAGTGTCTTGCCGTGTAAAAGGTTTTGTATTTTTTTTTGAGGGTGCGTTATTTTTCTTTCAATTTACAAATTATAACTCCGTGTTATTAGATCCGATTAAGCATAATTGTAGAAGAAACTATGGGATTTTAGTTATTGTATTCTTGATGAAATTATATTCTTCGTAAAATTGTAGGCAGACTTCATGATAATATAATAAAGAAATATACGTCTATAAAATAAGTTAAACTATACAAAAATATATATTACATAAAACATGCCTCTTTCCCAACGGGGTAGGCAGAGATCACGTTCTTCCACTTGTTACGATCCTGGCATACATCTTTCGTTTCTTCAATATTCATCAAGCTTTTAATTCATGCTTATCGGTTCACAGTACTCTTGACCTGACCTTTCTTCAGAACGCCCCAGATTTGATCGAGGAACTTTCGTCTAGGCCTCCCTCTTCGGATGTTCCCATTTACACTAGCCTTATAAATTTGTTTAGTCATTCATCTTTCATTCATCCTCTCTACATGCCCAAACTATTTAAACTCTAGACTGAGCATTTTTAGCTTCATCAGTGTTTCATCGCCAAAAGTCGACGAGCTCGGCGCTCAATGGAATCGAGAGCGGCAACTGATATTTGGCTGATCCATCCCATAGGTCACAGCAATATTCTACACAATAGCGTACCTGTGCTTGATACAAGCTAAGAAGCTGGTTCGGTGTGAAATACCGCCTAACCTTGAAGAGGATCCCCAATTTCTTGGCAGCTGTTCTCGCCTTTATCTCGATCGAACGCCCAAAGTTGAGATCAGATGTTAGTTGGACCCCAAGGAGCTCAAGGTTGTCAACAACCTGAAGGGAAGCTCCCCGAAAAGTTGGAGTCAGGAAAAACGGACTCCGTTTAGTTGAGAACAGACACGCCTGTGTTTTTTCAGCATTAAACCTGACCAAGTTCGCATCAGTCCAGTCGGATACGAACCTAAGGTTCAGATTCAAGCGTTCGACCATGGCCTCTCTCTCATTATGGACTTCTTGTAAATTAGCCGGCTGTTTGGATAAGTACCTCTCAGTTACAGTGCTGTGTAACCTATACCATACCAGGTTTTAGTTGATCGTTGATGTGCAACAGGAATAGTGTCGCTGAGAGTACATCTGAGGAACTCAGGCATTTATAGCCTTGGGGTCAGACGAGCAGCCATCAACAACCACTTGTATTGCCCGGTCCACTGGTCCAGGTTTGCAGGCGATCGGAGATTTCATAAGCCCGGAGCTTGCTTTTTTTATTTTTTCTTATCCTGTCACTCAATTTCACTCCTAACAAACCTCTTAACACTCTCATTTCTATCGCAATTATTTTACTTTGATGCCTTTTCTGCCACACACTGCTAACACTTTCGTACATGAGTGTTAGAACTAATAGTCCTTTATGTAAAGCCAGACGAGCTTTCATATAAATTTTCTGGCTGTTCATAAAGGTGTGTAACGCCCCATTTACCATATTACCAGCATTTACTCTCCTTTCTATACCACTTTCACACTTTCCTACCCTAATAGGCATCGATCCCAAGTATACAGAGTCACTCCCTTACTCCAGTTACTCGTCATCAATCCGGATACATACTTCTGTCATGCTCTCTTCCTTATTCAACACTATTAGTTTCGTCTTCTTTGCATTCACTTTCATTCGCTTTCTTTCCAAAGCTTCATTTATAATAGTAATATCACTTGTAAATCCTTAGTCGACGATGCAAGTAATAGTTGATCATCGGGGTAAAGATGACATCTGACGAGTAATTCATTCATTTTCAGTCCATAAGTCTTTCAAATTTGTCAGACAATTATCCTAAATAGGTTGAACAGCCATGGAGACGCTACACATCCCTATCTAACACCCTTTTGGATATTAAGCTATGCAGTGTATACTCTGTTTATTCTAACACAAGACCTGGAATCCTCATAGAGAGATTTCAACGCTTGTAACAGATCACTGCTCACTCTATGCATAGACAACGCCAACCACAACTCATTCCTCAACATTTTGTCGTAGTCCATTTTTAAATGAAATTAATTATTATTTATGTTAATACTAAATTTAAATACCTGTAAAAGATTTAGGTAGTTTGGAACTTACTCAAAAAGTTATTGTGCGCCCATTTTTAGAAGGAAAATATATTAAACTTTAAAAAAGAAGTAAATACTATTCATCATAATATAAGTAGTGAACCAAAATGGATTTTAAAAAAGAGTACTTGAAGAAAAACTCTCTAAAGTTATGTCATTGTTCGCTATTTTTATAAAATTGTATTACTAGAAACTACCTTTCTTTACAAATTCTTCTTTTCGTATGGAAATTACAGCGTCCCTGTTCCATCCCTCTCATTCTCAAAGGAGAATTTGCATTAAACATCCTTTTTAGAAATACATGAAATCTACATTTCCTTACTAGGTACATAGGTGTATAATATTATTTAATCGTCATGCATAAGTATATTATTATAAAGCTAAAGTGACTCAAGTCCTAATTGATTTAGAAAAATTCCATTGAATTTCTAAATTCTGATTTTCTATGATTAAGAGCAATTACTTCTGCGAATCGATTCAATAGGCACTGTATTAGAACCAATAACTTTTACATCCGCGTCGACACAATTAGAAATGCGAATTGAAGTTGGAAACAAATAACTACGTGTATTAAATTTATTCGTTATTGAAAGTAATTTATGAATTATAAATGAATAATAATTTATTCACCGAATATCAACATCACTATAAAATATGTAACGCAGTAACTATTTTCATGCCGTAATTTTATTTTTAATTATGAGAAATGACATATATTTTCCATGTGTAAAATTCTATAAAAATTGGTCAAGCTGTTTTTGAGTTAAATCTGGACATACTAACAGAAAACTTTATAACTCATATTCGTGATCGGTGTCCTTTATACAGGATATCTATCTATCTATTTTTACCTACATCTATTTTACATTTTATCTATTTTTATTAATATAGATTATTAAGATTATTATGTGAATGCATGCTTAAGACAATTTTTAACAAAAAATAAAATCAACTTCGATTATTTTGAGGAGCACCCTGGTTCAAAGTCTAAGGCCTAATGCCTATGAAAATAAAATGGGACCTCCCCTTTCCAACAAAAAAACGATCATCTAAATCAGCTCATATACGAAGAAGTTATGGCTGAACATCCATAAAAGAACATACAATCGAATTGAGAACCTCCTCCTTTTTTTGAAGTCGTTTAAAATATAACGCTAACGTGAAATATTTTTGGTTCATATATCGAATGTTGCCAGTTTACAACATATTTGCCTCCGTACATGCCATAAATCGCCAACTGAGGTCCATATTACGCAAAGTTTGCATCATAATATATTTACGCAGAAATGATATACGATTTGAATTTCCTAACTTACACAACAGATAGTCTGAATTCTTAATAATACGTATAAATTAATTTCAGATTCTTCATTTCAAGGAACAGTGTTTCACTAAAGATTTGGAAGCATTATAAGACCTACATAGGCTTGGGGATATAAAATAATCTGAGTACTTATCAAAATATATATTATAGGTAATATTATGGTCATTTGACTTTAATATGGATTTATATAATCTAAATATTTCGTTTTTTCTTTTCTTGACATGAAACGGTTAATATAGCTGATTTTTTTTTTATTATTCCATACCAGTATAGTAGTCAAAAGAAAAACACTACATTTAATGGAAAGGGTAGTAATTATATTGTTTGCCAATTAGGATTATATAGTGAAATTAAACAACAGTTAAGTTTTTAAATACTCAGGTATAGCAACTTATTATGTATCACTGACTTCAGGACTGTGAGACCCTTTGGGGTTGCTTCTACATAGTTATAAATTGTAATGGCCATTTAATATAACGAGGAGTGAAGGCCTATTTCTTATTTCATATTCATATCATAAAGGAAACTAAACACATCATAGTAACAGATCTACGTCACATTTCATTTTTTTTTTACTTATAATACTATAGCATTACATACACTTTCTGTGTTTACGAGTATTATTATGTGCTTAGGTTAAGCGAGGAATTTATGGCAGGATCTTTGTTTGTCATGCTGTGGCTTTTATGTTAATTCATAAACTTAATGGCGTGTATTATTAGTTTCTTAAATATTGCGCCATTTTACGTGATGCATTTTAAATTGCAACAAAAAATTCCCGGACAGTTTTAACAAGGGTTCCAACATCTCGTTTGATAATTTACAAGAATAATTAGAAAAATATTCTATTTGTTTGTCGTTGGCAGATTTATTGAAGAACACAGTTGCCATTAAATAAAAACAAGACGAGATTAAACGAACGTTTCTATTAGATTATCGGATAAAGAGAATGGTTTAATTTAAGTAAATGTTGCGTTGCGGGGCGCTCATCGCGTCGTATCCGAATAGAGCTTATTACGTTGTATACACGTCATAATACCGTTTAAGAATGACAGCTGCAAATTGGACGCCACAAGTAGCATTTAATAAACTGGTGCGGTACCGTTTGTAACCTATATACAACTTACAGTATTATTTATTCATGTCTATATACACAATATAAAACTCTACGTCTATCTCTCTGTCAGTTTTTGTTCTTTTCACGTGAACACCACTTATTCAATAAACATGTTCTCTTTTCTAATTTAAAGCAATGGCATCTGGCCAGGTTATAGGAAATATTTTGTTCGATAAAGTAAAATACGAAGTAAGCAGTAACGATAATGGTGAATCAGTTCGGAAAAAGAGACGCTTTAGGGGCGCTTTAATGGATTAACGCTAGGTGGTAAACCATACGAAGTATATCAAATTAATGTACTATGTATATTATAATAGATTTTAAAAAGACCTACAAATATGTCTATATTCTAAGGATCACTCACAATAAACATTTGTCTGTAAGTAAATGAAACGACGCGGCATTCGACCGACGCGACGGCCGCGGCATTCTGTAGTCCATGCGAGTGGAGTCGCAATTGTAGTATATTTATTTGATCATATAAGTACATGAAGTTCGATATGCCATATCTTTGCCATACCTACTGTGAAGATCTGTAACTGTATCGCGGCTAGTGTGTTCCTTCTTTTTTATAACATGGAGTCCTTCACACATAACGACATCAGACATTCGAGCAAGCCTGCGTGACAGCAACGACTGACGATGGATTGTTCATCCGTCGATGGTCGTCGATGTTGGTGGATTGCACTGTGCTTACCAACAGGTACGATGTCGTCATTACGATCAAAAATAGTATTCAATGACACAAAATACTTAGGTAGTATATAATGTACATAATAATATATGAGATTTGTTATTGTGTTTTATATGTTATAAAAATAACATAGCATCCAATACAAACAAACAAAAAACGAGGTAATGAATAAATTTAACATAAATACTTGCATATATTAATGTTTCAGGTACTTGAACGATATTTTAATTTTATTTTAATGAGAGAAAGTTTTCATCTTTAGATTTGCTTCGGAGGCACAATAAACGCTGCGTGTTGATAGTATTTACCAGTCTGGAATTTATTAAGTTCCTTTTCCAAGTACCTCTGTTCTCCCAATATTATGCCCAGAATTACTTCTATTGATCGTTTATTAATAAGTTCACGATTCGTATGTTTTTAATATATAGACGATGGTTCGTTATTTGTTTAGGATTATTTATTATGTTACATAAATCAAACGTATATAATTTACAACCGACTTGTAATGTTAATTTGAACGTACATATTGTACATACTTACGCTGTTTATAAAAGTATGTATTTTAATGAATATTATTATTTAACTAGAATTCATGAAACTTACTCAGTGATGGAACAATGTATGCAGATTATTTTTAGACACGGTACCTAGCAATGTTATCTTGGTAGCAATTATTTGTATGAATATTGCAATAAAAAGGGTTATAACGTGTGGAACATCGACACTTGTCACGTTTACCATAATTAACCGGCATCGAGTCCACCCCATATAGTTGTATGCCATCAGCTTTGCCGTTACAAGCTACTTGGAAACCGTCAATTTCTCTATAAATAAACTTATTGTCAATTTATGACTTACGGATAGTTAATTTCAGTTTGAAAGTAAGCTATTGTTTGAAATGTCTGCTTTGGTTCTTGTTTCAACTTTATATTAATTGAATACGCATATGTATGTGAATCAGTCGTGATAAAGTTATTTAAATAACTTGAGTTATTGATTTTTTGAAGAAGTTTTACAATCGAGTAATTACTTTAAAATGTATTTTAATGCATAAAATCCGTTTTGTGCTCACGTTCTCAAGTGTTCCACTTGAGTAGCAGGTAACGGTTTTTTACGAATTTTGCAAATGGCTGCGCGACATATGGCAGTAATTTTGAGGGCAACTTATCTTGTGAATTTGGGACATGTGTTCGTATACAGAATATTTCAAGTACCAAACTGTAGTTGTCTGCACAAAAGAATATGGAACTTAAATATGATAAATATTTGTACAGATAGGTACTTTTAAAAATAGCACTTTTGCGATAGTTTGCAATATTGTTAATATAATATAAAAAAATATAATAAGTGGTTGGTTATGACTGAAAAAATTGTTTTAAAATAAACAAACGTGTTTCTAAATCTCTAAGTACCTATTATAATCTCAGAAGATTAATTTATACCTAAGTACCATTGAACTAGGTAGTGATTGCATAGTTAATGAATCTATCAATATTTCATTACAAAACCGCTAATTGTAAAATTGTTAAGCCCACATACATAAGCCTCGTCAAAGAAACCAGTAATGGTTTAGACATAACAAAGTTTGGAAAAGTAGATCATAATATCTAGTTAGAAGGAGAAATATTATGTTTAGCATTGGCTTCTTGCAAAATATTATTGGGAAATGTTGCCAAATAAAAATGTATTTCGTCATTAATATTTAAAAAGCTATAAAGTGTTTGACAAGTTTTTCATTATTAAAAATAGATAAACAATTATATTATAAATAATGTATTTATAGAATAATATTTATTATCATTTATAAGTAAATATTTTTTAGCTTGCACAGGTTAGTTATACTGTAAACGATTGGTTTCTATTTTTTACCTCGATTCCAAAGCTCTATAGCTAGCGCAGTTAATTTACAGCTTAATAAGCATTTTTGAAATTATTACAGGCTAAGTAAATAAAATATAAAGGCTACATGTAAAATAAACGACACCATAAATCAAGTATTCACAACCTTGCGTTGAAATGCATGTACATGCCAATGTACTGCGAATTTTACTAACAATACACTCTTAATCCGCATTCCTCTGAACTTGACACGTCGTTATAGAATCATGGTGATTTCATTTCTTATACTGCTCGATTGGGCACGTTTTTCGTACGTTTGTACCCCGTATTTGTTATTACCAAACGCCCAAACAGAACGTTTGTTTTGGCTGCCGAGAACAAAGACCTTCGGCCTTTTCTTAAGGCGTGGAATTTTAGTTTCGCTTTAAGTTTTTACGGCGTAAGCACTTCCCTGGTGATCGTTTATTACACAATGTTCTGCATTCATGTGCCCTTTTTTAACATCTGTACTCAGATTTATGGGAATATGTGTGTTGCGTTCGAGCTTGAGAACTTTTAAAGTAATTATAAATAATTAATGGCGCAAATTATTTTTTATTGCTTCTTTGATTCCCATCATAAAATTGACACATAAATACTTCTAACTAATATTGTTACTGCTATTAAACGAGAAAAAATATACATTGATATAGATGCATAATAAAATGACAAATAGGAAAGACACTCAAATCACTTACAATGTTCATTATTGGAAATATTTTGTATTTGTTACCACTTTATTATTTCGCTGTAAGTACATACATATTACATATTTACATACATAAGTCTTATTGTACCTAGATTGGTCATATTGATATAGAAAAGATTCCTCCCTGATGTTAAACCTATAGAACAAATTTTGTTCAACAAACGCAAATAAAACATATTTTCAGTTATATTTTTATAAGCACTCCATTTTGTTTTCATTGTTGCTTAAGCTTTATACAATTTAGTTGATCCCCTGCCGATGCTACATTTGCTATCTTATATAGGTTATCGACCCGTTCTGTTGTCCAACGACTTAATCCTTGTTGTCTGTTGTTACTCACGATTACGTATCGCTTGTAATGTCAGGTTGTGTTGTAATCTGATAAGCGTGTACCGTCTCATTCGCTTGGGCTATTGTCAATTTGCATACAGATTGTATTAACGAGTCTGTGTCGAGAGCTGGCTCTGATGTGTTTGGGAAAACGAATTACTTATGAATTCTTTCTAAATGTTACAGAAACGCGTAATCTTCAATCTCCATTAAAATAGTGAAACCCTACGGAGATATTGCTTAGAATTATGATTATTTTCATATTTGGATATTGAACTACAAAAATATTAAATAAATTGGATATATAATTTGTTCTTTAATATTCCAAGCTGCGGGACACTTAACATATCTCTTTTATTTCATTTATTCTTCTATATATAGTAAGAAATAACAGATAGCTTAATTTGAAATAAGATTAAAATTGTAAAAAAGAAGGATTTAATAATATTCCCCTTTAAAAAAAAATTTTTTGGATTATTTAATGGTTTAATGTTGTTGTTATTGTACGTGTTTGCGTTATTTCAAAATACAATTTATATCAGTAGAATTATTTAACAGCTAATACAATTAAATGATTAATACATAATAAGTGATTGGCAGAATCCTAGTGACAGAAATTTAGGGATCGCTCTCAATGTATTAAATATCATAATTACAGAGGAAATTGAAGGAGCATCATATAGATAAAATATTAATCACTTCTATGAGTCGCTCTACGTAAAATTACTCACATATTATAAAAGGAATTTTATAATGATAAATAAACATGATAAACATTTATTTCAGACCACAAAGAATACATAAAGATAATAACACAAAGAAAACCTAAAATTTTATACAAATTAATAATAATCATATGCTACTACTAGCTGGAGCCGAACCTCAGACTACCCACGTAATATTTAGTTGGTACTTGTAGACGTATGAAATCCGATCCAGTGACGTACCAATCGACAATCCCCGCACAACGTGCCCAGGATGCTGCCACACATTCTGCATTTATATAAAACATACATTTTTATACAATAAATATAAAAAATTGTCGAAATAATATTAGGTCCTTACATATGAAATTGGCGTTTTGTTAAACTAGCCTCTTTGATCTCAAATATTTGGCGTTTGGTTTGGAGTTACAAATTCAAATTTATTTCAAATTTAGGCTTTTGTATTTGTATTTCGGATTTAGGGATTCAATTCCTTTCGCACCATTTGAAAAAGTTTATAGATAAAAATGGTACATACTTCGATTAATGAAATGTATAATTTTATAATATTTTTTCATTTTACTTTTCCCATATAAAACGCTAATTTCATACGTAATGCATAATGTATTTAAAACTTTGATCAGTCTCATAATAACATAGTTATTGTTAGTAAGTGAGCAAGCAAAAATAACAATAACAAAAATTATATTACCACCATTTATAATTATGTATTATCGTCCAGCACCATAATCTTTAGGTGTGAATTCGGTCTAAACAATACCAAGCTTTCGAACAAGTTATTATTGTTGCAAAGGTTACTATGACGTTGTTGACGTATTAATTGCTTCCTATAAAACACTTTCATAAAAGCTAATACTAAGAAAAAAAATCAGATTATAATGTATTGCTGATGTTTGTAAGTATAATTAATTAAAATAATGTAAAAGAAACAGTTAAAAGTATTTACAATTTGCGCTTCAAAATAACTTAAGTACAATATAGTGTGAAGTTATCATAATAAATACAATAATAGATTGTGATTACACTAACTACCTTTAACGATGTGAACCAGTCTTGTGTAATAAACGATCTGATATATTCTCCGAATATGTGGTTTTGAGATGATTAATTTACGCGCTTAATGCTTGCAATAATTTCTCGTTGTATTGGGAGATGGGTACTTTGAGTAATTTGTATTCTCTGAGCAACAGCACGTAGTTTATTAAATGGATTAACGCATCGATATAACTATGTTTGAATCTTATAGTGTCACAATAAAAGCATTGTTAAAAATGAGCATTTTATAATAAATGATATTTTTACTTGTAGAGTTTACAGTTTTATTTGAAATATTTTAAAGTGATTTGAAACTTTTATTTAATTATTATTTGGCATGATTTCTGACAGGATTCCCCTAAAAGGAAATGTTTAACGATATTTAAGCCTGCGTAATATAATGTATTCAGGATACTTTTTCTAGACTTTCTCATTGTACAGCTAGTACATGTTTATTATCATTATCATATATTTAATTAGCTGTACCAAACGGTTTCACCCGTGTTAAAAAATCCATACAAATATTGAAACCCCGCTACACCTCTTTAGGGGTTGCATTTTCAAAAATCAGTTCTTAGGATGCCTACGTCATAATAACTATTTGTATGCGAAGTTTCAGCACAATCCGTTTAGTGGTTTAACTTGTGTGTTGGTAGATCAGTCATGGTTTCCTTTTATATTATAAATTAAGATATAGAATAATATAAAAATAAAATCGTTTTAACCTAACGTAACATTATAAAGTTAACCAGCCAACAGACAGCTTCCTAAATAAGATAATGTTGAATTATGAAAATTCTTCTCTAAGTTTTCTTGATAAATTTCGAGCCTCAAAGGAAAGGAAAGCATTAGATAAATAATTTTGTACTAGAAATTACCTTTTCATGTATACTTCAAGAGAAATACATAATGATCAAGGATATTTTTTGCTCCAAAAATATTTATATGTTATGTATTATATTGTAGGTATTGGATATATTACACCCACCTACTAGAAAGTAGTAGGTTCTTTAGATATTAATGTCAGTAGGCAATTAAACTGCTTTAAAGGTAATGTTTATTTGAAAAAATATTCTTCATCGGTGAAATAAACAAAATAGGGTAAATAACTTCGGAAAACGTTTTCGGTGATCGAAAGCGACGTTCCTTCTCAGAATCGGACGCGGGTGTTGTCCAAACTTTTGATTTATGCGCATTTTGATGGATCTACGGTGAGTGCTGTGGTAAGTAAACCCACCCTTCTTATTTGCAAAACTTCATAGTCTAGTCAGGCGAAATAATTGATTTTCTTGTGTTCGTAATATAATTTTTATTAATGGTTTTACTATAAACTGTCGCTATAGTTAGTTGGTCAGTGAAAAGTAAAAAGAAATTCCATAAATGTACAAGATTCGATGAAGATTTATCTTTGCGTGTGTGTTTTTACACAATATTTACGAAGTGTGGTTTCGATCAGCAGGTGGTGATACATACATTTTACATTTACGTGGTTATATAATAAACGGTAATACAGTATTTTTAAATAAGAATGTAATCTTAATTAATTTGTAAAGTAGTGCATATTCGCTTAGAAGCTGTAAATAACCATGAAGTAATCAATTAAAGTACAGGTTTCGGAGTAAACACAGTGAAGGTGGGCTAGAAAATTATAATTAAGTTGTAGTCATGGCCAACGAAACCGTAGTAATGTGTCCTTTCAGAGATTGGCCTTACGTATGGTTTCCCTTTGTTAGCATCTCTTTGATACTTTGATTAAATTATGTTCTTTGTAATATAGCATTATATTGTTGATTTTTAAATATACTTTATCATAAAAACGACTAATTTGTATTTAGAAACATAACTCTGAGTAATAATGAAACTATTTTCAATTCTATGGGCATGAAACTAAGTACAAAGCAGTTTTCATTTTTTTTATTCTCATATACCCACTAAGTATTTTTACATAGAACTAACCTAATCTAGAAATCGTTTTTATGTTATAAAGTTTTAAACAAAAAATTTAAATGTTTTTTTTTTAGATCTGTCTATACTGTTAGCCTTAGAGGCCCTAACTAAAGCCGCTGGGGTTTTTATAGTTTCACCGAAAATTTTATATGTTCCGTTGGTGTTTTATATGTTGTACGTAAGTTATTGTCTTCATAATTGTGGATCCCAAGTTCCTGGGGTTGTTAATCCAACCATGTCCAATCCAAATATGTCAGTTTTTTATGGTTATGTGTGGTCAGTGATTTATTTGTCTCTGTTCGATGCTTGATGTTGACGATTTATACTTAATAACCTTAATTTTTTAGGTTTACAAGATCCTTGGTGGAGTTAACTACAAATATTTTTTTAATTAAGAAATAATTTCTTAGATATCATATTATAATAAATAAACTTTAACTAACATAAAGTAATCAAATATTGATAAAATAAATTAATCTTTTATAGACACGAGTCTTTCTATTTTATTTCTCTACTGTGAGTCTTATTATAACAAAAATCAGAATTCATCATTCATTGACTCAATGCTGATTTTGATCAGCATTATGTAAGTGTTTTCTTCAACTGCAACTTATTTAGTGAATTATTAAGTAAAAGGTACATACTTACAAATTACTGGACTGATAGATAACCTTTCATTAAAATAGAGTTTAATACACTTTCTCTTTAAAAAATCAATTTGTAAAGATCAGCGGGGCCTGGCCGGTGAGACAATGAAATGGTAACTTTACTCGATCACGCCCGTTCCTAGCTTTCCATCGCCGCCCATCTTGATAAGTCAATTTATTGAACTTAGAAAGTTAAAGCTTTTGTTTTCATATTGATAAAATGGATTAAAATGTTCTTTGTTGTTTTGTTTGTTTCATTTTTGTTCTGGTAAAGGTAATTAATAGGGTATTGTTTACGAGAAAGTATAATAGACGAGATACAAATAATTTTTTTGTTCCTACATTTGATTTTTTTATTCAAGGTGTGTGCCGTTGTTTTTCGATTGCATTCCTCGTAAAATTTCGTCACTTTGTCGTGCTACAACATAAAAAGATATGATAAGTTAGAAGCTGGGAACTGATTCGTTCATAGGCTAACGCAATCTAATTGGATTTCGAAGGCTCCATAAATGGTTACATTTTGACCATGAAATTCAAATCTGTTCATTGTTAGTCGTATTAAAATGAGTTACGTGATTCGTGTTACAACGACACTTGATAAAGGGCAGCTTTTGTTAGACGAGGAAATTGCATCTCCAAATCCTATTTGAATTCGAGGCGAAGTGCAGCGTGCACGCGCGCACCGTACACTTCGGTTCATTTGGCAATACTGAACGTGGATCAATTCTATTGACGCGATAAATGTAACAATTTTGTTTAGTGCCACGATTTTTTTCGTAACTCTTATGGTGGTGATTTGTAATTTTGCTTTATTTAATGCGTATTCGAAATTACTGTCTTAAAAAATATTTTCTTTGTTTGAGTAAATTGTGAAACATGTATCTTGATAATATTGGTAGGCGATTTCATTTCTATAGAATGGAATATTTTATTTATTGAGCAACAAGTTATTACTATATTTGTGTGGAAAATAGTATTAGTATAAATAATGTCACAGTTGTCAATGTCTTATAGCGTATATGCCTATGGTGCTATATAAATAACAAAAAAAAGAACAAGTAACAAAATATTTAATATCACACAAGAAAATTGTATTACGTATTAGTATATGTGTGTGTACAATTTTACAGTTCGCTTGTTAATGTTTGAACTATGTATTTCATAGGTGTCATTATAATCTATTTGAAGGCAACTGTAATCTTAAGTAGCCTGTAGACTGATGAAGTCTATAATTTTATTTGTTCGAAGTAATGATAACTTCTTTTATTTAGTCAAAGCGATGCCGTTAACACATTTTAATGTAAGTAGGTAGAAGCGGTGAAACTGTCAAAGCCTTTAATGGCTCCCTAAAACTAACAGTATAGTTGGTTCGAAAAAAATATCTAAATACATATACAAATCAATATTTTATGTCATTAGTATCCAGTTTCATTTCACATAGTATATTCAGAATAAAATTATGTAACAATTACCAAATAGTTTTATAAAATATGTATTTAATTGTATGTTTTTTAGTATAGTATATTAATTGTATTTCTTTACAGTCGAAAAAGTGTTTAAGATACTCTAATATATTTGCTAACACAACGTTTAAAACAACGATTAGTGTGATAAATTTCGAACAAAAAATATAATGTCATTCGCTATTAAATCTCCGTGGGTGGCATCTCCCGTGACGAATGTGAACTTGTTTACCATAACAGGTCTTCCTGCCCGTCTTGTATCCTTTGTACCCCGTCGGATGTAGGGACATAGGCGGAATTTTAATAACCCTTATACAGATACACTATAAATAAAATAAACAAAAAATAGAACAAATCTATTAGGGAATTTTTCTAAGAATAAATTTTCAGTCATATTGATACAATTGTAAAAAGTGGACGTAAAAATGAGTAAAAATTGAAATCATGCTCATGTAGTTATGAGATCGTGATGGGCTGGTAATGGAATATCGATCCTATTGGTTAGCATTTAGACATCTTTCTTATTGTCTGAGGTTGGCATGAGCATCGGAACAAACTAACTTTTCTAAATATTTTTTTAAGTCCTAGCACGACAATGTTGTGCCACTTTACTTGATGCTAAGCACAGTGTAATGCTAAAATATCGGCGACCACAGAGATATTTATAATCTATTGTCAGTTGTTATCATATCGGTCTACTCTTATGTTTCTTCACGATAAGTTTGAAGGAACTATTGTGGGTGGCGTTGTAAACGATTCCACAGCTTCACAGTACGGCAAAGATTTAACATTTTCAATTCGGATTTTTGCAATATAATTTAGTTTTGTACTTTAGTTAGTAACATTGCTGTCGTTGGTATAGGAAAATATTGTGAAGAAACTTAAAAGCTTGTGAAATGTTCTCATACTACTACCACATAATAAACAACCAGACTTCTCTTCATTGACGATATTTAAAATCACAAATATGACGTGATAATGAATTTCATGCCTTCTCTCAAGAAGAGCCCTTTGCCGAGCATATTGGAATATTTACATAGGTACATAATTATTAGATATCTACAGTTGTCAACTCAGTAATATTTTGAGGGAGAAGATATGTTTATATTTGCAAGTGAATAAAGATATTAAACTGTCGTTTTAATTTGTTTTATGTCGAATGTGAAATGTACTGTGCAAATATGAACGCATGTACCCGTTATTTACTGTATCTTCATAAGAAGCCCATAAATAACAACATACATTTATATACGAATAGTACAGATACGTATCAGGGCTAGATGTTCATAAATAAATTAAATAATTCACCCAACGGTGAACGCAGCTGTTTAAATTTATTATAGTTATTTTGCCAAGGTTAACTAACAGACCGGTGCTTGACTGTAAACGACATAAAAAGGTAATGCTATTGTTTTTAACTTAGATATAAGATTGTATCCTTTAAAGCTACGATATTTTAAACATTTTAAAAGCAATAGCTATTTATATGGTTTATTCAAAATTCCTATAATGCCCGAATATTCTAAAAGTATATTTTATATGAATTAATAATTACATTTGGTAATTTTAAAATGATTTAAGTTTTATTTTATGTAACTTTGTTTAAATTTATGTTTTATTACTTTGAATAAATAATGTTTTTAATTTTCTATAAACCCAGCCTTCTTAGTTCGTATCTGTTTCTGGAGTAAGGGGACACGGTGATCTATATGCAAATGTTATAACCCGCTTATTATATTTCCCGAACGGGAAAAGCAGTAAGCTGCGAAAATACAACCGGATACACTCCATCAAAATTTATTGAAGCTTTCTCCACATACATCATAGAATATAATGTGTATCGCAGAACTTTATGAAAAACATGTTATAACTTTTAACGCTACAGATATTATATAGACATTATAAAATTTTATATATTTTTAAGTTTTTTATATAGTTTTCATAAATATTCCTTTTGAAAAAAAAAGGTTAATTATGGTTAAACATTACTTACTGTTTGATCATTACAAATTGATGCTAAATCTTTTAAATAATACTAACCCAAAATTAGTTTTTAATAATCCTGATTTTTTTTATTATTTGTGATTTCTTTCGTTTGTTTTGATTTAATATTAATACAAAACATAAATTCAATATCATCATGAGATCGATATAGCGATTTCTCAGTTCAATGATTTCCAATAACATTTAAAACCATTATTTAATTTGTGGCTAAGCGTGTTTGTAACACAAATCGAGCATATCATTGGGGCGCATTTTGAATTGAAATTATCGCATGAGTATTCATTAAACTTTTTCATTAAAACCCACAAAGTTTGAACATTAAGCATTGTTTGCCATTGCGTTAAATAAAACTACTATTATTTTTAAAGCAATTTTTCTCTTTATACATTTAAAAGAAGTTTGCAACCAAACATATTATATTTATTATCGTTTTAGTTTAAATTAAACCATCTCATGTATTTATTTAAAGCAGATTTCACTATATTACACAACATTAGAAATGAACAACATAAAAAATGTAAGCAATTTTCTAAAAACAAAGCAAGTTTTTAGCGGCATATTGATCTGTCATGGGGTGGTTTTTTTGTTGTATTTCATAAAATTATGTTATTTGGTCTTATATTATGTAGTTTTTGTTTTTGTGCACAAGTAAAGTGGATTATAATTAATAACTAGAAACATACATTTTAAGTTGTCACAAAAACACCCTGAACAATTTTAACAAAAGAGCCACCACCGTCTTGATATAGCTATGTTAGAAGATTACAAGAATAATTAGGAATATATTGTATTCACATATTTTAGGAATATTGTCAGTGAACACTTAAAATAAAAAGAATACAAAGATACGCTTAAAACTTATAATACATTTTCCTATAATTGCATTATTAGGCAAGACTCACTACTGATAGCTTTCGATATTATTGAATCTACTATTATTATCTTAATACGCCATTTGGAGATTATTACCTACTCGGAACAGTATTATCCGGTATCTATATATCGTAAAGAAATGAAACCGTAAATACATGAATGTGCATGAGAGCAATAACAATCGGTGAAAGCAAATTACGTCGAATAGGACAAAAGCTATTAGTGACCTGTATATTTTTATTTATCTCTACGAAAGCGGCACGTCTCAACGACAAATTAATCCATGTTCGCGAATAACGTTTTATAAATAGACGCGTTATACTCTCATTTAAAGCAATTTGAAAACGGCATAAATAATGTTATCAGCTTCTGTGACACAAGAGAAAAGGAAATCACAGCGTAAGGCGGAAAGTCTGTTGTCAAAAAAGGATATAAATAACTGCTTAAATTTACTCTGTGGTATTGTCGTGCCTGTCGCTGCTATCTTATTCTTTTCATCTTTACACAAAATACAAGTTTGTTCTAGCTCACTCTGGTACCAAATCGTAAGTGAACTATGGGTAATTGCCCCTCATTTACGATGCCATGAAAAGAGCGTCATTGCCGTATCTACTTATAAAATATCATTGATGTCCGCTGATTCCCATCCAGTCTTTTCCTATATTTCCATAGTCACGTGAACATTTCCCACTTTGGAACTCCGTCCCGGATTTTTGTATTCATTGATGGCATTACATTAAGGGCGTATTGTTCTGGTGAGATGTCGAGTGGAAATATACAAAAGGAAAATTTTATTCAATATATTGTATGTAACGATGGAATAACTTTCATTCATACATTTGAGAACCAAGCGTGAATTATTGCGTCTATGTGTAAGTAAGTGTGCTTCAACATTGATCACAGCTTTACTTTCCAATTCGCAAGATATAACATTAATGTAGTTACTTAAATATATGATTTTTGAAATCGGAAAGTCCAAGACTCTTTTCAACGTCATTTGTATTATAGATTTTTAATCCTACTTACCTATACTGTGGAGTTATTATCGCTTATCATTGTTTGGTCGTGACTAAAAAAAAGGTTATGCTTCGAGTTTATGTAGACGACAATACAACTGAATGTTTTGTTAATTATGAAAGTTGTATAGATTGATAACAGTTTGATAGAAGAAATACTAATGAAAATTTTACAGTGATTTGATTTTCTGGGTGGATAGAACACGACAACTGTGCGACTGGATCGCGACAGGACGTTCAGGCGAGTCGCGTTTCGGGATCAACCGATGTAGTTATATCCAATAGTAAGCAGAATGGTAGATATCCGACTGGGTCACGAGCATTTTACGAAAAACTCATTACAGTGATTATCGTTTGTATTGGTGCGTTTTAGGATCAGTTAGTGTATATATTCAAATGAAGAGAGGCATGCCAGTAACAACTGGCGATGGATTTCCAGTTTCTCGGTGGCCGGAATTGTTTTTATATTTTACTGTGCTTACCATCAGCCAAAACTGTGGCTTAACATCCATTGAACTTTTTTTAAATTCAGCAAATGCGAAGGTCCGCTCAACTACTCGTATATTGTATAAATCTTTTGCTATCGCAAGTTTAATATTTTCCATATATTATTTAGGGAATATGCTTATTCAATGTAGAGAGTTTTATAAGTTTTGTAAAGTATATGAAGTATAAATACTATTATCTGTAAAAGTTTCATAGCAGCTTTTGTTCGTTTGCTCTTTTCGCTATAATATGATATCGTCCTCAGGCGTTCGAGTATTGCGAGTAACAATACTTGCGCTACTTCATCGGTCGTATTTCATCGCGGTTATTGAATTTATTCCTTTTGTAAGATATTTCGTATCTATCCAAAATGAGATATTTTGATATTTTTCATGTTTTATTCAGTCATATCTGTTATTTATTACAAATTTTTATATAAAATAAAATATAAAAGGATATCTATTACGTTGATTGAAATTTCCGAACATTATAAGATCTATAATCCATTAACTAATAATCAAAACCGGATGAGTATCAGATAAGAAGAATAAGTAATTTCTAATATATATGCATACTGGAATAATTATTATTGTGTATGTTGATAAAGATGACCACGTTGAAAGCGCGATGTTTCTAATATTACTCATCTAAAATGTTTTTATTTTATAAATTCTATTTAGAAAATATCCTAAGCTTACTTTTACAATGTAATAAATTTGTAGCTTTCATACGATAAAATAATAATGTGTCTTTTCTAGCAATCTATAAAAGTTCTGTATTAAAGTAATCCTCTCAATTTGATTAGATTCGAACGGTA
The DNA here is from genome assembly GCA_033032175.1 of Saturnia japonica. NCBI lineage: Eukaryota > Metazoa > Arthropoda > Insecta > Lepidoptera > Saturniidae > Saturnia > Saturnia japonica. Next base: position 7,367,820 of record CM065317.1, read on the forward strand.
ATGTACTTTAATAATAGATTTGTCAGAACATTAAAGAGGCTTTGTCAAATTAAATGTATCCGAAATTATTCGAGTGGAAAATCGAATCCCGCTGCCGGTCCTGTTATTTATTCGAAATCAAAAAGCGGGCTGATTAATATGACTTCTCGTGATTAAATATTCCAAGTATTTGAATTCTTTTTTGATTTCACAGAGAGTATGGAGGGAAATATTTTTAGACATTTGGGTCCCGAGCTATTGGAATGTGCCGAATTTTTTTATTTTCTTTCTGTGCCTATTGTTATCTGGATAATCGCATTTCTGTGTGACATTATATGTCCATTCAATGAACTTAAAAATGTATAAAAATATTGATTATTATACTTAGGTTGTTGCTTGTGATTTTTTGGTTTTGTGTGTGTTTTAACTCAATATTTTACATTACACCTTTATAACAAATAATATGTATGATAGATATATTTATGATGATGAGACTGGTGAGAGTAGTAATAGGGTTGTCTCTTAAATATTAATACAATAAACAAGGTAGAGCGTCTAGCTGGAAGTACTTACATGCATTTTTCTAATCCGGTGCAGTGGTATTCCTGAAGTTCAAGTGCCTTACGAGGATTAATATTAATAAAATTGATCTGTCTTTTATCTCCCGGTTTTTTTTTAAGACCGTTTGTTTTGAAATCAATTTGTTAACACAATTTATAAAATTATGAAAAGATACTCTGCAACTAATTGGTCTGTTATCGAAATACTCCAATTTTGTTTCTTACCTTTGTTCATTGTTATCTCCTATTGAATGTATTATTCGTTTTAACATTTTCTAAAGACAAGTGTCAATTATTGTAGATTTTGAATACAAGATTTTTGTTTGAGATATCGTTAGGAAAAATTATAAAGATTAAGAAAATATTACTTACGTTTCCACAAACATTGCTATATTATCTTTCTAATACCTATATAGGTAGATACAGTTCAAAATATATATTATAATTTATATGTTCACACATGTTTTTCAATTATTGTAGTACTTAGCGTATTTTTTATATTTTCGAACGTTCTGTAAAAGTTAATATTACAAAACTTTTTTGCTTTTACATATATGTAGTGTAGATCTTAAACAACAAAAAATAAAGCGCGAGACGTAAAGAAAATACATTAAAAGCATGATTAGTGGCGAACTTAATTATTCAAAGTTCATTATAATTTAATATACTTATACAATTGAGTTGATGTAGTAATCTTTAAGTTTGTATTTAATGTTTTTACTATTTATAGAATCTCTAAAGTCCAGTGGTATTTTATTTAAACTGTTAGGTATTGTGAAAGATATTGTACGCCTGCCATAAAAGTTATTTTAAAACAAGTCAATTTAAGTCCAGTTAGTTATGTCTTGTGCTTTATTGATGTTCCTTAAGATGTCCATTAAATGTAAAAAACACATTTTCTAATATTTATATTGGCAGGTCGCTCGAAAACAAAGTAGGTACCTTTATGCTAATTTAATTGTGAAAAATACGTGAACGACCTATATACAGACTTAACAGCAGAAAATCTTTATTCATTTTGGAACGTAAAAAAATTTTTGAGCTACATTTTAACATTTTTTTTCCGTCGATTTTTTGGCGGGAGGTCTTAAAACGTTATTTTTCATGTGAGAAGTATAATAAAAAAAAATATATCGTTTTTTATCCATTCTAGTGTAGTCTTCCTTTATGTTCAACACATTAGTGTAAGTATAATTTAATACTTAGCTATAAAAACCTGTAATTGTTGGATTAACACGATATTACATTTTTGACTGTAACAGGACTAATATAATAACAAAATAAATGTATTTAAACAATGTGATATAAATCAAATTCACGACTGTTACATGAAAAGCTAACCGAATTAAACTCGTAACTTTTACATAATCCTCTTTCTCGAATACATCCATCCTAGACCCACATACAAGTTACTAGAGTCTCCGACATACCACCCTCGCTCTAGCCCAGGGCTTATCTAAATTATCCTCAAATAAATCAAGTGGAAAATTGAAATTCAAGAGTGGATCCAAAGCCAGAAACTTTTGAAACTACAAGATATTTGTAATTTAAAATTTATTTCTATGAATTTATTCGAAATACTCGTACTTATAATATATCTTTACTACCTACTATTTTAAAGTAGTAAAGTATGTAGGAGGTAATATCCAGAACTACTGATATAATACTAAAATATTTTTTTGCACAAACAGGAAGCTTACTTACCTTCGAGTAATATAAGATTTAAACTGTAATTAAATTTTATATATAATTAACGCGAACGAAGACACGGGCTGTTGCTAGTATTATATAATTCAGTGTCATCAAAGACATTAAATTATCGTGTACCATCTTAAATAGGATAATATCCTGTACATACAAACAAAAAGAAACCCAATGAAGCAGTTCTTGCCTAACAGAGTGGTCACAGCATGGAACAAACTTCCAGAAAAAGTTGTGATGGCTCCTACCATAACCTCCTTTAAAGCAGATTGGACAAGGAAGATATCTCCAAGCTATTTGATACGCACGCATCAGCTAATTAGCTGCTAGTGTGTCTTACCAAATATAATAATAATAATACCTATTGTATATACATATTATGTAGTAGTAACAGTATTCTAAATTAGTGTCACATTTTTTTTTGTATAGATATCTTAATAATAGTTCAATTTGATATTATTGCGTATTTTGCTTAATACCAACTTAAAATATAATTACTAAACACCAAATTACGCTGTACAGCCATGTCGAAAACGATAATAATTCTTTAAAAGTCTATCTAATACTATTAATAAAGTAATAATATTATCTATTATAATATTTACTGTTATTCTATAACATAAAATACGATAGCAAAAAAATACTATTAAGTATGTGTTTGTACTTGGTTTCTCGGAAACGGTTCAATAACGATTAGGATGATATTTTGTATGTGTTTAGATGATGTTTTGCTTTCCAAATTTACCTAGATAGGTTTTTTTTTTGTAACCTAGCCAAAGCTAACTCGCTCAGATATATATTAGATTAGCGCTTTACCTGTTGCTTTGCTCGCTAATAATAATACTAATTGTCATAGATCTATCTCAAAAACTTAATGATTTTTATACAAATTTTCATCTCCTTTTTCACTACCTTAGGGGTTAAGTTTCTAAATATTCTTCCTTGCTGTTATCCTTTTATAATATGTAGATAGATAATCAGACGTGTATCTCGAGAAAGCTTTTCTTCGTAAAAATAACAACTGTATGAAATCGATAACGAGATATTTCAAAATAGGAAAATATTTTATACATTTCACTCTTTCTATTGTTATTTTTTTATATCTCCTTGTGGGCGAGCTAAATATAAGATCCGTAAATAATATTGAAGCCATGGAATTGAATACCCAACAGAGTTCATATTTATTCACCTTAAAAGGCAGAACAAATTAATTTGAACATGCTTCCAATGTGCTGCCCGTGCGCGATAAGTTGAGACTCGCCTGGAATGCAACCCTCCGCCCGTTACCCTGTAACTTCCCCTCAAGTTCCGGTGTTGTACTGTAGGTAACGCCATTTTTTTAAACATCTTAATCTCGTACTGACTTACGTCACGCAACGACGACGCGCTCCGCTTTTATAGTATTATTTGATATTGTTTCGTTAATAGTTATTAGAGTTACTGTTACATTTTATTATTATTTTTTGTGTTAAGTTTATTGTTATAATGTAGGGTAAAACTTTACATAGTGGAGAAAGAAATCTCGTGTTAAGTGTTGGACTTTTTTGAAAACTAAAAACGAAACAAACATTTGTGTTTACCTGTTGATCAGGCAGTAAAAAGAACTTGTATGGCAACGGGAGTTTCGAAAGCCACGTTGCTGAGCATCAAAAGTGAAGCCAAGCGCTTACGAATTGCTTCACCGACACCTGGTAATTCTACAGAGGAGAATGAAATATGAATATGTAATAGCTCAAGTATAATAAATATAAGGCAGCGTTGTTCCGAGTACAACACTCATTACTTTAAAAAAATAGCAAAGACGAATTCGCGGGTGGAAACTTGTTGTGATATTTTTTTGTGCTCAGTACAACCATGCGTCTGTGGCGTCACCACCCCAGGTATCAACTTATTGCGCACGGGTAGTACGGCACAAACAGAAAACCTTAAGTTTTCAAATTTAGATGCTTGTAACTGTTGGTTGTGTACTTCAAGCGTCCACAAAAGTATTTACAGCAACTATAGTAGTTTGAGGTAATGAGTATAAAGTTTGCAACTTGTTTTATAAAACAAAATGTTGTTAGTAAATTCAACAGCTCTTAGCGAAACAGTCGTGGTAACCTAATCCTGAAAACTTTGCTTAACCGAATTCGTTTACCTGATTAAAATTTCGAGTGAGTGTTTCGTTTCAAACAGGAATTCCTTTGGAATAGCTATGTTTAGTTGAATTGTGTACTTTAGACCGTTAGCGTTCTCTTAAATTCGAATTGAAATTTAATCAGGTTCCATAGGATTAGAATTCTGGTTTTATTTCACTCTTGGCGTTTCAAGATTTTGAGTAATGGAATTATTTTAAAACTCTAACCTAAATGTTGTAATATAATTAATTTTCTTCAGTTTACATTTTGCGGATTTTATCGCATTAACATTTTCATCTTTGTTCTCTTGATGTTTGCACAATTTAATGAGAAACGTTTCCAGATTTATAAAGTCTTAAAACCTTGTGATATTTTATTTTGCTTTTTGGAGTATTACATTTAGATATAGGCATGTTTTAAACCATAGCGTTTATACTAGGTTTTACTACAAATTAATTTTTATTTACATATTAGGGACCACTAAATATTTCTCGAAACGCATAGCGATATTTCTTTTAATTATCTGATAAGAAATATAAAAAACTTAGACATCCACTACATACTTACATAATATTATGTGTAAATTTTTTCACTTAACTTTCAATGTGGCTTACGTAAACATTTCATTTTTTATTATAATTCAGGACGCCATCGGCCATTTCAATCTTATCTTATTTGTGCCGATAGAAAATAAAATTGCTTTGAAGATATAATAAAATCGATAGGCATGCGATAGCGTGTAGTATCTGCATCTTTTTTTGATCTAATTTAGATAAATTCACCTAGTATAGGTACTACAGTAAGTAGTTGGATGGGGCATACATGGGCCTAGTTAATCTTCGCTCGTCACTCAAAATGAACTTCTACAAATCCTTCTTCTTACGTTTGTAAGTTCAGATATCTTTGACTCACCGTAGTGTTGATCTTTTAATTCTTTATACTTCTTTCTATAAAAAAATCTGACAAGTGGTGAGTAGAACTTGCACCCTGAGGGTTAAGTACATTATACACGTTTTTACATAAATATTGTTTAGGTAAAAATATTATTCTAAAAATATCCAAAGTATCCGATGCACGACGGCGTTTGTTGAAGTGATTTCAATTTAATTGCACTCGCACGGTACGGTAAATAATAGCAAATATGTAACCATATAATATTTAGATAAAATACTTATGTGAAAATATAAATAAATCAAATAAGTAACCAACTAAGCAACTAACCGTGCTGTATGTATGTACATTAATACCAGATGGAATTATATTATTGACAGACTTTTTCCATAACTTCAGAAGACTTCCTTTCGTACCTAATTTCAAGATCGTCTATAGATTTTAGTGATCGGTCAGTGAGACGGATTTTTATGAAGGGTATGAGGGGCGTATCTATTTATTGCGTTAACTTAGAAACTTGATTTTTTCAATTCACAATGAAACCTTAGACTTCATTCAGTATTCGATATTAATTTCAACTTTACACCTCATGTTGTTTTCGTGGGATAGGGCCTTGATACATGGACAGACAGTTAGATTACAGAACGCTAAAAACTTGAGTCCTAGTAATAAATTAATATGTATCTATTACATACATTTAGACTTGTATGCAATGTTCTTAGTTTCGATAGATGACGTAGTTCAAAGGGGGATTTACACTTATAAGTTTAATGTATTGAAACCTTAAAAAAAAACCATTTCATTACGAAGAAAGTTAGACAAATAAATTGAAAGAGAATTATTAAAACTTCATTACAAATTTGTGTGAATAGATCCAATCATAATAAAATTTGTCAATATTTGTTACCTGCTAAGGAATAAATGTGTCGTCATGTGTGGTTTGTTTAATTGGGACTGATAACAAATTTCAGACATACGATTTTAACAGATCAACTTAAAGGTGTCAAGATAATAGATTTGAATTATATATTTCCATTTTTTATATTATTCTGTAATTATATTTTATATAATTTATTTTTCAACACACTTGCTCATAAAGTGGCTCTAATATCACCGCAATTAGGCACATAATGACACCTGTAATCAAACTGTGACTTTTTCATTGCTATTATTCACAAGTGAGTTATAGAGTTTTTTTTTTATTTTATTGGTCGAGTTGCTTTGTTCTTAAAAAAGTTTCGATACAAAAAAGATAATGATCAATAGAACAAATAAATTAATGTACCTATTGCTTGCTCATTTCGTACAACTTCGTATTTAAATAGATAATTTCAACTTGTACGTGTTTAATAAATAAAACTTTCACTCAAATATAACTTTTGTTTTCTCTGTAATAAAGAAAACTTTAAATTCCCCATTTTATACGTGGCTAAAACGCTATCTGCGGAAAACAAAAAAAAAAAGAAACCTCATTCCTTTAGTCTATGGCCGATCGCCATAGTTAGATGCGCGCGCAAACTGATTAATTTTTCCCGCCATAGCGAAAAAAAATTCACAACTCGTTGTCACTGTTGAAATTTTAGTTATTTATTAATTAAAATGTCTACAAGTACTAGTTATGAAGAAAATGATTTATGTTGTACACCGCCCGATATAAGATGTGAAGCCCTTAACGTTATGCAAAGTTTACTACCTGAAAACTCCAAGGAAAAATATTTATTTTATTATTATTTTCTTCACAAGTGTGTTGAAAAACGTCGTATGATACACGTGTGTATTGGTGATTACCGTCCTCGGCTCTCTTAAGACCCTCACCTAACGGCTCGGGTCTCAATGGCGCTTCAGCGGTAATCACCAACATTACACACTTGTACCATAATGTACTATCATTCACGTAAAATATTAAAGCATGAAATATTTATAAAATCAATCTCTTTTTTTCTTCTGCAGGTACGTCAAAAAGGTTTTTGCTGCTAAAAATAAGGTACCGCTCTCCAGTTCTGTTTTTTGTTTTAGGAAATTATCAGTAATCTTAAGCGCTTTGAATTGATAAGGTTTACCCGAAACGGAGCTACAAATTAGTAACATAAAAATCTCGTAAAGTTCACCTCACATTAGCGATGATAACCTTGAGTACGTTTTGGACACCGAAACTCTAATAAGTACCGTGTAATAAATATGTCATCTTTGACATAATATAACATACCGTCACGCCTGTATCCCCGTTCTAACGCAACGTAACGCAGAGGTGTTCTAATGTTCTCACAGTTCGCCGGGTTTGTTTTTAGGTTGCCATTAATGGAGAACAAAGCCAAACTCCGAGCTGCTACTAAGAATATCATAGAAAACCCAAATGACACTTTGCTCGACCTGGGAATCGATCCCAGGACCTCAAGTATAGCAGTCCTGTTTACGACCACTAGGCTAATGAGACAGTTTGAACCCTTTGAATAATGTAATGTTATTGTCAAAGATAAATTTGATGCCGTTTTTAGTGAGATTTCAAAGTAAATAGTAGATTACACAACAAGTGAAAAAAGAGGGAATTTAATTCGAGGAACTGAGTTGGTTCCCGAGAGCAGCGAAGGATTTTAGAGTAGAATCCTGATACCAGGACCGAGATTAAATTTTTTTCACAAGTTATGTACTCTACTTTTTACCATTGACTGCGAGAAAACTTCTTAGGCTTTGATAATTTTGATTTATCGCGCTTAGAGATCTGTCATTGTAAATGCGGTAATGAATCGGGTTATAAAGAAACAAAGAAATAAAGAGAGAGAAAGAAAATAAATACATTTATTGCCGTGAACATACGGGCACACAATTTTTACAAAGAAAATTAACATTACATTGAATATTAAAAATTAAAGATAAAGATGATAAAAATCGCGACCACCATACTCAGCAATAAACCCATTACTGATTTTTATTTTTCTATCACGTTTATGTGCAATTTTTAATACATAATTTATATATGTAATTCGTGCTTGTTCTAAATTAAAAAAGTGTTTATTCACTGTCATCGATGAATAAAATGCCCTTTTCCGAGTGACTATGGTAAAATAGTACATTATGGTACAAGTGTGTAATGTTCACCTCACCTAACGGCTCGGGTCTCAATGGCGCCTCAGCGGTAATCACCAATACACACGTGTATCATACGACGTTTTTCAACACACTTGTGAAGAAAATAATAATAAAATAAATATTTTTCCTTGGAGTTTTCAGGTAGTAAACTTTGCATAACGTTAAGGGCTTCACATCTTATATCGGGCGGTGTACAACATAAATCATTTTCTTCATAACTAGTACTTGTAGACATTTTAATTAATAAATAACTAAAATTTCAACAGTGACAACGAGTTGTGAATTTTTTTTCCCTATGGCAGGAAAAATTAATCAGTTTGCGCGCGCATCTAACAATGGCGATCGGCCATAGACTAAAGGAATGAGATTTCTTTTTTTTTGGCTTTCCGCAGATAGCGTTTTAGCCACGTATAAAATGGGGAATTTAAAGTTTTCTTTATTACAGAGAAAACAAAAGTTATATTTGAGTGAAAGTTTTATTTACAAAACACGTACAAGTTGAAATTATCTATTTAAATACGAAGTTGTATGAAATGAGCAAGCAATAGGTACATTAATTTATTTGTTCTATTGATCTTTATCTTTTTTGTATCGAAACTTTTTTTAAGAACAAAGCAACTCGACCAATAAAATAAAAAAAAAACTCTATAACTCACTTGTGAATAATAGCAATGAACAAGTCACAGTTTGATTACAGGTGTCATTATGTGCCTAATTGCGGTGATATTAAAGCCACTTTATGAGCAAGTGTGTTGAAATAGTACATTATGGTACAAGTGTGTAATGTTGGTGATTACCGCTGAGGCGCCATTGAGATCCGAGCCGTTAGGTGAGGGTCTTAAGAGAGCCGAGGACGGTAATCACCTAATCACCAATACACACGTGTATCATACGACGTTTTTCAACACACTTGTGAAGAAAATAATAATAAAAAATCATTTTATTTAGTACATAAAAAGTTTATTTAGAGAAACAATTAGTAAATGTGCAGTTAGTAAAATTATGTAATTTGAAGCTTTTATGCGCTTCTGTCATTGCTCGAATGAATATAATAATTTTCAATGATACTCTATAACTCACTTGTGAATAATAGCAATGAAAAAGTCACAGTTTGATTACAGGTGTCATTATGTGCCTAATTACGGTGATATTAGAGCCACTTTATGAGCAAGTGTGTTGAAAATTATATTACATACGTATATGTTGGCGGGAACTAGGAAACACTGAGGTTATCCAAAATTATTTTTATAAGTATTTCTTATGAGATGTGATAATACTTTAAAAAAGGCGGTTATTATTGTATGTTTCATATTTAATGAGTAGGTAAGTGAAAAAAAATTGTTCCTCTTATAATATAAGAGGAATAAATTAATATATTATAATTATAATTATATACTTATTAAAATTAATATATAATTATAATATGTATATTAATTTATGCATTTTGGAACAAACTATAAAAATATACGCAGCAGTACGTAATTGATTGCGTTGAACAAAAATTTTGTCACAGTAAATGTCAAGGTTCTTTTTTCATTATTGATTACAGAACAAAAATATAAGGAACTTAAACAATCATGAAATGAAAATAATGTATTTGCTTTCTTTGACAAATTATTAACAAAAGAAATAAAGACAAAGGCCTTTGTTTTCTGTCTGTCAATAAAATTTTATGTAAGCTCCTAAATGTTAGTTTACAAATGTAAGCTTTGAAAATGTCAATAATGGATTAAGTTACACGAGTAACGTTGATATACGTTTTTTTAAACTAACAAAGAACGGTTCTATTTCTTTCTATCGATGACGTCACAGTACAACAAAGCGTTTTGTTGATGAAACTCGTAAACAAGATGGAACGTAAGAATGGAATAGATACGCTTTCGACATGCGTATTTTCGTGCTATATTTCATGAGCTATTAATTTTGAAGAGCGTTTGCATAACAATTACTTGTATAAGCATTTTTAGAAAACTGCTTAGTGAAAGTACCTCAAATAATTATTATATTATAACAATTGTCTTCTAATTACTTGATTCCGCAATTGGAATATAAACTGTAGAACATTGTAATACTAAATAAAACCCATTTATAATAAGTAGAATTACTAAAGTGATCCATATACATTAGGGAACTTTTCGACACATAAAAAATAATATTTTTTTATTGAATTATCTTTTTTAAGAATATTTCTCGAGCTCTTTAATTATTTGTTATTCTTTTGAAAGAGAATACGGGTCAATACGTAATGACGACCTTCTATTGTTAACTGAAAAAAAAACGCCGTTTATTCAGCTACTACGCAATATGGCTAAACATTAAGTTGATTTATATTATTTTTCATAACAACGTGACTAACACGTGTGCGAGGGTTCATTCTGTTTTGTACTTTTTAAGTTGGTTGCGTAATACACTTGTAAGATTTTATAATATAAGGATTCATTACACAAGGGCAGAGAGTTGCTGCAATTTAAAATAAAACGCTGTCCGATTGCAGTTTGAACTTGACAAAATAAGTATTATTTATTTTCGCATTGTCATTTGTCAAATTTTATTTGTCGTTAGTATCATCTGTGAGGCAGATGTTATTCGGAAACGCTGCTCTCTCTTGAAAGATTTAATATGTATACACAAAATAGGAAGTACGAGATCCACGGATATATTTTTATTCTGTTTTCCGAAACTTGTTCGTAATATAATACAACGTCAAAGGTTTCGTGGCTTTGGAAACTCGAGTATGAGGATTAGTGGCGGCCGGGATACATGAGTAAGGATATTAAAAATGCTTCAATTGCTGCTGATGTTATATAATGGACTTAACGATAACTATAGGATTACTTAGAGTTTTGTTGGTGAAGAATGTTGAAGTATGTGTTACGGTGTTTAACTTTTAATCCATATAAAACACATCGTTCCCGTGGAAGACTAAAAGTATACTCACGTGAAAGTATTAAATGTCTTACTATTTAGTATAAAATAATACAATACGATAATAATTATCGTCCAATGATAAAATTTCAGCTGTTTTTTGTTGTCTTATAATTGTAATTATATCATTACTTTTAAATAACTCCTATAGTAAAATATAATGCTTAATATGCATAGTTTAGGCCCTTACTCAGGTTCAGAATTATATTAAATTGCAACCGAATCGGTTCAGTAATTATGAAATGCTGCATATTTTTTAACAAGAAAAGTTTACTATTGTAGAGAAATTTCACTGCGATACCTACATACAATAGTTGGTCTGAAAGAATCTGTCACCAACAAAATATTTAAAAATTATGCTTCTCTAGTTTTATCATGTTTGAAAAGGCATTTGGGAAGTATGGGTGTCGCAAGATTTAAAAAAAGGTTAATGAGGCAAATGTATATAGCAGTAAACGTTGGGGCCGATTCGACACTGTTCTATTCTGATGTTTCCGATGAAATCAACAAAGTATTCGGCTACATGTAAAGTAAAAAGTATTTGGACGAAATGTGCTTATTATTCAGTAAGAACTGAGAAGTAAGCGGAATAGCAGTTCAAGGATAAAAAATAGTTGATTTTTATTCTTTTTGCCTAACCTCGTTGCTCTCTTGTCCTAATACATTGTAATACTTTAACTAAAGTTAATTTAATTAAGTACTTGTTATAATCGTGAAATAATCAGTTTACTTATAGACATTTGACAGTATTATGATGTCGATGATTATCTATAGACCTTCGTCTCTCAATAGTCATGATTACTCTTGCATTATAATTTACACCAGCAACTGAACAGCACTTCAATACCTAAGCAATCCGTGTAAAAAAAACGTGTACGGTCGGGGAAACCCCTCAGGAATCATGTTACTAAAAATTAAGATTTAACAAAAATGCATGACAAAGGAAATTAATGAAATTATATACATACTTACCTACAAAAGCATAGGACTATGTTGCAATTTGCTACGATCTTCTTAATTTCAAAATTGCAGTATAAAATCATTAATCATCAAATCAAATATACTCTGAAAAATTGTGTTCATTACAAATTTCAGTACCTACCTTCGTTCCAAAAAAAATTCCTAATCACGAGATAATTAATGAATTTGTAAATATTATTGATTAAAACGTGTAATAGTACAACTGTTTACATTACCAAGTGTTCCTGTAAGATTTCTATAAACTTTATACATATTGTAAACGCAGTTTATTCTAGTGTTCGTAACCATGCATTTACGTCATTTACATTCATAATTTTTGTTACGTCACTTCATTCACAACTCTGTCTATTGTAAAAATATTCTGAACTTGCTTCTTTCTATAACATTGTAAATACCTTTAAGGGCAACAGGAACAGCTTTTATGGTAGATAAAAAAACGAAGTTCGTAGTCCCTATACTTTTATGTTGTACCCAACTTTTTGCCGAAAAAGAACTTTTATTGTTCAAATACATTTTTCTCAATAGAAAAAATTTGGTGACGTAACACATACTTTCACGTTGCGGCTTATGAAAGGAAGTGTTTTTTTTTTGTTAAATAAATGACTGCTCAACATATGATTACATTAAGCTGTCATCACATTAGAATATCAGATTGAAAGAGTTATATGTGATTATTATTGGAATGGAATCAATGTGTACTTCATGTCAGCAATACAGATAACGTTTTCATGTGTAAATTGATATGACATGAGATATAAATTATGTGTTACATATTTAGATCGTAGAGTTATAAAGCATTGTTATAAATTATAATATCACCAACTCTTTTCACATAGCTTCGTAATATATCTATATAATCAGAGACAAGGAATGTTTTACCTTGTTTCTGATATAATTTTTAAATGTGTTTTCCCTGGCAACGTTATTATATCTCCGTTAATTTAAACAACATTAAAGCTTATCGTCCCTGTGAATTATAAAATAACAACAAATTAATGTTTTTGATAATTAAATTGATTTTAAAAAATCATATTCAATTGCATTCCTAGCTCTATTTGTTATTTTTCGAAGGTATGACATAGTTATGAAGGATCGCGTCATCGCTTTAAAATAAATACATACATATATTTTATCAGTATGAGCTCAATCGGTCAAGTCTTTCAGAAGTTATAACAGAGGCACACAAGATTTTTATATAGATTGGAGTGGTATATTATATGATGAGGGATAAAAGTATTTTTAATTTTAACTGGGGAAGATGGCTAAGTATTAAGGTGCAGGACGGATTTACGAGTATGGGAAGACCGAACAAGGTGTGGATGGAATGCGTGAATAAAAGGTATGAACACTTAGATGACGGCTGATAGAGGAGAGAGAAAAAAGAAAACTTATCTTATGGCGACTATACTTATAACGGTGAGATAATAACAAGGAGATGACTTAGAACTGATCTGTGACTTACATAGTCTATACCAATATTATAAAGAAAAAATATTTGATTTTGGTTTGTTTCTTTTTGTTTGTAATGGATGAACTCAAAAACTACTGGACCGATTTAAAAAATTCTTTTACCTATATAAAGCTACAGTATCAGCGAGTAACATAGGCTATATTATAATTTGATACGGGTAAAACCATGGGATAGAGCTAGTGGGTATATAAAATTTATCACTTTGGTAAAACAGATCTTATGGCCATTTGATACTAAGTAACTGAAGTAACTGAAGCAATGATGGTTTAGTGGTAAAGTGGTCAGTTTTACGTAGTCACAATTTTCAATTGTCTCAATGTTGTTTCTTTAATAGTAGTTCGGTAAAGTGACGGTGTTGTGCCTAATGTTAAACACATTACAATCCAAAACAAAAGCGACCAATGAAAGATCGGCATCAATCGACGGTCACCGTTGTTATGCTGACCTGAAAGCTTCTTGTCAATTAGATATATACTGGCTGGCCCCGAAATGCAGCAAACTAGAACCAAATTATTGAGAGATTTATCATGTTCCGGGCGTGTATGGTTGTCGTAACCGAGTCGGGTAAAGATTCCTACCACCTCGCTTGTTTACTAAATATTGACTGGTCAATACCGTAACGTGATACGTCTAAACGTGCCACTGTGGTCCGTGATGCACCTAGTGTATGGTGGTCAAAATTGTCGTCTCCTATCACCCAGTTTTCATATAATTAGATGTATATGCTCAATTAAGTAGATAAATCGAATTTATATATTTATAATTTATAATCATATTCACTAATTTAAAGTTTTTTTAAAATTTTTATTATAATGACGATTTTGCTGCAATTGGGATTTTGTTTACCTAAACAGTTGAAACTCACGATTTCTATGATTATAATTATGAAGATAAGTTTCGGAATCCGCGATTATTATCTCCTTTCTCCAACAATATTTAAATTATTGTACTTCCCAGAAGCTATTTAAATATTATTTAAAAGTTACCTAAGGCTGGTATTACTTTTATGGCAAATATTCCTACATAGAAGGTATGTTTATAGAGAAACTACAATAAATAACATTGTATGTGTCGTTGAATTTACCAGCGGGGCGCGTCGACTCCGCAGGGATTCCTATTTCCTCGTCATTTGGGGTTAGAGAACTTTACTAATGCACTTTATACACACATAATATTCTTTTATTGCTCTAGTAAATCTAATGTATGTGTTTCAATACACATTATATGTTATTTTTAACCGACGTCAAAAAAGGTAGGTATGTTTTGTGTGCGATATTTTAGAAACTAAACGACCTATTTTTATGGTTCTTTTACTGCGGCAATCTATACGCGTTTTAGTATATAACGGAGTGGTAGGGCGTCCCGATCACCATGCATGTGGTGAAAAGTTCGTCATAGTGACTCGCTTTAGCGAGTCGCGTTTCGGGATCAGCCTGTGCATATCCAGTTAAATTGCTTAACAGACCGGTTTGACAGCAGCGACAGTCGATGGATTTCGATCTCTCGGTGGTCACCATTGTGCTAGGATTGTACTTACTTACCATCAGGGAAAGTACCGTCAATTTGCCGAGCTAATATTTAAAAAAAAAGTTAATGGCTACCTACGGTTTGAGCTTATTCGAAATTATAGATATAATAATTGTGATTATTGTTGGTTTTGAATGAAGTCTGTTTTTTTTTTTTTACTTTTTAGATTTTATATTAATAAAATAAAATAAAACAAGTATGTATTTACATCGAAACCGTTAATCAGTGATGCTTTAGGTAACTGTACTATTGGGATCTTATTAATATGATATTTGTAATCAAATTTAATTATTAAGTGAATAACATTAATGAAATTTTATAAACTTTGTTACATATAATTAGATTATTTTAGATTTTAAATGCGTAATCCCATAGAATCTAAAATGGATTGAAAAAATTATGTTCTTTTTTATCCGACTACAGCGAAGCGAAAATATCTCATTTCATATTTAATTTCTATTTCATTCATATCTCAATTATACACTAAAAGTTATTTAAATATAAAAGTATCTACCACGTTTTTAACATGTAATTTTTTTTTTAAATCGATTGCAAAATTTGTAACGAACAGACAAACAGAAAGTCAATATGTACCTATAAGACATCATAATATCTTCAAACTGCACTTATTCCCATAGGTTGGCGTGTTATTGAAGACTGCTTCTTAGAATTGCAAATGGGACAGTCTGAGGGTTGGTCCTATTGAAACGTCAATTTGTTTTCTATTGCGGTTTGTTTGGTATCCCCAGAACATATTTATTCTTGTCCCCTCCCTTAGTATAACTTAAAACTTTCGACTTCCTTGTGACATTTAAGTAACCCAAACATATTGTTTTAGTTGACTTATAGTAAATAACTATTAATTAAATTTTGACTTATATAAATGAGTTATTTTTATCATGTTTACTGTTTACGAATGTTTAGTTCTATGTCAATCGCAAACTTAAAAGTTATGATATATTTACTATGTTGGGTTGTATTCAGACCAAATTATATTTCTATGTACGTGTCTTCTACACGTACTTTTATGGCATTTTTAAATTTTATTGTTAAGTTTTTTGAAATATGTATATTATTTTTTGTTTTCGAAACTAGTACAAAATCATTTAGACAAACAAGTTAGGTTATTCAACATCTTTTTTGTATGAAGTTAAATTTCGTTACCTACATAAACGTTTTTTTTTTAATTCTAGCAAATAAAAGATTAACAATATTAGTCTAGCGGAGATAAGTGAATCCTAATACCAGCTGATAAATTTACATTTGCGCAAAAATATTTACATCGAATGGAAAATAATAATAATAGAGTTCCCAATTCCTATATAAATTACATTAGAACTTGTGTTCGGATATATCGAAAGCTATGTACATATATGATGTGTACGCACGAAACAAAAACCCTCGTTGAAAACTTTTAACTCCGTTTTGATGGAGTGTTCCTGGATTTTAGGGGTGTCCTTTTTTATTGCGGACAAAAAGTATTGTGGGTTCCGCATGCTCGGCGGTGATCGCGTCCGGGTCTACCGAGCCGTATCCGGTTTTTATTAGAACGGATATCGAGTGGCTTCCTAGAGCTTTTGTGAGTTACGGAATTACGGAATGGGCCTACAATTGTGAAGAGGATGTCGTATGCTTCTGTGATTAAAATCTCTCCAAATTCTTTTGTAGGACTGAGATCAATTTGTTGTCGATTGAGATTTTTTTGTATATTACGATATTGGTCTATAGTTTTGGGTAGGGTTAGAAGATAAACTATCATTACTTTTTATTATAAAAAATTAAAAAGACGGCTGTTTCTGTAGTGAGGTCGCTTCTTTATAAAATGCACGTTTGAATGATTCCAATTCTTTAAGCGTGTATAAACGGTATACAAGGTAACAATAAAACAATTACTATTATTGAACACCTGTTTGTTTATAATTCATATCGGTACACCCATAGTTGACATTCTAGGATTTTCATGAATGAACGCTGTGATTGAATGAATGAATGACAGTACGTCTGTATAATAATAATGTAAGTTGCGTTCATGCAACGGGGACTCGAGCAGGGAACAAAATATAGTATTTGAAGGAAGAAAAACAATTAAAACTCTACTTATTTTTGTAATATTTGAGTGCTGGTTAAAGTATATGATTAATATATAAAATATGCAATAACTACAGTTAGCTGTAATTATATTTGATCGTATAAAGTTAATAATGGTTCCAATAAAAAAAGTTGAATAGGATTGAAAATAGAAAATCTAATTTTAAGATATTAAATTGATATATTTTATACATAAAAAGATATAGAAAACTTTGTGTGTGACTATACTATAAATGTGTGACTTGAATCACTTATTATGTATATAGTGTCTATATTAAAAAAACCTTTTGTACCAATTAATTACCTACTTAAAAATCTGATAATTACAAGATCATATATTATTTGATTGAAATATTTTAAAATTGATAAAAGTTTTAGCGTAACGTACAGTAGGTAGATAAAACATGTAAAACCAGTAAAAACTTATTGCATTAGCGTTGGCTATCTGGGCAGTGCTAACACATTTTTACTTGATCCCATTTTTATTTTCAACGAACATAAAAGAAAACAAATGAAGTCCAATTTACCGTCTTCGCTGTCTACGATTTCATGAAAAACGTAAATAAGTTACGATTTGAAAGGTTTACTTCTGACAAGATTAACGTAATTGAAATTCAGATTAACGCATTAAGATTCAGTCAATGGGAGGGCGCTAAAATGTTTTTGTTGTTCATTTCATTGTGTTAATATATGTACGCATTGTGTTTTATCCACATTTCCATTATGTAAATCATAATTGAAGGATAAACTCCGACATAACCGCGCTTCATTTGATAAAACACACTCTATAGTGAATTTATGGTCTCTAATAATATTGTAGATTTCATTAATGATATTATATTCTTTATTGCACAAAAAAGTACAATTGGAGGATTTAATGCTAAAAAGCATTCTCTACTAGTCTTCTAGGGGAGCAAGAGAATGTGATAAGCAAAGTATACATAATATTTAGTAAAAAAAATATCAAACCGATAATCAATTGCTCTTTGTGAAACCTACGTAGCGAATACTTGAAGGAATCCCGAGAATTGGCTAGATGGATGTTGATAGGAAGCAAATTGCACAGTCGTGCTGCTGTTATGGCGAAAGATCGATCGCGGAAATATTTAGAATGATGACTAGGTATACTGCGAATTAAATAGTCAGAATATATACCTAAGTACAAGGTAAGGCGTTCTGTATATGAATGATTAGAGACGTCTCTGATATAAATAAAAACATCTTAAAGCTAGTTAGTAAAGCGTGGGTGGTAGGTATCTATCTGTACCTCACTGGGTCGCAACCATCATGCACATGGTGAAAGTCCATCAAAATACCTCTCTTCTGGTTTGTGACGTTTTGGGAACAGCTAGTGTATATCCAGCTGCCAAGAAGCTTGCAGACCGCCATGACAGCAGCGACCGGTGATGGAGTATACTTAATTATACTGTGCTTACCATCAGACACTATGACGTCATTTTGCCATGGAACTGAATAATAATAATTATAGAAACATCGATAATATGAATGACTTAATCATCAAACTGCGTTGATAATCTCAAATATAATAATATGTAACGAGGTGGTTCATGTCACAATTTATGGCCACAGTGAGAACTGACTCATAAATCTAGTTGTCGGAACATACAGTTAACTGTTTGATGAAAGATATTGAACTACTTTTATATTGATTATATTGATTTTAACCACCAATTTATTCACCAACAACCTGACTAGGCGAATGGTAGTTCATGTTTCATGAACAACCCAATTTTAAGTACTCTACTTAAATCTAGATTTGCGTATAGTATATTTTTTATCTACCTGCCTTCATTACCTATTGGTTTGCTTAAAACTAAGATACAGAAATTTAGATTTTGAAGCAATGATGGCGCATTGGTAGCGTGTGCCGACACCGCATCCATCGATATAAGTTCGAATCTCTGCAATGAGCCGGAGTTTTCTGTGAAGAAAAACATCGTGATGAAACCATTATATAGGGCATTTTCTAATACCCTCCGGGCTATCTACCTCCCTCGTGTCAGTAATCTGTTGCCATCACATATAGATGTTTTCCAGTTGCTGCGCTTGAGAGCTGATAGTTATCACCCTGGGATACATCGTTATATATCATTAGTGAGATTGTAGCCAAATGCTAAGCCTATAGGGAATAGAAAAGAATTGTGGCGTATGGACCGCTCTAGCTTCGTATTTTAGACTTGCCTAAATGCAGGGATTCAGAAATTCAAAGATAAATTTTGAAAATAACTGCACGGTTCTAAGAAAGATACTGTTTTCCCACGTTGTTTATATTAATTTTATTTAGCTCTACAACAAATTGGTTCACCGGAACATGAGAAGTCATTGACCTTAAAACTAACAAGAGTGTTTACACCACCATTGATTGTGGGAAATTGCGCGCTATTTTTGCAAGAGCTATTTTTGTTTAGTTAAACACTTCTGTAGCCTATTTAGTTTAATTTTAACCACTTCAAAATCTGCACACTCGAGTTAAAATAACTTAACTATTTACAGTAGCAAAAGTTCTTATTACTTACTTTTTACTTACTTAGGTTTTTTACTTAATATTATATCGGTAGGTGCATAGTTTGATGATAGCAGTGATTAATTTCAATAATTTTATGATTAGAGTTGATATTATAAATTAGGATTCCTAATATATAACTTGAAATTTAATTAAAATACATAACTACGCTTTTAGTGTAATCGTTTCAACGTTTTAAATAGTACATTAGATGTATAACAACGTAATATTATCGAAGTAGCTTTAGATTCAAATTTAGGTGCACTGAACCATGTGTTATTTTGTGTACAGTTGGAATGCGAAGTGCTCATTACATGTAGTGCTACTGCGTTTGGCTTAATTAACAATTTAGATCTAGAATTAACGAAGAGTCTAGATAACTTATGCGATACTATGAGAAATAATTTATACATTTATGTCATCATTTTCATACTGGCTCTATAGCTCGTACTGTACTTACTGTGTACGTACTAGACACGTTTTCTAATATATCCTGTCATTGAAGTGTTTTCGATACAGTAAGTAAGTAAGTAAGACTTAAAATAATTATGATATTTTAAGACTTTGTGATAAGCGGTATTGTTGGTTATTGATATTTATATCTAATGATTTGTAAAAAATAACTTTATGGTTAAAAAAATATCGCCTATTATATGATAAGATCACGATGAATATGTGTATAGGTTTATTATTATAGGTAATTTAAAGGTAAATGTATGAAACAGTGTATCATGTTGTACCTCGACAACACATTTACAATTAACCTCTTCGTTCCCACGGTAACATCACGATTATAACTTTCACATAATAAATAAATCATCACTTCACTTTCCTATTTCTTGCTGTCAGTCCCTTATCCACAGATTTCGATTAATCTGACTAATCCATAGGTCAAAGTAAAAATCCGATACATAAAATGTAAATTTTAAATCAACGAAGAATTCTGTGTGATAGGACACGACATATTATTATGCCCGACTGGATCGCGACCACCATAAACCAGATGTAACGCCAGCCATAGTATGACGCATAGGCATGTCACGTTCTGAGATCAGCCGGTGTATAATCATTCTTTTTCTTCTTCCAAACTTGGCAAATAGTCGTCCTCAATGAAAACCATTACTGCCATTATCATGTTCATTTCAGTACCCTAACAAGATGGTGGCTCCCTTTTTACAATTTGCTAGGGAGCCTTTGTGGAATCCCATAGTGCATGCTTTCAGTTTATATTTATAATCCACTACACTTATGCACAAAAACCAAACTATATCACGCAAAATGCTACCAATATTACATAACATGGGGTTAAAAACTTAAGCAAATTAATTAAAAATAAAAACCACAACATGTCACTTCAAGATCCCGCCAAAAACTCCCTGTATATTCATTAGTCGAGCGGAGTGGTAAGGATTTGTATCCGACTGAGTCGCGAGTAACATTTACATGGCGAAAAATAAAAACCACAACATGTCACTTCAAGATCCCGCCAAAAACTCCCTGTATATTCATTAGTCGAGCGGAGTGGTAAGGATTTGTATCCGACTGAGTCGCGAGTAACATTTACATGGCGAAAAATAAAAACCACAACATGTCACTTCAAGATCCCGCCAAAAACTCCCTGTATATTCATTAGTCGAGCGGAGTGGTAAGGATTTGTATCCGACTGAGTCGCGAGTAACATTTACATGGCGAAAAATAAAAACCACAACATGTCACTTCAAGATCCCGCCAAAAACTCCCTGTATATTCATTAGTCGAGCGGAGTGGTAAGGATTTGTATCCGACTGGGTCGCGAGTAACATTTACATGGCGATAAACTCATCACAGTTTTTTTTATTTGTCGCGTTTCTAAATCAATCAATGTATATGATGCTACCTAGATGCATGCAGGCCAGCATGACATTCGACGACTGGCGATGGATTGCCGGTGTCCTGAGAAATACCGTTGTTTTTGGATTCTACTATGCTTATCATTACGCACTATAAAAAAGAAATTGACCATACTGAACTATTTTGCCGTTATGGTTTCTCTTATATTTATAAAAAGTTCTCATTATTGTAATTTGAAATTTTTATATTAACTCTAGATTAACAAAGCAGGGTTATTACATTTAGCTATCCACATATTAATATTAATACTGTTCGCATCTAAAACAGATACAAGCTAAAACCGCATTCGCTAACGAGCGTGTGTTCTGGACATACACTGAAATGCTTGTTAATGCAAAGTTCATAATAAAATTATTGTTGCAAATGAAAACCGTCGCCGCGTCGGCTGGGAATATTCAACCATTAGGTTTATTTAATTGGTTAGAAGGGGAATTTTAATAAAGGTGTGTATTTATTATCTAATTAATTTAGCATTGTCAACGTATATAATATCATAAACGATTTTTACCATGTTTGTGGTTTTATTGCACCCAGGAATTTTATATACAAATAGTTTTTGGATGGCCTCAATTTTATTATGTATAAAAATATCGACCATGATTATGTGCAAGACTTTACCTGGAATATCTCTGCGCTTTGGTATCCACGATGAGATATTTTCTCGGACAACTGTCGTTACTGACATAGGTCTCTAAGCAAGCTACAGTGTCAGTGGCCTGGACACATTTTTCAGAGAATTAACAAATAATCAGTGATTTATATGCTGTAGTTTGGAACAAGTTATCACTTTGAAGGGTTTTGCATGAGGACCATTGACATCATAATGTAGAGATTTCTAGATTTCCCACACTATTCAACTCACATATTTCTGCTAAAAGTAAGCGAAATAGATATACTAAGATGTGTAAATAATAAATCCACATAGTTACTTACAATAAATACTATTTTGTTAGAAAATACGAGACACTTTATCGAATGCCAGTGTCTACTGGTTGGAGTAGACGAGTTGCCATTCGAAAACCAAGAAATGTGGAAAGAATACTACTGTGTCATTTGAAGCGAAGACTTACGAAGATTAGCAGAAAGTAAGACTCAGGATTTATTTTGAGAATCGCTACATACGCAGTAGTTGTTTTTTATTGCCATGTTTATTATTATTATTATTGTTTTTATTATTATTATTATTATTGGTTTTTGTTTAGCAAGGTGTATTATTGAGGTTGGCTTGGAAATCTAACATTGGTTTAATATATTCTCCAACTCAGACAAAGGTAATAAAGCAATCCAATAAATGAAACAAACTGGTAAAGGCTAATTCCCAATGGGTTTACTATAGTAAGTCCGCATCGCGTCTCTGCGTCACAAACTTGGCATGATGAACGAGAAGCGGAAGTTTCAATTACTTTATTAAAGTTCTTTTACGTTGGTCAAATTATGCTTTTATTTACTGTCTTTGTTTGAAGAGAATGTTTTGTTCTACATCCGCTCTTATGCATAAGTTTATTTTAGCGTGCTAAAATTTATGCGGGCTCATAATTATTTTTAATAAGTAGGTATTATTCATCTAAATTTCTTATTATTTCACACACATTTATGCACATTGCTCACAGTTACGAGAGTAGATTATGTCATTTGAAAACTACGTATTAATTAAAACCGTATTTTACGAGGAAGTGGATCATGAAGATATTATGCTGTACTAATAAACCTTATAATATATAGATTATATAGAATTAAAGATGATAAAGAATCGAGACTTAATATAGTATATTTTTTATAAAACTGAAATATAAAATCACAATTCCTAATTGGAATCAATTTGACGGATCATAAGATTAACTTAAATAATTTTATGAACATTTTTGCTTTTTTTAAATCCTATTCAATTTAGGGACTTGGATTCAAAAATAACATGGCAGTCCCATCATAACCTAAACATAGCATTTACAAAATTATCTTAGTGCACTAATGACAAACTTCCACAAAATTTTGGGCTTCACTTGTAAACATTTTTACTTGTTTAAGCTAATAGAAAGTCAGAAAGTAAAATATAGAGTATGTCTAATAATAATTGACTTTTTTATAAAATTACTACCTCGACAAATGTTTATAGTGAAATTTAGGCGTTGTTAACATATGTATTTCACTTGAAATGTTGAAACGGTTTTCATAAATTTAAACGCGCAATTTGGCATTTCACTTTTATTCACCTACGATTTGTTTCACTGCAATTACTTTTTATCTTTATGGAACCAATAACTATATACATTTAATGTAAAGAGGGGTTCTTTGCAGTCATTTTGCAAAAAGCCTCCCGCGTCGTACTATAGCAATGTTAGTTACTCTGTTACTAGGGTGAGTCATTCGATACAAAATTCCTATGCTATAGAATATAATATATCACTATCCAAGCGTGTAAAATTTTTATGCAATTTATTGATAGTGCGTATTTTACAAGCTTTGTGTTATTTATTTACTATTTTTTATCAGACATAAAAAAATTATATTCACAACAAGTCATCTCGACAACAAAAAATACTTTACATATATGCAATTACTATTTTATAAACACCGCATGATTATGTGACATTAAAACTGATCTAGAAATTTCTAACTTATTTTGGCGTGAGGGGGCATCTCGGGAGTCATCAACTATAAGGAAATGGATTCCATTTTTTATCGTTTTCGTTCCATTACATTGTCTAGCTAGGGGTTGGGAAAGTGTGACGAATGGGTACTCTTTTGATGATTAGTTTGTCATTTTGTCAGAGTTTTATAAATTACGTATATATCATATTATACAATAATTCTTAAATTTAAATTATACAGTTTTATTAAATACTGAATTCTTCTTTTTTCATTTAATTTAATGTCAAGAATCTATCTTCATAATAATACCTATCCTTCACACTCTTCCATCCCTTAGATAAAATAACTGGACGAAAATTTTCCATTATTTCAGTTATTTTTCATGGATAAGTATTTGTAAGTTGCATATAATTATTATTATATAACAATGTTATTATCCTAATATTATTATATAACAAATATTGTAATATAAACATATAAAAAATAATTATTTTATTAAAACAGATAAATATATTATCTTCCTGCTCAAATATTGAACTACATGATAGTAGTTACAATACTTATTTCGTTCATTTTTAATGGCTTCTAAGATCAAATTAAACTTCATAATTCCATGATCGAACCGAAAAATCCAACAATCATCCTCTCGAAGTTAAGTCATTAAAAGATTGAAAGATTACTTGTTCACTGCCTAGGGGTAAAAATCACAAAATCACCCCGGCGAAAGAAAATTTATCTCATTAGTTAAACGGTGCGTTGAGTATTGCCAGACACCGGGTAGACTTGAGTCTCCCTTGGAAAATTTGATTTAATACTTAGACAAAATTCCTAAGTAAGGAATAAAGGTAAAACTATTAATATAAAAAAAATATGATTACATTTATACAAAAGTCCAAGGTAAGAAATAAGAACCAAAAACATTCAGTCTCTAAAAACAAATATGACAATTCTCATAGAAAAGTAAAAAAAAAAGAAATAGAACTAGAACATTCAGTTTGTAAAACATTTGAGAAAATCCTGAAAATTCACATTTTGCAAGTATCATTAATTTGCATATTTAACAGACAACCTCAAAAAATTCAAAATTATTCTTTTCTCTACACAATCTATCAACTGTTTAAAATCTTACTATATTAAAAACTAACGGATCGTACAATAATCCAGTGACATACATATATGTACATACAATACATGACAACTTGAACGTTCTTCGGGTAATAAAGTGAAAAGGAAAAACTGAACGTTAGCTGTAAGGTGAATACTAATTAGAACTTGATTAGTAGTTTTGCTACCTGTAGGTATGCTCTGTAGAGCTTTTGTTAAAGTAACGTGGATCGTGTTTAACGAAACGTGACATGCGTTGTTTAGCTTCCTTCATTATTACCTATTATCATATACATACATCTAGTCTCCAAACCTTATCTGATGTAACTAATTAAATAGAATATCGATTTCTTACAGTATAAAATGTGAGTTAATAGTTAAGTTACTCGTGACAACAGTCGTGTGATTATTACAAAATATGTTTTAAAGTCATGGTCGAATGTCTATTTTTATAATAACGGTAGATATCGTAATAATATTGAAATGAAATAAGAGCTGTTTGCGATTTGATAATAATTTCAAAGGGCCATGAAACACACACGACAAATTGCAATAAACGTGTAAATTTTATGAATGCCAGATATAAGTGTATATTTTACCATTGAAATGGGTCACCAGGGTACAACCATGGTTTTAAACTGTCGAATGACATGGCAGGTTGAGATATTATAATGTTTAATATGTTTATAAACGTTAAGATTTAATGTTGTTTTGAGTTTACAAATTATGAAAATAACAATTGGGTTATAAACGTTCGTTTCATTGTTGAATATATTTAATTGATACTTTTCAACTATATTTTAGCAAAATATGAAATACTAAGAAAAACTAGTAACCTACGTACCATCACCATCACTTATCCCAGCAAGATGCATTACGTCGAAGTTTCATTTTTGTTTTTCGCCACTTGTTATTAACCACTTTGGTGGAACACAAAGTCCTAACAGTACTTATATTTCGCTTTTTTTTTCTCTAGCATCTACGCTATATGTCTAGAACTGAAATTTATTCGTTTTTTTTTTTTAATTTCTAAATTATCGGTTTGCCACTTTTGATTTTATATGACTCAATTATCAATCTTGTTTTTAGCAGATGCGCACAATTTTTTTCCAAGACATGTTTCCTGAAAAAAATGTTCAAAGACGCAGTGCATGTAGCCTAAACTTTATCTAAAAATGTCACAGAATGACTACAGAATGTCCGCGCGAATCTTGCTCCCGGCTATATTATAGACAAAAATGCTTATTGTGGGTGTTCCTTAGAAGATAGATGTATACTCTGTCCCGGACTTTTTTGTAGGTCTTTTTAATGGCTATGATTATGTAGTAAGTACATTATTTTGCTATATCTCTTATGGTTTACTCAGCATAAGCCATTTAAGCGCCCGAATTGATTCACCGTGACCAGTTTTTTTTTTTATTTGTGCGGAACCCTAATTCTTTTTCTAAAATAAAAGTAGCCTAACTTACTTCCTATATCATCGGCTATCTATCAGTGAAAGTCCCGTCAAAATCGGTCCAACCGTTTTGGAGATTACCCGGAACAAACAATCAGACAGACAGACAAAAATTTAAAAAATGGGGTTTTTGTTATAGGTATTGTATTACTTTCATATGCATTTAGTAAAAAACTGTTATTTTGACATTACAAACAGACACTTCAATTTTATTAATTGTATATCTATACAATTATACATACTTATAATGTAGATATTATAAATAAGTTAACAGTAATTGAAAATATTATGTTTGAGCGTTCAAGGGAATTTTATATTTAGTAATTTATCCATCCTCGTGATGAAACTGTAACAACCGTCCTAATAAATTAGCAGCACTTTACGACGTCAACATAGACTCAGTATGGAGTAATGCATCTGGGGTGGAATTATTGGAAAAGTTTTAACAGGATTACATTTGATTAGACGAGAATTCCGAGGAGTGTCTCGGGTGGTTTATAGCTTGTGAGTAACTTGTTACGTACTTATTTAAGAGTTTGATTACATTTTTCACGTCCGAGAGATGTAACAGCGAGTTATGAATATTCATTTTGTTTTACTGTGAAACTTTTGTATTCGTTGTTGTTGTTTTAATAGCTTGTTCAGCGGAAGGAAAACTGACATAATTAAAAATAATTTCTCCTTAATTTTCTGGGAGTAACATTAAAATTAATTTTGCTAATTATACATTCTGTGGTCCTTTTTTATACTATTCTAGCATGTATATTTGATTCAGTTTTTAGATGCTACTCAATAATCACTACATAATATAAAACGAAGAAGCTGCAACATAGATGTATTTCTTTCTGTATCTCCTAAACGAAATGAACAAATATTCCAGTTTTTGGCAATAGATAAAAATATTTCACGTGGAAGGTATAAAATATAAAATGTATATTGCTTATATTAATGGCAATTTTCCACTTTTACCAGGTTATCATAATTGTCAAAGAAGTCGATCGGAGGGCGTAGCGCAAATATTGTCGCAATGAAAAAAATCACGAGTGAAAAATAAATATGAATAAAACAGAAAATAGCAACCGTATTATACTACAACTTCAATTAAAGTTACGCCAAACAACGTCTAGAGAGAAGATCAAGTAGAGTTAGGGTACGATATATAAACAAACAGTCAGAGCATTGTGTACAGAGGAAAAATTGTTTTAGAATCTCTTCTATGCTACAGAAAAAATGCATTTGAAATCTATATTCTTGGTGAGGCAAACATTCCTAGTCCAAATAACAATAACTGTAAAAGTCCTTAAGTCTACCTATCGTTACACTATTTTGCAATGCTATTTTTTAAAGTGAAAACCGCGTAATAATATTTTAACTTTGCAGTATACTGGTTTATATTTAGAATTTATAAAACATCTTTAGTTTTGAAATAAATAAAGTAATTTAATTTGCGAGAAAGGGAAAGATAAATTTCAACTTGTATTTTTAATTAGATTCATTGTCATTCTGTTTACGGTCATTTACTAATTTGGCATACTGCATTTTTATTCATCACATAACGTGGAAATTAGTTATTAAGAGCTCCTGTTACCTATATAGGTGTTATATCCAGCTCTTTTGTCTTATTTAAAATAGATAAATATGTGTAATCGTTTCCATTTACAGTATGAATACTTTCTTTACCTACTTTAGAATATCGTCAGTGTCGGTAACCATACAAAATTTATCATTCTAAAACAAAACAAATAAAACATTGTACAATTAATAAAATCTAAGATAGCAAAATTACCTTAGGGACTTATATGTGACGAATTAGGTATTAAGTATTATGTTTGTTGTATTTCTATATTAACAGCTTATTGTATTATTACTTTTTTTCGTAATAAAGTAATTTTTGATTCTCATAGGGTTATTTGGTAACAGGAGGTATTTATTACGTATACAATTTTTTCTACGTTACATATTTGCATTTAACAACATTGACACAGATTGTAATGGTGATGTCATTGTAATCGAAGATAGTCGTACGTTAGACTTAAAATACCGTTATTTAAACACATTGATAGCTGCTCGGCGACAGTTTCTACGATAAGATGGAATAGGTGGCAGTTAGTCAGCAGAGCTATAGACAATGTTATATCAGATGCTTTCGCCTCGCTAGCTTAGTGGTCGTAAGCGCGACTGTTACGAGCGAGGTCCTGGGTTCGATTACCAGGTCGAGCAAAGTGTTATTGGGTTTTTCCTATGAAATTCTCAGTAGCAGCTCGGAGTTTGGTTTAGTGCCCGATTAATGGTAATAGACTCGGCCCCCTATTACATGGGACCTAAAAACATACTCAGCGAACTGTGGGTGTACATTATAGTACACCTCTGCTTAACCCTTCGGGGAATACAGGCGTGATGGTATGTATGTTTGCCAAATTCTTAAGTTAATTTTAGAATTACAACTTTCGTCCTTAAAAGTGCGGTACGGCACGGTTCGAATGTGTTACCGCTTCATTGCTTTTAATATTATTCGCTCGTCGTTTGTGCCTCGCCGCTTACAAAAAGTAGCAGAGGCAGAGCAAACATTTTGTACGTGTTCGTTCACACCATTTTCGTGCAGTCTCACCGGCTTTCGTTTAGTTTGTTCACGGCTGTCTGGCTAAATGCGGCTTTAAGTCTATTCCGAAATGTTTACACAGGAACAAAGTTTTAAGTATATTAATTTCATTTTCCTTGCAGGTACCTACGCAATAACAATATACGGATACTGCAGATTTTTTTTTTTTAAATATTCTCGCATATTTAAAATAAATATTATGCTTGATTAAATATAACTTGACATTACGTTTCATTGTTTAATATTAATGGTTTAGGCCATACATTTTTTATTTTTTGTGTTGAAATGGTTTTTAATCAGCTGTATCATCTCTCTATCTTTTTAAATCATCAAATTAACTCTTTACTCTTTCAAAAGATTGTCAAGTCAACGGATTCTTATATCCCAACTTGTTATAGCCTCAAACAACCAAATTTTTTAATTTATAAATATCTTACACTGAAAGACCGTCAGACTGCGCAGGTAGTAAGGTCAATTCCAGTTATTAACCTAATTAATTATTACTTATTATGATTAAATCTTATGACACCAAAGGTCACAGGTGTTCTGTTTCTTTGTCTGTGAGTAGTAAGCTGATATAAAACAGTGCGGTTTGTATACTTAATACTTATCATTAGGTCACCCATTATTATTTCTTTATATATAATATAATTATATATTAATAATTTGAACATACAAATGTCATTATAAAATGTAGGTAATCTTCAAATATTTAATCTAATAATAATATAAGTTTGATTGAGATTATATTACGTATTATCTTTTGGTCAGAAAAATACATGTCAATATATCATTGTCAATAATATAATTTTATCAAAATTTAATAAGTGCTACATAATAAATAAAGGCAACGAAACATTTTTCATACTTAGAAGTCAACTTTGAAGACAAATACTCACCTTAGGTAATTTTCAAAACGGAAACCTTACCATGTACACTAATGACTTTTTTTTAAATAAACAGTTACGGTGTTGTTATTACCCTCACTTGAATTTACGATCTACGAATTAGTAAACGTATCCTGTGTTGTTTGTTATCTTTATTACCTACTTACCAAAAATACAGCCAATAGTTAATATCATAATTTTGTCAACAATATAATATAATTTTTTTTTTGATAATGATATAATTAGGTATAGTTCATGTTTTCATTTTATTAATACTCATTCCATAGGTCGTAATTTAGCCGGCAAATATTTCCACAGGTCCACTGGTACTTGTCTTTAACGACGGATATTTATTACCCTCTATTTTATTTCACAAGTTAAGTTGTTTTTTCTTATCGACGTTTCTTGATAAATCATTAAGACGGATGAAATAAACCCCTACAATACTTTGGGTTTTGCGTTGTACATTTTAGGAAGCCATATCAATTACAGATTGGGTTACTCGCTACCCCTATTTGAATGTTATTGAAAGGCTTTAGTTGCGAGTTGTTAAATAAGTTTGTATTTCTTTTATCATCAGAAAACTTGTTTTATAAAATGTTCTTATGATTAACAGTAACAACTGATTTAGTTAATATGTAAGGGTTTGGAATATATCATTTAAATTAATAACCTTCATTGTTTAAAAATAAAGGTAAATTAGTTATCATAAAATAGGTTTATTTTAAAGTTTTAACTTATTGCTACACACATTTACTGCTATTTTAGTGTTATGGATGTTAAAAATTAAAATTTACTTCAATTATACGTATAAAAATTATTTAAGAAGTGATAAAATAAAACTAAATATTTTTCATCAACATTCAAATTGGTGAGTTTCGTTTTTGTTTTCATTTTAAGAGCTTACAATTAAGATATGACACCTCGTTATGATATAATTATTATTTGAATTTAACGTGCACGATTTACATAAATTCCTTAATATGTTTAGTCTAGAATACGTTTTCATATTAACACACGGTTTAATAACGATCAACGATTACTTTGTTATCTAAAAAGTAAAATAAAATGTTATTAGAAACTACTTATTACGCAAAGGGTAACACTGAGCACTGTTTCCCGATCTGAGAGAAACTCATTGATCTAAACACGTAATGAGTCTTAAAACATTTCAAAATAGTAGTTACGCATTTTTTTATGTGAGGTATATCCGTGTTTGAGGTGTTAGTTATTTTAATTATTAGGATAATTAATATGGCATCTTTTTATTTTATGTTTTATACAGGAATTTAATTCGATGTGTAAAGAAAAATCATACTGTTTCACTGTAACCAAGACCTATGTAAAAAATCAGAGTATTGTTTCCCCATGTTTATAAAATGCTTATATCAAGGATTTTACTACAATAATTAAAAATAAATATTATCGCCTCTATATCTTTATGTACCAACTAGTTCTACCAGCATGGTTTTATCTCTAATGGTAAAAAGTTACGTAATATATTTAATTCACATGACGAAATTTAAAGTGAAATTTATGGTATTACCGATTTTTCTTTAGTTATGAGTAGGTTTAAGTAAAGTAAGTATAGCAGGAAAACATACTGGTAATTATTTTTGTCAGCCTAATATACTATTATGCACATAAATTGTACTATGTATTACGTGATGTAACAAAACTTATATTAAATCCTGACCAGAGAAAATACATCTATGATTGAAAAAATCGGTTCAGTGGTTCTCGAATTTATAAGCACATTTACGGACATTTATTCAGATACTTAAACAATGAAATAAGACATATTATAGCTACTACAAACAATAAAGTAGGTACCTAGAATACTAAATGATCTCTCTATCTTTAGAGACAATTAATTTCATGAAGTTATTTAGCCTTTATCATAAGTTTTGTTGTTTTTTTTTGTACTATAAAATTAATAGTTAGTCAGTCAAAATACCTGACACAGATACTACTTAACTATTACAAAATTAACTATTATTGCATATTTACCATAACTGTTTATCCCTATACTGAAAAAAATGTGATGTAAATCGTGTAGAAAATGTTCTTTTGTCCTATAAAAGCTGGTAATTGTATATGTAATATGTAGGGACTGGTCACGTTTCCTCTAGAAACGCCAAACGTTTCGCATCAGTCAGTGCTCCGAACAGGGGTCCATCTGTTTGTTACCCCTGACAGTCTCATTATTTGACCATCATTTTGCATTCTGGACGTAAGTTTTCTACTGAACAGTGTAGTTTTCTTAAGATTTTCTTAACCATTTCTGGATTTTAATAACAACATTTACAATCATGAATGCCCGTGTATTTATTATTATATCCTTTAATAAAGTATTAATGGTTAAAAACACTTAAAATAACCATTTATCTTATAAATTTACAATTTATACGTCAGAAATATACGCTATTTTGTATGATGCCCGTTTGGGTTGCTTTATTAAATGTTTTCTACATTAATTTACATAATTAGCCTTTTATTTTGTTTTTACTCTTTTATTAAATAATCACCTAATACTGAGTGAAATATTTAAAGTAATTCTTTCATATTTTATAAGTTCAATTCGAAATTTATAACGTTACACTGACTCTTTCCTCTTAAAAATAATAAAATTATATAACAAAGGATAATACAATGTGCAGTTATTTGCAAAAAAATTTTTTTTTCGTATTTGACTTGAAAGTTTTATTTTTGTACTAATTTTTGTTTCTTTCTTTCGCAGAATGGTCTTTCTTTTTTTGTATGAATTAATGTAATTTTTACCAATTTTTGAGACTCAACCGGGTTACTTATAATAAATAGTAGACGTACGTAATTCTAAATGTACCCATAGTACGAATTCTATGTGATGTTTCAGAGTTAGTTTGGTTAGAAGATTTTGAATTAAATGAATGAGGAATGAAACCATTTTAAATGTAAATAAGGTCTCATAACAAAGATTTGTGAAATGCTTTTAAAATGTTCAGTTAGCTTAATATTATAAATTAAAAAATATAAATACTATTTTTAATGATATTAAAGATTATATTTATCTAGATAGATTTTTTTAATGTTATACCTTTATTGCATATGTGCACAATTAGCAACCATTTCTGTAAGTGAATATGTGAGGTGGATGAAAGTCTGGATGTTAGGACAGCATTTTCTCTCTTTTGCTGTGTATATGAGAACATCACTGTAAGCAAACAAAGACTCTGTGATCCCGCTAATCCATAAATTTAATATTACATCTATGCGCCATTCTAAATCGGTCTGTTTGTAAGTTTTTACTTCAATTAAGGGATATACTGAGCACGGACAATTTACAGCACCAGTCTGCTTATTTTTCTATATCTTACCACCTGTCCGTAGTAAATAATCTGTAGTGAATGGAGCGGAAAAGATATTTGCATACCGTACACCACCGCGCTTCTCAACACGGAAACAGTTGCGTGCCAAAAAAACATTGTACATGTGAACTGTATTTGATTTCAACGGATGCATGAGCACCCTTGCTCACTTATATTTCCCACGGTTGCCTTCGTTACTCTGAGACAATTTATTAACGAAGTTTCATATTTGTATAGTTTTAATTAAAGCAAAGATTGGACGATTGTGTGATGACAATTTGGACTATCGTTTTATAACAAAACTGGTATGAAAATATTATATCAAATTATATTTAGGTGTTCAATTAAAATTTTTGTATAGTGAATATTGGCAAACATTGGTAGACATACAAAAGCATAAAACACAATTTAAGTAGTTCGTTGTCTGACTGTTTTAAGAATTTTATTAAATATATATTTTTGACATCATATTAAGTCCCTTCTTCAGTTAATATGCATTAAAAGGGTTTATAATTTAGTCTAAATTTAAAATTTAAAAATTTAATTTTTTTTGCCTAAAAATCAATTTCAAAAATAAATTTTACATAGTCAAATTAATGTACAATAAACTAATATTTAAAATTTACAAGTGTTAAAATTGTAGACATGTGCAAAATACAAAAATTGGAAGTTAGAAAATGCATTTGATTTTGTTGAAGCGAACAATGGACAACACTATAAGCTTGTGTAATGAATTAATAAAACCCTCTCTTCGATAAGCTCTGCCATACGAGACTGGCTCTCCCTCATGTGTTCCGTATTTCTCACTCCAACTTCGGTCCTCAGGTGTTGCGACAACTCGTCTAATTTGTCTTGTCAGATCAACCAAC
Source organism: Saturnia japonica (assembly GCA_033032175.1). Taxonomy (NCBI): domain Eukaryota; kingdom Metazoa; phylum Arthropoda; class Insecta; order Lepidoptera; family Saturniidae; genus Saturnia; species Saturnia japonica. The sequence goes on from CM065317.1 coordinate 7,402,412, forward strand.
CACCCCAGCGGATCATGTTCAAACCTATAATACCTACCAGGCAGTGACAAACCTGCTAACTTGGTAAACAAAACCCGGTTATGTATTAAAGTCTTTAGTTTGATACCATGTATGATACTAATGAGTATGTTAATAAATTAAACTGAAGACTGACATAAAATAGAATATTTTAGAATATAGTTTGTGGGATTCTACGGATTGTAATTAAATTTAGTATAGATGATAATTATATCGAAGAATAGGATGTGGCATAGTTTTATTAGCGCTATAAAAATTGAGTATTTCATAGTATTTCTTAATTAGTAAGCTTCTACCAATAACGTACCTACTGCAACGCGCTGGAGATCGTACCCATAGACTATACTGTGACATAGAATGTGTGTTTAAATTTACTTGGTCACTAGGAATCATTAGAATATTAGATGATCGAATGACGATGAAATTTGTGTCACCAACGGTCGCCGTTGTTTGTAGACTGTACCGTGCTTACCATCAGGTGCTGTGCAATAATTTTGCCGACCTAGAACCTATGAAAGAGTTTAAATACGACATATTTTTTAAGTTTATTTTCCTATTGCACTACTGACAATAATAATTGTTTCCACATTACCGCTGGGTAGCTGGAAGAAAATGCTTTATAGCTTTAAGCTCGCCAGTTTATAAACTAAAAGTGCAATAAAGTAAGTATACATTCAATTCAATAAAATACAAAACATAAATTATTGAATATAAATTTCAAGAGATATTGAAAATATATTCAGCACAGTAAGAGTATTACGTTACACTAAAATATTGGAAAAAAAATTCAAGATCTGCTCGAACATGATATTGTCACTCTAAAAACGGTCTTATTAACAACCTGCGTTCTTTATTCCATATATTACTTAAGAGGCAAATATTTTTCTACTAATTTATTATTATAAATTAGATTAAAAAATATATTTTGAATAGGTAATGTAAATTAAAATAGGTGATACAGTACGCAGAAATCAATTTACGAAATTGTTTCAAGAAAAAATTCTGCTTCTTCATTGGTTAGAAAATCACTGAAAACATACAGTGTATGTCGTACATCGTTATAAGATGATTCAACATTATTTATCGTATCATTCCGAGCGTCACACATCAACGGTGTTTGATAAACAGTTGTGACAAAGACAATTTTTCAATCAAACAGAATTGAACCAATACATCCACTTGGATTATTATCTAAATTGGGGTAACAATTTTGACCTTGCATTCATATTTGGCACATTATTGGTTCCAGTAGTTAATGGTTTAGCATTTGTCTACGTCGTTAGATATGTCTAGCTCAAATGTGTGGAATAATTAGTTATCCCATTTGTATTTCCGAACACGATCGTGTAGGAGGCGCTACAGTCGCGCTCTGTCGTTACTGCACAGAAACGTAATACGACTTCACATCATGCTATCATTATCCTTATTCGTTGGTTGAGTTGTAGGTAGAAAAATGAGTTTTATACGGCCCAAATTCATCGCTGTAAAAGTAACAACAAATATACCTAAGCATTCTGGATCCTTTCTTGAAAGATATGAGGTTGTAACTTCCAGAGTTATCAAACAGAACCATTTAACACCACATAATCTGTTCCTTTCAGTTGTTCATACTGGAGCTCATGCTACAATAATTATTCACATAATATCACTGACTCGTAGCGGAGCTGAGGTAAAACTTTTTAAAGTTCGTTGTGAGTAAGCTTTTCGCACCATGGAGTACTGTTACAAATTACAATTTACAAAAACCGTTTTAGTTTCTGGAACAATATTTTTTTTTATTTATTTATTGTAGATGTAATATAGCTAACTGGCGTAAGTAATTCTGAAAATAGAATATTATAACGAGATATTTTGTGTTTTCAGCATTTTTATAACGTTAATGCGAACTCAATTTTCAAATATCATAATAATATTATTATCGATCGAATGCTTTATGGGGAGTTAGAATCCGAACTGAATTCAGCTGACTGAATCATTCGTATTAGTTCAGAATATAATGTTGCTTATAAACAAAGTTAAGTTTATTTACGAGAAAACTTTCAGAATATAATATTAATTAATTTAGAAATTAACAACAGAAAACCAACATTAAAATTTTGAAAGTATATACGATCTACTTTTAAAAGCAATAAACTGGGAACCGACTTTTTCCCGATTGGAATTCACAAATTAAAATAGAGGGGAGTTTCTCCATTGCGATTAACTTTATTAGAATTCATTCGGAAGGATGGCCGGGGACTGCTAATGAATGTTTTATCCTTTTCCGATCGAAAGAACTGAATACACGAAAGAAGTGAACAATTTATGTGGGAGTAATCCGTGGGAAAATCACTAAGCCTCTTCTTTGACAGGTAAGTGGATGTTAAGACGCGACGAATCATTGACGATTAGAATAGATACTGGGCATTAAGAGTACTTACAAATGATGTTATTGTATTTATTATGTAGCTAAATGAGACATCATTCAATGTTATATAGTACTAGCTCTGGCCGCGGCTGCGCTCTCGTGGACTACAGAATGCTGTCGATTGGCCTTATCGGGTTATCGCGAATCGTGCTACTCCCGCTCTCTGTAAAAATGCTTATTCTGGACGATCCTTAAAAGATGGGCATATACTTTCACTGACTTTTTTGTTGGTCTTTTTAATATCCACCGTGATTTAGTATATTAATTTGAAAATCTCCTACGGTTCACTCAGCGTAAGCCATTTAAGCGTCCCAAATTTACCAAGCCCAATTTTTTTTCTAAAATATAAATAGCCTAGTTACTCTTTATAATACCAGTGAAAGTTTCTTCAAAATCGGTCTAACCATTTCGGAGATTACTCGGAACAAACCAATAGACAGACAAACATTTTAAAATTTTGTTTTTTGTTATCGGTATTGTATATACTTACATAACATCACGCCTGTATTCCCCGAAGGGTTATGCAGAGCTGCACTAATGTACATCCACAGTTCGCCGAGTATGTGTTTAGGTCCCATGTTTAGCCAAACTCCGAGCTGGTACTGAGAGTTTCATAGAAAACCGCAATAACAATTTGTTCGACTTGGAAATCGAACTCAGGCCCTCGAGCATAGCAGTCACATGCATTAAGTAAAAAGCTGTTATTTTGACAAAACAAACAGACTGTACAAATGTATTAACTGTATAGATTTTTATTTTTGTATCATCGACCTAAGCTGTTTATTTGGACTTTTACACTTTCTCTTACTTCAAGCATTAATGATGACATTGTGCTCGTACTGGCGGATGATCGCAATTTGCGACTATAAAATCTAAATTAAAGTTTTATGAATCGATTCATTTCCTCTCCATTAACTTTTGTGGGAAAATTTACAGTAATATCTTCACATAGCTTTGTTGGAAGGCTAATTAAAACTTACAGTTACTTTTTATGCTTATTATTTCATGACGGAGTATTTAAACATGCCTTATCGGTAATTATTTGCAGTTCTTCAAATGAATGATTAAATATTTTTAATGTATTGTATTTCTAATAATTATCTATTAAATGATAGTCCAGTATTCTTGTTAAGATTGGCTGAAATGTATATAAACTATTGAACTACGCAGTACGGTATAATTACTGTTTTATTTTATAATAGGACTATGACTATACTATGGTAGTAATAAAACTTGGCTAAAAACCTTCCCGTAAGCCGGTCCAATGAGGTATGATTTTAATTCTTTTTGAAGTTTTATTGGGACGGTTAATGTGTTGGATTCATATTGGCATATATATCAATACCATACAAACAGTAATAATATGTGAATCTGTGATATTCTTTTGGTTTGTCGTGTTCCGAAATCAGCCGGTGTATTTGCAGTAATGTAGCGGGGTGGTAGGGATTGCGACCACAATAAACATAGTGATAAAACCCATCTATGATTTTCTTTTGTTTTTTTTTTGTTCGTATTATATAAATATAGCTAAAAAGGCCGCAACGAAGTCTAACAGCGCAACAGTACGCTCCTAACAATAATTAGCTACGCCAACGATAACAGTACCGAGCGGGCTTGCACAACGAGAGCGCAGCGCGGCGCGGTGCGACGCCCGATCAACCCTGGGACTCGGTAGGTACTCGACGATGACGATGCGCCCTACGGTGAGCAGAGAGCTGCAAACCAGTGTGCTCGAGCCGAACTCACTATCTGCGACCAACTCTGTTCACACCCGAACCTACCAGACGTGAAGAGAGCGAAACAGAACGGCACACACGCAGTGAGGTGCCTATACGGAGGCGTGGAACTGGCGTAGCTACGGAGAACTAAGTGGGCTAGGTTGCTGGCGGGTGAAAGATTTCTTGAAGATAATAATAACACGCGAATACCAAAATAAAGTCGCTGTATTCAATTTTCATAAGCAGAATGACCGCTTACAATAATTCATAAAACTATCCAGAGCTTTGGAGTCTTGACACAGAGCTTCTTGTAAGTCTTCAGAGTCTTGAGTTTTCTTTTCTTGAGTAGCGTTTGATACTCTGTGTGCCGGTTGGCCCAAACAGCCCCATATTTATAGGTGTGATGGAGTGCGACGGAATGATGTCGTCTATTCCCCTTTCACTCTTAACATTGCCTTATTCGGTCATTACTTTTTGGCGCGAATATTTCTGCTATTGTTATTACCTTTTCTACGAAGCACTATTGCTATCTTTGTCTATATTACTATTATTCCACGAATACACGTAATTTACTGATTTCTAATTAGATTCTTATTAAAATGTTATAAAACATTAAAAAGACCTACAAAAAAGTGAGTCAGAGTATATTATGTCTATTTTTTAAGGAACATACACAATAAGCATTTTTGTCTTTAAAAAAACTGGAAGCTGGGGTGCAAAATTCGCGCGTGTCTATACACTCTCAATTTTGGTTTTTTACCTTTCTTTACTAAGTTCTAAACGATTATTTACATTTCTTTATAATATAATAATATTACTACTACCAATAAATTTCCTACTTGTAGGCAAAAGTCTCTTTCGAAGGAAAGATTTTTTCCAAAATCTATAACCCCCACAAAACCTCATTAATCTACAACGACACATTATATATAGGTTTTGTAAAATACGACAATTAAAACAGACTAGTAGACATTTAAACACAGAATTTTGTATAAAATCTTGATAATTTAAAATCTATGAAACGTTGTAAATAACTTTATATAAATCCTTATAACTTAATAGTCTCTTAATTTAAACAAATTAATTAATTCACGAACCAAACCTTGTATCAAATTTTAATTTAAAATGATATATTAATGGAAGCGTTCACACGGTGAAAGAAGATGATAATAAACGTAAGAGGATGAGGTATGCAATATATGGGCTGAAAATCTAATCAGCTTTTATGTAAAATCCCAGATTATTCAAAGTAAGCTTAAAATATGAATGTATAAGTTTATTATTTTGTGGTAAAGCTTGTATTTATGTATTAAAATAATGTTTAATTATGAGATACATGAGTGTATGTACATGTAATAAACTAATCTATGCATTGCCATGAAGTGATGATGGCTCAGTTATAGCGTGTTCGAATACATCGTCGATCGATGTGGGTTCGAATCCTGCAATAAGCTTGAGTTTGCGGTGAAAGAAAACATATTGATGAAACTAATAGCGTAGTGCTATCATTAGCAAGATTGTGGTGAAATACCAGAGACCCTTATATAATAATTAAAAAAAAATTAGGGTTAAACTTTTCTATGCAACTAAGGTGGTAAACAAGAATACGTCCCAGCAGGTGGTAAGCGGCTACAGTATCCTATGGACGCTCGTAATTACCACAGGTAATACTTTCGCGATGCGGACTTTTAACCCCCTACTCCCAGGAACTCTTGAGACCCTCCTCACCTCATGAATACTACATAAGGTTTATTTAGCTGTAATCTTTATCTAGGGTGGAGGTATTCCACCAGTTGGAATACCCCAAGTAGAAGAAATAATTCCAAAGTAGAAATCTCCAAAGAAATTTTTCTGCGCCTACCTCTTTTCGATATTTTTATTATAAAATGTATAGTTAGATAGTGACCTTATATTTAAAATATTAAAAGCTACCGAAGTATTATATACCTATTTATACGAGATGTGCTTTTATAAATAAATATATTATTATCTGAATATTAACAGGTAAAGCAGTAATACCATAATAGCTTCAACAAAATGGTTAAAACAAAGTGGTAAAGTTAAAACGATTATATTCTTTATTGCAAATTAAAAAAATACAATAACAGGACTCAATACTAAAAAGCATTCTCTACCCACTGGTGGAAGACTTTCCAGGGGAGCAAGGGAAAGGTATATGCAAGGTGTACATAATATTTAGTAAAAATAGATCCAGCCGATATTCAACTGCTCCAAGTAAAACCTACGTAGCGAATACTTGAAGGAATCCCGAGAGTTAGCTAGTTGGATGTTGATAGGAAGCGAATTGCTCAGTCGTGCTGCTGTTACGGCGAAAGATCGGTCGCGGAAATTAGTGCGATTACTACCAAGTCGTCATACTAATTTCCTATTTCTGATTCTTTAGTTCTCAGTATTGGTATACTCAGAAATAAAATCTTAGTTGTCCTATTGTACATATCAGTGAGATATAGTAATAGTGTTTTTTTTTTTGTAATATTAAGGGGATATTGGAATATTACGTATAGTTAAAACTAGTATAGTATTATCGATGTTAACAAATACTATGTAATACGTTGTGATAGCTCGTTCGGGGTATAAGAGACGAGGCAAGTATCAACTTAATATCTAATTTTAATTCGAAAAAAAAAATGGTCAAACTTTATAAAACTTAAAAAATGCCGAATAATGTTCGATCAATTTCTATTCAGATATAATTACAAACGATAAAATGTGTTTTCGCTCTGCCTGCAGTGAAGGTTTTTAAACAAGAACACGGCTAATTATGGAAATGATATTTCATCATCGTAAAATGTTTGTTGAGGCGTGAAAAGACACGCATGTGTGTAGACTGTCGGCGAAATGTAACTCGAACAAACAAACCGCGCTTTAAATTATTTTACAAAGTGTATATATACACTCTCGTCGAAAGGGATACACCAACAGGGCTCGCTTGTGAAATTTTGATACCTTTATGATTGGGTGCGTACATTGTCTTATACGTAATATAAAATTGTCCCAATATTATTGATAGTTTAGCTAGCATTAACCGTGATATTAAGAGTTTATAATATTTTTTTATATATTTCTATCTATCAATTGTGTTTGACTGGGTCGCGACCACTATGTACATGGTGATAAATTCGACACAGTTTCTCTTTTTTGGTTTGTCGTGTTTCGAGAGCAGCAGTTATATCCAGTTGCCGAGAGGCTTGGATGTCGGTATGACAGCGACTAATAGAGATGAACTCTCAATCTCTCAGTGGTCGCCATTGTTTTGAGATTGCTTATCATCAGGCACTTTGACGTGCTAGGATTAAAAAAATGTTATATTATATTACATTCATAACATTCATATATTTTCCGTTTCTGTTTGTTCTAACGCTCATCACTTGAAAAATTATCAGACAGATATACCTATTACAATTATCAGACAATTTTCATATTAATATAAAACTAAGTCTGGGGAAGAACTTAGGCTATATATAATTACTTTTTTATATAGAAGCTAAGCTAAGTTGTTTTTATTCAAATTTGTTTAAAATACGTAATTAGTAGACATTTTTTAAAATATATTTTTATTAATAGTTATAATTGTAGACTCTGCACAGTTCAGGAAAACTTGGATAAATATAAATTGTTTACCTGAATTGCTATAAAGTGTTAAATAATGTAAATATATTTGGTAAATATAAATAAATATAAATTTAAGTTATTCCTAGATAACACCGTCTTTATCATTTATCCTTGGATGTAAACTAAAGCTGTTAAATAGATTTATAGCGTTTCAATACGTTACATATTATTGATTTAACCCTAAATCAGGCATCTATCTGGCTTTTTCAGTTATAAATAAACCTATCAACGAAGGGATCCGCACCGTTTCTATTATAATCTAGAGCTGCATTTGACGAGTGCCGCGAGCGACACCTCGGAAAATTGGACGGGAAATATAATTGGAAAATTATAAGGGTTCGCCACTTTCTCAAGAATCTACGAGTGGCATGCCCCAAGCAAATTACTTTTCTACGTACTATTCTATGAGGTTAAATTTTGTGACTGACAAAAATGTTATTTTATTTCTGTTGTTCTTTGAATTCGTTTATTTTTGTTGATAATGTCATTATTAAAAGAAACATTTCTTTAAAACTTTTTATTGAGTCATATAGGCATAAGCATATACGTTGAATTATATTACTAAGAATGTAGAGACCTCTGAGTGGGTTTGTCTGAACATGACTTATAGATATTTACGAAATCATGTTACATAAAACATATTACAAATACAATTAAACAGTGCAAATACCACATTAAATACCCTATATTTCTTTTTATAAATCTTCTGTAAAATGTTTCACATTTAACCGCAATTAATAAATACATGAAAATAAAACAAACTAGATAAAGCTAATTCAATCTTGTCTATAGTAAAAAAAACTGAAGCATACATAAACAAAGTTACTATAACAACTATATATAAATTAAATATTTTCCTTTCCTATATACGAAACTTTCATACATTTTATGCTGTACATATATATATATATATATATATTTCAGCGATTTCGTTTTTTAAGAAAATTTCGTGTTAGTTTTACCTCAATGTTGATTTTACAATTTCCGAATTCTTGAAAATGTGTCAGAATTGGAACATTCAACATTTCACTGCATTGTTACGGATCTTTTTGACATGTCACAATTTTCAATTGCTACGAACACGACAGTCGCACTTAAATGAGGTGTTTTCTCATAAGGTTGTACGAAATAAATTGTTGTACGGGTTCAGTGTTGGCTTAAATTAACAGACACTGTTCACTCATTCGCTCATTCATTCAGTAAAACAAAGCTACTCTTGGTAGTACATATTACTTTGTTCATATTTAATAAACCTTCTTTTCGTATTTTAATATGCGTTACTTTCCCTGACTGCTCGTGCTTTATACGGTTTTCATTATAAACATTTCTAAGGCATGTCATGGATATTAACGATGTCGTATTATTTTATTCTTAGATTTATGGTAATATCTAATTTTTATTATATTAGGAGAGGTAGGGAGAGGTATCACTCTACACACACAGCTCTCTACTCACAGCTTTACTCTACAGACCATCGTAACCAAATAATCTTGTTTTAGTTAAATTTAGTGTTCCTGCGCTGAGTAGGTATTCCAGATCTCCTTGGGGAAAGTTAAAGTCGGCAACGCGCTGATCATACCTTTGGTGGTACATGCGTACGTAGGCTACGTTAACCACTTACTATCAAGTGGAATTTAAGCTTACTTGTATAAAAATCTTGAAATGAGAATTATACAATGTAATATATTTCTCCCGTCTTCATTATTAATGTTTTGCGGAAAGCTGTGTGAAAATGTATATGTAAATTTACCTAAAAGGGTAGCGATATTATAAATAATCCCTTTAATGTTTCAACGTCATAAGATATTACAATTGTACGCAAAGATGTTAGGAGTAGGTTATATTAAGAAATTAAAAATATATTTTCATTATTTTTTCTTTTTGTAACAAATCCTTCTTTACGGTTCGCTGAGGATTCCTTTTTTTTTTATTTAGAGCATATGAATATTCTTCGACAAAAGTTCAATCCTATCTATCGTGTGCTGTACGATATTTTTAATGACTAAAACAATATATTGTCATTTAACAGTAGCAGTGTTTAATCTATTTTCAGTACTAAAAATACTACATAAATACAAAAGGAATTTCAATAATTATTTTCAAGCTCTTTTACAAATAACAGAAAACTAGTTTTTTTTATCGTATAAATTTGAAGAAGGCAGTGCCAAGATTTGTTCATATAAACTGTAAAGGCGCCCATAAATAAATACGAAGGAGACTGGTAAAATAGCATATGTATTATAACAAAGGCACGCACGTTGTCGACGGATTTCGTTGATTGTAAACGAAACGAAGTGCAAACAGCGCGTGTTCGAAGACAACGTTGCCGGCTTTACGTGCAACTTTAACTTGCCTTGCTATCAGTGTATGTTTGTTTTAGATCACCAAAAATTCGAAAGCGTTAGTTTAAATAAACAAAATAGATAAATAATAGACTATGTATATTTCACCATATAGTTGTGTGTAATTTACATTTTTATTCTGGAAACTTTACAGGTGCTTGTTTAAAAGTGCTAATTCGTATCAATAATATTTCCAGTCGATATTCTTTTACTGACAAACTTCGCAAAAGGTATGCCTTAAAATATATTTAATGTCTAAATTATATTTATTACTTATATTATTGTATATATTTGCTTAATTATAAAACTATTCGACTTAAACACAGTATAAATAATATACTCTTTCTGTTAAATATGATAGTTAATAATATACACGTCGAACACATTTAGTTCAAGCAAACTCTTGTCAATTTTACGCACAGAAGTGAAAGTTCACTGTATAACATTAAAACGAAGTATATTTATAATAATATTTCTTAAGTTACTAAAATAGGTACATTTGCAAGCTTATAAATTTACGCAACACATGAACCTAATAGCGATCGTCGACAACTGTTGGATAGGGTGTTTCTGTTTAAGTGGTGAATGGTATCTTGGATGTGCCTTTCCTTCGTTCGGAAGTAAATATAACATTACCTTCAAGAATACCACGAACAGAAAACCTATAAACTATTTTGTGAAAAACGATCTCGTACAAGTCTGGGTAACTTCTCACCATTAAGTCATGAGACGTTATAACGTTGCTTCCAAGAGTATACAAATTAAGTGGATATCTACTTCGATACTGTTATTTATGTTAAGAAATCATATTCTTGTTCGTGAGACGTAAATTTTTTTTTGTCTACTTTCGATGTAGGTACATTGTTTTTCTTTTAGCCAATAATTTTCTTAAATGTTTTTTAAATTTATTTATAATTATTTTTGTATTATATATATATAATTATTTGAATAAATAAATTAATAAAAATATACAATACAATAAACAATAGTATTTAATGTGCATGCCGTCGTTGTCTGTAATTAGGGTTATATTTAACAAAAATAATATTGTATTGTAAAGAATAGTTTTTATGATAATGTGTGGTGATAACCTATATAAATAAATAAAATATGTTCACCATTTATAAGAAGATTTGCAGTTTGTTTTTAAATAATAGCACGACCAAGTTACGTAAGTGTACCCGACGGTAAGCACAGTAATAGATATGGGTAACACTGAGATTATTATAACGCACCTCAGCGCAGCTATTCAAAATATGATTATGAGAAAATTCTTAGTGGCGTGGCAATTGTACGAATCTTTAACTATAATTTATTTTTCTACATATTCCTTTACATTACATGGTCTATTATGTAAATATAAGTAATAAGTAATCGTAATCCTTTATAAAATTTACTGGCAATTTCGTTTCGTGTAAAGTAGCTCAGCTTACTGTACTGATTCAAGAACTCCAAGATTACTTAGATAATGCAAATATGCCGTGCCGCCGCGTTGATCACACGAGTCATTCATTTCTATCACTCGCTGAACCAGCAGAGCTAACGCCAAGTCAAAGTGTAGTTACTGCCTGAATTAAAAGACAGCATGCGTAGGGTGCGGGTGGCGTAAGTTTAGCTACTTAGTTGACGCGTACGACTGCGCCGCGCTACTGCTCTTATTTGAGTTAGCTAAATGTGCCTGTGCAGTAAGCTGCGTCTGAGTTATTGAGTTGAAGTAAGGAATTTTACTAAGTTTCCCATATCTATATAGTACAATCTAAAAACAATAGTAAACATCAAGATTTGAACAATCTATCGCCAGATACCGCTGTCATGCCAGCCTTCATAAATAAAAACTGGTCATGCACCGGTTGAACCCGAAACACGACGCGTATAAGAAAATCATTATGACAGGCTTTTCACCATATGAATGTTGGTCGCGACCTAGTCGGGTGTACAATACGCTAGTCCCATTTCTTCGTTCGTTACTCAGCGTTTGTTTCGTACGTCAAAATTTCCAGAACAAAAACGTTGGAACCAATAACGTACCGTGCTTTCTTTTACAGTAGCTTCCCCATACACATAATTAATTTTGTCAGCTGTTTCTGCAGCGCTGATGCCACAGTGGAACTCATATTCGTAAATAACGCGATATTTTAAGTTTTCTATTTTGTGACAAAAAAAACGATGTCAAAAAAAAATCACATGGTGCGAAAACAAATGAATCGGTAAATTCGAAACACAAATGGCTTGTGTATTTGAAATAATTTTGAATTTGGAATTCCTCACCAAACCACATGCAGATTGGCTTAAATGACTCAATTTTTAAATGTTATTACTTACTTGACCTACATATAGAGTTTTTGACGGAATCCTGAAGTGACATGTTGTGGTTTTTATTTTTAATTCATTTACTTAGGTTTTTGACCCTATATTATGTAATATTGGTGGCGTTTTGCGTGATATAGTTTGGTTTTTATGCATAAGTGAAGTGGATTATAGATATGAACCAAGAGCATGCATTCTGGAGTCCCACAAAAATTCCCTAGATCGTTTCTAACAAGGCGGCCGCCATCTTGTTGGACGCCACTTTGTATATAATGTATATTACTACGAAAGCTTGAAACATTGAAGCAGGCAAGTGATTTTGCGGCGCCAAAACAAGAAGAAGAAGAAGGCCTCCATATATATTTTGTACATCAATTCAAAATATATTTATTGAATTCAAGTTATGTACATACACTTTTATTTTCATCTGCTGTGTTGCATGTTTAGTCAATTTGCTGATGGGAATTACATTGAGTCTTGATTGTTCATGATTAAACCTCGTGTGATTCTGTCCACTTGTGTTCTAATTATTGTGGGAAGACCAGTAAGTTTTTTGTTTTTGCTGACTCCAATTAGTATTTAATAACCATACGTTCATTTCAAAGAAAGTCTTGTTTGTATATATGATCTCCGAAGCTTTAATTGTAACAATATTCCTTTAAAGTTGAATCATATTTGAAAATTACACATGACATGTCTAGAAAAGTGAAAAGTACAAAGTGTTCGTTCGGTTCAATATTAAGACGACATTTTAAACATTAAATTCATTGGTAATCAGCATTTAGTTTAAACAAGTTTTCCAACTCGCTGAACTTAACGATCATATTAATTTTCGTTTGCTAACTTTAATAACCAAAGTTCAAATTTACAAACCGAATTAATATTCCTCGCTGGATACGGTTACAATAAAAAATATTATTTTGAGCCACTATACTATATACATTTTAACAAAATAAATTAGTGTTAATGTTGCTAATAGATATACATTAGTATTTTATCTATATTGTAGGATGGTAGAGTATCTGTACCCGATTGGGTCGCGACCATCATATACATGGTAGTATAATCGTCACAGCGACTTTTTTTTGGTTTGTCGCGTTTTGGATCTCTCGGTGATCGTCGTTGTCTGTGGGTTGTACTGTGTTTACTATCAGGTACTAGTGTTACCTATTATATACAGATTTATGATACAAAATAAAGTTAGCAACGTTAACTGACGATTCTTATTGATATTTCTGCTGAATTCTAATTACTATGAGATACGTGAATTATGGAATAACTATTCGGAACTATGCTTTCCAGTTGTTATGAATGCGCTAATTTAGTAATAATGTCGAGTTGGATCATAATCGGTGACGCTTTATGGCGAGAGTAGTTTTACGGATACCGTCACTATGTCGTGAAAAAACCCTTTACGTATCGAACATGCTATTCTCATGTTAATAGCACTGACACTAACATTTATTATTTTCTACCTATTGATAAGTTTTCAGTGATTTATCAAATGTTAGTGGACATATTTAAATGAAAAACATTCGTGGTATTCGAAAAACTATTAAACAACAATTTGGCTTACGATGAGTTTTCAATAATTGCAATGTTTTAACTTTTGTTAAAAATTTATTAAACAAGTTTTAAGAATTTTAAACTTCATTATAAAATTAAAAATGTATAATTATATTCTGGCCTGAAAGAACTCCTTAATTTGTTATGCGGAGACAAATCGGTGCTGTCCAAAAATGTATGCTGAAAAGTCACGACGGCAGGCTTATTGACAAACATAGAGGGTGGCGAATGATAATTAATCTGGCTAGACGATGGATGGTCGTTTGATTTGTGTGGAATACAAATCGTGGCAACGCGACGGGCATTTCGTATTTATAATATCGACAGATTTCGTTTGAAATTTTATTATTTTTCGCAAGGTTTAATTAATTTTGACTATCACTATATGGTTACAATAAATGTATGAAATCATTTAGCATGGGTTAGAAAAATATTCTGCATTTCAAAAGTATTGAAATTCGGTGATTTAGATTTAGAGAAAGTGTTAAAGTTACAGTCATCATCTGCGATTGAAAGTTGCTCCATATGAAAGTAATTTCCAAAGCCGGTTCAAATTCCCAGTAACCCTGTTAAGATAATGATGAAATCATTATTAGGACCTAAATGAACAGTTACCCATGAAAACTTCTACTAACTAGAATTATTTCCTGGTACTTTAATAATTATTTTTAATACAACATAATAAATACTTTATAATTTAAATAAATGTATAAGTATTAAAGTTCAACAATATTCATTTTAGAAATATCAAATATAGAATTTCCAAGAAAATTCTCGTTGTCTGGAGACGGGTGCAAACTTTCTCCTTACATAATTATTGATATTGCATAAAGCATGGTAGTTTTAATTTTCTTCAAATTTCTAAACTACACATGCAATTTGACATGCATAAACCTCTTGGTTCTGATTTTGAGTCAAATTATATACATTCACAGACAAGTTGTGTGCGCGTAATTATGTAGGCAGAACTGCACTTCAAAATATTATAATCATGTTAAGCATACCACCAGAAAAATCTACAATTTGTCTAATATTATATATACGAATATTAAGACTACGTTTTTGTGATTAGCTTAGCTTCGTTGCACTTCGTTGCCAGCTAGTATCTATGAGATTTTTATAATGCGGCATGAAAATTCAATTATCGGTGGATCCTTAAAATACGATAATCAAGGTATTCCGAAGCTTACTGTTTACCACCAGGTTGATTTTAATCTATTTAGATAGCCAGTAAAAATATATTTCATCACCACTGCTTAAGGATAACCCATCCAACCATGAATAACAAGTTGTAATCACAAGTCAAACTTCACGCTAAGTAAAACTGTGATAACACCAGCAACAACGAGGCAAAACAGTTTCTCAGTTGAGCGATTGTAAATTGAGTGTAAATGTTGCGTAGGTGACGAGAACTTGATCACAGTAATCTTATGACGCAATCTTAGGATGAGGGAATTGATCGACATCCGACAATCTACTCGCTAGTGAATATTGAAGTAGACTAAATTCACATTAATTTAAATTCACATTCATATTTTAAACGTGAACGTAAATAAGTTATGATATTTTAATAAAAGATTAGCGATAAAATACAATTTATTTTCTCTATTTCTTTATCGTTTTTAATTCTCAGGTGATATGAATGGTACCACTGTTATTTAGAATTCTACAAATAAATACTAAGTCAGTTTCTTATTAATCTTTATACATAAATCTGCCACATGCGTACAAAATTCAGATGTTACAGATAAGTTCTAGATATAATAAGTACTAAGAAAAATAAAGCAAACTAATAGAAGAAACAAAACAAGAACCTTGTACGGTGACATCGAATATCGTAAAATGAAAAGTAGCCTAAACTTCCTAAGTTAATTAAAAGGATATGAATGAAAAGTTTACAAGCTAAAGTAATAAATAAACTCCGGATGAAATGACGGTTTGTTTGCGGACTATAAAGTAAGGAGCAGGCTTAGAGAGGGCTAGCACAGTAGGTATCTACCAATAATTAATGGTCTGATACAGAAGACAGGGGTGAAATTGGATCAATTTGCTGTCTATTCATACTATTACAGGGTGACTTTGAAAACAAACGTTGATTAGACAAAATCTACGGCCGCAGTAATTTCTGTTTTGTATAAATACGATTTACTATTAATTATCTCAATACCAACTCTGTGGTTGGTAATTCCAAATTTCAACCTCAATTTATTGCACCCATGGGACATCGTAAATATCCGGGAGCAATAAAGGAGTCCAAAATGTTTCCCATAAAAATTCTACGAATTCAGCACATATCGAGTGTTCTCGAACATTTTTAAGTATGGGAAGCGGGTGGAGGTGGCTGTATCCCGACCCTTGTATTTAGCTATTGTTTTAAGTGGGCCACACTTCGTGACACCCCTACATTTAGCTGAATTTTTGAGATCGGACTTTTTGTTTTTTGTTCGTAAAAGTACCCTCACGTTAAACTGATAATGACGGTGGCTTCTGGGGTGAATGCGAATGTTCTGTGGAGTTTAGCAAGGCCTTAACTATGAAAATTTATTGTAATGACTGCAACGCTGCGCCTTTGCTATTAATCAAATATTTAATGATAAATGGAAGAAATTGCACCTGATTCGACTGTGGACTCGTGGAAAATAACAATGCTTTTGATATTCTATCATAATTTGGAGTTCTTTACTATATTGGCGTCTTTTACTGCAGGCTTGTCTTGCTGCACACATCGTCCCTTCCTCATTTCAAACAATCCGTAAGATTAATATATCTCATTTCCTTCAATTATGGCCTTTTCAGTGAAGTCAATGTCTGTCACGTATCAAATGGGGTGAACTCGATTGCGGGATTGTGTGTTCATATTTTATACGAATAACCTTTTTGCCAAAAGGTGATGAGTAATCAAGTTAAAGACGCATATTTGAATTATTATATTATAATATAATAGGTTAATTTATAACGTTCTCTATGTTATTTTAAAATTTGTTAGGTAGTATTTATGTAATATTATAAATTCGAAATACTTAATAATTTTATTATTCTCCAAATATAAATTAGCAAAATACTTAGTGTCTTTGAAATTATTTTATTTTATGAAAATAATATCTTAAGCATAAAATGTATAATAAATAATATATAGGTAATATAAATAATTCCAAATGACATTGTGTTCCGATATATTGGAATATAGGTACATATATAAATGAAATTAGTTTTGATTCCAGTAAGCATACTAATAAGTTTTAATTTGTTTTCGGCATTAATTTGACAGATTTAGCGATTCTCTTCTCTGTTTCGTGTCAGCCCATTTGTATTTGTTTCAAGTTCACAGAGTTTCCCCGGGGCAACGCATACCGGCAAGGGTAAGGGGCTTAATTAGGAAATAATGCTTAACCGATTAATCACAATATCCTCCTGTACCTACATATATTTATACACATAATTCTCTGTTCCAAATCGTATTCGTAGTTTAACCTCAGCTGATTTCCAATGGGACGTGAGCAAGGGACGTCTCCGGTAGACCTGAAACTGTTACGGTTCGTTTCACTCGTATTGCTATTTGCCTATTGTAAAAATCAAAGGTTAGGTTAATTTAGGGTTAAGATGTAATCGTTGTATTTGGAACAGGGATAATATGTTTTGCGGATGGATGTAGCCTATTGAAGAAAAACTCGTAAATATTTTTTATAAAATGTGTTTACATCTAATATTAACTTTTCAAAAATACACTAATTACCACGTTAAAGCTAAGCTTTGTTTTTAAATTCACATATTTTATTAATATTACAGTCTGAGTATTTTTGTACAGAGTTTATTAAAATCATTAGAATCCTAATTATGATTATTATCCCTCTTCTCAACGTTCAAAGTATAAATGATACTTTAGAAATGTTTGATATATAGATATTTTCATGAAATGCTTTTGTTATTTCGATGATAGAACCATCGAAACGGCTTGTTATTTATTAAATGAGCATAATTGGTAATACAAAACCACGCGGGGACGTGGAGTCGTTATGAAGCATACAAATTTTCCACAAACCCTTTAATCCTCCGGCCGCTTATTTCACTTGTCCCCTCGTTGGCGCATTTGCCCTCTCTCCCTTGCAGTTGATGAAATTTTGGCAATGCCTCCAAGGTAGAGACTGTTTGTAAAATTCATGCTAAGCTTTTGATACGGTGCGTACTACATAATGGCATACACTTGGCAGGTGTACTGCTCTTTTATGATATGGGCCCCAGGGGAATAAGAGGGTGATACCTCTATTTTAATTTTCAATACCCTTGAATGTTACATTTACTATTGTGGGTAGTATTTTACATGTATTACCACCCATGTCCAATATATAAAAATAACATGGTTGATGCATAAAAAAGAGTCGAAGAGCCTAGAGTAAAATAATCTAAATCGCACATTTTTTAGTAGGTATGTCATTGTACAGCTAGGCAATTCGTTTGATAAATTCAGATACAGAGTTTTAAATAAATACAGAGTTTTAAATAGCGCATAAAATGTTGGTATTAAATATATATTACATTAAACATACATTAAAAAACGAAAATCGTGAAAGCGTAAATCATTGCTGTTCAATTTTTATATCTGTGTGAGTAAAAACTAGCAGATAAGCTGGTTTTAATCTGCTTTAGATAAATCGAAAACTCTACGGTAGATCTGTGTAGAGTAAGATGAGTACTGTACGCTACGGTTTCACCCGTGTTACATTTTTAATCGAGCAACTCCTACTACGTCACAGCACCGCGCCGCGCTTAGAATCATAGCGTGAAGTTATGTAGCGTTTAACCTTCTTCAATAATATATGTATAGACTATAAAATGCAAAAACAATTTTACAAATCTGACTGGTAGTTCTAGAGATTAACGTGTTTAAAGAAACAGACACTTGAGCTTTATAATATTAGTGTAAAAGTAGTATAGATAAGATATAAAATTACCGAAATCTCTGGTGAGATTTCACAGAGAAAACTTGATGTTTTTAAAAAATAATCAATTTATTTTATAAAATATGAATGTACTTATCGCGGACGAACTAAAGTATTTTCATTTGGATAAAGTCTCGGGCCCCAGCTATATCCTAGTACTCAACATAATCATTTGAGGTTTATAATTATATGACCTTTAACGTAAGTACTTATATCCAACATGTATTTCAAAAGACATTTTCGTAACATTCTACCGTTTTATTCACGTGGGGATTACATAGAAATTCCCTCAACCAATTTACATGTGAAGAAAAGGTCACGAATTTCTTTTTAAATAAAAATTCATGTGTTAACATTTATCGGAAAAATACGTTGTGGCTATTCTGTTATTTTTATTAGGCAATCCAACATATAACTTATCATAGAACCATGAAATTTGATAAGTAACACAAGTAAAGGAAAAAATCCGAAAACCGTAAATTTGTTGTTATTATATATAAAATGTACTGTAAACTTATTTTCAGTAGGTAAACTGACAGTGACCTCTATCGATGTATGTGGACAACAGTTTTCTAATGGTAAAGTTAAGTTTATCTCTCAATCCAGTTTATCTTTACGTTAGAATCACAGATCAGAATTGTTCGATGCTTGCTTCAGTAATGTTACCTATTTATTTTGGTGAATTTAGCTGTAAAATCGAGTCCGACTCGCACTTCGCCGGTTTTTTTAGGTTAATATTAAAGTACAATATGGAATGGGCTGTTAAAGAAAACATAATTGCAGTGCCTTGCACGAAGAGGTATGGATTCGTCGCTCTTTTTTCAAGACACTTCAAAAGCTTGGCTCTTATTAGCCGTATACTCGTATATTGTGCTATCGACAGATTATCGACATTCCCTCTATCGAAAATCATATAAATTAGCCGATATTTGTAAATTTAAAAAAGTTTTGCAATAATATCAAAACATAAATAATAAATCTAGCGCGGTTAATTCCAATATAATATTGTTATTTACTTTTCTAACATATTAAAATAATAATGCGAGTTCATGAAGAGGCTTCGGGATAATTATCTTTTTTATTTAAAATAATTACATCGATAAAGAATTAACAGAAGCGCTTTAAAAATCGATATTTTGTTATGTTAGAAGACACCTAATTATAATATAAATGTATTATTCAATTAAATTACTTTTAAAATTTTCAACATACCTAATCAATAATAACAATAAATTTGCGAACAAAGTAAATTTTAGTACAAAGAAAGAACCCACTTGTGACGTCGCATAGTGGTCACTGTCCGCGTCCTATTAAATTAAGATTGCAAGCACGTCACCAATTTAAATCAGAATTACAGTCTCATGTTCACGATAAAACGTGTCTCAGCTATAAATATGTAATGAAGGCTGGCGGCAAACTTCGATAATGGTGAATATTGCGGAGTATTAAAACTAAAGTTAACGTATATTAACTAATAATTTTATCATTTTCAAGCAACGGATGGTATCCGTACACTCTAATATCGCTTATATTAAATCTCTAGCTTCTACAAATTTTAGCATTCATTTTCATGGATTAATCTAACTTGAAATATGTTTTAAATATTCAAGTTACTATAGAAAACAATGATGGTGAGTAAATTTTATAGAATACTGTGTAATAAATAATTTTAAATAATTAATTTTAGTGAAATAATGTCGTTAGATGTAAGAAGGAAAGAAGAAGATAAGGGCATCCTGTTTATAAATGATAAAATAAACAAAACAGATCTATCATTTATTTTCTGCTAACTTTAATTTCCCTGCGTTTCTAGAAGATTTCATGAAAAAAAAACGATCTTATTTTTTACAGTAATTTATTAAAAAATAAATTCACCATTATCAGTAATTTCCATTACAGGAATTGAAATTTCTAAATTGATAAACTACATGTAGGTCTGTACGTAACCAATGAGCAAGGTGTTCAAAAGTGAACATGATGTATATAAAAATGTTTCCCATTACAATTCTAAAAGACTTTCTTAAATAAATAGTTTTCCTTGAAACACACACTGCACTAATACAGGTGTATATATGTATATAGTTTAGGTTCAGTTTAGCTTTTTATTTTCCTTTCCTCGACGTAGAGATGCGTCGTCTCGTACAAAATGTAGGGAGCGCAGTTTGTTGAGAAAAACTTGAGGATAAGCGGAGGGGTTCCGTGACGTGAGTTGCATAACTAAAACTTTGTATAAAATCCTATGCTCCTGCAATAACAATATAGAAACATATCCGTATATTTTTTAAGAGTTATAATTTTGCAATATTGTTGTGTTGATCATATAAAAATGTGTCGTACTAATTCGTCGTAAAAATTAATTCAACATTTACGTTATCTGGAAAAAGCGTTTATATTTGGCTTAAATTTAAAACAGTTCAAACGAGGTTTGGTTATTTTATAAAGATTAAACTCTCTATTATGTAAATCTGTATATTTATAAGGTTAAGCCTCCTAAGTTATACATTATGTTAAAGTTAACAACGTCTTTATATCGACTGTGAAGAGGCTATTTAACTACACGAATAGTTTGTCAAAATGCACGTCTATTGTCATTTCCACCATCAATATTATATCTTTAGATAATAACATATTAGACTTCGAATTTTTGGTTGATGCCATACATACTTCTTCCGTCTAGATTCAGTCAGTGTCACTATAAATAATAGATCCCAAACTTAATCTAATTTAGATACTACCAATTTGCTCATTGTGATATTTAGTTTCCGTTGTATGAAATTTTTCGATATCTTATATATTAATTACACTGATTAATCACCTTCATACATTTAACGATTCCAACGTGTGGATGCATATTTATATTTTATACTTAGTAATAATGAATATGAAAATTAAATTAATTTGTAACTCAACAATAAACGTTTATAAGTAATAATAAATCGAATTTGACAAAACTCAAAATAACGTATATAGAAGTTTAAGTTACGTAAAGTTTTAATTAATTTCGAATTCCTCATACATACCATGTGCGGAATTTCTGTTTTGGAATAAAATTTTCGACTTTCTCAATAATATATTAAAGAAGTTTAATTCGTTTGTGCGCTAACTATGTAAATTAATTTTATAAATATATTACATGTTACGAAATTTGTAGCTAATTAATGCAAACAATTTAATGTGTAATTAAACTCTCGTATAATTAAAACTTATAAATACTCCACAGAGATACACTAAACAACAAGTTTAGTGATTGAAATAAAATATTAATCAGAAAATGTCTAATACTGAACAAGTTTCAAAAGCTTTATTTTGATATTATGAAGTAATAACAACATAAATTATTGATTTGTCATATTTTTTACGTCATTAAACAATTCATAAACTTCATACTACATTAAAAGTTAAGTTTATTAACAGAATTTATTTCTTATAATAAAAGGTTCTTCCAAACGCCAAAGAGTAGTCTTCAAATCACTGTGATGACAGTACGTGATGTTATGAAAAGAACTGAGATCACTCGTGATAATGCTTCCTTCAGATGAAGGATAAGAAGTACATAACTTACGCAAGATCAAAGCATAAAGTTTGTACGATATATTCATAAACATTGTTAGTGTAGAATTTTATGTACCTTAACTCTGTAAATGTATAGTCTGTGTTTTATAAAATTCTTTTTATTTTTATACGCACCGCAAAAACTCCTAAGCCATAAGAATCCAGAGTTGCTATAAAATACAAACAAACTATGAAATTAAACTATACCGTAATTAAGTAAATAGAGGAATTAAAAATATTCATTCTGTATAATTGTTGACTTTCACTTATTTATTTACTTGTAAGGCAAACATTAAGTTTATAACTTACTAGCTATGTTCGCGGCTTCGCTCGCGTGGTGGACAGAAGAACGCGTAATTCTTATAAAAATTGTAGTTTCTTAAAACTTTAATTACTTTTTATTAAATGAAGAAATCGTGATATTTCTTTTTTCTACGGAGTAAAAAAATAAAAAATGTCCAAATATAGCTAGTAGTTTTTGCGTTACGCACACACGTAAAACCTCAATCATTTTATTTATATAGGTAAACAATACGTCTTCATTTATGTAGGCACTTATATTACTGTTATCAATAGGAAAATTTACAAAACTTCTACAATAGTACGTATAGTAAGAAGTTATAAGACTCAAACTATATTTGGGAAAATGTTAACAATTACCAAAGTTGGTGACTCGAACGAGCTTTACGGTAGGGTGACATCGTTAATAATTAGCGTCACATAACTGAGTTGCATAGGACCCGCCTTTAGGCCGTTTTGATTCATGCCTTATAAGATTAGTTTTCAACGTAATTATATACAGTGAAGTGGCCTTGATATCTATTTATTGGATACATTTGATATTCGCTGTATTACCTACTTTTATCATATATGTACTGTCACGGTCTCAAATATTTTTATAATGTATTTTATATTATTTTGGGTTGATATTATACGTGTGTGTATCAAAAAATATGGTAAAAATACTGTCGTTATGAAAAAGAAGACAATATTTTTAAACTCTATATTTTTCAGTGTCATACGCTGTGTAAAATAAGGCACCAGGACGTAAATGTCAATTTTTTATATTCTGAAAACCGTCATGTTTACAGTTATCGAAATTTGTGATTTACATAGCTCTGTGGCTAATTACTAAACATTAGTCTTTGATTATATATATATTTACATGTTATATAATCAAAGACATTGGTATTATTATACGATAATTATATAGATAGTTCATAATTAGCGTCGAATAAATTTCGGCTCATATTAACACATCATGAAGTTTTAAATAACAATTTAACACATCACACACAAATACAAAATCAAGTACGCTTTAATAATTTTAATTTTTGCAGGATGTTCAGCACAAACCTTGAAGATATTTCCGGTACAGAAGCAGCAGACAGTAGCAGTTGGAAAATCAGTGGTGCTTACCTGCCAAGCAGACGCTCCAGATCCTGCGCTAGTCACTCAACCACAGTGGAAGGACCCAAAAGGGCTTGTTATCAATGAAGCTGCGTAAGCGTTTTATGAAAAAAATAATATTTTCACTTGCAACTAAGTACTCATATAGTTTGTCTTGTTTACATTGAATCAATTATTAAAATTCAAAATATTGTTATGTTTTTACACAAGATTAAATATATTTACATGATTACGTTGTACTTTCTAAATAACAGTGCCGGCACTCGACCAGAGATCTACACCGAGCCGATGCCTACCAAACAGTTACAGTATCTTTACATATCCTCGATTACACCTGCCATGGCCGGGAACTATACATGTGTCGCTACTTATACAAATATGCCACTCAGCACCAGTGTTATTTTGGATACATTCAGTAAGTGCACATTAAAAACTACTTTAAGTATACTTACTATTAGTATTAGCACTAAAAAAAATATACTATAAAAATTAAATGTATGCTATTTTTACAGTTGCCATTACATGGACTAATGCTAATGAGAATCAATATGCTACGAAGGGAAAAGATTTTAAACTAATGTGTGAAGTAACTGCTGAACCGGCACCATCAATTGATTGGTTTAAAGAAGGCACACCAGTAAGATACATTACAGATGCAACTGTCATCTTAATTATAATGTTTTTTTAGCCATATTATCATGATAATGACCTTATTTGTTTCGTAGATTGTTACCGGAGACAGATATGTCATTCACGCAAATGGTTTATTAATAAGGAATATTCAAGAAAGCGATGATGGTACTTATACCTGTAGAGCTGTTGTAATACAAACTGGAGAACTTGCTGAAAGAAATATAAAACTTGAGGTAATACATATAAATAGACTTACATTGAAAATTTATTACGTTTGAGATGATTTTGTTCAAAAAAGATTTTAATTATAGGTTTACACAGCACCGGAAATGGAGGAAAGAGAGACAAAGGTTGAGATTAAAGAAGGTGAATCAGCTGCTATTACTTGTAAAGCCAGAGGGAAACCACCTCCAACGTACACGTGGATTAAGGCATCTACTAGAGAGGTTAATCAATGCACCGACATTACAATATTCATTTTTACATAAATTCTGTTATGCAGGTATAAAAGGTAGATTATAGTGATTTTAAATATAACTTACATTTGTTCATTTTAGAATTTGGCTACAACATCAAGATATAGTGTTAACGAAATTTCTGGGCTCTTAACATTTGATAGAGTTGAAGCTGGTGATTATGGTAAATATATCTGCAATGCTGTTAATAAAGCTGGACAAAATGAAACGGAAATAGAAGTTGAAGTATTAGTAAAGCCTAGAATATTTGAGTTTTACAATATTACTGCAGCTGAAAGGCAGGAGGGAAAATTGGAATGTAAAGCTACGGGACGACCAGCACCTCGAATAAGTTTTCGAAAATTAAGCAATCAAGATCGATTCCTGAATGGACCTAACGACGGAGGAAGGCAAGTGACTGTGAATCTCTGAGTAAAATCATTATTTGTCTTCGATACAAATCAATAATGTATAATTGCTTTACAGAATCACAATCGAAACTAGCAGTCGCCAGACAGGTGATCAAATGGAATCAAGTGCTGTTATCACAATAAGTAATCTTAACAGAACTGATGATGGACTTTACGAGTGTGTTGCTGAAAATGATGGTATTTATATAATACATACAATATTTCTGTAAGTAAGTTATATATAGTTAGGATATGTTTTAAAAATCTAGATTACTTTTACAGGTGGTGAGGCTAGAATAAATGGTCACTTGACTGTGCAATTTAAGCCTACTTTCGAACGCATGCCCACTGTACCTATTTGGAGTTGGAATGGGCAGCCTGTTAATTTAACTTGCATTGCTGAAAGTATCCCAAATGCAACTATTAAGTGGAAGTATGTAAAACTCCTTTTGTTTCAAAACTTTCTAAATGTCTTTCGTTAATTAAATATGGGTATAAATAATTTGTTTGTTGTCTTATAGGTTTCGTGAAGTTGATTTAGTTGAAACTCCCCATATAAGAATATACGGTTCAGGTCCTATTAGTTATGTTACAATTACTCCAGTAGATCCAGGACTCTACGGGGTTTATAAATGTGTTGCAACGAATACGCTTGGTGAAGATGAACATATTATACAATTTAGACAGGCTTTTCCTCCAGGCCCTGTTCTACAAGTAAGCGTTACAAATTAATAAATTTAAATTTAACTAACTTTACTTACAAAACATGGAATGTAATTCTTTTGCTATACTATTTATGTTTAACAGGCAAAACAAGAAACCATAACTGCAACTTCAGTTACATTTAGTATTGTTGGACCAGCTGAAGAAATGGGTCCTCCCATATTGGCTTATACGGCCCAATATAAAGAAAATGGAAATTTTGATTGGAACCTTGCAATGAACCGTACTTGGTCCGCTAACTCCCCTTACATCGTGGAAGACCTTAGACCAATGTTTACTTACGACTTTAGGTTTGCAGCTGTTAACCAAGTTGGATCAGGAAGTTGGGGTTCTCCTATCACAGTTATTATGCCTAGAAGGTAACTAAAAAACAAAGATTAGATTAAATGAATGTAGACGAAGAAATGAAATAAAAAGAAATCATATTTAATATTATTATAATAAAATTACAGATCACCACCAGAGCAACCTAAGTGGAGAGAAGAAATTAGTTCAGAATCTTTGATTCATGGAAATTATGCCGATAGATATGAATTGAAATGGAAAATACCTGCTCATAATGGTGAACCTATTGATATGTACGAAGTCCGATACTGTCCTGTAAGTTAAGCCCTGTAGCCTACGTCACTGATAAATGTATGTCGATAAAGGTTATTGAAATATGTACAAATAATTTGTATCTTTCAGGTTTTGAAAGTAAGCGGTGAATGGCGAGTGGCAGCTGAAAATCAGTGTATTAGAGAAGAACTTAAATCATTTGAAGATATAAGCTATGAAGTCCGAGGGCTGCATCCAGATACTCGTTACCGCATTCAATTGAAGGCTCATAATGTTCTCGGATTCTCTTTGCCAGCTCAACTTTACATCCAAACCGCTCTTGGTGAGTACAATAAAGAGGATAACGAAGTTCCGCTTCGGGCAGGCTTCTACGACGTTTACACTGCGTCAGAACCCTTAAAACCATCCGCGGCTGCAAAGACCACCTCTTACGTTCGTAGTCTTATAATCTTTTTAGTTTTGTGTTTATTTTTGTGAACTTTAAGTGTTTTTGATATGTATTGTGTCAGTGTTTTAGTGGATCTGTTCATTGATTATTTGAAACTCGTGTGCTCTTTTCTTGTGTGGACAACGAAATTTAATTTGGCTAATTTTGACTTTTATTCATAATTTCTTTTCTCGTATACTTAATTTTATTTAAGTACAACATTTTTTAAGTCATCTACTGTTAACCAGTTTTATTATGTATTATTATTTATTATTTTTTTCATCCAATTCTTCTTATATTACGTTGATGACATAATGATGCTTCATAATTTAATAAAAATGATAATTTTATTATAAGAAATAATGGTACAAAATAATAACAAACAAACGAAAATGTTTAGTGTAGTTGATATTTAAGCAATTTCTGGCATGTTTTATTTTTCGCTTACATATTGATATTATTTTTGAACCGTTTCCTTATTAACATTATTACAGATGTAATACTTTTTAAGTTATAATAATAGCAAATAATATTATGTTGTGTTAGTGTTAATTTGTTGCAAATGATGAGTTTAATTACTTATGTAGATGTTCCGTATCGAAATATTATAACATTGGCCGTAAAAGAATAACGTAACTGCATCATAAAAATCAAGAGATAACAATAACTTTATAACACATAAACCCAAAAATATTATACTTTAACCAAAAACTAATATATGTGTTATAATATGTAGTAAAATAAGCATCTCATTAATATAATTTAACTGGATTACATTGTTGTTATACGGTACGGAACACCAATCATAAAACAACGCACTTAACTGGTTTTTTTTTAAATTTAGCTATTTTTTTTTAGCTATTTGTGCTTATACCTAGATTGTGCAAAGTTATCACGATCAATATTTTCTAGGTAACCCAAATGGATGCTCAAGCCTATACACATGGGCTCACATTAAAATGGATATTATAGCTACAACACTAACAATATATCACATAATATAAACCGTAAATAATCATCTACATTTATTAAATCCTAAGTCGACTGCTGTTAATTAGGTGAAATAACTGTTGTGATAAAAGCAATTCGTTAATTTGTATAATAAAAAAAATCGTTATTTGAACTTATGTCAATCGGTTACATAATTTCAAGTTAAAATTGTTTGAAATTTGAGATGATTTATTAGTTTTTTGTTGATGTATCAAATTTTATTTATATTACAACTTTAATATCTCTAATTGTAAAATTTAGGTAGTTAAACAGCTAATAAATTAACACTGCCAGAATATACAATCGTAATTTAGGATTTATCAAAAGATAAATTTAAAATTAAAAGCATCTAATGTAGCAAATCGTAAGACTTAAGATTTGTGTAAGAATTTTTTAAAACTATTTGTCCTTTTGATATAAATAGTGGAAAGGATGAAGTGATTCATAATTAATTATTTATATCAAGGAACGTCTATAAGATGAGGAAAGAATATCTATGAAAAGGAGTATTATTATAATTACATTTTAAGGCACTGACGTTAAGTTAATGTAGTTAGCCAAAAAATTTAATTTAACTGCGATGAGTTCGGATTGTTGATGTCTTAGATGGTGAAAAATGACCAATGTGAAAAGTAATAAATGTTTTTAAAACACAAATGTGGCTATAGTTTAATAATAAAATAATATAGTGTTTATTTACCCAATAAAAAATTAAAGTAAAAAGATGGTGGAAACCTGAATATCTGGACTTTACCTCAGGTGCCCAGTATCTTCACCAATATTAGGTATTTTTAATCCTTAATTTGTATATTGAATAAAATAAATGTTATACATATTTTTATAAAGGCACTTTTGCCTCAATAAAAAAAAAAATTATACACGCAATGACTTCTCATTGCGTGTTTAATAAATATTAAAAGTGTTTCTCATTATTATTATTATTCATTTGAATAAAAATACATTGCTGAGTCAGTTTTGTAGTTCATGCAGAAACATTAGTAAAGAGTTACATTGGGACAGAGGTTTTTAATAATGTAAGGAAATATTTTAAGAAAAATTTATTAACGACTAATAGTAAATAACTTTGCCCATAATAAAAATGTAAGGCTTTATGAAATCATTTTGCATTGAAAATAATTTTCTTAATAAGACAATTTTAAAGATTTGTTTTGTATTGAATTTCATAAAGTAAACGAGTTAACATATGATTTAAATATGTACTTTAAATCGGAAGTAACAAAGTGCAGAGTTAAAGTTTTCTCTTTCAAAATGACCTTACGATCGGAGCAATATTAGGTGAAACGCCCTATTTCTATTTTAGTGCATATTTTTGGAATAAAAATAATCAGTAATTAAATATGCCTCATTAATTAGCGTTTTGTAGAACTTCATTTATTTCTTACATTCAGTTAACAAGTCCTATTTTATAAACTTTCGAGTACACCTTATAAAACTAACCAATTAATTATGAAAATAATATACCTATTAAAAGAAAGCTGTCAAGATGCTTATCGAGGAACCAATCCTAACCCCTTAGAATGTTTACCGTTTGACAAGTGTGTTTGTGTCGCCCTGACTGAGATTTGGGTAAATATATTTTACATTAATAAGATTATTCCTATCGTGTATTATAAACCTGTTGAATAGTTTCCTTTGGAATGTACTAATTCCCTTACTTTTGCATGACCTTTTGTGTGTACACCCTTCAACAAAAAAAAAAATCACATATCACTAGCATGCTCGATGCATTAATGATTAACCTCTGGATTCATACCAATGTAATTGGTATACTTTTAAAAAGATTGTTTTAGTAAGCTCTATGTTAGATGGCAAAATATAAAACGTTTATTTTTTTCTTTCATTAGAATATTTCATGTTTGTTATATTTTCCAAGCATGAATGATATAATGGAGCTGCTCAATATTTAATTCATGCTTATCTAAAATACATGAATGATACAATAGCGGTTCACACCAATCTAATATAATACGATCCATTAGTACGAGTAGTTTGTAATTTTGATTTTGTTCTGTTGCTTGAAATGACATTGGAAATATCATTGGCACCGCTGCCAATTTTAATTAAGTGAGTCCTACTCTTTTTTCAGGCAACAAATTATTATCAAATTTAAGGGTCAGAGGTGATGGTCAATAGTATATCCATCTGATTTGTAGTTTTTTTTGTTGTTTTTATTGGATATTTAAATAGCTTAAATAGAACAAAAACTACTGTCATGGGGTTTGAACATTTATTTTGCGATAAATTGGAATGTTTGCATCTTGACAACTTTTCTTTCTCATTTATAATATTTAATTTTAAGGTTATTGATTTTTGCATCATTATTTTTCATTATCATCATTCATTGTCCTTTCATTTACATTCAAACCCCATTTCATAATACAGGAGGAGAGCTTTCTTTTCTAAATAATATTAATATATATTTTGTACGTCTTCAGCTAGAATGTACTATTGGTGAAGGGTGCACGATTTCTTTTTCATCTGAAAGCACTACCTTTTTATCACCAAATTTCTGATTGTAATGAATGTCACGGCCGATGTGTACGATAAGATTTATATAAATAATAACTATAATGTACACATAATAATTTATTAATAATGTATTTATTACAATCACTCTCATGTCATTTAACATCAAAAGCTTGTATGACATGATGCATAAAACTAACGTTATTATGAAGAACAGTAGTTTATGCTTATATCCCGTTCTTAGAATAAAGCTAAAACATAAACCTTGAATTTCTGTGATGTTTTAATAGATTGGATATCTTGATACTGCTGCTCTCATAAATTTCATATATAATCATCTAACAATGTATTATAAATTTAACAGGTGTGGAACGTTCTGGATTTGCCCAACCACAGCTTTTATCAAGTGGTGCGATCGTAGGATTATCATTGGCAGGCGTGATCATCTGCCTTGTAATAGTGGATCTCATTCTTCTTTGCTTAAGACGACAAGGTGTTATTGCGACTCTTTGTGGAAAACGAGCTAAGAAACACAAAGATGAGGAATCCAAACTTGGAAGGTAAGATTAAAATCTAATTATTATGGGGTTAGCTAATAGTACGTAATTAAAGTAAGCGAAATCTTCACTTTTTTTTAAATTTGTTAATAAAAACTTGTTTCAACCAGCACTTCATCGACATCATAACGTATTTGCCCAATTTCATATATGTACCGTCTTGATTTCTGTTCCGTTCCTCTCATCCTTGTACCCATTTATGATGTGTTAGTGTCGATGAGAGATGTTTCTGCCCGCTAGTCTGTACGGTTGGCGCTTCCCGCTCCCTTATTGCAGCACGAAGCCGCGCGCGCCGCCTTCTCCCGCGCCCCTGCCGCCTCCAGTCAAGCTCGTGTCGACCCCTACGTAAGGCACCATATAATAGCAAAACTGAAACTGCCTGCATGCTTTGTTTGTACCGATAAGCTGGTTGGTTATGCCCTTGTGAGGAGATGACAACAAGCGCTCTGTACTAAAATCGGAATGCTAACACAACAAGTATTGAATATCGTTTTATAAATCTGAACTTTTCGCTGGGGCTGACCAAAATGTAAATATATCTAAAGAGAAAAGCTTATCATATATCCTTCGTTGTATAAATTGTAAAAATTATAAACTAGTTGAGCTTCGTCGTTATAAATACAATATGTATATAATACACGCAAACTGCCAAAGTAGTGCTTAATTCGGTGTAACAGTAATGTATTAAAGGATTTGTAATGTAGATCATTTTAGATAAAAGTGCCAAGTTTTAGTATTATGAATAAATAATTGTTCTGTCGGAACATCTCTGACGACCGTTAAGTCCTTCTTCATTTCTATATTTATTACGGTTTAATTCCATTATCCTGATATTTATAAACATAATTTCGGCATCAAACATTACACGAGTTACATGGTTTCAATAATTATTATCACCTATTTTTGCAAAACTAACATAGTTATTTGTTCTTCTCCACGCTGCCTTATATGACCACATACATGTAGCTATGTACCGACAACGCCAGTGTAAGATTCCTTTATTTACTTATTAAATCATTGTTCATTAGATCTGCAATTGTGTTGTTTTGAGTGATGGTAAAGCTTTGAATGAACATGTTATTTGCATTAAATTATTTGCTTGCTATTATTACCTATTCATTTAATATTTAACATTAACATTGTTTGATCAATCATTTAATATTTTTCTACATTTATTATTCATTGTATAATTGTAATGTAAATACACGCTGTAAATATGCTTCATGTCCTGAAATTGTGTTCAAAATTAATATTTTCTTATTAGAGACGAGAAGGAGCCTTTGAAGGATACAGGCGACGATGGAATCAAGAGGAACTCTTCAGTTGAATTTGACGGACATCGGGTATACGCTACGAGCGGTGGGCCAATCATCGGCAAAAACTCAGCCGTGTAAACTATTATAAAGAAAAATCTCATTCTATTAGACTTGTTAAGATAGTGTTAAATATTATTTATACGATACACACATTAAAAGTATGTTAACGAGTATAAATGCTTGTGTATTTGTGATGAGCGCGACCAGTATTCGAATCTGCCAAAAGGGTTTAATTTTTATATTAAGTCTTAACAAGCTTTATTGTAATAAATAGAATTTCATCACATTTCTAAATTTAGTAAATATATTAACATTTATGCATTCATAGTGATATTTTATAGATTGATGTAATTTTATTATCATTAATATTGTATTTCTGCTTCAAAGGTACAAAATGTGCCTTCTAATATATTTATGTATGAGGGTATCTAGTATAAGTAAGTGTAAATAGGATAGTTAAGTATGTTATTTGCTCAGACCAAAAGAATAATATAGACAGAGCTGTTTGTAACAGGTGAAGCCGAGTTAAGCATTCAGTGTGCGTAGCGTTTGTATATGTCTAAGTTTGTGATTATGTGCGTAGTGCTACCAGAATATTATTGTTTATGTAACATAAAATAAGTCTTTTTAATAAAATATACAATTATTTATTTTAATTAAAACCAAATTAGAAACCTTGATTTTCTATTAAAATTTTGTAACAGTTCCGTTTTGCCTCTGCACTTCTAACAGTGCTTTCTAATTTTCATGTATACACAAGAGCTTGTCAACCATGTTTTTTGAGAAGTATTTATGATAATTGTTACAATATTCATAATCGTTATTTATATCTTCTTAATTCTTTGGATGCATCCTTTACCCTTCTGTTTCATAAGTCAGTTCTCTTGGCAACCTGAAAAAAATTAAACGTTTAAGTTCAAAATATGCATTATATAACTTCATTTTACTTTTGGAACTTGCAATGTGACAACACTGTACGACTCTGTTGCAAGGAATAAAATATTTACAATTTTAAAGAAATGTATTATATTTATAATACTTACCTACACATTGACATCCAAGTTTTTTAATTATTGTAGCTGGACGTGCGCTTCCGATCACGGATCGCGAACACTGCGGACGATATTCCTTTTGTTATTACTATGGGTGGCTTCACTCGTGATTTCTAAACGTTCCATCTATATTATTTTTTTTGTCTGAAATTATTTGATACTCGTATAAAGCGCTACATTGTCGACAATTGTCACAAATTATTTAAACGAAACATCTCAATATACCTACATTTATATTTTAGTACTTGTTCTCTATTTTCACATTAGTAGTGTACTTATTAGTTTATTTATGTCATAATTTAGGTGATAAATTGAACAATATAGCTGTTAAAAGTCTTATTTTAAAATAAGTGTACGAGTATAGAATGTAACGGATGTTAAACACTGCACCAGCTAAATATTGTAGTCATGAAGTTAAAGCTAGTAATAGACTTTTTGCTAAAAATATATAAGTTATTAAGCCTACTTTAAAATTATAATGTATTATATTTAATCTAATATGTTACACTGTTAAGTAAAGGTTTTTCTTTCTAACCATTCATCCCGGTAACATACATTTTAGGCCAGTTTTTCATGTCCAATACTTGCTCATCACCGCACTATTATAAAAGTTCATACATCAGTGGATGCTATTACTGATTTGAATTAAATTCTTAAAAACTGGGTAAGTATAATACTTTATCCTTATCCTGTTTTTTTATCCATTATTTTTACTTTTACTTACAAATTATTTCTAGAAGTTTCCTTGTTTTTTTGGTATTGAAATAAATATTTAAATAAAATAAATGAATAATAACCAAAAAAAAAATTATTAGAAGTACTTCAAAAGGCATTTTTAGCACTTTAGTAAATATAAAAACCAGAACTATAATTGATCAAAACTACACGTTCCGTAAGCTTTATCGCTTTTGGTAGTCGCAAGTTGAACATCAGTAAGCAATATCAGCATCGACCTATGCGGATGCGAATATGCTGATGCAGACGACGGTTTTTGCATCAAACCTAGTTCAAAATGTTACTGAATGCTTAATCTATCCATCCAATTAGCCACAACGACCGGTCCAGCGCTGCTTACAATCAGTTGTTTTCCGCAACCTTCATTAGGTCGTCGGTCCACCCCGTGGCGGGCTTGCCCACGCTGCGTCTTTCGGTATAGTGGCCGCCACTGAAGAGCATTACGGCTCCATCGGCCATCCGAACTACGAGTGATGTTTCCCGCCCACTGCCACTCTTGTAATGTCACTGTCAAGTCTTGCAATTCTGAGAGCTATGTTTACTTTAGTCCTTCTGCGGATATCTTTATTTTTAATTTGAATACGCAGAGAAACTCCGAGCATAGCCGTGCCCTTTAACGGCTGTTTTCATTAACCTATCTATCCGTTGTTTCAGTTACTAAAGATAGACAAATATAACCTGTTGTCCTTACTTTTTTTTCAATAACCTATCAATGGATAGTTTTTTGTATCTACATAATATATATCCATATCCTATAGCTTGAATAGATAACAGGGAAACCGACATCTGTCTTAAGTATAATAGTACTTATAACAAATATGTACTAATCGGCGATAGTAAACTCCGATATGTTATTAAAAACGGCCATAAGTGACCTTGTGGTTTGTTATTAGACCGATCGTTAGTGATCAGTACCAAAAGTCATCACATCTCAGTACGATTACTGGTTTTAATGGAATATAATACAGAAAACACTAGAAATTATATTTTATAACTTTTTAGTCTCTGAAAGTTAATCTGAATGTGTAGATGGAGTAGTTAAGCTTGTACATAGGAAGTTTATATGAGTGTACATATTATTTACTTATTATTTTTAAGTGTTTTTATAATGTATTTTTTGTATGTATTTCACTAGTATCTACCCTTTAAATTGGGTATTTTCTATTTGGATACACTTACTACTTATATTTTTATTTATATTCTTACAAAATCTATTATTTTTATGTAAAGAATACGTGTAATTCGATGTCATAGGTTTATTTAATATTTTCATTATAGATATAATGTATTTCGTAATACAATCGCTTAGAAAATATTATTGCTTATAATCATTTCTATGATTTAATACATACAAAAATATGTTGTATGGAAATTTGTTCATTTTTAGATCAGCCATTTATAAATATAATGAAACTATATAACAGATTTTAGTCAGTATACAACCTTTATACTTAAAAACTTAAACATTACACTTTAGAAGTAGGTACTTAGCAAACATCCTTTAGTTTTGTTTAAACAACGTCAAATGGATAGCAGTACCTACTGAGGCCAGTCATAACAGGTTGCTAGGCCAGAAGACTGGAAACTGAAAGATTGGAACACAGCGCGAATGCTTCTGCTTTGTAGCAGAAATATGTGTGGATGTGGTGCTTCCTATAATCTTGCACAGATTATAACATTATATGTTAATTATTTGTGATAATTTTATATGTTTTAGAAAATAATTACCTTAAAATTTTTATGTACTGAATAGCAAGAACTGAATTATGTACGTGTATTTTGTAATAAATTTATAAACATAGAATTTTTTTTAAATGCAAACAATAATATTAATATTATTTTTTTATCAGCAACAATGATTATATAAAACTGTGGTTAATCGCATACTTGAAATGTTCGGAAATGACAAATTAATATTGTTAATCATCTTCAATCAATTTATTATATTTTAAATTTATTTGTAGAATATATGTATAGGTATGTATAATTTAAAAATAGTATAACAGAGCTTAATACGTACTTTGAGCTTGAGTGTAACTTTGTGTTGACCGTCTTGTAAGCTTGAAATAACTTCGGAAGTCAGACAAATTTGAACAGTGGTGAAAACAGCATTTTTATAAAAATAAATGTCTTGATTTATTGTAGTCTTTCATTTGTATACCTTAAGTACCTATATATAATGTTACCTTATTGGTAAAAGTTTTTTAGTAGAACCTGAGCTTAAGAAATTAAAAAAAAAAACACGTTTGCAGTTCCCACGCGGTAGTAAGTTGTAAATGAAACCTTCAGAAAACATAAAAATATCTTCTTTAAAAATCGTAAACCAGCGGGACTCGGTATCGACCACACGTACTGTACATACAACAGTGAGTACAAGTCTAGTCGTCACACTACTAGGCCAATTCGACACCGGTCATAGTAGTGAAAACCAGGATTTGCATTAGCCTTGTATAATGTTTTCTATCTCACTATGTCGCAGGCTAAATCCTAGAGAAGTATGTGTTTGTCTCTTTTTAGTGTTGCTTTTTCATTTGAAATTAGTAAGAACATTTATTTGACACTAAAAATACGAACGTAATTAACACAACACATTAAACAAGAGATTACAATAAAAATATTACTAATTAAATTTATACATACAAAAGCCGTACTTAAGATCAAAAGGGACCTCAGCTCAGCATATGCTATAGCGCTGGTTTTCAGCCGGTTACAACGGTACTAAAGAAGTTTTCATTTCAAAAAGACCATAAATAAATTTATTTCACAAGAATTTATTTACGCATCCAATAAATTACATTTTATTATACTTACCTGTATAATTAAAAGTGCCTAACAAATTTGTCTCCGTATTCAAATGTTTAATACAAACTTAGCTAAGGGCTGCCACATAGTTACCAAACACGTATGAAGCGTGATAGGGATTAAAACAATGATGATCAATTATTTTGATAATGATTTTTTGTAGCAATAATGGTTCAGTGGTACCTTTTACAGTCATTGCATCGATCGACGTGAGTTTGAATCCCTGCAATGAGTCTGAGCTTCGCTGAAGGAAAACATCGTGATTTAACCATAGTATGATGGTAGGTTTCTAAACCTCTTTCTATTGCTCGCCTAGCTAGCTATCAGCCTCAAGATGAAATGTGTCACCAAACATAATTGTGTTCCGGTAGCTACACTTGAGAGCTTGTCCCCCCACTAGGATTAGCGTGTTACCATCTTGGGTCACATTGCCACTTAACATCAGGTGAGATTTTGGTCCAACGCTACAACTATATCGTATAAAAAAATGATTAAAAACAAATTTACTTACAACACATCTATTATATTGAATAAACTATCCTAATTCCTAAAATAATTAAGTAGCCCATCAATAGTTGATTTTAAAATGTCGGTTCGTTTTAAGTTAACAAACTAATAAGACGAACTCTTATTTAGGTATTTGTTCTAATATCGACTGTAGAGCGGTCTTTAATATTTTAATACATCGCTTGAGTCTTGACTTTTGTATATTGCCATTGTTGATTTCAGTGTATGATATAGATACCTATAGAAAATACTCAAATATTATACGTAACTGGTTGAAAAGTATCATTTATCCTCGTTATTAGATGTGATACAAAATGTTACGCTTTCTAATCGGTCTCATGTTACAGTGTAATCTTATAGGAGGGGATACACTCAGAGCCCGCATTTTTATTAACAATAGACGCATGTTGTGCAACATCATTTCGAAATTTTAAAGCTTAGTGATGTATAGCCAATGACATTGATCTTAATAATAAATATGGTGATACAATGTCACACATGATCATTTAATTCCAAACTAAGCAAAAA
This sequence comes from Saturnia japonica, assembly GCA_033032175.1. Classification (NCBI taxonomy): domain Eukaryota; kingdom Metazoa; phylum Arthropoda; class Insecta; order Lepidoptera; family Saturniidae; genus Saturnia; species Saturnia japonica. Next base: position 7,440,482 of record CM065317.1, read on the forward strand.
TGTTAATTATGGTAACTAAGCACAAAACTGACAATTATTATGCTGATCAGTCATCCACAAAAGTCAGTTAGCTATCAACCCGTTAATAGAAATATACTATCACTGCGTTCAGTTAAATTATGCAGAATTTGGTTTATTATTAAAAATTCTTATAAGTATCATAAATGTAGACAATATAAAAATAAGTAAAAATATATACTGTAATTCTACTTTATACCATGCATACATATGTGTGTATGACCGTATATAACATGAAATACTTTGAAGACTAACCTCATCTGCATGTGGTGCACCCTGAAATCCCGGAGGAAATTGCGATAGCAGTGTGGAACTGTACCTACTCGTTGATTGGGTCGCGACCACTATGCATTCGATGTCATACTGTTTCGCTTATGCGCATCACTTTTCGGGATCAGCCGTTGCTTATCCAGTTTCTAGTTACGCAAACCAGCATGACAGCCGCGACTGACGATAAATTCCTAAATCTCTCGGTGGTCATCACTGTTTTTGGATTTTACTGTGCTTATCATCAGTTACAATTCATTAAATTTGCCATGGCTATTAGGTATATATTTATGTAAACATTTTTTTTTTTTTTTAATTACTGATTCTGGTTAGTATTATATAATTTAAGATTAAAGTTACAATTATTGTATTGTAGTCGTACAGCACTATCACAAAATCCATGCGTCACGCTTCATCCATAGAGGCGCAGTCAATCGCTGTGGTTTAATACATTTGAGGCTCGGACAACAATGACACACCCCACTTTACTATAATTTATGTATTTCGGCTTTTAACATAAGGGGGCCATGCGTGTCGTATCTCGATGGATAGGGCACAAGCAAAAGGTGATGAATGATATGACAAATTGAATTATATACATACACATATAAAATCACAATAAGAAATTATATATTTTTCCACTTTCAACTGCTCTAGTAATAAATATCCCAACAAAAACAGAAAATGTGAAAAAGGGACCAAGTCCAGTAGAAACGATGGTTACTGATAAAAGAACTAAAATCTAACGGGTGCCAAGTGCCATTGCAGTTCTGTTAATTATAGCTATAGGAATGTACGTTTCTCAATTCATTTACAAAGCAATTTGTTACTTTCTTTGACATAAGATTACTAACTTGGCATGTCTAAATTGTCAATAAATTACAATCAAAAAATTTGACTGTTTTCGTTAAAAATTAACGTAAATATAGGTATTTAATTACCTGATAACTAAGGTGTAATATTATTATAATATTATTTTATATTTAAATCTAACAGATTATTTTGTACGATGATTTATATTTCAAAAAGCATTTTATAAAGTGAAATAATTAATTTAATTTTTTTTAAAACCATTCAATTCATTAAAATTACGTATTGCTAGTACAAAAGCCTGTTTATTTGAGACTTGCTAACATGGTACATGATACATCTATTTCTTCTAAACTCTGCGTACTTGAATCTTGTTTTAAACAAATAAATTTCCTACGTCTTATCTTTGCTATACTGTGAAGCAGTGGATCTATCTGCAGGCCAGTGTGTTCCTTCCTTCCTACAACACGGAGACCATCCCGTACAGTAACGTAACTTTGCCGTGCTACGATAGAAAATGGTGTGGTTGGCAACATACGCAACTACAGAAGATGTTCTAAATTATTTCTCAGGATTAGTGATCTATCATTTAGTGACATACAATAGGACTGTAATCATGTTAAAATTAGTTTAAAAACACCTTTCATACATTATATAAATATAGGCTATTGTAACTACTTAACATAATTTCAGTTTGCTACTTAAAAACAAAAACCTTGCTATTTCTAAATAGCGATCAAAGTTAGTCTCAATTATATTACAAATCCATGGTCGCCCCAAACTAAGCCCTTATTGGTTATTGGACGCAACAATTAGGGCTGTACACACGTCGGAGCTTACGCCTGCTTAATATAGTTCCCTTTTAAATAATTACCACGGTAGCAGATGATACGGATTAGCCTTAGTGCACTGCAACACTCCCTGATATCGCATCGGATAGCAATGTGGGTCGATTCATGATAACTGTACTGCATTAATCATTATAAAGAAATATTGTCCCTAATCAGAGACAATGCCTCTAATATATATTTTTTATCATTCAATTACACGTGGCAACATTTCTAATAAATTTTTATAAATACCATGTAGGTATTTTATTGTTTTTTTTTTTTTACACAGGAGGAACCCTTATCTACTAAAACAATCAAGAACACGGCAAGTCTGACATCATAAATAAAATAAAAATCTGTGCCACAATAAAGTTACATTACTTATTTCTAACATATTATAATAAGTTCAAATTAAAAATTTATAAATATAGTCCAATATTTATCCAAATCCGTTCAACTTTTTCGGCGTAACAGTGTAACATATAATATTTCACAATGTACCAAAAAAATCTATACGAAATTACCTAAATACGTATCTAATATCCTCATAAACAATTGCTAGTCTCATAATAACCCTTCAAGTTGGCAACATATTGGCAGCTCAGCAATAATGAAGTTACTACGTCCGTAATCTATCAATTAAGTTTAGTTATTGACATTTTGTTACCGATCCTATCAATCACACTGACTTTTTGAAATAACTAACACATGGGGCAGCAAATTTGGGATGTTTGCTACTTTTTTAATCATCTAGTATTGACTTCCTCTCTGTTCGTCCAATAAAAATTATAATAACTGTAAACAATAAGAGGTAGTTTAAAAAAATACTTTCCCGTAGTGTTTTGTCATTCATAAGTACAATAAGAGCACAAATTTAATAAAGTATTTATTTAGTTCAGTTTTTTATACGGGAAAGGTACTTTCAAATTTTTGTAGTGTGTCACTACTTCATTAGAGCGCGTGTTAAGTAAAAGTAACTATCACCTTTAGTAGATTTACATAATACAGCGTTACATTATAAAATATAAAGTGAATATATCTAATGTCATCATTATACATTATACAATCATCGATACAAAATTGTAGTAATATTTCTCATACGTCCTTAAGGATTTGTTTACCGTTAGATATGTGTCTGGTAGGATTATGTAAAACTAGCTGTGCCTCACGGTTTCACCCGTGTTCATTTTATACGAAAAAAACCGCGCCGCGCCGCCAACGCACCCGTGTAGTCTATCACAATTGTTCTTCCTGCAAGTACAAATTATTTGAATTTTTCATTATCTCCTAAACTATTAATGCAAATGACATAAGTACTATAAAGAGCAAAATTTTATTTCATAAAATTGTCTTTATGATGAAGTAACTTTTGTTCGTAAGGATTAATATGCCATGTCTAAAAATAATGCTTATAAATAACTTTTTAATTTTCAAGGAATCTTTGTCACAAAGTACCTTATTGTGCCTATGTATAAGATATAGGCATATGCTGACGCTGATTTTTTTAATATATACCAAGGACCAAATTTTTTGTAGAACAGTGTATTTCCGTACTATTAACGATTAAGCCAGCGCACGCGGATAAAGCAGTTCGAGAAGGCCTCGACTTCCGACTTACGTAACAAAAATCAATATTTAAGGCTAGCTAGAGTTATAGCCTAATGTTAGATAGCTTATACTATGCCTTGTGAGTCTGGCTATCATATACAGAAATAACTTTTCGAATCCGACTCGTAGTTCCAAAGATTAGCACGTTAAACAGAAAAAAGAACCAAAAAAGCTTTTCCGCTTTATTTTATTAATAAAGATTAAAACAAAGACAAGATTTCAATAGTTTTAATGAAAGTAGGCCATCTAATTTACAACCATTTAACGAGGACAACCTAGAATATAAAAGTTACTTAGAGTGGTTTTGCATTTCTGACTTTAATATAGCTGAAGGATAATATACTCCGACATGACATTGTTAAAAATGATGCCCCATATTTTCCTGACATTCTTCCAACTAGACGCTTTTGTTTTGACACTTAATAATATGAAAGAATACCCAGTATATGTAGGAGTTTCTTCGATCTAGCCAAAGTTATTTTCTCACGCGTATTTATTTTATTTTATATCATTTAAGCTGTAATAGAATCGAGTATCTTTCTTGTCTTGCATTTTATCGGATTATTGAAAATGATTTATCAAATTAGAAATAAAAAGTCAGGAATATAAAGCAGGTACGGCTATCCTTTTAAAGCTGCTATAATATAGCAACATAACGTTACGGTAACACGTCACAACAAATTACTCAAACAGATGAAATTTTCCGCCCGTTTGTTATTGAAACGTTCGATAATTGGTTAAGGGATGCATTGGGGTTGCGTCTAGTCTCCCGTCTAGACGATGAAAATATACAGAAATATTGTACAGGAAGGTAAAGTAAATAAGTAAGAAAATGTACAGTAAAAAACGTGAGTAAAATACACAATTTGTATAATAAAAAACTGTGTCCGTATATTTCTTCAATGTTATCATTTAGGTAAGTACATTAAGAATTTTAAAATTAGGATTTACATTAATTCCTCTGTTTTTTTGATTGCAGCAAAGAGGCTGGGACGTTATTAAAACAAACAATTAAAATATTTTTTTATGTATTATCATAATATAGAATTCGATATTTGTAAATAGAATTATACTACTACGTATCAAAATTATTTACAAAGTGGAAGATCTATTGCGTTCTAATAAAAAAGGTGAACTTCTACAAAATATGTTATAATTAATGTTTTATGGAACTAGTTTCAATAAATAATAGAAAGTGACTAGGAAGACAAAAGAAAATCTGAAGAATTTACTTGATTGTATGTAATTAAAGGATGCCCTGGACATGATTTGATACTAAATTTCAAGTTGGAGCTTTGTATAAATATATGAAGAGTGCTGTAAAAATAAGACTTGTTAATAATACATTCATATCTTTATTTTATAAGCGAAACATAAGTAGAATTGTCTATGTATACCTACTGCCTCACTTAATAAAAACGGAATTGATGGAAAAAAGTATTCTTATAAAGATACACATACACATGACATGAACAATGTCAGTAATATATCTTCAAGTCGATATTTAAGAAGTAAAAAATACAAAATATAATTAGAGACTAGTTTAATGTCTACGCTGTGAATTCGTTATATTAAGCATTTCTATTAAGACAGATAACTTTCCAATTAGTATAGGTATTTTAAATGATTATCTATTTATGAGTATAATTACTAAACAACTCTTGTGGTGTTTTTATTTTTCGCTTATGCACTAGGCAAATGAAACCTGCATCCATCCATTTGAAAGACGTCCACAGTTTGACATAGGCCTCTCTTAAAAACCGCCACAATGACTGGGTCCTGTGGTACTCTCATCCAGTGCTTGGTCGACACTCGAATACTATTCGGCCCCATCGGCCATCCGTTCTGCGAGCAATGCAGCAGAATTGCTAGAATTGAAATTTAGTTGGCCAAACCTTTGAACACTGATTTTAATCAGACATTTAGATCACTATTTTGCTCGGGATATGTCCGTACACAATTACCATGGAGGAAGTTAAAATCTTGTACAAACTTTTTTTCATTTGCGGTTTAAATCAGGGGTAATGATCGTGGTCGCTATAATTAACAAAATATGTCAATTCTGAACAAAACATTACTCTCGATTTTGAAACCGCGCATTAGCCGTACGTCATATTAATATAATTGCGTTGTGTGTTTGTTTATCCAGCCCGAAAGCCGCTGTCTACAAACAGAGGGCTGGGGATTATGACGTTACTCTAATTGACACCGTTATTTGGGTCCGAACCTAAAACTGCCCCTTGTTTCGTGACGGTGCATTCTGATTAGGATTTACTGCATTTAAATCCTTTAGATTTTAATAGTTATATCTATGTATACTAACTCTGCATTATGATTTGCCAATTATTTTGAGCAACTTCTTTAATGGTAAAATGTTAGGTCTACAGCTCTCTGTCCACCTACTATATTTACAACACTAAACATTATCATATAAACTGCGATAGAAAGTCGTTCTGGAAATTTAATAGCAACAATATTTTCTGTGACCAAAGTTTATAATTGTCACCAAATTGTATCCTCTAATTATAATATCTATTCCCAACAAATACTTTTGTCTTCATATTAATTCTATTGATATCACTTAAATCGTTCTATCATCAAAATAATAGATATGTCATCAAATGAATAGCTTTGTCATCAAATGAATAGCTTTGTTTATTATGGTTTATATTGTAGTCAAACCTGGTTGCGCACTACTTTGATTAGGTTAGATTTGAAGTGCGATCATAACGGCCAGAAACAACTCAGCCGTGGAAAATTCACATTTTTAGGTAAGCGTTTTGATATTATTTGGTGATTCGTTTTGGTGTCACTTTTATTATTTCAAGCACAAATCTTATTAACTATACCAAATAGGCATGATTGAATTGCATTTATTTGGCAACAGTTAAAATCATACTATAATATAATTTCGAATTCTATGTTACATGATGTGACAGCTTGAAGGTCCACGAATAACATAAATTTATACATACCCTTATCTTTTTTTAACGAGTTTTGACACCTTTACTGATAAAATTGAAAGAAAAACGTTACATATCAATTAAGTAACACAATAGGCAAGTATTTGCTGGTAGAAATATGAAGTGTAATATTTCACATATTTAATGGGTTTTTTTGAGGAAATAACGTAGGTTACATGCATTTTAACATAGTACAAAAGCGGTCCTTAATTAGCTTCACTAGCCAGCACCCTGAATAAATTGATACTGTGGTACAAAACAAATAGTAGGGCTTTATTTTTTAAATAGGTACCTACCATAAATTGAATGTGCTAAACGCCCTATTTAGAAATTTTCATTTTTACTTAATATACAAAACACCATTCAGTTTGAATCATTTAAAATGATTTAATAGAATTTATATTAATTCAAAGGTCCGAAAAGTGTTACAATGCGACAATTGCGGAAAAAGAGATAACTTGAATGTAATTTTACAGTTATTGTGGCAATGACCAAATTCACTTGCATGCAATTTAAACGTGAAAAGAAAAATTACTTAGATCTATCTACCTGACAAAAGAGTTAACGAAAATGCCACCAGCCAGGATATAATATATTTAATTCCACTCCAAAACATAATATAGAAAAATAAATATTTGTGGGTATGTTTAAAAGCAAAATATTTTGCTTTGCTTAGTTTGGGATTAAATGGCCGTGTGTTATATCGTGTCCTAATATTTATGAAATAAAAGCATAAATTATCAAAACAAACTGATAAAAAAGATTATAAAACAAATTTCAGATGTTTGAACTATTTGATATTAAGTATTAAAAAAAACTTTCACTTTCATAATATTTCATTTGGCAATAACACTTTCATAATCTGTACCGAAGTGTCGAACACGAAAATCAGCGTGACCGAATGTTTAACGAAATCGTGACCCCCGAACCGACGCAGATGGTCAAGCAATTGACCGGATCTATTTCTATGAACGAAATACCTACCTCCTGATACACGAATATTGGCTATCGACAGATGTTATTCGGGATAGTTCAGTAAATTGCTTTGTAATACATACTTTGTTTGGTTGTTTTGATCCATCTGCGCGTGTAATCACAATGAATTGAATGACTAGTGAGAACCCAATATAAACTATATTATTACACTAGCGGTGCCCTACGATTTCACCCATGTTAATTTTATCCGACAAACACCGCGTCGCCAACGCACCCGTGTAGTCTATCATAATTAATTGTTCTTCACGCGACTACAAATTATTTTAATTTTTATCATATCCTAAACTATGTATCCAAATAACATACTATAAAGAGAAAATTTTAACTTCATAAAATTATCTTTATGATGAAGTAAATTTTGTTCGTAAGGATTAATATGCCATGTCTAAAAATAATGCTTATAAACCACTTTTTAATTTTCAACAAATCTTTGTCACAAAACACCTTATTGTGGCTTATGTATATGAGATAAGCATATGATATCGCTGACTTTTTTTTAGATATACTAAGGAGCACTATTTTTGTAGAATATTTAATTTTTTTATCACTAACGATTACGGGTAAAAGTTGCGGGAACCTGCTGTACGAAAACGGCGCAGGACCCGCAGGATTTTCGTGATTATTGGCCTATGTCTAACCAGCAGTGGACGTCTTTCGGCCGATATGGTAATGATGATTATGATAACCTAAAACTGTTTACATGTATACGCATATATATATATATACACTAATATATTTTGCATACTCGACTGTATCATGTGTTTGACTTTTTGTATGGGTAAAATCTTGTGATTTCACGTCACCGACATGATCTGCAACAATTCAGACTAAAATTGATTTAAAAATTTATAATTGAGTTTTCACTTCTGTCGTCAGACTTTATAACTGCCTCTGTTTTTATAATATATTACCTAACATGTTACATTATACATCAATTAATGTAAATGGATTATTACCGTCAAAATACTTTCGAGGTCAATTAAATGTGATCGAGCGATAAACAACGCTAGAATACATATAAACACAAGAAGCACAAAAAATTATATCCAAAATCTCTTTAAAACATTTATAAAAGTTTAATTTCTAAATAAGTCGGTACACACTCTTCTTTTTTTTAAAACGACTTCATTACAAAACATAAAGGGAAGCTTTGAGGTTATCAAGTTTCTAAGATACTTGATTCTGTAAGTAATGATAATAAAAGCTAATATTTAATTATGTTTATAGTAAAGTTGAGCTCATATTTTAATTAAAATATTAAGCACGTTACTTTCAAAACGAGGCAATTAAACAGCTTTTTCACATTCATGGCTTTGTCATATTATTTCAGGGGTATTGATCGACGTTACTAAACATCGAATATGGACCAACAGGCAGATAATTTGTAACATGCCAAAGCCATGTCCAATCGTACTCCGGTGGAAACTTCCAATGAAATGGTTTTGACACGGCTTATAATACTCAAACAATGTGATTCCATATCACACAACAATACGTCCCTGATACGTTAGCAAAATAGGGTTTAACAATTGTTAACGTAAATCAAAAATTGTCGACGCGGTTAATTCTTTGAATGTGTTGAATGACAGTATGAAAGAACAATACTCGTAAATTTATATTACTATAATATAAATCAAAATTTGGAAAAATATTTGTGCTTTGAAAACGGAGTCTTTAACAGTATTCTGGCTTCACCTTTGTCGGAAGAAGCCAATATGCTGTACAGGCTAGTACAAAGAGGTATATATAAATAGAAGATAAAGATGTGATAGGCATCTATTTATTATGTGTATGCCTACCAATAGAGACGGCATGGTCCCTTTGCGACCTTTAATTAAATAAAGAGAAAAATAATCGTTAAATTTGATTTTAGATGTTAGATACCCTAAAATTGTATTACAAATGATGAGTTTTTGAATAATCTTTATAAAACAAACTTTTTCTATGTATAATATTAGTATAGATAAGATTGTTTTATTTCAGGCCAATATAATTTCGAATTAATTAAGTAGAAAATATGGGCAAAACAGATAATGATATTACAGGTAATATAGTTGATGAAGTACTTAACATTTCATTATACTTACTAAGATAATTCCATTATTTAATAGCAAACTTGCCTATAAAATTATGTAAATCCAAGACGTTTGTCGAGAATTTTCGCGTTACATAATGAATCTTTTTACATAAAACGAACGTTCTTTACTTAAATCGAGTCATAAAACATCAGGCCATTTTTAGGACTAAAAGTGGAAATAAAAAAGGCACGAGAACACACAAGGGACCCTCTCGGGACTTAGTCTGATGGGGTCACGTAGTAAAAGTTTTTCGGTATTTAACGAAAAGGCCGGCTTGTACGAATTTTACTCAAATTGAATTATATGAGGCAAAGAATTCAACCGAAAGGTTCTTTCCACATCTGTTACTAAAATACTTTTAGAAGAAACAGTTTTTAGTAACAGAATCGTTCGGGGTGATTATGGAGATATACTTTTCTGATTTTTAATAGCAATTTTGTACTTGGTATATTATAGGCTTAAATCAACGGATAATTGTACTAACCGGTAGCTTGAAAACAGACACTAATAATTTTGAATTAAGCAAAATCATGATATTAGGACTTTAAAATTTGCATTTTCAACGATTTATTTGTTTCTGGTTCTCGTCAGCCGGTCGCTGCCTCGCCCCACTTGCTTCGCTCACTCGGTTCGTGCGTTTAGTAGCACAGTTTCAACCTAACCTAACCAATCCAGTTACTATATAAACTTTCGAAAACGTAATCGTTAAATTTTAGTGTCCCTTCACTATCTATCGACAGTTTACAATTTAATTATATTATTTATAAACTAAGGGTTAGTACAATTATTACCCGGTGACATATTTAATTGTATTTTAAAATACAATTAGGTCGTAAACCTTTGTTTACATTAGTTGTTATGCTCGAAAAAGCTTGAAGTTTTTGATATACAGATTTCGTTCACTATGAATATAATTTTTTTTTAATACTATGGTTTTGACGTTGTTTTTAAAAAAAAATGTGTAAAACAGCAAGATTGTCATCGTATTTACGAATACAGAGCTGTCGTATGAATAAACAAAAGGCTGGAACCCCTTTATTTAGCACGTAATAAAGTTTTACGATATGGCATTTACTTAAAGCGCAAGTTGACCCTTCTGCGAAGGGAATGTGGTTACAAAAGTTTATATTTTAATTATAACACCCGTAGGAGTTGTTATCTAGCGTCTACTCAAAAAAGGTAAGTTTTACTGCTTACTTGATTTGAAGTAAGAAATTAAGTAAAACATGTTTTATTTTGTAATGAAAATACTAAATAATTTCTGAATATTTATTTGGTAATCGGCTTAAGTTCAAACTGTTAAATTGGCATTTATTTTCAGTTTGTCTACTTTTACAAATAAGGGCCATCCATAAATTACGTCATACGAATTTCATGATTTTGACCCATCCCCCGTCCTTGTCACAGCTGGTCACATTTGCAAGACCCCCCACCTAGTGTGATGTCACATATTTTTCAATTATATAATTAGAAATTTGTGAAATTAAAACAGCAGTGTTTGGAAATTATTTTAATTTCCATTTAAATTATTTTTCAATAAAATCGACATCAAATCAAACAAAGGTATAAAAATATAAAAAAATCACTTTAATGAAAGATAAAAACTGAATCCTCTTCAGTCCATACACTTCGAACTCATTCCTTTATATTATTTATAACTGGCATAGTAGTCACATCGTTCTCATTTGGACAGTTAACATCAGAAACATTCATTGTGTCAACATCTTCTTCATCTAACCATAAAGCTTCATTGTCATCATTCAAACAAAGAATTTCCCTGGCACGTCTAGCAGCAATTCTTTGAGGCCGAATTTTCGCGATGGGCAATACTTCTTCTTGCGTTTTATGTGATTTCTTGTGTAGGTTAGGGCCTTGTATGATGCAAAATATATATCCACAGATGCCACACGATCGCTTAAATAAGTTTGCCTCGACACTGAGGCAATAGGTATCATACGGAACTTGCTTCAAATATGATGAAGCTCGGAGATCCAAAGATAGCTGAAGTAACAGTGGAGCGAATTTTCTTTCACAGTCATCTTTTTCTATAGTAAAAATCCCATTACACGTCTGTTGTACTTGTACTACACAATGGTGTACTTACATTGTCGATAATATTCTTAAAGTCGGTAACTTATTTTTCTTCGAACTATAAAGGTAATAAGTATCAAAAAATCGAGTTGTAAAAGTTGTTAAATAAAACATTGCTATGTTCGAGATACAGATGTCCAATTTAATTTTTTCTTTGATTATTTTGACTAGAGGGTTGAGATTTAGTGCAACGGAGGTTTTGGGGCTTGAATGAAAGGGAACACATTCTTTCGAGTTTGGGAGGTTTTCGACTTAAAGGAGTTCGCCGTTTTTGATGAGATTGATAACTGGCGATGAAAAGTGGATTGCGCACGACAAGAACGTGCGAAAAAGGTCGTGGTCTAAGGTCGATCAGGCTTCACAGACTATGGCTAAACCTGGGCAAACTCGAAATAAGGTGATGCTGTGTGTATGGTGAGACTGGAAGAGCATTGTTCATTATGAGCTTTTACCGCCCGGCAAAACCATCGATTCGGATCTCTACTGACAACAACTGATGAGATTAAAGGAAGCAGTTGAGAGAAAGCGGCCGGAATTGATCAACAGGAAGGGTGTGGTCTTGCATCACGATAACGCTAGACCACACACATCTTTAGTCACTCAGCAAAAATTAAGAGAGTTTGGCTGAGAAGTGTTAGTGCATCCACCATATAGCCCTGACCTTGCACCTTCAAATTTTCACCTGTTTCGGTCTCTTCAAAATTCTTTAGGTATGGTAAGGTTAACATCAAAAGAGGTCAGAAGGAGATCAGAAGTCCCAAAGTTTCTACAGCAACGGGATCATGTCGGGAGAAAGTCATCGAAAAAAACAGCACATATATACTGTAAATAAACTTTGAAAAAAAAATGTCTTGAGTTTTCATATAAAAATGCGAAGAAACTTTTTTCTCGACCTAATATATTAATTATGAATTTTTATTGATATTAAGAATATTATTTGAATAGAGACTATCTAAGTGCTTATTTACATACATACCATCACGTCTGTATTCCCCGAAAGGTTAGGCAGAGGTGTACACTAATGTACACCCACAGTTCGCCGAGTATATTTTTAGGTCCCATGTAATAGGGGGCGAGCCTATTGCCATTAATCGGGCACGAAACCAAACTCCGAGCTGCTACTGAGAATTTCAGAAGAAAAACCCAATAACACTGCTCGACCTGGGAATCGAACCCAGGACCTCGATAACAGCAGTCGCGCTTACGACCACTAGGCTAACGAGGCACTGCTTATTTACACATTGACAAAACGTTATGTTTTCCGGATTGTGTTTTGATATGAATCAATTTTACTTATAGGGCCTTAACGGCCTGTTTTATTATTCAATTAAAGATTAACTGGATTTTCAAGTAAATTGTATTTTTAATGTTCCGAAAATGTCTTACAATGATCGTACAATCTTCCATAGACATAAATCACATATCATAGATTATCCGTAGACAAGCATCATAGATTTATTACTTACAACAACCCATTATGCGATCGCAATCCATTTTTACCTATCAACGATCGTTATTTCAATCCATTTGTTCTCTAAAGTGTTTCAATATCCGATCTACAGATTACATATACAATCCAAAAATGCGATCGATCTCTATGAGGTACGCAATACTTTTTTGAAACGTCCTCCGTTTGGGAATGACAGTTATCGCATCCAAATAACCGATCGTAGTACATTTTCTCATAACGACGTATTCACACGCTCACGAATCCTGAAAAATTACGAATAAGTCCAATTGTATCATACGTCCATCGATATTGATATAGAATCGTCAATGGCGGATGTGTATGTGTGAACAGACCGTAAGCGGCAATTACTATAATTGCAAATCTTATGTAAAATATGTATTATTGCACTGGATTATTTCTATGTAAAAAGAAATTGTCCGCCATGTATCTATTTCCTTGTAAAATTTCTCCTTTCTTCTTATTCTTTATTCCTTAGTATATCGGTGGCGGATTCCACAATAATATAACATAATGTTAATATTTGTAATTATAGAATGCATTTTATCGAGGTAGGTAGTTAGAATTCACATATTTTCCGGAATAGTCAGTTGCTTAGAGTTGCACACAAATGGTTGTAACATCACAGATGTGCTGCGTTACAGGACTGTGCTTAGAATGAATTAACTTAAGAGAGAATTGAAAACTACATAATACCTTTTAACTTATAATATAATTGTTTCAAGCGCAATGAAATTTCATTAGAAGGTTATGATTATACCGTGACTCTTTATTAAAAAAAAAATCTTGCAATTTTATTGTTAAAGATCCAACTACAACATATTATTAACTTAAATAGTTTTTTTATACAATAATTTTCTACATCACGTATTTAAATTATTTACTTAGTAGGTAGGTATGAGAAACTAAAAGAAAATGTTAGCTTTGTCTTGATTCTAGAATTGACTAAAATAAATAATTCTATAATCTAGTTAGATCAAATAAAATAACATATTATGGTTATTAAAATAAAAATATTTTTTAGTACATATGAAAGGGATAATTCGGATAATACGGTAATCCGATAGTAATAAAAATCATATCGACGCGACGCGACGTTGGAGACGCTAATTGACTAAAGTGCAAAGTTTGTTAAATGAACTTTAGTCAAACCTTTTCCACCGGCGATGCTATTTTCATACGATCATTTATTTATGACGATTTTCTACATAGTAATAAGTGAAGTCTACAATCATAAGTTATTCATATATTCCGTTCGTGTCTGAACGCTCTTAAGTCTAGATACCTATGTTATGTATCGGATCTAAACATAGTAAATAAATAACATGCATTTTAGCGTAACACGGTATGCGGCATTTTCAAACTTTGAATACTGTAGTTTCTTTAGCACTAAAACTAGATGTAAGCACATAAAAAGTGTATTAGAAGACGAATTTATTAGCGCCGGAGATGTTACCGTAATGGAACATGTTTGCTTATAGAGTTGCGTGGATGCTATAATAATCTGTGCAGGCGTTTATTTGAATACATATACACAACATATAACCGAATTGTTCGTTCTATTCTTATACCTTCTAGAATTATGAAAGGAAAGAAACTTTTTAGTTTTTTCTGTAAAAAGTAATATTTAAAAGGCTTATATTTTTTTGTTCATAATGGTTCTTTGACACGAAATTGATAGTGAACGGAAAAATTTATGAAAACCGTAGTTAAAGATGAAGTTAATAAGGGTTTTATAAAAGTTATTAAATAATAGTCTAATTACCTCTAATTACCCATAGAAAAGTTGAAGGAAATTCTGAACTTTCTATTAGGTACATACCTATGATTTTTTTACCATTCATTCATTCCTTCATTTTCAGGTACCTACCTAGCGTTTGATTTATTTTAAGTAGCAAATAAAGTGACTGAACTATGCCTGAAGGTAAAGACAGTATAATCCATTAACAGTGGCGACCACCGAGAGATTCATGTAACATACCTGCGTAAAAGAAACTGGATATGCAGTGGCCGATCCTGAAATATAACGCGCATAAGCGAATCACTGTAATGAGCTTTTCAACATTGCAAGGTGGTCGCGACCCAGTCGAGCTAGTACAGTCGTTTGTAAAGGTGCATCACATTCAGGTGAAATTGTATGGGGTTTCTCAAATCTTAAACCTCACATTTAATTTTAATCATGTATCATTTAAGCTTATTCAAATAAGTTACCTACACTAAGAAAAGGATATGAACAAATAAGCCACTCATAAGCTATACTAAATTATAACCGTACGGCGCGGCGTATATACAGTGGCTCGGCATATCCATAAATAAAATAAATTTATAGGTCCTAGATAATGTTACAGCAAGCAGTTGCAATGAATGTAATAGGCAATCAATAGGTTATTAACATTTAAATAACCAACACAAGTTTACATAATATTAATTCGTTATTACAACGTAGAAATAGAATTTCCCTGAGTAATTTATTTTCTTAATAACAAGGATGTACAAATTGATGGTGTGGAAAAACTTACGAGGGGCGCTTTGGTGAGACGAATGTGTGGTTTGTTACACGAGTAGATATAATCTGCTTATGAAATTACCCCTTTAGAGTGTAAATAAAATAGCTCAAATAAAGAAAAACAATATTTACTCTCATGAAATCTAATTGAAGTGAATTAAAAATAAAAGATATTATGGTTTTGCATGTATTTCAGTATATCCTATAACTAACGAACTAAGGTTTCTTACCACGAGAAGGCAGGGCTTAAACACCGCTAGTGTTTTATTGGTAATTTCGAACGCCGAAAAATTTGTAGTTTCTGATTTTCCATTAAGTGGCGCTATGAGGGTATACTTTAACTTTCATCTCGCGTTTTCCACTAGACGACGCGCGGTGCAACTAATAAAAATGAAATCAGTATATGTACGTAAATTAAATTAATGCTTATAATATATACCATCAACAATTAGATATATATTCAATAAGCCTAACTACATAGTCCACTAACGAAACGAAACAAAAAATAACTTTCGGGTTAACACTAGATTACAACATATTATGTATATTAACCACTAGTGACAAATATCTATTTTCATATAAGTGAAATTAACAAAAAAAATTCACTTTATATAAATTAAAAATTTGCTTGCACTTGGACTTAGCTATGTAATTTTTAATTTGTGACGGGATTCATACACGGCTCTCTAAAAAATAAAGGGTTAATTCCATATGGAATTAGTGAATATGCACTCTAACCTTATAATCACCTCATTACATATGTTATCGGTATGTATGTTACATATCATCACCATCATCATTTCAGCCGAAGAACGTCCATTGCTGGACATAGGTCTTTCTCAAAGATCACCAGAACGACCGGTCCTCTGCTACCCGCATCCAACGGCTTATTGCTACCATTAACAGACCGTCGGGTACCTCAATTACCTACAGACAATAATATTCTGATATTTTAATAAGAATAACAAAATTATGATTTCTGTTCTGTTTTCACCCTCAGAGAACCATTTAAACACAACATTTCCTTTTTTCTGCGCTTTCGGTTTCGCTTTTGTACACTGAGGCGCTTTTATCAACATTGTTTATAGTAATTTCTCTTACAAGATTACTTTAAACGTTCTTTTTTACTTTGCTATGTTTAGTGAATTAACATTCAGACAAATTACATACATACATAACATCACTTCTGTATGCCCTAAGGGTTAGGCAGAGGACGTACTAATATACACCCACAGTTTGCCGGGTATGTATTTAAGTCCCATGAATTGGCGGCGAACTTATTGCCATTAATCGGGCACAAAGCCAAACTCCGAACTGCTATATAATGAGAACTTTATAGAAAAACTCAATAACACTTAGCTCGACCTGGGAGTTGAACTCAGGACCTTGAGCATAACAGTCGCGCTTAGGACCATTAGCCTAACGAGGCAATTAAATTCAAACAAATTCATTGATTAAAAATAAGAAAATAATTCTAAATTTGTATTTTTCGACATACGGCATGACATGAATCAATTTTATAGGAGTATAACTATATTAAATATATGGTGTACTAGGTACAAACTTGTGTTGTCCTGTGGTTATAGCACCCACAAACGATTGAACCTTGACGACTTGTTTGCCTGCCAGTACTTAATAAAAATAAATAATAACTTTGTAATAAACTTGAATGTACCAAGTCAATTTGAGATAAAATAAACACAAGTATTTACAATACAAAGTCTGGAAAATTTCTAAGTTACTTAATATATTTCAAACTACCTCGAAGTTAGTTTGAATATTACACTAAATCCGAAAGTTGTCTAAAAGTTAAACTACATCATTGAAAACTAAATTATTGAAAAGTTTTTCAACTTCACGGTTTTGATAGCGTTTACCGTTGTGAATAAGGAATTCAATACATTAAAAAAATATTCTTTTGGCGTGTTTAGGAGAGGGTAAAATTGAGAAGCTATACGTATTACTTGACGGAAGTACAACCTGATGTAGTTAGAGATATCAATTATAATAATATACAATCCTAATATTGAATTTTTAAAACAAATTTAAATAATGTGGATTTATACAATGTTAAACTATATTTAAACAATAATAAAAATTATCATTAATATAATCATTATTATTATGAAATCATTATCATTAAGTAATTATTAGGTATATGTAATGGCTAACTTCATGATGGTGTAGGCACGCGGAATAAAAATTTTGGTGCGTATATTTGTATGTCTTATTAATATCATATACATAGTTGTTTTATTCAACCTTTATAGCGTCATCAAGATTTTGTCGTGTATAAACCAGCTCAGCCACCAGTAAGTATTAGTAAGTAGCAATACCTATAAGTGCTTATGTACGACGAGCCGCCACAAAGCTCTAACCCTGTGTGCGCGTTACACATTGTTCTGAGAATTATGGAGAATTCAAAACTGAAAGCGTTATACTACCTACTCGTATAATAATTATTTAAATTACCTTAGTTCAATTTCATTCATAATGATGAAAATATAAATAATATAGTTAATGATTTAAAATGTTAAATCATTAACTATATTATTTATATTTTAACCGACTCAAAAAAACAGGAGGAGGTTCTCAATTCGAATGTATATATGTATTTTATAAATGTTCAGGCACAACTTCTTTGTTTATGAACCAATTTAGATGATTCTTTTTTCATTGGAAAAGGGACACTCAAGGGTGGCTTTATTTTAATTTCATTGGTATTAGACAGATACAACATACAACTCCAGAAAATAATTTAAGATGGGTTTCTTTTTGTTAAAAATTATCTTGTATATATCAGTTTGTATGAGATAACTATATTATCTGAAGCAATGATGATTTGCAATAGACCAGTTCCGCCACTAAGCTTAGCGTGTCACCATCTTAGACCATATCATCGCTTAAATACAGGTGTGATTGTGACTTTATCGCTAAAACTTATAAAGATCAACCTATAAATTTTATTAATATTTAAAATTAAATTTTTAAATTTTTAATACATCTTACACGTTTAGTATGCAGTATAGTTAGAGTCACTTAAATATGGATGCATATGCATGTATTGGTCATCATTTAATTAAGTTAAACAAATAGTCTAAAATTCAATCCCAACTAATAACGTAAGCGTCACGTGCGTTCACCGACGCAAAACAAACTTGACCAGAGCCCTGTTAACGCGGAAATGACCCCAACAGCACCGGTCATTCGACCCCACTGACCCCGACCCACCCTCAGTATTGTATTGTCAATTAATTAATTATCTGCGCTGACAACACCCACGTATATCGGATATTTAGTTCTGAAATGAATTATTATTGAAATTGATGATTGACTTTGGTCATAATTATTGTATTCGTTGGCGTTGTTATCAATTCTTTGTGATTTACTTTTACATCTTTTTATAAACTTTAAACTCAATTTTGTTGTAAGTCTGAAAATCGCTTCGATAATTTTTATAGAATTAAAAAAGTTTTATTTTATGTACCACATATCATATCGATCGATATTTTTATTAATTTCGAAGGTTGAAAAGTTCTTTACATAACTAATAAAATAAAATAATTTGGATTTAA
Organism: Saturnia japonica; assembly: GCA_033032175.1. Classification (NCBI taxonomy): domain Eukaryota; kingdom Metazoa; phylum Arthropoda; class Insecta; order Lepidoptera; family Saturniidae; genus Saturnia; species Saturnia japonica. The sequence continues at coordinate 7,459,692 of CM065317.1, forward strand.
TTAGAACAAAAATAAACCTAATATGATTATACATTGTACCTAGTTATTTCTTTAAAAAAAAAAATTATATTTAAAAAAAAATTTAATGGTTTTAATTAATAACTTCTTTTTTAATTATTAATAATTTTTTAAATATTTTATGTAACATCAAGCATTTTAATCTAAGATTATAAGCATAGTGAGATACGAAGAAATTGTGAAATTAAAAGCAAAATATATTTTTTTCTTTAGTCAATCTTTTTCACTTTACGATCTCCTAAAGAGAATATAAAATCCTATCTTTATGTCGAAAATAAAGAATTTATAGGGAAAACGAGGCGACGCGGCGCGCGGTCAGTTCTTGTGATGTCCCTTCAACTCTATTGGGACTTTTGGGTTTATTATCGAAGTAAACAAATAGACACGATATCATTTTCTTGAAAATAAGTAGCTTAAGGTAACAATATAGGATATTTTGTTTCTATTATTGTTTCTTTTTTAATATAATAGTTCTTATGAGAAATACAATTTACTTACATATTACGTTCCGGAGATCAGTGTCGCTTAACTTTTAGGCCTTCCTAAGGTACGAGATTGATTGCCATGCCAGCTCACGACGTATTGGCGATTTTAAATACCGGAAAATCAACAGTTTCATATTTTTCACATACAGTATTAGTTCACATAATTAAAATATTTCAGCTTTCGTTATATGCTTATAGAAATACATTTTTAGGATTGGATTTTATTGCGGATTTTTATTGCCTACAGGCATGATTTCTAAGACAATGGTAATTTAGATGTTAATTTTTTCGGTTAAAATTTCATAAATGTAACTTTAATTCTGCGTACTTTTAAACTGGTGTTTAATTTTCATTTGACAAAATTTTAAACCTGATTGAAATGATTGTAAGCTAATACTTCGCTGGGGCATATAAGCACGTTACTTCAGAATTGTCATCTATTGATTATTATACTTCTTAATTCTTTTGTCCTTTAACCTTTAGCATAACGTAGGTCTAGTTTTCACGCATTTTATTTGAAGTATCTAGTTATCAAGTTGTTTACCGAAAGGTTGTCAGTATACTCAGTGCCGTTACATATTGACAATATAGCATGGATCATTATTATTCTAATAGACACCAGACTTACCCTCTATATTTTGTTCCTGACACATTCCATCAATACGTGATGCATACGCGCAACGACAATATGTAATGAACTTCATCGTATTTTTCATAATCAGTAATGTGCCCGATAACAATTTTGCCTCTGGACATTTCCTCATTAGTGGATCATGGTATATAAAAAGGCCTCATTTTGTATCGTTGTGTATCAAATTCCTTTTTCCTGTGAACTAAATTCGAAGTATTTTTTAAAAGTTTATTTGTTGTTAAAAATACCGGTAAAATGGGGTAAGGTATAAAATTGTATTTCATTTATTCATGCTGAATAAGCATCCTTATTACTATAACTAACTATTCTCCACGGTTTCACCAAATTTATTCGACCAACTCTCCACCGCAACGTCCTGCCGCCAAAGCACCCGTGTAGCCTATAACTGTTCTCACTTCCCGTACCAGGCCACAGTTTGCCAGATTTCTTGACGTTCATGTTTACTGCTCCGTTCCATAGGGCTTTGCCTGGAAGTTATATAACCTAAAGCCTTCTTTAATAAATAGGATATTAATTGCCAATTTGACTTATGATTCCATAGATTAACGCGTTCAAAAAAAGAAACCAACAGTCTCTTCAAATTTATAAGCGACTTTTTAATCTTAGAATATTTTCTACATGACTTGCTATCATTTTTTCTCAGTATTTATAATATACTCTGTGGTGTAAGTTCAATGGCCCTGGTCGGGATAGGATTCGAAGTATTAATTTATTTAATTTAATATGTTAGTAACACATATTATGATAAATTTTAGATTTATGGACTCCTCCGTATAAATTTTAACCATGCCAAATCTCAGTCTTCCGTGCACGCAAACGCTTAAAAGGTACCGAAAGCTTTTGTTTCACGTATTAATATATAGATTTATCACGCTTGCGTACAAAACGTATAATACGTTTTGCATTTTTGTGACCTCCTTGTACATATTCTAAAACACTAGTTTCAAGAAAAGTACTTCCCGAGTTAGTTGTTATAGCTGCAACTCCGAACTTCCACCCCGTAAGTTGTGTTTAACCCTCACTAGTAATAAAGATGTAAGTGCAGAGGTGAATGACCTATCCCAGCGGGACACCTGCTGATGTTATTGACAGTGCTTCTTTTATTTTCCTCGCATCGGAGGGTCGGGACACCGAAATTATTTTCTTTGCAATTTGCGGTTTTGTTCGGACGTCGTTAGTGAGGATTAGGTGTGTAGTATATTATTACGTTCTAACAGAGCCTTGTTAAGACTGTTCGACAAGTTACGTTTAGTCGACATCTCGACAGGGGCAGAAGTAGGTAATTTCTTAAAAATAATTATTTTATGAAACAATCACTTTTTCTTTAAGATGTTATTCAATAAACGTTTTTTTCTTTTAAACTCAGAATAAAATTGACGATGGAAATTTCAATTTTGAAAATAATAATAATAAATATACTATTACTGGAACAATTAATAACAAAATAAAATAAACTAATTTGCCCAGCAGATATGTTGCTTATCCGGTAATTAATACCTGTATCATACATAGGTTCTGTATCCTATATCATTATATATCTGGCTCAAATTTTATGATATTATTTTTTGGCATTAAATTGAACTATTGGGAATATATCTATACCAATATTATAAAGAGGACAGATTTGATGTATTCTTTTTTAAAACTACTGGGCTGATTTTAAAAATTCTTTCAGAAATATAAAGTTACAGTATCAGCGAGTAACATAGGCTACATTATAATTTGAAAAATTAATTTATTCCTCATAAAAATGTCAATAGTTTTACACAAAATATAAAAAAATAACAAACATGGATGCGTTGGCAATGTTTGTCGTATAAAATTAACACGGGTGAAACCGAGGGCCACAGCTAGTTTATATTTGTGTAAAAAAAATTTTTTTTAATATTGTATGCACAGCAATTACAAAAATAACGTTGACCACCGACAGATTGGGAATCCATCGTTGGTGATCGATTTCATGCCGGCTTAACTGGCTGATCCCGAAACGCAACCAACAAAAACAGTCACTGTGTCGGGTTAATTACTATGTGCCTGGTGGCCGAGACCCAGCTGTGAGCTGGGTATAGATTCCTATCAGACCGCTTGGTTTCTAGACAAATAAATAAATAAATGTTAGCTGATCTCAGAACGCGATACACCTGATCGTGATCCAGCCCGACACAATTGTCATGTTACATTATCCACCAAGTTTATCCATCATATGTAAAAATATGGTGTGACCGATCACCATGAAAGTTCATAGGTCTAAGTAGTTTTCATGCGCAAGGTTTTTATGCTATCCCTGAACGCGATAGGTGGAGTTGTGGTCGAGTTATTGAATATTGGAAAGAGAAATCCAATGTCTGTTGGGTCAGTTAGTTTAGTATAAATAAGGATAAATTGTCAACAGTGCCTGTTATTAGCCGCTGTTATTGTAACGTTAAAGTAGGTAAGTACCTAAATCTCTGCAACAAAATTTATATTATTACTCAGACATTTGCTGAAGAAAATCTGTCTGTCATACATATCTAAGTAATCCACTGCCTTATTTTTGTGTTATGCTTCAATTTTATTTTATGTTGATCCCGGGCTCCCAAAAATGGCCGCACGGGGAACAGTAAAGCTGAAGCTTACAGAACCGCAACACGTTTTACTAACCTGGCTTTAGAGTATAAAGAATTCATGGCAAAGAGAATATTTTAAGAGATACACTTGTATGCTCTTTACGTCTACTTTTTATTAATGTAAATGTTTTTATTACATTGATATATAGTACTTCAGATGTTTGTATTTATTTAATTATTTCACGACGTGTAGCTGCTGAGTTCGGTAAAAACAATGGACTGCCGATTCCGTAAAAATGGTACAAAATACCTATATATAAAATACCTATTTCAATCAATTTATAAAAGCGATTTAAAGTAAAGAGTAGATTCGGAAATATTAATTTTAGTAATGGATATGGCACAAAATGCATTCAGCAAATGTATTGACATCGGCGTTATTGGGAAAAAAATATATACTAAAAAGGTGGGAAACAAGCATACGGCCCGCCTGATGGTAAACGGCTACCGTAGCTTATGGACGCTTGTAACACCTATGGGTATCACTAGCGCGTTGCAGACCTTGAATCCCCCTATCACATGGAACTCTGGAAACCTTACTCACCCCAGGAACACAACACAAGGTCATTTAGTTGCGATCTTCTGTAGGGTGGAGGCATTCAACCAATCGGGCTGCCCCAGTAGAGAAAATCTCTAAGAAAATTCTAAAACATCTAGAGAAAATTTCTCTGTACCCTACCTCCCTAAATTAGGTAAAATTGTGACGGTTATTTACTTTTTCTCAGTCGAATAAAATTTTTATTTGTGTATAGTAAATTTTAAATGTAATTTATACCATAACATAACATACTGCCATGCTTGTTTCCCCGAAAGGTTAGGCAGAGATGTACTAATGTACACCCGCATTTCGCCGGATATGTTTTAAAGTCCCATGTAATAGGTGGGGGGAGCCTATTGCCATTAATCGGGCGCAAAGCCAAACTCCGTCCTCCTACTATGAATTTAATAGAAAAACCTATTATTACTTGGCTCGACCTGGAAATTTCCAAACATTAAGAAAATTTGATTCACTCAACAAAACTAAATAGATAACATTAAATAGATTATGCTATAATTTAGATACGAAACAAAAAGATAAAAAATTTAAGAGAAATAGGTACACGCAAAACTTCCAGTATCTATAAAAAAACATAAAGCAAAAAAATGCAATGCTAACGTCTGCATATCTCTTGCCGTAAAGGGAAGAAGTAACTTCACATGCAATCTTTTCCTTTCATACCTTTTCAACACAATATAACCAGTACGATTTTGATACATACAAAGTACCACAATATTATTGCCTTCTAAATATATGTAAAAAAAAGATTTTTTTTAAAATGAGTTCAGGCATTGATGTCCAATACATTGTACTTACAATTTTTTTGTAGCAGCGATAAGTAACCCTATAGGTTAACTTTAACTTTAATTTTTTTTATATTAAAAAAAAGTAAAACAATAATATAAGCAATGTATCCAGTATGATGGTGTGATATATTCGGACAACGTAATGTTTGCGAGAGGTTTTTTTTTTAGATCTGACTACACTGTTAGCCTTAGGGGTCCTGAATTTTTTTTTTTTTTTTTTTTTTTTTTTTTTTTTTTTTTTTTTTTTTTTAGAACTGACTACACTGTTAGCCTTAGGGGCCCTAAAGCCGCTGCGGCTTTTACAGCTTCACCGGACTTGGGGGCGAGCGCAGAGGGCACTCAGCCGCGAAAGTTTTGTGAACGACTCGCACGAGGGTGCCAAAGTGGCCGGACCTCGGCTCGGGCGGTCGTCGCGTTCGCAAATAGGTCGCGATCTATTCGAATCCCTACACCTACGATTCGAGCTAACTAAATATACACATAGGCACGTTCCCTTCCTCCTGGGAGGAAGGAAGGAACCGTGCGTATGTGTATTCAATAATCGGAATGTTTCTACACTAACTAGCGCTAACTAACTAGCGTAAAAAAAAGAAAAAAAAAGGTCCCTCACAGAACCTATGTACCTGTGTGGTGTGCACGTGTGTATGTTCATACGTGTGTAGTGTTGTATGTAGGTAGCTAAGTGATGCACGTACAGTGTCACTTGTATCGCGCGGGCGGTTGCCTGACCCAAGGGTTTCACACCGAGGAACGGACCTAGGCTTGGGTTACCGCTAGAGAGGGTGGACGTGACGGGTGTGCTGGAGCGAAATTGACCGCCCGCCCTCTGCGGAGAGAACGGTGGTTTCGCGGGCGTGGGCGCTGGCACGCTCTGTTTGGAGAGACGGATGTGTAATATTTATTCGAATTTTCGATGTGATCGTCGGGATCAATAAAAATATTGCGCGGCCGGCGTTTGCACCGGATGTCCGTGGGTGCCGGAACATAAGTGGCGGCTGTTTTTATTAACGGATTCGCGTGGTTCGACGCGGTGTCGAAATACGAACGGGAGAGCTGTTTAACGTAGGCATGTATCGAAGGAAGCTCCATATCTCTATGGAGATCTACGCTTCGAACATACCACGGGGCCCCGGTGAGACGATAGAGGAACCTATTCTGTATCGATTGTAACCGTTTGAAACTCGACTCGGACATATGTGCGAACACGGCGCAACTGTATGTCAAAATTGGTCGAATACACGTCTTGTAGAGCGTGAGCTTATGTCGCGTGGACATTTTACTCACCGAACACAACAGAGGATGCAACCGGCCCAGGACCCACGCGGCCCTGTTCCTAACCTTACGGATGTGGGGTCTAAAAGAGAGCCTACTATCTAGGGTTACCCCTAGATATTTGGTCTCTCTTACATACGGAATCGGATTATCGTAGAGCTTAACAGGTTTAAGCTTCCACGGTATCTGTGACGAATCCGCATCGAAGAGCATCGCGGCGCTCTTCGAGGGATTAACGGCTATACGCCACTCGTTAAACCACTTCCCGAGAGTGGTCACGGAGCGTTGGACTTTGTGTCTGAGGTGGGATCTATTCCTATCTGAGGCATATAAGACTGTATCGTCAGCGTATAGCCCTACCTCGACCTCCGGGAGTCGAGGTAGGTCACTGACGTACAGGTTAAATAGGCTAGGAGCCAGGATCGAACCTTGGGGAACGCCTGAGCGTATTGGACGGGGCGTGGACAATTCACCTTCCACTCTATAGCGAAAGGTGCGATCTGTTAGATAGTCGCGAATTATTTTAATTAGCCTATCGGGGACTTCAAAGTGATACAACTTGTAGATCAATCCCTCGTGCCAGACCTTATCGAAGGCCTTGGCAACGTCGAAAAAGACCGCAAGTGTACGGCGGGGTTTATATAATTCAGCAAAATTAAATGCAACGTGCTCCGTGAGGCGGTGCACTTGATGAGTGCAAGAATATCTAGCACGGAAACCGAATTGCTCAGGCGGATAGAGGTCTTTCTCCTCTATTACTGACTTGAGACGGTTCAGAAGGATCCGCTCGTACATTTTCCCTAAAGTATTTAGGAGACTAATCGGGCGATAGCTGTCGGGAAGCGACGCGCTCTTGCCGGGCTTACGGATACCTATGACTATGGCCTTTTTCCAGGCGGCTGGAAAATGGCAGTGGGCTATGGCTACATTGAAGATGCAGACCAAAAGAGCTATGAGGCGATCGGGAAGAAGTCTAAGTACTTCATTCCTGATCCCGTCGGGACCTGGTGCTTTTCTAAGCTTAAGGCTTTTTATAATGGAAAGAACCTCCTCAGACGTGACTGGGGACAGGGAGTCTGTCGCGGGGAGCTTATCCAGCTCCCGCACGCATCCATCGATACCCTCGACCCGGTCGGTATTTGCTTCGACACTGTTCGGAGAGCACTGGCTCTCCAAACAAGTGGCGAGGCACTCCGCCTTGTCGCTGCTATCGAAGGCGAGCGGTATACCGGGACCCCTCTCGAGGGGGGGCATAAGATAAGAAACCTCTATTTTGAGGCTGTGAGCTAATTTCCAGTAAGCCAGATGCGACGGCCTTAGCCCTTCGACGAGGGCGTCCCATCTGTGACTTCTGAGTTCTAATATACGGGCTCTAACCGATCTTTGAAGTGCGCGTAAACGTGCGCGGTTTTCCTCGGTCGGATAGTGGTCGTGCGCACGAGTCGCCGCGTTCTTTTCCGTCAACAACGCCCGCACGTCGGCAGGGAGTACGAAGCGGCGATCGCTCGCCTCTTCGACCTCTCTCGAGGCCTCTCCGATGCCGGCCTGCAGGTGGTCGACCAGGGAATCGATCGCGAGATCTACGTCCGCAACGGACCCCAATACGTCCGGGATCTTATCTAAGTTGGACGAGGACGGCCTGTCCGCAAGATAATGTTTTAGCTTGGCATAGTCAACCACTTGGACCGAAGGAGGGCTAGAGTCGTCTGGTTGACCTAGCTGCATGATGACCGGACGGTGGTCGGAGTCGAGCTCGTGTACGACCCGAATGAGTCGTAACCGAAGCGCGATACCTTTAATGAGAGCTACATCAAGCACTGTCGGCATACAGTTGTCTTGAAAGTGGGTGGGAGTGGGTGGCGCTATGACATCAAAGTTTAGCACGTTCGTTAGCTCTTCGAGTTTAACCCCATTACTGGAGTCTCTCCAATTGCCAAACGAAGTGTGTCCACAATTGAGGTCACCCGCTATAATGACCGATTCACCGAGCGAAAGTAGCTTTTCTAGGTCAGACCTGAGAGGCTCTTTCCTCGGCGAGAGATAAACTGAGACTAACGTTATGGACGGGTGGTCGGTCATTCCTAGTCTACACACGGATACTTCCATATTGGTAAGTATCGGAGGATCTACCGGCGTGCAATATAACGATCGTTTGTAATAAATGAGAGTGCCGCCCCCGCGGCCGGCCCGGTCATTTCTTACAATATTGTAGTTCGCGATTTTTGGATCACGTTTAGCACGCTTTAAGAGCGTCTCCTGCACTAAAAGAACATCTACTTGGTGATCTTTAATAAAGGTCGCGACGAGATCACGCTGCGGAAGTAGGCTTCGCGCGTTAAAAAATGAAAGATTTAACGCTTTCGGTTTAAACTTAGCCATTGAAAGGCCCTAATTTTTATTACTACTCGCCTCGCGATCGAGACGTTGTAGTGTCTCTACGAGGCGGGGGAACGCGCAAGCGGTCTTGATGAGACCGAAGCGCTCCAAATGGTCATTGTATTCGATGAGCTCGCGGATATCGTGCTCGCGGGTGAGCAGTATCATTAGGTCGTTACTATTGACGACAGTGTTAGCGGGCGCGCGGGGCGCAGGAGCGCGGGGCGCGGGAATATCCATAGCCATAAGGGGCTGTGGATTGGGGCGGCGGGGGCCCCATGCGTTCTGCGATGAACGCACGGGTTGCGGTTGCACCACGCGGGGTGCGGAGGGGCCGGCGGCGGCCGGGAGCTGGCGCGGGACCGGCAGCGCGGGAAATTCCCCTGACGCCAGCAGGGGTTGCGCTTTGATGGCTGAGGCGGGGGGCGCCACCCGGGGGGCCGCCTGCCTCTGTGTACGTGGCCGCGTGGTACGCGGGGCCTTGGGGCAACCGCGATAATTCGCGGGATGCCCCTCCTCCCCGCATAACACGCAGCTCGGGGGGACGACGGAGTCACGCTCGCGCGTGCACTCCCGTGTGGGGTGGTCCTCTCGGCACTTTACGCACCGCGGACGAGAATGACAGTTACGGGCAGCGTGCCCGTACAGCTGGCAGTTGTGGCACTGCGCAGGCTGGTGGTTTTTGTGTGGGGGCTCCACGTTAATCCCGGAGAGCCCGCACACCGTCTCTAGCTGGAAGATGGCCTTTCCCTCGGGGGAAAGGTCCAATATGGCCACTACCATTTGTAGTGGCCGCTTATCTTTACTGTACATCCGGTGTACTTCCCGGATGGGATAACTTTGCTCCTTGAGCGAGGAGCACACCTCCGACGGGTCGAGCTCCACCGGAATGCGGCGGATGACCACTCGGAGGACGCGCTCCTCCGCGAGCGAATACGTATAAAATTGCAGACCTTTCTGCCGGAGGAGGGTGGTTAGTTTACGGTGAGTTTCCGAAGAACTCACCGAAATAGAAATCCCGTTGACTATGTTTCTAGCCTTGTGGTAGTCGAGTTTGAGTCTGCGCATCTCATTGCAGACTCCCATCCAGGCTGCCTTGTCCCGGATTATGATTGGAGGTGGGGCACGCTCTTTTTTCCCGCCGGCGGGCGCGGGGAGCTGGGAGGACGCGGGGGCGGCGGCGCCCCTGACTACTGCCTTAGCTATTACCTTAGGCGCCGGTTGAGCAGTCGGACTGCTACGCGCCGTTCGCTTACGCGACGCCACGACGGTGAAGCCGTCGTTCTCGGTATCCATCTCCGGAGATGGATCCGGACTCGCGAGCGAGTCTTGTTCGACCGGAAGGGCCGAAAACGAATTTTTCGTCTTTAACGCGGTTTCCGTGGATCGCGCGGGACGGACGTACGGGCTATTTTTGGTAACCCTAGATTGTGACCGCGAATTACGCGGCCCTCGCCTGACGGAGGCGGGGCTTGACCCGCGCGATTGGCTAGTCGGGACAGGGGGCGTGGCCGTAGACGTGGCCACGGCCCCGGATGACGCGGCGGACGGACGCGCAGCGCTGCGCGTGAGACGTTTGGGCGCGGCGCCAACTGGCGCGGCGCCAGTCGGTATAACGGTCGCGGCCGTGACGTCATCGGCCGCCTTGCTACCTGAAGCGGCCGCCTCGCTACCTGAAACGGCCTCATGACGGGTCGCGGTCGCAGCGGTGCGACGCACGCAGGCGTTCTCAGGTAGATTACGGTATTCCTCGTCTAGAGAGGGACACCGTAATACGACGAAATTTTGATAGCGCTGGTATTGAAATTCCAGCGCTTTCATCCTGGCTTGCAACTTGCCTATGCAAGTGGCCAGGTCGGTAACGTTATTTGCCATGACGGCAGAAGAGGGAGGACAATGGGACATTTTTATTTTATTTTAAATTAAAGGCCTCCCTGCCTTAGGGGCAGGGGGGTGCGCCAAAAACTTAAAAAGACTATCGGAGTCGGCAAGAGACCTGTGGTCAAGGTGCAAAGACACACAGGAAGGACCTATCAACCCTAAGGAGCCCTAACAAGCCCGAGGCCGAGGACGCAGACCGGTAATTAAACCGGGCTAGGCCCAAACAGGTTCCCGGGGATGGAGTGTGCAGGATCGGAAGGTTTGGCAGGAGACACCTGGGGCAAGACTATGCGATAACCGCAAAGGCCTAGATTCCCAGGCCCGTCCGAGTCTGGCTGTTTGCCTCTGAAGGAGACAACCAGCGGGCTGCTCGGGTCACGCCCCGCTCACTTTAGTTAGCACCGTCAGGTATCCAGTGAGCGACCACAAAACCGTGGATTTATAAAAAACAAGCAAGTCGCACCGAAAAGTGCGGTTTACCACGCGAGCGTTAGACACCAGTTGGTTTACGTCGTTATTGCAACAGTATATTCGAAATAAATTCCAAATTTAAGATCGCAACAATTAAGTCACGTGATGGTCGAGAGCACAAACGGAGCGACACGTCCGTTCGCGATCAAGACCAAATCGGAACTCCCGGGGTCCTGAAGCCGCTGTGGCTTTTATAGCTTCACCGAACTTGGTTTGCGAGAGGTGTGATGCGCAACGTTTTATGTCGTTCATAGCCTATGATTGCCTTATATATGGTATTTACATGTACTTAAAGTTATTGTCACGTACATTATTACACTTTGTACTTTACTGTTTAACTTGATCATCACAAATAGATAACTTTATTTTTCTGACAATATCAATAAATGCGTTTTATTTTAAAATATAAAATCTAACTGGAAGTATATAAATCTTGTGCGCGTTTGTTTATGATCAAGTAGCTTCTGAAAAACGTGACTGATTGAGCTCATATTCAAGTACTATATATGTTTTATCTAGACGATGGCTAATAGCCATGTTAGGAGCCGATAGGTGGCGCTGAGGTCGAGCCATTAATTAACGGAAAGGACAAAACGTCTGTCGAGCCAGTTATAATAGTTTTGTATATTTAAGATGTTTTAATCTTGCTTTTTAAACAATCTAAGCCTAGACTTTAATATAAATTTATATTTACCGTAAATAATAAAAACACATGTATTAATACTTAAATGAAATGAAAACTTTATGTAAATTTCATTTGCCAAATTCCTAAAAAGTTTTTGCATTATTATAACTGGGGGCATTTTGAAGGTTCAAAGGTAGGAGAGGTCTTAATTCCAAGCCACTCTAAGTGCCAAGAGCACTGTTATTACTCGCATTATCATATAATTGTGGGAAACCAAGCTTTTACTTTCCCTGGTTTAGATGATACGGCGAGGGTGCCAAATTATATTTCATGAAGCCATACACGTTTATATGTAATTTCATTGCGTATTTGATATAGTCTTGATACCTACTGCGGATGATAGAGACCCCGCTATCGTTTGTTACTCAAATGGCTAACGACTACAATTAAAAATATATTATATTGTTATTATTGTGTTTAAAAACAATCTTCTTAAAAATGTATCTTTAACTGTTTAATTTTAGTTTAATTATTAAATCCAAGGTGACCACTTATAGCTGACCCGTACCAATATTTCGCACATTATATTATTATATCTGGGTAACCGAGCTGTGCTATGTGTCTTATAAACAAAAAAATAATAACACCTATCTAGGTAAACTTGGAATGTAAAACATTATCTAAATGTAAAGTTTCATCGAAATCGTTGGAGTCGTTTCCGAGAAACCAATTACATATATATATATACAAGAATTGCTCACTTAATATAATAAGATAATGTTACTAGCGGTGTGCCCGCGGCTCCGCACGCGTTTGTTATACGCAATAATTATTTAAATCCCTTTATTTTTACTCATATTGTTGACAATTCATATGCCGTATCAACTGAGGAGTGGCATGTATTTCCCGTGTACAATTTTCATCAAAATCGGTTAAAAATTATTATTCTCATGTATAATTTCTAATGCATTATTATCTATTCTTAAAGCCTCTCAATTATAGTATGATATACATCATCATACATCATACGTTTCCCGACTATAGAATTTGATTAGAATCGGTTAAGAATTGATGAAAATTAAACTTTTTGAATTACTTTTTTTTTATTCTAGAAGTAATATTAACAATACTTATAGCCCATTAATGATGTAAATAGTTAGACTTTTCGTGTATAAAATATCATCAAAATCGGTTAAGAATTAATTAAATTAAAAAATCTTAAAAAATCATTTTTTTACGATTCGCAAAAGTGTTATTGAAAATTCTTATTACATATCATTCATTGAATGACTTATACTTCCCGTGTACATAATTGAATTAACGAATTTTTTTTTTTACTATATCTAAAAGTAATATTAAAATTTCTTATACCCTATCAACTGACCGATGATATAAGCATCTCGTGTACAAAATTTCATAAGAATCGGTCTAGCCGTTTTTAAGTTAAATCCAGACAGACAGACAGAAGGACAAAAATAATTAATGGCATATTCGTGATCAGTATCGTTCATATAATATGCGTATCGAAAAATTCTGGAAAAATATTAAAGGTACAGAGAGGACTAAAGATTTATTAATATAGATAAGCTATAGTTATTCAATACCAAAAAAAAAACAAAAGAAAATCATAGATGGGTTTATCACTTGTGTATTGTGGTCGCAATCCCTACCACCCCGCTATATTACTGCATATGCATCGGCTGATTTCGGATATTGTCATTATCCCAAGAAAGCTACAAAAATAATTAAAATTATACCTTATTGTAGCGGCCTGCGGGAAGGTTTTTTTAAAAACGTGAATCCCCTTTTAATCCTTTCTTACCAAAAGCATAAATATGAATGGGTTCTTCATACAAACTTTCATCCAAGTTTTATTTTTACCACATGCGGAATAACACAATTAAATAATTCACTTGTAGCAAAACTGTATAATCCAGATAATTTACAATAGGTATATCGCTTAGAATATATAAACACCCGCGAGTCGCGGTTTTACAGGGTCATAAAATAAAACGGTCATTATGCCGTACTTTGTAGTGAAACAGTTTAAAAACACTTCCGTCAATCTTAAAAGAATACTGAACTATAATTTAATAGGTAATTATTAGAAATACATTACATTTCTTATTATGTATAACAATGTCAATAAATCATCAAACTTGTTGACGTTGACAACGCTTACTGCACATACGCATAATAAATCAACGAACGGGTTGCCTTGGAAGTTGATATTTTCCTCTGACATACTTTCATCTCCTATTTTTAACCCTTAAAGTTTTTTTTTCGCTACAAAAAGTTCCCATGTCCTTTCCCAAGGTACAATCTATCTCTATACCAATATTCATCAAAATTTGTTCAGCGGTTTTGGCGTGAAAACGTAACATACAGACAGATAGACAGACAGTTACTTTCGCATTTATAATATTAGTATGGGTTATTGTAAGCTAGATTGCTCTCATGATAGTTAAACAAATTGTTAACAGTTGACGTATTTTACATGTTCGTTGAAAATATTTTTATTAGAAATACCTTCTGTTGTAGAAATTTCTAAATAAAAGCTTTGAATATTTTTTTTTAAATGAAATCATGACTTTTATAACCATTTCCTATTTTTGACCAATGACCGGGATCATAAGATTTAAAATAATATTTGGATTTTTATGAATAATTAAGGTATATAAATGGCGTTGCTAAAAAAGCGCCTTTGAGAAATAATATACAGAGATTATGTTAAGAAATGGATTTAGTATGAGTTATATAAGTGTGTGCTTATTATACAAATAAGTAATACAGTTGTAAATATGAAACTAGAAAAAGTAATGTTCAGCACGATAAATGATTCTATTCTAAAAAGAAAATAACTTGATAGTCGTATGAAACGAAGCGTTAAATCGGAAATAGCGGACGTCCCGCGACCTCCCCTGAATCGTTTGCTTATAAATCATATTCACTATAAACGTCCTGATAAAATTGTATATATACTTTGAATTCTTTCTTATTATATTCCGGCAATGCATACAAATCTTCGTTGTTGTTGGGCGTGTTGATATGGCGCTGTGAATATATTTTGTATAATTTTCTTTATGACGTGTAAGACGTTGAATGAAACCAACAAAACGTGTCATAGAATGTTTATATTATTAAAGAAAATAAATATGTTTATAATATGTCACTTATGGTTTTTTGTTCAACTTTAATATTAATTATTCGTAAAGGGCATCCACATGAACAGCAGAACATATGATCATCTTAAAGTATTAAAACTAATATTAAAATTATTAATACATTTTTAGTAAGCTTAATGCTTTTAGCAAGGTAATTGATGTGTTTACTTGAATTAAAAATTAGTTTTTACTCACCCTTAACGTTCCAAATAATTTAAAACCAACGTTTCGAAGTATTTTATCGTCGCAGTGAAAATAAAATTTATCTCCTACACTTTCCAGATACTAAGATGAGTCATCTAATAGGGTAATGTCATCCCGTCTAGAGTGTGACTCAAACCCCAAGCATTCCACTTGTTAAAGAAACCACGTAAGCTTTTAATAGGTAAATTGCTTCGTATTATGAGATTTAGACGTCTAGTATTACTACCTAAGTATTTAATGAGAATAAAGTCAGTTTTATTACAGTTTTGTTAATGGTTCTATTTGTTCATGGCATGCCTTCTTAGGTCATCGGTGACTTCAGTTTTATGCACTTCTTTGAAATCGCGTATATTAAAACCTTTACATCGTTGCAAAGAAGAACAATATATTAATATCATTCAACAATACAAACATAAATTCACATTAAATACTATTTTGAACTACATTCGTGTTAATAACTTATAAGTAAATTAATAAAATTGTAAATTTATTATTAGCTATACATATTTTTGAACCATTATTACAGTTTATTACTTAGTTCACACAACTAGAACAAAAGGGAACATAAATTGCACGTTTGAACTATAATACTACATCTATCTTTGATCTCATTTATCCATAGGTCTACAATTTATAGAAGGAACAAAGAAAAAAGTAAGCTTACGGAGTAAAATTTTAACGTGTAGTTCTAACTCGAGTAAGTCGAGTGATAACTAACCATATGATCAATCTCGCAGAGATTTTAAGAGAGAGATTTGACGACTGATCACGCAAAAAGTGTTTTTTTTTTTTTAATGTCGTCTACTCGTATATGCTCGCCGATAAGAACTCTTATCCATCTGTTTGGCAACGCATAATAGACTATTGATTATTCTCGAAATAAGCTGATTTTTTGCAGTAAGTAAAAAAAGTTAAAAAAATAAGTATTTTTTGAAATAAATAATTACAAAAATTAAAGCCTTTTAGTGCTATTTACATCTAAAACCCTGGACCTTTACGCGATAATACTATTTTAAACAACACAAATAATCAAGAAAAAATAACATTATTATAAAATTATTATCCCTATCTGTCCAGTGACCACAGATTTAGTTGCAAAGTTTGTATATATAAATATAAAAATAAATACATAATCTATTGATGTAGTCTAACAAAGAAGAGGATAAGGAAAGTCACGAAAACAATAAACGGGTGTAAATTTAATTACAAATGAGAGCATTTGGCGAGAAAATTTCTAACTAAAGTGGATTTTAGCATCCGAGCTTTAACAAATTTATGACCGATTCGTTTGCACTAATTAATTTCATCTCTTATCTGATACCCTTAATTGGAGTTACGAAGTTTGTCCCCTAATTCATCTTACGATTTAATATTTCTACCGCAATAAGAAAGATTAGCAGCGTTTGAAATGTGATGTTGAAGTACATCAGTTGGTCAGAGGATTGCAAATAAGAAAGCGTTAAGAATGGGTTGACGAAGAAAGACAATTATTGAGAAACATAGATAACAGAAGAGGAAATATGATGGGAGACTTGATATGGCACGACAGTGTTATTTAAAACAAATTTAGAAGGAAAAATTTAAGAAAACGAGGTATAGTAAGACTAGTAATATTTTTCCAACAAGTGAAAGATTCGTATCATATCAAGAGTTGAAAAGAAGAACAGAGGATAGGGAACAATGGCAACAACTCCACCTAAAAGGGCCGAGTTCTAAAATTAAAGAAAAAGAAGTTTTAATACAAAATATTTTAATAAAAAATATTGATCATCAATAATTTTTTTAACTTTCTTTATCATAAAAACTCGTCTTGTTTTCTAATCACATATTTTTTATTTTAAAATTAAATATTTAACCGCAACCTTAACTCATGTTTACTGACGATAGAATCAAAGAAATTGATGAATAGATAAATTAAAATTAACATTTGTATTATATGTTTCTCGATATACAAAAAAAAAGTATAATGTATTTTATTAAAACTATAGTTCTTTGTCAGTGTACATGTAATTTTTTATGCTGAATAGTATGGCTCATAAAATGTTATAAGCCACTTATGTTGAATTTGATATTTCAAAACTTTTTGTCTATCTATCTATCCTATTGTATATTTCGATTTCATTAATCATAAACTGCTAAAATCATAACTCTGCCTTTTTGATATACCGTAGTGAGAGTAAAAACACGACTTGCCCTAATTTAATGAAAATTTGTACACGGAAAGTATATGTCATCCCACAATTGATAGGATGTAGAAATTGTTAAAATAACCTATAAAAAGCGTAAAATATTAGTAAAACACAGAGTAGAAATAAAATTACGAGACGCAAATAATGACTGCATAATAAATGCGTGCGGAGCGCGCACACAGCTAGTATGTAGCCTGTTTACATAATTTTACCGTATTACATACACGTTTGCGTATTTATTATTTACTATTGTAAATGAATTTTATATTCTCAAATAAGTCTAAAACTTTATATATGCGTATTTTTTTAAATATTTCTTTTATAGTAAGTAGGTGGAATACTTGTCCATAAGTAGGCGTGTTATTATAACGTCATACCCATTTCATGTGGTAGGTAAGTGGAGATACTTTATTGTGACAGCTTTAGACTTTCGTTGGAAAAGATAAATTCTGAAACTAGTGTCGGACAGATAGATATATTATACGAATAACATAGTGATTCATTGAGGAAAAGTATATACAGAACCTTAGCGATACGGACCTTAAACTTAGAAAGGTAGGGCATAGAGATATTTCTTTGAAGATTTCTCTCTAATTAAAGCAGTCCGACTGGTGGAACATTTCCACACTACAGAAGATCGAGTTCAAATAATACTGTGTTGAGTAACTGGGCTGAGTAGAGTTTCCAGAGCTCTTTGGGTTTAAAGTCGGCAACGTGATAGTGATACTTGTTATTATGAGCATCAGGCGGTACCATCATCAGCCACGGTAGCCGTTTACCATTAGACGGGGGGCTGTATGCGCTTGATTGCCACCTTTGTTTTATAAAAAATAATAATCATGCTATCTTTGTCTGCAAATTCACTAGGCTATCTATGAAAAGTTAACCTATTGTATGTTCGTCGTAGTCGATTAGAGTGGTTGGGAGTGAGTATTAGCTATATACGAAAGTTAAATAACACTTTTACATTTTGTATGTTTTTTTTTTTGTACATCTTGATGCAAGTTTAGTCATGTTGACTTTAAGGTATATTGAGGTAAAAACTATCTCGAGACTCAATTGTGGAGTAGGTATAATGGTTTATAGTAAAATCAGTAGAATCAGGAAATGGTAAGAAATCAGAAATTGTTCGCTTACTAATACATTTATTGTGATGATCTTTTTTCACCTAATACTACTAATTCTGTCCAAAGGTAGTTTTTTTTAATACCTAGAAATTAATAATTATAATATAATAACTCCATTTGCGGAGACAGCAAATTTGAAGATGTATTTATACAATTATCATTTATTGAGTTAGTTCTTTATCAGAGGATATTTGGACAACTCTGCAACTTCACGAATGTCGTTATAAACGAAAGTCATGTTGGTCACCATAATTGACAGTAATTAGACGTTTGAAAATTTTAGTAGTATTTATCGACAGGCAACTGGATATCTACATGGATAATAAAAGCATGCCTTTATTCAAAAAGTACTAGAAAGTCATAAAACCACACCCTATGACACAACATTTTAGAATATACTTGTTGTAGAAATATGTATTTGTAGCAACATCTATCGAGCCACATACGACGCATCCTACATCGCGCTATATAAATTAACTCTTCAATTGAGTATATATACAAGAACCCGACTACAACCGTTGGGCAGCTGCCCGCCAGACATAACACCCGTCTGGTTGGAGGATCCTCCCTTTGCAATAGTTCTTCTACACAGATGACCCCGACAATGAACATTTTCAATATTGATCATACAATAAATAAAATATAATAAAATATAAAGTGAAATAGTAAAACATACAAATAAAATATATTCAAATTGAAACCGAATTTGTTTTACAAAGCCCGATCGAAAAGTCAAAGAAAGCCTCACAGTGAGCACTGATGTTATTTTAAAGCAACCCAGTTTGCACTCGCAAACGGCTACTTCAGAGTGGAAACTAGCAGCAAAGCTCACTATTACGTTTGTTTATTTACTCAATTTCGTGTTACACCAACGCTTTTAGTCCTGTTGCAGTAGCTGAGTTCTAAATAAAACTAAAAATACAACTAGGTTTCATATTTTTTTCGGTTCATTTTTTAAGGCTATTTTGTATAAATATTATTTTATCAATAAGTCTAATTTGGCACAAGATGTGAAAAAAAAAAAAATTTATTCAGCCGAAAGACGTCTATTGCTGAACATAGGACTCACTCAAAGATTGCTACAATTTCAGGCCCTGCGCTGCTCATATCCAACGGATTCTGGCAACTCTCACCATGTCGTCAGTACTGGATTGGCCCATGCTGCGTCTTCCAGTGCGTAGTCCTCCCCACTCTTCAAAATGTCTCGCTGGCAATCCGTGACAGCCTAAATATCCTAGGTGTCGATATTCGCAGCGACCTCAACTCGTGCGATTACATCAGGAGTGTCATCTCTACTACATCTCGGAGACTCGGAATCCTGAACAGGGTGTGACAGTATTTCACGCCCGGTCAGCTGTATCTTCTTTACAAGGCACAAGTCCGGCCATGTATGGAATAATGTTTGTATCTCTGAGATGGATCCCCAAAATACCTCCTCAATACAGGACAGGTTGCAGAGTCGGGCTCAGACGCATTGTTAATGATGCAGGCGTTACCAAATACATCAAGCCACTTCAGCTTGCGTAGGAACATTGCCTCGCTGAGCGTGTTCTATCATATACATCACGGTGAGTCTTACTCCCTATACTTTCCTCTGCCTTCAATAACAGAACCGCATGCGCAGCGCTTCGGAGTCACAATTTTACGGTAACCTCCATCTCGGCACGAATTAAAATGTTCTCTATGACTTATCTTTGTCGTACCGTGAAGCTATGGTACCTTCTCCTGGCCACTTTGTTTCCTCCTTCTTACCACAGCGGGTTCTTTAAGCGTAAAGTGAAGAGATATTTATGTAGGCCGGCAAACAGCGGCGACCGCTGATGGATTTAGATCTCTCGGGACAGTATCATCAATGCCACTTATCCAATTATAACAATTTTGAGGGCTATATAACTTTAGTTCTTCTGCGAATTTCCTCATTTCTGATTCAATTACACATACAATTTACTAATACTAATCAAGTCAATTCAAATTCATAATTTTTTTTATTAAACTTCTAGTTATAAATATTTTAAAAAAATCATTTAAAAAAATAACAATGCATTTTTGTGTAAGTGAAGTAGCTTGAATTATCCGCGTGCGAGTATTCCAACTGCGTATCAATATTCCTTGCTCGTATATGAGGGGAGACGACACAGGCAGCATCAGCATTTCATTACTGCATCCCTAAAACAGGCACGTGGCCAAAACACAACAAAGTGAGGTCTTAAATTGTGAAATATTGATGTAACGTTTTTTCCTTCTATTTCGGCATCAATCCGGAGATATAAGTACCGAGTAGTGTTGAAATAAAACACAGAAGGATTCATTTTTTTAAACAGTATTTTCAGTTAAGAATAATAATAATCTGAATAAAAATTTACAAATATTTTATTCTATTTAGGCCCTAAGAAGAAGGCACGGCTCATGAATGTCGTCAACACACTAACTACCACTGGTTCGGAAAACATCCCAGTCATCGCGAATAGTCGGTAAGAAACTCGATCGGGTTTATTAACATTTTTTAATATGTTAGCAGACATCACTATCATTCACACAAATAATCTTTCAATAGTAAAACTTTCTCAATTCTTGAACTTATTATCCAGCAAATGGGTAACGTGCTTAAGAACTTTATTGTAGAACCTAATAAAATTTCCTAAAAACTTTTATATGTGTTGCTAAGTCTAAAATATGGGACTACTATTTTGAAATATGTATTCAAAGAATAACATTTATCAATAAAATAAAATCTGAGTACATATCTGCATGACGATCATTTCAGAATTGTGAGATGCGAACCTTATCCGGTCATGCACGTATGGTGTTCCTCGAAAATTTTCTTTCACATTTTTTGTGGTGTAAAATTAACAGAATATATTCTTATAAGTAAATATGTATGTATGGTTTTACTTAATGTCAACTCTAACTTAATCTAAAACAGATTGTATAATAATAATTTTAGTAAATTATATTTTCTGACTAGTCAAAATTGACTAGTAAGTCCCTAGTTCCTCGTTTTACTTTTATTGTGAAACTATTATTATTATAATACTAGTTGGTACGGCAAACGTTATTCTACCCTTTCATATAGTCAATAACTTGACCACAGCGCCATCTATCCCGTACTTTTCCTGATATCTTTTCCATGGCCATAAACAAACAAAAAAAGAATTACGCATTTAACCATCCTTTGAATCGTGAGTAATGGTTTTGAGTCCATACAAAATCCGATAGAAAACAGGATGTTTCCCGAATTTGAAAATTTCCCGGAAAACTTTTAGCATTTTACTTACCACATAAACCTAGCACGGACTATTACGAACATTTTAAAACTTAAAATAGCCATTTGGGTCCAGCCGTTTACAAGTCATGCGCTTACCAAAGAACAGTATTTCATTTTTATTTATATAGATATATTATAAGGAAGTATAATTTGTTAGTATATTTGTAAAAGGTAATCTATGGAACTACTGATACGATTATGAATGTTCTTTTACTGACGGAAAAGCAGGTTACATTTCATTGGTTGCTAGTTAATAAATAACTTTGTAAACTGATTACATATAGTTACATTAGTATAATATATTTATATGTTGAATGTATGTAGCTAGTAAGCTTATACGATGTAGGCAACACTCACAGAATTTAATATTAGGTATATACACTTGTATTTTCAAAGCCATAGCGCTTAACCTGCCTCCTTATACATCCCACGTATCAAGTTTTCAGGAATTAAGTTTTGGTGATCCCGTTACTTTTGTTGGCGTTTTGCAGCATTATAGTGGATTACCCTACGAAGGTAGACTTAAGCTAGACAGTAAATCGATACGAAAATTGTATGTATATTTAACTGGTTACATAACAGATGGGGTTTTTGGTGTGTAACAAGAGTCAAATAAGACTACTAAATCAACTTCATCTTCACGTGGTGCTGCTGAGTACCGAAGGAGGAAATGGCGTTAGCCAGACCGATCCGTGACCACCATGCATATGGTGAAAAGTTCGTCACAGTGATATGCGTCGCATTTCTGGAACAGCTAGCGCATGTCTAGTTTTTATTTACGCAGGCATTACAGTGTTCATAGGCGCTGGATTGTTGAACTCTCGGTTTTCACCACGGTTTTTGAATAATACTGTGCATACCATCAGACACAGTTCCGTCAATTTGCATTGCTACTATATATAAAAAAATTACGGGTTGTACTCCGGGAGTGCCGACAGAAGGGAAAACTTATTTTGGCGCGTTAGACATTATTTAGATGGGTACTAGGGTTATTGGGTTATGAATTGCATTTTATTTATGAATTGTATTTTATTAATTATTAGAAACTTTAAAATACATTTAATATTCTTTTATGAAAGACACGTTCGTGGTCTGCTATATGTACACATGCATATATTATGCACCGTTACGAGTGCACATGCACAAACTATATCTGCGTCTCGTAACGGTGTCGCGAGTCCAGAGATTTTATCTCATCTAAAAATATGCGTACCGCGCTAAAAGAAGTTTTCACTTCAAAAAATTATATAAATTTTCAATAAGATTAAATCATTGCCACTTTAGATTCCTAACTTTTAAGACCTTGTCAAACAGACAGAGAATCTAAAGTGGATCGAACACGTGGCGATGTGTTTTTAATTTTTATTGTATGGTGTCCCTTAAATTTGGTCACATAGAACAGCGATAGTGAAGCATTCTCTTTTTGACATTAGCTTACTAGATCTACTTATCAGCTATTGCAGTCCTAAATCCAAAATTTACAGGTAAACAAACAAAAACAAGTGCTAGAGAGTGTAGCAACGTGACATAAAACGCTGTACACGTAAACTATTGCGCATTTTTATGATTCATCATCAATGTTTGCCGAAACGCTCTATAGTGCGTGGCGAGTTAGTACAATCGCGTGCGAAAAGATACGTCGTAAATTTTATATTATTTCTGAACTAGACGACACGATTCCTCCATGAATAAGTAACTATAGCGATATCGGCACTGTGGAAATTTGATTGTACGGTCTTTCTTCGCTATCTTTGTTAAGTTTATTGTTACGAGTTTGTAGCGACAATTTAACAGCTGCTTAAAAGATAATTTTATGATTGTTCTCTGTTTTTCTTCATTATTTCGGTGTTTTATTATTTGTTTGTAAATACCTACATTTATATCGTTGTGTATATAAATTGCAAATTATGTAATATATAGAGACATATTTATTTAAAATAAGAAGTAAATAATATATATTACAATTGTAATTTGTTTGTATTATAATTTTCATTTAATTTGCCTGAAACAATTGCTCTTAGTAAAGATTTATATCGAATCAATAATAATTGTTAGACTTACAGGCGGTGACTATTTATTGGACGATAATTCAATGTTTAAAAAAAATGTTAACAGTTAAGAGTAGTAGTAAAGAGGTTAACCTCTTCCCTCTGGTTATAGTTTGTTCATGAAATGAAAAAAAAAACATGTATTTGTATGTAAGGGCGATATTACAAACGTTAATTGTAAGTTTGTCTAATTTTTTAATTAATCAATAACTCAAGCACAAGATAAAAAAGATAATAATTTTTTGTTTGAGTGTACGAGAGAACGAAATTTTCGCAGTACTCGTGTCTAAGTAAATTTGGTCATCGCACCCAATCTCTGTTTACGAGGGGCGACGAGTAAGCCCCGCCGTAAGATATCGAGATTTAAGGGCACTAACCATAAATCATTGCAAAGACAGATCTTATTTAATTTGCTCTCCTTCGTTTTTGTCACACTTTCATACTCATATTGGATATCCGTATAATACTAAACTTATTATTTTTGTAAGGATTATCGAAACAAATGGGAGTCATGGTAGTCGGGTAGTTTAGACCGGTGGAATATCGATTTGATGTCCCCAGGTTCGAGCCGTGGCATGTTTCAACGAATTTTTCGGTATTCGCATACATTTACTAATTTAAATTGGTAATACTACGGCTGACGGTGAAGGAAAACATCGCGAGGAAACCTAAAGGCCTGAGAAATGTTCTTTTAGTATCATCGTATGTAGGAAAAATATAGAAGTATGGATTTCACTGAGTTTGAAATCGCCAAGATGTCGTGGGCTGGCGTGGTGATAATAGGTATAATCATAACATATAATAGTATAACACATAAAATAGATCAAAGTCGAACTCATTAAAAATAACCTAAACTTTCTTATACATTTTTGTTTTTAATTAAGTTAGTTACGCACATTATTCATAATGTACAAATTGGTTAGTTGATGCTTCAGAAATGTTCGCAATATTACGTGTAAAAATATAAAAACGATTTTCTCAAATCATGATAGTCACGTACGTAATGATATTTCCTTTTTCCTCGAGATCCTCAATATTCAAGGTTCACTTCAGTTGGCACGTGTCAGACATATGCTATAGTCTGTAATTTGACATCCAAAATGTTCAATAGACATACAATGTAACAAGTAAGTACCTTGACTACGCGTTTAATTTCTGAGCCGTATAGGTATTTACTATTTTTTATCAAGAATTTATTGTAACGTTTCAAACAAATAGTAAACAGTTATGATAAAATAGTATCTACACATTTAGTCAAATTTGTTCTTTTTTTTAGAACTATACTACTAACTATGCTGTTGGCCATAAGGGCCCTGAAGTCTCAGACGGCTTTTACAGCTTCGCCGTGATTGGGGACGAGCTCTTAAGGCACTCTTTTTTTTTTGAACTAACTACACTGTTAGCCTTAGGGGCCCTATCCAAAAACCGAGCAGCAGCGGCTTTTACAGCTTCACCGGACTTGGGGGCGAGCGCTTAAGGCACTCAGCCGCGAAAGCTTTTGACGACACGCACGAGGGTGCCAGAGTGGCCGAACCTCGGCTCGGGCGGTCGTCGCGAATGCGAAAAGGTCGCGATCTAATTAATCCCTAATCCTAAGAAAACTCAAACTAACTAATATATACTCATATGCACGTTCCCCTTCTCCTGGGAGGAAGGAGGGAACCATGCGTATGTGTATTTAGTAATCGGAATGGTTTTTCTACACTAACTAGCGCATTAGTCTAACTAGCGCAAAAAAAGAAAAAAAAAAGTTCCCTTCCAGAACCTATGTACCTGTGTGGTGTGCACGTGTGTGTGTTCATACGTGTGTAATGTTGTATGTGGGTAGTTAAGTGTTGCACGTATAGTGTTACTTGTATCGCGCGGGCGGCTGCCTGATCCAAGGGCTTCACACCGAGGAACGGACCTAGGCTTGGGTTGCCGCTAGAGAGGGTGGACGTGACGGGTGTGCGGGAGCTTAAGGCATTCAGCCAAGTTTGTTGATTTATACTGTTTTTTTAGCAGCACAGCATCATAACGTCACTGTACCTGTGGCAAACAAAGACACCAGATGAAACTCGATATGCTTTATTATCCCACTCTGGTTATTGATAAACATGGAATATAGTGGTCGCAATCCAGTTAGATCCTGTTATCATTGTTGTATGGATTAACAAAAACACCTTAATTTTACTTTTCGATTATCTATAGAAAAAAAATCAGTTATGTAGGTACTTAATTTAATAAATTTATGAATACCCAATAAAGAAAGAAATAAATCATTTATTCATAAACAACAAGATACAGGGATACACATTATACACAGATTTAACATGAAGATAAAACAAGAAACTGCGAATATAGCAATACTAATTAATATCAACATACATATAAGGAAATACATAATATAGAGCATAACAATACATCATGATCCAATAGTGGGTCTCGTGATTATAAAAAGCGTCCAGCTCAGCAAGTTTAATGATCATAATAACCTTCGTTTTAAATTTTTGCTCTGAAGTTTTTTCCTAATCTATCTTCTTTTTGATATCGCATAAATATTTTATAGAAAAATTACTTATAATATTATTCAGTTCATTTTAAAAGTTTAAATTTGTATTGACACAATACATTTACCAGGTTACTTCGGACGTGGTCCGAGAGATGTGATTTTAATATTTGATGATGACGATTTTACTATTTGCATCGCTGGCAAAATCTTTATGATTAGCCACATATTATGCAAAGAAAAATATATTTGTAATGTATTATTATTGGAATATGTTCTTGAACCAAAGAATGCAAACCATGAAATTAATGAGTGAAAAGAAAATCTTGACCGACTTTAGATAATTAAACAAACAATTACATAATTATTAGGTTGATGAGGTAATGAGCTCAGTTGAAAATAAGCGTGTAAATGAAGGAAAAAAGTAGAATACAAAACTTGTACAGCAAATAAGCTAAAGTCAGACATTTACATTTAGGTATGTTAATTTTACAAAATTACCTAATGTCGGCTCGTATAATGAAAGTCCTCGGGGAAACCTAGTTACAAGACTCTCATGCATTTCATTCGTTACAAAAAAAAAAAAACAAGTTTATTATTCATGCAGTTGGTTTTATAAAATGACTTCTTTACTGTTAACTTTTATGAAAAAAGTCTTTTGAATATTAAATAAAGTGTATGGAATGAACATCGAATGTAACCAAATAGATGGTTAAATATTATGCTTATTTATTTTAATATATCAAGGAAACTTGCAGCTAAATTTTAAATGATCTCACATGTGTAGACAAAAATAAAGAACTAATATTAATTCAAAAACATTTTTGTTTTTTTTTTTTTTTTTTTGTTTTCCCGATAACAATCTGCGGTGAGTGCAGATGAACTCATAAGGGTTAAACCGCTCAGTGAATTTGAAAAGTCAATAGACCCCTCGTGTAATTAATCGGATAGCTCACCACATTGAAACAAAAGCATATTGCCCTGCAACCACGTAAACGTTACAGTTATTTCAATAAAAAGTATTACATTCTCTTTGTGTTTATTTTATACTAGCTGTGCCTCACGTTTTCACTCGTGTTAAATTTATTCGACTAACTTACCTCCGTGCCGTGCCGCCAACTCGCCCGTGTAGCTTATCGTTCTTCTCACTTCCCGTACTTGCCTACAGCTTACCAGATTATTTAACGTTTATGATTACTGCTTCGTTCCTTAGGTTCCTTACGTCCCTAAGGACGTAGCGTAAAGTTATATAGCCGATAACCTTCATCAATAAGTAGGCTATAAAATAAAAAAAAACATGCATATCTGACATGGAGTTCTAGAGATTAGCCCGTTTAAATAAACAATCTGTGAAACTTAATTACTCCTATATTAGATAATAAAACTTGAAAAGATAAATTAAGACTTTGGTCCTTTTCAAAATAAAGATGGAATTATATTTTTTGCAGTAGCGAAATATTCATTGATCTTTTATTGCGTTTACATTGGCAGGATAAAATCACAGCTAGGAAAGAAATGAACCGAGAGGCGAAAGGGTTGGCGGAACCCGACTTGAATAGATAATGCTCATTCGGAATGTTGATTTGTTAAATCGTCACTTGCATACCGATGGCTTTTGTAGGGGTTAAAATTAAATTGTTCTTTAAAAGGGACATTCGGTTTGAGAATTTTCTCTCACTCTTTTTCAATTAGCCTAAGTAAGTCGACTTAAAATAATGTAGATAATGACTTAATTTCTTTTTACTTAAAAATCGTTCTCTAATTAAGAATTCTTAATTAGATTATTTAATTCTTCATTTGTATTCTATCAATTTAGTGGGCGCTTATAATAGGTTCGCATAATTTGTATTGGACTTAGGATTAATTGTAAAAATGGTTCAAGTATAATATGCGTGCTGCAGGCACTTATTTAATAAATAAATTCTCTCGTATATGGTTTTTTTTAAAGAAAATTATTCTTTAATTATTTGAGGTCTTCATAACTATTAGTACCGAAAAAAAAACGAGACTTATAAAAACCAAAAACACAAATAAACACTAAGAACTTTTTAGAATTTACATAACATACCATCACGCCTGTATTCCCCGAATGGTTAGGCAGAGATGTACTATAATGTACACCCACAGTTCGCTGAGTATGTTTTTAGGTCCCATGTAATAGGGGGCAAGCCTATTGCCATTAATCGGGCACGAAACCAAACTCCGAGCTGCTACTGAGAATTTCATAGGAAAACCCCAATAACATTTTGGTCGATCTGGGATTCGAACCCAGGACCTCGCTCATAGCAGTCGCGCCTACGACCACTAAGCTAGCGAGGTTTAGAATTCATTTGTTTACTTACTTTAATACGGCAACAAAGTGTACTCTTATAAATAATCTTCTTTTTTAATTCTTCATTGGTTTATCATTTTGACTACAATCTTACCTGATGTTAAGTGATGATGTGGCCCAAGTAAGCTAAGTAAAACTCTAAGCCTAGTGGGGAGAACAGGCTGTCAAGTATAGCTGCCGGAATACGTACTTGGTGATAGATTTTCAACTGACTGACTTCCCATGACAGACTTTTGTGTGATGAGCATAAACGTCAGTTGTGTGTCTAGGTGTTAAATATCTATATATGTATGTATATCAGCTGTTTAGTTACCATATTACAAGCTTTGTTGCTTAGTTTGGAAGTAAATGGCCGTGTGTGAGATTTTCGTAAGGCCAGGCTCATTGCAGGGAATCGAACTTACGTCGATCGACGCCGATGCTACCACTTACTTCTCTAATTCATTTGCATGTTTACTTATAATACGAAATAAATACATTTTATAATGTACTTACTTACTATATTGTAGGTAAATTATTTATTAAGGTGTGAGCTCTCGCAATTACAGTTCTCGGGGACTGTAGATCAGCAGGGGAGGTGTGGGTCCCGTCCCATGGGCAGTACAATCACGAAATGCTTTTATTTTTTCATTCGTCCACTGTTTTTATTACCTCATCACGATGTTTACTGACGGGCCTCTCCAGCTTACTTGTGCTCATTGTATTTTATTTATATTTCCTAGTTTATTATTACTGTTGTATTAATACAACATTATATGTATGTGAGTGCATCTATAAAATATTGTTAAAACAGCACTAAACTTGCCTCTGTAGCGTAGTAGGCGAAATTAAGGAGATTATAGATTCGATTCTTGTAAGGTTCAAATTGACAAGTCATTTTGGTTTGGTGAAGATAAAAAAATATTATGTATTAAAAATATCAATTAGTTAAGTGAAGAAGACCCATTTCTCTTGTAATTATGTAACAAAAAAACACAGAACATGTTACAAATTGAACACTTAAATACAAAACTCTTTCAGCTGCTACACTATTAAGGATCATGAACAATTCCATTAGTACATAGTTGAAAACCTAACGATTCACAAAGTTTTTGATCTCAATTTCTTTTTATTTTATTGCAGTATAAGCTAAAGTTTTACTTTGATTATAGTCTCAAGTAATATTAAGTAACGACGTAGCTACAGATGGTATAGCATATTATGAAAATTTTATGCTTGTAAAATAAATTCACAAGACGGGCAAGCTTAAATGTGAACCAGATAATAATATATTAGATGCAAATTTACAAATTCATTTTTAATAACTTTGAAATGTAAAATGTCATAATTTTACTTTCCGTAAGAAATCAAAACATAGACCAGGATTTAAAAAATATAATTTTCTTCATTGTTTTTTTTTGCGCAATGAATTATGGTTCTAGTAATAAAAAGGATAAGGCTTCTATTTTTACATAAATTTACATGGCTAAGTAACGTTAAGTGTATTGTCAAGTTTATTTAATAAACAGTCTGTATTTCTTTCATCTCTATTTAGATATACTAAATTGGTTTATCCTTTGCATTTAGTAATTAGATTGTATTTGTATAACTAATGCAAAAAATAAAACATAGATATCGGAATTGAATTAATTTGTTAGTTAATGTAAAATACGCGGACCTACTTTAAAATGAATAAAACAATGCATCGTGCACCGAATAACCTAATGTTTAACACATACAGACATAACACATAGTATTTTCAAGTTAAATAAAATAAGTCCGCAATAAGAATTCCGTTGTTGTCCCAAAAAAGGCAGAATATTTACAATAGCGGTAGACGTAAAAAATAAATTGATTGAAGTCTTCCAAGTAGAATGCGATCCATTAATCAAGGAAGCCATTGAATGTTCTCTGCGGGTTGCCAATGAAATTTGTGAAAATATCGAGAAGCCATGAAAGGTATATACTATAGATAGACATTACAAATGTAGATAGGTACCTACTATACTATCAAAATAGTATAAATATATTTGTTAGATTATTAACTCAGGAGAGATCATCATGTAACCAAACTAACTTATTAAAGGCCTATAAGGCTAGGACAAAGTTTCTTTTTAACATTGAAGTCGACGTACTGAGAAAAACCAATTAAAATCTTTTTAAGGAAGTGAAAAGTGTCTTGATTACAAATGGAGATTTTTTAGTCAACTCCCGCTCTCTTTATCAAGCCTGGCGTCGCGGGGGATTTTACTAACATATAATTAACGGACACAGTACATCTAGACTCGGAACAATAATATATGAATCACTCAAATAATTCTCCTGTGTGGGATTTGAACAACAAATACACAGTGCGACAGCAGCAGCGAGGCAGCCGGCGTATTTTACTTATTTTGCAAAATGGACCTTTAAATTATTATTGATGTTATTACGTAAACAGATAAATATTTATTTGTTAAATATCACTTCACAGCAGATTTTACCTAATATTTACATTGGTTATATTTAGCAATCAAGTGGTGCCTTTTGATGCGTGAAGACTGTTATAGACATAGGACTAACCTTCGCAGAAAGATCGACATTATTTTTAGAATAAATACAATAATAAACACACACATTAAATATGGATGGTTTGGTCTAAATTAATTCATCATAATTCGTAGTTAATTTTCTTAACAGAAGCTTTCGTATTTGCATAAAATCAACCAATATCGTCATTACATTAGGCGCTGAGATGGCCTTTACAAAGGTTGATACTGCCACCGGTTCCGAAAATAACCTTGTCATTAGGTAGAGCCTATAATTATGAAGCTCGAAGGCGATCAATAACAAGTAATATTTAATTTAAAATCTAAAAATGAATCCGTCGGTGAAATAAATTATCGTGTTGAAACCCTCACATCGTCGAAATGCATTTCTTAGTACTCGTCTGGATAGCACGTCCAGAAAATCTGCCACCAAATATATACATATATGTAATTATGAAATATTAGGCATGTAAAATTAAATCAAAAAAGTTTAATAAAAAAACTAAAACACAGCGTTACCAGCAGCCAAACTAAGATAACCTGTCCCGTGGCAGTTGGTTCTTTCTGAAATTAAAATTTGTGTATACCAGTCAATTGCAAATATGTACGAATGCACGTTTGTATGTATGGATGTTGCAAGATTACGTATATGTATATATTCAGGCGTACAGTATGTGTTTTTGTATGTAAAATGTTTACGTAGAGAATGGATACAAAAATTGAAATAAAGTAATTTTAGAAATTAACTAGTAAATTTGTTAATATGTAGTATGTGTGTATGTGATACTACGTAGTGACATTTAGGATACATTATTATAAAACTTAGGTTCAATAAAGGATCCACACCACATTCTTCAGTTTGATGTCATAATATCTGCTACATTTTTTTATGTTCCCTGTATTACCATTTTATGCAATGAAAATTTTCTAATAACCATGTTGCCCAAATGTTGTAAATAATTTTCCATAAAATTGGAGGTTAGTGAACTCAGGGTGATTAATGCAGGGTGGTTGCCGCGCAACGAGAGAGTGGCGTCGCGACGGCGCGACTCGGAGGCGGCGTGGCGCGACGTGACTGTGACGCACCCGACACCTCCAGAGTTATCCATACATACCCTTTGGAAACTTGTAAACTTCAGTTTACTTTTTAAGTTTCCGACGATTTAATGACTGGTCGCTTCCGAGCTTGGACAGGAACGATGAATAGGTGTGACCTTAAATTATAAAAAAAATCAACTTAAAAAATATTTTATGGATATTTTATAATAAAATAATTGAAATATGTATTATGTACCTACAGCCTAAAAAGCGAAAATTCAATATGAAAAAGCTTTTAGTAATTTTGTCATTATTTTATAATGTGCTAACTTTAAAATATAATTAAATTTAAATGTATCAAAAGCGTTTTTTGTTAATAATAAACTTTTTTGTTTATGTTAAATTCAAATATTTTGTTTATTTTTACTAATAAAGTGTATTATAACTCAAAATCACACACTTTACACAGTGTTTATATTAATAGACTGAAATAATTGGTTTTATCGTAGGTGATGCCGATGCGGATGCGAAAATAAAATATAAAAATTACAAAAAGAAAAAGAGCGTGCGTCGCGTCGCCTGCCCTGGAGTGTTCACACCAAATCTTAGTTACCAAATAAAAATACGTAATCACCAATTCGGCCAACTCGAACTCCTAGACGACAGGTCTTGATTTTTTATGCGATGCGTATTCGATGTCTTTATTATTTATAATGCGATGCGATGCTGTTCCAAATTCTTCAATATTTCCCTTAAATATCACAGCGAAAAAAATATACTTGTAGCCTCTTCAATCTGTACGTCAGTGACCTATTGAGGTAGAGTTATACGCAGACGATACAGTTATATACTCATCTCAAAGGCAAAAACCCAACCTCAAATGTAGAATCCAAAGAGCCGTGACCACTCTCGGGGAGTGGTTTAACGACTGACGAATAGCCATCAACCCCACGAAGAGCGCAGTGGTGCTCTTCGACCAAACCGCCTCACAGATACCGAAAAAACTCAAGGATCATCCCCTTGAACTCTTCGGTAATTCAATCCCCTGGGTAAAGGAGACCAAATATCTAGGTGTAACCCTAGATAGTAGACTCTCCTTTATACGCCATATCACTCTGGTTAGGAAAAGGGCCGCCTGGACCCTCGCCCGATTGCATCCTCTGTTATGTGCTGCAAGCAAAATGTCTAAGAGACACAAGCTTACGCTCTACAAGATGTGTATCAGACCGATTATGAAATATAGCTGCGTTGTGTTCGCACATATGCCAAGATATAATTGGGATCGTTTACAAACCATCCAGAATAGGTTTCTTCACCGCCTTACCGGCGCCCCTTGGTATGTTCGTATGGAAGATCTCCATAGAGATATGGACCTTCCTTCGATACATGCTTATGCCAAACACTTTTCTCGCTCTTATTTCGACACCGCGTCGAACCACGCGAATCCTTTAATCAAAGCGGCAGCTTCATATGTTCCCGACCCCAATGCCTGCCGGAGTAAACGCCGGCCGCGTAATATCTTCACTGACCCGCTCGACCAAATCGAAACAGCAAACGCGTTCTATTCCACCGCCTCTCCAAACAGAGCGTGCCA
Source organism: Saturnia japonica (assembly GCA_033032175.1). Classification (NCBI taxonomy): domain Eukaryota; kingdom Metazoa; phylum Arthropoda; class Insecta; order Lepidoptera; family Saturniidae; genus Saturnia; species Saturnia japonica. Next base: position 7,493,378 of record CM065317.1, read on the forward strand.
CCGTCCACGCCCGCGTAACCACCGTTCTCTCCGCAGAGGACGGGCGGTCAACTTCGCTCCCGCACACCCGTCACGTCCATCCTCTCTAGCGGCAACCCAAGCCTAGGTCCTTTCCTCGGTGTAAAGCCCTTGGGTCAGCCAGCTGCCCGCGCGATACAAGTGACACTATACGTGCAACACTTAGCTACCCACATACAACATTACACACGTATGAACACACACACGTGCACACCACACAGGTACATAGGTTCTGTAAGGGACCTTTTTTTTTCTTTTTTTGCGCTAGTGTTAGACTAATGCGCTAGTTAGTGTAGAAAAACCATTCCGATTACTAAATACACATACGCATCGTCCTCTCCTTCCTCCCAGGAGGAGGGGAACGTGCATATGAGTATATGTTAGTTAGTTCGAATTCTCTTAGGGTTAGGGAATTAGATAGATCGCGACCTATTCGCATTCGCGACGACCGCCCGAGCCGAGGTTCGGCCACTCTGGCACCCTCGTGCGGGTCGTCTCAAACTTTCGCGGCTGAGTGCCCTAAGTGCTCGCCCCCAAGTCCGGTGAAGCTGTAAAAGCCGCAGCGGCTCTGTTTTTGGATAGGGCCCCTAAGGCTAACAGTGTACTCAGTTAAAAAAAAAAAAAAAAAAAAATATATATATACTTGCGTTTTTTCAAAATTATATAAAAGATAAAATGTGTCGCACATGCGCGTGCGGGAGTTATGCATAGCGCACGAGCGGCGGATGGCGGAATTAGCGCCGGTGATCCATCAGTATTCTGACCATTTCAGGAGACGAAATTGGTCGAGTGGATCATACGATACCATTAAATGGCACCTTGGATTTGATGTGAATAAAAATATCCAAAGCGGCGTAAACAATCGTTTTGCATTTGAAATATTAACTTGTATTTTTTATCATAAAACGATCAAATTATCAGTTGCAAGGGTATTCATTCTTTTGGCAATACCTTAAATTCATTTAATTTTCTGAGGACCTAGCCAAGGTAGTGTGATCACATTTCTTAATTTTCATTAAAATGTGGTCGGCGTTGAACTTGCAAAACTTTGTATGCGATTTCCCAACAATCATGCTTTTTGAGTTGATTCAGTTTATTATTCTGTTTATTTACTCTATAAATACGTGCAAAGGATTAATAACATTTTTAAATATATTTTGTTTGCACACATATCGTTTCTCTTTTTTGTCATACCTATATTTTAAAGAGTTGCAAACATGATTGAAAGCCCATATCGATATTGAAGTAATTACCGGTGTTGACTTTTGTGTTTGTTATATTTAAATATACAGAGAAATATAAATTAAACGTATTTTGCGTTACCAGATATTTACGTACAATTTTTGATTAATGTTTTTAAAGCCAAAGTTTACTTAGGTACTTTTTTATATTCATATATGTGGAAAATAGGTAATTGGGCATAATGCAGTAACAGTTCCCACTGTACCGGTTGTTTAATAGCCGAAATAATGTAAAGTTGATTGGAATGCCTAACAGCAGTTACAATAGGCCGACATTCGCGTGGAAGACATTTTTTTTTATTCTTCGTATTTTTAGCTGATATTAAGTGATGATGTGGTCCAAGATGGTCCACACATTTGATAGCGTGGGTACCACACGCTAAGCCTATTTACAGGACTGGTTCTCAAGTGCAGCTGCCGACACACACCTAAATAGGTTCTTGGTAACAAATTTTCATTAGAAAAAGCCCTAAATGCGCCACCTACACGAGCAAGTGTATCGCCTTGAATCCGTCCTGCTATCGTTGGGTGATCTCCACGAGACGTTTATTCTTCCGACTATGTAACGTCCTGACTCGTGACGGATCGCCGCGTGTACCCAATAACTCGTTGTATAGTTGTTCTGTTGGAAAGGGCTCAGTTCGGTGACGGGCAAGAGCGAAATCAGAAGTGTTAATAGTACTTACTTATTATGTAGTATTGTGGGGTACTTGTACGCTACTGAATAGGCAGTTGTTATTATTAATAAAAGAAAAAGGATTTTTAACAAACATCACGATTGATTTATCAACCAAAAATAGCTGGCTAGAATGACCTGTGACATGAGAATTAGTAGGGCAAGAGCATGTCACGTTTTGCGACGAGTGCATAGCGAGCCGTTGGCGTTTTCCTCGATAATGGCAGTCCTCGCCCTGTGGAGACACGTTCATAGAGTTTAGATAATGGAGTGCCAGGACGATAATATCGCCGCTATAAACTCGTTCGTGGAGGTGACGCCTAAAATAGCTTATAGGTACTATAGCAGAATAGTTGATATACACACAAAGAGATATATTTAAGCCCCGGACACAGTATTGATAAACATGCAAATCACATAAAAGCTTTCGACCACTTGGCTCAGTAGCGTTTACAACCACTACACTAGAGGCCTATAAATACATTACATTTTCAGTAAGTACGTAATAAAAGTAATAAATAATTTATCTTCATATAAGTATTCTCTGTTACTTACGGCTGCTTAAATTTACTGAAAATACTCAAATAATTTATTCAATAATATACACCAAAGTGAATTTTACTGTATACAGTTGCATTAAATTTAATATACACGTCAGAAACACGGCAGATCTGATAAATGATTTGCTATTGGTTACCAAGCGCTGCGTAGACGTGCCGGACCTTTAACAGTAAATAATCGTAGCTATCAATATTGATATTCACACTGCTCTAGACACAACTTATTTATAATAAAACATTTGTAAGATTTTGTTATTTCAACGCAGTTTTTTTATATCACTGTATATTGAAGACTCTAGTGGGAAAAAATGTGACTGAAATAACAAGACAGATGAGAAGTAATTTAGTTTGTGTTGAAAAAAAAGATTAGAAAAAAATAGAGCGGCACTATGATATAATTGTCCCTATACATAAACAAACGCCTTCTTCAAGGGAAGGGTATAAATTAATAATATGCCGGTCAACAATGTATTACAAAAAAATATAAACCTGATCGAGTTTCTTACCGGCTCTTCTCGATGACTAGGTTATTTTTTGAACTCTTGTTAGTATCTTAATGTTTATAAATGCCTTCATATGGCCTAAATTGAAAGAAGTATTTTTCATTTGATTTTAATACTGTTTTCCTGTTATTTCACCATACCCTTTCCAATATTTGATGGTTTCCGAAATTAATTTGTCAATGTAATATGTGCAATATTTTAATTATTACTATTATATTCACAATTCTGTATATATTATCTACATAGAATTTAATAATTGGTGAATGACGGATAGGTCTTTAATTAATACTGTTGCGGACAGCGAGCGGGGCGAGCGAATAACGATAGTCTAATAGTATAGAATGAACAAATAAATGAAATAATACGTGTTAGGAATAAGGTTTATAAATACGTGTTAGGAATAGATATAATAATATGAACTGAATATGTGTGAATATGTGTATTTTAAAACGATTAGAATAAGAATATAGCTAGTTGTAAGTTTAAATGTATAAATTTCACTAGTTGTAAGGATGAACCATGCCAGACTCGGAACATCTGGCTGACATTGGCTGAACGACGCCCCGCACGGAATCCATCACACGACCGGTTGCGAGGCAAAGGGCGAGGTTAAATATAGCGGAGAGGGCGGCAGTACTGCGATCAGTTCGAGAAACACCACAACACCAGCAACATCAAGCAGCGAATCTACAAGCAAACTACAGTCAAGAACGTTATTAAGAAACCACATTGTTACTACGAACTACTGTAACTTTGTAAGAAACAAGAATAAAACAAGCGCTATTAATTTAGCACACATTAAAATATTGTGGACGTCTTTTTATTCACAATAAATACTGTATTGTGGTAAATTGTGTGTACTGGGTGGAAGGACACTACAGTCGTGTTAGAATGGATCACGACTACCATACATAAGGTATAACTCGCGCCATAGTGGTACACGTATGCGTTTCGCGTTCCGGGACTAACCGGTGTATATTTCAGTAAATAAACGGGATAGTAGTGATCATTACTCCCACCATACACATTAATAAAAGAAATATATAAATATGAGGACACAATTTCACACACAGCCATTTAATTCCAAACTAAGCAAAGCTTGTATTATGGTAACTAAACAGCTGATATACATAAATATATAGATATTTATCACCCAGACATACAACTGACTATTATGCTTATCACACAAAAGTTAGTCATGGGCGGGGATCGAACCCGCGACCTCTCGACTCAATAATACGGTTTACTACCACTGTGCCACGAGGCCTGTCATTACACATGCCCATAATCTCACAACGGTTCTTTTTATGATTTGTCACGTTTCTGGATCAGTCATTGTATATCCACCTGCCGAGAGGCTCGCAGGCCGGCATAACAGCGACGAACGCCGATGAATTTTCGATCTCTTGACGATCGTCGTTTTTTTCTGGACTGCACCGTGCTTACCATCAGGTGAACTACCGTTATATTGCCTTGCACTTAATACAGATAGATTTATAATTAATGTCCTTAAAGAGATTTTCTTCACCATTATAAATCAATCATGAACCTATATTTAAAACGACCATAACTTTATTATTAGTTAAGGTAATTACACAAATTCAACATCAAAATAACAAAGTTCTAAAAACAAAACATTTGCCCGTAAACTCAATTAAACTTCCACGTTGAGTTTTATTAAATTACGAAATATAAAAGCGACGGTATTTTCTCGAAAGTTGTTAATCTCTATAACACCGATTACGTGCCTCGCTCTAATGGACAGCTAAAGAACTAATGTCTGGTATCCTGATTGATTACTTATACTTTGCCTGAAAACTCATTTAGGTCTTTGAAACGCGTTAAATTAAAGTAATTAAACTCATATATTTATTGATAATTATATTTCTATGGTAATGAATAAAATGATCATACATTGATTACATACGATTAAGTAGTCCACCTTATGGTAAGTCACAAACACAACCCTCATACACAGGTTCCTTCATAGCAGACTTTATTACTCTCGTTGCTAAACAATAATCGACATGTTTGTGATTTCAAATGCCGAGAATCCACAGTTCCATATTTTTCCCACTTACAGCGATAGTACTACAAGAACATTTATGTAATGCGTTCAGATTTATTCGCGAAATTTTCCTTCACTGTCAGCCGATAGTATTATCAATATAAATGAATAAATATACACGAAATTCTTTGTACATAACCCGGTATGCACCGGCGGTCATCCAATCGATATTCCTCTGGTGTAAACCACTCTGCCATCACTATTTCGTCAATAAGACTATTGAATTAAATATTTTTAATTTTTAAGTTTTATTTTAACATCTTTTAATTATCGAATGTAATAATAGCATGCTAAATGAATATTGTATTTAAGTAAATATTAATATTCAAACACAATTATCTGCGGATCCCAATGACGTCGGTTGTAATTAGCTTGCTTGATTACGCAAACAATTATGTTTCTGTCAATATAGAAATACCCTTGCAATTATTGATTTTCATGGTATGAATTTTATACATAGGAATTGTTAGTTGGTTAACTTGTAAATTATATAATTTGTTGTACTAGATACTCTTTATACAGATAAATTTGTTAGTTAACTTGGGCATTTAAAATAGATTAAGATTGTCGTAATATCGTAGAAGATATGACAGATTCAAAATTACGCGCGACCAAAGAAATCCCTCTCAGCGAAACGGCCGCAGTCGGTTGACCGGCACTCCACACCTATAATGAACTAACGCGACCTAAGCGTGCTCTTTGTAACTATGAAGTTACTTAACATACCATCACGCCTGTATCCCCGCAGGATTAGGCAGTAGTATATACCCACAGTTCGCAGGGTATATTTTAGGTCCCATGTAATGACGACAGGCGAGCCTCTTGCCATTAATCAGGCACAAAGTCAAATCCCGAGCTGATAATCAGAATTTTATAGAAAACTGAATAACACTTTGCAAGACCTAGGATTTCGAGCATAGCAGACGCGTTTAGGACCACTAGGCTAACGAGGCAACTATGAAGTTATGAACTATCAATGTTAAAGCGATAAACTCTAAATCCGGCTTTTTTATACATCAAATATACCACTTTGTAAATTGTACCTACTACTGTCGCTACTATTACGTATATTATAGTTAGGGATTACTTAAACGTGAAATTCATATTTTTTACAAGACTCTCTCTCTCTCCTGTGCAATTATTAATCCCATCTGATAGTGGGGTTTGTTTTCCTCGTTCTCTTTACAAGACTATCTTATTATAAAAAGTTCTATATAAATTTGTGCTTATATTTTAAAACAAGTACCTATATAGGATAAAAGAAACAGAAAAAATACTTTGAAATACAATTCATCTTTCTGGTCCGCTTTGATCCATGTCGGCTGTCGGGTTCAAAGGATACGTAATCTACTTACGTGTTATCCGTATGTTGTCAATGTAACATAGTGTTGGGAAAAAACTTATACAGGTACACTCCATTAGAAGTTATTCTAACGGAAGAAACCTATTCATGTTTGAAGATCAACGTTTTTTTAAATACATACAAATATTATTAACTAGTTATGCTCCACGGTTTCGCCCGTGTAAAATTTGTTCGATGGTCTCTCCACCGCATCACCATCGGTCTTCCCGTAGTTGCCTGGAGCTTTCCAGGTTGCTTGAAATTCATGGTTACCGCTTCGCTCTTTAGAGTCGTAACGTGAAGTTTCATAGTTTATTAACCTTCCTCAATAAATCTTCTTATATATAAAAAAGTAGCTTCCGTATGTTTGTATTAGCTAAACTAGAAAAGTAGTGGATGGCTAAAACTTAAAATTTTTACACGACGTTGCATTACTTCAGATGAGTGTCTATGTGTATTTTTATCTTGAAATCCCCACTGGAACGGGAAATTAAAGGTTTTTTGCGAGTACATAATAAAAACAATTCTGATAAATGACTAAATATTATGTATCACATTTTTGCATACAAAACATTAATATTTGCACAGATTTGTTTAACTAATTATTGAAATAGTGGAAATGTTAAAAAAGTTAAAGTTAGAAAGCTTGTCAATGTTTTTATATACAAACTAGCTGCGCCCCCGTGACTTCGTCCATGTAGTAGTATATTTCGTGTATGAAAAACAGCAAACATTAATAAAAACCTCACCTCGCCTCAATCTCACCATACGGTATTTGACCCGTTTAAGCTTTGATAATACCCAACTAAAATCATTTTAAATGACAATCCATATCACAGTTTAACAATCATACCGATATTATTTAAAATACATGAAGACTGACGGCTATTATTCCAGTATTACTACTAAGTAATGCCACTAGGCTAGTGCCATTGTTAGATGCATAAATATGAATAGATGTAATTGTCAGAAAAATATAAAAAAATTAATTGTTTGTCGAATTTTTTCAAGGTTTATAACGTTTTTTTTAATTTCCACAAAAGTTAAATATAAAAATAAAAATAATCTTTCATGTATAAATTATCGAACTAAAAAGTAACTAATAATATTAGATAACTTATTATAGAATAGATAGAACAAATAGAAGAATAGATATTATTATAAAATAGATAAAAGAATACTAGATAATTACACAATAAAATGATTTTCTATTTTAAACTTAATATTTGGATTTTGTGAACCTTTACAATATAATTAGAGGTAAATTAGCGTTCATTATTGTATACATTTAAAATTATATTGTGGCCAACTTGTATCAAAGCAAAAAGAATTCATCACTTATTTCAAAGTGACGTTAGGGTTTGATATTTAATATTATGTGTACATTCTTTAAATTGGCTTCAACGCTATCTTCATATACTGAAAAGTCTTTCGATACCCAAATATTCAATTATACCCCCCAAAGCTTTCACTATGGACAACTATCTGTACCCACGACTTCGTTCGCGTGGATATTGAAAAACAACAGTATTTAATATGTTATGTGTTAATACGGGCTATAAAACATCAGTGTGCTGAATTTCATCCAAATCCGTTCGGCCGTTTTTTGCGTGATTTCATAACAAACATCCAAACGGACAAACTTTCAGATTTATTATATTAGTAAGATCTACGGAATAAAATTACTGCACAGAATTCAAATAAGGAACTGCTATAAATTTTAATTTATGTTATTCTTTGTTACCAATTAGTTGGACGAAAAGGATTATTTTCGTATATATAAGAAGATTACGAGATATGCATAAGTAGTAAACTATGTTAGACAACATCGTAATCTTAAAACAGAATAAATGAAATGCGAAGGAGAAGCCCTACCGAAGCTACAATCAAGGACACTCATTATCGTCGTTATCAGTTGAACCATCGCGGAAGCCGATAATAAATCTTATCCGGTAGGAACTATTTATCTTATACACGGATCATTAACAAGGATTTGTGTGATATTGATTACGTTCTGGACGGTTGATGCGCTGTTTATTAGCTTGTTGCCATCGCTCACTCTGTCTAAAGCATAATAACAATTATTTGCTATTATACCCAGTATGTAGGATATTAGTAATAATGACAAAATACATATATTACTTGATATTTGACCATTATCAGAGTTTTTTTTGGTTCATGCATAATTTTTTTTTGCATTGCAATTTGCGGTGCCAATTATTTCAATGCTAATGATAGATTTTAAATATTGTACGATCTAGTTTAAAAAATGATTTTTACATGAATATTTTCAGGCTCATAAAAAGCTGTTATGAGAAAATGAATATTTTCAACGTTTTGCAAAAGTTAGCCGAATGAGTTTTTTACTTTTTTTTAGAAATAGATTTTACCAGACCTAGAAAAATAGAACTCAATTAATTAGTTTAAGAAGTTAACGCGACCCTCATTCATCAGTGTCAAATAGTTTTTTTTTTGTATTCCAACAACTTACGAACTAAAAAGATGCAAATGTATTTTTTCCTTTGTATACTGCTTGAATAAGATTTAACTATGGTATTTAGTTCACTCAACAATGGAATTGTTAAAGGTTTATTTTATACTTACAATACATACTTTTAAGCAGCAAGATTTCAATATCATCACTCATCAGACGAGCAACTAACAAGTACCTAATATTACGTTAAAATCCATATTTCTCTTAATAATTATCAATTACTATTATATTTATGTACTATTTTTTTCTTTGATAGATTGTTCTCTGCTTGAGGCAGGCGAAAATAACTTTTAATAGTGTTCGTGCGGTGAGTAGGATTTTCAGAGCTACTTGGGGAAGGAGGTTTCAAGGTCGGCAACGGTTATCGGTTATAACCGCTTATCATTAGGCAGGCCGTACCCTCGTTTGCCACCTTAGTTGTACATAAAAAGTAAAGTTAATAAAGCTATTTACACTTATAGTTTTGCATTTATAGTTAACTAGCTGTGCCACACGATTTCACCCGTGTTAATTATATCCAACAAACGCCGCGCCACCAACGCACCCGTGTAAGCCTATCATAATTGTTCTTCCCGCAAGTACAAATTATTTTATTTTTTCATTATTTCCTAAACTATGTGTCCAAATAAAATATTCTAAAGAGAAAATTTAAAATCATAAAATTTTCTTTATCATGAAGTAACTTTTGATCTTAAGGATTAATATGCCATGTCTAAAAATTATGCTTATAAAGCACTTTTTAATTTTAAATAAATATGTGTCACAAAATACCTTATTATGGCTTATTTATAAGAGATAGGCATGTGTTATCGCTAGCTGTTTTTAGATATACTAAGTACCAACATTATTGTAGAACATTGTATTTTCGTAACATTTACGATTACGCCAGCGCACACGGATAAAGTCACATAACAGTTGTTTTATTGATCTGGTGATAAGCAGTTCTGGAGGATCTCGACTTCTGACTTACGTAACAAAAATCAATATTTAAGGCTATCTGAGTGTTGTAACCTAATCTTAAATAGCCTATACTATTTCTCAAGAGTCTGGCTATCATATACAAAAAAAAATCGAATATGAGTGGTATTTCCAGAGATTAACATGTTTAAACAAACACACAAAAAAACTTTTCCGGTTTATTATATTATAGTATAGATAATGCACATTGCTGTAGAGTACAGACAAAGAAAGCAAAAGATTCAAGTTTCTCAAAATTTCCCGCTCCACGCTTCACTATAAAAACTTAAAAACCGCTATACACGACACATAGTAGTAGGGAGGGCAAACAATTCAGAGTTGAATCGTGGTATATTGGAAACAGCTGCGCACAAAACTTGGCTCGTGATTTCTGAACATGCCGAGAATAAATGATAAAATCAATGTAATGATAAAATAAAATATTTAGGTACTCAGAAGTTTTATATAAACGCTACTTTTATTAAAAATCGTTTTATATAGGACAAAAATCGACGTATTTAGATTTTGCTCTGCATTACAATAAACATATATTTAGTAACATTTTTATTTGATTTTATCTCTTTTCTTTATACATATAAAAACTAAGCAAAAATATGTCCGATAAGAGCTATTGTATTCATTTCGTCTATGTGTTTTTGTATACAAAAAGATTAGCAGAGTATGTCATCAGCACGGCCCTATTCTAAAAACATTAGACATAACTATTTATTATATTATAATGTTTCCTTTGACACCTTAAATCGCCGAACATGATACGGTAGCATAGATTTCAATATTATATGATAAGTACTTTTTGAAGTGTGACAATATTGGTTCAACATGAGCCACTCGTATTTAAATCGTGTTCAGTATACCGAGAGTTAACGAGGTTTTAAAATGATTTTATGTAGCCGTTTCAAATACTAAAAATTATACCTAGCCGTCAAAAAGGACTTTTTAGACGGCTGAAAGGAAGCAATAATGGCTCAGTTGAGTGAGTTCGAATCCCTGCAATGAGTCTGAGCATTCAATGAAGGAAAAATATACTGATGAAACCTTAGCATTGTCGTAGGGGTATTTTCTAATGCCCGTCTGGCTAGCTACAACCCTCAAGATGATAATCTATCACCAAGCACACATATACTTGTGTGCCGGCAGCTGCACTTTAGAGTCAGTTTCCTCACTAGCCTTAGCGTGTCCACCATCTTCACATCGTCACTTAATATCAAGTGAAATTGTAGTCCTACTTATAAACATTAATTTTTTTTTATTAACTTTTGCTTATGATATTAAAGATTAAGGAATTAAGGAGGTGTTTTATAGGTAAATAGTGAAAAAAATTTACTCAAATAGGTTAATAAACAAATAAGTTATGGTTGAAAATCCATAAAAAAATAACAAATATACATTCGAATCGAGAACCGAGAGAAGTCGGTTAAAAAAAGTTTTTATAAAGTAAAATTAAACTTATTATTAGTTAGTAAAATGTTAATGATATAAATATTTATTTATTAAATATACAACGGTATACCAGACCAAACTTGAAGTATATTTATCAAATACGTATGTATGCACGTATGTCCTTATTTACGTAGGGCAACCCTCTTCAAAATAGTTTACTCGCAACTTACCGAGATATACTACATGAATATTTTACCCATCTGACCGTATTCCCTCGAAAACCCTGTGTATACACACGAGAGGATAAATGTTTTTTTAAGTAAATAAAATAAAGATACCGTGAATTTCTCATTATGTCACTTTTAGGTTAATATTTCCATTTTCACTAAGAAAAGCGTGGGAGCTGGTCCTAATAATTACTTTGAATGAAATTACATTCCATATTTCTCGCTAAAATAGATGAAAGAACATTACGCGTTATTGTTAGCATTTACTTATGTTTCATAATTTTTTCCTTGATATCTTCTTATATATATATTAAATGAATTATTTATTTTATATCAATAAGAAGGAAACGAAGAATGTTGATATTTATATTTTATTAATGAATTTTATTCTGGAAACAGTAGATATTTATTTATTGTTATAAAATTCACTTACTTCTATTTAAATATGTATACCGCTAATTATCTTATAATTTTACTACGTTTAAGTTATTGAGAATAAAGAAAATTAATGAATTTCCATATTTACACGCCAAAAGCGATTTTAGTGGATACCTATATTAAAACTTAGTGTTACAGGTAGGAACTGAGCCTGTCTATATACACATGTACTTGGGCTGTCCAATCACGTTTTTGACACCTTTTAATTTATCTTAGTTACCCAACGTCCTCCATTCGTAATGGAAATGTTGTTATACATTGTTTCATAAAATAAGCTATGTTAATACATTTTTATTTGTAAATATTCTTTTTAACGTGAGACAAAAGTATTGAAAACGTTAATGCATTTAGATTATTTGAGAATAGAAGCCAAGTTTTGCTTAAAAACTAGATACTGTTACAAAAAGTGGTTCCACGATATAATAATTTAGCCCACCTTTAACAGTAGAGAATGTATATATCCAGTTTGGATGAAAAAATTGACAAAAGTAGAATAACATCTTTTTTCGATATAAAACGAAGAAAAAGTTTTCATCAGTATTTTGTTATAAACACCGACTTTAACATAAACAAGAACTTACAAGATAATTACTATGTGATGTTTTAACTATATTTTCGCCCAAACCCACTCTTACACATAAGTTATTTGTATTGATTTCAGATTTGAGACTCCCCTAACCGCGAAGGTGGTAATAACAGAGAACCATCTGTGCCAAAGTTTCCCTCAACAGTATATACACGTGTTATTTTTGGCAATTGGCATTTTCGTTTGTTAATAATGAGTGATGTGAATTTCAAAGCAAGGAAATGTGTCAATGAGTTTATTCGGAATTCGTGATTCACTTAATTATTGTACAAAAATTATATTTATGATTTAAAGCTAAAATAATAAAAAATGCAATGCAAATAAGTAGCTAATAATTTTCTGATGGATTTCCTCAAAGTTTCCACACCGTCAATCAAAGAATATGAAGAGGACAGTTTCTTTGTAAAGTAACCTTAAATTGACTACAGATTATTTTATACGTAGTATATGATCACAATCTCATCCGAAATCAAGTCATAATGGGGTCGAAGGTACCCAATAACTGGTAATAACATGTATTTATATTAATTTTATTTAATGGGGACAATTAACAAAATAAATTGAAATTATTTAATTACTATAAGTATACAATAAGTTACAGATGGGGAGAACATACGTACAGAAAAATTAAATGATTGATTTATAGCACAGGAAAATATATGTTTCTTTTAAAGTATTTTGTCAATATGAAAAATAATAATTAAATCTATTTATTTGATAATTAAGCAATTTACAGAGTATTAGGTGTTTATTGTTTGGTTTAAATGAATAAAAGTTATAAAACATAATTATATTATATTGGTTATATTTAATAACTAAAAACCTCATATCACGATGTTTTTATACGCTAATCACTGCAACCACCCAATCGATTTCATTTAAATTTTCTAAATGTGTATGGTTTATTTTAGCATGAAAGATAGGCTAGTTTCAGTCTCGAAGAGTGGCGCAGTTGTCGAAATCTAAAAAAATTGTTAGCGAAAATTTATATTTTTATGGTTTAAAGATTTCTCATATAAAAACCACAAATTTTTACTTTCCTACACGTTACCCTCAGTATTTTTAATTGCAATTTTAACTTTTTTTCATTTGTTAATTTGTTTTTAAGTCGTGTAAGCTTTCAATGAATGGCGGTTTGAACAAACATTTATTCGCTTTTTAACACTCAAATACAAATTATAAAATAAAAATCCTTAGTAAATTACGCTGCAAACCAAAAGTTTCGATAATGCTTTTTCAAAGCGCTTTTCTTTACGTATTAGCCAAGCTGTGGTTAGTCACTAGTTTATAGTAAATATTAATCAGGTTTTTACACCGTACTCGATTTTTTTTGTATTTCGTTTCAAAGTAATACATTTAAATATATTATCGCGAACAGTTTTGTCATGGTATCGAATGGGAGCAGTATATTTCCTTCATAACTTTATAGAAGTACTAATTATTTTGTTTATTTTCCTACTATGTAGTTATTTTTATTTAAAAAAATAAATAAAGTGTTGTGATGCCCCTTTGGGATAAGGGTACTCGAATTCTCTCGGGACACCCGTCAACCGGTCATGTTCACCAGTGCGGCTTTTAATCTAAAAGCAATTTTATGTCGCCACGAGCCGCACTGGGCCGGTGTGCTCGCTGTAGGGAAATGGCGTAGTTTTGCTTATTTTTCACAGGCGCTTCAATCAATCATTGTGCATGTAAGCCAGTCCGTATACGAGGGATGTTTTTGTAAAGGTACTCTTTTAACCACAGGCCATGTTGAAACACCAAGTAAAATTTTATGCGTATGAATATTATAATTTCAAATAATAGAATTTAGTTGCCTTTTGTCGTCATACATCTTGTTGCAGCCGCGTAATTTAGAACCATCACGTATTAAAGTAGGTAGTTTGTTATTAATTATTTTCTCTCGTCGCTAAGCATTATGATATCCAGTGGGGGTGGTTTTCGATTTGTTGTTGTCGCCACCGGCTCTCGCGATATACACTCTCGTCGGAACACCGTCTCGTCCGCACGGTATAAAGTCGCTCGCCTCGGACATTCCTCGTCAACCACGTTCTCCAGAATTTAGTGTCATCAAGCCAGTGTTTGTAGTGGGTGCGTGAGGCTCAGGAACTTTGAATATATAATGTATAGCTAAACCACGTCGGCGCCGACCAGGAATTATCACGGAACGCAGTACCGGTGAGTTGGCATGACATTTTGCATACACTTCTCTCGCTGGATATTCGCATCATAATTTGCTATTTATTTCGTATCGCAGGTTGGTTCCATATTTGCGTGGGATCAACCACATCTAATATAGTATAGTTCGGCAATAGGGTGAATAAGACGTGACCAAAAACGGAATACACTAGTGTGCGTATTATTTTGTTGATTTCTTTGTTACGAGTTAAATTCAATTTCAGTACATGTAACAACAATTAAATATATCTACTAAACAAATCAATTACACTTTAAAAAAATCCTTAGATTTAACAAAAATAAGCAGGATTTGTTTTGGTCACCATTTTAGGCCGATACAAGCCAATAACTTAAATGGCCTCATATCCTTATCTCGTCCTAACAAAAGCGTATGCTATACTCTTTCTCTTTCAAGTACCGATCTATATATGAAACCTATGATTGTTATAGTATTTTATTGTATACATCTGTAAGTAATTACTTAATGTTCGGTTTTTTTATTCATACTTCTTTTGGCGCGTTAAGAATGTATTATTATGAGGAGAGTGAATTTTGCACGCGCACGTTGCAACAAAAAGTGTACACTATGAAGTTGCTTGCCAATAAACCTCTTTTATTGTTGTAGTGAAGATAGTTACACTCGATGTTATTTTTTGAAAATGATGTGAGTATCAGTGTTATCAATATAGATAAATAAAATTGAAGTGTTTGTTTGTAATGTCAAAACAACAGCTTTTTACTAAATGTATATCAAAGTATATTCGGTACTTATAACAAAAGCGAATAAAACCTTATAAAATTGATGTCTGTCTGTCTGTTTGTTCCTGATAATCTCCCAAACGGTTGGAATGATTTTGACGGGACTTTGATTGTCAGATAGCTGATGTTATAAGGAGCAACTTAGGCTACTTTTATTTTAGAAAAAAAAAATTGTTTCGCCAAAAAAAATCTACTCTGAAAATTTACTATTTTGGGGCGTTTATATGGGTTACGCTGAATAAAACATAAGAGATAATACAATTATATCAAATTAATGCAGTAGGTACATAAATTTAGATATTAAAAAACCTACAAAAAACTCAACGAGAACGTATGTCGATCTTCTAAGGATCACCTACAATAAGCTTTTTAGTCTTTAAAATAACTGGGAACGTGGGTAGCATAATTTGCGCTTATGCCCAGTAGGACAGCATTCTGTAGTCCACTCGAGGCCAGCCAGGAGCACAGAGCTAGTCTAGAAATAAATTACTAATCTCAAATACAATAAAACTATGTTGAACGCTCTTGGGTTGACTATTTAGTTAATAATTGTAACACAAGTAAATATCGAGTGGCACCTTTCAAAGACGTATTTTATATAGCACCTACATGTACCAATTCTTTATTTTGTGGAATGTAAGAAATTGTTATTAGTCCTCGGACAAAAAGGAAAGAGAACTGAAAATAACTTGACACCAAATTGCACGTAGCAAAATTCCAATTCTTGGAGTCGCAACAGTCAACTGGAAGGGGGAATTGCCGCTCTGCGAACTATTTATTGCTACTTTATAGGTGCAACTTTGGGCGCTACGAGAGACTTAGGCAATAGGTGATTAGGGTGGTGATACAATCCGTTTGAGAATAATAAAATATTAAATATTATTTTTCAAATTTTTTAAAATTCTTTAAATGGTTAGCATGAGTATGTGGCCCAAGATAAACCTAAGCTAGGCCTAATGAAGGAGCAGTTTTTAAGTGCAGCGTCAAAAACACTTATAGGCGCTTAGCAACAGACTTTTAATGTGAAGATAGCCAGACGGCACATAGAAAATGCCCGAATACCAAGCAATAAAGTATAAAAGAAATAACTAAAAAGTAAATATCATAATAATTATTTCAAAGGAAATACAGTGTAAACTCTATATAACGAAACTCAAGGGACTGAGAGCATTTTTTGTTGTTATAGAGAGTTATTGTTATATGGAGTGAACAAAAACAAAACAACCAAATTAACAAGAATTTTTAATATGTATGTCTTAGATAATAAATGCTTATAAATTATTGTTTACACATATAGTCTGATAACTTTGTCTGACTTTTTTGCTATGCCAGTACTTGTTTTGTATTATTTTATGTATTCTATTCATATCTAATCTAACTCTAATCGCTTTCCGTTTACTGGCCATGTTAACAGTTTCAAAGTAGGTTTACGACTGATAATACGATAGGTACCTAGTATGCTTGGTCGAAGACCATCACTTCCGAGAAACAATGCGTCATACTGCACGTGTTCAAGGCAATTAAGGATAACAAAAGCTAGAACGACCTCGGATGTTTCGGAGCTTCAAAGTCTTTTGTTACCTGATAATAAACAATAATATCGATAATAAATATTTACTGTCTAAAAATATGAACACATTTCTTCGTAATAGAGAATGACATATCGCTATAAAGAGTGTTTCAATATGTGGGTTTTAACGCAAACCAACCAAGTTGTGCTAACTTCAACGTTATAGGGAGTTTATCGTTATAAAGGATAACGTTATAAAGAGTTTACACTGCATTTATATCACAATTAAAAAAAGAAGTTAAGCAACACTAAGTACTTAGGTTATATTATTTTTATATAGTGGAATAGCAAACGGATATGGAGCAAGGTGATGGCTATTGGTAACAAACCACAAACAGGACTGTCTACTCGATATTTTCACTTATATATTTCTTACTTTTAAGAACAGAATTGCAATGCCTTGTGTTGCAGTGCCTGTTACCTACCAGATCCTTCAGACTAAAACCGCAACTCGAGCATAGGCTACAAATAGGTTGGCATAGGAAAGAAGAGAGTTAGGGGAGCCTCAGCTCCCACAGAAGTCGAAAGACGAAGGACGGAGGTCCGTGAGGCCGTTGTGAGGAAGTGGGAGGAGGACCTGGCGGACGCGCGCTATGGGCGTTATACCATAGACGCCGTCCGCCCGGTCCTCTAGGAATGGTTGAACAGGGAGCGGGGCTCCCTGTCGTTTAGACTTGTGCAGGTACTATCCGGACATGGTTGCTTCGGATGGTACCTGCACAAGATTGCCAGGAGGGAGCCCAACACTACGTGCCACGAGTGCGGGGCTGTAGAAGACACGGCGCAGCACACTTTGTCTGAGTGTGCTGCGTGGGTGGAACAGCGCCGCACTCTGGCCGTAGCTGTTGGGGGAGATCTCTCGCTGCCGAGTGTGGTTAAAACCATGCTCGGCAGCGAGCAAGCATGGACGGCGATGGCCTCCTTCTGCGAGGACGTCATCTCGCAGAAGGAGTCTGCGGAGAGGGTTCGCGAGGGGGATCCCCTGAGCGGCCCTCTCCGACAAAGAAGAACGGGTGGTAGGAGGAGGCAGTTCACCCGCCAACTCCCGCCACCCTAGCCGAACCAGAGGAGACAGGACGGGGGGCCCGTCTCCTCATTGCACAGGTTCGGCGGGCGGAGGAGACGGCTATTGTGTACATAGCTGTCTCTTAATTAGGCCGGGGCCCGGCTAGCCGGGCCGGCCGCCGGGGCGGCGTGGCTGAATGCTAACGCAGTGCCCACGTCGCCCCAGTATGGCGGCGGATGGTACACCGCGGAGTTTTTTAGTGAGTATGAGTCTCACATAACCACTCGTCCCCCTTTGCGAGTGTGTACCCATGACGGGTTTTCCACTCCGCGTTATCAAAAAAAAAAAAAAAAGGTTAGTGATTCCTTTAGTTCAACTTTGAAAAAGTCCTGCCACATTATAAACAAAGTAATAGATACAGAAATGATGAAAACTTATCGGTTCCTATTTTTTATATGAGTATGTGTTTAATTTTCATAAGCAATTATTTTACTAAAATAAACTGCTTACAATACAATAAATATTATATTTTATTCCATACGAAAAGAAACATACATACTATGTAAGTGTTTACATTCTTTGTATACAGTTATAGGCGTCCTTATCGCATTGAACGATTTCTTCCAGGAAACCTTAAAAGTAAATAAATATAAATGGAAATAAATATCTTGGCAGCAAACGAATTATTTAAAAATATTGATGAAAAATTAAGGTACTTAAAATAGATAGGTATATAATTTGTAGCAGTAGAAAATAATACGATTTTTTTTTAAATTTATGTATAATATATGTTTAAATGAGAAGAATTGCATAGAGTAAAATGTAAGGTAAAGTTGGTTGGTAAGGTAAATTATGGGATAAATAGCCACATTCGCTTAATGTGTCACTAGGTTAAATTGAAAAAGATGTAACAATAAGAGTTGTTGCCAAGTTATATTGCTGAGGAGTTACTCATAACAGGGAATGTTTCGCATAATATTAGTTTACTTAAAGATAATGTTGTGCAAACTTAAGTTTGAAATGTGTTCTAAAAATTAGAATACCTAACTGATTATTTATTTTCTTCTTTTTTTTTTAATTTAGAGCTTTACAAAATAACATAAATTATTACTGAACGTACACACAGTATACATTATATAATAGCTTACGCTTTCTAGTATTTATATTGTTATGATATAAGATAAAAAGCAATGGAGTTTGCGTTGTTGTATTTTCATTTATCTTGTATTGCAGTCAATCAAATTTATGCACCAGGTTTGAAGATAATCTACACAACACTACAGTATCTAACCGTGACCCAGTTTTACAATATTTCCAATTTCCACAGAAATCCATACACTTATAATAAATATGTATTGTAAAACATGTTCATAAAGGTAGTTTCATTTTAAAACTAGAGGAAGACATTTATTTAGTGTCAAATCAGCTAAGATACAATTTTAAAGTTGTTTATGTATTTTAGGTTTAGTTTGCTAGTCAAAGGTTCAAAAACGTACCTACCAACTTATAATGCTTTTATATACATACTATATTTTATAATAAGTAGGTATAAACTAGTTTTCCGTCTATAGAAAACAGGAATGTTATATTTTATATTTAAATAGAATTTATACGTTATCATGTATAATTCAACATATTTTAAAAAAGGTTCCTTAGTTTGTGCAAACAAAGATGCGACAGAAAGTTACAATTCAATAAAATACAGTACATTTTATATCAGACTATTATTAGACACTGACCCTAGAACGTACTAAATAGAATCACCCACTTTCATACCTATAGGGCTTCAATTTTGGGAAATCCGAAGATACCTATAATATAAAGTCAACACCTTCCTATTAGTACTTTAGGCTAGGTGATGAAGAGTCTTTTTTTCTCACTGACTATACTGTTAGCCTTAGGGGCCCTGGAGCCCCTGACGGCTTTTACAGCTTCACCGGACTTGTGATGATGGGTTAGTCAGGACCAGTTTATATAGGTACCCTGTGGTCAGGACGTCGCTTTTATATTGCAAATAAAAAAGTAACAATCAGATGTAACGAAATTATGAAAATAAACTAATATTGCTATCATTATCTCTTACGGGATAATGTGTCAAGAACTTAAAAAAACGAAGCTGACGTGATTCAAATCCTCACACGAGAAACACGAAACATGGAAAAAGGTAGTACGGAAGACATAAAACAATACTTGAATTCATAAAAGTAGAGAAGTTGTGAATTGAGAAAAACAAGAGCTATTGAAATAATCAGGCTGAATAAAACATTACCGTTAGCAGGGTCCAGTGAAAACTTTTAACATGAAGAGCTGCGATTACAATGGTTTGATGACGTCATCCAGCCGAAAGGCACTCGCGCACAGATGTTACTATATTAGTTCCTGTAATAGAAGAGGACGGGACGATTTAGAATTTAATCAGGGACATACGGTACAAGTGGATTGATTCCAATAAGTAATATCAATTAGACAAAGGTAAAAAGTGCTTAGGAGTTCGTAATTGGGGCAGACCTAATGGGTTTTAAACCTAATTGCATGGAAGAATTGGACGTACGTTTATACGAACGATTTGTTGTAATTACAAATTAATTTTTGAAAACATTTATTTTAAAAGATTTCATCAGTAAAAACCAAGGATCAACTGATTTTTTTAAACATTTATATAAATCACTCCATATATATGTATATAAAAATGAACATACCTTGTTCGTTTCTCCTATATGTGTTCCTAAACCATTCGTCTGATTGCGATGAATTTTCGGGGAGTTGTTGAGCGCACACCCGTTGACATTTCTAAATCAGTACAACCATTTTGCAGTGGGTGACGCGCGAGTAGTTTCATTTTGAAGAGAACGGGAACGGAGACCTGGAAAAAAGATAGTGAAAAAAAAATACAAATTGCATTTTTAAGTAAAAGTGGAAATACTTTTGGCCTACATTGAAGCAGTAGATCACGGCTTATATTAAAAAAAAACTCTTTTTGCTTAATGTTATCTAACAAGAAACCCATCAACTAAAAGCGTTTAGTAAATTTCGTTTTAATGCTCATTTTTTTTAACCTAAGGATCTTTAAATTACATCGCCGATATCATGCGAACATAAATATTATTACGCTTTTTCAGAAAACTCTTAGCAAATTTTAATTAGCTACTTTAGTTCAAAATAAATATAATATACCATCAAGTTTAAATAGGTATGTATTACAACTGAATCTAATAAATTTTCAACAAATTTTAATTAATTTACGTATTAACGGAAATATTATTGAGAAGATGTTAGTGAAAATTCTGGGATTTATAAGCGCTGAAAGGAGACCTTAAGCGCTGACCTTTTCTTTTCTGTAAGTTAAATCCAATTAAGTATATTGTTAAACTATTTCCATTTCTTTATGTGTTTATGTGTATTTAGTTGTAGTGTTGTAACCGAATAAGTAATGATATCGATTGCATATATTTATTATATTTTGAACAAAGACAAATACAACAAAAACATTAAAATATATTTTTTCAAGGTGAGAACACTCAATGGCCCACCGCCATTTTGTGTTTTTTTTTTTTTTTTAAATCAGTCTCTCGCAACAAGACGGTCGTGCTAGTCACTACATTTCTGTTCGCTGAGTTTTTTCACATTATCTATACGTTACGTTGTGTATTTTGTGTTCCTCCGGTGTTGATTGCTGCCCAGCTGTCAAATATCTAAATGCCGAAAGCATCTGTTCTGAAAAGGCAGGCGAAAGAACTGGTGATCAAAGTTCGTAATTACTTTGAAGCAGAGCATCAAAATGGTAGCCCGCTATTACCACTGTCGCAAGTGCGAGAGCGTGTTGCGGCCGCAATAGGAATTAGTGGACCTACTGTTTCAAAAATTACTACCGAATCTTACGGTACAAGAGGACATGTAGGAAAATAAGCTTCGTACGCCGAAGAAAAAACGCCAACCACGTCGTGTGACATCGGTTGACAACTTCGACGCTGATGCTATTCGCCGTCATATATATACTATTACTTGCGCAAAGAAATTCCAACACTTATAAAACTTGTTGTTTCTTTACGTGAATTTGGTTTGTTCCTTGGCCATATATCGTCATTAAGCTTGGTTATGAAAGAAATTGGATTTTCTTATAAAAAATCGGACAAACTTAAAATATTGATGGTGCGTCACGACAATGCTTTGGGTCGCTGCGAATTTTTGAGCGAAGCCAAAAAGATATCAGATTGGTCAAATGTTATATTCACTGACGAGACTTGGTTAAATGCAGAACCACACAGTATCTAAGAACTGGACTGACGACAACGCCGCTTCTACTAGTTCAGTGCCAATGGGAAAAGGTGAACGCCTTATTATATACCATGCAGGGTCTACGAAAGGATTCGTGTCAGATGCTTTACTGGCCTTTAAATCCAAGAAAACAGTGGACTACCACGAAGAAATTAACGCGGAGATTTACGAAGGATGGGTTAAAGAAATGGTACAATCTCTGGAAGAACCGTCCATAATTATTATGGACAACGCTACATATCACTCCAGACAAATTGATAAAATGCCAACGCAGGTCAATAAAAAACAAGAGATAATTGACTGGCTTCAACGTCATGGCAAAAATCTGGATAGTACTTTATTAAAAGTTCAATTAGTGAATATTTTAAAATAAAAAAAAGCTTCCCTAAAAGATATGTTATCGACGAAATAGCTGCCGAATGTGGTTATTGGGTTCTCCGACTTCCGCTGTATCATTGCCAGTACAATGCTATAGAACTAATATGGGCACAAATCAAAGGACACGCCACTCGAAACGATACCCATCCCCCTTTTACGGCAAACAAGATGTTAGATTTATGAAAAAATCCATGTGCGGAAGTAACTGCCGAAACTTGGGAAAAAATTGTGAGAAGAACCCAAAACATTATAGCGTCGGATTGGGAAATTCATGCGGCATTCGATAATATACAAGTACAGGAACTTATAATAAATGTTGGGGATAGCTCATCGAGTGACAGTGACGATTCATCAGATTTTGATTAAAATAAATAAATAAAAATTACCTGAGGTTATAATTATTTCGTTTCATTGGCGAGTACCTACCTATATCTACTTATTTTACAACAGCTTCGAAAATTTTGAAGAAGTTGGCATTATCAATCAAGAATTAATACGTGTAACATATTGTAATGAAATATAATATTAGTTCATAAATTTGTACAAAAGTATCCGGCAGTAGTTTAGTTTCTTACATTTTGTAAAAAAATATCGGGTCTGTTATCGTGTTACGTTTATCGATATAGCTCCATCCCTATCAGTTCCTCCGACTATGGTATAACCTTGTACGTGTGTGAACGTCATATTTTTATAAAATAATGCATACATAATGTAAAAAAGACGCTCGTTCAAGTTTTCACGGGAGCTGTCATAGAGGAAATAATGAAATAGAAAGAGTATAATGTATATTGCCAGTTAAGTATTAAATTCGAACTGAAATTCACAGGCAAGGTCTGGAAACAAATAACTGAAAGTTACTAAACATAATAAACTTATAATATGAATTTAAAATGAATTCAATTTATTTGGTAAGACTGGTATTAAGGTGAAAATACCGTTTAAATATTTACATAATGTAGTCTGAATACCGAAATAAAATTATATGCATACCTAATTATATACGTTGAAACACTAAAGAATTGTATTAATATTAATCACTCAAAGAAAAAGCAAACAATTTAATATTGTGTTCATAAAAAAAGCCTTGCAGGGAACGAATCCGCTAGCTCTCCGTTAGGGAATAACACTGGTTTCTCAATAAATTTGATTTGAAGATGGTAGCTGCCCAAACAGTTATTACCCACCATGCACAACATATTCACATTCTTCTTAATAAGATACATTCTTGAATTATATTTACTTCAAAACAATCCTAATTGTTGGTATACTTTATAAATGAAACCATTTATTGTTGTTACACTGAATTAAATTATTACTGTAATAGTACAGATTAGACAACACAAAGGCAACAACGACCCCCGGGGAAGTAATGTTTGGTCATCCCTTGAAGCGTTTACCTACAATTAGGGAAGAACTGGTTTGAACGGTATTCCGAACGGGAAAATTGTTTTCCTCTCCAAAAGGTTTTTGTAATAAAGATCGAACTTATACGCTACTATCCCATTTGTTTGCTACTGTTTTATCTTTCATTGTAACAGGATTATTTTCTATGCTTTAATGGACTACGTACTGTATACAGATGAGTTTTTGAAATGGACTTGGCTTGCTAAATCCGAAATTGCTGGGAATAGCGAAAATGCTCTAAATCCCGAGTTTCGACCTTGGGGATGATTAATCCCTCGGGGGTAGAATTACTATCCTGCGGGGTAACCAACTTTTTACAATGGAACAATTACAAATCCAATGAGGCGGTGAAGAACGCTATTAAAAAGTTCATCGAATTCCGCTCTCAGGGAACTTTCCATTAAAATGTCAAAAGTATAGTGACAATAATCTGCAGTACATACTTTGACTAATTAAATATAAACATTTTTTATATAAGTCGGCAATTTCATAGGTAAGGACCTAATTTCTTTTTCTCGTTATATTATGATTAATTAAGACTGTTAGTATTTTCACGTGTTGTTTTGACTATAATTAAAATTTTAGGGGTAAAATGAGTTTTGTAATAGGTCATAGGGGTAACAAGATTTAAAAGGTTAGGAACCGCTATTCTATATAATATGAAGTCTCCAGAACTAACACAACATCATTAGGTTGATCTAGATACGAATCGATCCAAATCACAAAAAGTTTCATTCTGTATACACTAGTTGATAGTGTCTATCGAGTTGATGTGATATAAGAATGTACTTTTGGGAAATAAAAAGTAAAAGGAGGGTTATAATTTCAGCCGCTTTGTATGTAGGTATGTATATATTCATCTATTCGCGCATATCTTCTAATCTACCTATCATAATTTGTAATATTAGATTTCGTTAGAAGTGTCTTGAGTGTCCAATGTAAACTATATTTAATAAGTCGCCCTGTAGAGGACACGTAGTCTTGTATTTACAAAATATATTTTTGAAATGTCCCGTGTTGGGTAAAAGGTTTCATTATTTACTAACTGTTGTTCGCTGGTTTATTTGCTAAAACTCGATAAAGTACGAAATAAGAAAATATTCTTGTCCGAAATTTTTATTTACCAACTGCTTATTCAATTATTTATCATCTTAGTAGACAACTTCTATATTTCAATTTAACATGTGGATATAATGATATTCAGAGGGCAGCTGCAGTGATGTGGTCGCATGCCAACTTACCCTAAGGATTGGATTACTTACTTAAACATATTACTTTAAGTACTTTTTATGAAATCTTAATCCTCAACCTTCAGCCTCGCGAGTATATTCTTGTTATTAGCGATTATATATATGTCCTAGCTATAAACGAATATGACGCTTTATATAATCTATATACATATATATTATCTTTTCTTTCTTTCAGTTTTAAATAAAACTGAATAACTATGCTTAGATTACTGCTAAGTTTGCAATTGTTTATATAAAGCTTCTTGTGTAAATTTGTAAGAAGTACGGTTTCTTACGCATCAGCCATAAATTCGGTGGTGTTTAATCGCGATTAATCCATTAAAGCGAACATTTCAAACAGATGATTAAGCAACGTTGCCGCTTTTGTAACCCTTTATATTACACAAAAGCGTTATCCCCTTCCCAATGCTTTTCTTTTTGGTAACAAGAAGCGATTTATTTGAGTGCTCAATAACAGGGATGGATTTTAAAAAACCGACTTTTATTTAAAACGGTAAAAATGTTGACTGGGTTGTTCCTAGAAATTTTATTAGGGAATTTAATATAAACCGGAGATAAATACCACATTATTTTAATAAAATTATTTCAATGTAGTCCATCAAAACAATAATATTATTCTAAGATCTATAAACCGGTGATAGTTCAGTGATTGCCATGAATGTAGGTTAGAAACCTACGAACCTAAGCTTTTATTTAAGAAAAACCTCATGATGATACCGTAAAAATATAGTAGAATATTTTCTAGGTTCATCTAACGTAGTAAAGAGATTAGTTTCAAGTGTAGTATAAGAGGTCCTATAAGTACAGTCAAAGTAAAAGTAAGTAGTAGTAGTAAGTAAGTAAGTAAAGGAACTAAAAGTCTAAAGGAACTATCCTTTTCTGGCTTGTTTAGCAACTTAGACCAAATTGTCACATCAGATTATTACTGCACGATTGGGCTAGTCTTTTATGATTATCGCTTTCTCGTTCTTAACAAAACTCTTAAATCTTAACAAAAACAAAACTCAAAAATAATGTTAAAAAAGTAATCACCTCAAATACGGCACTGGCAGAAAGAACAAAATACATTGCTTGTTCATTGCTATAGTTACATCCCTTAGGAATTTACGGAAGATGGTTATTTCTCAAAAATAAAATCATCTCATTACCAAAAGAATACCGTTAAAATTGATTGTCAGATGAGGGGAAGAGACGAAATTTTGCGTAAAAAATAAACGCAGGGTGAAGTCTGCCAAGATTTATAAATTTATATATTGTTTTATGAATATAACTCTTGTTATTTTCAATTGAGTCATCGAAAATCTACCATCGAATTTAATAAATTTGTAAGATATTTATATTTGTAATGTTATTTTTTTATGTACGTTATTGTTTGCGCTCTATTTCTGTTAAACAATGAAGTCAAACAAACCAATTATTTTTGAACGAACTTCAAACGAATATGAAAACCATAAATTAAGATTCCATTCTAAGGCAAGTACCCAAAGGTATCTAAAAATAAGCGTGATCTTTATACTTCAGTATCGCGTATATCGTATACGATTTTTCAAACACAGTGTCAGAACGGGGACAAAACAAGTAAACTGTACGTTACGTATTACGTCAATGTTATTATACGGTAGACTTGGTCGGCTGCGCACGCGTCATTTCGTGTCCTGAAAAAAAAGTCATATCAAAGTCATCAAAGTTCGAACGCATTTGAATAAAAAAAGGCGGAAAATTTCATGTGTTATTTGGAATTTTTACATTCCTTTGTTTTGTTATTTTGTTGTTTATCAAAATGTTTTATTTAACTCAACGGATAATTATTATTGCTACATTTCTCATCGTGTTTGCAGTCGATGGTAAGATTTTTAAAAATTTTAAATAACCTTGGATTAATATCTATATAAATAAAATTCTGTTCGTTGGTAAGAGCGTCACTTGAGAACGGCTGGACCGATTTGTTTTTTTTTTTTAAATATAAATTTAAAAATAAGGTTTTTTGGGGTAACTGGCCCGGAAAATAGAAAATTTTTGACAAACCAACCGTACATAATTGCATTTTTGTATTTTTTTTTATACTCTAGATATGCATACACATCTTATTTTGTTATGTTCATTATTATATTCGAAGATTTTTATTTAAAAAAACGGGATAGGTGGCACTGTGGTCAAGCTATAGGATTATTGAAAAGTATAGAACTGCGCATCTGCGGGGTCAGTTGGTGTTTAGATAAAAATAGAAAATGTTGTTTCTCAAAGTTAATAACTTATTTCATGATAATACCTTCTCATAATATATGTATACTAGCAACGCGCACCTTCGCACGGGTAGTAGAGAAATACATATAACTCTATTGGTTTACGCGGCACATGCCAGTAAAGCTTCCAGTCGGCATGATTTTTCTGACATCTTCAACAAACATCGTCATATTTCAACCAATTTACATAAAAGTTTAATTAATCACACAGTTAAATCTTTCTCATGAATCAATTCATCCATTGATGAAACCCGTATGAATATCCGTTCGGTAGTTGTTGAGTTTATCGCGTTCAGACATACAACAGATGCGGCGGGGAACTTTGTTTTATAATATGGAATGATGATGATATAAGATAATATCAATCTAATTATCGAAATCACAAATAATATTTTAGTTATGCATGCATAACACATTTCTGGGTAGATTTAATTTAGATGAACTTTTTTGTTGCTGTTCTTGGTTGATGATATTTATTTTTGTATTAGGTACTACTAATCCATCATTGTGTTAGACATAATATTTTTATTTAGTTAGTGCTGTAAAATAACGATATTGCGCCTGATGGTAATAGTACATTGTGTCTTGAGGGCGTTAAATAAGCTATTACTAATGAGAGTCTATTAGAAGCCCGAAGTCTTTCCGAAGTTTTAATGAGTCGATGTTCGTAATTCCCGTACCGCCCATGTAACATACAACGTTTTTCATCACATTTGCGAGTAAATAAATAAAATAATATAAAAAAAAATAGTATGAATATTACTTCATAATACTAGTCAACTCAACAATTACAAAATTTGCGAAGAGCGGATTTTTTATGCGGTTGGCGAGCTGGTGTTTTATAGATAATACAAATATGTTGCATTCATAAGACGCATACGGCCAAATGGATTTAAAAAAAGGCATTAATTATTGCAAAAGCCATTACCTCCTCTGGCGTTAGTGGACAAAAAGGGCCTCAGTTTTTATTGAGAGGATTATACCCAAGATTAGCCTGTATAATATTATGACACTGTTGGTTGGTTGGTGTTGGATGGTGGTCACGATTCAGTCGAGTACAAATTTACTGGATATACACATTATACACCGACTAATACCGGAAC
Source organism: Saturnia japonica (assembly GCA_033032175.1). Taxonomy (NCBI): domain Eukaryota; kingdom Metazoa; phylum Arthropoda; class Insecta; order Lepidoptera; family Saturniidae; genus Saturnia; species Saturnia japonica. The sequence continues at coordinate 7,522,055 of CM065317.1, forward strand.
GCGACAAGCCTATGCGTGTCACTATGGTGGTTGTTCTACCTAGTGTATGGTAGTCACAATCCAGTCGGACACAATTGTCGTGTTCTATCACCCAGCAGCGATATTTATGAATTAATTATCAGAAGAAAAAAATTCGATTCGTTACGTCACCACATTTTTATTTGCGCTGGGTTTTTTTGCCTCAATTGATTACCAATTACAGAATTGACTTTCATGGTCATGAAATGATATAAAAAAAGGTTGATGAATTTCTTTTCTCTTTTTTTTTAATTTAGTAAGACTGTACATGTACTTTGTACATAATATACACATTACACAATTTGTATATACTTTTATTCTATACGATATGTTAATTTTCACTGAATATCCGTGTAGTGTATTGACTTTATGAGGTTAATGTATTACGGAGCAGTCGTATACGTAGTGTGGTTATGGCAGACTGGTCTTTACGATATAAATCGCTCTTTTGTATCCGTATTTAAAAGAGTATGCGTAAAAAAAACGTTTTTGTGATGCGGATAATAATTATGTTGTTATAATTTCCAATAGATTGATTGTATTGACACGTACTCTTCTTCCTTGTTATGGTGATAAGTTACGGATGACAAAATTAATTTCATTACACAGATCAATATTCTTAAAATTTTAAGTTAATTAATTAAGTTCTTTATTTATAATTATCTTTATACGTGTTTATAATGTAAGTGTAAATGTAAAAATGTAAATTAGCAAAATATTGCACCTATTTTCAATACCGTTTCGTGCCACTACTTATTCCTCAGTACCGCCACCGTTGCAATCTTCTCCATAAAGCTGAGTAGGGCCGGCTTGTCTCAACCCCGAACATGAGAGTGGCGAGACCATTCAGTCTAAGCCTACACCCTGTCCTAACCTGGATGTCATGCCTGCACGAGCCGAATCTGACACAGTCTAGGCCTTAGACTCTAGTAGGAGATGAAAAACTGTTGCGGCGTATCCGGGTCGCAAACACACGCGGGACTATCTTTTATCTTGAATCTGTGCAGATACGCTGCGAAGCCCCCGTGGGCAGTTAAGATCTGCACCTGAGTGGGTGACAGACGGGTCCTCTTCGTAATACGATCGGTTTCCTCCACCTTCGGGAAAAATACCTGCGTCGCCTTGCTCGTGAGCCAACTCATAGTGTACCTATCATAACCTAATAGTTTCCCCGCGAATGACTTTCTTTACACCGATCTTAATCTGCCAAGGTTTTCTTGTGTGCAACCCGCTTCGTTAACTAGTCGGCACGTTCATTGCTAACGGTTCCAATGTGTGCTCGCACCCAATGTAGGCAGACGGAGCCCTCTTTTGCACAAATCTCCCGGAGAGACTACTGCGCTCCGAGGGTCAGACGGTGTGGCAGTGCCAGATTGGCCAGCATTTCCAGCGACGATTTGGAGTCGCTGAAGATGTCGACATCCCGGTCTTTCGCTTTCCGACCTACCAGTATCGCCATATGCAGTGCTAGCAACTCCGCCTGAAAGACTGCGCAGAAGGACATCAAGCGGAACTTAGTGAACCTGGTCTCGCACCCCTCCTTCCACCAGGTCAAGGCAACTCCCACCCCACCGCCGATCTTGCTGCCATCGGTGAAGATCTCGCATCTGCCCGACTCTGGATGGATGTCCAGGTTCCCATAGGTTTCGCCCTCACACTACGCAGGATGTGGAAACTCATCGAAGTGTACGGGCTGCTCCAACTCGCGGCCGATCACGATCTCGTCCATCAGCTCGCCCTGTTTTATACAGTATAGCCTTTAATCCTCGCGGGCCTGGAGTTCCAGCGAGAGTAAGTTGGCCAGCACAGTCACGGCCGTTAAAAAGACCGTGCAGTACGCCTTACGTATTGTCTGATTGAAAAATTTCCGGTTAAATCCAGTTTAAATGTGTATTCACTATTAAGCTTGTGACGTAGGTACTTAAAATCTTTTGAGAATTAAATAGTTACTTGACAATTGAAACGTTTTTTATATGATATAAATTATTATTAACATTTTGTCATGAACTAATTCTACATTAACTTATACATGATTGGCATGATATAGCATTTGACTGTGACGCGAGTTCGCGATCACCATGCATGATAAAACCTTTACAGTGATTCTCTTTTGATTTCTCGCGTTTCGGGTTTTAAGATTTAAGATTGTATACATTGTTCTTGCCATCAGGTAGTACAGTGTCATGACGTTGCTTTGATACTAAAAAAAACATATTTATACAGTATTTCGCACACGTTCTATATAAGATGCACTCAGTCCCTAATCCATGTTATGTATACCTAATTTACAAATTGTATTACATGGTACTAAAATAAAGTACGTACGTAATGTCTCTAGACAGTAGTAGTACACGTAAAATTGGCTAGTTTAACTTTCTGTTTACTCTCCATTGGTCTATGTTAAATAAATGTATGCTTTGAAAAGGAAATAATTACAACGTGAGTTGAGTCTTCCATAGTCAAGTTGGTATAGCTTTTTATCAAAAGAAGCTCGACAGTCGACGGCCTCGACCGACAGATTCAATCAAGGAATCTGAGCGTTTCCGCATTCTTAAGTAGGTACTTGTCCTTAACATGTACTTTCGTGTCGCTCAAACACTTTACGATGGATTTAATGTTAAGTGGATGACAAGGATAAAATATGTATATATATTTTATTACTCAATTTTTCTTAGCCTTTCACAAAAACTGCAATTCAATATCTCATGGCTTAGTAAAACATTAAGAAAAAAAATCTGTCTTGTTTTTAGATTATTCTGTATTAGTAGTACACAAAACAATCTGCAATTAAATTCTAAGTGCGATTTGCACCAAAAAAGTTTTAATTCAATTTTATCATAAATTCAGTTTAGTTGTCTCAATATGTATGCAACTGTCATTATTGAAACTGATTTAAATATGATTTAAGGAAATGGTTCAAACCGCCCATAGACGTGTATTTGTCACCTTGCCATCTGCAACATTGCCTACATAGGCAGACCTTAATAAAAAAATAATCAATAGAAAAAAATGTTAATTTTAAGGACAGTTTTCGATTCCTCAATTACATTTAAGACTAGCTGTTCACGCGCATCCGCTCGCGTGGACGAAAGTAGAACGTGTAGTACTTTTAAAAGTAGTAGTTTCTTAAAACTTTTATAGCTTTTTATTGAGTAAAACAAGAACAACAAAATTAAAATTTATCCAGTACTTTTTGCGTGATGCACGAACAACGGCAAACCTCTATCATTTTATATAGATAGATAGAAATATCACATTCATCGTGAATTCTATTAATTTTTGTTACTAATTTTTATTTTGAGCTGGATAGAAATGTCACTTGGATGAATAAACATACATAATTTTAGTTCAACCTAGTCAGCCCGAGTGTTTTTTTATCGGGCCATATAAAATATCGATTGTGGCCAGGTTTTAAATAGTTTTTTAATTCCGCTAATACCGAAATATTAATTGAACGGTTAGTGCAAGTTACGTCCTATTTCCATCTACCATGACACTAATAATGCACGCACATAATTTTAGGAATTGGTAACGTCACGTACACGCTTTAACGAGCTCAACTAGCTGGTGACCGACCGCATCAAATTGCCGTTTGATGCAGGCGTCTCTCATATTTTGTTATGTTATAATAACACTAGCGACCACTCGTGACTTCGTTCGCGTTAATTACAATATAATTTTTTAATAAGAATATACAATATCTTGTAGCATACAGGAATAATGTAGCTAAATATTACTGAAAGAGATTTTAGTATCAATATCAGAGATTACTTCCTACAAGCGTATTTAAAAATTTTAGCTGTTTAGTCTACATACATAAATTACGCCTATTTCCCAACGGTGTACGCGGAGACCACGTATTTTCCACCTTGGCATACAACTTCGCTTCTTCAATATTCATCAATCTTTTCATACATGCTCGTCGGTTTAGAGTACTCTTGACCTGACCTTTCTTTCGAACGTCCCAGATTTGATCGAGGAACGTTCGTCTAGGCCTTTCTTCCAATGTTTTCTTTCACACTCGCATTGTTTTTTTTTTATTTTGGCTAAATCTACATTATTGTTACGATTTGAAAAAAATCACCTTTCTCGAAATATCTGGAAACTTCTAGGAACTTCTCGAAACATCGAGTATGCAGCCTCAGGTATTAAAAACACACTATAGTTCACTCACACATTCAAAGCTTATCGCTTTTTTTACGTCATCCAACAAATTATAGTCTAAAAATAGATCACATCTAGCTTTAAACAATGACGTAACGTTCAAGACCTTTCTAGTCATTTTGAAACCCTTTTCATTTTGGTATGAAAGCGAGCCGTGTGCCCGAGCCAGGACAGTTCTGTTTTGGACAACGAAGTGAAAACAACAAGCGATATAAAAGAAAGAAATGATGTAATTACGAGCACAGTATAGTGGAGATCCACTATAGGGACTCGCATTCTCGTTTTTTTACTGAGTACCTACGAATAAATTATTTACGTAGCATCTACCGGAATTTTAATTACCTACGCGTAAATATTATAATAGTAGTATAGGTTGGAATGTTTATTTGTTTAATTTTGATTAAAACACGACAATACAATGTTATCAAATTAACATTCACGAGCTCTTCCTACTAAAACTTTATTTGTCATAAAAATTTTCAAAGTTATACTAAACACCTTTTGATATTTATGGTTAACTATATTAGTTATTAATTCATTTATTTATTTTTTGCAAATTACTATTGTAGAGTGTTTTAGAGCTGTTTCAACAAATTCATGTAGATTCTGTTAGGGCGTTTGCTTGCCATCGTCACGCAAGAGACTTTGGTTCAAGACTGGCCGCAATGTTGGCGCTGACAGAAACCCGAGGAATGATGTCATTAAGGCTGACATGTTGCGAAATCCTACCTGCACTTTTTAAGCAAGATAAGCCGTTCTAGTGACAATAGTGATTGACATATCAACGCACAGCCCAAATTACTGGGGCTAGAAACGTGAAAATTTGCATGCGGATTTCTTTTACACTGTAGGTAAGCACTAGGTAAGTATTTTTGGAAATTGAACCCCTAAAGTGGTGAAAAAGAGGATAGAAACTTGTTCTATGAAGATCCGTCATTTTTGAAAATATATTTATGACAATTATTGGTATTTAGCAATTCAGTTAGAATGAGACATAAAAACACATAATGGGACATAACTATAGCACGAGCAAAGCCGCGGGAAAAGTGCTAGTAAAATATAAAACGCAAACGCATTGTCGTACACGTACGTGCTCCAACGCACCCGTGACCCGTATAACCTATTGTTCTTCTCACTTCACGTGCTTGCCTACGGTTTCCCAGACGTTCATGATTAATACTCCGCTCCTTAAGGTCATAGCGTGAATTTCTATAACCTTATAAACTATCTAAAACGCAACATAATTTTTCAAATCTGCCTGGTAGTTCCAGAGATTACTGCGTTAAAAAAAAACAATCTCTTGAACTTTGAAATATTAGTAAAAATTGCTTAAATATATTCTTGAATCATTTGAAACACTTAATTAGGTCTCTTTTAGTGATAAAACTTTCTCATTCAAATAACTGTCTCTCAAGGTTTTGAGTTCCTACATTTTCAGACGCCGACGATAATTTCAAAAGGACAATGTAATTTAAAAACGTTTTAAATATAAGTACGTTTGCGTTAATTTATTCAATTGGATAATAAGCCTTAAAATTACGACTGTTGGACAGTTTACGTCCCAGAAATAATCATAGCAGACATAACTAAATAAATATTTAGGTAAATAGGTATTATAAAGCACTTACCTGAAGGTAGTTTTAAACTTTCGCATAATTATATCTTTCCCTCGTTCCTTCAGTTTTGCTTTACATTAAATTTTATGTTTAACCAAGGAATTGTCGATTGTACCTACTCATGTAATTTCCAATTATATTATGTAATTTCTGAATATAGCTAATTAATTGCGTTCCTCAAATATTTGGCAACGCTCCTATTCTAAACGTGTGATATGTATATGGTAGCAACATCATTAAGGTTCCTTTGAAAGCTTTTGGATACTTACTTCTCCACCCTAATTAGTATGGAAACACGTAAAACAGCTATATTTACAAGGATGTCAACCTTTTCGCTCATTTCTATTTTAGAGTATGTTGCTCTTTTATGAAATGGATGTAAATAATAATTTATGTTTAAACCTTTCGCTTTAAATAAAAGAAAGAAAACGTGATTAAGAGTATCTCGTATAAACTAGAGAAATATTTAATAAAATAAACTAAGGATCAATTTAAATAAAAAATAATCTCTGAATACATTATATAATATTATATTTTAAACAATAAAAAAGAACTTCATTATGTCGCGCTTTCATCATACAATGCGCGCTGTTATACCATCCACTAAATGCGCCAAAAGAAATATATAAAATAACATAATTTCGCAAAGCCTCTCTTCATTAAAATATAATTAATAAATTCTTCGTTCAAACTAAAATTTGATAGAGCATATAAAATATAACTTGTAGGTTTAAAAAAATGCCAAACAAGCAAGTTGATATCCTTTCCTAAATGGTAAATGGTTACCGCAAGACATAGTGCTGATGATGGCTTTCCTATTATGTGCCTTCGAGGGCGTATTTCAGTCCCTAAGTTAAGGATCCCTATGCCATAGTCCTGGTGGAAAACTGTACTGGGAAACTCATTTCATAACTATGGCGTACGCGACATGAAGGTTCTAGAGAGCCTTAGTGCTGACTTTGTAACTCAAGGCGGCTCAGTTAATTTTAGGAGCCGAATATAATTTCGAATCTATGTTTGCTTTCGCGCCACTTAGCGAAATAATAGTTGTTTTCAGCCTTGGTATATTCATATATAAACATTTAAAATTAAGTTAAAGATAGTTTATTAATAGTCGGCAGGTAATTTTAAATACCTTGGCGAGCTACTTTATAGTGGATGGGGTCTGGGTTTTGGCAACCTAGTTCTTACTTATGAGATATTTTATTATAAATTTCGTTTTACAAACAGAAATAGCTACGCTCCTAAGATCCAGGATCCAGCCATTAATTAGTGCTGTGTACAAATCCATTTAATTTATTATGAGCAACAGGCACATTGTTTTGTGCAAACATAATGCGAAGTTGAACCGTGACGCGTACTTTATTTTTGTTTTATTTAGATTGACGTCGATTAAAACGGATATGCGTCCAATGTCAAATATGAATATGATATACAGATAATGTTGAAATTTTATCACATATGTAATATTATTAATAACCAGTGGACTTCCATGCTATTTTAAGGTTTGTACCACATGAATAAAGGAAATTATTTGTGGAAATTACTCTTGTGGTTTGCTCGTTTGGTTTGTGGTAGATAAAGGCCTAGATGTGTAAATAAAACAACTATACAAAAAAATTACTGTGTAATAAATTCATGCGAAGACACGGAGCACCACTAGTCACTGTACAAGATTAAATTTAATCTACTAAATAAAATTCAGAAGAGAAACTAACTAACAGGCAATGAGGCAACGCATAGTTTGAACAGGTTATCTAGAAACATGTAATTTTGCATAATAGTTTCTTTTATAACGCAAAGTAAAATTCATTTAAATTAAAATTAAATGAAAATTCATTTCCTAAAGTTTAAAATATAATGATTCCTGAGATGTTACTAATGGGAAATCTCATCTAAAACACGGTTAGTGTCATAAGTGCCAAAATGGTGATTATGCCCACGTCTTCCCACAGAAAGAGACTTGTCCTTTGTAGTAGTCAGTGGGATATTCACAGTCAGGTATTAATATTATTAGTATTATAGTCCAATAATAATTAGTAACTTGTTTAACTGAATTAATTAAGCATCGGATGGTTCCTACCCGAACATTTAATAACGGTAAAACTTTAATCCTTCTAGTGCCGATTTTTTAAGTAACAGATAACTTTATTTGAGGCATACATAAAACACACACACTCACACACATTATTCGTCAAAAAGTCAAAATTATTTGTCGATTGAAAAATTAACACATAACATTGTTGACTTAGGTACCTACATCCTCATAGTTTGAATAATTTAGTCATGTTATTATTTTTTTGAACTCTTCTATTTGTTATAAAATCTGTGTATAAAGGATACATAAAAAGAAAACTTAGTAAACCCCAATGATATTATAGGTAAAAAAGTTTTTAAGTTTGGTAAAATTACTATTCATTAAAATATAAGTTTAAGGACTATTAAATAAAAACCCAGTTCATCGGATGACTGCTTATGAAATATAAATAACTAAATCTAAATACACTGCAGTTATTTACAAATTGCAATAGCACTAAAGAAATTTTATTGGGAGATACAGGATTATCTAGTTTAGGCGGTAGTAGTATTACATTGGTTTAACAAAAACTTGTAACATTTAACATGTAACCTTTTGATTTTGTAAGTATTATTATGTATTAATAGTTCATAATTTTATACTTATTTCCGAGAATAATGTTAATAATAAAATTAAACGTAATATAGCCACCATGTAAATAATACGTATTACGCAAAACATTTTATTACAAAGTGTAAGTAATACCAACCCAATGAGGCTTAATTGATTGAGTAATATACACTTTATGCGTTCATAATATTGCACCCGCTATTAAGACAATAGAATTGGATATATTTTGACTAAGGCATTTCTAGTTGTGTCCGTGGCTCTGCAAACGTTTTTTATGCTGTAATTATTTTCGTCTTGTACTTTAATTTTCACTCATACCTGTATTGTTTTTATTTTTAAATTATTGACAAATCTTATAGCTATAATAATTGAGGAATGACTTATACTTTCCGTTTATTGTTGTTTTATTATTGTGGTGTTTTGTAACCATGTTTGGCCGTATAAATGATGACTAATAAGAGTTTGTATGGATTAAACAATCTATTAGTGTTCCATAATTTTAAAAATTTGGAATGCAAGGTCATTTCAATTAGGCTCTTTAGCCTCGAATTACGATCTCGTTGGATGTAAACGTCACTGGGTACATTGCGTAAACATTTTGTTTAAACTGAATTAACAGTGTCTCACTTCTGTTCGTCGTATTTTGGAGCCGCCGCGCCGGTATCCTAGCGAATGGGTTGATGATAGCAACTTTTGATTAATTCTTCCTTCCTTGTCACAGCTGCTCTTTACCTCTCGGCAGGTGAAGTCCTTCAATTTACTGATCTCTGAATTAAAAAAAAAACATTTTGCATAATTTCTCTCAATTGTTTTAAACTTTACCAATTTATTATTTAAATTATTTGTATTACAATAAGCTGTTGTTATTTGGAAACTATATATGTATTTTTCAATGTGACTGCAATATATATATATATATAATATATATATTATTATATATATATATATTATATATATATATATATATATATATATATAATAATATATAATAATATAATATAATATAATATATATATATATACATTAACTATTATTATCATCTCAAAACCCCTTAAATTTTAGCTAACTAAACATAAGCAACAAACATATTGGTTCGTTAGTGAAAAGCAATAAAATTATCACACACCAATACGATTTAATGTTATTTTTCCCAAGTGCAGGAATTAGCACAAGGAAAACATCGGTGGGGAGTAGCCCTTGCCAATTTCGTTAAATAGGCACACTGTATAATGTATAAAAAAATATTTAAACTTGTGCGAAACTTCTTTTTTTTATATAACGAAAGATTTGGAAAACAATGTTGTAATAAATACTATTAAATAGTAAATTGTGATATTATGAAGAAGGCGATCATTTAGAGCAAGATATTATGTAAAGCAGCTGACAGATCGCAGGTTCGACTTATTTTTACTTCTAGGTTCTTAGAACGGGTTGTATAGTTTTTGGTTATACTGCTAGCACATAATTGACCAATCAAACCAACACATTTTCCAATAAGATAGGCACTAATAATAATAAAAGCTTATAATTATTTCTTTCATAATTCCTTACATTTCATTTCAAACTGCATTGAAGTAATTAAAAGCTTATTGAATAAATTATCGCCTGACGTTGAATGCGACTCAATAATTCATAAATTAACTTTTTCTTAAGAATGTGCTGTCTTTCTACTCGATAATAAATTTAAAGTTTATTAAGTTGTTCAAGTAACGGACTTAGTGACGTCACTATGTATATGTTAATTATAACATCGGTACTATTTTTATTGATTTATTTTGCTCGGTGGTAAGCCACGATAGTTTTATTTTGTCCGACTGGATCGTGACCACCAAAAACAAAGTGTGACACGCATAGGCATATCAGGTGGTATATAGCCAGATGCTGAGAGGTGTGCAGGTCGGCGTGAAAGTGGCGTCCGTCAGCAATCCATCCCCCATGGTCACAGTTGTTTTGGATTGTACTCTGTTACTATGTTACCATCAGGCAAAATCAGCCACTTTGCCGTGTACTATAAAAAAAAATTGCGCTTGCAGCACCGTACTCGTGATAGAAGTGAATGCTCTCTTTCTCCTTCTTCTACGTTATATTTTTTTCTCTCTCATATAACGATATTTACCTAAACGTTCTTGAAACTTCATTTACAATCATTCTCGTCCAACTATCGAATCACGGCCTAAGAAGTTTCGCTTCAAAAAAGGATTCCAAGTCTTTTAAATTAAATATATTCATAAGTGTACTTGTTTGTTACCAGTTCTTATCAACTAATTTTTGAAATTAGTTAGTGAATGCAAATGACATATATTTTAATGTTTGTAGTTAGATCTTTTTACTAGTAGTGAGGCGTATTTATCGGAACAGTTTATTAAAAGTTTAGTGGGCAGTTCCTACGTACCTGTTCCACAGACTGGTAGGTGACACAAAACTAAACTGTTCAGCTTGGAGTATGCTCTTCTCTATGCAAACGTAAGGATGTTTACTTTTGATAGAAACAGATACAATAAACAAATATGAAATGGAACAAACTGTTTAGACTTTTTAATTATACTAATAGAATGAGATAGCATTATGCATCATGCTGTTATTGTGACACAGGTTACTGAAAGTGTTATTTCTTTGGAAAAGCAACAGGTTGAAACAAGTGGAATAGGTTTCTTATTTTACCTGATAAAGCTCATCCCTACTTTTTCAGGTTCCGTTGCATTTTTCCACGCAATAATACGGTTACCTATAATAATGCACCATGCAAGCCTGCGAATGTTTTATATATTTTATGAAAGATACAATATAATAAACTGTTTAATCTTTTTGGTATTGTTTGCATCTCTCTACGTATTAGTTAGTTGTGAATGTGTAGTTTCAACCCACATGTGAAACAATTGGATGACTAAACGTTATTCTAGTGAATTAGGTCAGCTTTATAGCATCATTACTTTGGATCTAGTTTATTTGTATCAAATTTTTATTAATTTACCAAAAACCGTATTAAAATAAATAAACCACAATGGAAACTGTGTTATTACATCCTAACGCCTAATAATTATCGCTACTCAAAATTAGCCAGTTCGCTTAATAAGCAGGTTTGTACCGCTCAAGGAACGATATGGCTATCATACATCATGCCTCTCTCTCCACAGGGTAGGCAGAGACCACGTCATTCTGCTTGCTACAATCCTTGCATACATCTTTAACTACGTTAACATTCATCAAACTTTTCAAGCACGCTCGTCGGTTTAGAGTACTCTTGACCTGACCTTTCTTGTAATCGGTATAAAAATACATGTAACCTTTACGCGTGGTTGAAGTAAAAATTATTTGACCTTGAAGTAGGTATATATTATTAAAAATTAAATAAGTCATGTTAGAATTTAGAACTATATATATCTAATTCACAGTCGTATTTTCACCAAGCATTACAAATAAGTTACTTCAAACAAGCGTAAAGGTAATTATTATATTTCTATTTGTTAATTTTTTCCCACAAAATACTAATGTTAAATTACTTATATAAAAATTACAAAAAATACACATTTGACTATTTTACAGGGAGTTTTGGCGGGATATTGAAGTGATATGTTGTGGTTTTTATTTTTAATTCATTTACTTAGGTTTTTGACCCTATATCATGTAATATTGTTGGCGTTATGCGTTATATAAATTGGTTTTTGTGCATAAGTGAAGTGAATTATAATTATAAACTGAAAGCATGCATTCTGGGATCCCACAAAAACTTCCTAGGTCATTCTAACACGAGATCCACCAACTTGTTTGATGCCACTTTGAATAAAATACGTACTACTACGAAGGCCTGCAAACTTGAAACAATTTTCTCTTAAGTACGCCTTAATATATACTTTGAACCGATTCCAAGCTTTGATTTAAAAAAAATAATTATAAATATAGTTTGTATATACATATATGTATATTGCGTAGACAAAACATCTGGACCAACCAATGAGCCATTAAAATATGCATCTTTATAACCTAAACAACTCTGACCTCATAAATGATCCTTAAATTTTAATGACTAATAATCGACATTTTCGAAGGTTAAATAATACAATAACGTTACTCTAGTGACTAGTCCTACACGTGTTGTGAATTGAGGAAGATAAAGGAGAAGAGGATGACCGAAGAAGGTATTGATGGATCGTGTGAGGAATGATGTTTTATTTTATTTTTATTAATAAGTTTACAACAACTGTTATATGGTCACATGCGTATAAAAGTTGTGAATACTGATTTGAAAGTTTATAGAAGAGAATGAAAGAAGAAATCATGTTGTACTTAAATGGGATAAGTGTAAAAAGTATACTGCTTCATATGCACGCCTAGATTTATTCCTTGTACAAATGTTTGTACGCATGTGAGAGGTCGTTAGCGAATATGCTATTGAATATCCATTGAAGAGAGTAGAGCTTATGGAAATTTTTCTTTACTTGGGGCAGTTCGACTGTTAGAATACTTCCACTCTACAGAAGACCGTAGCCAAATTACCTTGTGTTGTGTTCCTGCATTGAATAGGGTTTCCAGAGATCCTTGGGGTAAGGTGGCTCAAGGTCGGCAAAACGCTAGTGTTCCTATGATATTACATGCGTTCATAGGCTACGGTATCCACTTACCATTAAACGGGTCACATGCTTGTTTGCCACCTTGGTTGTATTAAAAAAAATGTCGGTTTATTTGCATACTTAGCGAATTATAATATTATTCCCATACTCATTGGTGTTACCTCTCTATACTTGTTTACTGATGCGCAAATGAGACTACGCGAAGGTTCTCTTTGATGTGTGAAGAAAAACTGACATAGCTCCGAAAAGCATTAATGTGTTCAAAACTTTGCACATTAACTCCAATAATAATGGCTCTGTGGTAGGTTGAACCGACATCACGTCGATCGATGTGAGTTCAAATCCCTGCTATGAACCTGAACTTCAGAAAAAGCCATAGCATGGTGGTAGGGTATTTTTAAAGCCCGCCTGGCTAGCTATTACCCTTAAGTTGAAAATATATTGCCAAGTATCTATAGGATGTGTTGCAACAGCTGTATTTGAGAGCCAGTCTTCGAACCAGCATTACGTGTTGCTATCTTGAGCCACATCGTCATTGCCGTGGTAGGCGTATTTGTACGTATGTGAGGGACCGATTTTATAGTCATGTACATATTCTTAAAGGTCATTAGACTTCTGGTTAGGATGGCGTTATGTACAAAAATTATTTTATTAGACATTAGAGTATTGAAGTTAAATAATGAAACTTCAAAACAGACCTTGTCAAAATAATAGGTCTTTACCTATGAAATTGCCGTTCTGCAGTACTGACCATTACAAAACAAAATAATTTTTGTTCGGCTAAGAATTCTAATTTCAAATTAATTTTATTTTAAAAACAAGGAATTCTTTTTCCAAAATTAGTCATTTGTTTATTGGTTAGTGTTACATTTTCATCGCATTTCAATCTTTTTTGTCATCATGGATACGTTAAAAGTTCGAGTAATTATGGAGTATGAGTACCGTCGTGGCAGCAACGCGGCATAAGCGGCACGCAACATCAACGACGTTTACGGAGCTAACACTACAAACCAACGCACCACCTGTTATTGGTTTGCTCGCTTCCGTTCTGGGAATTTCGACCTGAAAAATGAACCTCGCGGTCGTCCGAAGACTTTGGTCGACAATGACGAATTAAAGGCGATTGTGGGAGCCGATGATACACAATCTACGGCTGAATTAGCAGCAGCTTTCGACGTTAGCGTCAAAACAATATTGGTCCATTTGCGTCAAATTGGCAAGGTAAAAAAGCTTGACAAATGGGTGCCCCACGAACTCAATGATCGCCAGCGCGAAGTACGCGTCGAGACGTGCCTTGCACTGCTCAGCAGACGCACAAATGAAGGAATTTTGAACCGCATTGTTACCTGCGATGAAAAATTAATTCTGTTTTATAACCGCAAGCGCTCAGCAAGTTGGTTGGATCCTGGTTCAGCACCTAAACAATGCCCTAAACGAAAACTTACCCCTAGAAAAGTGATGTTCACTGTTTGGTGGTCTAGCGCCGGTGTGATTTATCACAGCTTCTTACCAAACGGGGTGAGCATTACTGCAGATGTGTACTGTGAAGAACTGAACACAGTGATGGAGAAGCTGGCACATCTCCAACCAGCATTGGTCAATCGCTCGTCTCCGCTGCTCCTGCACGACAACGCGCGACCTCATACTGCACAGCAGACGGTCTCCAAGTTGCAAGCACTGGAGTTGGAAGTTCTCCGTCATCCGCCCTACTCACCAGACCTTGCGCCTACAGAGTACTACTTTTTCCAGAATTTGGATAACTCCTTGGCGGGAAAAAAATTCAATACCCGAGAGGCAGTACATAATGCCTTGGAAGAATTTGTTGCCTCCCGTCCAGCTGATTTTTTTAAGAAGGGCATCAATAAACTGCCACTGCGCTGTCAAAGATGCATTGATTGCACGGGTGATTACTTCGATTAATACAAATACAAAATACATGAAAAAAATTGGTTTTAATTTTTTCATACAAAACGGCAATTTCATAGGTAAAGACCTAATATTTATACTTACAAGTTGTACCCGCGTCCCGGCAAGGGTTTATTAAGTATTTCGTCACTTCTTCGTCTCGTATTTTTATCTTTACTGTTCATTTATGATTTCTAAAAGTACTATCGCTTTTACCGTGTCTTTGCTCGCGTCATAATTGATTTTTTACTTTGTAACTGAATTACTAAATACAAATTTTCATAGATATATTTTCAAAAATGACGGATTTTCATACGAGCGTACATCTCCTATTTCACTATCTTAGAGATTGAATTTCCATAAACCCTTCCTTAGTACGCGAACGAATATACACCGCATCATAATTGTTCGCATCCCGAACGCGCCCAGATTGCTTGGGTCCGGAACTATGTAGTCCGAACCATTGGCAACGAAGCTACAGATTTTGCAGCATTAAGAGCTACAAAATTGCACAGGCCTCTTGACTACACTCACTTCCCCTTTCCTTATATCAAGCGCACCATAAGAGAAAAGAACTAAAAACATTTTGCAATTCAAATACCTAAGCGGGGCACAAGGGCAGCACACAAAACAACTACTACCAACTCTCTCTGATATTAAAACATTATTCAAATATACAACAATAACTTTCACATTCACAGGATGCACAGCCACTCACAGGATACTCATATACCAAACAATACTTACATAGATTTAAAATAATCGAGAACGACACATGTCCCTGTGATAATACTACTATTCAGTCCTTTAAACATCTTTTTGAGGATTGCACATATTTTAATAGAATTCGATTTGATCTGAGAATCTTTGTGAAAACCTCAGGGTATCCTACAACCTCTATAGGTTTAGGCTCTTTAGCCTCATGAGTAAACATTCTACTTGAAATTCTTATATTAAACTGACAATCTCAATTAACAAATACTTGAAAAGCTTCAATAGAAATTAAGTATTTTATTTCTGTTACCCGTATTGTTATTCTATTTCTCAATGTGTATAATTTTCTACAATGTTTGTGTATTTACCATAGATTTAAGTTTATTATCATATTTTGATCTAACATTTCATGTCCGCTGACATCATCAAGAAATTATCAGCTATTCAGTATCATTCAGGGACATAGTCGCAGATGATAATTGTATCAAATCGTAAACATCTTCCCAACTGCAACACACCATTTTCTACTTGTCATTGCTTTAAATTAGTTTAATTACATTATCTTGAACAACAAACAAATGGGTGAAAAAACGCATCAACGTAAAAAAAAAACCCGTAGTTTTAGGCTCTGCGTTGATATGCCATTCAGTCAGTTATTTATATATAAGATATTTATTTTATTTATATAGATTATTGACAACTTTTATAAGATCAATTGAGATATGACATAATTATTAGTTAAATACTTCCCGTATGGAAAATTGGTTGATATTTTTTTTACAATTTCTAAAAGTATATTGAGAGTTTTAATAGCATACTAGTTATAGTATAGTTTGTATACATGTTGTGTACAAAGTTTCATGAAAATTGGTTTAGTTTTTTTTTTTACATTTTCTGGAATTATTATTAATTATTGCTGTATGGCATAAGGTTCCGTTGTACAAAATGTAATAATAAACGCTATTTTTGAGTTAAATTCGGACATATAAAAAAAACACGAAAACATATAACTGATATTCGTGATCAGTGGCCTTTATATATCTAATCTAACGTCCGATTTAATAAGTTTTCTATCCGTTGTTTCAGTTACTAAATCTATCCTTTTGTCCTAACTTTCGTTTCAGTAACCTATTAATGGTTTCTATTTCGTATCTACATATATATATATATATAGGATATCCATATCCTATAGCTTAAATAGATAAGTAGGAATCCGATACTTCTTTTAAGTTTAAGACAGATATTACTTAGTACAAATATGTACTAATCGGAGATAGTGATCTTAGATATGTTATTGAAAACGGTCGTATGTGAGCAATATATTCTAGTGGTGAGCCCGTGGCTCCGCAAACGTTCGTTACTACCCAGTAGTTATTTTCATCCCATAATTTTATTTATACTCATATTGTTGACAATTCACACATCGTATCAATTGAGGAATGGTATGTATTTCCCGTGTATAATTTTCATCAAAATCGGTTGAAAACTTTTATTCTATTCTACGATTTTTTAATGTATTATTGACGATTCTTAGAACCTCTCAATTATGGTAAGATGTTTGCTTCCCGTCTACAAAATTTGATAATTATCGGTTGAAAATTGATGAATTTTTTGTTTTCCTAAAAGAGTTATTGAAAATTCTCATAGGATATATCATTCATGCAATGGTTTGTACTTCCCATGTACAAAATCTCATCAAAATCGATTAAGAATTGTATTAGAAAAAAGTAATTATCCTATCAATTGACCGGTAACATAAGCATTCCGTGTACAACATTTCATAATAATCAGTCAAGTCGTTTTTGATTTCAATCCGGACATATAAACAAACAGAAAGATAACCAAAAAAAATTCACGTTATTTTCGTGATCAGTATCTTTCATGTGGTATGCCTCTCGGGAAATTTTGGAAAAATATTAAATGTACAGACAGAACTACAGATTTGTTAACCTAGATATGTAACTGTTTGTCGGAAATGGCTTCAATGATTTGGAGGAAACTTTGTAAATAACTCATCCGAATTTTTCTTAGCTACTTACGCCTGCAATAGATCAACAGCAGTTTTTGTCTTAAAAACGCATAAAAACCTTGTAATTGTAAGTTTTTCATACTAACTTTACCCAGATAGGTGTTTTATTTTATTTTAAAAGACACCGAGCCCAGCTCTATCGGACTATCGCCCAAAATTTAGGCAAAAGAAATACATGTTCAAACAGAAGTATATACATACTTATTCGTATAGATTACAGTATATTGAAGTTAGATAATTGTTTAACGTCTTTACTGAGTCTTTATAATATTCACATACAAACATAAAACAAATTGACCACACTAATTTGGCCGATACGTCATCCCCTATAAGCCTTCTATTGATTACACGGAAAAGACATCGGTCCAATGCAATTTTCGGCCACTCAGTCAATTTCATCTTATTAGGGGTCCACTGGGAGTCTCGCTAGCGCTTAATCGATAACGAATTGAAGGAAAGAAATCTTGGCTAAAAAAATTCTATTTTTCCTACATATACGAGTAGTCTAGCAATTTTTTTGCAATAATACGTCAGTAGAGCTTTCGGCGGGATCTTAAACTGTCATGTTTGGTTCTTATTTTAACTGACTTCAAAAAAAGAAACCTTTCTCAAATCGAAAGTACATTTTTTTATAAATGCCCAGCCATAACTTCTTTGTTTATGAACCGATTTAGATACTTCTTTCTTAGTTGCAAAGGGGATACCGCAAGGGTGGTTCCGTTTTAATTTCATTGCTATTGGACCTTCAACTTCGAAGATACATCACAGAACTTCTTAAAATAATTTTAAGTTGAATTTCTATCTTGTTAAAAATTGTCTTGCAATTCATAAATGCTTTTTACGTGATATAATTTGGTTTTTATGGTTAAGTGAAGTGAATTATAAATAATACATAATAGAAGCATGAATTTTAAGTTACCAAAAAACTCCCTAGACAGTTTGAAGAAGAGAGCCACCATCTTGTTAAACCCTTGCTTGAACAAGATTACAAAAATATTATTTCTACGTGACATTGGTATACTTATAAAAAAATACACGTTACTATTTAAGAAAACGACGATGAATATATCATTAGATTAATATTAAAAACAAAATTATAAGTATGAATGTCATTACAAAAAATTATATATTAAAATCAACATTATACTATATTTATTGCTACTCAATTGTGTTAGAAGTAAAGTAGTTTAAGTTATTACGTTTATACTTTCCAAAAAGAAGATATTGTAAAATATGTAAGTTTTAGAAATTCTAATCAAGTCACGTATATATAAGCAGCATCAAACAGTAAGATCAAGTGAACCGTTAAATTAACTCAGCTTAATATAATGTTGAACGAAGATAGCGATCCCTCCTTAGTAGTGATAAGTTAAATAAGTCTCCTATGGGAAAACTCTATTCCACTTTATGTCACGAATAAATTACGTCTTGATTAAAATTCTTACGAAAGTTATCGGTTTGCCTCGTTACCTCATCAAAGGATATAAATAATTATTTTGTTATTATTATAATATAATAAAGCGGAAAAGTTTTTATTTGTTTGTTTAACTCTAGACTATAATACTACATCTACACGATAAACACACTGTTCATAACGAAAATAGCAACGCGTCGGCGGTTCACTAATTGGAGGAGATCCGCGCCTACATTCACTCACTTCATTCTATCTAATATTATTATTATAGGCTATCTAATCTATCTAATCTAAAATATTGAATTTTGTTAAGTAATTTGGAAGTGGAAGTCCTCCCGAACTGCTTTTTCCGCATGGACTACTGAAACGGTTAATGATACGTAAACCAATGTTCTACAAAAAATTGGCCCAAAATGAAACTGGGATGTATGTGAAAAAATAAATCATGGTGTAAGCATAACATGGTGAATTGGTAATATGACATTTTTTATGTGCGCCTGGCTAGCTACCACCCTTAAGTTATAGGTATGGTCCGGCAGTTGTACTTCAGAGCCCATTAGACTTAGTGTGTCACCATCTTGGGCCACATAATCAGTTAACATAACGTGAGATTTTGGCTATTGGCTAAACCTATAAAGAATTAAAAAAGAATATGAAAAGAAATCTTTATTCAAACTAATTAGAGTAATTATAAATGTATTTTTGCAGGTTGTCTGGCATGTTTTCAAGCGGATGAATATCACACCTCAACATTTGTAACGGGCAGTCCTTTTTACCAAGAGTGCCATTGCACCGAACCTGGTTACAATATTGCACACCTCAAATGGCTTGATAATAATAATAAGATCATAACAACGGGGTATGTCATTTTAAACCGATACATTGTGTAATGATTTTGTAACACACGACTAAAGTAAATTATTTTTACAAGACCAGGTACGGATTCAAATATTTTTATCGAGCGTCTGAGTGACAGTATCAATCTTCACATAACGAACATCAGTAAGGCAATGTCTGGAACATTTAAATGTGTAACTGAATATAAGGGTCAAGAATATGTACAAACGTATAACATAGACGCATATGGTTCGTATAAATCATGTTATTCAGACAAGATCTAGTTTTTTATAGACTTTAGATGTTAATAAAATTGTTTTACAGAACCGCTTTATTTCGTTAATACTGCTGAATTACAACACTTAGTGGAAGGCCGTGATGCAAGAATCAACTGTGAAGCTAAAGGAGAATCTGACCCTATTATTCATTGGTATAGAGAAAACACAGAGTTAAATCAAGTAAGATTATTAGTAGATTTATTTGTACTTATTTAACTATAGTAATAATAATAATCTTTATAGTAAATCTAAATAAAATGAACCTGTTTATTCCACGTTAGTATAGTATAAAATGTGTTCCAGGAGACAGTTACATGCAATGTGGAATGGAACACGTTCACATTTACACACCAAGTTGTAATATTAAATTGTATTTATAATGAAAGACAACAATGGTGAACTTTAAATGCGTTTTCCAAACGGGTAAATTTCTATGTATAACTGAGTGTGTATAAGTAAAAAAGTTGTGCGAAGAAATTGTACCGTTGTGCTTTTAAATAAAATATCTATAATTTAATGTGTGTTAGTACGGGTGTGAATGAGTCTCTAAGTATGTGAATGTGTTTCTGTTTGCATTTTTTTTAAGGTAACTTTTTCTTCTGCAACAAAATAAATAAAAATCAACTATGGTAAACGAACATAACCGGTGCACGCTAACTTTGCTTTATATTATTAATGTGAATGTGCATAATCATAATCCTTAAGCCAGCTTATAATTTTATTTCTTGTTTTATGGGTATTTAAATTGTTAATCTTCAATTTTTTATATATTTTATTGTAAATTATAGAGGCAATGTAATTAAAGTGTATACTTGCAAAACTTTTTAATTTTAGATACACAATAGCGCAAAGTATAAAATACATCCACAAGGACTAATCGTCAAGAACGTAACTAGAGATGACAGTGGTCTATATAAATGTACAGCTTTAGTAATCACAACAGGCGAAGAAGTTGATAGATCTATTAAAACAGAGGTAAACGAGAAACACATTAAAATAATTCATGATTGACACTAGAAAACAGTATAACATTTTAAATTTCTAGGTAATGACAATACCGGTGATACGAGAGCTTGAAGCTATACCTGAATCAACAGTAGTCGAAGGAGAAAGTTTATCTATTAAATGTATAGCTGAAGGTACGCCGCCACCTGAATACATTTGGAATAAAGTCTCAAATAAGGTGAAACATTATTAATAAGTTAGGTGAAAATTGAAAATTAAAGTATTTTAAAATTCAAATTTTTCATTTTTGTAAATTGATTGTTGGAATTAAAAAGTACCAAGTTTTTGTTACAAATATCGAAAATATTAAAATCCATCTTTGAATAATTTTACAGTTAACAAAATATCATTGTTTGACAATTCTACCATATTGTAGAGCTTGCTGAAAATCTTTATAAGCTTTTATTTAATTTATATGGTTAATATGCGTCAAATCTTGCAACTGATTGTTAAAACATTTTTCCCCAACTGATTGAGCTGAAATTTTATGGACATGCTTAGTTTAGATGACATTGCTTTGTTAACTAAGTGACGTCATTCTAAATCCAATATGGCCGACCAATTATTTTTTATACACCCTCATGATATCAGAACAAAGGATTTGCTGAGAAGAAACGAAAATAAAATTGCTAAGTGAGGAGTATCTTTGAATGCTGCCCATAGAGTTCTGTTGAGCTTCTACTGTGCATAAGACGCAAGACAAAATAGTGGAACATGCCGTTGTATATTTAGCTTCTAAAAGCTTGTTTATAAAGCTTTTTTAATTCATAATTTTAAGTAATAATTCAATATCTATGCAGTCGGGCTGTGCTCCGTGTCTTGAAAAAAAACACACTCTTATTATCTAAGTAAACTTTGCATGCATCAATGTAATGAAAAAATATTTAAATACATATTTAGTTGAAGTGCAACTGAATTGACTTGTTATTATTAATGGAATGTTAAATACACTTGTTTTTAAATGTATTTAATATATCGGTTCGTTTACTATATATAAATATATGTGTACGCATGCATATAGGCGTTTTAAGTCTTCATTTTGTTTACTAAGTTTAATTAAAACATAAAAATTATATTTATTTACTTACAGGATTCGAATAACAAAAGAAACCAAACATGGCCTGACGTTCATAATACAATCATATTTGATCACATAAAAGCAGAAGATGAAGGTACTTATGAATGCACAGCCAGTAATTTTGCTGGAAAAGTCTCTAAATCCATTTCAATTACGGTAAGCTTAATTTAATATTGAAAAATTATTTCCAAAACCAAAAATTATATATTTATCCTTTTGAGGGTTTTTACTCTGTAACAGATAATATTTATATTAAACTTGCTCTAAAACTATTAACGTGACTGAGATTATCTTGTATATTAAATACGATCCATTAGATAAATTATAATTTGAATATATATACAACTATTGTAATAGTTATATTATCAAATTGAAGGTACTAATACCACCAAGAATACATGATTTCGAAAACATAACTGCAAGGGAAGGTGAAGGAATTTCAATTGTTTGTAACGCAACGGGGCGACCACAACCAAATGTCACGGTTATAATGAAAGCAAAATACCCAGAATATAAATGGTCAGTTGTAAAATAACAATAATTATGAACCTAAATTTGTTTCACTTTGATTAATTATTATACCCATTTGATGGTGTAATCACGTTGTTGTAATTAATAGCCAGTATATAGGTAAATAAATGTATAGCCAATTACTTTATACGAATTGAGTTCATCGCAATCAGATGATTTTTATGTACTTTAAATGAATAATTATTGATAGCTTAGATGGTGGTACTAATAAGTGAAATTATTATATTTTATAAGTTCAAAGCAAAATAAATAATAGCAAAAAGAAGCACAAACTCTTTGCAATTGGAAGTAAAATAAAATTCTATATTCTGTTCTATATTTTAGAATCAAAGTAAAAGTTTAGTAAATAAATAATTATCCAAATATCATTTCGCTATACCAGAAAAACAAAACCTAAAGTAAATAATTTTTGTATGTATTAGGGAGGCTAATATGGAAATAACGCCCAGTTTGATGACATTGGTATATCCATCACATGAAGGCGTTTACACCTGCAATGCCAGCAATGAAGGTATTTATGGGTATTGTTACTCCTTTACTCCTTTTGTTCTTTACATTTTATAAAAGTCCTTTTTGTGGGCCAGATCATTTTACATTAACCTTTTAGAATTTATAAACATAAATTGTTATCAATATACGAGTCATTTATGAGATATAAGCATTAAAATAATTTTAGGACAAGTGATTACATTATTTTTTATTTTTTTAATACAGTTGGATTCGTTACTAAGAATATGTTTGTGACGGTACTGCATCAACCGTATTTTGATAACTACTTTGAAACAATCTGGGGTTGGAATGAAAAGATAGTAAATTTGAGCTGTACACCTGACAGTAATCCACCAGCTAATGTGACATGGAGGTAAATTAATAATGTTATATTTTAATTTTCGACGAAATTGCTTCAAGTATATGGTATTAAGTATACACAAAATTCTCCATTCCTAATAACACTTCAGTAATAGGCAAAATATATTGGTAATTAGTTGAATTAAGTAAACTGCTTTTTTTCTAATCATTTTCAAGTATTTTACTTGAAGGAAGGGTATTGAAAAAATATAATAAAATGTATGTTTCACGGGTATATACACAGAGAACGTATGAATGAGAAAAAGATATACTTACATTGCGTAAGTTTGTAATAAGAAGCAGGGATCGAGGGAAACGACCTAGCTAAATGTAATAAAAAACAACTAGAAATAGGGAAGGTGCATAAATAAGTTAACTAACGCGAAAGACACAATACAAGTTCGCAAGTGCATATAAGTGTTGAAAGAAACGGCACTCTGTCTTTTTATCTGCACCAATACAAAATTATTTAATCATAGACAAAAATTTGAATCTACGTTATACTATATACATATTCTATTATGCAGCAAGCTTTTTACTGAATAGCCTCCTTTTTTGTCAATTATGCATAGGATCAACTTGATAAATCTCAATCTAAATAGACTAGTTACAAATTATATAGTTTGACCTGGCAACAATTGAACCATGACCTCCGTAATATGGCATGTTATTTAAATAAAGTAATTAAAATAATATTTGATTTAATAAGTTCAGTGTTGATAGATTCACAGACAATTATGTGATGCCAGTTAAACAAATGAAGACCACGAAGCAATTAATCGAAGTACTAAATAATGCGTCAGAAAATTTTATAAGCATAAAGATAGATAAAAACTTCTCATATGGTAAATACGAATGTATAGCTGAAAATATTTATGGGCACGCAATAAAAAGAATAACAATTAAAGAAGGATTCGTTCCGACAGCTGTTAAAAATGTAAGCCATCATTTTATTCAAACATCATACTCCTAATATGGTAATATAATGTTTAAATTAATAAATTATATTGAATCTCACATTGTGAAGTATTATATAATAAGGTATTGTGTTCTATGCACTTCCTTTTTCTTGAAAGTTTCAAGATTTTAAGAAATATGTTTATTTCATTCTAATTTAAACTTTATATTCATATACAATATTTCTATGTTGGACAAATACACACCTTTACGGAATTCCTCTCAAGGAAGAAGTTGCTTGTTCTAATTACAACCGCATTTTATTTGCAATATCATGCAGTAAAACCTAAATTACAATTTAAAACATATTTTCAGATAACGGTTAAAGATATAACAGCGACATCGGTGTTATTTTCAATTGATGGCCCAGAATTTGTTAATGGACCCAGCATAATCGGTTATACTGCAGAATATGATGAGTCAGCAAATTATAATATAACAAATATTCATGTAAATAGAACTTGGTCTATAGACAGACCATTTCGAATAAATAAATTAAAACCAAATATAACGTACTATGTCAGGTTTGCTGCGATAAATGAAATCGGTGCTGGTCCATGGAGTCAAATGTTTGTATTACATACACTAGAGAAGTAAGTGGCGAAGTATACTTTTTCAATCGTACAATTAAATAAACTAGGTTTCTGAAGCAGCTCAAAATGAAACATGTATTTTGATTTTAATATTTTCTTTAACATTACCTCATCGTTAGCTTAAACATAATTCATAAAATGTTAATTTGCATTACTTATTACTTATACTTATTTTATATTTTCAACTGTTAAATGAGTTCTAGCAAGTTTATCAACATTTAGCACTATCTAGCAAATACTTGAAATAAGGCCACCTTTGGGCTCAGTCTTTGGTTCTAAATGAATAAATGCTACCAACTAACTTGATAACTGATTTGTATAATCATTATAAACTAATACAACTTCCTATGTAAAGTATGTATGTACAGGTCTTTTGCTACCAATATATAACATTTTGCTTAGTGTAAGAATACAATAACTGTCACCGAGTGAATCACGATCACGATACACCAGGTGTAACACCCGTTATATTTGCTTATACTGGCCATGGATTGTACATTTCTCGGTGGTCACCATTCTTTTTGGATTATACTGTGCTTATCATAAGGCATACGGATGTCGCCGTTTGATGTTTTTGTGTTTACTATAATAACAAAATAAAAAGTCTATAGTTTCGTGGTATTAAATACTAAATTTTTCTTCATAGGTCTGTACCAGAAACACCTATATGGGATATAGATGAAGCTCAGCTACTTTCGGAAAGTAAACAGGTACTTAAATGGAAAGTACCGGAGGATAATGGAGATCCTATCGATTATTACGTTATACGTTACTGTCCGGTAAACTTCAATTGTATTACATCTAGATCTAGTGAATAAATAGATTGGTTGCATTCATACATTTCTTCAACTGTTTATAATTTTCAATCGTGGTTGTCGAGTGGTTTATATAGACATGTTAATTGTAAGTCCGCAGGTTCAAGCTTCGACATGAATCAGCCAATTTTTCCGAATTCGTTTACATTTAGGTACCAATTTGAATTGTTAAAATTATGAGCTTGAAAATTGTAGATATCTAGATGCTTGAAATAGCTAATACGTTGTGAGCTCACGTGATTATTACGCCTTTGACTTCAAAATCAAAATATTTTTTATTCAATTTAGGCCCTAACAAAACACTTGTGAATGTCAAAACACTACCACCGGTTCGGAAAACATCCCAGTCATCGAGAAGAACCGACAGGAAACTCGATCAGGTTTATCAACATCTTGTCATCATCTTATCAAGATATATATATATATATATATATAGCTTCCCGCAGGATAGTTTTTTTTTCAGTAGTGATATTATTTTTATTATTATATCAGAGTTAAAGTCAAACTATAAACAACGGATACGCCTTTAATTCTAACCGACATAGAACATTGATAAAAAAGCTGTTTACATACTTCTGTACATAAGTTTCTCAAATAATATTAATGATTAGTATATTCAAAAAGTAAAAAATAAATGAACCTACGTTTTGAATACGTATTATGGTACGTTAGCAACAACAACAATTCAGGAAACGAATGAAAACAATACAAATTCTTAGTTCTACTAGGAAACCGAGCTGTCTTGCCCGATTTCGGTTCACTTTCAGGAAAAATGCTTTAGTAATAAAAAGAGTTATGTGAGCTTAAAATGCTTATTCAAAAATAAAATTGTTAATATATCTGTACTTTTATTATATAAATGGAAGTGAGATATTATAATCTAATAAGTTTTATTGACGAAGGCGTTACATTAGTTAAGTCAAGCTAACTATGAGTGCAACCTAATATACATATAGTTTTATATAAAACGACTAACACCGACTTATTTCAGATGCAAGATCCTTTCGACGAAAGCCTATGCAGTGAAGAAACGGTTGAGCCTACCAATGAACTAGTGCTAAACAAATTGCAATCCAATATGACATATTATTTAGAATTGATTGCACATAATGCTGAAGGAAATTCTACTGCTGCCAATATAACTATTGAAATTCCAGGTACAATCGAAACATTTCTTACACGGCATATTTTTATTTATTTCTAGCATTCACCACGACTTCGTACACATTAATTGTAATATAAAACGTCCGTATTAGTGAAAGAGTTTTTAGTTTCGAAACAGCAGTTCCAGCGATTACTTCTTACAAACACTTTAAAAAAAATTAAATCTTTATAAATTTACATGTATAGTGATAGTATAGATATTTCTTAAATAAATTATATGTTTACTATATGGTACCCGCGACTTCGTCTGCGTATTATTGGATATACACAGACTGATCTCGGGACACGACAAACCAAAATAAAATCATGATGGGCATATTACTATATACATAGTGGTCGCAATTTCTACAAGCCCTCTATATTACAGCATGTACACCGACTGATCTCTGAACACAATATACCAAAAGAAAATTATAGATAGGTTTATCAGTATGTGATTATATGCAATATATGCCAATATGTACCCAACACATTAACAGTCCCAATAAAACTTCAGAATAATTAAAATCATCACTTATAGCTTTTTTGAAAAATGTGAAACCCCTTTAATTTCTTACCAAAAGCATAAATATGAATTTTCTTATCCTTAATTTGAGACATGATGGGTTCATCATACAAATTTCCTTTTCTACTTCATCCCTTAAAATTTTATTTTCGCGATAAAAAGTAACCTATGTCCTTCTCCAAGGTCCAATATATCTCTTTCATCAAAATTGGTTCAGCGGTTTAGACAGACAGACAGACAGAGTTACTTTCGCATTTATGTTATTAGTATGGACATATAATAACAATAAAGCTTAACCAACAATTTTATTTTCTTACATATAATATATATAACAGAAAAGATAAATAAGAAAGTGACAAATGTATAGTAGATAGCTGTTGTATCAAATATTTCAGATTCTCATTCAAATTTGTGGTATTCAACTAACCTGCTTATTACATTTTTTTAGATTTCGTATTAGAAGAATCAACAATAACAAAACTTGGAATTATAATAGGCATACCAATTGTGGTAGTTATACTTTGCCTTCTCTTACTCGACCTACTACTTCTGTTCTGGAGGCGGCAAGGTATCATGGCCAGTTGTTGCTGTAAGAAAAAAGAAAACGTAAACACAGATTTGCAAGCACGGTGAGTTAATAACTTTATTAAATTAAATCAGTATGTTACATTAGTTTAATTATCTTGTATATAACAAAAAAAAAAATTAATTGAAAGTAAGTGATAAGGTTTAAGGGAAGTTATAAAAATATGACTAACTTAAAAAAAATGTTGCTTTACCTATGCCATTTATACCCTTAATGTGCGATTTTCATCTCATTTGGTTAAATAAATTTAACACCATTAACTTAATTACCTCACCATCTTTTAATTAAACTTTAAAGCAATTTAGAAGTTGTTTTTTACCCTCATATTTATTATTTTAAAATAAAACTAAGAAGATTTAAACTTTAAAAAACAGTCCAAGTAAAGATAGTAAGCATTGTAAGATCTATGGTGAGTCTGAGTCCCTCGATTCTACCATTCTACAGTAATTCTACCTAGCAAGCTATCCAAAAAATATCTATCATTAGTCTAGACCAAGGCAGTTGGTAAGGTTTATTTCTATTTTATAATTGTTAACTGACACATATTTACATTAAATACATATATAATGTCTTGTAACATATAGATCATAAAAACAACTACGGCTTTCAGGGACAAAAAAGGTCTTTTGAAGGAGAACTGTGAATCAAGAGACAATACACTCAGAAGAACGGAAAAGGGTCACAAAGAATACGAGTACAATAAAACCACTGGGGTAATAACTGGGAAACATTCCGCTGTTTAAACAACATAACCATTTTCTCTTAAATTCTTATGAATATCGTAAGTACGTAGATACACCTACAGACGAAGTGCAAAAAAATTTACAATGACAGAGTTCAAATTATATGAAAATGTTTATATTATTTTTTTCAATTCCAACAGCGTTTTCATTGTTAAAATATTGTGAACCTAATACCTAAATTTCATTTAATTGTTGTTTATAGTAATCGTAATAGATTGTTACTGTTAAAACCTGAGAAAATAATTTTATCCAAATAATAAAACTTCAAAGAACACTATTTGAACAAAATATGAAAAATATTTTAACATAACTACGTCTGCTTTATTACAAATTAAGAGTAATTTTAATAATAAAGGAGTTAAAATTTAATTGCAATAAAGAGAACATGAATCAAATCAAAGGTGCTATTAATTCAATCGATTGTTTAAAAAATTAACGGTAGCACACTTATTCACAAAATTGGAATAATATAACCTATACTAATTATTTTGCTCGTATTTCTTCAATTTATTGATAATGGGTGCTAATTACATTTATACTATTTAATCAATTAAATATTGTGAATAATTACTTATAATTATTTGCTGCCTATTTAGGTTCAAAAAAAGTTCAACCGTGATTTGTATGTACATGTTACATTAAATAATGTTTTTAATTTAGTTAATAATTTAGCTTTATCATGCCAAAGATATATTAATTAATATATACTTTTATATCTACTGTTATTTGTAATAAAAAAATTAACAATAAATTTCTTTGATTTTGTTATATATTTTTCTTAGTACATAAATTATGCATATTTAAAAGGCAGGATAATACAGACTACCTTAACGCGTGTCTGTGCATTAATCTGTTCATCATGCATGAAACATAGCACAAAGGCATACTGGGATAACCATACCTTTTTATCTAGTTAAACTTTATCATATTTCCTTATTAAAAAATTATAATAGCATACCGTATCCCGATTAGGTGAAAAATAGCTAAGTATACCTAATTAAAGCCTAAATAGTTCCAAAACCTGTAGTAACCCGAAACTAAAAAAAAAGTAAGAAACAAGTGGTTGATATTATCGTGTTATTGAGTACGATAAGTCTTTTGATATGTTCGATATATCTCCTTATTTACTTCTATTGAACTCTTCAGACCTCTTTCTCGAAATTGGATTTACGTGTTAAAAAGTATCTTCTCCTTCTTATCTTAGTCTAGTTAACATCTTTTTTAAAATAAATATTATTAATATCATTAACATATACGTGAGAAATTTTTCAATTTCATAAATAGCTACAAAGTACCTAAATGTATGGTTTATAAATGAAATAAGATTTATCGACATAATCTATATATTAATACGTGAAGCAAAAGCTTTCGGTATCATTTTAAGCGTATTGCGTGCACGGAAGACTGTGAGATTTGGCATGGTTAAAGTTTATATGGAGAAGGAGTGCCGAAAGCTAAAATTTATGTATAATATCTGTTACTAATATATTAAATAAAATAAATTAATACTGCTAATCCTAAACCGACCATGCCATTGAACTTAGACCACCCAAAATATTGACATTGTCACTCCACGAAAAGTGACAGCAAGTGATGTAGATAATACTCATTGTTTAGGTTTATGAATACTGCAAATGTCAAACAGAAAATAGTTTATGATCAAAAAGTCACTGGTCGAATTTCGAACTCGGGGCGATCGCTAGTTACAATAAATTCTCAAACTCTGATTCCAACTTACAAATTTATTTGGAGAGTTCACTTGAAATTCTACTTAATATAATTAACAAATTTAAATTCCAAGAACAACTTTAAAACGAAATAAATGAACTTTATACAGTTAATCGTAATGGTAGGTAATGCGTACAATGAGGTAATCTTTCCTCTTTTCTGAATTATAGTTTAGGTTCCGTAATAAATTCGATTCGAAAACCCACAGCGCACCTGTTATTGAAAATTAAAACTTTATTGGAAGGGAATCTGTAATGATTGGCTGTAAGTTGCAAGAAACAGTTAATGGTTAAAAAAACCACCAATTAATTTAAAACTCATTACTTGGATTCTTAAATGAATTTATTGTCTAGTTATTTTTTTAAATAAATTAACTGTTTTTCACTTCGAATAATAACATATAAGTACTGTAGACATGATTTGACAAACAACGTAATGCAAAATAATCGATAATAACCTTTTTAGGTTATTTTAGAGAGACCTAGAACCATCTCTGTATACTTCCAAAAATTTGAGAAAATCTATGATATCTTCTATAAAACAAATTTCAAGGAATATTTATTTGATTTTCAACATATTAATAACTTGCAACTAAAAGTTGAGGTTGACTTTTAACTTAAGTGATGCCGATCGTTTCTACTTGATAGAGAAATGTAATAATCTTTTGAAAGGCGCCAAACTATAACTCGAAGTGAAATACCTTTAAGTGTGAAATACAGTATGCTGAGCGATACTACAATACAATAAGAGCGGTTATCGTATATCAGTATATATATATCAGGTAGCCATGGTTTTGCTTAAAATTGCAAATACTAGAAGATAAGACTGTTAATAGATATTCGCCGTAAAGTATAATATTAGTATCGTATATTGGTTTAAATAAATAAATTTATTGATTAAAGCGAGGCTACCAATTGAATATTTAAAATAAATGTAATATCGCTGCCTTTTACAGTTTGGACCCACTTCAGGGGCACCTGCACCACAGATATTAAACGTTTGGAGTGCAGCGCAGACGCGCGAGATATTGAAAATTTGTGATATTTTACGATACATCCAGAGCGCTCATGTATCTCTAGGGAGATGGAAGGAAACTGCGCTTAAAAATATTTTATACAATATTTCAATCTCGCTTATATTTTAGCAAGTATGCAGGAGAATATTTTTATTGTGATAAAGGCCCTAATTATAACTTTTTTAATGACCTTTTTAACAATATAATAGGTCGGTCCTTACATATTAAATTGGCGTTTTTATGGAAAAAGTAAAACGATTTTTTTTAAATAAAATTATACATTTAATCACTCGAAGTTTGCACCATTATTATTTATGCACTTTCAACATTTTATAGGTAGTTCATTGATTTCATTACTTAAAAAATTGTGTGAGCGAGAATCAATAAAATCGTTGGAGGCGGTTCGGACCTCCTCATCGGAATTGAATTTTATACTTTGCAAAAAATTGTCCAAATTCCGAAAAAAAGTGGTAATCTGTTGGTGCAAGGTCCGGGGAGTATGATGGGTATTGGAGACATTCCAACCGCAGTTAATATAATTTAGCGACTGTCTGTCGTGAAGTATGGGGTCTAGTGCTGCCCTGAAGCGGCAGTGGGCTAGAGAGATTGACCAGTCTCGGTTATTTAATGGTTAAATTTTCCATCATGGTTTGCAATTGTTGACAAAACAGATTTGCCGTTGTCGTCTGGCTAGGTCTTAGGAAGCTGTAGTGTAGGACACAAGCACTGGTCCACCTCACGTACATACTCACGAGTACCTTTTTCTGAGTCAACTTTCGCTTGGAACAGGATTTCGCCGGTTCTCCTAAGTGCAACCACTGTGATGAGCATTTCCGATTGGCATAGATACATTTTTTGTCACAAGTATCAACACGATTCAAAATTCTCTCTTTATTGTGACGATTGAGTAATGTAACGCAGCACTCTATGCGTGTTTGTTGGTGTGTTTCAGTCAATTCATGCGGTATCCATTTCTCGAGCTTATTTACTTTTCCAATTTGCAATGGATCCGCTTCCACGATCACTTTTAATTCTTCATTGTAAACTAGGGTCTCCGGCTGTCCCCGTGGTTTGTTTCGTAGGTTAGAATTTCCAGAACGAAACCGTTGGAACCAAAAACCTACCGTGCTTCCTTTTATAGTAGCTTCTCCATACTAATCATTAATTCTTCGAGCTGTTTCTGCAGCGCTAATGCCACGGTGGAACTCATATTCGTAAATAACGCGATATTTTAAGTTTTCCATTTTGTGAAAAGAACGATGTCAAAGAAAAATCAAATGGTTCGAAAACAGGCGAAACACTAAATTGGAAACACTAATACACAAGCCTAAATTTGAAATTTCTAACCAAGCGCCCAGATATTTGTGAACAAAGTAGCCAGTTCAACAAAACGCCAATTTCTTAAGTGAGGATCTAATATTTATTATGAATAAAATTATAACAAATCGTATTTATAGTTGACTAGCTTCTGCGTGTAACTGCGTTCATAACTTTTCAGAATTTGATTATATTTGATCTTTATCGGGATAAAAGTATTCTATGTGATAATCTAGCATATAAGCTATATGTGTGCTAAATTTTATCCAAATCTGTTCAGCCATTTTTGCGTGATGTAACAAACATCCAAATATAAATCTTTGACATTTATATGATTATATTATTTTATTTTGTATTTTTTCATTTATCGTTATGGCCAAAATTTTAACTGATGTTTGTGAAGATATAGCCAAAGATGGTGACACGTTAAGCCTAGTGGCTTAAACTGGCTCTCAAGTGCAGTTGCCGGACCACACCTATAGTACTTGGCGATAGATTTTCAACTTGAGGATGGTAGCTTTCCAGCCCGGTATTAGATAATACTCTGTCACTATGTTATGGTTCCATCAAGACGTTTTTCTTTAAGCACAGGCTCATCGCAGGGATTCGAAATCACGTCGATCGACACGGAGTTTTAGTAGGATATTCCCTTATTTCTTGATTCTAGTAGATTAAATGTAAGTACCTAGGAATAGAACATTCCAATATTTAAAATGACTAAACTATTTATTAATTGTGTTCACTGTATAAATAGCAAAATCAAATAATCCAAAGAAAAAAAAAACTTTCAATTCTTCCTATAATTAAAATGCGTTAAGGAATAGAAACTCTTTTTTTATGGTGGTAAATATTATGTAACTACTAACTAGCTGTGCCCAAGGTTCCACACGTTAACTACAGAATTATCAATTATGAGGATATTATAGTGATAATGTTCTTCTATCTAGAACCAGGTATTTAAGGAGTACAAAAAAAAACGAAATTTGATCAAAATCTATTCAATCGTTTTTGAGTGATGTGCGCACAACTGCAGGCTAACCTCTATTTTTTTTATTTACTTAGTTTTTTTAACTTAATCTGTTCGTAGCACGTTTTGGACATAGAATCACCAATTAACTCCGGCAAGAACTATCAATTTCGATGTTTTATTATCTTCATAAAGCTCAGTCCTATTAGTAGGAAATCTGCAGGGGATATCCTACGAACGGTCTATGCAACTGCCATTTCCCACGAATAACTGGCTATTTTGTTAAATTTATTAACGTTCTAACTGAATGGTTGCGGCGCAGGTGTCAGTAATGGCCTTTTCCAGGTATCGTTTTCTGGTAAAACAATATGATTAATTGAATGGTTATTTGTTTATGAATTTTAAATTGAAAGCAATTGGAATTTATGTGAGAGACAAATGGTTATACTCTGCCATGACTAAAATAGGTACCATATATCACATCGAACACATAAAAAAATTATTTATCAAGCTTATATACCAATTTATATAACAAAATACAAAAATAAAATCGAATCTCTTGACTGTACCATGTTTAATTAATTAAATATAAAACTCTTCTACTGCACATGGGTTTTCAACCCTAAATATTTATAACAGTTATTTTGTGCTGAAATCCCACAATTAGAAAATTTTTTTTTTCGTTAGTGCCTTTTATAAAATGCTTATTGTACATATCAGATACAAGTAATATATAGATTTAAACGCAAAACAGTAATTTTGGTAAATCTGATCTAGATTTATACGAGTATGCTATCTATACAATTATTAAAATTTAAGTGTCAGTTTGTAATGTTAAAGTAACAGCTTTTTACTAAATGCATAGCATGATAGTATATGCAACACCTATAACAATTTTTTTTTTAAATTGTTGTTCGTCTGTCTGTCTGTTTGTTCTGGATACTCTCCGAAACGGTTGTATCAATTTTTACAAGATTTCACTGGTAGATAGCTGATGTTATAAGGAGTGACTTGGGCTACTTTTATTTTGGACAAGAATTAGGATTCCGCACAATTAAAAGAATATGGTCATGGTGAATGAATTCGGGCGCTTAAATGGCTTACGCTGAGTAAACCATAAGAGATGTAGAAAATGAATGTATCACATAATTGTAGACATTAAAAAGACCTTCATAAAGTCAGCGAGAGTATATGTCTATCTTCTAAGAATTTTTTTTTTTTTTAGAACTGACTACACTTAGCCTTAGGGGCCCTATCCAAAAACAGAGCCGCTGCGGCTTTTACAGCTTCACCGGACTTGGGGGCGAGTGCTTAGGGCACTCAGCCGCGAAAGTTTGTGACGACCCGCACGAGGGTGCCGGAGTGGCCGAACCTCGGCTCGGGCGGTCGTCGCGAATGCGAAAAGGTCGCGATCTATCTAATTCCCTAATCCTAAGAGAATTCGAACTAACTAGCATATACTCATATGCGCGTCCCCCTCCTCCTGGGAGAAAGGAGGGGACCATGTGTACGTGTATTTAGTAATCAGAATGGTTTTTCTACACTAACTGTCAGAAAAAAAAAGAAAAAAAAGGTCCCTTACAAAACCTATGTACCTGTGTGGTGTGCACGTGTGTGTGTTCATACGTGTGTAATGTTGTATGTGGGTCGCTAAGTGTTGCACGTATAGTGTCACTTGTATCGCGCGGGCGGCTGCCTGACCCAAGGGCTTCACACCGAGGAACGGACCTAGGCTTGGGTTGCCGCTAGAGAGGGTGGACGTGACGGGTGTGCGGGAGCGAAGTTGACCACCCGTCCTCTGCGGAGAGAACGGTGGTTACGCGGGCGTGGGCGGTGGCACGCTCTGTTTGGAGAGACGGTGGAATAGAACGCGTTAGTTGTTTCGATTTGGTCGAGCGGGTGAGTGAAGATATTACGCGGCCGGCGTTTACTCCGGCAGGCATTGGGGTCGGGAACATATGAAGTTGCCGCTTTGATTAAGGGATTCGCGTGGTTCGACGCGGTGTTGAAATAAGAGCGAGAAAGGTGTTTGGCATAGGCATGTATCGAAGGAAGGTCCATATCTCTATGGAGATCTTCCATACGAACATACCAAGGGGCGCCGGTAAGGCGGTGAAGAAACCTATTCTGGATGGTTTGTAAACGATCCCAATTATATCTTGGCATATGTGCGAACACAACGCAGCTATATGTCATAATCGGTCGGATACACATCTTGTAGAGCGTAAGCCTGTGTCTCGTAGACATTTTGCTTGCAGCACATAACAGAGGATGCAATCGGGCGAGGGTACAGGCGGCCCTTTTCCTAACCAGAGTGATGTGGCGTATAAAGGAGAGTCTACTATCTAGGGTTACACCTAGATATTTGGTCTCCTTTACCCAGGGGATCGGATTACCGAAGAGTTCAAGGGGATGATCCTTGAGTTTTTTCGGTATCTGTGAAGTGGTTTGGTCGAAGAGCACCGTTGCGCTCTTCGTGGGGTTGATGGCTATTCGCCAGTCGTTAAACCACTCCCCGAGAGTGGTCACGGCTCTTTGGATTCTACATTTGAGGTTGATCTTTTGCCTTTGAGAGGAGTATATGACTGTATCGTCAGCGTATAAACCTACCTCAACTTTCGCGGGAAGTTTTGGTAGGTCACTGACGTACAGATTGAAGAGGCTAGGAGCGAGGATGGAACCTTGGGAGACGCCTGAGCGTATGGGATGGGGTGTGGATAGTTCACCTTCCACTCTGTAGCGAAAGGTGCGGTATTTGAGGTAATCACGGATGATTTTAACTAATCTATCGGGGACTTCGCGGGAGTACAGCTTATAGAGTAATCCTTCGTGCCAGACCTTATCCTACCTACCTACCTACCTACGTCGAAAAAGACTGCCAGTGTACTACGGGGTTTATATAATTCGGAAAAGTTAAACAAAATGTGCTCCGTGAGGCGGTGCACTTGATGAGTGCAAGAATGTCTAGCACGAAAACCGAATTGCTCAGGCTGATAGAGGGTTTTCTCCTCTATTACCGACTTGAGACGGTTCAGAAGGAGCCGCTCATAGATTTTACCTAGGGTATTTAGAAGACTGATAGGGCGGTAGCTGTCGGGAAGCGACGCGATATTACCGGGCTTGTGAATACCTATGACAATGGCCGTTTTCCAGACGGCTGGAAAATGGCAATTGACTATGGCTACATTGAAGATGCAGACCAATAGAGCTATGAGGTGATCGGGAAGAAGTTTGAGTACTTCGTTCCTGATCCCGTCGGGACCTGGAGACTTTTTAAGCTTAAGGCTTTTGAGTATGGCAAAGACCTCCTCAGAAGTGACTGGGGACAGGGATTCTGATGCGGGGAGCTTATTCAGCTCCCCCACGCGGGTTTCGATATCTCTGACTCGGTCGGTATTTGCGTTAACGCTGTTCGGGGAGCATTGGCTCTCCAAACAAGCGGCAAGGCACTCCGCCTTGTCGATGGTATCGAACGCGAGTGTTGTGCCGGGACCCCTTTCGAGGGGGGGCATGCGAGGTTGGGGATCTGTTTTAAGGGCGTGGGCTACTTTCCAGTAAGTCAGATGTGACGGCCTTAGCCCTTCGACTAAGGTGTCCCATCTGTGACTTCTGAACTCGGTTATACGGGCATTAACCGCTCTCTGGAGTGCGCGAAACCGTGCGCGGTTTTCCTCGGTCGGATAAGAGTCATGCGCACGAGTCGCAGCGTTCTTCTCCGTCATCAACGCTCGCACGTCGGCAGGGAGTACAAAGCGGCGATCGTACGCCGCTTCGACCTCTCTCGAGGCCTCTCCGATGCCGACTTGGAGGTGGTGGACTAGGGAGTCGATCGCGAGATCTACGTGCGCAACTGACTCCAATACGTCCGGGACCCTAACGAGACTGGGCGAGGACTGCCTATCCGCGAGGTAGTGTTTGAGTTTGGCATAGTCCACCGTTGTGACTGAAGGAGGGCTGGAGTCATCTAGTTGTCCTAGCTGTAGGATAACCGGGCGATGGTCTGAATCGAGTTCGTGTACGACCCGAATTAGTCGTACCTGAAGCGCGATATTTTTCAGGAGGGCTATGTCAAGCACTGTCGGTGTACAATGATCTTGAAAGTGGATGGGAGTGGGAGGCGCTATGACGTCAAAGTTTAACTCGTCCGACAACCCTTCGAGAATAACCCCATTGCTGGAGTCTCTCCAATTGTTGAAGGACGTGTGTCCACTGTTGAGGTCACCTGCGATAATGACCGATGTGCCGAGCGAGAGTAGCTTCTCTAGGTCAGACCTGAGAGGTACTTTCGTCGGTGAGAAGTACAAGGATACGAACCGTTATGGACGGATGATCGGTCATTCCTAGTCTACACACGGATACTTCCATATTGGTAAGTATCGGAGGATCTACCGGCATGCAATACAACGAGCGTTTGTAGTAAATGAGAGTGCCGCCCCCTCGGCCGTCACGGTCATTTCTAACAATGTTGTAGTTTGCAATACTCGGATTGTGTTTACCACACTTTAAGAGCGTTTCCTGTACTAAGAAAACGTCTATTTGGTGATCTTTAAGAAAAGTCGCGACGAGATCACGCTGCGGATATAAGTTTCGCGCATTAAAAAAGGAGATGTTTAGGCCTCTCGGCTTGAGCCTAGCCACTGAGAGGCCTGAGGTTGTCGGCTTCGCGATCGAGACGGCCGGGAAAGGCAAATACGGTTTCGACGAAACCGTACTGCTCCAGATGGGCCTTGTATGCGAGGACCTCGCGTATCTCGTGCTCACGAATGAGCGATAGCATGAGGTCATCTTTTGTTACATGTGTGGAGACACGGGGCGCTGGAGCGCGGGGCGCGGGGATGTCCATAGCCATGAGGGGCTGTGGTTTGGGGGCCCATGCGTTCTGAGTCAAACGCACAGGTTTGGGCTGCACCTGGGGTGCGGGGGGGCCTACGGTCGCCTGAGAGCGGCGGGGGGTCGGGAGGGACGGAAACACCTCTGGATTGAGCAGAGGTTGTGACCGGAACCCTGAGGCGGGGGGTGCCCTCTGAGGGGCAGCCTGCCAAGGGCGGCGTGGGTGCGTGGTGCGCGGGGCCTTGGGGCATCCGCAATAGTTCGCGGGATGTCCCTCCTCCCAGCATAGTACGCAGCTCGGGGGGGTGGTAGAGTCACGCTGACGCGTGCACTCCCTGGTTAGGTGGTCCTCTAGGCACTTAACGCACCTCGGACGTAAGAAGCAGTTGCGAGCGGAGTGCCCGTACAACTGACAGTTGTGGCATTGGGAGGGCATGTAATTTTTGTAAGGTGGCTCTACTGATACGCCGGAGTGCTCACATACCTACTCTAGATTGAATATTTTTTTGCCTTCCGGCGTCTTGTCGAGTATTAAAACGAGCAGTTGAAGTGCTCGTTTTTCCTTATTATACATCCGATGTACCTCTCGGATGGGGAATTTTTGTTCTTGGAGGGAGGCGAGGACTTCCTCGGGTGTGATTTCGACGGGGATTCGTCGAAGCACCACCCGTAGGACTCGCTCCTCTTCGATCGCGTATGTGTAGTAGGGTATATTCCTACTACGGAGGGTAGTTAGTTTACGATGGCTGTCTGGCGAGCTCATCGTAAGGGAGATTCCGGTCGCATCTTCTAAGGAACACCCACAGCATTTTTGTCTTTAAAATATCCAGGAGTGGGGAGTAAGATTCGCGCGCGAGCCCGATCGATTGCATTCTGTAGTCCACGTGAACGAGGCGGCGGGTATAAAATTTTATAACTACTTAACTATTTAAATGAAATTAAAATAGTTTTTATTTATACAATGTTAAATAAAACTTTAAAAACTTAGTAAAATGAATTCATCATATTGTTGGCACGAGGCATCAATAATATTTATGTTTTGTTACGCCAATGCACTATAACTTCTTACATACATAACATACATTCTTACATAAGTATATAAGTTGAGGTATAAATTAATCTGAAAACTACATAGAAAATAATTTATAAGTACCTAGATTTTAAGTGATTTTTAAGTACTAAAGCAGAAAGCTTACGATTTTAATATCAAACAAAAAATCGTTTACTTTTACTAATTTTACTGATCTGTCCGGATTTAAGTCTAAACGTCAGTGCCGATTTTTATGAATTTTTTTACACGACAAGTTTATGTCATTCCTCATTTAATTTGCTATAAGAATTGCCCATAATACTTTCAGAAAATATATTAAAATCATAAAATATCAGTAAAAATTAAAATACGAGACGAAGAAATTACTTATTGCGTATTATTTATACAACTAAGGTAGTAAACAAGCGAGCGGCTCGCCTACGGACGCTTGTAACCACCTTGTAACACCCGAGGTATTACTGTATCACTAGTGCGTTGGCAACCTTGAAATCCCCTTCCCCAAGAAGCACTGGAAACCCTATTCACCGTAGGAACACAACACAAGGTTATTTGGCTGCAATCATCTATAAAGTGGGGGTGTTCTACCAGTCGGGCTGCTGCGAGTAGATTTCTCTTTTATTTCTGTGTGTGTTTTTCTGTGATTTCTCTCGCGAAATAAACATGTGCGGAGCCACGAGCTCAGCTAGTCAAGTTATAAAAATATAAGTAGGTTTTTACTTATTTGAAGACCTTATAGTAAAGCGTCGTAGTTGTATTCAACTAGGTATTCCAATTATGTAACGTTTAACAATGTAGGTACACATTTACGTTTGAATGCACAAATGTTAAAGCGGAGGAAACAAGCACCCGCAACATTCTACTCGTAAATAGGCTTACACTTGTATTGAAAGTCTGACTAAACTACAAAGAACACGGACTCAAGTATACTAGATATATTTAGAATTACCTTTTACGTAGAGTTACTAGCTTTTTTTGACCAATTATATATAGTACTAGTGAGGTAATGATAGTAAGCCATATTATTGAGCCGAGAGATCGCGGTTTTGATCCCTGCACGTGACTAGCTTTTGTAGAATGAACATAATGACTTTTATTTGGTCGAGTGTTAAATATCTATATGTACCAAAATACAAGTTTTGCTTAGTTTTGAATTAGATGCTCGTGTGTGAAATTATGTCAAAAATTATTTATTTCAAATGAATTTTAGATAAATCAAACTATGAGAAATAAAGTACACGAACTGGAGCACAGCAAGGTAAAAATATACTTGGTTGATTAAAAATGTACCGATGTTTAAAGGCAGGTGGCGTTGCTGAAGGAAGTTAAGAATACTGTTGCTTACTGTCATCTTTTAAACAACACCGACAGATTTTCAAGATGAGGGTGGTAGTTAGCCAAGCTATGGTTTTATCACTATGTTTTCCTTCACCGAAATTTTAGGCTGATAGTAAGGATTCGAACTCGCGTCGATCGACTCTCTACACGCAATTACTGAGCCATCATTACTTCAACGTATACGATTTCTTCGTAAGTAATTGCGTCACAATCGAAATTAAAGAAATGTTGATTAGTATGTTTTGTCTCCGGTTAATTGTACTAGCCGTTAGTTTATAACCAATCAAGTCAGATTGTAAACTGTTGATGGATTGTGAACGGACACAGATAATTTTATATTTTTGAAGTTATTAAATAAAGAAAATCATGATACTACGACTAACAAGATGTGAATATTCAACGGCTAATTAATTTCTGGCGCTTGCCGGCCACCACCAGGATCGGCAGGCTTCTCTTCACTTGGCTGGTGCTTTAAGATCTTAGTTTCAGCCTATCCTAACCAATCTAGTGTGCAATCAGCTATATATAGTTATTTTATAAACTTACGAAAATTTAAGCAAATGCAAATAAGTAGAAGTAGAATGCAAATTGTATTGTCCGATCAAATCTGTCGACAGTTTACAATTTCACTAGGCTGATTTTAAAATAACTGAATTAACTAAGGCATTTGTAAACTATTAGTTTATATTGACTGTTTAAACTACTATAAGTTACATAAAGCATAGAATTAGGAAAACAGCATTAAAATTCATATCTAGATAAATTTTATAGCGAAGGCAATTTCATCCGTACTACGTTAGACTACGACACAACGGTTGGAAAGCCTCGCCGCGCGGAGCCGCCAGCCGGCCCGCTGTGAGCTCTGAACACCAAACTTTGACCACTAGTCACAACTAATGTTAACTTTCATTTATTCTTTCCAATCCAATTTACGTGCTCCATCTTGCAATGTTGAACGAGTTTCACAAAATAATATGCAGAAATGTTGGACTTTTAGTTTCTAAGTGTAAAGAAATGCAGAAAATTATTTGTCAAAGTATTATTAAATTTATCTTGTTCTTTCTTTACCCGTTTTTAGGGTTCCGTGCTTACAATAAGAAAACGGAACTCTTAAAGGATCTGCGCTTTCGAAATCTAACTACCTTCTGGAAATATAAATATCAAGACAATAGAAAAAAGTTCAATGAAGCATTTAATATGATATCACGGGAATGTAATCTAGCTGAAACAGAAAATATAAGGGGCTGTATCAGATCACTCGGTTGCCAGTCTTTCTGTATAACTTGATTATCAAAGCCTTTTTTGTATAAAACGGCTTGAGGTATTATAAACTTGGAATTAATATTGAATACCAAAGTCTATAACATCATGGATGTAGGGTGCACAATACCAACTAATTTAGTAAAATGTCAACCTTACTTGTTCCTGGTATATCCTGCTGATTAACGAACGATGCTCAGACTACCGACAAGGTGGCGCTATAACTATTGTTACTATAGCTTAGTCCGAAATTATATACTAACAATAGGCAGAATTGGACAAAAGACCAAGTTTCTGCAATCACCAACCTGCATTGTGCAGCA
This sequence comes from Saturnia japonica, assembly GCA_033032175.1. Lineage (NCBI taxonomy): Eukaryota > Metazoa > Arthropoda > Insecta > Lepidoptera > Saturniidae > Saturnia > Saturnia japonica. The sequence continues at coordinate 7,564,897 of CM065317.1, forward strand.
TGGCGATTATGGGCACAAACCTTCCAATATGATAGTACAGCCAATGAGACGGAACTCAGTTCTCGGTCACCTGTTTGCGAAAAGCCAGAGATCGGATTCGATGGCGAACCTTGGGAGAAGCCTATATCCAGCAGTAGATTTGTAAAGGCTGATGATGACGATGACGATATCCTCATACCACTGTAAAAAAATCAAGTTCCTAAGTTAAGAGGTACGGCCCATTAATTCACACTAAAGTGCCGTTCACCGATCGATTATCACAACCTATAGATTAGCCCCCGAAGGTCTACAGTCTTGAAATTTAGCACGAAGGAAAATATTTTTACATAAATTATTGAATAAATTCAAAAGTAACTTATTTCAAATTACTACGAGACAAAGTTATATTTTATTTTAATTTGATACTGTGTACTATGCGAGCGCCGGCAAACTTAAAATGTAAGGATAATTTACAAACGATATTTATATAAAATACGGAATCCCCAGGACAAGAGTTTTAGACCTATTTGTCCGATTTTTAAAGTTATACTTCTTTTGGCGCGTTTAGTATAGAGAAAAATTGAGAGCTGCGTACGCATCATGCGACGGAAATGCAACACGATGAAGTTGGAAAAAATCGAAACTTATAAGGAAAATCCACTATCATAATATGTTAGCTAACTAGTGCTACCACTAAAAAATGTCTCATCTTCCATGCCAAGTTTTCATTACGATTTTTTTCTCAATGGGGTTTTCTGTAGAATTCAAACCAAGGTCGCTTGACACAGTATCTGATTGAAATTTATTTCAAGCAATAATGGATGATTGGTAACGTATTCAGACAAAGCACACACCGAAATGGTTAGGTACAAATTCTACAATGAGTTTGACTTTCGGTGAAGAAAAACTTCATGTTGAAACCACAGCATGACGGTAGAGCAATTTCTAATACCCAGGTGTCTAGCTATCATCCTTCAGATGAAAATCTACCACCAAGCACATAATTATAGGTATGTTCAATTGTGAGCAGCCTCCGTAGGCTTAGGTGTTACTATTTGGCATACCGTCACTTGATTTCAAATGACATGATTGAGGTCAAACGATAGATTTAAAATGTAAATAAAATCCTATTTTTATTTTAACCCATTTTTGAATTGATTTCTAAGAAGAGTTTATTTGAAAAATCTCTTTAAGCTTATGTTTTTAATGCTTTCATTCGAATGAAATTGACACCAAGAAGAGATATATTCCGTCTCTATTAATATCCGTATTCGAGACTAGCAATATCCTCGAGATAGATGTTCTTGTGAACTTTTAAGTTTTCATCTAAGAGTTCGTATGCTGCAATTTTAACATTCATTTATAACTTAAGAAGGAAGAAGTGCAGTATTTATTAAATGCATTCTCTTGTTTATTAAATGTATTATGTAAAATAGATGATATTAAAAATTTGCTTATTACTAGCTGGGCTGGTAGATGTTGTTCTGTTCTTAATGTCTCGACCACAGCGCCACCTATTGGATCCTAACACAGTTATAAACCATAGTCTAGATAAAAAAAAATGTAAATATGAAATTAATCGTCAAGTCGTTCAGATGTTATAGAATCACTAACAGACGCATACAGGTATTTTATGAATAAGATTTTACATTAAAAGTTATCCATCACCGCATTGTGCACTTACTAACCATCCATCAAGAATATGTCGCAGTTATTATTCACCAAGCGTAATTCTTTAAAAGAAAAAAACTTCCATATATTAAATTAGGTACATCATTTTATATTTACTTAAATAAATGATTATACGCAAAAAAAGATATATTGGAAATCGATTCCCAGACGCTTTGTATAAAAATCTTACAAAAACCTTTGAACAATGCATTTATTAGCATATGCTTCTCCATTTCAGTTTTATAAGATACAATACATAAAACAGCTTTTATAATAATTATAGGTAACTCTTTCTCTAGAAAGCGGCTAAATAGAGATTGAAAATTTATCCGAGATCCACATTGTTCGCTAGTTTAGATGGCTATTAGTTTACAATATCAGCTCTCGGCTTTTATTACGCTTTAGTACGAAGAAATTCTATTATTTGTGAGCTTTTTAATACCTACAAAAATTGTTGTATATTATGCTTTGTTCTTTATTACATTTAGATTTCAAACGTTAGGAAAATCGCAATGAAACCTGAGTCACCCATACTAATATTATAAATGAGAAAATAACTCTGTCTATCTGTCTGTTACGTTAAGTCGCCTAAACCACCTGAACCAATTTTTATGAATTTTGGTTTAGAGGTATATTGGACCTTGGGAAAGGACATAGGCTACTTTTTGTAGGTAAAATAAAACTTTAAGGAAAGAAAATAGGGGATGAAATTTTGTAAGAAAAAAATATGGGAAAAATGGGAATAATGGAGAAATAACATCGGTTTCCACGCTAACTACTTATCTATGAAATGATAGTCCAGTATTCTTTTTAAAATTGGCTGAAGTATTTTTAAACTTTTTAACTACGCAGTTGTCGCATAATTACTGTTTTATTTTATGATTGAAAAGTGACGTGCGCTACTGGCCGCGGCTCGCGGGTGTTCATAAGTATATTCTAAGCATAATACCTATTGGAAATTATCTGAATTATACCGTTTTGTTACAAGCGAATTATTATTATGTGGTAAAAATAAAACTTGTATGAAAGTTTGTATGAAGAACCACCCATCATGTCTCAAATTAGGGTTATGAAAATTAATATTTATGCTTTTGGTAAGAAATAAAAGGGGTTTCACGTTTTTCAAAAACCTTCCCGCAAGCCGGTACAACAAAGGATGATTTTAATTATTTTTGAAGTTTTATTAGGACAGTTAATGTGTTGGATTCATATTGGTATATAATTACAATACCATTCATACGATGACCCATCTATTATTTTCTTTTACTTTGTCAGGTACCGAAAACAGCCAGGCCATATGCAGTAATGTAGCGGTGTGGTAGGGATCGCGACCACCATACGCATAGTCATAAACCTATCTATGATTTTTTTGGTTTGTCGTGTACCGAAATCAGCCGATGCATATTCAGTAATATAACGGTGTGGTAGGAATCGCGACCATCATACACATAGTTTAAACCCATGATCTATGATTTTTTTGGTTTATCGTGTTCCGAAATCAGCTTGTTCATATGCAGTAATATAACGAGGTGGTAGGGATCGCGACAAAAGACAAAAGTTACTTCATCATAAAGACAATTTTATGAAGTAAAATTTTGGTCTTTAAAAAATTCATAAATCATTCACAAATTTATGATGATAGACTACATGGGTGCGTTGGCGGCGCGGTGTTTGTCGGATAAAATTAACAGGGGTGAAACCGTGGGGCACAGCTAGTCTTTTTATATAACATCACTTCATAATAAAAATAATGGTTTTTTATTGATTACTTAAATGAAATTGTTTATAAATACGACAATGTTTAAAATAATGGAAATTTTGTATAAAAATCATATATTATACGGATTTCTTCAAAATGTCGCATATTTCGTGAGATATTTTCAGAAAACTGCGGATACTAGAAAAATCCAAAAAATAATTATCTCCGTAAAATAAACTTGGTACAACGACTGAAACAATTTTTTAATGCCATTTAAATAGTAGGAACTAAATGACTTGGAAGGAAATCCTAATTTTATTCATAATTGTAGTATTAACACTGACAATTTAGCGTAATATGATCAAGCACGTACCTACGTTTCAAGCCATTAGTGAGTCGCTAGTCGGCGCGAGACAACTCAAGAAATAATGTTCGATACGTGATTTGGCTCAAGCCAGACTGTCGCAATCGTTCGTAGTAGCTACCCAAGTATAGACTAGCGTCCAATTATGAAAAATATAACTTTTGTTCACATTAAAATGAACTGGATTTGTTATTAAGGTAATATGAATATCATTTTATGGCTGATAAAATAGAACACGAATATTTCTCGTATAATTTATTACAGTATCCAATTTCGTAATTGCTTAATAATTTATAAGAACTGAGACATTGATCGAAATAATGTCTGCTATCAAGTAGTCCTGTATGCAATGCGTATGACTTCTATTCAGCAAGAAAAGCGAAAGGATATTCATAATTGTCAATCCTTACTTACAAAATAAATTGAAATGAATTTATACAACAAAACAGCATTAAGGAATTAATTTGTGGAAAATTAAAAGTTTTAGTAAATTAATAATATTACAAAATAATTGATAATAAACACTTGAACTATGGTATTATGAAAATAATTATTTCAAATTGTTGTAATTATTTCAAAGTTATTGACAACAATATAATAATCAGAAGTTAGAAAACTGCATCCTGAAACACTTAAAGTGTTCATTTTCTGAAAATGTTATTTGTTAACCGCACAGCTATAGGTAATCCCTGAGATTGATTAGTTTGAAAACTATCCTGACGGACCCCTCACATGCTAACAAATTCAATTAAACGTTAGAACGATTGATAAAATTTCGGTTTATTTTGGGTAAAGTGAAAGGAATGCTATAAACAAAACTGTTATATTACTGACTATTACATGTAACCTCCATTCACTATGAAGTTCTTTATTCAATTATGAATTTTATAAAATAAATAAAAGAATTGTGTCACTCCTTAAAATATACGTCTATGCAGAAGTACTATTTTCATTTTATTCACTTAAAAAACCTGTTGACCTTTGAATTTAGATAAGCACGTAATAGTATAACATATATTATCAAAATATTGTATAATATATATATATATTTAGAATTATAGGAATATTTAAAGGATATAGGAATTTAGAACTCATTGGCTTCGACCCATTGCCACTTTTGTTTATAGATATCGGGGAATACCACTCTTTAGATATTGTTAGTAGCTATAATATGATCGTACATAAACAATTTTTGAACAGATGTTAAGAATTTAATTTATTTTTCTCCATTTCGTTAAAACTTTCCATATTATGTAATATAGATTCCAAAAAAAAAAATAAAATGTATACAGGATTTGTAAGAAATCAATATCAGTAAAGACGTGATTAAAAAAATAATTAAATAACTCTAATAACATAGCCAAATGTAATAGTAGTAGTTGAATAGTGCCATCATTGAGGGAACAATAGAATCATTACACTGTGATTCGAAATCTGGTTACAGTTATGTTACTTGCATACTCAATGCATCGTACCTCTCCATGGAATATTAATATTTGATGGAAGCGAGGCCAATTGAAAGCACCGTCAAAAAATTTAATTTTTACTTGTATTATTACCCGTGGATAAGTATAATTGGAATGGTGGTTGTACCTACATAGATACATATTTAGATGTACATTGATGTAAGAAATATTTCATGTTTATTGTTAATTTAAGTGATTTCGTAATTCGTGATTATCGTGTACCTACACCTACACATTGGTACGAACTGTAAGAAGTATTTTAAATTAACTCATAATTTCATTTATATTTAGGTACTGCACTCTGTGTTTGAAAGCTCACTAGTTTTTCACTAGTATTTATAAAATAGTGCATTATAGTGAAACTCATTTATCTAGATGAATGTTAAGTATGAAAATGGACGGACATAGGAGTAGAGGAAGATCTAAGAAGGAATGGATGGTTTGCATGAGCAATGATATGTGTAAAAAAGAAGTGAATACTGGGTTGACAGCCGATAAAATAGAGTGGAATAAGAAAAGTTTTTGCGCTAACCTTACTTAGGTGGAACCTAGTGAACACACGACCTATATTTAACATCACTCATAACTCAGAGATGTAAAAATTATGTTATTGTGATTAATATGAAGTCAAAGTAAGGTAACGTGTTCACTGGGGATAGGTGCAAGTAAAAGAAAATAATTGTACTTGGGCATAAATTCATGAATAAAATTTCATGAGCACAACTACGAGTTTAAAGCGCTAGAAGTCTAATTATAATTTATTTGTTCGCATTTCTCTTACGAATTAATGAGCACCTCTGCAGATGACGTTATATCGCAGAACGTATAAGTACGGAATAGTAATATTTCATTTCGAAACTGGAAATTTTGTTTCGTAATTTGTCTGCGCTCCACGGGAATTCCAGGCTAAGAAATTTGTTAATCTTGCTTCAAGAATATCTACGGAGTAGCAAGCCAAATACAATTAAAATAGAGATAACCTTTTGACTCCTTTACGTCACAAAAATGTACGTAAAATTGGCATACTTATATACTTACCATCCCCGGGAGCAGAATTATTAAACGTAAATTTGTTCTTTTATTTTTTTGTAGGTTGGCTTTTGATAATAATCTTATAGTGACGATGTGGTGGTAACATTAGCCTAGAAATTAGGCTGTAATGCAGATGCCAGAACACACCGATAAATTGGTTGGCGACATATTTTTACGAAATAGGTACTTAGGTACATATTTATATACCTACATAGGTATATACTCACTTTACGATATTCTTTGTATAAAATTTAACAATGATTTTATGTCAAAAGATTTACATTAGTGACTGTCACAGATCACACCTCAGCAAGATTGATGTCCCTGAACATTTCGGTGTACGGAGCATTGAATACAGATCCCAGAACATAGAGTAGAGTAATATATAGGGAATCCCAGAAGTCAGATTGATCTCTGCGTGGTAGGTACACCGTACATCTTAGTGAATTTGCATCGTAGATATTATGCTTACTTACGTATCATATATGAATGATCCACAAACTGGAAGATTTTACTCTTGGACTTTTGATAACTCTACCTACCTACCTAATGCCTATAAGAGAAGGCTTGTTATTTTTTTTACCTAACTTTGTTAGGTCGAGTATGGCCTTAGGCTGAAGCGTGTATTCTATGTTGTATTGTTGAGTGCACTGTTTAATTAGCCAAGTGTTTATCTAGTTGATTTTTAAAAGAGCATACAGAGGGGGCACTTATAATATTCTGTGGCAGCTCATTCCATTCATCTACCACTTAGTTGGATAACAAATGCTGAAGTGGCTTGCTGCTAGTTAATATTCTTAAAAGTTTTGTGTCTTCTAAGGTGCACATTTTCATTTTGGCTGTAAATGTTAAGTAGATCTCGTGCATTATAATAGCCATTAATAATTTTATATGTGTCGATTAGATCTCCACGCTTCCTGCGCTTTTCTAATATTGCAAGACCAAGGATCCATAAGCAATTTACATAGGGACAATTTTTTAAACCTGCAACTATTTTCGCAAATACGTAACTATTCGAAATTGTATATCTCAGTTAAATTACAAAAGTTTGAATATACTACTATATACCTACTGTTTGTAAAACATCGGTTTTTTTAGAAAATCGATAGTTTTTCTAATAACTCAAATGATTAATCGATTGTTTTAGTAGGTACAAATTATATCTCAGCCCGTTCTCGAAGACGACAGCGAAAAAAAAGATCATCGCTTATTCCGAAACTTGCGTACCTACCTTAGTAACTTGAAGAGCTAAAAAAGAGGGCATTCGCGGAAATCTACCTTGTTTTCAGAAAAAAGCCCCGAATTATAATATATTGGATATCAACAATCTATTGTTTTATTTCAACAATTGAATATTTGGATAAATGACGTAAAAATTCAATCCATATAAAATTACTAAAATTTAATTATTTTTAACGACGATCTCTAGAGATGGAGAAGGGAAAGTAAACGTTGAAATGTAACCGCCATTCTGCGGCGACAATCAATGACCATTTATTAAGATAAATGACCCATTCTCACCCTCGGAAAGGGAAATCTCGGTTTTGAAGTAAACAAAGCCTGATGTTTTTCTAGAAACTTATAGGTACATTCTAAGATAAATTGTTTTTGTTGATTCTGTAGACTTGTTTTGCTAAATTCAGGTTACATGATGTAAAGAATTTTTTTTAATTGTTTATAGATTTAGCGCTTGGCTACAATCTCATCTGACGTTAAGCGGTTTAAGACAGTTACACGCCAAGCTTAGTGGGAGTACTGGCTCTCAAGTGCCGCTACCGGAACACATCCATAGATCCTTGTCGACAGGTTTTCTTGAGGGTGGTAGCTAACCAGGCGGTCATTAGTAAAAGCTCTACCACCATGCATTTTACTTTACATTCGTAACTTATCTTTATCATACGTAAAATTAAGTAGTAGGTAGTTTTTTTTTAGTAGTAGTTACCTATTGAAGTGAAAACTTCTTTAGCATCGTCGTGATTTGAAAGTCGATGAAACGAAAAAGCGAAAGCGACACTAAAAAGAGACAGACACATAAATTCATAAGATTTAACACGGGAGAAAATGTGATAGGAAAGTTTTAGGCAATGGTAAAATGGTACAAAAGAGGTTTGTTGCCACGCAATAATGAATTTTATTACTTCACCAAAAAGGCACGAAACAAAAACTTTTTAGACAACACAACATTCTGTTACTGATTGATATTGTGTTAGGTTACCATGGATATTTCAAATGTGCAAGGTGATGCTATAATTTTAAATGATATTGTGAATAATGATTGTGAGTACTTGTACGTACATTTTCATAAACTTTAAATTACTGTGTATTTGATCATTTTCCGAATTGAAAAAAAAACATAGATGTGACGGTTTCCCTTCTACCACGTGTGAATTGCACACATAATAATTTTTTTTAAAGGTACAATCCTAACACAACAGCGGCTACCGAGAGATCGTAATTTGTCGACGGTCTCCGCTGTCATGCCGGGCCTGCAATAATTTAACTGGATATTCACAGGCTCATCTCAAAATGCGGAGCGCAAAAGCAAGTCACTATGATGGATTTTTCACCACATACATGGAGGTCGCGACCCAGTCGGGCAAACCAGCCTACCAAGTACCAACCCACTAACGCCACTCACGTGCTGGTGAGGTTATATGAATGTGATAAGTTACTTAGTAGGTACCTATCGCCAGTTGCGATGTGCCAGATGGCATTTATCGTTTTATGGTGCGTTAAATCTTAAATCGCGGGTACGGATTTTAATGATCCTAGCTAAATGTTTTTCAAGAATTAAAGGAAGCAGGTTAAACCGTCACGCGATCTTTCTATAGGGCTTGTGTATACGACGCCGTCGCGGACGCGCCGCCACAAAATTTACCATATCATAATTATACATTTTAAGAAATACGGTGTGGTAGCAGCATGTCCGCGGCGGCGCCGTCTACACAAGCCCATAGTTTTTATAGACACCATAGAACAGAGTAATACATAGGGATAGACAGGTACAGGCGTCCATTGTCTAGGCCAGTATATTATATTATATAAAGTACTCTGTGGCCTAGGCGCGAATAAATTCGTGTCAAATGTACAAGCCAAGGCGCGAGGCCTCTTGGACGACACGGTCGTACTCGTAGCTTCGTAGGCGATGGCCAGTCTTATGCCGCTTCTCGTTGGATGATATTAACTTTGTTAAGATAATTGACTATCCCTAGAGAAATTCATTTACATTTAAATAATAAAACCTAAAATAAAAATATGCTCTACGTGCACAACATGCATACAAATGAAAAAAGAAGCGAATGCACAGAACACTATTAGTACACTCAAAGCGGAGAGGCGAAACTACTATATTGTTATTGGATAAACAAATTACGCAACATTATTTATTCAAAAATGTGTAAGCGTAAAACGAAATGCAGACCGCAGCCTTTGCTTTGCTTCTTTGTGAGCGAGACATTGGTATGAGCGAATGTGTTTTTATCTATAGGATAGGTACTTATTATACTTATGTACACGCAGATACCTAGTCACACTCGATCTTAAATGACTAGGCTTGTGTAGTACATGTTATAATAGGAATTAATTCCTGACACTGAACTAGAACGAATCGTTCATCTAGTACTTCTTTTGTAGCCGGCGTATTTGGTACCTATGTGATTCTGTCGCCATTGATCAAGCGAGATTCACGAGAGGCGGATCTGAGGACCTTAGTCCTCTCAGCTCTGATTCATTATTTTGGACTTTATTAAAAGAAAAGTAAGAATTATTTTTATTATTATTTTTTAAACATTTTGATGAGGTTGTCTTTGTTCTTAGAAATTGGTTTCAAAAAATTTGGTTTTAATAATTTATTATCAGTTAGTATACTGCAAGTGTACTTTGTTACGTAATTCTGTTATGGGCATTGTTTGTTTTAGATTATCTTTAGCAATTCAGTAATTACTCAATGTTTCGTAAAAAACGGGTCTTTATAATGACAGTCGTAAGCCCGTATATTAGTAAGTATAAAGGTGAGTCAAAATATACCTAATATTCGTCCGTGTATAATCCATTCATGCCGCAGCAGTATATGTATCAGAAGTCACAGATGGGACACCTTAGTCAAAGGGCTAAGGCCGTCACATCTGACTTACTGGAAAGTAGCCCTGGCTCTTAAAATAGAGGCCTCTCCTCTTATGCCCCCCTCGAGAGGGGTCCCGGCATATCACCCGCTTTCGATAGCCTCGACAAGGCGGAGTGCCTTGCCACTTGCTTGAAGAGCCAGTACTCTCCGAACAGTGTCAATGCAAATACCAACCGGGTCGAGGGTATCGATGGCTGCGTGCGGGAGCTGGACAAGCTCCCCGCGATAGAGTCCCTATCCCCAGTCACGTCTGAGGAAGTGGGTTCCGTACTCAAAGCCTTAAGCTTAGAAACTCACCAGGTCCCGATGGGATCAGGAATGAAGTACTTAAACTTCTTCCCGATCGCCTCATAGCTCTATTGGTCTGCATCTTCAATGTAGTCATAGTCCACTGCCATTTCCCAGCCGACTGAAAAATGGCCATCGTCATAGGTATCCATAAGCCCGGTAAGACCGCGTCGCTTCCCGACAGCTACCGCCCGATCAGTCTCCTAAATACGTTAGGGAAAATTTACGAGCGACTCCTTCTGAACCGTCTCAAGTCCGTAATAGAGGAGAGAAAACTTCTATCCGCCTGAGCAGTTCGATTTTCGTGCTAGACATTCTTGCACTCATTAAGTGCACCGCCTCACGGAGCACGTTACGTTTAACTTTGCCGAATTATATAAACCCCGCCGTCTACACTTGCAGTCTTTTTCGACGTTGCCAAGGCCTTTGATAAGGTCTGGCACGAAGGATTTATCTATAAGTTGTACTGTCGTGAAATCCCCGATAGATTAATTAAAATCATTCGCGATTACCTCACAGACCGCTACAAAGTGGAAGGTGAATTATCCACGCCCCGCCCTATACGCTCAGGCGTCCCCCAAGGTTCGATCCTGGTTCCTAGCCTTTTCAACCTGTACGTCGGTGACCTACCTAGACTCCCGCAGGTCAAGGTAGGGCTATACGCTGACGATAGTCATGTATGCCTCTACAAGGAATAGATTCCACCTCAAACATGAGAGTCCAACGCGCTGTGACCACTCTCGGGAAGTGGTTTAACGATTGGCGAATAGCCGTTAATCCCTCGAAGAGCGCCGCGATGCTCTTCGACGCGGATTCCTCACGGTTGCCGTGGAGGCTCAAACCTCTTGAACTCTACGGTAATCCGATCCCCTTTGTAAGGGAGACCAAATATCTAGGCGTAATCCTAAATAGTAGGCTCTTTTAGACCCCACGCCCGTATAGTTCCCTCAGGAGGGGAACATGCATATGAGTATATGTTATGTAGCTCGAATCTTAAAAATTAACTCTCATTATAATTTTTATAACGCGCCTGAAGAGTATCTAAAAACCAATATACTGGCCACATTATTTTACATAGGTTTCATATAATAAATAAAATACTACACACTGTCTTTGGAAGTATTTATTTCAGTATTGTAAATCTATCAGAGTTACACAATATTTACAATATAACCGTAGAAATAAAAATCTAAATACATCACATAAAGAGTTTCTTATATAATTATACACTGATTTCTAATAATTATTGTACAATAATTTATTTTATTGCTATATGAAAAATGTAGGCTTGTTCTCACGCTTATTTTACGTTCAAATCACAATTCCCTTCACAAAAAGAAAAAAAAAAATTATGCCTTGTCGATATCTTGGCAATATCAATTCTATTAACCAATAGAAACAATAAATTAAGTATGGGAAATTAGAAAGTAATAATTTAATTATAATTACATAATCTAAATAAATATGACAAATAATAGGGTTTTTTTTTCATTTTATAAATTGCACACAATATTATGGTAAGCGAATTACATATAATATGTAGAAAATAAGGTATTGATCCGAATTAATTAATACTATAGAAGTATGTCTTTTAAGAACGAGACAAGTACTCTGACGAGATTCACTTCAAACACTTCTTACAATTTATTTAAAAGAAAATCGTAAACACAATATATTACGATTATAGATAAGTACTAATGACATGATTTAACTAGATACACACTAAAAGGAATCGAGTATTAGACCGACACGACAGTCTTGAGCATTTTATACAGAACTTTACACTATGTAGAAATTGTATAATTACTACTTTTTACGTATTAAAATAATCTATTCAAGTACCAAGACCGTTGACAGTTTTTTGTCTAATGTTTATGTTTTTTTATACAACTGAGATAAACAAGCGTACGGTTCGCCTGATGGTAAGCGGCTACCGTAGTCTATGGACGCTTGTAATACTGTATGTGTGGGTATCATAGTGTTGCCAACCTTAAACCCCTATTCCCTAAGGATTTCTGGAAACACAAGGATATTTATTTGGCCTGCGATCTTCTGTAGAGTGGGAAGAATACCAGCAGTCGGACTGCCTCAAGTAGAGAGAAAACGAAAAAAGAGAACAGAGAAAATAAATTTAAAATAAGAGATGTCGAACCATAGTAGAGGTATAGGTAAAATTAACATAAAAAATTGCATATTTTAGTTGCATAGAACAGAGTAAAATTATTAACTTAAAAAAATGATATTTTGAGTTTAAAACGATTTGAACTAACGCAATACATGTTTTAATCCTATAATGTAAAGTTCTGCAATTACGATTAAAAACTATATTTATTATGCAAAAAGTTCTAAAAACTATCTAACAATTAAATTTTGATTATATGGAAATGTATATTATTAGGATACTAATTCAAGCTCAAAACTTTATATACTATAATATACTAACATTAAAATTTCGAAATATACGAATTTTAAACTAAGAGAAGAGTAGGTTTACCTATTGCTGTATTGGCAATGTTAGAAAAATGTATTATTAAATCTAATCAAATATTTTCTAAATTAACCAAAAATAACTAATCCATTTATTTTTAATAGACTTCGAAAAAAGGTTCTCAATTCGAATGTATATGTTTTTGTACATGGATGTTCAGCCAAAACTTTTTTGTTTAGGAACCGATGTAGACGATTCGTTTTTCGCTTGAAAGAGTGAATATAGGGAAATACCTCAAGGGTGGTCCCATTTTAATTTCATTGGCATTGGACCTTCGACTTCGGAGATACATCAGTGAACTCTTCAAAATCATCGAAGTTAGTTTTCTTTTTTGTTAAAAATTGTCTTGATCTTTCAGTTTTTCTGCTATCTTCATTTATTTTGGACAACTACTGTCGACTTGTCTAACATCTGAGATAAAATATGATATAAGGAATATAGTTTAATAAATAGATACAATGCTAGAGTTAACAAAACTTACTTGTCCATTTTAAGTCGTAGTAAATAATTTCAAAATAGACAAATAAATATTTTGGTTTTTCTGTCTCTTTCTATTTGCTTTTAATACTATTACAGTATTTTGTATACAAATTCGCTGTAAAATATTGTTAACAGTTATTTAAAAAAACATAAATATTCGTCAAAATTACAAAAAAAATATCTGAACCACGGAATGTTAAAGACATACGTTTCAAAATACCAAATTAAGAAATCAATCGAACGCACTGCGCAATACATTTACAAAACTTGTTATAACAAAATAAACAATGTAAAAAATTAAACTAAATTGCACTCGTGGCAATGCAATAACTACCCCCAATAAATATAATTTGCTCTGCAAATATTTGTCACGTTTGCAAGTTCATTATTGTAACTCAAACTTTTAAGTAATTATTTATAGACTACAAAAACCATTTTACCTTTTACGAAAAGCTTTTTATATAACATTCAAGGTTTTTAGCACACACAGAAAATCTGTAAATTAATAATTTATATATAATTTTATTCTCAACTATAAAGTCCATTGAGCTGAATATATATTATGATTAATAGTTTTAGAGATATTACTTTCAAAGAAAATAAAAGATGATTGTTTTTGTGTCAAGTTTCAATGTTATTCTTATCTTGTATCCCGAATATTGAAATATTTGTTCGAAAGGTTTTTAGTACGGTATATTAGTATATTATTACCTACTTTTATATTAAATTAATAATTGTTTTAAAATTATATTACTATTATGTAAAATATACATAAATTATTCACAAAAGCAAATATAGTGGAATGATGTTTTTGTTATATTTTTCAATTAATATACATCATATGTTCAAATTTAATAAATAAAACTATATAATTATTTTGTTTAATACGGATAAAACCTATAGAAAACTGTGTTCATTGTCTCCCATGCATTCCAAATATACTAAAATCTCGATTTACACAATGTATTGAAAACTAACACAAATCAGAATTGTCTAGATGCTTTATAAGAGAGCTTAGCAATACGCTATTACAATGTCACGCAACGTCACGGTATTGACAATCATTTTACTAATTGTTTAGAAGCCTAGGCCGATTCAAAATAGTCTTAGTAAATTTAAATGTCGATTTCTTTTGATTGATTTATTTATTATAAAATGTCTTCAAAATCAATAAAAATGGCGAATATTATGATGGTTTATCAAAACAACTTTTTTTATTATTATTACGTAAGTAAGAATCTACTGAGATTCTTTGCGTACGTCGTGTAATCAAGAGGCTTATTAATACACCACGGTAATGGAGTCTCTGTATTTATATCGTTAGTTAAAATTACGAGAGCAACAATTAAGGACAAATATTCCAATAAATGACAATAATGTTCAAGCTCACGTACCCACCACTGAGAATTTAATTTTTATAAATTTACCTTAGCAACAATTTGTATTCAATATCAAGTTTAATATATTAGAAATTTTGAAGAATAATCATTGTTATACTTATTATCATAACACTTAGCGGTATATTTTTAGTGTTTGATTAATCTAAAACAAAAAATTCAATCGCCAAAAAAAGCACTTTCGTGCGTAAAAAATCGCTAGTAGCGAATTTAAAAACTCCATTACAAACCCGTTTGAAATAATTCGAAGACGGATTGAAATACATTCACATTAAAAAATCACACTTCAATATGATCATCCGGTATCGGAGGATGCTTCAGTTTCTTTGGATTCAATATTGATGGTTTCTGGGTGCGTGTATGCCACACGTACACTTTAGTACAGTTGTCGGCTAACGGTTCCATCTCTTCTTTAGTTGTGAAATATTTCAATATTTCGCTTTCCTGAAATTGGAGAAATACATAAATGTAAAACTACATTATTTAACGCGAAATGCAAAACCTAAACTGTCCAAGCGCCAACTGCTAAATAATTATTTTCATTTTACGGGCCAGTAAACCAATGAAAATGAAAAAATATTGTTATTATATAATTATTTATTGTTCATTTAGTGCAATTTGTAATAAATACAATATTTTTAAGTGTTTTAATTTTTATATCGATTACCACTTTTCATCTCTAGTTGTATGCCTGGGTTTATTAACAGTTTTTCGCTACAGGCTGATGCGCCTTCTTTTTGCATGTATATTATTAGTTAGTTTATTTGTGTTACTGCAAATAAATTAGTGTGCGTGAGAAATATGAAGACGTATGCCGTTTTTATACTTTTTATGTATGTGTTAGTGTAGTACCCTTACTTGTGTAAGTGTGTGACTTCACTGTGCTGAGACACGTGATCCCGAACAACTATTATTTCAAGGCATATCTGTGATATACCTTGTCTGTCTAGATCTGTGGATAAAACCAACAATATTTGTGTCCGACTGGATTGCGACCTGCCTTAGACCGAGTGTAACATCCGCCATTGTGGTACGCATAGAGCTTATGATAAACTCATCATAATGATTCTCCTTCGGTTTGTCGTGTTTCGAAACCAGCCAGTAGTGTTGGAAAAACATCGATTAATCATTCGATAGTCAGTAGAACTATCGAAAAATAGATCGCTTAAATTAAAAAAATGTTGTTAATTTCCAATAACTACAAAATTCGAAGTATTTTTGTGAAAATAAGGAAGATTTCCGGGAATAACCTTTTTTAGCTCAAGTTTTTACGGTAGGGTACACAGGTTTCGGAACACGCGAAGATTTTTTTCACTGTCATTTTCGACGAAGATATGTCATAAATATTCCGTAATAAAAACAATCAACAAGTTAATCGTTTATTGGATTATTTTCTTCACCAGCCCTAGCAGCCAGTGTCCTTTTACCGATATCGGTCGTCGCCGCTATTTTATTAGTCAATTTTTCTATGTTTTTGTATGGAGCATTTTTTTTTAAATATTTTCACGACTTATTTATGGTACAGGCCAGCCTGGTTAAATTTAACTAAATATACACAGGCTGATCCCGAAACGTGACACGCAAAGCGAATCACTATGACAGTCTTTTCACCTCATGCACGGTGGTCACGACCAGTCGGGCAAAACAGCCCTACCACCTATCCATTGTCATATCTTCGTTCGTTACTCAGCAGGGTGCACTACGTGCAGGTGAGGTTGGCTTAGGCATCTCAGTGCTGAAGATGTAATTCGACACCCCTTACACACCAAACATTTTGTTCTTCACGTGATATCCCTGTTACTTCTTATATCGATAATTCCATACATACCTATTATAATTAATCGCAAACACTATGTATGTACTGACACAATGAAATTTTAACGTCATATTGAGCTCAATGACTTCCCAAACGTATAATTGACAGGTCAATGTATGACCAATTTGGTGGCAATTTGTCTACGAAATATAACTTTCACTGAACAATTTTATAACTATTTCAACATTTTTTACCACGGGTCTTTTTAAGAACGTCAGATAACAGCATAGGCCGCATTCATTCAAAAAGTTATCGGGATTCGCACGGATTGTATTTTTTTAAGGAATATGAAATCATAGTTGTTTACAAATAAATTTGAATACTGATATAATAAACTGGCTGTGCCCGTGGCTCCGCTCGCGTGACCACGCTTTAACCCACGGCGCCAGTCCCCGCCAGTTATTTTAACCCTTTGGCTCCCTTACTTCACAAAGAAGTACGTGAAATTTAGAAAGAGCGTCAAACCATCTGAACCCTTTAGTGGCAACTACCGCAACTCACTCTCCAATCCCAGAAGCCCCGAAGGCAAAAAATAGGCCGCGGAACATTTTTATAAACCCCGATGACGAAATGACAGTAGCTAACGCGTCATACCCGTCCGAATCTTCAAATCAAGCGTGCTTGCACCCACGCTCGCGAATACCACCGTTCGCTCCATAGGGAACGAGCGGTTAACTTGGCTCTCGCACACCCGCCACGACCACCCTAACCAGCGGCAACTCAAGCCTAGGTCCGTTCCTCCGGCATGGAGCCCTTGAGTCAATCAGCCGCTCGCGCGATACAGTGACTCTGCACTTGCAATCACTAGCTACCAACAGACATCATTACACTGCATCACTACATACGTGCACACCACACAGCTACATAGGTTCTGTAAGGGACCTTTTCTTTTTTGGCTAGTTTGACTTAGACCAAATTGTCAAATTACTAAATGCATGTACGCATTTTTCTCCCTTCGTCCCAGAAGGCAGACACACGTACCTATAAATGTATAGTAAGTTAGATCGAATTTTACGGATAGGGATTTAGTTAGGTCGCGATTTATTGGCATGTACGGCAACAGCCAAAACCGAGGTTCGGCCACTTTCGCACCCTTGAGCTTGTTGCCCAGCTTTCGCGGCTGAGTGCCTTCCGCGCTCGCTCCCAAGCTCGGTGAAGCTGTTAAAGCATCTAATGACTCCAGAACGAAAACAAAAAAATCACAAATAATAAAAAAAACGTGAAATTTACGTATTCGTACATACGTTATTGTATTTGCACGGAACTGTAATTCTTTTTCTAAAATAAAAGTAGCCCAAGTTACTCGGTTTAAGCTTAAAATCAGCCCAACCATTTCCGAGATTAACCGGAACAAACAGACAGACTACAAAAAATTTAAAAATTATTTTCTGTTATAAGTAGGTACCGTGTATAGTTTCACATTTAGTAAAAAGTTATTATTTTGACATTTCAAACCGACACTTTAATTTTATTTATCTAATAAATGTATGATATATTGCTTTGTGATAGAAAGTATTTTTCAGTCCAGCTTTCCAACTGTAGCCTATGCGGCAGGCCGTACATACTAATTTTGTAATCGGGTCACAGGTAGACGATTTCTGCATGATAGGCACTCAGCCATGTAAGACGGTAATGCTCAAATTCAATAATGATACGCAAAATGGACTTAAAGATATTTAAAAAATATAGATACCTGAAAACCTGATTGAACGCTTCTGGAGAATTTAGCTTCTGGCTTTTCTAGGAACAAAGTGGCGTTGATCGCAAAGCCGGCCATATCAATTGGGAACGGTCGGAACGGTTTCCAAACAGCATTGTATCCGGATATCTTTCCATTTGTCACAAGAGGCATCTCGACTCGCATGCCACCCGCTATACCGACCGGCCATACACCCACTTTGTTTATCTTTCGCATCTGAAATTCATAAATACAACAAAAATATCATAATCATCGATATTTCTTTAAAAATTCATATGAATAAATAACCTTCTTATCGATTAATTTGGAATTAGCGGTCGCCCAATTGTCGAAATTCGACCAACAACTCTCTGACTAGATATAGACTAATAGCTGTCTTTAACCGACTTCAAAAATGTTCTCAATTCAAATATTATGGATGTTCAGGCATAACTTTTAAGTCTTTGAAAACGTTTTTTTTTTACGATTCCCAAAAAGTGTTATTAATAATTCTCATAGCTCATAGCAATGGCTTTATACTTCCCTTGTACAAAATTTTTTATCAAAATCGGTCAATATTAACTTTAAATTAAAGTATTTAATTAAATATTGAAATTTCTAAAACTAAGTTTTCTTTTGAATTTTAAGAATAGATTAATTAATATATAACGGCGTAAAATATAGTAATATCGATAAGAGAATTTAGTTCTGGTATTAACGGATAGACTACAAGCGCTGCTTCGGGTCAGGTCAGCTTAGTAGGTTAATATAAGTGAGGTCATCGGCCGGCAAGGGTTACCTGCCTTCAGGGCCGAATTTAGGGGGGTGGGTAAAAGGGTCACCAACACGAGAGTGACTACCACAATATGAGATTTTGATTTTTATTTGAAATAAGTTCACATTTTTCAAAGCACATTCATATTGAAAATTATTCGAGGCCGGCATTACATGGATGCCCCAGGCCCTCCTACTCTTTTTTTTTAATTCGGCTCTGTACCTTACTTTTGAGTACATATATCGTCATCGACGTATACAATATCGATAATAAATAGTAGTTAGGTATAGGAAAATAAGCTTATCAAAACCTTTTAGTACATACGTATATAATTAAAATATGAGATTATTTCCATTTAGTTTATAACGTTATTTTGCCGATAAAATATGCTATAAAATTATTACATAAAGTAGTTCTTATGTTTTGCTCACACTAATACATTTTAAATGTATTAGATTCTGGGAGCGAGAGGTTGCTGTGATTTGATATGATTAGCATCTCTAGCCCTTCGCATAACAATGTTATAACAAATCGCTTATTGATTCGTTATAAAACAGTGTACTCATCAGAGATTTGGGTGTTATGTTGGATAGTAAATAGTCGTTTCGTCCACACTACGATTATATAATAAATAAAAGCAATCAGTTACTTGGTTTTGTATTTCATATAACTAAGAAATTTCATAGACCTACTATTTTGCTTTATCTATATAAACCATTAGTGATGCCCTTAATCGAATACGTCTGTGTAGTTTGGTCTCCATACTATATAACTCATACAAATAACATTGAACAGATACAGACTCGCTTCTTGAAATCACTTTGCTTTAGACATGGGATGAACAAAACACTAGTTAATCACATAGAACATGCCAAGCACTTTAAAATCTCCTCTCTCTCTCTAGTAGAAGGCAAGCCATTGTATTAATTTACCTTAATAAAATTATTCATTCTACTATAGACTGTCCACAACTTCTGAGCATGGTAAGCTTCAACATCAAAATCCGTAGTAGAAGCACAAAATTATTTCATATCCCTTTTTATAAAAACAAATCTTTCAACTGTCCAATAGCAAGTAGGTATGTATCGCTAATACAATAATATCAAACATAACGTTCTTAATATGGATCGTATTGATATATTTAACTTGAATCTAAGTCGATTCCGATATGTAATTCAAAGATACTTAACTTTTTTTAAATATATTCTTTATAATGTAATTCTACATGCAAGTGACAAATTTATTTATTTATTGCTTTTTTCCCGTTTAGTAAATAATTACAACTGATGTGCACTAATAAACTGGATTATAAGCTAGTTAAAACATGTAAATTTTAAGATTTATTCTTATTTTGTTTATAATCTGTAATTTATATAAATACAATAAAATAAATAAATAAATACAGTTAGATCGAATGACTAGGTGCCTACCAAGTCTAGATGTCTATCTAGTGAAGAAGTGCTTCAAGAAAGTATTACATAATATTATATAGTAGTAAAACATCTTAATATCATTATTTCAGCGAAATTTTTACCAAGGCGTTATGTAGGGATGGTTTTGAATCTACCAAAAGATAAAAAAATATAACAAAGTGAAACTATATAACATATGTATTACACACCTTTTTGTGTATTTTATTTACCTTCCCGTAATATCAGTACTATACTGTATATATTTTAATATTGATTTGATTAAGGTTACGTCGGCCTAGTTACTTTAAGTTATTTTATTCGAAGTAACTAGCAAACAAGATGAATAACGATAGTGTTAATAAAGAGCATCAGTTCATGATTTGGATAATATATCATGGATGACACCCAATATGTGGGATGTTGAGACTAAGGAGCCCTACTAGACTCTCTCACTCTGTTTTGTTCCGGAGACATTCCATCAGTAAGTAATTAATGAATATCTTAAACTTTATCACATTGTTCACAATTAAGCGAAGTATGTTTTTAAATGTAGTATGAAAAATATTTATACACTATTTATGCATGGAAAACGTAAACGCAACCGTAACCAATTTCTTCCCCACCGTGCGCAAATAATTGTCATAAAAAAACGTCGTATAAAATAGAAAGCCTTGTTTCTTGATTTGCAAATGCAACTATATATTGTTTTATCATTCATAGTAAGTAGATAAACAATAGTTTGTTATACCATTCAAGAATGTATCGTTTATTTATGCATATATGCATAAATTTATTTTGATTATCAATGAATGAGTCATTTACATTTACGCATGCAGCAAAACAATAACATTCGAATGCAATATTTTGTTAGTAAACTCAAAGATACCTTGTAACATAAATAAATGATACATTAAATATTAGGAATGATTTTTAAATATTGATAGGTGATCCATACATTACATGTCAAAACGTCAAAATTATTCCTCAAATAAAGTTATCTGTTGATTGAAAAAATCGTCCCTTAACAAATTAAAAAAAGGTTCGCTGTTCAGGTTAGCATATGCTATATGCTATAAAAATATTTTTATAGGTGCAATTTTCTTTTAGGTGCTTTTATGACAAAGTGATGAGGAATGAGTTGTGGTTGGCATTGTCTAGGCATGGGGTTGGCGGGGCTCTGATACAAGCAGTGAAATCTCTCTATGAGGATTCCAGTGCTTGTGTTAGAATAAATGGAGCATACACTGAATGGTTTGATATCCAAAGAGTGTCAGACAGTGATGTGTAGCGTCTCCATGGCTGTTCAACCTATTCGTGGATAATTGTCTAATAGATTTGAAAGAGAGTGATTGTGGACTGAGAATGAACGAGTTACTTGTCAAATGTCTTATTTACGCTGATGACCAAGTTTTACTTGCATCGTCGGCAAAGGATTTGCAAGCGATGGTGACTATTATGAATGAGGCTTTGGAAAGAAAGGGAATGAAAGTAAATGCAAAGAAGACGAAAGTTTTGGTGTTTGAAAAGGAAGAAAACATGACAGAAATATGTGTCCGGATTGATGAGGATGAACTGAAGGAAGTAAGTGAGTGTGTATACTTGGGATCGATGTTTACCAGGGATAGAAAGTGTGAGAGTGATATAGGAAGGAGAGTAAATACCAGTAATATGGTGAATGGGGCGTTACGCTCCTTTATGAGCAGCCAGAGGATTTCTATGAAAGTTCGTTTGGCTGTGCATAGAGGAGTGTTGTTTCCAACACTCATGTACGGAAGTGAAAGCTGGGTGTTGCAGAAAAATCATGAAAGTAAAATAAATGCAGTAGAAATGAAGGCGCTAAGAGGTATGTTAGGAGTGAAATTAGTGACAGGATAAGAAATAGTGTGATAAGAGAGCTTTGTGGTGTGAAAGAAGATATAGTCACACGGATTGAGAAAGGGATGCTTAGATGGTTTGGGCATGTTGAGAGGATGAATGAAAGAAGAATGACTAAACAAATTTATGATGCAAGTGTGAAAGGAATTGTTGGAAGAGGAAGGCCTAGACGACCATTTATCGATTAAATCGGAGACGTTCTGAAGAAAAGTAAGGTCAAGAGTACTCTAAACCGACGAGCATGCATGAAAAGATTAATGAATGTCGAAGAAGCGAAAGAGTAGGCCCGGATCGTAGCAGGTGGAAGAACGTGGTCTCTGCTTACCCCGTTGGGAAATAGGCGTGATTTATGTATATATATGTATGTAATTTTCTCCGAAACTGCTATGTATTTCAATTAATAAGAAGTTAACTGTCAAACCGTCGCGCCATCGTCTTCTTTAATGGCAACGTGTGTTTATAAACAGATACATTTTTTAATTATATTTATAACTATAAGTAGCATTTCATTTTTTATTTATAACTTAATTATTTTTTAAATAAACCTTCCCTGTCAATGTGTCTGGAAAATAAAGTTATTAAAACAAAATTTTTTAACACAAAATATATTTCCAAGAACATACCTACATAATTATATTTTAGTAACATCTGAACAAAGTTGTTGCTTAAAAGATTCAAGGTTGATTTCAATTCATTGTTTCAGTGTAAATAAAATACAGATCTTTTCAATTGTAATAACACATGTTGTAATATGCTATTTACCTAACAAAAGTGGCGTTATTAGCATGGGTGGCAACAGGGGCGGCATATAGCACTTTTAGAGGCGGTTGAGCGAAGGCAAAATATGCTTTCCAAATAGATGACTTTAGTTTTTTCTCTACATTCTTCTTCTTCTGTAGTGCGGTCGCTGCCTAATTTCCATATCGTTAATGGTCGGCCTTCCTAATCTTATTGTGCCACTTTTGGCGTACTGTTGTCGTTTCCGAGTACAATCCCATCTTGGTCAGGTCCCTCCTAACAGATGTACCCATCCAGGTGGTCGATGACCTACCCCACTACTTCTTTTAGGGTCTTTAATGTCCATAACCGATCTTGTCATATGGTCTGCCTCACGATATATAACATGACCATACCAGCGCATACGGTTTTTAGCAATTTTGTTATCGATTTTTGTAGCCTTAAATTTTCCCCGAATATGCTTCTTCCTGACTTTATCCTTATACGTCACCCAACCCTTCTACATTGCATACATTCAATCTTCTAGGCTTGCAAATATTTGAAAGACATTGTAATGGTTTGTGTAACGTTTTTTACGGTCGGGTGCAGGCATAGTGTGTGTTTTACCTATCAGGACAGCATGATCAAACTTATATTAATACTAGGTGTGCCCCACGGATTCGCCTATGTTAATTTTATACGACAAACATCGCCAAAGCACCTGTATAGGTAATTTTTTATACTTTGTGTAAAACTATCGACATTTTTATGAGGAATAAATTATTTTTTCAAATTATAATATAGCTTCTGTTACTCGCTGATACTGTAACTTTATATTGGTGAAAGAATTTTAAAACCGGTCTAGTAGTTTTTGGTTTATCCATTACAAACAAAAAATCGAATCTTTTCTCTTTATAATATTGGTATATGGTATAAAAAGTATTTTTATATACATAGTAGCACGGCAAAGTTTACCTGATGGTAAGCATAAGTACAATCCAAAAACAACAACGACTTCCTAGAGATTACCAATCATTCGCTGGTCGTCGCTGAGATGCTGGCCTACAAGCCTCTCAATGGGTATACACTAGCTGATTCCGAAATATGAGAAACCAAAAGAGAATCACTGCAATAGGTTTATAATTTAACTATGTGCAAGGTGATCGAGAACTAATCGGACAAATTTCTACCGAACCCTACCTCGGCTGTTCTCGCCACCTTAAAGTGCTAGAGGAACAATACGCTTTTGATGACCCATGGTTTTTTTTTTTTTTGTTATTTTTCGTATAGACTTTTTAATATATAATATAACATTAAATCAATCGACATGCATGTGATGATTTTGGTTCCAAGGTTGAGGTCAATCACACACTGTCTGCCGCCGCTTTCGCCACTGTCAAACTGTCTACCAAAATTTTTCGCGTTTCTTAAGAATAAATAAAAGCGATTTTGTTAACTATAATAACCCATATGTATCTTAAAATATAATCTTTTATCAAAATTTTTGCCCTTTTTGACCAACCACCCTTACTTAAAGCCCCGGAATCACGCTGGCAGATAAGATGATTTGAACTCTGCTACACATAAGTATCCTTTTACAATAGGAATCAGCCACGTAGAGAATAGCAAGGTTTTTTATGTAGTCAGTTTTTGGCATATAACCATTAAAACTTTCACGAGTTCATTTTATGGTCCGAAGTTCCAACCATAGACATGACATAGACACTATTCAAACATACAAGGGGTCATGATTATTTTCTATTGTAGTGAACTATCGACTCCTATTTAATCAAATGTCGATGATTGTCGTGATTAATGGACACTTGAGAAAATCATCGATTTTGGTTAATGATAATAATGTACGACATTGTTAATATAATGATTTCTACTTTTCGGAATAAACACATTTGATAAGCGCGTTTACATCCGTACCACGCAACTCACAAAGTGCTAGTCTATTTGAAACAAACGATACTGTATGAATTAAAATTTAGATGACTGCGAGTTTTCCTGTTATTAGAATATTGCGTGATCGCCAATTGGCGTGTTAGTTGAACATGCGATACGAGACACTTTCTAAATGTTGACTTGTCGCCATCTTTGATAAATAATTTATACGCATAATAATATTTTTCATTATTATGCCGTCACAATGGCTCTTTAAATGTCCCATTCCTTAAATTAAAGTATTAAAAATAATAACACGTTAAAATGTAATTATAACAATTACCAGAATCTAACTTACTTCATCAAAAATCTTCAGGGAATAAGTGTTATCATCATCCATGAAATATACCACTCCCTTTTTGTCCTCAGCTTCTGCTAAGTATTTCCGAAACCAGTCCAAAGCTGCATTTCTCTGCTCGACACCGCTCGCCTGTATTTATCAATTAAATTATTATTTATAATCAATAAAGTAAAACATTTCCGGTTAGTATTCAGTTTTATTAAAACACAATAATCACTATGTTATTTTAAGATTAAAAGTTTTTAAACATACTTTGTAAGATGGCAGAGATACTTTGCATAACAGCGGCGACCGCCGATGGATTTAAATCTCTCGGTGGTGGCCATTGTGTTTGGACTGTGCTGTGCTTACCATTTAGAGACATAACCGCCAATGTGCCAAACAATTATTTAAAAAAATAATTGAAATGTGTAATATTGTATTTCTTTCTTCCATGTTTAAATAGAAAGTTTATAAGAAAACAAACATTTATTTTTAAATGCATTTAAACCAAAAATTATTCAAAGAATATTGTCTGCACATTCAGACATGCTAGATGTAAATGGTAACAGATTTTGATTCAGTATTAATGGTACTAAATAGAACTCAGGTGCCAAAAAAAACAATGTCATAAATTGTTGTATTACAAATTATGTTTACAAGCTACAGTTTGTTTAAAGACATAATGTCTTTCTTTACCTCATAAATAGCATATTATACCCATTACTTAAAAAAAAAAAAAACAAAATTAATATTAAAGAAATAATAATGTTGTACTTTGAAGATAACCTAAATCAACAGTAACTAAGAATAATATTTCTAAATACATAAGTAAATGGAATTACAATACTTGCCCAATACTTTGTTTACTTTTTTAATGTGTTAAAGTAATAAAATACCAGTTAGGTAATCAAACAAGTGAATTAATAAAATAAATAGATAGTGCAAAGTGTTAAGGTAAAACAAAATCATTATTAAATTCCATTTTATATCTGATAAAGATTAAACACTGAAAGAATTTCATTAAAATGAAAAATAGAATGAACCCAAAAACTTTAAAATTTGTTTCATACACAATACCAAGAAGTGTTGTAATACTTTGTTTTAAACAGGCACACATTGATATTCATCACCTGAAATTTACGAATCATACGAAATTATGTGTAATTAATATTATACTATACTAGCGCTTTTCTTGCGTCTTTATTCACGTCATAGATGAATTATGTCCCATTAAAGTATATGCTTTTGTCCCAATCCAACTCACGTTCATAAATCTATTTTCCAAAATAATAGGTTTCATTCAAGTTTTCATCCCCCTTTTCACCACATTAGGGGTTGAATTTCCAAAAATCCTATCTTAGTGCTCACCTACAGTGTAAAAGCAATCCACATCCAAATTTTTTAAGTCTTAGCCACACTAGTTGGAGCTGTCTGTTGATATATCAGTCAGTTATCCTATTATATATTGTATTAATTTAGTATAAAATAATAAAATAAGAATAAAAAAGGTATTTTCCAATCACCATAGAGTTCCATTGTAAGAGATATCATTTGATAACTATTTAATTTACTACATTAATTATTTTATGGATAACCCTTGTAATTATTGCTTTGAAACATTTAAATTAATAAATTAATTTAAGAAATAATTCAGACAGTTCTAGCAAATGGAAGCTGTCCATAATATTAACAATCGATTATAAAAACAACTCTTTAAGAATGTTTGGGATAAATAGACTGTTTTTTTGTTATATTATACTTAGGTTTTTATTCTTTTAATCATTCCAATTCAAATTATTGGTATTTTTTAAGTCTTCAAAAAAGGAGAGGTTCCTCAATTCAAATGTATATTCTTAGGAATAACTTATTATGTAACAGCAATTTACAGCAGTACTATAAAATAAAATTAAATGTTAACAGTTTTAATTTAAGTACTGCTAAAAACTTTTCTGACATATTTATTTACTATAAAATGATTTAACATACCGTGGACTGTTTAGATTTGTGTGTTTTTGCGAAAAGATGAGTGTACTTCAGATTAGACTCTCTCAGGAGGTTTTCTACCAATTTGGACTTTCCGTCAGCATCCTCGATAACAATCCAATGGAAGTCTTTTACTAGCATCAGAGTCTGAGATAACCTGGTATGAATTCAGAGAAATTAAACATGGTTCTGCAAAAATTTCTTTCCAAAAAATTGTTTATTATAGAGCAAGTTCCGAGGGCCGCCAGATATCACTTATTTTCTGATGAACAAAATGTGCAAGAGTAGTGTTAGTATGTATTATGATTGTATGCCTACCTGCTACATTGGCCAGCCATTTTCCAGGTATCAAAAACACTACTCACCTCACTTAAATTGTAACAGCTTATTTTTACATACATGTTACAAAATATCATTAAAAATCAGTCATCAATACTCCCAAACACTTTCCGATGGCAGTATTAGCTTACAGAGGCTTCAAAACTCTTAAACAAAATTACTTCATTCTAATTTACAGCCTGAAGTTCCATTTATATATATATATATATGTTATTCAGACAACTATTATAAAATGTTTTACAATCAGACAGACCAATCCAAAGGGCCAAACATCCCCTAGACCCAATTGTAATACCATTGTGAGTATGAGCAAGAGGACATTATCTGTGCGCAGGAGAGTGAGTGAGACATATATGAGTATTATATTGACATCCCTCTCTCTCTCTCTTATGGTTGTAAAATAGTTGTAACTCCTAAATAAGTAGTAAGTTGTGTGTACTGACTGATTTCAAGGTAGCAGCATATGATCATAGTAATACTAACACTACTGACTCTTACACATTTTGTTCATCAAAAAATAAGTGATGTCTAGCAGCCTTGGGATCTTGGACTATTATTAATTTTTAACTAAATTGAAAAACAGGAGCAGGTTGTCAATTCAAGTGTATATGTTTTTTTTTTGGATGTTCAACCATAACTTCTTTGGTTATGAACCAATTTAGATGATTATTTTTTCATTGGAAAAGGGACCTCAAGGTTGGTTAATTTTAATTTCATTGGCATTGAACATTCAACTTCGAAGATATACCAGGGAACTCCTCAAAATCATTGAATTTGGTTTTCATTTTCGTTAATAATTATCTTTATCTGAGTTATTTTAATTATGATCATTAGAGAAAGAAAATATAATATTATGCTAATTTTGACAGCTTCAGCTTGTAATTGTTGTATCTATGATTTTTATTTATCTATTCCTATTCCATTATTTTTGGTAACAGTAGACAGACGCCAGGGTTCTCTGACTATGGAACACTTCTTAGATATATCCATCAATTATTATATAAAATAATATAATTCAGTATTATTGATTTGTAAATAATAATATTGTTAAAATATAAAATGGATAAATGATACATATTGGCCTAATTAAAGTATGTATAATTATCATGATAAGTATTATGTTGATAAATATGACCTAAATTCAATAATTATCACATCAAAAAGAAATCTAAGCACTAAACTAATGACAATGTTTTGTATATAAGGAACCCAAAAACCTGCATTTATTTTAATTGTTATGAATTGTAATAAAAATTACTAAACCTCTTAATTTATATTTTATAATAAGAAATGTATGATTACAGCATATCATTGTTTAAATTTTTTTTAACTTTTAGATACTTGTCATCAAACTATGTACTTTTCGTAACTTATTATTATTTTTATAAACTATACAAAAAATATTATTATTATTTAGGGAAACAATAGTATCAACTATTATTCCTATTAATAGAATATTGTAAACATTTAACATTAGCGCTAATGTGTTAGATAAATATAAAGACAAAGCAGAAAGCAAGGGCGGATTGGTTATGAGTAAACAAATACCTTGTAAGATCCGCTTTCTGGGTTATTCTGGCGTAAGTCGGTGTGATCCCATATATTGTTGGTAAGTACGTTGAGATTTCCGAGGCAAACTGACATTGAATGGCTGGTTTGTTGTTGAATAAAAACAATAAAATGAAAACTAACATTCCAAAAGCTATATATTGCTTTTTGATGTTAACAAAGGCCATTTTATTGTCAAACACTAAATTGGAAGCAATTTTCATTGAGCTCGCTGCGGCGGTCTTCACAGTCGACAGCGAATTGATAATGTTAACGCCATTTCGTATATAAAATCGCCTGAATATCGTAATTGATAACTATATTTAAATTCGACTCAACCACGGGAAGCTCTACTACGACCGAGCTGAGCCAAGAAATCACAGACTATTAGATGTACAAAAAATAAGAATTTGAAACAGTGTTGCCAATTCAATTTTTGAAAGAAATTTAAAAAAGCAGTTTCGCCAAGCTAGCTCAGTGTTATAAATAATATAGTCGGCAGATAGTTGAAACGTTTATTCAACTACCACAATATATTACAAATTCGTAAGTTAGGCTATTATATAAAATAATCAGAAAACACGACAGTCATTTTTGAAGTGAAACTTCTTTAACGACGTATGGGAGAAATTTTGTAAAAATCGTCACGTTTTTCGGTTACGCGCCATGTTGCTTTTTTTATCAAAGTTTAGTAATGTGACGTAAATAAAAAATATAAATTAAATAATGATTTAAAAATAAAACAAAACACGATTAGAAAATAAAAATATGTATACGTACATCTTTTTTAATTATTCGTTTTTAATGATTTATTTATTCAAAAAAATTGTTTTTCTTAAGGCATAAGCCTTATCTACCCCATTTTCGTGAAGTTGCAAATAGTAGAAAAATGATATGTCGTAAAGAAGTTTCACTTCTTACCTGTGTACTCTGTACACACACACACATTTTCTGATAATGTGAAACTCCTTTGTGCAATTCATTTTTTTTTAGACATTCAATCGACGCGCTAGCTAGAGCTCTTTCTTTTTATTCTCCGTCAAATTCAAGAGTAGAACTAACAACAACCGATGCATATACAACCTACATAGAGTAATCATAGTACCTAGACGGGAGACGTATATCACGGCGTCTAGAAGTATTAGTGACGGGTTGTCTTACTATAGCAGTAATAACAGCTAAAAAATCGCCAGATAAAAAAAAAGAAAGCTAATGTTTTTTGTTATATATTGAAAAAAAGTAATGGTATAATATTTCATCTGAACGTTTTTCTTGATGAAATAGGATGGCTTGCAATGCCTACAATTTTGAAATGCAAGCCGCAAACAGTTGAATACTAAGTGATTTTTTTCTGATACCACGTCAACTCAATTTTGTCTTAATTTCTTCATTTCTGAAAAGCCTTAAAACCGTAATTGAATATGCTACATCGAAAAAGCATAAATTAAGAATATGTTAATTAATTCTTGCATTCAATTTTAGTATTAGTCATTCTAGTTCATAATCCTTTAGGTGCTCCGAATCACATAAACAAGATCTTTCCTTCAAAATTAAACATTTATAAAACAAAATTTTACTCACACAAAAGCTTTACGTATAAAAATAAGATTTTAGTGCACTATGAAATCTTTGGTTTTAATCATTAGTTTTATATTAGCATACATCACCTATCCGCACGATACTCGTGCTCTCCGCACGCTATACGACATTTTGTTTAAATATAATATAGTGATTCTATACAATATAATTCAATAACACGGACACTTAAAACTACAACACATTAGACAAAGACAATCCCTAATAAGAGCATATTTTTCGGATCCTTAATCTGTTTATTGATGGTTTATGAAATTACACTTTATCTTGATAACACCGAATTCATTTTATATTAACAAAAGCCCGTTATAAGTTCTTGTTATCGTATTTATGACCATGTCATAGTTGTTCATTTGTTGTCAGCAGATATTTTTATAATTTTGAGTGCAAAGTTTAATTCGAAAAGAAATCTAAAATTTTAGATAAAAATAGCTTAATAACTGAATTGAATTTTTTGTAGCTGATTAGTCGATTTATGGCTAAATCTAGCTATAAAAACTTTGACTCGGCAACATTGATGAAAAATTAAAATGACAGTTGATGAACGTCGACTGTAGTTACTAGTGTAAGACGTTGATTAAACACTGATATCGACATTCTAACATAAACAATCAATAGTACAAATTTACATATTCTAAAATTAATGTTCATAATATAGGATTGCATTTTAAGATAGAGCGGTGACGCGTCGGTGGCGTTATATTATAGACATTTAAGCTTTAGGTTTAGCTGCATTAATAGGTAATATTTTTTTATTTAGAAGTATTTTGATTCTTACTTATTTTAATTTGATTAGTAAGTAACGAATAATATTATGCATCTTTATGTTTCAATACGTAAATAAAGAAATTTCAGGCCGCAAGTGCAGGAAGTGGTCGCCATTTTTTAAATTCTCGAATACTCCGAAACCGCGAGTAACTGAATAAATGTACCTACAGTTAAAAGCCCAACATAATGTTGATATGATTAATGAAACAAACTTTTTGTGAAAATTATCTTTTGTTTTATTGATGTGAAACATTTATTGCAGAGGGTCAGACCGGTTGTTGGCGTGGCGACGCTTTGGCTCCAACGTTAACGATTTGGAATCGAATGCATTAAAACATGAATAGCTTAAAAGTGGTTGGTAGGAATCGTGACCACCATACACTTATTAATAAAATAAACATCACAGAGACTTTCTTTTGATTTGCCGTGTTTCGGAATCACCCGGTGTATATCCAGCAATCAAGTGGAGTGATGGTGGATCTCGACTACCATACACATAGAAATAAAATAAACATCTTCACAGTGACTTACTTTTGGTTTGTCGAGTTTTAGGATAAGCCGGTCTATTTTTCCATATTTTTTTTTTATATTCACTAAGATGTTTTTTTCAAATTCGCCGGATGTTTCATGACTGCCAACTTTTTTATTAGGTTAATAAATAAAATAATAAATATTGATAAATAAAAAAATATCAAAGACACTCACAAAATTTAAATTAATGACAATGATCTTATATAATTATTTCTCAATTCTCTAAACTTGTCGTATTTTAGTGATACAATTTAGTATAGAAATCGTTCATGACTGTAGCACAGTCTGGTAGTATTATGACTGTTTTCAATCGTCACCTCGCCGCGTCGTGGTAATTGGCGTTGGCAGCTCGCCCAGACACCTGGTTTCGGCAGCTTGCTGAGGCTGTAATATATAATATTTTGTATAAAAACTATTTTTGTAACATGCGTTCTAGGTGTTTATTAGTTTTCCCAGGTTCACCAGGCTGGCATGGTTATGGCATGGCATGGAGGTATGGCAACAGCTTGCTTTTGCAGTTGAGTGTCCTGAGCGCTCACACCCAAGGCCGGTAAAACTGTCAGTCTTCAGAGGCTTCAAGGTCCTTACGGCTTAAAGTTCAGTCAGATCGAAAAAAGTTTATATTAAATTTCTTGTCTAAAATGAGTTTCCTTGGGTATTCAAAGGGCTCTTGATTCTTTCTGTAATGATTTGGATTTAAATTAAATACAAATGCATAGAAAACGGACGGGATTTTCTCAGTATTTCATTGCTCTAAAAACGAGTGAGATCCTTTCGTTCACAGGAAACTAAGCAATACCGTCAAGCGTGACCTTTGCTGAACGATATACTAAGAATTTGTTTCCGCGCCGAAGAAACCTGTATGAAGGACGTATTAGGTTAAATTCACCGCGTATTGCAAACTATTGATCGATCAAAAGTATTGAATGTGAGGCAAGGCTAAGTGTAAGTACCGCGCTGTGTCGCAGGAATCCGAAAAACACATAAAGTACGATACACGGTTAAATCCCCTATGTTGAATTTCAGTACACCTATACATCTTTTCCCCGCTGTTTTTTTACATGTAATATCACGCTGATGAAGTTGCTTGCCCAGTTAGTAATATAGTATAGTAAGAAAAAAAAAATCATTACACGTTTGGTGTAAGAATCAAAGGCAATACGTAAGTAATTATCATTTCATCTGTTTTAAATGGGTTTGATAACTCTGAACTGCGATTCTCTCTCGCACTAGTTTTGGTCGTTCAGGCATAGCAAAACAGAAAATCTATTTTTTTCAAAGTCTTGCCTTTTCATGGTAAGCACAGCACAATCCAAACACAACAGCGACACCCGAGAGATCTAAATCCATCGCATGAATATTTCGTCGTAAGAACGAGGGATCACACTGGCCGGGAAAAGGTTCCACTACTTCACGGTACGATAAAAATAATCATAGAGAATTTTTTAGTTCGTCCCGAGATGGGAGGTTACCGTAAAACTGGGACTCCGAAGCCTAGCGCTTTTGGTTATGTTATGGAAGAGAGAGGAGTGGTATGAATAGTTAGTGTGTTTGTATGAATGTAAAAGTTTGTATTTATGTTGATGAATCACGCAAAAAGCTAGACGGACTTGGATTAAATTTGTAACACACATAGTATACAGCCTGGATTAACACATTTGATACTTTTTATCTCAGTAAATGATATATTTTTCATTTCTCCCTGGACCCAATTCTGAAGTCCAAGCAGACGAAGTCGCAGGTAGATGCTAGTTTATAATAAATCGCATTTACGTTACTCATGGTCACAAGCCAAAAGTGTTTAATGTATAATAGTTATTTACAAGCCGGGTGGTGGTCACGGGACTATACCGCCGTCTATTAGAGCTAGGTGGGCCACTGTTTTGTAGTTCTACCTTGCTTATATTAAATCAAAAACAATGATATAATAATATGCGATATATTATATCATCACTTCTTAATTGAATGTTCCAGAAATCATATTTTACCAATAAGTATAAAATTAATGTCTGTAATGTGGGACTCTATCACAGCATTCTTTGGATCACATCGCATGCTTCGAGAATGTTGTGTAGTTTTTTTAAGTAGGTACTCATTTTAATTCATTAAGACTTCTTCTCGAAAACTTGGTAACTTGTTCGGAATATCGTTGGCGATAAAAGTCCTTTTTTTGTGATATCTCTAAATTTGCTCACATTGTTGCTGACTTAATCCGCCTCTGAGCATGGCTCCAGAAAAGCGACGCCGAAGCGCAATAAGGACGCTACAAAATATTCCGCCCTGGACACTGAGATAATTAAAGCCGTGCTGCAAACTAATTGTACGGACTTGCTTTGCAAACTACCTACGAATCCATCAAATAGTTCATATTAAGTAACCGTGCATTC
Organism: Saturnia japonica; assembly: GCA_033032175.1. Classification (NCBI taxonomy): domain Eukaryota; kingdom Metazoa; phylum Arthropoda; class Insecta; order Lepidoptera; family Saturniidae; genus Saturnia; species Saturnia japonica. Next base: position 7,599,539 of record CM065317.1, read on the forward strand.
CAGTCACTAAAGTTTGTCCATTCACACACTTTTTGTTAATATTTTATATCTGTATGTTTAGTATTTCACTATAATCTCACTTGAGACTGGCTCTAAGGGTTTGGCCACAGATGTTCAACTTGAGTATGGTAACTAGTACGTAGTTAGAGCGCGAGCATTAGAAAATGCCCTACTATCAAGATATAGTTTCATCGATGTTTTTCTTCAACGAAGACATAAGCTAGTTGTACGGTTTGCACCTACGTCGATCGCAATATGCAATTATAAGTAGCTAATATAGAATTTATATACAATAAGATACGTAATTATAATATTTATCCGACATTTAAATCGATATAAATAGGAAGCTATTTTGGTTCCCGTGCGTCATAAAAAATTTCGTATATTTTTAAGATTACAATAAAATTATACACGTGAACAAGTATACGTTGTACATATTATATTCAATGATTAAATATTCTTTAAATACAAAATATTTTATGATGTTTTTATTTACTAGCTTACTACTAATAGAACTGTCTACCATATTATCACAGCCTAATATTATAGTGCATGATGTAAGTGCTGTAACTCCCTTGAAAGATCAATGCTTTTAAAACTGTACCTTTATTATATATTAAAACTCAATGTAGAGGTGCAATGACCACTGGCGGTCCTAATATTATTATTTTTATTAGTAATACTATTAATATTGCAGGTTGAGATGCTGGAAATCGAATATTTTTGTATGCTACGATTTGCCGTAGACAAAAGTATCGTAGCATCATATATCGTAGCAATAATTGCTACGAACGTAGTAACTTGAACTTCATAGCTTAAAAATAATTATGTAGTTGAGAAAAACGAAAACTTTTATCAAATTCCCTTGAATTTTTTAGTATGAATTAATTTTGTCACACAAAGTTGTATACTTATATATCTATAATTATACAAATAAAAAATTAAATTAACGTTAAATGAAAAAAAAAAACACTAAATGAAATGAAACTGTTATAAATATAATAATTCAAGCCTGTAAATTTTCGATTGCTGGAAAAAGGCCTCTTTTCGCGTGTGTGTATAAAATAAATAAAAAATCCCATCCAGACAGATTATTCAAATAAGTTTACCTAATTTAATTTATTAAGTGCGTTGGGAATAACTATATCATACTTGAAAAATCATATAATTAATGCGGTACCCACTCTTATGATTTAATATTTTAATAGTAGTAATACTTTAAAATATAGGTAAATTTATATTTCTATTACAAAATGAAAATACATATATTACAAATAATTTGTAATATTACCAAAAACATGGAGTTGTGTTCCGATATCAAACAAATTACTCATTTAGTAAACTAACTTATAGTAAAAGGATTAACACTCACTGACAGATCCGTAACAATGTAATTAACTTACGCTTATATTTAATTAAAGTAACTAAATTAATATAAAGTTATTCGAAACAATGCTATGCGAGTTACGCATGGTATTCGAGATAAGTAGAGCTACTAAATAAATGTGTACAAAGGTTCGGGTTGGCACGCAAAACTTTCGTTGAGGCGCCTCCACAAGTGTAACCTTTTCAGACTCACGGAGAAAGCATGAGTTTTAACATAATGTGTTGCAACAGAGCGAACAGAAGGTGCTGAATCGACTGGAATACACGCGTCTGCTAATATAGCACGCAGGCAGCTTGTTCACCGAGCTATTTCATTGTAAAAGCGCTATAGATAGTCTAGGGACGAGCTGGCTGGGGGCCGGCCCGGGCTCACCTGTGCGCCAGACCCGTCACGGCCGCACTCACACAATGATATCAGAAAACTTGTATTTACGAGCCTGAAATGCACACTTTGATATATGTAACAATAAAGGCTGTAGAGGTAGAGATGGGAGCGCACACAAGCGCAGAGCAGCGCGGCGTCGAGGCAGGCATCGGCGCTCTGCCTCGACGCTCGGGACATTGGCGGGCGAGCTTTCCCGCCGCGAGGTCCTATCGCCCCACGACGCAACGCCTGCCTAAGCAAAACCACTTGTTGAATCTATCACACTTTCCACACTATTACTCAAATCGTTGAAGTTTCGTCGCGCGTGTTCTAATCTCTTCTAAGTGTCCTCAATCCTTGACTATTTTTGTATTATAGTATTTTAATTTTATTTATATGTTTTAAGAAGTTGTACTACCTGTGATGCCTACTCTTCGCCTTCGCTCCGCCTTGCTCATTTTAAGTATCCTGTATACGTTTGTTTTTATCTGTCTAACAGTGTTATTGTTACGGACGATCTTACAGTATCCTCACAGTAGCATAATGCCACGCGCTCACCCGATACTACTTCTCGTAATTTTATAAAGTATTTAAAACTGTTGTTGAATATTCGTATCTGTGTTACCTGTTGATTATTATAGATTATATATTCAATTCGGAATAAAGTAATATTAAACGTCGCGTTAAAATTAAAAAAGTCGTCGTTCGCTGATGCAGCTCTGATTTCAGGTAAGATTTTAGCTTATAATCTATTTTTAAGAAAACTAAATTAAACATTTTGGATACTTTTTATAATTATTAAATAGAAGTAGCAGTTATAGAAAAACACCTTAAATAACTAAATATCTTAGTAGTCTACTTAAATATGTTATTGAATGAACAAACAATGTAATAACATATTTAAATATTATTAAAGCTTTATCAACAAAAAAAAAATTTTTTTTAATATTTTATTACTACAATAAGTCGTAGTACAACAGAACTGACCATGCTACAATTAAATATTAGAAATACTCCGTTGATTTATTTAAAGTTTTCATGTTACTTATTCGTTAAACAAAAATAATAAAATGAAATACGTACCCAATACTTTTATAGGTTAATTAACGTCAATTAAGAAGCAACATAACTGCAGACGATGAAATAGGTGTTTAGCTTTATAGAAAGAAATTCTTTTCGCAATCTTTTATAGAAATAATCTTAATTTGTTTTATAAAACCAACGTTTACTTTGTCTCAACAATATTAAATTACATTGAAATAGCTTATAATAATATAATATTACGTATTATTATGTTATTAATAAATCATTATATATATATGTACATCAATTTTAGTTTTAGTCATCGTACGCCAAGAGCTGTCGTGTTGATAAATGAGTTTTTAAGCTTATAGTAATATAACCACTGGAGGAGGTTCATTCTTAACAGGACCAAAAAACAATTCAAATATTCTAAACAAGAAGTGTCGAGTAAAATATGGCTCTGGCGCTCAACCCGACTTGAAACCAACGGTGTTATGGAACCCCTTAACCCGGACCGAAACCACCGTATATACGAAATAACCGTAACCGAATGCCATATACTTATATATGTTTCGAATATTTTGCATAGGGACGGAGTCGAATGAATCACCGTCGAATATCAAAAAGACTTAAAACTTCTAAGTTTAATTCTTTCAGAAATGTAATATCCTTATCTGAAATTATTCGAAACTATTGGATATCTGAAATAATTTCACATCCGTTTCCACAACTAAAACCGAATTAAATAATACTGAGATCCATATCCATATCCGTATCCAGATCCAGAATTCTCAAACCTGTAACATCCCTACAACAAAAAACGACGAAAATACATGGAGTTAACAAGGTGATGATTCATGATTTCATTTGATGTGCATGGGGAAAAATCCGTCGTAGTGACATACTTACTTCAGTCTTTAATGTTCACGATCCACCAAGTATTTTCAGCTGATTCATTTAAAAATTGTGCATGTAACTTTTACACTTTATACAATATTATTACAATAATATACATTTTAGACCATTACGTATCGTTCGTACTATCAAGTAATAAAAAAAAATCTTTCACCGTACTCAAAAAAGTGACACTTCAACGTAACGCGTTAAGCAATGTTACGTTACACAAATATTTCTTTGCCGTGCTAGAAGAAGTATCACTTTAAAAAATGTCAATTTTTTTTTAAAACATGGACTATAAAAAATTATTTATTTATTTCAGCTGTATATTAAACATATTATATAAACATGCAAATACATATTTAATCATTTTAATTACAATTTAAACTAGCCACTAATATTTCTGCAAATTCTATGAGTTTCGTCAGACTATCAATAAAAAAGATTCACAGTGCTTATGACCCTAGCAATTGGAGCGTTAGTTAAAAGTGGTGCGTTCTCGCGGCTCTTATATTAGGGCCGGTTTGCGTCGCTTCGTGTTGTATTCGTTAGGTACGCAAAACTTCAGTGCGGCAAGAATATCAGACTGGTATATCTTGCCTCGCAATTATCTAAATACAAAAATTCATCCAAATCGTTGGAGTCGTTTCTGAGGAAACAGTTTAACCACATACCATGAATTCAATACAATGAATTCTGGTATATTATGTGTTGCTTAGTAGCATAAAATAAATGGATTTCATTCTCCCTCGATCCGCTGTCATGCGGACGCATAAAATTTGCAGCTTTAATTTCATATGGGTACGGCTGTGTATCGAGTATCTATACATAGAACGTAACATAGGTACTAGGTTGTCATCTATAAGTATAAAAGAAAATAACTTTCAGTTAATGAAATGTTAAATGAAACCAATAGGTTATCAAATTTGTTGTTATATAGGTTTGTTGTTGTAGGTTGTTATATTTGCTGCGAAAGATTAAAGGTTAAATAACTTTACGCATTGTAGTGAGCGGATTAGTACCTATGAACGTCACGTAACCTCGAAAGCTCTAGACGGGTTTGTTGGTAGCGGCGCGTTGATATGGTCAAAAAATGTAACACAGCTAGTTATATAACATATATGTATATATATATGAATAAAGAATTATACAAACATGCTTCTGAAACAAGAATGAGCGCAGCAACTAAGGTAAAAAATAAGGTATGGAATCTCTTAGGGTCCCTACATGAATTATGAAAAATATGTCTTTTAAATCTGGCTCAAAGAAACCCACCTTTCACAATGTTTTTTGGCGTTAAATTATTTTAAGTTTTACAGGTAATCAGTTATTGTAAACAATATAGTTTTTTATACCTATTAATATTTAATTCTCTTTTATAATATTACCATAGATAGATTTTATGAAGTCATAAAAACTTTGCTTTTTGCGCTGTAACTAACTTGTTTTGGTTTAATGAAATTAACAAGAATAATATGTCTTACTTTCAAAAAACTGGTTTGTAGTCAATATTTTTACTATAAAAGTTGTTTTTTAAGATAAGCAAATATTTTAAATTCAGAGGTAGTTTAGAAATGATTTTTAAAACTACATACATTTATTTCATGTATCTCACATATAAATATATCGTCTAAATAAATATAAAAGGAAACCGTGACTGACTGACTGAAAAAAAAAGACGTGTGGCACTCGGGGACTGCCGCGGTAAAGCTATTGCATAGCATTTTTTATCAACTTATGCAATTATAATTATTTATTTTATAACTTATAATGAACAAATAAAATTATGTAGGTTTTACAACTCTATGTAAGTCGTTCTTTTATCAAACATATTTTACAACGCCATCTAGCGGTGAGAGGAGTCCGTGTTCTCGTCGAGCCTGTCGCGACACCCAAGTCAAAGTATCACCGCTGTGCCGGTCGGAGTGGGGGAGTGTTAGGTTATTTTCGTTACGGAATTTCTGGATTCGGTCTCCACGCTCAAGGCCCGCGATAGAAGCTATGCAATAGCTTAAAAATTGCACTGAAAGGCACATAGTTACTGTGATGTAAACATCTGCTAAGAAAGGTTTTTTAAACCAACCCTTAAAGGGCTGTCACGAGCGTTATATCTAAAATTTTAACACGGGCAAAATTGTGAGCCACATCTAGTTAAATACAAAAAGTTGATTAAGTTTGTTTTTAATTTCCATGAAATTCATATAAAAAAAATTTATATTTATAATTTTATTACATATACTATTTCTAAAACAAATTTGTTACTAGATAATACTGATACAGCATTTTTTTAAATAACATTTAGTCTGACTATATTCAACGTAATATAACAAAAGGTTTAGCAAGCAACTACTGCCACTGTCTCGTCTGTCATTTATTTCAGACTGGCCATGGTCAGCAGCACTAATGTAATAATAATAGTGATAATATTATAGTATCACCAGTAGTATCCGAAATGTCTACCGCAAGCTTCACTGGCGAATAACATCAAGTGTAACTATAGTGAAGTTAGCTTCATTATAGTAAACTCTGATACAGCATTTTTTTAAATAACATTTAGTCTGACTATATTCAACGTAATATAACAAAAGGTTTAGCAAGCAACTACTGCCACTGTCTCGTCTGTCATTTATTTCAGACTGGCCATGGTCAGCAGCACCTAATGTAATAATAATAGTGATAATATTATAGTATCACCAGTAGTATCCGAAATGTCTACCGCAAGCTTCACTGGCGAATAACATCAAGTGTAACTATAGTGAAGTTAGCTTCATTATAGTAAACTAACAGGCTTAGCAAGCAACTTCATAATTTAGATTTTTCGTTGTAATGAGCGCGCGAATCGTAAAATTTCACATTCAACATTTTTTCGTAACGCGGATAATCATTTTTCTATACAATTAACAAAATTGAAGTATCTGTTTGTAATGTTAAATTAACAATTTTTTACTAAATGCATATGAAAGTATATACGATACATATAACAAAAAGCCCATTTTAAATTTTTTGTCTGTCTTTCTTTCTGTCTGTTTGTTCCGGGTAATCTCCGAAACGGTAGGAATGAGTTTGACGGGACTTTCACTGATGAGTAGCTGATAATATAAGGAATACTCTATAGGGAGGGGAGAGGAACTTGGGCAACTTTTATTTTAGAAAAATAATTAGGGTTCCGCACAAATAAAAAAAACTGGTCATGGTGAATCAATTTGGGCGCTTAAATGGCTTATGCTGAGTAAACCATAAGAGATATAGCAAATTAATGTAGGACATATATTAATAATTATTTATAAGCATTAAAAAGACCTACAAAAAAGACTCGCACAATATACTTCAATTATCTTCTAAGGAACACCCACAATAAGCATTTTTGTCTTTAAAGGAGCAGGGGTGCAAGATTCGCGCGGGCATTCTTTAGTCCACATGAGCGAAGCCACGGGCACAGCTGTGCACTAGCTAGTCTAACTATAAAACCACTCTCAAATAGAAAATGTATCTCCGGTTTTTTCTTGTAACTATACTTAAACGCCTGTCTATTTTCTATGTATAGAATCTTACATTATTGCACTGCGTCGCCACTTATTCTCAGTTAAGTTTTAATCAAACGCTAACCTGAAACTACAATAAAAAATGAACTAACCCTTTCTTAACTATATCCTTAGATGCATATTTTTGCAAAAACGGCAAGCCCTTCGAAGTAACAATTAATAGTTTGTATAAACACAGGATATCGTATGAAACTTAATAGGTAATAATAGTTAGCATAGGGTTACCAAAAATTAAACAGGAGAGGACAGGGTGTTTTAGACAGCCTGTCTAACTTTCACTGTATTTTGATGAGGAGCATATTTGTTTTATATTTACGTGAATACTAACTAGAAGGTCATACTTTCAAATTTTACTTAATGTACCTATTTAAATAACGTTAGCGGCTCAAGTACTATAAACGCTTTTTAAGTAAATCACCATTTCTTAAAGTGCAATTACTGTACTGGCCTTTCAAAGTGATGTTTGCTGATAGTACTGTTTTCTACCTTTAGACACTAATAATGATAATAATTATAAATTGAACATGAATTTTTCATAGCATTAAATACTGATGTTGTTAATGGAAGGTACGTAACTGAAGTAAAATTAATATCATAATCGATCTATATTTAAACGAGGCTTACGATCCATCAAACAAGATCTATTATCTTCTTAAGTAGGTACTTAAATAAATTGTTCAAATAAGAACAGATAAGTGAAAATGTTTTTCGCTTGTCAGACTATCAGTAATTCAATTATGCTCCAATTAACTTTTATAATCAAACTTGGCATAATGTTGAACATTCAGAATTCTCTAAAAGTATGCTGTTCAACTTTTCACAAATTATAAATTATACTTAATATAATTATAGTAATTTCGCAGTTTTAAATGAGTGTGAATTAAGAACATTGTACCTACAAAGTTACTAGCCTCTTTAACTATTCCGTGATTATGCTCGGTCTATATTCTTATGATCACTCAGTCTCGTTATTAATTTTATATAAATCTTGACTTTACATCCAACAGAAAAGTCAAACAACATCTTAAGATTTGATACACCAAAGCCAATCTCACTTGCTCGTTTACAGTTCACACATACCTATGTGTGATTCACACATCCGATTCGTTATTAACAGCCATGAACATACTATATAAGATTTTTCACAATTCGTGAGCGTGGACTACGGTCATAAGAATCTATGTATCACTGAAGAAATAAAAATGAATCCTAGCAAATCACGGTCTGGTAAAAATATCGATTGGTCAATATATGAATGAACACTAACGAATGAGGAAATGTCACGACTACCATGGAAAATGACCATCATAGTGATTAGTTTTTGCACGTCGAGATTCGAGACCAGCTGGTGCATATCCAGTGTCTATTTACGCTAACCGGTATGACAGCGGAGGCTGATGATGGACTGTTGATCTTTCTGTGGTCGCCACGGTTATAGGTATTGTACTGTGGCTTACCATTAGACAAAGTTCAATCACTTTGCCTTATTAGGTACTATTATCTGGTCGACCAAACTTTGCTCATTATCCAAAAAAGGGAAACACCTAAATAAATTTGGAATTTAAAACATTCTCTAAATACAAAATTTCATCCAAATCGTTAGAACCGTCACCCAGATATATATATGTAAGTTTATAAGAAGAAAATATGGGAACACCAATGCGCATGCACGGTAATTGTGAAATGAAATCGGTTTTCACGCCAACTTATTTCACAGAGTACATTTGTGACTGGTTTGTTGATTTATGTACATTGTTATACTTTAAGAAATGTATTGTAATTTTCTACTACTACTACTACTATGAAATGATAGTCTAGTATTCTTTTTAAGATTGGCTGAAGTGTTTTTAAACTCTTTAACTATTCAGTTCGGCATAGTTACAGTTTTATTTTATGATTGAAACGTGACGTGCGCTTTCGACCGTGGCTCGCGGGTGTTTATATATTCCACCTTACACATAGAGATTAACCCATCTATAATTTTCTTTTCAGTGGACAGTATGTATATATAAGAACTGCACATTTAATAGTATTATATAGATAAAAAAGCAATGAATCTAGAAATTAAAACAAATTCATAATTTTATATAATTCTTTTTCTTACGGTATCTAAGTAGATCAAACATCGTAATAAATAAGCATTTCATAATGAGGTTAAACAATTTATTTGTGAAAGGTTTCAGTAAACTCCCAGATTTAAATGTCTTGAATATATAAATTCAAAATGATAAAGGAAAATTTAAAACAAACAAAAAGGAGGGAATAACAAACGTTTAGTTCGGAGTTGAAAACCAAAAGCGGTTTAAAGTTTGTAAGTCTGTTTCGATATCTGGACCGATTATTTCGACAAAGTTTTATCGTTACGAAATGTCTTCCAATTCAGTATTTTGGTATATTGGTCAACTGTTATACTTTCAATTTTATTAATAATCAGCTTACAAATCTGTTGTATATTTTATCTGTTAAATAGACTAGTATATGAATTGTTAGTCATAATATGAATAAAGATAAGTTACAAGAGGAAAATAATTAATGCGCTGTGAACGTGAGCGGAGCCGCGGGACACCGTAAATGCAATAGAAAAGGATACACTTATACCTTACTAAGTACCGATTTTTCAATCAGCAGATACTTAAATGAGAAATAATTTTTAAATTTTGACAGGTTTTTCCATAACATTAGCTTTTAAAAGCTAAGCATTCTTTTATAGTTATATGGCGATATAAAAATCGGCCCTAAGAAAAAATGCTAATATTATAGCTACTAAAACTTTTGACAGAGTTATCATTGGTAGTCACCGAAGACAGGGTAATCTGGCCGATTTATCTTGACCGACGATCTCAAAAATTTATTGTATAAACGTACTTTTCCGCTATGCTTTAACAGATTCCATTATCATTAGTACTTCTTGATTTATTACTACAGTGAACGGTAATTAATGATTTATTTATGAGTAAAACGTATTTTCTTTGAAACATTGTATTTATTAAAGTCGTATAAAAAGTTTACATGTCATTCCTCAATTGTTTGAATATCCATATTAATTAATTTTATAAACGCGAAAGTAACTTTGTCAATCTGTCTGTTACGTTTTCATGCCTAAACCACTGATCTAATTTTGATCAATTTTGGTATAAAGATTGATTGGATCTTGGGAAAGGACATAAGGCTACTTTTCCCGCAAAAATATAGCTTGAAGGGGTGAAATAGGGGATGAGAGTTTCTATGAAGAACACATCAAACCAATTTTGATGAATTATGGTATATATAGATAGATTGTACCTTTGGAACGGACAAAGGCTACCTTGTGTCGCGAAAATAAAACTTGAAAGGGTGATATAGGGGATGAAAATTTGAATGAAGAACATATGAAACCAATTTTGATGAATTTTGCTATAGAGATAGAATGGACCTTAGGAAAGGACATGGGCTACCTTTTGTCGTGAAAATGTAACTTAAAGGGGTGAAATATTCATTTTTATGCTTTTGATAATAAATAAGAGGGTCTCCCATTTTTTTTTAAATAATCGGTATCATTGGTACTGTGACAGTCATATTAGTAGACAAGAATATTACACCTTAAATATTAATGAACTCTAAGTGATATAGAAATTAAGTTGCCACTTATTCCCATTTTGAGAATAAAAAGCTACAATTACAAAAAACCTTGTAAATCTCAGTATTTCGGCTAAGTGCCTCCGATCGAGTTAACCTGATATGGGAAGGTAAATTTTACATCCAGATTCAAATGTCGAAATACTTCACCAACTTTTTATACATTTTCAATGATCCTGGAAGACTCATAAACATTACTTGGCTCAGCGAAATACAACGACTTGTAAAGTAGGTATTTAGTTTATTAACTTTTAATTGTACAATATTCATAGGTTTTCAGGTTTTGGTTACTTCGCTTCCTTTGAAATCCGCAATAGAGTACCGATTTACTATGGATAAGTATGGATTTTTTTACTTAACTTATTTATTTAACAAAAAACATCTCTAACATAATATTACACCCTTATGCAATCAAAATGCCGTTCGATATCATTAAAAAGATTTTATTTGCACCATATACTTGGCACTTTTCTTCTTCTACCTACCGCTTTGTTATACTTTCAACGACTGTCTATCGCACCTATTCCGTGGCTCTTTTTATACAACTAAAGGATAATTCAGCACATGACCCGTGTGATGATGGGGCTACCGCAGGCTACGGACGCTTGTAATATCATTGGTGCATGTAAGCCGCAGGAACACAACACAAAGTTTTTTGACTGCCATCTTCTGTAGTAAGTTGCTTGTCATTATGAACAGTCTACGTGCGCTCCGGATGTCGCCTGGAGGTTATACGAAATATTATCACTCCGCTAATGTTCTGTAAATTATCTTCGTTGTGAACCCGCAATACTGTACACATTAATCATTACTTATGGGCACGCGGCTGTTGAAATGGAAGACTGATTCAAATACCAGAATATCTTACATACTACGGAATGAGGTGACTTCATTGTGTTCCAGTGTATACTACGATCACCTCGTTCCACAGTAAGATGTTCTGATATATAACTGGTCCTGAAAAAAGGCCAATCAGTGACTTTTTATCAGCCACAATCTTTATTGCCGCCGCTGACGTATTTGACTTATATTATTATAGACGCCGCGTTAACAGATATATTCGTATGAAATAATGAAAAAGTACACCAAAATCACTATACAGGTGTTCTCAGTCGCAGTCATAATTTAGAGGAAAACGTCCGTAAAGTAGTATATTCGTACTTACATTCTCTGTGGTTGTAGTCCTCTTGTAATTTTTTTCCTTTTTGTATTCAAGTTCTATATTTGTTTGTATATCCAAAACAGAACTGTCCTCCGTCGGAATATATTATATCTGATAGAAACCAAGGATTGAAATTTCGAAAGTGACCTTGACGTTTAAATGAAGGGTAACTTTCCGGAGCGACGCACTATGCTTAAAACCGCAGGGTATTTGAAATCTGAACCTCAAGAATTATTGTAATTAATAATTTAACAAAGCGTTTAGTGTTTCTGAAGCTCCAAATCTTAGTTAAGTCTAGCTCAAGTTCTAATATGCAAAACCAACATGTCTTTTGGGATTGGATAAAATAGATCGTACATATAAGACAAAAGTTAATAGTTAAGTTATGAGACACGGTTTTACCCATGTTGTCAATCACTGGTTAACAACATTTTGCTCATGATTTACTCAAGACATGCGTTAAAAACCTCAAACTACTGTTAATAATAGTTACATCTTATATCAACTTAATGAACTTAATTTTAATAGAGATAAAGACATCAGTAAACTTTTAGCGTTGTACCAAATTGATAACTTGCTGTTTTGGATCGAAATACTGCGATGTTTTTATAATATATAAATTTAATTAACGCAAACAAAATCACGGCTGGCCACACTGGTATGTTACGTAATTAGGGGGGGTGCAAAAAGTCGTAATTTTTTGTAGTGTTATATGAAAATATGTTAGTTTATCATAATTTTCCAAGGGCCCTCATCGAAGGTCAGCTCGATGTTAGAAATTTGTTTTTTTTTTTATTTCTTTCTCGTTACGGTTTATTTTTGTACATGGAAAATAAATATAAGCTTCACCAAATTTCAGATCAAAATATGAATTTTTAAATATCGCTCAAGAAGTCCCAGTCCAGTATGGATTTTAGATAAAATCTTGTATTTTGATAATGTTTTGCTTAACCTATGTAATGTTTTCTTTTACTCTGACAAATGTAACGTCACTTGTTTAATTTAAGTACGGATTGAAAAAAATGTAAATGTATCTTTATATTAATTTTATCAAATTAATATATTACTTAGTCTTGCCGTAAATATTGTAAAGAGGAAAAAACTTTTTTTTTCTGTTGCTTATATCATTTATTACTGTAATGTGTGTTAGTTTATACATTTATATAATAACAATAAAAATATATGAAGCTCATTTAAAATGATCGCCATTGGCTTTAAAACAGTCTTTTAAACGTTGAGGCCAGTTATCAATAGAAACACGCACTTTCTCCATGGGAAAATTCTTCACTGCCAATCTTATGGATAGTTTTAGGGACTCCAAATTATTATGGCTTTTAGAGCATGCCATATTCTCTAAAACTGACCATAAATCATAATGCAGCGGATTAAGATCTGGATTAGATGACAGCCAGTCTTCAGCTCTGATGAAGTCCGAAACGTTCGATTCCAACCACGTTGAGTGTATTGAGCTTTATGCTCCGGTGCTGAGTCTTGAGGAAAGGACCATTCTTGGTTATGGAATATGATGTTATTAAGAGGCTTAACTACCTTCTCAAGAATCGTATCTTGATACACGTGTGCCGATGTTTTGATACATTTTTCACTAAAATATGGCACACTCACACCTTGATAGCTAACACCCCCACCAGACCATCAGTGAAGTCGGATAATGTCCACGTTGTACTCTACTGACTAATTGGGAAGCTTCTATAGAGCTTCGAGCATATTCTCGGTCATTCTGCTTGTTAAAACATTGCTCAATAGTAAAAATTTTCTCGTCAGTAAATAAAAAAATTCTAAGACCTCCCTTTGCGTACCGCTTAAGAAGTTTTTTTGATTTTACCACCCTATTTATTTTTAAATTATCAGTTAAATAATGACCAGTGCGTCTCCTACAGGCTGCAAGTTCTAAGTCATCTTTTAAAATACGCGACATGGTTCTAGGTGCTATATTAATTTCCCGAGTTTTAATCTTTTGCTTTTGGAAAGGATTTCTTCGAATTCTTTCCTTCACTGCTTTGATCGCCTTTTTTGTACGAATACTACGTGGACGGCCATATCTTTTTCTGTCACAAGCAGAAGAGGTTTCATTATACCTACCAATTGCCCGGTATACAAACATTCGACTAATACCAAGAGGATGTACAGTTTCAAAAATTGCCTTTGGCTCACTACATACTTTGTATAATGCTATCACAGCAATTCGGTTCTCTTTATCACCTCACTCCATTTTAATATCACAAAAATATTTAATACCGATTAGCGAGAAAATGAGAAAACACAATGAACATTCATATAAGAATAACAGATTCCAAATTCAAATGTAGTAGTTTGTTTTTTTATTATAACAGTATTTATGACCAGACTCATGAATTAATTAATATATGTATATCACATTCATTTCATTTAATTTTTGACAGCAATTCCCTAATTGGGGTACCACTCGTTCGTCTATTTGGCTTGGCCATGTTGTACATAAATGGTTCTCTTATGCTAAACACCTAGCGAAGTTCTGTCGCCCATAATATGTTTTTTTTGTGTTACCATATTAGATAATGTGTTGTAATGATGATGCAGTTACTTGTGATTACGTAAATCATCAAAACTTTTACAAGAGTGCTTTATTTATTGTTAAGTTCTTTATTATTATTTTAATTTATACATATTACCTATATACATAGATAAACATGAAAATCGTCGACTCTTGCTTCATTGTAGTATACTGGCAGGTATGATTATAAAAGAGTTTATACTAAAGCCATCAAAATATTTAATTGTTAGATCCGTAAAGCTATTTGTCTAGTTGGTTTTCTTGATGCCTGGTGAAAAATGGAGCATCCACAAACAAACTAAATCTCCTCTAGTCAAAGATAGTCTGCAGTCATCACAATTGAAAAAAGGCCGATTACTAGAATGGAGATGTAAAATTAAATAGAAAAAAAAAAATAACGTGCAAGTTATATATTTATTTATTAACAATATATTTTATTTAAGTAATTTTTTAATACACGGTACTGTCCCTAATGGTGATCACAGTTCAATTCAAATAAATAACTGGGTATGCAAAGGCTGATCCCAAAAGGCGACTCGCACAAGCGAGTCACTATGACGGACTTTTATCTCTCAGTTCTAAAGATGTACTTTTTGATGTAATGATGGCACAGTTGGTAGCGCGTACGGAATCTGTATCGATCCGATGAGCCTGAGCTTTCGTTGAAGGGAAACATCATGATGAAACCATAGCATGGTTGTAGGGCTTTTCTGATGCCCGCCTGGCTAGCTATCACCCTCAAGTTGAAAATCGCTCGCCAAACACCTATAAGTGTGTTCCTGTAGCTGCAGTTGAGAGCCAGTTTTCCACTAGGCGTAGCGTGCTACCATATTGTGTCACCTCGTGACTTAAGAGCAGGTGAGTTTATGGCCAAAACGCTAAACGATAAAAAAAAATTCGATACCCTTAGATCCTAAACTACCATTGCTCTTCGTCGCTAACATGCCGCCAGCCTGAAAGTCCCTCGGCAACTAGTTGTGTTTCCAGTCTCCTTCTGGAGTGTATACTGGCTGACCTCGGAACGTGACAAACTAAAAGTCACTATGACGAGCTTATCGCTATGTGCATGGTCAACGCGGCCCAGTCGGATACAGGTACCCTAACACTCTGCTTGATTAAAGTAATGATGTAATGTAATGATATAAACTATATGTATGCTTGATATAAACTGGATGATCAATGAGAGTGGTACAACATCTCGTGTATGGTAGTCGCGATCCTATAAGAAACAATTAACGTGTTGTACCACCCAGCAAGCAATATGATATTTTGATGTTAGGTTAATATCAACATAAAAAGTTTTAATTTAAAATCGTCAACGCAAACCGACCTACATTTATAATAATTGGTCCAAAGTAAAGAGAGAAGCTCTCTCAGTTAAGGAAACTTGTTGCTTTACATAAACAAGAAACATGATAATCCTTAAAGTGCCATCTAATTACTCCGTCGGGATAAAGGCTAATAAATAAAAATTAAAAATGGGAGGCATCCATAATGCTGTTTTTAATACAATATTTTAAAGGCAAGTGATATATATAAATTTAACGTATTATTAATTTTTGTTGATACCCTTCGGGAAATATAGCACTTTACATTATAAAAAGCTAGTAAAAAAAATCAAAAGTAAATATTATGTAGTTTCATGTGTTATTAAATTTATTTCGCTTTTATTATAGTACAATGGCATTACTACTCGAGTGTTGTAATGTATTATAATTAGTACCACGGGAAAAGCTGTAAGTTTATTTCAATGAAAATGTAATAATAATTGTTGAATATTAAATTATGTAGCTTTTTTATAATAGCTCGGCACATTGATGGTAATATCCCTGATGTTACAGCACATTATAATCCAAACACAATGGTGACCACTGAGAGACCTAAATCCATCGGCGGTAGCTGCTGCAATACCGGTCTGCATAAATATATCTTCACGTTACGCTTAAAGGATCTTCAGTAAAGCTCAGTAAAATGTTTAAATATTATATTATTATATCATATTATTATTGCCTCGTTAACCTAGTGGTCGTAAGCGCGACTGCTATGAGCGAGGTCCTAGGTTCGAATCCCAGGTCGAGCAAATTGTTATTGGGTTTTTCCTATGAAATTCTCAGTAGCAGCTCGGAGTTAGGTTTCGTGCCCTATTAATGGCAATAGGCTCGCCCCCTATTACATGGGACCTAAAAACATACTCAGCGAACTGTGGGTGTATATTAATACACCTCTGCTTAACCCTTCGGGGAATACAGGCGTGATGGTATGTTATTGGAATTTAGTTGTTTTTAAAATATCCAATAAAATATACTCAATCTTATAAAACCATAATTAATAAATAAAATATTCCAATAACATTAGCTAAATTATTAAAAGGGAAACAAAAAACTCGACTGCAACAAAAATACTTAACTAAAAAAATATATTTTTTCCTTATATTTTATTCCTAGACATCGTACTTAAATATTATATAGCCTATTTCACTCCCACAATTAGGACGAATCTAACGACACCTCATATGATAAAATCGAACAAAATAAAAATCGAGCTAAAAAGCCAAAGTTATAACATTCTTCTATAACTAATTCAGTAGACCGTAATTTTGGTTTAACAAAATGTAGTTAGTTGATGGCAAACTGCGGTATTTTCCTGTCCATTTACTCATAAGGGTAGAACTTGAATATTATTTTTCCAATGCCTCCTAAAATTTCTTCGTTGCTGGTCCCAAGACAGTTAACTTTTTTGACCCTCGACCTTTACAAATATGTCTATTTTTCATGAGTTGTTTATCAGTTTGTTTTTATTTTTACGAGAGTTACAACAATGGGCTTTATCGAAAATTTTGTTTTAAAATATTTTCATATAATATAGTACCAATACTAAACCTACGACCATGATATAAATTTTTCAGTGTAAAATACTACTAACGTACAAAATTAATTGTTAAGAAAATATGACAGCCTACACAGAATTGTGACAAACAGAAAAACATTCCGTACCTTACTCAATAAACAACAAATATGGACTCTTATGATCACAATAAAATATCTCATAATTGAATAACCTTACAATTATTAGAATATATATTTACTGATAGGTAACGTATAGCATATCGAAGTTTTTTTAATAAGATATAAAACTTAATAGATTTTATGCATTTAGTATACAAAATAAATTACTTACATTAAATGACTATTATTTATTTTATCCTTGAAACTAGTACTTATACTAGTTAGTAATACTTATATATCTTCTTCATCGAAATATGATATTATAATTTACTCGTAAAGGTTCATCCAGAAATGGATGGAGATTAATTGAACATATCATACCATCACGCCTGTATTCCCCGAAGGGCTTTACGCAGATGTGTACTAATTGCACACCCACAATTCGCCGAGTATGTTTTTAGGTCCCATTTAATAGGGGCGAGCCTATTGCCACTAATCGGGCACGAAACCAAACTCCGAGCTGATACTGGGAATTTCGTAGGAAACACCCAATAACCCTTCGCTCGACCTGGGATTCGAATCCAGGACCTCGCTTATAGCAGTCGCGCTAACGACCACTAGGCTAACGATTAATTGAAATAAATAAATAACTAATATTTGACATTCAGACATCATTAAAATATAAAACTTAAGGATAAGGAAAAGTTGCCAACTTTAAATTAATGCTCGTGAAATAATATATTTCGTAGGAGAAGAAAATACGAAGGGCTCTTAAATTGAGAAGGGGTCAAGTTGAAGTGGTACCTATGTATTTCCGCTCTATTTTCCTCAATTCCAAATACTTGTAAATTGTGTAAGATAAAAAGTGTTATGTATGTATAATAAGAAAATATATGAGATGAATTATGATAAAATTATCGTATTCAATGAAATCAATCAAAAATATTTTGAAAAATAAATTGATGTTTGATAATATAAAATTTTAACAAACATATATTTTGTTAGGTTTAAATTTGTTTTGTGTTAATTGATCTTTAAACTTTGCTCTTTACATGCAATAACAACAACAAAAACAACACATGAATCTTTAGGGACCACACTAGTGGATTGAGACCTACACAAATATAGCGACTACATAATTATTATACTGAATTGATTTGTTTTGTTTAAATGTGTTTTTTTTTTAATTATTATTATGTGAATGAATTATTACTGTATATTGTTTAACTTACAACGTATTTTTTTTATACGAAGTTTATAAATTGAATGCATATCAACCAATGATAAGCACCGTCTAAGAACAGCAGCTTCCATGGAGAGATGACGGTTTTTTGACAATTCGTATACCGTATCAATTGAGGAATGGCATGTATTCCTCGTGTACAATTTTCATGAAAAATCGGTTGAAAATTATCATTATATTCTATGATTTTTAATATATTATTGATGATTCTTATAGCCTTTTAATTATGCTATGCTTCCCGTCCACAAAATTTAATCAGAATCGGTTGAGAATTGACGGAAATTAAAAATTTTAAACTTATTTTTTACATTTTCTAGAATGAATGTTGACAATTGTTAAAATCCATCAATTATGTAATTACTTATACTACTCGTGTACAAAATTTCATTAAAATCGGTTAAGAATTAATGAAATTTTAAAAATTTTGATTTTTTTTTTACGATTCCAATTATCATATTCTATCCATCCAGGAAATGGCTTATACTTCCCGTCTACAAAATTACATCAAAATAGGTCAAGAATTAACAAAACAAATTATAATTTTTATACGATTTCTAAAAGTAATATTGATTTTTTTTACCCTCACAATGACATAAGCATCCCGTGTAAAATTTTTAATAAGAATGGGTCAAGCCGTTTTTGAGTTACATCCGGAAATACAAACAGACAGACAAAAAAAAATTTAATTGCATTTTCGTGATCAATATCGTTTAAATAGTATGCCTATCGGGAAATTTTGGAAAATATTAAATGTGTATATGTATATATATATATATATATATATATATATTAAATATTAACTGTCTGTTTAACTAACATGAGAGCCGTTAGTTAGTACGTTTACATACTATAATGTGCGAATTAAAATTCGCACGGCTCAGCTTGTATATAGACCATTTTTCTAGTCAAAAAGTAATTGTAAACTAACTACACATAATTATGTAAGGCATAGCGTAGTAATGAATTAAGATAAGCGGTGAACCGCATTCTCCCATTTACACTCGTGATATATTATTGTTCTTATTTGTTTGACAGTTCAGCATGTCACGCCGAAAGGGTTTGCGACAGTATGAATTATGTGGCCTTGAGATTCAGTACTTTATTATTTATGATACTTTAAATTACTATTGTGTCCACCTCCGTATATATAACAATGTTTTTTTTTATTTGAATAAAACACGAACTGAAATATTGACATTTGTGAATGTATATATGAATATAATATGTGAATATAGCTGTTATATCAAATAATTTTAAAACCTTTAGTTAACTTTAGATATTTAGTTTAAATTCTTCTTTATATAATCTTAATATAAATTAAATAATTGGTTCAATAACTACTTTACTACTTCCACCTGGAACTGATTAGCGGTTGTTAAGTCTTTCTGTGAAGAAACAATAAAAAAACATTATCTTATATTCACGATCGTTGTTAACCTATATGAAATAAATTAGAAAAAGAGTTTAAAAAATTATAATTATAAATATAATTTAAAAATATGCTGCAGATGAAACGTGAAATAACCACAATCGATAACGTGTTTTTTTTATCTTAGAGAGGCATCCTCAGATCGATGTCGAGTGTCGACTCCTTTACCTAAACCTTCGTCAATCTTTTTTTTTTTTTTTTTTTGTAAATCAAGTGAATTCGTTATGGACATCGAAAAATCTATAACATGCATAGAAACAAAAAAAGGGATGCAGTGAAATTCCAGTTAGCTTCAAAACAACTCCACGCGTGGTCGGTCAGCATTCGTTATGTATTTTATTAGCAACATTCTAGTAATTCGGGCCATGGAAAAAAGTGATAGCATCGGTAAACAAATTTTTTATTAAGTGCTATGTTAATAAATCATTCATACTAGTTGTTTGCAATAAAGTCACGCAACCATTAGGACGCATATGATGTCTAAATATCTATTTTGCATTTGCATGTACGTAGATGCATACATAAAAACTCGGAACCCATGACATGCCGATTGTATTCATACACAAACATGTACCTATGTATATAAAACATGCAAGAAAAATTAAATTGCATACATTTATCATGAATACATTTTTTAATACATACATATTTTTAGAATGGCTCAAGTAAATCTATTCTGTTTAACTTTCTAATAACAAATATAGTAGTTATTTTTATACCCGCTCCGTAATAAAAACTATACGGCACTAATAATAACTAAAAACTGAAAACAATGTCGATGACGAATGCCAGTCTATAGCCAGATAAACATATGCTTATATATGTAGTTAAATTGACTAATCATAAACACGAGGCTATTCACCAACAAATTGTACGGTACTTTTGGCTATAAACTGTAACACAATCAGTCATAAGTTTCTTCAGTCACTCCGCAAACGGTGAATGCGATATAACAAGACCATTTTTAACAAATAAATCTAAATTCAATAGCTTTAAAGAGTCCATTATGTATCTTTGAAGTTGAAGATCCAATGTCAATGAAATTAAAATGGGACCATTTTTTAGGTATCCCCTATCCAACAAGGAAATAATCACCCAAATCGGTTCATAAACAAAGAAGTTATGGCGGAAAATCCATAAAAACAATTAATTACGTTCGAGTTGAGTAAACTCCCGTCTTTTGTTAAAGTCGGTTAGAAATAATTTCACTTGTAAGATTCATAAGCTTAGTATACTAATTATGGTGTTTTTAATAACAGAGGCAGTTTGGGCACTTCTTCAATACACTTAGATGTATGTTAGATGAACTAAACTATAGTGGAGCTGTAAGTGAATTAATGATTCAAATATAATTAGTTGCCTTATGTTTATTGAAAAATATGTAATTTACAGAAAAGTCGAGGCTATTACTTATATCGGGAGCATGACTACTAAAATACCAGAGTCAATGGTATTAAAATGAAATAAATATAACAGTCTCTAAAATAGTTTATTTTTTAATTCTTAAAAATATTAATCTATCGGATTATTATCCTTCGGTTTAAGTAAATAAACAGTTTCAAACATCCATATTTTCTAATATTTCATCTTCATTTCCACAATCATGTAAATATAATTACATTAGCGTAATTACATAACCTATCTTCTATACAATTAATAAAATAAAAGTGTCTGTTTGTAATATGAAAATAACAGTTTTTATTAAAAGTATATGATACTCATAACAAAACACCAATTTTGCCTATCTGTTTGTTCCTGTTATTGTAGATAGATAGTTGATGTTCTAAGGACTAATGTTGGCGACTTTTATTTTAGAAGAAAAGGTTCCACGAATATAAACAATACTGAATAGTGAATCAATTCGGAAGCTTAAATGTCTTACGCTGAGTAAACCATAAGATATATATCAAATAAATATAGTACATAATTGTAGATATTAACTAGACCTACAAAAAAGTCACCGAAAGTATATGTCTGTCTTCAAAGGATCACCCACAATAAGCATATCGCCAGGAGCGGGGGTAGCGTGTGCCCGATCGACGACATTCTATAGTCTACGCGAGCAAAGTCGCGGGCACAGCTAGTTACAGTGTAAAAACAATTATTGTAATTTATTCTTACGTTACCATAATATAAGTTATTCATACATGAGTAGATGATAAGCTTAAGGTATTCACTAATTATTATTTTCAGAAATACATATTATGTAATAACTTTTAGGGTTCAAAAAATAATACCTTAGTGAAAAAAACTGTTACATGAAATGCTTATACACAATGTCCAATATTTTCATACCAGATACTAAAGTAAATAAAAATAAAAACGTACATCCATTTCCGTCTGTCCACACAAAGAGAACTATATTTTACCGAACACAGCAATTGGATTAAAAAATATTGCAAGCTGCTTCACGGAATGAATGATTGGAAAATGATATTAATAGTACCTACATATTATATAAAAATACTTTTATTACTAATAACTATATCTAGTTATTTCTTTGTCTATATATTTACATATAAGAATGGAAGTTGGTATATTATATGAGATTGATAGGTACTCGTAACACCGTTTGACCTAGCACCAAGACAGTTGGTAGATCTAAGTGTTTTTTCATGGAGTAGGTGTTTATGCTACCCTTTTACATGATAGGTGGGGCTGTTGGTTAAGTTATTGACTACTGTAAAGGGGAGACACGTCTCTGACGTCTGACGTCTGCCTCTGCTACTAGGCTGCCTCATTAGCCTAGTGATGGTCGTAAGCACGACTGCTATGATCGAGGCCCTGGGTTCGATCCCCAGGTCGAGCAAAGTGTTATTGGGTTTTTCTATGAAAATTATTAGTAACAGCTTGTAGTGTGGCTATGTGCCCGATTAATGGTAGTAGGCTTGCCCCCTATTACTTGGGACCTAAAAACATACTCGGCGAACTGTGGGTGTACTTAGTTATGTTAAGTATGTTATTTTTATTTTTACTTAATGAAAAATCTATGTATACGTGCTTTACTTTTGAGTAATATTACTTTTGTCTACTAATTATGTTTCCTATAAATATTTTCCATCTAAATTGATGAACAATTAGCTCATAGTATTTTAAAATATTTAGCAGAGTGCTACTGGCTTGGCACAGATAAACTAATTATTTTTACAATGTAAAATGTATATAGTTCACAAAACAATTTAACAACAGTAAACTTTTGACAGACTTATTTATAATATTACATTCAATGTGAAATCCTGAGTTAATAATAAACAGAAATTAATCGAGGTCCTCGGGTAATAATTCGTTTTTTTTTTTTTGGTAAAGAAAATAATTATCCCTAACTTTTTATCGTTACTCGCATAATATACCGTGCATGAAAAAAGGTCACACCAATGTTTCATATTTGTATGGCGCACCCAGTAGAGCACATTACGAATATCATGTGACAAGGGAATGGTTGGATAAGAAATATTATTTGCCGTACTTATAAATAAAACTTTCGGTCATATTGAAAATGTCTAGTAGGATAACTTAATATAATATTCTTGGACAGAATCTGATGAAGATTATTAGAAATAGTCTTACTAATATAATAAAAGTGAAAGGGTGTATGTTTGGATGTTTGTTACTCAATCACGCAAAAACGGCTGAACAGATATCAATGAAATTTGGCACATAGATCTATGACCTAGAATAACATATAGGGTACTTTTTATCTCGGTAAAAGCCATAGTTTAACCAGTGTTATCCTACAAATATAATAAAATGGAAAGTTTCTATGTTTGTTACTCAATCACGCAAAAACGGCGGAACGGATTTAGATGAAATTTGGCACACAGATAGTCTATGACCTGGAATAACAGATAGGGTGGTACCTTTATCTTACTAATATAACAAATGTGAAAGTGTGAATGTTTGGATGTAAACCTAATCGCAGACCTAAACCCAAACCTAAAACCAAACTTAAACCCAAACCTAAACTCAAACCTAAACCCAAATCAAAAACTAAACCTACGTAAGGCACGCCAACAGGTTTGCTGATATATTGATATACCTATTGTAAATTATCTGGATTATACAGTTTTGCTACGAGTGAATTCTTTCATTGTGTTATCCCACATGTGGTGACCCCGATTTGATATAAACACGCAACCTTCTGACTTTTTGACAAACTTCAAACCAATTGTAATGAATGTAGGTAAAGAGATGTATTGGATCAAGGAGAAGGACATAAGCTAACTTATGTAAACTTGAAGGGGTGAAATAGGGGATGAAAGTTTTATGAAGAACCCATATTGTCTCAAATTAAGGAGGGGATAAATCATATTTATTCTTTAGGTAAGTAATAAAAGGGTTTCAAGTTTTTCAAAAAACCTTCTTGCAAGCCGGTACAATAACGGTGATTTAAATTATTTTTTGAAGTTTTATTGGGACGATTAATGTGTTGGACTCATATTGACATATAATTACAATACCATATACACAATGAAACCCATATATGATTTTCTTTTGGTTTATCGTGTTCCGAGATCAGTCGGTATATATGCAGTAATATAGCGGGGTGGTAGGGATTGCGACCACCATACACATAATGATAAACCTTCCTATGATTTTTTTGGTTTGTCGTGTTCCGAGATCAGTCTGTGTATATCCAATAATACGCAGACGAAGTCGCCAAACGAAGTTGTCAAATAAATTAAGAATGAATTGTTTCGTGTTTTGTATAAAAAGGAGTATTATATGTGTGTATGTTATAAAATCTATTTTACGAATTTTGATGAAATTTAATGCATTACCTATCTACCTTAGACCGTAGATTACTCATTAATTTAAGTGTACTTACATTAAAAGTGTGGCTAAAACAAAACAACTACATCATCTTATTAGCGAAAGTATTAAACTCAAATGAGATATTTTTTAAATAATTTACAAATGTTTAAGACTAAAAGAAAACACTATACGTATTTTAAATGAAAAATCCTACATTTAATCAGGTAATTCCTTTTCAGTCGATCATGTTTTTCTTTTGATATTGGAAATAAACTAAAAGCTTAATAAAATATAAAGACAGTTTTTCCGTTTCCAACGATATGATCAAAGCACGATATATTTCATAGACGTTTTTTATACACAAACGAAATGTAAAGACAAAGTTGTTTTTCTGAGTATTAAAGAAGAGTTATATCTTCTCTACAGTGTCGTCGGACTATAAAGGTGAGCTTAAAGAGGTGTAAGGGGGGAGGTGGGGGGTGCTGGGGCTTTTGAAGTTTGTAAATGTTTTCGACAATCGCTTTTTGAATAATCCTTAGAGACGTGAACAGGGATTATATTAGCGGTTATGAATAGTTAAAGTTAGTATTAATTTAATTGATATTATTTTTATTTCAAGCATTGATACTTCATAACATAATTAAAGTTCTTTTTTTATTTGTCCGCAGAAATAGAATATTTACACAGATAAATCTGCTGCTAATGGTTAGATGCGTACATAATTATACATTAAGCACTATTTTAAATTTTGTTTAAACTTTGCGAGAATGATCTGTAGGGTTCCAAAGACGAAGACACCACGAAAACGAACAATTCGAAAGTCATATTTTCGTGTTTAGCTGCAAAAACTGTTCTTGTAATATGACACGTAATTAGACACCTTTCAAGAGTAGGTATATTCGGATACTCGAATATGACGTGAAATTAGATGGAAAACCTCTTTGTAATTTAACAAAGATGGAAATAACACAATAGGTCTTATAATCATTTAAAGTGTCAAAAAAGTATCCTATAAATTTAATCTTTTTATCTCTTATCAAAGACGTCCAAATTATGAGCTGCATTATGCAGTTCCTTAAAATTTCATGCACAGATTTTTGTATAAAAGAGTTCAGTGATTGCTATGATTTTTTTATCTTACGATAAGTGTACTCAATAATTAAGAAACAATAAACAGTTCAAGACACTGACGTCAATTGAAAATCCTAAAAATATGTAAAATACGCATTTATTTTTCAGTACCGTATTATTTTCTAGGGATAAGAATTATGTCAATTTGAATTTTTTTCACAGACACTAATATTTATATTTAAATTTTAAAATATCACCACGGACGAGATTATTCTCTCTCAAACGTCAAATCAAATTTTTATTACAGCTAAAAACTTAAAAACACACTCTGGCACACAAGGCGTTAAACTTAGTCCTCGGGAGTAAAAAGTTATTAATGACTGGACTCACTCAAAAAAAATGTGATCACACGCGATACTAGTGAAACCTTCTGAAAATATAAAAAACGCTGGCTTCGTAATAATATATGCAGGCGCACACACGTAATAATATACGTACAAAGAAGAGACCGAGATAATAAGAAACACTGTATATCTCATTCTCTCGCAGGTTAAATCCCATTCGTTTCTTTTTAGTGTCGCTTTTTCGTTTCATCGAGTTTCAAATCACAACGGTACTAAAGAAGTTTTTACATAAAAACTTTATGGATTTCCCCAGAATCTAAAATAGGCTGGCGTTCACGATATTGGTATGAAATTTCTCTAAACAATTTAGCTCTAATTTGATCATTTGAGTTTTTTTTTTCTTATTCAAATAAATTCGTATCATAATAAGAGTATTATAATTATAACAATATTAATAAATAAAATTTAACAAATAACCCTTTGAAGTGAAAGATATTTTAATATCTACGATAGACGTAACTTTAGTCTTCAATATTATGTTCAAGAGTAATTAATAATGTTACCTTAACTCCGTAGCGTTTAATAAAGTCATGAAGCCAACAAAACTATACCTACGTGGCTTAGCTACATTGTCTCTAGATCAGACATCACAATTTATTAACTTACACAGTTAAAGTTTATCTTTTAATTGTACACATTTTCTTATTTTCTCCCCACAATTTCATTCCCTGTATTTTAAAACGTTTGAATATAATTTGTAATTAGTGGTTGTACTGTTGTTAAAACAAATGAACAGTTTCTAAAGATTCTTTTTTGCTATGTTTAGAGTTGAAAAGTAAGTTACAGTGCATCAGAAAGACAATTTCAAAGAGTCGGATATGTAACAATAATAAAATGAATATAAGTTTTACGTTATATGAAAAAAGATTGAAACAAAGAGAGACACATCTAGCAGTGACGTGGGTGTAGTCATTTGATGTCTCGCGAATATTCTACGACCGTGCAAATAGTCTGAATAACTCAGATTTCTTACCAGTAGAAAATTAGCTTGGGAAAAGATTTCCCTTCTCGACGAGTGAGGGATCTGATTGGTATACGTCTGCGATGAAATAAACATTCTATGTTTAGAATTACCATTATTTGGTTTTTTTCCTGATAGGGATTTCTATATGGTAGTATTACAGTAGTATAACTAATTCGTGTTTCTTTAATTAATTTAAATCAAACAAATGCTTATTCACTGCAATAATTGTAATAAATTGTATTATACCTACCTACGAATATGTGATTTTTTGTAACACGGTAAATTGATTATCCTGTTTCTAGTAAAAAACAATACATTTATTCATAGGTACTCAAATAACATAGTTAATATTACTTCAATACCGGGTGTATCAAAAGAAAGTTTATGTTTAGTCCATCGATAAAAAAAACATGTATAGAAAAAAATCTTTATTAAATAATAAAATACATTATAAAATAATATCATCTAAATGTAAACCGTCGTGTTCGCGGCACTCATTTAATGGAACACTCGAATTTATTATGACGTTTTGGCAAGTAGGCTCTCTGATGACTGCCAATTCGTGACGGATATTTTCTTTCAAATTCACCAGAGTAGTTGGTTTACTGGCGTAAACTTTAGATTTGAGATAACCACACAGGTAAAAGTCCATAGAGGTTGCAGAGGTGTCAATTTATCTCACCTCTACTGGAGATCAATTTGCGAGGGAAAATTTCACGGACTCGTGATAGAGACATGTTGGACGTGTGTGACGTTGTTCTCCCTGCTGAAACCATGTTCTTTAGTTATATACAGAAAATTTTGCAGTTCAGAAACCAAGAAGTTGTCTAACATATCCACATAACGTTCTGAATTCACTGTAACTGCGCATCTCCTTTGGTCTTTAAAAAAGTAACGGCCAATAATTCCTCGCACCGATATCGCAATCCATAAGGTAACCT
Organism: Saturnia japonica; assembly: GCA_033032175.1. Taxonomy (NCBI): domain Eukaryota; kingdom Metazoa; phylum Arthropoda; class Insecta; order Lepidoptera; family Saturniidae; genus Saturnia; species Saturnia japonica. The sequence goes on from CM065317.1 coordinate 7,627,828, forward strand.
TTGGCAAGTGAAGAGGTTTCTGATGCTTACTTTTCGGATTCATTGCACTCCAGTAGCGACAGCTTTGTTTGTTTACTTGTCCGTTCAGATTAAAGTGAGCTTCATCCGAAAACAAGATGTTGGTAAACGTTGAAAACCACTTAATTGCCAGGTTTACGAACTCAAGCCTCTGACTGGCATCCTGGGGCTTTAATTGCTGCATCAGTTGGATTTTATTGGAGTGCAATTTTACATGTTTAAAGCGCTTGCGCGCTTCCGAATTTGAAACGTTCGGATCGTCATGCACGGACTGTTTTACATTCTCCACGATTTCTTCCGTTGGATGACCTTGGTTGCCCGGATTTTGGGTTTTCTAATGTTGTACCGGTCCCTTCAAACTTTGTGACCCATTTACGAATCTCCATGCTATATAGTCCACGAATCACCGTTTTTGTAAAACCCTCGAACACATAACGCAGAATCTGCTCGTGAGAATCACTCCATAGCGACTGAATTCCCAAGAACCGGGTTATCGATTGACATACCCCACGCACCCCTCAGAGTTGCTGTGTGTACGCATTAAGCAAATTAAATATAAACTTTCTTTTGAGACAACTTGTTTTACTTATCAATATGTGTATGGTGGTCGCGACCCTGTCAGGTACAGATACCCTACCATCCTGCTTCATTACTGGATACACACCGACTACCATGATGTGTTACACCTGGTGTATGGTGATCGCGATCCTGTTGATCACAATTGTCGTGTCCTACAACGCAGATGCCACGCACCTGCAAGTAATAAACATCGTTTACGACTTTATGATTAATAGTCTTATGCCCAGATTCTGATTTTGGTATCTAATAGCTTATAATACGAAATTATAATATTGCATATGTACATACGTTTATTTACTGAATTTTTATCACTAAGTTGACACAAACATATGCTTATCGTTTTGTTATTCTTTCTGAAAATGTTACACGAAAAATTTTGAAACGATGTTTCTTGACATAAACGCAATTATTGATCAGTATCGAATGGACGTGAAGAGTTAAACAGATTTCGAAGGGAAACTTTAGAATTTCAGAATCGGATAACGCAACAAAGTTTCATGGAATCTATATACTTGTGTATGTATGTTAGATGTTCAGCCCTATTATACTGTATTGATTTTATTATGTACAGATGTATCTAAACAGTTAGCATGCAGTATGTACATTGTACATAATATAGGTATTCAGAATATGATGTGAATACAAATTATTATTATATCGGCACTTCGGATCACAAAGGGCATAAAGGACAAACACGACTTTTAAGGAGAAGCAAAAACTAAAGGAGACGGATACTCTTTCTTACAATCGTGGGCTAGAAAATAAACCTAGATTGAAGAGGATGAAAATGGTGTCAATTAATAGCTAATAAATTATTATACATTCACTGATCTTTTTGTGAATTTCGACAATCTGAGCGCATAGTTTTAGGATGATATTTGGTGAAAGTGAGGTTATGTATCAAGTTATACCAAAACAGTTACGACTAGTGGCTATGCCATAATTCACACAGAGTTCCATATCAATAGGCTGGTAGTAAAATTCTAAATAACAAGTTCAGGTTAGTCGTTTATGCAAGGTTCTCGGTGTCCGGTATGAAAACAAGTGTCGTACAAATGCAAGATCAAAATGTCCGTAGAAACAAAGCCGTGGTTAGTGTTAGATGAAGAATATAGGTAAATAAAAACAGGAAAGTACACTCAAAACGTAAACGCACAGAACGATACAAAGTAGAAATGGGTAAGACTGCGCAGTGCGCTACGCCACGCAATTGCGTCAACTCTGTTTACTGCACCGGATGTACTAACACACTTATTCCAAATGTATTAGCACATAGCGCACTTCAGGGTAGTGTGACTGTGAACGAACCGGCTACGGCACAGCAACGAACTGCGACGGTCAGCCGACTAACTCGTGTGCCTCGCGTAGTCTGCCGGCGCGGTAAGCTCTTGAGTTATTGAGTTGGCGCAAGTAATTTTACTGAGTTACCCATGTCTAATACAATACAAAGCTATACTATTTCCATTTCTTTATTTTCTCGATGACAGTTTTAATTTGATAGTTCTAGTGTTGTGACCAAATAAGTAATGATATCGATCGCATATATTTATTATATTTTAAACAAAGACAAATACAACAAAAACAATTAAATATATTTTTTCAAGGTGGGAGCACTCAATGGCCCACCGCCATTTTGTGTTTGTTTTAATCACTCACTCGCAACAAGACGGTCGTGCTAGTCACTACATTTCTGTTCGCTGAGTTTTTTTCACATTATCCATACGTTTAGTTGTGTATTTTGTGTCAACAACGCTACATATCACTCCAGACAAATTGATAAAATGCCGACGCAGGCCATTAAAAAACAAGAGATAATTGACTGGCTCCAACGTCATGGCGAAAATATGTATAGTACTTTATTAAATGTACAATTAGTGAATATTTTAAAATCGAAAAAAAGCCTCCCTAAAAGATATGTTATCGACGAAATAGCTGCCGAATGTGGTCATTGGATTCTTCGACTTCCGTCGTATCATTGCCAGTACAATGCTATAGAACTAATATGGGCACAAATCAAAGGACACGCCGCCCGAAACAAAACTCATCCCCCTTTTACGGCAAACAAGATGTTTGCAAAAATGCATGTGCGGAAGTAACTGCCGAAAACTGGGAAAAAATTGTGAGAAGAACCCAAAACGTCGGATTGGGAAATTCATGTGGCATTCGATAAAATACAAGTACAGGAACTTATAATAAATGTTGGGGAGAGCTCATCGAGTGACAGTGACGATTCATCAGATTTTGATTAAAATAAATAAATAAAGATTACCTGTCGTTATAATTATTTCGTTTCACTATCGAGTACCTACCTATACCTACTTATTTTACGACAGCTTCGAAAATTTTGAAGAAGTTGGCATTATCAATCAAGAATTAATACGTGTAACATCTTGTAATGAAATATAATATTAGTTAATAAATTTATACACAAGTATCCGGCAGTAGTTTAGTTTCTTACATATTGTAAAAAAATATCGGATCTTTTATCGTGTTACCTTTATCGATATATCTCCATCCCTATCAGTTTCTCTGACTCTGGTATAACCTTGTACGTGTGTAAACGTCATATTTTTATAAAATAATGCATACATAATGTAAAAAAGGCGCTCGTTCAAGTTTTCACAGGAGCTGTCATCGAGAAAATAAAGAAATGGAAACGGTATAACGACCCATCGGAATTCGGAGTTGTCAGATATCAGCACAGGCTAAAAATACAGTACTATTATAAAGTAACTAATGAATTTAAATGTAAACACGAATCATTTAAGTTTTATTATATATATAAAGATATATGATTTTTAGAACTTTTAATCTTAAGTACTTTAAGTAATTAATTTAATTGTTTTGGTTAAAATAATCAGCTGATGTTAGCATTTCACTATTTTTTATCTTTACATTTCATATTAATCGATTATCGATAACCTTTACTTTCTCCTTAACTTACTTTTTAGTTTTCTCATTTTGTAGATTGTAAATTGTGTTAATATTTTGCATTTTTTAATATAAAAATATAATCATTTTTTGAGCTTATACTTCATCTTGTTCGATCACAGCCCGGAAATACCAGTCTCATTTAAAATGTTATTTGGATATGATTATTTTTCTATAATCGTTATAAGGATTTCTTTAAGAAAAAAGTTTATTAAAAAGTCACAATCTCTATTGCTGTGACGACCGTTGAAGTGTCATGTCAATAGTTTCAAAAATAGATATCTCATATACGCCCTAAGAAATCAGTTTATATTGTCCTGTACGACTCGATATTTCAAGAATATATAACAATTTTCATGCGACTTATATTCATGTTTCACGTAGTGAAGTTGTGCATCTTGCATCTCTAAAATTAGATATGTTTTGAAATGTTTATATTAGCAGCGTCTTCTTTATATCCTATTAATTTGAAAGTTCATATCTGAGAAAAAAAAACGTGGTTCGTACGAGATTATGACATTTTTAGCGAATATCACAACTGGTATAAGACAGGTTAAAAGAGCTTAAAAAACTAAGTATGATGCACCAAAATGTCCTTACGCCCTTTGTAATCCAAAGTGTTGATATGTAGGTTTATATTAAAACTCTGGATCTATATGTCGACCAGTGTGTTCATCTTTGTCATGTGATATAAGGTTCATCAAACGAAGCGTGAAGATAACTGTTTCTGTGATTTGCATTCGTTTCATGGCTGTAATACTTACCATAAAGCGCTATCCACTAAAACCAAAAAACTGGTGCTGGTTTAAAACCAGTATTTCCGAGGTCATAGCTACCAATTTTTAAGCTATCATTAAACATATGTACAACATTAATATAGATTTAAATACGAGCAGCATAAGACCGCTATGTTTCGGGGAGGCATATGTAGAGCAGTGGACAGCTTTTGGCTAAACTTATTAAAATAATATAGATTTATAAAATGTGTACGTATGTATCTTCTACTTATACCCACTTTCACTGTTCTTGGAATCAGAATTTGTCTTACTTCCTTATATGATACTCCTATCTTATTCCTAAACCTACCTTAAACCTACCTACCTGTATTCTGTTTCAATTCGAATTGCATCTTAGGCTTCTATAACAGTGGCAGGCAGGCCTATGAAGTTATTTACGATATTATTTAGTTATTTTAAATATCATAATATAGTCCTATTTATGTCATTACTTCAATATCTTCACATATGTAAATACATAACAGAGTAATAACAATTTGTTTTGCGGGCTCTATTAAATTACATAGAAGCCATCTCTGTTTGTGTATTCTTGCAGTTGTATAGCTGTTCTCCACGAAAACACATTAATGTGTGTAGATCTTGTAAAGGTATACCAACTTATCTGCAAAGCTTTAGCTTTGCCAACAGACAAGTTAAATTAAAATTTGTTAAAAGCGAGTAGAGTGAAAATTTATTCAATTATACCTATTCATATTTGTGTATTAATGATTGTAATAGTGATATATATTGATTTGTTGGTAACTACATCACTTGAGAACATCTGGACTAATTTGTTCGTAATAGCTAGAATTAGGTTTACATTAGTGGGTACCTAAAGAAAAAAATCCCGGAAAAATTTAAAAATTCGGGAAAAACTGAACGTTCTTTATTGTATTGGTATTTTGTATGTACTCAAGATCCTCAGAACTCACGAGTCAAAGGATGGAAGAAGGTTACTTATTGGAAAAGTTTTCAAGCAAAAAAATTTAGATAGTTCATACATAGGTGGCGATATGGACGTTTTTGACTATAGGAGAGGGCAGAACAATACCTGCCGGGCCAACTACTTAGTAATAAATAATAATACCAGCTCGTTAATGTCCAACTGTTGAGCAATGGCGTCTTTATGAGAGAAGGTACAGGCTCATTAAATACACCAGCCCACGACGCACTGGATATTCTAAACGCCGAGAAAGCTACCATTCTACGTTTTTCCCACACATAATGGTACTACAAGAATATGTCTCAAGCGTTCAAGTTTCCTCGTGTTGTTTCGTTCACCATCAGCCAATGGCGTCAAATGAGTAAATGTATGCGAATTCCAAAAAATAGTTGGTACATACCTACTGAATCTCGAATATGCGGAGATAGCGACATCTCTCGCCACAACTGACGCATCCTACATGGCGATATAGAAATTAACCGAACAATTGAGTATATATACAAGAACCCGACAACAACCGTTGGGCAGCTGCCTGCCAGACATAACACCCGTCTGGTCGGAGGATCCTCCCTTTTCTATGGCGGATGAGGAACTTTACTGTCTGTTCCTCACTTCCGCTAAACGGATATCGAATCGATATTCCGCCGCGCCGGTCAAAACCACTCGACCATACGACTCGTACGACGTACGTCGAACCATGGAACAATGTATTATTATTCAGATATAAGTAATATTTGTACAAAGCAATGATGGCACAATAGTAGTGTGTATGGACACCGCGTCTATCGACGTAAGTTCGAATCCTTGCAATGAGCTAAAACTTTCAATGAAGGAAAATATCGCGATGAAACCGTAGCATGATGATAGGACATTTCCTAGTGCCCGCCTGGCTAGCTTCAACCCTCAAGTTGAAAATCTGTCGTCAACTACTTTTAAGTATGTTCCGGCAGCTGCACTTGAGAGCCAGTTCTCCCTTAGCTTAGCGTGTTACAATCTTGGGCCACGTCGACACTTAACATCCGGTAAAATTGACAAAAAACGCGGAATCAATAAAGAATATAATAAATATGCAGCCCCCATGATTGCAGTTTACGCAATCGTATAATTGATTCATTGATTAATCATATACAGCTGATTTGGAAAATTTTATATAGGCTTTTATTCAACAAAAAGTAATCTTATAGAATTTATCTCAATATTAGTAATTTGCAAAGAAATTACTTTGTAATTAAGCTTCCACGAATACTTTGTAATTTTTCCGGACTCTGTTCGGCAAATGAGTTCGCAAAACGATGCCAATTGTAAGTTTATATTACGACTTGACAGAAACAACTGTTTAATCTAAAATTTAAATATCAACTGTTCTTATTTATGTAATATATATCTTTCATTAAAACATTTACTATGTTAAAAGAATAAATGAAATGATCACTTAAAACTATGTAGGCTGCATATCCGTTTGCTACTTCTTTATCATAAAAAAAAAGTTTAAACCGGACTAAGTAACTTTTCCATAATGTTTAATAATTATTACCTATCATGATTAATAAGCATCAGGGTTTAGATTAATCTTTAGGTTCTACTGAGTGGAAGCATCATAAATCATTTATCTAAGAAGTAATCTAATTAAAATATAATCCATATTTTAATATTTAATTGCATTTAATTAAAAGCTTATATACTGGTACTATACAATTAATAAAATTTAAGTGACTGTTTGTTATGTCAAAATAACAGCTTTTTACTAAATTCATATGAAAGTATTTATGGCACTTATAACAAAAACCAATTTAGAAAATTTTTCTTAGTCTGTTTGTTTCGGCTACTCTCCGAAACGGTTAGACCGATTTTGACGGGACTAACACAGGCAAATAGCTGGTGTTATAAGAAAGTACTTAGGTTACTTTTATTTTCAAAAAAAGAGATTTATGATTCCGCGGAAATAAAATAAACGACGGTAACAGTGTCCAATAACGCGCGAGTCCCACGCGCATGTTCCTCTTTGCCGCCTTTGCCACATACGAAATTCCACGCGTAGGAAGTCGCAAGCACAGATAGTTCTAAATAAATTGTTAGTTATAAACTAACAAATTAAAAAGACGTCGTCGTGTTTATTATAAATAAAATGGTACTAACATGCGATCATTTAAAATCTCAAATAAAATAATAAAACTTTTTTATTATAGGTATGTATATGTAGCGTTATCCTTGTTTTTATTTGTTTAGAAAAATAAAGGAACTAAACTGAAGAAGAAATAATCTCAATAAATAAAATCAAGATCTGTTTGTAGTCTTTTCAAATTTTTATTAGAAGGGCGAGGTACCCATGAAAGGTAAATGATTAAATTGCGGTTTCATTTAACCTTGAAACCATGTCAGAAACAAAGCAAACAACAATCAATAGATCAAACAAGCCTGAGGCCAGTATTTTCATCATTATTTTGCTCCCTGTACAAATTGCTTATTCTCTTATTTATGTTCACTTAGGTAAGAGAAAATATTGGGAGACATGAGTTATAAGAAAGTAGTTTTCCAGAAAGTATATTTTTTTTTAACAAGAGGAAGTACGCAAACGTTAAGGAGCTAATTAACTACATATGTTATTAATGAGATCTATTGTTTATTCCTCTTTTTCGTTTACATGAGATCGTCTTATTCATTAAGGATTTAATATGTATTACTCTCAATATAATAATATTATTTATAAGATGATAATATAATAAATATCTGATGAAAAGATCTGATGAAAACATGTTTATGGTGGCAGAGGGATCTTTTTTTTGTTATCTCACACAATTGCATTATAGATAAACAAAATATTGGGAGAGAGAGGTGGCTGCGATTTGACACTAGCCACCGCCCTTCCAAATAAGGCGTCGCATTACGATGTTACAATAACATTGCAGAGACGTTAATCATATGATGATTATCACTGTATATTATTATAGTCACAGTCATTTTAATGTGTATTGAACGCCTTATTTTTATTTAATCCTTTTAGGTTTAGCGTTATTATCCATTATTAACAGCTTTTGTAAAATTCTATCCGATGAGTAATAGTTGGCAATATTCGTATTAACCACAGATAAGTATTATCCAAGGTTGTTTGTTAACTTTACAACTGTTCATGTAACTCGCATTATAATAAGTTATGTCGTTAATATCGAAGCAGTATAACTTTTCATTATTGTGTTTACTGATACTAGAAGGCCAATAACTTTGCTTTGTTCTAGTCATTCCACAGAATAGAGTCATAATTTTTTCAAAAAGGAGTGAACAGTTTTTTCGTTTCTCGGAAACGGGCATACTCATTTTTACATCTAGAGGGCAGTGAACAGGTTTTTGAAGATTAACGTACCACACGTGATGTTTTTGGTGTTGCAAGCGCCCATTGATGGTAATGACCGCTTACTATCAGGGGGATCGCACGCTCGTTTTGCCAATATCGGGGAATAAAAATTAGTTAATCAATTTAGTCGATTAATGTTTAATGAATTAATACTTTATTGCAATTTTAGTTTATACACTGCCGAGCTATTGTCGGTAGTGCAATAGGGAATTCAACTTTAAAAAAAATCAAACATGAGCAAACACAAATATTTAAAACTAGAGAAGTAATAAAATTTAAATATAATAATATACAATATAAATAAAATAAAATAGCAATAAATATAAATACAAACAAAAGCATTTAAACATACTTATACATGTACAAATAAAAGTATATACACAAGTTATAAATGCAGAAATTTTGATCACCCTGATTCTTGTTTAACAAATATCGGTCTAACATAATTAAATAAGATTTTCTACATACGTCTCTCTTCTCTTCCATTCTTTGGGTTTAATTCTGAAGATTGTGACTTCGTACATTACTTTTAGACCATCTTTTTGTGCGTCTTCCTCTCGGCCGTTTCCCATCACCTTTCCTGTTAACAGTTGTTTTTCCATATTATCTGACTTTCCTCCTGTTAATGGCCAAAATATAGCAATATATTATCTACAGATATTGCTGACAGTTTTGGTGTTGTCGCTAGTTGCAATTCTTTTAAGGTTGATAAGTTGGTGCAAAAGGCGGTCCATGGAAACTAAAGCATTCAACGCCAACATTGTGATGAGAAAGGCGTCGATTCTTCGCTCATTTGCAGCTTTAATAGTCCAGGATTCTAAGCCATACGAGAATATGTAGAAAACCAGTGTGAAGCAGGAAGATTTTAGTCTTCCTTGAGATATTGCCGTCTCTCCAAATTTTATTTAGTTAGATCATCACTTTTCTGACCATCCCAATAAAACGTCATTGTTGAGGCTCTCAGTTGTATTTATTGGAGATCATATCATCCTATATAAATCACCACTAACTTTAGCATTTCTCATGGAAAATATTTATTATCAACGTTTTTCTTTGTATTTTACCCTGGGTATATCGGCTCTTGCTATATATACATTTTTAACTTTTTACAGATTAAACGTTCACCACAACCTATCTAGTCAAATTTGTTGGAGAGATGTATTAATAAAAAAAACGAATACAAAACTTTTTACTTATCTAATTTCAGATTTAATGAAATAGAATTAAGATTTAATTAATTAATAATTTTATCAGCTTACGGAAACATTGCGATGCTGCTGCTGCTTTACTTACTAAAACTTATTTCTAAACTTAACTACTGTTCTCATTATGAGCGTTACCGGGAATCAGAATGCTTACACGCCATTTACGTGGGAACGTCTTTTTAAGGTTTGTTTCGGTGAAATTATGATATATCTCAAGAAAACACTACTCATAAGGAATTTTCAAATGGACGTGAATGGCCAAATTTTGAATTATAGGGATGATAGAAAAAATATTGCACGGAGGTTCAGGGCCGATATAGCTAAATACCAGTATTAGACTTTTGAAAATTCTATTTTCCTAGCTGAGAAATAATCCATTTAATATTGTAAAAAAATACCGTGTATTTTTATAATAGCTAGTCAAATTGGCCGCGTTATCCCTAATGGTAAGCACAGTAAAGATCATAAGGGAAGTCGCTGCTATCATTCCGGCTTGCATAAATATCTCTTCACGTTACGCTTAAAGGACCCGATGTACCACTCTATCAAAAAAGTACCGGGAAAAGATCAATAATACACAAAATGTTTGATATTCATCTAAATTTATTTTATCACCTTCAAAGTATACTCCTTTAGAAACGATACACTTACGCCAACGAATAACGCAATCATCAAAATATTTTTAAACACTTTTTCCGGAATTAGATTTAGTTTTCGTCCGGAATTCTCCTTTATGTCTTACCGTATGCATTATCGTGGCGCAAATTCCAAGAATTTTTTTTACGCAAATCAGGCTTTTTTCGTCAAATTTGCTCTCTTAAATGCCGCATCACGCTCAAATAATTTACTTTATTCTCCGTTTTACCTTCGAGTAAGAATTCCGGGTGCACAACACCGCGATAGTCAAAGAAAACAGTCAACATGACTTGGACTTTTGATTGACTTTGGCGTGGATTTTCAGTTTCAGTTCAGTTGAAAAGTGCCAATCTGAAGCTTGTTGACTAGTTTGCATGTCCAACTTTAAGCCCACATTTCGTCACCAGTAACAATGCGTTTCATTAATGTTGGATCGGAATTGACTCGTTCTTGCATGTCCTCAGCGACTCTTATGCGATTGAGTTTTTTGGAGAAAATTCAAGCCTTTTGGGATTAGCCGAGCGGCAACATGTTTCATACCCAAGTGATTATTTAAAATGATATGGATTGACTCCTGAGACACATAAAGTTCAGTGGCTATCTCTCTCAAACTTAAGTGAGGATTTACAGTCACTATTTCCTTCACTTTTGCGATGTTAACTTCAGTTAAAGATGTTGATGGCCTACCAGCTCGAGGAAAATCTTCCTGTATATCCCGACCGCTTTTGAACGCTTCTACCACTCATAAGATACGTGTTTTTGATAAATTCGATTCACCGTAAGCCTGCTGTAACATTTTCAGTGTCTCCGAACACGAAATTCCACTGACGATGCAAAATTTAAGACAAACTCTTTATTCGATGTTGGAACTAAAAGCAGCACTGTATTTAATCTAAATGACAATGAAAATTGTATGTAATTTAATTTCTATCAATCAGTACTACGCCATTTTGAATCTGATTTAATTGTTGGTTTACAGAGTATACTTTTACTTTGCTTTTAACATAATTTACTATACGAATATAACAAAAAGCATAACGTAAAGCGCGTAAGTGGAAACTCAAGTTCTGCTCTCCATGCCTACCGTAGTCACATCAACATTATTTCTTATATAAATGTGACCGCCATAACATAAAGCGATACCAAGTAGCTATATATAGCGAAACGCGACCCTGCTTCATGTCCTAAATTACCGTGTTATAATAAATGTAGTTTTACGCCCTCCTTGGGTTACGCGTTGCGGTGAAGGGATGGATAAAGGTAAATACACACCAAGTGTAATGTTTCGTGGATTTGTATAAATAAATTAAGTAATTTATATCATGACGTATTAAAATTGCTAACAGCTAGGCTCTCGAGTGTAGTTTTAGAAACACACATATAGATAGATATTTTACTATAGTTTTGTAACCTAAGAGTGTTAGCTAGGCAGGCCAAAACTAAAATCCCTTACATTATTCAACGATCATATGCTTAAGGCATTCTTAACTATAAGATTCATACACGCAGTTAATAAGTCTATATTAGACTAACTGGCCCCACAGACGGTCCAACTATCTACTTTAGAGATCGCATAAAAACCCTTCTTCGTAAAAATATACTTAGATTGACCTAGATGGTCAAACGATCGACTGATTGATCAAACGGTGTTGAAGTGTTTATCAATCTCACATAATTATATGATATACCAACGTCCATTTTCATATAATATAGCTTTATTTTTATTCTGAGACATGCAACCAAATATTCCACAGTACCAAATTAAATTTATGTAAATATATTGCTGCTAAAATAATTTAATGTTAAGTATAACATTAAAAATGAAAAAGTATTTTACAGTTTTAACATGAGTACACAGTGTTACCTATTTACGCTAATACAATAATATTATTATTAAGATTTACGCAAAACTCAACCGCTAGGAATCTAAAGTGTAGAAACTGCTTAACTTTCATAACATTTAGTTAGTTTAATGGCCCTGTCACTTTGAATCTGTGGACAAATGGTTACAAGGATTTTATGATAAGTTTAATGTGAGCACTTACTAACGGTACATTATTATTGTTCATTTTTTTATATGTTACTAAAATTAATGGTCTTGCTGTCGATGTCCTAGTCTTTCCAATAGTCAATAACACATCTACAATACCACTTGTATATACCAACTTACATGGTGATCGGTTCAACGGTTTGAAAATTGACTAATGTAATATTTATCCACATCTATTGTATGTTTATAGATTTTTATACCTTAAATCGTATTTTTAATTATCTGACAAAAATTGCCCGAGGTTTTGCCGTAGCCAGCACCTAGTAGGTCATACAACATCTCGGCATCATCCGTACAAGTTTCTGCTAAAATGTCGTGACAAACACCTATATTTTGACAGTTTTAATTCATGTTATTTATCAGTGACTCCTTTGAGTTTTGCTCGTGGCACATTCTATCAGTACATCTTCAGTATTTCCATATACACTCATCAAAAAAGTCTAAGCAACATGTACTAATTTAAATTTTAAGATGGTTATTCACATTATAACGTTGTATTTTATTTTTAAAATAATATCTTTAGGGTTCTATGATGTAAAAATAACAGCTGTTGTCTTTATAAGTTATTTTAATAATAGAAATGAACAATATTAGAATATACTGTAGAAACTAAGATACATAAGAAACTAAACTTGTTTCTGACAAAATGAAATTTCTAAAGAAAATGTATTTATTGTGAAAGAATAGAACAATTTAATACAAAGTATGGGCTCCTCTGCTATTCAGAACTTGTCAGCAATGATTATTCATTGAATTAATGAGACTGTTTATGTCATCTTGCGGTATTCGCTCCCAATGGAATTGTAGCAAATCCTTCAGCTGTTGGGTTGTTGCCGCTCCGTCTAAGTCCTTCAAAACACGTCTCTGGAGCATGTCCCATGCATGCTCGATGGGGTTGAGATCTGGCGATTGTGCAGGCCAGGGTAATACCCGGATGTTCTCCGTTGCAAAGTATTCACTGGTTCGCCGAGCTGTATGTGAACGCACATTGTCATACATTAACCTAAAATCGGAGCCAAAGGTTTGTGCAAATGGGTAGACATACGGTCTGAGAATATCCTCAATGTAATTTTCAGCATTCATGTTTCCATTTACAAAACGAGCTCAGTTCGCCTGTTCTTCATAATACCCGCCCATAACATAACTGTTGAGCCGCTGTATGGATGAACTTCCTGAACGCACCTGAGCCTTTCAGTATTTCCGGGCCGACGATACACTCGCACTCTTCTTGTATCAGGCTTAAACCCGAATTGCGACTCATCGGAAAACATAATTTTATCCCATTGTTCCTGGGTCCATGTTATGCGTTCTCTACACCATTCATATCGACGAGCGCGATTCCCGTGACGTATCGGTGGGCACCTGATTGGGCGCCGAGCTTGTAGGCCGTACTCATGCAGTCGATTTCGCACAGTTTGAGGACTTACATCAACACCACTTGAAATTTGTAGCCTCAAACTTATCTCTCGAGCGGTTAACATCGGCTGACGTCTTGCAGTCAGTTGTATGTACCGGTCTTGCCGAGTGGTTGTATTCCTTTTACGGCCTGGATGCTGTTCAGCGGGTTCTCCTGTATTATTGTAGCGCTGCCAAAGACGACAAATAACACTTCTATGAATGCCAAAATGTCGAGATACCTAAGATTGATTACTTCCCGCTTGCAACATCCCTACAGCTCTTTGCATTTCATCTGCCATCAAATGACGTCGCTTCATGACGTAAATAATATCTAACAATTCAATTTTGTCGCTAACTTTATTTAAATGGTTGGTAAAATTATAAAATCAAGTCTAAACGTAGCAATTAAAACGCACTTAAATTCAAACAAATTCGCAGTCATTTGAATTTTATGAAAAAACAAAACATAATCAAATATTTTTTTTACAACCAGCCAGTATGTCATCAATAACAAAAAAGTTTACTTACCTATGCACTTTGTTTGAGTAAATATTTAGAAATTAATTAATATAAATGGAAAAATTTGTAATATCACGCATGTTGCTTAGACTTTTTTGATGTGTGTGAACATTACAGTTGGGTGACTCCGTTTATCTCATGAGATATCCAAATCTTCCCGATGGATAGTGCTCTGAACGAAATCCTAATGCTATCTTTACATATTGTCTATTTAAATGATATTCATTAAACCGAGGCTTATAGGAGGCTGATTAAATACGTTTTTCTTTGCGCAATTCATCTAAATATTCATTCCAATTTTCATAAAAGTGTTTCTTCAATATATTATAATTTCCCAATAATTGACTTTAAACTACTTTAATATGATATATCTATACATACAATCAATAAAATTGAAATGTCTGTTTGTAATATCAAAATAACAGCTTTTTACTTAATGCTTATGAAAGTATATACCCGTTTCTAAAATTTCTGTCCTCTATTTGTTCCGTGTAATATCCGAAACGGTTGGACCAATTTTGACGCGACTTTCACTGGTAGACAGCTGACGTTATAAAGAATAACTTGGGCTACTTTTATTTTATTTACGCGCAAATAAAAAAATGGTCATGAGAATCAATTAAGGTGATTAAATGGTTTAGGTTGAGTAAACCATATGATATATAGCAAATTAATGTACTACATAATTGAATTAAAAAGATCTACAAAAAATCTGTGAGAGTATATGTCTATCTTCTAAGAAACACCCACAATAAACATTTTTGTCTTTAAAATAGCCGGAAGCGTGCGAGCAGGATTCGCGCGTGTGTCCGATCGATGGCATTCTGTAGTGCAAGTGAGCGAAGCCACGGGCACAACTAGTTATATCTTTTGAATATTAAAATAAGAAGGAATCCATTGTAAGTGGATTTTATTTGTAAGGTTAAACTTCACGCAACCCTAACCTTGCTATGTGAAAACCATTATTATATTTTCTTTTTACCAATAATTAGACCTGTATTAAAAATGACATTGAAATTGAAACCTAACCAGCTACGTCCATTAAGGATTGGCATCGGAAATTGCTTTTCGTAAACAGAGACTTGACTGTTAATGTTCTTTAGTTAATGAAAATTAATGAATGATGTATATTTAATGGCTAAACCATCATATTTTAATGAATATTGATATAAAGTCAAGTTAATCTCTATTCTCTTAATTAATTTAAGCTGGTCGCTAAGCTACTTTACTTTGACATCTTCTGAGACTGCATAGCAATTGTAATAATTTTTAAATATAATTTATATATTTATTACTAGCTGTGCCCAGCTGCGACTTCATCCGTGTGGTCTACAAAATTCCGTCGATCGGGCATTTGCGCGAATCGTGTTGGTCCCGCTCCCGGTCAAATATATATATCTCTTATTACAACATATTATTTATCTTATTATATTAAGTGAGTAATTCTTGTATACAATTGATTTCTCGGAAACGGCTTCAACGATTTCGATGAAACTTTACATTTAGATAATGTTTTACATTCCATGTTTACCTAGATATGTGTTTTGCTTATTTTGTTTATAAGATACCGAGCACAGCTCGGTCCCCCGGATATTGTTATTTAAACTGTAACAACATCATTACTTTATGAGCAATAAATTTTTAACTATAAATTATGACATAACATAATAATGGTTGGTAAAAATATAGAGAAATAAAAAACATTGCATTACATATTCAGTTGTACGTTTGGAGCAATTACAATTAACTACAAATTGTATTGCTAATTTTAATTCGGGTTAAACTGTGTATCAGTAATTACTACAATGCTACGAACACTACTACGTCGTAGCAACTGTCTGAGGTGAAATTTTTTAAAATTAAATATCCCCATTGAAAGTACATATTTAGTAATTAAAATATGCTAAGGTGTTTTATAGAGAAATGTTCAGTGTAATCACGTGAAAATAGAATTAAATACTTTATATCTGTGTATGATTGTATAAACTTTTTTGTTGAGATGTAACAGATTTTAATGTTTAATAATACCAAACTTTACCAAACCGGTGACAGATTTCAAATTTAATATTGAAACAAAACTGTATTTCATATACAGTGAGATGGGTACGTCCAGCCAGTATTAATATTTTCCTGGGCCAGTGTCGTCAGCTGATATAAACCGGCGGAGTTGCGGTTTGCCTCCATATTTAATGTTTTAAGTGCTTTTTCGTGTAGGTAGACACTTGCTAAGCGGCTATTTCAATTATTAGAACTATTTTAGATGACAAAGTATTTTGGAATCATATTTACATATTAAATAAATATTAAACTGTTATCAGTTTATACAGTGAATAAAAACATGTTTACAAAAATATAAAGCATGTAATTGATCTGAAATATGTATAAACATAATAATTGTGTATAATCTACATAGTTTATTTCCAATAAAAATAGTTTAAATTTTGGCCTCTAAAGCGTCATGGAAGGAGGGAATACAAATTGTACAACGCAGTGCTCCGCTTTAAATAGGTGGTAACTGATTACCAGGAGTTCAATTTTAGCAATATTATATCAGAACAAAATTAAACTGGATCTGACTCCCGGGCGATGTTAATTCTTGCGTGAACTGCATAAGTTGCCTTTGAGATACGTACGTGGCTTCCATAACAAAATATTGTTTTAATATTTCATAAAGACATTTTTACTAAAGATATTTATGTACTTGAAATTTGTCCAACATGGGTAAGGTTCTCAGTTACACCTTTAAAAAATATCCTTAGATTAATGATTGGAGACTAATCATTAATCAAAAGAAACGTCCTTAAAATTGAGTTAGTAAAAATGAGGTAAATTTTATAAGAGATTCATTGGGACAGTATAATATAAATGTACTTTTTTTAATTATAGTTATAGACCTTTTACTAGTATATAAAATAGTTTAATTAGGTTTATATAATTTCTTACTCGTGACTACATAATTTATTTATCTGATTTAGTAATTCATTGTACAATCACAAACAGAAAATTTATTGTAAAACGATGGAAATCACAAACCTATAAGCCATAAATATTTGTATTACTGTAAATAATATTATTTACTTTATAAACTAATAATATAAGTTTGAAACTAATACACAATAATCCAAGCAGACTAGTCCCTAACAAACTTAAGGCTAAATTCAATATAATATTTCGTATTGTTCATTTGTTACTTTCATAACATGATAAGGGTTTCCCAGCACAATTAATATCTCTTTAGACCTTTAAATACCCAAGGGTGTTTAACAAAGTTGAAATTTATCTTTATGTTTAATATTTCAGGGAATTTTTTAAGAACCAAAAAATAAACCTTGTCCAAATCTTAAACTCAACTTAAACTCAACTCCTATTGATAGAAATTTCACTAACATTTTAAGCGCGAGCTTTTCACCTATGCATGAACAGTTACGACCTAGTCAAGTTGTATAATTTCAACAAAGATCGGACAAGTAGTGAGTAGAACTCGCGTTTTGAGGGTTCCAAGCTTATTACATTGCTTACCCTACATTATTGTAATGGCTTTTATGTAAATATTGTTTATAGATCGTTATAATATTATGTTATATAAATGTATCTCGATCTGTCCGTATGTCTGTTAGTACACTTGTAACTCAAGAACTACATAGATTTTTTTATTGAATATTTTTTAGATGTTTACACTAAAAAGGCTATGCTTTGAAATGTTATGTAACAAAGATAATTCGAAAATATAAACTATACACTAGGTAGTATATTATATTAGGTTTTATTATATTATAGGAGTATAATATAGCGGAAAAGCTTTTTCTTTTTTCTTTAAAACAGTGAAATGGGTGGAAGTAGCAGTCGGAGTACCAACAATTATTTTAAGTCTATATTATTTACAATTACGAGGAAAAGTGTCCAGACGCTCTAACATTAGGCTCCAAAAATCAGCTAGTCCTAAATATTGCTTTATATTAATTTCATCATTAAGACAATTTTATGAAGATAAACTTTGGCCTATAAAGCATGTTATTTGCCGAATAGTTTGGTTTTAATGGACCATAAAATAATTTAGACTCGGTTCAGGTCTACAAATAAATAGTAAGTGGTACCATCAAACTTTACGAGTATGACCCATAAACCCCAGCATTGCTCAAGAAATATTGTCCGTAGTGAAGGTAAAATGATTATATGATCAGTAATTTCTTAATTATTTAGACTTTATTGTGAATGGCTGTATCTATTTATTGTATTAACCTAGAAACTTCAAAATTGGTAATTGGTGACTTTTTAAGTTGTATCACGGATGATGCCGAGATGTTGTATGACCTACTAGGTGCTGGCTACGGCAAAACCTCGGGCCATTTTTGTCAGATAATTAAAAATACGATTTAAGGTATAAAAATCTATAAACATACAATAGATGTGGATAAATATTACATTAGTCAATTTTCAAAGCGTTGAACCGATCACCATGTAAGTTGGTATATACAAGAGGTATTGTAGATGTGTTATTGACTATTGGAAAGACTAGGACATCGTCAGCAAGACCATTAATTTTAGTAACATATAAAAAAATGAACAATAATAATAGTACCGTTAGTAAGTGCTCACATTAAACTTATCATAAAATCCTTGTAACCATTTGTCCACAGATTCAAAGTGACAGGGCCATTAAACTAACTAAATGTTATGAAAGTTAAGCAGTTTCTACACTTTAGATTCCTAGCGGTTGAGTTTTGCGTAAATCTTAATAATAATATTATTGTATTAGCGTAAATAGGTAACACTGTATACTCGTGTTAAAACCGTAAAATACTTTTTCATTTATAATGTTATACTTAACATTAAATCATTTTAGCAGCAATATATTTACATAAATTTAATTTGGTACTGTGGAATATTTGGTTGCATGTCTCAGAATAAAAATAAAACTATATTATATGAAAATGGACGTTGGTATATCATATAATTATGTGAGATTGATAAAAACTTCAACACCGTTTGATCAATCAGTCGATCGTTTGACCATCTAGGTCAATCTAAGTATATTTTTACGAAGAAGGTTTTTTATGCGATCTCTAAAGTAGATAGTTGGACCGTCTGTGGGGCCAGTTAGTCTAATATAGACTTATTAACTGCGTGTATGAATCTTATAGTTAAGAATGCCTTAAGCATATGATCGTTGAATAATGTAAGGGATTTTAGTGTTGGCCTGCCTAGCTAACACTCTTAGGTTACAAAACTATAGTAAAACATCTATCTATATGTGTGTTTCTAAAGCTACACTCGAGAGCCTAGCGTGTTAGCAATTTTAATACGTCATCATTTAAATTACTTAATTTATTTATACAAATCCACGAAACATTACACTTGGTGTGTATTTACCTTTATCCATCCCTTCACCGCAACGCGTAACCCAAGGAGGGCGTAAAACTACATTTATTATAACACGGTAATTTAGGACATGAAGCAGGGTCGCGTTTCGCTATATATAGCTACTTGGTATCGCTTTATGTTATGGCGGTCACATTTATATAAGAAATAATGTTGATGTGACTACGGTAGGCATGGAGAGCAGAACTTGAGTTTCCACTTACGCGCTTTACGTTATTCTTTTTGTTATATTCGTATAGTAAATTATGTTAAAAGCAAAGTAAAAGTATACTCTGTAAACCAACAATTAAATCAGATTCAAAATGGCGTAGTACTGATTGATAGAAATTAAATTACATACAATTTTCATTGTCATTTAGATTAAATACAGTGCTGCTTTTAGTTCCAACATCGAATAAAGAGTTTGTCTTAAATTTTGCATCGCCAGTGGAATTTCGTGTTCGGAGACACTGAAAATATTACAGCAGGCTTACGGTGAATCGAATTTATCAAAAACACGTATCTTATGAGTGGTAGAAGCGTTCAAAAGCGGTTAAATAATTAATATAATTATAATTAAATATAATTAAATAATTAAAATGATATGGATTGACTCCTGAGACACATAAAATTCAGTGGCTATCTCTCTCAAACTTAAGTGAGGATTTACAGTCACTATTTTCTTCACTTTTGCGATGTTAACTTCAGTTAAAGATGTTGATGGCCTACCAGCTCGAGGAAAATCTTCTTGTATATCTCGACCGCTTTTGAACGCTTCTACCACTCATAAGATACGTGTTTTTGATAAATTCGATTCACCGTAAGCCTGCTGTAATATTTTCAGTGTCTCCGAACACGAAATTCCACTGGCGATGCAAAATTTAAGACAAACTCTTTATTCGATGTTGGAACTAAAAGCAGCACTGTATTTAATCTAAATGACAATGAAAATTGTATGTAATTTAATTTCTATCAATCAGTACTACGCCATTTTGAATCTGATTTAATTGTTGGTTTACAGAGTATACTTTTACTTTGCTTTTAACATAATTTACTATACGAATATAACAAAAAGAATAACGTAAAGCGCGTAAGTGGAAACTCAAGTTCTGCTCTCCATGCCTACCGTAGTCACATCAACATTATTTCTTATATAAATGTGACCGCCATAACATAAAGCGATACCAAGTAGCTATATATAGCGAAACGCGACCCTGCTTCATGTCCTAAATTACCGTGTTATAATAAATGTAGTTTTACGCCCTCCTTGGGTTACGCGTTGCGGTGAAGGGATGGATAAAGGTAAATACACACCAAGTGTAATGTTTCGTGGATTTGTATAAATAAATTAAGTAATTTAAATGATGACGTATTAAAATTGCTAACACGCTAGGCTCTCGAGTGTAGCTTTAGAAACACACATATAGATAGATGTTTTACTATAGTTTTGTAACCTAAGAGTGTTAGCTAGGCAGGCCAACACTAAAATCCCTTACATTATTCAACGATCATATGCTTAAGGCATTCTTAACTATAAGATTCATACACGCAGTTAATAAGTCTATATTAGACTAACTGGCCCCACAGACGGTCCAACTATCTACTTTAGAGATCGCATAAAAAACCTTCTTCGTAAAAATATACTTAGATTGACCTAGATGGTCAAACGATCGACTGATTGATCAAACGGTGTTGAAGTTTTTATCAATCTCACATAATTATATGATATACCAACGTCCATTTTCATATAATATAGTTTTATTTTTATTCTGAGACATGCAACCAAATATTCCACAGTACCAAATTAAATTTATGTAAATATATTGCTGCTAAAATGATTTAATGTTAAGTATAACATTATAAATGAAAAAGTATTTTACGGTTTTAACACGAGTACACAGTGTTACCTATTTACGCTAATACAATAATATTATTATTAAGATTTACGCAAAACTCAACCGCTAGGAATCTAAAGTGTAGAAACTGCTTAACTTTCATAACATTTAGTTAGTTTAATGGCCCTGTCACTTTGAATCTGTGGACAAATGGTTACAAGGATTTTATGATAAGTTTAATGTGAGCACTTACTAACGGTACTATTATTATTGTTCATTTTTTTATATGTTACTAAAATTAATGGTCTTGCTGACGATGTCCTAGTCTTTCCAATAGTCAATAACACATCTACAATACCTCTTGTATATACCAACTTACATGGTGATCGGTTCAACGCTTTGAAAATTGACTAATGTAATATTTATCCACATCTATTGTATGTTTATAGATTTTTATACCTTAAATCGTATTTTTAATTATCTGACAAAAATGGCCCGAGGTTTTGCCGTAGCCAGCACCTAGTAGGTCATACAACATCTCGGCATCATCCGTACAAGTTTCTGCTAAAATGTCGTGACAAACACCTATATTTTGACAGTTTTAATTCATGTTATTTATCAGTGACTCCTTTGAGTTTTGCTCGTGGCACATTCTATCAGTAGGTGATGCACATCTTCAGTATTTCCATATACACTCATCAAAAAAGTCTAAGCAACATGTACTAATTTAAATTTTAAGATGGTTATTCACATTATAACGTTGTATTTTATTTTTAAAATAATATCTTTAGGGTTCTATGATGTAAAAATAACAGCTGTTGTCTTTATAAGTTCTTTTAATAATAGAAATGAACAATATTAGAAAATACTGTAGAAACTAAGATACATAAGAAACTAAACTTTTTTCTTACAAAATGAAATTTCTAAAGAAAATGTATTTATTGTGAAAGAATAGAACAATTTAATACAAAGTATGGGCTCCTCTGCTATTCAGAACTTGTCGGCAACGATTATTCATTGAATTAATGAGACTGTTTATGTCATCTTGCGGTATTCGCTCCCAATGGAATTGTAGCAAATCCTTCAGCTGTTGGGTTGTTGCCGCTCCGTCCAAGTCCTTCAAAACACGTCTCTGGAGCATGTCCCATGCGTGCTCGATGGGGTTGAGATCTGGCGATTGTGCAGGCCAGGGTAATACCCGGATGTTCTCCGTTGCAAAGTATTCACTGGTTCGCCGAGCTGTATGTGAACGCGCATTGTCATACATTAACCTAAAATCGGAGCCAAAGGTTTGTGCAAATGGGTAGACATACGGTCTGAGAATATCCTCAATGTAATTTTCAGCATTCATGTTTCCATTTACAAAACGAGCTCAATTCGCCTGTTCTTCATAATACCCGCCCATAACATAACTGTTGAGCCGCTGTATGGATGAACTTCCTGAACGCACCTGAGCCTTTCAGTATTTCCGGGCCGACGATACACTCGCACCGTTCTTGTATCAGGCTTAAACCCGAATCGCGACTCATCGGAAAACATAATTTTATCCCATTGTTCCTGGGTCCATGTTATGCGTTCTCTACACCATTCATATCGACGAGCGCGATTCCCGTGACGTATCGGTGGACACCTGATTGGGCGTCGAGCTCGTAGGCCGTACTCATGCAGTCGATTTCGCACAGTTTGAGGACTTACATCAACACCACTTGAAATTTGTAGCCTCAAACTTATCTCTCGGGCGGTTAACATCGGCTGGCGTCTTGCAGTCAGTTGTATATACCGGTCTTGCCGAGTGGTTGTACTCCTTTTACGGCCTGGATGCTGTTCAGCGGGTTCTCCTGTATTATTGTAGCGCTGCCAAATACGACAAATAACACTTCTATGAATGCCAAAATGTTGAGATACCTGAGATTGATTACTTCCCGCTTGCAACATCCCTACAGCTCTTTGCATTTCATCTGCCATCAAATGACGTCGCTTCATGACGTAAATAATATCTAACAATTCAATTTTGTCGCTAACTTTATTTAAATCGTTGGTAAAATTATAAAATCAAGACTAAACGTAGCAATTAAAACGCACTTAAATTCAAACAAATTCGCAGTCATTTGAATTTTATGAAAAAACAAAACATAATCAAATTTTTTTTTTACAACCAGCCAGTATGTCTTCAATAACAAAAAAGTTTACTTACCTACGCACTTTGTTTGAGTAAATATTTAGAAATTAATTAATATAAATGGAAAAATTTGTAATATCACGCATGTTGCTTAGACTTTTTTGATGTGTGTACATTACAGTTGGGTGACTCCGTTTATCTCATGAGATATCCAAATCTTCCCGATGGTTAGTGCTCTGAACGAAATCCTAATGCTATCTTTACATATTGTCTATTTAAATGATATTCATTAAACCGAGGCTTATAGGAGGCTGATTAAATACGTTTTTCTTTGCGCAATTCATCTAAATATTCATTCCAATTTTCATAAAAGTGTTTCTTCAATATATTATAATTTCCCAATAATTGACTTTAAACTACTTTAATATGATATATCTATACATACAATCAATAAAATTGAAATGTCTGTTTGTAATATCAAAATAACAGCTTTTTACTTAATGCTTATGAAAGTATATACCCGTTTCTAAAATTTCTGTCCTCTATTTGTTCCGTGTAATATCCGAAACGGTTGGACCAATTTTGACGCGACTTTCACTGGTAGATAGCTGACGTTATAAAGAATAACTTGGGCTACTTTTATTTTATTTACGCGCAAATAAAAAAATGGTCATGAGAATCAATTAAGGTGATTAAATGGTTTAGGTTGAGTAAACCATATGATATATAGCAAATTAATGTACTACATAATTGAATTAAAAAGATCTACAAAAAATCTGTGAGAGTATATGTCTATCTTCTAAGAAACACCCACAATAAACATTTTTGTCTTTAAAATAGCCGGAAGCGTGCGAGCAGGATTCGCGCGTGTGTCCGATCGATGGCATTCTGTAGTGCAAGTGAGCGAAGCCGCGGGCACAACTAGTTATATCTTTTGAATATTAAAATAAGAAGGAATCCATTGTAAGTGGATTTTATTTGTAAGGTTAAACTTCACGCAACCCTAACCTTGCTATGTGAAAACCATTATTATATTTTCTTTTTACCAATAATTAGACCTGTATTAAAAATGACATTGAAATTGAAACCTAACCAGCTACGTCCATTAAGGATTGGCATCGGAAATTGCTTTTCGTAAACAGAGACTTGACTGTTAATGTTCTTTAGTTAATGAAAATTAATGAATGATGTATATTTAATGGCTAAACCATCATATTTTAATGAATATTGATATAAAGTCAAGTTAATCTCTATTCTCTTAATTAATTTAAGCTGGTCGCTAAGCTACTTTACTTTGACATCTTCTGAGACTGCATAGCAATTGTAATAATTTTTAAATATAATTTATATATTTATTACTAGCTGTGCCCAGCTGCGACTTCATCCGTGTGGTCTACAAAATTCCGTCGATCGGGCATTTGCGCGAATCGTGTTGGTCCCGCTCCCGGTCAAATATATATATCTCTTATTACAACATATTATTTATCTTATTATATTAAGTGAGTAATTCTTGTATACAATTGATTTCTCGGAAACGGCTTCAACGATTTCGATGAAACTTTACATTTAGATAATGTTTTACATTCCATGTTTACCTAGATATGTGTTTTGCTTATTTTGTTTATAAGATACCGAGCACAGCTCGGTCCCCCGGATATTGTTATTTAAACTGTAACAACATCATTACTTTATGAGCAATAAATTTTTAACTATAAATTATGACATAACATAATAATGGTTGGTAAAAATATAGAGAAATAAAAAACATTGCATTACATATTCAGTTGTACGTTTGGAGCAATTACAATTAACTACAAATTGTATTGCTAATTTTAATTCGGGTTAAACTGTGTATCAGTAATTACTACAATGCTACGAACACTACTACGTCGTAGCAACTGTCTGAGGTGAAATATTTTTTAAATTAAATATCCCCATTGAAAGTACATATTTAGTAATTAAAATATGCTAAGGGTGTTTTATAGAGAAATGTTCAGTGTAATCACGTGAAAATAGAATTAAATACTTTATATCTGTGTATGATTGTATAAACTTTTTTGTTGAGATGTAACAGATTTTAATGTTAATAATACCAAACTTTACCAAACCGGTGACAGATTTCAAATTTAATATTGAAACAAAACTGTATTTCATATACAGTGAGATGGGTACGTCCAGCCAGTATTAATATTTTCCTGGGCCAGTGTCGTCAGCTGATATAAACCGGCGGAGTTGCGGTTTGCCTCCATATTTAATGTTTTAAGTGCTTTTTCGTGTAGGTAGACACTTGCTAAGCGGCTATTTCAATTATTAGAACTATTTTAGATGACAAAGTATTTTGGAATCATATTTACATATTAAATAAATATTAAACTGTTATCAGTTTATACAGTGAATAAAAACATGTTTACAAAAAATATAAAGCATGTAATTGATCTGAAATATGTATAAACATAATAATTGTGTATAATCTACATAGTTTATTTCCAATAAAAATAGTTTAAATTTTGGCCTCTAAAGCGTCATGGAAGGAGGGAATACAAATTGTACAACGCAGTGCTCCGCTTTAAATAGGTGGTAACTGATTACCAGGAGTTCAATTTTAGCAATATTATATCAGAACAAAATTAAACTGGATCTGACTCCCGGGCGATGTTAATTCTTGCGTGAACTGCATAAGTTGCCTTTGAGATACGTACGTGGCTTCCATAACAAAATATTGTTTTAATATTTCATAAAGACATTTTTACTAAAGATATTTATGTACTTGAAATTTGTCCAACATGGGTAAGGTTCTCAGTTACACCTTTAAAAAATATCCTTAGATTAATGATTGGAGACTAATCATTAATCAAAAGAAACGTCCTTAAAATTGAGTTAGTAAAAATGAGGTAAATTTTATAAGAGATTCATTGGGACAGTATAATATAAATGTACTTTTTTTAATTATAGTTATAGACCTTTTACTAGTATATAAAATAGTTTAATTAGGTTTATATAATTTCTTACTCGTGACTACATAATTTATTTATCTGATTTAGTAATTCATTGTACAATCACAAACAGAAAATTTATTGTAAAACGATGGAAATCACAAACCTATAAGCCATAAATATTTGTATTACTGTAAATAATATTATTTACTTTATAAACTAATAATATAAGTTTGAAACTAATACACAATAATCCAAGCAGACTAGTCCCTAACAAACTTAAGGCTAAATTCAATATAATATTTCGTATTGTTCATTTGTTACTTTCATAACATGATAAGGGTTTCCCAGCACAATTAATATCTCTTTAGACCTTTAAATACCCAAGGGTGTTTAACAAAGTTGAAATTTATCTTTATGTTTAATATTTCAGGGAATTTTTTAAGAACCAAAAAAGTGAAACCCGTGTCCAAACTCAAACTCAACTTAAACTCAACTCCTATTCTATAGAAATGCACAGAACATCGCAGCGCGAGCTTTTCACCATATGCATGACAGTTACGACCTAGTCAAGCTGTACAATTTCAAAAAATCGGACAAGTAGTGAGTAGAACTCGCGCTCTGAGGGTTCCAAACTTATTACATTACTTACCCTACATTATTGTAATGTATTTTACATAAATATTGTTTATGTATCGTTATATATTATGTTATATAAATGTATCTCGATCTGTCCGTATGTCTGTTAGTACACTTGTAACTCAAGAACCACATAACATTTTTTTATTGAATATTTTTTAGATGTTTACACTAAAAAGGCTATGATTTGAAATATTATGTAACAAAATATAAGGAAAATATATATACTATACACTATCTATACTATATTATATTATATTTTATTATATTATTATAATATAATATAGCGGAAAAGCTTTTTTGTTTGTTTGTTTAAACACGCTAATCCCTGGAACTACCTGTCGGAGTACCAAAATTATTTTAGTATATGATAGTTACAATTACGAGGAGTAGTATAGAGACGATCTAACATTAGGCTACAACTCTCAGCTAGTCCTAAATATTGATTTCTATTATTTCATCATCAAGACAATTTTATGAAGATAAACTTTGGCCTATAAAGCATGTTATTTGGACGAATAGTTTGGAGATAATGGAAAATTAAAATAATTTAACACTCGGTTCAGGTCTACAAATAAATAGTAAGTGGTACGAACAAGCCTTACGAGTATGACCCATAAACCCCAGCATTACCGACAAAAATATTGTCCGTACTGAAGTAAAATGATTATATAATCAGTAATTTCTTAATTATTTAGACTTTATTGTGAATGGCTGTATCTATTTATTGTATTAACCTAGAAACTTCAGTTTTGGATAATTGGTGACTTTTTAAGTTTTATTGTCAACCGCTGAATCATTTTATTGTCAAACTTGTTTTTACAGCAGCATTAGGTCATATGCATATGATATTAATTTCAACTTTATACCTTAAGTAGTTTCCGAGAAAAAAAAATTGACACACGGACAGCAAAGTGATTCTATATGGGTTCCGTTTTTTCCTATGATTAGGTACGGAACCCTGAAAAGATTCTTTTTATTAATTCAAATAATTGGATAGGCTGTAAGAATCATCAATAATACTTTGTGGAGTTTGTAAAAAATTCATCAAGTCTCAACCGAATTTATACTATTTAACGCATGTTGCATTCGTTAATTAATAGGCTATAAAAATCGTGAAAAATACTTTTAGAAATATGAAATATGCTGAAAATAAATATACACGAGTAGAAGAAACTACCTCATAATAAATACGTGTGAAATGTACTAATTATAAATAGGTACGTAATATACTTATTTCAATAAATACTTTATGATATGATTTTACCTTTAGGTATGCACTTGTGTTCAATATGTTTGAATATTTTGATCAAACTTGCATAAATATGATATCACTTTGCAAATTGACATATTAGAACATTTATTACATGTAAAAGACTTGATCAAAAGATCTTTTCAGTGGAGAGTTTTTAATTTATTTGAGAAAATGTAGAAGTCTACGTTTTTAAATAGAAACATATAATATGTAATTTCTGGTTGAGTTTAGAAATAATATATGTTTATGAAATTACTATAATATCATCGCTAAATCTATACTATTATAGTATTATAAAGCTGATGAGTTTGTTTGTTTGGTTGAACGCGCTAATCTCAGAAACTACTGGTTTAAATGATAAAATTATTTTAGTATTAAATAGCCCATTTATCGAGGAAGGCTATATACTATATAACATCACGCTACGACCAATAGGAGCAGAGTATCAATGAAAAATGTTATATAAACGTTAAAAATTGATTCCTTATGAGAGCTTCAATTATGTGACGCAGACAAAGTTGCACGGGTTAGCTAGTATCTGTATAACATTAAAAAAACAATTGCATTGATATGTAATAAATGGGAGTAGAATTTTTACTTAAAGATGTTGAATTGTGATGATTATAACATCTGATTCCAAGTTGGTATTTCCATATGCCAGAGTGTTTTAATAAATCCTATTGGAAAATGTATGTTATGCAATATGTTCCCGTAAGTTCTAAGAAAATAGTTGAACGATCTATTGGCACCTAGAGATGGAATTTCCAGAGTCTATAATGTCGATATGGTTAAATTTTCAAAGTCACTAGTTCAAAATTATTCAGAATTAGATATTTAAAGATATGGTCACTTTCTAATAATCTTGAAAGTGTGAAAATATACATTCTATACATCTTTTTAAATATATTTGACAGTAACACATTTAATTTTTGAAAAATTTTCTACTTAGTCTAAAATGTTTGAAATATGCAATGGTTTCCATCGGCTTATTGATCTCCTCTGAACGAAAAGCTAATAACAACTAAAAACACTTTTACGTTTTCAATAAAATGAAAAGTTGGACAAGTAGCAATAAGAACTCGCGCCCTGAGAGGTTTCATAGTATTATTATGTTTTGTTATAAATTTTGTTTGTATATTATCCTTACATTCTCCGTCTCTGACGTGCGATAGTGCGACGGCGCGTGTTTATATAACAAGCTTTTCTTTGCGGGTGCTTGCATATTGCAAGTGTGTACAGAGTTGAACCATTTATAAAATGAACAAACAGTAAATATAATATTGTCCATTCTAGGCGGCATTAGAAATTTATTATTTTCATATTTATTCTCTATCTTCCATCTTTATTCGTCTTCCAAAAGACCTGCCAAATTTCAAGATTATAGGTCAAGTATCATCCTATATACAAGGTGTCCAGAAAGGGTATCGGGTATTTGTTTTCGCGCCATATTCGAAACGGGGCGTCTAAAGGGTGCGGGGAGGGGTTCGTGGCGTCCGCCATTTTGTGGAGTTTTGGTCACGATGGAACAGTACTCGGGGACGCATCGCGCATTTTGCGTACGAGCGTATATCTTAATGGTGATTCAATAGTGACTGCTCAACGTCTCTATCGTGCGGAATATCGTACACGCCACGCGCCAAGTGACGATAGCATTAGGAAATGGATCAGGATGTTCGAGAATACAGGTGCGACAGTTAAAATTCAAAACTCTGGTCGTCCTCGTTCAGTTCGCGATGAAAAAACAATTGAAGAAGTTGAGGCGTCGGTTCGTCAAAATCCGTCTTTATCCATCCGAAAGCGAAGCCAAGCGTTGAACATCAAAAAATCGTCTTTAAATTCGATTTTAAAGAAAGACTTACATCTAAAAGCCTATAAAATTCAATTGGTTCAAGAATTGAAGGATACGGACTATGCTAATCGACTGAATTTTGCGAACGAAATGCTGCAGCGATTTAACAACTTTAACAACATACTGTTCAGTGACGAAGCAAATTTTCACCTGAATGGTCATGTTAATAAGCAGAATTGTTGGTACTGGGCAGTGGAGAATCCGAGACGAAAGCATGAACGACCCCTGCATAGCCCAAAGGTCGTTGTTTGGGCCGCTATGTCTGCTAAAGGCATAATTGGTCCTTATTTTCATGAAGATCAACGAGGCCGAGCAATTAATGTGAATAGTGACCGTTATTGCGATATGTTGCGAAATTTTTTGGTCCCAGAGTTGCAGGAGTTTGCAGGTTTCAACTCAAGAACGTGGTTCCAGCAAGATGGGGCCACTTGCCATACCTCAAATGACTCAATGGAAGTTGTTAACGATTTATTCCCTAATAAAGTCATTTCGCGAAGGGGTAACATCAACTGGCCTCCCAGAAGCCCCGACCTTAGCCCGCTTGACTATTTTGCATGGGGATACCTTAAAAGTAAGGTTTATCAAAACAATCCGACGAATCTATCCCAGTTAAAGCAAAACATCAGGTCAGAAATGGCAGCAATATCGATAGCTATGTGTCAACGTGTTATCGCCAATCTTCGTTTCCGTTTAGAAGAGTGCCAGCAACGTAACGGTCATCATTTGGATAACATCATCTTTTCCAAATAATTCTCCAATTCATATGCTAATAATAAACAATAAACTTTTTTATTGCATACAAATAATTTTTGTTTCATTGAACTTACAAATACCCGATACCCTTTCTGGACACCTTGTATTTTGATAATGAGTTAATGTGCGTGATTTTACATAAAAAGTGTTCTTTATTGCGTTAATCTAGAAACTTGATTTTTTACATCAGTATGATTCCATAAATTTTTGTATTCGATGTTAATCTCAACTTAAGCTGTTTTGGGTCTTGACACACATGGACAGACGGACAACAAAGTGATCCTATAAGGGTCTGATTATCTCAATACGAGGTAGATTAATTATATTATTTAATACTTTTAATTGATAATAAACATTATAATACTTCTTTTATGGGTAAAGTGAAATGCAATAGAAGTATTTTATACTAAATTTAAAGAAAACATAAATGAAAAGATAAATTCTACATTTTTATTTACTGAGGAATGTTCACCTTACCCTGCTCTCTACGGGTTAAATGGTTTAAACATTAAAAATATCCCGAGTTTAAAACTGTAATTTAAGACCGCTATTTAATTCAACAAGTGCCCTGATAGTTCACGGACTTCTGACCTTATGCTGCTCTCAAAGCAAAAGTAAATTGTTATTTCCACTGTAAATGAAATTTATGTGAATAAAACACAAACGAAATTAATAATGGTATATTTACACGTACTATAATATATGTAGTATTTCGACCGCACAGTGCTAAAATTATACAAACTTCCAGCTAGATTCTTATATTTAATAGTCAAGTAACATAAATAACAAAAGAAATCGTAACAGTATTGAAGTCTTTAGAATATATACAGGTCATTGGATAACAATGATTCTACCCGGAACCAAAATTGGAAGTCAGATAAAACTTGATTAATGAGGTCTGGGTTTCTGTGCATGTTCATAACATCTCTGGTACATAGTAAAAACAAGGATATATAATGAATTGCGATTGGAAATGTATCGAGAAATTTAAAATAATAATACATTAAAGCTTTTTAAATATATACCTATTTTTGGTGTGGTTTCAAGCGCTCATAAAAAATTAGATACAATCCTAACA
The DNA here is from genome assembly GCA_033032175.1 of Saturnia japonica. Lineage (NCBI taxonomy): Eukaryota > Metazoa > Arthropoda > Insecta > Lepidoptera > Saturniidae > Saturnia > Saturnia japonica. The sequence goes on from CM065317.1 coordinate 7,660,051, forward strand.
TTGTTTTAAATCAATCTTTCACTTTTCCTATATTAAATGTATTTTAATAAATTACAAAATAATGTCAGTACGGTATAAAGTTCGACACGGTCAAACAGAGAAATTAGAAAATCTTACTATGTTTAAATTTGTTAGTTTATTTAAGGGGGTTCGTGATTTCGTCTGGTATCACTTTTTTTAACATTTAAAAATAATTTATTTAAAAGTACTCGTTCCACCGTTACAATTTAGATGAGTTGTAACTTAAAGCTTTACCTTTGCAGTATTTTTTTCGAAATGAATTAGAAGAACATAAAAGAAACGAGAGTATCAATGAGAAAAAAACAGTGAAATTGTTTAGTTTTGGTTTTGTTTGATAAATAAAATTATTCTACGATCGTGGGTTTGTTATTATATGAATTGAATGCAATAAAGTGTGGTTCTTAATCTAAATCTTAATTTGTAAGTAACATGACTATTTTGACTATGAGTGATTTCACTACCTTGAATCAGTACAAATAAATATCCATAAGAAATTGCCTTCTATGGTATTTGGATTTATTGATATAATTTAGAACATAATTACGTAATACCTAGATCTTATAAGAGCATTTTTATCATTTTATATTAGTCGAGATTGTGGCCATAACGCTTAAACCTATAAAGAATTTCAAAAAATCTTTCGAGACATGTGGATATGTTTATTTTTTACTTATAGCAAAATCCGTACATGTACACGCACGTCATCAAAATAAACAAAGCAAAGGTTTTTGTGGTGCACTTCGACTTATACTGTTGTTAAAATTACTGCGTAGCCGCGTAGGTGAGAGGCGTTCATCGGCCGAGCCAGCTGGAAATTTGCATGGAAATGAGTACCGGTGATTGCGTTACGTACACCGCGACTTCAACATGGGTGACTTATTCTCAGGTTCTCGACAAATTGACAATGTTGAATATTTATTATTTAATGTGTTTCTTATGTATCTACATTAGCTGTAAGACTTTATTCACAAATTGAATAATATCTTATTTGTATGTAAATTACATAATATACAGGTGAAACATTTAAATGGGTCAGTGAGAGGAACTCTGAAACTATAAGAAATAGAGAAATATGTTCTGAAAAACCATGGATTTTAAAGATAATATAAACTGCATTCATAGATTTTTCAGAAAAACTTATACACGAGTCGGGAAATGAACCTAATCATTTTTAGAAAAAAGTATGTCATTTTTTAAAATAATTAATAGTGTAGGTTGTAAGGAATGACTGTTGCTATAAAATACTATGTCTAATATTAAAAGAAAATGCTGAATTTAATTATTTAATTTATAGATGTTTAAAATGACTACCGTTATTACAAAAATTAACATTTTTAGGTAACGACATTGTTACTGCATTTTGTATTTTCAAGTGGTCAATTTGCTTTTAAATGATCTCTATAGTCGTTAGATTTTCAACAGTATCGTAGCTGGTTTTGTATACTTCATATTTAAGGTAACCCCACAAGAAATAACCAAGTGAGGTTAAATTTGGCGAACTCGTTTAGACCAATCCATTTTTGTTAGAAGTTATTATTTAAGAAGTGGTGTTGTGATTCGTCTATTTCAGTAAAGACGATGTCAACTTACATTTCATTTGACTACTGGATGGAATTTTGCATAAGAAGGTTTTGTTCTGTACAAATTTATGATGGAACTTTGAATAACATGTACATCGAAATATTAGAAGATCTGTTACAATTACTACGTGAAGTATTGGGTGAAAACATAATCCGAGTGTATTAACAACAAGATGGAGCACCGACACACAATAGCATTTTTAAATGATAGCTACAAAAAAAAATCAGTTAGTAGAAATTAAGTCAGCAGATTTAAGTACTGTACATTGTTTCTTGTGTGGTTACGTTAAAACTGAAAGTTTACAAAACCAGCCACGACACCTTTAAAAGTCCAACGGCGACTATAAAGATCATTTAAAAAAACACCTTGAAACTACAAAATACATACATGTATTCCTTCCAGCCTTCGCTATCAATTATGGTAATAAAATGGCATACTTTTTTTCTAAAAATGAATAGGTTCGATTCCCGACTCGTGAATAAGTTTTTTTTAGGAAACATATATATGCAGTTTTTCTTATCTTTAAAATTGATGTCATGGTTCTTTAAAACATATTTCTCTATGTCTTATAGTTTCAGAGTTCTACTCACTGACCCATTTAAATGTTACGCCTTGTATATTACACTTATTACTGCAAAGCTGTGGTTGCATCGTTGTCCGCGTGGAATTTCGTGTATGAAAAACAATGATAAAATAGATATGTAGATAAGCTGAAATTTACTCACTTTTAGCAATCAGCCTTGCATCACATTCACTACTTTCAATCGATCGATATTCTGCCATACGTATACGATGTGAATTTAATCTAAGGCATCGTTTCCTACAGGTTTCTGGAGAGCGTAAACTTTTTCTTAGTACCTCGTTCAGCAAGAACTCTCACTTGACGATATCTTCTTAGTTTCCTGAAACAAATGGACCTCACTGTTTTTTAGGCCAATGGAATACAAAGAAAAACTTATCCACTTTCTATTGGGCATTCTAATTTAATTTTAATCCAAATCGTAACAAAATGAACCAAAAGCCTTTTGAAAATACTCAAGTAAAACATTAGAGTATTTAAATGAGAAAGTTTAAGGTTTTGCGATTGTTTAGTAAAAGCTAAATTTATTTAATAATTTTAAGTTTTAACCCTTGACATTTAGTGAATAATAACGCGACAAAGAATGTCTGTATAATTTAACAAAAAATTTGCGCAAAGAACTCCAAACAACGAGATCAAGTATATCGTAGAATTTTAGATCAAAATAGAAATATCAAGAACAAAACATTCAAAACTACTGTACCCTATGCTATCTATGATTATCCGTGAAAATACACACGTTTGTGATTATTTCTATTAAAAATGACGTGAAGAATAAATTTTGGATTAATTTCGTAATGATACGATATATACTATACTTAAAATATATTACAGTAAAATATACATACATTGCTTGTTTATATTTACAATTCTTAAATGAATGAGGTATAATGCTCCCATAGCGCGAATAACAAGACTTGTTAACATACTCCATAAATCTAACAAACTAGACATTTTAAATGACGACGTTCCAGCAATCAAAAAAATATTTTGCTCGCTTAGAAGAATAATTTTGATCCAGTAGTTTACGATTTATTAGAATTTAAGTTGTTTATTACCTTTAATTTGATCTCTCTTCTGTTTCTTGTTGCTCGCTCTTATTTATCATGTAGTCTACACTTTTAATTATAGTAGCACTAAGCAATGTTCTTTGTCTATTTTTCTTTACTTGTTTTAGTGTTTATTATGTAAGTGTTCAAATAAATAAATTTATAGATCATACAAACGTTCATACGTGTAAAAATACATCCTAAAAATGATAAACTACAATCGTACCAAATTTTATCAAATTCGGTCCAGTAGTTTCTGCGTGATCGACGAACAAACTAACAGACGGACAGACAAAAAGAATTTCAAAAACTGTTTAATTGCTTTCTGTCTATGATTCTAAGCCCCAGTAGTGTTTTTGCTCAATTATCTTTAATGTACAGATTTGGAATCTTTACTATTTTAGTATAAGTAAAGATTACAAATATGTTTACACTGTTTAATATAACTATCATAAATATTATATTTTCACACTTTTCTATGTTATCAGAGATTAAATACACATAAATGTATTTACTTTTAAAAATTACCTTACACGCTACGCTAATCTAAGACAAGTTTTAAAAATATACCTACTATGTAAATGTTTAATGATAAAAGACGATTGTTTTAGAATAGAAGTCAATTCAGTGTTACTTTCGATTGCTAAGCACTTATTGAATTAAAATGTAAGTCAACATTGTACTTTGTTAGAATAAATTTACTTGATCGTTGTAATGAAATAAGGTCATATTGATTTTAAGTATTTGGTTATGAAGTTAAAAAATAATTTTCTGTTATATTACAGAGTATATTCAACAATGTCGATGTCTAATCAATAACCTTTATTGCTTTAAACTAATTTATTGTTTCACATGTCTACAACTTTGTGTTAGGTTCTATTTTCCAAGTACCTAGTTTTAACCATTAGATTTATTGTATTTTACCTATACCCTATCTTATTATTTACCCTGAAAAACTGATTAATTTGTAGTGAAAGAAATTTAGTATTTTATAATGTTATAAACACTTACCTAATCCTAATCTGGCTTTAGATCGTAAACGAAATAAAATATCTAACTAGTATTTGTCAATACGCACTGGGGTGTTTAAGTACTAAACAAATTGTTTGTAAACCTTACTAACTGCTTGTTGTGCCTATTTAGTTAACAGTTATCTAGTAAACGCTCTCTATGTATAATCGTAAAGGTCCATAAAAGGGTTTCATCCCAAAACTTTCCACAGTGTCCTCAAGCGCCCGACATCTACGATCGAGAAAATTAATAAACGTTTTCTTTTGAATTGCCCTTAAAATTTTGAGGCTCTTCAAATAACGAGATTTTTATTTTTTACACGTCAAATTTCCCACGAGAAATTATACTAAGCTAAGTAGTGACTTAGCTTAACAAGTAGCGAGTCGAATTGTGTTCTATTTTTCGATGAGTTTTTCTTTACTTTATTTGTACAAAAACTTGGTATGGTATTGGGTGTTGTGTATGTACGATAGAAATATTATGTTTAATGTTTATGGCGTCTTTAAAAATAATTTAACAATTAATTGAGTTTGAGTGTTTTAAAAACAGTTTGAAGGATTATTTAAAAGGTGTTTGTTATGTTTTTTTTTGTTCCAAATATTTTTTTTTCAAAGGCTTTGTTCACTTTCATTTTAATACTGTGTGTGATTTCTAGTGTTCATAACATACAGTTTTTTATGAATGTTTTTATTTTAATTATCACAATTTTATCGTTGCCCTCGTATAATATGAAACTATACAAAAATAATAAATAATAATAAACAGAATGTAAGTAATATAAAACGGTTGACTATTAATTACAATGCCATTAAAAATATATAATACCTAATTATATATTTTAAATATAATACACTATAGCTTATGACTATACAACAATGACTAAATTTGTTTACGCACAATCAAGATACTATATAATGGATGCAGCACAGTACAAGGTAATTTACTAGATATATGTTATAAGCAATGTATAGAATCCCGGCATTTTATAGAATACCTGAAGCTAGCAGGCACATTTCATACAATGACTAGGCATTCTATAGAATGCCAACTAAGAAACGGGTAAAGTATGAAATATATCTCCGATTCGTTTCGAATACCAAGTGAGAGTTTTTGGCAAGATCTCAATGTGTCATGTGATGGTTTTTGAAGCACTCTCTCGCTCGGGAGAGAAAGAGTGTTATAATATGAGACTCCTACTCACTAAAAGCACACAGTGTACTATCATTCGCCGTAGGTGGGACGACAAGGGATCGCGTTAGAACTTTTTTTTAGTTAGAACCTACCGTAACCTGTTTTATTATCTTACCTAATATATTTTCTTTTTACCTTACCTAACCGTTTTTTTTAAACATTTATTAGTAGAAAAAATATTTTAATGGCACTCCTGGTATTTATTCAGAATAACTTTTTTTCTTTTGAGGTATGCACGTCATTTATTTCATTTCTTAGGCATTTTATAGAATGCCAGTTGAGAAGCTTGCTGACTGCCGCTGCGCCATGGTCTCATGATCACTACTCCGAGAGCGACTATTCAGAGACCGAGTCGGATGATCACAATCGCCTTATCAGGATCTTTTGTCATGCTTTTCTTAAAAAGCAATTGGCATTTTGGCATAAAAATCAAACTATATCACATAAAATGCCGCCAAAATTACATATTATAGGGCCAAATAACATAAGTTTATTAATTTCAAACAAAAATCACAACATGACACCTTGAGATCCCGCCAAAAACTCCCATGAGATATTCAAAACGAATCGGAGATGTATTTCATACTTTGCCTAAATGGAATTTGGCATTCTATATAATCACTAGGCAAACTATGTAATAATTGTCTTTATTTCATATCTACATTGTCGGCTTACAATACCTAGGTATTCTATAGAATGCCAGCATTTAATACATTGCCTATAACATACATATATCATTCAGATATGATACAAGGAAACATAAAAATGTTGACGTGAGTGAATTGAGTGAATCAAAATTTATAAGTGAGTGATCTTCCCGAAAATTAGATTTATAACCCTCATCGAACTCCATTAGAGGATATGTGCGGAGAAAATATAAAGTTAGTATCAGAACTCTACTTGTGACATTAAACTGCAGTGTGGGATTTCCGGAACGTTTACGTTTCCGTGTAAATTAATTCTATTTGTTTTTTAATACCTGAGTCAATTATTTTTATTTTCTGATATGATATTTTATAATAATAGTTTGAGTTTTTACTGGCCTTATAATCCATACTAAAATTATAAATACGAAAGTAACTTTTTCTGTCTGTCTATTACGTTTTCACGCTTAAGCCGCTGAACCAATTTTAATGAATTTTGATATAGCGATAGATTGGGCCTTGAGGGCCTTGAAACCATTTCCATAGGACATAGCCTACCTGTTGTACCGAAAACAAAACTTGGATGGGTGAAATGGGAGATAAAATTTCGAATGAAAAACACATCAAACCAATAGTGATGAATTTTGGAATAGAGATATATTGCACCTTGGAGATGGACATATGGTACCTTTATCGCGAAAATAATATTTGAAGGGGTGAATTACAGGATAAAAGTTTGTATGAAGAACCCATCATTTCTCAAGATAGGGATATAAAAATTTACTAAAAATAAAATATTTTTTTGGTAAGAAATAAGAAAGAGGGTTTCGCGTTTTTTAATAATATTCCGTAATGCGGCACCATAAGTGTTGGATTCATATTAACATATAATTACAATATTATACACATATTGATCGCGTTACGGGATCACACGATGTATATGCAGTAATAGAGTGAAGTGGTAGGGATTGCGAACACAATACACAGTGATAAACCCATCCATAATTTTCTTTTGGTTTGTTGTGTTCCGAGATCAGTCGGTGTACATCCAATAATACGCAGACTAAATTGCGGGTAGCAGCTAGTTAATATAAGTTTCGTTACTTGCACGTTCGTAGCCCTACAATCGATTTCTTTTAAGAACAAACTCGGTCTGCTTTAGAGTGATGTTTATGATTATTACGTGTGCCAGGGTGTTATGTCTACAGCTGTTTACTACAATAAAGATTTACATTTGCTTAAACCAATCGGCTGTATTTGAGTTTATTCCGTGAATATTATTATTAAGTTTGACTTATTATTCATTTTAATTTATTTAAGAATATGATGATGAATTTGTTGATTAAAATTAATAACATTCCGAGGAACTTCCGTTCACTTTGTGAACAATACCGAACTTTTACAATTTATACTGAGGTCTTGCAAAATGTACCCATTATAATAAAATTTATATTCAATGCAAACAGTTTAATTTGATTAAAAAATTAATTTAAAATAAAATATATTGTTTTCAATTTATAAATAAACGACTAATCATTTATTACTAATGTAAATGAGAATTTACTCTTAGAAAACTTGATCATATATAACGAACGGGTCACAGTTATTTCCGTGATAACGGCAGATACATACCAAAAAAGTAAAAAAAAAATACAATAGCAAGCTGACTTGGTAAAAAATCAAGAATGAAAAACAATTATGGTAATATATGTAAGTCTGTTTATAACGATGATACTTTAATATTATATACACTACTGAAAAGTATAAAAATTAGCCCAGTAAAAAATTATACAAATCGGTCCTATAGATTCTAAAATACTGAACCTTCCTTTTTAGAAGTAGGTTAAAAACATTACAGTAATAATCACTAACATACATATATGAAAGGATGATATATTAAAAAAAAATCAAACGATTCAAAACGTAACATTAAAAGATTTTGTTCAAGGTGTATCTATGTATATATATACCAAAGCTACTTATTTCCAAATCAGATATTATTTATTGAGCTAATGGCGTGTGTGCTTACGTCGGGAATACGATTCGACACAAACCACGTCTTGTTGGTCGGGTGAATTTGTATTTTCACGCTGGCTTACTTTAGTAAGATTATTGGAAACTAAGCTTGTCATAATATCTTGTATCATGTACGGTATTCTGTTGTAAACTTTTTATGGGAAATAATATACATGTATATAGCGCCGACATTGCAATATTTAAGTAATGCTTGGCAAGTATCATTCGTATCCATAGCCTTTCCTGTGTTAGCACCATTTTTGAGAATACGAGTAGAGTACCCCGGGGTATTTCCGGGAAACGGAAAAGTTCACGAGAGTTCAGTAACTCAATGATTTAGCAGCAATTTTGTATAGTACCTATAAATAAAACTATAGTTTTTCTATTCTCTATGTATTGTACTAACTGATAAATAAACAATTTAAACTATTCTGTTTCAGTTATTTGTAAATCTAAGCTAAAAATAGGATTGAGAAAATTTGCTAGGATTGCATAAAAAAGTATCAGCGGACCGATGAACACAGGAAAGGATAGGAAATTTAAGATTGTGAATAAATATAGAAAACCAATTAAGCTTTTTTTGTAGTATCACGGCACAGTGATGGTGTGTACTATGCTTGAAGGTTAACACAGTATAATATAAAACAAAATAACATAAAAAAACTTAATTTTTTTATTGAAATCTCCCGGAAAACCAGAACTCGTTTATGCAGAGAAAATGATTCAAGTCGTTCTATAACATCGTCGGTACATACAAATAACCTATACATGTATAAATATAATTATAAAATAAATTATAGGTATTTAGACAAAATTATAGCAACCGACTCAAAGTAAGCTAAAGATTCTAGCTTCCGCGCTTGCAAACCGGTTTAAAGATTATGGAGTGGAACTGCCTATACAAAATGTTTTAAAGTTATGGGAATTCCTATTTATTTTGGTGTTCATATGTGCTTAATTATATGGTTTACAAGTTATTAAAACTTGATTTTTATTTTAAAGAAGTTATTTTATTTTAGATTTAATTACCTATAACAGTGAATGGATATTTAAATAAACCAAAACTCTACTATCCGACGCCTCATCCGCACCCATTTACATGAGCCAAATTATATTAACAAACCGAGCCTGAAAACACACCTTATAACCATTAAGGTAGGTGTACAAGTTATATTTGTTACGAAGTTGTGTTTTTCGGTAACAATATTCACATACACGAAAAGGTTAAGAAGAAGATCTATTAAAACTATGTTTAGTTATTATTAATTAGTTATAATTATGTTTGGAGACTTGGTCTACTGATTTCCTTCAAATGTAATAATTATTATGTAATACTGAGTCCAATAGTAAATTAAGAGGAATAATCAAATTTTCCCTGTATATACACAGCTTCAAATATTCCATATTTACTTGTTCCGGAAGATACCTTACATTTGAATTATGTTTATAAATGTATGAGCTAATCTCATGGCGCCTCACAAATTCGTCACAGATAAAAGGGAAAGGTTATGTTTAAAACTTAATTCAAGAATTAACAATGGGTGAGTGAGTACGTGCGTTGATTTGAAGAGTTATAAACATTAACCTTAATCCTAGGAGCGTGGTAACAGCTTTTAATAATGACAATTCTGCTAGTTAATGTATGTTCTTCAACATGCACATTGCTTTGTATAATACTATGTTCTTTTGGTAAAATAATGCCTATCATATAGGTAATTAAAACTTTTTTGATCAAAATTTTAGAGGCTAGGCTATGATTGAGAAATAATTTACAAATGTTTATTGCAAATTTAATTTAATATATACCTATTTAATTTTTATTGATTTCTTACAGCAAGGAACTAATTACTCGTTAACAATAATGATTTTAAGTTCAAAGAATAAAAACATGACAGCTACTATAAAATAAGTAATATTAATGAGTGCTCATTATTTGAACTGAATACATCGTGCATACCATCGGGTGCTATATTACATACATATTTTAGGTTATTTAGATACATTTTGCGTAGTAAGTATTAAACAATAATAATTAGTAAAAAGTAATTTTATTAGACCAGCTCCAAACTTGCTCGGGTTTACTGTAGTTCAAACAATTGGTTAATGTAAATTACACCAACTAGTGATAAGTTTGAGAACAACTAATAGTTATTTCGAAAAGATAAATATTTTAATAGAAACAAACTCGTCAATTAGCGCCCCGTCGCGTCGTCGCGACGCGTCACGACTATACCAAGCGTAACAATCTCTTCAGATATCACGTGACAATTTTAAAGATCACTCGACATTCCCCGCACGATTCAGGTCACAACCTCATCTCTCTACAGATGTTTAATTTTCTTAAGTAATCCTCTTATGCACTGCAGTGTTTTAATTTAGAAATTTTGCAAAGATAACATTTTTCGACGGTCTTCACAGAAATATTTTATTTGCAACGTTGTTCATATATCGTTATATAATATGGCAAAAACAGCATAAAAGCCAGAAATAAGACCTTAGGCAATGAGGTTCCTTCCCAAGAGAAGGCACGGGATCAATCACCGTATCAACCCACGATGCGACATATTGGCGATTTCAAATACCTACAAATCAACAATTATTTAAGTTTTCAACATACAATGGTACTAAAAGAACATTTCTCTCAAGCATTCAGGTTTTCTCACGATGGTTTCCTTCACCATCAGCCAATAGTGTTATCAATTTGAATTAGTTAATTTACGCCAATTCCGAAACATTCGTTGATATATTCCGAGGTTCAAACCTGCGGACATCTAATTGATATTCCGCCGGTCTAAGCCATTCGACCACCATGACAATCTATATGAGAATTTATCATAAAAAATTATTTTTTTTTATATACAATCTTTTACCGATTATAATCACTTCAATTTATGTGGATTTAAATTTAACAATCAGTTAAGTAAATAAATAAAATTGTTTATATAATTTTATATTTTCCAGATTTCTGTCCTTTGTGGAATTCGCCAATAAAATATTATTGAATTTACAGAACAAAAAAAAAAAAAAATGAACATGAACCATAATAATATTTCTAAAAGTCATTGGAAAATCACCTCCACAACTTTTTAATATGATCTAAAAGCTTATTAAATTTTAGAGCAATACAATCTATCTATATTTTTTGAAGAATTTGTAATTAACTTTGAAATACTCTTTGCGTCATTTCGAGGCTTACTACGTCTGGCTGACATTGAAGGTGATTAATATGTATCGTTATTAAAATTGTGTGTCACCTTCAATTTCTTAGGGTATTAGTTGATGTGTGAAGAATAAATTCACGAGAGATTCAAGTTAGCGCCATCTACCCGTGGTATTAATATTTGTTATTTATATTAATAAATCTGTCGTTCTGCCTGTAAATTTTTTTTGTCTGGTTCTCTGTCTGTTTGTATGTCCAGATTAAACTCAAAAATGGCTAGACTGATTCTTATGAAATATTGTGCACAGAACTCGTATATAATTGGGCAATTAATAGGCTAAAAGAATTTTCAATTGCAGTTTTAGAAATCATAAAAAATATCCGAATAAATAAATTTACCGATTTTAATAAAATTTTGTACACGGGAATTGTGTATCATACTCAATTGATAGTCTGTAAACAATTGTCAATAATATGAGTATAAATAAAATTACGAGAGGAAAATAAATATGCACATGTGCAGTCACGGGGTACCGCTAGTTTTCTATATATAATTTTCATCTTATATATATATAAAAAATAGTTATTGTATACAGAGCTACCATTGTTGTATTTAGTACCCGTTTTTGTTTAACTTAAAACTGAATGTTGAAGCTATACTGTAATAAGTGAATTTATAACTATGTAGTTTCCTATGTAATATGTACACTGTACATATTAACTCTTCCGTAAAAAGATGTCTACTGATTAAAAAAGAAAATAAATTATTAAAACATGAAAAACATCATAATAGTTGCATGAAAAACCTCTTAAATTTAGCTGCACGAGAACAAAGGTTGTCTGTGCACGTAAATAAAGAGCAGTTTTATTTAATGTTATAGTTTCATTTATTTGAAGACATATGCCCTGAAGGGGATCGGTACGACTCTCGTATTTTTTAAAAACTAAATTATATAACATTCATATGTTCGTTGTCCATAATGATAATGCGAAATTATCTGAGACTTCTACCTGTTATTATTAGATATTGAAGTAGAAATATTCATTTCAATTAAATAATAACGTACTATTTATTTATTTACTTATTTACATAATTGGATGGCCAGTGACCAATACACAAAAATAACATTATAATTTTTTTTTTTTATTGCTACATTTATCAGTGTATTATGCCTTTGAAGGCCACCACCGCATGCTTTAATAATGACCTAAACAAATTAAAAACAAATGATAAACAATAATAATGCATGCTTTACAATCACAATAAAATAAAAATAAAACAAACACTATAATAAAATAAAACAAAATAATAAAATAAAATAAAATTAAAAATTGACAATTAATAATTTCATAAATTTAATTTAAACTTGTTTGGCTCTCAAGAACCTCAGAACATTATTATGAAAAACCTGCAATGAGTCTGAAAACAAATCAGCCGAGTTACAGAGGAGATTATAAGAGCGTGACAATCTGCACACCATGGTGTTAAATCCGAGATTTGTCCTTGCTTGTCGTGTATGGAATATGGGTATCTTATATCTGGGATATCTACTGGGTGTCCTAATTTTGAATTTCTGCAGTAATTGTGGACAGTCTATTTTGTTATTAAAAATTTTGTACAAGAACAACATGTCCATAAGCTGTCGACGAAGTGCTAATGAATTGATTTTAAAATATGTAAGATTGTCCCAATAACTGTATTTATATTTACTACGATGACAAAGAAACGCCAGGTGTCGTACAAACCTCCTCTGGACCCTTTCGATTCGCAATTGGTGGGACTTATACGAGGGTGACCAGACCACACTACAATATTCCAAGATACATCTAACATAAGCGTTATAAACCACGATTCTGGTGTTATTGGTTTTGAATAATTTACAAGATCTCATTATAAATCCTAGCATTCTCGATGCCTTAGCAACCATGCTTTCATACTGATGCTGGAAAGTTAGTTTAGAATCAAAGATGACACCGAGATCTCTAATATAACTAACCTCCTGCAGAGAAACGTCACATATCTTGTAATGAGACTGTATAGGTTGCAAGTTCTTGGTGAACTTAATGTGAAAGCATTTAGTGCCATTCAACAGCATACCGTTTGTGGAACACCAATTTGATAGATTATTTATATCCTCCTGTAAGCATTCGCAATCCGTCGCATGAGTAACCACTCTAGCTAGCTTCAGGTCGTCTGCGAATAGAAATACTTGGGCATGTTTAATGTACTGTGTCAAACCATTTATAAATATATTAAATAACCAAGGTCCTAGATGTGAACCTTGCGGGACGCCGGAAGTAATACCATATTTTTTTGAAATAAAGCCCTTAACAGCCACAACTGTTGTCGCCCATATAGGTATGATTCGAACCAACTAAACAGTGATCCTCCAATACCACAGCGGTGTAATTTATTCAGAAGCTGACTGTGGGAAACTTTATCGAAGGCTTTCGAAAAATCTGTATAAATGACGTCTACTTGGCAACGTCTATCAACAGCCTCCACAAGATAGTCTAAATAGGTTACTAAGTTAGTATTAGTTGACCTTGCCATCACAAACCCATACTGTTGGTTAACTATTTGCTGTTTGGTATGTGATTGCAAGGCTGGAATTAGTAGAACTTCGAATACCTTAGCAAATGCCGATAAAATCGATATTGGCCGGTAATTATCTACTGTCTCTGGGCAACCGGCCTTAAATATTGGGACCACCTTAGCTATTTTCCATGGTTTTGGAAATATACCTGCTTTTAAAGACGCATTGTAAATAATGTATAGCGGTAAACTGAGTGAGGGGGTACATTTAGTTATAAAAATTGGAGGTATGTTATCAGGTCCCGCACCCTTGTTGACGTCAACTTTTTTTAAACAATTTTCAATATTTTCAACTGTTATCCCAAAATCATTAAATAAATTAAAGTTTACTCGCTTGGCATTCTGTAGAGGGTTATCAGGAATAGAGTGACTAGAGTATACCGATGCAAAGTACGTGGCGAATAGGTTGCAAATATCACTTCCAGTCGTAGCAACGCTATCGGTGTAGTGCATGCTTGCTGGATAATGATTATTGCTAGACCCATGTTTATTTTTAAAAAAAGACCAGAACTGTTTGGGTTTTTTTTAATACTATTTTCTACGTTAATTATATATTTTTTGTAACAATCATTTGCCAAAGCTGAGCAACGTTTGCTAATGAATTGCAGAGAAATTTTTCCAGTGGGTCGCGGTAAGTTCTATATTTATGTAAAAGTTTAATCTTTTGTTTGTTTAGTTTTATCAATTGCAAGTTGTACCATGGAGGAATCTTCTTATAATTTTTTTGTTTTTTTTTTGAGGAATGTAAGCATTAATAATGCCGTAGAGTATGCTGTAGAATGCTTCAACCATATCATCAACATTAGTAAAATACGTAAGCTCCTTTATCCAGTCAATCTCATTAAGCGCAGATATGACAAGTTCATAATTAGCCTTGAAAAAATTTCGTTTTACACAAACTATAGTTGGTTTTAGGTATATAAAAGAATCAAGAGATAAAGTAACATCCAAAGGAGGGTGAAGTGGATCAACATCAACCAGCTTATCAAACGAACGTATTACGCTTAATCTCAATGTTTTAGTACAAAGTATCAAATCTAAGATTTTATTTTTAATAAGTACATCATTATGCTGTTTAAAGTCATTGAGAGACACAAAGTCAAGGAATGTCTGAGGTACGTGAGAACCATTAGGAACAAAATCAGTGTTAGACATGTTAACTACACTGAGCCAATCAATTTAGCTTAAGTTAAAATCACCTAATAAAATTATATTATTTAAGTTTTCAGGACCCTGGTTGAAATTATCTATAAAAAGTGTCAGCATATCTAGTTTAACTGGAGGTGGCAGATATACTCCCCAGATTATTATACTTAAACTGTTATTTATCTCAACCTTTATTACAATGTCTTCACAAATGGATTCCTTACCCTGCAGTCTGACAGAATTAAAGTTTCGTGAAACCGCTACGAGTACTCCACCACCATCTTTGTGGCCGTGGCTTTGCCTATCCCTTCTAAAAACGATATAACGGCTGTCAAATAATTCATTACTATGTATATTACTATTCAACCAAGTTTCCGTGAGAACTATTACATCAAAATTATAATTTGAAAGATTACTAAAGATCGTATGAGTTTTTGTTCGTAAACCACGAAAGTTTTGATAGAAGATATTTAAACAATTGAATTCTGAAACTGTAGCCTCCATCTCAATTATTATTAATAGTAGAAATGCTTCCTACTTTAAGTTGTAGAGAATTTTTTTATCTCGCACGTAAATGTGATTGGAGCATTCAGTTTTTCGTATGAATATCTTGCCTTGTTTAACCCATACGAACTTGAAGTTAGTTGTTTTGCTTTCAGGCGAGCCGCTGCATGAAGAGATTTATTGGTTTGTGAAAGGTGTTCTACTACATATATTGATTTTATGTCTCCTGCCATTCCGATATGATTAGTGCTAATTTTGTCATTAGGGTGCGCCTTGTTGTAAAGTATCGTTTTAGCTAAAAAGTTATTCCTTATCCTAGGTGTAGCAAACTTGATGACAATAGAACGTGGTCTGCTGTCGTTGGTATTCATCTTCGCGACTCGGGTACAGAGATGTATGTCGTTTTCGTTAATTTCGTATGAGATAGATTTTGCTAACCTCATCGTAGTGCTGATCAGGTTTTCATTTTTAAACTCTGGAACGCATTGTAGCTCAACATTCGTTGATCGGTTGTGTTGTTCTATTGCTTCTAGTTTTGTTGTTAGATGTTGTATGGTATTTTTTAGTTCTTGACAATTGGATTAAGTCTTGTATAGTTTTCGTATGTGAATCAAAAAGTGACTTGGTTTGTTCGTATTGCTCGTTTATAAAAGACATTGATTTTTCCATCGCTGTCATATCATTTTTTATAGCTTTTAGTTCATCTCTTTAATGCCATACGAAATTCTGCTTTAATTAGTTCGGTAATCGTGGGTAGCATTGCCTCTAATATCTCCTGAACCATGCTTTTAATTTCGTCTTTTGAAATACGCGATTGAGATGATAGGACTCCTTTTTTCCTGTATGTAATATTGGTATTAGCTTCACTATCCTGGCGAGGTGAATTAGCTAGTCGAACAGGAGTGTTGGAATTATCTCCACCCTTACGTTTAGCGGTTATGCAACTTGGGCACTTCCAACTATTCTCAATTTCATGAATTGTCTTGCCTTGAGACAACACAATATTGAGACAGAGGACGTGGTATTTAAGCTTACAGGTTAAACATCGAAGATACTCTTCATCTTCTATCAAAGTCATGCACCCTGCGCATTTTGATTTTTTTTGTTCAATGATTTTAGCTGAATTCATTTTGAACTAATTTTAAACTAATTACTGTCAGTTCAATCTAAATTACTATATTATATTTCATATCATATCTCGTCTTAAAACCTGAGTTGATATTTATGGCTCAATAGACTGACATCCAGAGCCGTAGTGCACATATCTAATCTGTTGCAAATTGTTCACTCGTTCAATCTGGTATTTTATGTCAAGTGTTTGACAAAATAACAATCAACCACCAAAGAGCTGATCGTAACTGCTATTGGTGAAGTTGTTTTGTTAAATTTACCAATTACAGTTAATATTTCAAACTATATCACTGTGTGAGTTTTATAAAAAAAGTATAACCGTCGTATCATTAGAATTATTACTCGTGATTACTGGTGTTAAACTAATAAGTGTATGCTTATACCTTTTACAATTATGGTGAATTTGTATTGTAGATCACTAATTTCACAATGTATGACCAAAATCCCTATTTCAGCACTATTTCTGATTATATTACAACGGAGCTCAATAGCAAACTTGTATACAGGTCAGCTGTAAACACGAACAAATCTATAATAATAAGTTTCGAAATGTTCACAAAATTGAAGTAAAAACAATAATTTAGTAGATAAATTATAAATACATACTAATACTCATATCAATAATTCAAATTTATGTTTTACCAGTTTTTATCCAATCATGAAACGACTTGCGTGCCATCTGTTGTAAACTGGTTGTACTAATTATTACTTCTATTTATTAATTAACTAATTTTGATGAACGTACTCTAAGGTAAAACAAGGTCGTACACAAGAACTCAAAAACGCTGCTACGTTTCATCGAAATTGGATGAATGGTTTAGGACCGTATAAAGTTCAAAATAAATTAATAAAAGTATTTATTGTACCAATATTATTATCTTACGTATTAAAAATATGTATATTTAACAAAATTCTACATTTAATACTGTATAATAGTTGTGTATAAATTAACATATAAATCGTTCGTGGTAGGTATGACCCTTCAAAAGCGTAAACTATTTCGGAATATATTTTAAACAGGCAGGGTTGTTAAATAAAATTGACGGCCAATGTCGATTTTCGTGCATTTTTACGGTAACAAAGTTAAAATTTATGATCCGTAGTTGCGTACCTATAAATAAGTGCTTACAGTCGACGATGCGGCACCTTTTTAACTTTATTTTTACGGCACTCGGCCATTTTATACGGCAAGCGAATTTTGAGCTACAATTTGTATTACTTACCATATTTTTTAAGTCTCAAAAAATCACAATATTACGTAATGGTTAGTAACGATATGGCCTATTATGGTAACACGCTAAACCTTGTAGGGGAGACTGGCTTCCAACTGCATCTGTCAGAGCACACCTATAGGTGCTTGCCGAGAGATATGCAACTAGAGGTATATATCTCCTACCACCATGCTATATTCCATCACGATGTTTTCCTTCATCAAAAACTCAGACACATTCCCGCATTTCAGGGATTCGAACTCATTCGATGCGGTGTCGGTACAGGCAAACGCTGATTTAAGCGTGTTAAAAGTTATTGAAATGTAATTTATTATCATTATAATTGAGTTTGGTACACATTATAACAAATAACTTTTTATTGAATGTAAACATCGTGATTTTTTTATGAGGACCAAGTATCTAATGAGTAAAACAAAAAAAAATGATCAAAATCTATCCAGTAGTTTTTGCGTGATGAGCGCACAACGGTACACCTCAATCACTTTATATATAGGTACATTGGCTAAGTACCGTCTTGTCGAATAAGCTCTAAGAAGGATTTCAGTTAAAAGAATTTTCGAAAATAGTTTTGTATGGTATTTATAATAAATTAATAAAAAAACCTTTGTAACTTCGGTGTGTTTTCCATTTTTCTACTTTCATCTACTCAAGCACTAATCACTACTAATACTTATCTGAATAAAAAGAGGAATTTCCGACGGAGAGGTTTTCTCAATAACATTTTTATACCCGGAGAATACGACCAGCGACTCTTTGAATACAAAAGGCCCGTTTGGGATCAATATACATCAAGTAAATGAGACCCTGAACTGTGACGATACCGCGTCTTTTTTCTGCTGAATGCAGGGATGCGGATATTTTATTATAATATCTTTGGATCGACTCGACCGTAAATAATTTAATGAAGTGCGGACTCACCTTTGAACACGTTTCGGATAGCTCGAAAGCTTTTGATTACGCAGAGTTACTTTGCTTTTATAATACACTATTGATTATTAACTCCGGGGTTTAAATAACTTTAGATAGAAAAAAATGTTATATTCAAGCACAAAAACCTACCTTTATCTTAATCTATGCTATCGGCACATTTTATCCTCGTCCATTCTCCTCTATCGACTGTCATCTCAGTATTCACAACTTTTATAAGTGTATCATTCCTCACACAATCTATCCATACCTTCTTCGGCCTTCCTCTTTTACCATATCCGTCTACATGCATATATCTTCTAGGTACATATGTCTTAAAAAATGTTGGTTATTTAAAGAACAAATATGTTATGTCGTTGTCAACTTCTGTTATTAAGAAAAATATATGTTATAATATTATATAAATTAATTAAAGAATGATACCTAATGTCGTAATAAAATGGGTTTTTAATTAAGATCACCAGCTTGGCAAAAGAAAGTTAATAAATATGACTTTATATCTTATATATGATATCTTCAAAGCTTAGCGTTCTAAAACAATCAAACAATTTTTAGAGCTTGGCTTCATAATGATTTTCTATAGTATGTCTCAAAGATGTTTTTTCCTGACAACACCATATCTCCATTAATTCTACATCAAAATTACTAATTAAACTATCATTTTAAAGTCTACGTTCCCGGCTATTGACGAAAAATAAACAAATATTGAGAATGAATGTTTTCGTTAAAAGTAATGAATCAAAAATATTTCATTACGAATGCCATCTGTTGATGTTAGTAAAAATATATTCAAGGCGCCATTTATTAAAAATCCATTTAGCTAACATGCCAGATGTTAAACTGTTTACATTATATAATGTGCGAAACAGTCGCTCGGGTCAGCTAGCAAGCTTTAAATAAATAAATAATATTAGTTGATAAAGGTACTTTTTAGAAAATCTTACATACATAATATCGTAGCCTATAAATAACTCATACGCCTTTGTTTTTGGTAAATTAGGTGTGGTATAGATTCACCCCGACTCCCTCACGCAGTTCGTTCCCAAGGAAATTGAATAGCGCTCAACTGAAATTCACCCGAAGGGCATGTACCGGTCCTTGATGGGGTTTGCTATAAATTCACCAGTGTGCTATGAAAATTATAATTTAATTTAATTTACCTGTGTAGAACACGCATCTGATTACTGTTGACGTGTTGTTTGGAATTTATGTAATTTTGTGCCACACGGAACTGAACATGAGTATATTTTCTGGAATAAACGAACTTTCATAGGTATTCAAATCGGTCAAAGGGGTTCATATTATTTCACAACGAATTGTAATTAAATCTATCTATCGTAAACTATACAATGATTGACACTTTATGTGGACAATTATCTAAACTCATAAAATTCTAATTGAAATAGCCTATTTTCTTATTTATTTTTGTTATTAAGTATCTTACCAGTATCAGATTATTAAAATGATACCTAACATATTAAGAATATGTCATTTATTATTTTATACGTATAAGTAAACTAGACTTTTTTAAATACAAAATGTACTGTAATTGGCATTAAGGCTCGGTAACTTAGTATAATTATTGACACTACAATCCATACTAATATTATAAATGCGAAATATATAATGCGGTCCTGTACCGCGACAAACCAAAAGAAAATCACAATGGTGGGTTTATCACTATGTGTATGGTGGTTGCAACCTCTACCACCCTGCTTGATTACAGGATATACGCTGGCTGGTCCCGAAACACGACAGGCCTAAGCATGGTACTGGCACGGGCATTTGGCACTTGGGTAAGGAAGTCGCGATCCAGTTGGACCAATTGTTTTGTCCTACCACCAGCAAATTGTACCTAACATGTGCTGTTTTTTGGGTATTCCATTTATAACCTTTTACATACTTCTTCCCAGGTATACACGACACATTATAATGCAGGTAGACTATAATTCAGCACAAATCAAAATACACGTATACATACAAATTGTTGATGATGGTTATCAACTTCGAGCTGATTATTACAACAATAACCAATAGCAATATCACTTTGCTCGACCTGAGAATTGAACCTAGGACCTCGAGCATAGCAGTCGCCTTCAGGACCACCAGGCTAATGAAGTAGCTATGAAGTTATGAACTGTCAATATTAAAGCGATAAACACTAAATCAGGCTTTTTTAAACATAAAATATATCACTTGGTAAATGGTACCAGTACGAAGCTGGGTCGGGAAGCTAGTTAATAGTTATTAAATCAAAAAACTTCAAATAAGTTTAAACGAAATAGTACTCATAATTTTCATCAACTATAGGAAGTGTTTATTCTCTTACCAATAGATGGCATTGTGCAGCTTTTCAAAAGTACTATTATCCCAACAAACACACATGCGAGGTATGTCCCAAAAGTATCCGACCTGTACCCATAACTTAGCGCCAAAACGTCTGAACGACCTTTATGAAGTTCGGAGCGTAACTTAAGACTCTTCACGAAGTCATCGGCGACCATGGCAACCGACGAGATTTTTTATTTCGAGCTATACGTAAATTGTCGATTTCGCGATTGTCGGATTTTGCTATTATTGAAAATGACTGAGAGGTCGGAACAACGAATTTGCATAAAGTTCTGCGCCAAAATCGGAAATAATTGTGTAGAGACCATCGAAATGATGCTGGAGGCCTTTGAAGATGCTTATATGCGAAAAACTCAAAAAAAAAAGTGATACGAGCGATTTAAAAACGGTTGCACGAGTATTGATAGCTATTCGCATTCTGGCTGACATTCGAGTGCGATAATACCGAAAACTATCGAGCGTTTGCAACTCGCAAGTTCGCAAAATCGTCGTTTGACTGTGCTCGAGATATAACACGATCTCGCCGCTTAAAGGACACCGGTTTGACAACAGATGACGGTTGAAACGAATGCGACGCGTGCCCTCATGGCCATTTCGAAAACCGATTACCAGAACTGAATCAGGTTGTGGAAGCACTTAAGGGGGACTAATTCGAAGGATGCCATGACGAAAAATAATGCCAGTGCGAAGTTACAGGTACAGGTCAAATACTTGAATGTATATATATATGTGTGTATATATACCACTGTATGTGTAAAGGGGCCAAGTACGGTAGAAATTCCTTTAATTATAATTATTATGTACGTTCTTCAATTAATTTACAAAACAATTTATTACTTTCTTTGATATGGGGTTTCTTACTTGGCAAGTCATAGTAAATTACGATCAAAACGTTTGGCTCCTTTAATTAGAGTTTAACGTAAATATTTATTTACGTAGTAAATATAACAACTTAATGTATACTATTATTATAAAGAGGTAAATTTTATTTGTGAGTTTGTCTCTAAGTGGTAAGTTTTGAAACAACTGATCCAATTCTAAAAAATATTTCACTGATAGAAATCTACCTTGTTCCTGAGGTTTATAGGCTACATTTCATTTTTATTAAGTGTTATTATAATGAATATTAGGGTCCATTTGTAAACCAAGTCAGATAAAATATGCTGTTTCCATAAATAAAATAAAAATAGTACCTAATGCAAGTTTCAGTGAGGAAACGTCTTACGCAATACTCGAAAGTAACTAAGCTATGTTGTCTGTTGGGAATTCTCTAGACAATAAAATACCTACCGCACTTAAACGCTAATGAGTGAAAGTTTACCTTCTCTAATTGATTGGTTTATTGTTTTCGTTTAGAATAATTATAGTCCGGTTTCATTTACAGTTTACGCTCCTTCACTGGGTTATTATTTACACGTTTTGTTTAAGTATTAGTAGCCGAGTTTCATTTATTTATTAACCGTTGCTATTATTCCAATAGTGGATATTTTGTTTACCCTTTTTTGGAATCCTCTTGTTAGATATTAATCTCTTTTAAAACTGAGTGAAGCATAAGAATAATTTGCTGAACCTTAAATTCAACAAGTATAGAATTAAAAATAATATAGATACAACTTTCTGAGTAAGAATATAATACGCCTCACATATACATAATAATAATATAATGCACATAAGTAGTAGACAGGATTATTGTGAGAAACTGCGGTAGGGTGATAATTAGTTTTTTTTATTGATCTACGTGCGCACGGCCAGGACAATTGTAATAGAGAGAACTTGCCAACATTGAAAAACGATGTATAAAATTATTGTGTTGCAAGTTCTAAAGTGTTTCTAGGTAATGATTTACTTTATGTGTTTGAGAGTATAATATGAACTAAATTTAATCAATAACGAAACAAGAGAAAGCTTGCATTTATTAGACAAATCTAGAAACTTCTGCTCCAATATTTGCTGTTTGGCATAATGAAACTAATGTTTATGGTTTTGGACACTCAATTGTCTCGACGGTATTATTGTTCGAGTGTATAAAGTACATTAAAGTAATTTACTGGGACAGTATCATATGGATTTCAATATTTAATTATTGTAACTTTATGAATAAAATAAAATTACTGTATTTAGACGTTAACAAACACATTAATTTGCTTTATCCTCAGGTTTCTTTATTCAGCTGTTTTGAAGTAATGTGTAGATACAATTATATTTAATTAACAATTAATTAACAAATAAAAGTAATGTACATAGTAATGTTATATTTTAAAGAGCATCCAAACTATCCGCGAAATACTGCGAAATGCCTTTCCGTCTAGAGATACATATTATACCGCGCGGGTTATCACAATTTTAATTTTTTTTGTTTGGTGTTTGTTGCTTTACTGGTTAAAGGGCTTTCTCTCGAATCTGCATTATTATCTCTTTACGGTTAGAGATAATATAAATAAATAAAAACCAGATATTGGGTCATCTTCAAAACTGTAGGAATTTGTATAGGTATTACTGTTAGCGCCAGTTAATTTATGAACACGCTATATTTAACTAAGTTCAAAATAAGCGCGACAATGTGAAGAGTAAATTAATAGTAAAATATAAACATTACTTAGATAAATAATAGTATTACAATGTATTTAGTTAATAAAATATATAAATCTCCTTCATGACTGTATTAAAAATAAAACAGTTTTCATGAAATATTAAAAGAAAATACCGGAAGAAAAAATAAATTGCTTATAGCTATTTAGGTAACATAGGCTAAAACTTGAACTACAACCTCCTGTAGGATGAAACAATAGGAGAATTCTTCCGTCAAATAACCACGATTTTATTTTGTAAATATCAGAATAATTTAGTTTACGATTACGTACATAATATGTAGTTATGTGAAATAATGTCACTCGTAATACATAAATAACTTTTTTTATAAATTTGCATACCATAGTTTTGTATTGGTGTTAAATGTTTTAATTATTATTTGGGAATTTAAAGGCAGATAACAATATTTTTATTATAAAGGAGTTTATTTTTATAGAAATTTTCATTTCATTTGTACAATTACAGTTTAAACTCTTTATAACGGTATCCTTTATAACGATAAACTCCCTATAACGTTGAAGTGAGCCCAACTTGGTTGGTTTGCGTTAAAACCCACATATTGAAACTCCACTCTATATAACGTAACTCTCTATAACGACAAAAAGTGCTCAGTCCCATGAGTTTCGTTATAAAGAGTTTACACTGTATTTCGTTGTTATAACAATAAATGATTAAAACTTTTATAATATTTGTCTAGAATAAATCGTAATTGGTCGTTGGCTCCCTTTTAATTTTATTCGATAATCTATACTAATATAATAAAGCGGAAAAGTTTTTTGTTTGTTTGTTTGTCAAACACGCTAATCTCGGTAACTTCCAGCCGGATTCGAAAAATTCTTATTGTTTAAGATAGCCAGACTCTCGAGGAATAGTATAGACTATTTAAGATTAGGCTACAACTCACAGATAGCGTAAAATATTGAATTTTGTTACGTAAGTCGGAAGTGGAGGCCCTCATGAACTGCTTTATCCGCGTGCGCTGGCGTAATCGTTAATTGTACTGAAACACAATGTTCTACAGAAAAGTTCGTCGTTAGTATATCTAAAAAACCGTGGAGAATAGCTAGTAAGTGTATATACGTATTTATCGATTTTGTATTAAGTTTATAATATTATTTTAAACTAGTTGTGCTCCAATGTTTCACCTCATTAAAATTTATTTGACAAACTCTCCACCACGCCACCGCCAACGCATCCGTGTAGTTTCTCACTTTTTCTCACTTTCCATACTTGGTTACAGCTTGCCACAGCGCTAAACGTTCATGGTTATTGCACCACTTTTTAGAGTCGTTTTGTGAAGTTATATACCCTATAATCTTCCTCAATAAATAGCCTAAAAATGCAAAAATATATTTCATATTTGACTGGTAGTTTCAGAGATTAGCGTGTTCAAACAAACAAACAATTTCTTTAGCTGTATAATTGGTATTAGTTTAATTTGGGAGAGGCGTAACTCCAGCAATGGAATAACATAGGCCGCATATGGATAGATAGAATATATACAACCTGTTACACAGTGATAAAATTCGACTATAGAAATACTTTATCGTAACCTTTCTCCGATAAATCACATAAATGATAGTACCTATAAAAATATCTTAGTCGGCTTCAAGCCGCTCGGCTGTGACTGTCGCCTTGCATTTTGTAAAGATAAACGAGGACCCATAAAACTAGGTTAAGAAAGACGACCGGGTGGGCTGATCCAAGTTTTATGGACTCTATTGTCTTAGTTTAATATCAATTTACCTATAGTATTTCATTTTCAACAAAAAAGGGCTAATTTCAGATATTATAATAATACTCTGTCAAAAAAGTACCGGAAAAAGATTAATATCCTTCTATCCTAATCCTAACATTTATTTAATCATTGGTTTGTATAAAATATTTTTCCTATTAATAAGGTAAAGCTTAGAAGTCCGCTACACTATTTTGTTCACGCACACTAGCATCATTTCAATATTCACTACGCAAAACGATATGACTTGACGTATTCTAAGAGCTATTGTTTAAATAGCGCAAAAATACACCAAAAAACATAAATTGTCATGAACACAGATTTTTTTTTAACAAAAAATAAGGAAACGCTACTACACTCAAAATTCTGTGAACATTTCAGTGTTTATAAAGTATACCTCAATTTTCAAATGGGTAGATGGCATATTTTAATATTTACACAAGTAAGAATTTTCAAGAGGCCTTCCACTTTGTTGTTTGACACTGTTTCTGTTCATTAAATAAATTTGTGAAGCATCGCTTCTATAATTTTAATCTTTTATATCAATCAAATTAGTGAAGTCATCATATCATGAAGTTGTTGATATTAAATATAATTATAGAAATAATTCGTAATAAATATTCGTATATTTTTAAAAGAAAACAAATAATTAAATTGAGCTGTAGACGTTCGTATATACTAGGTGTGCATGCTGCTTCGCTCGCGTTTATTACGTAGTAATTATTTTCGTGTCGTAATTTTATTTTTATTCATATAAATTGTTATGATTTCTAAAAGAATTATTGATAAATTAATTTTATTAACTGACGTCAAAAAGAGGAGGTTCTCAATTCGATTGAATTTTTTAATGGATGTTCAGGCATAACTTCTTTGTTTATGAACCGATTTAGATTATTCTTTTTTCGTTTTAAAGGGGATCTAAATCGGTTCTTAAACAAAGAAGTTATGCCTCAAGGGTAGTTCCATTTTAATTTCATTGACACTGGACCTTCGACTATGACGATACACCAGGGAAATCATCAAAATCATAGAAGTTGGTTTTCATTTTCATTAAAAATTTTAGCCTGTCAAATTCGGAATTATATACATAACTTAAAATGTACTTTTTTTACTTTTTTTTTATGATTTTTCAAAGTATTATTGATATTTTTATTGCTTATCAATTGAGGAAATATATACTATACTACCTATGAACAAAATATCATTAAAATGTTTCAATCCGTTTTTGAGTTAATCTAGAAATACAAAGAAAAAAATGTTGAGTATCAAATACGAGATCAGTTGCCTATAAAATAGCTATTTAGAGTGTTATGAATAAAATTATATACGGATACAACGACAGATTAAAGCATATTAAAGTGTTACTTTTTTATTAAAAATGTGAACAGTTGAATGTGAATATTCTCTTTAGGGCTGATTTTTCAATCTACAGATAGCTTTATTTGAGTAATACTTTATAAAATTTGATAAGGTTTCCATACCCTATCTGTCAAAAAATCAAATATAATTATGTAACGTTTGAAAAACCAGCCCTAAGCCTATAAACATGATATACATTTTCTGGTACCGAGTAAAGGGGTGCGGGGCGCGGGGCACGGCAAAGCAATCTGTTGCTTCCATTGCGTCTATGTTATTGAGAGTGTTATTTCGCGTTTTATTTGTCTCCAGTGACGGGATGTTGCGGATTTAGTTCCGATGTTGCTGCTCTATTTCTTTTACTAGAACGTATATTGAAATGCTATTTGTATTTCGTAGCGATAGGAATATACTGAGAATATCAGAGAATAATACTTTGTTTTCTTGTTGTAATAACATAGTCGCATATTAAAGTTTGGCACAACCACGTTACGTCATTAAAAATTATATTTGCTACAACTGTTTTGGTATCATAAAAGGCAGAAAAAAAAGGATTCTGGTAACTATTTGCACAGATTGTAGAAGTTAATGCACAACCCTGAATAGTGCAACTATAGAATATATTTTTGTTTCATGGAATTTCTGTTATGGGATGCTCAATTTTTGAAACATTTTTTTTAAATACGTGGGTGGTTATTATAAATATCCAACTGCAAAGAAAGGCAAAGGTAAAAGTGATATAACAATAGTTTAATAACAGTACACACACAGTATTTAAAAAAAAAATGTAATGTACAAATTCGAACTCTTTATTGTTTTAATAAAAGTCTAGATTTTATACATGAAAGCAATTTTTCACCATACAATTGTCCACACATGTAAAAATGAATTTTAAATGTTGACTACAGACTATAAACTACCATCATACCAAATTTCAACAGATCTGATCCAGTAATTTCTTAGTGATGGGCCTACAAATTAACCGACAGTCAGGCAAAAGTTTTAAAAACTGTCTAAATCTTTTCTGTTCTTGTACACTATTTTAATATAAATATTTTAAGTATAAATAAAGATACATTACCACTATTCTGCCATCCTAAAAGAAAGTGAGTGCAGTAATCGATATTTTAACGAATTCCTGGTTTTAACTAAAATTACACCAGATGACCCTTAAGATTATTAAAATAATAAAATCGCTATTTTTATACGTGATTCATGCTTCTCTTTAATTTCTCTATACAAATGCTTAGGAAATCGTTCTGCACTGAATTACGCTTTTTATTTGACATGTATTATGTAATCCGTTTTAGTAGTGTTTGGCGCAGAAATGTTTTTACGTTTTTAGTATCTAGCACGAGTATTGCATTTGACCTTACTATTTTGTTGTATTGTATAACAAAGAGTGACACAAGGCTAAAGTGCAGTAATCAACTTTATAATGAACTACATTAGAAAAAATCGACTTCAAAAACAAAGTAAACAATAATTCCTGTTATTACGTACCTTTACAATAACATAACATTAAGGTTTAACATCAGTTAAAGTAGAGATAAAAAACAAAACATTTAATCGCGTTTTTTTTTTTCGTAACCGCTATGTACTGTATTTGTTACTACTACTACAAGGGTAGTATTTTTAAAATTTGAAACTAAGACATAAATACAAGTAGGTAAATATTATGAGATATGCGAGGTTCGTTAGCCGTACCTACGATAGAAGCGCCATAGTAACAACCCCATTTTCGTATGGTGAAATCATGTTCCAGTTATCTATCGACAACTGTAAGGCTCGTAAAACCCTCTTTACGATTACAATATAAATTTAATGCCTATAAGGTTATAGCACTCACCAAATTCTCGTATATAATATACTAACATCCTCTGTAATTTACTATATTATTTAAGTAAGTACATTCTTATATTAGAAAAGGTATTATTTATTATCTTTTGGTTTATTGTTATCATAATAACATTGAAGTATAATGTACGAGAAAAATTATTAGAAATAAGATCATCGTACCTACATAGCGCTCGGAAAAAACAGAAAACAGAGAGATTTTTTTATAAACATGCTAAGTGTTCGTTTTTCTACCACTCAAACACAAAATATTATTTTCTGCTATTCTATCTCCTATGAACCGTTAAAGCCGAATTGACGTAGGTAGGACGGCTTTATATAGTTGTACATTTTAAATCGATGCTTAAGAAATATTTATGGCAAAGACATTCTGTATTATTAGTGAACATCGTAATATCACGCATAATCACAAACTCAAGAAATTCGCACTCTTTCTTTAAAATATCATTTTATATTAGGTCCTTACATATAAAATTGGCGTTTTGTTGATATGGCCACTCTAATCTTAATTATCTGTCGTTTAGTTAGGAACTTCAAATTCAAATTTAGGCTTTGTGTTAGTGTTTCGAATTTAGTGATTCATTTGTTTTCGCACCATTTAATTTTTCTTTAATATCGTTCTTTTCACAAAATAGAGAACTTAAAATATCACGTTATGTACGAATATGAGTTCCACCGTGGCAACAGCGCTACATAAATAGCTCGAAGGATTAATGAAGTGTATGGGGAGGCTACTGATTGCTGACTGATTAAATGTTCATATTTTTTTTTTCGTTTTACCTTTTTCATATAAAAGGCTAATTTCATATTTATGGACCTATTATATTATTATCATAAATCGATATACATTAAGCTATGTGCAAAGTGCACGGAACATTCAATATAATATGTACATAGTACATACACAGAGAATGTTGTTAATTGATCCCGTAGCAAAGCTATACGCCCGCAAGGTTGACCTGCTTGCTACAAAGCAGTTCTATTAAGAGCGGTACATTATTATATGTGCCGAACGTAGTGACAATCTTCTTGTGTAGTTAATGGATGTTATCCATTTGTACGCATAATAGATATATAATTAAATCGAGTATGTAACGTTTGAAAAACCAGCCCTAAGCCTTTAAACATGATATAACATTTTCTGGTACAGTAAGGGGTGCGGGGCGCGGGGCACGGCAAAGCAATCTGTTGCTTCCATTGCGTCTATGTTATTGAGAGTGTTATTTCGCGTTTTATTTGTCTCCAGTGACGGGATGTTGCGGATTTAGTTCCGATGTTGCTGCTCTATTTCTTTTACTAGAACGTATATTGAAATGCTATTTGTATTTCGTAGCGATAGGAATATACTGAGAATATCAGAGAATAATACTTTGTTTTCTTGTTGTAATAACATAGTCGCATATTAAAGTTTGGCACAACCACGTTACGTCATTAAAAATTATATTTGCTACAACTGTTTTGGTATCTAAAAGGCAGAAAAAAAAGGATTCTGGTACTATTTGCACAGATTGTAGAAGTTAATGCACAACCCTGAATAGTGCAATTATAGAATATATTTTTGTTTCATGGAATTTCTGTTATGGGATGCTCAATTTTTGAAACATTTTTTTTTAAATACGTGGGTGGTTATTATAAATATCCAACTGCAAAGAAAGACAAAGGTAAAAGTGATATAACAATAGTTTAATAACAGTACACACACAGTATTTAAAAAAAAAAATGTAATGTACAAATTCGAACTCTTTATTGTTTTAATAAAAGTCTAGAGTTTATACATGAAAGCAATTTTTCACCATACAATTGTCCACACATGTAAAAATGAATTTTAAATGTTGACTACAGACTATAAACTACCATAATACCAAATTTCAACAGATTTGATCCAGTAATTTCTTAGTGATGGGCCTACAAATTAACCGACAGTCAGGCAAAAGTTTTAAAAACTGTCTAAATCTTTTCTGTCCTTGTACACTATTTTAATATAAATATTTTAAGTATAAATAAAGATACATTACCACTATTCTGCCATCCTAAAAGAAAGTGAGTGCAGTAATCGATATTTTAACGAATTCCTGGTTTTAACTAAAATTACACCAGATGACCCTTAAGATTATTAAAATAATAAAATCGCTATTTTTATACGTGATTCATGCTTCTCTTTAATTTCTCTATACAAATGCTTAGGAAATCGTTCTGCACTGAATTACGCTTTTTATTTGACATGTATTATGTAATCCGTTTTAGTAGTGTATGGCGCAGAAATGTTTTTACGTTTTTAGTATCTAGCACGAGTATTGCATTTGACCTTACTATTTTGTTGTATTGTATAACAAAGAGTGACACAAGGCTAAAGTGCAGTAATCAACTTTATAATGAACTACATTAGAAAAAATCGACTTCAAAAACAAAGTAAACAATAATTCCTGTTATTATGTACCTTTACAATAACATAACATTAAGGTTTAACATCAGTTAAAGTAGAGATAAAAAACAAAACATTTAATCGCGTTTTTTTTTTTCGTAACCGCTATGTACTGTATTTGTTACTACTACTACAAGGGTAGTATTTTTAAAATTTGAAACTAAGACATAAATACAAGTAGGTAAATATTATGAATATGCGAGGTTCGTTAGCCGTACCTACGATAGAAGCGCCATAGTAACAACCCCCATTTTCGTATGGTGAAATCATGTTCCAGTTATCTATCGACAACTGTAAGGCTCGTAAAACCCTCTTTACGATTACA
The DNA here is from genome assembly GCA_033032175.1 of Saturnia japonica. Taxonomy (NCBI): domain Eukaryota; kingdom Metazoa; phylum Arthropoda; class Insecta; order Lepidoptera; family Saturniidae; genus Saturnia; species Saturnia japonica. The sequence goes on from CM065317.1 coordinate 7,691,473, forward strand.
ATATAAATTTAATGCCTATAAGGTTATAGCACTCACCAAATTCTCGTATATAATATACTAACATCCTCTGTAATTTACTATATTATTCAAGTAAGTACATTCTTATATTAGAAAAGGTATTATTTATTATCTTTTGGTTTATTGTTATCATAATAACATTGAAGTATAATGTACGAGAAAAATTATTAGAAATAAGATCATCGTACCTACATAGCGCTCGGAAAAACAGCAGAGATTTTTTTATAAACATGCTAAGTGTTCGTTTTTCTACCACTCAAACACAAAATATTATTTTCTGCTATTCTATCTCCTATGAACCGTTAAAGCCGAATTGACGTAGGTAGGACGGCTTTATATAGTTGTACATTTTAAATCGATGCTTAAGAAATATTTATGGCAAAGACATTCTATATTATTAGTGAACATCGTAATATCACGCATAATCACAAACTCAAGAAATTCGCACTCTTTCTTTAAAATATCATTTTATATTAGGTCCTTACATATAAAATTGGCGTTTTGTTGATATGGCCACTCTAATCTCAATTATCTATCGTATGCATGGTGAGGTGTTGATTAGTCGATATTGATCGAGACGATACATTTACTTGTGTACATGAATAATTATTATTAATGGTAGTTTAATAACTGAATGTGTCAACAATATTATCGTTAAAAGAATGCATAGTAGATATACATTTTTTTTAATGTTTCCATAAAAATGTTGCATTTTACCTGCCTCATTAGCCTAGTGATACTAAGCACGACTGCTATGTTTGAGGTCCTGGGTTTGATTCCCAGGTCGAGCAAAGTGTTATTGAGTTTTACCATGAAATTCTCAGTAGCAGCTCGGAATTTGGCTTTATGCCCGATTAATGGCAATAGGCTCGCCTCCTATAACATGGGACCTAAAAACACACCTGGTGAACTGTAGGTACACCTCTGCCTAACCCTTGGAGGATACAGACGTAATGGTATATTATAATTATTATGTTTATCTATCCGCGTATAATAAAGATTTAAAATCATAATTATTATTTTGTCTGTATTCAAAATAAGAACACTTTGTCTTTTGGACAAGGCTCTTAAAAGCTGTCAAATATAAAGATATTAATTTAAAGAATTTTGAACTATCAAATATTTTAGAAATCCGGTACCATTATGTTGGTCTTTAAATTGTAATTCTTACTATAAAAAATATTAACAATAGCGATAACGAAATACTAAGACATCAGTACTTTTTGTTCAGTTATCAATCTGATTTTCTGTTATAATAAGAAGTATGACGAAGTTTTATTGAATCAATTGGGTTGTTTCTGCCATCATATTAAATACTGTATAGATTTGTACGCAAAGATATTAAATGTTACTTTCATGAAGGTCATTTTGTTTATCGGCAAAGTTGACTCGTTTGAAACAAACCATTTCTATTGGGACCGCGCCATTAATGCGTCCCGAACATGATGACGGGAAACACATGTTGGGAGTAAATCGGATACATTGATCAGACGTACAAACTATATTAAATAGATTAAGAAATAAGTATCATTTTGATATTATAAACAGACACTTCAATTTTATTAATTGTATACGTAATATTAGCTAATGCCCGCCCGCTTCACTGAGCGTTAGTTTGTTATAATTTTATAGTTTTAAAAAGTACTCTTTGGTATTTTTTTAAGTCAGGTTCGAAATTGTACCGAGATCCTAAAAAGCCCAACATCAACAGTTCATTTAATTTTGAATCTCTATATTTTTTCTAAATTACGTACCTACTTATATATTTTTGCATGAATATAAAAATATAGTAAAGTAAAAGTCCAGGAACTCAATTAGTATATTTCATTTGGCAGAAAAGCTGTATGATATATATAATAAGCAACAAATTGAGTGTTTCGATAAACTTACGCTTCTGCCGCTTAAATTGGGACAAAGGCATAAATATTTACGAGAATTCAAAAATGTTACCATCGAATTTCAATAGCAATTAGGACTATGCTCGCAATAGCGGTCTTCGTGAAAGAATCTAATTTTATTTTGCATCTTTAAAAATACATAGATTTTATGGTTTCCATAAATTAATATATCAAAATTGATGGAAACATAATTTCAATTAAAGTCTGTGATTTTAATATTGTTATTTTAGTAGCTAAGCTTATTAATATCTTCAGATTTTAATTAAATGTAATATGAGAAGAGAGAATATTTTGATATTTTCAAAGGCAAAACTTATTGAAATTCATTCGTTGCTTTATTTAATTAATTTATGAAAAATTAGAATAAAAGGTTTCTCACCGATATTACTCTGTATAGTTTTTGGATGGCTGATGGTATCACAGAGTTCTCAAGTATCGACCACGTACCGGAAGACGTAGCGTGGACAGACCTGGCACATGGCGAACCGATTACCTGGTGAAGATTGCGAGAAACCACTGGATGCAATTCTTCTTGCAATACTTCTAGTAATTTTATATTAGAAGTATATCATAAATATATTATTTATTAAAGGTGTTTTTTTTCCTGGCAACGCCGTATCTCCGTCAATTATTCATCAAAATTAATGATTATCATAAGGTTGATCATAGTAAGTAGTGGGATGTAAAAGGTTAGGAAATAAATATAATCTATAGTTTAAATAACAAATAAAGAGTCTTAAAAAGCCAATTACGCATAACCACATCGAAATAACTTTACATGTTTTTATAACGTAATATCCAAAAAACCCTATTGAATCACCCATAAAGGCTTATACCTAACCAATAATCACATCGAATAAAGGAAAAAATACGCACAATTTATCTCAAACGTAAAACGTTGTACTTAACCGGGAATCGATCCCGTTGGGCCAGTTATATACGTGACTTGCGTAAATGTCCGCTTGTTTTTTTAGTATCGCCCCCGGTCGCTTTGATTTTATATTAGGTCCTTACATATAAAATTGGCGTTTTGTTGATATGGCCACTCTAATCTCAATTATCTGTCGTTTAGTTAGGAACTCCAAATTCAAATTTATTTCAAAATTTAGGCTTTGTGTTAGTGTTTCGAATTTAGTGATTCATTTGTTTTCGCACCATTTAATTTTTCTTTAATATCGTTCTTTTCACAAAATAGAGAACTTAAAATATCACGTTATGTACGAATATGAGTTCCACCGTGGCAACAGCGCTACATAAATAGCTCGAAGGATTAATGAAGTGTATGGGGAGGCTACTGATTGCTGACTGATTAAATGTTCATATTTTTTTTTTCGTTTTACCTTTTTCATATAAAAGGCTAATTTCATATTTATGGACCTATTATATTATTATCATAAATCGATATACATTAAGCTATGTGCAAAGTGCACGGAACATTCAATATAATATGTACATAGTATATACACAGAGAATGTTGTTAATTGATCCCGTAGCAAAGCTATACGCCCGCAAGGTTGACCTGCTTGCTACAAAGCAGTTCTATTAAGAGCGGTACATTATTATATGTGCCGAACGTAGTGACAATCTTCTTGTGTAGTTAATGGATGTTATCCATTTGTACGCATAATAGATATCATTCAATTAAATCGAGTAATTAATGCGATTTGTTATTACTTATGTTAAGATTTAATATGTATATCAAATGTTCAGTAATCTAGTAACTATTTTTTATAAAGATGTTTTTACATAACTTACATTTTGAGCTGAATCTTCTTATTGTTTACTGTAGTGTATTGACTTTACAACGTAGTGTATTGACGTCGTCTGAAGCGCCTAAGATAGACAGAGATAAGCGCCTACTACTGAGGCAGTAGCAAGCCGATCGTTGTGGGGAGCGGTCGTATGCATGGTGAGGTGTTGATTAGTCGATATTGATCGAGACGATACATTTACTTGTGTACATGAATAATTATTATTAATGGTAGTTTAATAACTGAATGTGTCAACAATATTATCGTTAAAAGAATGCATAGTAGATATACATTTTTTTTAATGTTTCCATAAAAATGTTGCATTTTACCTGCCTCATTAGCCTAGTGATACTAAGCACGACTGCTATGTTTGAGGTCCTGGGTTTGATTCCCAGGTCGAGCAAAGTGTTATTGAGTTTTACCATGAAATTCTCAGTAGCAGCTCGGAATTTGGCTTTATGCCCGATTAATGGCAATAGGCTCGCCTCCTATAACATGGGACCTAAAAACACACCTGGTGAACTGTAGGTACACCTCTGCCTAACCCTTGGAGGATACAGACGTAATGGTATATTATAATTATTATGTTTATCTATCCGCGTATAATAAAGATTTAAAATCATAATTATTATTTTGTCTGTATTCAAAATAAGAACACTTTGTCTTTTGGACAAGGCTCTTAAAAGCTGTCAAATATAAAGATATTAATTTAAAGAATTTTGAACTATCAAATATTTTAGAAATCCGGTACCATTATGTTGGTCTTTAAATTGTAATTCTTACTATAAAAAATATTAACAATAGCGATAACGAAATACTAAGACATCAGTACTTTTTGTTCAGTTATCAATCTGATTTTCTGTTATAATAAGAAGTATGACGAAGTTTTATTGAATCAATTGGGTTGTTTCTGCCATCATATTAAATACTGTATAGATTTGTACGCAAAGATATTAAATGTTACTTTCATGAAGGTCATGTAGTTTATCGGCAAAGTTGACTCGTTTGAAACAAACCATTTCTATTGGGACCGCGCCATTAATGCGTCCCGAACATGATGACGGGAAACACATGTTGGGAGTAAATCGGATACATTGATCAGACGTACAAACTATATTAAATAGATTAAGAAATAAGTATCATTTTGATATTATAAACAGACACTTCAATTTTATTAATTGTATACGTAATATTAGCTGATGCCCGCCCGCTTCACTGAGCGTTAGTTTGTTATAATTTTATAGTTTTAAAAAGTACTCTATGGTATTTAAAAGCCCAACATCAACAGTTCATTTAATTTTGAATCTCTATATTTTTTCTAAATTACGTACCTACTTATATATTTTTGCATGAATATAAAAATATAGTAAAGTAAAAGTCCAGGAACTCAATTAGTATATTTCATTTGGCAGAAAAGCTGTATGATATATATAATAAGCAACAAATTGAGTGTTTCGATAAACTTACGCTTCTGCCGCTTAAATTGGGACAAAGGCATAAATATTTACGAGAATTCAAAAATGTTACCATCGAATTTCAATAGCAATTAGGACTATGCTCGCAATAGCGGTCTTCGTGAAAGAATCTAATTTTATTTTGCATCTTTAAAAATACATAGATTTTATGGTTTCCATAAATTAATATATCAAAATTGATGGAACATAATTTCAATTAAAGTCTGTGATTTTAATATTGTTATTTTAGTAGCTAAGCTTATTAATATCTTCAGATTTTAATTAAATGTAATATGAGAAGAGAGAATATTTTGATATTTTCAAAGGCAAAACTTATTGAAATTCATTCGTTGCTTTATTTGCAATTAATTTATGAAAAATTAGAATAAAAGGTTTCTCACCGATATTACTCTGTATAGTTTTTGGATGGCTGATGGTACCACAGAGTTCTCAAGTATCGACCACGTACCGGAAGACGTAGCGTGGACAGACCTGGCACATGGCGAACCGATTACCTGGTGAAGATTGCGAGAAACCACTGGATGCAATTCTTCTTGCAATACTTCTAGTAATTTTATATTAGAAGTATATCATAAATATATTATTTATTAAAGGTGTTTTTTTTCCTGGCAACGCCGTATCTCCGTCAATTATTCATCAAAATTAATGATTATCATAAGGTTGATCATAGTAAGTAGTGGGATGTAAAAGGTTAGGAAATAAATATAATCTATAGTTTAAATAACAAATAAAGAGTCTTAAAAAGCCATTACGCATAACCACATCGAAATAACTTTACATGTTTTTATAACGTAATATCCAAAAAACCCTATTGAATCACCCATAAAGGCTTATACCTAACCAATAATCACATCGAATAAAGGAAAAAATACGCACAATTTATCTCAAACGTAAAACGTTGTACTTAACCGGGAATCGATCCCGTTGGGCCAGTTATATACGTGACTTGCGTAAATGTCCGCTTGTTTTTTTAGTATCGCCCCCGGTCGCTTTGATTTTATTCAAAAAACGTTTAGCCGTTCTCTCCCGCCGATGCGATGTAGCGAACGCTGATACAAAATAAATACGATTTTATTTGTTTTCAATTGAATAATAGTTGAAAACCAATTATTTCAACCGGCAGAAACTACGTTATTATATACTCAAATATACCAAAATAAGCAATGCTATATTTCTACAAACAGTATGAGATAAATGTTATAACTACTACGTCTTTTAATAGTAATTTTACATTTTCTTCTTCTTTTTAATGACATCCTTTGTTTATACACAATTATGCTAATATAACGTGGATAGAACATGTTTCTTATCTTCAGAGTTCAAACAAAGCTTTAACAAAATGGTGGCTCTCTTGTTAAAATCACTTTTTTTTTAAATAACTTAAAATTCATGCTTCTACTTAATAAACCAAACTATAGCACCTAAAATGCCACCAATATTACGTTTTAAAGGGCCAAAGGAAATTTTATAAATTATAATAAAAATCATATGACACAAAAACGAAACTCTATTTCATATTTAAAACATTTCAATTTGTAAAATAAGTATCTAACTAATAATATTCGTAAGTAAAATTCCTTTTTCAATTTCATAAAGTAAAATGATGTTTCATGTTTTACTTAGTTCATTTGGTTTAAAATTTTCCACCAATCCGAACAAATCGTAAACCCGTAGGAGATATTATTCTTATTGTTACATTTTTATGAAAAAACATCGAAAGCTCCCAAGATAAAAGCCGAATAAGATATACAAAAACGTAATTATCATGTATCAAGTGAAATGTACTTTTTTGTAAGTACACACATCAAAAAAGTCTAAGCAACAAGCGTGATATTACAAAATTTTCCATTTATATTAATTAATTTCTAAATATTTACTCAAACAAAGTGCTTAGGTAAGTAAACTTTTTTGTTATTGATGACATACTGGCTGGTTATAAAAAAAAAATTTGATTGTTTTGTTTTTTATAAAATTCAAATGACTGCGAATTTGTTTGAATTTAAGTGCGTTTTAATTGCTACGTTTAGTCTTGATTTTATAATTTTACCAACCATTTAAATAAAGTTAGCGACAAAATTGAATTGTTAGATATTATTTACGTCATGAAGCGACGTCATTTGATGGCAGATGAAATGCAAAGAGCTGTAGGGATGTTGCAAGCGGGAAGTAATCAATCTCAGGTATCTCGACATTTTGGCATTCATAGAAGTGTTATTTGTCGTATTTGGCAGCGCTACAATAATACAGGAGAACCCGCTGAACAGCATCCAGGCCGTAAAAGGAGTACAACCACTCGGCAAGACCGGTATATACAACTGACTGCAAGACGCCAGCCGATGTTAACCGCTCGAGAGATAAGTTTAAGGCTACAAATTTCAAGTGGTGTTGATGTAAGTCCTCAAACTGTGCGAAATCGACTGCATGAGTACGGCCTACGAGCTCGACGCCCAATCAGGTGTCCACCGATACGTCACGGGAATCGCGCTCGTCGATATGAATGGTGTAGAGAACGCATAACATGGACCCAGGAACAATGGGATAACATTATGTTTTCCGATGAGTCGCGATTCGGGTTTAAGCCTGATACAAGAAGGGTGCGAGTGTATCGTCGGCCTGGAAATACTGAAAGGCCTGAGCCTTCACCTGAGTGCGTTCAGGAAGTTCATCCATACAGCGGCTCAACAGTTATGTTATGGGCGGGTATTATGAAGAATAGGCGAACTGAGCTCGTTTTTGTAAATGGAAACATGAATGCTGAAAATTACATTGAGGATATTTTCAGACCTTATGTCTACCCATTTGCACAAACGTTTGGCTCCGATTTTAGGTTAATGTATGACAATGCGCGTTCACATACAGCTCGGCGAACCAGTGAATACTTTGCAACGGAGAACATCCGGGTATTGCCCTGGCCTGCACAATCGCCAGATCTCAACCCCATCGAGCACGCATGGGACATGCTCCAGAGACGTGTTTTGAAGGACTTGGACGGAGCGACAACAACCCAACAGCTGAAGGATTTGTTACAATTCCATTGGGAGCGAATACCGCAAGATGACATAAACAGTCTCATTAATTCAATGAATAATCGTTGCCGACAAGTTCTGAATAGCAGAGGAGCCCATACTTTGTATTAAATTGTTCTATTCTTTCACAATAAATACATTTTCTTTAGAAATTTCATTTTATAAGAAAAAAATTTAGTTTCTTATGTATCTTAGTTTCTTTAGTATATTCTAATATTGTTCATTTCTGTTATTAAAAGAACTTATAAAGACAACAGCTGTTATTTTTACATCATAGAACCCTAAAGATATTATTTTAAAAATAAAATACAACGTTATAATGTGAAGAACCATCCTAAAATTTAAATTAGTACATGTTGCTTAGACTTTTTTGATGAGTGTAGTTTGCTATGTGTACGTTGTATGTGTATGTTGTATTTTCCTATTTTATTTACGTAAATTAAGGTAAAATTTTTTTTTCAGATAATGCATAAAAACGATCGATTCAATATAGAAAATCTTACGATTAAAGTAATCAGAATGCAAAATAAACGGTAGGACAACACCAGGACAATTAATGTGGCAACATTATTATCAAATTTGACATCAATGATTGACAATTTACACGGGAACGTAGAAAGCAGAATTCAATTTTCTCGTGTATACATGCGTGCTCGCTCTTTCTTTATGTGGAAGCGGTATATTCACCCCCTTGAAGAAAAAATGCGGAAACTAATATTTTGAGTTTTTTTTTTAATTTTGAGGTTATATCTTCTTAGGACTTCTGTACGAATTTTAAACTAATAATTATTTGCTTCTGGCACTGGCCGGTTGCTACCACGGCCCGCTCGCTTCCCCCACTCGGCTCGTGCATTAAGATCACAGATCAAACATAAATTGATACCAGTGGATAAGCTAATACTTTTACCGGTATAAAAAGTAGGTATTCTATGTGTTAATCCAGGTTATGAACAATCTGTGTGCCAAATTTTATTAAAAACTATTAATTACAAGTTCACACTCAAATATAAACTGGCTACAATCATAATTATATTGATAACAGTAGTTAAGCTGTTACATCTACCGGGACAAAATTATTCCGTGTGTTAATCCAGGTCACAGACTATTTGTGTGACAAATTGACCATCCAAATCCGTTCAGTCGTTTTTGCGTGATTGAGTAGCAAACATCCAAACATACAAACTTGCATATTTAATATACCTTTAATTTATTTAATTAGTATGAAGTAAGATAACTATCATCGGACTATGCATACTATATCAATGTTTGTGATTGAAAACAATAAAATCTAATTTTCCAAGATAGAGGCGAATACATCAAGCGACGTAACTCCGTACCGCCATTAAATACGATAATTCCACCGAAGTACATTAATGTAGCTTCGTATACGGTAACAAGATTTCTTGCGACGTCGATAGGGATCTAGGTATCGAATAAACGTACTTACTTCTGCGTTGACAAGGGTACGAATATAATACAAATAATATGGAAAGTTTTGTGACACCGTAAAGATGGATTAGATCACCATTTAACGCTGTGCTGATTTGAATCTTATTATTTAAAATACTAAAGATTATACAACTCGAAATTTCATAGCATAATAATGTATTAACTAGCTGTGCCCGCGGCTGCGCTCACGTGGTCTACAGAATACCGTCGATCGGCACATACGCTCTCGGTTTAAAGATAAAAATGCTAACGGTCGGTGAACCTTAGAAGATAGACATAATATGCTCTTGCTGATATTTTTGTAGGTATTTTGAAGATCCACAATTACGTAGTACATTAATTTGAAGTACCTCATATAATTTACTCAGCGTAAGCCATTTAAGTGCCCGAATTGATTGAGTTTTATGGTTACCTCCATCTCGACAAGAACTAAAAAGTTTTTAGGTTTTATCTTTGTCGTACCGTGAAACTGCGGAATATCTCCCTGCCAATATGTTCCCTCCTTCTTACGACAGCGGATCTTTCAAACGTATCGTGAAGAGATATTAAGCAGGCCGGTATGATAGCTGCGACCGCCAATAGATTTCGATCGCTCGGTGGTCACCGTTGTATTTAGATTGTACAGTGCTTGCTAGGACAGTACAGTAAATTTGTCGAGCTACTATAAAAAGACATACTGGTACTCGAACCTGCGTACATTGAATATATATGTTTTTATATAACTAAGGTGGGAAACAAGCATACGGCCCTATCACCGTAGCCTATCGAAGGTATCACGAGCACGTTTCCGATTTTAAACCTGCCTACCCCAAGGAGCTCTGGAAACCCTACCCACCGCAGGAACACAACATAAGGTTATTTAGCTGCGATCTTCAGTAAGGTGGAGTTATTCCACCAGTTGGACTCCAAAAATCTCCAAAGAAATTTCTCTGTGTCCTACGTCTCTTACATCTTATATTACACTGGTGTAAACCACTCGAACACTAAGACTTTAATCAAATAATCTGTAATGTAATGTATTCTAAATATAAATTCGTCTACTTCCAAAATCACATCTGTTACAAGAGTAGGTACATTCAGCTTTGATAAAAATCGAAGTTAATCCCATAGGAAATCTTTTTAACGATATTATTTGTGATTTTCAAAAACACTAGGCCAAGTACATCGTCAAAATGATAATACTACGACAATACTAATGTCTACCCTTCTAAAAAACGGATGACTTTATACAAGATGTCACGATGAAAAAATATCCCCGCTGAAACAATAAATTGTAGCTCAGCTAAAAACACCTTAAAAGTAATAAAACTAAAAGGCAAATTTGCATGAAGAAAGAATCCTGCAGAAATGAGAAAAGTTTCTAACATTTCACGACTTTGGTGCGACACGCCTTATTTTTTATATTATTTATTTACTTTAATAGTCTATATAATACCAATTGTTCCAATACACGTATATACATTACACGTAGTTTAATCATGGAAATAATAAAATTTGATATACTAACAGCGCAAGCAAATTATGGTTATTGTATCTCATATACCGTTTAACCCTGCGTTTTACTAGAAGTGCGTTACGCGGTAGTGGGATATCTTTAGAGTGGTATTACGTAAGGGCGAAAGGCGTTCTTCCTTCAATGAGAACACTTACTAAAATGTGGTCTACACATTCCTTAAATGAAGAAAACACCTCTATAATACCTAACCTAAATAAATACTAAATAAATGAAACTTTAGACACAAATATAGGTAAATAGCAAATTTTGAAATAGTGAAATGCTTTTTGTTTTCAATTTATGCAATTAAATTAGTTTCTTCTTTTGTATTTTTTTCCACAAGATTTGAACTGAATTTGATTTATAATCTTAATTTTAATTAATAAACGATCTTACAGTTAGTAATTGAGTAAAATTAATAACATAAGGCTGGCAACCAAGAGAGTACCAAGGATTATTTAGCAGACCCGATATTTGACCGGAATTATGAAAGTAATAAAAACTGATGAATGGCGAATATTGAAAATTGAAATAAATGTTCGATAAGAGAGCCTTTAATGACAGAATGGATCAGACAGGATTAGATATTATGGTAATACATCATCTCTTATAATATTTTCAACAACTTTTTAGGTATACATTACACTGTAATAGGTCGAGGAGAAAGTCTTTTCGTATTTTGTATATATGGAGTTGTAATCAAATCTATTTCGTTGATAAGTAGTACCTGAAGAAAAGGCAATATTCCAAAACATAAAAACTATAAACTGTATCCCGCCATTATTCAATTGTTTTTCTGTCTAAAAATGATTAGTTGATGATTAGATAAATAAGGTAAGCTACAATCTGGCGTTATTGTATTTCATGGATTACATTTCTGGATTTTTTTTCATATAAATATTATTTAAGTAATCTTCGTATAGGTTAACTTTTACCTTGCAATCTGAATAATTCTTTCCGACATATAGCTACTGGGATTATACTGAAGACTACTCTAGTTTGAAAAAATCCGACGTATATCACATTGAAAGCCATTTATTATAAAGTAGTTAGAAAAAATAAAATCGATTTTGGATTTTAAAAAAGTTGTATAATATGTGTAAGGCTTTTGCCGAGCTCATCCTGTTAACTACTAGCACCAGGTTGAAAGTTTCATGTCAAACACATCACTTTATTTCAGCATCTGCACGTCAGAGCGGGTGTCACATTCTAAGCTCGCCATCTGAGTCCACTTTATAGCTTATCACGAAGGAAGACTGTGGGGTAGACTATGACTTATAGAAGATGAAAACCAACACTAAATATAAACGGGCATACAAGAACTTTTAAAAATCTAGTTAAGTTTGAAATACAATTCTAATGAAATCAATTCAATTATGCAAATATGTTTTATTATAACAGTGGCAAAAATAAAGAGTATAAAATAAATTAATTAAAAAAAAATAAGAGAAAAGTTTTGTTGTAGTGAGGCGGATATGATGATTTTGAACAACTACACATTATTGAAAATCTGTTCTCAAGACTTATTATTTCAAATTAGCCTTTTACTTAGTAACTTTACGTAGAACTAGTATTTATAGATTCATATGAATACTTTGACTGTTAATAGTTAATTTTCTCTCTTCATCCATCAACGAATTATTATTGTGTTTCTTTCATTCTGCATAATAAAAACTCGTGAAGCTTAAGACTGCCTACATAGTTTCTTGTATTTATTTAAAAAAAGAGCTATTAAATATTAACAGATTTAACTAAATTTTCTTGTCAGCGATCAGCAAATGAAAAAAGATTACGAGGCGAACTTCTTTTGACGGAGCGACGACGTTTGATGACATTTGTTGGAGTGTGCCCTCTGAATTCAAATGGGAAGCGTGCTACGGAATATTACGTGGAAATCCTGTTATGAGGATTTTTCGGCTAGACTTAAGTCGTGTTATTGCTTTAAGAATATTGTGGAATATATATTTATAACTTAAATATTTACCAATCTATTACAAATTGGCAATTACTTAACCTTACTTTATATTACCTAAAGTAAATTTTTATTATTTATAACCTAATTAAAGGTTTAGGTTGTGTTTTGCATTCAAAAACAAATAAAATAAAAACCAATCTGATAACGGGGTTTTAAATATAGCAATTCTTTAAATTAAATTGAGACAATTTTTTGTAGAAAATGTGCATTTTTTGTCACTATATGCGATATTTTAAGTATTTGATAATTAAAGCCGAAAAAATGTCTTCAGAGGTAAAGTTTTATGGACCGTTTTATACAGAGCTTAAGAAGACAAAGCAAAATAATTTTTCTCCATTGATATTAACAAGTTATTCAATTAATGAAAGCCCTTGGGAACTATATTAAAAGGTTCAAGAAGTAATCATAACTTAAAGTTATATTCTATTATTCTGTCGGCAGCGCTTCAACAGATTTCATTGTTTTCATATTTCATTGCAAAGCTGAAAGTTTAGAATTGAGTGAAGGCTACTTGAACTACACACAATGTTTATGTATTTATCTAAAAACAGTATAAAAGAAAGTCGCTGTCTGTCTCTGTCGCCATTTCTGTTTCCCGCTTAATTCTGCTAAACCACGCAACGGATTTTGATATGGTTTTCACTATCATTTAGGTTTTTTTACAGAAGGTTAGTATGTGCAATATAAATTTTAATTGAGTTATTGTATAGTATAGATACTATGTATTAGATACACCGTTTGAACAATTTGTTGATATAAATGTATATGAACAATTACACTTACAATTATTAAAAAAAAAAACAAATCTTGTAGCCCACACGAACGAAGCCGGGGGAAAAAGTTAGTTATTTGTAGAATATTGATATCCCAGTCCTGTCTAGCAAATCCGATTATTACTAAGTCGAAATTCGAGACCGATGAAACGTGAATGATTGCTCGAAGCAATTACATAGGGTTATTGATACATATGTATATCGATCACTACTAGCCTACCTCATACACAAACACATAGATACAACAGCTAAAATGCAAAATTCCGACTGTAAAAATAAATAAATTTGACATTTATTTTCTTAGAGTTTTGGTCTAAATTTGAGTTTGTAAATATAATCATATACACCTATACTTTTCTGATTAATTGAATTGATTTCATTTTACTTTTTAAAAATAATATTTTGTGCTCTTCATCAAAGTAGTTTGGGTTCTTTTCGGAGTTTTGTGTAAATCCTCGATAATTCTTACAAAGATAAATGTATATTAAAACATTGAAAACTATAATGGAATGTAAAAAGTATTATAACATAATATTTTAACAGACAGGCAAAGGTTATTTGTGTGTTTTGGGACACTTTAATGTAAATTCTCAGTTTTTAAATGTTGACTGTTCAAGCGCACAGTTTTATAAAACAAAAAGATATTTTAGAATGTTATAGGAGTTTTCAAATCTCCATACTTTATTACACTGAATTTTCATTTGTGTATTTTATTTTTCAATTGTGTATTTTTATAACCGTACCAATTTTAGGAATACAGTGTAAACTCTTTATAACGTTATCCTTTATAACGATAAACTCCCTATAACGTTGAAGTGTGCCCAACTTGGTTGGTTTGCGTTAAAACCCACATATTGAAACACTCTTTATAGCGATACGCCATTCTCTATTACGAAGAAATGTGTTCATATTTTTAGACAATTATCGGTATTATTGTTTATTATCAGGTAACAAAAGACTTTGAAGCTCCGAAACATCCGAGGTCGGTCTAGCTTTTGTTATCCTTAATTGCCTTGAACACGTGCAGCATGATGCATTGTTTTCTCGGAAGTGATGGTCTTCGACCAAGCATACTGGGTACCTATCGTATTATCAGTCGTAAACCTACTTTGAAACTGTTAACATGGCCAGTAAACGGAAAGCGATTAGTTTTGACGAAAAAGTTTGTATGATGCGTACGAATGAAAAGGGAGAAAATAAAAGTGACGTTGGAAGGCGTTTTGAACAAGTCAATCCACTGTTGCTACCATTTGAAAAAACCAAAAAACAATTGTACAGGCGGCGCTGGAAGGAAATTCTTCTAAAAATTAAGAAAGCCAAAATTCGAAGACTTAGATCAGGCAATGTTGTCGTGGTTTAACGATCAGCACCAAAATAATGTACCCATCTCGGGGTCAATTGTAAAAGCTAAGGCTGAAAAGTTTGCCAACCAACTTGGCATAATTGACTTTAAAGCATCTGAAGGTTGGCTTGGAAAATTTAAGCACCATCACCAAATTACATACGGTAAAATGAACGGAGAGGCTTAGCGGTATGTTAAGAATATTGTGGAATATATAGTTATAACTTAACATATTTACCAATCTATTACAAATTGTGACTTACCTTATTAATTACCTAAGTATTTTTTTATTATTTATAACCTAATTAAAGGTTTAGGTTGTGTTTGCATTCAAAAACAAATAAATTAAAAACCAATCTGATAACGGTGTTCTGAAAATAGCAATTTTTTAAATTAAATTGAGACAATTTTTTGTAGAAAATGTGCTTATTTGGCCACTATATGCGATATTTTAAGTATTTTGATAATTAAAGCGCAAAAAATGTCTTCAGAGGTAAAGTTTTATGGACCGTTTTATACAGAGCTTAAGAAGACAAAGCAAAATAATTTTTCTCCATTGATATTAACAAATTATTCAATTAATGAAAGCCCTTGGGAACTATATTAAAAGGTTCAAGAAGTAATCATAACTTAAAGTTATATTCTATTATTCTGTCGGCAGCGCTTCAATAGCTTTCATTGTTTTGATATTTCATTGCAAAGCTGAAAGTTTTGAATAGAGTGAAGGCTACTTGAGCTACACACAATGTTTATGTATATATTATATCTAAAAACAGTATAAAAGAAAGTCGCTGTCTGTCTCTGTCGCCATTTCCGTTTCCCGCTTAATTCTGCTAAACCACGCAACGGATTTTGATATGGTTTTCCACTATCATTTAGGTTTTTTTACAGCAAGGTTAGTATGTGCAATATAAATTTTAATTGCAGTTATGGTATAGTATAGATGATTATGTATTAGATACACCGTTTGAACAATTTGTTGATATAAATGTATATGAACAATTACACTTACAAATATAAAAAAAAAAAAAAAAAAATCTTGTAGCCCACATGAACGAAGCCGGGGGGAAAAGTTAGTTATTTATAGAATATTGATATCCCAGTCCTGTCTAGCAAATCCGATTATTACTAAGTCGAAATTCGAGACCGATGAAACGTGAATGATTGCTCGAAGCAATTACATAGGGTTATTGATACATATGTATATCGATCACTACTAGCCTACCTCATACACAAACACATAGATCCAACAGTTAAAACGCAAAATTACGACTGTAAAAGTAAATAAATTTGATATTATTTTTTTTTGAATTTTGGTCTAAATTTGAGTTTGTAAATATAATCAATCATATACACCTATACTTTTCTGATTAATTTGATTGATTTCATTTTACTTTTTAAAAATAATATTTTGTGCTCTTCATCAAAGTAGTTTGAGTTCTTTTCGGGGTTTATGTAAGTCTTCGAT
Source organism: Saturnia japonica (assembly GCA_033032175.1). Taxonomy (NCBI): domain Eukaryota; kingdom Metazoa; phylum Arthropoda; class Insecta; order Lepidoptera; family Saturniidae; genus Saturnia; species Saturnia japonica. The sequence goes on from CM065317.1 coordinate 7,708,143, forward strand.
AATTCGATTATGTATATTAAAACAATTAAAACTATAATGGAATGTAAAAAGTATTATAACATAATAATTTACCCGACAGGCAAAGGCTATTTGTGTGTTTTGAGACACTTTAACGTAAATTCTCAGATTTTTTAATGTTCAAGCACATACTTTTATAAAATAAAAAGATATTTTAGAATGTTATGGGAGTTTTCAAATCTCCATACTTTACAGTGAATTTTCATTTGTTTATTTTATTTTTCAATTATGTATTTTTATAACAATACCCATGTTAGGAATATTTTTAATGTGTATAATATATTTACAAAATATATATTGCGTTTATATTTTCATTTGCAATTATTATTAAGTTTACATAGGTATTTCAACCCTAGAAACTTGAGCTACCATCTTTCGAACACCTGACCAAAGTGTTTTGTTTAGTTGTTACATGATACGAATCTAAAGAGAGACAAACTTAGCATTCCATGGATGCACCTTGGTCAAAGTGTTGGGTCCATCAAGTGGCAGAGGAATAGACTACAAGCAGCTCCTGGTCTTGCGACCCGGAATATTTTTAAGTATTATGGAATACTCTATTGAGCGATTTTTAAGTACCTATCTATTAATGAAAAGAAAGCTCTTTACGTTTTTCTGCGTTTTGAAATAGATTTAGAATTATTTGCAATATAATTTTATTTTCTTACAAGAAATAATAAATAAGACGTCGAGTAAGCACTCATAAGATTGCCAATTCAGCAACGAAAAATGGCGCCGAGGATCACGTTTATACGGATTCAAATATCAAGGCAAATAATAAGGGTGAAAAATTGTCGTAGCTCGACAGATTTGATATTAACATTAAAAAAACATGAACCAAACGAGGCTCTTATTATACGCGCGACTTCAACATGTTGTCTGTCAAGATAAAAGTTCATATTCGAGTAATACATTATTTTATTTTATTTTGTACATATTTTATTTTACATTGAGAAATAATTATAACGAGTTTCAAAAATTGGAAAAAAATTACACATTGGAAAATACGTACTAGATGAGAGTCGTGGGAATGTTAACAATATAACTAACTTATCATCTGTAAAGTTAAAACAAATTGTTTAATAAATGATGCCTCCCGGCCTCCTAAATCATTGATATTGAATTCGTTATTTGAATAAATTTTCATTAGGAATGCCATCTAAGCTTTATGTTATACAAATATAATATTTTTTTCACAAAACGTTCATTTTAAACTATTTGTCTATTTTTCGTGAATAGCGAGGTTAAGTGAATAATGCCGTTGCCACAAAAAATACCTTTGAAAAATAATATATAGAGATTTTCAGAACCATTAGTCGAACAGAACATAACTTATTATTTTTTATATATTTATAATACATGAAATAACATGTTACCCATATTACTTTCTTTAATACGGAATACTAAAAATATAAGGATACAGTTAATTACGATAACATTATTGAAATAAAATCTATAATAATATTACAGAGAGAGAGTAAAGATTCTGAGTTAGGGAACAATCTTTCCATAAAAAAGGCTACTTCCGAAACTGCTGATCTTTTCCATTTAAAAAATTTAACTGATAGAAAGTAGACTAATGGATAGGATAGGTTTATTTATTGTTATTTTTGATAATGTAATGAATGATTACAAAGTCATGGGCGAGTTATAGTACTTATCAATTTTTTTTATAAAGGTTCGATTACGTAGCAGTATAAGCTCGGTTTTGTTTTGGTACACAATATTTTAGTACTGCTATATCTAGGTGTTTGATAGTGATAAATATATTAGCTATTGTCGGATTTAATACAAGCTATAAATACTTTGATAACAATTGGTGCTATTCGTCATACAATTAATAATAAAATCGCAGGGTGAATAAAACGATTTGAGTCAAAACAAGATGAAAATAATAAAATTTCAAGATTAATAGAAGTGTAATATTATCCAAATGTTTTAGAATAAAATAAGTTTCATTGTTCTGAAAGTATAACCATTTAACCTTTTCACTTACCGTAAGCCCTTTGAAACCTAAAAGCTTATTATTCAACTACGTTTTCCTTACTCAAAGTGACATACTAAATCACACTATTATGTTTAATGTGTTCGCGTCCTAAGTAAATGGATCCTTTAGTAGTTTAGAAGTAAAGGTTTAAAGTAAATATAAGTCCAAAGTAAATCAGAAACTATTTAAAATCTTTTCACACTAACACACAAGAGAACATGTAATTTATTTCGACAATACAATGATATTAGTGTTTAGTAATTAAAACACTAACTAGCTGGTGCCCACGACTCTGACTAGATGAAACTAGATGAAAATTGTAAATTGTATTTAATTTTTTCAATGTAATTTTACCATTACCGTTTAATACTTGGTTAGTATCTGGAACGCAACCTTATTGGTATTGATACCCTTTGATATGTTTTTAACAGAAAAAAAAAACTATTGTCAATAGGGATTATGATTAACTCAACTAAATGTGAATGTATATTGGTGCTTACATATGTAATTGGCGTTTTGTACGGGAGGAATGTAAAGTCAATTTTTCTTTTGTAAAATATATTCAATTAATCAAAGTATGCACCGGTGTTATCTATGCAATTTTGCCATCTCATAGATAGTTCATTGATGCCTTTACTGAAAAAACCATGGCTCTTTGAAGGCGGTTTGGACTGCCGCATCAGAGTTGAATTATTTTCCTTGTAAGAAGTTGTCCAAATTCCAGAAAAAATGGGAATCTGTTTGAGCAAGGTCCGGGATGTACGGTGGATATCGCAGACATTCCAATTGTAGCTCATCTAACTTAGTGGTTGTTTATTGTGCAGTGTGTGGTCTTGCGTTGTCGTGAAGCAGCAGTGGCTTAGAGAGATTGACCAATTTTGGTTGTTTAGGAGCTAGTTCTTCCTTCATGGTTTGCAGTTGCTGACAATAGATATCTGCCGTAATCGTTTGGCCATATTTAGAAAGGTGTAGTGAACGACACTGGCGCTAGTTCACCAATCGTCCATCAATTTTCGTTTAGGTCGGGATTTGGCTGGGTCTCCAGGGTTCAGCCATTGCGACGAGCGCTTCTGATTATATTATTGTACAGTATCCACTTTTCATCACAAGTAATGATTCGATTTGAAATCCTTTCATTTTTGTGTCGGTTGAGCAAAGTAACACAGCAGTCGACGCGTGTTTGCAAGTTCGATTCACTCAATTCATGAGGTACCTACCCATCGTTCAAGTTTTTTTTACTTTCCCGATTTGCTTCAACTTGATTAATACAGTTTTATCACTTACCCCAAAGTCTGCAGCTATCTCTGAAGTGCTTTGTGATGGATCCGCTTCCACGATAGCCTTTAATTCTTCATTTTCCACTTGGTCTCCGGCCGTCTACGGGGTTGGTTCTGATTGTCGAAATTTCCAGAACGAAAACGTTATAAACCAAAAACGTATCGTGCTTTCTTTTACGCCACCAGCGCCGTACACATCATTAATCCTTCGAGCTGTTTCTGCAGCATTGGTGCCACGGTAGAACTCGTACTCGTAAATATGCTGATATTTCATGTTTTCCATTGTGCGGTAATAAACGACGCCAAAGAAAAAAATAATGAGGAAAAAACAAATGAATGACTATTTTCTAAACTCAAATGTACCAGCTAAATTAATATATAAATTTGAATTTGGAATTCTTAACCAAAGAGGAGATATTTCAGATCAAAATGAGTACGACAAAACGCTAATTTCATATGTAAGGACCTAATATTGTTCTCGTGTGCTTTATAATAAAATAAGTACTTTCACTAAAACGAATGTTTATTTGTTAAAATAACCTCTACAGCTAAAAGCAAAAAAAGCATAAAAATTTGTAGTCCATATTTTTCCCCGCTTCAGTCGTATTTTAATCTGAAAACTACATTCAAATTGATTTAATAACTTTCAACTGATGTGCATTCTAACACGGGTAATTTGAGATTTTAAAGTATATTATACAATTAAAAATATAACCTAACCCAACCATGAAATCTAGTTCGATAAAAGTAATTTGTAAGTAAGGTGTTGTCAACATTCAGCAGACAATAGTAAACGTTGCATATTCTTGATTGTATCTTGTAACTGTCATATTTTACCTACCAAAAATTTTGTATAGTGTTCTTTATTTGTAATACTTAGCAACATAAAAACTCAGGTGTCGTGAGACACCTGGTAGTAACGAAGTTCCTTTGCCATATATTATGTGATGACCAGACTTGTACACACTGTGTTGTATGTACAGAGTGGTCGATGGTTCGAGTCCCACTGATTTAGGATTTTATATAAACTTATTTTTTATAGATTTTATTTATAAAGTTATGAAAATAAACATTTTCTTATTCTAAAGATATAAACAAGTTATAAATTTATTCAGTACATTCAATTTTGTACATACATCGGTGCGTATAAATCTAGTCCTAACACAGCTGAGCCAAATCCACTGCTGTTATAGTTTTGAAAATCTTATATATGTTTATTTTTTTATGTCGGTGGGATTGTACACTTATTCAGTTTAGCACCCATCCCGCGCTAAGTAACTTCGTTATAACTAGATTCGATGATCGAGATCATCAATAATACGGGATTATGTTAGTAAAATTCAATATTTCACAAACTGTGAACTTAAATAAAATTTCATACATATTTCAATTCTTTACCGACTACGGCGAAACGAAAAGGAGGGTTATGATTTTAACCACTAAGTGTGTATGTATATATGTTCATCTGTATGCGCATATCTTCTAAACCATCTAATATAATTTGAAAAATTAGATGTCGTTTGAAGCATCTTGATTGTCCGCTGGTTATAGGCTCTGTGTCGTCACACTGAATTCAATATGACGCCATATTGAATGAAGACCTGCATTTAAAAAAAAATGGCTATCCTATAAAGATCACTGTATTCATGTTTTAAAATTAAATATATAATTTGCCCACTTATTAGATAATAAATATTGAATGGATACTAGATAAGAATTTCGGACAAGAATATTTTATTGTTTCGTACTTTTTAGAGAGGGATTTTTTTGCATTTGGGTTTTAGTTTTCATTTTTTTTTATAAATACTGATCCTTAGAAAAATAGGATATTTAAAGAATGTTGTTTGTTTCTTAAGCTCCACAAAAAACCTAAATAAGGTTGAAAGAATTTAATATTATGTTCCACGATTTCTCTGTGACATGACAGGGGAAAAGCAAAAAATATTAACCTCCCATAAAATATTACCCTCAACGTGAAATCATATTACTGTTTTCAAAGTAGGCTTATATTGATTTTTTCTTAGTAGGGGACCTCGTGTATTCTAATTTATAATGAATGCGGCCGTTGTACGGCTACGTTCTTTGAAATAATATATACTTTAAAGTACTGTTAGTATAGTAAAATTGTTCTCATTTACCTCGTACTGAATATTTTAAAATAATTTAGAGGTTTTGGCAAATAGTTATTACTAGCGATCGCCCAATGATCGAAATTCGACTTTTAAATCATAGACTATTTCCTGTTTGACATTTGCAGTATGAACCTAAACAATGAATATTGTATCACTTACTGTCACTTTTCATTGAGTGACAATGTCAATATTTTGGGGGGTCTAAGTTCAATGGCACTGGTCGAGTTAGGATTCGCAGTATTAACTTATTTTATTTTATATATTAGTAACAGATATTATAGATAAATTTTAGCTTTCTGCATTCCATCTCCATTTATAAACTTTAACCATGCCAAATCTCAGTCTTCCGTGCATGCAATACGCTTAAAAATGGGTAGAAAGCTTTTGCTTCACGTATTAATATATAGATTTACAAGTGTTGGTAAAATATTGTCTAATATACTTAGAAAATAAATTTTGACTTAAGTATAGTTTGCATGGTTGTAGGGCATTTTCTAATGTTCGCATGGCTAGCTATCACACACAAGTCGAAAACCTTTCGCTAAGCACCTATATGTATGTTCTGGTAGCTGCACTTGAGAGTCAAGTCCTCCCATTACGCTTAGCGTCTATTGGCTTGAGCTACATCGTCACTTAACAACAACTGAAATTATAGTTCTTCTTCTTCTTCTTCCTAACTTGGCAACCGGTCCTCTTTAATGAAGACCATTACTGCCATTATCGAGTGAATTATAGTTTCATGTGTTATGACGATTCAGTATCCTAACAAGATGGTGGCTCCCTTTTTAGAAGTTTTTATGGAATCTCGGAATAAATGCTTTTAGTTTATATCTATAATCCACTTCACTTATGCATAAAAACCAAACTATATCACGCAAAACGCCAACAATATTACATAATATAAGGTCAAAACCTAAGTAAATGAATTAAAAATAAAAACCACAATATGTCACTTCAAGAAACTCTCGAAATTATAGTTAACGGCTAAAAACCTACAAAGAATTTAAAAAAAAATTTTTTTTTGAACCACAAACAAATAATTTTTTATTTGCTTTTTATTGTAACTTATATTTATAATACAAAAGAATAGGTTTAGTTTACATACTGTCTTATTATCATCTTGATACTCGTAAATGTGAGCAATTCTTATCGGTTTGATAATAATGCAAAACCAGAAGAAAAAATAATTCCTGAGAATACGATATTTACGGCTGGATAGGTCATTAATTATTGTCCGTCATGCTTTAGTAACCTATTCAGCTTTATGTGTAGATTTACCCTTTTGGTCATTTCATACCCGAATATCTCCTTCGTCTTTGGCATGCCAATATAGTCCTAAGGGATCTTGAACGGCTATCTAAAATTTTACCGCCCCACCGGACTCAGGGTTAATAGCAAGTTTAAGATCTGCAATACAAACCTATTTCGAAATTGATTCTCAATAATTCACTTTACATCCCCTCGGGATTTATTCATGATCGTAAACAGGATTAGCACAGCATATTCAGTGACTCGGAATATTAACGCACATGTGTTTAAAATTAACTCGTATACAATGTTATGTGCCTAGTTATGTTGGTTAGTTTATATTAAAAGCAGTTCGAATGTGGCTTCGAAGTCCTTTGAAATTATTACATTTACATATTACAAAACTAAATTTTAAATGTATATTTTATGTAATTTTTTAGTATTTTTTGTGTTCACCTTCTAGATATACAACAATATTCTATCAACTCAAATGGCACTATTTTCACAAACATAATTTCTATATTACTATATTTATAATTAACTTACAACAACGTACGTTATCAGACGTCTTGTATTTAGTCCCTTCATTTAGTATTTGTAGAATGCCTTACCGAATTTTCTGGTTCGCTATAAAATTCTCATTTCAATACTTTAGATTCTTTAGAAAATCGAAAACTAACGTGTTATTTTTATCTTTCTTTTATTTCTATGTGGTGTTATCTCTTTATTATAAAAACATCCGTCTTTTCTTGTATTGTGTGGATTCGATATTGTATTATACATATGTAATGAATTTAAAAAGAAAGATATTTTTAAATTATATTTTAAGGTAAATTTACGACGGTCGGTTCAGTCCGGCCACGAAGTTAACTGATTATAGGTAAAACGATCTATCATACATGTTTTTTAAAAATACATTAATATAGTTTATATTTATAATATTTCATTAATACAGTTTTTTTTATTGTTAACATTTTTATACGATTACCTACAATAACAGAACTATGCCAACTACAAATCTTTCTTCGTTTATAATGTTTAAGGGTACTCAATCATTACAGGTACCGAAAATTACCCATAATATAAATTTTATTACACATTTTAATGAATAATGTTAATAATAACTAATTGTGGTAATAAACTATAAAAATTATATTAAATAAATTATCTGAAAAACGATTGTATAAATTTCATTTACTAATATCAGAATATAATAACAAAGACAGGTATTTGGAAATCTTTCAGCGCGGGATTATCAATAGTGAGCTGGTAGTAAAGCCTGCAGTATGACTGGTCAGGCTCAGTAGTGAATCTCAGCAGGCTGTCGGACTCTGTGGGCGGACCGCAAATCCCTTTAAGAACATATCAGCGGGGATTCCGGATAACAAAGAGTAACTAACTACAATACGTACACATATCTGGGAATCATTATTTCGGCGGACCCTCTCACAATAATACGTACAAAGGCATACTTGCTGGATTATGGTTTCTAAATATTTTGCTTCGGGTAATTACTTCTTTCCGTTTATATGTAAAGTTAATGGTATATACCTACATATTAAATGAAATCTAAACTAGTCCATACTAATAATAATAATAATAGGTCTACCTATGAAATTGCCATTCTGCAGTACTGGCCATTTCAAATCAAAATAATTTTTGTTTGGCAAAGAATTCTAATTTCAAATTAATTTTATTTTAAAAACATGGAATTCTTTTTCCAAAAGTAATCATTTGTTTATTGATTAGTGTTACATTTTCATGGCATTTCAATCTTTTTTGTCATCATGGATACGTTAAAAATTTGAGTAATTATGGAATATGAGTACCGTCGTGGCAGCAACGCGGCACAAGCGGCACGCAACATCAACGACGTTTACGGAGCTAACACTACAAGTCAACGCACCACCTGTTATTGGTTTGCTAGCTTCCGTTCTGGGAATTTCGCCCTGAAAAATGAACCTCGCGGTCGTCCGAAACTTTGGTCGACAATGATGAATTAAAGGCGATTGTGGAAGCTGATGATACACAATCTACGGCTGAATTAGCAGCAGCTTTCGACGTTAGCGTCAAAACAATATTGGTCCATTTGCGTCACATTGGCAAGGTAAAAAAGCTTGACAAATGGGTGCCCCACGAACTCAATGATCGCCAGCGCGAAGTACGCGTCGAGACGTGCCTTGCACTGCTCAACAGACACACAAATGAAGGAATTTTGAACCGCGTTGTTACCTGCGATGAAAATGGTTTCTGTTTGATAACCTCAAGCGCTCAGCAAGTTAGTTGGATCCTGGTTCAGCACCTAAACAATGCCCTAAACGAAAACTTACCCCTAGAAAAGTGATGGTCACTGTTTGGTGGTCTAGCGCCGGTGTGATTCATCACAGCTTCTTACCAAACGGGGTGAGCATTACTGCAGATGTGTACTGTGAAGAACTGAACACAATGATGGAGAAGCTGGCACATCTCCAACCAGCATTGGTCAATCGCTCGTCTCCGCTGCTCCTGCACGACAACGCGCGACCTCATACTGCACAGCAGACGGTCTCCAAGTTGCAAGAACTGGGGTTGGAAGTTCTCCGTCATCCACCCTACTCACCAGACCTTGCACCTACAGACTACTACTTTTTCCAGAATTTGGATAACTCCTTGGCGGGAAAAAAATTCAATACCCGAGAAGCAGTACAAAATGCCTTTGAAGAATTTGTTGCCTTCCATCCAGCTGATTTCTTAAAGAAGGGCATCAATAAACTGCCACTGCGCTGGCAAAGATGCATTGATTGCATGGGTGATTACTTCGATTAATACAAATAAAAAATACATGAAAAAAATTCGTTTAAATTTTTTCATACAAAACGCCAATTTCATAGGTAAAGACCTAATATAAAGAAAGAATGCGAATTTTGTGAGTGTGTACTATACGTTGAGGGTAATCTCCGGAAACACTGCACCTTCTTTCTTAGACCGATTTGAATATTTATTTTTCATTTTATAGTCTACTAGCGACCAGCCCCAGCTTCGCAAGGGTGCGTTTTACTAAGTGGTGTATTTTATGTTTAAAAAAGCATGATTTAGAGTTTATAACTTTATTGATAGTTCATAACTTCATAGTTACGAAAAGTGCGCTTAACTAGCGACGCGCAATTCAACATAAGTGCGGAGTACTGGCTAACCGTTTCGCTGCGAGTGATTTCTTTGATTGCGCGTAATTATCAATCCGTGTTATCTTCTACGGTATTAATTTTAATGATGTAATGTATATGACAATTTTAATCTACATTAACATATTTAATTGAATAAGGATTAATAATGAATTAAGGAAAATAGCGTCGCAAATAATAACCTAATATTTTGAATTATTTTATTGAAGATATAAATGGTCACTTAGGATCCCCTAAGTCTATGTATAAGTCCTTTATCTATCTAAATATAATATGCTATCGCGGACTTTTCTCTAAGCTTTTTGAAGAACTACAATTCATTAGTAGATTATTTTGATTTATCTTTCAAGGTTTAGCCAGCGTAAGCTATATGAGCGCTCGAAAATCGCTTTATTGACGACGTCATTACAAAACATTGGATTTTCTTTACTACTATACAAAAACTTAATTGGGATGTATTGTATACACAAACCTTTCGTAAAAAAATCTCTAAATAACAGTGGAAACCGTATACATATCCTCTGCGTTGTTTAGAAGAAATAGGCGGACAAACAGACTAATGCGGATATCGGCTTTCTTTTATACCATGAATTGATATTGATTTAATGAGCAAGGTTGTAGGTTATATAACTTCACGCTACGACTTTGAGGAGCAGTATCCATAATCGTCAAGCAATTTGGCAAGCTGTATGCAAGTACGGGAAACGAGAACAACTATAGGCTTCAGGGGTCCGATGGCGGCGAAGCGGTGGAGTTTTGGAGTTGGAGCATAACTACTATATATATGTATACATGTACATGTATATCTATGTATATGTCTACTATATATTGACATAGCAAAAGATTTTTATATATTGCGAGCATTTGTAAGTTTAAACTGAACCAACATTTTCATCAATTATGATTGAGGTAATATATAATAAACCAGTGCATCATTTACAGAAACTATTTAATGTAATTAGTTGATAAATAACATAAAGATAAATATCAAGTTAAAAGCAAAACAGAACCAAAAGGCTGTTTCAAAAGGGTTCATAAGTCCCTTTCATCATGTTTACTGTTTAAGAAGTAAACTTAATCTAAAATTTGGCTAGACTAATCATAAATGGGCCTTTTGAGATCAAAGTAACAAGGATTATTTATCTGTTTAGATCCCCAGGGAATAATATGAGCAGCTGCGTTTACCATTACCAATTGAGCTTAAATTATCAACAATTTTAAAGTTATTGCTAATAATACAGATTATTATAATATTATTTAGAGATTTTGAAGTTTATAGTTTGTACCTAATAAAATTTATGCAAAATGGTTAACGTGACCATTTTTTTCTATCAACAAAGCGGGACGCCTAAATAATTTTGTAACTATTTTCTATTAAACTACTTTTTATTAAAAATGAAGACATGGTAACACTTTATACTTAATTAATAATAAGTAAGTAAGATGAATGATTGTAACGTCTAATCACTTGTCTTATATTTGTCGGCGGGTAAACCTGTTTTAAAATATTGGGTCTAGTTTTCACGTAAGAATGCAGCTGATTACATGACTTTTTGATGTTGGTCTTGGAAGGGACAATTCGGTACTACTGAGTACTCATATGGTATCAAACCTTTTTATTCGATACTGAGTACTAGTATCGAACCTAACCACTATTCGATACTGAGTACTAGTAACGAATGAAAACAGTGGTATCGAATCAAAAACTACCAGAGCCTAGTTGAAAGAAATATAGCTAAAAAAAGGCCATTCGCCGTAATTTTCCCCGCTTATACGTCAAACGCAGCTAAAAAAGGTCATTTTGGCGGCAATTATTTTTCTTCTTCTTTTTGTTTTGGCACCGCAAAAGCTCTTGCCAGAGTGAATGTTTTTAAACCACTGTAGTAGTAGGTATTTTATTCAAAGTGGCGTCTAACAAGATGGTGGCTGTCTTATTAGAACGAACTAGGCAGTTTTTGTGAGATCCCAGAATGCATGTTTACAGTTTATACTTATGATCCACTTCACTTAAAAAATAAAAACCACAACATGTCACTTCTAGATCACACCAAAATCCCCAATTCAAAGACCCGTCAAAGAGCCGGTCAAACGCAGCTAAAAAAAGGTCATTCGCCGCACAAATAATTATTAAAAAATGATTTCAGTACTCACAAGTATCGCACCTTTGAAGTGGTATCGAATAAGGTATTGATACTTTGATTCGATAACTAAATGAGTACTTGGTATCGATCTAAAGACGGTATCGAACCATTCCTAGGTCTTGGTAATCAAAATTGCTTTCTAAAGTACGACACTTGACTGGTTTTTTTCAATTGTCCATATTTTATTCATTTTTGGAATAAAATCTCTTTCGACAGGTGCATTACTTCCCGCATATATCACAAATACACAATAATTAAACGAAAATTTGTAGCTACAGTTAAGATGGTTTGGACAACAGTAAATAAACTAAAATTTATGGAATATTTGATATAAAATTATTATAAATTAACATACTGAATTCTTCTTGAGTAATAAAATATCTAAGAGTTTATTGTTAGTTTTATCGTGAGTTGTGGCACATTATCTTCTCTCTTTGAGAAGAAATAAGATTATTTTGTATTAGGTCCACTACTCTAAGAAACTCCAAAAGAATGTTTTCAGAGTCAAAATCAAAAACACTTTATACTTTTAGGTCCTAAGAAGAAACTTTTGAACATTATAACACTACCACCGGTTTGGAAAATATCCCATTAATCGAGAAGAGCCAATACGAAACAATTTTTAACTATACAAGTATTGTTCACGTTCATTCAATAAAAATATCAATGTTTTATGGCCGAATACGGTTTTATACCGGTAATTACAAATCCAACTAGAGGTGTGAATTGCCTAGATCATATTTATGTGAGATCGAATTTTCCATCAATTGGAGCAGTATGTAATTCTAATGTAACAGATCATGATATTGTAATGGTCGCATTAAATATAAATGGTCCAAAGCCCAAGAATCAAAAACGGGAAAAAATTAAAATAGACACTGACGCTGTTTGTAAGGATATTATCGACATAAATTGGGATATCTTAGATACTAATAACGTAAATGAAGCCACTAACACTTTATGCAAATAATAGGGAATACTGTAAGTAAATATACAAAGAAAATAATACTAAGTAAAACCAAATATAATATTGAACCTTGAATCACTCCTGGGTTAATACGCTGTATGAGGCATAGAGATAAATTACACTTACGAGCAAGGACCGATCCTGATAATACAGATGCACAAGTTATATACAATAGATATCGATCATTTTGTAATAATATTCTACGGAAACTAAAAAATTAATATAAAAATATAGAACTTGAATCTAATAAAAATAACCCTAAAAAGCTTTAGGTAACTAGAAAAAATATCTGCAGTATTAATAAAATTAACAAGGATTCTGTGCACCTCTTAAAGCTTAAAAATGCCAATGAAAGTCAGCAATCACTAAATATGTGCAATGATCATTTTACATCTGTTGGAAGTAAGCTTGCTACTAGAATTCTTCATGATATAAATACAGATGAAAAAAGCTTAACAAACTTAGTTAAAATCAATAATACAGCCTCTGAATCTTTCTTCCTGAGACCAACTGACAACGTAGAAGTAGAAAAACTGATTATTAACCTACAAAATGGTAAAGCACCAGGGATAGATGGGTACACTAACAGTTTAGTTAAAGCTATACGAAATGCTATTATTCAACCACTCACCATAATCTTTAATATCAGTCTGGCTATGGGTGTATTTCCTGAAACATGGAAGATAGCGGCTGTTTGTCCTATACATAAGGGTGGAGCTAAAGATGTACCCGATAACTATCGTCCAATTTCTTTGCTTGGGATATTTTCAAAATTACTTGAAAAAATAGTGAACTATCAACTAATACAATATATGGAAAAATTTAAATTAATACCTGACAGACAGTTCGGTTTTCGACGGGGTAAATCAACGGAGGACGCGGTGTTATTGCTAACATCAACTGTAGCGAAGAAGCTAGACAAGAGACTGTGTTGTAACGGTGTATTTCTTGATCTGGCAAAGGCCTTTGATACTGTGTCTATTCCTATATTGATAAGAAAACTTGAGTGTATGGGAATAAGAGGCATCCCTTTGCAATGGTTCGCAACATACCTTACTGGACGAAGGCAGTGTATTAAAATTGGACAACTTACAAGTGACTAACAGAGTGTTTCGTTTGGGGTGCCACAGGGTAGTGTACTTGGACCAACATTATTTATTATTTATTTAAATGACATCCATGAGCTTCAAATCATGAATGCTGAGATATTTTGTTACGCAGATGATACTGCGATAATCTTTCACGGTACATCTTGGAATGAAGTTCAGAGGTATACAGAAATTGGCATGACTAGGATATATTACTGGTTGCAGCGTAATCTTCTTACACTTAATACAAAAAAAAACAACTTACATAAATTTTCATAAGACATTCGCTTCAGCTCCACCTACGCTACCTAACATCAGGATACACACATGTGCTAGACTTAATGATTTTTGTGATTGTGACAAATTAAGCAGAAATACACTTATAAAGTACCTAGGTGTTCAAATAGACCAGCGTCTTTCATTCAAAAATCATATAGAAGTACTGGCTCGGCGGTTGAGAAGAGTGGTGGGTGTTATGAGGCAATTATGTTCTGCAGCATGCCTTGCCACCCTAAAAACCATATACTTTGCTCTTTGTCAATCTTTGATTTTATACTGCATCACAAGTTGGGGCAGTGCTGCTAAAACTAATATGATAGTAGTCGAAAGAGCCCAGCGCTCAGTAATCAAAGTCATGCTGCGGAAGCCTTATGGATACCCAACCACAGAGTTGTACAAAGAAAGCCGATTTCTTAGTGTGAGACAATTGTTTATACTGCAAGTTGCTCTTAGAGAACATAGAAAGGTAGCCGTCTTACCGGAATACAGTGAAATGTCAGGACGTGGTGTATTCCGTGTGAGAGCTCCCTTGGTGGGCACGGCCTTTGCGCAAAGGTTTGGGCCGTTCATTGGCCCCTATATTTACAATAACGTACAGAAGCTGTGTTCAATTGGAGACTGTTTGCTTTACAAAGCAAGAAGGAAAATTATCGGCTGGCTAAGTACCCTGACATATAACACAACTGAGGATGTACTTACAATTCAAAAATAATTTTACATTTTACTTCTTCTCTGATTACTAAAACTATAAGTAATTTTCCATGATGGTTTTGGCTGTTGCATTTATATTGTGTGTTATTTTATTTATGATAATATGTATGTTGTATGTAATTATGTTTATGTAGTATAAAATATGTGTCTGTATTGCATACTATATAACGGTATGGTATGTGGTATAATGAATAAGTAATGTGTAATGTAATGATTTGAGATGTTATTATGAGTAAGTATAATATGGTAACTCGTATGTAAGGTTCCCAAGACACAGGCATGCCTAGTTTGGGGCCATTGTTAAAATTTAAGTTGTAAATTTAAGTTTAAGTTGTAATAATAATTCATTATAATTTTTAGTGGATGTGTAGAGTCAAAGGTTCACTATCATTCTCGTAATAATCCACCCTGTCTACAGTAGAACCTACTTGACACTGTCTTTGATCTTATTGTCCGAAAAACCGGTAATGTACATTTTAACTTTAGTGTAGAACCTATGATCCAAGAAACATTTATTAGTGTTTAAAACATGAAATGACTCATTTGTGTTTATTTCTAATAATTAAACTTAGTGCGGTCATTTACAAAATCTAGCTTATCTAAGTTTTTCCGAATATAAGTGTACCTACGATAAATTTTAGTTGGTTATCTTAGGAGAGATTACGGTTGATATAATGATTCCATCAAATGTTTAAAATTTATTACGTGTTTATTTCAGAGTAAGCTCATTGTTTTTCGCTTATTACATTTTGAAGGTTGGTGGTTTATGTCGTCGAGTTACCAAGAGACTTGGTAATTTAATAGTAATTGTTGGTTGATTTTGTTTTAGTTACTTTTCATATATTTTAATAAATATATTATATATATTTATGATACTTAATGTTTATACATAAAGTATGCAAATATAAATTAATAAAATAAATAGCAACTTTTGAGATACCAAGATACTTAGAGTCAATAATATTTTATAAGTAGAAACGGCATTGTCGCTCTTTAAATGCAATCATGAAAGCTGGGCAATTGCTTTCAGTTTACAACTTTTATCCTTTTTGTGTCAACAGAGTTTCTGCTTTACGATACAGTATAATTTTGCCAAACAGCACCGATTTGCTATGTGTGTGTGTATGGCTGCGTGATATACATATACGTGTATGAATTGGTGTATGTGGCTAAAATATGGCTATAATGTGTATTCATCAATGCTCCAATATACGTATTCCGATACGTGTAAAAATAAGTGATTGGGTTTTTACCCATAACTAGCTTAGTTTTTAAGCTATCAAGTCCTTTAAAAACCATTTCGTTTGCTTTTTCAAGAGCCAAGCTCATGTAAATTAAATTTTCTTTCAGCCCTGTGCAATGTGTGTCTAAATAGTTAACCCAAAACGAATACGTACGATAATTGTATTATAGTATTTTAACTCTATGTGTATTATATTTTGTCTGGCTAGTTTCAGAATCATGTTACTTGTCTTACATATAGTTGCGATATACAAATATTTCCCCTTTTAGCACTTTCCAGTTGATTCGTTATATCTGTTCAATTAATAAAATTTCGCAGTTTTTGTGTTTCAGGGTTAACTTTTCAGATACATAGACAATATACCTTTATAGAATAGATTTCAGATACTAATTGTAATTACAGTTAGCTTAGACGATAAAATATCAAATAGTTGGCGAATTCTATATGTTTGGTACACATCTGTCTCGATTTGGCACTATATATTTGTATTTACTGTATCTCTGCGACAGTCCTAATTATTTGTGAAACAGAGACCAACGAGCCGAAGGGTCGAAGGGAATTAGCGGTGGCAAGATAAATATTATCTGCGGACTCTGTTTGAAGTACGTGCTTCACGAAAATGGTAAACAATGATTTTGTCACAACATTTGCGTTGCGTTTCGTATCAACATTAGTGTTGAAAACGACTTAAACATTACACTAAAATATTAAATGAATTGATTTAACAATAAAATTTTATAAAATTGACTTTAATAGGTTTATTAATAAAGGTTAATCGTATAAAAATGATACTTCTTTTTTATGTAATGCTAATGAGTAAGTAATTATAAACGACTAACGATTTAGTAGAAATGTTTTATCTGGTAATCTTTTATGATCCAAGTTTACCTAGATAGATGTTTTTTTTTTCAAGATACCAAGCACAGCTTGCTTGCTTGGATATTGTTATATTAAGTAGGCAATTATTTTATATAGGTATTAATTGGTTTCCTAAAAACTGTAACGAAAAGCTGTAATTTTGTATGTAGAAGTTTATATAAAATATTAATTTACCATGTTTACTTATCGATTCTTTTTTTTAGGATATCGAACAAAGCTCGGTCGCCCAGATATTTATTATGTTAAGTGAGCAAATATTGATGCGTAAAATCTTTCCTCTCGTTTTCGTAGGACAGATAGTAGTATCTGTGGAAGTGATGTTTATAAGCTGTTTTCGAGGGTCATCACGAATCGTCTCGAGCATAAGTTTGATGACTTCCAGCCTCCCGAACAAGCCGGTTTCCGAAAAGGCTTTAGCACCGTAGACCACATCTATACGCTGCGGCAGATTATAAAGAAGACTGAGGAGTATAATCTGCCTTTATGCTTAGCGTTCGTGGACTACGAAAAAGCCTTTGATTCGGTCGAATCCTGGGCGGTGTTGCAGTCTCTCCAGCGGTGCCGTATTGACTATGGATATATCGAAGTGTTGAAGTGCTTGTACAACAACGCCACCATGTCGGTCCGAGTACAGGAGCAGTGCACGAAGGCAATTCCTTTGAGAAGAGGCGTTAGACAGGGAGACGTAATATCTCCGAAACTGTTTACCGCCGCTCTAGAGGACGCCTTCAAGCTCCTGGAATGGCAAGGACTCGGCATCAATGTTAATGGCGAGTACATCACTCACCTTCGATATACCGACGACATCGTAGTCATGGCAGAATCGCTGGAAGATCTTGGCACAATGCTCGATGGCCTCGACAAAGTTTCTCAACAGGTGGGCCTTAAAATGAACATGGACAAGACGAAAATCATGTCGAATGTCCATGTGGTGCCCACCCCAGTATCAGTTGGGAACTCTTGTCTAGAAGTTGTTGAAGAATATGTCTACCTGGGACAAACAGTCCAGTTAGGTAGATCCAACTTTGAAAAAGAGGTCAGTCGACGAATCCAACTCGGCTGTACAGCGTTCGGGAAACTGCGTGACGTCTTCTCGTCCAAAATACCTCAGTGCCTCAAGACGAAAGTCTTTGACCAGAGTGTGTTGCCAGTGATGACATACGGCACAGAGACGTGGTCGCTCACTGTGGGCCTCATAAGAAAGCTCAAGGTCGCTCAGCGAGCTATGGACAGGGCTATGCTTGGTGTTTCTCTACGAGATCGAATCAGAAATGAGGAGATCCGTAGACAAACTAAGGTAACCGACATAGCCTCTTGGTATCATCTTCGATACTAAATTATGCTGGGCAGACCAGGTCAAGGAAGTTAGTAGAAAATTTTATGCTTCTCTTCATTCTCTCATGCGTTTGAAAAACTTTCTTCCTGTTAATACTAAGATTTCCCTAGTGAACACTCTTCTTCTACCACTTCTGGATTATGCAGACGTTGCTTACTTGGACCTCTCAGAAGATCTCTTAAATAAATTTGATCGTCTACTCAATAACTGTATCCGTTTCATCTTCCGTCTTCGGAAGTTTGATCATGTTTCTGAATACCGAGCCAGGTTGAAATGGCTACCTATTCGGCAACGTAGGAATATAAGAATACTTTGTCTTCTTTTCTCCGTACTTAATAATCCCAAATCCCCTAAATATTTAAAAACACTTTTTCAATCTCTCGCGGATACGCATAATAGACAGCTAAGGTCTTCTGATTCTTTAATTCTCAGTATACCAAGTCATCATACTAATTTCCGCTACCAATCCTTTGCCGTTACAGCAGCACGACTGTGGAATTCGTTTCCTATCAA
Source organism: Saturnia japonica (assembly GCA_033032175.1). Classification (NCBI taxonomy): domain Eukaryota; kingdom Metazoa; phylum Arthropoda; class Insecta; order Lepidoptera; family Saturniidae; genus Saturnia; species Saturnia japonica. Next base: position 7,727,123 of record CM065317.1, read on the forward strand.
TATCCAACTGGCCAACTCTCGAAATTCCTTCAAGTATTCGCTACGTAGGTTTTACTTGGAGCAATTGAATACTTCTTAATAATATATAATCTTAATAATCGTTATAAACTTTTTTTTTTTTACTTAACATTATGCACACCTTGCATATACCTTTCCCTTGCTCCCTTGGAAGACTGGCAGAGAATGCTTTTTAGCATTAAGTCCTCCATTTGTACTTTTTTTTTTGTGCAATAAAGAATATAATAATAATAATAGTAATAATCTATGATCTGGTGGCTTACGTACGATCGAAGGTAGAGGCGAAGGAGATCGTCGTCGTGGTGTCGCTGGACATAGAGGGCGCGTTCGATAACGCGTGGTGGCCTGCGCTGAAGTCCCAGCTCGTGGCCAAAAGGTGCCCTGAAAATTTGTACGATGTGGTTCTGTCATATCTTGAGGGTCGACGTATTGAGCTAAGTTATGCCGGTTGTCAGGTGAGTCGAGAGTCTTCAAGGGGTTGTGTCCAGGGATCGATCGCTGGGCCGACCTTTTGGAACCTTATACTCGATTCCCTGTTGGTGAAGCTCGAGGTCGCGGGAGTGTACTGCCAGGCCTTTGCGGACGACGTCGTCCTGGTTTTCTCTGGGGGGGAGGTCGGGCCCATGCAGGAATTCGCGTGCCGGACCCTGCAGACCGTGGTGGACTGGGGTGTCGAAAATAAGCTCTCATTTGCTCCGCTTAAGACCAAAGCGATGGTGCTTACGAGGAGGCTTAAGTTCGACACCCCAGTTCTATCCATGGGAGGTGTCCGGTTACCATTGGAGAAGGAGTTCCGCCTGCTGGGCCTGATTTTGGACAGGAAGCTCACCTTTGAGGCACACGCCGCTGTTGCCTGCAAGAAGGCGGCAGATATTTATAAGCAGCTGGCGTGTGCAGCTCGGGTGAGCTGGGGCCTAAACCCGGAGATTGTCAGGACGATTTACGTCGCAGTAATTGAACCTATTGTCCTGTATGCAGCTAATGTGTGGGGCCCCTCTGCAGCGAAGATCTCGATCAGGAACAGATTAGGCTCGCTGCAGAGGGGTTTTGCGCTAAAAATCTGTAGGGCATACAGGACCGTTTCATTAACGGCTGCATTGGTTCTGGCAGACTTGCTTCCGCTTGATCTCCGCGCCCAAGAGGTTTACAGACTATATCGTGCAAAGAGAGGCCTGCAACTGGACGAGATCGTGGTTGACCGTGTGTTGGAGCGGCCGGTTAGCTTCGCCGACTATCCGCATCCTGTGCATTGTGTTGGTGAAGCGTACGAGAGCCTGGAAGTCCTCCCTGAGTCCGGCGGCTCCGGGATCTTCACCGACGGCAGTAAGATCGACGGTGGAGTGGGAGCCGCTGTGACTTGGTTTAAGAAAGGACGTGAGACCAGGTTCTCCACGTTTCGCCTAGAGTCCTTCTGCTCTGTTTTTCAAGCCGAACTGTTTGCGTTGCACAGAGCGGTACAGATGGTCCATAAGGCTGGTGACGGGGAGGTCAGTATTTACAGTGACTCTAAGTCGTCGCTGGAGATGCTGGCTAACCCAGTCCCGCCTCACCGTCTGGCTCTCGCGACGCAGACGGCGATTCGTGCTATTCGAGCGGAGGGGCGAGTGGTGCACTTGTACTGGGTGCGTGCTCACGTCGGCACTGTCGGTAACGAACGTGCTGATGTGTTGGCGAAGAGGGCCGCCCACAAGAAGACCGTGGCCGACTACGATCAGTATCCGGTGTCATATGCAAAGAAAATCATACGAGAGGAGACTGTCCTTAAGTGGCAGGAGCGCTACGAGTCCTCAGACACGGGTGAGGTGACGCGGGCCTTCTTCCCAATGTGGCAGACGCCCATCGGGTGTTGAGAAGGTCGATCTGTTACCCGCCATGTCCAAGCCCTTACGGGCCATGAGATTGGAGGTTTGCGGCGTACCTGTACCGCTTCAAGATCAAGGATATGTCCGCGTGTGAATGCGACCGGATACGGCCGAGACATTCTTTCACCTCATCATAGATTGTCCGCGTTTCGGCTCGCCCAGGTTTGACCTTGAGTCCAGGCTTGGTTGCAGGATTGAGAGGGAATTGCTGCTACCATGATGGTTGAAGAATGCTTGTGAGGGGTATATTTTTAAAATTCATGGAAAAAATCATAAAGATAGCCTGTAAACGCAATAAATAGGTAGGAAAAATCTTTGTTAATTTTGATACTGGAAAAACTTTGTGATTGTTAGATTAAATTGATTATATGTGGATTGTTGTAAATAGATGGTAAGGAATTGTGATTTATATAGACTAATGATGTTAAATTTATTATTATATTAATTACTGTTGTTATTTTGACATGTGAGTTAATTTGTAATTAATTGATTTTTGTAATGTATTGTTGTAAGTTTTGTTTTTTTTTTAAAAGAAATAAAATGGGAAATTAGGTTTAGGGAATAAAGTCAGTGAAGAGAAAGAAAGGGTCGTAGTTAATAAATAGAAAGGGGTGGCAACTAGGAGTTAGGGACCAGCTTAAATGAGTCGTAGGAGGAATGTGGGATTTATAATAATAAGAGATACTTAAATAATTAATTAGAACATCTTTCTCTGATTATGTTAGAGACTTTCTTAGGGGGGGTGGGGTTCATTAACCCACCCATTATATAATTTTATAAAAAAAAAAAAATAATAATAATAATAGCCAAAAGGATTAGCAAGTTGAAGTGGCAGTGGGCGGGGCACATAGTTCGGAGAACTGACGGCCGTTGGGGCAGAAAGGTTCTCGAGTGGAGACCACGCACCGGATAGCGCAGCGTAGGACGGCCCCCCACTAGATGGAAAGACGACATAATAAAGGTCGCTGGGAGCCGTTGGGTTCAGGCCGCACAAGATCGGTCGCTCTGGAGATCTATGGGGAAGGCCTATGTTCAGCAGTGGACGTCTTGCGGCTGAAATGATGAAGACGATGATGATGTGGAAGTGATTTCGTAAGGAGGGATGGAAGTGTGTATCAAAAAGCAGGAGCAGCGCGTGCTAATTTTTGATTTGTGGTAGATTTGCCCGTCAGATGGTACGAGAAAGAGAAAGGGAAATCTATTTACCTATAAGGATAACGCATCAGCTGTGCGCTTAACCCACAGTGTTGTGTATAAAGTGTGTAATCCTATAAACTGACTAGCTGTGCCCGCGACTTCTTCCGCGAGAAATTTCGTCTATAACAAAATAGTGACAAAGAAAAGATATGTTTATGTTCTAAAATTCTACATCGGCGAATTAACAATGTTTCGTGCTTTGTGAATGTCTCAGATCACTGAGATGCACCGTGGTACTCACATTTAGCTGTCAGCCATGTCTCACATTCACTACTTTCGATCAATCAATATTCTGCCATACGACTACGCTATGAATTTAATCTAATACGTCGTTTCCCAAAAGGTGTCTGAGGCGCGTAAATTTTTTCTTAGTATCTGGCTCAGCAGAAAGTTTCACTTGACGGTACCTATCCCTTAGTTTTCTGTAAACGAACGGATCTCACTCTTTTTTAATTTAATATTAACCCAAATCATAACACGATGAATTAAAAGGCCTTTGAGGATTATCCAAGTAAAATTATTTAAAATATTAACCGATATTACCCAGAAGACATATGGACTGAGTAGTACAATATTACATACACGTATTACAATATTAAATATACCACGCAAACGAAGTCGCAGGTACAACTAATAAATAATAAAGTGTCTGTTTGTAATGTCAAAAAAAAACAGCTTTTTACTAAACGCATATTAAAATATGAAAGGCACTAATAACAAAAACCCATTTAAAAAAAAATTGTCTTAAAAAATCTTAATCTCCAAAACGGCTGGACAGATTTTGACGGGATTTTCACTCCTAGATAGCTGATGTTATAAGAAGTATTACTTTCACAATCACTTTTATTTAAAAAAAGAATTGTGTTTCCACGCAAACCAAAATCAATTCAGAAAAATGGCGATTTCGGGGCGCTTAAATGGCATATGCTGAGTAAACCATATGAGATAAATGAAATTAATGTTTAACCTCATGAGATATGCGGTAGAAGATGCTGAGTGAGCCAACATCTCTATGCAGAGACAATGCATCAAGCCGATCGAAAAGAGCTTGATCCCGTATCGCCTTACGAGCACACCAAGCTTCTTTGAGGCCAATTTGGCCTTACTTTCCAACTGACCGCGGAACTGGACGTCACTCGAAATGACAACGCCAAGAATTCCGATACTGGCTGTGGCAGAAAAGAGAGTGTTCTCAAAACGAGGAGTTGCGACAAATGGTGACTTTTTATCGGTTAACACGCAGACTTGTGTCTTTTTAGGGTTTAACTGGACTAAGTTTAGTCGACCCCAGTCCGAGACATTAGTTAACAAAGACTCGACTTCAGACACAAGTTGGTTCCGGCTCTCATATTAGCACTGCCAGTGTACAAGACATCCACAGTGCTATCGGTAGCATAGCAATGAATATTGCTGATTTGCAACAAGTCATTGGCATGCAGGGGTAAGAGAGTTGGAGACAGTACAGAGCCTTGTGGGACCCCAGCATTGAGAAATTTAGGATCAGAACATGCTTCGTCGACGATGACCTTGATGCTCCGATCGCCCAAAAAGCTGGTGATCCAATTGCATAAATTCTCGGGAAGCCCATAGGAAGGTAGCTTTGAAAGAAGCGCTTTGTGCCAAACCCGATCAAAGGCCTTCGCTACGTCAAGACTGACTGCAAGCACCTCTCCCTTGGTCTCAACTGCTTCTTAAAATACCTACAAAAAAGTCAGCAAGAGCTTATTTCTATCTTCTAAGGATTACCCACAACAAACATTTTTCTCTTTAAAATAACTTGGAGCGGTGTTAGGAGAAGCAAGTACAAATTATTTTAATTTTTCATTATCTCCTAAACTATGTGTCCAAGAAGAAAAATTTAACTTCATAAAATTGTCTTTATGATGAAGTAACTTTTGTTTGTAATGATTAATATGCAATGTCTAAAAATAATGCATATAAATCACTTTTTAATTTTCAACATATCTTTGTCACAATATACCTTATTGTGGCTTACAATTAAGATATAGTCATATGCTATCGAGGACTTTTTTTTAGATATACTAAGGGCCAATATTATTGTAGAACATTGTATTTCCGTATAGTTAGCGGTTACGTTAGCACACGCGATTAAAGCAGTTCGGTAAGGCCTCGACTTTCTACTTACGTAACATAAATCAATATTTAAGGCTATCTGAGAGTTATAGCCTAATCTAAAATAGCTTATACTATTCTTCGAGAGTATGGCTATCATATACAAGAAGTATTTTTCGAATCCGAATGTTAGTTCCAGAGATTAGCGTGTTTAAACAAACAAAACAACAAAAAACTTTTCCGCTTTATTATATTAGTATAAATTACCTCAATTTGTTATGGTAATCAAAGTTATAAATATATTTTATGAAATAAAAAAATTGTCTTGCTTTTTAATTTAATGGTTAATAAAAGTGGTCTGTTCAGGTGGTCAGATATTAGCAATAAATCAAACCTCCAGTGACCATCTTTGAAAAACCCACGATATTGCTTGCCCCTTTCCAAAGTCGACGATAAAGAGCCCAAATTAAAAAAATATTAGAGATCGAATTACAGTGGTTAAAATTCCTTACGGTTATTATATACCTTTAGGATTAGCTCTTAATTAAATTCTGTTATAATTTAGGGCAAGAGTTTCATTACACAGATTTTAATTTCGCTCAATTCAAAATTCGTTTCTTAATAATGCTGCGGTTAATTATTATAATATTGAGAATTGAATCAAATTTACTGATAATTAATTATTTCTCACTTTAAACAGATCCTTTTTTGGTTTCAATACATTATCATCGAAATATATAACTATATGAATAAATTTGTAGTCTGTTTATCCAAATCTCCAAATCCAAATATATATCTCCAAACGTGATAGTCGTACTAATATGAACGACACTGATCACGAATATACCCTTTAAAAAACTCTGCTCCTTGTGCCAGTTTTTACGTACATTTGTGTGACATTGAAAGCCGAATAGTTAACGGATTTTCATGAAATTTTACAGACGGGAAGTTGATAGATTATATAAATTATTATAATTGTCAATAATATGACTAAAAATAAAATTAAGCGATTCAAACAACTACTGCGTAGTAACAAACGCGTGCTAATTACATTTATAAAAACTAACTGACATGATATATCAACGCAAAGCCAAAACTACTAGGGCTAGGACCATGAAAATTTGCCTGCAGGTTGCTTCTACACTGTAAGTGAGCACAAGGCAGGATTTTTAGAAATTCAACCCAAAAGGGGATCAAAGTTTTTATAAAAATCTATCATTTTTGAAGATAGACCTATGAAAATTGTTTTTTTTTTTTAAAGTTAGTTTTTAGAAAAGTTAGACGTTCATCGACTTTCGTCAAAAACGTAAGAAGTTAACTTCGTGATATGACGTTAAATTACGATTATTGAAGAAGGAAACATTTACATTACGTGATATTAAGTTTAATGTATTGTTCAAAATTAAAATCAAAGAAGTTTCATTTCAATCACGTGTAAAAGTTATACACATATTTTTTCAATTTGTATTTCGTTCTTCGTATATTCCATTACTATCGTATACTAATAGCTTAATTGGCATACCTATCCAAAGTTCTCGATTACATGTTTAACTGGTACAAATCTTCTAAGCAATTACTCAAATATGTTAGTGGTAGATGTATCCCGCACTATTGGGTTGCACAATATTCTAACCCTTGTTGGTTGAACGAACATACTATCTATGGTTCGTCAATATATTATAATAGTTGAACATCTTAGCCCATACCTGTGGTGTTGATGATACCCAATTCTGAGTATTTCTCCATTATAGCTACTTACCACATAAATACTCTGTAATAACTTTAGGGATTTTCGGTCTTCATAAAGATGATTTAATGAAAAATATTTTAACCAGAAATTGTTTTCTTTTTTGTATTTTGTTGATATGCTCTTTATGGTAATTAATAACCCGACTAGAGCTCCACGGCATCACCTATCCTGTTTCGATTTTGTGATTTTCTTTTATACCACTAAACCAAGATATAGATTTACAAATATAGATTACCCACATAATAACGCCTAAATCGCCATCTATCTTAAACTAACACAGTTATAAACCATCGTTTCAATAAAACAAATTCAATGTATGAATATAAGCTCAACTGGTCAAGTCATTTAGAAGTTTTTTTTTTATACAACTAATATGTTGGCAAATAAGCGTATGGCCTACCGAATCGTAAGCGACTACACTAGCCTTTGGACGCTAGTAATACCATAGTTATCAATAACGCGTTGCGGACCTTGTTCCCCCATTTCCAAGGAGCTCTGGAAACCGTACTCATCGCAGGAACACAACACAAGGTTATTTAGCTGCGATCTTCTGTAGGGTGGATGTATTACACCACTCGGACTGCTCTAAGCAGAGATTTCTCTTAACCTTACAGAATCACTAACAGAGCAACGCGAGATTTTTATATAATATAAGATTTTTATTTTTATTTTGTGTTAAGAGGTAGCTTGTAGCCTATAGTCCTGAGACTAGCGATAATAAAATGTTCTTAACACTGAGCATTAAATTATTTTTTTACTTGACGAGACCACCCTTATGGTCACTGGGCGATTCTATTCCAAATGCACCTGTGTTTTTACAGAGCATTTGTGTGGATGAGCGGTATAAGTGGCGATTTTGTATATTTGTATGTTTTTCCAGCATTAAGGCTGCCTCTCCATATATGCGGAGCTGTGCAAATGTCGACCAATAGAATTACATCTCTGTCAAATATCAACTAATAAAATTGCATTACTAGATTTTTGTGCTATTCTCTTGGTCGAAATTTACACAGGTCCGCTCCGATTAATTTCAGTGGACAGGCAGCCTAACTATTAGTTGTGTCAATGTAATTTCTATAACTGTATATTTTTGAAACGTCTCATTTGCGTGTATGTGTTGCCAACCACAACCTTTCAACCGAAATAGGCGTGGCTGTAGTGCTTCCGCAGTCAGAACTTGCACAGAATTTACTGATTTTTAAATTTATTTTAAAAATCTGACACATAGCGATTAGAACTCGCATTCTTAGGGTTCTTTACTGATTACATTTCGAGAGAAAAATAAAACTTAATAAAATTTTGTTGCGTTATAATTTCACACGGGATTACAAACTCATTATTTTTCAATTTATTCCTTAACTTATGTTAAAATACCTCCGTACGTACCAAATTTCGAAACTTCGGGTCTCCGGGAAGAACTCTCTATGTATTTAGAATCGGTCACTGAGTGCGACTTTATAATTTTTATTCTCTATAATGCGTTGACCTAGAAACTTGATTATTTTACAGCAGCATGAGCCCAAAGATCTTAGTATATGATATTAATTTCAATTTTATACTTCAATTCGTCTTTGAGAAAAAGAGTTGGCACACGGACACACAAACAGACTGACAACAAAGTTGTAAGTGGTAAGGGTTCCCTTTTTTTCATTATAAATCACGGAACATTAAAAACTAGGATATTTATATTATATTTTAGATATTCGGTATCTAATCGATCGGTATAGATCGTCGCAATATCGAGTTTCCTATTCTGCTAAACAACTATTGTTAACTTAAACAACATCAGTTAGTTATGATGTGATTGATTTGTCGGGCAGCATTGTTTTAGATTGTTATAAACACAAAAGACGTCATGTTGGTTTAATTTTACTGTAAACGAACAGACAATTTAATATCGTGGAAATACGTTTTTATTAAATACACCTTTGTCATGTCATAATATTAAAGTCTACATATCCTCGAGAATGGAGTAAAAACAAAATATATCTTATGTTTTAATCCAGGTTATAAACTATTTGTGTGATAAATTGCATTCAAATCTGTTCAGCTGGTTTTGCTTAATTGAGTAACAAAAATACAATTGTTTCCATTTATTATATTTGTAGGATAGCGCTGGTTAAACTATGACTTTTACCGGAATAAAAAGTACCGCTGCGTGTTATTTCAGATCATAGACTATCTCTCTGCTAAATTTCATCCAAATCCGTTCAGCTGTTTTTGCGTGATTGCGTAACAAACATACAAATTTTTCATTTATTATATTTGTAGGATGAAACTGGTTAAACAATTACTTTAATCGGGATAAAAAGTACCCTATGTGTTATTCCAGATCATAGACTATCTGTGTGCTAAATTTCATCCAAATCCTTTCAGCCATTTTTGCGTGATTGATTAACAAACATACACACTTTCACATTATTATATTAGTAAGATTGTTATTGAAGATACAAAAATAAGTAAATTGTATTTAGCACCAAAAAGAAAAGCCGTCACACGACTACTGAAAGTTTGTAGAACGATATTGAATTCGTGTCAGAAGTATACGAACAAAGGTTTTGACTGGGTTTTGACGTAGTTCTGAATGAACCACAGACAAGAGTGCTTTTGTAAGTATAATAAGAGCGGTACTTGATGAGTTTCCATTAAATCATCGTGCCATAACTCTCTCGCTTTTCTATGGAAGTTTAATTACAAGAGTTTTATAAAAAATGTAAAGAACTTCGGGTTAAACTTAAAATTTCATTTAAACGCGTGTTACTGTAATACAGTTCATCTAATTATTTCTATTTTGTTTCAGATATTTAAAAGCCAAGTAAAATATCACTTGGTAAGTATTTTGAATTTCCAAGCTTAGAATTAAATGAATCGGTTAAACTAACCTTTATAAAATTTTACACTCTTTTAACAAGCGCATGTAAATTAATATATATATGTAATCATCGTTATATCTTTTTACCTTTCAACGAAATCACTAAGTTATTTTTTTACTTTGGAGCTTATTCATATGTTAATAATATTTTTTAAATAATACAGCATAAAAAGTGATATAAAAATGTTTTTAAACTAAATAAAAAGTACGTAACAAAAACGATGCATTATGGTCCCGTGACGTCATCATTCATGTTATATGTAATTTTTTATGATAACATTGTCAAGTTTCACAACCAACTCAAGAGTCCGTTCATGGTGTCGTCACGTTTTCTAATCGGCGTTGCAAATCACGTGACTCGCAGACAAAAAATATTAATTTTCCAAAGGGAAAATCAAATAAATAAACAAATACATACTTTTTCCAAATTTGTATTGTTTAAGGCTTTTTATCTATAGACCAATATTACTCAATAATTTACTTTAACTTTTAAACATGTTGTCAACTCGCCGATATAGTTAAAATTAAGTGCACTATTAATAAATCATTTGGACTGACCTGTTTACGCAAACTTTTCCTTAAAAATACCAATTTTATAGTTGTTTATTAATTAACCAGTTATACCCCATGGTTTCACCCTCATTGAAATTTAGGACAGGAACCCCCGATACACGCCTTTAGGGGTTAATTTTTTTTTAAAACTGTTCTTAGCGGATGCCTATCTCGTAGTAACTAATTGTGTACCAAATTTCAGCGCAATCCGTTCAGTAGATGTTTATAGATCAGTCAGTCAGTCACGGTTTCTTTTTATATATATTTTAGTTGACAATTTTTGCATTACTCTTCCATAAGAAACTTTACAAGTTAAGTCTTCTCTATTTTCAGTCTGTATAGAACGAACTTTTAATTTAATTCTCCGTTATAATTGTTTGTGCTAGAACACGTACCTAATGTGCTGTATGTGTATGTATATGTATTTCGTAAAATTTCGGTTTATCCCTTGTAGTATAATTATATATATATATACTAGAAGTATCTACTGACATCACTGATTTCTTATTACATCACCATTAAAGTGATCATATCCTTAATTAAATATATAGCTGTTTTCAAGGAAAGCAATTATATATAATAGTAGCTGGCAGGCATTGTGATACACAAGGTAAAACAGCCACGACTTATCAATTACCCTTAAGCCGCGCCTCTCTCTTCACATGCACATACCACGTTAGAATACATATACAAAATTCGCAAACTATATTACTAAACAATACTGATCACGAATATGTCATTAAAAATAGTTTGTCTGTCTGTTTGTATGTCCGGATTTAACTCAAAAACGGCTTAACCGATTCTTGTGAAATTTCGTAGACCAGAGCATTCATCATACCAAAACTTTATTGAGAGGCTATAAGAATCGTCAACAATACATTAGAAATTGTAAAATAAAATTAAAATTTTCAACCGATTTTGATGAAAATTGTACACGGGAAATACATGCCACTCCTCAATTGATGCGGCGTGTGAATTGTCACCGATATGAGTAAAAATAAAATTAAGAAATGTAAATAACTACTGCATAGTAAAAAACGTGTGCGGAGCCGCGGGCAAACCGCTAGTTTTTATATGTAATAAACCATATAGTATACTTATGAATGTGCACAGCTCGATTTGAGGCCATTATTAAATTAGCAACATACATTTCCAATTTATTCCGTTCGTGAACTTGAATTAATGTTTGGATAATACAGAGTGGGCCAGAAAGGCGTACGATTTTAAAAACACTCTTGCATTTGAACCTTATGAGCGGGGGCTGCGCGGGTGGTGGGGAAGCTCGGTTCTCGGAAATTTAGTCGTGATGGATCGCTCCACCGGAGAGATCTGGCTTACTGGAAATTAGCTCACAGCCTCAAAATAGAGGCTTCTTATCTTATGCCCCCCCTCGAGAGGGGTCCCGGTATACCGCTCGCCTTCGATAGCAGCGACAAGGCGGAGTGCCTCGCCACTTGTTTGGAGAGCCAGTGCTCTCCGAACAGTGTCGATGCAAATACCGACCGGGTCGAGGGTATCGATGGATGCGTGCGGGAGCTGGATAAGCTCCCCGCGACAGACTCCCTGTCCCCAGTCACGTCTGAGGAGGTTCTTTCCATTATAAAAAGCCTTAAGCTTAGAAAAGCACCAGGTCCCGACGGGATCAGGAATGAAGTACTTAGACTTCTTCCCGATCGCCTCATAGCTCTTTTGGTCTGCATCTTCAATGTAGCCATAGCCCACTGCCATTTTCCAGCCGCCTGGAAAAAGGCCATAGTCATAGGTATCCGTAAGCCCGGCAAGAGCGCGTCGCTTCCCGACAGCTATCGCCCGATCAGTCTCCTAAATACTTTAGGGAAAATGTACGAGCGGATCCTTCTGAACCGTCTCAAGTCAGTAATAGAGGAGAAAGACCTCTATCCGCCTGAGCAATTCGGTTTCCGTGCTAGATATTCTTGCACTCATCAAGTGCACCGCCTCACGGAGCACGTTGCATTTAATTTTGCTGAATTATATAAACCCCGCCGTACACTTGCGGTCTTTTTCGACGTTGCCAAGGCCTTCGATAAGGTCTGGCACGAGGGATTGATCTACAAGTTGTATCACTTTGAAGTCCCCGATAGGCTAATTAAAATAATTCGCGACTATCTAACAGATCGCACCTTTCGCTATAGAGTGGAAGGTGAATTGTCCACGCCCCGTCCAATACGCTCAGGCGTTCCCCAAGGTTCGATCCTGGCTCCTAGCCTATTTAACCTGTACGTCAGTGACCTACCTCGACTCCCGGAGGTCGAGGTAGGGCTATACGCTGACGATACAGTCTTATATGCCTCAGATAGGAATAGATCCCACCTCAGACACAAAGTCCAACGCTCCGTGACCACTCTCGGGAAGTGGTTTAACGAGTGGCGTATAGCCGTTAATCCCTCGAAGAGCGCCGCGATGCTCTTCGATGCGGATTCGTCACAGATACCGTGGAAGCTTAAACCTGTTAAGCTCTACGATAATCCGATTCCGTATGTAAGAGAGACCAAATATCTAGGGGTAACCCTAGATAGTAGGCTCTCTTTTAGACCCCACATCCGTAAGGTTAGGAACAGGGCCGCGTGGGTCCTGGGCCGGTTGCATCCTCTGTTGTGTTCGGTGAGTAAAATGTCCACGCGACATAAGCTCACGCTCTACAAGACGTGTATTCGACCAATTTTGACATACAGTTGCGCCGTGTTCGCACATATGTCCGAGTCGAGTTTCAAACGGTTACAATCGATACAGAATAGGTTCCTCTATCGTCTCACCGGGGCCCCGTGGTATGTTCGAAGCGTAGATCTCCATAGAGATATGGAGCTTCCTTCGATACATGCCTACGTTAAACAGCTCTCCCGTTCGTATTTCGACACCGCGTCGAACCACGCGAATCCGTTAATAAAAACAGCCGCCACTTATGTTCCGGCACCCACGGACATCCGGTGCAAACGCCGGCCGCGCAATATTTTTATTGATCCCGACGATCACATCGAAAATTCGAATAAATATTACACATCCGTCTCTCCAAACAGAGCGTGCCAGCGCCCACGCCCGCGTAACCACCGTTCTCTCCGCAGAGGGCGGGCGGTCAATTTCGCTCCAGCACACCCGTCACGTCCACCCTCTCTAGCGGTAACCCAAGCCTAGGTCCGTTCCTCGGTGTTAAACCCTTGGGTCAGGCAACCGCCCGCGCGATACAAGTGACACTGTACGTGCATCACTTAGCTACCTACATACAACACTACACACGTATGAACATACACACGTGCACACCACACAGGTACATAGGTTCTGTGAGGGACCTTTTTTTTTTTTTTTTCTTTTTTTTACGCTAGTTAGTTAGCGCTAGTTAGTGTAGAAACATTCCGATTATTGAATACACATACGCACGGTTCCTTCCTTCCTCCCAGGAGGAAGGGAACGTGCCTATGTGTATATTTAGTTAGCTCGAATCGTAGGTGTAGGGATTCGAATAGATCGCGACCTATTTGCGAACGCGACGACCGCCCGAGCCGAGGTCCGGCCACTTTGGCACCCTCGTGCGAGTCGTCCACAAAACTTTCGCGGCTGAGTGCCCTCTGCGCTCGCCCCCAAGTCCGGTGAAGCTGTAAAAGCCGCAGCGGCTTTAGGGCCCCTAAGGTTAACAGTGTAGTCAGTTCTAAAAAAAAAAAAAAAAAAAAAAAAAAAAAAAAAAAAAAAAAAAAAAAAAAAAAAAAAAAAAAACCACCGGAGAGCAGCGTGCATTCTGCGTTAAACATTATTATAAAAATGGCGATTCGTGCGCTATTGTTCGACGTTTATTTTGGCGTGAGTTTGGATTACATGACGTAAATCAGTGTCCGAAGGAAAGTGTGATTCGATCGTGGGTAAGAAAGTTTGAAGCTCAGGGTTCGACTCTCAAACAGAAGCCTGCGGGACGCCCAAGGTCAACAAGAACGGAAGACACAATTGAACAAGTTAGAGCTTCAGTTCAACGTAATCCTGGTCTATCGACTCGAAAGCGGTCAGCTGAACTTGTGGTGTCCAGAACAACTTTGCGTCGCATTTTGTTTAAAGATTTGAATTTGCACCCGTATAAAATTTAACATGTGTAGGAATTACTGCCAAATGACCCAATTTTACGACGAGCTTTTGTTGAAACAATATTGGAACACTTTTAGAGTTTCAACAATGTTCTGTTCTCCGACGAAGCCCATTTTCAATTAAATGGGCATGTCAATAAACAAAACTGCCGTTACTGGGCTGCAGATAACCCATGTGCAAAACATCAAAAGCCTCTGCATTCGCCGAAAGTAAACGTTTGGGCGGCCATATCAGCACACGGAATTATCGGACTCTATTTCTTTGAAAATAAACAAAGGTAATATGTTACTGTAAATTCGGACCGATACATAGCCATATTAAGGGATTTTTTCTTTCCGCAACTGCAACAATTTGAAGCCTATAATCGTGCGATGTGGTTTCAACAAGATGGTGCGACATGCCATACATTTAATGCTTCGTTGGCAGCCGTAAACGAGACGTCTGCTGGGAAACTGATATCGCGCCTAGGTGATATTGCATGGCTACCTAGAAGTCCGGATCTAACGCCACCGAACTTTTTCATGTGGGAATAATTGAAAACTAGAGTCTACTCCAATAATACAGCCACGATTAACCGGTTGAAGATAAATATCCGAGAAGAAATGGCAGCTATTCCTCGCGCAATATGTCAGCGAGTTTTTACCAATTTGAGGTTCAGATTCGAGGAATGTTTGCAGCGGGATGGTGCACATCTGAATGATGTAACTTTTAAGAAATAAATTTCCCAGATATCTATTTTAATTGAAATAAAGATG
Source organism: Saturnia japonica (assembly GCA_033032175.1). Taxonomy (NCBI): domain Eukaryota; kingdom Metazoa; phylum Arthropoda; class Insecta; order Lepidoptera; family Saturniidae; genus Saturnia; species Saturnia japonica. The sequence continues at coordinate 7,742,288 of CM065317.1, forward strand.
TGTATGTTTGTATGTGTTGTATTTAGTTTTTTTTTCAATTATTTTATAAATCTCACGAATCTTCCAGAAGGCCCTACCCTGTATTTAATTGCACTTTATGTCTTACACTGCCGAGCTTAATGCCACAAAGCATGTTCTTCTAGCTAACGAGCGGTATTGAGGGACAAAAAAATTGTTACCATTGTAGATTTGTGGTTGTAGTTAGGTAAATAGAAGAACTTGTAATAAATAAAAATGACCAAACACGAACATTTTATATACATAGTAACAAAATATAGATACATAAACGGTATGACTAAATAAAATAAATACATACTAAAGAAACATAGATATAGATTATGTAACCAAACTAAAGGCAGTCCTTTTACTTATCCTATATATAGATACTAGCTGTGCTCGTAGCTTCACTTACGTGGACTACGGAATGGCCACGCGAAACTTGCTCCTTCGCTCCCGGCGACTTTAAAGACAAAAATGCTTATTGTGAGTGTTTCTTGAAAGATAGATATACACTCTCCCGAACTTTTTTGTAGGTCCTTTTAATGCCTATAGTTATGTAGTACATTAATTTGCTACATCTCTTATGGTTTACTCAGCATAAACCATTTAATCGCCTGAATTGATTCGCCATGATCAGTTTTCTTTAATTTGTGCGGAACCCTAATTATTTTTCTAAAGTTAAATTAAACTAAGTTACTCCCTATATCATCAGCTATCTATCAGTAAAAGTCCCGTTAAAATTGTTCCCACGATTTCGGAGATTACCCGAAACAAACAGACAGAAATTTTTAAAAATAGGCTTTTTGTTAATGTTATCGTATATACTTTCACATGCATTTAGTAAAAAACTATTATTTTGACATTACACACAGACATTTCAATTTTATTAATTGCATAGATGTTCATAATTATGTTTTTCAATAAAAACAGTTTCATTTTTAATTCAAATAATAACCTTGGTTTATGTTCATGTTGGATGTTCCAATTCCTGTGCACAGTATTCAATAATATTCTATTCAGATAATACAATTGTATTATCTACGTTTATTTTCTGTCTTTAATAATATTTACTTGTTTCGTAGTTTGTTTACATTTTTAACATCAACCTATGAAATCAGCTGAGTATTCATTGTAAACAAATTAACAAATTTAAGTTCTTCTTTTTCGTTCTAACCTGACAACTAGTCTTCTTTATTGAGGTTCATTTACTATCATTATCAAGTGTCCTGTCTAATGATGATTTATGAATAAAAAACAAAAACCACTACCTAGATGAAATTTTAAGATCCCGCCAAAAGTTCCAGAACCTAAATTTAAGTTACCGTATGATTTTGTATAATTTTTATAACTGTCATATTTGTTTGTATCTCCTTTAACAATCAAATAATTATTACCATTAAAATGCCGCCTGTTTTTGTGGTTATTTTGAAACAAGAACATTTTACTTTATTATAAGGTGCATGTTGAATTGTTTTTCAAAAAATGAAATTTAAATTTCATCAAACATGTAACATGTGAGTATTTTGATCCTACAGATTATCTGGTTTAAAGTATCACCTTTAGTTATTTTACATACTATATACATATATACATATATTTTACTTATATACAATTGTAACTTGATTGTGGATAAGTCATTACAGAAACAATTTCGAATTAATGGATTGATACATTGAGTTATAAATATATTTCCGAATAGACTTAGTGCAAAATGAAAGAGGACTATATGGAAAAAGATACCATCTATTTCGTTCCGAACAAACCCAACTACAAATCAATGTGAACAGACATGTCCGTACAATATAAGAGTGATTATTTATCACACACAGAATGCTACAGGAATCCGTGGGCCGTATTCGTTATACGAGACTTCCTTTATTCGTCTGGTATATGTTTCGTCTAGGAGGACAGGACGTGAAGAATTCTATTATATTTATTGTTGTGAATTATTGCTATTCGTACTATACGAATAAACATAAAAATTAGTTATGACTTTATTTACGTAGCGTATATTTTAAGACTTGAATAATCTATACTAACATTATACATAACATTATTTCATTATGAAGTTTTTTTTTTGAACGTGGTGATCCCTGCATCTAGAAATCAAATGAAAAAAAAAACTTTATTGTATTTTATTTATTCAATAAGGTTATATATAGACAATGAAACTTCACGCTACGACTCTAAGGAGCGAAGCAGTAACCATGAACGTCAAGCAATCTAGCAATCACATAAATTTAAGACGGGTGAAACGTGGGGCACAGCTGTAGTAATCATACCTCATTAGTATCATTACTTAGATGCTTGAGAAATATGTCACTTAGAATTAAGAACAAAACTATATCAGAAAAATTAATGAATTAATATGAATATTAATTATAATGTTAAGTCTGCAAATAGACATAAGTAAATAAATATATTAACAAAAATAAAGAGACTAGTTAATAAATAATAAAACAACAGCTAGTAAGTAACGTAATAAAAAAAACCAAACTCTTAAAAATCTCTTTAAAAACGTGGACGCGAAATTTTATGTACGAGTGTCAGAACTCTATGTTATATAACGCATAGCATCGAATGTGACCATATTCACTGTTCATGTTCCAATGAGTTACGTTAATGGGCTGCATCAGTAGAGGTGGCTGCGGCGCGGTAAGACACATACGACGAATGGCGACGTATTATGTCTGTTATCCCCCACACGGGGCAAGATAGCGGGATCCAAGGCAATTAGCGATGCCTCAAAGACGCGGAAAAGATTCTTCAACCATTATTCACAGGAGAGTTGTGCCTGATTATGAGGTTATCGAATACACGTTTAGGCGCAAGCAACTATACGTATTACTCCAAATATTTGAAATATAGAAGTGCAAACATTCGCTTAGTACAAGTGATTCGTTTTTTTTTTTTTTTAGTAAGTTAATAGTTATTAAGTATATTTCGACTCACGTTATCCGTTATAATGGAATTTTATTTTATCAACCTTTTTAATGTCATTGTTTAAATGAGAAGATTCCTGACAATATAAAATTTATTTTCCTTGCAGATACCGCAGTTGCTATACCAAATAAAACCCAAGTAATCGTATTTCCTGTTCCGTCATACAGCCAATAGGCATGACATGACGGGAAGCTTTCGCTTTCAGCTTCCGATCGAAAATGAAAAGTTAACCAAAGTCAATATTTTATTCAACGCTCGAAACCACTGCCAAAATGGAACACTTCAACCGAATGGATTTTCGTTATCGATAGAAAATTATTTATTTATGTGCGTCTTACAATTTTTACAAATGGATAAAGTTCCTCAAAGTTTCTTGCTTGAATATATAAAGTAAAGAATAAATAAGTAGATGATTAAATTGTAGCAGCTTGTACAATATTACGCTTAAGAGACCGATTACAAAATTTTTCATATTTTATAGAATAATTTAATACATTCCGCCTTAGTACAAGTTAAACATTTAAATAACCACGTAAATATGCTCAGGCATCAGCATTTGCTTCAGGCAAAGATATAATTAACCAAGTTTAATAGATTGAGTGTCGCATAAATTAAATTTGATCTTTTACAAATACAAAAAAATTGATACTTACTGAAAATTGGAGAAAGTGTTAGAATAAATATTTGAATAAAAACGATACTAATATGAAAATATATTTTATAAAAAAATATTATTTAGTTCACAAAAGCCTGCACTGCGTCTTACAAAGTCGAGCACACAATACGCAGACGTAAATGTATATATAGTATAAGCTACTTTGCAAAAAAAAATTACGTTCTAGGGTTGATTTCAGTTAATTGAATTGAATTATTTGACTTATAATCGTGTAAATTAATATGCGTAAAGTGGCAATTTTTTCATTAATTTTCGATGTATTCCATAAAACCGATGTATACGTCCAAATAATAACAAGTGGTCAGCAATAAAGACAAAAATATTAGGTCGAGGAAAAAGTGTGTTCGCATAACGTAGGTATAAATTTGTTATAAAATTTCTTTGGTTGTACTATATGTATCTGGATGGTTTTGATAACATTAAAAACGTTACATTAAAAACAATAAATAAATAAAGTTACTTCCCGCTATTTTTAATTTGCTTTTCTGTCTGTAAAAATGAGTGAATCTAATGAAGAAATTCGATACATTTTAAAATATTATTATAAAAAAGACAATAAAGCAACTAAAGCAGCTAAAATAATTTGTGATGCTTATGAACCTAATGCCGTAACAGTAAGAGTAGCACAAAGTTGGTTGAAACATTTTCAGTCAGGAAATTTTGATGTTAAAAATGCACCTCGCTCTGGTCGCTCTGTTACGAATAAAATGGAGCAAGATCGGCATATAAGTAGTTACGATGTAGCTGAAGAACTGGAAATTGATCACAAAATAGTTTTAACCCATTTGAAGAAATCTGGCTATACCAAAAAGCTCGATATTTGGGTGCCACACGAGCTCACTGAAAGAAACCTACTGAACCGTGTACTCATTTGCGATTCGTTATTGAAACGTAATAAAACCGAGCCGTTTTTGAAGAGATTGATAACTGGTGATGAAAACTGGATCACGTACGAAAAAGGTCGTGGTCTAAGGTCGGCCATGCTTCACAGACTGTGGCTAAACCTGGGCTAACTCGAAATAAAGTGATGTTGTGTGTATGGTGGGACTGGAAGGGCATTATTCATTATGAACTTTTAAAACCATCGATTCGGATCTCTACTGCCAACAACTGGTGAGATTAAAGGAAACAGTTGAGAGAAAGCGACCGAAATTAATCAACAGGAAGGGTGTGGTCTTTCATCACGATAATGCTAGACCACACACATCTTAACCACTCAGCAAAAATTAAGAGAGTTTGGCTGGGAGATGTTAGTGCATCCACCATATATAGCCCTGACCTTGCACCTTCAGATTTTCACCTGTTTCGATCTCTTCAGAATTCTTTAGGTTATGTAAGGTTAAAATCAAGAGAGGACTGCCAAAACTATTTGTTGCATTTTTTTGATCAGAAGTCCCAAAGTTTCTACAGCAACGGGATCATGTCTCTACCTATTAAATGGCAGAAAGTCATCAAACAAAACGGCACATATATACTGTAAATAAATGTAAATAAACTTGGAAAAAAATGTCTTGAATTTTCATATAAAAATGCGAAGAAACTTTTTCCCCGACCTATTATTTTTTTTAAAATAGAGTTACTAATCTAGAAACCTAATAACGAGTATGAACTCCTCTTGCCAAAATTAAGGCTTGAATCCTTCTGGGCATGGTTTCCACGATATTTTTAATAACGTTTTGAGGATTACGTTCCCATTCTATTGCAATGTTTTTTAACTCCCTGATGTTTTGTGGAGCAGGTTGCACTGATCCTTACCATTCTCTTTAGAACATCCTAGACATGCTTAATTGGATTGAGGTCAGGACTTCGTGCTGGTCAATCTAAACGATGAATCTCAACTTCTTGCATGGACGCTTCCATGTCACTATAACAGTGAGGACGAGCATTATCGTCCATAAAAATGGAATCTTCCTCAAGAGCAGTCTATACGGGCCGTGCATGTGGAATTAGGACTTCCGCTATGTACCGATGTGCATTTAATGTTCCACTTTGTATGAAAACTAACTCCGTATGCTCCGTCGAATTAATTGCTGTCCAAATTATAACGGAGCCTGCGCCATATGGAGTGATTTCTTCTAAACACACTTCTACATAGCGTTCCCGTGGTCTTTGCAACATTCGCAGGCATTGGGTCTCTCCACACAAAGAGATTCTGGCTTCATCAGAAATCAATACTTTGTTCCATTCCTCCAGAGTCCATGAAGCACACTTTCGAGCATACTGAAGTCGTGCATCACGCTGCTTTCGGAGTAATTTAGAACTCCGGGCTGGGTGGTAACTGCTGATATTGGCAGCTAAAAGCTCAGGCTCACTGTAGTGATTCCAAATCAAGTTGTTCGATGCGAAGTATGTACACTCTACTACCGAATCACCATTGCCTCAATTATTGTCAAAGGTATTTTTAATATATTTCCAGATATATAATCTCCATACCCCAAAAACATATTACAAAAAAAAATTAAATATTTTAGGCGATTTATTTTTTGAACTTGCCTCTGATATTAAATCTTAAGGAAAATCTCTTTATGTACATAATTCTTCCTAAACCCGTTTCCATGTTTGTAAGACATCGAACGTTAGATATTCGTTCATGATTTCAGCAAATCTAAAAAAGGTAAACGCACAACACATTTATAGTAAAATATTTTATTGCTCACTGGAGGACTTTTACAAGAAAATTCGTCTCTTATCTTCCTCATGTTTTTCCTTTATTTGTGAATAAGATAACCTACTTTTCTTAAAAAAAAAATCCTTATCGTTCGAATCTGTCATAAGGAGATCTCAACGGTATTGTAATCTAAAGAATTAAACGTATTTTTAGGAGTGTTAGTTGAATTAAGTTGGCCAATAAGAAAGTTATCGGTTCTGTATCAACTAATATGAGTTCTACAGGTTAAATTTTTCAGTGGGCATGGATGGCCAAATCCTACACTATGAGGTATAGTGAAAAATACTATGGAGTCTCGTACCTGATTATCATAAAAACTAAGACCGCATGATTGGATTTTGAAAAATCAATATTCTTATCCAGGATTCGAACCCGTTGATTTTGAAAAAATAAAACACACAGTATTACGACATCATTCATTAGTGGCGCTAATAAGGATCTAATTCTGGGAAGTAATTACATGAGAAACTACAGGAAAAAGTTCATTTTTAATTATATACTTTTTTTTTTCTTACGTTACCTACCTACCTATTAAACCTTAACTGATTGATTGTTCAAATGATGCCCATTGTTTTCAATACATATCTGGATTCAACGTCTCAAGGACAAAACTGCATTTAGCATTACAAAATTATTGATACCATTTAGAATGTTCTCCAAAGATAGTTTCAAGTCAACAATTACATTATACGTGTCTTTGTGATTTCGTTTCTTACATACCTCCAGAGAAAATAATCTATGGGCATAAGATCCGGTGACCTCGTTGGCCACTGCACAGAACCATATGTTGCAATAAAATTTTCGCCAAAATGCTCAACCAACATCTCTTCTTTTACTGCTACACGGTTATTATTGGCTGTAGTTCCATTTTGTTGAAAGAATAATTAAACGATCTGAGTCAAAGGCAAATTATCCATCTCTTCAAACAGTTCATTTAAAATTTAGATACATTTAAAAGTGGTCAACGTTGCGTCATAAATTTTAAAATAAAATATTCTGTCCTTGAAAATATCACACCAACAAGTAAATGAAAAACGCAATGTTGTGTTACTTGGCATTATTTGATCTTTATTAGCGACACTATCAAAGGGTATAAATACAGTACTTATGTTTTTTTTATTTTTCCAAAATCAACAGGTTCGATTCCTGGTTAAAAATATCGATTTAAAAAAAATCCAATAATGTAGTTTTAGTTTTATGAAAATCGGGCCCGAGAATCTCGTGAGTATTTTTCTGTATTCCTCGTAGCTTAAGATTTGGTCAGCCACGCCCTCTAGAAGTATTCCTATATACGAAATTGGTGAGTATATAAAAAATACATCGTAGGAATAATTTGGTATAATAGAAATTATATACTAATACTAGCTGTGCCCGCGGCTCCGCTTGGGTGGACTACAGAATGTCGTCGATCGGGTACACGTTCGAATCGTGCTACCCCCGCTCCCGGTTATTTTAAAGACAAAAATTGTTATTGTGGGTGAACCTTCAAAGATTTTGTAGGTCTTTTTAATATTCTACAATTATGTGGTACATTAATTTGATATACTTTTCTGTCAAAAAAGTACCGGGAAAAGATCAATAATTCAAGGAAATGGTGACATAAAAAAGCAACTGGTTCCAGCTATTTTTAATTGTTTTTTATAATTAAATGACTAAAACTAACGAAAAAATTCAGTACTTTTTAAATTTTATTACAAAAATCGAGAAATGCAATACAAGCAACAAAAAACAGAAGTGCCATGGAGATAATGTGGTGTCTGTTGTTGTCAAATTTGATTCAAACGTTTTCAGTCTGGAAATTTTAACGTCAAAGGGACAGTTTGCTTTGGTGCTCTGTTACTAACAAAGTCCACGTAATTAACGTAACAGTGGAGTAAGATTAGCATATTACTAATTACGACATTGCTGGATAACTAAGCATTGACCAAAAAATAGTTTTGAATCATTTGGAAAAGTCTGGTTCTATAAAAATCTCGACATTTAGATACTACACGAGCTAGCTGATAGAAACTTCATAACAGTTTCTTTCCGAACCATTTTAAAAAAGATTGATCAAAAGGTGATAAGAAATGGATCGTAGATAAAAGGTCATGTTCGAAGTACGAAGAAGCTCCACACACTGTGTCGAAGACCTAGTAGTGCTTTAGTAGTAAGCCCTACTTTTGAACCGAGAGGTTGCGGGTTGTGTCTCGGCACATGGTTAACTTTTGTATGATTTTAGTTATGTGTTAGTTACAATATTTATATATGTATGTATATTTGATATTTTTATTACCATAATACAAGAACCTATGCTTAGTAATTAAATAAAATGGCAGTGTCTGTAATTAGAGAATGAATAATTATAAGACTGAAGTTGCAGTGGGCGTAACAAGTACCTCGTAGAACGGATGGCCGATGGGGCCAAAGAGTTCTCGAATGGCGACCTCGTATTGGAAGACACAGCGTGAGCAGACACGTCACAAGATGGACCGACGATATGGTTAAAGTTACGGGGAGTCACCGGAAGCGAGCGGCGCAGTACCAGTGTTTGTGGCGATCTTTGGAGAAGACCTTTAGTCCAGCTTGGACGTCTATTAGCTGAAATGATGATAATGATTTGTGAAATTTTACCGTCATATGTTTATTTATAATTACTGCGCATTAAGGTGATGTTTTATGTATGGTAACATTAGAAGGGCATCGTCCTTTTTAAGCGCAAAATTTCAATTGCTACACTCAGTCATATACGAAACAAACAAGGCAACATAGCCTTTTTGTTTTATCTTCATAATCACAAAGAAAAATGATGGATGAGTTTAGTTAATCCTTTATGATCGAATACAAAGAAATACATCATCTCAACCCTCCTCTGCCGTGGTCGATATTTCAAGCAATACGTGTCAAGACTATGAAACATTTGACGATAAAGTTATTGAGCGAACTGGGTAAACAAATTTGATTTTCAACCACCGGACATTCAATTACCGGACCTGTAACACAGTTTTGCCGTGGCACCGTAAACTAGTGTGAAACAGGATGAGCAGCTCGAGGACATTCGGTTAAGGTGCAACTCTAAACGAGTTATTGACAACTAATGCAGTTCCTGTATCGGGTCAAGTACGACTTGCGGTGAGTTTACAAGGAAAATTACGTATAGATACAAGCTATTGGAGGTTTAGTTGCCTTGACCTATCTTTTAGTTAATAGGTCAAAATGTAAATTGTTTTTTGGTACTCTCTCTTTCTGGTACAATATATTTGGATATCAGCTACTGAAGCTTTCCAGTGTTATTTTTAATTCTTTATAGGTTTAGTGTTTGGTTACAATCTTACCCGATGATAAGTGGAAATGTGACCCAAAATGGTAACACGATAAGGACGCTAAGGAGGACTGGCTCTCAAGTGCAGCTGCCGGAACACACCTATAGATGCTTCGCGACAGATTCTCAACTTGAAGGTTGTAGCTAGCTAAGGGGCAATAGAGAAAGCCTTACATTACAACCATGCTATGATTTTATCACCATGTTTTCCTTCATCATAAGCTCAGGCTAATTGCGGAGATTCGAAATCACGTCGATCGACGCCATGTCGCAAGTTAGCATGGGATCACCGCTGATCTAATATAATAAATACTATTTGTGTTCAGTGACTCCTTAGGTTTGGTATAAAAAAGGTAACTATTATTTATTGACCAATATTATGAGCTTAGATTAATGATGAGTCCGCTCAGTTTTTCTGACAGGGCAGCGGAAACGTATCATTAATCTAAGATTTTGAGTCACGCATTGGCGAATTCTGTGTATTCATCGAGAAAATGTTTAATGCGAGTAATATTATATAAAAATGCCTACTGTGAAATTTGTATATAAATTATATTATTATGTATTTTTATTAAGTTGGAGGAAAAATAAGAAACTTTATATTCCAAGTAAAGTTTAATGGAGCATATATTTATACTTTACGACCGATTTAATATATTATCCTACAAAAGAGATAAAAATGGCAAAAAATTAGAGAAATATTGTTATAACTTTTAACATATCATTTCAACATCAGCTAGCAAAGAGGTCTTCAATAATTGTTTATGTACTTACATTTTATAATGTAAGTTTATCTATACAATTAATAAAATTGGTATTTCTGTTTGTAATGTCAAAATAACAGCTTTTTACTAAATCCATATGAAAGTTGTACGATACCTATAACAAAAACCACGTATAAATGTCTGTCTGTTTGTTTCCGGTAATCATCTAAACGTTTGGACCGATTTCGACGGAATTTTCATTGGCAAATAGCTCATGTTATAAGAAGTAACTTAGGCTACTTTTATTTTAGAAAAAGAATTAGGGATCCGCGCACATAAAAAAAAAGATTATAATTAATCAATCCGGGCTCTTAAATGGCTTACACTGAGTAAACCGTAAGAGATATATCAAAGTAATGTATTACATAATTGTAGAACTTTAGAAAAGACCTACAAGAAAGTCAGTGAGAGTATAATTATGTTTATCTACTAAATATCACCCACAATAAGCATGTTTGTATTTCAAATAACCGGGAGCGGGAGTATCAGGATTTACGCGTGTGCCCGATTAACGGCCGTGGCATTCTGTAGTCCATGGGAGCACAGCCGCAGGCACCAACTAGTAATTAATAAACTAATACATAAGCACCAACTTCAAATGTTCGAAATCTATCGATTCATAATTTTACAACAGGCTTATTATGTAGGTAAATATTTTAAAAGATGATTCAGAACAGTTTTGTTGTAAATCCCTGCCTAAGGGATTGACGAGGTATTCTATCGAATCGGAAACCAATTCGAGAAAAGGCTCGGGGATCATTTTTCAATAATCTTCGGATTTCACGGCTTCAGGTGTTCGGTATAGGGAAATACGGATTTTACATCATAATACATATGTGAAACTATTTTGCTTAGTGATACCATTAATATTCTTCACGAAAAGAAGCTATTATTGTATTTTTAATGAAAAAAACTATAAAGTTCACGAGATTCCTTTACAACATTTCATCTTTTTTATCCACTCTTAGAAGATGATTTTCAAAAAACCTTACGTTAGTTTTCATATAATGAGTAATTGTGGCTTTGTATTGACTTTTCATGAATCAAAACATGTTAGTTTATATCTAAATGCGCTGATATATTAATAGCTATTTTAATTAAGTTATAAATAATATTGAAAAAGCGTATTCCAGTTTTATAAGAGATTGTAGCAATGTTGCATTATAGCAATAATATTGAATAGCAGAAAGAAGCTTGAGTTTTTCGGCCGCATTAGATACCAACCATATCCCACTCACAAATAATATAAGTGTTGAGATACTACGATTGGTTATTTTAAAACTACACAGCCGATTTTTATGATTATTAAATCTAAACAATATTTTTTTACTTTGACAGAGTCATCTGACTTAGTTATGTAATGACATTATATTATTTTTTACAAATGACAATAAAGATAAATAATACAATAAACCGGCCTTTTAAATATCTCATAATGGTTTATCATAATTTAATTTAGTTTTATTTTAATTAATGAACATGTAATTTCTTTCCAATTCAAGAGTTCAATATTTCAAAACTTTCGCACTAGTTACTTTACTTTATACAGGAAAGTTTAAAAACGTTTGTTATCAACACTGAAATTTCAACAATTTGTTTGTGATACCTAACACAGCAAACATTTTTGATTAATCGAAGAGTCATATTTCAGAAATTTCGCAACAATTATATGAGTTTTGCTTTGAAAACTTTCTAAATATTTAAGATGGTTTCAATCAAATTGTAAAATCGTCTACTGAACATAAATTGTACTTGAAAATTGATATTATCAATAAAGATATTTTTCGTCTATGTCATAATGTTAGTTAGATAGGTACCTACGTAAAAATATAAGATTAAAAAAACAACCTCGTCACTTCTTATACCATAAAAATAATTAGCCGTTTCTAGTGACTCGTCATTTCTACAGTAGAAATTATGAGGTTTTTTTAATGATATGAAGTAGTGAATAGGCAACAGTCAATGGTCATTGTAGACTTTAGCTAATTATAACCAACCTCAAAAAGGACCGCTGTCCTAACAGGACCCGGAGAATAATAGGTTGGTAATCCTCAAAACTAAAATAGAACGACTCATGAAACTAAACAGACCCTTTTGACCAGAAAATACCATCGCAAGCACTGCCGCGTTTTTCACATCACCATGCTTCTTCGAAAGTATAGAAAATAATCAATAACTTATATTTTATGGAATAGAAAATTATCATACATATTAGAGTGTTTCGTTTAGAACTTTTTTAACTGATATCTCGCAGTATTCTTGTAGACATCGAAAAATGTATTCCCTGAAAATTAAAGCTCCAAAAGATTTTTCATGTAAATACGTGTCAACATGAGACTATTTGTTTTATATTTCTATCACTTCTCTCAAAAGGGTGCTTTATAGATAAATAAATTATCTTTATCAATGAACTCTACGGTTATAATATCAAAATATAACATAAAATCTAATAATAAAGAAATAATATCTCTGATAGTAATTTTACGAGGTCAAAGCCACAAATATAAACTGATGTAAATATGAGGTAGACACTTCCAACCCAACAACATAAGTAGATAGTAAATATGTTAGCTTTATTGAAGGTCATTTTTCTTGTAGCTTTCATATCCCAAGGCTCTTGAAAATTTGACCAAAGAAACGATGAGATTTTGAAAGGGTCTACCACCCTTATCAACGTTATAGAATATGACAAGCACTTCCGGCCTCTACCGCTGTCGGTCCTCTAAGAAGGCGACCTGAATACACTACCTGAGTGGTTGAGTAATAATGCCTTATACTTATTTTTTATTAGTGTTATATTATTATCGTACCCACAATACGTATTACCCATACCTTTATCCCTTGGATGTCAGTATGAAATATGAGTATGTTTTTATTTATTAATTTAGTTATTTATAAAGGCTGATATAAAATAATGTCGTTATTGACTAACGTGTACGCATTAAAATATTCATTTAAAAACTTATTATTTTATGATATCCACATAATATTTCATACCCAATACGGCACATTACAAAAATATTGAACTCAGTGTGACGTCACATATTCTACAACCAGCGGACGATCAAAACGATTCTACCAATACCTCATTTGTTAAATTTTGATAGGTTCCACAGACCGTAAGTCAGCGTAGTTGGAAACAAATATATATTGATCATGGTTGGTAGCTTGATTAAGAGAAACAAAGACCATTAAGACCTGAGACACCCATGTCAATCTCACCTGCACGTGGTGTATCCTATTTAGTAATGAACGAGGAGATGGTCACAAACGCCATGCATATAGGGAAAACCGTCATAGTAAATAGCATATGTACGTCACATTATGGAAACAGTTATGGAATATTATGAAGCAATGATAGCTCAGTGATAATATTTATTTATTTTCATTTTATTTATTGATTTAACTAACTAAAAATTAAATTCTACAGTTTATATTCTAACAACGGTCCCCAAACTAGGAAAGACTCGCGTCGATCGACGTGAGTACGGATTTCGGCCACGATCCTGAGTGATGCCCCGCACCGTCAATTCAGAACATGTGACTACGATGTATAGGGCGAGGTTAAAGATAGCGTGATAACATAGGGCTCAGTTCGAATACAACACGAGAAACAAGACTACAAGCGACGAGCAAGCTGCAACAAGAACGTTACGAACCTTTGTGACAAAAAATATAATAACATTAACATACCATCACGCTTATATTCCCCGAAGAGTTAAACAGAGGTGTACTAATATACAACCACAGTTCGCCGGGTATGTTTTAGGTACCATTTCATTGGGGGGCGAGCCTATTGCCATTAATCGGGCAAAAAGCCAAACACCGAGCTGCTACTGAGAATTTAATAGAAAAACTCAATAACATTTTACTCGACCTGGGAAGCGAACCCAGGACCTCGTGTATAGCAGTCGCGCTTTGGACCACTAGGGTAATGAGGCAATATTAATAATATTTATTAGTATTTCTGTGAAGGAAAACATCATGATGAAATTATAGCATGGAGGTAAGATATTTTCTAATGCCCACCTGCATGGCCACCATACCTTAAGTTAAAAATCTGTCGCCAAGTATCTATAGGTGTGTTCCGTTAGCTGCATCTGAGAGCCAATTTTAGCTTAGCGTATTACCATCTTGGGTCACATCGTCACTTAATATCAGGTGAGATGGTGAGAACAGAGAGCTTAAACCTTTAGACAATAAAAAAAAAAAACAGAAAATATTTTTTTATATATTAATGTTTTTATCACAATATACGATAACCTGAACTCTGTATTTTTCAACGGTCACAGCTTTCATTCGTGAAAGTTTAAATCTCGCACAAATACGTAGGTACTATATTATATTCCATTTCAACTTCAGAAAAAGATAAACAGACCCTGAATTAATTAATTTCTCAGTTACAACTTACTAATTGAATTTGAAAGTACAGCTACCAAGGACTCGTATGTCAGGTTTATAGATTTCCATCGACGGAATTAATTAAACCAGTAATTATTTTCGACATTAGTAAATTTTTTTATATTTGTTGATTTAACTTTCGTTAGCTATGTTTATTCAGTTTTTTTTAATTAACCAAAACTCCATTTGGAAGTCATTAAAACTACCTCAAGTGGGCCGCTGCAAGAACAAAATGGTTAAATAGGGCTTTAAAAAAAAAGGTGACATCCAAACCATGTTACATATTCTACAGTGCTTTTCGTGTCATCATTCCTGCACAGACGCGAACCAACCAGACCTAGACTAGACCTTATCTTCTTTAATAGCTCAAAAAGTGGCCGAATACTGGCTGATACAGAAAAAGATTAGCCAAAACCCAATTGGTCTATCAACATTTAGTAAATCAGCTAGTTGTATACGGTAGAGTTCGTAATATTCAGCGTATAATAACAAAACTGAAGTATGGGATACTGAGCTGCAAAAAAAGTATTTCTTAGATGAATGTATACCTTAATTCTTTTTAAAATAAGCTTTTATTTAACTTGCTTTGCTAGTATGGGCCAAATCTGACAAATGAATTTTAAAACAGTTATCCCCAACCGATTCAAGTGAAACTTTGAAAAGGTACACGTTTAGTTTGGGTGAAAATTCATGGTTAACTAAGTGACGTCATTCGAAACCTAGAATGAAAGTATTTTTTTCAATATTTCAATAATTTTAATAGCTTGTAAAGCAATTAAAAGAGGGAGTAAGTGGAATATAAACTAAATAAATGCATATCTTCAATAAATCGTAATCATAAGAAATCGAATCAATGACTGATGAATAATATTATACTTCGAGTTTAAGTGTACACAAGAATATAAAAATAAAGAAAACCGCTTTACTTTCACGTAGCTACTATGTACAAAAAAAGAAGCATTTACGACTGGGGTTTTGTATATTTTATGAAATTAATTTTAATTTTAATAAATTACACGCCGCTCTGGCACAAATTATACTTCATTAGTAAATGAATATTATGATGTACCCTTATCGCGTAAGTTGCTATTTCACTTAAAAATGGCTCATAATAAATGTTTCGTAAAATTAAACCAGTTACTTTTATACAGTGTACATTGTATAATCTACCAGTTGTATTGTACATTATAGTACCTACCATTTTGATGATAACGCTAATGCGTTTGAAAACGCTCTCAACTGATTAAGAAGATCACAAAAGATGCCAACAAGCTATGCCTATAAATGGAATAGGCTTTCAAGTATAACTGTCGGAGCACACCTATATAATTATATGTGCTTTGCAAGAGATTTTCAACTTGAGAATGGGAACTAACTAGGCTCGCATTACAAAATGCCCATACCACCTTGCTATGGTTTATGAATATATTTCGTTCGCTGAAGGATGGATTCCGCAGTGTCCGACCATGACCGCATCAGACAGACCACAAAAGATTGCAACAGATCCATCATCGCATTGAACCTTAAAAATGTAGAAAAATTATTATAGAAGTAGGATGTCTTAGTTTATGTATTATCAGAGATTGACCAGGAATATAAACTTTTGTACAACTGTTGAAACATATACTTGAGAGAACACGATGCTAGTGACTTATTACCAACCAATACTAGCATAAGAGAGACAACCAGACAACATAAGGAAGGTAAAAGATTAGTAAACTGCTTTAAGTAATCCTGATAAAAATGGTATAACATCTTGGACTTACATAGTACGTATTAATATAAGACTCACGTAAATATTAGGATTTTCTTGGTACGCAAGGAAAGTTTGATATCTTTAATTTTCTTATATATGCTTATAATAAAACTGTAAACAGTCGAAATCTTTACATTAAAGATGTTCGAAGAAAAATACTTCGGACACGTATGCACATTTGTATAGTCTACAAATTGCTTTTCAGTTATGCACACATATAAAAAGGAATGTATGTACAAGTAATACTGTAATATATTTAAAATATAGACTGAAATGAAGTGAAATTATACAAAATTAATGCAAATTATTTTAAGTTAATTTTCCTAATTTAATATTTCATCTTGGAAATAATAAATAAAAACGTATGTATTTTCATTATCATATTCATAGACGGCATTATACGATTTAAGTTAAGTTTATCACGCACTAAAATTATCACTTTGGCTTGATTTTTATTGTCACACACTTAGGTATATTTTTTGTTAGCGCGTGTATTAATAATTTAAGAGTAGATTAATTCATTTTGTAGATCTTAATATTGTTTTTAAATTTGTAAAATAATTTTAACTATTTCATTCTAAATTGCTACGATATATTATGTAATTATTTGATGGCTTTTGAGTTATAAAGTATTTTATTAAATTATACAAAACAGACATATTATAAAGCTCCATTATTCATTAGATATTAAAACGGTTAATAAAAATAAAATCATTAAATAAGCTTAGCTTTTTCCAAAAGATTGCAAAACTTTAAATTTTTATATTGAATTTCTCAGCCCAAATGTCTTCTAATAACAGTTAATATTTAATAGTACATTATGGTACAAGTGTGTAATGTTGGTGATTACCGCTGAGGCGCCATTGAGACCCGAGCCGTTAGGTGAGGGTCTTAAGAGAGCCGAGGACGGTAATCACCAATACACACGTGTATCATACGACGTTTTTCAATACACTTGTGAAGAAAATAATAATAAAAAATCATTTTTTTTCGCTATGGCGGGAAAAATTAATCCGTTTGAGCGCTCATCTAACAATGGCGATCGGCCATAGACTAAAGGAATGAGGTTTCTTTTTTTTGGGCTTTCCGCAGATAGCGTTTTAGCCACGTATAAAATGGGGAATTTAAAGTTTTCTTTATTACAGAGAAAACAAAAATTATATTTGAGTGAAAGTTTTATTTATTAAACACGTACAAGTTGAAATTATCTATTTAAATACGAAGTTGTATTAAATGAGCAAGCTATAGGTAGATTTATTTATTTGTTCTATTGATCATTATCTTTTTTGTATCGAAACTTTTTTAAGAACGAAGCAACTCGACCAATAAAATAAACAAAAAACATCCATAACTCACTTGTGAATAATAGCAATGAAAAAGTCACAGTTTGATTACTGGTGTCATTATGTGCCTAATTGCGGTGATATTAGAGCCACTTTATGAGCAAGTGTGTTGAAAAATTATTTTACTTTAATATTCCTCAAAGGGCGTTTGATTGATTGATTTATTATTTAGATTAAAATTAAAGTAAAATACCTGATAGAAAGTGTACGGAATTTTCTCAGTATTTCATTGCTCTAAAAAAAAATGAGTTCCGTTTTTTCACAGGAAGCTGGTGAATACCGTCAAGTGAGACTTTATGCTGAACGAGATACTAAGAAAAAGCTTACGCGACCTAGAAACCTGTAGGGAGGCTTTGTGAATGTCAGGAATCCGAGATATTCACAATGCGCAAAACACGGTTAAATCGCCGATGTTGAATTTTAAAACATATCAAACATATCTAGGCACAGTTAGCCAACATCAAATCAAATCAACTATCATCCTTGAAATAAGTCGTAAAGAGGTATTTCTGCAAGCTATGATAGAGGCTGATATGGCGAAGACTGCCGATGACATTTAGCATTGGCGTTTTCTGTGCTATACCGTTTTTTCCATTGGGTACTCTGCAGTCATTTTGCAGAGCTACTATATAAAAAAATTATAAAAACCTCTACAAAAAAATTAAATGTTATTTTTTTTGTTAATTTAGTTTTTGTATTAATCAAAACAACATTGTGTATACGATGTACCATAATTTTTTTTATTGACGTAAATCTGCATTCCACACAATTACATTTTCCAAGTACTTTTTATAAGTACTTCTTTGTGGCGTAAATAACTGCGTAAAGATTCCTATGATGAGGGTCGTGGATAACTTTAGGAATTCCGACAGCGAATTATTTAGGGTCCTTAATAATTTGCTGTGGTTTTATTTGTTGTAATAATTTATGACCAGAAGCTGTAGCTATTGTTGTTTGTTGAAAGGTCTATTCAAAAGTGTATAATTATGTTTTTGTTTGGGCATATTTTTTTATAAAATAGGCGAATCTGATGTAACCTATGTTGACTAAAACCCGAAAGAATAAAATATGTCAGTTATTTATATTAAATTAATAAAGCAAATTATAACAACATATTATAATATTGTAATATTATTGTTTAATGTGTGGATTATTGTATAATCCATACTAATATTATAAATGCAAAAGTAACTCTACCTGTTACGTTTTTACGCCTAAACAGTTGAACCAATTTTGATGAATTTTGATATAGAGGATATATTGGACCTTGGGAAAGGACATAGGCTACATTTTGTCGCGAAAATGGAACATGAAGGGGTGAAATAGGGGATCAAAATTCGAATGAAGAACATCAAACCAATTTTGATGAATTTTGGTTTAGAGATATATTGGACCTTGGAGAAGACAAAAGGTATTTTGTCGCAAAAATAAAACTTAAAGGGGTGAAGTAGAGGATAAAAGATTGTATGAAGAACCCATCGTTTCTCAAATTAGGGATATGAAAATACATTTTTATGCTTTTGGTAAATGGAATAATACTGGCATATAATTACAATACTACACGCATATTGATCGTGTTATGGGGTCAGCCGATGTATATGCAGTAATATTGCGGAGTGGTAGGGATTGCCACCACCATACACATAATAATGATAAACCCATCAATGATTTCTTTTTGGATTGTCATGTTCAGAGATCAGCCGGTTTATATGCAGTAATATAGCGGGTTGTTAGGGATCATCAATACCATATACATAGTGATAAATCCATAGATTTAATATATATACTATATCTATGGATAAACCCATGTAGGTTTTCTTTTGGTTTGTCGTGTTCCGAGATCAGTAGGTATACATCCAATTATACGCAGTCGAAGTCGCAGGTACCAGCTAGTATATTATATATTGGCAATTCCAAAAAAAATATTTATAAATTTAAAATATCTACAGCTGTCAGATGTAATCGTCGTATTAAGGAACTCAACACAAATTTATTTAGTTTCGGTCTTATATAGGGCGGTGGTATTCTACTAGTTGGACTGTCCCAAGAGAGATCTCCAAAGCAAATTTCTCTGTGCCCTATCTCTCCGAAATTTGGAGGATCAACGTCCTATCAAACCTACTTTCGAAGATAAAATCGGCAACCAAATCGCTGACCGCGCACACTTTCATCGTAAAGTATTGGATATGCTGAATGCCCATTTAAACAATATATGCTGAAACAATATTCCAATATTGTACATGAACTACAAGCAAAATGCAGAAAATATTTCTCATTTAATTGATATAAAATTCTATTTCGAAACTTATTAATCAATCTATTAGAGCTAAATCCATCTTTTTATAGTATATACTTATTTAGAGTTTGAATACAATGTCTTATTACACAGGCCTATCTGGCCCAAAATGATAATACCTATAAGAGCTTCACGACAGATTTTCAACTTGGTAGCTAGCCAGGCGGGCAACACAAAAAGCTTTACAACCATGCTAAAACTCGTTATAGGATTCAAATCTACGTTGGTCGACGCAGTATCCGAAGAACACTGAGCAATCATCGCTTCAAACACTTCCCGATTGACCCCAGACAGCTATCTGTATCTACGATTTTCTTTAAATAGCTCTTAAGTACAAATACTTTCAAAGAAGAAGTATGAGTAACTTCAAATGTCATGTATATACAAATCATTAAAAAATACTTATACAGTGCGCTACAACATACAACATAAAATTTTGTGATATTTTAACATACGACTTAATATATCATATAAATAAAGTTATTTCTCTAAATACATAGAATACACAATCCCGTTTATTCCTGTTGAAATGACTGCTAAAGTATTTACATAAGCAGGTACAAATAGCTTTATCAGATTACGTTTCAGATACAACACTCGAGGTGTTATGTTTCAGATTTCAATTTTCCAGCTTTTATGATCTCGTCAACTCGTTGCCTAATCGAATTATTTATGCGCGTCATAAGTATTACATTTACTTGGGTAATGAAGTAATACAATTTTGGTCACTACTGCGTACTTTTTCCTTGTTCAGACACATAATAGACTTGTTGAAAGTAGCAAGAATTAAACCTTCGGTCTGCGTCTTTCGATAAAAATTTATCATTACAAAATGTATCGTACTTTAAAATGCTCTATGTAGTACAAAAGAAAACCTAACGCTTCATAGCACTGTCTTGCAGTAAAGTTAAACCATTTAAAAATAAATAAATACAAAAAATAAAACACGCTCTGTAAATGACTCTCAATAATAATGGCCGCCGGGGTGCTGACAAAAGGCAGTTAAACGTTAATTAAAAGAAGTTATCTCCGTCTATACAACACTGTGTTGGTTTACTGATTTCATTCTCCTAATTAAATTTACTTTGTCTTTTTCGTAATTATAACTATGATCATTGTGTATTTAAACGCTGAACGGATTATGAGAAGACCCATTTTAGAAAGTTTCAGGATAACCGGTGTTTCACGATTTTATTATTCAAATATTATTAAGCTATATAGTATACATTTTTATCAACGATTTACAAATTAGGCCAGGATAAATTAATAGCTTGCAAATCTCAAGTACAAAGCTTTACAACGATAATCCAACAATAGTTGCTGTCGTCTTCGACCAGTAGTCACCCGGTCACCGTTGATGCAATGTTACCTTTGTTTGAATTATGGACACGGGAAGAAAACATATAAGGAAGAGGTGGATACATGTAGTCATTGTGATTGTAAACACTACAAGAAATTACGAAACGTGGAAGAAATTTGAGATGCTCATATTCATTAACTGCACACAACCTAAAACGGAACCGGCAAACTACAATGTCGAAAGCTAGTTCCATACAAGTGCAGCTGCTAAAATACATTGATAGGTAACAGATTTTCAATTTGAGGACAGTAACTAATCAAGCCGGTATCAGATAATACTGTATCCTCATACTATGTTTTTAGAAATTATTTATTTATGTATCAATCCGAGTACTGGGCAAAGAAAGAGATTGACTAAAGAAGGATTACTTATGGCAGAGATGAGAATCTTAAGATGGATATGTTGTAGAATGGATAAGTTTACTAATGAGTATATCCGAGGGAGTGTAAAAGTAGCACTAATGACAGATATTAAGGAGTAATAGGTTGGTATGGTATGGGCATATCATGAGGAAAGATGAAAGTCATATTGACTAGAAGAGTGTTAATTATGAAGGTGAAAGTATATAGCAGTAAAAAAAGACTGAAGAAGGTATGGATGGACTTTGTATTGGCATGTGTATAAAAGGTGTGATGATCTGATGATGAAGGAGTCTGATATGACATTTTTTAAACGACTAAAATTTCTTATTCCATTACATTATAAAGTACAAAGGTACGTGAAATATAAGTTTTACTCACTCCGCACTTTATTTTACAGTCTAACCTACATTTAAAGAGACAATAACGAGATATGTTAATGAAATCGTCGCTTCAACGCGAGGGGAAGCTGTTGAAAGTCTAAAAGCCGGATTAACGGTTATGTTAAGGGCTGTAACACGCTCGTTAAACTGAGGATACTGATTTTTATTGCTCTCGTTTTGGGGGCAAACGTAGTTACCAGCATGCGTGCTTAACATGAAGGATCTGTACCACTGATCACCCATCAAGTATATTTGATGTTTTTTTTTATTCGTTAACAATTTAAGGGTAATGTTTAGATAATTAGAGAGCTAGGACACAAACAAATTTATTTGGATATTTTTCTCTACTTCGGGTTGTCCGACTAGTGGAAAGCCTTCACTTTACAGAAGATCGCAGCCAAATTTACCTAGTGTTATGTTCCTGCGGTGGGGAGGGGGTTTCTTTTTGGGTTAGTCTATAGTGCTTTTTGGGTTAGGGGGGTTCAACCTATAGCGTCCATAGGCTACGATAACCACTAACTATCAGGTGGGCTTTTGTTGTATAAAAAAATGTGAGACTAAGGTGTATTCATTCCATCAAGAGGAAATAAAAAACGTAAAGAAGAATCTACCATCTATAAATTTAGTTGCTCTTAAAGATTAAAATCGATTCAAATTGAGCTATGAACTCTTATTTTGATCATCGTATTCTAGCATTCGGTTTAGCAGTTTCATAAGTGATAATGATTGAAAAGGAGGTCACTTGTGCAATAGAATTAAATAATATAATAAGCTTGAGATTTCGGTAAAAGAAAACCTCATATATTTTCACTTCATTTAATTTTTAGATCTCACCATCTTATCCTTCATCCTCAACTAGCAAATATGTTAGTAAGCATTTATACATATGTTATCTCGAGGATTTTAATGTATAATCATCTTCGGATTTATTAAGGTTATATATATATATAAGCTAGATTGAATATCTTTAGCTTAATATATTAATAAATTCAAACCTCAAAGTATAAGTGTTCCGTGTTCCAACATGTACGACCCAGTATTACTAACTCATCAACGTTTCTCAATAACGGACAGCTATCTTTTTAAAGACTTCAATTAAAGGAGGAGGTTCTCAATTTGAATTTACATCAATTTTTAACCGAGTACGAAAAATGAGGGTTATGTTTTTCGAGCGTATATATTTATGTCTTTCCTTGGCACGCTCTGTAGCTTAAACGGCTTGATGGATTTTATCATACGTTCCTTAACTGTAGGAGTGACATAGGCTATATAATATTTAATTACGACGTCTGGGAATCAAATAAAAAGCATAAATATAAAAAATATATATATTCAAGTTATATATACAAGCTGTGTACATATACTTGTAAGCAAATTTATTTCACGCATATACACGCACACACACACACACACGCACGAACACCCACTTTGTTGTTTGTCTCATTTGTTATTTTATTTTGTTCTTTTAATTCGTAATTTGAGAGTAAGAAATCATGTAATTGTTGTATATTGGGGAAGACACTGTTACCTGAGACACAAATTATACCTAGTTCAGGTGACAGGGTTCAGCTATACTTGATGTATTACATTGTTTAAAATAAATGATTATGATTAAGTGTTTTTGTTGCAGTCGGGTTTTTTGTTTCCTTTTTAATCGACTTTAAGAAAAAACGGAGGTTCAACCATAACTTCTTTATGATCCGATTTAGATGATTCTTTTCTTCTCATATAGGGGATATCTCAAGGATGATCTCATTTCAACTTCATTGGCACTGGACTTTTAACTTCTAAGATACACCAGAAAACTCATCAAATCACTGAAGTTAGTTTTCTTTTTTTGTTAAAAATTGTCTTGTAATAATTTAGCTTATTTATGGATGTTCAACCACAATTTCTTTGTTTATGAGCCGATTTGGATGATACTATTTTCGTTGGAAAGGGGGTACCTCAAGAGTAGTCCCATTTTAATTTCATTGATATTGGACCTTGGACTATGAAGATACTACAGATGACTACTAAGATGGTTTGTTAAAAATTGTGTTGTTAGATTTAATATATTAGAAAGCTTGGCTACATCTTTACTTAAGATGAGGCACGATTCTAGACAAATGTTGTGGCTATGCATTGTTTTAAATGTAACTTATACATATTGTTTAAAATAATGAAAGAAACAAAATAATAATTTATCAAAAAAAAATTTTTTATTAATTATTTCACACAGAAAAATCAAACTGAAAAAATGAATATCTAAAATTTAATCATCATCAGATTCATTTTTCGCCAATTTCCGTGCTTGGCGATTAATAAAAACATGTTTTTATTTGTAACAAAATTTAATGGAATCGGATCATTCAATAGAAAAAATATAACAAAGAGCCGGAACTTAAGTATTAACGTGATCAGTAAGCGTACTACGATAGTTTGTCAAAGACAGCAGTCACATCACAACAGTAAGGACGCGTGAGGCAAGGCCTGTGGACGGCGGGGGTAGTTGCTCCTGCTCTTCACCACAGGCTCCGAATGCATTCAACTTGCGCGCTTATTACAGGTATCTAGGTAAAACTGTTCTATTTAGGTAAAAATCCCAAATTGTTGGAGCTGTTTCTGAGAAACCAATTACATAAAATATGCAACAATTACTCAAATTATAAAAAATGCAAAGATGTTTGTATTGAAATCACTATAGTATGGATATTGGATTTAGTTATGGATACTAAACATTGACTTATTAATTTAATATGCCCACGCATAACTCACCTATTTCATGTAGTCAGAATCTAACTTAGCTCAATTTTACGACTTATCTGCTTTTAGTTATAGCCTGGCCTATAAATCTATACTTAGCCGTGATAGTTAAATTCAGGGTTACACCGGAAAATCGTAAAATGATTTTGAAATACATATTTAATTTACATAGCAGACAATTTTTAACAAAACAAAACTATTTTTAACAAGAAATAGAAGTAACTTCAATTATTTAGAAGAGTTCCGTGGTATATCTTCGAAGTTTAAAGTTCAGTGCCAATAAAATTAAAATGGGCCATCTTTGAGGTATCTCCTTTCCAACAAAAACGAATCATCTAAATTCGTTCATAAGCAAAGAACTTTAACCAACCTTTAAACTTTAAAAGAACCATACAATAATTACATTAAATATCGTAAAAAGTAACATTTAAACTGGCTAGTGAGGGGAACTGTGAAACTATAAGATAGACAAAAATGTTCTAAAGGACCATGATATATATTTTAAAGAAAGAAAAACTGTGTTAATAGATTTAAAAAAACTTATACACGAGTCGGGAATTGAAACTAAAAATTTTTGAAAAAATAGTATGTCATTTCATTACAATTGATAGTGTAGATTGTAAGGAATAAATGTTGCTAGGAAACCCTGTTTCTAAAATAAAAGTAAAATGCTGAATTTCATTATTTTGTTTTAAAATATTCACAATATACAATATAAATGTAAAAGTGTGTGCACAATTTCATCATAATCGGTTGGGGACAACTGTTTTAAAATTTAGTTGCAAGTTTAACCTCTACTAACATTATATAAAATACTAACAAGGCAAATTAAATGAAAGCTTGTAAAAAATAGATAAAAGAGAAATAATTTTGTCGGTAAAAAGCTTTAGAGTTTTTAATTTTCCTAGTTATATTTACTTACAAGAATTGTTTGTATTTTTTTTAATAGTAGATCGGCAAATTGCCGGCACTAACCCTGATGTACAATACAATCTAAACAGAACGGTGACCACCGAGAAATCGATATTCCATCAGCAGTCACTACATAAATATCTCTTCATTTTACGCTTGTCCCGATGTCGTAAGGAGGAAACGCACTGGCCGGGAGATGCTTCCACAGCTTCACGATACGGCAAAGGTATAACGGTATTAAGTTTCTGTTTTTTCTATGGTAGGTATGTACCTAAATAAGGTGTATAACAAATATACTGTAAGTAAATAAACATTTAATGTCAATAATAATTTCATTAAATAATTATTAAATCTGTTTTTGTAACAAATAAATAAAATCGTTTTTTATAATTTATGTTTTCGTTGATGTCAGTACAATTTTCGCTAGTAGTGATATTAACAAGGTCGCGATTATCTCCTCATTTGAAACGTATATATATACATATGCAATAATTCTTTTTTAAATTTATCCCCAACAAGGACGCGATCATCGCATAGTTTCTAATAACTATCACTCATATTTACTTTGACCAGTGTGTGTTGCCAGTGATGACATACGGCACAGAGACGTGGTCGCTCACTGTAGGCCTTATAAGAAAGCTCAAGGTCGCTCAGCGAGCTATGGAGAGGGCTATGCTTGGTGTTTCTCTACGAGATCGAATCAGAAATGAGGAGATCCGTAGACAAACTAAGGTAACCGACATAGCCAAAAGGATTAGCAAGTTGAAGTGGCAGTGGGCGGGGCACATAGTTCGGAGAACTGACGGCCGTTGGGGCAGAAAGGTTCTCGAGTGGAGACCACGCACCGGAAAGCGCAGCGTAGGATGGCCCCCCACTAGATGGAAAGACGACATAATAAAGCTCGCTGGGAGCCGTTGGGTACAGGCCGCACAAGATCGGTCGCTCTGGAGATCTATGGGGGAGGCTTATGTTCAGCAGTGGACGTCCTGCGGCTGAAATGATGATGATGATGATGATATTTATTTACCTACATAATCTCTGACTAGATGATTTATTGTGCCGGATTTTATGGTGAACAAAGAATTTTGTTATTTATATCAGCAAAGATAAACACTGTCAAAGGGGATGAAACGACGAGTTCGTAGTAATTATAAAAAATACTCCACTATAACAGATTGCATGTTGACGTGAACTTTACCGGAAATTAGTTTTTGCGTCTACTTTGGTATTAATATTATATACTACACATAGTTTGTATAAGCTAGACTGTATCTAGTAGACTGTACAGTAAGTACGGAATAGTCCACAAGACAACGGTGACCGTCAGGGACACAGATTTTATAGGCAATCGTTGGTATCATTCTGTCCGGCAGAAATGCCTCTTCTGTTGTAAATTTTTAATGTTGATTTGTTATAGTAAATTCGTTATGGTTTAATTTTTTCGTGAATTTAAAACTTCAACCAGGAGACCATGAATTATGAAACATAGTTCAAAAAAGTATAGATAAAAAAATTACCTGGTTCTTATTGCATTATTAAATGAATATTTAAAAAAACTATATGACTTTACTCGTATGTATGTACATGTAAAATATTTTTGCGTAGTAAACCTTTTACTAAAGAAAATACTTTGTTTCTACACTGGTAGGTATATGCTTCTATACTGATATATAAAGAGATAAAGTTTGTTGGATTTAGGAGGTAACCTCCGAAACAACTGATCCGATTTTGAAAAATTTTTATTAACATACGGTACTTCTAAAAATAATCAATTTTCAAAATTATTGTCCGTCTATTTGTTTCGGCCAGTCTCCAAAACGGTTGGACCGAATTCAACGGGTCTTTCACTGTCAGATAGCTGATGTTATAAGGAATAATTTAGGCTATTTTTATTATAAAAAAATAGATTTCTGCGCAAATATAATAAGCTAAATTTTATATAAGAAGTTGCAGACACAGCTAGTTATTCCTAAATGTTATGGGTTATGTTTTATTGTTACTTGGTTTTATATTGTATTGTAAGTAACGTGAACCAAACCACAGTCGGTTGCTAGTTATCTAATAAACATAGTGGAAATACATGATATAATCTGTATTATGGTTATTTCATTAAAGTTTCAATTTAGTTGTTTAGTAGTTATTGATAATATAGTGATATTTAATTGAATCCTTCTGCAGTCGTTTGGACATAATAATTAATATTTGAATCGTTTGTCATATTTGTGCGGAAACCACGATGTTCGTAAAAGTTAATTATTCTGTTATGACATCATAATTTAAAAGGCTTTCGTTTGAACTATTGAATAAATTTTTAAACAATACGACATTTCCGCTTTAACAATTCCAAAATTTAATATATCTGTATAACTTGTATGGTATGTTATTTTAGTATATTGCACTTTTTTAGTTTTAGGTACTATGTCGAAATTAACACCATTAAGGCATGTTCTTCCAGCCAACCCGCAGTATTGTGTAATAAATACCATTGTCGGTAGTGAAAACAGAAATATTCATTAAAATACTTTTTAAAAACAAGTTTATATTTAATATTTCAATAATTTTCAAAGCTGTTAACGCGTTAAATTCTCATTTTTTAATTTGCGCTTTATGTAGCTTTTAAAATTATTGAAATATTCAATAACAACATGTTCTTAAACTGTTTTTTTTTTTTTTAATTAATAATGTTGTCTTGTTCTTTTCAGTAAATCCTGTTATTCGATGGGGGTGAATAAAACGCAATCTTTGCGTGTCCGCCTTAATAGAATTAGAATGACGTTACGTAGCTAACCATGCATTGTCATTGGTTGGTCATTGGTTTGCTGGGCGAGAATGTCAGTATTACAGTCACTTTTCTTTTCGCGTCTGGAAGCCCGCGCGGTAAAGGAAGCACGCTTCGAAAAAGACAGTTAGCTTCGAGTGTCGTTTAAGCGCACGCGAATCGCACACCTTTCAACCTTTGCTTTTGTTTTAACAACCGTGCCTCACGCATGACGCACACGCAAGTTCTGGGATACCCGGAAAGCTGGATACGACGAGGAATTGCTCAGTGAGTGGATTTCTGATGATTCTTTCTCGGTGGTTCAGTGTCAATATCATACTCCCCGAGGAAGTAGGAGATCCGGAGGACGACAAGCTCGCAGATTAGTTTTTCCACCAAGTTATCCAAACTAAACGTATTATTATATGCAAAATTTCAGCTCAATCGATTAGGGTCGTTGGGGAAAACTCTTTTAAAATTCTGTTGCATGATATGACCCTACTAAGAAAGCAAGTTAAATAAAAGCTTGTAAAAATTTATAAAATAAAAAAGAAGCAAACAGAAAACTATAAATCTACATAATAGTAATAAAATATAAATACATAAATTGTATACTGTTTAAATAAATAAAAGAAATGTGTGTGCGTACAAAGTACACATGTCAGACGTGAAACTTCTTTGACAAACAATTTTTTTTTAAATCTCGATTATGTTCATACTAATCTAAAGCTTTAGATTTCCAGAGGGAGGGAAAAGGAAGATATCTTAGGAATTTAATGAATTTAATTGTCATAAAAATATTAAAAGGTTCGAAGATTATTACAAATTATAAATTTAATTTTAATTTATTTCATCGATATCTACATTATTTGATGCGATTTCTATTGGTATTGTTATGACTAAAGCATTGTGTTAAGTAAAATATGCAAATATAAGTTCGTTTTTCAACATTATCTAAATATCTTGTAAAACTAGCGTCTATAGTCATTCCTGGATTTGTAGTTGGTCTGTTTGGAGTATTATATAACTGTAGACAAAATATTAGATTTTTTTTTTTAAGTTAAAATTTAGAAAAGGGAATTTATGATATATTTTTATTTTATATTTTATGAAAAATTGTATATTAAATTCTTAAATGACGAGTGGCAAATTAAAATGCCACATGTTATTTGTAAATACTAAAACTTCCTAACCTTCAAACGAATTAACATAAAAAATTGTATATTAACAAAAAGATAAAAAATATATTACTTACTCTGAACAACTGCTTAGTATAGGACGATTTACAAATTTATCACAAAATGTTTATTTATAAATTTAACTCACTGTTTAGACATTGTCTCCATTGCTACGTGCTTTATGCTACGTTCGCCCTTTCTCACTCTCTCTCAATCGGTCGCAATCGCTCTCTTCCTCTCTCTCTCAAAACGTTTCACATCTTCGTGTCGCGTTTCATTCGTAAAAATTTTACTCTCATGCGCGCAAAGAAGTTTCACTTCAAAAAATATTTGAGCCGTCGCCGGACGCCTGGCATAATATGTGAAGCATCGAAATTATGTTTTTCCCGCACGGCACGTTACTTATTATTATTGGTATTATTTGTTTAGTTGTGTTGATTGATTGTTTATTTCTTTCTTTATAGATAATATGCATTAAATGATAGCTTAAAAATGCAAATAAATATGGCATAAACAAAAATAAATTATTCAGTTTTTTTTAAAGAAGAAGATGAGTGTTTAGTTATCGATCAAGTTGATCACTTGCTAGCTAAATATTTTGTGGTAGATCGCCAACGCTACAAGGTTGAGGCCCAAAATGACCTCTAAATCCTCTAAATGAGAGTATTTGTAAATATTATATTTTAATAGAGAACATAATATTATTTAATCGAAAATTTGATTTCAGTTGACGTACCTTTCCTTTTATAATTAAATATTATACAATTGAAGACAATGAAATTTTAGTTAAATATTTGTCGTTATCAGATTGTATCGAAATAATAAATAATATGAATAAGGTTGTTATGTATATTCATGAAGACTCTCAAAGAGAAGACGGAAAATGTTGCGTTACAAAAAAGGGAAAATAAGACGGATAAAGAAAATGTTTTGTAAACGATTTCCCTATTTTTGTACACAACAACGTTGGGTATGTTAAAAAGAGTAAGCAATTTTTTTTGTTATAGTTATGTCTTTATCATCAGTGTGTCTTTAATTCACTACTTATCGTATCGATTCTCTAAACTTAACGTCCTTTCTTTATGTGCTTAACAAAACAAAAATTATAGTATTTAGTTACTCAGAATTATTATTATTCTCTTAATGTTGGCTGGTGACGTTTTCATCGCTCAATTTAAGCAATCTTCACACTTTTATATACATACCTCTTTTATGCAGTGAAAATAATACCGTTGGTCTAACTTAGACACTAAGAGCAGGAGAGGTAATAGTAATTTAATTTTTTTCATATTATACATGTTCTAGAGAAATAACATTATTCATTCTATACTTCCCACCTCATATTTCATATTCAGGTACATTATCAATTAATCATAAGTTATTAATTATCACTGTAAATCAATAATTTCATGGGGTACAGTTTCAGATGATAATTGTGACAAATCACAAATAACTTCGCACCTGTACTACTCCATTTGCTTAAGCCCATCATTGTTTGATATTATTTTAACCACATCCTATTTTGATGAGACAATTTGTGAAAACACATGCCAAAAAGATCATTCTAGATTGAGGTGATACGGTATATATATATTATTACCGACAATCCTATGAAATCGACTCTCTTATAAAAAAAACTATATTTAAGTAATTTGTGTTGAAAGTATACACACATGTATATTATTTAAGTAACATTCGATAACAAATTTTTATTACCTACTCTATCCGTATCGAGGCTATCAAGTTGCGCCCATTAAAAACTTTTTATCTTGTTTTAAACAAGATAAACTTTAAAACTAGTTTTATTAAGCTCGGCTAGTTAGACAGTTCTTAGAGTACCATATTTCTCGGTAACAAGTTTCATCAGAGACGCGATTTCAAGGTCGCATCTACCTTTGAACAATATAAAGTAGGTCACTCGGCCGACTGCGTTGAAAGCCATAATACTCCAGGGTAATCAGTATCTTCTATGGTATATAATATATATATATATATAAAAATATATATCACTTTGAAAATATATAGTATGGTACTTATATTATCTCTGCAAATAATTATACGAGAAATTGCGTTTATGAAGCGCTTTACCACAATTTACAGGCTAAAATTTAACGAATAATGTAGCATATACTTTTACATTCAGCGAAGCCCGGGCAAAAAGCATATTGCGGGTAAAAAGAATAACAGATTTTTGAAAAGTCTATAACGCTACTAATATTTCTTAAGTTATATTACGTGTGACCGGCAACGCCATAATAGTATAATTGGTTTAATTAAATCAATACGCGAGTGATTTTCTTGTGGAAAAACAAAAAAGCATTTTTGATGTTTTTGTTACGATTTTTGTGATGGTGGTATGCCAATATTACGTAATAGCGTATCAGTTATTTGTGATTAAGTTTATTTATTCAATTACACATTAAGTACTATATATGATTGTTTTTGTTTGTGTTTGTTTCCTTAATAAGAACATTTCAATTCTTGATTTATTTCTAATAGCAGCGCGTGCGGCAACACGAATATGGGTAGAACGGATAAACCGTTGCCCGGTTTGCCCGTTTAGCTTTTTGGTGAAGGCCTTTTTATGTTTGCCTTTTTTAATCACCATAAATCATCTATCAATGCTGAATGATTAAAAATATCTATAACCACCTAAACTCATGGTATCGGCTAGCCTCTCCTTTTTGTCATAAAAACAGTAAGTAACAGTAACTAAATATAGTACCAAATGTCACATTTATTGTTAAATCTATAAATTTCGTTTTTCCTAACGGCTAGTTTATTTTTAAAACTGTTGTAAAAATCGTAACAAGCCGATTCTAAAAAAGGAAGTTTTTTTTTTAAATTTTTGAAACAAATTACACGATAAAAGTCTTTATCTATGTAATATGTTAATCCATACTAATATTATAAATGCGAAAGTAACTCTGTCTGTCTGTTACGTTTTCAAGCCTAAACCGCTGAAACAAATTTTGATGAATTTTGGTATAGAGATAGATTGGACCTTGGGAAAGTACATAAGATACTTTTTGTAACCTTAAAGGGTAGAAAATAGGGGTTGAAAGTTTCTATGAAAAAAAATGGGAACACCAAATGCACATGCGCGTTAATGGTGAAATGCCATCGGCTGCCATACCAATCAGTTTGTTGATTGTCAATCTGGTTTGTTGATTTATTGGAATTCAATTAATAGTTACCTATTAAATGATAGTCCACTATTCTTTTTAAGATTGGCTGAAGTGTATATAAGCTGTTTAACTACGCAGTGCGGAATAATTACTGCTTTATTTTATTATAGGAATATAACGT
Source organism: Saturnia japonica (assembly GCA_033032175.1). NCBI lineage: Eukaryota > Metazoa > Arthropoda > Insecta > Lepidoptera > Saturniidae > Saturnia > Saturnia japonica. The sequence goes on from CM065317.1 coordinate 7,775,440, forward strand.
GCGCTGTCAATTGCAGCTCGCGGGAGTTTATATATTCTAAGCGATATACTTATTGTAAATTATTTGGATTATACAGTTTTGCTACAAGTGAATAATTTTATTGTGTTATTCCACATTTGTTGAAAATAAAACTTGGGTGAAAGTTTGTATGAAGAACCCATTCATATTTATGCTTTTGGTAAGGAAGGAATAAAAGGGGTTTCACGTTTTTCAAAAAACCTTCCCGTAGGCCGGTGCAATAAGATATGATCTTAATTGTTTTTGAAGTTTTATTGGGACGGTTAATGTGTTGGATTCATATTGGCTTATAATGTTAATACAACACAAATAGTAATAATCCCATATATGGTTTTCTTTTGGTTTGTCGTGTTCCGAAATCAGCCGGTGTATATGCAGTAATATGGCGGGGTGGTAGAGAGATTGCGACCACAATATACATAGTGATAAACCCATCTATGATTTTTTTTTGTTTTTTTTTTTTTGTATTATACTATAAATATCTATATTCATAAATCTGTAGCTCTGTCTGTATTTCTAATATTTTTCCAAAATTTCCCGATCCGCATATTATATGAACGATATACTGATCGCGAATATGACATTAAATATTTTTTTGTCCGTCAGTCTGTCTGTTTGTATGTCCGGATTTAACTCAAAAACGGCTTGACCGATTCTTATGAAATTTTGTACACAAGCTGCTTATATTATCGGTCAGTTAATAGGGTATAAGAAATTTCAATATTACTTTTAGAAAATGTAAAAAAAAAAACTTTAATTCAATTATGTACACGGGAAGTATAAGTTATTCCATGAATGATACGTAATGAGAATTTTCAATAACACTTTTGGGAACCGCAAAAATAAAGAACTTTTAAAAAAATTCGAATTTCATTAACCGATTTTGATGAAATTTACACACGGGAAGTCTAACTGTTTACATAATTAATGGGCTATAAGAATTGTCAATATTACTTCTAGAATAAAAAAAAAAGTAATTTAAAAAGTTTAATTTTCATGAATTGTCAACCGATTCTAATCTAATTTTGTAGATGGGAAACATACATCGTACCTACTAAAATTGAAAGGCTATAAGAATTTATAATGCATTAGAAATTGTACATTAGAATAATAGTTTTCAACCGATTTTGATGAAAATTGTATACGGGAAATACATGCCACTCCTTAATTGATACGACATATGAATTGTCAACAATATGAGTAAAACTAAAGGGATTTAAATAATGATTGCGTAGAAACAAAGGCGTGCGGAGCCGCGGGCACCGCTAGTAAATATATATTTTAAAGCATATTTTCCATAGACCTATATATCTAGATAGCTTTTCGAACTACTGTATATTTCAAAAATAGATGCCCACACAGAGCTTTAAATAATTCTACTCCTTATGGAGTTTGGTATTGTAAAAAGCCCCATCTTAAGAATTGATGTATTGATACTGCTTTTTCTACATGGCGATTTAGAAGAAAATGTATATATGGAGCGGAGCTTCCTCAAGGTTTTGTACTTTAGCCGGACCGCTATAAGCGCGACCTTCCCTAACGTATGTTACCCGTGGGGTAGCAGGTGTGCATGAATATACACGGTGTTACATTAAGCACTATATCTTCAGATAAATTTACGTATGTTATCTCAAGTGTGATGGATATCTGACGATAAATAAAATATTTTAACATAAATTATATTGTTGTCTTGTTTGAATGGTAAGCAATTTTCTTTTATAAACGTTGAAGTAGGGAATTTAACTGTCACTCTGAAAGTTCCGAACTATGTACATTACATACCGTACATTATTGTATCGTCTTTTGTACATAAACATAGTTGGTATATTATTCTTCATATATTACAGATAGACTTTTATTATGAAGTACCCTGTCTCTTGATTGTGTTAACCTAGAAACTTGATTTTTTACAACAGATTGTTATACAGCAACAGTTTTAAACCATAGTGTTTCATATTAATTTAAACTTAAAGTAATCTTATATAAAGACTCAATTTTTTCTACATTACGTACTGAACCCTAAAAGTAATAAGCTAGCAGAGTATTACAGATATACGATAATAATACTTATTGCTAATATATAATTTATCAACTCACCTTCTGTAAAACCGTCATCATCAATCTTGTTATATTGCGTTTCATCTTTTTCAACGGCAATTTTTTGACATCTGTAATATTATCTGAACGACTTTCAGACAATAACTTTTTGATAGTACTTAACGACCCGCTAGTAGCCTCTGCCTTATTTATATTAATCTTCATCTACAACACTATAATTTAAATACATTTATCCATAAATAGAACTTTACCATCCATTATATAAAAAACATTCACCTGAAAGCGCTAATTCTATCTTTTTTATATATTTCGCTCCATTAAGAAGCATTACTTTTGATTGACTGTTTAACTTTTTAATACGCAGCATTGGTAATTCCATCATCTCATGTGTAGCGGTCATAAACACAAAATCTAATAACAAAAGGATTTTAGTTGCAGAAAGACGAAACAACTGTTAATCTGTTTCAGGCCGAATTAGCTAAGAAATTTTGGATAATTTATTTACTATGGATTTCCGCAAAATAACGCCTTCGTCAATCATATAGTTGGCGTGCGAGTAGTTTCGTTTTCAAGACAGCTAGAACGAAGACACGGTTAAAGCTAGTATATTATAATTTTCCCAAATAATAACATAAACTACGAATCGATTATTTCTTCCAAATATAAAGGTTTTTGATTCTATAAAATAACACTAAAGTGCAAGTATTTCCTGATTAACTTTTACGTCCATATATTTATTTCTTAATATGTTTCTATTATGATCGTTCCTTTGCTCGCTTCTCATTCAATTATCTAAGTCTTCATTTAATCAAATGCTCTCAAACAAGTTCCAGTCAATTTATGTTACCCTATCCACACCTACGCCATCTAGCTCGGATCACTAGAACATTTAGCATTATTTACAGTTGTTCGCAATCTTTAATATTTTGTGGGTTATAATATAAACATCATAGTCTCATAAGCTTTACAAAAAAGAAATACCCAAGTATAGATTGAAATTTTTATAATGTTAAAGAATAGTAAAAATTAATCACGGCATAATTCTTGAGCACTTGTTAACATTATTATTCAAATGTTTAAAATTATTTCCATATGAGGTACCGGTCTCTTTGATGTGTCGCGTACCCGTGTAGTGTGGTACATAGCGGTGCGTGGAACCTGTACGGATGTGGAGCGTTGTTTTAAACTTGAAGCACCGTGAAATCGCCCGGGACAGGTCACTGCGTTTTGTGTACACATTATTACGTACAGAGATAGCCCCCGGCACAGCGCAATAACCTAGATTTATTTTTATTAACCCTTAATTAAAATTGTACATGTTGTTACTTAATTTTTAATGAGTTTCGAAGCTACATCTATATAATACTAAGAAATCTGATACAATAAATTTCCTGCTGGACTATCTTTTATCAATTTATGAAGGACACTGATTACTATTATGATATTTTATTAAAAATCTGTGTCAGAATTTAACTCAACAACGGCTTGAAACGACAATTGTAAATTTTCCAATGTAACTCTATGGATATCCATTGGATCTGTAGTAATATATGTAATTTAATGTTTAATGAAATTATTAGGAAAATTGAACTGATTTTAAAATTAAATAAGATGCCTTCTTTATTATAATTAAGGTACGTATATTTAGGTACGTACTACAAAATAGCTCAATATTGTACACTAATAATAACTGTTTTAAAATTAGTAGAATGAAACGTAAGAATTATTTTTTAAATCAATCATAAAAAATATGGCCAGTAACAGGCCCCATAAGCTAAGGAGTTCCTTATGTTGATTGCAACTATGTACAAAATCATAGCCACCATACACCAGACTTTGCACCTATCATAGTGGTACGCTTAGGCGTGTCGAGTTCTGGAATCAGCCAGTGCATAGCTAGTAACCAAGCTAGGTGGTAAGGATCTGTACTCAACTAGATTACAACCATCATGTAAACGGTGATAAATCCTCCACAGTGACTATCTCTTGGTTTGCCGCGTTATCCAGCTGACGAGAGGCTAGCACACCAGTAATGGATTACCCGCCTCTCAGTTGTCGCCATTTTTTATCGACTGCATTGTGTTTACCGTGAAATATGGTGATGTCACTTTTTTTTAATTGTCTTAGTCTTTATAATGTACAAGACAATTTCTAACAAATCAGAAAACCTGCTTCAATGATTTTGAAAACTTCCCTGTTGTATTTTATGTAGTAAGTTCAAATTTCAATGCCAATGAAATTAAAATTGGACCACCCTTGAGGTATCCGCTTTCTGACGAAAAGAGAGTCATCCAAATCAGTGAATAAACATAGAAAACAAGAAAACTTCAAAACCATTGTAGTTGGTTTTCTTTTTCTGTTAAAAAATATCTTGTCTTAAAGTTATTTAAAAAGTAGTCTAAGTCGTTATTTAAACATAAGTGTGTATCCATGTCGAATGTATGCTACTTCAAAAATCATAAAAACGATGTAAACACTTTGCATTCATTTTAGCTTGTCATATTTACGTTAAGTTACGTATGTTGTCCAATCCCAGGTCGAGACTATACAAACCCGCAGGAAATAAACTAGAATTCAATTTCCCAAAGTTCCCACAAGGTGCTGCTCGATTACACGCAGATATTTGTATCTCAAGCCTTTGCAAACAAGTCTTTATTATGTAAATTCACCTCGAGGGATTGATTTTATTTCTCCTGTAAAAGATTTCCTTGTTACATTTTGTTTAACCCTTCATTTATTGTTTATTACAAACATAGATTTTTATAGAACATTTATTGTACAAGATAATACTTTTTAATCTATCTATATATTAATAAGTGAAGCAGAAGCTTTCTGTGCGTTTTTAAGCGTATTGCGTGCACGGAAGACTGTGAGATTTGGCATGATTAAAGTTTATATGGAGAAGGAGTGCAGAAAGCCAAATGTTTTCTATAATATCTGTCACTAATATATTCAATTAAATAAATTAATACTGCGAATCCTAACCAGACCAGTAGCATTGGACTTAGACCCCCCAAAATATTGACATTGTAACTCAACGAAAAGTGACACCAGGTGATGTAGATAATAGTCATTGTTTAGGTTCATGAATACTGCAAATGTCAAACAGAAAATAGTCTATGATCAAAAAGTCGCTGGTTGAATTTAGTCCTTAGGGCGATCGCTAGTATAAATAAATCTGTAGTTCCTAAGGTTCTATACATTATCCATCAAAACGTCAAAACTATTCGTCAAAGAAACTTATGTGACTATTGAAAAATCGGCCCAAAACCAAATTGTATATTTCTTTTCATTCGACATATCTTATTTATGTATAAGATTCGTAAAAAAAATATTTTTGGTGTCTGTTATTAGGAATGGTACAAGAAAGTAGGTATCATAATATTCAATGAACAAATATTACTTAAATCTGTAACTTTTAATGTTTTTATAGAAATTTACTTATTAACCATTATGATCTATATTCTATACTAATATAATATAATAAAGCGGAAAAGTTTTCTTATTTGTTTGTTTAAACACGCTAATCTCTGGAACTACCAGTCGGTTTCCAAAAATTCTTTTTGTATGTGGTAGCCAGACTCTCGACAAAAAGGATAAGCTATTTAAGATTAGGCTAAAACTTTTTTTGTACGTAAAAACATTTTTGTTACGTAAGTCGGAAATCAAGTCCCTCCCGAACAGCTTTAACCGCGTGCGCTGGCGTAATCATTAATGTTGGATATGTACATTACCTCGCATCGTGAGATGGCGAGATCGCGGGAAGGCCTGTGATAGGCGGGCGAATGGCAAGTGGAACCGTTCGGCGCAGGCGCTGGCTTGTTTGCGGTGCTAGTGTCCTGCGATTTGAGGCAGTTACACTCACGTACATACAATTCACTCCACACACGCATACATACTTCACAATTGCCCGTCCAGGTATCAGGGTTACCGGTCGCGCCTGACGAGGTGACTCTTCTTTTGTTTGTAATCAATTACTGCGTATCGCAGCAATAGGTTCGAGAGGGATCGATTCTAGGGCCCACCGTACGTCACGCGAATAGTACGTCGCGAACCTTCTCGAACAGTTAATGATACGGAAATATAATGTTATACAATAATATTGGTCCTTAGTACATTTAAAAAACAGTCGGCAATAGCATATGCCTATCTCTTATACACAAGCCACAATAAGGTATTTGTGACAAAGATTTGTTGAAAATTAATAAGTGATTTATAAGCATTATTTATAGACATGGCATTTTAATCTATATGAACAAAAGTTACTTCATCATAAAGACAATTTCATGAAGTTAAATTTTGCTCTTTAGAGCAAAAATGAACTTATAATTTAAGAGATAATGAAAAATTATAATAATTTTTACTTGTGGGAAGAACAATTATGATAGATTACTTGAGTGTGTTGGCGGCGCGGCATTTGTCGGATAAAATTAACGCTGGTGAAACCGTAGGGCACAATTAGTTATTAATATGTAAAGAAACTAATTATTTCTTTATTTTGTACGGCTTCGTCTCGTAGTTGCATGTATTTCATAGATGGCGCTGTAAGTAATAATGGCTAACTCGGTCGAGGAAGTAGTTTAAGTTTAACTGACAAGTAACCGTGATTGAGATATAAAATTTGTATTTGTTTATAAAAGGAATTGACAATTTAAATAATACACTTTAAATGTCGTTTCTTTGTTTCAGGTAGGATAATATTATTATGTTTAAAAAGTGTAATTAGTTAGTAGTGTGTGTATGTACTAAAATAAAAAACTTTGTTTCAGAGCAACGCATTAGTTTAATTGTTGAAATTTACAATTCCTGATAACTTGAAAATATTGTCTTATAAATATTTTAAAATATGAATACTCAACCATCATATTGCATAGCATATCTATCTGCTTTTTTTACGACTTCAAACAAACCCTGTCTATTTGTTTCCGGCTCGCTATCTTCAAAGAGCACTCGATGAGATAAAACTTTTTTGTATTCCCTCCACACTTCACGTCGACTACTGAAACGCGGGAATGTTTTTGTTAGAACCACCAACATATACAGCAAGCTAAAATCATGAGATTTAAATAGATAAAAGATTTACGTCCTTACTTTTAAACGTTGATTACATAGAAATAAAATAGGTAGGGTACAGAGAAATTTCTTTCAGATTTCTCTTTACTTCCGACTGGTAGACTCCAGCCTACAGAAGATCACAGCCAAATAACTTTGTAGAGTTCCCAAAACTCCTTAGTGAAGGGAGGTTCAACGTCGACAATACCTATGGCATTACGGTAGCCGCGTACTATCAGGAAGTTGTATAAAAAATGTTTATATTTATCTTTTTAAAGCTCTATTTTCTTTTATTAATATGGATCAGACAAAGAGGGAAGTGCTTTAATCGGTGTTTAAATGACAGATTTTTATAAGTAAGGATAATGATTTATCCACATAATACCTAAATATTATTTATTACCAATATGTAGACATGAAAGTATTATACGTATAAATGACCAAATAAAATACAAAATATTACATTTTCACATTCTTGCATATGCCACTTTCCTCTTTTGAAAGCGTATGTATAATGAACACGGTTACAAACGTAATCCTAGGTATTAATGAAGGTGCATTCAACTGAACTGGCAATTAATTAGTTGAAGCGAAATATCAGAAACCATAGCACAAAGCTAATGGTTCTCTATTTGATATGGACTATTCAATGTTCACCTCTAATCCTCCCGTAGATATCGATAGAACGTTACATATAGAAATTCGTTTTTATTACAATAATTGCAGATTGGCTGAGATTTTCGAGAACAGTGTTTGCCAAAGATTATTATGGATAATACATGAAAGAGGATATGGTTGATTGATTCGAAATAGTGGAGTTAAAAGAATGAAGTGTAAAGTATTAAATAATTATTTTTCATTCATTAAAATTTGAGACACACAAACCTCTTTCACTGTAGTGTTATTAAAGGCCTACTAAACAAGAAACGAGGAAATAGAGATGAATATCTAAGCACTAATGCCCGAATGACCATTTAAGTATAATATAGAAGAATTTTAAAGAAAAAAACGATAATATCTATTTAAATCAGTATGAAAATATTATGTTATTAATGTTCGAACTACTAACATAATATTTAAAACTGCCTCATCGTAAAATGTTCTATTTCACATACAAAATCTATTTGTAATTTTATTTTTTGTTAAACTTTGGAATGTTATGGCTTGTTAATGGATAAGCGTTTCGTGTTGAATAACATACATTTTTGTAGAGAATTTAACGATTTAAAATAAGAACTTCCATATTTTTAAATAAATCTACTGGAAGGAAGACATTCAAGGTTAAATTTAAAAAACCGTCAAAGTTAGGTTGATGGTTGATTAGGTTGGTTAGGTAGATGTCAAAATTAAATTGAAATTACCAGATTTTTATCACTGGTCATCCCTGGTCTTTACTATACTTATCACTTTCTCGAGATTGGATAAAAAATGTCAACATATAGCTTACCACATTCATTGGCATTTATTAACTGACTTCAAAAAAAGACAGGTTACTCAATTCCAATGTTTTTTTTTAATGGATTTTCATCCATAAGTTCTTTGTTTATAAACCGATTTGGAGGACTTTTTTTTGGATAGGGGATACTTCAAGGGTGGTCCCATTTTATTTTGATTGACATTGAACCTTCAACCTCGAAAAGGCACCAAGGAACTCTTCAAACCCATTGGAGGTGATAATTTTTTTGTATTTTTTTTTGTTTTTGTAAAAAAATATCTGGTTAATACTATATTGAAACGGTGAATAGAATAAAAATTATAGGTAAACCAGTAACTATTAATATAATTCGTGAAAATTGGTATGTCATCGAACCTGATAACCAATTATCTTGAGCAAAACAACCCAAAAGCGGTAGGCCGACTGGTGGAAAAACTAATATGCGGGCTGGTCGTCCTCCAGATTTCCTACTTCCCGGGGGGTATGATATAGACACTGAACCACCGAGAAAGAATGATCAGAAATCTGCTTACCGAGTAATTCCTCCTCGTATCCCGGGTATCCCAGACCTTGCATGTGCGTGTTAGCATGAAACATGCGAGATGCATGTTTACTTAACCGACACTCGAAGCTAACTATATTTTTGAAGTGCGCGTCCATTAGTGCGTAGTTTATTAAACATGAAAAAAGGTTACTCGGCAAGAGTGACAGTGATCATAACATTTTCGCCTAGCTAACCAATGACCAACCACCGACACCACAGTGCTAACAGCTACATCTTGTAGGATTATTGATAGCTATGCATCCATGCGACACTCTCAACATTGGTTTGCTTTCAAATTTCACCATCATCATCATCATTTCAGCCGCAGGACGTCCACTGCTGAACATAGGCCTTCCCCATAGATCTCCAGAGCGACCGATCTTGTGCAGCCTGCACCCAACGGCTCCCAGCGACCTTTATTATGTCGTCTTTCCATCTAGTGGGGGGGGGCCGTCCTACGCTGCGCTTTCCGGTGCGTGGTCTCCACTCGAGAACCTTTCTGCCCCAACGGCTCCCAGCGACCTTTATTATGTCGTCTTTCCATCTAGTGGGGGGCCGTCCTACGCTGCGCTTTCCGGTGCGTGGTCTCCACTCGAGAACCTTTCTGCCCCAACGGCCGTCAGTTCTCCGAACTATGTGCCCCGCCCACTGCCACTTCAACTTGCTAATCCTTTTGGCTATGTCGGTTACCTTAGTTTGTCTACGGATCTCTTCATTTCTGATTCGATCTCGTTGTTTCGCTTTCAACTTGTCCATAATTAAAACACATAGTAGATTTTTTTAATAGTAGTTCAGGAAGTCGACTGTACTGTTCCTGAGGGTAAGCATAGTACAATCCAAACACAACGACGACCAGCAAGAGATCGAAATCCATTAACGGTCACCGCTATTATGCCAGCCTATATAAATATCTCTTCACATTATGCTTGTATCTCTATATTATGTACCTTGGAGTATATAACATAAACTCTTTAAGGAAAGCATTTTGAAGGGTAGTTTGGTTTAGCATTTTAAATGTTGGATAAAATTTAAATTATTGAAAAGTGCTTATTCTTTTGGTCAATTAACCTTTCCACTGTCGTTATCATAAATACCGTAAAATTTATTTAATTTTAAAGTGTGTAAAATAGAATATATTTTGTTTACATGATAATAGTTATACAAATAGTTAGTATCAAGATTACGATATAAAAAGAATTTACATTCCAAAAACCCTCGATACTATCTCGTTACATTTTTACGTAGGTACTACATAAAATTACTCAGATCAATCGTACTGGCTCAGGTGATGCTTCTTACAAAATTGTGCTTCTTTAACGGCCGTTTTCAATAACATAACTGAGTTTACTATCCCCGATTAGTACATATTTGTAATAAGTATTGTCTTTAACTCTAGACAGATATCGGCTTCCCTCTTATATATTTAAGCTATAGGATATGGATGTATATTATGTAGATACGAAAAAGTATCCATTAAAGGTTAATGAAAAAAAAGTAAGGACAAAAGTTTATACTTGTGTATATTTAGTAACCGAAAAAACGGATAGATAGGTTATTAAAACAGCCATATATGAGATGTTATATAACTTGTAGTCGATCAAAATAATTTTCCCCCTCTTCATGTTATTTACTTGTAAAATTATTAGAAAGAAAGTAAAATAATAGGTCCTTACATAGCAAATTAGCATTTTTTATGGAAAAAGTAAAAGGAAAGAAATATTATGAAATTATACATTTAATCAATGAAGTACATATCTACCATTATTATATATACACTTTCGCCATTTTATTGTGGGAGCGTGAATCATTAAAATCTTTGCAGGCGGTTTGGATAGGCTCATCGGAATTTAATTTTTTTCCTTGCAAGAAATTTTCCAAATTTCGAAAAAAATGGTAATCTGTCAAGGTCTATGCAAGATCCGAGGAGTGTGGTGGGGGTCAGAGATATTTCAACCGCAGTTCCTCTACTTTAGCGTCTGGGACAGGATTTGGCCGATTCTTCTGGGTTCAAGTACTGTGATGAGCATTTCCGATTGTCATAAAGGATCCATTTTTCGTTACAAGTAACAATGTGATTCAAACTTTCTGCGTTATTATGATGGTTGAATAACGCAGCACTCAATTTGTGTTTATTGGCGTGCTTCAGTTATTTCAAGGGGTACCCATTTCTCTCAAGCTTTTTTACTTTTCCAATTTGTTTCCAGTGAATTAAAATTGTTTTATTCCTCACACCAAAGTTTGCCGCTAACTCTGACGTGATTTGGGATGGATCCATTCCCATGATCATATTTAATTCTTCATTATCAACTAGTGTCTCCGGCCGTCCACAGGATGTGTTTTTTAGGTAAAAATTTCCAGAACGGAAACGTTGAAAACAAAAACGCACCGTGCTTTATTTTACAGTAGCTTCCCCATACACACTATTAATCCTTCGAGCTGTTACTGCAGCGCTGATGCCACAGTGGAATCGTATTCGTAAATAACACGATATTTTAAGTTTTCCATTTTGTGAAAAGAAGGAAGTCAAATAAAAATCAAATGGTGCGAAAACAAATGAATCATTAAATTCAAAACACAAATATACAAGCCTAAATTTGAATTTGAAATTCCTAACCAAAATATTTGAGATCAAAGTGGCCAATTCAACAAAACGCCAATTTCATATGTAAGGACCTAATGTATAAATGAAAAATATATGTCAGAGAATAGTGTATATGAGATTATTTAAAGAAAGAAAACATGTATCATTGCAACGAGATAATAGTTTTCTGAAGTACTCAAAATACGTGAAAAATAAAATGGGGAAAAAAGTAAAAACGCCGCGCGCTAACAACATGTATACTCTGTTTTTTTTTTTTTTTTTTTTAGAACTGACTACACTGTTAGCCGTAGGGGCCCTAAAGCCGCTGCGGCTTTTACAGCTTCACCGGACTTGGGGGCGAGCGCAGAGGGCACTCAGCCGCGAAAGTTTTGTGGACGACTCGCACGAGGGTGCCAAAGTGGCCGGACCTCGGCTCGGGCGGTCGTCGCGTTCGCACATAGGTCGCGATCTATTCGAATCCCTACACCTACGATTCGAGCTAACTAAATATACACATAGGCACGTTCCCTTCCTCCTGGGAGGAAGGAAGGAACCGTGCGTATGTGTATTCAGTAATCGGAATGTTTCTACACTAACTAGCGCTAACTAACTAGCGTAAAAAAAGAAAAAAAAAGGTCCCTCACAGAACCTATGTACCTGTGTGGTGTGCACGTGTGTATGTTCATACGTGTGTAGTGTTGTATGTAGGTAGCTAAGTGATGCACGTACAGTGTCACTTGTATCGCGCGGGCGGTTGCCTGACCCAAGGGTTTCACACCGAGGAACGGACCTAGGCTTGGGTTACCGCTAGAGAGGGTGGACGTGACGGGTGTGCTGGAGCGAAATTGACCGCCCGCCCTCTGCGGAGAGAACGGTGGTTACGCGGGCGTGGGCGCTGGCACGCTCTGTTTGGAGAGACGGATGTGTAATATTTATTCGAATTTTCGATGTGATCGTCGGGATCAATAAAAATATTGCGTGGCCGGCGTTTGCACCGGATGTCCGTGGGTGCCGGAACATAAGTGGCGGCTGTTTTTATTAACGGATTCGCGTGGTTCGACGCGGTGTCGAAATACGAACGGGAGAGCTGTTTAACGTAGGCATGTATCGAAGGAAGCTCCATATCTCTATGGAGATCTACGCTTCGAACATACCACGGGGCCCCGGTGAGACGATAGAGGAACCTATTCTGTATCGATTGTAACCGTTTGAAACTCGACTCGGACATATGTGCGAACACGGCGCAACTGTATGTCAAAATTGGTCGAATACACGTCTTGTAGAGCGTGAGCTTATGTCGCGTGGACATTTTACTCACCGAACACAACAGAGGATGCAACCGGCCCAGGACCCACGCGGCCCTGTTCCTAACCTTACGGATGTGGGGTCTAAAAGAGAGCCTACTATCTAGGGTTACCCCTAGATATTTGGTCTCTCTTACATACGGAATCGGATTATCGTAGAGCTTAACAGGTTTAAGCTTCCACGGTATCTGTGACGAATCCGCATCGAAGAGCATCGCGGCGCTCTTCGAGGGATTAACGGCTATACGCCACTCGTTAAACCACTTCCCGAGAGTGGTCACGGAGCGTTGGACTTTGTGTCTGAGGTGGGATCTATTCCTATCTGAGGCATATAAGACTGTATCGTCAGCGTATAGCCCTACCTCGACCTCCGGGAGTCGAGGTAGGTCACTGACGTACAGGTTAAATAGGCTAGGAGCCAGGATCGAACCTTGGGGAACGCCTGAGCGTATTGGACGGGGCGTGGACAATTCACCTTCCACTCTATAGCGAAAGGTGCGATCTGTTAGATAGTCGCGAATTATTTTAATTAGCCTATCGGGGACTTCAAAGTGATACAACTTGTAGATCAATCCCTCGTGCCAGACCTTATCGAAGGCCTTGGCAACGTCGAAAAAGACCGCAAGTGTACGGCGGGGTTTATATAATTCAGCAAAATTAAATGCAACGTGCTCCGTGAGGCGGTGCACTTGATGAGTGCAAGAATATCTAGCACGGAAACCGAATTGCTCAGGCGGATAGAGGTCTTTCTCCTCTATTACTGACTTGAGACGGTTCAGAAGGATCCGCTCGTACATTTTCCCTAAAGTATTTAGGAGACTGATCGGGCGATAGCTGTCGGGAAGCGACGCGCTCTTGCCGGGCTTACGGATACCTATGACTATGGCCTTTTTCCAGGCGGCTGGAAAATGACAGTGGGCTATGGCTACATTGAAGATGCAGACCAAAAGAGCTATGAGGCGATCGGGAAGAAGTCTAAGTACTTCATTCCTGATCCCGTCGGGACCTGGTGCTTTTCTAAGCTTAAGGCTTTTTATAATGGAAAGAACCTCCTCAGACGTGACTGGGGACAGGGAGTCTGTCGCGGGGAGCTTATCCAGCTCCCGCACGCATCCATCGAGACCCTCGACCCGGTCGGTATTTGCATCGACACTGTTCGGAGAGCACTGGCTCTCCAAACAAGTGGCGAGGCACTCCGCCTTGTCGCTGCTATCGAAGGCGAGCGGTATACCGGGACCCCTCTCGAGGGGGGCATAAGATAAGAAGCCTCTATTTTGAGGCTATGAGCTAATTTCCAGTAAGCCAGATGCGACGGCCTTAGCCCTTCGACGAGGGCGTCCCATCTGTGACTTCTGAGTTCTAATATACGGGCTCTAACCGATCTTTGAAGTGCGCGTAAACGTGCGCGGTTTTCCTCGGTCGGATAGTGGTCGTGCGCACGAGTCGCCGCGTTCTTTTCCGTCAACAACGCCCGCACGTCGGCAGGGAGTACGAAGCGGCGATCGCTCGCCTCTTCGACCTCTCTCGAGGCCTCTCCGATGCCGGCCTGCAGGTGGTCGACCAGGGAATCGATCGCGAGATCTACGTCCGCAACGGACCCCAATACGTCCGGGATCCTATCTAAGTTGGACGAGGACGGCCTGTCCGCAAGATAATGTTTTAGCTTGGCATAGTCAACCACTTGGACCGAAGGAGGGCTAGAGTCGTCTGGTTGACCTAGCTGCATGATGACCGGACGGTGGTCGGAGTCGAGCTCGTGTACGACCCGAATGAGTCGTAACCGAAGCGCGATACCTTTAATGAGAGCTACATCAAGCACTGTCGGCATACAGTTGTCTTGAAAGTGGGTGGGAGTGGGTGGCGCTATGACATCAAAGTTTAGCACGTTCGTTAGCTCTTCGAGTTTAACCCCATTACTGGAGTCTCTCCAATTGCCAAACGAAGTGTGTCCACAATTGAGGTCACCCGCTATAATGACCGATTCACCGAGCGAAAGTAGCTTTTCTAGGTCAGACCTGAGAGGCTCTTTCCTCGGCGAGAGATAAACTGAGACTAACGTTATGGACGGGTGGTCGGTCATTCCTAGTCTACACACGGATACTTCCATATTGGTAAGTATCGGAGGATCTACCGGCGTACAATATAACGATCGTTTGTAATAAATGAGAGTGCCGCCCCCGCGGCCGGCCCGGTCATTTCTTACAATATTGTAGTTCGCGATTTTTGGATCACGTTTAGCACGCTTTAAGAGCGTCTCCTGCACTAAAAGAACATCTACTTGGTGATCTTTAAGAAAGGTCGCGACGAGATCACGCTGCGGAAGTAGGCTTCGCGCGTTAAAAAATGAAAGATTTAACGCTTTCGGTTTAAACTTAGCCATTGAAAGGCCCTAATTTTTATTACTACTCGCCTCGCGATCAAGACGTTGTAGTGTCTCTACGAGGCGGGGGAACGCGCAAGCGGTCTTGATGAGACCGAAGCGCTCCAAATGGTCATTGTATTCGATGAGCTCGCGGATATCGTGCTCGCGGGTGAGCAGTATCATTAGGTCGTTACTATTGACGACAGTGTTAGCGGGCGCGCGGGGCGCAGGAGCGCGGGGCGCGGGAATATCCATAGCCATAAGGGGCTGTGGATTGGGGCGGCGGGGGCCCCATGCGTTCTGCGATGAACGCACGGGTTGCGGTTGCACCACGCGGGGTGCGGAGGGGCCGGCGGCGGCCGGGAGCTGGCGCGGGACCGGCAGCGCGGGAAATTCCCCTGACGCCAGCAGGGGTTGCGCTTTGATGGCTGAGGCGGGGGGCGCCGCCCGGGGGGCCGCCTGCCTCTGTGTACGTGGCCGCGTGGTACGCGGGGCCTTGGGGCAACCGCGATAATTCGCGGGATGCCCCTCCTCCCCGCATAACACGCAGCTCGGGGGGACGACGGAGTCACGCTCGCGCGTGCACTCCCGTGTGGGGTGGTCCTCTCGGCACTTTACGCACCGCGGACGAGAATGACAGTTACGGGCAGCGTGCCCGTACAGCTGGCAGTTGTGGCACTGCGCAGGCTGGTGGTTTTTGTGTGGGGGCTCCACGTTAATCCCGGAGAGCCCGCACACCGTCTCTAGCTGGAAGATGGCCTTTCCCTCGGGGGAAAGGTCCAATATGGCCACTACCATTTGTAGTGGCCGCTTATCTTTACTGTACATCCGGTGTACTTCCCGGATGGGATAACTTTGCTCCTTGAGCGAGGAGCACACCTCCGACGGGTCGAGCTCCACCGGAATGCGGCGGATGACCACTCGGAGGACGCGCTCCTCCGCGAGCGAATACGTATAAAATTGCAGACCTTTCTGCCGGAGGAGGGTGGTTAGTTTACGGTGAGTTTCCGAAGAACTCACCGAAATAGAAATCCCGTTGACTATGTTTCTAGCCTTGTGGTAGTCGAGTTTGAGTCTGCGCATCTCATTGCAGACTCCCATCCAGGCTGCCTTGTCCCGGATTATGATTGGAGGTGGGGCACGCTCTTTTTTCCCGCCGGCGGGCGCGGGGAGCTGGGAGGACGCGGGGGCGGCGGCGCCCCTGACTACTGCCTTAGCTATTACCTTAATGTATACTCTGTGACCCACTCAGCCTTATATGCATACAACGACGGGCCTGAAGGATGATTCTTGCTGGAGCCGCATCGCATCATGAAGACCTTTGTTACTATTGGATCCTAATATTTATTGTTCGAGGCTACCCACTAAGTCGGAACCCGAATAGAAGATCATTCTGGTTGGAGCTTGTTCGATCGTGAGGACGTTCGAGATCAGTTACCAGATCACCTACGAGCAGAGATAACATCAGAATAGCGACGCTATTTAGGGGAGATTGGAGACCACTGGGGCAACCCCAAAGAAACATAAAAAAGAAATTATAATAAAAATAAAATATTAAAGAAAAAAAAAGAAATGACGTGACAACAAGATTCGGCATCAGATTTAGTCGCTTGTGTCAAAAGTCATCAGACGAAGCTATTTTTCAGCCAAGCCATTAGGAGGCAATTATTTGAATAATCATATTTAAGATATTTTGCGCTCAATTGTAATGATCTGCTTTCTTTTTCTGCATCTGAAAAGAGTAACATAAACCTAGTAAATTAATTAATATGCCTGGAAATGACGAACTGACAAGAAGTAAATTAAAATAAATATTCAATACTGTCGATAAATTATCAAATAAAATTTTTATTATATTAATATTATACCTTTCTAATACTATTTCTTACGTTACTGGTCTACATTATATTACTATTACAAATTAGATTTAAAACGCAAATCATTCCAAATTTTTGATGTCGCATATTTGAAACCACTATTTTAAAACTAGTATTATTTTTATGAACGTTCTTAAACCAATCAAATTTATTATAAAGATTTTCAGGTGTTTTAATCAAAATAATATTATGTTTGAAACATGCTAAATGTAAATATCTCCTTGAACACATATTCAATTTATTTTTGCTATTAATAATCGGTGAAATATGCGACCAATTAGGTATATTGTAGTAGAATTTGAAGGATGTGTTTTGGGCCTATACACAATATCATAATAATTAAAAGAATAACACAATGAGATCACAAAGAAGACTTCTTTTATTTAATTTCAAATAGTTTTGTATTTCATAAAAAATGTTTAACTTATAGAATGTATTTTTAACATTGTTACTTAGATGTCCACCAAAACGCATTTTTTCATGTAACAAAAAACCTAAATTCTAGCAACTCTTTCTATATTTTAATTTTTAATTTTGATGTTTCTTGTTTTATCTACATTTTTTTAAATGTATTTATTGGTACTTAAAATCATGTACTTAGTCTTTGTGGGGTTTAGTTTTAAATACTTAGGCATTGTTTTTACTACATTTATTAGTTTTAATTGAATGAGTTGCTACTTTTATATTTCAATTACAATTTAAAATTAATTCATATAATTCGCTTGCCATTCTCACATGTGTTTAGAAATAAGTACACGATTTTAATTAAATGTTAAATTCAATGTGTGTTGAGAATATTAGCATGCCAGACTAATTCCACAAACTGTAAACCATACACCAAATACAATCGACACTAAGTAAATTGTAATACATTAGCTGAGGTATAAAGTGAACTCGTTTCGGTATACTGAAAATATATATCTAACAGTAAGGTGTGTATAAGTAGGTAGGTACTATATATATATATATATATATATATTTGGGAATCTCATGTAATTTCCCAGTAGATAGGCTATATGAATTTTTAATAATACTTATAGAATTGGTAAAAAAATATACTTCAAAGTATTTCTTATTTTTATTTATAAACCAATTTTGATGAAATTTTGTACACGGAAAGTATACTTATGTCATTCCATATTTCACAGGTTATTATAGGATTTGTCAATCATATGAGTAAAAATAAACATTTTTACAAGATGAAAATTATAAATGCGTAACAAATACGTGCGGAGATTCGGGACATTACTAATTATATGTATAACAAAACTTTAAATATTTTGTGAAAATATACAACGGTATTATTAATTTATAAGGTAAAAAATAAAAGACATTTTATTTTTATAAACTATATAATATATTATAATTTATTCAAACGATAGCGCACAATGTTTGAGATGCAAGTCGACACAGCCAGAGCTCATGCATACCAAGCGTTTAAATTGCATTAAATGCCGTCGGCCCGTCAACCTGCTCGCTGTACCGCCGATTACACGGATACCAATTAATTTGGTGTCAACACAATCTATAGATGTCTATGAAATAATGTTGGAGAATTCAGCAATTGATTCCTAAGCGCAACTTGTTTAACGTATTTTAAACTATGGCATTTTGTACACATTACGATATATTTAATGGGGGTCTAGAGCGCATATTACGATATACTCGTCATGTCGCGGCCGATAATATGGATACCAATAAAATTCGTGTCAAAAAAATCTATATCTATGAGATAATGTTAAGAATTCAGTAATTGATCCCTCGGCCTACCTTGTTTAATACTCTTTAAACTCTGGCATATTGTACACATTATAATATTTAATGCGGGTCCAGAACGCGTCTTACTTTTAATTAACCGACCTTTCTGTCTGGTTACATACACTACGTGCTTAATAAATAAACGTAGATTAATTAAAAAGTAAGACGCGTTCTAGACCCGCATTAAATATATTATAATGCATTTTTTCTAGCCTCCGCTTCCGATTTCCGCTTCCATCAGATCAAAATATATGTTTGGCGTTATGATATGATTTATATTTAAGTAACATTTTGTATATTTTTATTATTGGTTATATATTATAAGTAGAAAGAAAGAAAAAAAGAAAATATATTTATTGTAGTGAAAAATACGGACACACATTTTTATCATAACATATAACAAAAAAAAAAGTTAGAACTAATAAAGTAAATTAAAAATGTAATATACACACTATGAGCCGTAGTCCACTACAAAGGGCGTACAACTAAGCATAAGCTGGATGCCACTGTTCTGAATGTCCCCAGCGCTGATTTTAAGTTGCAGCCCAGGAGGTTTGCAGTATTATTTAAATACAATAATAAACGTAAAGAAGAAAAAGTTAAATATTTAAGATATCGTGTATGTAACATGTTTGAATAATGATAAAAATAATAATATAAATATAGTTATAATGCATAATAATTATGTGTAAATAAATAATAAATACGTATTAGATTGAGAATCAAAACAAAAGAAAAAAAGGAGTTAAATAGCTGAAAGGTCCAAATTACAATTACCGTGAAATGCCTGATATTCCAGTAAATACTTCCTTAATTTATTTTTAAAAGATGTTAAACTAGGCGCTGGAATATTGTTCCAGCATTTACTGGCGTTGTACCGAAAACTACCTCTAAAAGCTGCTGTACAGTGATGAGGAGTAACTAACTGGATGGAGTTAATTCTACGCTCAGATGACCTAAGACTACCTACCCATTTAATTTTATTATACAGATACGGTGGCAATCCAGATTGAATTACCCCAAACAAAAGACAAACGAGATGTAGTTTACGTCTTGCTTTCATTTTTTAAAGTAGGTGCTGATTGATGGAAGGCGTGACATGGCTTCTTGGTGCTATATTGAAGCAAAAAACGCGTACATGCATTTTGAACTCTTTGTATGAGACGAGATGTTCTAGCGAGTAATCGAGGACCGTAAACTATATCAGCAAAATTCAATTTTGAGAGAACCAATGATTCTACGAGTTGTATCCGTAGATCCTCACTCAAAAATGGTCTCATTTTATACTTTAGACCATAAAAACAGTTGCGCACACATGCAGCAATATGTGTCTCAAATCTCAACTCTGTGTCCATAACTAACCCAAGTTTAGTGCTTCTGAAACACGTTCTATAGGTTCATTCATTACCATAACTGTCTTATTAATAAAGGAAGATGACTAAGCTGTTGTTTAGTACCTATTAACATATATTTTGTTTTAATAGGATTAAGTATGAGTTAATTACGCTTTGACCAATCTACTATACCTAGTAATTCTTCGTTCATTACACTAATGGCGTTATCGTATAATAGTTTTGAGGCTTAAAAGAGATATATAGTTTTAAATCATCTGCATAGATGTGATATTGACAATGTAATATGGATTTAGTTATGTCAG
Source organism: Saturnia japonica (assembly GCA_033032175.1). Classification (NCBI taxonomy): domain Eukaryota; kingdom Metazoa; phylum Arthropoda; class Insecta; order Lepidoptera; family Saturniidae; genus Saturnia; species Saturnia japonica. The sequence goes on from CM065317.1 coordinate 7,796,086, forward strand.
AACTATAGAGTGTAAATAAAATTGGTCCTAATACCGAGCCTTGTGGGACGCCTCTATTAACAGTGCGCGGTGTAGAGTGAACAGTTAATCCATCAGGTAGACTTATCTCAACCATTTGAGTTCGGTTTTTTAAATAACTGCTGAACCAATTAACTGTAGCTCGGTCAAACCCATAGAATGTTAACTTTGAAAGAAGTAAAGAGGTGTTTATGCTGTCAAATGCGCGGGAAAAATCTAATAACACCAGAAGAGTGCACATACCTTTGTCTTGAGCTGAAAGAATATTATCGTTAACATCTAATAAGGCCGTAAATAAAGTAGTGATTAAATTTAAAAAAAGTTTATTCATGAGGTTTTTTTTAAAATAGCCCGGCACATTGACGATACTGTCCTTGATGGTAAGCAAAGCATAATCAAAACACACCGGCAACCACCAAATGATTTACATCCATCAGTGGTTGTCGCTGTAACGCCGGCCTGCATAAATATTTCTTCACGTTACGCTTAAAGGACCCAATGTCATAAGAAAAAAGGCAACACACTGGCTGGTAAAAGGTTCCACAATTTTACACTACGACAAAGATAAGTACAGATTAAGTATTTAAAAATCAAGAAAACACATGATTATTTTTTATATAAAAGATTAACTGAAAGGTATTTGCAATATTTATTTCTTTGAATACATTTTTCCGATTACTTGTATTGAAATTGTAGACATAAAAAGAAGCATAGATTTTTAAACTCTTCTTTTTATAATGACATTTTAATCGTCATTCGTGGAGGCTTTTTTTGTATGCCTATTTAATATGAACATGCCGTAAAAGTTAAAAAAATATATTTTGTTTATTATAATATTTTTGATCCAACAAAGAATTAAAAATCGAAGAAAGAATGTAATATTTTTTTATTATTGTTGTATTTAAAAAAAAATAATAAGTTGAAGTTATAAAGGTATTATAAAAAAATTGACTACTATATACAAAATTTAAAAAAATACAATTTTGTACTCTTGGAAATATTATTAAGCTTTTTTTTATTTTAAAAATCATAATTGACAGATCTCTATAAAGAAAAAAATAATTAATAATAATGTCATTGTAGAATAATTAAACAAATTTTTAAAAACAAATTCTTGACCTTGTTATATTTTTTTCCTGAAATACTAAAAATTACAAAAACGATCATATCCAGTCAAAATTGCCGTGTCTAACATAAAGGATTTATTATAATTTGTTTTGCAGTATTTGTGTTTGTAATAATATTATATTATACAAATCTTGTTTGCGTCTGTTAGTGATCGTATAACTTCTATACGACTTGACTGACTAAACTCATATTCGTATATTATATTTGTTTTATCGAAATGAAGAATAATAGCTAAGTTAGGATACGATAGTCATTGCCGCTGTATTCGCGCCATTATGATCTACCAAAAAGGTACTAATACTAAATATAGAAATTGAATTAATTACTAAACAATTTTTATTAAAGTATTAAATGTACCTACATAAACGAAACATTAAAAGCTAACTACATATACATATATTAAATTGAAATTCATTCCTTCATGATAATAAAATATATTAGTCAGTTGAGTTACCTGAATATCTCTATATATCTATTCACGTAATTTAACTTTACCAAATTCGCTTGTACATATAATAAACTAAGTTTCGCTAACGCCTCCGAATATTATCGAACATAGGGTCTCGAATAAAACTTTGTATTTGTATTCATGGCGAACAGAAACTTCGTTAACGTCAAAGGGAAATAAATCAACTTTCGTAAATAAATTTAGTGTTTTTAAATTTGTATCTTATTATTTCTCCAAAAATAATAATAAAAGGCTATGCAAAAGAAAATATCAGTTCATGATATTTTATACTAGAATTTCTTATCGATGTATCACGCAAGGTGTTGGAAATAGAAAGGAAAATAATTATTTCGATTTTCTTACATACCACTTCAATACATATATTAGTACTGTGTTGTTTAATGTAAGTAATCAGGAATTCGAGTACGAACACAAGAAGTGTTGTGGATGTGTCGCTGAATTAGCGAGTGCTTTTCACAATTTTTTTAAAGAATCTTTTATACCTGTGAGAAAATTATTCTAGGTAGCCTATTTCATCTCAGGGTCCGTATCAAAAATGTCTTGATGAAGTACAGTGTCGCAGTGATATCACGCCTCATACGGTGGGGTAACTAGCCAAAGATTGTACGGGTTTGAAAACGTATTTTTTACATAGTCGCACGGCTACTTGATAGCACTGTACGTGACGTTACCATATCGCAAAATACAATCCAAAAATTACGGCGATCACTGACAGACTCGCAATTCAGCGTTAGCTATTGCTGCCATCTTAGTCTGCTAGCCTCTCTGGATATACACCGATACATTTGCTGATCCTGAAACACGACAATCCAAAAGAGAGTCACTGCGACACTTTTATCACCGTGCATGGTGGTCGTGGCCCAGTCGGGTACAGATACCCTACAACTCTACTAGATAACTGCATATATATACACCTGCTGATACCTGAATGCGAAAGCGTGCCACTACGGCGAATGCTATACCATAAGTATAGTGGATATTAATCTCATTTAATTATTCATGAACGAAAGCAATTATATAAACTTGAAACTGTTGATGTTATGTCTAAGCCAGTGAATTCTAAATGTAATTAAATTTGTCTCACTCACTTCTATTTAGGCAAGAATCTTGCTCTGTCATAGAGAATGAATTGCCATTTGATATAGCTATAGAGAGAAGTATAATCAATTTCCCTTTTCATAGATATTTTTATCCAATCTTTTACAATTATATTTATTTATTTTATATATTTAGCATGCAATTGCAATTGCAAAAAGTTAAAATTACATGTTATTATTTTCACATTGCAATCATCTGCACACATCAATACAATTCACATTACATTTAAAACAATGCAATCGCTCAGATATAGGCCTGCCTGACATTTAATCCCATATTGAAATAATTATAACTACTCAATTTATAATGATTAGATGTTAACATTAATATTAAATTATATTTTAATTATTAAACAAGGAGTGCTTGTATGAACTGATTGACTAAAAAAAAATCTATCGAGTTGTTCATTGTGCTTGATCTTTCGTTGTATAACCTTGCCATACGCGCAAGATAGCTATTAAATACTGTATTCAGTGCTGTGTTGTTGTAGCAATGTCTGTTTTAAAAAGTTTGATAAACTGAATAATTGATTTTATATACATACGGCTGCAACATCATGTTTTTCAAAAATTATTATTCTTCTGACTAATTAACCAGTAGGAAATTTGTTTGTCAAAATATTAATTTCATAACTGGCTCTCAATAAATTAAAAAAAAATCCTTTTAATTGTTTAGTCGCGATAAAGTAAAACCTTTTTTATAGAAATTCAAGCCGTCTGACATACGAAACCTTTATCAATACACATATATTTCATTTTTTTCTAGATGAACACTCAAATAATTGAAATAGTATATACAACATGATATTTTGGTAGGGCAAATTTCAAGCTTCTCTTCTGCCTGCCCTTATCCTAGACTAGGTAGGATCGGCACAGCACGTCTTCTTCTTCCATTCCAGCCTGTCACCCGTCATCTCTACACTCACTCCCCGTACACGCACATCCTCTTGCACACAGTTCATCCAAGTCTTTTTAGGGAGCCGTATTACCGCTAACTATATCTCCATTGTCTTTTTCGCCACATGACTCTCATTCTTTTGCATAACATGTCCATAATTCCTCTCTTAAAATTTTCAGTCACTGGTGCGCTTTCTTAGCCCAGCACTCTAATCCATACAAAACGACAATTCGTATAATAGTCTTATAGATTTGCCCTTCAAGTTTAAGGGGCATGGTTGAACACAAATTGTTCCCGAGAACTGTCGCCACTTCATCCAACCAGCATTTATTCGGCTCGCTACGTCCTGGTGAATGTCGCCGTCACTTTGCAAGACAGAAGCCAAGGTACCTAAAATCAAAGCCGCCACAGCGATACACTATCTAAGACAAATTGCAATGTAACTGGAGAGACCACATGGAAAAAAACATGATAAAAGCTTCAAATTTTGGCAGTTTAGCTTCACTAAAATACCACCGTAATATTTGAACCGTTAAAATAAATTTTTAAACTTCTATACTCTCGTTATGCAATAATGATAAGAGTGAATTTTTAAGGTAGACTTGTACATTTAACAAAAAGTCTACTCTATGAACATGCTTGCTAAACCTCTTGTTTTATTGTAGTGAAGATAGTCACACCCGATGTTACGCGTCACATAACTAAGATGTACCTATACTTATAATTCGCTTGCATAAATATGTACACGTAGTAAGCACGTTTACGATTATAAGTGCCTTCCTAAGGCCTGAATTTAATAAAGAACTTTTGTATGTTTGATTTTACACGCATCCATTTTCTACTATGTAGATACATAATTAGTATAAAAGCTGAGAAATACGATAAACTGTATATTATTATATTTCGTTTTCTACCCAATTCTCGTAGTGATCTTGGAGTGAAATAACTACGTCAGCCCATTACAGACACTTGTCAACACAACAATGAGACAGAATAACACTACACGTCCTTTATAGAATTAAATGTTAAGTACTTAGGCTGAGTGGATTCGTATTCTTGGATTCAAAGGAATACAATGTCATTAGAATACAATTATCACAGTATGTAAAGTGTTCTACAACAATAATCTAATAATCTCGTCATAACTCAAATATATGACATTCTACTATTTTGTCGAAGAACTGGAGTATAGCGGTTCAGCAGTATTTCTTTTTATTCTATTCGTTTTGACCACAATCTCACTTAACGTTAGGTGACGATGTGAAGATAGTAAGTAGCACGGTAAGACTAACGTAGGAACTGGCTCTCAAGTGCAGCTGCCGGAACACAGCTGTTGGTGTTTGGCGACAGATTTTCAACCTGAGGCTAACTAGCCAGTCCAACATTAAGAAAATTCCCTACCGCCACGCTATGGTTTCATTGCGATGTTTTACTTCACCGAATGCTCCGGCTCATTGCAGGCATACGATCTCAGATCAACCGACGCGGGGTTCGTATATGCTACCACTGAGGCTATTGTGCTGGAAGATTGCTTTGCAGGATTATGTTTGAGTTCTACCAATTTGAACTTTAAGAAAGGAAAAATATCATAATGACGGATTTTATAATGTCTGTTAGCCTAGCACACACAAATAAGTGTATTCCGACAATCGATGAACATATATTATAAAGTTTTGGAACTATTTTCTTGCCCTGATCTCACCTGCCATCACATTATGTTGGAACGAAGTTCCTTAACTGAGTTTGTGGTAGGAGTTGACTTGTATAAATCAAATCATCACGTAAGGAAAATGCGTTAGGCAATTGTAGCGGGACTTGTGGCCGCTTGGCTACAGTCGGCAGTTGACAAATTACTGAATATATATACAAATGTTTCTTCCTTTCTCCCAGAAAGCAAAAACATGTGTCTATGCGATGTTGTTGCTAATCCGACAACTCCCTTGAACATAATGCCACGCTTTCGCGGCTCAGTATTTTCAACACTCGCCCACAAGCCCGGTGAAGCAGTAAAAGCCGTCTGATGCTGGAGTTTTCTTGGGCCTTTATGGCTAACAGTGTAGTCAGATCTAAAAAAAAAAGCTACAGTCCGCTGCAATTAATGTTGCGCTTCGTGCGAGGTTAGTTTTAACAACAAGATTTAATTGAAAAAGACGATTCCGCTTCCAGCATTATCATTTAGCACGAATAACGCTTATCTCGATCAACCTTATTTTTCTTTTCACTCTCCTCTGTCAACTGTCATATTAGTTAATTTTTATACAAGTATTCTTTAAGCAATCCAATTAACCTTCTTTGGTCTTTCGCTATACCTATCTTTACTATTATTATAAAAAGGTAAAGTTTGGAATGCTTGTAGTAAATAATCTCGATAACTACTAAACCGAATTTAAAAATTCTTTCACTGATAGAAAGCTATGGTCTTCTAATGTGACGTAAGCAAAATTCCGTTCCTATTAAATTTTATATTGTAATTAACGCGAAGGAATTCGTAGGCGGTTGCTAGTATCGTAAATATAATATTAATCTTTAAGATATCTATTAATTATATTATTAGATTTGTTGTGTCGTAAACTGTAGCTTTTGAATCGAAGACATTGTGTCTATTAACTTAAATAGAAAAATAAACCTCAATATTTCTGTATTTGAACTGTAAAGGTCAAGTAAGCACTTACCATTTGTTGAAAAGGTACTTGAAAAGGTACTTCAAAGCATTTTTCGGAGATTCAATATTTGTTTTACGTTTCAAAACGTTAATTAAAACCTTAATATCTATGATTCATACACTGAACTGGATTAAAAACATTTATTATGGTCCTTTTTATACCTAACAAGTGAGTGTGGATCCTTTTATTTTGAGAAATAATACACTAAGCGGGTTCAAAGTTCATTGGAGATTGGACGATTGTTTATTAAATACATAGTAGATTAATTTCCCAAACCTCAATTGGATTTAAACTATTTTCATACATGAATGACAATAACATAAATTGAATTCATGACTGCCGACTAGTCAAGCACGCCACCCTCTAAACAACTAAGGTGGTCAAACAAAAACCATATCTAAAGTAAACAGTTGTTGACAAATTGATGTTGTACAAATTATTTTCATTCAATTCAATGTAAAGGTAAACCCAGTATCTATTAATCAATTATCTGTTACAACTCACTAATTGAATTTCAAAGTTTAGCTACATTCTAGAGAATCTTAGGTAAGGTTGATACATTTACACAACTAAAATCAAATGCCGATTTATTGTACGATAATTGTAAATTTCTATTCTAGCTACTAATTAATGTTTTTGTTTATGTTGTTTTTATTTAAAAAAATACAGGTATGTTATTTTCACTAAAAATATAGTAGGTAATGTAAAATGTATGTAAAAAATTATATCAGTTCATTGATACTGTATAGTACAAATGCTATGTTAATATGTATTTACACGAAAACCTATGTAACCAAACGACTGTTATGATATTTGTATTTTTAGTTAGGCACTGAGAAATTTCCTTGGAGATCGCTCTCTACTTGTAGTAGCCCGCCTGGTAACCTCCTCCACCCTATAGAAGTTCGCAGCCAAATAACCGTTATGTTGTTCCTGCGTTGAGTTGGGGTTCCAGACAGCTCCTTGGGACAAAGGGGTTCAAAGACGGCAACGCACTAGTGATACTTATGGTATTAGAAGCGTACATAGGCTACGGTAGCCGCTTACCATCAGGCGGGCTGGATGCTTGTTTACTACCTTTGTAGTATAAAATAAAATCTATCTATGCTAATTAATATCTCGAGAAATTGTTTATTTGTCTAATCTCAAAGACTACCAGATTATGCCTACAAGATTATTCTTAAACATCAAAATAATATCAGCCTGTTTAGTCAACTACAGAATAAGAAGAAGAGGCAAAAGCTCAACCGTGAACAAGAAGTAAGCCATTCCTTTTCCAGCTCAACTCAAAATTGACAGATTAAATAACATTTTCTATAACTAGGTAGTTACTCACCTAATAGGTGAAGGAGGACCTAAATTCTTACCTCAAATTAAAGTTAAAAATTAATATAGAATACTTGAATAAAGGTATATTGACAATGAAACTGGATAATGTTTGTAACTGTTCGCATAAAGTTTAAATGTATATAATCCAATCGTTATCCCTAACTTACAGCACACCTACCATACTCCCTTAGTTTACTGACACCCACTTACATTGATTTTTCTAAAATGGTCTCATCGAGTTCTTAATAATAAATCCCACACTCCCTTAGTTTACTGACACCCACATACATTGATTTTTCTAAAAAGGTCTCGAGACGTTCTTGATAATAAATTCTGATTTTAAGCGAAAGAAAATATATTCTCTCTTTTTAATTTTGTATAAGTAAATATTGTTGAAAAAAACTCACCTGTAGATGTACTAAAAATAATACTTTTGGAAACACTTAAAATCAAAATAAAAATTAAAGAAAATAAACACGAATAAGGTTCGAAGTATATTTTTGTACTAAACAAGTTGTGATAACAATAAATTGTAAATAAATATTAGTATTAATGGGTGGTGGTGGTACTTGTTGAGTAGATACTCTTTTATAATAAATTTGTATCTTCCATATTTTAAATTTGGTATGTGTCATATAGTTGTCTTTTGTTCTGTAAAGATCTTTGCTACCTTATATATACGTTTTTTCCTGTTCTTTACTTTTATATGCTGGTTTTATTTATTACTACAAATAACTTCCACTGCGCTACCGGCTCATAATCTGCTACAGTACTAACATGAAAATTGTATTCGACTGGATCGCAGTGCACCAGGTTTACACCTGTATATAGAGTATATCCAATAATCAAGCACAGTGGTAGGGATCTACACCCGACTGTGTCGCGACCACCATACATATGCTGATAAAGTCGTCACAATAACTCTCCTTTGATCTGTTGCGTTTCGGGATCAGCTCGTGTAAATCCAACTCGCCGGCAAGACAGTGACAACTGGCGATGGATTTTAGATCTCTCAGTAGTCACCATTAGTTTGGACTTGCAATGCCGGCACTTTGGCGTACTTTTAAATTAAAAAAGTAAAATCTGTCAATTGCTATAAGAAATAGACTTTACTTAATATTATCCTTGTAAACTAAAATATAACTTTCCAGTTGCGTAATGAGCTCACCTTGGCAAATTATCAAAGCTTCTATTGGAAACTAGATAATAGACAAAAACTATTTAGAAAACTATAATTTTTATTTGCCAATAATAATAGTGAGGTTACAGAGCAACTGTATTCCATAATTTAATTTGTATTTTTATTTCAGACTTTTAAACACAACCCTTGACAACTAAACTTTTTGAAAAAAATTTTTTCAGTGATAACTTTTTATGGTTGGGTAAACCACTTCGTAACGTAACGCGTTACGGTGCCATTAATAGTAGCATAGTTTCAGTCATTTCTAACGACACGCTCGTAGCCTAGCGGTCGTAAGCGTGACTGCTATGACCGGAGTCCTAGAATCGAATCTTCGCCGGCCTCCCTTTCTCCTTCTTTCCTTGGGTTTTTGTTTTTTTTCGTTTTGATTAGTTTAAGTTATCACTTCTTTCGAGCGTCCCGAGACGCACAATTTTTTTTAATTTAACCTTGGTAAGGTAACAAATGGTATATAAAAAAAATTGAATATAAAAAAATATAAGGAACTTAGTACAAAACGTATTCGATTGCCCTGTTATTTTTTCGATCGAATGCATACGTCATGATCTAATACTAATAATATGTGACAAGAAAAAATTAAATTGATACTTGTACGATATTTACATCTGAGGGAATCAATATAATTCGATGAGTCCTATGTATAAGGGCCAAAGTGCAAAATCATAATTTTAGGGGAAATGTTTTCTGATAACATTTTGACCATTCTACAAACGTCGCTTTACTGCGACGAAGAATAGTAGCTCACACGAATATATTCATTTTATTTTTATTATACCCTTCATGAATTATTCTGAAAGAAATAATTTCCTTAAAAAACATGAAACTACGACATTGTTAGTTTGGTCTATAAACATAGGACCCATATTATTTCTTCATAATGAACATTCAAAACAACATGATAAAATCAAAATACACTTTTTATATTAAATTATAGAACATTAAAATGATACAGCTTTATTTCCATAAAGTTGTCACAGGTACGATGCTAAAAATACCTGTAAAAAGGCCTTATTTCCGGCAGCAGAGTTCGCAGGAAATTGGAAAGCCTATTTCAATTGTTGATGCAAGAGCGCGGGGCGTTGGGACTCACTCAACCGCACTGTTCTAATTTACCACAGACCGAGTGACGAACTGATTCGACAATGACTATTGACTATTACAGACGATATGATCGTGCATTAGTTTGATATTATGGTGAACATTTTAGGCTTACAATGTATTTCATAAATGATTTCATTCGTAAGGAATCTTAACACGGATTACTTTTAAATACTACAATAGAAGAATAATATAATAATCTCTATACAAACACAATAACATCCTGGATATAATTATATCCCATAAGTAGACAAAGCATAAGTATCACTACAACGGATTGACGATTACAAGCTTCACAAAATAGTTGGAATTCGTTTGAGGTGACCTTTGAGGTTCGAGATTATTACCTACTCACAGCGTTTAATTTGCCTTACAATGTTTGCCTTCACCATTAATTGAGTAACTATACGCGAATCTTGAGAAATTCGTTGGCTTATAGCAAGGTTCGAGCCTGTGGACTATATTATATGCTAGCTGACTCGCGCAACTTCGTCTGCGTCATATAAGAGAGAGAGAGAGAGAAAAAGAAGGGTTAGAGAGAGTGGCTCGTTGGCAACATATTATAGGTGACGCCCGCGTCCCACATCATTCTGCATAATAAAAATAATAGTTTTAAAAAACTAAAAAACACGCTTATAAAGAAAATCCAACTAAAAAATAAAAATGCATATTAATAAATTTGAGTAAAGAATAGTGTAAATAAGAAAAAAATATAAAAAAGCGTGGGGTGCATGGTGTCAATAGTTATAAATATTTTATTGACAGATATAACTGAAGGATTATCACTTTGATAATATCTTAAAAAGCACCCATTTTCCATTTTTAAGTAGAAAAATATTATGTGTACAGACAGAACCACAAAATTAATATAAGTATTTTATACTTACTTTATGTTGTAATTTTGTTTAAACTAGCGATCGCTCTAACGTCTAAATTCGATTAGCGACTTTTTGATCATAGACTATTTTCTGTTTGAAATTTACAGTATTCATAAACAATGAGTATTATCTACATCACTTGCTGTCACTTTTCGTTGAGTGATAATGTCAATATTTTATGGGGTCTAAGTTCAATGGCACTTGTTGGTTTAAGATTCCCAGTATTAATTTATTTTAGTCGACTTTTTAACTGAGGTCTTTACTATCTCACAGCTCAAGCAAGAAATACTTCAATCCGGCAATTGCCTGCTTATAAAGTGCGTGCGATCACAGAGCGTTCAAGTCCGGTGAAGCTGTAAAAGCCGCAGCGGCTCTGTTTTGGATAGGGCCCCTAAGGCTAACAGTGTAGTCAGTTCAAAAAAAAAAAAAAAAAAAAAGAGCGGTTGTGTATGTGTATGTGTGTGCTCGCCCCCAAGCCACGGTGAAGCTGTAAAAGCCGTCAGAGACTCCAGGGCCCCTAAGGCTAACAGTCTAGTCAGTCAGTAAAATAACAGAGTACATCTGTTGCTATCGCGTGCAGCCAATCGTGCGGGTAAATAGTTAAGTCAGTAGTACAGACTTCATAGTCATATTGACGATTATTCGACATATGTCTATCATATCATATCATCATATCATATCTTTAATATGACGTGTTGGTAGAAGAAGCCGGTCCTTGTAACAGGTAGTCTCTTTGGAACTACTGATCTGATACTGAAAATTATTTCACTGCTAAATAAATAATGTAGGTTAATTTTATTATTTTTCAATTTTATGTTATAACTAGCTGATACCCGCCGACTTCATCTGCAGTGTTTATTATATTAACAACATGACAAGAAAACAAATCGTTTAACGCGAAGTGCTTATAAAAATCGTACTTCTTCAAACTCTAATAACTTTTATTGAATGAACATCATAGAGATAAGGATCAAGTATGTAAGTAGTAAAACATAAAAATGGTCAAAATTCATACAGTAGTGTAGTAGTAATGCTGGTGCGCGCACAACGGCTAACCGAAATCATTTTATTTCTCTGTATATTAATATGCGAGGGAAAAACTTCTAACTTATTTTTAAGCATATTGCGCGCATAAAGAGCTCTAAGATTTGGCATGGTTAAAGATTATATGGACAATGATTGCAGAAAGCTAAAATGTATATATAACTTGTCTTACTAATATGTTGAATTAAATAATATTTCGAATACTACACCGACTAGTGCCATTGAACTTAGTCCCTCCCAAAACATTGACACTCAGTGAAAAGTGACAGCAAACGTTTATACTTTTTTCTCCTCCGGGATGAAAAGTTCACTTTTAGTCCCTGTCACGCGGGAGAAAAGTATCCGATTCTGGTGAGATGGCAAATGTGCGCATGCGGCGTACTTTACTTTATCTCCCGGTAACCTAGCAACTGCGTGTTTATATATAAACTTTTCAATCCCGAGGAAAAAAATATTGTAAACGCACCTAGGGAGAAAAGTAGGACATCCCCACTCGCGATTGTCACCCTCGCCATCGGCTCGGGTGACAACCATACGCGCGGGCGTGAATGTCCTACTTTTCTCCCTCGGTGCGTAATATACTATTTTGTCTTGTTATTTCGCTCTGTCACCTTATCTATAAACAAAATATTAGAAGAGAGAGTCAGCCGCGATTTGATACGAACAACCTCTCTTCGCGTTAATGCGTCGCATGATAAAGTAATAATATCAAAGAAATGCGAGTGATACGATGATTATAAGTATTATTATACAGTCACAATAATTAAAGTCTAACAGACGATTTGAATTACTTAAGATTGGCCACAATGTACTTTGCAAGGTTATCAAAAAACTTGATGGCTGACTCCTTGTTTAATATTTCTAAAAGATTGAATGGCGAATCCCGAAGGATTTCGCAGAGCAACAAATGATCTAATCTCTTTCAATCAAAACTCGGGCAGTCCTGAAGCAGATGTTCAAAAGTTTGCATAGATATATTATCGCAAAAGCAGGTACTGGCATCAATGATACGTTCGTACTGTAAATGTAAATCAGATAAATAAATCTATATTAAAAAATGCGCTGCTCGAATTTCGATCATCGGGTGACCGCTAATATAGATTAATGCGAACGAAGTCGTTGGCGGTTGCTAGACTCTAACTAACACACGCAGATTTATATTATTATATTTTATTATTTAGATTAAGCTCCAAGCTCTGTTGTTTCTTACATTATTCAAATATGTATTATTGTTTTTGAAATTTTATTCACTGTGGTTTGAATCTTTACACAAATAAATTCTACTAGCAAGTAAAAAAGGCTTTGAAAAATCGGTTGTCTGTAAAGTCGGTTTACTGACGATAGTTGAACGTGACAACGTCATAAGAAAATACTGATGGAATGGTATCATTTTTCAAAAGAAAATTTTAATTTTATTTGTTTGATAGATATTTTGTATGGATATAGAGAAGGAGGTAAACGGAAATGACAATTGAAATGATCAAGTTACATTTATTAGCGGACCGATGCTATTTATTTTAATGATAAAAGCACGAATATTCGACAATATATCACTGAACATATATTTAATATCGAAAGAATCATTACCTTTATCGCCGCAATTATCGTTGCTATAAACAATTGACACCACATTCACTTTTCACTGCACTTCATACTTGACGAAAACATGTAAATGTATTATTGTATAGCAGCTGTCCACGCGAACGCATCGCTCACTCAAGTAGGAGAGAGACAGATGTCGAACGCTGCCAAACGCGGAGGCCGATTGTGCCTCTTTGTCACTCGTTCCGCGCTCTCGCTTGCACTTCAAGCCTTAAATAGAACGCCTCAGAGCGAGATAACGCCGCATGAGTCATGTGTTTTCGTGCGTGCAGCCGGCTCCATCGAATTATAAGACGTTGTCACGTCAAAAATATTCAAAACATTAAATTATTGAATATCAAGGTATTTTTTGTGTTCTTTGTAATAATTTTGTACATACACTTGCTAAGTGAAACCTTTTGTTTTGTATGCCATAATGAATATTTGTAAAGTTCTCCAAGTTACCTACCATCTTACCTCCAATAACATTAAACATTATACAGTATTATAATAATTATGTTTAAGTAGTATACATGATGCGTATATTACTTATAGGAGTATACAGCATTTCCCATAGCTTCGTACATTGAAATGTAATAATGGTAACTACGATCAACAAGACAATATATTATTATAAGTTGACAAAAAACTGAAAAAAAAAATCCTAATATTTTAAAATTAATGTGAATAATAATAATAATAATGTTTATAATATTTAATAATACATTTTAATCAATAAGCTATCGCAAAGTTTCTTTAATCATTTTTAATATAATAACTTGCAATTGTTTTTAATCTATTATGAACAATCATTATAGGTAGTTATGCAGTCTGTACCCTCTCTTATTACGTCTTGTTAATTGGTACATACGTTAGAAATGCTGATGTTACGTTTTTAACCCATATTATGTCTGCAAACTACTGATAGACACCTGGTGTTTTGACTGAATGTATTGCGACATATTTCTCATTATTTCATAGTAAACAGCCCCACTTTGTGTTTATAGAATAAGAGTTTATAAAAGAGACATTTGTAACAAATAAAAGCATTCTTAATAAAGCTTCTTGAGAATCAGTCTTGTCTTAGACTTTTTAAAAACCCTCGGCAGTGCTCCCGAAATTTAACTGGCGCAGCCGGTAGGATACTCAATCAACAATAAAAGTCTGTGTTCGAGTCTTACAAATCGGTCTCATGTGCAGATTTTGAGTATCTACGAACCAATAAATAAGTTAACGTCGGGTTCCGCATCTATTTCCGAGAGATCCTGTCCTAAAAGCGAAAGCAGCTATACGGCAAGACATGGGAACGAGCAGACTGTAAGTGACCATTTTTACAATCCTTGTCTCGTCCTTGTTATTTTCTGTGGTTGTATTTTTCGTTGGACATTGTTATAATTTTCAAACAAAAATCGTTGAAAATTATTTAACAAATTTTTATAATTTTCAAACAAACATCGTTGAAAATTATTTTTCATAATTTTCGAATAAAAATCGTCGAAAGTTATTTGACTTCATAGATTATAAGATATTGAGAAATATTAATAATAAATATTAATTTTGAGAATTTTAATTTGATAATTTTAATTTCGATAATTTTAATTTTGAGAATTTTGATTTTGATAATTTTGTTATAAGATTTATTTTGTGAATTTTATTTTGAAAATATTATTTTGTGAATTTTAATTTTGTGAATTTTACTTTGTGTGTGTTTAATTAAATAAATACAATTCAAAATGCAACGCAACAATGAATCAACAATTCAATTAGTATCAAAAGAACTTTTAAGTTTAATTCCCAAGTACGATGGTGATCAAAATACTTTAAATTTATTTATTAAAAAAAGTGAATATATAATCAGAAATTTTAGCGGATCAAACAATGTTGTTCAAACTACATATGTGTTTCATGCTATAACTAGTAGATTATGTGGTAAAGCCGCTGCTCTACTAAGTGAAAGAGAAGACATAACAACTTGGGAACAATTAAGAGCTGTTTTGATTCAACATTTTGGTGATCCTAGATCGGAAGAGTGTGTGGCAATTGAGTTGGAAAATTTAAAAATTAAAGTTGGTGAAACATATACGCAATTTTGTAACAGGATACAACAAACACGCTGCACCCTCTTCTCCAAGGTCAATTTATTAACTGATGAAGGCCTCAAAGCCGCTAAAATGATTATCTATAATAATATGTGCTTGAATGTATTTTTATATAATTTACCAGAGGATTTAATTCGAATTGTGCGACTTAAAGGTTGTACCGTTTTAGAAAACGCACTAAGTGTTGTCATGGAGGAGGTCAATTTTCAATATCAGTACAATTCTAAAAATAAAAATAAATCTAATATTAAACCAGTTCAACAATTTTTCACGCCTACTTTAACAAATAATTTTAATAATAATTTCAAACCTCAACCTGCATTTGTGCCAAATACATTTAATTCCGGACAACAAAATTTTAAATTCGGAATTCCATACCAAACACAAAATAATTTTAAACCGTATAATAATAATTTTAAATTCGGTATTCCAAATCAAAATGTACAATTCAGACCTAACCTAAACCAACAAGGATATAAACCAAATTTTGGAAATAATAATTTTAAATTCGGTATTCCTAATCAACAAGGGTTCAAACCACAATTTAACAATACACAAAACCGACCTAATTTCAACATGCCAAATCAACAATTTAAATTTGGTATACCACCACAAAATCAACCTCAACGTAATCCACCTCAATTTCAGGCAAGCGATGTGTCAATGCGCACAGCTCGTCCTATTAGACAAAATATGATAGAGTCTTTAGAAATGAACGACCCTGAAATTGAATACCAAGACTATCAACCTGATTATACAGAATATGAAAATCATTATTTCATTGACGATAATCAACAAACTGCTTATGACGATTATCATGAAAACATAGAACCTGTTGAAACTGAAGAAGCTGAAAATGAATGCGTAAATTTTCCTATAAAAGCCTCCAAGAGCGACCCCCAGAAATAGTACACTTAAATTATGACGGCATAAATAAACTACCGCATATTTATATTCCTGAAATTGATGCTCGTTTAATGATTGATACCGGAAGTACCAGAAGTTTTATTAGTCCCGCTAAAGCTGATGAATATTTTTCAGATTATAAATATATTGATCCTTTTGAAGTTATTAGTACACATGGACGTAGCCTACATGACGAAGTTATAGATATACCTTTATTGGAAAGTTTTAAAAGTCCGATGAATCATAAATTTTATATATATAATGTAGATGGAAGATATGACGGATTAATAGGTTCTAACTTATTAAAAATATTGAACGCGACTATAGACATGAAAAATTTAATTTTACGGACACAAAATACAGAAATTCCAATAATTTATAGTCCCCCGTGGGAAATAACGCTAGAACCACGCACTGAAACCCGTGTTAAGGTGCCTACAAATTTAATTAATGGTGAAGCAATAATTAATTTTAAAAATTTTGGAAATGAAGTACGTATGCCTAGCGCTATAGTTACTTGCAAAGATTCATTTGCAACAACAGTCATGCAGAATGCTTCGCAAGATAGTGTGACTTTAACTTTTAACGAACCATTGAATATAACCAGCCTTAATAATAATACTTGCAAAATAAATTTATCAACCGGGCAACAATTAAATGATTTTGAGATTGATGAATTACTTACACAAAATTTATCGAAACTCCGATTAGATCATGCTAATCAAGAAGAACGAGAAGCAATAGAAAAACTTTGTTTTGAATACAGGGATATATTCTATTGTGATAAACTGCCTCTTACATTTTCTAATCAAGTAAAACATCGAATCCGGACTAAAAATGAAGATCCAATTTTCATACGGCAATACCGACTTCCACCATCGCAAAACGATGAAATACAGAAACAAGTTGAAAAATTACTAAAAGATAATGTTATACAAGAATCGTTTTCACCATGGAGTGCACCCGTACACCTAGTTCCAAAAAAGATGGACGCCTCCGGTGAACAGAAATTTAGAATGGTGGTAGACTATCGACGTATAAATGATATTACTACTGATGATAAGTATCCTTTACCAAATATTAATGATTTATTCGACAAGTTAGGGAAATCTACTTACTTCAGTACATTGGATTTAGCAAGTGGGTACCACCAAATTGAAGTTGATGAACAAGATAGACCCAAAACTGCATTCACTACACCAATGGGACATTTTGAATTTACACGGATGCCATTTGGACTTAAAACAGCACCTGCAACATTTCAACGCGCAATGGATAACGTGTTACGTGGGTTGCAAGGTATACATTGCTTAGTATATTTAGATGACATCATCATTTATTCTAGTAGTATACAAGAACATGTAGAGAAGCTAAGAAAAGTGTTCGATCGTCTCAAACAAACCAATCTTAAAGTAACTCTCGATAAATGTGAGTTTTTTAAAAAAGATGTACTCTACTTAGGACACAAAATTACGAAGCATGGTTTACAACCAAATGATGATAAAATCAGGGCAGTACTTGCCTTCCCACTCCCCAGAACATCCACTGAAATTAAAAGTTTTCTTGGCCTGATAGGCTACTACCGAAAATTCATAAAGGATTTTTCAAAAATTACACAACCCCTTACATCGTGTTTGAAAAAGAAAAATAAAATTGAAATTAATGAATCATATGTTCAAGCTTTTCAAAAATGTAAAGAGCTACTTGTGAATGCTCCTATATTACAGTTCCCTGATTTTTCTAAACCCTTCATTTTAACAACAGACGCGTCAAACTACGCTTTAGGCGCTGTCCTTTCACAAGGATCAGTTGGAAATGAAAAACCTATCGCATATGCAAGTCGTACTCTTAATGATGCAGAAACACGTTACAGTACAATAGAAAAGGAACTGTTAGCCATCGTTTGGGCAGTAAAACACTTCCGTCCTTACCTGTATGGACGCAAATTCACAATATTTACTGACCACAGACCTTTAGCATGGTTAAATTCACTGAAAGAACCTAATAGTAAACTTACTAGATGGAAATTGAGACTAGCTGAGTTCGATTTTGACATAATATACAAGAACGGTAAACAAAATAGTAATGCTGATGCTCTATCACGAATTAAATTAAATATATTAAAGGACGATATGTCCTTACGAGTAAACGTGAGTGACACTGAACGATCTGAGAGTCCAATACTAATTTCAGACTCATCAGAAACGTTAACTATTCCTTCAGATTCCGATAAGACTTTAACTCACCCAATTCGTTCTCCTTCATCCAGTACTATTACTGCCTGTTCATTACCGGAAACCATACATTCTGCTGAAGATATTGATACGAATGGTATTCCCATTATTGAAGAAGCCATCGACACAAAACCTAATCAAATCCTTATTTTTACTTGGAACAGAAACCAATTATCAATAAAAGACTTATCACATGAAAAACAAAAAATTTTGGAAGTACATTTACCTGTAAACAACACTAACCTTGTTAAGAAATTTCTTTTAGAATATATAAAACCTAAAATTAAATATTTCTTTTACTTTGAGAGCGAAATTCACCGTAAACAATTTACAAATGCCGTGATAAAACTATTTAAAAAAGATACCGTCAAAATATATGAATGTACTAAAAGAGTTATATACTTAGGTGATGAAAAAGAGCAACGTGCCACTATACTTGCTTATCATCAAGGTAAAACAAGTCACCGTGGAATCAAAGAAACTCTTATGAAATTAAAGCGTAATTATTTTTGGACAAATATGGATATAACAGTCGCTTCTGTAATCAATTCTTGTGAAACTTGTAAAACTCTAAAATATGATCGCAAACCTTTAAAACCAGAATTAATGTTAACGCAAACTCAAACAAAACCTTTTGCTGAAATATTTATAGATATATTCTCTATAGAAGGAAGCTACTTCCTTACCATAATAGATGCTTTCAGTAAACTAGGTCAGGCTTTTGAAATATCCAATCGCTCTACACCTGAAGTAGTTCGTGCCTTAATTAAATTTTTCTCATTTTATGGCGTACCAAATAAGATCAGTGCTGATTCTGGTACTGAATTCAACAATACACTTTTAAAAGAAACATTACAATTTTATAAAATAGAATTACACATAAGCACTCCACATAATCCTAATTCTATGGGTTTAATTGAAAGATTCCATTCAACTATTTTAGAAATATATCGTATCGCTAAATATGAACATAAAATAACTGACGCGGCTAACGTTATGACTTATGCAATTATGTCATACAATCAAACCATTCACTCAACGACTGGTCTTACACCATTTGAAGTAGTTTTTGGACACACTGATTCTAATAGTACTTTTGAAGTAACGCCACTCGTTAAACCACTTCCCGAGAGTGGTCACGGAGCGTTGGACTTTGTGTCTGAGGTGGGATCTATTCCTATCTGAGGCATATAAGACTGTATCGTCAGCGTATAGCCCTACCTCGACCTCCGGGAGTCGAGGTAGGTCACTGACGTCAGGTTAATACTAATTCAGACTCATCAGAAACGTTAACTATTCCTTCAGATTCCGATAAGACTTTAACTCACCCAATTCGTTCTCCTTCACAAGTACTATCTGTTGTTATACCGAATTATTTTAATTAGCTATCGGGGACTTCGAAGGTATACAACTTGTAGATCAATCCCTCGCAAGACCTTATCGAAGGCCTTGGCAATTTTTACTAGGACCGCAAGTTACGGCGGGGTTTATATTATTCAGCAAAATTAAATGCAATTTGCTCCTTGAGGCGGTAAACTTGATGAGTGCAACCTTTTAGAATATTTGAATTGCTCAAGGCGGATAGAGGTCTTTCTCCTTTATTACTGAGTGAAGATTCGGTTCAGAAGGATTTCAAATACATTTTCCCTAAAGTATTTAAGGAGACTGATCGGGCGATAATGTCGGGAAGCGAACGCGCTCTTACTGGCTTATGGATACCTATGACTATGGCCTATTTGCTGTGGCTGGAAAGGTGACAGGGCTGGCTACAATTGAAGACTCTTACCAAAAGAGCTATGAGGCGATCGTAGGAAGTCTAAGTACTTCATAACAGATCGCTTCTGGACCTGGTGCTCTTGTAAAGCTTAAAGGCTTTTTAATAATGGAAAGAACCTCCCAGACGTGACTGGTGACAGGGAAACTGTCAACGGGAGCTTATCCAAATACTACGCATCCATCTATACACGCGACCGTCCGGTATTTGCATCGACACTGTTCGGAGTAAACTGGCTCTTCAAATAAGTGGCGAGGCTCTCCGCCTTGTCGCTCTATCAAAGAATTGTATACTTTTACGCGTCTCGAGGGGGGGCATAAGATAAGATTCTTCTAATTTTGAGGCAATGAGCTAATTTCCAGTAAGCCAGATTTTAGCTTAGCCCTTACACGAAGGCGTCCCATCTGTGACTTCTGGGTTCTAATATACAGGTTCTAACCATCTTTGAAAGTGCGCGTAATACGTGCGCGTTTTCCTCGGTCGGAATAGTGGTCGTGCGCACGAGTCGCTGTTCTTTTCCGTCAACAACGCCCGCACGTCGGCAGCAGTACGAAGCGGCGATCGCTCGCCTTTAGTCTTTTTGGAGGCCTCTTCATGCCGGCCTTGCAGTGTTACCAGGGAATCGATCGCGAGATCTACGTACAACGGACCCCAATACGTCCGGAATCCTATCTAATTGACGAGGACGGCTGTCCGCAAGATAATGTTTTAGCTTGGCATAGTCAACCACTTGGACCGAAGGAGGTTAAGAAGTCTGGTTGACCTATTTGTAAAATGTTAACGGTGGGAAGAAGTAGCTCGTGTACGACCCGAATGAGTCGTAACCGAAGCGTATACCTTTAATGAAGAGCTACATCAAGCACTGAAGACATACAGTTGTCTTAAACGTGCTTTGGAGTGGGTGGCGCTATGACATCAAAGGTTAGCACGTTCCGTTAACTCTTCGAGTTTCACCCCATTACTGGAGTCTCACAGAATTGCCAAACCAGGTGTGTCCACAATTGTAGGTCACCGCTATAATGTCGATTCACCGAGCGAAAGTAGCTTTTAGGTCAGTCCTGATAGGCTCTTTCCTCGGATTAGATAAACTGATACTAACGTTATGGACGGGTGGTCGGTCATTTCAACTTTACACGGATACTTCCATAATTGGTAAGTATCTTTTAATGTACCGCGTACAATTAATATTTTGAATATTATATAAAAATTAGAAGTTATCTCCATCAACTAGAATTAAACGTGGACTTCTCAATCCTTTTGGATCATTTATTAACGCTTTAAGAACGTCTCCTGCACTAAAAGAACATCTACTTGGTGATTTGAAAAAAGGTCTCTACGAGATCACGCTGCGGAAGTAGGCTTCGCGCGTTAAAAAATGAAAGATTTAACGCTTTCGGTTTAAACTTAACAATTGAAAGGCCCTAATTTTATTAATAGATAAAGAGTTACGAGAAATAAAAAAATTAATAAATCAAACTAATATTGATATAACTACCCATAATTTTATTAATGTTTATAATTTATTTTTCCATAATTTTCAACTACTCTACATTCGGTTGAATGAAATTGAAACTTCTCTGGCATTCAGTAAATTAAAAATATTACACCAATCTCTTATAAACTCAAATGAATTATTAGAATTGTTAAAAAAGATAGAGAAATTCTACAAACTTGTGTATCCAGTAAGTTATGACAATTTAGTTAAAATAGAGCAATGTATAGAGCTTAAAGCTTATACAAAAGGAAGTCAAATAACATTCATTTTAGATATACCAATAATTAGAGATGAAATTTATACATACTACAGAGCAATTCCAATACCTATGACCAATCCTTCTAATCATACCACCATCATTATTCCTAAATTTCCTTACCTATTAGTAAAAGGGTCTAAATTTGTCTCGCTCACTTTACCTTGTAATGAACTTCACGACGAAATGTTCCTGTGTCACGAGGATGATTCTCGAACAACTTCAGAAGACACTTGCATAACAGCATTAATTCAATTTTCTTCGAATACGAGTTCTTGTCATCCAGTACCAGTTGAAATCAAGACCATTAAGATACAACCAATTGGAAAAGAGAGATGGATTCTTCATAGTAACGCTGAGAATATATTATCAAAAATTTGTAACGACGAAATAACGAAAGAAAATATAGAAGGGACATACTTCCTCGTCCTAGATGACCATTGCGATGTTAAAATTGGTGAAATTACGCTAAAAGCTCACCATATTACTACGAGTAATTTGAAGATGTCAAAATTACCGATTATTAACCTTCCCGAAATAACAATTACTGAGCAACAATTGCAACGTGAACCCATCAATTTGGATAACAGTGAATTAATAAATCTTCAACATTTAAATAATCTTTTAAAAATCAGTGAAAGTGAACTAAAAACATCAAGTGAAAGAATTATTAATGTAAAAAGTGTTAGTGCCGGAACTTTATTGTTATATGTGATTATATTTCTATTAATTCTTGTATTCTTAGTATATAAGCTCAGTTTTTGTAAAAATTATTGCTATCGAAATAATCATAGTGATAATCATCCCTCTGATAATTTCGAACTTGAGGGGGGAGGAGTTATGCAGTCTGTACCCTCTCTTATTACGTCTTGTTAATTGGTACATACGTTAGAAATGCTGATGTTACGTTTTTAACCCATATTATGTCTGCAAACTACTGATAGACACCTGGTGTTTTGACTGAATGTATTGCGACATATTTCTCATTATTTCATAGTAAACAGCCCCACTTTGTGTTTATAGAATAAGAGTTTATAAAAGAGACATTTGTAACAAATAAAAGCATTCTTAATAAAGCTTCTTGAGAATCAGTCTTGTCTTAGACTTTTTAAAAACCCTCGGCAGTGCTCCCGAAATTTAACTAGGTAGACTATGGAGTATTATTCGTTTCTATTATAGAATGTAATGCTTTTGTAATACGCTACAATTTCTAATAACGCCTAACTGCTTTCCTAACCGTACGACTATCTGTAACCGCACTCACGGCTGTCGCGTGATCGCTCTTTTCAAACTTCCAAAATCGAATTATAATTTTAACACAAAAAATAAAGTTTTCTCGAAAAGGAATCTTGTTTAGAAACTCGACTGCGACTGCTAACAAACCAATTAAGGGAAAAATGACTGTACATCACAATTTTTATGCCTTAAACGAAATCCCCGAAAGGACGACAAAGGACTGACGTAATCTTGAGAAGGTCTTGTAATTTTACTCCGGGCGGCTTTACAATTAGCGCAGGGATAGCCTACTTTGTTAGTCAACACCTCTTCGAAATTACGATGGACTGATGCCCCGACGCGGGTCACGACGAAACGGCTGTGTTGAAACTTGAAATCAGTTTTCAAAGCAACCATATGTATTCTTCGAAAAAGTAATTACATTCTCGAAGTAGACATCTCGGAGTGGTCTTGAAATTTAGTTTGTAAGAAATTTATGACATTATAAATTCAATGGATTGTTAATTTACACATATACAAATACAGTGTTATAGCCGTGCGATTATTTCGCACATAAAGAATTGAAACAATCTTACATCTGCCATATTAGTTGAACAGACTGTTAAAAGATGGCGCCTTGAATATATTTTCACTAGCTGTGCCCCACGGGTTCACCCGTGATAGTTTTATCCGACAAACACCGCGTCGCCAACACACCCATTTAGTCTATCATAATTGTTCTTCCCGCAAGTACAAATTATTTTAATTTTTATTGTCTCCTAAACTAAGAGTCCAAATAAAATTGTCTTTATGTCAGTAATTTTTGTTTGTAAGGATTAATATGCCATGTCTAAAAAAATGCATATAGATCACTTTTTAATTTTCAACAAATCTTTGTCACAAAATATCTTATTTTGGCTTATGTATAAGAGATTGATATATGCTAGCCCTGACTTTTTATACTAATAAATAATATTTTTGTAGAACATTATATTTCCGTATCATTAACTATTATGCCACCGTACGCGGTTAAAGCATTTCGGGAGGTCCTCGACTTCCGACTTACGTAACAAAAATTAATATTTAAGACTATCTGAGACTTGTAGCCTAATCTATTTGTCTAAAGTCTGGCTATCATATACAAAAAGAATTCCACTGGTACTTGCAGAGATTAGTGTGTTTTAACCAACAAACAAACAAAAAAACTTTTCCGCTTATTATATTAGTATAGATAGAGTAGGATGTACAGATTTTGACACTTTACTCTTTTATTATAAGTATAGGTTAATAAATAAGCAATAAGTATATTAGCATTAACAGATGGCATTACTAAAGAAAAATATTTTTAATCAATTTTTTTATGAAGACATTAATTTTAAGCTGTGTTTCGTCAAAGACCGCGGAACTTATGTTGTTAGAGCTTATGTTTTACAATGAGGTTTGAATCATTACTTTGATGAAGAATTAAAGGAGATATGCCATTGCCAGGAAAAACCATCTTTGTAGTAAATAATAACTCAATGCCTTTAAGAATAATATATATAAAATTAATTACCCATAACAATGTACCGGTTAACTAATTAATTAATTTTCTTTTTATTACAGATGCTGCTTTTACTGGCAATATTTCTAAACGTCAAAACCGAGTAACCTCTTTATTAGAAAAATGTAAGTAACTTTTATATCCTCCATAGTAAAATTATTTTCCTACACGTTTCTAAACTAGATTATGTTTTCAATTTATAAAAGTTTTTTTTTATTGTACTGGCGGTAACAAAATAAAATTTATTAAGTTTCACCTCAATGTGTTAAAATGTACAACTTGCTAATTAACATTCTAAAGCTTTGTGTGAAATATTTTTTACAGTATGAAATCAACATAAGTAAATGAAGTTTAACGTAGGTACTTGTAGTATTTTTATAATACCTCATGTATAGGATTGCCATTCGTCCCAATATATCGGGACTATCACCGTTATTACTCCCTCTGTCCCGACGTCCCGATAAAGGACTATTACATCCCAATATTTTCCACGCAGTCAAGGCATTTCAAAAACTTGTACTAATCCACTTGGCTGTGCTGTGGAAGTAGTAAAATATAGTGGATGAACAATGAAAATTGGAGGAATAAGTTGGCTCTGAAGAGTAGAAGGTCAAAAATCGTGTAGTAGAGATATTACTTTCACTTTTTAAATGGAACACCAAATCCGGAATGTAAATTCCATATGCTCGAATTGTGTGAAAAAACTGTGGAAATATTAATTTAATTAATATCGAACCCGTGAACTTATAAACGTAAATTTTATCTAAATATTAGGTAAAATTATGCGTGTAAACAATCACTTAAAAGCTCTTAAGTCATAAGTAGCACGGTAGCAATTTAACGATTTAGTGCTGAAAAAAAATAGGATCGAGTCTATTTTTTCGTTTACTACCCTCTCTTTCGTTGCCGTGAGCATTGACTTCGATACTTAACAAGGGTCTTAAGATTAAGTTACGTATAACACGGCATAGACTAGAATTTGTCAATAATTAAATATCGTTTTTATTTTTCTCTTTGCGTCCCGACGAGAGCCTAGCCATTTATGGCAACCCTACCCATGTACCTATCTATACCTCAATTTTAAAAGATTTATCAATGTGATCCGATTGTCCCAAACCAAACGCGGTCGACTAAAAAGCGCTGACTCGACATCATTAGTGAAGATTTGAGAGCTTGTCCCGGGGTAGAAATCAGCAAATACTCTTTGGAAAAAATACCGTATATTTATATATAAATACTTAAAGGTTGATATATTATTAATATTAACTATTCCTATTAGTACAGTACATGATAATTAATATTCACAATCAAAGTTATTACTTTTTGAAAAGAGTTAGAAAATGTATATTTGTGACATCCCTTGTATAAGTTAAAATTTTAACGTAATGAATATCAACAAATCAAACAAAGGTAAAGTAAATTATAATACAAGTCGCAATTCAAAATGGCTTACTTTAAATAAATACTTTATTGTAACTTCGTTAGCAGTCGTTAGTGGAATAAATTTACATAAAATATAATTAGCGCGGTACTTAGTGCAGAATCGCTTAAGAAACTTAAAGCCGCATCCCTGAAGTGCTCAAAAACAAACAAAAACTAACCTGGTCTCCGGTTTGAGACCTTATTTGAGCAAGTTATTATGTGGTTTGTACCCAAAAGTTTTGTTCTTTATTCCGAAAATTTACCACAAATGTACGTATTTTACAAAAAATGTCTGATTTAACATCAAATTTATTTTGATTGTTTATCGTAAGTTCTAAATGTTGACAAAATTATTGTTAACGAATGTAAGACATAACCTTAATTAAGTTGAAATATGGGCGACGCTTACTCCATACAAACTTATTCGTCTGTTTTATCTCTAGACAATGGCACTAGAGCAAATATATTTAAACCATACAATTCATATCTACCACTGCCGTGTTACTATTTTGATTCCCTCCAAAATAAATTATTATAAAAATTAGAAGCCCTGTAATATCTTCTAAAATCATAAATATTAGATTATAAGCAAAGATATTTAACGAATATAAAAAAATCCATAGTCCTTTTTATTTAATAATATTAAGGGAGCAATCCTTTTATATATATATAACTCTTTTTTTTTTCGATCTGACCTTACTGTTACCCTGAGAGACTCTATCCAAAAACAGAGCCGCTGATGGCTTTTACAGCTTTACCGGGTTTGTGGGCGTACAATTAAAGCACTCAGTCACGAAAGCGTGACCTCGGCTTGGGTTGTTGCCGCGATTGCAAAGAAGTCGCGATCTGAATAATTCGAGCTAAACTAACATATACATTATGTATACATGGCCCCTGCCTCCTGGGAGAAAGGAAGGAACAAGTGTATATGTATTTAGTTATCTGAAATATGGTCTACACTATTTGGCGTAAAAAAAAAGGCTCCTTACTGAACCTATGTGCCTATGCCGTGTGCACGTATGTATGAACATATTGTATGTTATGATGTGATTGGGTAACTAAGAGATTGCAAGTGCAGTGTCACCTGTATAGTGCGGACATCTGTCATACTCAAGGCTTTCACACTGAGAAACGGACCTAGGCTTGAGTTGCCGCGAGAGAGGGAGGTCGTGGCGGTGGGTGTGCGGGACCAAAGTTAGCCGCCCGTCCCCTCTGTAGGGAACAATGGTTTCACGGGCATGGGCGTGAGCACGCTCTGTTTGGAGAGACGGTGGAGTTATTTGTTTATTTCCTCGATCTTATCAACGGGATCGGTAAAGACGCGTTGTTCTCGAGGGGCACGTTCGGTTTTGGTGTGTAAGTTGCGGCGGCTTTGATCAACGGATTCGCGTGATTTAACGCGGCGTCGAAATATGGTCTAGAGAGGTATATGATGTACGATTCGACCGAGGGAAGTTCCAAAATCTCTATGGAGGTCTTGCTGTCGAACGTACCAAGGGGTTTTGTTGATTTTACGTAAAAATCGCGTTTGGAATACTTGGAATGTACGGATATAGAATTTTGACATATGTGGGAATGCGGCGCAACTATATGTCAAAATCGGGCGGACACACGTTTTGTATAGAGTAAGATTGTCTCAGGGACGTTTTGCTTACAGTCAAGGGCTGTAGTTGACCTATGACCATTGCGGCTCTCCTAACGGTACGGACATGAGACTCGAAGTTGAGCTTCTTATCGAGGGTCACCCCGAGATATTTACTATCGGTGGCCCTGGGGATCTTGTCTTTAAAGAGTTTGAGAAGTCTGATACCCTCGGGGATTTCTTTTTTGCTAGGGTCGAAGATAATCGCTGTAGGGGTTGATGGCTATACGCCATTTACTATACCATTTACTGAGAGTGTTAACGGCACGTTGGACAGTGTATATATATATATATATAACATAACGTAACATCACTCCTGTATCCCCGAAGGGTAAGGCAGAGGTGTACATCCACAGTTCGCCGGGTATGTTTTTATGTAATATTGGGGGAAGCTATTACCATTAATCGGGCACAAAGCCAAACTCCGTGCTGCTATTGAGAACTTCACCAAAAATACTTTGCTCGGCCTGGAAATCGAACCCAAGACCCCTAGCTTAGCAGTCGTTCTTACGACCACTAGGATGGGTAGCCCAGATATTATTATTCTTGAAAAAAAATTGTTCCAATTAATTATGATTTTGTCTATTCTGCATAGGTAACTACGAATAAATAGTCCGAGCTGCAGTTGTCTCTCTCGCGCTCCATTCATTCTTTCTTACACAGCACTTTAACAACATATTATTTATTTTAAAACATATTTTTCAAATTTTTTTGCCGACCCCGTTTCCTCTTAAAAACTAAATTTATAAAGTTATACATTATTATAAGTATAATGTAATATTTTAATTACATTCAATACATTTATGACGTAACAGTATTTTATTAAATTGCAGTTGAAACAATGCATACATTTTTGAAACCTTACTTTTCGCTGGAAAATAAATTGAAATTTTACTAATTGTAAACTTCATGTTTTTATTGATCTAGACTTCGCAGTGTTATTTCTCGTCTAAGATTTACGAGGTAGAAAACGATAATATTAACTTACAATTTAGCTAAAACAAATAAAACGTGCAGTAAACAACAAAATGCACATTACCTTTGCGCTATAAACGGCTACTCCACCTTTATGATACAAGATTGAACTGATTGCAAGGTTGAATGGATAAGAATATTAAATGTGTAGAAACCCTACATTTATTACAAACATAACGCAAAAGTTTTGCTTCTTTCTGTTTTTGATGGGGCACATCTAATGCGGCGGGTCAGATCGGTTGTTGGTCCCAATGTTGGCGACTGTTGACGTGGCGACGCTCTGGCCTAACGTTGGCGATGTGGACCTAAGTTTTTTTTTTTTTTTAATATACAAACTGGTTCATTTTTAAATAACATGTTAAAATATGGATAGATTAAAAACGATTGGTAGAGATTGCGACCACCATACACATAGTAATAAAATAGACATCTTCATAGTGATTTTCATTTGGTTTGTCGTGTTTCGGGAACGCCCAGTGTATTTTTTTATATACACTAATAAATGTTTGAAATCTGCCGGGCTTCCCATGATGGCCAACTTTTGAAGTGAAACTTCTTTGCGAGCATGAGGGTAAAATTTCTACGTATGCAACGCGTCACGAAGACGCGTCACGAAAATGGGAAATGTTTTGAGAAAGAGAGAGAGGGAGAGAGCGATTGAGACCGATTGAGAGAGAGTGAGAAAGGGCGAACGTAGCATGAAGCACGTAGCAATGGAGGCAATGTGTAAACAGTGAGTTAAATTTTTATTTAACAATATAACATTATATGATAAATTTGTAAATCGTTCTATACTAAGCAGATTTTCAGAGTAAGTAATTTGTTATCTTTTTGTTAATATACATTTTTTTATGTTAATTCGTTTGAAGGTTAGGTAGTTTTAATATTTACAAGTAACATGTGGTATTTTAATTTGCCACTCGTCATTTAAGAATTTAATATACATAGGAATTCAAACATATCTTCGTTTTTCCCTCCCTCTAAGTCTCGGAAATCTAAAGCTTTAGATTAGTATAAATATAAACGAGATTTAAAAATTAGTTTGCCAATGAAGTTTCACTTCTGACCTGTGTACTTTATACGCGCGCACTTTTTTCTTTTTGTTAATATACAATTTTTTTTGTTAATGAGTTTGACTGTATCTACTGAGAACCCAAACGTTACTTCTTGAGCATTTGAAGCCGAGGATGCAGGAATCGCCTTTGCATTTCTTCGCATCCTCGGTAAGCGCAGCCCCCTGTGACATACCCCGCCATGAATTACTCACTAACCAAACCCTCAGCATCCATTGTTGTAATTTTTTAAGGAGGTTTTCTTCCTCCTATTTAAGACGAGGTTTTTTTCCTCGGCGATCTTCTATATAGGTTTTTGTCCTGGCAATACTTAACAAGGTTTCTCGCTTTAATTATTTTTACTTTTTGACTTTTTCTGCTTTTATTTTTTTGCTTTAAATAATTTACTTCTAAATGCAAACAAAAATGAGATTTGAAGGGAAGAAGGGAATTTAGTAGGCTTAGTTGATAGTACTGTCTTCTTGGGTATTACGCTTGATTCAAAATTACAATGGGGTCCGCATATTAAAACTTTGGCGAGAAGATTAAGTTCTGCTGCATTCTCAGTACTCAAGATTCGCCAATTAACAGATATTGCCACCGTTAGGTTAGTCTACTTCGCTTACTTTCATAGCATAATGTCTTACGGTATTTTGCTGTGTGGTTCAGCATCTGAGGTTCACCATATTTATATTACAAAAGCGGGCAGTTCGAGCAATTTACAATATGAGACTCCGCGAATCACTAAAGAACAAGTTCCAGGAATGTATTTTAACTTTGCCCTCCCATTACATCTTTGATAACTTAATGTATATCCGTAAAAACTTAGACAAGCTGGATTTTGTCAAAGATCAATGTAAATACTAAAAATAAACAAAAATTAGTCGTACCATGTTTTAGACTTAGTAAGACTAATAAAAGTTTTTTAGGTAATAGTGTTAGGTTCTATAACAAGATCCCGAAGCACATTACTGTTTTCTGGACAACAAGTTCAAGTACCATGTCAAGCGGGTTTTACTGTCAAAAGGTTATTATAGGATGGATCATTATGTGAATAATAGTGATGTCTGGAAGTGACTCGCTCTCTGTGCATCCACTAATATATTATTATTTTACCAGTTATATTAACATTTGTACAGTTAACAAAAAAAAGATAAACCCGATCGAGTTTCTTACCGATTCTTCTCGATGTCTGGGATATTTTTCGAACCGGCAGTAGTGTTTTGACGTTCATAAGTGCCTTCTTAGGTCCTAAACTGAATAAAGATTATTTTGATTTTGATTTTTTCGGTAAGTTTTTTATATGGGTTCTTCCTCCTCAATTTTCACAAGTAAGCCTTTTGGGTTATTTTTTTTTTAGAGAATAAGTTTTCCTTGTGATCCATATCCTCGGTCCCTGTCAGAGCGGAAGAACAGACTCGTAGAATTTTATGATTATCTACGGTGACAAACACGAACAAGTCCTCCTCGCCTGCCCGGTCAGTGAGTGCTTCCACCAGATGTTCTCCCTGATAACCAGAGGAATACCCGGAAGAGTGCAGGAGTTTCCTCGACATAGCAACCCAGCGCTCGGATTCTAACGTATCCTATCAAAAGTATATAATACTGTAGAACAGAGCAAAATGTTATCGATTAAGTTACTCAGAACATTAATTAATTAATATTTTTAATACGAATACATATATTTTGACATGCATATAATTATAAGACCTCTTACTCTTGTGTGTTAATACACTCATATATCATTGAAATCACGCCTCTTTCTCAACAGAGTAGCCAGGAACCTTCCACTTGCTATGATCCTGCTATACATTTTTCGCTTCTTCAACATTCATCAATCTTTTTATGCCTGCTTTTTGGTTTAGAGTACTCTTGGTCTGACCTTTCTTCGGAACGTCCCCGATTTGATCATGGAACATTGGTCCTATTAACTTTTTCTTTCAACTTTCCGATTGACAATTGTTTTCGTAATTCTTTTTCCATTCGTCCTCTCTACATGCTCAAATTATGTAAGCATCCCTTTCTCAAGCCGTATGACTTATTTTGAGACACGCAGCTTTCACTTCCGTACGTAATTTTTGGAACCAATAGTTCTCTATCTATGTACAGCCAGACGAGCTTTCCTAGAGATTTTCTGGAAAGGTATGCAACGCCCCATTTACCATGATTTACTCTGATTTCAATATCACTTTGACACTTTCTATCCCTAGTAAGCATCGATACCAAGTATACAAACTCATGTACTTGATCCAGTTCGTTGCTACCAATCCAGATATATGATTTTGTCATACTCTCTTCCTTTTACAAAACCATAATTTTCATCTTCTTTGCGTTTACTTTCATTCCTTTTTCTTCTAAAGCTTTTAAAGCTAATATGAGGATTTAATACCAAAGTTATAACAATAATATAGAAAAAATTGACGACAATATTAATTGAATAAAGAGAGGAAGAAAGGTAAAGTGGATTAGCTAAGTCTTAAACTATTTTATTTATTTAGTTTGTAAAACGAACTAAAAGCTATTTTTTATAATAGAGTGCAGCACCGGATTTCAATATTCATTAATCAACTACAAAATTCAGACCAAAGTCCAAAACACTGACAAAATAATTTCAATACAAATTAACCGGATTGCTTAATTGTTGAAAATTCCTTTTACATTTCAATACCACATCACAATCACGACAGTTCGTTTCCAACGTACATGCCCTTTATAAAACCAAATGTTATTGACATTTTGCAACAATTATATCTGACGAAACCGCAAAATTTACACACAGAAATTGATATTATAACATATTCAATTAAATGTTAACTATGTTACATGGCACTTAATTTATTTTCCTTGCAATTAATTAATTTAATATACGTGTAAAGACAACAGCAATATCTTACTACCAATATTTCTTTGATTTACGTCGCGGATACGATTAGCTTACAATCCTTGGCTTGGAACATAATTTAGATTCTCAAGATTTTTGTCACAAGCTTTTATTTACTGGTTATTCAACTGTGTGACTAATATATTCCTAAAATTGAACCGAGCAGAACTATTGCTTTATCATATAAAACCCTGTAGTGGACCACTACCTTCACAATCGAATCTTGCCCAAGTTTTCCACTTTTAAAATAAAACTCTCATTTAAACACTGAATAAACCGCTGGGTAAATCAAAGCTTACAGAATTTGGAAAAGTAATTTCCATAAAACATCATTGTACAAAGAAACTTATAAAACGTATAAAATATACAATCATTATTATTACTATTAATTTGAATACTAGTTTTGAAAATTTATTTTATAGTTTATTCTCCGTATTATAATAATTACCTGAGAAAGTTAAATATATAGATGTAGAAATAAAAATGTTAGATTTATAGAATGGAAAGCGCACACCGGATTCTAGGACTACTATCAAAATTTGAAACTAGAATATGCCAAACAACAAGTTTTAACGAGATATATCGAGTGACCGACCGACCCTGAGACTGATTTGGGTATTTGCCTATAGTATATAGTACAAATAATAAAATATCAAAATGATATGATTGAATTATTTTAATGATATGATTTAAATAAGAACTATCGATAACAGAGTAATAAAAAAAATTGTGTGCAATGCGAATCCTGAAAAGAGAATTCACTGTCCCAATCTTAATGAGACCAATATTTTATTCAGGGAATATAGTCTTAGGTTCTGTAATAAAATCCCGAAACAAATTACCAAATTGCTGGCCAAGTAACTTTAAACAATAATTACACACTGTTTAAAAAGCTTACAAGACCGATCGAGTTTCTTGCTGTTCTCGATGACTGTGACGTTTTCCGAACCGGTGGTAGTCTTCTTAGGGCCTAAAGTGAATAAGATATTTATAATTAGGATTTTATAATCAGACTTCAAGTTTGCAATATTAGCACCTAATGTTTTAAAAATACTATAGATATATGTATATAATAAAAGCTGGAGTTCTTAATAAATAAATCATATTAATCACGATAGTTAGTTAGTTTGTGGTCTGAGACAAGTAAACTGACAATTTGGTAAACGATACATGTAATCTCAAGCATGTCAACAACACAAGACCAAAGTAAGCGAGACAAACTTTCAATAGTCAACAACATAAAGGTATAAATCTAGGATACAAATACTTTGGAAGTTTTTGATTACTTTACCAAAACTGGACAAATAAACGTCGTGTCGAGGAATGTTGTTTCAAATGTAACCTTGACTCTTTCTTTAATCTTCGACTTCAAATTACTTTAGAGTTTCTGTTCTCTAAGGTACCACGAAATCGTATTTACATTTTCCTCTGACATTAATTAAAACGAAATATTTTCAAATATTACAACCAAAAGAATTTTATTTCTTGTGTTATCAAACTGTTTTTCCTTTCCGATGTAATAAAAGCTTGCAAATGTAACAGTCGCTTAGTTGACATAAAGGTGTTTTAATAATTTTAAAATGTAAACACATAATTAAAACTTTTTAGTTTTTAGATCAGCCACCCAGATCGGTGCCCCGTAGACGGCCATGCTCCGCACGACTCCCATGAATAAGCGACGGCATCTTGCGCCCGGTCCCCCCGAATTCCATCAGATATTTCAGCTGGGCCTCAACCCGGACCCTCTCCCCCTCATCTTGTATGTGGGCCCCAGGAGGCGGCCCACACTGAGACCCGTGGAACAATAATGCCTTGGTTTTCTCTACCGCCACCCTGAGGCCCAACAATTCTATACGCCTGACCACGAGGGACACTCCCTCCGTGGCCAGGCGCGCGACCTCTCCCCAGTTGGCCCCATGGGCCACGACTAGGGTGTCATCCGCGTAACAGATTATGCGCACCCCCGGAGAGAGCGCTACGCGGAGCACCCAGTCGTAGCCCATATTCCACAGGAGCGGCCCCAACACTGACCCCTGTGGAACGCCACACCCCACACTTCGCCGGACGATCGTCCCTCGCCCGTCCACGTAGGCAACCACCCTGCCCTGAAGGTAGTCTTCCAACAGCCGCCGCAGGTACGAGGGTACTCCGTGATATCGGAGCGCCTCTCATATAACCTCATGCGGCAGGCTGTTGAAGGCGTTGGCGATGTCGAGCGACACCGCCAACAACCTACCTCCACCTCCGGTCACCCCCGTAGACAGGCTCTTCAGGTGGGAGAGGGCGTCCAGCGTTGAGCGCCCTACTCCCTCAATATGCCGGATGACACGGGAAGCCACTATTCGCCAGAAGGCAGAGCCGCCCCTCCTTCCAGAACTTCGGGAACTGTCCGACCGATAAACACCGATCAAACAGCTCCCGAAGCATCCCACTCATGTGGCCCAACGCCACAAATAGCATCTGGCTCGGTACCCCGTCCGGGCCAGGGGACCTCCGTTTGCTGCGAAGGCGCTCTGTCACCAGCCCCATCTCCGTATCAGTTACGAGATGTGGCATAGGCGGCTTCTCCGCAGCAGTATCTCCTGGGGGAGGCATCGCCGGTGAGAGGAACTCCGGAGGGTCGGGGAACAAATAACCCACGACCCTTTCCACGAACTCCGGCTGGAGGGTCTCCGTGATCGGGGGCGCCTGGCCTCGAAATTTCTTTCGGGCCACTATGTACGGGCGCCCCCATGGATCCGGATCCAGCGTCTCAAGGAGTTCCCCCCACGCAACGTCTTTGGCCCGGCTTATGGCCGCCTGCAGTGTCCTCCTTGCCTCCCTGTAAGCGACATACAGCCGGGCCTCCTCCCCCGGTTCTCGCCTTCGCCGCCGGCGGCTGTGGGTCAGCAGCCGCCTCGCCGCGAAGCAGGCCACCCGCAGATCGGCTATCTCCGGTGACTACCAGTAAGCCTCTGCGGGCGATTATTGCTCCGCGGCATCGACGCGTCACAGACCTCCGTGAGAGCCTCACGAAATTGGTCTGCAGCCGCGTCGACATCTTTAGTCCTCCGAGCTGGCGCCTGCCAGCTCTGGACGATGGCCGCCTCTTCTGCTTTTTCTCTGTCAAGGCGGCCAAGCGCCTAGCGGAAAAATGCCGCCCCGCTACGAGGGCTGGACGCCAGCTCTCCGGAGGAGGTAGAGACCTCAAATCGGATATATCTGTGATCAGATAAGGTCTCCACCTCCTCCAGTACTCTCAATCCTCGCACACGGCGTGCGACAGACGGAGTGGCGAACGACAAGTCCACCACAGACCCCCCGTTATGTCGCACGCACGTGTGCGTCATCCCACTGTTGAGGAGGGACAGCCAACTTGGACCGCCCACTCCTCAACGGCCATGCCTCGAGGGTCCGTGGCCACCGCCCCCCACGCCCCTGATTTGGCATTCAGGTCTCCAAGCAGGATAATGGGGAGTGGCGACAGCCGCCTCACCGCCAGCCTCAGGGAGTCGAGAAAAGCCTCGAATTCCTCTAGGGCCCGGTTAGGGGAGAAATACACCCCTATAATGGCGCACCCTCCCCAGGTGACCGCCACGAACCCCGCCCCCCTCTCTTTGACGGAGAGGGGCGTTTCTGGACTATAAACAGCCACGGAGCCATCCAGGTCGCCAGCCCATTTATTCTGGACCGGAACGTGGTATGGCTCCGCGGCTACCGCAACATTGATATTCCACTCCACCACTGACTGAACAAAGAGATCCTGTTCAGTGGCGGAGTGGTTTAAATTCCCCTGAAGGTAGCTAGCTACCATGGGTGTACTCCATTAAGAATCCATAGCAGCTACCTCAGGCCTAGGGCCACCCACTCCCGGTGCAGCCATCCTCTGCACCCCTCTCTTGACAGGAGGGGGCCTACACTCCCTTCCCCCCATCTGATGCGCTGAGGGCCTCCCTCCATCAGCGCACACTGCGCAGTGTAGGACACTGGCCCTACAGTCCACCGCCATGTGCCCCGCTACCCCGCACCGGAAGCAAAGCGGCCCCCTCTCCATGTCCCACGGGCATAACGCGCGTGTGTGGGCCAAGCCCATACATTTATAACAACGCATGGGCTTGTCCTCCATTACCTGCACCTGGGCAGAACTCCACTCCACAAGTAGGCAGCCGGCCTCGACTAACACCTTGGCCGCGGCGAGGGGGAGGGTCATATGCAGCGCATATGCACCCCTCCCGTACGGACGCATTTCGCCAGCCCTGATTTCGGCTGGCTCGCACCCACCCTTCCTCGCCGCGGTCGCAACAACTTCTTCCTTCTCCGCGGTATCGTCGAGACCGACCAACCTCAGGCCCACCTTTTTCGTGGGCCTTGTCACCATAGCGACGTTTTCTAGGGCACTCTTTAGTTTGACGGCCAGAGCGTCCGCCCGTTCCCCTCCCAGAACGCTATGGATCTTAATAACCCGGGAGCCCGTAGCAGATTCACGGGTTGTCAACTTCAGGATCCCCAGCTCCGGCAGATCAATGCTCTCCCTTGCTTTGACCAGGGCCGCCCTATAGGTCATCCCCTTGCTCAAAGCCTCAGGCTGCAGTGTGATTACCACCGCAGCCGCCTTAGGAGACGAGGGGAGCATGGCCTTAGGCTTGGCCCCGGTAACCTTCTGCAGCGTAGGAGCGCCTGCCCTCGCAACTACTGCCTGAGTAGCGACAGCCTTCTTTCGCCGACGTCGGACCACCGTTGTCCACGCTGCCTCAGCTCCAGTCGAGGCCTGCGTGGTGGTCGAGGCTGGGAGCGCTTCCCACTCCATGCCCAACGGTGTTGGAGTTGCCACGCTCACCCCCTCTGATCTTGCCCGGATCGCAGTTTAAACCTTTTTTTTTTTTTTTTTTTTTTGTTATCGCGGAGTGGAAAACCCGTCATGGGTACACACTCGAATTGGGGGGTCGAGTGGTTATGTGAGAGTCCTACTCACTAAAAAACTCCGCGGTGTACAGCCGCCCCATAATGGGGCGACGCGGGTACTGCGCTGGCATTCTGCCGCGCCGCCCCGGGGGCCGGCCCGGCTAACCGGGCCCTGGCCTAATTAGGAGACAGCTATGTACCCCCGATAGCCGTCTCCTCCTCCTGCCGAACCAGTGCAATGGAGGAGACGGGCCCCCCCCGTCCCGTCTCCTCTGGTTCGGCTAGGGTGGCGGGAGTTGACGGATAAACCGCCTCCTCCTACCACCCGTTCTTCTTTGGCGGAGAGGGCCGCTCAGGGGATCCCTCTCGCGAACCCTCTCCGCAGCCTCCTTCTGCGAGATGACGTCCTCGCAGAAGGAGGCCATCGCCGTCCATGCTTGCTCGCTGCCGAGCATGGCTTTTACCACACTCGGCAGCGAGAGATCTCCCCCAACAGCTACGGCCAGAGTGCGGCGCTGCTCCACCCACGCAGCACACTCAGACAGAGTGTGCTGCGCCGTGTCTTCTACAGCCCCGCACTCGTGGCACGTAGTGTTTGACTCCCTCCTTGCAATCTTGTGCAGGTACCATCCGAAGCAACCATGTCCGGATAGTACCTGCACAAGTCTAAAGTTCAGGGAGCCACGCTCCCTGTTGCTCCATTCCCGGAGGACCGGGCGGACAGCATCTATGGTATAATGTCCATAGCGCGCGTCCGCCAGGTCCTCCTCCCACCTCTTAAAAACATCCTCCCGGGCCTCCCTCCGGACCCGGTCTACCTCTGTGGGAGCTGGAGGCTCCCCTAACTCTCTCCCCGCCGCCGTGAACCTGTACACGGCGGCGAGCACCTCCGCCTCCAACTCCCACGGCGGGGAGCCGGCAAGGACGCAGGCCGCCCCCGCGGACACCGATCGGTATCCGCGAATGGCTCTCAGCGCCACGATACGCTGCGTAGAACGCAGCACGCGTCTGTTCGTGGCGCTGAGAGCATCTACCCAGATCGGTGCCCCGTAGACGGCCATGCTCCTCACCACCCCCGCAAACAGACGGCGGCAGCTCGCGCCCGGCCCTCCCGAGTTCGGAAGAAGCCGTCCGAGAGCTGCCGCCGCCCCCACTATCCGCGGTTCGAGTCCCTTGAAGTGGGACTCGAACCGCCATCGCCCGTCCAGGGTGAGGCCCAGATATTTTATCTGGGCCCCAACCCGGACCCTAACATTCTCTACATATATGTGAGCCCCAGGAGGCGGCCCACACCGAGGCCCATGAAATAGAATGGCCTCGGTCTTCTCGGCCGCCACCCTGAGACCCAACGCCTTTATGCGCCCGACCACAAGTGCAACGCCCTCTGTGGCCAGGCGCGCCACCTCCTCAAATCTTCCCCCCCGGGCCACGACTAGGGTGTCGTCCGCGTAGCATAGCACTCGCAACCCCGAAGGGAGCGCTACGCGGAGCACCCAGTCGTAGCCCATGTTCCACAGGAGCGGCCCCAACACCGACCCCTGTGGAACACCGCACCCAATGTGGCGCCGGACCACACTACCTCCGCCGTCCACGAAGGCGACCTCCCTGCCCTGGAGGTAGTCCCCCAACAGCCGCCGCAGGTACGAGGGGCGCAGTTTAAACCTAACCTAACCAATTTTATCACCACAA
Source organism: Saturnia japonica (assembly GCA_033032175.1). NCBI lineage: Eukaryota > Metazoa > Arthropoda > Insecta > Lepidoptera > Saturniidae > Saturnia > Saturnia japonica. Next base: position 7,835,554 of record CM065317.1, read on the forward strand.
CGACAAAATCACAAAATCTCACTCCACAAGAAACGTCACGAAATGTTAAAGTAGGTCGTATGTGCAGTAAACAACACAATAATTATTCAAAAACGAACAAAATAATAATTAGTAAAAAAATTAATTAAAATTTTTGCCCATCTTTCAAAAGTGAACTTTATGGACAATCACATGCATTTATACATACATACATTTTATATGGGCATTTGTATTGTCAGATTTAAAATAAATGTGATTTTAAAAAGTTTACTTCTCAAAAACTAGATAATTCCACAGTTAAAAATATTTATATTTAGCCTTATTATATGGAAAAAATTTACAGTCATAACTGGACGGTAGCGATCTAAAGCTGAGCCAAATTCAATTACTTATCCATATGAACTGAAATTCGAATACGTTCGTCAAATTGAAAGAATTGCGTTATGCGTTAGTAGAAACTATTATTTATTGATAAAAAATCTATTAAAGTGGTATTTGTATGTAACAGTTCAAAATATTCTAAAATTACATATATGTAACTAATGATATTAAGTGAGCTATATATATACATATGTGTAATTGGTTTATCGGAAACGGCTGCAATGATTTGGATGAAATTTCGTATTTAGATAATGTCTTACATTCCACGTTTACATAGATAGGTGGTTTTTTTAGAAACCGAGCAAATCCGGTCGTTCAAATATTAAACTTTTATATCGCACTTTTCGTCAAAAGGAAAGAGAATGTCATGCAAAAAAGAAACTTATGATTTACGTTTATCTGAACGAATTATTATTGCATTCTGTTTTGTCTAAAAAAGACATAGGTAAAATAATACTCAAAAAAGTTAGATCTGAAAACGAGCATTTGAAACATTATTATGAATATAAACAACATTTTAAACATTATTATTATGATTATATTTGCGTTTATTTTATAATTTAGAAAATTTTGTTCTTTAGGAAGAAACTAAAACTGATGGAGTCTTATGTCTAAAGTTCCTAAAAATTCACTGTTATGTTTTTATTTCAAATTTGGATGTTTATTCCATTTTTTTAAATTAAAAAGCGTTTTTAATTCCCCCGCAATAAACACTTCTACATACATACACCACCTGATTTATAAGAATATCCTTATTACATTAACATTTACAACACAAGCCACAATGTACTCCCAAAAATGTATTGATATACAACGGAACAACAGTAATAAACTTTAACTACATATTAAATACAACAAATTAACTGCTTGGAAATTCAGAGCTAATTTAATGTCTCATACATTATCACCTGAGAGTTAAAACAGCAGTTGCTGTATCTATGCAAAACTCCTATTAAAACTAACTTTAGAACAATTAAAACAAGTGCATCATATCAGTTAAAATTCAAAATACACCCATTCCAAAAATGCCATGTCTATCCTATTTCTCTCACTTAAGAGTTCTAAATTTTTTGGAAACATTTTTGGCCCTACTGTAAAGTTCGATTTTTCGTAATACGACAAGTATGCTTTCCAGCGTCAATATGTACAAATTCCAGTATTGATGGACTTTGTTCAATATTGCGTTGATTTAAATTGGTTTGTATGAACTTTCCTGTCATCTATACGTATAAAATGATTTGTCCTAAATGACTGACTGATGGATCAACGCACAGCCTAAACCGCTGATCGTAGAGACCTGAAACTTGGAGGGTGTATTCTTTGTATGACGCAGGCATCCGATAAGAAAGGATTTTCCGAAATTCTACCCCTAAGGGGGTGAAAAAAGAAAAAAGGTTGATCTCACTTATAAACATAAGCAAATACTCTTTAAAAATTTAATGTCTCGAAATTTACCGTACTATATTATTACCTCATTTAAAGGTTTTTAAGCTTAAAGATTTATGCACTTTTAAGACACAGCCACATAGGGACGTAGAGTTCGAAATTTGAAATTTGAAATGGTAAGGACTAGAACATTTTGGTTATAAATTATACGAATGATTCCATATTAAATAAAAACATGTAAAATCTATACTAATAGTATAATAAAGCGTAAAAGTTTTTTGTTTGTTTGTTTGTTTAAACACGCTAATCTCTGAAACTTCCAGTAGGATTCAAAAACTTCTTTTTTTATATGATAGCCAGAATCACGAGGAATAGTATAGGTTATATAACATAAGGCTACAGTTTCTAGCTAGAATTAAATATTGATGTTTGTTACATAAGTCGAAAGTTGAAGCCCTCGCGAACTGCTTTAGCCGCATGCGCTGGCTTAATGGTTAATAATACGTCAATACCATGTTCTACAAAAATATTGGCCATTAGTATATATAAAAAAGTCAACGACAGCATATGTCTATTTCTTATACATTAGCCACAATAAGGTATTTAGCAATTTTTTTTTTTTTAATATTAATAACTAATTTATGAGCATTATTTGTATCCATGGCAATTAATATCCTTACGAACAAAAGTTACTTCATCATAAAGACAATTTATAATGAAGATACACTTTGTCTTTTACAGCATGTTATTTGGACGCATAGTTTGAGAGATAATAAAAAATTAAAATAATTCATCACTCGGCCCGGGTCCATGTCTAAAGTAGTAGTGGCGCGAACGAGCCGTGCGATGCCGCGATGTGACCATCTGGCCGCCCGATAAAAATATTCTCTACACTGAAGTATTATAAATCATAAATCAGTGATTTTTTCTAAATTATATGCGGGTGAAACCGCGCGGCACAACTAGTTTAAAATAAAATTTTGTTACAAATTAATCAATGTCAATTACCCCCTATAACTTCTTAAACGCTTATATTAATAAGTACACACATTTTTTAACAAGTAAAGCCCATGTGTCACGATGCGTAACGAAGAAATTTATCAATAAACCACCAATCACCATAATATTTCTCTTTATAATACTACAATTTAAAACAGGCAATTGGCTAAAATAGGCTTTGAAATAGACGGGTACCGGGAGCATTATGTGCCCGTTAAAAAAAAACAGAAGCACAGAAATTCATTTAAAACATTGCCTACTCGCTGTCATCCATCAAAAACCAATCTAAATTGTACAACATTCTCGTTTATTTACGGTACACGTTTATTTGAAAATTTGTAAATGCTGATTTTTTATTAGTATTTATGAAATGTGTTTAATTTTCAATGTGTCCAATTTCTTTGGTGTTTTAGTGAAATAAAAGTGACATGTACTAGAATATCTCTGACTGTTTAAAATTCTATGAAATTCAGATATCACTCCTACATTCTTTTTGCAGTTTCAATCACAGTTGCCTAGCTCTCAAGGTGTTTGTTTAAAACCTTCTTTTTCTTTGCCCTTGCCTCTGCTCGTTATAGGAGGTTGGTTTTCTTACTCACGCGGCATCATTTGCTTTGTTGTAAAACATTATCGGCCAAGACTTAATGATCTTCTGAACATTTGTCGTCGAAATAATGTTAATAAAATATTCCCTATATAATTTTCACTACGAATACCTAAACTTTAAATTAGTTTTGTCTACTTAGATGTTTGGAAATGATTTCTAAGTATCCAACAATCAAATCTATCCACGAGTTTTTTGCAGGATCTTGATCCACCATTTAATGGAATATATTTTAATTCATAATCATTAATGCGATTAAAGCCAGTAGTGATAATAGTGTTAGTGTATTATAATTATACATACAAACACTTATATTATATAAACACTATATTCACAAACGTCTTAAATAGACAGAATACCGATCTAGTTTCAGGAAATTGCTAATAATGTTGTAAGAAGAGCTATTTCACAAATGCGCAATCCGATTATACAGAAATTAATAATGAAAATACCTACAAAGCGTATTCAATTCTGCCGGGAAGTCACTAATTGGTTATGTTGCATGAAAATACGTAGGAAGTCTTTGTATTACAAGTATTTCAAATGAAATAGCATTCGTCGAAAAGCTTTGAAGTTGGTTTACAATAAGTGTGCATTACCGAAAATTATCCTTCATTTCTTTTTACATATAAAAATATATGAAATAGTTTTCTAGTTTCATTTAGGTTTCAAATAATATAAAAATGTACGTTCATATTTTTTTTAATGTTTCATTTTTTATTACTACGTACATTTCAAAATTGTATGTATGAAACAAAACATCTCGGCTATGAGATTGTATTGGTTATCAGATCACACATTTAAAAGGGTAACAGTAACCTATTAACACAGTAATTATAACCAAATTTACAGTTGTATACACAATCAAACACACAGTCATATTTTGTACATTCTTTTGATGACCCATAGCTAAAAACAATATTTTGAAATAGTTATACATTTTTAATTTTTTTGTCACCTTTTTATAAAAATGTAATTATTAAGTACAACAGGTTTTGTAATAAGTAATACGGTCGGCGTTTTATCCATACAAACGTATTTCGGTTTATTCCTGCATAATAACACTACAGTAAATATATTTTATCACAATAGAATCTATATTATATACCACAGCCATGTTCCCATGTGTTGATTTTTTTATAGTTATAAGTTTAGCCTAGTGGCTAAACGCGACTACTATGCTCGAGGTTTTAGGATCGATTCCCAGGTCGAGCAAAGTGCTATTGGGTTTTTCTACTAAATTCTCAGAAGCAGCTCGGAGTTTGGCTTTACGCCTGATTAATGAAATGGGACCAAAGACATACCCGGCGAACTGTGGTTGTATATTAGTACACCTCTGCCTAACTCTTCGGGGATATAGGCGTGATGGTATGTTATGTTATGATATAAGTCTCAGGTGTAGCTGCCGGGACACACCTATTGGTGCTTGACGACAGATGTTCAACTTGAGGGTGGTAGCGAGCAAGGCGGACATTATACAGCGCCCTACCATCATTCCATGGTTTCATCATGATGTTTTCCTTCACCAAAAGCTAAAATTCATTGCAGGGATTCGAATTCACGTCCATCGACGTGAATTTCATACACGCTACCATTGAGTCATCTTTGCTTCATTGATTTTGCCATGAATTAATTGTTAATATCTGTGCGACCGAGCTGCGCTCGGTGTCTTATCAGCAAGAAAAACACCTATCTAGGTAAATTTGGAATGTAAACCATTGTCTAAATGCAAAGATTCATCGAAGTCGTTGGAGCCGTTTCCGAGAAACCAATTACATATATTATATAAATACAAGAATTGCTCACTTAATATAATAAGATAATAACTAGATGCCTCCTAAAATTAATAAGTCTGCCCAGATAAATCGATGTTATCAGACATCTAGCAAAAAATCACCAATACAAAAGAATAAAAGAAATAGTCAAATTCCTTCTTGTATTAATAGTATTAAAATCTATCCAGTTTTTGAGGAGGAAAGGAATACTAAATTATAATTTTGTCCATTTTACGAAGGTATAAGCAGTTCGAGCTGCAGTTATCTCTCTCGTGCTCTATTGTGTCGTTCGGGCACAGCGCGATAACAATAGATTTGTTTTAAAACGTATTCTTAAATTTCTTGCCAACCGCGTTAAATCACGCCCGATACACATGGTAAATAATACCTAGAAGAATTACGTGTTTTACCGTCTCTATGGTGTAGTACTATGGTGAGAATGTTCAGAAAATTTGAGCTTTCCTATTGTCTTCCTTAAAATAATAAAACTAAGCGATATCTTATAAGGAGTTACAATTTCATCTCAACACTCGAAATTAATTATCTTTGACTTACTGTGAAGATGTAAAAATATTGTCTTCCGCTTACCATGATCACTTTTTCTTATGACATACTTGTACAGTTCTTCAGAAAAACTGTGAAGAGACAGAATATTAGGCATGACGAGGTACCTCAGCACTTCTCAGCAAGGCTGAATGACAGTGTCGTCTCTTCTCCCACCGCGTCGGTTTCTGTAGATATTAACCGACTTAAAAAAAAAACGGAAGTTACTGAATTCGATTTTTTTAATGTATGTTCAGCCATAGCTTCTTTGTTTATGACCCTATTTTGATGATTCTTTATTTGTTGTATAGGGGATACCTCAAGGGTGATCCTATTTTAATTTCATTGGTATTTGACATTTTACTTTGAAGATACACCAGGGAACTCTTTCTTTCTTTTTAATAATTGTCTTGCTCACCTTTCTTGTTATACTGATGCTAGTGTGCTACCATTTCACAGATCTAAGATTTCAAAAATGAGCCAGTATTATACAAATAATAAAATACAATACCTCGTTATAAATTATTCTGAGCGTTACCGAACCTATATTTTCATTTTTATCGGTACTACAATATTGCGAGCAATTCAAAATTCTCAATGGCACCAGATTGCGGCGACGGCCCACAAAACGAAGTTAATGGAAATGAATTCGGCGATAAAAGACGAAAAGTTTAAGGGTAAAATAGAAATAAAAAGATTGTATAACAAAATGAAATAAAGATTCTATTGGATTTTACGGATCTGCACTAAATACTCGTACAATCAGAATGTTCGTTCGGCAGTTCGATTTACAAATTAAAAAGTTTCATATCAACTCTTATTTGTTGTTCATAGATTATACCTTTTTTTGCTTTTGCATTATGCTGTGGAAACAACTTCCAGTGTGCTAGTAGTGTGAACTTTCCTATATATATGTAATGGATTATTATTATTATACATACCTATGAAATATTGCTAGTTGTTTGCTCATAAAATCTAGCAAATGTACATGTAACAAATGTAAATGTAAAAATTACCAAGTACGTGTCAGACCACGCGCAGTGTAGGGTTCTGTAGTTGCCTGTCACAGTATGCAAACTTATAAAGGGGCTTGAAAAAATTTTCTGTTGAATTTGTACGAAATTACTTCTCCAAGTAAATTTTATAAGTTGGTCGCTTATAACTCTTTAATTTGTAAATCCTACTTAGCTGTGATAGTTTTCCTTTTAACTTCATTACTTATTTAAACTCCTGCAGAATGCAGTGAATTTTTTACATATCAAAAATTACAATTTAGCTGTGGGGGGAGGGGCGGGGGGTCACTTGACACTAACAAAAATTTGTGCTTTAAAGCTTAATATTTCGCAAACGGATCTGTAAGTCGAAAAATAGTATTCACGCACCCTCAATATTTTTGGGTCACTTATCCAACGACCTCCCACACTATAGGATAGAAGAGAAAAAAATCATCCCCATCTTATGTGTAAGGGGAGTTACCCTAAAAAAAAGTTTGTTTTTAAAATTTTATTTTACCACTTTGTCGGCATGGATAATATGTATGTAACAAATTATAGCATTCTAGTACTAAGAATCTCAGAGCTAAGCCGCGGACAGACCAATGGACATGGCGAAATTATAAGGGTTCCTTGTTGACTTTAGATTCTTAAAAATTGTTGCATTAGAGAAGATGTAATTTGAGATATTTTACGCGTTCAGCAATTTCAAGATTTCTGCTCTGTTTGATTGACAATTTTAGTATTTATATTACATATAAATAATAATATATACTATAAATACAAAACTCAAACCTTTTGCGTTTCTCTGTTAGTACCTTGTGTAAGCTTAGATTACAGATTCTTGAAACGTACAAACATACTTTGTTTTACTGCTATATGTAGATATAACTATACTTATATACTTAATATTACCTTTGTGTTAAAGACAATAAAACATTGAATTTGTAAAAATAATAATTAATAATTATATATTCAATAGAGTTTTAAAAAAATATAAATGTTTGAGAGTCTAAAATTTAACAGTATTGTAATACAAGTACAAGTTACTGGCTAGCGCCATCTACAGGACATCGCAGAAACAATTTTCGAATATAGAAACGAACTTAGAGTAAACGTTAACCATAGTAACACTGGCGCCACTTGAGTGATGCCATCTACAGCATTGTGGCAACACTTCATGCGATACACGAAGACTGCTAACCACTGAATAAACCATAATTTTTTCATGGCGGTACCTCTACCCTCCATATTTTTGGAGTTAAATTACTAGTTGATTGATATAATTTAAAATGTTTTTGAATAGTTGTCAAGGGTTATGTCGACCACATTATTTCCACACTTATACACCAATAGGCCAGGTTCTAGAGGAAATAAATATAAGGAAGGCATCCCGACTCTAAGCCCAAGAATAATTAATTCAAGATACAATAACACTTTCTCTGTTTTATTTGTTTTGAACACATTGAATCAACTATGTTATGTTGAAAATATTTGTGAATTGTTATCTAATACTTATTGTATTGTTAAGACCATAATTTTTGGGTCTAATATATTTTTAAAAGAATTATACCCCATTCCAAATAACAGTGTGTTAAATAAAATTGAACAGCAAAATAGAAATAAATAAAGAAATATGCCATATCGTGGGTCGTTTGCTACAATTAAATAATTATATACAGTAGCACTATAAAATCTCTTGAGTAGAACTGCCGTTAAAAATTGGAATATCGACTATTGGAGTAGCAAATACAATTTATAGAACTTATAAAATGCGTATAATTTTTCGGTTAACTTTTTCCCGTATTATTTCATGTTCGATGTTGCTTACACTTAGCCTTGAAATTCAAATTACTAACTATTGGCTTAATATAAATTATTTAAAAAATCCGATGTTTATTTTTATGTTTTAATTTATTTCATTTTTAATGTTACTCACTACTTCATTACTATCATAGTATAATCATATCGTGAAATGATGTGGCATTGAATCATTACTATAGGTCCGAGACAACTAAGTTACTGACTGAGATCACCATCATCAGCCTTTCTCAGTACACGACTTGATATAATAATAATACCAGCCAATTAGTATCCCAATTCTAGGTAATGAGACCACTTCCCAAGGGAAGACGTGGGCTTTATCAACAAGCCAGTCCACGATGTCTTGGCGATTTCAAACGCTGAGAAATCAACAACTCTATTACCTTTTTCCCTTAAACAATGGTACTATAAAAACATTTCTCAAGCGTTTAAGTTTTCTCAAGATGTTTTTCTTTACCGTTTGCTCATAGTAAGTATTAACATACTTAGATACATAGTAAGCCATTAAAAAGTACCTATACGCGAATTCCGGAAAATTCATTGGTACATGCCGGGGATCGGACATGCGGACATCGAATTGATATTCCAGTAGTCTAAACGACTCAACTACCACAACTTCTATATTCTGACTGAGATCGTAAAGTACAATTCTTCCAATTGAGACATGCCCCGGTATAACGAAACTTATGGTTGTCCTACTCTTGATGTATTACTAGATATTACATGCAATGTATAATTTATTATTATCTTTTTATTAATTTTGCCTTTATTTCATACAAAGTAAACTTGGAATAAGTTAATAATTGTTTCAATTTATCTATGTAATTTAATTTTAAATCTGTTTACATATTTATTTATTTTTATATAAGATATTTACTAACGTAATATTAACTATTTGTTTCAGATGTACAAAGTGTTTGATGTGATATTGTGTGTGGGAATTTACCCTCAGTTAGCGCCCTGCCCCCAATGACCTGGCTTTCATCATGCCACAGTCCCCCTCACCTCGTCTGCGTCACTACAGGTCCCCAATATGAAACCAAGCATGATCTCAGAAACCATGCATGTTGTTAATAACGCATGTCATTAGAAATTAAAGTTTATATTTCGCTCTCACCTAAATACACATTCCTAGTTCATGTGAGAACTATTTTCATTAAAATACAATTCTACTAGAGTTGTATTAAAAAAAAAACGAAAAAATTGTCATAAATTAATTTATGCAAAAATTAAAGTAAAAGTAAGAAATATAAAAAACAGCTTCAAATATGAACAAGGCAAGTTAGATACCTGAAAAATTCTACAAATTTGCCTTCTTCTTACTTCCGTGATAAGGCTTTATTCATTCTTCATTCAGGCTTGTAAATTACTATTTATTATATATATATATATATATATCAAAATAGATAATATAATTAAAAAACAATTATTTACAAGAGCACAAAACACCTCATATCAAAAATAGAAATAAAGCACACTACGTAGTACTTAGTAATTGAAAAGTTTGCTTAAAACACTGTAGTTTACATAGATTGAAAATTGAAAGATACACACCGTAATATAAATTCGAATTTGATTCAAAACATTATTATAAAATGTGTTTTTTAAAATCAATTATTAAATGGTCATAATTATTTTAATTCATGTTTTGTTAGAGTAGATTTAGCTAACATTAGTACTAAAATTATAGTAAGTATTTAAGAGATAAATTTAAAATCAATAATTGATCATCGTTTACAAAGTTATATAATTATTCTTATAACTTTAACATTGGTTACAAATGTATATTGTAATGTACTGTCTATATAATAAATACACTAGCAAATTTGGACCTCATTGAACAAATATCAAATCAAGTGCGCACTTATAAGTTTCCACTCCAGCAAATATTACAGTCTGTTCAGTAGTCAGTCCATAACCACATCAAGGGTATGCTAGTCGTTCATCCGAATACCCGGTAGATAGGATTTATCACACGTCGGCTTACCACACAATAACTAGTATTATCTAACGATCAATGTAGGGAGATATTATGTCAAAGGCTGACGCTATACCGATATCCTTATCTCAAAAGCTAAATTATCTTAAACAATAACAATGATAACGTGAAGCTTTAATTGAAATAGAGCCATTTCATTGATCAAGTTCCCGAAAACCGCTTTTCAATTTGCAAGAATTTCGATATATAATGCTTCCAAGAGGAATAGTTCACTTATCACCAATTGTTTATTGATAATACATGTCGACAGCCATGGGAGTGCTTATTACTTAATATCTGTAGTTTAGTTTTATCAGGCCGGTGATGCGAACACAAGGGCGCGATATGAGGCTTCACGCTTGTTCGCTCCATGTACCAAATACACCGCGTATTTCAGTCTACATGTATCGGGATACTTATTTTCGCAATAATAAATCGTGAGTGATAATTAATTTAGAATTTGATTCATATAGTTTGGAATAAATTAAGAATTGTAACTGTTCAAAGCGTAATATAATATAATGCTTATTAGTTATCATATTGAAAGAAGTTGCATTTTTTTTTTTTCAACAGGACGATGACCGCAATATGTTTCGTGTGCAACCTCCCGATTTTATCTCATCAAGTGGGGTTGGTGTGGGCTGGAGGCAACGGCTGGGATGAGCTGACGCGCTCTACATTAGAAGAGTCCACTCTAAGGCAGAGACTCGGTAGCCGCAGAGATTCAGCGGCCCAAGTATCCTGTCTCTCACCACCAGATCCCGACGTTTCTGATCAACCCAGAGGTATATTTATATGTATATTTTTATATTTAATTATTAGCATAATAGATATTATCAAAAAACGTTGTCAAAGTTGGCTAAGTGTAAAAACACTAATTAAGAAATTCTTGAACTACTTTGCTACGTGAAGATGCTATGTGACTTTCATATGCCTACTTTTAATAGCAATATTTTTAGGGAAATAATCAAAATACTATCAAAGTATATTGTTTTTATTTGTAGGTGGCCCTCGTCGCAGACGATCTTCCTTAGCTCAGCTTACAGACATTCTCCGTGAGTGGGGTGGTGGTGGTGCACCAAGACGCCAAAGAGCACCTTTATCTCGACGCGAGACCCTAGCAGATTTAGCTCGATCTCTGCCTTGGGCACGTCACGAACCTCCTCCAAGACGTAGGCGTGATTCCTCTGCTGATTCTGGGATTAAATCCATGGCTTCTAAGCGCCGGGACTCTAAAATAACGCCTCAAGATTTTCGTGCCGATTTCCCAAACTACTGGGATAGAAAAGATTCAACAACGGTAATGCCATCAAGAGAACGTCGCATCAAAAGACGGAGTTCTGGAGATGATAACAAAGAAAGACGAGATTCTGTAGATGGCCATCGCCATAGACGCGATTCTACAGTAGCAGTAGCACCGCCGCGTATAGTTGCAACGCATAGAAAAAGGCGTGCTTCACCACCAACGCCAGCGCCCCATTCTTATGTTGATGTATCCTCCGATCCGGGTCCATCAACGCAAACACCTTCTGTAACGGTCGTAGCCATCCATGAGCCTAGTCGATCGGATGGAGAATGTCCACCAATGACGATGCCAACTATAATTACATCTGCAGTAACACCATCACCCACTTCTCCCACAGTACCGTCCACTGCAAATCAAACTTCGCAATCGACACAAGCAACATCATCTGTGCAAGCAACGCAGGCAACTGCAACAACCCCTAGTGGTCGTACACCTCCTAATTTAGGAGGTAGGCGAGATTCCACAACTCAATGCGGCCGAGCAAGGAGAGATTCCAGGGCAGCTGCTAGCCCTGAGCGTAGATTGGGAAGACTGCAAAGGCAAGCTACTGCTTTTGATGATCCAAATGGTCCGCCTGGAGCTAGACGTAGGGATTCCGGTCCGTCACTCGGCCCTGACGACGAAGGTAGAGTTAGAAGGGATTCTTTAAGTCCAGATTCAGCAGCTCGTCCAAGGCGAGAACGCTCCCAACTGAGTCCAGATAGAGCCGGTGGTGGAGAATTAAGTCCTTCAGCTGCTAGGCGCAGAAGTCGCTTGAGGAGGCAAGCGTCATGTGCTCGTATGGGTCGCGCTAGAAGTCCTGAATCAAGTTCATGCTCAAGTCGTGACCCAAGTCCAGGTGCGAGGCCACCTGAAAAGACCATGATTCGTAGGCAATCTACTACTGAAGAAATATTAATAGCGCGAGGTTTTCGACGACAGTCCACCACTGAGGAGATGATACGGTGCCGTAACTTTCGCCGTCAAAGCTCGCAGAGTGACGATGCATGTATGCGTGCTCGTGGTCGTCCGCGACTCATCCACGCAAATCCTGGACGGTACCATTGGAACTATGACAGTTGAGACTACAAGCACATTCTTCGATTCTAGCACGCAAACTGGTGAGTATTTTCTCTTAAACATTATTACCAGTAATTATATTTATAGTATCGCAATCTTTATTAAATATTAAAGTGTAGCCATGATATACTTATACACGGTAATCTAGCTATATACCCACAAATATGTCGCTTATAGCGAAATTTCTGCCCCTTTGATATATTAATGAATGCGGGTAATATCGAATCTATAAACTATGGCCCATAGGCCATGATACCAAACATATTTTGCAACATGATTATGATAGAAAACATTATTTCATAACTATCTTCCGTCTGCGTGAACTTCTTAATTAGGTCCAAAAGAAACAGAAAGGCAAAATATATCGTTTACCGGGATAAAAGTGTGATACTTATATGTTAAACCAGGTTATAAAATATCTGTAAGTTTTATCTCAATTTTTCAGTACTTTTTTGCATGACATATATACAAAATTTCACATTTATATTATTATGTATGTGTATGTATATTTTTTAATGTATGTTTTGGGTATTAGAGTTTACTATAATATTCAACTAGCAAAGAGATAATATTTAGGTTTATGTCTCCAAATTCTATATGAAATACAGAAATCATTTTAATTTATTTTTTTGCTTTATTCGTCAGTTATCATTTGTCAGTACCATCAATCTTATAAAATGTAATTATTACATCGCAAATAAATAATAATCTTGCAAAAATAATATTTATGAAAAGAGAAAGTTGAAGTTTCCTTTTTTGTAATGGCATAAAGCAAACCTCGCGCTTTGGAAAATTCTATAGTAGGATTCTAAACGTATATACACTCAATGGCATGCGAAAACTTTCATTTGAACACGCGCTCAAGAGCTTTCGAGGTACGTGAATTAAATTACAACAGCAAACTCAATCGCTTCACGAGCACATGAGCACTCTGCACTACTCACTTATCACTGACAACAGTTCTCGCCACGTGCTCGGCCCCCGCCCCTTTCTATCAGCCAATCGATTCGCACACAGCTCTTTCGTCTCTCTCTACATGCCGTTTTATCGACGAGGGTAAGGGTGAGAAGATACCATTTTATCAAGGGAAATTCGGGCGCAGTGGCGCCATCGAACTAGACGGTCGGACAATTTTAACTTGCAGAACTAACAGCGCGATCGCGGGTAACATACCGAGATGAGATGAACACAAGTGCCAGGCGTAGGCCCGCCCGCCCGCGCCCTGCTTATCATCTGTTGCCGATCGCTGCCATGTTTACTAGTAGGAAAGAGTCGTGCCGTACACAACGAATAACCTCAAATATAAAAAATCATATCTAAATTCGCGAAATATTCTCGTGAAGTTCCGTTCAACGTAGACGTTACATCGAATCTTATTTTCGTGAAGGATTGTTTCGTATCTGATAAGAACTAGTTTAACAGATTTTACAATTGCTCTGTACGTAAACATAAAAAATGAATATGTATTTCTCCTTGTGATGTGAATGAAAGTTTTGTGATAATTATACATCACAGTACCTAAAACGTTTGTGTGAGCCATAAAAGTGTATAAACTTATTTAAGCTCATAACCTATTGGAAAATAAGGCATCAAATTTGAATGTAATGGATTGAAGTGTTAGGCCTATCGTCGTAGTGAAATTTGAGATATATTTAAAACTTTTACATAAACTTTTTAATAGTTTTATCTGAATTTAATAAACACGCTATGGTGAGTAAACAATTTTACAATTAAAAAATTATCTACGCTAGTATTTTAATTACTTGGTTTACTATAATATTATTAAAAAACTGTAACTGATGCTTTCATAAATTAACATAATTTACAAAGCGTAAAAATTACGAAAACATAAAATCAAATAATAAAATACACCATATAGAAAATAAAAATTACAACTCTATCATACCCAACCTCTTTTGTTGTTAAACCCTTTCATTATAATTATTATTCATTTTGAATGACAAAGGGGGTACATTTTCTTTGAAAATTCAAACGTATGACGACAATCATTATTACGGATTCTCAGCAACATTTGTTTTACTTACCTGCCTAACTAACATTACCGTTATTTCGATAAACAAAATATTGTTTTACTACAATGCATTTACTGTAATTAATTATGTAGGTATTGTTTTTCAAATACTTATTCGATTTTACTATAGTCAATATTAAATTGTTATTATTTACCTTTTTTAAACATCGATGTTCTTAGTGACTACCGTTTCGAATTTTATGATGTCGAAATTTGTTATGAATAGTATATATTATATCGACGGAGATAGTATTTTAATTTAGCTATATATTTACTAATTATCGTTTTGTTAACGCCTGCATATGAGTATATACCCTTAGGGAATGGCATTCAAAAATTGAAAAGCTCAATAAAAAGAAGGAAAGAAAGGAAAAGTCGAAAAACTATTTACCTACGACAAATATCATCATTTTTTTGACTTTCGAAATGAAATATGTAATATTATAATATTAATTCGGTAGTATGTTTATTTGAATGTGAGTACATCAACTACGCTTGATCAGCTAGACTGATTCTAGTGAAATTTTGCATAAAAAGCGATTATACCGTGGAATAGGACATGGATATTTTTTATAGATCTAATGTAACAATTAATATAAATGCGAAAGTAGATTTATTTGAATATTTGTATGTACCTCAATTAGACTTTAACGGCTGGACGGATTTTAATGAAATTTGACTTAGAAATCGATTATGTCATAGAATAGAACAAAGTATATTTTTTTATTGTCCAGCGAATCATATTGGCACCGTCTAATGCATTATAAATTCAAATACATTAATTCTTCATTACTATTACAATAAACTTAAAAAAACCGAATAAATATGTTATTGAAATCAAATTTATTATTTTCGTATTTGTTGAAATAATGTATTTTTTTACAGATCATGCAAGATAAAATTTATATCATGCTTCATATACAATTCAAGAGTAATTTTGGAAATATTAAAATATATTACAAACTCATAGCGTCAATAATAATAATCAGGAATTGGTCGACTAAATACGGCTTTGCTCAAGGTTACTTGGACGAAATCGTTCATAGCAATAAAAATGCCTTTTACATAGTTTGTGCTAAACTAGCTTAACACCAGCGGTTTCGCCCACTTCAATTACTATTTACCATATAACTCCATCCATTTTCTACTCTTTTAAGAGTACATTCTCCACAAAAAAAGGTAAAATACTATATTACACTTTACACTTGTATTTCTCGTACATTACTGTTTCTTAACATGATTGAACAACGATTTATATTACAGTTTTAGATAAACTATGCACAAATGCCATGCCGATTTATTTATACTAAGTTATTTCAGAATTTATAACCAAGAGACTATTTATATGAATGAGCATAATATCTGTAACATAATAACTCACACATCTCCTATTCAATGTACCAAAAAACTTCATTTAAAAAAAAAAAAAAAACCCAATAAGTTATAAATGGAATCTGTTACCCAAAGTTCTGATTTATAGCTTCATTGAGTTCTTGAGATATTATCTTTCTTAATTGAGTATTTGAAATTCCATTCATTACTTACTATAAATATGTAATTTAGTTTGTGCATGTAGTTTTTTTTCCAAATTTCCTGATAGACCTATTCTATTGTAAAATAAAATAGAGTGATTACATTAATATGATACTAACTTTTTTTCGTCTGCCTGTCTGCTTGTACGTATCTATCACAACAACGACCCCTGACAAAAACAGCTGCAAAACTGTTTTATAAACATTATATTCTTTGGACTTTCGACAAAATAAGATAATTTTACTATGTATCACTAAAGTTTTTATGAACTCGCATAACGTAACTTTGGAAACGATAAAGCTGAGTACATACAATATTGAAACAATATTCTTTCCCTTAACATTAAAGCTATCGTTCAGTATACTACCGTAGGCTATAAAGAAAGAAATACTTTATTAACTGCCCACTTTATTGTGTTTCGTACGATCACATTAATTACGCCCTATTTTCCACAAGGCTAGCTGAATATTCCAATATCAATCAAAGGCATCAATTCCGTTTTTTTTATTCATGTTCTTTTAATATTCCTAAAATCAGCTTTATATAAAACCATCTATGCCTGCAATATTGTCCTCGTGGAATTTCATGCATAAAAAACGGTGATAAAAAAATTTGCTACTTACTGTTAGCAGTCAACATTGCCTCACATTCACTACTTTCGATTGATGGAGTTCTGCCATATGTCAACGCTGTGAATTTAACCTAATACGTCGTTCCCTATAGGTTATTGGGCATGTAATTTTTTTTCTTAGTATCTCGTTCAGCAGAAAGTCTCACTTGTGAATAAACGGTTCTTGCTCTTTTTAGAGAAATGTAATACTCAGAAAACCCAGTCCACTTTCTTTCAAGAATATTAATTAAATGGAATCCACTGCCTCGTTAGCCTAGTGGTCGTAAGCGCGACTGCTATGAGCGAGGTCCTGGGTTCGAATTCCAGGTCTAGCAAAGTGTTATTGGGTTTTTCCTATGAATTTTTCATTAGCAGCTCGGAGTTTGGTTTCGTGCCGGATTATGGCAATAGGCTCGCCCCCTATTACATGGAACCTAAAAACATACTCGGCGAACTGTGGGTTTACATTAGTACACCTCTGCCTAACCCTTCGGGGAATACAGGCGTAATGGTATGAATCCAAATCGTAACACGATTAATCAAAAGCCCTTTGAGAATACCCAAATATAAACATTTTAGACAAACTGATATTATACAAAAGCTCTTAAGCTATTAGATTTTGTAATCCTTTAGGAAAAACAATGTTTATTTAATAATTTTGTATTTATTATTTATTTCTGCCTACCCCGTAGGGAAATAGGAGAGATTTCTGTATATTAATATTCTTTAATAATGGCACATGATAGTATGTATGTTATAGTACAATATAATAAAAAAATTGACGACACAAAAACTATCGTAGAATTTTAGACAAAATTAGAAAAATTAAGCCAAATTGATGATAAATTTTAATTCGTAACACAAAAACGATTTCGTGATAATGTAGTGTTATTATTATCAACATTATTCCTTGTAACGTGTCAGAACATTTAAAACTACTAAAAGCTATCTATGAATATCCGTGAAAAATACATACGAGCGGAGGTCCAAAAGTTCGTAGAATGGAAGGGGTTTAAATAAAATGATACAATAAATCTATTTTTCCTTTTCAATATAATCACACTTAAGCTGAATACATTTATTAGATCTATCAATTATTTTCTTTAAACTATCGTAAAAATATTATTTATCTTTTGCCTCAAAATGAGCCAAGATTGCCTCCTTTACCCCATTATCGTCGGAAAATGTCCTTTCCCTTAAAGCTTTTTTTTAAATTGGGAAACAAATAAAAATCACTTTTTTTCTACAATTTTTCTAAAAAAAAATTAAAAATTTTTCCACTTTTTCAACGATGTCTAATGTGGTGGCCTCAACTGGACTTCCTGAGCAGGGGCCTTCTTCAATCACAATTAATTGAACTGGTGTTCAATCATTGATTTACTAGGGTACTGTTCCCCATAAATGGTTTCCATTTCAATCAAAGTGGTCTGAGCGTTTTTGCCTTGCTTGGTAAGGAATTTTCTTCATAGTTTCAGTTTTCTTCCGGATTGACTTGTTTAGCAGGCGAGGGTTCGTAAATGAATGACGCAATAGGGCTGAGATTCAATGTATATACTAATTATGAGTCCTCAATTAGTATGACACTAAGCGAGCGCCTCTACCCTCACTCCATCCCCTCCATTACAGGAACTTTTAGACCTCCCAGCATACGTTAATATTTATTTCTATTGAAAAATACGTGAATATAAAATAATTTGGATTAATTTCGTATATTTTCATTGCACATTTAAAATATATGACAGTATTACATATATTTATACATACATACATATAAATTCCTTTTTTATATGTACATAACCTAAACGCAATTTGTAAACCATACAAATTTCCATACGTGTAAAAATACATCCTAATTATATCTACAGACTATAAACCGAACATCAAAGTCGGTCTAGTAGTTTCTGCATTAATGGGGTACAAACTAACAGTCTGTCTGTTAGACAAATATTTTAAAAACTGTTGAAATGTTTGCTGTCCATGATTCTAAATTCCAACGTAAAATTTTTTTCTCAAAATATCTTTAATTACGGATTTCGACTCTTTACTGTTATTATTATAAGCATCTATATATCAAAATGTGGCAGATAAGCCTTATAATTATAAAAGTCTGTGAACGCCTCACAGCTAGGCAAAAATCTTGTTCCAAGGTAAGCCATGAGCTTAATCAATACGGCAACCCATGATGTTATAGGCGATTACAAACAAAAAAATTAATAATAAAATTACTTACAAACGGTTAAAATATTTATAGATCTTTATTTTTCTAATGGCGTTCAGATTTCCTTACAATTGTCTTCTTCGCCGTTAGCCGATAGTGCAATCAATTGTTTAACAATGAAGTAAATTTGGAAATTCTCGTATAACTAATTTCGTTGGTTAATTAATGATTTTCTTCAAATGTTTTCCTTTTTCAAAGTATCTGACCTTCGGTGAACATCGTAATGGACATAGGCTGCTAGGTGATAGAACATGACAATTGTGTCTTACTGGATCGCGGTGACCATACACCAGGTGTAAAAGCCACCCCAGTACCACGTTTATGTGTGTCGCGTTCCGACATCTGCCGGTGTAGATCCCGTTATCAAACGGAGCGTTAGGGGTCCGTACGCAACTGGGTTGCAACCACCATTCATATAATGATAAGCCCGTCAAAGATTTTGTTATCGTATATAGATTTTAGCGTTATGACCATATCTCATCTGATGTTATGTAATTATGTGGCCTAAGAAGGTGACACGCTAAGCCTGGTCGGGAAGTGATTCTCTTTTGGTTTGTCAAGAGCTTGCACGACAACGACGAGCGGCTATAAATTTCTGATTTCGCGGTGATCGCTGTTGTTTTTAAATTGTTCTGGGCTTACCATTAGACACAGTGCCTTAGTTGATTTTGTTGCTTTGCTGCTTGTCTGATTACACAGTCATGCTCAAAGTGAAAATTCTATCGTCAAACACTTATTTGTATGTCCCAGCATCAAAACTCGAAAACTAGTATCCTTTCTAGACTGTGTTGCCATGTATCAAACCATCACTTTTTCATATAATAGTGATCAAACCATAATTTATAATACTCTGGCTTATAAAAATCAATTTAATTTGCTTGTGTTTCCTTAATAAATGTATTCGTCGTATTCTAGAACCATATTTCATGAACCTTCAGAGTTAAGTATTCGAATTATTATTTGTAATTCGAAATCAATATTGACTTAGAGTATGCTGCCTAAGTTTAACAACTATTATCTTAGCTTCAAGCAATTTATCAAATTTTCTACAAAGAAATACAATGAACGGTAAGTAATTTAACAATACAGCCTGAGTTCCTTGGTGGAGATGTATCAAAGTGTCAAATAGATTAGTCTGTGATTAATCAGAACTTCGTTTAGTAGATGTTTATTATTTTCTCCAGGTATAATGGTTAGATAGGTTTAAAATTGGTTTGCCGCAGATTTGAATATTGTACAAACTTTTTACATCGTTAATACATCAATTGTACTACGCCTGAAAAAAAAAACGGAAAATAAGGAAAGAAATTATATAGTCAAGCGTATCCTGATTGAATAATGTCATATTGTACTTTGAATAACGTACTGTACAGTGTACAGGTATATAGAAAAAGAATTTTGCATATATCTAGAGTATCTTCAACTTAAAAAATTAAAACCAGATAATCGTGAACCGCTATGTTCACATCAATAATCAACGAGAAATGCTATACAGAAAATATTGATTTAATGTATAAATGCTTGTTAACTTATCCTTAATTTCAGAAGTAATATTATGATAAAGAAAGATATAATAATGGTATGGTAAATTTTTTTAATGTTTTTAATTTTATTTTTAATATTATAAATTTAAAACTAATTACGAAACTCTACTAAAAGTAATGTACAGTACAGTAGGTACAGATATATTATATATTTATGCTTGTGTGTGTGAAAATTAGTAACATGAGGATCCTATATACGAGTAAGTTAACGTTATATTAAATATGTTCCTATTGTTATACAATACTAGCTACTACCTACGTTTTGTTTATACAATACCACCCATTTTACCCACCTCAATATGTTATGTTAGGACATGTTGGAATAGGTTCCACAATAATCTACTTCTATGTAAAATTTAATTACAATCCGCCCAGCCGTTTGAGCGTGATTGATAAACAAACATTCAAACAAATGTACTTTCATATTTATAATATACTTTATTTATTTATGTATATATTTTAATTGTAAATGTAATAATGGTATAATATTTAATTTTAGGAAAAAGGCAAAGTACTCGTTATTTCTAATTGGCATTCTTAATTAGAGGTTAAGAGGATTTCCAGTGTATAATTTGATAGCCGTAATGTTTTCTAATGACTCTTTCCGAGGTCATTATGAGCAACCCATTTTGTGGTTACCCTAAAAAGAAACCTTTTACCTTTACAAAAAAAAATGTAATACTGTCAGCTTAAAAATAAAAAAAAAAAACGAATGAATAGCATTCGTGATTGAATTTCAGAGGAAAGCTCTCAAAGAAAAATGTTACCTCTGGGTTTTACAAAAAGGTGTTCGGTTGGACCAAAGCCAATCGTGCATTGATTCCTTAAATGTTACGTTATGTAATCTATATTTTATAGAACCTTGCAATATATCATACTATATTTTATTATGATGCTGATACTAATCATGATGAACTAATGACGTCACAATGTAGATGTTACAGTTGAAACGGCTTCAGTGATTTGGATGAAATTTCGTATTTAGATAATGTTGTATATTCCAAGTTTAAGTATATAGGTGTTTTTTTAATACCAAGCAAGAGCTTTGCTGAGCTTGTCACCCAGATGACAATTTATAATATGACATTGAATAAAAATTTTGTCTGTGTTTTTATATTCGCATTTAACTCAAAAACGGCTGGAAGATTTTTTATGAAATTATCTTATCTCATTCTTCAATTGATAAGCTATAAGAATTGTCAATAACACTATTCTCAAATCATAAAAAATTACATATTTCTTATTAACTTTTACACATTAATTAATTTCTGATTAAATTTTGTACGCGGGAAGCATACATCATTCCATAACGGATAGGTCTATATGAATTGTAAAAATATGAGATAAAATAAAATAACGGAATGTAAATAATTACTGCGTAATAAATGCGTGAGGAGCCTTGGGTACACCGCTAGTATTTTATATAAATATAATTATAAATAATACGACCTCTTCGTTCTAATTAGTTGAACTCAGTGAACAGCAAGGGTTCTTTCAAATATCTCATTTCGTGTATATGTTTCAGAACCATCGCCGTTGTACGATAACAACCATTACCACGAGGAATGCCTGCGCTGCAACTCCTGCGGGTTAAATCTTACCGGGCCCAACCAGGTTAGTTCTATGCATTATTATTAATTAATTTTGTCAAAGATCAGTACAATGTTAATACTAGAAATGGAGATAAATTAATTAGTGGTACCGTGTTTTAGACTGAGTAAGACTAATAATAACAGTTTTTTAGGTAGGTAATAGTGTTAGGTTCTATAACAAGATCCCGAAGCACATTACTGATTAGCCGGATAACAATTTCATGGACCATGAGAAGCAGGTTTTACTGTCTATAGATTATTATAGGGTGGATCATTATGTGAATGATAGTGATGTCTAAAGTGATTCCCACTCTGTGCATCCTCTAAATTATTATTATTGTACCTAATATACACTTGTACAGTTTAAAAAAAAGGTAAACCCGATCGAGTTTCTTACCGGTTCCTCTCGATGTCTGGGATGTTTTGCGAACCGGCAGTAGTTTTTTGACGTTCATAAGTGCCTTCTTAGGGCCTAAACTGAATAAATAATTTTTTAATTTTGATTTTGATTTTTAATCTTGTATAGGCATAAAAATCTTGTGTGCGCCTGTAGTGATCTTGTATCTTCTGAACTACTTAACCGTTTGTACTTTATATTTAC
Organism: Saturnia japonica; assembly: GCA_033032175.1. NCBI lineage: Eukaryota > Metazoa > Arthropoda > Insecta > Lepidoptera > Saturniidae > Saturnia > Saturnia japonica. The sequence continues at coordinate 7,858,510 of CM065317.1, forward strand.
TAGTCGTGAAACCGTATTGTTACAAGGGCCGGCTTCCTATACCAGCACGTCATAACATACAAGGACCAACTTCCTTTACCAACGCTAAGACATATCTATACAATTAATAAAATTGAAGTGTCCCTTTGTAAGGTCAAAATAACAGCTTTTTCCATGCATATGAAAGTACAAGGTGTCCAGAAAGGGTATCGGGTATTTGTTTTTGCGCCATATTCGAAACGGGGCGTCTAAAGGGTGCGGGGAGGGGTTCGTAGCGTCCGCCATTTTGTGGAGTTTTAGTCACGATGGAACAGTACTCGGGGACGCATCGCGCATTTTGCGTACGAGCGTATTATCGTAATGGTGATTCAATAGTGACTGCTCAACGTCTCTATCGTGCGGAATATCGTACACGCCACGCGCCAAGTGACGATAGCATTAGGAAATGGATCAGGATGTTCGAGAATACAGGTGCGACAGTTAAAATTCAAAACTCTGGTCGTCCTCGTGCAGTTCGCGATGAAGAAACAATTGAAGAAGTTGAGGCGTCGGTTCGTCAAAATCCGTCTATATATTTCCGAAAGCGAAGCCAAGCGTTGAACATCAAAAAATCGTCTTTACATTCGATTTTAAAGAAAGACTTACATCTAAAAGCCTATAAAATTCAATTGGTTCAAGAATTGAAGGATACGGGCTATGCTAATCGACTGAATTTTGCGAACGAAATGCTGCAGCGATTTAACAACTTTAACAACATACTGTTCAGTGACGAAGCAAATTTTCACCTGAATGGTCATGTTAATAAGCAGAATTGTCGGTACTGGGCAGTGGAGAATCCGAGACGAAAGCATGAACGACCCCTGCATAGCCCAAAGGTCGTTGTTTGAGCCGCTATGTCTGCTAAAGGCATAATTGGTCCTTATTTTCATGAAGATCAACGAGGCCGAGCAATTAATGTGAATAGTGACCGTTATTGCGATATGTTGCGAAATTTTTTGGTCCCAGAGTTGCAGGAGTTTGCAGGTTTCAACTCAAGAACGTGGTTCCAGCAAGATGGGGCCACTTGCCATACCTCAAATGACTCAATGGAAGTTGTTAACGAATTATTCCCTAATAAAGTCATTTCGCGAAGGGGTAACATCAACTGGCCTCCCAGAAGCCCCGACCTTAGCCCGCTTGACTATTTTGCATGGGGATACCTTAAAAGTAAGGTTTATCAAAACAATCCGAAGAATCTAACCCAGTTAAAGCAAAACATCAGGTCAGAAATGGCAGCAATATCGATAGCTATGTGTCAACGTGTTATCGCCAATCTTCGTTTCCGTTTAGAAGAGTGCCAGCAACGTAACGGTCATCATTTGGATAACATCATCTTTTCCAAATAATTCTCCAATTCATATGCTAATAATAAACAATAAACTTTTTTATTGCATACAAATAATTTTTGTTTCATTGAACTTACAAATACCCGATACCCTTTCTGGGCACCTTGTATATACGTTATTTAAAGTAAAAAAGCAATTTTTAAAATGTTTATCTGCCTGTTTGTCTGTTTATTCCGGGTAATCTTCGAAACGGTTGGACTGATTTTGACGGAACTTTCATTGGTATATAGCTGAAATTATAAGAAGTACTTAGGGTACTTATATTTTAGAAAAAATATTAGAGTATCGCGCAAACAAAATAAAATGGTATTGAGGAATCAATTCTGGCGCTTAAATGACTTACGCTGAGTAAACCATAAGAGATATATATCACAGTAATGTATTAAATAATTATAGATCTTAAATATACCTACAAAATAGTCAGCGAGAGTATATGTCTATCTTCTAAGGATCACCCGCAATAAGCATTTTTGTCTTTATATTGACTCGGAGCGGGGATAGTTATATTCGCGCGCGTGCCCGAACAACAGTATTCTGCAGATCACGCGAGCGGAGCCACTGCTACAGCTAGTCTAATATATAATTAATGATTATTTACATATTTTATTTATACTTCATTAATATTTGATCTTTTTATAACATTGTTATGTTACTTGTTTCTAATAAGTTATTATTTGATTGATCATGTTGGGACTATGAGCAACATCCTCTACCAAAACGTTATTTAGATATCATCTACTATTTAATATTTGTTTATTGAAGGTAATATAATTCTTAATTATTTATAAAATCATATTTGAATTATTTTTAACTAATAAGTGATATTTGATATTATTAAGATGTTTTTTTTATGATTTCATCGTGTTTTGATTATGATGTACTTTATTTACTAATACGATATTTAAATAATGTTTTCTACTATTAATTTTGCCCGTGACTTCGACCACGTGGTATATTTCGTGGACGTAAAACACCAACTAAATAAAAACCTCACCTCACCTACCCTAATCAATCAATCAATCCCACCCTACGGTATTTGACCCGTATAAGCTTTGTTAATACCCAACAAAAATCATTTTAAATGTTAACAGTTATGACAGTTAAACAATCATAACGATATTAACTAAAGACATAAAGGTATACAAAAATCTCCAAACGTGTGAAAATGTATCCTAAATGTACCTTCAGACTATAAACTACAATCATATTAAATTAATAGAATGAAAAAAATTAAATTAATAAATTAAAATTTTTAATACCCCCGTAGTATTTTTTGTCAAATATCATTAATCTACAGATTTCGACTCTTTACTCTTTTATTATAAGTATAGATTTAACATTTGTTTATTGAATATAATAAGAATATGCATTATTTATAAATTCATATATAAATAATATTTTATTGCTATTTGATTATTTTATTAAGTGTAGAGTGTGTTTTGTTTTAAATTGTTATTTGATCATGTTGGCACTAGTGATAATTGTAAAGAAGTGAGTGTAACGTGGGGATGAGTTGTGATGTTGGGTTTGCAACAATAAAAATTGTTCAGAAGCGCCTACAAGTTTCCTTGGTCACCATCATCTTGCCGAATCGATTCTTATTTCAGTATCATAGACATCATTGGCCATTGACCCACCGTTCTGGGTTCACATAGCAATGGAGTATATTGAAAGAGTTTATGTTTGTAAATGATGTGTATGTGCAGTATTTGTTTGTTTGTGTGTGTGTGTGTGTGTGTGTGTGTGTGTGTGTGTGTGTGTGTGTGCGCGCGTGTGTGTGTGTCAATGTTCAAAAATAAGAGAAAAAGAGAAAGTCTAACGGTCTGCAAGTGGACAAAAAGTTCAAGGGGGGTCAATTAATATCTATCACTTCATTCCATTCATCATATCACCATGCAACGACTATCACTCGAATATCAGCTCTTTAAGATACATATTACATTAAAATATAATAATAAACTCAGTAAGTTTTCTCCGAAACGAAAAAGAAAATTATCATGTTCTAATTTTTGTCTTGGGGTTTTCTTTATCAATATTAACAGAATACTTTTATAGTTAATTTACTGAATTTTCTTTTTAAATCTTATAATTGGAAAGTGAATAAGACTTTTTCCATGTATTTTTCTTAATTTAATACATTCCCGTTAAAACTGAAAACGCTTTACAAAATACTCTGTTCTGAATTTCGAATTAGAAATGGATACTAAGAGATAATCTATTACGATCTGAGTTATTTTGTAAAAAAAAGAAGACAACAATTTAAAATAAAAGTGTAGAATAACATTTATAATACCTACTGAAAACATTATCACCTACCCATTGTTTACTCTGCTTAGTAGCAAACGAGGAAATCAATCAGAAACAAGAAAAAACAAAGTGATTGACTAAATTTTAACCACCATACAGTTCGTGAGAAATCTGTAATTATTTGTTTTTAATAATAGTAATAAAAAAAAATAAAAATCTTACTATTCCACCATCGAGAGATCCATCACCAGTTGTTGCTGTCGTACTGGCCTATACACCTCTTGGCAGCTGAGTATATTGGCTGATCTCGAAACGAGACGAACTAACAGTGTCACTGTAAGGAGTTTATCACCATGTGTATGTTGGTCGTGATCCGATACAATTTCCTACCATCCCGCTTGATTACTAGATATACACCTGTTGATCCCGGCTGGTTGCTGGTGTTAACGCTGATGTATAATGATTGACGTGATCTAGTTGTAGACAATATTGTCACGTACTGTCAACTTGCATAGAAAGTAGATGACAGCAGAAAGTTACTACAATATAGATGACGGAGGCCGCCAAATGTCCCTCCCTTATCAGATGAAAATCAATATCATGATGAAACCATCACGATTTCCTAATATCGTGCTTATAGCCCATTTCTACTTAATCGCCTAACCATTAAAATAGATGAAATAGACAAATTGATAAGATATTCGTGTTGAACGGTTTTTCTTTTACAATAAGCAACGTTATAAAAGAAATAAATAAGGACAAAAATACCCTATAAGCAACCAATTGAACGCAGCTTTCGATGAGTAAGATAATTTAAGGAATTGAATCACTAGTTTTAATATTATCTCCAACGATCAAATTCACAAATTTTAGTTAGTTATGTTTGTAGATTGGTATCCTCAATACCGTAAAGGAGTTGGATGAGGCTACCCTTCTATATCCATGAAAATATTTGTTTTCTCCCCTCCCCACTCCTCAGAACGTCTCACTAGCAATGCGTGATAGCCACAATATTGTAAATGTGGATATTCGCAGTGACCTCAACTCCAGGGATTACATAGGGAGTGTCATCTCCACTACATCTCGGAGATTCGAAATACTAAACAGGGTGCGACGGTTTTTCACGCCCGGTCAACTGTATCTTCTTTACAAGGTTCAAGTTCGGCCATATATGGAATAGTGTTCGTATCTCTGGGATTTATCCGAAAAATACCTCCTCGATGCCCTGGATATATTGCAGAGACGGGCTATCTGCATTATTAATGATGCAGACGTTGCCAAATACATCGAGCTGCTTCAGCTGCGCAGGCATATTGCCTTGCTGATCGTGTTCTACCGTCTGTATTATGGGGAGTGGTCTCAAGAGTTGTTCAGTCTAACCCCCTCCTCTGCTCTCTAAAAAGAACCTCATGCCCTGGTCTTCGGAGTCACAGTTTTACGGTAACCTCCATCTCGGCCAAAAATTAAAAAGGTCTCTATATCTTATGTTTGTCGTAATTAAAACTGTGGAACGATCTACCGACTAATGTATTCTTTCCCTCCTTCTTACGAAATCGGGTCTTTCAAGTGTAACGAGAAGAGATATTTATAAAGGCCGGCATGACTGCAGCAACCGTCGATGGATTTCGGTCTCTCGGCTTTACCGACTTGTACCGATCTCATTAATTTTTAAAGAATTATTATACTTGTATGTATGATATTTTAGGCAATTGCTTACCCTCAGTGGATTTCAACCCAACAATCCCTGACAACGTGTTTTATTCTATATACATATATGTACATGTACGATTTGTGTGTATATTTTTTTTTCTTTCAACGAAATAATCAAAATGAAAAAATAATTAAATATACTTTATTCATTTTGAGCCCTAAGAACGAACGTCAAATGTTATGTCGTCAAAATACTACTACTATACTGGTTCGGAACACATCCCAATCGTCGAGAAGAACTATCAAAAAACTCGATCTGGTTTATCTATTACTACTGAACAAATAATATTGACTGTTAATAATCATATTAATAATTTAGTGGATGCATAGTGAGACAGAATAATGTTACCTATATTATTTATACAGCCAAACTTAGAGGAGAACATTATATTGAATTTATAGATTGCAATCTGTATGTGATTGGAGCCATCAATCAAATTCGTGACTCACGTGTACGCAGTCGGTTGGGTTGGCTAACCGCGAATGGTCACAGATTGTGCATGTGGTACCCCTACCATGTTTTCCGTCATCTTTGACTGTACGTTTTTCAATTATTTGAGTAAATATTGTCTTTTATGCATAACAGATATTGCTCTCTTCTATATTAAACCACTGTCCACACTAAAACAAGGATCGCCTGCCTATACAATCTAGTATATTTCGTTAGATCGTTCGTTACCTTTCTCCGCCATGAGACTAAATGGATAATAAAAACTAAATAATTAGGTACGTGAAAACTAAATTTAAACATATTTAGTATGTGGAAAATTAAACAATTATTCGGATATTATAAACTTTATAATAAATCGTAGCACAGAAATGAGCTATTCGTCGATGTACATTTGGTGGTCGTATACTGTTGAATTATCAATTAAAAAAACTCTACCACTCATTGTAGCGAAACACTAAAATTGAGCAGAGTAATTCTTAAAATTATTATTAGGTGAAATATACTTTTGAATGAATTCCAAATGATCTTTATTACTATATTTTATTGATATTGGATCTGTGAATTAAAAGCGTTCAAAATATCTACTCAGCCCTACCCACGTTCAATCGCTGAGTTCAAATGAAATCTATAAAATACGTGAATGATAGTAATGTCTCAAAATGACCTCCTATATAGGGCCTCTATATCCTTTACCCCTTATCACTATATTCCATTACTGTAAAAAATCATAGTAAAACCATCTTCGAGTTTTTGCCGGCTCTAGTTGATGACAACTGTTTTCCGAACCGGTGGTAGCGTATTTGACTTTGATGAAAGACTTCTCAAATTCTAAATGAAAGAAAGTACACGAATATTCGATTTCAAATTTAAATAATTCATATAACAAATTCATGACCCAGCAGACAGTACGATACCAATAATGGCACATAAAATTTAGGACGCTCGCCAAACATAGGCGCAATGATCGAAATTAATCAAAGCCCAATTATATAGGAAGCCCGTGCGAAGTTATTACCGGCGGGAGAGCGAATCAATCGCGCACCCCGCTATAACAAATACTCGGATCACTTCTAAATAATGTTTTCTACCCAATTGTTCATTAAGGTTTGATGGTACAATTAAAGCCCAGATATTAATTGTCTAGATTTATATTTGAAAGGTGTGGAAGATCCAATACCTTCTCATCAAGTATTTTTGGCAATATCCTATTTTATATTTAAAATGAAGATATACCACTATCGAAGATATCTAAGATTGAAATTAGTATAATAAGAATGTTCAGAACGTTGGTGAAGACAGGTACTTGTGCAGCTGCCACAGAGCAGTTAACACAAATCAAGGTGCTGGTAAGAGCTCGGTCGGAGTGCTCCCGAAAGAAAGAGTTAATAAATTTTTCAAGGAAGTATAAAAAATATTTACTACTAGCTGTGCCCACGGCTTCGCTCACGTGGACGCCATTCATCGGGCACACACGGGAGTCTTGCTCCCCCGCTCCCGATAAGAAAATGCTTATTTTAGATACTCCTTAGAAGATATACATATACTCTCGCTGATTTTTTGTAGGTCTATTTAATCTCTACAATTATGTACTACATAAATTTTTTCTATCTCTTATGATTTACTCTGCGTTAGCCATTTAAGCGTCCATATTGAGCCACCGTGACAATTTTTTTCTTGATTGCGCGGAGCTCCAATTTTTTCCAAAATAAAAGTAATCTAAGTCACTCCTTATAACATCGCCTATCTACTAGTAAAAGTCCCTTCAAAATCGGTTCAACCTTTACGGAGATTACCCAAAACAGACAGACAGACAATAATTAAAAAAATGGGTTTTTTGTTATAGTTATCGTATATACTTTCATGTGCATTTAGTAAAAAGCTGTTATTTTGACATTACAAACAGACGCTTTTATTTTATTAATTGTATTTCTTGGACTATATCATACTTTATTTTTCGCTTATGTATACCTCGAAGTATTTAAAAAAACTCGCATGTAGCACTTTGAAGTTTCTTACAGATTTTATTTAACCTCAGCGTGTTTATAAATGTAATAGCATTGGCAACGTGAAAACAACTTTTTCACGCTATGCTTTTATTTTATACCCATGATAGAACAAATCTGAAACGAGGTACTTACGTGTAGGTAAATCCGTTAGGGTTATATTATGAATTGTATGTGATAGTTAGGATATAGGTATATGGAGAATCAAAACTATAGCATAAAAAATAACCACGCTAAAGTGTTAATTGACCACATTCTTTTACTGAATAGCAAAAAGCCGCCTCTTAGTAGAATTAAATTTTCAGTGAGAAGCAAGCATAATTTCCAGTCGTATTTTTCCCTGTACTTCATTTATCAATGAATATAAAATAGTAACATATAAGTGTAATGCTTTATAGTAAGTATATACTCGTATATTTACTAGTGAACATTCGAGCGTTACTATAAATGTAAATTTATTAAATACAATTCTCAAATGAGTACACATTTTCGAAGGAAAAACATTTCAAACCCACACAAGCACATTAAAGCAGACATTCGCAATTCGATGTTCATAAATAAATTCATGTTCATTTTGAAAAAGTCGAAATTCTGCGGATATGAAGTGCGCTATTCAATGTCAATAATTGTTTCCTAAAGCATTACCGGGAATTTATGCGTTCAGGCCCGTCCGTTTCTACGAATGTTTTTAATAAATCAGTCGATCTGAAAAAGGTGAAAGATATAAAAAATCATTTTTATTCTTATCAAATGAAATTGTGAAGGAAAGTTAAATTGTAATTGCTGCCAAAAGTTTTTCAATATTATTTTCAGCCAAACTTTGATAACTGCTGTACATGTCATAAGTCTGTTAAAGTTTGGATGACACTTGAAATAATTATATTGATTTATTTAATTTAAAAAATATGTAAATACTTAAGAAAGTGGATATTTTGAATAAATATATTTTGAAAGCTTAGATATTTACTTATTATGAAAATAATGTCGATGATATATTATTATAATACTTACTTACATACATACTATACATATAAAAAACCTTGCCCTTTTCAAGTTTGTTATAAAAGTATTTTTTGTTGTTAAATTCATATTTAAAAAGCTAAACAAATTTAAAAATAAATGCTCACTTTTAAAACTTCTTTCTAGGTAAATTTAGTTATAAATTATCTTTTACAAAAATTCCTATAAATCGTTAGAGCCGCTTCTCAAATACAAATAATATATAAAATTATAATTACTCACTTATTATAATGTATTAGACAAGGTGCAAAATACAAAGAAGCCATCGAGAGAAAAGGACATAGAGATGTCATGATAATTCACTAGTCCCGCTTTCTAGGATGATAGTCGGCACTAACAGGGTTTACGAGAAGATGCGAGTTTGCAAAGTTCACGCACGTAGGTATAATATATTGACTTCATCAACGACGGGTTTTTAGCGCGTAATCAATAATGAACTCAGGGACGTTCGCTGTTTCCGCCGGGCGGATGCGAACGCGATGGTAATCCGACAAAAGCACCGACGAGATTTACTAAAAATTAAAAAAAAATAGTTACGTAGCTGCAACACATATTTAAAAAAACAGTGAGGTTATCACTATGGATTGACGGTGAAGAAAACATCGGGTATAAGATTTACCCGTCAAGCTATGATGCCATAGGACAACCGTGTAGTGGGAAATCAGATGTACCGATTTCTTGTAAAACAAAATACATCAATTTTACATGAGCTGTCTATATTATGACAAATTGATAGCGTTATTGTTCGTAAAATATACGATTACCAATTCGTTAACGAATTTGCTTGGAGTAAAGGATTTGCAGAATTCTTGTTCATAAATAAGACTTCATATTATTATAGATCCATAAAAATGGATGATCAATATATGTTCCATGCACTGGCTGAGTTTGAATATAATGTAGATTTTATTTATTACCTGATAATGATAACGTTCTCCTTTATCGTGAAGTCAGATCCTTTAACAGTTTTATTCATTTTGTCTAATTTAAAATAATATTTAAAATAACTATTCAAATATATTATTCTTATTTTTCTTACTAATATTTCTAATTGCATATTTTGTATTGGTGTAGTTATTATATTTGCTTTTAAAGTGGTTGACTCTGGAAGAATAAACTAAATAATAGACTTAACTTCTTTATTTAGACGCGTCGCAGAATAAATATAATTTTTCAAACTTTTAATATTTTAAATAAATTATCTGGACGTCTTTTATACTGTAAAGTTTCCAGACAGAAACTATTTTTGTTCATAATATTATATTGTTTACTAGCTGTGCTCAACGGTTATAACCGTGTTTTTTTTTATCTTAAAAAAAATAATAGTTTAAAAAAACTAAAAAAAACACGCTTTCATAAAAAATCCAACTAAAAAACAGAAAATAAAATTTAATAAATTTGATTAAGTACAGTGTAAAAAAAATGAATGTACATTATTGTAAAAAAAGCGTGGGGTGTATTCAAAGTGCTTTTTAAGATATTATATCATCGAAGTGATGATTCTTCTACTCATTATCTGTCAATAAAATGTTTATAATTATTGACACTATGCACCCCACGCTTTTTTTACAATAATGTACATTAATTTTTTTTTACACTGTACTTAATCAAATTTATTAAATTTTATTTTCTGTTTTTTAGTTGGATTTTTTATGAAAGCGTGTTTTTTTTAGTTTTTTTAAACTATTATTTATTTTTCATTTTTTAGTTAAATTTTTTAAACTATAAATTATTTCGTTCGATTTGCTAACTATCAACCGTCCTTAATATGTACAAATGTGTTCCGATTGTATCTCGATTAAGAACACATATTCAAAGATTTCTATGATGCCAATATAAACAGCGAGACACATAGAGGTGCAACCTTATTTACATATACAGTCAGTCACATTAATGATTGAGTATGGAATTTTCAATCCGTAATCACTCTACAAAATATTATAATCATAGGAGCGAATCTGTTGGCGGGACTGAGAATGAGGATGAGTGTGAATTTTCACTCTGTGACTGATTGTAGATTTTATGGTTTATCTCCTAATCGAATCATTTCATTCAATGCTTCACTGTTACATGGAGTTCTTCCTGTTAATTTTGAGCAATCAAGTTCTTCAATTCGTATACCGTCCAAGGATCTTCCACAACTAAGTGCCACATAAGCTTGTCCAGCAGCAAACAATCGCGGACCCAAATAAATGACTGCATGATCAACTGTACAACCTTGCATGCCCGAAAGAGTAAGTGTGGAACTGCACGCATGCGTAGTTCGCGCACTAGCTCTATCTCTCTTACTCGCATACAAAGAATGCGGAAAGAAATTAATTAATCCTGGCGAATCTAATTAGGATAATCGGATGCTTTGATCGGATTATTGCATTGTCATCGACTTTTGACAGGTGTGCAAAGTTTGAATTAAATCTGATCATTCAAAGTAGGACAAAATCGAGCTCAAAGGGGTCGGTTACATACATACATACATACAGGTGAAGCTAATAAAAGCGTGTTAATAATAATATCGCGCCGCCAACGCGACGCGTATGTGTAGCCTATTATAATTGATCTCACTTCCCGCAAGTACAAATTATTTTAATTTTTCGTTATCTCCTAAAGTATGTGTCCAAATAACATATTATAAAGAGAAAATTTAACCTCATAAAATTTTCTTTATGATGAAATAACTTTTGTTCGTAAGGATTAATAATATGATAAGCTTAAAAATAATGCCCATAAATCAATTTTTAATCTTCAGCAAAAAAACTTGCAAAATACCTTATTGTGGTTTATGCTATTAAGAAATAGGCATATGTTATCGGGGACTTTTTAAGATATACTAAGGAACAATATTTTTGTAGAATATTGTATTTACGTATCACTAACCATTACGCCAGCGCACGCGGATAAATCAGTTCGGGAATACTTCCACTTCGACTTACTTAACAAAAATCAATATTTAAGGCTAGCTGAGAAGTGTAGCTTAGTTCCAGATTGCCTATATTATTCTTTGTGAATCTAGATATCATATACAAAAATAATTTTTCGAATCCGACTGCTACCAGTTGTCCAGAGATTACCGTGTTTAAACAAACAAACAAACAAAAAAACTCGTCCGCTTTACTAAAGTATTAATTGAATAGATATACACGGACTGATCTCGGAAAACGACAAACCAAAAGAAAATCATACATGTGTTTATCACTATACGTATGGTGCTCGCGATCCCTACCACCCTGCTATATTACTGTATATACACTGTGTAATCTCTGAACACGATAACCCAAAAGAAAATCATAGATGGTATTTTTTTTCTGACTGACTGTACTGTTATCCTTACAGACATCGATCAGTTACGTTTTTATTAAATGTGTTTTATAATAAAAGTGAATAAAATTTCTGTCCTCTCATTTCAGCTTGCTGAAGGTTCAAATTCTGTTCCATTTTATTATATACTGCTACTATTACAATACTATTTACTAGTTTAATACTATTTAGTGTTTTTTTAATCTTACAAAAAAAATCAAATATTACTTTCATTTACTAAACGGCTAAAGATTGCTTGGAAGAAATTCTTTTCATCACTAAGGCTGTCCTTTGAACTAATTACGACATTCTAAATGTACCAATTTATATTACAATAGCGTTCTACAATAAACCTTTTTTTAAATTGAATAATTGATATATTTATTAGATACCTGCCACTCTTTTGTAAGTAGATCTTTCTTAAAGATATGTCTAACTCGGAGAACCGTTAAAGCTGAAAGTACATAATTTCAAGGAGACAAATTTTATTTAGATTGTAGATAAAGCTAGGGGAGTGAAAGAAAATTATGAAACTTATCAAGTTGAAAGCGGACTTCTTAATAGGCAGATTAATATCACTGTAACGCTCGCAAGCAAGTATGTTTATGTACTATCTAAGTGTACATTGTTGGTAAGTTACAATCCCATCAAAAACATATTTATTTATTTATTTGGTACATATTGCTTCACAGCACATTTAACACAAAATATACATTTGTTATGTTTTGCAATCATGTGGTGCAATTACGAAACAATTATTATTAAATTTTGCTTGTTATGCAGCGGTTAAATATTTATATACATAAAAAATATCATTATGAGGTATTATGTGTTTCTATATCTCAATGTGAGTGGGAGTGTGAGTCTGCGTGTAGTGTGCGTGTGCGTGAGAGTGTATAGGTGTGGAATCATGCGCTCCTGAGTGAACGCATATGTGAATTGTATATATATGTATGTTATAAGCAATAGAGAGTAAACTGAGTCCTTTCTGTGTTCCTGTTTCACAACCATGATGACTATTTCAATGTGTTTTTCGTTTTTAATTATTTTAAGAAAAAATTCCTATTTGACTGGAATAAATCAATATGACTAAACTTCGTGTCATACATGTTAAAACATCTTTGTTAAACAGAGTTCTTAGCATAATTGTGTTTAACTGGCCGTGGTGCAAATAAGCGCGGATTTCGAATAATTATTGCATGTGTTTTGAAGTTGATCCTATTCACTAGTTCGGGGCAATCAATATTGTTGTTCAAAATATCGTATAATAATCTCATGTCGAAGATAGATCGTCGTTTAGATAAAGAAGTTAAATTGTAAAAGTTCAAATCAATTAAGTTTGACTTATGCTCGTGATTAAATTTATAATTTAGATATCTCAGGAATTTACTTTGAATGTTGTCTAGACTAGAAACATTTTTAAAACTTTCTATGTAATCATAGTTATACGTATAAAGCAGTTTGGAATCCATCATCACCCTCAAATCACGAATGACAGAAACCCTCTGCACTGGCAACATGTCAAGTGTATCGATATAATTTATAGGTTGACGTTTTCTAGAGTATGTTATTACAATACATTTCTTTACATTTAAATTTAACTTATTTAACTTGCAATAATCACAAAGTCGCAAAAGTTCATTCTGTAACATGTGGCAGTCATCAATAGTACGATAGCACTAAAAATTTTGGTATCTTCGGCATACATAAGGTACCTGGCGGAGGTGAAGCAAGAGGATATATCGGAGACATAAATGTTAAAAAGCAATGGACCTAGGTGTGAACCCTGCGGTATACCTGAAGGAATAGTTTGAATGCCAGAGAGAAATGCCCCAATTCGAACCGCCTGATTTCTATTGTGAATTTAGGATTTAAACCACCTCAAAAGATCACCGTGTACACCTAACCTGTCAAGCTTCAGTAAGAGGATATCATGATTAATACGATCAAAACACTTAAAGTAATCGGTATATATGACATCCACCTGAAAACTTTGATCCATAGCTGTAGCTATGTAATCTGAAAATACTGCTAGATTGAATAGTGTTGATCTTCGTTTCATAAACCCATGCTGTTCTAATGGTATAGACAAAGTAATTGAGCTGTATATTTGATCGTGCACCAATTTTTCAAACAACTTACTAAAAACAGACAATAGGGATACTGGCCGGTAATTCTCAACATTACTCTTGGATCCAGCTTTATGTATAGGAACAACGTATGCTTCTTTCCATTTACTAGGAAATACGCCTGTTTTAAGTGACTTATTAAATATAACTTTTAAAGGAACAACTAAGCACTTTTTTGTGAAGTATGGAGGTATTTTATCTGAGCCAGCTCCTTTATTACCGTCAATTTTACGATTATATTTTTCCACCTCTGTTTCGGATATACTCAAGTGACCTATGTTACTCAATGTATTAACATTACTGACATTGTTAATATTTGCATGCAGTGTATCATGGGGAAAAAACTGATTGAAAATAATCAGAAAACAAATTACACATTGCTTTACCGTCAGTGGCTGTTTTTGAGCCATACTCAATATGTGCAGGAACAGATGGGGCATGTTTCAAATTTTTTATATACTGCCAGAACTTTTAGAGTTATTTTGGATGGCTGCTTCTCTTTTAATGACGTACCTATTCCAGCAGACGATCTGCATTTTTTTAAATCTTCTTCTCAACAGTGAAAATGTATCATAATCCGTAAGTATACGATACTTCTTCCATTTCTTATGAAATTTCTCCTTTTGTTTGACAATACTCATTAGTGGCTTAGAATACCATAGTGGAAATTTTTTAGGGAAACTTTTATATTTAGGTACATGTGTATTAATCACCGTACTTAATCTATTGTAAATAATCATGACTAAACTTTCAACTGTTTCTTTGCTGAAATCGAGTTTCCAGTGCAACGAGTTTAAGTAACGGTTAATTTCATCTTATTTAGCATTTTTATATTTGTAAATAGTTATTGGTATCATTTTTAGCAGTTTAATATTTATGTTAGTAAATTTCAATGTCAGAGCAGGGTGATGGGGCATATCTTCTTTGGATATAGATAAGTCAGAACGTCGCACCTCTACGTCCGTATTACAAAATACCAAATCTAGTAAACGGATACATACTGTAGAAATTGTGCCAAATCTCGATTGAGATGGGATGTCTATAAAAAGTAGTAAAATCTCATAAACAGGCAAGTTAAGCAGTGGATATAATAAGAAAACGAGTAATTTTGACAAAAAGTGGTCTGGTCTATCTTTTATTCGTTAAATTCATTTGTGTAGAATCTACTGTGACTAATTGTATGAGCCTAAAACATTTTAATTATTGACAATACAATAAGTTTAATATATTCTAATTATGTATTTTGAAATTATATATTATGTTCAGATAATTTCGAAAAATTTCGATTGACATGATTGTTTACGTCTTATTCACTATGAGTGGATTTAGCTATTCTCGAGAATGGATTGATACGAGCAGCGTAGGACCGGTCGTTGTGGTGATCTTCGGGGAAGGCATCTATGTTCGACAGTGGATGTCTTTCAGCTGAAGTAATGGATGGATGGATTTATCATACGGAGATGTTACTATTAGTCCGGTGGACGCCAAGACAAATTAGTTGTTCTTTAATCTGTCCCAGCACCTTCATTCCATTCCATAAAAATACATATTTAACTACCATTAGTTATATAAGAATACAGTCACAAAAGTCAAAGTTAAATCTTAAAAGTAAATACTTGTTTAAGAAATCAAATTTGTGGTGTAGAAACGGTACAAATACGCAATATGAGGTTAAGTACGACACATAAAAAACGAGCAAGTACTAAAACCAATTTGTGTAGCGAAACTAAATATTATTTAAAGAAGAAACCTAGAGGAGATAAGAAAAATACTTTATGCCTTTACATCTATCTATTCACTTTCCTTCAAATTCAAGTAGCATTTTTATAATTTCAAAAGCGTCAAACTATTCAAATATTTTATTTAATCTATTTTATTATACTATGCTTTTACGAGTAGTTTTACTACTAAGTTTAATAGTATAATAATAATATATAATGTAATACATTGGAACTGACTACCACAAGTTCAGTAAGCGATGATGGTACAAGAAAGTGGTCACAAGATGAATCTGAAGAGTTAATATTTTGCTACTTTAAAACCAATAACGCATTGACGCGCGGAGGTCTATTTTCAACGTTAAATTAAAATTATAAATAATAGAGATAGAGTTCCAGGAGATGTTACTTTTTTATTGAGAGTTTCCTCTTCTTTAAAAATCTTTTTATAAATTTATTGATTGTACATAGTTTTAAAAAAAATCGCAAAAAACTAAATACCCTTTTTTTATCTTTTTTTGTTTATAACTTTTGGATTTTTTTATTTGGTTAAATATGTTTTTATTACTGTTTTCTAGACACTATTCGTGATCAAATGAGCGATTTGTACGTATTTTTACGAGTTCTATATTTCTTTTTCACTATTATCAACTTGTGAACTAGACTAATATTAGGTCCTTATATATCAAATTAGCGTTTAATATGTTAAAAATAAAACAAAAAAAAATTATGAAGTAATCCAATTAATCGAAGTATGTACCATTATTATATATGTACTTTTGCCATTTAATATGTAGTTTATTGTTTTAATTGCTTAAAAAATTGTGGGAACGAGAACCAAAAAATTCTTTGAATGCGGGTTGGATAGCCTCATCGGAATAGAATTTTTTTCCTTGCAAGAAATTGTCCAAATTTCGAAAAAGTGGTAATCATTTAGAGCCAGGTCTGGGGACTATGGTGGGTGTCAGAGATATTCTAACCGCAGTTCCTCTACTTTAGCGATCGTCTGTCATGAAGTATGGGGTGTAGCGTTGTCCTGAAGCAGGAGTGGGCTAGAGAGATTGACTGGTCTCGGTTATTTAACGACTAGCCTTTCCATCATGTTTTACAATTGTTGACAATACAGATCCGCTGTTATCGTCTGGCCAGATCTCAGGAAGTGTTCACCAGCACTGGTCCACCAAACACTCACCAGTACCTTTTTCTGAGTCAAATTTCGTTTGGGACAGAATTTGGCCGGTTCTCCTGGGTTCAACCACTGTGAAGAGCGTTTCCGATTGTTGTAAAGGATCCATTTTTCGTTACAAGTAACAATAGGATTAAAATTCCTTCGTTATTGTGACGGTTGAGAAATGTAACGCAGCATTCAATGCGTGTTTATTAGTATGCTTCAGTCAATTCATACGGTACCTATTTCTTGAGCTTTGAGCAATTAGTCTCAAGTGATTTAAAATTGTTTTATCACTCACACCTAAGTCTGCCGCTAACTCTGACTTGGTTTGCGATAGACCCGCTGCCAGGATCACTTTTATCACTAAATTCGGAACACAACACCAGCCTAAATTGGAATGTGGACTTTCTAACCAAACGCCAGAGATTTGAGATCAAAGTGGCCGGTTCAACAAAACGCCAATTTCATATGTAAGAACCTAATATTACAAAATTACATATACATACATTCATTTTTATATGTACATAGCTTAAACGCAATTTATAGTCCATATAAAAGTCCATTCGTTTAAAACTGCTTGTCATTAAATTCGGTCTTGTAGTTTGTGCGTGATTGGAATTTAAACATACAAAAAATTCAAAAACTATCGAAATGTGTTCTGTTAATGAAAGTTTTAGAGAACACAGTCTTTCAACATCGAGGAAACTCCACCGGACTTCGTCTTCCTTGAGGTACTTAATAAGCTATAATATGTTCGGTAGTTGCCGTACCTACTTCCCTCCCGGTACTAACGGTAAATACCGAGCATAGCTCGAGCAAGAAACCATTTCCATAAAAAAATATATAATAAATACATTTTAAGGCTGACACACCTATGTAAATAGAGTGATGTACTAATTGGTTAATTAAATTACTTGGTTAATTTATGACAACCAAATCAATTTCATATCAATCAATCAACATACTTATATATATGCAGATCTGTACAAATCATGACAGTGACGACAAGCGATGAATTGCCGATCTCTCAGTAATGGTTGTTGTTTTTGGATCGTACCAACAGGTATAGTGCCTTCACTTAGATGGGCAACTGTTGTAATAAGTATGGGTATTATGTTAGGTTTGCTTTTATATTCACTTTACTAGTAATGCATTTTATGTTTAATACTTTTCCCAATACCTCTATTCTAAATTCACGTAGTGGTGTATAAAAGACGGTTTTCATAAAAGATAGCCTCAGCAATGCTGTGACACAACAAAGGACGACAACAAAGGTGTCTTCATTTGAAAAAGCTTATTTTTGGGTGTGCGATCTAACGATTGGAATATTTCGTATAGGCGGTTATTCTCGTTTATGTGGGTACGTTGATTTACCCTTTCCCACTCTATTATATACTCTTTAGGAAATTGTTTTTTGGGTCGCAATCGCTTAATCTCCGATAACGGAAAGATTTACTGATCACGCACATATGGGAATAAAACGTAGTAACTTTTAATAAAAGTAAACACGTGCTTTGCAATAATAACTCTTTTTTATTTGATTAATTTCTTATAATATATGCTATATAAAACGAAACTATTATAATCATTATAAAATTGTTATTTTTTTTAATTGTCCCATACTATCTTGTTCCTTATAATGGATATTTCTTGTAATATTCGTCGTCCTACTAATGTCAATACATTACTTACATAATTGTATTATACTTTAGTGTCTTTATGTATCCACCACCTATACCACCAACTGTGTACATATTGAGTGATGACGTGACGTTTTCTGATTTGCGTTTCCAATCCCTTGACTCAAAAATAACATAATTATTATCTTATTTTTCCCGAAGTAAAATTAAATAAAGAACAATTCTTTTTCATATTTTTATTTTTGAGCTTTTTAACAAGACTAGCAGTCGCCCAATGATCGCAATTCAACCAGCGACTTTTTAATCATAGACTTATTTCTGTTTCACATTTGCAGTATTCATGAACCTAAACAATGAGTATTATGTCACTTGCTGTCACTTTTCATTGAGTGACAGTGTCAATATTTTGGGGGGTCTAAGTTCAATGGCATAGGTCGGGTTAGTATTCGCAGTATTAATTTATTTAATTGAATATATTAGTAACAGATATTATAGATAAATTTTAGCTTTCTGCACTCATTCTCCATATAAACTTTAACCATGCCAAATTTCACAGCCCTCCATGCAGGCAATAAATATGCTTAAAAAGGGGTCCGAAGTTTTACCTTCACGTATTAATACATAGATAATATAACAAAAAAAAAACAGTGAACTTAACTTTTTATTTGGCAAGGAACATATTCTCAAGGGTACCTATAACTGCTACTTTCTTTTATAATCATATACCATACACTCCGTTTACACTTGAGTAAAATGGAGGCAGTTTTATTAAAACAATTTTACATCATTTTAAATACCAGTCTCAAATAAATAATTACGTGGTGTACCTACGCGTTTGAAAGATCCATTATAATAGGTCAATGAAATTATAATTTGTTTGAAATGATGATGAGGGATATGCCAAATGATTTCTTGGTTCCGCGCCAAAACTCAATCTTTAAACCTACGTACGTGACATAGTTGCTGAATCATTCATAGATTATGCCCCACATTTTTCTTATTTTTTTGTATTCAAAGGAAACAGATAGATAGGTACTGAGGTCGTAATCTACAAACGGCTGTTTTTTTTAAATTAGTTATAAGTATAGCGTTTGAACACAATTTCATCTGATGTTAAGTGACGATGTGATGATAAGTAGACGCTAAGCCTAGTGGGGGGGCTTGATCTTAAGTATACCAGCTGCCAGAACATGCCTATAGGTTCTTGACGACAGATTTTCAAGTTAAGACGTAGTAGATAACTAGGCGGGCATTAGAAAACTCTCTACCGCCATCAAAATAACCATGAAGCCCGTGAATTAAACAAGCTAAATTGTTAAAAAGGAAACAAAAAACCGACAGGAAACATTTGACAAAAAAATATATTTTATTATTTATGCTTTTTACTTGATTCTCAGATGTCGTGGTTAAATATTATATAGCCTATGTCACTCTAACAATCGAGACGAATCTATCGACGCCTCGTATGCTAAAATCCATAAAGCCGTTAAGACTACA
This sequence comes from Saturnia japonica, assembly GCA_033032175.1. Lineage (NCBI taxonomy): Eukaryota > Metazoa > Arthropoda > Insecta > Lepidoptera > Saturniidae > Saturnia > Saturnia japonica. The sequence goes on from CM065317.1 coordinate 7,878,754, forward strand.
GAACATGCCAAAAAAATAAACACATACATACATACATATGCTCAAAAATCATAACCCTCCTTTTTCGCAGTCGGGTAAAAAGCGAAAACATTGAAACCCGACGATTGCTTCTACATTTTTTCTTTTATAAAATTATACAGAAACGCGCACGGCGCTTCAAAAATCAGATCCTGTGCGACCTACATTTCGCTGACGTGGCGCTCATGGAGTGCAGCGATTTCATGCAGCAACTACGCAGCTTCAAACCTCAGTCCCTGGGCTGCGCCGTAGCCAGGCGCAAATCATCTACCACGCTCATCTTCCCTTTGCCACCTCAAGCTTGTTCAGGTTTGTATTTATTTTTAGAATTTTTTATCTATACAATTAATAAAACTGAAGTGTCTGTTTGTCATGTCAAAATATCTTTTTACTAAATGCATATGAAATTATAATATATAGCATATAAACTATAACAAAAACCCCATTTTTTATCATTTTTGTCAGTCTGTCTGTTTGTTTCGGGTAATCTCCGAAACGGTTGGACCGATTTTGACGGGACTTTCACTGATAGATAGCTGATAATATAAGAAGTAACTTAGGCTACTTTTATTTTAGAAAAAGAATTAGGGTTTCGCATAAATAAATAAAATTGGTCATGGTGAATCAATTCGAGTGCTTAAATGGCAAACCATAAGAGATATAGCGATTTAATGTACTATATAATTGTAGGCAATAAAAAGACCTACAAAAAAGGCCGGGAGAGTATACATCTATCTTCCAAAGAAAACCCACAATAAGCATTTTTGTTTTTAAAATAGCCGGGAGCGGAGAAGCAATATTCGCGGGGCACTTTGTAGTTCACGTGACCGAAACCACGGGCACAGCTAGTATAAAATAAAATGTGTGTTAAACTTCACACGCGGATGAAGGAAACTTTTTTGAATATTTTAAACCATTACGTATCGTCCGTAACGTAACGTCACGTTACTTTTTTTTTACCGTACCTAAAGAAGTGTCACTTTAAAAAAATGTGCGTGCAACCTTTACAAACGGTTGAAATGAAGCTTTGAATTTAAACACTATACAGTTTAGATTATTATGTATCGTCCGTAACGTAAACTTTTCCTCATCGCGAGCAAAGAAGTTTCACTTCAATAATATTCAGAGTTGGCTACTGAAATAAATTTACACTAAGAAATTCCTAAATACGTAACGTGTTTGTCTCCGTACTGGGTAGGGAAGTAATCTGTTTGTTAAATATCCCCGTGTCGTCCATACAGCCTTCCATCATGTATCTTACACACAGTTTTCATGAAACAATGGTTAAAAATTATACTGTATTATCTGTATAGGATCAAAATGATAAAATATGTTACGCGTATAGAACAAACGGATAGAATTATCTTCGTGTACATTACAAACGGTTTATATTATGAGAATTTTATTCTGACAAGATAGGAAAAAATATAATTGAACGAATGAAAAACGACACCGATAACGAAAGCTCGCTTCATTGAAAATCACTAAATTACGAGACTTGTCGCCTGACTTTGTCGAACAACTTTTACCAATAAAAAAACTCTAGAGGTGTCGTGGCCCGTCTTGGGACACCCGGTAGCAACGAAGTGCCTTTCTCTATATCTACATAAATTGAATTGAATGAACTGAATAAATTTATAATTTGTTTATATTTTTATAATAATAATTAATAACAAAATATTTATTTAAATAACTCTATAAACTTAAAATGTATAAAAATTCCTAATCAGTGAGACTCGAACGTATAAAATCTTGCCATATCACAGCTGAGCCAATTCCACGTCTATCATAGTTCTGAAAATCCAATATGTATGTGTTTTTTTCTTGTGTTAGTCGTATCGGACAATTTTTTCAATATAGCTGCCACCCCGCGATATGCAACTTTGTTACAAAATCAGTTTAAATACAATGTAATGGATCAAGGCATATTTTGTAAAATCTTTGTCACACCTGCAAGCGAATAAACTAAGATGCTATTGAAGTATACCTATTATTAATGTACTAAGCTACTTGTGTAGATACTACATTTATATTACGATTGGACTAACTTGTTCTTCTTAGAAACAAATCCCTAAATTAATTAAAGATAAAAGTGCACACGTCATAATATATTTATAGTAAATAATTTCCAATATAGGTTCTAATATAGTTTACACAGCAATTTTTTTTCTCTAATGATTGTAAGCTCCAACCTGTATGTACAGTCATCAAACAACAATATAATTTAACAGGCATATAAATAAACTCAAAGTAAACAATAATTATAAACTAATTAATTAAGATCCATGATTATTTGTATGTACAAATAAAACGCTTTATAGACCAGGTATAAGTTAATAATTGAAACATTGTTGAAATTGATAAAATTCACACAGAAAAATGTTGGTATTAAAACATTTAGTTAATCGATGTAACCTACAAAATTAGTCTAGGAGCGAAGTCTTGTAATGTCGATAAAACCTTAATAACGGCGTGTCGCGGACTTAAAGCGGGTCCCCTTTCCAATTTTCTGGATAATTGACAAGATTAAACACGCCAACCATTCGCTACTCCTTTTAACTGTTCCTAAACTCACAGAACGGAATAATTACGTTCAGTTTTACTTTCATTCAAATGAAGATTCACTTCGAAGTTTCCGTGAAAATTAATGTTCAATTAACAAGTTTATTCTTGCTTTTCAAATTTTTTGCTTTTCCATTTATTGTTAGTATATATTCTCAGGCGAAGCGTATAATGTGACAAAGATTATAGAATACTAGCTGTGCTCCACGGTTTCATCCGTGTTAAGTTAATTTGAGCAACTCTGCATCGCGCCGCCACCAACGCACCCGTGTGCTCTATAGTTGTTTACACTTCTTTTACTTGCCTACAACATTCCAGATTGCTTAGACTTTCCTGGTTTCTGCTCCGCTCCTTAGAGTCCTATCATGATGTTATATGACCATATAACCTTCCTTAATAAATTGGCTATAAAATTGGAAAAGGGATTTTTCAAATCGGATTGGTACCACATTGAAACAATAAAAATTGTGCGTGCACCACCGTACACGTAATATAAGTGATAGCCTAAACGGTATATTACATTTACAATGTATAGCTGTCTTTCTCCTTCTCTTTACATTATATTATCTTTTGTCTCTCTTCGTGTAACGGAATGTGCCTAAACGTGATGCGTTCTCGAAATTTCACTCGAAATTATCATCCAATTATCGAATGGTCATCTAAGAAATTTTACTAGAAAAGCAATCTCTTGAGCTTTATGATATTAGTATAGATGTAGCGCCAGGTAACTAAATGTATTATTACATTATTCTTAGAGCAAGGTAATAAAAACTCAGACTTCCTATGTTGAACGGATGGCCGTCGTCCTATTAGAGGGGTTTACCTGTCCCTGTCAGCTAGGGGCTCACATAGCTGTATTTAGTCAATAACTGTCAGTGTGAAATGGAGAATGCATGTTACCTGACTACCGAGCTTTCACCGGAATATCGGTGCTATTCAATAATGTTTATGTTATCACAGGACACAGTGTAAACTACCTATAGTGTTCTCCATCAACCGAAAATATTTGCAAAAATTTTAGTTTTGTTTATTAAGTAAGTCAGTATTATCTTTAATAATAATTATTTCTTTGCGCATTATTTTCATTGTTTTATTAAAAATAACAAACAATAACTTTTATATAAGATGAAAACCTATGTACATAAGTAGTCATTTATAAAAATATGTTATGTTATTTTTATCTGTCTGCCCGTATATTTTATGAAATAATTTAGCATAATAAAGCTTTTAATAATATTTCTGTGAACAATTCAGGCCAAAATTATGAAATCAAACAGTCTCAATATACGTCCCAATATGATAAATACGCAGAAAGCAGGTTCAGTTCAACAAACAATGGGAAACCTATTTAATGGAATTGAACTCTCGTCGGATGGAATTTTCTGTGAATATGTAAATGAATATTTATATGTAATATTACATATTTGATGAAACTTATCCTTGACTTAATAAAAGAACTAGTCATGGCAATCATAATTTGATCTTTGATATAAGATTTTCAAATAATACATCTATTTAAAATAGTGTGATAACATATCGACGCCCAATATGAATAATATTGCAACTTTAATTATGATGAATACAACTATACAATATGCATTTACAGAAAAAAATCTAAATTTAGGTTAGACTAATAGATCCATTTTTAGTTTGCTAAAATTAACATTGTAAATTATAAAAAGATCAAATATGAAATCAAAAGAACTTTAGAAATAGTTATCATTCTTTACACTTTAAGTATGGATGCCAAAAAAACCATGTAGTTGATAAAAAAAATTATTTGTAGTGAGTATCGATATTAAGTCAATCTGTTGCGATTTTTAATCTCTATATTTAGTATGTGGTATTTTAGTCAGTTCTGTTTTTTTTTAATACTTTAATATGTTATTTTAGAAATTGATACATCAGAATAGGTTTTTGGCTGTATATAATTATTTATTTATTTTTAAATTAGGTATAGAAAATTATCGTGTGGTACGTACAGTAAATAAAAGCGGGTAGAGTGACTGGTACAAACTAATACTGATTAGGCAATAAACGCAGATATAATAATAAAAATAAAACATTTTAAATGTGACTCAACCACCCACCCTCCTTCGAGTAATAACCGCGTCGGAAAACCATTTCCTCTCGCGGTTTGAACACGGTAATTTCAAGACTTTTCCCAAGAACACTTTTAAAATAGAGCAAAAAATAAATTAAATCCTTGGCTTTATTGTTTTTTTATTTTTTTTTAAGTAAAATTGTAACTTGTTGGTTAACACTCCAGTCTAGATTACCATAAATCATGACAGTTAGTTTTTTACTATCAAAAAAATACATACAGTGGTGGTCTAATAATTAGAAACAAAAAGTACCATCGTTTATACTTTTGAGCAAGTTGGCCAAATTATTATATGTACTTCAGGTATGGGAGTATATAAGATAGTATAATAATTTAGTAATTTGTATTATATATGAAGTTACGTAGTTTCATAAATCAAACAAGTATTAAAGTAAAAAAAATAGAATTACAAATGTAAATAAACATTTCGCGTTACAGCAAGGTGAATTAGAAACAAAAGAACACAGGAACATTAAATTAAAAATAATTTAAAATAGTATAATAATATGATTATAATATTCTTAGACACGTCAGTCGTAAGCATCACACAAAGCTAGTATTTCGTTGGGTAACTGCTGTTTTCAATAACAGCGTTACAACGACGCGGCATTTATTCTATTAATTTTTACATTTGTCCGGCGAAATAGAACTCCACGCTTCTACAAACACATCATAAAGTTCTGTTTCATTACTGAAGCGTTTCGCATTATCGCAATCCGATAATATTTTCTTCACTCCACACCAAAAATTTTCAAACGGATTCAGATCTCACTCTAAAACCAATAACAAATTTAGTCTAAGAAATTCTTTAACACTATTTGCCGTATGTTTCGGATCGTTTTCGTGTTAAAATATCCACGTCATAGGTAATTTTTCATCTGCGCATCTCTTCCAATATAGTTTTGTACAGGTATTGATCCATCAACCCTTCAATTTTTTTACGTGACCATTACCGAAACCTGAAAAGCAGCCCTTTGATATTTCCACCGCTGTGTTTGACTATCTTTTCTATATATTTATTATTCAAAGTCGCGTTAATAGGACGCCCCACGTATCGTTTGTCATCGGAATTCATTATATTTATTTTGGTCTCGTCGGATAATAGAACTTTCTTCCATTGTTGAATTGTCCAACTGCCATATTTTCTGGCCAAGGATAAACGATTTACCCTGTGTTGTTTGGCAAGAAGCGGCACTCTCCAAGCAGCCCGCCGAGCAATTTTGCTTCAACTAAACGCCTGCGAATTAGTCTTGCTGGTACGTTTCATAGGTCATTAAGAATGAAAACTTCCTTTGAAATTTCATTCGAGCCGTTAAAAGAGTCCTTCTTAGCTATACGAATTATACACATATGCTCCCGGGATATGATTTCCCTTGCTTTAATATTTCTAGGTTCCTTGTTAATTGTCACGTGTGATTTATAATGTGTGAATAATTTAAACACCTTTTTCACGGAACATTCCAAGTGGCTAGCGATCTTTCTGAAGGTCCAATTTTGATTAACATGTAAATATAAGTAATTGAAAAAAACACGTGTGCAGTTCACACGCGGTAGATGTAAAACCTTCAGAAAACATCAAAAGATACACGTGAACATTACACCACGCTGGCAATGATGCCTTTTCCCAATGCTTCATAATACGTAGGCGTATAAACACGTACTTACACATGTGCAAAGAGGAAACCTGAAATAATAGGAAACACTGTATAATTTATTCTATCGCAGGCCAAATCCTATAGATGAATGTGTTTATCTCTTTTTAGTGTCGCTTTTTCGTTTCATCGAGTTTCAAATCACAAAGGTGCTAAAGAAGTTTACACTTCAAAAAGAAATAGATAGTCTGTTACTTATATAAAATAAATGTCGACCTCTCCACCACAGGTGCAAATCATAGAATTCCTTCTTCACAGAATAATATTTAAGGAAAAAATTATCTGAAGAGACATTATTATGCTAATTAAGGTTGCAACGTAACAACCTAGCAGATTCGACTGTGGGACTACTACCGCCTCACTTATTTCTACCGCAAAGCAATAATGTTCGCGCTGCTATTTTCCAGTTCGAAGTGTGTTGTTGTCAAAAAGTACTGCCACACGAGCCGTTATAACTCAGTCCTCCGGTGTAGCAAACTGTTAATAATTGTGTATAATATAGATAACGGCTACAGTGATCATTTAACATCAGGTGGACTGCAAACCAGTTTACTACTTCATAACATTAAAAAATTTGAGGTGTCACGAGGACGCCTGGCAGATATGAAACGACTAATTTTAATTATATTTTATAGTGATTTATTAGTAAATAAAAAATACAAATATTCAGATAATAAATGTTATCAAGATTTTTTATTTATTAAACGGAACGTCGCGCTCTCGACGTGCCAACAAAACGCGAAAAGTGCCTTTACTCCCCCATCCACACACGCCATTGGATATATCAAAAAATTACATAAGCAATGTTGCATAAATTAATTTTGCCATATAATTTTACATACCTACTTAAGAGTATTACGAACTGAACTATATTTTCTCTACGCAAACTTTCACTTACGTACCTATTTATTTCGGAGTTCACCTCCATCGGAATCTCTGAAAGAGGGTCTGTCTGAATGATTTGACAATGACGAGCCCTACTACATCAACCATGAAATGAAATGCAAGGAAACTCAATTTCCTTCGTCATGTTCCGTTTATATCAAAATTTTGCAGCGGCCACAGGAAAGTAAAAACTTTTCTAATAATATACCGCGATTTTCCCACAAACCACACGTAGTCGAAGGGCCCGCGTAAACAAGTAGCTATAAAATATTTAAGCCTCGTTATTTCTGAGCGTAGGAAGGTTTTATCAGTATTCGTGGAGGTATAAACTTAATGTATTGTCAACACTGTCATATCAGACTGTCAAACAACTCTGAGGGTTTATATGGGGGTGATATTTATTTATAACCAATATAAATATGGCTATCGGAGACATCATACATGATATTTTTATCTGATAACTGTTTATTACAGTACCATGCTAATTTATTTATTACGTCATTGTTTAGAAGTTGCGACCGCGCCACTCTCTGAAACGTTATTTAATACTTTTAGTGGATACTTTTCGAGTTAAATATCCATATGACTTCTTCTTAAACCTCCATTCCCTTTACCCTCCATAATCATAACATAGATAACTTTTCTTATCCCTTATGTGCCCATACGTAATTAAATTTGATGCAATTGTGATGCTTGGTGACCAGTTTATCAGTACAGATCTATATAGCAAACAGAATATAAGTCACTGGTTTTTAATGAAACAAGTGTACTTACAAAATATATGACGATCCCTTTGATCCTATACAAGAAATATCTTACTTTAGCCTCATGTTTATACTCGTATATCATGCATAAGACTCATGATTCAATAAAACTATACAAAAAGGCTAATATTTCCATTTTTTATGTTGAATAACGAATACTTTTTATTGTTGAATGCTGATGTTGGCCATTCGATATATATTTGTAGTTTTTGAAAACCGACATTTGGCCAATCACGGGTAAACAATACGTTTTTATGAATGCAAATATTAATGCAATATCGATGATACCGCAGGGCATATTTTTTTAGGTTTTTAATGTGTTACCTAAAATATACAAATACCTAGAAAATAAATGTTTTAATTTTAGTATTGCGTTAATTCTTATATTTTTTTATATTTCTACGTATTTTAGAATTTAAGGCTATGTTCGCCTCTCATATCAAGTAAATAAGGCGACTTAGAATCATTATTTGTAATCTTTCTTATTTGTAAAATAAAAAGATGCAAATTAATCATGTTATTTTTTAATGAATCACTCTGTAATAACTTTGCATTTCTTATTAGATAAACGACTATAATCGTTACGCTTTTGTTTAATGGAAAGTATTTAGCTGCCCGTTAGCAAAATCTTCAAAACGCTTCAAATTTTTTTTCTTATCCGTAACTATAACTAGATATTTTTAAGAAAGCTATATGCACTATAAACTAGTATAATAATATGTAAAACACTATTCTGTAAAAATACTTGTAACTTTGTAGGTACAAAGTTATGATTTCTATTTTACTTTTAGAATTTAGGTAAACAGACGTAATTACTCGAATGGAATTAAGCAAAATCCTGTTACAAGTAATTTGGTAACAGACACAGCCGCAGATAGGGGTAGGCTATATGATACAAGCCACTGGCGATTTGACAGGCTGCAATTGTGTTTGTGCCAGTCTATACTTTCCGTTTAAAACATTTGTAAACTTTAGTACTTTAGAAGATCTGTAGAAAATACCTTCCTCGAATCTGTTTACCCTTGTGAAACACGGAAGCGACTTATAATTTTTTTATTGCATATAATAGTTTGGAAAAGCGGTCGATATTCTTACTGTAGGCATTTAAAATAATTGAAGGTAGAGATATTATACATTCAAAATTGCCCCATATTGCTTATGCACTTGCTTAATAAATATTTATTTTTAATAAATATTTTTAGGGGTTAAACTATATTTGCCTAATATTATATCAGAGTTATTGCAATATTATTATTTTCAATAATGTTCATATTGCGTACATTTTAAACAAAATTAATATTATACCAAAAACGCTAAATTTTGAGAAATCACGGTGACAATAAATGAATTTATTAAAATTGCAAATGGAAATACAATTTATTAATAAAAATTATAGAGAATATAATCGTATAGTGTATCCTAGATCCTAGACATACATAATACATATCACTATTTATTTGTTTAGATAGTTCATTGTTTAGAATTAAAATCTAGATTGTATATTGAGATTTATAGTATTTATGTAAAACGCACGCGAGATTGAAACACTATTTACGTAAGCTTTACTTGTATACGTACTAAGTTGTTATTACTATTTTTATAAATCCTACACAATAAATCCATTTTAATCCACAATAAACGACTTAAGCTAAGATTATTTATAGAAGGCGCCGACCGCCCGTTGCAATCCGATTCTTTGCTTACAAAATAAACACAATCTTCGACTTTTCAATAGTTTTTTAAACAAAGGATAAAATATCACGTCTACAGTAATATATATTTTCTAAGCTATTGTGGTATATCAATTTTATTAAAAGCTTAATTTCTTAAGATCATTGTTTCAATTTGAAATAAAACGATACTCGTTTGATTTTATTACAGAGTTTTAATTCTATTTTATTATCCTGTGGTTTCGGTATAAGTATAAACAATATACTTATGGTTTCAGACACCGTTTAGTAGTAATCACAGCGTAACTATATCATGTTTAAATGATTACTCTACGTTGCTGCATCATCTGTAGATGACGTTCGGAAGCTCGACCAGAATGAGTAAATAAATGGGTATTGAATTATTTTTTTACTTTATATTTCTTTTTTTAGGAAAATAAGTAATTGTAATTTTTTAAATCTCTAAACGTAAAGCTTTTTAAATGATATTGATAAATTACATTTACTAATAATCTAAATAGTAAATTATAGTAGTTTAGGTCATTTATACTAAAATACTTAATTGCATACTAGATTACCTAATTGTATAATGTAACCAACCTATTTTACATTTATAATGTTTTATTTAATATTAAGTAGGTGCATAGTCGATTATAATAATTTTAAGTTCATTTTGTTATTTACTAATGCTTACTTAATTTTATTTTAACTATTATAGTAACGACAAATGTAGCTTTTGTAACCGGTCAGCCAAAGCAAAAGTACGTGAAGAAAAATTCTGACAACTCGACTCACTCTAAGTAAGAACGCCAAGCATATTCATTAAAGTTTGGTGTTCTACCTTACAGTGAATTGAGCCTCATTTTATCATCCATGACAAGCCATGACAAGAATGAAGTTTGAAGAATATGTATAAAGAGAAAAAGAAGAAGAAATAACGAGAGAAGAGATAATAATGATATTTTATATTATAAGAGAAAATTTCGCCCTTCATAGATGTATAGACTATATGTTATATTAACATCACATTACAAAAATGTATTTAATGGATATTTAAAAACTGATTTTAAAATCAATTACTGGCAATATGAAATATTCACTAAAGAACCACACAACGGCTAAAATTTCGTTGCGCCAGTGAAGATGGTGGCTACTTTGATGAAAGCTGTTGGTTTTACGCACATTTCCGCAGCGAGCGACCAAGCGCTTCAGCGCTTCCCTTTAAATATTTTATTTACATCTCAACAGAGCGGTCTCTCTTGGTAATGGCATCAAAGCCAACAGACTTTTAAATTAACATTGAGGAAAATATAAAGCTGGTATTTTAAATGTGCATCCATATTAAGTCCTCAATGGTTCATAATTATGACTTATTTCAACTTTTATAGTTTTTTTTTGTTTAATTCGTCTTTTAATTAAACTATGTTTTTGTTAAAGTAAACGTTATGTTACTGATTAAATAATATTTATATCGTAGGTAAAACGTAGAGTGTACCTATAGGTACGACAGATATGATGTAGGTAAGCTTGATATAGTAGAAAAACCATAGATGTAACTATACAATTAATAAAATTGAAGTATCTTCTTGTAATGTCAAAATAATAGTTTTTTACTAAATGCATATGAAAGTATATACGATACCTATAACAAAAAAAAACAATTTTTTAAAATTTTGTCTGTCTGTCTGTTTGTTCCGGGTAATCTCCTAAATGGTTCGACTGATTTGATGAGACTTTCACTGTTAGATAGCTGAATTTATAGGAAGTAACTTAGGCTACTTTTATTTTAAAAAAAGAATTAGATATCGCATAAATTAATAAAAACTGGTCTCGGTGAATCAATTCGGACGCTTATATGACTTACGCTGAGTAACCCACAAGAAATATAGCAAATGTAAACAATTATAGACATTAAAAAACCTATAAAAATATCAGCGTATTATAATGAAAACCCACAATAAGCATTTTTGTCTTTAAAAAAAACCGGGAGCGGGGGAGCAATATTCGTGCGGGCATTCTGTAATCCATTTGAACGATGCCGCAGGCACAACTAGTTATATATAAATCTATGAGAAAAACTTCCTATGCACATTAGACTAGTTTTACTATCTCTAATACAAGTCTCGCCAGTCTCGATTAATGGGAGAGTTACGTTCCACTTGCACTTGCACGTGCTTAGGTCTTTAAATATTATAACTGCCTTAGTTTGGGTTCTATCATGTTTTTTACACACAATTTATTTGCAATTTTCAAGCAACAATTATCAACGTTTTACAAACTATAACTATGACAATGAGAACAAAACACTAACATTCATAATTTTATGCCATTAGCCATTTTAAATATGCATTATTTTGTTTTAAAAGATATACTGACATGTTAACATTTTACAGAAAGGAAAAATATTATTTTACGAATAATTATACCAAAATACAATACATATTTTAGGTTTAGTAAAATTTGAGCGATTTGGTTCTGGCCGTTACTTGTTTGATCAAATCGCCTTATGTCCTATATGCCAAGTAACTATAATTTTGCAAAAATTCATCAATAATCAGTCATTCATCAATTCATCAAACGTTCATCGTGGGTTTAGTGTTAGAAAAAATTGAAAATGGTTTTTTATATTATGAAATGTTGATTTGTGTAATGATTTTGCATTTCGTTGATGAAACTTTTTTTAAAAGCAGTCGGACTTTCGAAGGGGAAACATTACAGTGATAATTTACTATCAAAATGAAGAATAATTTGATGTATTTTATTTTATTTTATATAACACAAGAATTTTATTCAATCTTAAAGCTATTTACTAAATAGAAATTATATACCCTGAAGTATCGAAACCTTCCATCTTTTTTAACTTAACGTATTCAATTAGGGCATAAACCCTCGACAAATCTGAGGTTAGATATTTGGGATCTGTTCAAACCTTCTTAATTTGGGTCAGATTATGTCCTAAAAAGGTGTCAGCAAAAATTTCACCTTTTTAGTGATTTAAAACCCGTCGTAGATATAGTGGCAAAGGTATTTTTGGAAATTTATATCATAGTAACAATAAAACAATATTTGAATTTGCATTATTTCATTTAGAACAATTAAAATTAAAATACATAATTTAATTATTTAAAACCCGAAGATACTTTAGTAATATTCCATTTATATTTCAGATGAATTTTGCGAAGAATATCCTCACAGCCTGATCCCAACGCCAGGTTACTGGATCGAGTGCTCTCGGCAGAAGATCGCTACCGATACAATTTGGGACGAATCAGAATCTGAACACGACAGTGGACCTGATCGGGACAATCCAGACGGTGAGTTAAACTTTTCAATTATTTGATGACTTTTAGAATTATGTTGAAACACCAAGATTCCCAAGTTCCGTATTATTTTATAATAAAGAAATAAAAAATTTTGGTATACTTTCAAAAATATGTAAAAACAAAACAAAAAAGCATAATATCATCGTAAAACCAAAACGTAAGCATAAATACATTTTGGTTGTTATATAAGTAATACCCAAAGACGATTCCTCCCTTGTCGTATTATCCAAAATGTGTGAGAAAATGAAATTTCATACTTATCTCGGCTCACAACAGTTGAAGGCAAGGTTTTCAAATTAAATTGCGTAATTACTGAAACATTTGTTACGAAATAGATTATTGATTGTGATATCTGTCCGCGTAATCACTTTATCTCATAAAATCTTATTATGATTGTTAGAGCGATATATTCACAAAATATTTTCGTATTTTACCAAAGTTTTGTTAATACAAAAAATAATTATGGTTTGTATTACAATAATTCTTCTTGTATATCAAACCCGTTATTATAATTTAAAATCCTAAAAGTGTGACTAGACGCAAAGATTCGAACAAAAAGATAGCTTACTAATAAGCAATTAATGCAAATAGTCACAGACGTGACAAAGAAAATTCAAAATTACTGCAAATAATCACAGACGTGACCATGAACATTCTCTGTCTTGTGACAACGTCAGTGCCGCAGTCCTCAACGTTAGTGCAATGTCATAATATAATCATCGAATATTACGTGCTATATTAATTAATAACTAATTATATTAATTTAAACCATATTTTAGATAAGTTATTTCAAATTTTCCTATTGAACTATATTATTTGATAAATTAAAAGTGCGGTTATTTTTACTGTCTCGCTTACTCTTTACCAGAATTTTGTTAGTTTGAGTATTGCCAAGAAAACTCTACATTACGTAGGCCGCGACCACACTGCAATCTACCCCTTGAAATTTGTGTTAGAAGAGTTATTCTTCAATCTACAAGTCAAGTAAAATACATATAAGTTACTGCATAAAATAACAAATTTACAAACATAGATTAATGATTGGTTTCTGCTGGCGAAAATTAAAAGATTCAGTCAATTTTAATCACATCATAAATATCGTAAGTTACAAAAAGATATTCAGGAGTCTTTCCTAGAGATCATATTATATTAATTGCTTTAAAATTTATCAGTACTCCACATTAATTTTAATGTCTACTTTTAATTATTTCAAGTCTAATAAGCTTAAGTCTAATAAATCTATAAGACTGAAAAATAGTCGATCAAATAAAAAAAATCATCAATCAAATTAATATTTCAAGTCAAAGGTTTCTTTGTAAATTCTGTCACCTGTTAAAGAGCTTACAGAGGTATACAGCGTCGGGCACAAAGGAGGCGTGAAACAATATACCCGCGTACCTTGGCAGTTTATTTTTTTTTTTATCTTTTTACCTTTTACTCTTCCAATATCAGGAATGTGTAAAATTTTGCAAGCAAATCTAACTTCTATTCTCCACCAAAAGGATTGAAATTTGTATTCATACATATTCATAGCGTGGAATCCCTTTGAAATTTTTCGTTTTCATCTAATATACACTCTCGCAGTTACATTCAATCTTCATAATATTGTTTTCCAAGAATATTGATACTGTCACTGATAATGATAGATGGACTCTGCCAAAGTTACACTTCAAGGTCCCAGAGAATTATCTAATATCTAATATGAATATAATATATTAATAAACTTTTTTAATTAGTTTATTGTTTTATTAATATTTATTTAAATAATTATAAATAATAAAGAATGCTATTTTTGCTTTTAAAAAAAATCGTATCAGTGACGCATAACTTGTCTTAATCTTAACTAGTAGTGTTATGTCAAACTACGAAGTGGTTTTCATCATGTTTTTGCACTCTCTTATTTACCCTGATTATCTATGGATCATTTCTTCAAATGTCACCACTGCAGTGCTCAGTTGAAATATTGTACATCAAGAATTGTTTAGTATTATTATTAAACAGTGTTTTTATTTTATTATTATTATACCTAATAATAATGTTTTTGTCTGCTTTTCTGAACCATTAAAACTTTAACGATATAAAGCCAAATTTATTTTAATGAAAAGCTATATTTATTGTTAATCAGGTCTGTAAATTAATTTAAAACAAAACAGTACGTACTATTGAACTAATGAGTTCGATATTACATGTTTTCATTATAAACAAAGATATTCGGGAAATACATATTAAATAAATGAAAGGTTGCTGAGTATAATTGTAATAAAGTTTGGGTGAATTTATTATAACTATAAATTTAATAACATCACCACACAGCGCAATATTTTTTTTTAATTTATTTGCTACGAAAGGATGCTAATGTTGCCAATCCACTGCAGCGGAACAGGGAAGCGAAACGGAGCTTCGTAACTGTGTCGACCAATAGTATTGCTTAAAAATCTAAGGTCCGTATCAGTGGGCATGGGTTTGCGAGTTTTATTCAAATTTTGATACATTTTGAATGCGGAGCAGGAAAACGGAGCGAAGAAGCGGTGCTAGAAAGCGGAGCGGAGAAACGGAGTCTATACAACTAGCCCGCTACCTCACAGTGAAAATAGGGACATAGGCACAGAAAGTTGGAATTTCTGAGTTTTATTAATTGGATTACTGATCTTGAATATAACAACTTTTATTAAAATACAAACTTCTTATTAGAATAATTTAAAAAAAATGTTTTTCGTAACAACAAAAGAAATATTTGATTTTGCAATAATTTAGCAACTTTTCGTTGATTTACTTGCTATTGCAGATTAGTCTACTGTGAACCCCAAATAAAAATAAATAAGTACGTTAAGTTGCGGCTGCAAAGATTGGAATTGTGTATTTGTATTTAGGATTCATAATATTTTCTTTTATGCTAATATATACATTATACATATTAGACATATCAACTGAATCCGTTTTGAGAGAAAAATAGAAAGAGCTTTTTGACGAATTGCAGAAAAAAAAAAATTTTTTTTGGCTTTATCGAAATTTATATAAAAACAAAATTATTCTTTAAAAAACACACCTCGGAAATATTAGACACTTTGCACCTCACGAACTCACGCGGCGCCGTACATGAACCTTAAGAACACCTTAATCTACAATAAAATATAAACTAGGAACTGCTCACCTGATAACTTTTCGATTAATACAATAATACTAAGGCCGACAACGCATCTGCGATGCCTCTGGTGTTACGGATGTTTGTGGGCGGCGGTGACCACTTCCATCAGGTGCGCCACCTGTCCGTTTGCCCTCTTTGTACCATAAAAAATATACTTCAATTATTTCATAGAAGAATAAACTTAATCAGGTTTTCTAGAAAACAATTGACTTTATATAAATTTATCTAAGAATATCAAACATTTGAATTACGATTGAAGAACATCCTTTAAAACAAAAATTAGATTTAAATTTCGACTATATTTTTTGCGAATCTTGAACCACTGTGTTCCACCCTCTTTGAATGACTCGTCGCCTCGTCCACAACACATCTCCGCAGCCTCACTTAACTTCAATGGACAGACACTGTCCGTAACACAGCTCTGCAGCTTCGCTCCGCTTCCTCGCTCCGCATCAGTTGACAGGCAACCTTAGAATATCAAAATTTATTCAAAAATCCTAAAATAATTGAAAACTTCATTAATGTTTGTGATTTTTTAATATAAAAATAGTATGCGAGTAGTTAAACTTAGAAGATATAAAACCGTTTTAACAGAATTGTGTTTATTTATTTAGTTAGACGCGTTATGAAAAAAATATTAGTGATTTTTTACGATGCGCGCGCACATTATATCAAAAAGTGTACACTATGAAGTTGTTTGCCAAGCTTTTTGTATTATTGTGGTTAAGATAGTCACATTCGGTGTTATGTGACGCGAAGTATAACTTCTAACGCGCGTAAAATAAGTAAACGAACTCCTTTTTTAACCCCCGAAGTAAATTATAGAACGATGTTGTAAGTTTAGAATGTGTTTATATTTATGTGTATCTGTTACGTCGTAGCTTCCAAACGGCTGAACCAATTTTAAGTTAGTTTTTTTAAAGGTGGCTGTTGAACTTGTTCCTAGATTATCAGTTGTTTTCTTGTTGATTGATGTGAGCATCTTCCACAGATCTTATCGAGTTGAAATTTGATATTCTATGATATAAGAACATGGTTACATTCACCTGATGCTGCAGCATCATTTATAATCTGCCTAACTCCTCACTAACTTATAGTAGAGGTAGTGTTTAAGCTGGAATGGTTTGGTGAAGTTGGTTTGGATTTTTATACTTTGTTTTTATTATTGTGCGCGTTATAAAAAGAAATGTGACAAAGAAATAGTACATAAAAATAATGGGTATAGTTATGTCTAGTATAACAAACATCTACATACTTTTTATTGTATATATCTATTAAATATACATAAACACGCATATTGTAGTACCATGTAGTACCGTACAGTTCATACGTTATACTCTATATAATATAAACAAGTTTTATTAAATTTTAATATCTCTTACCATCCACTGCGAACATAAGTCCGTACAAGATCTGATATAGATAGACTATAATGACTTCTAGCATGAACACGAGCTCAAATAGCGCACTTTGAGCGAGACGTCGAACTTCATAGCACATTGGTTATGCAAAGCGGATTATTTAGAGTACACGGCGTCGACTACGAGACGCTGTTTTACTGGTTGACTTGAGTTACTTTCTAAGATGTCTACTTGTGAATCTGCAAATGGTAAAGACAACTAACTTTTATATCATGAATAATATGAGAGACATGGATGTTAGTAACGTGCTCTATCTACCATAAGGGCATTACTCTTTACTTTTATGTTATATTTAACAACTTTCAGCCCACGGATTCACTCGCGTGGACATCTGTACTTTATTTTATTTTAATGGAATATTTATGTTATTATTTGCATTGTTCATATATTCGAACGTATATTAATAAATCTGTAGTCATGTCTGTACATGTAATATTTTTTTCCAAATTTCCCGATAGACATAATATATAAAAGACACTGATGACGAATATGCCCTTGAAACAAATTTTGTCTGTCAGTCTGTTTGTAGGTATGTAGGAAATAAACTCAAAAACGGCTAAACCTATTCTAATGAAATTTTGTACACAGGAAGCTTATATGTCATTGGTCAATTAATAGGCTGTATGAATTTTAAATAATACTTTAAGAAATAGTAAAACAATAAAATATTTCTGAACCGATTTTGATGAAACTTTGTACACGGGAAATATAAGTTATCCCATAATTTATGGGCTATAACAATTTTCAATATTACTTTTAGAAACAAAAAAAAAGAACATCAATTATTAATCGATTTTGAACAAATTTTGTAGACTGGAAGCATACGTCCTTCCATAATTGATATATAATAATAATTTTCAACAATATATGTAGGCATTAGGCATTTAGGCATATTAAAGAAAAGAGCAGTAAAAGATTTTGATGACATTTTGTACATGGGAAATATGATATGTCATTGCTCAATTGATAAACTACATGAATTGACAATAATATGAGTACAAATAAAACCACGAGGTGTAAATAATTATTGCGTAACAAACACGGGCAGATTCGCGGGCAAACCGCTAATAATTATATAAATCAACTAATTCCTCTAACAGAGTACCAGAGTTCAAAAACACAAAAAAATAGAATTTAATTTAGGTAATTAGTTGTTCATGGTTTATTATTATATGTACTTTTTCGGTGAAAATTATCTGGCTACTGTTGGAATTGACTTTAGAACAAGTCTCAGAGCATAAATCTGACCCGAAAAATAGTATTTCCTATTTAAATTTTCTTAACCCTTTTCTACCCTTAGGAGTTGTTAAAAAAAAAACACGAACGTATTCGTTTCATCAATTGCATCGAAGAGTATTAATAAATTAGAGTCAAAAAATACTTCTTTTTTTGACATAATTTCACACAAGGCAATTTAATTCCAAACTAAGTAAAGCTTGTAATATGGTAACTAAATAGCTGATATACACACATATATCGATATTTAATACCCAGACACACAACTGACATTTATGCTCATCACTCAAAATTCAGTCATGGGTGGGGAGGCGAACCCGCGACCTCTCTCGGCTCAATAGTACCGTTTACTACCACTGCGTCTGTAACTGTCACTGCGTTTATAACTTTGTAGGTTGAATTTCGAGAAATCCTTTTTAAAACGATGCCTACAATAAAATCAATACTCTCGCCAAATTCCGCATTTCTATATTTGCGCTCGGCGATAATGAGTTAATCAGGGTAAAGTCTTTTTCTATATTTTTAGATTTGTTTATTTGTTTTATGAAGTTTTATTTTTTGCTCATTATTGTGGCATTTTGTGGTATTTCGTGCCACTTTTTATATCGAAAACAGATGGCTTATTCGATATGGCATGATCTACTTTTTCGATCATAAAGAGCTAGTTGACAAAACTAAATCCAACGAACTGCAAATTAATTCGAAATTAGTAGACACTGGACCTGCAGTTTTTTGTTTTTGTTTATTCAAGGATGTGATTACTTGGTATTAAACAAAGACTGTTGTGCAGAATTATACAAATTTCAAATTAGCCACAATTTTCTCGTTTTGATTACGTTCATTTCGTAATTAAAATATAAATATATTATTATAAATATCTGTAAATAAATTATTATACTACTAAGCTCGCGCAGACTACAGAATGTCGTCGATTGGGCACACACGCTAATCGTGCTACTCTTGCTCCCGGTTATTTCAAGGAAAAAATGCTTATTGTGGGTGATCCCTTGAAAATAGACATATATACTCACCGATTTATTTGTAGATCTTTTTAAGGTCTATATTTATGTAATAAATTAATTTAATATATCTCTTATGGTTGACTCAGCGTAAGCCATTTGAGTACCACAAAATCGTCGTTTTTCCGAATTGATTTTTACTTGCGCGGAACCCTAATTATTTTTAAAATAAGTCTATGTTATTCTTTATAGTATCAGCTATCTGTCAGTGAAAGTTCCGTCAAAATCGATCCAACCGTTTCGAAGTTTAGCCGGAATAAAAAGATGGAAAGATTTTTTTTTAAATTGGTTTTGTTGTTCTAAGCTCCGTATATATTTTCATATTATTATGAATTTAGAAAATAACTGGATTGTGACATTACAAACAGAAACATCAATTTAAAATAAGTTTCTGTACACGAAACAAGAACGGTTTATTTTTCATATAACTACAACATTACAATATTTCCTGTACATTTCAAGGTAGGACGTTCAAAAAGCAACTCGTATAGTTGTTTATCTATTATTTCAGTTAAAAGGTTTACACAGGCAGGACAGCCCTGTGCAAATGGACGCCCCTTCCATCGTAGATATCTCATTCGACACACGTTTCCAATTTATCGGCATTCGGCTCATTGTCTGTGGCAGCGCGGGATCTTCGGCGCCAGTCACCTCTCTTATCTAGAGCCTATTCAGAAATGCCGAAATGACTGAATATACAGTAAGTATTATAGTACGTCCTCAAAGTGACCCGGTCACTACTCTGAACGATAATTTATAAAGTAGACATATGGTCACTCAATTTTTTACAAGCTTTTATTTAACTTGCCTTGTTAGTAGGTAGCGGCCTGCTGAATATTATTTATATAGGTGAATATAACAGTTATGCACATCAAATAATTTTAAAAGCTTGTGGTGCAAATAAAAAATGGGGAACGGGAATTTAAACTAAATTTTCTTGAGCGTTGCGTTCGTCAATAAATTTTTATCATTCATCAGGTGTGTATTACGTTAAACTCAGAATGGGAACTTTTTCTCGAGTGCAGCTGTCGAAACACATTGATAGATAGACTGCTTTGAAAAGAAAATGGGTACCTGAGGAAATTTGCGTACTGAATTCGATTTATTTTATTTTATTTTATTTCAAAAGGCACAAATACAGGTAATAGATAAAAAAATAATAACTTAACTCTAAAACCTCTATGAAATATGTGCACAACTTTTATTGTTAACATGTACTGATTATATTTAAATTGATGGTGAAAATCTAACAATTAAAAATAAAACAAAAATATATTAAGTAAGTTGTTAAATTTAGCAAGATTAGTGAAATTGATTTAATTATTTGATGTAGTCCAAACAATAAGAAGTGGTTACAAGACAAGAAAAAATAAAGTTATTTCAATTAAATAGAACTTCGAACTGGCAATTCTAAACGACGGATCTCAACTTCTTGCATGTAAGCTTCCACGTCGCTAGAACGGTGAGGGCAAGCATTGGCGTCCATAAAAATGGAATCTTCCTCAAGTAGCAGTCAATACAAGCTATGCGTGTGGAATTAGGACTTCCGTTAATTACCGATGTGCATTTAATGCTCTGTTTGCTATGAAAACTAACGACGAACGCTCCGTCAAATTAATTGCTGTCTAAAACATAACGGAGCCTCTGTCATATGGAGTGACTTCTTCGAAACACTTCCGGATAGCGTTCCTGTAGTCTTCGCAGCACTCGCTGGCGTCGGTCCATTCTCACATAGAGATTCTAGCTTCATCAGAAAACAATACTTTGTTCCAGTCCTCCAAAGTCCATGAAGCACAATCTTGAGCAAACTGAAATCGAGCAACACGGTACTCGCGGAGTAATTTAAGTCCTCGGGCCGGGCGGTAACTGTTGATATTGGCAATCAAAAGCCTCTTCCTGAACTTCCACAAGCTAACTTTTACTCCTCTTACTTCCACAAAGTTCTTCTTTAGGTACACAATTGACGCCTTACGATTTCGCAATGACCGACTCATCACAAAGCGGTCATCTCGTGGTTCTGTACATCGTTTTCTTCCCGAAACTGGTCTTCTTTTGACCGAATTGGTCTCTTGATACCGTTGCCAAGTCCTCTGGACAGTTCAACGACACACACTTAGCCGCTGAGAGACATAAGTTTGCGACATTTGATGTTAAGCCAAAATAGCTGTGATAACACAGACGCCATGATCCTATCATTTCTTATAGTATCAAAACAAAAACTTTAGTGCTCTCATTTAGCTTGAAAATGTTATCTTTGGGGATTCTGTAGCAATCCCCCGACAAATCTAAGGTAAATTGATTTGAGTGAATGATAAATATGTTGTTACAACTTTAACTTTTCTTTTTTCCGTCATTTTTATAGAATGTACAACATAATCAAATCTATATGTACGTAAACAAATAAACAAAATAATTTTTAACAAAAAAGAAATTCAACTTCAATGATTTTCAGGAGTTTTCTGGTGTATCTTCAGACTTCAAGGTCCAATGCCAATGAAATTAATATGGTGGTATTGCTTTAAAAAAAAAGAATCATTTAAATCGGTTCATAAACAAAGAAGTAATGGCTGAACGTCCATAAAAAAAATTTACATTCGAATTGAGAAACTCTTCCTTTTCTTGAAGTCGGTTAAATTTAAATGTATGTTTGTAATCTCAAAATAACAGCTTTTTACTAAATGCATATGAAAGTATATACGGTACGAATAAACAAAAACCTAATTTTAAACATTTTCCTTTGTCTGTCTGTTTGATTCGACTAATCTCGGAAACGGTTGGACCGATTTTGACGAGACTTTCACTGGCAGATAACTTAAATTATAAGGAGTAACTTACTAACTTAGGCTCCCGCACAAATAAAATAATAAGCATTTTTATCTTTAGATAAAATAACCGGTGGACGTTCGCCGTTGGTGGAAGCGGAGTCACCACAATACCGACAGTTTTGATGATTGTAATCAACTTTGAACTGGTTTTTTCCTAGGACCAATATTGATGATCACAACCCTTTCAGTGTTCAGTGTACCCCAAGTTAGCAAAAAGTCTGCAATTAACAACGCAAATCCACTTACCGTTCTTCTGGAACGTCCAGCTTCTCGTTGATGGTCTGCGTGAAGGTTGTGGAACGATTATGAACGATCCCAGGCACTTCAGGGTTAGTTAGCACGCACGGCGTAAAGACTTCTATTTTTTTGCTCTTAGCGGTCGAACACTCGCGAGCGTAATCAAATTAACAATACCCGTTACGACCATACGGCCGGTTTTAGGAGTGGGGATGTGCCAGACCGCGAATCTCCGATACAACTGTCAGTTCCGTCAGTTCAGTAGCGGATGTACGCGATCAGTCACAAACCTTGACCAATCAAGAAGTGCACTAAACACTGAACATACAGTATTCTGTAGTCCAAGCGAGCAGAGCCGCGTACACAGCTAGTAAAAAAATAAACATTTGATTTATTCTGATCAAAATTTGATCCAATATTTTTTTTTTTTCACAATTCTCTATAACTATAATTGAATATGAAAGCAAAACATTATTCGACGAATATAAACATGAGTTTGTACATTTTTAAAACTAAAATCATATTGACGGTGGAAAAGCTAATTGACAACTGGACACACTATAAACAGTATACACGTAAGTCAATTAGCCTTTCCATCGGCAAAATAATTTTATACACTTATTATTATGTCGGTTTACGATCATTTCAATAAACACATTTGTCTTAATGTCTTTTTAACACAAGTTTTACTTTAAACTTTACACAGTATGCACACCAATTCAGTCCTCAGAGACAACAATCTACCTGTAAGTGGATTTGATTTACGGCTGCAGGTCTATTAGAGGATAAATAAACGAGTTACGGTGATTACTTAATATAATTTGAATAACATATAATACTTGTAATCTGTACGAATACTACAACCGTGCAATAATCGTATACTACTTATTTATTGCAAAATTAAAGAATAATTCTTTCATTTATGTTATCCTGGTAAATTTCAATATCAATCCACTCTCTAGTTTTATTACAAAACCGACAAAGGGGCTTTCTTTATTTTAACTACACGTTATACTCATGGAAATGATGACACTTTATCTTAGAATAAATATTATACATATCGTTTCATAAGTCTACTTTAGGACTAAATTCCCTATATAACTCATATTGTCCATTGTAAGCAGGTCCTTATGGTACAAACCACTAATATACGTAAATCAATACTAAAAATGGTAATATTAAGAGTTTTTAACCTCAAGAATAATAATAGAATAAGCTTTTAGTGGAGGAGTATGTAAGGATAAGTTGCCAGTAGTAGCTCGTGAAAATTTATAATGGGGTGTTCACTAAAATCAGCGCTCACTTTCTATTGAAGTGATAGAAATCTATAATATATTAAATAAATCTATAGTCCTGGTATGTACTTTAATATTTTTTCCAAAATTTCCCGATAGACATACTTACTCTAAGAACGATACTGATCACGAATATGCCATTAAAATTTGTTTTATCTGTCTGTCTGTTTGTATGTCCGGATTTAACTCAAAAACGGCTTGACCGATTCTTATGAATTTTTTTACACGGGACGCTTGTGTCATCGTTCAATTGATAAGGTATAAGAAATTTCAATATTACTTTTAGAAATCGTCAAAACTATTTTGTTTATTTGTTGACCGATTTTAATGAAATTTTGTACACGGAAAGTACAAGTCATTCGATAATTGGTGGGCTCTGAGAATTTTCATAATCACTTTTAGGAATCGTAAAAAAAAAGAATTTAAATTTTTTTTAAACATTTAACCGATTTTGATTAAATTTTGTGCACGGGAAGCCTAATTAATGGGCTATAAGAATTGTCAACATATACAACTCGCACCCTGAGGGTTCCGAACTGATTACTTTACTTACCGTATTATTATAATATTATTCTAAAATCTTTTAGATAAATATTATTTATATACTATCCTTATATAACTATCTCAGTCTGTCCATTAAACATAGAAAAATAGAAACACAATTCTAATAGGTAATAAAAAATCTTCACATACAATATACCAAATATCTGTGTAATTTATACCGCGATAAGTACTTTCGGAGAAAGTTGTTCGACACACTGCACAACCTAAGCCATCCTGAAGTAAAAGCTAGAGTTAAACTGATTACCCAGAGATACGTTTGGCCAGGTATCCGAAAAGATTGTCGATAAAGGGCTAAAGAATGTCAGGAATTTCAACGATGCAAAATTGCCAGACACACTGCAGCACCACTGGCAGGTTTTAAACCACCATCTGCTCGGTTTCGTCATATACACATTGACTTAATTGGACCCTTACCTCTTTGTTCTGGCTACAAGTACTGCCTCACAGTCGTCGACCGATTCACACGTTGGCCGGAAGCGTATCCACTCCAGAACATAACGGCTGAAAGCTGCGCCTCTGCCCTTGTTTCCGGGTGGATCGTGCGTTTCGGATGTCCGGAGCACATTACCACAGATCGCGGTCGACAATTTGTGTCACATACGTTCAGGGAGCTTGCTGCGCTGGTTGGTGCAACTCACCACACAACCACGGCATACCACCCTGCAGCTAATGGTCTCGTGGAGATGTTGCATCGCCAATTAAAGTCTGCCATTACCTGCCACGCGTCATCCAACTGGGTTGAGGTACTGCTCTGGGTTCTCCTAGGAATTCGAAGCGCTTGGAAGGAAGATTTGGACGCATCTACCGCAGAACTTGGCTACGGCGAACCACTTCGTTTACCTGGACAGTTCATAACTCCAAGTACACAAGCGAAAGTAGATGTGAGTGACATCATGAACCGACTGCGTGCTCATATTAGCAAACTGACACCGAAACCAGCATCTAGGACCTTCTACATTCCAAAAGACCTTGTAACTGCAACCCATGTCTTTGTTCGTCAAGACCCTCAACGAAGACCACTTCAAGCACCATCTCTTGGTCCATATAAGGTATTGCATCGTGATGAGAAGACCTTCGATGTGGACATTCAGGGTAAACAGCAACGTGTCTCCATAGATTGCCTAAAACCAGCCATTAGTGGCGGAAAACGACTGCCTATCAATTTCTAGCCGCCTGTTCATTACGGACCGCAACACGAAGATACAATATCTAGTGGATACGGGTTCAGACCTGTGCGTCTTTCCGCGACCCGCTGTTCGGGAGCCAAGAAACAAGACCAAATACAAGCTGTTCGTTGCACATGGAACAGTTATCTCCACTTACGGCTATCTCCCTCTGTCGCTGGATCTTGGTCTTCGAAGAGCATTTACGTGGCGTTTCATCGTAGCTGACGTCTCGAAGCCCATCATCGGGGTTGGCTTTTTAAGTTATTATAACTTGCTAGTCGACTGCCGCAACCAACACATAGTGGATGGCATCACTTCGTTGAAGGTTACTGCACTACGTCAGGACTCTGATGAAGCGATTTCTTCGGTACGCACCGCTATGGATGATACCATTTTTCACCATCTTCTAAGAGAGTACCCGGATGTCACTCGTCCAGCTGGTACAACAATTATAGTGAGGCATAACACAGTGCACCACATCCGCACTACGCCAGGCCCACCGGTATCCAGTCGACCTCGTCGTTTAGACCCAGAGCGCCTCAAAATCGCGAAACAAGAGTTTCAGGAAATGCTGCAGAGTGGCACAGCGTGCACACCTGAAAGCGCTTGGTCTTCGCCACTACATCTTGCACGCAAGAAGAATGACGGCTGGCATCCCTGTGGCGATTATAGAGCCTTAAACGCACGCACGATCCCGGAAAGGTATCCTGTCAAGCACATACAGGATATTGCTCATCAGCTCTCAGGTACCATCATATACTCCACCGTGAATCTAGTCAAGGCCTACAACCAAATACCTATTTTTGTAGACGATATACCAAAAACCGCGATTATAACACCCTTCAGCCTGTATGAATTCCCATTCATGGCGTTTGGACTTCGTAACGCCGCTAAAACTTTCCAGCGTTTTATGGATGAGATTCTTCGTGGTTTGGACTTCTGCTACAACTATTTAGATGACATCCTGGTGTCTAGTGTGGACAGTAATCAGCTCCAGATCGATCTCAAGCAGTTGTTCGAGCGACTCGAAAAGTACGGTGTGCTTATTAACACCAGAAAATGCAATTTTGGCTAGCTTGAAGTGAACTTCTTAGGTTACCCCGTGTCGGCCAAAGGTATTCAACCGCTTGAAAAGAAAGTACAAGCCAATAACGACTTCCCGATTCCAAAAACTACCAAGGAGCTTAGACGATTCTTGGGAATGATAAATTTTTATCGTCGATTCATTCCCCAAGCTGCTGCCTTACAGCGCCATTGAATGCGCTTCTCACTGGACCAAAAACGAAAGGTTAACAGCCAGTCCAGATGACACCTGAACTTTTGGAAGCTTTCGAAGCATGTAAGCGTAGTCTGTCTGGTGCCACACTTCTATCGCATCCAGACTCGCAAGCAGAGATAGCATTACAGACGGATGCTTCAGATTCGGCGGTAGGAGCTGTATTACAACAGCGTAAAAAAACGAGTGGCAACCCTTGGCGTACTTCTCAAGGAAGCTGAGCCCATCGCAGAAGAAATACAGCCCATATTAAAGGGAATTATTGGCCATTTACGAAGCCATATGACACTTCTGATTCACGGTGGAAGCACGCCCCTTTGCAATAGTTCTTCTACACTGGTGACCCCGAGCATGAACGTCAGCGCAACCTTCTTCGTACAGCTAAATCGTAACGTCATCATCACTTCCACAAGCTTTCGAGCAGCGAGTCATACAGCCAGCCAGCATCCACGGCTACTACGGGTATATATATATATATATATATATATACTACAGGCAGCAGACACGCGCATTCCTGGTCATCACCCACAGCCTTCTCAGCGACTTTGGCACAGCACACTGCACTTCGGCCGGTCAGCAAGCAGAGACGCACTTCTCTCCTGGTCGACGCGGCAGCCAGCCACTACGCAGCACTGCAACACTCCTACTCACTGGAGCACTCTTGCAGCATCACCCCGACCCTCGACTCACTGGGGCATCACCCTGACTCACTGGGGCAATCACCGCAGACAGTTCCGACTCACCGGCATCACGCAGCACTGCAACACTCCGACTCACTGGATCACTCTTGCAGCATTCACCCCGACTCACTGGGGCAATCACCGCAGACATAACACTCGTCTGGTCGGAGGATCCTCCCTTTTCTATGGCGGATGAGGAACTTTACTCTTCGTTCCTCACCTCCGCCAAAGTTACATAAGAAATCAAAAATATTTATGTTATGTTAGAAATATACGTGAAACAACGATAAATGAATTTTATTCTCAAAAAGGCGGCCGGATCATTGTTTACTATTAGATATACGGATAACATTACATGTATAACTTGTAGGAGGGCTTTCAAAATTGTATGTACCTTGGAAGTACCTACCCGGTAAGTACTGATAATCGGACACTGGATGTGACTTTAGCTTTTTTTATGAAGGGCTGAACTGGCTGTATCTGTTTATTGTATTAATCTTAAAAAAATATTTTTCTACAGCAGTTTGAGGTCATAAATTCTAGTATTCGGTGTTAATTTAAGCTATATACCTAATCCTTTTCGAAAAAAAAAAATACTTTATAGTTTTGTTACATTATAATTTCACACGAGATTAGATATTCCTTATTTTTGCATTTATTTCTAAACTTTTGTTAAAAGACCTCTCTTAGCGCCAAATGTCAAGGCTGTAGGTCTCCGGG
The DNA here is from genome assembly GCA_033032175.1 of Saturnia japonica. Lineage (NCBI taxonomy): Eukaryota > Metazoa > Arthropoda > Insecta > Lepidoptera > Saturniidae > Saturnia > Saturnia japonica. The sequence goes on from CM065317.1 coordinate 7,907,316, forward strand.
AAGAACCCTATGTATAAGTTTTGATAATCGGTTCGTGAGCGTTTCAACTTTATAATTCATAGCGTTTTCGAGAAAAAGTGTCTTGACAGCAATGTGATCCTATAAGGGTTCAGTTTATATTATTATGAGTTACGGAACCCTAAAATCGCAAAACACATTATTTATTCAGTAATTTGTTGTGGGAGTGCACTGCATCAGCGCTGCTTAGAACGAGCCGCCACTGTTTATTGATTTATGTAACGTTATTATTTATTTGTATTTTTAATTCTTGTTGACAGCTTAATAAAAGCACATGATTCAAGGGTTTTTAAAAGAAATCCAAATATCCCTATGCTATCCTTAGTCAACAAAACTTCTATCGTTCATTTATTAATTAATAAAACTCCTTTTTCTCCGTTATATTATAATAATAAAAGCTAGTTATTATTATAAACTTAAATTACAAACTTATTCATTTATAAGTGTGAGCGCGCACTACGATGTGGCGAGAAGCGGTGCGTTTTTAAAACCGCAACAAAAAAATCTTGCAATAGATTTGGTAATGCGCACTAGCTCTAAGACTACAATTTAGTACAATTGTGATAATTATTTTACAGTATTTCAAAATACAAGATATTATATTAAAGCTCATTAGATATGAAACTCATAACAACGTCAATCTAATTAATATATTTACACTTTTTACTTATTTATTATAGTCCTCGCTCAATAGTACAATAGCTATTTTTACTTATTCCCGTTTCTTCACGCCAGTCTAGGAATGTATTTATTTTTGTTCTGCCCCAGGGAACTTATCCATCACTGCGCACTTCCCTTTTCCTTAGGTACTCGTATTTTAACGATATTACACCCACATAATATATAATACATCAATTCTTTGAAAGGGTAACATTTACTCTTTGATAGATTAGGCCTGTTTTGATTAATAAACACTGTGTGTAAATGTCCGTTATAATGAGGATTATGTAAAAAAAGGTTTATCAGTTGTTATCAGGAATGTCCAAAGAGGTTCTTAAGATGAAATATGATTTCTTAGAGTTGGGTATACCCACCTTTGAATAAAATTGTGATACAAGAATTTCCTTACGTCATTCTCGCCTCTTAACAAAAATAAAAAAACCGGCCTATACATATTCTCTGATAGATGAAGGCCTCTTACCTTGACCACAAAAGCGCATAATCTAGGGGCGTTTTTAAACATTCAAAATTTAATAAATCTTTGTTTTTCCAATATACTTTCAAAACGAGAACATTACTCAAATATTCAAATTTCTTGACGATGTTTTCTTCCACAATCATTCAATACCATAGGGATAGAATTTCCGACTATTCGGTCCTAATAGCCTACTTTATTCAAAACAAACCCTTTGCAAAATTATAAGTTCTATGTAAATCCAGTGGTTTGTTTATTATGTACAAAAATTATGACAAAAAAGGAATTGTAAATAAGTATAATGATATCGTTATAGCCTTTTGCTGGGTAGCAGACAGGGCACGACAATTTTGCTCGACTGAGTCGCCTCTACCAATCACAAAATATAGTGCTCACCATAGTGTGCCGGTATGAATGGGTTTTATAATCAATGGAGTAAATCTGGTAATAAACACGTCACGGTGACTCAATTTTAAATTGTCGCGTTTCGGGATCATCAATGTTTATCCAGCGACAGTAGCGACTGTCAATGGAAGGCCGATTTCTTGGTAGTTTCCACTGTATTTTTTTATTGTTCTGTGCTTAACATCAAATATAGTTCCGTCATTTTGCCGTACCCACTACTTACTAGAAAAAACCCTTTTTACAAATATTATTGTTTAAATACCAAGTTCAATAATATTATAGTATCTACTCATTGTATTAAACCCAAAATATAATTAAGGATATAACTTCGTGTAAATTAATTGTCGGCTCGAAATAACAGGAATTGTGTTCACACTGTATAGAGTATAGTTTAGCTAAAACTAACAGTTACGGCAGACAGACTTGTACCGCACATTCAAACAATTATTCACCAAAATCTCCCTTCATCCCTACACATTTATGTTAATTTAGTTATAATTGTTGCCTTAGTGTAGATTCATGAGAAGTTTCTTAAAAATCATGTGGAAAGTGTATGTAAGACCTGTGGCAGAAAACTCAGGAATTAATGAATTGAGACTGTTAATGAATGATACAATAAGATTTTTTTATATAACAGCTCAACATATTGACGGTACTGTTTCTGATGGTAAGCACAGCACAGTCCAAACACAATAGTGACCACCAAGAGATCAAAATCTATCGGCGGTGGTCGCTGTCATGCCGCCCTTCATAAATATATCTTCACATTACGCTTAAAGGGCACGCACACACACAAGGACAACTTTAGGTGAGGATTATATAAAAGGTTGACTTCTTTCATTTGTAACCTACAAAGAATTTAGTGTAGGATAAATTTGTAATAAAAAAGAAGTACGTGTAGGTACATTATTAAAAATCGAAGATATACATGGTTACAATTTTTTATCTTTCGTAATTACGTTCCTTTTTAATTTTATTGACATTGGACATACACGACGGAGATACGCCAGAGAACTCTATAGAATCATTGAACTTGGATTTCCTTTTTTGTTAAAAAATGTCTTGTTTGTTAAAATTGTCTTGTTACTCATGTTAATTGAGAAATGACATTTACTTTCCGTGTATATACAAATTTTAACAAAGTACAAAACGAGTAAATATTATTTGCTATATTAGCAATACTCAGCAATACAATTTTATTAGCTATTGCTTGCCTACTTCTCTTGGCAATAAAATAATAAAATTATTATGTGTTATTCCACGACATAACCGACTTCTATGACAAATTTCATTAGAATCCGTCCATCTCTTTGAGGATGATTGATGGGACGGGACAACCTTTGAACACACTTTCATATTTAAAATATAACATTATGTTGTATTATAAAACATAATACGTTGGTGGTACGATTATTTTTCAAACTTACAATGTATTTTGACGACAAATGATGAAAGAGCACGTTTCTTTTTAATTTCATAATGTATTATGCTGGCTAATCAATAGTTCGGTTTCAAAAATCTATTCTATATACACTTAATAAAATTGAAGTATCTGTTTATAATGTCAAAATAACAAATTTTTACTAAATGCTTATTGGTTTTTCGTTATAATTGTCTGTTTGTTCCGGGCAACCTCCGAAACGGTTGGCCCGGTTCTGACGGGACTATCACTGAATTTATAAGGAGTAACTTAGGCTACTTTAATTTTAGAAAAAGAAGAGCTTCGCACTAATAAAAAAAACTGGTCATGGTGCTTTAGTTCGGTAGCTTAAATGGCTTAATTGTAAACCTTATGAGATACATAAAATTAAAGTACTAAATAATTCTAGATGTTAAAGACCTACAAAAATTCAGCAACAGCATCTTATCTTCTAAGGATCACCCACAATAAGCATTTTTGTCTTTAAAATAACCGGGAGCGGAGATAGCACGTTTCGCGCGTATCGACTGCATTCTGTAGTTCACGCGAGCACAGCAGCGGGCACAGCTAGTTTAAAATACAGTTACAATAAAAATAATAAGTTCTATTATATTATAATAAGTAATATAATACATATTACTAACTAACCAATGCGAATATTTCACAGATTATAGAATGTAAATAATCAAACAGCAATATTGTATGCTAACGCTGACCCTCATCACACTAGATGTTAAGTGACGACGAAATCTAGAGACGAAATGCAACAAGAGCGGTTTTGTGATAGTTTTTCAATTTAAAGTTTGTCGAACAGAAATAAAAGCAAGGGCATGCATGCTAAAGAGAGATTCTTTGGAGATTTTTCTCTACTTGGGGCGTTGGGGCAGCCCTACTGGTGGAATACCTCCACCCTACAGAAGATCACAGCCAAATTAATTTCTGTTACGTTCCTGCTGTGAATAGGGTTTCTAGAGCTCCTCTGGGAAAAGGGGTTCAAAGTCGGCAACTCGTTAGTGATACCTATGGTATTACAAGTGTCTATAGGCTACGGTATCCGCTTACCACCAGGCGAGCCGTACGCTTGTTTGTCGCCTTGTATTAAAAAAAATGTGCGTGCGTACAAAGTACACAGGTCAGAAGTGAAACTTCATTAGCAAACTCATTTTTAAATCTCGTTTATATTTATACTAATCTAAAGCTTTAGATTTCCGAGACTTAGAGGGAGGGAAAAAGGAAGATTATGTTAGGAATTTCATAATTTGATTGTAATGAAATAATTAAAATTGTCGAATATTAATACAAATTATAAATTTAATTTTAATTTATTTCATCGATATCCACATTATTTGTTGCGATTTCTATTGGTATTGTTGTGACTAAAGCATTATGATAAAAATATGCAAATAGAAGTTCGTGTTTCAACATTATCTAAATATCTTGTAAAAATAGCGTCTATTGTCGTTCCTGAATTTGTAGTTGATGTGTTTGGATTATTATTTAACTGTAGACTAAATATTAGAAATTATTAGTTAATTATTTTTTAAATTAAAATTTAGAAAAGAGAATTTATGATATATTTTTATTTTATATATTATGAAATATAGTACATTAAATTCTTAAATGACGAGTGGCAAATTAAAATGCCACATGTTATTTTTAAATATTAAAACTTCCTAACCTTCAAACGAATTAACATAAAAATTATATATTTACAAAAAGATAACAAATAATATTACTTACTCTGAACAACTGCTTATTATAGTACGATTTACAAATTTATCACAAAATGTTTATTTATAAATTTAACTCATTGTTTACACATTGTCTCCATGGCTACGTGCTTCATGCTACGTTCGCCCTTTCTCACTCTCTCTCAATTGGCCTCAATCGCTTTCTCCCGCTCTCTCTCAAAATGTTTCACATTTTCGTGACGCGTTTCATCCGTAAAAATTTTACCCTCATGCGCGCAAAGAAGTTTCATTTCAACATAATATAGTTTCCTCATGATGAATTTCTTCACTGAAAGCCCAAGTTTTGTAGGAATTAAACACATATAGACAGCTGTGTGAACTTTACACCCGACTCATAATTTAATTTTTAATGAAGTTACCATTTGATAGTGCTTCGTTTGTACTCCACTACTTAAGAGTTTTCATTTTTATGTAGTTACCATTTGACAGTACTTCGTTTAATAAACGTATCCGGCGGGTAGAAACAATTGCACGTCGAGCCACATTTATGTTACACACGATATGTTGTCCAAATGTTTAATACAACCGTGTACTAACGATCTGAGATCGAAGCCCATTAGTATAATTTTGATATTTCAAAGCTGGGCGCGGAATATTTTTTTAAATAGATAAGTACTATACCTTTTTTCACTTTGATATACAATAGAGAAAATAAAAGCGGTACAAACGAAGCACAAACAAATGATAACTTCATTAAAAATTTTGAATGTCGGGTGCAAAGTCATATACATATTTAACACATATAAACAACAGTAAGAGCGCAACAAGTTATTGTCGTTTCAAAATTAAGCATTAGGTCAAAGACGATCTATCAAAGTTAAATTTCAAACAGAAGATGCACATAAATTTTACAGTCTCTTAAACACGTCATATTTCAAATCCAAGCGGTGGATTAATACGATTATTCTAATGTACCTCATGTTCTATTAAAGTTATTCTGGAATGGCCGGGGATTAACCGAAAGTGTGAGCCTTGCTGATTAAAAAAATTAATAAAGAGAATGAAATGAAAGCATGCGATTAAGGGCTTAGATGTAGCTTGTTTATATGCTTAGTACTTATAGTTTGTGAAATCTACTGATATATCAAAAAAGATTTATTAGTTTTCGACGAAGTTAATATCCATTTGTGCAATGAGATTTTAATTCTTCGAGAAATTAAGACTTCAGTGGTAATAATAGTCCGGCCGCTGAGACAATGCACATTTGACAGTTTGTTATTGGAACAACAGAGAAACTACAGGGTAGGAAGCTGACTGATTTATTAAAATAATGACACCTACCTACATATGTCAACCATCGACAATATGCAAACGCCACATGGTCCCCCTTCAAATCTCATATTACTAAAATATATACTTAACCTAACATCAAATTAAGACCTTACATGCTAATAGACTACACACTTACACATACATATTACACACTGACATTAGTTTACATTACACTACATAAACTGAAATGGTACAGGATGCCATCTAGTTTTTACAAAGCTTTTACTTATTTTCGTACTTTAGCTCGATTATAAGCGCGCATAGCACGCGCTGATGCGCCCGGCGATGGAGGCGTCAGAGAACGCACGGCGCGTTGTTGTGGTGCTACGGGAGTTAACATGTATCATCGGCAACTCTGTCTTGTTCCAACGAATTATCGTTGTTCTTTTCAGAACCTAAATTATTGCGCGACAGAGAATACCTATCGGTGGGTTTTAAAGAAATTATTTGGTCCTGATGCCTACGCCACTGTAATCCATCGCCCACACTAACTTTATATGATATCGGACCCGTTTTTTGTATAACTTTTCCTTTCACCCATTTACTGTTTTTCTCCATATAACCTCGTGCGAGCACTGGGTCACCGACCTGAATGTCTCGATCCTGACCACCTTTGTACTCTAGTTGACGCTGTTGAGCATTACGCACGACAGTGGCAACATCCGGTCGCAATGCGTCGAGTCGCCCGCGTATTCGGTGCCCTAATAGCGCCATGGCTGGTGAAATACCTGTTGTCGCATGCTCCACGTTACAATATTGAAATAAAAATTTACAAAGCGCTTTAGACACATTTTCGCCTTCATGTATGGCTCGTTTAATTACTTTTTTTACTGTCTTGACCGCATTCTCCGCCGCCCCGTTACCTTGAGGACGATAAGGGGCCGACGTTATATGTTTTATACAGTTTTTTCTACAATATTCATTAAAATCTAAAGACAGGAACGGCGGCCCGTTATCAGTAACTATTTGCAACAGTAGCCCAAATCTTGCAAATATGGATCTCAAGACAATTATTGTAGATTCTGCGTCTGTTCGCTTCATTTCTAACGCTTCGATCCATTTGGAATTCGCGTCGATTACAATAAAAATTTTTTTTCCCCCATATTCAGCAAAATCTGTGTGAATACGTTGCCAAGGTTTTAAGGGGAACTCCCAGGGGTGTAAGACTGCGTGTGGTGTGTCCCTCACGTCACGACAAGCCTCACAAGACTGACATACTTTTTCAATATCTATGTCCAGGCCCGGCCAGTAAACATAGCTACGCGACAAATTTTTCATTTTATTTATACCTAAGTGCTCCTCATGGATCTCCTCTAAAATTCTCCTACGTAAAGTTGGGGGAATTACTAATCTGTATTTAAAAATTAAACATCCTAAGTCGAGTATAATATCTTCTTTCCGCATAAAATACGGTTTCTCCTCGTTACAAACGGTTATCGGCGGCCAACCGAACATTACATAACCATTAATTTTACTAAGAAGCTTATCTTTACCTGTTTCTATTCCGATCTCTTTAAAATCTACTGGTATTGTTTGTCGGACTAAATCGGTATAACTGACGGTTTCTGTGTGCTGTCTCTCATACGGTAGCGGTAATCGCTACCCGCGGGTCCGTTATCAATCGACTTAATGAATTTAACTGAGAAATCATACGCAGCTAATCGAACGGCCCATCGCTGTAAGCGGCTAGCTGCCATCTGAGGAATTCCAACTTTTTGCCCGAAAATATAACTTAGCGGTTGGTGGTCAGTACGTAAAATAAATCGGCGACCGTATATATACTGGTGGTGTTTAGTTATGCCAAAGAAAATCGCTAGCGCTTCTTTATCGAGTTGGCTATAATTTTTTTCAGCCGGATTGAGCGTCCTTGAGATACAGCTAATAGGACGTTCAGTACCGTCAGGGTAGACGTGCGCCAGCACTGCGCCCAGCCCGTAAGCGCTACTATCTACCGCTAAGTCAAGCGGCCGCGACGAATCGTAGTGTGCTAACACCTTATCACTAGAGAGTGCGCTTTTTGCCATAGAAAACGCTTGCTCACATTGACTGTCCCAATCCCACGTCTTTCCCTTTTTAAGAAGACCATGTAGGGGGTGTAATATAATACTCAGATTGGGAATAAATTTACCGTAATAGTTTAACATTCCTAAAAAACTTTTTAACTAGGTGATGTCACCCGGCCGCGGAGCGTCAGAAATCGCCTCCAGTTACTTAGGATCGGGATGAAGACCCATTTTATCAATTATATACCCTATATACAAGGTGTCCAGAAAGGGTATCGGGTATTTGTAAGTTCAATGAAACAAAAATTATTTGTATGCAATAAAAAAGTTTATTGTTTATTATTAGCATATGAATTGGAGAATTATTTGGAAAAGATGATGTTATCCAAATGATGACCATTACGATGCTGGCACTCGTCTAAACGGAAACGAAGATTGGCGATAACACGTTGACACATAGCTATCGATATTGCTGCCATTTCTGATCTGATGTTTTGCTTTAACTGGGTTAGATTCGTCGGATTGTTTTGATAAACCTTACTTTTAAGGTATCCCCATGCAAAATAGTCAAGCGGGCTAAGGTCGGGGCTTCTGGGAGGCCAGTTGATGTTACCCCTTCGCGAAATGACTTTATTAGGGAATAATTCGTTAACAACTCCCATTGTGTCATTTGAGGTATGGCAAGTGGCCCCATCTTGCTGGAACCACGTTCTTGAGTTGAAACCTGCAAACTCCTGCAACTCTGGGACCAAAAAATTTCGCAACATATCGCAATAACGGTCACTATTCACATTAATTGCTCGGCCTCGTTGATCTTCATGAAAATAAGGACCAATTATGCCTTTAGCAGACATAGCGGCCCAAACAAAGACCTTTGGGCTATGCAGGGGTCGTTCATGCTTTCGTCTCGGATTCTCCACTGCCCAGTACCGACAATTCTGCTTATTAACATGACCATTCAGGTGAAAATTTGCTTCGTCACTGAACAGTATGTTGTTAAAGTTGTTAAATCGCTGCAGCATTTCGTTCGCAAAATTCAGTTGATTAGCATAGTCCGTATCCTTCAATTCTTGAACCAATTGAATTTTATAGGCTTTTAGATGTAAGTCTTACTTTAAAATCGAATGTAAAGACGATTTTTTGATGTTCAACGCTTGGCTTCGCTTTCGGATGGATAAAGACGGATTTTGACGAACCGACGCCTCAACTTCTTCAATTGTTTCTTCATCGCGAACTGAACGAGGACGACCAGAGTTTTGAATTTTAACTGTCGCACCTGTATTCTCGAACATCCTGATCCATTTCCTAATGCTATCGTCACTTGGCGCGTGGCGTGTACGATATTCCGCACGATAGAGACGTTGAGCAGTCACTATTGAATCACCATTACGATAATACGCTCGTACGCAAAATGCGCGATGCGTCCCCGAGTACTGTTCCATCGTGACTAAAACTCCACAAAATGGCGGACGCCATGAACCCCTCCCCGCACCCTTTAGACGCCCCGTTTCGAATATGGCGCGAAAACAAATACCCGATACCCTTTCTGGACACCTTGTATTTTACACTATTCTGTATGTTCGGGATTACACAACCGAACCGCTCGTTAGGTATAATATTATGTTATTGTACATACGAGTCAGTTGGCTCGTAACCACGAGCGACTCAGTACTACCGCTGGCTATCTAACATAACGTGTAACCATAGTAATAATTCATTTAAATAAACCATTAAACCATAACTGACAAGTCTTATTCGAATTTCTCTACACTGTAAGAAACTACATTTTTCGAGTTTCACTGTAAAACCCATAGTACGTAATCTTTCTAATACTGCACGCAAGTTATTTAAATGAGCTTGCCTAGTAGGGCCTGTCATAAATACGTCATCAAGGAAAACCACAGTATTGGGAATGCCTCGGAGGGGGTATCTTCCATAATTTTTTGGAATTTTTCCGGAATACAAGACAATCCGAACGGCGTGCGGCGATATATGAATGTCCCGACGTGTGTAGTGATAGCCGTATACGGCTGAGAGTCATCAGTTAAAATTAATTGTTGGTAACTATGTTTGAGGTCTATTTTGGAGTACTCCTCCCCTCCACTTAAGGTAGCAAACAGTTCCTCAATCCTAGGTAAAGGATAGTGATCACGACTCAGTTTAGGGTTAATCGTTATTTTATAATCACCACAGATTCGTATGTCGCCGCACTCTTTAATCACGGGCACTATGGGCGTGCCATATTCGGAAGACTCGACTCGATAAATAGTGCCCTCTCGCTCGAGCCGCGCCAGCTCCTGCTCGACGCGGTCGCGCAGTGCTAACGGTACCGTGCGAGTGCGCACATATACTGGCTTATCGTCACTCAGATGCAATTGAATAGTTTTTTTACAAGTCCATAACTTATCAGTAAATACTTCAGGAATCTCCAATGTCAAACGACTCAATAATGGCTCACTCATTTGATCATTAATTTCGTTTAATTCTATCGATATATTTTTTATATTTAGAGCGCGCACCCACTCTCTTCCCAATAATGGTCGTCCCCCGTTTTGAATAACATATAGTTTACATCCCGCGACAGATACGACTCCCTGAACTAAATCCACGATAATATACCCGAGAGACTCCATTTTTGAACCGACGTAGCTACGTAACTGTAAATTATCAGGTTTTATCCGTTTATTACTAAAACTATATCGATAATAATCCAGGCTAATTGTTGAAATTCTACTCCCGGTATCGATTTCAAATTTATGAAATTGCCCATCCACTTGTACCCTAATAGCGTAAGGACGATCATCTTTATCGTCTACTTGGATGTTCCAGATGTCATCCATCTCGTCATCGTTTTCGCTCACGTAATTCTGACGGGCACTCGCACGCCCCTTCTTACACATTACTTTTAAATGACCCCGCACGCCACACAAATCACAGTTATACTGCGCGAACCGGCACCTATCTGCCTGATGCAGTTTATCGCACCGCCAGCAGCGCTCAGCAAGCCCGGCTGCGCTGCGAGGCGCGGCCACCGCACCGCTCGGCCTTGCACGCCTGCCCGAGCCGCTCGCTCCGCTGCCTCCGCGTTTCATGTTCGCATAGTGCAGGCCATCGCCCGCCGCCGCGCCGCTGCAACCCGTAGCCGCCATGCCCGAGGCGGTATTCGCTGTCGCACCGCTTACCTCAGCGTGGCGCTCCGCTGCCTCCAGCGCCAGAGCCAGTTCCACCGCTTCTTTATATTTGATGGATCTTTCGGCGAAGATTCGAGATCGCATCACTTCGTTTGCTAACCCCGATACAAATTGGTCGCGTAAATTCTCTTCTAAATTCGTTCCAAAATTACATGTAGTTGCGAGGTGCTTGAGGTTTTGTAAATATTCTGTCAATGATTCGCCGACATTTTGTCTACGCAAGCGAAACACATAACGTTCGGCGATCTCGGAACGCTGTGGTTCCAAATGATCTGAAACGAGCTTCACCAACTCATCTAAGGTTTTAGATTCAGGATGTGCCGGGGAACACAGATCGCACATCAGGGAATACATAGAATCCCCGACCACAGTAATTAATAACGGAACACACAATTCAGTCTTGATTTCGTTTAACAAAATGTATTGCTTTACTCGTCGTCCACTGTTGAGAATTCATCTCGAACGGTTCTAATTTTCCAATCGGCATTGTATTTCGAACAGTTTATGCACTTTAACTCTTAAATAAACGCGAAAATTCGCCTCGTCGCCAGTGGAACAACAGAGAAACTACAGGGTAGGAAGCTGACTGATTTATTAAAATAATGACACCTACCTGCATATGTCAACCATCGACAATATGCAAACCCCACAGTTATCGAATGTTCGATATAACTTTGAAGCGGTGAGCACATTACGACGAAAATATTATAACCGTACAATGACATTAATTAAAATAAGAAATTTATATAACTAAATATGTCAATTACAATAAATGTACATTTTTAACTCTAATACTATACCATTTCCATTTCTTTATTTTCTCGATGACAGCTCCTGTGAAAACTTGTACGAGCGTCTTTTTTATATTATGTATGCATTATTTTATAAAAATATGACGTTTACACACGTACAAAGTTATATCAGAGTCGGAGAAACTGATAGGGGTGGAGCTATATCGTTAAACGTAACACATTAACAAACCCGATATTTTTTACAAAATGTAAGAAACTAAACTACTGCCGGATACTTTTTTACAAATTTATTAACTAATATTATATTTCATTACAACATTTTAAACATATTAATTCTTGATTGATAATGGCAACTTCTTCGAAATTTTCGAACCTCTTGTAAAATAAGTAGGTATAGGTAGGTACTCGACAATGAAACGAAATAATTATAACGACAGGTAATCTTTATTTATTTATTTTAATCAAAATCTGATGAATCGTCACTGTTGTAATCATAATAAATATATGCGATCGATATCATTACTTATTTGTTCACAACACTACAACTATCAAATTAGAACTGTCATCGAGAAAATAAAGAAATGGAAATAGTATAATGGTGAGTCTGTCATCTGTACCTATTGGTTAAATGTCGAATGTGCTCTCTCTCAGCGTCTGCACGTAGTTTTAAAAATTGTGTTTTTCTTTTTCATGGAATATTCAAAGATTATATTTTGTATAATTTTATTACCAAACAATCGATAAACAACACCACATTATCTTATTTTTGTTGTATATCAGAAAGTTAGCAACAATTTTAGTGGATATTAATTTTGAAAATATCAAATTATTCTACTTAATACTAGTCTTACTTAGAAATTTCTCGCGACCCTTAGGTTGGTAAAGATAAAATATCACATCCCCAGCCTGTTTTATCTACGATAGACATCCAAGGGTAATAAATAAAGGCGCTGTATCCATTACCCCTATACAAACTGTTTGCGATAGATTGTATTTCAAGGCGATCTGCCTCCTACAGCCACCCGTACACTAAATAAAATAAATCTTGTATTGAGAACAATTATTATAAATTATTGTTTCTTTATGGCATTATCATATTTCATCGATATCATTGCTTTTGGAAGGAAGTTTCTTAACGCGGCTCGCAGTAAGAGTTGACTTGTAGAAATCGTCGCGTAAGGGAAAAGCGTTATGTCCCCACCATCTCCCTACTATCTCTCTCTCTCTCTCTCTCTCTCTATCTCTCTCTCTCTCTCTCTCTCTCTCTCTCTCTCTCTCTCTCTCTCTCTCTCTCTCTCTCTCTCTCTCTTTTTTTTTTCTATTATATACGAGTGTGTGGGTCCGTGCGAGTATCGTGCGCGGCCGGTTGCGACACTTGCAAATTGTAGAACATTGCACTTCGGGTGGGGCTACCCATTTTACATCTTTACTCCAAAAAATTACATCGATGTGTCTTTATGATTTGTACTAACAAATTTTTAAATAATATTGAACTTTTATTTTTTAGTAAATTAGTTCCTGACGGGGTGTTCCTGGTGCTTTATTACTTATCGAATTTTAAAAAAATCGTGACGTAGTTGATAAGTCACTATAGTAATGGTATTTATATTGATTGTTTTTATTATTATTACTTAGACATAGCATTAAGTAAAATTTAATACAATTAAAGTCAGCTGTCAAATATTGTGAGACCAGTGGCTTTGCACAGACAGCCAACATGATATGAGAATGAAAGATAATTGCTCTGTAAATTCACCAGTCTATAGTTCACAAACTCAATACCCGTCAGGGTTGTTTACCTAACAACATTAATATGTAAATACAACAGTACAATTGGACAAATGTTTCATATGTTATTATACAACAAAATAGTGCTAAGGATATCTGGAAATAATTTCTCTGAATATACGTATTAGAAGCTATGGCAGTCAAAACGTTATTAGATTTTTTTTTTTTTTTTTTTTAACATTATTTTATAATTATTAAGTATAATGTAAATCTTGATCCCGTTTTGGCTCTTATTCGAAATCTTCTCAAAGTTTTACAATTTCATAAATGGTAATCGATTTATGAAATTTCATCTGCAGATTAATCGATTTTGATTATTCATAATTAAAAAGCGACAGACACGTTAATGATATCATTCTTTGAAAATAAATCTACCGATCTAATATCTGTCATGTTAGTTAAATAGACTAGTAAGAGATGGCACGTTGAATATAATTTCATTATACTTTAATAATTTTTTAACAAAAACACTAATGTTATTATATTTGTTAATCGATATAAGGACGATAAAGGGCACCTAGGCTTTAAAATGATATTTGAATCATCATTAATTTTGATGAAGATTGCAGAATAGGGCACTGCCAGCCAAAAACACATTTGAGATATAATATATAGGGTTCCCGATTTCTGGGTCCTGAAGTCAACAAACATTACTGTAAATAGATTAGTCAGTCAACTTATTTATCGGCTGCCAAGGGTCCAACGCACTATATTGTGTATACATAAGTAAACTCTTAAAAGCAGTCTGCCATCATAAAAGAATAAGGTTTAATAATAAAGGTACACCTTGTAAAATGATATGTGTCTCAGTTGACTTTACAAAGAATCTTATTATCACAACACCGTCGTCGTAGTGAATTAAAAATAGGTTTATCTCGTGCTTCCAAGAAAACATACGTTCATATGAAAATCTTCTTAATAAAAATTGTTTATAAAGCGCACAACATATTTCAGTGACGCGCTAGCATTTGCAAAATTATTATAATTTTTTATTTAGAAACTTGTATTCCAACTGTGAAATTACCTCTATTGCAAGATAAATTATTCAAAAAATTGTACAATAAACAGTATATTTTGTACTTTGTAAAGTGTTGTAACGGACGAAATTGCCTGCGCATAATGTACAGTTATATATATACATATACCATATTATAGTAATCGAAAAATATCCATACGCGATGTACCTAAGTTAAAATTTTATATATTAAGTAGCGGGTTTGCTCGAGGCTCCAAACACGTTTGTTACTACGCAGTAGATATTTACATCCCATAGTTACCTTTACTCATATTGTTGACAATTTCTATGCCGTATCAATTGAGGAATGGCATGTATTTACCATTTATAATTTTCATCAAAATCGGTTAAAAATTATTATTCTATTCTACGTTTTCTGATGTATTATTGACGATTCTTATAGCTTATCAATTATGGAATGGTGTATACATCTCGTGTACAAAATTTCGTAAAAACCATTTAAGGATTAATAAAATTTCTTTTACGTTTCCTAAAAGTGTCATAGAAAATTCTCATAACTTATCATTCTTGGAATGATTTATAATACCCGTGTACTACAGTGTACGTGGCCAAGAAATAACGAAAAAAAATTTTAAGGATTATTTTTTTCGATTTTTCTAGTAATATTGAAATTTCATATGCCCTATCAATTGACCGATGTCATAAGAATCCTGTGTAAGAAATTTCATAAGAATCGTTCAAGCCGTTTATGAGCTAAACCTTAATATACAAACAGAAAAAAAATTAATGGCATAGTCGTGATCATTGTCTTTCATATAGTGTGCCTATCGGGAAATTTTGCCAAAATATTAAATGTACAGACAGGACTACAGATTTATTTATATAGATACGACCGTGCTTATAATTTATGAATCACCGAGATGATCATTTTAAACTGTCAACTTTTACTATCTTATTCTACCTGAGCGCATTCAAATAATTATTTTCTCCTCCGGGATGAAAAGTCCACTTTTAGTCCCTGTCACGCCGGAGAAAAGTACCCGATTCTCTCCCGGTGTGATGGCAATGTGCGCATGCGCGTACTTTACTTTATCTTCCGGTAACCTAGCAACTGCGTGTTTATATATAAAATATATAAACTTTTCATCCCGGAGGAGAAAAAAATTGTAAACGCATCGAGGGAGAAAAGTAGGACATTCACGCCCGCGCGTATGGTTGTCACCCGAGCCGAAGGCGAGGGTGACAATCGCGGGCGGGGATGTCCTACTTTTCTCCCTCGATGCGTAATATACTATTTAGCTATCGACGGGGCATTAACTTGTGTTTAACGGTACATCAACATTTATTTAAATCGACTAACTTAAAAAAAGATAAATTTTTCAACTGGTAGCACGTAACTTAAAAATTAACAGTTTAATCAGGTTTTCATCATATGTACTGGAATTGCCATTCAGTTGGGCATCACTGATCTATCAACCAGTAAATTATGTACATTTTAAAAAAATTATTAAAATAAAACCTTGTCCAACAGATCGCAACAGAAGGTCAGGCTCCTTGGACGAAGCTGCAGAGGACAGCAGTGACAATGGAGGCAGCACACCAAAGAAGAAAACTGCTATCGAAGAACAATGGGAAAGGTCCGGTGGCTTCGAACTCACATCAGTTGAACAAGAAACCTACGAGAAATACTTCTACGGATCCGAACATTGGAATTATTTCACAAACGACGAAGACTTGGGCCCGGTTATACTGTCAATCAAACAAGAAACCCTCAATGGGCGAGACCAATTCAGGTAAGAACAAATACGTATTCTTATCATGCCATCCTGATGTAAATAAAATCAACATATATTTTTTTGGATTTATTATATTTCCCTAAATGGTATAAGAGATAAAGAAAAAAATTATATGGCTGTTTAAAACTGACGCATCATCAGCGCGTATTAGCAGATTGTATGCGTTTATATTGATACAAACTCAAAAGAAACGCGCGTTTGTATCGATACAACCGCAAGTGAAAAGAAGTTGAAGTTGTTGTTGGTTCTTCCTTGAAAAATATTTCTACATATATATATTATCTTGAGTACTCCACAAACCAAAATTGCCGACCCCCGACAAATGTATTTTGACAGTTACCATTTCGACGGTTGCTATCTCGACTGTTAGCATATCAACTCTCACCATCTTGCCTGTAGCCACCGTAACTGTCACGGTCTCGACGGTCACTATCTTGACTATAGCTAACTTAACTGTAACCATTTCATCTCGACGGAAACACCTCAACTGTAACCATCTCAACTGTCACCCTCGAATCTCGACGGCCACCATTTCAACAGACTCTTTTGTCTGTCACGATCTCAACTGTCACCATCTTAACGGTTAACATCGCATCTCGATAGTCACGCAACTGTCTCAACTGCTACGATCTCAACTTTCACCATCTTTCGCTTACGCGTTAATAAAAACGGGGTGGTAGAGATCGCGACCGCCATACACATAGTGATAAAACCATCACTATCTTTTGGTTTGTCAATACCTTATAATAATCAAAGTCAATTATATTTATTAGGAATTACCAGAGGATGAAAAATTTTAAACACTTGCAATGTCATTCGTGCGTATGTGTTTGAGATAGGCAAGTGTCATGGCAAGTTACATGTCGTTTACGCACACATCTGTTTAGTTTTTACTGCAACTTTGAGCGGCATGTTGTATGAAACTATCACACTTAGCGTAATAACTCTATGACTAGCGGTTGATAAAATAAATAAATTGATAAACTATCTCCTTAAATTATTAATGTATGTAGTCATTTAGAATATTGTTACATTTTTATAAAGTTACAATACATGGTGATATCGAAAAACTCAACAGCTAATATCAGTTGGAAAATTAATTAGACATCTGGCATGTTTATTGATATAAAATTTTATTCGTAAAACATTTCTAATATCTTTTATAGATTCCACTTTTCTGAACACAAAATACTTTTAAAACTATTGAGATATCTGATCCAATCGTTACTTAGAAAGTTTCACATTTTCAGATTAGTTGGAAATTAAATAAATTATCGCAAATAAAATAATTGTTTGAACATTTATAACTTCGTAGGTATCAGTTGATTTGGAATGTTACGAATTACATTGCTTCTAACGAAAACAGTGAATAAAGGAATTTAATTAAAAATTCGGCATTCAAGTGTATAGAGGCGGATGGTTATGCAAAATATGAAATTCCGAGCGGAATAACTCGTCTTTGCCAGTGGGAATACTTCAAATTTATATGTTGAAAAACGTTAAAAGACTTTAGGTCTCACATTCATTCATATATATAAAGAAGACACTACTAAACAATACATACGCTAAAATATAATATGCCTAAAGAATTATTATAATATGCTTCAATAATATAGAATGATTTTTTTGTGACTGAAATATTTTAATATTGCAAATAACGTTATAAAAAATAACAAACGAAAAATAAAATATATGTTTTTTAATCAATTGATAGTTAGTTTTATGTGTCCTATGAAAATTTAAACAAGTATTTTAAACACTGTCTAAAGATTTTAGCGTATAAATAAGAAAATTGGTAAGATTTTTTTACCTAGAAATGTTTGATCAGGTTTATATAAAGTTTCATCATTGGTTTAGAAATTTACATAAAGCTAAAACCACCAATATCCATATAAACATTTAATAAAGGTAGGATGTTATCTGCCCGTTACGGGGTGCATTTTAATTAAAAACAGCAAGGTATTGTAAAACAGAATGGGGTCTTTGTAAACCGTTTGTAGGTGTCATAATTAACTGGTCGTAAGGGGCGCTGGTGACCTCACAGTTTACCTCTGCGACCCTCTCGTAAACTAAGAATTCAATTAGCATAATGCTACAAGCTAAAGGTAAGCTGTAAAGTTTGTTTACGGAACAGAGAATGGATCTTCATTAATATTTAGATTATTTTTGTCTAAACATCAGTGTAAATGTATTTGAGTGAGAATAGTTTACTGTACTGAATGATTGATTTATTTAAGTTCCATAAAACGACTACTGTTTGTTTTTATTTCTGTATAAGTGTAGCGTTTGGCCACAATCTGTCCTGACGTGAAATGACTATTTGACCCAAGATGGTAACACGCTAAGCAGAGCGGGGGGACTGTTTCTCAAATACAGCTGCCGGAACACACCTATAGTTGCTTGGCGACAGATTTTCAACTTGAGAGTGGTAGCCATCCTGGCGGGTATTATAAAATTCCTTACAACAGAGCTATGGTTTCATCATGATTTTTTTATTCACAGGCTCATTGCAAGGATTCGAACTCACGTCGAAAGAAGTGTTTTAAGTCATGCTATTACTAAGCCATTATCGGTGAAAATTAAGTAAATTAATTAGAAAGTAATTCTTTTACATAACAATTTTTAACAAAAAAGAAAACCAACCAAACAAGAGTTCGCTGGTGTATCTTCGAAGTTGAAGGGCCAATGCCAATGACTTTAAAATGGTAACGCCATCCAATAAAACAAGAATTATCGAAATCGGTTGATAAACAAAGAAGTTATGGCTGAACATCCATAAAAAATTAAAATATATTCGAATTGAGTAATTTACGTCATTCTTTGAAGTCGGTTCAAAACGAATATAACCATATTAGTCTGTGAGGCGTTTACCGCCTCATGAAATAAACATGTTAGCCAACTTTCTTAAATTACACAAGACCTGTGTTAACTTCTCTAATCCGCATGAATTTAAAAAAAAGTAATTTCAATAACATTCTGCATAATTCAATTTATTTAATTTCTTCAAATGAATTTAAGCTTTATAGTGTTATTAAGACATGATAAGGAAGTACGAAAAATTTCGTTTTCCAGCTCATTGGTCAGGCGAAATCACTGATATTCATCGTGAAACAGTTACAAAATAATGTTCTACAGTATAACACTTTTGCATAAAATGGAAAGTTAATTAAACTTTGTTTATAATTCAACTTGTATATCCAATTTATTTTGTAATATTTTCATTTATATTTGTGAAATAAATATGTAGTAGTCACATGATGTTAAATAAATAAATTAATTAAAATTGATTACAAAACTTTGCAAGGTAATTTGTTAAAAGTTCGTGTATTATGTATGTAAATCAATCTTTTTAGTACGCTTCAAAACAATTAACTTTCGTGTTTTAAGGAAAATCAATTAGTCCACGGTCACTATCAGTCAGGTTATAAATAAGCTGATTCCTTTGAGAAATATTTTTATATATCGAGTGAAGTTTTAATTATAATTCTTATCAAATCGATATTTTTCTTAGAAATTATCTTTGTCATTCGTTAAATATGTTATTAGATTTTAAGTGGTCGGCAACACACATGTGATGCTGCCAGTGTTACAAGCGTCTATAGGCTGCGGTGACCGTTTACCATCAGGCGTACAGCACGCTTGTTTGCCACAGTCATGTAATAAAAAAATATAAATCATCTCAACAAAATATAACCCTTCAATATTAATTGTTCTATGCACTTAAGTAAAATTAGCCAACAAATGTTATCTACATAACCTTCCACTTTGACCGCGAGACACCAAAGCGACAGCTTCACACTTACACGTACTTATTTTATGGTTCTGAAAAAGTTTTTATGGCCTGAAATGTTTCAACGAAACTTCATCTGTCTGTTTACAGATAAATAAAAGAAGATTATGGTATGTGGGGATACAAACTGCTCGCTTTTTTTTTAATGAAAAAACTACAGCTAATTAGTGCTAGATATGATTATTTTGGGTAGACTAGTTAACCCGTACAAATATCTTGCACATTGTATAATGTAAACATTCTAACTAACAGCTCTGTCATGTCAGCTAAATTGATTGCTAATAGATGGCGCCTCCTACATGTTAGTTGAATACATTTTTAATCATTTTTTAACGACTGTATTAAGTATAAAATTATAGGATCGTTTGGCCGATCCTAAATTAAATAAAAATGCACCTCGACACTCGAATTATTGCTGTATTAAAAGTTTTCAACTCTTGCTTGAATTAATAAATTTGAATTGTGTAGTGACAGACGTAGTAATAATATCTACTTACATAGACATACTTTATCAGCCAGTCTGCTATATACAAAATAGAATGTGGCTGAACTAAAAACTATTTATTGCGGTAAGTCGCCACAAAATATTTTTTGTCAATAACAATGAACATATTAATTATCATTCTTATAACCTATCAATTTTCAAATGACTTATATTTCCCGTATAGAATTCTTTTCCTTTAACATTTTTAGATATATAAATATTTCCATAAAAATAAGCATAAACAAATGTTCTTAAGTCAATACTATTTTTTGAAATGTAGGTTCCACCATGTTACTTTATTTTTAAGTGCCGTCTTGATACTAAGTCTCTTAAATCAAATCTTTCATAATTCACTTTAGCGTCATAAAAATAACCAAAGGTTGATGTATTTGTGCATTAATTTCATGTTTGTTTCATTTTAAGGGTTATTTAAACACAAAACCGTATTGGCAATAGTTCCCAAATGACAATATTGCGTGACGTTATTCCTCGAACTGCGGTCACTGACTCCGAAGGTCAAGAAATGAAATTAACCCGGGAAATATTACAAGATTATTTCATCAACTTTCGTAATCTTATATCTATACTAATTATAAAGCTGAAAATAATGTTTTTTTTTTTTGTTTGTATATTATTTGAACGCGCTAATCTCTGAAGCTGCCATTAAGATTTAAAAGAAACATAGCTCAAAAGAATGTTTTAATTAATTTAAGATTTAAGACCTGTCTTGACGTATGGATCTGAGTGCTGGGCAACGAAAGAACTGGATGAAGGAAGATTGCACGTAGCAGAGATACGAATGTTAAGATTGATGTATGGACTAACTAGAATGGATAAGATCAGGAATGAGTTTATTAGGAGAAGTCTTAAAACAGCATCAGTCACAAAGAAGTTGAGGTGCTATAGGCTAGCATGGTATGGGCATGTCATGAAGAGGGATGAAAGTATTATAACTAAAAAAAATTTAAGTATGAAGGTGGACGGATATATGAGTAGAGGAAGATCGAAGAAAGTGTGGATAGATTGTGTGAAGAATGATACGCATATAAAAGGTGTAAATACTGAGATGATATTTGATAAAGTAGAGTGGAAAAAGAAATGTTGTGCCGACTCAACTTAAGTAGGATGAGGAATAAATAAGATAATGATTCCAGTTAGATTTAACAGAAACTGAACTCAAAAGAATGTTTTTTGTTTATATATGATTGAACGCGGTAATCTCTGAAGGTGCCAATAAGATTTAAAAGAAACTTAGCTCAAAGGAATGTATCTTTGTTTGTGTATGTTTGAACGCGCTAATATCTGAAACTACCTACCAGATTTAAAAAAAATAGAAAACAATAAGATTAATATATTCATGTTGTGAAATTTTAGATGACTTGTGCCGTTGTTGCTATAAAGTCAAGCTCAAGAAAACAGAAGTACGTAATAGTAATAATGACTTCTACAACATTCTCAACGGCACAACTCATATAAAATTCTAGAACATATAATAATAGGAAGACATTGACCTTATTGTCATGTTATTAATTAAAATGTTATAAGCTCATATAATTAGGCACAATAGATTCTAAAGAATGGAATTTAACGGGTAAAAGATAGGCCAGATTTTAGCTAAAATTAATTAATTTCTTATATCCAGTTCCTAGACTTGGCGGTTAATGAAGTTTTACGTTTTATAGATAAATCGAGGCAATCGAGCCTTGGCGCGTTTTTGCAGTATGTTTTGTTGGCATCATATTATATATGAAACAGGCGTAATAATAATATCAGCATGTAATTGTCCCACAACTGGGCAAAGGCCTCTTCCCAAGGAAAAGTACGGGCTTAATAACCACACCAGCTCACGAGGTATTGGGGACTTCAAACACCGAGAAATCAACAGCTTCATATACTTCTTCCATACTTACAGTTATACTGCAAGAACATTTCTCAAGCGTTCAGGTTTCCTCGCGATGTTTTGCTTCACCGTCAACCAATAGGCATATACAAACCAAATTTAACGCGGATGATTACACGAGGCTCGGCTATGGTTTTATAATATTAATATTTTTACTTTACAATATAATCCATAATAATAAACCAATTATGACTGTCGATTTCATTTTTTTGCCTAGTAATATCAGCATCAATACACACTCGGATATATTACACATATATCTCACATTCGATTTAGTCAGCCTAACTACTGAGTTACCTATAACTCACGGTACAGCACGAACGTAAATAAAAATAAATAAAGCATCTAGAGAATACTTTATAGGGCCATAAAAGTTGATGCTAAAGAACCACGGACGACCTTTGTGTCTGGGGTGTTTCCTCTAGACAACACAATTAATGTAAAAACCTAAGTCTACTATTTATTAAAACATTAAAGACATCAAATTTAAAAAATCAAAGTGTAGTACTTCGAAATTTTTCCCGTCCACATTTTCAAATTAAATAATAATATTTAGAAGAAAAAATAAAACTATTTTTCTTTTCTATAAGCTGACTTTACGCATATTCACATCGAATGTCAATTGACGATTTTGTAGAAGTTGGTTGTTAACAAATTTTGTTGGTTGTTTAGTTTGTTAACTATTATTTGGAAGCACAGTCTGTAAGACCATTGAAGAATAGATTTCAATTAATTGTTGTCCAACCGTGATCGAGTAACCGAATAGACAGGTTAGAGAGACAACTGCTGCTCGGAGTAATCGCACCTATGCAAAATATATGAAATTATAATCTCGTATATCATTATTTCCTCCTCCAAAACTGGACCAGTTTTGATATTTTTATCAAGAATAAATAATGAATGGAGGACTTTGGCCATGCCTGTTTGTTTTTCTTATTTTTTATATTCGTCAAATATTTTTACTGAATGTCTGATAACAGCAATATAACTGGGCAGTTTTAGTAATTTCAAAAAAATCCTAGTTCTTATAATAGTGTTATTATACGAGTAATTCTTGTACATTGTATAAAACATAACAGCTACAACGATTTAGATAAAGTTTTATATTCAGGTAAGTTTACCCTTTCGGGTTTAACTGGATAAGTATTATTTTAATTCAATACACAATAACAAGATCGGTCTCCAAAATTTTGTTTTCATTAAAAAATGAGAGTTATTCGAGAATACGTCATTCGATTCTTATCAGACTTACAAGTTTCAAAGTAACTTGCCTCTAATGTCGCTTTATTTCATCCGATTCTGAGGACCTCTTTGTAATGTTGGCAATATGACTATCAGAGATGTAATGAAAGTAAACTAATTAACGTAGATCGGCATCTACTAATTACGTTTGCCGTTCTGTAATAAATTTAGACAAATATTTTGTATATATACAGCTATTTCGTAATTGTCAATAATTTAATTGGAATACCTACTTAAAAGGAATCCTCAAACATTAATTATATAAAGAAGAATCTTTCTCTAATTACGTTCGTGAAATTGATCGTAATATTCCATATCCATTCAAAAATTTCTTATTAAAATATAGTGACGCACATTATAGCCGTAATTAAATAGATTAAAAAATATAGTACGTCTATATTAATAAACCTATAGTTATGTTTGCATATGTTTTTTTTTTCAAATTTACGACCTATATAAAAGATCATGAATATGTCTTCAAAAAAATGTCCGCCTGTTTTTCTCAAAGATGGCTTGACCGACTTTTATGAAATTTTGTACACGGAATTGTTAATAGTGGTTTTAGAAATCGTAAAAAAAGTTGTCAGCCGATTTTTATAACATTTTGTACATATGAATTATATTATTTCATTCCTCATAGGCTATATGAATTGTCAATAAAATATTAGTAAAAATAAAACTACGAAATGAAAATAATTACTGCACAATAAAAGCGTGCGAAGCCGCAGGGCACCACTGGTTGAATAGATTTATGTTTTAATAAAAACTTACATAACATGTTGTTGGGTTAGTTCGAATAAATGAAAACTTTATAATAAAACTGGAAATTGATTTAAATTCTTAGAGAGATTTTTTAAGCACACAGCTTCCAACAAACCAACCACAATTCCATAAATACAAACAACCAAATTAACTTATATATTATTTGTAACAAATAGGGTTCATATCCACTCCATCACGATTATTAAACGTTCATGATTCAAAGACAGTTTAATAATTCAGACCACTCCGGCAAATATCGACTAGAACTTCGTTCCGTCTGTTATATGTATTTTTGATTGGTGCTATAGGTAATAATATTATCCATCTTCATTTTGAAAATTTGTCTTTTTGAGTTACTAAGTAATGCTTCACACGTATGTCTTAATAAGAACTGGTGGCAGTTTAAATGTACAAAATCCTTTATACTCCGTGATTCCGTCTTCAAAAGTAAATGTGAAAAGCGTGTTTTATACTAACGTAGCTTATAAAGTTCCCATATGCTTTACACTAAGTTTAATGAATGTGAAAAGCGCTGTCTTTGACTTTAGAAATGCGTCGATTAATTTTGGAGACAAATTTTAGGCTATATTTGTTTTACCAAGACTTAATTCTGAATCATATGTTATGGTCGTGTGCATCAAATTTTTATACGTTATAACTAATTCAAATATATATTACTTTTACCTAGCTTTACATACCTTTTAGTAAAATTCCTACACCATAGTTACAAGCAATTAAAAATTATTTATGATTTTTGAATTTGAAGACTTCTCACGGTTTGATACACATGGGAGACCTAGGTAGTTACATAAAAAAATTAAATTTACAATATAATGTGGGGCTGTTTCAAGGCTGTTGCTTGTCACCAAACCAAATTGCAATCGTCAAGGGAATCAAGAATATCTCTGCCACGTGAATCAGTTGAATTACATCCCCACATAACATACGGCATACTTGAGTGTGCCAATATCAATCTGCAAAAGGCCTACGTTAATCACACGATTTACATTCAGTCGGACATTCAGGCCGCTCTCTTGGCACTGGCTTCTGATTCAACAGAATCGAAGCTTGTGGCCAACTGTGTGGCAGTGCTGAACAGTCTGGGTAAAAATAACAGACTAATCCTGCGATAGGTCCTGGGGCATGCAGGATTCCAGGCAACGAGTCTGCGGACGAACTTGCAAGAGCCGGAGCTGCGGAAAAACAGATTGGTCGTGAACCATTCTGTGGTATCCCAAAAAGCCTTGTTCGATTGACCTTAAGGAACCATTATAACCAAGAGGCTATAATGTTCTGGTACAATTTACCAGGACAAAATAATTCCAAAGAGCTTATTGGCGCGTTTAACCAGCGCAGAGTTGGAGAAGGTCTGACGCTCAGTAGGAATCAGCTACGAATCTTAGTAAGGGCACTCACTGGACCCTGTTGTCTAAATAAACATTTGTGCAACATAGGTGTCCAGGGCACAAAAGATTGCAGATTCTGCAAAAGTGCGGGCGAAACTTCAAAGCACCTCTTGTGTGATTGTGACCCACTAATACCTAAACGTAACCGGATTCTGGGAAAGCACGTGCTGCGTCCAGAAGAGGTTCAGTTACCCTTTGCCAATAAACTCCTGCAGTTTATCGAAGCTATAGGACTTGATGGGGAGCTTTAGCAGTGTGGGGCGTTCACAATAGATCATATTGGTAGCAGTGATACAGGACTGCATAAGCCTGCACAGCCCCCGTTTAGAATAATAATAATAACATGATGCGCGTTTAAATCTCCAGATATAAAAGCTGGTTCAGGGATACTTTTAATTAAGTTAATAAATTTAGATTTAGAAAAAGCAGGTGTGCAATTAGATGGGCAATAAAAACTAGATACTGACAAAGACTTATTATTTAATGTTAATTTAACTACTATGTTTTGTAGAGAATCATCAAACTGTGTAAGTATTCTTTCGTAGGAGACACTGTTGTGAATGACTATGGCAACACCATTATGAATATTACCACAGTCATTGCGTTCAACAGAGTATCCTCTAAAATTGCAGTGATGATGAGGTTTGAGCCAGGTCTCACATATAATAGCAATATGAATAGAATGTTCATAAAGAAACGGAGTAAAAATGTGTTGCTTACTCAAAAGACTCTGTGCATTCCACTGAAAAATATTCAATTGGTTATGGCTGAATTTGAAGGCATAATATTTTTGACCTTGAAAGTTTCATTAACAATTTGCAACACATTTTTGGAACAAATAGGTGTGTCACTAGTTTTGTTTAATGTTGTAAGTTTTACTATTTATTCAACTTAAACATTTAATAATTTAGTATGAGATCTGAGAATTGAAATCAAGTCTATCAGTTTTCTTGTTCACTCCAAGGGAAGGAAAATGTTTTTTGTCAAAAATATCAGCAAATGATTTGGGCATATGTTTGTTTCTATTTTCTTTAATTTTGTTTTCTTCATTGGACAAGCACCAGAGATACTGATGTGATTGCCCTTGCAGTGTATACAGACAGCTTTTTGTACTGACTTGGTACATTTCTTGTAACTGTGATTTTCAGTGCATATGGAGCAACGTTCAGAATTTTTATAATATTTAGATAAATGTCCATACCTTAGGCAGCAGTAACATTGCTTTACCGGTGGTACATAGATTGAGATGTCATGTCTCCATCCCTACAAGTCAACATAGTCAAGCAGAACAGAGGTAGCAAATGTTGTAGCTACAGTTTGGGTTGACTGTCGAACTAAACCATTATCTGTATTAGTTTTTCGCAAAAAAATTCTGATACAAATGATTTTTTGTGCCTGGATAACAATGTATAGATTTTCTTGTTTGTAAGTTTTATTGGAACATTTCGTATAACACCTGTAACTTCAGTGAAGTTGGCAGGAATACTGCCTTTAAACTGATATTCTTTAAGGAATGTTTGATTATTTAAAAAAGCGTTGGCGAGGCCAGGCTTTTCAAAGTAAACCCCAATTTTAAATTTGTTGAAACTTCTCAAATATTTTACAACCTTATTAAATCGTTTTAAACAGCTTGATCCAATGGGTCTCTGACTGTCAGCAGATTCCACAAAGACTACAAATTCCGTGGAAGCAGAATCTTCCGGATAGTGTCGTGTATAGTTATTGACAAAATAAGGTTCGAATTTATCTACGCCAGGATCATCTTCGCTCTCGGAGGATAAAGAGTCTCCTGATATGTCCTCCGTCTTATCCACAGCAGGAGCAACCGTGTCGCCTTTTTCCGTTTTCTCGCTGCACTGCCCTTCCCCATTATCAATCTTATATAACTTGGATTACTCCTCTACTTATAGATTGTATATACTGTACTTCTGAGATAAAATGTTATTTTAAAGTTAATTAATAGAAATTTAACAATTGAACACCGCCTTTCATCTTCCCGCGCGCTTTTTCATCCTTCAAAGATTTTATTGATTCCTCACCTACAATTTTTTCAGCAATGGAATTAAAATGGCGAAATTGCATATATAATAATAATAATGATGATTAAATTAAATTAATTCATTATGATTAAAAGTACAATTTCATAATATATATTTTTCGTGTTACTTTTTCCATATTAAACGCTAATTTCATATTTAAAGACCTAATACATACTAATTATTATAATTGAACACTATATAGTTTCTTTAATATGATAATTTTTAAATTAAGTATATTTGTTTTATCTATGTTTTGAACTCGTGTTTCAATATTACTTCTTTATAAAGTACTTTTTTTTTAATATTATCATTGAGTTATTTCATTTGACGCTTGCTGTGGTCGACTAATGATTCAATCATACTGTTACTTCTGTTAGCGACGCATAGGGCTAGGCGTGATGATTTAAGAGATAATATTCACATTTAGTTGTAGGTACAAGATGCTAAACTTAAGAAATGAACAATTATATTTGAAAAATCATTGATTTACTGTTTCTGTATTAAAGAAATAAAATGTAGGTATTCAAAGGTAGTAACTACGTAGTAATAAAGCTTATAATTTCGTAGGAATAGTATAGAAACGTACTGATCATATATTTCATTGATAGTCTTTGTTTTAAACCAGTTATGTGTAATGTTTTTGATTGTATAGGAATAGTTAGGCTTATATGTGAATTTTATCGTGCTTGTAATGTTTATAATTCATACATAACGTGTTTATAGGCCGTTTTGTGTTGTAATGTTTAAATTTTAATATTTACGAAGTTTACTATTATATTGTGTGTATTTAGGTAAATATTAATGTTCTTAATAGATTTGAATAGGGTTTGTAATATTCCAATAAGAATCTTATGAGATATTAGCTAATTACCTGGAATTGTATGTAATAATAATAATAACAGAACAAGCGCGACGTAACACGCCACAAGCCGTGTTTCTAGGCAATGTTAGAGTAGGAAGGGAATAGACGTCATCGTTCCGTCCCGCTCTAACACCGATATAAATATATGGCTGTTGCGGCCAACCCGTGCTGTTAAACGCTATTCAAGAAATGTAGACTCAAGACCCTGAAGACTTGCAAGAAGCTCTGTGTCAAGACACTGAAACACTGGATAGTATTAACAATTATTGTAAGTGGCCATTCTGCTTGTGAAGATTGAATACAGCGAATTGATTTTGATGTTCCTGTGTGTTATTATCTGCAAGAAATCTTCACCCGCCAGCGACCCAGTCCACTTAGTTCTCCGTAGCTACGCCAGCGCCACGTCTTCGTGTAGGCACCTCACTGCGTGTGTGTTGTTCTGTTTCGCTCTCTTCACGCCTGGTAGTTTCAGGTGTGAACAGAGTTGGTCGCACGTAGGGAGTTGGGTTTGCGTACACTGGTTTGCAGCTCGTTGCTTACCGTAGTACGTATTCGCCGTGGTACCGAGTCCGAGGGTTGATCGGGCGCTGCGTCGCGTCGCACTTTCGTTGTGCGGGCCCGCTTGGTACTGTTATCGTTGCACGTTGCTAATTATTGTTAGGAGCGTACTGCTGTACCGGTAGGCTTCGTTGCGCCCGTTAACTTCTAATAGTTATTGACTATGTATTTTTATTGTATTGCTATTTTCAATCCCTTATAAATAAATAATTAAAATGGCCAAATTTAATGTTTAATTTTTTTAAATAAAAAGATTCTTTGAAACTGTAACAATAAAGTTCCAAGTACAAGTATAACAGAATTATAGCGTACAATTACAACAGTATAAAATCAGAACAGGCCGCCAAAATTTTTCATTTTTACATAGGAATTACTGTACACTGTGGATAGCAGGGATGTTCCACCTAAATTTATACCAGAAATTTCTGGTATTTTCATTATTCCCTGTCATAGGAAAAGTGAAATACGAGACAGACAAAGAATTTAATTAAAAAAACGCTGTGTCAAGGTAAATTTTTAGACGGATCTTTTTCAGTAATTTTTTAGTCGTCCTTTAAATCTGTAGGTTTCAATAACCACAGAAAAAATTATAATCGGTTGTCATAATCCAACCTCACACTACATTTTTCTGATAGGCGTCCAATATATAGGATACTTACCACGAACATAACATAAAAATATGTATGCCTGTTTATATGTTAGGTTTAAACTCAAAACGGCTTGATTCATTATATGAATATTTATACACAGGAAGCTTGTCAAAATACTTCTAGAAATCGTAAAAAAAAACTTAATTTTGATGAAATTTTGTACACTGTGTACATCACTTTGTATATGTCATTTCTCTATTGGTGGGTTGTAAAAATTGTCATTTATATGAGTAAAAATAAAATCACGAGACGAAAATAATAGCGTAGCCGCGGAGTACACTAGTTATTTTATTATACAATTCATATATCTAATTCTATATATAATCTTATGTTTTACCTACTCGGCATTTTCGCTCATGAAAACATTATATACACATACTATATATATAATGATAATGTAGTTGGTCTCAGAAACGGCTCCAACGATTTGAATGAAATTTTGTATTTCGATAATGTTTTTCATTACAAGTTTACCTAGATTGGTGTTTTTCTTCTTTTGTCTAAGACTTTTTTTTTCTGCGCTCGGTGAACCTCGGTCGCCCAGATATTATAACTAAATTGACATCATTTTTCATTTCTGAACATAAATTATTTACAATATGATGTGATAGTTTATTTTCACCTAGAAGGAACTTCAAAAGTTTCAAAGGCTTACTTCAAAAGTCAAATATCATCAAACATGAGAGAGACGTAACCCCGGCTACGTAGCAAACGATTAAACACACATTTTGTAGTTTTATTTCCACGAAGTTGATTATCTCAAGTCAACAGGCGTAACCAGTGAAGTGGTAACAATTATTGTATAAACGAACCCACTCAGCGTTTTCATTCCGCAACGTTTTTAAATTGTATGGACTAGAAATTTTGTAGTCCACTGTTCATTTTGTTTATTCTGGTCTCGGTTGTGTGAAACCCATTTGCTAAGCTTAAACTCTGCTAATCTAGATTGTATTCAACCGAAATGAATTTTTGTTTACTTTGAAAACTCATTGCGTGTATATGTGTCGTATGGTTATCTGCATATTCAATTACGTGTTTTTTTCACTTCGTGTACATATCGATTGGTTTAGTGTATAAATTTTTGTGTTGGTAAAGTATTTTTTATTATTTAAACGTTCGGACACCATCTTACCGGATTTTAAGTGACGACGTGGCCCAAGATGGTAACACGCTAAGCCTTGCGAAGGAGACTGGCTCTCAAGTGCAGCTGCCGGAACACATCTATAGTGCTTGATGACAGAATTTCAACTTAAGGGTGGTAGCTAGCTATACAGGTGAATTTTCGATTCCTGATAAGGAATGTTGTTTTTCGTAAAATCTAATTATGCAGTTTTAGTTGTCATAAATATAGGGCCCGAGACTCGTTTGAGTATTTTTTGCTATTCCTCATAGCTTATGATTTGACATAGTTTAAATATACACGCCCACTTGAAAATTCACATGTATATATAGCCAAGCGAGCATTAGAATAAATCCCCTACTCCCGCTTCTACTAGGCTTAGCGTGCTATTTAGCTTGGGCCACATCGTCACTTAACATCAGGTGAGATTCTGGACACAACGTTATACCTATAACGATAAAAAAAAATTAATTAAATATTAATATGTGAAAAGGTACCAACTATTATTGTAATTATATTATATTATTATTTATCAAAATAAATATACGACTACAAGTTGTATGAATGTAATGAATAATAAATGTGGTAAAAGAATTTTAAAAAAGCTAATTAGAATAATTTTATTTATATTTTTCATGTACGTAGCACGTAGCACTAAACACAGAATCTGGAAATACGAGGTGAACCCAGAGCGATGCCCGCAACGTTGTCAGCCCGCACTAGCAAGCTGATTAAATCAGCACTGAGTGCTAGGAATTTCATTCGACCGTTAGATGTAGTTTCGCTACTACGAAGTTATTGTTTACACTCATGGTCTAGCCCAGATGACGCTGATCTTATTCGAACTGAAACAAAACTGACATAAAATAATTAATGCAGTATTTCTATGACAGGATCTTAGTGCGAGCGATCAGTTACACCGTGCACGGTCTGATCCCAGCGTCATGCGTGTTCGCCGACCGGTATAACCGTGAAGAAGTGGTCCGCTCCCTCGGTAAGGAGGTTAACATCAACCCGCCATTAATGCTCGGCCAACTGCCTGATACACCCGAGGAACTGCTAAAACTTGATCAGGTAACCTATTTTATTTTTATGCATACCTTACTAGCTGTTCCCCATCGGCATAAACTCGGGAATCATCCTACTTTTAAGCCCTTTAGCAGATGAACTTTCAAAAATCTTTACTTAATGCTCACTTTACGATAAATTTAAAAATATTGTGAAAAATTTCATACTTCTACAATCTACACCCACTGTTTTATTATCGGTTAGCTTTTTATTTTAGTGGAAATATTAATCCCAAAGGAACAAACATGTTTTAGGTTTAATAAACATTGTATTATATTAGTTGTATTGTATTATTTTATTACACACAGAGAGGTTGAACAGATATTCTTTGACAGAACGTACTCAAATATCAGATATAATAAACATTGGTAGCGTTCGTCTTTTATCATCATATTCATATAACACACTGCTTTAAGATGTGCATTTTCTGTAACTCAGTCTTCAAGTTTTTTATTTTATTTGTTGTTTTTTATTATTATGTTATGCCCCCTCCGTGTGACTTATGCGACTCTCTATCTTTACCTTTCTATTATATACGAGTGCGTGCGTATGTGCAAATATCGAGATTTGAGCAGCAAGCACCGTGCGCGGCCGGTTGTATAACCCTTCCTCAGGCGGCCGCCAAATTGAGAAACATTGTACTTCGAGTAGGGCCCCTCAAGGTGGTCCCGTGAAATATGTACGCGTTCTGTAACTCAATGGATTGCCAGATATATCAAAACATACATCGATGTCTTTTCTATGAATTGGAATAACTGATTTTAAAATAATATTTTACTCATAGTATTGACAGGGCTCCCCCAACCACACATGTTTTTATATATTTATTAATTATACTATATTTATAAAAAGTAACATGTTGCATGTAACGCACATAAAAGTAGAATTCTAAAACAGTTAGTTGAATAAAGATTCATTATATTTCTTCCTAAATATTGTATTTATATTTCGTAAGATATTTTTACCATATTAATATAAACTGTTTAGTGTAAGCTAAACAATCCAAAATCAAATCACAAATTATTATTATTATTTGCAAACCTTCATTACCAAATACCTAATAAGTTAGTTCAGCTATTACATAAAGACTGCTTGCAGCTAAGTATAGTATAGGAATTTGTAGATTAGACATCCATTTGTACTTTGGATGTTTTTTGACGTGACAACGTCTTATAATTCGATGGAGCCGGCTGCACGCACGAAAAAATATGACTCATGCGGCGTTACCTCGCTCTGAGGCGTTCTATTTAAGGCCTCAAGTGCAAGCGAGAGCGCGGAACGAGCGACAAAGAGGCACAATAGGCCTCCGCGTTCGGCTGCGTTCGACATCTGTCTTGCATTGCATTAAAATGATATCATTCCATCAGTATTTTCTTATGACGTTGCACGTTCAACTATCGTCAGTAAACCGACTTTACAGACAACCGATTTTTTTGCGTTCCAATGTTTCTTTCCAAGGTAGACTGTGATATCTTTCGCATATTAATGAGAGCATGATCTCAATTTTAAGTGTGCTTGTTTGTACCAAAATTTTGTAATTGTACTTCCATACTTGCTAGATTTAGTATTATAATATAGTTCAAGGAGATTTAAGCGTAAAGGGAGATTTTCATTATATTATATTTATGGTTTGTTTCTATCTATATGTAAGCGATATTTAGATATATACATACATAATATTATTATTTTGTTGTTATATTATATGGTTATTATTATTTTTTTGTTATATATATGTATATATAATTTCTTTTTCTTTTTTCCGATAATTTTCTTGTCTACTTTACATATGATTTATCCAAGACTATTTCCGCAATCTGTGTTCCATTTACTTCACGTAATTGTACACAAAATTTTATCTTATCTCAATTTTTATATTTACCTACTTTTGTTTATCGTTTTCTTATTTTATTATAGTACTTTGGATGTAAATATAACATAAAAAAGTAACAAAAGATTTTGAAGCAAGTATGTACAATTTTCAAGAACTAGTACGTACGCCTTATTTGTAAAACGAATAAACATGCATTAAGTGATTTTTAAACAAAACACTCTCGATCTAGCTATAAAGCGCTTTTTACTTTGTTATCAGCAATCAAAAAAAAATACAAAGCACTCGGAAACGAAATAGAAGCGTAAAAACAATTACGACAAGTGAACAGTATTATCTCATTTAGCATTCGACCCGGGGGCGGATTTTGAATCGCAAGTAAATTAGCAGGATACCTTTTCTCGTCGATTGTTTTTTTTTCAGTTCTCAATTACGGAAAGCGATGCGCCGATTAAAGACTGTGAAACATTGATAAGCCCAGTTTGTCGTGAGTTCCCGTACGTCCGGGACTCACAGACCCTCTCATGCCTTCCGACTTACGACTAATCATCGTAATGGACTAATCACAAGTTATATATCAAACTACTCCACGAGATACTCTTGATAAACTTCGTTCGTGTCGTGGTTTCTTTAAATTAATTATGAATTTACAAAGTATACTATTATATTACTTTATAAACATTAACGTAGTGGTGAATTGTTTACGTATTTTATTTAAGAATTTTTTTTTATTAACATTTTACTAGTTTTTGTGTGTATATATAAATGTATACATACGAAATTAATTCAACCACTTTGACCATTGATAACTGGTAATTGTGTTTGACCATTTAATTAAAAATTAAGCGATAACTTAATAAAAATTAAATTATTAGCAGATTACATATGGCCTATGCGTAAAACATTATACTCGGGTAAACCGAAATAACTATTAAAAGGCCGATGAAAGTATGTAAACATTTCATGAAATCCTGTCACTCTTCACTATTGCTATTCGACACCGGCACCCATGTCACGAACAATAGATTCCGTGATATTCTGACGGAACGCTCCAAGGGTGCTAAAATAACCGAACACAAACACTAAGTAACCTTTGCTAGTTGCTTTACTATTTTAAATACATTCAGTGAGCTTATTTATGAAAAAAAACGTCTGTGTATCTGACTCAGTCGCTTCACTTTACTTTGTTACGAGTTTCCACGACCCAGTGAACTGCCAATTTTCATTAAACACCGTCAGAGGTACGCTTATAAGTCGGAACTTTGTTGAGCGCCATCCCTGCCATCCTTGCATTTGGAATTCACAGAATCGTCGGATTTCATGAATATACTAAATCCAGTTCGCATATGTTGAATTAATCCGTGGAAATAGAATGGGAGTTAAAATTGTTTCAACGTGTAAGCCGAACAATAAAAAAAACGAATCGGCCCTCACGATTTCAAATCACTGTATATTTTATCTCACATTATTGTTACTTTCTTTTCTGTAATAATCCGTGGGTTAATCCACTCTCTGGATTATTAAGGAACGAAAGAATGTGAGCAATCTAAGAAG
This sequence comes from Saturnia japonica, assembly GCA_033032175.1. Classification (NCBI taxonomy): domain Eukaryota; kingdom Metazoa; phylum Arthropoda; class Insecta; order Lepidoptera; family Saturniidae; genus Saturnia; species Saturnia japonica. The sequence continues at coordinate 7,943,086 of CM065317.1, forward strand.
CGATAACTAGAAGAAGTTTACGTGATCATTTATCAAGGATGATAATTTGAATGAACTTAAACTGCTTTCAAACATTAGTCTGAGCAACAACTTCAAGTGTTGATTTGAACAGTTTACTTGCGCGACAGTGCACACTTACCTCTCCATATTATATTATATATATTCACGCAAATATCTATCAAACTATTAGGTTAACTATGAACTAGGTAGTTATTAACTATTAACTATTCGTTTTTAGATTAGGTAACTGAAAAAATTGTAAGTTTTCCAACCCTGTTTTTGTGTTATACAACTTATATTATCTTGAAGTATTTAATCTAGCAATAGCCTTTTTATCATGTCTATATGCCAGTGAAATAACATTATCTACTTATGTTTTAGGTATATATTTCCAATTCTCTAAAAGCCCGCTCTATTTGGGACACTTTCGTTTATTGAAGTGTATAAATGATTACCTGTAACATTTTCCCTATTCAGTTGGTATAACGTCGTGTCTCCGGAATCATGTACACACACGTAACGTAGTTTGACGTGAACGGCTTCTCTATTCTCAGTCTGCTCAATATTCTTTCGAGGTGATATCCTGTCTGGTTTTGTTATTGACGGCTTATTCGGCCGAACGACTCACGGGTCCCTTTTAGTTAGCTTTTGTTATCTATGAGCTTTTTCTTTGTTCGTTAATTCCCTAGACATTACTTGTGTGTACTTCTTGTTGGTTTTTTCTAGGACGATGCGAAAATCTTTTGTATCAGAGTGATTACAGTTTTTATTATACCTTTTCATTATAAGTTTAGTAATAGACTATTATTTAATTAATTGTTATTATATATTAATAATTTATTACATATTTAGTTACCAAAAATTAATACGGATTTAATTACTGTAACTCACCGTAACGTCCATGTGCGCCTATTTTGCGTATTTATTTAATAGTTTTTATATCATTTTTTTTTCTCATGCTTGTTTGATTGTATTCCTTGAATAAATAAATAAAAAAGAATTATCAACTTTTTACAATCTGAGACATTAAAATGGAAATTCTGTAAATCTATCTACTGCTCATGGTTATTGATAATTAATTTATTGTAATCAAATAAGCGTAAGGAATAACCATAAATGAAATTTGCATTATCAACGATCAACATTATTTAAAATTGAACGCAAGTACATCACAATAATTAAAACTATAATATAATTTTTTTATTCAATAATTTTCCGCCTCCACAAACAACTCAAACTATATCTATACAATTAATAAAATTTAAGTGTCTGTTTAATAATACATATATCAAAATATATTTTTTTTACTAACAGCATATGAAAGTATATACGGCAGTAATAACACAACACCTTTTTTTTTATATGTCTGTTTGTTTGTTTCTGATATTCTCCAAAATGGTTGGAACGATTTTGACGAAACTTTCACTGATAATAGCTGATATTATAAGGAATAACTTAGACTGCTTTTATATTACAAAAAAAAAAAAAAAAAAAAAGTCCGTGCAAAAAAAAAACTGGTCATGGTGAATCAATTCGGGAGCTTAAATGGCTTACATTGAGTAAACCATAAGAGATATATCAAATTCATGTCTTACATAATTGTAGATATTAAAAAGACCTACAAAAATGTCACCGAGAGTAATATACACAATAAGCATTTTTGTCTTTAAAATAACCAGGAGCGGAGGCCCGATCGATGGTATTCTGTAGTCCACGCAAACGCAGCCGAGGGCACAGCTAGTATAATAATATTTTTATGTATGCATCATTAACTGTTAGTAGTATACAATACAAAATACCTATAGTTTGTCTTGCTCTGCTGCTATCTGAAGACTTTTAGTTAAAAGTTATGATTATATTAAAACGTTTTTTTTTTAATTGTCTCTCATAGTCATCGCAAAGGTCTTCGTAAACGAGGACTCGCCTCTCGTTTTAAATTGTCCTCTAAACATTTGAATAATATTCTTTTACGCATCATTTTAGTAGCGAAAATATTTCTAAGATTTTTTATTATTCGGAGCGGCAATAATTTTATGAAACCCACAGGCGAAGGAATGAGAATAAGAAACAAAAAAATATTTCTTTTATAATTATTTCGTTTATTCGAAACATAAAAGCTGAATTTCTTTTTACAGTTGGACAAGTGATATTTATAGTTTATTTGTTTTAAAATAGATAATATTATAACTAATTGTTAATAAAATATTATATTAGTATTCTTAACTTATAGGAGAAGCTATCATAATGGATAATTTCTTGGAGTCAAGAAAAATAATCCTTTCTATACCTAAAGGAAATACTTGGTACAAGTAGATACTTATATTCAATGTAACATTTATTTCTATTTTTAAATATCTAATAACTCATTAAATGTGATTATGGAACAATATGAAGAACTCAATAATACCACTTTCATAACCACCTACTTGCACTTTTCCCAATCTGCAACGCAAATCTTGACCAACTTAAATGACCAAAATTATTCGTGGAACTTCACTAATCCAAATTTTATACCTTTTGTTAGTTAAGTATATGAAAATGAAGTAAAACAAAGTTAATAAATCCATATATACGAGGGCGGCACTGAAAATTTCGGGAATCAAGGAAGTGACACAACATTACTATTTAAAAATGTATCTATTGCTTTTCGAAGTATTCTCCGCGAAATTTGACACATTTTTCCATACGATGGAACCAATCATTGAAGCAACCATTCCATTCAGAAGTTGGGGTCTCCAAAATGGCTGTTTTGTAGGCGTCCACAGCTTCTTCAGGTGATGAAAATCTCTGTCTACGCAATTTATTCTTTATTTTAGGGAAAGTATAGAAATCATTAGGGCTTAGGTCGGGGCTGTACGGCGGATGGTCTAATAATTCTATGTTTTCTTGCTCTAAAAACTCTTTTGTTCTGTGCGCGGTGTGAGAACTCGCATTGTCGTGATGGAGGATGATGGGGCGGTTGCCGTTCTTTATACGGAGTTCAGAAACGACCTGTGGCAAACAAATGCTAGCATACCATTCTGCATTAACCGTTCTTTGTCCCTCAAGAGGAATAGTCGTAACATGGCCGGTTTTGGAGACAAACGTGGCCACCATTTTTTTTGCAACACTCCGTGAACGAATAATTTTTGTTGGCTTTAACTCATTTTCGAACACCCAAACTCGTGACTGGTTTTTTGTTTCGGGTTCGTACGTGTATATCCAGGATTCGTCACCTGATACGATGTTGTATACAGCATTTGAGGATCCTGCGTGGAATCTTTCGAGAGTTCTGACGCACCAAGTAACGTGAGCCGCTTTTTGCTCTTCACAGAGCGAATGCGGTATCCATCGGGAAAACAACTTTTTTACACCTAAATTGTTCATGCAAGATTATTTGTATTTGACTCATGCCAATGTCTAAAGTTGCCTGAATTTCGCGGTATGTCACATGTCGATCTTCCTCAATCAGCTTACGCACAGTATCAACGTTTTCTTGGGTGACTGCAGTTTTTGGACGACCTTGACGAGAATCATCACTGAGCTTGACACTTCCACGTTGAAATTCAGCAAACCAGCAATAAATTGTGGTTTTGGAAGGGGCTTCATCACCAAATGCAGAAATCATCCGGTCAACACTCTGTTTTTGTTTAAAACCACTTCGAAAGTCATAATAAATCATCGCTCTTGAATTTCTTCGAGTCAATTCCATTTTCTTAACGACTAAACAAGTTTGACAAAACCTTGTGACAAGACCGAGAATCTTTTTTTAAATAAATAAATTGTATTCGATTTTTAAAACAAAGGAGATTTCAATTAAAAAGATTTTAATATGACAGGAACAGTGGAAATATTCCATTCCCTATACTTTTAGTGCAGCCTATGTATGTAACATCTCAATAATAGAATTTCAAAGCAGAAAGGCTACTTTTCACAGATCCCCGAGTGAGAGGTATATCCTATATATATATATACATACGTTCACTTATAAAATACTTAGGTATATTTTATGTAGCGTTTCCTGGTGGTCAAGATGTTAAACCAGCGAAATATTGATTCAATGCCGGTAGGTTCGAGCTCCGGCATGAATTTGTCAAAATTATTTTGTATATTAAATAATTAAAACACTATCGGATGACGGTGAAGAAAACCGTAACTTTTGAGAAACGTTTCAGTGGTACTGTGCGGAAAAAACTTAGAACTGTGGATTTCTGGGCGCTTGAAATCACCAATACATAGCGGGGTGTGCTAGCGTGATAATTTTATTAGTCCGTGCCTTATGTCGGGAGGAGGCCTGAAGCTATCTACTTTATACATTGATAATATTATGTTGTACGCATTTTAATAAACGGACGTGTGTCCGTCTTCCATCTTTACATTACACAACGTCGCCGTCACATGCACGCGTATAAGCCTTGCTCAGCAGGGGAATACTTACAGGCTGGTATACTTTTTTATTATATCTTTACCCGACTGCGAAAAAGGAGGATTATTTTTTTCGATTGTATATATGATGTCTATTTCTGTGGCACGCTCTGTAGCCTAAGCGGCTTGATGGATTTTATCATACGGGGTCTTGTTAGATTTGTCTTAATCGTGGGAGTGTCATAGGTTATATAATATTTTAGTATGACGTCTGGGAGTTAAATAAAAGAGGAAAAACAGGCACAAGGTTTTGTTATTTTAACTGTATGGGATCAACTAGCCAACAAGGTTTTAGTATTCATTTTGTTACACTAAGCTTCTTCTTGCCTTTATATCACCTGAGTAGGATTGACACAAAATGTTTTCGCTTCCACTTTCCTTTATTTTTAATAATTTCGTTTATTTACTAGTGCTTTTCCCGCGGCTTCGCTCGAGTCATAGTTGGGTTATATCCTATTCTAACTGAATTGCTAAATTCCAATATTCATATATTTATCTTGAAAATGACGGATTTTCATACAAACATTTATCTCACTTTTCACCACCTTAGGGGTTGAATTTTCAAAAATCCTTCCTAATTGCTCATCGCCAGTGTAAAAGGGACCCGCGTGCAAATTTTCATGGTCCTAACCCTAGTAGTTTGGTCTGTGTTTTGATATGTCACTCAGTTAGCTTTTTTTTTTCAAGTTGGTAACAAAGTAAACCATATGAAAACTTGTGTACCTATTTCCGAACTTACGTAACAGCATTGCCCAAGTTTCGTCTGCCCATAGTACTTTTGCTTTCAACATTTGAGAGTAAAAGTATTATATATATAGTAGGCAACATATAAGTATTTCTGGGTCGGCATGTTTCAAACATAACAACATCTACGTAGACATACGTAGACAGCTTTATGTCTCCTTTATTAGGTAGTAGAACGGCAGTAAACTGTGTTCTCATCAGACGATATGACCATTTAGTCCGCAATGGTTTTATGCTGTAAATAACCATAATATGTATATCATGCAAAATACAATACATTATTTTTTGTAAATATTTATTTAACAAGCTGTAATATCTATTTTAAAACAAAAATATATCAAGTTGCAATTTTTCTTGATTTTAATCATTATTACTTATTAATATAGCATCAGCTAACAGTGAAGGAAACTATCGTGAGGAAATCCGAAATCCTTACCCTGATTAGTAAGAACTCAATTGTACATAAATACATACTCAATAGTATGCCGTAGCTTCAGTAAGAAATTTTACAAAAAAAGATGTCATTGCCAATGTCGTAGTTTGTCGAGATTATACTCTTGCTTTACATTGGGAAGAGACCGGTTCTAAGCATAATTAGGAATGTAATATTATAACATTGTTTAACGTAAAAGAAAACAGATCATGTTCCTTCATAATTAAAATGTACTGATATAAAACTGATATAATACTTGATCTGATTATAATTGTGGAAGGAAATAAAAATATTATGTTTAATTAAACACAGTTTATTTCACGCTGTACGAAGCGAGAGTGCAGTATCGTGTCTGCACAATTTTGTTTTGACGGCTTGTCAATTAGTCAGAACTGTTAGCTATTAAGACTGATGAATTTCAATTAGACGCAGACAAGGGCAGTTTATCTACTGATTTATTTATTATCACACTGCTACACTTTACGGTTTCGGCAGAGAGACTGTCGTCTACTCTGTGTTAAATTTACTCTAACTAAGACAAGCTCGTAGACACTTGTCAAAACTCTTCATAGAGTCCTTCCTAGCCATTAGTATTGGGTCGTTACTGATTTTTCGTAAAACGAAACGAAACGCTTTTTTTCACTCAAAGAACAGTTCATAGAAACGTTTATAACAAAAAAGGTTTTTTTTTGTTCTTAACTACGAGAACAAACTGTACTTAAAAAACGAACATTTGACGTTTTACCAAAAAACCAGTTTTTATTCGTTCCTACTTTTTCGTTTTTTATTTTACAACCAAATTTGTATTGTATATCTTTAGTAACAAGATTCATTGTAGCTTATTCGTGACTTCAAATTTAAAGTAGTTTCTTGTAACGGTTTTACTGTTCATTCAATAATAGTCCTTATAAAAGTGATCATATATCTGTTCTTTCAAAAACGTTGCTCTCGGGCTACCAACATAACGATTAACGCGCGTCTCGTTCCTTTTAAAACTTGTTATTGGTAAATAGAGAAACAGTTCGTTCGTTTTTCATAGAAGAACTGGTATTTAAAAGCGTTTCTGAACGAAACACCCAGTACTACTAGTCGTAGTCAGTCATTTTCACTTATCGATTTCATCCAGATGTCGCTTAGATGTCCAAACTAGAAATACAAATCAGATCCGTCCGTTGTGACTGCGAGTGTGTCTTTGGGTAAGAAAAGCACTACATATCAGGTACTTTCACGTCTCACTTAGGTATATACCTCATTTAACGAGGGGACAAAGTACAAGAATGGTTTTTATTTGTTCACTTTTTTGCTGAGTTCACTATTGGTTTCAAATCTTGAACAAATACTAGGCGCTTTACTTACTGTTCGAAAGTGATGTGTTTTTTTTTAATAGGTTGTAACAGTAACTATATTTCATGATCTTTTAATATGATTTCATGCTAAAATTTATAGAATAAGTTTATTGACTTTCAACCTTTTAATCCCACTTCTGAACTTCTTTCTTATAGAATATTTTACGCGATATGTTCGGTCCTACAGAATGAATAATCATTTCGGTATGTATTCAAAGAACCTAACTGCAATATCCTAGTATTCTGATAGGGACAATTATGAAGTAGTTAATAATAACGAAATGTTAGCTTTCGCATTTATTTTTGTCAAATCTCAGTAATGTATTCATGTAAATTATATAGTAGATATAGATTATTGATCTTATGTTTCAACGGAAAAGAAACTTATCACAACTTAAGATAATATGGTTCCATCATTAAAGAGCGAAGTTCAAATATTACAATGTAAAAATCGTTTACCCTTGTCAACAATTATACAGTTTGAGGACGACTTACAAGTTCGTTTTTTATTTGGGTCAGGGACTTCCAAATTGACTTCAGTCACGCGAAAACAAAAGACAAATCGTAAAAACTTTCGAGATTTTCTCTTTTTGATTTACTTCGAAATCCAAAGGGATTTTAATGAAAATATAATTTTGCTAGTAACAGAAACCAATTGTTATTCATATCAATAAATTATTACGTCAGTCATGAAGATTGTGATAAGAATATAATAAGAACACTCCCCAAGTACCAACTTGAGCTCATGAGATCGAGTGGCATACTTTTGGATAATAGACACCACTAGCGAATTGATTGCTTCCTTGTTCGGGCAATTTGCTAATAACACCGGCCCTTAATAAATAATAGGAAATGTGATTTGGTACATATTATATTGTAAGGGTTCACACGAGTCTTTCAAGTAAAATTAGTATCTCTGAAGAAGGAAGGACTGATCTCTATTTGAAGAAGCTTGCTGACATAAATTTATGAATAATATTAATCAACTATATACATAATAATTATGTTGTCTGTCAACATACTTAATCGATTTTATCAAAGTTTAAATTTTTATGTAGTTTCTTCTGTTGTCTGGTTTTTTTTCAAAAAAATTACTATCGGGTTTACTAAAAATTACTATATATATATATATATTATATATATATTACAGATGAAAAACTCGATATTATATATTTAGTATTGCTATATTGCATTCAATTCTATACTTGAACCCCCCCCCCTGTCAGGAAAGAAAATACATAGAAAAGATTAAGATTTTTATACTCATTAATTTACTGTTTATTAATAATTGAGGTGTCTAGTTGCTATCAAGATTTGTACAAGACATGAATCTATATGTAAATTATATTTTTGTAGTTAAAAGTATAGTGTACTCGATGCTGATACACATCCCTGCAAGTAAGCCTTGGCGACGGCCCCATGTATATAAACTATTTCAAATTCATAGATATTTACATCTAACCGAGAAATATTACACCGATTTTGTCACACTAACTACAATTCAATTCCAAATAATGGAAATGAAATATAAGATAACAATATAATTATTTATACTTATTGCAGTAACGATTTGGTATACCAATCTATTATCATAATATCATGTTGTATATCATTGGAATTCTTATGAATTTAATTCTTCAAACAGTACCTATGTTATATAGTATATTGGGGAAAATATCATGCATCTTAAATCATATAATTATGATATAAAAATATTATATGACATCATCGATAATTTTTTATTGAAGCCTTAAAAAGTATTTCTTATTTAGTTCATAACAATTCTTCTACATATACAAATGATTTGTGTATTTTATTATAGGCATTTATATTAATTTATATGGAGCTCCGTCTGTACAAGTAATTTTTTTTCAGAATTCACTATTTTCGAATTTGACACCAAAACATTATTTTGTCTATCTGTTTGTAAGTCTACCTGTCTGTCTATTTATAAGTCTAGATTTAACTCAAAAATGGCTTGACCGATTTCAATTAAATTTTATATACTGAATATATATTTAGTATATAAAATATATAATATATATATTCATCCGTAGACAAACTAAAGTCACTGACATAGCCAAAAGGATTAGCAAGTTGAAGTGGCAGTGGGCGGGGCACATAGTTCGGAGAACTGACGGCCGTTGGGGCAGAAAGGTTCTCGAGTGGAGACCACGCACCGGAAAGCGCAGCGTAAGACGGCCCCCCACTAGATCTATCTGGAGATCTATGGGGGAGCCCTATGTTCAGCAGTGGACGTCCTGCGGCTGAAATGATGATGATGATGATATCATTTCTCTTTTGATTGGCTATAAAAAATACGAATAATGCTACTAATTAGAAATAAAAAATATAGGTCACTCTAAAATTAAAATTATACATATAATCTTAAACCAATAACAAAATAAAGATATGTCAATAATTACTGTGTAATATACACATGCAGATTCGCGGGCACATCTAGTATCTTATAAAAATTAACTACTTAGCGAAAGTTTTCTTAATATCGAGAATCCCGCACTAACGAGGCACTTCAGGACGAGAAACCTCAAATTTATTACTTAATTATACTTCCAGGTGTTCATAAAGTCTGAGCTGAAAGTCGGCGTAATATACGTGAAGGAAAATCAATATACCGAAGAGGAAATATTAGATAACAACGAAAACTCAGCAATGTTTGATGAATTCCTACAGGTTATGGGGGAAAAAGTCAGACTTAAAGGTAAAAACACCTCTTAAGATATTTAGACTGTTAATATATTTTCTTAATCAATTAGAAAATTACTTTGAACGTTTTAAACTCATTTCAAAAGGTAAATAATTTCAAATAATATTACACCCTGTTATTACGTTTTTTACATTAGCAAATGTATATAATGGCACTACACAGACACAGTACCTACAATCTATACTAATATGATAAAGCGGAAAAGTTTTTTTATTTAAACACGCTAATCTCTGGAACTACCAGTCTAATTCGAAAAAATATTTTTGTATATGATAGCCAGACTCTCCAGGAATAGTATAGGCTATTTAAAATTAGGCTACAACGCTCAGATAGCCTTAAATATTGATTTTTGTTACGTATCTCGGAACTCAGAGCGCTCATGAACTGCTCTATCCGCGTCCGTTGACGTAATGGTTAATGACACGAAAATACAATGTTTTACAAAATATTGGTCCTTAGTATATCTAAAAACAGTCGGCAATAGCATATGCCTATCTCTTATATATAAGCCTAATTAAGGTATTTTGTGATAAAGATTTATTGTAAATTAAAAAGTAATATATAAGCATTATTTTTAGACATGGCATATTAGTCCTTACAAACAAAAGTTACTTCTTCATAAATACAATTTTATGAAGTTAAATTATGCTCTAAGTATGTATTAAGTATGCTACTTGGATACATAGTTAAGGAGATAATGGAAATTTAAAATAATTTGTACTTGCGGGAAGAATAATTATGATAGGCTACATGGGTTCGTTGGCGGCGCGGTGTTTGTCGGAAAAAATTAATACGAATGAAACCGTGAGGCACAGCTAGTCTAAAAATAAATTGTGACCACCCACTCATCGGTAATCCATCGCCGGTCGTCGCTGTCATGCTGGCCTGTAAGCTTCAGCAACTGGATACACACTGTTTGATCCCGAAATGCGACAAACCAAACAAAAGTATGGTCGGATTCCGGTCGGGTACATGTCTCTACCATCCCATTTATTGTGTTAATTTTAATGTTTGTATTGGATTTTGAATACTTATTTTAATAATATAAATTTCATTTGTTCATAAACTCCTTCAATTGACCACTCGATTTTCTATCGGTCTCATAAATTTTTATTAAGATTTATGTTACTCCCTTTAACAAAGGTTTCGATAAATATAAAGGAGGGTTGGACACCGTTCACGACTTGACTGGACTTTACTCGGTATACACAAACTGGCGTGGGATAGAAATAATGTTCCACGTATCAACCCTTCTGCCGTACGAGAGACATGACCCACAAAAGTTACAGAGGAAACGTCACATAGGCAACGACATCGTATGCGTCGTGTTTCTCGAAGCAGACAACACCTCCTTCTCACCTGCCTGTATTAAAAGCCATTTCTTACATACATTCATTTTGGGTAAGTTATTGTTATACTGATAATTGATTAAAGTGGATGTTTTGTAGATCAAATCAAATCAAAAATACATGTTAAAACATGTGTGAACTTAAAAATACTAGCAACGGTTCGGAAAACATTCCTGTTATCAAAAAGAGCCGACAAGAAATTCGATCTGGTTTATCAATTATTATTTTTAATGTGTAAATATTGTTTGCAGTTGTGTAATAATTACCTTAATTTATTTTATTGAATATTCAGAGAGGGAGTCACTTCCAGACATCTCTATCATTTACGTAATGATCCACCCCATAATAACTAAAAAGAAGTAAATTAGAAGGAAGCCAAACTTTTTTTTATAGTAGTACCGCAAAGTGACAATACAATCCAAAAATAATAGCGACCGTCCAGAGCTTAGGAATTGTTCGCCAATCACCGCTGTCAAGCCGGTCTGCATAAATAGAATCTGGATATGCATCGGATGTTCTCGAAACGCGACGCATATAATCGAGTTACTTTGTTTAAACTATTTACTGGTCCTAACCTAGTCGCACAGAACAGCCCTACCATCCTGTTTGCACCACATCCTCGTTCTTTACTCCGCAGGGAGCACTACGTGCAGGTGAGGTTGGCTTGAGTGTCTAAGTCTTAAAATATTATTCGACACTCTTTACGCCACATATAAGCATCAGTTAAATAAATACATTTTCATTGGCGTTCAAAATTGATTTTTAATAGAAATAACTTTCTTATCAAATTGCATTGCACTAATATTTTGGGCAATTTTTGATTATTTTCGCTTCAAGTTTTTTTAAATATAAATTAATGGTTGTGCCTTACAATTTAACAAGCACGACCGCTTCAATAGCTCTTTACGCAGCATACAAGCGCATGTAAAATACTTTTCGTAAAATTGGTAGATACTTTTCGTTTTTCTTTTATGACTCACTCACACTGCAATAAATTCATAATATTCAGAGCATGATAAGCGTACCTTTTTTGAACGGAAACCCCTGTGAAATGTTCACCCTTCGTCACTGAAACCTAGTCTTTCGATAAAGGAATACATCATGACGCACCATATAATAGAAATTGGTTATTTTCTAGTACTCGCTATAGTACTTAAATGAAAATCAAATTAAAAATCCAAGTTCTTATCGCTTATATGGCAGCAACGCTTAAAAGCCAATAGGCATTTTTGGCTTAACCTGTTACTGTTTTGACAACCCCGTCCTTTAACATTATGTATCCTTTGTTTAACACTGGCATAAATTGAAATAAAAAAGCAAGTGTATTTGATGATAGGGAAAATCTTTTTATTTTCCTACAAATATGGATTCAACTTGTAATCTTCATTGTGTTACTAGACCTTACATAAAGTTTTTTTTGTTTAATAATTCAGTTGTAGAAGATTGTATTTATATTTAAAAGATTTGTACTAAGTTGCAATTGTATTGTTGGAAAACAAGGACACTGATTTGAAACGTCTTGAATATTTGAAATGTTAATGTAAATGTTAATGATTGTGGAAAGGATCTCCTTTCGGGAAGAGATCTTTTACACCCAAGTATTATTTACATATTTTCAAAAACGTTTATACCAGAATGTCACAATAGATAGCTTATTTACTTTTATAAAGATTATCTGTACTATTAGTTTCATAGATGTAGTTATTAAACCACATCTATGATTAATTTAGAGTTATTTATAAAATTAAAAAGCAGAAATGTATAAAAAATGGCCAATAACATAACACCACGCTTGTATCCCCGTAATGTTTTTTTAGGTTTCCATGTAATAGGGGGCAAGCCTATTACCATTAATCGGGCACAAAGCCAAACTGCGTACTGCTATTGAGAATTTCACAGAAAACCCCAATAACACTTTGCTCGACCAGGGAATCGAACCCAGGCCAATAGGTATAAAAAATGTGGGTTTAAAATTCACAGTATTATTATTATACCAAGAAAGCAGCTTAATGTAACGAGATTAACAAAAAAACAAGATGTCTATTTTTATTTAAAAGTATGAGAAAATATAATTGGCTAAAGCTTTGTACGTTGTTTGTGAAGATTGAAAAAAGGTAGATATAAAAACAAAACGATTTACTCCTACGAAATAATCTGACTCTAGGAATAGATAAAATTAACTTTGAATAATAAACAATAATAATATTTATTTATAACAAATTGTAAGTTGAATTCAGGTAGTAGTAGTAGCTTGGGTTCCGTAAATGGGCTGGGGACCTGGGTGGCTCCGTGGCAGTCTATAGTCCGGAAATACCCCTCTCTATCAAAAGAGGGGGCGGTGTTCGTGGCGGTCGCTTGGGGAGGGTATGCCATTATAGGGGTGTACTTCTCCCCTAACCGGGCCCTGGTGGAGCTCGAGGCCTTTCTCGACTCACTGGGGATGGCGGTGAGACGGCCAGCGCCGCTCCCCATCGTCCTGCTTGGCGACCTGAATGCCAAGTACGGAACGTGGGGGGCGGTGGCCACGGACCCTCGGAGTACGACCGTTGAGAAGTGGACAATCCAGATTGGGCTGTCCCTCCTCAACAGGAGGACGACGCACACGTGCGTGCGACATAACGGGGGGTCGGTGGTGGATTTATTATTCACCACTCCGTCTGTCACACGTCGTGTGCGAGGATGGAGGGTACTGGAGGAGGTGGAGACCTTGTCTGATCATAGATATATTCGATTTGAGGTCTCCACCTCTTCAGGAGAGCTGGCATCCGGCCCTCGTAGCGGGGTCACATTCCCCCGCTGGGCGCTTGGCTGCCTTGACCGGGAGGGAGCGGAAGAGGCGGCCATCGTCCAGAGCTGGTTGGCGCCAGCTCGGAGAACCGAACATATAGACGCGTCTGCAGACCAATTCCGGGACGGCTCTCACGGGTCTGCGACGCGTCGATGCAGCGGAGCAATAACCACCCGCAGAGGCGGGCGGTTTACTGGTGGTCACCGGAGATTGCCGATCTCCGGGTGGCCTGCTCCGCGGCGAGGCGGGTGGTGACCCACAGTCACCGGCGGCGAACCCGAGAACCGGGGGAGGAGGCCCGGCTGTATGGCGCCTACAGGGAGGCAAGGAGGATCCTACAGGCGGCCATAAGCCGGGCCAAAGACGTCGCGTGGGGGGAATTCCTAGAGACGCTGGATCGGGATCCGTGGGGGTGTCCGTACAAAGTGGCCCGGAAGAAATTCCGGGGCCAGGTACCCCCGATCATGGAGACCCTCCAGCCGGACTTTGTGGGAAGGGTCGTGGGTAGTTTATTCCCCGACCTTCAAGAGTTCCTCTCGCCGGCGACGCTTCCCCCGGGCGATGTTGCTGCGGAGGGGCTGGCTATGCCCCATCCGGTAACCGATACACCGGTGCTGTCGGTGGCGTTGGTTCAATTTTGAGCGGATAGTGGCTTCCCATGTCATCCGACATATTGAGGAAGTGGGGCCGACATTGTCTGACGGGCAGTTCAGCTTCCGGAGAGGGCGCTCAACGCCGGACGCCTTGTCCCACCTGAAGAGCCTGTCTGCGGGGGTGACCGGAGGTGGAAGTAGGTTGTTGGTGGTGTCGCTCGACATCGCCAACGCCTTCAACAGCCTGCCGCATGGGGTTATACGAGAGGCGCTCCAATATCATGGAGTGCCCTCGTACCTACGGCGGCTGTTGGAGGACTACCTTCAGGGTAGGGTGGTCGCCTACTTGGACGGGCGAGGGACCATTGTCCGCCGGGATGAGAGGTGTGGTGTTCCACATGGATCGGTGTTGAGGCCGCTCCTGTGGAACATGGGCTACGACTGGATGCTCCGCGTAGCGCTCCCTCCGGGGTAAGCATAATCTGCTACGCGGATGACACCCTAGACGTGGCCTAGGGAGGCAACTGGGGAGAGGTTACGCGCCTGGCCACTGAGGGAGCGTCCCTCGTTGTCAGGCGTATAGGATTATTGGGTCGCAGGGTGGCGGTAGAGAAAACCGAGGCCTTACTGTTTCACGGACCTCGGTGTGGACCGCCCCCTGGGGCCCACATACAAGTTGAGGGGGTTAGGGTCCGGGTTGGGGCCCAGATGAAATATCTGGGCCTCATCCTGGACGGACGTTGGCGGTACGAGACCCTTTTTTTTTTTAACCTGGAGAAACCCCTCATGGGTACACACCCGCCCGGGGGAGGACGAGTGGTTATGTGAGACTCTTACTCACTAAAACTGCACGGTGTACCTCAGTCGCCTTAGAGGGGCGACGTGGGCTCGCGGTTGCATTCAACCACGTCGCCCCGGCGGCAGGCCCAGCTACTACTGCCGGGCCACCGCAAAAGGGAGACAATTCGGTACAAACCTAACTGTCTTCCACAGCCGCCGAACCTGTGCAATGGGAAGACGCCCCCCCCCCCCCCCCCCCCCCCCCCCACCGTCTTCCCTGGTTCAGCTAAGGCGGCGGGAGTTGGCGGACGAATCGCCTTCTCCTGCCGCCCGTTCGTCTTTGGTCTTGTGGTTTGAATGCAACCGCGAGCCCATGTCGCCTCTCTATGGCAGCTAAGGTACACCGTGGAGTTTTAGTGAGTAAGAGTCTCACATAACCACTCTTTCCCCCCCGGGCGGGTGTGTGCCCATGACGGATTTCTCCAACAAAAATAAAAAAAAAGGTAGAAATTTAGACAGCAACCTAGACACTAAGTTTTATTCAAACAGTAACGTAATAAATAAAAAGCAAGGACACCTTAACTACGGCTGTTAAAACACGCTCAAATAGAAAAACTGATAAAGTGTTAAGATGTAAGGACTTTTTAAGGCGAGGTTTCCTTTGTGCTAATTGAATGAGTGCTACTAAAGCCCCTATGTGTATAGGGCAAGATTATTTAGTAAATGACACAAAACACCCAATAGTTAATTTTTTAGGTTCTACAATAAGGTTTCAATACACTACTGATTTTTCAGATAATATGTCGAAGGATTATGTAAATAAATAGTTGTTATGAAGAGAATCATTATGTGACGCTGTCTTTGTACATTCATTATTGTAATCAAAACATATAAGGAATTTTATAAGAAAAAACACTGAAAAAATATTTTCCCAGCCAGTGGTAGTGTTCATGTTCATTAGTATTTTTTTTTTTGTTTTCTTACGCTCGTGATTACCAATCATTGACCTTAAATTGTAATATTCTTACAATTGCATTACAATTATTTTGCACAGTGCAAAAAATGGCTAAGTAAATAAACATATAAAATTTATATTTCAAAAATGCGTTTCCTTTCTAATTCTGTAAAACTTTGTTTTCAGTCCGAGTATCGGCAAAAATAAAACGTCGTCCTACAAGGTACGAAGTTTCAGTTGTGACACGCGATGAAGTTGGAGCATACAAACCTTACCTTTGGGAACAAAGTGTCTTCGACAAAGGCCCTATGTTCAGGTGAATAATATTTCAGTAATAGTGCGTTTGAGTAACGCGTCGAAAGAGTTATTTGCATTCTACAATAAGACCAAGCATGGTGGTTGAGCATTTTCTAATGACCACCTGGCTAGCTGCCACCTTCGAATGACCCGACGCTCATTACACACAACGAGTATCACATACTAAGCTATGTACATTAGTTACCCTTATCTACTAAAAACTAAACTAATGCGAATAGTTTTTACTTTTAAATTTCATACACCAACAGATATTCAAGTTTTAATTTTGGCTGTGTCAATTAAAATATTCTGAAGTTCATTATAATTTCTTAATTATATCACAAGTTTCTACCATAATTTAAACGCGTTTTTATAATTATAACAAATTAATGCTTCTAAAAGAAAAAAAAATAGTGTTAGTAAGAAGAAAACTTTAGGCCAAAAAAAGCAATTTCACTTTAAAATACTTTAATAATTTGAAATTAAACTCTTACAAAAATTGTCAATGGTCTGAGTAATAAAAAAATTAATTAATTTATGATTTTCATTAATTAACTTTGTCAGGACGTTTTGCTTGTATTGAAACTTAGAGTAATTTGAGACAGGACTCCAATAAATTTACTTGTCATACGATATTTCAGAGAATGGTTATTGACTAAGATAGTGAACGGAGAGAGGGCATCCTACTCAGCTCCAAAATTTGCGAGAATGCAAGAACGGACTCGCAGTCAGATGTTGGAAGATATTGTAGCCAACTTGCAGAACCACGCAGAGACCGGACAAATACCTAAACCTTATAGAAGAGGTAAACATAGGAGCCAGCTACAGCTAGTAACTTATATAGTTTATACTCTCAAATTTGATTTTAAGATATAAGACATAATTTAAAAATAAATCCAAGACCTTAGTTTATGGTAGATCATCTGTCATGTTGTGGTTTTTATTTTAATTCAAGAACTTATGTTATTTAATACGTAAATACGTAATATAACTAATTGGGTTATAGTATAACTAATCGGGTTAAAGTATGAATTTGAAGTTGCCACAAAACTTTCTGGTCAGTTTTGAAACGACGGCCACCATATTGTTAAATTGTTGCTAAAACTCTGAAGATTAGAAAAATACTATATCCACGTGACATAGATATACGTATATATAAACAGATATTGCCATTAAATAAAAGAAAGAAATAAAAAAAATTAAAACCTGAAATATTCCGAAAGTTGAATACAGCGCTCTTTTGATATAAGTATATTGTAAATGTTAGTTACCTAATCATCAAAACCCCTATTGCGAAAATAAATTACATTAATTATCTCGCCTCTAATAAATCATTTATAATATGTTAAATGAAGAAAATTTCATACATATTATATTTTTCCTAAATGACAAAAATAACAATAAATAATAAAAAATGCTTATTACAGTACCTATACGTTAAAATAAATTTCATTACAAATATCTATACTACTGCTGGTGTGTCAATTAGTTTTACGTATTCCTTAACAGGTTCTTGGCGTCCAATAGGTCATATGCGACCTTCATCACCACTCCTAGATTCAGTCAGAGATCAGTTCGAGGACTACGATCAACTCGCTAAAGACTTCACCCGGGTGTTTCTAAATAATGAGTTAAATTGTGCTCAGAATGCTCAGCTGTTTGACGTAGTCTTCCTTGTCGGACAGTCGAAACAAAAGACAAAGTTTATTGGTGTTAGAGCAATCCTTGGAGTTCGAAGCAGGTACCTACATACATTTTTAAACATAAACCTAAATTATGCCGTTATAAAAAAATAAATTTTATTGCACATTGTTACATGTACAATGTTTCAGGCAGTGACGACTGGCAATGGATTGCAAATTACTCTGTGATCGCCGCTGGTGTTGTATTTATTACACTGTGCTTACCGTCAGGCGTCAGATACAGTCCGTTATTCTTCCGTGCAAAGTATTTTCTAATGAGTATAATTCACAAGCCAGCCACGATACCTTTAGTTTTGCAATTTGTTTTTATTCTAAATACAGATAAAGTCTTGTAGAACAGAGGATTACAACAATTTATTTAACATAAACAGCTATGTTTAATTCGCGATATATCCATAAACCAACTACGATCACCGAAACTAAGAATTCTCTAAACATGTTTTTTTATCGTTTTTTGTTTCTATATTCTAACTTTTATCTTTGACTTAACTATTTATAAAATTATAGACAGCTATAGCTTTTAAAGTTGTACACAAATCAATATAAAGTAGTATAAGTCAGCAAAACAACAAATTCTGTAAATTTAAATTAAAGCCATACTGTATTTTTATTGAATTATTTGCAAAAAATGTTGGTTTTACTTTTACCGTTCTAACAAGAAATTAGTAATACTATCGTCTAAAAAAACATCGTAAGGAAAACTGAATGCTTCAAATATGTGTTCTAGTAGTCTATTGGAACTATGAGGGAAAAGTATAGAAATGTAATTTTCTCAACGTTTGAAATTGGCAACAAGTCGTGAGCTGGCGTAGTGATTACAAGCCTCTGCCTTCCCTCGAGAAGAGACTTTTACCCAAAAGTGGGACCCTTAGAGGCTTCTTTGAAGTTTCAACTATGTCATGATCAACATTATTAGAGCTGATAAAGTTTGTTAAACTTAGAGTGTTTCCGATGTATGTTGAAGCCTGCTGTTTATTCCGTTCCAGAGTTTTCCAAGAGATGCTATACGGCATTCAAACTGGTTTCGGATCCCCTCAAGTGCCGGTAGCTGAACTCTTAGCAAGACCTGCACCTACTCTGCTTTCGCCCACCCCAGCAAGACCGAAAAGTAGTAACTTCCTGCAAGTTCCCGATATTGAATCACCTAGGTTAGTCATATTATTTTTAATTTCCATCCCTTTGATATTCATTAATCTATTTAAAGTCATAATTTATTCTATTTCATTCTAAATTATTAAAGGCAATAACAATTGATCAGATTGAATTATAATTAATCCCAAATATTTATTTATGTTTCGGAAAAGCAACGCCACGTTATGAGATCATTTTATACAAATTGTTTTGTTTTTTTTTTTATTAACTAAGGTGGCAGACAAACCTAATGCCCACCGAGGCTATCGCAGTCTACGGACGATTGTAACATTATAGGTAACGCATTTTCGACCTTGGAATCCCTTATTCCCTTATATGGCTGGGATCTTTTGTACGGTGGTGTAGGTAGGGTGGTGGTGTTAGTGGTGGTTTACCAATCGGACCACCCCAAGTAGAAAGAAATCTATACTATCTATACTTCTATTCTATTATTATTAAAATAAAGCGGATTTTTTTTTATTTGTTTGTTTAAACATGCTAATCTCTGGAAATACCAATGGGATTCGAAAAATTCTTTTTGTATATAATAGTCAGTCTCACGAGGAATAATGTGCGATATTCTAACATTACACTACAACTCTTAGCTAGTCTTAAATATTATTTTTTGTTATGTAAGTTGGAAGTGAAAGACCTTAACGAACTGATTTAACCGCGTGCGCTGGCGTAATGGTTAGTGATACGTAAATTCAATGTTTTACAAAAAGATTGGTCCGTAGTATATCTAAAAAAAAGTTCGTAATAGCATATGCCTATCTCTTATACGTATGCCACAATAACGTATTTTGTGAATTATTTTTATTGAAGATTAGAAATCAGTTTATGAGCATTATTTTTAGGCGTGGCATTAATATGCCATATTGCCATTAAAGGTTAATATCTACCCTTAAGATCAAAAATAAGTTCACATTAAGACAATTTTATGAAGTTAAATTTTGCTCTATAGAGCAGCATGTTATTTGGCCACATAGTTTAGGAAATAATGAAATATTAAAATAATTTGTACTTGCGGGAAGTGAGATCAATTATGACAGGCTACACGAATGACGGGTGCGTTGGCGGCGTGGTGTTTGTCGGAAAAAATAAACACAGGGAATCCGTGGGGCACAGCTAGTCTCAAAATAAAATCCCTCCGTGAAACAAGGTTTAACAAAAATAAAAGTCGAATGACGCAATGAACCACTAAACTCATATGCGCCATACCTTCAATCCTTTTAGGAAACTTATCTATTGATAAAGTTAAGTAGTCCATGTCGTGTAAATTATGTTAAGACTTTACTTTCACTTCACGCGTTACTCAGAAACTTGGCGAATCCACGCGTTACTTTTGAACATCAATAAGTTACGTTGCGTCATGCCCTTTTTAACATAATTTAGTGTTTAAGGATTGCTTAATGTACTGTATTTTAATTGAAAATCAAGAAGAATCTGAATATAATTAGTTAAGAAAGAAATAAACAATTCATTTTTTTAACCTAAAGAACAAAAACAAAACTTAAACCCAAAGATGAACAAGAACTTGTGCATACCTATAGGTACCAATATCTGCACACACATAAACATACATATTATATATTATATATATATACATGACCCAACAGCGTGACCAGTCATAAAGAAAAGGCATCTAGCTCAGCATAATGCTGAAGTACGAGGGGGCATTCAGCGCCTATTTTATGTTGTCAGAAATTCTACGCAATAAAAATAAAACATAATCCAATACTTATGATAATTTATGACGTAAAAATATCAAAGAAGTTACAAATCTTATAGAGGCCAGGGTCCTTCTAAATTTTTTTTATCTGGTTGTCATCAAAAATCGTGAAAGTAAAATAAATACAGTAGAAATGCGAGCGCTAAGAGGTATGATAGGAGTGAAATTAAGTGACAAGATAAGAAATAGTGTGATAAGAGAGCTTTGTGGTGTAAAAGAAGATATAGTCACACGGATTGAGAAAGGGGTGCTTAGATGGTTTGGGCATATTGAGAGGATGAATTAAAGAAGAATTACTAAACAAATTTATGATGCGAGTGTGAAAGGAATCGTTGGAAGAGGAAGGCGTAGACGAACATTTATCGATAAAATCGGAGACGTTCTGAAGAAAGGTAAGGTCAAGAGTACTCTAAACCGACGAGCATGCATGAAAAGATTAATGAATGTCGAAGAAGCGAAAGAGGTATGCCAGGATCGTAGCAGGTGGAAGGACGTGGTCTCTGCCTACCCCGTTGGGAAATAGGCGTGATTTATGTATGTATGTATGTTCTTATTTAATGGCGACTTCGTATATCCACAATTCTGCAATTATAACGTCAAGTGAATAGAATATTTTTGTACTTCTTGTTTTTAATCTTTAAATATGGCTTTAAAAAGATTGCGGCTCCAGGGAGTTTTAATGAAAAAGTAAAATGCATCCTCCTAGTTATTTTTTATAAACCACTTCACTTGTGTACAACAATCAGACTACATGACGTAAAATGCACAATTACATAATAAAGGGTGAAATAACAAAAGTTTATGAATCAAAATAAAAACCATCTCACATGACAGTTTCAGATTCAACAGAAAATATTTGATCTGTTTTATTGAGAATTACACAATTTTGTCGATATTGAAGTAGGTAGGTAGCAAAAGAATAGTGCTTGTCAAAGACCTATCACGATTGTGATTCAAACTCTTATATCGGTATAAAGGAAATCATGCTTTTTATTTCAGACCCAAAAGCGTGCCCAGTTCTCCAATGGTAAAACGTGCGTTCTCCCGTTTGGGCACAATCACAGCAGGATGGGGCAGATCTATTCGCAAACAGCATTCACAATTAAACGCTGACGACAAGAAGAAGTGGGCCAGCTCGCAAGACTGCTCAAGTAAGTATTTGAGATATGTATATGGTTTTTATTTACTAAATTTTTTATTAACTTGTTTTTATTAATACACTAGCCAACGCGGAAGACGTTCTAACTAATTACTCGATCAAAGTGCCACATAGGCAAATTTTTTTTATCCTGAAATCTTTTCCAGAACCATAGAGTATAAAATATACGCATATCTAAAGTTCGGAAACTGAGATAAAGTCTTGAGTTCATAAAAAAATCCAAAAAAAGCAACATCAACAACATTTAAAAATGAATTAACCAAATCGGTTCAGTTTTTATCAAGCACCAACTAATTAACAGCAATTCATTTAGATTTATATGGTTTGTTATTTAATAATAATTACTAGAAAACATCAGATTTATATACATTAGAATAAAATTATAATTTAATTTTAATTACTATTCAAAATCGATATTTTTATTTAATTTATTTTTTAAGCATGATAGCCAAAGGGTAGTGTTTTCGGACTATGCGGTGATCGATGTGGGTTCGAATTCTACAATAAGCTTAAGCTTTCGGTGAAGAAATACATTGTGATGAAACGATAGCGTGATAATAGGGCATTTTCTAAAGTGTGCCTGGCTAACCATCAGTGCTGTAACTAGGGTGGTGCCAGCGGTGCCCAGGCATAGGGCACAGACTCTGGAAGGACCCAGAAATAACCAGACCAGGACCACAAACAATACCTGTATGTAATAAAAAAAATTAATGAGCGCAGTTATAGAAGTTCGCACCGGGCACATAAAAGGCTAGTTACGGCATTGCTAACTATCAACTTTAAGATGAAAATCTCTCGCCAAACACCTATGACAGTTGTGTTCAGACAGTTGCACATAAAATCCAGACCCTTTTAAGCTTAGCATATTAACATCTTCGGCATAAAATAATTAAAATAGTAATACAAAAACGCCTGGTAAAACTGAATCGCAATGTTTTAACTTGATCAAATATCTATTTCCTTTACTAATGTTGATACATTACCATATATAACTTCGTTAGTTTTGTAAACATTACAATATAATTTTATCGAAATTTTAGATAAAGAAAGCAAAGACAAAGATAAGGACAAAAACGCAGCACTAGCGGTACCAAGATTATCAGTATGTGCTGACGCACAGAAAGTCGACCGTGCCAAATTAGCTCAAACTGAGGTAAATACTTAATAGATATATCTGTTAAACTAATGTACCTACGTTAGACGATCTTCATAACTATTTTCAAACAGGTAATAGTTTTTACTTACTGACCCATGCGAATATTTCGCACATTACAGAATATAGACAAACAAACAGACTTTTCGTAGATGGCGACTGCTACATGTTATTTTAGTATAATTATAATAAGCTATAAAAATATTTTAATAAAATTTTTCATGAAAACACTTTATTTTCAAAGATAATTTGAAGAATTTTAAGATCTTTGAAATTTGATTTTTGTCTTCCAGTTCTCGATAATAGAGTTCGATCCAGAAACATTCCGCATTCTACTCGATTATCTGCACACTGGCAGCTGTCCATTAACTTGTGCTTCCATACCGGGTCTGATATGCGCGGCTGAGCACTACGACTTGCCGGAATTACTACAAGCTTGCTTCCATCACGCCAAGCAATTCCTTAGGATTGAAGTAGTAAGCAATTTTTAAATATAATTAAAACAATATATATGTAGGTACTTACATTATTATAACGCAAAATAAGAGTTTTCATACATAGAAGTTTCATGGCAGCTTTTTACAAAAAATTGTATGTACGTATGCAAATATTTCATATAAGTACCTACTTTTCTACTTTGATATAGGTATACATTTATTATATTTTTAAAAATTACTTATGTACCTACATTAAAAAATCAAAGACGTACTTAATAAATAAATAAAAAAAATTAAAAAAAGTAAGTAAAAATATAAAAAAAAAATTTATTTCATGCAGTAAGAAAACATAATAAAATAAAGAAAAAAGGGTATTAATATTCTGCTTTGCATGGACCCCTCTCAGGTAGGGGGTAAAGGCCTCCTCCAAGGATTTCCATTTTTCTCTATTCTTTGCTACTTGTAACCATTTTGTTCATGCGGTTTTCTTTATATCATCTTCCCATCTCATGTAGGGCCTCCCAGCTCGACGTTTGCCTGGTGGCCCCTTCCATGTGGTTACATTTATGGACCACCTGCTATCCACATTACGGGCTAAATGAGCGGTCCATCTAAATTTTAGTATTTATTCATAATATATTTATATAAATATATTTTAAATATAATATTTTAAAATACGAATTAACGTCTTTAATTTTTGGCAATACCACTTTCATACCAAAACATTTGGTACCTAATTTTAATATAGATACTTACTTCCTTAGACCAATGATTGGTACAAAGCGCAACGGAGATTAATCATTAATTTAATGATACTCCATAAATTTTAACTAAAATTTTAGATTTGTACTAAGAAGGTTTAAACATTATAACTATACCCTATTCACTACATCGTGAGATTTTATGTAAACAAAAAACTAGTTTATTCAAACTTAAAACACCTGAAGATACATTCTGACGAGGATAGGTACGTATCCCTAGGCCATGTTACTTTCATGTGTTTAATTGTGTATAACAATTTAAAACCATTTTTTTGTCTACGGCATGTGACATACAGCGCAGACCTTTTTGCGAGTTTTATCTTTGGCGATAAAGATTTGGTTGCTTGGGTTTATCCATCAAAACATCTTTATAAAATAATGATAACTGTAAATTCGGGTGCTAACAGAAACACAATGTATGCGGAACTGATTTATTGCAAAGAGCGGTATATCTACATATAACATTATTTACGAATACCGTCACTAACATATATCACAATTTCCTCCCCTTAAATTATGTTGAACTTATATAGAGGTACAATTAATAGTTAAACATCCAACCCTTTCCCTCGAGGGCAAAGAGAACAAACAATACACATTCAAGCTACCATTAATTTTGACAACATAATATGTTGGTATATTATATATAGAAATTATCTAGACAAGTAGATACATGATCGTTATGATATGATACATCAATACGAGAATTATTACCAAAAGTATCGCTCATGAAGCTACGCTTTGTTTGACGCAAACCAAAAACGATATAACTACATACCTATACATAAAATAAAATAAAATATCTAAAAGAAAAAAAAACAAACAAACCAAAAGTTGAAACAAAGTGTTTCCCCTTTCAAATATATACATGTATCTCATTTACTTTCTGTTTTTGCGGGGACGAAAATTATATCTAGGTTTAGGTCTGTCTACAGGTGGTGGAGCAGATGGCAATGGCAATGGGTTATCTGTATCATGCTGCATTGATTCTTTATTGGGTGATATTAACTTGTCCGTTGTATCTGGAGGCTGTAACGGCAACGTGTTATTATCATTTTCAGTATCAGTAGTAATAGTCGCCGATAAACTGTGTTTTCTGTGTTGTGACACAACTTGATCCATATGTTTCGTAGATATTACGTTGTCAGAATCCTTGACCGTATATGTTACAGCTCCTGTACGCTCCATTACCATTCCCGGTTTCCACTTTTTACAGGAATCCTTTGAAAAATCTCGAATAAATACGTGGTCCCCTACATCCACGGTTCTAGAAGTACCACCCGCATGTTTAATTTGAGACCGTTGCGCTTCTTCAACACACTCCGCTGTACAGCTACGAAGCATGTCCAGACGAGTGCGTAACATCCTACCTAACATTGCCATAGATGGTGCTTTTGCGTGGTGGCATGTTCAGTATTAAGATATTGTATAAGAAATTTACATAATGCTCTTTCAATATTCTCACCTTGAAGTTTCGCTTTTTTTATGGTTTTTTTTACAGTCTTTACGGCGTTCTCAGCGGCGCCATTACTAGCTAGATGGTAAGGAGGCGTGACAATATGCTTAACTCCATTTCGACGAAGAAATAATTCAAATTCTTCGGAAGTGAATGGCGGCCCACCATCACTGACGATCTGTTTAGGCAGACCAAATCTAGCAAAACATTCTCTGAGCTTAGCAATAACTAAAGAAGCTGTAGTTCCGGTTTTCATAACAAATACTTCAATCCATTTTGAATGGGAATCAATAACAAGGAAGTAGTAAATACCATTAAATTGTAAAAAATCTATGTGGAGTCTATTCCATGGCTCTGTTGGCCATACATACGGAACCGGCGCGGCTCGCGCTGGCGCATCTTGTACTGTAGCACACGGCATGCAAGCTTGGGCACGTACTTCGATGTCTTTATCTATGTTAGGCCACCACACGTAATTACGTGCAATTTGCTTCATACGTACTATACCTTGATGTCCCGCGTGTCATCATCATCATCATTTCAGCCGCAGGACGTCCACTGCTGAACATAGGCCTCCCCCATAGATCTCCAGAGCGACCAATCTTGTGCGGCCTGCACCCAACGGCTCCCAGCGACCTTTATTATGTCGTCTTTCCATCTAGTGGGGGGCCGTCCTACGCTACGCTTTCCGGTGCGTGGTCTCCACTCGAGAACCTTTCAGCCCCAACGGCCGTCAGTTCTCCGTACTATGTGCCCCGCCCACTGCCACTTCAACTTGCTAATCCTTTTGGCTATGTCGGTTACCTTAGTTTGTCTAATTATTTCGTAATTTAAAAAAATTGTATTCAGTTATTATATATCAAATATAATAAGTATAAAAGGCAATTTTTTATTTATTAATATTACAATAACTTATGACACTTAAAATTTTGTTTATAAAAGAACCCATTTTACATACTTAATAATAAGTTGTAGCTCGCGCTACAACCCACTTTATGATCTGTTTTGATATGTGGGAAAATAAATCAAATAATTCTCCACTTAAAATTTTATATTATACTTTGTAATAGTCACAGAACATAAGTAATACAGATATATTATAATATCTATTTATAATATTATGATATGAAACAATCCAAATCTCAATATATCGGTTACCAACCATTAAAGTATAAATAATTATAACTATGGTTATTAACTAGACAATTTTTAACAAAAAAGAAAACCAACTTCAATGGTTTTGTTGAGTTTCCTGGTGTATCTTCGTAGTTCAAAGTCCAATGACAATGAAAGATAGTCCAGCCTTGAGCTATCCCCTATCCAACATAAAAAGAATCATCTAAATCTGTTCATAGAAGTTCTGGCTGAATATCCATAAAAAAATATACATTAGAATTGAGTAACCTCTCCCGTCTTTTGTTGCAGTCTGTTAAAAAATAGGTAGTCATTGTTTCCAGCCAGAAGTATTTAGTGCTGCCACAAATACATACAATCTCACGTTATAATGAATATGGTAAATCACCGTAAATCATTTTTTTTTAACTT
The DNA here is from genome assembly GCA_033032175.1 of Saturnia japonica. Taxonomy (NCBI): domain Eukaryota; kingdom Metazoa; phylum Arthropoda; class Insecta; order Lepidoptera; family Saturniidae; genus Saturnia; species Saturnia japonica. The sequence continues at coordinate 7,970,580 of CM065317.1, forward strand.
TTACTAATTTGCTATTGATGTAGTGAATAGTTTATATGTGTAGGTATATTGTATTGTATAAATACTTACATTACATTACATTTTCAAACAATCTACAGGTATGCACAATGCTCATATCGTTAGAAAACTACTACTGGCGATATACGTCCGCATCGGAATTGGTAAACATGATCCTTGCCTTTATTGAACAGCGAGCGTATGCTCTCTTCCAAACTTCCGAATTTCTCAACCTCTCCGAATCCATGGTCCAAATGATCATGTGCAGGAATTTAGAAGTTCCTGAAGTGAGAAAATTCGAAGCGATGTTAAGTTGGGCCCGGAATAAAATCAAATCCAAGTCAACCAATAAGACTGATGCCAAAAATGAATTTAAATGCACTATGGAAAGATTAGCTAGAGACCTGAAGCTTTATAGGATTTCACCGCAAGAGTTGATAAAAGTGGTGCTCCCTTCTAAAGCCATAAAGAACGAACGCATCCTCGAGACGCTGATGTATCAAGCCAACTCGGGAATGTACAGGATTCAAGACAGTTACATCGAGGCGTGCCAACAACGTTTGCAGAAACAAGACTCAAGGTTCTCCGAATTCGAAAGCTTCGACTACGGAATGTAAACATGGAGCTGTGAGGTATATCAGTGTATTAGGTAGATTATGAAGAGCGATCGTCCCGGATCCTTCTTATTGTGGTATGTTGACGCCTTCTAAAAGTATTATTGTTATAGATGTACTTGAGTATTGGTAGAGGTGCGAGAAATATTTGTACACTTCTCGTGAACCTAACTCTTGTTGTTGTTCATTGATACCTATATACCTATATTTTTTACATCTAGCTAGACATGTCCAGTGATAATCAACTCTATTTTTGGTACAAAAGTTTGCTATGAGCCGTTCAGTCTGGAGAATATATTATCTAAATTATATGTATCACTATATTATTGGAAAAATCGAAAAATGTGTCTAGTTCTATGATTGAATGATTCCATTTTACCTACAAAAATTACGTAATATTGTAATTCTATCACTTTTTTTAAGTACATGTACCAATGCAAAGTAGAAATATATAGTCCTGAAACTAAAACTGAAAATCTCAATTGCTGTCTCGGTTGGAGCTCAATGTTTTGTGCGATCTGTGGAACTTATAAATTAGGAATAATCATTTCAAATATAACTAAATATATATGGATATCGATGTCAAATCTAAAATATTGCTGTTTATCTGTTAATATCTTCGTATAATAAATCTAAATAAAATGAGTGTGCTTATTATAATCATATCTTTACGATTCGATCGTAACTAAGCAGTTGTTTCCAAGTTAATAAGCGTTTAGTTAAAAACTTTTCTTCTCATTTATTTATCCACACACCTTATCTTATATACCTATATACTTATATGTACTTATAACTAACTCACTGAATTATCTTTACATTTATTCTGTTAGCTTTTCTCGTAACGACGTGTTAAATTTATTGCAATTTCTAATTTCATGACGTACATTTTTATTGATAAATGATTGATTTATATTCAGACTTTTATCTCTTATAATCGCTGATGACTACTTTATATTAATAAAACAGTTAAATACTACAGAGCAGTCAGACTGTTAGAAATGGAGAGTTCAAGCGGTCGCTGTAACTGAACACGAATGGGAGGTGATTTTTTTTTTAAATCGTTATAGGTTTTTAGCTTTATGAGCACAATCTCACCTGATCATAAATGATGATATGGCCCAAGATGGTAACGCTAAACCTAATGGAAGACTGGCTCTCAAGTACAGCTGCCGGAACACACCTATTGGAGCTTGGTGAGAGATTTTCAATTTAAGGTGGAGGTAGATTAGAAAAAGCCATACCACCATGGTATGGTTTCATCACGATGTTTTCCTTCACCGAAAGCTCAGGCTTATTGCAAAAATTTGAACCCGTGTTGATCAAAGCGATGTCCGTACAACGCTACCTCTGAGTCGTCATCGCTTCAATGATGATGACTTTCACGTAATTGAAGTTAGGTCAATTTAATTCTGACGTTTAAAAAACATACATTCAAAACTATTTCAACAGTGTCGTAATTTTCTTAGTTAGCTCTGTATCCACACACTTCATTATCCTTTTTAAATTACATAAATTTTATATATTTAGGATAAATACCATCACTTGTCATTTTGTAAGTACTTGTAACTGAATAATGAAATCTGTAAGTCCGTATGATTATACATCTGGAACAACTGCTCTAAAGTAGGTAAGTATCTGTTGTTATCTTTCTGTGGTTTGCATAGAAAAACGCTTACATCCACAAGATATCCCTAAGTAATAATTAAGTTTGATGTATTACATGTTATTAAAAGTAGCGAAAAATTCTATTCAAAAAGGCCTTGATAAATATGTTTCCCCAGTTGTATTTCTCTTAACTTCTATGTACTTTGCAATTAATATGCAGTATGTTTTAAGATATTCTTAAAGTTATAATATTGAAGGGACAGACTGGATAATCATCGTTTATATCAACTAGAACATGCCTATCTCTGTCTTTACTAAGATAAGCTTTGTACTTTTATGTTAATTGTTGAAATGAGGTCGTCTGACCCAAATGTTATAGAGATTTTTAAAAACTTTTCTGTATAAATAAGTACTTGAAAATTAAAAACCCATTTCACAAAACTCAACCGTGCATACGTACGTGCAGTTAGATTGAAGCGCACAAATCAATTCTAAACAGAATATAAAGTACTTTATTATAACAACTTCATTTTATTGACACGCTTTTATTAACTTCTTTTGTAACAACTATAACAAACAATGTATTAAAATCTTAGAAGTCAATTTTAACCTACTTCTAATTGTCTTATAGAAATGAAACTTTGTATGTAGGTATATGTAGTCCCGATGGAAAAAGTATAACTTGGTATCTTGGAGGTAATCTGATGATGGAGTCATGTGGTGGATAGTGGAACTCTTCAGTGGCTACTAAAAATCCCCTCGAGTTTAGGCTAATATGATTTGTTTTGACGAGTCCAATAGATTAGGCTTGGTAACGAGGGTCTGGTGGTGGAGCCAGGAGGTGTTTTATAATTTTTTGTACGTGATAAAAGTGTGTTATTAGTTGTTTTTTTAACTACATACTTTTCTATCTAGTTAACATACTCTCAATATTGGTTGAGACAATAGTTCTTTACCTATTGATAAAAAGTATATCTATTCATTTTGAAAGGTCATCTCTTCTGCCATTTTCTCACAAGTATTATCTATACAATTAATAAAATTGAATTATCTGTTTGTAATGTCAAATAACAGCTTTTTACTAAATGCATGTGAAAGTATATACGAATACCCATAACAAAAATCCATTTTTTTTACTTTTGTCTGTCTGTCAGGTTTTTACGGGTAATCACCGAAATGGTTGGAATGATTTTGACGGGACTTTCACTAGTTGATAGCAGCTGATGTTATAAGGAGTAACTTAAGCAACTTTTATTTTAGAAAAACAACTAGTGTTCCGCGCAAATAACATAAAATTGGCCATCGTGAATCAATTCAGGCGCTGAAATGGCTTACGGTGAATAAACCTTAAGAGATATATCAAATTAAAGTACTACGTAATTGTAAACATTAAAAAACCTACAAAAAAGTCAGCGAGAGTATATGTATATCTTCTAAAGAAAACCCACAATAAGCAATTTTGTCTTTAAAATAACCGAGAGCGGGGGAGCAAGATTCACGCGTGTGCCCGATCGATGGCATTCTGTAGTCCAAGTCAGCGAAGCCGCAGGTACAGCTAGTAGTGTAATAAATGGTGAATATATTCCAATACTCAAAAAAGTCTTCCGATCTTTATGACCGATGTGTAGCTAAATACACTGGTCAATTTTTTTTCTTTCTCACTTTAATGTGTACAGGTGTCCTCGTTCACAAAGGACATCAGGCATTCTGGTGCAAGAAAACTTACGCGGCCTGCGGCCGCGGATTATTCAATTTCTCTAGCTCACACAAAAAGAACGGGTTAACCCAGTAAATCCATTTTTTGAGTAGTTAAATAATTTAAAAAATTATAACTTCATTCTTTTCATGACAACAATATTAATTCACCAGTATTTAGTTTAAAATGCTAGCAGGCCCACGATAATGCTATACACATGTACGAGTACCTCTTAAGTAATTGTTTACCGTTGTTTCTTTCCATTTCTATCTAAATTTAATTACCTACATCATTAAAATAGCTTTTAGAAGCTTAAAATAATCTATACATACCTATACTAATATAATAATTAAAAGCTACGAAAACTCGAGGTACCTATAGTTATCCTTATAATATTTTTTTTGTAAATTGTCTAACTACTCAGAAAAAGTTACCGGGTTAAGTTAAATATATTTTTAAGGTCGTTAAATGGCTAACTATTGATAGTAATCCGCGGTCTGACCATGCAAATACTTTTTTAGACCAACAATGTATGCCTGTATGCCTGATGGCGTTGAGTTTCATTTATTTAAAAACTCAATAAATATTTCAATATCTACAAATGTTACGAAAATTGCTTTGTCACTGGAAATTAACATTTCAGGGTATCTCACCATATTATAATTTATAGTTTTTACTCAAATAATTTTTATCCCATTATAGTTTTAACCCAATCGATCCTGGATTAAAAACTGAGTTAAAAAAACATTATTGAATTCTAACCATTATTGGGAGTAACATTTTATAGATCATAAAAACCAGTTTGAATGTTCCATATTTACGCCAAAGAATTAATAAAATAGAATAATATACAAAAAATTGTCTAAATGCGGCGCACAATGTCACAATTTATGTGAAATGGGTCTATTTACTCATAATGATCATGTATAATAAAAATATACCTATAGCTTAAAATTCAAACGTTTGTAACGTTCTGGTAAATATTGCAAGTATGAATTGAAATTATTGTCAAAGGTTTTTATACTTATGAAATTATTATACAAATAGTATCTTCTATTGTGAATTGTTTGTATACTGGAGCACAGTTGGGTTCATTGTGATTTTGCTCAACGCTTCAATGGATTAAGAGTTGAAAAGGAAACTGCTTTTTGATTTTGGTAGTTTTTTATTCATTTGGGGATTTTTATGGACTTATAATGTCAGTTTAGAATCTTCAAACATAACACACATGTTTGTATGTCCTGTAATATTTGAAGACGTTTGAAAAATAATTAGAACTGAGTTAAAATTGAAAATCAGTTTTCCAAATTAATTGTTCTGTGTCCCGTAAACCTGTCGATATATATAATTATTTAACTATATCATAAATATTCAATGAATGTTATAATTATTATTGTTGTACTGAGGTTAACACTAGTCGTTATAATTATGTTTACGAATATAATACTCATATCTATAAGTTTCATTTGTAGGAACACCAAATAATTGACGTGTCAAGCTCTTTAATGTTTGTATTATAAGTTTTCTATTCGAAAATTTTAACCTTCCTGTGATCGTGAATGTTGCTATAAATATATTACTATGTGGGATCTTCAAGAAATATAAATTATAACTGTTATTTTGCGTGAGCAAGATTATTAACCAAAGAAAATTTTATGTGGTGAATAAATTTTTTTGTGTACTTTGTTATCTTTTTTATTTCATCAGAGCTTCTAGCTTCTAAACACTGTCGACGGCACAGCCGGTGGGTTTGTCCCGTGCAGGTATGCTGCAGAAATCGGCAACAGCCCCCAGGAACATTTCAATCGAAATATTTACCGGCGCTTTTTTGCGGAAAACCCGCCGGGTTAGACAACTAGCGGGCATGCCATTTCGCCGGCATTGTGTGTAGAATCCTTTTCACTTCTCATAACGGTATTTTTTTATTCTCAGCCTTTTAAGTACTTTCTACTTAATAGATTTAGAATTATGGACTCTAGGAGCAGAGTGCAAGGGGGTGCGCTTGAACCATACACGGAAAGGAAACACATAGCACCACAAGGAAAAACATAGAAAAGCAAGTCACTGTTTGAATAAAAACCTAAGGCATCTAGGTTGCTGTCCAAATTTATACAATACATATATCTATCCATCTATCGAGTTTTTAAACCAATATGACAAATAAGTTTTGCACTGGCAATTTAGTAGTCCCTACGCACTGCCAACGGGCTGCCTTTTATGCTTTATTTCATGTGTATTATCTATCTTTCTATTTAATCTATAAATAAATATGTACAATGTATCTAGAATTTCAATATACATGTACATACTTTACCCGCATTAAAATCGATCCTCGTAAACAACTAGAAGCAATTATCACTCAGACATCACATCGAAAGACTTAGGTTACACAGAATACCTAAACCTGAACTTTTAGTGACGAAATTCATCGTGATGCTAATTGTTACATTCTCAAGTTGAAAATCCGTCTCCGAGCACGTAAATACGCACAATGAAGACTCATAACTTTTTTAAGTGAAAACTTCTTTAGGACTGTTGTGATTTGAAACGCGATGAAACGAAAAAACGACACTAAAAAGAGATAAACAAATACATCTATAGGATTTTAGCCTGCGATAGAATGAGCCAGAAATACATTATATGGCCGCTTCAAACTCACGCCGTGAAGCGCGGCGATATTTCACGCCGTGAACTCAGCGCGACGCGAACTACTTTCCACATTCGCAATGTTCACCTTCACAGTCGGGTTCACGCACTCGTACTAAACGGACGTAACTTCAGCTGCTGCGTCTTTTAATCTAGTGCACAGGTATTTTATAATCATTTGCTTGATAAAGATCGATACACATCGCAACATAACGAGTTATTTATGATTAGACATGTTTATTTTAACATGTTATAGCTAAAATACCGTCAAATATGAGAATATAATCATCAATGTTGAATAACTTAAACATTTAATAGAATTATTACAATACACTGTTAGTTTAGCATATTTAATTTATAATGAATCGGACTACGAATCCGTGAATGTGGATAAGCGGTCGCACTGTTCGCGTGGCGCGGCCACGAACCCTTTGACGCGGACACAACAAACCGACTCGGAACGAAAACCGAGACGCGAACAGACGTAAACTCCGTGAACAAGTGTGAAATCCATCCACACTCGTGTTCACGACCTTTCACGTGTGTTCACATCGGCGTGAGTTTGGAGCGGTTAATACACAGTTAATGCGTCGTGATTTTCACGACTATGATTTCTATGACGTCGAATTGATCTAGCATTATGACGACCGAACTTGTACGTACAAGTACGTACTTGCAGTGTTATATGTACAGTACAAGTAGTCAATCGCCCACTGATTTATGATTTTTAAAAAGAGATTTATAAAAAGATATTTTTATGTTTTCTGAAGGCTTCACCCCTACCGTGTGTGAACTGCGCACACGTTTTTTATATACTTGTTTTTAACTTTAACGTTACCATTTTTGTTCATGTGAAATTGTTTTCCAAAAAACTACCATAAACCACAATAAAAAATATAAAAATGATTTTACATAGTTGTAATTTTATGGAAATTTAACCGGTATTCATCGATTATTTATGTTATAATAAATATTAAACAAAATGCTTAAACCTGTTATAACACAACAGCGTACTTACTGGAGTGGAAAAGGACATTCTGCCTTAAAGAAACTTAAATAATATGACAAGAAATCGCTACGTCCCGTTATTTTTAAAAATTAGCGAGCGGAGCTACCTTCCTTCACCGTGGTATTTGCAGGCCTGATGCCAGCATGACAACGATTAGTGTCTACGGGTATTCAGATGTAAGGTAGGTATCCATTATTTATTAATAGTTTTAATTTGCATCAGATAAAATACAAAATGTAGGCATATTTCCGTACTAGAATACGAACAGTATTTTAAGTGTTCATTTGTTTTATTATATTTCGATAAGTGGCGCTAAAATCAACTTTTACAAATATCATAAGTAGTGTAAACTATAAAATCATAATCATAAAACAAAATATGTTATTATAAAAAAATTGAACTAGATTATTGTTCGTGACTCTATCATGGTAGTCAGTTGAAAAAAAAACTAGTAATTCAATATGCCTCTAAATAATATTTAATTAAACTAGCCTTGGAACTTGTTATGGGCAATATCTCAGGAATCAAAAGTTGGCTTTAGCCCTGTTAAATCAAACAATATCAACAATGCTCTCTCAGTGATCATTTACTGTACATACGGAATTCCTCTGCAATATTTAATGGATCTTGACCCACTGGTTTAAATTGTGCTTTTCTATCAGTCAGTCTTTAGAGTTTTATTAAGTAGGAGAATACATTAGAAATAATAATTTAAAAATGGAAAATTAATTTCATGAAATAAAGTAGATTTCAATAAATATCCAATAATGTTTAATTTAAAAAATATTAGTTTTAGTATATATAAGAATAAAACTTATCATTATTTAAACATAATTTGAAATATCATCAATTTATTTATCAACTTTAGCAAGGTCATGTAGGTACCTAAATAATAATCTTACTAATATAATAACTAATGTGAAATTGTGTATTTTTGGATGTTTGTTACTCAATCAAGCAAAAACGGCTTAACAGATCTTAATGAAATTTGGCACATAGATAGACTATGACCTGGAATAACGTAATGGATACTTTTTATCCCAGTAAAAGTCATAACTTAACCAGTGTTATCCTACAAATATAATAAAATGGAAAGTTTCTATGTTTGTTACACAATCACGCAAAAACGGCGATACAAATTTAGATGAAATTTGGCACATAGATAGTCTCTGACCTGGAATAAGAGATAGGGTATTTTTTATCCCAGTAAAAGTCAAAGCTTAACCAGTGTTATACTACAAATATAATAAATGGAAAGTTTCTATGTTTGTTACTCAATCACGCAAAAACAGCTGAACGGATTTAGATAAAATTTGGCACACATATAATCTATGACCTGGAATAACAGATACCGTACTTTTATCCCGGTAAAAGTCATAGCTTAACCAGTGTTATCCTACAAATATAATAAATGGAAAGTTTGAATGAAATTTGGCAAACACATAGTCCATAACCTGGATTAACACATGGGATATATTTTGTTCCGGTTAATGTTATAGCTTGAACACTATTATCAATTCATATCTAAGCTTAAGCCTAAACCTAAAATTATTCCGTTGTGGTAAAATTAGTTAGATTGTTTAAACTGTGAACATAAGGCACGAGCCGAGAAAACGAAGCAAGCGGGCCATTGCAGCGGTCGGCGAGTGCTAGAAACAAATAATTACTCGTTGAAAATTCATATACAACTCTAGACATAACAATAAAATTAAAATTATAATTTTTAGAAACTCTTTGTTTCCGCACTTTTTCCTTCAGATAGAGATTACTCCTCACCCTCCCCCAAGTTTTCACATCATCAAATTTAGCGGCATGTTATCAAAAGCCCTATCTCTTTTATTTTTTGAACGATTATTGTATTATTTACGTCAACTAAACTTAAACTTAAGCCTTAACCTAATCCCAATCACAATGCCTAACCTAAACCTAAACCTAAATCCTTACCTAAACCCAAATCGAAACCTAAACCTATATTAGGCACGCCAACTGGTTTATTTGGTGTATTGATATTGATATACCTATTGTAAATTATCTGGATTATACAGTTTTGCTACGAGTGAATGATATGTGATATGTGATGACCCCGACTTGATTTGAACACGTAACCTTCTGACTTTTGACAAACTTCAAACCAAATGTAATGAACGTAGGTAAAGAGATGTACTGGACCATGGAGAAGGACATAGGCTACCTTATGTAAACTTGAAGGGGTGAACTAGGGGATGAAAGTTTTTATGAAGAACCCATATTGTCTCAAATTTAGGTGAAAATTCATATTTATGCTTTAGGTAAGTAATAAAAGGGGTTTCATGTTTTTCAAAAAACCTTCTCGGTGATTTAAATAAAAAATTTTTTAAGTTTTATTGGGACGATTTATGTGTTGGGCTCATATTGACATATAATTACAATACTTTAAAAATAATGATAAACCAATATATGATTTTTTTTTATTTGTTGTGTTCTGAGATCAGTCTGTGTATATCCAATAATACGCAGACGAAGTCGCAGGTACCAGCTAGTTAGGAATATGTATTTAATCCCTTATTTACAATTTATATATAAAAGTCTTGTACTCAAATATGTATGCAGAGAAAAAGAGAAAACCAACAGGTTTGTCCCTGCTGGCTACACTTTAAATTAATTTTATTCATATCTAGCTGGTACCCGCGACAAACCAAAAGAAGATCACAGATGGGTTTTATTATATTTGTAGGATAACACTGGTTAAACTACTTATAGCTTTTACCGGGATAAAAAGTACCCTATGAGTTATTCCAGGTCATAGACTATCTGTCTGCCAAATTTCATTCAAATCCGTTTTTGCGTGATTGAGTAACAAACATCCAAACATCTAAACATATAACACTTTCACATTTATTATATTAGTAGGATAATTCTTGTAGTTTTTTGAATATATCTCTTCTATTATGTAAAGCTATACATCCTGTATGAAAATCCGACGTAATCCAGCCTAGGCGCATACCTTTTAGCCCACACAAAATAGAGCCACCGTTTTATTTACAGAATGCTAAATGCGTAACCCTCTATTTCATACTCGTTCTCGGTAAAAATAACGATGTATTTATTATAGGTTCGTTCTACTTAGCACTAAACGGCTTCATCGCGCGTAGCTCCATTCCACTTCGCACCGTGCCTGTTGTGCCTCACCCTGACATTTGATTACGTGAAACGGAACGTTGAAGAAAGTTCCACACGCCGCCACTAGTAGCGCTCGTGCGCCAGTCTTCTTGCAGCGGGCGCACGGCCGGCTGCCTGTTGCAGTGCACGGTACGAACCAACACACGCGAGTTCGCGGTCATAGGCTCGAACGAACATCGAAATCGACGGTCAGTGCGGTGACCATGATGATGGACAACGGGGTGATAACAAATAACTATGACGGCGGGATGTACGGGGACGCTTACATGGAACAGGAGGAGGAATGGGAGCGCGAGGGTCTCCTAGACCCGGCATGGGAGAAGCAACAGAAAAAGGTCAGTTCCACTCACCTTATAAATGTTTAAAATGATTTAAGGGTAGCTTATTTTGCACGTTTCACAACAGGTAAATTATGATTATTTAGATCTCGACGCGCGCACTAACATCAGGAAATCCTTATCGCTAATATGACTCACGTTTGTGTATTTAAAAAATATAAATACTCAAAAATCGATGTGGCATTTTGTTTGAATGTTTCAGTGAAGTTTATGCAAACTTTTTACAATATAGTTCGGGTCAAATTGCTAACACAAATGGATTTATCAATTATAGATCTATTTTTAGAGTTTCGTTGGTAATCGTATATTAAAAAAAAAATTAAAAATAACAAAATTATGTAATAAACAAGAATTAAAGACCTGTGAAAGTGGAAGATACGCGCGGTTTTTCAAGATTCAAAAACTATATAGCTCGCACATTTCCCGCCGCTAGTTGAAAGTGGATCGCGGCCGTGGACACTATTAAAAGATTTCTTGAAGCTTTTCGTGCGAGCGGGATAGATGCACACCGCATCCCACGGGAGGGAGCGGGTCAGAAAGAGGAGTCGAATTTCCGTTAGTCATGTCCTAAAATGGGTCCAGCGCAGGCGCCGCTGAAAGCGCGGGCGTCCGACTCTACGTCATTATGAAACCCATATTTCAGGAAATTATTCTGGTTACTGTATTTTGCATGAATGGCTTGACGGACGATGTCATTTGCGCTCTGACCCGCAAACTACAATGAATGTGCTCTGGTCGCTCTGACGCACCCTCTGAGCTCGGACCTGCGGAATGTCATTAAACATCTTAGCAAACCACTCCCCGATTTATTTCAATCCAATAAGTCACATTTTCTTGATTTTATTTTTTCTATTAAAGTATATTGTTAAATTATTATTGATTTATGTACATTGTAATAATATAGATATTTTTTTGTTATATTTTGATACAAGTTGATTACTTATTTTATTTTATTAAAGGCGATATTTTTAACTATGTACTTTGATATTTTATTAAGATATCGCTTTCTAAAGGTTTTAAATAAAAATATACTCCTAGATTCCACCTTGTCTAAGATCTCGGACGTCATAGCTATAATATATTTTCTAAAGAATAGTAGTTTTAACCAAAACATTTACCTATAAATAGGTAATGATATCCTAATATAACCGTATGCTAGACACTAGTTCCTTTGAAGATAATTTGTTTACCTACGTGAAACTAAGCAGCCTATGCGAAAATATTAATGGATAAAAAAAATAGGAGACGACGAATTTACTGGGAACATTAAACGAGTGAGGCTTGCATGGTAGGTGTCGCAGGACATAAACAAAGAGGCTGCGACGCGGTGCATTGCCCGTAAATGTATGACAGGTCAATGTCGCGGACGTACAGCTTCAATAGCGTCTGCGCGAAGTCACCCGACAAGTCGCACTCACACTCTCGCATGCTGGAATCAGTCTTCCGCAACGAGGTCAGTAGTACGCACCAGCTGGAAGAACCTCCTTCTTCATCAAGAACCCTAATAAACATCAATAACATGATTGGTCTCACACTTTCTAATATTAATTACACTCCAATAAACACGTATAAATATTATCAATATAAAATGCATGAAATCCGCTTATCGTTATGGACGCTTTTATATTGAATTTAAATTTATCTTAAATCAAAGTTTGGTTACACTAGAAATCGGGCGTGAAAGTTAGGATGAACTCGAAAACTGGTTATGAAATTGATCACAATTCACATAAACTAGTAATATAATCTTATAGTCTCATAAGTGTTATAAATTATAATTATATCCATATTCTGATAATAGGTAACAAATGTTTTATCATATTTAGCAAAATGTTAAAACATAAAATATTAATTTTAGTTAAACATAACGTATTTGCTATTAGAATATAAAACTTTATATGTCCATTAAATCAAGATTGTGTTAGACATTTCTATTTGAAACGGCGAGCAAAGTTTTATTTAATTGTAATAGTAAAGGGTGTAACTAAACACGTTTTAACTCGAATACCTTCAAATAATGAGAGTGCATTCGATAACTTCATGGTATTTTTGTGTTCCGATTCCAATATAACCAGCATACCTTGTCATTAGGCGAAGAATTATCACCTTGGCATACCTTTCGCGTAATTCCTGTGAAGGAGGTCATTGGCATGCGATAAGCTGATGCAGTATGTCGCTACGTACCGTCCCGCGGCCTTATAACCGAAGGCCTACTTCAACTAAGGATTATAACTGGAAATTTGTTAACATTATTTCACGTTTACTTACTTTTTTTGTTTAAATGATATAATTTTATAAATTTCAATTTAGATAATCAATTTAATGCTATTTGTTTAAAAAAAAAAAATACAATAAATTAGTCGTACGATATCTCACTTACGTAAGATTTGACACGGCTATTTTTTCCTTGTCGTTGTTAGCTCACTTTTGGCATTCTATCAAAAGTGCGGCATGAAGGCCGCCAGCAAGACAACATTCACATAAATATTAATTAATTAAGCATTCGTAGTACCTAAGGTTAGTTGTCCTATGTAAAGAAAGTATTAAAAGTGTAATACTATATATTCATCGACTCGTAACTTAGGGGCTTGCAACCGAATTCGTGGTGTCTAATTTTCTGTAAACATCCGCTTACAAAACTTATCAACAAATCGGACCCTACCCTACTGATTTTCGATTATTGACAGCAATTGTTCTAACACTGATTATAAAGGCCGTGTGATCTTCAATTTAATGCGATACTACATCTGTCAAGAGCACACTACATGAAATACAATTAATTGTTGAAAAGACTCGCGCGTGACACCTATTGTACAATAGCTGTAATAATTTAGAAACCTTCATTTTTATAAGGGATATAATAATACCGATACTCGGGAATCGACATGGGCATCGGCCATTTTTATCATTCGATATTTAAGAATTTTAAAATTACGCTAAGCGACGTTTTTGCGCTTTCGTCGCAGGCGAGAGAGTTCATCGTGGAGCTAGTGGCGATATTTAAATTAAATATTATTTTTATAATTACTACTTTTAAAATTAAATATTTGATATATGTAATTATAATTTAAAAAATTATATCCATTGTTATATATGTATATATGTTGTTTAAAATATAATGTTGTTGTTGTAAAAATGTTTCACGTTATGTTTAGATATTTCAACAACATTTCGCCAAATCGATTGTTTAGAAATAACTATAGGTCCAACTAAAGAATGTATCGAAGTAGAACAAAAGTAAACGACCTTAAATATTGAACTAAAACACGATAACGGTGGCACGGAATAAATTTTATTTAACTGAATAGTTTGAGATACGTAGCTTTCTACGTGTTACTACAATAAATCGGAGAAATCAGAAACGGTGTTGCGGGTTACTCTAGTCGTAATCTGAGGTACTCGTACTGGACCTTGAGGTGTGGTAGATATAATATGTGAAAGACCGATAACTCGATTGATTTTTTTTTATATTGCTACATATACTCAGTGTTATTGATATTGAATTTTATTCCAATTAAAATGATTACAATTTCATTCATACACAGTTACAACAATAATCAATACTTTAGTAAAATATAGATTGGTGACGTCATCATTAACTACACTGTCTTTACAAATACTTTAAACTTGAAAGTTTAGTGTAGTTTCCTATGACTTTTTTATTATTATTCCATTTAATACCTGCATAGTTCGCCAAATATTGCAACAATCTTTATAAAACTAACAAATAGCACCGTGAACGAAATCCGATAGAATAAAAACAACGAACAAAGCTGAAAATTATGTAAAAGTCTTGTATTACCTATCTTCTTGTATATACGTAAAATGATTGAGGTTTGCCATTGTGCGCGCATCACGCAAAAACTACTAGATAGATTATGCCCAAAATTTTTTTTTGTTTTGATACTGGGTCCATATGTAAAAAAATATCATGATATCTTCGTAAACTATAATTCTGTAGTCCACGAAGCAGAGCCGCGTGCATAGCTAAAATTTATATTAAAATATCAGTCAAAGATAATAATGTAAATTCATTTTACTGACTTTAATGTGTAAAAATATTTTTTACGTTTACGTTTTTACGTTTATAAAGTTTAATAATTTTTACAAAATTATAAAATATAGTGAAATGAATTCACATTATTATCATTGACGGCTAACTTCATCATGTCGCACTTCTGTTACATGATGAGCGCGTAACTCTCAGGGTTACCCTCTACTATAGACGCGCCAAAATATAACTTCAAAAATGTATTATAAAAAAAATGTAAATAATGTAATCTTTGATACTTATTTAATAAAATTCGTACCTACCTCTATATATGTATGTAAATTGTGTTAATAACACACACAGACGTAATTTGAATAAACTAACTATTATAGACATCTTTTTATAGTCCATATCCTTGTGAATCATAATGGTGAAAGTTTCTAAGGTTCCAAATCCTCAATAAACATGTCACTGTATAGATTACTCATCGGTTTCCTGATAAAACCACAACAAAGCACATATGATGTACATACGTATATCAGCTTGCACGTTGCACGTTAGTACTCCTGGCCAAGTCAATATTATTATTTTAAGTGGACCGGTTATACAGCGGACAGTCTTACTAAGCACGTAGATTCATTAAATTATAGACATATCGTGCTACTTAAATTTTTCCGAGTTCAATAATAATCTAAATGAAGGCTAATTGAAATGGTAAATTAAATTATAATGAGTGTAGATATTTGTATATTACACTTTACTGAACTTATAAGACGCGTTATGAAATGTTAGTGATAATATTTACGATGCGCGCGCACATTAAAACAAAAAGTGTACACTATGAAGTTGCTTGTTTATTGTGGTGAAGATAATCATATATCATGAATGGCTGGGTACTATTCAAAGAAATTTAACTTCTAACAGGCGTATTACGCTTCCACTTATTTTAATATTTTTTCCTGTATTTTTCTTTCTATTATTAATTATGGCAACTAATCTTTTTTTACTTTTCTTTTTAATGTGTAAAAACTAAAAATATATAGGTAATTAATTAAATATCATTCGATTCGTAATGGAGATAGTCATTATACTTAATACCTATTATTATTATATCCTGTTTTCTATACATTAACTAGATTACAAATTAACTATTTGATAAAATCATAAATGAATTAAGAAATTAAACACTATTGAATGCCGAATTTATAGCCATAATATGTTTATTAATTAAATAGTTGCAAGGAAGACATCCCATTTTGCATTTATGTTGTCGTGTCTTATTGTTGCGTAGATCTGTTTTATGTTTCAAAACATTGTGGAGAGAAGATAAGTAGGCGTCGGTTTGGTCCGCCCACTAGTTGCGTCCAGGTGCAAGCCGCACACTACTTCGTCTGTGTCAACCTTGCTTTACTTGATTATTATCTTTTTTATATTATTATACCTATTTGGGTTATCGTACGATGACACTGTGAAGGTCGCTTATGTCCAATACCTAAGAACACATAACCATTTCTTTTTTAGAAAAATTAGGTAATAGGTTTTCATTTCAATAGTTTTCTCTTAACTTGCTGGTATATGGCCATAAGAAAATATTTAATTCCTCGATAAGTTATGATTATTTCAATTTACAGAAATTTATAGACTACTTAAGTAATCAACTGGTATTTTTAATCAAAACTTAAACACATTTCTGAGGGAAAAAGACCAGGAACAATTGACGAAAACTGGGTTCATATGTTTTTTGAGTTACTACATGACGTGAAAGCTGATTGCCTTATTGTATACTAGAGCTAGACCTTAAGCATGATACTCGTTGTTTGAGAGAGAAAGAGTAAAGTACAAAATAAGTAACTAGATATGCATACTTATAAACGTGATATAATATGATAAGTATGATGAACTTTTAGACACTGAATGTAATAAATAAAAAGTTAGTAGGCTTATCGTACGTGGATGTGGACATATCTAGAATACGGTTTTATGACTTTTTTACTCGAAAAAAAAACGAGATATTTAATTGGCTGCCTTGTCCTTAACTAAAAAGGCTTCACTAAATCGTTTTTTTTTTTTAAAGTAACAATATTCTGTGTGCCCTGTCTGCTTGTACAGCTTCAGCATCATAGCGTCTAATGCAAAAGGTATTAAGCCTCTTGTAGCAACGTTGGATTTAGATTACCTTGCTTGGACTTACACTTATAGATTATATGGAAGAACCTCTTTTCGGAGTGTAACTGCATCGAAAAAAATCTTAAGGATTCTTTTAATTCGGCAGGAAATCATATTCAGACGGATTGTACTATTTTACTAAACTAGTATAAAAACTCATCTTAAACTTTATACTTAAATATAATTACAGAACTAGGACTCTTTTGTTAATATACATAGTATTATTATTAACAAATAAACCCAACAGCTGTCATCAGCTAAACGAGGGTTCCCCGATCAATTGTTATTTATTTTGACCCCTCTTCATGCGAAACATCGCACGTGGGTTCGATGTAGGATTACCAGCTCCGGTATTCAAACTTATGGTTTATAGAAATACGAGATTGAGCTAAATAGCGGAATTTAGCAAAATTGTGCCGTTAATAAATTACAGACAGTGGTAGTTTTAATAGTGAAGTTAATAATAAAAAGCATACTATAGCGACGATAAAAACTAATATTTACTTAATGAAATAAATCCATTTTTATTACAGAATATACTTTATTAAATTTTATTTGCTATTATAATGGCTCAACTCCCTATGACTCTTCCAAGGCCCTACAAAATCAAACAAGGACATACCTACTAACTCTCATTGAACAGTCGGCAAATCCAGTATAAATTTGTCGAACCTTTTAGAAGAGAATTGTTCAGCGGTTCCCAAATTCTTTCAGTTCACAACGCACTTAAAGGTATAGTACTCTGTTACAGCACCCTATTCAAAATATAATATGTGCAATGACACCAATCAGGCACAGAAATAAAAAACTTTAGCAAACAAGCGTGCGGTCCGCCTCATGGTAAGCGGTTACAGCAGTCTACGGGCACTTGCAATACCAAAAGCATCAAATTAACCCTTTAAAAACCTATTCATTCCTCTCTTGAAAAACCCCATATTTATAGTCCAAGAGAAAAACCTCAGCAGAAAGCTCATTCCACATCTGGAGCGCTCGCAAAGAGAAACTCGTCTCAAACCGGACTGTTCGATACCATTTAGGCACCAAGGTGTGAATATGAACTCCCTGCCGATAGCGAGAAGTACGATGGTGGAAAGTAGCTGCTGGCATCATATAGCACAATTCCTCGGAACACAGCCTATTGTACAAACTGTAGAACACATACAAGGAGGTGAAGTCACTTCTTAGACTAAAACGTTCGTTCGATACCGCTTCTGAGTTTTTGATGTATCTCGATACTACTTTTTGATTTTATTCATACTAATTTTTATTAGTGCCTTCTTCCACGTAAAAGTTACTATCTCTGTAATCAGCTGAAATAAGAATTACACATCCACCAACCAAATACTATTTACTTGTAAAATCTAAATCAATACACACATATTTTATATACCAATTTCCATTTCCCAATACCGAAACCTAACGGTATTTCTACACAGTTTTATAGGTTTTAATTTAACTTTTTATTATACGCCTGTACCATTTTCCGTAACTATAACATATGGGTATATGCTAAATTTAAAAAAAATGTTCATTAGTACGCCTTTACGGATTCTAATATACATATTACATACTGGCAGCATCAGTAGTTTTATTAGTCATGTAAATTATATATTGAAATTTAATAATCTAGTGACGTTTGTTACTTAGCAAAAAAATGATGTTCATGTGAGTGACAGTCCACGAGTCGACCGACGCGACGTGGACAGAGTGCAGACCGATGCGATGCCAACAACATCTATTTTCGCTACCAGTCACTCACCCACGCGAATTGCTTACACTCACTTGCTATTATAATTAGAAAAACGTAGGTACTAAATTTAAATCCGACACACGGAACAGCATCTTATTAAAAGTCCAGAAGCTGGAAATTTTACGGTTTTAATGATACTAAATGAAAGTAATGTAAATATTGAATTTCTTTTTAGATATGACCTTTGTTAATATTTGCATAGTAACAACCTAGAGCCAAGAATTATGGTGGACCCTCAGGACCTAACTAAGAATATTTTTATAGAAAATGTTTATATTTTGTTTGTGTACCATTACCGAAGTAGTAAGAATTTCTAAATACGATATGAACTTGACCAAAAAAACTTGTATCAAAAACAGAGATTACTTTATTGTAATCTACTAATAACTGGGCCAGTTGATGAAGTGACTAACGTCCCCTGTGATAGGATGACTTTGGTAACCGTCATCATATAAGAGTTCGGTCACCGATCAATTGTAATGTGACTACTCATCGTCAAAAACTATCGGCTGGAATCTCACACCAATAATACAGAAAATCAATTAATATTACTCGTCACTTATCACTAACATTAAATTTCCTCTACGATTTTTGTTACTTTCTATATAATACTGCTAATGTTTCAAAACACATTAAATAAATATAAACAATAAAATACGATACACCATAGTGTAATAAAGTCCGCTCGCTGTACCTACACGGCTACACCGAATTTATAATTCTATGGCTGCACCTAAAACATTCTCAACTAACAGTTCTGCTTCAACTTAAAAACTACTTTGATTTGTATTTTTAATCATATTAATAATTACAAAACAAATGGCAACGAAAACCTCTAAACATTGGCTTCTATTATTCATTAATACCGAGCATGTCCAGATTATTAACACTTTTAATTTGAAGGCCCGCGTGGGACGTTTCCGCAACCGCATCGCATAAACAAACGGCCAGCCAAATGTTACATTGTACCAATAATATAATCGGGGGCTAATATCAACATGCTATGCGTTAAAAATACAATTTTATTGACAACGATGCTGTAACTAGGACAAAAATAAATATAAATGAATTTTCCACATTACACAAATCACTCACAGGGCAATTTTACAGGGTATTTTTTTAATACTAACAATCAGTATTTTCACTATTTTCTATACGTTTTTTTTTTAAATATGGCTTCTGTCTATGTAGTCAATTTCGCCGATGTCAAGTGCGACAAATACACGTTTTAGAGTTTAGATGGCAATTTTTCGGTGTACTGTCGAATATACTAAAAACAAAACACGACTAGCGGTGTGCCCGCGACTCCGTAGGCATTTGTTATTACGCAGTAGTTATTGATGAATGTCATGAACTTCCTGTGTACAATTTCTATCAAAATTTGTTGAGGATACAATTTTTTAATTTTAGATTATTACGATACATAAATAAAGGCAGTAAATATTTCAATAAAAGTGATATACTTACACTTATTTAATAAATTTAAAAATATTGTACTTGTTTAATACTTTTACTGAATTTAATCGCATTAACCGTGTTGTTTTAATCGATTTGAAAGCTGTTAACCATTTAATACTAATCAAGGATATTAAAAATCCAGGAATTGTTCAATTTACTCCAAAATGTAAATTCTGGATGATCAAGACTTGATGAAGAAATATTTTATAGCACATTATTAATATCTAAAAATATAATTAACTAACCTTAAACCATTCGTTGCTGAAAGGATTTAATGACTTACCTCAAGATAGATGAATAGATAGATGCATTAATTTGGTACAAATTTACTACAGACAAACACATTCGTTAATTTTACGCCAATGATGTAAAATATTCTCACTTTGTGCAACGCTATATTGTGTGTATTTTATTTTATGTAATGATATTATGAAATAGGTAAGCAATTCATCTCATATTACTAGCTATCATGTAATCAAATCCAAACAGTGCTGCACTTTTATCAAATACTAGCTGACCCGCGCAACTTCGTCTGCGTCATATAAGAGAGAGAGAGAAAAGGTTAGAGAGAGTATGTCGTAGGCAATGTATTATAAGTACCGCCCGCCTCCTACATTATTCTACATAATAAATATGCGCTCGCGATACTTGATCATTATTTTGCTGCAGACTTATTTTTTAAAACTGTGATATCTCCTAAGATATTCATTTAAATCAATTTTAAAAGGGCAATTTTATTCAAAAGTAAATACTTATGATGAATAACGTATTTATTTCAATAAGGATTAATACCATGTATATAAAAACACCTTCGCAAATAATTCATTATTTTAGAACAAATTTTATTACCATAAAAAAGGTCATATTGAGTAAGCCTTAAAAGATACCCAAATGCTGTCGAGGATTTTTTTTAGAACTTTATAAGAGAAACAATTTTATCACACACGAATCACGATTGTTGCGTAACTTAGCCATTCACGCAGCGCACGCAGTTGACGCTCTCAAAAGGAATAAATTTTCCCGGTTTTTTTCATTGGTGCTCCATTCCTATTGGTGGTAGCGTGATGTTATGTAGCCTACAGCCTTCCTCGATAAATGTACTATCCAACACTAAAACATTTTTTCCGTTTGAACCAGTAGTTCCTGAGATTAGCGCGTTCAACCAAACAAACAAACTCTTCAGCTTTATATTATTAGTATAGACTAGTTGTACCCGTGAGGTCTAAATTGTAACGTGATACACCATCCAGACTATAAGACCCGCATAGGAACTATTGCTTTGCAAGCATAAAAGTAGTATATTGTACAGATTGTACCGGCTTGTATATATAGAAATGTGTGTGGATAAAGTAGCTAGTAAGTGAAATAATGTAAAGAGTTTGATTAGTACTTCCGAAATACATTCAAAGACTTTGCCTACCATTCTTACTACTAAGATAATAATATGCAACTATCACTTTGTTTGAATTTAATAATACTTTGGTGATATCAAAATTACTATTTTGCGAAAAAAATATATATTAATATACAAATCATTCAGCACTTGTTAATTTATTCTAAAATTCATTTATTTAGTCAATACATTAAACTAGATCACGGTAGTTACATTCAATTCATTGTGAGTTTATGACAAATATTGATCTCAATGTTGCTGACGTATTTATACAAGCTCACTGACAGGATGTCTGAATTGTTTGGTCCTTCCTCAATAAATCCAATGACTGACAATGTATTTTCACTCTTTGCATAAATGAATATCTACAAGGGGACTCATGAGATAATATATTATATTACGATAATCTTATCTATTCGCGCCTTATCTTTGTCTACCTCCAACAATTTCTATAATATTTTATTAAATTACAGGTAGATCGTTATTCAATACGTTATGACGTTTTGAAGTGTAATTAGTTTAATTATTTAATCAAGTTATATATGATTTAAGTGATATTGAAGTGAACACTGAAGAAAAATATAGTGTTTATTTATTTTAAAACAGTGCTTTCAGCGCAATTTTGTGTAACAACTTTTGTGAAGGAAAACAAAATAAAAAAGGGCGTTGTTTGGTGTCGATCATGTCGATGAGTGTTCAGGTAATTACCATATTACTTATACCGACGAAAATTAAATGCAATTACTACTATTTATTGAACGCACATGAGAAATAACTTCTTAGTGCTAAATGTTTATTTTCCTTAAAATAAACATTTCGCCGCGGAATAAATTATAATAATATGGGAACTTATAATCGCTGTGAATTCGATGTGCATTATCTATTATCATTAGTTGGTGATAAAAATGATACATTTTTACTGG
This sequence comes from Saturnia japonica, assembly GCA_033032175.1. Taxonomy (NCBI): domain Eukaryota; kingdom Metazoa; phylum Arthropoda; class Insecta; order Lepidoptera; family Saturniidae; genus Saturnia; species Saturnia japonica. Next base: position 7,993,325 of record CM065317.1, read on the forward strand.
GATAGAGTCAAATCTTTTACTAGCTATGTCATGATGTGATTCTCAAGCAGTAACTTCGCAAAAAACACCCCATCTTACCCTTAAGGTATAAATTTACATAAGTTCATGCTTCTGGACTAACTAGTTTCATAAGTGCACTGTCTGACAGTCATTCTTAAGATTTGCATTCAGTAGACTTAGCTTATTATACGCACACTGCTTACTAGCAACATAACGTTAGCTATAAATACAACGTGTCACATAGAATGCAGTACTTGTCTAAATTGCCAAATGATCAAGTTACTAAAATAGGTGGGTGGAGCAGTTTTGTTGCAGTGTGTCATTTCAGTATTAGAAATGTGTTAATAATAATAGTGGCTAACACTCTCAAAGAAAACTGAACATAAATTCCAGTTGAAAGTGGAACCGAAATTTACAAAATGTTTTGCCAAACACGCAATTTGTTGCAAGAGAATTTGTGTAACAATGCAGTCTTACGAAGTACCTACTGTGCCAATAAAAATACATTGCCGCAAAAGAATTTAAATACAGTTTTTTGAGTGTATCGTAAAACTAAGAATATGTTTTTTTTTACACCAAGCAGCTTTATAATTTAGATAAGGTTTTAACGACTTAAAAATTACGGTATAGGAGATTAAAAAATTCTAACTTCCAAACTAGTTTTAAAGTGAAAACGGTGACAATTTTTAAACAATTTTAAATATTCTATCTTTGCGCTTAGTTCAGTTTTGATTAATTGTTTATTATGCCGACCGCTTTACAGTTTTTCTAGTAACATAAAGATAATTATTGTGAATCAGATTCTACATACTATATTTAAATCTGCTCAGTTTGTGACGAATTGCACTGACGTATTTTGAACCATCAATTCCACTGATGTTGTATTCAATATTCTTATTTTTTTGGTTTAATTGAATTTTAAGTGCAGATAACATCTTCAATACACATAAAAAAAGAATGATCGTTCGACAAATAAGGAAAATGGGTCCATCTGATCACATACGTAACATATCGTGTTTTGAAGATTAGCTATGCATTCTTGTTGAATGTCATATAATTGATGTCTATCATTATTTAAGTAGTTATAAAAATGACTTCGATGAACATAAAATATTGTACATTGCGATCAGAACCTTTTTTCATTTTTGTTTGCAATTACTGGAAAGTTAAATTATATACCTATGTAACGCACATATATCTTGTAATTTTACTTCATAAAGAATATATAGCCGTTTCTACTCACAACATCTTTAGAATGCAATGAATGTTATGAAAAACAAAATAAACGTGAAAGTACATACAAAGTGTATTTTCTTAATTTTCGCAGAAGTATTTGCTTCATGGAAAAAATATAATTTGAAGTTCTCATCTCCAATGTGTAAACTATTGTATAAGTGCTTATATATATATATATATATTCAACGTGATCAAATCTTGTGTCAAGAGTATATAGAGTGGCTACATTAAAAGTTTTCGTGAAAATTTTACTCATCTTAATATTCAAGTTCTGTTTTGTAATTTACAATTTATTTCAATTGTGAACTATCAATAGAAAATACGTAAAATTATACGAATACAGGCTAAGATATCGCAATTTCATGAGAATTATAAGACTACATGACTGTCATGCTCCTTCCAAACCTTTCCAATAATTCAAAATTAAGTGAGGTAATCCAAAAACAGACTTTAATATAAGAAAGGCGGCAACCATGCTGTTTCTAAAGAAAGTAAATGGGTATGTGTGTGAGCCACGGATGTACTTATTACGTCCTTATTTATCTTAAAGCTATTTACAGGATCTAAACGGGCTATATTACATTCATCGGCGAGCCGTGCCTCCGTTTCAAACCGACCTCATTGTTGTCACGACGTGAATAGCTGACCAACGCTTTTGTTAGCTTATTCAAAATATTACATCGTCTAAAGAAGGCGCCGACCGCAAATGCACTCTATTTAGTTTAAATATATTATTACACAGTATCACTTTACACTTTTGCGAAACAATATGTAATATTAGATGTTGAAAGAACTTTTTCATGGGACAAAGTAATGCATATATGCATGTTTCCCAAATCTAATCACTATTCTGCAGGAAAAATTGTTTTTTTTTTTTAACTAATTTAGCTTTATAATAGGCAACAATTCTAATAATCAATTCAATATCTAAAATGCTTTAATTTTGTGGGTTGACAATTATTTCTCTTGCATAGCACATAAAAAGTCAATTATCCAATAAACAACTTGAATGAGAAATCATGATAGCTACTATCTTGAAATTAATATAGTAAAACAAATATAGCCGACAAGTAAGGTACATAATTAAAATTCTAAATATGTAAGTATAACCCTGGCCAAAATTTCACAGAAATAGAATAAAATATCCGAGATGAGGCTGTTGCCTAGAAACGCCCGCCTGGGAGCTTCAAATCGATCGAACAAGTCTGAGTTATGGTTTGTTTGCCTACCTTGATACTTTTCAGTTCGTCTGATATACATGAAATATAATTTTAAATACATACCATTCCACAATGTTTACCAAGTCTGTTTCTAACAGAGTTAGTGTTTTATCTTACATTTACATCTTTATGTCTTTTGGCTTGTTTATCATATTCGAATTCAAACGATTCAATAGAACTCAATTTTGTAATTCTCATAGTATCATTAAATGTAGCGAATAATTTGATTAGATCACTGTTTTTAAAATAAAACACACTTTTTCTTAAATTTCCGTGGGATATGAGAACACTGTAATTTTAAAATGGATGTGTGACGTAAATAGAATGAATGGATAAGATCAGGAACGAGTATATCAGATGAAGTCCTAAAATAGCAACAGTCACATTGAAGTTAAAGAGTTATAGGTTAGCTTAACAGCGTACAGAAAGAGCGAAGAAGGTATGAATGGACTGTGTCAGGAATGATATACGTTATAAAAGTTTGAATACTGAGATCACAGTTGAGTGGAAGAGGAAGGCATGTTATACCGACTCTACTTAAGTGGGATAAGGGGTAAGAAGATGTGAACACTGTAATTTTGTACGTACTATTATATGTAACCGTATAATTTACAGTTACCGGCCGTAAATAATGCACATCGAGGTAAAAAGGGAGATAATCGGCTAATTTCTGATTCGTAGATCGTCGTCTCTATCACTTAGTACGTTATATGACAAAAGTTACTACAACGTACTAGACATTTCAAAATTGTACACTGAGTCAAAGTAAACATTTAAGAGGATACTCGATGAAATTATACAAGATTTCAAGCAATAGTAACCCCCGAATACACTTACAATACATCAAATAAAATACACCCTTTCAGAGATTGTCATTAGTGAACCAAACGTGAACTGTTTTAAAAATAGACTGGACAAACATTTAAAAATATTAGAAATACTAGTGTAATTATAGTGATATACACGCATCATCTCTAAGAAGTGTATTAAATAGTAATAATAAAAATAATAATTTCGTCGCTTTCGAGAACTGTTACAATAGTTCTTCGTGTGACAGTAACGACGCTCTACGAAGCCGAAAGTAGCTTACTATTTCCCTCTTTAGCTCGATGTGCATTATTTACAGCCGTTAACTGTAACTGAGTAGGTAATGATAATTATAAGTTAAAATTAAATTGTCTTGTTAAAGGTATAGAATGAAGTACCTACCACATATAATAAATGTCATACATATTAATATGTTTACTAACAGTGCTCAAGGAATCACTTCTGCTCTACCGCGATGCCCTTCTTCGTGTTTTCAGAAACTGCATTATTTACGCTTCTGTGACACGGTTTACAAGCACGACTCATTATTTCTAAATAAGGCAACTTCACGACATTAGCAATTATCCCTTGAAACAAGGTAAAGAGTCGTTGAAATTCTACCAAGTTTGAATTAATATATTATTTACTCATGACCTAAATTCGAAGACACTAATTCATATTTTATAGTAACATATTAGCTATATCAAGTAGAGTAAAATTAATTGCGGTGTAGATATTAATGATGACTTCTTAGCTAATAACGCATTGTTACTAAATAAATAATTGACCTTTATTCCATTCATTATACTACCCAATAGTATATCTATATAGATGACCGTTTCTTTGTTTGTTTTTCCCCTATGCATTCTTAAAAATTATTTATCCGATTGCAATGAAACTTTGGTGAGTTATTCTGCGCACATCCGTTGAGTTTCTTTATTAGTACATCCAGACCACAGTAGGTGGCGTTTGAGTCGTTTCATTATAAAGTCGCTAGCAAAACTAATAAATTAACACACTAATTTTAGCTACTTTTAATTGAGTCCACGAGAACCAGAGTAGCCTATATGCTTTTTTCGTTAAATTCACCTGTTACTAGGCGAAATAGGTTAAATCCATATCCCATATATGTTAGTATCATGAAAATAACTTTAGACCATTGTGATTTTATAAAAGCACATTTAGATATAAAATATGTTAATAGATGGGTTTAATAAAAAAGCAGATAAGTCACTCTGGTTCTCGTGACCTCAATTTATCCTTGACGCAGAAAAATACCTGATATATATTATAGAATAATAATTGTATCATAAATTATTATCAATGTAAATATTGTTATTGAATTTTACATAAAATAGAAAACAAATCAATAACTTAAAAATTATACATCACTGTAAATTAGTCATCATACAGAACACTGAGATGAGTGATAATATGAGACCGGATTTGCATATAAATATTATGGGTTCTTCATTGTTGTCTGTCGTGTGGAACATGTTGTTGACCTCTTTATATCTAGTGATACGTTAAAATTGACTAAATTATTACTAACGTTAAACAATGAAAAACTAATATCTCTAACGGTTCTTTTTTATTCAACTGGTTGTTCGTGTATGACTCTAGTTTTAATACAAAACGAAAGACTACTCGTGCGATGTTCAAACAAAACTTTGATGATTAATCACCTGACGGCGAGCCATTCAGTTTAATATGACGTATTTAATTGTAGAGAATGGATATTACAAATACTTCTTAAATAAAATAAAGTAAGTATTAAAACTTTTTAGGCTAAGATTACATTAGTAATGTTTTCGATAAAATAAATTTTCTGGATTTAAAAATATAAGTTCGGTAATGTTTTTTAAGCCCAATTAAGTAACAGTAACTATTAAATTTTTGGGATCGAGAACCATCGTTGCGATTACAACGGAATCTTTATATTATACTCTCCCCGCGGCTCAGCTAGCGCCAAGTTTGAAAAATGTAATCCTTAAATAATTTCTGCATACCAATTTTGAAATACCGTTACACACCTTTAAATATTGAATTTTAAAAATTCGTTCTTAGGGGATGCATGCCTACTTCATAATAACTAAATGTGCGTCAAATTTCAATCCAAACGGTTCAGTTGTTTCCTTTATATATTTAGGTTATTTCTCAAATGTGTTTTTGTAGCAGTGCCTTAATATCTTCATTACTTAATGCTTTATCAAAATTAATTAATGAAACATTTTAAAGCTTAAGATTTCCGCTATTGGTGAAAAATAGACAAATAGTTTAAAATTAATGTTTTCATTTAAAATGATTAAAATATATTTAAATCTATGATTAAACATATCATATATTCATCTAACTAATATAGTAGGCGCCATCTATTAAGAATCTGTTTAACTAAAATGGCAGCTGGTAGATGTTTGCAATATGTGAAAAATTCGCACGGTTTTGATAGTCATTACTTGTAATCTATTTTAATATTTATTATATTTTGTTAAGCAATTAGAATAAGAATCTTTTTTATAACTACAAGTAGTTAACAAACAAAACCTACCAACAATAGAACAGTAAAAATTGTATAAATCTGGGAGAATTACTAATGTGGTTGTTGACCGCATTTAACAAATTAATCAAAACGTAAATATAATTGGCTGGTTTTCATTGGAATTTATTTTATGAGTATTGTATCAAAAGAAGACTGTAGCGATAGTCGGAGTAAGACCTAATTCCTTATTAATAACAAAATTTCCATTTGTAATATTAGGAAAATCTATTTTAATGAATACTTATTATCATGAGAATACTTACACATAAATACTTATTTTTTATACTATTGTAAGCTAATATTTCAACATAATTTCACTCTATATTAAATGACAATAAATACACTTAGCCTGGCACTAAGGTCAAGTTTCTAAAATTTACCGATAGCGTATCTGACGAGATTTTCCAATTTACGATGTTAATCACAAAATACTATGGTTCATCATAATATTTTTTACCGACAGCTCAGGCATAAACCTCCAATAATAATAATATCTAAGGCAACATTGCCTCTAAACTAAGAGAAAAGACAATTATACTTTCATTGCGTGAGATTAACACGGCTCTATCTATGAGTTTACAATAAAACACCGTAACTTCACAAGTACGTTTAAGCTGTTGCCGACTTTAATAACAAGTTATAGAATAAATAAAATTCTGTAAATATTAACAATTTAGAAAGACGATAGAGAAACGTTTCTCTTGAAATATAAATACCTGGTATACAGTTTATTTAATATAATGGACCGGTTTTCCACAGCTTCACATCGTTATTCTTTCTTCTTCAATATAAAGCAAAGGAACAATACTTTTCGTTTTAATTACAATAAAAGAATCTTGAGTGTGTTCTAATGTAATTATGTTCAACAATGGTTATGTTATTTTTACTATATAACGCCTATTATATATCTATACTTCTATACTTACTTACTTATATAATATAGTAAAGTGGAAAAGTTTGTTTGTTTAAACACGCTAATCTTCGGAACTACCAGACGGATTCCATAAATTCTTTTTGTATATGATAGCCAGATTCATGAGGAATAATATAGGCTAACATTAAGCTCCAATTCTCAGCTAGCTAAGTAAGTCGGAAGTGAAGCGCTCCCGGATTGCTTTATTCCCGTGCGCTGGCGTAATGATTAATGATATGTAAATACAATGTTCTACAAAAATATTAGTCCTTAGTATATTTAAAAAACGTCTACAATAGCATATGCCTATCTGTTATACATAAGCCACAATAGGGAGTCTTGCGATTTTTTGTTGAAAGTTAAAAATTTATATACATATCTGCATTATTTTTAGGTATGGCATATTAATCCTAAATATCTGGGCGACCGAGCTGTGCTCGGTGTCTTATTAAAAAAAACACCTATCTAGGTAAACTTGGAATGTAAAACATTATCTAAATCCAAAGTTTCATCAAAATCGTTGGAGCCGTTTCCGAGAAACCAATTACATATATATACGAGAATTGCTCACTTAATATAATAATATTATGTATGATAGGCTGGCTACACGGGTGAATTAGCGGTGCGGTGTTTGTTGGATAAAATTAACACGAGTGATATCGTATGTTGGTATAGAAAATACACAAGTGTTTTTATTTTATTTTGTGTCCAATAATTTCTCATAGTGAATTTAGAGAACTTTTTAAAATATTTTTAAGTTATACTAGTATTTGTGGACAATCATATTACATTATATTCTCATTATTTCTTTTAAAATATGTATATCTATCAAAGAAGTTAGCAAAATCAACAATCGATATAACATATATTTATTTCTGCCAACAATTTACTGCATTAATATTTAATAGCGTACCTACCTACCTAATATATTAAGATTACCTTTGAGCAATTACTTCTCAAGTACATCTATAATTATAACACATTGACATCTGTGAAAACTCTCATTAAATTCCAGCTATAAAATAAAGATTTGTTGCGTACCGCGCAACATAAATCACAATGATTTTCTAACAAAAAACCAAACGCTCAGTTTCAGCCGGCTCTAATTTAAGATCTAAGAAAAATTGCGGAAACGCCACGTTTTGTCATTCCACTGAAATGTATGAGCTAAATTTATCACAGTTTTGCAACTGTTCTGGATTACCGATATGTTCTAATTGTGAAACACGTTATCGTTTTTTTATATATAATTAAAAAATTGCGAAACAGTATTTATCTGTATCGTTATTCATTATTTTCATTTTAATAAATAATAACACAAAATATTAGTGCTACATATTTTACATGCAAAAATTAATATCTGTGTGATCGTGTTGTATGCGTCCTCGCATCTTTTTTGAGAGTAAGTTTAAACTTTTTAGTTTTCGTTGGTACTTGCATGAAGGTACCAGACGTAGTTCCGTTATCACATAACAGGTGGTGCGCGAGACCTTTCAACAAGTATGTGTGTTTCAGTGTTTTCAACGTTATTAAGAAGAGTGAACCTTAGTAGGAATCTACGTTACTTATCATTAAGGGATTCTGTAAACAGTAATAAAAAAAATTACAAAGAAAGAAAACAAAACAATATCCAGTTAAGACACGAAGTTCCCGTGAAACCCCAAAGCGTTTTCACGTCAGTGAAATCGTGAGTCAGTACGTACAAAAGTAAACCATGAAGAGGTAAATACAATTATGAATTTACTCGTATTCTCTTTAGGAAATTTTAGTCAAATAAATCAAGTTATAATTTTTAGACAAATAACTAAAATCAATAATTTATTTATGTAAGTACATATATAATATTATATACCACTTAAGTAAGGTTGGCACAACATGTTTTTCTGTTCCACACTCACTTAACATACCACCACTCCTGTATCCCCGAAGGGTTAGGCAGAGGTGTACTAATGTACACCCACAGTCCGCCGAGTATGTATTTAGGTCCCATGTAATAGGGGGCAAGCCTATTGCCGATAATAGGGCACAAACTCAAACTCCGAGCTGCTAATGTGAATTTCATAGAGAAACCCAATACCAGTGTTGCCAAGTCAAGGAAACAAGAAATAGCCAACCACTTTGATGAAGTTGCTACAATATCAAAAATTTCGTAACCCAAAAAGTGACTAAAATTTGGCTTAAAACAAACACAAGTTTATAACCAGTGTTGCAAGGTTGGCCATTTTGTGGCTATATCTGGCAACATTTAACATTGGTTTAGCCAAAAATATGAAATATTAGTTGCTAAATATTTGAGCCACGAATTTAGCAACTCTTTTAATAATACACAATATTTTATATTACCCTATCATAGCACTTGTTTTCACACATCAACAATGCCAGTGGAGAATCAGTATTTGCCTCTGACGGCTTTCTCTATCTCAAATGCTGAGAGGAGAAAGAATCCTGAGAGCGGTAAAGAAAAAGTAGATCTAGAAATAAGTGAAGTTTACATGCACTTAATTGTTTACTAAGAAAAAAGATTACTTAAAAACTACTTTCCTTGTTTTTAAAAAATCAGAACCATCAACGTCTAATGAGTGTTATGTTGAATCAACGTTTAATTAATAATAAAAAAAGTTTTAAGTTATGAGCTTGTTTGTTTTAAGCCAAATTTTTGACCACTTTTAGCCACTTTTTAGGGTACGAAATTTTTAACATTCTACAACTTCATGAAAGTGGTTGGCCACTTCTTGTTTCCTTGACTTTCTTATTTTATTCATATCTTAAAAACGTCTAAACAGTCGGCTTGTTTTTAGATTTGGAGTCACAATTGGTTTACGTTGACTATAAAACACTGACATGAGGTTTACCGATGCGTCAGTATTACTAAATCGGTCTTTCTAAAGATTGTTTTCGATTACCGTCCGTCTTGCATCATTATTTACCTAAGGAAGTACAATCCGACACCGTTCGTCAGACGTGCTTGCGAAAGACGTGATTTTTACCCATTCGTTATTTATAGCGAAACTGTGGTACACGAGTAAATAGGTTTACTATGGGAGTATTTTTAAAACATTGCAGAATGATTATTAATTAGTGCAGCCGTTGACTCATTATACGTATCAGCTAATATATATTTATATGTTACTGGTATGATAAAGATATATAATAATTATGATAATATACATATTTTAAAAACTGTTTTTTTTCTTTATATTATAATTTATTGGTAAGGACAGAAATTTTTTACTGTATAAAATAAATAAGGTAAGTATTTAAGTTTGTCCTACAAAAAGTATTTAAAAACATCTGTATTTATTTAACAGACTCATATGTATAACAATGAATAATTCCTATTATTTTTTAATAAAAATCACTATTATGATAAGTGTAATATTTTAAATAAAACTATTTCTAAATAAAATTTTCACTAGGACAGGAAGAAATATTACTACTTTGAAAGTACACCCACGTAACAAATCGTCAGACATATTTGTGAAACGAGATTTATGTATATTTTATTTTTTTTCCATGGAATTGTATGTTACTATGAATTAAGCATTATACATACTTATACAAGAACAAATGAAGCTACGTCTTAATACTGTAATTTAAAAACTTCTGTACCTTTGGATTATAAAAAATCTTAGATTCAGTATTATTTTGGTATTAAGATTTTATTAATTTACTTATAAATTTATATATTTTATTTTTTATTAATTGGTATAAAACATAATTTTAGTAAAACTAGAGTTCGTTACGGGATAGTATCTTGATCTGCCATGTTGTGGTTTTTAATTTTAACTGATTTCTTAAAAAAGGAGGATGTTCTCAATTCGATTGTTTTTTTTAAATCAATGTTCAGCCATAACTTCTTTGTTTACTAACCGATTTTGATGATTCTTTTTTGTTGGAAAAGGGGGTATCTCAACGGTGGTTCCTTCTTAATTTATTGGCTTTGGACATTGAGACTTCGAAGATACACCAGAGAACTCCTCAAAATCATTGAAGTTGGTTTTCTTTTTTGTTAAAAATTGTCTTGTAAATCATAAAAATACATGCGACAAGATGAAGTTATACATCAATGTTATTAATGTAAATACACTTTATTGACTTCTTTAAATTGTTTAAAAATTATTTAATGGTATTTAAATAAACATTAGTTTAGTCGCGTGATTAATTTGATCATGTTGTTGGCAAGCTGGATAATCGGATGACTGGAGTTATTTTTGTTTTGGTACATACACCAAAAAGTATAACTTATTACGTACGTACAAAAGTACAATTTTTAGATATTTAAATTCATTTAATTATTTTTTTTTCAGGTATTAAAAATGGAGTTGACAGTTTAGCACACACATCGAAGTCATGACTCGACACACGTGAGTGAACGTTTTATACAATTCTAAGTTAGCGTTAATTCGCGAATTTTGAGTGATATTTTTTTCCAACAATACACAAAACATTTGAGTTCAACGTTTAGCTGGTGAGTAAATACATTTTGGTCACGTCCTCGGTCAATGATCTCGTTTATATAGGTACTATCGTTCATCAAGATAACAATATGGTCTAACCTCTTCTTGTCTTAATGTTATAGTATTACGTAGTATATAATTTCACTACAATTATATAGAGATGAAATTATAAAACTTGACTGTGTCTGTATTAAAACATAAACATTTTTTTTAATTAAAATTAGGATCGTTTAATTATGTTTGATTTTGTTAATGCTAATGAAAATAATGTTTTCATAAGGGAATAATCATTTAAAAGATTTTAGTTCTTATTTCATATTTCGTCACACTAAATCCTCGTATGTTATATGTAACGAGGTCAGTGCAGATACATTATGACCAGCTGTATAATTCGAGTATCCGTAGCCCACGGTTTCACTCGTGATTTTATTTATCCAACTCTCCACAGCGCCGTCCGGGCCGCCGCGTAGCTATCGCGCCCTTGCAGCTGCTTAACGTTGTTCTCACGTCCTGACTTGCCTAAAGTTTGCCAAATAGCTTGACGTGCATGGTTACTGCTTCGCTATAAAGAATCACGGCGTATTGTTATGTAGCCTATAACTTTTCTGAATAAATAGGCTATAAAATTCAAAAATAGTTTTTCAAAGCTGACTGGTAGCCCGTGAGGTTAGTTCAAACAAACAAACGTGTTAAAGTGTGTTTTTCTATCGTATTTCTATATTCTATTTTTTTTTTTAAATATAATATTAAAGCCGGGTACCGGGCAGTCTAAAAGAAATGTTCGTGAACATCGGGATCGCGACACTTATTTGTATCCTGCCGCGCTCGTAACAGACAGACATGTGTGTGTAAATATTTACTCTATTAAATAAAATGTATGCCGGTTAACGGGCAGTTTATTATTTATTGAAATGATAGTAACCCAGTTTTCATTGGACCATACCTTCACCGATGTTCACCCTGTCAGTATTCTCAAAACTCGTGACGTCACACCCTATGTATTATAGAGAGATTTACGAGCACCATATCTTGAAATGAACAAGTAATCAAATGATAACAGATCAGTTGTACACCTTCATGTCATCATTGCAATCTATAATCTATATGAATAGCTAAAAATCACATTGAAAGAAATAAATAAAGAAAGAAATCATTTAATCATAGACAATACACATCGATACACTACATACAGATTGTTGGGTACGCGTCACTTCCCCTCTGCGTGAGGGGGGGTGGGGGGGGTGTGACGTTTCCCCGGTTTGGACGGGCGTTTTGTTGCGCCGGATGCCCGTCTCGTAGATACCGTACGGATGCCAGTGGGCGGCGTGATGTTGGTGGTGAGGGGGTCCGGGGGGTGCAATAATGCACGACCGACTGAGGTGCCGGGTCTTCAATGAAACTCGATATCTTGACCGTAGATTGTTCGCAGGACGACCAAAGCTTTCTTCTTGTAGTTACTCGTAGTAGACTCGTTGAATTGCACCGTGCCCAATACGGCCCTTCTTCGAGCTTAAGTGGTTCGAGGAATGACCGTAAAGAGAGCCCCGTTTTATTTCGTGTTTATTTCATGTTTTAACTTTACTTTTCGCTTTGGTTGCCCTGTTAAACTCTTTATATTTCTCTCATTATACATCCTATGTACACATGTTATATATCAAAATGTTCCTCTTTGAATTATCTATCCATTACATATTCACTTATAATATACATTACATATACATTCCGTACATAAGCCAAAAACAATGTAATTTACGGGCGACATCACTATTTTCTGCTCGTAAAATCTCTATAACTTTTGACATACTTAACCTATTGGCTTACTTTATATGTTAATCTGTTCTATATTAGCTATATTTTCACATATGTGACACACAATACATAATCGTTTATATATCTCTTAACATACCACATGCAACTTGTAATGTAGCGTATTCGCTTACATTTTTCTATAATATTGTTAATATTAATCTATTTTATTGTAATACATAATATATGACACATCAATATAATAATAACACAAAATACCTTAACCTAAGACACGAAAAAACACTGTTCTGTCGCCAACACAGATGTAACAAAAACAAAACAAGAAACTAAGAGAATAATACTAATTAATATTAAAATACATATAAGGAAATACATATACATATAGAGCAAAATAATACACATGACATGATCGAACACTGACATTATGTCTCGTCATTATGAAAAGGCGTCGTCTAGCTAAGCATATGATTACCTATATATATGGTGGCTCTGTAACTGATTCGAACTAGTTCAACACTTCATTATGTACTAAGAACTCTAATATAAGTTTCACCCGTTGTTAAATTTATTTAACCATCCCTCCACTGAGCCCACGCCAACGCACCCGCATAATAGCCATTGTCAGATTTATTGACGTTCATAGTTACTGTTCCTCTTCTTAGGGTCTTAGCGTGAAGTTATACTACCTATAACCTTCCTCGTTAAAATAAGCAAAAACAATTTTTCAAATCTGACTGCTAGTTCCAGAGTTAGACTAGAGTGCCATTAGTACGTTCAAATAAACAAACAAAGAACAATCTCTTGAGTTTTATAAGTTCTTAGGATAGCCTTAATTAACACAGAAATCGATCCCTAATGTCAGTATAAGAAAATAGCATCTTTATTATAGTTTTGAATAAATTTCGTTGCTGAAGAATTTGTAAAACATAAAATTAATGGCAACTATTGATTTTACATTAACAATATCGCGTAAATAATAATAAATTTAAGAACTAGTTCCTTATCGCTATTCCAGTCACGGTAACACATTTCACCGTGTAGAATTCCTAATTATGCAGAAGTATAATTAATTACTCAATTGAGTAAATACTGACAATTGTCTTTAGTTTATTCGAATGTACCACATTTGGCATTGAAACGAAATTAAGTTATTGAATAGCAAAATGTGATTTTTAAATATAGACTAAAATTCAACCAATATTTTTTTCTAAATAATTTCTATATACTTCGTGACTTACGTTTTGAGACAATCCTGTCAATAAGAGCTTTAATAGCGTGATGAATTTTGATGATACTTGGGGCGTTTTTTAACACTTATTAGGACCACAGACAGTTTTATTATAAGTATAGATATGAACTCAATCGGTCAAGTCCTTCAGAAGCTAAGTTAGAAACCGCACATGGTACAGTCACATAAATAATACTAGAACGCCATAAAAATATTATGTTATGTCGATTTTAGATAAATAATTAACTATTATAATTGTATATATATGTATGTATATACAGTGTGTATTAAAAACACCGTCGGATCCGGGAAGGTGTTATTAGGTATCGAGATTATATTCTGTTTATGTTATCTATCTCAGATTATAAGTAAAAACAATTACCCCTAACAAAATGTAAAAAAAATTAGTTAAATGAGGAAACTTACATGGCAATACAGGCGCGGTGCAAGGTACCGCCGCCATACGATCAAATGTACCGCTGCGCCGCGCCGAGCTGGGGTTGACGACGACGGTTTTATCACGTTTGAAAAATTTGCTAAATTTTAGGGAAACTAAATCTAAATATGTTAATTTTATATCGTAATAACATATCTATTTCTATAATAAATAAAATTTTGATATTTTTTTGGTAATGCGTCATTGGGGTACCTATATCCTTTTCGGATTCGACGGGGTTTTTAATACATACTATATATGTATATGTGTGTGTAAAGTGTACCGTTAACCGTGATAATCGACCATTGACGTTCAATGGCTGTCATCATCAATCAAAATAATCATCAATTGTGTCTGTAAATATTATATAGCGATCAACTTAGTAAAGTGTCTTAGTAGGTACTATTAATTATTGTTATTTATTTAACCACGTGTTGTTAAGTTGGCTAGGGTTTCTGATTTCTCGGCTTGTTTTGCTCGACTAGTAAGTAATTTCCGGGAATTTTCGAAAAATTTGTAAAACTTTTGAAAAGTTGATTATATTCATAATTAAAAGCAAAATGGATTTCGCTTATTAATAATCGTATTAAATCATAATAGTTATTCATTCTGTTTTTTTTTTTATTACTTACACATTTTTGTAAATTATAAATGTGTAGTAAGCGCGTGAGTTGAATGCAGTCGGACCTGAGGCGAAGAGCTGGAGCATTTCCCTCCGCCGTCTACACGCCTCACGCGTCCTGTCTGTAGTAATTGTGAGTGCTGTCTTTGAAAATTAGTATACTTACTGATCACGTTAACACTCAAATTGCGGCCCCGTGATATTTTATTGTTTTTAAAAATGAAAAGTCCGAGTGCATTAACTTCTGTTACAAAAAAAAAAATATTCATCGCCAAGTACACGAAATGGCAAAAAATGAATCTGATGATGATTAGTTTTCAGAAACGTTATTATGTTGTAGGAAGACGAAAACTGTTGTTAAATCTTTTGCTTAAAAAATGTATGACAAATGTATTTACCTTGTTATAACTAATATGTAAATGTTAAATTTAAAAAAACATTGAAATTTATCAACACATTAATTCAAAGTTACTTAGGTGACAGCACTATCGAATTCCTTAAATCGCGCATTTTCTATAGTTATTATTACACTTTGAATATATTTCTATAAAACTTTTAGTTTTTCTTTTTTTTTAAAGTACTTTGAATATCCTCAGGTAAGTAAAAATAATAATCATGCAATGATTTTAATTTAATAAAATATAATATAATATAATTAACTAAGAGAACAGGAACTAACTTCGCAACCAACTAAAGTGTCTACCTGTTTTGAGTATCTGTCTTTTATTTAGATACACATGCACATATAAAAACTATGAAAATCTTCAAAGTCGATTAGCTTATTAGCCTTATAACATAATTTAATGAGAGTAATAAACTGAAACAAAAACGGCTCCCTTATTACGTATTTCGCAATAGCAAAGCGACAGCAGAAATCACTAAATATTTGCGTCGAAATGGTAAAACCAGATTGTGTTTGCTACATTATAGGTATTACATAATACGAATTTGCGATTTCTAAGCAAATATTCAGCGATTTCTAGCTATCGCTTTGCTAATGCGAAATACGTAATAAGGGGGCGGGTAATCGTTATACTATTCCCGATATTGTAGATTATAAACATATTTCGCTTAAAATGGTCTTTCTATTGATAAACCTGAGGTTCATGAATCCTTAACGTAAATATACAAATTATTAATTGGCATATGATTGAGACAACTCACAGCTTTTTATGTTTTTTAAACAAATTTACATAAATATTTCCTCAATACATTCGTGGAAGTTCGCGCATTCTTTATTCGTAGCCTTGAATGTATAAATAAAGGCAGGGTTCACGTTACCGCGCTAAAAAATGTATTCCATTCATTAAATCGGTTTTATCTTAAACTTCGTTGATAACTTCAGGATAACTTGTAAGTTTAATCACAGACGTAAATTTATGTCAATCAAAGATAAGTAATTCGAAAGGAATGTTTGTAAAAAAAATTTAATAATGTAAAATAATCTACAAAAATGAACAATATATTTTTAACTAATACGTAATTCACATCTAAGTTAATTACTTATTTGGATTGAATACCAAACCAACTTTTTTATCATTGGCTCAGTCCCCTTTAAATTACAGATCATAATATAGTTATAAGTAGCACATTTTATAATTTTTTCATATCACAATTAAATAAGTATTATAAAGAGTCTATTCAACAGTTCCAACAGTCTCTCAAACCTGACGAAAATCCCTTAAAAACTTTCATCCCTCTTTTCACCCTCCTCTTAAAATATTTCCAAAAAATGCATCGTAGGTACTTACGACACAAAAGAATCTGTTATATATTTTTTTTAGTTCTAGTACATTCGCCTCTGATCTCTTATTACCCAGTAAACAAAAATGTAAACTAACAGTATTTAATTATGATTTTTTAAATTACAACAGTGCATTCTTTATTATAAATCTTAGTTTACACCAAATAAATAAAAACATAACTTGACTGATACTTGTTAGCTTTACACATTTACGTATAGATAATGAAATATACATAATACATCTTAAAATCAATTTGATAATACATTCTTTTATATTTATTTGAAAATTAACTACTTAGTACTAACTTATCTCATTTTTTATAAGCCGCACTGTTCGAATTCCGTAAAGCTTTTTTACTTGTGATAATCTATTCTTCTCGATATATTTCTATAATCAACCACTACGTAGAAATATTCTTCCACAGTACAATAGAATCAGAAAGGTTTTGGGGGAAACCTGATTTGAAATGTTAAATTTTAAAACTTTTGTTGTAGAATGCATTGCAATATTATGCTAAGAAATAATTGAAGCAAAGTTACGAAAGTGCATTCTCCTTTACACACGACTTTGTTCCACCTTGAACTGCATTTTGTGATTAGCACAGTGAAAGTCGTTGCCTACATAGCTACATAAAGCTTAGACTTGTGCTTATGTAGCTAACATTAACATTTACGACACGTTGCTGTTTACAGATATAAAAATATTATGTTACTTCTATATTATATGTCACAGTTATCTTTTACTGAGAAAATGTTTCAACACATCTTTAATGTTTACAATATAATTTTATTTTATTTATTTTTAGGCACAAGGAAACATTATAAGACAGAAGTGCTCAAATTTATATTGACAGCGCGAAAGTGATCGACTACGAACCTACTACTTACCACAGCAGTACAATTTTTAACAAAAAATATATTAATCAAATGATAATGATTTTGAGGAGGTCCCTGGTGTATCTTCGAAGTCGAAGATAAAATGACCGTGAAATTAAAATGGGACCACACTTGAGGTATCCCCTTTCCAACGAAAAAAGAATCATCTAAAGCGGTTTATAAACAAAGAAGTTATGATCCATAAAACTAAAAATACAATCGAATTGAGAACCTCCTCCTTTTTTTGAAGTCGATTAAAAGCTTAACTATGAAGGTATGATGAACACACTAATCACAATTTTTCTCTGGATTGTTGACAATATATTATTCCCTTACATAGTAGGGTACAAAATTTCTGCGAGCCAACACCGTGCAAGATGACAGGTCCGCGCATTGCGATATTTAGGTTTCATTATTTTGATTTTTTTTAAACAATCTAAAAACAACAAAAGTTTTTACGAGTCGTTGAATGAGTGATCGCCGTCGCGAGATTTTATTGGTGAACTACTTTTCAAGAATTCCTGTGATCGACTCGGAGAGTTCTCGTGATCGACAGGTCGATCGTGATTGAACACCATGTTATAAGACATCCAGAGTTTTTAAAAGTAGCTTAAAAATGTTAGTTTTTGAGCCCTTAACCTTCTTTATTTGATTGGCACGAACATAAAAGGTATATTTTCCAACTTCAAAAAAAGGTTCTTAATTCGAATGTATATTTTTTTTATTGATGTTCAGCCATAACTTCTTTGTTTATGAACCGATTTGGATAATTTATTTTACGTTGGAAAGGGGATAATTTCATTAGCATTGGACCTTCATCTTCTAAGACACACCAGTGAACATAGATTATTATCAAATGGACTACTTGGAATTCCGTAGGCGGGTTCTAGATTTTTCCTTGCTGCACAAAGTTCTCAACGGTAATATCGATAACCCTAAGTTAATGGAGAAGTTTGGTTTAAGGGTCCACACAGATATCCTAGATATCATGACGCTTTGCTGCAGGTACCTTTCTCAAGGACTAATCTTCCGAATCACTTCACAGTAAGCAGGATTTGTAGATCTTTTAACGCTCTGGGCGACAATTATAGTATATTCAAAGATTCTGTTCCGGTATTCAGGAATAATATAGCAGGGTGGTTACGAGAAAATAAAGTTTAATCTTTAGTATTATTCTCATTAATAAATATTTAAACATTTTCTTTTTATATATTGACGTTTATTGATTTACATTTTTTTTAATATTTATATAGCTGACATAGATGTTTCTTTTTTCTTGTTGTTTTTGTTTGTATATATATAGTTATTTGACGTAATTTCTAATAATCCTCTTATAACTGTTTTTTATTTATTATTTTGTATTCTTTTCATATATTTTTACATGTTGTGATTGCCTTAAAAGGCCAAGTGTATTTTGTTTTTCAAATGGTTTTTTATGTATCTGCATTTAATACTGTGACCAATGGCGGTTCTAGTAAATAAATAAAATCATTGAAGTCGGTTTTCTTTTCTTTTTTTTGGCAAAAATTGTCTTGTACTTTTATATAAATAAAGCTGGTAAACCATCGGACACATTGAATTTGTAAGACCGGTAAAAACGTTCATCCAATAATTAATCTTACATAAAAATAAAAAAAAATCACTTAAACTGCAGTATCATGTATGTATTACATTAACGACCTTCAATAAAATACTTGTTTTATTTCTTCGTACACTAGAATGCGGGGCGGGTATCATTAATTATACGGACACGGTGCACACATTAACTCTAGCTTCAATAAATATTTTATGAAGCGACATGAGGTAGTTACAACACATAACCTATAGTTATAAAAAGTTCTTACTCCGCAAAACCAAGCGAGCACGGTTTTTTTTAACTGACAACTCTACAGTTCTTTCTTCACTTTCATCGCAGGAGCCAGTTATTAAATTCAATTATAAAATTGAACACAGCATCGATAAACAACATTTTATTTAATAAAATAAATCACACTTTCTCTTATAAATTACTAATCGAAAACATTGAGTATCCTTTCTGAAATCTTGAGTGTTTAGTTTTACTTTACGAAAGTAATTTTTTTAAATCGTTACACTGCTATAAATATCCTTTCTGGAACAAATACTGTAATATTTATTTTCGTAGATAGTAAATACCAGTAAAATAATACGATGTTTCTAAGGCGAAAACTGAAATTATCGACCCTGAAAAAACTTATCGTAGTATGTTTTCAAAAAAAGAAAAACACTTTCCACTTGAGGATAACCCCTTCATTCTTCTAGAAATAAAAAGTTTATTCATACTCACCTAATAAAATTATAATTAAAAAGAGATACAAATATAAAACAAACATAACTAAAATAAAACAATAAGTAACGTGTTGTACGGAAATAAATAGTGGAACTATTAGTTGAAAAATTAAAAAAAATATTGTGTCCTAGTCTACAATTTTATCACAATGTTACCTGTCGTAAAGTGACGATATTGCCCACGTTGGCAAACACAGTAAACCTAAAAATAGGACTGGCTTTCTAGTACAGTTGTACGAGCACACAGACAGGTGATTAGCGACACCGACTTAAGAGTAGGAACATCCTCCAAGCAAGTACTAAAAAACGATTTAATGCCATAATATTCGAATGCCGGTTATTCGCTAATATTCACTTACAGTATAGTTATCATCGTGTAACGAAAAACCTCTACAATATACTTAATATTATACATTTATATTCGCTCTACAATGTAGGCTGTAGAGTCTACATTCAATCACAATTATTAAAGCAAGATGTGATTTTCTATAATTGAGGGAGCACAAAAATACAAAAACTCTTGTGTGTTGGTTATCGTATCCTTGTTGGGACTTCCACTTAAATATATAAACAAGTAAAATGAAAATATATTTTGTTATATTTGAAATACCAAGACACATTTGGAAAACAAACATAAGTCACACAGTATTACAGAATAGTCCTTACCACATTTATTGAACGTTGCCAAACTTTACCTGGCACCGGACGTGTAGTATAAAATGCAATTTGGCACTCTATATGCATATTTCATAAATCATAACTATACTGACATAATGTTATTTACTCGAGGTAAACAGTGGTCATAACATATATAGCTTCAAAACTAGACATTTAAGACAACTTAACTGCTCTAAGTAAAATTATTAGATAATATTATGTTATCTTATTATAATGTAATAAGGTAACATAAGATTATCTAATAATATAATATAATAATAACATATTATGTTATGTTCTATAGTAAAATCGAAAATGTTATACGAAAGTGCATATCTGATTTGAATGCCATATTATGTAGGCTCATCATAAATGCTCAAAGGCCAACCTGAAAATTTGGTAAAGAAATAGAACTAAACCATAAATATTTAAAAAACTCCATAAATAGTAAATTAAACTGTAATGAAAAACATAGTGAAATCATACTTAGGTACACTTAGGAAGAAGTTTTTAGTTACTTTGCCCATTCATATTTTGCAGAAGTTTGAAATATCTAACTCCAGTTTACATTTCACATCTAGGTAATTATAAAACTCCGTCAACGTCATTTTATTATTATAAACCGTTTTCTTATTAAATTAGTACTATCCGACCGGGACGTCTAACTTACATACATAGATTCAAATTTGAACAAGTCCCAGTGTACCGGGACGTTTGGAAACCCTAGCCATATGTAATGAACAAACCATTCGCAATACTTGCCTCTGTCAATAATGCATTTCTACGCTTTCTCAAATTTAAGATGATAATTTTGACAGATCACGCCCATGAAGTTTCGTATTTTTGCGGTAAAATGTACCTACTACTAATAATGTAATAACTTCATTGACCCATTTAGTGAAGTGCAACACCCGCCACGTCCACCCTTTCCCACGGTAACTCAAGCCTAGGTTCGTTCCCTCGGTGTGGAGTCTTGCAGCCGCTTGCGCGATACAAGTGGCACTGCACTTGCATTCACTAGCTACCAACAGACACCATTACACTGCACACCACATAGGTACAGAGGTTCTTTAAGGAACCTTTTTTCTTTTTTTGTACTAGTTCATTTAGACAAAAATGATAGATCACTAAATACGTATACACATGTTCAATCATTCTTCCTAGGAGGCAGGAACATATACTATATGTATATTTTAGTTTACATCGAATTTTAAATAGTTAACACATTAATTATTCCCAGTCGTGTAGCACTCTAAAAATTAATAAATAGGAATGATTTCATCATAAATTTATATTAGGTATTAAGTAATAAACATGCAACTATCGATTCCCAATTCTATGAGAATAACACCAATGATCGAATAGATATATTAACGATTATACACTACCACTTCCTTTATACTATAAGCTGTCAATTATTATCATCCTAAATTTGATAAAGCATAGAGACCAAAATCAGCCTGTGCGATTACATTTATTATCTTTAAGCTATGAAACCAAATGAAAATTTTAAACATAGTTCAAACGACTAGAGAAAAAAAGAGAAGCCACATGTTAAATATTAAAAGTTCACACATTACATAAAAGGCAACCGTTCTAATTATTGATATTATAAATGACATTCCGACCGGTATCAAAATCAGTGTCAGCTGACAAATTATAGTTTCCACAGGAATTCGTTTTTTGTATAGTTTCCTTGTCTTTAGAACTCTCCTCTCTAGAAAACAGATGTTATAAGTACATAATTTTTTGATCTAAACATTACTTGGTTCGTATTGTATTCACCTTTTAACATAACTAAAACGAAATTAAACCACAATATTAACAAGATGATTGTTATGACCTATCTAAATGATCACAATAACTTGCTCTCACGACCGTTTCAATCATTAATATAATAATACCAAATAGCAACATCATTCTAAACCATACAATGACCTTTACTTTAGCATTGTTTTTTATGAATTCAATTAATGTTGATTAATGAATAAAACATAAGATTATAAAGATAATAGGGTTAAAATGTTGACTCAAATAATGTTTTTTCTCAAATTTAACTTGTTGGATATCCGCTAACCCTCGCCACTGCTACCGACTGATTTTGAGTACCTATAATATAAGTACTAGCTGGGACCCATGTTAAATGTATTCCACCATCACTTCACCGTGCCAACGACCACGCACTCGTGAACCCTATCGTTGTTTCACTTCCCATTCCGACAGCTACAGATTTTCAGATAGCTTAACATTCATGTATACCGCTCTACTCCTCAGAGTCATAGCGTAAAGTTATATAGCTTAATAACCTTCCTCAATAAATAATCAAGATATCAGTTAAATGCAAAAATAATTTTTCAAATTTATGCAGTGGTTTCAGTGATTACCCTCTACATACACCAACTCACAAAATTTCCACCCTTTCTACATAACATTATTATTATATTCTTAGTATAGATAAGTAATAGTAGCTAGTTAAAGAAATTATTTAGTTACTAATTGTAGGTGTAGGTTAAAAATGTTTGATTACTTAAACGTTTTTATAAATTAATAAGAATAGGTAGGTATACATATATTGGCCATGACCACATTATTTTTCATTAAGTCATTAAAAAAAATCCTTATTTATATTTCAATTGTATTGACCGTACAGTAAGTAATTAGCAATAATTGTATTTAAACCGACGGTTCGCTTGTATAATTAATACTCATTTCGTGAAGCAACCACTTTACGAACTGGAACAACAATAACCCAAACATGTCCACGTATCAACCTTCTAGTCGCCTTGAAATACAGCAACCTTTCATGCTTCTGACATAAACGTTAAGGATTGTCAGTATTATCTCAATCCCAATGAGTAGGTACGAGGTAACTACAGCCGCAGCTAGGGTTGCCAACCAAAGTGCATGGATTTGCGGGACGTTTCCAGTCATAATGCGGGACTTAGCTGTCAAAATATAGGAAGGCGAGAAATATACATAATTGAAAATCAAAGTTAACTTTCACATTTTAAATAGCTTTTAGTTTAGCATAGGTACAACATTTTACATGCTTGTCTGTTTATTCCATTTGGCCTCAATTTCAGTAGCGGAGAACACGATACGCGTGATCTTTACTACAATGAAACAAAACGTGCTTTCACTTCTATCCTCTGAGGGTTTAGAAGCGAGACGGTTGACAACCATAGCCGCAGCCCTCATTTGAAATAGCTTCACTGTCCACACCTGCAAGATTATTTTAGAACAGTTCCGACCGTGATACAAGTCGCAAGGTGATTTTAAATTATTTTCACATTCTAGGTCAGGATGTGCGTTTTGTCTCAGGGACGTCGGTATTCCCGTAAACACGAGGTCGAACGTTTCATATTTATATGATTGTAGTCGTATTATATTTCTTGTTTATTTACTACTTGGCTACTGAATGCGCGTTGAGAAACCTCAACGGTTACTATCAAGGTTCACAACGCCAATTTTCATTCATCAATGCTATAGATACAGAATATAGACTAAACCAGATCAGATCAAAGCAAATTTGCCTAAATTGTTTACAAAGAAGCAAACAGAATTACGTAACATAAACAAAACAATTACATAAAATGGGCTTAAGGCATTAGTTATTGGTATACCTACAAATAGTTTATCATCTCTTTCTATATAGTCCATTGAAAAGTTACATTTAGGGTTGCGTCCTGAAAAACGCAACATATACGAAAAAATGTAACATTTCAATGGACTAATAGATGACTTTACATTTGTATTATAGTAACAAATAATATTGTATAGATCTGATAACTAACTAATAAGTAATGATAATAAAATAATATTTAATAAAGAAAAATTATGTCAAAATATGTCTACAGTTTTTCAGTGATTGGTGATAAATGAAAATAATAATTATAAAACAATATTGAGTAATAACAAAATCGTATTCCCCTCATATTATCGTGCCATTATAAAACCGTTAATCTCATTTATATAATTGGTGACATTTAAAAAAACAGTAATTTATAAGTACCTTAACCCGCATATTGTGTAGGTCACGAGATGATATTTATTCATTTCTGTCCTTTGCCAAGTCGAGTTCCAAAAATGATTCATTCGCTACAATCCGAGAATGCAGTTTGGTCACTTAATGTTCCGCGGAGATGGCATCTTGTCTCACCTCGTTTTATCATAATGTTGGTGGTATATGTAGTAAAATAATATCTAATACTCTAAATATAATTATACTTTCTCAATATCAAGCTTCCAATTCAAATAAGCTAACTGCTAGAATTTTTACACCTCTCGCTTTTGTTTATACCTACATTGTCTTTGAACTATATACTATATTTATTATATTTGAACAGGACAAAACATAATTAGAGAAAGATTAATCAGTCATTTAATAACTGGACAAATATTGTAATTTAATAAATGTAATATCTTATGACACAAATTAATCTATATATGGAAATAGAAATCAAATGCTGTTCGTTCTTAAGCGTTCTGATCCCTTAATAACAGCTGGACCAATTTGGATATTTTTTGTTTTTTGAATGTTCGTCATACTTCGAATTATGTTCTTATTGAAAGATAAATTGGAAAAGTTTCCTGGAAATTATCCAAATTCGGGATAAATAGGAACGTCCTTTTTTCTATAGAATCTTTGTATGAAACTCTTCTTTTTTTGTTTATGGTCATGACAAAGTCATCAGAACAAGAACAGGATTTATGGCGGTGTTGTCGAGTTAAAGACTTCTCCTTTAAACAAAATTACTGTGTGTTAGAGACTATTGCGAGGGGCAGAACAACGTCTACCGGGCTAGTTAGTATAACATAAAACGCAACTAGCCTAGTATGAGTATATCAATAAGTAGGTATACAATATTCATACACAAATATAAATACATAATATCATATATATACAAACTAGATTCTATAGTTCTGTTAGCGAATTTATAAATTTATTTATGTTATCATTTAATGTGTTTTGGTGAATACAAAATGAATTTATTACAATTCAAACCAGGCAATAATAGCCTGCAGATACTGTATTTATATCAATAAAGTTTTATAAATAGACGCGTTATACTGTCACTAAAAGCAATTTGAAAACGGCATAAATATTGTTATCTGGATGTTGTAACAAAAGGGACAGGAAATCACAGCGTTAAAGCGGAAACTCTGTTGTCAATAAAGGATAAAAATACCTGCTTAAATTTGCTCTGTGGTATTGGCGTGTCGGCCGCTACTATCTTATTCTTTTCCTCTTTACACAAAAGAC
This sequence comes from Saturnia japonica, assembly GCA_033032175.1. Classification (NCBI taxonomy): domain Eukaryota; kingdom Metazoa; phylum Arthropoda; class Insecta; order Lepidoptera; family Saturniidae; genus Saturnia; species Saturnia japonica. Next base: position 8,019,397 of record CM065317.1, read on the forward strand.
AAGTTTGTTCTAGCTCACGCCGGTATCAAATTGAAAATCATCTTTGGGCAATTGCCCCTCATTTACGACGCCATGTAAAGAGAGAGTCAACGCCGTATCTACATATAAAATATCATTGATTATATCTGCTTTAATTTCACAGGCATTTGAATAATACATACGCGAGGTTTGTAAAACCAAAAGGTAAATTTACTCTACCATAGCTAAAATATAGTGTTGTGCTAAGGTAATTGTGGTAGCGCGATTCTTTGTATTGTGAACATTAATGGATTTCAAATGATGCGCGATCACAGCCTGTGTTGAATGGACTAAATACCATTTATCAAGATAGACGACCTTGACGCTACCTCCGGAACTAATCTTGTTTGGTTGTCTGCATTTTATAGGAGCGCCATTTATGTACCTACTGATATATCTACATTTTAGGACAAGAGTTATACAATTTGTAGTCCATTGACAGAGTTCTTTTGTTAGCGAAATATAAAGATCGTTTTAAAGTTTATCTGGCATACCATTCAACTATTTCTATTAAGTTACATTCAGTACTTTTAAAATTTTCCCTACATGTACTAGCAAACGACTTTTTTTTTCGGTCTGACTATACTGATACACTGGAGCTATTAGAGGCTTTGACAGCTTCACCGGGCTTGGAGCAAACGTCTTCTAAACAGGCGTCTTCAGTGTTGTTTTTAAATGATTTCTTCGTTTTAAAATAACACATAGGCAACAATATCCAACTAATTTCCACCAAATTGGCTAAATCGAATGAAGTCACTTAGTTTTTTACTTCTATCATCAGGACTGCGTGCACATCCGTTTCTCTATTACCATCCCAAAAAAAAAAATCAATTATATTTTGTGGATTACCTACTATAATAGTTCACATTGTTATTCTTTGTATTAGGTCCTTACATACGAAATTGGCGTTTTGTTGAACTGGTCATTTTGATCTCAAATATCTGGGGCGTCTGGTTAGAAATTCCAAATTAAAATTTATCCCAAATTTAGGCTTGTGTATTTGTGTTTCGAATTTAGTGATTCATTTGTTTTCGCACCATTTTATTTTTCTTTGACATCGTTCTTTTTCAAAAATAGAAAATTTAAAATATCGCCTTATTTATGAATATAAGTTCTATTGTGACATCAGCGCCGCAGAATCAGCTCGAAAGATTAATGATGTGCTATGGGAAAGCTACTGTAAAAGAAAACACTGTATGTTTTTGTTTCCAAGGTTTTCGTTTTGGAAATTTTGACCTACAAACCCCGTGGATGGCCGGAGACCCTAGTTGAAAATGAAGAATCAAAGGTGATCGTTGAAGCGGATCATTCGCAAACCACATCAGAGTTAGCGGCAGTTACGCACACCGAAGTGTGAGTGATAAAAAAAAATTATTCACTTGAAACAAACAGAAAAAGTGAAAATAGTCGAGAAATGGGTGCCGCATGGATTGACTGAAGCACGCCAACAAACATCTATTGAGTTCAGCATTACTTTACTCAACCGTCACAATAATGAGAGAATTTTGAATCGTATTGTTACTTGTGACGAAACATGGATCCTTTACGACAATCGGAAACGCTCATGACAGTGTTGAACCCAGGAGAACCGGCCAAATCCTGTCCCAATCGAAAGTTGTCTCAGAAAAAGGTACTGGTGAGTGTTTGGTAGACCAATGCTGGTGTCATACACTACAGCTTCGTAAGATCTGTCCAGACGATAACGGCAGATCTGTATTGTCAACAATTGCAAAACATGATGGAAAAGCTAGCCGTTAAACAACCGAGACTGGTCAATATCTCAAGCCCACTGCTGCTTCAGAACAACGCTAGACCCCATACTTTACGACCGACGGTCGCTAAATTGGAGGAACTGCGGTTGGAATGTCTGCGAAACCCACCATATTCCCCGGACATTGCTCCAACAGATTACCACTTTATTCGGAATTTGGACAATTTCTTGCAAGAAAATAAATTCAATTCCGATGAGGCTGTCCAAACTGCTTTCAAAGATTTTATTGATTCTTGCTCCCACAATTTTTTCAGCAATGGAATCAATGAACTACCTTTAAAATGGTGAAAGTGCATAGATAATAGTGTTACATACTTCGATTGATTAAATGTATAATTTCATAATATTTTTTTCATTTTACTTTTACCATATAAAACGCTAATTTCATATGTAAGGACCTAATATTTTAATTAATATAGTAGATATAAGAAGCTTGATATAATGAACAATTAAATTATTCATCTACAATGTAGCCTATTTACAAAATATGCAATTTCACATATTATCTTCGTTCCAACTACAACTGCATGTGCTATTAACAAAACGTATATTTGGTAAGGGTCGGACCCCTCGTTGTTTGTTCCCCCTGCCGTAAATGCAGTATTGATTAATATTGCTTCCTAGAAAGCTCTTCTCGTATTTCATTGATTTAACCGAACTCAACTCTATAAAATTGATTACATTTCTTTTTATTTTAAGCAATGAAGGCTCAGTCGTAGCGTGTACGGACACCGCGTCGATCAACATTAGTTCGAATTTTCATAATGAGACTAAGCTTTCGATGAAGGAAAACATCGTGATGAAATCATTCCCGCCTAGCTACCTACCACCCTCAAGTTAAAAATCTGTCGCCAAGTACCTATAGGTAGGTTTTTCCGACAGCTGCACTTGAGAGCCAATTCCCCACAGGCTTAGCGTGCCACCATCTTGGGCCACATTGTCATTTAACATCAGCGTGAGAATGTGGCTTTAATGCTAAACCTATTAAGAAAAAAAAAAAACTTTCCACCTACTTGTAATACCTAATGTTTATATTTCTATAGTTGTTATGACTATACGCATACGTAATAGTATTATGTACTTCACTATGTTAAAAAAGTGAGTCATGCATGCAATCGCCTCATTGTCTGTTGAATAACAATAAATCTATTTAAAATGCTTATTAGCATAACAAGAATGCAGAAGTAATTCTAAGACTCCGTAATAGCATATCATGGTGATTTATTTCTATGTACGCTGAGATATATTATTGTCATTTTTTTTATACAACTAAGGTTCCAAACAAGCGTAGGTCCACCTGATAGTAAGCGGTTGCATTAGAACGCTTGTAAATGAACAGATTGCCTATCTTGAATCCTCTCTTGAAGCTTTAGACACCATACTCACCGAGTAACACAACACAAGGTTATTTGGTTGCGATCGTCTAGAATAGAGGTATTTATTATACGAATCGGGTGGTCCTAAAGGTGTTATTTCACGGCACGATCTACCGTACCCGATTTCCGGGGGGGGGAAGGCAGGGGGCTTTTGGCCGCAGGATCAAGCGTCGCTATTGGCTCGATTCCGTGAACAAAGGGCCCCCTGCGCTTCCCTCAGAAATCGGGTACGATAGATCGTGCCGTGAAATAGCCCCTTAAGTAGAGAGTAATTACTAAGTAGAAATAAGAAAACAATCAAACGGAAAAAAATAAAGTAAATTTAATTTATTTATTTATTACATTAAATTAATGTGCTATTTCAGTTTTATTTTAAACTATACAGTCTTTTAGTCACACACACAGTCTATACTAGTACAGTCAGCAACACAAGTATTAATATAAGATATCTATACAATTAATAAAATTTAAGTGTCTGTTTGTAATGTCAAAATAACATTTTTGTACTAAATGCATATGAAAATATTTACGAAACCTATAACAAAAAGCCCATTTTTTTTTAATTTTGTCTGTCTGTCTGTCTGTTTGTTTGTTCCGGGTAATCTCCGAAACGGTTGGACCTATTTTGACGGGACTTTCACTGATAGATAGCTGATGATATAGGGAGTAACTTAGGCTACTTTTATTTTACAAAAGTATTAGGGTTCCGCACAAATAAAAAAAACTGGTCATGGTGAATCAATTCGGGCGGTTCAATGGCTTATGCTGAATAAACCATAAGAGATATAGCAAAATAATATACTACATAATCATAGGCATTAAAAAGACCTACAAAAAAGTCCGGGAGAGTATACATCTATCTTCTAAGGAACACCCACAATAAGCATTTTTAAAATAGCCGGGAGCGGGGAAACAAGATTCGCGCGGGCATTCTGTAGTCCACGTGAGCGAAGCCACGGGCACAGCTAGTTGTTAAATAAATTTAAAATATCTTATTCTATTCTAATTTCATATACCTGTTTCTCTTTACAGACCTTTACGGCGTGGTGCAACAGTCACTTGAGGAAAGCCGGTACCGGAATCGAGAACATAGATGAAGACTTCCGCAATGGCCTGAAGCTCATGTTACTGCTGGAGGTGATCTCCGGCGAGACCCTGCCTAAGCCGGACCGAGGCAAAATGCGTTTCCATAAGATCGCTAACGTCAATAAAGCTTTAGACTTCATAGCCTCAAAAGGTAAATTAAATTTATCATTGAAGCCTTTTAATGGGCTCCAAGTGTAGTCAAAGGTGGAGGTATAGGTATTCGTGATACCTATACCTCGTCCACATAAAACTGGATTTTGAAATTACTTGTGTTTAACTGATCACCAGATATATTAAAAAATAACCTCAAAAAAGTAATTTACACAACCAAGAATTGTAAATGATTACCAAAATGAAAACCCTTTTTTAATGTATAATTATAACTAAAAAAAATTATATTTTACTATCCTACTAAAGCAAATGATTCCAAACAATTCAAACTAATCATTGTTAGGTAACCCAAACATACTATAAATGACTACCAAAATTGCAATATTATTAGTATCTGATGCTCGCCGGCCACTACCGCGTAAAGAAACAATCACAAATCAAATGTAACCTAACCCAGCCACAACGTTTAATAGCGCATTAATTTACTCGCTAAGATTTTGTTATCATTTACTATTTTTGGCAATATAAAGTACTTTTTTTGGTAAGAGAGTTTAGGGTCTCGATTTATTATTTGGTAATCATTATATTATAGTTAGTAATGTTGTATGTGGGTAGCGAAGTATTACACGCATAATGTCACTTGTATCGCGCGGGGGGTGCCTGACCCAAGGGCTTCACACCGAGGAACGAACCTAGGCAAGGATTACCGCTGGAGAGGGTGAACGTAGAGGGCGTGCGGGAGCGAAATTGTCCGCCCGTCCTTTGCGGAGAGAACGGTGGTTACGCGGGCGTGGGCGCTGGCACGCTCTGTTTCGAGAGAAGGTTGAATAATACGAGTTTGCTTTTTCGACTTTGTCGTCCGGATCGGTAAAAATATTACGCGGCCGGCGTTTGCGCCGTCGGGCATTGGGGACCGGTACATAAGTAGCTGCAGCTTTAATTAACGGATTCGCGTAATTCGACGCGGTGTCGAAGTGAGAATGAGTAAGGTGTCTTACATAGGCATGAATCGAAGGAAGATCCATATCTCTATGGAGATCTTCCATTCGAACATACTGAGGGGCCCCGGTAAGGCGGTAAAGAAACCTATCCTGGATGGTTTGTAACTGTTTCCAGTTCGATCTTGAAATATGTGCGAACGCAACTCAACTATATATTATTATCGGACGGATACACATCTTGTAGAGCGTAAGCTTGTGTCTCGTGGACATTTTACTTACAGAACATAACAGAGGATGTAAACGGCCCAGGACCCAGGCGGCCCTGTTCCTAACTTTGGTGACGTGAGGTATAAAGGAAAGCCAGGGAATCGGATTACCGAAGAGTTTAAGGGGTTTACGCTTGAGGCTCTTCGGCATCTTTGAGGAACTCTTATCGAAGAGCACAGCTGCACTCTTCGAGGGGTTGATGGCTATTCGCCAGTCGTTAAACCACTTTCCGAGAGTGGTCACGGCGCGTTGGGCTCTACTTTTGAGTTGGACTCTGTGCCTTTTAGAGGAGTATATGACTGTACTCTTTTATAATCACCGATCCTTCCATTGTATACTCAGATATAGTCTCAGTTTAAAATTCTATTCACCATAATGAATTTATCAAGGTGTCTTTCTCTACTTTATTAGGTCGCACGGCAATCTTGTCCGACGTGATCGCAACTTTTTCTTTAATTTAAGAGCTCCGCTCTTGTCGGTGGAGCAGTTCCCACTGCTCCCTATCCTCTGCCTTTCACGTTGCTCCATTTTTAGGAAATATTATTGTGGTGGTTTCTCCTTCTTGACTTTCACATTGCAGTATAGTGACCGGTGTTACCCACTCACAGCTTTCCGTTCAAGAGCCATACCGGAATCCAGTCCCTCTACCTCTTGTACCTTTTGTCACCGCTGCCCGACACCATGGGGAATGCCTCTTTAGTGGTGACATTTACTCGCCACGTCACAAGCTTATTTCTAGTCTATTGTAGCATTTTATTCCTGTCGCTGCTGTATTCGGGATTGCTTATTCGATATATTCGCAGTTAACCATCATCTTTGCTGGTCTATCACCATTCGCCACCTATAGCTATATTGGTAGCTTGCAGCTCAGCCCCAAACAAACTACCAAAACACAACACACTCCTACCACAACTAACATACACCAAATGTAACACCGGCCACATAACACGCTTAGGTATGTCGTGTTCTGGGATCAGCCGATATATGAGTATATCCAGTAATCAAGCGAGGTGGGATCGGTTCCCGATTGGATAGCGAACTCCATACAGATGGTCATTAACACGTCGCAATAGCTCTCTTTTGGGTTTGTCGCGTATCTGGAACAGCTAGCTGCCGAGGGGTTTTCAGGCCGGTATGACTGCGGTGACCGGCAATGGGTAGATAATCTCTCTGTGGTCACCGTTGTTTTTCGATTGTACTGAGCTTAGCATCAGAGAAAGTGTAACTTTGCCGTTCTACTATCAAAACACTTTACTAATTTTAGCTGTCAGAACATACAATCAGTTGTTAATAAAGTCCATTGACGTTAAATATTGATTAGTCCATGGTGGAAGATAAGAGTGTTGAATAACACGATGACGCATATAAAAATAGCATGTTTACACTTAATAACAAAATGTGATCAACGGCATACCCGTCAAGAAATGTTTTATCCAGAAATGTAGAAACACTGCACCATCAAATTGGATTATGTTTACCGCTAAACGAGCTCAACTAATTAGTCTCGCTCAAAATAATAAAATGCCTAAATGGCTGAATATAAGCCTGTATTTACAAATTTGTAAGATAAATCGTTGTCCATTGAAAAACAGTTACATTTACGGTATTCTATGTTCCATGGAAAACATAAAAGGTAACGCATACGCCCTTATTAGTTAACTGTACGCATAACACAAGAATCTAGTTTTGCAGCCGTTAGAATAACTAGAACTTATTAGCAACCGTAAACAACATAGTTCTGACGACAATTTCGGACCTATTCTAATAATAACGATGGCAGAAATACGACATCAACTTGTCTGTGTCAGTAATTTAGCAACGCTAATTTTTGTAAAGCTGTAAATATCTTCTTTTTTTTTTCAAAATATTTAAGTATTTTATTCGCGACAAATATGATGTGATATTTCATCAAAACTGTTAATTTCGTATCACGTAATAAGTGCCGGTCGGTTAAAATTTAATATTATAAATATAAAATATTTGAACAATCATACTTAATTGACCTTTCACAACAAAGTAAAACGTCAAGGACAATAAAATCATATTTAATATCCAGCAATATATGTGATGTAAAAGCTTTAACATCGAATTATTAATACTAGTCATGCTATTTAATACGATCCCGTATTTGGTATGATGATACCATCTTGTTTTTCAGTCAGTTGGCCCACGTCATTCTCATTAATGATATCATTGTAAACTAAAATATGCCCTTTATTAACTGTAATGTGTTTTAGGCGTAAAGTTGGTGTCAATTGGTGCCGAGGAAATCGTTGATGGCAACCTCAAAATGACTCTTGGTATGATTTGGACAATTATCCTGAGATTCGCCATCCAGGACATCTCTGTAGAAGAAATGACCGCTAAGGTAATATATAAAAATCGCTAGTACAGTTACAATTTACAAGGTCCTATATTAAACTATTAAGGTATGTTCGAAAAACTGTAAAACAGAAATTATTTTATCGACTGGTAGTGAAGAAAAATACAGAAAATACTAAAACGTCATGGTCTGAAATTATAAATAATGGAGCATCTACCTTACCTCGGGAAGAACCTCGCCTTTCCCGTAACATTTTTACGATGCTAATTGCACTTTTGAACTGCAGATCAAAATCTTGTTTAATTGTGCAGGAAGGTCTGCTACTCTGGTGTCAACGTAAGACTGCGCCGTACAAGAACGTCAATGTCCAGAACTTCCATCTGTCATTCAAAGACGGTTTGGCCTTCTGTGCTCTGATCCACCGGCACAGACCTGACCTTATCGACTACAGCAAACTCTCTAAGGACAATCCTCTTGAGAACCTGAATACGGCTTTCGATGTCGCCGAGAAATACCTTGACATACCCCGCATGTTGGATCCTGACGGTAATACACTTGCATCACTTCTTATAATCAGCTTACAAAAATTATCTTGCCCGTGACAATTCACAATAATTTACTATAGTACCAATAATTATTATATAACTTTATTTATAATTAATTCATGAAAAAAATGACATAACTGGATATTGCAGACCTGATAAACACTCCAAAGCCGGACGAACGCGCCATAATGACATATGTGTCGTGTTACTACCACGCCTTCCAAGGCGCGCAACAGGTACAAAAAACAAAATGGCCGCCATGTGCAGCGCTATCACCAACTATTGTGTTTGATACCCGCGCTCCTAACACCAGGCCTTTGTGTGTCCTCTTAAAATTGCATGATTTGAGTGCCTTTTCTGCTGAAGCAGAATCTTCTAGCTTTCCTATAGTTAAATCTATTCTTGATGGATCATCTTAATATTATGTATCCAGTTGTTTCTCATGTATCAAAACAATTGAACTTTCGCTCCATAACTTATCATCATCCTAGAGGATATTTTCTTAAAAATCCTAATTATATTTTTCTTCGACATGTTCCTATATCCAAAATTGTTTCTTATGTGTTTATTTTTTAACTGTAATAATAAGCATAGAAATAAGCTTTGTTGATAACTTTAATTGTAATATTTCAAATACGTATAATAGGAATACTTGTGTAGGTAATGAAACTTTACTTCATTTGCAGTTACACATTTAAAAAAAAAGCTACACTTAAAATTAAATAGTCCTGTTCGTTTGTTTATAACGCAAGAGATCATTGTCTAAATCAATGACAACCTGGCATACTTACAGGTTTATTAATGAATGCGTTTCCTGAAAACTTTATTAAAAACAAACTAGATCATTATATACAAGCATTCCTCGAAATAATAATACATTGTACATCGCATGAAAACTAACACTGTGTCGCTTGCGTGCCGCTTGTCAGATCTGCAGAACACGGCGATGCCGGACGAGAGAGCCGTCATGACATACGTATCCTCGTACTACCATTGCTTCTCTGGTGCTCAAAAGGTTTGTATCAACTAACTCTTATATCTACACTATGGATGTAATCGTAACTCAGCATGGTAGTGTAAAACAAAGACCCAAAAAACACTCCAGTACAATATGGGTAATAGGACAAAATAGATTTCGTTCTCTTTTTCATTATGCTTATTTCATACTTTCTTCATTATGCTTATGTAGTTAACAACAACTTCTAGAAGATTTTGTTGGAATAACTGACATAATTAATAATTACAGGCTGAGACGGCCGCGAACCGCATTTGCAAAGTTCTCAAAGTCAACCAGGAGAACGAACGCCTCATGGAAGAGTACGAGCGTCTCGCTAGTGACGTAAGTATAACATAAACCTATTTTACTTCTTATGTCGGTTCAAAACGGCGTATTTCATGTTTAGCGCCCTAGTTATATATACTTTGCTACTGTATTATAAATTAAGATACTATATTATTAATTATGAAATATAGCTAATGTAAATAGGAAACCCCTGAGCTTTTTGTAGAAAATAAAAGTGAGTATCTAAGAAAAAGATTGTCCAAAAAGTTAGTGTACCCGTAACATTTGCATAAAGAGAACACTAAATAAAGATCGTCCAACTGGAAGACCCACAAATATTTTACTTTTCTGCTCTAGATGCTCCCAAATGCGAGATTTACCGCTCCGGGTTATGACACTATAGCGTATAACCTTAGGTTACACAATCATAAGTTAGGTTAATATATCCACATACTTTTATTTTACTTCAGTTCAATCTGATATCAGAATTAATAAATACGAACGGCAATCACTAATTTAAAAGCACATTTTCTCTTCGTAAATTTCTACACGAGTATATTTGCCTACATTAAAAAAAAAACATTTTCGCCATTTTTACACTCATCGAATGGCTTAGGGCGATTTCATCACCTACTCTTCATTTTAGTTCAAGTTTTTATCAAGATGAAATAATACAAAGTACATCCGAAAACATTGCGAAATGTCATTAAGAATGCTCTGACAGTACACATCCAGTTCCTTGGATGCATTCGCCGTGCTATTTACAAGTCAGTTTGACTGCAGTAACTGTTAATATACGTATCTTATCGATCAACATTATTCTGGAAGATGTTGTAGTGAAAATCGTACAACGCAAACTATTTTGCTGAGTTTGTAAACTAGTATAACAAAATACAAGTAAAAGTAAATAAATATCATAATGATATATATACTATTACAATTTTAAGCTTCTGGACTGGATCCGACGTACTATGCCATGGCTGAACAGCCGCCAAACCGACAACTCGCTTGCTGGCTGCCAGAAGAAACTAGAGGACTACCGTACTTACAGGTAATTAAATAACGTACTTATTTAAAAGTGTTTCCGTCCTTAAGTTTCAAAATTATGAACTTCCTAGAAATTAGACAAAACCTCCAACAAGCTCACCTATATACGCACATATATTTTTTTTTAATAATCTAAATATCATTTGAAAATCAATCAATATATGTAATTATAGGCGTAAGCACAAGCCACCACGTGTAGAACAAAAAGCCAAGCTGGAGACCAACTTCAACACCCTTCAAACCAAGCTTCGCTTGAGTAATCGCCCAGCTTACATGCCCACTGAAGGAAAGATGGTATCTGTAAGTAAAGAATTAAAAATTGTTTCCAACTGGATTGTTCTCACGGCCTGGTCCGCGTATTACCTACTTTTTCTGCGATCTACGTAAATACAAGTCTCATACCGCATTTTATTAGATTTGATAGAAAAATCGGCCCTTTCCACTGTTGTTATAATTCATATTCATTAAATTCCCATAAAGAATCAATAGAAGGGTTTTTACGCCTCTACCTTCATTCATTTCCACGTAAAAGGTGTAAGTTAACCTTTCTAATGGTAGATTTCCTAATCTATGGACGCCTACGTTACTTGAAGATACGTGCTAAATTTCACTATCGGTAGTACATTATTTATGTATAGTATAGTTTATCTATTATCATAAACCTTCTTTGTATTTCGATAGGATATCGCTCAAGCATGGAAAGGCTTGGAAATCGCTGAGAAGGCGTTTGAGGAGTGGCTTCTTAGCGAGATGATGCGCCTTGAGCGTCTCGAATATCTCGCCCAGAAGTTCAAGCACAAGGCCGACATTCACGAGGACTGGACTAGGGGTATGTTTACTTCCAAATTCTAAACAACAAACTTTAAAAATGTGTTTATTCGCTTGACAATTCAATCAACCGCCTGTAACTTGTTATAATAAAACAGGCTAAACGGTTAAATCAATCAATCTGAACATAGCTTTTTATCAATAAAAGAATTTTTAGAATCAAATTAGTAGTTCTAAAGATTACCTCCTACTTCCAAACCTACAAATATATATTTACTAATATTTTAACTTGGCAAAAGTTGTGCTATTGATCCAATTCTGAAAATTCTTTCACTAATAGAACTAATTCTTTCACACATTATCCCTGAGTGATATGGGCTATACTTTATTCTGACAAACATTCTACAGAACCCATAGTACGAATGAAACTGCAGGCCTCCATAAACTTTTTATAAAATTTGTGTAGATAAAGGTACCATTAGTTTACACTGAAGATAATTTTACTGAACATCATTGTACTAATAGATTGTTCAAATTAAATATATAATTATAGGCAAGGAAGAAATGCTGCAGTCCCAAGACTTCAGGCAATGCAAGCTTAATGACATCAAGGCTTTGAAGAAGAAGCACGAGGCTTTCGAGTCCGACCTCGCAGCGCACCAAGACCGTGTCGAACAGATTGCTGCCATTGCCCAAGAGCTTAAGTGAGACTAGGAACTTTAATACAATTGTATCGTGTCTTTTTTCTACATTATACTGTCAGATTTGAGCTTTTTTGCCAACCCCAGAACATACGGATTATCATCCCTCACAAGAATCTCTAGACTTAACTTGTTTTTTTAGGTACTTTATTATTCAATATCTGGGCGTCAGAGCTGCGCTCGGTGTCTTAGAAAATAAAACCTTTATAGGCAAACTTGGAATGTAATACATAATCTAAATACAAAGTTTTATTCAAATCGTTGAAGCCGTTTTCGAGAAATCGATTACATATATTATATAAACGAGAATTGTTCACTTAATTTTTTTTTTTTTAAGATCTGACTACACTGTTAGCCTTAGGGGCCCTAAAGCCGCTGCGGTTTTTACGGCTTCACCGGACTTATTATTTTTGCCGCTTATATCAAGAAAAATACCATAATAGGATAACAATAAAATCGAATTAAATAAACACTTAGTACATACTCCAGCCATTAACAATTGAATATCCGCTATCAAAATCCATTATTAACTTAGGAATTATGAACATAGGTACATGACGTATCTTAGGTCAATAAAAAAGATTTAATAAGTATGATGATTTTCGATAATATTGTTAATTGACAGCACGTTGGAGTACCATGAGGTAGCCAGCGTGAACGCACGCTGCCAGCGAATTTGCTCGCAGTGGGACAGACTGGGCGCGCTCACACAGCGCCGTCGCCATGCGCTTGACGACGCGGAACGAGTACTTGAGCAGATCGACCTCCTACACCTAGAGTTCGCTAAGCGCGCTGCTCCCTTCAACAACTGGTGCTTATCAACTTTTTAATCAACACGCTCATCATAATCTCACTATAATTATTTCAAAACACTAGCTACTAACACCCGTGCGAATATTTCGTACATTGTAGAATATAAACATTAAACAATCTAAACTAGGTTAGATGAACAGATTGTCAATAGATGACGCCTCCTAAATGTTACTTGAATATATTATCTGTTGATGGCATTCCGAATGAAAAAGTTAAGTTTAATCTATTTTTAGTTTATTTGTCTGTGTTTCGTCACTAGCGAAGTTAATCATGATTGAATCATTAACTTTACACTTTAATGAACAAAACAATGCCACAAAAAACACCTTTGAGATAGAGATTGATACATATTTCATCAACATCGATATTTTCTAAAGATAAGCGTCCTCAAACTAAAATTTTAAAAAGCTGTTAGATCTAATTATCCCTCAGTAAATTGAAACAAACCTCAATTTCCATATTAGAAACAATCTTGCAAATTTAGCGTTTATCACGTCATTTTCTCAGTCCCAATGAGCCCCCGCCAATGAGCATTGATTATTTTTCTCACATTTACAGAAATGGTAATCCAACATATAATTATATATATTGGCCCAATGGTTAAGATTAATGGTAACGGGTAAGGAGGGGATTTTCTTAATCTAGTTACAGGTTGAACTGAACACACCGCATTACCAAAAAAAAATTTGTCCTTCGTGGTTTTAGAAGACGCTACTAACGTTTCCACTCATGCTTACCCTCATTAATTATTAAAGGTTGGATGGAACCCGCGAGGATCTCGTCGATATGTTCATCGTACACACCATCGAAGAAATCTCCGGTCTTATGGATGCACATGCTCGCTTTAAGGCCACACTCGGGGAAGCTGACAAGGAGTACCAGGTATCTGACTCGTTACCATATCACACAAATAAAATCCAGAACTTTCTAATTTCCCATGTAACGATTGACTAAAAACTAAAACAGTATAACTAAGAATTTAAAACATTATTTCAGGCGATAGTAAACTTGGTACACCAGGTCGAAGCTATTGTGAAGCAGCACCAGATCCCTGGTGGCTTAGAGAATCCCTACACCACACTTACTGCGCACGTAAGTAGTTACCAACAGGTATCTATAGACAATTTTTTGGTTACATCAAAATTCAGATCTTTCATTACTTACAACGATTACCCAGTAAACTCGGACCTTAGTTTGACATCATATTGCAAACATGTGTCATAGTTACACAAATTTTACACATATGATATGTGGGTGATGTGAACTATGTGTTAATGAAACTATTTTTTTATATTTCCAGGAGTTGAACCGCAAATGGTCTGACGTGAGGCAGTTGGTGCCACAACGCGACGCCACCCTGGCGGCTGAGTTACGCAAACAACAAAACAACGAGAGCCTCAGGCGCCAGTTTGCCGAAAAAGCTAACGCTGTGGGGCCCTGGATCGAAAGGCAGATGGACGCCGTCACCGCCATCGGCATGGGTCTGCAGGTATGAACCAACTATGTTATAACTATGTAACAGAAGTGGCAAATAGGCATACGATCTACTACACGCTAAGCTGTCACTAGTGTCTAACACTAGATGTCCATCTATGACCAACTCCAGACACAAAAGCAACGCCATCAAAGATTAACAACCAGGAATGGTAGACAATGGCACAATAATCCTAGCCATAAGTTGGTATTTGAAAAAAAGTTGGTGCAACTCTTCGGTGACGCCCTGGACAATCTGTTTTTAACTTGTTGGTGAATAACATTTTGCCGTTATTACATTTTACCATTTCAGGGCTCTTTGGAAGACCAGCTCCGCAGACTCAAAGAATACGAAGCAGGCGTTTACGCGTACAAACCACATATCGAAGAACTCGAACGTATCCACCAGGCCGTCCAAGAGGGCATGATCTTCGAGAACAGGTCAATATCTAAACTGACTGGAAATTACCTACATTAAAATTAAAGCGTTTTTCTTTTCTATCTATGTTGGATCAGGGATGTTGATATAATAATATGAAATATCGGATTTGGATATCTTAAAGGTATTTAATCACTTTCGGTTATTAATACGGAAATTAAATTATTCCAGATATCCGATAGCTTCGGATCATTTTAGTTATGGATATTTAATTATCTATACAATAAATAAAATTTAAGTGTCTGTTTGTAATGTCAAAATAACAATTTTTTACTAAATGCATATGAAAGTATATAAGACAAAAAGCCCATTTTTTTTAATTTTTGTCTTTCTTTCTGTCTGTCTATCTGTTTGTTACTGGTAATCTTCGAAACGGTTGGACCGATTTTGACGTGACTTTCACTGATAGGTAGCTGATGATATAGGGAGTAACTTAGGCTACTTTTATTTTAGAAAAAGAATAAAGGTTCCGCAAAAATAAAAAAAAACTGGTCATGGTGAATCAATTTGGGCGCTTAAATGTCTTATGCTGAGTAAACCATAAGAGATATAGAAATTACATTAATTATAGGCATTAAAAAGACCTACAAAAAAGTCCGGGAGAGTATACATCATCTTCTAAGGAACATTCACAATAAGCATCTTTCCGTCTTTAAAATATCCGGGAGCGAGGGAGCAAGATTCGCGCGGGCATTCTGTAGTCCACGTGAGCGAAGACTTTTTTGTATACAACGGTATACACCGATACCATTGGACTTTATTCGAACCAATTTACATTGGATACGGTTAAGGTTTTGGATTATATTATTAATATTTTGGATATCCCATAGCTTTGGATACGGTTGCGAAGTTCTTTAACACCCCTAGTTTGTTTGAGCGGAACAAAATGTCGCAGTCGATTTTAATTATAACTTCTCGATGAGCTAGTGACTTGAATCTTTATAAATAACTTAGAAATGGATTACGATGCAATATTAACTTGGTATCTTGTTTTTCTTCATTAATAAGTAACACGAAATTATCATATTAATAGGTATTCACAATACACAATGGAGACTCTCCGCGTGGGCTGGGAACAGCTACTCACATCAATCAACCGCACTATCAACGAGGTGGAAAACCAGATCTTGACCCGCGACTCCAAGGGTATCACACAGGAACAACTCACAGAGTTCCGCGCTTCATTCAACCACTTCGACAAAAACCGCACCGGTAATACTGCTAAATTTTATTAACATTTAAGATCTAGAAGCATTAACTCTAAGACAATTACTTCTACTGCCACCTATTTACTTTGATCAATCCAAAATAGACAGCACTTTATTGCAGTCAATTCAGTATATAAACACTACATATATATTATGTACTTTATAGGTTTAGTATTAGATCACATCTCACAAGATGATAACACACTAGGCCCAGATGACTAGCTCACAAATGCAACTGCCGAAAGACACCTATAGGTTCTTGGTGACGACTATGTCCACTAGTCTGATGGCCATTACAAAATGCTCTCCCTACCTATACATTCATTCTAGCACAATGTGTATCACCACATTGATGCACATATTAATCGAACCAACTGTAGTATTCATGGCGAACCCAACTTACATATTAGTTTGATCGGGTTCACAAAAAGTTCGTACTTCCACACAGTGGGCTAAAAAAATCGTTTTCCGAAATTAAAATTATGGTAGACCAATCGATGGTTCAGTCAGGGCACGACTAATATTTCTACTTAATGCACTTTTACACTTAGTTTTTATAAATTAATTTCTATGCTATGAAAAGTCGTCCCGGCTCGAAGGACCACAAAGATGTCCGGGTACACCTTTTTGATTGCTATGATTAATTGATTAAAACACTGAAATATTTTAAAATTTGTATAATGATTAAAAATATAATGATAATGAGTTCGATTGCCACCGATCGGTCAGAATGACGTTTATGCACTGACTGACTGCAATGAAAACAATAAAGCGATGCAACGAGGGAATGCAAAAGAAACTTATATAGTTATCCCGTAACCTAAAATTATAAAGAACAAAATTTTTTTTGTTTGTTTCAACGCGCTAACTAATTCCTGGAACTTGGTATCAGATTTGAAAAATTATTTTTGTATTTTAATAGTACATTAATGCAAAGGCCGTTAAATAGGCAATTGCAGGTCGAGTATGACTTCACTAACATGAAATAGGCAATTGCCATTTTTCGCCGAGGCATATAAAAAAAATATAGTGCTTTTCTCATACATGCATGGAAATATTGTCATTATTTTCGAAAAAAGAACACGCGAAGTATCGAATTTACGGACAAAGAAAATCAAATCCATTGCAGGAGCGTTTTTTGAATTTGGAACATTGCAACGCTTCAGCAATGTTGTATGAAACGACGTGCTGGTGTTATTAAATACTCTTTGATTGGATCTCTTATATCATTCTTGGCATGTACGTAAATTCAATACTTGGCGTGTTCTTTTTATTGTCTAAAAGTCTATTTATTGAGGAAGGTATAAGCCATATAACTTCACGCTAGGACTCTACGGAGCGGAGCATTAACCATGAACGTCAAGCAATGTAGCAAGCTGTAGGCAAGTACGGGAAGTAAAGAACAACGTTAGACTACACAGGGTACATTGGTGGTGGCGCGGCTGAGAGTTGGTTCAATAAATTTGAAACGGGTGAAACTACGTTTATATTTTATTAGCTGTTAAAATTCTCGTTTCATTATATTCACAGGCCGTTTATTACCCGAGGAACTCAAGTCGTGCTTGGTGTCTCTGGGCTACAGCATTGGCAAGGACAGGCAAGGAGAACTCGACTTCCAGCGCATTCTCGCCGTCGTCGACCCCAACAACACAGGTAATGCAAATTAAATATTACAATTAATTTAATAATCTATCTATCCATACACTTTGTATATATCAAATTATTTTAATTTTCACTTGTCACGAGGGTAGTCTAAATAGCTGAATTTCAACAAACAGCGTGTTGTTTTCATTTATTTAGACCAACGGTAAAATTATACGTAACACTTAAAACGACACATATTGAAATCGCATTTATATTTATCGAAAACAGTCGTAAGACGTAAACCAAACCAACGAAATTTTGAGAACTGACATATTGTTGTGTATAGTCAAATTAAAAAAAAAAATTATGTGTGCGTGTACTAGCGTACACTCGTAAGAAGTGAAACTTCTTTATGACGTTATTTTTCAAAAAATATTTTACTATATGCAACTTTACAGAAATTGGTTAAATAAAGTTAAATTAGATAAAGTTTAATAAAAGGCTTTTATTATCATAGACATAAATACAAATCCTACAATTATTTCATTTTAGCTTATTACTACAAAGATTATTATTGAATTTCATTAATTGTAATAGAATTATTACTATCATTGATGTCGTTATTATATATTTGTGTTATTAATGGCTTATGGTAACTGAAATACGAAATATATTGTTTACATTCCACAAAATTTAGTAACCGAGCGAAAACTCCATCAATTGTAGTGCCGGATCTCGTTGTCGACGTTTGAGGATTGTTTTTCATGGATACATTCAGTTTATCTTTCAAAAATTCAATTAGTTTCAAAGATTTTTCTGATGCAAAATTGATATTAAAATCTCCACGTAATATCATCGGTATTTTATCATTATTGTTGCCGAGTAAAGAGGCACCGCCACTTGTGTATGATAACAATGATTGGTGAATAAAATCAATAATATCGTCCACCTTCTGATTAGGAGATATATATAGTGCAACAATCAAAATTTTTATCCCATTTACCACTGTGCATTGACTTTGAATATTTTAGAAAAATAAATACCACAATAAACATTCAAGTATTAGAAAAAATTGATACCATAATTACACCCACGTGTTAGTGTATTGAAAAATACAATCAAAAACTGAGGTTAATTTTAAATAACGTGGAAAAATAAATACCATAATTACACCTAAGTATTAGAAAAAGAGATGTAATTACTCTTTTTTTTTAGAAATTCACTGGAATTAGAATTAAAATAAACCCTTTGATTTTGCTGATCACTTCAATATAACATATATATATATATATTTATCACGTCACTATAGAGCGTTGGGAATAAATAAGCGTGCAATAGAAAAACGGTCAAGTATAGTGGTAGGAGTAAGTCCGTTAAAACGATATGCTATTGGTAAATGGCAATTGCAGGACACCACCTAGTGGTCAAAGACATCACTACTCAAAGCGGGTCATGGGCTCTTATGGAAGTCGATGCAATCGCCACCTGGATTTCAAAAATGTAACTACTCAAAACGGGCCGCAAAATACATTGGAGACATTTACCAATCCCTACTCCGCTGGAGAAAGTATACTTCGAATCACGCGTGGTAGGGATAAGAAAAAGATGGCGCGTAACGAAAAAATGTTACACTAAATTTTTTTCCAACCCCGATAAAGAAGTTTCACTTCAAAACGAATAAAAAATAATTCAAAAACTACCTATTTGTTTCCGCAGCGTGAAATTTAATATTTAGCCTAATTATAAAGTTATCCAAATATAAAAAAATATTCCATAAAAGTCATCATTATATCAAATTGCGATATGCTTGTCTTCATTATTTAATATTTTTATCTCCACGAAACACATCAACAAAGTAAAAAAAATTAGACTTGGCTGTCTAACACCGAAATCTCAAAGAAATTGAGTATTCATCTATACAGTACCTGAATACTGTTGAAGTCGGTTTTTAAACTTGGTCGTATAATCATAAACGCTGCAGAGTATCCAACATAAAAGTTGAATTAATAACTCGTATTTACGTGTATAAACGCGTTTCTGACAGTATGAAGTGAAGGAACTCGCAGTCGCGCAGTTAACCTTGTAGGACAGTTTGACGTTTCAAACGCTGACGAGAAAGTTACGTAAACTACAATTGATTGAATAGCCCACACTAAGCACATCAAACCGTACATGATTACTTTACTTTTTATTATTACTGTATATCTGTGTGAACTTTTAAATGGCTTTCAGTATTTTATCTATACCAATATTATAAAAGAGGAAAGATTTGATTTTTTGTTTGTAACTACTGGATCGATTTTAAAAATTCTTTTGCCAATATAAAGCCGCAGAATCAGCGAGTCACATAGACTATATTATAATTTGAAAAATTAATCTATTCCTCATAAAAATGTCGATAATAGATTTACACAAGGTACCTACAAAAAATTGCCTATACGGGTGCGTTGGTAATGTTTGTCTTATAAAATTAACACGAGTGAAACCATGGGGCACAGCTAGTATGTATATATAAGCACCTTGTCTCGCTAAATAAAATATATATATTAAATCTTTACATTTTTAGGTTACGTATCATTCGATTCGTTCTT
Organism: Saturnia japonica; assembly: GCA_033032175.1. NCBI lineage: Eukaryota > Metazoa > Arthropoda > Insecta > Lepidoptera > Saturniidae > Saturnia > Saturnia japonica. Next base: position 8,039,741 of record CM065317.1, read on the forward strand.
GGACTTCATGACAAGGGAATCCACAGACACAGATACGGCTGAACAAGTTATCGACAGTTTCAGAATCTTAGCTGGCGACAAGGTAATTAAACAATGATTAATCAAATATCATTATCATATTACTAACAGTTAACAAATGCTTTAAAAATACACGTTATTGTCTCATTTCTAGCCGTACATCACGGCTGACGAGCTTAGACGCGAGCTACCACCAGATCAAGCAGAATACTGCGTAGCACGCATGCCGCCTTACCGTGGACCAGGTGCCCCACCCGGAGCACTAGACTACATGGCTTTCTCTACAGCACTCTATGGCGAGACCGACCTTTAGGTGAACTAATGTTAGCAATTATAATAAATCTATATAAATAACCATATAATACCATATATATTACATACATATCAATTTTCAATTAATCACAAGAGAGAGAGTGGTGATAGGCAACAGGGATCAAAATTGCTTGGTTAGCAGCAACCACAATTCCCCAAGCAAATTAGACCCATAATTGTTTCAAAAATTATCTTCAAAATTGAATAAGCAATCATTTAAAAATTTCATATCTGTCTGTTGTAGACAAACGAATAATATAGAATAGAGCATCATAAACCACTTATCATTTTGTTTAACAGGTCACGGGGGCAATTGTATAAGACATTGTCATTGGTCATGGGGGAATTGGACAAAGAAAATCTGCGTCAGGTCATCGGACGCGCTACTAACCACAAAGGCCAAAAACTGACCTGATTGACATAACGGCTCATGAAAATTCTTTAATTACATTGACTATCTCTTACAGAGTCGCCCTAAATCATGTCAGTGTAACAATAACAATTTTTGTCAACAAAAAAGTATTTATAGCAATTCTATATATTCAATATTTATTATGTGCAATGATAAAACCAAAAATGCCAATAATTTTTCATATTGTAAAAATGGTCCCTAATCTTTTGGCTCAAATCAATAGAAATCATTTTGATATTTACAACATTATTTATACATTAGCATTAGGTATTTTTAAATTTTATATTCTCAGGAGAGTCACAAAAATTATTTATAAGATAAAAATGGTGCTAATGTTATCTTCACTAATGTGTGACAGACACCAAAATAAGACTCATACACATTGTGAAATGTTTTTGTTATATTATTTTTTTATTTATAAGCAATTACTATTTATACAAATTCAATTCAATTTAGTACTGCCACTAGTAATTTATAATCTTCAATCAATGGTAGGTTCAAACTGATTTTTTTTTAAGTGGCCAAATTTATAAATGTTGCAGGGAAGTGTCACACACATTATTTATAATCATAGGTTGCCATAGCTTGCCTGCATCTATTTATTTATCATTTTTATATAAATGTTGTTTGTGAGAGGATTTTGGTACAAGTAGGTACTCCAAATAAATGATCTGCCATAATTTTCGTCTTTTAATAATGACTGCATTGTTAATCCAAACAATTATATTGTGAAGAACATAGTGATGCATAGATTAAGAATGGATTATATGCCCAAAAAGTATACTAACTCGAATGTACAGCTAATTTAATAAAAAGTTCTTAAACATGCATTGTTTTATTGTTATAATTTTTTATTTATTATTATAATAACATTAATCCACCCACACACGTGTTTATGGAGGCATTACAACAAATATAATCTGCAATTTTGTTTTTTTTTTTAGATATTTATGGAAATGCAATGTCAATATACATTTGATGAATATTATAGAATCAGATTACACCTTAACCTTTTTGCCATTTCCTCGATTTTACTACGAAATGAGCACATTTAAAAAACACTATGTGGGTTTCTTGAAGTGTTTGCTAACAATATAGGTTTAAAAAACATTCAATTGCAAAATAAGCAATTTACTGATAACTAACTGTGCTCTCCCTACTTTTCTGCCTGGATAAAATTTCTTCAAACATGCCACACTCAAAGTACCTATATACCTAATTGTTGTTTTCACTTCCTGTACTTGCCGTGTTTGACCTTCAAGGTTACTGTCAAACTCCTTAGGGCCATGAAGTTCCTGTCTCAATAAATAGCCTATTATATAGAATTTAAAAATAATTGTTCAAATGTGATAGGTGGATCCAGAGATTAGAAGTTCAAACAAACATCCTTATATACTTTATAATATGATGGAACTGACATGTTCTCTTTGAACCCAAATCCCTAAATAAAAAATAGATAGAAGAAAAGAGTATAGAGAAAAGTGGCTATATCTGTACAAACAAATGGCTTGCTATTTATTCTGTTTGATCCTATTGTCAATAGCAGTTAAAAAGGGCTCCTAAAAATGAAGTGTAATGAAGTATGGCGAAGTGTGTGTATGGCTTCATATGTGAAGTGTGTTACAAAAATGGCTATGGAAAAAAACCAGTTCATTTCATCATTATAATAATTATGTATTTATTAAAACATTGCATGATAATTCCTAATTTATTTATTTTTTAATTAAATTAAAGAGGAACTTGTTATGGGGTATGTGACCACACCGGATCCTAAATGCTGCAACAAATTCTCTTTTGGAAATCCTGGCACTATCAAACCAGGGAGTATCCCACAATATGCCTTCAAATGTTCTTTAACAAATACCCCTACCTAAAGAACCCTCATCTATGTGTTTTTTCCACATGGTGAATATAATTTAAGGATAAGAACATTCATACAACCATGTAATAAACAAAATCAATTAGGAGACTTAAATGAAGTGTCATTAAATAAAAATATATTACTTTGATAATTTATTATTTGTTGTAATATATTATAATTTACACACATAGACATAATATGTAAGAATATATAATTACTCTGGCTTCTAGCCTTGTTTTATTAAGATTGTAAACACTCATCTTGATATAATTGTTACATCAAGTTCAAATACAGCATTTATTTTAATTAATATGTAATTAATTACTGGTTAAAATATTAATAACCACACTTCTTATCACATGTTGCCATAAATATAATTTATATCTACATATAACCCACAAAATATCATACAGAAAGCCTTCATAATACAATTATATCAACACTTAATTAAATTTAAACAAAACAAGTCTCTGAATTTAGCTTCAATCATGACTGACAGTTAAAAACATATGTACATGTACATACAGTAAACATTACATCAAGAATACTTAAGCATAGTAACCTGTCATTAACTTCTGTAGGATACTTATAACTTTGAATTAAAAATTATTCACTTAATTTAAAACTTTGTTTTATCTCAAATATTTCTCAAAACTTGAAGTCACTACTTAATTAGATTAATTAACATACTAAAAAACAATGTGAAAAATGTCTAGTAAAGCTGTATGAATTCATTTATTTATTTATTTAATATCATAACAACAAATTATGTAAGCTTACTTATTGTCTTCCTTCTTTGCTTCCTCTGCTGTTAGAAGTGCACTTTTGATACCAACTTTCTTAAGCTCCTCAATAAGCTCACCTGATTGGTGCATTTGTAGCATTATATCACAACCACCAACAAATTCTCCATTGATGAAAACTTGAGGTATTGTTGGCCAGTTAGAATAATCTTTTATACCTGAAAATAATATTATTATGTTTGATACATTCATACATACCATCACACCTGTATTCCCCGAAGGATTAGGGCAAAGGTGTACTAACATACACCCATAGTTTGCCGAGTATGTTTTTAGGCCCCATGTAATAGGGGGTGAGCCTATTGCCATTAATCAGGCACAAAGCCAAACTTCGAGCTGCTACTGAGAATTTCATAGGAAAAACCCAATAACACTTTGCTCCCCCTGGGAATCATACCCAGGACCTCGATCATAGCAGTTGTGCTTACAACCACTAGACTAATGAGGCAGTCATATTGATAGTCTCATTTAAAATATAATCTCCAAAGTACTAAAGAAAAGACATTACATTCAAGCAGTTTAAATGAACTGGGTTAAAATTTTGAATCATTTAGCATATGGAGGGGAATGGAAACGTGAGCGGTGGGGCTGCTCCTAACCCTCTGACACTACTATTATTATTATTACTCTAAACGGGGGCTGTGTGCTGGCTCATACAGTCCTGTATCACTGTGACCAATGAGATCTATTGTGATTGCCCCACACACTGCTAAAGCTCCCCATCAAGTCCTATAGCTTTCATGTACTGCAGGACTTTTTTGGCAGAAGCAACTGAACCTCTTCTGGAAGCAGCATGTGCTTACACAGAATCCGGTTATGTTTAGGTATTAGTGGGTCACAATCACACAAGAGGTGCTCTGGAGTTTCGTCTACACTTTTGCAGAATCTGCAATCTTTTGTGCTATGGACACAGATGTTGTATTCCAATTACAAGGTAATTCACCTGATCTTAGTTATTGGTAGTTAAAGTTTTAAGGTCAAATTGTTGTCATTTAGTAGATTTTGCATGCTGAGCGGCAGGAGAGAGTACAGGTAAAGTGGAAGAAGAAATTCCCTAAGTTTTGATACAATTCTTGTGGAAAACTAAAACCCCTTGGCCAGAGTTAAAGTCTAAGTTTCAAAATCAAATTTGAAATTGTAGAAATAGAACTTAGAATACCAATAACAAATGATAAGATTTGAAGTAGGCACTCGCCAGCCTCTGCCTCTGCCACTGCATTCACTTGTTTTTTTTATCATCACAGGTATCCTAGCATGCTCGAAGCTCCCTTCAGTCACTCCTTGCTACCAATTTACATTGGGATGCCAAACCTTCGATAAAACAACAGTATCCCTTTTATTTAAAAAATATAATTTATAGCATTGTCTATTTATAAAAGAAATTTAGTGTTATTTATATTTACTGAAATGATCAAAATATTTACAAAAAAAGTGCATAGTATTTTATAATAAGTATATTAGTTGAACACCATAATAATAAATCAATAAATTTTAAGAAACTGCTTAATTATAATGTTTGTTTACTATTTTGTTAAGCTTCACTGCAATACTATACAAACACAGTTCAGTCTATGTAGGTGTTTGTGTTTGGTTTCAGGGTTTTTTGTTTTGTAAAATGTTAGAATTGCAATGTTATTTAATTAATGTAATTTATAACGAGTGTGGTACCGTTATAATCAGGGATCTAATCTCTATCAATTTCAACGCCCAATTCGTGCCAAACGATTCTAAATCCACCCTAATAAATAAATATATCCGGGGTAGAATACTGTTTTCTATTTACGTAACTAGAAAATGTAAACTAGGTTATCTTTACGTAAATCTACCTTGTCTAAGATCTTCATCTGCCAATACGTCTCGGCTTTCATATGGAACGGCATGCATTCTCATAATTTGTACTACTGCATTACTAAAACCACATCTTGGTGCGTCTGGTACACCTTTCATAAATACAACAACTTTATTGGTTTTCACCAAATCATCAATTTTTTCTTTTATTCCACTACTAGAAAACGACCGGTAAGATAACTTTAATGCATTGTTTACCGGTAAAAAACTTCTTCTTATCAAAATATTCATGTTAATTCCAAAACAAAAACTTTAATTTTCTTAAAATTCGTTTTTTATTTTATAAAAAACTAATCCATCAAATTCAAAGCATAGACCAATGATTCAAAGCTTGAGAATAGGGATGGATCGATAGGAGTAAATACGCGAACATACTCAATACTTTTCAATCGTTCCACGTACTTTTAAATTAATATTTTGGAACCGAGTACCGAGTAGGTATCACTGAAAGAACTCGTATCGATTGGTACACGGATGTATCACATTACAATTTCACAAAATATATTTATAATTTTCGATTCTTCTTTTGTTATGCAGTTGCATCTTTGTAGACATTATGCGTGTGATATATATACACACATGATTTAACATTTCAATAATCTAGAGTTGATGAAAAAAATTACCTATAATTTTTGTAGTACAGTATATGTCACGTCATAATTATGTATTATTAAGTGTCATGTGTTTTATATATGAGAATAGTTAGGTAACATTAACATAGAGAAACGAAATATGTTAATTTATAGTGAAAATGTTAGCAACTACGATACATTACGAATTACGTTTCGTATATTATGTACTATATAGGTGCTTGTACTATGTGTAACGTGTATACGATTAGAATTATGACAAAATAGATAAAATGTATAGAATAAGTTTATAAGGAAAAATGTACGATATCACATTGAATGTATTGTTAAACGACGACCCTTTATTGGGTTTTAAAAAAAAGATTTTATTTTACACTGATATTTATATTTGGATATAGAAATGGAAATACAGATTATTAACGGTAACCACGCGTCGATACCGAAAGAGAGCCGTAGGAAGACTGCGTGGAAGCTTATGACTAAATCTTAATGTCTAATGAAGGGTGCTGACGCAGCAGCATCTCTAAGCACTTTTAGTATATATGTGTAAGGGTATAACAGCCCCCGATTAAGAATAAACTTCTTTTTTTTAAAATAAGTATAAGAGAATAATTTTAGTCTATTCGAAGGGCAGGAGCAGACATCTCCATTTCTTCCTCACTAGTGTCTATTTCATTATTTTCCTTATTACAAAAGGTTTTCTTAATTATAGGTTTACAAAACTTATATATAGTATAGATTATTATTAATATTATTATTACAATAATGATACTGGATTAGATATTTCCGTATTCTACAATATGAGGTTTGTCCGATATAATACTGTCTAAGTCAGATAACATTTTATGATTATTTGTGTTTAAATTTAATTTATCTAAATCGACATTGAAATATAGCTTTAGAAATACATTGTTATTTGAATTACTACTATTTAAAATACAACAAGGGTCTTTAATTATATTAAAATCTACAGTAGGTCTAGAAAGGTTTAATTTAATTTCATTGTAAGACGAAATGAGTCTAGAACTTCTAGTATAGATAGTACATTGTTTTGGTATTTGTATTATACCGGTACCAGAAATAATTATCTCTTTTGGCTCAGTAGTGCCACATTCGATAGTTATTTTATGAGGGCGAGTCTGAACAAAGATCTATTTATTATTCTTTACTGGTTTCCATATATCTAATGGACCAGATATGGTTTTCGTCTCGCATAATACAGGAACAGTGTCAATTGGTTTTGTTAATAACTCACTCTCACAAGTAGGGTTAGTGCTTGATATTAATATTGTTGAAATTTCACATAAAAAGAATGAAGATTTAATAATTTTACACTTGCTTAAATTTTCTAGATTACAGAAATATAACTTATTTCCAGATATGGCAATATATGGACTGGAAGGTAGAATTACACTGTATACATTTTGATTAATTATTCCATGTGGAGTTGGTAATGCTAAGGTATGGTATAAATCATATTCGTCCTTATTAACTAGGGGAACTTGTAATATAAAAACTAGTTTTTCCTTAGAATAATAACATGTAACCTTAGAAATACTTAAAATTAAATACATGTTTCAGAAATTTAAAGAAATTGGAATATCTGTGTCTCTAGGTAAATATCTTACATTGTTTGCGAGTTCTTGGTATAACTGCGCATGTGTGAGTATATTTGGATGTAGTATATCTTGGCTACTCAACATGATAGCATTTAATAAGTCTTCCATTTGAAATGACAAAGTCAGTAACGAACTGTCAAGATTTGTAAGAATAGAGTGGACCTTAGAATCGATTATCAGATTATTAGAAATTTTAGTGATATTATTTAGTTGATATAAAAGTGTAGTTACGGCTTCGTTTAGGTTTTCTTGGTTCGTATATAACTTCTCTATAGATTGTTTGTATGATTCTAAATTTGATTTGGTAATTATAATATTATCTTTTATTATTTCCGCAAGTTTCTTTTCATTATTTTGTATAGATTGTATATAAGAGTCATATTTTACAGCATCATTTTCATTTAGAGTACCGAAAATATGTTTTAGTACGGTGCCTATACCACCAAACCAAGATCGTCTGTCGCGGTTCGAGACGAGATGAGAAATAGATTCATATTCTCTTGTGACGTCGTGATATTGAACTGTTAACGGTTATAGTATCTCCAAACATTGCATATGGTTTATTTGTTGGCAAGCAAAACTAGTTGTGTTAAGAATTTCTTCGATGTTTAGTAAATGAGAGTATATAAAAGAAATTTCGACGAAGGTAACAATGTCTAGCTGTCCTTTGATTAATTTAAGTTTGCCTAACGGATCGAAGAGGATATCAGAACTAGTTGGATATGGTTTGATGAAATCTGCATGCTGGCTGTCATCAGTCGCTAGGACGGTGCTACAGGGAGCAGTGATGATTCTGCAAATTATAATAACTAGACTAGCTTTATAATAATGTAAATAGAGATGTATAGATTTATGGAACATAAGGTAAAGTGTATTTTTAAGTCATTTATTTATATTAATTAATAAGATTTAATCGCTTTGGTTTGCAGGTTTCGTTTCATCAACGTGGTGTGTAACATGACGGCGATTTATAAGGAGAGTTAAGGTATTGTTATTATGAACTTTTATAATTTTGTAGGGGCCTTTCCACACTGGCGAGAGCGCTTTTCGCAGTCGCAAGTAACATTTGAAATATGCGTAATCACCTACTTTATACTGGATTGGTCGACTATGTTTATCGTAGTAGGTTTTGGATCTTTCTTTAGAAATTCGAATGTTTTCTAGTGCTTTCTCTCGAGAGATTTTGAGTCGGTGATGTAGCATCTTGATGTATTCGGGATACGTAATATCGTTGCGCAATTCGAAAATAGAATCTGGAATATACGGTTTGTGTCCAAAGACAAGTTCGAATGGAGTAAAACGAGTTGTAGTATGAACAGTGCTGTTATACGTTAGCATCGCTGTATATACAAATCCAGGCCAATTAGTTTGATTTTCATTTACATAAGATTTTAGATATTCCTTTAGGGTTGAGTGGCTTCTCTCAAGTGCACCCTGAGTCTGAGGGTGATACGGAGAGGACCATATTTGTTTTATTTTTAGATACTCACATGTCTTCTTAAATAACTCAGCTGTGAAATTATTGCCTTGATCGGTGAGTATAGATTTTGGAATACCGAAAAGCGTAATAAAGTGAACGACACATTCGCAGGACTCTTCTGCTGTGGCGTTTGAAATTGGGTAAGCTATTGAAAATTTGGTTAAGTCGTCTTGGAGTGTAAGAATATATTTTAATTTGTTAATTCCGGCTTCGGGTAGAGGACCTACTATATCGAGGCTGATTCTTTCAAAGGGACGAGTAGAAGTGGTTGTGATCTACATGGGGGCTTTATTTATTTTACGTAATGCTTTATTATGTTGGCATGACTTGCAATTTTTTACATAGTCTAATATTTCTGATCGCATGCTTTTCCAAAAATAGCGCTCTCTAATTCTATCATACATTCTGTTGGAGCCTAAGTGGCCAGCAATTGGGATGTCATGATTTTCTATAAGGATTTTCTTTATTTCAGATGGGGTTGGATATACAATGGTATTATGATAGATATTGATTATAATGTTCGTGTTGTTAAAAAGGTAAGTGAGCATACCTAAGGTTTTCGTGAACGAATTCTGTTCGAAAGGATTTTTGAAGTCTGTTATCGCTATTTCGTTAATATCTCCGGTAAGTAAGATGTCGTCTCTTACAGATTTTATGGTCTTGAAGATATCAGAGTAAGTACAGGAATCGAAATAATAAACTTTAGTAAATAGTATGTTTTTTTCTTTTATGTTGATTTTTCTAAAGGAGTTCGCGTTCACCGTCGGTTATGGAACTTTCAGTCATGGAAATAATGTCTTGTATGTAAGGGTTAGCTTCGTCTTGGTCAATTGATGTTGCAACAAGTATTGTCTTCGTTTTAGATTTTAGGATGCTTTCGTTGTGTTCTATTATGTAAGTATTATTTATAAGTTTCGTTTTTGTCAGAAAATGATTTGAGGAAGTCGGAGTAGTCTTTGTTACAATTAGGAGGTTGCTCGTTTGATTGTTTGTCTGTTTCAGGTGGGGAGTTTAGTTGTGACGCAGGTTCAGAAGAAATTGTATCTGGTATAGGGGCAGGATTTTAATCACTTGGAGAATCGAATGGAAGTATGTCATTTAAGTCTCTGTTACTTAACAGGCTAATATCCAAGTCGCCTAATTCAATCAAATCGTCAGTTATATCTAGGGGGATATTGGATTCCGGAATTGGACGTTGGTCATTGAACAAGTCTGACGTCGAAGGTTGTGGATCTACGTCTTCTTTCAAAATAGGATTGACCGGGTATCGCGACAAAGCATCCGCGTTGCTGTTAATTTTTCCTTTTTTGTAGGCTATATCGTAATCAAATTCTTCCAATTTGAGCCTCCACTTTACCAACTTAGATCCTGGTTCTTTGCAATTGAATAACCACTTTAAGGGCCGGTGATCGGTAACGGTTGTAAACTTGCGCCCATAAAGGTACAGTCTGAAAGTTTTTGTACCAAGGATGATGGCTAGACATTCTTTTTCCGTCATATTATAATTACATTCGGCTTTGTTCAAAGTCCGAGATGCATATGTAATTGGGCGGTCATTGCCTATAGGTCCCTGCGATAGTATTGCAGAGATTGCATGTTGTGATGCGTCACATGTTAACACGAAAGGTTTAGTAAAGTCGGGATAGGCTAAAATAGGAGCTGAAGTAAGTTTGTCTTTGAGTGTTTCGAAAGCCAGTTGATGTTCATTATTTCAATTGAACAGTGTATCTTTCTTAAGTAATTGAGTCATTGGTTTTGCGATTTTGGATAGGTCTGGAATGAATCTGCGATAATAGGATACTAATCCTAAGAATGATTTTATGTCTTTCGGGGATCTGGGAGTTGGGAATTCTTGAACAGCTTTGGTTTTTTCTGGATTAGGTTTGACACCTTGATCGGTAATGATGTGGCCAAGATAGGATACTTCCTTGCGGAGAAATTCACATTTATCGGGCTGTAACTTAAGATTGAAATTTCGAAGTCTATCAAAGACGTTGGAAAGGTTTTTAATGTGAAGGTCAAGGTCAAACGAATAAATTACTATGTCATCAAGATAAACGAAACATTGGATTCCTTGAAGGCCTGATAAGGCAGAATTCATTAGTCTTTGGAAGATAGCCGGAGCATTCTTGAGACCGAATGGCATTCGCGTGAATTCGTAATGTCCTTGCGGGACTGAGAAAGCAGATTTAGGAGCGTCTTGTTCTGAAATTTTAATCTGGTGGAAACCAGAAGCGGGATCTAGGGTACTAAAGTACTTGCACTGTCCGAGCTGGTCTAATAATTCCGAAATATTCGAAATTGGATATGAGTCACCTATTGTTATATCATTAAGCTTTCGGTAATCTATGAAAATGCGCCACTTCTTTTCCCCAGAGGCATCAATTTTCTTAGGTACTATCCAGATCGGAGAATACCAGGGAGAAGAGGATGGTTTGATGATGTTTTATTCAATCATTTTAAACGGTACGTTTTTGTATGAATAGGGATTGCAGATGTTGTTTTAATTTCGTGTTGAATAGCGTCAGTGAAAGATAGTTTGTCCTCAGGTAATTGGAATATGTCCGAATATTTAACACATACTTCATACAAAGCTTGAGTTTCCTCATAATTTAGATGTGAAACGCGAAGTTGCTCGATTACTTGATCCATTTGAGAAGAGACATTTTGAGTTTCATAACAGTGTGAGATGGTATTTACTTCAAACGGTGTCAAATCAGTTGTGTTAAGAGCTATGATATTAAGTTTCAATGAGAAGTCGATAGTGATAGGATGCTCGGAAATATTGATGACTGAATTGTTAACGCAAGAATTTGATTTGACAGTGGTTATGCAGTTCGCAACCAACAATGATTCTATAGGCTTCTGATCAAGAATGAGCCCTTCTTTGACATCAAGATTTAGTACAGGACATTCAATAATTGTTTCAGAACGAGGAGGAATGGTAACAATTGGTTCAGTAAACTTAATATTAAGCTTTGTTTTGTCGATTGTGATCGTATTTTCGGAGTAATCTATTTTACAATTGTACTTTGATAGAAAATCATTACCGATTATTCCATCATACGGGAAATCGAGACTAGGGACGATATGGAACTGGTTATTAAGTGTATCGAAATCTATAGATATGTATCCGAATGATTGCATTGGATTATTTGTTGATCCTATTCCGCTAAAATTTACGACATGTCTTACTATTTCGGGCATTTTTTCCACTGCATCTATTTTTATTAAACTACCACTGTCGACTAGTAGCCTCAAAGGTTTGGGAGAAACAGAAGATCGGACTTCAACAAAAGGTAAGTATTTTTTTATTGGGTCTGTGGTAATGTTGTATGCTCTTGATATATTTTTCCCTGTTTCAGATGCTGGACACGAAGGACATGATGTGGTAGCAGATTCAATGGGATTGGTAGGTGAAAATTTTAATTTAATGGAGTTTTTGTCATAGTGTATGTTGCCCGGTTTATGAGTGCGGTTGGAAACAGTGATAGGGTCGCGATTAATTTGGGGCCGGCTACCCTGTTTGTTAGCGTACTTAGATTCAATGGGATTCAGTGAAGGTTGTAAAGATTTTGCAGGACCCAGTGGATTTCGTGATGATTTCTCGCGGTACAGTGGATTCAGTGACGGTTTTACGTGATAGAGTGGATTCAGTGGTGATTGCGGTGATTTCGCGTGAAACAGTGGATTCAGTGATGATTTTGCGTGATACAGTGGATTCAGTGACGATTGCGATGATTTCGCGTGATACAGTGGATTCAGTGATGATTTTGCGTGATACAGTGGATTCAGTGACGATTGCGATGATTTCGCGTGATACAGTGTATTCAGTGATGATTTTGCGTGATACAGTGGATTCAGTGACGATTGCGATCATTTCGCGTGATACAGTGGATTCAGTGATGATTTTGCGTGATACAGTGGATTCAGTGACGATTGCGATAACTTTGCGTGATACAGTGGATTCAGTGACGATTGCGATAATTTTGCGTGATACAGTGGATTCAGTGACGATTGCGATGATTTCGCGTGATACAGTGGATTCAGTGATTTTTTACGGATAGTATCGGTTTTGCCCTTTAGTGTTCCCGCACGATACTGGACGGGAAGGTCTGGTCGTTTAAATTTGGGAAGTCTACCTCATCGAAGCCTTGAGGTTCAGGTTCAGATATACTAATGGCATAGATAGGTTGGTTTCTTTCCAAAAACTGACGATTCGAGATTCGAGGTTGCTGGTTCGAAGAATTTCCAAATCTCCTGTTGTTATATTCTCACTTGCGACCATTTTCGATGGTGTGTCCTATGTTTTTACAATATCTGCACACGGGTGCTACTGAGTTAGAAGGTACGGGTTGATTATTAGGTCTTGCGAAATGAGATTGACCTTGTCGCCTTGGAGAAGAATATTGTCCCTGAGTTCTGGGATTAGTTGAGTTAAAATTTTGTCTATACTGTAGAAGAACTATTGCAAAGGGGGGATCCTCCGACCAGACGGGTATTATGTCTGGCGGACAGCTGCCCAACGGTTGTAGTCGGGTTCTTGTATATACACTCAATTGAAGAGTTAATTTCTATAGCGCGTTGTAGGATGCGTCGTATGTGGCTCGATAGATGTCGCTATGTAGATGTCGCCACAATACGAATTTGGTTGGTTCGCGTTGAATGAAGGCGAAAATGCATTTTCTCTATATGTGATGCCTAAGATTTTTTCTTCAGCTGCGGCGAAGTTTATGGCCCCGTTTAGTGTACTAGGATCCCGACATCTAACGATAGTTGCTAACCTGGGGTCGAGTCCCATCATAAACCTGGTGAGAGTTAAGTCCTGCATAGTAGCAATTCTGCCAGATAATTCGTCTTTCTTTTGTGTTGGAATCGAAACATTAATCTCTGTTAACAAGTTTGAGAGGCATGACTCTATTCTTAACGCATATTGACCTACATTTTCCGTGGGACTTTGTTTGATACTCTGAAGGTCAGCAAGTAAATGGGCGTAATGCTTTCTGTCACTAAACTGAGTTTTGAGGAATTCCTCGAGCTGTGACCAATTTGTAAATTCTTTTATAGCACACACCGATTGGGCTTTTCCCGTTAATCGACTTAGAATATATTTAAAAAGTAAATCCTGTTGGTTTGCTGTCGCTAATTTAATTGCATTTTTGCAATTATTTAAGAATGGAATCAGTGTTTCCCTTGAACCATCAAAAGTACCAATAAATTTTAATATAACATTTAAATCGATGTCCGACATTATGACGTTAGGTTCGTCGTCTTTTGCTACTTTTTGCCTTGACATATTATATTAATAATTAATTAAATGAAACATCTGCCCTAAATATAAATAACACACACAAAAAAAAACACAAGGTTATAACTTGACAAAATACAGTTCTTAAAAATGGTACAGAGACTTAGGTGTGATGCGTCATTATCTGTTCCGAGAAACGCAACTTGTGTGGGCGAGAGTCGTTCGGCGTGCTATACGTATTTACCGTTGAATGATAACTATGTAAGAACAGACATTGATAGCTACTTACGAAATTAATTAAATTAACATTTACTTATAATATAACACACGAACATATAATAGCACTTGAAAGTTTAAAATGACTCACAGGATTAACAGGAACATAGCGTATTTTGGTTTTGACCTACTGGATGCGGCAAGCTGGGGATGAGTGTTGGCCTTCGTTTTCAGATTTCCAGCGATGAATAGTTGTGGGACGTCCCTCCAGAGACTTCCAAGATACAGCGATGGGTGTTGACGACAAAGTTGGAATTTTCAGGAAACAGCGGTCGACGTTGATGGCGAAATCAGCACTTCCAGGACGTTCAGAGCTCAGCAATATAGGTAAGTTGATACGGTGATTGTCTTATTTACCAGGTTTTGTATAGGATGCGGTGATAGCTATGATGGGTGATACCAGGTTTTCAGGATTCAATGGTGATAAGTAAGCAGAGTCATCATTTTTTTATTGTTTTAGTACCACACAGATTTTACACTGAGTTCTGGATTTTTAATTTCAAAGTTACTGTTTTATGATCATTATTTCACTTTACACACACTTTAGTTCGGAGGTTTCATAAGTCCGAGGATTTTTAATATCCCTTTGCGCTGCCACCAATGTTATACGATGACCCTTAATTGGGTTTTTAAAAAAAGATTTTATTTTACACTGATATTTATATTTGGATATAGAAATGGAAATACAGATTATTAACGGTAACCACGCGTCGATTCCGAAAGAGTGCCTTAGGAAGACTGCGAGGAAGCTTATGACTAAATCTTAATGTCTAATGAAAGGTGCTGACGCAGCAGCATCTCTAAGCCCTTTTAGTATATATGTGTAAGGGTATGACAGTACGAACAGTACGCGGTGAAACTGCCCGTAAATTCCATTGTTTTTGCTTGTGTGAGGAATATGTGATAAAAGTTTATAATGTATTGATATTTAATAGATAGGAATTATTATAAGGAACAGTTTGATGTATAACTTGTATACATAACATAAATGGAGAAATAAATATAGAGCGGCAAACAGGCGACCAAAGTAAAAATAGTTATAAAAAATGGAATAAAACAGGGGCTCTCTATACGGTAACTTAAGTAGTTCGGAGAATTCGTATCGGGCAAGGTTCAAGTCATCGGGTACATAGCTACGACATAAGAAAAAACAAGATTAGTCGTCCTGCGAACGTCTCAGTAAAACGAAGAGCTCGTGTTTCATTTGAAGACCCAGCACGTCGAGCGGCCGTGCATTATTGCACCATCCAGGCCCCTCACCACCACTTCGCCCTACTGGCATCCGTGTGGTGTCCACGGGACGGGCATCCGGCCAAACAAAATAGCCCGTCCAAACCAACCGGGAAGTGTCACGCCCCCCCCCATCCCCCCACCTCTTGCAGAAAGGAAGAGACGCGAACCCAACATTACTATTTCTAAGATAATATCATAACAATAATACAATAAATACAAAAAACAGGCTGACCCAAGAATTAGTGATTATCAGAAATCCCGAGATCGAGCATCCCTAAGGCTACCTGAATAACCCCCATTTATTTTCTGCGATTTTCATTGTTTTCCAGTTATTAACTTTTATTCCTATTTTTATGTCGATTTTTGATCATTGTCATTTTTGGTCACAGAGATATGAATTATTAAGGTAATCAAGCATATTGATTTTTTCTTCTGAATAGGGTGAATAGTATAGCTCACAGATCGAAAATCAATTGTAGTCTGATCTGAAACCACTGCACCATAAAAATGTCTGAAATCTATAGTGGGTCGAAAATTTTAATGGTTCAAAATTTTACAGTGATTTAAAAAGTTTATCTTTCATAGATAGCTTTATTTAAAGTCGTTTTACAAACAATTTTCTATAGTGGTAACACTGGTGACCCCTATACTCTTTGTTCTGCGGTGGTGACTCCTCTGGTTATTGGTCTATGGTGGTGACTATAGCTAAATCAAATTATATTGCTTTTAATTATAACATATAGATATTCTTTTATCACATATTATAAAAGACGACATCTGTTTACCTGTCCGTCTGTCTGTTATCGTGGTTACCTTCGAAAACTTCTGAACCGATTAACCTGAGCTTTTTATTTAATAGTAGCTTGGTAAATTGATAGCACTATCTCTGATGTTACGCACGTTATCCATCGGTGTCTTATAATAGTATTTCTCTTAAAATTATTAGTTTTTGTTACTATATAGAGTAACTTTCGGCAGAAATTATGTCACTTTCATAAATCATACCCATGATAAATTGACAGACAACACAGAAATAATCTTTCTTAATTGATTATGTTATATTTCAACAAACCACACTGGTGGCAGAGTGTAAAAATAATAAGTTGTAAGATCTGAAAACTACTAGATCCACGTTTTAAAATATATGTAGACCCGCCCACAAAAATTAAAAATGCTAGTAAAGAAAGACGTCTCTGTTTCTACCACCAGTGGGTTCTAAAAAACATGTTATACATTCTCGGCTTCAGTTAAACGGGAAAGTTAAAGTTATTTACTGTTTTTGGGAAAAGCAGACTTTATACCTTAAATTGTGAAGTGAAACATAAAACTAATAAAAGTATTGTTGGTTTTACTGGTCTTTAAATAATAGAAAATTAACTATATGAGTAACTCAGTAGTTACGTAGTTCAGTAGTTATCTGTATATGAGTAAGAGTCGATACTTTTTCATTGTTACCAAGTGGGAATAATACTATAATTCAAATACTGTATCGAATAAAAGAATCGATACCAGAGTGGTATCGTTTCATCACTACTGGTGAATAATGATGGCCGGTTGCCCTTGACCTACTTGACAACCGACACCGATGTCGGCTGTCAGTCTCAAGTTGCTGAATTGCTTATCAACAAGCTTACGTGACATTGGCGGAATTATATTTACACAAACGTTGCCATTATCTAAAGAAAAAGAAGAGTCTGTGCTGTGATGTTATCTTTGGTCTAGTGAATCTGAAAAACTGAAGCGTAAAGTTGTCAATATTTGTTTATTATTAAGTCCACTTGATCCATGTACTTTAAGCCTATGTATAAAGCTTCTGCTGTGGCAATCTTATACACTCCAAAAAAAGTAGGTACGTCTGAAAGGAGATAAATCAATTTTCAGAGATATATACTTACTAGCAGTCGCACTTACGACTACTAGGCTAATGAGGCAATCGAGGTCCTGGATTCGATTCCTAGGACGAGCAAAGTGTTATTGAGGTTTTCTAGAAAATTCTCAGTAGAAACTGAGAGTTTGGTTTTGTGCCCGATTAATGGCAACAGGCTCGCCTTTATTGTATGGTACAAAAAATATATACTCGGCGAACTGTGGGTGTACATTAGTACATCTCTGCTTAACTTTTCGGGGATACAGGCGTGATGGTATGTTATGTTATAAACTTTCTAAATAGACATTTTTCGAAAGCAAATTATATAAAATGCAATTTAAATTATCATGTTGTTGAATCTGTAATCTCTGAGGTTTTAGCGGAATCTTGATCCATACTTTTGTGTAGGTTGTCTTCGTCCTTTCCATAACTTGGCAACTAGTCTCCTTTAGTGAAAACGATTACTGATATTATGGAGTGTATAGTGGCTATTAGGAGACCACTCCCAAAAACGAAGACAGACGATAGTACTAATGACAACTTTTATAATGGGCTAGAAAAAAAATCGATCCTGATGAAAAAAAAATCATATTTTTAAAATGTTTTATTAGTATTATTCACCCTCCATCATGTTAGTACAGCCAAATGAAACGATAATTAAACAAAAAAAAAATACATTACTTTACTAAAAAAAACCATCAATGAAACATAAAACCAAAAACACCTGATGATGGGGTCAAAGGACGCGCAAGCGCGGGGCCGCTCCGCGCCTGCATCTAGCGATAGCACGAATACTTATTTACAACATTTGTCTAAATAACGAACTTATCTACTTTGCCACTGTGCTAGTCTGTACCTAGCCACTATCATTCGAATTCACTGGTTGAATAAACTAAGTACCGGGTTTGATTCCCCGCTAATGAAAAAATTACTTGAATGAAATTGTAACAAGGATAAATTCATGCTTTTTAATACACCGTGTAATTATGTTTATTATTCTGATGTATTCAGTTATGTACGATCTATTCAGATCAGTTCAGTACCTACTAAGTTAAAAAAAAAAAATTTAGGTATGAAACAGCTTACCAATCTATATCACCCGTGGCCTTATGAGATGCGGCTCAAATTGTGCTCCATTCATTTCTTATTCACGAGCACTATAAACGTACGCGTTAGGCATTATTAAAACAAAACCATAATAAAAACAACACAAACTTAACAAGAGATACAAAACGTAACATTAAAATAATAACAAGAATTTAATTAACTATACGATTGAACGAAATATCTGTCTCTCATGCGCACATGAAAGTCTAAACTTAATAACCAATCCCGCCAAAACAAACCGCTCCTATTGAGGTGGGCCGCGGCCGCTGTTGACGGTACTTTGATCATTTCCACAGACCAAAAAGCGTTAGACATTCCCAACTTTTATTTTATAAGCTGAGTTACCCCGACTGACTAGTCTTTATAAGGAATTTAGAAGTTATAGCTGTCATTTTTAATACAATTAAACGATCAATTGTACCCTGACGTAACAAGAAGCTCGTTACTACAAAAATGATATTAGAATATTAAATTAACCTAGTTGGATATTTACATACACAACTATAAAAACTATTTACAGAATAATTTAATAGTTGAAATGAATTGCAATTATGATCGACAGTCAATTAATCTATCAGAAGGAATTTAATCTAATTCTTGTACTTTATGTTAACAGACTTTTCGTTTTTAGTCCGGCCAATACTTTAATTTGAAAACAGGTAGGTACGTCACAAAAATCGGAAATTACTTACAGGTTTTATCGCGAACGCCGCCTCTAATTCTTTTATGTCGCTTGCAAATTTAGTACCTACACCAGCGTGTATAGGTGTGTGTGTAAAATGAACGATTTAATTGTGAAAGTGCGAAAAACCTAAAGTGTAGTACTGTAATACATAATGCATTGTTTCGTACTGAGTTAGATAGTTAGAAAAAAAGAGGAAATTTACGATGTGTATTTCTGAATCTTACAAAACAAAACACAGTAGGGACAATAATTAATTTAGTATGTGCAGATTCTACGTCACAAAGTTCAATTTGAACCTTATTTCATAAGGCCACGGAGGATTTAAATCGGTAAGCTGTTTCATACCAATTTTTTTATAAATCACTTAGTACTGAACTGATCTGATTGATACATTATACATCAGAATACTACAAAAAATACAAAATTTAATTTAAATTTCATTTATGTAATTTTGTTCATTTGTGGGAAATCGAACCCGGTACTTTGATCGGATTGAAAGTGGCTAGGTAGAGACTAGCACAGTGGCAAAGTAGATAAGTTAGGTACTTTGACAAATGTTGTAAATAAGTGTCTGTGCGATCGCTAGCTGCCGGCCGCGCGAGACTGGCACCACGCCCGCGCTCGCACGTGCATTGACCCGACGTCAGCTGTTTTTGATTTTGTGTTTCATTGCTGGTTTTTTTAATTAAAGTAATGTATTTTTTTTTTGTTTAATTATCGTTTCATTTGGCTGTACTAACATGATGGAGTGTGAATAATGCTAATAAAATGTTTGAAAAATATGTTTTTTTTTTCATCAGGATCGATTTTTTTTTCTTACCCATTATCAAAGGTGTCATTAGTACTATCGTCTGTCTTCGTTTTCGGGAGCGGTCACTTAATACCCAGTAGAATGTCTTATCTTATGATAATTTAGGTATCCTAACAAGTGGGGCACTATGTCTGGAACCTCCTCGTGGTGTGCCCCGGGCAACGGCGGCCGCTTCACGGCCGACGGCTAATACCAGACCGACGGCGTTCCTCCCCTGTACCCCTCTGCTCATCAGAGGAGACAGGGGATGGGGCAAGAGTGGACCTGCTACGGCTCGTCCACTACGGACGGACTCGTCGTTGACGGCGGAGGAGGAAGAAAACCTCCTTAAAAAATTGAGAGGATACAACCTCTTTAAAAAATCGCTGACGGAGGTGGAGTAAACCACCTTAAAAAACCTTGGACGGACTGTGGTGGAGTAAACCACCCTTTAAAAAATCACGGACGGACGGTGGAAGACAACCCCCTTAAAAAATTACTGGACGGAGGTGGAGAAAACCACCAGTATAAAAAATCAAGGACGGACAGTGGAAGGAAACCACTTAAAAAAAGAACCGGACGGTTGAGGATGAGCACCTCGTTAAAAAATCAAAGACGGACTTGACAAGAACGGACGGGAGCTTAATGACGGCAGAGGAGGAAACCTCTATAAAAAACCAACGACGGACTGGTGGGGGAGGGGGTGCGTTCATTCGCCTCCTTCTCCTGCCGTTACAGGACGGCAGAGGAAAAAACCTCGGTAAAAAATCATGGCCGGGCTAGCGGGGTGGGGGTGCGTTCATTCGCCCCTTACCCCCGCCATATGCCAAACATTATGGCAGAGACAGAGGAGAAAACCTCTATAAAAAACCCAACAACGGGTGGGTGGGGGACAGGTGGTGGTTCATCCGCCTCCTTCTCCTGCCAGGCCGAACCAAAGGGAGATGGGTCGGGGGGCCTGTCTTCACATTGCATTGGTTTGGCGGACGGGGAGACAGTTCGTCACCGGGCTGTCTCCGTTAGCGGGCGGCCCTACCGGGCCTTGCCGCCGGGGCGGCGCGGCTGAATGCCAGCGCAGCGCGGCTGAATGCCAGCGCAATGCCCGCGTCGCCCCAGCATGGCGGCGGACGGTGCACCGTGGAGTTTTTTAGTGAGTAGGAGTCTCACATAACCACTCGTTCCCCCGGGCGAGTGTGTACCCATGACGGGTTTTCAACTCCACGTTAACAAAAAAAAAAAAAAAAAGGTATCATAACAAGTACTCTCATTGGAACTTTTTAGGAAGTTTATGTCGTATTTCAGAATTCATAGTCCATGTTATTATTTGCAATTAACTTCACTTGTGTACAATAGCCGAGGTTTATTATGCAAAACGCCACCTGTATTACACAATACACAGTCAAACATCACTTTATGAATAAAAAACAAAGACAGTTTGAGATCCCACCAAAAACTCCATGTCGTGGTTGATTTAACAACAGGCGTGATTCTATGACTTAAAGCGTATTTTATTTAACTCTATATGTAAAGTTAGGCTTAAAGAACATATATCCAGAGACGTCAATAAAAAAACAAAGTTTTTAATCTGTGATTTTTGGCGTCGATACTGGATGTAAAGTGAATTTTTGTTATTTATTTTTATTTAAACGAAAACTCTTTTCTTACTCTATATAAACATGGAAAATGCCGAAGAAATATATAACTACTTAGAAGAATTCTCAAAACGCAAGCCAAAAACTATCCCACAGGAATTAAATGAATATCTAGCTTACGTAGCGCGCACCGGTGATCCTGTCTACCAATGGTCTCTTGTAAAAAGTTTATTTAAAGAAAAGCTCATAAATGTTATCACAGACTTCTTTGAAACATCACCAGGTATCGATATTCCACCATATCCTAATGTTGACCCTTTTAATTTCGATATTATGAAAAACAGTTTACTTGAACGTTTTGACACTTTTACATCAGCTCCATTCACAGTACAGCGAATATGCGAGTTACTCACTTGTCCCCGCAAACAATACAACCGTGTTGACAAGTTCATGAGAGCAATAGAGAAAAATATTTTAGTTGTTAGCACCAGGGAGCCCGGAATACAACGACACTCTGAACCAGAGAATGGTGAATCCCGTGAACCAATTGTAAATGGCTCTGATAACAATTCTGAGTATAATGTTGATGTGGAAATGGAAGATATGTCTTGGAAAGATAGTTCTGATCAACAAAACTCTGAACCTCAACCTGGTTCATCTGATTCACATATTTCTGTTGATGACATTGAGGCTAGACTGAAGGCCAAACAGGATGCTCCTATGGATATTCAAGAAAAAACTGAGTATGAATCTGTTACTCCACCAGAACCAAATATCACAACTGATGATGAACAAATTGATGTGAAATCTGATGAAAACCCTCAACACATACTTATTGAAGAAAAGATGGAAACCTCATCTTCAGAAATAGATGAAAAACCTAAAATTGACACAGTAATAAAGACAGAGATTGCTACTAATTTAGTCATACCAGAAATACATGTAGATGATGTTGAAATGACTGAACGAAAACTCAAAGGACAGCCTGACACTGTTGAGAAACCTGAGGTATCTCAAGTGGCAGAAAAGGAACCATTAATAGATCCAGATAGCAATTCAGATAGCAAATTACAAACTGAATTAACAGCTGATGAAAATAGTTCAGACTCTAAGGAAGAAACAGAACCTAAATTAATATCAGAAGTTTCAACATCAAGTGAAGAAAGTTCCTCAAGTGACAACACAGATGGCAACAGTAATTCACCCAAGCCAGACGTACATGAGGAATCTAACCAATTAGAAAGTAGTTCTGAATATGTAAAGCAACCAGACACCCCTCAAGATACTACAGCTGTTCAAGAAGTAAATACAGATACTCCAAAAATGTCTCTTGAGTCTGATAATTACTCTATATCTGATGTGAACTCAGTACTACCACAGCCTCATCTACAAAATAATCAAGAGGTAGAAGATACTTCAAAGATACAAGATGATCCCATTGTAGAAAAGAAAGATGAGCCATCTGTAGATATTGAAAATGTAATTGATAAGGTAGATGAGTCTGTTAAAGAAGAAAAGGAATCATAAGTTTTCATTAATGAATATTCAGTGAGCAATTGTTTGACTGGTAGTTGATAAGTAGAATAACTAACTTGTAAAATGTAATAAAACTTAAATTAAAAGATATTTCTTAACAGCACTTGTTTTACATCAGCTCAACCTTAGATTATGTACCATCAAAATGAGACTTTATATTTGTTTTACATTTAGTTAACTTTATTATTTTGTCTAAATTTCTAAATATTTGATGTTTTCTTAATTTCTATGATTTTGTAGATTTTTAGGTTAACATTTTTGAAATACTAACCATCTTCACACTTTTTCATTCCCCGACACAATCAAAACTTGGATAAGCCACCATATCCAAAAACAATCATTTTGCTGGGGGTGAGGGGGATACTTGAATCTAAAAAAAGTGAATCATATTGTTTGAACAGTTTCTAAACATGCATATTTAAAAAGGACACAAGAACAGAGCACCAATTAATCCATCTTCACTGTCTACCCTCACAATGGTATTTACTACTGAACTATATGTGCCAAGGATGAATTATAGTGAGACTAAAGTTTTGTGGATAACAATATTTCTGGAATAGGTATCAGGTATACCACATAGGCTAACTTTCCACAACTCAACATCTATACGAGTGCCTTAGGTGCAGGTGTTTGACTGTTGGTCTAATAACAATTGTATAAATCCTCTTCAAAGTAAATTGTGATTTATGAATGTTCCAATATGCATGATTGACATGTTTAAAGACAATCAGTGCCGGCTCTGGGGTAGAGCGAAAAGACCAGTTAGTTACTCTTGTCATTAGATGGCAAGGGCACCAAAATCCATATATATTTTTAACAGACTTTAAAAAATTCGAATGAATTTTTTTATTAATGGATGTTCAGCCGTAACTTCTTTGTTTATAAACCGATTTGGATTATTCTTTTTTGTTGGATAGGGGAATTTACAATTATAATTTAATTACCATTGTACCTTTATTAAT
This sequence comes from Saturnia japonica, assembly GCA_033032175.1. Taxonomy (NCBI): domain Eukaryota; kingdom Metazoa; phylum Arthropoda; class Insecta; order Lepidoptera; family Saturniidae; genus Saturnia; species Saturnia japonica. The sequence continues at coordinate 8,063,980 of CM065317.1, forward strand.
TTCGAAGATACACCAGGGAACTTTTCAAAATAATTGAAGTTGGTTCTTTTTTGTTAAAAATGATATTATGTCTATGCAATGCTAGTGATGATTGTTGAAATAATCGTTATTTAAGAAAAAAAATGAAATAAATTTAATGTGAAACCGTTGATTAATACAAACGACGTCGAAAAACATTGTCGCTCTACACTGAAAAGGGTCGTCACTGAGGACAATGATACATAAAATTAAACAATATATTAAAAAATAAACTATATTGAAAATTAATTACTAACAATAAATATAATACAAAATAACTTCTATGATTCTCAAAGACCTAGCTATAATACATTATTTACAGTATTTATAAACGACTAAATACCTATACATAAATAATAATATCTACAGTCAATGTTTTTTAGTTTTACTACCAAGTACTTTCAATTCATTTCTCATTATTTTTCCTGCTACATTTCTCGGTATAGCGTCTAGGAAAACAACGCCTCCCTCGAGATGTTTGTATTTTGTAAGCTTTTGTGCAACAGTGTCGTAAACATCTTTTTCTGTCAGTTTATGATTCGATTTTAAAACAACAAAAGCTTTAGGAACTTCACCGGCCAGGGGATCGGGTACTCCGACTACAGCAACATCAGCCACTTCAGGACGCTCCATTATAACACTTTCTAACTCTGTCGGTGACACCTGAAAGATATAAGCGTTTAGGAGTTATTGGCGGTAATCTCTCATGTGGTGGTTTTTATTTTTTAACCAACTTGAAAAAAGGAGAAGGTTCTCAATTCGAATGTATATTTTTTTATGGATGATCAGCCATAACTTCTTTGTTTGTGAACCGATTTAGATGATTATTTTTTCGTAGGAAAGGGAAAGATTGGTCTTTTTCAATTTCATTGGCATTGGGCCTTCAGCTTCAAAGATACACCAGGGATCTCCTCAAAATCATTGAAGTTGGTTTACTCTCTTGTTAAAAATTGTTTTATAATTCATAATGTTATTTTATTACGTAATATCGGTGCCATTTTATGTAATATAGTTTTGATACTGTGCACTAGTGAAGTGAATTATAGAAAATAACTAGAAAAATGCATCTTGAGTTGCAACAAAAACACCCTTGCCTATTCTAACAAGTCAACCACCATTTAGTTAGAGCGTTGCGTGCACTTCAAAGATTAGAAAAATATTTTGTCAGCATGACATTGGCAGAATTGTGTATAAATCCACATAGCCACTAAATAAGAAAAAGAAAAAAATCTTTATTTTGGCCTATGGTGGCAATTTTTTAAAACGTTGAATTAGGTTTGTACGAACTACTAGTTTTGTAAAAAAAAAAGGAAAAAATGTTGATAAAGTATTTAAAATAATTATTGAAGTGTTAAATACAAATAAGTGTTTAAAGTTTATTAAGCACAAAGGCGCCAAATTGGAGGGGAGACTAGGAGCAACCTAAACTAAATCCGCCAATGCCCAGCACACAAAATAATCTACATTCGACTTTTTGTGTAAAATAAGTACAAAAATTTATTCAATATATACAACTAAGTATGTACTTAGATCAAACAGAAAACAATAACAAATAATACTTGACAAAAAAGACTTATGATTAATTCCCCATTATTTGACTATTTGAGTGAGACTTAACTAAAGGTGTGATGTGACATATTTATTTTGTAATTTCTAGTCTTCTAGTAATTTTAAGCCTGAAATTTGTAAGATTTTATCTATTTTATTCAGTAATGTGATAATGTTTTAAATACACTAAGACCTATATTAATTATTGTTTCCAATGTATTTTCGTGGAGATTTACCTGGTTTCCTTTAACCTTAATAAGTTCTTTAGTTCGATCCACTATGAAAAAGTAATTGTCTTCGTCATAATAAGCAACATCGCCAGTATGAAGCCAGCCTTCACTGTCCAATGTCTCCTTGGTAGCTGCCTCATTTTTCCAGTATCCTTTCATTACCTGTAACATTTTCCTTGTTATTTCTGACATAAGGATCGAATTATTTGCGGAAATAACTGGACACTTAAAACATGAAATAGCTCCCCGAGTGAATCAGATTTAGCAGGGGTCCTTGAACTTGTTGTCAGATAAATTAGTAACATGCTTCGGCATCTTATTATAAAACCTGACACTATTACCTATAAAACTTTTATTGGACCTACTTAGTCTAAAACACGGTACGACTAATTTATCTTATTTCTAGTATTATCATTGTGCTGATCTTTGACAAAATCTAACTTGACAAGTTTTTACGAATATTCATTAAGTTATCAAGGATGTATTGACAGGGCAAAGTTAAGATATTATATTCCTGAATTTTGTTCTTTAGTGATTCACGTGGCCTCGGGTTTTTAATTTCACGAACCGCCCGATTTTGTAATATTAATACGGTATCTACCTCAGCTGCTGAACCCCACAGCAAAATACCGTATACCTGATAATAAGTGATATTTAATATTTAAACGTACTGGCTACTATAACACTTAAGTATACAACCGAGACTCGGATGTATAAAGCTGATAAAAAGCGCAAGCAGAAAATATTCCAGGTGATAAAAATAATTTTCGAAATTTTTTGTATTTTTTAATGTAACAGCCTAAATTATTAAATTCTTGTCTCTAAAACTCTGAATAAAAATACATATTGTATTTATTAAGTAACTAGCAACCCGCCCAGGCTTCGCAGGAGTATTTTTTCCGAACAGACTATACTGTTAGTTTTAAAAGTTCTGGAGCAATTAGAGGCTTTGACAGCTTCACTGGGCTTGAGCTTCTCACAGGTTGCGGAGTAATACATATATATCTATTGGTTGACGCGGCGCATGCCGCCAGTAAAGCTCCCAGTCGGCATGACTTTTTCCAGCATCTTCAACAATCATTGTCATATCTCAACCAATTTACAAAAAACCTTTAATGAATTATAAACCTAAGACTTCTTAATGAAAACTCTGCTAATTGATGAAAGCCGTATTTAAATCCATTCGGTAGTTTTTGACTTAATCGCGTTCAGACAGACGCGACGGGGACTTTTTTTTATAATATAGTATTACTACAAATATTGCTGGGTTTTTAATAATAATATTCTGGGATACAGTACGTTAACGACAATTATGTCCAACCTCTTCGCGATCATAAACTAAAACTAAAAAATGTCTATAGTTGGTTCTCAAAGGCATGTTTTGGGGTAAGGCCATATCTCCTTTAATTCTTTATCAAAATTAATTATCGAAACATTCTTTTGAAGCTTATGTTCCCCAGGAATTATTCGCACGGCTGACTCATAAAACTAAAAAAATACTATAAAACCACTATACAAGATATATAGATATGTATATTTACCTGAGGCCCGCGTAACCACAATTCTCCAGATTTGTGAGGTCCGAGCATCTCTCCAGTTGTAAGTGAAACAACACGAGCTTGGGTACTTGGTACCAGTTGCCCCACAGAGCCCACCTTTCCATAAGGATAATCAGACGGCGTCATTAGAGTTACCGGTGAACTCTCTGTCATACCGTAGCCTGTGAGATATTATTATTGTTATAAATATCTACAAGAAAATGCTACATGTTATAAAACATTTGCCTAAAAGTCGATCAGTTTGTTTATAACCCGAAAAAACTTATTAACTTATCTAGGGTGACCAAAAAAAGTGTGTTTTATTTATTTTACTTCTCACATGAAAATAAGTGAATATAACACGTTTTAAGAATACTCGCCCAAAAATCAACATCATAAAAAAATTAAAAGGTTGCTCAATTTTTTTTCAATTCCAATATTGTAAAAAAGTAACAAAAATGTTATTTGTAATATTTTTTTCTCGTCATGTAATTATGGTCTACGGTTGACATTACCCTAACTATTCTGAAAGACGTAATTTTTTTTTTTTTTTTTTTTTACGATTTCTAAATGCAGAGTTATATGGCATTTGTTCTTAATGCATTAAAATGGATCAAGCCGTTTTTGAGTAAAATGTAGCTATACAAAGGAACAGACATAGACAAAAAAAATTCAAGATCAAGTCACTTCTACAAATATTTGAAAAAAAAAAAGACAAAACTACAGATTTATTAATATAGATTATACGAGTTTCTATACCATTATTATAAAAAGATAAATATTTTTTGTAGGAGAATAATTTATGAAACTACTGTTCCGATTCTGAAATTTCTTTCACTAACAGGAAATCTATATTGTACCTGAGTGAAATCAACATTCTCAACACATCGAAACAATTATGATTTAGTAAAATAAATTTGATAATATAAAAAAAAAAAAAAAAACAAATTAGGGTACTAACCTTGCAGTAAACGAATCTGATCCTTAGTTTTCTCGCATTTAAGTAAAAATTTCTCCAGCATACTATCTGTAGTTGGAGCTGCTCCAACCATAATAGTTTCTATAGATTCTAAATGATTTTTCTTTACAAATGGATGGGTAGCTAGGAAGGCGAGTAACGAAGGCACTACGAATAGCGTAGTGGGCTTGTACTCGACAAGACATTTAATGTAGTCGTCCGGTGTGAATCTAAACAAATTTACTTTTTATTAATGTTAAATCATATTAAAATCATAATCTGTATCAATCCATTAACATCTAATACATGTACCTAATATTATAAAACTTAAGAGATTGTTTGTTTGTTTGAATGCGCTACGCGCTGATGTATCAGATAGGTGTGAAAAATTAATTTTACATTTTATAGCATATTTATTGAGGAAAGTTATTGGCTATATAATTTCACGCTACGACCCTAAGGAGCAAAGCAGTAACCATGAACGTCAAGTAATCTGGCAAGTATGGGAAGTGAAAGTGAAAGGAACAGAAACATCGAACATTTATGTTTGCAAATTTGTGTGGCTGTAAAGTTTAAACTAGAGTTCGACGATCCGATGTGGCACCCAAAAAAAGCTCGCCCATTTTGCTACCATCAAAACATCGATGTTAGAAAACATCGATGTTTTTGTTTCGATATTTATCGGACATCAACGATTACTTAACGATGAAGTATTTTATTTATTTAAATACGAAATTTGAGACCCGTATCCAATCATCATCACATGTGTGTATGTCATGTATCACATTTTTTTTTATCCGGCACATCACTGGTTTAAGCACATGATGCCACTAAATAAGAAGTAGGATAGATCAGGAAGCAGTGCTTGTTGCCAACCACACTTTACGTACCAAACCACATGACCGCGAACCAAGGGCGTCGCCAGACGATGGCTCTTTGAGCATGATGATGTATGAAGAATGGAAGAGTATGAACTATAGATACAGTTAAAAACCCTCGAAAAGCGAGTCTTAACGCTACGGCGATTGTAATAAGAACGGTACCAAGCCCAATGTGTAAAGCTCCACGAGCTCTTGACTGTACAATTAATAAAACTTGTAAATAAAGTTATTATAGTATTTATTAGAATAAAAATATTTTGTGACAAAATTAAAATTAAAATGATAGAATAAAAAGAATTGGAAAGTTCATTGATAATTACAAGTTTTTAATAATAATTTTGGTTGAGTTAGACCGTTTAATGATTAAGTTAACTAAAACACAATATTCGGGGGTTTTGTAAACTTCTCAACCACTTTATTATGTAAATCTAGTAAGTTTTCATGAATAGGTAAGTTTTCTGTGCACATTTATCATAGTCAGACCATTGAAGCGATTTTCCCCATATCATTTCTTAACTGAGTTTTTTTTAATACAACAAAGGTGGCAATCTTACATACGGCCCGCCTAATGGTAACCGGACACCGTAGCCTATAGACGCTTATAATACCATACCATACCATAGCTAGCGCATACAACACTAGGTTATTTGGCTACAATCTTCTGTAGGGTGGAAGTATTCCACCAGTCGGACTGCCCCAAGTACGGAGAAATCTCCAAAGAAATATCTCTGTGCCCTACTTCTTTTTGAATCACTTGGAATAGAATAAATTCATTCAGGTTCCAACGTGCAGGAGTGTGAGTAGGTCTTTGTTTTATTTTTGCATTTTTTATTAAAGTGAAAACTTCTTTAGCATCGTTGTGATTTGAAAGTCGATGAAACGAAAAAGCAAAATCGACAGTCGTAAGCGTGACTGCTATGGCCGAATCCTCGCCGTGAATAATTTTTTTTTAAATTTTTACTTCGGACTGCAATTAGTACTAAGGTAACATAATTCGAATATTTATAAATGCACACCACATAGGTGCATAGGTTCTGTGAGGGACCTTTTTTTTTTCTTTTTTTGCGCTAGTTAGCGCTAGTTAGTGTAGAAAACATTTCGTTTACTAAAAGTGCCTATGTGTATATTTTAGTTAGCTCGAATCGTAGGTGTAGGGATTCGATTAGATCGCGACTTAATTGCGAACACGACGACCGCCCGAGCCGAGGCCCGGCCACTTTGGCACCCTCGTGCGAGTCGTCCTAATAACTTTCGCGGCCTAATAACTTTCGCGGCTGAGTGCCCTCTGCGCTCGCCCCCAAGTCCGGTGAAGCTGTAAAAGCCGCAGCGGCTTTAGGGCCCCTAAGACTAACAGTGTAGTCAGAGATAAAAAAATAAAAAAATAATAATATTTATAACATAAAAGTTTTAGTATTAATATTTTTTTTCTTATTTTATTTATTTGGTACATATTACTTCACAGCACAATTAACACAAAATATACATTTGTTATGTTTTGCAATCATATGGTGCCAATTACGAAACAATTATTATTAAATTTTGTTTGTTATGCAGCGGTTAAATATTTATATACATAAAAAATATTATTATGAGGTATTATGGGTTTCTATATCTCAATGTGAGTGGGAGTGTGAGTCTGCGTGTAGTGTGCGTGTGCGTGAGAGTGTATAGGTGTGGTGGGATCATATGCTCCTGAGTTTAATATTTTTATTTGCTGAACACAGCATAACTTTTTTGTTTATAAACCTATTTGGATTATTCTTTTTTGTTAGATAGCGCATATCTCAAGAGTGGTGCCATTTTAATTTCATTAGCATCGAATCTTCAACTTCGACGATACACAAGGGAACTCATCAAAACCATTGATTTTATGTATAGTCTATGTATGATGACTATTAAAATTAAACTAAAAACCTAGATGTGAAGGTTTCACTTCTACCACGTGTGAAAAGCACGTATAATTTTTTTTATATCTAGCTGCCCCTCCCTTTCCCCGCCTTGGCGACGCCCATGCTGCGATTACTACTGCGTTGCGGCAGCAATAAGTGTGATATTACATCCGCAATCGAAACTTGCTGATTCTACTATTTATTTTTAATATCAGCTAACAACACGAAAATTAAATAAATGAAGAAAATAAATTGTACTTAGGTATTGTAACGATGTGGAAACCCAAGCTAAGGTTGAAATTCAAAACTCCATTGAAACCGTAGATGTGGAAGAACGGAGGTACGGTAAGGACAACGTCGCCTCTACCTACAAAAATATTTACAAATTAATAAGACAAAAGTGGATATTAAGTAGGTACATGCAAAAATTTTGCTTCACAAGGCGCCTAGCATCCATCGTAATTTGATTTTAAAACGTCCAGTTGGTTTTTGAATTAATCCTAACGGTTGATTCCGAAATACGCTGCAAGCAGCTGCAGCGCAACAAATTGTTGGCAACATCTAATAGCGTGAATTTTAATTTATATAATTTTATAAATAATAAAAAAATATTTAAAAGATATTATTTAATTGTTTTTACCTTGCAATTTTTTTTTGGGAATTACATTTTCCTAAATATTAGTGTTTCAGTCGCTAAGTAATGGAGTGGGTCGGACCTCTAAATACTATCTTATGTGGTAGTGATAAAATTGTAAAGAAGCTTACCTTTATCACCAAGATGTTTAATCATTTTCTCAGTTTTAACTTGTTTTAAGTTACATACGAGGTTCTTGTGCGTCAACATTACGCCTTTAGGCATACCGGTGGTACCGCTCGAGTAGGGTATAAGACATACATCATCACAGTTTAGAGCTGGAAGGTCGGCTTTGTGGTCTGCCATCAATAACGACCGCAAACCATGTATACCTAAAAAATATTATTTATTTTACATAGCTAATTTGTTTTTGTTTTTTTTTTTATTTATTTTCGATATTTTTGTTATATTAGCGTGGTTATAAGTTAGTGTTATTTTATGTTAAATGATAATTTGGCCAAAGATCAAAGCCTAACTAACTTACCAAGCCTAGAAACGTGGAGTAGGTACCAACATCCTATATTATTTTAAAATCGACGTTGAGCTTGAAAACATCGATATCAGGTTCCCTAAAAATCCATATGAGTCCATATTAATGTGTTGTATATGGAATTCGAGGAAGAAGTTGTCAGCACTAGAAGTATCTCTCAATAAATAGATCGCCCACTTGGGTAGCATCACATCGATATTTCCTATCATCGATATCTTTATTTCGATATTTATCAGACATATGTTTACTTGACGGTATTGATATGGATGTCAACATCGATGTTTTCTAATATCGATAATCTGTATGCGAGCGTTAGCTCTCATGTGCACAGTCAGAAATACTATAGTTCTTTAGGGACAGATTTTCACTTTTAGTGCAAGCTAACCAAGCAAACAGTAGAATATTCCTTATCGCCTTATTATAATACTATTTTTTCTGACATAATTACTAAAACAAGCGTAATAAAATATCAAAATGATCTATATTATAATTTTTATGATCAGTCCTAACTTCCTTAACTTTTTTTGGTTTTAGGTGACTTAGGTCTAATGCAGAAAATAATATCTATTTGATGTGCCTCTGTACAAACAAGTTATGAGACAAACACCTTATTATAATATGAAACACATAAGTAAAACAATCTAAACAAATAAATAAGTAATCATAAGTTGCAATATGCATTAAAATTGTTACAAATTGAAATAACACGATCCTTGAATGATTCGCAAAAGAAAACCAATGTTTGCCTTAGCTAACTCATTTTTATAATGGACGATATATCCGGACGTTGATAGTTTCACCTTAAGTAACTTAAAGAGTTATTATGCACACCTAATTTTGTTTTGTAATTAAAGGAAGCAAAACATACTACGCAAATTAGGTAGGTACCTAATATTTTATTTTCTACAATAACACCTATTTGATGAATTCGGAGAAAAAGACAATTGCAATTTGAAAAATTATTAATTTAATAGAGACTTAAATGAATAATGATAATCTATACATACAATTAATAAAATTTAAGTTTCTGTTTGTAATGTCAAAATAACAGGTTTTTACTAAATGCATATGAAAGTATATACGATACATATAACAAGAAGCCCATTTTTTAAATTTTGTCTGTCTGTCTGTTTGTTTCGGGTAATCTCCGAAACGGTTGGACCGATTTTGACGGGACTTTCACTGATTAATAGCTGATGATATAGGGAGTAACTTAGGCTACTTTTATTTTAGAAAAATAATTAGGGTTTCGCACATATGAAAAAAAACGGGTCATGGTGAATCAATTCGGGCGCTTAAATGGCTTATGCTGAGTAAACCATAAGAGATATAGCAAATTAATGTACTACATAATCATAGGCATGACCTACAAAAAAGTCTGGGAGAGTATACATCTATCTATCTTCTAAGGAACACCTATAATAAGCATTTTTGTCTTTAAAATAGCCGGGAGCGCGGGAGCAAAATTCGCCCGGGAATTCTGTAGTCAACGTGAGCGAAGCCACGGGCACAAGTAGTATAACGATACGATCAACGAAGAATGGTGAATGCCAATGAGCGAGATTATTGTTTCCAAAAGGAAGCTATGATGAAGAAAAATACCATTTTAATGTTTATCAAAGCCGAGAAAAATATTGTTTTGAGGACGACGATGGTACACGTTCGCTCAGTAAAAACAGATTTAATATTATTTTGTTGAGCTCCATAATATATGACTAAGGAAAAACAGACGCAAAAAGTGAATTCCTTTCATATTCGCTTAATTTATGAACGCTCTGAATTTAAAAAATGTACGTAATTTTGATATACTCGTACGAATAACTAAAATCTTCACTAACTCCACTAACACACGATTTTAGAAATTTCATGTTATTTTTTCATTTATAATTTATGCATGTGACCATTTAGAACAATTATTAAATTAAATAATTTACATATTCTGTGTGTTTATTTTCTCATGTGTGACTTTTATTTAATATAATAAGTATTTGCAAACGTATAAAAATTATGTGCACGCCCCCTTTATCATTATGACATTTTTACCGAGACACCATTTTTAAGTTCCGTCCGGCAATGTTTTTTCTGTTCCGTAAATCTGAGTTTCAAAGCTGAAATCTCTAAACGCGAACCATTTACGATAACATCTTTCTCTTGATGGTCGGTCAGTGTTTGTGAATTGTTATTTAAAGATCCAATCAGACACATGACAACATTGTTCGGAGCCAAAAAAATAATCACAAAATGATATCACGCTCTAGTGACAGTAGTTTTGGTGGAAATTATTTTGTAATCACATTTTAAAACCATTACCGTGACGAGAAATCAAAGTGGAATTAAATCAGGATGCGGTTGTAAAGCAATGTTGTTGGTCGAGTTTTAGCTGCAATGTCTAAAATATTGTTACCTGGTATTCAACACTTCGTACCTAACTAGTTTCATTCATTCTTTCATCGTAAGCGGCTATGCTTATATATTATATATGCTTATATATTAATGAGCGCAACATGAGACATACGTAGAAATATTGAAAAAACCCCAGATTTCATACAGTTGCGACAATTGCTCTTTTTTATTGTAGCACTGTAAAATACCAGGTGGTAAGATGCATTGTGGTCACGATACAGTCGAGCTGTACAGCCTTACGACTCCGCTATCACTATTTTTAAGCAATAATGACTTAGTTTGTAGCGTGTACGAACACCGCGTCGATCGACGTGAATTCGAGCTTTCGATGAAGTAAAACATCGTGATGAAGCCATAGTATGGTGATAAAAGTTGAAAATCTGTCGCCAAGCACCTCTATAGGTGTGGTTTGGCAGCTGCACTTGAGAGCCAGTTTCCACACTCCACACTTCATGTGTCACCATCTTGGGCCACATCGTCACTTAATAGCAGGTGAGATTTTACCCATAACGCTAAAATCTAACGATAACGATAAAAAAATCTTAGTTCTGTTTCAAGTCTTAAGATGTTATTTGATCCCACTTACACCCTAAGTGTGTTAAGTCTGTTTTTGTGTAAAATCCTTTGGAAGTAATGATATTTCAATTGTACCTCACTCGGAAGCAACGAGTGGTGTGTGGATTTAATCCAATAATAAGCCCTATTTGTTGGCAAAGAAAAAAATACGTCGGATATTGTCTAGTATTAGCTTAACTAACTAAGCACTTATCGATTTGTTCCAACAGCTGCATTTCAAATCAAGACTTCTTTCAAATCTTGGAGTCATAACATCTTCGGCCGCAAAGGACTGAATCAAATGTAATATAAAATTACCTTTGGCTTTATTATCTTCTCCTCCAACCCAGATGGTTCCTTTGTAGTCCTTGAGACTCTTGCTAACCTTTTCAGCGACAGGCATGAACATTTCAATAGTAGCGATCGCTTTCACGTTACAATCAGAAAACTGACGTTTCACCTCATCTAAAAATAAAGAAATCAAATAAAACGTGTAGCGCGTTTTAGTTATAGTGCAAGATTTTTATAAACCGATAAAGAAGACATAAGTTTTGTTGAAGAAATCTATAAGTACTTAATTATTGTCATAATAAAGCGGAAAAGTTTTTTATTGTTTCTTTATTGTTTGTTCTTTTGTATATGATAGCCAAATTCACGAGGAATAGTATAAGCTATCTAACATTAGGCTACAAGTCTCAGAAGATTTAAAAGTGATTTATGAGCGTTATTTTTAGGCATGGCATATCCTTAATCCTTACGAACAAAAGTTACCTACTTCATCATAAATACAATTTTATGAAGTTAAATTTTATAGCATGTTATTTGGACACATAGTTTAGGAGATAATGAAAATTAAAATAATTTGTACTTGGGGAAAGGTTACAATTATGATAGGCTCTACACGGGTGCGTTGGCGGTGCGGTGTGTGTTGGATAAAATTAAAATGGATGAACCGTGGGGCACAACTAGTCTATTTATATTTCCATATTAATCTAGACTGTACTTATGTACCTAAATGATATCCTTAACTAGTAAGGAGAGTAAACCATACTAAAGGTAATCAATAATCAATAAACATTCCAGGTACTTCTAAGGTGAAGTTCCAATATCGAAATTCCTTCATGTTAATACTTTACCTAATCTGTGAGATTAGTGTAGTATGGGTTATGTAAATTTATTTGTTTTCTCTATGCAAAGAGAGTGCATAGAGATTCAATCAGCAATAGCGGCCTGGATTCTAGTATATATACGCTAAATCTTGAAAACCAAAACGTTACATACAAAAACTAACGTATTTTTACTTGAAATAATCTGTCTGGAAGAAAGAAAAAAGGAATGTAACTTAGTTAACTATAATATCGAATTTACCCTTACACGTGCTCATATTTTTTATACTAACTTGGCAAAACTTATACTTATGTATGTAAAACTTATATTTACTCATCTATTAACTAACATTATCAGTACACTCGAAACGTGTTTATCCTCAATAATAAATGAATCAGATTGCAATTAAATTATCTACTTACTGGAAATGCTTGAACTTTAGTAATTGGAGATAGTGCCGTCTATCATGCACCCAGTGTCTATGTCAGCTGAGACTTGTTACTATACCTACGTCTTACTAACGCACTGTTAACATTTTTTTTATCTGACTGTGCATATTATATTACTTATTCACTTATCAAATTGTACATTATTTTATAGCATATTTAAGAAATTTTATAACAATAATTACAATTCCAGGATACAAGAATTGCCTATGGTTTGGAAGTTATTGTGAAGAATTTTATTTTATTGCAAACAAATTTCTGCCAAATAAACATTTTTCATTTTTATGTTCAACTTCGTGATCAAGAAGAAACATTACCATTTTTAGATGGGCTTCGTTTCATAATTTGCTCAATAGAGTTTTTATTTCCTTTCATTTTAAATTATTTTATTTCCTCACGTAAGGCTTCGTGTGAAATTATAATGATGTTTACTTCATTTTACCCGAGATATTAACATAAATCTACGATTTGCCATATGTATCTACTTACCCGTTTAAGATGACGTCACAAAATTATTTATACAAATAAAATAACAATACAAATAAAAATAACTTTTCTTTATAAAGTCGTACGCTAACATTTGCTTATAATGTACATTGTAACTATTAGTGATGAAAATTATGCCTAAAATTAGTTTATTTCTTATTCAGTACCTTTCACATGATTGTTAAATGCATGAGATCATTAATCAAAATTTTAATCAAAAACGTCATGTGTGTTACATTGAGCTAGGCTCACGACATGGTCAAGGTCGAGAATTCCAACCTAGGAGGCGCGACACCTAGGGGTGGCGCCAACTATTGTCAAGCGCCAAAATCTTGATTTCAATAAAATATAATATTCATAACATGTCTGTACCATGTAATAACTGTAAAGTAACTAATATTTAATTTTTAGTATTTTTGAAAATAGGATTAGTAAAAGGTATAAAAAAAATTATTAAATAGGCGTTCTACCCATAAAGTTAATAGCCGCTGAATTAAGGTAATTTGAATCATATTAGAGAACGTAGTATCGACACACAATCGTCATGGGCAAATACATTGTTTCTTGTAATTACAGTACCAATAATGAAAAATATCAGGGAAACATAGGAAATTTGACATTGAAAAATTGTTTTACAGATTACTTTCCAAATATAATTTCAATGATAAGTTTCCTCTGTTAATGTTGAGGGTCTTAAGACCTTGAACATTACAGTCACGAAATAGTTAATCATTCTAAAACTGTTATCACGCAGAATAGATAAATGTTATCTTACTATATTTTACATATTGCAGTCTTACCGGGTGTGTATAGCGGGTTCGCGAAAGTGACGACGAGTCCAGCCCTCATGGCGCCGTGAATGAGAACCGCAAACTCAGGTATGTTAGGAAGAATAAGGCCAATCCTTTCTCCGGGCTTTAGTCTCAACGGACCAGCGAGGGACGTCGCACAGCGTTCCACCATCATCCTCATCATCCCGTAGTCGTAAGAGCGACCCGTCGAACCGCATGTCTACAAAATCTTACACTTAAATATCATACATCATATTTAAAACAAGATACGGATCGTAAACTAAGATTATTATTAATCGCAATGCAGGGATAGAGTCACTTTTAAACCCTTGCGTTCTTCATTATTCGTCATTATTATTAACATTTAATTCGAATTGTAAATATACAGGTACCAGCTACAGATAGTACATAGATATAATACTACGTGTAACAGTTTTGTCAGTAAAGGTTATTGGACTCGACTCTCTATTTGCATTTTGTATAATATGTTGATCTTAATATATAGATATTTCTAAATAACGTGCAAAGTTCATATTTTGTTTGGAATACCATACAAACGGGCGAAAGATAAAATGTTTTGGCACCAAATCGTGTAGGACGTCACGATATTGTATGCTATAGTTATTCATTACCAACACCAGAAGGTCAATACGATTATTGACATTGTTTTTCTCTTATAACTGTGTTAAACAAATTTTTCGTCCAGTTTGATAATTAGGCATTCATCTCATCAAAACTCAATTTTTTCGAAAGAGTTATCACGGAATAAATGTCCCCAAAATGCTATAAAGCAACCCGTTGGATTTCAAGAAAAAAATACGCTAAATTTAACGGTAATGACAATAACCCTGATTGGACTTGAACTACAAATTTTAATAAAAAAAGAAAACCAACTTCAATGATTTGGAGGAGTTTTCTCGTGTATCTTCGAAGTACAAAGTTCAATGTCAGTGAAATTAAAATAGTACCACCCTTGAGGTTATCCCCTTTCTAACAAAAAAAGAATCATCTAAATCGGTTCATAAACAAAAAAGTTATGACTGAAGATCCATTAAAAAGATATATTCGAATTGAGAACCTTTTTTTTTAAAGTCGGTTAAAAAAGGAATGTCGTTTTGTTGTTGCCAGTACTTGGAAAGTGTTTATAAAGTATGTACTAGCTGTGCACGCAGCTCTGCTCGCGTGGACTACAGAATGCTGTAGGTCAAGCCAGATAACATAGTTATGAATCAAAATAATACATGTAAATCACACAAATGGCTTTCCTGTGAAAGCAACATAAACGGACAGACAGACAGGGAGACGTCGAGTTTTATAACATGTATAAAAGATAATGTTGTTGCCAACCATACCCTGAATTAAATAACGAAATTAATTATTTAAATATTTCCATTTTTTCTCAGTTAAAAATACTACTACTAAAACCTACATAAAGAATATTTTCAGTACCTACATTTCAAGGACTCAAATTATTAGTGACTAGCGGTGGCTCTACACGCGTTTCTTACTGTACGGTAGTTATTTAGGTGCCTAGATCCCGTAATCTAATTTTTACCCATATTATTGTCAACCCATATAATGGGAAATGATATTTATTTACTTTCCATATACAAATTTCATGAAAATCGGTTAAGAACTAAAAAAATTATGATTCCTAAATATATCATATTAACACTTATTTATAACCTATCAATTGGGGAATAGCATATGCGGTATAATTCTCGTCTACAAAATTTGATCATAAAATTTAGGATCGGTTGAGAATTGATGAACATTGAATTTTTAAAATACTTTTTTTTACGATTCCTAAGTTATTATTGACAATTCCTTTAGCATGTCAATCGTGGTATAAAATAAGAAAAAAAAAATATATTCAATTTTTAAACGACTTCTAAGTTCTGAAAGCAATATTGAAATTTCTTATACCCTATCAATTGACTAATAACACAAGTATTCTGTGTACAAAATTTCATAAGAATCGTTCAAGCCGTTTTTGAGTTAAATCGGGACATACAAATATACTTACATATAAAAAAAAAATTATGGCGTGTTCATGCTCTTATCGTTCGTAGTATCATTTAAATAACATGTTTATGGAGAAATTAAAAAAAAAACTGAACAGACAACACTACAGATTTATTAATATAGATACATACTCAGATGTTGTTGTATAAAAACCTTAACATCAGCTTCTATGGAAGGCATTTAGACTGTCTTTAACTTCCCCATTTCAGTATAGTGTTCTAATGCCAAACATTTGTCAACCTCAACCTTCAAACATGTACTATTTATAACGTATTTATTTATTCCCAGTATCCGTATTTTACACTACAGCGCATTGAACTTTGTACTCTTTATAAATAGTAAGTGCATCAAGCAATTTTGATGATACTTAATTGAATGCAAATGAACATAAATTATGATTATAACTTCTTCATATTATTTATTCATGCTTTTTAAATCGCGATCCGTAAATAATGTTTTAAACGTGCTAAGTTAGAAGGCTATACATACACAATTAAATAAAAAATGATAATTATTATGTAGATTCAATAATCTACGTAAATTAATACCTAATATATTTTTCATTAATATAACAGTAAATTTTCTCCGAAATATTAATATTTTTAACGTTACACACTTTTTTGTAGTTAAAAGGAAAAGAAGATCTAAGACTTTTAACTCATAAACACAATTACATTTATTAATTACTTTTTTGGAAAATATTCGAATATGCTTTTTATTCGAAAAGAAAAATAGAAGCGTCACACTACAATTTAGTAATTAAATATAACTTAAAAATGCTTACCACAGAAGGTTTGTCTGCCCATGACTCGACGTCTTCAAACACAAACTCTGTCAACGTTTCTTTACCGATTGTAATTTCACCATAAGGCGAAGTTAAGAACTTGTTATCAACTGTAGGGGCTGTTTGAGCCAGTGATCTACTTAAAATGTCATGGTTCATAATACCTGAGACCTTTGATTTTTTACCATTCTTTGCACAAGTGAAAAACTGACGAGCGACATTTCCACGTATAACTTTTAAATGGGACATAATGTTGTTTACGATGTTTTCCCGCGCACAGTTGCCGCGTTAATGTACGATTCTAGACTATCGTCTAGTTTTGGCGCGATCTACACACCCGGAGAGGGCAAGGTCCATTTACTATAAATATATTTGTTTTTATTATGAAGAAAACTCACAATAAACTTGTTACGTTATAAGATTTCCTTAACAGCTGTAATGAACGGAGCACGATTTGCTACACTTCATGTAACAATAGCATGCGGCCCGATAAATTTATTTTAACCCCAATTGTATAATAAAACTGTGGAAATAATTAAAAAATAGAAACAACAACAACTTTTAATTTTCATTCACATAAAATATATCCAATACCCGTTGCTAATTCACAATTTAAAAATTATAACAAAATCTTATTATGAAATAAATACAATTATTATAATTATACGTACAGAAATAACAATGTAAAATCACAACTATTTTTATATAACCATAGCATCTGCGTCACTCAAAACAGTTTGAACTAAATAATTTTCAACTATTATCACAAAAAAAATCTTTTATTAAATAAGATACTTCCAGCACCGCTCGTACGCTGCTATTGCAATACATACGAATTTGTGATATTTAACTAGATTGCTAATATTATGGCTCTTTATTTAAAACATTAACTTCATTAAATTTCTTAACAATTTATTCTAAAAAATCCACTAATTTTTCCCGACGAATCACAATAAATTATCAATAGATTGAAAATATTTATTTCAATATTTTGTTGGTCCTCTTATAATAGGGGACTTAAAAGACCCTTATTTTACTTTCTTACTAAAATAAAATCATAACATTTTGCTCAATAAAAAATTTATAATAATCAAACTACAATTTTGTAACTTAAATCCAAATATTATGATTTATGTAAATCCCTTTTATCTCTCGATTTAGCAGTAAACGTTTGATGCGTCATCAATTGTCTAAAGAATCCGTCAGTTTTCGCCATCAGTTCAACGTACGTGCCTTTTTCAACGATCATTCCATTTTCTAACACGGCCACTTCATCCGCGTTCTGTATTGTACTCAATCTGTGCGCTATTGTAAGGACAGTCCGGTCCCTACTGATTTCTTTTAACGCTTTATCCACTAAATATTCAGAATATGCGTCCAACGCTGAGGTAGCTTCGTCCAATATTAAAATCTTTGGATTCTAAAACAATAATATTTCATGATATTACTTAGATCACAGCTTTAATTCGTTTACAAAAGAAAACAGTGCAAGTTGTAGCGCAGCTAGTGTGGGGGGAAACAGGGGCGGTTCGCTCCGGATGCCTCTCGCTCGGGAGTAGAATCCGACCGTGGAAAATAAAAACCTTACACAAACCACCACAATGTTTGCAAACCTAGGCAGGGCCAAGCCGTGCCGGGGAAACATGGGGTGTACAATAACCGTCCGCGTCATTTGGTGAGCGGACTAACTTCCGCAACTAGGCCTCCAGTGGGGTCCTTTTTGCGTGGCACAATACCCGTGCGGCATCAATTATTAGAGGCGGCAAAATATAAATAAAGAAATCGGACTACTCGAATAAAAAGTATAAAGTGCTATTACTAGTTTTATAATCTGATGTTTTTTTTTTTTTTTTTTTATAAAATATATATGCATTAACTACATTTTACATGTGTCTGACTTTTTTCAAGTAAATTAATACAAAAAGTATTGCATTGTATTAAAATGGACAAGTATGTAAAAAGTATCGAGATAATGCAGAATATTACAATTAACATTAGTTATGGCCAAAGGATATAGGGATGGTAAATTAGATATTACACCCGGGCGGCAGATACCCTCGGCTCGGCCCTGAACCTAGAAGATCCTAGGTTTGTGTGTATGATAATAAAAGTGAGTACTGGAGGCCCCAGAAATATTCTACTTTTCTAGGGTGGGGTTGTTTTCTAAAACAAAGAAGGTCATCCAACAAAGGTCATCCATCTAGGCCTATTTTACCTTTACTGGTCTAAGGTCTAGGTCGTGATTTGTCGCCCTGGATGCCACCTATACTAGCTACGCCACTGAGTGTGGACACCCTATTGCTCACTGCTTAAACACGGTCAGTTATTAGTTATAGGTCAATCATGTATATGGTTTATAATGGTAATCCACTGTAGAATCACTGAATTATAATATAATTTATAATTGAAGAGTCTAATAACAAATGCACCAACGTTCACGGAACACAATTTGCTGAAAATGAACAACACTACCACTAAGATATATAATATGTAGTTATATACTACTATAGTAGCCTATTCTTATGTGTAAAATGTTATTATTAACAATTATAAGCTATATGTTTAATATTAATTAATTAATCTTTTATTTAAATCGGCGTTGTTGTTATATGGACTACCGCCTTTGTTATTAGAACTTTTATTGATCTGTATACATTTTGTACAACAAAATCATAAATCCGTTATAGAAAGCGTATCACTTGAAACTACTAATCCTAATTGAATTCGATTTTCATGTATGAGATTAAACCAGAGAAAGGTTCCAAGGCTTATCCATATTACGCTTTTCCATTGGGCTAAGCACTTAAGCAGTAGTCATAAAATAACAATAAAATAAATAAAAAACACCCCACTTGTAATCCAGGTTGACATTTTGTTTTTGTGAAACACTAAAAGCATTTTCTCGTTAATGAATTAGCGGGCACTCGCTACCCAGAAGTTACTATAATTGTATATTCACTTACTTTAACAATTGCTCTAGCTATAGCCACTCGTTGTTTCTGGCCTCCACTCAGTTGGCCACCTCTTGCACCGACTTCCCGATTCCATCCTTCATTAGTAGCCACGACCAACTCGTGCAGATGTGCCGTACGAGCTGCCGACATCCACGCTGGCTCTTTATCCTTCAAATTTAAACTTACTGTTTAATAGTTTCAAACATGTACATTTATTGTAAACTAGTTGTGCTTGCCACTTCGTCCGCGTGGAATATACTATGCGGCGACGGCGGCGAAGGGGAAAGTACGCCTAGGGTGCCCGCGGTACTGGAGAGTCTGCTACTTTAGTTTATTTTATTTACGGGGAACCTTAATTCTAATTTTTTCTAAAATAAAACTAACCTTCTTTACTTAGAACATAAGCTATCTGCTAGTGAAGAAAGTATTAGCTTAATAAACAAAAAGAAGTCTTTCAACAGGCAGACAAGAATTTTTAAAATTATTTTTTGCACCTTTTATACTTTCATATGCATTTAATAAAAAGCTGTTATTTTGACATTACAAACAGACACTTCAATTTTATTATTTGTATAGAAGTATAAGTATACAAGATTGACGTAAATATATCATTATTTATTTTAGTGTCAATGTACGGTTAAAATATTTTCGTCGCAATATATTCGCCACTTCAAAGTTATATAGTACATACAATAAAGAACTGTCAAATGTGCGTTCTCTCAGCGGCCGGACTATAGGTTGGCGCAAAGACTTCACTACTGTCAATTTATAACCTAAAAACCTCAAATAATTTTATTATAGTCAAACTATGTTTGTACATTAATGTTTTATTTATTTTTTTAAATCTGACTTTTTTAGTTCAAAGCAATACGTCTCCACTGTACTTGATGGTAAGCAAAGTTAAATCCAAAAACATCTGTACTGCAAGCATATTTGCTATCCCATTACAACAACAAAATAATACTGTATACATAATTACTCAGTTATTGCTATTATAATACCACATGTATACCACATGCAGACGTGATGAGATATGATATTTCGACCCTATTATCTAAAAGGGGATCTTCCCTTTGTAATATTCTGCATCATAGCACGATTAATAACACCAATCAAAAAACTCTTATTACTGTACCTACTGCACTAGAGGTGATCATCCTCACATTTAATTTAAAAATACGTTCACCAGGTAGATTGTAGCCCGAATATTAATACTATGAAATAAAAACTGATATAAAGAGAACTGGGTAAACTAAGCAGTACTTACATGCATAATAAAACTTACCTCCTTTTCCTTCATTTCCTCATATTCATCCAAGGCACCATACAATATATTATCCTTTATAGACCCACTAAATAGGACTGGTTCCTATAGGAAAAATATTGGTAAGTAAGTCATTGTTAGTAATTTTGTTTAAACATTAAAAACATTGCATGGCTTACTACCAAGCGTAAAGGGTTCCCATTATGATTCCGAAGGAAGAAACAAAAACAAAAGAGATATTTTTATAGATCAGAAATTTGATATGATTGTATAATGGGTTGTGTTTCGAGGATACCAGAAATTGGATTTGCAGCATTGATGCTGGCCATCGGCAAGGAGTTTATCCTCACACTTTGCAACCTAAATGGTCACCGACAGTCTGGTACCTATCCGACCGAATGAGATCCCTGCGGAGGTTTTTCTATTGGACTACAATATGGAGTTCTTCAAGAGAGGATTAAACAAGTTTTTAAAGGGTAGCCAACGCGCATGTTATGCTTCAAGAACTGCAAGCGTCTTTAGGCTTGCCGCCATCTTGGTATTAAATAAAAGACTTTTATTTAAAGACAAGCGTTATAAAACAGCTGCTACAAGGAAAATTATTGAAATATAAAACAGTAAACACTCACTCACCTGACTAACAAAACCAATATGACTTCTCAACCATACTGGATCCAATTCTTTTATGTCCACACCGTCAAGAATTACTCTCCCCCTTTCTGGATCATACAGCCTGAGTATTAATGACGCTATAGTGCTTTTACCACAACCCGATCTTCCGACTAAAGCTATTGATTTACCAGGGAGCAGATGTAAATCGAAACCCTTAATCAAGGGCGCTCCTTCATATGAAAAGTGGACATTTTCCAGCACTATTTCGCCTCGTGGTCTTCCAATTGGTTTGAGCCCACCTAAAATTATTATCTATACAATTAATAAAATTGAAGTGTCTGTTTGTAATGTCAAAATAACAGCTTTTTACTAAATAAATATGAAAGTATATACGAAACCTATAACAAAAAACTCATTTTTAAAATTTTTGTCTATCTGTCTGTTTGTTTGTTCCGGGTAATCTCCGAAACGATTGGGACGATTTTGACGGGACTTTCACTGATAGATAGCTGATGTTATAATAGGGAGTAACTTAGGCTATTTTTATTTTAGAAAAAGAATTAGAATTCCGTACAAATTAAAAAAAAACTGGTCACAATGAATTAATTCGGGCGCTTAAATGGCTTACGCTGAGTTAACCAAAAGAGATAAAACAAATTAATGTACTACGTAATTGTAAACATTAAAAAGACCTACAAAAAAGCCAGCGAGAGTATACATCTATCTTCTAAAGAACACCCACAATAAGCATTTTTGTCTTTAAAATAGCCGAGAGCGGGGGAGCAAGATTCGCGCGACCATTCTGTTGTCTACTTGAGCGAAGCCGCGGGCACAGCTAGTTATTAATAAAGTTAATAAATAAGTGTTTCTCGGTTCGTTTCTTTCGTAGTTGGTTTGTCTCGTTACGAGATCAGTAGGTATATATATATATATATATATACAGCAGTCGAAAGGCGTGCAGGCCGGCATAACAACGACGATCGGCGATATATTCTCGATTCTCGATCCGTCGATGGTCGCCGTTGTTTTTCTACTGATCTGTGTTTACCATCAGGCAAAGTGCAAACACATTGCCGTGGTACAAAAAAAAGAAAGATTTTAGAGTCTAAACTATGTCGATGAAATAACAACTCTTATTATATACTCTTCTTCCTAACATGGCAACTAATCCTCTTTAATGAAGACCATAATGTGAATGAAGTGTCCTGTCTTATGACGTTTTCAGTAGGTATCCTAAAAAGATAGTCGCTCCCTTGTTAGAACTTTCTAGGGAGTTTTTGTGGGATCACAGAAAGCATGCTCTTTGTTTATATCTACAATCTAATTCACTTATGTACAAAACCTAAACGCAAATATCACGCAAAACGACACCAATATTACATAATATAAGGTCAAAAACCTAAATAAATTAATTAAAAATAAAAACCACAACCATGTCTGTTCAAGATTCCGCCAAAAACTCCTATTGTATACACAATCGCTTATTGTATTCTATTCGCCCGGCCAGACCACCCGTCTCGAGGCAATTGGCTCAAAAACTAAGAAAAGCGTCTCGGTGGTTCTTCGTAAGGAAAATTTTTGCCTTCACATAAAATTTGCCAATTCGATTATTTCGATTGGTAAAAAATTTCGTTATCACCAATCACATTCAAATTTGTAAACAGTTATATTTAACATGGCTAAATTTTATTTAAATGACTTTACGATAAAGACGACTGATAAACAATTTCACGCTCATCATGAGACAATAAACCTCAAATAAATGAAATTATAGTGTCGTCATAATAGAAGCAAGAAATAAAAAATATAACTAAGTCCAATGGTATAAAGTTAAAATTTGTACAGTACACAAAATCAAATGTTGTTTAGGCTAGAATTGTGCAAAGCGGCATCCTGTCCTTGAACATGAATATTCTTGCCTTTCTCTTTGTCCCCCCCCCCCCCCACCACCCTGTGGTATGTACGACACTTCTCTTCGTTGTGGGCATTGCGCGAGGCAACAAGCGTCCGACCGACATAAGTCATTCATTTATATTAATTAAAATACATTGTTAGTTACTTAAAGTGTTTAGAGAACTTGGTGTTGTGTACCAGTGGAGGAAGAGCGAGACAACAGGGAGCGCAGCCCAGGGTGAGTCCCATCTTTTCCGTCCTTTTCCAATGTTGCTTTGCACATGGTAGGTAGGTAATTAAAAAATAATAATTTCAACAATAAAAAAGAACTAGCGTCTTCAAATGTCGTCGTCGTTGTCATTAGTACCGTAATTAGTGGTGGTAACAAAATTTCAGAAGAATCAGTCAAGCCGTTTTTGAGTTAAATTCGGAGAGTCAGACAAAAGTATAATAATTTCATTTTCGTGATCGTATCGTTCATATAGTATGCCAATCGGACAATTTGGAAAAAAGTAATTGTACAGACAGAACTACTGAATTATTAAAATAGACTAGCGGTGTGCCCGCGGCTCCGCACGCGTTTATTATTACGCAGTAGTTATTTACATCCCATAATTTTGTTTACCCATATTGTTGACAATTCGTATGCTGCCGTATCAATAGAGGAATGGCGTGTATTTCCCGTGTACAATTTTCATCAAAATTGGTTAAACATTATTATTCTAATTCTACGATTTCTAATGTATTATTAAAGATTCTTATAGCCTCTCAAATATGGTATGATGTATGCTTCCCGTCTACAAAATTCGATCAGAATCGTCTGAGAACACTGAGGAACACCCACAATAAGCTTTTTACTTAATGCATATGAAAGTATATACGATACGTATAACAAGAAACCAATTTTTTAAATGTTATCTGTCTGTTTGTTCCAGGTAATCTCCGAAACGTTTAAACTGATTTTGAAGGGACTTTTACTGGAACTTTTTTAAGGAGTAACTTAGGCTAGTTTTATTTTAGGAAAAGAATTAGGGTGCGGCACAAATAAAAATCAATTCAGAAAAACGACAAATTTGGGCCGCTTAAATTTGCTTACGATGAGTAAACCATAAGAGATAATTATATTAAATTAATGTAGTACATAAAGGTAAATCCACAATAGGCATTTTTATCTTTAAATTAACAGGGAGAAGGGGTAGCATGACTTGCGCGTGTACCTGATTGACGGCATCCTGTAGTCCACGCGAGTGCAGCCGCGGTCATAGCTAGTTAGTTCTTCCATTGTCTGTGACACGCGTTACCCTACAAAAAGTCCTTAACATCTTAAATTAATATCAAGAAGTAATACATACCTGAAACGGGAATGCTAGGCTCCCGATCTATGATTTCCCATAACCTAGTAGCAGCACCTATTCCCTTGTTCAATTCAGTGTAGAAACTGCTCAGTCCACCAATGCTGATACCGACGTACGCTGCATATAGGAGGAAAGATGTCAGGTTGCCAACTGATAACTGTTCAGTGGCCACCATGCCGCCTCCATAATACAGTACGAGTATTATTATCGTGTTTCCAGAGAGTCCAGTCTGGGGAAATTTCACATACAATATTGTTGTACACTAAAAATCTATACAAATAAACCAAATTAAAGTGACTGTTTATAATATCAAAACCACAGCTTTTTACTAAATGGTAAAGTATATGTGGTACTTAGAACAAAAACCAATTGAATTTTTTTTGTGTCCGTTTCTTTTGGCAAATCTCCGAAACGGTTGAACCGATTTTGCCGGGACTTTCACTGGCAGATAGCTGATGTTTTAAGGAGTAACTTAGGCTACTTTTATTTTAGAAGAAATAATTAGTGTTCCGCGGAAATAAAATAATATGCATTTTTATCTTTAAAATAACTGGCGGACTACCAACATGGGTGGAAGCGGGGTCACTAATATACCGAAGGCGTTTTGGGATCAACCGGTACATATTCAGTAATCAAGCAGGTTGGTAAGGACTGGGCCGTGAGCACCATGCACATGATGATAAACCCATCACATTAAATCACTTTTGATTTATCACATTTCTGGATTAGCCAGCGTATATCATCTATCTGCCGAGAGGCTTGCAGGCCGAAACAACAGCGATGACCGTCAATGGATAACCAATATCTCGGTGGTCATAATTTTTTTGGATATTACTGTACTTACTATCAGGCACAAAGCAGTCACTTAGCCTTGCCAATAAAAAAAATCTACATAAAATAAAAAAAAAATTTCATTTTCAAATCAAAAACACTATATCTTCATAATATGATAACTTACCAACCCATAAAAACTTCCTACAGCCAAAGACTCCTTATATGCTAAATTCAAAAGGTGCTCAATTCTCTGGCCATATGACTCACATTCTCTTTGTTCTTTACTAAAAGCTTTAACAGTCTTTATATTCGATATCTTTTCTTCTGCTAGCTATGAAATTAATGAAAACATCAAAAAAATTATCAAAAGTTACCACAAAGATGGACTTGGACTTGAAATGTTAGAAAAATATAGCAATTTACCAGTTTTATTATTTTTTGGTGAAAAAAAAAAAGAAAGCTCGTAGTTGTTAATTATTTATTACACTAACATGTTCTATGTTGTAAATTTCATTACCACATATCAAAAATGTATAGTTTAGTAAGTTATAAAAAAAATATTGATATAAAAAAAACGCGTTAGAAGTGAAACCTTCAGAAAACATAAATATATTCACATAAAATGAACAATACACCATGCTTTATCCATTTCTCAAGGCTTCGTAATACACGCACACACAGTACAAAAAGAAAAATGAGATAATAGAAAACACTGTATGTATTGTATTCTATCTCATTCTCTTGCAGCTTAATCATATAGATGTATGAGTTTCTCTTTTTAGTGTCGCTTGTTCGTTTTATCAAATCGTTTCGTTTTTAAATCACAACCATGCTAAAGAAGTTTTCACTTAAAAAATATTTTTAATACACCATATCTATAAAACGAAAAATAAATAATAATTTTATTGTCAGTCCGTAACAATTTTATTGCACTGCAAATGTTAAGAACAGTGGTGTGGTTGACTTTTATCTATTGCTCGCATATACCTCACATATTTCTTTACTTTAACCAAATCAATAATAAAAATCTTGATAACATTGACACGTGACTAGTAAGGTTAAAATCGTTTGCTTAATTTGTGCAGTACCAATAAACAAGAAACTTAATTAATAAAAAAAATTAGAATATACCTCACTAGTTTCAGCGAGTGAATCTTGCAACTGCCTTGTGATACCTCGCACAAAACGACCATATATGACAGCCAACATTGACACGGGTGGCACAACACACAAACCAATAAGTGCCAGTGATGGAGACATGTAAAACTGTCAAACAGAAAATAATTGTGGTCGGTGGAGCCAAATCAATCACTGGACTCATTCTTTTTCAGCCCATCTTGTTTTAAAATCAGCTATCACATATTTAGCTAACTAGAAGATTATTTGCAAGATGGGTTGGCTGATTCTCTTCATGCTGTGTTTAATATAGTTTTTTTAGTTGCACAGAATTGTGCCTTATGTGTGAATGTTTTAATATTTCTATTAAAAGTGGTTCTTTTAATCTAATTAATCAGTATTTTTCATGTATAAATCTATCTAATTAAGTAATATTTGGAAAGTTGTTAAAATATATCTTTCAATAAACTTTACCATCATTCCTGTTCCAGCTCCAACCATGAATAATGACCGTAGGCCATCACTAACATTTTGGCTAAGATTACGCCCAACTAACTGTGTGTCAGCTGATAACCTATTGACAAGTTCACCAGTAGATGTTCTGCCAAACCATGCTGGCTCTTGTCTCAAAATTGCTGCATAAACTTTTTTGCGTAAAGCTTGCGTCATTCTTTGCCCTAAAATTAATACATCAAAGAAACATAATTAAAAATGTATAGAAACAAAAGTAAACTAAGATCGATCGAAGTGTGTTTTACTGTATTCAATATTTAGTGTATAATATAGTTTTATTTTTATTTTTATAATCGAAACTTTTATTGTTTGTTTTTTTTCTTCAAAAACTTATATTTAGGTCATGTTTGCAATATTATTACCCTCTAGTGACCTAAGATAACAGAATATAAAAAATAGAGCTCTAGAAATTTTATTCTTAATTCTTACAAAAAATGCTAATTTATGATACACACTTTGTGATAATACAGCAAAGGTTACAGTATTATCTTCTAATCTACTTAGAGAACAAAAATTTCAAGTTATTAATTAAACTTTAATTACTCATATACCTAAGTATGATCATTATTTTATACTTAATGTCCTTTAAAATATTAAAAGTATATTGTTAATATATAGCTGCAAAATGTAATACTTGATTTCTTTAGGAGACCAATTCTAAGAATAATAAAGTTACCTGATATAGGTAAAGGGATCACCAATATGCAAAAAGCTCAAACATTATTCTTTAAATTTGTATAATCTAGTGACTATCAAAAGTTCCTTATTGTCAATAAATATTTCTCTTTATTAAGTGTAACACAGTATATATTATCAAGTTGTTTTTAAACAGGCTTGAATTCACAGTTGTCTATTGGTAATTGATAGTTCACATGAGAAATTGCCTTTTACCTGATATAGACATTAAATAAACTCTTCCAAAGTTGCAAAGGCCACCAACTAGAAATACTCCACATAGCATCAAGCACAATGCATCCAATTTCTCTCTTGCAGCTGCTAGGTCACTGGTACTGCTATAGATTATGTCCAGAACTTTACCTAAAGAGAATGGCACAGCCATGGTCACACTAGAGGATATTATAAGGAATCCAATTGCAGCTGGAATGAAAAAAAAAGCAAAATTACTATAGCACATAATAATAATCTTATGCACTACATAATTGTTGAGGATAGATGAGTTGTAGGTGCCTCATAATGAAATATAGAGATTTTATAATGTTTACAAGTTGCAAGTCTAAGTTGTCATCTTTGCCATTTTTATGTTTAACAAATCACTATCCTTAATTCATGTTTTATGTAGCTTATTTACAATATCTTTTATGTCTTGTTATATAGGACTGGATATTTCGTAATTATGTAGTCTACAAATGGTTTGTCTCATATTACAATATTGTGTGTTTATGTGTTGTTATTAATGAACTTAGAAACTTTATACATTTTAGAATTACTTAAGATTAAAATTACATATTTTTTACTAGGGTAAGGATTACATATCTTATATCATTCTTGTGTGGCTATTTACTTCTTAGATACTGAGTTTTATGTCTTGAACATGAATGTGACAATAATGACATAAACATAGATTGTATGTTTTGTGTTTTATTTTGTAAGGTGAGTATTCTCTATTATGAAGACTATTATTTCAAGTCTTCATATGTAAAATTTAATGATTATGTAACTAGATGAGTCATAATTTTTATTATTACCCCATAATCCACATTATTATATTGTGAATTTTAGACCTGTATTAAGTAAATATTACCTATATTAAGTATATACATAGTATACCATGTAATAGATGTAGGTGTCTATATAGTTTAATAATTGTGGTGTCAAATCGTTTGACGGTATGGCTCAATAATTGAGTATAGAATCAGACTATGGTCTGTGATTCTTGTGGCGGCTTGCCTAAATAAATATAGTCCACTGAGAAAATTTTGTTTTAATTACACTTCACAATAATTGTCATATCACAGATGCCACTCTTCTGTGTAATATTCTCAAAAACAACTGTCATAAAGTCGTTAGAATATTGTTATATATAATATTTTATGAAATATAAAATGTAATGAAGAATTTGGGGACTTATTATTAATATGTGGTACGAAACTTAAATAAATAATAATATTACATCAGGAAATATATCAATGAAATATAGCATTGAATTTATACAATTGTGTAAATAAGTTTGTTTACCAGTAAGAGTCCATTTTTCAGGTTGAGCCAAACCAAATAATCGCTTCAGTTCCGACGTCTTTAATTTAACATTAATTTTTTTCGAAGTCTCCAATTTATTGTTTATACTTTCAATATGATCATTCTTCTTTTGAGCGTCTACTTCGCTAGTTAAATATCGTAATCTAAGATGAAATAGTCCGCGTCTATCTGGAAAGGTTTTTTCATAACGACCTA
Source organism: Saturnia japonica (assembly GCA_033032175.1). Taxonomy (NCBI): domain Eukaryota; kingdom Metazoa; phylum Arthropoda; class Insecta; order Lepidoptera; family Saturniidae; genus Saturnia; species Saturnia japonica. The sequence goes on from CM065317.1 coordinate 8,093,656, forward strand.
GTATTACTGGTACCTTATGACAATATAGACGAAAGCCGCATTGATGACACAAGTTAGTTTTAACCGGAATTCGAAAAAGGAAACTTTTGTGTCTGCTAGATATTTTAAGTTCAAAACTATGAATTAGTCGTTGTAACATTTCGAAACAATTTCTAAAATAATAAACATAGGTAATGGGTAATAGAATTAAAAACCAAGACTAAAAATATTTGACCCATGACAGCTGATATATATGACAGTTGACAGCTGTGCAGTGTTCTGTGGTTAGGGATGTTTCGAGACAACCGAGACTACTAAGCAGAGATAAATAACAATTACTACAGAGTACTCATATGGTATAGAACCTTTTTATTCGAAATCAGTACTAATGGTACAAGATCAAACCACCATTCGATACTGAGTAATAGTATCGAACGAAAACAGTGGCATCGAATCAATTAGTGTCACGATAACGCCCCCGCGCCGCACATTGGACTGAAATCGGAGCCTCCCTTTCATAGGATTTTAGAAAAATTAAATATATTATTTCATAGTTTTAAGTATACAGTTTTGTCAAAACAGTCATATCATTGTATAATTTAGCAATTTCTAGCTTTATTTTTAACTTCTACGCCATATAATATGGACTTGTAAATTTCAAATGTATGAAAATGGATTTTCTTTTCGTAATACCTTTTTTGTGTTTTGAGTTGTAAAGCTGAAACTTATACATATCGTTACTGGGGTGGTAATGAACCCTTAGGACCTTTTACCTTGACCTCGGGCGTCCTCGTTCAACAGATATTTGTTGATGAAAATTTCATACTTTGATGACATTGTATTGAGGTGAAATAATCAAATATGTAGGTTTATTTTCGACCTGAATGCTACAGGTATCGATTAATAAAGTTACTCCTGATTTACCCTACCGCTTCGCTTTCATTATCTTTCAAAAATACGATTCAGAATTAGTTTTAAAAATTAAATATACCTATTTTTCTTTATTAAAAGTGTACATTACCTATAAATTTGGACTATCTACTTAAATTAACACCAATTATCATTAATAAATTACTAATTTAGCAATTTCAAGCTTTATTTTTACCTTATATACCAAATAATATTGACTTGTAAATTTTATATGTATGAAAATGAACTTGCCTTTCTTCATAACTTTTTTTGTTTTCAATTATAAAGCTGAAACTTATACGTATCGTTACCGAGGTGGTAACGAAACCTTAGGCCCTTTGACATTGAGCCCAGGCGTCCCCGTTCAAAAGATATGATTAATTGTTGAAAGGGGAATTGCTGCATTGCAGCCAACTGCTGTCAATGATACAAATGTGAAACACAACTTCATATGACCATGATAGATGGTAAGATAACTTCATATCTTTCAGATACCTCAACAGCAGTATGTGATATTTGTAAAGCGAAGCCGAAAGATATGAATGCCAGCTACTTGATATCGCGAATAACTCATTCTGAGGATATTTTTAAGTATGGCCTATCTTCCCTCCACGTCTGGATTAAATGCAAGGAATGCGTATTGCATATTGCGTATCGCCTAGATTCCAAAAAATGGCAAGCCAAAAGAGACGATTTAAAGCAACTGGTAGATAACAAGAAAAATATTATTCAAGAAAAGTTTCGAGATGAAATGGGACTGCTTGTAGATATAGTTAAACAAGGTGCAGGAACGACCAATGATGGGAACACCGCAAGAAGGTTTTTTGCAAATCCTCATGTAACTGCACAGATCACTGATGTTGATAAAGAACTCATCAGGAGATTTGCGGTGATTCTTCAGGTAGTCTCATGTGGAAAGTTTGTTGATGTGGAAAAGTTCCGGCAATATTGTTCTAAAACAGCTCATAAATATGTCGAGTTATATCAGTGGTATTATATGCCTTCTAGCGTGCATAAATTACTCATGCATGGTGCAGACATAATTGAGCATAATAACTATATCCCAATTGGCAAACTTTCTGAAGAGGCTTCTGAAGCACGCAATAAAGATTTAAAAATTTTTAGAGTATTCCACTCGAGAAAAATTAGTAGAATTGCAATAAATGAGGATATTATCCATAGTTTGTTAATAACTTCTGACCCATACCTTTCCAGCATCAGACCTAAGATAAGTCAACTTAGCCATAAACCGCTATCAGATGAAGCTAAATTGTTATTGGTAAATTCTACATCAGATAAAGAAAATATAGAGTTTGTAGAGGTAATAAATTTATGTGACTCTGAGTAATGTATGAGTGTAATTAAGTAGGAATCATCGGAACTATATGTATATCATAATTTTGTTAAAAAATATTTTTATATATTTGGAATTTACATTTACATCTTCTATTTAGAGGTACTGTTGAAATCGATAAGTTAAAATGAATATAAGATCTCATGTTATTTACACTGCTTTCATTTAGAATCCTAATCTAGCCCCAGAAATAACTGTTTAATATTTTATGACAAACATAAATATCAACGAAATAAATAAACTAATTACCCTAATTAGCAAAATCAAGACGTTTTGGTACAAATCTGGAACAAAAGCAATCAAGAATAGTAGCAGGTAATGATAATTGGTGTTAATTTAAGTTTATAGTGCAAATTTATAGGTAATTTACAACTTTTAATAAAGAAAAATAGGTATATCGAAATTTTAAAACGAATTCTGAATCGTATTTTTGAACACGAAGCGGTAGGGTAAATCAAGGGCAACTTTATTAATCGATACCTGTAGCATTCAGGTCGAAAATAAACCTACAGATTGATGATTTCACCTCAATACAATGTCATCAAAGTATGAAATTTTCATCAACAAATATCTGTTGAACGGGGACACCCGGGGTCAAGGTGAAAGGTCCTAAGGGTTCGTTATCACTCCAGTAACGACATGTATAAGTTTCAGCTTTACAACTCAAAACACAAAAAGTTATGACGAAAAGAAAATCCATTTTCATACATTTGAGATTTACAAGTCCATATTATATGGTGTAGAAGTTAAAAATAAAGCTAGAAATTGCTAAATTATACAATGATATGACTGTTTTGACAAAACTGTATACTTAAAACTATGAAATAACATATTTAATTTTTCTAAAATCCTATGAAAGGGAGGCTCCGATTTCAGTCCAATGTGCGCCGCACCGGGCCCCTGCGGGCGTGTTGATGAATAGCGGCACAGGGCGGTTGAGCAGGCGGAAATATTATATTGATAAATATCGTTTTATGGGCAATCGATTGTAAACGTTATCATCTCTATTTCTTAAAATAAAATTATTTATCGCGACTGTCAGAGTCTGACTGAAATTGATAAAGAACTCACAAGAATTGAAACTTTGAAGTGATATCGAATGAGGTTTCAATAATTTGAATCGATCTATTCGTAAGGAGTTTTGTGACAACTCAAAATGCATGCTCCCAGTTTATATTTGTATAATCCACTTCTAAAACCATTTAAAAAACATCAGCTTATCTCAGTAAATAGTCTTCATTATTACTATTAAGATTAAATTATACCCATAAAATATTAAATAAATTTTTATTTATTTTATTCGACTTAAATACCATCCTTCCTAAAAACATTTTGTTTCAAAAATAATTTTGACATAGTTTAAGAAATCCAATTTACAGGGAGTTTTCTAGATAAACTGTATTCAATTCTCAAGATTTATATTGTTGAATAGTCGAAACTCGGTTACAAAATAATCTATTTAATATTACTTGAAGCAAAAGCTTTCGGTACCTTTCTATGCGTATTGCGTGCACGGAAGACTGTGAGATTTGGCATGGTTAAAGTTTATATAGAGAAGGAGTGCAGAAAGCTAAAATTTATCTGTAATATCTGTTACTAATATATTAAATAAAATAAATTAATACTGCGAATCCTAATCCGACCAGTGCCATTGAACTTAGACCCCCTAATATATTGAAATCGTCACTCAATGAAAAGTGATGTAGATAATACTCATTGTTTAGGTTCACGAATACTGCAAATGTCAAACAGAAGATAGTTTATGATCAAAAGTCGCTGGGCGAATTTCAACCTTAGAGCGATCGCTAGTATTAAGTAACTAAACAATAGTTGTAACAACTATTATGAAAAATATGTAGGTAGTACGATACGTATGTAAGTACGTACATAGCCTACTAATAAGCAGGTTTACGGTTACGGTCGGTAAAACCATTAAAAATATGACACAATACTGTTAAAATACTATATTTATTTAATGGCGATAAAATGAGTAAATGTTTGATAGCTAAGTATCGTTAATACAAATTAATAACTTATCTGATTCATCACTACTGATCACTACTATAAAAATTTTAATTTTAGTTTTTCACACCAGATGGCATTTAAATTAACTTTGATTTATATAATATGTATAATGTTGTGATTTTATTTAAAAAATCGGATAAACGCAATAGGATAACAAAGGATAAGTAATAAAATTATCTAGTGTACCTACATGGATTATGCTATCGGTTTAAATGTGCGGTCTATACCTTATATTATATAGTTGATAGGTATTTGGTTATAACCAATCAAATTCGTTATAAATCAGTTTAGATAAAGGCATTTGCCACAGCTGGGTGACCCAAGGAATATAGGTGCATGCTTTTATTGTAAGTTATATAACATATTCGGTAATTGTATACTATAGTATATTTAATTAAACACTCATCTAAACAATTAATAAAATTTAAGTGTCTATTTGTAATGTCAAAAAGAACAGTTTTTTACTAAATGCATATGAAAGTATATACGATAGCTATAATAAAGTCCATTTTTTTAATTTTTGTTTATCTGTCTGTTTGTTCCGGGTAATCTCCGAAATTGTTAGACCGATTTTGACGGGACTTTCATAAATAGATAGCTGATGATATAGGGAGTAAGTTAGGCTACTTTTATTTTAGATAAAAAAAAATAGGGTTCCACACAAATAAAAAAAACTGGTCATGGTGAATCAATTCGGGCATTTAAATGGCTTATGCTGAGTAAACCATAAGAGAAATAGCAAATTAATGTACTACATAATCATAGGCATTAAAAAGACCTACAAAAAAATCTGGGAGAGTATACATCTATCTTCTATGGAACACACCTATAATAAGCATTTTTGTCTTTAAAATAACCGGGAGCGGGAGAGCAAGATTGGCGCGGCCATTCTGTAGTCCACGTGAGCGAAGCCATGGGCACAGCTAGTACTATATATATTTAAATAACATCATGATAGTAGGTATACATTTTATTATATACTCGTACACTCCAATCCCAACTACACTCAAACAATTTCTATCAGAGCGATTAACATTTATTAAAATTCTATGTAAAATATCAACACAATTTTATGAGGAAATTGCTTTAGGTATTTGCAAAAAATATAGGTTTTAATGTATACGTCATATATTCAGTTATTTTAGACATTTCAATTATACATGTACACAATCACTACAGTTCATAATATTTTATGTGTATTTCCAACATAACAACATTTAACATACATAATTTTTCTACTAACAATATAATACTATATTATAATAAATGCTATCAATTCAAGGAAACAGTTGCAGGTATGCGAAGTTCTAATAATAGTTCTAGTAATTTTGTTGGGTAATACGTCATCTTTCTTCAAATATTTAATTTTTTCATTTAATGGAAACTTTTTTTCATCCACAATTCTGGCAATGTCACATGAATAAATTTTTTTTGAAATCATTCTTGTAATCTTGAAAATTAAATCAATTTTAACAAGATGGCGGCCCTCTTGTTAAAACTGTTCATGGAGTTTTATGGCATGTTCCTATAATAGTAATTATTTATAATCCACTTAACTTGTGCACAATAACAAAACTTTATCACGTAAAATGCCGTTAAAATTATATAATAACATGGCCAAATAACATAAGTTTTTGAATAAAAATAAAAATCGAAGATCCCGCCAAAAAAGCCCTTCAAATATTTTTTGTTTATAGTTATTTTAACACTTTTGTAAAGAAAACTAATCATGACAAAGATGATGACTACACCAACTTACAGCAATGGACCAAAACGAATAGCAAAATGTCTAAATGAAACAACTTTCAAAGTGTGTGACAAGAATCGCATTACATTCAATAAAATTAAACAACTTTTAAGTACTATACTCCGTTTTTTAATCCCGTGGAATAAACTGACAATTGCTAAAGTCAAACTTAAAAACTATGTGGCCACATTACTTTTTCTATCGTTGTCCCTGTTTGTCTTATTTGAATACTTATATGAGAAACTACGTTTAAAAAATGCTTCTGTTGATATGGACAATCGCAGTTATGTTACGATTTTTAGTTACCTTAGGATTTTTTTAGAAACCTTATTTTTATGATTACTAGGCATCACTATTTTTAACTTTAGCAACATATTTATTCACTTTAGCAACACATGAAATGTCATATTAATTGACGGAACTAAAAAATGGACTCTAGATAGATTTAAATCATGTAATGGCACTGATTAAATATAACAGAAATTATATATAATTGTTTAATTTATTACATAAATATTACACAAAAATTAATACATAGGAGCTACTTAGACTAATAAATTATATAATGCATTGCTTGAAATTTTTATTTCACCAGTGTTTATACACTTTCGTTTGCAAGATTGCACAAAATATCTCAATAAACATTGAACTCATAAAAATTGTCATTATTTTATTTACTATAGATAGTAGAAAGGTTAATTGACTAACGATTTGACAAACTTTACACGTTAGTCAATCAGCATTTGGCAAATCTTACAAGTAAATCAATTTGCCTTTCTTTCGTTATAATTATGGTTATTTTGGTCAACACAAACTAAACAAATGAATTATCCTTGTTATGGATATGGAATAATTTCTAAACATATTTTTGAACGTGATAAGCTCACACCAATATTTTTCTGTGTTCTATTTATACGCCATAATAGGTAATACTGGCAGTAAAATGTTTCATTATTCTCTTAATACCGAATAAATTAATATATTATTATATAATATTTTGTCATGTTTCCAATAAATTATGCTAATATATAATATATTCATTTACTGAGTATAATATACTTTATAATATAACGTTTTGGATCGCCATAAACTGTATGTGTTATCGAACTTCAAAAGATATACACCTTCTCCAGGGTATGTATGTGAACCAGCATAAACCTGAAATTGATAAAACCGATTACTCTAATATTCTAGCGTAGGGTAATGGGGGCGATCGGAAACAGGCGCGGGTGGCGGTACATTTTAAACGCGTAAAAATTACACATTACAATCGCAACGAAAAATTTGAATCACTTCATTTTATAGTTTTTGTCGCTCACTGAACCCAAGGTTCAAGGTTAACAAACACAGCGATAAAAGAGATAGAGATTCAGAGTGCTTTTGTTTATCATTTTATTAATTTGAACCGTATATAATATCGCTAAACTTTTGCTTTATTTCCGCTATATCAGTAAACCGAATGATTAATTGGCTTGCATCGAAAAAATTACTCATGGTTAGAATTCGCGTCAAATGAGATACGAACATACCTCACGATAATAATAGTCATTTATTTGTTATACATGCAGAGCACGTATACATTTAGTCACATTGCGACACACATATGTTGCATTAAATTAAACTAATTCTCAAATAATATACTTATACACTATACCAACTTCATTATCCTTTAATACATTAGACCTACTTAGAAGAGATATGCGTACAATATTCTGCCTTATTATTATTATTAAGTCTGTTGCAGAATAAAATGATTTTTCTATTACCCACAATTTTAATTTTCTGGAAAACCTTTTCCAGGTATTTCTCTAATAACGTAAGGAACGGCCGGCATCTTATAATACAATGCCGTTTTTGGTGCTCTAGGCAAAACAATTCTACCAGTATTTTTTCTCTGGGAAATATGTTATTAGCTGTTTTGAACAACTTTGGGTGTTCGTATACACATGGAGGGCAAAGTCAGTAAATGTATGTTTTTAAGCAAGGGCCTGCATGACTTCCATGGGGTATACCACAAACTGACCTAACACATCTTTTTTGTACCATGAAGGCTCTCTGAACATCATCAGTTTCCCCATAGTATTAGGCCATATTTGAATACGGACGCAATGTATCTGTGGTACGCTGCCAATACGGTTTTTTGAGGTACGAGTTTTTCTTAATTTGTAACGCAAAAAACAAATCTTTGAATTTTGCTACACACTTTTTCGATGTTGGCTTTCCAGTTCGGTTATCTATATGTTCTAAAGCCTAAAAACGTTGTTTCTTCAATATCCATTAAGTCGGTATCTCTGTAGCAAATGTGCATGTTCTTAAGTACCTCTTCCGTATGTATTAAATTGCATATAATTTGTTTTGATTAGATTAACACTCAGGTTATTTTCATTAAGCGATTTTATAATTATTTCAATAAGTATTATTAATGTCATTATTGAATTTATCAATGTCACAATTTTTATTACATGTCATAATTAATTAAGGAAATATCATCGAAAAATAGTATACAACGATTAGAAGTAATGTCAGTAAGATTATTTGTAGGTATTATTATTATTAGGTGCCTACGACCTACCCTTTTGAAGCCTATCTCTCTCTCTCTTATGTTTTAAAATTGGTTTAAGCGTGATAGGTCTATAATTATTTAAGTTAGTTTTGTCTCCCTTTTGTGTAGTGGCTTGACTATGAATAATTTAAGTAAATTTGGAAAACAGCTTCAGAAAATGACAGATTTATTAAGTATTTAAGGATGAATCGGTGAACGCGTTTCTGTGGCTAGCCGTACAAAATATACTAAAATGCATTTGTTGAAATCATCCATTACGTACGACGTAAATCTATGACCGTTTTTGTTTATTTGGTAAATCTGGCTTACACACAAACAAGTCTACAAATATATCTAAAAAAAAAAAAAATTACGCCAGGTATGTTTCATAAAACTATTGTGTATTACGTAAGATATGCACGTAATAAACACGCCGGAACATGATAAATTTTCAAATATTCAGGTTTACAATAAAATTTCATCCCACAACTATAGTCCTAGAAGTTCGTGGCCTACCGTCCTATATTTTCGAAGGACGAACGGGGGGCGGGTAATGTAGCAGGGATGGGAAACGCGTGCAATTGCGTGACGTAGTACCAACAAACGTAGTAAACAGTATTACGTCTTCATACAAACGGCTGAAACGAAATCTGGGTAAACTTCAGTACACAATAGTCGCGAGTACGCAATTTATAATAACTAATTATGACATTTTATACTACCTACTAAAATTTAAAATTGTTTTTGATTTATTAAACTTGAAGCAAAAAAATGTACATTTCCTGCTTACTAACTTACAATCGCTTTTGAAACTAAAAATAAAACTCAAGTAGAATTCTATACAAATAAATAAAATTTAAGTGTCTGTTTGTAATATACGAGCTTTTTACCAAATGGATATATGCAAGTATATACGGTAGTAATAGCACAAAATAATTTATTTTTTCAGTCTGTGTGTATGTTTCTGCAAATCTCCGATAGCTAATTTCTAAGACTTAAGCCACTTTTATTTTAGAAAAAGAATTAAGGTTTAACGCAAATAAAATAATAAACATTTTTATCTTAAAAAAACCGACGGGCGACTGCGGTGGGTGGAAATGGAGTCACCACAATACCGACGGCATTATGTAGTCCACGCGAGTGGGTCCCTGGGTTACTGCTAGTAATTTATAGTTCCTGTTTATCTACCGGCTCTAGGTAATTATTGCAAGAACACTGCCGAGACTGCATACTGTTTACTTTAGTGTAATGTGGTGTAGTAGCGTGCTACCTCGTTCCTGCCAACGTCTAAAACAGGGCGGTCGAGCACGAACTTGTACTATCATAAATGACTTATCGGTTAAAAATATGTAATGCACAATTATTAATTTTGAATCTGTATCATGTATAAAATTGTAACTAAGGATAAGAATAAGTTGGAGTCTCTTTTCTTGCAAAAGGTTATCAAAGCCTGGGAGAGTTTTTTTTGCGATTTCTGACGTTTTTAGTACTCTAACCTCAGTTTTTCCCATAGAGTTTATTAATTCTTATAAGAAACATGATTGATTGGCATGAAAAAAGTTTTTGTGTAAATTTCCCATTAACTTGCCAGCTTTTATTATTATAAATACGTTTACTTAATGATATACTTAAAAAAAGTGTAAATGCCGGTTAAAATGTCTCCAAAGTTAAGGGCAGTCTCCTCAGAAAGTTTTCCTGTAGCTACAATGGTTAAAGAACCTACCATTACTACCCTATCTCAAATGTCAACCATTATTATTAATAACATTTTTAATTATAATTAAATTACCTCAGTGTGACAATCTCGTCGATAAATTGGTACAACGAGGCTGATGAGTGGTCGATTATGGTGACTCAGGGCGCGTTTTTCACTGCCCAATTCCAGATCAGACATTCCACTGTCTACCTTTAGTTCTAGAAGTAAATAATAATAATTATAATAGTTGTGTGCAAATTTTGTCGAATGATAGTATAGTATATCAATTTAGTCTTGTAGTTTCGGAGTAGGTACATGAAATATAATATTGGAAAAAAATAATAATAATGAGATACTAAATTTGAATGTAGTTTTTTCAGATGATTATAGGTCTTAATTTCTGAGAAACAATTTAGGACTCATATAATTACGATTTTAGTTATAAGGACTAAACAGTAAAGTTAAATATAATATAGTTAATTGAAAAAAAAGAAAAAACAATCAAATTTCAAATAATTTATGTGTTATTATTTTAACAATAAAGTTGCGGGTACCAGATAGTAATTAAGTATGTTTATTTCTCTCAAAACATTTATGTTATACGGATTTTTTGTGGGTGCTATAATTATAATCAGTACATACTATAATGTCATTATGTATTTCCATTGTAGGTACTATTATAAGGTTAATTTAATCAACAAGGACTGCAAATAACTTTATGGCTTACTTTCATGGTACCTAAGAAGGTTAGACTCATTATTATATGGAGGTTAATTACATAAAGGAAACCTAACATTAGGATGTTAGCTTTGATGCTTTTAGAATCGTGTTCCCAAAGTCAGCAAAGATAAAATCATATTAAATAACACTTACTATATAAATATGCATATATGAAGGTGCAAATATTAAACAAAAATAACCGACCAAGTGGGAGTCGGACTCGCTCACCAAGGGTTCCGTAATTTTACAGCCACATTAACCAAAATAATTAGGTAACATTACTGAAGAAAGCACTGTACAATTGAAACGAAAAGATAAACTGTATTGAAGACAAACTAAACTTTGCCATTACGTTTACCAACTGTAAATAAGTTTGTAATCGCATTTATTTATTGTTATGTAATTAAGTACAAATTTACGTTTTTCGGATTTTTCCCTTTAATTGTGCTGTAAGATATTGCTTTTTGCCGAATTTCATGATTCTAGGTCAACTGGAAGTACCCTGTAGGTTTCTATTCATGTTGCGAGTGTTAAAATATGAGCAGCCGTATATTTTGATTGCGTTAACTTAGAAGTTTTATTTTTTGACAGCTCCAAGGGATTGCAGCCCTGAATATTGGATATTAATTTCAACTTGATACATCCACGCACTCCTGAGAAAAAGGGTTTTGACGGACAGGCGGACAACGAAATTATACTATAAGAGGCTCCTCTTTTTTTCTTTAGAGGTACGGAACCTTAAAGAACGAATAGTAATTATTATTCGTTACCTTCATCACCATAAGCATCATCATCTGCATCATCTTCTTCATCACTTTCTGACACATGTACAGTGACTTCAGTCGTTGGCGACTTACTCCATTCAAAATATAAACCAAAACCTGTAATATTATAATATTATCTTAATATTTTATATAAATCTTTTATCTTTTTTTATATAAACCGTGGTTTTTGCTGGTGTCAATGTTATTATTTCCGACCGTACATTTTTTACTGAAATTGCCTGAGGAATGCGAAGCATGATGGTGGTTTAGCAATTATCAGTTTAATTCAAAATTTTGAACAGCATAATACAATATAATATGTATATTTTGTAGAGAATATAATACTGCCAGCGCGCCGCGCCGTTAGAAAAGGAGCCCATCGAACTAAAACACAATCTGGAGGAAAAAAATAAAGATCAGAAAATCTTAAAAAATTTGCCGCTTGTGTCCTTTTTCACCAACTGTAAGTCGAGAACGGAAGCTCGTAGAGAAATAAAACAATACTACTAGGTGCGTCTTTTTTAATGATTTTGAATAATATATATTATACAGTTAACTCAATTTTGCTAAAATTGCAGATGCGCCCCTCTTACTTAGGACGGCAGAATAACAAAAAACATTTAAACATCAACGTCATTGAAGCAATGTTAAACACATACCTATATCATAATTGTCTGTTGCAAATTCCCAACAGAGAGATCGTGCGCGCTGGTGCGTAGGAACCCTAACGGTGACCGTCTCCCCGTGACCGACGGTAAGCCGACCGCCGCCCGCACGCGAAGATTCCTTGAACTGAAGTATATCACCTCGCGTCCACATACGAGCTTCATCTACTGCTGGAAAACCATCTATGGGAAAACATTAAGATAAAAAATGGTTGGACTGTAGAATTTCTATCGTTAAATTTAATGCTATGAAGGGGTGTTTTAGAGGTAATCCCCTTGTGAAGGAAAAGTGTGGAAACAAGTAGTTTTTGACAAAAAAATTTTTTTTCAATTTTGAGGTTATGACTATAAAGGAATTGGATATTAATTTTTAATTAATAATAATTTGATTCACATTATGATCACAGTTCAAACCAAAACTAATAAATTTTAACACACTAACGGAAATACGAAAATATCTCACCCAATACAAAAAACGGCACAAAATGTGCGTAGAAAAAATTTACTATCTTCGAAAATTCAAAGGCGAACTTTAAGTTAACTACTTAGAAGCGATATTTGACTTGTCAGATTTACAGAAAAATCGATTTTAAAAAAATAATTTCTCAAAAACTATTTATTTCCACATTGTGAAAATTTATATTTCGTCTAATTATACAGTGATCTAAGTGTAACAAAAATTTGGGGTCTGAACACGATGGTAACGATTCTAAAGCCGAGCCTAAAATAGTACATTATTGCAAAGGCCGTGAAATAGTAGGCAATTGCTGGTCGAGTATGAGTTTGAAGGCCGAGCCGTGGGCGAGAACTTCACTAATACGAGACAGCTAATTGCCATTTCCGCCGAGGCATATATAGTACTTTTCTGAAATATTATCGAAATATTGTAATTATTTTCGAAAAAAGAACACGCGAAGTATCGAATTTACGGGCAAAGAAAATACATTTCCATTGCAGGTGCGTTTTATGAATTTGGAACATTACAATGCTCCAGCAACGTTGATGAAACGGCGTTCTGGGGTTTTTAAATACTCTTTGATTGGATCTCCTTTATTATTCTTGGCATGTCCGTGAATTCAATACTTCGCGGGTTCTTTTTTCGAAAATAATGACAATACAGTGTAAACTCTTTATAACGTTATCCTTTATAAAGATAAACTCCCTATAACGATGAAGTGAGCCCAACTTGGTTGGTTTATGTTAAAACCCACATATTGAAACACTCTTTATAGCGATACGCCATTCTCTATTACGAAGAAATGTGTTCATATTTTTAGACAGTAAATATTTATTATCGGTATTATTGTTTATTATCAGGTAACAAAAGACTTTGAAGCTCCGAAACATCCAAGGTCGGTCTAGCTTTTGTTATCCTTAATTGCCTTGAACACGTGCAGTATGACGCATTGTTTTCTCGGAAGTGATATTCTTCGACCAAGCATACTGGGTACCTATCGTATTATCAGTCGTAAAATATGAATAGAATACATAAAATAATACAAAACAAGTACTGGCATAGCAAAAAAACGTCAGACAATGTTATCAGACTATATGTGTAAACAATAATTTATAAGCATTTATTATCTAAGACATACATATTAAAAATTCTTGTTAATTTTAAGTTTAAATTTAAGTTTAAGTTTAATTCAAAGTTTTATTGTTCACTCTATCTAGCGATAACTCTCTATAACGACAAAACATGCTCAGTCCCTTGAGTTTCTTTATAAAGAGTTTACACTGTATTTCCATGCATGTTTGAGAAGAAATATTAAAAAAGAAACAAAAACCTGAGTAAAACAGAACACTTGACAGAATAGTTTTTATTCCCAGACGCCGTACTTAAATATTATATAGCCTTTGTCACTTTCACAGTTAAGACGAATCCAACACCTCGTATACTAAAATCTAGCAACATGTTTAGACAACAGAGCGTGCCAAAGAAATAAACGTACATTAAGGTGGGCCAAAAAAACTTTTAATTTTTTTTTTATTAATTACCATGAAAATATTGTCTGAGATGACGAAAAAAAAATTGTGTTAAAGTTTCAGCTCTTAATATTAATATTAAGAGGTGGCGCATTAGAGTTTTCCTTTTTTTCTTTAGTCCCATACAAAAAAATTCATATCACACCATTCGTTGTTCGTACAGCAAAATTTTTCAAGAATTTTTTTGTAGGAAATTGAACGTTCTACAAAAAGTTTTCCTACATTTTTTTCGCACGCCTCGCCATTTTAAAGAAATTCAAGATTGAAATTTAAAGATTTTAAGGTACATTTCTTTTTTGCTTCTGAATTTTGTAAGTCGTTGACAAATTAACGTTATGAAATGCGCAATACATATTTCTGCAGGAAATTAAATGCTCTACAAAAAAGGTCTGTTATGCTTAGTCGATTAGAATAAGCGTTTGAAAGATATTTATGATCAAAGTTCAATACTTATCGCTCTTACTAATGTTTCAACATTTTCTTCGGAAAATTTGAATATACATAATTCATTAGTTTCGAAAAAATTAATGCAAATTTAAGTTTTTATCAGCACAAAAATACTTTTATGTGGGCCAAAAAAAATTTACCATGAAAATATCGTCTGAGATGACAAAAATCTCTCACACCTCATGACATGACATGACATCTCAGAGAAAAAATTAAAAGTTTTTTTGGCCCACCCTAACGTACATACTTATATACATACGTATGCTCAAAAAACATAACCCTCCTTTGTCACAGTCGGGTAATTATTATAAACACTTCAGGTATCAGGTTTACATGGGTTATGATTCAGCGACACAATGAAGCAATGATGGCTCAGTGGTAGCGTGTATGAACACCGGTCGATCGACATAAATTTGAATCCCTACAAAAAGCCTGAACTGTCGCTGATTAAAAACATCGTGATAAAACCACTGTATGGCGGTAGCGCATTTTCTAATACCACCTGAATAGTTGAAAATCTGTCGCCAAGCACACCTATAGGTGTATTCCGGCAGCTGCATTTAAGAGCCAGATCACGATAACTCCCAGTGCTTATAAATTGAAATTGTTCTCACGACATTGCTTTAGTTTTCAGTGAGCTAAATGGGGAATCTGTGCCGGACTAGATAGCGACCGCCATGTCCATACATGACGAACAAGGTAAATTTAAAATTGAATAAACCCCAGACACAAGAACCTATTCATTGAGATCTTTTCAATGAGCCCAAACATGATATCTCTGCTGTAAGCCAGTGAGGAGTTAGATTCCAGATGATGCAGCAGCTTATTCTTCTAATGTCATTGAATTAACAGAATAACAAACTTCGACTCAACCAGACCTGTGGAGGTGCTCACATCTATTTATCAAATATAAAAAAGCTAATAATTTTCAAACAACTTAACAGTTTTTCTTGAATAATAGCTAAGAACAATCTCGTTAAAATCACCTTTCAAACAAAAAAAAAGTAGACCAAAATCGGGTTAGCCTTTTGTGAACTACAATGACACAGACAGATACATAGACACACATTAAAATTATAACACTCCTCATTTTGTGCCGGGGTTAAAAACCAGTCATGGTTGGCGCATCGCTATGGTGGATGGCGAATGGTCATCTGAACTTGAACTCACTCATAATTAGGTGAAGTGCAAACATTCCGCAAACTCATATAAAATGAAATTTTATAAACTTTAATGAAATATATAATATACACATTCAAATGAGATGATGATTTAACACTTTTAATTTTTTACCATCACTATCATCTTCCTCCTTGTCCTCATTGTATACCTCAGTTGAATCTACAGGATCACTTTTATCACAGGTCTGCATTGACCTGGAATAAACAAAGATGTTAAAACAATTTTTCTAATTAGCCATTTCACAGTTATACTTGTTTACATTAAATGACATTAAAATATTCACATATTTAATTCATTGCTTTCTTTTTTTATTTCAATAACTTTCAAAAAATCGTTAATTAGTAATCGTTATGGATTTATAAAGATATGAAAATATAATTTCACATTGGTATAAGATTTTTGTTTCGTTTTATAATAACCAACTATGGATGTTACTTATATGAATTAAAGATTATAATTAATAAATAACGCGATATAAGTATTTAAAATAAACGTATACATGTTTAAATTGTCGCGCAAACGATACCGCAGAACGCGTGACGTCATACGTGGAGTCAATAAAAAATAAATACTGAAAATTATAAGGAAACAACTGACGTCAGTTCAAGGCACCATTTAGATAACGATCGCTTACACACGAATGACGTCATGCACTGTTATTTCTGTTTCGTTAGACATGAAAAATATAATAAATCAATATTATTTCACAAAAATTTTACTGAAAATGTCTGGTTGCCTATTCCTACATTTTTACTACAGCAATATGCAACTTTCATTGTCAGGGAGAATTAATCTTTTTGTTTGGAGTCAGGCATTCAATAACTCAAGTGTTCCAGATTGCGATGTCAATTGTTGTTATACTTTTTATTATTTCATTTACACAGCTTTCACAAACCCACAATTGATTTTAAGCATAATCATATTATATTTAGCTCTAAAAACAATCGATAACCGTAATATCAACTTCATATTCAAGTTATGCTGCGTCTCTAAAATAAACGTTTGACATGTGTCATGGAAGCTTTCTTATGATAAGTGACTGCTGCGTGTTAGAATACAAAAATGATGTCTGATTATATCTTGACTACAATACACCAGATGCAGCACCCGCCATAGTGACACGCCTATGAATGTCGCGATAACTTTAGTCGCGTTTCGGGATCAGCCTATATATATCCAGCTACGAAAGAATCATAGACATAACAGTGGTGACTGTCAATCTCTCAGTGGTCACAGTTGTTTTTGTATTGTACCAAGCTTAACATTAGGCACAGTGCCGGCACTATGTTGTGCTACTATCATAAAAAATCTGAATACCAACAGTTTTGTAGTTCTGGCTTGCTTGCTTGCTTGATTCAAAATCCGTATTTTATATTCCTTCATTTTTAATTATTGTTATTGCTTTAGCCTCTATGAAGATTATAAAGTATATCATAAATGATAACTAAATGTGTCCGTTCCAGATGTTTCTGGAACCTTCCAGAGCCTATATAAATAAATTAATGTCATTATGGTTTTCCTAAGGCCTAAAGAAGCTATTTTCTTGTCAGATCTTATTAGAAAATACACATACAAATAGTGAAATACATTGGTGAAACATACAAATAGACATTATTTCAAAAAAGACATTTACTGTTTTTTTCTTATAACAAGCTATTGTCCACCCTCTTCATTAGGTGATAAAAAATAAAGTGTCCTAAAATTCCCTATTCCAAGAAATCAACTTCTTTGCTCATTTTATTCAGCCAGCTCTTCAAGCATTACTTAGATAAACATTTAAACAAATATACTTTCACATACAAATATATAATTTATGAAATGTTAGAATATAAATGTTTTTCTCTTTCTCTAAAAATTCTTACTTATTTTGATCAAAATATGTTACCCATAAATTTTGGAACCTAATACTTACCTGTTGGCTTCATTGTCAAAAATAATAAAGTAAGATACATACTTATTATCCATAACTGTGACCACTTCAGTTTCATTCAAATTGCAATCCTTAACAATTTTCTCATTTTTGTTCATATTATCATTTTCTTTGTCACTCAGTTCATCATTTACAGTTGTAGTGGCAAGTCTTTGATCGACGGCGAGCTGCTGTATATATTGTTGGTAGTGCTGGTCTTGTAACTGCCTGATCAGGATAGCTTGTTGGTCAAAATTTCCAGGATACTGTTGCTGAGCGTATTGTAAGAACTGTTCATAAGTTTGTGCATTGAGAGCATCTTTTATTCTTTGCCTAAAAAATAATTCAACAAAATTATATTTCATTATTTAAATCCCCTATCTTCAATATAAACAAAATGCCAGAGATTTTAAATTACCACAATATCTACATTCAAGAAAAAGTTATTAAAGCTCCCATCCGCAAAACAAGCGATAATGAACATCCTTCCAATAATCTTTCTAATATACAGTATTGAGCACATGATAGCATGCTGGTGATAAACTACGTCTATAATAATAGTATAATAACTAAACTCTGAATCTTTTTTTTGGGAAAGGTCTTTCCTCAGTATTGGGACATTTACAAGCTGGTATTAATAAACAATCCTTATGTGAGGACGGTGCAGCAGTTTTACTATATCAATAAACAAAGATTACATTACCAAGCATTTATTTATTTTAAGTCAATAACCACAAGGACAGATGACAAATTGAATTTTATTATTAATTAAAATATTTTATATCCGAACCTAAAATAAATCTAATATAAGTAACTGTTGGTACTTTATGCTGCTTTTTTAATTCTCACATGAAGAAAAAGTTAAATTAATTATTAAAAAGAATTCACTAAAAAATTAAGTTGATATTTCATTTAGTAGATGTTATGTCATTATTAAAGAATGCATACTTTATGTCTTTGAGCAACCTACAAACATATTTTTTTGCTTTTATATTAAAATAGTGGACATCTTAAATAACTGAAATAGAGAACAAGACATACATTTTATTACAGAATTTAAAAAAATTTGGTTCACTTAAATTGGCTTAAGTAATTGAATTAAGTTCAGCAGTAAAAATAGTTTTTTTTTTCTTAAAACTGCTAATATTTGAATACATACACTTGTTGTTCCTCAGATATTTTATTACTCTGTTGTTTTTGTTTTTCAAGCATAACTCTGTTCTGAAGCTCGTTGTGTGCCCTTTCTTCCTCTATTCTCTTCAATCTGGTACATATAAGTAGTAATGAATGAAGGTAATAATCAAAGTAATATTTAAACACAGACAACAGAAACTTCTAGACTTACTCTTGTTGTTGTTTATCTTCTAAATCCTTTTGAATTGCCTCTAAATAAGTTTTAAATAATGGACACAATCTGGAAATAGAAAAATGTAAAATTATTGTCACAAAATCTTTAGTTAAAAGGCTTAGCTTCAAAATGTCAGTGACTGTGGTTATCTTTTAATACAGTAAGATAATTTTGTGGCTCAAGATCACATGTATCCATAATATAAATGCATACTATTCATGTAAGTGATGAAAGTACACATAATATTTATCCTTGTTAATAACATTTATAGATTCTTTCATCCAAAAATAGTATTAATTAATGAAGTATATGCTTAACTGTAATCTGTTCATTGTTGTATATAGGTAATATATTTTCACTATATACTTAAAGTAAATAAATTATTTTTACCATAGTAAATAGGTCTACTTTGAAATCAAATTATATAAAACAAATCAGTGATTAAAATATGCTTTAGCAGATATTGTTTTGTATTATTACCTGTCCAATGTATGCACAAAACCAGCCATTGCTTGTACCTGTGACATTTGG
The DNA here is from genome assembly GCA_033032175.1 of Saturnia japonica. Taxonomy (NCBI): domain Eukaryota; kingdom Metazoa; phylum Arthropoda; class Insecta; order Lepidoptera; family Saturniidae; genus Saturnia; species Saturnia japonica. The sequence continues at coordinate 8,113,460 of CM065317.1, forward strand.
CCGAGCGCTTGCCATGCAGCTCGTCTGTCCTTGCCAATCATATCTAGCACACCTAACGGTGGCACTGATTTTGGATCAAATGGTCCATGTAATATCTGTTGAGTATAAGCCACTAGTTTCAACCTATCTTCATAACTGAGATGAAGAGCTTTTCCCTCTTTATCTGAAATTATGATGATTTCAATCAATTAGATGAGGTTAATTATATATCTTCTGTTAAATAACTTCTTCCTTTGTTTTATCAATTATATTATATTTTGCAACACATTTTATACTAATTGTTTATGTAAAAATTAAGTAAAAAATCCACTCGTTCTTTAATAGCCTATCAAGTGTAATGCAAACCAATGTACACATCCCCTAAAATTATGAAGTATGATCATGCTCTTCCACATCATACACTTTAATTATTAGTAGACCAGTAATAACTTTTTGTTTTAGTACTCGAAGGCTGATAATATCAATAAAGTCGGTAAATAATTATCATTAAATAAAATCATAATATAGAAGTAAACAAGGTCGGCATAACCAAGGCAAGTGTCACAAGAAATAACTCAAAACCCTTCCTAAGAAATAACCCTAGTACCAGTGAGGTACGTTATGATAAAATATATATAAATATGTATTTACTTTATACAATTACGTGGACAGAATATGAAAACTACCTTTGTAAAATGAGAGTCCATGTTTATATACTTCTTTCAATGGCATACCCCATTTTCGTTCTTCACTATCCACAATACCTTGGTCCGTTTCCAGGCGAACTTTTTCTGGATTTACTTTTGAAGTACTCTCATTTTTATTAGCCATTTTCTGATATGACGAAAAAATTTTTCTCAGAGACTTTGAAGTTTGACTCAGAGGGGGAATGTTACTACCATAGATTGTTACTACTTCGTTTAGATCATTTTTTTGATCCCGCCATCTCATAGTTGTGTTCCTAATTGTTCCATCAAATATTTATTATTTTACGCACAAGATGGCACAACGGAATCAATTATACTTTCGATGTTAGGGATGAAACAATTCCAGATTAGTATAATTCTTTAATTTGATACCGTATCAGTGGTAAAGAATCGATACTTACTTGTAACGTATAATTTATTTTTTCTAAGAATTAAACACAAGTAAAACTTACAATACTTTCTCATACATTTTATGTTTACGGAAATTCTGATTTACAGTCTGCTTCACAAAAACAATTACTTTTCTAGATAATTTACCATTTAAAATACTACTATACTTATTTCTATATATTTTTTTTCTAGGGTTTAGAGCAAAAAGACATTACTTACCTAATTGTACTTTATTTAAAGAAAATCTGATTTGATAGGTAGTGATTTTCAAAAACAATTACTTAAAAAATATTTTCTCAACAAATAATTTCCTGAAGCAATAAGCTTTTTGGCAGCATTTCAAACCAACCTCTTATTAAGTACAAAGATGGCAGCTATGTATAGAACACTGGCATCTATTTCCACATCGTCGAAAAATAATTTTAATATATCCCATCTCATTCCCATTTTTCTAATAGGTTCAATTATAATGAACAAATGTAATATGACGTCACATACTGTAATGTAAACTTTTAATGAAAACCAGAGGTCGTTAAGAGTTCCAATCATGCTTTCTCTGCATAATATAAAATCCTTCAAGAAATGAAAATTATTCACAATTAATGTGAAATTCAAATCTGCTATGAGCGAGTACCGATCCAAGTACTTTTCACTGATTCTTACTCGATACTCAGTCACAATGTATTGATGCCAAAATACTTGGTATCGAAATAAAAGTATCTAGGATGTACGTGTATTTACACGATCATATGAATCAATGAATGTCAATGAAAAATTTTGTGAGTGTTATCGAAATATTTGCTACTTTTAATTGTGATAAACATAAAAATACTGTAATAGGACTATTTCAAGATATATCAGTTAATATTACAGGTTGGGCCAGAGAGTCGTAACGTTTTAAAAACACTCTTGCGTTTGAACCTTAAGAGCGAGGGTTGCGTGGGTGGTGAGGATGAGAAGCTCGGTTCTCGGAAATTTAGTCGCGATGGACTGATTCACCGGAGCGCAGCGTGTATTCTGCGTTAAACATTATTATAAAAATGGCGATTCGTGCGCTATTGTTCGACGTTTATTTTGGTGTGAGTTTGGATTACATGACGTAAATCTGTGTCCAAAAGAAAGTATGATTCAATCGTGGGTCAGAAACTTCGAAGCTACTGGTTCGACTCTCAAACAGAAGCCTGCGGGACGCCCAAGGTTAACAAGAACGGAAGACACAATTCAACAAGTTAGAATTTCAGTTCAACGTAATTCTGGTCTATCGACTCGCAATTGATCAGCTGAACTTGTGGTGTCCAGAACATCTTTGCGTCGCATTTTGTTGAAAGATTTGAATTTGCACCCGTATAAAATTCAATTTGTGCAGGAATTACTGCCAAATGTCCCAATTTTACGACGAACTTTTGTAAAAACAATGTCGGAACGCTTTCAGAGTTTTAAAAAATATTCTGTTCTCCGACGAAGCCCATTTTCAGTTAAATGGGCATGTCAATAAACAGAATTATTGTTACTGGGCGGCAGACAACCTACGTGCAAAACATCAAAAGCCTCTGTATTCGCCGAAAGTAACCGTTTGGGTGGCCATATCTGCATACGGAATTATCGAACCCTATTTCTTTGAAAATCAACAAAGGCAATCTGTCACTGTAAATTCCGACCGATACATAGCCATGTTAATGGTTTTTTTCTTTCCACAACTACAACAATTTGAAGCCTATAATCGTGCGACGTGGTTTCAACAAGATAGTGCGATATGTCATACATCTAATGATTAGTTGGCGGCCGTAAACGAGATGTTTTATGGGAAACTGATATCGCGCCGAGGTGACATTGCATGGCCGTCTAGAAGTTCGGATCTAACGCCACCGGACTTTTTCATGTGGGGATACCTGAAAAGTAGAGTCTACTCCAATAACCCAGCCACTATTAACCAGTTGAAGATAAATATTCGAGAAGAAATGGCAGCTATTCCTAGCGCAATGTGTCAGCGAGTTTTTACCAATTTGAGGAATGTTTGCAGCGGGATGGTGCACCCCTGAATGATGTAACTTAAAAGAAATAAATTTTCCCCAGATGTCTATTTTAATTAATTGAAATAAAGATGTTTATGTGTATTGTATTTAGTTTTCTTTTTATTATTTTTTAAAATTCGCGAATCTTTATGGCCCACCTGTATTATCTAGAGTTGGTGCATTATAATTGTATACTAGTATAATTTGTAGGTTATAGTTGATTCAATCAAATTTTATGTATAACTTAATTATGATGCGGATGTTGAAGTGAAAATATATGTTAAGCTTTATGATATTAAACATAAACATAATAAAAACAATAAATAATTATGTTATTTAGATTTATTTTCCTTATTAATTTACGCAATTAACTAGCTAGCTATGCGTACCTATTTATAAAATTTTTCGGAATGAGATTAACAGATTGAGCTATGTTAAACATGATGGTAATAAAAATGCAAGAGTTGGTCCTCTATTCCGTATGTATTACTGTACTCTGTGGTGGGATTGGCAAATTAGCGGGGGGCGTTTAGCGAATATGATATATGTTAATGTAATCACCAATTATGTTGATATCTCGATTATAACCTTTAGTAATTTATGTTATTAGTAGTTAGATCATGAGTAATCATTCTTAATCGAAGTACCATTAGTGATTATAATACTAATGCTAGGTTACTAATTTTATAAAATTAGTAATTATTACAACCGAACGATCTTTTTATAGTTAATTGATATAAATGTGTGTTATACGTTCATATACCTTAAAGAAGATGTGATGTATCACACCATAAACCTATGACAGTAGTTTAAAGGGAAGCGTCGTTCATTAAAAGTCACTGTGTTTATAACCGTTTTTGATTTCACAAGTCTCAATTATCGATTGTTAAATCAATATTATTATAAATCGATGTTATCGTTTCAATATTTAGCGGGCATCTTAATCGTCATGGCGGACATCATGTATACACGATGTTGACATCGATCTCATTTATCAATGATTCTCTAAAATCGACATCTTGATCTTGTGATTTATAGCGGTTAAAGTTACATTCAATGAGAATTATTCACAACGTATAAAAGGAACTAAATTGTAATATAAGTTATGAACTAAATTTAGTCTTTCAAAAGAACCACGTGAAGTAGCAGGCCTCGTGGCGCAGTGGTAGTAAACGCCACTATTGATCCGAGAGGTCGCGGGTTCGATCCTCGCCCATGACTGACTTTGTGTGATGAGCATAAATGTCAGTTGTCTGTGGCTGGGTGTTAATTCTATAAATGTATGTATATCAGCTGTTGAGTTACTCTATTACAAGCTTTGCTTAGTTTGGAATTCAATGGCCTTGTATGAAATTGTGTAAAAAAAATCGGTTGTCTGTAAAGTCGGTTTACTGACGATAGTTGAACGTGACAACGTCATAAGAAAATACTGATGGAATGGTATCATTTTTCAAAAGAAATTTTTAATTTTATTTGATTGATATATATTTTGTATGGATATAGAGAGAAGGAAGTAAATGGAAATGACAATTGAATTTATCAAATTACATTTATTTTTACGCATAAATACAATTACATGCTTCTTTTTTTTTTTTACAATGTACATAGATTTTACAAGTATGAATGTGCTTTGAGCAATTGTTTTACAACTTTTAAACATGTGTGATATTTAACTTCTAACAATTTGTGTTATTCTGTTTAGAATAGGACGATGATAGGAAAAGTAGGAAATGAAAAAGCCGAAAGCGGAGGCCGATTGTGCCTCTTTGTCACTCGTTCCGCGCTCTCGCTTGTACTACAAGCCTTAAATGGAACGCCTCAGAGCGAGGTAACGCCGCATGAGTCATGTTTTTTCTTGCGTGCAGCCGGCTCCATCGAATTATAACACGTTGTCACGTCAAAAACATTCAATAAGTACTAATAATAATAATAGCCAAATATTGTTAATTGTCTCTGTCCTTATTGTGGTGGACTATCGCGATTTTAAGATGAATTAATGCAATCAATGATATTAGGTCCTTATAAATGAAATTGGCGTTTTGTACGGGAGGAATATAAAGTCAATTTTTTTTTAGTAAAATATATTTAATTAATCAAAGTATGCACCGTTATTATCTATGCACTTTTGCCATCTCATAGGGAGTTTATTAATCCCTTTAATAAAAATACCATGCGGGCAAGAATCAATAAACTCTTTGAAGGCGGTTTGGACTGCCGCATCAGAGTTGAATTTTACATTGTAGGAAGTTGTCCAAATTACGGAAAAAATGGTAATCTATTTGAGCAAGGTCCGGGGAGTACAGTGGATGTCGCAGACATTCCAAATGTAGCTCATCTAACTTAGTGGTTGTCTTGAGTTGTCGTGTAGCAGCAGTGGCCTAGAGCGATTGACCAATCTCGGTTGTTTAGCAGCTAGTTCTTCCTTCATGGTTTGCAATTGCTGACAATAGATAGCTGCCGTAATCGTTTGGCCAGATTTTAGAAAACTGTAGTAAACGACACCGGCACTAGTCCACCAAACACTCACAAGTAAATTTTTCTGAGTCAATTTTCGTTTAGGGCAGGTTCAGCCATTGCGACGAGCGCTTTCGATTATCGTACAGTATCCACTTTTCATCACAAGTAATGATCGATTTAAAATCCCTTCATTATTGTGTCGGTTGAGCAAAGTAACACAGCAGTCGACGCGTGTTTGCAAGTTCGATTCACTCAATTCATGAGGTACCTATTGTTCAAGTTTTATTACTTTCCCGATTTGCTTCAAGTAGATTAATACAGTTTTATCACTTACCCGAAGCCTGCAGCTATCTCTGAAGTGCTTTGTGCTGGATCCGCTTCCACAATAGCCTTTAATTCTTCATTTCCCACTTTAGTCTCCGGCCGTCCACGGGGTTGGTTCTGAAGGTCGAAATTTCTAGAACGAAAACGTTGAAATGAAAAATGTACCGTGCTTTCTTTTGCGACACCAGTGCCTTACACATCTTTAATCCTTCGAGCTGTTTCTGCAGCACTGGTGCCACGGTAGAACTCGTAATCGTAAATATACCGATATTTCATGTTTTCCATTGTGCGGTAATAAGCGACGCCAAAGAAAAAAATAATGAGGAAAAAACAAAACTGTTTTCAAAACTCAAATGTACCAGCTAAATGAATTTATAAATTTGCATATGGAATTCTTAACCAAAGATGAGATATTTCTGATCAAAGTGGTCACTACGACAAAACGCTGATTTCATATGTAACGACCTAATATTATAAAAGGCGTAGATATGTTACCTTCATATTAGCTCCACAAAATAAGTGGCACACTAATGCACACATACAATATATAATGTAGGACGTGTATGTCATATAATTAGAGTTAGACGATAAAGTCTGGCAAATGAAAGTAGAGACTGAAAAAGCACAGAAAATTTAAAAAATATCAGTATAGCAACCCCATAATTAGTATGATAACCTAATTTGATACTTTACAATATAAAATAATTTGTTTTTGCTGAAAAACAGTTTTATTTGTACACTACTGCTTGACTGCATGTTGACAGGTCCAAAAATGGGAATAAGTTTACGAAATAAATCAATACTGCGGTAGTAGCAGCCACTAACCTACCAAGGTAACCTCTTATCAAAAGAAACTTACCACTAAGTTTTTGATAATTACGATTGCTATAAATTCAAGTTCTCAGAAGGATTCGGGGGAGGCCTTTGTCCCAACAGTAGTTTAGGTTGGGCTAAGTTAAAAATAATAATATTAAAATGGCTGGCGGTAATCGCATAAAATCTAATTTCTATTCAGACAAAGTAAATTGAAGTTTCGAGATGTCAAATCACTACTTATATTGTACCAAATCAAAGAAACACGTGACATTTCGAAAAATCAGCTTACCTCTGAATCAAAAATAGGACTAGGTATTACGTAGCAATCTGGAGTTTTGTTTTTAAACGATTCTTTTATAACCTCCTCTAACTCCACTGTGGCCAGGGAAATATTTTTACTTGCCATTTTACGTTTAGCCAAATTCCATTCCAGCCCAATGGCGTTTAGATCGCAGTGGTAAAGTGGTAAGTGGAAGTTGTAATACCTCATGCCCATTCTGCTTCAGAAGTTCATCAGCTTCATATACTGGTTCTGGTGTGTATCGTTTTACAAAACATAGGAGCTCTCCTTTTGTGTGATATTCTTGAAACGGAATATCATTCAAAGTAAGCATTCTTTTATGTCATTTTTGCGATTTTGTGATGTAGCAGCTTTATTAACAATGATTGAATGGAAACTGGCGTTATCCATAACTATTACACTCGGCTCATTTAAATTGGGTATAAGCTTTTCTCTTAGCCATTTATTAAAGTTTACAGCATTCATGTCGTGGTGGTAACCCGCCATTTTGGATTTAGTGCTAAAGACTAACAATGAGTTTAGCACAGGCCTTTCTCTGATCCAGCATGTACAATTAAGTACCTTTTCCTGTCGAAACATTTTCAATTGCACCACTTGTAGATGGGCCTTGCCAAGACTTCTTGGGCTTGTAGTTTTTATTAACATAGGTCTCATCTAAATAAATTATTGACTTTCCTTCTCTACGTTTCAAAGCCTTGGTTCTTAAGAATCGATGTTTCCAGGCAGATATGTCATAACGTACAATTAACAATGAATGCTCATTCTTATTTTTCTTAAATTCATAGACATTGGACAATAATAAGTGGCGAAAAGTTTCCGTGCGTCCATTAAATCCAATGCTTTCTCTTAATTCCACTAACAGAGTTCTCAAAGTAGGAACTTGTTTTCTAACGATGTAAAATTCGTTAATTTTGTTACGAATAGCATCTATATCGAAACTATCCAGGTCGGACACTGTGAGCTTATGTAGCCGTTTTTTCCCTGGGGTATTCCAGACACCTTCATTTACTGTACCTTCCTTTTTTATTCTTTTTAATGTTGTTACAAACACTTCTGTAAATAATGATGAAACAGAATGATTAGGTGCTGCATTTATAATAGCAAATCATTTATTAGATTAGATTATATCTTTATTAAATTTATGTACTTAGGAAAAACTTACCAGTAATTGAAGCTATTTTATCCAAGTATTGGTTCTGGGTTCTTATCCTGTCTTTTTGCTCCAAATCAGTCAGTTTTCCAATAGTTTTCACTATCTCATCAACCCCTGCTACATCCACCAGATTTTCTGTAAAAGAAAACAAGTTGTGTTGAAATTACAATGTAACATTTATTAAGGTATGTTAGATAACCATAATGCATTATTATGAAGCTATTTAAAGTAATATAAACTGAATGTGGATCAAAATAGAGAAATAGTTTTGTAAAGATATAAATAATAATTAAGATTAACCTTTTTTTTTTTTTTTTTTTTAGTGGAGCAACCCGTCATGGGTACACACCCGCCCGGGGGGACGAGTGGTTATGTGAGACTCCTACTCACTAAAACTCCACGGTGTACCATCTGCCGCCATACTGGGGCGACGCGGGGACTGCAGTGGCATACAGCCGCGTCGCCTCGGCACGGCGGCCGGCCCGGCTATATCAGGCCCCGGCCTAAGTAGGAGACAGCTCAGTACACCCCAGCTGTCTCCTCCGTCCGCAGAACCTGTGCAATAAAGAGACGGCCCCCGACCCGTCTCCTCTGGTTCGGCTAGGAATGGTGCTCTAAAATTTTTTTTTTTTAACTTGGAGAAACCCGTCATGGGTACACACCCACCCGGGGGGGACCAGTAGTTATGTGAGACTTACTCACAAAAACTCCACGGTGTACTTCAGCTGCCATAAAGGGCGACATGGGCTCGCGGATGCATTCAACCACGTCGCCCCGACGGCAGGCCCGGCTGCTACTGCCGGGCCACCGCAACGGGAGACAATTCGGTACAACCCTAACTGTCTCCCACAGCCGCCGAACCGGTGCAATGGAAAGACGGGCCTTCCCCGTCTTCCTTGGCTCGGCTAGGGCGGCGGGAGTTGGCGGACGAATCGCCTCCTCCTTCCGCCCGTTCATCTTTGGTGGAGAAGACCGCTCAGAGCATCATCTTCGCGTGCCCTCTCCGCGGCCTCCTTCTGTGACATTACTTCCTCGCTGAAGGAGGCCTTCGCTTCCCACGATCTCTCGCTGCCAAGCATGGCGCGAACCACACTCGGGAGCGAGAGGTCCCCTCCAACCACGGCGGTTAGAGCCCGGCGCTGGCTCTCCCACGCAGCACACTCAGAAAGAGTGTGATGCGCAGTATCATTGGCAGCACCGCACTCCTGACACGCAGTGGTCGGCTCCCTCCTTGCGATCCGGTGCAGGTACCATCCGAAACAACCATGTCCAGACAGCACCTGCACCAGTCGGAATGGTATATTTACCATATCGCGCGTCCACCAGGTCCACCCCCCATCTCCTTATCACATCCTCCTTTAGGGCATTCCTTATATTGGCCACCTCTGTGGGAGCTGGTGGCTCTGTTTCAGTTTGAATTCAGCGTCTCACTCCTGTTGTTTTTCTTCAAATTTAGAAATCATGCGAAACAACATCTCCCTCATTCCACTTTTAATAATTTTATTCATTTTTTAGTTAGAAAAATGCCCATCATGGGCACAACAAATCACCAACAACACGCCATATTTTTTTTTTAAATAATTGAATTTGACATATTGTCTAACATTGCCATATAAAAAGTCTGCAAATAATTCGAGTGTCTACTTTCGTTTGCCAGACTCTACGAGAAAGTAGGACGGAATATTTTTTTATCGACAGTGAAAATGAGACAAGTTGCTATGCTTCGAATTGTATTGTATAAACAAAATTAAATAATGAACCAGTTAGCACATCTTGCCTTACAATGATTTATGTTTTATGGAATAGGCAACTTTCAGACGTTTATGGAAACGTTGCTGAAATTGTATCATTTTGAAGAATTTTTTTGGCCACTATTGGGAAGTTTCGTAAATCTAATCTGGCAACCCTGCTTAAAAAGATAATTAGACCGTTTGTAGAATTTAGAAATTGAATTCTCGTTGTCTATGACGACTATGTAGGGGTGAGCTATAACAGGTAAAATAAGATACCTTTTACTCCTATTCCTGTTCCAGAGAAATAACAGTTCCAGTAACCTGTTCCAAAATAACAGCCTGTTACATTTTAGTAGGGATATAATATGTAGTAACGCTTTAAACCATTAAGTATAGCTTGGCAACTCGAAATCGTATGCACTATCGGCCTAATGTATAATAAAATAACGAGTAACTTAATCAGTCAATCCAACAATCACTCTCTCAATCCATCAATCAATAAATAAATATCCTTACGTTAGAACACAGAAAAGCATGTTCCAAACTGAAACACAGTGGTGGCCTTAGGGAGTGGCGAACAAGGCAATCGCCCGGGGCCTTGCTCTTGCGGGGGCCTCGCGTCAAAAAATACAAATTTTTTAACTATATATTTTTTTTATTTAAAACTTTTGATTTTGATTCTTAATTATTTCTTAACGTTATAACATGACGGTAAATTAAAATAAGTTCTAACAAGGGAGCCACCATCTTGTTAGGATACTGAATCATCATAACACTTGACAACATAATTCACTCGATAATGGCAGTAATGGTCTTTATTAAAGAGGACCGGTTGCCAAGTTAGGAAGAAGAAGAAGAAGAAGACTGCTGGAATTGAAAATCTGAATCCTCAAAATGACCCCGGTTTATGGCCCATAACAATTACTGATGTAGACCGAACTGAGATTGTATTAAGATTTCCAATCCGGATCGAAGTTGAGTTATTTCCCATAAATGATAAAACGGCGATTCAGTGAATATCATTATAATAAGATATTAGTTAACGATGAAAAGCTTGACAGGCGCTGGATTATTTATTCACAAAGGATGCTGATTACTGCTTTCCGTGTCGAATATTCGGACTAGAAAATAAAATTTTGGATCAAGTGAAGGAGTGTGTGATTGGAAACACTTGGGTGATTACTTAAAGTTAAACGAATCTAGTCGACAGCACAAAGATTGTATGCTGAAAAGGATTCATTTAGAGAATGGTTTAAAAAGCTGTTCCACTATTGACTCCTTTTCTCAGTCACAAATTGAACAAGAAAGACAACGTTGGAGAGATATTTTGGAACGATTGCTTGCAAATGTAAATTTTTTAGCAGCTCAAAATTTGGCCTACAGGGGTCATAAAGAGAAGTTTACATCTGACTCAGTTCGAGTGAGACAATCGGCAACTTTATAGATTTAGTAAAGTTAATAGCCCGATTTGATCCCTTACAACTTTGAGACTTCACTTACAACAAGTAAAAGATAAAACGATTAATGACCACTATATCGGAATTTTTTTTCAAAATGAGCTCCTACAATTAATGGCAAGTCCCGTGAAAACTGAAATTGTTGAAAAATAATTAATAATAAATATTACTCTATTACTCTTGATTGTACAACAGCTGAAATTGAAGAACAATTTATTGGTTTCTTAGCTGTCGAAATCACCACAGCTGAGAGTTTGATTAATTACATAATCACAGAATTAGAAGTTAGGTATATCATTGCATAACTGCAGAGGCCAATGACATGATAATGGTGCCAATATGCGTGGTGCAAAAAGTGGTGTCCAAAAACGTATTAGGGGCCATCCATAAATTACGTCACATGAATTTCATGATTTTTTGACCCCTCCCCCGTCTTTGTCACAGCTGGTCACATTTGTGAGATCCCCCCTACCTAGTGTGATATCACATATTTTGCAATTTTATAATTAGAAATTTATGAAATTAAAACAGCAGTGTTCGGAAATTATTTTAATTTCCGTTTAAATTATTTTTCTATAAAATCGATATCAAACCAAATTAAGGTATAAAAATTAACAAAACAGAAAAAAATCACTTTAATGAAAGATAAAAACTTAATCCCCTTCAGTTCATAGACTTCTAACCCATTCCTTTATATTATTTATAACTAGCATTGTAGTCACATCGTTCTCATTTGGACAGTTAACATCAGAAACATTCATTATTCAAAATTCAATTATCGAATAAATAGAAACAATAAACGTGTGACGTAATTTATGGATGGCCCATAATTGAAATTAATCCACTTGCTTATTTTTTACCTTGTGGGAGTCATAGCTGGTATCTCATCCTAGGAAATGCAGCATCGTCTTGTGTCCAAGCAAAATCTTGTTTTGGTTTACTACAAAGGTTGTACACTCTGTTTGCCGGCTCAAGTCAGAGGTGGGGTATTTTAAATGCTCATGTAAAATCCTTATCGCTAAAACCACTTTCTGAACCTAGAAGGATGTGCAGGGTAGCATTGGTGAAGGCCGTTAAATACCAACTAAGCGATATATGTGATGCTTTAAGGGATTTAGCAGAAAATACAATAGATTGTCAGTTGGTCAGTGAATGCCATTCTATAGAAAAGGAAATAACTACCTACGAATTTGTAGTTTAACTTGTCATATGGTAGGACATTCTTACAAAGATAAATGTTGTCAGTAAAATGTGGCAAAGCGAAAACATGCACTTAGATGTGGCTATACAACACCTAGACGCATTCACAAATTGGCTCAATACTTAGCGAGAAAATAGTTTTCAGTCATCTCTTGTAACAGCGAGAGAAATAGCCGAGGAAAATGATATTGACAGACAGTTTAAAGAAGTCAGAAGACGACGTAGAAAAAGGCATTTTAATTATGAAGGGGAAGATGAAGCTCATGGATTGAATGCGTAAGAGATTTTCAAAATAATCTATTTTTATGTTATTGTCGACAATGTGCGCGCAAGCTGCCATCCTAGGTTTGAGGCACTTAAACATCATGAGAGCAAATTTGGTTTCATGTATAATATAAAAAGATTAAATGAAATTAGTCATAGTGAACTTTCGAAGCAATGCAGCGACTTGCAAATATTTATGACAGTAGGAGAATCATGTGGTATTCATTGACATGAATTGTACGAAGAACGGAATTTGTTCATCCGTATGTTCATGGAAACGATGACAATATCTCGTGTTGAAATACATAATAGAAAAAAAAAAACTGAAGTTTACCCCACTATCGAAATATTTCTGAGAATTATTTTCACCACACCTGTTACCGTTGCATCTGCTGAAAGGAGTTTTTCAAGGCTTAAAATTATTAAAACTTATTTGATGAATTTGATGACACAGGATCGGCTTTCAGCCCTTGCTATTCTTTCAATCGACAATGACGTAGCTCATTCGTTAGATTATTGTGCTTTAATTAACGATTTTAGTCTTAGTAAAAGCCGCAAACATCAATTTTAAAATTTATCATGTCTGTATTTGTTAATTTTGTAAAATCTTTCAATGTAAGTAAAATATTTTAAAACTTAAATTTTATTCATTGTGTATAACTTTAGCATTTCTCGTTAATCATAATGAATACCTACCAAACAACCAGACCTACTTTCGCATCTAATAGGTATTTTTTCGTAGGACAAAAGGCATCGCAAAAACCTGCCGCCCGGAGTCTCGCAATGGGTATGGCCGCCGCTGCTAAAACAGTAACACTCTCTGGAATACGGACGTAAGAACAGCCTGTTCGTTTTAGAGGTAACAGTTACGAGCTGTTACTCAGAAACACCTGGTTTTTTTTATCTGTTCCGATAAATACGCCTCACTAGTATGTTGAACTGCCTAGTATTTAGTAACAATTTGTCCCGATATTGGATAACAATACCAAACTGTTACTTGTAAATACCTGTTATTTTTACCTGTTCCGATTTATGTGGCTCATTCCTACGATTATGACAATTGAGAGTTGTAAAATATACCTGTTTATTATAGATATCAAGAATAAACGTGTAAATAATATAGTTTTTGCGTGTTGTAGAGGAAAGATTAAATTTGTTACTCTTTAGCAACTATGTAGGTATGTCTTGACCTCTCTGATTCCCGAGTTTCAAGTTTCTGCCACCTTGTTTACCAATAAGACTCATATAACTATTTCTTTCTTCATTGTGTAGGTAGTGTTAAAAACCATGGAAGTCAATCCATTGAACATATTTTTTGTTAAATCCGATAGCAAAGGCGACAGGTTATTATTTAGATATCCTTTTGTAACTGAAAATAAGAATGAGAACAAACAAAAGAAATGTGGGAGACACAATCCTTATGCTATTTATACCACAGAAGACTTACTCCAGAATCCTCAATCGCAAACATCTAATATTTGTAAAGGTGAGTCGGAATCCTATTAAACTTTATACATTTGTGTATCCAATAAAGATTTATACATATGCTAAAATATAGTATAATAGTAAGTGTGACAACAAGGTTAGTTAAAATTCAGTTGATTGAAGAAAAAATTCTGTCTAAAGCTTTAAGAGGACAAAAGCTAATTATTATAGAAAGTTAAGGGTAAATATTATGGCTGTATCCAGCCAGATTAGTGATGCGACTTGAGTAGAATTTTGTAACTCAAGCCACTCAAGTAATTTTACTATGTCACTCGAGTTGTACTCGAGTAAACTACCTACGCTCCTTACAACATGAGTAAGAATTTATGATTGGAGTTGAGTTTGGATTTATAATTTTTAAATACCTTTATTAAATGAGTAATATTTGATAATATGAAATAAAATACAAATTATTATTTACCTTATTTATCTCATTAATCAACAAAGGTGAAAATAAAATGACTTCTTACAACTAATTAAGTTGCCATGTAAAAATGTCTTTAAATTGCAAATAAGAAATTATCAGTTTTATCACTTTTGATGCTATACACTAGGTACTATAATAACAAAAATTAAACTATTAATCACACTTACATATAACAAGAACAAAACTATAAGACAATGCATGTGAATTCAACTAATATTTGTTTACATTCAAGCTGCAAGTTTAATCTTGTAAAGTCCCGACAAAAACTAGTGACATAATGACATCTAGTGTAGCGCTTGCCGAATCTACTCCGTGCGCCGAGTTAAGTTAGTAACTCAAGTGCAAAAAAACTCTAAATTTGTTTTCACTCAAATATGAGTTTAACAAATTCACTTGAGTCACTCAAGTAAAAAATGGCTTGCGTCGCATCACTAAACCATATATACCATCACAACCTTGGTTCTCAGTGTATCATAACATGGGTAAATCTATTACAACTGTAATCACTTAAATTTAACTAAACCATCATTGCGCTCTTGTTCACTTGCTAAAAATTGTGGTTTAGATGTAGAATGTGTCTAATGTGCGCTGGATGATGAGGATCTTGACTGCATCTTCTTTAGTCATCATAAGTTACATTTTTAGTGACACTATGTATTGTATGATATTCTTCGTCCTGTTATTCCTCATCCCAATTGTATAAAAATCCTGCTTACAATCAAATTTTCATAATTCATCACCCTGATTTTGAAATTTGTAACATTGAATAAAAACAAACTTTACTTGTAATAGTTACTTTTTAAAATATGAATAATACTTATTATTATTAAATCTTTATTGGAACTAGAAATACAATAATTTTACAATACAGATATTTTTGTACTATAAAATTTGTTATTTAACAATCTATGTATTTGTATTATTTAATGGGTGTTGGTGTGTCTTTGTAACACACAATGGCTTCCTCCAGCTCTCTTCAATCTATTCTGACTTGGATTGTTCTGTGCCATAAAGGACCCATGATCATTCTGATGTCATTGGACCAATATTTTCTTTGTTATCCTCTTTTTCTCTTTGTTTGGAATCCAGGGATCCATTTGGTCATATCTTTTGTCCATTTATTATTTTTCTCTCTCATCATGTGGCCTAACCACCTCCATTCAAATTTTTTGGTTTTAACTACAACATCTTTGCTTTTTGTAATGTGTCTTATAACCAGTGATCAGCACGACCCGTGCCACATGGTGTCAATGACCTCAATCATTATGTGAATATGGATATTCCCCGGGATTCCAGTTTTCAAATCGGCGAACGAAAATAATATATTCTCATTACAGTAAGTAAGCAGATAAGATTAATGATTTTTACCATAATTAATTAATTACGAACTCTACAATAAATTAACATGTGTTTTATAGATAAACAATAAATATACAATATAACTACATATTTGATGTTAGAAATTGGTTGCATTCCTTTAGAGAAGGATGACATTAACTCTGTTGATATTACTATTAGCTGTCTTTTTCGCACCAGTTTAAGCTATGCGTTTGGTCATAAACGCAAACAATAGAAAACATGATAGTGACCTCCGACATGCCAGGAAGTAGAAGCCAGGTAGGGAAAATGGTTGTTATGCACTTCAAATAATTATATTTTAATACTTACATGTTTTATATGAGTGCACGTAATATTTTACGCAGTATAAAATGAAACCATAGATTATCAATATTTTCTTTAATGAAAAATGATACATTTTATGAGTTTATTTAATATTCTGACTTCTGTCTACAAATACATAACTCTTAATTTCTGCGAATCATGTCATGTCCATATTATTATTTTACTCTTTGAATTACGCGGTGTGGCACGGGTCGTGCCGATCACTGCTTATAACCGTAGAGGCTTTTTCGGTCTCTTTTTTTGTAACCCAGAATACTCCTTTCCACGGCTTTTTGACATGAAATCAGGTTTTGGCTTTGTTTTTGTGTTTTTACCCAAGTCTGCCACCCGTAAGTTAATATTGGTAATATGTATGTGTTGTATATTTTCCTTTTTATTACAATATTATATTGTTTATCTTTTAGCACTTTAACAGACCAATATCTCTTCCATACATTGACTACCCAAAAATTCCCTCTCCATTTCTAGTTTGTGCTGTGATGTTAGAATACACATTTTTTATTAGCCCTATGTATTTCTATTCTATTCCTTGATATTTCAGGGCTTCCCAAATATATTGATGTTCCAAAGAGTTGCCTGCTTTATTATAATCCACAAATGCCATGTTAATTGGATAGTTATATTCTTGGCATTTTTCAACAAGCTGTTTTATCACATGAATGTGAGCTATCTATACCAATATTATAAAGAGAAAAGATTTGATTTTTTGTTTGTAATGGATAAAGTCAAAAACTGCTGGACCGATTTAAAAAATTCTTTCACCAATATAAAGCTACAGTAGCAGCAAGTAAGATAAGCTATATTATAATTTGAAAAATTAATTTATTCCTCATAAAAATGTTGACAGTTTTACATAAAAGTATAAAAAATTGCCCAATGGGTGCCTTGGCGATGTTTTTCATATATAATTAACATGAGTGTAACCATAAATATAATTTTTTTTACTTATTTATCCTTATTTTATATTCCATATTACTTAAAAATACTATAAACATCATTAAAATAAAATTAATTTTCAGTAAAATATACATTCAAAAAATGATCCTCAAAATCTTGAATGGTTAACTTATCATTGTAGTTCAGTAACATTAGCTGTCTAGGGTTAAATAGGAAAGTATGTACTGTTACTTTAGCATTGTTACTTTAGCGATTAATCTATTTAACAATTGATCTGTCTATCTATTTATCTATTCTAAAATATGGCTTAATGAAATAGTGGTGCTTCCTTTAAGACCATCAATGAACTATTTCATACCTTTATGAAATGCATATTATTCCCTATTATTCAGTTTGTTTTAATTGTTGTTAACTATTTAAGTTTGTGTTTGTGGGAAGTAAGTAATCTCTGTAACTACTAATCTGATTTTGATAATTCTATCAATAATATGAAGATACATTATCAATCCTGATTGTGATTGTAACTAACAGTCAGAAGTTTAAGCGGTTGCAAGTTTAGAATAACTTAAAAACGAAAATACGCAAAAATGAAACAAAAGCAAAACATTGCTCTGCAAACTGACACTTAAAGAATCCAAGGTATTAAAATTTACTGTGATGTTTGTACTTCCCATACAAAGAATCATATACATTTATGACCCTCAAGGGGTGAAGCTGTCAAAGTCTCTAATGGCTTCAGTGCCCTTAAGGCTAACAGTATAATCAGTTTTTTTTTATTATGGCCTGAAATTGTAAACAATGTTGCTCCATTAGATTTTAAAAGTGAAAACCTGAATATTTAGAATTATTCCTCTCAAATTTTATTTTGATTTGTTTATCTTAAATATTATAGTTAGTATAAACAAAAAACATTTATAAAAATGAATTGTAAAGATATAAAACTGATTGTTACAGGTCAGCTAAGCGGCTTTACAGATGAAATGTTGTCAACATTGTTTGCTGTGAAAGCCGAACTTTGCAACAGAAAATTTGAGCTGAAAGTCAATGATGTTAGATTTGTTGGACACCCTACACTCTTGCCTTACAGAACTAACAAGGATGACACAGCTGCTATGATACTTATAAATATTGTGTTTGCCCTTCAAGCATCTGCTAGTCATTCTATAGGTAAGTTTTTATAGAAAAAAAAAAGATAATCCTGATCGAGTTTCTTGCTGGTTCTTCTCAATGACTGGGATGTTTCCGAACCAGTAGTAGTTTTTAGACATTCATAAGTGTCTAAGTTTAATAAGGTATTATTTTATTTTGTTTTTTTTAGATATTTGTAGAACCTGTGCATTGTTTGACTGCAAAAACAACATACACAAATACACATTTACTTCTTCTGCAAATTTGTAGTGCTCGCACTGTCATGTTTGACTCTTAAGAGTGATTGGCAACATATACTGGCACACAAGGGGTGCTAACTCAGTCCTGAGGAGTAGCTACTAAGCTACCTATTATTACTGGCTTTGATTTTTTTATCATACTGGCTGGTCTTTTGTGGTATATTGCAAATAGCTATAGGCTGCAGTGTTCACTTCACATCAGGTGGACTGCACGCAAAATAAATAAGATGTGTAATTTTAACTGTTTTCTTGTAATTAATTTAATTTTGATTTATTTCTATTAAAGTTTTGTCTGTCTTTTTTGCATACCTCTATTGAGTGAGTACCATACGTAAATCACTGATGAGAGATATAGTTTAATTAAGTGAATATAAAATAAATACTACTGGGAAGAGAACATGAAACCATTCTGGGTTTATTCACACTGTTAATTTTGGTTTGTCATATTTGTTTCTTTTTTTTATTAAAATAAGCTGTAATAAGTGTCACCTGACAAAAAAGAGAGGTGTCAGCAGACAGATACTGCATATATGAAAGGTATGCATCTGCATGAATTGATTATGGAAGTAATTTCAAAGAAAATATATTCTCAAAATATAATTAGAAATTAGGATTACATTTGCGACCCATAACGTGTTTATAATTTGATTATAAAATTAATTTTCTTTTCAGTTAAATGTTACTATGATCTGAGCAAAAGACTGGGTAAAGCACTTAGGCATGAAGAGAAAAGATGTTCATATCTGACTGAAGAAATGAAAATTATGGTAGGTAACTAAACTCCAAATTTAATTATATTCTAATTCCACTTTCATTCGGATTTGCGTTAGCAACCGTACATCCGACATGGTGTCTGTGACACAATGGAGGAAAGCTAAGAAGAACAATGCAAATGGCGGACGATGCAGACCTGACCGGCATTCCGTATGTCGGCATCAGGACGCATCGCAAAAGTTGCCTCTCGGAGCAATGGCGTCGGCATTGCCGATGAGCAGATTTGAGTGATCCATACTGTGCGGATCAGTGGACGCACTTGTGTGACTTTCTATATAAAAAATACTACAATCCGTTTGATGCGATGCGTCCGATGCTTAGATGCCAACATGGGGACGCTTACAATTAAGGGGACACGAAAGTCACTGGTTTCACTAAAGCTCGACTTACTATTGATTGTTCATTTGATTTTCAAATACATCCTAGGTTGATTTATGAGAGCGTTGAAAATTGTTGTGATGTCTTTATTAGGGGAATTCCCATCGCAACTCTCAAATAGTGGAGGAAAGGGGTGTCAATGACAAATTATTATGCCTGTTCGGAAAAATCGTAAATTCTATGATGCTTTGATTTTGCTTGTAGATATAGGGGTGAGGAAGGCCTACATACATCACGCACTCATTTGCACGTATATCAAATGTATTGATGTTAATGTAATTATAATATTTATTTATTTTTATTTTATTTTATTTCCTAAGGCACAAATACAGGTAAGAGATAAAAATAATAATAACAATAATAACTTAACTCTAAATACCTCTTAAAGTCTAATACTCTATGACATATGTGCACAACTTTCATTGATAACAAGTAAGTACTATTTATAGTAAATGGACACTGAAAATCTAACAATTAAATAGAAAGAAATATTTAATAGTTTTTAAATTTAGGAAGACTGGTGAAAAATATGTCCTGTTGTAACTTAACTTCGTTATATCGCATACACATTTTTTTAATGTGACTATTCTCTGATACATATTCCTACAGGGGGGAGCGCTAAACAATTCTTGATGTCTTACGGATTAGGTGGACACTTTTATATTGAGTTTACAATTCACTACCAAGAGTACCATTTGATACTTTTTGAAGCGTACATAGGTCTGCAACATTTGTTCTATTCTCAAGACTTTTAAGATTTAACGCTTTAAGCCTATCTTCAGTCTGGTGGTTTACGTCGCAGCCCAAGTTTGCCACATAATAACCTAAGGAATCTACGCTGTATGGATTCAATTCTATCCACATGCACCCGATATATCGCTGACCAAATTGACGAACAATACTTCCAATATACTCTGCACCAAGCTAGCATAGAGAATTATACAAGATCTTGCTTTTATAAAGGGTTTACTAGTATGTAGTACAAAGCTGAGGATACAATATGCTCGTACTATGGAGAGTGGACATTGTCCATGAAGTGAACAAGAATGACTATTCTGTCTATAATTAAGCTTATACAATTCTTACCCCGGCCCCACACTCTTAAGCAGGCGAGGCATAAGCCGACCGGATCAAACACACTCTTGAGAGTGTGTATGGTTAGCGGTCTGGCAGCGTCTCGGCCCGCCTGAACTCGTGCAAGAGCCCCCAGAAGTATGTATGAAAAAGTGTGTATGTGCCTTTGTAGATTATACCAATAGTTTTTTGTGCCACTATACCTTGTCAGCCAGGTTAACCACTTTTTGACAGTTATTGAAAGATGGAAATAGTGATTGCAGCAACGTAACAATGCCATTATTGATACTTTAATTAATATCGATTATCGATTTTTTATTGTCGAATTGGAAATGGTGCGGTTTCTATTCCTGTTCAAGTGTATAGTTTATTTTTACATATGTAGTTAATTTTTAATATGTAACATAAATATGGGGTAAACACACCGTTTTTGTGCATAATATTTTATGATAGTTTTTAAATATCGAAATAAAACATTAACAACCTGTTTATGGAGGTAAATTCATGTCCTGGCAATACTAGCATAATGCTGGCGTCGCCATTTTGTTTGCTGACGGTTAACACTCTCTACTAGGAGTAATAGTGTTCTGTGGTTAACACTCAGCAGCAGTCGAAACGAGAGGTCCGTAATTACGTGCTAGTCACTTTTCTGTATGCTGTTTTCCCATTTTTAATACGACAAGTTGAGTACATTATATATTCCTCCGTGTTAACTTTGTGTCTGTGTAGAACTTAAGTGTTCGCTGTATAGATTTCGCATATATTTGGATATTCTAATATGCCAAAGGGAAGTGTACTAAGAGGACAGTCGAGGGAATTGGTGATACGCTTGCGTGACTATTTTGAAAGAGAAAATCAAAATGATTGACCCTTTTGCCTGTGTCACAAGTGCGTGATCGTGTTGCGGAAGCTCTAGGCATCAGTCTGTTTACATTGACAAATATTCCTAAGGAAATCTATGGTAAAAGTGGCACAGAGCTAAATAAGCCCTCAACGCCGAAAAAAAAAACACTGTACATAGTAACCAATGTGGACGAATTTGACGCTGATGCAATACGACGTCACATATATGACTGTTACTTGAGAAAAGAGTTTCCAACATTAAGGAAGTTGACTATTTCACTCCGCGACTGTGGCTTGTTTCGTGGACAGAAGTCTTCACTGGCGAAGGTATTGAAACGGATAGGATTTTTATTTTAAAATGCGGATAAAAGAAAAATATTATTGGAGCGCACAGACATTGCTCTAGCTCGGTGTACCTTTTTAAAAGAAGCTAAGAAAATAAAGGACTGGGAAAACGTGATTTTTATTGACGAAACGTGACTTAATGCCATCCACACTTTATCGAAGGCCTGGACTGATGATACTGCTGCGTCTACCTCTAAAGTGCCTATAGGGAAAGGAGAAAGATTGATTATTTGTCATGCAGGAAGTAAAAAAGGTTTTGTTGATCCTCCTCCTGAACGCTCCTGCGTTGCTGGCATTTAAATTGAAAAAAAAAAACAGTCGAATACCATGAAGAAATGAATGCTGAAGTCTTAGAAGGTTGGTTTCAGGAATTACTGTTGACACTAGAGGAACCGTCTGTTATCGTCATGGATAACGCACCGTATCACTCTCGCCAATTGGATAAAATGCCAACGCAGGCCAATAAAAAGTCAGATATTATAAACTGGCTTCACAATAATGGCTAAAGCATAGACGAATCTATGTTGAAGCGTGAGCTGATAAGCATTTTAAAAACAAAAAAAATCAAAATCCCAGATATGTGGTGGACGAAATGGCAGCAGAACATGGCCATACAGTTCTCAGACTTGCACGATACCACTGCCAGTATAATGCTATCGAAATGATATGGGCACAAGTCAAAGGATATGTTGCCAGAAATAACACTGGTCCGCCATTTATTTACAGCTAATAAGATGCTTGAATTACTAAAGGATTCTTGTAATCAAGTGACGCCTGAAAATTGGTCTAGTGTAGTGGAAAGGACTGTACGACTAATATTATCGAATTGGGAAAGAGATGTGGCCTTCGGCACCATTATAGAGCAAGAACCAATCACAATAAATTTAGGTGAAGACGGCGAGTCTTCAGACGAAAGTTTCCTGTCGGAAGACGACTGATAATAAATAAATATGTATAAATATTCATCAGGTTGTTTTAATTTTCGTATACAAATCCCTTAATATAACCATTGATTTATTTTAAAAAAGGTTCTGTTTAATTTATAATATTTTATTGATATTTGAGTGAATTCGATTTACCGATGCTGATCTATATTATCATGTATAAAATTATTACAGCGAATACATTCGATCCCATCACTAGTTACGATAAAATGTAACTAAATTTAATACGATTAACAATTATCATTTTTTTGGAAAACCTGTTACATTTACGGTATTATAATGTTTGTAAGAAGTCATAATTAAGATAATGTAATGACATAACGCAGTTAGAATATTTATTTTTAAACTCATTTTAAAGTTAACAGTTACCTTATAAAGCAGCTGTCAAAAAGTGTTTAACCTGATGGACAAGGTATAAAAACTTAGTTTTGATCTATGATAAATGATTTTCAGTTAGATCGCGACCTATTTGCATACGCGACGACCGCCCGAGCACCCTCGTGCGAGTCGTCCAAATAATTTTCGCGTCTGAGTGCCTTCTGCGCTCGCCCCCAAGTCCGGTGAAGCTGTAAAATGATCTGGATATACATCTCGATAATAAATTATCATATGTAGATCACTATGAATACATTACTCAGAAATCTTATAAAATGTTGGGCTTCATAACTAGATTATCAATTCATTTTAAAAATAATTCTTCTATGAAAGTTTTATTTTGTGCTTATGTAAGAAGTATTTTAGAATTTTCATCTCAAATATGGACTCTCTATTATAACATACATAGCTCCAATAAATAAATGTAATAAAGAATGTGCTCCAACATACATAGCCATAGAATTGAAAACATTCAAAATAAATTTTTGAAGATGCTGAAACGTCGTGATATGCTTTTATCAACGGATATAAATGAGAACTTACGGGAATTGGGTATGTTATCCCTGAAACATAGACGCTTGGTAGCTGATCTGATGTTTTTATATAATTTGATGAACAATTAAATTGATTGTTCATGTTTGTTGGAACGAATTGGTCTAAGAACAACAACTAAACATATCCGTAAACCCCAGACCTTTCACGTTCGTTCAACCAAGACCAATTATGCCCATAATTCAGTATTGATAAGATGTACACAGTTATATAATGCTAAAGCTGAAAATTTCGACATATTTTCTGACAGTAATGCAGCGTTTAGAAGAAAAGCTATTGATTTATTCAGAGTTTGTTAAATATATGTCATTATTACACACACACACACATACACATTCACGCCAGAAGCACTACATCGTTCTTTTTGATGCAAATAATATTTAATTAATAATTTCGTTGGGGTATAGAATTATTATAACTTTATTGTAATTTGATTGAAATCATTTTTGGCTAAGCCAATATGTCAACCTTAATTATGTATGTAAGTTAGAATTTAAGAGCTGTAGATTTCTTGAAATAAATAAAATAAATAAATAAAAGCCGCAGCGGCTTCAGGGCCCCTAAGGCTAACAGTGTAGTCAGATCAAAAAAAAAAAAAAGTGATTAATGTAGATAATGCCAAGTATTTGATATCATGTTATGAAATACCAAGTTCTTGAATATCCAATTGTTTTATCATTTTAGTTGGCAGCCCATGATGAAGTATCAGCTTTGGATATTGAAATGAATGGAGACAATGATGATGATGAAGAAAACCTCCGTCATTCAGTTAGCTCAACGACATACAGTGCCGAGAATGGAATGGATGGATCTCCAATGTCTGCTTTTCATCTCATACTGCAAAGGAGTTCACTGGCAAGATCTATGAAAGGTGTATTTGAAGAACTAAGCAGTACTGGTGAGTTTCCTATTAAAAGTTGCTTAACAAATGATTTGACTTCTTTATTCATTATTTGTCATCAATTATTTATTTAAAACTTATATAACTTATAAGTTAAACTGCGCTCGCGAGGATTATAAAATGCAGTCGATCGGGCACACGTACGAATCGTGTTACCGTTACTCCCGGTTAAAGACAAATACTTATTGTGGTTGATCTTTAAAAGATAGATATATGCTCTCGCTGACTTTTTTGTGGGTCTTTTTAGGGTCTATAATGAAGTAATATATTAATTTGATATATCTCTTATGGTTTACTTAGTGTAAGCCATTTAAGCACCCCAAAATCTTCGATTATTCGAATTGAATTTTATTTGCGCGGAGGCCTAATTCTTTTTCTAAAATAAAAGTAGCCTAAGTTACTCCTTGTAACATCAGCTATGTGCAAGTGAAAGTCCCGTCAAAATTAGTCTAACCGTTTTAGATATTACCCGGAACAAACAGACAGACAAACATTTTAAAATTTGTTTTTTTTTCCTTATTTGTATCATATATACTTTCATAAAAATTTAGTAAGAAAATATTGTTTTGGCATTAAACGCAGTCACTTCAATTTCATTTATTCGTAGACATTTATTTTGCAGTTTTCTATCAATGTTTATGAATTTGAGGTTGAGTTTTTAGAAAACAGTCATCCTTTTGCCATAAGATAATTTTTTTTATTATTATTATTTAATATAGTTAATTATGGTGCTATATTTTTCATTTTATAGGTATAGTACAAGTTCGTATAAATAAATGGGTTTTACTGTCATTCTGTTTGCCGCAC
The DNA here is from genome assembly GCA_033032175.1 of Saturnia japonica. Classification (NCBI taxonomy): domain Eukaryota; kingdom Metazoa; phylum Arthropoda; class Insecta; order Lepidoptera; family Saturniidae; genus Saturnia; species Saturnia japonica. The sequence goes on from CM065317.1 coordinate 8,139,126, forward strand.
AAAGCGCATCAGATTCATAATAGAGGACTTATTATAGAGCCGGAAACAATAGACAAATGTCTACAAAAACTCAGACCTTATCATGGTATGCTACTTCTGGTATGTATATACATTTCTAGCATTTTTATACAATTAGTAAGAACTGTACATATACCCATCACAAAATAATAGGTCACTTTGATGTTTCTCGTTGATCATCACAAACTAGTTTTGTCAGAACATTCTAACATAATATTAAAAAACAAATACGTAAACACTGAAGTTATTTGCAAAAAACCGTTATTAAAAAATAATTGTTTAACACTATTTATAAGTTATGTGACATCTATTTATCCTTTATCAAACAACATCGAGAAGCATTGAAACAAAGTGATGTCATTCGGCGTAATCCGCCATGTAACTGTACTGCTATGAGTATTTGTAACAATTTCTTAACCAAGTATAATCAATTATGCTCTGTAAATAGAATGTTTTAATTTATTATTTTCTTTTTAATTGATAATAAAAGGTTATAATTATACAGACTACAAGTAAAAATATTATCAAACCCTTTATAAAACAGTTAAAAAAAATAGCAACCCCAAATGGCGTAATGAGCCGTCATTTTGTGTCGCTAAAACAGTCGACTGATGTGACAGACGTCAGGAACGCGTTCTCTTAGCGGCCGAACTATATGTCTACAGCCAAGAGACGGAGCTAAGATTAGATATTGTGTGATATTGGTACATGGACCTGACAATGTTGTTTGTAGAAGTGTACATGTAAACACATAACAATAATGTCTCCATACTTATAAAGTACATAAAACTAGCCAATTCACTTCAGGCGTTAATACGTCATCAAGGACGTCATTAGGAACTTTTCTGACACCTATACTATTTCCATTTCTTTATTTTCTCGATGACAGTTTTAATTTGATAGTTGTAGTGTTGTGACCAAATAAGTAATGATATCGATATGAAATAAGTAGTGACGAACGATTCATTGGATTTTGATTAAAATAAATAAATAAAGATTACTTGTCGTTATAATTATTTCGTTTCATTGTCGAGTAGGTACCTATACCTACTTATTTTACAACAGCTTCGAAAATTTTGAAGAAGTTGGCATTATCAATCAAGAATTAATACGTGTAACATCTTGTAATTAAATATAATATTAGTTAATAAATTTGTACAAAAGTATTCAGCAGTAGTTTAGTTTCTTACATTTTGTAAAAAAATATCGGGTCTGTTATCGTGTTACGTTTCATCGATATAGCTCCATCCCTATCAGTATCTCCGACTCTAGTATAACCTTGTACGTGTGTAAACAAACGTCATATTTTTATAAAATAATGCATACATAATGTAAAAAAGACGCTCGTTCAAGTTTTCACAGGAGCTGTCATCGAGAAAATAAAGAAATGGAAATGGTATAGTTATAATTTAACGCTCATTTGTAATTCCAGGTTAACCCAAATGATTTACTTGCTTCAATACCGTTGGATGGTAGTTCTGCATTATTGAGGTTGATAAAACTATACAGTCCATTGAAAAGTTTGCAAACACTATCCATAGAGGCTGATCTCACATTCAAACAGGTGTGTATGTAAATGTGTATTAAAATTAAAATAGTAATAACAATAAAGCACAATCTGTTAGATGGAGGAAAAAACAAACTGAAGATTCACTTTCAGTCTGTTTCAGCCAAAAATATAGTTTCGGCCATAGTTTCAAAATCGGCTACATTTTTAATTTATCTATTATCGTGTTGTAATTATGACGTACGAAGTCGCTGGTGGTTGCTAGTGTACATATAAATACAAGAATCGGTCCCTTAATAGTGAATGTAATTATTGTTTCCCGGAATTGATGAAATTTTGTATTTAGATAGTGTTTTAATTTACAAGTTTCTCTAGGCATCTGTTTTTCTTTCCAAGTCACCAGGAAACTGAATCTCGATAGTTTATATAAAGTGAGTTAATAAGGATATTTATTGTTTCAGGTATCTCAACTAACAGGCCATCTGGTATACTGGGCGAAAGCGACTGTCATTTACCCTTTGTGTGAAGGCAATGTTTATGTGGTTGCCCCGGGTGCAAATATACACATACACTCACCTTTAGTCGATGAGTTTTCAAAGGAATTCCCAGGACTTTGTTTATTACAAGTGAGTTAGTTAAGGAGTTAGATATTACAAGTGTGATAGATATTACAAAGGAATTAAAGATTACAAATATGTTTCAATGCTATTTCTAGAATAGTAAAGCATGTTGTAGGTAATTTTCTGATAGCTGTCTAGTTACCTTTTATGTTTGGCTTTGAAATATAAATGCAGAAATTGAGGCCCCAAATAATTTCCATCATGATGATATACATTACTTTGCACAAAAAAAAACGGATACCTAAGGAAATTGACGTTCTAAGGTCGATATCACTTAATTTAATTAAATTAAATTGTTTGACATAGTCTGTATACGTATAATCGTGTAAATTAATATGCGTGAAGTGAATTCTGGCGTTTTTTTCATTAATTTTCGATGAATTCTATAAAACCGACGTACACATCAGAACAAAAGAAATGATTAGCAATATGATATTTTGTAGAGTAGGTTGCACTGATATTACCCATCTCTTTAAAACATCCCAGACAGGCTCAATTGGATTGAGTTCAGGACTTCAAGATGGCCAATCTAAACGACAGATCCCAACTTCTTGCATGTAAGAACCGAGAGAGGTGAGCATTGTCGTCCATAAAAATGGAATCGTCCTCAAGAGCGGTCAATGCAGTCTGTGCATGTGTGCTTTTAATGTGCCATTTATTAGGAATACTAACTCCGTATGCTTTGTCGAATTAATTGCTGTCCAAAACTTAACGGAGTCTCTGCCATATGGAGTGATTTCTTCAAAACATTTTCCGCAAAGCGTTCCCGTGCCTTCGCAGCACCCACTGGCGTCAGTCCTCTCCACACAAATTGATTCTAGCTTTATCAGAAAACAATATTTTGTTCAAGCAATACACTTTCGAGAAAACTGTTTCAAGCAACACTGTGCTCACAGAGTAGTTTAGTGCCTTGGGCCAGGCAGTAACTACTCATATTGGCAGCCAAAAGCCTCCTCCTGACTGTCCACAAGCTATCTTCTACTCCTCTTACTTCTTCAAGGCTGTTCTTTAGGTCCAACGAACCGGTCTCTTGATACTATTGCCAAGTCCTCTGGACAGTTGAACAACTCACACTTAACCAATGAGGAACATAAGTTTACAAACAACTTTCTTCAAGTAGGGCTATAATTTTACCGACCCTTATTGCTTTATCAGTTATATTACAAAGTGATATTTAATGTAAAAAGAAAGATTAAATTGTTTAATTTGCAGAAAATTTCTAAAAAGCTTTAATATTTTAGTAATCATAAAAAAACAGTTTCAGCAGTTGGCACCATTATTAGTAAAGCAATTTTACAATAATCACCATTTTTCTTTTCTTAATTTAAAGAAAAATTCAAATACCCATATTGTAGAAGACCCTTTCGTATACATGAAGCCTTTGCAGCTCTTCCCTATATCCGACCCTGTTAATAAAATATTGGAGTTCTGTAATATAGTGTTTTTTTTTAAGTAATTCATAAACCTTATATTTTTTACTACTTATGGCATTTTATTATCATGGCAATATAATTTGATATTTGTGCACAAGGAAAATAAAATAATAACAAGGAACATGAATTGGAAGTTGCCACAAAAACTCCCTCGAAAATTCTAGCAAGTGGGCCATCATTTTGCTTGATCATTGTTTGCACTTTGAGGATTTGAAAGATATACTATCCACTTGTATGAAACACATGTTGCCATTTAATAAGAAATAGAAGAACTTGATATAAAAACGTATCTTGAGGCTATGGAGTATAGAAACCAGAAGTACCATCTCTATGTATGATAAAGTATCCGCCGAAAAGTTTCAAATTAGCGTGGCGCCACAGGAGCAAATGCGTAAATCTTTAAGATAGCGTTATTAGCAAAAGTTATTATTTTTTAATTTTCGCCCACTTGGACAACTTTTCCCATTATTGTTCAATTATTTTTTAAGTTTTACATCCGTAATAACTGAAATCACAAAAAAGTATCACTTACTCATGCTACGCTAGCGCCATGCCATTTCGGTGGGTTTTTTAATTGTAATTTTCTGCTTAGAGCTGGACACTTTGCTGCTTAGTGCTGGACACTTTTTCAACTTGTCCCCTATATAAAATAGTTCGTTTTACATCTACCCTCCATACTTGGGGCTAAGTAGATTAGTGTTTATTTGCAGATGTTGAGCGAGTTTTCGTTACCAGCCCGTTGTGGTACGTGTCTCGAGGCGCAAGCGGCGGCGCGGCCGGGGGCTCCGCCCGGCTAGCCCGCTGTGTGGCTTGGTTGCTGCAACGTCGGCTGTTGTTTCAACTTCACACCTACGTGCAGTTCAACTCGCCTCATTGGGGTCGTGACCCAGGTGATTTTTTTTATGAACCATCATCATCAACCGTAAGATGTTCACTGCTGGTCATTGGCCTCTTCCATCCAGCGAGCTCCCGCAACCTACACCTGGTCGTCGATCCATTGTGAGGGACTCCTCACGCTACATCTACCAACTCTATGGCCTCTTCGGCCATCCATTCTACAAGCAATATACTCTACGCACTGGTACTCAAATCTAGCAATTCTGGTCTAGGTGACTTTGGATCTCCTATAAATTTCCTCATTTCTGACTCGATCTTACAGAGGAACACAGAGCAAAGCTCTCTCCATTGCTCTTTGAGTGACCTTGAGCTTTCTTATTAGGCCCATCGCTAGAGGCCTTGTCTCAGTACCATAAGCCATCACAGTACATAGCAACTGGTCAGAAATACTAATAAAGTACAATTTCATGATAATTATTAACTTGTACCGTGTAATAGTTGTACTGTAAAAAAAAAACAAAGCTGGATTACTAATATGTTTAGGATGGACAAGTAAAATTTTAAAACTATTGTAAACATTATATATCCTTGTAATAATTAATTAAAACTTATAAACAATGTTTAAAAGAAATAAAATAGACAATATTTGAAAATAAGTATGGAACTAATATTATTTATAATTTTTAATATACCAGATGGAAAAGAATATTTCTGCGAGAAACATGATTCATACAATCGATCATGCAGTGTATCATTCTCATCACTCAGTCATATGCAGCTGAATGTTCCCGAACCTGTAGAACCCCGAGACAATACGATATTCCCTGATTCAGATGAAGACTATCCTACTGAGAACAATCTAAATCAAACAGACTTCTCGCACACCAGACCTATAGTTATCGACTCGGATCATGTTAAATATGGTAAATTTCACGAAACCGATTCGGCTAATCATTCTTTTGATGACGGTATTGACGTCATCGACGGTATTATACAACCGAACGCCGTCAATGGTTGTGATTATGACAAGCCAGAAAAAGGCCAAAAGAAATTACAAGCCAACTCTGTCGATAGCGGCATATCAAATAACATTAACGGCACTAACGTGAATAACAGTATCGAGATTAACGGTAACGATAATTGTCAAACTGAATCATTAAATAGTGATACAGAGAAGGAGAAAATGAAAGGCCTACCATCAAGATTGTCGGATTTATCATTAAAAGATAACGATAATATATTGAATAGGGATATGAGTAGTGATGATGATAAGTTTGAAAGTGATCAAGACGTGTCACCGCGTATCAAAAGCGTCAGCGGAGTGATGAATGGAACAGAAAAGAAGAATGGTATTTCGTTAAATTTGAAGCTGCAAAGTGAAATGAGGTAAGTTGCTAATATCTACATAAGTGTTTTTCAACATTCTTCAATTCGCGACCCCTTTACAAATAATAAAAATTTGGCGGTTCACAATAAAACTACCTATGTCAGTGATTCCAGAAACGACGTATGTCAGATTTAGCAACTGACGGCAGGACTACATATAGAATCCAAGTAAATTTTTAATTCCCTTAATGACAGCATGAATTTATTTGGTACTATACTACTTTTTTATTCCCACGGAGTGAATTGACAATCACTCACTAATGTCAAGCTAAAAATGATGTTGTCACATTTATTTTGGTAGTGTTGTGCTACCGTATATTTTACGACACAATTATTTGAATCGCAAGATTTTAAATACTGAATTGAAGGTAATATTTATTTATTTAAATATTGTGTGTTATTCAACATACCCGATTATTTACTATTATTATTAAATAGTAATTCAAGAGACTATGAAATGAATATATTATGGCAAACAACTGAAAAAAAAAAACTAAAAAAAGGAACGTTTTGAATCCATTATTCGCGCTTCACATATGAAGGGTTCAATGGGTTTTTTTTTAATACTTACTGATAGGTATAATATCTCATAGTGGTTTAACAATTAGTACCGATTGATGACATCACTATTTTAAAAAACACAGTAAATCTGCAACACATGACATGTCATTTCACTCTGTGGGAATAAAAAACGCAGTATAGTGTATCTTTTCTAACATTGTTTAAACTGATACTTTTTCTATAATTAGTTTTTATTATGATTTGATTGGTTCTCTTTGTAGACTTATTTTTTCTATTTATCTATTTTTATTTGTGAAAATTTTGTATCTACTTTGTGTCTCGATTATTTTTAATATTACTTTTAGCTATAAGCTTTCCTTTTAATGAAAAATAAATCAATATAATAATAAATTTGAATGAATTCACCAGTTTTCAACCGCCCACTGTGTGGACGATGCCCGCAAGCTGCGATGTAGTGGACGCGTGTCGAATACAAAATGAGCCACCTACCACCGAGTCCCTCCTCGACACCTTCACAACCGAGGAACGCGCTGCATTAGCTACCGTACCCGCTTCTAAGAATACTGACGACCTGCTTCTACTGGCACAGCTTCACAAAAAAGGTAATTTAATCCTTTGGCTTAACAAATTTGTATATCACAAAAATGTATGTAAAATTGGCCTATATATCATTCCAGGGAGCCAAGTTATATAGGTACACAATCGCTGACCCGTGTGAATATTTTGCACATTATGGAATATAGACAATCTAACAGATGTTGTGTTAGTTAAACAGATTGTTAATAGATGGTGCCACCTACATGTTAGTTGAATATATTTTCCATCTGCCATCCATCGACTATTTGGCATCTGTTAATGGCATTCTTAATGAAAAAGATTTTTATTTCATATTTCTAATGGGAAAATTCATCCAATAGTCAATAGCGGGAATTAAGGCTTCAAAATGATGTTCGCATCTTAAATTTTATCAAGAATTAAGGGAGTCGACGTTGCCACAAAGAAACATTTTTTGAGAAATAATACGCAGAGATCATAAACTATTAGCTGTTGACCGCCTTGACCACTGAGCGTTAAAAAATGCTCTATTCCTTAACATTATAAACTTCTATGCCGAATTTTATTACTTGGGGTGTAGAATACGACAATTGTATTCGACTTGGTTGCGACAGCCATTCAGCGCCGATCCTGGTCGTTCTGGGATAGAGAGAGAAGTGCGATTGCTCTAGACGCCAGGGTAGCAAGGGACTCCAAAATACCAAAACATTTTTTTTTATTTAAAAAAAGTATGTTTTACTGTTTGGTATTATAGGTAACCCGCTTTGCTCACAAAATATTTTTTTTGATGACCGAAAGACAATCTCGCTCTACTTTGCTAAGGGCTAGGGCCGGCACTGCCACCCATACATCACGGTGTAACTCCTGCTATAGTGGGATGCTTAGGTCTGTCGCGTTCCGGAATCAGCTGGTGTATATCCAGTAATCAACCGGAGTGATAGGGATCTGTACCCGACTGGGTTGCGACCACAATGAACATGGTGATAAATCAAAATAATAGGTCGGGCAAAAGTTTCTTCGCATTTTTATATGAAATCTCAAGATATTTTTTTAAAACTTTATTTACATTTATTTACAGTATGTGTGTACCGTTTTGATCTATGACATTCTGCCATTTTGTAGGTAGAGACATGATCCCATTGCTGTAGAAACTTTGGGACTTCCGATCAAAAAAACGCGATAAATAGTTTTGGCAGTTCTCTCTTGATGTTAACCTGACAGAACCTAAAGAATTCTGAACAGTCCGAAACAGGTGAAAATCTGAAGTTGCAAGGTCAGAGCTATATGGTGGATTCACTAACACCTCCCAGCCAAACTTTCTTAATTTTTGCTGAGTGGCTAAAGATGTGTGTGGTCTAGCGTTATCGTGATGAAAGACCACACGCTTCCTGTTGATCAATCTCATCAGTTGTTGGCATTAGTGATCCGAATCGATGGTTTTGCCGGGCGGTAAAAGCTCATAAATGAACAATGCCCTTCTAGTCCCACCATACACACAGCATTACCTTATTTCGAGTTAGCCCGGGTTTAGACACAGTCTGTGAAGCCTGGCCGACTTTAGACCACGACCTTTTTCGCACGTAATCCACCTTTCATCGCCAGTTTTCAATCTCTTCAAAAACGGCTCGGTTTCATTATGTCACAATAATTAATCGTAAATGAGTACACGGTTCATTAGGTTTCTTTCAGTGAGCTCGTGTGGCACCCAAATATCGAGCTTTTTGGTATAGCCAGCTTTCTTCAAATGGGTTAAAACTGTTTTGTGGTCAATTTCCAGTTCTTCAGTTACATCGTAGCTACTGATATGCCGATCTTGTTCCACTTTTTCAAAAATGGCGTCGTTTTTATTTGTAACAGGGCGACCAGAGCGAGGTGCATCTTTAACATCAAAATTTCCGGACTGAAAGCGTTTGAATCAACTTTGTGCTACTCTTACTGACACTGCATTAGGTCCATAAACATCACAATTTTTTTTGCTGCTTGAGTTGCATTTTTGCTTTTTTTGTAATAATATTTTAAAATGTATCGAATTTCTTTATTAGATTCACTCATTTTTACAGAAAGAAAAACAAATGAAAAATAGCGAGAAACAATAATTTTTTTAAATTTTTAATGTAACCTTTTTAATGCTACTAAAACCTGCCAGATACATATAATATAGTACAGCCAAAGAAATTTTGTAACAAGTTTATACCTACGTTATGCGAAAACACTTTTTCTCCCGACCTATAATATACAGCGATGACCGGTGATGAATTGCCGATCTCTCGAGTGTCGCTGTTGTTTTCGGATTGTATTGTGTAAACACTTTCTCGTGCTACTATAAAAAAAACAATCTCACCTGAACTGGGACGCTTTTTGTACATAAATAAAATTAAATTAAAAACAAAATTGTTTATACGTATGTACGCATGTAAGAAGTTATAACTCTTTGTCGTGACAAAATAAAAATAACTAAAAAATATATTATTCCTCGTGTTAACAAGTTAGTCAGTTAGTTAATAATATAAATTTATTTTACTGGGTAAAATATTTTGTACGTGTACATTGATATGTTTATGTTACAACATTAAATTATTTTTTTCAATTTTTAAAAGAAAACAGTAAAATGAATTCACGTTATTATCATTAATGTCAACCTCCGTAATATCGCACTTCCGTCACGTGATGCACGCACAGCTTTCAATTTTATCCTCTACTAGATGCGTCAAAAGAAATATAACTTCAAAACATGTAATTTCGTTTGTACAGCTGATGTATATATACATATTATGTTATCTCAGGTTACTTTCGCGGTGAACAGCATTTAGAGGAGATCATGTTCATGGAAAACGTGAGCAGGTCACAACTGATGCAGCTGCTCGACAAGTTCAAAGATGTTCTCATTACGTTTGAGACTGAAGACCCCGCTGTCACAATGCTATACCTCTACCAATAGTCAAACTGTGCTTTATTATAATTATATACTATGGAAACTATTAGAGTATTAGCTATTTGCCTTTACATGTTTGCCTTAAAAAAAATTGAATCTGGGTTATTCAAGTATTATGTAAGCAGCCCTAGGCGGTGAGGGCTTATAAATATTACGTAGGTATATTAAAAATCCAAAAGAATATAAATTCTTTCAATAGGATTTATCAATTTTTTTTATTATTAATTGCTAAAATCTTATATTCGAAGTAAACGATGGTTAATTATTTATTAAAGGTTATTAAAATAAAAATATTTGTTTTGTTATATAAAAAATATTTTTATTTATTTAATTTTGTTGTTTACTGCATTGTTAAAGAAAATCTTATGTATTCAGTAGCGATGGGCGATTATGAGATATACTAATGTAATCATGCAATTATGAAGATGATATCTCGATTGTAACTTTAGTAATTACTAATGTTAGGTTACTAATATTAGTAGTTACTAATTTCATAGAATTAGTAATTAATAATTATAACGACCGAACGACCTTTTTTTAGCTTCCCACTCCATCTTCTATACATATAATAAAAACGTAACTGATCGATGTCTGTACATAGAAGATATATGAGAAAAACTATTATTGGGGGCCTTTATCAACGTGGTAGAACCCAAAACAATGATTGTTACAATTTTTGTCTTTTTGTCTGCTTCTCAACGTTTGTGCGCGCTGATCTCAGAAACGGCTTAACCGATTTAAATGCGGTTTTCAGTAATATATTGTGATAAGCTTCACTTATAATTTAGTATTTGATTTATTTCAATCAGTTCATAAATAAAAAAGTTATATCAATTTTAAAAATCACGTCGACCATTTTTTTCGATAAACATCCTATAAAATAACTGTTCAGTTGAATTGGCTCAAACTTTCAAACTGGTTTGTAAAATGATCATTATTGAAAGTTTACCTAGAGTTAAAAAATGTACAGTTTCAGAGAATTTTGAAATTGCCAATATGAGTTGGCCTCAGATCTATATGATAAATGGGTCACCTCCGGTTGGATATCGTCGGTTGAATATAATCACGCAAGCGAGTCAAGTGCCGCATCGCTCCTAGGGATTGCAATTCATTCCGAAAAAGATCGATTCGTATCAAAATCTGATGTAACGATTTACAAAAAAATCCAGGTCTAAAAGATCGATCTCTCAAAAATCGATCTTTTTTCAATTCACTTTTCGGATTTTTTTTTACAATATAAAAATTCCTATTACAGAAAACGAAAAGAACACCAAAACAATCGATATTTTGTTATTTTTACCATGCGAAAGTATAAGCTGTTGGCGTTATTCTGCTGTTGGGTAATTTACTGTTATGAATCGTATTTTTATTGGTAAATGACACCATAGAGAATGATAGTATAATTAAATAGATAATCCATACTAATATTATAAATATGAAAGTAACTCTGTCTATCCTGTCTGTTGCGTTTTCTCACCTTGAAATAGGGCATGAAGGTTTATACGAAGAACGCATCAAACCGATTTTGATGAATTTTGGTATATAGGTATAGTGGACCTTGAAGAAAGACATTAGCTAAGTTATGTCGTGAAAATAAATGTTTAAGAGTTGAAATAGGGGATGAAAGATTGTATGAAGAACCCACTATTTCTAAATTTAGGGATATGAAAATTCATATTTATGCTTTTAGGAAGAAATAACAGTGTTTCGCGTTTTACTGTCTGATACTAAGCAAAAATGTCCCTGAGACATAAGCTTATATTATACAAGACATGTGTCCGTCCTATCATGACATATAGCTGCGATACATTCGCACATACCTCAAAGATCAACATTAACAAATTTCAAACTCGATTCTTACGTGAAATTAACAAAACACCTTGGTATGTCCGACATGAAGACCTCCATAAAGATATGAAAGAATCGTATATTAGATATATTACGCGATCGTACTTCGACACTGCGTCGAATCAGGCGTATCCGTTGGTGAAAGCCGCCGCGACTTACACCTCAAAACCGAAATAAACAAATACTACTCCACCGTCTCACCAAACAAAGCGTGCTCGCGCCCACGCCCGCGAAACCACCGTTCCCTCCGCAGGGGACGGGCGGCTAATTTCGCTCCCGAACACCCGTCATCGTCCTTCCTCTCTTGCGGCAACTCAAGCATAGGTCCGTTCCCTCGTTGTAGAACCCTTGAGTCATGCAGCCGCTCGCGCGATACAGGTGACACTGCACTTGCAATCACGTTTTACTATAGTTTCGATCATGTTTACAGAATACTAAATACATATACATACATATGTTCATTCCTGTCTCCCAGAAGGCAGGTACATGTATATATGTATGCGTTAGTTTAGCTCGAGTTTTCTACGGATAGGGAATTAGTCAGTTCGCGACCTTTTCACAATCGCGGTAACAGCCCAAGCAAGGTCCGGCCACTTTGGTACCCTTGTGCGCATGTTGTCCACGTTTTCGCGGCTGAATGCTATAAGCGCTCGCCCCCAAGCCTGGTAAAGCTGTCAAAACCATCAGCGGCTTTATTTCTTTAGGGCCCCTAAGGCTAACAGTATAGTCAGTCAGAAAAAAATACCATCTATGATTTTCTTTAGGTTTATCGTGTTCAGAGATTACTCAGTGTATATACAGTAATATAGCGGGGTGGTAGGGATCGCGAGCACCATATACATAGTGATAAATCCATTTATGGTTTTCTTTTGCTTTGTCGTGTTCAGAGATCAGTCGGTGTATATCTATTCTATTAATAATTTAGTAAAGCGGACGAGTTTTTTTGTTTGTTTGTTTAAACACGGTAATCTCTGAACAACTGATCGATCATTTATCATTGAAATATTTCGATTCATTCAGAATCGAATGTCTCGATTACGCAAATCAATCATAATCGCCGACCTCTAGTATTAAGGCGGAAACATAACTATAACACGTAACGCGACGCGCAGAGAAAAGAAAAGAACTATGCTATAAAACGAAATAGACAGATGAGCGGTACGTCTCGTCGGGTGTTAAAATAATGTGTTTCTGGCCATACAAATTTGTACAATTTAATTTGCGTCGGTTGGCGTGGCGTTTAAAAAGTTTGCTTCTGCCATTATCCTTTAGGTGGAAACAAAGTTGTCTTATATAATTATCTTATACAGGTTTAAAGTATTTGTACATTTTTACGTAATACTTAAAGATGGTCTGTTTCAATTGAAACTTAATAAAAAAAAAAAAAAAAAAAAAAACATTGTATAAAAAGTACTCAAGAACATCGAGCATTTGTTCTTGTTCTTCGGCTTTCTAGAAAATAGATAATCTAGAAAGAAAATATAAACAATAACAGATAAAATTATTTTTATTAGTAGTACTCATAGAATTGTGATCATCTATTATACTGATAAAGAGAAAGTAAATTGAAAGTAATTGTAGATATCCTGTACTGGATGACTTTCCTATGAATTTTGTAACTTAAATAAGTAAAATTTGATTATATGTATAATGTATGTTCTCTGACTCTCTCTCGTTCATTCTAAATCTGTCTTTTGTGATGCTCACAGCCACATTTATTCATTTTCATGACTCCTTTATATCTCTATATAGTAAATACACCCCATTGAATTATAATCTAACTGGCTGTGAAATCAATTGGGAGCAATATTTTGACGCAGTATTTTAATGAGTTCATGATTTTGTCTTTAAACCTACGTAAATTGGCATTTATGCCCCATACTATACAATATTGGTGGCATTTTGTGTTTTATAGTTTGATTATTGTACACAAGTAAATTTGGATTGTAAATAATTACTGGGAACATGCATTAAAAGCTTCCCACAAAATCTTCCTGGGCGATTTTAACAAGAGATCTACTGTCTTGTGGAGCAAGGCTAGAAGATTAGAAAATTAGTATGAAGTTAGGTTTAAAAGGAACGGTATCCAGTGGTCTTAACAATGAAAAAACAACATTTTGAAACTAAAGGTACATAGCTTGGATACAACACCGTTTAAGCCTAACTTCGTACTAATGTTTTAATTTTCAAACATTGCACTAAGAAAATGGTGGCTATCATGATCATGTTATAAATATCCAGGGTTTTTTTTTGTGGCAACTCCAAATACATATTTCTATTTATAATTTATTCTATATTTGTGCACAATTATCAAATTATATTACGCAAAATACTGCCAGTTTTATATGATAAGAAGTCAAATAATATAGGTTTATTTTATTAAGGGCCAATCAACGGATAATTTTATTTCAGGAATAATTTTGACGTTTTCACAGATAACGTAGTAAAACCAGTCAAATTTTAAAAATGATTCCTCAAATAAAGTTATATGCTGATGGCAAAATCGCCCCTTTCAATATTTAAACCACCACATGAAAGATGAATATTCCATCAAAAACTTGACGCAACATTTCGGTACTTAGTGCTGCCAACCGAAGTATCGTACGCGTACTTTCCAAATCGAAGCGACCTATGTTATGTCAGACTTTAGGAAGCTATCTTTACACACCTTTATAATTATGATACCGTCCATACTATTTCAGACAGTAGATAATTTGTGATTAACAAATAATATGATAAAAATTCTCCCGAAATGTTGTGGCATAGGCATCTGCGATCAGTCCCGAAACAGTATTCCATATTTTAAATGATACAAATTAAAAGTGGTATATTACAACAAAAAATGGCTAGATAAAATAGCCTTCAGCTTTGAGTGCCGCCTAGTATAACTGTAGTTTTTAAATGTTATTATTTTATTGCTTCTAAATATAAATCTATTTCAAACATTGTGTTTAAAATTCTTTAAAGAATAATGTACTTGGAACTAAAATACGAACATAAATTATGTTCACATAGTTTAAGAGAGGTAGGGCAAATAGAAATTATTTTGCAGATTTCTTGCCACTTGAGGCAGTGTGACTGCTGGAAAACCTCTACCTTACAGAAGATGACAGCCAAATAACCTAGTGTTGTGTTCCTGCGATGAGTAGGGCTTCCAGAACTCCTTGGGAAAGGGGTGGTTCAAATAGAGATAGGAGACAGAGAAATTTCCTTAGAGATTGGTCTCTATTCGGGGCAGTCAGATTATTGGAATACCTTCACCTTACAGAACATCGCAGCCAAATAACCATGTATTGTTTTCCTGTGGTGAGTAGGTTTTCTAGAGCTCTTTGAGGTAGGGGGGGTTCACGGTCGGCAACGCGCTAGTGTTATAGCGTAAGCACTAAGCGTCCATAGGCCGTTTGCCATATTTGTTTTATATAAAAAGGACAAAACATTTTTGTAATTTATGTATTCTTGAATTGATTGTATTCTATTTATAAGTATATAAATTTAATTATGAAATGTGCTTCTAAAATAACAACTCATAGAACAGAGTCGTTATAAACACTACACTTCAATGATAATAATTATTCTTGTAATTTTATTGTAATTTTTATACACTCGTATAAAATTTAGTTTTAGTTTACTCTACTAGGACATGCTATCGGCTATCATCTACAAACCGGGTAGTTTGAAAAATAAGACTGTAAGACAGTTTACTGTTTTCGGAAGAAACAACTAGGCACTTATGTTAATCTAAATTACGTGACTAAATTGGTTATATTGATTATCGTACTGATTGTAAATATGCTCGATTTGAATATGTATTTATAATAAAAAATATTATGTACTTGTTTAAATTGGCTGTTCTCAATCAATTTATATTGATAAATAAATTGATTATTTATACTTTTGTTTAATTTTATTCGAAACCAAGATAAAAAAGACTGCCGGTGGTTCTGTTCAGGGCCGCCTTAAGCATATTCAGCACCGGGGTACGATAGTTATCATGCCGCCCCCTCCCCCCGCTTTTAACTACATTTAAATTAATTTTTCGAACTTTTGAGTTAGAATATTTTTATAAATACAATGTAATTTTATCATTAATTTTTGTTTCTATACGGTATAGGTACTTTTTATGGTCAAGTATGCTAATCTATCTTGAGTCTTGGACACATAGTTGACCGTAAATAGCTTTGATTAATTTCAGGTTTTTATGTACCTGTAGGTATGTAAATATTAGGTCCTTACATATAAAATTAGCGTTTTGGAAAAAGTTAAACAAAAAAAAAATTATGAAATTATACATACATATTATAATCAATGGAAGTATGTACCATTATCATTCTAAACACTTTCGCCATTTTATAGGTAGTTCATTTATTCCATTGCTGATAAAATTTTGAGAGCGAGAATTAATAAAATCTTTGAAGGCGGTTTGGAAAGCCTCATCGGAATTCAATTTTTTTCTTTGCAAGAAGTTGTCCAAATTCCGAAAAAAGTGGCAATCTGTTAGATCAAGGTCCGGGAAATATGGTGGGTGTCGGAGACATTCCAACCGCAGTTCCTCTAATTTAGCGAATGTGTCGTGAAGTATGGGGTCTAGCGTTGTTCTGAAGCAGTAGTGGGCTAGAGAGATTACCAGTCTCCATTGTTTAACGGATAGCTTTAATGTCGCTTCATACTGATATAAAAATACGATTTTATTGTGATGTAGTGGCATTATTTTATATCTTACGTTCATCTGATGTAAGACGATACTATATTGTTACGTAATATCAGAGTTCAATTTTTCCCCTATAACTGACATAACGATAAAATCCTACAATAACATAGCCGATAAGTCACATTTTTATGTATAATAGACAGTAATAAAATCAGGATTTTATATAAGGAATAAGTCATATTATTATGTATTGTCTGATATAATAGTGAATCTTATCGTTACATAACTGGGAAGTCAGTTTTTTACGTACGATTGATATATCAATAAAGTCATGTATTTTTTTGTTTATTTTTTATATTGATATAAAATGACACTGCCTCGATTTAGTTCTAGGTATCGTTTAGTTTTATACATTGAATTTATGTGTTTAGTTTTATGAACCAATTATTACTTATAAGTAACACGAACACATCAATTCGTTCAACTGCCGAAGTACCCCCAGTGTTGACTGGAAGGTACTTCTACACTAGAATGACTACTGAGTCATCCTAATATGCAAGTGCAAATCTTGTTCATATTTCCTTCAGCAGTAACTTGAAAATTTAGACGATATAAAAGATAATAATATTCACGTTATCAACCCTTTACCGCCAATATTTTTATTAAAATGATGTCAGGGTTGTAATTTCCCACATCATGAATATTTTAAACGGATGTGAAAAGTACGTCACATATGTATATCTAACTTATTACTGTTACATAATGCGTGATATTGCTCGATGTCATTCAGATATCACATTGACGTAAATGTGTTCACTGAGAATTGATTTCCATTTATTTTGTAATTTGCATAACTTTTTACGGAGGAAATAACGCCTTTAAAGAGTTCACCGATTCCGTGCTAAGGATTTATATAGCAGAGGCGTCAATGAACCATACCATTAAAAAGGCAAAAGTGTGTCGACGATACTTCGAGTAATTAAAGATATACTTTTTATTTAATTTTCATTGTAATAAAGAGCTGAATTGACTTGCGCATTATGAGTGCGAGAGGTATGAAGTATGATACGTGTCTTCTATATTATCTTATAATAGTATCTTCACTAAAACGATACGTATGATTATTGAATAATGTTATTGGTACTTATATTTTTTATTAAATAACTAACTCGGCTATACCTTAGTGGGCTACAGTCTTAGTCAGGGTTATTGTGGCAGTAGGCCAGTAGATACCCATCAAAACTTACTGCGGTCGGCTTGCGCCCCCTAGGACTCTGCGCCCGGGTGCCTCGCACCCCTGGCATCCCCGGGTAAAGGCGGCCCTGGTTCTATTAATATGTATCTCTAACACCGTTATATCATGGAGCGAGAATAATCAATTCTCATAAATCCAGTATTCCAGATTTATGATCAGAGATAAATTTTTAATCTTCTATTAATTTTATTTTAATTTTCTGTGGTAGTGAATAAACTTGGAAGATAGACCTACTACGAAACTTGAGCAATGCAGAGAAAGATAAATAAAATGCGTACAGTAAAATAATACATCGTGATAAGATATTGATGTATTCCCAACAAAGATTTCCATATTTGTTTGATTTAACCAACCCGGTGAGAATCACTACTCCGGAAATGGGGTGTGAAAAAAAATCTATTATTTATAAAGAAAATATCGAAAAAAAAAATTGTTGATGGATCTAACGTCATTTTTTTGTGACAGTTGGTATTCAATCACCATTCTTCTTAGGAGGCGTTCAAGTATTACGTAACGCAATTACAGGGAGGGGGGTCTTGTAAAACGTTACGATGCGTTACTGGGGCAGGAGGGGTTGTTCAAACAACGCGTTACTTAAGGCAATTAAAATTTCCTAAGTTGGCAATCCTTTTCGTTAATGTTTTACGGGGAATCCCTCGTCTGTATTGTACGTAATTTTTATTTGGTTTTCGTTGTCACTGTCAGTATTCGTTAGTGTGTACGCAGAAGCACATTGCTGTAGTCAGTGTTCTTAAAGTGGGTATATACTGAAATGTTCTCAAAACAGGGAGATTTGCATCATCAGCTATTCTTAGGCTATAAAAACTCTCATGCTGACTTAATGACTTGGGTATTACATAATGTTTAAGGAGGGTAGGGGGGTACAGAGAAATGTTATGGCGTGTTACATGGGGAGGGAGTAAAAATTGCATTACGTAATACTAGAACGCCCCGTTACTAATTTGCAAACTAGTCTTCTTTATTGAAAACCATTACTGCCTTTATCAAGTGAATATGGTATCCTTTCTTAGAACGAATTCAGTATCCCAACAAGATGGTGGCTCCCTTATTAGAACTTTCTAAGAAGTTTTTGTGGCACTACAAAATGCATGCTTCCAGTTTATATTTATAATCCACTTCACTTATAAACAAGCATAATCACACAAAACGCTACCAATATTACATAATATAGGGTCTAAAACTGAAGTTAATGAATCTATACTAATATTATAAATCTGAAAAGTTTGTTCGTTTATTTGTTTGGGTGAACGCGCTATTCTCAGAAACTACTTGTTCGAATGGAAAAACTATTCTTTTGTTAGATAGCTCATTGACTAAGGAAGCCATAAACATCACGCTAAGACCAATAGGAGCGGAGCATCAATGAAATTTTTTGTAGAAACGGGGAAAATTTATGGCTTTTGAGAGTTTTCATTGCGTGCGCTGGGTAAATGGTGAAAGTTACGCAACAATTATGTCTGACGGAATTGTTTCTCTTATAAAGTTCTAAAAAAAGTCGGCGATAGCTTATGATCTTTTAAGGTTAACCCAATATAACTTTTTTATGGTAATAAAATTTGTTCTAAAAGAATGCATTATTTGCGAAAGTGTATCTATAAACATGGTATTCATCCTTAATAAACTATATACAATATTCATCACAAGTATTAAATTTTGAACAAAATTGTCCTTGACATGTTTTTATTTCAATAAATATTTAGGGCGACATCAAAGTTTTAAAATAACTCCACAGCAAAGTAAAGAAAGTTTCAGCTCCTTTAGAATTGTATTATAGGTGTCTACAGCCTACGACCCTCTCTTTCTAACCCTTTTCCTTTCTCTCTCTCTGTCTCTCATGTGTCGCAGACAAAGTTGCGCAGGTCAACTAATTAAAAATAAAAACCACATGCCATCTCAAGATCCCACCAAAAACTCCAATCGCACTTATATATCACCTATAAATATCGTTATTTATAATTAAATAATGAGGTGCTTTTTAATTTAATACTGTATTTTTGTGTTCAAAACGATTGCAATACAAATAATGGAACGCACCACCCGCGCTTTTACGCAGTGTATAATAATTACTAGCTGTGCCCCATGGTTTCACCCGTGTTAATTTTATTTGACAAACACCGCAACGCCAACGCAACCGTGTAGCCTATCATAAAATTGTTCTTCCCACTAGTACAAATTATTTTAATTTTTAATTATAATATTTACAACATAGTTAAGCTTTGGCCCTACGGTTGAGAAAAAAAACAACGGGCAAAGCTAACAAGATATTTATTTAAGTTAGTAGGCAGTTTCCGTGACAATGTGACAATAAAGAATAAATAAAATAATTTACATTAAAATAGGATTAAATAGCTACAAATCCATGAAGCGGTAACATCGGCTCTCGGTTACGCGGCGCCTGCTGACGGCGGGGCTGCGGAATAGTTAGTCAGCTCGGCCGCAGCTGCGTCCAAATAAAAAACGTTTTTTTTTAGAACTGATTAAACTGTTAGCCTTTGAGGCCCTAAAGCCGCTGTGGCTTTTACAGCTTCACCGAACTTGGGGGCGAGCGCTTAAGGCATTCAGCCGCGAAAGTAAAGACAACTCGCACGAGCGTGCCAAAGTGGCCGGAGCTCAGCTCGGGCGGTCGTCGCACATGCTAATAGGTCGTGATCTAGCTAATTCCCTACTCCTACAATTCGAGCTAATTAAAATATACACATCGACATGTTCCCTTCCTCCTGGGAGGAAAGCAAGAACCACGTATATGTATATTTAGTGATTTGAAAGTATTTCTACACTACCTAGCGCAAGACTAACTAGCGCAAAAAAAGAGAAAAAAGTCCCTCACAGAACCTATGTACCTGTGTGGTGTGCACGTATAGCGTCACATGTATGGGTAACCCAAGGGCTTCACATCGAGGAACGAACCTAGGCTAGGGTTGCTGCTAGAGAGGGTGGACGTGGGGACTGTGCGGAAGCGAAATTGACAAATTAAAAACACCACTGTAAGTTCTCTTTGTTTAAACCACCTTTAAATAATTTCACATAACAATTCAGCACCACGAAAGAAAGTTTTGCATAAATACTATCTATGAAACTCATATCTAGTTTATTACTCCACTGCGAAAAAGGTTTTTTTTCGAGTGTATGTACATATGTATGTCTATTTCTTTGGTACGCTCCGTAGCTTAAAAATCTTTATAGATTTTAACGTGCGAGGTGTCATTATATTCGTCTTAATTTTGGGAGTGACACTAAAGTGATCGCGGGCGTAGGCACTGGCACGCTCTGTTTAGAGAGTTTGTAAAATAATACGCGTTTGCTTCTAAACCCTCTATGACAAAACCCAAGTGTTTAAGAAGCAACACCCAACATTTTTTTAACGTATTTAAATAATCAATAATCGTTCGGGTGTCTCGCTGACTGATGACTAATTTGAACGGTTTGCCGGCCGCTATTTATAGGAAATTTCTACTAGAACATTTATTTGCGGACGCTCCGCTCATTAATATTCATAGCACGTAACAAGATAAGCTAAGAGTGTGCCTCTTGTGACTGAAAAAGTTGTTATAATGCTGCGTTATAAGTGCTGTATAATTGTTTATATGTAGTGACTTTACTACATTACAACATTGTATTTACTTACCACTAACAAATAATTATTGCAGTCACACATAAAGCAATTCGGGAGAGCTTCTTGTTCCGCCTTACTTAAAAAAATCAATATTAAAGGCAAGCTGGTACACCCTTGATACTAGATATTCTATAATATTCCTCGGATAATATCTATCGTATACAAAAAGATTTTTTCGAATCTGCATGATAATTGCAGAGATTAGCGTTTTCAAACAAACATAAAACTCTTCCGCTTTATTATATTATTGTACAGATAATACTTTTAAAAGTTTAAAAAATATTCCTACTACCCGTGCGCAATAAGTTGAGATCTGTACACAAAAAAATATCACAACAAGTTTCCAACCGCGACTTCGTCTCTGCTATTTTTTAAAGTAGCGAATATTGTACATGTCGACAATTTAATTTCATTCTCCGCTGTAGAACTACCAGGTGTCGGTAAAGCAGTTCGTAAGCGCTTAGCTTCACTTTTGATCCTCAGCATCGTGGCTTTCGAAACTCCCGTTGCCATACAGGTTCTTTTTACTGCCTGATCAACAGGCAAACAACTGTTTGATCCGTTTTTCGTTTTCAAAAAAGTCCAACACGTTTAACACTAGATTTCTCTCTCCACTATGTAAAGTTTTACCCTTCATTATAACAATAAATTTAACACAAAAAATAACAATAAAATATAGCAGTAACTCTAATAACTATTAACGAAACAGTATCAAATAAGATTATAAAATCGGAGCGCGTCGTCGTTGCGTGACGTAAGCCAGTACGAGACTATACCATTTCCATTTTTTTATTTTCTCGATGACAGCTCCTGTGAACACTTGAACGAGCGTCTTTTTTACATTATGTATGCATTATTTTACAAAAATATGACGTTTACACACGTACAAGGTTATACCAGAGTCGGAGAAATTGATAGGGATAGAGCTATATTGATAAACGTAACACGATAACAGACCCGATATTTTTTTACAAAATGTAAGAAACTAAACTACTTCCGGATACTTTTGTACAAATTTATCAACTAATATTATATTTCATTACAAGATGTTACACGTATTAATTCTTGATTGATAATGCCAACTTCTTCAAAATTTTCGAAGCTCTTGTAAAATAAGTAGGTATAGGTAGACAATGAATCGAAATAATTATAACGACAGGTAATCTTTATTTATTTATTTTAATCAAAATCTGATGAATCGTCACTGTCACTCGATGAGTTATCGATATCATTACTTATTTGGTCACAACACTACAACTATCAAATTAGAACTGTCAACGAGAAAATAAAGTAATGGAAATAGTATAAGATGTTAAAAATAAAGTGCGTTGCCTACAGTACAATACCGGAGCTTGAGGGTAAGTTACAGGGCAGCGGGCGGAGGGTTGCATTCCAGGCGAGTCTCAACTTATCGCGCACGGGTAGTACATAGAAAACCAAATTCCGAAGACAGCGTCGTAAAACAATATGAAAAAAATATACCTTACTTTTATTTATTTTTCTGTGTATTTTTATTCTTTTCTAAAATTTGGTACAAGAATGGGCATTACCGTTATTGACAATAATTTTTGCATTTTAAAAAAAATATGTTTATTTACGTTGATAATTAATTTAATTTGAAAATTGTGAATATTTTAGGCGTTTAGTTCTATTTCTCAAGAAAATATGAAAAAATCGATTATTTTTAAACAAAAATAAATTATTCTTTTACCGATTTTATTACTTTCAAAAATAATCAACTTTTTTAAAAATACACATCCTTACTCCGAAAAGTTTTGAATCTAAAAAACAAAACGTTTTCCATTGAACGCTGTGTACGAATGATAGATTTGAAAAACTAAAAGTGTATAAAATTGAATCTTATGGAATTTCACAGCCGGCAACACTGACTAAATAAAGTAAAAGCATGGAACATCATGGAAGTAATAAACTCCAAGTCCGGTGAAGCTGTAAAAGCCGCAGCGACTCTGTTTTTGGATAGGGCCCCTAAGGCTAACAGTGTAGTCAGTTCAAAAAAAAAAGAAAAGGAAGTACTAATAAATACACAAACTGGAAGGTTCATTTTTTATCTCTGGTTAATCCGTAGACTTCATTTCTTACTGTTGTGGATATATAACTCTATCTAACAAGTGATCATAAATTTTTGTAATAACAGGACATGAATCGACCTAAAATGGCAAAAAAATTGGAAACTAGTCTAGAGTATCCGTAATAGGTTATAAATATCTACAACAATATATTACTTGGCTACTACCTATAATAAAAAAATATATTATAAAAGTATTTTTATACTATAGATAAACCAGTAATATATAAAATAAAACAACACTTCTAAGAGTCCACGCAGACTAGACTTTCTATCGGACGATAATTTAGTTGAGTTCACAATCACTATAAAGATGAATAAAAGCGTGCACATTATGACTCTGTATTGACCAATAAATAAGGTTGATGGTCTACATGATTGCAATCAAACTGATCTTTCGGTAATCCGTTCGAAACCGAACCGAACTAAAACAATAAACCGCAAACTGAGATAAAACAATATTCACATCCCTAACTGCGTCCCGTTTAAGCGTTATGAATAATTTCGAAAACATAGAATCGAATAGGATACTGTCGAATATAAAAAATGATTTATAATGTAACTTCCAATTAACCAAAATAAAGATATTTTTGTTTACCTACAAATAATGTTCTAGGCTAATGCCAAGTTTATTCCAAATACTTGTTTTTATGTGATATTCATTACTGAATACATAATTGAAACCGATTTTTGCAATATTAACTTAAAAATATGGTTTTCAAGAAATTTATACCTCCATAAACTCATCATCTTCCTGTTGTATTTGTTGTAAATACAAAAACACTTTTTCCATCGAAGCCGGTTCAGTTATGTCCGTAATTTCATCAGCTAGTTCTTTTATATTCATTTTAAATGATGAGCCGCAACACTCTTGACGTCCTTCGCTTGCAGTCATTAAACACAAACGAATTTCTAAATGGGCTGGGCGAATACCTACGAATACGCATTCTGTGAATACAGGCAGAAGTCAGAGCAGTGTAAAGGTCACATAAGATGTCGTCACAGGTCACAAAACATTAAACAGTTCGTTTTCACAAAGTCCATCGCTAACATATTATGTATCTAAATATCCATCATGTTGTCAAATTTGTCCACAATTTTCTCATTTAATTAATGATCACCCTATTAACTTAATACGTACATGCTGACACCCACCATATTGTTTACGCTTTACGCAAGGTAATTTATTGAATGTAGTCAATGTTTCTGAAAAAGAAAATGCACATTATTATCGTAATTTTTTATGGCTGACTTATTAATATCAGTTATGACTAGAAAACTCAATGTTTATAATGAAACTAAAATCTAAAATTCTTTCTAACATCATGTTTTTAATGATAAGTGTGGGTAAGCTCTACAGCTTTCTAATTACCATTGTTTATGCATGTGTGCGAGAGGGATAGAGGTCCACAAATATTAGTCTCTGTGGAGACCAGAGATAAATAACAATGTGGAGACCGCGTTCGTATAAAGTGATATTTGGACAATAAGAACTTTACTCCCTTGCTAAACAGTTTAATTTCATTTTACAATAAATTACTATTAAGCATTCCAGTTTGTTTATTACTTCCATGATGATCTCATATTCGCCCATCGCACGGTGGATCGTTCCATATAAGCGGTTTGACATAGGTGACTTAAAAATTCAAAGTCGTCATTTGACAAAACTTAATGCACCATTCGATTGCTTTAAATTGCCAACACATATGGGGGGAATGACTTTTTTGATTGGACTCATAGTTTTAGAGTAAATTGAGAAAAACTGTTTTTAATGTATAGGAGATTACCTATAAATATGAATATCTTGTATGTCTCGCCGCTTTTCGTTCTGAAGTTTATATTCCAATATCTAGTCATTATATAACACATTTTCTCCTAATACCCATAGTGCCAGTTTTGTACAGGTTTTGAGATATAAATAAAAATATATAAAATATATTGGAAAAACTGGTCGAAGTTAATATTTGTAGATGTTTATACTAGCCACCCACTAAAAATTAAAAATAATCGGTCATAAACTATAATTCACCAAAACTTACTCAGACAGCATAACAAAACACGTTGTAAACTTAATTAACCACAGGAACGGTCATAAAATACGTACACCTACGTTTATTACTGAACAAATTAATAATACCATTGCAAGGTTGTTTGTGACACCCGAATTGATAAGCTCGGTAGGTAAGTAGGTACTCATTAGTATAATCTTCATCTATAACAATAGGATGTTTTTTTTATATTTGAAAGGATTATATTATACATCAACTGCGATTCCTGGAATATTAATGGATGGTAGTTAATGCTTGCTTTCTAGCCAGTAAGACCTGCGTATTTATAAGAAGTGGTACAAAATATTAACAAATTAATTGCAATCACTATCTCATTGCGTGTTGTCATTTTGTGTTTCCGTGGCTTTGTAACGAATCTTGATCTTTATGTTGCTCTTTGCCAGCATATTGATCTATTAGATTATGATTATGTATTTAGTATTCTAAAGTCAAGTAGTAGTGTTCAACTTTGTGAAAGTTTCGAAAAAGAACTGAAAAATTGGTGTCATCGATTTTGTTTTCGTATAAAAACTGGATGGGTCAAATCCAAAAGATTTGATAACTATTTCATGCAAAAACATTCAAATTGGCTTAGTTCTGAAGTACATTGGCCAGAGTTTGCCAAGGAAAATATAGTCAAACAGAAGAAGCTATTGAACTTGTGAGCCCGTCCAAATCAGATGTCTCAATTTCAACTCAAATGTCTCCACGAAAATCCTTTGAAGATTTGTCGAATCGTCAGAAACAAAGATACACTGAAGAAGTTTGTGCAACTACTTCTCTGAGTATGTAATTTTTTTCCTATAAATGCGCTCTCAAATCAACTTGAAAAGGAGATATGGCTAATGTTATGAAGTATTTGCAAGATAATCCACAAGAGGTATCCAAAGTACTGAGTTTTATTGGTGGCCAAACGACACAACCACAAGAAGTTTCTACACAGAAAGCACTCGCTCTATATATATCACTTTGCGCTTATCCAAGTGGCTTTATATGACTTTATGAGACTTTAATTTGAAAGAAGCATACATTAAAAACGGTTTTTCTCGATTTACTCCAAAACTATGGAGTCCAATCAAAAAAGTTATTTCACCTATATGTGTTGGCAAGTAATATAGCAATCGAATGGTGCCTTAAGTTTTGTGAAATGACGACTTTGAATTTTTAAGTCACCATAAGACAAACCGTTTGTATGGGAACGATCCACCGTGCATCGCGAGCGCTCGGATGTCAGCCAAGACGTCAGCACTTACGTCATGTTCCACTGTGAAATTGTCAATGTTGTCATTGTCATAGATAAGTTTTTGTTGTTATCTTTGTTGTTGTTTTTATTACTTTGTGTACAATTTTAGTGATAATTTGAAAAATATGAAAAATTTTCCAGTTTTCGTTTTTCCTGTATCTCTTGAATTCTATTTGAATGCAAGGCATACGCACAAACAATTACTAACAGTTTACAATCCTTACGATTTCTCTGTGAATTTCAAAGGTATAATATTGGTATATAGTATGAGAATATAGTGTCGTCAACGTGTTATTATAGTTATTCTTATTACAGTGCTATGTACATCACCGAACAAGTTTACAGTAATAGACCCCGAGGGGGTGATAGCGCCACAAAGCTGCATCGACATAATAGTGCGGTATACACAGCCATCTGTTTCACATTGTGATACAATAGAGAAGTTCAGGATAACGATGTATGATAGAAATACTCAGCAGGTAAAAATACAGTCCATATTTTGTCCGTTTATATGGTTTTGAAATGTTTCCCTTAATGATCATTATTAATTTATTTATTGTCATGATTTCATTCATAATTTTCAAGGGTAATTTCATTGGTCGAAAATTAAAGAATATTTAGAAAAATAAAACTTTTCTAAGCATATAGTACAATATAAAAAATATTATTAGTTATACATGTATGATTTCAAGAGAAAGTGAAGACTAAGGAAATTATTGAAATTTAAATAGAAAACTAACTTATCTATACAATTAATAAAATTAAAGTGTCTGTTTGTAATGTCAATATAACAGCTTTTTACTAAATGCATATAAAAGTATATACAAAACCTTTAACAAAACACCCATTTTTAAAATTTTTGTCTGTCTGTCTATTTCTTCTGGGTAATTTTCGAAACGGTTGGACTAATTTTGGCAGGACTTTCACTGATAGATAGCTGATGATATAGGGAACATAAGTTACTACTTAGGCTACTTTTATTTTAGAAAAAAAATTAGGATTCCGCACAAATAAAAAAAAACTGGTCTTGGTGAATCAATTTGGGCGCTTAAATGGCTTATGCCAAGTAAACCATAAGAGATATAGCAAATTAATGTACTACATAATTGTAGGCATTAAAAATACCTACAAAAAAGTTCGGGAGAATATACATCTATCTTCTAAGAAACACCCAGAATAAGCATTTTTATTATTAAAATAGCTAGGAGCGGGGAAGCAAGATTCGCGCGGCATTCTGTAGTCCACGTGAGCGAAGCCATGGGCACAACTAGTGCATCATATATGCATAAACAGACCAGTTTCCAAAGGAGACAGACAGATAGTCTTTCATACAGAAATGGGCCTAGGTAAGAAAAGAGATGTCAAAATATGAAAATGGTGTAAATTAATAGCTAATGCATTATCAAACAGTCTCTGAAATAAAGCAGATTTTTTGCAATCTAAAAGCAGAGATTTAGGATATTTCATAAAAGTGAAGTCATGTAATAAACTTAAATTAAACTATTTTTGAAATAGGTTAATATTAAAAAAGGGTTATGTTTATTATCTTTCAGTTATTAGTTTACTTATTTTGTTGATTGTGAATTTTAATGATATTGTATGATTAAAAAAGAAATACCTGTCTCTTTTCATATAATTTATTAAAAGAAAGAAGTATTTAATAGATTAAATCAATAGGTAATAATTACAGACATTGGGTAAAAGAGATATTCCTACAAAATTAATTGAAGGTGAGCCTTCAAGTGCCAATCAAGAGAGTTTTGGTGAGAATTTTCACCCACTGGTGTCAAGGCCAGCTTCCATAAGGCCAACAGAGGAACGCACTCGGGTCACATGCAATCACCCCGCACATCACAGGTGAGAGATGCTATATTATCATACATAAAAAGTAATAATATTCATTGGCCACATATTTTCAATATTTTTGTGATACATTAATAATAAGTAAATTAAATTTAGGTGGTCAACAGTCCCTAGGTGGTGTCGGGTTTATCGTCCGGAAGTCTCTCATTAACAACAATGTGACCATTGACAGTGTGTCGAGCCGGGTAGCGTACCTGATACTCAGAATATCCAAAAGATATTCATTGAAGGTCATACAGGTTTACGCACCGACCTCGGCACACCCTGATGATGAAGTGGAGGTTTTATATGAGGACATTAATAGGGCCACACATACCTCGAAAACCCACTTCACTGTTGTAATGGGAGACTTTAACGCAAAGCTGGGCAAAAGAGATGGTGAAAAGTTGGGAGTGGGGCAATTTGGTTATGGGCAACGGAACCCTAGGGGCCAGAGGTTGGCCGATTTTATGGAGAAAGAGGGACTCTTTATGATGAACTCTTTCTTCCAGAAGCCACCTCATAGGAAATGGACCTGGATGAGCCCGATGGTTCCACGAAAAATGAGATAGACTTCATCATGACCACAAAGAGACAAATATTCAATGATGTCACTGTGATCCACAGAGTGAAAACCGGCAGTGATCACCGAATGGTTAGAGGCACATTGAATATCAATCTAAAAATAGAAAGGTCTCGCCTGATGAAGTCTACGCTCCGACCCTCTAATGCTCAACTCCAAAACCCCGAGAGCTTTCAACTCGAATTGAAAAACCAATTCGATTGCCTAGATAGTTGCGTCTCCGTAGATGATATTAGTAATAGGCTGGTAGAAACTGTCCATGCGGTTGGGTCCAAGTTCTTTAAAACTCACCGTTGCAATAGGACTCAAACGATATCAGATCAAACCCGAAAATTCATGGCGGATCGGCGTGGTATGGCGCTGCAGTCTTCCGATGACGCTAAGTCCTATAAGCAGCTCAATAGATCTATTCATAAATCCTTGCGACACGATGTCCGGTCTTACAATACCAAAAGTATTAAAGAGACGATAGAGCGGAATAAAGGCTCCAAAGTGTTCGCAAGGAATGCATCTATTGGGCAGAGCCAGTTGACGAAGCTGAAAATGGATGATGGCAGCGTAGCGTCCACCAAGCCAGAGGTATTAAAAGAGATCGAAAGGTTCTATGTGCAGTTATATACCTCGTCAACTAAGCCTGTTACCAGCCCGGCTAAAGATCCGAGAGCCGAGCTGACCAGACACTATACCGAAGAAATCCCCGACATCACCCTGTACGAGATTAGGATGGCCCTTAAGCAGCTTAAGAACAACAAGGCGCCGGGTGATGACGGAATTACATCAGAGCTTCTCAAAGCGGGTTGAACACCGGTACTTAAGGTCCTGCAAAAGCTCTTTAATTCCGTTATACTCGAGGGTAAAACGCCGGAAACGTGGGGCGGCAGCGTGGTGGTCCTGTTCTTCAAGAAAGGTGATAAAACCTTATTGAAGAACTATCGGCCTATCTCGTTGCTGAGCCATGTTTATAAGCTGTTTTCGAGGGTCATCACGAATCGTCTCGAGCAGAAGTTTGATGACTTCCAGCCTCCCGAACAAGCCTGTTTCCGAAAAGGCTTTAGCACCGTAGACCACATCTTTACGCTGCGGCAGATTATACAGAAGACTGAGGAGTATAATCTGCCTTTATGCTTAGCGTTCGTGGACTACGAAAAAGACTTTGATTCGGTCGAAACCTGGGCAGTGTTGCAGTCTCTCCAGCGGTGCCGTATGACTATCGATATATCGAAATGTTGAAGTGCTTGTACAACAACGCCACCACGTCGGTCCGAGTACAGGAGCAATGCACGAAGGCAATTCCTTTGAGAAGAGGCGTTAGACAGGGAGACGTAATATCTCCGAAACTGTTTACCGCCGCTCTAGAGGACGCCTTCAAGCTCCTGGAATGGCAAGGACTCTGCATCAATGTCAATGGCGAGTACATCACTCACCTTCGATTTGCTGACGACATCGTAGTCATGGCAGAATCGCTGGAAGATCTTGGCACAATGCTCGATGGCCTCGACAAAGTTTCTCAACAGGTGGGCTTTAAAATGAACTTGGACAAGACGAAAATCATGTCGAATGTCCATGTGGTGCCCACCCCAGTATCAGTTGGGAACTATTGTCTAGAAGTTGTTGAAGAATATGTCTACCTGGGACAAACAGTCCAGTTAGGTAGGTCCAACTTTAAAAAGAGGTCAGTCGACGTATCCAACTCGGCTGGGCAGCGTTCGGGAAACTGCGCGACGTTTTCTCGGCCAAAATACCTCAGTGCCTCAAGACGAAAGTCTTAGACCAGTGTGTGTTACCAGTGATGACATACGGCACAGAGACGTGGTCGCTCACTGTGGGCCTCATAAGAAAGCTCAAGGTCGCTCAGCGAGCTATGGAGAGGGCTATGCTTGGTGTTTCTCTACGAGATCGAATCAGAAATGAGGAGATCCGTAGACAAACTAAGGTAACCGACATAACCAAAAGGATTAGCAAGTTGAAGTGGCAGTGGGCGGGGCACATAGTTCGGAGAACTGACGGCCGTTGGGGCAGAAAGGTTCTCGAGTGGAGACCAAGCACCGGAAAGCACAGCGTAGGACGGCCCCCCACTAGATGGAAAGACGACATAATAAAGGTCGCTGGGAGCCGTTGGGTGCAGGCCGCACAAGATCGGTCGCTCTGGAGATCTATGGGGAGGCCTATGTTCAGCAGTGGACGTCCTGCGGCTGAAATGATGATGATGATGATGAAATTAAATTTCATTTGAATTAATTATAAATTTTATGTGTGTTGGTGACTCTTGTTATCTATTCTATACAAATAAATAAAATTACAATTCCTTTAAAAAAACAAACCCATAAACACGATGTAGATAACCAGTACAAAATCGTGACAGCGCCATCTCTTATCAATACAAAAGGTAACCATGAAAATATTTGATTTATTGATATATCAACTGATCTATACAATAAAATAAAATTGAAGTGTCTGTTTCTAATGTCAAAATAACAATTTTAAAATTTTTGTCTGTCTGTTTGTTCTGGGTAATCTCCGAAACCGTTGGCCGATTTTGACGGGACTTTTACTGATAAATTGCTTATGTTATAGGGAGTAACTTAGGTTACTTTTATTTTAGAAAAAGAATTAGGGTTCCGCACAAATAAAAAAAACTGGTCATGGTGAATCAAATGGGAGCTTAAATGGCTTACGCTGAGCAAACCATAAGAGATATAGCAAATTAATGTACTACACATTTGTAGACATTAAAAAAAAGACCTACAAAAATGTCAGAGAGACTATACGTCTATCTTTTAAGGAACACCCACAATAAGCACTATTATCTTTAAAATAGCCAGGAGCCGGGGAGTAAATTTCGAAATTTCGCGTTGGTATTCTGTAGTCCACGTGAGCGAAGCCACGGGCACAGGTCGTAATAAATAAAATAATGAATATTGTTGTTTTAATGTTATGCTGCACATCTTAACATTTTTATTTTAGTTTAAGTATTCTCCTCATTCAATAAGATACTTTATTTCCCCAATGATCTGCAGACCTCAACCTATTTAAGTGTTTTTTCCAAGTAAAATCTAGGAGTGATTATAATATAATATGTGGGCGACGGAGCTGTGCTCGGTTTCTTGAAACGAAAAAAGAAAAATAACTATCTAGGTAAACTTGGAATGTATAACATCTAAATGCAAAGTTTCATCGAAATTGTTTGAGCGATTCAGAAAAACCAATTACATATATGTATATATGTACATACATGAATTGCTCACTTAATATAATAATATATTATATTATTTCATTCATTAGCTATCATAAATCAAATATATTCTTTTATTAAATTTGAAAACAAGTGTATTTTTTACATCCCAAATATAAATTTTGTGATATAATTTTCATCACCATTTGTTTAATTTTTTTATTGTTTGTTTCAGAGACCATCAGCCAGTGAATGTTGTAGCTGTGGCAATAAGCATATGTTGCATTGCTGCACTGTTACTACCAACACAACCTGAGCAAGTTTTAAAGTCACAATGGCCGGAGTGGCTTCACATAGGATCCAACTTAAAGTTGGTTTTCTCTTTTGTACTTGGACTTGTCAGTATGCTTGTGTTAAGACCTTAGAATTATGACAACTAGTAAAATCTTTCTTAAGGTTTATAATTATTTGTTATATTACAAAATTGTGAGTGGTTCTTTTATAAACCTGAATAGTTCTACTTGATATAACTTTATAGAAGTGTATATAGTTTAAATAAGTTTTTCATACAAATACTTGTGAAGTATTTATTGCTCTTGTCTTATGCAGGCTTCTTATATTTGTCAGTTTTGTATCATATTTCAAGTCTCAATAATTTTTGAACTTTAAATGGATTCTTTAAAAAATTGTGGAATATTTTAGATGATATGGATGTCATTATTATATCTAGCATTTACTTTATTTTTTAACACATGGTGAATGATAAATGTATTTAAGGGTGCTTTTCATTTTATTAGAAACATGGTGATATATATTGTTATGTTGATTTAATTATTTTTAGTTCTGTGGGAAATTGATAAATAATCTTATTTTACTAAATTTT
Organism: Saturnia japonica; assembly: GCA_033032175.1. Taxonomy (NCBI): domain Eukaryota; kingdom Metazoa; phylum Arthropoda; class Insecta; order Lepidoptera; family Saturniidae; genus Saturnia; species Saturnia japonica. The sequence continues at coordinate 8,172,178 of CM065317.1, forward strand.
ATAAATGTGTATATTTTTCAAAATATCTTTAAAAATCACTGTTTATAAAACCTAGTTAATAGTGATATAATTCTTGTTCATTGGCTACCTACATACATATTAAAGCCCTGTCATTTGGGACCGTATTATGCTGTAACAAATTGTTTATGCCAAATAAAGCCATTTGTTATTATAAAATTGTATTTAATAATTAAAAATAACATAAGATTCTTTAATATAAGATCTTTTATATACCTAAAAATGATTAATATAGTTCAGTGTTTTTCAACATGTGGGTCTACAAGGGGGTCATGAAGAAAAAACATTTCTATATTTACATTTTTATTTGTATCATAGGCAAGATCGTTAACTCACACAAGTAAGAACTGACAAATGGAATTAAACACTTCAAAGCTTCTTTGGTTAATTCTGAGTATTCTGATTTTCTTTTTGACCAAGAGATATCCAACTTGACAGACTTGAATTTTAAGTGCAACATTCCTTCGGCAGGTAATTTCAGTAGATTTTCTTTTAGGTTGGTACTTGCTTTATCTATAAGCTGTGTGGCGTATTGCACTTTAGTATGTACCCATTTATATATAAGATTAAATGTTTCAATCTATTATTTATGCGAGTCGTATCCCACGATTTGCATTCATCATTGAAAACTCCTCATAGGTACAGCAGCATTTCAAAAGAGTTTTATGATCCAGTATTCTCTGATAGTACTTGCACCAAGAAGTAAAGACACAATTCTTCTTTCAAATTCTGCAAGACAACTTCCATACCAGGTATTATACATGCTTCGATGTTTATTTCAGACCCTACTTCTACAATAAAAGACTGTATCGACGAAAGCGTATCGAAGTTATTTTGATTTATGGATGATGATCACAAGTTTTTTGTTTTTGTAATGCCATTTTTATCCCGTCCTTGAAGGCTTTCATTGAAGGAATTAAAATGCTCGAATAAGTTAGAAAGAAGTTAGTTTTAAAAGGAATTCTAGGTCACAAACAATTTGGAATACTCTGACTTGGCTAGCTGTATGCCTATGTATTTGGCCGATACCTAATTATACAAAATAATAAAAATGTTGTACAGTTTTAATTTAAATACAGGTTACAAACATTTTTAATACTAAGGGGGTCGCCTTATGAAAAAGTTTGATAAAAACTAGTTTAGCTCAAAGCTGGCCAATTAATTTTACAGCAATTAAAAATGCAGACTTGTACAAAGATAAAAAATTAATTGAAATTACATATTCCCTATTGTACTGCCTTGAGGGATGATTTTTCAAAAATGCGGAGCTTTCTTTATTTTTTACCAAAAACATAAAATACATATTTTCATATCCCTCATATGAGAAATCTGATTTATCGAAATAGGTTCAGCGGTTTAGGCATGAAAACTTAACTGACAGATGGAAGAGTTGCTGTCTATTAGTTTAGATGGTAAGTGGTAAAATTTCAACAACTCTTTACATTTTTATTAAATTTGTCTTTAATTTATTTAAGTACATTAATACTTATTATTAATGATCTACATAAAATTTCATATGCAAGTGACCCAACAATCGATCATAACTGATATGTAGACATAGAATCTGATAACAGTTGCTATTTTTTTAACTAATCAATAATCTTAAGGCTTGTTACATTATTTACTAGTGGCATATATGTAATTCAAAGTAATTAATATTATTTTAATGTGTTATTTAGAGGAATGGATTATTTCTCTAATCAAGTTTATACATAATCTATATCACATTATTTAATTATTGCTCATGATATTGAGGTAATATTTAAAGCTATTAGAGATATAATTGCTTATGATCAATTCCTTGAGTAATTGATAATCTATGATATCAAACGCCAAACATTTTTAATATATCACTAAGGAGCATAATTGAACTTATATTTTTAAATTATACTTTTTTAGCGCATTATTTAAATTTATAGGATGCACACACACATTGTAACAAAAAGTCTACACTATGCCTCTCTTGTTGAAGATAGTCACACTCAATATAAGTCAAATAACGATTGTGGCTATTTAAAAATTATAAAGTTCTCACCAATCTTTTCTCTGAATATAGCAGCATTTTCGGGCTTGCACATGGTATAGTTGTAGCCGGTATACGGTTGTAGCACCAATACACAATGCAGCGCCCGGGCCTAAGCGGGTGAAGGGAGGTAAGCGCTTGGGCGGGCGGGTGTGCCCCGCGTTTACGTTACGTTGATATCTAAATTGTGTTCTGTGCAACGGAGTGCGGCTATATTCAGAGCGGCCAAAAAGATTGGCGAGTACTGTAACTTTTAATGCGCGTACATAATAACTAGCGCCAAACAGTATGTCCGGTGTGAACACAGGAATGAGTTCAAATTTGCGCACTGTACAGTTGAATAAATAATATAAAGAGAACACACCATACTAAATAATCGGTAACTTTTATAATTCTTAATAAATACAATTTATTAAAATACAGTGTAAACTCTTTATAACGTTATCCTTTATAACGATAAACTCCCTATAACGTTGAAGTGAGCCCAACTTGCTTGGTTTGCGTTAAAACCCACATATTGAAAGTCCACTCCATATAACGATAACTTTCTATAACGACAAAAATGCTCAGTCCCTTGAGTTTCGTTATAAAGAGTTTACACTGTATATGTAATAATTGTAAATGTACCTATAGATGTATGTTTTGCGCAGCCCAATGTGCCTATGTTCACAGCCGTCTCACAAAGTTTGGTGCGAGTTGTACACACATCCACTTTTGGGTACTTTTATATTAGTGGAGTGTAAAATATAGTTTGAACAGTAATATGATATGCTACAAGTCAACCATTATGTGAGTGAATAATGGATGAAGAACAGTTGACACTTCAACATAATGTAAAGAACTCAAACCGTCTACTGCTATTCTTGTCTTTGCGATATTTAACAGTTTCTTTCTGTTTTCCCTGAAATATAAAGTAAGTTTTAATTTGAAAATTTTATTTTGTCAATCGAATCATTGGAGTACTAACAATCAGTGGCAAAAGATGGGATATGTTCAGGAATGATGCAGATTAACAAAAATATAATAATATATTTTCCCCAATATTAACTGTTCATGGTCTTCGACATCTGACAGTGGCCAATCAGAATATTCTTATGAGGTATATATTCCTGACCAAAGAAATAATAATAATTACTCATGCTCTTCTATAAGTTATTTTAAAACTTCTTTAAATTATTTTATAATCATACCCTTTCTTCTGTGATTCATGCTTAAGCATATGGTATCTACTAATATCTGGACCAAACCGACATATTTGAAGATTATTAGCTTCCAGCCGAGAATAGAAATCATCATCTTCACCACCCCATCCATAATATTCATTACTCATACCATTTACAGATAGAAATTGTTTTGAAACTATAGCTATGGCACCTCCAAATAGTTTTAAATATGGTAAGAGAAATCTGAAAGTGTTAAAGTAATGAAATATAGTAAAAATGTAATAGTTAAAGTAGTTTACCAAAATGAAAAATACAGTAATAAAATATTTTATACAATAGCAGCATAAGTGAAAAGTAAAAAAAGATCAACAAAGACAAACATCATAATCTATTTAAATTAATTTTGAAGCCATGGTGTGAAAATGCTGTTTTACTTTAAATAATAAAACAAAATATGATCAATATTTGCTTTTTAAAATATAATATGAAAATTTATACATGTAATGATTAGTGTAGAGGTATGTAGCAAATAATTGTATATGTACCTGGTGAATAATGAAAACTATTTTGCAACTAACTACAAAATAAAATTGTTGATAACTGTTTACATCATTACAATGTAAATCATTATGAATGCTGTAAATTAGTTATTAGTAAGCTGATTAAATCAGGTAAATTCAGTCAAGTTACACCTGAACTTATCTATGCTTGAAGACATGTGTCTGGGTAGTTCAGTACATGCATATAAGTTTGCTGGGTTTAATGGCAATAAATCAACATCATGTAATATTAAACATGGGAATCCTGCTTTCATTGCTGCAACAGCACCTATGTTCATCAGCTTTGCTCTGTTAAATAACCGTGAATCCACTTGTTCAACAATGAATATTCTATAGTGTATACATTGATTACGAAAATATGTATGCATGTAGACTAAAAATCCTCTTAATTGTTCTGCTCGATCTCTGTAATATGAAAATAAAATAGTATAAAATATTGTATTTAATATTTCATATTATATATATTTATTTACATATTCACAAATTCAAGTTTCAAAATATTTGAATATTAAATATAGGAGATGTATTTTTTAACTATGAAATTTGATTGGCAGTAGGAAATTGACTACTAAGATATAGCTAAACTGTTTTTTCTTTTTATCAAGTAGAAAGACAATTAAACTATATGACACATACAAACTAATTAAAGGGTTTCTAAAATCATAACCAAATCCTAGACTGTAAAAATAATTAATAATGTTATCCTAATAAATTAAATTACTTTACTTACTGAGTACTACTAGTAATTTGTTAAAAACAAATTCCTGTCTGTAAGTTATAGCACATAGTACATGCATAGTCTAATAATTTGAAACAAGCATTTATAAAATAACTGCCTACTTTCAGAATACACTAATTTTTTTGAATAAAAATTAAACAATAAACTATCATTCAGTACAATTCCCAGAACATTACAGTAGTTATTTGGTCATAGATATAATCTTGAGTATGGTAGTTTTTCAACTAAAATACGCCCTACAATTCTACATACCTATATTATATAGGTAGCAAGTTGAAAGCATTACCATGTGATCAAACCAATGTCAACTCAATAAAAGAATCTCACCGATATGGAACAATGATAGCAGTACTAAATTTAGGCTTGCAATCTTGTGGTGCGTACTCTCCTCCGTCACGTATTCCATGACCTTCCATTAAGTCTCCATTCGCTAAATTTGGAGATAGTGTCGTTTGGTCATTGATGATGTCACTATAATCACAATCTACGACTGCACTACTAGTAAAATTTTCTGCAGTCTCGCCATGGAGATGACGTAAAATGTCAGCTTTATCAATATGGTCGTAATTTCTATACCCTTTCATATGTGGATGTAATAATATAATCAATGTTATAAGGATTATAACACTATAAATAATTTTCTTTCTATACGGCCAGCGCATTTTTATTATAACATTTTAAATATCTTATATTTTTATTTGGATCAACAAAGTTTTTTCTACACTTGTTTTCCTGTCTGTTACTAAATAAAACATGTAGTGTGTTTTTGACAATGTTTATGAATTATATAAAATGCATAGCAAATATTAAAAAGAAGCTTTGTTTGATCAATAGTCAACACCACCCATTTAATACATAAAAATTAAAATTACAAAACTCAATTTTCGTGAACAAAATATAAACAATGGTAACAACTGACGTCTGACAGTGATAGTGATGGGGTTGCAATGCAACAATAAAATAGGGATCGTAAGACTGAATCGATTTTTCAACCTAGAAAAATGAACTTAATTTTTTTTCTCTTTCGAGAAGAATTATAGAATTATTTATAATTACTTCAATGCACACAAATACCTATAACGAAATTAAAAATATTCATTGAGATGATGATGAGAGATGGCTGTATTGATGTTATGTTATACATAGAGAAAGTAATATCATGTACCACTTCGATTTAGACGTTTATGAACATCGGTATACCTACATTACTTACTTATTTGATCTTCCAGTAGACTCAGTAATCCAGTCAATTCACTGTCACCCATGCATTGATCGATATGACCCATTTGTGGGTCACAGTGGATCGTTTTTCCAGTATTTTTTAACGAGTCATATCTTATTAATTTATGTATTCTCGCCAACAAATTTCTATTTCTATGAAGGTTGGATAACTCCTTTAAAGATTTAATTTGAAAACCACAATGATTTATCCTCAGATTTAATAAAAACAAATCTGTGGATTTATCATTAAACTTTATGTGAACAGGAGCTAAAAAAAGTGATCCACTGTAACCCACTTTCCCTTACCTTTTTTTAAATGAAAAAAATGGAATGAAATGGCGTTAAAGACAAAATGTGAATGAAACTAAGGAGTGGAATGAAGAAAAAATTCACAGTGAAATTTAAAAGTCCATCTTTGTAAACTAGAGTTTTCGTTCGGAAACATTAAGACTACAGTATATATCAGAGATAAGTATAATTATTATTGATTAATTGTCAAGGTATATAATAATTAACAATTTGCATTATTTATCTTAACTTTTTTTAATTACCGCAAGAAAATTCTTACTATTATGATGACAAAAGAAAAGACTACACTTTTTTGTTTAAAAAATGGGTAATTTTTGAAAAGTAAGAGGAAGTACCTATATTATTAACTTATTGTAGGTAGTTTCCTATTTTTAAAGATTCATTGCTTTCATTTATAATTCTTTTGTCGCTGTGTTATTTGAAATAATTAATTTATTATTTAAAGTAATTAATTTAATACTTAATGTTTTAAATAAGTATTTAAAGGGTTTATAAGTGAAAAAAGTTAACAAAATGCCTTTTAAACAAGAAAAAGATTGCATTGCGACTGATATTGACACATCTGACAAAATTGAAAATTTAAACAATAATTCGATCGAAGTAATACGTAAATGCTCTCAACAGGACAATATTAATACGTCATGGGAAGCCAGCTGTTACTTTTCATTTCATGAAAATAATAAAGAAAAGGATCATAACAAGACGCCAACGTTTGAAAGCATTTTCAATACTGACAAAATGAGTCCTGCAAACGAACATTCTATAGACTCTTCGACACAAACTGATCCTTTTGTGACTTTGCCAGTCGACTACAGCATTACTGATATGAGTATATCGTACAAAGACTTTAACACAAATGAATCAACATTGTATGACAATTCTGAACAATCATTAAGGATTAAGCGTTATAGAGGTGACTCTAATGAAGGTGATGACAGAGTGATCAGACCTTGGAAAAAAGCGAAATGTACAGAACCCTGTACATTTAGTTCACCTGACTTTATCGAGCCAAAAGCGGCACTTGAAACATGTATTTCCTCATGTCAACTATCCAGTAGTTCCGAAGTTTCTTTTAAGTCTATCAAGAGTAATTGTTCATTCAAAATGCGGAAGAGACGTCTGAAATCAGAGTCGAACTTATTCAAGGACGCACTCCAGAGATCGAGAAAGATTTTCAGTACGAGTCAACATAATTATTTGGACAATATTACACCAGGTAACACGATTCGTTTCATTTATCCCCATTTAACCATTTAATATCATGGCCATAATAAATAGTAGCTTCCACCCACGGAGGTCGCCCACCGGTTATTTTAAGGATTTTTTTTTACGCGGAATCCTAATTCTTTTTGTAAAATGAAAGTTACTCTTTATAACATCAGCTATTTGTGAATGAAAGTCCCGTCAAAATCGATCCACCCATTTCGAAGATTACCCGGATGAAACACACATATTTTTTTTAAATTGGTAGTTTTGTAATATTATCGTATATGTACTTTCATATTGCATTTAGGAAAAAGCCGAAATAAATTTTTGCGTTGCAATGCGACTCGCCCCGATCCGCTTAGTGGACGACGCCAGCCTTAAAAGATCGCATTATCCAGGGGAGTAAAGAACTGAAGCACTGGGGAAATATTATTGGATTCAATACTACCTAAATAACGTTAATCTATTTCTGCTTACACCATTAATTTTGAGGGAGACTATATGATATTAATAGCTTTGTCTCGCGGTTTCACCCGCGTATAATTTAAAAGAAATCACCGATTTCAATGACATTTTATAAAATATCATTGAGTGGTTGCTGATTTATAATACTTTGTTAAAGACAATATTTTTATCGGGCAGCTAGGGTTATGCACTTATGCGTTACCTTCACACAGCTCGTTGGCACCACTACTTCTATAGTCATAGACCCGAGCTGAGTGTTGAATTATTTGAATTTTCCATTATCTATCAAATTATGCGTCCAAATAACATCCTATAAAGGGCAGAGTATTACATCTTTATAAAATAGTATTGATGTCGAAGTAACTTTCGTTTGTATGAGCTCGTGTAGACGGCTCCGCCACCGCTCCGCCGCAAAGTGGGCTGAAAACGGAGCCTCCCTTTCATAGGATTTTAGAAAAATTAAATATGTTATTTCATAGTTTTAAGTATACAGTTTTGTCAAAACAGTCATATCATTGTATAATTTAACAATTTCAAGATTTATTTTTACCTTCTACACCATATAATATGGACTTGTAAATTTCAAATGTATGAAAATGGATTCTCTTTTCGTCAAAACTTTTTTGTGTTTTGAGTTGTAAAGCTGAAACTTATACATATCGTTACTGGGGTGGTAACGAACCCTTAGGAGCTTTCACCTTGACCCCGGGCGTCCCCGTTCAACAGATATTTGTTGATGAAAATTTCTTACTTTGATGACATTGTATTGAGGTGAATAAACTAATTACCCTAATTAGCAAAATCAAGACATTTTGGTACAAATGTGGAACAAAAACAATCAAGAAAATAGTAGCAGGTAATGATAATTGGTGTTAATTTAAGTTTATAGTGCAAATTTATAGGTAATTTACAACTTTTAATAAAGAAAAATAGGTATATTAAAATTTTAAAATCGTATTTTTGAAAACGAAGCGGTAGGTTAAATCAGGGGTAAAACCTACATATTTGATTATTTCACCTCAATACAATGTCATCAAATATGAAATTTTCATCAATCAATATCTGTTGAACGGGGTCAAGGTGAAAGATCCTAAGGGTTCGTTACCACCTCAGTAACGATATGTATAAGTTTCAGCTTTACAACTCAAAACACAGAAAAGTTATGACGAAAAAAAAATCCATTTTCATACATTTGAAATTTACAAGTCCATATTATATGGTGTAAAAGGTAAAAATAAAGCTTGAAATTGTTAAATTATACAATGATATGACTGTTTTGACAAAACTGTATACTTAAAACTATGAAATAACATATTTAATTTTTCTAAAATCCTATGAAAGGGAGGCTCTGATTTCAGCCCACTGTGCGCCGCCGCACCACGCCGCGCCGTCTACACGAGCCCTAAGGATTAATGTCATGCCTAATAATAATGCTCATAAATCACTTTTTAATTTTCAATAAATTTTTGTGACAAAATACCTTTCCATAGGTCACGATAGGCATATGATATGGCACAATTTTTTTTAGATGTACTAAAGAGCAAGATTTTTGTAGAACATTCTATTTGCGTATGACTAATCATTACATACGCTCGCAGATAAAGCAGCTCGGGAGCATTTTTTCTTCCGACTTAGATAGCATACTAGATAACTATTCCTCATAAACCTGGCTATCACATAAAAAAAATATTTTCGAATCCGACTGGTAGTTCCAGAGATTAGCGTGTTTAAACTAACAAAAGAAAAAACTCTTTCGCTTTATTATATTAAAAATATCTGGGCGAACAAGAACTAAACTACTAAACTAAACTAAACTACTAAACTAGGTAAACTTAGAAGATAAAACATTATTTAAATGCAAAGTTTAGAATGTATGGATATTGGATTTTGACATATGTACGAATGCGGCGCAACTATAGGTCATAATCGGGCGGACACATGTTTTGTATAGAGTAAGCTTGTGTCTCAGGGATATTTTGCTAATAATCAGGGGCTGTAGTCGATCTATGACCATTGCGGCTCTGTTCTTAACGGTACGTCCATGAGAGTCGAAGGTGAGCTTCTTATCGAGGGTCATCCCGAGATATTTAGTCTCGGTAGTCTAGGGGATCTTGTCTTTAAAGAGTTTGATACATTCGGGGATCTCTTTTTTGCTAGGGTCAAAGATAATCGCGGCGCTCTTAGAGGGGTTGATGACTATGCGCCATTTACGATACCAATTACCGAGAGTGGTAAGGGCACGTTGGACGGTGTGTCTGAGATGAAGTCTATGCCTATTAGAAGCGTAAATGACTGTATCGTCAGCGTATAGACCAACTTCGACCTCGGAGAGACGGGGTAGGTCACAGACGTACAGCTTGAAAAGGCAAGGCGCCAGAATGTAGCCTTGCGGAACGCTCGAGCGTACGGGATGGGGTGTGAAAAGTACATCTTCCACTCGGAAGCGGAAGGTGCGGTCGGTGAGGTAGTAGCGGATGATATGAACTAATCTATCTGGGACAATTAAGGGGTGTAGCTTGTATACCAGCCCGACATGCCAGACCTTATCGAAGGCCTTTGCGATGACGCCTTTAGCGAAATTAGTCACTATGTGCTCCGTAACGCGTTGCACTTGGTGCGTACAAGAGTGTCGAGGGTGGAACCCGAACTGTTCCGGTGGGTATAGATTTTTGTCGTCTATCACGCTTTTGAGACCGAATTCAATAAGGTATAACAATAGTAGGTATATTAACAAAGTTCCATTAAAAAAAAAAAAAAACTAAAGTAAACTCTAGTTGTTCTGACAATTGCTTTACTTTGGTCTGACTTTCTGAGAATTTTCATTTCATTACCATAATACAACTATCATTATACGCTGAACTACGCTTGAATTGGACCTTGTTTGTGCTTATGATTTGGATATTGATTGAATATTGGAAAATGCCTCTTACTTACACTCCTCGTGAATATGCAGAAATGGACTTTATTTATGATAGTGTATGGTGGGAATGCTCGGCAAGCCGCGAGTACGTATCGTGAGCGTTATTCTAATCGTGATCGCTATCCCGTTTACCGCGTTTTTCTACGTGTCAATAACGCCTATTTAGAAGGTAGAATTCCCGGAGTCAGATGTCCTGAAGGAAGACCTAGAGTAATTGATGAACGTCAGATGCTGGTCGATGTAGAAGAAGACCCTTCCACTAGTGTGCGCTGTATTTCTCGACGCACTGGTGTCACAAGAAGTACAGTACACCGCATCTTAAAACGCAATAATTGGCACCTGTATCTTCTACAAGTGCAAGTACTACTACCCGTCGATTATCAGCGACGAATAGATTTCTGTCGATAAATGCTGCGCCAATGCCGACAAAATCCACTCTTTTTTAATTCTATTTTATGTAGTGATGAATCATGTTTTAAAAGAGTTGGAGTATTCAACATGCATAATCTTCATCATTGGGCTGTAGTGAATCCTCAAATAGTAAGGAAAAATCGATTTCAGCGTCACTTTGGAGTCAATTTGTGGGCAGGAATCTTGGATGGTAGGGTCATAGGTCCATTTGAATTCCCACCAAGGCTCAATGGTGCTCGTTATTTAAAGTTTTTAAGAAACAATCTTAGCAAATTATTAGAAGACATACCGCAAGATGTACGCGAGAGGATGTGGTTACAGCACGATGGCGCACCTGCCCACTATTCACGACAAGTAACTAACTATCTAAATGAGTCGTTTCCTAATCGATGGATTGGACGCGGAGGTGCTATAGCTTGGCCACCACGCTCACCTGACCCTTTGATTATTTGGATTATTTCCTATGGGGTTACTGTAAACAAGCAGTCTATGAGAGTAATAGTACAAATGAGAGTGTGTTGAGACAAAAACTGAACCTTGTGACTGAAACTGTAAAAAATAATACGCGGGCTCTAAGAAGTATAAAAAGAAATTTTATTAGAAGATGTTGGTTGTGTGTAAAAGTTAGAGGAAGGCATTTTGAGCATTTTTTGTAATAAAATGTGCCGCAATAAATACTTTTTCATCAATAATGTTACATTTGTTTTATTTTAATTACCGTCGAAAAAATAGTCCGTAATATTGAATGACGGATAAAAAAAAGTTTTAAATACTTTATACCATAGACTTATTATACCTTATTGGATTCGGTATGAACTGTAGATGTTTTTAAATAAAAGTTCCACAAGGCTACCATACAAATGTTTTTAGCTTTTATTTTTATCTTATACCGATAATTACGCAACAATAACATTTTGATTATAAAGACACATGTTTTCTTAAATTCCTTAAACAAAAAAAATTACAATAAATTTTGTGTTCATAGGAGAATTTCAACATAACATTTAAAAAATTCATAACTTTAAAACTACTAGGCCTAGGACAATAAATTTTAGTGTTTCTATTAGATCGTGTCACCGTCTATCACCATCATAGCGTTGGTCTATTCCTTACGGGACACTCTGTATAATAATAAGTATAGATATTATTCAAAGGTATAAGTGAATAAATAAATTCTTCCATTTTAACCAATTTTAAGATAAAATAAGCGGACACACAAATTCACTTATCAGAATTGTAATAAATATTCTTGTGTTAATGTTGATAATAATAAATTTAAACGAATTTAAATCATAACAATTTTGAACCATGTTATCTATTCTGATAATTTTTTTTCATTATTATTGTATCAACGATCTCGGCCATGCTCCGTGGTTATTATTATAGCTGTGTGACATCATCTCAATTCAAGTTTATACACTTTAACGGACGAGAGTCGAGACCTTAGTCAATATAAATTCCTTTATTAATTCAGACCGAAAGGCGTTAAATTGTTACCTTAATTTAAAAAGTTGCACATTATGTGCTTAGGATTTGTGTTATGTGTTCATCTGAAGAATGTAGTGTAAAGTTTGAAGTGGAGATTGAATGCGCTTTGGATACAACGGTATTGAATGATATGGAGTGGTTCATGTTATCAGGTGGTACTCCGCGAAAGGAGAGATCACTTCGCCGCACACCGAAAACTAAATCTTGGAAATTAGTCGACCTCTGCGCGTGGATCGGTAAAAAGGTACCTATAAACAATAAAATTCTGTTAATTATACGGTCATGGATAAAGGTTTAATTGAGATTTAATCTATACTATTATTAATATTATAAAGCATATGCAAGATATTGTTTTTTTTTTTTTTTCGTTTGTTTGTTTGTTCGCGCTAATCTCTGGAACTACTAGTCGGATTTGAAAAACTCTTTTTGCATTTTATATCCCATTTATTAATTAAGGTTATAAGCTATATAGCTGCACGCTATCTATGACCTCATATTGTCATAAAAAATCAAGTTTCTGGCTTAAGGGAGTAAAGAGATACGGCACCTAATACTAATTATTTAAAACGTGTGATATTACGGAATCCTGAGGTCGCGAGTTCTACTCGTTGTTTCCTTTATTGGCCTGTTTACACGTAATAAGAAGCGAAGTGATTATCTAATTTTTAACTAAATAATAAGTTAATTTTACTTAGGTGAGTGTTTACTCGTACTTTTTACATAATTGTAATGTAGTTGCTTTAGTACTCTTTATTTTAATGGACGGACAAAAACGTGTTGAAATTTTTAATTTAGGTAAGGTAAGGTATATTATCAACGAAATTAGAAATTAAAAATGTGCATTTATATAAATATTTATTGACAATAATTTGAAGAAAAAAAATGAGAATGTATTTTTACAAATCTCCGAACGCGTAGTCGAAATTTAAAGTAAACGTGCCAGGAACGCTGTAAATTCTCCATAGAATTTTGAAGGTTGTACTTTCCAACACTTTCAACGTATGACCTTCACTAAATTGTTACAAATTCACGAATTAAAAATCAATTTAGTAGGAAGTCACATCCACCGGGGAATGCGCATGGTAAGGAAAGGGTGGTTACTAAACGAAAAAATAGACTCGATCCTATTCTACTTGATCACTAACGGTCGTTTTCAATAACATATCTGAGTTTACTATCCCCGATGAGTACATATTTGTAATAAGTACTATCTTTAACTTAAGACAGATATCGACTTCCCTCTTATCTATTAAAGCTATAGGATATGGTTATATATTATGTAGATACAAAAAACTATCCATTTATACACATCAAAAAAGTCTAAACAACATGTACTAATTTAAATTTTAGGATGGTTCTTCACATTATAACGTTGTATTTTATTTTTAAAATAATATCTTTAGGATTCTATGATGTAAAAATAACAGCTGTTGTCTTTATAAGTTCTTTTAATAACAGAAATGAACAATATTAGAATATACTGTAGAAACAAGATACTTAAGAAACTAAACTTTTTTCTTACAAAATGAAATTTCTAAAGAAAATGTATTTATTGTGAAAGAATAGAACAATTTAATACAAAGTATGGGCTCCTCTGCTATTCAGAACTTGTCGGCAACGATTATTCGTTGAATTAATGAGACTGTTTATGTCATCTTGCGGTATTCGCTCCCAATGGAATTGTAGCAAATCCTTCAGCTGTTGGGTTGTTGTCGCTCCGTCCAAGTCCTTCAAAACACGTCTCTGGAGCATGTCCCATGCGTGCTCGATGGGGTTGAGATCTGGCGATTGTGCAGGCCAGGGCAATACCCGGATGTTCTCCATTGCAAAGTATTCACTGGTTCGCCAGCTGTATGTGAACGCGCATTGTCATGCATTAACCTAAAATCGGAGCCAAAGGTTTGTGCAAGTGGGTAGACATAAGGTCTGAGAATATCCTCAATGTAATTTTCAGCATTCATGTTTCCATTTACAAAAACGAGCTCAGTTCGCCTGTTCTTCATAATACCCGCCCATAACATAACTGTTGAGCCGCTGTATGGATGAACTTCCTGAACGCATCTGAGCCTTTCAGTATTTCCGGGCCGACGATACACTCGCACCCTTCTTGTATCAGGCTTAAACCCGAATCGCGACTCATCGGAAAACATAATTTTATCCCATTGTTCCTGGGTCCATGTTATGCGTTCTCTACACCATTCATATCGACGAGCGCGATTCCCGTGACGTATCGGTGGGCACCTGATTGGGCGTCGAGCTCGTAGGCCGTACTCATGCAGTCGATTTCGCACAGTTTGAGGACTTACATCAACACCACTTGAAATTTGTAGCCTCAAACTTATCTCTCGAGCGGTTAACATCGGCTGGCGTCTTGCAGTCAGTTGTATGTACCGGTCTTGCCGAGTGGTTGTACTCCTTTTACGGCCTGGATGCTGTTCAGAGGATTCTCCTGTATTATTGTAGCGCTGCCAAAGACGACAAATAACACTTCTATGAATGCCAAAATGTCGAGATACCTGAGATTGATTACTTCCCGCTTGCAACATCCCTACAGCTCTTTGCATTTTATCTGCCATCAAATGACGTCGCTTCATGACGTAAAGAATATCTAACAATTCAATTTTGTCGCTAACTTTATTTAAATGGTTGGTAAAATTATAAAATCAAGACTAAACGTAGCAATTAAAACGCACTTAAATTCAAACAAATTGGCAGTCATTTGAATTTTATGAAAAAACAAAACATAATCAAATATTTTTTTTACAACCAGCCAGTATATCATCAATAACAAAAAAGTTTACTTACCTACGCACTTTGTTTGAGTAAATATTTAGAAATTAATTAATATAAATGGAAAAATTTGTAATATCACGCATGTTGCTTAGACATTTTTGATGTGTGTAGGTTATTGAAAAAAAAAACAAAAGGTTATATTTTTTATCTTTAGTAACTGAAACAACGGATAGATAGGTTTTTGAAAACGGCCGTTAATCGTTAACTTGCTACTTATGACTTAAAGAGCTTTTAAGTGATTGTTTACACCCATAATTTTACTTATATTTAGTTAAAATTTAGTTAAACACTTCGCTACTTTATACGTGCAAACAGGCCTTAAATGACATTATCTGGTGGTATATAAAGTCGAAATCAAAATCGATTATGAAGGCCCAGAGAAAAGGATCTGTCAATAGTGGTTGTTTTACGTAAATCTATTTTACCATGCTAAAGTTTTCACCAAGTTTATACCCTACCATCCACCCATCTTTTGCTATTCGGCTTGTTCCTTTGGTTCTAATAGTGTGTCACATGCAATTGAAGTTACGTTGGTTTGGGTGTATAGAAATTGCTTTTCTACACCAAATTTTGACTTTCGTATTTTTATCGTTGTAGGTTTAACGTTATGACCACAATCTCACCTGATCTTAAGTTGCCGACGTCGCCCAAGATTAGTACGCTGAGAGTAGTGGAAGACTTGCCCTCAAGTGCAGCTACCGGAACACACCTATTGGTCTTTGGCTACAGATTTTAAATTATTATTTCCAGAGATTAGCGCGTTCAGACAAACAAAAAAACCTTGAGTTTTATAATATTATGTCTGTAAAAAAATATCCAACTATGTCATGTTAATAAGCGGAAAGATAAATCAAGGAAAAATTAAATTATTTATTATTTATTATCAATACTTTACACAATAACAACACAACACTCTCCTATGCATTTTGTATCACTAGCTACTTTCCTAGATCCCTTTCAGTTCTTTCATATTCGCTCAGAAGTACCTAATTGTCGCTGAACGATCAGCTGTCCGTTTATATACTCGTTGTAAACATAGTTCGAGGGCCACCAAATTGTCTTTTTAATCTAATTTTAATATTACTACATCATAAATTAATCAAAACAAACGACAACAAAAAACATAAGAATAGCTGCTAACTACTTGGATTGTTTTACTAATTAACAATGCACACTCTTATTTTTTATTGTTTTATTACGGGTCATGACATCGTGACAACATAATATGTAGGTATATAAGTATGTGTGGTTAGGTGTACGCGATTTGTCTATTTATGAGTGTGTACTGTGTATGATGTACATGTTGTGTGTGTGTGTGAGTGAATACGTGATTGTATTGTGAAGATATTTTATTAGTATCTTAGTTAATTTATTTTATTTCCTCAGGGCTATCAGTCGATTACAGGTTTATACTCTGACGTATTACGAGAGCCGATTGAAAGTGCACAAATCAATACCAACTCTGCCGACGAGTTGAAAGAACTCAGAAAATATTTGGAAGAAGTAGATATGAAACAAGCACGACTGGCCGAGGAGAATGAGTCTCTTAAGAATAACATGATGAGAATGTTGACAAAGCTTGAAGAACTCGAGGGTAAGCTCAGGTAAATATTGATCAATGGCCTTACCTGACCTACTATAATCTTAAGAGAGCAATTCTAGTAGGTATATTTATATAGGGACCTACTAAAATTGCTAGATTTTTTATTACGATTTTGAAATATAGGTAATAGAGACAATTCTTACCTATACCAACTCAACGATGACATAAATTTCCCGTGTACAAAATTGTATTTAGATCGGTCCAGCCGTTCTTGCGGTAAATCTAGATATGCAAACAGACAGACAATTTTTTAAAATGTCATATTCATTGTCAATGTCCTTTTTAATAGATGTTTATCGGGGCATATGGAAAAAATTACAGGTACCGACAGATTTCTATACCTACTAACTTTTAAGAGAGGTAGGCCACATAGAGGTTTCTGTGGAGATTTCTCTCTAGTTGGGGCAGTCTGACTGGTGGAATACCTCCACCTTACAGAAGATCGCAGCCAAATAACCTTATGTTGTGTTCCTGCGGTGAGTAGAGTTTTCAGAGCTCCTTGGGGTAGCGCTGTGTATTGTCAGTGTCCATAAGCTATGTACGTGTGCATACGTACCTATGTGCATCAGGCGGGCCGTATACTTGTTTTGCCACTTTTGTAGTATAAAAAAATAATTATTATGTGTGCAAATCACACGTGGTAGAAGTGAAACCTTCACATCTATGTTATTTTTAATTCAGAAAATGATTAAATACACACTAATTTAAAGTTTATGAAAATGTACATACATGTACTCACAATCATTATTCACAATATCATTTTCAATTAATGCACATTTGCAATATCCGTGGTAACCTAACTAGGGCATCGAAACTCGGTTCAATTTTGAAAACCCGGGATTTCGGGTTTAAGAGTAATCAAAACCCGGGTAGACCGGTTTTTTCGAGCATTTAGATCTTTTTATTGTAATTTTTTAAAATACACTAATCTGCGTTTATACAAGGTGTCCAGAAAGGGTATCGGGTATTTGTAAGTTCAATGAAACAAAAATTATTTGTATGCAATAGAAAAGTTTATTGTTTATAATTAGCATATGAATTGGAGAATTATTTGGAAAAGATGATGTTATCCAAATGATGACCGTTACGTTGCTGGCACTCTTCTAAACGGAAACGAAGATTGGCGATAACACGTTGACACATAGCTATCGATATTGCTGCCATTTCTGACCTGATGTTTTGCTTTAACAAGTGGCCCCATCTTGTTGAAACCATTTTCTTGAGTTGAAACCTGCAAACTCCTGCAACTCTGGGACCAAAAAATTTTGCAACATATCGCAATAACGGTCACTATTCACATTAATTGCTCGGCCTCGTTGATCTTCATGAAAATAAGGACCAATTATGCCTTTAGCAGACATAGCGGCCCAAACAACGACCTTTGGGCTATGCAGGGGTCGTTCATGCTTTCGTCTCGGATTCTTCACTGCCCAGTACCGACAATTCTGCTTATTAACATGACCATTCAGGTGAAAAATTGCTTCGTCACTGAACAGTATGTTGTTAAAATTGTTAAATCGCTGCAGCATTTCGTTCGCAAAATTCAGTCGATTAGCATAGTCCGTATCCTTCAATTCTTGAACCAATTGAATTTTATAGGCTTTTAGATGTAAGTCTTTCTTTAAAATCGAATGTAAAGACGATTTTTTGATGTTCAACGCTTGGCTTCGCTTTCGGATGGATAAAGACGGATTTTGACGAACCGACGCCTCAACTTCTTCAATTGTTTCTTCATCGCGAACTGAACGAGGACGACCAGAGTTTTGAATTTTAACTGTCGCACCTGTATTCTCGAACATCCTGATCCATTTCCTAATGCTATCGTCACTTGGCGCGTGGCGTGTACGATATTCCGCACGATAGAGACGTTGAGCAGTCACTATTGAATCACCATTATGATAATACGCTCGTACGCAAAATGCGCGATGCGTCCCCGAGTACTGTTCCATCGTGACTAAAACTCCACAAAATGGCGGACGCCACGAACCCCTCCCCGCACCTTTTAGACGCCCCGTTTCGAATATGGCGCGAAAATAAATACCCGATACCCTTTCTGGACACCTTGTATATTGATTTTCTACAATGAGTACAAAATATAAAGGATGAGGAAGAATTTAAATAAATTAAACAGTACTTTACAAATTATAAAAACAGTTTTAATGTTTAAAAAACTGATAAAGATTTATTTTTTCTTCAGAATATCTTAAAACTTAGTAAGTAATCTAGTCTTTTTTAAATCACAGACTTGCAGAGATTACTTTTAACATTAAATGAATTATTTTGGTAACATTCATTTATTGTATTTAAAAGCTAATAAAAATAATATCTTCAAAAGACATTTTTGTAGTATCACAAATAATTTTAACATTAATAAAACTCTTCTTTTCATTAACAATTAAGTAACGAATAGTTCTAGTCTTCTATTCTAATATAATTTAAATTGCAGTTGTTGCGTTAATAATCAGTTCTTTATCTAATTAACTAAAATATGTACTAAAAAGTAGTTATGCATTTGACACATTATTGAAACAACATAGTAAAGACATACCCTCTGACCATCTGACACTTTAGAAAAAAAAGAGATATTCACATAAAATAATAACTAATGCCATTTTGGATATATCGTAACATAACATAAAAATAACAGAAATCAGAACTGTATTATTAGAATTTCTTCTTACTTATGTAAAATAAACGTAAAAAAATTAGGGCATCCAAAGTTTTGTCACTCAAAGACGAACGCAATCTATTGCAGACAATTCCAGCCGAAGAAAATATACGCTCTGGCTCGACGCTAGTAGGTGGAATAGTTTTTAAATGTTCATATACCAGCGATAGGTAACGCCCTCGCTGTCGCGTACCGCCATTCTCGAAGAGTGCCATTTCTACCCTCACAGTAGTAAGCAAATCGTCTGATGGACAAGCTGATCCAGTTTCAGGAGCAGTATTATCAGTAGCAACAGCTTGACTTAACTGTCTGTTCAGTTTCTCTTCATTTGTCAAAGTAGACAACTGAATGTCAATTTCTCGCAGGTCTTGGTCTGGCGCTGGCAAATTTTCAAGAGGTATATTTTGTTTTTGGTTGTGCGTTTAATCAGATTAACAATTTCGTTTAGCATTTCATCACCTGTAGGCCGATAATAAACAGTTTTATCTTCATTTTGAATGTTCTCAAAATATTTACCTGGATTAGTCAAGTACTGTAGTGTTGCTGCTTGAGTTAGTCTTCTTTTTGCGTATCGTTTGCTCAGTGCATTTGCCATTTTGTTACTTAGTGGTGTCTTCATTTCATCCATTTTCTTCAATGCAAATTTTAGGGAAACATCAGCTGTAAGTAATGTTGAATCGCGTCGACATAGCGCCTCGACAACAGTTTTAATAACATCCAATATTTTATGGATCTCATCTATATTTCTCCAGTCATCATCAGTAAATGCAATGTCTGTTTTTAAATCAATTAAAGCTTTTGTAATAGATATTTTCAATTTCAGAAACCGACCTAACATGGCAGAAATGCTACTCCAGCGCGTTTTCCCATCTAATAGCAGGGAGTACTCCTGTCCAAAATCAGCTCTGACATGTTTTTGAAGGATGTCATCGTTTTTTGTCGGAGAATTCTTGAAGATTTTTACCACTTTTCGTACTTTTGATAGCAGATCGTTGTATCTAAAAGACTGTGAACTGAAAGACTCCATAAACGAGGATTCATTATTAAATTCAACACCATCCTCGTCATTATCTGTAGAATTCGTGTCGTCGTTAAATTCTACAGTTCGCAGTCTTTGAGCCAATACCGATAAAGGCAAATCTTCATCCTCTTCAAGTTCGGCAAGCTGAGTGACGTTTTCCTCGAAGCCGGCATTGCGTTTGTACATTACGTCCACAATTGCCAGCTGAACGGCATGAGCGATGCATAGCTGATTGTATGACTTAAGGGATTTCCCTAATGCAACCATTAGGCTGCAACCGTCTGTGGTTTGAGCGACGATGTCATTTGTTAGGGATACCCCATATTCGTCCAACTTGGCCTCAATCAATTGTACGCATGAGACTGCATTCATGGACCCGTGAATGCGTATGAGACCTAGATTTCGAAAACTGCTATCCCTTGCAAAATTTGGTTAATGTAAAGTGAGCCCTATACATCTTCTATTTTTATTGGATGTCTATTCATCGAATGATATCGAAAACTTCTTTTAATCTGACAGTATAATTTTTATCTCGTTGATTATTTCTAGCTTTCTTTTATCAAAGTCTTTGAGAATTATGTTACGAACGGTATCAGCAGTAGTGGGTAATTTGTTGCCGGTCTTTTCAAAAAGGTACTTTAAATCTTGAGATTTTGAGAACGTTCTAAGAGGAATTCCATCAACTGCAGCCATACGAGATACCATAACCTGCATACTTGGGTTTGCATCAGTCTCAAAATAGTGTGTCAACTTAGTTTTCTTTTTTTGCCCTTCGGGAATTTCTTTTAAAGAAGATGCACTACCTTGAGCTGTTGTTTCGATTGTTGAATGCCTTGCAGCCTCTATATCAACCGTGTGAATATTCTTTAAATGTCTTAGTAGACTGCTAGTACTACCACCGGCTGATTTCAATACTTTTTGGCATGTTTTACATTTAGCTTCATTTTTGTTTTTGTTTTTGAGAAAATAGTGCCAAACAGATGTGTTGTCTCCTTCCTTACTAGTTACTACTCTAAAATCCATATCTCATTGATTTATGGTCAACGAAGGGGATTCATCTGAAAGCAAACTTAGTTTTATTATAATAATAGCAATCGTATTTTTTCACGATGTATAATGCTTGCAGGCAACGGCTACGAGGCCTTACCTATTCATGGTTAGTTAGCGCTAGTATTACATTAAAATATTAGCAATAAAAATCGGGTATAAATACCAAAAAAATAAATTCAAATACACCTAAAAATAGCGCGACGAGTGGCGGACGACATCACGTCAATATATCAAATAATTGGATTAGTTACATTAGAATCCTAGAACAACAAGCTAAAACTGTAAGTTACGTTTTATTGAATAACAAAATTAATTTAGTAGATACTCACCTATAAAGAGCGTCACCAAACACTACATATGACACTCCTCACGTTCACGCCGCTCGTGTTGGCGCGTCGAATACTTATGGCAGACTGACTAAACAAAATGGCGGAGGTATTCATCACCCGCGAAACGCGCGACGAGCTTCGCTACACCCTCCCCTCTCCACACTTCACCTCATTCATGTCCTGAGATGGACGCGCGCGTTCCATTTAACTTGCATGGCTTGTTTTATTGGTAGGAACGTAGCAACGAAGCTACTTTTTACATAATAAATAATAATTGATCAAAGCGTGTTTTTATTCCATTTACTTATTATTGCATTCGAAGTGGCTTAAAACTAATAAATAACAAAAACAAAAGTATAAAAAAAACCCGAAATACCCGAGTTTTAAAAATCAAACCCGGGTTTTTTTGTAATCCACAGAACCGGGAAATCCCGGGTTTTTTCGGTCCGGGTAAACCCGGGCTCGATGCCCTAAACCTAACACAATATCAATCAGTAACAGAATGTCATAATGTTGTCTAAAAAGTTTTTGTTTCGTGCCTTTTTGTGAGGTAATAAAATTCATTATTGCGTGCACGGCACAGAGTTACTTTTTAGTTCTGGTATAAATACAAATGCAAATGAACATCCTTCTCCAGGGGCTTCGTGCAAATGAGTTTCTCAAATGAATCGTTACATAGATCCCTATATGTTGGTGAACGATAATCATTCCGTAGAACTTATTCGAGCTATTTTTCAATACCTATATAGATGTTTTGTAAGAGTAAGGGGTTTTCTACGTGTTAACTATCACATAAGTTTGATTTTTATTTAGGACTAGCTGTGACCTTTTCTAATTCTGACATTTATAATTTTTCCGGATACCCTCTACTTCCACTAGCCTTGCCATTTATTTCCTTATGAAGCGGTTCGAATTATTTTTAGTAACCCACGGGTGCTAGATATCGCAGGGCGGCCCTACATAGAAGTTTAAGCATAATTAACACTAACGATATTGTAGCATAGTTGATGTGCACGACTGGCAACAATATAAGATGGTGTCATCATTGACGGGGCCACGGTGTGTTTCGTAATAAGAAGTTAATTGTAATTGTCAATAAATAGTGTGTCCTGACAACTAGGTATATTATTATATAGACTGAAATTCAGATGTAAATGTTGATATTAATATTAAAGTAAATTAGGATCAATTATCTAAGGCTTGGCGCAAATGAGTTTCTTAAATGAATCATTACAAAACGTCGATGAACGACAAATCTTTTTACTTTCGCTTTCGGTTTTTCGTTTCATCGACTTTCAAATCACAGCAATGCTAAAGAAGTTTTCACTTCAAAAAATGTATTCTATCTCCTTCTCTCGCAATCTAAATCCTATGGGTGTTTGTCTCTTTTTAGTGTCGTTTTTTCGTTTCATTGGGTTTCAAATCACGACGGTGTTAAAGAAGTGTTCACTTCAATAAATGAGAGATATATATTATTTACAGAAATCAAGAGTCAAATAAACAGAGCACGCCGAAATGTCCACCCCCTCCGCCGCCGCCTCCGCCTCCGCCTCCGCCTCCGCCCCCGCCCCCGCCTCTTCCGCAGGCGTCGAAGCTACCGGTGCGCTCTCAAACGTTGTCAAGATGTGGTTCTGCACCACCCAGGATCGATGCTCCACGACTTGCGATCACGCCTCAAGACATTGCAAATGTTAAACTGAGAAAAGCCAAGGTAAATCATTCTTCTATATTCATTCATTATAATTCATTTTTCATCATGATTTATATTCTTACTAGCTATGCCCGTAGCTTCGCTCACGCGAACTACAGGATGCCCACGCGAGTCTTGCTCCCCACTCCCGGATATTTTAAAGAAAAAAATGCTTATTGTGGGTGTTCCTTAGAAGATACGTATTACTTACCCAGACTTTTTTGTAGATCTTTTTATTGTCTTCAATTGTTTAGTACATTAATTTGCTATATCTCTTATGGTTTACTCAGCATAAGCCATTTAAGTGTTCAAATTGATTTACCATGACCTGTTTTTTTATTTGTGCGGAACCCTAATTCTTTTTCTAAAATAAAAGTAGCCTAAGTTACTTCCTATGTCATCAGCTATCTATTAGTGAAAGTCACGTCAAAATCGGTCCAACCGTTTCGGTGATTACCCGTAACAAACAGACAGACAGACAAAAATAAAAAAAATGGGCGTTTTGTTATAAGTATCGTACTTTCATATGCATTTAGTAAAAAACTATTATTTTGACATTACAAACAGACACTTCAATTTTATAATTGTATAGATTATAAGTAGAGGATTGTTAAGTATGAAGGTGGGTATACTATATAGGAGTGAAGCAAGACTGAAGAATGTATGGAAGGACTCTGTGAGGAATGATATAGGTACTTACATATTACACTTAATAAGGTGTGAATACTGAAATGACAGTTTAAAGGAGAATGAAAGAGGACGACAACATTTACCAACCTGCTGAGCCTATTACGATAGGATTAGAACAAAAAACAAGGAGATTTATACTATTGTTCATAACTACTAGTTGACTGGCTAGCTGCACAAGGTCACGCGTTGCTGTGGCTCAGACTGGTATTTCCAAAAAGTATATAAAACATTGGCATATTCGGACGCAACGTTATATCAAAATATCAAGACAATTATTGAAGAATTGTTGGAGATTTCAGATCCGCATTTGAGATTGAGAGCCAGTCCATGTGGTTATATTGAAACATTAGGGATCATGTAGGCGCCGCCGCGCCGTGCTCCGCCTCGCTGCCTGTCGCGCTGCCGGGGCGCCGCGCCGTCTACACAAGCCCTTGGTCTACGAAACAATAATAAATAATCTTATCCTATGCACCGACTTCAAGAATACACAACTTTGTTGATGTGACCTATCTAATGCAGCGGATCAGACCGGTTGCTGGCGTGTCGACGCACATGGTTCAGTATTCGAAAAATAGGGACGACATAAGAAGTAGGCATCGAAAGTCGGAATTTCAATCTGATTTTTGCTTTAAAAAGCAAAAGATTACAATTCATGTACCTATACAGTATGATTTTATTTTGGTTTGTCGCGTTTCAGGATCACCCGGTGTCTTTAAAGTATTAATTGTTTTGATTACTTATGCCATTTTTTATTATGGTAGGTATATTTATTTCCTTTAAGAAACCATCCATTCATGCATTTTTTCTATATAAAATAGTTTCGATTTTTTTATTTAATCACCTGCTTATTTGTATAATTTTTACTTATTTGAGATAGGTTTTCAGGATAACCCCGGACGTTCAAATTCCTTGAACAAGACGAGCCAGCAGCCGCTGGTGACGCAACAAATGCTGCAATCAACTCGGGCCAAACTCGGTCGATCGCGTCCAGTTGCTTCCTCTACTCCAAAACAACAGCTATCAGAGTTGGAAAAGTAACTTATGTTTTACTCATTGATTTCTATGTGCATATACATATATAAAATATTGTCCCATTGAAAAGTGTAATCGTCTCCATTGAGCATTTAAGCTTTATTTTTTTTTTCACGTAGGCAGAGATTCAATGGGGTAGCGTGGGGTTTAGTGCAAGTCACTGCAATGTTCAAGTCAGTACAGATGGTGTGTTGTCAGTCACTACAACAAGCAAGACGGCTACATTTATTTAAAGAAATGGGATTCCCCGGTTTCTGCGTACAATAAGGAATAAAAAGTTCCGTGCCCATTTTAATCGGTCTGAATTGTAGGTGCGACATAATCGGCATACCTAATTATGAAATTGGTGAAATATTTATAAGTTTTTTTTTTAAATGAAATTTTACTGCCCGGGGTGGGCTACCCATACCGCCTGCACTTGTCAACAACCGTTTATGCACTTTGGCCATATCATGCAAACTCTCAAGATGTTAAACCAGATCGTTACCGGGTTGCACCTTACTCGTGATAATTTGAGAATTCTAAAACTAGTACCTACATATTAGGTAATAATGCCTTCCAATACTGCAGTTCATTGTAGGGTATTCAACTTCCAGCCATACAGACCACACTCTTATGTTACGGATGACATTTTAAAGTGAAACTTAATATCTTATTAAATTAAGTGAGCAATTCTTGTACATATATTTTCTTATCTTGTAATATGTATATACGTGGACTACAGAATGACCGCGCAAATCATGCTCCCCCGCTCCCGGCTATTTTAAAGTCAAAAATGCTTATTGTGGGTGTTCTTTAGAAGATAGATATATATTCTCGTGGACTTTTTGTAGGCCTGTTTAATGCCTATGATTATGTAGTACATTAATTTGCTATATCTCTTATGGTTTACTCAGCATAAGCCATTTAAGCGCTTGAATTGATTCACCATTACCTGTTTTTTTTTAATTTGTGCGAAACCCTAATTCTTTTTCTAAAATAAATGTAGCCTAAGTTA
This sequence comes from Saturnia japonica, assembly GCA_033032175.1. NCBI lineage: Eukaryota > Metazoa > Arthropoda > Insecta > Lepidoptera > Saturniidae > Saturnia > Saturnia japonica. The sequence goes on from CM065317.1 coordinate 8,198,574, forward strand.
CTAAACTGAAGTGATAACTAAACAGCTGATAAACATACATGTACAGGTATTTAACAACCAGTTACAACACTTACAAACAGTTAGTTAGTTAATAGTGCTCATCACACAAATTCATTCATGTGCTGGGATCGAACACGCGACCTCTCGGATCAATAATAGAGCTTACTACAATTGCGCCACGAGACCTGTACAATGATTGTAAATACATATGTACATATACAGGGTTATTGGTAATTCGCCGTATTCCCGTTAGTTGGTGATAGGGATGACTATTTGCGATAATTTTAATCCCTATATGTATTATGCAAAAGTGAACCATTTTTGAGTTATCATGTTTACCTTTTTTCGAAATAAGTCAAAAATGCAAAATCAAAAATTTATTTAAAAAAAGTATCAACTTAAACCTCATTTTTCTTCTGATTTATAAAAACAATTAAACACTGGTTATTTAACAATATTAAAACAACAATTATTGGTCAAAATTTAAAATGCGAAATGAAAAACGATATTATTTCAGTATTTTATTGAGATTTTTTCCACTAAATTGCCTTAAAAATAATAAATAAACATTATGAAACTTGACTTGCAGATTATTTTAAAAACATAACCGTTTTTTTTAGCTCTCCAACAATGCATAACCACTAGGAACTTATTTCAATGAAACTGAAAAAAAATGAACTGACTATACTGAAGGTCGTTCTTTAAAATTTCCATAATATTAATTGAAAACATTACCTAATGTGAATAAAACAAAAAATACAAATTTAAAATAAAATTTAGGTTTATTAACAGTTGAGTAGTAATAACAATTAGGACATTTTGTAATTTAGCCTAAATAAAGTTCTTGCTCGAAGTGACTTCCCCTATTGCGTACGCAAAGTCGCATTCTTTTTCCGAGTTGTGACTTAATTACCGAAGTAATCAAATTATTCGGCATCGAATTTGCTGCGTTTAAGGTATAATATAGATCAAAAGAGAGTAAAAAACTATGCATTTCACATTTTCACCAAAATGTCTTTTACGCCCTTTGTAATCCAAATCAATTTACCTAAGTGTAATCCAAAATCAGATAGACAGTTTAACCACGTTTGCTAATTCATAAAAAAAAAAAATTACATCGTAAAGATTGCGTACTATAAATTTGGTTCATAGTTTCGTTTTTGTGGGATTCATAAGGTAATTAATTTTTTAGCAAACTAAAGAGACTTCATTAAGTCCATTTTCATACCGACCCTTCAGTTTCAGTTTTAGAGGTTGTATTTTGGGCCGAGCGAAGGGTGTGTAGTGTATCGTCCCGTATTAGTGTATTCTCTATGGTGCAAATATAATTTGCCACTCCTATATACTATAGACGTAAGTAATCATATATATTATTATTTCTCAAATGTATTTTCCTGGCAACGCTATAGCTCTATAATTTATCTATTCTTTTTTGTGAGTATTTAATCATCATTTTAATGCTTATATTCCCCCCTATTGACGAAACAGAAAAATTGTTTAAACAATAGAGAATAGACTTATACAATACCTACTTTAGTACTAGGCTCTTTCTACTCACTATCTCTGCTACTCACTATTCACAAAGTCCTATTTCCTTTACCTTTTACCCTACTAGGTTGCCGGCCGGGTGATGTGCACTCATTCACGCACTGGCACGGCTCGGACTTAAGTTGTATTTCGTGTATCACTAATAATAATAATTAAATTAATTGTACTAAAATTACTGATGTTTTGTTTCATTGAAAGATGTCTACTACAAGAGACAACGGTCACATCATTTTATAGGCGTCGAGTGGTTCGAAGCACGTTTCGAAGCACCGAAGATCTACGGCCACGCCCCTATCCAGTATCTCGTTGTTCACATTCACCAAGGGAACCTCGTTCACCACGATCCAATTCACTATCTTGTGTAACTAAAGTATCACCCCTTAAATTCTCCAATGGTGAATTACCTAAACAATGAGTTAATTTACTTTTGTAAAAAACTTATTTAACTGGTTTAAATTTTATCTGAACTTACATATTTTATTATACAAATACTGCTTACGGTGAACACTATAATATGTGATGAAAAACATAATGTGTTATGTATAATTATTGACTAATAAATTACCGAAATAAAAGAAAAAAAAAATAAGACGATTATTTATATAAAAAAATACATTACATGACTTATCTATAAATACTTTTTATCACTAAAGTATTTAGACTTAGATGTTCATCTATTTATAAACAAATCGGACACGTAGAACGTTTGCCGTTCTGTGCGATAATTCAAGTACCTATACTGGAGAGTTCTGTGAACAAAAGATGTAAAGTGACCTCATAACGTTCGTTTTTAATCGCCAAATACGCATTCGTAGGTATTTATTTGCCTCTATTCGTGTGTGTATTCACACGTTCGTTGGGTAGTGTCGGTAAAACATGGGTTTTTTGGGTAATCAATTGCTTAAATAAAAAACAATCAATTAATCGATTGACTATCGATTGTTTTTTTATTATAGAATATCGAAAAAAAGGTCATCGCGTGTTTCCGAAGGATGCAGTACTTTAATAACTTGGCGAGCTAAAAAATAGGTCGTTCGCGCAAATCTTCCTTGTAATCACATGTATTAGAAATCAACAATCGGTTGTTTTATTTTAACAATCGATTGTTCGATTGTCCTAATAACTATATTAATCGATGTTTTATCAACACTATTCGTTGTTGTTCAATAAGTTCAACTATGTTTAAAAAGTAATGTTCGATCGATTTACAGTTCGGTAATTTTTAATTTACGCTTTGGTATTGATACTTAGTTCATACTTGTTCCTTTTTTTTTTCAAACTGACTATAATGTTGACTATAAGGACCCAAATACTAGAGCCTCAGACGACGGCTTTTACAGCTTCACCGGGCTTGGGGGTCATATGTAGTTGTTACGAAAAGTGCGCTTAACTTAGGACCGTTAAACGACAGATAGTCGACGGATATCGACGAATAGAGGCAAATACCTATGAATACGGGAAAACAAGCCATTTACATGTTTGTCATCGTCTTTGTCTCTATCTGTCAACACCGGCGAACGTGTAGAAAGCACGGATGGCGGACAAATATCTACGTATACAGGCCAATAAGCCCTCTACACGTTCATCTTCGTCTCTATTCGTTAAACACCGGCGAAAATGTAAAAGGGCCTTACAGAATAATAATATTTTATTAAATTCTATTTTTTCCAAGCTACTCTCAAACTAATTATACTTTTGTTAATAACTATTTAATGTAATTCTTGCATCATCGATCTATAGTTAGTTGTATAATTTTTATATAATTAAGCTATTAAAAATTTCAAAGTACGATTCTAATGCTATGATACATTGTTGTATTCGTGTAGGTACATAAATGTAAAGAGTCTTGATAAATATTTCTAATGACCAGGACTGCTAAATTATCGCTTAATTTTAAATTACTGTAATTTTGATTTCATAATAAAATTTAAGATTTACTCGTGTTTAATTTTTTTTTAATTTATTAGTTAATTTTCAATAGCAAATAAGAACTTGTAATATTACTATACGGTATACCTACATGTACACAATGACATTTTATATGTAGATACAGACTGCATTGAGACTCTTTACATGGCATCGTGAATGAGGGGCAATTCCCCTCAGTTCACTTTCAACTTATACCGGCGCGGTGTGAGCGACAAAACAATGTTTGTACCGTTTTCAAATTGGATTTAGAGTTTATCGCAATTATTTATAAAACGCCATTGCATGTACATATGTAATAATTACTACATAATAACATTGAGATATTTTCCTAATGGCGACTACATGCTTCGTTCATGTTCCACGGGAACTATCTGGATTGATTATTAGACTATCGTTGTTTTTTTTAGCGAGATCTTATTGTGTCATGTTGTGGTTTTTATTTTAATTCATAAACTTACGCTATCTGTCCCCTTAATATGTCGGCAATTTAGCGTGATATAGTTTGGTTATTTTGCATAAGTGACGAGGTGAAGTGAATTATAAATAATAACTAGAAGCATAAATTTAAAGATTACACAAAAGCTTCCTGGATAGCCTTAATAAGAACACCGTCAGTTGCTTAAGTTTTAAAGATCGAAAAATATTCTATCTAGGTGATATTGTCATTAAATAATAATTAGAACAATTTAATCAGACAATCCACAGTTATTAGCGATTTTAATCGTCAAGAGTTAGACAGGTTTACCAACGCACTACTGGGACTACATTGTGCTGTCACAATTCTCAACGCGATAGCCTATGTTTCATTACAAGTTATAATGTTTTTGATTCGAAAGAAAAAGAGATTCCGATTTCGACCGTTGGTGTGAACGGACGTGTCCGCTCGCGCTCTCGATCGCTATCTGAATTTCGCGCTCTGCTTGAACTAGTGTACGACTTGTTTGCTTTGATCCACGGACCCGGTCTTAGGCCTGCCGGTTCAAAGCACACGGTTTTAAGCTAGTTTTTTAAGCTTTTCATACCGCGTTTTGTAGTGAAGACGGTGTTATTGTTGTGTAGCGAGTATCTAGGTACTCGTTGCGCGCATAGCGCCATCTCGCTCGCACATTTCGTGTAGCACTTCGGTACACACGAAAAACCGTACTTCTCAGTACGACAACAAACGCGCTTTTCAGCGCGAATCTTGTTTCCAAAGGCACGTAAATCCACGGTTAGTGGTCGTTCGTCGGATACCTAGCGGTGTTAACGAAGACGAACGGGGCGTGACCCGAGCACTCTCCGGTTACCTCCTTTTGAGGTAAACGATAACTCGGACGGGCCTGGGAATCTTAGCCTTTGCCTTTTTGCATAGTTAAACCCCAGGTGTCTCCTATCCAACCTTTCCTATCCTTACCATCCATCCTCGTGATTGTTTGGGCGGAGCCACGGTTTGTACTGGCCTGCGTCCTCTGCCACGAGACTGTTAGGGACTCCCCTAGGGAAACGTTAGGTTCTTTTCCTGTGCGTCATTGTACCTCCACAGACAGGTCTCATTGCTCCGGGCTCGGATAGCCCGTTAAACTCATTCGGCGTACCCTCCTGCCCTCCAGGCAGGGAGGTGTTTAAATTCACTCCCCCGTCCTCCAAACCGCCACCACGATGACCGATACTAAATACGTGGAATTAGAAGTTAGATTTAGGCAGCTGGAAGCCGAAAACCAGCGCCTTATTAATTTTATGTCACTACATATGCCCGCGCTCAGCAATGAGTACGTTAGCCGGGTACAGATGGCGGACTCACTTCGCCCGCCATCACCCAATCAGAGCGTCGATACCGCGCACGCCATTCCCTCCACCTCCGCCGCGATCTCACCCGCCGCCGCGCCACCCGGTGTCGCGCGGCCCGCCTCGGTACCCGCGACCGAGTACCCCCACCCCTCTAGCCTCGCAAGTGCGAGTCGCGCCCCACGATCGTCCCAAGCGAAATCGCAACAGCGATCTTTCACCCCCGGCCCCTATGTTCCTGTTTTTAAAATAATTGAAAACTGACTCTGAGAAAAAAGCTTGCCTCAATTTAAATTATCCACAAGAGCTTGCAACACTGGTTTGTGGAGCTAGTAGAGCAACCGTGGATCGAATAAAAACCGAAGTATCACAGGCAGGCAACCTGAATATACCAAGAGCAAATGTTAAGAAGACAGCAACTAACACTGATCTAGATAGCTTTGATGTCAGTATACTAAAACGTACCATTGATTCATTTTATGACAACGGGGAATATCCATCAGTGGCTAGAATTCTAGAAAAATACCAAGAACAGATGCCTAATTTTAAGTGCGGATATTCTTCAATGAGAAAAATTTTCACGAATGTCGGCTACAAGTAAAAAAAATTCCGATGGACGAAAGTATTTTATGGAAAGAGCGGATATAGTCTCTGCCAGAGTGGACTTTTTACGAAAAGTGGACTTTCTTAGGAAAACCAACGATCAACGGTCACGAACTTATCTTGACGAGACTTGGGTCAATAAAAACCACTCGAGAAAACACATGTGGCTTGGAACGAATGATGAAAGTGGATTCAAGAATCAGCCGGTAGGGAAGGGCCAGAGATTAATCGTGTGTCATGCTGGTTCTGGAAAGATGGGCTTTGTGCCAGAGGCAAAATTTATTTTCAAAGCCGTTAAGCTTAAGTACGCTGACTACCACACTGAAATGAATGGTGATACACATACAGCATGGTTTTCTGATTTATTAAATATTCTTGAAGAGCCTTCTGCAATAGTCATTGATAAAGCCAGCTACCACTCCATGCAATTAGAAAAGACACCCACATTATCTAAAAAAAAGTGATATTGATGAATGGCTGACAAAGAAGAACATTCCTTTCTTGAATGCAGATATAAGGGAAGAATTCTTAAGAAAAGTGAAAGAGAGTAACCCAAAAAAAAAATGTGCTTTAGATCAGCTGGCATATGAAAGGGGTCACGAAGTAATAAGACTGCCTCCATATCACTGTCAGTATAACTCCATCAAACTCATCTGGATTCAAGTCAAAGGAGAAGTTGCTGCAAAAAAAATCGGTTGTCTGAAAAGTCGGTTTACTAACGATAGTTGAACGTGACAACGTCATAAGAAAATACTGATGGAATGGTATCATTTTTCAAAAGAAAATTTTAATTTTATTTATTTGTTAGATATTTTGTATGGATATAAAGAAGGAGGTAAATGGAAATGACAATTGAATTGATCAAGTTACATTTATTTGTACGCATAAATACAAATAGTTATGTTAACTTATTGTTATAGTTTTGTCAATTATAGCATAACCTACAATCGCTGTACTAGCGGACCGATGCTATTTATTTTAATGATGAAAGCACGAATATTCGACAATATATCACTAAAAATATATTTAATATCGAAAGAATCATTACCTTTATCGCTGCAAATATCGTTGCTATAAACAATTGACACCACATTCACTTTTCACTGCACTTCATACTTGACGAAAACATGTAAATGTATAATTGTATAGCAGCTGTCCACGCGGACGCATCGCTCACTCAAGTAGGAGAGAGACAGATGTCGAACGCTGCCGAACGCGAAGGCCGATTGTGCCTCTTTTTCGCTCGTTCCGCGCTCTCGCTTGCACTTCAAGCCTTAAATGGAACGCCTCAGAGTGAGGTAACGCCGCATGAGTCATGTTTTTTCGTGCGTGCAGCCTGCTCCATCGAATTATAAGACGTTGTCACGTCAAAAATCATACATTGAATATTGCTGATGTTTAAATTTTTCTCAACAACGCTATTGATAATGTTACTCAAGAAGACTGGGCCAAATATGTGAGGCATGCCGAAGAGTTCCAGGATAAGGACTTAAGGAAAACTATTTTAAGATATCAAGCACCACCTCTGATAATTAACCTACAGGAAGATAACACAGATGGGGAAGATACGGATGAGGATTTTTGAAGAACTAAGAATAAAATAAAAAATAAAAAGATAAGACAAAAATGAAAAAAAAAACGTCCCTTTCCAGAGCCACATTATGATCTATACAGTTTCTCTATGATTACGTCGAAACAAACATATTATCTTACAAATTAAAAACTTTTATTTTCAGATAGTGAAAAATTATTCCTATTAATACTTAATATAATTAAGCATATCGATCGTACCTATCCCGCACATTTACTATTCCTACGCACACCACTACACGTCTCCATAAGACCTGTAAGTGCGAGCGAGACAGACAGATAAATATGATTTATGATCCGTAGCCTGAGTTCTTAATGCGTCGACTTTAGTATATAATTTGTGGGTTATAATTGAATCAATCGAATTTTCTGTGAAAATGAATTATGATGTGGATGTTGAAGTGAAAATAAATGTTAACGTATATAATATTAAACATAACCATAATAAAAACAATAAATAATTTTGTGTCTTTTATTATGTTCTTTAGATTTATTTTCCTTATTAATTTACGGAAATAACTAGCTAGCTATGCGTACGTATTTATAAAAAGTTTCGGTAAAAGATTAACAGATTGTGCTAGGTTGAACATGTTGGCATTAAAAATGCAAGAGTTGGTTCTCTATTCCATATGTATTACTCTAGTACTCGCCTCCGTTATCGTTACTCCGTTGTCATGCCACCCTACATATATTTCTTCACGTTATGCTTAAAGGACCCGATGTCGTAAGCAGGGAATACATTGGCTGGGAGAAGGTTCCACAGCTTCACGGTATGACAATGATAAGTCATAGAGAACTTTTTAGTTTATACCAAGATGGAGGTTACTGTAAAACTGTAACTCCAAAGTTCAGCACGTTTGATACTGTTATGGAAGGGAGAGGAAGGTATTAAATTGAACAGCTCTTTAGAACGCTTATTGATAGAATAGGTAGACGGTAGAACATGCTCAGCGAGGCGATGTTCCTGATAACTTAAGTTATAGGATAGGTTCCTGATGTTTGATAACATCTGCATAATTAACAATGAGAACAGCCCGTCTCTACAACCTGTCCAGAGCACCGAGGAGTCATTTTGCGTGTCAAACTCACACAGTCACTCCTTCACTGTATATAAACTTATAAATAATTGTTATATTTATTTTTACATAGAGGAAATTGTACTTGTTATTTTTCAGGAGAACGTTTAGCAGAAGCACTTACCACGGCAAATGTTATATTAAATATGGGTAAATTATTTGATAGTGTAAACGCTTGGACACCCGAATTAAGAAGAGGCAAGCCACATTCAACGAATTTAAAACATAATACACCTCATTTAAAACATTTTATAAGCATGAAATCGTTTTTTTTAAATTTGCAATTCATGGAATGCAGACAAGCCCCACCGTCACTAGAAGGTTGGATATAGTATTTAAATGTCATTGAACGGGGCTGAAAAAATATATCAACTAAATATAAAACTGTAAAAAGCTTAGAAATAAGAAGGTTACAGCAAGACCCGCTCGAAAATTTATTTGGCTATATTCGGGCAAATTGTGGCTGCAACACAAATCCCACTGTTAGTCAATTTGTTGCAGGACTTAAAACAGCTGTCCTCAGTAATTACTATATTTCAATGAGAAATTGTGAAAAGGATGAAAATGAAGAAATACTTGAAAATTATAAAGTACTGTTATCTTCAGCCACAGACATTCACACTCGGAATGAAATATTAAATTTTTAACAAAATATTAATGAATCATTTGACATAAGTATTGGAGAAAATAGTAGTGAAATCCAAGCGTGTGCGTATGTCTGCGGATTTATAGAAAAAAATAATCCAAACAAATATGAAACATGTAAAACTATTTTTGTATCCGAAACTCAAGAAGCAACTCACATTATTGTTGATTTTAAGGAATACAGTGATGTAAAAAGATCTTTAATGTATGCCTCAAATGTATTTTAAAAAATCGACAGTTCACAGAGGAGGCAAGTATGTCTGCTTTGAAAAAAAAAAATATTTTAAAACATCAATAAACAATGATTTTAGTGCTATAAGTTTGCTACAAAAGGAAACTTACTGCACTCAAATAAAATAACAAAACACTGTTTCGCTAATTAATTTTTAATATAAGACAGGCCTGTGTGTTGTGCTTATGGTAGAATTAGGCCGTTTAGACTTGACATTTTGTTCTGGAATTCATTTCAAACATTGGTTATATTGTTGGTAAAAAATAGTAAGGCCTAATAGTATGTAAAGAAGCAAATAATTTATACTTTTTAAAATTTGACGCAAATGAAAGATATATCTGAGATAATTATTTAGACTTATGTTCACCAATGAAATAACAAATGCTTTAAGATGAAACCGGAAATTTAAACATGACATTTTAGCCTGGAAATCTATTGATTTACTTCAATCATGGGAAAAGAGGCCTTCATTTATACATCGCGGATGCTCAATGCACACAGAAAAATAACTCATTTTAATGAAAAAAAAAAAAACTGATTCAAAATTTAAATTAACTCAAATCTTGAAGTGTATTTTCAGTATTCGGTAGCAAGTAAACTTCTGTATGCAGAGTTCTGTTATTAATTATGTTTCATAGTGTATCAAAATATTGTTTTCTTTTATTAGAGCTAGCTTAAAATACTAGATGGTAAGCTGTTAAGTAAGTAAATAGTGACCTAGTGATTAACTTATTCTGTTTTATGGTTTTCCTTTTAATTTTAAAAAATCACAGAAATTGTTTTACATGTTCAAGTTTTGTGTATATAATCTTAAAATAAATGCATAGATTAGATATAAAGAACATTTTAGATTTAATGTCTACTATCTAAATTAATGTACCCAAGATCATTATTTTAAATAAAAAGTCTTATGGAAATCAGCTTTTTTGACTCCCAATAATGAAAATTCTTAGATATTAATATAAAAAACATTGTTATATCGTACGTCACAAACAAGAGGGAAAAACTATATTTAAGTTAATCGCGTTTTGAAGTTTAATTTAATAATTATAGTGTAAATAGATAACTATGATTAAATAATTATAGTATAATTTAGGATATTGGAACCTTTAACTATGCAACAATATATTTTCAAACTTCCAAAATGCGATTATATCAAGCATGGTTTTTTAAGATAATACCCTCTTGTTATGTGACGTGCGATATCTATGTACGTATAGCCTGCCTTTAAGTTTGAAAGTCCCGCTCAAATTGTTCGTTAGGGTACGAAATAGATGGCGGGTCCTTTTTTGTATGAAGTTGGCATTCTTCCCTTGGAAGTAAATGTTCTGTGCTAGTACTCTACTCCACAGACTATTAGACCTTTTTAAAACAATCATAATTTTTACCCTCTGGTTATTGGTCTATGGCCGGTACTGCCGGACGCCGGTAGTAAATGACATTTAATAGTCTGTGAGTAAATGTTCAGTGATTCTATGTGTGGTAGGAACCCACAAATATTGCAAAAATAATTGATTTAAAATTTTTCTTCTTCTCATAAACTACGGATTTCCGCATGTTGAAACTTTCCGTATGTGCTTATAATAATGTAACCTTTCTGTAAAAAAAATTTCATCCCCCAACTCGACGGATGTCAATGGGAAGCCGAGTCTCCTATTTTGTTAAAGTATGGTATGTTATATCTAGCTATGTCAAAGCATAAATGGAACACAGCATGAATTCTTTTACTTGCTGATTTATGACAAATAAAAGTTAAATTAGAAGTGTTTTAGTATTTGTTAAAATTAAAAGTAAAATGGATTTTAGTTCTCAAAATCCAAGCACATCAAATGCTTTGAGTATCGCTGCTAGGAACAATTATTATAAAACAGTCTATCGATTACTTCGGAGAATGAATCCAAATAGTGTTGATAATAGAGGATGGACTTCATTGCATGAAGCAGCCCATAAAGACAGTTATGAAAGCCTTGATTTAATCCTAAAACACAAACTTTGCCGACCAATGTGTGAAACGCATGAAGGCCACACTGCATTATATTTAGCGTGTCGCAATAAAGCGTCTATAAAAACTATAAAACTGTTGCTTGACAAAGTACATGATATGGCCAATTTTGGTAGTACAGAGGGTGTCACTCCTTTGCACATAGCAAGTAGTCAAGGCAGAGTAAAATTAATACAATTACTTCTTGATTATGGTGCTCTGATTAATGTACAAGACTTTGATGGAGATACACCTCTACATGATGCAGTATTAAGTGTACAAGATGAGGCTGTAATGATGCTCTTACATGCAGGAGCAGATGCTTCTATTGCCAATTCAGGCGGTTACACACCATTTCACTTAGCCGTTTCTAAAGGAAGTCTCCCAACTGTAAATACTGTGCTCCCATTTGTAACTAAGATAAACCAACATACAAAGGCTGGACACACAGCATTTATGCTGTCTGTGTTGGGAGGTAACATAGAAGTCATGGATTTGCTATTGAAACATGGGGCTAATCCTTATTTAAAAGATGATAAAGGAAACATGGCATTGGATATTGCATTGACCCATGGTTGTGAAGAAATATTCAGCAAAATGTTTTTAGTTACAGGTGTAAGTGGAGTTAATAAAAATTTGATACTGAATGCATGTAAACCACATTACTTTAAAACTAAAATTTTACAGTTATTATTAAACAGCAATTTGGGACCAGAATATTTTGATTTCAATTATGATTTTAATGTAACTGAAAATTTTTCTAATTACTATATCCCTCATGTAGCATACACTAAAAATGCTCCATTGAACACATATTTAAACATATGTGAGTACATATATAATTCTTCTCCTGAATTGTTTTTGGAATTCTTTCTTTTATTTCTTATGAGAGGAGTTGATGTCAATGCTGCCAGTTATGAGGAATGTCCACCACTAGTCTATATACAGTATTGTTCACATCAAAACTGCTTTAAATCTGTAAGTATTTTTATTTTATTCATAAATTAAATTATATAACGTTACACAATTCTACTGCTATATTTATTTCAGGTACTTGAAATTTTAGTTGAACATGGCTGTAATGTTGATCACTGCTCAATTCCTGCATATAACAGGAAAGTTAAAATTACAGATAATGGGATGAAATTGCACTGTATATATACCTGCATACCCGATGCATTCCAAGTAGCATTACACTTGGAGCCTTCAATTCTTCCTTTAATGTTACCTTATAGTTTGTATTGTGATCCCGGAAGCTTATTGATACATGCTCGTTTGAAGCAGATTGTAAACAGAGTACCTACAAATGTGAGTTTAATATGTTTTTTTTATTCTACTTCAATGTAAATTACTCCACAAAACCTAATGGTCAGGTAAGGAATATAGGTGTATAAAGAAACGAAAAGGTTTTGTTTCAATGCAAACAATATTTTCTTTTTGGTATTCAAAATTATTTTTGGAGTGAACAATTTTTTTCTTCACTATATGTTTTTGGTTCAGTTTTAGAATCGCTACCATTGAGTTCAAATAAAGTATTTTTTTAGAATTCATAAGGCGCAAAATTTCTGTCCAACGAGCATCCTCTTGAAGTCTGAGAACAGGAAAAAGTCGATGGGGGCCAGATCTGGAGAAACTGTGGATGCAGAAGCAATTCGAAGCCCAATTCATGCAATTTTGTCATCGTTTTCATTGATTTGTGACACGGTGCATTGTCTTGATGAAACAGCACTTTCTTCTTGTTCAAATGGGGCCGTTTTTCCGCGATTTAGTCTTTCAAACGCTCCAATAATGCTACGTAATAGTCACTGTTTGTGGTTTTTCCCTTTTTAAGATAGTTGATGAATATTATACCATGCGAATCCCAAAATACTGATGCCATAACCTTGCCAGCTGACTTTTGTGTCTTTCCACACTTTGGAGTCGGTTCAACACGTGCAGTCCACTCGGTTTACTGTCGATTGGACTCCGGCGTGAAATGATGGAGCCATGTTTTATCCATTAAAAAAATCGGGTTTATTACGATTGAACAGCTCCAAACACTGCTCAGAATCAATTCGTTGTTGTTTTTCGTCGATTGTAGGCTCGCGCGGCACCCACTTTGAACAGAGCTTTCGCTTATCCAAATATTCATTCACGATATGTCCAACACGTTCCTTTGATGTCTTTAGGGTCTCAGCTATCTCAATCAACTTCACTTTATGGTTATTCAAAATTATTTTGTGGACTTTTTTGACGTTTTTTTCAGTAACAGCCTCTTTGGGGCGTCCACTGCTTGCATCGTCTTCGGTTCTCATTTCGCCTCGTTTAAACTTAGCAAACCACTTTTCAACGGTTGATTTTCCTGGTGCAAAGTCCGAATAATGTTTATCAAGACAAGCCTTGGCATAAAAAAGATTTTTTTTCCAAAAAGCAGTGTTGAACAGCAACAAAATATTTATAATCTGTAATATTAATAATCTGTCACATAAGTCTTTCCGATTCCATGTACTTGGCATTATGTTCCTGTTCAGTATGTAATGGCTACTCTAATAAAGCTATATCATACAAGAGCTTTTCTTATTTTACTACAATAAGCAACACAGGAAGATTCAACTAGCAGTGCTTTATTAACACACGAAATTCCTTTTTATCCATTTTATCAAACTAATAAAAGATGCTTCACTCAAAATGCTTTAACTCACAAACTAATAGTACGACAGCTGTCAAAATTTATATACGTGTTTTTTGAAGGTTAGGGCTAACTAAAATCATATGTATTTAATAATAGTAGCTCTGTGTCAGTCTACGAACTTTTCAGCCCACCCAATAGCTATTGTGCTTTGAGGATAGTTTAACACAGTTGACATTACGTCAGATTCTGTGGTACTATTATGTACTTTAAAACTGGATAGGTTGCATCACTGTAATATCATATTCATTTGATATATTTTTTGTCTTTTACAGGTAAGTAATTATTTACATGAGGCGACTGATACAATTTTCTTGATGGGTACCAATGCTGCCAGATTCATTCCATCTCTGAAGCAGATGTGTAGGTTTAAAATAAGGCAGGCTATAATTAAGGCCAGGAAACATAGAGTAAAGAGGACAACAGAATTTCTTAATATTATAAACAGTTTGCCATTACCTTCTCTTATGTGTAATTATTTGCGCTATATGTAAATTTAATGAGTGTCTATGGAATGTTATGTTTATTCCTATTTTGAATTGTTAAAGTAAATCACACAGTAAAAAAGTATGCGTCTTGGGACGCTCGACAGAAGTGATAACTTAAACTAATCAAAAACAAAAACCAAACAAAGAGAAAGGGCCGCAAAGAAGCCAGCGAGGATTCGAACCTAGGACTCCGGTCATAGCAGTCACGCTTACGACCGCTAGGCTACGAGCGTGTTGTTAGAATTGACTGAAACTATGCTACTATTAATGGTACCGTAACGCGTTACGTTACAAAGCGGTTTACCCTCCCATAAGAAGTTATCACTTCAATATTGTAAAAATAACATTACTTATTATATAATGATCTGTAATGAAATTAAGTATATAAGTGGTTTTTTAATGTACCTACTCATAAACGGATTTATTTTTAGATGTTTGTATAATTATCATTTAAATTCATAACTTCGCTTTGCTGCTACGGAAATTGATTGGTAAGAGTAGATGAGGATATCGCCGGTGATACTGCAAAACGGGCTACATCTTAACAGTTTGCCAGCAAAAGTATGGCAGCATCCTATTGTAGTATGGTATTATACTGTTAGTAATATCTATATAATTTTATCTAAATCATTTATCAGGAGATAACAAGACAATTTTTAAAAAGAAAGAAAATCAAATTTAATGATTTTGATGAGTTTTCTGTTTTATCTTCAAGTTCAAGGCATTATAGCCAATGAAATTAAATTGGGACTCTTGAGGTATTCCCTATCCAATAAAAAAATAATCATGCAAATTGGTTTGTAAACAAAGAAATAATGGATGAACATCCATAAAAAAGCACATTCGAATTGAGTAACCTGTCTTTTTAGGAACTCGATTAAAATTTATAAATTATCGACAAATGTGCCACTATCACAATTATAGAGACATCTAAAAAAAAACAGCCAAGTGCGCGTCGGACTCGCGCACCGCGGGTTCCGTAACTGTACAGCCACATTCACTAAAATAATTAGATAACATTGCTGTAGAAAGCACCGAACAATTCTAAAAAAAAAATAAGCTATATTGAGAGACATACTTAACTTTGCCGCTGGAAAACTTGTCCCATACATCGATATAATATATGCCGCGATTAGTTTAGCAACTGCAAATAAGTTTATAATCGCAATATTTTTTTGTGATATAATTACAAATTTTGTGTTTTTGGATATTTTCCTTTACCAATTGTGCTATAAGACATTGCTTCTTACCAAATTTCATGATTCCAGATCAACTAGAAGTACCCTATAGATTTTCGTCCCCTTTGCGAGTGTTATAAATATTCAGCATAAACGGCCATACCTTTTGATTGCTTTGATTTGGTAGGTTAATTTTTTCATAGCTCCAAGGGATTGCAGACCTGAGTATTTGGTAGTAATTTCTACTTGATACCTCCACGAGTTCCTGAGAAAAAGAGTATTGACAGGCAGACAACGCGGTATCGAAGTGATCCTGTAAAGGTTAATTTTTTCCTTTTGAGATATGGAACCCTAAAAATTGTTTGTGTAAAACGTTGAATAAAGTTTTCATATGTTTATTTATACATTTTGTAGAAAAGGAAGACTATTTGATAAATTTATTATATATATTTATAATATTTAATTATTTTATTTTTTTTATTTTTATTTTTTTTATTTTAAATATATTTATTTATTTATTATTCTTCAAAGTGGTTTGTTTCCATTTTTACCTTAAAAAAAAAAGGAAGAGGTTCTCAATTTAATTGTATACTTATATTATTTTCTTGGATTTTCTGGCATGAACTTATTTAGATGATTCTTCTCCCGTTGGAAAGGGGCACCTCAAGGTTGGTGCCATTTTAATTTCATTACCATTCGACCTTCGACTTCGAAGATACAAGAAGAACTGTCCGTACTGAATAATTTTTGTCGACGATTATCGAAGGCGACTTTGCGCGATTTATTCAATTACGTAACAATGCATCTGGTGGTCACACCAGCCTGCTCGACAAGTGACAGAGCGTGATAACATATTGTACAACCGTCTGAATCTGACCAGTGCGGCCAATCATTACGTGATGTAAGAGAAATTTCTTTGGAGATATCTCTGTATTTGGGTCAGTCCGACAAGTGAAAGTGAAGTGAAGTGAAGTGAAGATCGCAGCTAAAGATAACCTTGTGTTGTGATCCTGCGGTGAGTACGGTTTCCAGAGCTCATTGGGGAAGGGGGGTTCAAGATCGGGATCGCGCTAGTGATACCTATGGTATTACAAGCGGTAAGCGCTTATCATAAGGCGGGCCGTATGCTTGTTTACCACCTTTATAGTATAAATATATAAAATTTGCTGGCTTATTGCCTCTGCAATGCGGCCACCTATTTTTCGCGTCGACGTACTAGTGTGATTTCGACCTTAGTGTAAAACTGGTAGGTAGTAAATATCTTATTATATTAAGTGAGCAGTTCTTGTATATATATATATAACACTATATATATATATATATATATATATATATATATATATATATATATATATATATAAGTAATTGGTTTCTCGGAAACGGCGCCAAAGATTTCGATGAAACTTTGCATTTAGATAATGTTTTTTTACATTCCAATTTTACCTACATAGGTGTTTTTCTTTTTTTGGTTATAAGACACCGAGCATAGCTCGGTTGCCCAAATATTAATTTTATGAAATGTTTAAAATTATAAAAACATTATATCATAACGTTCTTAATAATAATAAATATCTGGGCGACGGAGCTGTGATTGTTATCTTAAAAAAGAAAACGCCTATCTAGGTAAACCTGGAGTGTAAAACTAAACTTATTTATTTATTACTATTTTGCAATAATATCGTTAATACAGTTTTACATTACGAGAATTACAGAAAATCTTTAAACGGATTTATGTCACACACAATGAACACATTGCGTAGTACGGACTCGAATACAAGTGGAAGCGAGCCATAGCTAAACCTAAGAAGCAGATAACAAGATAATGATAATCTGTCATAGATTAAATAGGTTGCAATGTTAATTGTACCTAATATTATAAAATATTTCACAAAAAAAAATTATAAGAATCAGTCAAGTTGTTTTCGAGTATAATATTTTTATATACAAATAGACAAACAAAACATTTTTAATGGCATATTCGTGTTCAGTATCGTTCATATAGTAAACTTATCAGGAAATTTTGACAAATAATTAACAGTATAGACCAACTACAGGTTTATTAATATATATATGCATATGTACAAGGATTGCTCACTTAATAATATTAGATTAGATAATCATTAAGGCAACTACGAAACCCTACAATGCGCGTGTCTCGACGCGCACTTGGCAGGTTTATTTTAGTGATAAATAGTAAATTATTAATGAAAAAAATAATATATTTCGTATATTGAATAAAATACTCATAGCATACAAAGAATATAACGTATAGAAATATTTAAGCTTACAAATTATTATACAAAATGTTACACTTATTACTACAAGTTACGTCCACTTTATTACTTGAAATTAGCTCCATTCGACATGAATTCTTCTATTTCAGACACACTGCAAAAAAGAAATGGAAAATTGTAATTAATACAGAATAATTATGGTTAAGATAATTAACTTTTCTTTATCATGTTTAAGTCCATTTCTTCACATGTTACATAAACATTGTTATTTATTAAGTACATAAAAATTACTAGCTGTGGTTTTAAATAAACTTATATCTGGTGTATTTTTTTCCTTGTACGTTCTCCCTACACCACATACTATGAAAAGGTCAGTTTTTACGTCTGGGCACTCTTAGGCCATTTGTCCACTGCCACCGGGACCGTGACGTCAACGAGAACGAGACGACAGGTATGACGGCGCCGAGGTAGTGACATACGTTTACTATAGCCGCGTGTCCACCGCAAGTCCGCCACCCAAGCGCCGTCATCCCGCCCGCTGAATTGTAGAGCAGATAAGCTATGTCCACACTATTCCCTTTTCATCTTCACCTTTCAATATAATTTTCGTCTAGCGCATTCAACTATTGTGTGCATTAAAACGCATGCAACTAACTAACTGTCCACATTAGTCGTCAAGTTTCGGTCAACTTTTAAAGATGTGTGACTACTTTCCGGAATACGTAAAGCTTACTTGGCTATACGAAACAAAAAATAAGTAAAGGGTGAGGGACTATTTGAAAAAACAAAGTAATGTGATTATACGTGAACTGAGAGATGATAAAAATATTCTTTTCAAAAACTTTACACGCATGCCCAAAAAAAACTTCAATCTACTTTTGAAATTAGTTGGACCGAAAATCACAGAGCATTCAACCCATTTGCGAGAAGCAGTACCTGCAGAAATTAAGTTAGCAATAACTCTTAAACTCCATGTACTACATGTATTTATTTAAAGTGTCCAAGCAAAAAAGTAGGACCGAAGAGTTTTTTTTTAACTTCATCAATATTCATGCTACATTTCGTCGCCAAAACTCGTAGAGTATCTTGTCTTTTAATTTTATTTGTATAAAGTTTACTATTTTGATCCCGAAGTTGTGGGAAACTTCTATAAACTTTAACGTAAATTCCTTATCATTGTCCGCCATCTTGAGGTGTTGAAAGACTTAATGCAACGAAACCCACCGAGCGCGGGAACGCGTGCAACACAGCATGCGCTACGCTTTCACCTAAAACGAGGCATGCGTCACGTGCGCTGTTGAATGCGCTTTTACGCATGCCAGTGACGACCGAAAAAAAGCACAGTGTGGACATATCTATTGGCGCGATCGTTAACGGCCGTTTTTATCCGTTGTTTCAGTTACTAAAGATAGACAAATATAACCTTTTGTCCTTACTTTTTTTCAATAACCATCTATCAACGGATAGTTTTTCGTATCTACATAATATATATCCTATATATATATATAATATAATATAGCTATAGCTTTTAAATATATAAGAGGGAAGCCATGTCTTAAGTTAAAGTACTTATTACAAATATGTACTAATCGGGAATAGTAAACTCGGATATGTTATTGAAAACGGCCGTAAATTGGCCCGAGATTGTGACGGGCTGATGTACCGGCAATAAAAAACACGTCTGAACTGTCCATCCACGCGACACCATCGGGTACCGTGCCGGTTTTCGTTTTCAAGGTACCTATATTACTTTGATTATTTGAATGAAAATACATATATATATATATATAGTTAAGAATAAAAATGGCTAAGAAATCTAAATGACATTTATTCATTAATAGAACTTGTAGAAAGTAAAGAATGTTTGTGGGATAAAACCAATGATGTGTCTTAAGATGAAATTGAAAATTGATAAAACTGAACCACCGAAATCATCGCGATGGACAAACGAACGCTGTCACGTCTTCTTGATCTCGGCCCGAAATAATCTCGTTCTCGTTAACGTCCCGGTGACGGCGGCGACAATAAAAACTTATGTAGATAAAGATACACCCGATCAAGGTTTCTTGCGAGCTCCTCAATTGTTTGGGATATTTTCGGAACCGGTAGTAGTGTTTTGTCATGATAAATGTCTTTTTAGGGCCTAATAAAGTATATTTTGATTTGTTTTGGAAATACAAGCTAATCTTCTATACAATTAATAAAATTGAAGTGTCTGTTTGTAATGTCAAAATAACAGCTTATTACTAAATGCATATGAAAGTATACATAATACCTATAATAAAATACCCATTCTTAAAATTTTTGTTTGTCTGTTTGTTCCTGGTAATCTCCGAAACGGTTGGACCGGTTTGACGGGACTTTCACTGGTAGATAGCTGAATTTGTAGGGAGTAACTTAGGCTACTTTTATTTTACAAAAATAATTAGGATTTCGTACAAATAAAAAAAACTGGTCATGGTGAATCAATTCGGGCGCTTAAATAGCTTACGCTAATTAAACCATAAGAGATATAGCAAATTAATGTACTAAAAATTGTAGACATTAAAAAGAACTATAAAAAAGTCTGGGAGAGTATACATCTATCTTCTAAGGAACACCCACAAAAAGCATTTTTGTCTTTAAAATAGCCGGGAGCGGGGGAGCAAGATTCGCACGGGTATTCTGTAGTCCACGTGAGCGAAGCCACGGGCACAGATAATTGTTAATAAGGAACAAAAAAAAAACATTTTTTTTATATTTTTGGTTTTTATTTCATTCCCAGACGTCGTACTTAAATATTGTATAGCCTATGTCATTCCCACAATTAAGACGAATCAAACGACACCTTGTATGGTAAAGACCACCAAGTCGTTTAGGCTACGGAGCGTGACAAATAAATAGACATACATACATCATACCTACATACGCTCGAAAAACATAACCCTCCTTTTCAGAAGTTGGGTAAAATATAGTCCAAACTTTCACGAATCGTTTTAATACTCACGTTCTCGGTACAAAGGTAAGGTTCTCGACGCCGTCCTGAGTGATGAGCACGTCATCTTCAATCCGCACTCCACCGAAACCACGGAAACTATTCATCTTTTCCCAGTTGAAGAAACGCGATTGCTCTGGATTGTTTTGAGCTCCATTCAACAGCTGTACAAAAACCGAAATCATCGAATAAATAATAAGTTATGAAAGTTACGATGACTTCTGTAAACCCCACAATCTAATACACTTTAATGTAAGTATGTTCGCAAAAACTTAGATAAGCTAGATTTTGTAAATCAATGGCATAGAGCATTATAAAGCTCAAAATATTGTTTTTTTTTTATTGTTATAAGTTTATGGTTGTGGCCAGTTTCACCTGATCTTAAGTGATAATGTAGCCCAAGATGGTAGCACGCTTGCCTAATGGAAGAGTGGGTCTCAAGTGCATCTGTCAGAACACACCTATTGGTGTTTGCAACAGATCTGAACTTGAGTGCGGTAGCTACCCAGGCGGGCATAACAAAAAGCCCATTTTATAGTATTTTTATCGAGCAAGATCTATACACTATATAACTTCATGGTATGATTCTAAGGAGTGGTCGAGTGAAGCTAGACATAGGTAACAGCGCGCTATGCCGCACAATTGTGCTAAATCAGTTCACTGCGCCAGATGTGTTCACACACTTATTTCAAATGTGTTCCATTGTTCCATGCGCCCATGCTGGTCAATTGACTCATTCATTTCTCTAACTCACAGAGCCGGCTGAGTTAACGCTGAGTCAAAATGCGCTGCATGCGTTAAAAGACAGCGAGCGATAGGTGCTGGTAGCGCGCGATTAGGTACCACTTGGTGCGTACTATTTTGCTGAATAACCCATGTCTAAGTGGATCAACTACCATACAAAGTGTAGGTCAGAAAGTAAGCTAAGCGAGAAATGTAGTAACAGAGCGGGCGGGCCGTGTGCTTAAACTAAAAATATTATTAACGCAGGCCCTAGTACAACTAGTAGGTGGGGTTCAAGTTTTAGTAAGCAAAATTTGAATTCATTATCAAAATTTTCAAAATCAAATTTATTTCAAATATTATTTTGAAAACGTTATCATAATTCTTGTTTATTATGTAAGATTTAGAATATTCCCCTGCTCCCTGTGTTAGCAAAAGTAAGAAAAAATTGTAACCTGTTTACGTAACACTTGAACCACAAACATGTATCACTAGAGAGGACACATCAACCAGACTATTTGAAACAGGCGTTGAAACACTCTCACTCAAAGTTTGTGCCCGGCACTTGTTGCGATTAAACTTTCGAGTGCTAATTTTTACTTCATAAATATGACTTCAAGTGCACTGAGATATGTACTGTTTAAACAACTCAAGAAACCTAAGAGACATTATTAGTAAGTTCAATGTATTAATGCTTGCGTGACTCGCGCCCCGCGGTATCAAGTGAATCACAATTTTTGTTCGTTAGCTGCTCTAGTACGTAGTAAATACTTCAATGATCCTAAACTGAAAATATTAAAAGAAGTTTTCTCTATCAAGTGATTCAAAACATTTACAATTAAACGCGAGTGAAACCGCGTGGCAGGGTTAATTAGGTTATTATTATAACACGACTGACCCTCGGTATGAAGTAACACCCGGGTTCAACAGTGAGCACCATGCCAGCCTCCAACACCCTCGCAGTACGGAGACGGGCGAGAGGACCAGTAGGGCGTGGCGGGCAGTGCGGTAAGTATCCGCCCACATCGTGCACGTCCAATCCCAGTAAATGGCCTAGTCCATGCGGTTGCAAGATTCCGTTAATCCCGTTCTGTGAATTACAATCATAGTTCATATCTTTATTTATTATTTCACAAAGGAGCTTTTTTTGTGGCAACATCATATTTCCTTTATTATTTAAAACTGTAACTTTGAGACGTGCGGTTTAATGCGCTTTTAAATTTACTGCTAAAATTGGGTATGGGTACATTACTTGTTTTTGGCTAGATGAAGTTTGGTTACTGTTGCTAAAATCAACTAGGAGGAATATCTTACTAATATAATAAATGTGAAAGTGTGTATGTTTGGATGTTTGTTACTCAATCACGCAAAAACGGCTAAATAGACCTCAATGAAATTTGGCACACAGATAGTCTATGACCTGGAATAAAGGGTAATTTTTATCCCGCTAATAGTCATAGCTCAACCAGTTTTATCCTACAAATATAATAAATGGAAAATTTGGATGAAATTTAGCTCACATATCCATTATCCATAACCTGGATTAACACATAGGATACATTTTGTTCCGGTTAATGTTATAGCTTGAACACTGTTATCAATTCATATCTAAGCTTAAGCCTAAACCTAAAATTATTCCGTTGTGGTCAAATTCGTTAGATTGTTTGAACTGTGATTATGAGGCACGAGCCGAGAAAACGAAGCAAGCGGGCCGTTGCAAAGGTCGGCGAGTGCTAGAAAAAATAATTATTCGTTGAAAATTCATATACAACTTTTAGACAGACATAACAATAAAATTGAAATAATAATTTTTAGAAACTCTTTTAGCTTAATCTCTTTTAGTTTTTGAACGCTTATTGTATTGTTTACGTCAACTAAACCTAAATTTAAGCCTAAGCCTAATCCCAATCACAATGCCTAACCTAAACACGAACCTAAGCCCAAATCTAAACCCAAACGTAAATCCATACCTAAACCCAAACCTAAGCCCAGACCTAAACCCAAACCTTAACACAAACCTAAACCTAAATCTAAATCCATACCTAAACCCAAACCTAAACCGGAACCTAAACCCAAACTTAAACTCAAACCTAAATGCAAACCTAAATCCATATCTAAACTCAGACCTAAACCCAAACTTAAACCCAAACCTAATCCCAGACCTAAACTCAAACCTAAAACCAAACTTAAACCTAAACCTAAATTCAAACCTAAACCCAAATCTAAACCTAAACCTATTCCGTTGTAGTAATATTGGTTAGATTATTTTTGAACTGTGATCATAAGGCATAAGCCGTGCAAGCGAAGTGAGCGGGCTGTGGCAGCGGACGGCGAGTGCTAGAAACAAATAATTATAATTATTCGTTCTAAATTCATATACAACTCTCAGACACACATAAAAATAAAATAAGAATAATAATTTTTAGAAACTGTTTTAGCCCAATCTCTTTTAGGTGTTGAACGCTTATTGTATTGTTTACGTCAACTAAAACTAAATTTAAGCCGAAACCTAATCTCAATCACAATCCCAAACCTAAACCTAAATCCACATCCAAACCCAAATCTATAACTATACCTACATAAGGCACGCCAACTGATTTGTTGATTTATTGATATTGATATACCAATTGTAAATTATCTGGATTATACAGTTTTGCTACGAGTGACTTCTTTTATTGTGTTATCCCACATGTGATGACCCCGACTTGATATGAACAAGCAACCTTCTGACTTTTTTACAAGCTTCAAACCGATTGTAATGAATGTAGGTAAAGAGATGTATTGGAGCATGGAGAAGGACATAAGCTAGCTTATGTAAACTTGAAGGGGTGAAATATGGAATTAAAGTTTTTATGAAGAACCCATATTGTCTCAAATTAAGGAGGTGAAAATTCATTTTTATGCTTTAGGTAAGTAATAAAAGGGGTTTCAAGTTTTTCAAAAAAACTTCTTGCAAGCCAGTACCATAACGGTAAATTAAATTATTTTTTGAAGTTTTATTGTGACGATTAATGTGTTGGAGTCATATTGACATATATGTAATTACAATATCATATACACAATGATAAACCCATATATGACTTTCTTTTGGTTTATCGTGTTCCGAGATCAGTCGGTGTATATGCAGTAATATAGCGGAGTGGTAGGGATTGCGACCACCATACAAATAATGATAAACTCTCCTATGATTTTTTTGGTTTGTCGTGTTCCGAGATCAGTCTGTGTATATCCAATAATACGTAGTATATCTATTGCATGCATGTATTTTGAGAGCATGTTGACTAGATGTATGTTTAATTTACTATAAATATACTTAATGTTATCTATATTTATATTGTAAACTAGTTGTGCCCGTGGCTTCGCTCACGTGGACTACAGAAAACCCGCACGAATCTTGCTCCCCCACTCCTGGCTGTTTTAAAGACAAAAATGCTTATTGTGGGTGTTCCTTAGAAGATAGATGTATGCTCTCCCGGACTTTTTTGTAGGTCTTTTTAATGCCTATGATTATGTAGTACATTTATTTGCTATATCTCTTACGGTTTACTCAGCATAAGCCATTTAAGCGCCCGAATTGATTCACCATGACCAGTTTTTTTATTTGTGCGTAACCCTAATTCTTTTTCTAAAATAAAAATAGTTACTTCCTATATCATCAGCTATCCATCAGTGAAAGTCCCGTCAAAATCGGTCCAACCGTTTCGGAGATTACCCAGAACAAATAGACAGATATTTTTTTTTTAAAGGGCTTTTTGTTATAGGTATTTATCTTATATACTTTCATATGCATTCAGTAAAAAACAGTTATTTTGACATTACAAACAGACACTTCAATTTTATTATTTGTTTAGATATGAAAGTACTCATATTTGAATAGTTGTGTTTTGATATTGATTAAACAGTTGAACGGATTATAATAAGATTTGGCATAGAAGTTGGTTAACTTGTGGAAACGGAATATTTACGTCTAGCGAAGCAGACGGTAGTTCCTAGTAGAGTAATATTATTATTGTATGAATTGTGTACAAACTTGGATCATATCTTCAACATCTCCTTGTAGTAAGCCACCTTTCTTCAAATGTTCAAGCATAGCCCGGTTTGCGGTCAAATGCATTTCATCCCACATCACACCGGGTTTCACTTCCCTAAAATACAGACCTTTATAATAGGCAACCAGGCAGACAGTAATTACAAAAAAATATAAAATGTACATGAAAATAATCTTATAAATATTATTAAATTAATAAATAAGATCGAATAATTTGTGCTATTCTTCATATCAAACGAAACACAAATAACAACGTATGACGTCATTTGTGTGTAATCAAACGTTAACCAATTGATGCGATGAGTTGACATCTGTTGTTTTCTATAATTTTCTACGTTTTAGTACTGATCCCACGTATGACGTCATTTTACGTACTTATAAAGCGTTATTAGGTTGAAATTTGGTTGCGTATTGTTACCAGAAATTAAGCTACAGAATAATTTATAAATCAAAGCATTAGTATGTACTAATAACTGTAATAAAACAATGAATTTGTGTTTTAATGAAACTTATGTTCAACAGGCTGTGCCACGGTTTCGCCTGTGTTAAATTTATTCAGATCAACTCTCGACTGCGTCACCGTTAACGCACCTTTGTAGTCTATCATTGTTCTAAATTCCCGTACTTGCCTACAGTTTGCCAAACTGTTTGATATTCATGGTTACTGCTCCGCTACTTATGAGTCGTAGCGTGAAGTTATATACCCTTCCTCAGTCAATAAATATATACCAATATTATAAAGAGGAAAGATTTCATTTTTTGTTTGTAATAGATAAACTCATAACTAATGGACCGATTTTAAAAATTGTTTCTCTAATTTAAAGCGACTAACATAGCCTATACATATTATAATTAAAAAAAAAAAATATTATTCATAAAAATGTCGTTAGTTTTAACAAAGTATAAAAAATTGCCTATACAAGTGCGTTCAATGTTTGTCGTATAAAATTAACACGGATGAAACCGTGGGGCACCGCTAGTAGGTTATATAATGCAACAATAATTCTTAAAATCTGATTGGCAACTCCGGAGATTAGCGCGTTCAACCAAACAATCCCTTAAACTTTAAAATATTACAATGTCGACTAACCTCAGGACCGCGTCTCTAGCAGCCAAAACAGCCTCGTAGATGAGTTTTTGGTCTTCTGTAAATTTACCATTGGCTGGGAATGAACATGTGATATCTGCCGCATATCCTGCATAATTGCCACCCATGTCGAATAAACTGAAAAAAATAATACATTGAAAGCCTTGAAAAGTACAATGTGCATACAATCAATCTAGCATTGAAACAATAAAAAAATAATTAAATTTCACAAAGGTAAACTGAAATAGTGACTAGGTAATAAGTTACAAATAAAAATATAAATTAATATCCTTGCGAAATTGAGTTTGCAAACTCAAATTGAGTGCATACAAAATGATCTTCATAACCCTCAACTATGAATTATGCTTTCAAGATGCAAGGAAAATAGTAGTAAGTCCAGAATCCTCAATGCAGATGATAGATGGTCCAACGTCAACATAATGTGTAAAGCAACCAAATGAAAGTATATAATATTTTCAAACACATAATTATTCTATCGCTCTTGTCTTGTTAGTCGATTGGTAAAAAGCAGTAGAAAATTATTGATAATATCGAAGAGTCGTGTGCCTCAGTATATACTAACGAAGTTTATGAAAGTATACATATTTATATCAGTTTGCATAGTAACATTAACGTTAATAACGCTAAACAAATAAGGAAATCTGAATGCTTGAATTAGGTACCATAATCTGTGTATATTATGTCTCAATGGTGTTTTTTTTTTGTGACAACACTATAACTCCTTTAAAATCATCTTCGTCATTTTAAAGCTTATGCTTCCACTATTGACAGAATATTTAAAACTAATGATAATGAAATAAAGACAAATATAATATGTAGTTTAACATTAATTGTTTTCGTAAAAAAAAAGTTTTTAATTAACATGACAGCTGATAGTTATGATTGTTTACAATCTGTAATGTGCGAAATATTTACACAAGTCAACTACAAATATACATGGGTTGTTCGTGGATGAGATTTCCTATGGACAATGTCTCGAGAACTTCCACCTAATTAATCTCTTTAGGAGAAAAAATTTCAAAAAGTTATTTAAGCACCTCCTGCACAAAATTTCATTGATTTAAGATAAAATGTACATTGACTGTGTCAGTGAGTCATAAAAATTGCATTGTACTTGGTTCATCCTAAGAAGGAAATCTGAATGCTTGAATTAGGTACCATAATCTGTGTATATTATGTCTCAATGGTGTTTTTTTTTTGTGACAACACTATAACTCCTTTAAAATCATCTTCGTCATTTTAAAGCTTATGCTTCCACTATTGACAGAATATTTAAAACTAATGATAATGAAATAAAGACAAATATAATATGTAGTTTAACATTAATTGTTTTCGTAAAAAAAAAGTTTTTAATTAACATGACAGCTGATAGTTATGATTGTTTACAATCTGTAATGTGCGAAATATTTACACAAGTCAACTACAAATATACATGGGTTGTTCGTGGATGAGATTTCCTATGGACAATGTCTCGAGAACTTCCACCTAATTAATCTCTTTAGGAGAAAAAATTTCAAAAAGTTATTTAAGCACCTCCTGCACAAAATTTCATTGATTTAAGATAAAATGTACATTGACTGTGTCAGTGAGTCATAAAAATTGCATTGTACTTGGTTCATCCTAAGAAGCAAAATAAATAATAAGAAGAAGCTAAGATGCAAGCATGACACATATCAAATGTTTATTTTAGAGATGTAGCATAACTTATATTGGAATCTGATTTTACGGTTATCAATTCTTTTTTAGACCTAAATATTGTTATGACCTTTTACAACCCGATTAAAAAGAGAAAACCCTGTTCCAGAAATATCTCGAAACAACTACATAATTCGAAATAATGTTCGCGTCGTAAGACAACCGCGGCGCATGTTTGTGTAAACATCGGTTTACACACACATGTATAGGGCTTGTCGCCTCGATTACGTCATCGAGTAGGCATAGCAACTAAACGTCGAGAAAGATAAAGATGATTCACGATTTTTCTACGATTGTTTAGTGTAGGTATTTAAGCGGTTCAGGCGCGGCGCAGAGTAGTTCAGTTTGGAATTACAAAGCGATAAAAGAAGCGAAACCACAGTGAAATAAATAATAGTGTTGTGAGTTCGTGTATTTTGCAACTGAGTGGAGTTCGAATAAAACTTCTTCACGTCAATCATCGGCATTTTTATTACCCACGGGCGTAACAATATAATCGATAATATAATAAATGAAAACAATTACGAGGTGTGTAAGCTGTGGTAATTAATTATAAAATAAACTACAACAACAATTGAAATCGCAATCCAAAACACTTGAATTATTGAATGCTTGCCGAACAGGATTAATTCTTGCAGTCAATATTCTTCCTTAATTGTGCTGCAGTAAAAATGCAGGAATTACGTAAATATATATTTTTATTCGAAATGAAAAAAATAATCAAATATACAATGGTGTTCGATTAATTTTCGATTCCTTTGTTTTATTATTTAGGTCTACTCTATTTTTTAGGTTAAGTCATAATTTTCACAACATAACAATTTACGTTCTGTGGATATGTCATGCAAGCCTTTTTACTCTTCTTAGGGTTAACATAGTATAAGTTAGATTATCACATACCACATTTCATGTTCTTCGATGCGTTTGCTGTTGGGAGCTGCAGCGTGCCCGTAATGCAGTGTAGCACCGTTGTCGCCGGAGCCGCAAATGCACGTATATGATACATGTCGGCATCCACCAATCCTGTAGCAGTGATCCAGAAACACCGACTCGCATTGGTACTCCATGCGACCCGGTTTAGCATACAGCATGACCTGATTTATGATTACCATTTGAATCCATAGTTCTCGAGTGGGCGATATAGACCCTTTTCAACGCACTATGTGTTTGAGGCTTCAATAGAAAAACGGTAGATGGCTCATTAAGAGGGTCTTATGAGTGCGAATAGCAGGCAGTTTAAAAAATAGCGGAAAATCACATTTTCCTAATACATATTTCAATATTTTTACTGAATTAGAATTTTTGCTGCAGAAATCAATCACAACTGTACCTTGGATTACATGAGATAAAAGTTTAAATATTATACCTGTTTATGTGCATCCGAAGATACTTTACAGACATAACGCATTACGTCAATTTCTTCTGGAGTTTTGATAACACGCCTAAAACAAAATTGATTAAGTTGTTAATGGTATAAATAGTTTATTTATTTACTTTTTAAAGTAAATGCAGCAATTTATATAGCACAACCAAGTAGGTACATTAAGGAGTAGAAATTCAAATATTAGGTCCTTACATATGAAATTAGCGTTTTATATGGTAAAAGTAAAATGAAAAAAATATTATGAAATTATACATTTAATCAATCGAAGTATGTACTACTATTATCTATACACTTTCGCCATTTTAAAGGTAGTTCATTGATTCCACTGCTGAAAAAATTGTGGGAGCAAGAATCAATAAAATCTTTGAAGGCAATTTGGATAGCCTCATCGGAATTGAACTTATTTCCTTGCAAGAAATTGTCCAAATTCCGAAAAAGTGGTAATCTGTTGGAGCAATGTCCGGGGAATATGGTGGGTTTCGGAGACATTCCTACCGCAGTTCCTCTAATTTAGCAACCGTCGTCCGTAAAGTATGGGGTCTAGCGTTGTTCTGAAGCAGCAGTGGGCTTGAGATATTGACCAGTCTCGGTTGTTTAACGGCTAGCTTTTCCATCATGGTTTGCAATTGTTGACAATACAGATCTGCCGTTATCGTCTGGACAGATAAAAGATCCATTTTCGTCACAAGTAACAATACTATTCAAAATTCCCTCGTTATTGTGACGGTTGAGTAATGTAATGCAGAACTCAATAGATGTTTGTTGGCGTGCTTCAGTCAATTCATGCGGTACCCACTTCTCAAGCTTTTTTACTTTCCTGTTTGTTTCAAGTGAATATTTTTTTTTATCACTCCACCGAAGCCTGCCGCTAACTCTGATGTGATTTGCGAATGATCCGCTTCAACGATCACCTTTGATTCTTAATTTTCAACTAGAGTCTTTGGCCGTCCACGGGGTTTGTTTCGTAAGTCAAAATTTCACGAACCAAAACGTTGGAAGCAAAAACGTACCGTGTTTTCTTTTACAGTAACTTTCCCAAACACATCATTAATCCTTCGAGCTGATTCTGCAGCGCTGATGCCACAATGGAACTTATATTCGTAAATAAGGCGATATTTTAAATTTTCTATTTTGTGAAACGAACGATGTCAAAGAAAAATAAAATGGTGCGAAAACAAATGAATCACTAAATTCGAAACACAAATATACAAGCATAAATTTGGAATAAATTTGAATTTGGAATTTCTAACCAGACGCCAGATATTTGAGATCAAAGTGACCAGTTCAACAAAACGCCAATCAAAGACTACAATATATATACTGACGTCAATTTCATATGTAAGGACCTAATATTAAGAACTACAGACAGTTATTTATTTGTTTCAAACCATCTTAGTACGCGAAAACTCTGTACTTAGTAGTAGTGTAGAGTTACTAAGTCGTTTTACGGAGAAATTCGGTATATCATAAGAAAATTATAAAACTAGTATTATTAATTTTAATTATACATATGTTAATTTGAAAACATTTTCATAGTTCTGTAGAAATTTTGTTTCGTGGGATTTACAACACTCAGAATAAGCACCTTTTCTTTAAAATAGCCAGGAGCGGGGGAGCAAGATTCGCGCGGGCATTCTGTAGTCCACGTGAGCGAAGCCGCGGGCACAGT
Organism: Saturnia japonica; assembly: GCA_033032175.1. NCBI lineage: Eukaryota > Metazoa > Arthropoda > Insecta > Lepidoptera > Saturniidae > Saturnia > Saturnia japonica. The sequence continues at coordinate 8,230,111 of CM065317.1, forward strand.
TAGTGTTTAATAAAAATGCTTAACATCCAGTATTTGTTTTAACATTATCGTTACACAATTATAGTTCTTTGATATTGTATGATAGATAATGTTTGAGTTGAAATTGATTATTGAGATAATATTGATAAAAAGTAAAGGAATAAATTTATTAATTACAATTTAATAACAATAATACTTTTAAAGGAATTACTTACAGTTCTGCGATAATTGGAAACAGGGTCTCATTGTCTACTTTAAACCTGTAAATAAAATAGAATTGCATAAACTCATATTTTATTTGCTAAAATTGAAATATAAATATTTAAATCAAAAACTGATTAATGCTCACTCATCAATTCCTTCAAAAACTGCTTCTCTTGCAGTTAATCCACTGTCTGTATTTGGTCCACTCTGAAAATTTGAAAAAATCAAGAATTTATATTATTTTATTCCCATTGATAAATCAAAGTCAATGATATTTTATTCTATTTAGGCCCTAAAAAGGCAATTATGAAAATCAACATACTACTATTTTGAAAACATCAAGATAAGAAACTTGATTGAGTAGGAATACATACTAACTTTTTTGATATTTTCAAAAGCTATATGAGTATTGTTTAAATTCCTGTTTCAGTCACTTAAAGTCTACAGACATCACTCTCATTCACATAATAATCAACTCTTTAATACCCCATAGTCAATAAAACTTGCTTAATATTATTTTTGAACTTATTTTCTGGCAAAATGGAAATATGCTTATGCTTATGTTCATTGTAGAAGTTATTGAAGCTAGGATAATTAGTTTAAAAAAAATTGTCTTACTATAATGTACTGTAAGGTTTAGTAATATCTACAAGACTTTAGCAACTTTGAATTCGTTTAAGCACTAGAAATTAATTTATTGCAGGATACTTACAAGGTAAATCAATTATATTATGAGGTGATATTGTTATGACAAAAGATAGATTAACACTGATAAAAGTAAAAATGATTAATTTTATAAACTTACTAGTGTTAGCAATGTGTCTGGCTTTAAGCTGTCCAGTACATTTCTTAGCTGAAAGTAACAAAATTATATAATAAGTGTGTTTGTCAGTAGCAAATCTATATTTCTCTCTGTTCAAGTAATTTTTTTTTTCAAAATTTTCCTAAAGACCTATTATATAAAATAAAAACCGATTACGAATTTGCTTTTTAAAAAAATTGTCTGTCTGTCTGTTTGTATGTCCGGATTTAAGTCAAAAATGGCTTAACTGATCCTTATGAAATTTTGTACATGTGATGCTTATGTAATTGGTCTGTTGATAAGATATAAGAATTTTTTTGATTTAATTTACTTTAAGTAATAATCAATAAAAAAAAATATATTTTTTTATTAATTCTTAACCAATTTAGATGAAATTTTGTACAAAAGAAGTATATGTCATTCCATAATAGTTGGATTATAAAAATTGGTACTTAATATAATTTTTATAAATCAAATAAAGAAAAAAAAATTTCATTACTTGTCAAACCATTTTGATGAAATTTTGTACATGAGAATTATCTATAATTTCTCTATTCTTATGACTCTATGAGTTGTCAATGATTTGAGTAAACATAAGATTATGATACATGTTACATAATTACATATTGATTTAATGTGTTATTTCATAAACCAATCTATGTATCAAGTGCCTGAATTCATACCCAGTACAACATGTATGAACATCTACTTATCTCCTCTAATGCATATCTCAATTTAAAACTTCTAGTGTTTTATAAGTGTACTTTAAACTATATTTTGAAGTAAAAAAAAACCATTGATTGAAGCTAGTCAAATTTGTTTTGTAAAAGTTTACTTCCAGTTTTGTATATTAAAAAAAAAATCCGGTTTCATTTTATTTTAAAATAGAATTCTGGAAATTCTCTGTATAAACTGCTACTTTTAGTATGTTATTGTAAAATTCAATGTGAAAAACTTCTTGTAAACATTATTTTTTGGTTGATAAAAAATATTTTTAGGAAGTTTTTTTTTTCATTCTACTAATGTCATGGTATCATGCGTGATGGTCAAGCAAGTTTAGTGCTTTTTCCCCATCTCAAAAGTACCCATAGTGGCTAAAGAAGTTTTCACTTCAAAAATTTGTGTGCTTACTCATTCATACACATCTCAGAAGTACAATTAGATTAACATGAACAAATTTCAGAACCTCACTTTTTTGATGTACGCTTCATGTGAATCAACCCTTATATTTGTAGTTAAATGCAAATAACTATGAATTTTCTGAAAATACTTAAGCCTACTGTAATATTTAAATTATATTCCAGTATTTTTTATTTGAACCAAATTTCAACACATCCAAGTATTATAAAAATACTTAGGTACTACAAGTTTATGTTAAGAATACTAATTAACATTTTAAATGAAAACTAAACATAACATTATTTATTACCCATGAAAAACAAGATTCATCTTAAAAAATTGTGTCTATTTACCTCATCAACATAATGAACTTCATCAACAGCATATATCTTCTTAAAATCATCACAACATAGAAGTTTGCCCATCCAAACCTCATATTCTTCAGGAAGACGTGGCACAAATAAGTGAGATTTCGCAGTGCTCACATCTAAGGCAAAATAACATCCTGGTTCTCTAACCCCACACAACCAAGTGAAGTATGCTTCCTAATTAAAAAAAAACAGTACAGTAATTCAGGGTAAAAATTATAAATACATCTCTTTTTCTGTTATATAGTTCTTTCTCTTAGAAGAATAATCTCTCAATAGAAGAATATTATTGTTTACGTAATCCAATCATGTACAGTGTTTGTACAACAAGTAGAGAACTCTGGAAGCTAGACCTTCCAAAAGCACAGTAAGTGGATTTACGTTGTTAGTTGCAAACCTTTTGCTAACTTGATACAATGATCAACAATATTGGTCCCTTGAAAAATCACCACCTCAAATCAAATACATGTCATCTAAATACAACATTTGCTAATTAAATTAACAGTTTTGGAAATACACAATATGAGTAGGTATCTGGGATTCTTGGTGTTTATTAATTCTTGATACAATTAAGTCATATCAAGTAATTTTGTGCAGTAATAGAAATTTCTAAACACAACCACAACTAAGCAATTACTAGTATATTTTTTGCATTTCTCTTTGTGGTAGACTCTGTTTTTTTTTCTGATTTTATTTCTATTTGTGGGCCTTCTATTTCAATTATTTTTACTATAAACAATAACACCTAGAAATCTTTAGTTGTAAATTTTCAGTAATTTAAAATAACTTAAAAACTAAAACAAGTGTAGGTATGTAATATTGGTAATGTGGTACAAAAATCCTTCTAGAATCCATCATTTACCATAATGAATGATAACAATGATAAATGACTTAAGTACTACTTACTTGTCTAAAGACATATTGAACATCGGTATCGTAATGGCTTATGTCCTCGCCTCCTTGTAGGACAACAACTTGGCCACTTGTAAGTTTCTCTGCCAATCTTTTTCTGTTTATTTCGAAAAGTGTTAAAGGAACTTTGAATGTACCAGGACCCATAGACCAAGTCGCTGCCATAGTTAGAGATAAAGTACTTTGTATCTTCGTTGTCAACCGACTTATAAACTTATAATAGTATTTTGACGCGATAACACAAATACTGGGATTAGATAAAGATTACGAAATATAATTATGTTTCGAAAACAACTGTGTATAATGTTATTACATAGCAAACTCTTATTATACACTTTTGTTTGTATTATAATTGCAAATAGACCTATAATAAATACATTAATCAAGAGTATTTATCAGATTTGTGATGCACAATATATCACATAAAACACTTTTTATCTCTCGGTAGGGAGTAGTATATTCTTTGCTTTTTATATTACGTCCTAGATAAAGTAGGTAATGCAAATCAAATTTTTTTTAACAGACGCCAGCGGCCACTGCAGCCAGACAACTCTCAGCTTTATATTTATTTATTTGTATTTACTACTAGCTGTGCCCGTGGCTTCACTCACGTGGACTATACAATTCCCGAGCGAATCTTGTTCCCCGCTCCCAGCTATTTTAAAGACAAAAATGCTTATTGTAAGTGCTCCTTAGAAGATAAACGTATACTCTCTGTAACTTTTTTGTAGGTCTTTTTATTGCCTACAATAATGTAGTACATTAGTTTGCTTTATCTCTTATGGTTTACTCAGCGTAAGCCATTTAAGCACCTGAATTGATTCACCATGAGTAGTTTTTTTTTTATTTGTGCAGAACCCTAATTATTTTTCTAAAATAAAAGTATCCTAAGTTACTTCCTATATCATCAGCTATCTATCTGTGAAAGTCCCGTCACAATCGGTCCAATCGTTTCGTAGATTACCCGGAAGAAACAAACAGACAGACAAACAATAATTAAAAAAATGGGCTTTTTGTTAAAGATATCGTTTAAACTTTCATAGAATATGCATTTAGTAAAAAAACTGTTATTTTGACAACAATAACTAGCTACGCGGCCATGTAACCGAATCACTAGTTTCGAGTCAAATTACAAGTAGTGATTTTTGTAAATGCGTTATTACTGTTACTGTTATTGGTGGGTGTGAATAGTCGAGCGAGCGAGAGTTGACTGTCGGCCGGCCGAGCGAAATTTCTGAGTAAGTGAGAACAGGTGACACGAATAAATCCGAAGTAATCATAACGCACACGTGGCGTGGTATAGACTCTACGTTTGTAATTGTTAAGTGTAAATAAATTGGAAAAAAAAATGACAGGGAGAACGTTGAAAAAGTGCAAATGAACTGTAAATATATCAAAAGTGTAAACAAACTGTAAATATCAATCTTCATTCTATACTCGATACTACAATCAAATTAACTTTCAAAACGCCTGCATTAATAATTTTATTCAAATCATAGTTTCATATTAAACACTAATCGATCAATCATAAATACCTATACTTAATGCAGCCAGTCCTAAGTCTGCATAAAGTATGAAGGGAAGTTAATTTATTGATTTAACTGTATAGCTACAAACACTTAGATAGGTACCTAGTGATTTAATTTATTTTCGTTTCGTGCGTAACTGTGTAGTTAGTGGAGATATATAGGCAAACAATTACAGTAGCTGAATAAAAATAGCTAGTAACAAAAATCACTAGTTTTAAAACAGGTGACACCGACCAAGTAATTGGTTTCGTTACGTTTCTTGAAAATGACGTACCGACCCACGTTTATTTATTTGCATCATAATATTAGTGACGCGACTCAAGTAGGGTTTTGAGACTCGAGCTACTCAAGTAATTTTAATACGTCACTCGAGTTGTGTTCGAATAAACTACATAACACTCCTTACAGCTCGGGTAAGAATATATCACTCGAGCTTAGTTTCGATTAAGAATTTTTAAATAACTTTATTAAATTAGTAATATTTGGTAATATGAAATAAAATACAAAATATTATTTTAATTATTTATCTCTTAAAACAACAAAGAAAAATAAAATGTCTTCTTACGACTAATTGTAATTAAGTTGCCATGTAAAAATGAGTATAAATTGCAAATAAGAAGTTATCTCTTTTGATGCTTTAGCGGAAGTGAGGAACAGAGAGTAAAGTTCCTCATCTACCATAGAAAAGGGATCCTCCAACCAGACGGGTGTTATGCCTGGCGGGCAGCTGCCCGACGGTTTTTTTTTTTTTTTTTTTTTTAATTGACTACTCTGTTAGCCTTAGGGGCCCTATCCAAAAACAGAGCCGCTGCGGCTTTTACAGCTTCACCGGACTTGGATACCGACGGTTGTTGTCGGGTTCTTGTATAGATACTCAATTGTTCGGTTAATTTCTTTATAATGCGATGTAGGATATCAGTTGTGGCGGAGATGTCACTATATGTAGGATGCGTCAGATGTGGCGAGAGATGTCGCTACAATGCTATACACTAGGTACTATAATTAAACTTTTAATCACATTTTCATTTATCAAAAACAAAACTATAAAACGACGAACATGAATTCAGCTAATGTTTGTTTACATTCAAGATGCAAGTTTGATCTTGTAAAGTCCCGATGTAAACTAGTGACGTGTTGACATATAGCGTAGTGCTTACCGTATCTACTCGGCGCGCCGAGTTGACTTGGTAACTCGATTGCAAACGAACTTAAATCAAATTTGTTTTCTCTCAAATACGAGTTTAACAAATCACTCGAGTCGCATCACTACATAAAATTATAAATTAAATTAGGAATGCGGGTTTTTGGCGGGATCTCGAAGTGACATGTTGTGGTTTTTATTTTTAACTTAGGTTTTTTACCCTATATTATGTAATATTGGTGGCGTTTTGCGTGATATAGTTTGGTTTTTGTGCTTAAGTGAAGTGGATTATAAATATAAGCTGAAAGCATTCATTCTGACATCCCACAAAATCTTCCTACAAAGTTTTAACAAGGTAATATTTTAACAAGGGAATATTGATTTTAAGATTGATAGGCATATACTATCCCAGACTACACAATATAATAAGTACTAATATTTTATAAGAACATTGTATATTTTACGTATCATTAACCATTACGCCAGCTCGCGCGTATAATTTTGGGGAACACTTCCGACTCACTTAACAAAAATCAATATTTAAGGCTAGCTGAGAGATGTAGCCTAATGTTAGATAACATATACTATTCCTCTTGAATCTGGTTATCATATAAAAAAGAATTTTTCGTATCAGACTGGTAGTTTCAGAGATAGGCGTGTTTACACAAACAAACAAAAAACTATTCCGCTTTATTATCTACTATGTATTTAATATTGGTATAGATTATATTATGTCAGTACGTCCCGTACGGCGCGGCGCGCGGCGTTGCGCCGGTCTTCGGAAGGATCTATCACGAGGGACTCTTGACATTTTTGGGGCAAATTTTGCACACGAGCACAATTCATCTTAATAGTTTCAATGATTATTGTAAAAATCGTTGGCTATTTCACGTTTTAGTCAATGTATGTCACGCAATTGCTTCATGTTGATTTTAAGATGCTTTCATTCCTGAACTAAGTGATGAAAACCGATTGCGGATAATAAGTTCGATTGTTGATTTAACAGAATGCAATGTAGATTCGGGGTTTTTAAATAAACATTTTTTTTAATTTTTCTTTATAAAGTTAGTATAATAAACATTTTATTATTGTTAATTATTATAAAGATATAAAGAAATTATAGACTTAATTAGTAAATTCAATAAAACCCTATATTATGTATGTGCTTGTTTTTTAGTGTCGGGCACTTTTTTAATTGAGCAAGTGTTGGTGCAAAAGTAAATTAATGAGTACAATTGGTTTATAGATAAAATGCCTAAAATAAAACCAATCTGGAAAAAATACATAATTGCTTATTCATTTTATGTCAACTGTGCACCGGATTGAATATCTGGTGTAAATTTACAAGACCAGATGTAGCCCTATTGTTCTGCGAAAAAAAAACATGGCGATGTTATAAAAAGATTTTTACCCATGACGCTTCAAGAAGTTCGGTGAAGGTGTAAAAGCCGCAGATAAGCTTGGTCAATACTTTTCATATACAGGGTATTAGTAGACTGCTCCCGAAAATGAAAACAGACTATAGTACTAATGACACCTTTGATGATGGGACGGAAAAAACATTGATCCTGATAAAAAAAAAATCATATTATTTAAACTTTTTATTAGCATTATTTACGCTCCATCATGTTAGTACAACTTAATGAAACGAGAATTTTACAAAAAAATACAATACTTTACTAAAAAAAAAAACCAGCAATGAACACCAAATTAAATACAGCTGATTGCTCGGGTCAAATAAAACGCAGGCGCGGCGCGTCGCGGCGCCAGTCCAGCGCGAGCGCGGCGCGGTTCCATTCTCGCGCGGCCCGCAGCTGGCGATCGCACAAATACTTATTTACAATATTGTCTAAATACCTAACTTATCTACTTTGCCACTGTGCTAGTGTCTACCTGGCCACTTTCATTCGAATTCTCCGGTTGAATTAAAAAAGTAACGGGTTCGATTCCCCGCAAATGAAAAAATACTTAAATAAAATTTTAACAAGCATTGAGCCATGTTTTTTAATCCATCGTGTAAGAATGTTTATTATTCTGATGTATTCAGTTATGTACCTATTCATATCAGTTCAGTACTGAGTTATTTATAAAAAATGTAGGTATGAAACAGCTTACCGATCTAAAGCTTCCGTGGTCTTATGAGATGCGGCTCAAATTGTGCCCCATTCATTTCGAGGCACATTTGGGCTCGGCGTTGCGTATCCTCATGTAGGCATCATCGTGGAGTCCTCGACCCAGTCCGCACTTAGTTTGTCGAAAACATCCACGGTCCTTTGGTGCATTTCGTTGGCACTAACACACTTACGATTAAAAGCACATTCTCTCACATACCCCTACAGAAAGAAGACTAACGGGGTCAGATCGGGTGACAGAGGTGGCCAAGAGTATGGTCCTAGTCTGCCGATCCAGCGATCATCAAATAGCTCAGTGAGGCTCTCACGGACGAATCTGAGGATGTGGGGGTGCACCATCATGCTGAAACCATTTTCGGCGATATTCAGCTAATGATAAATCGTCTAAAATGTCCTCCGACTGTTCATTTATGAGGTTTAAATATCGCTGTCCGTCAAGTTGCTGTGGCAGAATCATTGGTTCTAGTATGCGATCCTTAAATAAACCTGCCCATACGTTAACCGACCACCGGGTTTGGTGCCTGGTTTGTAGAACAGCGTGCGGGTTCACCTCGGAATAAACGTGTGTATTTCTTCGGTTCCACAGCCCGTTTCCTGTAAATGTCTACTCGTCCGTCCAAATCACGTGTTCAATGAAACCAGGCACACGTTGTTGCGGGTCTTATCCAATGGTAAAAAACTCGCCAGTGATCGTTCTCACCGGATACCAAGCTTGCACTTTGTGCACTTTTTATGGGCACATTCGTTTACGCTTTAACCCCTTGGAAACTGTCCAGTATAACACACTTGTTACATCTCGAAGCCTTAACAATTTAGCAATACCTCGTTTAACTAAGTTCGGATTTCAGCGAACAACATCAAAAATGCTCTCCTCGAACTGAATAGCCACTTGACTTCCACCTCCTGTCGCTACTGGGGCAGTGGGCCGATTTTCCAACACTCGCTGAATAGCTGCTGTTATCAGGCGAGAGTCAGTCGGATGTCCAGCTGTCGGGAATCTCTCTCGGTAAATTCATAATGCACGCGAAGCATTTCCGCGAGCTTCTCCAAGGCACATTATTCATTAACATGCTACCGTATTCACGAACACTATAAACGTATGCGTTAGGCATTATTAAAACAAAACTCTCATAAAATCAACACAATCTTAAAAAGAAACAAAAAACGTAACAATAAAATAATGACAAAAACTTAGTTAACAATACGATTGAACGAATATCTGTCGCCCACGCACGCGCACATGAAATGAAAGTCAAAGTGTAACTGTCTCAAGAACTAAAAATACTAAACTTAATAATGAACCTGTAGAAGAACTATAGCAAAGGGAGGATCCTCCGACCAGACGGGTGTTATGTCTGGCGGGCAGCTGCCCTGGTTGTAGTCGGGTTCTTGTATATACACTCAATCGAAGAGTTAATTTCTAAAGCGCGATGCAGGATGCGTCGTATGTGGCTCGATAGATGTCGCTGTGTGTCGCTATGTAGATGTCGCTACATCACTCCCCTCCGAGACCGGAGGTCGATAGCAGGTTGAGTCGTCCATACATCATCTAGTGATGCTTGCCGGGCCAGTGGGATGTTCCAGTGAGTCGGAACCAGATGCCGCATAGTTCACGGTGAGTCGGAACTGTCTGCGGTGATGCCCCAGTGAGTCGGGTTGATGCCCCCAGTGAGTCGGGGTAATGCCCCCAGTGAGTCGGGGTAATGCCCCAGTGAGTCGGGGTGATGCCCCAGTGAGTCGGGGTGATGCTGCAAGAATGCTCCAGTGAGTCGGAGTGTTGCAGTGCTGCGTAGTGACTGGCTGCTGCGTCGACCAGGAGAGAAGTGCGTCTCTGCTTGTTGACCGGCCGAAGTGCAGTGTGCTGTGTCAAGGTCGCTGAGAAGGCTGTGGGTGATGACCAGGAATGCGCGTCCGCTGCATGCTGGTGGTCAGGATACCCGAAGTAGCCGTGGATGCTGGCTGGCTGTATGACTCGCTGCTCGAAAGCTTGTGGAAGTGATAATGACGTCACGATGTAGCTGTGCGAAGAAGGTTGCGCTGACGTTCATGCTCGGGGTCACCAGTGTAGAAGAACTATAGCAAAGGGAGGATCCTCCGACCAGACGGGTGTTATGTCTGGCGGGCAGCTGCCCTGGTTGTAGTCGGGTTCTTGTATATACACTCAATCGAAGAGTTAATTTCTAAAGCGCGATGCAGGATGCGTCGTATGTGGCTCGATAGATGTCGCTGTGTGTCGCTATGTAGATGTCGCTACAAACCCCACCAAAAGAAATAAAGCGCCGCGGGCCGCCTCCTTGCAGTAGCCCCTCGTTAGCGTCGAAAGCGGCACTTTGATCTTTTCCGCAGATCGATAAACCGTTATACCTACATTCACGACTATTATTTCATAAGTTTTTTTTTATAACTTATTTTTGAACTGATCTGAGTAGATCGTACATAACTGAATACATCAGAGTAATAAACATAATTACACGACGGATTAAAAAGCATGAATCTATCCTTTTTTAAATTTCATTCAAGTATTTTTTTCATAAGCGGGGAATCGAACCCGGTACTTAGCTTATTCAACCGGTGAATTCGAAAGAAAGTGGCTAGGTAAAGACTAGCACAGTGGCAAAGTAGATAAGTTAGTTATTTAGACAAATGTTGTAAATAAGTATTTATTTGATTGTTAGTTGCGTGCAGCGAAAGATTGACGCTGCGCCCGGGCGTTCGTTGATCCGAGCATCAGCCGTTTTTGATTTTGTGTTTCATTGCTGGTTTTTTTTTAAAGTAAAGTAATGTATTTTTTATGAAATTATCGTTTCGTTTAGCTGTACTAACACGATGGAGCGTAAATAATGCTAATAAAAAGTTTAAATAATATGATTTTTTTTTATCAGGATCAATTTTTTTTCCATCCCATCATCAAAGGTGTCATTAGTACTATCGTCTGTCTTCATTTTCGGGAGCGGTCTACTAATACCCTGTATTTAGCAAGTTTTGTGTCACTGTTGTGAAAAAGGTATTCAAGGGTTGCAGAGCAATGATAAAGAAAGTTGCAACATTATTTGAATGCAAAAGTTGCGAAGGATCTCCCGGATAATGAACTGAATGCTTTTGTGAAGCCCATTTAATTTAATACGGAGTTTTCCAGTTGACTAGTTTAACCCACAGACTATTAGATGTACAAGTGTTTAAACCTAGAGCATAGTGTTTAATTTTTTTTAAACGTCGTTTTATATGCTTTCTTTCGATTAGCTTTCAACATGAAGTAAAATATTTCATTTATACCAGTATGTAGGTAAATTATATGTAAATTGCTCAAAGATTACCTAATGATCAGTCTTCACTTGTCTTCAATAGCGCAGCGGAAACCAATGAATAAATAACCCAAAATGAGGACTCCCTTGTTTATGTTTCACATACTAATTACAAGATTATAAAAATAGAATAATTATTATACAAATAACATATAAGCATAAGCAAATGTTAATGTTTTAATACAAATTTAACCTTGTCAATTGTTTACGTACTAACTGGTTAAGAAACAAACATTTGTTTGAGAAATGGGCTTTGACCGTGAACATTTTATACAATAAACTTGTTTTCAAAACAATATGTAGGTAGATCCATGCCTATAGACAAAGAGTTTATTTGACCATATTTATTTGTTTTTATTGTTGTTTATATTTTAAAGTGTGATGTAATTTGGTCTCATTTTATTTTTATATGCCTAGGTGATTAAATGATTACAAATAAGATAGTGTTAACAATGGTTGACGAGGAAAGACTGTTGTTGTGAAATATAGAAAACAGAATAGGGAAGATGATTGGACACGTAATACGACACGACAAGTTCTCTAAAACAATTTTGGAGGGAAAAATTAAAGGAAAGTGAGAAAGAAGACCTAGAAGAAACTTTTTTCAAGTAGTGAAGGATAAAGTGGGTCTCGGTATCTTATCAAGAGGTCAAAAGAAAGGCAGAGGATAGGGAACAGTGGCAATTGCTCCACCGACAAGAGATGAGCCCTTAAATTAAAGAAGAAGATTGACGCAACATGTATATTATATACTCTGGTTTTACTTTGTAGGGATTTCAGATTCGTAGACTATTTAATTTTCGTTGGTATTAGGTTCATGGGCGCCACCAGGACTACTTTCGGAGAGGTTCATGAGCGTCTACACACTATATTATCAAATAATAAAATATAATTAATAGATAATTATAAAATTTTGACAGCAACCAAGATGCTGTTTTTATTTAAACAGTACCTGAATAAAAAAGTCGTAATCTTTTCTATGTATTTTCTTTCCCGACAGTGGAGTTCAAGTGCACCACCTTGCACTCAGCTGCCGTGTCGGCACCTTTAATTAGGTTCACCATTTAAATCGAGTAATTAAATAAAAAAAATTGAAATAACAATAAAATGAAAAACTTTCATTTAAATATCTTTATTTAATAGAAGAAAAATAGATCTGACGATGAAAAGATTGTAGATTGCTATTTTTGCTTCAAACTTTTGTACAATACTTAAAATACTAATTGAGAATGTAATTCAAAAATGTAATTTCTCTGAAATTCATTCCTTTTATTACTTAATTATTATCTAAATCACAAGATCGACGATAAATTAAACTATCTATAAATCACAAAATGCACTAAAACATGCACACATGTCATATTACATTTATTTTTATGTCTAGGTACAATTTTTCTACATCGACAAATTAAGAAGATTGATAGAAACAGTAGTTATTAAATCACTATAAATTGTCTAAGTTGCATACTTATTGAAAATAGCAACAAGTAGATTCTTCTGAAATCGCTGTGCGACACGTAATTGGAGTTTCCTAAACTATCTAGAAGGTATCCAACTGTTTTATAATGTTTGCGATACTGTTAACTCTACAATCACTTTAATGCATTGAAAAAATATCATAAGCTGTGAAAATTATTAAATATTCTTCACATAAAATATTGAACTATTAAGTACACAGATGCAACTCAACGGGACGATCTTATTTATAAAATAAATCGAAGGTCAGCGACGTTACATACTATTGTATAAATAATACGAATTAACTAGATACCATTATAGTAATTAAAATTTAGTATTTAGTGTCTATGGTAGTGGTAGTGTCATTAGACATTAATTGATTTAACGAAAATATGGAGATTATTTGGGTACACTCAAAAACTATTACATAGATAATTATAGAAATAACGTTTAAAGCTTTTAAATTATTATACAACATTTAAATTAATATTAGCTAATTATTTATGATAGAATTATCTAGCATAATGGATTGGCTGACGCAATTTTATTTTGTATAAAATAAATAGTTTATAGAATCCATAACAATACTAACGGTTAGTTACGTCATTCAGTCAGCACTTTGATGATGATCAGATAAGGTCACTATATACGAAAAATAAATATTATGATTGTAGAGTACGTGCGGCCATTTTGCTTCGTTCTCGTGACTCGTGTTGTGCGAGACACGTCATAGCTGGTCATCCCTTTCTGTCGCGCTGTCCGCATATAGCACCATTGTAACCCGACACGTTTCTTGCACACAAGCGATTTCACAACACGTTCCACACTTTCACAATTAAAATGTTTTGTTTATAAATTATGAATCTACAGATATTTCATGACACGGTTGTTTCTTTTCTTGTAACCTCCGAACAGCCTCAGCTACAAGGGCACGTTGTTCCAATAACCTTTCTACAAGATCGACAGGTTCTTGCTTTCTAATGTAATAAGGTGCAGCACGGGCTCGAGCTTGTAAATGAAGCTTTTGTTTCAGGCCAAGGGTAAGCTCTTCGATACCAGGTAATCTAGTTGACTGCAGTGGACGACTAACTTGTTCTGTAGTGTGACGATTTTCATATCTTGAGTTCTCTTTCAACATAATGATGGATAGGTAACAGATTTGATTTACTTTGCAAAGGACTAGAAATCTCACCGACACGGTGGGCGGTGCACGTCTGCGAATAACGAATGAATGAGCGAGTGAGCCAGCGAGACTCAAGCGTACGAAAGACAGGTCTTCGAGGGGCTACGGGGAGAGGGGGTAATGACGTATTCCGATGCGCAGTCGTGCCGGGCTGTATACAAACAATGATGGACGTAAATAAACACAAGCAAACTATAAACCCAACATGCTTATACAGAAATCAGAACTAGATAATATAAGATATTATCTTTGTGTGTAGTTTGCCTATTTAATCATCAATAGCTACTTCATTTGTATTCTATCTTTATTGATATTCATAATATTATCGTGTTTATTTTACTGAATTCTTGTCAGTCATTCTGTACTAACCTTAGGTTAATAATAATATTAATAATTAGTTTTTCGCTAACGCTACGCACCAACTGCATCGGAGACCAATCTATGATAAGTAGGTACCTATTATAAAAAAAAAATTATAATATGTATACATAAATATATTGAGTAACATAATTATATAATATTATAAAGAGCTAAAATTTGGTTATAGGATTTAGGTAGGTAGGTATTGTAGTAACCTTCAGAACTGCCATTACAGTAGGTACCTACTGATACGATTTTGAAAAACCTTTCAATAAGAAGTTTAATTATTATCCCGGAGTTCTTTTAGCTACTTTTTCTTCCGATAAAGTTTCTATAGCACAGGCGAAATAGCTGTGTATAGCCAGTCAGATACCTTTATAAATAAACTGTTGTAATGTTGACATAATAATAAACTTAATAGGTACATACCTACCTTATAAAATTCTTTTTAAATTGGTTACGTTTACAGTATTATTTACGATATGTCTACTAGATCTCTGTGGTCTAGCCATGCATTCCAATAATATATTACTATGTTTTCAAACAATAGGTATAATGTAATTATTTTATACTGCTCTTTCTTAAAGACTACCGTGTTAGAGCCAAATAGACAATTTATTAACGTTCATACAGTCATACTCCGTTTCGTTCAACCAAAACTAAAAACGGACAATGCCCCCAGTTTTTTTCCAGACTATGCGCAGTTGCTCACATCAAGTTGACTGAGCCATAATAATTGTTAATATAGATATGTCTACGTATGCGTGTCTCACAACTTAATGCGTTTGATTCCGTAAAAGTCCTTGATATGATAAGACTAGTTCTAAGCAGTTTTCATTATACTCGATAAATTATACAATAACGCTTAAATAATGTAATTTTGGACAAGGGTTTAAAAGTATACACGTAGTTTCAATGTTAAATGTATTTAATATTCTATTTAAAGGTATAGCTCAGGCCGTAATGCTACCATAATTTTCAAGTCATTGACTTTTTAAATACCTACCTATAAGTTGTTGGTAAAAAATGTTTTTTTTTTCGCCAAGAGTACTTGTTTGTCAATATCTTTATAATTTGCCTACATTGCCATGAAGTTAGAACATAGAGAAGAGTACCGTTGGGTATAAAACCAATATTATAATGTTTAGACGTTATATAATATAAAAAAAAAAAACTATCTAGTTTAGTGAATGGCGACTATTTTGACAAAGTGTAGGTAAAGTAAAATGTATTTTATTTAGACAAATACGTCGCGGCGTCGATTATAAAATTTTATGCTGGCTTCAATTTCCTGTTTATTGACCTTCAGCAAATAATGAAAGCGATCGTTAATTATTATTTGCCCTTTATTTTCAAACAAATGGGTAACCAATTATTTAAACTGAAACCTTATCGCAGTAGAAAAATAGATGCGATTGCTCTAAATAGATGTTTAGCATTTTGATATCTTTTAGATATAACAATATGAATAGTAAAAATATTGAATGTTTATTATGTTAGTGGTTTATAAGTTTGCAAAACCATCTTATAACTACATGATGTTAATTTTTATGTTTCTTTTATTATAAAAGAAGGAAGAACAATTGGTCAAATTTATGAAAAACTATGTAATTTATAATCGAGTGTTAATTAATATCAATATGATTATGCTACCGGAATGTAGTATCAGAAATAAATGTTTCAATTAGCAATCAGTTTCTCCTATTCGACAATAGATGGCGTTTGGCATAAAAATTATAATTTTATGAAATTTTGATGTTTACTACGTGAATACGGGTTACTTAAATACCATTATTAAAGGTATGTATTATAAAAATGAGATATATGTATGTAACATATAGTAAATCTCTACAATTCATACAGTAGGTACCTACATAATCACAATCATGTCATGATGATCTACTTTCAAAACAGTTGAGCATTCGCGGAAATCGGACCGTTAGTTTTTCTATTATGTACCGTTATGTTTTGTCGTATCTTATATCTATCACTTCTTTAGCCTTTGCTCAATGCATTATCCATCGCAAAGAACATTGTTACACATTACAACACTAAAATATGATTGTGTTTTTCATTGAAACTAGTAATTTATGGTTATTGAAACAATATTTTAATGTTTTAATTGTGATAAGGTGTGGTGTCATAATTATGGTCACATTTTATTTCATACATTAATATTTGATTTTAGAATATTTTGATATTAACTTGAATAACATGCAAATTTAGTAAAGAGGCATTGTTTAAAAGAGGGAAATTATTTTTAAAAAACATGGATCATAATTAAGCTCTGGATTTGAGATCTGTGACTCTGATTACTTCGTTCCGGTTCTAGTGACAAACATCTTAGCATTCCATGGATTGCGACCCAGGTGTAGGTCTAAGGGGCCCCCATAAAATGCACATCAACGCTCACCTTGACTGCCCGCGATACTCTCCCTGCCATGCCAGATTTTGTAAAAGCCTGTTATTGCTGCTTTAGATACCGCTTCTAAAATAGAACTTACTGCAGTTTTCGTCAGGCCGAGACCTTTAGTAAGTTATAGAGAGATTTCGCTGGAATACTTCTTGTTCCCACTTCTATCGGATAGCCGTTTTTGGTTAGCTCATTACATAGATCGTAATATTTATTCATTTTCATTGCGTGGTCTTTAGGTATATTAGTTTCCCACGGTATGGTAAGCTTTATCAGTACTATATACGTTTGATTTCTTGAGAATAAATAAATATGTCTGGAGTTTTTGGCGGAATCATGATATGTCATGTCGTGGTTTTATTTTAATTCATAAATTTTGTTATTTGGTTTTAGCTTTGATTATACAAGGTGTCCAGAAAGGGTATCGGGTATTTGTTTTCGCGCCATATTCGAAACTGGGCGTCTAAAGGGTGCGGGGAGGGGTTCGTGGCGTCCGCCATTATGTGGAGTTTTAGTCACGACGGAACAGTACTCGGGGACGCATCGCGCATTTTGCGTACGAGCGTATTATCGTAATGGTGATTCAATAGTGACTGCTCAACGTCTCTATCGTGCGGAATATCGTACACGCCACGCGCCAAGTGACGATAGCATTAGGAAATGGATCAGGATGTTCGAGAATACAGGTGCGACAGTTAAAATTCAAAACTCTGGTCGTCCTCGTTCAGTTCGCGATGAAGAAACAATTGAAGAAGTTGAGGCGTCGGTTCGTCAAAATCCGTCTTTATCCATCCGAAAGCGAAGCCAAGCGTTGAACATCAAAAAATCGTCTTTACATTCGATTTTAAAGAAAGACTTACATCTAAAAGCCTATAAAATTCAATTGGTTCAAGAATTGAAGGATACGGACTATGCTAATCGACTGAATTTTGCGAACGAAATGCTGCAGCGATTTAACAACTTTAACAACATACTGTTCAGTGACGAAGCAAATTTTCACCTGAATGGTCATGTTAATAAGCAGAATTGTCGGTACTGGGCAGTGGAGAATCCGAGACGAAAGCATGACCGACCCCTGCATAGCCCAAAAGTCGTTGTTTGGGCCGCTATGTCTGCTAAAGGCATAATTGGTCCTTATTTTCATGAAGATCAACGAGGCCGAGCAATTAATGTGAATAGTGACCGTTATTGCGATATGTTGCGAAATTTTTTGGTCCCAGAGTTGCAGGAGTTTGCAGGTTTCAACTCAAGAACGTGGTTACAGCAAGATGGGGCCACTTGCCATACCTCAAATGACTCAATGGAAGTTGTTAACGAATTATTCCCTAATAAAGTTATTTCGCGAAGGGGTAACATGAACTGGCCTCCCAGAAGCCCCGACCTTAGCCCGCTTGACTATTTTGCATGGGGATACCTTAAAAGTAAGGTTTATCAAAACAATCCGACGAATCTAACCCAGTTAAAGCAAAACATCAGGTCAGAAATGGCAGCAATATCGATAGCTATGTGTCAACGTGTTATCGCCAATCTTCGTTTCCGTTTAGAAGAGTGCCAGCAACGTAACGGTCATCATTTGGATAACATCATCTTTTCCAAATAATTCTCCAATTCATATGCTAATAATAAACAATAAACTTTTTTATTGCATACAAATAATTTTTGTTTCATTGAACTTACAAATACCCGATACCCTTTCTGGACACCTTATATTATATACTTCAAAGGGTTCTCTCTACATTCAATCAATTTGGTGGCATTTTACGTGACGTGTCATATTTGAGCTGACAGAGAGCTTTGTGGTGTGAAAGAAGATATAGTCACACGGATTGAGAAAGGGATGCTTAGATGGTTTGGGCATGTTGAGAGGATGAATGAAAGAAGAATGACTAAACAAATTTATGATGCGAGTGTGAAAGGAATCGTTGGAAGAGGAAGGCCTAGACGAACATTTATCGATCAAATCGGAGACGTTCTGAAGAAAGGTAAGGTCAAGAGTACTCTAAACCGATTAGCATGCATGAAAAGATTAATGAATAGCGAAGAAGCGAAAGAGATATGCCAGGATCGTAGCAGGTAGAAGGACGTGGTCTCTGCCTACCCCGTTGGGAAATAGGCGTGATTTATGTATGTATGTATGTGACATATTTTAGTTATTGTGCACAAATGAAGAGGTTTAGAAGTAACTGAAAACACATTTTAATTGCTATAAAAAATCCCTGGACAGTTTTAACAAGGTACTACAGAAACTATATTGTTAGAGAATATGTTTGAAGATTAATAGATTCATTAGAAAAGAATTGTATAATGTATTCAATCACGTGACGACGCGATGACAGAATTATTGTGGATGAACACAGTTGCCATTGAATAAAAAGAAGAATCTTAATTTTTAATGTATAGATTAATAAGAGATGATACTGTATTACTTATCTTCGATGTAAAATTTCAGCAATACATTTTGAAGAATGTTTTATAGCGCTTTTGCTTTACCTTCAAGTATTCTTTGTTCTGTTACAATATGTCATATTTGCACGTGAAATAGTTGTAGGCGTTGTCGAAATATTGGTATTGAAATTTGTTTTGAACAAATTCTGTATCTAGTGGGAAAGTTCAATAACACTTGGCCTTGAGGTCCTTGCACACCTAGTTTAAGAAAGAGCCCAATTTCAAAATTATTTCTTGTTATCTTTTGTAAATCGTAGAAATGTACATTCTTACACCTATTGTGTTTTTTTTGTGTATTGATGTCTCTTTTTTTTGTTTCAAATATGCATAAATTTTTTTTATCGACGCCTTATGTAGTTACATAATCGTAAAAAATATGACGCTAAAAAACTTCTATTTTAGTTTTTAGAAAAACTTTAAAATGTCAATCGAATTTTGGCTATATAAACACCCGTCATTTTGGCGCGTTATCGTGACGTCATATTATATGACAACAACAACACAAGTGAAGTGAACATTGCTACGAATATTGTGTACTGTATTCATCACATTTTTATATTTTACGCCTTATTTTGTATTATATATTAGGCAACGTATGAAATAAAGATAATTATTACATACTTTGTTTAGGCATTCTATAGAATGCCAAATGCTATTTAGTTAAACTATGAAATATATCTCTGATTCGTTTCGAATATCACTCGGGAATAAGATTGTGATTGAGACAAACATATACATCTATAGGATTTAGCCTACGAAGGAATGAGATAGAATGTACACGGTTAGTAAGTCCTGATTTCCACAACTATATTCGTCGTCGAATTGGCCTAGCGGTGTGACAACCAGAATTGTGCGAACTGTTGTATTGAGGTATGCACGTAATTTATAACATATCTACATGACCTTATTATATTATTAACCTTATTATTTATACGTTACAAAATACAGACGATGCTCGGTTAGGTTGGGTTGAACCTGCGAACAAGTGATAGTACAAATGATGGCTTAGTCGGTAGCGTGTACGGACTCCGCGTCGATCGACCGAGTTCGAATCCCTGCAATGAGCATGAGCTTTCGGTGAAAGTAACATCGTGATGAAACCATAGCATGGTGGTAGGGCTTTTTATAATGCCCACCTGGCTAGCTACCATCCTCAAATTAAAAATCTGTCACCAAGCACCAATAGGTGTGTTCTGGAAGCTGCACTTGAGAGCCAGTCTTCCATTAAGCTTAGCGTGCTGCCATCTTGGACAACATCGTCACTTAATCTTAGGTGAGATTGTTGTCACAACATTAAATCTATAACGCTAAAAAAAACTATAAATGTATGTGTCTCAATCACATGACGCTTTGAGATCCCGCCAAAATCTCTCAGGTGATATTCGAAGCGAATCGGAGATCTATTTCATACTTTGCTGGTTTCTCATTTGGCATTCTATACATTGCCTATAACATAATTACATAATGTCATGGAACACGAAAAAACCCAAGACAAATTATAAGTACTGTATTGTGCCTATACGCAAAAATACTACATGGAATGCAAGCAATAAAGTGAGTTTGCTTGTCCTGACGGGTGAAGACATAAGAACAAAGTGGTGTAAAATTATGAAAAGAAACATGATTTCTCCAACAACAACTTTATTTAGTTGTGAGGATCACTTCGACGTTAGTATTTAAATCGTTTTAAAGCCATTACAATCTATTTTGTTGTTACACCTCCAAAAAGCACCCAAAAACTTTGATGAAGTATCTATCAACTACTCACTTGTTATTATATATTTTGACGTCACAATCACGGTTAACCAATGGCGTTGCGTTTAACTATTTTCAAATTCCCGTCCAATTTTTAGACTTTTTATTATTTGATTTGAACTTACTTTTTCATGTGGAGGTTTATATTTTAATTCATAAACTTGACCCTATATTATTATATCATTATGGCGGCATTTTACGTGATATAGTTTTGTTTATTGTGTACAAGTGAAATTAATTATAAATAATAACTAGGAACATGCATTTTAAGCTACCACAAAACCTCCTAAGACTGTTTTAACAACGGAGCCGCCATCTTGAAGTATGTTTAAAGATAAACCATGGGTTTATAGATTACTAAAATAATTTGAAAAATATTCTATTCACGTGACAGAATTGTCGAGGAACACTGTTGCATTTAAATGTAAAGAAAAAAAGGAGGTAAAATTAACTTTTGTGTGATATTAGCATAATAGGCTGTTACCGCAGAATCAACAACATCGCGATGTGACTGAACTCCTGATTATAAATTCGAGCTAACTACCGGTCTATACATATACCTATAGGCCTAATATACCAAAAGCCTATAGGCTAATAGATCGATTGACAGTCACGAAGTCGCGATCCAATAGGCCACAAGTGTTCTATATTCCTAACGCGTTGTCGTCACTAAAACTCTTAGCATTTTGTTTAAAACTTCATCACGCTTACCATTTTGTAGTATGTGCTTATATTATATTAACTAGCTGGCCGAATAAACGTTGTTTTACCCTTTTCGATAGTCAATGGCACGACCACAGCGCCAGCTATCGCATGAAGATAAAGAACAAAGCTATGAACCATCGCATGGTCTCGATTAAACCAAATATACAGGGATATTGGTAATTCGCCGTATTCCCGTTAGGAGATGATAGGGATAACTATTTGCAATAATTTTAATCCCTATATGTAGATATTACGCAAAAGTGAACCATTTTTGAATTTTTTTTTAGCTTTTTTCAAAATAACTCAAAAATACAACGTCAAAAATTTGTTTTAAAAAAGTATTAATTTAAATCTCATTTTTTCTTCTGATTTACAAAAACAAATAATCACTGGTTATTTATCAATATTAAAACAACAATTATCGGTCCAAATTAAAAAATGCGAGACGAAAAACGTTATTATTTCAATATTTTATCGAGATTTTTTTTTCCACTAAAATGCTTTAAAAACAACAAAAACGTTATGAAACTTAGGTTGCAGATTATTTTAAAAACATAACCGTTTTCTTAGCTATCCAATAATTTACTATACAACATATTTAAAAAATTAAAAATGATCACAAAGAAAGCAGGCGGAAATTCGTATTCGAAGTAAACTTAAGGTAATTCTTTAAAATTTCTATAAAATTAATTAAAAACAATACCCAATGTAAATAAAAAAAAAAAAAAAAAAATTAGAACCAGAAATAGTCTAGTAGTAATAAAAACTACAAATTAAGAATAAGTTACAATTAAAACATTTTGTAATTTAGCCTAATTAAAGTTCTTGGTCGAAGTGACTTCCCCTATTGCATACGCAAAGTCGCATTCTTTTTCTGAGTTGTGACTTAACTACCGAAGTAATCAAATTATCCAGCATTGCATTTGCTGCGTTTATAATTCTTGTTTTGAGTTCTTCCGCGGATGACACAGACGAGACGTCGCGTCGTAAACGAGGAATTTCATGTGACTCGGGCTTGGTTCTCATGTTGAATTTATTGTCGTTCCATTTAGACTGCGTATTCACCAGAGATGTGAGTAGTTAGGCGGTGCGAGTATGTTTAGCTGATCACTGAATCGAAAAGTGCTTATTTTTGTTAGAGTCAAGTGTATATGTAATTCTAATTATACATATGTATATATATTTAGATAGATTATGTGTTAGAAAATGATATAATATTATGGACATTCTACATATGTAACACATAATAAATGAAGCATGAAGTCGTTCGGTTGGGTGGTTACTCAGCGTAAGGTATTACCAAGCCGTTACGTCATCATATTCGGAAGGGCTTAGTGATGTCTCTGTTCGATTAACTGTTTCGATAGCTTGCATATTTTTTTGTTTTTATTAATTTATTGATTAAAGTTTATAATAGCTATTTTAAAACAATCCGATTTTACGTACTATTATATAAAATACAGTTACAAAAGAATTGCTTTCTTTTTAGTAAACTTCAGTATGTTTTATTTAAACCCGTTTATTTTTTAAATGTAACTCATCTTTGTTCAGTAAAAGATGGAGAAAATGATGTCAACTGGAATCGTATTATTTAAACAGAGTGATAGTGAAAGATGATTGGATATTTGATACGGCACGACAAGTTCTTTAAAACAATTTTGGAAGCAAATATTGAAGAAAGCGAGGAAGAGGAAGACCTACACGAAGCTTGGAAGGTGAAAGATAAAGTAGAAGTCGTACCAAATCAAGAGGCCAAAAGAAAGGTAGAGGATAGGGAACAGACCGAAGATAGACAGACCGACAAGATCCCTTAAATTAAAGAAGAAGAAAATTATCAATAGGGACAATAAAAATAAAATAAATTTTATGTTGGCAAATAATAAATATTGAAACAAATATTAATTTAGACATTTTACACATTAGAATAAATTTATTTAGACAAAAAAAAACAGTGGTGTAATTTCTATCACCAGCCATGGAAAACTGAATTGTTTATTCTAATATTGTAGGTACTATAGGCTATTGAACTATATGTTGTGATAAACATGTATACGTCCCATTATCTTATCGTAACTTTAGGTTAACTTTATCAATAGTAAAAGTAAATTGATAGCATAGCACACTATATTCTGTTTGAAGGATCATTTAAACGGAAAGTTGTGGTACAACATTAATGTGTTAGTGTTGCGCAGGCCACAGAAATGTCGAAAGAAAGTGAACGCAACAACGAGTGGCCAAGTCGTAGTCGACAGTGTATACGGATGGAGTCTAAGCGACACTCGTATTATAGTGCGTCGAGATGACAATTCACGCGGTTTAATAACATAATTTTTCTCGATTTGTTAATCACTATTGTGTGTACAACTATAAATTTTTTAAATAGAGTGGTACATATTCTGACAATGGATTTATTGAAGGAGGCTATTACTGGTGTGGGGAAGGTTGTTGCTGCTCGTCATATAAGTGCCGAAAAGTCGCATCCCGAATTAAATCATGAGATAAACACTACATTGTTATGCCATTCCTACAGCTTTCTACCGGACTTTGGTTCTTATTTGGCAGGTAAATAAACTTTAAAAATATTTGTAAGTAAACTTAGGGACTCATAAGATTACTACTAGCTATAAAGGATCTTTTAAAGATTACGTTCAGAAATATAAAAAAATCTTGTGTATACTATTATCTTAAGGTTAATCTATAGCTGCTAGCATCTACAAACCCCAGAGGTTTAATAGGATGCCTATAATTAAACTTTATTCAAAAAATTCTTATTGTTAAAAATAAAATAAAAAATATAAAACACTTACATGGGTGTATAAACTGTCTAAAATTGTATGGAAAATCTGAATGTTGAGTTTAAACTTTGTATTATTAAACTTTAGTAAAAACAATAAAACTTAATTCGTTTTCTGGGAATCAACCCCTTGATGGGGTGAAATACATAGTAAGATTTTATATTGGAATCTCGTTGTTTTTGAAACTGGACGCACGTAACTTAATCTAATTAATAACAGCATTTATATATAAATAAAAATAAAATTAAATGCTGTTTGCTGGTAATTGCATAATTTGAGAACGGCTGGACCGATTTGGAAAACTTTTTTTATGTTACTAATAGACCGAATAAGGTTTTTAAGAAAAGTAAACACTGAACAGTACGCCTAAAAAAATGTTTTTTTGAATTGTATTTTTTATGAGTTTAAAACAATAACTAACGATTCGAATTTCGAACGATGGATAGGCGTAAATCTTTTTTTTTTGTTTATTATTATACTGCAAGTGTTTTCAGAAAAAAAATGGGAATAGGTGGCGTTATGGTCGAGTTATAGAACAAATTGGTAAGGGGAGAGTAACGTCTGCAGGGCCAGCTAGTATATAATAAATAAAAAAAATTGTTGGACAATTATTTGGATTTAGAAATTCGAAACCTATTAAATGAGAGACGTTAAACTTGAAATTTAGTTTATGTCATCTGAACATATTTATTAATATGATCTCTTAAATTGTAATTGTAATTCTAAAACCTAATCAATGTAGGAACACGCAAATGATCCTGCCATTGCGAGATAGTTGTTAAATAAATGATTAAGTATTGTATTTAAGTCTTCATGTCTAAATTTTTTTAATTCACGATGCTAGCTAACAAGCATGCGGTCCGCCTGATGGTAAACGGTCATTATATATTCTTTATTGCACAAAAAAAAAAAGTACAAATGGAGGACTTAATGCTAAAAAGCATTCTCTGCCAGTCTTCCAAGGGAGCAAGGGAAAGGTATATGCAAGGTGTGCATAATGTTAAGTAAAAAAAAAAGTTTATAACGATTATTAAGATTATATATTATTAAGAAGTATTCAATTGCTCCAAGTAAAACCTACGTAGCGAATACTTGAAGGAATTAATACGAGCAAAAAAAGTTGGCTGTTGGATATTGATTTAGAGAAACGAATAACTACAGTCGATGCTGCTGTAATTTCGAAGGATTGGATCGGCGGTAAATCTTTTTTTTTTGTTTACTTGTTATACTGCAAGAATTTTCAGAAGAAAAATGGGAATAGGTGGCGTTAGCTGGTCTAGTTATAGGACAAATTGGTATCGCGAGAGAACGTCTGCAGGGCCAGCTAGTATATAATAAATAAAAAAAATTGTTGGACAATTATTTGGATTTAGAAATTCGAAGTACCTATTAAATGAGAGACGTTAAACTTGAAATTTAGTTTATGTCATCTGAACATATTCCTTAATACGTTGCTCTTAATATTGTAATTGTAATTCTCAAACCTGACTCGGTATGTCAGGAACATGATCAAACTGATCCTGCCATTGACGAGATAGTTGTTAAATAAATGATTAAGTATTGTATTTAAGTCTTCATGTTTACATTTTTTTAATTCACGATGCTAGCAAACAAGCATGCGGTCCGCCTGATGGTAAACGGTCATCAAAGCCTATGGACGCTTGCAACACCAGAAGCAGAATCTGCGTATTGCCGACCCTTTAAAAACCAAATAACTCCGTTTTTGAAGAACTCCATACTGTAGTTCCCTGGGAAAACCTCAGCAGGGAGCTCATTCCACATTTCTCTGAAACCGGACTGTCCACGTCCACTTAGGTTCCAATGTGTGAGGATGAACTGCCTACCGATGCTGAGCGGTGCGATGGTGGAAGGTAGCCGATGTCGAACAATACCTCTTAACACAACTCATTAAACCGCCATTAATTAATTAACAAATACTCATATCTATTTTTATACGTATCACATGAGATAATTTAAGTTACATCAACTGTTTCTTTTTAATTTTTCATATTAAAAAAAACAACACATACATATTCAATTGAATACTAATAAATTTGATCATTTCATCCATAATAAAACATAAAATAAACTAAATAAATTATATTTATTTTCAGTGAACTAGAAAAATGTATTATAATATTCTTCCATTCAAACTGCTATGATGTAATGCTGCTCTGTCATTTGCTTTGCTCTCTGAATTGACCCTTGCAAATCTTTATCTTAACTTAACTTAATTTATTTTATTCTTAAATTTTTAGAGGCTTTTATGCAATGTGCATATGTCAACCTCATCGTAGCATAACCGTAATATACTTATATAATATTATAAATTTATGATTGGAACAGACTAGCCGCCTCATTATTGGATGTATCACCTAATACTTTATTAAACAAGGTGTCCAGAAAGGGTATCGGGTATTTGTTTTCGCGCCATATTCGAAACGGGGCGTCTAAAGGGTGCGGGGAGGGGTTCGTGGCGTCCGCCATTTTGTGGAGTTTTAGTCACGATGGAACATTACTCGGGGACGCATCGCGCATTTTGCGTACGAGCGTATTATCGTAATGGTGATTCAATAGTGACTGCTCAACGTCTCTATCGTGCGGAATATCGTACACGCCACGCACCAAGTGACGATAGCATTAGGAAATGGATCAGGATGTTCGACAATACAGGTGCGACAGTTAAAATTCAAAACTCTGGTCGTCCTCGTTCAGTTCGCGATGAAGAAACAATTGAATAAGTTGAGGCGTCGGTTCGACAAAATCCGTCTTTATCCATCCGAAAGCGAAGCCAAGCGTTGAACATCAAAAAATCGTCTTTACATTCGATTTTAAAGAAAGACTTACATCTAAAGCCTATAAAATTCAATTGGTTCAAGAATTGAAGGATACGGACTATGCTAATCGGCTGAATTTTGCGAACGAAATGCTGCAGCGATTTAATAACTTTAACAACATACTGTTCAGTGACGAAGCAAATTTTCACCTGAATGGTCATGTTAATAAGCAGAATTGTCGGTACTGGGCAGTGGAGAATCCGAGACGAAAGCATGAACGACCCCTGCATAGCCCAAAGGTCGTTGTTTGGGCCGCTATGTCTGCTAAAGGCATAATTGGTCCTTATTTTCATGAAGATCAACGAGGCCGAGCAATTAATGTGAATAGTGACCGTTATTGCGATATGTTGCGAAATTTTTTGGTCCCAGAGTTACAGGAGTTTGCAGGTTTCAACTCAAGAACGTGGTTCCAGCAAGATGGGGCCACTTGCCATACCTCAAATGACTCAATGGAAGTTGTTAACGAATTATTCCCTAATAAAGTCATTTCGCGAAGGGGTAACATCAACTGGCCTCCCAGAAGCCCCGACCTTAGCCCGCTTGACTATTTTGCATGGGGATACCTTAAAAGTAAGGTTTATCAAAACAATCCGACGAATCTAACCCAGTTAAAGCAAAACATCAGGTCAGAAATGGCAGCAATATCGATAGCTCGGTGTCAACGTGTTATGGCCAATCTTCGTTTTCGTTTAGAAGAGTGCCAGCAACGTAACGGTCATCATTTGGATAACATCATCTTTTCCAAATAATTCTCCAATTCATATGCTAATAATAAACAATAAACTTTTTTATTGCATACAAATAATTTTTGTTTCATTGAACTTACAAATACCCGATACCCTTTCTGGACACCTTGTACATTCCAACGTCCAGTCTGTTCAAACAAAACACACTCATTAAGTTTTGCTTAGTTGACTTAAACCGGATACACTCCACCAGAACATGATAAACGTCATCGACTTTCTGTCATTCATCACAAAGAGGTGACTGTGTCAATTTTATCATTTTTATATTTGTTTGATGGATATGTCCGGATCTCAACCAATGCGCGAAAGATATCAACTTCCTATCCAACTTTGTCGTGACACACCAGAGTATACGAGGAGGTTCACACTGTAAAGTCTTATACCAGATACCTTTCTCAGATGATCTTTCAACAAAATATGTTTTCCAATGACTGTAACAACTTTCTTTAAATTTTGGTAATATATCTAAATAATCTGGCAATACATTAATAATATAATTTTGCCACTTACAATACTTAACTTGGCTAATTTATCTGCCTCCTTATTACCCTGCAAACCAATATGTGCTGGTATCCATTGCAATTTTAGATCCACTCCGGTACAAAGTAAATCATCTATTTTACTTAGTCAGCTGTAAGCTACCGAAATACCTCTGAAACTAGAGGTGCATCGAGCTAGGTGCTGTAGTGTGCTCTTTTACTGTCACTACAAATAACAATTTTTCTAAGATTTAAATTTTTAACAAATGACAGTGTTTCTGAAATTGCAATAAGTTCAAGAGAAGTAATACAACAATAATTATAATTTATTTTAAAACACTCTTTATATGTTGAAAATCCTGGCTTACCTGTAAGAAAGAAGGCAACTCCGGATCCTTAAGCACTCTTTGACGCATCAGTATAAATAACATTACATTCAGAGTATTTTTGGTGTAATTGAGCTATAATATCATATCTTAATAAATTAATTCATATTTATTTTTTGGTTTTTGAATACAATTTAAATTAATCTTAATAACGTCCGTAATATTAATGTTAGTTATCCAAGTTCTTAATGTAAACATTTGTAATGTAAGAGACGAAGCAATATATTCACTTTTGACTTCATTATAAACCTCAATAAGCAAAGGATTTCTCTCTCTACCCAAGTAACTGTTGTGACAAAGAGTGCTCTGACTAGCTTATAATTTTACAATTTCACTATTGGACCATGACATCGTTTTTAAACAAAATTTTATGACTAAATATTTTCTACGGAAGCTCATAGGAGTCAGGCAGAGTTCACTCTGAATGACATGAATTGGGGATGTTTTATTGGCACTATTACTATAATGGTAACGACCATAATCAAACCAGCTTCTTATTAAATATATATATATATATATATATATATATATATATATATATATATTCTAACTAGATTTTTAGGATGCACACCCCAAGAAGACCCAGCTAAGACTAAATATATTTAGACAATTTTGAGTTTTTTTAACTATAGTTTATGTGTATGGTCCACCGTAATGAGTTATGTAACCATAATTCCAAATATTTGTAAAAGGTGACTCTCTCTATATCTTGGTTATTTAATATTATTCGTGCATTGTAATTTTTACGCCTTCTGCTGAAAATACAAAACTTTGACTTGTTATTTGATATTTCTAAACCTAACTCCCTTAAATTTCTCACAATTTGATCCAAAGCATTTTGAATACATTCTATTATGTTTTGATGTGAACTATATATGAGAATATCATCAGCATAATGACAAATAAATACATTGACAATATTGTAAAGAAAATTGATGTTAATATATTAAAAAGAATTGGAGAAATGGGCTTGAGCTAAACCTTTATTTGTATATCGAATATTAAACTTATTTTTGCTTTCCGCAATCATAATTTTAAGGTGTCTTACACTTAGATAACTCCATAAGTACTTACATAATCTTCTTTCAACACCAATATCATCCAAAATATACATTAATCCTATTTGAATATGCGCAATTGACTTTGCCAAGAATTCTTGACATGATTGCCCTTTCCTAAATCCCGTAGAAAAAGAATTATCAACATTATTTTTCTCAGTGTACGTACCACTCTAACCTTCTCACCAGCTTAATATGGAAAATTTTGCATATACTAGATATTAAGGAAATAGGTCTATATTTAACCGAACAGTTCAAATAATTGTTTATTTTTGGTATGGTAATTATTACTACATCTCGCCAGGAATGTGGAATTGTGCCTGTAGAGAAAATCAAATTATACATATTCAGTAAATAAATCTTACCTACAGCTGGTAAATTATATATCATTGAATATGTGATTCCATCATCTCCGGGTGCTGTACCTTTCTTTTTAACAACATTCCACATTTCATTTAATCTAAAATTACAAACCAAAGATGGATTATTAGATTTACATTCTGGAGATTATGAAAGCACATATTCTGGAGATAATTTAGATAATAACAGTTCTTTTTGTTCTTGCGAAGCAATACAACCTATAACACAAGCAATATATCCTAAATCCTTTAATCCACCTTATACGTCCCCACATATCTGAAGGTGTTACAGATTCATTAATATTTTAACAATACTGTCTTCATTCAAGATTTTTAGCTTTTTTAATTGCATTTTTGGCCACTGAAGCTTTTTCTTGAAATAAACTTAAGTTCCGAGGCGAGGGATTTTTTCTAAACCTATTTAAAGCTAATCTTCGCTGGGCAACTAATTCAGAGAGATAAGGGTTCCAATATGATTTTGGCTTAAACTTCTGAGTAGGAACATTAGGTATTTTAGTTAAGGGAATAAAATTATGAACTGCCAAGGACAAAACATGTGTGAAATGTTTGTATAATAACTGTATATTATTCTCATATGTAAGATATATAATATGTTTCTCAATAAATATCTTATAATTTTCCCAATCAGCCAGATGAAATTTTCTTTTTTGTTTAAAGTGTATGGCTTCATGATAGTTAGATTTTATCTTTTTAACCATATGATCACTCAATAAATGTTCATTTAAAACTTTCCACTGGAAACTACAAGCCAAATCAGAGGAAACAAATGTTACATCGGGAGATGTTTTTTGGACATTATTCTCTACAAGTTTAATCCTAGTATGTTATCCATTATATAGACAGATATAACCGAATTAAATAGCAGCAGTACATACCTGTACTCCTCTAGTGGCATTTTTACAAGACCAATTGGTGTGATGGGCATTAAAGTCTCCAGTAATCAGGCACTTCGAAGGAAATATGGAAAACAAATTATCCTAATCGTTTGAGCTTGTATATACAGAAGATGGACAATATATAGATATCATATATTACAGTTATATATCACAGTTAAGAAGCTTAACAAATATTATCTCTAAACCAGTGCTGTTAACTACGATTAATGATGATACGGATTATTTCTCTCCGAAGTCACGCAAGATTTATTTTTTTCCTTGTTTTTCCCCGCTCATTTTTAATGATATAATCGGTTTGTTTTTTGGATTACTTCTACCTCGATATCGTTATTAATATTGTTAGTGGCTTCTAATTGAATTCTTCGGACGTTCGTTTTATTCATAAGTACGTTTCTGTATGACATTTCGTATTCTTTGTTTTTTGTCTGATCACAACCATGTATTTTATTATTACTGTGTTCTAGTTCTGTATATGATGTCAATTCATGTTTATTTACATAAATCTGTAAGGCTTTCTTGTAAGTACATTTTTTCATAGTCATGATATTTCTCGTTAGCCTAGTGCGCGACTGCTATGATCGAGGTCCTGCGTTCGAATCCCAGGTCGAGCAAAAGTGTTATTGGGGTTTTCCTATGAATTTCTCAGTAGCAGCTTGCAGTTTGGTTTCGTGCCCAATTAATGGCAATAGGCTCGCCCCCTATTACATGGGACCTAAAAACACTCGGCGAACTGTGGGTGTACATTAGTACATCTCTGCCTAACCCTTCGGGGAATACAGGCGTGATATTATGATGATGATGATTTTTCTTATATTTTTTTCTTTCAAGAAAACTGGGCTTTTTTATCAAGTGTCCTAAGTGAACCCTTACAATTACAAATACATTTGTAATTGGTGGTATCACAGTATTCGTGTTTCTCTCCACATTTAGAACATAATTTAAATTTATGCGGACAAGTTAAAAACTTGTTAAGTTAAGTTGTTGTAGTATACCCAAACTTCCAACAGCCAGAACATTGACTCTCAAGGAAGGTGAAAGTATCAACCTTAAACCGACATCCGTACCCGAAAACGTATGAGGGTAAAATGATCCCTTAAAGCATAGACGGATTGTCTTCGACTTTACCCATTCATTGCCCGATTAATGTCTAATCTAATAAGTCTTCTTACTGATATAATATCTGTTTCACATTCCAAATTGAGTATTATCTCATCTCTCATTTTTCATCAATATCTACATCTACACTTCTCAATATTCCATAAGACAAGTTTATTGCATCTGACCTTTGACATCTATATTGCGATTCATCCATTTTTTACAGTTCATTAATTTGTTTACATTTATTTCATCTTCAAATTTAAAACTTTATAAGGGTTTTTGTATTTTATTGTCAATATATTTTCAGATCTGAGTAGTTTGGCTAAACCAAATTGCTTAGGTAAAGTTTCTTTAGCTGTGATGGAGACAAAATACTTTTCTGATTTTTTTGTTTTCAACCATACTTTTATTAGGTGATTTCTTCATATATATTCCTTTGGCGCTTCTATCGACCGTGGTAAAACTTTCATTATCCTCTGTAACTCCTTCAACATCTTGTAATATATCTTCCGAATCCTGATGACATCTTTTATTCGCAACACGGTTCTCACAAATTTTTGGTACTTCCGCTATCACCTAAACAACTTCTTGATCACTTTCCACTTAATTTTCTATCACGTCACTTCCACTAGAATCCCAAAAACTGGTCCATTTATCCATTTTTATATATCATTTATATTGAGCGTAAAATTTTTTTTTTTTCGATCGTGTCAATGAGCGAGTGTATGCAACACGTTCACTACGACACCTCGTATTTACAAACTTTGATAAATTAAACACTGCTTGTTTTGTGTGTTTTATTTATGGAGATCAATCTATATATGAAACTCGCCTATGAAGAAAGTGTCTATGTTCAAGATCAACTATCTGACATTCAGAAAAAAAATGGAGGAAATAATGGTACTACTATCTTCTTGTATTAATACGCAAAAAGAGAATACCAATCAAATAAGGAGCGACATTGCTACTATCAAAGATGAAATACAAGACATCAAGGATGGTATGCGGGCAACCGAACAGCGGATAGCAGATTTAGCGACTACCCAAAAGGATTTAGAAATTGAAATACAAACTCTAACCAACTTTGCTCGCAATACTGAGCAAAAAGCTGAGTTTCTTGAATCTGACATCCGAAACCTTAGAACTTCATCAAACGAATTTAATGCAAAAGCATCTTATGAAGAAATACTAGCAGAAATCAATGATCAGGGTATGAGAAAGAAGAATGTACTGATTGTTGGAATCCTTGAACCCCAATCGACAGACTCTAAAGAGCGTGCTATCTTGGATAAGGAAAAAGTAATAGAAATTATTCAAATGGTGTCTGAAGATTTTCTTGAACCCAAAACCGTTAGACGAGTTGGAAAATACAAGCCGGGAGTGAATAGACACATAAAAGTTTTTCTTGAGTCAGAAGAACTGGTAAGGCTCATAGTTCGCAAGAGAAACATCTTGAAAAACACCGAAATAAGATTTTTTGCTGATCAAACGCCATTCCAAAAGAAACAACTAAAACAACGGAAGCAGGAATTGAAACTAAGAACTGAAAAGGGTGAGAAAAATCTACGAATAAAATATATTAAAAATGTACCTAAAATTGTTAACATAACACCAAAAAACTCAAATGCATAGGCACTTCTAATGACCATAACACTACGTATCAAATAATCAACAGTTACAGCGAAGTTATAAACAGCAAAAAATCGTGAAGAAAAATTACTGAAAAAAAATAGAAAAATTGTAAAGTAAGGAAGATTAAAATTTTAAATCCACCGAAACAGAAATGGATAAATAAAGGGATTCTATAGAAGATTAATAGCAAAAATGTACTTGGGCGACAACATAAACATAACCCTGCGGACCGGATTATCGAGAACAGCTTTATAGAATTGAGAAATAAGGTGGCAAGTGAGATACAAAGAACAAAAAAAGAATATTACTTCAGGAAATTTGTCGATACAAAAAATAAGCCTAAGAAAAAGTGGGAACTAATAAATAATCTTACGCATAACAAAATCAAAGACACTATTATACCGGCCAAACTACAAACAGGAGGAACTATGCTAACTGATGTTACGGAGATCTGCGAATGTTTCAGTAACTTTTTCTCAACTGTTGGTGAAATATTAACACAAGAGATTTCTACTCAATACCACAAAAATAAGACATACAAAATAGCAACAGGTAATAATGAAGGAAATAAAATATCCGTAATGAAACCAACCACAACAGACGAAGTTTTTAAAATAATTGACAACTTAGATTCGAACACCAGTTCCGGTATTGATAATGTAAACACGAAGATAATAAAATGTCTTAAAAGTTTAATAGCACCTGAAATGACACGCTGTATAAATGAATGTCTAAAACACGGTATATTCCCTCTAACTTAAAAATTGCCAAAGCTACGCTCATTTATAAATCCGGCATTAAGACTGACCCCAGCAACTATCGTCCGATATTCGTACTTCCAGTTGTGTCTAAAATCTTCGAAAAAATAATATATAACCGACTTGAAACATACATAAATTCTATAAATTTTCTTTATGAGAAGCAATACGGATTCAGACCTAAATCGATCACATTATCAGCAACTGTAGATCTCGTTACTAAGACAAAAAATAATATAGACGATAAAAAAGGTTGCCATTGGAATATTTATCGATTTAAAAAAAGCGTTCGACACGATTTCCCACAAAATTATGCCAGATAAGCTGAAAGACATAGGCATCATAGACAGATCTCACAAAATACTCGAATCTTACCTATCAGACTCCTACCAGGTAGTTATACTAGCAGAATATAAAAGCCAGCCCAGAAAAGTTACGTATGGTGTTCCTCAAGGATCAATCTTAGGACCTTTACTTTTTCTTATCTATATAAACAACATAAGAACACTGCACCTTGCGGGAGACCTGTCATTATATGTAGATGATACTAGCCTATTTTACTTCGGGTATAATGTGGAATTCATTATTCAGTCTGCACAAAACGATCTAGATACACTTAACAAGTGGTTCTCAAATAAATTTATTAATAATCAATGTAGCCAAAACTAATTTAATAATATTTACAGCAAAGAATAAAAAGGTACAAGAATTCATACCTCTAAAAATTGAACAATCAACGTATATATAAAGTAAGTACGGAAAAATATTTAGGCCTTACGCTGGACAGTCAACTCACATGGAAAACACATAATAGGTGGTTGCGCCGCTTTTATATAGTTTTAAATATTGTGCGATATTGTGATCGGTTCGCAACTTTTTCTATCTCCGCTTACCCTCCCTTCCTTGGCACATGCAAACAGTTTGTCGCCGCGCCTCGTCGGAATAAGTTGATTTTCGCTCGGTTGTTGATACATTGACTTTAGTGCTCGTCATTGTTATGACGGAGAAGAATTTGGGCAGTACGTCGAAGACAACCACCTAGCCGGCTAGCCAGATGAAACCGGAACCCACCACGAGGTATGTGCCAAATTCCTATCCTATATCCATATAGCTGATCACAATCCCCGCAAATACAGTCCACTCAATTAGTATTAAATGCGCTGCGCTTCCAACGGCGCAAGCATAATTTTTGGTCCTTCGAGCCGGATATTGAATCCATCGTTAATTTAATTATTCGCTGTATAGTACTTTATTCCAT
Organism: Saturnia japonica; assembly: GCA_033032175.1. Lineage (NCBI taxonomy): Eukaryota > Metazoa > Arthropoda > Insecta > Lepidoptera > Saturniidae > Saturnia > Saturnia japonica. Next base: position 8,266,241 of record CM065317.1, read on the forward strand.
AGGGAATAATTGCTTTGCACCTAAATATCTATATTTTAGTAGAAAACCCGCAATAGATATTCAGGACTAGAACTTAGGTAACCTATCTAGAGCATAGGCATAGGGTAGGACTAACGCTCTAAGTATTTAGAATCGTAGTTTGTTACTTATTAGTTTGTTCGCACCGCAACCCTTTTGTTTAATTTAGTTACATTTGATTTAGTTTGGAATGTAGGTAGGTAGAAAATTCGAAAGAACGTACGAAATTAATTATCAAGCGAGTGTTTAATCTTTCTTTTCGTACTTATTTTAGGTACCTACGTATATTTGAAGTTTTACCTGGGGCTATTTAATTATTTGTAAAATAAACTCTCAGGACGAGGCAGCGACGTGACCTAGGGGGTATTATCCGATCTGTATATTTATCGTTCGATAGCTCCGCACTGTTATCTGATCATATATATACCTAACTACCTATTCACAGACGCACACTACTGTTCTCCACCGCTTGCGTTACGATTTGGTTTGTTTGTAAGTAAGTAAGTAGTTGCTATTTAGTTGTCGCTATGCCACCCAAGGCTATTAATCGCGATAATGATCTAAGGATGTTGTATGCTAAACGAGATATGTTATTTTCTCGCATAAAACTCATTTCTGATTCTTCGAAAAATATTTACGATGAAGAGACGAAAGAATCATTTCTATGTTCAATGGAAACTGTAGACGATATTCGTATAGATTTTGAAAAAACGCTTGATAAAATTAATACATTTGAATTAGAAGTGAATCCTGATTTCGTAGTTAATTATCAAAATTTGTCGTCGTTTGAAGATTTGTTTTGTCGCGTAAAGCGAGCCGCGAAATTGTTGCAGATACCTGCAAATTCAGAACAAAAACCGATTGTTGAACAACCGCTCAAACGCGATAGACCAAAATTACCGCCCATCCAAATTCCCGAATTTAATGGTGATATTAAAAATTGGCCTTTGTTTTATGATAGTTTTGAGAATACAATTCATAAAAATGAAAATTTAACGGATCATGAAAAATTACATTATCTCGTAAATAAACTTACTGGCAAGGCAAAATCTGTTTGCGCCGGAATCACGCTTTGTGCACAAAATTATGAATTAATTTTAAATACTTTAAAAGTAAAATACGAAGACAAAAGATTAGTGACAAGTGCTTATTTAGATCAAATATTCGATTTGAAAAATGTTTCCTCTTGCAATGAACACAATTTGGAAAGGTTTTTAGATATTTTTGCATCATCTGTTCGCGCCATAAAGAATCTTAAAGTTAATGACCTTAGTGATTTTTTGTTTTTGTACATCGGCTTAAAGAAATTAGGCACAGAAACTGTTCGTTTATTTGAAATGGACAGACGTGGAGACAATCAACTACCCACATTCGACGAGCTAGAAACGTTTGTACGCGATCATATTAAAGTCTTGCAACGCACTTCGGCACCAAAACATGAAGCTACAAAGAAAATTAATTCTGATCGTCGAACGGACGCGGTATCCAAATCATTTAAGCCCACTCAGACATACGTAAATATCGCATCACAGTCTGTTTGTTCGTTGTGTCACGCTCATCATGACCATATTTATAAATGCTCGGGTTTCCTAAAACTTACACCTAGTGAGCGTTATAAATTTGTTCGTGCCAATAATTTGTGTATCAATTGCCTTAGTGATGGACATCGTGTTTCATTTTGCAATTCAAATTCTAGTTGCCGTAGATGTCAAAACAAGCATCATACATTGCTTCATTTTAATGATAAAGTAATAAACTCTGCGCCCGCGCCCGGCCGCTTCTACGCAGTCGCGCAGCCACCCCCCGCCACTACCCGGTTACCATCCATTGGCGACGCGCAGTCCGACACTGCGAGCGCGTGCGCCGCCGCGGCCTCCGCTCACACCGACCATTCAAATGACGTCGCCTTATGCTCGTTATCGTTATTGCGAACTCCGACTACTGTGCTTCTCGCGACCGCTCGTGTAATAGTTGTAGATGCGTATGGAAAAGAACATAGTGTTCGCGCTCTTTTAGATAGCGCTTCGCAGAGTAATTTTGTTACTCTCGAGTGTTGTCAACGCCTTGGTTTAGATATAAATAAACGGCCTGTATGTTCTGTAGTAAAAGGAATTGGAGGTTCTGTAAAAACCATTCAGGGCACCCTAAAAATTAAATTTCACTCACGTTTTGACTCGAGAATTAGTTTTGATATGGATTCGTTAGTTGTAGATAAGGTGACTGAACGTTTGCCGACGGTCTCAGTCAATACTTCAATGCTGTCGAATTTTGATGACTTACCTATGGCCGATGATACTTATGCTATTCCAGGAAATATTGAGATGTTGGTTGGAGCCTCGATTTTCCCGCACCTCCTGTTATCACGTAAAGTTCACGGTCATCCGTCACAAACCGCACCGCACGCACTGGAAACAGTTCTTGGATTTGTTATTGTTGGTACAGCTCCCGCACGAGTGGATTCTTACTCGACCATATCCTACTGCTGTGCCGTCGAGCCTCTAGAATCCGCCGTTCGTAAATTTTGGGAAATTGAAGAAGTCAATTGCCCTCCTATTCTCAGCCCAGACGACAAAGTCTGTGATGAGTTTTATAGCCGCACAACTACTCGTGATGGAGATGGTCGTTATGTTGTCGCGCTCCCCTTTAAGGGTGATATTTTTGCTCTCGGTGATTCTCGTAGGTTAGCCGAAAAACGTTTTTATTGTTTAGAGAAAAAAATGCTAGCGTCTCCTAAGTTGAAACAAACTTACGACGACGTTATAAGGGAATACCTAGATAAAGGCTACATCTCGCCCGCACCTATTGATACTGTAGAGTCTATGAACGTTCCGTCGTATATTATACCACACCATGGAGTTATTAGGGAAGATAAATTTACCACAAAATTGCGCGTAGTTTTAGATGGTAGCGCTAAGACTAGTACGTCAGTTTCCCTAAATGACATATTATATAGAGGACAAAATCTGCAAGGTAACTTGTTCGATATCATAGTTAACTTTCGCTTGTTATCGATTGCCCTTTCAGCCGACATTCGTCAAATGTTTCTCTGTATCGGTGTAAACGAACGCGACCGCAGATTTCAGCGCATTTTGTATCGATTTTCCCCGCAGGAACATTTGAAGGTTTACGAGTTTAATCGTGTTTGTTTCGGGCTGAAGTCAAGTCCTTTTCATGCTCTGCGTACAATAAAGCAGCTTGCCTCAGATGAGGGATCTGCATATCCAAAGGCTAAGGAAACTATAGAGACTAGCCTCTACATGGATGATTTTGTTTATTCTGTAGAGAGCGAGATAGAGGCCATTGAAACTGCCGCTGAAGTAATTAGTCTCATGAAAGCGGGTCAGTTTGATCTAGTGAAATGGACTAGTAACTCGCGAAGGGTTTTGGATTCAATTCCGCCATCATATCGCTTGTCAACTGTTAAAGAGTTTGACGAGGGTGATTTGCACAAGATTTTTAGCTTTTTTAATTGCATTTTTGGCCACAGAAGCTTTTTCTTGAAATAAACTTAAGTTCCGAGGCGAGGAATTTTTTCTAAACCTATTTAAAGCTAATCTTCGCTGGGCAACTAATTCAGAGAGATAAGGGTTCCAATATGATTTTGGCTTAAACTTCTGAGTAGGAACATTAGGTATTTTAGTTAAGGGAATAAAATTATGAACTGCCAAGGACAAAACATGTGTGAAATGTTTGTATAATAACTGTATATTATTCTCTTAAGTAAGATATATAATATGTTTCTCAATAAATATCTTATAATTTTCCCAATCAGCCAGATGAAATTTTCTTTTTTGTTTAAAGTGTATGGCTTCATGATAGTTAGATTTTATCTTTTTAACCATATGATCACTCAATAAATGTTCATTTAAAACTTTCCACTGGAAACTACAAGCCAAATCAGAGGAAACAAATGTTACATCGGGAGATGTTTTTTGGACATTATTCTCTACAAGTTTAATCCTAGTATGTTATCCATTATATAGACAGATATAACCGAATTAAATAGCAGCAGTACATACCTGTACTCCTCTAGTGGCATTTTTACAAGACCAATTGGTGTGATGGGCATTAAAGTCTCCAGTAATCAGGCACTTCGAAGGAAATATGGAAAACAAATTATCCTAATCGTTTGAGCTTGTATATACAGAAGATGGACAATATATAGATATCATATATTACAGTTATATATCACAGTTAAGAAGCTTAACAAATATTATCTCTAAACCAGTGTTGTTAACTACGATTAATGATGATACGGATTATTTCTCTCCGAAGTCACGCAAGATTTCTTTTTTCCTTGTTTTTCCCCGCTCATTTTTAATGATATAATCCGTTTGTTTTTTGGATTACTTCTAGTTCGATATCGTTATTAATATTGTTAGTGGCTTCTAATTGAATTCTTCGGACGTTCGTTTTATTCATAAGTACGTTTCTGTATGACATTTCGTATTCTTTGTTTTTTGTCTGATCACAACCATGTATTTTATTATTACTGTGTTCTAGTTCTGTATATGATGTCAATTCATGTTTATTTACATAAATCTGTAAGGCTTTCTTGTAAGTACATTTTTTCATAGTCATGATATTTCTCGTTAGCCTAGTGGTCGTAAGCGCGACTGCTATGATCGAGGTCCTGCGTTCGAATCCCAGGTCGAGCAAAAGTGTTATTGGGTTTTTCCTATGAATTTCTCAGTAGCAGCTTGCAGTTTGGTTTCGTGCCCAATTAATGGCAATAGGCTCGCCCCCTATTACATGGGACCTAAAAACACTCGGCGAACTGTGGGTGTACATTAGTACATCTCTGCCTAACCCTTCGGGGAATACAGGCGTGATAGTATGATGATGATGATTTTTCTTATATTTTTTTCTTTCAAGAAAACTGGGCTTTTTTATCAAGTGTCCTAAGTGAACCCTTACAATTACAAATACATTTGTAATTGGTGGTATCACAGTATTCGTGTTTCTCTCCACATTTAGAACATAATTTAAATTTATGCGGACAAGTTAAAAACTTGTTAAGTTAAGTTGTTGTAGTATGCCCAAACTTCCAACAGCCAGAACATTGACTCTCAAGGAAGGTGAAAGTATCCACCTTAAACCGACATCCGTACCCGAAAACGTATGAGGGTAAAATGATCCCTTAAAGCATAGACGGATTGTCTTCGACTTCACCCATTCATTGCCCGATTAATGTCTAATCTAATAAGTCTTCTTACTGATATAATATCTGATTCACATTCCAAATTGAGTATTATCTCATCTCTCATTTTTCATCAATATCTACATCTACACTTCTCAATATTCCATAAGACAAGTTTATTGCATCTGACCTTTGACATCTATATTGCAATTCATCCATTTTTTACAGTTCATTAATTTGTTTACATTTATTTCATCTTCAAATTTAAAACTTTATAAGGGTTTTTGTATTTTATTGTCAATATATTTTCAGATCTGAGTAGTTTGGCTAAACCAAATTGCTTAGGTAAAGTTTCTTTAGCTGTGATGGAGACAAAATACATTTCTGATTTTTTTGTTTTCAACCATACTTTTATTAGGTGATTTCTTCATATATATTCCTTTGGCGCTTCTATCGACCGTGGTAAAACTTTCATTATCCTCTGTAACTCCTTCAACATCTTGTAATATATCTTCCGAATCCTGACGACATCTTTTATTCGCAACACGGTTCTCACAAATTTTTGGTACTTCCGCTATCACCTAAACAACTTCTTGATCACTTTCCACTTCATTTTCTATCACGTCACTTCCACTAGAATCCCAAAAACTGGTCCATTTATCCATTTTTATATATCATTTATATTGAGCGTAAATATTTTTTTTTTTCGATCGTGTCAATGAGCGAATGTATGCAACACGTTCACTACGACACCTCGTATTTACAAACTTTGATAAATTAAACACTGCTTGTTTTGTGTGTTTTATTTATGGAGATCAATCTATATATGAAACTCGCCTATGAAGAAAGTGTCTATGTTCAAGATCAACTATCTGACATTCAGAAAAAAAATGGAGGAAATAATGGTACTACTATCTTCGCGGGTCAGTTTGATCTAGTGAAATGGACTAGTAACTCGCGAAGGGTTTTGGATTCAATTCCGCCATCATATCGCTTGTCAACTGTTAAAGAGTTTGACGAGGGTGATTTGCACAAGATTCTTGGCTTGCGCTGGTCACCTACATCAGATTCATTCAGTTTTAAAGTTTGTTTGACTCCACCAACTTGCACCAAACGTATTATATTGTCTTGTGTAGCTAGAATCTGGGATATAATGGGGTTTGTAGCTCCTGTAGTTTTGTATGCAAAGATTCTTATAAAAGAGCTTTGGTTGTCAGGTTGTGACTGGGATGACAAGCCGCCAGATAGAATCGCTCATTTTTGGAATCGTTTTAGGGAAGAGCTTCCTTTGCTCGACCAAATTAAAATCCCACGGCATGTTGGTACCAATAAACATAGTATCATTACAGTTATTGGGTTCGCAGACGCTAGCGAAAAGGCGTATGGAGGCGTTGTTTACTTCCACATTCAGAATAATGACAACCTCTCAGTGAGCCTTATTACTGCCAAGTCTAAGGTTTCACCTCGTAAAGTCGTGTCTCTTGCTCGCCTTGAGCTTTGTGGTATACTTTTACTATCAAAACTCATTGGTACAATTGTCACGGCTTGTCATAACCGCATTCGTATAAATAGAATTTTTGCATTTTCGGATTCAACTGTAGCCTTGTGTTGGGCTCATTCTTCTCCCCATCGTTGGGACACCTTTGTTGGCAATAGGGTCGCAAAAATTCAATCTGAATTATCACCGCAAAATCTCTTCCACGTTGCTGGCACGGATAACCCTGCCGATTGCTTATCTCGTGGGCTAACTCCTGCGCAGATTTTAGACCACCCGCTTTGGTTTCACGGCCCTTCATGGACCCAAGCATCGCCCGAAGAGTGGCCTGTTTGTCCTTTCAACCCATTAACTGTGTCAGAACCACCAGAACAAAAGAAAAGTACTTTGGTTACAACTACACCACGCAAGGAGTCACCAATATTATTGTTGTCTAGTAGACTGTCGTCTTGGTCTAAACTCTTGCGCTGCGTAGTGTATATGTGTCGTTTTGTTAAAATATTACCACCGCGTGAGTACATAGTTGCTGCAGATCTCGATAAAGCTGAGATAATTATTCTCCGTGAGCTTCAGCATAACTATTTCTCCATTGAATTTAATAAACTTAAATCCAACAAACCTTGTAGTCACGCTTTTCAGTGTTTAAAACCCTTCTTACAAGATGGGCTCATACGAGTCGGTGGCCGTTTAAGTCAATCAAACTTGGTGTTTGAACACAGACATCCGGTAGTTTTGCCACGAAAAGACCATGTTCTTAATCTTTTGGTGGATTATTATCACAAGATAAATTGTCACGCAGGACCTGATTTGTTGATGTCGATTATGCGGCCAAAATACTGGATATTTTCCGCTCGTAATTTGATTCGCTCTAGAGTACACCAATGCGTGCCATGTTATAGGCTTCGTCCGAGAGCTGCAGCTCCGGAAATGGCTGACCATCGTGCTTGTCGTGTAGTAGAGTCAGTTAAGCCATTCATACATACCGGAACGGATTACGCCGGTCCGTTAAGAGTAACGATTTCACGCGGTCGTGGTATACGCTCGACGAAGGCGTATGTGTGTATTTTCGTTTGCCTGACAACTCGTGCAATTCATATAGAGTTAGCTAGTGACTTAAGCACGTCAAGTTTCATGGCTGCGTTTAAAAGGTTTTTGTCTCGTCGTGGCGCTGTAGGACAAATGTATTCGGATAATGGCACAAATTATGTTGGAGCTAAACGTAATATCACAGAATTGCATGCATTTTTACGATCAAAGTATTTTAACACTGAATTTGCTCAAGTACTAGCTGAAAATCGCATTAAATGGTCGCTGAATACCCCCACCGCGAGTCATTTTGGAGGAAACTGGGAGGCCAACATAAAGGCCTTAAAATCGCATCTATATCGCGTTATAGGCGAGCAGATACTTTCATTCGAAGAGTTAAGCACGGTGCTCGCTCAAGTGGAAGCGGTTATGAACACCCGCCCACTGTGTCGGACGTTGTCTAGTGATCCTTCAGAGGCACTAGCACTAACGCCTGCACATTTTTTAAACATGACTCCTCTCAAGTATCTGCCTTGTAGAAATATTGATGAAGATCGACTACATGTTCTTTCGCGTTACGACTTATTGGATAAACTCGTCCAGTCGTTCTGGAAGCGTTGGAGGATAGACTATTTGCACACATTGCAGTCGCGTCAAAAATGGAATACACCATCGACTCCAATTACTGTTGGAACGGTCGTGATTATTAGAACTGAAAATACACCGCCTCTACATTGGCCTCTAGGCATTGTTGAAGAAGATTTTCCTGGATCCGATGGCATTACTCGCATTGTTCGCGTTAAAACCGCATCCGGATCGTATTTACGCCCGGTTGTTCGCCTCTGTCCTCTGCCTAATCTACAGTAGCAGTGGTTAGTTTACTTTAGGTTTAGTTTATCATAGATCCGCTTTAGTTTAGTTATTTTGAAGGGAACCCTTCAAGCCGGGGGAAATGGTTGCGCCGCTTTTATATAGTTTTAAATATTGTGCGATATTGTGATCGGTTCGCAACTTTTTCTATCTCCGCTTACCCTCCCTTCCTTGGCACATGCAAACAGTTTGTCGCCGCGCCTCGTCGGAATAAGTTGATTTTCGCTCGGTTGTTGATACATTGACTTTAGTGCTCGTCATTGTTATGACGGAGAAGAATTTGGGCAGTACGTCGAAGACAACCACCTAGCCGGCTAGCCAGATGAAACCGGAACCCACCACGAGGTATGTGCCAAATTCCTATCCTATATCCATATAGCTGATCACAATCCCCGCAAATACAGTCCACTCAATTAGTATTAAATGCGCTGCGCTTCCAACGGCGCAAGCAATAGGTCTTTACCTATGAAATTGCCCTTCTGCAGTACTGGCCATTTCAAATCAAAATAATTTTTGTTTGGCTAAGAATTCTAATTTCAAATTAATTTTATTTTAAAAACATGGAATTCTTTTTCCAAATGTAGTCATTTGTTTATTGATTAGTGTTACATTTTCATCGCATTTCAATCTTTTTTGTCATCATGGATACGTTAAACATTCGAGTAATTATGGAATATGAGTACCGTCGTGGCGGCACAAGCGGTACACAACATCAACTCGGTCGCTCATGGCAAACATGTCCACTATCCATCTCTCTCATCATTTTGCCGTAAAATTAAGTACCTACCCAGAGTTTGTGCGAATAAAAAACATTTGAACTGAGTAAAATGGGTTAGCAAAAATCGGTTTACTCGAAGTTTTAATTTTTTTACTAATTTTTTTTTGTATGAAACTAACCAGTATTGCACCATTTTACAATCCTGATTAAATGCGCAAACTTTTAATGGCACTCGCCAAAGCACTTTAGTACATTTTTTTTTAAAGGAGGGCCTTTCAAAGTCGACAAATTTTGAAAATTTTAAATTCATAATTTAACAAATAGTCTTAATTCTAGAAAACTTGGGGCAGTTGTGTCATTATTTTTGACTGTGGTTCTAGAAATATTATTTAGAGTTACGGTTCCAAAGTTTAAATTAACAAAAATAATAAAAATTAATCACAATAACCGAAAAATGGTTACCGTTTGACCAAATTTCTAGGTTTTTCTTAAATGCCCATAATTTCCAAACTGCATGGGATAAATTTTTTTTCTGATTTTTTTCATGATGGTTACAATCAATCCTATCACCCCGTTTCGGCTTGACGTTGAGTTCTGGGACACCCTGTATAACTCCTTAGCCAAACCGCACATAGATTACCTGCTGGAAATCTGGGGATCCGCTGCAAAGACTAACCTTAATACCTTACAAAGAGCACAAAACAAACTAGTAAAAATATTATTTAATTACAAATTATTAACACCTACAACTACAGACTCCTGTCTGTCTACAACACTGTTGTTTCTGTGAGTGTTCGTTATAAACCGTATTTAAAATCTATAAAGATACAATGTTGCTGACTATTGAACAAACATATTATATAAATATTATTCTTGTTTACACATACGAAAAATATTAAATAAAGACATTCATAGCAGTATAATATTTACTAAAAAGAAAAATACACAAACAAAGATACTAAGAAGCGCAGAAAATTTGGTCTTACGTCATCCACGGACAAATTATGGAAAAAAGAACATCACTTTTGAAAGCTCACAATTATACAATAAACTACCAAAAAATATTTAAGAAGCTAAAACTATCTCAGCGTTTAAAAAACTAGTAATAAACTACCTAAAAAACTAAAACTAAATTAATAAACATTTACTAAACTCAATAAATAAACTAACAAGAAGCCACATCCAGTCCATAGTAGTCCATGTATTTTACTCTACTGTTGTGTTTGTGTATGGTCTTTCTTATATCTACCTTCAATTTAATAATTAAAATGGGATGTTTTCGCAATACGCCTGCTCGTCTGCTACGTATATTTATATAATGTAATTTATTATGTTCTCATTTAAGTGAATTTTATTAATTTTTATGAGAATAAAGATGTCTTTAAACCGATATATTGTCTGGTGTAACAATCAAATGTATTGTTATAAAGAGGTATATTAAATGAAACTATTGTGAATATGTTAAAAGGAAAAACCCATCGATTGCATTTGATTGATTAATTTTTCAATTGAGTATTAAAGAATTAAAATCATCTAACCGCTTCTTTTCAACACGTGAATATTAATTAAGCAGTGAGCTAGTTTATTATCAAAATTATAAATAAACATTGAGAACTTTGAAAACGCGTAAGCTGACCTCCTTTTAACTCAACTCAATTTTAATTCAATGTAGGCTTAAATGAAGTTTTGTATTATTCTATTCTCCTTCGAAATAATCGTTTTCACCTTGCATGGTGTCAAGAAGATGATAAGAGTAATAGTGTACCTTAAATATGGTTTTGGATAGAGTAAATTTTAGGTTTGATGATTTTACTTATGTATGTCATATCATAATTTTATTTCAATTTTTTTGTAAAATTATTTGCGTAAACATCCTGTTTTTGAAATTATATACATAGCGAGTATACCTACGTCATTTACCAACTTTTCCTGTTATGTAAGATTCTAAACTAATTAAGTGAATTTGTAATATACAAGTTGTTGCTTCCTTGTTATTTAGTCAATTAGAAAATCCCAATTGGGACAAAATAATCTTCTTATAATTATTTATTATGGACAAAATAATTAATTGAATCTATGGGTACCATTGATTGTCTTGCTATTTTATTTGAAAAAAAGTAGATATTTTTGTGCCATACTTGTAGAAGTCAGCAAACTAAATACCTACTTACTCTTACTGGCGGTCGTCCAATGATCGAAATTTGACCAGCGACTTTTTAATCATAGACTATTTTCTGTTTGATATTTCCAGTATGAACCTAAACAATGAATATTATATCACTTGCTGTCACTTCATTGAGGGACAATGTCAATATTTTGGGGGGCCTAGGTTCAATGGTACTGGTCGGTTTAGGATTCGCAGTATTAATTTATTTAATTTAATATATTTGTAACAGATATTATAGATAAATTTTAGCTTTCTGCACTCCTTCTCCATATAAACTTTAACCATGCCTAATCTCACAGTCTTCCGTGCATACAATACTCTTATTCATACTCACTTGTACTTTTATGCTTGAATAATGCTCTAATGCTCTCGCGCTTCCTCGCAGAGCGGACCTTTTAACGAGTCTGGGAGGATGTTTGGCCCGTCAGATTTGTCTGGCTCATTGGAAAATATTTTAAAATATTATACTAAATAATATATAATTCAGCCTTCCTAAAATGACGTAAGTTAACATGGTGTTTTTCCACCTTTGATACCTGCTACCTGTAAAACGGCCCCGCTTTCAGCTTAGCGAGTATCCATTCCATTCTGTTTATGTTAAACTACCGATCCTAACAATTTCATTTTTCCTAAAATCACGTAATACTGGGATCTCACTCTATAATGATGTGTATCTCACACAGGTTTTGAATAGTTACAAAATTTTGAGTGCAGATTTGTGGGGAATAGGCCTAAAAAATGAGGAATGGGGCTTATAAATCGGGACTCTACAAAATTTTGCTAATAGTGTAGGTAAATATCAATTTTGCGGATATGGTAAAAGGTTTATTAATGGAATGTCTAAAGTTTGTTTCTATTAGCGGGACACTCCTTATACGGCCATCGAATTGGGGAATTTGGGCTCTTGGGGACCCCTTGGCAGCCCTAACCACATAAGCCTACCGTTCATGTATAGGTAATGGTGGGTGAGTTTTGTTACGAATGGATTATTTTGTTCTGTATCTTATAATATAAAAAATCAAACAAGTAGTAAGTAGAAGTCGCTTTCTGGGGGTTTTATTTTTACATAAATCTTGTTTATATATCGAAAAAGGACGTAAAAGATATTTTAGCGAAAATGGGTTTATAACGGTATCATACTCAGTTTTTTACGCTCTTTTGGTCATATACCCGTTTTGATATTCGCTACAAATTGTCATCTTGTTATCAAATATGAATTTTCAAATTAATAGGAAATAAAGGACACGCTGCTAATATAGAAAAATTGGGTGTATCAGTAAAACATTTCAAAACATATTTAATTTTAGGGATGTAGGATTAACTGCGTCTCGTGAAACATGGATGTAAGTCTCATGAAAATTGTTATCTGTTATATATTCTTGAAATATTGAGTCGTACAGGACAATAGTAACTGATTTCTAAGGGCGTATGAGAGATCTAGTTTTCAAACTATTGACAAGACACTTCAACTGTCATCACAACAATATAGATCGTGACTTTTTTAGAAACCTCTTCCTTGAAGAAATCCTATAGCATTTATTTAAAAAAAAGATATATCCTAAAAACATTTGAAATTTAAGGTTTTGCTTCTCGTAAAAAGTCATATTTTGTCCTTTACGCGCTTCGTTATCCGAATTATTATCCTTACATTCTTCAATGTCTCCGACGCGTGACGAAATGTGTTCCAATGAGAAACTTGAACGTGAAGAGATATTTATGCAGACCAGCGCGGCGTGACAGTGGTGAACGCCGATGGATATAGATCTGTCGGTGGTCGTTGTTATTTTTAGATTGTGCTGTGCTTACCATCAAGGACAGTACCGTCAACTTGCAGAGCTACTATTAAAAAAAACCTTTTATTTTGCAGGAGCTCGTACAGTTTCACAGTACAGTAAAACTTTGAATTTCAGAGAGTTTAAGATTTAATTTTAAAGCGTAGAGTTTGCAAGTTTGCTTTCATATTACAAATTCCACTCACTGAATGGTTATCAATACTTATAAAGAATTTTCCGGGTACCTACAGTTTTGAAGTTTGGTACGAAGGGGATGTCTTTTGACATAAATAAGTTAAGGAATTGGTGAGACTTGAACGTGAAGTCTTTGACCAGTGATATTTATATTTGGTTTTGTACCCTAGAAACTAGCAATTAGGAGAAGCGGGTAGGGAAAGGTTCGGTATGAAACTTACCTCGACCTGTGGTCTACGTGATCGCCTCGATCCCTTTAATTATGTTGACGTAACTGTTGTTTTTAAAAGTTCCACAGAATACAATCACTTATTTGCATTTGGGATGCTAATAATAATAAGTCTCACTAGTAATATAGATGAGACTTCCGGAGCACAGCAAGCAGCTCGCGAACACGTATTATTTTTTATTTTGCAAGTGTTATCAGGAATCATAATAAAAATATATTAAATTTAAATAACACATGAAATCATTCTCCGACAAAGTTTTATTTGCTTTTAATTTGGGCATGCAAGCGTTCACCAAATAAAATACTGTCACTCAAACATGCGCCACCGTGTTGCAGAAACCTTGGAGCACGTAAGGATAGGTAATATTTAATAAAAAATAATTATTTAAAACATGTAATAGTACGCAAGCCTTAAATCGGAAGCCGATTTTGCCGAAGATTATAGGTGCGTATTTCATTTCATTTATATGAAAACTGAATCCTTCTTTATTGAATAATAGATCTTGTTTGTTTAACCAGAAGAATATTAAAGGTTTAATCAGAACAGTGTAGGTCAAGGGCGTCCAGTAGGGCTACTTTTATTAGTGAGTAAAACACTTGCACTTCCTCAAGTCAACGTATTGGGCCTTAAATACTACTTTCAATAAATGACAGTATGATGTCGTGTTACGTATTTCTTAACAAAATTCGGGTCAAGATACAAGTTTTTTTTTAAATACAGTTATTTCATAACATATCCAATATAGACACTGAAACCCACTCAAGACTCTAAATTAAAATATTTTTATAACTATATTTACACACGAGAAACGGATACAAATATTCAAATTACAGTACTTCATTGCTGCAACTAATTGTTTTTATTGTTGGGCGAATATTGGGTTACAGACTTATGGAAGCTTTGGAAGTAAGGAACACATACCCATTCTAAAAAAACTCCATATTCCATGATTCTCTATTCTAAATTTCCATTTACACAAAAACTGTGATATCAATGAGAGAGTATAGTACCCACACAAAATATATAGTAGATCATTTTATTAATAACCAGCGATGTGCCCGCGGCTCCGCACGCGTTTGTTACTACGCAATAATTATTTAAATCCCTTTATTTTTACTCGTATTGTTGAACAATTCATATGCCGTATCAATTGAGGAGTGGCGTGTATTTCCCGTTTACAATTTTCATCAAAATCGGTTGAAAACTATTATTCTAATGTACAATTTCTAATGCATTATTAACAATTCTTATAGCCTCTCAATTATACTAGGTATGATGTATGTTTCCCGTCTACAAAATTTGATCAGAATCGGTAGCTAATTGATGAAAATGAAACTTTTTGAATTAATTTTTTTCAATTCTAGAAGTAATATTGACAATTCTTATAGCCCATCAATTATATAAATAGTTAGACTTCCTGTGTATGAAATTCCATCAAAATCGGTTAAGAATTAATGTAATTTAAAATTTTAGAAAATTAATTTTTTTACGATTCCCAAAAGTGTTATTGAAAATTCTCATTACTTATTAGTCATGGAATGACTTATAATTCTCGTGTACATAATTGAATTAACGAAAATATATTTTTCTGTTTTTTTTTTTTTTACATTATCTGAAAGTAATATTGAAATTTCTTATACTCTATCAACTGACCGACCATATAAGCATCCTGTGTACAAAATTTCATAAGAATCGGTCAAGCCATTTTTGAGTTAAATCCGGACATACAAACAGACTGACAGACAAAAAACATTAATGACATATTCATGATTAGTATCGTTCATATAATAAGCGTATTGGGAAATTTTCAAAAAATATTAAAAGTACAGACAGGACTACAGATTTATTAATATAGATAGCTATATTTAAATAATACCAAAATAAAACAAAAGAAAATCATAGATGGGTTTATCACTATGTGTATTATGGTCGCAATCGCTACCACCCCGCTATATTACTGCATATGTACTGGCTGATTTCGGAACACGACAAACCAAAAGAAAACCAAGATGGGTTTATGACTGTTTGTATGGTATTGTCATTATATGCCAATATGAATCCAACACATTAACCGTCTTAATAAAACATCAAAAACATCAAAAATAATTAAAATCATATCTTATTGTAAGTTTTTTTGAAAAACGTGAAACCCCTTTTTCCTTTATTACTAAAAGCATAAATATGAATGAGTTCTTTAGACAAACTTTCACCCAAGTTTTAATTTCACTACATGTGGAATAACACAATGTAATACTTCACTTTGAGCAAAACTGTATAATTCAGATAATTTACAAAAGGTATATCGCTTAGAATACATAAGCTCCCGCGAGGCGCGGTTTGACAGCGTCATAAAATAAAACAGTAATTATGCCGTACTACGTAGTTAAACAGTTTATATACACTTCAGCCCATCTTAAAAATAATATTGGATTATCATTTAATAGGTAATTACTAGAAATATAATACATTTCTTAGTTACATTAAGTTTAAATAACAATGTCTATAAATCAACAAACTTGTTGACGTTGGCAACGCTGTTATTTCATAATTACTGCACATGCGCTTATTAAATCAACAATACCGGTTGTCGTGGAAGCTAATATTTCCCTCTTACATACTTTCATTTCCTATTTTTTAACCTTAAAGTTTTATTTTCGCTACAAATATACCCAAGGTCTTTCTTCTTCTTTCCCAAGGTTCAATCCATCTCTATACCAAAATTCATCAAAATTGGTTCAGCGGTTTAGGCGTGAAAACGTAACAGATTGACAGAGTTACTTTTGCATTTATAATACTAGTATGGATTATTATTAAAAAAAAAATTTCATATGTTCAATTAAATTTTTTTTTACTTGTCAAACATAAAGTAAAATGTTAATTATGCAATTAGACGGCCTGAAGTAAAATTAACATAACTTATTTCATAAAATTTATTTACAAATATCTGTTTTTATTCTTATTATATTTTTATAGAATATTAGTTGTATTCTCTATAGAACTATACTATTTTAAATGATTGTATCATTTATTATGGCTTTGCTAGACTCTGTTTAGTATTAAAATAGTGAGATCGCCTACCCTGTAACTAGCCTTGGCATGCTTTATTTCGTCGTGGTCTTGATTTTCGTTTTGAAATAATGTAATGCTTTTAAGAATTTGCGAGCGTAACCACTAATATGAAACTTTGATTGCTTACAACAACCTGTAGGCCGAGTCATTTATTATACTATATCAAATTATGAATAATTATTATTCATGAGTTAAGCAATGCGTGCAGTGATGTCAAAAAATTAATTATGATTTGATCAAGTACTTATGAGTCATATCAAGGAATAAGTTGTCTTTACTACTTGGTATTTTCTTCTTCGTATGTTTTTGTGTTGAAAATAATGATAAAAATTACTTAACTGTCTTTCGAACTAGAAGTGGTCTTCTCTATTGCAATCGTACGTGTCACATTTCATCGACATAAGTACTTAATATTTAATCATTGAATTAGGAACAGATTAAGAAAAACTAGAATATAGGTAGGTACCTACTATATTAGTATACAGGCTCGGTATTTATCTATCCAGCTAATGTATTGTTAAAATGAACCTTGATGTTAAATTGCCTTAAAAAATTGTGCAATATTATATTTCCATTCTACATTTGGAATAGGTATGCAAATTATGATAAACTTTCTATTATATTGAAATTAAAATGATTATCTATGAATTTTTTAGATTTTTAACTGACATAATAAAAGACCGAGGTTTCTCAATTCAAATGTATTTTTTTTAATGCATGTTCAGCCATAACTTTGTTTATGAACCGATTTGGATTATTATTCTTTTTTTGTTGCTAAAACAGCTGAACGGATTTGGAAGAAATTGAGCAGAGAGATAGTCTATGACCTGGAATAACACATAGGGTACTTTTTATCCCGGTAAAAGTCATAGATTAACCAGCGTTATCCTACAAATATAATAAATTAAAAAAATTGTATATTTGTTACTCAATTACGCAAAAACGGCAGAACGGATTTGAATGCTATTTATTACATAGATAAATAGCATTCAAATATATATAAAAATAAATATAACCTGGATAAACAAGGATACATTTTATTCTGGTTAATTTTATAGTTTGACCACTGTTATCAATTGTTATCTAATCCTAAGCCTAAACCTAAAATTATTCCGTTGTGGTAAAATTGGTTAGATTGTTTGAATTGTGATCATATGGCATTAGCCGACAAAACAAAGCGAGCGGGCCGTTGCAGCGGTCGGCGAGTGCTAAAAACAAATAATTATTCGTTGACAATTCATACACAACTATTAGACAGACATAAAAACAAAATTGGAAAAAAATATTTACTCAAAAACTATTTGTTTCCGTACTTTTCCCTCTCCCCGCTCACGCTACCCCCTGCCCATTCACGTCATTTAATTCAGCGCCATTTAATCAAAAGTATAACCTTTTTTAGTTTTTGAACGAATATTGTATTATTTACGTAAACAAAACCTACACCTAACCTAAGCCTAAACCTAAACCCAAACCTAAACCCAAACCAAAACCAAAATCTAAATCTAAACCTACATAAGGCACGCCAACTGGTTTGTTGATTTATTGATATTGATATACATACCTATTGTAAATTATCTGGATTATAATGTTTTGCTAAGAGTGAATTCTTTCATTGCGTTATCCCACATGTGGTGACCCCGACTTGATATGAACACGCAACTTTCTGACTTTTTGACAAACTTCATACCAATTTTAATGAATGTAGGTAAATAGATACATTGGACCATGGAGAAGGACATAGGCTACCTTATGTAAACATGATGAAAGGAATAACGGAATGAAATAGAGGATGAAAGCTCTTATGAAGAACCTATATTGTCTCAAACTAAGGTGGTGAAATTTCATATTTATGGTTTTGGTAAGAAATAAAAGAGACTTCAGTTTTTTCAAAAATCCTTCTCGAAAGCCGGTACAACAAAGGTGATTTTAATATTTGTTAAAAGTTTTATTGGGACGGTTAATGTATTGGATTCATATTGACATGTAATTATCATACCATACACACAATGACCATTTATGATTTTATTTTGGCCTATCGTGTTCCGAGATCAGTCGGTGTATATGCAGTAATATAGCAGGGTGGTAGGGATCACGTCTACCATACATATAGTGACAAACCCATCTTTGATTTTCTTTTGGTTTGTCGTGTTCCGAGATCAGTCTGTGTATCTATCTGTATATCCAATAATACGCAGACGAAGTCGAGGGTACCTGCTAGTATCGAATAATTTTTGTTTCATAGCACGTAACATATCATCACGCCTGTATCCCCGAAGGGTTAGGCAGAGGTGTATTAATGTACACTCACAATTCGCCGTGTATGTTTTTAGGTCTTATGTAATAGGGGGCGAGCCTATTGCCATTAATCGGGCACAAAGCCAATCTCCGAGCTGCTACTGAGAATTTCATTGAAAAACCCAATAACATTTTACTCGACCTGGGAATCGAACCCAGGGCCATGATCATAGCAGTCGCGCTTACGACCACTAGGCTAATGAGGCATTTGTTGAGAATGCCTTCCAGAATATAGGTACACGGTGTTACGTAAGCAATACGTCATAGGTAACATTGTAATTAATATGCATAAAGGTGATATTTACTTTGTTACATATTAAATACGCACATTTCATTGCGGAAGATGATTTCAAGCTCCAGTAACTAAGTGGTTAAGTTATGAGTACGCTTTAACCGTGTATCACTTTATTGTATCTTTTATCATTCTATGTAAATGCACACACACAATTTTTATTTTATTTATTAGATTATAGTTACTTTACTTTATTTTATCAATGTAGTGTGCGCCTATAATAGGTTCGCATATCTGTATTAGACTTAGAATGAATTGTAAAAATGGCTCAAGTATAATATGAGCGCTGTTAGCGCTTCTTTAATAAATAAATAAGAAGAAATAATTAGGTACCTGCTGCATAATAAACACGTGCATCGCTAGTTTAATATAATATAATATCGTGATCCTGTCTTTACAGTTATAGTGTTAAATAGTCAAGAGTAACGCCACATGTGACGTAGTGGGTACATCAGGACGCTCACTCACGAATTAACAATTAGAACAGACATTTGCGCTAAATTTTATCATATCACGGGTTCTAAAGCAATGAGTTATTTCAATGTTAACAGTTTTCTAGAAATCATTTATAGTCGCTAAAATCCGCCCGCGACAACTTAATGATTTCTATATTTTTTATATGATACTTCTCTAAGAACATTATCAACGATGATAGTGATGGCGTGATGGCGACGATAGTGACATTGTAACAAAAATTCTACACGATGAAGTTGTTGTTTGTTTAGCCCTCTGTTTTATTGTAGTGAAAATAGTTATACTCGATGTTATTACACACTAGTTATGCCTGCGGCTCCGCTTGCGTGGACTACAGAATACCGTCGGTATTGTGATGACCCCGCTTCTACCCATGGCAGTCACCCCTTGTTTAATTTAAAGAAATGTTATTATTTTATTTGTGTGGACCCAAATTTTTTAAAATTAAATTTAAATAAATTAGCCTAAGTTACTCCTTATAAAATCAGCTATCAGCCAGTGAAAGTCCCGAGATTCTCATAAAAACTTTGTGATCCTAGAAATCTCTTTATAAACGATTTACCATGGTGAGACCACCGTGAAGTTGACACCAATTTTCCAGTGAGTATGTATCTTAGATTATATAGAAGTTTATATGATCAAAGCTCCATAATTATGTTCAAACCCGTTGAAATTAGTAGCGTGAAAATTGGTGTTTATAATTTTAAACTCAATTAATATATAGACAAGCAATCGCCTTTGTTCGCGTTAACTATAATACAAGGTGTCCAGAAAGGGTATCGGGTATTTGTTTTCGCGCCATATTCGAAACGGGGCGTCTAAAGGGTGCGGGGAGGGGTTCGTGGCGTCCGCCATTTTGTGAAGTTTTAGTCACGATGGAACAGTACTCGGGGACGCATCGCGCATTTTGCGTACGAGCGTATTATCGTAATGGTGATTCAATAGTGACTGCTCAACGTCTCTATCGTGCGGAATATAGTACACGCCACGCGCCAAGTGACGATAGCATTAGGAAATGGATCAGGATGTTCGAGAATACAGGTGCGACAGTTAAAATTCAAAACTCTGGTCGTCCTCGTTCAATTCGCGATGAAGAAACAATTGAAGAAGTTGAGGCGTCGGTTCGTCAAAATCCGTCTTTATCCATCCGAAAGCGAAGCCAAGCGTTGAACATCAAAAAATCGTCTTACATCTAAAAGCCTATAAAATTCAATTGGTTCAAGAATTGAAGGATACGGACTATGCTAATCGACTGAATTTTGCGAACGAAATGCTGTAGCGATTTAAAAACTTTAACAACATACTGTTCAGTGACGAAGCAAATTTTCACCTGAATGGTCATGTTAATAAGCAGAATTGTCGGTACTGGGCAGTGGAGAATCCGAGACGAAAGCATGAACGACCCCTGCATAGCCCAAAGGTCGTTGTTTGGGCCGCTATGTCTGCTAAAGGCATAATTGGTCCTTATTTTCATGAAGATCAACGAGGCCGAGCAATTAATGTGAATAGTGACCGTTATTGCGATATGTTGCGAAATTTTTTGGTCCCAGAGTTGCAGGAGTTTGCAGGTTTCAACTCAAGAACGTGGTTCCAGCAAGATGGGGCCACTTGCCATACCTCAAATGACTCAATGGAAGTTGTTAACGAATTATTCCCTAATAAAGTCATTTCGCGAAGGGGTAACATCAACTGGCCTCCCAGAAGCCCCGACCTTAGCCCGCTTGACTATTTTGCATGGGGATACCTTAAAAGTAAGGTTTATCAAAACAATCCGACGAATCTAACCCAGTTAAAGCAAAACATCAGGTCAGAAATGGCAGCAATATCGATAGCTATGTGTCAACGTGTTATCGCCAATCTTCGTTTCCGTTTAGAAGAGTGCCAGCAACGTAACGGTCATCATTTGGATAACATCATCTTTTCCAAATAATTCTCCAATTCATATGCTAATAATAAACAATAAACTTTTTTATTGCATACAAATAATTTTTGTTTCATTGAACTTACAAATACCCGATACCCTTTTTGGACACCTTGTACAAGACAATTCACTAAAAAGAATACGAACTTCAATGATATTCAGGAGTTTCGTGGTGTATCTTCGAATTCGAAGGCCCAATGCCAACCAAATTAAAATGGGACTAACCTTGAAGTATATCTTAACAAACAAAAAAGAATCATCCAAATCGGTTCACGAACAGAGAAGTTGTGGCTGAATATCCATAAAAAAAAAACGGACATTCGAATTGAGTAACCTTCGGCTTTTTTGAAATCGGTTAAAAATTATTATAGAGTCTAAATCACACAGAGAGAATGTAATTTTCTTATTATACTATGTAAAATGTAGCTCGGGTCCTATGGCAGAGAGATTTCAGGACGACATAACATTTTATCGGGGTCTTCTTCGATCGTTGATTTCAAATGCATTTATAATATTTCAGTAGTTACAAGTATATTTTATAATATTTATAATCTATGCTTAGAAATTTGTACATTAAAAATATATTTGAGAATACATACTGTGGAGGAGTTTAGAATCATGGACATAAAATATTTCGACACTTTTTTAATTTTTTGTATAAGCGTAAAAACATCTGGTATGGGCGTAGATTTTTCTAAACCGCTGTTTTTCATACACGAAATTCCACGCGGATGGAGTCGCAGATGCATCTGCTCATAATGATGATTTAACGTATTTAAATATTAGTTATTATACTTTCCCTAGCTAGAGCAAACCTGCTTTATAAAATAAGAAACAGTTGGCATTAATATTATTACATTATATTACATTACACATTTATATGAGCAGTAAGGTTTTTCATTGTGGGTAACTTCAGACTGACATTTATTAATGATAAGCAATTAATAAATTATGAGATTATTTGAAGGTTCGGCTTGAAAAACCACTTTACGATAATTAGATTATTGTGTCAATATTTAACAAATGTTGTGGGAAGGCTCTGGTACTTGCAATCATTTTTAGGCACGAATATTAATGTCACTATGTACATTCTACATTTAATAAATTAATATTGGATGGGTTTTTAATCAGACTGAAAGGTTTTTTGTTCGACGATAATCAATTTGCGTTTTATGAAATTATTGTATTTCGCCATTAGTTGTGCCCCACGGTTTCACACGTATTAAGTTTATATGACCAAGTCTTCACCGTGTCGCAGCCAATGCACCCGTTTAACTTAACGTAATTCTCACTTTTCGTATTTACCTACACTTTTCAAGATTGCTCGACGTTCATGGTTATCAGTTATTACTGTGCCCCTTAGAGCCGTAGCGTGAAGTTATATAATCTATAAAAGCGAAAAGAAGTAGCTCCAGAGATTTGCGTGTTCAAATAATCAATCCTTGAGCTTTGCTGATCACTTTAATGGTCTTTGTTACTTTTGTTAATGTACCTTGAGGGATAACGTGAGGTTTTTTTAACATGTAATTTTTCAATTATTAATTAACTACAGTGATTCTTACACACTTCGCTCATCTAAAACTACAATGACGTAATTGCAAAAATGATGCCATAAGGACCGTCTGTGGGCATTCTATCTAAGAAAAAAACGTCACAATTCGACTTCCAAAATTTATCGTTATGAGGTACGAATGTCGTTATGGAATCGGCTAAAATTTAAACTTTACCTCGGAAACAGTTATGTTATGACAAAGATATACTGTGTATCGTTTTTAAGAGCAATATTTTGATTCCTTTGTCGGTTATAGATTACTTTATTTTTGTAAATGTACTTTTACATTGTAATTTTTAAAAGTAGTTACCATAAGTACTTAGCTATAAGTACAATCCTACAAAGTTCTGATCCATATTTAGTAAAAGTTTCTATAATACCTTTGTATCAACATCATTGATATTATTTTTCTCAATAAAACACTCCATTCATACTTTAATAGTTTATTTTCCCGTTTTATTCATATCTGCACAACATAACTACATATATGTCATAATTATATTGTTACATTATTTTATTTAAAAAAAATGTCACAAATGTGGGCAGGTTTTAGTAATTGGTAATTTAATATAGATTTTAATGAGATTTCATTACTTATTTTTACATTTTGTTGTCTTCAATAAACCAATGTATGTTAATAATAATATAAATTACGCAATATAATTAACATTTTCAATAAATTTAGCTCCAGACTTTAAAACGCTTGTCCTGAAAAATCGTCAATTTGCAATTAAAATGCGTCATTGTAGTTTTAGATGAGCGACTTGTCTGCTTTATTCGCTTCTTATTATTATATTAAATCCTGGTTAAACCTTTTCATGAAATCATATTTCGTGCTGTTATATCCCACAACGGTACTAGGTATTCATGAATAGGCACCTAATAAGAACTTCTCGCTGTAGACCATCATTATGTCGGGATTTCAGTTCAGTTCGGATCGGACCGTGAATCAGGAAACACTTACTGAATCTCTTCCTTTAATAATTATAAACTACTAGCGGTGTGCCCACGGCTCCACACGTGTTTGTTACTACGCAATAATTATTTAAATCCCCTTATTTTTACTTATATTGTTGACAATTCATATGCTGTATCAATTGAGGACTGGCATGTATTTCCCGTGTACAATTTTCATCAAAATCAATTGAAAACTATTATTCTAATGTACAATTTCTAATGCATTATTAATTCTTATAGCTTCTCAATTGTGGTAGGTATGATCTATGTCTCCCGTCTACAAAATTTGATCAGAATCGGTTGAGAATTAATGAAAATTAAACTTTTTGAATTACTTTTATTTTAATTCTAAAAGTTAATATAGATAACTATATTTATATAATACCAACAAAAAAAAAAAACAAAAGAAAATCATTGATGGGATTATTACTGTTTGTATGGTATTGACATTATATGCCAATATGAATCCAACACTTAATAGGTAATTATTAGAAATACAATACATTTCTTATTAAGTATAACAATATCAACTAATCAATAAACCAGATTGACAATCAACAACTGGTTGGTATGTCAGCCGATGTCATTTCGCCATTATTGCGCATTCGGATTTAGTGTTCCCATATTTTGTTCATAGAAACTTTCATCCCCTATTTTCTACACTTAAAGTTTTATTTTCCCTACATAAAGTACCCTATATCCTTTCCCAAGGTTTTTAATTTATCTTATACCAAAATTCATCAAAATTGGTTCTGCGGTTTAGTTAATCTAGTTTAGTTTAATCTTTTATAAAAGGATTTTCTCGATAGAACAGCGCGAAGCTTCGACGCGAGGCGTGTTTATAGCTAAAGTTTAATACTTAATTTAAACTTTTCCTTTTCAACAATCACGTATATTTAAGGTTAAATAAATATATATTTTGTTTCAGCTCTCCACAAATATGCCTGGGTGCTGTGGTCTTGTGAGCTAGCAGTGCTCATTGCCATATGTGTGCTGTATGCGGTTACAATACGGTCAGCCATACGGCATTGGAGGGAAGATTTTACTAATGTCGCTATCGTATTAGGGGTATATCCCGTAAGTTATTATTTTTTTTAATATTTATAGGTTTAGCGTTTGACTACAATCTCACCTGCTCTTAAGTAACGACACATCGTTACTAGCCACAGCCCTAGATGGTAGCACGCTGATCCTAGTGGAAGACTGACTCTAAAGTGCATGTGCACACCACATGCTATGGTTTTATCATTAAAAGTTCAGGCTCATTGCCGGGATTCGAACTCATGTCCATCGGCGCGAAGTCCGTAAACGCTACCCACTGAGCCGTCATTGCTTCAATCATCATTCCAATTGATTTCGAAATTGCTTTATAATTTTAAAGTATACTTTAAAATGAATGTACTATAAGTCTACACTATAGGTATATATGGTCTATTCATTTTTGTTAAATTATTCGTATATGTAATGTTGTAATGTTCTAGTATGTTTAACTTACCATCGATTGAAAGATGAAAATAAAATTAAAAACAAATTTTCTTACCGAAAATATTCTCATCTTCAGTTTCAAAAAAATTTCAATATAGAAATTGGGATTTTGTTCAAAATGTAAGTGTACGTCGCAGTTGTACAATAATCTTCCGTATTTTTTATTTAAATATAAAATATGATAGGTAAGTATAGTGACGAAAAATCTAAATAAAATGAATGACGGTAGAATTAATATACTCCAGCACCGTTTGACCGACCACCACATTGAAAGTTTGTTGGTTAAAGTGATAAACATGGTTTTTATGGTACCCATTTAAAAATAAACGCGAACGTACTCGCGGGCACATCTAGAATTCTCTATAAATACATAGTTAATTATCAAGCCTTTGGATTACAGAACATGAGGTGGAAAGTTACTCGGACACGACTATATCGCAAATTACCACTCCATAGATATAGTGAAAGAAATACATTAGCTATTGTTGGTTATTGCATTTGCATTACAGCTGGTCGATCTCATTCATTGAGGTTACTATTGATTTTCGTTTGTCTAGTATTTTTTATCAGAACAGATTAGAGGAGAACGGATTAGATTGTATTTATTACATACAACTTTATAAAACTTCGTTAGAAATGAAACTGGCATTTCAAATAGGAATTCTGTATAGTGAAAGCGTATTCATTTCTATTAAAGGATATTGCGCAACCTATGGCTGTGTTACGTGTAAAACTGGTTAAAAGTAGGAATCGACAAAGATCGTATTATGTCGAATGTATTATTTTATTTTTTACTGTTTGGTAAATAGTATAATGTAATATCATATAATATAATACTAGCTGACCTCGCAGACGTAATTCTGCCATTTCCAATAGTCAATAACTCGACCACAGGGCCACCTATTTCGTTCATGAATAGCATTAAAATTTTCTTCATGAAAAACACTTGGATTTATTAATTATTTTTACTTTGGATTTTTAGACTTGTAGAAAATTGAACGCTCTACAAAAATATCTATTATTTTTTAAGACGAATGAATATTTTCAAAATTTATTAAATTAAAATACCGTATTTTAAAAATGTTGGGTTTATATGACTAACTTTATTTTTAACTTGATAATGTGTTTAGCAGTAAGACTTAATAGTGTAATCTGGAAATCACATATGTTTATAGAAAGAGCTTTTTTAACACGCTTTTTTATGTTATTATTAGCTTCATACGTATGTTAGTATGTACTAGATGTGCCCCGCGGTTTCACCCGCATATAATTTAGAAGAAATCACAGATTGATGATTTATAATACTTCAATAAAAACAATATTTGTATCGGGCGGCCAGATGGTCACACCGCGGCATCGCACGCCTCGTTCGCGCCGCTAACTACTATAGAGATAGACCTGAACCGAGTGTTGAATTATTTTAATTTTGTATTATCTCTCAAGCTATGCGTCCAAAGAGCATGCAGTAAAAGATGAAGTTTATCTTCATTACAGATTGTCTTTATGATGAAGTAACTTTTGTTCGTAAAGATTAATATGTCATGCTTAAAAGTAATGCTCAAAAATTAATTTTTTATCTTCAACTAAAAAAATAATTGCATAATACCTTATTATAGCTGATGTATAAGAGATATATATATGATATCGCTGATTTTTTTATATATGCTAATGGCCAATATTTTTGTAGAACATTGTATTGACGTATCGTTTACCATTAAGCCAGCGCATGCGGCTAAAGCAGTTTGCACAACAAACACACAATAACAAAAATCAATATTTAAGGGTAGCTAGAAAATGTAGCCTAATGTTATATAGACTATACTATTCCTCGTGAGTCTGGCTATCATATAAAAAAATAATTTTTCGAATCCGACTGCTACCAGTCCAGAAGAGTCTACAATTTCAAATCTCGAATTCTACGTCCCTATGAGGCCGTGTCCTAAAAGTGCATAACGTCTTTAAGCTTAGTAACCTTCTAATGAGGTACTAATATAGTACGGTGACTTCCGATACATTCCAATTTTAAAGAGTATGTGCTTATGTTTTTAAGTGAGTTCAACCTTTTTTGAATAAAATCGGAGTGAGTTTTCAAACAAGAGTCAAAATAAAATGTAATTTAAATTAAAAACACTAAGAAGTATTTATACCAACTTTAAAGCAATTCACCGCTAAAATAACTATCTACCCCTTTTTAACCCCGTTAAGGGTTGAATTTCAATAAAATACGAAACACGTCTTCCATCAATTCTGTTAGAAAAAAAATATACAAAATTTGAAGTATGTTGGACCTAGGAATCACGTTGTCCCATACAATCTTTGCCACCCATTTTCATCCCCTTAGGGGTAGAATTTCGGAAAACCCTTTCTTATCGAATGACTACGTCATACAAAGAACACACCCTCCAAGTTTCCAATCAACAGTTTAGGCTGTGCGTTGATCCGTCAGTCATTCAGGACAAATCATTTTATATGTATAGATGTAATGTAAGTGACGGAAACTTTGAACATGATTTTGGCCCCCTTCAAAAGGTCGGATTAACTCGAAATTTGGCATACTTATCAAGGACTGATGACAATTCAATATTTTAAACAGTTAAATCCGTTATCGTTTCTAGGATAATCAAGATTAGAGATTTTTTGTGTCCCTAAACTGGTAGTGTCTTTGCACCAAGACCAAGAAGGGAAACTAGCTGGCGCGCCGATCACCTATTTCTCGGATAAGTTACCGACTTTGAATAAGATGAAATTTTCGGAGAGGGAACCTGAGAACCGGCTATCTCATCCAAGTGAGGCCGCAGGCGCCCAAATTGCTCATTTCTTGGATAAGTTACTGACTTAGAATAACCATCAATGACTTCTCGATTTTATTGAAAACTCGCTTTTATAAAAAATTCAAATAAAAAATTAAAAATAAATAATAGTTTGAAAAACTAAAAAACAGGCATTTATAGAAAATCCAAGTAAAAAAAGAAAATAAATTTTCATAAATTTGAATTAAGAATTGTGTATTATCAGCTAATCAATCTATAAATATACATTATTAATTTTAATAGAACTTATTTCAAATAAAATATATTCAGATTCAGGACTATAGAAATATCATTTGTTCCAGTGAAGTAGTAATATTCCACAGGATAGGCATGAATAGCATGAATGTGTGTTGATACATGATTTAAAAAAATTTAAGAAAGTGTTTGTGTGCGCCAAACTGATATAAAAAAAAAAAAATTACATATTAATTATTATTTTACTAATCTATAAACATAATATTTAAAATCAAATACTTTTTTTTATCGTATACAAAAAACGTTGCTTATAGTATATGAACTTTGAGACGTCTAGCTTGAATTCTAGCTTTTGCCTCGCCCAATGATCGAAATTCGACCAGCGACTTTGACATTTGCTTTAAGAACCTAAACAATGATTATTATATCACTTGCTGTCACTTTTTATTGAATGACAATGTCAATATTTTGGAGGTCTAAGTGGTTTGTTAAATCAGAAAGAAACCTTTTTCAAGAGTACAACTCACCAGTTTCATGGAAGTTGGATAAATGGTATAGGAACAATACAGCACAAATTAATAGATAAATATTATTTTTATACATTTATATGAAGAATTGAAGTTATATTATTATACAAGCGGTATGCCCACGGCTTCGCTCGCTTTTGATACTACGCAGTGATTATTATTTATAATCCATAATTTTATTTTTACTCATATTATTGAGTAACTGACCCTCGCAGCAATATCTGCGTTACTTATGGAAGCTCTTAAAAGGAATAATTTTTCCCCCTTTTTGCAACATTTTTCATTGATGCTCCACTCCTATATGTCGTAGCGTGATGTTATACAGCCTATACCCATCCTCAATAAATGGGCTATCCAACACTAAAATAAATTTTCCAATGAAATCATATCATAATTCCTATTTATGAAATCACGTATGTATTCCGTCTTAGAAATTTTGTCAATAAGAGTTGCGAGTTAATGCAATTTTTTTTTATTTTATAAATTTTTTTTGACAATCCTTATAGCCTATCAATTATGCAATGACTTATACTTTCCATACACATTATTTCATCGAAATCAGTTAAGAAATAAATGATTTTAAAATTTTGTAAATTCTTTTTTTTTACTATTATTAAAACTGTTATTGAAAATTCTCATATGACATCTTTCATGGAATGACGTATACTTCCCGTGTATATAATTTTATCAAAATCGATGAAGAATTAACTTTTTTTTTTTTACAATTTGTAAAAGTCATATCGAAAATTCTTATACCCTATTAATTGACTAATGACACAATCCGTGTATAAAATTTCATGAGAATTGGCTTAGCTGTTTTTGAGTTAAATCCGGACATACATACAGATAGATAAAAAAAATTAATGGCATATTCGTGATTAGTATCTCTCAGTATGCCTATCGGGAAATTTGAATAAAATAATGCACAGACAGATACGTTGCTAACGTTTTAGACTGTGTACTTGACCAAATTTTTCATGTGTCGTGGGATTGGCAATTATTGACACGCACTGTACTCTAGTGTATATTGACAATTATTATGTTCAAATAGTTAATTACATGCTGGAACCTATGTGACCTTTCTGTTGTTTCTGATTGTTGATTGTTACATAGATGTAGTATATATTAAATCTATGGATTGTTAAAACTTTTCCTCAGGAGATTTTTAAATAACTAGGAATTATGCTCTGCCCACAGAGGTCTCTATGGTCTGGCCTAATTCTATTATAACTGGATTATCTTATTATATTAAGTGAGGCAATTCTTGTATATATATGTAATTGGTTTCTCGGAAACGGCTCCAACGATTTCGATGAAACTTTGTATTTAGATAATGTTTTACATTCCATGTTTAACTTAGATTGGTGTGCACTCTTTTATAAGACACCGAGCGCAGCTCGGTCGCTCAGATATTGTTATTTAAAGTACATCATTAGTAGAGATGCTCTTTTTATAAAAGTACTAGTGATCCACCCTTGCTTCGCACGGGTGTAATTTATAAAGTGGTGTATTTTATGTTTAAAAAAGCCTGATTAGTGTTTATCGCTTCTATGGTCGCGCGTAATCTTGAATTTGTGATATCTTCGACGGTATTAATTTAAATGCAAAAGTGTAAAGGACAAGGTTAATCTACATTAAAAATCCAAATTAACTAACAAATTTATCTGGGTAAAGAGTCTAATTATCATCATAGTCTAAATCTAAATACAGAATTGGAGAAAATATCTTCTAAAATAACGTAATATGTATTTTTAATTATTATGTTGGAAATAAAGATGGTTATTGTGAGTCAACCTTAGGAAATAGACATATGCCATCGAGGACTTTTTTTCTTTACTCTTTGGAGAACTAAGTAGAATTCTTTAATACATTATTTTGATAAATATCATAAGGTTCAGCCAGCGTAAGCAATGTAAGCGCTCGGAAATCATTTTTTGACGGCTTAATTACATGTAATTGAATTTTCTCTACTTTAAATAAATGTAATTGGAAACAAACCTTACGTAAAAAATCTCTAAATAAAAGTGAAAGTGAAAGCGGGAAGCCACTTACTTTATAACTACTAGGTATACTATGCTACTTGATAAATAGGGCATAATGAGAATAACATGTAAGTACTTGTTATTAACGTTGTATATAAACTTATCAATAAATAAGGAATATGCGTATATCTTCAATATAATCAGAAGTAAGTACCACTCTAAAGATTAATATTAGGTCCTTTCATATGAAATTAGCGTTTTGTCGTACTGACCTCTTTGATTTGAAATATATCCTCTTTGGTTAAGAATTCCAACTTCAAATTTATAAATTAATTTGAGTTTCGAAAACAGTCATTCATTTGTTTTTTCCTCATTATTTTTTTCATTGGCGTCGCTTATTACAGCACAATGGAAAACATGAAATATCGGTATATTTACGAGTACGAGTTCTACCGTGCCACCAATGCTGCAGAAACAGCTCGAAGGATTAATGATGTGTACGGCGCTGGTGCCGCAAAAGAAAGCATGGTACGTTTTTGATTTCAACGTTTTCTTTCTGGAAATTCCGACCTTCAGAACCAACCCCGTGGATGGCCGGAGACCAAATTGGAAAATGAAGAATTAAAGGCTATTACGCTCGTCGCAATGGCTCAACCTTGGAGGCCCAGCCAAATCCTGTCCTAAACGAAAATTGACTCAGAAAAAGTTGCTCGTTAAGTTTGGACAATCGCTCTAGACCACTGTGGTTTCACGACAACGCAACACCACACACTGCACAACAAACAACCACTAAGTTAGATGAGATACAATTGGAATGTCTGCGACATCCACCTTACTCCCCAGACCTTGCTCCAACAGATTACCATTTTTTCCGAAATTTGGACAACTTCTTACAAGAAAAAAATTTCAATTCCGATGCGGCAGTCCAAACCGCCTTCAAAGAGTTTATTGATTCTCGCCCCCATGTTTTTTTAGTAAAGGGATCAATGAACTATCTACGAGATGACAAAAGTGCATAGATAACAACGGTGCATACTTTGATTAATTAAATATATTTAAACACGCCAAACGCGCAAAACACGCATTATTAAAAAACGCCAATTTCATATAAAGGACCTAAATATTAATACACTGACATAATATGTAACTACTTCAATAAGTTTACTTACACTTAGTAACTTATTGATCCTACCTATATGTACGCTCTAAATAAATATCTGATTCTGGGCGAACACGCTATGATCGGTGTCTTACCGAAAAAAAAGATAATCACTTATCTAGGTTAAATAATATCTAAATACAAAGTTTCATCCAAATAGTTGGAGCCGTTTCCGTGAAACCAATTACATACATATATTATACAAGAATTGCTTATTGGACCTTTATTCATTGGACGGCTCTTTTACCCTTATTTAATTTAGAGAATTGGACTTAAGACAGACATGTCAGTCCCGTTGTAACTTAGAGATAATATTTACAAATTATTATTTGAAAATAATAGCAAACTTAAATAAAATCGTAGATTCTGCTGGCGCGTTTCGTAGAGTCTAAGATCAAATTGAGTGCTGCGCGCGCATAGTGTGACAGAAGTACGACCAGGATGAAGTTAGCCATCAATGATAATAATGTGAATTCATTTCTAACCCACTTCAAAAAAGAAGGAGGTTATAAATTCGAATATATCTATATGTTTTTTTATGGATGTTCATTGTTCAGCCATAATTCTCAAGGGTGGTCCGATTTCTTTTCATTGGTATTAGACCTTAAACTTCGAAGATACGCCAGGGAACCTCTCAAAATCATTGAAGTTGGTTTTCTTTTTGTTAAAAATTGTCTTGTATTGTTTTCCGCAGCGCTTCAAATGCGCCAGCTGAAACCATCATTAAACAAACAAAAAAGCTTTTCTGCTTTATTATATTAGTATAGTTAATTAATGTGGCTTATAGACTACGCTAAGTGTAATAATTTTTTACAGACAAACACTGCTTGAATATTTTATGTTACGATGATATTCTGTTATAATATAGTACCCATTAAAAGTATGTATACCTACCGCTCGGGTAGATGCACGAATATTATTAATGGAATAAGGCTCTTGTTACTTTCTATAACAATTACTTTATCTTTGCAGATCGTAGCATCAGCAGGCTTCTTGGCTATAGTTTTACCTAGAGGACGAATACTGGCCGAAGCAATAGCACAAGAGGCTGTGATGATTGCAATGTATAAATTTTTATGCATGATCATAACTGAATGCGGTGGACCGGATCAACTTGTCAGGTATAAACACTTTTTCAAATCATCACTTTTTAGTTATTTAAACCAATTTTCTACACATTGCCTTTATTAATAAACATATCGACACTTCGGATTACAAAGAGCGTAAAGGACAAAACACGACTTTTCAAGAGAAGCACAAAAAACTAAAATTTAATAGTTTAAAATATTACTGGGATGAATAGTTCTAAAAAAGGAAACTAAAAGCCCGACTACACCAAAAACACTATTTTAGTTTTTATTTGATTCCTAGACGTAGTTTTTACTATTTCACTCCCACAATTAAGACGACTGTAAGGACACCTCGTAATGCTTAAACCCATCAAGCCGTTTAGGCCACAGAGCGTGCCAAAGAAATAGACATCATACATTCGTTCGAAAAACATATCCCTCCTTTTTTGTAGTCGGGTAAAAACAGATGTCTCATACCTACCTAAGAAATAGTTGCTTTTATTGTCCTATACGATCCGATATTTCAAGAATAAATAACAGATAACAAATTTAATGCTGGGTTTCGTTCATGTTACACGTAGCGCATTTGTCTCTTACATCCCTAAAATTGAATATGTTTTGAAATGCTTACCTCATACAACTGTTTTATTTTTTCTATATTAGCAACGTGTATGTTATGATCAATTAATTTGAAAAATCATATTTGAGGACAAAAAAATGTCGGTCGAGTATGACATTTTTTAGGGAATATTATTACAACGGGTATAAAACAAATCAAAAGAGCGAAAAAACATTTTTAGATTTCTGATACTTAATAGTTAATATTTAGTATCGAAGTAGCTTATTCTGATAGTTCTAGGACACGGTGGTGA
The DNA here is from genome assembly GCA_033032175.1 of Saturnia japonica. NCBI lineage: Eukaryota > Metazoa > Arthropoda > Insecta > Lepidoptera > Saturniidae > Saturnia > Saturnia japonica. The sequence continues at coordinate 8,300,532 of CM065317.1, forward strand.
ACGAAGGGCAATTTTGAGAGACACGGCCAATAAGATTTAGGTAGTAAGTACACGCATGCGTCTGCGTTGACAGTGGAGGACATTTGGTAGAAATCGAACTGGTTTTTAAATTTGGTGTTTTTACTACATGTACCGTTTGAAGTTTGTATACTTCACTCAGTAATATCTTCTCGAAGAGGAACCTCTTCTTATTCTCCCATCGTAAGGTGAACCCGTTCCGCTACACACGAGGTTATATCAATAAATATTTAATGAGGTTACCTATCCTATTTCAGACGGGCTGCAGGGGCTAAATTACAGACAAGAGTTTTACCATGTTGTTGTTGGCCTTGCTGCGTTATTCCTAGACCAAAACTACAAAAGTAAGTAAAATTAGATAGCTGCATAGACATAATAATATAGTCCTGGGTTTCGTTATATATATGTATTAATATATCTGTGGTTCTCTGTACAGTTAATATTTTCTCCAAATTTCTCGATAAGCATACTATATGAACGATACTGATCACGAATATGCCATTAATTTTTTTTGTCTGTCTGTCTGTTTGTATGCTCGGATTTAACTCAAAAACGGCTTGACCGATTTTTATGAAATTTTGTACATGGATGCTCATGTCATTGGTCAATTGATAGGGCTTAAGAAATTTGAATATTACTTTTAGAAGTCGTAAAGAAAAATTATTTTCGTTAACGAATGTCCGATTTTGATGAAATTTTGTACACGGAAGGTATAAGTATATTCTATGAATGATGGGTTATGAGAATTTTCAATAACACTTTTAGGAATACATAGTAAAAAAAAAAAATACCAAAATTTTAAAATTTCATGAATTCTTAGCCGCTTTTAATGAAATTTTGTACATGACAAGTATAAGTCATTCCATAATTAAAAGGCTATGAGGCTGAGAGCTGTGTCAAAAATATTTTAAAACTGAAACAAAAAATTGTCAACCACTTTTGATACAATTTCGTAGACGGGATGCATACGTGATTTCATAATTGATAGGCTATAGAATCGTCAACAATAGTTTCAGATATGTACATTATAAAAACAAACGATTTTGATAATTCTCAACAAAATTTGATGAAAATTGTACACGGGAAGTAGATGTCATTATTAAATTGATAGACTGTGTGAATTGTCAATAGTTAATAATATAAGTAACAATAAAATTACGGGATGAAAATAATTACTATGTAATAAAAAACGCGTGCGGGGCCGAGGGCACACCGTTAGTAATTGAATATATTTATAACTCATACAAGATCCTTCTAACTAAAACACATTTTGCAGATCACAAGTATATAAACAATTCTTTCTTAATTACGAATTTTTTTAATTAATTTACAGATGTAGTAATAGTAATTATTTTTACAATTACAATGTAAGTAAACTAATCCATTATTTTATTACACTCTGTATAATTATTGTAGACGATAGGAACACAATTCTTTCGTCGTTATTTGAATTGTTTTGTTTTTAATATCCATTACTTTGCAAATTGGTCACTAGTTTAACTCCACCCAATGTAATTACTTATGCATAATAGATACATCACAAAACTGTCACAACTCACAATTCTTATATTTATTTCGGTAAGTTAGGTATATCTCTAGTCCCTTTTTGTTTAATAGACTAATATATATTAGGGCGACCGAGCTGAGCTTGGTGTCTTAGAAAAAAAAAACTCATATCTAGGTGAACTTGGAATGTAAAACATTATCTAAATACAAAGTTTTACTGAAATCGTTGGAGCCGTTTCCGAGATACCAATTGCTCACTTATTAGAATTAACATTCTATATTAATAAATTTGTGGTTCTGTCTGTACATTTAATATTTTTCCAAAATTTCCCTATAGGCATACTATCTATAAAATTATAAGCGATACTGATCACGAATATGCAATTCAAAAACGGCTTGACCGATTCTTATGAAATTTTGTACAAGGAATGGTTATGTCATTGGTCAATTGATAGGATATAGATATAAGATATGTAAAAAAAAACTATTTTATTTAATTCTTGACCAATTTTGATGAAATTTTGTACTAAAAGTTATTCCATGAATGATGGGCTATGAGGATTCTCAACAACTTTTTGGTAATAAAAAAAATACATTTTTTTTATTTCTATTAATTCTTAACCGACTTTGATGTAATTATGCACACGGGAGGTTTAAATAATTACATAATTGATGGGCTATAATAACATTTGGCAATATTACTTAAGAAAGTCTAAAAAAAGTATTTCATTTCATCAATTCTCATCCAATTCTGATCAAATTTTCTAGACGGAAAGCATACATCGTACCATAATTGAGAGGCTATAAGAATCGTTAATAATGCCGAAGTTTCACAGTAAGACCATAGACAAAATTCATAAGCTATAATTTATATAGCATTTTATGAAGGTAGTGACGGAATTTTTAAAAATAAACCATGCGCGTGGAGCTCGCTTGGAGTAACTAGTAACATTAAATACGAAACCAAAGTTGCAACTGGCGTTTAAAATATATCCAAATTGATATAAATTCGATACTGTTACATAAATATCGATATATCATGGTTAAAAATATCGTCGTTATATATCGATAATTTTATGAGAAACCTAAAAATCCTGTGCACGCCGATGTTATCTAATTATGTTTGTGAATATATTTCTATAATTACAATCCGACTTGCAATTGGCCGGTTTTTTAACAACTAAAGTGGCAAACTAGCATACAGCTTGCCCACCTGATGGAAAGCGACTACAGTAGCCTGTAGAAGCTTGTAATACTATAAGCTCTCTCTAACTTATTTACCTGTTTTCTTTTAATTTTGTAGTGTAATTACTGTCAACTGTTCAATGTACCTACATCGACAGTTACAGTTTCATTGTTGACTCTCAAATACCTACTACGACAAGACAAGTACCTCTAGGTCTTGCTATGTAATAATATATTGGTTGTGTTTCACCAAATAAGGAGATTAGGGGCTCTCTCTCCTTGTATAATAATGTATTTTATAATAGCATGATTAATTAATCAGAGATGTCTTTGGCTTTTTCAGAAAGCATCTATCGTGGTTGCGCTATCTAGTTTTACAGATGCCCATAGTTCAAGCAGTTCTGTATATTATTATACTAGCAATATGGGCTGAAGACATGGTAAGTTATATTACAGAAGGATAAAAAATAGTAAGAGTTACTTATGCGTACTCAAGTTATACAAATGATAATTTTTTTTTCAATTTGTATACATTATCTTTGTACTTGTTAAATATTTAAGATAATATTAAACTTATTCTCTATATCCATACTAATTTAAAAAATGCGAAAGTAACTCTGTCTGTCTGCCTGTTTGTTACGATTTCACGCCTAAACCTTTTAACCAATTTTGTTATAGATATAGATTTGTCCTTGAGAAAGGACATGGGCTACCTTTTGTCGCGAAATTAAAACTTTAAGGGGTGGAATAGGGTACATACCGGGACTCGAACCTGCAGACATCGAATCAATATTCCACCGATCTAAGACGCTCGTCCACCACGAATTATTTTTTCAACTTGACTGTTATTTAATTGAAAGTTAATTATCCACCCACATTATTTAAAAAAAATAATGGGAAAAGCTATAAAAATATTGAAAAACGTTTGTCTCATTCAATTACGAGTTGGCCAATGTCGAGGTTCTCAATAATAGTTTGCTCAAAATCTAATTTTCATAAGTTGAATTTTCTTTTCTATATGTCGATAGTGCTTAGTAGCTTGGTCTCGAAAATATCTATGTTTGGAGACTGACATGCTTTGGGTTGAATCTCGAAAAGAGTAAAAACTTTGAGACAGTCCCGGGAAGAATTTTTTACAGGATAACTTTTTCGATAGATAAAATGTTTTATATTCTTTCTACGTTATTTACTATGGTTCTCTTCAATTAACTAATATTAGATGTTTAGAAAAAGACATCGAAAAGCAAGGTTTAGAAGTGAGTAACTACGTCGGATATGTCTGTAATGTTGGTGATCTATTCAGGGTCGAGACTCGGCTGTCGCCATTTTTTTTTTCTAGAAAGTATGGTTATAGTTTATAGATCTGCCACCCAATCTAACACCCTATTAACCTTACGATAGTTATTTGCTTATCTACTTCTAATTAATCTTATTTATATTTTAGATGTTGTACCACCGGAACTTTATATACCTGCAGCCATTTGTTGCAGCATCGATACTGACAGGTGTCTGGGGAACAATAATGTGCGTTCGTGCGGCGGAATCGGCGGGTCACAAAGTTAAACCAAGATTTATATCAATACAGTTGGTTTTAATCATCGTTAAGGTTCAGTGTGGATTTGCAAAAGTGTTGCCTGATATTATTGACATACCGTGTATTGTGTCTTTGAATCCGTCCACGTTTGTCAACAGTAAGTTTCAACTTAAATGTAATTGTTATTGTGCTTGCCATTCAAAGATAGACAATTCTTGAACGAGTGGATTTTTATCTAAATATAATTCGGAATTTTAAATTAGTTTCCGGAATTCCCACTATTTCATATGGTATATAAATATAGCCTTTATCAGCGAAATTTGACTACGTAAATTTCAGTTTTCACGTAACTACCTTGTACCCCCAATGTATACTTACCTTTTAAAAAAGATTTTGTATTTTTAAAAGCTAGTTACATTTATTTTGATTATTTAAAGTACCTACTTAATTGCCCAAACCACAAATTGATTTTTAGTTTCTATAGGATTTCTCTTATTAGTTTCTTAAAAGTTATTAATTTGTATAATTATGTTCTAACACTTTATTTATAGATACAAAACAAACAAATAGATAACTACATAATTATTGTAAGTACGATTCATAATGCCATAGGTTTCGTTTATTTTTCAGACTGTTCAATTTAATGTTTTTGAAAAAAAAAAATCAATATTATAGGTACAAACACACACACTCAATATTTACAGTAAATTTTACATTATATTATTCTCTTGTAAAATAATTCAATGTTATTATGTACTTTAATGACGATTTTTGAATTGATACTGTGTACAGATTTTTTATCATTGCATTATTATTTTGTAATATTCATTATTGGATCTTTTCAGTGATTCAAAACAGTGTTATGATGGTGGAAATGTTGTTTTTATCTATATGGGCATGGCGCTTATATCGAGTACCGCCCGAAAAGGATCTTGAAAAACCATCACATATAGTTGTAGCTGTATTGGATAGCAGTGCTAAGTACATAGATACGAAGACTGGAAGAGATGGTGTCGAGAATAAGTCATTTAATGAGAGCTGTGAATGAAGAAGTTGGATGCCTAACGATTTTGATACTTTGAAGAGCGACTCTAAAAGAAGTGAAGACTATGCTCATTTCTCATAATTACTAGAATAATAGGTATCGATAAAGATCTGTATTTGCGGGCGCAGTTTCGATTTCTGACAAGTGATTATTTTGTACCTGAACAAAATCTGTATTTGTTTAAAAATAATACTTAAAGTAAACATTTTATCATATAAATAAATAAATTAAAATACTTTAGCTTTTAATTTAATACATTATAATAGAATCATTACAGTATTTTGAATTTGATTCAACGTTTCAATCTGATTCGTGATTGGTTTCACTTTCAATACTTTTGTCTTCGTTGTCTTCAGAAGGAGTTCCAGCTCGAGAACTCTCAGAACCGTATATGCTGTGAAGTTCTTCTAGTTTATAATTTATTTTGACACCCTTAGACGTTGTTTTGTTGACTTTGTTAACAAGTGATTTTGTTTGTTCTTCTAATCTCTTCAATCGTAGATCACGAGCTGCAAACCTGGCTTCATGGTTAATTTCACTAGATGTTGATGGTTCACTTAATTCATTTATTAATTCAGTAGCTTCAAAATACTCTTTCTCATCAGTATTATGCACATTTTCTGTTTCATCTGCAATTTTATCTTGATGCTTAATATGAAGAATATCTATTTTCTCACTGATTTTTCCACCAGTGCTAAGAGTATTAGATAAAGTTTTTACAAGATCTGAACAATTCACTTCTAACTTTTGCAGTCTTTCATCTTTTTTAGATAGGCGTTCATTTTGTTGCTTAACATTTTGTAATATTTTTTTAAAATCTACTACAGTGTTTTCCAAATCATCTTCATCTTGAGTTTCGTCATTTTGTTTATTATGCGAGGAACTAATAGAATCCATATTTTTCTTTTCCTCATCTTCGTTAACGCTGTTGACAAATATTTGAGAGGGAGAAACTATATTATGCAATTTTTCAGTGCTCTTCATGTTGAAATCTCTTTTTAATATTATGCAGTTATCATTTTTATTGGTATTTTCAATATAGTCATCCGTATTCGAGTTATCAATTTCATTACTTTCGACGTTCACTAGAATATTGTTACTAGATGTAGGTTTTTCTTTAATATCATCAAACGTGTTTTCATTTGCAGATTGTTTATTTCCCTCATTTTCCCAATGCTCTTCTGTGTTATTTCTTTTGGATTCTTTCATCGAATCAGTATTTAGTATGATGTCACAGTTTTGATCGTTAAATGATTCTTCAGGACTTGAATTATAATGCGCAATATCGCAGAGTTCATCCTCTGTTGCATAATTTGGTTTGTCTGATTTTATAGAAGTTTGATATTTACGACAATTAGACGTGTTTATTTGATTATTGTCGCCGTCTTGTGTGTCTAATGGTAAATCGGCTACATCAATCATATCGCTAACAGGATCTTCTCTCTCTGCTAATAAATTAACATCCGCACTGGAGTCCACCATAATTTCCATGGACTTTTTGTGTTTTTTCTTGCTTCTCGATAAAGATTTAGCAACATATTCACTTTCATCGTTTGATTCTGATGAGTCATCGGAAGGTCTCTCATCGCTATAGCCACTTTCTGCAGAATTATTTAATGATGCACAACTTGATTTTTTTCGACTTGAAAATTCAGCTCTTAAATTTTTCCAGTCTTTTTCAGATTGAGTATTCTTTTCTCTCGCTTGTTCCAGTTTTTCACGACAATACTCCAACTCTTCTTTTAATTCATTTAATAACTTCCTTTTTTGTTGTAGTTCATATTTAAGTATCTTCTCATGAGTGTGTAATTGATGGTGGTGTTTGCGCAATCTACTAACAACATGCCAGGTTTTACTTAATTCCGTAGTCACAAGACATAGCCTTCGTTCTTGTACTTCTAATCGACTTTCCAAGTGTGAATTAAGTTGCTTTATACGGTTGACTTCTTTGACTAAACCCAATTTTTCTATAATAAGATCCTGAAATTGTAAAATAATACAATTCATAATTTGTATTAAATGAGTACCAACTACGGATTTTAAACTCATTGTAAAAACCAATGTGATTTTTGCATTCCACGAAAGAATGTTGGCTATGAACCAACTTTTACAGTAACGAAGAAATTTTTGTATACTGCAAAATGCCGTCTATGTTTTTATTTTGAGATACATTATAAATGTTGACCATGACTCACAAAATAATAGTTGCAATAGCAATGAGTAAAGATTTACCTTTAATCTGATATAAGTCTGACTAACACTTGGCACTAATACGAGCCCAGACTTGGTTTCAACAGATTTATAACAAGTTGTAACTTTTTCTGAAGACTCCAATTCAGGGGCATTTTGATGACTTAGTAGTTCAATAAGTACTTTCCAAACCTTAGGAAGATTTTCTACAATCTCTTCTGGAGTTGTATTTTTTGCATTCTGATTATCTGTAATTTTAAATTAACTCTTTAAGATGAAAAAATAAATATGATTATCTCCGCGGCGAACGGATAAAATGCTTCAAAGTTTCGGACTAAAGTATTTACTATTGCATAACTTTATAAGTAATAATAATTTAATTCTATTTTCATTATATCATTACACTGGTTCATTAAGTATATAATATGTAGGTGTTAACAATCGTTCTTTTGCATTTCTTTTAGTTAAAAAATAAAAGGGAATCTGTCCATATCAAAAAGTATAGTTGCCCTGGTGCGGTGACGAGGCTAGTTGTGTTATTGTGGAGTTATAGACTTTAAAGTAAATAAGTATATAATTAAATAAAGAATATTAAAATTGTTTTGGTATTGGTGATATTTGATAATATCCTTGTATAATTCATAGTAGAGAAAGAAACACCTTTTAATAAATTGCAGTCTAATACCATAAATTCCTTTGACCATGACTAAGAGGATCATGCCATGAATAGATATTTTGAATTCAAGAGAAAAAAGAAAAGAAAACAGAGATATTGCTTATAGTAAAAAAAAAAAAACTAAGTTAGACAAGAGAAACAAGACTGAAACTACCCAAGAAAACAAATACGTGAACCAAAGTTAAATATACAAGATAGAGAGTTAGGAAAACAGAAAAATAAACATTATTTTATAAGAGAAGACGCTGATGACTTGACTGATTTTAGTGAGAAAAAAAATTTGATAATTATGTATTGCAAATTAAACGAGGGTAGAGGAGCACGTAAAAAAATAATTATTTACAGTAACAATAAAGACTATCCACCAAATAACTACCATAAACCGCCACAGGCAATTATCCTTCTCGATATTATCATAGTCGGGTATCCTTTTACGCGCTCTTCAGGTAATTACTTCTATTTATTAGCGAGGCATATTGACGGTACTGTCTCTGATAGTAAGCACAGCACAATCCAAACACAACGGTGACAACGGAACGGTGACGGAGAGATTTAAACTAACGGCGGTCATCGCTATCATGCCAGCCTGCATAAATATCTCTTCATGTTACACTTAAAGGACCCGATGTTGTAAAAAGGAATATAAACTGGAGGACACTGGTCGGCAGAAGGTTCCACAGTTTCATGGTACGACAAAGATAAGTCATAGAGAACTTTTAACTTCTATGATTTACTCAAAACTCATCTCCAGGACTTTTAATTCAAACCACTTAGTAAAGAAAACTTAAAAGCGAATGAAAACTTGAAAGAAAACTTGTAAAATAAAATATCGATTCCAGAATCAAACAAATTGTAAAATTCTATTATCATTTGTATGGCTTTTCTAAATTCATTGTCAGTTAAACGTTTGGCCACAATTTCACCTCATGTTAAGTGACAAAGTGGTCCAAGATGGTAAGCACGCTAAGTCTATTGGAAGACTGATTCTCAAGTGCAGCTGCTGGAACACACCTATGGGTGCTTGGCGACAAATTTGCAACGCTACCCAGGCGGGCACTAGCAAATGCTCTTTCGCCATATTACTTACTTAATACCTACATTACTATACTATTACATATCAAATTACTGTATATTAATATTAAAACATAATTGTAAGGAATATAGTTCTAAAATGGTTATCACTTTAAAAAAATTCAATGTAAATATCTGAACAATGATTGATGAACAATCACTCGCAGTGGAAACTGTGAACCATTGAAACGCTAATATTACACCTGCGAACAAGTATTCCTACATGCTCTTTTCTCGTCTATGGCAGTATATCTCTTTCAAATCAAGTTAAATATTTTGAAAACATATTAATATAGATTTTATAAATTCGCAACTAATATATTAAAAACATGCTATTCATGAGAGTGGATTTAAAATTCATTGAAGTCATCAAAATAACGAACCTGATAAATCGACTTCTTTGGTATCATTGTATTGTATTTCTTCTTCGTTTTCGTCAACTTGGGTAACTAATTCCAATAAAAGTTTAGGTAATGCAGATGAAACTTCAGATCCATTTTCCTTTTCAGCCATATGTGTAAGAATACCGTGATTCTCTTCAAGTCTATGAACTAATTTATCCAGATCTTGCTTAGTTTTATTACCTAGCAATACTTGGGAAAAAAGCTAAAACAAAAATTAAGTAATTTAGTTCATTAAACAATTATTTTATTTAAAAAAAAACTTACAACTAAGTACTTATTTAAGTTACATGTATAAATTAATGAAGGCCATTTACAGATATAAAAAATAAAAGATTAGTTATTAATAATTCCTATTTTATATGTTTATTCTTACTTTATTTACAACTTTCATTTCAGCCTTTAATACACTTGATTCGTCTTGGCATGCAGATATTTCAATATTTTGGTTTTCAATTGTTTCTTGCAATACGGCTACTTTCGATTCCAACTCTTCTATTTGGGTCACAAAATTTGTAGATCTGAAATTGATTGCTTAGTTATTTATTTTATTTAACTAGGTACATAAATAGACAATCTATTTATATTGTTTACTACTTACCTGTTTACTTCTGATTGGTAAAGACGTTTATGTTCATCTAACTCTCGAACCAAACCTTGCCTGGTTACTTCAGCTAATCGTGCTCTCTCTTCATAGAGCCCGCGTAATGTTCGTATATTCTGTAACTGCTTTTCGTACTCTTTCCGTAAATCCGCTGATAACAGGTTCGTTTCTCTATCGGCTAGTGTACGCTCTATTTCATTTAACTTATTTTTTAACTGTAAGGAATAAAAAAAAAACATAATTTTTTAATGTTTATCGCTTATTCGTGGCAATGTGATTAATTTAAATTTATTTTTCTTTTTAGTGAACAATGGACATTATGTTAAATGAAGTTTTTATGATGTAATAAAACACAAATATGATTTTATAATTTTTTAGCTTATACCTATCTACTACGACTTATTTTAAAGAGGTATATTCTGAGTAGGTACGTTTGTAGGAGGTAATCTCTAGAACTACTACTGATCCAATTCTGAAATTTTTTTCACCAATAGATAGCTACATTATCCCTGAGTGGAAATTTTATTCTTATTAAATTTTATATTTTAATTAATGTGAACAACGTCGCGGGCGTTTACTAGTACGGTATAAAAATATATATATTATTAAGTTTCAGTTAAGAAGTTGGTATAATTTTAGAAGGGAAATCGAACTTGTAAACATGTCATTATAGTAAACTTTACTATGTTATGTTATGTTATAGTTAAAGGATTTATAAGTTCTTCAACGCGCTAGTGATGATACCTGTGGTTATTATAAGCGTCCATAAGCTACGGTAGCCGCTTGTCATCAGGCGGGCCCTATGCTTGTTTGCCACCTTTGTTGTATCAAAAAATATTTTGGCATATGTTCAAAACAAACAGCGATGCATTTGTAGAGCGTAGAGATTGTGGTCCCTGACCGTAAAGTGTAAGTTCCTGCAGGTCGTTAGCTCATCAAAGTGTCATTGGATAAATAGCATGAAGTAATAAGTATACTCTCTACAATATACAATGATTTTACGAATGGAATGATACTCATATAAAGAGTAATGTTAAACTGAAAAGGATAACAGACCAAGGTCTAACAAATAAACCAATGTCGTTTGATTAGTAACTAAAGGATAATATCGGATATTCGGCTACATTTTATGGTTTTAGAGAAATTTTACAACCATTTATAAATGTTAAAAAAAAATCCATCCAATTAAATGTTTGTATTGCCACGGCTACAAGACTTCGTTAAAAATGAAAAATCTTTTTTTGTTCCACGGAGGTAAATAATATGGCTATCATATTTAATTGAAACACTATATGTATCTATTACTATTTTAAAATAAAATAAATAGAAAGTTCACATTTTAAGTTCTGTAATTTTCATCTAGGTACACTTATTATGACCATTCCAATTGTTAAAAAAATGGAGTACGTGGTCTTCGCAGGTACTTTTAAAAAATTAGCTTAATGTAGATTAGTTACAGAATAGCAAATCTCGAAAAACTTAAAATGGAGAAAAAAGATATTATAACAGTGGTACTATTTGAAAAGAGAAGAAATTGCGAATACAACGCAACATTCTTTGGCGCCACCATTACCTACATCTAAATCTTTATTAAATCAACTCTACATAAAACATGCTTGTTTACTGTAACTAATTTGCGTATTTTTAAAGAAGAAAGATAGTGATAAATGTAATTAACATGTTATAACTGCAAAATATATTTTATACCACATGTAGGTAGCACTTACTGCATTGAGCTGGTCTTCGCGAAGATTAATCATGGTTTTACTGACTGTAACTACTTCTTTTAAAGCGTTAATTTGCTTAAAAGATTCTCTATTTTGTAAATGCAACTCAGCAATAGCGGAATTAGCAGTTTGTAAAGAAGTGTTCGAGTCCACGAGGTCTCGCCTAAGTTTATTATTAAGTCCTTTGAGTTTTTCAAATTCCGCACTCATATGAGCAACGACCTCGGTTAATTCATGGTTTTCTTTGTAAGTTTGAATATCTCCAGGAATCTCGATGTTGTTCATCATTAACAATTCACGCAATTTTTTATTGTTTTCGCATAATTCAACTTTTGCAATTCTTTCTGCTTGAAGGGATTTTTCTAATTCATCTTTTTCTGTTCGATGTCGCGCTAAAATCTCCCTACGTTGCTCCCTTTTAATGCTTAACTGTTTTCTGAATTCAGTAATTTCTTCATTTTTAGCTTTTGCATGAGCTTCATCATCAAGTTGTTCTTGAAGCATCTCTTCTTCCTCATTCGACATGTCGGCCACAACACTGGCGTCGCTGATTATTTTAATTTCACTTGTAACGTTAGCTTCGCCTCCTCGCGTTGTAACACTACTGAGTACATTTCCCATTTTGGAATACTTTTATAAACAAATCGCACTTTCATACGCGCAAAATTAAAACAAGGATGCAAGGTTTAAAATAAGTGACGAGCAATATGTTTTTAATAAAGACAAAGGAGTGTCGGCAGTTAGATCAGACGAATATACTGACGGTGTAGAAGTGGCGTCCCGAAATAGCTCTCTCGTCAGCCCCAGACGCGTGTAGTCGCATAAACATAATTATAATACGCTGTAAGTTCAATATTACCGATGAAACGTAAATACTTTTTCGACGAACCTGCGTGAATAATTTATTTATAACCATTTATTTTCCACGCGAAATGATGTAAAATGTAATGTGCAAGTTTCGGAGAAAGCGATCTTAAGTTTAGTGATACAATTTGAACTATAACTTGGCAAAACAATAATATTGCATGCCGATCCCTGGAAATAATACATACCTACCTACATATTTTTACTAGACGTTACAATAATACCTACATTTAAGATAGTTTGGCTGTTCCTTTAAAAATTATAATTTCTTGAATGAAACCAAACTATATTAATTATTTGACTATACTTATTTTACTAAACCTAATTAGATGATTACAGCTACAGATTCCTTTGCGCTGTCGTAATACTATTTTACTGTGTCTGATTGTACTATAGGTACACCTGTTTGTTGGCATCAGGTGAGGTATTATAACTGATAAATAGGACATGCATTCTAAATCATAGTCATCTATAACTAATTCCAAATAGAACTGCAATCCTGTTTGAGAAAACATTGAGAAGTTGATACTTCATACAGTCCATGCCTACTCCTGAAGATTGAGTTAGAACTTTGAATGTTTCATGTTCCAATATTAAAAGTTCCAATAACACTCTTCGGGTCGAAGCAAAGTAGTGTTGATACTATTGTTGATTTGATGCAGAAATTATTGGCAGTACAGTGGTGCTATTAGGGCAGATGAATCTTGCATAGGTTCTATCGCCTCAATAAAATTACCTTGGAGTAATATTAGGTCCTTACATATGAAATTAGCGTTTTTTAAAGAAAAATTAAAACGAAAACATATAAATTATACATATAATCAACCGATATATATGCACTTCGCCATTTTAAAAGTATACAGTTCATTGATTCCATTGCTGAAAAATTTGTGGAAGCGAGCAACAATAAAATCTTTCAAGGCGGTTTAGACAGAGTCATTGTCCAAATTCCGAAAACAGTGGTAATCTGTTGGAGCAAGTTTCGGGGAGTATGGTGGGGTGTCGGATAGTCGGATAGTCTCGGTTGTTTAACGGCTAGCTTTTCCATCATGGTTTGCAATTGTTGACAATACAGGTCTGCCGTAATCGTCTGGCCAGATCTTACAGGTCTTAAAATGACCATGTTGGACTTTTTTTTAATTTTTAATTAAACAACTTAGGGTTTTTGATCCTACAAGTATTAAAATATTGACGCTAGAAAAACAACAAGAAGAAGAAAAAACCGAGGACATGGCTTCGGCCTCTATATAAATGACACCTAAACATGATTTTAATTATTACAACTGTCATGGCTCCAAGGTCTAGATACCTTTGCCTTTTCTTTTCATTAAGAAAAGTAAAAACTATTAATATACAAAAAAGTAAACGTCACGTACGTCACTAATGTCAGTTCAGTCAAAGTCTCAAAGAGCCACATAATCAGGCAAAGTAAAAGTGTAAATCAAAATCGACGATAAATAGTAATTCTGTGGAAAATTCCGGATACATATAATTTTAAGTAATTATTTATGAATCAACGTACAAGTGATTGGTGATTGGCATTATAAAATGAGAAAAATAAGTAAATATTTTACGTTGTGTGTCGAGCGAGATTGATTTTTTATTTTATTTTTTTAACAGTAGCTTTTTGTAACAATAGCTAATAAAATCACTTTGTGTACGACACAATTCGTTTAATGAACAAATTGGACATGCCATGATGTGAAATGTGAAGTAGAATAAAGCTTTTTGAGCGATGGATGAGAGTACTAAAAGTTCCCCTTGTAAGGTAAAATTAAGCCATGTTTTGCTATTTTCTTTCTTTCCAACATAGCGATATCTATGCTGACAGTACTATTATAGAATAGATATTAAATGGTGTGTTGTGTGTAAGTAATTGTGCATAGATGGTTATAGGTTTGTTTATATTCTGTAGTTGAAACCTCTGCCCTTCTTAGTTGTAGTCAGTACTTAGACGCAGAAAGCAATAACCTCCTGAGACTCAAAATAAAAATAAAAGATTGGTCGAAGATAGACTCACTATTAATTTAAGAACAAAATAATAAAGTTCTATAGACCCACAAATAAAACTATTAATATTTCTGTAGCAAATTAATATTTAGGTTTAATATTTATGAGGTGATCTTATATTGACCTAAGGATGTTTGAATGTGTAGCTACATCTCCAAAATATTAGTTCTATTTTTAGAACATTGGTTTATTATTAATCAAACACATTATTATACAAAATATTAATTTATTTATATGAATGGTACAAATAAGTCTTACTGTTTTTTTAACAGTACTTATTCCTTACAAATTCCATTTGCCATCATTTTTCTTAGTACAATATCTATCAATATTATCAGATACAGTATGATGGGAAGATTCACCACTGATTCTTTATAGCAATATCCTACCTCATTCTCTTCTTAAGTATGATCAGCTGCGAGAAAGGGTACTTGCTTGGTGTCATCCGTCTCCTCATGGTAGTTGTTCTACTAGTATACCATCAATCATTGGTGAAAATGTTTTTTCATTGTTGCCACTACTACTTTCAGATTCTGAGTTCTCATCATCTATATTAAAGACATGATCATCACTATCATCTTCGTAGCAAGAAATTTGAAGTATTTCAATTACTTGGTTATTAGATAAAGCTGTAAGGTGAAATATTAAATTTATCAGCCTTTACAGTATAGTATTGAAAGCATATTAATTTACATTAACCAATAAGCAAGAAATCAAGCGTGAATAACCAATGTATTATACCCAGATTGCTGTAAGCTTGACCCTCCTTAATGTTTGCGGGTTGTGGGAGTGGAACAATACTGATCAATGTGTTAGTAAGTTTCCAGCCGCAAACAGCATTACACTTTTGACATAAGGCCTTGCGCAATTTTGTCTTTATGACTGCTACACATGAGATAATTTTACTAAGATGGAATTACCAACACTATTTATTTATTTATTTATTATGGCTCAACAACAGAAACCAAACTAAAACACAAAATACACATTAACAATAGTAACTTATAGAACTAAATTTGCTTTCCTATTATAGTTGGGCACAACATTTAATTTTACAAACAAAATACAAAGAATAAAGAAAATAATAAAAAAAATAAAAATAATACAAAATAATTCAATTAATTATATTAGAAAAACTACATAAAGTTTTAGCGCATAAATAGCTACTATGTTTAAAATAGTTAAATAGTCAATCAAAAGTAATGATTCTTAATGTAGTCAAATATTTATTAAAAAAGACTGACTTAGCACCTTCTGGTGAATTTTTATTGTGTATTGGATTGTAGTGTTCTATTTAAGGATAAATAACTTTAAATTATATTATTTTTATGATGATGTAGATGAAGATTTTAATGTTTATAAGGTCTTTGCAGAGGCTACTAGTGTGTCATTAATAACTATCAAAAAGTTATTGTCTCAAAGTAGTTCCAATGATATTACAGATATTATAAAATTGTCATTGAAAAAGACAAAACGCAATATCAAGATTGATGTTGACAATTTTACAGAAGGCAAGTTGATAAATTTTATATAATCAATTAATATTATCATCATATACAGTGTAAACTCTTTATAATGTTTTCCTTTATAATAAACTCCCTATAACATTGAAGTGAGCCCAACTTGGTTGGTTTGTGTTAAACATATTAACCCACATATTGAAACACTCTTTATAGTAATACACCATTCTCTATTATGAAGAAATGTGTTCATATTTTTAGACAGTAAATATTTATTATCCGTTATTGTTTATTATCAGGTAACAAAAGACTTTGAAGCTCTGAAACATCTGAGGTCAGTCTAGCTTTTGTTATCCTTAATTGCCTTGAACACTGCAGTATGACGCATTGTTTTCTCAAAAGTGATGGTCTTCGACCAAACATACTGGGTACCTATCGTATTATCAATCGTAAACCTACTTTGAAACTGTTAACATGGCCAGTAAACAGAAAGCGATTAGTGTTGACGAAAAAGTTTGTGTGTTACGTGTGATTTAAAAGGGAGAAAATAAAAGTGACATTGGAAGGCGTTTTGAACTAAGTCAATCCACTGTTGCTACCATTTGGAAAAACCAAAAAACAATTCTACAGGCGGCGCTGGAAGGAAACTCTTCTGAAAAATTAAGAAAGCCAAAATTCGAAGACTTAGATCAGGCAATGTTGTCGTGGTTTAACAATCAGCGCCAGAATAATGTACCCGTCTCGGGGCCAATTGTAAAAGCTAAGGCTGAAAAGTTTGCCAACCAACTTGGCATAATTGACTTTAAAGCATCTGAAGGTTGGCTCAGAAAATTTAAGCACCGTCACCAAATTACGTACGGTAAAATGAATGGAGAGGCGCGGGATATCGATATGAATGTGACTAACAATTGGATTAGTAGTGTGGCCTAAATTAAAGATGAAGTACTCACCAGAAGACATTTTTAATGCAGATGAAACTGGCCTTTTTTTCAAGTTGACTCCCGACAAAACTTTAAAATTCAAAAAGGAAAAATGTGTTGGAGGAAAACTGTCTAAAGAGAGTATTACAGTTCTAGTGGCTGCCAATATGAGTGGCACAGAAAAAAAAAGCTCTTAGTTATAGGCAAATCGAAAAACCTTCGGTGTTTCAAGAACATAAAACAGTTGCCAGTTACTGCAAACAAACAGCAAACAAGTCAGCTAGGATGACATCACAGGTTTTTGAAGAGGAAGTGAGAAAATGGGATGCTGAATTAAAATCACGGAAAATCTTGCTTCTAGTAGACAATTGTCCTGCTCACCCAATCATATCTAATCTTCGAAACATAGAGTTAGCATTTTTCCCAGCTAATCCAACCAGTATTTTACAACCAATGGATCAGAGTGTATTTAAAAGCCTAAAGGGCCACTATAGACGGAAAATGTTGATGGATATGATCAAAACTGACGGCAAGGTCTCGATCAACATGCTACAAGCAGTGAACTTCTTATCAAAAGCCTGGCAAGAGGTAACAGCAGCTACTATCCAACATTCCTTTCGACATGCTGGATTATGTAGTAGCCAAGAAACGAACCAATTTGACAGTGAAGACAATCTACCACTGAGTGAATGGATAAGCCAGTTCAACATACCAAACAATTTTAACGAAGATCTACAATCGTATGAAAATATAGATGAGGATGTAGTTACAACTGGTACACTTACAGATGTACAAATTGTTGATTTAGTGTCAAAAAGTCAGGAAACACCCGATAATCAAGATGAAGAAGATGATCAAGTGGACAAAGCCGAATCACCACCAACAATTCAACAAACCCTAGATGCCGCTAAGTTGGTAGAAAAATTTTTGTCGTTTAATCGAGACGATTCCACCACCTATCTAGATATGAATAGAATACATAAAATAATACAAAACAAGTACTGGCATAGCAAAAAACGTCAGACAAAGATATCAGACTATATGTGTAAACAATAATTTATAAGCATTTATTATCTAAGACACATATTAAAAATTCTTGTTAATTTGGTTGTTTTTTTGTTCACTCCATATAACGATAACTCTCTATAACGACAAAAAATGCTCAGTCCCTTGAGTTTCGTTATAAAGAGTTTACACTGTATCTGTAATACACTGCAAACATTAAGTTTAGGGTTCCCTACAGAATAAAGTAAAAATAGAGTCCTTATAAGTTAAAAGTTGAAATTAATATTAAGCACTAAGGGTTAGAATTGCTGCTGTATAATAATCAGTTGTAAAAAGTCAAGCTTTTAGGTTAATGGAATAAAGAGATAAGGCACTTCATAATAATAATCTAAAAGTAATATAATATGGATAATATACAAACTAGATTTATGTAAAAGTTGGTACAATAATGTATGGTATGTAATGTACATAGTTGGAACTTGCTATAAAATACAACAATATAATTTATATTAAAGTATTTAATTTATCATTAGATATCCATCACACTTGCGATAACATGCATAAATTTATCTGAAGATATAGAGGGCTTAATGTAATACAGTGTATATGCATGCACACCCACTGCCCCACATCCCACAAACATTAGGGAAGGTTGCACATATAGTAGTAGTATTAGTACAAAATTAATCAAATATGAGCAAAATATCCTTGTTGTTGTATGATACTACATCCATGTTTAAAGTAATGTATATATTTTTTATTTTATTTTAAAGATTTTATCAATAATAGTAGATTGTAATTAACCTCTTTTCAATTGACTTGGTTGGTATCTTCTTTGTGGTCTTGCCAAAATGGCCAAAATTATCTCTTCTCAGCCTCACTTGGCTTAGTAAAAACAATGCTACCACCATATCAAAGTAAAAAAAAAGTGAATATTTCTGTCAAACAGATATGGTGCGCAGTTTGATTATAAAAAAATTTTGTTCTAATAGTAGAAAGTTGACTCAAAATTACAAATCACTATTTTAAGTTTGGGTTGATACAACTTGATGGTTTTGTTCTAGTAATAGCACACAGGGCCTCAGGAGGTTAATAGTTTACTTTTTGAGACTATATCTGCCTCAAAATTGTAGTGAAGTGATAATGAGTGGTTTTATTTGTTCAATATTTGTACCTTTTCATATTAATGTTTTAAAAAGGTTAAGAGAATCCCTGTTATTAATGTTAGTGTCATTAGCTATTGTCATGATAGTGCACAAAGCTTCTCTTAATTGATTTGCTGTTTTATTTTTATAGTATTTAAATAACACAGTTTTTATGAAGTATAAGAAAAAAATTGATATCACTATAGTTTAAATTTTAATTGATAATGCACAATAAATGTAAGGAGTGCAATGAGGGTGCAGACGGGCTACAACTGCATGCAGAATTGGAGCATCTGCGGCAACACCTTGCTGAGAGGGACACTCACATTATAGCCATAGAGGGAGAGTATCTCAAGTGTACTGCCAGGGCTAATGATTTAGAGGAGCAACTTAATACTTGGAGAGAAAAATATGAAAGGTAAGAAATAAATTGGTTAAAAGTTTTGCTATAACTTTTAACCAACTTCAATAAAAGGTAGAGGTTCTTAAATAAAATTTTTTATGGATGTTCGGCCATAACTTCTTTGTTTACCAACTAATCAGATAATTATTTTCTCATTGGAAAGGGAATACATCAAGGGTAGTTCCATTTTAATTTCATTGGCCTTAGACCTTCAACTTCGAAGATACACCAGGGAACTCCTCAAAACCATAGAAGTTGGTTTTCTTTTTTAATTTTATTGTTATAATATTACATATAAAATTTGCTGGCTTGGAAGAAGTTTTTATGCCCTTTCTGGTAGATAATAAATGAAACACAGCAGCACCTATGGGATTTAGATTTTGTGACTTTCCTTTTAGGCACTAAACCAACATATAAATATGAGTAATTACTCGTTCTGGTCAATAAATATAGAATTTGTTAATAACAACTACAGCTCCGTTTACCAGATATAGCATAGCTATGATTTATCATCACAAAAAACAAATATGTTGTATGAATATGACCTCAGTCATTGAAATTGTTCACAAGTAACACAATCATAACACAGCGAAAACTTTGTGCCTTCATTGCCTTGCTTAGGGTTGGATTACATATGTTATTATGTTTATTTATCTATAAATGTCATTGCTAGATTATTTTATAATTTAAGCCATTGGTAACAGTAATGAGTGACCAATATATAGTACATAGTCAATATTATGTAGTAAGATACTTAGAAATAAAAAGTGAAAGGCAAATTTGTAAGTAATTGTAATTCCTAAAATGTGATCAATTTTAAGATATAATAATTACTGGAGATATATCCTATTTATTGCAGAATCATTACAGTAGGTATTCAGTGAGACAATAAAATACAAAAGTCAAATTTATTTCATTTTCTATACCATTAATGTCTATTTAAATATGTTTCATAAAGTATAATAAAAATGTTAATAAGTTAAAATTTCTAATACATAATTAATTCCTCAGTTATGCCTACTTTTGACCAATCTAAGCTATTTTTGAATTCAATTAGACAAATTAAATTATATTTTAATAATGATATCAATATATCTCAATCTGTATACTTATATACAATTTTTGGTGTTATGGTATCATAATATTATAATGCTAAATCACCTTTTTTATCTACATGTTTAATCTGCAGCAGCAACTGTGGTTTAAAAAAAATACTGTTCAGGTGTAGTGTTCCACCAAAATCATAACTGAGGTTAAGTGATAATGAGGCCTTAGATGTCTAGAATCAAAAAGGTGTATTGTAGATATTGTTTATATTACATTAGTTAACAAAAATAAACTTACAAATCATGTTCTCATATTATTATAATATAGTATTGTATATTAATAAATTATGTGCATGTATTTTCATTTTACAGATTATATGACTCACATAAAAGGGTGCAAAAATTGAACCAAGTGTTAGAGGATAAATTGTTACAAATGGTTGATAAAATGAAGAGTGAAAAAAGTCAACTAACCAAAGATATTGCTACGTTATCAGTAAGGCTGGCCGAGTCAAAACATAATTACAGTATGCTGCAGAAAGAAAATGTATTTATTTCAATTTATATTACTTTAATTACAACAAAATACAAAAAAGTATTTAATTATTTGTTATTATTTACAGGAAAGATATAAAAATGACATGAACTTAGCAATTCAGTTGTTACAATGCAAACCTGACAATTTTGTGTCACAAAAGTTGGACAATGTGAGTAGGGATATGACTTACTTGTAGAATCTGTTTATTAAAGTTAAGCTTTTTAATATGTTTTCTTTACAGTTGTCAATGGACACACAAGCAAGAGTTTCACAATACGTTATGTCAAAAACACCAAAACCTTCAAGTGCTACACAATCTAAAAATGGTAATGACATTGATCCCTTCGATGCTAGTGAGTATGAGTTCAACATTTCTGCTTCTCTCATGACTAAAATTCTTGAAGATAGTATACAAGATACTGTGACGAAACATTGTGATACATGCTCTTGTAATAAAACACAGAACAAGCCATTTTGCTACAATGATAGCTATTATTCTGTATCAACGCAAACAGTTCTTAGTGGTGATCAAAAAAATTCATTATGTCTTAACTGTAATGCTGAAATAAAATCTGCACACTCAAATTTGAGTGTTAGAAGTAACTCACCTCATGTTATTAAGCTTATTAATGACAAAACCTCAACACATAGTTTAATATCTCCAATGTACATAATACCTCAAAAAACAGACCATGAAAAAGAAGCTCAGATATCATCTGTAATTGAGAAAATCAAAATCAATTCCACAACTATGGATAATACAAAATATGAAGAAAATAACACCTTACAACCCAATACACCGAAAGATGCATTGTCTAAGCTTGAAACAACAAAGTCTCATAGACATAATAATGACATGGATATGGAACCAGCTATTCACCATAAATTATGTGATCGTACTAAAACATCAATATCCAGTAATAAAAGTAGTATCAACAGCTCAGGGCATGATGACTTACTCATTAATCAGATCAATTTAAAAATTAAAGAAACAAAATCAATGAATGTAAAAATGTTACTGGATAATACAAGCTTAAGGAAAAATTCTCAAAATTCAATGGATGCAATTAGCAGAACTTCATCTATTGCCAAGTCTACCGTCAGTACACATAAATCTAATACTCAAGTTGGGCCTGGACCTAGATTCTGTCATTTGCGTATGCAAGCTGGCTCTAAAAATATCTTACTGGATAATGCAGAACCAGATGTTCCACCAGTATTATACACACGACAAAGCAAGTGTAATGAAAATTCTTTATTCAAAGATCTGAATGATGACATTGATAATTTTATTAACCTAGACAAAAGTGAGTTCAATATCAAAGAAGACCACAAAAATGATAATGTCGTTGTGGAAAGCACACTTATTGATGTTCATATTGATAACAATAATAAGGACTCAGACACCGTTGATAAAGGTTCTGCAATCAACCCTATTTTACTTAATGTTTCTTCTTCTCCATTACAACCACTAAAAACTCATACTTTTTCAAATAGCTCTGAACATAATAACATCAATAAATCTCAAAGTAGCCAACAAAATGTTGAAATTGATAATTTGCTCAATGACTTTAATGCTAATCTTACTCAAAATATTAATAGCGACTTAGATGATATTTCTAAAAAGCAAAATGTTGTAACACCTACTGATAATCACGATATTAAAGTATTTAATTTTGATCGTTATGAACAAAGTAGATTTTCTTCTGGTCTATATAATAAACCTTTAAAGAAAATTGATATGTCCCAACTAAATGCTATAGAAAATACAAAAATATCAAAAGATTTACCGCCGCTGAGCGAAGCACCAAAATTGGAAATTAAAAAGGATGGAGCCAAAGCAACAATAATGCCACCAGTAGTAAACGTTTATCCAAATCTAACACAAACTCATTTGAAAGTAAATGAACATAAAAGAGATTTTACAAATGACCACAGCGTGAGTTCATTGTCGAGTGATGATAGTGCTGCTTTGCTACAAAAGCAACAATTGCTTAGAGTGGCCGAATGGGTAGAAAAAAATTTGGAACAACAAAACAATTTTAATGATCTAGAAGATGACGGTAATTTTAACAGTAGAGTAAATAGACGAGACAGTAAACTTAGTAGACTTACTGAAACGCTCAATGAGTTAGCTCTTAATATGCCGCACCCCGTCAGCAAATACTCTAAATCCTATAACAAAGAAGGCCACAGCACATGGTTACTGAATAACAATATTCCTACTCATGAAAAAATTGCTAAACGTAATGATTCTATGGCTAAAATATCTTGTAATATCGTTAAAGAGACAATATTTCCAGTAGAATCTGGTGGAGCCACTACAGAAATATGTAAAGATAATACAAAAAATAAATCAAATACTGGAGATTACGATGTAAATAAAGAACTCTTATCCACATTG
Organism: Saturnia japonica; assembly: GCA_033032175.1. Classification (NCBI taxonomy): domain Eukaryota; kingdom Metazoa; phylum Arthropoda; class Insecta; order Lepidoptera; family Saturniidae; genus Saturnia; species Saturnia japonica. The sequence continues at coordinate 8,324,284 of CM065317.1, forward strand.
AAATCAAACAGCGATAAGGAACTCACTCGCGAAGATTTAGCCAGGATGGAATATAATGTCAAAAAGTTTCTGTTGAGTGGACCTCATTGGGTGAATCCGGCATCTGTTGGTAGAAGTCGACGCACAAGTAGTAAAACCGAGACTGATGTATAATTCCTCACTAGGTAGGCAGCATAATGGTATCTGATAAATCTGTAACATTCCACATTGACCTGTAATGTTTTTCGTATAGCTTATCTATTTCCATCAAATCCATTTAATAAAATTAGGGTTACCGTTTCTAAATTTAGTATACCAGGCAAAGTGGATGAGTATCATAAGGCCAGTTTAGTTTCATTACATTACTCTGCTAACAGGGAACATTTAAAGGAATATAGTGGTTTTGTATTGCTTTATTAAAAAGTAATTTTAAAATAGTGTTTTACGTAAACTGTGGCGTTTTAGTGAATTGTTTCAATTTAGTATTATTTTGGAGTTTGAATGTAATATTCAAAATTTGCATTAAAAAAGAAAATCTTCCATGCGACGCTCATAATCGACATCTGTTGCTGTAAGATGGTGGGCAATCCTAAATAGACTGACGAGTATTTATTTTGGGTATTGTTCTTAAACATTATAACAATGAAGTAACTTGGGGACACTTAAAATTTTTACTATCGAAAAATTGATCTGTTTACACTTACTGGTCTTCCGAATAAGATGTAATTTTATTGGTCGATGCAGGCTTCAGTGTTCAGTGAGAGACAATTTGTTTCCTTACTTACACTATTTATTTATAGGCAATAAAATGTTTTAGCCTATGCATTTTATAAAAAAATTACGACTAAGTAATTTTTTGTTTGGCTTGTGCTTATTATGCTTAGTTTAGATCCTCTCTATAAGGATAAATACGATAAGGACTTGCGGTTTTGAGGATTACGATACGAAGGCACAATGCTGTGGAGCTTAAAAATAATATATTGATTGAGTCATTATTTAGATTAGCTCAGTGTTAGCTATGTTGTATATTTATCAAAATCAAGGCTGCCGTTTGCTAGTATAGTGTGTAGGTTAGTATTGAAATAATTACTCAGTAATATTTAACATTTATATTCATTATTTGGTATAAAACACCTAGTTATTATAAAACTCCATTACAGGCAGTTCTCGAGACACGTCAAACATAATTTTGACACAAAAATTTTCATTTTTTTCGATTTATATCCCAAGCGAAATCACTTGTCTCGCGGTCGACCGACATACCGAACTTAAATTAATAATTTTTTTGGGCCAAAAGTTTAATTTGTTTATGGTTCTCATTTATTTTCCATTGTGATAATATCACTAAATGAAAAATAGCCAGTACTCAACATAATTACTACTCCTATGAATAATTATTAAAAGAATAAGTTATAAAGCATAATTATATTTTATACACATAGGGGAGAGGGAGGCAAATTTGTTTTTTTTTTAGATGTTGTCTCTTATCTAAGAATTATTTTTATTCTGACCGCTTTATGGGGTTAAAATATTTAACCCGGCCGTTATGTGTCGAAATGGTCTATCTTGGTGGACGATAACTTTAACTTTTAATTTTAACTTTTACCCGGGAAAATAAAAGTGGCTTCCCTTGTCATCCGAGTCTTGATTTGAGAAGTTATATATGTATAATGAAAATAAATTGACCGAATAAAATAAAACAAAATTATAACTTTAGCTTTATTAGCCTAAATGAAACTTTGAAAATTTAATTTGAAAGAAATTATTTGCACTTGTATTGGAGGCAATATAATGAATATATCTGAAATGCTTACGTAGCACTTGCCCTCCTTCCTAGAAAAGAAAAAAAAAATCTACCTTTCTTTTTAAGGAACTACTAGTAAAAGAATGGTCATACTTTTCCACAATTTTTCCTACAAATACCAATGACCTTTTATTATTTTCAGATAAAATTTGCGTTAACACGAAGTCTCCAGGATTTATTACATTGCGGTCAAGTTTTTTTTCATAGTCTTCATCTTCACAGTCATTTATAATCTATCTACATCCTCTTCACAATCCATTGTTACTTAATCTTCTGACCCCAAATCCATTTTTGCGTCATTTTCATCCGGAGAATACGTCAGTATAGTTTTAGTTTTCTTTCGCCTTGAAAGTGAATTATGAATACCGCAAAACCGGCAATATAACTCATGTTATATGCTGGAATCACGATGCCTGCTAAATTGTGATTAGTTATAGTATTCCAAGGATGATTTACAAGCCAATTATTTTGAGCCACTGTTAACTTTTACTTGAAAAACCTATTAACTGCCACATCTGATTGTTGCATGTTGCATACGATGAGTAAACTAATATTGGATCTTCATTCGAGCATCTGACTGTCTTCAGAAAACGAGCTCTAGTAAATATAAATACAGGAGGGATGGGGTTTCCTATGGCATTTCTAATCCCCCACATTGTAATTAGTTGCCCACGTTTTGCAGAGCAAACCTCCCAACCCACCAACGAACCAACCATGTTCGAGCAATAACATTCGGTGCTTGTACCAAATTCATTATATTTGTTAGGACGTGGAATTGTATTTTCGTAAAACTTAAATGTAGTAATATTATCAATTATGTTTTTTGAAGCTCATTGTCCTGGACAAACTATTGTTCTCAGGTTTCCGAAGCGAAAGTTATTTCTCTAACTCGCTTGCATACCATTTGAGTAAACTTAACGCGCCGGCGCAGTATACTGCGCTTGAGATTGAGTTGGCATGGTGCAAAGGATTTTGTTGAGTTACCCATGTGTATTTCATAATAATATCTGTAAATAAAATAACCTCGTATCACAGATGCTCGCTGTCAAATGAGAGAGCTGCCATCATCATACAAAAATTTTTTTACTAAAATTTTAATTCAACTTCATATTCACATTAAAAAACTTCCCCTACTCAAAACTGCCTCCTTCTCCATAATGAAAGTAGTTTAAAATCCTTGTAGAATCTATCCCTGGGTTTTGTATGAATTGTATGATAAAATGAGACTTACTTCGATACCATGTACGTCGCGTATTTCGAGGTCCTGACATGCCGCTATTACGACTTTTTTTTAGAACTGACTATACTGTTATCCTTAGGGGCCCTGGAGCCTCTGACGGCTTTTACAGATTCACCGGACTTGTCAGTTACGAGGACTGCCTGTATATATTATATAACGTTAAATTTTTGTGCTTTTTAATAATTTTACTGTGAAATTTATTCTTAGTTTGTATAGGTCAGTTTTGACTGACTCTATATTTTCATGCGTCGAATAAATGTGATACCTACAAAGTAATACGATAAGTGTTATATCATATAACTATAAAATATTCAACGTACAAAATATTCATACTCAATGTTAGTAGTCCACATTGTATTATGTCGTTAATAACTTATAACCAAAGATAATTAGGTGTCATTGGTACTTATACTTATCTATAAAGGTTTTCTAAATGTTTTCCTTTAATATTTAATTATTTTTTTTTTTAAATGATTATATTTACTTTTCTATACAAAGTAATTTGAAATTGAAAAGAACCTTTACTATGCTGACCATATACCTACCTTTGTTAAATTTTTGGTGACCTTATTCGAACTTTCATTTAACTATAATGTAATTTTAATTATAAAATTATTTTTGAGAACTCATTGTGAGATCCTAAGAACTTTAATTTACTTTTACTTAATTTTTTTTTGTGTAAATGTTTTGTGTTATAACCCTTATTACTATAACGGCTGTTCCTATCGTATCCACACGATGTTGTTGGTAATTGCATAATTGTAATAAATTATAATTAAATCCTCTAAAATGAAATAAATTTAATGGAAAAGATTCATCAGTATTTACTGACAATAGTTGGAATGTAGTCAATATTGTAAATGTGATCTTTGACTAGCTATGCGTACGTAAAAACCAGGGGTGCTACGATTATAAGCATTTCGGATCCGGGATATGGATATTTTAGGAGTATTTTAGTCTGTTTCGGTTTATGGACACGAATATGAAATTATGTAAGATATACAACAAAGGTGGCAAACAAACGTATAGTCACCCTAACGGTAAAGCGTTTACAATAGTCTATGAACGCTTGGCCACCTTGAACCACCCTCCCCCAAGGAACTCTGGTTAGGGTTATTTGGCTGGCGGCTGCGATCTTCTTTTGGCTGGAGATAGGTATTTTACTAGTCGAGCTTGCACCAAGTAGACATAAATATCCAAAGGCAATAATTGTGGCCTACCTCTCTCTCAGTTAGACATTACATTTAAATAATTGTATGAAGAAGGAATATTGGTATTATTTCAAAATTGATAAGTGAAGAATATTAGCTTTATTTTAGATAATTATTACGTAGTTAAACTGAAGTAGTTTTCATTAATAGACAGCAACTCATTTGACTACGTCCCTGTTCGAAATTCGAAATAAATGGAATAAGGTTTCGGATATCAAATGCTTTTGGTTACGGTTACTGAGTTCCATAACATCCCTGGTACATACCTACGTTATTAAATTCAATCAGTATAGTGTGTTGTCAAGGTAGTGCAAAATTATTTTGCGCTGCGCCCTTCGTTACGTTTACCCTTTCACATTAAAATTTAATTTTTTTAAAATAAGTAATTACATTTTTTTTAAATATAAATAATAAAATTGAAATTTAACTTTTTTTTTGCTTGAATTTTGGCATTCTTGCCATCTGGCGCCTAGAGCAACTGCTCCTTTCGCTTTTTTCCGATCTGACCTTACTGTTAGCCTGAGAGGCCCTATCCAAAAACAGAGCCACTGATGGCTTTTACAGCTTTACCGGCCTTGGGGGCGAGCGTTTAAGGCACTCAGCCGAGAAAGCGTGGGCAACAAGTGCGCAAAGGTGCCAAAGTGGCCGGACCTCGGCTTGGGCTGTTTTCCAGATTGCAAAGAAGTCGCGATCTGGCTAAACTCCTTTCGCTCTACCCCAGAGCGGGCACGGAGTCAGTATATTGCCACCGCTTGTACAACATATAAAATTATTGACACAACTTTTAGTAGGTTTAATATTATAAATATTGTGCTTTGTGGGTATTATCTTCACTATATAATTGTTGGAGTACCTACATATATTTTTAAAATATTGTTAATGACAACTCTGTCCTGTAGTTAGAATAAACAAAAAAGCAGCAAATTCAACAGTCGTATATACGTAGTTTAAGTAGGTAATCAATTGATCAACATAAAAAATAGATGTAATGTAATGTCGTGGAATTTATTTTAAGAACGAGTTTTGAAACTTTTTATAATTAATTCGATTTAAAACAAACATCCATTTTGTTTTATTTGTTTGCTATTGATGTCGCGGTCAAGAGATTACTTGATTTAGAATGCAATAAAATTTGATAAAACGGTTAAATAATAATATTAATTTGCAAGATTGCAAACTGCAACGACTGCTCGTAATTATGTGAACTATTTTTATCTGTCAATCGTAAATGGGTTAGTAATTGATTACTTACAGGTGCGATTAGTATTTCCAAAATTTTTTTTATTCATAATTTTTTATTCTTTGTACATAAACTATTAAAGCTAATGTATTATCTTGTATATTTTTATATCCCTGTTTTACTTCCAAGTTATATTTTTTTTCATATAATATTTGTGATTTTCGTAAGCTATACTTAGTTTTTTTAAATCATATTTAGTATTTTTTATAATTTTATTTTTTAAATATATATTTTATAAATGACATCTACTAATATCTACTTATGTTAAATGGATTTCGAATTTCCACACATTCCATTATTAAATAAAATAACCTTTTTGAAATCGCACCTTAGAAATGAAAAAGTAATCATTTAAAATTGCTAAATTTTATTTAAGAGCCCTTTAAATTCACATAAGAATATATCAATAAATTATAATATTTTAGTAACATGCTTTTGGTCAACTTAGTTCTTAAGTTTAGGAAATATTTAAATCGCTTTGAATTATTCATATTCAAAGCTAAGGCTGGCTTTGTTGACTAAAGGTGGCTTCAGCAGCAAAATGTGTGTGTTTATTTATTAAATATTGTGAAGAAATCGTAATTTTATTTAATCCCTTGATAACAATATTTTAATTTTTAATGATCAATTATATTGAATTCGTTTCCAAACAAAATTTCCTTATAGTAAGTTCTTGAATATATCGTACACATTAAAACAATATTTTTGATTTTTATTGATTATATATTTTTACTTAAGTTTGATTTGTTAACTTGACGTGGTGCTTATTTCGAGTTAACAGAGGAGTTCATAAGAGCGTAATAATGACACCATAAAATAGCTTATCGCACCAAAAGAGGAAGGGCTTTGAGTGAATCGGAACGACACCTGACCTTCGAATTTCCAAAATCACCAACAAATCCATTGTATTATGGCCTCCACAATCGGCTATTGTTCGCGATGGCATCTTCAAGACATGAAATTTCACCTTGGATGATTAACATTCGTAATTGCATTATTTTTATCTCGCTGTATGTAGATACAATGGCCGTGTATTTATGTAACGATGACCTAGATCTTTTGAGTATTCTTATATTCGTGACACATAGCAAAAACAAGTACCTACCTACTAGCTACCAATTTGAAACGATGTTTGCTCCGTCTTCATGCACATGCGGACGACGAGTCTACGAATTATACAAATATGTGAGTTTTGCTATCTAATAAAAAAAACTTATTTCACCAAAATGCGTAAAAACGATATGTCTTATATATTAATGGAATGTGTCCGGAGCAAAACAGAGGTATAGTCTGGGCGCCTTGTTCTGGGTAAGTGAGATCAAGGAGCCTTGCATGCTATTTTCTAAAAACGTGACAGCGCTAATGCCTTTTGAGTAGGTACTCTCATAACTTCGTTGTTTTTGCTATTTAAAAAAATCTGTGTAAACAACTAGGCCGACGCACCTAACCCTTAAGGTGAGGATCAAAAATGTTAACTATTCTGTGTGTGTTATTTTGAAGTTGAAAAGCTGTTGCCAAACACCTCTCAGTGAACACACAACCTTAGTTTGACATCACATTTACGTCATAATTGTCATATTTACATAAATTTAACATTTATGAAGTGAGAGTGATATCAAATACTAATGTTTTTACGGGGCTATCTATGAGTTTTGGCAAATTGTTACCGTCACGTCGTCGGCCTTAAGTAATTTAATAACAGTCTCAAGTCCAATTTTATCATGGCTTTGAACCTAGGAAGTTTGAAGTACCTAATTAAGTTTCAGGAGTTTTTGTGATCAACTCTGAAAGCTCTCGCGATCAACTGATTGAGTACCACGTGATATAGAGGAACTATGAAATGCCTGTAGTAAGTGAACGACCGGACACGGAATATGCGATTTGCACCACGAGCCTGGTGGACGACCATCGGTCATCATATTATGCTCTATTTTAACAAGTTCACTGTCTACCAACTCCCTGAAATAGCTTACCTACAAATCAAATTACTAGATATAGTAAATTATCGCTAAATTTCTATTTATGGGATTAAACCTATACAGCTTCTAAAACTAGACATTTCTCATGATTATAGATATGGATTTCTATAAAATTTACTTATAGTAAAAATAAAACGCCAACCAGTTAGTCCTTTTCGTGTAATATTATAGCACTTTATTGTAGTTAAACAGGGAAGTTTTCGTTTACCTAAAGTAATTATTCGAAATTGAATTTCCAGTTTATAAATGTTTACCTACACTGCTGTGTAAACTGTGTGCTAGGATACGACAATTATGTTCGACTGGATCGCGGCTACCAGCAATACCACACAAGGTGTACCTAAATCTCGTAATAGAGTGAGATAGTGACATGCAATGCCCGGATCCAATTTTAGCGCCGCTCCTAGGCGCTAAAAATGCCGCCCCACTATCGAAATTTAGCTTTATAAACAGATAAAGTTTCGATTTACAATTTTGAAATAAATGGTCCATTTATAATAGAAAATTTATTATAAATAGGATAATTACATGAAAAAAAGATTACTGAGATTACTTACAAATTAATGTTCATATTTACAGAGGCAAACGCTTCGGACTTTTTCATTTAAAAATTGGTCAGTAAAGGTTGCTTGTCCACAAACGAAGCGGAGCGAAGCTGTGCAAATTTCCACCAATAGGATTATATAAAAATCTAAGCTCCGCTTCAGTGGATTTCTGAAGTAGATTCAAATTCATAGTATTGCACGCGTAGCGGAGAAACGGAGTCCGTAATATTTCACGTACCTACTGCCTTCCGCCGCTGCACATAGGTTCAAGATTTGAAAAACAGGGACATAGGTATCGAAAGTTGAAAAGGAGATGCGGTCGAGCCGTACACCCGACCGTTGTTAACCTTTAAGGAATAGCGTCAATCAATCTATTCTATACATATAATAAAAACGTAACTGATCGATGTCTGTACATAGAAGATATATGAGAAAAACTATTGTTGGGGGTCTCTATCAACGCAGCAGAACCCAAAACAATGATTGTTAGAATTTTTGTCTGTTTGTCTGTTTGCCAACTTTGTGCGCGCTAATCTCAGAAACGGCATAACCGATTTGGAAACGGTTTTCACTAATATATTCTGGTAAGGTTCACTTAACATTTAGTGTTTATTTTACTTCAATAAGTTCATAAATAAAAAAGTTATATCAATTTCAAAAATCACGTCGAACATTTTTTTGATAAAAATGCTATAAAATAGCTCTTCAGTTGAATTGACTGAAATTTTAGTTATCTGTATATTATGGTTTGTAAAATGATAATGATCGAAACCTTTCATAAAGTTAAAAAATGAAGAGTTTAAGAAATTGCGTATTCCAATATAAGTTGACCTCAGATCTATGTGATAAATCATATTAGAAGGGGATCAGCTTAGGCTGGATATTCATCAGTTGAATATAGCTGCGCCGCTGCTAGGGATGCCAATTCATTTCGAAAAAGATTGATTCGAATCGAACTCTTATGAATCGATTCCCCAAAAAAATCGATGTCTAAAAGATCGATCTTTCAAAAATTGATCTTTTTTCGATTCACTTTTGCATTTGTATTAACAGTATAAAAATCACTAAAAAAGAAAATTAAAAGGGAACCACAACAGTCGATCTTTTGTAATTTTTACCTTACTAAAGTATCAGTTATTATAAAGAAACATAGAAAGGTATAGAGAGAGAGAATTTATTACAGGTATATAGGGAAAGAGAATTCATTTTAAATTTTATTATTATAAACTGTTGTCGTTATTTTGCTGTTGGGTAATAATTTACCGTAAGTATTTTAATTGGTAAATGACACCATAGAAAATGACTGCATAATGAATTGAATAATCAATACCTACTAATATTATACATGCGAAAGTAATTCTGTCTGTCCCGTCTGTTGTATTTTCAAGCTTAGACCTCTGAACCAATTTTAAAGAACTTTGGTTGAGAAAGGTCATAGGCTACTTTTGGAAATAAAATTGGAAGGGGTGAAATGGGTGGTAAAAGTTCGTATAAAGAACCTAATTTTGATGAATTTTGATATAGAGATATATAGTAATTTGGAGAAAGACTTTGGCTACCTTATGTGGTGTAAATAAAACTTTAATGGGTGAAATAGAGGGTGAAGGTTTGTACGAAGAACCTGTTAAACTAATTTTGATGAATAGAGATATATTGGACCTTAGAGACGGACATCGGTTACCTTATGGCGCAAATATAAAACATGAAGGGGTCAAATAGAGGATGAAATTTTGTACGAAGAACCCACTATTTCTCAATTTAGGGATATGAAAATTCATATTTATGCTTTTAGGAAAAAATAACAGTATTTCGTGTTTTAAAAAATAAGGGTGATTTACAATACACAAAGACTCCACCCCTTGATACTAAGCAAAATGTTCCTGAGACATAAGCTTACATTATACAAAACATATGTTCGTCCTATCAAGACATATAAGCTGCGCTACATTCGCACATACGTCAAAGATCAACATTAACAAATTCCAAATCCTCCAAACCCGATTCTTACGTAAAATTAAAAGCCCCTTGGTACGTTGGTCGAATCGTATATTAAATATCTTACGCGATCGTACTTTCGTATACGTAAATATAATATTCTACAAAAATATTGTTCTTTAGTATATCTAAAAAAAGTCTCCGATAACATATGCCTATTTCTTAATAACATAAGCCACAATAAGGTATTTTGCGAGTTTTTATGTTGAAGATTAAAAATTGAGCTATATTTTTAGGCTTATCATATTAATCCTTACGAACAAAGTTATTTCATCATAAAGACAATTTAAATTTTTCTTTTTATTGTATGTAATTAGGAAACATAGTTTAGGAGAAAATGAAAAATTAAAATAATTTGTACTTGCGGGAAATGATAACAATTATGATAGACTACACGGGTCCGTCGCGTTGGCGGCGCGGTATTTGTTGGATAAAAACTCGGGTGAAACCGAGGGGCACAGCTAGTTAATAATAAAACTTGAATTGAAGACAACAATTTTTTTCTCGAAATTGTTGACTTTATCAAATTTATTAATCATTCTATCTTTCTATGTCCATATTTTGCGAATCCTGAATCACTATTTGAATTACTCGTATATTTAGTAAAGAAGCGCAGTGTTACGGATTTGTGGCAGACTGGGTTGCGCCCACCAAGCACATGGTGATGAACCTGTTGGCTGTCACAGTAGGTAATTCATTTGGTTTGTCGCATTTCGGGATCAGCCTATGTATACCCCAGTAAACATATGACCTATACTGGAAAGCGCCATCACGCCATATAGGTATGTAGGTACTATTTATGTAAATTTGACACATAATTTAAATGTGATGTCAAACTAAGGTCGTGTGTTCACTGGGATCGAGCTGTCGAGAATCTTGCAGGCCGGTATGATCGCGTGGTCGCTGTTGTTTTTGGATTGACTTTACCTTCAGTCAGCTACTAAAAGTGCGTTAATTTTGCTGTACTTACTATATTTAAAAAATTATAGGTACTATCAATTACACCAACTTGAAAAATTATCTTTGTTGTTCCAAATAAAAAAAAAACGGAGTGCAACGGTAGCAGGTTAACCGTTAATATTCATTTTGCATCGTGCTGTATGGTGTTGCATGAAGTGATCAATTTTCAAGAACATGTTACGAAGTCATGGCATAACTGACAGTTATAACGTAATGCGGAATGAACCGTACATAATTGTAGTGAATTGTGCACGATAGCTACTTCAAACGTAGCCTAATTTTAATATCTCGTGTATTCAAATCTGGTCATAAACAACTTGTAACCACGGTCTGCAAACATTATCTAACAAGAATATCAACTAGGGGAAAATTATAGATTTTCCTAATTATTGGTCTATTTTAATAGGGAAACACAGAATCGAGCTACATAACCCATGCCTTATGAAAACAAACCTAAAGGTACACATTTCAAAATATTTAAAGGACAAGTTTTTTTTATACAACAAAGGTGGCAAACAAGCATACGGCACGCCTGATACTAAACCGCTAAAGTAACGTATGGTACCTCTCTTAAAAGTAAATGACAGTTTTCCGTAGATAACTTGATTTTACAAGTTCACAATGCTTAAAATTTATATCATTCAGAGGTGTGATAAGACAGCGACTAGCATATCTAGCCGTACGTTTTGTATGATGTAAAAATAAATTAGCTTTAGTTACAGAAAACACTAAGATATACATAACTAAACAAGCTCGATTATTAACAAGGAAACAAAAAACCCGACTGCAACAAAAGTACAAAAAAAAATGTTTTTCTATTTTTGATGTTTGTTTAATTTTCAGACGTCTTACTTAAATATTATATAGCCTATGTCACTCCCACAATTAAGACGAATCAAACGATACCTCGTATGCTAAAAACCATTAAGCCGTATATGTAACAGGGGGTGCCAAAGAATTAGACATAGATACATACATACGCTTGAAAAACAACCCTCCTTTTTGCAAGTCGGGTAAAAATAGGAAACTTATGGATAAATTAGATAACTACATTTTCGTAGATTTGAAATCTGAAAGAAAATGTAATAGTTTTCTAATTTAATAAAGCACTTGGGGTCTTGGATATGAATATAAAATACTAGACCTTTCCGGTCGCTACCTTCTATTAGATCATGGAATAACCATAATTATAGACATATTATTACAATACAGTACAATAACACCTAAATATATAAATAACTAATTCATTGCTTTTGATTTTTATAGGAAATTTAGGTGCGTAGAATATTAATAAAAAGGTATGTATGTACAACCTATCACAAATTTAATGTTGTCTAAAATATTCTTAAAAAATGTAGTATATATGTTACATTAATTTGAAAGATGTCATAATTTAATCTGACATTTTTGTTACATGTTACCATTATTTATTTTCTTTTGCTAAGTTTAATGTAAACTAAATCAATTTCGATGTTATATAAAAATAATAATATTATTATTCTTTTTACAAACAAATATTTTTTAACTAATATAAACATTGGGTCATTTTTTGAATATTAATTAAAGTAAGTTTGCAAGTAGATTTGGTTCAACTTAAACTGATTTTCTGAGGGTAGATTCAAGTCTTGCCCTAATTTTATTAAAATAGTACTATTTAATTAGTCTGAACGTATAGTCTTATCATCTTCAATTCCATTTGTTAAGTTTTTATTTATGCTATTGTTATGTGTAGGTATTGTCACGCAAACTATAAGATACACATTTTAATGTGTTGCGGTTTTTACTGATTATTTATAGGTAAATACATTTAGAACTGGTTGCCTACTGATAGATAATATTTTATGACCAAACTTACTTAGTACTAAGTACTAAGTAATAGGGCACTATTACTTGTTATTGTTATTTTAAACTTACTATTTGAATAAGACAATAACTATACCATTAACTTCAAAAAATTAACATCTAATGAGATTTTTCTAAGCTTTGGTGCACGTTTTATGTTTGTTTATTTTATGTGTGTTTGTATGTATTATGATAACAAATTTGTTCGTATTGTAATGAAAATAACAAATAAATAAAAATTTAAGCATAATATTTCATTTTTAGTGTCGCAAAATGATATAACTAAATATGAACCAACAGCTGGTCCATCGAGACTATGCTTCGGTTGCGAAAAATACCAGATGATGCATGCTCGAGTAAGTAAACACCAGGATAAGAAACGAGAGCACAGCACAGATAATAATTCACTGCACTGGAGGCGTCAATGTGGTTGTCTTAGAACCAGCGAAAAGTTAAAGCAGATTTTGAAATGTTTTCCAGCGCCGCCTCCACCGTCACCTGAGTTAACTTTACCTACTAATAAGGTGATTTTTAGCAATTTATAAAAAGCCTCGCCAATTAATATCAGAGGCGGGCCATAATTTGTAATCTATGTTATTTGACGGGTCACCTGGCGAATAATACTTATAGTCATGATAGATTCAGATATAAATAGATGCGTATTTAAAATCAACAAAGTCTAAGTTAAAAATAGTAATAACAATGAAAATAATAAAAAACACGACGTCAACCGTGAGCGGCAGCCTACCACTGTTGGCAGGCAAATTGAAAAGCCTTGCGGTCCTGTGTTTAAACAGTCTTGGTTTATAGCATTATTCATTCAATTTCGAAAATAGGGTTTAGGCTAATTTATAGTATAGTATAGATTATTATTTTATAAATTTATTTATAGTTATTGCTAATTGAAACAATGACGGCTCAGTTGCAACGTTTATGAACTTCGCATCGATCGACGTGAGTTCCAATCCCTGCCATGAGCATAAGCTTTCCGTGCAGAACGGAACATCATAACATCGTGATAAAATCATAGCATAGTTAGCTACCACCCTCAAGTTAAAGATCTATCGCCAAGCACCTATAGGTGTGTACCAGTAGCTGTATTTGAGGCCACATCGTCACATATAAGGTGTGACTATGGCCAAAGAATAAAAATCGAAATGACGTAACATTTTTAAATTTCGGATATTTTGAACCAACGAAAGGTCTTCGTGGTTACTAAGATTGGTGGGTGGTATCATAGTTTAGTACAGAATGAATTATAGTTTTGTTTCCATTGTTATAAAATTTCATTAATTATTCTTCATTTATTTTCAAAACTTGCAAAGCGGTCACAGATAGGCTAAATATAATATATCGCTAAAAATTCTTCTATGTAATAATGGCGTACCAGGTAAACTAGTATGGGGGCTAGCAGCTACCCAAAGAAGCTTGTGCAAGTGTTGCTATTTTTAATGAGTAACTTGAAGGCATTGTCAATTGATATTAAAATATTTATATATAAGCAATACTATAATATAAATATACTATGATAATGTGACGGTACTGTCACTGATGGTAAATACAGTACCTACAATCCAAACACAACGGCGAACAGCGAGAGATCGAAATCCATCGACGGTTACCGCTGTCATGCCAGCCTGCATAAGTATCTTTTCACGTTATGCTTGATGGACCCGATGTCATAAGAAGAAGGGAACACATTAGCCGAGAGCTGGTTCCACAGTTTCACAGTACGACAAATATAAGTCATAGAGAGCTTTTTAGTTCGTACCGAGATAGAGGTTACCGTAAAGCTGGGACTCCGCAGCCTAGCGCGTGTGCTTCATACGGCAGCGAAGTACCTATGGATAATCCTGGTAATTTAATAAATTATTATGAAGACAGCTGCTCGAAGGAGAAGGACGAGTTAAACGAAATTTTAAATAAATTATTAAAAAGGAAACAAAAGATCCGAGTGCAAGAAAAACAGTTGAAAATATAAAAAAAAAAAAAAAATGTATTTTTGCTTTTCATTTGATTATCAGACTTAAATATTATAAAGCCTATGTCACTTCCAAGAATCTAACGACACCTCGTATGCTAAAATCCATCAAGCTTCTTAAGCTACAGAGAACGTATATCGCTCGAAAAATACTAGCTGACCCATACGAATAAATCGTACATTGAAGAATGTACATAGATGTTAGTTAAAGAAATTGTTAAAAGATGGCGTCTTGAATTTATTTTCATTAGCATCAACATATGGCATTTCTAATGAAAAGTTTTTTGATAAAAATTTTTTTTACGAAAACATTAATTTAAACGATTTGTCTATATTTTCCCAATAGCGGAGAACATAAGCTTTAAAATTATGTTAAAATAATTAATTTTGACGAAGTGGTATGGCGTCGCCAGAAAAGACACCTTTGAGAAATAATGTATTTCATGATTATTTTTTGCAGTTTGATAACACGAGCATCACTGCTTATTATACGCAACTGGGTCGGACTACTATGCCTATGAACGATATCCCACTACAACAAAATACTGGAACTGTGAAAAAGGTAATTTTATGTAGTTAGTATGTAATGTACATGCCAGTTCAAAAAACTGGATATTTATAACTTGTGTTTCTTAGCCAAACTATTTTAGTTATAACACCATCAATAAACTACAAATTAACTCCAGAAATCACGTACCCGCAAAAAAAAAACATCACCATATTGTAAATTACCGACAAAAAGACTACGAATATAATGTGTAATGTCAAAAATGTTATCACTCATCCTGAATTTTGACTATATTTTTTTAAATCGTACATGTCTATAGATATATGTACCTAGATACCTACCTATTTTATTTTTAAAGCGATGATGGATCTGTCGTAGCGCGCAAGGACACCGCGTCAAAAGATTTGATTTACAATGGGTAAGAGGTTTCGGTGAAGGAGAAAACCTTGTGAGGAAACCGTAGCATGGAAGTAGAGCTTTTTCTAATAGCCATTAGCCACTGGCTTAGGTTATGTTATGTTATGTTAAGTTATGTGGGTGGAAGACAACCACCTTAAAAAATTACTGGACGGAGGTGGAGAAAACCACCAGTATAAAAAATCAAGGACGGACAGTGGAAGGAAACCACTTAAAAAAATAACCGGACGGTTGAGGATGAGCACCTCGTTAAAAAATCAAAGACGGACTTGACAAGGACGGACGGGAGCTTAATGACGGCAGAGGAGGAAACCTCTATAAAAAACAAACGACGGACTGGTGGGGGAGGGGGTGCATTCATTCGCCTCCTTCTCCTGCCGTTACAGGACGGCAGAGGAGAAAACCTCGGTAAAAAATCATGGCCGGGCTAGCGGGGTGGGGGTGCGTTCATTCGCCCCTTACCCCCGCCATATGCCAAACATTATGGCAGAGACAGAGGAGAAAACCTCTATAAAAAACCCAACAACGGGTGGGTGGGGGACAGGTGGTGGTTCATCCGCCTCCTTCTCCTGCCAGGCCGAACCAAGGGGAGATGGGTCGGGGGGCCTGTCTTCCCATTGCACTGGTTTGGCGGACGGGGAGACAGTTCGTCACCGGGCTGTCTCCGTCAGCGGGCGGCCCTTCCGGGCCTTGCCGCCGGGGCGGCGCGGCTGAATGCCAGCGCAGTGCCCGCGTCGCCCCAGCATGGCGGCGGACGGTGCACCGTGGAGTTTTTTAGTGAGTAGGAGTCTCACATAACCACTCGTTCCCCCGGGCGAGTGTGTACCCATGACGGGTTTTCCACTCCACGTTAACAAAAAAAAAAAAAAAAAAATAAGTTATGTGGGCTCCACTTGTCCGCACTTAGACTCTTCCTAGGTCCATTGTGCGTAGATATTCCGACTGGCTATTCCAGCCAGCCCAACTCCGACCAGAAGCACAGAAGCCTCCTGGGGCATTCACAGGTTTCTCGAAGTGACCTCGGGTTTTTGAGGGTTTTCGCCCGTTGGGTTGCAACTCCCGCGCATTTCAGGACTACGTGGGTAGCGGTTTCTTCGCCCTCCATGCATGCTCTGCACATGGGACTGTCAGTGACACCTAGAACATAAAGGTGTTTGTTATGTGAACAATGTCCAGTTATAGTGCCTACCATAACACGTAGATCACTTCTATTAAGACCAAGAAGTCGCCGCGACAATCGCGGTTCAGGGATGGGCAGTGTCTCCCTCGACTGTCTACAGTCACTGGCTGTTGTCCATTGATCTTTGTGTGATTCTGTTGTTCTTTGACGCAGCCACGAGCGAATCAGGCTGAACGGCAGAGGCAATATGGGTAAAGGACCCATCCGCAGAGTGCCGGAACCTCTCTTTGCCAGTTCATCTGCTGCGTCATTGCCCAGTGATCCGCTGTGTCCTTTAATCCACTGTAGGGTTACTTTGTTGTTAGTTGTAACCTTTTCCAGTACTTTGTGACACTCATTTATAAGCCCAGAGTCGTGTATGTTACTCTCCAGAGCTCGTAAGACTGCAGTGCTGTCGGAGAGAATTCTTATATTGTGGTTCTCTATTTTCCTGTTCAGCACTGCGTTTACCGCCTCAGTAATGGCTACACATTCACATTGGAAGATGGAACTGTGTGGCCCTAAAGCTATTGATATTTTAATGTTTAGATCACAGGAAAATACCCCGGCGCCTGTTCCTGTATCAGTTTTTGAACCATCTGTATATATGCGAACCTCATTTATGCCGGATTGGTCCTGTTTTTCTTCGCATAGTTCTATCGAGTACTTTCTGTTGAAAATATGTTTCTTTAGAATCCTATCACACGGAGAGCTTAACAGAGGTTCGTACATGATAGCCTTCTTTAAAATTTTTGTGTGTGGTCCATTCGGATTGCCCCACAGTCCCAGATTTGTCATTCGTATTGCTGATACCGCGGCCTCCTGTTGTATAAACAAATCTAAGGGTGGTATGCCGAGAATGACTTCCAGGGCTGTTGTTGGCGTGGTGCGCATGCAGCCGGTTATAGCTGAGCAAGCCAAACGTTGGAATTGCTGCAGCTTTCATCTGACTGTGCTTAGTTCGGTCCTAGGCCACCAAACCACTGCACCATAGGTAACGGTCGGTCGAATTACGGTAGTATAAAGCCAGTGGGTAATCTTTGGAGATAGACCCCATTTCTTGCCCAGTAATCTTTTACATTGCCAGAATGTAATGCAGGCCTTATTTAGTTTGTTCTCCAGGTGTTTATTCCAGAGTAGCTTGCTGTCTAAAATTACGCCTAGGTATTTGACTTCAGCTACTGGCTTAGGTTAGGTTAGCAAACAAGTATCTACTAGGGGCGTGTCGACTCGCGTGGTTCTGTCCATGGTCGAGAGCGAGAGCGGGTGGAACTCCGTCTCCTCGTTTTGCGAGCAAGTCATGCTTGCGACAGAGGAGGCGGAGAGGGAGTGGGAGCGTAACACCTTGCTCCCCTCTCGCGGTCAACGAGCCAGGCGCCGGAGGCCGCGTGATGATCTCCGGTCGCCTTAAATGGGTGTGCAGGTGGTGGACTTGGGCATGTCCGTCACCGCGTAAATGCAGGCCCGAGATGGAGGAGGCGCACTGGTGTTCGTGCGCCCTCCGAGGCTCGTTGGAGGTGCCGATTGCCTTCGACCGTGACGGGGCCCCGGGGTAGGGCCACACCTGCCGGGTCGAGCGGATGGCATGCGCAAGCAGTTCCCGCTCCCCGGCCAACAACAGGTGCGACAAGGACACCGTGGGGTTTTAGTCGGTAAGAGTCTTGAGCGGCCCAGCTCGGGAGGCGGATCCAATGCAGGATATACCCACGAAAAAAAAAAAAAAAAAAGATGTACTTGAGAGCTAGTTTCCATTAAGTTACTTCAGATGAAATTATGATTTAAAAAAAAAAAGTATACAAAACAAAATGAAAAGTGGTAATCATAACGTTTTATCTACTAGCTGTGCCCGCGTAGACTACAGAATGCTGAGGATCAGGCACACGCGTGAATCGTACTAACCCCGCTCCCGGTTATTTTAAAGATAAAAATGCTTATTGTGAGTGATCCTTAGAAGGTGGGCTTAGGGATTGACTTTTCTGTATGTTTTTTTAATGTCTAATAATTATGTCGTCCATTAATTTGATATCGTTGTCTTTTATGGCGTTAGCCCTTTATAAGCCCAAATTGATTCAACATGACCAGTTTTTTTTTATTGCGCAGAACCCTAATTCTTTTTCTAAAATAAAAGTAACCTAAGTTACTCCTTATAATATCAGCTATCTGTCAGTGAAAGTCCCGTCAAAATCGGTCCAACCGTTTAGGAGAATACCCGGAACAGACAGATAAAAATTTTATAAATGGACTTTTTGTTCTATTTATCGGATATACTTTCATATGCATTTAGCAGAAAGCTGTTATTTTCACCTTAATTTTATTAATTGTATAAAATATTCTCAACCAATTTTGATTAAGTTTTGTACACGATTCGTAGATACCTATATACATACGTCATTCCTCAATTGATGGACTTAAATTATCAATAATATGAGTAATAATAGAATTACGGGTCGTAAATCAACGCTTGTGACTTTTGTATATTATGTATTACTAACTATACAAGCCGTGTGTTGTCTAAAATGTTTACTCGTAAAGTTGAACTTACCGAGATTATCGTAATACCTTGGATAAGACGATAACAATACCATAAACAAGCCGATTCGCCTGTACAGGTTCGGTGTAGGAGTAAACGATCCGGTAATAGTTCTCGTGAATGGAGATAGGATCCATTCTAGGATCGTGACGCGTTCAACCCCGCGATACCGGTGTTCCCAGCGGGTTGTAGTTAGGGTTGCCAACTTTTTAAAAATATCATATTCAGTATTTTCGAGGAAATAGTAGATGGCAATAAAAAAAAACAAATAATAAAAGTAGGCTGTGTAATAATAACGATATTAATGAAAAATTATTAAATTAATAATGATATACCAAGTCTCGTTAAGAAAGAGATAAAGGCTGCGTAAATATTTTGGAGTATATAATATTGCCTAATTTTTTACCCAATAAAAATGTTATAGTTTCGCTTACTACATATTTTTTTAGAAATACATTAGTTGGACATCTAACATAATACGATAGGTACTATAGGATAGGATATTATATGGTAGGGTTTGGCAACCCTAGTTGCAGTCCACATTTTGTAGCGTTACGCAATCCAATATTCTTTTAGGCGGTTTGTTTACTTTTTAAAACACTATTTAGATTATTTATATAATTAAATTTTTAAATATTAGTATTAAGTCCTTGCATATGTGAAATTAGCGTTTTATATGGAAAAAGTAAAACGAAAAATATATTATGAAATTATACATTTAATCGATCGATGTATGTATTTAAGTACCATTATATCTATGCATTTTCGACATTTTATAGGTAGTTCATTGATTCCATTTCTGAAAAAATTGTGGGAGCGAGAATCAATAAAATCTTTGAAGGCGCTTTGGACACAGCCTCATCAATTTTTTCCTTGCAAGAAATTCTCCAAATTCCAAAAAAACTAGAAATCTGTTGGAGCAATCTCCAGGGAGTATGGTGGGTGTCGGACACATTCCAACCGCAGTTCCTCTAATTTAGCGACCGTTTGTCGTGAACTATGTATGGGGGGTCTAGCGTTGTCCTGAAGCAGCAGTGGGCTAGACAGATTGACAATATCAATAAATTTGAATTTGGAATTCTTAACTAAACGCCAAATATTTGAGATAAAATTGGCCAGTTCAACAAAACGCCAATTTTATATGTAAGGACCATATAGGTACTTAAAAATAAGTAAAAATATCATATAAAAAGCGTACTACTACATATGCATTAAATCTTAAGTCTTTGGCTATGATAAAAAGTAGTTGTATTGTAATAAAACAGGTTGCATATATCAAAGTCAAAGGGCAATGGAGAGGGCTTTGCTCGGAGATTCTCTGCGTGATCGAATCGGAAATGAGGAGATCCGCAGGAGAAACAAAGTCACCGACATAGCCATAAGAATAGTTAAACTTTAGTAGCAGTGGGCGGGCCACGTAGCTCGTAGAACGGATGGCCGATAGAGCTAAAGATTTCTCGAGTGGCGGCCACGAACCGGAAGACGCAGTATAGGCAGAGACGCCACAAGGTGGTCCGACAAACTGGTAAAGGTTGCGGGAAGTCTCTGGATGCGGACGGCACAGGACCGATCGTTGTGGTGATCTTTGGGAAAGACCTATGTCCAATAGTGGACGTCTTTCGGTCGAAATGATGAATATATCAAAGTAATATACTCCGATGTGACGCTTCTTTTTGTGTAAAATGTCTTTGACATGTATGGATTTTGCGTAAGGTACAACAAACCTAACGATGAATAATTGTTATTTATATATTTTTAATACTAACTGTGCCCGACGGTTTCACTCGTGTTGAATTTATTCAACCATATCTCCACTGCGCCGCGCCGCGCCGCCACCTTCACCAGCGCACGCGTTATCACTCCCATACTTGTCTACAGGTTTTCAGATTGCTTGACGTTGATGGCTACTGATCCACTTCTTAGGGTTATAACTTAAAGCTTTACAGTCTATAATCTTCATCAATAAATTGAAATTAATAAATCTGTAGGTCTGTTTGTACACTTAATTTTTTGTCCACGATAGGCATACTATATGAAAGATAATGATCATGAATAAGACATTTAAAAAAAATTACTGTCCGTCTGTTTGTATGTCCAGATTTAACACAAAAACGGCGTAACTGATGATTATGAAATTTTGTATACAGGATACTTATATCTTTTGTCGATTAATAGTGTAAGTATAAGAAATTTCAATACTTTAAGAAATCGTAAAAAAAAATCAGAAAAGAATAAATTTCATTCATTCTTAAGCGATTTTGATTTTTTTGAAGGGAAGCATACATTATACCATAATTGGCTATAAGAATTGTTAATAATACATCAGCAATAGAATAATAATTTACAATGTATTTTGATGAAAATTGAACCTCTACACGAGAAATATATGCCATTCCTCAATTGATACGGAATATAAATTGTCAGCAATACGAGTAAAAATAAAATGATGGATGTAAATATTTACTGCGTAGTGCGTGCGGAGGCCGCGGGCGGGCAAACCGCTAGTAGGCTATAAATATGCAAAAATACTTTTTGAAATCTGCCTGGTAGTTACAGAAGTTAGCGCGTTCAAACAAACTCTTGAACTTTATAATACTATATTTATGTGATAAATTACGAATATTAAACTTATACTATGCTCAAGTAATTAACATAGAAAAGGAAGGAGATTATTTTTTTAATTTAAGTAATTATTGAATTAATTTTGAGGAGTGTTTATTTAATGTAAATAAGGTTACGCGGGCGCACAATGTTGTTAATACGCTAACCAACAATAATTACAGTGTTTTGATGTTTATCTCTCTAGGTTAAGACGAAGTACAGTAAAGTGTTTTGTATGTTAGTTAGGTATATACTAAATTAGGTTGGTGGGTTAATGTTATCCTTTCTGGGAGTCAGTTTTTTGTTCAAAATCTTCCTAATTATACATACTACTTTATAAAATTTCAATTGGTCTTTAAAATTCGGGACCATGAGATGAATATACATACAAATAATATAATTAAAGTATCTGTTTGTAACAATAAAATAACAGGTTTTTCACTAAATGCATATCAAAGTATATACGATACTAAAAATAAAAAATTATTGTTTAATTTTTTGTCTGTTTGTTTGTTCTGGGTAAACTCGGATATAGTTGGACCGTTTTTGACAAGAGTTTCACTGGCAGATAACTGATGATATAAGGAATAAACTTAGGCTACTTTTATTTTTGAAAAAAAAATTAGAGTTACGCGCAAATAAAATAAACTAAAGCTGTCGCGCCGCCGCGCCGCGCCGCGCCGCATACGAAATTCTACGCGGAAGAAGTCGCAGACTCCCAGTCACAGATAGTGTCGAATAAAGAATAATAGTGATAATTGGAAAGAAAGCTCTGATGTTATAATTCATATTTTCAATTCATTCTTGCAACACTTGCAGCAAATAGATAGATCAACACCACTAACGGCCGTTTTCAATAATCTATCTATCCATTGTTTCAGTTACTAAAGATAAAAAATAAAACCTTTTGCCCTTACTTTTTTTTCAATAACCTATCAATGAATAGTTTTTCGTATCTACATAATATATATCCATATCTTATGGCTTCAATAGATAAGAGGGAAGCCGATATCTGTCTTAAGTTAAAGATAGTACATATTACAAATATGTACTAATCGGGATAGTAAACTCAGATATGTTACTGAAAACGGCAGTAACTAGGCATTAGTAACGAGGTCACGTCAGAAGTCTGTAATTTTTATAGTCTATTATTCTTATAGCTCATCAATAATTGAGGAATGATACTTTCTAAAAATCGGCCAGTTGAGTTAAATCTGGAAATACAAATAGAAAGAGAAATAAAAAATATTTAAACATAAGCTTCCTAAACATCGGTCAGTTGAGTTAAACCTGGATATTCAAACAGAAAGACAGACAAAAAATATTTAAATGTCATAATTTTTTGATCACTGTTCTCTATAAATACTAATTTATTTATAGTTTTCTAGTCACTCCAGGAAGTATCAGCATAAATCAGTTATTATACTTATCGATCAAGATATAGATAAGAAATATTTAATATTTGTTACAGATGGAGTCATGGAGATCTTGGCAGGTTGTAACAGACATAGTTCAACTCGTACAACTGTCTGTGACGGCGTCGGCGTTAGCTCTGTATTACCTCATCTACTGCTATATGCAGCTTGTTTACCTTACACTCAGGAGTGTTTTGTACTTCCATAATGCAGATGGGTTAGATTGTTTTCTATATGTATAAACCTTAACGTCACTATAAGCGAGATATCCGAAACTATAAGTCTGATTAAGTTGAGATTTAGCGACGTTGACGGTTTTACGCAAATCCTGTCAAAATTTTAAGACGGATGAAGTCGTGGGACACGGCTCAAAAGATTGTTTTTTATCATTTAGTATTTCAAACAGTGTCGTTATTAATTAATTAAGTATATCTTTCACAGGCCCATGAAAATAACAATCGGCGTGGTTACAGTAACGTCCTTGGTCGTTGGTTTCAATCTGATTCTGAAGATGGAGAGAATTCTTTACATTCTCCTATAAAATAAAAACGGTTTATCAGTCGAAATTTCCAGCGAAGCTTGTAAATACCTAATAATTTTCGAACTGTGCTATGATTTCAGCGAAGTGCATTATGCGCTTCAATGTTCCGTTACTTGTGAATAACAACGCCTGTGAAAGAGTTGTCTTGTGTTTAGATAAATCCTGGCGTAAAATTGACCCACAAAGAAAAAAATTGTTTGGGTCGAAAAATTAATCGATTTAAAGCTATTTTCTCTCGTGAAGTGATTATATAAATTTTGTAGTGTATATTATATTTGTTGCAATATGTACAGGATTTGTTTCTTTTTCCCCTTTCGTATGCTATGTATACTAGATATACTACTATAGATTTTGCCAAAGCGTTTGATCGCGTTAATCACTCTTTACTCATAGCCAAACTTAATCACGCTGGCATTCATGGCAATCTGTTAAGGTGGTTTGAGAGCTATTTATGTAATCGTTCTCAGCTAGTTGCATTGGCAGGCTACGAATCTTCACCTTTCATACCTTCATCTGGTGTCCCCCAAGGATCAAAACTGGGACCATTATTGTTTTTAATTTTTATAAACGACCTCTTAGATTCCCTAAATTGTGATTGCCTAGCCTATGCGGATGATATAAAAATTTATATTCGGTTAACAAACCTAAGTGACTGTATTAAGTTACAGAGTGACCTCAACACTCTCGAGTTATGGTGTATCATCAACAAAATGGCTCTTAATGTGAAAAAGTGTCAATACATAACTTTTACCAATAAAATAAATTATATTGATTTTTCCTATCAGCTTGGAGGTATAAGCTTAGAGAGAGTATTCGTTGTTCGTGATTTGGGTGTCATGTTTGACTCTTCTTTTTCTTTTCGACCACATATACTTAATATTGTACCCAGAGCCAAAAAGGTGCTTGGATTTATTATGCGTACTTCACGACCATTTCGCAATAACGAGAGTGTTATCTTGCTCTATAACACCTTAGTTAGAAGTATTCTTGAATATTGTTCTGCCATATGGTCACCTCACTATACCACCTACATAGAGCTTATAGAATCTGTCCAAGCTCGTCTTGTTAGATGCCTGAGCATAAGAAATGGTATTCGTAAATCTATCCCTAATTATGTTAATAGACTAAAATATTTTAACATGATAAGCCTAAAAGAGAGGCGAAATATAGCTGACTTACTCATCCTTTACAAAATTGTAAATGGTTCAATAGATGCGTTCCTTATTAATTACTTGTATTTTAGATCGTATACCCGTGTGGTGCACAACCCATATATATTTTACATTCCGACTACAACACTGAATACTGCTTTTAATAGCCCTTTTGTGCGTATGGCAAGGTTATACAACGAGAGATCAAGCATGATAAATAACTCAATAGATATCTTTTCTCAGTCAATCGGTTCATACAAGCACTCCTTGTTTAATAATTAAAATATAATTTAATATTAATTTTAATGTGTAATGTTTCATAACATAGTAGTTATCCTTATTATTTATGTGTTTAAATGTCAGGCATGGCCTATTATCTGAGCGATTGCATTGTTTTTATTATGTGGAAATGATAACATGTAATTTTTCCTTTTTTGTAATTGCTCTGTTGGCATGCTAAATATATAAAATAAATAAATAAATAAATATATACGTACGTGTCCGTATATCGTAGTATCTAATTTGGTGAGTAACTAACTACTAAGCTTTGGGGAAGAGGGATTCCAAAGAGGTAGGACACGGAGAAATTTTTCCTTGGGGCAGTTCGCTAAGTGGAATAACCTCCACCATACGGAATATCGTAACCAAATAACCTAGTTTTGTGTACCTGCGGTGAGTAGGGTTTTCAGAGCTTTTTGGGATAGGGCGTGCAAGGTCGCAAACGCACTGGTTGATATCTAAGGTGTTACAAGTGTCCATAGGCTATGATAACCGCTTACCATCATGCGGACCGAATGCTTGTTGACACCTTGTATAAAAATACATAAATAGTACAACAGTGGTACAACGCTTTTATTTATTGCCTAGTAGTGTGTACTCTTAGCGAAGTTCATTGCTGCATTCAAAACACTAAGTATAATATCTCGTTGTTGTTCTTGACTCTTGGATTTCTTCATTCTTCATTGCCGAGTATATAGTAAATTCGTACATAAGTTCTATTAGCAACAAGTTTCATATAGAATTTCAACCTGTATTATTAAAACAGATTGCAACAAAGACTTTTCATATCTAGTGACTTCACTAATCATTTTCAATTAATTTCTCAACGGAAGCTAGGATGCACCTGAGTTAATGAGTAGTTAATATGAACGTTCCTTTAAAACTACCCAGAGTTTATCGTTAATATATTCGCTAATAATCATTACCGTATAAGATTGGGACTTTTCTCTCCGTTTAATATAATTGTATTACGATATAATGCTGATTCTAAAAAGTCAGTTCTAGACATCTTCGCGAATAGCCTTCAAAAATACAAATTCATTTGCCTCTGTAAGTAGAATATATTGATATTTTTTGTAGTTTAATTTGTTAAAATTTATTTGTTTTCTATCTTATTACCTACATTTCCAAACTCATTCGTGTTCTTATTTATTTGCCAAATTATTTTTAAATGTTCATCGCGTGTAATAATGACATAAATTCCTATATTTAAGATTACATTGGGTTAGTCTTTTTTGTCGTTAATCTTATATTTTGTCATAATATAAATCTTGTAAATAAACAGCAGAGGAAGGTTCAGAATAATTTCCTTCATTTAAAATCAGTGGCACCAGCTCGTATATCTAACAAATTCTTAACTATTGAACTACCGAATATATGAATCACATGTAGAGCACGAACCTAAGTTATCGATCTTTACTAACATTTTGCCGCATCCATCGTAAGTATGATATAACGGTGTAAAAAGAGTTTTTATGACTTAAATCTATATCTCTATTGATTTTATAAATAGGCCAAGTTTCCTGATCCGATTCTGAAAATTCTTTCACTAAAGAGAGCTACGTTCTACCTGAGTAACATATTTTATATTTTATAATTTTTTATTTTCATATTGTAATTAACGCAAAGTCGCGAGCGGTTGCGTGTTATTTGTGTATACGTGATTTTTAAATTTCACTTATGTTTTACAGCATAATATAAATATTAAAACGAGTTTATTTCCCTTTATAATAACTATGTTTGTAAGGAATAATTTTTGGAACGATATGACATTGACGCTCTTTACATGTAATCGTGAAAGGTGGGCAATTACCTTCAGTTCACAAATTTTATCCTTTTTTGACAACAGAGTTTCCGCCTTACGCTGTGATTTCCTATCTCTTATGTTTCAACATGCTGATATACCGTTTTTAATTTTTTTTTCTCTTGGAGTATAACGCGTGTATTTATAAAACGTCATTGATGTTAACGTAGGTATCTAATTTTTCCCACAAGAATAATAGAATATTGTTAAAATCGAAATGTCATGTGTCTAATTTAATGAAATGTATAATGATAATATTACACTTAGGTATATTTTATATATTTTTAAACCATTAATACGAAAATTTCATTAACTTATGTGATCGTTAGAATTTGAACAAAAGAATACCCTGGCCGCTTTCTTTCGACCGGCGTTCGTTCAAAATCAACAGCTTCGGCTTGCAGCGGAAGTGTAACCGAATCGTTCACGGTACTAGAGGTATTTCGCGGATGAAGAGGCACAGTGGAGGCTGAGATGCGTTCCACCATTTGACTGTCGGCGTTCGTGTAAGACGCGCGTAAAACTGAAACACATCGTCTTTCGAAAACTCGCGATCTTTCACACGCGTGATAAACCTCATTAAAATATTGTGCTTTTATTTTTTTTCATTTAAACTATTTTATCATTAAGACAGTGTAGTGTTCAATGTCTGCGTAAACTGTAGTGTGTCCCGCCAAGTGATTCGCTTAGTTTAAAATGGTACTAACTATGAGGTAAGTGGAGTATGGAGGCTATAATTTTTATTAAATAGGGCGTCAATGTTGCGCTTTAGATTAAACAAGCGTGCTGTTATCGTGATTCTGTTCTGCTTTTTCTGATGTCTGTGATTGAAATATATCTAATAAAAAAACAGTTTATGGTACATCGAATGATATGATATGAGCTATTATTACATTGCAAGAACGATAGCATCCACGACGACCTTAAGTTAAAAACCCTTCTAAGTTGTGGCCGTGACTAAGGTTTCAATTGTGAATAATACACAACGGAGTTAAAAAAGGAAATCGGGTGAAATACAGGCTAATATACCAAATACCATTTTACAGAAAAAGTAGAAAATTTATTAGTGGAATTTTGCATGTTTTTGCAATATTAAGAATACATAGCTTTAAAAATCATTTATGAATTAAAAGTGAAGTTGTCTCTTAAATTATTTTTTTTATGGGAAGCCAATTGTCAGCCACACATCTTTCATAGGAACGCTTCTTCTATGTCCTAGAAACAGGACGTCCTGATTCTTGCGGGACTGATATAAATCGATCACACGAGAAAGGAAATAAAAAATGGGCCTTCCTTGTTATAATATATCCATTTCATATAATAATTATATTAATCCTTGCTTAATGTCTGGATGAATTTATATTTTAAATACAATAATAAATAAAACAAATATAGAATTACAAGTTATTTCCAGGGTATTAATATATTTTAAAGAAAGTTAAAAAAAGCATTAAAATAATCATGATACGTTTTACGAGAAAAATTTCATAAATATGTAATTTGTCTTCTTTATTAATATTTTAGAACTTCAACGTACACTTTATAAATGTAAATATTTATAAATATACTAGCTGGGCCGGCAAACGACGTTCTGCACTTTTCGGAAGTTAATGGTTCAACCACAGTGCCACCTGTCGAATCGCATAGCTATTAACTATCGTCTCTATAAAACAAATTATTATAATATGTGAATACGAGCTCAATTGATAAAGTCGTTCAGAAGTTCCACTATTACTAACAGACGCACACAAGATTTTTAATTATAATGTTTGTCTAAAATTGATATAAACGCATCACCTCTTAAAACCTACTTTTTAAATGTGTAATTACAACACACTATATGTCGTCAAAAAGAACATTATATATTTTTTATTTTAGTAAATTGTATGTTATGGAAGCAGCAGAGCTAACGTTACGTTTAGTATTTAGTGATTACTATAGCTCGTCATCATAATTAACCTCGAACTTGATTGGTTTTTACTTCTGAGGATTTGGTTGGATAGACTCGTGACTTTGTCCTAAGTTGCCAGTCGCATCTTTCAGACTGAAACATTGTAAAACGAACTCGGTGTATTGTATAATTGAAGAAGTACAATTGCTCTTGATAGATGCGTGACTCAGATCTGCATTGAATCAAAGTTGTATATTTATATTATAGACTAGATGTGCCTTATTGTTGCACCCTTGTTGCATTCATTTGACCAACTCTCCACTGCGCCGTCGCTAACCAACCTGTGTTACAGCCTATTTGTTTTTCTCATTTCCCATACTTGCCTACGGCTTGCCAGATTGACTGACGTTCATGGATCCTGCTCCGCTTCTTGGGGTCGTGGCGTAAAGTTATATAATCTATAACCTTCTCCAAGAAATAGGTTATAAAATGCAGAAATATTTTTCTTTAATCTGAACCATAGTTCCACAATTAGCGCGTTCAAAAAAACAATCTCTTGAGTGTTATTTAGTATTGAGTAGCTTTTGCTTGTACATAATTTATTTTTCAAATTGAAATGACTCACGCGCCACCTATTGTACAATGGCTGCATTAATTCAGAAACCTTCCCGGGCATGCGCACAATAACTCGCCAAATTTCATCGCAATCGAATAAATGGTAAAGGAGCGTAAAGGACAAAGAATTGTTAATTTTTTTCATAAATTTAGGGCGGCTTGAATCAAATCCTTGAATCATATTTAAAAATTCTAAATCAAATTTAAAATTGACAGTTGCATATATTCTGACACAACTAAACTGAATTTAAGCTAAAACTGAATTTAAACTTTTTGGTAAAAGTCACCCTTAGTATAGTATGATATATTATAAATAAGCGATAGATTGAATAGGACGCGACCAAAAACGGAATACTCTTGTTGTGCTAATGATTTTGTTGATTTTCTTTGTTGTACGAGTTATATCCAGTTACACAACAATTAAACATGCCTACTAAACATTCAATTACATTTTAATTTTGAAAAAATAAGCGAGAGTTATTTTGATAATGATTAACGTAAGCCAATAAATAGCACATACTAAAAAGGTCTCGTATCCCTATCTCGTTCGAACACAAGTATGTATTTACAATGCTCTTTCTCTTTCGAATTGCTAATCTATATGTATTGCATCTATGGTTTGTATGTATACAAATTAATGGTTGATTACACTATCACTTTAGTCAAAGGTTTGCTATTAATCGAAAATTTCGTAAATTAATCAAAATGTATGTTAAGTGTAACATAAACTGTGACAACGTATGGTGAATTTAAAAAGACTTGAAGGATTAAATAATATCTGAAAAGGATATTGTCTGAATGGTTAACTCCCACGGTCACGATTAACACAAATATTCAATTTGTCCAAAACACAATACTGACAATCAATAGAAATAAATAAATTCGTAACGCAACAAGAAAATTATGTTTGTACTAGTTCTGTGACCCCGCTACGCTTGAACGGAATAAAAAGCATGCCTTATTCGCTTCTGCGCTTCCAAATATAATGATTTGAACAGCTGCAACAAGCCCAAAATTATTAGACAATTTTATGATATTTTAGATTTTTTATTTAACCGCGTCATTGTGGCGGTGTCCTAGTTTATTCCAGACCAACTATACACCAGTTGTTTTAATATTGATTACTTATAACATGAAATACAATATTTGTGTGTACATAATGACGTGTCAAGCATTATCGAACTGGGTTGAATTAACAAATTTATAAAAACATGTGGTATGAGTAACAACTGAATAATATTTACCTAGGTTATTATTACTTTGTGTTGTGATAACGTAAAATCTCTAACCCTCCCTTTAAAAAATCCTTTTAAAACGACATCGTCGGAAATAATCTTTAAGAAGACATAGGACAATACCCATATTCTATACTAATATTATAAAAATGCAAGATTTGTGTTTTTTTAAGTCTCTTACGACACCCATAATACAAACCAGAGATCTAGTGGTAATTATAATAATTTATAACCCCTCCTGCCATGAGGATATATCCGAATTACCCCAATCTATAATGTTTAGAAGCTTTTCTTTACCTACAAAGCTTCCCTTTTTTTATTAGACTAGTTATATCTAAGCATTCTCTTTTAGTATTGCTTATTTTACCAAAAGCTTCCCTTCTCTTTTTTCCTTACACTAAGATGCTCATTCCTTTTTATTTATTTAAATCTACAATCGCGACGAAAGTGTATACAAATTAAATCATTCGCAATTAAATTATTGCCAACGAAGTTGAGGGCGGTCGCTAGTCGTAGTAGCTATAAAGAACACGTTCGTTTACGAGAACGAACCATCAAATCAGATCCGTCTCAGGCAAGTACTTATGAACCCTGATGACCTTTTTTATAACTGTACGGAAAACTGAATATTTAATAGAGTTGTCTGACAGTACTTGTAATTTACTGTCCCACCGATCTAGTATACCTACCAGTAATTTACAATGCCACAAAACATGCTATGTGGTCGGAAGATCTTTACCATTCACATTCCATTACAATTACTAACTGTGGCTACACATCCTTGCAAATCAGAGGAAGACGTACAGTTACTGCGATTTTTTAAAATTATGATTACTTAGGTACTTTAATTTAATTTTCCCGGTAAATTGAGTGATGGATAAGATGCGCGAGCAATATTCGTTTGACTCAAAAGTATAAGTATTGAAGTATGTAATGATTTAAAGTTCAAACTTATGCGATAATAAGTTATAGTTATAGTATGCGAAATAAATAATATGCGATAACTATTGGATACCATTTAGCTGTTTATCGATTTTGTCTTCTTTTAGTTATAGCATTTAATGAACATAATTACGTAACTTTACAAAACGTTAAATGTAATTTGTATTTACAGTTAATTACTATTGGATTACATTTGCTTTCATGTAGGTTTAAACATATCAAATTAGTTATTTCGGAAAATTAAATGTAATACATTTTATGAAACTATAAAAAAGAAACTCTGTATGACTGGATTTGAGTATAAACGTCTTAACTTTAAACTTTACATGTTTTTACTATTTTTGTCAGTACCTTTACGGAGTTTGATATACTTTTAGTGACTTTTAACTTTATAGATTAAACAAATTAAACCGAAAAAATTTAAAATGCAAGGCTTATATTGAAAACAAAGTCGCCCAACTGTGATGTATGTGGAAAAATTTATGATGTACATCACTTACTGATGAATTGGGCCAAGAACAAGACCAAAAAGGGAGTGGCATTGAATTTAAACTGTCAAAATATAGGTGTTTTTCACAGCATTTTGGCAGAACCTTATTCGGAAGATGTCAAGATTTTATATGACACGATAGTGCTGTTATCTGCTATGATAGTGCCATGGGAGTGATATATTCGGTATAATAAAAGTCCTAAAACAAAGTAAAAAAATATGTAAAACACCATTGTTGTTACTATTAAATTTTTTTATCAAGCTTTAACCCCCTCACAAAGTTAACAAAGACGTTTAGATTAACTACTATATAACGAAGACGCAAAATAGTGATTTAATATTTGGGCGAACGAACTTTGCTTGGTGTCTTACAAGAAAGACTTGCTCACTTAGTAATATTGCATACACTACAATTTTATTGTTTACTAGCAGTGTAATTTATTTTTATCCGTTACGGACCATTTATATTACAGTCTATCAATTGAGGAACAACATGTTATTTCTTGCGTTAAATTTTCATTAAAACCAGGTGAAAATGATTATTTTCTTTATATTCTAAATGTATTTTTGAAGATTCTTATTTATCTTACTTATTTATCGATTATGGAATGACATAAACTTTCTGGGTACAAAATTTCATCAGAACTGGTCGAGTATTCATACAATTTTATTTTTACTCAGTGAAAATTCATATAATCTATCAATCGAGGAATAACATGTACTTCCCGTCTACAATTGTCATCAAAATTGGGTGAGAATTATCAAAATGGTTTTTTTACATATTTCTGAAATTATTGTTACCGATTTTTATAACCTATCAATTATGAAATCACGTATGCCTCCCGTTTACGAATTTTTCTCAGAAGCGGTTGAGAAATAAAATATATTAAATTTTGTGCTTTTTTACAATTTTAAGAATATATTTTGGAAATCTTTATAACCGATCAATTATGTAATAACATATACTTGCTGTATACAAAATTTCATCAAAATCGGTCAACATCATAGATATAGTAACTACAATTGTGGTCAACATTTAACAAAAAAAAAAAAAATCCTGGATCAACGACATAAGTGTCCCATGTACAAAATTTCATAAGAATTGTTCAAGTTGTTTTTTAGTTAAATCCGGACATACAAACAGATAGACAGACAGGTATAAAAGCATTTGGAAACTAATTGAACAGATATTTGGAAAAAAATTAAATGGACAGACAGAACTACAGATTTACTAATATAGATTAGATATGAATGCTAAGTATTCATTTATCACCACTAACTAAAAATGAATGGTGTTAGCTAGAGATGTGAGGCGAGGCGTGCCGTGTCGCCGGTAACGGTGCGTTCCGCGTTGCGCTCGCGGTTGTCATTCGCACGTTTTCATTTCATTCTTAGTCACAAGCGACTGAAATCATGGAAATTAGGTAGCATTAATTCGTGAAGAAACATAAGTAGAGGTGTAAGGGGTGTCGAATAACATCTTTCAATTTTAGACACTCAAGCCAACCTCACCTGCACGTGGTTCACCCTGCTGATTAACGAACGAGGTACTTAATGACGATAGCGGGATGGTAGGGCTATTTTAAAGGGAAGTGAAGAGCTCGGTTAAGAGTTATTCGAATAAATTTAACACGGGTGGAAACATGGTGCACGGCTAATAATTCATAGGACGAAGGATCTTGTTGTTTTTAAGAGTTTAGAATAGAAAATTTTGATATATGGTCATTTAAAAAAAATTAGGCTCTTGCTTGCTTGCTTTTTAGCTACCTTTAAATGTAAACCTTAACGTGCGTAGATTGTAAACACTAAGCTGTTTGGATAAAAAGAGATCTGAAGTTTTAGTTATTATATATTCCTTTTTATTATTGAAATGAATACGTATTTTTAGGTTTTTACTTCTATATATACGTTAGACGATTTTTGAATGAGTAAAATATTATGAGTTTGCGTCAACGTTCGTCACCGACGTGCTATATGTAATGCTAACAGTATATCTAATAGTATGAAGTATGAAGCGGACATGTTGCGCGCGGCCGATTGCTATGAAAACTAAACTCATGTAAAATACTTTAATTGATAAATTATACAATTTTATAATTTGGATTGTGGCGGAAAAAGAGTGAAAGCAAAATAAATGTAGTAGTAGTAATGAGACCGCTAAGAGATATGTTAGGAGTGAAACTGAGTAAAAAGATAAGAAATAGTGTGATAAGAGAACTTTGTGCTGTGTAGTCACACGGATTGAGAAAGAGATGCTTAGATAGTTTGGGTATGTAGAGAGGATGAATGAAAGAAGAATGACTAAATAAACTTCTAAGGCGAGAATGAATGGGAACGTTGGAAGAGGAAGATCTAGACGAACGTACCACGATCAAATTGAGGATGTTCTGAAGAAAGGTCAGGTTAAGAGTGGGTACTCTAAACCGACGAGCATGCATGAAAAGATTGATGAAAGTTGAAGAAGCGAAATATGTATGCCAGTGTAGCGACATCTACATAGCGACACATAGCGACATCTATCGAACCACATACGACGCATCCTACATCGCGCTATATAAATTAACTCTTCAATTGAGTGTATATACAAGAACCCGACTACAACCGTTGGGCAGCTGCCCGCCAGACATAACACCCGTCTGGTCGGAGGATCCTCTCTTTACTATAGTTCTTCTACACTGGTGACCCCGAGCATGAACGACAGCGCCAACCTTCTTCGCAAAAAGCTACGTCATCTTGACGTCATCATCACTTCCTCAAGCATTCAAGCGGCGAGTCATACAGCCAGTCAGTATCCACGGCTACTTCGGGTATCCTGACCACCAGCATGCAGCGGACGCGCGCATTCCTGGTCATCACCCACAGCCTTCTCAGCGACCTTGGCACAACACACTGCACTTCGACCGGTCGGCAAGCAGAGACGCACTTCTCTCCTGGTCGACGCAGCAGCCAGTCACTACGCAGCACTGCAACACTCCGACTTACTGGAGCATTCTTGCAGCATCACCCCGACTCACTGGGGCATCACCCCGACTCACTGGGGGCATCACCCCGACTCACTGGGGCATCACCGCAGACAGTTCCGACTCACCGTGAACTATGCGGCATCTGGTTCCGACTCACTGGAACATCCCACTGGCCCGGCAAGCATCACTAGATGATGTATGGACGACTCAACCTGCTATCGACCTCCGGTCTCGAAGGGGAGTGATGTAGCGACATCTATATAGCGACACATAGCGACATCTATCGAACCACATACGACGCATCCTACATCGCGCTATATAAATTAACTCTTCAATTGAGTGTATATACAAGAACCCGAATACAACCGTTGGGCAGCTGCCCGCCAGACATAACACCCGTCTGGTCGGAGGGTCCTCCCTTTGCAATAGTTCTTCTACACCAGGATTGTAACAAGTGAAAGGACGAGGTCTCTGCCTACCCCATCAGGAAAGAGGCATGATTTATGTATGTATGTATACAATTTTAAGTTTTGATATCACTATTAATTTGAATGTTCAAAATAAAAAGACTTTTATTTTATAGTTTTCTTTTCACTTTTCTCGGAAATCCACAGTGACTGTATTCTAAGACTTCAAATTACCTTAAAGTAGGTAGTTAAAAATTATTATACACATTTTTAAGAACTTTAATAAGGTAACCAGTTTACAAGTAAAATAAAACGATTGTTATTAAATATAATAAACAAACGTTATTATACCGACCCACTTGTAATTTATTTAAATTAATGAAACATAATGTCCTTAATTACTTGTAACCTAGTTGAAGCGCATCAGCACAGTTTAGGAAGTAAGCTGTTACGTGGAATTGCGTTGAAAGTAACTTATAGGAAATGACGCGAGGCCAAGATTCGTGGCGTTTCTAAATACGAATTTTAAAAATCATTAAAGTATAAATAAGTATGTATAAGTAAGTAATATAAAGATATTTAACATTATATCAAATGTATAAAAAAACAATTTGAATAAGTATCGACTAATGCTAAAGCTAATGCCCGCCCGCTTCCCTTGGCCCAATATTTTCATTTAAATTGCAAAGCATATAGTACTTCTGAAATCATAAGGAACATTAAGCAAAGTCTCATCACTCATCACAGTCCATCAAATAGATTTTAAGTTAATTTTTTTATTCATACATACAATAATGATTATTATATTAAAATAGATGTACCTAGATATGAGATTGACAAACTCGAATATTGTTTGGCCGATCTAAGTGTTTTTTTAGGAAAAAGATTTTTGTTATAGCAATTTAAACATTAAAAAATTAAATTAGTCATTTATACTGTAAAAATTCATGTACTACATGAAATCAGCAACTATTTTCAACAATTGGAGTAAGTAAGTAATAAGTAATCTAAAGTGGTTTAATAGAACTAACTATACTGTTAGTTAAAGGGGCCCTGGAGCCTCAGGACGACTTCTACAGTTACACCGTGGCTCGGGGGCGAGTGCTTAAGGCTCTTAGACGCGAAAGCTTGGCAACATGTGGCAAAGTGGCCGTACCTCGGCTTGAGCTTTTACTGTAGTTGCGATTAAGTCCCGAACTGACTAATTCCCTATCCGTAGAAATTCGACCTAAACTAACTTATACATATAATACATGTTCCTGCCTCCTGGTATATTGGTGATTTGTCAATTTTTCTCTAAATCCAATTAGTACAAAAGTCCGACTAGCGCACCGAGGGTTCCGTAATTGTACAGCCACTTTCACCAAAATAATTAACATAACTAAAAAAGCACCGAACAATTCTAACGACAAGAATTTTTTTAATAAAAAAGATAATTAACTTCAATGATCTTCAAAAGTTGCTTAGTGTATCTTCGAAGTCGAAGCTTCAATGCCAA
Organism: Saturnia japonica; assembly: GCA_033032175.1. Lineage (NCBI taxonomy): Eukaryota > Metazoa > Arthropoda > Insecta > Lepidoptera > Saturniidae > Saturnia > Saturnia japonica. The sequence continues at coordinate 8,361,506 of CM065317.1, forward strand.
TGAAATTAAAATGGAACCACCCTAAGGAAAAATAATCATCCAAATCGGTTCATAAACAAAGAAGTTTTGGCTGAACATCCATAACCTCCGTCTTTTTTTGAAGTCTGTTAAAAAGATAAATTATATTGAGGGACAAACTTATCTTTGCCGTTGGAAAACTGTTGTCCCCTTGAATCGACATATGCCGTGGTCAGTTAACCAACTGCAAATAAGTTTGTAATCGCAATTTCAATTGTGATTTCATTACAAATTTACGGATTACAGACGTTTTCCTTTACTTTTAAGATATTGCTTCTTACCAAATTTCGTGTTTCTAGGTTAACTGGAAGTACACTGTAAGTTTTTATTCCCTTTGCGAGTGTTAAAATATGCGGCATAAACAGCAGTATCTTTTGATTGCGTTGATTTAGAAGTTTGATATTTTCACAGCTCCAAGGGATTACAGACTTGAGTACTTGATATTAATTTCAACTTCATACCTACACACGCTCCTGAGAAAAGGGGTCTTGATAGACAGACAAACAGACAATGGAGTGATCCTGTAAGGGTTCTTTTTTTCTTTTTGAGGTACGAAACCCTAAAAAAGAAAATAAAAGTTGGCATGCAGACCCTATGCACCTGTGTGGTGTGCACGAGTATAATATAACGAACGAGTATAAATTATCAATTATCTTTGAAAGTTAAACTTCATAAAATAATATGGAGCCTTGTACACTGGCTATGCGGTATTACTGAAACTTTGTTACATAATTGTTGCATTATCATTCAAACAATGAACGTAACTACACTATGCATGTTATCTAATTTTAATTACTGACCGTGAAAGAAGAATGTTTTTAAGCTAATTACTTTAATCTACCGACACAATGGTGGATATGATAAACTTGTATATTATATATTATAAAAATATTTTTTATTTCATTGTTCTCAAGTTGAAGGCTAATGGTTCTTTTTGTGTAATACCTTACTGGACAATTAATAAAGATTTGATAACAGGTTTTAATTTAGGTACTTTGAGTGTTTGAATAAAAAATTATTTATGCTTGTATTTACAAATAACTATAGCAATACAAAATTATATAATATAATAATAAGTGTAATATTACAATAGGTTGTTATTAAAAAATTACGAAAGTATAGAAAAGATTAACCATAAATGTAGGTATACAATAAAAATTGTATTTCATAGTTAAGTTAATAATTCATATAATAAAGGTACTGCCAGCAATATTATTATTTTAGAAAAAAAAACACCCATAGCAATTTTAAGCATAGGTCATTTTCCAAGCCTACGTGACGTGCGTTAAATTTATAGATCAAAAGACATATACGGGTTGCGCTACGAACTTCGTAGCCAAAGACTACGATAAATAAATAGCGCAGCGGTTATACTCTTTTAATCTATATTATTAATAAATTAACAAATGATAATGTAATGCTTTAATTTGAACATTAATATTTAATAAGCTAGTATTTAAAAATCTATAAACACTGGCAGTTGTCTCATAATTATTTTTAATAATGTGCATCAACAATAACAAATGATAATTAATGGCAACTATGTTCTTGCGCAATTCTGACCAAGTCACCTGTATAGAAAATTTTTCCTAGTATCTTACAATCATCAAACATAGATTTAAAAAGACAGCGGTCTCTTCTTAAAATTTTCTACGGAGTTTTTGTGGTAACTTAACTTACTTACTTAACTTTTCGACTTATTATTTATAATCCACTTCACGTGTGCACAATAACCAAAATTCATCGCGCAAAATGCTGCCAAAATTATATAATATAGGGCCAAATAATATAAGTTTACGAATTAAACCAAAAACCAGCATATAACATTTCAAGATCTCGCAAAAAACTTCAGCTATTTCATTTATTTCAATGTGTTATTTTGTGGCTTTCTTTTTCACGTGTATATTATGTACAAAAATATAGACTGCATTAACAGAATAAATATAATGACATCTCTTTTCTTTTAATATAGCTCTTGCCTATGTAGTACCTCTAGCGTCCATACTATGTAGGCAATTTCGCTAATGTCAAGTTAGACATCTCTTTCAATGAGTCTCTTCTAGTTCATGACGTTAGTGAGCTTAAATGACTGCCGTCGGTGAGTTATGATATTAAATTGAAAATTGAGTCATATCTACAGCTGTCAATAAATAATGGAAGTATTTTTCTGCCACTGAACACCAGTTCGAATGGTTATAATTCAACTAACTACTACTCGGATTTATCAGTTATCAATTTATTTCAGTCCCAATCACGAACTGTATAGTCAAAGTTCATTGAACAAAGCGATAGAGAAAATAATGTTCAAGATTTGTAAAGGGTTTGAATTATTTCTTGCAAAATGGAAAATCTTAAATCTGTTAAATTTAAAAAGCGATGGTGATAGTATCACAAAAGTTATTAAGTACTGATCAACAGATTTTTTTTTTTTTCTAATCTGTTACCTTTATTGCTAAGTATATAGTATTTATCTCCCCTACGTTGTGCCAATAGTGTCTTAGACATAAGAAGTGTACAAATTAATAATGTATAAGGACAGCACACTTTAATAACCCTAGTTACACAATATATTTTATCGTTGTCTTAATTATAATATAATTTATATTTTTCCGCTGATCTGATTTGTTGAAGGAAGGATGCTAGGAGCTACGGTCTGATGACGGCCTTTGAAAGGTCACTGAGAGTCGTTCGACATATGTTGATTTATCTATGTTAAAGTAATGTAAATTCAAAGCATATTTCTTTAAAGATATCGCAGGAAATTTAAACGCTATTTCAGGCACATTTCCATGACGACGCGCCGTGCCCGTCTACCTGTTTTTTTTTTTTTAACGTGGAGTACCCATCAAGGGTACACTCCCGCCCGGAGGAACGAGTGGTTATGTGAGACTCCTACTCACTAAAACTCCACGGTATACCATCCGCCGCCCCGATGGGATGACGCGGGACCTGCAGGTAGCATACTACCGCGTCGCCCCGGTGGCCGGCCCGGCAATTTCGCGCCCCGGCCCAAATAGGAGACAGCTCAGTACACCCTAGCTGTCTCCTCATTCCGCTGGACCTGTGCTATGGAAGACGGGCCCCCTGACCCGTCTCCCTAGGTTCGGCTAGGGTGGCGGAATTTGACGAATAAATCGCCTCCTCTGGCCACCTGTTCGTCTTTGGTGGAGAAAGCCACTCAGGGGGGGGGGATCCCCTCGCGAACCCTCTCCGCGGCCTCCTTCTGCGAGATTACGTCCTCGACAGCGCGGCACTCATGGCACGTGGTGGTCGGCTCCTTCGAGAAATCCAGTGCAGCAAACAACCGTGATTGGTCAGTGCCTGCGCCAGACGAAACGTCAGGGAGCCCACTCCCCGGTAACCCACCTCCCGAGGACCGGGTGGATAGCGTCTATGTGACTCCCGCGCATAACCGGTGGCAGTTCGCGCCCGGTCCTCCCTAGTTTGGGAGGAGCCGCCGCCGCTCCCACTATCCGCGGTCCGAGTCCCCTGAAGTGGGACTCGAACCGCCACCGTCCGTCTAGGATGAGGCCCAGATATTTCATCTGGCCCACACCGAGGTCCATAAAAAATTATTCTAACAAATATAAACCTAGTTGATAGAAAATATTGCTGCCTTAAATTAATACACCAACAAAATTCTCGAGAAATAAGAAATATATATTGAAGTCAAATAGTCCTTTTGGTTCTTGTACATACAGTTAAAACTGCCTTACTACAGTTCTGCAACACACAAAAGACAAAGCTTATCTTCAACCATGCAATTTAAAGTTCAGTGATACGATATGACCTCAACCTTGCTGGGTCGGAACCATAGTAATTTCCATTATGAACATTTTTGTAATAATAAAATGTTCGATTGAAATTGTATAAAATTTCTTACGGCCACCGTACGTGATAAAACAATCACAAAGTCACAGTACTGTCCGATGATTGATATTTCTATTGATTCCTCTGGATCAATCCCGTGGCCTGTTATTACGCAGCCGTGTCTTTTGACCCGCCATTACCTAGAAGCCACCGCATTATGGTCAGAACAATACACCGCGTAATATGATTGCGTCACGACCGGTCATGAGTTTAACTACGTTTAGCTTCATTTGTTTGCTGATATTATTTTAATCAATCATTTGAATTTATCACGATTCAATTTACTCGACGTACTCGACATGTTATTTACTTTAATTTAAGGATAATAAAAAAAAAATAGTTGAATATGGAATTTGCATTACGGATAAATGCTTATTAAGCCTCGGATTTTTTTTTTCGAACTGACTACACTGTTAGCCTGAGGGGCCCTAAAGCCGCTGCGGCTTTTACAGCTTCACCGGACTTGAGCCTCGGATTATTTAGTTTTTACTTTTATAGCGATCTCCTACCATAATTTTATCCGTCATTTTTTATTTCAGGTTTATTTTTGCATGCAGTTTCATTGCATTATTAGGGGTGAGTGCTTTTGTGTTATTTATATTTAAATATTTATAGATTATTAACTTATTTATTATTTAACATTTTCGCATCATCTGATCACCATGGCATGAAAATATCACTTTAATCGACATTGTACATAAAAAATACATTCAATTTTTAGAAGACTTTTGCTTTCTATATACGTGACGATGTGGCTTAAAATTGTAACACGCTTAAGCCTAAGACGAGGTCTGCTTGTATACTTATAGGTGCTTAGTGACAGATTTTCAAGTTGAGTGTGGCATGCTCTAGTTTCATTATGATGTTTTTTTTTTTTTCTATTGTATATGATATGTGGTTATATGGTTACATATATGTACTATCGAGAGAAGATAACAAAAATATAAAATCATAAATTGTTAAAATAGCAATTAACAAATATGTATATTAAAAAAACTTTGTTACTACATATTTTAATTGTGGCTTTGACAAATATGCATAATCTCGAACATAGATTTAGTATAATATAGATCGGCAATAGGTTGAATTGGACGTGACCGAGAACGGAAAACACTAGTATGCGTATTATTTTGTTGTCTTTCTTTAGTATACGAGTTACATCCAGTTACAGCACACGTAACCACAAATTGAAAACGTCTAATAAATATTAGATTTTGCAAATGTAAGCGCGATTTGTTTTGGTCACGATTTACGTAGGGCAATACAGGTCGTTATCACATACGAAAATGATCTTGTATCCCTATCTCGTTCTAATACAAGCATATGCTATGCTCTTTCTCTTTCGAGTCGCTGATCTATATATATATTAAATCTATGATCAATATATATATTAATATATAATATATATTAAATGTTACAAATCTTCAATTATATATTTGTAGCAAGTACAAACAGTACCACAGTTGGACATCTCCACATCAGCTGAGGCAATGGAGTCGTTATCGGAACCGAAGGCAGTTGATAGCTTGTCTTCAGCTGAGTTGCATGAGGGTTCCGGAGATGACCCACCAGATCCAACACTATCTAATGCAAAGGTTCGAGCAATATATTCATAATTAACTCCCGTGTTAAAAAATTCAAATCAATAATTCACATAATCTTTTGTTCATAATTTACTCATTGTAAAAGCCGTAGAATGCTTTTTTTTGCCAAATACATATACTTATTGAGAAGTTGAATTTGAATATTCAAAGATTTTGAATTATCCTATACTACATGCCAGTTTTTTTAATATACACAAAAGATAAATTTATTATTTGCTGAATTTTGGGGGCTTATAAATTTATAAACTGGCAGAAAACAGTTATTCAAATTTACCATAAGGTTGAAAGAACGCATTTCAAGAACTAAATTGTGTCTTATTTACAGAACGAAACTAGAGAAGCTTTGAAGGGCGACGGAAGCGAACAAGATCCTGTGAGTATAAATATAATTAAAGTAACTAATTTAAAAGTAACTATTTTCACAGCCTTTAATTTATTTATATAGTTTGAGAATAAAGCTTACGATCTGCCTGATGGTAAGAAGCTACCGAAGTCTATTAATGCTTATAATACCATGGGTATCAGTAGCTCGTTGCTAACCTTGAACTTCGAGGAGCTCACTAGGTTATTTGACTACGATCTTCTGTAGGGTGGAGGTATTTCACCAATAGGACAACACCAAGTAGCGAGAAATACCCAAACATATTTCTCTGTGGCCTATAATCTTATTATATTAAGTGAGCAATTCTTGTATATGTAGATATGTAACTGGTTTCTCTGAAACGGCTTCAACGATTTCGATGAAACTTTTCATTTAGATAATGTTTTACATTTTGTTTTCTTTTTTTGTTTATAAGACAACGAGCACAGCTCGGTCGCCCCGATATCTTATAATATAATATTATAGTATATAATATATTATATACTAACAGCAGCCCGCGACTTCTTTTGCATTATTCACAATATACCTAACATTTAAAAGTAATAAAAAAGCCTCTATATCACTCAGGCATAATGTCCTCCTACGAACATATTTACAAACTTCTACAAACTTCTTAGTATTATAGTTCCTACCTACTACTTATAGATGTCTCGTTATCAAGATTTACTTTTCGTCTTTTGTGCGAAATATATAAATAAAAATGAAGATGTTTTGGCCACAATTTGATTGTACTTAAATCATAATTCCTGTACTAAAATTTACTATATGTACGAGTTCAAAAGAAATATTTTTTTCTTTATACTAAAAAAGTAAATTGTTTCAAATTATTAGCTGTAAATTAGATTGTGAGTTACTTTGATCTAAAATTCCAATTCCATCAAATTCCGAGTCGCATTTAAATTGTTCATACAATCGTCATAATTTTTTTGTCCAAATCTCGGGAGTAGTGAAAGGTTCAAGTAATAGATATCAATTTGCACCCATTTGGTACGTCATTGACGGCTAGATTGAATGATTTACTCCAAGAAAACAAGATTAGTCACAGTTTGTTCTTTTTTTTTTGTTCAGTGGTTTTTGTTTCATATTGGTTTTACGGTAAATTTAAATAATGAGTTGAAATCTCTTTAAAATTAAACGTGTAAAGTGTTTAAAAAAACAATTTTTTAAAAGACATGTTTTGTGTGTTTTACGTATTAATTATAATTACAAATAACAATGAATGAAGGGATGAAATATAGAATAAAACTTTGTATGAAGAATCTATCTTTTCTCAAATTAGGGATATGAAAATTCATTTTTATGATTTTGCTAATAAATAAGAAGGTTTCGCTTCTTTTTTGTAAATCATACCGCAAGGCGGTTACAATAAGGGATGATTTTAATTATTTTTCAGTTTCATTGGGACGGCTAATACACCATACACATATTGATCGCGTTACGGGGTCAGTCGGCATATATGTAGTAATATAGCAGGAAGGTAGGGATCGCCACCACCGTACACATAGTGATAAATCCATCTATGATTTTTTTTTTGTTTGTCGTGTTCCGAGATCAGCCAAGAGCTACGGGTGTGGTGTCAAAACCTTGGTGTAATTCTAGTTATTACAAACAAATACTTCAGTTTTTACATAAAACTAAAAATTACGGAATAAAAATGTGGTTAAAAAAATTAAACCGACTTCTAAAAAGTTTACTCAAAATTATATAATATAACACTTTTATATTCACAAGAAAACAACCAACAAAACGAAATCAAAATTAGATATTAAATAAATTACTTTACTACAATATTGGTTCTTTGAAATGTTATGAATATATAATAAGGTATTAAGTTATTTAAAGTGTATATTTGTAAATAACAAATATTAATATTTTGTTTAATTTATCATTTACTAGTTGGTCCTCGCAAATTCGTCTGCGTAGGACTAGTACTTCGAGTAGCTTAATTTCTTCTCCAAGGTCCTAGCTATCTATCTTTAATAAATTATCAATTTTTATTGTATTTTTGATTCACTATTTTGGCGATAATGACTTACACATAAAAGATAGATATATACTATCCCGAGATTATTTGTAGGAATATTTAAGGTAAATATTTCCATTATATATTATATACGTGTAACTCTAACGGTTTTTGCAACGCACGCCAGAATCAGTGGTAGAGTTTTTTCCTACTTACTTGACACTTATCGTTATATTTTGGACAATTCACACAATATCTTTATAAATTATAACCTATGGGCTATTCTGATATATAAGCTATATTATTGTAAAGTTTAATTAAAATCCATTTAGTAAGATTAGTAGGATTATTCTATACATACATTTGAAATAAGTTATTTAATTATATAACTAGATGACAAGAAATCTGTAGAATGTTATGCTAATGCAAAAATTAAGGCAAGGTCAAGTTTATTGCTGATATGTTTGTGGTAGCACGTGTCTGTGATAATATCTCTGACCCGTCTCGCCGACGCTACGGTGTGTGATGAAATAGCTGTTGTTTGCCTCACATACACGTGAACCATGAACGATGATCGCACTTAGGCCTCCACCTACATATAATACAGTTCTCATTCTTCTTCCCATCCTATTTTGAAGGCCTAGTAGTGTCGGTATGATATAATCACACTGACTTCATTGGAGCGGTCATTTTAGTAAAATGGCAGAGTATAGAAAGACATAAAAAGTATAATTTGGGTGCATAGCAGGCCGAACTTTCAGATACCAATCTTCTCATGTTGAGACAATAAATGCGCGAATTCGTGAAATATTGATCGTGAAATATTGATCGTGAAACATTGCTCACTGTAGGAAAAGACGGCTTTTGTGTGCCGGAGATGAAGCTTTATGCCTGAAGCCGCACTGGTACGGTGACGAAAACGGCGGTTGTGCAAAAAAGTTGGCGGTTACACATTGCAGAATGTCGTAAGATATAATTAAATAAATTTCAAATGTGGCTGCGACGCGGCGGCGCGTCGGTGCGACCATCGCCATTGTTTTTTATGTTTGTCTAAGCGTTTTTGTCGTCACCATATCAGTGCAGCCCCGGCCTAAGAGGTTAGGTTAGAGGGCAGGGCTTTTGGCCGCGGAATCGAGCCAATAGCGACGTTCGATCCTGCGACCAAAAGCCCCCTGCCCACCCCCCGGAAATCGGGTACGGTAGATCGTGCCGTGAAATAATCTCTTAAGGCTTCTGCAACACACGCCGATGCGCTGCGCCTCGCGCGGGATTTTCCGGCCAGTATAAATATATATATACCGCAGAAATCGGTAGTAAGCTGGCCAATTCCGGTGAAGCTGTAAAAGCCGCAGCGGCTTCAGGGCCCCTAAGGCTAACAGTGTAGTCAGATCTAAAAAAAAGGCAGTAAACTGCGTAACATCATTTCAGTTGAATGTACCACACAATACTATCACAGGAATGCCGGGAGTGAATTAATGCTTGCACCCCGTATAACCCGTCGGGTATGTCGCAATTACTTACTATAAGATCGTAACACTGGGTCAGTTCTATGTATTACACAATTATGTAATTGATTACTTTTTTTTAATATCTTATTATTACCAATAGGTACTATCAGCTTTTTCTGCTTATAACTTTTATTGTTATCTTAATATTTTCTCATATAATAAAATATAATCTAGATAATAAAATCAGTAAGATTTAAATTTCCGTGAAACGTACCTAAAACTGTTATACCAAAATTAAAATAGCAATTACATACTTACGTTGACCGTGTCGACGTGGACGTAAAGGCTTAATGCGGTGAAATACAATAATAACTGCATATACTGCCATTTGTAATATTAAAATTGTAACGTCTAATAATAACTATTGTACTTACATTCGTCAGTAAGTAGTTTCGACTGGTACAATATTGTTTTCAGTTTTTATTTTCTATTATACAGATTCTTGCTTACTTTGATGCATTTGTAATAGTTTTATTCATATCGAAATCAATTTGTACAAGTGTTATAGCGACAGAGTGAATAGTTGGTACTCCACTGGCCCAATTTTTGTAATGCGTTAAGCGACGCGCTAGTAGTACGGGCGACTGAGCGACGCGGTGCGGCGGCGTGCGAACTCCCCTGGCATACTTATTTTCACTTACTGTGGTATTAATTGAGCAAAACTTTCAAGGGGGTCGTGACTGTGAAATGGTGCATTACCATTCACCATAATTCGATAGTTTACTTTGACGTTTTTTTACCCAGTACAATAAGAGATGCAATTGGTTAGAATACTTTCTATTAAGTATCTGCAAAATAATTTTTCTGTTTTGAATAGAGCGGTTTTGCTTTTGTTTCACGTTTTTGGATTTTTATGTGTGTTAAGTGTTTATTAATTAGCGGAGATTTTGAAATTTATTATTTGTAGAAGGTAATCAGTCATAAGTCGTGTATCCCGGACGATGCTCGTTAACGTGTAACAGCATCTCAGGGTTATCAGATGTTGCTTAATATCGGCGGATACAATTTTAACATACATACCATCACGCCTGTATTCCCCGAAGGGTTAGGCAGAGGTGTACTAATTTACACCCACAATTCGCCGAGTATGTTTTAGGTCCCATGTAATAGGGGGCGAGCCTATTGCCATTAATCGGACACGAAATCAAACTCCGAGCTGCTACTGAGAATTTCATAGGAAAAACACAATAACACTTTGTTCGACCTGGGATTCGAACCCATGACCTCACTCATAGCAGTCGCGCTAACGACCACTAGGCTAAGGAGGCAGTCACACAACAAGTCAGACAGTATACAATTTCACCTGATCTTAAGTGACAATGTTGTTTAAAATGGTAAGGCGCTATGCATAGAACTGGACTGGCTTTTAAATACAACTACTGAGCATACCTATAAGTGTTTTACGAAAGATATTCAACTCGATGGTGGAAACTAATCAGATGGGTATTTAAAATGCCATATCATCATGAAAATGATTTCTAAACATAGATATGTTGATGTGAAAACTTCTATAGGAAGGTTGGATAGGGAGTAAATTCATGTAAGTCATCATCGTATTATCGTATTGGTCACGTGATGATGGAGTTTTGTAGCAACCAAAAAATTAAATAAAAACAAAATAAAAAATTTGGATATCCAAAAATAACAACTATTTATAGTTTTAAGTTTTCACTTCTGTCGGCAGTACTCATTACTGCTTTGTCTTTTTTTAATGATACCTATTCGTATTTCATATTTAATAACTTGACTCCATTTATTCTTTCAGTTATCATAAAATGTCTCACTTAAAGGCTCGTTTAAAGTGATTGTTTACGAGGTTATCTTTTTGTAGGTGGTCCTTTCAGCGGAGAAAAATAATTACATTCCTGTCAGCATCAAGCCCCGTTCACCGACAGTTGAAACTGGTTGGCGAGACAGAGAACCACCTGCATGGGAACGAGAATATAGAAAACACAGGACAAATGGTAGCAGAGTTCAGTGTAAGTAATTTTTTTTTCACCTTTGCAAGAATGTATATAGCCTTATGTTAAACTGATTTTTCAATTGTTATGTAATATTTTAGTTTAACATGATTACGATTTGGACTAATTGTAAAATAAAACTTATTAGTGCTCCTTGATTTTAACTAACATTATTAATTGGGGGTAAATTGTTAAATGTCTAAAAAAATATCCGTCACTAGGATATTATATTTTCAAAAGTAATCGTGTGATATAATTACTTAACAAAATATGGTTTTGATTTTACTAGTAAATCGTAGAACTTTTGTTTGTAATAAGAAAAAAAAAAAATTACTCTTTACATCACTAATGCAATTAAATATGTAAATGAATAAATTTAATATGAAAACGGATGCTATATGATTTAAAATTAGTTTCGGTAAATAGTTTTTATATTAGGTTTCGGAAGTGTCTTTGAGCGGGGAGGGCACTTGTATTATATTGTTGTTGTTATATTTTTGTAATTAACTGACCCTGGACTATAACATTTAATTTTACTATTATATTCATCTTTATACTTTTAAATCTTTTAGATATAACGCTGCCGAAATTGAATTTATTGCTTTATCATAAAGTGTACAAGTACGATGCGTGTTTTGATCTTACCCGGCCACACTCTGATATCTTATTTCGTGTGATATTCTAAATAGAGCAGGCAGCATCATTTAAAATTCAAAACGTCAGAAAAGGAACAACTAGATAATTTATTTTTAGAATTTTTCACAAAAATTATTATAACATAATTTTGTTACTGAGGCATACGGACTAAAAAGATAAACTTTGTATTAGTATACAAAATATTAAAAACCGACAATAGATTTTAAGCCGAAAAAATAACTAAATCAGCGTTTTCTCTCAAAACGGATTTTGTTACTTTTCTAATTGTCTTTATACGGCAGCGATATATTTAAAAGATCTAAAAAAAAGTGTGTTTAAAATATTGTGTAATAGCTGGTAAATTTAGAAAATCGAAATGTTTGAAGGTTACACTAAGGTTTTCAACTCGTAAAGAGTATTTTCTGCACTTACAATAGTAGTAGCTACATAGGTCTAGATGTACCGGTTGTGAAACTGCACAAATGGAGATGTTATCCTCACAAGTGCGTGATGGCGCGGGCCACGCGTTTACTCAACTCTTTGTTTGTTTTTTGTTTTTTATTATTAGTTGTTATTGAATTCTTATATGTGTTAACACAGTCGGACAATAAAATCTTTAGAATATGTAATGTGTATAAAATATTTTGAAAGGTAAATGTGCAGTTGACCTCATTTTTAGGTGTTGAAGCCAAAGTGAATTACCCAAATGTTGTCTTTTTTGAACTTCTTTAGAGTGATTAACTAATAATAAAACTGACGGGAATTTCAGAGGTATTTTTATATTTTTATTGTATTGCTGTGTATCAGTTTTGTAAAAGTCTCTCTTAATACTTCGTAATTTTCAATAGATATCGAAGCAGAATGTCAAGATGACTTCATGAAAATCAGAGTCGGCTTCAATGGATCCTTCAGTGGCTTGGTGTATTCAGCAGGTACCGTGCCACTTATTTATAAAATCAATTTTTCTTTTTGGAGTTATTATTTTTTACTTTAATTTCTCGTTAAATAATTCATACCTCAATAATGTACATTTAGTCTTATTTAAGGAAAACTGCTTGCTTTGTTTTGCTCAGGTATTTGAACACGTGTTTTATGAGAAAGTATATATCTTATAATATATAATAACAAATGTGAAAGTGTGTATGTTTGGATGTTTGTTACACAATCACGCAAAAATAGTTGAACAGATCTCAATGAAATAACATATAGGGTACTTTTTATCGCGGTAAAAGTCATAGATTAACCAGTGTTATCCTACAAATATAATAAAATGGAAAGTTTCTGTTTGTTACTCAATCACGCAAAAACAGCGAAACGAATTTAGATGAAATTTGGCACACAGATAGGTACTTTTTATCTCGGTAAAAGTCAAAGCTTAACCAGTGTTATACTACAAATATAATAAATGGAAAGTTTCTATGTTTGTTACTCATTCACGCAAAAACAGCTGGAGGGCTTTAGATGAAATTTGGCACATTATATCCAATAATACGCAGACGAAGTCGCGGGTACCAGCTAGTTTTGGAATAAAAGTGTACTTATATCATGAAACGAGAAGAGATATTAGAAAAACTTGCTAAGTTCCACTTAGTAATTTTTATGATAAAGTTCGTTTAGATAAGATAATAAATTTGCAAACATAATGGAAGATTTTCTCAGGGAGTGTGTGTTGTTGATGGGACATGTTATTATTGTAATTCATATTTTCACATAGTGAACACTTACCTAACTGTTTACGTGAACGTGAACTCACGGCTATCAGAGATCAACGCAGCAGCCGCAAGTACCGGCATGCGTCTGTTCGTCTGTTCATATTGTATGCTATCTTGTATCTCGTATGTGATACTAATGTAACAATAACATTGTTTTGATGTACCTATTATGTTTAGTTATACCTATCGCTTATAACGCATACTATGTTCAAATGCTATCCAATCGGTGTTCATTGATAGTTAAAGAGTTATTTTCATCTGATTTAAAGGTAAAAAATAAGGTAAATGTATTGTATAGTATATATCGGTATATAGTTTCTGCTAAAGAACAGCCAAAGATCAATTTAACTATAACTAATGGTATATTTATGTCGTATAGATTATTTATATTGAACCCCTTTCTTTTATTTATAACAATAACTTGTGTTAAATTCCGTCACGTAGTGCTTAGTTAACTTTTAATTAAAGATATACACAATTACAGAAAGATAGAATATGTTGCACCTATAATCTATGTACAAACTTATGCTTAATAAATGCATACCTATGCAAAACTTATTATGCATAAATGAAAATAAATGAAAGTTATTTCCTTAAAGTTATCGTAGAAAATATGGAATGGTATTTAAACTTTATGCTCGGAAAAAATAAATGCCCGTATTTCCTGTCATGTCTTTATAGGATTGGTTTATTTTGCGTGTGTAAACGATCTGGAATCAGAATCCATTAGTATATCTCAATGTAGGGAGCGGGTTAAATTTGGAAAATGATATTTATAACTTTTTTATTTTGAGTCATAAACAAAAATTACAAGCGGTACATACGAAGCACAATCAAATAGTAAAATCAAAACTATATTTTTTAAAGTCGAGTCACCAAGTTTACTTAAGTGTATAGTATAATTAATTTATAAAGGCGTAAAGTTTGTATTTTTGTAGGAGGTATCTTGAATTACTAATTCAATTCAATTTTTTTCCACTATTAGAAAACTACATTAGCACTGAATTATATAGGTTATTTTTATTCTTATAAAATTTTATATTGCAACTAGATGTGCTCCACGGTTTTACCAGTGTTAAATTTATTCGAGTAACTCTCCATTGTGCTGTTGCCAACGCACTCGTATAGCCTATGTTTGTTCTCGCTCTACGCATAGCCATATCGTGAAGTTTCCTCAATAAATGGAGTATAAAATGCAAAAAGATTTTTTTAAATCTCATTGATAGCTCTAGAGATAAGCGAGTTCAAAGAAACAAAGATACAATGCCTTGAGCTTTATAATATTAGTATAGATTAACGCGAACGAAGTCGCGGGCGGTTACTAGTTAAACATACTTTCGTAATATCAATTGTTTAATTATTATTAAAGCCGATATCGTTAAAAAGTTGAGAGACAAACGATCAGTTCAAAGCACCGTTAGAGCTACATAAAAATTGTTGTCTTTTGGTTGAATAGATAAATTGTTAAGCGTGAATCATTTTTTGTTTAGGCGGTTCATTGATTCAAGTAATTTACGTGGGTTTCAAGCTAAAAGTTTTGGAATGTAATATTATGACGATGAAAATAAATGTTTTAAATACGTTTCAAAAAGTATTGTGTGTTTTCTTACCTACACTACTACACACCTACTGTAGCAATGCTGCAAAAGAGTGCTAAATATATACCTACTACTTATTTTTAAAAAAATAAATACTGATGAAACTTTTGAAATATTTCAATTATTTATAATCTGAATTGTTTTTATATGTATTCTCTACGGTATTCTAAAATTAATAAAAATACAGTATTACTGGATTTATAGACACCTCGTATCAAGAAGCAATTACCTCGATGTTTTTATTTTAACTTTCAGTTTACCCTGTTACCTAAATATTTTCACGCAATTTGAATTTTATTGTGTACTGTTTTAGAGATTGTTTGAATATACATTTTTTTGTAAGGTTGTTTTGGAAGGATGATTTGTAAGTTTAATACATTTTTGGAATATTAAAATTTATCTTTATGGCAATGTTTTTTTAGAATATATTTTTTTGTCTCTTTCTACATCTATGTAATATATAAATAATGAACAGTGTCTATTCATATTTATAAAGTCCCTATATATACACGGTTTAACTCGATTTAAAATCCATGGGCAGTAAAATGGAAATGTTTTAGCGATAGTAATAGTCGAATCCGAATAGGTAAGTATACGAGACGTCGCAGGTTCGATTGCCATACAATACAGACTTTTGTGTTTAGCACGATTTTCAGTTCGGTGTCTGGGTGTTGAATACTTACTTATGTATGTATATCTGTTGTTTAGTTACCATATTACAATATACGCTTAGTCAGAAATTAAGTGGTCGTGTTTAAAATGAAAAATGTAATAAGTATATATCCTAATTCAAACTTCGTTTTGTCGTTTATTTAGTCAGTGGTAAATAAATTTAGCATTTATCCAAATTTTTTGTTTTACAGGTTACTCGTATGACCCTGACTGTATGTATATAAATGGCACGGGAAGGGATTATTACGAGTTTTATATACAGCTGAATAGGTGCGGAACTTTAGGTAGAAACAGCCAACACGACGACACAAGAAAACATCCCACTGTAAGTATTATAGAACCTTAAGTAATAATATTAACTAAACTGTAACAATAGATAATGTATATAATATGATTTATTTTCATTCTGAATGAACTCTAAATCGATTTATATAATAAACTAAATAAGTTTAAAAAATTGTAACCAGATTTCGGAAATTATTATAATAGGAAAAAAGTTTTTCTTTTATTTTAAACTTATTCGTTTTAATCTTTGTTACACGAATACACGATTGATATCAAAACTACCGATAGTTATCACTAGCAGTATTTATATAATTATTTTTTTTCGTATAAAATTTAGCTTAAGTCTCCCTGGCCATGATAACAAATATACATAGACTGCAAAAAACACAACCCTCTTTTAAGCTTTGCCGTAGTCGGGTAAAAATGGATGTGAACTCCCACACACACTGTTTGACCGATCACCATAAAAGTTGGTAGAGCGAAATGTTTTTTTCACGGAGATGGTTTTTATGTTATTCTTCAACGCGATAGGTGGTTATGTGGTTGATTTATTGACTACTAGAAATGTCAAGACCACGTGTGCATGGCCAGCTAAGTTATAAAACCAGTATAACGTAAATTTTTGACTTTTTTTTATATCATGAAGTTAAAGAATTTTACAAATTTTCTATAATACAATTACGTATCTGAACAATTATAATATAGCTTGTTTTTATGATATTTACTAAAGTATTTAAGAATATTTTTTAATTCATTAAATATTGTTTGTTATAAACTATTGGATATATTTTGTGACAGAAGAACCTCATGTGGAATACAATAACTGTTCAATACAACTCTTTAATTGAAGAGGAACTTGACGAACATTTTAAAGTCACGTGTGAATATGGATACGACTTTTGGAAGACTGTAACCTTCCCTTTTCTGGACGTCGAGTAAGTAACGTTTTGAAATTAATTAATTAACAACGTTGTAGTTGATGTTGATGTGGCATGATCTATGTCAGCATCTATAAGTTTCTTATAGCTTCTTATATTTTTTGGTATGTTCGTGTATCACTGTATACGTCGTGGATATTCAGGTTGCTAGATAATTGCTCTTTTATTTACATTTGCTTTTTAATTTGTTTGTAGCTTGTTCCAAATTAAATAACGGTATTTAAGCTCTGAGACGGTCAGTTCAGCAGATATGTAAAAAAAAATTGGATAATACTTAGTTTTTGTTAAGTACTTATAAATTCAGTTTACATGGATAATTATATATCAAAAATTATTTTTATTATACTTTAAATCAAGTTATATATTTCATAATTTCGTCGAATTAAATTAATGAAACATGAGACATAATAATTATATTGAGAGCTTCGCCGATTGAATTTTATAATTACTATAGCAGTAATGTGTGCAACCTGCAATGCAACTTTTCCATAAAACCGTGTTCACGAAATTTTCTTTATTTCTGTACAAATTGGATGATAGGTAACGCTCCTTTTTAATCGACGTCAAAAAAAAAGCAGGTCCTCGATTCGAATGTATTTTTTTAAATGCATGTTCAGCCATATCTTCTTTGTTTATGAACCGATTTAGAGGATTCTTTTTTCGTTCAAAAGGGGATACATTAAGAATGGTCTTATTTTAATTTTATTCGCAATGGACCTTAGACCTATTACACCAGGGAGCTCCTCCAAATCATTGAAGTTAGATTACTTTTTTGTTAATAATTGTGTTGTCAACTCATCGAATGAGTTCATAGACTAAGACAAATATAACGCAAAATGTCTTGTGCTGTGGTCTTGCAGATGATATAGGTAAGGCTAGTCATTAACTGTTAGTTTTACTATTTTTACTAATTCCTGGTCTAATTAAATTACACATTGTATTTTGTACCATTCAGAGTAGTTTTTTTTGCATTCTTCGTTGTCTTTATCCATACATAAATTATATAAATTTGAAATTAATATTTCAGCGTTCAAATTTTTAGTCAGGTTCACTGTATTCATACAATATGAAGAATATGAAAATTAGATGCATTATACAATAGTGCCTTATCTGAACTATAATTTAAAAAAGATTTTTTTTAAACATTTAATTTAAATTTCACAATTTTTCCAGGACATTTCAAACAATTACGCTGTCGTTTCCTTTTCACAGTCTTTCTTTCCTGGGTTGTGTTTTAGTTTTATGATACAATTAGCTGTGATCCATGCTTCCACTCGCGTTAATTTTATCCGAGAAACATTTTCACCGCGCCGCCGCCAAAGTACCCGTTTAGCCTAGGATCATTGTTCTCACTTCCTGTACTTGCTGCCTTTCCAGATTCATTCATGGTTACTGTTCCGCTTCTTTAGAGTCTTAGCATGAAGTTATAGTCTATAAACTTCCTCAATACATACAAATACAAATATAATCATTCGCGCCCCTACTACAGTACTATAGTCATAGAGACCCGAGCTGAGTGTTAAATTATTTTGATTTTCTATTATCTACTAAAGACCTAAACTATGTGTCCAAATAACACGCTATAAAGGTCAAAATTTATCTTTATAAAATTGTCATGATGATGAAATAGCTTTTGTTCGTAAGGATTAATATTCCATGCTTAATAATAATGCTCATAAATCATTTGTTAATTTGAAACAAATTTTTGTAACATATTACCTTATTGTGGCTTATGTACCTACCTATGCTTATGTACACCTATAAGAGATAGGCATATGGTATCGGGACTTCTTTTTTAGATATACTAAGGACAGAGACCTAAGGATCAATATTTTTGTTAACGCGGATAAAGCAGTTCGGGAGCGCTTTCACTTCCGAATTACTAAACAAAAGGTTAGCTGAGAGGTGTAGCATAATTAGAATTGCCATAAATGGCTAGACTCTCGTCGGGACGGAAGCAAAGAAGAGAGATAACGTATATTTCATAATTGACAAATTTTAATCTATGCAGTGTTATAAGTCGTACAAATTCGTGCGCGACAGTCCTATGTGAGCCAGACGTTAGCGGGGACTTGGTAGCACGTCATATTTACGTCACTAAACTATACAGTAGACTAAAGTACACAGTATGTTGTCTCAGCAGTATTCTTGAAATAATTACTTACAGCCGTAGTTGATAAGCACGCACTGGGTCTACTCTCTGACTTTGTTTCTTGGGTTACCTACTTACGTATTTAACAATGCTAAATTGAGTTGTCATTATCTTTTCACCAAAATATATTACTGATTTCTACTTGGATTTTATTTGTAATTTAAAAGTGATTATGAGTTAGTAAGAAGATAATGGTATTTAATTTTTAATTATGTTTTTTGCTTGGTTTAATAATTCAAAAGCAATATTATATTCAAGGATGTAGGTAATATAATATTTCGTCATTAGTTATAATAGACCACATAGGATGGCCGCACATGAAGTTGTATGACTATAGACGTAGCTTGATTTTATTTTGCTGAAGATTTTACTTTTTCCCCTTCTTACTTTCAGCCCTTTTACATGTTTATTAAACTCTGTGTAATTCATATTCACTCCATATTTTGACAAATTAATAGAACTCAACACTCCACAGTCTTCGGCAGCAGGCGATTTCATTCATCAGTTCACTGGTTCGATATTAATTAAATAATTTTTCCTCAGTGGCGTTCTGGCCAGTTATTCCAACCAAATACCCGTACAATTCGTGCATACGACGGTTTCTTTCAGGAGTTTTTGTTTCACTTAAAAAGCGAAAGCATATCTCTACTACACAATTTTTAGCGTTATACTCTTCAAAGTCAACTTATTCTCCCAGTTTTTATTGTTAAAAGCAACCGTTCCTCAAAATAGCTACAACATTTTACTCCTTCCACAGCGCGACCAAGTAGTGCAAATTTTTGAAATACGGTGACCGTTCGGAAAATCGGGACGTAATAGTGCTTTTTCGGGACAGATTGCGTAAACCCTAAGCATAATACTAGATAGTCTGTTATAGATACATACTGTTCCTCATGAACCTGGCTATCATCATACACAAAAATAATTTTTCGAATCTGACTGCTGGTAGTTCCAGAGATTAGCGTGTTTAAATAAACAACCAAAAACTCTTCTGCTTTATTATATTGAAATAATATAATATAGATTTTATCAAAGAAACATTATGGCAGATCTCATTCAAATGGTTTACGGCTTAGGTAAGGAGGGGTAATGCCGGTCACTTATGAAAAATCAACGTTTAGTAAGTGAATAATCAACATTTATTAAAGAATTTGATATTAAATATAAACTTTAATTATTCTTCTAAGATAATCAAAAGCATTGAGATAAATATTAATTAAAATTTGGCATAATATATATTTTTCAATAATGGTTTTGCCCGGTATTGCTAGACTGGCGGGTAATTCCGGTTGAATTGGCAATACTGGTCTAGCATTTTAGCGATCCAAACCTTCAAACCCGTGCACTTAGGATGAGCCCAACCCCTACACTGAATGCACCTGTAGCAGAGCTCGTTATTCTGGCTATTTCAATGTGATAGTTGAAAAGTGATGGTGAATTCGGTGTTGTTATACGGGGATCTGTGCTAAAGAGGATGGCTTGAGCCTTTGGAGTTTTATCTTGCTGGCACAATATTCGTTTCACAGCTTCCAAACCTTTTATATTCCGCGGCTAAATCATAACAAAATATGGGCACGAAATAAACTGAAGTGCGGTCCTCAACAACCCATTATCGCAGCTACGCGGGGGTTGGTACCTTGGCGTCAGGAATGCTCGTACCACCGTTTATACGTGTGTACTTGTATGTAAACACTGTTATTGAGAAGATAGTGAGATGACTGGTATTGTCACTTGACCGGCATTTACTTCTTTACCCTAACTACATTAAGGTTAGGGTAGAAAGATCTATCGTGAAAGAAGATCATAAAAGCTTATTTTATGTTGAATAAACGTTTTATTATAGAGTGGCCACCGGCAACCCTGTCGTGTTTACTCTACAACCTCCGGAATGTTATATGGAGATCCGGTCCGGCTACGGAGCGACTGGCGCACGAATCTCAGGTCCTGTTCGAGTTGGAGACCCGCTCACATTGCTTATTTACATGAGGAGCTCTTACGGTAAGTCATATAAGTACGATTAAGTAAACAGTGATAAAATCATATAATGGTAGTAGAATATTTTTTGACTAATCTTATGACTAACCTCAAGCTGAATATCTGCCGCAAAACACAATAGGTAGGTGTATTCTGGCAGCTGCACGCGAGAGTTAGGTTTAGGGCACTACTATCTTAGGCCACAACGCCACTTAACATAAGGTGATACTGTGGTCATAGGCAATCAAGTATAAAAAAGTATGTAAGTATAGTGAAACATTATGCTAACAGAATTACTTAACACAAAAATTATACTTTTTATTGTGCTTAGGTATAATTAAAGTTTCATGTTCAAAACATCAAAGAGAAACTGGTTCTCAAGTGCGGCTGCCGGAACACATTTATTAGTGCTTGAGGACAGATTTTCAACTTGAAAATGTCTTTGTGACTAGAAAACTCTGACCGCGTTCGTCCTTGCAGAAAAACTTACGGATTATTGTGGTCTAAATATACATTTCGAACTCACGATCATCGCTAGTAATCCTCGCTAACAGTTTACTACATCTTATTTTATTTAAGCTTATTAAACAAAGAAGTAATCAAACATGACCGAATAAAGTACCTAGGTATCTACTGAAATCTATCTAGGTTAAAATTAATGACTTAGTAAAAAAAATGTAAGTGAAATATAAACAAACAAATAAATAAATGAAAATAACAAGCCACAGGAATGTGCTTTCAAACTAAAAAAATATGTTGAGCTTTAATTATCTGAATCAACCAATAACTACCGAAGTTTGATTTCGTGAATTTTAATCATACTTTTAAAAGTATAAAGAAAATAACATTTATACCACACGTAGTAACAGGAAAATGAATTTTAACGGACAGTATTAAAAATATGGTATCTAGTTCAATTGAACAATATATATTACTAACAATTAAATACCGTAAATCCAAGGGCAGAAGTCTTAACGGTGATAGTAGCGTTTATATCGCGTGCCTCGCCGCAATGATAGTCCCGAAATATTTTGCTTCGAAATCGAATAAGTTCATTGATCTACCCATCTCTAAAATTACTATGGATGTGAATTCATAGTTGCTAAAGTGTGTCACTGAATTTTGCTTTATTACAAGTTCTAAATAAAAAATGCCTAAATATTTATAACGAATTAAGGTGTTAAGCACAAATAATTAATGTAAACTTCTCAGTCTACGGCGCGAGCGATTGTTCCTCTTGCTCCGATGGCACGTAGAAACATTCCTTACCACTCGGTTATATTTATTTTCTAGAAAAAAATGTAAGGCCAAACGTTAAATGATAATGTAAATCAACCTAAATAAACTTTTATCCTTATAATAATTAAATAAATTATTTTACTGCCTCCATTGCGCATCAACAGCAGAGACCAATCATTAATCTATAATTACTACTATAGTTTGTATTTTATCATATTATATTAAGTGAGCAATTCTTGTATATATATATATATATATATGTAATTGGTTTCTCGAAACGGCTGCAACGATTTCGATGAAACTTATTATTTAGATAATGTTTTACATTCCTAGTTTGCCTAGATAGGTGTTTTTAATTTTTGTTTACAAGACACCGAGCGCAGCTCGGTCGTCCAGATATTTACTAACGATGTGATTTAAATCAGTTTATAAATTTTCAGATGGGTTCGATATAGTAGTGAACGATTGCGTCGCACATAACGGTGCTACTAAAAGAATACAACTTATAGATGAGTTCGGGTAAGTCTTTATTCATTCTCAGACATTCAATTAGTGATTTCTTTGTTATAGTTAGGAATATCGTTTAAATCTTTAATAGATATATTCACTAACATAGGTATATATATATATTTCCTTTAGAGTTGAAAATTGTCAGAAATTTTCAACTTTCCAGATTACGGAGCAACCCCAGACTTCCTGGAGCTTTGGTAATATTCCAGTAATACAGAGTAAAATTTGGCCATATTCCCCGGACTTTTCATCTCTAGTTTTTGTTAGGCTGGCTCCAAACGTTGGCCCAATGCTGTAGTATTAATAATAATAAAATATAGCGTATAACGATCAGCCAGAACTAAGCATTCTATCAGTGGAATCATTTTTAGAATTGGATCAGTAGTAGGTAGTTCCAAACATTACTACTTACATCCAAAGTATTCCTACATCTTTATAATATATATTATATAGCACAGTCTAAGATAGTAGTATTTTACATTGATTATGTTCCAGATATTTATATACATTTCGACTATTCCAATTTCGTTATGATAAAAAAAAATTAATAACGCAAGATTTTTTCTAGCTGTCCGGTTGACGATAAATTGATCTCCCGCTTCCGTGGCTCATGGTCGGAGTCGGGTGTTTTCGAGACTCAAGTGTATGCGTATATGAAAACTTTTCGCTTTACGGGCTCACCTGCGCTTTACATCGAATGCGATGTGAGGATGTGCCATGGCAGATGTCCCGTAAGTTATTAAAAACAAATTAAAATAAGTAAAATGGGGTACCTATTTATCGTCTTCTTTGAATATTGACAATATTAAATCGAGAAATAATTTCATATTTGTATTGGCCTAAAAACGTATTCCAACCCGCGTGTTTGATTTAAAGAATTCACTAGGTCAAAGTTTTTGTAAATAATCACATTGTTTAACAAATAAGTATTCTTTTATATCTTATAGCGTATGACTATAATCTCACCTTATGTTAAGTGACGATATGGTACAAGATGGTAACACTGCCTAGAATGAGACCGGCGCTCAAGTGTAACTATAGGTCCTTGATAAAATATTTTCAGTTTAAAGGTGATCCAATCAGACGGGTATTAGAAAATGTCCTATTACCATGCTATTGGTTCACCACGACGTTTTCCTTCAACGAAAGCTCATGCAGGATTTTGTAGGATTCGAATATTTTTAAACTAAAATAATAATTTTCTTGCGTTTTTTAGTCTCAACCTTGCCATTGGCGTAACATGAAGAGCGTCAGGAAGCGTTCAGTTGATAAGAGTGTTGGTCAGCCTGCAAGTATTGCGCCGCGTCTCTCGGAGAATATATCTCTATTTCAGTCGTTAAGGGTCTTACAAGAGGGCGAAGACGATACGGAGATGTCACCTAGTGCGGGTAAATATTATTTTTAGATATTTCAGTTCAACATAGCTACTCGTAAAGAAAAGTTAAATAAACCTGGGACAATTTCTGTGTTAATCTCGATTAAGTTTGACAGTTCACTCCATTCCACAGACCTTTTACACGAGGTCTACATATTAATATGTACCTACTATGATACAAACATATATTTATAAATTTTTATGTTTCATTGGCTTTCTTGTTATATTTGTAATCTTCAGTACAACTTAGGTGCAATGTAGTAATTTTACTAAGATAATAAAAAAGCATCACTTTTGAATACTACAAGACAACTTTTAACAAAAAAGAAAAACAAGTTCTATGATTTTGAAGAGTTCATTGGTGTATTCGATATTGAAGGTCCAATGCCAATGTAATTAAAATGGGAGCAACCTTGAGGTATCCCCTATCGAACAAAAAAAGAATCATCCAAATCAGTTCATAAACAAAGCAGTTATGGCTAAACATCCATAAAAAAATACATTCGAATTGAGTAACCTCGTGGTAACCTCAGTGTTTTTTGAAGCTTGTTAAAAATAAAAAATATAACTTTTTTTATCGCTTATAGGTTCAGCGTTCGCTTTATGACCACTATTTCCCCAGAAGATAAGTGTGATGGTGCTCATGCTAACTAAGCCTAGTGGGAAAACTGGCTCTCCATCTGCCGGAACACACCTATAGGTGTTTAGCGATAGATTTTCAATACTTGAGGGTGATTGTTAGCCAGGCGGGCATCCGAAAATACTACCATGCTATGGTTTTATCACGATATTTTCCTTCACCGAAAGCTCGCTCAAAGCATCAACACGGTGTCCGTAAACTAGGTTTATGTAGTACATGTACTAAGTACTAATAAGAATTAATTCCGGAAACTGAACTAGAATAGTACTTCGTTCGCGGCAGGCCGGCGCGGCGTATTTAGTACTAAGAAGACGCGGATCAGTCGAAAGAGAGCGAAATACATGGTATTGACCTAATAGGCTCAGATTCATTATGCTATTCTGAACTTTATGACGAGATAGTAAGAATTATTATTGTTTTTATACATTATGGTGAGGTTGTCTTTGTTTCAAATTAAAGAATTAGTTTCTAAATTTCATTTGAATACTTTTTTATTGGTTAGTATTATTTTTCTGCAAGTGCAAGTGTAGTCTGGTCTAAAAAACGGGTCTTTAGGATGCCTCGAAAGTATGGAGAATGAAATTATTCCTAATATTCGTCCGTGTATGTCTACGGTATATCTGTACTAGAACATTTGAAATATTGTACTAGTACGGAGCGCTCCTTTTAATGTCCGAGCAAGAACAAGTCTACCGTAAACGTTACCACTAAGCCATAATTTCTTCAAATTTGTGTTTTAGGTGCAAAGGATGGGCATACCTGCATGAAGACATCAGCGTTTTCAGCGATACTGGTGTCCTGTGGACTACTGATCGCAGCGCTATGTGCAGCCGTTCTGGTCGCCGCGAAGAGCTTGAGACGCGAGGGTAAAGCCCCTCATCACGCTTACGTCCCGCACAAAGGGCGGATAAAATAATATATACAAACCTATAGTTAAAAACTGCCACTACTTTAAAATAAAGGTTATAGGATAGACGAATGTAAAAAAATGGTCGCGCAATTCATACATAATTATTATTTGATTTTATATAGGATAACTAGCTGTGCCTCAAGTTAACACCCGTGTTAATTTTATCTGACAAACTCCGCACCGCCAACACTACCCATGTAGCCTATCATAATAATTGTTCTCACTTCACACAAGTACAAATTATTTTAATTTTTCATTATCTCTTAAGCTATGAGTCTTAATCACATACTTTATACGGCAAAATTTAACGTAAGAAAATTTCTTTATGATGAAGTAATTTTTATTTGTACGGAATAATAATATACCATACCTAAAAAATAATGCTCATAAATCAAATTTTTTTCTTCAACAAAAAATAATATCGCATTATACCTTATATATATAAGATAGGCATATGCTATCACGGTCTTTTTTACACTAAGGACCAATATTTTTGTAGATCATTGTATTTACGTTTCATTATCTATTAAGCCAGCGCACGCGGATAAAGCAGATCGGGAGAGTTTCCACTACCGACTTAACAAAAATCGATATTTAAGGCTAGCTGAGAGTTGTACAGCCCAATGTTAGATAACCTATACTATTCCTCGTGAATCTGGTTTATCATATACAAAAATAATTTTTCGATTCCGACTGTTAGTTCCAGAGATTAGCGTGTATAAACAAAGAATCTCTTCCGCCTTATTATAATATTATTAATAAAAGTATTGATTATAGACACGGACTAAAAACGAACTTGATTATAGGAAGAGTATTGCGGAGTCTGGACCCGTAACCCTTTGTATTAGCCTAAAAATAGTAGTAGATAAAAAAATGACTTATAAGTGATACGGATGATATTAATTCTATTGGCGCTTAATGTTCTTCTTTCAAAGGACGTGACTGGTCAAGAATTAGTTTACCTTTGTACTAGGATGGACCCTAGCCCTATTATGTAGCTACGGCCTTGATTATAGGTCATGAGCGCCTTCCATAACAAATCTGCAAGTTCAAGGTGGACTTTTTATGGCATTAAATATTTTGCGTTTTTTATATATAAGCCCTTTTAAAACTATTCTAACAAAACGTATCATTGACCTAAACATTGATGAGTCCTTTTATTCCTACATCCTGCAAACGTATTACAAATATTGTGAATAAAAAACTGGGTCGTAAAGTTGATAAGATAAAGTATCAGTCTATTGTGGCATTATATAAAACTAACTTCTCTTTTTTTTTTGACATAATATAGAAATAATCTACTTCAATCTTGTGTCAGTTCAACAAAAGCAAACATTGTTGTTGGACGAATATATTACGATCGATCTAAAATAATTTGTTTTTTTTTTTAGTATTACGTCCACCGTACACACTACGTAGAGATTGACCTGTTCAAGTGTACAAGCGCAGGGCGACTGCACGTCGCGTCGCAGCGAAGTGCGTATGGGCATATGTACAGACATAGGTTCATAGTACAGCGTCGCCAAAAAAAGAATGTTTTTCGTTTTCGCACCAGGTCACCTGAGCAGGTTTAAAAAACTGCTAAGGTTTACCTGCACAGGTAGACCGTAGCATTATTGACTGGCTTTAGGAAAGGATAATTTCATTTTAGTTTTGAAAATGAATAAACTTCTAAGTAAGAATACCTCATTTGTGTGTTCTATCAAATTCAGTGTAGTGGAAAATAGAGATTTTGATTGATTCTAGGTGAACACACTCCGAGAAATTTTAATATTTTCCCTGATGAGTAAGATACTACTTACTCGCAACAGTAGTCAGTTATAAAGAACTCCTTTAATAATATTTTTAACACAGTTAAAATTCTTAAACTGTTCATATGTTAGTTAAAAATAATATTTGTTGGTATTGGACAAATTGTGAGGACTTGTATTTTTTAGTGAAATAAAATATACTTCCTCCGGTTGTCCCAATTACTTTATAACACGCAGTTAACTTATCAATGTTGTGATAACATAAGTATTAATTTAATTTTATTAGTATATGCATAATTTAAATTTTAGATAATAAAAATCTAAGCGCTATATTCAATGGTGAAAATTGATTACCTATTGTATTTATCATAATAATTGTATCATTAAGAATATTTTTAAAATGTAAATATAGTTTTAAGATTTAAAAGTTGTAAGAAATATTTTTGTACTATCTCTACAATATCCTATTAAATTTAGATTATCATAATTAGTTATAGTGAACACGAATATGTTGTCAAGTGGAGAATAAAATATTATAAAATCACAATGCTGTTTTATATGACAATTTGAGTTATTATGATACAAAGGCGCAAAGTTAGTAATTACACTTGAGGATGGATTGCAGCTCCGACCTACAAGCGAGGGTGCATTATGATTAATTCTTATGTGTTTCATATTATTATGACATTTTTACCACATTAGCGAAGAAAATAATAAAATTTCATTGAACTCATTAAAACGATTTTTTTAGTGCAGTGTCTATAGTTGAATTTAATTTTATATAATATGCGCGCGTCATAAAATTTATGTTAAAGAGTTATGTAACGAGAACTACCTTATAAGGTTACCAAGTTGAAAAAGTGTCCAGCTGTAAGTAGCAAATTATAATTCAAAAACCCACAAAAATGGTGCTAGCGTTTTAAGAGGGAATTATGTTTTTACGTGGTTTTATAGTTTTTACTGAAACTTAATATTGAACAATAATGGGAAAATCTTGTGGAGTGAAAAGTTGTCCAATTGGGCGAAAAGTAAAATTTACACACTTGTTATCGTGGCGCCAACCTAATTTAACGCTTTTCGACTGACACTTTTACCCAGGTCTCTGCCCTCTTTAATAAATCTATGGCGCGCGCAGTTCAAAAGAGAGGCACTGACAAAGTCATCAAACAGTTTAATATGTAAGTATTTAAAATATAATTGAATGAATATGTTTAGATTTACAATGCGAATTAGTGTTTACTTGTTAGCAAAAAAATAAATAACATGATGTACCTAATGAAATGTTCATATAACAAACACATTGTAATTTTAAATGACAATTTTTTTTTTTGATATATATTTAGTGATATAAAAAAATGTTAAAAAGTGCGGTAACGTCTCTATGTTACATGCTCTCTTAAAGCATGCGTGTTTTATAAGCTGAACATAAGTATCTAAAAACGATGCAATATGAGACACTTTATGATCAAATATGATGAAAAGTAGTTTCTTATACCTATACAGGGCGCTCTTAAATATACTCGGCTTTTTTTTTTTTTTTTTTTTTTTTTTTTTGAACTGACTACACTGTTAGCCTTAGGGGCCCTAAAGCCGCTGCGGCTTTTACAGCTTCACCGGACTTGTCATATACTCGGCGCCGGGGTGCGAAAGTTATCACGCCGCTGTTTTAACCAAAAAAGGCAAATTTTATCATTATTTTTTCATTCTATACCTACTTTTAATGGGCAAGTTTTTCAATCTATCGTTGAGTCTTGGACCCATGGTTGATTTTAAATATGCTATGCTCGCAGCTCTGCTTTCGTGGACTACAGTGTTACTCAGTGTTGATGTGGTAGGCTAGTAGATCCTATCAAGACTTTTGACGGTCAGCTTGCGCCCCCTAGGACTCTGCGGCCGGGTTCCTCGCACCCCTTGAACCCCTGGGTAAAGAGGGCCCTGCATCTATAATAAATTCATGTATGTATGTTCGTCCTCAGTGTGCTCACGAATAATTCATACGATTTAGTTAAAAACTTTTACGGTTGTTTGGCACTTGCGTAAAAGTTTCTAACATAGTACCATCAACATACAAATAGGTTGTACCTACGCAAGTTGTTGCAATAAATGAGTTACCACATAGTCTGCCAGCGGTTTGTATTTTTTCAGATTAATAGAGGGTAGAATCCGAGTAAGTATCTAGGTATTTCTGTAGTAATGTGAAAACTTATAATTAAATAAAGTAAATGGCGTAGCTTCCGTGGAACGTCAAAATCGTTTTCATACGAATAAAGTATCAAGATCCAGACTGAAAATGAAATATATTTTGTTGTATCATAAAGATAGTAGTAACTTCTAATGTGTCCATTATATATCATGAGACAGTTTGTATTAAAAATATCTAGGTACCTATTGCTATAAGCATAACATTGACTTTTGTTGTCCTTATATGCATTGATGTTCAGCATTTTACCAGGTAGCCCAGGTTTTCATGAAACCAGTAAAGATAATTCTTATCATATTTCAATAAGTGCCTAAGTGATTGAAATAAAAAACGGTATCAAAAACAAAATAAAAGTTTATAAAAAAAATTGCACACCACATATAAATAAGTACAGTTAGTAACACAAAAAAAAACTAAAGTAAATAAAATATTGTCAAAAATGCCCTTACTATGATGATGCGATTCGTTTATAAGATATATAATAACACTTATTATTAGTATAAAGATAGTTAACAAATTCGCCTCCTCTACAGTCATTTTCATAGAGGTAATTTATATGCCATACCGCAATAATTTTATATTTTACTATTGAACCCACCCAAAACAAAACCAAAACATATTCGACGAACTGTGGGTGTAGTACACATTTGCCTAATCCTTCGGAGTTACAGGCGTGATGGTATGTTATGCTACAAACCCACAAGGTGGATGGATTATTGCTATATAATTTTGTGCTCATAATATAAAACTTGTATATAAATGTATATTGTGTATTAAAGTGGCTGTTTTGAGTATCCCTAGAGGTGAAGAGCTAAAGTTATACAAAAAAGTTTTAAAATGTTTAATTTGAAGCACACACGAATGTGAAAAAAGTGGGGAAAATTCTGCGTGGGTCTCTGACACTGAAAGGGTTAATTATTTTTACATTAACATTACTTAATCGGATGTATTCTACATTTTTTAATTTAATTGGAATTACTAGAAAATCATAACCGCTTTTTTGAACTTTTAGCGTTGCAAAGTTTAAAAATAACTAATCATTGTTTAAGACGTTAAGTAAGTAATACTTAGTTCATTTGTTGCCGAGCAAATGATTGGTTGATTTTTGAAATTATAACACGAATGC
This sequence comes from Saturnia japonica, assembly GCA_033032175.1. Taxonomy (NCBI): domain Eukaryota; kingdom Metazoa; phylum Arthropoda; class Insecta; order Lepidoptera; family Saturniidae; genus Saturnia; species Saturnia japonica. Next base: position 8,392,530 of record CM065317.1, read on the forward strand.
AGTAAAACACACATTAAAGTTGTAAGGCAGTTTTATAGCGTATTCAAACATAAAAATAAAAAAATGTTAAAAACTATCTTAAATAAAAAAATAAATAAATTCATAAGTTTGTCTCGACGCATCGCATCGCCATAGCATTGCCGATGTAGGGCCATAAATTAATCAAAGTATATTCCGGTAGTTCATATTCGTTGTTTACAAATGACTTAATATTATATTATAATTAAATAAAAGATATAAAAATCCAAAATAAATTCTTTAAATACTGTCATGATTTGTTCATATAACGTTTGTACATTGATATAAAGCAGTATAAACTGAATATCTAAAGGACAAAGATCAAATACTCTCACGAATATGTTAGAAAAAATATCGTGATAAATCGTAGACTTATCATTCCAGTATGCATGGTTTTGTTTAATAATAACAACACAAAAAGTAAAAAATTCCGTTTATATGCATACACCATATTGCACGGCGTTTCTATGTAATATATAAATTTATAAATGTTATCAAAATCAGTTGTGCGGTTAAGAAAAATCGAATATATCTGATACTGAATCTAAAAAATTCGTACTACATAATTCGGCGGTGATCACTTTCTATCAGGTGCCCCCATTTTACAATTATATATATATACCAATATACAACTACAAAATAAAGGTTTTTTTTTTCTAAATATATTAAAGTTAACCATAATATCCAATACATAACAAGATCAGTGAAATGTCCACAGGGCTGGTAACATTGCTATAAACAGACTACATTTATTGTGTATATTATGTAAAACCACTATACAATAAACACGACAAACTACACTTTTAATTTTTCAGGATAATACTTATAGCTATTTTAGAATATCTAATAATCAAAACCTTAGTTCAAAGACAATTCATAACATTAGTTGCTTCATTTAATAAGATCCTTACTAAACGCGACAGTTGTATTTATTAATTAAGAAAACTGTAAAACTTAATGTATATAAGATGTTTTAAAGCATACATTAACCTTAATTTGACATCACACTTTTTTTTTCGATCAGACTTGCACTTTTAGCCATAAGAGCCCTGAAGCCTCAGACGGATTTTACAGCTTCATCGGTTTATGGCACTGAGCCTCGAAAGAGTGGCAACAAGCTCAACAAGAGTGCCAAAGTGGCCGAACCTCGGCTAGGGCTGTTGCCGGGTATGGAACAACATCGCGATCCAATTAGTTCCCTATCGGTAGAATTCGAGGTAATTAACTATATATATACACATGTTTCTGCCTCCTGAGAGGAATGAAGAGACATGTGTAAGTATATGTATTTAGTGATCTGTATAACACACATATATCATATGTATCATATTTATGTAATGTCTTTATCAAATTAAGGTCATCTGTTTACTGGGAAATTATTCAGTTTATACGGTAATTTTAATAATACCTTAAATTATAAAATTCATTGTGTATCTGCGACTGGTAGTTCGTTTATAGTCCTTTCGAGATATTTAATGGCATCATTTAGTATTTGTACTTCGCATTCTTTCAGTAGCTTTATGTTTTTCCTGAAAATATTAAAAATACCAATATTATTTATTTATACACTCGTTGCTGGTTCAGTCATACCTGTTATGGCAACCCGGTAAATCTCAGTAATGAATCGCACCAGGTAATTAAAATTGAAGTTGTTTTCTTCACTTCAAGAAATTTGGGGTAAGGAGCGTTATGAAAAACTGATGATTCTGATTTTTTTATACAAACACACACATTGGAAGAAAACCTCTACACCATGACGTTGCTTGTTCAACCTCTTTTTCTATTCTAGTGCAGATAGTAATACGCGTTATGTTTCAGCTTACATCGAGTATATAGTTCATGTGTTAGAATTAAATATTACACTGACATTTATTTGGAAAATTTAAAATATTCAAGGATCCAATTCGGGTTTCTGATTTTTCGGCTAATTTTTTTCTTCTAACTCCCGGGAATTCTCGAATTTTCGAAAAATTTAAAAAAACAATTTGGACGTTTATAAAATTACGCAAAATAAAATTTCGCTTAATTAAATTTTCATCAATATCAATAGTTGCCTAAAGGCAGATAATAATATTTTGAACTCATGTTTAATTTATATGTAAGTTACACATTTTTTAAATAAAGCTATCTATTTATATTTAAAATTTGAGCATCGTTCTATAATACTTAATTTATTTTTAAATTAAAAAGTAAATAAGTAATTTGAATATGTTAGAGAATATGTTAGAGTAAGTAAAAATCAAACGGTTAAATAAAAATAATATATTCAATTAAAAATTATTCCAAAACTTTCTTACCTACTTGCGCCTGCAACCAAGAGTAAAATAAGATAAGATAGCTAAGATATTTCGGATTAATTATTTGAGATAGATTTCCGCAAATTAAAACCTTCATTATTCAAATAAAAGAACACGACTTCACAATCAACGAATGAATCTACCTATTTTTTGAGTATGTGTGTTTTAATTAGATATACATAAACATCTACGCCAGTCTTCAAAGTAGATTAGTTTATTAGCCTTAGAAACCTAGGATAACAGTAATAAACGAGATCTTTAAATCAGAATTCATCTCTATTTTTCGTCTCAATTGTCGAATAAGAATTCCTATTTCTCGACAACTTTGTTTCGTCTCAGGTAAGGGTAAAGGAATCCATATTATTTCATTTCATATCATCATTATATCATTTATTTCATATTATTTTATAACCTGTTTCATATTCAGTTTAATAAAATAGTAAAAAAAAACATGGCTGATGAGAACGCTGAGAATCATTAGACTATTTTCTGACTCGTCTCCAAATGTATCGCGGTAAATCACACCTGGAGGAAAAATGTATAGTAATAAATTCAATTTCATATTACAAATATGTACTTTTTATTAATGGATACAGCCTAATAGGATTGATAAAGATATACATCTTCAAAGTAGAAACATTCCCCAGTTATTTTGTCCTTATTTACATTCAGAAGTTTACCCGACCACAACGAATACGACGTCTTAATTATGGCCTAATAGGGAGACTAGCGGTGCACCGCGGCTTCGCACATGTTTGCTTGCAGTTATTTTATTTTTTATAGAAGTTATATAGAAAATAATTATTATCATCAAAATTCATCTTGTAATTTTATTTTTATTAATATCATTCACAATTATTATATACTATGAATTCAGCAATGAGATATACCCACTGCCGAAATAAATAAATAAAACATTTTAAACGCGGTGAAGTAGTGTTTACAAAAAAAAAATGTCATAAGAAGTCTATTATGACATTTGGAAAACATTTCATGTACAACCAGTACTACAGATTTATTAAATTAAGTTACAAATTGTTAACTAAAAGTTTATTTGGTTGGATGTCATATAACAATTCCGCGTTTAAATTTATGTTACCTGTGTATAGAATCCGGGACATCGAGATCGTTCTCCTTTTTATACGAACTGAGTATGAGTTTGCATCTGGTCAATAGATACGTGTACGCGCGGCGCTCGATATCCGCGCCCACTGCGGACGAACTTGACGGATCCGCCGACACTAGCTCGCCGGGTAAGCCTTGGCTCGACCACTTCTCCAATTCTTCTGTTAATAATAATTGTCATTGTTCTATGAGACGAGCGTTGATGTTTCAGTTATAATGTTCTTGGACTTCGCATACGAATTAAATAACTTTGAAAGCTACCATGAGCTTTCAACAAAGCATTTTATTTTTACTTACTTTGTAGATATTAATACGCTAAACTTCTAAGGTACTGGATCTCAAATGCAACTTCAGGAACACATCTATAGGGGCTTGGTGTGAGATTTTCAACTTAAGGTAGGTAGCCAGATGGCCCTTAGAAAATACCCCAGTACCATGTTATCGTTTCATCATGATGTTTAACTTTACCGAAAGGTTCATTGCAGTGATTCGAACTTACCTCCATTGACGCGGTCTCCTATTAGAGCTAGCATCGTTTCAAAATCGTTACGAAATCGTAGTACAAAGTCAAGGCATTTTCTAATCAGTACTCACCTAACTATATAACAACAGCCTCAAGATGATAGCATGTATTATATTACGATGTGTTCTGATAGCTAAACTGAGAGTCGGTAAGTATACGTTTTTAAGTTTATAGCTATATCATCACTTAAAATCAGGAGTTATTATATAGTAAATAACAAAATAGGAAAATTTAATTTAACTTGGAAGTCCATTTTATTAATATTAACTTTATCGAATCTGTAAATTTATTACAGGTATGACAGTATGTTTAGGTATTTTGTTCATTATAAGAAGTCCTGCATGAAGTGTGCTTAGAAAGTAAATTATTAGGTCGTGCAAGTTGACATAAACTAAAAACGTGCATTTCCTTTATCAATTAAAATTATAAAAAATATGATACTGATAAAAGTTATAAAGAAAACCTTTTGCACAACAAAATCTTAAATAACTTCTTCTATACAATTATTTTTGTGAATACAGTGTTACTACTTTCTATGTTACTTAAAACTAGAGTAGACCAAAATAATAAAATCAATGAATCGTACGATTCGAAAATTAATCGGGAGCCGTTGTATATTTGATTTATTATTAGTATCTTTTTTATTTCCAATAAAAATATATATTTTCGTAATTCCTGCATTTTTACAGCAGCAATAAGTAACGAAGAATATTGACTGGAAGAAATAATTTGTCGTTTGGCGTCAGGCATTCAATAATACATGTGTTTATTCAAGTTTATTTTTGTTATTTCATTTATACAGCTTACATACCCCTCAATCAATTCAAAGCATAATCGTATTACCGATTATATTTAGTACTAAAAAGAATCGATAATCGTAAAATTAACTTCCAATTTAAGTTATGCTACATCTCTAAAATAAACATTTGATATGCGTCATGCAAGCGTTCTTAAGATAAACAAAGTATAAAGTGTATCGAATCCGGGAGTTGACAACTTTTGGAAAATTGTTTTAAAAAAGTATAAAAAGTGATTTAATATTTTTTTTATTTAAATAAAAAATACGTCACAAAAACACCACATTATGGTTCCGTGACCTCATCTTTCATTTTGTATGATAACAGTGACAAATGTGACAACTTATGCAAGAGTCGTAACGTTCATATTTCTTGAATGGTTTCGTCTAAACTTAACTTACTCTACTATTACAAACTACAAACCTTGGTTCATATTGAATATCCTAATAAAAGCGAGTAGTTCCGCACTTAAAGGATTGTCTGTTTTGTACAAATTGTAATTTGTGACGCCGGCCAAGCCCAGTTTACCAAGGAGAGACAACTTCGTCTCACCAAGCGGATCGCCCGAACTCACTCCGAGGGTCAGTGATAAGCTGTCATACTGGTTTTTTGGGTACACGAATCTGTAAATTATTATACTTTTTGCATTCATCGAACATGATACTTAAATATCTCTGCTGTAGTAGAAACTTATGACTTCGGAAGAAGCACTGATTAGTTTTCGCCCTTCTTAATTTATTGCTGAAAGCTTTTATAAATTGAATAACAAATTAAATGTACAGAACATTTCGACTTATAATTATCTTGAACAAAACATGTTTCAACAAACTTACAGCTTGCCTGATAGCAAGAGGTTACCGCAGCCTACCGTACCATAGGTACCGTACCGACCTTCAAATCCCCTACTCCACGGAACTTTGGAAACCCTATTCACCGCAATAACACAAGGTTATTACTTATTTGGCTGCGATCTTCTGTATTTAACAAGTCGGGTTGCCCCAAGTAGAGAAAAAACTAAAGAAATTTGTCTGTGCCCTACCTCTACAGTGTCCCTCCTCTTAGTTCAAATAATGTGAATAATTTTATATAATATCGATGATTCGATGATCGAACTCATATTCACAGAAATGAATAGTGTTTTCTTGATAGCAGTTTTGCCATTGTCATACACAGCGTCTTATTTATGTGTGTCAGTTAGTACTAGTGTTTATTTGAGTTTAACAAACTGTTATTTTATCAGCATGGTACCAACGCGTCTACTTTTTTATAGAAGTCATTGTTTATTTATGAACATTAATATTTATTTATGAATTTTACCAACATACCCATTATGTACGAACAAATCAGCGTTATGCCTCAGGCCGTAGAAAATGAATATCTGCTCACCGGGTTGGAAATCGCGCAAGGCGTAGCATTCGCCACGATTCAGCTCCTTGTTGAAGTTAGTTGTTATCTAAAAATTTGTTTTGTAGAATGATAATTGATAGTTATTAAAAATTGGGGGTTGCGGCGGCTAGGATGCTCACTATTTTGGAATGAAAGAAAACTTTTCTACAAACGATTTTTTTTTGTTATGAAGAGTACGTATAGAGAAAATATTTAAGGTCCATCTAAGAGACCAATACATATTTATTTTTACTTCTCTGAGGCGAGGACGTAAACGTCACAGTAAACACTAAATAAAAAAGAAGGGTCCATCCACAGTCGCCCACAATAGCGCGATCTGTCGCCCTGGGTATCAATATACAAACCATGATAGAGCTTTACGCAACTAGCAAGAATAAATTAGTGTTGCACAATAATTTCTCATAATCCCTTGTTTCAGACACATAAAATAATACTCGTCATTTGTACACACAGCACACTACCTGAATGTGAATAATGAAAGTAAGCCGCAAAAAGCTTTATTAGTCACGATAACGGATCACTTTATACAAAATGATGTATATAATATCTCTAAGTTTCACTGCTTTACGTTATATAACGTAATCGAATTGCATAAAATATTCATGTAAGTTAAAAGAATATTTTATACTAATACTCACATTAAATGCATTGTAAAGATTGTACAATACAATAGTTTCAAATCTTACCTTCCCATGTTCATGGTTACACATATCCCATAGCGGAATGAACGCACTTATGTCAACATTTCCCAGCTGTATTTTATTTTGCCTAGTCATCACGGTAGATACCGCCCATCTAGAAATTAATACGTATTACATTTATAGTATTTCATAATTATTTACATTCAATTTCAAGTAGGTATAAAAAATTGGGGTAAATAATCTTCTTTCTTGTTCTTTATATAAATAGACGTTTGTATGTATGCTCCCTATAGACTCCAAAACGGCTGGAGCAATTTTCATGAAATTTTCAGACAATCTTCATGTTGCATCTACTATTGCAAAGGGAGGATCCTCCGACCAGACGGGTGTTATGTCTGGCGGGCAGCTGCCCAACGGTTGTAGTCGGGTTCTTGTATATATACTAAACTGAAGAGTTAATTTCTATAGCGCGATATAGGATGCGTCGTATGTGGCTCGATAGATGTCGCTACATTCATATTGGACCAGTGGGTGATCCTGTAAAGTTTGGTAGCGATCGGATCAATGTTCCCTATGGACTCGCAACACGGCACAGCAACGCGTGGCCGGGTTTACTAGTATATTAAATGAATTAATTAATGTTTTTGTTAGTTCTCTATTAGTTTCTAAACCATTATTAGAGTACTTCCTAGTTTATAATTATTTCGAACTCTGTCGAAGTACTTGATAGGAATTTAAATAAAAAATAGATTATAGTTATTACAAGAAAGAAATGTTAGCAAGCGGGTGCGTCAGTGCATCAAGACAATAAATCTACACGCAACATTACTGTGCAGTGTTTAGTGGAGAAACACGCAAGTATAGTTATGTACGTTATATATTTCTCTTGTTTACACTTTATTTCTAGTTTAATTCTTAGAAGAAAGATTTCTTCCTCCTTATACAGTTGAAGAAACTGTATTCTTGTATTACAATTGTACAAGTGTAAAAATATAATAATAATTATAATTGTAATCTTATTGTAATTGTAAACTTGTAATCGTGCCACTTCTGGCTAATGCGGCCTATTCCTCAGAGAAGGCATCGACCTATTAATATTAACAAGTATAAAAACCGTAAAAAAAAAAAAAAAAACTTTTATAAAACTTAATTCAGATCAATTAATATGTTTAAATGTCAAAAAATCAAAATATATTTTATTCAATTTAGGCCCTAAGACTAATGCTTAACTAAGCACTTATGTATGTCAAAACACTACCGGAAAACATCCCAGCCATCGAGAAAAACCGACAAGAAACTCGATCGGGTTTATCAAAATCTTAATAACCTTTTTTTTAATTGGTTTTACAGTATTTAATTATATACAGTTATTATCATTTTCAGTTGATGTACAGAGAGGAAATCACATCCAATTCACAATCAGCCACCCTATAATAAATACCCCTACGACAATAAAACCTGCTTAACATGATTCTTGAACTCATTATCCGGCAAATCGACAATGTGCTTAGGAAGTTTATTATAGGACCTCACACGATTACCTAAAAATTTTTTTTTTTTACGAAGTCTAAAAGACGGAAGGACTATTTTATATTTATTTCTTGTATTGAAATTGTGTGTGTTAGTAACAAGTTCAAAATTGCCTTCATTTTTCCGAACATACATTATATTTTCCAAGATGTATTGAGAAGGAAAAGTGAAGATTCTAAATACTTGAAATTTATTCCTCACTGATTCGCGTGGTCACATATCAAAAATTGCTCGAACTGCCCGTTTTTGTAATACAAATATGGTATCTACCTCAGCTGCTGAACCCCACAGTAAAATACCATAAGACATTAAACTGTGGAAGTAAGCAAAGTAGACCAGCCTAGCAGTAGCAATATCAGTTAACTGGCGAATCTTACGCACTACGTATGAAGCGGAGTTTAATTTCCCTGCCAAGGTTTTAATGTATACCCCATTGTAATTTTGCATTTAGTGTGATGCCTAAGTATACAGTATTATCAACCAAGCCTACTATGTTCTCTTCTATCTTAATATTACTTTTAACACGTTTTATATTGGGTAAGCACAACCCGATACATTTTGTTTTGTTTGCATTTAACAATAGATTATTTAAAGCAAGCCATTCTGATATTTTAAATAAAGAATTATCTACATGCCTAACCTTTAAACCTTTTCTTGTATATACTATATTAGTTTACTGGTACCTATTAACTTTTTCTAAACACAGTGTTTAAATAAGACGTTGATGAGATATGACATGTTCCGGGACATTTAAGATAAATTTATCAACTTAAAAAACTGATAACATTTACTACATACAAAACATTAAACATAGTTCCTAATGAACTTTTTTTTTACGTAATGGCAAAACGACTTTTGCCATACCATTGTCTCCTATTGAGATAAGACTTATCTACGGACTATTGTCTGCATTTACAGACGAAGTGTACTCAGTAATCTATTCGAAAACGAAGTACCTACATTTTATTATTTTGTGCGTTAGCGAACGGACGGATAGGCCCGGGCCCACACTTTCACAACATGACATTGTTATAGCCAGTGTTTACAAACACTTTGTTTGTTTATGATCAGTCGTACAAACTGGATGTTAATTGTCAAACTATTGTATGGTATTACCGGATTAGAATGTGTCGTTGTTGTTAATCTATCACAGATCCTACATTTTTTGAACCTTAATAATGCATACCAAAGACATCATATTTCCCGTCGGTATTTTACGTTTGTATGATGTTTAAGGCAAAATATTAGAGTATTAATCACATAAATATAGAAAAATATGTAAATATAAAACCGTATCTGTTAGTAATAAAAAATATGTTAAATTAAAATCTATACCTACAACTAAAAAAAATTGAAGTGCCTGTTTGTAATGTCAAAATAGCAGCTTTTTACTAAATGCAAAACAATTTTTAAACTTTTTATCTGTCTCTCTCTTTGTTCCGGGTAATCTCCGAAACAGTTGGACCGATTTTGACAAGACTTTCATTGGCAAATAGTTATGTTATATGTAATGTTATATGGAGTTACTTACGCTACTTTTTATTTTATAAAAATAATTAAGGTTCAGTGTAAATAAATAGTTTCCGTTGAGAAAACCATATGAGATATATCAAATTAATGTAGTACATAATTGTAAATCTTAAAAAGATCTGCAAAAAAGTCAGCGAGAGGATTTACATCTTCTAAGGATCACTCACAATAAGCATTTTTGCCTTTAAAATAACCGGGAGCGGGGTGAGCACGACTCGCGCGTGTTCCAGAACGACGGACTTCTGTAGTCCACGCGAGCGCAGCCACGGGCACAGCTAGTAAATAATATAGCAATAATACGATACTATTACGGAAAGGCAATATTTAAAGAACTTTTAGTTCAAAAAATTAACTCATCAAGTAATTAAATGATGATATAAGATAGACTACTACCTAACCTAGCAAAAGAAAATATTTGGTAATCAGGTAAAACGCCTATTGAATTACGCCTACGATACCGCAGTTAAAATAGACAAATTGCGGTTTACTAATAACAGGAAATACACAAGAAACGTAAAATATTGCAAAATAACATCTCAATAAAAAGAGAAATTATGCAGTAATCTTGTGTAACATTTAGAAAAAACATTTATATTTTGTTAGTGCATAAAATCGTGACGGAATAATGTTTAAACGTATAAGAAATTATGTACATAAATCTGGACATATATTAGTGTTGTCATTACATTCGTAAATTAAGTCTATAAATTTAGAATATCATACCATAAAATAGTTGAAATACATTTATTTTATGATAGAAATAAAGTTAACCAAAAAAAAATTATTTTAGAAAATTTGACCATTTTTTTTTCAATTAAATAAAAAAATTATTAAAAATATTGTCTCACTCCGGGATGAGCGGGAATAGTTGTCAAATTGACTGAAGTTTTTTTTCGAGAAAAAAAATAAAATAAAAAGTAGCGAACTTTGAAAAAATAACGAGATTTGAATTTTTTTTTGTGTATTTTTTCGAAAAGTTCATTAAAAAACAAAAAAATTTAAAAACAAAGTACCCAAAGTCTAAAGTCAATGTCTAAAAAAGTTATGGCTAATTAAAATAAAAAAAGACATTGATTTTTTAAATTCATAACTTTTTTTGGGTTGGATAAAAAAAATTGAAAAAAATTCTCAGAAATGTCTTTCAAAAAGTAGAAAAGAATAGAAAAGTTTCAGCTAAATCTAAAAGGGTCGGGTTCAAAAGTGGTCGATTTGGCATGGAATACCCCCTATATTCTTTAAAGTCTACCCGCACCGCACATCACACGCCGCGCCGCGCCGCGCTGTACCCCTTGCCGTGCCCGCCTGCAAGCGCCAGTGGCGCCACCGAGTTTCCATAGAGTTACATTTATTAAATTGATTATTATTTTTTGTATGAAAAAAATTTATAAATAAATTTCGAAAAGACGTAGAACAAAAGTTGTTGGTTTTAGTGTATGGTACCAGCCCCTGCCCGCTTTCATATATTATATAATAAACAATAACGCTGTATAACTAGTTTTTACAAAACCACAATGTCCTAATGTTATTAAATTCATACATACATTAAGAAAAGCAGATATTTAGGCCACTCTGGTTCTCGTGGCCGCAATTATTGAAACATTTATAAACACTAAATAGCCGGAACTTCATGTAACTATTCATCAACTGACACGATATGCAAAAAATATTTACATCGTCCGCAAAATCAAATGTAATGTAATAACGTAAAAGAAATATATTACAAATCAGTTACGATCCAATTTAACCGTACATGTTTTTTGATTTAATTGAGTAATCACCCGAGGACTTGATTACGCTCTCATCATGTCAACTATATGTAAGAACGTCAGCATGTCGACGAAAGTAAGAGTGCGTGAGAAATCGACAACACTCCAACAATGAACCATACAATGGTAACTTTAATTCGATACATGAGAATGCGCTTGTTAATTACGAATTACGAAACGAGTTTTTTTTCTCAAGTCGTTGTTTTATTTTTTAAACGATCGATTTTATAAGCTTGTTTTTTCTCGTTGAAAGCAACGAGATATTTTAATCTCAAAAAACAAAGATAACTCGGTTAGAAAATTATTATTGTTAGAAATAAAAATATTCAAATATTTCATAATTTATTAATTATTAGAAGACTTTAGACTGAGAAATTTACACCTTAGAGAAGATCCCAGCCAAATAACACTGTGTATAGTGTTTCCTGCGGTGAGCAGAGTTTCTAGAGGTCCTTGAGGTAGGGGGTCAAGGAAGGCAACGCGCTAGTGACACCTGGTTTATTATAAGTGTCTTATAAGCTACGACTGCCGCTTACCATTAAGTAGGTCGGTATACTTGTTTGCCACCTTTGTTCTATAAAATATAACCGCCCGCCAGTTACAATGTAAAATTTAATAATAATAAAAAATAACCTTTAATAAGTACTCAAAGATGTATATTCCTATTAGTGAAAGAATATTCGACGTGGTAATTACTTTCTTAACCTTTAAGCCTTCTATCTTACTGTTTTTTTTCACTGCACTGTACCTGATGGTGAACACTATGCAATCCAACAACATCAGCGTCTACCAAGGGATCATCTAGAATCCATCGCCAGTCGTTGCTGTCCTACTGGTCTGCTCAAATATCTCTTCACGTTATGTTTGAACGACTCCATATTGTAAGAAGAAGGAAACTTACTGGCCGGGAAACAGACACACAGCTTCACTGTACTTAATGGAACCTACAACGTAAGCACTCAAATATTGTAATACTGTTTAGTCTTAAAGTACAAGCCTAAGATAAATGTTAGCTGCATGGCTATTAATATAAATACATAGTATAAAAGAAAGTTTATTTTATCCGTGTGTCTGTTTGTCCGCTTACTTCTTCTAACGCACGCAACGGATTTTTATACGGTTTTCACTGTCATTTAGAGAATTTTTACGGAGAAATATACAAATGCAATACGTTTAAATTAAGTTTTGAATAGTAAAGAAAATTCAGTGTTTTGAATCAAGTCCTCATAAAATGATTTTCGGCGCATGCATGGCTTACGCTGGCTGTTCCCAGATATTATTATTTAAATGAATACCGTAGAAGATATCACACATTCAAAATCACGCGCAACCAAAAATTCACACGCAGCGAAACAGTTGGCCGGCGCAGGCTGTCGCCAACGCGTTGCATCCTAACAATCGCGTCGTAAAAGCGAGTCGCTAGGTAAGCGCACTTTTCGTAAATATGAACTATCAATACCAAAGTGATGAACTGTAAATTGCTCGAACATGATTTTTAAAATATAAATGACACCATAATGGTAAATTGCTCCCGTGCGAAGCCGAAGCGGGTCGCTAGTAAAATTATATAATTAAGCTGTAATTTGCTTATATTCTACTTAAAGTTATCTAACTGTTTATTTAGCGTCACAATCACACAACACTAGAAAACAAACAGAGGTAGAGAAATGCCAACGCGCGGTATATTGCCTGTCACGATGATACCGAGGAAGTTTTCAATAGACTCATCTCATACTAAATGATTGCGTTACTTACAGTGTATTTAAAAGAAAATTCGTCAGTCATTTATTACATAAAAACTGCTATAGGAAACATTCAATATAAAGGTGTCAACATATTACATTATACGTAAGAACTCTAATTCTTTTATATTTTAAGTTTGTTACTCAATCTTGTTTTATGAAATAAACATTTCCGTGGCTTCATCTACACATTTTTTTTTTTTAATTTGCAAGCTATTATAAAATAGCTGTTGATGTGTAGATTTTCAGTGTACATGCTCTTAAATTGTACCGTAATTATTATCAGGTGAACTACAAAATTATATTAGTCCGTTAGTACTATTGAATTAGAATAAACAATCTATATCATTCAGGCATAATGTAGCTTTTTATTTAAGAAATAATTTTTGGAATCGGATCAGACAGATCAGACGGATCAGACCAGAGACAACCTCCTACAAGCAAATAAACTTTACCACTTTATAATAGCAGTGTAAATATTGCATTACCATACATATTGGAAGAGCGTAAAAAAAGTTTACTCCTGAACAAAATCTAGTATATAAGGCATAAGATTATTTATACATACAAAGCCAAACTCTAAGGCCTATCTAAAATCAAAGATATTCATAATGTATTATTTATTATAAATGACTACGAAAAACATCTATTATAGTTGCGCAAGTCATTTTACAAGAACAATTATGTACGTCGCATAAAGGTACCATAAGTTAGGATTATATAATGAAACAGCCCAGAAATATTAACTTCCTTAGTTAATTAATAGTACGTTTACGTGCATATGGAACACTTAGGAAAACTTTCACATTAAGGAAACTGCACGCTGTTTACATTTCACACACAAACATTATGTAGTGTACTTACTGTTTTTAAATTGTATAATGATATTGAAACGAGGTTACGAGCGGGGTAGGGGAGCTAAACTGAAAAAACGTTGTCGACCCTAAACTGACATTAAAAAAAAAAAAAAACATTTATAGGATTTGCAAAATTATGACAGTCGTGGAATTGGCTCAGCTGTGTTATAACCAGATTTCTACGCACTGGTAGAGTACGAGTGGTCGATGGTTGAAGTCCCGGCGATTTGGGATTTTTTATATACATATTTTTTACCTTAGCTACCTTACCTTTTAGCTCCCGGCTATTTTAAAGACAAAAATGCTTATTGTGGGTGTTTCTTAGAAGACGACGTATACTTTAGCTGACTTTTTTGTAGGTCTTTTTAATGCTTGCAATTATGTAGTACATTAACTTGCTACATCTCTTATGGTTTACTCAGCATAAGCCATTTAAGCGCCAGAATTGATTCAACATGACAATTTTTTTTTATTTGTGCGGAACCTTTTTCTAAAATAAAAGTAGCCTACGTTACTCCCTATAGCATCAGCTATCTATCAGTGAAAGCCCCGTCAAAATCGGTCCAACCGTTTCGGAGATTACCCGGAACAAACAGACAGACAAAAAGTTTAAAAAATGAAGTTTTGTTTTAAGCTATCTTATATACCTTCATATGCATTTAGTAAAAAGCTGTTATTTTGACATTATAAACAGACACGTCAGTTTTATTAATTGTATAGATTAAACTAAAACGTAAAATAAGTAAACTGAAAATATACTAAATTATGACACAGATATAGAAAAAAAAACAGAAATAGAATTTTTTTAACTGTGTGTGATAACTGATAATAAATAATTTTAATGAAATGAAAATATATCAATGATCGATTATGTTCAGTTACAACGACGAAATTTAAAACATCGATTTATAGGTATTTCTCATTGTCAAAAACATGAATATAATTCATTCGGATTTGATTTTCATTTCGTAATATTTTTATTTTTCTATTATTATACAAAAGCTAATGTTATCGAACACTGGTTTTTCCGTTTCGATATTTATCCGGATTTTGATGATTACTTCTCAATATTTATTGATAACGATGCCGATTTGATATTTCTCGAATATTAATATCGATATTTGTTACCGTTGCATGTGCGTCACATCACGAGCGACATTCCGTAGCGGAGGCAGCGCGTCGCGTTTGTGCATTCCGTTTCACGTGGAAGAGATCTGCCAGCTCTTGGTAATCCAAATACAATGGAAATTAGTGCATTTGCACTTTCTTAGAATCTTCACGCAGTAGAATAACACGCAACTACCACAGTAATAGATATTTGTATAATTTAAAATATAATGTATGATATAAGCAAAGGGCTTTATTCTGACTGACTTTTCGTCGTCAAGACCAAACTACTAAAGACTGAAATGTAAAGTTTTTGTAACAAGGCATTTCTTGAAATTCAACGTGTGTTAAGGCTGTGAAGGGGTTGAGGAGTTTGTATGAGGAAAAAAGCCTGTGAAATTCATTTCAAACTCGGTATTAATATTTTTCGGCACGATACGTATATCGGCGTTTTACAAAAATTAGCTCCTAAGGCGATAAAGGGGGTATCTAACCGGCATTACCCGTAAATATGGGTAAAAATATTTAGTACATATGATTTATTATTTGTGGCCTGTGCCAGAGTCAGTACCAATACCAGCCTGACAATTTTATCATCAAAGAGTATAATCACCAATGACTGTGTTTTATGGTACTCTAACTTTCTGTCGGCAGCTTTTTCACATTAATCAGTTATATTATTTACACGATTTGTTGATTTTTATATGAACAATAGACTTAACATCATATAAATTCAATTAAAATCATAAAACAGTACAAATCTTATAGTCTACGCAAGCGAAGTCGTAAGGAGCGGTGATAAATTAAATAAAGTTTTGTGGCTTTTGTGTTATACATTTTAAAATTATGTGATTAATTATGACGCGCGAGCAAAGGATTGTAAATCCAAAGATTTTTAGTACCAATTGACAAAATGTGTGTATTTTAGTAATTTTGATTTATAGCAATGTGAAGATAATTAGCATAACAAGAGAATACAGAATGTAAACGGATAGTTATGATAGATGTTATAAGAAAAATTGTAAATTGAACTGAAATTATATTTAATTGAACGTTTTATAAATACATTTACATACACATTTCACGTTGAAATATGAAAAGAAAACACAAAAAAGAAGCAAAGAAAACGTAAAAGCACAACATCCAGTCGTGAACAAGCCGTTTTGTCGAATTACCACTCGGCCGAGCCGACTCGAGGAGCGCTAACGTGTTTTAAGCCAACTGTAACTTTCGAACATAAGAAAAACGCGGAAAATATGTGAAATTTAAGTTTTGTTGTTATCTAACGACTAATTCGCAGCACTACTCTATGGTAGTTTATAAACATCATGATGTGAAAAAAAATCACACAGGTATTTCAATTGAAACTCTTGTGAAAAATAGAAAACTATTGGACGTTAGGAAAGTGTTTGTTTTCACACTACGTTTCTTTCTTTCTTTTTTATCTTCAGTTCTTTCATCTAGTAACTTTTTGAGATTTTTAATAGTGTAGTGTCGATATCGAGTGTTTTAAGTTATCAGTGTTAACGTGCTATAAAGCGCTCTCGGGTTTCAAATTAAGTTACTAACTATAATATGGGTATTATTTGGAACTCCACGATGCCTTTGTTAAGCACGCTCGCTGCTTTAGTTATAATCGTACATTCGGCTGAAGAAGATACCCTATCTGAATACACAAGAGATTTACGACCGAGAATTGTTGATACTGCTATACATAGTTATGAGCAGGTAAGATGTTTTTATACATTGTTATATTATTTAAGTTAATTTCATGCTTTGATTATTTACTTATCACGGATAAAACATGTTAACGGATAAAATTTAATAATTAATGTCAATGTATATCCTATTTACTGGTCTAATGGCTTTATTAATATAGAATTATGGGTGGGTGTAAAAGTAAATCTTAAAGTTAAGTATGATACGTATACATTATGGTGTACAGAATATCCGATTTTTTTTAAATCTCACATAATAATATGGTAATTCAACAGATTTATAAAAGCTTACCGAAAATCAAGTTGATTAAAAAACTGCTCAATATAAAAAAAACTCGTTATATAATTTATTATAGTCAAGTTTGACTTAAGTATTTTGAAAATTTGAAGTTGATATTTCATTTTCACGATTTTTTTCATTATTAAAGTCCCGTACTTTAGATGTTTTTTTCGAGGACCTGTAGGTAAATTTACATTTAACTTTTTATTTTTGTAATATTAACATATAACACAACTTTTCTCGTTTACATATAGTAGACATCTTAAAGTATATAAAAAAAAAATATATAAAGACCATTATACTGCTGAACCTAATTTAAATAAGTCTATTTAACTTTTTATTGGCCACCCTTAATATACCTACATGTATGAAAAATGTGTATCTAAAACTATCAAATATCCACATTCGTATTACAACAGATTTAGTTATGAGCATTTTGTACTACTCTTAAATATTCAAAATGAAAATCTGATGCTAAGCACTACAGGTGTGTTCCGGCAACTGTACTTGAGAGCCAGTCCGCATTTAGTGCTGAGAATTTTACCATTTTAGACCATTTCCTCACTCAAAATTAAGTGTTATTGTAGTCACACACAACAAAAACACAAAAATTAAAAAAAACAAATGTTAACCTGTACGCGCCTATATCAAATTGAGTACTAAAAAAAAAATAGAACAGTACATTTACTTACACTTTAGAAACTAGTCGTATCTACAAATCATGGGAGGATACTGCAACAGGTAAGTGGAGCGTGTTTAATAATAGTTTCCATATTTACAATTAGCCAATTGACTAGTTCTGAGACAATGATTTCACGGTGGCCCCAGTTATTAAACTTTCTTTTAAAAATCGTAAATATAATATTACGGTACGATCGATGATAAGATGCAATAAATTTTTATTGTAATAAAAACTGTTACATAAGACGGATTAAAATGAAGTGAAACTGAGTTACTCCGAGTTCAATATCCACCGCATTTTAATGCAAATTATTTCACTAAATTAGGAACGCACTGGACCGTGTACATAAAAACGTACAATAATTACCTACCTTACGTTAAATTCTACTTTAGGAAGAAGGTACAACAACTACAGAATATATATCCAATTAAAAAATAGAACAAAAAACATAACTACGTGTTGTATACCAAATAGAATAAATTATTCTTTTTTGTCCGTGCTTTTTATTTTTATAGATGGTTTTTCATCGGATTCGAAAGGATTGGTCTGGACTCTACACCAATATAGGCTATTGGTATATTTAATATACGAATATTTTCAAATTAACGGGATGGACAGATTTCGGAATGAAAGATAATATTATGTAATGTTATTGCTTCTCATGACGCTTTAAGCAAGATTGATCATTCATTACAAATTTATACGACTCCAAGTATCTTCATTGTTCACATATTTTTTAATCTACATACATACATAAATAAATCTATGTACATATTGAAAAGGAAGACTGCTTATCGAATATATAAATCTTTGTGATGGGACATTGCTACGTGCCATTGATCAGCTTGGTTCTAATGCTAAGTTTATATGCTATTTCAGATAAGTGAATTTAAAAATACTGTAAAAATAATTTTAAACTTGTAATATGTAGATTGTATATGTTTTTCTATAAAAAATTAAATCATTATATAACAGGCCCATTAGGCCTTTAATTTTATTCATTCATTTGTTTTGAGATGGGTAAAAGGTATTTATTTATTATACACCTACTTGAAGCAGCAAATGATTTAGGTATGTTTATTCGCTAAAAATATATGATTATTATATTTAATCTTGTACTTATAAAATTATCCTTTTATTTAAGAAAAAATCTTTAAAAACTTACCAACTTAAAGCATAAAAAAGAGTAAACATGGTATTAATGTCATTTGTCACTACGTATTTTGAAATACACGCTCAAGTTGGAAATCTGTGGCCTATAGGATTGTTTCGGCAGCTGCACTTGAGAGTCAATTTTCCCACTAGGCTTAACGTGTCACCATCTTGGGATATATCGTCACTTAACATCAGGTGAGATTGTGGCCATAACACTACGAATTAAAAAACGATTTAAAAAGTGGTCGGCCGAAGATGATAGTGATTATTATCATATAAAAGAGCTATGTAAAATTTTATTTTTAGATGATTAAATAACTTTTTTTAAATAAAGTTTCTTTGTCTTTACTAGAATATATTTCTACTAAAATTAAAAATTTCTCTAGCTTTTTCACTTTTCCTATCAAGTAAATTAAAATTGTTTTATCACTCGCACCGAAGTCTGCCGCTAACTCTGACGTGGTTTGCAATGGTCCGCTTTCACGATCACCTTTAATTGTTCATTATCAACTAGGATCTCCGGCCGTCTACGGGATTTGTTACGTAGGTAAAATTTTCAAAATGAAGACGTTGGAACTAAAAACGTACCGTGCTTTCTTTTACAATAGCTTCCCCATACACATCATTAATCCTTAGAGCTGTTTCTGTAGCGCTGATGCAACGGTGGAACTCATGTTCGTAAATTACGCGACCTTTTAAGTTTTCAATTTTGTGAAAAGAACGATTTCAAAGAAAAATGAAATGGTGTGAAAACAAATGAATCACTAAATTCGAAACACAAATACCCAACCAAGCCTTTTGATATAAATTTGAATCTGGAATTTCTAACCAAACGCCAGATATTTGAGATCGAAGTGGCCAATTCAACAAAACCCCAATTTCATATTTATGGACTAATATTACGTATTACTGACAATTACGTTTTTTAGTTTTGACTGATTTCATCATCGGGGTAAGATGATCCCTTACTACTTTTAGAAAAGTGTAAATACAAAAAAAAACTCTTATTATTTAATTAAATTCTAAGATTAATAATTTATAGGCCAACAGATTTTATATGCTTTTCCCCTTAGGGGAATCATTTTATACCACTTTCCCCTACTAATATACAAAATTATATCGATTTTTTTTAATTATTATAATATGTTTGAACGATTTAACTTATTATTTGACGATTTATAATGAAACTTTTTTTTAATGTTACTTGATTCCAGACGTTACTATAGATTATAATTTATTCATTTACACAGAATAACAACGTTAATCGAAGCGGGCAGGCACCAGCTAGTAATACGATGGATATAATTTTTTTACTTCCTATAAGTATTGTTATTTTAATAGAAAATGGTAATGTACATAATATATTCACAAAACACTAAATGCTTGTTATATCTTAAAACGACCTTTGCATAACTCTTATGCTTGTGTTCCATTGATTAGTTGGCGAGAAAATAAGTCAACTTATTTATTTACGCTTAGATACCTAATTAATTAGATTATGTAATGAAAAATACTTTTTAGATATATAATGAATGAAGTAAAGTTATTTGTGGAATTATATACGTTTTGTATTTAATTCTTTATTTATTAATTTTTTATCACCTTGCATTTTGTTTATTTTAAACAAACAAATATTTCCTTAATTATTTCAATATTCGCAACTGAAATCTTTAAAAAAATGTCAATTAAGAATAAAAACGCGCTACTTTTGCTACTGTTTGAAATGGAAATAAAGAAACCTTATGGATCGCGTTCTTTATACAATTCATGGCATCGAAAAACCGGTCAGCGCTTTCGACTTTTCTCTCGGTGTAGTGTTATTGCAAATACCGTTTGATACTTATTTTATAACCGCTTTCTTCTTCGTTAACTATTAAGTAATATTATTTGCAGTGATCGTATCAAGTAATTTGCCAAATTAATTTTATGATATGTTAATACTTAAATAGTATGACAAATTAAACTACCCATGTTAGGGGGCGTTCAAGTATTACGTAACGCAATTTGGGGGAGAGGAGGGTCTTGTAAAACGTTGCGATAAGTTACAAGGTCGGAAGGGGAGTTCGAAAAACGCGTTACGTAACATTGTTTTTTTTTTTAAATTTAAATAAAAAACTAGGCAATTTAAATTTACAAAGATCGCAACCCTTTTCGTTTATGTTTTATGGGGAATCCCTCGATTGTATTGTACGTCATTTTTATTTTGTTCTCCCAAGTTGGCAACCCTTTTTGTTTGTTTTACGGGGAATCCCTCGACTGTATGGCTGTAGTCAGTATTGTTAAAGTGAGTCTGTTCATACTGTAATGTCCTCAAAACAGGGAGATTTTCATTATCAGCTTTTCTTGGCCTATAAAAGCTTTCAGAATGATTTGGGTGTTACGTAACGTATATGGCGCGTTACATGGGGGGGGGAGGAAGGCTCAAACATCTTCAAAAATTACAGTTTCTTAATTATAGCTGTAGGAATATACGTTCTTCAATTCATCTACAAAATAATTCGTTACTTTTTTGATATGGGATTTCTGACTTGGCAGGTACTTATTGGTGGAATGTGTTAGGAATAAAATGAACAGAAGTCGTTTAAATTTGAGTTTAGGGTTATGTTCTTTAGATGTTGGTATGTTCCACGGTATACTTAGCCGAACCGACTTCTGATTCGGCTGGTATGCTGTGGAACTCTATTATTAATAGTAATAGTATTAGGGATAGAAGTATACGAATATAGTCCTGTTATTTAGTTAATAGTTTAGTATAATTTGGTTTTCTTCTGTGTCATTTGGGTAAACTCCGATGGAGCTGGCATACACCAGCTGTAAAAGCCCCCATAAATAAAGAGAAAAAAGTTGTCTCAATTATCTTCATGTTTTGGCGCCGCAAAAAGCACTTGCCAGTGTCAGTGTTTATAGGCCTTAGTAAAATTCAGCTATATACAAAGTGTACTCTTCTGGCAAGATGGTGGCTCCCTTATCAGAACTATTTAGGGATTTTTTGTGGTTTTTGTGACATCTCAAAATACATGCTCTCAGTTTATATTTATAATCCACTTCAAATATGCATAACAACCAAACTATATCACGCGAAATGCCACCAATATAACATAATATAAGGTCAAAAACCCCTAAGTCACTGAATTAAGAATTAAAACCACATCATGTCACTTGAAGATCCCTAATTATCAATAAATAACGATAAAAAAATAGACTCCTTTAATTAGAAATTAACGTAAATATTTATCGACGTAATAACAATGAACCTTATTACTTTTTAGTCATTTAACATAAATCATTTTCAATTATAATATAATACATGGTTGTAAGGTAGGTTCTAAACTATAAAGCCAAAGCGCTAATTCGAATAAACAGAGATCGTTGAAATAATGAAGGCGTTTGGCTTATCATAATTTACAAAATTTCTTTTGCCTTTGAGATAGTTATAAAATAAATAGAAAACCAGATGAAATAGAGATGCCAGAGAAATTGAGACTGTCGCGGTTTTTCAACGGCAATTGTTACAAAACCCAATAATAGCTGTGCCCCACGGTTTTACCCGTGTTAATTTTATACGACAAACATCGCCAACGCACCCGTGTAGGCAATTTTTTATACTTTGTGTAAAACTATCGACATTTTTATGAGGAATAGTTACTTGTTGATACTGTACCTTTAAATAGGTGAAAGAATTTTTTAAATCGATCCAGTAGTTTTTGAGTTAATCCATTACAAACAAAAAATCAAATCATTACTCTTTATAATACTGGTATAGATGGACATAAAATTATTGAAATTAATTAAACATTTATGCAAGAAGTATTCTATCAACTGTTTTAACACGAGACTAAAAGTTATTTCAAAGTGAATAACAAACAATACCGAACGTATGTAGAGCGTAGATTGTCATTTTAAATTTATGTAACAAGTTTTCACCTAGTAAGTACTTGCTAAGATGTGCAAGAATTTATACAAACATTGTTATGCTTACTGATTACAATGTTATCTTACAGTTGTCCAGTTTCTGTACAATTACTTTTTTAATAGACATGAGTTGGACCGTAAATACCAAGATTCATACAGATAAAGATTGTCCAAATCAGTTCTTTGTAAAACCTTTTTGTTTTTTAAGTGTTTCTACTACAGGTATTTAAAGATTTGCGTTGATATAGCGGATGGGTCGTGAAGTTATCAAATTATTGTAGTATAGATACCAGAGCTTTGTTTATCTACTAGAGGTATGGTCGCGGCTCTGCACGCTTTTATTACGAAGTAATTATTTTTATCCCCTAATTTATCTCTCTCTATCTAATTTTTTCTCATCTAGACCAATATTATAAAAAGGAAAGATTTGATTTTTCGTTTGTAATGGATAAACACAAAAACTACTGAACCGATTTCAAAAATTCATTCACCAGCATAAAGTTGCAGTATCAGCGAGTAACATAGCCTATATTATTATAATTTTAAAAATTAATTTATTGCTCAAAAAATGTCAATAGTTTTACACAAAGTATAAAAAAATGCCTAAAAATATGCTATTAACACGGGTGAAACCGTGGGGCACAGCTAGTATTATATATAGAACTATATGTGCGCCACGGTTTCATCTGTAAAATAGCTAAAAAAATTCTGGATGGGACACCCTGATCACCTAGCTGTATGACATATACTTTACGACCTATTTTCATACCTACCTATAATACTACATAAAAAACACCGTGACACGTGACCACAAACACCGTGACACGAGATTTTCATAACAAAATATATTATGATATAGCCTAATTAGGGTAATGTACAATTGTCGTCAAAATCGGTTAAAAATTATTATTATTTTCTACGATTTCTAAGTATACTGTTTATTATTTAGTAGTAGTAATTCTTATAACATATTAATTATATAATAATACTAGCTGTGCCCGCAACTTTGTCTACGTGATATATTTCGTGAATGAAAAACAGCTACCAAATAAAAACCTCACCTCATCACAATCTCTTCCTACGGTATTTGACCCGTATAAGCTTTGACAATACTTATCCAAATAAAATCATTTTAAATGTTAACCGATATCACAGTTTAACAATCATAACGATATTATCTAAAAAAAAACAAGGATTGACTGCTATACTCGAGGCCCTGGGTTCGATTCCCAGGTCAATTAAAGTATTATTGGGTTTGTCTATGAAATTCTTAGTAGCAGCTCGGAGTTTGGCTTTGTACCCGATTAATGGCAATAAGTATATACGTTACATATAACAAAAACCAATTTTTAAAATTTTTGTCTTTTTGTTCCGGGTAATCTCCGAAACGGTTGGATCGATTTTAACGGGACTGTCACTGGTAGATAGCTGATTTTATATGGAGTAACTTAGGCTAGTTTTATTTTGCAAAAAGAATTAGGGTTCCGCACAAATAAAAAAAAACTGGCCATGGTGAATCAATTCGGGCGCTTAAATGGCTTATGCTGAGTAAACCTTATGAGATATAGAAAATTAATGTACTAAATAATTGTGGACATTTAAAAAAACTTACAAAAAGTCCGTGAGAGTACACGTCTATCTTCTAAGGAACACCGACAATAAGCATTTTTGTCTTTAAAATAGCCGGGAGCGGGAAAGGAAGATTCGTGCGGGTATTCTGTATCCACGTGAGCGAAGCCGCGGGCACAGCTAGTATTTAAATATAAAACTAGAAAATTGTTGTAGTAATAAATTACTACCCATCAGTACTCATAGTATTGATGGTTTAAACGAAAACCAATTTATTATCCCAGGGAATATGATTCAAAGATGGTTTCCTTCGATTCGAGAACATTAAAAAAAGAGTGAAAGAAAGTGAATGGAAAAAATAAAATTTTACAAAAAATCTCTTTAGAAACTTGCTTTTATTGAATTATCGAACTAAATGTTAAAATAATATTTATAATTAATCAGCTTACAGAAGGGTATCCTTGGTTACCGATCAGAGGCGCAGGCAGTATATACTAAATGAAATTTACATAAATTTAGAATCTTTAATATAATATTTATTTAAAAGCTTCAGATGTAAAATGTTATATCACTTACTTGCCTTCAGCAACACCAGAATGAATTTACTTACATGAGAATATAAATGATGTGTTTTTAATACTTCATTATTTCTATTGTATAATCTGGTTTGTTACAGAGTATATAATGTAATAGTAAATATAGTAGTAAACTATGTATTATGAGTTATGATCTGATAACTGTTTGTATGGTGTTTTTGGCGGGATCTTGTAGTGAGATGTTGTGGTTTTTATTTTTTAATCATTTACTTAGATTTGACCCTATATGATGTAATATTGGTGGCATTTTGCGTGATATAGTTTGGTTTTTGCGCATAAGTGAAGTGGATTATAAATATTAACAAGAGCGTGCATTCTGGGATCACACAAAAATTACCTAGATCGTTCTAACAAGGCGGCCACCATCTTGTTGAACGTCACTTTATATATAATGTTGAGAACATTGACGCTGGAAAATTTTACTAAGACTTTAAAACATTGACACGGAAAACTTCACTTTTTATATTGGAAAATGTTCTGAAAGCTTAAAAACATTGAAACTGGCAAGTGCTTTTGCGGCGCCAAAACAAGAAGAAGAAGAACTGTTTGTGTACAGATCCTATATTTAGAAAAATGTTATAAGAAAAGAAACATTTGTAGCTTTAAATTATTCATGTTTACTGTGGCAAGGTTTATTGTTCCTCAAGGAAATAATAATACATGTTTAAATGAAGAATATCTACAGGATGTTATAAATAGATTTAGGCTGCATTAAATTTGTATAAACAATTATCTTTATAAGCTTTAACCCAATTTTGTTATAAATTTAAATCATGTCACAATATACACATGATTTTTTAAATTTATTATTATTTTCTTATATTCCGTGTTAAACTCAGAGATTATCTTAATAACCTAAGGTATATTTATTTTACAGCCCTGGAGAGTGGTAGATAGTGAGCCAGTGATGAAAAAGTCTACGCAAACTAACACATGGAACAGCAATTCTACAGAAGAATCTCAAAAACATAGAAGACCTGGACGTAAACGAAAACGTCGTCCACAGACACCACTCACCGACAGCCTAGCCCCACAAGAAACAAACAATTACCCCGAAGAACCACTAAGACCAAATTTTGGAGTAGATTTAATAAATACAGAACAATCTGGAGTAACACCTAAAAGAAGACGAAAAAAACTCGAATCAAAATCATTTCCATGGACTGATGTGTCATTACAAAGACCACTCAGACGACGAGGTCAACGAAGAAAGCGACCGTCACTCAAAATTTGGCCCGAGTTGAGCGAGTTTAATAACTACCGCAGTGAAGATAATAGCCCAATTACTACAGCGTCAAGTGAAAAAAAAGAAATGGGTGATATTAATCCAAATGATGGTTCTAGACAATTCATATCTAATTTAAGAAATTTTAATGATGGTGAATTATTAGAAGATCTGTTAACCAAAGAATCAGAAAATTCTGAAAAAGAAGAGTCGAAAGATGAATTTAGATTATTTACAAAAGAAAAAGATAGTCATAGCATGCAACACCGTGGCCCCTATCTACAAGAAGATAAGTCTTTGTCAGAATTTTCATCAGAAGTAATGCATCATGCTTATGAACAAAAAAATAAAGATGAAAGCGAAAATTTACGTCAAAAATTGAACGAAAAATCAACTGGAGTATACAATGAATACGAAAAAGCTCAGGTAATTTTTATAAGAATGCTTTTAAATAAGGATATATATACTTATAGAATGAATTTATTGTGCTGATTTACAGTTCATGTAATGAAATCTAAATATAAGCCGACAAAGTAGGGATAATTCAAAGCCTAATCAAATCTTAAAAGCAAACTATAGACACATATGAATGAGAATATTATTATGATATACTTTATTTTATAGGATAATTTTTTATTCCGTGTTTTCGACAGTGAGGGCGTATACGATTTCCTATGGCTATTAAGAAATCATAATTTTCACATGGATATGAGTTTTAGGTCATGAAAGATAACTTAAAGTACATTTAAGCTAAAGAAAAATACACTTACACACTTAAAAATAATCTTGTAGTTATAATGATCATCTACTTTAATTCTTCATGTTTTTAATTGACACAGTATATTTGTTTTAATCATATTTGTTAATAGTTTTGCTCCCTTTATCCACATTATTGTTTATAACATGTTGTTTAAAATTATTTAATATTAATTATCTCTTTTGCAGATTGACGATCCGGTAGATCCGATTACATTGAAGGATATATTGAAGAGATCAAACGGAACGAGTTTAAGTGAAATATTACAGCTACATAATTTATCTTTAGCAGATTTGTTAGATGGGAAGGAAAATGCGATATCAATTCTGAAATCAAAAAGCCCATATGAAACCAAACAAAAAGTACCAGTTAACATCGTCAATAATACAAATTTAAGTAAAGTAAATACAGAAAATAGCAAGCAATTGGTTGAAAATGGCGTTAAAGAAAATTTATTATTACACTTGGAAACAAAATATGTAACAACCCCAGTGGCTGAATTTTCTATCACAACACAATCAACTCATGGGGTTAAAAAAGAAGTATATGATAAAATAGATAACGTAAAAACAACCACTACAAAACCAGAAAATAATACAAATAAAATCATAAGTATACGCCGATATCCTTTAGGTGCTCGCCGAAAGTTATATATAAGGCCAATTGTTAATTCAACACACAAAAGTCCATTGAGTAGAGACTTAATAGCGTTAAATACAAGAAAATATTTAAACCAAAGAAGGAATGTTTCAAAATCCATCGAGTGGAGAAATGTGATACCTTCAGTAATAAATATAAGCAACACAGATGGTGACATTAAAAAACAGATTGAAATCTCATCTGTTCAAATAACCACAGAACATCTGGAAACACAAATTGATGTAGAAAATCAAACTCAATCTCTGTTAGATGGAAATAATAAACGCTTTGATATTGAAGTAGAAACTGACACGATATTCTCAACAACTTCTGTACAACCAGATAACACTTCGGAAAATCCCGTTTTACTTAATGAAACCAGATATTTTATGTCTACTATCAAACCTGTGCCAATTACACAAAGTTTACAAAGACATAATTTCAATAAAAGAATGAAAAAGAAACGCCGTAGGCAAAAAAATACGACCACAGATTTTCCAAAAAATGAAATTGTTATATATTCAGTAGAAAAAGAAAATTTACCATTATCTACAGATATTACCCTAAAATCACAAGAGCCAAAGCTGAAACAAGAATATGAGGATTTTGTTACTATTTTGGAAGATTTTATGACTACACAAACCCCAAGTAATTTAGAATCTACATTAAAATCAGTAAAACACTCATCTATTTCATCAACAACAGTAATGCCGCGAACTACAACTCACAGGATAAATGAAAAAACGGCTAAAATTGAAATAGATGAAATATTTAAAGATATTCAAAGTAAGTAAAAATGAAACATAAAGACAAATTGTTACTGTTCATACATTAGTTTTCGGCTACAGATCCTGTATTAAATTTACAGAACTATGTTCTTAAAATTACAAAAATTTTCGACGAATAACTATGTAATGTTAAGCTACAAACAACATGTAAACCAAATATTTGCAAAATATGCAAACCTTTCACAAATTTCAAATTATAAGCCATAAAATTGGTGAACTGTATTAATAAATTATTATTGGTATAAATTTTATAGTAATGATTAACAACTTTTATAGTTAAGCATATTACTGACATATTATATGTATATTACCGACATACATGTTTAATATATATATATGTAACAGTGTTTAAGCTGTAGAATTTTTATATTTATTATGTATATCTCTATGGATACAAAACTGGTAAAACTCTAATAATTCGTGTTTTTGTTATAGAATACATTAATAATATTGATAATATTTCAGCTAGTGCAAGACTTTCAAAGATTTTGCTGGAAAGAAATATGACGTTAAGGGAATTAGTAGAACACAGAGAACGTGGTTCAAGTCACATCCATTTAGCAGATATATTCCATAATGCTTCAAAAGAACCCAACCCACCTGAACCTTTTTTGTCAAAATCTGTAATTGAACCTATTTCTAAAGAAACATATCCTTTGAGGGCAATTTTAGAAGCGAATGCACATGATGCTACTATCAAGCCTATTATTAATGATCCAAGTATACTGCATGTTAGTTACATTAATATTCCAGTAGTTATGGATTTTGGTAATAATGTAAATGAAAATGCTGAAAATATGGGTATAATGTCACTGTTTAACAATTTCACTAAAAGTGTGAAGCATAATAACACCTTTGAGCAAGACTTTGAATTAAAATCATATGAAACAGACATGACCCAGAACAGACAGCCCACAGTCAGACAAAATCGCGTACTAACTGATAACGCCAATCAGGATGATGTTGTTAGTTGGAATGAAATATTTTCATTAATGAGAAAAAGCTACAAAAATGAATCAAAAGACTTATTGGAATCAATACAAGATGGTAAATAAACTTATTACATAAAAATTAAAATATTTTAAACCATTTCTTAAATGTATTTTATAAGTAGAATAATCACAATTTTCAGAACCAACACCTCAAGAATCTCCTTCGAAAATAATACTAGAAGATGTTGATGATGACAGCTTGATTGTTCTTGAAGATGTGCAACACCTTAAGAGCTTTGATACTAATGTATCACCAGACTCTAATGGAATAGATATTAACTCTTTAGAAGGAAAAAGTGCTACAAGTGGTAATTTTGAAAAAATACCAAGTCAAACTAAACCCATTACAGTCATAACTGCAAGCATAGCTGGATTGACCATGGTATTATTTTTACTCATATATGCTGTGTTTAAGTGGAAACAGCGTAAAGTTGTTTCTAATAAGGATCTCGGTTTTTGCAATGAAAGAATCCCAACACCAGTATTTGAAAATAGAAAAAGACAAAAAAATCATAGCAGTACTCGAAGTATTAGTCCAATGTTGTCAACATCAAATATTTATACTTTAAACACATTAGATTCACATAATGGTAAAGAATCTCCAGAGTACATGTGGGACACATTGAGAAAACCATTCCAATAAGCAATTACATATTTAGGTAAGTTAATGAATACTAAGTTATACTGGGTATTATTATATAATAAGTATGTTATAAAAATATATATAATACATGCTATAATATTGTAAAATTGATATTATATTTAAAACTGGTGACCTGATATAATATAAGTAACCTAATACTCCAATGTAGTAAGTATTCTAGTTACTAAACTACATCAAAATTATGTAACACTTTTGAAATTTTTATATATTATTTATTTATTGTTGAATACTGTACAGTATCATGTAAAAGTGATTTTGTATATTTTTTTCTTAAGAGCTCAGTATTAAACATGGATTTTAAATGATTTTATTTCAATTACCTGTAATTTTCAAATGTAAATATGTTTTCATATCTCTTTAATAATGGTATGCTCATTGAATGAATTTTGTTGTAGAAATATGCATATTGCCTTGCAATACTTCTATAAAGCTTCAGCGATGATTCAAACACTGGTGATGGCTGTAAATTAAAATTAGACATTATTTATTAGGAATATGTATTTATTTAGGGACTCTTAAAAATTGCTGTCAAATGATTGAAATCTGAGGAACCTCTATTGCTCGGCTGTAGTGCAGTTTTTTATGTTATTGTTAAGATTTTTACTTGAATCACGTTTTCATATTGGCCTGTTAAAGTTACTTTATTGTTTTTGATGATGATAAGTATACAATACTATTATATTATAGGATATATTATTATATTATATAGCCTAGTAGTCGTAAGCGCATCTGCTATGAGTGAGGTTCTGGGTTCGAATCCCAGGTTGAGTAAAGTGTTATTGGGTTTTTCCTATGAAATTCTCAGTAATAGCTCGGAGTTTGGTTTCATGCCCGATTAATGGCAATAGGCTCTCCCCCTATTACATGGGTCCTAAAACATACTCGGGGA
The DNA here is from genome assembly GCA_033032175.1 of Saturnia japonica. NCBI lineage: Eukaryota > Metazoa > Arthropoda > Insecta > Lepidoptera > Saturniidae > Saturnia > Saturnia japonica. The sequence goes on from CM065317.1 coordinate 8,423,736, forward strand.
ACTGTGGGTGTACATTAGTACACCTCTGCCTAACTCTTCGGGGAATACAGGCGTGATGGTATGTTATGTAGTATAGTATATGACACTATTGCACATTAAAATACGAGTCAAATTGATATATCAGCCTAGCCGTCACAGTAAAACCACAGAATAAAAGTAAAAATCACTTGGTACTTGAAACAACTCAAAATGATTAAACCAAAGGAAAGCCTCTTATTACTCTAATGAAGTAATGTAATGAGAGCTTAACTTTCTTAATTTAATATTTATTAAGTATTCCATAGCTCTTACAGCAGTAAGAAATGACTTCCAATAGAACTTTAACCTTTAGTATACTGTGGTGGGGTAGGGTTTATGCTGTGTGCCACATAAAATCGTTAAAATATGCTCCATTTTCACTGTATTATTGTTATTAAAGTGTGTGGTTAGTATAGCGGGATAATACTGATCCACATTCTGGCATACAAAAGGTTAATTAAATGAGTACACACAAGAGTTTTTTCAATTGTTTTTAAACCCCAGATTAACCAAGAATATTTATGATATAGCTATGATATATTAATATGACTGATCACTAATTGTTTAGAAAACAATTACTTATGTATATTTGTTTATAACAAATTACCTTTAAAGTTATAAGTTCATCTGATTTAATGTACAATATAGTAGAATACTTTTCTGGCAGTACATCAATATATGGTTTCCAAAATGAATCTGGAATTAAATACAGGCAACTATTAGTATTTAAAAACAATTAGTTTACTTGTATGATAATTATTCTATTCCTAAAATATAGCTGTAGAATATAATTTAATTTTGTGATTCATAAAAAAATTACAAGGGCAAGATATTATTTATTTATTTTAATTACATTATGTACTAATACACAATTTATGCAGTTGTCAATTCTTTTTATAGAAGTGAAAATATTTTAGCTTATCATGAGGTACTAAATTTATGAAGGTGAAATCTATGTTGATTATACCCCCAATTTACTTTTAAGATAACATTCTCATATGAATAGGTAATCTTAAATATTAAGTTATAATGCTAGGCTTCACATTATCATATATTTTTAGTATCAATTGTAAACTGTAAAATATCAAATTAATATTGAAATGTATTAACATATAAAATGCAATTTATTATAAATATGAATTGTAGTAAACAGCAATAGTTTAACCTTACCCTCTTTATGTTTTTCCAATAAAAGAAACAATGCTAATGTAATATTCGGCATGTTCTGTAGCAATGGGTCAACCTCAATAAATGGAGCCAGTTCTGAATCTTTGGCATTCACTTCTGTCATCATAACTTTTGTTGGCACAGTTAGAATGGTTGTGCCCTCTGAAAATGTTTTAGTCGCCTTTAAGCCTAGATCATAGCCTTCAAACTCAGCCACTTCAATTCCTGAAACAGGAGATTTCTGTTATTATATATTTTTAAACCTTTTAAAAAAATGGAAAACTGTCATACATTGCATGAAAAGAGGGAATTTTTTGAAGAACTTACCTTCAAATTGAACTTCATTGTCACTCAACCATTTCATAAACTTATCTATACAGGCTTTCCGGGGCACTGAAGTACTTTTGTTTTGTGGCAGCTCTATATTGGCGATTTCTAATATAATTTTTTCGATTTCTAAATGATGTTCCCAACTTTTATTCAAATTCGTCCCCGATTGGAAGATGCTGGTCAGCCGCAATAATTTATCAACTAAGATAGCCAATTCTTTTCGTTTTTGTAGAAGAAACTTATTATTTTCTTTCGCGACACTCTTTTTCGCATTTTGTTTTGTCTGAGATTTGCGCCCCATCTTGTTGTAATATTGAAAAAATGGACGTAAAAGTAATTATTATATATTCACGTGTAATTTTAAAAACGTGAGAACATTCGTAATCTAAAAATAGTTGTAATAATATCGTTAGTCTCACAAGTGTGTGACTGATGTGACTTTTAAAGTTAACTTCACAATCTAAACACATAACACATAGGTATATTATACACAATATTTCAAACTGTCACATAATGACAAACTACAGAAACAATATAAATAAAATATAGTTATATAATGAAACTTAAATATATTACTTTATTTATATTTTTTATAGTTTATAGTTTTATAATTTTTTATACTTTTTAGTAACACATTTTGTAGGTACTAAATTTATTGTAGGTAATGGTAAAATAATCTATGATGGTAATATTATGCAGTGTAGTCAAAGCTTTATGAATTGTCATTTTGTTCCAAAGCAAGGTAGAAATTAGTTATCTATGTTCAGCATGATTTATTAACCCTGGGGCCACCAATGATATAAATAAATATCATTGGGGGCTACACTTGCGGGCTAATGCTCGCATTTTTTTTTCTTTTCAAATAAGCTGTTACTCGTAGCTTTTTTATAAAGACCATTGAGGTCATTGACCTAGATTTCGGCATTCAAACATATGGTCTTTCCTTTGCATTAATTACCGTATATAAATGAAAAACAGCTTGATCAATTTTAATGAAATTTAGTTCAAGTGAAATTATGTAATTTATCAATTCATAGATTACATCTAAATACTATTACAGTATATCTTAACAGTAAAAAAAGTTTTGTAGTTCCATTTTTATTTATTTATACGTCCATGATTATAAACTGATTTAAATTTCATTTTTTATGCTTTGAGTTAATTTGGAGTGTTTTATATGGCGCTTGGACAAAAATGAAAAATAATAGATAGTTGTTTTTAAACGACTTCAAAACAAGCTAAAGAGTTTTGAAGTGGCTGAAACTCGGCTTGAGCTGTTATCGTACATGGAAAAATACCGATCTGGCTAATTCCCTATCCGTAAATTCGATTTAACTAACTATACATAGTATATACATAGGAAGAAAAACATGCGTATATGTATTTAGTAATCTGTTAATTTGTTAAGGTCTAACAAGCTAGCATGACAATTTTTAACAGAAAAGAAAACCATAACTTGTCGTTTTTATTTATGAACTGATTTGGATGAAACTTTTTTGTTGGATAGGCGATACCTCAAGGTGCTTCAATTTTAATTCTATTGGCATTGGACCTTTAACTTAGAGGGTATACGAGGAAACTTTTGAAAATCATGAAAGTTGGTTTTCTTTTTTGTTAAAAATTGTCTTGCTAATTACATTTCTTTGTTTGTTAATTTGGAGTATTTTATATGGCGCATTGGCGCTTAGGCAAAAGGGAAAAATAAGAAATAGTTATTTTAATTCTTTAGTCCATATTAAATAATTTTCCACGTATAGATAATTTTTTTTTAAATTTCATAAATGAAATCTGTAATGAAAAAGGATTATATGTGGTACATAGTAAATGGCTCTATGAGTATTGCTGTAGGTGCTTTGATAAGTGACAATAGTTTTGAATTTAAAATTGTGAGTTAAAAATTTTCAAAGTTTGTTTTTCAAGTTCAAAGTAGTAAGGAAAGAAGAAAAGAATATAGCAGACTTGGTTAAATAAAAAAAATACTTTATATCAATACTTAGTATTATATATACTACCGTCAAAAAGATTTTTTTGAGATATGTAATTTATTATCGCATGTTAAACAGCAGTGATAAAAATATAATTTCATAGCTGTGACAATTATTTTTAAATAGTAATAATTTCTGTGCCTAGGTACATAGTGTACTTGCGTATTTGTATATGTATCCGTTGAAAGAGTATCACAAAGTCTCATCTAATAAGTTATAATATAGCTATGAGATGGTAAACTGAGAAAACTACGAACGGAAAACTACCATATTGTGTGTGATAGGTCTACATATGAGGAGTTGTAGAAAATCGAATTCATATCAATTTTCTTAAATGTATTTTTAAGGCAAGTCACAATCCTTGCTTTCGTTTTATTTAATGTTAATAGATACTCCACGCATGCGGCTCACGAATCGTTTATTTTAAAAAATTCCGCCACAGTATTCATATATTGCAATATAAACAATAGATTTGATTGTGTTTATTGTGTACGAAAATTCATTGTGTGTATGACAGACTGTACTGTATGTGTGATAGCAACTTCGGGGTAGCTTGGTTGGCGACCTCAGTATATTAAAAGATATACATTTTTTCACTTTCCCATCCCTAGATATCAGTTAAGGCTTAGGGTCGGATCGACAGTGTAGTGAAGGTGTAGTATATTAAGCGATGCATGATCCTAAGGCTAATATTACTCTTATTCACCCACCTCTAGTTTAAACAATGACATAATCTCATTTATTTTTAGCTTAAATCTACATAACTCACTCTTTCTATCACAAAAGGCGTTTTATGTAGAAACGAGAAAGAAACAAATACAGTGTAAACTCTTTATAACGAAACTCAAGGGACTGAGCATTTTTTGTCGTTATAGAGAGTTATCGTTATATGGAGTGAACAAAAAAACAACCGAATACACAAGAATTTTTAATATGTATGTCTTAGATAATAAATGCTTATAAATTATTGTTTACACATATTGTCTTATAACTTTGTCTGACGTTTTTTGCTATGCCAGTACTTGTTTTGTATTATTTTATATATTCTATTCATATGTAGATATGTGGTGGAATCGTCTTGATTAAACAACAAAAAAAATTCTACCAACTTAGCGGCATCTAGGGCTTGTTGAATTGTTGGTGGTGATTCGGCTTTGTCCACTTGATCATCTTCTTCATCTTGATTATCGGGTGTTTCCTGACTTTTTGACACTAAATCAACAATTTGTTCATCTGTAAGTGTACCAGTTGTGGCTACATCCTCATCTATATTTTCGTACGATTGTAGATCTTCGTTAAAATTGCTTGGTATGTTGAACTGGCTTATCCATTCATTCAGTGGTAGATTGTCTTCACTGTCAAGTTCACTGCTTGTAGCATGTTGATCGAGACCTTGCCGTCAGTTTCGATCATATCCATCAACATTTTCCGTCTATAGTGGCCCTTTAGGCTTTTAATTACACTCTGATCCCTTGGTTGTAAAATACTGGTTGTATTAGCTGGGAAAAATGCTAACTCTATGTTTCGAAGATTAGATATGATTGGGTGAGCAAGACAATTGTCTACTAGAAGCAAGATTTTCCGTGATTTTAATTCAGCATCCCATTTTCTCACTTTCTCTTCAAAACTCTGCGATGTCATCCAAGCTGACTTGTTTGCTTTGTACGTAACTGGCAACTGTTTTATGTTCTTGAAACACCGAGAGTTTTTCGATTTGCCTATAACTAAGAGCTTTCTTTTTTCTGTGCCACTCATATTGGCAGCCACTAGAACTGTAATACGCTCTTTAGACAGTTTTCCTCCAACACATTTTTCCCCTTTGAATTTTAAAGTTTTATCGGGAGTCAACTTGAAAAAAAGGCCAGTTTCATCTTCGTTAAAAATGTCTTCTGGTGAGTACTTCATCTTTAATTTAGGCCACACTGTACTAATCCAATTGTTAGTCACATTCATATCGACATCCCGCGCCTCCCCGTTCATTTTACCGTACGTAATTTGGTGACGGTGCTTAAATTTTCCGAGCCAACCTTCAGATGCTTTAAAGTCAATTATACCAAGTTGGTTGGCAAACTTTTCAGCCTTAGCTTTTACAATTGGCCCCGAGATGGTTACATTATTCTGGCGCTGATTGTTAAACCACGACAACATTGCCTGATCTAAATCTTCGAATTTTGGCTTCCTTAATTTTTTAGAAGTTTCCTTCCAGCGCCGCTTGTAGAATTGTTTTTTGGTTTTTCCAAATGGTAGCAACAGTGGATTGACTTTGTTCAAAACGCCTTCCAACGTCACTTTTATTTTCTCCCTTTTCAATCGCACGTATCACACAAATTTTTTCGTCAACACTAATCGCTTTCCGTTCACTGGCCATGTTAACAGTTTCAAAGTAGGTTTACGACTGATAATACGATAGGTACCCAGTATGCTTGGTCAAAGACCATCACTTCCGAGAAAACAATGCGTCATACTGCACGTGTTCAAGGCAATTAAGGATAACAAAAGCTAGACCGACCTCGGATGTTTCGGAACTTCAAAGTCTTTTGTTACCTGATAATAAACAATAATACCGATAATAAATATTTACTGTCTAAAAATATGAACACATTTCTTCGTAATAGAGAATGACGTATCGCTATAAAGAGTGTTTCAATATGTGGGTTTTAACGCAAACCAACCAAATTGGGCTCACTTCAACGTTATAGGGAGTTTATTGTTATAAAGGATAACGTTATAAAAAGTTTACACTGTATATAACAAAGTAAGTATGACGGATAACAGTGTAGCCAAAGTAAAAAAAAATCATGTGTGCAATTCACACGTGGTAGAAGTGAAACCTTACATCTAAGTTTTTTTAATTCAGAAAATGATCAAATACACACTAATATAAGGTTTATTCAGAATATCATTTTCAAATATGGCATCACCTTGCACATTTGAAATATCCACGGGAATATCGTCTGAAAAAAGTACAAACGTATAATACGTACACGTATACAAAACACCACGGTTGTTGTGATGCCTTTTCCTAACTAATAACTAAACAAAGTGGGATCTTCTGACAAGATTTTCCATCTCTTGTCAGAACTATCCAGGGAGTTTGTTTGACATCTCAAAATTCGTAATTTTCAATGTTCGTACCGACTTGTGTAGTGTTGGAATTTACAATTGACATATTTTTATTTTAGCACTCTCTAGGGAGTTTTTGTGACAAATTGCAAACTTGTAATTTGGTAACGTAATTTGCAAAATCCATAATTTTATTTTATTACAGTTCTCATTTTAGCGCCCTCTATTGTTACTTCTATACGAACTGGAATGGTGTAATTTCTCATCATTGATCATTCAAAATGATTCCCATATTGTTTGTACGAAGGCTGCTAACCCAAATAATTTTATTTCTACGACTAAAGTAACCTAACACAATATCAATCAGTAACAGAATGTCATAAGTGTTGTCTAAAAAGTTTTTGTTTCGTGCCTTTTTGATGAAGTAATAAAATTCATTATTGCGTGACAACTAACCTCTTTTGTACCATTGCCTAAAACTTTCCTGGGGGTTCCTATCTCATTTTGTCCCACGTTAAATCTTATGAATTTATGTGTCTGTCTCTTTTTATTGTCGCTTTTTCGTTTCATCGACTTTCAAATCACAACGATGCTAAAGAAGTTTCTAATTACATTTAATTACTGAATTTATCGCCACGAAAAGAAAATACGAAACGCCCGTAGTGGAAGGAGAACTCTTTGTTTTCAAAGTGGATGACTAAAGCTACAGAAGATGTCAATACTTTTTAACCCATTCAGTGCCAGTGACCCGCCACGCGGGTTCACCTTTCCCGCATTCGCGGAGAGAACGACCCGCTTAGCGGGTTCTTTTTAAAACAGACTTTTTTCGGAAATACACTGTGAAAAAATTATAAATTATATTATAGTCTACATTTTAATTAACAATACTTCATATTATTTAGGTTGGTTTTCAGGTAAACATACTTTTTTTTATTATTTTAATTTTTAATACAATATAGGTACATATATACAGAATATTTTTTTACTGGGGCGGTATGGTGGAATCTGATACCATACGAGATACAGGGAAACTGTCTTGGCAGTGTGACAGTTTCAAAATTATGTAATATACTAACAAAATGTTTGGCCAGTACCAAAATATACTAATCAAAAATATAATTCGACTAAAAATCAACTAACATGTTAGGGTCATTATTTTAAGTTATTTTTCAAGACAACGTTTTGTGTTCTAAGCTATAAAAGACTTGTTTCGTCCCTCCAGCAATTCAGTTGTTACGTCAGTGTTATATACACTTATACCTACTTTTTGGTGTTATAAAATAAAAATTAAAAACATTGTAATGTTGAAACTGTTTATTCTAAATCTACTCTATAATCATTAATACTAATTTTAATCATATCTGGTGAGGGGCCAAAAGAAATACATCCTTCAGTAAAAGCTTTCTTAACGTGTAATATGCAAGGAGTGTTCTTAGTTATAAAACCTATTTCTGTATTTAGTCTTAATGATAATAACTTGCGAAAAAATTATTTCACATTGTGCATTGGAAATGGGAACACACATTAAGCACTTTATAAAATTAGTAATATTTTTATACTTTGGGTCCTTTTTCGTATCAACAATATTGTTCAACATGGCCCAAAACTGCTGTTGGCCCAAAACTGCTCTACATTATTATATATATTACTACCACTACAACATAAAAGGTTGTACATATTCTTCTTCAATAGCTTCTTCTTCTTCCTAACTTGGCAACCGGTCCTCTATAATGAAGACATTACTGCCATTATCGAGTGAATTATAGTGTCATGTGTTATGACGATTCAGTATCCTAACAAGATGGTGGCTCCTTTGTTAGATCTTTTTAGGAAGTTTTTGTGGGATCTCGGAATGAATGCTTTCAGCTTATATTTATAATCCACTTCACTTATGCACAAAAAGCAAACTGTATCACGCAAAACGCCACCAATATTACATAATATAGGGTCAAAAACCTAAGTAAATAAATTAAAAATAAAAACCACAACATGTCACTTCAAGATCCCGCCAAAAAACCCTTCAATAACTTGTTTGGTAGTATCATCTATGTTCGGAAACTTATATAGAACATTTATCAGAGATGAAAATCTTTCGTAAATAGCTATTTGTGGGCCAATAAATTTTGATTCTGAAAATAGTGGCTCTTTAAAAGGTACTCTATAATGTTGCCAGACAGTAATCCTAAAAAAGACCAAAAATTTACTGTTAGGTATGTGTTAAATTGTACCAAAAAATACCAACATTAGGTTTTATACTACAATGAAACTGAATAAATTTCACAGACTCTTAATTATACCAAATTAGAACTAAACACGGACACACTGGTCTTAGGAATTAGTGTTGTAAAATATCGATTAAGCATGGATTGCCAGTTGTACTATCGAATAATCGATAGTTTATGTCCAAAAGAAATTAGGTACATAGTTTAAGGCTGTCTTTTATGTTTGTAATACAGATTTTCGCGAATGCCCATTTTAAGGGTTCCGTAACTTAAAAGGAAAAAAAGGAATCCTTATAGGAGTCCAAGTTCGGTGAAGCTGTCAAAGCCGCAGCGGCTTCGGGGCCTCTAAGGGTAACAGAATAGTCAGTTCTAAAAAAAATACTTATAGGATTACTTCGTTGTCCGTCCGTCTCTCTGTCAAGACCATTTTTCTCAGAACTGCGTGGCGGTATCAAGTTGAAATTAATATCAAATACTCAGGGCTGCAATCCCTTGGTGCTGTGAAAAAATCAAACTTCATCAACGCAATTAAAAGATACGGTCGTATATGCCGCATATTTTAACACTCAAAAGGAATAAAATCCTATAGGGTACTTCCAGTTGATTTAGAAACATGAAATTTGGCAAGAAGCTAGTTCTTATAGCACAAGTAAAGAAAGAAAAAAAATCTGAAAACTGTAAATTTGTTGTTATTGTATACAAAATACATTGCAGTTGGATTTGCAGTTACACATTGTTGAGGAGGAGGATTACGGGGCGATTTCTAATTAAATCACTTTTCTTTTATATCATCTTTCTTTCCTTTAATGTTTGTATCATAGCAACTCTATATACATTTTCTTTTTAAATCATAGACATAGATTGTATAATAAAGGAGATGCGCATTGTTATTCAACACTCTCCCTCAATGCACATCTCATACCTAATCTAAACATCAACTGAGAAAATTGAATTCTAGTAAGAGGCTTTGTCAGAACATCTGCTAATTGGTATTTAGTATTCACTTAAATAACATTGATTAATCCTTCCTCAATTTTTTGCTTTACAAAATTATACTTAATGTCCATATGTTTAAGGCGTTTTTGATCAGGGTTATTGACCAAGTTAATAGTACTTATATTATCTTCAAACATTGTTACTTTTTGACACTCAACATTTAAATCATTTAATAATTTTATAGTCCAACAAGCTTCTACTACTGATTCACATAACGAAATTAATTCTGCTTCAGTTGTGCTTAAAGCTACTGTAGCTTGTTTTCTAGATCTCCATATTACGACATTATTAAATAACATAAATAAGTAACCGCTAGTAGATTTTCTATCATTATCTCTGGCCAAGTCAGAGTCTGCATATCCTATCAAAGGTATAATATCATTAAAATCATTTTTATAATAAACTAATGCATAATGTAGAGTTTCTTTTACATATCTTAAAATTCTTTTTAATGCCTTCCACAAAGCTTCGTTAGGTTTAGATTGATATCTACTCAAATAACATACAGCATTACATATATCTGATCTAGTCCCTACAGCGGCATACATCAATGACCCAGTTAGTGATCTACACTTCTGCTCATAAGATAAATCTAGTTCAGTATCATCAAATTTAAAATTTACATCAGTTGAAAAGTGCACAACCTTTACATTTTAACATCTGATATTTTTTAAGAACCGTTTTTAAATATTTTGTTTGGTTAATTACAATCTTATTCTTCTCCCTACTAATTGATATTCCTAAGTACAATAATTCATCGTGTCCCATGTCTTTCATTCTAAATCGTTGTGATAAAAATTCTTTAATTTTGTTTATTTTTATTATATCATCATTAATTATTAAAATATCATCTACATAGATTAATAAATATGTATTATTCATGCTATATAAACAATAATAGTTTTCTGATCTCTTGAATCCATATTCGGTAATTGTGCTATTGAATTTTTCATACCAATATTTTAGTGATTTCTTTAACCCGTATAATGATTTGGTTAACTTTAATACTCTTCCCTCCGGTAATTTTAGTCCTTCTGGTGGTTTAAGATATACATTTTCTTTTATGTCACCATATAGAAACGCACCCTTTACATCCATTTGATGTATTTGATAATCTCGACATGCTGCAATTGACAACATTATTCTTAGAGTTTGTAACTTTAATACTGGTGAGTATATACCTTCTAACTGTTCCTTTTGTTGATATCCCTTTACTACAAGTCTTGCTTTACATATTTCTTTCTGTCCTATACATTTTCTTGTAAAAACCCATTTACTATCTAATAATTTTTCTTTCTCTGGTTTAGATACCACTTTCCATGTTTCACTTTCTTCTAATACTTTAAACTCTTCTTTTATTGCATTTTTCCATTCTTGTCTGTCTTTTCTATATTCTATTTCCTCATAACGTGATGGAATATCTTCCTGGCTTGTCATCAATGCATACAAAACTTCATCACTGTCATTACTTAAATCCATAATATATTCTTCATGCCATTTCGGTTTCTGTATTTTTCTTTTCCCTCTTTCTTCTTGTTCATCTTTACTTTGTATAACTTCATCCACCTGTATGTTTATTTTATTTGTAGGTATATCTTTAGTATCGCTTGTCATTATATTCTTTTGCTCTTCTCTCCTTTCTTGTCTTGCTTCTTCAAAAATCTTTTGTTCATCTTTTTGATTTCCTTCTTCTTTGTTTTCTACATATAAGTATGGTAAGTATATATTTTCATTATACCTTTCATCAAATATAACATTTCTTGCATGTACTACTTTACTTGTTTCCGGGTCAAATAATTTATATCCCGATGTACTATATCCAATCATGATCATTTTCTTTCCCGTGTTATCCAATTTCTGTCTCAATTCCCTAGGTATATGGTTATATGCGATACAACCAAAAACGCGCATGTTTGACACATCAGGTTTTCTGCCTGTCCATAATTCACTTGCTGTTAACTCTCTCCCTGCTGATGGACTTCTATTTGCTACATAAGCTGAATATAAAACAGCATCAGCCCAAAACTCTTTTTCTAACTTTGATTCCAACAGGATTGTTCTCGCCTTCTCCATAAGTGTGCGATTCATTCTCTCCGCAACTCCATTCATTTGCGGATTATAAGGTACTGTATATTGTAGTGATATTCCTTCTTGTGCACAAAAATATTGAAAACCATTAGTGACGTATTCCCCACCGTTATCTGAACGTAGTTTTAGCAGATTTGTGTTAAAATGTTTGGTGACATAATAAAAATAATTTTGAAATTTCTCAAATACTTCGGATTTTTGTTTAATAAGGTATACTATTACAAAATGAGTATAATCATCGATAAAAGTCAAGAAATATTTATAACCATCTCTACTGGTTAGAGATATAGGTCCACATACATCGGTGTGTACTATTTCAAGTGGCTGTTTAGCTCTATATCCAATCTTATTATACGGTTGTCGTGTCATTTTACCTAGCAGACATGGTTCACATAATGTATTTTCTATATTACTATTTCTTAAGTCATTTAAACCATTTACCATATTTGTTTTTACCAACCGATTAATATTATGCATTCCTAATTAACCAAACCTTCTATGCCACAAACTAGCTATCTCATTAAATTCTTTGTTTACATAGTTGCAATTTTGTTGGTTGATGCTTGTCTTAATAGTATACAAATTACCTTCTAAGTTGCCTATCATTATCATGTTATCATATCTATTATAAATTCTAACCTTACCGTGTGTGAATGTCGCTTTATATCCACTTAAATTAATTTTAGATACGGATATTAAATTTTTCCTTAATTCGGGAACAAAATATACATTTTTAATAGTACATGGATATGCTTTTCTACCTACATAACCTATTACATGTATATTTCCAATACCTATCGCTTGTAAAGTTACACCATTTTTAGTAGCAGCAATATATTTAGGTTGCTTAAGCTCTATATAGTCTGTAAAATAATCTTTCGTGTTTACTAAATGATCAGAGCATCCAGAGTCTACACACCGCAACAAACTGTCCATCTTTTGTTCACAATTGTTAGATACATCTTCACACATAAAACAGTCACTCCCATCTATATTAAAAACTTGATGATCTCTTTCTTGGTTGTAGCCTCCATGGTGTCTTTCGAATCTTCGTTGTTCTCGGTATGTTCCTCGAGCTTGTCCTTGATATGTGCTACGACCACGTCCTTGGTACACGCCGCGTCCTTGTCCACGATAATCGCCTCGTCTTTGGTCCATATAAGCTCCGCGCTGCTCTCCTTGTCCGTAGTATTCACCTCCTCTTTGATACCCACGCCGTACTGAGTTTATGTCACGTTCTTGTTTGTTGTAATCTTGATTCTTCTCCCGACATTGAAACTTTTTGTGTCCGGGCTTACCACAAGTATAACATAGAAATGCATTATTGATGTTATACTGTGCTGAACTAATATTATTTTTCTTCTTTTCTTCTTCACCCATCAGTCTTTTTTTCACAAAATCATACTGCAAATTTTCAACAGTCTCAAGTGCTGTAACAATTCCTTCATAGCTTTCCGGCATCGATAATAAAAGATAGATGACTTTTTCATCCTCATTTAATTCCGACTCCGCTTCCTTTAAATCCGTAAATATCGCCTCTAATTTCAATACATGTTCCAACAAAGACGACTTTTCATTATATTTTAAATTCGCTAAATTTCTTTTTAAAAATAACTTTCAGTGTACGCCTTTTGCTTTAAAATTTAGTTCTAACGTTTTTATCATCTCATACGCTGAACCTTTTCTCACGTAATCAAGATGGGTGTCGGACACGGCAGCGATAATGAGTGCCTGTGCCCTTGCCTCACCTTTTTTATTTTCATATTCACTTGCATATTTTTCATCCTCAATAGCTTCGTGAACTTCATTCTCTTTTAAAATACTTTTCAATCGAAATATCCACGTGTTGAAATTTTTGCCATCGAATGGTATGATGGAAAAATGTTTATACATATTTTATTCTTCTGCACTTAGCCTAACAATATATCAATATAATAAGATTAATATAACCATGTCTAGGTTAACGACGCTCTGCTGCCACTGTTGAGGAGGAGGATTACGGGGCGATTTCTAATTAAATCACTTTTCTTTTATATCATCTTTCTTTCCTTTAATGTTTGTATCATAGCAACTCTATATACATTTTCTTTTTAAATCATAGACATAGATTTTATAATAAAGGAGATGCGCATTGTTATTCAACACACATTGTATTTGGAGTTGGTAAACTGACCGTGGCATATGTCGATATATTGTGACAACAGTTTTCCAACGGCAAAGTTTAGTTTGTCCTTCAATAGAGTTTATCTTTTCCTTAAAATTGTTCGGTGCTAATGTTACCTAATTATTTTGGTGAATGTGGCTGTACAATTACGGAACCCTGGGTGCGCGAGTCCGACTCGCACTTGGCCAGTTTTTTTCAGTTAATCAAATAAGCAAACTACGGAACACGCGAATGATCTTTATTTTCCGCTGTCGTTGCTTGATGGCCCTGCAATGTTATATATATACTATGAAACAATAGATAAAGAAAATGGATTAAATTGTCTTTTTTTGTGCTAGTCAACTAAATTTCGTACAAGAATCATTTAAATGTACCTATCAGAAGAAATAAAGACGATGGCAGAAGATGGTCGAAGTTTAGGTATAATTATAATGTTTTTCATAGAATACAATGTACTTAATAAATACTAATGAATAAAAGAACAAAGCAAACAAGCCCAAACTCGAGTATATTTGCCACGTCCGTCATGGAGTTCCATTAGCAATCGTCCGGCTCCATCTTCAGACCCTCGTCATCGTGTGTAATGGAAGGTGCTCATGAGATAAAAGCATACGAGCCCAACCCCGAGTATATTTCCCACGTCCATCATAGAGTTCCATTGGCAATCGACAGGCTCCATCTTTAGATCCTCGTCATCGTGTGTAATGGAAGGTGCTCATGAGAACAAAGCAAACGACCCCAACTCCGAGTATATTTGCCGTTTCCATCATGGAGTTCCATTGGCAATCTTCCGGCTCCATCTTCAGACCCTCGTTATCATGTATAATTGAAGGTGCTCATGAGAACAAAAGAAATGAGCCCAAACTCGAGTAAATTTGCCGTTTCCATCATGGAGTTCCATTAGCAATCTTCCGGCTCCATCTTCAGATCCTCGTCATCATGTGTTATGGAAGATGCTCATGAGAACAAAGTAAACGAGACCAAACTCGAGTATATTTGCCATTCCCATCATGGAGTTCCATCGGTAATCATCCAGTTTCATCTTCAGACCCTCGTCATCATGTGTAATAGAAAGTATTCATGGTAACAAAACAAACTAGCTCAAATTTGATTGTCATACCATTTGACATCAGGCAGTTCCAAGCTCTATATACCGGCTCCATCATCTGATCAGCTCCATGGTACCATAATATTTAATTATCATCGAAGTTACATACATATGCCAAATTTCATCTTAATCTAATTCCAGCAAGTAGTTTAAGCATAGTTTGCAAATTTTGAATCTAAGTTAAATGAAAACTTACAATAAAAACACTCTGTTTAGCTGTTTTATATTACGAGTGCATACCAGATCTCGGTGACCCTCGTGACGGGTTCACTGTTTAAATGTATGGCGGGATGGCATATGATGTCTATGAAAACTGTGGTGGAGGAGAATGGGTTAAAAAGCCTGCTTTTCGAGTGCAACTTGAGTGTCACTACATTTGTAATTTTACAAAACATTTGTATTCCCAAGTTATATGGCATCTCAGAAGTGATATAAAGTTGCAAGTAGCGCGTGCTGCCCCTTAGATAGGAGGGCTCGGTTACTTCTTTATGAGGTGTTCGTGCAGATACCCCAACAACAAATACATTTAAGAAGTTTATAAAAAAGTATTATGTAGATTTTTTTTAAACTGTTAAAATTTTACAAATCTTTCAACCTGAGATGTCTATTTTAAAGATGATGGAAAAAATTATACAAGGTGTCCAGAAAGGGTATCGGGTATTTGTTTTCGCGCCATATTCGAAACGGGGCGTCTAAAGGGTGCGGGGAGGGGTTCGTGGCGTCCGCCATTTTGTGGAGTTTTAGTCACGATGGAACAGTACTCGGGGACGCATCGCGCATTTTGCGTACGAGCGTATTATCGTAATGGTGATTCAATAGTGACTGCTCAACGTCTCTATCGTGCGCAATATCGTACACGCCACGCGCCAAGTGACGATAGCATTAGGAAATGGATCAGGATGTTCGAGAATACAGGTGCGACAGTTAAAATTCAAAACTCTGGTCGTCCTCGTTCAGTTCGCGATGAAGAAACAATTGAAGAAGTTGAGGCGTCGGTTCGTCAAAATCCGTCTTTATCCATCCGAAAGCGAAGCCAAGCGTTGAACATCAAAAAATCGTTTTTACATTCGATTTTAAAGAAAGACTTACATCTAAAAGCCTATAAAATTCAATTGGTTCAAGAATTGAAGGATACGGACTATGCTAATCGACTGAATTTTGCGAACGAAATGCTGCAGCGATTTAACAACTTTAACAACATACTGTTCAGTGACGAAGCAAATTTTCACCTGAATGGTCATGTTAATAAGCAGAATTGTCGGTACTGGGCAGTGGAGAATCTGAGACGAAAGCATGAACGACCCCTGCATAGCCCAAAGGTCGTTGTTTGGGCCGCTATGTCTACTAAAGGCATAATTGGTCCTTATTTTCATGAAGATCAACGAGGCCGAGCAATTAATGTGAATAGTGACCGTTATTGCGATATATTGCGAAATTTTTTGGTCCCAGAGTTGCAGGAGTTTGCAGGTTTCAACTCAAGAACGTGGTTCCAGCAAGATGGGGCCACTTGCCATACCTCAAATGACTCAATGGAAGTTGTTAACGAATTATTCCCTAATAAAGTCATTTCGCGAAGGGGTAACATCAACTGGCCTCCCAGAAGCCCCGACCTTAGCCCGCTTGACTATTTTACATGGGGATACCTTAAAAGTAAGGTTTATCAAAACAATCCGACGAATCTAACCCAGTTAAAGCAAAACATCAGGTCAGAAATGGCAGCAATATCGATAGCTATGTGTCAACGTGTTATCGCCAATCTTCGTTTCCGTTTAGAAGAGTGCCAGCAACGTAACGGTCATCATTTGGATAACATCATCTTTTCCAAATAATTCTCCAACTCATATGCTAATAATAAACAATAAACTTTTTTATTGCATACAAATAATTTTTGTTTCATTGAACTTACAAATACCCGATACCCTTTCTGGACACCTTGTACAAGAGTATAAAAGAAGTCAAAAGATGTTGGCGGCATACCCGCACGCTAGAATTCCGCTGGGTGTGCCGCATCGGCATACCGTCGCTGCGGCGGCATAGTGTGTTCCTGAACCTTATAACAGTAATATTCTTCATACAAAAGTCCGTCATATGCAGTAATGGCTCAATATTAGAGTTACAATGATAATTCCTACAAACGACTCGCTTAGAAGTTAGAAGAGCTAAACTACTGGTTACCCAGTGAACACATTTGAATGACATCGTGCAATAATATGATTTTATTACTATGTCAACAGTACGTAAAACTATGACTTCTCAGCTATGTATTTGTAGGATTTTATCGTTATGTGAGATGTACACAAAAATATTAACGTAAAAATAGGATACTAACATTACATCAGATGACTATACGATAAAAATAATGCCATGACATCACATTAAAATCATATCTTTCATCAGCATGATGCTACATTAAAATCACAGAGTATGACATAACTTAAAGATAATTAATCATATCAGTTTTATGTCATCCGTATATCAAAACTCTGTGACCTCTGTATGCCTTGTGTGTGATGGGCAAGGTAAGGTAACGTGTTCACTAGGTAGGATCAGTAATTGCGCTGTTAAGTTCGCAGTTGCAAGCGATTGTGTTTCAATATAATTATAATAAAAGTTATACAAAACGAGTTAAAAGCCTTGGATATAAGCTTAAACGAATTGTAATTGACAGATACACTTTATCTGGCAATGACAGTGCACTAGGTACTTGGCAACCGAGCGGTTAGTTCCCAGAAAAGTTATTTGAAATCGTCCCAGTTTTCGGACGGAGAAAGAATTGCCCTCTAAATTAATTGTAATTCTGTGCACGCGTCTTACATACAGTATTATAATATTTAGACATTGTATGTACAGTTTGTAGTTTTGATGTTTAAATAATCCATCAATTTTATAAAAAATTATAAGACTGCGACGATGACCATATTTTTAAACGTTATTTTAGCAATGCCTTTGCGGACACTTTGCCCGTACCTTATTTATTACGCTGCTTTTATTGGACTATGCCTACAAATTTGTTAAAAACAATTCTTGGGCAAAATTTATCTAAACTTGCCCGTGTCGTAAGGTGTTTTTTAATCGACTAGCTGTGCCCGCGACTTTGCTCACGTGGACTACTGAATACTATCGATCGGGCACACGCGCGATTGTTGCTTCCCCGCTGTTTTAAAGACAAAAATGGGTATTGTGGGTGTTCCTTAAAAGATATACATATACTCTAGCTGCCTTTTTTATAGGTCTTTTTAATGTCTACAATTATGCACTTAGTACATTAATTTGATATTTCTCTTACGGTTAACTGAGCGTAAGCCATTTAAGCGCCCGAATTGATTAACCTTGACCAGTTTATTTATTATTTGCGTGGAACCTTAATTCTTTTTCTAAAATAAATGTAGCCTAAGAAAATCATCTGATGCAAGCTAAGAGAGTTCAACACTATCGGTTAGATTTCGAGATATGTGCATGTAAATCAAACACATTGAAAGACAAATGGAAATTATGTTTTCTAAACTTTGTATTTTATTTATAAGTATTAATAAAATCATTAGTGTTTACTGTTGTACGCGCGTCACTCAAAAACGAATACTGTATAGATTTTGATTATTATTTTTTTGTTCCTTAGATCCTATGAATCTTTAGATATTTGGCTCTTATATAAAAAAATATCACGATAACTTCATAAACAATAATTCTCTAGGAGTTTTTGGCAGGATCTTGAAGTGGCATGTTGTGGTTTTTATTTTTAATTAATTTACTTAGGTTTTTGACCTTATATTATGTAATATTGGTGGCGTTTTGCGTGATATAGTTTGGTTTTTGTGCACAAGTGAAGAGGATTATAAATATAAACTAAAAGCATGCATTCTGGAATCCCACAAAAACTCCCCAGAAAGTTCTACCTATTACCACGAAGACTTGGAAACATTGACACAAGAAAATTTTGCAAAGGCTGAAATACATTAAAACTAGCAAGAGCTTTTACGGCGCCAAAACAAGAAGAGGTAGAATAATTCTGTACTTAACGCGTGCGGAGCCGCGGGCACAGCTTGCTATAAACATAATAAGTTATACTTTTATCCTGAATTGCCCGTACATTAATCACCTGTCTGGTTTATTTTATATAAACTAAGTCTAATTTGTTTACTATTTAAAAAATATGTATAAGAAGAAGACACATAATATGTATAGAACAATAAATACTTAATGGATACACAAAATGTCGATAGTTTTTCACAAAGTATAACAAAATTGCTTATACGGGTGCGTTGGCAATGTTTGTCGTATAAAATTAACACGGATGAAACCGTGGGGCACAGCTAGTATTATATATATTGGCCCTGATAAATCTTGAAATTGTTTTTATGCGTATAAAAATGTCAATAAAAACAACTATAATTAATCACCTGGTATTAATTTTGCTTCGTGAGACTACCATGTGAACCAATTCAAATTTTTAATATGTAATTACAAATATACAATTTAAATTTATATAATCAAATTATTTCATTATTTTACTTACATTACGTAAGTAAGTATGCAAGTCGTGTTGGACTAGTGGTTTAGAGCGGCGGAATATCGACTCGAACTGTCCGCAGGATCGAACCGGGCATGTACCAATTTTCGGAATTCGCGTTCATTTACTAATTCAAATTGGTAACACTATCAGATGACGGTGAAGGAAAACATCGTGAGGAAACTGAACTCTTTAGAAATGTTCTTGTAATGCCACTGTGGATGGGAAAATATAGGACTGTTGGTTTCTCGGTGTTTGAAATCGCCGCCAATACGTCTTTGGTCGGTGTGGTGATTATTTATTTATTTAACCACTTGCATCACGTATGTTTTGTTGTTATATGGGATGGCCCTTGGAAAGAGGTCTTTGCCCAGTAGTAGGACACAAACAGGCTGATATTATTAATATTTATTAATACTGACATTATAATATGTACCTACTACGTATAGACTTTAGCAAACATTATTATTCTGAATACACAATATATTTGTTGGGTGGTAAGACAAGACAATTGTTGTTAGACTTGATTGCGACCATCATACACATGGTAATAAGCTTGTAACACTGGTTCAGTTTTGGTTTACCGAGGTTTCTGAATCAGCCAGTGTCAGTCTTGACAACGACGACCGGCGATTGAATTGTCAAACTAGGTGGTCGCAATTTTTTTGGATTGTGCTGTTATCACTAGGGCCCCCTTTACCCGGAGGTTCAAGGGGTGCGAGGAACCCGGGCGTTGAGTCCTAGGGGGTGCATGCCGACAATCATAACTCTTGATAGGTATCTACTAGCCTATCACAACAACACTGAGTAACACTGTAGTCCACGAAAGTAGAGCTGCGAGTATGATAACTTTCGCACCCCGGCGCCGAGGGCCCTGGTTCAGGCACAGAGCTGTCCACATTGCCCTGCTAGGGGGAAAAAAGTTCCTATACATTTTATTTGCGTTAATAATTACTACACTATAGAAAAAGTTTAGTAGGGGCTTTTGATCATTTATATTTAAATGCAAATTCGTGATTTGTGAACTGAATCACATAATTATATATTTTTTGTTACTCAATGTACTTTGTTACTATACAAACAAAATTCGGTTTCATTATTAATTAAAGTACCTAAGTAATTTTAACACAATAAGAATTTTGTTACCTACTTAATAATTTATATAAGTAAGTATGAGCAATTCATGCATTTGTTACATTACATTATTTATCCTTTACGAAGGTTAGAATTTTTGTACCCATCTACCTTTTTAGTATATAATAAGGCTTCTATGCGTCATTGAGAAATAAACCGCAACACATAATATATGTATTTACCTTCAGTCTCATTTAGCCGTTGCAATTTTGAATTTAAATACTATTATGGAAACACAGAATATAATGAAAATGATATAGAAAATACAGACTTATGTCAATTGATGCGCCTGATTTTATCCTCCTTTTCTTCACTTTTACGTTTTAAAACTCTGTAAATTGACGGTGCTGTCTCTTATAATAAAAACAGTATAATCCAAACATAACGACCACCGATAGAATGGAAATCAATAAGCAGTCGCTACTGTCCTGGTCTGCTGGCCTGCAGACATATCTCATCATGTTACGTTTGAATGACGCGACGTCGTTAGAAGAAAGAAACAGACTAGCCCGGAAATGGTTCCACATTTTTACGGTACGACAAAGATAAGTCATAGAGAACTATTATCTAACCAAGAACCTAATAATTATACCTATAATAAAATACTTAAATTCTCATGCTTCTGACTTCAAAATTGAAAGTATTTTAAATGAAATTGTAATCTCTTTCTTTCTCAATTATTCTTAATATCACAAAAGGAAATTACTGTCAAACTACTGTTTAGTGTTGGTGTTCGAAAGGAAAATACCATGTGGCATTCATACTTTTTAAGTACAAAGGTTTTATTGCGGAGTATCGGCACTATATATTTTTAACAATAAAATATGACTTTAAAAATAACTATTGTTAGACACAAAATTCGTTTTATCATTTTGGCTTTTAATTTACTGAAAACAGATTTGCAATTGTAATATGAGCTAAACGCCTTTATTTGGTGATCCCGAAGCCTGCGCAATCTGAGAGCCCATAGTCACCACTATGGGGCTAAATTTCCTTATTTGGTGATCGCGGCAACTGCGCATCCTGGGTGCCTCATAGGAGCCTTTGGTGTGGTGACCCGTGACAGCGTTTTAGAGATCCTATAATGGAGATTTTTGTCACGCCGTACCATCCTGCGCCGCGCCACCTTAATTGTGGCCTTAATTTGCGCTACTGCAATGGCAATCACTCCCTGCCCGTTCCCTTCTCCGTAGGGCAGTGGTATGTCGTTCATACTTTTTAAGTACCAACTTGTTATTGCGGAGTTTCGACACGATATATTTTTAAGTATTAAAAATGAAGTATTGTCAGACATACCTACGTTTTATTATTTGACCTTTAATAATTTTGTTTAAAACAGATTTGTCAATTAAACGCTTTTAACCTAAATAATTATTAATAAACTATATACTAATCTTTCTAAGGTAATCTAGTAAGAAAAATAACGCTTTTCTTTTTGACATCAAATTAATTTGTTCGCTAATCACCTTTACTTAAATCTGTGGTTATCAATTAACTGTTCTTCATTTCTAGACAACATTTTTTTTAAACCACTTCCGGACGCATTTCACACTAGGATAAATCTGGAGAAACCCGGATAGATAGCAGCCCTACATGTGTGAGATAACTGTTTATATTTCACTGAGAATTTGAGAATATTTCACTTTTATAAAAGTTTAAGTCTAAATTCTACTAAGTACTTACATATGGTTGTCTCAAGGCAATAGTCGTTAAGTAACGCAATCATAAATAATGAAATACAACACCTCTATCATTATTTACAGTTTATTTATGGGAGACTTATCTTAATAAATAATTTATATTTAATATCTTTTCATTAAAATCACTATAAATGCGGTAGTAATGTAAGCCATTATAAATAATCAGTATACGGGTATTCATAGTTTTATTGTTATTAATTTATTAAAAAGAAAATTGTTTTTGGAACAATATTCGCTATCCGTTTGGTAACTACACTAATACAATAAAGTGGAAAAGTTTTTTTATTTGATAATTTTTTTAAACACGTCAATATCTGAAACTTCTAGTCGGCTTCGAAAAAATCTTTTTGTATATGATAGCCAGACTCTCGAGGAATAGTATATAGGTTATTTAAGATTATGTCATAACTCTTAGATAATGCAATAATAATAATGCTTACACTCTAGAAAATTTGATCAGATTTGGTTAAGAATAGACGAAAATTTAATTTTGTTGGACTTCTTTTTTTATTTCTTGAAGTAATATTGACAATTATTATAGCCCATCAATTATATAATTAATTGTGATTCCCGTGTACAAAATTCCATCAAAATCGGATTAGAGTTAAATGAATTTTAAATTTTTGGAAATTCTTTTTTTTTAAAGATTTCAATAACTAATATTGAAATTTCCTATACCCCATTAATTGACCAATGTCATAAGCATTCCGTGTAGGTACATTAATATAGATAAAATAACTTACATACCTACCTACCTACCCAAAAATCCAAAAGTATTATCGTCGTTTTATTTAGTTTTTCCTATACCAAAATAAATGATTTTTACTTAGGTAATTAAATGCATAAATCTAATTATCATTAAGTTTGTAAGTAATTGTTGTAATTAATTAACTGGCGAAGTTATTGACTTTGACCTCAGTTTAATTATTTTTTTGCGATATGATATAAAAAAACGATCTCAGATGTATGATGATAATTTGTTCAATTCAACGAAGTCGCATGTACACTTTGGTGTAATTAATGTAACGAAGTCTTACACATTATTTACTTAATAATATATTAATTTATTGTTTTACCGTGACGAGTCTAAATGGTAAATTCCAAAGCGACACACACCTTTGATTATGAAGGCAATGCCGACTCGACTGCGGTCCGACTTCAATGTTTCACCGTTTTGTCTAACGTCTACACGCGTTGTAACCATGGAGTAAGCGGTTGTAACATTTGACTTGATTGTGAGTTCTAATAAAAGCTATGAGCTCAGACTGCGTGGAATACATTAGCAACGCGTGAACTTTGTGCGAAAAATTTACTTGAATAACTTAAAGCGCTTAAGTGCTTTGATAATTTAATTATCTAAGAGCCCTGTAATTTACAATTAACCATAATATTCACTTTAGTTTATTACTAGCTTGAAGCAAACTAAATTCGTAATTTAAATAAGATTGCAATATTTATGACTCCCATACATCTAGATTACCACAACCCAAAACTATATTGTTTCCAATGCTATATACTATACCATGATATCAGAGATTGATTCACTAGGAATTAATGCTATTGATTATAATCCACATCACTTGTGCACACTAACCAAACTACATCACGTAAAACGCCGCCAAAAATACATAATATTTAGCCAAATGATGTAAGATAATGAATTAAAATAAAACTATCACATGAAAGATTCCGTCAAAAACTCCGTTAAGAAACATAGTTTACATGTTCACAAACTGAAACTGACTGAGACTGACTTACATCTATGACCCTTGATGTAGAAAGTAACGAACTTTTGAAATTTAATAACTAGTACCTATATAGTAACATTAGTAACGATTAAAAAAGCCTGTTATAAATAGTAGGTAACAAACTAGTTATATTGTAAATTATTTTTTACCTACATATGAATCACCGAATAAGTTCAATTTGTTTTATTCTCATTGCTTAAGATAACTACACACTTTATATGTATATACATATATATGCTATAGCGATTTGGCGCAAAGATCAAAAGAGAGAACTTGGCCAATAAAATTACTCTATTATACCGCCTTGGCCTACGAAGGCAAACAAAAGGAAAAGATCAGCACTTGCTTAATCCTTGTAAACGCTTTTCTATATTATTACATTCTTTAGTTCATTATACGCCACTAGGTACAAAGTTCCCGCTGTGTCTGAGTGTTTTTTTTAACAATTTCTACAGACTGTAGGTACTCGGTTCCAGCTTCTAATTTTGATAGTAAATAAAAAATTATGCTTGTATACACGCGGTTGAAGCGCGACTACTTTGAATTTGAATTTAAACTCTATACGTTAGACCAGTGATTCTCAACCTTTTTTTTGTTGCGGCACATATTTAACGATTTCAAAATTTGGCGTCACACAAAGAAAAAGATAAAAATTATTTACTTACTACAACACACTCCATAAATAGTTTATGACAAAAATTTTATATATACGAAATAAACTAATATATACTACAATAATAACTAAACGTTTATTAAGGGATTAATTACAAGCTAATAATAAAAATATTTTTAATGCGAAATTTGAGCTTGATGTTTTTTGATAATTTTATTTATATTTGGTCGTACAAATGACAATGCTACTCTCATATCGTCTTCTAAATTTAACAATCTTGATCTTTTTTTAGTTTTAATGTTGGCTAATGCTGAAAATCCGAATTCACACAAATAAGATGTGGAAAATTGTAATAATATGTTTAAAGCTTTTTTGGCTATCATTGGATAATCGCATCTGATGTTAATCCAAAATGAATTAATTGATTCTTCTGAATGTTTTAAAATTAAATCTCGATTATTGGAAAGCAAAATAAGTTCCTCCTCTTCATTCAAAGTTAAGTCAAATACAGAAGTATCCGTTATTAGAAATGGATTACGAACCCAATCAAATTTCTTAATATCTAATTTTGGGAAATAATGAATAATTCTCTCCTCTAATGTTGTCAAATGATCAACAACAATTAATTTCATAGTTTTATAACTGTCTTTAGGGACTGACTCAAACTTTTCTAAATTGCCTTCCTGAGCTTTATTTTTCCATTAAGTTATTTGTTTTTTGAATCCCACCAGCTTATCGGTTGAGTTTAAGATATTTTCATTAGGCCCTTGCATACTTGAATTGATGTTTGTTAAAAATAACAAAAATGTCTGATAAGTAAGCCAGTTTAGTACACCATATTTTATCTTCCAACAAATGAACAAATTCATAATTTTTATTTTGTTCAAAAAATATTTTCATTTCGTCTTTTAATTTCAGCTCACGAGATATAACTTTTCCCTCTAGACAACCATCTTACTTATGTATGGAGTAACAAGGATTCGTACTTGGCTTCCATAGCTTGGCATAATTTACTAAATAATCTACTTTTTAATGGTCATGATTTGATATAATTAACCATTTTAACACATTGTTCCAGAACTATTTTCAAATCTGATGACAAAAATTTTGTAACAAGTGCTTCTCGATGCAAAAAACAATGGGTAACTAATATATCTTCATTCAGTTCTTTAAAATGTGCTACAAATCCTTTTAGATGTCCAGTAATAGCTGGAGCACCATCTGTGCAAATGCCAATACATGACTTCCAAAAAACTTTAACTTCTTCTAAATATGAACTAATTACTTGAAAAATATGTTTACCAGTTATAAAATCAGGTAACTCCCGACAACATAAAAATTGATTAATTATATCATTTTCGTGAATAAATCTAACGAATGCAATTAATTGAGCATTTCCTGTAATATCTGTTGTTTCATCGACTTGTTGAGCAATATTCAAATCTGCAAGAGTTTTTGCAGTATTTTGCTCAATATTTTCTGACATATCTTTAATTCTGTGATGGATTGTATCATTTGAAAGTGGTATTTTGCAAATATCAATATCAGCTGATCCACCTATCATTGTTTTTACAATTTTGCGACAAGCAGGTAATATAATTTCTTCAGTCAAATTGTGAGGTTTTAAGTTAACAGCAATCAATTCAGCTATTTCGTAAGAAGCTACTTGAGCCTTTTCAGACACACATACTTGTTATTCAAAAACTTTTACTTGCTTAATTTTTGATGATAAAGACCTTTCAAAGTAGCTTTTATCTTTTGTTGAAAGCGAAGGATGATTAGGCACCAAGTGACGTTGGAGTTTGCTAGGAACCATAGCACTATTTGATAATTTAAAACCACATATCACACACTCGGGAACAACTATGTCATTTTTCATTGTAGAGGTAAATCCAAATTTCAAAAAATCATCATTATATTTCCGACGGACAACGTATTTTTTTAAGCAAGAAGTATTTTTACTTGTGCCGGGGGTTGGCTCATTAACTTAGTCCCTAACGTTATCATTATCACTATTATCGTCATTAAACTTTCTTCTTTTTAAACATTTATCCATTTTCAGAAGGATCTGATAAAATAAAAATAATATTGTCGAAACATTAAAAACAAATGGTTCAAATATTACCTTTGAATTTATAATAATCTAAATTATGCACTCACTTGTAATTTATGAATATGTAAAATTAAACCTTTCTGAAATTATGAAACTTTCACTCAAATACAATTTTCCGTAGATAAAACTTAAATTTTATGCGAAGAAATACAGACACAGTGTGCGTGTACAGCAAGTCAGCACATAAGCTCGGGATTTCCCGTGAGATGTGTACACAGCGCACGTGTTCAATCACAGTAGCATTTAGTAGAGTGCGATAAAAACAAAAAAAAAACTTATTTGGAAAACCGTGTAAAAGCGAAAACGTGTAAAACAAGTACCGTGTAAATCATTGGATATGTGTACTGCAAAGTTAACAAGTTTACAAATTTATAAATTGACACTACATGCAAATAAATTAATATTAAACCGAATCACATACATTTGACAATTTTAACGAAAGAAAAGATGCAGTAACTACTATGCAACACCTTTGAAAGTACCGCGGCACAGTGGTTGAGAATTACTGCGTTAGACTATTGTGACTATCTTCCGTAACGCGTAACGTAAAGTCGAGTTCCAGAATTTTCACTTCAAATTTTATAATAAGCATTGGTAATGTTTAATAGTTTGTACATGATCGCAGTCAAAACATTTTGTCCTGATGCGTACTCCATAAGGATAAAAGTGTACGTGCATAGTCTACCTACGTATCAATGTGTTTTCATATGAATAACTTTAGATGTCATTCCTATTCGGTAACCGTTGTGACGTCAATCGTGACGTTCGATCCTCCAATGGTCGTGACGACTCAAACTGCGGTTTGTCATACAGAGTTGTATAATTATTCTACTACCGAACTATCGACATCGATATTTTAAATGTAAATCTTTACATCTCAACTCTGTGTATTTAATTAATCTTACGTTGAAATTGTTACAATCCTTTAACTATTCTCAGTGCTCACTTATTTCAATCCTGTCTGAACAATACGGTATGTATCAAGTATCACATGAGTAATTTTTATCATATCTACTCATCTCCTTCATATATCAAGGCTTACATAAATACATAATTTAACATATACCACTTTAGTTACGTTGACTAAAATCCGGAATAAGATTTCAATTTTAACTAAATATAAGTATTACAAATTATGAAATCTTAAAAAGATATTATTATGTTCATGTGTAAAGAGATAAAAATATTAATAATCATGTCAGTTCAAATTGTAATATTCCGTGAAATTCAGTCATTGACAATAGGTTTTTGTAATAATTTTGTGGATAGAATAAACGTGATACCGCGTTTGTCGTAATTATGCGGAATTCACACCATGTATCGATAAATATTCTAATCCGTCACATGAAAACACTAATGCATAAACGTATCATCGATTCAATTATGAAGGATTACATCATGGAAGGATTGAGTCACGGTCACGACCTGTTCCTTCGCTCTTAGTCCTTCTAGTCCGTGGGTTGGGCTTACTTTAGTCATCATATGATATCGCGTTAAGTCACTACTGACCGCAATATTATAAACAATCATTTTGTTAACGTACTCTGACGTTTATGATGACAAACAATCCAATTCATTGCATCGCATGGTGCAGTGTTGCAGTGAAAACTACCTCCACATTACTGAAGATTTTAAAACATCCTTTAATAATTGTATTACATATCAATTGTATTGACCTTATGTGCTTGCTTATCACGGGGAACAACAAAGTGGGAAACAAGCATACGGTCTACCTGATAGTTAGCGGCTATTGTAACTTATGGACGCTTGTAATAGGTATCATAGTGATACCTATGCGCTTACCTACGCTAGTGGTAGCGCATTGCCGACCTTGAATCCCTTACCCCAAATAGCTCTGGAAACCCTCTCTCTGTAGTGAGTACACTACAGGAACAGAACAGTAGGTTATTTGGCTGCGATCTTCTGTAGGGTGGAGGTATGGACTGGTCGAAGTAAAGTGTCCAAAGACATTTGCCTGTGCCCTACCTTCCAAAAAAGCCTCTTTCAGTCTTTTGGGCTGCAAATTATATCATGCACCCGAGTGACATAACCCTTGGCTCCGACCCTGTTACAAATAACTGAGCAGGTAAACCTCGTTGATTATTTTCACATATATACGTGTTTCTTTAGTAACACACGTATTTACATTATTTATTGAAGCTAGTAAATATTTGAATGTTGTTGTATCCGGCTTCTTTTGTACTGATATGATGTGTGACTGTACCTAAACTCATGTGCCTATGCTAATTACTTGATGCAAAAAAAAATATTTTATTATTTTTAAACAACATAAATGATTATAATGACTGTTTTTATAATATACTTTAATCCTGTTTATAAAATTGCCTACCGGCAGCCTAATGTGTCGTCTTTTCCTTCACTTTAAATGCCAAGGTCCGACAACAAAAGATAAACTCCGCAAGGTAAATTGATAATTGAAAGGAGAAGTTTAGTTTGAGCTTTTTGAGTTTAGTTCACTGACTTCATTTGAGTAGAGTTATTAGCAGAAGTGAGTAACCGTTGAACAGAAAATGAATTCGAATTCTTCGCAGGAAATTTGAATTAAGTTCGAATCCCTACAATGAGCCTCAGCTTTCGGTAAAGAAAAACATCGTTATGTAACCATGGCATGGTCGTAGAGCGTTTTCTATGCCCGCTTGGATAGCATCTTAAAGTAGAAAATCTATCACCAAGCAGTTTATAGGTGTGTTTAAGCAGCTGTATTTGTTTTTCCATCAGGTTTAGCGTGCTAATGGTGGCCAATGGTGAAACGTTAAAACCTATAAAGAATAAAAAATACATACAGAGATTGCGGATTATAAACCTTTGCGAAGTAGGATTGCTGACAGTAGAACGCAGATTTTTGAGAAGTAGATACTAAATCAAATTCTGGACAAGAATAATAGATATTAATTAATAGTTTTTTTGTCTTGAAAGTTATAAAAGTTAGGCATGAAAGTTAGTAGTAAACAGTAGATTTTATGAAATAAAATAGATGTAATTTAAACAAAACTCCGTCCTTTGCATAAATACAGTTTGCAATAGGGCTAGTACACCGAAAACTTTTGTGTCTTTAACCGGACGCTTTTTATAGGGCTTTAGAAATTGTATTCTGGTCTAGCCTATTGATAAATTTATAAATTTAATATTATTGCTATTTCTATATTACACAAATATTTTTATTCGGTATCGTAATGTAGTCGAATGGCCACGGAACCTCAGCATGTATCAACATTATTTTCGGAATTCGCGTAGATTTACGAATGTAAATGTAATTAGTAACATTATCAGTTGATGGGGAAGGAAACATTGTTATTCATTGTGAGGAAACCTGAACGCTTGATAATTGTTATCTTAGTATCAGCATGTAGTGGGAAAACAAAGAAGTATCGATTTTTGACTGTTTGAAATCGTCATAAGTCCGTGGGCTGGTGTGCGAAAAAGGTCTTTGCTAATTATTAGAACATTAACAGGCCTTTATCTATCTATATATTAATACGTGAGTAGAAAACTTCGGACACCTTTTAAAGCGTATTGCGTGAACGCAAGACTGTGAGATTTGACATGGCTAAAGTTTATATGGAGAAGGAGTGCAGATAGCTAAAATTTATATACACAATGAGTTAAATTAAATAATATGTACTGCGAATCCTAAATTGTCCAGTGCCATTGAACTTACAACCCTTATAATATTGATTTTGTCACATTTGTCACTTAATGAAACGTAATAGCAAGTGATATAGTGTTCATTGTTTAGGTTCATACTCCAAATGTCAAACAGAAAATACTTTATAATCAGTCTAAGAAAAGTCGCTAGTCGATTTTCGATCATTAGGCGACTGCTAGTAAAAGACCTAAAGTGCCGTAAAGATCTACAGAACTTGCAAACATTTTATAAAACTATTCAAAATATGTAATTTTTTGTTTCTACACCTGTTTAAATAATCTAACATCAAATCATAAAACTCAAATTAAAAGCATACAAGTAGGTACATTTCATAAACATCAACTCCTTATTCTCAGCACTATAGTACTTTATAATACATTGTTTTAAATTATTTTACAGCACTCATGGTCGCAACAAGACCTAGTATAATTTATATCTACTATAATAAAATCATTACTCCATGACATTGTTGTAATCACGATTCTGAGGCACATATTATACAATAAGGCTACAATAAAATATATGCATATACAATAAGGTAGCTTCCTACAATAAGGCTGTGTATCCACTAAAGATATGCAAGGTAGTCGAAGTCGAAGGCGGTAGAAAGTCAAGAAAATAGGGCGGAATAATAAAATTTTATGATTTTTTATAGGTACGGATATTGTAAAGATACTCAATTAAAAGTTTATAGAACATCCGGCTGAGTGCCTTAAGCGCCGCCCCCAGGTCATGGTGAAGCTATAAAAGCCCGTCTGAGGCTCCAGGTCCCTTATGGATAACAGTAGTAACCAGTATATAAAAAAAAAAATAAAGAACGTATGTATATAATAATAGAGTATTTAAATAGATTTGCTCCTTCTAATAATCACAATTAAAATCAATTTCGTTTAAGTAAAAATCAAAATCACAATAAATGGTAAGTATCTAAAGTACAAAAAGTTAATTCTAAAGTTCGGGTGTTAAGTGTGTTGAGTTACATGCTTAAATCTCAGTCGCCCAAGCCAATTTCACCTACACGTGGGGCATCCTTCTGGGTAACGAACGAGAAAATGAGGATAGCGGGTGGTAGGGCTGTTTTGTCCGACTGGGTAGCCACTTACGACCATTATACATTGTAGAGTTCGTCATAGTGACTCGCTTTTGTGTGTTTCGTTTCGGGATCGGCCTGTCCATATCTAGTTAAGTTAATAGAGACCGGCATGACAGTGGTGACCGTGGATGGATACCTTTCGGTATTCGTCGTTGTGTTGACTGTACTGTGCTTCCCACCAGGAACAGTACAGTAAATTGGCAGTGCTACTATATAAAAAAAACAAAGTTGGCCCTTATGATAAATTTCTTAGAATTGATTCTTACGTAAGTTAATAAATATTTACTGTCTATGATATAATAATATATCTGTGCGATAAATTTATTACTTGTTATTTATAATAACGGTTTGTCCGAGTAAATCTCTTAACGGAACGAATTATAAAATTATTTTAAGGGTAAGAATTTAAATAATATTATTAAAGAACTAATGTTTGTTAATATAATAAATTGTTTCATAAATATGAATTAATTCACTTTTGTCATATTATCTTAATATAAACTGATTGCGGATATTTAACAGGATTTATTTTTTCTTAATATGTAATTCCGCAGTTCTACGGAATATTCAGTGTGTAAAATTTATTCATTACAATTTTTACACAATTATATTTAACGTTATAAATATAATTACAATTAATTTTGGCTAGTTGGACGGCAACTGCGTACTCCTTATTTACTATATTAATTTAGGTATTACAAATTATTTATAATGTATCAAATTGAAGTAGCTAATTAATGAATATAGCAAAGTAAATAATTTGGGTAGATATAGGTACCAGATATCGTGAAGGTATCTTATAAATTTTGTACATACCTATGTTACATTTTTCACCTATGTTATTTACCTTGTTGTTTTTGAGTATCTTTAATGAACACACATTTCATCCAAGATTACTTAGAAAAAAGATACATTTAAAAGACACAAGGTTTTCCGTTCTGAGTAAATCTCATTTTATCCGAATAGAACGAGTAAAATGGGCGCGTGCGTCTGCCCACAACAAATGTGCTACGTCAACCAATACAGAGCGGGACCGCGCACCGAGGGCGCGAACACGACGGAAACGATTCCCTCGTACTCTGTATAACCGACGGCGGATAACACGCTACGGTAACCAGCTGCCTGGAAACCAGTGCGTGCGAGCCCCTCTCACTACGTGCGACCGACCCTGCTCACACCCGAAACTACTAGGCGTGAAGAGGGCGAAACATTAAGGTACACACACGCAGTGAGGTGCCTGCTGGTAGGCGCGGCGCTGACGTAGCACGGAGCGGAGAGGACTGGGTCGCTGGCGGGTTGAACACTTGTGAAGATGCAAATGACACACAGGTACCACAATAAAATTCGCTGTATTCTTCAAGACACAATACAATTTGTTAGTACTATCTTCTGGGTACTGTTTCTTCCAGTTTTGTTTCTTGAGTCTTGTGTCTTCAGCATGTGGCACCCGTGTGTGCCGGTTGGCCTTTTTTTTTTTTTTTTTTTTTTTTTTTTTTTTTTTTTTTTTTTTTTTTTTTTTTTTTTTTTTAGAACTGACTACACTGTTAGCCTTAGGGGCCCTAAAGCCGCTGCGGCTTTTACAGCTTCACCGGACTTGGGGGCGAGCGCAGAGGGCACTCAGCCGCGAAAGTTTTGTGGACGACTCGCACGAGGGTGCCAAAGTGGCCGGACCTCGGCTCGGGCGGTCGTCGCGTTCGCAAATAGGTCGCGATCTATTCGAATCCCTACACCTACGATTCGAGCTAACTAAATATACACATAGGCACGTTCCCTTTCTCCTGGGAGGAAGGAAGGAACCGTGAGTATGTGTATTCAGTAATCGGAATGTTTCTACACTAACTAGCGCTAACTAACTAGCGTAAAAAAGAAAAAAAAAAGGTCCCTCACAGAACCTATGTACCTGTGTGGTGTGCACGTGTGTATGTTCATACGTGTGTAGTGTTGTATGTAGGTAGCTAAGTGATGCACGTACAGTGTCACTTGTATCGCGCGGGCGGTTGCCTGACCCAAGGGTTTCACACCGAGGAACGGACCTAGGCTTGGGTTACCGCTAGAGAGGGTGGACGTGACGGGTGTGCTGGAGCGAAATTGACCGCCCGCCCTCTGCGGAGAGAACGGTGGTTACGCGGGCGTGGGCGCTGGCACGCTCTGTTTGGAGAGACGGATGTGTAATATTTATTCGAATTTTCGATGTGATCGTCGGGATCAATAAAAATATTGCGCGGCCGGCGTTTGCACCGGATGTCCGTGGGTGCCGGAACATAAGTGGCGGCTGTTTTTATTAACGGATTCGCGTGGTTCGACGCGGTGTCGAAATACGAACGGGAGAGCTGTTTAACGTAGGCATGTATCGAAGGAAGCTCCATATCTCTATGGAGATCTACGCTTCGAACATACCACGGGGCCCCGGTGAGACGATAGAGGAACCTATTCTGTATCGATTGTAACCGTTTGAAACTCGACTCGGACATATGTGCGAACACGGCGCAACTGTATGTCAAAATTGGTCGAATACACGTCTTGTAGAGCGTGAGCTTATGTCGCGTGGACATTTTACTCACCGAACACAACAGAGGATGCAACCGGCCCAGGACCCACGCGGCCCTGTTCCTAACCTTACGGATGTGGGGTCTAAAGGAGAGCCTACTATCTAGGGTTACCCCTAGATATTTGGTCTCTCTTACATACGGAATCGGATTATCGTAGAGCTTAACAGGTTTAAGCTTCCACGGTATCTGTGACGAATCCGCATCGAAGAGCATCGCGGCGCTCTTCGAGGGATTAACGGCTATACGCCACTCGTTAAACCACTTCCCGAGAGTGGTCACGGAGCGTTGGACTTTGTGTCTGAGGTGGGATCTATTCCTATCTGAGGCATATAAGACTGTATCGTCAGCGTATAGCCCTACCTCGACCTCCGGGAGTCGAGGTAGGTCACTGACGTACAGGTTAAATAGGCTAGGAGCCAGGATCGAACCTTGGGGAACGCCTGAGCGTATTGGACGGGGCGTGGACAATTCACCTTCCACTCTATAGCGGAAGGTGCGATCTGTTAAATAGTCGCGAATTATTTTAATTAGCCTATCGGGGACTTCAAAGCGGTACAACTTGTAAATCAATCCCTCGTGCCAGACCTTATCAAAGGCCTTGGCCACGTCGAAAAAGACCGCAAGTGTACGGCGGGGTTTATAAAGTTCAGCAAAATTAAATGCAACGTGCTCCGTGAGGCGGTGCACTTGATGAGTGCAAGAATATCTAGCACGGAAACCGAATTGCTCAGGCGGATAGAGGTCTTTCTCCTCTATTATTGGCTTGAGACGGTTCAGAAGGATCCGCTCGTAAATTTTCCCTAACGTATTTAGGAGACTGATCGGGCGATAGCTGTCGGGAAGCGACGCGCTCTTGCCGGGCTTACGGATACCTATGACTATTGCCTTTTTCCAGGCGGCTGGAAAATGGCAGTGGACTATGGCTACATTGAAGATGCAGACCAATAGAGCTATGAGGCGATCAGGAAGAAGCCTAAGTACTTCATTCCTGATCCCGTCGGGACCTGGTGCTTTTCTGAGCTTAAGGCTTTTTATAATGGAAAGAACCTCCTCAGACGTGACTGGGGACAGGGAGGCTGTCGCGGGGAGCTTATCCAGCTCCCGCACGCATCCATCGATACCCTCGACCCGGTCGGTATTTGCATCGACACTGTTCGGAGAGCACTGGCTCTCCAAACAAGTGGCGAGGCACTCCGCCTTGTCGCTGCTATCGAAGGCGAGCGGTATACCGGGACCCCTCTCGAGGGGGGGCATAAGATAAGAAGCTTCTATTTTGAGGCTGCGAGCTAGTTTCCAGTAAGCCAGATGCGACGGCCTTAGCCCTTCGACGAGGGCGTCCCATCTGTGACTCCTGAGTTCTAATATGCGGGCTCTAACCGCTCTCTGAAGCGCGCGTAAGCGTGCGCGGTTTTCCTCGGTCGGATAGTGGTCGTGCGCACGAGTCGCCGCGTTCTTTTCCGTCAACAACGCCCGCACGTCGGCAGGGAGTACGAAGCGGCGATCGCTCGCCTCTTCGACCTCTCTCGAGGCCTCTCCGATGCCGACCTGCAGGTGGTCGACCAGGGAATCGATCGCGAGATCTACATCCGCAACGGACCCCAATACGTCCGGGATCCTATCTAAGCTGGACGAGGACGGCCTGTCCGCAAGATAATGTTTTAGCTTGGCATAGTCAACCACTTGGACCGAAGGAGGGCTAGAGTCGTCTGGTTGACCTAGCTGCATGATGACCGGACGGTGGTCGGAGTCGAGCTCGTGTACGACCCGAATGAGTCGTAACCGAAGCGCGATACCTTTAATGAGAGCTACATCAAGCACTGTCGGCATACAGTTGTCTTGAAAGTGGGTGGGAGTGGGTGGCGCTATGACATCAAAGTTTAGCACGTTCGTTAGCTCTTCGAGTTTAACCCCATTACTGGAGTCTCTCCAATTGCCAAACGAAGTGTGTCCACAATTGAGGTCACCCGCTATAATGACCGATTCACCGAGCGAAAGTAGCTTTTCTAGGTCAGACCTGAGAGGCTCTTTCCTCGGCGAGAGATAAACTGAAACTAACGTTATGGACGGGTGGTCGGTCATTCCTAGTCTACACACGGATACTTCCATATTGGTAAGTATCGGAGGATCTACCGGCATACAATATAACGATCGTTTGTAATAAATGAGAGTGCCGCCCCCGCGGCCGGCCCGGTCATTTCTTACAATATTGTAGTTCGCGATTTTCGGATCACGTTTAGCACGCTTTAAGAGCGTCTCCTGCACTAAAAGAACATCTACTTGGTGATCTTTAAGAAAGGTCGCGACGAGATCACGCTGCGGTAGTAGGCTTCGCGCGTTAAAAAAAGAAAGATTTAACGCTTTCGGCTTAAACTTTGCCATTGAAAGGCCCTAAGTTATTATTACACGCCTCACGGTCGAGACGTTGTAGTGTCTCTGAGAGGCGGGGGAACGCGCAAGCGGTCTTGATGAGACCGAAGCGCTCCAGATGGTCATTGTAGTCAATGAGCTCGCGGATATCGTGCTCGCGAAGGAGCAGTATCATTAAGTCGTTACTATTAACGACAACGTTAGCGGGCGCGCGGGGCGCGGGAATATCCATAGCCATAAGGGGCTGTGGATTGGGGCGACGGGGGCCCCATGCGTTCTGCGATGAACGCACGGGTTGCGGTTGCACCGCGCGGGGTGCGGAGAGGCCGGCGGCGGCCGGGGACTGGCGCGGGACCGGCAGCGCGGGAAATTCCCCTGACGCCAGCGGGGGTTGCGCTTTGATGGCTGAGGCGGGGGGCGCCGCCCGGGGGGCCGCCTGCCTCTGCGTGCGTGGCCGCGTGGTGCGCGGGGCCTTGGGGCAACCGCGATAATTCGCGGGATGCCCCTCCTCCCCGCATAACACGCAGCTCGGGGGGACGACGGAGTCACGCTCGCGCGTGCACTCCCGTGTGGGGTGGTCCTCTCGGCACTTTACGCACCGCGGACGAGAATGACAGTTACGAGCAGCGTGCCCGTACAGCTGGCAGTTGTGGCACTGCGCAGGCTGGTGGTTTTTGTATGGGGGCTCCACGTTAATCCCGGAGAGCCCGCACACCGTCTCTAGCTGGAAGATGGCCTTTCCCTCGGGGGAAAGGTCCAATATGGCCACTACCATTTGTAGTGGCCGCTTATCTTTACTGTACATCCGGTGTACTTCCCGGATGGGATAACTTTGCTCCTTGAGCGAGGAGCACACCTCCGACGGGTCGAGCTCCACCGGAATGCGGCGGATGACCACTCGGAGGACGCGCTCCTCCGCGAGAGAATAGGTGTAGAATTGCAGACCTTTCTGCCGGAGGAGGGTGGTGAGTTTGCGGTGAGTTTCCGAAGAACTCACCGAAATGGAAATCCCGTTGACTATATTCCTAGCCTTGTGATACTCGAGTTTGAGTCTGCGCATTTCATTGCAGACTCCCAACCAGGCCGCCTTGTCCCGGATTATGATTGGAGGTGGGGCACGCTCTTTTTTCCCGCCGGCGGGCGCGGGGAGCTGGGAGGACGCGGGGGCGGCGGCGCCCCTGATTGCTGCCTTAGCTATTACCTTAGGCGCCGGTTGAGCAGTCGGACTGCTACGCGCCGTTCGCTTACGCGACGCCACGACGGTGAAGCCGTCGTTCTCGGTATCCATCTCCGGAGATGGATCCGGACTCGCGGACGAGTCTTGTTCGACCGGAAGGGCCGAAAACGAATTTTTCGTCTTTAACGCGGTTTCCGTGGATCGCGCGGGACGGACGTACGGGCTATTTTTGGTAACCCTAGATTGTGACCGCGAATTACGCGGCCCTCGCCTGACGGAGGCGGGGCTTGACCCGCGCGATTGGCTAGTCGGGACAGGGGGCGTGGCCGTAGACGTGGCCACGGCCCCGGATGACGCGGCGGACGGACGCGCAGCGCTGCGCGTGAGACGTTTGGGCGCGGCGCCGACTGGCGCGGCGCCAGTCGGTATAACGGTCGCGGCCGTGACGTCATCGGCCGCCTTGCTACCTGAAGCGGCCGCCTCGCTACCTGAAACGGCCTCATGACGGGTCGCGGTCGCAGCGGTGCGACGCACGCAGGCGTTCTCAGGTAGATTACGGTATTCCTCGTCTAGAGAGGGACACCGTAATACGACGAAATTTTGATAGCGCTGGTATTGAAATTCCAGCGCTTTCATCCTGGCTTGCAACTTGCCTATGCAAGTGGCCAGGTCGGTAACGTTATTTGCCATGACGGCAGAAGAGGGAGGACAATGGGACATTTTTATTTTATTTTAAATTAAAGGCCTCCCTGCCTTAGGGGCAGGGGGGTGCGCCAAAAACTTAAAAAGACTATCGGAGTCGGCAAGAGACCTGTGGTCAAGGTGCAATGACACACAGGAAGGACCTATCAACCCTAAGGAGCCCTAACAAGCCCGGGGCCGAGGACGCAGACCGGTAATTAAACCGGGCTAGGCCCAAACAGGTTCCCGGGGATGGAGTGTGCAGGATCGGAAGGTTTGGCAGGAGACACCTGGGGCAAGACTATGCGATAACCGCAAAGGCCTAGATTCCCAGGCCCGTCCGAGTCTGGCTGTTTGCCTCTGAAGGAGACAACCAGCGGGCTGCTCGGGTCACGCCCCGCTCACTTTAGTTAGCACCGTCAGGTATCCAGTGAGCGACCACAAAACCGTGGATTTATAAAAAAAACAAGCAAGTCGCACCGAAAAGTGCGGTTTACCACGCGAGCGTTAGACACCAGTTGGTTTACGTCGTTATTGCAACAATATATTCGAAATAAATTCCAAATATAAGATCGCAACAATTAAGTCACGTGATGGTCGAGAGCACAAACGGAGCGACACGTCCGTTCGCGATCAAGACCAAATCGGAACTCGCCGGTTGGCCCCGGTAGCGCGCCTTTTATCTCGTTTGCCGGAGAGTGAGACGGACGATGGCGTCTCTATCCGTACTGCTCTTTACCAAATATGGGCATGCCCGCTAACCGCGGGGGTGCTTCGTGGTTGCACTATTGCTATCTCTATCTACATTATTATTATTACTTGTATGCAAAATCTAATAAATTGTTAATATCTCTAATTACAATTATTCAATTACACACATTCAATCACATTATTGTAGACACAAATACCTATACAAAAACACTAACTTCAACATTATAGGTTGATAAACATCGTAGATATAGAGCGTTAAACATTACAACTTTAAAACGTCTTGAAACTCGTTATATACACACTATTTGGCGTTACAAACATTATAAAACATATATAGAAGGCTAATTTACCTATATAACACAAAACATTACATACAACTTCTATATAATATGGATTATTTACGATACACGAGTTTAATACTTTATGCGACTATTTCTATTAAATTACAAACATTTTCATAACTTATTTACTTATCTTATACACCTACACGTTATAGTATTATATTAGAAACATTAGACTTATGATTGTTTGTACAAATTATTCATCCCTACAACTTATATTTACAATTGCAATTTTCGTATCATTACGCTTAGGCCTATGCGTCGCTAACAACGACAGATACTTCCTTTTACTGTCATTACTATAATAATGTAATTTTGATCTCCCTTTAAACTGGGAGGTGTTAGGCCATAAAACTTGTACATATCAGACTAGATTCACTGCATCGCGACCACCATACACAAAGTGTAGCACCAGCCATAGTGGCGTGCTTAGCGTATCGAGTTCAATGATCAGCCAGTGTATAATATTCAGTAGGCAGTACCGTAATCAAGCGGGGTCGTAGGGTATTTGTACCAGACACGCGACCACCAATGAACATAGTGATAAACCCGACAGAATTATTCTCTTTTCGTTTGTCGCGTTTCGGCATCAGTCAGTGTATATCCGGCTGCCGAGGAGCTTGCAGGCTGGCGTAACAGGCGACGACCGACGATAGCCTGTCGATCTTCCTGTGGCCGCCGTTGTCACTTGATTGTACTGTGTTGACCAATAATGTCAGTACCGTCACTGTGTTATGATATTATATAAAATAGAAATAAAAAAATTTGACTGAAAATTAATTGTTTTTACACGATTGCCGAAAAAAGAAGTGTAATTATTCCACCATAACTTTTTATGTTTACGGATTTCTTTATGCAACAAAGCATCGCGTCGCGTCGCATCGCCGCGCGTAAGATTAGAATTCAAGCTAAAATGTCGTAACTGAACCTCTTAATCTAACAACCGAGAACTTGTTTACGTTTATAAAAAAGGAATTCAATGGTAGTCACTCGGTGTTCACATTAATCAAATAGACAATAAGCCTTGACTAATGTATAAAGAATTAATATGTTTTATTTGTGAAGGAAAACATTAATTTAATTTGATAAACTGAAGGTAAATGTAAACAGACAAATAAAATAAATATTGAGTAATTATTTACGTCTCGTAATTTTATTTAATTTTTTAGGATATATTCATTTAACGGTTATATTGATAATTTTTAGGGCCCATATATTTCTGAATGACTTAATTATATGATGTACTTAGTCCTTAAATTAATGATTAGTCTTCGCTACGCTCCAACTAGCTAACACAAACAAACAAACCGTCAAACAAACCATCTTCTTCCCTACATGATGTTCTTTCTAGGAATATTCGTCTTCCGACTAATGCTACTGTGATTAGTTACATAATAAGTGTATTGTGTGTATTCCACTTATATTGAAATGTAGGTCCTTACATAGGAAATTAGCGGTTTGTAAGGGAGGAATATAAAGTCAATTTTTTTTTGGAAAATATATTTAATTAATCAAAGTATGCATCGTTGTTATCTATGTACATTTTCCATCTCATAGGTAGTTCAATGATCTTTAAAAAAACAATGGGGGTGAGAATC
This sequence comes from Saturnia japonica, assembly GCA_033032175.1. NCBI lineage: Eukaryota > Metazoa > Arthropoda > Insecta > Lepidoptera > Saturniidae > Saturnia > Saturnia japonica. The sequence continues at coordinate 8,464,876 of CM065317.1, forward strand.
AATAAACTCTTTGAAGGCGGTTTAGACTGCCGCATCGGAGTTGAATTTTTTTCCTTGTAAGAAGTTGTCCAAATTCCGGAAAAAATGGTAATCTGTTGGAGCAAGATCCGGGGAGTACGGTGGATGTCGCAGACATTCCAATTGTAGCTCATCTAACTTAGTGGTTGTTTGTTGTGCAGTGTGTGGTCTTGCGTTGACGTGAAGCAGCAGTGGCCTAGAGCAATTGACCAATCTCGGTTGTTTAGCAGCTAGTTCTTCCTTCATGGTTTGTAATTGCTGACAATAGATAATCTGCCGTAATCGTTTGGCCAGATTTTAGAAAGCTTTAGTGAACGACAAAGGCGCTAGTCCACCAAACACTCGCAAGTAATTTTTCTGAGTCAATTTTCATTTAGGGCATGATTTGGCTGGTGTCTCCAGGGTTCAGCCATTGCGACGAGCGCTTCCGATTATCGTACAGTATCCACTTTTCATCACAAGTAATGATTCGATTTAAAATCCTTTCATTATTGTGTCGGTTGAGCAAAGTAACACAGCAGTCGACGCGTGTTTGCAAGTTCGATTCACTCAATTCATGAGGTACCCATCGTTCAGGTTTTTTTTACTTTCCCGTTTTGCTTCAAGTGGATTAATACAGTTTTATCACTTACCCCGAAGCGTGCAGCTATCTCTGAAGTGCTTTGTGATGTGATCCGCTTCCACAATAGCCTTTATTTCTTCATTTTTCACTTTGGTCTCCGGCCGTCCACGGGGTTGATTCTGAAGGTCGAAATTTCCAGAACGAAAACGTTGAAACCAAAAACGTACTGTGCTTTCTTTTGCGACACCAGCGCCGTATACATCATTAATCCTTCGAGCTGTTTCTGCAGCACTGGTTCCACGGTAGAATCGTACTCGTAAATATACCGATATTTCATGTTTTCCATTGTGCAGTAATAAACGACGCCAAAAAAAAAATTATGAGGAAAAACAAATGAATGACTGTTTTCAAAACTCATATGTACCAGATAAATGGATTTTATAAATTTGAATTTGGAATTCTTAACCAAAGAGGAAATATTTCAGATCAAAATGGTCAGTACGACAAAACGCTAATTTCATATGTAAGGATCTAATATTTTCTGTTTTTATTTATCGTAATAATATAAAATTAAATTTTAATGTGTTCTATGTTCGTGTCTATTATTATAGACCTGTATCCCTGCAGATACCATAACAAAATATCATTTATAAATGTGTGGCTGTTTTTTGTCGTGTAATTGTTTTGTTTATAGGTTATTCTATACCGAACATTTGGCAACTTAACTACTAGGACGTACCATACCATGACCGTAACCATACCAACACATGCAAAAAAATATAACTTGTATGTATTAGTATGATACTATGACCACTAGACCGTTCCATCACCGAAAAAGACCGAAGCGTGCCATGACCGTAACGGCAGCAAAGTTCCGAAGAGAATATTTTTCATGTGCCGGTATGGTCCATGCATGGCATGCGATGTTGTCGAACCCGTGCGTGCAGACGGCCCACCACAGCCACCACGGTTTTCTTTTCCTTCTTTCTCGTTCAAAATCGAAGCATTATTAACTAGTCTTACAGTCAATTTTCGAATAGCTATACCAATATGATTATTAAAAAAAATTGACAACAATTCAATGATACACTGATATGTATGTACGCAACATTGATACGTAAGCGAGAATTACATTTCTGGTGCAACCTGTTATTGAATACATTCCGAACAGGCATAATACAGGCATATAATAACATAAGTCTAGCTATTCTTAGGGCTATGAGAATTAACTTCGAGAAAGAAGTCAATCGTCGATTCCAACTCGGCTGGGCAGCGTTTGCGAAGCTACGCAACATATTCTCGTCCAAGATACCGCAGTGTCTCAAGAAGAGTCTTTGACCAGTGTGTTTTGCCACTAAGGACATATGGTACTGAAACGTGGTCGCCAACTATAGGTCTTATAAGAAATCTCAATGTCACTCAAGGGGCAATGGAAAAGGCTATGCGCGGAGTTTCTCTGTGTGATCGAATCAGAAATAAGGAGACCTGCAGAAGAACTAAAGCCACCGACATAGCTCTAAGAAGAGCTAGAAAAAAGTGATTTTTTTTTAAAGTGAAGTAGTTGTGTTCTAATTTTAGACTATGATTTACAGAAAAAATATATAAGGCTACATTCGAATTAAAAAAATTGAGAAAAGTAGAGATTTATAGTCATAGTACCTAAAAAGATCGTCGCGGGATGTCGATCTTCTCGATTTTTTAATTGTATATAATTTGAAATGTACGTAAATAAATTTTTTGTAATATATTTTTCTGATTACTTTTACCGAGTGTGCTAACACTCAGTTCCAGCTTCACGTTGATTTATGGGACATTTGTATAAAATAATAGTTTTTCCCATTAGTCGTGTAAAGTTAAACATCACTATCTTGTCACGTGCACGCGCGGTGTCTTACAGCTCCCTTGATATAGCTCAGCTCAAACTATTATGGATACAAATGTGAAATTTGGGAATGGTTTTGATTTTGTAACGTAGAAGGAATTTTTTATATAATTCGACCTCTAAAGTTATGAATGTGGATGTCATTGTATGTATGTGAAATAATATTTTTCGGTTAAAGCTTCTCGATACAATTAATAAAATAGGTAGATATATTGGCTCTTTTTCAAAATTCAACCGCCAAGGGTAGAGAATGGGAGTAAATTGAGTTTTTATGGAAACTACTAATTTTCAGGTCAGATTTATTCTGTGTAGTCTGTTCTCAATTTAGTTCCAACAGCAGCCTGGAGATTTTTGCACCAAATAATATTACTCCCAACCAAAGAAGTGTGCTTTATTGAATTCTAATTTTCTGTCAGCAGGTTTTCACATAGATAATATATTAGATTCACTGTTTGCACAATTTGTTGATTTTTATATGAACAATAAACTCATTAAAATATAAATTTAATAAAAATAAAAATCAGTAAAAATCTTTATAGCCTACGCGAGCGAAGCCGTGGCCGGAAAGCTAGTTTGATGTATTATCAGATAAATAATATATTTTATAAGATATATGTGTAAGTTAATCATTACTATCATTAAAAATAATTCTTCATCGTGGATTATAGGCAATTCTCATAATAGATAACTTATCAGTATCAAAAAAATTATAACTTTAAACCACCGGAATTTCTATGAATTATATTATAGCCTTAATTCAATAATTTAAAATATATATATTAACTAAGGAACACATAAAGAAAAATCCTTGTGTTAAATAATAGTATAAGTCTAATATGACTAATGACAACAATATAATTAATATAAATATTATTAGTTCGTTAATTGAAATAGGAATACAGATGGGATATTCGTAATTTTTCAAATTTCTGTATAGTTTATACATGTCACATTATAGTAATCAAATTAAAAATTGCGCATTATATCTAGGTTACATATATATTTGTTTATAAGCCAATTGAATAAACAATTTTACGGTCTCTAAAAAGTGGTTAGTACCTACTAATGTTATACAAATTGTGGTACTAAAAGATCTATCTCACTTTTAATTTATATTTATTAGTATAGATAAGCAATTTTTATTTTGCATAAAATAACGAATTGTGAGAAAAACTTACGCCATTTTTAAATGTCAAACGAGACATAAAACAAAAATATTCCATTCACTTACTCAGAATGATACAAACATATACACAAATTATATATTTGTGAGTTTATAATAAATATCGTTTACCCTTGACACAATCGGTGCATTATCTGTTATATATATTATGTACTTATATTTAATAAAGATAATTAAAAAAACATAACTAGGTATCTTTTACTGCATAAATCTGTAATGTAATGTAATTATATGTTTATGTGTAAATGTATGTATGTATGTACATGTAGTGAGCACTTTAACTCACTAAATAGGTTTTAGTAGCGATACCGGACGTTAAACCCGGAGGTAGTTTTTATATAATTTCTACTGAAAGCCTTCACGAAACGTCTTCACGGGTCTTGGTCACGCACTGTTTTTTTACTCAAATTGACATAACTGCGCTATACTCGATCTGGTTCGTCAACATAATTTTACGTAAAAATGATGATGATGATGATGATTGTCCCGACCGATTTCGGCCATGGCGACCACTTCAACTCCTAGTCTGAGAAATAGCGCTGGTGCGCTGGAAGATGGCTTATGTAGCCAATTTTCGCGGCGAAACTCCGTGCGCACTGAGGGCACGTTGAACCTCGAGCTCGCGTACGTAGCTGTTCACGATCCTGCGCCATTCTGACCCCTACCAAACGTTCCCAATGAGAAGGCTCTATGTTGCAACTCATGTGTAAAAAAAATAATATATTAAAACACGTAAAAATATTGTGTGTCTGTTAGTGATTCTATGACTTCTGAACGACTTGACCGATTGAGCTCATATTTACTTAATATATTTGTTTTATCTAGATTGTTTATAGATTATTAGGATCCGATAGGTGGCGCTATCATCGAAACAAAAACTACTGAAAAGGGCAGAACATTGTTTGCAAGGCCAGCTAAAAGATAAAATTATGACTTAGTTTTTGTATAATAATATTAATTAATCATAAAAAAACATTCACAATATGAATAAATGACACTCGGGGCTGGAAGATCCTAATTTATATTTTAAAATTCTAAATTATTTTAATGTCGCCCCATTAACAATGGTGTTGCATATGTGGTAGTCCAAGAGCCAGTAATCAAACCAACATAATATATAAATAAAGAAGATATAAAAGATATAATAAACAAATTATAAAATGTATACTAATATTAGAAAGAGTATGATTTGTATGTTTATAGGTGGTAATTTTTGGAACTACTAAATCGATTCTACAAATTATATCACTAATAGGAAGGTGCATTATCCTGGAGTGATATATAATTTTAGCCTATAAGGTATTTATTATCTTTATTACATTTTTTATTGTAATTATCGCGTACAAAATCGCACGCAATTACTAGTGAATAATATATAATTAAGGCGGTGTTACATCAGTCTGACATTTATTTAAGTGTGTAAATACAAAACTAAGCACTGAATACGGGGCAAATAAAAGATGAGTGTTTAAAAAAGGGAAGACCGGAGAGGTTAAAAAAATTTAACAGGTATATATTTGTTTTGTTGTAATAATGTAATTGGAATAGTTAATAGCTCTGAGTTCATTTGTTTTACTTTCAGTGAGAAATTCCTGACATTCAGTTATTAACGATATACGGCCGACACCCTCCGTCTACGATAGATTTACTACTACAGAACAAAGGACATCAATTTCGATAGTGACATGTGAACTATTTCTACAGTATATTTGGTGGAATAGACCGATGTTTTTAAAAAGGAAAGCTTAATATAGCTACTTTTATGATAAAAATGCCTTGAAACGAAAATATTCCATTATTGATTAATAATAAAATAATAATAATATTTCAATTTCTCACAGCTGGATAATGAGGCCTCTTCACAAGGGGCTTAATGTATTCACGTTTCCTTACAATGTTTACCTTCATCATAGGTCAACAGTGTTACCAATTTAAACTAGTAAATGTACCGGAATTCCGAAAAATTTGTTGGTATATACCGGAGATCAAATTTGCAAACATCGAATCAATATTCTAACGGTATAAACCACTCTGGTTATTTATTAAATTATTTTATACCATTGTCATGCATACTATACCTAAATCTTGATAATAAAACATCAACGTCGAAATAGACCGTCGATAAAATCACTGAAGTTAAAAAAATATCCATATTTATTTGAAAATATATTACCTACTTTATTTTTAATTTGAAAAGATATTTTAAAATGTGCTAGGTCATTATTTGTAGTACCTACTCGCCTATCTAGCTACCAGTTTCGAATTGGTTAAGCATTTATGCACCTAAGTGTTCCGGCAGTTGCAACTGAGATAGAGTCACGTTATACAGCTTAGCGTATTTTCGACTATATCGTTTTAATTATAATCAGGTAAGATTGTACTTAAGTACTAAGTAAGTAAGTAAGTATAGGCAATAAAAAGTTCAATAAAGAAAAATACTTGAATAATTTGTGATTAAATGTCATTAAAAGCTTCCTATAAATTTTGATTTGGTTTATCGGTTACTCGCGTCACATCGTTTACAATGTTTCTGTTTATTTAAATGTGTCGTGGGAAATGTAGTGTAGGACGCTCTAAAACCAGATTGAGCGACGACTTGCGAAAGACTGCTGGAATTGACTGGATTCGGAAAGCGCGGACATTTTGTCCGATGGTGAACCTTGGGAGAAGCCTATTGCTGGACTGCTAAAAGCTAATGAAATGTATTATTTAAAAGCTTTATACCTATATTTTATTATTTCCAAATGTTTTAACATTAGAAGACTACTTAAATATAGTAGAATCTCTCGGTAATTAAACGCGAAGCGAACAGGAATAGAGAAAGCTTGGGTTTAGCTTATTTTTACTTTTAGCTTCTGACTGCTAAACTATGAAGGTCATTATTCATAATGAAGTATAATTATAGATTATGTAATTTAATTAAACCAAATCTTTTAAATGTCGCTAAATAATTTATTAGTGTAAGGAAATTACTTTCTATTAAATTATACAAATCGGCAGACAACAAACTAAAAGCAATTAACATATAAAAGATATAATTATAGCATCAGTATTACAATAATACCTAATGGATGAAAGATTATTTCAATATCAAAGTGTAATTAGAAGGCATGCATTTTGCGTGACATTCACTTGATTTCGACCCACGTTCTAAAGAACAATCAACTTTTTCACAGTCGGGTATATAAACTGCCTTATTGTATTATAAGCATTATGCATGTAAATTTATTCTAAATCTATAAAGCATATCCGCTAACGCTAATAAAATTAAATATAAGAATTTTAGGACATAAAATTTATTCAATTATTTTTGTCGCCGAAGAATGACTAATGAAAATACATACAATAAATGAGCGTTTGCTCCTAATTTCGTTAATATATAAGTAGTTATTTTGGGAAAAACAATTTGAGGTATGTTTCTTCAAAGAGAACAGAAAATAGTAGCGTGAGAACCTACTAAAAATGATGTAAAGGATGCGCTTTCGTAATCCATACTTCTAAAGGTTTATCTTATTCTTCATTTTCCAATACATTAAAGATATATACACATAGGTGCAAATTTCTAAGTGTTGCATTTATAACTATAAATGATTATTGAATCTTTAATCACTAAAGCATTTAAGAGATTTATGGGATAGAGAAAAGTCTTGAGATTTCTGTCTACTTGAGGCAGCCCGACTGGTGAAATGCCTTCACCCTACAGAAGACCTTATGTTGTATTCTTGCCTACGGTGATTAGAGTTTCCAGAACTCCTTAGGCGGGTTCAAGGCTATGATAACTACTTACCATCAAGTCCGCTGTAAGCTTCTTTGCTACCTTTCTTGTGCATATAAATGATTTTAAATAACTACCAATTTTTTAAACTTTATATATACTCATATATTTATCAATAAAAACTAAAAGAAAATAACAAAGAGCCACGTTCGATGCAATATATTACAAACTTATAAAACCACAAAGTGTAGGTATATTGTCGCTAAGAAGCTATAAATACAGATTAGGGTAACGTCCAATGTTTTTCAAATAAAAGCATTTAAGTACATTGTGTTCAAATTTCATGGAATATTGTTAAAAATAAAAACATATCCATACAATTCCAACGAGCCGCGGTCGTTCTAGTTTGCCGTTGCGGTAGATAAATTGTGAACGTATGCGCTTCTCTTTGTCCCGTCAATATGTCAAGTGTGTGTCTCCTCACTTTTGTTTCGGTGTTGACATAATATCATTCTTTTATAGTAAGATTACTTTGGGAGTACACATGCTGTTGTCATAAATACTATTAGGTAATATATTATTAACCACAATATAATTTATAATAGGAAGCAAGAAAGGAAACATTTATTGGACAAACGCATCACACAACACATATAAAAACACCGGCCAATTGCGAGTAGGACTCGCGCACCGAGAGCTCCGTAATTGTACAGCCATATTCACTAAAATAATTAGGTACCATTATTGAAGAAAGCACCAAACAATTTTACCGAAAAGATAAACAATGTTGATGAAGAAACTTAACTATGGCGTTGGAAATCTGTTATCCCCATACATTAATATATGACGCAGTCAGTTTACTAACTTCAAATAAATTTGTGATCGCAATTTTTTTTGTTGATGTAATTACATAGTCGACATTTTCGGAATTTTTTCCTTTAATTGTGCTATAAGGCGTAGCCTCTTGCCAAATTTAATGATTCTAGGTCAACTGAAAGTGCCCTATAGGATTTATTCCCTTTGTGAGTGTTAAAGTATGCGGCATAAACAGCCGTATCTTTTGATTGCATTGACTTAGAAGTGTGATTTTTTCACAGCTCCATGGGATTGCAGATTTGAGTATTTAATATTAATTGCAACTTGATACCTACACGTACTCTTGAGAAAAAGGGTCTTGACAGACAGACTACGGAGTGATTCTATATAGGGTCCCTTTTTACTTTTGATGTAAAAAACCCTAAAAAACATTATGAGTTTTCAGTTAATGTAATCTCTGTAGGATCCAATTCTAAAAATTATTTCACTAACAGGGAGTTACATTATCCCTTAGTGACATACGTTACATTATATTGCTATCTAGTTTTCACTGAAATCGTTGATCGATTTAAGGTTTTTAAATTAATGCGCACGAAGTCGCGGGTGGTTATAGTTGCTTAATAAACCACGACTTAAAAGATTAAGATATTTTTTTTACTAAAATGGTTGGATTGCCGTAATCATTTCGTAGCGATACATGCAATAAAATATCTAAACAATACATAAATAACTTTTAAAAAAATAAAAATTGGTAACTGTAACTGATTTTTGCATAATCACACACATTCACGTAATGATTGAATTATATTTCCTGGAATTGCACTTGCTATACTTATTTAAATGATTTCAATATGATTATAGAGTTGAAGTAGATACTTATTATAATTGTGAATAAATATTGCGGATGAGAAGTTCATTAATTTATATTTATAATGTCATTCACTGTTTTGAATTGTAAATGAGTATAGGTATATATGGTCTTGCTGTCACTATTGCATGCACTTGATTAACTTAAACTTTAAAGTAATATAGATAAGTACACTTAATGTGCGCTCTGGAATTATTATACTACCCGAACGGGGAGGGTTTTATTTTCAGAGCTGAATAAATATGACACACATTTATAATTACTTGTAATATGACAAAAGTAATTGAAACACATTTATAATGAATACGTAACGTTCAACTTGTAAAAAAAGAAAACAATATTTCAGTAAGATAAAGAAATAAAATGTGCAGAGAGAGAAAATAAAATTAAATCCTTGTAGCACCTACGTGCGAGGAAAATGATTGATTGGAGATAGATAAATATCGTACGTGCTATTTTGTAAGACATGCAATCTTATATATCGCAACTAGCTGTGCCACACGGTTTCATTCGTGTCAAATTAATTCGACGAATACTACATCGCGCCGCCGACCCTAACGCACCCGTGTGTAGCCTATCCTTGTTCGAAATCCCGTACTTGCCTACAGCTTATCAGATTGCTTAACGTTGACGGATACTGCTCCTCCCCTTAAGGTTCTAGCGTGAAGTTATATAACCTATAACCTTCCTCAATAAATAGGCTTGAAAATCTGTCAGGTTACGATGCTTTTAGTCGTGTGTTTCATGTGTGAGTCGTCTCAGAGTTACTTAACATCATATTAAAACTTATATCAAAATTACAAAATGTAAAGAAGAAAACAGGACCATTTTTAACAGAATAGAAATCCAACTTCAATGATTTTGAAGAATTTCCCGATGTATCTTCGAAGTTGAAGATCCAATGCTAATGAACTTAAAATGCAACCATCTTGAGGTTGAGGTTTCTCCTATTAAACAAAGCAAGGATCATCCTAATCGGTTCATAATCAAAGAAGTTATGGCTGGACAGCCATTAAAGAAAATATGTACATTCGAATTGAGTAAATCTCCGTCTTTTTTGAAGTCGATAAAAATGTTCTCTGTTATTGTAAACTCAGGCTTAATGTAGGATTCAAACTTCGGTCATTCAATAACACGTTTGAAAAATGTGTATCCTGATAAATATTGTATAGAACTCGCTACTTCCCACTGATAACAATGCTTGATATCAACTTAATTATAGCGTATACATATGCATTAGTATGCTTTATGCATGTATAACTAACATAGCTACCTTCATGTAATATCACAGTTTACATTAAGAACATTATCGTTAACGTCGTAATCTTACTGATTAGGGTCAAACCTGTTACCAAAGGGCTCTAGATAACTTATTATTTGTAAACGTAATACTTTTAGGTAAGAAGTGATGTTATTTGGTTGTTTGTGCGATGTTATAAAAATATATATGATATAATATAATATTAAACACTTTTCCAGTTGTATTACATCTTCTTTCTATTATTTAAATATTTAAATCAACTACCAATTGTTACATTTTTTATCTTTTGGCATTGACTTGACAACCGACAGGCCCATAGACAATAACTAGTTTTATTCTTATTTTTATAAGGTTCTAACAAGAAGGCGTTCAAGTAGTTATTACGTAAGCAAAGTTTCAATGATTTTATTATCAGTTTCCCCGTATAAGCAATAATATGAAAATTGTGTAATTTTTATTTTATGTACAGTTAATTAAATTCTCAGATCTCTTATTTATTTCTAGTAAGAAATATGATAAGAATATCGTTACACAATAAAAAAAATCATTATTTTGTCAATTTTTAACATACGTAACAATTATAATAAATAAAAGTAAGAAAAAATGTATCTCCTTCCAAGCCTGCTTACGTTCAACGCCTACTATTAAAAAAGCATACCACTAATGAAATTACTCAAAAATTCTTGAACGAAGTAGTAATAGCAGCGGTAGATTTTATTAAGTATTACTATCTTTATTATATGAATCTTTTTTTTGTTAGTTTGTTATATTTAGATCCGGCCGCGACCCGCGGAACGTCTTAAGCCGCTGGCGGAAAAAGTGATTTGCACATTTGACAGCACGTACAAATGTGAATAGTTGTTTTTTCTGATTGTTTTTACTGATGAAAATTTTAAAACTTTTTAAGGCTGTATACTTATTACTTTAATGGATCCTAACACTCATTATCTTGATAACTATGAATTATTATTATTTATTACAGGTTCTTTATATGACTGACTGACCGCTAATATTAAGTAATACTTAAACAAAGTTAAGAACCCACATGAATAATATGAGGTTAGTCATTTAAAGGATTAATTGAAGACATTATCAAGTATACGGACTTGACATTTCCGTAGTCTCTGGACAAATGTTTGTTCGCTTAAGCCAACGAGTAGTCGAAGGTTAGGTAAAGTACGATATATCACTCACTACTAACTAACGATTTCATTTGCACTGGACCTATTGTTTAGGATGTTATAATCGAAATATCATTTAGTTTTGTTTTACTTTGCTACTTCAGTTTGACAGATTGACAGCTGCTGTTACTTTAACCTGCAGCAAAAAACTTTTGTTACTATTTGTTAATTTTCATAACAGTTTATGTGTTCCTAATAAACTTGACACGAGTTTTAACATTAAAAAGAAATAATAATTAAAATATTCAATGTTTTTTCCATGTTCAACTTCTTCAGGTATATATCAACTGTTAAATTTATACTAGTTAGTCTATACTAGCAGTATAAAGCTCAATAGATTATTTTAATGTTTGAACGAGCTAATCTCTGGAGCTACAAGTAAAAAATTAAAAAATCTTACTGCTGCTTATAGCCTATATGTTGGGGAACGTTATAGGCATTATTACTTTACGCTACGATCCTAAGGAAGGGAGCAGTAACCGTGAACGTCAAGCAATCTGGCAAGATGTAGGCAAGTACGGGAAGTAAGAACTGAGAACACGATAGGCTACACGGGTGCGTTGGCAGCGACACAGTGAAAAATTGGTCGAATAAATTGACCATGTGTGATAACGTGGAGTAACCGCTGGTTAAGCAAACAAATATTTTCTGCTGCCTGTCAATCATATTTCAGGCGGAAGTAACATCAATCCAACACGATAGATTTTCGCAAAGTAGGTAAGGATAGTATATAGTAGTAGTCTTAATAAGTAGGTAGGTATAGGGTATAGGCTATAGGTAGTCATTCTTTCACCAGTCAAATGAAGTTTCATTGTCTTTTTGAATAAAACGCAACTATCGTTGTTTTTTTTTTATTATTACCTATTGCTCTTCCTCCAATTAATACTCTACATACATGTAGGTATGTTTATTGTGTTTAATATTAAATATTCGCAACAGACTAATCTGAACAAAACGCTACTTGAAAAAAAAACGATAACGCTAAAATTATGTTTTTATTTATATACAACATATTATTTATATACATACACCTTATACATACCTACTTACCTATACATACTTTCAGAAACTTATGTTGAGTAGAGCCGCAGAGCAAGGTCGCATCGCCGTCGCATCATAAGCCCGAATACGGGTCAAATCTTGAATCCTAATGTACATTTAAATAATTAATCCTAAGGGTATACAAGTAGCTGAAAATGAATGCGGTCTAAATCATGTCAAATTTTGGTCCATGTAAAAAATGTATATATTTACACACAAGTGACAGATACATTATTATTCATTCATTATATAAAGGTAAGTAATAAAAACCCTGAATTCAATTATATTCATTTTATTTCTTAACAAATTCAGAAGACAAATTACTAAGTTCAAACAATTTGAAAAGATCAGTAAAGTTCCTAATTTTTTTTTATTATTTAAAAAAAATTATATCAATACATTTCGTAACTTTAATTAGTTTATCTGTTTTACCTGTTATTTAAATTTCATACTTTAGTTATAATTTAAGATTTTAAACTTATTGTTATTCCATTATGTCATCGACTAATCAAAAGATTTCGATACAAACACAAAAACGTTCAGAAAAAACCGGAACTTATAACATGTATTAAATGTAAAAAAAACTTGATTTTTATTACATTATTTTATTTACTCTTACGCTATTACATATATAAATGATGTAAACTGTGATACAGTTATTTTATATTTATGCATGTATTGTCTTACTTTTATATAATTATTATTGTTTACAATGCTTTAATAATTCTTAAATACATATAATCTATGTAGCTTTGCTCTACAAACACACTTTTTGTATAGAGTTTGTAGATTTTATTTATAATTTTATTCATCATTGAGCACGGAAATAATTCGAAATTAAATAGAAAAAGCTTTTAACGCGTGCCGAGTGTTAAGTATGCATAGGTTCTGTTCTAATATGGTTATTTTTGGTAAATATGATTAAAATTTTTTTTTATTATTTTAGGTTATCTGTTTTAAAATAAATTTGTGGTTTCTTCCTTTATAAAATCCTGATTAACCAGTTGTCTTCATGGACTATTACTGTTTTCGCCATTTTCGGGTGCGAAGTTAATCTCTTCGACTTCCTGTGCTTCTTGTCTTTATGAAAGCAAGTTACTACAGGCTTCATTATAATGACTTATTTTAAAGTTTAAATGGTTAATAAAAATGTATAAAAAATAATCTTCAAAAACAGGCAATGTTTTCAAAAAAATTATTGAAATACTAATAAAATGCCTTTTTTATCGAACTTAAGTTTCTGGCGACTAATTGTCATCTAGAGGCTGATGGATAGCAAAGTAAGCAGTATAATATACTCTACCATCATGAAGTTTTTAATATATTTTACAAATTATATATAGCTCCATTCAATAAATAGATGCTTTGATTAATTTTTTTGTTGCTTAAAAAAATAGATTTTTAATAGACTCTAAAAGATGTTCAGCCATAACTTCTCTGTGTATGAACCGATTTGGATGAATCTTTTTTCGTTAGAAAAGGGATACCTGATAGGTGGTCTTATTTTAATTTCATTGGCATTGGACGTTCGACTTCGAAGATACACCAAGGAACTCCTCAAAATCATTGAAGTTGGTTTCCTTTTTTGTCAAAAATTGTTTTGTTAAGTTTAAGTTTCGTAGTTTGTGTTTGTATTGTTAAGTAAATTAACAAATTTAGTTTAAATTGTACAAAACTACCAAAAATAATATCACATAAGGTTATAACTTTAAAATTTTATTGTACAATCTAGTGGAAAACAGAGTAGTAGTAACTTTCCTTGATATAATACATATCGTCGCTGCGCTCATTTAATACGCATCTTATAAATTTACTTTTCAGGATAAAAAATGGATTGTTACTTAATGGGTTTTGTAAGCGCAGCGATGATAATAATGCTAATTAACGTAGATAAAATATTCTTGTTAATTTTTCACAGCGCGCAATTATTTAATTTTTAAATTGGATTTAAACTTTACCACATTTGACGCAATGCTCAAATTCAATTTGCAGCTTGTTTTCATCACGTAATTGAAATCGAATTTGTATTGAATGGTTGTAACTTGCGAAATGTTGTTGAATGTAATATAAATTCATAAAACACAATATCCACACATTGAATAACATATGATTTTCCTATAAAATCATGCTTATTAAATCTTATAGGTATAAGATTATAATAAAATATATGAAAAAACACATCAATTTGTATGATCGAAACGCGGATGTATTGTTGTTGATGCCTATTATTAGATTATTTGAACAGCAACAAAATCTTAGATAGGTAGTATTCTTCTTGAATGAATATCTTTCTTTAATGTATTTATTTTTGATTACATTGAAACCCATGTGTATAAAGTAAAAAAAATGTCATCACGAAAGACAAAATTGTCGTTCGACCATCCATGACAGGAATTCGCAAAAATATTTCGCTAGGTATGTTACACATTAATCCTCATTATCAAACATTGCTTTAATTTAACAACTTTAAAGATTATATAGAAGTTTCCATCTGTTAAGATTCCATATCAGTTAAGTTTTATCAAAAACTTTCAGTTAATCGCGAATTGAAACGATCGGCGCTGGCCAATCTATCAATGGAGCCTCAACCGATCACAATTCGCCATGACGTGATATAGTTGCATAGCGATTGGTGGAAGTTGACGTGATGTCTATTTTTAATCGCGGTTGGAGTGTGCGCGGTAAGCCGGTCGCGTATGTGTGCGCGCGATACGTGCCGTATCGATGTGTGCGCGTGTTGTCGAGGCGCGCTCTCTGTTTACAGCGCGGCGGTGTGGCCGGCGAGCGCACGCATTCGAGTCGTACTGGTCGTGCGGATACGAATTTTCCGACGGTTACCGAGCTGCATTAGTATCTATGGTGTTTTTCTCACAGTTTATCGGTGTTCACAAGTGTGCCGGACGTAGTGAAAACAATCGGGACCATATTCAATTTTCAATCCCGAACGTACTTTTAGTGCGGCTCATAAAAATTATAGGTGCTTTCGACGGATGCGATGAATAAATTTTGCAAATCGAGTCTGTGTGTTGAAAACGTTAGTGAGAGTAATGTTTTGATCCGCCGGTTTGTGGTGGATGTGCCGGGTTTTGCGGATGCGACACTGCTCGCGGTCTTCATCTTGTTCATTGTGAAACTGAGGTTATTCTGTGAGGTGTTCATTTGTTGGCCACATCAGTTGGGGAAGAGCGCCTCCACAAGTGTACACACAAAGTTGTTGGAAAGCCTGTTGTTCGCGTCTCGCACGTGCTAAGGTAAACCTCATTCCGATGACCTTGGTTTTGTAGCTTTTTCTGTACATCTTAAACAGCCAAATGTTTTGTATTTATCCTAATTCCATATTAACAAAAGTGTTATCTTTTTCATTAGTTAGCGCATTTATTAATGAACACAAATAATTTCCAAATTTTCTTTCAAAATTTAATTTACTTTTATTGAATTAAGTATATTAAATATTTTTGTAATAGGTGCATAAATAATTATATTTTATGAATCTTCTTTGGGAAGATAACATACTTATTACTTCTATAGTTACATAACTATACATAGATTAAGTTTTCATTTTCCCCTTAAGTATATTTTTATTTTACTACCTACCTACCTATTTGGTTGTAGTTTAATAAAGCCTTTTAAAATTATAATTGGAATCAAGTAAGAATACGTTTTTATTGTTTTAATTAATCCATGTCAAATGAATATTTGACAGTGCGCAAGATAAAAGAGAGATAAAATGTACCTATATCTGGGTATTATACATACCTATACAATTGATAACAAACATTTTTACATTCCTAACATTTTGCAGTCATAATGTTTAAACTTAGGTAAAGAGCATATATTTTTGCATTTAAAACCGGTTGAAATTAGTCTCTAGACAAAAAAGATTACACGATAATAAATAAAATGTTAATAAAAACCTGTTTACCCTATACCAGTGTTACCTAATTTTGTAAAAGTTTATAGGTGTACTAACTTTTGTTAATGGATTCACCTATATCGTAGATTTTGTAAATACTTACGGAAAATTCTGAGATCTACCTCATTTTATTATGTAATAGGAAACCCGGCCACGTGTTGCTGTGCTGTTTTGGAGACCATAGGGAACATTGATTCAATCGCTATCAAACTTTACTACAGGATCACACGTTATGCTAATAGGTATGGAGATTGTCTGAAAATTATATCAAAATCTCTCCAGCCGTCTCGGAGTCCATTGGAAACATCGATTTTTATATAAAAGATGAAGACGATAAACATGTAATTGTAATTAGTTAGGAAACATTTAGGTTTAATTATAAGTAAGTACATGTGACAGAGAGGAAACTTAAACTTTAAATTACCCCGTCTAGGGTGGCATTAAAAATAAAATACATAACGCTAAAATGGTACTAACTTGCGATTTATTTCTCTAAAATTGCCATCTAATATGGGTAATTGGTTTAAAAGTGATGTTTGTAGTAACAAACAGATAAACAGAGACAAAAAATTGCTAAAATGGTTTTACTTATGTAATACATCATCTAATATATCGTTCATTGTTATTATTATTATAGAGTAAAATATTAAATAGAAATAATTATATTATAATAAGATGGTTTGGTATCAGTTAAACAGCGTTTTTAATGAAAATTAAGTATATTTTAAAGCCGATATTTTTATTTTTCAAAGCCCACGCATTCCTGTTTGTGTTAGAAAACTTGATTATTGACTACCCAGTTAATGAAGTTTTTCACGCAATCTCAAACTGTCATGTAGTGGTTTTTGTTTTTTAATCATAAATTTATGTTTCGTTTGACCTCATTTTGTGTATAACGGGTGGCATTTTGAATAATACAGCATGGATATTGTGCACAAGTTAACTGGATTGGAAATAATAACGTGAACCATGAATTTTATTATTGTCATTTCCAATTTATCCTGGCACATCAAGCCTCCAATTTACAATAGTAGTTTTAAAATCTTCATTATTAAAACTTTATATTCTCCATAAACTAATTATCTGTAGTATAACTTTAGAGACAATAAAGATCTTCATTTTTATAAAATCATTTAAAAGACAGTACTAGAAATATAATCTCTGTATTTATTTGTTTTCCTATACTTTCACAGCGGTTGTAATCCTGACATGATAATAAGCCATCGTTGTAAAAGGTTTAGTCAAAATACACTTCTCAATCCCCTTTAACCAGTTTAGGACAGAGAAAGCATTTATGATTTGTGATTGTCGAAAATATCCGTATGTAAAAAAAGGACAGCCTGTCGTAGAGCATTTTTCTGTAATATCACTAGCTTACTCTGTAGACGTTTCTCTGGGCTTTCTGGTAGTCAATGCCTCGATTAAGGCGCCATCTATCGGATCCATTGGAAAATTATAAGCTCCTCGGTCAAATTGTCCGAAGTTATAGAATTACTAACAGACGCACACATGATATTACATAAAAATGTATATATAAGCTTTAATATTTTCATATGCGCCCAGGTTAAAATATAATATAATATCTGAAATGCACTGTGTTGTAGGACATTTTAAGCAATCAAACAAATATTTTTGTGATATAGACGTAAAATGTGTACTAAAATAATACGCAGTTTTTTGAATAAATATATTTTATGCAATATTAAGTTATACTGATTTAGTATTATGTATAATAAATATAATAAATGCAAATATAAATAATTTGGACGCTGAAGGCTTTCATGTCAACACATGTAAAAAAAAAAAAACAAAACATGTAAATTTGGCACAGACACCAATTAACTTAATTTACACATATATAATAAATAAGTATATTGTAAATACTTAGTGTGGATATGCAAAATGATCAAATTAAATATTGCAAGAACTGCCTTTTTATTATATGGTACGTTTACTTTATTCATCTGTCTTCATGCTGACTTCACAGTTCACAGTAGAATAAATCACAACAATATTAGGAATAAGGAAATACTTTACCTATTTAAAAAGTATTATAAATTGTCCGTTTCTATTTAATATTGTCGCATTCTTAGTTTTTACGGATATGGATGTTGATCTTTCATATTTTGAAGTTATACTTCTTTATGCCTGTTTTTTTTTTAATAAAAAATATGAGTGATTTTTTACGATGCGCGTGCACATTGTAACATAAAGTCTACACTATGAGGTTGCTCGCGAAACCTCTCATTTTGTTGTAGTAAAGATAGTTCGTTCGTAAAGGTAGTTAGACGATGTCATAATATTATGACGATATGGTTAAAGACGACTGTCGGAACATCTCACATCAATTTCGTGTAAATTAATAATAATTTTGATCATCTCAAACAAATATAAATTTTACCGCGTATACACAAGCACACGCAGTATACGTTTTTTATAATGTTTTCAAACAAAGAAGACAGTGACGGTAGGTATTCAAAAACCTAGTAAACACAAGGTTTTGAATAGTGAATAATCCTACATTTCACAAATGTACTGAGCTACACCTAATTTTTATTGTATTTTTGAAAAAAAAAGACGGCACGTCATAAGTTAGCATATATTAAAATCTTAAAATAACATCAAACAGAAACAAAACAGTATGAGTATGTAGGAGCGTGCGTATATAATATTACAAAACTGGTCACTCATGAATGGGTCCTCGACGCCTACGCAACGCAACACGAATGATTTTTATAGCGGACAGTGGCGCGGCGGGCGAAGCTCGAAAATAATTGTTTTAACAGAGCACCGAGCGTCCTGACCGTGCTGAGGTCGAATTTGGATTAATGAATAATATACTTTGGCAAGAATACCGAAACACGAAAATAAATTTAAAAAATCATCGAACTTTAAGATTAATACTAAGAACAATGTAACAATTGTATATTTTACTTTAGGTAAAGTTAAAAATTCCTTAGTCAATTGTTGAATACAATATTATTATCGTACTTAAACGCTGGCCGTGCTGTGCCGAGTGCACACATCCGTGATAAGAAACGTCAAGTAGCTCGGCAGTCTCGGCACACATGAATCAACTTGGCCTCCACACATATGAATGGATGTTAATTAGTACGTTTGTTTTAATACTTAACCATTCCCACACATTAATACTTAATTTATGTAGCTACATGCACCGATGTATAACGAACATACACAATTGTTTTCTTAAAAAAAAATCTTAACATATTTTTGGTATTAGTAAAGATTATATTTAAATGGAATATTTGCAAAGATTTTCTACATATTCTGATGTAAAATGAACATTATTTCAAATTAATTATATATTAATTATCTCAATATAATATTCAGTTCCCTTTATCTTTTTTCTATTAGACTTTCTAATAACTATAATACGTTAATATTTCATTAGTTTTTCTGGAATTTAAATTTATTTTGACAACTTTGTGCTTATTAGTGCAATTACGATACTGTAAGGTACGGGAGTTATGATATCGCCCATATATAATTAATTTTAAATACTAAAACAAAATAGGAAATACTGTAACAATGCAACGCGTTTGAGTTTACTTTTCCTTCACACGTACAAATACGGTGGGTGTTAAGTTGATCGTGAGAATAATTTGTTCAAAGTTTTGTTACTTACAATTTTTTTATCGAAACTCCAGCAATCACTTAATCACTTCCTACAGCTTAAAGGGCGGAAGTCATGCGTTTACAGAAATAATAAATTAACGCGTTTTGTGTTTCAATACGATGTGTATTTAGTGGCTTTAATATGTGTTGCCCTTGACAAAAGGTCAATTTAGCAGATACATTTGGGAGGGATCTCGTTGCGACAGAATCATTATAACGTTTACAAACGAGAAATTATTTGCTTTTAATATTTATATTCGGTAATTTTCGAGTGGTCGTCGATAGCTTCAAGTAGTCATGGAAGGACAAACGTCAACACCCACGCATGACTGTGTTTCGTTAACTATATAGACAAACAAATACAAATCAGAAAAACGATTGAAAATATGTAAAGGTTATATACGCATCAATCACAACTGTTATGATTACATAAAGGCAAGTTTTCCTCTTCCTAGTTCATTTGATATTTATATTACATATCGTCCCTTCGAATTTTAAGAGGTTTGTTTTTTATTAGTTTTAAGTTATGGCATGTTACTAAATTACTCAATTGTGGTTGCGTATATAAACAGTATGAAAAAAAAAATGTTTTAAATAGTTATTTTAGTGATACGTTGTATTCTATGAAGTCTATGAATTAGATGTTGACTTGGAAAACTCACAAGGAAATAAACAAATATATTTATATTATTGATTTATTTAATTAGCGAGTATTTAAAAGTTTAAGTTTACTGGCTAATGCATTAGGTGCACGATTATTGGATGTACACTTTTTATTGGAACGAACTACGAACTGTATTTGGTAAATATTTTAATAATCTTTTAAATTACAAAATATTATATACAATGCGTATTATTATAACTAAATATATGCAGAAATAATTCAACAGGATTTCATTAAAACATAAGGTATCGTGGAATTTATAGTGTCTAGTAACTTCGTTCCCGTTTTATTTAATTGAAACGATTCGTGCGCTATTTTATTTTAAACTGGTCGAACTATTACAGAACCTTCGCAGTTATGCGCCCACCAAAATTTCATCGTAATCGAATGAATGGTTTAGGCATGAATAGGGACAAACAAACAAAAACATTCATTTTTATGTACGTATATTATTTAAATTAACTACATTTTATAGATGGGTTCTTTTTAATAACTTTAAAAATAAATATCTTTGCTTCACCATTTTCACTTAACTTAATCTTATGAAGGGTTGGTGTAAATCTCAGAAACAGTTGCCACGATAATAGTTATGTTTTTTGTAGTAGGTAACACCACCCGTCGGAAATGTAATATTCGTGACATGACTTCAATGCGTATCCTGTTAAATATTAATCTTTTTCATTTTCATAATAGGCAAATCAATTTGAATTCAATGACCAATATGTATGAATTAAATAAGTTTGAATTAATCAAGAATAGTAAAAGAGATTCCAATCCTTCTATGTGTCTTTTTGCATTTAAAACTTTTGGTTACATAAATACATTGCAGTAAATATGTATAATAACTTATTATCTTTTTCAAGACCTTAAAAAGTGTAGCGATCATTATTTTTTTTTATTACAATGTGTTTATGTGGTGATTAAAAATACACTACGGTAAGACTACAATTATCTATATTAAACTTTTTTTTTTCTAGTGAACAGAGATCATCTTATTCTTCCACTCAAACCAGAATACACTATACCCTTTTCTTATGGCGTGTGCGATTTTCCTAATAGCACGCAGCTTAGACAATCCTAATCCGCACTAAAAAAAAAAAAAAAAAATACAAACTAAGATTTCAATTTCGAAATTGCTTCTCTTGCCACAGAAATATTCTAATGTCTATCGCTTTTAAATTTTATATAGATTCCATTGTCCTTAAGAAATATTGTTAATTTGCGTAATATTTTCCTATTGCTTGACTTAAAATTCTATTCACGTAGTCGGTTAATTACGGAAGATTATATCTGCCTTATTGGTTCAGCATAATAATTTCATTATAATTATTACAATCCAACCACCTAAGCGTTGCAACTTATTGTTTATAATAGTTATATCCAGTTAATATGTCATCTGTATGAAATACCTAAAAAGTTACTGTTTTTTTACCAATATAACGTAATCTGTATTTGTCCTAATTACAATATATTTTTAATCGGTTATATGTTGGCCCCCAAACATTGCAATTTTAATCTTCGAACAAGCTACCTTTACCAGTGCACACTTTAATTTTGTTAAGTATAACTATTTACTTGTACCAAGAGCTTCACAAGATTGCACGGATCTCTAGCGTTTTTTTACGAGCCTAGAACATTAACTGCGATTTGTATTTTCGTTATTTATATTTGCACTAGGTTTTTTACCGGGATAAAAAGTATTATATGTGTTAATCCAGGTTATAAACTATCTGTGTGCAAAATTTCTCCAAAATCCATTCAGCTGTTTTTGCGTGATGAAGTAACAAACATCCAAACATGGAAACATTCATATTTTTAATATTAGTAGGACTAGATGTGTCCACGGTTTTAACTCTGCTAGATTTATTCCACCAAATCTTTATTCATTATATTCTCTTGATATATGTCTTCACAGCGTCGCCAGTAAAGTTTCCATGTAAACTATAGCTTGCCAGATTGCTTGACGTTATGTTTACTACTCCGCTCCTTAGTCGTAGTGTGAAGTTATATAGCCAATGTCCTTCCTTAATAAACAGGCTATAAATTGCAGAAATAATTTTTAAAATCTGACTGGTATAGATTAGCGCGTCCAAACAAACAAACAAAAACCAAACAAACTCTAGTATAAATTTTGAGTAAATGATTGTTCCATTTCTCTATAAGGTACCAGATACAAAACAACACCACCACATTTCAACGAATTGATTGCAGTAGAGGAAATATTCATATAAAAAACGATTCTAAATTCTAATACCAAAAAGTGGATTTTAATGATTCGTTTCTTTTTAATTTAATAACGTGTTTACTTCTTAGTTTGTCTAAGTAATAAACGCTGTAAAGGTTGCATGAGCGGAACGAAGTAAACGGACAACGGACTCATGGATAAAATCGTTTGCACAGAGTTAATATTTGAGATCTCACAAACAGGTCAGGCGGCGACGTCCGTACGGCCATTTGCAAGTGCAAATTTTCCGAGATAAAAATAATCTCTGAGGGCTTAATTGAGATTAACTGATAAAGTTACTACCAATAAAATGTGTAATTTCCGTGCCTCTAAGTTAATAAAGTAGAGGACTATATGGTTTAATAATATAGTTTATCAACTTGGGATTTATAAATTATTTTGATATAACGTTGTAATCTAATCTCTTTCATACTTAAAGTATTTGATTTGTTACCTGTTGTCTTTTGAGTCTACAGTTTCAAATAAATTACAGAATATAAGTGTCAGTTAAAATTTAAATAAACCTCTTTAATTCTTCGATATTTTTACGCACTTTAGCTGGACTGGATCACTTCTGAAATTTGTACTATACTAAGCTATCTGTTTAAGGTATCAATTAAGTATGTGTAATACTTTATAAATTTGCTTTAAGTACCAAAAAATATTTACACATATATTCTTTATTGCACTTAAAAAGTACAATAGGACTTAATACTAAAAAGCGTTTTCTACCAGTCTTTCAGGAGAGCAAGAGACGATAACTACATGCAAGGTGTGCATAGTACCTACTTAGTAAAAAAATAATCTAGCGGATATTCAACTAATCCAAGTAAAACCTACGTAGCGAATACTTGAAGGAATCCCGAGAGTTGGTTAGTTAGATGTTGATAGGAAGCGAATTCCACAGTCGTGTTGCTGTTACGGCGAAAGATCGGTCGCGGAAATTAGTATGATGACTTGATATAGGTACTGAGAATTATTGAATCAGAAGATCTTAGCTATCTATTGTATATATCCGCGAGAGATTGAAATAGTGTTTTTAAATATTTATGGGTTTTGGAATTATTAAGTACGATTTACAAATTTTCAACAAATTATGATACTTATGATTTATGACATGCAGGCAAGTACAAAAAGCGGTTAATAATACATTTTGCTCGAGAAATGATTCTGCGACACCGGCCACTGATTGAACGAGAAAAACAAACAATTCTTTAACTGGTCACCGGCACGTAATAATAACTCAGGCAGTGGATCGGTTTTATTTACTCTTAATGTTATATTATCATAAATATTATTTCAACAAATGTTACGTAATATAATACTTTGTCGTTGTAGGTAGATGAATTGTCGCAAAAATGTTTACAAGGATTTTTAATAGATCTGATTTGTCGATGACCCGATGCCGATGTCAGCGAATCAGGTCAAAGGTCGCAATAAGAATGCGAGTTTCTTATTGACGCCTCTAATGTCCTGCAATCCATTAGCCTTGCGTGCTATTTAGACGTTTCGTTCCTAGGTAATGGCCGCTCTCATAGATTCTGTCCTATTGTCTTAATTCTGTAAAATGATACCAAGGTTGAGATATTTTCTGTTAGTTATAAAATAAAAATTAATTATGTAGATTTAAAGACAAATCGGACGGTTACTATTTTTGTCTAGATACAAGTAAATTTTATTATCATGGTATTAATTTTTCTCCTTGATAAATCAAGTATTGCAGATAGTTTCCTAAGGTTGAGTGCTTATGAATTAGTGCATTATCAAGGTAAATCTTGGAGAGCGCAAGTAGGCCGATCGATAACACACTATTAATTACGATAAAAACTTCTCTCTAACAGACCATTTAATTCTGTAATTATCGTGTCATTTCCACATCAAACGAGCCGCCCGTCATCTCGACAGATTTGTATACATCAAGAATGTCACTAACGATGTGTAGAGAGTGGTTTGTTTGTTTTAAAATGTTCGTTATTATGATAGAAATTTTGATAGTATAATTTTTCGGTAATTACAATTAACTTTCGCAAACGACAACGTTACATAATAATTACATAATATGTGATCAATTGTTATAGTTATAAAATTAGGTTCTAAAACTAAATCATGATAATTACTAACTTATTTCGTACAAATATATAATTTATAGTACTAGCTGTGCCCGTGGCTCCGCTCGCCGTCGATCGGCCACAGGTACGTGCGAATATTGCTGACTCCCCTCCACTCCCGGTTTATTTTAAAGACAAAAATGCTTATTATGGATGATCCTTAGAAGATACACGATTTTTGTAGGTATTTTTAAGATATCCAATTATGTAGTTCATTAATTCGATATAATCTCTTATGGTTTACTCAGCTTAAGCTATTTAAACGCCCGAATTGATTCACCAGATTCACCATGATCAGTTGTTATTTATCTGCTTGGAATCCTAATTCTTTTTCTAAAATAAAAGTAGTCTAAGTTACTCCTTATAACATCAGCTATCTGTCAGTAAAAATCGATCCAACTGTTTCGGAGATTACTTGCAACAAACAGACAGACAGACAAAAATTAAAAAATAGGTGTTTTGTTATAGGTTTCGTATATACTTTCGTATGCAATAAGATATTACAAATACACATTTCAATTTTATTAATTGTATAGATATATAATATATATTTTTATTCGTTTACATCTATAAAACACGTAACGAATTATGATTAACTAATAATTTCGCTAACTATAAATGAATGTCCTTTTAGGATATTAAATCGTAATAAGTCATAACGGTTTATTTTTCAACTACGTTTATACATTTATCTTTTTTAGTTTCATTAAAAAGTTGAATTTTTATTTAATTTAAAGTAAATATAGTTTTTTTTTCTGACAACCACCAAGAAATGATTCACCGTTTATATATTCAGTTGTTTTAAATATATATACAAAAGTCTTATACCTTTATTATGCCTTATAGGACAGAATTTTCAGATTCTGAATCCTTTGATCTGTACATTGATAAATGAATCATAGCTATCAGAGGTACTTGTTTACTTTGTTAATATTGTGCTTACCAACGTTCTAATTGCCTATTAATGGAAAGTACATGTAAACATAGATATCAAATCTTCTCCTGATGACCGTGGGGTCGCGATATCGCCTACTTACTCACAACTCAATAACAATTTGTCGGTCATCCCTCCAATACCGCTATGTTACTCGATAACGAGTGCATCGTGCGATATTCAAGTAAAAGCTATTTTAATTATGTCACAAAAATCAAAATTGTATGTATAGATGGTAACAAGCATATATTGCGTGCTCAAGCAGTTTACTTGAGATTAAATGGAATATTGGATGGAGCATTTTAAGAAAGAAAAGGCCATAACCTCTGGACCCCATATAATATGCCTATAGAAAATGTATGTTGAAGAAATCTTTTTTATACTAAAATGTAGCGCAAAAATTGTAGAGAAACTTTTAGACTACCTAAATTCCTTTCATAGCAGAACTAAACTTGGTGTGGAGATGGAGAAGGACAGAACGATATCTTTCCTTGATGTCACAGAAGTGGTAAAGTCGGACGGTTTCTTATCGCACTCAGTATATCTACAGAAAACCTACACACTGATAGATACTTCCACGTCTCCTCACACCAACATCTCTGCCAAATTGTTTCTGTTGCAATATTACTATGACTGACAGGGCTTACGATCTGTACGACCCCGAAAATATAGAGGCAAAATTAGACCATGTTCGGGAGATACTAACAAAGAACGGATAAAATGTGAATTGACGGCAACCAGACCTCTTCCTAGAAAAAGTATCCAGCAGTGAACATATAACTAGCATTTTTAATAAAGTCTAAATTAGCTTACATACAACAAAGGTCACAGTGCCCTATCAGACTCCAGGTGTCTATGAAATTGACAACAGCTGTGCTGCAGACTGGACTGGTGCGCAAGTACTAATATTGTTTTACTATAGACGAATGTGTGGTGGTGGTTCTTCTGCAGTCGAAATTGTACAAAACATTTATTTGTTGGAAGTACATATATAATTACTTTTTTCTTTTTGTTAGATTTTTAAAGTTTATGCCGCAGTGTCATTGAGCACATCTTTTTGGTATTAAAAACAAGTCACATAAATTAAGAATATTTAATAAAACATGATTGCCGTCCTAAACCTCTGGCACAGGTGTGGCCAATCACGCACAAGCCCGGCCTTACTTGAACATTAAAAAAATAACTTGTCATCCATTTGATATATTTTGACATGCGCTTAATTTCAGTCGTAGCTAATTCGTACGAAGGTTCCCAAGAACACGCACTAATGTAGCCTATTTTGAAAGTGTTCGTGGCAAGTTTTACATTAACTGTGAAGGTTATGTGTGGGTTTACTTTTTTCTTGAGCTGCAGTTATTTTCATAATGTGCTTATAATATTTTTAAATCAATTTGTTCATTTAACACGTGTGGAATTGCACGTAAAGCACAAATAAATTTATTTTTCAAGAGAATAAAAGAATTGTTCTATTGCCACTGGGTAAAATGAAATCATTTAGCCTTAAGGTGATCGCTATAAGGTATAGGTTTGCGTATAATAATTAGCAACACAGCTGAACAAAGGTACTTCCCGAGAAAGTGGACGGTCTTAATAACCACGCCTGCTCACGACGCGACATATTGGCAATTTTTAAACACCAAGAAATCCTTTTCTATTTTTTTCCCACATACGGTGTTACGACAAGAAAATATCTCAAGCGTTCAGGCTTCCTCTAGATGGCTTCCTTCACTGTCAAATGTTTTCATTCACTGATAATGTTACCAATTCAAATGAGTAAATGTACGCGATTCCCGAAAAATTCGCTAGTTTATGTCGGGGCTTGAACCTGCGGACATCGAATCTATATTTCGCCTGACTAAACAACCCGACTACCACGACTTTATTATTGTTACGTAAATAGATAATTGAAATTTGAAAGTAATTGAAGTCTGTTAATCCTTGTATAATAATGACATAATTTATTCTAATGACGTAAACTTTATTGAAAAATAATCACAAGTATTTTAAATTTATGATTAAGTATAGAGTTATATTAATTTAATAGACATACGAGTTGCTTGCCGCGCCCTAAGTCAAGGGCATTACCCCGGCTCGTAACTCTACAACATTAAGCAGATTTAATCACTATAATTTGTTAGGTTTGTGAGTATAACATAATATTCTATGTGCTCGTTATACATATTTTAAGTTATTTCTTTATGAGGTATTAACAATGTTTAATCAATACTAATATTATAAAGCTGAAGAGTTTCTTTGGTTGAACGCGCTAATCTCAGGAACTACTGGTTCGAATGGAAGAAATATTTTAGTGTTGGATATCCCATTTATTGAGAAAAGATAGGCATAGGCTATTGCGGTCTTTTTTAGAACCTTTTATGAGACACAATTCCGTCACACATGATTGTTGCGTAACTTTAACCATTTACGCAGCGGACGCAGTGGAAGCTCTCACAAGGAATAAATTTACCCCATTTTTGCAACATTTTTCATTGATTCTCCGCTCCTATTGGTCGTAGTGTTATGTTATATAGTTTATAGCGTTCCTAGATAAATGAGACTAAACTATTACTAAACTAAAGTATTGGGACAACACTAAAATAATTTTTCCATTTGAAGCAGTAGAAGTTCCTAAGATTAACGCGGTCAACCAAACAAACATTTCAGCTTTATAATTTGAGTATAGATTAAAGTGGTTAACAATAATTCTGTGGTTTAAGCGAGCGGAACCGCGTGCACAGCTAATTAGTTTTTAATAAATGTGCTTATATTTGTATTATTGTATTCCGTTTTAACTTTGTTTTACATATATATATCTAATGGTTTTGTTTTTTATTAATATACAACCCTAAGGTTTTCTGTTATTATTGTAGATATATTTTAACCTTCATTTGGTTGATGTATGATTTATTATCAAACGGTCCTCACGTTAGTGAATATTTGTTATTTTGCTCAAACTAAAGATGTATTTATTTTACTTATTAGAATTCACAAAACATAATTTGATATTATTCGTAAAATAATGTTTTTAATGTAATATAACAGTTACTTTTTCAATTAAAGGTTTGAATAATAGTTATACGTTAATTTCATTTCATTAGTATGATAGGATAAATAATCGAAATAGCGAAAGTAGCCAATCTCATGGGAGTGACTTGTTGAAAATATCAACGAACACGCAATTTTTTGCCATGGTTGTCAATATATTATATTTTATATGTTTATGGATAAGTTTTTTTTTAAATAAACCGTAGTGTTTGTGTTTACCAATACTTCAAAAGGTGATATTTCTGATTTTCTGGTTTGGTTATATTTGGTTCACAAATATTTATAAAGGCCTTTTCTATACGTCCATGTATACAAATTTTAAGGTGATGAGCATTTTGGTTCGATCCTCAAATGAGCCTGAATTTTCGATGAAGAAAACCGTCGGAATGAAACTATAGCATGGTTGTAGGGGATTTCGTAATACCCGCCTCGGTAGCCACCACTCTCGAGTTTAAAATCTGTCATCAGTATTCTATTAAGTATAATTCCGGCATTTGCAATTGAGAGCTACTCCTCTCTAGACTTAACGTGCTATCATCCTATGCCATATCACGAGGTTATGGTCAAACGTCAAACGTAATATTTAAAAATAAAAAGAAAAATCAAGTGAGCCTTACAATAATCGTATATGGTGTGTAACATTAGACTTAATATGGTTTACAGATATAAATTAGTTTATATACTACACACACACTACTGTTGGCTGACAGTACCAACCTCTTGGAAAATCTGACGGCCAACTCTACCACAACATGCGCTCATTGGACAAATCAAAAGACTTCCTGTTACACACTTCCGTCCCTTTTCACGAAATCACTCCCACAAAGTGCAGGAAAGCTAGAGAAAAGATGTTACATATCAAAAATAAATGTTTTTACATATAAAACACTAAATTATATCGAATATTAATTAATTAAATGTGTTTCACCCGTCTTAAATTTATTCGACCAATAATTCTCCATCGCACCACCGCGACGCGCCGCCACGCTCTCTCACTTCCCAAACTTGATTGGCGTTTATAGTTACTACGCCGCACTCCAGATTCGTAGCGTGATTATAACTCTAAATAAATGAGCTATAAAATGCAAAAATAATTTTTCACATCTGACTAATAGTTCCATCCAGACATATATACACAAATTCACACTTTTTCTTTACCTATAATCTATATAAATAAAGTGATTGAGGTTTACCGTTGTGCGTGCATACTGCAAAAACTACTAGATAGATTTCAACCAGTTTTTTACTCCTTAGATACTTGGTTCTTATTAAAAAGAAAAAAATTATCAAGCTGCCTTCATAAACAAAAAAACTGTGGTCCCGCGCGAGCGGA
The DNA here is from genome assembly GCA_033032175.1 of Saturnia japonica. Lineage (NCBI taxonomy): Eukaryota > Metazoa > Arthropoda > Insecta > Lepidoptera > Saturniidae > Saturnia > Saturnia japonica. The sequence continues at coordinate 8,495,260 of CM065317.1, forward strand.
ACCGCGGGCACAGTTAGTATTATACATTTCTTTATATACATAGAATAAAGAGAAGATTGTCTTAATATGAACATCCACTCTTTTACTATTGTTCTTAGAAACTAAAACGTAACATGTGGCACTACAGCAATATGTTAGATTTTATTGCTCCAAATTACATGTTCCGAAACGTTTTAAGCTCACTAATAACGTTGTTAATAATAATGTCTGAAATTAATTATTATTAAATAATAATGTGAGAAGTAGCAATTAATTAATATAAATTGGCACTATTAGTAATTATTTGTGATTAGATTCAAAATGTACATTTGGATTACCTACTTACATTTTAAGGCGTCTGGACCTTCTTCTTTGGTCTACGCACTATAATTTTCTCCATTTAAAAATAAATACGATGAAAAAAAAACTAGTTTTGTTATCGGATGATATGTTGTTGTAATTTCCAATTAATTGATTTTATTGGCATTTACTGTAATTTTTTTCTCTTCTCAGCTGAGTCTCTATGTGAAAGTAATAGCTACGCCCATGCATCATGTAGTAATAAAAAAAATGTAGTGAGTCAAAATTAAAAAGTAAATGTTACTTAGAATGTAATGTATTTATGGTATCAAGTGCTTAGTGCAAAAACTCAACATACCAAAGTATTTTGTAAGAATACATACATACGTTGCGATCACACCAATGTGGCGTATCGCTCACTTGCCTAACAACCTACTTCAAAGTGTTAATTCGGATTATGTGTCGTTAGCGTGCAGTCAAATAAACGAAATTAACTATCTATGACTTATCTCTTAGATATAATAGTTGTTATTAGTCTTTGCTAATATATTATATATCTACTAGCAAATTTCTTTAACTTAATTCGCGTTAATTTCAATATAACATTAAATTGAAAAAATAGCATATAGCACTCGGGGGCAATGAAGCTTCTTATTATCAGTTGTTCCATTAGTAATTTCCTTGATTATAGAAAACATCTACTACTTTACCTCTTTATAATAGTAGTATAGATTTATCTTGAAGGGAGTTAGTGTACCAATCTAATAATATATTACTATTACTAACTGTGCCTGCGACTTTGCCCGCGTGATATTTTGTGTATGAAAGCAGCGATAAAAAAAGCAGGTACTGAAATTAAATATCAGCGAGTTAACAGTGTAACGTGCTTTGTGAATATCTTTGATTTCTGAGACGCAGCGTGGTACTCACGATTACCAGTTAGCCTTGCAACACACTGTGTGAATATATACAGTACCGGCTCTGGGGTAAAGTGAAAGGAGTAGTTTTTTAGGCCCAGATGGCAAGGGGTGTCAAAATGCGAATCACAATTTTGAGCAAAAATAAAATTTTAATTGCTATTCAATGATAGTGTTGATTATTCTTTTATTTAATAAAAAATTAAACAAATTGAACGTGAAAGCGTTGACTAATAAATACAAAGGGTGTCGAAAGACAATCTCGCTCTACCTTGACAAAGAGCTAGGACTGGCACTGAATGTCTTTTCTGACTCCTGAAACACTGTGACACTCACGGTTAGCAGTCAGCCATTATATTACTATTATTAGTATTCATGTTGTTTTAATGTGACATACTATATAAAACATTGACATAAAGTCAAATTTTATCGTTTGTTTTATTGATCTGGCTGTTCTATTTCTGTATTTATTGTGTAATATATTTATAAAATAGTTACGGACATAAATTTAAAATTTAACGCGATCTTAAAATATTATGTAATATAATATTCAAGTAAGAAAGTTAAGAAAGGCAAAGCAAAACAATTCTATTAATACCATATGAGTTTTTTCTTAAATTCTTTTGTTATTAGAAAGTAGAAACTTTAAATTTTAACAAATTTAAAAGAGACCTCAAATCTGCATTGGTTAAAGAATGAAACCTAATACCACAAAGTTTCATTGACAATTTAATAAAAAGTATATCCAAATGGATGCAGGCAGTTTTTGACAGCGATACGAGGCAATACTAAATAGTGATTGTGTCGTGTTACCCATTATGAAAAAAAAGTCTTAAGAACAATATTTAATTTTAATGATGTTAGGTCAAAATTCCTTACAACTATAACTCAGCTTATTGCCTCTAATTTGTTTGTTTTTTTCGTTTAGTCTAATTTGTTTGTCTTCAAAAATGTTAATTTAAATAATCCATTCTATTTAACGAATTTTAAAAGCCTTTATTGAATAAATAAAACTGTTTTCACTTTAATTTGCCTCTTTTTTATTGCGGTCCTCTAAATATATCTTAAAACTTTTATCAATCATAATATGCATTTATTATCTATCAGTATAAATAAATGATCAGCCTGTATTTGAGTGTTTGATTTACTACAATTCAGCACAAAGAGATGTGACTGCCCGTTTAATGGACGTGTTCCATGTGAAAGATTACTATAAACCCGACAGCGGGTGCGGGACGGTGAGCTAGTTTTGTATTAAAACAAAAATAACTATGGCCTTGAGCCATTATTTAATTTTAATGTGTATATCGGGTGTGAGCGTTTCCCGTGACATGCATGTTATAGCGTTCATGTATTTATGCTGTGTACTATAAGTGCAATATATATTCAATTATCGTTTATTACGATTATTCCATATTTCACAATTATTGTCATGGATTATGTATGTTCGCTATCGCCCGCGAATTCGCTCGTGTTAGTAATAGTCCTACTAATATAATAAATGTGTAAGTGTGTATGTTTGGATGTTTGTTACTCAATCACGTAAAAACGGCTGAACGGATTTGAATGAAATTTGGCAAACAGATAGTCTATGACCTGGAATAACACATAGGGTACTTTTTATCCGGTAAAAGTCATAGTTTAACCAGTGTTATCCTACAAATATAATAAATGTAAAGTTTGTATGTTTGTTGTTTGTACTATTGTAAGTTTTATTGGGACGGTTAATGTTTTGTATTGATATTGGCATATAATGACAATACCATATAAACAGAGATAAACCCATGTATGATTTTTTTTTTGCTATGTCGTGTTCTGAAATCTGCCGGTGCACATACAGTAATATAGCGGGGTGATAGGGATCGCGTCCACCATACACACAGTGACAATCTCATTTATGATTTTCTTTTGGTTTGTCGTGTTCCGAGATCTATCTGTGTATATCCAATAATACGCAGACGAAGTCGCGGGTACCAGCTAGTACCCTAACTAAACTAAATAAAAATAAACCATAGCTTATAAGTCTGAACGTATCTTTCTATCAGAAATAATTATTAGAATAGGGTGAGTAGTTCCAGAGATCTACCTTCTACGAATATACTGACAAACTACCTCTTCATTATACCTATAACAGTAGTATCGTTTTAATTTATAATTGTAAAACAATATGATAAAATTAATAACACTTGAGTTCCGGAATGTAGAAAATTTAAATTTGGGTTGGGTAGGGTACCTACTTAGAGTAATTCAAAACACAATAACCGCTTATTATGTGTATTGAATTATCTTTGTTTATTGTAGTAATTTTATAAATTAAATCCTCAATTATTTTGTTGATCATATTTAGACTCTTAGTAATATTTAAATTTGTATAATTTACAAACAAATTAGCATGTACATATATTTAATTGTTATTATTAATTACAAACTGAAATATATGGTGTAGGTGCACTTTTATACTGAAGTTTAAATTCAGCGGATGTTGACAAGAAACTTTCACACATCCCAACAAGTAGGTATATAAGCGCCAATTGGCAATACGCCATAGGCATCTAAACTTGCGCCTTTGAAAAAAAAAAAATAATGGCCTTTTTCATAACAAAAACCACGTAATAAGCTTTTATAATGACTTGATTTATTCAAAAATCAAAAAGATTTATTTAAATAACCCGTGTGTTATGCTTTCGACTTACACATTTTTTTATTCGACATATTGACTCATCTCATGCTATAATATAGTTTCCTTCGTAAATTTTTAACGAGTTTAAAAAAAATACTTGAACCTAGTGCGTGACCCGTCTTCTTTCTTTCTTTCATTTTCAACGAAATTTGTACGAAATTACTTCTCCAAGTACATTTTACAAGTTAAACAACTATTACTTGTTAACTTGTAAAGCCTACTTAGCTGTGATAGTTTTTACGTCGTTTTATATACTACTGCCGTGAATTTTTTCACATACCCAAAAACAACCATGTAACTGCCCCCGGCTCATGACACAAGCAAAAATTAATATTTTAACGTTTAATATTTCGCAAACGGATCTCTGAATCAAAAAATGGTTTTCACACACCCATAATATTTTTGAACGAAGTATTTAACGACACCTCACACTATGGGCAAGACGAGATTTTTTTAAATTTTTTTACTACTTTGTCGGCTTGATTAATAGGTATGTATTACAATTCTAGTACTTACACACTAGCTACACGCACCGTCTTGCCTGCGCAGCCATAACTGGATAAAAAATACGGAACATCGTACAGTCATCCAGTGGCAGGTACAGTGTACAGGTACAGTGGTAAACTCGCAGGCAAAATCGTGCTAACTAAAAGGGCGCAGTCCAATCTTCAGCATATTATCAACGATTGCAAAAGCCGCCAGCGCCTGCGCGAGCTAACCGTCTTTCTTTTTTTTTCTTTTTTTTTTTAAGTCTGAGCTACCGTCTTCACTTCGTCACGTTCTTACTTGCGCCAACTGCTTTGGCTAAGTCGCAGCCAGACAGGCGGACATGGCAAAACTATAATAAGGGTTCCTTGTTGAGTTCGGAAACATAAAAAATGTACTTAAACATTGAATATTTACTGGTTGATACATTAATAGTATCAATCATTTATTTGACACAATAGTTTTGTACTAATTAATTAAAAAATAAACTATAAATATGAATATGAATTTTATGATTAAATTTTTTTAATTAGCATTTTTCCATTATTGAATTTCTATGATGGTGAACATTATAGCACCATAACTTTGTAATGTTTTTTTTTATTACGATAGGAGGTTACTTGACCTAAATTAGACTAAATGATTATGAACAATTAATCTTAAGTTTGCTTGACGACAGATTTTAACTTAATAATAATACCTACCTAGTCAGGCGTTCACTAGAAAAACCCCAAACAACATGTTGAATCTAATAAAATATGTCTTTGAGCTGGTAATATTAAATTATTATCTATACGATTAATAAAATGTAAGTGTCTGCTTGTAATGTCAAAATAACAGTTTTTTTACTAAATGCATATGAAAGTATAAGGGGGGAGGGGAAGTTGTTATCGCATAACGTAGGTATAAACTTGTTATAAAATTTCTTTGGCTGTACTATTTGTATCTGGCTGGTTTTGGAAACATTAAAAATTAAAAATAAAGTTGTTTACCGCTATTTGACATTTGTTTTTCTTTTTGTAAAAATGAGTGAATCTAGTGAAGAAATTCGATACATTTTAAAATATTATTACAAAAAAGGCATTAATGCAACACAAGCAGCGAAAAAAATTTGTGATGTTAATGGACCTAGTGCAGTGTCAGTAAGAGTAGCACAAAGTTGGTTCAAACGTTTTCAGTCCGGAAATTTTGATGTTAAATATGCACCTCGCTCTGGTCGCCCTGTTACGATTTTTTGAAAAAGTGGAGCAAGATCGGCATATCAGCAGAAGAACTGGAAATTGACCAAAAAACAGTTTTAACCCATTTGAAGAAAGCTGGCTATATCAAAAAGATCGATATTTGGGTGCAATGACTTGAGTTTTCATATAAAAATGTGAATAAACTTTTTCCCCGACGTATTATATAAAATTACCTTAAACAAAAAACTAATTTTTGAAATTTTTATCTGTTGTCTGTTTGTTCCGGGTAATCTCTGAAACGGTTTGACCGATTTTGATGGGACTTACACTGACAGATAGTTAATGTTTTATGGAGTAACTAAGGCTGCTTTTATTTTAGAAAAAGAATTAGGGTTCCACGCAAATAAAGAACTGGTCGTGGTGAATCAATTCGGGCGCTTAAATGGTTTACGCTGAGTAAATCACAAGAGATATTACGAATTAATGTACTACACAATTGAAGATATTAAGAAGACTTACAAAAAAGTCTGCGAGAGCTAAGGAATCACCCACAATACGCATTTTTATCTTTTAAATAACCGGGAGCGATGTTAGCACTATTCGCGCGTGTGCTCGACTGAAGCGACGGCATTCTGTATTTCACGCGAGCGCATCCGCGGGCACAGCTATTTTTAATATATTAAATTTTAAAGTAACAAGTATAATTGTGTCATAAATAATTAATTACTAGTAAAGTGTTATGACATTCTTCAATTAAAGCTAAAAAATAAACTTCTCTTAACGACTCCCATATCGAGAAGTACCTACTTTTAAAACGTGTTTGTTTTTAAATCAATCTATCATTATAATGATTTATAGCAATAAACAGAGAGATTGATCGGCTATCAATCAAATCATCGACATCGAATTCATACAAGTAGTTATGTAATCAGTTGATCATGAATTCGAAGCCTAACCCTTAGACTATTTTGATCTCCCTCTAATCCTTGTGTATAGTGTTTTATTAATTTTTGATTTGTTATTGTATATTGTAAAATTGATTTGATAAAGTAACGATTTAAATAAATTAGTTGAAAAAGGTTTCATTGCCATTTTGTCTTTGTTAGTAGCTACGAGTATTTCCTTTTAAAATATTTAATTACTGGGACGTGATATGGTTAAAAAAAAACTCCCACGTGAATAAAATTCATAAAATACCTCATACGCAGTTCAATTGTAGTATAACTAGTAAGTAAATTGGATGGTCTACTTTCTGGCATTTCTCCAATTAGCTACGTGAGAATTAAGTATATATGGTTTTGAATATGATAAATGATTTTGCCAGAATAATTTCGATGGTATTTCGTGCATTACAAGCTTCATTCATTACGTCCTATCCAATAAACTTTCTTAGCTAAGTTAAGAGGACAGTTTAATTTCAAATCTTGCTGCTATTATTGAAATCAATTTCAAAACAATAATTTCCTTATAAAATACTACTTCATTCCCTTTTTTTAGATTGACTATAATATTTGAAATATATACATCTTTAATTTTTTAACAAGATGGTAAATATAATAATAATATATTTCCTATTGTAAAAAGTGTTATTAACAATTATACCACTTGTTTTGACAAAATTACGTAAATTTTTATATTTCGTAATGCAAAATCAAATAAAAATAATAATATAATCTTATTAGAGTAACTCGTAGATAGGTATATTTATTTATTAAAATAGAATACGTTTTTTAATGCATTTCAATGTTATTTTAGTGTTCCATTACTTATCATAAATATTAAAAAAAAATATTAGAGATAAATCACCGTAATTTTTTCTCTTTATAAATTGTGTAACAAATTATGGGCATTTTGCCAAGAAAATTAGGTCGATAACTGGATAATCACATTACCATTTTATTATATTATTAACAGTTTTATTGTTTTCACCTTCATTTGTACTTTTAGTACTCAGCTGCGACGCAACAGGCAGATGTCGCAGAGAGTTTTTGTTGTATTTAAAATGATGTATCTTAACATTTTGTAGGTACTTTATCTGTGTGCTGTTTTACTATATTTTTCCTCAAAGGCTATTTTCCAAGATATGTGTAATAAAAATTAATAAAGACAGATACTAATATTGTGACCCAAAGATTTTCATTTCAATATCTTACTAAGAAAACATTTAATTTTAACTAGTCTGTCTAGTATCAAATTTGTATATGATAATTTCTGTAACCTTGATAATTTAAGGGAATGCCCATGATATTAAGTGTTACTTACTACTGCGGTAATCATGAAACAAGCGCTTTCCTTTAACTTCCTTAACCTTTCTCCTCTTGTGAAATACATAAATACTTTCTTCGTATGCGCATATTATTAATTTAGAAGACTTATTTTCGCATATTTTGTATGTAAAAAAAATTTGTTGTAATACATATATTTTATTATTATGTTGCTATTCCTTTTGAAAACATAACAGGCAAACGACTTTGGATCAAACAAACAATAAAAAAAACAACCATAATATTGGTGCTTACTTTGTGTCCTTTAAAGTTACTTAAATTTAAAATACTACATGCCATTGAAAATTACATTCGAGCTCGGTAAGTTTTACCGACGTTATGCTTTTTGTTCAACAAATAATATAAACGTAGTGTTTGTTTTGTCTAGTTAACTGTTATTTAAATCGGCTTTTGTATGAAGTGCATACATCAGTATAAGTACCAACTCAGTATTGATTGACTAAAAGTCGGTTTGCCAGTAGTAAGTATCTCTGTATCCAAAATGAATTAAGCGAGCGTCAGCGTTTAGCATTGTATAAATTAAAATCATTTCCAAAATCAAAATAATGATTATTAGGTACTTAGCGAGTCATTCATCAACAAAATAATAAAATACGTTCATTATTTTTACATATGTTGGTAATGTTAGTGTTTAGGGGAATGCCCTGCCTAGTCATTGATATGTACCTAACATGATAGTCAGCATTCCACTTGTATGCACAGAATCCGTTCATATGCAGCTGTGTTTGCGACGTTTGTTTATATTTCTGTGAACGCTCTCAGGTTTCTCTACAGTGCATAATATAAAGGCATGTAGTACGATTACTTGTAATGGAATGCATCGAATCAAACGATACCTAATATTAATTTCACTTTCAAGCCTTTTTCGGTGACAAATTGTTGGAATCGTACGTCGCCATTTGTAGATTATCCAAGCTGTGTTATTATAGTACACACTTAATTAGAAATACGGTTTAGGGCCTCTACTGCTATACCTAATAGTTAAATATCAGTTTACTTAAACCAGTGTTTTTCAGCCTTTTACATGACGCGACCACCTTAGACTGAAGAGTAAAATTCGCGACCCTCTGCCCTCCGCTTTTTGTACCTGTATTTTATTATTTTACAAATATAAAATCCGTGCAATAGTATTATTAATTTTTAAATTAGGTATCGGCTAAATACATAATTAAGTACCTATAACAAACATATTTTTAAATAGCCAAGCGACGATATTTTTATTATTATAGTTAATTCTATCTGTATCAAAAACGAATTCAATGTGACTAATTTTTTTTAAAATACGCAAATTAAACTTCGTTTTTTCCCTTTTTACTGAGGCTTCGCAAACCCCTAGGCAGTCATGACCCACACGTAGAAAAACACTGACTTAAACTATTGATAGTTACAAAGCTTTCATTAAAATCAATATCATGTATGTTTTGAAATCTTTTACACATTGGACCACTTCTAAGTGACCTACCAAGTAAAGAGTAATAGTCTACTTTGTGACAGTATAAAATATTATAAATACTTAGTAACAAGTATATACGTACGTATTCAATCACGTATCAGTGACCTACTTTAGATACTTAGTAAACGGACCGTTTTTATAGTAGGTTTACATTTACGCTGATTTTCCTGTTTTTTTTTTAAATCGTTTATAGGTTTAGCGTTATGGTCATATACTCATCTGATGTTGCATGACAATTTGGCCCAAGATGGTGACACGCTAAGCCTAGTGGGGAACTGTCTCTCAAGTGCAGCTGCCGGAACATACCTTGGCTGGCGACAGATTTTCAACTTAAAGGTTAGTTAGCCAGTTAGGTATTAGAAATACCCTACCACCGTGCTATGGCTTCATCACGATGTTTTCCTTCACCGAGAGCTCAGGCTCACTGCTGGGATTCTAATTCATGTCGATCAACGCAAAGTCGGTACCGTACACGCTACCAATTGAGCCATCATTGTTTCAAATATCTATAATGCTATCTATAGGCCTCGAGTTAGGGGTGAATGCAAAGTTGGTTTTTTGGTCAACTCAGCGGTTTCTGTTCCTGTATTTTACGTATTTACCAAGAGTACGGATGTACAGTCATAGTTAATGCAGAGTTCAGAACGAAAATCCTTTTTTTTAAGTAGTAAATTTTAAGCAGTTTTTATTCCTGCCAATGTGCCTAAAATCATATATAACTTTGTAAAAACATAATATGTGCCCCTATGCGTTACAGAGTTAATACACATTTTTGTTAAAATACTGAACCGAGATCTTATTCTATTTTATAGTGACCTTGAGCTATGCAATTGTTCTAAAATTAATAAGATATAATATACACACCAGGGTACTAGTTTCCTAACAGACTTCTCAATGAGATTTTTTTAGAACATATAATAAAATTTTGAAAAACGTGTGCATAAAAGCAATGGCCCTGCAGACGTGATGCGGATATACAACAATAAAATCTAACCGTTAATTTGCTATTAGCGAATGCACGAATGCGTATCGATTATTTATTATTTTCAGGGTTCCTTCCAACGTTTTTGCTTATAAAATTTAACCGTTTCTTTTAATACTTAGACTTTTTTATCATAGGGTTTAAAATAATAATACAATTATGTACAAACTTATTATATCACTAGCTGTGCCTCACGGTTTCATACGTTGTAAATTTATTAGATTATATTCCTATAGTTGTACTTACTTTCCATATTTATTTACCCACAGCTTGCGAGATTGCTTGACGTTCATGGATACTGTTCATTTAAGTTATATAACCTATAAATTTTCTCAATAAATATAGACTATAAAATGAAAAAAGAATTATTCAAATCTGTTATGTATCCAGTGTGTGTGTTTTCCAGAGGGTATCGCGTCCAAACAAACAAGTAAAAAAACAATCTCTTGAGCTTTATATTGCTTTGCTTTGCTATGCTTGAGATTTTTGGATTATGATAAATTTTTTCTTTGTTATTATATTCCACTTGACGTATCTGTCTAGACACATCTAGTTTTCAGTAACGTTACTTACAAAAGTGGGATCAAATAGCGAAGTTTTCTTCCGTTTTATATAAAACGGCATTTCTTAGTATAGATTTTCATTTCCCTATAGGCATATAAAATACATCGATGATTACCTACCAGTATGTCTTACATTATGAATAAACAAGAATACAGGGAGAGATAGGTGACCGCGATTTCACAAGAGACTATCCTTCTCGTTAACGCGACACATAATAATGATATTAATGTAGCATAAATATGAGTCGTATGATGATTTGTAAATAGATATAAGTGAATATATTATAATAATAGTAAGTCACAGTAATTTCGAAGTCTGCTGAACGTCTTCAGTTTAACCACAATATGCCTTACAAGATTTCTTGTTCAATAAGTTCAAAAGATCGAAAGGAGAAACGCGAAGGTTAACTAACATATTACCACCATAAAAAATTAAACTATATCACAAAAACAAGCTAACTTTGAAGGGGAAGATAAGTTGTACTAACCGTTAATTGCTATAAGTGAACACTTTTTTTGTTGCATGCTAATGCATGTATATCAAATGATTCTGTATTAATAATTTTTAAAAATATTTACCAACTATGACAGTGTACCGGAACGCGTTGTTTGAATATGTATGAAAATATTCACAGTGAGTGTTTGTTTTGATTTTATTCTATTATCTATTCAAACCCTTTGTTCTTAACGTTTGTCTATGATTTGTCTCATTGTGTATCGAAAACACAGCACGATATTTTGATCGGTACTCTTCGTACTAAATCCCTATTAGTAAATAAAATTTAGTATATTTCTAAGAATATAACCTCTTTGTCTTCTTTCCTATATATATTAGTAGCGCCTTTAGCAGATACGAGAAGATAAAATTATTTGAATATTTGAAAATGATACAAAACAATATTTTACTTTCTTCAAATATCTAAATAGTTAATCTGATACTATTAGGTATATTATAATATGTTATTATATTTATTATAAATATGATAAAACCAACATATTTTCTAAATCTATCATAGGCACGTATTGAAACCACCATTGCGGCATAACTAAGGTGAGTTGTTCTTTCAATATGACACGAAGTGAAAACCAAACAAGTTCAAATAGATCTTTTATTTAAAATATGTAATAAAATAATTAGTATCTCGCAAAACAGCCCTAACATAAAATGAAATTTTGTATTTTTTTAGACACCGAGTAAAGGTCGATTGTCCTAATAGTACCGAACTTTTTTACCAATGCGAAATACAGCAGTATTTTATGTAGTAATCAATGACGTTTTATAAATAGACACATTATACTCACAATAACAGCAAATTTAAAACTTTACAAATTTTGTTATCAGCATGTTGAAACAAAAGAGGTAGGAAATCATGACGTAAAATGCAGATCTGTTGTCAAAAAAGGACAAAAGTTTCTTCTCGCTCACTCCGGTATCAAGTCGAAAAGTGAACTGAGGGCAATTGCCCACGATTTACGATGCCATGTAAAGATATAAAATATCATTGGTAGGTAGTAATGGACAAATTTTATCTTGAAGTTTTATTGACTAATATTTGGTACCGATGAGATTTTTCCAGCAGGAGAAATCTCAGATAGATTGGTCAAAGGACAAGTAGTATTTAAATAACTTTACTGATATGATATCTCTTATCAAATTCCAACAAATTTCTCTCACATGCATGTTATTATATAACATTCGAAAAAAAAAACTTTTTGATAAATTCGAAACCTTGATTCACGCGATATGACCATGAGCGCTTATGATTCTTCACGCGATGTCGTGAAACATTGTTCTACGTTTTTCAATTTTGATAAAGTTTTGGCTGTCTAACAAAACCTCGGGATTGCATTGTGGCAATGAACGAACGTAATGTACAGTTCTGAGAATTTGAACGTTGATTGATTAATGTGAAGTATATCAATGAAATATGTTACAAAATATTTATATCGTGTGCGATCAAAGGAAACGACAACTTTTTATTATTATTGCTCTAATGTATATGCAAATAGACCATTTCGATAATATTTTATTGCTGTAAGATGTTGCGTTCAGTAAGTATTATATATGTTTTATTAGTAGGTATATCATAATTATATACTTAAGGTTGTGACATCTTTTAGAAATACAAATATAAAAGTCACAGAAAGTACCTGATAATTTTAAATTTTCATTAATTTCTTGTTTATGTAAATATGTATGTTAAAACTCAAGGTCGCTTGCGATCGATTGTACAGTTCTCTATTAGCTTTAATTAAAGACAAATAAGGCTTAAATAACGTTGCGAAAACGAAAAAAATGTAATTTGTGTATTTTCGAATAGGAAAAATTAGAGTAAAATTAGCATTCTTATGGACTACGCAGTGAAATGCAACAACCTTTTAGTATCGGCCAATGAGAGAACGTATTCGCGTACCGAGGCCACGCCCACACGGCTTTACTGATCGCGGCTACAGGCAAACTAATGCACGTGAATAAACTTGATATCCGCGCTATTATTGCGCTAATGGATAGTTTTTACATACATTGCGTAATAAATTGTAAATTCGAATCTTCCATTACCGCTTACCTATTTTTAATTTTTAAATAAGTAAATGGGAAATATTAGGTCCATACATATGAAATTAGCGTTTTGTCGTACTGACCACTTTGATCTGTAATATCTCCTCTTTGGTTAAGAATTCCAAACTCAAATTTATAAATTCATTTAGCTGGTACATTTGAGTTTTGAAAACAATCATTCATTTGTTTTTTCCTCATTATTTTTTTCTTTGGCGTCGCTTATTATCGCACAATGGAAAACATGAAATATCCGTATATTTACGAGTACGAGTTCTACCGTGGCACCAGTGCTGCAGAAACAGCTCGAAGGATTAATGATGTGTACGGCGCGCTGGTGTCGCAAAAGAAAGCACGGTACGTTTTTGGTTTCAACGTTTTCGTTCTGGAAATTTCGACCTTCAGAACCAACCCCGTGGACGGCCGGAGACCAAAGTGGAAAATGAAGAATAAAAGGCTATTGTTGAAGCGGATCAATCACAAATCACTTCAGAGATAGCTACAGGCTTCGGGGTAAGTGATAAAACTGTATTAATTCACTTGAAGCAAATCGGGAAAGTAAAAAAATTTGAACGATGGGTAACTCATGAATTGAGTGAATCGAACTTGCAAACACGCGTTGACTGCTGTGTTACTTTGCTCAACCGACACAATAATGAAGGGATTTTAAATCGAATCATTACTTGTGATGAAAAGTGGATACTGTACGATAATCGGAAGCGCTCGTCGCAATGACTGAATTCTGGAGACCCAGCTAAATCTTGCCCTAGACGAAAATTGACTCAGAAAAAGTTACTTGTGAGTGTTTGGTGGACTAGCGCCCGTGTCGTTCACTACAGCTTTCTAAAACCTGGCCGAATGATTACGGCAGATAACTATTGTCAGCAACTGCAAACCATGAAGGAAGAACTAGCTGCTAAACAACCGAAATTGGTCAATTGCTCTAGGCCACTGTTGCTTAACGACAACGCAAGACCACACACTGCACAACAAACAACCACTAAGTTAGATGAGCTACAATTGGAATGTCTGCGATATCCACCGTACTTCCCGGACCTTGCTCTAACAGATTACCATTTTTTCTGGAATTTGGACAACTTCTTACAAGGAAAAAAATTCAATTCCGATGCGGCAGTCCAAACCGCCTTCAAACAGTTTATTGATTCTCGCCCCCATGGTTTTTTTAGTAAAGGGATCAATGAACTACCTATGAGATGGCAAAAGTGCATAGATAACAACGGTGCATACTTTGATAAATTAAATATATTTTCCAAAAAAAAATTGACTTTATATTCTTCCCGTACAAAACGACAAATTCATATGCAAGGACCTAAATATTCCCGATAAAAAAAAGCTATTATGTATTTAATATTTGTGTATTTAGTGTTTACCTAAATAATTTTATTTGAGAAAAAATAGTTTCATTGAATTTGTAAAAAGTACAAAATATGGATAAATGCGTATGTGTTAAAAAAATATTTTCTATTATTAAATTTGGCACTGAAATCACTATTAATAGATAGGTAGGTTGTTAATTTAAAAGTACTATGGAGTAAAGTTATCTACATAACTTGTATTAAAATAGGTACTGTAGCTGACTCGTGCGAATGTTTCGCACTCTGTTGAATGCGATCAATCTAACTAAACCTGTTATTTTAGTTAAACCATTTGTTGATAGATGATGCGTTGAATATACTTTAATTAGAATTCAAAATGAAAAGTTTTCTTATCATTTTTTTAACGAAAACTTTATTCCGCAAATGGAGGAGAACATAAGCTTTAAAATTATGTTTAAATCAATACTTTTAATAAAATATTGAGACAGATATGGCGTTGCCAGAAAAAAACACCTTTAAGAAATATATAAATATATGTAAAAGGGAAAATTAACTGACAGACTGACATATCAACGCACAGCTCAATCTACCAGGGCTAGGACCGTAAAAAAATAGTATAAGGAAGAAAGTGTGTATGAAAATCAGATGAATTGAAAATATATCTATGAAAATTAGTATTTAAAGATGGGAGCATAACTCAACTGTGACGCGAGCGAAAAACTGCGGACTAATCCCTAGTAACATACAAATAATTGCTTAAATTCGCTACACATTTAAACTAAGCAAGACTTCACGGTAAATTATTTCTGATGAATCTGCTACAAAGTTGTATAATACAATATTATATAATTTCGTAATTTAACTCGATATTTGTTTACGGCCGACGCCAAACTATTCGTAAAGCAATTAGTTAAAGTCAGAATGAATATATTATTTTTCTCAATAAAGTTTCGATCGTGAGTAATATTTTAAGATTCCCATTAATCAAAATCTATGCAAGGTGACTTAGTACCGACCTTGATTGTTATTTTGTTTATCAAATGTCGTGAGATGAAATGAATGCTAATCAAATTATATTATATTACTACATATTTCGGGTTATTAATTTAGCTCATAAGCGATGTTTTTTCCTGTGTGATAGAACTGTTACATTATTTTCAATTTAGTGTAGCGGTCAAGGCGTACGATTTGAGAAATGGAGGTCATGGGTACGAATCCCTTTTCAATACCGAATCTTTTAGATTTTAAAGTAAGGTTAATAAGCACTACAATCTTAACGATTGATTTAAAAAATTAAATAATCTGTTAAAAACATGAGCGAGCTTATATACTTGTAATTAAAATAATTTAAATGACTATAACTTCACACTACAACCCCAAGGAGTAAAGTAGTAACGATGAACGTTAAGCAATTTGGTAAAGCTGTATGCAAATACAGGAAGTGAGAACAAGGATAGGTGAGTTGGTAGAATAAATTTAATATGGGTGAATCCGTGGGACACTGCTATTACTTGTATAATTCATAAACTCATTAGCCTAGTGGTCGTAAACGCTACTGCTACGGTCGAGGTCCTAGACTCGATTCCCAGGTGGAGCAAAGTGTTATTGGGTTTTTCTATGAAATTCTCAGTAGCAGCTTGGAGTTTGGCTTTGTGCACGATTAATGGCAATACGCATAAAACGTACCCGGCAAATTGTATGTGTCTTTTAGTACACCTCTGCCTAATCTTTCGGGGATACAGGCGTAATGGTGTGTTGTATTTAATGTTTCATAAGGTCGATATCCTGTGTTGTGTATAATACCTAAGGTCTTTGGTTACGCAAGTAGACGCCAGAGTGACCTATATCGGGGAATTGACAGTGCTACGTGGCCTACATTCGTAGACACCGTAGTCGCCTACGTAGGCGTGCTCGGTTAATGGATTTCCATTACAATGAACAAATATTATGGCTGAAACGTTAAATAACGGTAAGGCAAATCGTTGTGTCACTCTTGATAACACAGAAGTTTGTATACGAATAATTTCTCGTTCGAGTATACAACCAATTACAACAGCTAATATTTAATTATAATGATTATAATTAAGCAATCAAATGCAAAATGTTTCTTATTTACCAGTTAAAGACGAAATATTCTTTTTGGCTTTTCAGTAAGTTGTCGTCAAAAGTAACAAATGTACGAATATCGCATTAACGCTTCTTACTTATTCGCTCTTTGTATACAATCTAGTTTTTCCATAATCAATTTATTATTCACTTTAGTAAAAAAAACACGTTTTTGTCGTAAACTTTTATTTACATATTATAAGAAAATTTTATATTTAAATTTTTAGTGGTTACACAATATTTGAGTACTATGTGCAGATTACAGTACATTTTTGTGCTCTATATAGTTTATTTTCATTTTTATAAAACGAAATGTTGGTATAAAGTAAGCCGTATATTATATTAATAACTAAACAAATACTTATTTATATTTAACAAATATGTTCGTATAGTTTTGAACGCTTTGATCATCAATACGTTTTAGTCGATTCTTTGTTCTAGAAAATTCCGTACACGATTATTCATATTCTGTATCTCGTATTTGTTTAGTTTACATGTTATCGATTTTGTATATTATATTATTTATATGTTCCTGAAACATTGAATAAAAATATGGTTTATTCTATACAACACGACCGCTTTATACTAGTAAATTAAATAAACAATGTTGCTTCACGTTTTATAACCAAAGTTTTCTATTGCTGTAATAAATTATAGTATCTAACATTATACCGATCATATCTAGTATGGGTTTCGTGTGGAATAAATATTGTATATAAATATAAACATTATATCCGGTGATCATCTAAGTCATTGCTTTTCAAAGTAGGGGGCGCAAAGACTTGTATAGAGGGCGCGAGCGTTTTCTTTTTTCCTAGGACACTTATTTGTACAAAAGGTTTTTTCAGCAGCTATAGCAATACAAACGAAATACTTAAGCAAACTCGATAATGCTAATGATCTACTACATTGTACGCTCTCTTCAAATGAACTCAGAATTGAAAATCTTGTAAAAAATATGCAAGCTCAAAGTCACATTCACTCTTCATATAAAAAGTGTGTAAAACAACATTATATTTAAATTAAAATATCAAGAAAAATATTTTTATACCTTATTATCCTTATTGTATTTTACAATAGCATGATGAACCTACTTGGCGAGCAGCAAAGCGTGATAAAGAACACTTTGAGAACCCCTGATCTAAGTAAACCATGAATTGTTCAGTCAACGCTTATTTTACTGGCCTCGATTGAATGTTATGCATTTTTACCTTCTACGCGTTTGATTCGTGACTTTGAGATGCAAATACAAAATACAATCAATATTTAAACTGTATGTTCCTGAACGGAAATTATATTTCTAATGTTAGACGGTTAATTAATATAATTAAATTTATTGTTTTTTACATTTAATTTTAATTATATTTAAAATGATATGACTTACTGGTAAAATATTGTTTTTCGAAAATGCCATCACATACCTAATTATCTAGTTAGTTTCAAAATAATGCATTGTGACAATACCTCGGATTATAAATTGTAAGTTTTGTTTTAAAATCTCTGAACAATTAATCGTTTCAAGAAAATATAATTGACAAGACACATTTAGAAATAAATGAATTTCTTATTTGTCAATTATCTAATGTAATCTTCAATTTTACTTATTCAGTTAATAACTTCATAGAAGATAGTTATAGGCGTAGTTAAAATTTTATGATTTCCCCTGACTTAAAACGGCCCCATCGTACTAGTCATCCGATATCACGAATGCTATTTCTAAAATAATTTAGTGAGAATACATCGAACTAAGCATCATTGTAAAACATTCGTAATATCATGTGAATACTGTTTATTTAATGGTGTGATTTAATAATCACCTAATTGCCTAATGGCCTTATAGAGTCCATACTACATACATACATACATCACCCCTCTCTCCTAACGGGTTAGGCCGAGACCACGTCCCTCCACTTGCTACAATTCTGGCGTAGATCTTTCGCTTGTTCAACATTCATCAACCTTTTCAATTTAGGCCCTAAGAAAGCACTTATGAATGTCAAAACACTACCACCGGTTCGGAAAACATCCCAGCAATCGCAAGTTCAAAATTATCTTCATTTTTACGAACATATTATATATATTTTCCAAGATGTATTGGAAAGGCAAAGTAAAGATAATAAATTCTTGAAATTTATTCCTCAATGATTCGCGTGGTCCCGTATCATAAATTGCTCGAACTGCCCGTTTTTGTAATACAAATATGGCATCTACCTCAGCTGCTGAACCCCATAGTAAAATACCATAGGATATTAAACTGTGGAAGTGAGCGAAGTAGACTGACGAATCTTACGGAGCTTAATTTCCCTGCCAAGGTTTTAATGTGAAGACCCCATTGTAATTTAGCATCTAGTGTGATGCCTAAGAATACAGTATTTATCAAACAAGCATTCTATGTTTACTTCTATGTTAATATTACTTTCAACACGTTGTACATTGGGTAAGGCAAATCTGATACATTTTGTATTGTTTGCATTCAACAATAGATTATTTAAAGCAAACCATTCTGATATTTTAGATAAAGTATTATTTACATGCCTAACCTCTAAATCTTTTTTTTCACTTGAAATATAAGTGAAGTATCGTCTGCAGAAAGAACAATATTAGCAGAGTTCTTAACCATTAGGGGTAGATCATTTATATATACTAAAAACAAAAACGGTCCCAATATCGAACCCTGTAGGACGCCGATTCTAGCCAAGGATCCTGAAGAGGTTGCCTCATTTACACTTACTTTGAGACAGCGATCTGTTAAATATGATTTTAGAAAGTCGAGAGAAGGTC
Source organism: Saturnia japonica (assembly GCA_033032175.1). NCBI lineage: Eukaryota > Metazoa > Arthropoda > Insecta > Lepidoptera > Saturniidae > Saturnia > Saturnia japonica. The sequence continues at coordinate 8,514,867 of CM065317.1, forward strand.
CACACACACCCATAATGTTTCATCTTAAGTATGAGCGTAGTGTGATCAACGTAATCGAAAGCTTTTGAAAGATCACAGAATACACAGATTGCATCCTGAAACTTCTCCCATGCCTCAAATATATGACTTAATAGCGTTGCACCAGCATCAGTCGTAGACTTTAAAACCAAACTGCCGACCATCCAATATTTATTTATCATCATTATTTAAGCATAATATTCTCAAAAATCTTACTAATCGAAGGAAGCACAGAAATTGGTTTATAAATTCCAATATGACTCCTACAGCCTGATTTAAACAATGGAACTATTTTACTTATTTTCATCATACTGGGGAAAGTTCCTTTATCAATACACTGATTAAATATATGAGCCAGATATAGTGAAATATTGGGAATATTGGGATCGATAAAGATGTTACGCGGCTGGCGCTTTATACGAAGGAGGTTCGGTTCCTGGGTATAAGTTGCGGCGGTTTTGACTAACGGATTCGCGTGTGACCGAGGGAAGTTCCATATCTTTATGGAGATATTCCTGTCTCTAAACGTACCAAGGGCCGTTGTTTATTTTACGTAAGAATCGGGTTTGGAGGATTTGGAATATGTTAATGTTGACCTTTGACATATGTGCGAATGCGGCGCTGCTATATGTCATGATAGGATGGACACATGTCTTGTATAGATATAAGCTTATGTTTCAGGGACATTTTGCTTACTATCAGGGGGTGCAGTCGACCCACAACGATGACGGCCCAATTTCGAACTATACGGACGTGCGAATCAAAATTGAGCTTTCTATCGAATATCAACACAGGGATATTTAGTCTCGGTGGCCTAGGGGTCTTGAGTATGTTAATCTACCGGAGTCCATCCTGTATGTTGTTATTTAGATATAGTTTGTTTTAAGAAAAAGTTTACACAGATTATTTGTTTCCAATGAGACACCAGACATTGAACTATAAATAAAAAAATAACTCATTATCATCATTCAGTCGTTAAAATTATTTTTATTCTAAATGTATCTGTAAAATATGGATACCTATTTATTTACAAAATAATTAACAAATAAAGTTACTTATTGAGTGTTAAAGTATGGATAGGGGGCCAGAAAGAGAAAAGGACATTTCGACGGAATTTTGTTCAGATGCTGGCAAAATAGTAGTACGATTTAGCAATTACTATTTTAATTTTTTCTACAGAAGAAAGACTACTGCGTAACTGATATGTTGTTTAGAATAAAGTTTCCGAAACAAACTTATAAAAATTCGGTTTTCGAGTGCTTTTAGCAGTCAATTACGGGGTCTATTTCCCACAAGGAAAAGTATGTCAGCTTTTGTCGAACATAACAAGTTATGCCAAACAAAAATTTTGTATTTCGTTTAAATCGATTCCATAAATTTAGTGATATATTTAGTTCTAATCGTAGTCTTTATTTGTTTGTTTCGAGTATGCTATATCAACAGTCTGGAAACACAAACAATTTTGTGAATGGGACTCTTAAATATGTACCTACCTCTTTGTGTATAGATTTCCATGCCCATCGCCTTCATCGTAAAGCTTAGACTTAATCAGACTTACATTTACTATGTTAAACACGAGGTCGCTATACTGTAGATATGCTTGTTTGTTAGTTAACATAAAACCTACTTATATGCCGGTGACCTCGATATCACTTATATTATAGCCTAAACAAACCGAGTCGTTCGGAAACAATGAGCTACTGTTTGACAGATGCTCACATTTTTAGCAACGGAGTTAAGACTATTCGTTTTTAATACATTATTACATTCGTTACTACTTATTAGTAAAATATGTGGTAGTAAGTTTTTATGTTAATTATTTTGATAAGTAAAGTCTTTTTAAAGATGATTGTGCTTACAAATATTGATGAACACTCTACATACAAAGGAATTTGGTACAAAATGATACAAACCTCAATCTGAAGTCACCTTGGATAGATAAAATCACAATTAACCACCGAGAAGCCATATCTGGAATGAGATTATGCTCAGGATACATCCTATCAAAAAAGTTCGCCCTTATAATGCGTACAGCGTCATCTCCAAGGTGTTCGATTTAAGGACACATCGATCATTATATGCTCCACATTCTGGTAGAGCGTGTAAGATGTACTGTGTACTATGTATTAGATCTACACATAATGCTTCTGGTTCGTTCCATATCGGTATATTATAATTTCATGTCGGATTTTTCAAAAATTAAGTTAATTAATTTATAGTTCTTAAGTTTTATTGTGATTTACCTGTGAAGGTTGTATTACATAAGCGGCATAGTCGCTTATACGACTAAGCTTAAAATAAAGAAAACATAATTTGATTAGATCTTGTCAATTTCATGGAGTCTTTCTTGCATTAGTGTAACAAACTGCCTGCAAAGCCAAAACTCCGAGACGTAAGGTCCATTGAGTCCACATTATATATTATATTTTTGGTATCAGATATTTTCCTTCTTTCTTTTCAATTTTAATTGAATACCTACATGTATATCGTGTAATACACTGAAAAAAAAATTCGGTACAATTTTACAAGTCAGTGTATTTTCATTTATGCTTTGGATTTGTTTGAAATAAGTTAGTTCTTTCGGTAAAAGTGGGACTGAAACACAAAATTGTACTTATTCATGTCATTAACCATAAGAAAAACACTTTCAAAACTCATCTTTCTCTCTAAGAATAAACAAACTGAAACTGAGAAAAATTTGTACTTTCCTGGTAAAGTAGGTAGCGTAGAATTAAGAAACGAGACGTGTATGCGCTATAAGAAGGCATCCTCAATTCATTTTTATCATAGTGTGCGGTTTTGTGACATTGACGCGTTAGACACGTTCTGATGTAGGCTGCATAGATTACTCTAAACACGATATAGGTCACCGTTTTAGTGCCTCTACGTGAATACCTAACACTGAACAGGCCAATTTTATTACTAATTCTTCAATACGTGTTTTTGTAATTTTCCTATTCATAATATCTACAGACATAATATGATGTATTCATAGTAATTTTATTGTGTATTTTTGACTGGAATTTTCCCAGATAATTATTTCAATTATTTAGTTATTAATTTTTTGGTGTATATGAATTATAATTATATTTTAAACGTAGTAAATTTCGTTTTTCTTTATAGCAAAATAATTAACAAAATCTTTTTATGTTTTACGAATCACAATTAGAAGTTTTTCTATCTATGTACATCATTGTAGATTCTATCGAAGTATAATGTAATAGAACAAGCCAACGTCACGATATGTGCTGTTTTTTGTAAACAATTATAAAGAAAAAAGAAATAAATTAAGTATGTTAAGCGAATAAAAACTAAAATCATTCAAAGCAAAAAATTCTAAAAGAATTAAATCTGGCTATTACTCCTATTACCATATTTATTACTGCAAACAGTTCTATTGATCTTTTCGTAATATAAAAAACTTCAGCATAAATTATTCACTGCTTTGATCATAATATTATAGAACATTACACTTTAATAAAAGTGATCCTCATTGAGCAGTATATGAAAATTTAGGTCAATTTTTATTATATTTATAGTATATCCGAAAATTGATTCCTACACATCGGAACAATAAACATAAGTTAAATAATTCATAAATCACGAGCTTAAAGCAATATTTACGTTATCCGAATCCAAAAATATCGCGACACCGTCTCGACCATCTTATGTTCTTTATTGCAACTCAATTTTCTTTGTTATTTTTTTTTGCTAACGAATTTTTGCACCGAAAGGACGTCATAACCGGTTCCACACCCACAAAATTCTCGAAGATTTTAAGAGTTTACGAAAGCTTTGAGAGATTTTTTAAAGGATGTGGCACAACAGAGAATTTTTTAAATATTAATCTAGTTTCTTTTTTATTATTTTACTACTGAAATAACATTTATACTTGTATATACACTTGTTGTTTAATTTACTATATTGAGTTATGTAATGAGTTATGAGATTTATTTTGAAATGGTGACCTCATTTTTTTGCCGAGATTATTATTAGCTTTAAGACAGTTGCAGTCATTTATATTCATCTATCTTAGTGAGTCATAAATAATCAATGTCCTTCGAATGTTAGCTATCGAGAGAAGACGTTAAGACGTATTCGGAATATTTAAAATTTTAAATAAATTTGAAGTGTTATCTTTTTTTTGTCTTGTAATATTTTTCTTTTTTTGACGTTATATTCCTTTAGGCGCACTATTAAAAACATAATGTGATTATTTTAAAAAAGTATAGCTTCTAACGCTCGTACATAAGTATCACGCACCTACTTTTTCCTTTAAATTAGCAGTTCTTAAATTATTTGTAGACACGGCCCACTTTCAGAACTTCAAACTACCATGGACCCCTGTCGAACAAAATTGTAGGAAAGAAAACAATACATTTTAAAAATCACTTTATTAGTTAGTTTAATAATCAGAACTAGTTAATAAGATGGATGCTGTTGTTTAGCCTCAGTGAGCAAGTTCAATTGAAGAATAGTTTTTGATAAAACATGTCGTCGTTCAGATTTAGTCTATTACGGTTTTTCATTTTAATTGACATCAGAACCGAGAGACATGACTCGCACAGGTACGTTGTTGCAAACGGTATTAAAACAGTTGTAGCCTGTTTGACAAGAAGAGGATAAGCTTGTCCCAAAGAACATCAAAACTCGCTAAGACTGGACTCTTTGCATGAAATTCAACTCTCAATACTTCCTTCGATATTTTGTCAATAAGATCATGTTTAACAAGATTGCACCACCCACCCGCCAGCGTGATGCGTTATGAGACCGCACATGTACAATCAAAGAATGAAAAGGTTCGTAACCTTATAGTCGTATGTCGCTTGAAACAGCTCAATAGAAAAACAATACTGTTAATTGTTTCAAAAAGTAACAAGTCCTCGCGTATGTAAATCAAATCAATTTTAAAAATTTGAACCTTTTCTCTCTTTTATTTTTAGTTTCACCGCTCAGCAATTACATTCTGTAATATGTTAATGAGTGCACTGAGTGTATGTGAACCCCCCAGGGGGACCATGGACCCCACTTTAAGAAACCCAGCTTTCAATAGACTGCTGTTCTGATTTGTCAGTGATCGTAGGTGTTAAAAGAAGTCCTAAATAGTCGGACATAATAAAATTAAAACACAATGAAATCAAGAGCCATACATGTACAATGTACCTACATTTTAAAATAAGTAGCATTTAATGTAATTTTAATTAATGTTATTAACCATTCTTAACCAAATATATTAAAAAATTGTGCCTTGCAAAGAAGTAACACTGTTGTGTTATAATCTACAATATATTAATTAACACGTGAAGCAAAAGCTTCCTATCTCTTTTTAAGCGTATTGCGTGCACGGAAGACTGTGAGATTTGGCATGGTTAAAGTTTATATGGAGAAGAGTGCAGAAAGCTAAAATTTATGTATAATATCTGTTACTAATTAATGAATACAGCAAATAACCTGACTAACCTTTTTTTTTTTTTTTTTTTAACGTGGAGAAACCCTTCATGGGTACACACTCGCCCGGGGGGAAGAGTGGTTATGTGAGACTCCTACTCACTAAAACTCCACGGTGTACCATCGGCCGCCATAGTGGGACGCCGCGGGCTCGCGGTTGCAATCAACCACGTCGCCCCGGCGCTAAAGAGAGACAGTCTGGTACAACCCCGACTGTCTCCCAGACGGCTAAACCAGTGCAATGGCAAAACGGGCCCCCCGACCCGTCTCCCCTTGGTTCAGCAAGGGCAGAGGAAAGAGGCGGTTAAACACCCCCACATACTGCCCCTCGTCTACGCTCAACCTCTAAGGGGGTCTTGGCGCTGCAGGCGCTCTCCCCGTCTTTTGGACGGGTGGCCTACATTTCGCACCTCCCATGTAATGATTCGCCTGCCTTCCGGCGTCGGCACACAGGGCACAGTGAACCTTTGCAGCTGTGCACTCTTGCACCTTGTGGCCAGGCTGTCCACAACGGAAGCAAAGGCCTCCCCTATCAACTGCCGAAGGGCATGTAGGCCGGGTATGGCCTACGTCCAGACACCTGAAACATCTCAAAGGCCCCCCCCTGCAGGAGACGGACGCGTGCCATACTCCAGCCAACAAGGAGACGCCCTAACTGCACCAATGTCCTGGCAGCGGCGACTGGGAGTGACAGGTGAATTGCCCCATTGCCCCTCCCGTAGGGACGTATCTCACCAGCCCTAATAAGGGTTGGCTCGCAACCGCCCTTGGCCGCTGCCGCCGCTACGACTTCATGCGCCGAGACGGAATCCTCCAATCCAATGATTCGGACGTCTGCTCTTTTAATAGGCCTCGCCACCGTGGCTACATCTGCCATAATCTCACTTAACTTTAGAGCTAATTGATCCGCCTGCTCTACTCCCCGGGCACCCGGTATCTCAATAATACGGCTGCCCGAGGCAGTACACCGAATAGATATTTTATCGATCCCCAGATCAGACAAAGGAAGACGGACCCGTGCTCTAAGTAGAGCCTCACTATACGATAGCCCCTCCGCCACAGCCTCAGGCCGCAGTGCAAGGTGCACTGCAGCCGAGCGCGGTGCCGAAGGAAGCTTAGGCTTGGGCTTGGGCCCAGGCATTCCGTTATGAGTGAAATCACCCCCGCAGTAACCTTCCGATTCGATGAGGCCTTTTCCTTCTTTTTCCGTCGCTTGGTTACGGTCGTCCATCCCGATCCAGCTCCAGCCTGATCTTGGGCAGGAGCAGCAGGCACGGCCTCCTGTGGATGGACTGTCGTCGCCACATCAGGGATGGGCATCGAAGCCTTAGGCTTTGCAGCTTTGGACCTCGCGGCCTTTCGCCCTACAGGCTGAGATCCACAAGGACCCGGAGCCAACCCTCTGTCCGCACCTAAGGGCGGGCGGACCACTTCGGAGGGTGGAAGACGATCGTCCAGACGTGCGGATATCATCTCCCCTAACGACAGCCGGAGAGATCTCTCCATCCTGTCCATGTATCCATCCAGCACCTTGAGCAGTGTCTTTGGCAGGATATCTGTCACTCCGCTGGACAACTCCAGATCCACCTGCGGTGAAGCCTGAGGTAATACCTGTGGCAATGGTGACGGTGACGGAGGTGGACACTCCGCCCGACCACGCAACGACGCAAGTTCCGCCCTCAGCTCCTCGACTTCACGACGCAGCCTCCCCGTCTCACGGCGCAGGAGAAGATTCTCTGAAGTCATCGTGCGCGTAAGAGCGGTGGCCGTTACTTCTCGTAAGCGTCCATGCTGCTTCTTTGAGCGATTTGATGTAGGTATCCTTGAGGTTGCCAGATCTTTTGGCAACCTCAAGGATCCCATCAACATTCTCCTTCGCAAGAGCCCTGAGACTGTCAGGGTCGAGCAACTCAATTCCTCAAGCACTCCTACATCGGCGCTTTCCGACCGTTCATCCTTGGTCGGTGTAGCAATAGAACAGTCATGTGACCCACCGGCTTTCCCAGCACTCGTTGCACGAGTCGACCCCTTGTCACGGGATCTCCCTTTCCCTGCTGTCGAGACTTTGGCAGGAGGGATCTCCACCACAGCTACCTCGTCTCCATGGTCAGCTAGCGACCGCTTCCTACTGTCCAAGCTAGTCGTTGAGATCGACCTCCCTAAACTGCCCGTCCAATGTCGAACCGAGAATTTATCCAGCGACGGATTTCTCTCCACCGAAACGATAGGCAAATCAGTTTTCCGTTGTTCGTGTGCCAAAGTCGTGTTATTTTTAAAAGAACTACGCAGAATTAAATAAATTGCGACTGGTAAATTATGTTATGTAAAGAATATCATGAATTAAAGTTTTAAGGCAATTATCATATACACTCTTATAGCGCAAAAGTAGTTTATATTTATATGTTAATAAAATTTAATCATAAATACCTAATGTGATACTTACCCACTACGCAATTTAGTATAAAATATATGAGAACATTAACTTTTCTTGTAAAATAAACTTGGTAAATAATATTCTTCGCAAGACAACATCCTACATTAAATGTCCTTACAAGTCCGTCCCGTTAGGATATTCTGCATCGTTCCAAGATTTTATGAACAGATATTTAGTTATACTGATTAGTATTTATTTACATACGGCTTAACCTCTAATTCAATATATAACCTTTAATACCTAAAATGTGATTATGTAGCTAGAAGGAATTCTCAGAAATCAGGTCTTTACCGGTATAAAAAGTATCCGGTCGGATTGCAGTGCCTAGTAACAGTTAATTCAAATAAAATTAATAGTAAAAATGGCATTCGGGATATGATGAGGGACAAATCTAACATAATATGATATCAATTCATTGGTTACTCTTTACTGACAAGTTTTTTATTTTTCTTGTCTTATTGGTAAGGGTCAAATCTTGCAACTGAATTTTAAAACAGTTTTCCTTAACCGATTGAGCTGAAATTTTTCATGTTCGTTTAGTTTGGATGACAATGCATGGTTAGCTAAGTGACGCCATTCTAAATTCAATATGGCGGGCTCCCAAAGATGGCGGACCAGTTATTTTTTATGCACCTCCATGATATGGATATTAAATGAAAGGGTTTGCTGCGAAGAATACGAAAAAATAATAAAAAAACAAGCTTTTATTCAATATTTCAATAACTTTAAAAGCTTGTAGCGCAAATAAAAAGGAAAAAAGGGGAATTCAAATTAAAAAATATTCTTGCGCGCTATGAGCTTATAAAATTACTTAAGTATTGAATAAAAGCTTGTTATTAAAAAGTTCTTTTTTTATTTTGGATGAAATAAACTGTGTCACAAATCACAAATAATAAAGTCACATTGGTATTTTTAGTGCCTACATATTAACACAATGCCTTATTCAACGGGGTTTTTGACAAATTAAAGGAAATAATAATTATTATCCTTCTATATTTCGTTAATAAATGCTGAAATATGTAGATAAATACATACGGAAAATTATGTCGTATCTGCTTGTAAAGTTAGAGTATGTAGGTACCTACAGGAATGTGGTAACATTGGAATTTAAAGGTACAGTTATCAATAAATGCTATGGGGTATACTTATTTGTTTTATTTGATTCTGGTCACTTATTATTATTTAAAAGGGATAAAGTTTTATAATATTTTAAAACAATATTGTCAGCAATAGCAAACGGATCCTTAATTTATGTGGTAATAATACAACGTGAGTAATTGCAGCAAGTACAAGGTGTCCAGAAAGGGTATCGGGTATTTGTTTTCGCGCCATATTCGAAACGGGGCGTCTAAAGGGTGCGGGGAGGGGTTCGTGGCGTCCGCCATTTTGTGGAGTTTTAGTCACGATGGAACAGTACTCGGGGACGCATCGCGCATTTTTCGTACGAGCGTATTATCGTAATGGTGATTCAATAGTGACTGCTCAACGTCTCTATCGTGCGGAATATCGTACACGCCACGCGCCAAGTGACGATAGCATTAGGAAATGGATCAGGATGTTCGAGAATACAGGTGCGACAGTTAAAATTCAAAACTCTGGTCGTCCTCGTTCAGTTCGCGATGAAGAAACAATTGAAGAAGTTGAGGCGTCGGTTCGTCAAAATCCGTCTTTATCCATCCGAAAGCGAAGCCAAGCGTTGAACATCAAAAAATCGTCTTTACATTCGATTTTAAAGAAAGACTTACATCTAAAAGCCTATAAAATTCAATTGGTTCAAGAATTGAAGGATACGGACTATGCTAATCGACTGAATTTTGCGAACGAAATGCTGCAGCGATTTAACAACTTTAACAACATACTGTTCAGTGACGAAGCAAATTTTCACCTGAATGGTCATGTTAATAAGCAGAATTGTCGGTACTGGGCAGTGAAGAATCCGAGACGAAAGCATGAACGACCCCTGCATAGCCCAAAGGTCGTTCTTTGGGCCGCTATGTCTGCTAAAGGCATAATTGGTCCTTATTTTCATGAAGATCAACGAAGCCGAGCAATTAATGTGAATAGTGACCGTTATTGCGATATGTTGCGAAATTTTTTGGTCCCAGAGTTGCAGGAGTTTGCAGGTTTCAACTCAAGAACGTGGTTCCAGCAAGATGGGGCCACTTGCCATACCTCAAATGACTCAATGGAAGTTGTTAACGAATTATTCCCTAATAAAGTCATTTCGCGAAGGGGTAACATCAACTGGCCTCTCAGAAGCCCCGACCTTAGCCCGCTTGACTATTTTGCATGGGGATACCTTAAAAGTAAGGTTTATCAAAACAATCCGACGAATCTAACCCAGTTAAAGCAAAACATCAGGTCAGAAATGGCAGCAATATCGATAGCTATGTGTCAACGTGTTATCGCCAATCTTCGTTTCCGTTTAGAAGAGTGCCAGCAACGTAACGGTCATCATTTGGATAACATCATCTTTTCCAAATAATTCTCCAATTCATATGCTAATAATAAACAATAAACTTTTTTATTGCATACAAAAAAATTTTGTTTCATTGAACTTACAAATACCCGACACCCTTTCTGGACACCTTGTATAATGCAGATTTTAGGCTTATGAGTCCTAAAGCATCCATCTATCCGGCTTTAAATATAGTTATTAATGGGGAGGTACCTATTTTAAGAGTATTTAATCGGTTTCAGTTAAGGATACGAATATTAAATTATTTCAGATATCCGATAACTTCGGATAATTTCAGTTAAGGATATTACATTTTTTTAAATTGTATTTAGAAGGAAAATAGGTATTATTTGAACATGTGTATGTGAAAAACATTACTTACAAATGTAAGTAAATACTTGAAATAATTTTAAGTTTGTTTTGGTGTCAATGTCTCATTTGACTCCGCCCCATTCGGAAATTATTTTAAACATTTATGTACCTACATAGTGACGATTTCGTTTGACATCTGTTAAATACGATTACGGAATAGGTACCATAAAAGCCCTGTTCTTTATAATTATGTAGTAAAATATATCGGTATAAAATACTTCCTTGTACTTATATTCATAGTACTAAGAATCGGATGATGTGAGAATATAAAAGAGTTCAACTAGGATGCATTAATAACCTTGAGTGAGAGATTAACTTAGTTGCATATATGGTCTACAATAGCATTCGCTTATAATTACGTAGGTATATAGGTAGCATAGACTAGAGCAATTAGTAAAGCGCTTTGTGATTGTCCAGGTACTATCGTTTTATAGGTTTCCTGTCGTAAAATGTTCGAGGTCAGTTAACAAAGTGGCTCATTGTGATCAATAGATGCAGTCTTCGTACAGTAATATACGAGGGCGTTGTCTGTATGTCTATGGTTTAGGTTCAAATAGGATTGCATTTAAAAAAATTTCGATACATTAAATGTACTCGTACAGTACGGACGTATAATTGATCCAACAAGGACTATTTTTTTATTCAATATATTGAGTGTATAGTATGGGCGTCAAATATTATGCTTTATTATTTTATGAGAGTGAAATTTATAATTACTTATATTTACATAAGTGCCTGTACTTACTTGTTTGTTTGTGTCCTAAACGTTCCTAAATTATTAAACATTCATTTAATTGAAGTATGTAATTGGATAAGTTGTTGTGTGCGCACCCATGAGGTGTATTAGTACAATCACTTTATTAAAGGTGGCGGTAGAGTCGTTTTCTTTGGAATACAATTTATTTATTTAGAGATGAAAAGTGATCCAACAGTTAACAAAATAATACAAAAATATAAAGACAATAACATAAAATACACACAGACGAACAATGGAAACGTAGTTGCGAGCAAAAACTAATATGATTTCTTTTGTTACTTGTAAGTTAGTGGTCGTTTTTTGTTTACTAAGTGTTAGTGACGTCCTAGTATGATGATAGCTTAGAAAGTGTCTCTGTGCGCGGCTTCTGCTAACGCATTTCTGAGTTTATTTCTATGGACTATTTATAGTATAATCCTAAATATAGATTAAAACTATTGACAGTTAGACATGCCTAAGACAGGTCAATATGGCGAGAGTTACACTTGGTGTATGGGAGTCACGATCCAGTCGGACAATTGATTAACAGTATTTATAGGCTATAATGTCATTAACCCTAAAAGCAATATAATCCTTTTTTTTTTTTCTTTAGCCTTAGGGGCCCTGGATCATCTGACGGCTTTTACAGCTTCACCGGACTTGCCTATAATCCTTAGAGTTTCGAATAATATCATGGAGATCGAAGTATCAATCAATAATATTATTTTAACTAGCTGTACCCCAATGTTTCATTCGTGTTAATTTTATTCGATCAAATCGCCATAGCACTCTCGCCAACGCAGCGTGTAACCTTTCGGTTGTTGTCATTTCCCTTACTTGCCTACGTCTTCTCAGATTACCTGACGTTCATGGTTACTATTCCGCTACGTACGGTTCAAGCATGAAGTTATATAGCCTATAACTATCCTCAATAAATAGGCTATAAAATGCAAAATAAAATTTTCAAATCTGATTGATAGTTACAGAGATTAGCGTGTTCAAACAAACAAACAAAAAACAAATTCTTGACAATATATATAAATAAAATACTTTATATTATTTTATTTTACATTTATTTTATAGCATATCCATATAAATCAAACGTGAGCACATACCGCGCATTAAATATTGTAAATAAATACATAAAATCAGTGAAGGTTAAGTTAAAAGATAATTATAAACCTACACGAACACAATGTGTGCCATCTCGAATGCTTAATAATACAGGAAAATATTGCAGGAACATATTGAGTTTACTGCGTGTTGCTACGCGTAAATGTGGCATTCATTTTATTTTATTCTTACTATATTATTATGACACATTCGGCCTCCGCCGTCCAACACTCAACAAGTCCAACTAAAGTCATGAAGATTAGATTTCCGTTAAGATCTATAAAATTTCTAATTTTGTACGGTTCTGGTACACTTTCTAGGGTAGTCTTATTTAGTACCAATATCTATATGAAATTCTGCAAAAATTCAGTATTCCTAGTAACTGCACTACAGGAAGCAAGTTTAAGATTTCTAGACTTAAGGTATCATATCATTCTTGTCTCTTACACTTATTTAAACTAATCTTCTTATGACTAGTTATTTCTATTTGTATATATCCTATGCTTTGGAATAAAATCATATTTTATCTTAGCATATAAAAACATTAACTTAATTTTGTAATGAATTTACAGCGCCATTCCGAGTCTACGCGTAACGTTCCTGCGTTAAGTACAATATTTCTGGTAGGCAAATTATGTGTATATATAATACTTACCAGCTGGCCTCAAAAGATTTTGTTCTGCCTTTTCTAGTAGTTAATAACATAGCGCCACCTATTGCGTTCAGGGATAACAAAAACCGTCTGCATGAAAAAACACTTAGATCTACCAACTTACATGGTGGTCGGTCAAACAGCGTTGTACCTTATTAATCTCTTATCTTATCTTATATATATATACCAACATCCATTTTTAGGATTCGAAAGTCAACAAGGAACCTTTGTAGTTCTCTATGTCCGTCGGTCTGTCCGCGGCCTAGCTCAGAAATTCTTAGTAAGTACTAAAAAGCTGTAATTTGGTATGGGTACATGTTAATAACGCTGACAAAGTGGTAAAATAAAGTTAAAAAAAAAATTGTTTATGGTACCTCTCTACAGGTAAAGTGTGAATCAAAAAAAAAAAAAAATATGTCTATCCTATCGTGTGGGGTGTCCTTGGATAGGTTGTACAAAAATATTGCGGGTGTGTGAAAACCATTTTTCGAATCAAGCATCCGTTTGCGAAATATAATTTTTTAAAGTGCTAATTTTTTTAAGTCAAGTGTAAGCTAGATAAATATTTGTTTCTGGATATGTGAAAATAATCATGATAGTAGTAGAGACAATGAAATTAAAAGCAAACTATCAAAGGTGAATTAATTAAAGCCCCCTCTCCAAGTCCGCATATTGTAACAGGCAACTACGGAACTCTACACTGCGTGTGACCCGACACGCACATGGGAAATTTTTATATGTATAGATTGGTATATTTCAAATGGATTAGAAATAGTTCGGGCTGTACATAGACCATTAGCTTAATATTTAAGCTGATCATACATCTTCTCAGACGTTTTATTTTCAAAAGGAGTAGACCATCGTAGATATCGGCATATATACCTAAATGTATTGTGTGGGCTGTTTCCATCATTTCAAGAATACACTTTCTCATTTCCCTTAAACAGTCATAATTTTACCCAAGTGAATATTATCTTTCGAATTACTTCCAAATAATTAAATTTGTACATACAAATACGTTCAAAATCAAGTGGAAAAAAGAGAACATTTAATAGACGCTTATTTAAGTATTTTTGCAGCATGTGGGTGTAAAATCTTCCATATGTTTTAATTGTTCATTCGTCTAGTCAGACAAGAAAACAGAGTGAATGAACAATGCCTTGCCAAACTTCCTTTGTTCCTTATAAGTATACACATATATATAAGTAAATGTTATGTGGCGCCGATAGACATAATATACCGATGGAGTAATTTCGGCGTCAGAAGGGACATGTTCGATATAAGTAATGCCTACGAAGTAAATTAGACTTATTAAAGGTATTAAGTTACGAAAATATATTAATCAAATAGTTATTTGGATTACAAATGTTGAGTAATGTAACAGAAGTACATATATTTAATGTACGGCCTTTTTAAAGATTAAGAGTATTTAGTGGTTTTGCAATAATTATTTAATGACCAATTTGGTCATAATTTCAACTATATTGAGCCTTCAGGCTTTTAAAGTTTTTTAACTTCATACAAATTTATTAGTTGGTAATCTTGATTATACAGTGTACTAGCAGTGCCCCCAGCTCTGCACGCGTTTATCTAGCGGTAATTATATCGTCTTGTATATTTTATGATATCTATTGACAATTCTTATACAAGTCATATTCATGATCAGTGGCCTTTATAATAGATATCTATCTCAAAATTTGGAAAAACAAATTACATGTTCAGACCGAACAGGTTTATATGATTAATATTAATTTTCAAATAAATGTCAAACGCATTTTTTGCACAGCTATATTTTTGTAACATTGGTCCATGTAATACTGTACCAATAACTCAACATTAAATTATAATTTTTTATTAGAAATGTCTTCAGTTATTTTATCATGTAAATACTGAAGAGTCACAACCTCGGTAAAACAATGCTGGTTATTATAGGTACTACAATATCTTCTCTATAGTATTAACATTCAATTATTTTATTAATATTAATACGTACCTGAGACAAGAAACTCATTCATTCATATAATCAACTGACGATATGTAAGAAGGCAACTTGTACATTAAAAGCTTGTATAATGGGCGTGTGATAATTTTATTCAAGGTTCTCGACTGTTATTTATGGTTTTAGTATAAATGTTATGCGTGCATTTTATTTTTTATTGCTAAAGTATGCATCAGTATTTATTAGTTGCGCTTATGCAATCAATTAAGGAATAAAACTAGATATTAATTAAAGAAGGTTCAAATACGGAGTTCTGCAATTTAATTTCACTAAAACTAAGTTTGTAAACTGGTATTTTTTACTCTGATAGGTGCAAGGCATTGACCTCCAGTTTGACTCTGAGAGACATTGTGTGTGTAGAAAGAACTAATGCGGTTCGTGTATATATATTCTATTCTATGGTGGTGGGATTTCGTTTGGCTGTGTGCGTTCGGAACACACCCACCGAGACGCGCCGAAATTACGGCCGATAGTTTTTGTCCGCTGCTGAGTGTCAAGGACGCACGCTTCTGTTGCTAACGCTGAGAGTGCCTCAGCGCGGCGTCGACGTCGCGTTGATCGTCTGTGTGAAGTTCGTGATATCGAACTCTTTTAAAAATAGAACATTGATTTCGAAAAAAAATTAGGAACGGCTTGCAAAAGAATTACAAGCATATTATAAGGGAAAAACTGTTTTTTAATTCCCAAATAACCAAAGTGCTATAACGTTTTCAAAGAAAAATGCTTATAGAAATTAATATTACATTTATAATATCTAGTCTTTTTACAGTTACGTTTTGCAATAATATTTAAATCGTTTTCGATTATCAGCTCTACTATTGGTGTTGACCTTAAATGGTTGCAATTATACAAACGAAGAATAATCACCGAGTTTAGATACCTACTAGCATATTAATTAAAAATGATAAATTTCCATTCCGGTTTAATTAACGTTTTCGTCCATTACCAATCAGTAAACGTTTGGTATGTTCCCATGTTTTCTTGATTACTTTATGTAAGTATAAGAAACCCGATAACATTCCCTGAATTACAAAAAAATTAATAAAAATAAGTTTTGTTTGAAAACTTCGTAAATAATTGTCGTAGTAATTGTCTTATTCTTTGATAATTGTTTTTTTTTTTCTGAATAAGTATTATCTTATCAAACTGAGAATGTTTTGGTTTATTTACAGATAAGTAGGTACCTAATGTGGTCAAATAAACTACATATTAGTTACTAGTACAAAATGGGTCTGATATTCTGTGGCCAGCGCCATGGCGTCTAACAACAATATTTAATTAAATTAGTAACATAAAGTAATGTGTTAACATGTAACAAGACAAAATTACGAGAATATATAGGTATTGCCTTTGACGTGTTGTGTTTGTTCTTCCTTCAGAAAAGGTATTTTTGTAAGGCTTTAGATAAATAATATTACGTACCTTAGTAACTAATCTAAAAACCGATGACAGTGGAGATTACCGAAAGATGGAGATTTATCGATCGTCAGTTTTGTGACTGGACGCCACGTCTTATCCTGGCAATAAAAAGCAAAAACCTTTAGTCAACTGGATATATTAGGTCCTAACTTATAAAATTGGTGTTTTGTCTAACAGGTCACTTTGATCTCAAATATCTGACGTAAGATTACGAATTCCAAATTCAAATTTATTTCAAATTTAGGGTTACGTATTTACGTTTCGAATTTAGTGATTCATTTGTTTTCGCATCATTTGATTTTTCTTTTATATTGTTCTTTTCACAAAATGAAAAACTTAAAATATCATATTATATACGAATATGTGTTCTTAGTTATTCGCGGGGTCTCATATTGTAGATTTCTCGAAGTGCTCGCTTTTGTAATATAAATATGGTATCTACCTCAGCTGCTGAACCCCACAGCAAAATACCGTAAGACATTAAGCTAAGTAGACTAACCTAGCGGTGGCAATTTTTTTTTAACTAGCGAATCTTGCGTACTGCGAATGCAGCAGAGCTTAATCTCACCCCCCCCCTCGCGCTGACCCCATTGTAATTTTGAATCAAGTGTAATACACTAGAAGACAGCATCATCAACTAAACCTACCGACTTTCCTTCTATCTTGATACTACTATCAATATGCCGAATATTGGGCAAGCCAAATCTCATACATTTAGTTTTTGCATTTAGCAGTAAATTGTTTAGAGCAAACCATTTATGTATTTTAATTAAAGTATTGTTTAATTACCTAACCTCTGAATCTATTCCTTTAAATTTGAACATAAGTGAGGTGTCGTCTGCAAATAGAACCATGTCAGCATTTTCTTCAACCACTAGTGGTAAATCGTTTATATATGAGAAACAAAAACGGTCTCAAAATTGAGCCCTGAGGAACGCCGATTCTAACTAAAGAAGTAAAGCTCCAGAAGAGGTTGCCCCATTTATACTTATTTTCTGACAGCGCTCTGATAAATTAGAGATTAGAAGGTCGAGAGAAGTCTCACGCACTCCATAGTGTTTCAGCTTAAGTGTAGGTAAGCATACTGTTGTCACCGCCTTTGAGCCTTTCAAAGCCTTTGAGAGATCACAGAACACACCAATTGCATCTTGCGATCCCTCCCATGCCCTAAATATATGACGTAGCAGCGTTGCACCAAAGATCAAAGGAACCAAAATCGAACAAAGATGATATAAATAAAAATGGATTGAATGCTTTTTTAGCTTTAATTAAAAAATAAAAATTAACATTGTCAATTTAAAAAATATATTGAAAAGACAACACTTTATTCATATAGCCAGATTTCCGTTATTATAATATTATTTTTGTTTTGCCGGCCTCAGTGGTTTGGACTCTTGGCACTCCTTGCACGTTTCGGCTCTAATCTTAAGCAAGACGCTTTTTAATGGATCTTAGAAACGGATTGTTCAAATTTTCAAAGAAGCGTTTGGAAAATCTAGTCCGTCGTGTGCAGATGAGGCAACTTCAGTGATTCGACAGCCCATACACATTTTAGACCGATATTGTAATAACTTATGAAATGTGTTTAGAGCTAAATATAATCTTATCCATTGTATTGTAATACTGGTTATGTTGTTAACATTATATGTAAAAGAATGATACATTGTTTTTATAAGGTTGTGACGTTGAAAAATTAGCAAGCCATAATCATAATTCAATATCTCCACTTTGATCTCAAATTATCTTGATGTTCTGCCTGTCGTGTACGTTTTGACAGATTAATTGATGATTAAGCTTTCGCCTTCAAATAGAACCTGACATTATACGACTAATAGTTCTATTTCATTGTTGAATCACAATGGAAACTGGTTTCGGACATACTTTTTTTGTTTATCACTTCATTTTAAAAATTATAATGTTCAGTATGAAGTTATGCAATTGCTAAAATCACTATAGCGTTTATTTTAGTGATAATTTATATTAAGAATAGGTATTTGTAAAGAAAAAAATACTGTCATGAATATTATAAAATGTTTAAGTAATTTAGAAATTGATTCCCATCCTCCAATATTATATCTAAATGAGGCCCAAAGCTTTTTTTTTATTTAAGAAGGGTTGAATTAGATTTTAATGTCCCCGTGTTACAAACAGTTTAGGTATAGCACAAATAACTCTTTGTCCTCAAGGAAAACCTAAATACGGTCACCCGTGGAAGCAAGATAAAAATAAGTAAACAAAATGAAATGGAAGTCACGATAAAATTCAAAAATTTATTTCATCTGTTGTATTTCGCTTTAATCAAATGCTTAAATGCAATGTTATATTAATTATTTAGGATTATAATTTTATTATTTTTGCTCTATGCTAATACTGTTAGCAGCTGAAGGAAATCATCGTAAGGAAAACTCAACAATTGAGAAATGTTTTTGTTAGTAACATTGTATGTGGGAAAAATATAGAACTGTAGATTTCTCGGTGTTTGAAATTACCATTACCTATATGTCATGGGTCGCGTGGTGATCAAGTCCGTGGTCTTTCTTAGGAAAAGGCCTTTGCCCAGCAGTGAGTTTTTTTTAATAGCTCGGCACATTGACGTTACTGTCCCTGATGGTAAAAAAAGCACAGTCCAAACACAATGGCTACCACCGAGAGATCTAAATCCATTGGCGGTCGCCGTTGTAATGCCAGCGTGCATAAATATCTCTTCGCGTTACTTATAAAGGACCCGATGTCGTAATGAATAACACTGACCGGGAGAAAGTTCCACAGTTTCATTTATTGGCTGGCATCATTATTATTTTATTTATTTCTGCTAGTAGTTAACTTGAGCTTCTCTTACTGTGCGTGACCTCGTACATTACGGTGCCACTAATGAATTAGATTTATAAAATTATTGTTACATTTGTTATTGTTAATTAAATAATGTTATTAATATGTTATACCCTGTATCGTTTTACATTCATATTAGCATGTCGAATAATAAATAACTTTTAAATGAATATAGTTTTTTTAGATGTGGTTTGACGTGGAAGTTCTTTACAAGTAAAGAATTTTATTTAAAATTGCAACTTTGAAACCATGTTATTATGTTATATCAAGCTATTGTCTGAATTAAAATTAGTTGCTTCCGCTTCTATAAATAAAAAATATAAATTGTGGATGCATTGTTTTGTTGATGCAAATGCGTAACGGCTGTGTAAAAAGCGACCTCAACAACTGAATGATAATGATTTAAAACTCCCTTCCGTGCTCCGTGTTTAAACCCATTGTAAAGCAATTTTATTGTATATGGTATAATCATTAATGGGCTGTCACAATTTTTGTCGGTTCTACATAATTTATTAGATTAAATCCTTTTTAAGATTGCCGTAATAAAACTAATAGGTCAAATAGATTATTTTATAATAAAATTTCGCTATTGAATTGAAAATTCTTTTTATTTAATATGTACAACCTGGAAATGGTTAATTTCTGAGCATTGACTTTGTCCTGTACAATTTTTTTAAAGTTAGTAGTTATACCCTTTTTACTTTATATTTAAAACAAAATGAGTAAACGTCAAAGAAATAAAATTTATACAAGATAATAAGTACTAAACTTCAATCAAAAAATCATTTGAATCTTTTGATAAATACTAATGCATAATAATTTACTATTATATTATTACGTATTCGAAACTAGGACTTACGTTAGACAACTTAAGACTGTCAAGAAATCAGTTCTCTTCCCGTTTACCAGTGATTCTCAAGTAAACGTTCCTCGAACGTACAGCTTTCCTCGTGAGGTTTTTTCTCCATAAACCAGTCGATGGTTTTGTCAATTAAATTCAAATTGATGAAATGTGAATGAATGCATGCGAATTCTGAAAAATTCCTTGGTTTCGGAACCAGGAGGCTTTGTTTGGACTTTGCAGTGACCAAAGAATTCGACAAGTCTATCAGAATTACAGATGATTAATGAAAAAAATAAAATATTTTTATTATTTAATTTCACATAGTAATAAAGTATGTACTTACTTTGAAAGTACAATTAAGTTGACACACAACGGTTTAACAATTTACACAGAGCGGGTGCGGCCAAAACTAGGTTACCCATTTCTCATTAATTCATCGGTTCGTTCAGAAACGAAGGGACTTAACAACTCACAATTTTATGACGCTTTTATACACTTTGAATTCTGTGACTCTTGACCCCTTGCTTGAAATTTATTTTATGAACCAAGCATTCTGTCACTTTCATTATGTTTAAATAAAACTTTCGAGATGGTTATCAACTGTGAAATGGAATACAGATTTATGTTTTTACCTACTAATAATTTTATGGTTAAGGCCAAGATTATAGTATGCATTATGTAATATTTATAAACAAATGTAAGAAATATTTGTAAATGAACCAAAAATATTCACACTCGCAAAATGTAGTGTATTTTCGTAGAAACTGTAAAACATTTTCAGTATTTGGTGTCAAGAAATATTAACATTAAATATCAAAATTCGAAAATGCAACATCAAAATTGGCTGCGCTGTTATTTGCCAATAAAGAACTAATAATATCGTGCCCACGCAAATCTCAACGGATACACTAGTATATTTCTTTTCTCCATTTCTGGCGCGGACGTCCTACTACCTACCTGATGTTATTTACATATTGAATATATGGCACTTGCCGATAATTACGACCCACGCGAAATAGCAACGCTTACCGCCAAGACTTTTTATGAACAAGAAAGTAAGTTTCAAGTAAATTTTTGGTTTAAAGATTTCCCTTAAGTTTTCTTCATAGCTTTCGCCATTACATGCCGTATTTATTGTGGGAGCGGAAAAACGTTGGTAAATCGCGTGCGCCTGTTTGAACAGATGTGTTCTGTTTGTTCGCCAAACACGGTCACTGACTACTGATGTATCTGAGATTTAACATTGCGTAAAACGATTTTACATCTCATACATAAACTATGAAAATATTATGTTGTTGTTTATGTTAACTTCGACGACATTTATACATGGTAATATAAAAGGTATTCGTTTAATAATCCTTTATCGTGCCTTTGTATTTATTTATTTGCAGTATCTCTATAAAATTGTACTTTAAGTAGATACTGCAATGTTTTTGAATTGTGTATAAAGTAATACTGTAAGCTCTATGTTCAGATATAGAAATACTTCCTATTACAAATAAATAAACATCCAATTTATAAAGATATGAAATTTTTCCATACACGTTCGTAATTAAATCGACGATTTGTTAGAAGGATAATACATGAAATAATAACAATTTTATTTAGTATACCGAAAACAATTGAGTTGCGGTTTCATTATGACTACATGCAAATAAGTAGGTACGTGATTTTCCCATTATGTTCCGAGAATATTGTTGACCTTGAACGCGTGATCTATATGATCCACCTCAAAGTGTTTGAGGTGACATATTTCCTCGGGGTTCGCCTGTGGAATATGTAAAACCACATGTAGGTTATACAGATTCTGTGTTTTATTGTCTTTACGTGAGACATATATGAGATATACCTACAGATAAAGGCTAGGTCAAGGCGTCAGACTTTCAATTCGACTATACATAACTACCTACTCGCGGAATGAATTTTGCTCCCTCGTGATTTTGCATATCGTTTGGTGTTGTCACGAAGTGTGCCCTAATTATACAACACCATTATCAACATAATGTTGGCAGAGTTGAAAATCGACTTCGTGATGTTAGTTAGGTAATTGATTAATCCACGTGTCCTTGGGCAAGCCGCTAATCCTCCGCGCCTAGAACATGCAATGCGAACAATAGTAGACACGTTACGCGGAAGACCGTTAAAATGCGTCGTAAAAGCGAGCTTAGTTTAAATTTTATAGCTTACATTCAATTGGGGCCTGTAAAAAAGCGTTTTATTGGAGTCGCATCCTGGCCGCGAGGTCGCGATACTCGGTTAGGTCTAATTAAAAACTCGCCTCGTGTATTCTTGCAAAAGCGGGGCCCCGACGAATTGCAATTTGCGAAATTTACGCCCTTCGGATATGCTTACATACATAAAACTTTTGGGCATGATTTACACAGATTACACTTTAGTTGAAATACGAGTTTTGCTAATTGTAAATGTAGTGAACAAAAGTTAACAACAATGAGCTTAATTTTATATTTTGTTTTATTTCGTTATATAACTACTACATACAACACAACTAGTGAAAAAGAGGGAATTGAATTTGAGTGATACTAGGACCGAGATTTTTTTTCATGAGTTATGTAGATACTCTCCTTTTTACCATTGACTGCGAGAAAACTTCTTAGGCGGGAATTCGATAATTGGACGAGAATTGAGAGTAAAATTTCAAGGACGCGTAAGTTTAGGTACATTTCGTTACATTTTCTTTTGGTTGGTCGCATTCCGGGATCACACACATAATTATAAACCCCATCACTGCTTTCCATTTTAAGAAATTTCACTTCTATCACGTATACGTAGCTACACGCGCAATTTTTTTTGTACATAATCTGTGCTAGTTCCAAAGAAAAAGTTTTTATTCACTCAGTGAGTAAACGAGAGTTTTATTCACCGTTATCGATGAATAAAATGCTGTTTTTTGAGGGGCAATGGTAAAAACTATATATAATTAAGATACCATACTATTTTTGTTATACACTTCATTATCTGTAGCAATAATGTATCGGAGAATAGTCCCATTAATAGAATGTGTACGCGATATAACGAAGTTAACTTACAACACGACATATTTTTCACCAGTCTTCCTACATTTAAAAATTCACTCATTTAATATATTTATTTCTATTTCATTATAGATTTTTAGTCCATTTAGGTACTATAATAACAGTATTTGAGGTCAATGAAAGTTGTGCACTTATGCTATAGGCCATAGGGTATTAGATTTTAAGAGGTATTTAGAGTTAAGTTATTATTGTTACTTTAATTTTTTTTAAATCTCTTACCTGTATTTGTGCCTTACTAAATAAAATAAAATAAAATAAAAATAATAGGTCGGGGAAAAAGTTTCTTCGCATTTTTATATGAAAACTCAAGACATTTTTTTCAATGTTTATTTACATTTATTTACAGTATGTATATGTCATTTTGTTCGATGAATTTCTTTCATTTTGTAGATAGAGATATCCCGTTGTTGTAAAAACTTTGGGACTTGATCAAAAAAACGCGACAAATAGTTTTGGCAGACCTCTCTTGATGTTAATCACACAGATCCTAAATAATTCTGAAGAGGCTGAAACATGTGAAAATCTGAAGGTGCAAGGTCAGGGCTATATGGTGGATGCACTAACACCTCCCAGCCAAACTCTCTTAATTTTTGCTGAGTGGCCAAACATGTGTGTGGTCTAGAGTTATTGTGATGAAAGAACACACCCTTCCTGTTGATCAATTCCGGCCGCTTTCTTTCAACTGCTTCCTTTAATCTCATCAGCTGTTGGCAGTAGAGATCCTAATCGATGGTTTTGCCGGGCGGTAAAAGCTCATAATGAAGAATGCCCTTCCAGTTCCCTTATTTCGAGTTAGCCCAGATTTAGCCACAGTCTGTGAAGCCTGGCCGACCTTTTTCACACGTTCTTGTCGTACGTGATCCACTTTTCATCGCCAGTTATCAATCTCTTCAAAAATGGCTCGGTTTCATTACGTCTCGTCAGTAAGCTCGTGTGGCATCCAACTATCGAGCTTTTTGGTATAGCCAGCTTTCTTCAAATGTGTTAAAACTGTTTTGCGGTCCATTTCCAGTTCTTCAGCTACATCGTAACTACTGATATGCCGATTTTGCTCTACTTTTTCAAAAATGGCGTCCATTTTATTCGGAACAGGGCGACCAGAGCGAGATGCATCTTTAACATCAAAATTTCCGGACTGAAAACGTTTGAACCAACTTTGTGCTACTCTTACCGTCACTGCATTAGGTCCATAAACATCACAAATATTTTTTGCTGCTTGAGTTGCATTTTTGCCTTTTTTGTAATCATATTTTTAAATGTATCGAATTTCTTCATTAGATTCACTCATTTTTACAGAAAAAAAAACAAATGAAAAATAGCGGGAAACCACTTTTTTTTAATCTTTTTAATGTAACCTTTTTAATGTTACCAAAACCAGCCAGATCCAAATAGTACAGCCAAAGAAATTTTATAACAAGTTTATACCTACGTTATGCGAAGAAACTTTTTCCCCACCTAATATTATTACACTACGTAGGTATACAATCGGTCATGTTTATTATAACCGTTTTAACCGGATTATAACACCAAAACGCATCAGCTAAAATTATTTTATATTATAATAATAAGGTAACATTAAAAAGGTTTTCAAAAGTTTTGTTTTATTTATCAGTATGATATTTGGTAACCGGAATTATTGTTGATACCTAATTCTAATATTATAAATACAATATAATTGCTATAATTAACTTAAGTGTGATTAACTTATGTATGAACAACTTATCTAGGAGCTTCTCGATGAGTTACACTATTTACCATTTCATCATGATGTAGGCACCTCACACTTTCTATAAATGTTTACTATATACATTATATGTAGTTATTATTTTTATTCGTCATTGATAATATTTTACTAACATACATTTTCTTTTGTTACAGATCAGAAAACAGAAAACATTACCCGTGAACTTCGTGTTATAAGACTTAAGTGCCATTCGTAACCAGTTTACCATACAGTGATATTTAGTCTTATCTTATCTAGTGATAGTGTTGAACCGTGATATCTAGACTTAGATTTAGGTGATTATAGCACCTTTGTTTTTAATATAAACGTTACCAAAAAGAAGCGAAACTGGCTCCATATAAGGATATAATGAACTCAACGAGCATGAGCTCTGCAGTGCCTACGATCAAATGTGAGGATACATCGCCCGGGACAGCCGTTGGTACGGACGGGGATACATCGAACACTTACAATTTGAGCGTGAATGTAAATCTGAGCTCGGCTGTGATCAACATGTTGTCGGCAGAATCAGCTACCACGACGCTTCGGACGCCCGAGATCGTCAATGACGTCATCACCATGACCAACCCCTTAGACCAGTATCATTATGACAAGAACTCCAGTTTTAAGGTAATATTTTGACAGTTCTTTTTTAAATGCGCTATACTTGATTTGAACGGACTATATATGCGCTGAAATGTCTTATAACATGTTAGGGGCGTCTGTTCAAGTCAATTACATGTTATTATCACATTATTTATGTATATACTAGGGGTTATGATACGAAAAAACTGACATAAATTTCTTTCATAATATAAATAACGCTGGACAGTTTTTTTTGGAACTGACCTTACTGTTAGCCTTAGGAGCCCTATCCAAAAACAGAGCCGCTGATGGCTTTTACAGCTTTACCGGGTTTGGAGGACTGGACAGGGTTTGACTGGTAGAACACAGTGTTTAGACAAGATGGTATACTCAGCGAAAAACATTGTTTAGAAGGACCTTGAAATCAAGTCGCTCATTAATCTTTGTAGATAAAAATCTACGACGTTATGTATGCATTTCCGTTGTTGGACGTTCGCTCTTTATTATACATTAATTATATTTTATTAATTTACAAGTTCGTAAATCCATTAATAACATTAATCATCCACATCATTCGTAGTATCTTGGCAAATTAATTTTCGTAGATTGATTTCCGTATATCAGCCGTAAAAAGGAGATACGGGGTTCTAAGCTCTCCGAAATCATTTAAAAGATTCAAAAGAAACGAAAATTCTTACTGCTTTTTAATAGGGTAAGGATTGGTGAGTAAATGAACCCTCAAAAATCTTAACAACAGCTTGAAACATCGAGTAACCTACATGGTCATAATATATGCGCATAAAAAAATAGTTTTCTAAAGTGGGATATAACATTAAAATATTAATGCTCTGGTGATTGTAACTTTAAATATTATATAATATTATTATCATGTGATTATGTGTCATACTAAAATACACATAAAGTAGAATTTTTACTTCCAGAGTGTGTAAATATAAGTCGCATTATTTCTGTTCAATTACAATGGTTGAAGAATATTAAAGATTTTGATGTGAACTTAAAAAAGTGGGAGAAAATGTTGAGAATTTTCTGAATGGTTTTTCACTCATAGGTAATTTTAATTGGAATTTGTTTTGTTTTTATGAGTCATCGCTACTTACGAGTAGTTGAAAGTTGCAACCGAGTACAATAATATAATTGCGCGAAATCATACAAAGTACATTTAAATGTGGAATGATTATTCAAATTAAGTAGTATTGCCGGCGAATGTTCTTGAAGTTCTCATTTGTGATTCCCGGTTCTATGCCTAAGTAATCGCGATGCAAGACATCCTTCTAGCACTTAGGTCACATCCACGCGCGAGTACTAGCATGTAAATAAGTGTTACAAGTATTTTTGATCGGTTGCCAAGTGCTGGGTGCCACGTAACTCGCGGTCACGTGACCCACCGATCCACCATTATAAACATTGGATAACATTCACCAGCATGCATGAGGTCATATTGCAGACTCTCGTGTTTACTTCCACAGCAGACTTATCGGCGCCTTCGCATTTCGTGTACATCTTATAATTAGTTTCCGTGTATACAGATACATAGCCGTAACATTTATATGAAATTCTGGAGTGATTTTATAATGATTCCAATTAAATTTAGGTAGTTTTTGATCAGGCAGTCGGCAAGACAGACAACTCTTCTGTGTCGAAAGTCGATCGATGTTAAAATATGGGCAAACCTTGGGTTCCGAAATTAGGCTGAATTCCAGAAAATAATATTCATCTAAATTTCGGAAAACAAGGTTTGTGCATTTGTTTTTTTCTTCAATCGACGATCAACGCAGAAAGATGGCCTACCAACAGTGCGATCAACCTTATCACCACAACCAAGTCTCGTGGCGCAGTAGTAGAAGCCCTATTGAACCGAGAGTGGTCGCAGGTTTGATCTCCGCACATGACTTACTTTTTTGTGATGAGCATAATTGTCAGTTGTATATTTGGGTGGCTATACTATATGTATATTAAAGAGGACGTCAAATAAAGAGATGGGAAGATGATTTACCAATGGGATGGAGAAGGATAGCTCGAGACAGAAATGCGTGGAAGGAACTAGGGGAGGCCCATGTCGGAGAGACATCCTGACAAAAAAACTGGTTGCTGAAAATATACGCATTAATTATTTACTTTAGTTTATAAGTCATTTATTAAGATTATTTAATTTATTTTACCTATGGTCAGCGAATAAAGGCTTTATCTATCTACTATATGTATACTGTATAGTATATCACTTGTTTAGTTGTCATAATAAAACCTTTGCTTAGTTTGGAATTAAACGGCTGTGTGTAAATTTGTGGTCATTGCTTTATTTGAATCTCTGCATATTAATAAAGAGTACAAGTAAGAATTCCTAAAGAAGATTACACTAAATATTTCTTATTATTTATTGGAGCTTTAACTGGGTACTAGTTATTTCCAACCTTTTTAATAGGTTCTTTTAACGTATTATACGTTTCATATACACACACAAGAAACGGAAACAATCGGTGAAATTTCAGTAATTAAAATTTATCCAATTAAAGAGTTTTCAGAAACCTGGATTAATCTTCATATGAAAGCGGTAGATACGTAACTACTGGTTTTTTAAACAATATGAACGAGGTGTTGTATAAAGTCACCAATAAAGACTGATCCAATGTATGAATATTTAGGAATGCATACGATTTACCCTATAAAGATACAATTTTTATAATAAACTTTATTGGAATTGATTTTTTTCCGAGTTTGTTTAATCAATTAACATGGCCTATATTTCAGCATAGATTGTATAAGTATTTCATTGCTAATATAGATTAAAATCTATCACTTTCAATGAATGAGCTTTATTATGTTTATGAATGACAAAGAATTCAGAGCGTAAAAAAAACAATGAGAGAGAATTGTATATTATTGCGTAATAAATTGTACGCCTCCCAAATACATTTGTTGGATTCACTAGACTGTTACGGGAAGTAATTATGTAAAATAACTATCTATGTTATGTGGGTGTACTTACGTGCATTAATTGCGAACAGGCGTCAGTGATTAATGGGTACCTCAAATTTACATCTTAACTCAATTAAGAGATAAAAACGTTAATAGAATGTAAAACTTGAAAACAGTACAAAAAAATTACAAAAAACATATAAATTCTTTTTTTTAAACTACGTGCAATTTATAATGTATATTTAGTCTTTGATTGCCTTCTTTTATCTAAACTTGGGGAACCGTAATTGCTCGCGTGATTTGACTTTTGTTTTTAGTGTGTATTAGCGGCAGAATACGCAACGAGCTGGAAAATGTGCCATTAGTCGACTTGTTCGACGGAGCGCGGTGTGTGCGCAAACTCATTTCCATGTGTCGTTTCAGAGCGGAAGCGGAAACGACTCCAACTCCTCGATGTCCAACGGATCGTCGGCCACATCGCCAGCCTCGAGTACTCCGCCCAGTATACAAAAAGTAAGAATTGTTTTATATATAACTAACTAGTGTAAATATTTCGCACATTATATAATGTAAACAATCTAACATCTGCCGTTGGTTAAACAAATTGTCAATAGACATCACCTCATAGGTAAATATTAGATGAATGTATTTTTATTTACCACAATGGCAATCGTAATGAAAAAGTTATTTGATATTCGTCGATAACGGGAACATAAGCTTTAAAGTAGATGTTTGCTTCATTAATTTTGATGAAGAAATAAGAGATGACATGGTGTTGTCAAAAAAAAAAAACATGAAGCAAATACAACGTAGAAATAAAAACAATTAAAATTGTACAAACCATTCTCTGTTAGTTCTTATGAATATACAATCTCAATTAACCCAGTGATCATCGTACTGTAACCACAGTAAAAAGGTTAAAATACTTATTCATAAAAGAAATTAAAATGGTAACAACGAAAACATACGGAAAAATATTATTTCAAAAATTCTTTGTAATGAAACTACTGTTTTAAGTAGAATTCTAATGTTTAATTATTAAAGCTTCTAGACTTCTAGAATCCTATCCAGATTCTTGAATGATTTAAGTATTACAATACAAAACCTTTGTAGTAACTTCATTAAACAAGTTATTCTTTATGTTTGCATGATAGTGTTATTATTGGACCGAATTAATGAGAATATAATTTAAATAAATATTATATTATACTTTTTAATTCTGGCAATAAAGCCTAGACAATTGTATTTAAATTTGGAATCATATAATATTGCTACCAAATGCCAACAATTGGCAAGATGGACACAATCGAAATAATAAGTTAGTTAAGCTGCTTATTGAATAGGTTTCCATTGACCTCGTATTCAAATTATCATTAATAGTAGTAGTCTATTGAATAAAACAACTAGTTTTTTTAATGTTTATGTTGGCAACAATCTTAGACTTCTTTAAGTCGTACAATGGACGGATGTGATGAATACGAGAAAAATGTGATTTTATATTAATCATTGTAGTGCCAGTAAGTATTCACATATTTCAATTAATGCTAATAAATAGTAATTGTAATAGTGTGAATATTGTAATTATTTCTCACATTCCCGCATTGCCTATGATCTATTGTGAATACATCTTGTAAATGACCTTGTTGAAATCATCATATCAAGGCAAAGAGACCGTGAATCACCGTAAAAAATAAACTCACGACCTACACTTAATAAATTACTGATTCTTTTCTAAGATCATACAAGTGCGTTATTACTTAAATTAGTTAATAAAAATAAATAGCTTTGTCTACACAATTCTAGTTGAACAATAAAATGAATTCAATTGCAACATGTTGAAAAAAGCAACACCCATTTTTGAAGTGATTTTGATAGAAACTACTTTTTAGATTTGTCTCTTCATATCAAACTTTGATCTACATTGAATACGTAAATGAGTTTCTTTTAAGGATCTTCTTAAAGGAGATACATTAGTGCAGTGAAACTCAATCGACTTCACGCCCAGAGTTACAAGATTTGCGTCATTCCACTTGGTTTATATAGAAAAGGTTCAGGCTGTTCATATAATAATTTATTTCTTTTGGGGCAAAATAGATATTCGATTATTCGGTTGAATGACATTATTAATAGGTACCCTTTAAAAATTTGTGTCATAATGAAGAATGGTATGTTTTCATTTTTATAACCCGATAAAGTAATGTTTTAATTTTACATAACATACTTAGTTATACATAGATTAATAAACAATTTGGGTCACCATTTTTAGGCAAATCTAAATTATTATACATAATATTTTAGATATTAACACTGATTGTCTTAGATATTTAGAATTAGGGTTAACTAGCAACCCTCTTTCAATTCGTACAGCTAGCAGAGCACATAAGCCAATATTTAAGAGGAATAATTTCATAATACATATTACGCACGCCAGTGAAGTTTCCAGACGGTATAAATTTTTTTTGACATCTTTAAAAATTCACAACCACAATTCACATGTTTTCACAAAAGCTAATTGAATTATACATTTAAATATTCCTCATGAATACTGTATGAAAATCCGTTCGGTAGTTTTTGGGTTTATCGCACTCAGAGAGACAGACAGACGCGGATAGGGAGTTTATTTTATAATATGCAAGGAAACAGTGTAAAACTTACGTCAGTCAATATAGGTTTTCCAAGGCTTATATATCCTTATTATAACTAGGTACCCAGAAATAATTTTAAATTGGTAAATGTTTCAAATTTTTGAAACGGTCTTTCCAGACGTGTTCGGAACTAATAAAGGCTGGCCTCAAGTTGTCCATAGAGTCTAAAAGGAAGATGTCAGGCAGCGACACAGACGTGGGAATGAAACGGCTGAAGAAAGAAGAGAGCGACGAAGACTACGATAGCAGCCATACACAGCATACCAAAAGCGATGGGGTTCGTATTTTAACAAATCAGTTTCATATTATAGTGTAAGTTCTTTGCAGGGCATCTTTCTACGTGTCATAGAAAAAATATACCATCTATTAATTTGCAGCGACTATAATATGATTCTATTAAGAATGTTGGTATATCACTTTTAGCATTAGTAATTTTTGTCACGCTGTGAATTCCTTTCATTCACCGACGAACTCTTCAGAAAAAATCTCTTCATTTCTAACGAGTTCTATAGTGAAGCAATCTAGTAGAATCATGGTTTCAAGTAGTGACAATTTTAGAAATTCTTAATTAATTTGTGTTAAAAAGGTGTGATGAAATTGTTCCATACAAAAAAATCGGATTTTATTAATGAGGTTTGAAACTTGAAACTAGCCTGGTCTGTTCACCTTTACAGATTATCTGATTTTGAAACTAAAATTTCTATCGCTTGGATAATGACTTAGTAATAAATTTAATATGAAACGCAGTGGTCAGAAGTTAGTAAGATAACGCATATACTGTTTGAAAACTACATTTCGATTAGAAGCTGTAATGCCTTTAAGTAAATTTTGTAGTTAACTAGTGTTCATTGTTTGAAAATCCGAAAGAATCGATTGTTTTGTTAAAACGAGTATCGATTCATTATTGAATGTTTCTTAGTACCGTTTTAATACATGGGCGAGTGTAGTTTTGAAAAAAGGTAATTTGCGTGTTCAAGTGAGATTTGTCGAAGTCAGCCATATTGTGTACCTTCCTGAAATAGAAAATTTCACAAATAGCAACAATAACTAATTCTATGCATGATATCGAAATGTTACTATCGATTAATGACCAGACAATCGATGCTTAATACATACGCATTGTTGAACATTGTTACCTAAAATAGCTAAAACCAATGATATTTATAAGTAGATACGGCATTGACGCTCTTTATATGGCATTGTGAATTGTGGGCAATTGCCATCAGTTCACTATCGACTTGATACCGGCATGAGTGAGAAGAAACTTATCCTTTTTTGACAACATAGTTCCCGCCCTACGCTGTGATTTCCTATCTCTTTTGTTTCAAAATGTTGATAATAGAATTTTTGAACGTTTACAAATTGCTATTAGTGATAGTATAACGCCTCTATTTATAAAACGTCATTGACTAAAACAGCTTCTTTCCTCTTGACAAACGAATAGGTACAAACTGTTCCTCATTCAATAGTCAATAGTAAAACTGACCGCAAAATTCTAGTTAAATAGAATGGATATTTTTATTAATGTTTCTGTAGTAGGTATGCAATATAGGTTTACTTCTCGTGTCACGTATTCTGTGAAAAATATTTTAATTAGTATGTACATGAACATATAAAGATAAATTAGCTATTGTTTACTGCTTTACGTCTTTTATATTTATAACGTTTATCAGCTCTCGTAAAACATGATATAACCGTGATAGCTTAGTTGGAAAATACCGCTAGCCTATGTTATAAAATTAAGTACCTACGTACCGATTTTTTGTCCGACAGTCACAAAAACATTATAAGAAATTCTTGTGGGCTACAACTGCTACAAGGTCTAAGCATAACCTATATCATAGTGATACCTATGGTACGCTAAGCGTCCATAAGCTTACGGTAGCTTCTTTCCATAAGGCGGGCCAGGCCGTATGCTTGTTTGTCACCTTTGTTGTATAAACAAAAAAATACATATTGCATGTAATCTCGAATATGCAGGTAGGTACTGCATGTCTATGTAGAGCTATGTCATAACCTTCTGAATTCATTAATGATTTTCAGCAAGTGTAACTCAGACAATGATGGCTAACAAAAGAGAAAAAATGTTAAATATTTAGTTTTGGATTTAATAAAAATAGTACTTTCGGCAGACTGGCAACACAATGATAGCTCCGTGGTAGCGTATACGGACATCTCGACGATCGACGTTAGTTCGAATCCAATTAGTCTGAGCTTTCGGTGATGGAAAACAACGTGCATGGTGCATGGTGGTACCTATAGGCTTTTTATAATGCCCACCCGGCTTTCTACCACCTTCAAGTTGGAAATCTGTCGTCAAGCTCCAATAGGTGTGTTCCGGCAGCTGCATTTGCGAGTCAATCTTGCACTAGGCTTAGCGTGCTACTGTGTTCAGCCACATCTGATTAATTGTGGATGGGTGATTCTCTTTTTTCGTGCTAATCAGAGAATTAACAATTAAAAAAAAACATTTTTTCTTAAGGTAAGGTGCTCTAAGTGTGCGCGGTTTTGAAACACCTGCATATATTTCAAAATAAAAGAACATTAATCCAAATTAAACGCGTTTATTATTAAGATACATTATTTATATTCATAAAAAAATTGAATTAATCAACAGAAACAAGAGTGTTTAATAATTAGGTATATTCAGTTTCATTACTATTGACAAGTAATTGAATAGGCCACCAAGAGTGCACTAAGTCACTTTATGAGTGCGCAGGTTATTTCGGCAGTCTCCAATACCTACATATACAGTGGCGGTCATATAATTAGAAACACTTATTATGAATAAAGAAAGTATAACTTCAACGTACAAATGTTCGTAAAAAATATACACATTCAATAATTAACAATCATGCACTAATATAGCCACTGAAATAAAAAACTCATTAAATGCATAAAATATAAAACATATCTTACTGGTTGTTCCAAATGGGCAAAAATAAAAGTTGTGACGCGTCAACTAGGTAAATAATTGTTAATTTACTTATAGGTCATAAGTGGGCGTACAGAAGAATAGTTGAGCATTTAAATTGTTCTATTAAGAAAGTTTTTAATGCAATTGATCATTATAAAACACATGGAACTGTTGAAAATGTTCTTAGAAAGTCTCGGCCAAGAAAAACCTCTCCCAGAGAAGATACGCTAATCGTTCGTGTTGTAAGTAAAGACTCCAACCAGATTAAAAATGAAGTTTTTTCGCCTAATGACCCGAGAAACATCTCGTCAAGACTGATACGCCGAAGATTAGCGGAAGCTAAATTGTTTGGAAGAATCTCTCGAAAGGTACCGCTTCTTACCAAGCATCACCGAGAGAAGCGATTATTATTCGCTAAAAATATGTTAATTGGGCGGTACGAGAATGGAAAAAAGTGTTATTTTCAGATGAAACAAAAATAAATATGGTAAATTCCTATGGAAAGCGCTATGTTAGACGTCCTGTAAACAATGCTTTTAATTATAAATACACAAGGAGTATAGTCAAGCACGGTGGCGGTAACATTAAAGTTTGGGGGTGTTTTTCCGGATGTGAAGTTGGACCCGTTCGGAAGATTGAAGATACAATGGATCAATGGCAATACAAAAATATCTTAGAGCACACAATGATTCCCTACTCGGACGATCATTTGCCTGTAACCTGGATTTTCAGCATGACAATGACCGTAAACACACGGCCAATAGCGTCAAATGTTTCCTTAGCGAACAGCGTATATCCGTTTTAGACTGGCCAGCAAACAGTCAGGATTTAAATTGTTAAAAAGAAAGTCTCAACTAAATGTAACACCAGTGAAAACGAACTATATGAAGCATGGAATTCAATCCCCCAAGAATAATGTATGAAATTGATTGAATCAATGTCACGTAATTGCAGTGCTGTTATTGAAAATAAGGGATACGTCACTAAATATTAATTACAACTATTGGTAGGCTGTGGATAGTAGGTAGTTCGTAAATAACAATACTAATTACTAATACTTAAAAATATTTTTTTTTGTTGTTGTTTCTAATTAGTTGACCATTATTGTTCATACCTTAAAACTGATTTAAATGTTTGTCCGTAATGTAATATTGAATCTGCACTTGTGTAATGGGATTTATATTGTTTTTCTAATAAATGATAAATCGTTGAACATATTGTTGTCCTATTTATTGTTTAATTTCAAAATAAAAACGATTGCGGTGAAGTATCTTGCATAATGTCAAGGACCGTTGGTAGTGTTTCTAATTATACGACCACCACTATATATGACATTTGCCATGCCGTCATTCTGTGCAACTGCAACACTCAATCCAATCCCTAAGTACATAATTTTCTTTACAACTAAGATATTGACAATTTTTCTTCTTACTATTATGCGAATTAGCTGGCTTTTTGGTGCCTCTGTGTTTTATGATTTTTGTTTTGTTTTTCAATTACTTATCGTCTTTTATAAGGTGAACTAGTTACAAGTTCAAACCTTTTTTTTCTTTTTGACAAGTTTAGTGCGCAGTACTACAGGAGTGTATGTGCGCACTCTTGTTGCATTACCTATATTTTAAAATAAAATCACATGCAACACCATCTACTGTATAATAAGAAATTGAAGTTGTTGGTTTTTTCGATCAAAACGCATCATTGAAAACGGACAGTATCAGTATGCCATAAAAATTATTTACCTCAAAACACAACAGTAAAATCTTAAGTCATTACCATAAGCCTATAATAATTACCTTCCTCTAATAGTGAATGGCAATGACAGTAATGATAATTATATTTTTCTACTTATTTTGGAGTAATTTCATAAATAATAGCAGATACAAATGTATACACAAACAGAAATTATTCAATCTCGTTAATGATTAAATATCTTGGCATTCACAATACAATAAACAATTAGCAGTTACATAAAATAGTACGACTGGTAATGAAGAAATAATCGTACCAAAGGTTAAAATCTCGTGTTTTTTTGTTGTTGTAAATATCTGCAAGCTTTTGCCCCATTCTCTGTTCCATTGGTCGACTAAGTAAGGATCGTGTGTACAAGGAAAGGGGTTGCAAACTCTAGTAGTTAAATCTACAGGCTAATTTTGTTATTTCAAGTTGAATGAACGGTACCTAATGAGTTTTTTTCTGACAAAATTATTGTATCACAGTGAACGCAAAGAACAATCATAAGATACTTCTTAATTTCATAAATTTGTTCCCTAATATATACTTTAAAGATATCAAAACAACAGGGGATAAAAAAGTATCAAACTAATTTGTTATTAATTTACAATTCCCAAATTATGTGTCCTGATCTATGCTGGTAATGATCTACAAGCATATTTTCTTTATTTTTTAGGTACATAATAGTTAATATTAGTCAATCACATAGGTAATTTATTTTGTATGTTAAATATACCTATGCAAGTTACCTAAAATAAAATAAAAAAATTGATTTTATTGGATTACGTGGTTTTGTTTATTTTTTGATGAACATGTGATTTGCACAGAACTTTAGAATCGCCCAGATGTAATGTTAGACCTATAAACGATTTAAAAAAGACTGTATTCGGTGACGAAACGTGTACCTATCTAAAACTTATCCAGTGCAAGATTTAGTCTATATTTTCCTTAGAAGTAGATCTATTTTTTTTTTTGAAAACTTTACGTTGAGCTGATTGGTCTAATAAATAGTCATATTTAAAAAAAAAATCCCGCTATTTCCTTAACATTGCGTACAAAATAAGTATCCTCACTGTTTGATAAAGAAATTAGGTAACGGAGTTTATACTGGAATAAGGTTAGGGCCAAACAACCAATCTAGTCGGAAAAAAATTGTTATATCTTTGAAATTACAAATCAAGTTACCAGTTATTGATTATTCTCTTTGGCTATTGTATATCATTTTGAGATAAAGAAATACGAGCAATTCAACACTCTTAAGTACGTTTCAGAGAACGTTTTAAATACACTGTATTTGTAACGTATTTATTAACGGCCAGTACGGTCACTTCACACATATGAACTTATACCTAACAGTTTAGACATCATACTATTTCTGCTCAAAGTACCAGTTCATTGTCGTTCTAGGAACGTATAAAGCAATAAAGATAGACACTATAGATTGCCAATAGTGTCTAAACTAGCTTATGTGAGGACCGCACTTGCATTATAATTCAACGGTTTGATTGAAGTTTTATTATCTAACGAAGAAGGCATAGGTAATGCGATATCGACCGTGACTTCACTTCCTGATTTTGAAAAATATTATCTGTAACTATCTACAGACATATTATATATATTAATAAATCTGTACTTCTGCCTGTACATTTAATAGTTTTCCAAAATTTCCCGATAGGCATACTATATAAATGGTATCGTTATGCAAATGCATTTGAATAGCATTCAAATTTTTTTGCCTGTCTATCTGGTTGTAAGTCCGGATTTAACTCAAAAACGGCTTGACCGATCCTTATGAAATTTTGTATACGGGATGCTTATGCCATTGGTCAATTCATAAGGTATAAGAATATTCAATATTACTTTTGGAAATCGTAAAAAAAGAAAATATCAATTCTCTACCGATTCTGATCATATTTTGTAGAGAGAAAGCAGACGTCATTTCATAATTGATAGGTTATAAGAATCGGCAGTAATAATATATTTAGGAATCATAAAAAGTTCGCTTTCAACCGATTTTCATGAAATTATGTACATGGGGTGTATATATAATTTCTCAATTGTTACACCATATGAGTTGTCGGTAATATGAATAAAAATAAAATTATCGGGTGTAAATAACTACTGCGTAATAAAAAACGCGTGCGGAGCCGCGGGCACACCGCTCTAGCTTTTTATAAAATTCGATTTCTTTCTCTGCAACTAATATTAACACAGGAATTTATATTAATAAAAATATGCTTCACTGTATGTTTGGAAATATATGACGATTTTGTGAGAAGTTCCAGAAGTACTTAACAGTGATACCTAAACTTGTTTAAGTGGGAGCTGGATAAGTACCTACCTATAAAACTACTTGGACAAAACACCTCTGTAATTAACGTTTCTGCTACAAATAAGCTGTTTTAGTGAAATTATTAAGACTTTTTATCTGAGACGTGTTTCTAAGAATTTTTGCATTAATTACCTACCTCTGTAAGATACGATTATTCAGAATGTAATACTCCACATATCCTTACATACTTTAGTTCTATAACTGAGTTTATTACAACGCCAAGTCCTTCGCGGCTTATTTCAGTTCCTTATTATGTTAGCATTTGATTACTTTATTTCAGTTCGATATTGTTATCGCCCGAAAATTCTTCAAAATACTTGGATATCTGGGATAACTAAAAATAATTTGCTCGTCCCTATCGATCCCATTTATTCAGGTTTGATTGTATTTTATTATTATGTAATATATTTCCCTTGTGCACAAGGTAAACACTTTTTTCTTAAAAACTGGTAAAATATTTTGTCCTTATAATTATCGCAACTGCTTTACGTCATCAGGTTTATCAAAAATATGTCATAGCCTAATCCTAAAGCAAACGTGTGACCTCTGTGTTTATAATAAAAATACTAGAGTACAGATGTGCCTGCCTACTTATGTTTATATATTATATTAATTTATATACTTTCTGGTTCATAGCTGACAGCTGAAGATGAAGAGCGTAGACGGCGCAGAAGAGAGAGAAATAAAATAGCAGCAACAAAGTGCAGAATGAAGAAACGCGAACGGACAGTAAATCTAGTAACAGAAAGCGAGGTGCTTGAAAACCAGAACATAGATCTTAAAGCACAACTTAAAGTAAGTCAGCATTTACAAAATGTTATTAAGGATTAAATTTAGTCTAAAGTCCTTCTAAATTCATAACGTAACTGCCTGCCTGCAAGTATGTTCCCTTTTTTCTTCAACTTGGAATAAGTGGTTCAAACATAATGTGAAAATGACTGGTGATAAATTATAGATCCCTCGGTAGTCGCCGATGTTGTCGAATTGCACTGTTTACCATTAGTGTACCTACATACAGTGCGTCGCTTTTCTTTGCTAGGATAAAAAAAGAGATAGAAGTAGTGAAAAAGTCAATGATATCCATTGAGTTTCTTGCAAGTTCTTTTTGGTACCAATATAGAAATGTAAACTAAAACTGCGTTTAACGTTTTTAATTGACATGATAGGTATCTAGTACCCACTAATTTAAATATGGTTATATTATGTTTGAGAACAAACAATATATTAAACAAAACAAACCGTGCTATATGATCTTGCTATTAAGTACATAAGAACCGTTCTTTGTTATTTTTGTTGCACTAACAGTACAGATATAAACACTATCAGAACTGGAAAAATACTAGTAATTGAATTTTACCATAATATACTACATTATAATTTTTAATACGAAGAATTTAAAAAATAATTAAACTGGTTATATAAGTTTTAACGGTAAATATTACAATCGTAACAATGATATACGTAATCGTTTATCTGTCGTTAAATACTATAATTTTGTGTATAAAACTACCACCCAAAATACTAAATAAAATAATTGGTTCTATTGACCGAAATTAAATTAATGCGAAGGTACCTACTAGTTGAATTTTCACTTTGGAATACTTAAAGCTGTATAAACTATGTTATCATATAATGACGCGGGCCAGTTTTGATAACGAACGAAGTCAGCTAACGGACTGTTAACGATAATTGTAGTGGCTACTGCGATAAGTGAAGTATAGCATAATTGCTTAGTTACAGAGACTGGAGACAAACAAGTTATCTAATATGAAAGCTTAATTCAAAGCAACACTGCCAGGAAAAAAAAACATAATGCCAATAAGAATTTTAATAAAGTCAGCATGGACAACAAATTTCCTCAGAATAATTTTTTTAAAGTTAGCTAGGAATGTATTATTTATTAGGGACAAAACACAACGCAATAATTTCAAAAATATAATAGAAAGCTTTAACAACTACGACCCAGTGAACACGTTATCTTACTTTGACGTCACACACAAGGCATACCTCGGTCACAGCGTTTTTATGTTTACATGATATAAAATCGATGTAATTAGTAATCTCAAAGTTATATCATACACTATGATATTAACAAACATCATATTATTATGATTTGTATTAAAAGATATAAATGTGA
This sequence comes from Saturnia japonica, assembly GCA_033032175.1. Lineage (NCBI taxonomy): Eukaryota > Metazoa > Arthropoda > Insecta > Lepidoptera > Saturniidae > Saturnia > Saturnia japonica. The sequence continues at coordinate 8,555,246 of CM065317.1, forward strand.
TATCAGGGGTGATTATTTTTAGGCTACCTTCATCTGATGTAACATTAATGCCATATTTTGATATATACAAGTGACATAACGCACATATTTTACATACACATAACTGGCAAGTCACATTTATACGTGCCGTTGACATAGTAATAAAAGCAAATTTGGCATTAAAAATAAGTTAATTTATTACGTATGTCTGATATAACAGTGAATATTTTCCATTACATAACTGGGAAATCAGTTTTTTTACGTACGATTGATATATAATTATTGACAAATATTTTAATGTTTACATTTTTATATTGATACAAGATGGCACTGCCACGATTTTGTTCTAGGTGTCGTTTTGTTTTACACATTGAATATAAGGGTTTGTTTTTATGAATCAATTATTAGCTCCTATAAGTAACACGGGTAACACGAACACATCAATTCGTTCAACTGCCGAAGTACCTCCAGTGTTGACTGGAAGGTACTTTCACACTAGAATGACTATCGAGTCATTCTAATATGCAAGTGCGAATCTTGTTCATGGTTACTTCACCATCTTACTTGAGCAGTAACTCGCAGTAATTTAGTTGATATAAAAGATAATAACATTGACGTTATCGACCCTTTACCGCCATTATTTTTATCAAAATGATCCAGGATTGTTATTTCCAACACCAGTAATACCTATAATAAACGATTGGCGATAGGACATCACAGATATATCATACCTGTTACATCGGCATGTTACGTAAAAAAAACACTAATTTCTAACTCATTATTAAGCCTTTTTTTACATATTGCATGATATTGCTCGATGTACTTCAGATATCACACTAACATAATTCTGTTCACTGGGATAGGTACTATGTAATAGTTATTAATATATTTACACTCGCAGAGTCCAGTATCAGTAGATTCTGTGGTTGAATTACAACTAAGTTAATCATGATAAATTAATTCGATATTTTTATATAAATAAAAACATTTAAAAAAAACTATAAGCTAATATTAGGCTAGGGTATTGAAAGTAGTTCTGTATTGCCTACTACTGACTGCTAAATCGAACATTAACCGCAACAATGTTTAGGTATGTGCTTGTAGTGATTGGTAACTTGTAATAAGTAGGTACCTAAATTGCGGGTTACGCAAGAATTTCAATTTAAACAAGTCACAAGTATCAAGTGAAAAAACATTTTTATTTATTTGAATTCATAGGTTTTGAGTTCACGGGACAATATTAAACATAGAAGAAAAAGTAACGATACTACATTCTTATGATCGTCATTAGTACCTACCTATCGAAGATATCTAATACCCTCCTCCTCTCTGTTCCACAACAGAACCACACGCGCTGGACTTCAGAGTCACAGTTATACGGTAAACTCCATCTCGACACGAACTAAAAAGTCCTCTATACCTAAGCATTTTTGTCGTACCTGTGGAACCTTCTCCCGGCCAGTGAGTTTCCTTCTTTTTACGACATCGGATCCTTTAACCGTAACGTGAAGAGATATTTATGCAGGCCAGCATGACAGCGATGGCCGCCGATGAATTTAGAACTCTCGGTGGTCGCTTTTGTGTTTGGACTATGCTGTGCTTACCATCTGGAACAGTACTGACATGTGCTGAGCTATTATATAAAAAAGAAGAAAGTTTCTTAAGAAGGGTGTTTTCTTTTCAGGAGCTAGAAGAACAAAAGCGCCATTTGATAGATATGCTATCTGTACACGCAGCGTCGTGCGTCAAGAACCATAACTCTATCACACGGACTTCTCCGACGACGCCGTCAAACATGATTCGATCGTTCGAATCTCCAACATTCTTCGTCGCCTACGAAGCGCATTCACCTTATATCCGACCGGAATCGGCGAATATACTGGCCTCGAGCTATACCTGCGCCACTCCTCTCGGTGACTCCTCTGTGGATACGATATCGTCACTAGATTCGATCTACGTAGCTCCGCCTCTCATCGACCAAGAGTACAGCCGACCTGACAGTGTACTCAGTCTACCGCCAAACTCTGAGCAAAATTATATCACCACTGATGGTTACCTCCCAAAAGCGACTAACATCTTAGTTCCGATCGATTCGGAACATGAATATTATGACGCTGAGGTAAACTATAACTTGGCAAATAACCAACAGTGCCATACATACCCGGGGACGATTCCAGACACGCAACCGAAACTCAACAACGGCCTTGATGGATGTCTTGTTTAGTTGCCTACAAACATGTAAGAAGAACCATTTCTTTTGTCGGGTCCAAAATTATTTTCAACATGTATGTATACGTATAATTTAAGCATTGGATATAAAATTCGAAATAGTATATCACCGTTTAATTGTCATTAATTTACTACTGTAACTTATATTTAAACTACCAATTCAAATTATTAGGTTTTTTAGGGAGTTATTTCTGGTCAGAAGGATCTTCAACATAACTAAATCCAGTGAATTTATTTTCAACGTTTATAGTTTTTGAACATAAAAACTAAAAAGATCAATATGTAATTTAAATTATATTAAACAATATGAAATACATTTAGAATGCTTACAGTCTTGTGATAAAAAATCCTTTTTATTAAAATTATTCCTATATCACAAAATATTATCACTACAAATCGATGTGCCACGATATCGTAGAAGGGCGGGGAATTTATTTCGAAACGAAATCATATGTCTACTGTGTAGAACGACAATGTAGATTTAGTTTGGTGCCTGAATACCCAAGGAGATATTATGTTTAAAATTAAAAATAAGTATAATTTCAAGGTAGGTGCCGCGAATAACGCGATAAATTTGTTAAAAATGTGTCTAATAAATTTATATTTTATTAAATGTTTGTTACATCCGAGTCACATCGTATCGTAACTTGAAACTGTTAAACAGTTAATTATAGGTAGGAGTTTCACATAATATTTCTAGAAATACATCTAGATATAAAAAATCTAACAATTACCACATTCATTGTAATATTTTAAGTTATATAATTTTGCTTTGATCTGTATACAATATTTAAGTTAAGATCTGATTAATGATTTATTTTGTTGACGGTGCAATTTATGACAGCGATACGAAAAAGGAATCGTACAATGACGTGGCGGGAAAATCGTTTTAATTTAAGATTGTGTTTAATAGTCACATAATTTAGACATGTATGAAGCGGATAATTTGGAACCATAAATATTTGTTTCTTGACTTTATAAAACAATTTCATTAACGAATGTAAACATCATGTCTCGTAGTGTTGTCATACTAGTTGTCATTACGCTCATGGGCCTAATTCTTATCATTGATATTTCATAACTATTTTTATCCAAGAACAAGGTTGAATTACTCGTAGTATGTAAATCTTCCGAGGTACAAAATACAAAAGTTAATTTCAGAAAAATACTTATAACTTAGAATGAGTTGCTATTTGCTACCGTACCTAAATCCATTGTTAACTTAGTCCTGGTCTGGATTATAAAGTTTAATTAGCGACTTTTAATGTGAAGCATATAATGGTGCGGGTCAGACCGATTGTTGGACCCAATGTTGGATGTCGGCGTGGCGACGCAACGCTTTGGCCAACGTTGACGTTGTGGAGCCGAGTTCGTTTTTTTTTTAATAGACAGACTGGATCATTTCAAAGTTTCATGTTAAAACATGGATAGATTAACGGTTGGTTTGGATCACGACCACCATACACATAATAATAAAATATCTTCACAGTGACTTTCTTTGAGTACTGGTACTGTTCTTGGTACTGGTCCTGGTGCTGGTACAGTTAATCAGTCAGTCAGTCACACACCCACACAAATAATTTTTTCACATCTTCCGGCCGTCCCGTGACGGTCAACTTTTCTTGTCTATGGTAATAAATATAATGAAGTTTACGCAGCAATGCCACGTGTTTTTTTTTTTGGCTAAAATTATGTCGATATTTCTTTTATTTAAAATTGTATGATCGTAGGTGTCTAGTATTCATTTGAGACACCAAATTATTAAGCCCCAAAAATATAGCATCACATAGTAGTTTACTTCCAGTACAATTGTATAGAAATACATTAAGTACCTTCCGTTGAAATTCCAAAACTATATATTTTTGTTAATTATTATAATGTTCACAGATTATACCGAAATATATTTCACATTGTACATAATGTGTTAATAATTAATAAGTTTAGATGTAATTATAAGGTGCTTTAACTCAAGATAAGACGTGATATAATTATTTTTAAGTGTACGGAAGCGTGGTTACTATGTTATTGGGTACCTATATCTATGTATTTTAATTTTATTTTGGTAATTTTTCAGAAAAAATTTGTTTGATGTAGATACTTTGCGATAAAAGTAAATTGAAGTAAAGATTAAGGTGGGTGCCGTTGCTTCAAGCAACTGAACTTTGGAAACACTATAAAAGTTGCTTCTTGTTCTTAAAAACCTGATTAAATATCTCTGTTAATACGATTATTAATATTCGTGAAGTAATTTAAGATTGATGTGACTGTCTGGGCTGTACATAAAATTTAATTTCTTCAAATATTTAAACGATATTTAGGCATAACTATTGTGTAATAACCGGAGTTGTACTGTTATACAATAGCATGCCATAATAAATAAGTCGAAGTTATATTTGTGAAATAAACATGTACGGTCACACAACATAGTGCCTTCTGCAAACCAGTAATCCTAGTCCTACAAGGCCGTATATCCACGACAATATGGTCGGCCAGTCACATAAGCATTTATTTTTATATGTACATTGCTGTGATAGCAAAAACATTATTTACTAAACAGAGCACAATTTTTGATAATACTAAATATCCTTTGATGTTGAGTCTTCATAGTTTATAGAAATTATTCATATTGTCATAATATCTAAAAGCTTCTTCGAAAACATTTTTTTTATTAATGTTACTCGGTGTTGATTGAAGAGTATTGTATTTTACCTATATATATTATATATATAGTGTCGCTTTTGTAGTTGGAAGTACCGTCGTAGTAATCTTACGTATAAGATTAACTTTAGAAGGTATAGTTTTATGATTTGCAGGATGTTTGTTTATTTATCAACGAACGGTTTAATTTTGATCGAAATTTGTTTTTGTACAATATTTTAGGTCAATTTAATTTTTTTTAGATCTTTATCCATGAATTAATTAGAGCGTAAATTTTTATATTTGATATTTTTTATGAGTTTATTAAATACATAGTTATAATGCGCAATTTAAAAACTTTGTTGTATAATACCCTACATACATGAAGGTATCATGATGTTACCATCACTAGTTTCGATCAAAATATTCCAAGGGACTGTTATTGTCGTATCTCTACTTCCCATAGCAGTGGGTAGTTGTGATATTTAGTACTGCTTAACATTTCGATTGTAAGTTTTAACAGTTAAGTATTATAGTTTGTTTAACAATTTATTGTTGTTACAGATATAAAGCTTTGTATCTATAATAATTTATATTTCATAAAATCTCTAAACATTTTGTAATAATAATATGTTATGTATTTTTATATTACTAAATCTCTGCTGCTATACTTGTGCTTTGGTAAAGATTTTATTAATGTTTTATATGTTATGAAATTAATATTTTGTATTTAGAAAGGCGATATTAAGTCGCCGTAAAGCGAATGAAATATTTTGTAAGTGCATATTATCCTTTGATTGTATTTCGCTTCATAACGGTAATGACATAATATATTGTTGGTATATTCTGAAATGTTAAACCAATGTGAATTAGTTTTCTTAAGTGTTGTGAACATCACTTGTACCTGCTTCTTCAATAATAAATATTTTGACAGTCAAAGCAAAATTATTGCGCTTATATATCGAAAAAATAAATCATATTATTGCATAAATATACGTTTCATTTGTAACCACAATAATGATCCTTATAATATAGTATTCCATTTATTTATACCTATATAAACTAGCTTAGCTGGGTGTATCAATTAAATTTCTTCACGACACAATTTACTTCTTTGCCGAATTAATTTCAATTTATAATAAGCGTGATTGATAATATTAAAACAAACGTATTTTCGTATTTATAACCTACAAACTGGGCCGGCAGAGGTCTTTCTGCCATTTCCAGTAACCAATGGCTTGACCACACCGTCATTATAGTTGTGAACCATCATCTCGATAAAACACATCTCACATAATTATGTGGATATGAGCTTAATCGTTATGAAGTTACACAATCACTAACAGGCGCTTGCACACAAGATTTCTACAAACTTTTGACCTCATGGGTCAAATCTTGCAACCTTATTTTAAACCATTTCCAACCGATTGAGCTGAAATTTTGTATACGAGTTTAGTTTGGATGAGAATGCATGTCTGTCTAAGTGACGGTAATTCTAAATCTATTACCGCGAACTCCAAAAGATGGCGTACCAGTTATTTTTTACGCACCCCCATGATATGGGCTATGAAAGGGTTTGCTGAGAAGAATACAAATTTTTTTAAATTAAAAATAAGCTTTTCTTCAATATTTCAGTAATTGTAGTGCAAATGAAAAAAGTGTGAAAAAGGAATTTAAAGTAAATAAATGTCTAATGGCCTAAAATTTCTTAAAAACTTGGCTGGCACCGACTCCAAAAATAAGAATAATTGTGTATTATTATGCCCTAATATAATATGTATCAAACGAATAGTACGTAGGAATATCAAATTAAGTTTAAAAACGGATATTTTTAAATAAATTAATGACGTAATTATTTTTTAGTGCATTTTTTCGAGTATTTTGAAGTCGGTTTTGTTTTTGTGAAAAAAAGTTTATTTCTTCCTTTTTAGTGAGTCTTGCGTTCTGTAGGTAACTGGTTGATTGAAAACGCATATGGGTAGATCTAAACACATTGCATATAATGGCAGCAAACCATCAGAAACCGTAATTCCTAAAGACGTCAATAAATCTGATGCTTTTCTATCATTGATAAAAATTTGCGTAGAATCCCGAGTGATGTTAAAATTTCCGATCCTGAAGGACTAGTGGATGGAGCGGAACTATGAGCATAATAAAAAAAAAATGGCCGGTCCTAAGATGAGGTCAACTGGAGGGTGAGGAGCTACCGGAAGCCGTGTACATAAAATTTGATGACGAAACAATTGGTCTCAGGCTAAAAGATAGTAACTAGTGCAGTGCATCTAAGTTTGGAAGGCTTATTGTTGTCAGATTTACATGCCAACAAATTAACAAATCGACCACACGACGATAGACAGTTAACGGAAATAACGGGGCTATAAAATCTGTCTTCTGACAATCGAGGGCACACACAATACGCGACTCGAATATACGAGTTTTACCATTATAATCACTTATAGGTAGAGTGCATCTCATGACAATTCCATTAAACCCAAACACAGCAAGGTTACATAAATTGTTTTATTACGGAGTTCCGGTGCTTTTATTATACAACAAAGGTGGCAAACAAACATACAGCCCGCCTGATGGTAAGCGGATACCGTAGCCTATTGATGCATGTAGGTATCATTAGCGCGTTGCCAACCTTGAACCCGATACCCCAAAGACCTCTGGAACCTTACTGACTACAGGAACACAACACTAGGTTATTTGTCTGCGATCTTCTGTAGGGTATTCTGTAGACAAGGGAGGATCATTCTACATTCGTGTTGTTTGATGTTAAAGAGTTCCGTTGTGTATTCGCAGTTCAAGTTAGTACAGAACGGCCTTAGTTAGGTACACCTAGTCTTGGATTATGATAAACCAACCAATATATAAATCACTATACATTTTCCATTGGATTTTGAAGAGTTTTCAGGTGTATCTTCGAAATCCAAGGTCCAGTGCCAATGAAGTTAAAATGGGACACCTGAAAATATCCCCTTTCCAACAAAAAATAAATATATATATGTATTTTAAATTGGTTTATAAATGACGGAGTTGTGTGGTAACAAACATTAAAAAAAAAACAACCGAATTGACACCTCCTCCTTTTTTTGATGTCAGTTAAAAAGGAAATTTTATTAGATTTTTATTTTTACCCCGAGACATTATTAAGGTATTGGTAGGTATTATGCACTTACTTATATAGAGTACATCGACTGATACAAAAGTACCAATCTTAGGAAAATTGAGCATAAATGAAAATAAAACAAGCATTTCACAACAACTTTTTTTTTTAATATCACATTAAACGAAGAAACATTTTACAGGGCAAATGTATTCGCATTCATTTTTTCACTTTATGTGAATGAATTGCTTATAAAGTGAAAAAATTCTGTACAATAAAGTACATATTATTGACATGAACTTATGACATAATTTACAAAATGAGAAGTTTTAAAATAGTGATATATATCGGATTCAGTGTGTTTTCTTTGTTCACGTTATGTAATTATTTGTTCACGATATTTCTCCAGCGGTCTTAGTTACTTTTCAAGTCTGCTTGCATAAAATATGTCAAAATTTTAGCAGATTCTGAGTGTTAAAACTTGATTTTTTAAGAATTCCATTTCAGTCAATAACTTCCACTTATCTAAAAACTAAACAAACTAATTATTAATTTTGGTATCTTACCTACTGATATACTAAAATATCACGTGAGTCTCATACTTATTGATGGATAAATTAAGGTAACATATCACACCAGACTTTCTACAAATATAATTTACCTTAGCGGATACGAAACTGAAAACTACGTCATTATAGGTAGACGTATTCACTGTTCTTTATTGCGTGTGTGTAGTGTTCAACAAATATGTACTTCACCAACATTTACTATTCACCACTAGATGTCACTATGCGTTTTCTGCATCTCGTAAAGACCGAATTATCGTTTAACCCTCTCAATAGATGGCGCTCTTTTTGTTTCGACATACAATAGTGACCTAAGCAACCGTGCCAAAAGTGATCGAGGATTCTAAGAATACCTGCTAGGACCTAGTACCACGCACGATATACGCTTTCACCCTTGCTGAGACGTTTTAGTGTTGTAGTATTAGTTAGTCAGTACTGCGCATCGAAATTGTAAATTGTATCTCTCTCTGTCTTTCAAATAAACCTGTTTCGCTTGAACCATAGTACCTTCTTCGCTTCCCGCCTCACCGCGTTAAAGTACAAAAACAAATAAAAAAAAAAACAAAAATAATCAAATTTAGTGTATTCAACAGGCATCAAGTGCAGTTTAATTTACTATTTCATTTGCGTTTATGCACATAAACAAACATTGTAAAACAAAACAAAATAATCTTTGCTGTAAGATAGAATAAATATAAAATCTATTTATTTTAAAATATTTATATGATTACATAAATCATAGTACGTATTAAACAATTTAAAATTAACCATGATGATTGTGTCAGTAACACTTTTAGTGAAATCTTATACATGTAATCCATACTAATAATATAATATTATAAATGCGAAAGAAACTCTGTCTGTCTGTTACGTTTTCACGCCTAAACCGCTAAACCAATTTTGATGTATTTTGGTATAGAGATAGATTGGACCTTGAGAAAGGATATAGGGTACTTTTATTAGCGAAAATAAAACTGTAAGGGTAGAAAATGGGGATTAAAGTTTGTAAGAACAAAATATGGGAACACCAAAGCGCATGCGCGGTAATGTCGCCTGAAACGCCAACCGGTTTGTTGATTTAATATGCTGTATTGTATTTCTAATACTTACCTATGAAATGATATTTCAATATTCTTTTTAAGATTGGCTGAAGTGTTCTAAAACTCTTTAACTACGCAGTACGGCATAATTACTGTTTTATATTATGATAGAAATATGACATGCGCTGTCAATCGCGGCTCGCGGGAGTTTATATATTCTAAGCGATATACCTATTGTAAATTATCTGGATTATACAGTTTTGCTACAAGTGAATTATTTCATTGTGTTATTCCACATATGGTGAAAATAAAACTTGGGTGAAAGTTTGTATGAAGAACCCGTTATGTCTCAAATTAGGGATATTCATATTTATGCTTTTGGTAAGAAAGAAATAAAAAGAATTATTTGATGAAAATTTTACACGGGAAATAAACACCATTCCAAAATTGATACGGCATATGAAATGTCAACAATATGGGTTAAAATTAAATTACGGGATGTAAATAACTATTCCATAACTATAAACGTCTGCGGAGCCGCCGGGCACACCGCTAGTAAGTAATAAATTATAATAATCACGTTATTTAATTTTCCAATAGTTGACGAATATTCACTAAAATGAAGAAGAAAAATGTCAGTGTCTGACATCTTTAAAACTAGTTTATGGGCTTTTAAAAGTGCAGAGGCGTCAATTGGGTTATGACTATGCTTGTGGAATAAAGAAAAAATAGCAGGTAAAATCGGACTAAAAATTAAATGTCATCAAAATATTGGTCAATAGGGCTTCATAAACAATAACCGCAGCTATTAATATGGACATCAGAAGCTACCAGTATCTCAAAAGCTATTTACTAGCTTCAATAGAAATAATGTTGGAGATTGTTTCGAAATCTTATAACAGTATACAAGCTGTATCACTATGGGCCCGACGCTATTTACAAATAATTGACGAAACAGGATTACCCAATGTTCAGCGAACTCAAAAAGGAATCGCTCGTATAGGAACCAAAGAACTTGGACAAGCAACTTCCGCTGAAAGAGGCACACTTGTTACAGTGTATTGTGGAATAAATGCTATAATAGCGCCCTACGTTAAATTTACATGGGTAAACTTGAAACCATTTATTTTCCATAATGTAACATATACTGGGTAGCATGGATCAGTACATCCTTTAGGATGGATGATAGCCCCAAACTTTCTGAAAAATATGCACAATTTCGTAAAACACACCAAACCAACAGTTACTCTGTCAATTCTTCTGCTACTGGATAACAACGAGAGCTACACTTTCTGTACCAGTTTTCAATATTTGTAAAGAATCTGCTATTATTTTACTGACTTTTTAAACCCCTTGATTTCATTGTACATGGACCGTAATATTTTTTTTAATAATATGTCTGTGCAATCCAGGTAAAACGGTTACAATTTTTGAAATCCCTAAATTAGCCGCGCTTGTTTAGTTCCACACGCATTCAAACAAGAAATTATTTAAAGTGGATTTGAAAAAACCCGATCTAAGGCCTTTAAACTCGAACACTTTCACAAATAAAGATTTCCTTGATTCTTTTGTCACTGATCGCTGTTTACCCGATAAAGATAATGTTCCTACAGAACAACCAACACCAAATCAAGTTCCCGCAGAACAACCTTTGACAGAGGAAAATCAGAAATAAATGTATCTTACAAATCCAAAAAATATGGTAGCTTTTGGGTCTCTCCAATCTGAATCTCACAACTTATGATTCGGTCAGACTATATCCAAAACTTGGTCCCAGGAAACTAGTCGGTATGAACGGGAAGAAAGGAAAAACTAATAGTAGAATAAAAAGGCAAAGGAATAATAGAAACAAAGAAGTCAAAACAAATCTAAATGCTAAACCTACAGGAAAGAAAATAATACCTAAACTTGATAAATCACTGCCGTCGAAGTGGAAGCAAAACAGAAAAGTAAGCAGTGACGACTTTTCAATTCTTTTTCTGATGAAACAGTAGTTTAATCTTTGGAACAAGAATCTTTCGGTAAAGACGATGATGTTATTGTTTTGCATTGTTTCCAAGTCAACGTTTTTGTGTTTGTCTAATTTGATTGACACCAAAAAACTGTCTATGACTACATTCGGCGAATTGAAGTAGTTCATCACTTCATGGCAATTAACAAATTAATGCGTACGAGTAAGATACGAAATATATTTATGTATCCAGATGTTGAAGACATATGAAGTGTCCCAGTGAATTACATTCAAATCAAATTTCCGGAGCCAAAAATACGGACCAAACGTGGCAGAACAAAAAACTCGTTTGTTAAGCCCATCTATATCATACCGAATTTTAGATAATTTTTGTTACTTGAATGCTGGTTGTGATTAATCTTAATAATTTAATCAGTTGTGGGAGAGGTGCCCAAACCAAACCAAATAAAACCCGACTGTATGTTAGAGCACTTTTAAATGGGTTCTGAAAATTTCTTGCAACTATGAGATTGATTAGAATTAGAAAACTTTCCTTGCAATAATTTAAACTAAAGGTAATTCATTGCTACTGATATCTTATACATAGTATAAAATGAAATCGGTTCACGCTGACTGTCCCCTATGTATGCTTAGATCTTTTAATCTACGCAACGGATTGGAATACGGTTTTCACTAACATTTAGAGAAGATTTACGGAAGGTTTATATATACCAAATATTTGAATTAAGCTTTTGCATAGTAGAGAAAATGCAATTATTTTTAAACAAGTCGACAAAAAATGATTTTCGAGCGCTTACATGGCTTACACCTTATGACTTACATCAAAATAATTTTATAAAGAATTGTAGTTCTTCAAAAAGCCTAGAAAAGAGTCCACGATGGCACATGTGTATTTACTAAGGTTGAATCACAGTAACTATTTTTATCTTCAATATAATAATTAACAATAGTACATAATTTGCGAAGCTATTTTCTCCAATTCAGTATTAATCTTTATCCAGATAAGTACATTAATTAATTTAGGTATTTAATGTAGATTAAAATTGTCCTCTACAGTTTTCCATATAAATGAATACCGTAGGAGATATCACGAAATCAAAATTATACGCGACCAAAGAAATCCTACCTAAAAAAAACCTATAATAAATTACGCGTTGCGAGCTAAGCGCACTATTCGTAACTATGAAGTTACATAACATACCATCACGCCTGTATCCCGTAAGTGTTAGGCAGAGGTGTACACCCACAGTTCGCCGGGTATGTTTTAGGTCCCATGTAATAAGGGGCGAGTCCATTGCCATTAATCGTGCATAAAGCCAAACTCCAAGCTGCTATTGAGAATTTCATAGAAAACCCCAATGACACTTTACTCGACCTCAGAATCGAACCTAGGACTTCGAGCACAGCAGTTGCGTTTAGGACCACTAGGCTAATGAGGCAGTTTTGAACTATCAATATTAAAGCGATAAATTCTAAATTAGGCTATTTTGAACATAAAATATACCACTTTGTAAATTGTACCTGTGCGAAGCTGGGGTGGGTCGCTAGTTAGAAATAAATAGTTGATTTTGTTAAAAAAATAACAGTTTTATTATCATTATCAGTTATGTAAAAAAGTGCTCAATGTTCCCCTACAAAATAACGCAAAAAATATTCAACAAATTAGTTATTTAATTAGTACACAGAGATTTTTTTAATTAACATTGGTTACAACGCTAACGTTAATTTTCCTTACGCGGGACTAACATTGGCAATTGGAACTTGGTAATTTGAAGTTTTGCAACAACGACGAAGTCTCTTGCCCGATACATATTTATTGCGCAAACATACTGTGATAAGTCTTTATGAAAAAGGATTTATTATTTTTTAAGCCGGCATTTTTTTTTTGTAAATTATGTCATAAAATGTTGATGTCAAATGTGTACTAAATATTGATAAACTGGTTGTATTTTCCTGTTGTTGTTGATATTCCAGTGAGTTGATTGCTGCTACCTATAAAACATCCACAAAGTTATAGGACTTAAAAAAATCGTTAAGTGGAAATGCGGGCGGCGCGGCGTTTAGCCCATAAAAATATATTCGTCTGTTTTATCATGAGTAAAGGATCTAGAGCAAATAAAATCCAGTTTTGGAAGAAACCGGAGTAATTATTATTTTACGTCAATTTACCCAGCTACAATAAGTCCAAACTGCAATTGTTTCTCTCGAGCTCTGTTCGATGCAACCGATTTATATTACAAACTATTCTTAAAATGTCTTGCCGACCGCATTTTCTCTTATTATGTTTTATTTTTTTAAATGATCATGATATGAAAATAAATGAAGGTACTTGATTTGATAATAAGTAAATAATTTTATTGCTGATTATTTGCTGCTAATTGCTACAAAAATATAGTTAGAGTAGTGATTACAGATAAGGCCAGTTACCAAAGATAACTCTATTTTGTTGGCAAAGGATGAAGCAGAAAAAAGTTATTTTTTAAAATAATAAAGACGATTTTATTTTATGTAAATTAATATAATCATATCACATTCATGTCATCTTTTTGCTACATTAATTTTGTTTACGTACGTACCGTATAGTGTGTCGTTCAGTCAAAAAGTGTTTTGAAATTAATTTCAGGTGAATTGCCTAAAACACTACGAAGTATAAAGACTAAAAAGCTCAACTTTGTTAGTAAAGCGTAACTGATAACCGCGTTTTGGATCCCCGAGAAGATCAACTGAAATCGTAAGTTTTTAAATGTTTAACACTCATTGATGAAAACTATTGAAGGTACCATTAGTTTAAGAAAATACGGCACCTACAATTGAAAAAATTTGCAGCTGTATTTTCTAGCAGAATATCAATTAATTTCCGATTTGCGTGAATACTGAAGCTCGTAAAATTCTATTTCTTCAATCGTCTCTGGGACCATTAATGTTGGCTGTTAGCACTAGCACCTATCAGAACCACATGCATACATATTTACACCGAATTTAATTTCATGCGATAAAATTATTTTAACTAATTAAAAACTTTTATTGATATTATTAATCACACGTATATATATTCATTAAAAAAACAATTTTAATATAAGAAAACTACAACCATGATATTTAAATTTTAATATAACTCATGCTAATATAATGTGTTACGTTATGTTATGAAGGCATGATGAGTTATTTTATGGAAGCATTTATAAGTTTAAATGTAATGTTAGATACATAATGAACAAACTGCGTACGTTTCGAAGCCCGAGTTAGATTGCTCGCATCTCCTTTATACTATCACTTCAAACACTGGAGACAAAAGAAATTAATTCCTTAATGTAAAATTATTTGTTTCTCTGTACTATTCGTACGTATATAATTGATCATCAATAATATGAAACATATCTAATTTATATAAAAATGAAAAAAATATATACATATATAAAGTATCACGGAATTGAAAAATAAAAAATCTATTTTTGACAACCTTAACAAATAACACTCATAGTTAGAAAGTAATGTAATGAAGTTATATCACAAATTTAATTATAGTACATTATTTGCTTACCATTTAGCACGCTTGGACCAGTCTTTCGGCGTCCAGTGTAAACATTTGGGGTCTATTCGTAAATTTTTCTTCTCCATTGTTTTTTCGTGTTGCTGCATAATTTCCTGCGTTTAATACGGGAATATCAGGTCACGGATATCGCCAATTCGAAAAAAACACAAGCATTTATTTAAAAAATCACCTGATTAACTGATATTATGTACTGGCCCTTGTAGTAATTGATAAGGTTTAGATTCTGGAGTGTGCTTATGACGTCCTCTTTCTTTATGCTGGTCAGCTCACATATTTCACTGAAATATAAATATTTTTATGATTTTCTAATTTATTTACTTTACAATAACACCATTGTACCTGATAATACGTACCAGGGATGTTACGAATGTCACATTTTGGACATTCGCAAATACAAATGCGAATGCAAATGTTTGAAATGCGAATAGTCAGAACATGCAAAACAAATCTGAGTTTAGCCTCAATTGTTATTATTGTTAAGTTTAAATTACAATTAAATTGAATGTGGAATTATTAGTAATAAAACTTCAAAAACGGCGAATTATATTTTTAAAATAACTTGACTGTTTTAAGGCGCTTCTCCCCATTAGGCGATTTCTCAGTGGCTCATATACAGGTGAATTTTTCAAGTGTGCGTGGATGGCCAAATCCTAAACTATGAGGAATAGTGAAAAATAGTCAAAGTAGTCTCGAGCCCGATTTTAATAAAAACTAAAACTGCATCATTGGATTTTTGAAATATCATTATTCGTACCCCGAGAATCAAACCCGTTGATTTTGGAAAAAATAAAACACATACTCTATTATTATTTATTACACTACTCGATAATGGCGCTACTAAGGAACAAATTCTGGGAAGTAATGACATATGGCAACTTTAAGGGAAATGTTGGATTTTAATCAACTTAATGTAATGTCTTTGATTCATACATTATTCGTACCTTGTTCGAAATTATGCTTAATTTTATTTTATTTAACACAAACCTACAGCGCAGTCATCAATCTTCACACATTGTTTTAATTTCAAATTTTTGTTATATCTTTGAGGAAATACCACAGTATTTTTATTTATTTAAACAATTGAAATTAGAACCAACAGTGCGTAATTGCTCACTCAGTATAATGGCACGTGGAGCGCTGTGATACTTGCGAGCAATATCTGCCAATTTATTATATTTACGTTTGTTTTTCCTTGAGAAAGGATTATTTTTCTTTCAAATATGCCTCCAATTCAGCAGCGTGTTTTCAAGTCCAGATTGCATGTCGAAGCCATCGTCGCTTGAGAAATTCAGGAAAACAGTAAATGAGGCGAATGCGAGTGTTGAAGCTAATGTTTAAAAGAATGCGAATTTTTCGCATATGCGAATGGTGAACAGTAACATACATCATCGTATATTCGTACATACATAACAATTTAAGCGAAATATTAAATCTAAGCCGTCATTGCAACGAATTGTATGCTTTTAGATTTTATTTATAACTAGCTGTGCCCGCGGCTTCGCTCACGTGGACTACAGAATGCCATCGATCGGGTACACACGCGAATCATACTCTCCCGCTCCAGGCTATTTTAAAGACAAAAATGCATATTGTGGGTATTCCTTAGAAACTATCTAGATGTATACTCTCACTGATTTTTTTGTACGTCTTTTTAATGTCTACATATATGTGATACATTATTTTGGATATATCTCTTATGGTTTACTCAGCGTCAGTCATTTAATCATCCTATTTGATTCACCATGACTTATTTTTTTATTTCCGCGGTACCCCAATTATTTACTAAAATAAAAGTAGCCTAAGTTACTCCTTATAACATCAGGTATCTACATCTACCAGTGAAAGTCCAAGACAATTTAAAAAAAATGGGTTTTCTGTGTCCCACGGTTTCACCCGTATTACATTTATTAGACAAACTTACTTACCCGTACTTACTTGCCTTTAACTTGCCAAATTGCTTTACATTCATGGTTACTGCTCCGCTCCTTAGGATTGTAGCGTGAAGTTATATATAACCTGTGAAACTCATTGTTATCATTGTCTGTATAAAATTAGTCAAAAGATCATACTTGATAGTGATGATTGGCTTCTCATTATCACCAACAGGTTTGATGTGCATTAGAATGTCCAGTATCGTTTGCGCCCAGTAACTCCTGTATGACAGTAATCCGAGATCCGACAATGGTTTCTCCGGTGATCCTGTTTTGCCTTCGAACTTGGATAACTCATAACCTATAATTTAAAAATATATAAAAATCAACGATAGGACAATCAAAATTAATGATTTAGCAGTTTTTTAAATTTGGAAATACACCGTTTAATTTTTTTACTAGCATCGATAATTTCAAACCAGTTCAGATGTTTGAGCCTCTTCCGCAAAACAACTACGTGTTAATAAAAGACCGCCCCTTTTTACGAAATGGGATCATCACCTAGTTTTTGACCATTTATTTTATCGACTGGCGTTAATATTATTTAATAAACTCTTTTACGGTTTGTTGATATGAAAAAGATTGATATTTAATGTAAAAATAACATCCAAATAATAAAAAAGTATGTTTGTAGAAGACAATGTATGAAAGATTATTAGAGTCATTTACCTACCACAATTTAGTGTATGACAGACACTTGTATGTTTGCAACAACAAATTTGAGATAAAGGCAGATAGAGACTTCAGAACAGCAAATGCTTATGTGTGCTTGACAACCAGAGAACAACACTATAAGTAGGTATGCGTAAGGTTGCCAAGTTCGGTGAAGCTGCCGGGGTAACGAAAATAAGTTTCACATTTTTTTATTATTAATACATCCTACCACTCCAGCACGGCGGCTAAAAGGCCATAAAAAATGATAAAATATATTTTTTATATTAAAATGATTTTAAAAACCGCAATTTTCAACAGTAAATGGTGGTGCGCACAAGTAAACGCAACCGTTTCCAGGTGCCAGACCTAGCGTATACATACCTAATTACTATGAAATAAATGTATCAAAAGACTAGCTATCTTAAAATTAACTTTTTCGTGACGTCGCTATCTCTTATAGTTATACTATGGCGTTTTTTTTTTTTCAAAATAATACGATTTAGTCATTAGTATTATAATTTTTACTTTTGGAGAACTGTTTCTGTTCTATGTTCTACATGCCTTTTTATCATATCTGTGTCTGCAATAAAATTTTAGGCCACACTTACTAAATTCTATAAGTAATTTTCCATATCCTTTTCTTTGGTATGGAGGTAATGTCAAAATGCATGCTACATTGTAGTCTTCCGTACTCTCTTTCTCCTTCGAGAAATACCCAACTATATGAAATCCTGGAACAGTAGATATCGTATAAATCTAACAATCTGTTAAAATAACACAACTGTTGATAAGTCTTGACTGGAGAAGAAAATACTATGTTCAGACTATTAAACCTTGGCTCCGATAAATTACAAGTAAATTACAAAAAAGAGAAAAGAAAAAAGAACTTGGTATTATTATAAGGCGCCACCTCCACAAGCGAGTGTATCGTGACGAGTTCGTCGTACTAACGTCGGGTGATCTCAATGAGACGATTGTTCTTCCACCTGCGTACCGTCGCGAATCGCGACTGATTGTTTGAAAGGAGCTCAGTTCGGTAACAGGCAAGATTGAAATCAGAAGTAACAATACTTAAGTGGAGTGAGAGTGCGTCACATTTTGCGGCGAGTGCGCTGCAAGTAGGTCGCGTCACGCAGCGGGTGCGCAGCGAGTCGTTGGCCTTTTCCTCGTCAATGACACTCGTCGCATCGCCGTGTAGAGACACGTTCATAAAATTGTTATAAAATGAAGTGGCAGGACGATAAAATCGCCGCGATATACTAGCTCGTTGAGATGGCACCTAAGCATTATACTACCTCTAGAATCAAACTCCGTCATGACGTAAAATAAAAACGGATCCGTATCGTAATATAAAGTCTTATGGTCTAAGAACAATTTAGCTAGTAGACATAGGTTCTGAGCGTAGGCCTTGTTTTTGCGCCCGTCGATCTCGAAGAACGATATGCTGCCTTTACGGTATATCTCATTGCCGGGAGGATGTTTTAACTTGCATTTAATCTGTAAAAAAACATCACACGTAGAACAAAAAACTGTTTTAATAAGTAGTCTAAGTTCGATAATTTTGTAAAACAAATACTGAACATAATTAAAATGAAACTGCAAAAGGTGCAAGTGGGTAAAAAAAAATAGTTTTTACAGAAAATTGGTTATGACTGGCTGAATGATTAATGTTTATTAGTCACGTGTTTATTATTTTTCAACCAATATATTTGTGTCGACTTTAACCAGTTTGAAAGTTACGTTATTGCATATTTCTTTTAGGAGCTTCAATTTTAATTTTCTAAATTAATGACAACCAAAGATTCGGTTTCGGCCAAAAATTGACCAAAATGTCGGTCGCGCCAAATCTCAGTGCATGCAAATTGTCGTGCTTTGTTCGGCTAACTTCGGGCGACTTCGTGGCTCGTGTGTATCTCTACACTCTCGTGCAAATTTCTTGTTCTATATTAAGAATATTGTGAACGCAATTGAAAATTAAAAAATACCCAATTAACAAGAAATCATCTGTACTTTAGTCACTAAGTGTTGATTTTTGACAAAGTTTACTACCAAAAGTAAGTATTTAACAAGTTTATTAGTAAGATTTTTCATGATCAATCTATATGAATAAAACGATCTAGAGGTTTGTCGTTGTACGCGCATCACGCAATAACTACTGACAAGATTTTGTTTTACTATTTAGATACTTGGTCATTATCTCGGAAAGAAATCATGATATCCTCTTATACAATAATTCTGTAGACCACGCGAGCGGAGACGCGGGCACAGCTAGTTGTTAATATAACATACATAAGAATTATACAACTGTTTGTATATATGTAAAATATAGTTAATTTTAATATACTTACAATAAAATTTAAATATGTCTATAAAAATTTCGCTTTCGGCCAAAACTGAGACCGAGGCCGAAGAATCGGTTTCACTTACGGCTGAAAATCCTTTTTCGGGCGGATACTATTCTGAACTAGTTACTATGAGCTAATTTTGCGATTCTATATAATATTTTCGCACTCTGAGATAGAGGGTTTTACAGTATCGAATTACCTCCGTGGATCGATTCATTTGAAGTAAATTCCTACAATTATCATACTTAACACATTCCACCAATATGTCCTGAGCGAAGTCGGAGAGCTATTACTAAGTTCGATCTAGTCAACATTGTTTGATCGATCCATGGGAAATCAAAATGAGGCTGTGGTTATATAGTCTTAAACCAGATTCTTTTTTTTTTTGCGATCTCTTATCGAAGTACACTTTCCACGTGTTTTTACAATAAGATTTCACTTCATTATGAAAAAAACTCACTATGAATAGGAGTGAATTTTGGACAAATAAGATGCAAAAATTTTCGACATAATATATGTAAAATAACTAATAGAAATTATCTTGTGTACTTGACTTTACCCCTTGAAACGCACACATTCACTGTATCTATACACGCTATACGCACACATAGGGCCGTGCGCACAAATGAATTGAACTGTCTATTAAAATATAATTTACTTACCAGGTGTCTTTCCAAACACTTTTTACTTTTTCTATATTTCAAACAGAATTCACATATATAAATGCAAGGTAGGTTAACCAATTCCTAAAATGAAAATACAAAATTAGTTAGTTGAACTCAACTCAGAATTGTAGATTACATGTAAATTTCATTGGACTGACGAAGAATATGTTATGTTGTGAATCTAATTCACAAATTAATTTAGTTTTTATTTAATAGCCCTTGTTTATTAGACAATAAATAAATCACAAGGTGAAACGGCGCGCTTGAACCAGTGTATATCTAGTAATCTAGCGGGGTGGAACAAAACCACCATACACATGTTGATAAACCCGTCATAGTTACTCTGACTGACTGCTATGACGCGGCGTTGCGGGATCAATCGTTGATAGATTACAGATATTTCGATGATGGCCGTTGTTTTCAGAATTTACTGTGCTACTATAAAGAAATCAGTTTTTACTGAATACCTATATTTCTACGATAGTAAGTTAACATTTGTATTACTATGATATACCATACATAATTTTTCTCTGTCATAAGTAGATAACGCATTGGCGCTCTTTACATGGCATCGTAAATGAGAGGCAATTGCCCTCAGTTCACTTTTAACTTGTTACGGTGTAAGCGAGAACAAACTTTTATTTTGTGTAAAAAGGTTAATAATAGGATAGTGGCTGGCACGCCAATACCAAATAGCAAATTTAAGCAAGTATTTTTATCCTTTTTGACAACAGAGTTTCCGCCTTACACTGTGATCATTTATCCGTTTTGTTACAACATGCTATATTTGTGCTTGAAATTGCTTTTAGTGAGAGGTATAACGCGTCTATATACAAAACGTCATTTCTGACACCTATAAAATTTTTCATATTCTAAAATTCTTTGAATAATCAATTTAAGCATGTATGTAAAGCCTATAAAACCGCTATAAAAAAGTGGATGCGTGTACCCATTTAAGCTCGCTAGAAGTTATATTTGAGAGATAACATCGAGTTTGACTGTTTTCTCCAATTCTCTACAATAAAACTCGCATCATTTTTTCATAACGCGCTTAAAGATATACAACAAAAAACTGTAAAGACACAAAAATTTAAAAATATTACACTGACATCTAGTGTTACAGGTATGAACTACCTGCATAGTCAACTAAAGAGCGATTTCAACATTACTAATTTATTTCTAGATGGCACTGAAACAGCTTCTTACAAAATAACATCGAATGTGTCTTCTGCACTTTTTGTTACAATGTGTGCATAATCATAGAAAATCACCTTAATCATTGTTTCATAACTCGTCTAAAGAACTATAATTTAAGAAAAAACTTTACCTGAGGATAGGGCGCAAAGTACCAAGGCCGTATCCTATGTCTGCCCAGTTCTATCATTTCTATGTTCTTCATACGTGTGACGAGGTCGTCGTGACCGTGTGCGAGCATGCTGCCCGACTGCCGCGGTCTAGCTGTGGGTGTGGCCGCACCGCTAACTATAGTTTCACCTTCAATACCTTCCACGGTTGATACAGACAGGTCCAACTGAAATAAATGGCAAATTTTAAACTATACTTTCCGTCTTTTACCGACGAAAAGAGACAAGGACAGAACTGTTGGGTACGCGTCACTTCCCCTCTGCGTGAGGGAGGGGAGGGGGTGTGACGTTTCCCCGGTTTGGACGGGCGTTTTGTTGCGCCGGATGCCCGTCTCGTAGACACCGTACGGATGCCAGTGGGTTGCGTGATGTTAGCAGTGAGGGGGTCCGGTAAGGATGTGAAAAAATAATCGATATTTTTTTCACGGGCGATTTTTTTTGATGGATCTAATGTAATTTTTTTTGTGACAGTAGGTATTCAATCACCTCTTCTTACTAACTTGCCAACTAGTCTTCTTTATTGAAAACCATTACTGCCATTATCAAGTGAACATAGTGGTAAACAAGATGATGGCTCCCTTGTTAGAACTTTCTAGGGAGTTTTTGTGGCACATCAAAATGTATGCTTCCAGTTTATATTTATAATCCATTTCACATGCTCAAGCTATATCACACAAAACGCTATCAGTATTATATATTATAGGGTCTAAAACCTAAGTTAATGGATCTATACTAGTAATATTAAGCTGAAGAGTTTGTTTGTTTGTTTGGTTGAACGCTCTAATCTCAGAAACTACTTCCCGATCCCAGTGATCGAAGAAGGCCTATAGGCTATATAACATCACGCTACGACAAATAGAATAATACGATCAATTAAAAATATTGCAAAAACAGGGAAGGATTATTGCTTTTGAGAGCTTCCATTGCGTGCGCTGCGTAAATGCGTAAAGTTACTTAGCAATCATGTGTGACGGAACTGTTTCTCTTAAAAAGTAAAGAAAAAGTCCGTGAAAGCATTTGGCTATCTTTTAAAGTTGACTTAATATAACCTTTTTAAGGTAATAAAATTTGTTCTAAAATAATGCATTATTTGCGAAGGTGTTTCTATAAATATGGTATTTACCTTATTGAAATAAAATATTCATAACAAGTATTTAGTTTCAATAAAATAGTCCAAATTGTCAATAAATATCTTAGGAAATATCACAGTTCTAAAATAAATCCGTAGCAAAGTAATGAAAGTTTCAGCTCCTTTAGAATTGTATTATAGGCGCATACGACCCAATCTTTTTAATCCTCTCTCTATCTCTCTCTCTCATGTGACGCAGACGAAGATGCGTGAGTCAGTTAGTTAAAAATAAAAACCATATACCAAAACGTTTCATTTTAAGATCCCACCAAAAACTTCAATCGCCCTTATATATCACCCATAAATATCGTTATTTATAATTAAATAATGATTTGCTTTTTAATTTAATATTGTATTTTTGTGTTCAAAAGGATTGTAATACAGGTAATGGAAGGCAACACCCGCGTCTTTGGAACTATTTACGCAGTGTATAATAATTTTTAGCTGTGTCCCACGGTTTCTCACGTGTTAATTTTATACGACAAACACCACAACGCCAGTGCTCCCTCCCGTATAGCCTATCATAATTATTCTTCCCACAAATACAAAGTACATATTTAAATTTTTCATTATCTCCTAAACTATGTGTCCAAATAACATGCAAAAGAGCAAAATTTAACTTCATAAAATTGTCTTTAAAATGAAGTAACTCTTGTTCGTAAGGATTAATATACCACGTGTAAAATAATGATCTTTAATCACTTTTTAATGTTAAACCACTCTTTGTTATATAATAGCTTATTGTGAGTTATGCATAAGATACAGGCATATGCTATTGCGGACTATTTTAAAGATGTACTAAGGCCCAATATTTTTGTACAACATGTATTTACGTAAAACTAAAAATTATTGCAGCGCACGTGGATAAAGCAGTTCGGGAGAACTTTGTGTTCCGACTTACTTTACAAAAATCAATATTAAAGACGTGTATCTTGATGCTAAATAAGCTATACTATTCCTTGTGAATCAATATATCATATACAAAAAGAATTTTTCAAATCAGACTGGTAGTTTCAGAGATTAAATATTAAACTAAAAAAAAAAAAACAAAAACACTTCCGCTTTGTTAAATTAGTATACATATAATATATAGTATAGATAATACTTTTAAAATTTAAAGAATATTCCTACTTTGAAAACCAAATTCCGAGGATAAACGGTCGTAAAATAATATGGAAAAAAAAATCTTTACTTTTTATTCAACCTTACTATACAACAAAATTTGGTACAAGAATGGGCATTCTCTGTTATTAACAAATTTTTTGTCTTTTTATTGAAATATGTAAATTTAAATTGATTAAGAAAGTTATGATTCTAAATATTCCAGGTTTTAATTAAATTTCTAATCGATTTAATTATTTTTTTTAAATCGATTTATTTTTAGAAATTCACATCCCTAGGGTCCGGGGGTACAATAATGCACGACCGCTTGAGGTGCCGGGTCTTCAATGAAAGTCGAAATCTTGTTTGTTGATTGTTCGCAGGACGACCAAAGCTTTCTTCTTGTTGTTACTTGTACTCGTTGACTCGTTGAATTGCACCGAGCCCCATACGGCCCCTCTTCGAGCTTAAGTAATTCGGAGAATGACCGTAAAGAGAGCCCCGCTTTATTTCGTGTTTTAACTTTAGTTTTCGCTTTGGTTGCCCTGTTAATCTCTCTATATTTCTCTCATTATATATCTTATGTACACATGTCATATATCAAAATGTTCCTTTTTGTATTACCTGACCATTACATATTCACATATAATATACATCAAGTATATATTCCGTACATAAGCCAAAAACAATGTAATTTACGGGCGGCATCACTGTTTTCCGTTCGTAAAGTTTCTATAATATTTGATATCCTTACTCTATGCATTGATCTATTCTATATTAGTTCTATTTTCACATATGTGACACACAATACATAATTGTTTATATACATCTTAATATATAACATGCAACTTATAATGTAGCGTAGTCGCTAATATTTCTCTATAATATTGTCTATATCAATCTATTTTATCGTAACACATAGTACATAACACGTAAACACAGTAATATCACATAATATCCTAACATAAGACACGAAAACAACTGTTCTGTCGCCAACAAGAACTATGCTATAAACCGAGATAAACATAAGAGCGCGACATCACGTCGGTTATTAATAATGTGTTTCTGTTTATACAAATTAGTGCAATTTGATTTGACTAAAAACACGTCACGTGGCGTCGGGTTGCGTGCCATATTAAAAGAAAGTTTCTGCCTTAAAATAGGTTGCATGACGTATCAGTAGAACGTTAATTGTTACGTCGTGCAGATATCGACATATCCCCTAAATACATGCATTTGTCTATCCGTTATAAAAACGTTTTGCAGAATAAAATCCTAGAACTAAAGTTAACAAAATCAAAAATCAATAAACCGAATTACATTACAACGCCGTTGTACATTAAATTTATTAGTAAATTATTTAAATTTCGAAAATAAATGTACATTGTATGTATTAGTTATATAATATGCAGTTGGTTACACAGAACAAATTATATTTACTGTACCTACTGTGTGGTATGTAAAAAATGTGATTTTTTTTACAAACTATAGGTAAATGTGCTCGATTAAATCATTTATATTTACAATGTTATTATTGTGGTATTGTTGAATATAACATAATCACTCAGCAGTTTTTATAGGTCATGGTCGGGATACTTGGATTCCTCCAGATTCACAGTATTTTATTTTTCTTAATTTTCATATCGGTAACGATGATCGTGCCGCTACACGCGCGAGCGAAGAGACAAAATAGGAATAGGACGGGGTTGGAGGGTAAAAGGGACACCAAAATGGTTGGTAACTGAGCGATTCTCCAATCAAATCGGCCAATATTGTGCACGTACATTATAACGTGTACGTTTTGTTCAGTTTTGTGCAGACTTTGAGTGTACAAATATCTTACCTCATTCTCTACAGAATTAGCTTTTCTCTTTCGGTTCATTTTTTTCTGTAACGCCGCCGCAAGAACTGCGCCTCCGTTGACGAGCGACGAGGAATCATTGAGGAGAGTTGGACTGGCCGGACGCGAGATCAACTGTCGCGGTTCACCCGGTATACCTACAAAGGACCAGAATTTAATCATATTATACAAAGATATAAATAAAATAGAATAAGCTTTTGTTGCTATTCATATGATATAGTACTAATTATATAGAAACTAAATTAGATTCAATATATTTTATTTTATACTAGCAAACACGGCCACACGTAGCTGTGCAATTTTGGAGTCCATAGGGAACATCGATCTGATTACTACCAAACTTTACAGGATCACCCGCTGTCTGAAAATTTCATCAAAATCGCTCTAGCTTTTTTGGAGAAGAAGAAGAAGATTGGTTCATCGGCAACCAGTTTTTCAATAATAGTACAGCTTGTCCTTCGACACTGACAATACTTTCATCTTGGATACCTCTACCTACGCGTAATATTAGGCATAAATAAATAATCACTTACCTTTAAAGATATAACACGTAATAAGAACAACTTAGGGAGCATCAAAAATATGCACAAAACCATACAAATTCCTGTATTTATACCTTAGTCATAGTTACTACAAATAATGGGTGCAATTATGCCATTAATATTTCACACAATAAGTAGGTACCTAAGTCTAACATCAAATATCATAACATGAACCATGTAGTTCATGTCAATAATACAGCTGTAAAACATACATTTTTTGACATAAATAATATTGTAAAATGACGTACCGAGTAAATTTTTTTGTGCAGAACCATTGAGTGCATTGCTAAATTGGGCTTTCTCGTGTAATTTTGTTTGGGCAGGCGTATTTGCATTAGTTCTACTTGTGTTAATAGACTTCTGGATTTCGTTGCAGACGGTATCATCTGCAGACAATAATTTTAAATGCCAATTAGGTTTTCTGGTTTTCTTAGCTAAACAACGTTGATATAAACGCAAGTTAAGAACTTGTGATTTATTATTGTAATCAAAATAAAATAAAATAAATTTTTCGTCAATTTTGGTGCCAAAAGCTTGCTTATTATTTATTAAGTTATTTATTACATATTACAATATTCATTGTACCCATTGACTCAATAGATAGGAATAGGAAGAACTAGAAACCACCTCGTGTTACCTATTGCTAGTTAGCAGTTAATGATGTTTCCATTCTAGGTATAATATTCTTATTTATATATCGACGGTAAATAGGCAAAGTGACTGACATGTAAAGTTTGTCATGCGCACGTTAGTCAATTAGGCTTTACACCTTCGATATGCATATCTATGTAAAGACATCAAATACAATATGAACCAAACATAATATTATTAACATATGTGGTAATACATAGGAATAAAATATAAACAACAAATAGCAAATGGTTGGATAAAAATCACAAAAAATAAAAACATTTATCATCACAGAAGTATCATAACATATAAGTAACATATTTAGTTCATTCATTTAAACTACATTTTCTTTGTTTTTGTGTGTCCCAAAAAAACAAGTTTGCCTTATCAGCTTTGAATGCAAGTACCTAAAAAACCAACACCACACACACTGAAGTAGAAAAACTTATTTCTTTGATATCAAGCATAAAACATAAAGTACAGAGTCTGAACAATTAACCATTAGTTATAATCCACATAATAATTGATAATAAAAGCTAAGAGTGGACATGATTGGTGAAGTGTAGTAGTGATTGCTGAAACGTAACATTTTTTGATTTAATGTGTTTGTTCACAAACGCCTCTTTTATGTATTTACATGTGGTGGTTAAAATGACAGAAAGCGATGACACACATAAGCAAATGGTGTTGTACAGTCATGAAGACGTTTGCGATCTGGTGAAAATATCATCTGATCGACTAATGAATAGTTGACGATTGGTTGATAATAATAGTATTAGCAAGTGTGTATAATAAGCATGAATGAGAACAAAACAAAGTGATTATGTTATTGATCGTAACGTACGGCATTTTATAGTTGTTGTAGTTTACAATGGGAATAAGAACAAATAAACAACCCGCAAGAGTTAACTTGAGACCCGAGCAACAAGCGCGCTCCCCTCCCGACCCACACGCTGTTACCGCTTTTGCCAACAACGCGCCAGTACTCACAAATAGTCAGTTTTTCTTTAATACTAGGTTCGACAAAATGACTGCACAACACTTAATACGTAATAGTAAGTACGGTACAGTTCAAAATCGACGCCGAAATGTCAAGTTAACTCTTGCGGGTTATATGTATGTCGAGACTGTTCACATGCACTGTATCATAAATAAAGAAAAAAAAATTTTGTTAAAGATCCACAATAAACAAATAATATAATCTAAATCTGTTCATAAGAGTGGTACCTACCTTAATATTTTATATACTAGACCTTCCCAATGTATATCCCCACTAAAATAATCTTAATTAAATCGGTAAAATTAGTCTATAGGAAAAATCGCGCACATAAAAACATATTAGGGACACAGAAAATATTCCTTTTTAAAGTTGGTAAAAAAATGACAATTTCAATTTACAATACTAGAGGTGGGTAAATAATTTTTACTACAATATTTATACTTAGAAATAAATTATAGTTATTGGAAATGATCAGTAAAACGACTGCTTATTTTAATCATGCATGTGTAATGTTGACTGAGTTTAAGAGAACGCATTTGCTTTTTTATTATACTATACAAGTAAGGTGCCAAATAAGCATATGGCTCACATGATGGTATGTCTACCGTAGCCTATGGACGATTGTAATACTTTAAGCATCACTAGTGTAATACACAATTACAAGGTTATTTAGCTGCAATGTTCTGTAGGGTTGGAGGTCTTCCATCAGTCATACTGCCCCAAGTACAGATAAATGTACACTTACAATCCCTAATTATATAAATGACGAATTTGTAGGTATTGGTTAAAATTTTCATAATTAATCTTGAATTTCATAAGACCAAAAATTATTTGTGAAAGAAATAAATCTCTGCACTCATAACCACAAGTACAAAAAAAAACCACACATACTTAGAAAATTAGGCATCATGCCACCTCCTGAGCCGATATGTGTTTTCTTTGGCGTGGTGGTGCCCCCAGTTGTAGATCCATCCCTTCTTGGAAACTGAACTTTTCTTGTGTCCAACCATGACTCAGCAACCCACTCATCCAGCCTTTTGTTGACTGAAAAATATTTAATAATTTAAAGAAAGAAAGAAAGTAGACGAATTTATTACTTGTTGAAAACATGAAAATAAATTACAAACACAAAATCACAATAGTTTGGAGTATTATGTACTTATTTACTTTATAATATTGCAACATTGCAAAGGGTCCAAGCTAAGCATGTGCTATGGCAAATTGCCATAGCTCTGGTTTTCAGCTGGGCCCACACTAATACTAATGTGCAATAATTATAATTAAGATAATATATAGTGATTTTCAAACACCAAGATATCTATTAGGTCGGGGAAAAAGTGTTTTCGCATAACGTAGGTATAAACTTGTTATAAAATTTCTTTGGCTGTACTATTTGTATCTGGCTGGTTTTCGCAACATTAAAAATAAAGAAATAACTTTAAAAAAAGTTTTTCCCTGCTATTTTTCATTTGTTTTTCTTTCTG
The DNA here is from genome assembly GCA_033032175.1 of Saturnia japonica. Lineage (NCBI taxonomy): Eukaryota > Metazoa > Arthropoda > Insecta > Lepidoptera > Saturniidae > Saturnia > Saturnia japonica. The sequence goes on from CM065317.1 coordinate 8,585,037, forward strand.
TAAAAATGAGTGAATCTAATGAAGAAACTCGATACATTTACAAATATTATTACAAAAAAAGGCAAAAATGCAACTCAAGCAGCTAAAAAAATTTGTGATGTTTATGGACCTAATGCAGTGTAAGTAAAAGTAGCACAAAGTTGGTTCAAACGTTTTCAGTCTGGAAATTTTGTTGTTATACATGCACCTCGCTCTGGTCACCTTGTTACGAATAAAATGGAAGCCATTTTTGAAAAATGTGGAGCAAGATCGACATATCAGTAGTTACGATGTAGCTGAAGAACTGGAAATTGACCACAAAACAGTTTTAATCCATTTGAAAACTGGCTACACCAAAAAGCTCGATATTTGGATGCCACACGAGCTCACCGACAGAAACCTAATGAACCGTGTATTTATTTGCGATTAATTATTGATACGTAATGAAACCGAGCCGTTTTTGAAGAGATTGATAACTGGCGATGAAAAGTAGATCACGTAGGACGAGAACGAGCGAAAAAGGTCGTAAACTAAGATCGGCCAGGCTTCACAAACTTTGGCTAAATCTGGGCTAACTCGAAATAAGCCGATGCTGTGTGTATGGTGGGACTGGAAGGGTGGAAGGGCATTGTTCATTATGATCTTTTACCGCCCGGCAAAACCATCGATTCGGATTTCTACTGCCAACAAATGATGAGATTAAAGGAAGTAATTGAGAGAAAGTGGTCGGAATTGATCAACAGGAAGGGTGTGGTCTTTCATCATGATAACGCTAGACAATACACATCTTTAGGCACTTAGTAGAAATTGAGAGTTTGCTGGGAGGTGCTAGTGCAACCACCATATAGCCCTGATCTTCAGACTTTCATCCTTTTCGGTATCTTCTGAATTCTTTAGGTTCTGTAAGGTTAACATCAAGAGAGGACTGCAAAAACTATTTGTTGCGTTTTTTGATCAGAAGTCCCAAAGTTTCTATAGCAACGGGATCATGTCTCTACCTACAAAATGGCAGAAAGTCATCGGACAAAATGGCACATCTATACTGTAAATAATGTAAATAAACTTTGAAAAAAATGTCTTGAGTTTTCATATAAAAATGCGAAGAAACTTTTTCCCCAAGCTATTTCTATATTTTCTTTCTTTATGGTAATGATATTCCCATTTCATTACAATGTCTTCCTACAGCATTAGCTGGAAAGCTGGACTTCAATCCTCTCTGCAGTGGGATATTCACTGGCTAATCCTGAAATACAATTAACCAAAAGAAGGTCATCAGAATCCTAAAAAGGAATATTAAAAAATACATATTAAAATTATGTGGTAATATATTTTTTAATTTCAAGTTTCTAAAAGATACATAACATTTCATTAGTCAGTTAAATCAAGATAAAATAATTTTCAATTCAGGTCATCTTATACAGGCTGGAGAAAACCATTAATTGTAAGAAAAATCCATTCGCTAATTTATGTGAATGTCTGGTTCTGTGTAAATTTGCATTAAAAATTATTTTGAATATTACCATAAACTCAAAATAAAATGGCTAAGAAATTGTACTATAATTAAGTTCCATTGGTTAAAAATTTGAATTGTGTGGCTCGCGGGTGGGCCGGGAGGTGTAGGAGGTTGCCCCAACACTCTGACACTACTCCTATTACAAAGTAATTCACCTGGCTTGAGTTATTGGTAATTCAAGTTTCAAGGTCAAATTCGAAATTTAGATATTTTGTATTCTGAGCAGCAAGAAAAGTTATAGGGATGAAGCAATTCCTTATCTTCTGATATCATTCCCGTGGAAAAGTAATAATAATAATAATAAATAATAAAAATAATAAATATTATTTATGGCCTGAGTTATAAGATGTTCAAAATTTCAAAGTCAAACTTACAATTTTGGAAGTTGAACTCAGAATAACAATAATAAATCACAGGATTTGGAGTTGGCACTCGCTGCTCACTGCTGGGGCACATTCGCTCGGCTATTTCATTTCCTCATCGCAAGAAATCTAACAAGCTCAGAGCCCCCTTCGGTCGCTTTTAGATACCTATTTACTTTTCAATGGCTAAACCTTACGTAAACCTATAGAATCACTTTTACTTAAGAATATAATTTATACTATTCTGTATTTATGAAAGACATTTAGAGTAAAGTTCATTTATCACTATTTTATATTTATTGGAACTATCAAAATACAGTCAAAATTTGTTATAACAACATCGAAGGGACTGCTCATATTCAGTCGTAAAAACCGATAGTCGTAACAACCGGTGATGTTTAATATGTATCGTGCAAATACAAACAAATCGATAGGGAATTATTGGAAAAATATATTTATTCAACTATGTACATTTTGTTTATTACACATAAGTGCAATGCATATTATTTTTCTGTGAGCATAAAATCTGTAATTTTGGTCTGTTTGGAACACTTCTGTTGTGCATAGATATTTTGTAATTCACATTGGATTTTAATTAACGTATCGTCATAATTGCTGTGGATATGGAACTGTTCATTAAAAAGAACAATATTTCTTAATACACCAACAGCATTGATACCATCATTCAAAGCTGGTACAGTAAATTGTTCTTCAGAGTCTTCCTGTTCGTCATCTTCCTCTCTCGTCATCTCGTACAATATCATCTTCTGTAGCTCGTGCGTAAATTGCAATAGAATTATCTACATCAATGAACTCTGCTGCTTCAGTAGTAGATAAAGCAGGTCGTAAATTTTAGGCTAATTGAGCAAGAGAAATATTGTCCTCTCCATCATCATCAGTCACATCATCTGAGGTTATTGTTAAGAGGTCTTTAAAACCAGCATGTTTAAAGCAGTTAGCTATAGTGTTTTGTGAACCGTTTTTCCATGCTTCTGATATCATCAAGATGGCATCAAGAACTGTAAAGCTTTTTTGGTCGCTACTGTCAAGGTTTTGTATTAACATAAACACTTGCAGTCTTCTATAGTGAGATTTTAAATACCTTATTACACCTTGGTCCATTGGTTGCAATACAGATGTAACGTTTGCTGCTAAGAACACAAGTTTAATGCATTTTAGATTAGTAACAGCCGGATGAGCAGGACAGTTATCAACCAAAAGTAGAACTTTCTGTTTGTTTCCTTACAATTTAGCGTCCCAGTTTCTTAACCATCTCTCAAAAATGTCAGATGTCATCCATGACTTCACATTGTTTTCATACGTTACCGGCAGTGAGTGTATGTTTTTAAAGCATCTTGGTTTCTTAGATTTGCCAATAACTAAAAGCATTCTTTTACAGGATCCTGTCATATTTGCTGCAACCATGATCGTTAATCTTGTCTTAGACATTTTTCCTCCCGAACAATTCTCTCCTTTGAACTTTAAAGTCTTGTCTGGTTTCATATTGTAAAAAAGTCCAGTTTCGTCTGCGTTAAAAATTTCATCTGGTCCGTAGCCTTCGAATAATGTAGGCCACTTTTGCGTTATCTATTCTTCGACAGTATCCTTATCAACACTAGCAGCTTCACCACTCATTTTCCCGCCGACAATACCGTGCCGAATCCGGAAACGTTGAATCCAACTAGACAAGCAAACAAAATCTTCGCCAAAACATTGAGCAAAATCGTTAGCTTTTTGTTGAAGAATCGGTCCGTTTATTGGCACATTATTAGCCCTTTGATATTTAAACCACTTTAACAAAGCTTCCTCAATATTTGTATGCTTCGTTATTCTGGCTTGTTTCATGGTTAAAAAGTTATTGTCATAAAGCTTTTGAATTTTTTCTCGCTCTTTCCAAATGGTTGAAATTGTCGAGTGTGATACACCATATTCCTTTGCTAAGTCTTTGTTTGGGGGGCTTAGTTGTTCGCGTCCGTGGGAGTTACCTATCAACTACCCCACACGTGTCCCCTGGGTGGTGCCAAAAGAACAACAACGCCGAGTCTTGGGCGGCGGTTAAATATCCTGACCAGATGAGCCTAACCAGTTCGTCAAGTTGGAAGGAGGAAATGCCTTTTAACACCCGTTACTCTGCGGACTTGTGCTGTGAGGCCGGGGTCCTTGGCTTCACCGTCCGGGACTAGAGGAAGAAAGCCTCAATAATAAATCACCCCTAATCTCAAGGTGTGGACCGTGCCGAAGAGATGAATGGCTGGGGGGCATCTCAGCCATTAGCGCCAACCACGATGGACATGGCAAACATCGTGAGTATTGCCCTCAGATGAGAATGGGCGTAACCTCATCTGCGACCTTATAAATCGACCCTTCTCGTGGGAACAAAATGAGTGAACAATCAAATGAAACATTAAATAGACCTTTAACTTCCTCGGAAGAACAGTCCACTGGAGTGGGAAACCAGGCTCCCGTGTTAGAAAATTCTACTGGCCGAAAAGTTCTTGTGCAACAGGCATTCCATCCTAGCTTATTCCTACAAAGACCTAGATCTGCTTCAATTGGAAGTTGTCCAACGCAACCGTCTACTGAGGACATGAAACTCAAAGATGTTCCCTTGACACCTGCATACTCACCGCATCCTCCTCCGTGGCAGAAAGTGCCCTGTAATAGGAATAAAAAAGAAAGTTGTCCACCAGCCCTCCTGTAGATACGACCAAAACATCAAATCGCTATGATGGGCTACCTGTTGATATAACTGATGAAACGGATAAACCAACGAAACAAACTAAACCACCATCAATCATTCTTTATGGAATTGAAGATCTAAAAGAATTAACAAATCTCTTAGAAACGGCAATCAATAAAGATCAATTTACATATAAAATTGTTAACAAAACGCAACTTAGGATCAGTACTATAGATATAGATGCCTACAAAAAACTAATCTCCCTAGTTAGAGAAAAAGGCCTGATAGGGCACACTTTTAACAGAAAAGATAATAGATGTTTCCGAATTGTAATAAAAAATTTACATCCATCTACACCAGTGGATATTATCAAAGAAGACATAGAGGCAACAGGAAACATAGTAACTGGTGAGATAATAAATGCAAGATATGGACCAAACAAGAATCCGACATCTACCTTCTTTGTTAATCTGGCTAGTGGTCCCCATAATAAGGTTATTCAAGATCTGAAATATATCTATCACCAAAGTGTCACCATAGAAGAACCAAGAAAAAAGAAAACAATAGTTCAGTGCCAGAGATGTCAACAGTATGGTCATACCAAGAATTATTGTATGAGACCATACAGGTGTGTGAAATGTGGGCAATCACACAAGACATCCGAATGTCAAAAACGTGACCGCAGCACTCCAGCACTGTGTGCTTTATGTAATGGACCACACCCAGCTAATTACAAGGGATGTGAAGTTTACAAGGAAATCCAAGCTAGAAAACAAAAAAATAATATCCATCCAATAGTAAACAAAACAGCATCTAAAACACCTACGATAAATGAACTAAATACTAGTAAACAGCCAAAGAATCGAGAAGAGAGATTGTCTTTCGCAGAAACTGTAAAATCAACCCAAATAAATACCACTCCCCAGAACACTTTTGATAATACGCACAGCTCAAGTCAAATAAACGCGACCCTAGAACAAATTATTATAAAACAGACAGAAAAGTTTGATATCATCCTCCAACAAATGAGCACTCTTATGAGTCTCATAGCTAAACTCGTCGACAAACTGACAAAATGACTTCGCTACGGGTTGCAACCTGGAACATCAATGGTCTTACCACTAATAACCAAGAAGTGAAACTGTTTATGTCTCAACATAAACTAGACATTCTCCTTATCTCTGAGGCCCATTGCAAAAGTAATTCCATAGTAAGGTTTTCAGATTACCACTGCTATATTACAAGCCACCCAGACGGCACAAGCCATGCGGGATCGGCCATCATTATAAAAAAATCTATTAAACATCATCAAATGCCTAACTATGAAACTGAGCACATCCAAGCAACCACGATAACTGTTCACGACAAATCAGGAGACATCAATGTGGCAGCAGTGTATTGCCCACCTAAACACAACATGACTGAGTCAATGTACTCTGATTTCTTTGACACTCTTGGACACCGCTATATTGTAGGCGGAGATTGGAATGCCAAACATATTTCCTGGGGTTCCAGATTAACGAATACCAGAGGCAAACAGCTGCAATTGAACGTAGACAAAAACAGATTAAACACCATGTCCACAGGAGAACCTACCAATTGGCCAACTGATACCAGGAAGGTGCCAGACCTCATAGACTTCTTCATTGCCAAAGGCCTAACGAAGTTCTATATGAATTCTGAGTCTTGTTATGACAGTTCCTCAGATCACACCCCGGTGCTCTTAACTGTTAGTACTAACCTTATAGAGGTGTCAAGATTAATAAGGCTGTGTAATAAACTTACAGACTGGAACATATTTCGAGAGCACATTGAGAAATCAATAAACTTAAAAATGGCCCTTAAAACACCTGAAGATATAGATGAAGCAGCTAAATATATAACGACGCTTATACAGGAAGCATGCTGGATAAGTACTCCTGAAATTCAAACCAGCAACAGTAGTGGAATAAATAACTATCCTCTAGAAATAAAAAGGCTGTTCTAGAAAAGAGACGACTTCATAGAGTTTGGCATTTAAGTAGGCTTACTGAAGATAAAACTAATTTTAACAGAGCTGTGAAAGATCTGAAGTCACTATTGCAAAACTGGCATGATAACTCATTCCAAGAAAAGCTAGAAAACCTAACTGCTACAGAGTCTACAAACTATTCACTCTGGAAAATAACTAAGGGATTTAAAAGACCGCAAGCTGCTAAACCACCCTTGAAGTGTGCAGAAGGATGGGTGAGAAAACCACAGCCAAAAGCAGACCTATTTGCTGAACATCTAGCAAAAGTATTCAGCCCAAATAATTCTATGAATGAAGAGTTTGATAACCAAGTGGATACAACGCTAAACCAAACCTTCCAAATTGACCTACCGCCAAAAACTGTGACAGTAATGGAAGTGTGGGGAATAATAAAGCAGCTAAAGAATAAAAAAGCGCCGGGTTTTGACCTGATAACCAATGAAATTCTTAGGCAACTGCTGCAAAAAGCTATAACTTACATCACTACAGTATGTAATGGGATATTAAGAGTCCAACATTTTCCTGCAATATGAAAAGTATCCCAAATAATAATGATTTATAAAGATGGAAAACCACCAAGTGACGTCACATCCTATAGACCAATAAGTTTGCTCCCGATCTTATCCAAAATTTTTGAAAAACTCGTTCTTCGGCGAATCCTTCCTATTCTAACAGAAAATGGCGTCATACCCAGCCATCAATTTGGCTTTAGACAGAAACACTCCACTGTGGAACAGGTTCATAGAGTCTGCAACAAAATAAGAAAGACATTGGAAGAAAAAGAATACTGCTCTGCAGTTTTCTTGGATATACAACAGGCTTTCGATAGAGTCTGGCACAAGGGCCTACTATGTAAAATTAAAAGTTGTCTTCCACACAGTTATTTTTTAATATTTAGTTCATATCTCTCAGGGAGACTGTTTCAGGTCAAAGAAGGTGAAACCACATCAAAATTTTTCGAAATACAAGCTGGTGTACCCCAGGGGTCAGTGCTGGGCCCTGTACTCTACACCATTTTTACAGCTGACCTCCCTTGCTCGAATACCATAACCACAGCTACATTCGCTGATGATACTGCTATCCTGGTGAGTCACAAGGACCCAGTAATAGCCTCAAAAATCTTACAGAAAGGCCTAGACGAGACAACTAAATGGCTTCGAAACTGGCGGATTAAAGCTAGTTCCTCAAAATCTGTGCAGGTTACTTATACCCTATGCAAAGAAAATTGCCCCTCGGTAAAACTAGAAAACGCCACCCTTCCTCACCAGAACTCTGTCAGATATCTCGGTCTTCATCTTGAAAGGCGTATGACATGGAAGGAGCACATCAAGAAGAAACGAGAGGAACTAAATATTAGATACAAAAGCTCCTTGTGGTTGCTAGGCCGAAACAGCAAACTGTCACTAGACAATAAATTACTAGTGTACAAGTCGATCCTAAAACCTGTATGGATGTATGGCCTTCAGCTGTGGGGTAGTGCTTGTAACTCCGCCATCTTACGAATGCAAAGAATGCAGAACATAATCCTCCGAACAATCAGTAATGTCCCTTGGTATGTGACTAATGCTGAGATCCATGAACATCTGGAAATGCTCACAGTGAGAGAAGAAATCACTAACGTCAATGCTAGATACAGGAAACGGCTAGAAGCCCATCCCAATACTCTTGCACGACAGCTCACAGTTCGAAGCTATGTTAAACGTCTTAAGAGAAAAGACATCCTATAGTGTAATAGAGAAATATGAGTAGATGTTCTCGCTGGAGGACGCACTCTAAATGAGAGAAGCATGCAACACATTTGCTAAAAGTGAATTCACTGATTGCAGATGAAACAAAAAAAAAAAACAAAAGTCTTTGTTTGAAATTCCACTCTCTAGCTTGGATGTAATACGTGATTTTTCTTCAATATTAATTTGTTTTCTTTTTCTTTGCGACATTTTGAAAGTTTCACAAATAACTCCAGAAAGTTTTGGTGCGTCTTGTGTATAGATAAGTAACAAACTAACTGAAGAGATATGAAGAAGCGGGCTTTGACTCTCACTGCATGCACATGTTTTGTTTCTAAGAATTAGAAAAGACCCTACACTAAAACTAAATCCTATTGTTTTCTTTCCTGATTATAATAGCCATTGAAGACAAATGTGGATACCTATTCAAATTGTTTACAATACAGCTTAGCCGGTTGTTCTAACAGATCTAATTCTCCGAAATATTAGTTAAATGTGGTTGTTTTATGAGGTATGTCATTATTAGCAATGTCCTATAAAGCAATGTTTTTAATAAGGTGGTCATATAGCATTCAGCCGGGACTTTAGTTCTAGGTTATTATAACCGGCATGTTGTTCTAAACGATGTCGCAGTAAACGGTTTTGACTGTACATACAAAAAAGTGCATGGTAGCTATATTAGTAAAACAAAATGAATAAATTATTAAAAAATATAAATAAATAAATTTTGAAAAATTGCTTAATCATTATTTAATTGTTTACTATTTTGTTAAGCTCCGCTGAGATAGTATGCACACACAGTTCAGTCTATGTAGGTGTTTGTGATTGGTTTCAGGGGTTTTTGTTTTATGCAATGTTAGTTGACAGAATAAGAATACAAAATCGTAATTTTGCTTTTTATTTCACAGTTTATTCTATTTGCAGCAAATATTTTGTTAGGTTTGAGGTAAGATTTATTTTTATTAATTATCTTGAAAACAGGGAATTACCTTGTAATGAGAGTGATACCGTTATAATCAGGGATCTAATATCTATCGAATTCAACCCTAATTCGTGCCAAACGATTCTAAATCCAAGTCGTTCTATTAAAGACGTACATCTTTACGAAAATCTTTACTTCATCTAAGAAAATACATGGGTATAACTGAGGTACACAACAAATAAGTTATTACTTACAGTCAACATAATGAACATAGTATCCTCGCTGTCCACGTATTTCTTTTATGCTTATAATTTCTGCTAAAGGCCAGTCTTCACCTCCTTGCATACGAACTGGTAAACGACACCCTTCCACGAGTGATGACTGCAAGATACGGTTAGATAATTTGATTAAACGGAACACAATTATAATTATTTATTTTCATAAAATAATTACCGTTGAGTCACAAAATGTTGTAAGATCATCGTCATTGTCGTTCATATTTTTAATAAACGTAAATAAGTGTAGCAATAAAATTACAAAATTGTTGTCATTTGTCAAAATGTCAGTGTGCCAAAACTGTCAAATTGGCTTAACTTTGTTGATTTTAATTCTTTATGCCTTTAGATTTAAGTCTTTTAAGTCTAACATCATAGTTTTCATGTATTCTTCAAACAGCTCTAACAAGATGGTGCGGGTTAGTTCTTTTTCCAGGGAGTTTTTGTAGCAAATTAATTTTTTTTATAGCAAATTATTAATTTAATTTATTTGTGAATCACTTCAATTGTGCACAATAACCAAACTATTTTATATTTGTAAAATACAGCCAAAATTACATATCTATAACAAGTACAGTATAGTACCTACTCTAGTAATAACTTAAGTATAAATGAATTTATTTATGAACAATTTCTTTATAAAAATTAGGTAGGTAATAAGCTCACGGAATATTTGTTTTTTTTTACAACCGGTTTATAGATACTGTTAGCCTTAAGAGTCCTAAATCCTTAGAAGGCTTTCAGCTTCATTGGTCCTAGGGCCTTACGGGCCAAGAAATACTGTTAGAGCTGAGGTAAGGTGGTTTTGCAATAAAGCTTTAACTAGGTACTTACGTCGTGGAAACGACAACAACAAAAACAACAAAGAAAAAACTACGTTCTGGTGATTATTATATTTTTAACGACATATTGTATTTCGTCTTTAAGGACACTTTATTTTTGTTAAAATCTACGATGAATTTTGATAAATTTGAAAACAATAATTGATTTTAATTTTCACCTTGTCAATATATATGTAGCAAAAACTTAATAAAACACTCATGTAAATAAATTTATACAGGCGCAAGAAAGAAAAAACTAACTTTCATATTTCTTTTATCGTAGTAAGCTGTACTTACTCATAAATTGTTTCGAACCTGTCATTTGCAATCAGCCGATAACGGAATGTTTCATTTATTTTATGGTATAATTCTTGTGTAACCACAAAATATCCATTGCGGAAGACTTAGCACGGGCACTCGTACTAAAAGGTGGGAAGGCAACTGGATAAAAGTTGGATGCTAGCAGCGCAGGACTGGTCCGTGTGGCGATCTTTGGAGGAGGTCTGTATTACGAGCTGGTCAAAGTTTACGGAATAATTGTAAGATGAGTGGGATTTTATTTATATAGAAAAGAAATAGCAGCAAACTGGCATGCATCCTTCTTGAAGTGAAGTGTACACTGTTCCATACAAATACATACCTATAGTCAACACAGACCTAACATATATTTTAAATCTATGATAGTCAACTCTACAAACAAAACTGCATTTCTAAAGTTTTAAATAAATTTATTCATTGATACATTGCTGTTTTTGAGCACTGAGTTGGTACATCTCGTGTCATGAGCTTAGCCAAGATTTTTACCGTCGGGCAGGCAAGAATTACTAGGAATTACTTATTGTAATTTAAATTTTTTTTAGTTGCTTTACAGAAATAGTTAGGTACCTTTACTTACTAAAAAAACTCCGATTGGGCGTTTATTAACACCCTGTGGGGAGTCTCAGAGGTAAAGTAAAATAAAGGAGAAATATTTTTTTCGCTTTTCGATATTTTGTTTGCGAGTGTATAACTTCATCATATTTACGCTACATACGAAGCCGAGTCATTTTAGTCATTTGAATGATGTAGTACTCCATAAAAAATGCCAAAGAGTAAGCTTTCCAAAAACAATAACATAATGTAATTGTAAACAAACAATTATTTTATTTTAAACATAATCGGTTCTTATTGGAAACCCTATACAACTCGGAATGTTACATTTTTAGTGTATGTAGCTAAATGCTATATTTGTATCTATATAATGATTACACACAATAGGTAGTAGGATTTAGTGATGTCTATAGTACGTGGTTAGGCAATCAAAACCTATTGTTTTCACAGTGGATTCTATCGTCGTGCGTCGGTTCAGATGCACTAAAACTAGATTTTCCTATGTCTAGATACTGACAGTTTCTTTTTGTTGGACATTCACAAGATATAGGTATATAGGTACTACCGCAATAAATCACCTACCGGTTTTAAAATCTGTGTTTGTTTAAAATTTTCATTTTGCTTGAGACTAAATTTTGGAGTTTTTTTGATAATGTGTTCAGTACTTCTCCAGATGGTTTTCCAGTTCATAATAATTATAATTCAGAAGTAAAGGAGGAAGGTTTACAACACAGTTTCTTCGATCTGATTTGTTTTGGAGCTGACTATACTATATTGACTATAATTACAGGCCTCGTGACGCAGTGGTAGTAAGCTTTACTATTGAGCCGAGAGGTCGCGGGTTTAATCCCCACCCATGATTGGATTTTGTGTAACGAACATAACTGTCAATTATGTGGCTGGATGTTCTATATTTGTATGTATATCAGGTGTTAATGGCCTTTGTGAAATTGTTTCCTCATATTTATTTATTTACTGTTAGCATTATGGGTCCTGGAGCCATTACAGGCTTTGACAGCTTTACCAGCCTTGGTCTGAAACCGGTCTAAACAGCAGCTGTGCGACACTATGAATGAGGGGCTTTCTATAAAAACTGAGAATGCGGTAAACTCTTTGGACGGTAAAAAAGTAAATACTGGCTAGTATCGGCAGATACGGAAAAAATACACTACTTTGCAAAAAAAACGGACTGCTAAGTAAATTTACGTTCTAAGGTCAATTTCAGTTAATTAAATTCAATTTCATTGTTTGACGTAGTCTGTATACTTTTAATCGTGTAAATTAATATGCCTCAAGTGAATTTTGATAATTTTTTCATTAATTTTCGATGAATTCTATAAAACCCATGTACACATCAAAACAATAAGAAGTGATCAGCAAAAAAGAGAAGAAGTTTTTTTAAAGTTTTTTAAATAAAATAAAGTTATAAATGTAGTAACCTAATAACAAGTGTGACCTCCACTTGCCAAAATCAAGGCTTGAATCCTTCTGGGCATGCTATCCACAATATTTTTAATAAAGTTTTGAGGGATATGTTCCCATTCTTCTGCAATGACTTTATTTTATCTTCCTGATGTTTTGTGGAGCAGGTTGCAGTGATCTTACCAGTCTCTTATATAACGTCCCAAATATGTTCAATTGGATTGAGGTCAACATTTCGAACTTGTCAATCTAAACGACGGATCTCAACTTCTTGCATGTAAGCTTCCACGTCGCCAGAACGGTGAGGGCAAGCATTGTCGTTCATAAAAATGGAATCTTCCTCAAGAGCAGTCAATGCGGGCTGTACATGTGGAATTAGGACTTCCGTTATGTACCGGTGTGCATTTAATGTTCCATTTTCTATGGAAACTAACTCCACGCTCCGTCGAATTAATTGCTGCCCAAAATTTAACGAAGCCTCCGCCAATTATGCACTGATTTCTTCGAAACACACTTCCACATAGCGTATCCCGTTTGTTTTCGCAGTACTCACCACCGTGTCGGTCCTCTCCAAACAAAGAAATTCTAGCTAGATCAGAAAACAATTCTTTGTTCCAGTCCTCCAGAGTCCATGAAGCACAGTTTCGGGCAAACTGAAATCGAGCAACATGATGCTCACGGAGTAATTTAGGGCCCCGTTCCGGGCGGTAATTGCTGATATTGGCAGCCAAAAGCCTTCCCCTGACCGTCCATAAGCTAACTTTTACTCTTCTTACTTCTTCGAAGTTCTTGGTTAGGTCCGCACTACACGCCTTACGTTTCTGCAACACCTGACTCGCCAAAAAGCAGTCACCTCGTGGTTCTATACATCGTTTTCCTTCCGAACCAAGTCTTCTTTTGACCGAATCGGTCTCTTGATACCGTTACCAAGTCCTCTGTACAGTTGTGCGACTCACATTTAGCCTCTGAGACACATAAGTTTGCAAAGAACTTTCTTCAGGTAGTGTTATAATTTTACCAGCCCTTTCGCTTCATCAGTCATATCAGAAAGTGGTATTTAATGTAAACAGAAAAATTAAATTGCTTAATTTGTAGAAAATATGCAAAAAGTTATAAAATTTTAGTAATCAGCAAAAACAGTTTTAGCGGTTAGCGCCATTAGTACCTAAACAATTTTACAATAATCATTTTATTTCTTTTGTTAATTTTTTTTTTTTAATTTGTAACGTAAGGAATATTGCCAGGATGCTTAAAATAACATAAAATTAAAATTAATAAAATCTCTTTCATGTTATAATAATTGTAGAAGAAAAAATATGTAAAGTGCTCGTTTTAATATATTTTTGACGTGTCAACGTCTTATAAATTGGTTTGCCGGGTGACACTTCAAGAAACTGCGTTACGCTCCGCTCTCGTTATGCGCTCACAATGAGAGCGAGTGAGAGGCACGCGTCCCTTCCACTCGGGCATGGTTAGCCCGCCTAAGAGCGAGAGAGACAGACATAAAGTCGTTGTCACGTAAAACTTTCGCCCGTATACCGACTTTACAGGCAACCAATTTTTTTGAAAAATAGGAGTTGTTTGATTACTGTCTGTTGGAAATAATGAAATGGAAATAGTTAAACAACGCGCGGTTATTAAATATCTGTACTTGTAATTTTTAACCGACTTCAAAAAAAGATGGAAGGTTCTCAATTCGAATGTATATTTTTTATGGATGTTCATAATAACTTCTTTGTTTATGAACCGATTTAGATCATTCTTTTTTTTGTTGGAAAGTACACATCTCAAGGGTGGTCCGGTCCCATTGAAATTTAATTGGCATTGGAATTCGAAGATACATTAGGGAATAACTCAAAATCATTGGATTTGATTTTCTACGGTTTCACCCATGTTAAATTTATTCGAACTACCGCATCAGCGCCGCCGCCAGCACACCCATTTAGGCTATCGTTATTCTCACTTTAAACAAACAATCGCTTGAGCTTTATAATCTATGTATATGTATATAAAATTATAACTAACCGACTGACTGAAAAATTAACGAACACCCCAAATTACCCCGTGAAAATTTGTACGTGGGTTCCTCTTACACTGTAAGATTTTTGGAAATTCAACTCCTTAAGTGGTAAAAAAGGGATGAAAGTTTGTATGAAAATTCGCCATATTTGAAGATAGATCTATGAAAATTGGTATTTAGTAATTATTCAACTGAGCCAGAGCGAAGCATAGCCGGGTTTAACTAGAGCTAGTATAGATGAATTGAATAATTTATTATTATGTACTTTCTAATTTTTCCAAAACTTTCGGTTTATTCTACTGTGTATAGCTTGTTATCGTGTGATTAATTGATACAATTTACGTCTTGTTATTTACTGGAATTTGTTAAGCAACGCTTTTTTTTTCAATTTATATATCATAAAAACAAAATGTTATCATTTGTTAATGGTATCATCGTTATTTTTTGCGCACCATCATTATTTCAATTTAATAATAAAGATAACTTATCAATTGTTTTAAGAAAAACACCAATTGATGTCTTTTTGTCCCATGTTTACATTAAAACCATTGAATTTTATGTTTAAATTGATAATGCAAGGTTGTAATGTTATGTTGTCGATACCCTTTGACTGCCTACGTATTGTTCACATACTATGGTTATGTAACTGGGATAAAATATCGTTTTTTTAAATAACATAACATTATCGTCAACTTGTTACACAATAATTAATACAAGCGGTCGCCCAATAATCGAAATTCGACCAGCGACTTTTTAATCATAGACTATTTTCTGTTTCACATTTGCAGTATGAACCTAAACAATAAATATTATAACCACTCGCTGTCACTATCCATTGAGTGACAATGTCAATATTTTGGGGGGTCTAACTTCAATGGCAATGGTCGGGTTAGGATTCACAGTATTAATTTATTTTATTTAATATATTAGTAACAGATATTATGGATAAATTTTAGCTTACTGCACTCCTTCTCCATATAAACTTTAACCATGCCAAATCTCTCTCTTCTGAGCACACAATACGCTTATAAAGGGGTACAAAGTTTTTGCTTAACGTTTTAATTTAATGATTATTAATGGCAGTATTGTATTAATAGACTAGTGTCCAATCACAATAATTGCATCTGCATCTGACCTGATCGCAGCTGCCGAAACATCTACTTGCTAGGTGGTAGGACACGACAATAATGTCTGACTGGATGGCAAAGAACTACAATATACTATGGTGTAATACCCGCTTTAATGGCACACTTAGGTGTTTCGCGTTACCGGAGATAAGCCGGTGTGTATCCTGTAATCAAGCAGGTAGTGTAGACATTTGCGCCCGGCTGGGTCGCGTCCACCGTACACATGGTAATAATCATTCAGAATTACTTTAATGGTTTGTCGCGTTTCGAGATTAGCCGGTATATATCCACCTGCAGAGACTTGCTTGGTTTTCGAAATGTGTTGTGCTTAGGTACTACTATCAAATCACAAAATATATAAACACACACACCGATAGCTGCTCGGTGACAGATTTTCAATGTGAGCGTGGTAAATGTCAAGTTATAATAGCAATAGAATATTTATTATATTCCTTCAACAAAACTCCTCCTGCAATGGATTTGATTTTCTTTGTCCGTAAATTCGGTACCTACTTCGCGTGTTCTTTTTTCGAAAATAATGACAATATTCACGGCCTTTGCAATAATGTACTATTATTTATATCCCAACTAATATGTATACCATTGATTATAACATGTGATTCCTTTTCGACTAACGTTATTCTAGTCGGATTTTTTTTGCCAAATGTGAACATTACAACAATTAAAAAAAAAGTTGGATCCAAATCTGCTTGTTTAGTAAAGTTTTATAACATAAATAAGTATTACACTAAATAAAACTAAATTTCATACTTAATAAATATTTATTAATGCGAACAATGTGCTTGCATCTCCTTGGTCAAAGAGCCATATGCGGCTCTGGAGCCGCACTTTGCCGACCACTGATCTAGACACACGGCAGTGTGTCAGCCAAATTTAGAATGTGAGACACCGGCCAATATGTACTACTCATAGATGTAGTAGTACTGGTATATTGTATAAGAACCATTTCAATACGTTAGATACTACGTCAAATACTATTAGATCTACAAAGTTGAAATTTTGTGTGCTTCCTTGAACATGTACAATTCAAAATTTAACAATTAAATATATTATTTGAATTATTTGGGTGTAAAAAGTAGCATTTGCACATAATATGCTCACTCACTCACTCATTCATCGAAAACCAAGAACACTTCTAAGTGACTTAGTAAACTTGAAATTTAACATCAAAATAGACCATTAAGCATATATAAAGGATCCAAAAGAAAAACTTTAAAAAAAGGTACAATTTTCAGCGAAATAATACTTCTTAACAGCTTTTCATCCGTCCACCGATAGATGGTATTTTTCAGGTTTACAAAAAGTAATGATATCCCAACAAAACATAAAATTTAAAAAGGGGCCAAGTTTGGCAGAAACGACAGCAGTTATTTTTATCTATAAAAGAGCTGAAATGTAACGGGTGCCAGGTTCTATTGAATTTCCATTAATTATAGCTGTAGGAATGTATGTTTCTCAATTTATTTACAAAGCAATTTGTTACTTTCTTTGATAAGAGATTTGTATCTTGGTAGGTTTTAAATTGTCAACTTGGCCTCTCTTTAAAGTATATGTTTTTGTTGCGATTCAAATTACAAGAACATCAGGCAATTTCCTTAAATTGTAGGTCTAAAAATAATTTGCATGGCCAGACCCATGATTATTTCCAATAGCTAGTTCATATAAAGATTTGAAAGAAATATTTTGGACTTAACCCTGTAACTGCATTTTCTGAGTAACCTTACTAACATTACCTAAATTAGCCTAAGTATCTACATTGGGTAATTGATTTTAGATAAGAAAATGGAAAAAACGAAAAACAATCAGTAGCCACTCAGAAAATGCAGTTACAGCGTTTAGTCAAAAATATTTTTAATGACTTCATATGAACTAGCCGTTGGGAATATTCCTAGGTCTGGCCACGTAAGTTTCTTTTTAGACCTGTGCCCTACTATACTTATACTAATGTCATCATACGAGTTCCGCACAAATAAAATAAAAACTTGTCATGGTGAATTAATTCGGCGCTTAAATAGCTTACGCTGAGTAAACCATAAGAAATATAGCAAATTAATCTAGCAAACAATTGTAGACATTAAAAATACCTACAAAAAAGTCGACGAGAGTATATATCTGTACCTCCTGTGTCAAATGATACAAGTCAAAAATTGCTACTTTTTAGGAAAGCCAAAACAAATTCAAAATAAAATATCTCATTCTCTATAGTATTTAACAAAGAAAAAAACATCGTTATGTTTGATATAAAATGTGTTTTCATCCTGGTTTTGGTGTGTTTTAATATACCGGGTAGAATTTCAGAAAAACGATAAAACTTGGAAAGTTGTATCAAACATAATTTTTAATTTGAGGTTTATAACGTGTTTAGTGATACAAATCCAATTATATCTTAAAACACATTATACTTGATTTTGGTGAAAATTGATAACTGGTTTCTTATTTAAGGTGTAATAAAAAAAAATGATGGCCTATAACAATGGTCATAAAATAAAAAGGAATGAAAATTCGTTGAGAATCAATCTTCTTTAGCTACTATCTTTGAATACAATATTTTTTGTCAGTTGTATTACTAAATCTAACTTTTAATGTTTTCTTACTTTTGAGAAAAATGGTCTTTTTAAAGTTGCAACAAGCTATAAGTAATATAGAAATGTGCAAAAACGTAAGATAAGTAAGATAATAAGATAAGGTAAGTAACGTGTGATAAGATACAAAAGTAAATTAAACAAAAAAAAAATCAATAACACGTTTAATTACTACAATATTATAAGTTTTATGAAAAAGGCACGTTTAATATGAGATGTAAGTAACGATTGCGATCTATGTAACGATTTAACCAAGAACGGCTATGCGGTTAACTTATATGCGGTGGAAGTGGGAGCGAGAGGTATTCCAGCAAAATATCACTATAACTTGTTAAAAGACCTCGGCCTGTCGAGAAATACAGTAAGTTCTATTTTAGAACGGGTATCTAAAGCAGCATTAACAGGCTCATACCAAATACGGCTTGGCAGGGAGGGAAGGAGGGCTGATGTGCATCATAAGGCATGCATCCCCTTAAACCTACACCTGGGTAACAAGTCCCGGGGACTGCTCGTGTTCCCTCCGTCTGCTACACGATGGACCCGGCACCCGCACGGTGAATCCATGGAATGCTAAGATGTTTGTCTCTAAGACAATTTTAAACATTTTAATATTTTGTATTGCTACCATGAGCATTAATCCACATGGTGAACCACAACGTAATCCAGCTGTCATACGGTTTGGCATGCTTTCTACCAGATTTGTGAGCCGATGCTGAGAAATATTCTCCCATTCCTCTATCAGTGCTTCTTTCAGTTCACGAAGCGTGATTGAAGGGGAATTTCGCTAGCGTATACGGCATCCCAGTTCGTCCCAAGCATGCTCGATGGGGTTCAATTCTGGGCTTCTTCAACATCTTCAAAGTAGTCAAACACTATCCTGGTTGTATGAAGACGAGCGTTACCTTGCATAAAGATATCGTTCTCGCCCACATTTACTAAAAATGGGCCAACATACTCCTTTAAGATTTCATTTATATATCTTTCTGCAGTAAAACTGTCATTTTCAATTACCGAGCTCACCCGTGTATGGAGCATACGCTGTATAGCACTTTCTCTTCAATACAAGCTTGGGTATAGCATTCTTCTGGTCTTCTGTAGACTCTTTACCTCCCATCGTGCATGCATAGTATGAACCTCGACTGATACGAAAACATTGATCTTGTCCAGTCATCCAGAGTCCAATTCATGTGTTCTCTAGCGTAACTCAGCCTTTGAATTTCGTTGCTGCCTTACGAGTTTTAGACCATTTGCGGGTCTAAATGGCTTCAAGTTTGCTTCAGCAAGACGTCGCCTCATTGCACACGTGCTCGGATTTCTCCCTCCAGCACGTAGAAGATGCTTTTTGACTTGAAATCGATTTCTCAACATTGTTGACATCATATATCGATCCTCCCGCACGTCATGCACCTTGTTCGGCTTGTTCCTGGTCTGCAAATATTAGATCCAGTTTCTTCAAATCACCGGAGCACTCTTTTAGAGTTGATAGCTACACACCAACAGTTCTCGCTGTATAACAACGCTGACTGCGCCCCTCTTCCAGCGTTGTCAGAATTCTGGTACACACTTCAAGAGTTAGTGGTATGTTTTTAATTGAACGTCATAAGAATATCGAATTTCTGCACAAGAAATGCCATTTTTATATGATAGAACAGAAACAAAAATAAAACAAACGTTTTCAAATTTAAAAAATAGTTTTTCTCTCAATTAATGGTTTTTAATATAATCACCAAAAGGAAATAGAAAGGTTTTACTTCTTTCCATTACTTACCTACTTACTTACTTAACTTTAATTTAGTTATTATTTTAAATGAATTGCTCATATATTTTTTATTCATTCTTTATAACCGACCCGCTTTCTTTGCGGCTCAGTGTATTTCCTGTACGATACCCAGTCCTTATCGAATTAATTGTTCTATTGACATTATCAACAGTGGCATCAATGGTCACCAGTTGGCGCCACCAAGTGGTCCAATAAATTATTAATTATACGCTTGAGACTTCATATTTTTTGTCTTTATCAATAAATTATATGTTATATATGTTTGTCTCTAATTGGTTAAAGACAAGGATTATTTCGCAAACCTTCATAATAAATAAAAGTTCAAACAAATAAGTAACGAAATTATTCAATTTAACTAGTTCATGTATTTTCTGAATCAAAGTTAACAAAAATTACACAAATGTACACCCAAGGACAGTCGAAACAAAGTGGTGGTTCGCGACTCGCGACTCGCGGCGATGACAGACGTACGAGCCAAGGCGGGCTACGAGCTGTTGGATCACCGACGAACTTACTCCGCGGTTTTAAAGTACGCGTACTTAGGACGACATACGGGCAAGAAAGGCAATGACTGCGATTTCTGATAATTTTGCACGTTGAGTTTCATCTTTATGCTGTCACACTTGGAGCAGGTATCTAGCCAAGGATTCTTAAACGATAAATTAAGGCATAAAAATACTTTGCTATTAATAGTTTTACTAACGGGGTTCTGAAATTTATCCTTACATAAATCATACACTTTTTTTAATGTCAGTTAACTGTTCAAGAACTTTTTTTGTTGTTTTTGAACGACTGCGGTGACTTTCAGTACAGGGAAAACTACTAATAAGATTTAATTTCTTCGAATGTTTCATTTGGTATTGATTTTGTATTTAATGTGTTTATACATACATCTCTTACGTCCTGGACATTTACCAGAAGTCACCTTCTTTTCACAACGTTTTAATGACACTGAACACTGAACGGTTGAGCTGAAATTTTCCTACCCGCTTAGCAATTTACCCCGTGCGAATGCTTGAATTACTAAATTGTATCTTTTGACACAAAAATAATATCCTTATAATACTGTGCTAGTCTTCGTTTTTTTGATGTAACTAAGTTGTATTATTTTACACGAACTTAACTGTTGTGTAAGAGAGTATAATTTGAATTATGTCCTCTAGCACTAATAAAAAATCACACAAATGAATAAAACTAACCTGGTTTATGTCAAGTTGTACCAGGCTTCGATTCAAAACATTCAAGTGTAAATTGGATTAAGTCCAGTTTCATCAAAAACCACGAAAAAGTATTGACTATTTTAAACGTTATTAAAATATTACTTACGTTGAATTAATTCACACCAAAAAAGTCTATAAACGTATTTTTTTCGAAGTACATGTTGGGATAATTCATTATTCACGAAATTTAAGCAAAAAATAGGCAAATTGTATTAATAGACACAAAATTATTTCTGCAACTAAGACAAAAAAAAAAATGCATTTTTGTTTTAAAGATACTGCCGTTAAAAACGCAAAAAATGCTTCAAATCGACTTATATCACTTAACACAGGACACACAGATGCTCTAAATGATAATGTGAATGTTCTAAGGAACATCCACAATAAGCATCTCTATCTTTAAAATAGCCGGAATCTGGGGAGTAAGATTCCTGCGGGCATTCTGTACTCCACGTGAGCGAAGCCAGGGGCACAGCTAGTTTATCTATATATGTATATTATATATATAGATCACTACCATTTAGATTTTTTAAACGGAAGGATTATTTAAACAATCCATTTCAATTATGTATTTATATAATATAGAAAAATCAATTACTTGTAATCAAGTCGTCAAGAAATGATTTTAGAGTGCTTACATGGTTTACGTTGGTTAAACCTTATGAGATACATCAAAATAATGTTCTAAAGAATTGTAATTCTTAAAAAAACCTAGAGAAATTCCGCGATGGCATATATCTATCTCCTAAAGTTGAAAATAAAATAAATAATTAAAAATGTTATGTTATGTGCGAAGCTATTTTCTCCATTTCAGTATTAATATTTATCTAGATAAGCTTATTAGTTAACTTGGGTATTTAATATAGATTAAAGTTGACCTTTACAGTTTTCTATTTAAATTTATACCGTAGAAGATATCATGAATTCAAATACAAGCGACGTCAGCTAAGTGAACTTTTCGTAACTATGATATTGCATAACATACCAACACGCCTGTACCCCCGAAGTGATAGGCAGAGGTGTACACCCACAGTTCGCCGAGTACGTTTTAGGTCCTATGTAATAGGTGGCGAGCCTATTGCGATTAATCTGTCAAGCTCCAAGCTGTTACTGAGAATTTCATAGAAAACCCAATAACATGTTGCTTGACCTGGGAATCGAACCTCGAACTCGAGCATAATAGTCACGCTTATGACCAGTAGGCTAATGAAGCAGTTATAAATTGATGAAGTAGCAATATTAAAGCGATAACCTCTAAATTAGGTTTTTTTAATCATGAAATACACCACTTTGTGAATTGTACCCGTGCAAAGCTGGGGCGGGTCGCTAGTGTAGAGAAAATTACTCTTTGGACGTCCTCAACCTGCCAATGAAATTCCTGTTATAATCAGTGCAGTCGTTTAGGAATTCACCTCACACAATAATACACACATAGATCATTTAAATTATTTAAAAAAAGAATTTGTCAAATTTGTCAAGCCGTTCTCAGGTGATGCGCTTACCGATGAAGACCATTTTATTTTGATTATATAGTAAAGTAATAACATAATAACATTAATTATAGAAGACCATTATAGTAAAAATAATCACATCGAATCTCGTATTATCTTTAAGTGTACATATTATTGTAATGGCTATAAATTAAATTATCACTTTGCGGTGTTGTTTGACCTGCAACTCTATATGATAACAATAAAGCTAAAGATCAATTGATTTAAAAAACAAAAATATTTAAAGTGTTTTCGAGATAGGCTAGGGGAGTCCTTATCATTTAATTTTGATGTTTTATTAACGCTAAAAACATAATTAATATAGCTCCCGCCTGCGACTTCTTTCACGTGAAAATGCATTTTACGTTTCACGGGAACAAACTTTTTTTTAAGCTACAAGTCTTTGATCGCATTTTGTAGAGGTTAAAACTGAGAGCTGCGCGCGCATCATGTGTCGGAGGTGTGACATTATAAAGTTAATTTGATTAAAATAATGCTTATTCATACAATTTTTAATTATTTTTACACAAATAAAAATAAACAATTCGTAAAGTGAATTTCCATTATTATCATTGATGGATAACTTCATCATGTTGTAGGCACGAGGGATAACATTTTTGAAGTTATGGGTTTTTAGATACACCCGAAAAGTATAAATTCCTATGTGTGTGTAATTTTTTTTTTTACTTTTAATTTGATTATAACTGTTTATCCCTTTGGGAAGCGTAATGATATGTAGCCTCTCTACTTTTACTCGAATTCAACCCTATAATAATCTGAAAACTGCATTCGAATCAGTTCAGTATTTTTAAAGTATAATAGCCTCTAACGCAGAATCTTTAGGATCTTATTATTATACTAGTTAGCGCTTGTGACTACGTCCATGTAAATATGATTTGCCACGGGAACTAAGTGTGTTAACTGGATTAAAACTAAATTGCTTTTTTTAATTTAATTTTTTCTATGGTCATTTTATCATTACTGCTTAACTCTTATATAAAAGCGTACTAGTGTGTAGACTAAATGACTCTTTGGAAGTCATCAACCTGCCAATAAAATTCCCGTTATAATCGGCTCAATCGCTTAGGAATTCAGTTCGCACAAACAGACAAAATTTAAAAAAATGAATTTGAGTTTTATTTACTTGCAAATAACCATAATTATGATCTTAAGAAAAAGCCCTCATTAGGAAATTACAGACAGGCACATAGATGTATAGATAGCCAATGTATATAGTGGTAAGGCATTTCCTTTTTTGGTTAGCTACTACCCTTAAGTTGAAAATCTGTCGACAACACATAGGTGTGTTCCGGCAACTGGTTTTCAAAACCAGTCCTGTTACTAGGTTAAGTAGGCTTAGCATGTTACCATCGCGGGCTACATTGTCACATAACGTCAGATGTATGATGTCAGATTGTGACCAACCACTAAAACCATTAATAAAAACTGAAGTTTTCGTTTACTGTTGTGAACACCATTTACATTTCATTGTTAATCACTAGATATTTCGAGCTAAAATTTGTTGCGATAAGCGTCTGCGTCCGTTTCTATCAATGATTTAATTAACCCTAACGTGTTAAATAAAAATCTTGATATTGAACCTTATTTGTATTAGTATTAGTATACATTAATACACTTCCATAGTTATGGTAAACAATTCGTCATACCTATATCGAATTTATATTTCGTTTATGGACCCTGACCCCAACGGGACCTTAATGTTGTAAATACATACTATGGCCACTATATAAAAACAAGCGGTAAAACGAATGATCAGTTGCGAAGACAAACTTCAGGATCTCACAATAACACTATGGGTCGTCTAACAGCAGAGCAGAAGAAATTTTACAAAGACAATGGATATATCCAATTGAAGAACTTGATACCGGAAAAACTGTTATCTGAAATGTGTAAAGAGTATGACGCGTTGTTCAAAAGGAAAAATTTAGAACAAATGGAAAACTCGTGGGTGGGATCAGATGAAACTAATAGAGTACACGACAAACCGGAAACTGTAAGTTCCTTTCTTAATACTTTATCCAAATTTCTTTGCTACTTTCGCCTGAAAAGATAAACGGCTGTTTCCCCTTTCTGCTAAATGTTAAAGCTGCAACTAAAGTGGTTTTATCTTTTTCGTTTTTCTTCTTTTCCACTATTATTTTTAGAACCAGGTTTTTTTTTTACAGAAATACGTAACAACCGATAAAAAATTACGATAGATTTCAGCAAAGTATCGCCTTCATTAATCAAATATCCTTTCTTATTATTTTTTAAAATTCTTTATAGGTTTAGTGTTTGGACATGATGTTACCTGATCTTAAGTGATGCTAAACTTAAACCCAGTAGGAGGTGCAGGTCAAGTGGAGCTAGAAAAATACATCTATATATGTGGTAGCTATCCAGAGAATACTCTATCACTATGCTATGGTTTCATCACGATCTTTCCTTCACCGAAAGCTCAGGTTTATTGCCGAAACACTAAAAACTATAAAAAGTAAAGGAGTCCAAAAGTACACAGAATTTATTTTAAAACTTTAGAATATTTGTCTTTTACTGGGTATATTTTATTGATGATGCGTGTTTAACTGTTTTGGTTTGTACCTATAATTTGTTTTCAAAGGTTAAAGGAGTTCACAATTTACAACATCATCACGCAGTTTTTGGACGATTTCTTTACAACGATGATCTTCTCGATGCTCTAGAAGATGTAATGGAGACAAAGAACATTGCTCTGCACCACACAAAGGCACATTTCAAACCACCGGAGAAGGGCGCATCCTATCCTATGCATCAGGTGAGATATAAAAACAACATGAAATGAACCCTTTTTTGTACAACTGTCACAGAGCCATTGAAAATTACATAGGATGACGTGGAACCCGTTTTTCTAAAATATCGCGATTTGTACATCTATATTAATGTAATAAAGCTCAAGACATTCTTTGTTTGTTTGAAAGCGCAAACAGAGAATATAGCGATAACCTCTGTAACAATCAGGCAGGTTTAAAAAAATATATTTTTGCAATTTTTGTATACAGCATTGAGAAAGGTTACAGGCTATAAAACTTCACGCGATGACCCTAAGTAACGCAGCCGTAACTATTAACTTTAAGCAATCTGGCGAGCTGAGGGCAAGTACGGGAAGTTAGAACAACAATAATCTACACGGGTACGTTGGAGAGTTGGTCAAATAAAATTAACACGGGTGAAACTGTGAGGCACAGCTAGTACACGTTATAAATTCATATTTGTAACGGGTAGTAAGAAAATCTTTACTATATTTGGTTAATGAATAACTACATATTACTTCGGGAAAAGATTCTTCCGTTTTTTGGTTTCCTAACTTTGCAATAAATTTTATACAAATCGATTTAGTCGTTCCATATGTAAGTAACAAATATACCCAAATCACAACTGATGAAAAGTGACGTAGATCGTCATCTGTTATAACCGAAAACTATAATCACTTTAAGTCTCGGTTGTCTAACTACCGGAGCACAAGTAGGTACTTGGCTACAGATTTTCAAACCAAACAATTCCTTCGGAATAAACTACCTTCATTTAGGTTGGCTCTTTGACTGTTAGGGGTTATTATGTTTTGTATAATATTTTAATGATAATAATAGTTGGATTCTTATTTTTTGCAATTTATTACATAACTAATTATGTCCAACGGTTTCACCCGTGATTTTATCCGACAAATACCGCGCCGCCAACATACTTGTGGCTACATATTATTGTTTTCATATGTATGCAAGTACAAATTATTTTAATTTTTCATTCTCTCCTAAACTGTGCCCAAATAAAATACTATAAATGGCAAAGTTTGGCTTCATAAAGTTATCTTTGTAATGAAGTAACTTTTGTTCATAAGGATTAATATGCCTGCCCAAAAATAATGCTCAGAAATCAAGTTTTTAAAGTTCATCCAAAAAATATTCGCAAAATACCTTGTTGTGGTTTATGTATAAGAGATAGGCATATGCTATCGCGGATTTTTTTTAGATACACTAAGGGCCAATTTTTTTATAGTACATTGTATTTTTAGGCACGCGGATTAAAAGCAGTTCGGGAGGGCTTTCACTTCCGACTGTCTGTTTTTTATGTCCAGATTTAACTCAAAAACGCCTTGATGGGTTAATCTAGAAAATTTTTAAACTAGAAAATAATGTATTACGACATTGTTCTGCGCTAAAACCTCTACGAAAGTGTATGATAGTATATGTGTAACTTTTATAGAAATTAGTATAAAAAATATTTTAGTAATTAATATGTCGTTTGACCGCTTTATCCGCATGCGCTGATCAAAAGGTTTGCAATTATTGAAAATAGTGTATTTCAATTTTATTCAACGATAAAGGGTTTACATAAAAATCTGCCACAGTATAAATGTAAATGTATATATATATAGAAATCCCAATAAATTCAGCACGGTAATTTAAATGCTGCTTGGCTGCTTTGTCGTCGTGCATTATCCAAATGGTTCAAAATTTTTGAAAATAAATTATAACATAATAATGTTGTACTTTAACAATAGTTCTACCATAAAATACCTACAAAACGGTCTGTAATAGTATATATGTAAATTTTATATAAATACTGATATAATCAATTTTAGTAATAAAAAACGATTAAATAACAAAATTCTCAACAGCTGTTTGTGTTAAAAATTTACTTACCATCTATTATTACACATTTTATGTGTTACCCGTCACCTATTTATACGTTGATCGTACTATGCTATGCATTTCTGTTTACCTACTTAACATACATGTATTGTTCCATAGAGCGCGAGCGGTTTGCAAAATCGCGACAATTTTTATTTTGCAATACTCATCATAACTTTAAAACGAACAATTCAAAGAGTAATTTATTCCTACGTCAACAGCATAAATAATTTGGATAAGGATTCATATGATGATACGGACATAATCACTTTTTGTTCGCCATCCGTGTTTTAGTTGACTAAATTGAAAAAAAAAAAACCTTTATTGTAACATAACTATAATAATTAACATATATTATCTTGCGGACTTATTTCTTAAAATTAGTGAGAAAGTTCAATATATATATAGTATTTTTTATGTAATATCAATAGTTTTTGCAGCATAGACGAAGAAAGCAAATGTTTAAGCAATTTTTTATACTTTGTGTAAAACTATCGATATTTGTATGAGAAATAAATTAATTTTTCAAATTAAAATATGACCTTTGTTACTTACTGAAAATGTAGCTTTATATTGTTGAAAGAATTTTTAAAATCGGTCAAGTAGTTTTTGAGTTTATCCATTACAAACAAAAAAAAAAAAAACAAATCTTTCCTCTTTATAATATTGGTATAAAATATATACACCGATTGATCCTTGAACACGACATATCAAAAGAAAATCATAGATTTCTTTATCACTTTGTTTATGGTGATTGTGAACCCTACCACCCCGCCCACGCTAAATCTACTGCATATATACAGACTGATCTTGGAATACGACGAACCATAAGAAAATCATACATGGGCTTATCAATATGTGTATGGTGGTCCCAATCCCTACCACGCCGCTATATTGCTGCATATACACCGACTGATCTAGAAACACGACAAACCAAAAGAAAATCATAGTTGGGTTTATCACTCTATGTGTATGGCATAGTAAATCATCCCTTATTGTACCGCCTAGCGGGATGATTTTTCAAAAATGCGAAAAAATGTTATTTCTTACTAAAACATAAATATAAATTATTTTCATATCCCTAAATTGAGAAATAGTGAGTTCTTCATTCGAACTTTCATCCCCTATTTGACACTTTAAGTTTTATTTTCGCGCCATAGCGTATCCTATGTCCTTCTCCGAGGTCCAATATATATATAATTATATTATTATATATATATATATATATATATATATATATATATAATATATATATATATATATATATTCATCACAATTGATCTGATGGTTTCTTCGTACAAAGCTTCATGCCCTATTTCATCCCTTAAAGTTTTATTTTCAGGACATAAGGTAACCAATGTCTTTCTCCAAGGGCCAATATATCTTCTATACCAAAATTCATTAAAATTAGTTTGATCGGTTCTCCATACTAACTTTCAACCCCTCCAATTTTATTTTTGTGACTAAAAGTAGCTATGTCCTTTCCCAATGTCCCATCTATCTCTTTACCAAAAATCATCAATATTGGTTTAGCGATCTAGGCGTGAAAACGTAACAGACAGGACAGACAGTAGTTTCACATTTATAATATTAGTATGGATTATTAATTTCATTATGCTGTCATTCTTTATGGTATCATTTAACAATTAAAATACGATTCATAACAGTAAATTACCCAATAGCAGAATAACGATAATAGTTTATAATAATAATTTTTTTTTTATACCTGTAATAAATTCACTCTCTCTCTCTCTCTCTTTCTATACCTTTCTGTATTTCTCTATAACTGATACTTAATATGGTAAAAATAACAAAAGATAGATTGTTGTGGTGTCCTTTTAGTTTTCTTTATAGTGATTTTTTTTATAAGTGAATAGAAAAAAGATCAATTTTTGAGAGATCGATCTTTTATACATCGATTTTTTGTGAATCGTACATCATACCTTTATTCGAATCGTTTTTTTTTCGGAACTAATTGGCATACCAAGCAGCGGTACGGTACTCGACGCGCTCGCGTGGTTATGACCTACCGATAATATCCAGCCTAAGCTGGAAGATTTATCATATAGATCTGAGGTCAACTTATATTAGATTTAAATCTTCGAAAATGTTCATTTTATAATTTTATGTAAATTTTAAATAAAAGAAATTATTATTACATGTACATACATAACTACAGATTAAAATATATTATGAAAAGGAGTCCCTTTAGGCAAGGTTTCGAAGATACTGGCAGCGTTCCCCCTTTGAATAGCTAGACTAATTCTTTGTCCGAGGTAGCTGCCAGCTCTTCGGTCTCCTGTGATGTCGACTAACCTTTTTACTATTTCCTTATAAAGCCTTGTAGCGCTAGGACCCCACGGGCCAAGGGTCTCGACGCCGAATGGGGCAAAATCATATTCAGAGCCCAGACCCCCTGTATTTGCAAGCCTTAGCTTTTTCAGCCGCCTCACAAGCCACACCAGCTCTGTTGCTGGTTCCAAGTAGATGGGTAGGGGCCAGCGTGTCTGAACAGGTTGCATCCCATACTAGCACCCGGCTACCAAACCATGGAACCCATGGTCCCATGGAACCAAACTCATAAATGAAATATGTAAATGTAAATAGTTATGATCATCATTTTACAAACTATAACACACAGTTAACTAAAGTTTCAGCCAATTCAAATCAACAGTTATTTTATAGCATTTTTATTGAACAAATTTTCGGCGTGATTTTATAAATTGATATAACTTTTTTATTTATTAACTGACTGAAGTAAAACGAACACTAAATTTTAAGTAAAGCTTACCACAATATATTAGTGAAAACCGCAATCAAATCGGTAAAGCCGTTTCTGAGATTAGCGTGCACAAACTCAATCAAACAAACAAAAATTCTAACAATCATTGTTTTGGGTTCTATAGCGTTGATAAAGGCCCCAATAATAATTTTTTCTCTTCTATGTACAGACATCGATCTGTTACGATTTTATTATAATATGTATGTATGTATGTATATATAGATGATATAGATTATCTGTTTGATGATAATTTCAGGATTACCCTTATTTCCCGTACAAAAATGACTCGATGGTAGCAGTTTTCGCGCATTTGGATCCTGCAACCCCTGCGAATGGTGGCTTGTTGGTATACCCAGGCTCACACAAGTTGGGGCCACTAGAAGACGTTGGCGCCAGGGAAAGTAATTTCCATTACGTAGACCAGGTATGTATAATTTCTTTTATAGAGACTTAACTCTATCTCCCAGGAAATTCTACTTATGTACAGATTAACCCCGTAGTTGTTGCTTAAAGAAGCTCATTCTATTTATAGTCATAATTATTATTTATTGAATTGTTTCATACTGCATTACTGAATGCTAGGATACGACAATTGTGTCCGGCTAGAACGTAACCACCATACACTAGATGTCACCCGCCATAGTGGCTCGCTTAGGGCGTGTTGCGTGTCACGTTTTGGTATAAGCCGGAATCGGTACCCGACTTTGTCGCGACCACTATACAATTTATAATACAGCGTGCATATGGTACATCATGCTATATGGTAAAAAAGTCTTAATTTTCTTTTATAATTATAATTGTGTTTGCTGCCTTTTCCATTAACTGTTGCTATTTTCCACAGACCAAGTTCCCGATTGAAAAGGCAACACCGGTGATCGCTGACCGCGGCGACATCGTTATATTCTCTTACATGCTTATTCACGGCAGCACACCCAATACTTCCGATAAGCCGAGACGTATGTTCCTGGCACAGTTCAAGGATGCGGAAGACAGGCCCATTGGAGATCAACGCCAACAACCAGGATATGGCTGGTTACTTCGAGGAGTACATGCCAGCAAAAACGCCATCACAAAGAGTAGATTTGATAATTATTAACCTATACTATTGAACGTTCATATTTTGTATATATCTATTTTACAATGATTACAATAAATACTTTATATTAATTGTATTTTTGTTGTTTATAATATTCTCCTTAAAACTATAATATAAGATTATTAATACGTTACTACCATTTTAATGACAACTTATTTGTGTTCTTACTCTAAAAGTCTGCTGCACAGGATCATCGAAGTCCTGTTCACTGATTATTCAACATTTTGTGTTTTGCTTTGCAACCTGTGAAAAAGCAAGGTCATCTGGATACCATTGTGAATGAGGCAGAGTCTTTAGCTACAACTTTAGCAATTTTTTCAATTTACAAAGTGTAGTAGATATTTGTCTAAGCGTTTTAATGAAGCAGCGATGGAGTAGAGAGTTTACCAATCTCAGTTGTTTGACTACAAGCTATTATACTTCATCAATTTTTTGGTTCTTGACACTAAATGCCTGTCGTAACTGTTGTATCAGATTTCAAAAAGCTATAAAGAATAGCACCAATAGTAAACAACCAAACTCTTCTTATGACATTTTTTTTATTTTGGGCACTATTTAGGTAGGACTTTTAAATTTACTTTCTTTCTATGTTGATCGAATAATCTGATGCAGGCTTGGAGGCGCGCCTCTCGTTGATGGTCAATCAGTTTGTGAGGTGCCCATTTTTTGAGCTTCTTTATTTTGTAGATTAGCTTCAAATGAACCAATATTATTTTTAATACTAACATTAAAAGCGCCTACTAGCTCATTCGTAATTTCAGATGGTTTCTCGTCAAAAATCGCCTTTAATTCATTTTTATCAATCTTGATCTTTGTGCATACAAGAAGTGCATTCGCGACATCAAAATTGGAGAATTGTATGAATAGTGTTAGAAAGCAATAACCACCATTGTTCGTTTGCTATTAGTATTAGGTTTAATTTTGCACTGTATTTTGACTTTCATTAATTATAAACAAGATTCAAATGAAGCCGATGGAGTTCTAACACATGATAAATTTGGGTTCATAAATGATTTATTAATAACTAAGCCAATGCATTCACTATTTTTTTTATATAACGTTCTATTATTTTCGGTTATATAATATTTAAAGATATATGGGGGTGTACGTAAACAGAGTTATTTATACTGAATAGAATTGAAATTTAATAGAAAAATCTAATGCTACCTACTCATACGTAATCAATCGAAACCATGAAATTAATGGCACTATATACATGTCGCTTCAAAAGACAAAACACACACATATATATATATATATATTAATCTGTAATTGTGATGATTTTAAACAGTTTCACGTATTTAAAGTCATTAAGTAAATAAATTAAGAGGGTATAGATTTCTACACAATATTTTTACAGCTTTTTCATCAATTTAAAAGTAAAATTATATTACATCAGATCTATATCACTCGACTAACCTCTTTGCAAAAGTTCAGTATCATAAACTCAACTATCTGGTCTTCGCATAGGTAGATAAATTAGTCAGAAATAGTTATTACTTTATATTCAAAAACATAAAATGTAAAACTACTGAAGTATAAATGAAGAAATTTGGCAAAGCTATATTGTTGACAGTTAATGATAGTCCACATATAGACCAGACGAGTGAAGTAGATCCTGCAGAACAATAGAAGTATTTTCAAGCGAATGAAGCCATTTCAAAAATTAACTTTTATAGGTCCACGATTGATACTGAACCTTATTCGTATAGCTTATGACTCCATTTAACAAGTACACTACTTAATCTATATGTCACAAGGTTATAATCCCCTAATTGTGTATCAATTATAAACTGACCTCTATGAGACCTTAACATTGTAAACATACTCGTATGTAAGAGTAAAGAAAAAAATATACAGAATATAATCTTCATACATTTGAAACATAACATGTATAATTCCCGTTACGAGTAGAGAGCACAAGTTTAATCAGAACAGAAACGGTTAAACGGGCTTAAATCGGTTTTATAGAATCAGCAGACTTCTTTTAAAAATTATCCTTCTTTATTAATAAATTAATTAACAAAAATTATTAATTATTAACTAAAATTAATATTAACACCGCACCCCCGCATGGCGCGGGTAGCGGGGTCCAAGGCAATTAGTAATGCCTAAAGGTCGCGGAAGCGATTCTGCCACCGTCATTCACGGGAGAGTTGTACCCGATTATGAGATTATCGAATACGTTTAGGCTCAAAAAGATTCTATGTTTTGATTTGTATTTTTTCTTTTTTGCTAAGTATTGTGTTTCAATTTAGTCCTTATAATATTATTTTAATATACTTTGTCCTGTTTTTTGTTTGTTGTGTGCTTTGTTCACATAAGGGTTCAATTGTAACCATAGATGTAGTACATGATAAATCTATGATTGTAACAAATTTGTGAAACAAGCATGGATATTCTGAGTAAATTTGATCGAACAAGAGAGAGATGCTCACTAAAATACATGAGTTAGGTAGACCCGTGCTGGGCTAAACCAATTATTATGTTAACCGTTTTTTCTTACAATGAGTACATAGCTTCTATTACAGACACTGAAGAAAAATAGTTATTAATATACTTTATGTCATCTCGAAAAATTAGGTTATCAGTTCTTCTGAAGAGAATATTACTGATCCAGAGTTCTACTGACACCGAGAAAATAACCTTTTCAATAAAGGTAAAAATCAAAATACCAAATGTAAGTATGGTGTATGTTTTGTAGTTCAAAATAAAGATATTTAAGATGAAAATTATGGATGAAATGACAATATTCGATTATGATAAGGAGTTGGTTGTCTGTACGTTATTTATTTACTTACATATTCATATGTTCTATCTGTTATATAAATACAAATGACAAAGTTATTTGGAATTGGACGAAGACACTCGAGCGTCTTGTATACTTACACTGAAACTAAAACGATAAAATGGGCCCACTAACACGTGAACAGAAGCAATTTTACAAAGACAATGGATTTATTTTATTAAAGAATTTAATATCCGACGAAGAACTGAGTAATATGAGTATGGAGTATGATGCGCTATTTAAAAGGAAAAATTTGGAGGCGACGGAAAGCATGTGGATTGGTAGTGATATGAACAACAGGAAACACGATAAGCCTTATACTGTGAGTTTGTAACTATAATATGATATATTGGTTACTATTTTTTCCAAGACACCTGAAGCTTGCTATTCTGCCAAGTTACTTCTTAATTTAAATTTTTTTTATAGGTTTAAAAATATTTTCAAAAAGTTCGTTGCTCTGTAGTCTTTCGTATCTATCATATGAAGTTGCTTGCTAGACCTCTTTTTTAAATAAGTTAATATAATTAATTATTAAGTTAATATATATAATAAGGACAAAAGTTAGCATCTTATATGCTTTATATCTTAGGAGACCATAGAATTAAAGATTAAACGTATAGTATTTGTTAAAATTTGACCAGTAACGATAGAAAAAGATTAAAGTTCGTATATGTATGTGCTCACAGATTTCTTCGATTAGAGGCACGTATTTGAATTATAAACCTATTTACATGTGGATGTAAACAAATAAAAGGTAAAGGATACAAACACAATTTCACATACCTACGGCCATTTAATTCCAAACCAAGAAAAGCTTGTATTATTGTAACTGCCTCGTTAGCCTAGTGGTCGTAAGTGCGACTGCTATGAGTGAGGTCCTGGGTTCGAATCCCAGGTCGAGCAAAGTGTTATTGGGTTTTTCCTATGAAATTATCAGTAGCAGCTCGGATTTTGGTTTCGTGCCCGATTAGTGGCAATAGGCTCGCCCCTTATTACATTGGACCTAAAAAACATACTCTGCGAACTGTGGGTGTACATTAGTACAGTTCTGCCTAACCCTTCGGGGAATGTTATGTTAAACAGCTGATATACATACATGTATAGATATGTAACATCAAGACATAAAACTGACAATGATTATGCTCATCACACCAATGTCAGTCATATGCGGGGATCAAACCCGCGACTTCTCGGCTCAATAGTAGGGCTTACTCCAACTGCACCACGAAACCTGTATAATTTTGACAATTTTCAAATAAATGCACGTTCAATGACCTGATTAATAAGATTTGTTCATAAAATAATAGATGTGTCACCAGAATCAAATCACCGAACAGTATCAAAACGCTTCCCTAAAACTTCTTCAATATTATTTGTGTCTGGAACTCGCCGGCCACAGCTTACGTCGTCTCCCGCTGTTTCCAATTACAAGTCAAACATAACCAAACCCAGCCATATCTTCCTTGAATTTATCATATAGCTTAGGGATTTGACAAAATCTCAGTTTTTATCGTCTCCTTTTGGAGACCATTTTCATTAATATTGTGACAAAAATATATATTGGGAATAGATATTATAATTAGAGTATCAAGTCCGGTGAAGCTGTAAAAACCGTTAGAGGCTCCAGGGCCCCTAAGGCTAACAGTACAGTCAGTTTAAAAAACAAAATTAGAGTATACATATTGGTGACGAATATAAACTTTCTATAGTTCAGCATTGTATTTTTAAATATTTAAACAATATCACAATATCATAATAGCACAAAAAATAATTACAGGTAAATAAAGTTTGATACGGACTTTAAAAAAAAACAGAGTGTACTGAATTTGAATGTATATTTTTTAATGGATGTTCAGCCACAACTTATTGGTTTATTAACCGATTTGGATGGTTATTATTTTGTTGGATAGGGGATACCTCAAGAGACAATTTCATATTGGCATTGGACCTTCAACTTCGAAGATACACCAAGGAATTCTTCAAAATCATTGAAGTTGGATTTATTTTTTGGTAAACAATTATCTTGTAGTCGTGTATAGTTTAAATGTCTACATTTTCCTTTAATTCTATTTATTATTGAAGTAAAACTTTTTTAAGTGCGACTAGGGAGTAACTCAGATATTTTTCTGACGGAAGTAACGCTTACGTAGTTTCCGCTATTCAAAAATAATAATTTGGATTGGTCGTAAGTATATGTCATTTACTCCACGCTTCTTGACTTATACGCCAGCTAGTGGTTAATATCATAATTAATTAGGATTATTTATTTCCGATATTTTCAAAAGGATCAATTGTGAATAGAACAGTGAATAAAAATGTAATAGTTTAAAAAAAAAACATTTAAATTGCATTTTTTTAATCTTTAAATATACTTGTTTATTGATTACTTTTGTAATAAATAAATTATTAATAAATTTTCTGACGATTGTGACATTCTATAATATTCAATAATATTTTTATTTTTTTTACATCTGACTACACTGTTAGCCATAAGGGCCCTGAAGCCGCTGCGGCTTTTACAGCTTCACCGGACTTGGACTAATAATAAAGTTTTATCATTTCAGTGATATATGCCGCCAACGCCAAAGAACTTTTACTTCAATCGCGCGTAAATGTTACACGTACACACTTTATTTTTTTTTTACTGTAAAGTAGTACCTACTATCAACCGATTTAAATTCCAAACGCACTTGAAAGAAAAAATATTTTTACAGTCTGCTTAAAATAATTTTGTTTGTTTATTGTACAATTTACTTTGTAGGTCAAAGGAATTCATAATTTGCAACACCATCATGAAGTGTTTGGTAGGTTTTTATATAACAAGAATCTACTTGACGCTTTGGAAGACATAATGGAGACCAAGAATATAGCCTTGCATCACACGAAAGCACATTTCAAACCACCAGAGAAAGGCGGTGCTTACCCCATGCATCAAGTGAGTTTTCTTATAGTCAACAAAGTAATATTTCGAACAAAGAAATGTTTTTCTTCTTCTTCTCTTATATATAAAAATCGATGTTTGTATGTATGTTCTCTATGGACTCCAAAACAGTTTACTAATGCGTGGCTAGGTTTGCTAGTAAATATATAAAATTTTTACAGATACGAAATTGAATGGAACTAAAATATCGTTGACATCGTATGTAACTTTTCTAGTGCAATATTACCAATTTACAAGCATTTGTCTTATCTTTAATACAATCAAAATCAATAATATTTTATTTAAGTTAGACCCTAATAAGCGTATGAACGTCGCAACACTATAAACGGAACGGAAAATATTTCAGTGATCGAAAAGATCCAACAAATAACTCGACTGGGCCTGTCTAAAAAAACTGTGAATCTTGTTTACAATAAATAATTATATTTAGTGGATGTACAGAGAGGGAGTCAATGAATGAATGATCCACCTCTATAATAATCTTTTGACAGTAGAACCCGTATGACATTGTTTTTGAACTCATTGTATAACAAATCGGTAATGGTATATATATAGATATACTGAAAGGTTAAAAAGGAGGGTCATTTCTCCTGTTATTCTTTATCTACCTTTCCCTAGCGTTATTAGTTTGCCATAGTTTTATTAATCTGTTTTTCAGGATTACGCATATTTCCCGTACAAAAATGACTCGCCGGTGGCTGCTTTCGTTCATCTGGATGCTGCAAGCCCTGAAAATGGTGGTTTATTTGTGTACCCAGGCTCACACAAGTTAGGCCCACTAGAGGATGTCGGCGCTAAAGAAGGAAACTATCATTATGTAGATCAGGTACCAGCTTAACTTTTATTGTTAATCACGGAGCAGCCATCTATTTAATGTGAAACATCTGACCGTGCGTTTGGATAGGAGTAAAAGCGTCCAGACAGAATGTCGCATACTGCTTTACGGTAAAAAAGATGTGGCGGTGCGGTGCTACTTTCTTAGTCCAATAGTGCATTGTTCTACTACATATTTACATTTCTGCATATTTTTTACTCGACTACGGCGAAGACAAATGGAGGTTTATTATTATTATTTTATCGTTATAGGTTTAGCGTTGTGGCCCAAGATGCAAGAACGCTAAGTCTAGTGTAAGACTGGCTCTCAAATACAGTTGCCGTAGTACACCGATTGGTGTTTGGTGACAGATTTCCAACTTGAGGGCAGTAGTTTAGCTAGCCAGACGGGCATTAGAAAACACCCTATCGCAATGCTACGGTTTCATCACGATGTTTATGGTTCCCTATGGTTATAATTTCAGCTGGCTATACAATATGTATTAAAAATCCCGTCGAATCCGAAAAGGGTACATAGGTACCCCAATGACATTACCAAAAAAAAATATCAAAATTTTATTTATTACGAAAATAAAAAGGTTATTGCGATTTAAAATTAACATAAATAGTTTTAGTTCCCCTAAATTTGCTATGTAAGTTTCCTCATTTAACTAATTTTTTTTTACATTTTATTAGCGGTCATTTTTTGTACTTATAATCTGAGATAGATAACATAAACAGAATATAATCTTGATACCTAATAACACCTTCACGGATTCGACGGGGTTTTTAATACATATTGTATATGTATGTATGTTCATCTGTTCCCGCATATACATAATATTCTAAACAAATGATTGGACAAACGAGATATCGTTCGAAGCGTCTTGATCATCCGCTGGTTATAGGAGGTGTGACGTCACACTGTCTTCAATATGGCACCATCTAGGCCAATCTAAGGGGTATAAATTCTTATATAAAAAAGTTTATTTTTGCAATGTACCGTGTTGCGTATCAAATAAAAGGGCTTAGCACATTTCACAATTTAACAATTAGCACATTTCAAAAATATAGATCGTACTTTTCAAACCGCGATATTTTCTATAGTTAGGTTTTAGTTTTTTAAGTTTATCTAGTAATCCAAGAGTTTAATTATATAAATTGGAACAACACTCTTTCCTTATCTATATTTCTATTTTTCAGACTAAGTTCCCGATAGAGAAGGCAACACCGATCATCGCTGAACGAGGCGATGTCGTCATTTTTTCGTACATGTTAGTTCATGGCAGTACACCGAATACATCTAATAGACCAAGGCGTATGTTCCTGGCCCAGTTTAAGGATGCCGATGATAGGATCCTTAGTGATAGGCTTCCTCAGCCTGGTTACGGATGGCTTCTTCGAGGACAGCATGTCACTAAAAATGCGGTTACCAGCAGCCGATTCGATTACTATTAACTTTATATTATTATTATAGTTCACGGTTTAATTTTGTATATTATGGTCTATAATTAATAACTATGTATTCTAATTGTTGTGGTACATTAGTAAATGTATAGTATATCTAATACTATTAATTGTATTCTTCTATATATATATTTATTAAAGAAAGAGCCAAAAGCGCGCATATTATAATTGAACCCATTTTTACAATTATTCTAAATTCAATACAGATATGCATTATATTAGCGCCCATTGATTTATATAACAGAAAACAAAAGTAATTAACACTGACTTAATGTTAAAATATAAAATGAAAAAAAATAGAGATTCCAGTGATTCTGTATATCAGTTATTTTAAATTAAAGTGGCTAAAGTGAAATAATTTTAATTTTGATAAGGTTTCGTAATGTCTGTGCAAATACATATGTCTAAATTCTCTATTAGTCCATTAAACTTATTGTATTTCTGCACATTCTCACGACAGGCGAGTTATATCTGAGATTGGTTCTATAGAACTGTTGAGAGAAATTTTTACTAATTCTCTTTCTAGGATAGTTACGGGGAATATTAAAAAGTACTTTTGTCAGATGTAATATGTAGAAATGCAAAATCATTTAATTACGTCTATCTCGGCGTTTTAACTTTTCAAAATATGAGAGCCGATTATCATATGTATCACTGTGAGAAATTCCTGAGACTCCAAATAATAGGTTTCTACTAAAAAATCTTTGTATTCCCTCAATACGTTGTGAATGGTAGGAAATAGTATGGATTACACTGCGAACTTGAAAACTCGAGGTGGCTGCGAAGTAATGAATTGAAATTGTATGTAAATATATGTCAGCACAAAGGCTTCCTTCACCTACTGTCAAAATAACGCAATTTCCACCAAAGACTTTATTGCAACCAAAACATGTTTGTCTAACGTGCTTGGCTTGGTTCGGATACACTCAACTACTATCGGAGAATCCATATAAATATGATTGACAGCTGCAGCAAACAACTGTCACGGTGAAGCTGTAAAGCCGTCAGAGGATCCAGGGCCCCTAAGGCTAACATTATTGTCTGACAGAAAAAACACAGCAAACGACATTCTGATTTGAATAGTCAGACCTTTCCGATCGATATAAAGTAATTCTTCAAAAACTAGCCAAGGATTAAAAAGATGGCGACACCCGTGTGCCGCTATCCATAGTGGAACCGTCCTATGAGGCGGTATCCTAGACTATGCTTTGTCAAATTTAGGATCTTCTTCTTCCTAGCCTGGCAACTAGTCCTCTTTAATGAAGACCATTATTGCAATTATCAAGTAAATAAATTTCATGTGTTATGATGTTTTCAATATTCTAGCAAGATGGTGGCTTCCTTGTTAGAACTTTATAGGGAGTTTGTGCGGGATCGTAGAATGCATGCTCTTAGTTTTTATTTACAATCCACATCACTTATGCATAAAAACCAAACTATACCATGCAAAGCGCCACTAATATTAAATAATATAGGGTCAAAAACCTAAGTAAATGAATTAAAAATTAAAACCACAATATGTAACTTCAAGATCCCGCTAAAAACTCCAAATTTTGGATCATAACTTTGACAGCTTACAGTAAGGATGAGGTAGTGTATAATCGTTATTGAACCTATTCGATCATCGATATTATTCTCATAGAACTTGGAATCGATAGGTGCATGGTTATTACATATTATCTAATAAAAATGAATGATGAAATAATTCCTATTTATGAATTTTCTAGAACGCTACATGACTGGTAATAATTAATGTATTAATAATTTAAAAAAAATTAAATCATTCATCACGTAAGTAATAGTTTTTTTTACAATTATATAATTGCGCGGTAGATTATCGCAAATAACTTTAATATTTACAAAGAATAATATAAATACCTAAATATTAATTTTAATTTGTTTGATTTATTTTCAAAACCGAATTGTATAGTCTGTGGTTATTCATTATGCCTGGCACTTTACTAAGTGGGCGGTACCCATTAATGATGTACGACATTCTTGCAAAGTGAAATAATGTCTTTTACGGTGTTGCTTCCGGTATTGGTATTGTATCCTAACACCAGATCCAGACACGAGTATCAAACCTGGATCTTTGAAAACAAGAAAACTAGTAAAATAGACAGTCTTCTCAAGGATAAAGCCTCGATACTCCAAATATGACTTGCAAAACATTGATCAGGTTTTGCATCAATTGAAATTTTCAACTATAAGAAAACACGCGTGGTCGATATAGAACAACAACAATTTGCTGAATATCTACTAAAGTTAGGTAAATTGTGAATTGCTAATAAATGCAATGGAAGAAATCAAATTACCACAAGATATCATTTCAAATAGACCAAGTGCACTAAAAATAATCCTCGATAGAAAATGAAATTGTCGCAATGCTGTCTTAGTGGTAGCATGTATGGATACCACGTCGGTCTACGTAGGTTCGAATGCCTGCAATGAGCCTGAGCTTTCGGTAAAAGAAAATGTCATGAGTAAACCATAGCATGTATTAAAGAACATTTTCATTGTACCCACTTGAGTAGCTCGGTGGTGGAGATTGTGGCCAAATGCTAAATCCCATAAAGAATTTATAAAAATAAATACATCTAATTTAATAGTATGAACGGAGATTTTAGATTAAGTTATACACATGCTACAAATGATATTATTATAGCTGTATTTCATTCAGTGATTATGATTATCGCATGCTGTGGTTACCTGTTATTGAGAGAGCACACAATGAACACTCACAAGTATAATGTAAATTTTACTATCATTTGAAATTAATTGTAACTGAAATGTGAAAATTAACAAATATCATAGCCGATTGAATTATATTTTATTAATGAGAAGTTGGATTTTCGGAAGTGGCTGTAACGATTTGGGGGAAATTTTGTATTTAAATAATGTTTTACATTTCAAGTTTACCTAGATCGGAGTTTTTTTTTGTAAAACTTCTCCTGTAAATCGTCGCCCCCATAATATAATAAAATTTATAGCATATAATATGAGTCTAGTAAATGCATATTTAATTTCGTATTACGTATACAAAATATCTTACTCTTACTTTAAATTGTAAGATATTTTTTATCATTTTTACTAACTTATTATCTTAGAAAATAGAATTTGTAAATTTATATATTGGAGCTTAACTGTAAGCGAAATCTATATATTTCATTAGCACCTATTTATATATAGTATTGTGAATCATTATCGTCGCAATTTTCCTTACTTGGAACGGGGGCCTTATGTTGGTGACGTTTAATAAGCTTGCGTACAAGATTATATATACAGTTTATAGACGATACGTTTTTGAATACTCGGAATGTGGTGTCGAGAGACTTTATATTATTAATTGAAACGTGTATAACCTACCAAGCTATCTAGTTATCGTGTCGTAGGTAAGTACGTTATAGGTAACGTACCTAAAATTGAAAGGTTCCATAGGCTGTGAAACGAGATTATTGTATATGTAAGCCACTTTGCTGACTCACAACAATTTATTCTATATTGCCGGTTTTTAAAAAAAGATGGCGAAGAATGTTTTGTTGTTGAATTTTATCGATACGTCTATTGCTACTTGCTACGGACGGCTTGCAAACACGAACGAACTTAGTCTCCCACAACGGACGGACGGCTTATAAACATGAAAAAATGTTGCTGCCACGGAATATCCGTATCTTACAGATACATACGGCTTATAGACACGAACAAACGTTGCTGCCACGGAACATCCGTCTCTTACACACACGCCCTTCTTATAGACACAGACAAACTTTGCTGCCATGGAATATCCGTATAGTGCAGACACGGTCAGCTTATAAACACGGACAAACGTGGCTGCCATGGAATATCCGTGTCATATAGATACAGCCGGCTTATTGACACAGACAAATGATGCTGCCACGGAATTTCTGTGTAGTATAGACACGGACGGCTGATAAACACGGACAAACGTTGCTGCCTCGGAATATCCGTATCTTACATACACCGACGACTTGTAAACACGCTCAAACGCTGTCACCTGGCCGGTATATCTTACATACGTCATTTAAATAATAATTTACGTAATCTAACGTTCTGTTATAACTATTAATTTTATAA
Source organism: Saturnia japonica (assembly GCA_033032175.1). Classification (NCBI taxonomy): domain Eukaryota; kingdom Metazoa; phylum Arthropoda; class Insecta; order Lepidoptera; family Saturniidae; genus Saturnia; species Saturnia japonica. Next base: position 8,628,508 of record CM065317.1, read on the forward strand.
AGTAACCTAATTAGTTAAAATAATAAAATATTAGATTTAGTAGTATTGTAAGTGAATCACAATAACTTATAAAAAAAAATATCAAGATTAGTTGTGCAAGTTGTTTAATTCAGCGACATGCTTTAACTCAATCATATTATAAGTATAAATTTATAATATAAAAATCTTTTTAATAACGAGGTTTTATTTAATATTTCAATAAATTCAATATATATTATCGATTTTAAATATAATATTATTATTAGGTTGGTTTCATATTAATTGAGCGATCGCATAGAAACTATAATGTTACATATATTTGTATTTATCGGGTGCCCCATAATTCATGTCTAGTCATGATTCCTATGTGATCTAGACACTAGGGCAAACAGAGAGACATTTGAAATCTGTTCGAGAGGTAAATTGATTTTTATTGCTTATTAAGCGCTAAGTACAGCATCGAGCAGTGCCGGGGGGTACAAAGCGGTGTACAACACTTATGCGGTAATCATTTTTTTTTTTTTTTTTTTTTCCCATTGATCGGGCACGAAAACAAACTCCAAGCCGCTACTGATAATTTCATAGCAAAAACCCAATAACACTTTGCTCGACCTGGGATTCGAACCCAGGACCTCACTCATAGTAGTCGCACTTACCACCACTAGGCTAACGAGGCAGTTACGATAATACAAGCTTTTCTTGGTTTGGAATTAAATGGCCATATGTGAATTTGTTTTTTTATCCTTTACCTTTTATTTGTTTACATCCACATGTAAATAGGTTTATAATTCAAATACGTGCCTCTAAATCGAAGAAATCTGTGAGCACATACATATACGAACTTTAATCTTTTTCTATCGTTACTGGTCAAATTTTAACAAATACTAAACGTTTAATCTTTAATTCTATGGTTTCCTAAGATATAAAGCACATAAGATGTTTAACTTAGCAAGCAACTTCATATGATAGATACGAAAGACTACAGAGCAACGAACTTTTTGAAAATATTTTTAAACCTATAAAAAAATTTAAATTAAGAAGTAACTTGGCAGAATAGCAAGCATCAGGTGTCTTGGAAAAAATAGTAACCAATAAATCATATTATAGTTACAAACTCACAATATAAGGCTTATCGTGTTTCCTGTTGTCCATATCACTACCAATCCACATGCTTTCCGTCGCCTCCAAATTTTTCCTTTTAAATAGCGCATCATACTCCATACTCATATTACTCAGGTCTTCGTCGGATATTAATTTCTTTAATAAAATAAATCCATTGTCTTTGTAAAATTGCTTCTGTTCACGTGTTAGTCGGCCCATTTTATTGCTTTAGTTTCAGTGTAAGTATACAAGATGCTCGAGTATCTTCGCCCAATTCCAATTAACTTTGTCATTTGTATTTATATAACAGATAGAACATATGAATATGTAAGTTAATAAATAACGTACAGACAACCAACTCCTTATCATAATCGAATATTGTCATTTCATCCATAATTTTCATCTTAAATATCTTTATTTTGAACTACAAAGCCTACGCCATACTTACATTTGGTGTTTTGATTTTTACCTTTATTGAAAATGTTATTTTCTCGGTGTCAGTAGAACTCTAGATAAGTAATATTGTCTCCAGAAGAACAGACAACCTAATTTTTCGAGAAGACATAAGGTATATTAATAACTATTTTTGTTCAGTGCCTGTAATAGAAACTATGCACTCATTGTAAGAAAAAACGGTTAACATAATAATTGGTTAAGCCCAGCACGCGTCTACCTAACTGATCTATTTTGTTGAGCATCTCTCTCTTGTTCGATTAAATTTATTCAGAATATCCATGCTTGTTTCACAAATTCGTTACATCTACATCTATGGTTACAATTGAACCCTTATGTGAACACAGCACACAACAAACAAAAAACAGTACAAAGTATATTAAAATAATATTATAAGGACTAAATTGAAACACAATACTTAGCAAAAAAGAAAAAATACAAATCAAAACATAGAATCTTTTTGAGCCTAAACGTATTCGATAATCTCATAATCGGGTACAACTCTCCCGTGAATGACGGTGGCAGATTTTTTATTTTTTTTTTTTTTTTTTTTTAGAACTGACTACACTGTTAGCCTTAGGGGCCCTAAAGCCGCTGCGGCTTTTACAGCTTCACCGGACTTGGGGGCGAGCGCAGAGGGCACTCAGCCGCGAAAGTTTTGTGGACGACTCGCACGAGGGTGCCAAAGTGGCCGGACCTCGGCTCGGGCGGTCGTCGCGTTCGCAAATAGGTCGCGATCTATTCGAATCCCTACACCTACGATTCGAGCTAACTAAATATACACATAGGCACGTTCCCTTCCTCCTGGGAGGAAGGAAGGAACCGTGCGTATGTGTATTCAATAATCGGAATGTTTCTACACTAACTAGCGCTAACTAACTAGCGTAAAAAAAAGAAAAAAAAGGTCCCTTACAGAACCTATGTACCTGTGTGGTGTGCACGTGTGTATGTTCATACGTGTGTAGTGTTGTATGTAGGTAGCTAAGTGATGCACGTACAGTGTCACTTGTATCGCGCGGGCGGTTGCCTGACCCAAGGGTTTCACACCGAGGAACGGACCTAGGCTTGGGTTACCGCTAGAGAGGGTGGACGTGACGGGTGTGCTGGAGCGAAATTGACCGCCCGCCCTCTGCGGAGAGAACGGTGGTTACGCGGGCGTGGGCGCTGGCACGCTCTGTTTGGAGAGACGGATGTGTAATATTTATTCGAATTTTCGATGTGATCGTCGGGATCAATAAAAATATTGCGCGGCCGGCGTTTGCACCGGATGTCCGTGGGTGCCGGAACATAAGTGGCGGCTGTTTTTATTAACGGATTCGCGTGGTTCGACGCGGTGTCGAAATACGAACGGGAGAGCTGTTTAACGTAGGCATGTATCGAAGGAAGCTCCATATCTCTATGGAGATCTACGCTTCGAACATACCACGGGGCCCCGGTGAGACGATAGAGGAACCTATTCTGTATCGATTGTAACCGTTTGAAACTCGACTCGGACATATGTGCGAACACGGCGCAACTGTATGTCAAAATTGGTCGAATACACGTCTTGTAGAGCGTGAGCTTATGTCGCGTGGACATTTTACTCACCGAACACAACAGAGGATGCAACCGGCCCAGGACCCACGCGGCCCTGTTCCTAACCTTACGGATGTGGGGTCTAAAAGAGAGCCTACTATCTAGGGTTACCCCTAGATATTTGGTCTCTCTTACATACGGAATCGGATTATCGTAGAGCTTAACAGGTTTAAGCTTCCACGGTATCTGTGAGGAATCCGCATCGAAGAGCATCGCGGCGCTCTTCGAGGGATTAACGGCTATACGCCACTCGTTAAACCACTTCCCGAGAGTGGTCACGGAGCGTTGGACTTTGTGTCTGAGGTGGGATCTATTCCTATCTGAGGCATATAAGACTGTATCGTCAGCGTATAGCCCTACCTCGACCTCCGGGAGTCGAGGTAGGTCACTGACGTACAGGTTAAATAGGCTAGGAGCCAGGATCGAACCTTGGGGAACGCCTGAGCGTATTGGACGGGGCGTGGACAATTCACCTTCCACTCTATAGCGAAAGGTGCGATCTGTTAGATAGTCGCGAATTATTTTAATTAGCCTATCGGGGACTTCAAAGTGATACAACTTGTAGATCAATCCCTCGTGCCAGACCTTATCGAAGGCCTTGGCAACGTCGAAAAAGACCGCAAGTGTACGGCGGGGTTTATATAATTCAGCAAAATTAAATGCAACGTGCTCCGTGAGGCGGTGCACTTGATGAGTGCAAGAATATCTAGCACGGAAACCGAATTGCTCAGGCGGATAGAGGTCTTTCTCCTCTATTACTGACTTGAGACGGTTCAGAAGGATCCGCTCGTACATTTTCCCTAAAGTATTTAGGAGACTGATCGGGCGATAGCTGTCGGGAAGCGACGCGCTCTTGCCGGGCTTACGGATACCTATGACTATGGCCTTTTTCCAGGCGGCTGGAAAATGGCAGTGGGCTATGGCTACATTGAAGATGCAGACCAAAAGAGCTATGAGGCGATCGGGAAGAAGTCTAAGTACTTCATTCCTGATCCCGTCGGGACCTGGTGCTTTTCTAAGCTTAAGGCTTTTTATAATGGAAAGAACCTCCTCAGACGTGACTGGGGACAGGGAGTCTGTCGCGGGGAGCTTATCCAGCTCCCGTACGCATCCATCGATACCCTCGACCCGGTCGGTATTTGCATCGACACTGTTCGGAGAGCACTGGCTCTCCAAACAAGTGGCGAGGCACTCCGCCTTGTCGCTGCTATCGAAGGCGAGCGGTATACCGGGACCCCTCTCGAGGGGGGGCATAAGATAAGAAGCCTCTATTTTGAGGCTGTGAGCTAATTTCCAGTAAGCCAGATGCGACGGCCTTAGCCCTTCGACGAGGGCGTCCCATCTGTGACTTCTGAGTTCTAATATACGGGCTCTAACCGATCTTTGAAGTGCGCGTAAACGTGCGCGGTTTTCCTCGGTCGGATAGTGGTCGTGCGCACGAGTCGCCGCGTTCTTTTCCGTCAACAACGCCCGCACGTCGGCAGGGAGTACGAAGCGGCGATCGCTCGCCTCTTCGACCTCTCTCGAGGCCTCTCCGATGCCGGCCTGCAGGTGGTCGACCAGGGAATCGATCGCGAGATCTACGTCCGCAACGGACCCCAATACGTCCGGGATCCTATCTAAGCTGGACGAGGACGGCCTGTCCGCAAGATAATGTTTTAGCTTGGCATAGTCAACCACTTGGACCGAAGGAGGGCTAGAGTCATCTGGTTGACCTAGCTGCATGATGACCGGACGGTGGTCGGAGTCGAGCTCGTGTACGACCCGAATGAGTCGTAACCGAAGCGCGATACCTTTAATGAGAGCTACATCAAGCACTGTCGGCATACAGTTGTCTTGAAAGTGGGTGGGAGTGGGTGGCGCTATGACATCAAAGTTTAGCACGTTCGTTAGCTCTTCGAGTTTAACCCCATTACTGGAGTCTCTCCAATTGCCAAACGAAGTGTGTCCACAATTGAGGTCACCCGCTATAATGACCGATTCACCGAGCGAAAGTAGCTTTTCTAGGTCAGACCTGAGAGGCTCTTTCCTCGGCGAGAGATAAACTGAGACTAACGTTATGGACGGGTGGTCGGTCATTCCTAGTCTACACACGGATACTTCCATATTGGTAAGTATCGGAGGATCTACCGGCGTACAATATAACGATCGTTTGTAATAAATGAGAGTGCCGCCCCCGCGGCCGGCCCGGTCATTTCTTACAATATTGTAGTTCGCGATTTTTGGATCACGTTTAGCACGCTTTAAGAGCGTCTCCTGCACTAAAAGAACATCTACTTGGTGATCTTTAAGAAAGGTCGCGACGAGATCACGCTGCGGAAGTAGGCTTCGCGCGTTAAAAAATGAAAGATTTAACGCTTTCGGTTTAAACTTAGCCATTGAAAGGCCCTAATTTTTATTACTACTCGCCTCGCGATCGAGACGTTGTAGTGTCTCTACGAGGCGGGGGAACGCGCATGCGGTCTTGATGAGACCGAAGCGCTCCAAATGGTCGTTGTATTCGATGAGCTCGCGGATATCGTGCTCGCGGGTGAGCAGTATCATTAGGTCGTTACTATTGACGACAGTGTTAGTGGGCGCGCGGGGCGCAGGAGCGCGGGGCGCGGGAATATCCATAGCCATAAGGGGCTGTGGATTGGGGCGGCGGGGGCCCCATGCGTTCTGCGATGAACGCACGGGTTGCGGTTGCACCACGCGGGGTGCGGAGGGGCCGGCGGCGGCCGGGAGCTGGCGCGGGACCGGCAGCGCGGGAAATTCCCCTGACGCCAGCAGGGGTTGCGCTTTGATGGCTGAGGCGGGGGGCGCCGCCCGGGGGGCCGCCTGCCTCTGTGTACGTGGCCGCGTGGTACGCGGGGCCTTGGGGCAACCGCGATAATTCGCGGGATGCCCCTCCTCCCCGCATAACACGCAGCTCGGGGGGACGACGGAGTCACGCTCGCGCGTGCACTCCCGTGTGGGGTGGTCCTCTCGGCACTTTACGCACCGCGGACGAGAATGACAGTTACGGGCAGCGTGCCCGTACAGCTGGCAGTTGTGGCACTGCGCAGGCTGGTGGTTTTTGTGTGGGGCTCCACGTTAATCCCGGAGAGCCCGCACACCGTCTCTAGCTGGAAGATGGCCTTTCCCTCGGGGGAAAGGTCCAATATGGCCACTACCATTTGTAGTGGCCGCTTATCTTTACTGTACATCCGGTGTACTTCCCGGATGGGATAACTTTGCTCCTTGAGCGAGGAGCACACCTCCGACGGGTCGAGCTCCACCGGAATGCGGCGGATGACCACTCGGAGGACGCGCTCCTCCGCGAGCGAATACGTATAAAATTGCAGACCTTTCTGCCGGAGGAGGGTGGTTAGTTTACGGTGAGTTTCCGAAGAACTCACCGAAATAGAAATCCCGTTGACTATGTTTCTAGCCTTGTGGTAGTCGAGTTTGAGTCTGCGCATCTCATTGCAGACTCCCATCCAGGCTGCCTTGTCCCGGATTATGATTGGAGGTGGGGCACGCTCTTTTTTCCCGCCGGCGGGCGCGGGGAGCTGGGAGGACGCGGGGGCGGCGGCGCCCCTGACTACTGCCTTAGCTATTACCTTAGGCGCCGGATTCGCGGGCGAGTCTTGTTCGACCGGAAGGGCCGAAAACGAATTTTTCGTCTTTAACGCGGTTTCCGTGGATCGCGCGGGACGGACGTACGGACTATTTTTGATAACCCTAGATTGTGACCGCGAATTTCGCGGCCCTCGCTTGACGGAGGCGGGGCTTGACCCGCGCGATTGGCTAGTCGGGACAGGGGGCGTGGCCGTAGACGTGGCCACGGCCCCGGATGACGCGGCGGACGGACGCGCAGCGCTGCGCGTGAGACGTTTGGGCGCGGCGCCGACTGGCGCGGCGCCAGTCGGTATAACGGTCGCGGCCGTGACGTCATCGGCCGCCTTGCTACCTGAAGCGGCCGCCTCGCTACCTGAAACGGCCTCATGACGGGTCGCGGTCGCAGCGGTGCGACGCACGCAGGCGTTCTCAGGTAGATTACGGTATTCCTCGTCTAGAGAGGGACACCGTAATACGACGAAATTTTGATAGCGCTGGTATTGAAATTCCAGCGCTTTCATCCTGGCTTGCAACTTGCCTATGCAAGTGGCCAGGTCGGTAACGTTATTTGCCATGACGGCAGAAGAGAGAGGACAATGGGACATTTTTATTTTATTTTAAATTAAAGGCCTCCCTGCCTTAGGGGCAGGGGGGTGCGCCAAAAACTTAAAAAGACTATCGGAGTCGGCAAGAGACCTGTGGTCAAGGTGCAATGACACACAGGAAGGACCTATCAACCCTAAGGAGCCCTAACAAGCCCGGGGCCGAGGACGCAGACCGGTAATTAAACCGGGCTAGGCCCAAACAGGTTCCCGGGGATGGAGTGTGCAGGATCGGAAGGTTTGGCAGGAGACACCTGGGGCAAGACTATGCGATAACCGCAAAGGCCTAGATTCCCAGGCCCGTCCGAGTCTGGCTGTTTGCCTCTGAAGGAGACAACCAGCGGGCTGCTCGGGTCACGCCCCGCTCACTTTAGTTAGCACCGTCAGGTATCCAGTGAGCGACCACAAAACCGTGGATTTATAAAAAACAAGCAAGTCGCACCGAAAAGTGCGGTTTACCACGCGAGCGTTAGACACCAGTTGGTTTACGTCGTTATTGCAACAATATATTCGAATAAATTCCAAATATAAGATCGCAACAATTAAGTCACGTGATGGTCGAGAGCACAAACGGAGCGACACGTCCGTTCGCGATCAAGACCAAATCGGAACTTATGCGGTAATCAACTAAGGGCGACAAAATATAAAAAAAGAAATAGAGACATTTAAATTAAAAATATAAATGCTATAAAAATTACAAAATGTATATCTTTGCCTATTGCCTAAGTTTATTTATTTTTTAATTTACAATTATAAGTGTTAACTACTTATTTTATTCATATCACATGTAGAATTGTTCCGGTAACTTTATATGGAAAGTATTAAATATTTTAAACTTGGCAATCATTCAATTAACATTATTTATATCTATAGGATATAGGGGTGACAAATTATATCCTAAAACCGGGCGGCAGATAGCCTCGGCTCAACTCAGACTAAACTACGTTTAATACACTCGAATTTATAAACGTATTTTGTGTTAAATTCTCTTCTTTTTGAATCGAACAAACATAAGCAATGGCCTATAAATCTATTTACGACTAACTTGTAGCCATTTCTTCGCTACTTGAAACGCTTTGGATGGTTCACGGAAGTTAATTGACTTACCTATACTTATTATAATATTACAAAGTTCAAGAGATTGTTTTTTGTTTGTTTGTTTGAACGCGCTAATCTCTGGAACTACCAGTCAAATTTGCAACACGATTTCTATATTTTATAGACTATTTATTGAGGTAGGTTATAGGTATTATAACATTATAACTTCTTGCTGCGACCCTAAGGAGCGGAGCAGTAACCATGAACGTCAAGCAATCTGGCGAAATATGTGTACAACAATAGCCTACACGGATGCGATGGCGGTGAGACGTGCGACGCGACGGCGCGGTGGAGATTTGAATGGATGAAACCGTGCGGCACAGCTAGTTTGTATTAAAAGCAGCGTGTTTTTTATTTTCTTTCATTCAAAATTTTTTTTATTGTCTATCGTTTACAGAAAAGCGTATTGATATGTAAGATCCTTCTTTGGAACCAATCCCATACTAATTTGAAAACTACATTCAAAACAATGAAAACTATATATAACATTCACTCATTTGTTGAAACGATTCGCACGCTACCACGTACGTTGATGATACCTTTAACCTTTATTTAAGTGCTAACAACTGTAGAAATTTTCAACTTATTCACATAAAAAATGCGGAAACACATTGAACAAGAATACTCAAACCTTCATTTTTATTTATAAGAAGAACAAACAACCTGACTCCCATGGATGGCATATATGCCAATTTTACATACATTTTGTGTGACATCGGGATCCCCAGGGTTAATTAAAAAATAACATGTAAACACGACAAACGTCACTTTTAATGTGTCATCGGACAACTACACGTTTATTTAGTTTAATTTTAAAGGTATCTAATATTAACAATCCAAAACAGTTCTAACTATAATAAAATATTTAATTTTATATTATTTCAGGTATTTAATTAGTAAATAATGGCGAGGATAGGTACCAATCAAAGCTTCTAATAAAGACGGGTGAATGAACATTTTTAGTTCGCCTATTAATTAGAGTCTAGAGACTTTTCTTCGGGCAGAAAGCGCCTTTCACAAGGGTCAAACTCGGTATTAGTTGGCGATTAACCGAGCCTGTTACGGCAATTATCGCGTTAATTAAATTTACGCTGTGTTATGACTAATTTATTTCATAACAACGGTACTCGACTCTACGATTGGGTTGAGTCTGAAACGCTAAAATGGTTGTACGTGGCCGAATATTTTATATTTACAAAAGTTAATAATGATACTTAAGTTTTATCTATTTGTGTACGAGTCTACAATTTTATTTATAAATTAAAATTGAAAATTCTAAACGAAAGCTGTTGTATAATAACATAGTGGTATTAATTTTTGAGGAAATTCTTTAACTGTATAGAAGGTAAATAAGTTGAAGTAAAGAGAAAGAAGAAAATTAATACCTGTTAAAATATAAATTCCTACTTATTATTTAGAGATTATTTTCCCGATTCGGCTGTTTAAGGTACAACTGTTCTTGTTTCATGTATTAGTTATATTTTATATTAATTACCCGTCAAGAGTACCTGATTAAAAGAAGATTATAATCTTAGAACTGTGCTAACAAAGAAAAAATGACTGCAAATACCACAGAATTATAGACGTAAGTTATAGATAACATCTAAACGTAAAACGCCAACTCGAGTAACTACACATTTTTCATTAATTATGAAATGGCTGTGATCTAATCGTGAACGGGAGTTCTACCGCCCTAACTTCTTATAATTGCTCCGTTTGCTATTTACCAACGTAGCGGGTGCTTACGTAAAAAACACTTAATGATTATCATCATTAAAATAACTTTTTAAAGATATTTTTGTTCTAACGTCAATCACAATGACAAGAGAGTTTTAAATCTATTTTTTTAATTTCAACCAAAGTAATACGAATACTTATTGGACTCGCTTAAACAATACGTAGAACAAAATCATCATTTAAGCAGAAAGACGTCTATTGCTGGACATACGCCTCCCCCAAAGATTGCCAGGACAGCCGGCCATGCGATGCCCATATCCAAAACCTTACTGCAACTTTCACCAGGTTGGCGGTCCCCCTTAGAGCAGATCTACCTGCGTCTTCCGGTACTAGGTCGCCACACGAGAACTGTTCAGGCAACACTATTTTTTATCTGTGCTCCGGTTGTCGGTGTTTCAACGCTTGGGGGCGCGCACGGTTTCTTCATAAAAAACGGTTTTTCAACGTCGGACTGGTCGGAGTGTTCGGAGCCTTATAATCATTTTTCCAAGTTTATTAAGTACTGTGATTGCCTCAGATTGTTCGTGGTGGAACAGTTTTGTGTGTACCTAATCTGATACAATAACTCGGACAACGGCGGCCTCTACAGTGAAGTGCGGATTTGCACCCGGTCAAGGACACAACATCAACGGTGATCCCCAGGTAAGTCGGCACTGTTCAGCCGGGCTCAGTTATTTTTGGTGGGCCTGAACAACTACCGATTCGATAGGATATAGGAAGTCCCGGGACCGGCGAGTTACAAGGCTATCGAAGGCTTTAATTCGCCGTTCTTAGTATCCGGCCCCCACAAGAACTCTTCTGCAGCAATCGACCATCCGTTCTACGAGCTACGTGCCCTACCAACTGCCATATACATCTAACAATTCTTAGGGCTATTTCGGTAGCTTTGGTTCTTGTGCAAATCTCCTTATCTCTGAGTATCCTCATTTCCTTTTTGTGTGAACTAGGATTACGCTGTGGAAATGCGTGCCTTTGCATGTTTTTTTAAGTAATAACTAGTTTTTATTTCGAATAGCTTCATTTTATGCATCCAGAGTGACGTAGTTCTGATGAGGTTACGTCATCGTTGATTCTCTAATTGGGGTCTCTGTTTGGCGGCGTCGGTCCGTATGGCGTGCGAGACGATTTGACGCCGTTGCACAGATGGGGAATGAACCCACCAGTGTTTTGTTTGCGCAGTCAGATTTATTTTTCAGATGAAAATTAGAGAATAAATATGGAGTTAAATTTCTTATGTAATAAATAATAACAATCAAAAGTAATAGATAATGTAAGCCCTTCATTAGTATTGATAACGACGTAAAAACACTAAAAGCAGAGATTAAGATGTATTTTGGGTTTTCCCCAGATATAGAAACATCGATTACTGATTAGTATTTAAATTAATTCAGGACGGATTCCGAGAACTGGAATCAAATTGTATAAACCCAGTTAGGGTGTGTGTACATAATGTTATTGTTAGAATTAAACCTTTTTATAAATAAAAAAATTGTGTAGGAGGGTGTTTTGTTGCAATAATAAAAACGAATGATAGATGGTAACACGGTAAAACTAGAAATGAAACTGGTTCTCAAGTGTGGCCTCATAAACATTCCGATTTTCAGTCATCCAACCCAATAAAATTTGAGAACGATGAAATTAATTAGATAATCAAGAGAAAACGACCACCGTGCCATGACTTTCATGTCGATGTTTTCCAAAAGGGCAGGCTCGACATAAAAATCAAATGAACGTTGTTGGACACAGTGTCCGAGCGTATTAAAATTGTTAAAGTTAATTTTAATAGCTATAAAACGAAGAAATTCCCTCAGCTGTTGTCACCAGCGAAAGAAACATCCATCCAAGGATAGCAATTTCACCCAAGGCCAATTATTGAACATAAACGTCTAGATATCGACAACCTTGATTATATTAACAATCACAAGAATCGTAGTCATCAAGATTTTTACATCGTATTATTGATTGTTATTTTTTCTATCGTTATAGGTCTTTAGCATTGTACCCATAATCTCATCTGATCTTACGTGACGATGAGGCCCAATATGGTAACCCGCTAAGCCTAGTAGAAGATGGACTCTCAACTGCAGCTACCGGAATATACCTATTGGTGTTTCGCGACAGATATTCAATTTAAGGGTGGTAGCTAGCCAGGTAGGCATTAGAAAGAACCTTACCATCATTTTATGGTTTCATCAAGATTTTTTCCTTCACCGAAAGCTCAGGCTTATTGCGGGGATTCGAATTCACGTTAATCGACGTGGAGTCCGTACATGAAAACAATTGAGCCATCATTGCTTCATTGCGTCTTGCTCACGAACATAACTATCGATTTTTTTTTCAATTGTTTCCTGAGAAATTAGTCTGGCGATAATTCAGCAGTTGTTTTATCGATGAGCTGCGAATTTTTCTGAAAACCTTAGTCTCAAGTAAAGTTCTTGTAACCACTTGTTTCATTGCGCTCGGCTGGACTCGATGATTGGTCGGGAGAATTTACTCGAAAACTATAGAGACGTTTGTCAATTCGAAATACTTTTTTTTATCATCAGGAGCCATCGCTACTTCTTCTACTACTACTGAGACGTCAAATTTACTTCTTTGTGATAGAAAACGAAAAAGTGGTCTTGCTGCTGCAGTTGAACCATACATTAATTTTCCATTCCCCTATTTTTTGTGGAATAAAAAGAAAAGACTCCGGCTATTAAGAGATCGAATCGAGAATCGATGATAGCTTAATAGCAGCGTGTTTTGACCTTCGTGTTATTCATTTTATTACCCGACTACGGCGAAGCCAAAAAGAGGGTTATGATTTTAGCAGTAAGTTCTCGCATATAGTCCAAACTACCTATCATAATTTAACAAATTAAGTATTTTTAGAAACGTCTTAGTCGTCCGCGGGTTATTACAAACTGCATGCAATACCCCTTTAGGGGACATAAAGTCTTTTTTTTTTAATTTCCAGTATTGGGTATCAAATGGAAAGGGTAACGGCCTTAATTTTAAATTAAAAAAAATCTATCTTTTCAGAGCACGATAGTTTCCGTAGTCAGGTTTTAATTATTGAACTAATCTAGTTTTTAACTGACTTGAATGATTCTTATATCGTTGAAAAGGGGACATCTCAGGCATTGGACCTTGAACTTCGAAGATACGCCAGGTAACTCTTGAAAATAATTGAAGTCGGTTTTCTTTTTTGTTCAAAATAGTCTTGCTCAGCACAATTTTAGCAATAATTTGTAAATTTCTATTATCCATCCGTAAAAATAAAAAGTTCCTTCTAGAACTTTGGTGATTATTGTAAACTCATCTTTATTCGACAATAATAATAATTTATGATAGTAATGAACGTGTGTTAATCTGTTTACCTCAGTTTAGTGATAATGTATTATGAATGATTCAAATAATTTATCCACTTTATGTAATTATTTTGATAATTACATACATTGTACTTTATGGAATTTCAACTAGAACATTTATATAATAATTGGAACCTACGGTTATAGGATGTAATTTAAAAATATTATACGTATTTGTTTATTGCTAGCGGTACCCCACGGCTCCGCACGCGTTTTTTTTTTTCATCCCGAAATTTAATATTCATTCATATCATTATCATTTTATTATAGCTTATATATTGATAAATATTAAACCGTATTTAGAGTTCATTTCGGATACACTGACAGTCATAGAAATATTTTTAATGTTATATTCGTGTTCAGTGTCATTTATAAAAGAGGAGACTATCAGGGAATTTGAAAAAAAAAAAACATATAGATTAATTGATATTAATAAAAACTGAATGTCAAACATTAAAAAAAAAACGAATATTATCTTTGATGTGATAATGTAATCAACACGTAAGTGTATATGTGTCGCAGGTATATTGTCAAAGCCGTGATATTATACAGAGTGGGCAAGAAATATTTGCGAATTTTAAAAAATAATAAAAAAAAAACTAAATACAATACACATCACATCTTTATTTCAATTAAAATAGACATCTGGGAAATTTTTTTTTTTTAAATTACACCATTCGGGTATGCACCATCCCGCTGCAAACAATCCTCGAATCTGAACCTCAAATTGGTAAAAACTCGCTGACACATTGCGCGAGGATAGCTGCCATTTCTTCTCGGATATTTATCTTCAACTGGTTAATCGTGGCTGGGTTATTGGAGTAGACTCTACTTTTCAGGTATCCCCACATGAAAAAGTCCGGTGGTGTTATATCCGAACTTCAAGGCGGCCATGCAATGTCATCTCGGTGCGATATCAGTTTCCCAACAAAAATCTCGGTTACGGCCGCCAACGAAGCATTAGATGTATGGCATGTCGCATCATCTTGTTGAAACCACGTCGCACGATTATAGGCTTCAGATTGTTGCAGTTGCGGAAATAAAAAATCTCTTAACATGGCTATGTATTGGTCGGAATTTACAGTGACAGATTGCCTTTGTTGATTTTCAAAGAAATAGGGTCCGGTAATTCCGTGTGCTGATATGGCTGCCGAAACGGTTACTTTCAGCGAATACAGAGGCTTTTGATATTTTGCACGTGGGTTCTCTGCAGCCCAGTAAGGGCAATTCTGTTTATTGACATGCCCATTTAAGTGTAAATATAGCGGATTAAGAATTACTACGGAGGGGTTTAGAATAATGGACAGAAAACGTTTCGACAGTATTTGAAATTCTTCTCTGTCCTCTGGGCAGGCACAAAAGGAGTATTTCTTCCTTGTTCTCGTCGGACGTAAGCATGCAATCTTTTACCGAGGATTTTCTTTAAAAAAATAACGGGCGATGATGAGAAAAAACCTTCTTAAAAACTGAGTTGCAGAAAACCTCTTTAAAAATCAACGAGAGAGAGAACACATCGAAATTGTTTTCCTTGCTTTTCCTTTCCCGACAAGCTGAGATAGGTAAATAAGCCCAGATTGCTGAGTCTTGCCGCCTAAACGTCTTGATTGTATGCTCGCAAGATCTCATGTTGCTCCATTATGGCCGCAAACGGTGCACTGTGGGGTTTCAATAACTAGGAATCTCACATAACTCCCTTGCTCCGAAGGTAGGAGGATGATGCTCACGATGGGTTTCTCCAAATAAAAAAAGGATTAGAGCTAACAATATAATATATATAATAAAATGTAGAAATGTTGGAATTCAGAGTTAAAAGGTTGAAACATTTGTTGAGTAAATTAAAAAAGAAGACGGGAATTCCTTACTATGTTAATACCAATTTAGTCTTTCACGGTCCATTAAACAAACAATGTTGATTGTAATGATAAAAACGTGATTGACGTAATTTGATAAAATTTACAACAAAATACGCATAATATAGGTACTTTTTGTTTTTTGTAATTAAATATTATCTTGATGTTTATCTAAAATTCTAACAATATAAATATAGCATCGTTTGTGCTAGCATTCATCTTAGATTCAATCATGAAGCTGACCGTGTTAACTCTTCTGGCTCTTATATCCCTCGCTTATGCGAGGCATTTAGATATGGAAGAATTCCTAGAAGACAACACCGCTTATAATTATCTGGAGAAAATCGGTCTTCCATTAGCAGATAAAATTCGTGCAGCTGAAGAAAAATATGGCCAATCTAGAATTGTGGGAGGTTCTGCTTCTCAACTGGGACAGTTTCCTTACCAAGTAAGTTACAATCATTAATAAAATTCTACGTTTGCTAAAAGATAATTCTTTAGCTTTTTGCATACTACTGTCATTCCAGTCACAATTTTATGTTTTTCTTATCTTCTAAATAATATAATTCCCACTTGAGCCAAGGTTTACATTTCTACAACACGCTGGATATTTGGCACCCTTTGTGGGAGATATATTTCTCTCAAATCTTCTCTAAAGCTATTAATTCAACTCTTCTTGCAACCTTATTTCTAATCAACTTTAAAAAAGACGGAGGTTACTCAATTCGAGTGTATTTTTATGGACGTTCAGCCATAACTTCTTTGTTTATGAACCGATCTGGATGATGTTTTTTTTTGGTAGAAGATACCCCAAGGGTTGTCCCATTTTAATTACATTGTCATTGGACCTTCAACTTCGAAGCTACACTAGGGAACTCTTGAAAATAATTGAAATTTTATTTTCTTTTTTGCTAAAAATTGTCTTGTCATATTATCAACATTGATCCAACATAGACCATTTTTTCTTTTATGAGCTTAACATAATTTATTGATAGTTGGTTTAGTTTTTGTCGAGTAAGCAGTAACTTATTTGCAAAACTTTCAATAGGTGTGGTCGAAGACAAACATATTGAATCTTTTCCAATACATATTCCAATATGTTCCAATGCACATTTAGATAAAAAATCAACATTTTGATCAGAAAATTGCTTATTATTTGCCAATTGCTTAATTGATAAATACAATTGTATATAAAATAGAAATTTAAAGATCTCTAGGAATAATAACTGAGGAAATTAAAACAGTTTGATACTGAAGGGATAATTTGTATAATAATTAAATTTTTTTTACTTGTAGGCCGGTCTCCTAGCCACCTTCTCTCAGGGTCAAGGTGTTTGTGGTGGTTCTCTGCTCACTAACAATAGAGTTCTCACTGCGGCTCATTGTTGGTTTGACGGTCGCAACCAGGCAACGCAATTCTTAGTCGTGCTCGGATCTACCTTGCTGTTCTCTGGTGGAACTAGGCTTACCACATCTCAGGTTGTTATGCACGGTAGCTGGTCTCCTAGTCTTATTCGTAACGATGTTGCTGTAATCTACTTGCCATCAACCGTCAGTTTCTCGTGTAAGTACTTTTAAAATATATCGTAGATTCGGTTTTGATAAAGGATAATATATTCTAAAATCATGAATTCCTCTTTTACAGCTACTATCGCTCCTATTGCTTTGCCATCTGGTTCCCAGTTGAACGAGAACTTTGCTGGTAGCACCGCCATCGCTTCAGGATTTGGTCTCACTAGCGACGGTTAGTATTATTTAACAGAACGAGTAAAGTTCTACGTTATGGAAGATCCATGCATGATCCATGAAATTTTTCAAGTTGATGTTCATAAATTTTAGGATCCATGAAACTACTGATACAGATTTACAAATATTATTAAATAGTCGTTAGTTTCCTTTTATGACATAACTAGCTGTCCTCCGCGGATTCACCCGTGCAAAATTTATTAGACCAACTCTGTACCGCGCTGCTACAAACGCACCTGTGTAGTCCATCGTTGTTCTCACTTCAAGTACTTGCCTACAGATTTCCATATTGCTTGACATTCATTGTTCTTGCTACGCTTTACAATATCGTAGCATGAAGTCATATAGCCTATTTATAACCTTTTAAAATAATTCCAGATATAAACGCGTTCAAACAATATAGCTTTATAATATTATTATTGATTACTGGAGTAGTAAGAATGGATTGTGTACAAAGTAGGCCAAGTACTAATTTTCATGACCTCAGATATAAATAAAAAATATTTGACAATATTTAGAACCATAAGTAAATAAAATATTTAAACAGTTAAAGAAGGTATTAATAATATAGGTATCTCTAAATATCAATCTCAGGTAAACGTAGGCTGCATGATAAGATAACGTTATCGTTTTAGATTTTTGAAGTAGGTATGTAATTACAAATTTTAAGTTACCGTTGATTAAGTGTGTTCAATAAATAGCAAGAATGCCATTTCAAATAACTTGATTAACACTAGGCTGGGTAAGCAATGATGGCTCGGTAGTAGCGTGTGTGAATATCGCATCCATCGACGTGATTTCGAATCCATGCAGTGAGTCTGGGTTTACGGTGAATGAAAACACCGTGATGAAACCTAGCTACCATCCTCAAATTGAAAATCTTTCGCCAAGTACCTATAGGTGTGTTTCAGCTACGGCACTTGAAAGTTAGTCCTGCCACTAGGTTTAACTTAGGGTTTAACTCATTTAAAATCAGATGAGACTGTGGTCAAATGATATACCCAAAAAAGTTGTCTAAAAATGAACCCCTGGGCCGATTTTTTTCAAGTTGATGTTCCCAAATTTTAAGATCCATGTAGTTATTGTTTAAAATATAATCGGTATTTAAATAATGATCAATAACAGATATTAATAATGTAAATAATCAAATTAAGCTTAATTTATAGCACTGACGTGATCGGTTCAGTGATTCGATAACAAATTAAGTAATTAGACTGATATGCTGATAATTTGTTCCATAGTATTTGATTTAATATGAAATAAAATACCTATTTCATATATGTGATATATTGTCCTACAAAATTATAACAATTCATATAAATAGATTGATTTTTTCATTCAAACTTGGAAGAATGAGTATACTTTACCTACTGCAGGGGAAAGTACAGTCAGGGAGTAACAGTGACAGCTGAGGGACGAAGATGTCTCGACAGTGAACGCTATGTTGCCGACCTATTGGTCTGTAATGGTTAAACAACTACGTGGTACTACTAAGGGTAGTTCTGAATTGAGTTGCAGTGAAGGAAGTACGACAGGTTTTATTTCCTTTGATAGTTGATATACATCATCATTTGCATCATCAGCAGGGTGCCATGTGCAAGTGAAGATTCTTAAATGTCTAGAGATATATGCAACATCCTTAACATGCCATTTCTTAATTGCCTATGAACATATTAATTATCTTATTAATGTTATAAAACTGAGAGTGGTTTGTTTTAATTTTTCTACTTCAGGCACGATTAAACGGCCGGATTGTAATAACATTTGGCAGATGTCTATTATAACGTGGCATAAGACATTTTTGTAAAGCTATAAAAAAATTATCAATTTGTACTAAAATATCATTTTTGTCCAGCGAAGCAGATGGGTAACAGCTAGTTATTATGTAACAATTAAAAACTGTAGCCACCTACATGGCTAATGTAATGTTTTTAGTAAAAAAAGTAAGGCGTGATTTTACTTTTCATTACTTAATAAACTCTAAAAAGCCTCAATAAAATCAGTAACATTATATAACTAATTGTGGTATTATGACTGTCTTTGTTTTACTATTTCAGGTGGCAGTATCACAACTGCTCAATTCTTAAGCCACGTTGAAGTTAATGTCATCACAAATCTCGTCTGCTCGTTGTCTTTCCCTTTGATTATCCAGTCTTCCAACATTTGCATCAGCGGAGCTAATGGTAGAAGCACCTGCAACGGTGACTCTGGTGGGCCACTTGTTATCACCAGAAACAACGCTCCATTATTGGTGAGTTATTTGATCTCTATATATAACATAACATAACCTACCATCACGCCTGCAAACTCCGAGTTGCCACTGAGAATTTCATAGAAAAACCTAATAAAAAAACGCTCGACCTGGGACTCGAACCCAGGAGTTCGATCATAGCAGTCGCGCTTACGACTATCAGGCTAATGAGTAATAGTTCACTATCTCAGTATAAAAATTTGCGGTGGTCAAATGTCCTTTCAAAACAAAATGTTATGATCAATTTATTTAGAACTTTGTACTTTAGTTTGATACAGAATGAAGTCCATAACATCATTTTTTAGAATGTTACAAGTAATTAATAATAATGTATGTCGATTATTAATCTAATCGAAGAGGGGTAGGGCACAGAGAAATTATCTATGGAGATTTGGCAACCCGACTGCTGAAATAATCAAGATCGCAGCCAAATAACCTTGTATTATGTTGTTGCGGTAAGTTGGATTTTCAGAGCTCCTTGATGAATGTGGGTTCAAGATGGGAAGCGCGCTAGTGATACCTTGATGTTACAACTGTCCATAGGCTACGGTAACCGCTTATCATCAGGCGGGACCTACTCTTTTTTACCATATTTGTTGTATAAAAAAAGTGAAAGTAGTTAAAGAAATTTTAAATTTTAAGTAGCTGTCAGAATTCTGTTCCAAGTACGGCAAACAACCGATAGACTAATTTTTTTATTCGGTAGAAAAAATATTAACAGATTTAATACGTTATTTTATAAATCTCATCGAGTTACTTCGCCCTTGTCGGCAGTGTCAAATTAATATTCGTGATTGTAAATTTACGCTATTTATTAAACTAATATAAAAGCGTTATTACATAGATATAAAAATAATATAAAATTGATTTTAATTAAGTTTTCATTATTAATATAAAACCAAACTAAACTTAATTAAAAAAAAAATTAAACTTAATTAAAATCAATTTTATATTATTTTTATATGTAGATTTATTATTTTAGACACAAGTAAACGTGCATTATTGTAATAAATATTAAATCAATTTATATAAGTCAATCTCATTCGAAAATTCTTCAATATAGGTACAGGTTTTCCGATCTACATATTCAATGTTATACCGATATCACAGTATAACAATCATACAGATATTATCTACAAAAATATAAACACTGACTGCTATGCTCGAGGTCCTGGGTTCGATGCCCAGGTTGAGCAATGTATTTTTGGGTTTTCCTATGAAATTTTCAGTACCTGCTCGGAGTTTCGCTATGTGACCGATTAATAGCAATAGGCTCGCGCCCTATTACATGGAACCTAAAAACATACTCGACGAACTGTGGGTGTGTACATTAGTACAACTCTGCCTAACCCTTCAGCGGATACCTCTTACTAATAATTTAAGACTTTGAGATTTTAAAAGAAAGCTTCTAAGTCATCATAAAGAAATGACTATGAAGCTTATCAAATGTGGAGGATTTTTATTACCTATTTTATTATTTATTCCATCTATTTTTTACTAATATATTAATCTTTGTTGTTTGATTGCCGAAGGCGTTACTTTGCGGAAATTCATCGTTAATAATTTATCTGAAATTTCTTAGTAACTACCGCCTGCGACAGATCAACAGCAGTTTGCGTCTTCCTACAACATAAAAACGTATAATTATAGGAATAATAGTATGATTATAGCAAGTAATAATAATCTCGTCAATTACTTTAAGTAGAAATGATTTACTTAAGAACTTTTACCAGATACTTACCACATTATCTTTTCTTTTATTTGGGTACCGTTATCGTTGAATTCTAAGAAAATGAAAATAATTTTTACATTTATAAATTGTTGAATTTCATGGTCTCCTTTAATTGGAAAACACAATGTTTATTCGTGAGATTTTATCCTTATCATAGACCCTACCGATTAGTGCAACAACATAGTGTATGTCGGTTTTTTGCATTTTTTTGTTGGTTCGATTCCCGCTATAGGTAAGCTTTTTTTAGAAAATCTGTGAATGCAGTTATTATTATTTCAATAAGTAAAATAATTTTTCATTTGAGTAAAGTTTGATATGTTCATTATTTAACATAATTTTCCTCCATGCCCGTTCGTTTTTTCCAACTTGTATACACATAAAGGCATACAAAAATGTTCATTTTTGCAATCCTTTACACGAAAAGATAAGTTAAGGGAATAATAATGCTTTATAGTAAGTCTGTTTAGAGTCATTTAAAAAAAATTTGCACAAAAATGTATCGTAGAAACCAAGATGGAATAGATATTTTTACTTATTTAAAAATAACATTAAAATTCATCTAAAAATTTCTACATAATAATAAAAACCCATTCTTCAATTATTATTATATGTGCTTGCAGAAAATATATACGTGCTCTATATACCAAGCCGCCGTACAGCGCCATTTATGAATAACTGCTGGAAAATAAAAATACTTAAATTTCCATTTATTGATTTTACTGAAAATAATGTAAAGATAAAATTATTTGGTATCCTTTCACTTTATTTCAGTAAACATTTTAAAATATATTACAGAGTATATTATATATACACATACATTCCTTTTTATACGTACATAACTTAAACGCAATTTATAGACCATAGAAATGTTCATACGTGTAAAAAATTAACCTAAATGTACTTTCGGACTATAAGCTACAATCAAACCAAATTTCATTAAATTCGGTCCAGTAGTTTTTGTGTGATTGGTGTTCAAACATACCGACAGACAGACATACGGACAGACAAAAATTTCAAAAACTATCGAAATGTTTTTTGTCCATGATTGTAACCCACGTCCCCCCGTATTATTTTTCCTCAAATACCTTCAATGTACAGATTTCGACTCTTTGCTTTTTTATTATACCCATGTATTGTATAGATAAATCAAGATTACGTCAAATATTATAAGTTTTCATTAATAACAATTTATCTTTAATATCAGTATTAATACATTGTTATTATCGTATGATTATAAATTCGATGTTTACTTGAAATTATTATCTTCAGTCTCTACTCACTAAAGTCAACGTAATAACTAATGAGAAAAACTGGGTGAGTTTAAAATCGGTATGAATCAACAAGAAACAGTAATCAATTCAAGTTGTAATTTTTTTCTTAACAGATTGGTGTGACGTCTTTCGGATCCGCTCGTGGTTGCCAGGTCAATTCACCAGCTGCCTTCGCAAGAGTTACTTCATTCGTGGACTTTATCAATAGAAATTTGTAAAAAAGAAAATTAAAAAATACGCAAATTTTATATTTTTATTTAATTCGGATACTACTCACACATACACTCGATACACTTTTACCGAAAATTTCGAGGGTTAACTTGAAGTGTCTACTAAATAACTAGAAAGGAGAAAATTTATATTATGAAAACCAAATAGAATAAACGAGTATTTACCCTATAGGTTCTAGAGTCCAGAGTTCTTTAGTGAATTTGATCTGGTAGGTGTTTATTTAAATTATTATATAAAATTGTTCCCTTGTGAAAAAAAATACATCACTAATAAGGAATTCGTCATGTGAAAAATACTTATTCTTACAAGTTGAATGCACAATAAAAAAAAGAAAAATAAATAAAATATACAGTATTAATTATGGAGACCTTAAGGTTAGTTTATTCACCTAATCTGCCAATCCTGCATTTAAATTTCATGACAATATACTCGCAGGCCGGGCAGATGTTGTTCTGTTCTTCCCAATAGTCAATATCTTGACCACAGCGCCACCTATCCCGTTTTTTTCCTGATAACATTTCCATGACCATAAACAAAACGAAAAATTAATTACGCATACCCATTCTTTGAATAGTGAGTTATAGTCTTGAGTTCATAAAAAAACCGAAAGAAAAAAGGACGTTCAGTCTTGCCAGAATTTGAAAATTTTCCGGGAAAACTTTCCAATTTTTCATTCCATAAAAACTTAACTCGGTCTATCACGAATATTTTAATGCAAAAAATAGTCAAAGCGGTCCAACCGGTCTCAAGTGATGCGCTTATTAAAGAACGGCATTTCATATTTATTTTATATACTAGCAACCAGCCCCAGCGTCGCATGGGTACAAATTGCAAAATGCTGTATTTTATGTTCAAAAAACCTGATATTAGGTTTTAGCGATTTAATATTGATAGTTCATAACTTCATAACTACCTCATTAGCCTATTGGTCCTATACGCGTGCTATGCTCGAGGTTTTAGGTTCGATTCCCAGGTCGAGCAAAGTGTTATTGTGTTTTTCTATGAATTTATCAATAGCTGCTTGAAGTTTGGCTTTGTGCCCGGTTAATGGCAATAGGCTCTCCCCCTATTATAATGGACGTAAAACATACCTGGTGAACTGTGGGTGTACACCTCTATCTAAAACTTCAGGGGTACAGGCGTGATGGTATGGTGAAGTAACTTCATAATTACGAATAGTGCGCTTAGCTCACGTCGCGCAATTTACCATAGGTTTTTTTAGGTAGGATTTCTTTGATCATGAATAATTTTGAATTCGTGATATCTTTTACGGTATTCATTTAAATGAAAAACTGTAAAGGTCAATCTTAATATAAATTAAATGCCTAAGTTAACTAACAAACTTATCTTGATAAAGATTATTAATGAATTGGAGAAAATAGCTTCGAAATTAACGTAATATTTTTAATTCTTATGTTGAAGATAAAAATGGTTACTGTAAGTCAACCTTAGGAGATAGACATATTATGCCATCGCAGACTATTCTGTAGGCTTTTTGAAAAACTAAAATTCTTTAGAAGATTATTTTGATTTATCTCATAAGGTTTAGCCAACGTAAGCCATATAAGCGCCTGAAAATCCAATTTTGACGAATTAATTAAAAATATTTGAATTTTCTATACTATACAAAAATTTAATTGGCATGTATTGTATTTGTAAACCTTCCGTAAATAAATCTCTAAATGTTAGTGCAAATGGCATTAAAATCCGTTACGTAGTTTAAAAGATCTAAGCGTACATAGGGGATAGATAGCGGAAAGCGATTTTACTTTATACTATGTATAAATCATTATATTAATTCGTGAAGCAAAAACTTTCTACCCCTTTTTATTTAAGCGTATTGCGTGCACGGAAGACTGTGAGATTTCACATGGTTAAAGTTTATATGGAGAAGGAGTGCAGGAAGCTAAAATTTATCTGTAATATCTGTTTCTAATATATTAAATTAAATAAATTAAAACTGCGAATCCTAACCTAACCAGTGCCATTGAACTTAGACCTCTCAAAATATTGACATCAATGAAAAGTGAGAGCAAGTGATATAATATTCATTGTTTAGGTTCATACTACAAATGTCAAATAGAAAATAGTCTATGATTAAAAAGTCGTTGGTTGAATTTTGATCATTGGGCGACCGCTAGTAATTATAGATAGATATAAACGTATAGATAGAAGATTGTGTCTTTACATATGAAATGGGCGTTTCCTTGAACTGGTCACTTTGATCTCAAATATCTGGTGTTTAGTAAGGAATTCCAAATTCAAAGTTATTTAAAATTTAGGCCTGTATATATGTGTTTTGAATTTAGTAATTCATTTGTCTTCGTTTGATTTCTTTTTAAATCGTTTTTCACAAAATGGAAAAAAAAATATGGCGTTATTTACGAATATGAATACCACCGTGTTATCAGCGCTGCAGAGACAGCTCGAAGGATTAATGCTGCGTTTGAGGAAGATACTATAAAAGAAAACACGGTACGTTTTTGGTTCCAATGTTTTCGCTCTGGAAATTTTGACCTACGAAACAAACCCCGTGGACGGCCAAAAACCCTAGCTGATAATAAAGAATTAAAGGTTATCATGGAATTACTCCTTCACAAATCACGTCAGAGTTAGCATCAGGTTTTGGTGCGAGTGATAAAACAATTTTAATTCAATTGCAACAAATTGGAAAAGTGAAAAAGCTCGAGAAACACGCATTGAATTTGAGTGCTGCGTTACGTTACTCAACCGTCACAATAACGAGAGAATTTTGAAACGTATTGTTACTTGTGACGTAAAATGCATCCTTTATGACACTCTGAAATGTGTGAATCTCAGTGGTTGAATTTAGAACAACCGGATAAATCCTGTCCCAAGCGAAAGTTTACCCAATAAAAGGCACTGGTGAGTGTTTGGTGGCCCATTCTGGTGTCATACACTACAGTTTCCTAAGATCTTATTATGATTATAATTTAATTTAGGTAAGAAGAGAGATAGAGAATAAACTAAACGTAGGTAAAATGAATGAAAGTTTTATAATTTAGGATAGTTATGAATAATTTTCCAGCATACCTTACAATTTTCAGATAATATGGGTTTTACAAATTATTAGTACACAATTTTAATGTCCATAACCGAGACGTTCTTCTTGCTCCGACAGCTCAGCGTAGAGATCCTTGCCTAGGATCTCTCCGTGTTCTAATTTTCTATTTTGTTTGATTTCAAAATTTCATCTTACTAGACTTTTCTTATTTTAAAAATTAAAAATAAATCTAATCATAGATTTATTTTGCTAAACTAGAACCGGGATAGAATATTTGTCTATACCTGAGAAATTCCTAACTGCGCATGCTCTATTACTATCAAAGAATTATCAATGACAGAGACTGTCATAATATTGCAATGTAAACAATACGAACCTAAAATATTAACAAAGCTGTTGTTAAACCAAAATTATCAAGTTATAAATTATCTAAACGCATCAATACATAAACCTATCATTAATTGGTATCCTGGAAATAAAAGAATAGGTACACCAAAACAACAATAAGGTAAATCAAATGAACTTATGATGAATAATATAAAGTAGATATTAAATAAGATAAATAAGATTATCTTCCAGATAAATAATATAACAATCTGTCCAGACGACAACGACAGATCTGTATTGTCTAAAATTGCAAACCATGATGGAAACACTAGCCATTAAACTGCCAAGACTGGTCAATCTCTCTAACTCACTGCTGCTTCAAGACAACGCTAGTCCCCCGCACTTCACGACAGACGGTCGCTAAATTAGAGAAACTGCGGTTGGAATGTCCCGGACTTTGCTTCAACAAATTACCACTTTTACTCGGAATGTGGGCAATTTCTTGCAAGGAAAAAATTCAATTCCCAGGAGGCTGTCCAAACCGGCTTCAAAGATTTTATTGATTCTCACTCCCACAATTTTTTTAGCAATGGAATCAATGAACTACCTATAAAAGGTGTAAGTGCATAGATAATAATGGTACATACTTCGACTGATTAAATGTATCTATAAATTCATAATATTTTTTTCGTTTTATTTTTTCTATATAAAACGCTAATTTCATATATGTAAGGATTTAATTTTAATATATTCTGATATTTATATCAAATTACTATTCACAACTCTTTTTCTTTTATTTTATTTTACCTTTCAAGGAAAACTTATAGCTGAAACAGTGGGATAAAATCTAGAGTAAAATGAAGGCAATTTAAAAGTTTTGAAAGATAGAAGAAGAAATCTTTTGTAGAAAAAAATATTATGGGTTAACATTTAAAACATAGAAAGCATGGAGACTTACAAAAATAATGAATATTTCCATATTATGTTTTAAGTAAGTAAGCGGTAGTGTTAAATTAATGAAATTTTTATCAAGTACATAAATAAAAGACAACTGTTAACTAGTATTGACTTTTATTTGAACTTTATCAATAAAATAAATGTTCCTTTGACTTTGTAAAGGTCAAATATTCTGCAATATAATAATTAATTTCTCATGTTATAATTTTATTACTTCAGACTTTATATATGTATAATCAAAGACTTGAGACCAGATACACATACATGAAAAAACAAACATTAATAAATACTAATTAACTTTTGCAATAATTTCAGATTAACATTTAAAATGAAAATTTGTTGATGTAATACTTAGGGGTTTTTTAAAATAAATAATGATGCGACTTAGTCGAAATTAGATGATTGCTGGTATGAAGAGGATTTCAAAAGGGAAGACCTTGCAGTGTGAAAGCTTTAAGCACTATTATGACTAAGGCATATTAAGTTAGGTGTGAATTTCAATTTAGAAACATAAAACGACAAGAATTATTTATAAATAAGTTTTATTTACTGTTTCTCTATTTCTCAGTTCATAATATTATGTCCGATATTTATAGGTTACTGTTGATAAAGGCCATGAAAGATGTCACCCTGGCGAAGGCAGCTGGTGATCCAATCTGGCAACCACGTGCTGATCCGAAAGATGTTACACCGATCTGTTGTAGTAAAATAATATTTATTATAGTTTGTAGAAAAATCGCCCAGTATAATTGGTAAGTAAATGAGTTAAATAAATAAACAGTCTAGTAACACGTGTACAATGTGGAGTTCTTCAAAAAATTTAGAAATTAATATTAATAAAATACTTAACTACATTTCTTTTTATTTGAGCAAATTCTATAAAACTTATCAAACGGATTCCGATCATTTCAATATCTATAATAATATTTAAACAATAATAGTACCCATACTTGTACTAGTAATTGCCTTGCGACTTCGTTATTGTTAATTACAATATAAAATTTAATAAAAATAATTTAGGAATAGTAGTATAACTTCCTATTAGTGAACTCTTAGTATGGGTTCAGTAGTTCCAGAAATTCCTTACAGAATTTATCTCTTATAATCTCTCTTGGTTTGTCTCTAATAATCCGGTATAAAATACAAATCTATGGTTGACTCAGTTTGAAATTACCATAACTTCATGGTCTAGCATCTGAAAACGTAGCTTCATTCCAGTAGAGACCTTTCTTTGCCCAACTTTGG
The DNA here is from genome assembly GCA_033032175.1 of Saturnia japonica. NCBI lineage: Eukaryota > Metazoa > Arthropoda > Insecta > Lepidoptera > Saturniidae > Saturnia > Saturnia japonica. The sequence continues at coordinate 8,656,623 of CM065317.1, forward strand.
TCCATTTTCATAACTTTCTTTCTATTCTTTTTCTTTTCTTTATTATTATTTGTATTATATTTTTTGTATATTATATTATAAAATTTCCATATTGGAACCAAGCCAATATGTATTATATAAATACTTATTTATACATTTTATGTTAACAAGTTTTTTTTTATCATAGTATTATTAGAAAAGTAAAGTTTAATCAATATATAATTAAAAATATCAGTCATACCAAAATACGTCTGTTGCTCCTCGTGACGACGAGAGGACCACCAGAGTCACCGTTGCAAGTACTCCTACCGTTGGCTCCACTGATACAGATATTCGAAGCCTGGATAATGAGTGGGAAGGACCAACTGCAAACAGCGTTGGTGATCACGTCAACATTGACGTGGCTAAGGAATTGGTTTGCAGCGATACTTCCACCTTTTAAGAAAAATTGTTTATTATTCAATAAGTGAGGTAATGGAAAAAACCTAATGCCTAATAAGGCATTGTAATATTTTTTCAACTAATAACTGAAATTTCAAAAGCTACTACTACTGTTATGCGTATTATATTTTTTTTTAAATTTATTCGGTTAGCATTTAACCACCATGTCACCTGATCTTTAGTGACGTTGTGGCCCAAGATGATAACAAGCTAAGTTTAGAGAAGAATGCTTCTCAAGCGCAGCCGCCAGAACATATTTATAGATGATTGGCAACAGAAGTTTCTACTTTATGGTGGTAGCTATACAGGCTGGCATTAGGAAATGCTGTTCCGCCATACTATGGTTTCATAACGATATTTTCCTGCATTGAAAGCACAGGCTCTTTGTAGGACTCGAACCTACGTTGAACTACGTGATGTCCGAACATGCTACCACTGAGACATCATCACGAATCGCTTCCTCCTCTATCTTGTCATAACTTCAGCGACAATTGATTCACAAATTAAAATTTTTGTGTAGCTCTGAGAATATGTAGTCTATTTATCGTTTTTTTTTGTTATTTTAGTAAATAGTTGAGAGTCAGTTTATTACATTGTGAAAAGTTGAGATAAATATTGTATTAATAAATAGTTTTGCTTACCGTCACGGGTAAGGCCAAATCCAGATGCGACAGCAACGTTGCCAGCGAAGTTTTCATTAAGTTCTGTGCCTGATGGCAGAGCGATGGGAGCAATATTTCCTGTAAAAGAAATTCATTATATTTAGAACTTACGTTAATAAGTTTAAGCGTTTAAATGGATACATCAAGACAATTCGTTTTTATTTTTCTTAAGTTTATACTGCGGAAAATATTTGATTAAAATTTCTTGTGATTTTAAAATATTTGAAAGAAAGAAAATATATTTATTCTTGTGAAAATACGGACACATAGTTTTTACAGACAAAACATATAACATAACATAACTTATAACAAAAATGTTAAACGATAATAATGACAATTAAAAATGTAATAATACACCTTATGCGCCGTAGTCCACCACAAAGGGGGTACAACTCGGCATAAGATGGATGCCACTGTTCTGAATAACCCCAGCACTAATTTCTAGTTGCAGCCCAGAGGGTATAAAGTATTATTTAAGTACAATAATAAATGTAAAGAAGAAAAAGTGAAATATTTAAGATATCGTGGATTGTGTTATGTAACATGTTTAAATAATGATAAAAATAATAATATAAATATAGTTATAATACATAAAAATTATGTTTAATATATAATAAATACCTATTATATTGAGAATCAAAACAAAAGAAAAAAAGAGTTAAGGAGCTGAAAGGTCCAAATTATAATTTGTCTGGGGAATTTAGCACTTATTTTAAATATTGGTAAAGAACTTACCCGTGATGCCAACGTTGCTAGGCAAACGGATCATAGCGATATCATTTCGGATAAGACTGGGGTTCCAGCTACCGTGCATGACAACATCGCTTGTGGTTAATCTAGTGCCACCAGAGAAAATTGTTATGGATCCGAGAACAACAGTGAAGCTTCGCGCTTGGTTCAGCCCATCAAACCAGCAGTGAGCAGCAGTTAAAACTCTCCTGTTGTTCAACAAAGAACCGCCACAAACAGCCTGACCGGCTGCCAGTTGTATAACTAATCCAGCCTGAAATAGAATATTCAGATTCAATAATAAGTCAATTGAATGATCTCATAGGCAATAATAGTAAAGACCAGTATTTAGCTAATGGATTGGTAAACTAGGCCAGTATATCTAACAGTAGGTAAAGAACATGTACATCAAATTAAAAAAAGAAGCTAATTAATAATCTTGTGAATGTTAGATGTCCTTAGAATTTATTTGATGTAAGTGTATTGTTTATTATTTTTCTGTGTGTGGTTAATTAATATGGCTATTTGTTAGATTTTTTTTTTCAATATTCGATGTATGTAGTGAAAAAATATCGACAGTAAATATATAGGTTAAATTTTTTTTATTAATTAGTATATTCGCCACCACTATGTCCTTTTTTCTCATACCTCATTTTATATCAACACAATTTAAGTGAGCCCTTTTTCATGATTGATTTAGCTTGTAGCTTCACAATAAATGGAGGGTTTTAGGCAACTTATAAATGAACATAATTATAAGGAAAACTGACATATAAACGCACGGCCTAAACTACCGGGGCTAGGACCGTGAAAATTTTCATGCGAGTTCCTTTTACACTGTAATTGAGCACTAAGGAAGGATTTTTGGAAAATCAATCGCCAAGGTGGTAAAAAGGAGATGAAAATTTGTATGAATATCCATCATTATTGATGATAGATCTATGAAAATATGTATGTAGCAATCCAGTTAGAAAGTAAAAAGGATAGGACATAACTCAAATATGGTGCGAGCGATGCCGCGAGAGAAATGCTAGAAATCATATAAGTGAATGTAGAAATTCTAGTCCATTAGTGCAAAAGTGTTGGTTAAGAAAATCATATCATAATTTAAATAAATAAATGATTTTATTATACAATAATACAAACCTGGTATGGGAATTGACCAAGGCTAGATGCTGATCCACCAACAATTCTGGACTGGCTATATTGCTCCTCAGCTGTTCTAATCTCCTCAGCTAGCGGTAGACCAACTTTTGTGAGGTATCCATAGGCTGTATTATCTTCAAGGATATCCTGAAGATCCAAGTACTTGCCGTAGGCAAGACTGCAGAGTGCCAGAACAGTGACCAGAGTAAATTTCATTGTGGAAACTTAAGGAAGTACTGAACAATTTGACAAGAAATCTCTTTATATATACTATAAATGAGATAATAATAAGATAAATTATGTTATTAAGATAATATGATAGGTATGAAAATAAACCATATCCAGCTTTGTTTATCGCAATATTAGGCTGTAGGATTTGATAACGTCTTGTAATTATTACTTTTTAATTTAGTGGTGTTTTAGGACTTTTAAGTTCTACGAGAGCAATAATATGCGGACGCAGTGTCTACCAAAATGGCCGAAACAGTGTGTTAGAAAGAGAAAGACAGATATTTCTTCTCAGACTGGTGCAAAGCACACACCGTTTTGATCAAATGGCCGTATCGGTGCTACTAAAGTCAAAATAACACAACTTCTTCTCAGACATTCGTGCCGTACCATGACTACCCTTTCGTGACCGCCATGATGATGATGATGATGATCATGATAACCGTCAAGATGACAGTCGTAATGATGGAACCGTGCAAAAAGGCTAAGAGCGGTATCATACATCGAAATACGACCTGACTCTTTAGTAGTTTTAAAAGTTGTGAGATATTACAAGAATGTTGATGTTAATAACACTACATTATTATTATTATTTATTTTCATCACACTTGCTCGTAAACAGTAATAATTAGCAGGCTATCTTGGGTGTAACCGCGAAAACAAAACCCGAGGGCCTTTTTTAAGCAAACACCCGAGGGTGCGATTGCTTTTGAAATTGATGCCATTTTTAAAATCCATTTGGCTCATCGAATTACCATAGAATTATGAACTCGGCGTGTTAGAGTAGGCTATATGCACCTTTTGCGTTTTCTAAACGAAATATATTTTTATTATTTATGGAACACCAGCCCGCCAACCGCATTAAAAAAACCCGCTGTTCACAAAATTACTTGTTGAGTTGACTAGAACCGTGTAGCATTAATTCCTAAATATTTTGGATTTAAATTCAGTTTTAAATTAAGCTAGTAACGGTAATCTATTTTGACATATCAAAGGCAGTCGACTATGTATCGCACAAGCTGTTGCTGGGTAAATTGAAAAAATATGGTATCCGTGGCCTCTCATTGAAATTGCTACGGGTACATAATTGAAAAATAGGCAGCAATATGACGAGTTAACAAACATAAATGCAAAAAGAGGTTCAAATATATAAATCTAGTTGTACGAAAAATAATTACGGAGTAACACAGGGTTAGTATCTTGGGCCCGATACTTTTTTTATTATACATAAATGATCTTATTGATAATACTTCTTATCGTTGTAGAATGTATAGATATCGGAACTGGAAAGCCCACATTGAAAAAGTATGAAACAAAATTTAAAGTTTTGTTTTTGTGTTACATAAATTAAGTAAAAGTTGTACTCAAGAATCTGTATTGGTAGCTTACCACTTATACGTTGGTCTGCTGATGTTGAGAGAGTTTTCATAGCACAGAAAAATTGTTAGAGCTGTTGGTGGTATACCCCCATGGGAGTCATGCAGGCCCTTGTGTAAAAAGCTACGTTCAATGACTTTGCCCTACATGCATAATATACTGCATGCAGCTAAATTTGTTAAGAAATACCCTACGTTGTTTGAAACGGCTAGCGATATATTTCCCAGAAATACGAAGAAACCTGTGAGGATTGTTTTGCCTAGACCACTAAAATGGCATTGTACAATAAAAGCTGTTATGCTATGTGTGGACGTATAATAATGCCGTCCTTTGCGACTAATAGGGAAAGCCTAATATTGTACGTATAGTTCTTTTAAGTAGGTGTAAAAGTTCAATTTGGATAATGAATGTAGTATAAAGTTATATTTTATGAGAACGAATTAAATTTAACCTAATTTATATATGTTGTAATGTGACTAAATGCACACTGTATCCTGCATTTATAACAAATAAATAAATAATTAACGTTATTATTAAAATTATCACGAATTTGGCTGGTTTTTTTTTTTTTTTTTTTTTTCGACAGATTTCTTTGTTTGGAGTTTTGGCACTATCGTTTTTTTTATTATACATATAAAACAAAAAAATATATACTATAGTGCGCCATTACTCATTGAATATTAAAGTATTATAAGTAAATAATTCTAAAATTATTACATAAACTTAGTTTTTCCTAAAGAATTATTGCAAAATCTGAATCTGTTATATGAAGTACTCAGCTCTTATGTCTTCTGTATAAAATCGGATAATACTAAAATTATTTTACTTGGGTATTCTCAAAGGACTTTTGATCAATTGTGCTACGATTTGGATTTAAATTAAATTTTGCGATTGTACTACTGACTTTATTAAGTTTTGGATTGTAAAATCCCTGATAGATAGTAGTCGTTTTTTTTTTATTATTTTGTTGCTCTAAAACAGAGTAAGATTCTCGCGTTCAAAGGAAACTTGGGAATAACTTCATCTGAGATTTGCTGCTCAACGAGATAAAGAAAAAGTTTAAGTGTCCGTAAAACTTATAGGGATCAACATAATAGGTTAAATTCACAGCGTAGACGTATGGCAGAATATCGATCGATCAAAATTAGTGAATGTGAGGTAAGGCTGACTGCTGACAGTAACTTCCACGCCGATTTTCAGGAATTCGAGTTATTAACAAAGCACGACGCACGGTTAAATCGCTGATTATGAATTTCAGTGACTACACCTACATTGTTTTATCGCTGTTTTTCATACATGAAATTACAAACGGATGAAGACGCATTTTTAAGTTTCCACGATAAGTTTTATTGAAGATAAATATATTGTACATAATATATGTACGTTCTTTATACATTAATAATAATTTGTCGATTAAGTAGATAAACCTCTTGATTGATGTTGTAATTATAATTATCTACCTACTTAAGATTTGAACACTGGTCAACTTATAAAATAGATTCAACGAACATTGAGTTGCTAACCTAATTGCTTATTTTTTTATCAATTGTAATATATAATTATTCCGGGTTAAGACGCATTGTCTTACTTTTTTGATTATTCGAAGTTTCGGCCTGGTTACATAGGCGTTGTAGAGTGGTATTAAATATTGTATATTGTACTCGTATACAAAAGGCGATTGTTTAGTGTTATTTAGACCTATAAGGAACCATTTATTTATGTTTAGAAGTTTATGGGAATACCTTATCCATGCTTAACCTTTAATATAACAATATTATGTGCGTCGAACGAAACAAACGATTTAACCGATTGGACTAATTTATTTCAATGAGTATATTTAGGTATGTGCTTGGCCTCGATCTCACCTAATGGTAAGTAAAGATGAGACCAATGATGGATCGCGCTCACCTATCAAATGCATGTTCATTCTTCGCTTAAAGACTCCCTAGTTATAGGTGGGTAGAAAGACATACACCGGGAGTGAGTTCCATTCAGCCTTTCGCATGAAGACCGACGAAACGAAATGTTTCATGTAAATTGACCCTTACAGTATTTAGTTGTCTGGTAGTGGAACTAGTTTGGCGGAATTAAATCGTAGAAATCGTATCATTCAAATCTTATTAGTTTTATCGACGCGACGATATAAAGCATGTTAGGATCCGATAAGGAGCACGTCGAGCCATTAACTATCGCAAAGGAGGGAAAAGTCTGCCGGGCTAGCTAGACTTATCACACATTTATAAAAAAAATTGATGCGCCTGTTAGTGATTCTATAACTTCTGAATGACTTGCTGAATGACTTGACCGATTGAGCTCATATTTACTAAATATATTGCTCTTATAGAGATGATAATTTACAGATATGTTAAGATCAGACAGGTGGTTTTGTTGTCGGGCTATTAACTACCGTAATGAATATAACAACGCCTACCGGCCAGCCAGTTGATATTCAATTTATTTTTTGTTTGATTTATTTTAATACGGCAACCAATAGTATACATCATGAACTAGGATTTAAACTTACGTTTTGACTACAACAACTAATCGTTCTACTATTAAATTATATATATTGCTTCATACATTAACAATGAAAAAATTGCCAAGTACAAGTCGGGCCATGTGCTGTGTAGGGTTCCGTAGTTACCCGTCACAATATTATGCAGAGTTAGAAGAGGGCTTTAAGTCATTTTCAATGAAATTTGTACGATATTAATTCTCCAAGTGCATTTTATAAGTTAATCGACTATTACTCGTTAACTTGTAAAGACTACTTAGCTATGATTTTTTTCACATAACCAAAAGCACCTATTTACCTGACAGGGAAGAGGGAAACTTGACTCTCACAAAAATTAGCACTTTAAAGCTAAGCTATTTCGCAAATAGGTTTCTGAATCGACAAATGGTTTTCACACACTGGCAATATTCTTGAACAATCTATACTACAAAACCCTATACCATGGGATAGACGAGAAAAAAAATCATCCCCACTTTACGTATAGGGGAGGTACGCTAAAATTTTGTTTTCAAGTTTTTATTTTACCACTTTTCGGCGTGAATAATATGTATAGCTATGCCGAATTACAGATTTCTAGTACTAAGTATCTCTGAGGTAAGCTGCGTATAGACAGACGGACGGAAATGGCATAACAATAAGGATTCTTTTCTGAATACGAAACACTAAAGATTAAGTCACTTAATACATTTTAAATACCTGTCAATTAGAAGCATAAGGTATATTATATTATTATCATAATATAGATTGATTGCGCTAATGGCTCAGTAATAGTAAGTAAGCTTAATTGATTAATTTAAGTAATAAAACATCAAACGGATTATTTCCATAAGTTATCGTGAACCTCAAATTATAAATGCCAACTGATTTTTGTCATACTGAGGTTCGTACCTTTCAGAGGTCTTATAGCAGGCAGAATCCCTCTAAGGGCAGACCTTCGGGCTCACTTTCAGAATCGCTACTGTCGAGTCAGACTACAAATTTTATAATTAGGATAATTATAAACAACACACTTCATAATTAAGGTAAACAAAAAATCGCATTTTTTGTGAATCTGACAATATAAATGTCAGTTCTAACTAGTTGACATAAAGTTCAATTTTGGAAGATAGGTAAAGATTTTCAAAGATCGTATGTAATTTTTTTCTTTACATTATTTAGTTAGTTTTTGAACGATTGTGTTGTTTACTTCAAATACACTTACTTTAACATTTCGTGCCATTTTGTTTCCCCGCCTCTTCAAAGCATCAAATTCGGCGGTAGTTATTCTAAAGTCCAACTGCCCTTTATTGTTCGGCCTTTAATTCGGTAGAACAGTTAAAGCATCCAAGAACAAGAAAAATGAAGAAGTTTTTTTTTAAATTTAAGTTAAATTAAGAAATTTAATCTATATTTTAGATTTTCGGAGGTATGTAATGAGTTTTTTAAATTAGGTTCAACCACCCCTGATGACATATGATAGTTTCTTTATCTCGCTTGTTGCTTTTTGTAAAATCAAAATATTAGAAGAGAGAGGTGGCCGCGATTTGATACTAGCCACACATCCCTTCCCGTTAATGATAATGCTATTCTTTTTCTTATGCCTTATCGCACTTAAATGGTCGGCATACCATGTTTTCCTCTTTCACTCTTCTCTTTCAGCTTTCATCTCAGTATTCACACCTTTTATGCGCATATTATTTTCTACACAATTCATCCAAGTTATTGAACTTCTTAGGTCTTTCAGTACTCCTATATCCGTCCACTTTCATAGTTAACGTAATTCTAGTTATATGACTTTCATCCCTCTTCTTGACATGTCAATATCACGCTAGCGTATAACCCCTTAAATTTTCTGTGACTGGTGCTATTTTAAGATATATAAGATATACTAATTCCCAATGATAATGTTATAATATCGCATAAAGATGAATAGTATGTTATAGTCACAGTCGTTTCAAAGTCAGATGAATAGCTTAAGATTTACCACAATGTACCTTGCAAGATCACAAAAAGACTTGATGGCTGCTGACTCCTTGTTCAATAAGTTTAAAAGGTCGAAGGGAGAAACCCGAAGGTATGAATGAGACGGTATAAGAATTAAGTTTAGAAGATTTTCAACACTTGTTCGTGGAATGTGTTAGGTATGAAATAAGCAGAAGTCGTTTATATTTATGTTTAGGGTTATGTTCTTTAGATGTAGGTATTTTCTACAGTATACTAGCGGAACCTACTTCTGGTTCGGCTGGTAGTGCTGTGGAACTTTATCTATCTTTATCTAAAGCGGAAAAGTTTTTTGTTTGTTTGTTTGTTTAAGCACGTTAATCTTTGAAACTACTTGTCGGATTCGAAAAATTATTTTTGTATATGATAGCCAGACTCTCGAAAAATAGTATAGGCTTTTTAAGATTAGACTGCAATTCTCAGGTAGCCTTAAATATTGATTTTTATTATGTAAGTCGGAAGTCGAGGACTCCCGAACTGCTTAAACCGCGTGCGCTGGTGCAATCGTTAATGATATGAAAATACTAAAAAATGATCCACAATAATAATATTCGTTAGTATATGTAAAAAAAAGTCATGGAAAGCATATGCCTATCTCTTATATATACGCCACAATAAAGTATTCTGTGACAAAGATTTGTTGAAAATTAAAAAGTAAATGTATTAACATTATTTTTAGACATGGCATATTAATAGACAATTTTATGCAATCAAATTTTGCTCTTTAGAGTATGCATGCTATTTGGACACATAGTTTAGGAGATGATGAAAAATTAAAATAATTTGTACTAGCGGGAATAACAACTATGATAGACTACACGGGTAAGTTGGCTGTGCGGTGTTTGCCGGATAAAATTAACACGGGTGAAACGGTCGGGCATAGCTAGTTGTTATAATATAAGGAAAAAAAGTATGTAGTATTTTTATTTTGTTAATAGTTTTATTTACTGTACTAATTTACGTATTTTTGTTGAATTTGGATATGCTTTGATGAGGCTGACATATTCTAACTGTAAAAGCCCCATAAATAAAGTGAAGGGAAAAAGGAATTAAGCTGCGTAGGTCTTAAATCAATCTATATATTAGGTTGGTTAAATTTGAATTGTGTAGCTAAAAACGTAATATTGATATGAAGGATAGTTGAATATATGTCTATGTCGTTGGATATGGCCTATTTGTCTTTTACTTACCAGACTTAAAGTAGCTCATACAGGATCAGTAATTCGATCTCATCGTGGTACTCGCAGCCTAACATGACAACAGCAACCGTTGCTTGATAATCGTCTCTTGGCGGTTGCTTTTGTGTTCAGTCGATACTGTAGTATTCTTAAAGGCACTATAAAATCTGTATAACTGTAATTTGTGAAAAAAAAATTGTATTGTTATAATAAACACAATCTATACAAATAAATAAAATTCAAGTGTCTGTTTGTAATGTCAAAATAACAGCTTTTTACTTAATGCATGTTATGAAAGAAAGTATAACCGGTAATTATAACAATCAACAGATATTTAAAATTTATGTTTATCTACCTGTTCCTGCTGTTTATTTGTTGTAAGCACACCATCACGCCTGTATTCCCCGAAAGATTAGGCAGAGGTGTACTAATGTACACCCACAGTTCACCGATTATGTTTTTAGGTCCCATGTAATAGAGGGCGAGCCTATTACCATTAATCGGGCACGAAACCAAACTCTGAGCTACTACTGAGAATTTCATAGGAAATACCCAATAACACTTTGCTCGACCTGGGATTCGAATCTATGACCTCGTTCATAGCAGTCGCGCTTACGACCACTAGGCTAACGGGGCAGTACGTTAAGTATCGTATATATTTTCATTTGCATAAGTAAAAAGCTGTTATTTTGATATTACAAACGTAAACGAGATTCCTTTTCATATTGGCTAAGAAGGTTATTAATTCATCTATTTTAATAAAAATGATAATTAATAAAAAAGTTAACAAAGTATTATGATAATGTTCTTATCAGCATATACTTTTTATTATTACTAAATATTGACGTCGTTATTGCGGTACATTATGTACTGACGTAATTCGTATCTATCTACACGTACATAGTCGCTGATCTTTACGGAAGTTGGTGTTACATGTACCTTTGACATGATCTTCGTCTTGTCCATGTTCATTCTATGACAACTCGTTAAGAGGCTTTACTGAGAACATTGTACGGTGGTCCTCAATGGTCTCAGCCATGAAGACTACTATGTCGTCAGCAAACCGAAGGTGAGTGGTGTACTCGCCATTTATATTATTACCTAGTTCCTTTTCTTGTCTGACTACCCGCTGCAACAGGATAGGTTTCGAGATCTGATCCTGTCGCCATACTGAGATAGTGGCGTTTTCACATAAACATTCCAAAACTTCGATGTACCGACGGTCAATTTGGCACCGCTTGAGAGACTGCGGTACAGCCCAGGTCTCAATAGAATCGAAGACTTTCTCATAGTCTACAAACGCTAAGCAAAGAGGTAAGCTATGCTCTTCGGTCTTCTGTATAGCCTGCTACAACACGTGTATGTCGGCTAGAGTACTGAAGTCAATTCGGAAACCAACTTCTTCAGGAGGCTGGAATTAGCGAACTTGTACGCAGGACGATTCGTAATAACACTCGAAATCAGCTATAACAAGAGTCTGAAGTGAGATGGCCCCAAAATTCTTCAATGGGGTTTTGTCGCCCTTTTTAAGAAGATTACCACCATATTTTAGTTCCTTGCCTGTGGCATTTTACCTTCGTGGATGTCAGAATTGAATAAGAACTTTACCTACTGGATTATGAACTGCCTTAAATAGTTCGGCTGTGATTCCGCCATCTTTGGGAACTTTGTTCTTTTAAGCTGTTTGAGAGTCATACTAATCCCGTACAAGCTGATATCTGGGATATCTTCTATATAGTGTCAAGTCCATCTGGCTCTTGGGTCTTTAGCTACATTTTTAACGGGTTTCTGCGTTGATGTGTATAACTTTTCATAAAACTTCTTGACCTCTATCAAGAGCTCAGGTTTGGATGTCATGATTCTGCCATCGTCAGTTCACTGTTTGTTAACTGTCGTCTGTACCTGCGCTTGTGGCCTGCGGTTGTGCCTGCTTTGTTAACTGGTTTTTCCCAATAAACAAATGTTGTATGATAAAATATTGTTTATGAAGTCTATGAGCTGGCAACAGTTAGATTGTCTGTGGTGACTCATCCTCCTGCCTCTATGGTGGTTACGTGTGTTAGATGTATGATTTTAATACGATGTCTCTGGGAATAATAAAATTAATACTTCTAATAAATAAGGAATGACAATTATAACATGGTGCTGAGGACAACAACCAACAAAGAATATAGTGGCATTGCTGGATTAACACCCCCGAGTCACTTAGTGAATTTAACAAAAGAAAATTTTAAAAGTTGGCTGCAGAAATTCGTGATTTATCGGATGGCGTCGGGAGCACACCTGCAAGAAGAAAACGTGCAAGTTGCATTGTTACTCCATTGTTTAGGAGATGAATGCATAGAAATATTTAATACATTTACTTTGACAGAAGAAGAATCTAAAAGTTATGAAAAACTTTTAAAATGATTTAAAACACATTTTTTTACCAGAATGCAATGAGAGTGTGAATTCAAATTTGTTTTTTACACGTAATCAACATGAAAATTAAAATTTTGACTTATTGGCATTGCACACAGCTTGGCATGTGAATTTGGCGAAATTAAGGACCCATTGATCAGAGATAGAATTGTTGCAGGTATTTATGATAACAAATTGAAGGATAGATTACTACGAGAGTCTAATTTAACATTACAAATAAATAATAGTTTAAAAAAACTAAAAAAAACACGCTTTCATAAAAAATCCAACTAAAAAACAGAAAATAAAATTTAATAAATTTGATTAAGTACAGTGTAAAAAAAAATGAATGTACATTATTGTAAAAAAAGCGTGGGGTGCATAGTGTGCATAAAAACATTTTATTGACAGATAATGAGTAGAAGAATCATCACTTCGATAATATAATATCTTAAAAAGCGCTTTGAATACACCCCACGCTTTTTTTACAATAATGTACATTCATTTTTTTTTACACTGTACTTAATCAAATTTAATAAATTTTATTTTCTGTTTTTTAGTTGGATTTTTTATGAAAGCGTGTTTTTTTTTGTTTTTTTAAACTATTATTTATTTTTCATTTTTTAGTTAAATTTTTTAAACTATATATTATTTAGTTCGATTTGCTAACTATCAACCGCCCTTAATATATACAAATGTGTTCCGATTGTATCTTGGTTAAGAACACATATTCAAAGATTTCTATGATGCCAATATAAACAGCGAGACACATAGAGGTGCAACCTTATTTACATATACAGTCAGTCCCATTAATGCTTGAGTATGGAATTTTTAATCCGTAATCACTCTACAAAATATTATAATCATAGGAGCGAATCTGTTGGCGGCACTGAGAATGAGGATGAGTGTGAATTTTCACTCTGTGACTGATTGTAGATTTTATGGTTTATCTCCTAATCGAATCATTTCATTCAATGCTTCACTGTTACATGGAGTTCTTCCTGTTAATTTTGAGCAATCAAGTACTTCAATTCGTATACCGTCCAAGGATCTTCCACGACTAAGTGCCACATAAGCTTGTCCAGCAGCAAACAATCGCGGACTCAAATAAATGACTGCATGATCAACTGTACAACCTTGCATGCCCGAAAGAGTAAGTGTGGAACTGCAACCATGCGTAGTTCGCGCACTAGCTCTATCTCTCTTACTCGCATGCAAAGAATGCGGAAAGAAATTAATTAATCCTGGCGAATCTAATTAGGATAATCGTATGCTTTGATCGGATTATTGCATTGTCATCGACTTTTGACAGGTGTGCAAAGTTTGAATTAAATCTGATCATTCAAAGTAGGACAAAATCGAGCTCAAAGGGGTCGGTTACATACATACATACAGGTGAAGCTAATAAAAGCGTGTTAAAAAAACAATACAAATATGTAAGGCCGCTGAATTAGCCAAGGAACAAATACAGAAAATGTTAAATAAACAAGAAAATAATGTGGTGAGTACTGGAAAAGAAAGGAGACATCAACCAAAAGTTCAGCGAAAGCAGCAGAATGTCAAGGGAAAAATTATAGTAATAAAAGAATGTATAACAAAAATTATGTAAAAAAATAGATCAAAGAAACTATTATTCGGGAGGGAGACAAGAAAACTATGGAGCGCTGGTGAATGAGGTAGAAATAATACAGGTTCGAGTCGAATACAAGGAAACGGGAATAATAAAAAGATGGGACAGACAGAAAATTATAAAGTGCATCAACAGTGTCAACGTTGTGGTTATCATCGTATAAAGAAAATGTGGCCGGCTTATGAAAAGAAATATGATAATTGTGATAAAATAGGACATTTCAAACGTATGTGCTATAATAATAGAAATAATAGGTATGTTAATTTGGTAAAATTTAAAGATGAGTCTTGTGAACAAAATAATTTAACAGAATTAAATCAATTTAATTAACAAACAAAAATTAACTTAAAAGTTCAATTTAAATTAATGTAATTGATTAAAAGAGGAATTGGGTTGAGATGGTAATGTTTGTTCAGTTACATAAGAAAATTAAATTTAAACTTGATCAGGAGCACATTGCAATGTTATGTCACAAAATGTTTATAAAAATTTATTGAATATTTATTCTTTTGAACAGTGTTACAGTAAGTTGTCAAACTATGATAATTCTAACCTTGAAATAGTTGCGGAATTAAGCATGTTGTGTGAAATTGGTAATAAAACTGATATTGTAAATTTTAAGATTTGAAAGGGTGATTATTTATTTACACATTATGCGTTAAATACGCAATAGCGGACTTAATGCCTAAGGCATTCTCTGCCAGTCAACCATTAGGTGATGCAGAGATAAATGTTGGTAGGTGTAAAATGTAAGGGTTTTTTGAAATCATGTTTAACCTATTTAATATCACAATATATAAATAAAATATCAACACCAAAACATAATATATATAAGACCAATATAATACATATATACTACACATATACAATACATACACATAACAACATCATACATAAATATCAATAAAATATATATATATATATATATATAATTATGATTTAATTTTAGGATGGTCTACTATAGAAAAAATTGATTTAGCTATACGAATTAATAATACAATACATACAACAAGAAATAAGTGTCATAAATAGTAAAATTAATATTTTTAAATGATTACAGAGATGTTTTTGATCCTTCAAAAAAATAGGAAATAGGAAATATTAAAGGATTTGATTATGATATAAAATTAAAGGAAGGTTCCCAAGCTAAAATAGAGCCATGTACCATTTAAAATGATGGGAAAGTTGAAATCAGAATTAGAAAATTTAGGTATTGTTTAGTATTGAGATGATTTCCGCTACCAATAGATGTCACTGAACCATTTTTATTCTTACCGCGAGTTAAGATTTACTATGAGTTATTACGATAACTATTGTCGCAACTAGAGGGCGTTATACATTTTAGAAAAGAGGTATTGTTTTGTCTATTTAAATATGTTAGTGTATCTTTGTAAAATTTATCCTTCCTTGTCTTATAAATAAAATAGTGGTCATTGAGTGTTGTGTTGTGATTTAACAGATATGGTGCCGAAAACCCGGGAATAAAGTGAAAAAGTGCAAAGTGTAATAAGTCCAACAAAAAAACTGTAAGTAAAGTGAAAGTTAAATAAAGTAAAAAGACTTAGAAAAATTAAACCAAATTCAAAACACTTAGAAAATTTTGCAATAATTGTGTTGAGGACTTGTAAAATTTTGTTGAAACCAAACACTTAGAAAATTTTCAATAATTGTGCCGAAGACTTGTAAAATTTTGTTGAAGTTACAAACACTTAGAGAGTTTTAATTCAGTCATCACTGACTTGTAAAAATTGTCAACAATAATTCAGTCACAATAAATTTCATAAAAAGAAAAATTTATTAAGTATTTAGAATACATTATTTGTCAAAAAATATGGAGTCTCTCAATCAATTATTCGTCATGCAAAAAGATTTGATAGATAAATTATTTAAAGCTGAGAGCAATTTCAAAAAGACGTCAAAAGAGAGGATGAAACTACCCTACATAGAAACAAAACTAGAAAAAATAGAAGAGTATTGGATGGATTTCAAAAAAGGACATAAAAATATAATTGTTCAAGTCAATGATGAGGATAAAGAATCGAAACCGTATTTCACAGAAGATTGGTATGAAGTATTTGAAGATAAATATATATCTTATAAAAGCCTAATTAAAGAGAATTTGTACAAGATAAGAGCAACGACCCCGGAAACTAGAGAGGTTTCCGTACTATCACATTCCGGTTCCAGTTTCGAAGCTAAGCTTCCCACGATTCATCTACCGTCATTTTCAGGAAATTACAAAGACTGGCAAACATTTTATGACATGTTTGTTTCTTTAATTATAAGCAATAAAACATTATCACCTGTACAAAAACTTCATTACCTGAAAAGTAGCTTGTCGGGCGAACCAGAAACGTTAATCAAGAATTTCCCAACTACAGATGCGAACTTCAGTGAAGCGTGGGAACAATTAATCAAACGGTACAATAACAAACGATACAACTGCAATTCCATATTACAAACATTGTTTGCACAGAAACAAATTATTAGTGAATCGGCAAACGCGATCAAACAGTTATTAGATATAACTGCTTCTTGTTTAAAGTCACTGAATAATATAGGAATAAGTACTGACACTTGGGATGCAATCATCGTTCATTTTGTAGTTGCAAAACTGCCACAAGAATCTCGCCAACAATGGGAATATCATCTTAGCATGAAGTCTGACGATTTACCAACTTGGTTACAGCTTACGGAATTTTTAGAATCGAGATTTAGAACAATAGAAATGATCGAAGGTGCTAAATATATGAGAACCAATCAACAGGTTGTCAAACCTGCTCTTAAGGCAAAATCATTTCATTCCGGCATACAAGAAGTACAAACCGAGCGAAAAAATACGGATGTAACCTGTTCATTTTGCGATGGTTCTCACTATTTGTACAATTGCAAGCAGTTTGGTCTAAAGTCAGTACAAGAGAGACATGACTTTGTAACAAATAACAGATTATGTTTTAATTGCCTCGCACCAAATCACTCTGTTAAGAAATGCCGACAATCTACAAACTGTCGTAAATGTGGCAAACGACATCATTCTCTAATACACACTGTTTATAAAAGAGAAATCGATAACAATCTAGTAAATCAAGAGACTACGAAGAAAATTAATGTCACACAACAACACACAACACAAGAACTACAAGGACAAGGAACACAGACAGCGCATATTGTAGCGAACTATTCTAGGGGTGATACACAAAGCTACAACGTTTTATTAGCCACAGCAGTTATCAAAGCAAGATCACAAAACGGTTTAAATTATATAGTTAGGGCATTGTTAGATCAGGGCTCACAAGCTTCGTTTGTAACCGAGGCTACTGTACAATTACTTGGACTCGAAAGGGTACCTATTAATGGTTGGGTGTCAGGTCTGGGAGATGGCCATACTAAGATCAAATATATGGTATCTATACATATAGAATCACGTCATACTCCTTATCATTCACTCCAGGTAAATGCATATGTTCTAAGCTCACTTACGTCAATGCTTCCAACTTGTAATCTTTATTCACCACGATGGGCAGAACTGGAATCTAAGCCACTTGCAGACCCACATTTCACAACTTCGGGTAACATAGACCTTTTGCTCGGAGCTGAGGTTTATAGCGAAATATTGCTCAATGAAGTTATTAAATATCCTCAAGGTAATTTAATAGCTCAAAACACCATTCTTGGTTGGGTAATATCAGGAAAATTAGCACAAGAATCATTAGTAGAATAACGTATTTCAAGTCTGCATATACACATTACACAAGAAGAAGAATTATTAAAGCAATTTTGGGAATTTGAGAATGAACCAAATATCATACAGAAGAAACTAACTCAAGACGAAATAAAATGCGAAGAATTTTATGAATTAACTACGACGAGAAATGAAGAAGGCAAATTCATAGTAAAATTACCTTTTAATACAGAAGATCCAGAATGTCAATACGGAAATACTTTAGATGCAGCTATAAAGAGATTTAACTACTTAGAGAAGAAATTACACAAAAATCCAAAATTTCATGCAGAATATAGAAAGGTTATAGAAGAATATATAACACTTAATCACATGAAACTGGTGGATCGAGAAGATATAGATAATCCTAGAGCAGTTTATTTACCACATCACGCTGTCGTTAGAGAAGAAAAACAGACAACGAAAGTACGAGTCGTATTCGATGCTTCGTGCAAGGGTAGTAATAACGTGTCACTTAATGACAATTTCTTAATTGGACCTAAGCTACAGCAAGATTTAAGACATCTGCTAATGAGATGGCGAACTCATAAAATCTGTATCATAGCAGACTTAGTTAATATGTATCGTCAGGTTCGAGTAGCTGAAGAGGATACAAACTTTCAAAGGATTTTATGGAGGGATCATAGGAATGAACCAATACAACACTACAAATTATTGACGCTAACTTTCGGGACAGCTTGTGCACCTTATCTCGCAGTTAAAACTTTACAGAAGTTGGCGGAACAAGAACAAGAGAAATATCCTATGGCCGCAGAAATAACAAAGAAAGATTATTACATAGATGATTTAATGACAGGCTGTGAGAAGGAAAGTGAAGCGATACTTATTTTTGAAGAACTTAATAGCTTAATGAAATCAGGAGGGTTTGAGCTTCAAAAATGGAGCAGCAACAACAAAACATTACTAAATTATATCAGTGAGAAGTACCATAGAGAAGATAATTCAGTAATTATTAAATCAGATAACATGACAAAGGTAATAGGCATATGTTGGAATAGAAAGACAGATAATTTCGAATACACAATCAATTTACCAGAAATTCAGAAAATAATTACTAAGAGACAAGTTTTATCCGATATCGCAAGGTTATACGATCCCTTAGGGTGGATTGCACCCGTAGTAATAGTCGCTAAATTGTTCATCCAAAGGCTATGGAAATCAGGACTTGGATGGGACGATGAAATCAGAGACGAATTATTAACTGAGTGGATTAAATTTAGAGGAGAATTGGGACAAATCAAAAACATTATTGTGCCAAGATGGTTGCATACATCATCTGAGTCACAAATAGAGCTGCACGCATTTTCAGATGCGTCCAGATCAGCTTATGCGGCTGTGGTGTACCTTCGTGTAACTGATGAGCATAAAAATATTACAGTGAGTTTGATATCGGCTAAAACTAAGGTTGCACCAATTGAAAAGGAAATGTCCATCCCAAGATTAGAACTTTCAGGTGCAGCTCTTGCTGCAAAGCTTTTGTCTGAAATATCACAAGTGATGGGCATATCCAAAAATAATCTATATGCATATACTGATTCAACTGTGGTGTTAGCATGGTTGAAAGGACCTGCAAGTCGTTGGACCACATTTGTCAGTAATCGCGTATCAGAAATTCTGACCATAATGAATTATGAACAGTGGGGTCATGTAACTACCGACTTTAATCCAGCAGACTGTGCATCTCGCGGACTAAAGCTAGCACATTTAATAAACCATGATCTATGGTGGAGTGGACCTACATGGTTAACGGAGACAATTGTAAAAAGAAACTTACCTAATTTAGAGGAAACGCTCGAAGAAAAGAGAATAGTCAAAACCTTAACTGCTGTAAATAAATTGCAAGAAGAGTTACCTTGGGAAAGATTTTCATCATTAACTAGAATGTTAAAGGTGTTATCATATTGTAGAAGATGGGCGTTTGTTTACAAAACACCAAAGAGTGAAAGGCTAGAGTCAAACTTTGTCTCGAGTGAAGAGATGGAACACACATTACACAGTTGTATTAAGAAAGTACAAGAAATAGATTTTGGAAGTGAAATACAACTAGTAAAGACTCAAGGTCACGTACAAAAGAAAAGCGTACTACATACACTTTGCTCGATTTTGGACGAAATCGGCTTGTTAAGGGTTGGAGGACGAATTAGCCTGTCTAATGTGACTTACGACAACAAACATCCGATTATTATGCCAGCTAAGAATTATCTCACCAAGCTTTTAATAACCGATGCTCATCAAAAAACTCTACATGGTGGCCCACAATTGATGTTAAACTATTTAAGAGGAAAATATTGGATAGTGAGAGCAAGAGATCAAGTAAAGAAGCATTACAGAGAATGTGTTACATGTTTAAAGCACTCTAAATCTAGAAGTAAACAGTTAATGGGACAAATTCCAGTAGTCAGGCTTAAGCCAAGTAAACCATTTATATTAACAGGAGTTGACTACGCGGGACCCATTAACATAAGATTTTCTCCTGGAAGAGGGGCAAAATCTTATAAAGGATACGTCTGTTTGTTCGTATGCATGGTCACACGTGCAATCCATTTAGAGGCTGTCACAGATTTGACTGCCAAGGGATTTATTGC
This sequence comes from Saturnia japonica, assembly GCA_033032175.1. Lineage (NCBI taxonomy): Eukaryota > Metazoa > Arthropoda > Insecta > Lepidoptera > Saturniidae > Saturnia > Saturnia japonica. The sequence goes on from CM065317.1 coordinate 8,677,215, forward strand.
AGCATTTAGACGATTCACATCTAGGCGCGGCCATTGCCGAGATTTATATAGCGACAATGGCACAAATTTCGTTGGAGCAAATAAAATTTTAAACGACATGTTTAATGCTGCTAAATCTGAGATACCTAACGAGATTGCAAAAATACTCACCTTAGAATCTACGACGTGGCATTTTATCCCGCCACACGCGCCAAATTTTGGTGGCCTATGGGAGGCTGGCGTGCGCTCAGTTAAGACGCATTTACGGAAAGTTATCGGAGAGGTTACCCTAACATATGAAGAGATAGCAACAGTATTGACGCAAGTAGAAGCTTGTTTGAATTCGCGACCCATTTCGATTCTGAGTAATAACCCCGAGGATCCTCTTCCACTGACACCTGGTCATTTTTTAGTTGGGGAGACTATAATTAATATTGCAGATAGAGATTTTTCAAATATAAACATAGTAGGATTAGATAGATGGAAATTAACGCAAAAGATAGTAAATAGTTTTTGGAAAAGATGGTCAAAAGAGTATTTGCTTACATTAAGTCAAAGATATAAATGGAATAAAACAATTTGTGAACCAGAACTTAATGATGTGGTAGTAATTAGGGATGAAAATATACCACCTGCAAAATGGATGTTGGGTATTGTAGTTCATAAATATCCTGGACCTGATAATGTAACTAGAGTAGTAACAATAAAATGTAAAAGCGGTTTGCTCAAACGCCCAGTTAATAAAATTTGTGTTCTTACCAAATAGGAAATTATCTCTAACAGTTCATCGTATATTGTCACGGCGGGCGGTAATTTTTTTTTTGAGTTTATTTGTTTCTCTTTGTTTTCTTTTAGTGTGTAAGTGAGGTTTTGTTACTTATATAAATAGAAGCAAAATTGTGTTTATTTTACTTATTAAATGTAAGAAAACAGCTCAAATCACATTACATTAATTATGTTTCTCATAATTATATTAAAGATTTGTATTAAAGGAACAAGTCCTTGGTGGGCGGAATGTTTAGTATTGAGATGATTTCCGCTACCAATAGATGTCACTGAACCATTTTTATTCTTACCGCGAGTTAAGATTTACTATGAGTTATTACGATAACTATTGTCGCAACTAGAGGGCGTTATACATTTTAGAAAAGAGGTATTGTTTTGTCTATTTAAATATGTTAGTGTATCTTTGTAAAATTTATCCTTCCTTGTCTTATAAATAAAATAGTGGTCATTGAGTGTTGTGTTGTGATTTAACAGGTATAATTTCGAAAATAATTAAGCCCACAGATTATGTTAGTTCTTTGGTAATGACAACCAAACCCAATGGTTCACTACGTATCTGTTTGGATCTTCAATATTTAAATACACAAATTAAGAGAGAACAAATAATGATTCCAACGTAAGATGAGATTACTTCAAAATTAAAAGGTAGTAAATATTTTAGTACTTTAGATGCTAATAAAGGATTTTATATGATAAATTTGTCGGAACAGAAGTAAGGAGCTTACAATATTTAATACACCTTATGGTAGATATTATTATAATAAGTTACCCTTAGGTTTGCGTAGTAGCCCAGAAATTTTTCATAGGGGTTTTAGTAATATATTTCAAGACATCAATGAAGTTGAAATACAAGGTGTCCAGAAAGGGTATCGGGTATTTGTAAGTTCAATGAAACAAAAATTATTTGTATGCAATAAAAAAGTTTATTGTTTATTATTAGCATATGAATTGGAGAATTATTTGGAAAAGATGATGTTATCCAAATGATGACCGTTACGTTGCTGGCACTCTTCTAAACGGAAACGAAGATTGGCGATAACACGTTGACATATAGCTATCGATATTGCTGCCATTTCTGACCTGATGTTTTGCTTTAACTGGGTTAGATTCGTCGGATTGTTTTGATAAACCTTACTTTTAAGGTATCCCCATGCAAAATAGTCAAGCGGGCTAAGGTCGGGGCTTCTGGGAGGCCAGTTGATGTTACCCCTTCGCGAAATGACTTTATTAGGGAATAATTCGTTAACAACTTCCATTGAGTCATTTGAGGTATGGCAAGTGACCCCATCTTGCTGGAACCACGTTCTTGAGTTGAAACCTGCAAACTCCTGCAACTCTGGGACCAAAAAATTTCGCAACATATCGCAATAACGGTCACTATTCACATTAATTGCTCGGCCTCGTTGATCTTCATGAAAATAAGGACCAATTATGCCTTTAGCAGACATAGCGGCCCAAACAACGACCTTTGGGCTATGCAGGGGTCGTTCATGCTTTCGCCTCTTATTCTCCACTGCCCAGTACCGACAATTCTGCTTATTAACATGACCATTCAGGTGAAAATTTGCTTCGTCACTGAAAAGTATGTTGTTAAAGTTGTTAAATGGCTGCAGCATTTCGTTCGCAAAATTCAGTCGATTATCATAGTCCGTATCCTTCAATTCTTGAACCAATTGAATTTTATAGGCTTTTAGATGTAAGTCTTTCTTTAAAATCGAATGTAAAGACGATTTTTTGATGTTCAACGCTTGGCTTCGCTTTCGGATGGATAAAGACGGATTTTGACGAACCGACGCCTCAACTTCTTCAATTGTTTCTTCATCGCGAACTGAACGAGGACGACCAGAGTTTTGAATTTTAACTGTCGCACCTGTATTCTCGAACATCCTGTTCCATTTCCTAATGCTATCGCCACTTGGCGCGTGGCGTGTACGATATTCCGCACGATAGAGACGTTGAGCAGTCACTATTGAATCACCATTACGATAATACGCTCGTACGCAAAATGCGCGATGCATCCCCGAGTACTGTTCCATCATGACTAAAACTCCACAAAATGGCGGACGCCACGAACCCCTCCCCGCACCCTTTAGACGCCCCGTTTCGAATATGGCGCGAAAACAAATACCCGATACCCTTTTTGGACACCTTGTATATTTAGACGATATACTGATTTATAATAAATCGGAAACGGGACATGATAAAACAAGGGAATATTATATTAAATTTAATAAAAATATATGTAACTTTAAAAAGAAAGAAGTAAAGTATTTAGGTCATATTCTGACAAGAGAAGGCTTACAAGTAGATATAGATAGGGTGGAACTAATTAGTAAGATGAAAGAACCAAAAGGTAAAAAAGAGTTAATGAGATTTTTAGGTTTGATTAATTATGTGTCAAAATTCATACCAAATATGTCTGAAATTACAGCCCCAGTAAGACAATTAATTAAAATAGATGTACCATTTGTCTGGTCACATGCACAACAAAATACATACTCAAAATTACAGAAATTGCTTTGTGAACCACCAATATTAGCTTATTTTTAAATTGATAAACCAATTATATTAAGTATCGATGCTTGAAGCGAAAGCTTAGGTGCAGTAATATTACAGAATAATAAACCAATTGCTTAAAGTTCTAGATCTTTAACAGAAACTGAGAAGTTGTATAGTCAAATAGAAAAAGAAAGTTTAGCTATCTTATATGGATGTAGAAAGTTTTATCAGTATCTTTTTGGTAGTTCATTGTAGAGTCTGATCATAAACCATTAGTAACAATTTTTTCAAAACCTCTGAATAAGTGTCCGGCAAGGTTACAAAAAATTAAAATGGCACTTCAAACATATAATTTTACAGTAAAATATAAACCTGGTAAAGAATTATTAATAGCAGATCATTTGAGTCGTTCATATCTAAATGATACAAAAAATTCATACAGTACAGATATAGAATGTCATGTAGCTATGATAGTAGAAAGTTTTCAAGTAACTGATCAAAAGCTTAAAGAAATAATAGAAATGACAAAATGTGATGAAGAATTACCAATGGTTAAAAACTATATTATACTGGGTTGGCCGAATAATAAAAATCAATTTGAGGCAATAGCTAAAAGTTATTAAAGTTATAGAGATGAGTTGAGTGTCAAGGTTTAATATTTAAGGGGTCAAAGATTGTTATTCCTAAAAAGTTGAGAAAGGAAATACTAAACAAAGTTCACGATGCGCACTTAGGTATAGATAAATGTAAGAGGCATTAGCAAGAAAATCTGTATTTTGGCCGAATATGTCTAAGGAAATTGCAGAAGATCTATGGGAGATTTTAGCTTCAGATATATTTTTTTGTTTGGAAAACCATATATTCTTACCGTAGATTCATATAGGAAGTTTGTTGAAGTACAAGAATTGAAAGATTTGATAACTAAATATACTATTAGTAATTTGAATGAAATATTTTCTAGGCATGGTATTCCTAAAATGTTATATACTGACTCAGGAACTCCATTTATAGGATATTATTTTAAAGAATTTGTAAAAGAATGGAATATTGAACATAAAATAATAAGTCCTAAGCATCACCAGGGTAATGATTTAGCTGAAAGATACATACAAACTGTTAAAAGAGTTTTAAAGAAATTAATTCATGATAATAGGGATATACAATTAGGTTTACTATTATATAGAAATATACCGGTGTCAAATGAAGGAAAAGTTCCATCAGAATTATTGTTTAATAGAAATGTGAAAAGTATTTTGCCCAATATTAACTTTAATGTTAAAAAAAAGTATAGTCAAAATTATAGGAAAGAATTACTTGAAAGACAGGATTATCAGAAAAAATATTATAATAAAAGCTATAGAAATTTTAAAGAATTAAAACGGGGAGACTGTTAAAATACAAAATGAAAATAATTGTAAACTGCATAACAGTGGTGTCATTATAGGGAAAGCAGTAGGTCCTAGATCTTATAAAATATTAAATGATAAAAGTGAAATTATAACTAGAAATAGAAAAATTTTGATAGAAGGAGGAGAATATAATACATGGAATAGTGTTGATTATAATGATGAGTCAAATAATGAGCCTGAGGGGATTGAGAAAAATGTAAATGTTTAAAGTAGTTTGTCTTTTAATAATAATAATAGCTGTGAACGTGGATATGTAACAAGATCTTGTAGAGTAATAAAGAAACCAAGATATTTTTATGATTATTAAAAATATAATAATGATAATAAGTTTATGTAGGTACTAATTAAAAGTAAAAGAGTTAGTTTTAAGAAAAATTTTGTTTCTTTATTTTATTGTATGGAAAAAGGTGGATGTTGTATGTGTATGTTTGGATGTATTTGTTACTCAATCACGATAAAACGGCTGAACAGATCTCAATGAAATTTGACACACAGATAGTCTATGACCTAGAATAACACAAAGAGTACTTTTTATCCCGGTAAAAGTCATAGCTTAATCAGTGTTATCCTACAAATATAATAAATGGAAAGTCTCTATGTTTGTTACTCCATCACTCAAAAACGTGAATATCCAATAATACGCAGACGAAGTCGCGGGTACCATCTAGTTTATAAATTAAATAATAAAAAGAGGTAAAAGACGCGAGATGCGAGCCCTGAGGAACACCTGATGTGGCGGGAACAAAACAAAACCAAAACTTTTAATCACCACAGCTTGACTTCTATCTCGCAAATAAGAAGTTAACCACCTAAGGAGATCGCCATGTATGCCAACTTCTTCCATTTTACTGACAAGTAATGAGTAGGATATTTTATCAAAAGCCTTGGAATAGTCGGCATACACTTGTTGGTGACCCAACAATACAATTTTTTGTAATCTTGCAACATTGTTCAACTAAATGCTTTCTTCCGCTTGGACCGCCATCGTGGTGATTGAGAGTGAATTATCGTGGAACTTTTATTTATTCTTTTGAAGTGTCAGCTACCTAAATCTAATACAGTCCTCACATAAATTAATAAACAACACTACATCCACCTGGAGACCCTGGTTCATTGTAAGTGCAATTCGGTGAACAAACTCACATAAGTTTGACTCGGTTGATTTTTTATTAAAAAAAACCATGCTGTTGGCCAATAATTAAAGCTCTAAGACTAGGAAAAATAGTATCATAAATATTTTTTTCAAATAATTTTGCTATTATACACAACTTCGAGATCGATCTATAGTTTATAATATTATGTCTATTTCCTGATTTAAATACAGGAACCACACATAATCTCTTCCACACATCAGGCATAACTCCAAATGTGAAAAATTTATCAAAAAAAATAAAAATCTGATAAGCTAAACTCTGATTACATGATTTGAGAAATATTGGAGGCAATCCATCGGGTTCAGAACCTTTATTTATATCTAAATGTTTTAAATACTTTAAAACTATATCTGCTGAAAAGTTTACTGGATGTAGTGAAAGTTGTGTATTGTAGCATTGTCTTATTTAAAAATAAATGATAACGAATCATCGTAATACATAGTATCAGGTAAAACAACCGAATCCCTATTTGATTTCACAAACGACCAAAAATATTTACTATTATATTACATTTTCTTTTCGCAATCTGTAATATACTTATTATAACATTCAAGCTGAACATGCTTTTGACGCTCCCGTAGTACAGAAAAGGTGTGATAGTCACTTAAACGCTGGTGAGTTTTCCATTTATTTATGAAATATTATTTTTTCTGAAATGATTTTTATTAAAGATTTAGAATACCAAACAGGATATCGAGAGTTTTGCCTAACAGTTTTTACAGGTACATGGGCAGTAATAATCTTTTCTACAGTTATGTAAAACAACCTTATCTACAGTTTATGTAAAACAACCTTTTATCTTCTGAGATATCTAGGTTTAAAAACAAATCATCCCAATTCAATTTGAAAAACTGATTATTAATATCATCATAATTGGCAACCTTAAATAATTGTACCACGCGAGAAACAGAATAGGTGGTGCATGTGCTAGAAATACATAAATTTATATCCATCCAGTGCTGGGTGATGGGTATCTTCAGTGACCAAAGGTAATTTCGTTCTATTAACAATACAAACAGCATTACCAAAGATTTACGGCCGAACTCAATAACGAATCTACGATCTGAGATTGAAACCAATCTAAGATTGACTACGATCTCTCGAATGATCTTCAAACTACGTCCCAATGACAACGATCAACAAACACGATCCAAGTTTCTCAACAGATTGCAGATCGATCTCTTACCTCCCTTACGTTTCTTTCCATACATAATGCGTTATGTTTTACACAAATACTATAGAATATATTTTACTTTACAGCTATACTATGTTTAACGTATTCATTTTTTATTATTATTTTATAATATAATATTAGTGTGTGATTTGTTTCTAATAATTTATTATGTTGGGACTGTGGGCAACTTCCTCTACAAAAACGGTTATTTAATTAGATATCTACTATTTAATATTTGTTTATTTAAGAAAATCATTAAAAGCAATAGTTATAAATTTATATAACTACAAATAATATTTCATTGCTATTTGATATTTTATAAAAATAGCATATGTTTTATTTTAAGTTGTTATTTGATCATGTTGGCACTGCTGATAATTGTAAGGAAGGAAGTGTAATAAGGAGATAGGATACCTTTTTTATTGAATTTGCTACAATAAATATTATTGTTCTGAAGCGCCTAAAAATAATTTAAATTCATTATCGTCATCGTGCCAATCGGAAAGCTGTAACGACTCCAAATCATTCAAATCACTGTCACTAGTTATTATACTAAACACATTTATAAGAATAAGTGATAAAATTTACAATGAATAACTTAAACAGAATTAAAATCATAAGTCGTTAACCGCCAAATTTCTAAGATGGTAAAAACGATCCCAGATAGTCGTAAATAGATCTGTCAAAATACAAGATCTGTTATTGGGATGCGTCAACTGTCATTCCCATACGGTGGACGTCTCAAAAGGGATTGATTACCTCATAAAGATCGATCGCATTTTTGGATTGATTTTGTAATCTTCTACAGATAGAAATTGTACAGATTTGTACGGATATCGAAACACTATGGATTGAAGTATCGATCGGAGATAGGTAAAGATGGATTGAGATCGCATATTGGGTTCGGCCGTAAATCTAGTTGTCTGCCATTAGCGTTAGGGATAGAATTATATTGTCTCAAATTCGAAAAATTTAGATATGTATAAGTGAATCATTGCTATTATTTACATCTAATTTACTATAAGAGCTAACCGTGGTCCAATTTGCACCAGGTATATTAAAGTACCCTAGAATTAAATAATAATCGTCAAGATCGCGTAAAATATCAAAAGAAATTTCATCAAAGTAATTAACTAGAAAATGATGCTACAGACGACAGTGTGGGAAATAATAACAATATATGTGCAGTGACTGTGATTTAAAAGAAGTTTGTACTCTAACTGAAACCTTAATAATTTCAGCAGCTGAATTCGAAACAGGTAGCGAAATTGAGGAAAAACCGAAAAACGACGACTTACAAGCTATCAATACGCCACCACCCATCCTGCACCTCGAAACGAGTAATCACCATCACATCTATATACCGTATCTCGAGAATCAAAAATCTCAGTGTCATAAGGCCCACCAAGAAGCCAAGTTTCACTTAAACCTATAATATCGTAATCAACTTGAATTAAATTGCGGAAATTTTTTCGGCAAATTTTTGTGTGAATATTTTATTCACACAAACATTTTGATATAATCATTTTATATTATTATCCATTACTAACAAATAAAGTAACGCAGACAGAAATAATATAGTACGTAAGAGAAAAAACAAATAAATATCAAAGAAAAGATATTATTCAACAACCAAGATTCCCCAAATATACTGAACATGACTTAATAAAAGCATGATAATATGAATAATACAAAGATATGCAATGAAATTATACAACGATTATAAATTCTTAAAATTAATACAAACCACATAGGAAAAGGATGGTTCATAAACAATCTTTTTTAAATCATTCTGTTTTAAAATGGATAAAACTGGACTAGTATCAGAACGAAGAACCATGACTGTGGAATGTTTAACCCACACATATGCATAATTTCGTTCATTAGCTAGTTTCTTAACAGATTGCAAGAGTACTTTGTTATGACTAGTAAGATGATCATTAAATAAAATGAAATTATTACTGGTATAATACCAATATCAGAATATTTAAGTTTAAGTTTTCTTCAAGTAAAACTCATCCTTCCTCCAAGTAGCCAAAAAAAGAATTACAATTGGTTTAATTTTATTAGAATTTCCCACATTCCTTTGTGCAACTCTAGTAACAAAATCTATGTTACTATAGGGATTCAATTTGAATTCGGTGCGTTCAGCAATGTTTTTAATCAATTCTACAAGATTTTCGTGTTTTTTTTCGGGTATTCCATAAATTTAAACATTAGACCTGTGGGCCCTTTGTTCACGGTCATTATTATCATTTTTTATTTAAGTAATCTTAGATTTTAGGTCATCTACATGTACCGACTTAGTCGACAATACTTTTAAGTCAGCTTCTATATTAATAATTCGTGTATTAAATCCTTCATATTTCGCTTTAATAAACTCTATTGATTAATTTATTGACGATAATCCAACTCTAAGAGTTCTGAATTCAAATGACAGATCGGTTATAGTTGATTTAAATTCTTTAGACAGTTTTTCAAACTCAGTACCAAATAAGGATTTGATATGTTGCAAAGAAACAGGTGAAACGCAGGACAAGGCACTGCTTTCAGAGGATGAATGATTTAATATACTTTCACCACTTTGTGTTGTCACATAGTCATCATAATTTTATGAATCACTATACCTAAAACCTCGTTTTATCATCATTATCATCATTAAGTTGCCGGGACTTATTAGATGTGCATTAAGGATAAATCCATGACTTTCTATAAATTTCTGTTTTCTTTTGACAGAACAGAACAGACATTGAATATAATAATTATTTTTAAATTTAATACAAGATACTGAGTCGACTGTACTGCCCTTTGTCGATTTGCAACATTCATATTTAATGACCGCAGCAGATAAATAGCAAGTAGCTACTAGTTAATCAATTAATAAATTTATAAAAGAAAAAACTGGAATAATACTGAAGAATACGTCGAATTTCCAATAATCCTCTACATAAATTAGGTTATGAATATACCGTTTAACCAAATCGTAAAGCTGATCGTAAAACAATCATTCAGACTAGAAGAAAAGTAAAATTGGGTTAACTTTTATTGATATTTATAGAGTATATAGGGGTTTATAGGGTATTTATAGGTGGCTGTTGATGAAGCTCATGTAAGAAGTAACCCTGGCAAAAGCTGCAGGAGCGCCGACCTGACAACCACGTTGGGAACCGAATGAAGTCACACCAATCTGAAATTAATAAATAGAAGTCATATTCACAAAACAGAGCGATACAAAAGTAAAACAATACAACCTTTATAAATTTAAGAAAACTTTGAATATTGAATGCCTTTCTGAATATCTCTTAGATTTTTTTAAATTGACATCTTTGTTCTCACATTTGACAGCCCCCAATGTTTTATTATCATGGAATTCACAGACTTAAGAAAAAGGATGGAAATAATAATTGCAGTTTAATTCGATGTAGTTTGTATCTTATTTAAATCCTAAATAATTGTCCAAGTAAATCAAATAACATCATTGAAATCACAATATAGTGAAATCACATTATACTAAAACATTCTAAGGAGAAATCGAGGCAACTCAAAATTAGCCGTCATCCTTATACTCGTGAATCCTATTTTAATTCCTTTGTGCTAATATCCATAACTAAATGCTAAGATTTTACATAACATAGAGTCGTAATATAATGCAAGTATACGAATAAAATATAAATGTAATATAACACAAATTAAAATACAAGTTCCCAGCAAGAACTCTCTTTTAAATTGTAAGAAACTTATAATTACTACTGAGAAGATAGACTAAAATGTGATGAGAGCTAAATCTTAAGTCAACCGCAACATTTTTAGCGTGTTTTACACAACAATGGTACCTGTAGTTCCATTATGCAATGCTTGAAGATTTTTTTAAATATGCTAGAAGGTGCAGGTGCAGGAATACAAGAATAGGCACTTGATTTCTTTTACAAGTACTTAGGGGATACTCAGCATAGATTATAATCAACTTACCAAGATACGTCTATTGTTGCTAGTAACAACAAGAGGCCCACCAGAGTCACCGACACAAGTGCCTCTACCGTTGGCTCCACTGGTGCAAATGTTGCTGGACTGAATGAGGAGAGGGTAGCTCAAACTGCAAACGGCGTTCGTAATCACGGGAAGGTTGACATGGCTTAAGAATTGGTTGGAACTGATACCACCACCTGAAACAAATAGTAACGTGCTTACGATCTATACTAATATTATAAAGCTGAAAAGTTTGTTTGTCTCAGAACTATGGTTCGAATGTAAAATATTTTTTAGTGTTGGATTTATCATTTATCCAGAAAGACTACAGGCTATATAAAATCACGCTACGACTAACAGGAGCGGAGCGTCAATGTAAAATGTTGCAAAAACTGGGAAAATTTATTCCTTTTGAAAGTTACCATTCCATGCCCTGCATAAATGGTTGAAATTACGCAACAACGACGTGTGCCAGAATCGTTTCTCTTAAAAATTTCTAAAAAAAGTTCGCGATAGCATATATCTATCTTTTAAGGTTTACTCAATATAAACTTTTTTATGGTAATAAAATATGTTCTAAAATAACAAATTATTTGCGAAGGTGTTTTTATATACTTGGTATTAATCCTTATCGAAATAAGTACATTATTCATTACAGGTATTTTTTAATTGTGTACAAAATTGTTCTTTACAGTAATATATTTAAATGAATATCTCACGAGAAATAACAGTTTTTAATTAACTCGGCAGCAAAATAATGACCAAATACCGCGGGCGCATTTTTATTATGCATAATGATGTGGGAGGCGGGTGGCATCTATAATACATTGCCTAACCTTTACTCTCTCTCTCTCTCTCTCTTATGTGACGCAGACGAAGTTGTGCGGGTCAGCTAGTATGTAATATTAGACATGTGGCATCTCATGGAATACTTTATTCATATAACATTATCCTAAGTAACTAATATTGATACAAAAAATATCTAAAAATATATAAAGTTGATATAAATATTAAAATGTCGAGTTTTGTTTGAAACACCCTTTTGCAACATAAACGAGCTTGTTGGAAGAGCAGCTCATACAATAGTACTTGTCGAAAAACCCTTGGTGTGCTAATTTTCACAACAAATGTCATTCACGTGATTACAACTAAATAGAAGAACATTACGAAGTAAATTTTTGGATTTATGCTTACCATCGCTAGTTAGACCGAACCCAGAAGCTGTCGCGGTTAAACCAGCAAAGTTCTGGTTGAGTTCGGCTCCAGCCGGAAGAGCAATGGGAGCTATTGTGGCTGAAAATGGCAATTATTTTTTTGTTTTATAAAGTTTTGAAAGCCTTCATGACACAAAGAATTCTTAAATGAATTTTATATAATTACTCACACGAAAAACTAACACCACTGGGCAAGTAAATTACGGCAATATCGTTTCTGACGAGACTGGGGTTCCAGCTGTCATGCATGATGACTTGGTTGGTATTCATTCTGGTGCCACCACTAAATACAGTAATTGATCCGAGGATAATAGTAACACTCCATGCTTGATTGATACCATCGAACCAGCAATGAGCGGCAGTCAATACTCTCCAACTGTTGAGCAGAGAACCGCCGCAAAGACCTTGCCCTTGAGATATAGAAGAGAGGAGACCAACCTTAAAATAACAAAAAATGTATATCCTTCTATAATTTTATAAACAATTCGTCGTCAGGTTACTTTACAAAAATACGGTAATGATATGTGATAACCACTACGCTACCATTTTAATATCATGGTCTCTTTCCAATTCCATTATATGTGGTCATTAACGATATATATACATGTATAGTACGGACTACGCGTCGATCGGTGTGAGCTCAAATCCCTGCAATGATCTTGAGCTTTCGGTAAAGGATAACATCGTGATGAAACCACAGCATGGTGTTAGGGCTTTTTTTAATGCCGGCCTGGCTAGCCACGACCCTCAAGTTGACAATCTGTCGTCAAGCACCGGTAGGTGTGTTCTGGCAACTGCCCTTGAGAGCCTGTCTAATAATAGGCATAGATTATTACCATCTTGGGCAGCATCGTCACTTACGATCAGGTGAGATTATGACTACAACGATAACTAACGATACAAACTATAACGATAAAAAATAAAGTAGTGTGGTATTTCTTTCATTAATATTTTCATACCTGATATGGGAATTGACCAAGTGCTGCGGCAGAACCACCCACGATTCTGGATTGAGTGTTTTGAGTTTCTACAGCGCGGATTTCATCGGCTAACGGTATTCCATATTTGGTCAGATAGCCATAGGCAGTGTTATCTTCAACGACTGCCTCAAGATCTACATGCCTGGAGTAGGCAAGGGAGGCGAGAGTCAATAGAGTTATAACCGTTAACTTCATTGTCAGGAGAAATGACTACACTAATTAAATAACTAGAATTCATTTGTATTTATACTCATAATAATGATGATTATGAGATATTATCTGATAAATTAGTTGTACTAAATTACCGATCATCTGGTACGGTTTAGGGTTCTTATTATTTAGTCTACGGTTCTAATTGATATATAGTAAAAAAATTAAATTAATCTATTATGTAAAAACAAATTTCTTAGTAAAGATATTATGACAGTGCTTATTAATGAAAAAAATTAACAAGAAAATTGTTAAGAAAAAAGAATATCAACTTCAATGATTTTGAATATTTCTCTGATGTACTCTCTCTTCTCTTCTGAAGGTCTAATGCCAATGAAATTAAAATGAGACCCCCTTGAGATATTCCCTATTGCACAAAGAATAATCATCCAAATGTGATCATATACAAAGAAGTTATGGCTCAACATCCATAAAAAGATATACGTTCGAATTGAGTAACCTCCGTTTTTTGTTAGTCGGTTAATAAGCAAGAAAAACCTGCAATTACAGTATGCAAGATTATATAAGGCTTAAAATTAGAAATTGTTAAACTATTAAGTTTTTATCCTAGTGCTCTAAAATACATGAAAACAAAAACGATACTTCTAAATAATACTTATATTATACTCGTTTATTTATTATCGCTGTTTATTTTGATCAATTAATAGGTTACAATTATTTTAATTTTTTTTTTTTTTATGGGTGTAAAGAAATAAAACTCTCGCTTCCGGTTTTCATTTGATTTCTCCCATGTTGGAGTCATCTACTAAAAAATTTCTATAACCTCTTTAGACAACATTTAATGTTGGGAGGGTTTTAATTCCGTCTAAATTTTTGTACGAAGGTATTCAAATAGTCTAAACTAATTGCAGGCGGATAATTTATTAAATTAACTTGATCATAAACCACATATTAAATAAATTACACCCTTACTCTGAATTTTGGTAGAAATAAGGACTAATTACAAATTATATTATTTCGTCATCAATATCTGTTTTATAGACGTTCAATTCCTTCTACACAATTAAATTCCGAATAAAAATTATATAAAATAAAAATTATCTATTATTAACATATTTAAAAAAATATTACAAGCAGTTTAAAGCCAATTTGCATGTTTGAACGTAACTATTAGAATGGTATGATCAACAATAGTTCATCTAGTTACATCATTAAAGAAATATTTTAGTTTTCAGTAATCATTTTCTCTTTTGTATAACTATTAAATTTGTGTTTCTGTGAATAAAAAGACAAAAGTTAACATTAAGTACTTCAGCTTTATTTAACTGGCACGCGGTGAAAATTCGGCTGTTCAATTTGTTTAGGCCCTGTTCAGGACAATATACTTAAAATTCATGTCTTAAAAAGGCGCACATGAAATAACTGCACTGAAAAATGCACAGTGATACATGAGCCCACAAGAAATATCTGCATGTGAAAAATTGAGCAATAGCATTTAATCTCACACGAAAAAACCTCACGTACACACATTACAGGTCCTTACATATGAAATTGGCGTTTTGTTGAACTGGTCACTTTGATCTCAAAAATCTGGCGTTTGATTAGGAATTCTAAATTCAAATTAATTTCAAATTTAGGACTATGTATTTGTGTTGATTTGATCATTTGATTTTTCTTTGACATCTTAATTTTCACGAAATGGAAATCTTAAAATATCGCGCTATGAACGAGTATGAGTTCTACTGTAGCATCAGCGCTGCAGAAACAGCTCGAAGGATTAATGATGTGTATAGGGAAGCTACTGTAAAAGACAGCACGGTATGATTTTAGTTCCAATGTTTTCGTTCTGGAAATTTTGACATACGAAACAAACCCTGTGGACGGCCGGAGACTCTAGTTAATAGTAAAGAATTAAAGATGATCGTGAAAGAGGATCCATCACAAACACGTCAGAGTTGGCAGCAGGCTTCGGTGTGAGTGATAAAACAATTTTAATTCATTTGAAACAAATTGCGAAGTGAAAAAGCTCGAGAAATGGGTTGTGCATTATATTGTATTGAAGCAAACTGTTGGTTGGCGTTTATTAACGCGCATGTACTGTCACAAAACGTCACAAATATCACAATAATGAGGGAATTTTGAATAGTATTGTTACTTGTGGTTTGTGACGAAAAAGTGTTTGGTGGACCAGTGCTGGTGTCATACACTACAGCTTCCTAAGATCTGGCCAGACGATAACGGCAGATCAGTATTGTCAACAATTGCAAACCATGATGGAAATCTAGCCGTTAAACAGCCTAGATTGGTCAATCTATCAAGCCCACTGCTGCTTCACAACAACGCTAGACCCTGGTACTCCACTACAGCGGGTCGCTAAATTACTGGAGCTGCAGTTGGAATGTCCTCGAACCTTGCTCCAACAGATTACCACTTTTATCGGAATTTAGACAATTTCGTTCAAGAAAAATTTCAATTCCTATGAGGCGGTCCAAACCACCTTCAAAGATATTTTTGATTCTCGCAACCACAATTTTTTCAGCAACAAAATCAATGAACTTCTTATAAAATGGCGAAAGTGCATAGATAATAATGGTTGATTAAATGTATAATTTCATAATATTTTTTTGTTTTACTTTTACATATAAAACACTAATTTCATATGTAAGGACCTAATATATAAATGCACACATAGGAAAAAACGTAAAAATTAAGTTTTTTTTTACAATTTAGGTAGGTACATTTTTTGTATGTCACTTGTATTTTTATACATCTCGAATTAATATTAAAATAATATTATATCGCTATGTATTTTTATTAATATGAATTAATGAATTTTTTCATAGAATATCATGATTAAGTCCCGTTCTTACCAAGTTTATTTTCGTTATTTGAAAAGGTAGTTAACATTGCCAAATTATATCTATTTGGATATTAATGAAAGGAAAAACCTACTTCATCTATTTAGACAAGCACCTATAGATTCTTTGGCCACCTCGTCTCCCCTAAACCTATAAATATTTTAATATATTTATACAAACTCATAAAAAATATTTAATAAATTATTTATCTTCTCCATGTTAAAGTTTTTATCAGCATTTACCCGTTAAACATCATATCATGCCCTTAAACAATGATTATCAATTCTGTATCTTGCGTACTTTCCGTAATTTATAAACGTATTTTCCAAAAATAAGAATCGTGTAGTGATATTATCAATAATCATTTATAATACTTTTATAAGAAGACTTTTATAATTAATCCAGTATTTTGCATACCAAGTAAAACCAGATAGGTGTATTCGACCCTGATACTAAAAAGAAAAATGTTAATAATAAAACATACCTACTTGTCTTACGATTAACATTTTTGTCGTCTATAATTTTCATAGCTAATATTCTCTTACAGTATTTTATAATTCGCTTCTGTACAATTTACATGTTGATTCCTATCATACTATAATAATGTAATTAATTATTTTAACGAAAAAATATTGAAATTAATTTATCACTTAACCTCTTAATATTTAAAGATGTACTTTATAGTTACATTTTAATAATAACACTACTCTTGTGAATAGCTAGAGTTTGAGAAAATTGATATTAAGTACTCCACGATTTTTTTAAAGCTTTTTTTTAATCACCATTTTATTCTCATCTTAATTAAAAAAGTTAATATATACCGAGTCGTCGAACACCATATAAATGTTGAATAAAATTATTATATTTAAAGATTATTGTTTACTTTTTAGTTTAAATTGCCATAAGGGCGTTTTTTAGATTTTTTTAAAATATCATTTTATATTTTTTCTATTAAAATAATTATGG
This sequence comes from Saturnia japonica, assembly GCA_033032175.1. Taxonomy (NCBI): domain Eukaryota; kingdom Metazoa; phylum Arthropoda; class Insecta; order Lepidoptera; family Saturniidae; genus Saturnia; species Saturnia japonica. Next base: position 8,694,371 of record CM065317.1, read on the forward strand.
AAGTGAAAACTGTGAGGATTTTTTCTATAATATGTAAAAGATTGCAGCAATAGATTTAGTTCTCTTGTGCTTGCTTGATCGGCTACCAACCTCAAACTGAAAACTAGTCACCGAGCACCGTTTTGAAGTCACATCGTCACTTAACACCATATTCAGATTGTGGTCAAATTTCAAGAATTTGGTATCTAACTATGCCTTCCCAATACATCTTGGAAAATATAATGTATGTTCGGAAAAATGAAGGCAATTTTGAACTTGTTACTAACACACACAATTTCTATACTAGAAATTAATATAAAATAGTCATTCCGTCTTTTAGACTTAGTAAAACAAATAAAAGTTTTTTTGGTAATTGTGTTAGGTTTTATAATAAACTTCCTAAGCACATTAGCGATTTGCCGGATAATAAGTTCAAGAATCATGTTAAGCAGGTTTTATTGTCAAAGGGATATTATAGGGTGGTTGATTATGTGAATTATGGTGATATCTAGATGCGATTCCTTCTCTGTACATCTACTGAAAATGATAATAACTGTATATAATTAAATACTGTATAACCAGTTAAAAAAAAAAGGATAATAAGATAAACCCTATCGAGTTTCTTGTCGGTTCTTCTCGATGTCTGGAATGTTTTCCGAACCGGTGGTAGTGTTTTGACATTCATAAGTGCCTTCTTAGGGCCTAAATTGAATAAAAGATATTTCGATTTTGGTCATAAACTTAGATATAAATCGATTAAATTCTTAGATGTAAATCGATCATATAACATTAAAAATAATGCTCGTTACTTATACGCGCATTAGAGGATAAACTTTTTTGAATTTAAAACAATACTTCGGTAATATAATTTACTCAAAAAGCGTTTAAAGCTGTTTTACATCAATTAAAGCAAATACTACGAACCATGCTGTTTCTTAGGGGCCGCCTCTTTACTACAAGCTTTATTAAATAAAGTCAACAACTTATAAAACATAATATCGATTCCAGTGTCAAAACTCATATATTAAAAACCTGTTATAATTTAGTAAAATCCATACTAATATTATAAATGCGAAAGTAACTCTGTCTATCTGTCTGTTACGTTTTCACGCCTAACCCGCTGAACCAATTTTGATAAATTTTGGTTTAGAGATAGATTGGACCTTGGGAAAGGACATAAGGTACTTTTACTTGCAAAAATAAAACTTTAAGGGTAGAAAATAGGGGGTGAAGGTTTCTATGAACAAAATACGGTAACACCAAATGGCATGCGAGATAATGGTGAAATGACATCGGTTGCCATACCAACCCGTTTGTTAATTTATTATGATCATGTGCAGTAATTATGAAATGACAGTGTTGTCAACGTCAACAGGTTTGTTGATATAGGGACATTGTTATACTTTTTTTTTATTTATTTATTTGTAAAGTAATAATCTTATTTCTAAAAAATAGTCCCACAAAACCGTGTGATCGGTTTGACTGTGGGATCAAATGGAGTCTTATGTTGTATTTACACATTACAATATTATTTACTCATGGAACGCCACTATTATGTTGCCTGCACCCGTGATTAATTCAGCGTGGTTAACAAATATTTTTTAATAATTTTTTTTAAACACAGCTTTGTCAGTTTCGTGTCTAATTTCCGCCGGCAGACTGTTAAGTATGTATGGTAAACGTTTTTTATAGTTCTATCACCAAAGTAATTAGATACATTAGGTACATTATATTTGCCGGCGGTCATTGATCGAGTACAATAACTATTAATTACACTGGTTAGGTTGTTATGCTCTTCACTGCCATGATGGCTTACAGCCAAAAGAAATTTATGTTTTAGACTAATTGGTAAAATCTTGCATATATTAAATAATTTTCTATAATCACCTTTACAGTCAATTTTTGTTTTCTTACTTACTAGCAGTTTGAGGTACCTTATTTGTAAAGTTTCTAGTTTGTTTAGATTTGTTTTAGATGTTAAACCATAGCTGTCCAGTGCATAACTAAAAATAGAATCAACTAAAGACATATACAACAATCTGAACGTGCTAATGGGTACTTTAAAACTAAGATGATAAAGTTTATCTAATAATATTCTTAACTTACTACATAAATAATATATATGTTGGGACCAAGAAAAACATTCATCTATTTTTAAAACAAGGTAGGTTATACACTTAACCTTTTCGATGGGTTTACAATTACAGTCGATTGAGTTTTTATGGGTACATGAAAATTCGTGAGTGTACAAGGGTGGATGTGAGCCTGATGGACGCAAGTACGGCGAGTGGATAGTTAATAATTTAGTTTTGTCCGAATTCAATACAATGCTGTTATCATGAGACCACTTTACAACAGCGTCAATGTCATGCTGTACCAGCCTACAAGTTTTTACAATGTCAATTCCAGCAAGCAATATGCACAAATCATCCGCGAACATATATGCAGAGCAATACTGCAGTACACCACATAGGCTATTAACATGCATCAGGTAGCAGAGTGGTCCACAGCCAGACCCCTGCGGAACACTACAACTCACATCCGTCCTATCACTGAATGAGTGACTCAATCTAACACGGTAGGAGCGTGACGTGAGGTAATCGCGGAACCATAGGTTCAGAGGTTCTCCCACACCGCACTCATTCATCGCATTAATAAGCGTGTCTGTTTCTAGGGTATCAAATGCTTTCCTAAAATCGAAAAAGACAGCAATCACAAATTTTTTATCCTCCAAATAACTGTTAACCTCGTCTGTGAACTTGGCAAGTAGGGTATTTGTACTTTTCCCTTTCAAGAAACCATGTTGACAATTGTTAAAAATTTGATGCTTTTGAAGGTAATCACCTACTTGATTTAATATACATTTTTCTATAACTTTATCTATACTAGATAAAATAGATATAGGTCTATAATTAGAATAGTTCTTACGATCTCCTTTTTTATAAATCGGTCGGACTATTGATTCTTTTAATTTGCTGGGAAATTGAAAGTGTTTTACTGATAAATTAACAAGTTTCGCCATTACAGGAAAAAAATTATCTACAATAAATTATGTATTGAAATAAGATATGTATTGTATTTCTAATAATTACCTATGAAATGAAAGTCCAGTGTTCTTTTTGAGATTGGCTGAAGTGTTTATAAACTGTTTAACTACGCAGTACGGCCTAATTACTGTTTTATTTTATGATATCAACCGCGGAAGTTTATCGCATGTATGTGAATATTGAAATTTTACGCTGTAACGAATTCGATTTGTTTACATGTCATTTATTATTATTTGCTTTCGTTTGGGTTCTTAGGTAAAATACAGAAGTTTTGTGCATACTTAGTAGGTAGGTAGTAGTAGTTTAACTTAGGGATATTTCGTTTATTATTATTCTTATTACTAATGACTTATATATTTAACTTCAGATATGACTCGCAAGCGTAAATTTGATCTAGCACGTATCTAGCAGAGTTCGAGATGCAAAAATTATTAGAAACCAAGAATCTGAGGAGCAGTCAAAGGCCTGTTTGAATTTAGATGCTTATATAAAACTGTAAAATATTGCAAGAACGGGGAGAATTTATTCCTTTTGAGAGCTTCCATTGCTTGTGCTGCGTAAATGGTTAAAGTTACGTAATAATCATGTGTGATGGAATTGTTTATCTAAATAATTTATAATTCATTAATTTTATGTTATTTATATTAGAATTAATATAAATTATTGTTTTTTATTTATAGTAGTTATTATTTTAATGTTATCAATGTATTGGGCGCCTATAATAAATAGGTTTGCATATCTGTTTTGGAATTGGAATTAATTGTAAAAATGGATCTTGTAAATTATGCGCGCTGTTGGCGCTTCTTTAATAAATAAATTAGTTTAAAAAAAAGTCTGTGATGGCATGTGTCTATCTTTTAAGGTTGACTAACCGTAACTATAATCTTTTTATAGTAATAAAATTTGCTCTAAAATAGTGCATTTATTGCGAAGGTGTTGTTATAGATATGGTATTAATCCTTATCGAAATAAATATGTTATTCATCTCAAGTATTTAATTTTGAACATAATCGTCTTTTACATCATTTGATTTTAAATAATGACTTAGGAGATATCACAGTTTTAAAATAACTCCGCAGCAAAATAATGATCAAGTACCGTGTGCGCATTTCATCTGGGGAAGGAGAGCAAATAGTGCTCAAATGCTTCGTAGATAAAACAAAGAAAGTTTCAGCTCCTTTAGAATTGTGTTATAGGTGCCTACGACCTACACTCTCTCTCTCTCGTATGTGAGATAGACGAAGTTATGCGGGGGTCAGCTGGTTATCTATAATAATACATAGCTCATCAAATCTGTAGTTCTGTTCTGTACATTTAATATTTTTCCAAAATTTCTGAATAGACATACTATATGAATGATACTGATCATGAATATGTCTTTAATTTTTTTTTTTCTATCTGTATCTTTGTATATCCTCATTTAACTCAAAACGGCTTAACCGATTCTTATGAAATTTTGTACACGGGATGCTTATGTCATTGTTCAATTGATAGGGTACAAGAAATTTTAATATTATTTTTAGAAATCGTAAAAAAAAAAGTATTAAAAAAAAAGTATTTTCGATCACTCTTGACCGATTTTGATGAAATTATGTACACCGGACTACTTCCGGTTACTTCCGTAAGTAGTATAAGTCATTTCATGAACGATAGGCTATGAGCTATTTTCAATAACACTTTTAGGAACGGTAAAAAAAATCCACAAATGTTTAATTACATTAATTCTTAAACGATTTTTATGAAATTTTGTTTCATAATTGTTAGGCTATATATGGATTGGTAAAAAACGTTAAAATTGTTTTAAATATATATATACATATATTAATTCTCAAACACTTTTGACACAATTTCCTAGACAGGATACATACGTGATTTCATAATTGATAGGCTTTAAGAATCGTCAGCAACAGTTTCAAAAATATGTAAAAAGAACAAGTTTTATAATTCTCAACAAGTTTTGATGGAAATTGAAAGAAAAACTATGATATATATTCTTTTCGGCACATCATCACTGTATTTAGTCTTAGGAGTATACATTTTCAAAAATACTTTCTTAGTGCTAAGCTACGTTATTACGCAATTTCTTGCATTTACTATGCCTTAAGAGTTTTATTAAATGTAGATAAATTTAGCTTACTAATAAACCGTATACTAATATACCAAAACGTAAAGCTGATCGTAAAACAACCATTCAAACTAGAAGAAAAAGTAAAATTACTGAATAACTTTTATAAATATTTGATTTATAGGTGGCTGTTGATGAAGCTAATAAACGAAGTGACCCTGGCAAGAGCTGCAGGAGCGCTGACTTGACAACCATGCGGGGAACCGAATGAAGTCACACCAATCTACAATTACCAAATACAAGTCATATTCAAAAAACAAGTCGATACAAAAGTAAAACAATACAGCCTTTATGAACTTAAGAATACTCTGAATACATAATAACTCTTGTAGGATTTTTTTAAATTTACGTCTTTGCATTCGTATTCGACAGCCCCAATATTTTATTATCATGAAAATAATAATTGCACGTAGTTCAATTCGATACAGTTTTTATCATATTTAATTGATCCAAGTAAATCAAATCACATCATGAAATCATATTATAATAGAACTTTCTAAGGAGAACTTCAAACTGCCTCGTTAGCCTAGTGGTCGTAAGCGCGACTGCTATGAGCGAGGTCCTGGGTTCGAATCCCAGGTAGAGTAAAGTGTTATCGGGTTTTTCCTATGAAATTCTCAGTAGTAGCTCGGAGTTTGATGTCGTGCCCAATTATTAATGGCAATAGGCTCGCCCCCTATTACATGGGACCTAAAAACATTCTCGGCGAACTATGGGTGTACAAATATACACCCCTGCCTAACCCTTTGGGGAATACAGGCGTGATTGTATGTTATATTATTATACTCGTGTACCCATTATACTTAATAAAAGCATGATAATATGAATAACACAAGATATCCAATGAAATTATACAACAATTATAAATTATTAAAACTAATACAAACCACACAGGAAAAAGGATGGTTCATAAACAATCTTTTTTAAATAATTCTGTTTTAAAGTAGATAAAACTGGACTAGTATCAGTGCGACAAACTATGACTGTGTAATGTTTAACCCACACGTATGCATAATTTCCATCCTTAGCCAGTTTTTTAACAGATTGCAGGAGTACCTTGTTATGACTAGGAAGATGATCATTAAAGAAAATGAAATTATTAATGCTATTAATACCAATATCAGAGCATTTAAGTTTAAGTTTTCTAATATGTGTCAAAAACTTATCCTTCCTCCAACGAGCCAAAAAACGAATTACGATTGGTTTAAGTTTCATAGAAGTTTCACGATATTTATTTACCACATTCCTTGGTGCAACGCTAGTAACAAAATCTATGTCACTATAGGGATTGAATTTGAATTCGGTGCGGTCAGCAATGTTTTTAATCAATTCAACAAGATTTTCGTTTCTTTCGGGTATCCATAAATTTCAACATTAGACCTGCGGGCCCATTGTTCACGGTGATAATTATCATTTTCTATTTAAAAGTAATCTTAGATTTTAGGTCATCTACATGTACCGACTTAGTCGACAATACTTTTAAGTCAGCTTCTGTATTAATAATTCCTGTATCAAATCCTTCATATTTCGCGTTAATAAACTCTATTGATTAATTTATTGATGATAATCCATCTCTGAGAGTTCTGAATTCAGATGACAGATCGGTTATAGCTGACTTAAATTCTTTAGACAGTTTTTCAAACTCAGTACAACATAAGGATCTGATATGTTTCAAAGAAACAGGTGAAACGCAGGACAAGGGACTGCTTTCAGAGGATGAATGATTTAACATACTTTCACCCCTTTGTGTTGTCACATAGTCATCATAATTTTGTGTATCACTAGACCTAAAACCTCGTTTTATAATCATTATCATCATTGAGTTGCCGGGACTTATTAGATGTGCATTAAGGAAATATCCATGACTTTCTATAAATTTCTGTTTTCTTTTCTTTAGGAAACAGACATTGAATATGATAATTATTCTTAAATTTAATACAAGATGTTAAGTCGACTGTACTGCCCTTTGTCGATTTGCAGCATTTATATTTCATGACCGCAGCAGATAAATAGCAAGTAGCTACTAGTTAATGAATTAATATATTTAAAAAAGAAAAAACTGGAATAATACTGAAGAATACGTCGAATTTCCAATAATCCTGTATATAAATTTAGCTTATTAATATACTGCTTAACCAAAACGTAAAGCTGATTGTAAAACAATCATTCAGAGTAGAAGAAAAGTAAAATTTGGTTAACTTTTGTTAACATTTCATTTATTGATATTTACACGGTATATAGGGGTTTATAGGGTATTTATAGGTGGCTGTTGATGAAGCTCATGTAAGAAGTAACCCTGGCAAAAGCTGCAGGAGCGCCGACCTGACAACCACGTTGGGAACCGAATGAAGTCACACCAATCTGAAATTAATAAATAGAAGTCATATTCACAAAACAGAGCGATACAAAAGTAAAACAATACAACCTTTATAAATTTAAGAAAACTTTGAATATTGAATGCCTTTCTGAATATCTCTTAGATTTTTTTAAATTGACACCTTGGTTCTCACATTTGACTGCCCCCAATGTTTTATTATCATGGAATTCACAGACTTAAGAAAAAGGATGTAAATAATAATTGTAGTTTAATTCGATATAGTTTGTATCTTATTTAAAACCTAAATAATTGTCAAAGTAAATCAAATTACACTATTGAAATCACAATATAGCAAAATCACATTATACTAAAACATTCTAAGGAGAAATTGAGGCAACTCAAAATTAGCTGTCATCTTTATACTCGTGAATCCTATTTTAATTCCTTTGTGCATAATATCCATAACTCTATCATGATACAGTGAAGTTTGCTTCTGTAAAATGCTAAGATTTTTACATAAAATAGAGTCGTAATATTATGCTAGTATAAGAATAAAATATACATGTAATATAACACAAGTTAAAATACAAGATCCCAGCAAGAACTCTCTTTTAAATTGTAAGAAACTTATAATGACTACTGAGAAGACAGGCTAAAAGGTGATGAGAGCATTAGTCAGCAAAATCTTATGTCAACCGCAACACTTTTAGAGTGTTTTACACCACAATGGTACCTGTAGTTCCATTATGCAATGCTTGAAGATATTTAAAAATATGCTAGAAGGTGCAGGTGCAGGAACACAAGAATAGGCACTTGATTTCTTTTACAAGTACTTAGGGGATACTCAGCATAGATTATAATCAACTTACCAAGATACGTCTATTGTTGCTAGTAACAACAAGAGGCCCACCAGAGTCACCGACGCAAGTGCCTCTACCGTTGGCTCCACTGGTGCAAATGTTGCTGGACTGAATGAGGAGAGGGAAGCTCAAACTGCAAACGGCGTTCGTAATCACGGGAAGATTGACATGGCTTAAGAATTGGTTGGAACTGATACCACCACCTGAAACAAATAGTAACGTGCTTACGATCTATACTAATATTATATAGCTGAAAAGTTTGTTTGTCTCAGAACTATGGTTCGAATGTAAAATATTTTTTAGTGTTGGATTTATCATTTATCCAGAAAGACTACAGGCTATATAAAATCACGCTACGACTAACAGGAGCGGAGCGTCAATGTAAAATGTTGCAAAAACTGGGAAAATTTATTCCTTTTGAAAGTTACCATTCCATGCCCTGCATAAATGGTTGAAATTACGCAACAATGATGTGTGCCAGAATCGTTTCTCTTAAAAATTTCTAAAAAAAGTTCGCGATAGCATATATCTATCTTTTAAGGTTTACTCAATATAAACTTTTTTATGGTAATAAAATATGTTCTAAAATAATAAATTATTTGCGAAGGTGTTTTTATATACTTGGTATTAATCCTTATCGAAATAAGTACATTATTCATTACAGGTATTTTTTAATTGTGTACAATATTGTTCTTTACAGTAATATATTTAAATGAATATCTCAGGAGAAATCACAGTTTTTAATTAACTCGGCAGCAAAATAATGACCAAATACCGCGGGCGCATTTTTATTATGCATAATGATGTGGGAGGCGGGTGGCATCTATAATACATTGCCTAACCTTTACTCTCTCTCTCTCTCTCTCTTATGTGACGCAGACGAAGTTGTGCGGGTCAGCTAGTATGTAATATTAGACATGTGGCATCTCATGGAATACTTTATTCATATAACATTATCCTAAGTAACTAATATTGATACAAAAAATATCTAAAAATATATAAAGTTGATATAAATATTAAAATGTCGAGTTTTGTTTGAAACACCCTTTTGCAACATAAACGAGCTTGTTGGAAGAGCAGCTCATACAATAGTACTTGTCGAAAAACCCTTGGTGTGCTAATTTTCACAACAAATGTCATTCACGTGATTACAACTAAATAGAAGAACATTACGAAGTAAATTTTTGGATTTATGCTTACCATCGCTAGTTAGACCGAACCCAGAAGCTGTCGCGGTTAAACCAGCAAAGTTCTGGTTGAGTTCGGCTCCAGCCGGAAGAGCAATGGGAGCTATTGTGGCTGAAAATGGCAATTATTTTTTTGTTTATAAAGTTTTGAAAGCCTTCATGACACAAAGAATTCTTAAATGAATTTTATATAATTACTCACACGAAAAACTAACACCACTGGGCAAGTAAATTACGGCAATATCGTTTCTGACGAGACTGGGGTTCCAGCTGTCATGCATGATGACTTGGTTGGTATTCATTCTGGTGCCACCACTAAATACAGTAATTGATCCGAGGATAATAGTAACACTCCATGCTTGATTGATACCATCGAACCAGCAATGAGCGGCAGTCAATACTCTCCAACTGTTAAGCAGAGAACCGCCGCAAAGACCTTGCCCTTGAGATATAGAAGAGAGGAGACCAACCTTAAAATAACAAAAAATGTATATCCTTCTATAATTTTATAAACAATTCGTCGTCAGGTTACTTTACAAAAATACGGTAATGATGATGTCAATAAGAAATTTATCAAACAGTACTGGTATTTCCAGGATACAAAACAATACAAATATTACAGTATTACATTACATTCATCATCATTCATCATATTAATACCGTTATTACATAAATATTAAATAAATAAAAATAATGGCGAGTTCGTCGTCATATCGGCAGACAAATATTACGGTTAAAATTATTTGAGAGCTGAGTATGCACGGCTTTATATCTAATTACAATACAAACGTTCAACTATTATACCTAGCAAGTGTGCTCTTTTAAGCAATTTGTCACAGTTCTCAATGTGTAAAAAGTAGCTATTTCGTTTAATTCCACGATTAGCTAAGGAAATTGTTAAGAAATTTGTTTTCCGACCTTAGCGTAAATAAAATATTTGATAACCACTACGTTACCATTTTAATATCACGGTCTCTTTCCAATTCCATTGTATGTGGTCATTAACGATATATATACATATATAGTACGGACTACGCGTCGATCGGTGTGAGCTCAAATCCCTGCAATGATCTTGAGCTTTCGGTAAAGGATAACATCGTGATGAAACCACAGCATGGTGTTAGGGCTTTTTTTAATGCCGGCCTGGCTAGCCACGACCCTCAAGTTGACAATCTGTCGTCAAGCACCGGTAGGTGTGTTCTGGCAACTGCCCTTGAGAGCCTGTCTAATAATAGGCATAGATTATTACCATCTTGGGCAGCATCGTCACTTACGATCAGGTGAGATTATGACTACAACGATAACTAACGATACAAACTATAACGATAAAAAATAAAGTAGTGTGGTATTTCTTTCATTAATATTTTCATACCTGATATGGGAATTGACCAAGTGCTGCGGCAGAACCACCCACGATTCTGGATTGAGTGTTTTGAGTTTCTACAGCGCGGATTTCATCGGCTAACGGTATTCCATATTTGGTCAGATAGCCATAGGCAGTGTTATCTTCAACGACTGCCTCAAGATCTACATGCCTGGAGTAGGCAAGAGAGGCGAGAGTCAATAGAGTTATAACCGTTAACTTCATTGTCAGGAGAAATGACTACACTAATTAAATAACTAGAATTCATTTGTATTTATACTCGTAATAATGATGATTATGAGATATTATCTGATAAATTTGTTGTACTAAATTACCGATCATCTGGTACGGTTTAGGGTTCTTATTATTTAGTCTAAGGTTCTAATTGATATATAGTAAAAAAATTAAATTAATCTATTATGTAAAAACAAATTTCTTAGTAAAGATATTATGACAGTGCTTATTAATGAAAAAAATTAACAAGAAAATTGTTAAGAAAAAAGAATATCAACTTCAATGATTTTGAATATTTCTCTGATGTACTCTCTCTTCTCTTCTGAAGTTCTAATGCCAATGAAATTAAAATGGGACCACCCTTGAGATATCCCCTATTGCACAAAGAATAATCATCCAAATGGGGTCATATACAAAGAAGTTAAACAAAAACGATACTTCTAAATAATACTTATATTATACTCGTTTATTTATTATCGCTGTTTATTTTGATCAATTAATAGGTTACAATTATTTTAATTTTTTTTCTTTTTTTTATGGGTGTAAAGAAATAAAACTCTCGCATCCGTTTTTCATTTGATTTCTCCCATGTTGGAGTCATCTACTAAAAAATTTGTATAACCTCTTTAGACAACATTTAATGTTGGGAGGGTTTTAATTCCGTCTAAATTTTTGTAAGAAGGTATTAAAATAGTCTAAACTAATTGCAGGCGGATAATTTATTAAATTAACTTGATCATAAACCACATATTAAATAAATTACACCCTTACTCTGAATTTTGGTAGAAATAAGGACTAATTACAAATTATAATATTTCGTCATCAATATCTGTTTTATAGACGTTCAATTCTTTCTACACAATTAAATTCCGAATAAAAATTATGTAAAATAAAAACTACCTATTGTTAACATATTTCAAAAAATATTACAAGCAGTTTATATTAGCCAATTCGCATGTTTAAACGTAACTATTACAATGGTATGATCAAATTTGTTCATCTAGTTACATCATTAAAGAAACATTTTAGTTTTCAGTAATCATTTTCTCTTTTGTATAACTATTAGATTTGTGTTTCTGTGAATAAAAAGACAAAAGTTAACATTAAGTACTTCAGCTTTATTTAACTGGCACGCGGTGAAAATTCGGCTGTTAATTTGCTTTAGGCCCTGTTCAGGACAATATACTTAAAATCTATGTCCTAAAAAGGCGCACATGAAATAACTGCACTGAAAAATGCACTATGTTACATGAGCCCACAAGAAATAACCGCATGTGAAAAATTGCGCAAATGCATTTAATCGCACACGGAAAAAATCTCACATACACACATTACAGGTCCTTACATATGAAATTGGCGTTTTGTTGAACTCAAATATCTGGCGTTTGATCAGGAATTCTAAATTCAAATTAATTGCAAATTTAGGACTTTGTGTTGATTTGATTTTTCTTTGACATCGTACTTTTCACGAAATGGAAAACTTAAAATATCGCGTTATTAACGAGTATGAGTTCTACTGTAGCATCAGCGCTGCAGAAACAGCTCGAAGGATTAATGATGTGTATAGGGAAGCTACAATAAAAGACAGCACGATATGATTTTAGTTCCAACGTTTTCGTTCTGGAAATTTTGACCTACTAAACAAACCCTGTGGACGGCCGGAGACTCTAGTTAATAGTAAAGAATTAAAGATGATCGTGAAAGATGATCCATCACAAACATGTCAGAGTTGCCAGCAAGCTTCGGTGTGAGTGATAAAACAATTTTAATTCATTTGAAACAAATTGCGAAGTGAAAAAGCTCGAGAAATGGGTATTGCATTATATTGTATTGAAGCAAACTGTTGGTTGGTTGGCGTTTATTAACGCGCATGTACTGTCACAAAACGTCACAAATGTCACAATAACGAGGGAATTTTAAATAGTATTGTTACTTGTGGTTTGTGACGAAAAAGTGTTTGGTGGACCAGTGCTGGTGTCACACTACAGCTTCCTAAGATCTGGCCAGACGATAACGGCAGATCTGTATTGTCAACAATTGCAAACCATGATTGAAATCTAGCCGTTAAACAACCTAGATTGGTCATTCTATCTAGCTCACTGCTGCTTCACAACAACGCTAGACCTTGGTACTCCACTACAGCGGGTCGCTAAATTACTGGAGCTGCAGTTGGAATGTCCCCGAACCTTGCTCCAACAGATTACCATTTTATTCGGAATTTAGACAATTTCGTTTAAGAAAAATATCAATTCCGATGAGGCGGTCCAAACCACCTTCAAAGATATTTTTGATTCTCGCAACCACAATTTTTTCGTCAACAAAATCAATGAACTTCCTATAAAATGGCGAAAGTGCACATAGATAATAATGGTTGATTAAATGTATAATTTCATAATATTTTTTTATTTTACTTTTACATATAAAACGCTAATTTCATATGTAAGGACCTAATATATAAATGCACACATAGGAAAAAACGTAAAAATTAAGTTTTTTTTTACAATTTAGGTAGGTACATTTTTTGTATGTCACTTGTATTTTTATACATCTCGAATTAATATTAAAATAATAATATTATATCGCTATGTATTTTTATTAATATGAATTAATGTATTTTTTAATAGAGTATCATGATCAAGTCCCGTTCTTACCAAGTTTATTTTCGTTAATTGGAAAAGTAGTTAATATTACCAAATTATATCTATTTGGATATAAATGAAAGGAAAAACCTACTTCATCTATTTAGCCAAGCACCTATAGATTCTTTGGCCACCTCGTCTCCCCTAAACCTATAAATAATTTAAAATATTTATACGAACTCATAAAAAATAATAATGAATTATTTCTCTTCTCCATGTTAAAGTTTTTATCAGCAATTACCCGTTAAACATCATATCATGCCCTTAAACAATGATTATCAATTCTGTATCTTGCGTACTTTCCGTAATTTATAAACGTATTTTCCAAAAATAAGAATCGTGTAGTGATATTATCAATAATCATTTATCATACTTTTATAAGAAGACTTTTATAATTAATCCCGTATTTTGCTTACAAAGTAATAACCAGATAGGTGTATTCGGCCCTGATACTAAAAAGAAAAATGTTAATAATAAAATATACTTACTTGTTTTACGATTAACATTTTTGTAGTCTATTATTTTCTTACAGTATTTTATAATTCGCTTCTGTAGAATTTACATGTTGATTCCTATCATACTACATATAATAATGTAATTAATTATTTTGAGGAAAAAATATTGAAATTAATTAATCAATTAACATCTTAATATGTAAAAATTTACTTTCTAGTTATATTTTAATAATAACACTACTTTTACGAATAGCTAGAGTTTGAGAAAATTGATATTAAGTACTCTACGATTTTTTTAAAGCTTTTTTTTTAATCGCCATTTTATTCTGAGCTTAATTGAAAAAGTTAATATATACCGAGTCGTCGAACACCATATCAATGTTGAATAAAATTATTATATTGAAAGATTATTTTTTACTTTTTAGTTAATATACAAGGGCGTTTTTTAGGTTTTTTAAAATTACCATTTTATATTTTTTCTATTAAAATTATTATTGAAGTGAAAACTTCTAATAGGAGGTTTGGATAAGGGGTAAATACATGTAAGTCGTCATCGACATGGCCGCGTGACGTGTTAACGATAACACTATATTTCTGTTCCTATTAATTTAACTTATTGCTCTAGGCATTGAAGAAAACGGAGTCTTTGTAGCAATATAACCTAAAAATTAAAAACATTTTTTTTTAAATGTCTACAATATTAAATTTATGGTTTATTTAGGAGTTAGTTTACTAACGTGATAAAACAAATTTGTTTTGTGAAACAGTTTTGACTTACATGTTGTAATTTAAGATCAAACAATTATTTTGAATATCCGAAAATGACAACTGTTTGTTTATAGTTTTAAGTTTTCACTTTTGTCGGCAGTCCTCATGACTGCTTTGTCTTTTTTTAATTTCTGTGTTATGTTGTCATATTTCAATATAACCATTTGTTTGGGAGAAGTTGGCAACTGTAACATAGTTTATATTAGTAATGTCTTTTTTTCTTCTGATTGTTTTGACGCCGCAAATTACACTTGCCATTGTTTATGTTTTACGCCTTCGTAAAATTTTCTAATATTAAAATTGGGGTCTGAAAATATGGTTGGTTGCTTTGTACGCTTACATTTTCCATTTTTCTATTTTTAAGAAATATAATTGTCTCTTTCCTGAAATCAACTTTATGAAAATCATAATTAATTTATTAATTTCTTTAGCATAGATAAATTTATTTACTGTTATTTTTTAAATTTAGCGTTATTTTGATTATAACACTGTTAGAAATTTGTCGGTGTGATTATTGATTCCGTACTAATTAACTATTGTTAGACTAACTTTTATTGGCCTGCACTATTAACTGGACAATTTTAAAAGCAGCCGACAGTAAGGGTATAAACGTTCTCGTTTGAATTCCTGGACCATTTACATCGCTTAGTCACTTAGTCTTCAATTTCGTAGGGTCTTTTCACTCTATATTGAAAATATATTTCAGTATTACATATACATACATTCCTTTTGATGTGAAATATTTAATGCGGCGGGTCAGACCGATTGTTTAACTCAATGTTGGCGGATGTTGGCGTGGCGAAAATGTGGCCAGCGTTGGCGGTGTGGAGCCGAGTTCGGTTTTTTTCATAGACAGACTGGATCATTTCAAAGTTTCATTTTAAAACATAGATAGATTAAAAGCGGTTGGTTGTTATCGCGACCCATCGTCCTCAACATCTACACCGGCACAACCGCAGTAAGCCTACTTTTCAATACTCTGGCAAGTGATCCATCATTCGCGAGACTGTGACTTCGCGATAATGTATCGTTTTATACCATATATGAAAGCGTTCACCGATGTGTTATTTCTAATGAAAATAGCAGTTGTATTTTAACATAAAACATGAGTTGGTAATAATTTAAAATAAAGTCGGAAGAACTAGCTGGAGGTCAGCTCTTTCATTCCCACATTCCCAGCTATTTTTATATAAATCAATATCTTTGAGTCATTTTTCTATAATATGTAAAACTAAATTGCAGCACCAGCTTTAGTTTTCTTGTACTGTCTTGGCTACCATTCTCAAACTGAAAATTAGTCACCGAGTACCTATTAGTATGTTCTGAGAGCCGTGCTTAGGCCACGTCGTCACTTAACACCAAAGTCAAACTATGGTCAGAAGCTTGGCTATAAATCGATTAAAAGCTAAGCTATGAATCGATTATATAACATAAAAAATTGTGCTCGTAACTTTTACGCCCATTAGAAGATAAAGTTTAAACACTATTTCGGTAATATAATTTACTCTAAACGCGCTTATCAATTTTACATCAATAAAAGCAAATACATCGAACCGCGCTGTTTCTTAGAGGCCACCTCTTTCCTACAAGCTTTATTAAATAAAGTTAACAAAGTGATATATTAAAACCCTGTTATAATTTAGTAAAATAAATTATAAATGGATACATTAAGAATCATAGTTTATAAATGAATAGTTTATATGAATAAGTTTTAGGTTTTATTTACTGCATCACAGCGTTTCTCTAACATTATAAAAACGGTAATTTAAATTAATGAACCTTCTGTCTGTACATTTTTTTTCAAATTTTCCTACTAACATCATATTTAAAGGATATACTGATTAGGAACATGCCATTAAAAGCTTGTATGTATTGTCTATCTGATTGTATGTAGGGATTACGCTCAAAAACGGCTTGATAAAATTTTATAAAATTTTGTAAAAGAGAAGATATTCTAAAATTGGTAGGATATAAGGGATATAAGAATTGTCATTAATGTAAGTAAAACACTTTTCAATAATATTTATATTTTCCATTTAAGTCGAGTGCAGTTTCTTAAGTCGGTGTGAAAAGGTTCGTTCAGGAGTTCAGGAAACCTAAACACTCAAATGATAATCAAACATACACACGTATAGGCACACATGTATTAAAGACACCCACAAACACACACACTCTCACCTAATACCTATAAAACATCTTTTTAAATATATTCATACACACATGTCACTTATCGTTGTCGTTAGGAATAATTATGAAAAAGATCTGGTCGATTGAGCTAAACACAAATCTAGGTGAGCTTGGAAAGTAAAACATTATTTAAATACAACATTTCATCCAAATTTGTAATTCTGTTAGGTTGTGTAATAAACTTCCTAAGCACATTACCGATTTGCCGAATAATAAGTTAAAAAATCATGTTAAGTAAGTTATATTGTTGAAAGGGTATAATAGGACAGATCATTACGTGAATGACGGTGATGTCTGGATGTGATTACCTTTCTGTACATCTATTACATCTTACCGGTTCTTCTTATTAATGACTGGGATGTTTTCCCGTACCAATGGTAATGTATTGACATTCATAAGTGCTTAGGGCTTAAATAAAAAGAAATCTGTTTGATTTTGAATCGATGAAGTTAATTTCAATAAACCAATTACATATACAGATGTTTTTTTAAATTTAAACTGGGGTAGTTTGGGGTAATCTGAAATCATAGAAGACTGTCTTAGGATCCGCCTTTTTAATAATTTTCTCAATTTTTTAGTCAATCGTGAGTTGTCCATAAAAATTACTGAAATTGACTATTTTTTATGCTGACCGACTCAAATTCATGCAAGGTTTTCATATCATTGTATTGGGAGGAAGAAATCGTTACAGCAGAAGTTGGTTACTTAACATCAGGTGGGATTGTCGTCAAAAGCTAAAATAAAATAATAAAAAGGATTACTTATTACTATTGGATAAATGATATATAGCGACTTATAAAATATTCTATGAGAATTTTACATCTGGATACATTAAGGTTTTATTTGTTGAGATATAATTTCGTAAATAGGCATACATTGAAAAGTCCGAAATAGGAATTGTCAACTTATTAACATTCTCACGGTAGGAATGCACGTGAAACTAGCTTATTTCAGCGAATTCATTTTAACTGAATTAATATCTATAAAGCTTTTACGAGACACATTTTATGTGAGTCCCACAAGCTGCGACGTTCTTAGGAAATTCTTTACAAACGCTGCAAGCATCAGCATCAAGCGATTTTAAAGCGTAAAAATACGGCCATATAATCAGTAGTCAGTTTAGTGAGATTACAATTTGCTAACTGAATTTTTTACAATGCTTCTAAATTGCGGTAGCAGATGACTGTGACATCATGATTTTTATCGACATGGCCGCGTGACGTGTTAACGATAACACTATATTTCTGTTCCTATTAATTTAACTTATTGCTCTAGGCATTGAAGAAAACGGAGTCTTTGTAGCAATATAACCTAAAAATTAAAAACATTTTTTTTTAAATGTCTACAATATTAAATTTATGGTTTATTTAGGAGTTAGTTTACTAACGTGATAAAACAAATTTGTTTTGTGAAACAGTTTTGACTTACATGTTGTAATTTAAGATCAAACAATTATTTTGAATATCCAAAAATGACAACTGTTTGTTTATAGTTTTAAGTTTTCACTTTTGTCGGCAGTCCTCATGACTGCTTTGTCTTTTTTTAATTTCTGTGTTATGTTGTCATATTTCAATATAACCATTTGTTTGGGAGAAGTTGGCAACTGTAACATAGTTTATATTAGTAATGTCTTTTTTTCTTCTGATTGTTTTGACGCCGCAAATTACACTTGCCATTGTTTATGTTTTACGCCTTCGTAAAATTTTCTAATATTAAAATTGGGGTCTGAAAATATGGTTGGTTGCTTTGTACGCTTACATTTTCCATTTTTCTATTTTTAAGAAATATAATTGTCTCTTTCCTGAAATCAACTTTATGAAAATCATAATTAATTTATTAATTTCTTTAGCATAGATAAATTTATTTACTGTTATTTTTTAAATTTAGCGTTATTTTGATTATAACACTGTTAGAAATTTGTCGGTGTGATTATTGATTCCGTACTAATTAACTATTGTTAGACTAACTTTTATTGGCCTGCACTATTAACTGGACAATTTTAAAAGCAGCCGACAGTAAGGGTATAAACGTTCTCGTTTGAATTCCTGGACCATTTACATCGCTTAGTCACTTAGTCTTCAATTTCGTAGGGTCTTTTCACTCTATATTGAAAATATATTTCAGTATTACATATACATACATTCCTTTTGATGTGAAATATTTAATGCGGCGGGTCAGACCGATTGTTTAACTCAATGTTGGCGGATGTTGGCGTGGCGAAAATGTGGCCAGCGTTGGCGGTGTGGAGCCGAGTTCGGTTTTTTTCATAGACAGACTGGATCATTTCAAAGTTTCATTTTAAAACATAGATAGATTAAAAGCGGTTGGTTGTTATCGCGACCCATCGTCCTCAACATCTACACCGGCACAACCGCAGTAAGCCTACTTTTCAATACTCTGGCAAGTGATCCATCATTCGCGAGACTGTGACTTCGCGATAATGTATCGTTTTATACCATATATGAAAGCGTTCACCGATGTGTTATTTCTAATGAAAATAGCAGTTGTATTTTAACATAAAACATGAGTTGGTAATAATTTAAAATAAAGTCGGAAGAACTAGCTGGAGGTCAGCTCTTTCATTCCCACATTCCCAGCTATTTTTATATAAATCAATATCTTTGAGTCATTTTTCTATAATATGTAAAACTAAATTGCAGCACCAGCTTTAGTTTTCTTGTACTGTCTTGGCTACCATTCTCAAACTGAAAATTAGTCACCGAGTACCTATTAGTATGTTCTGAGAGCCGTGCTTAGGCCACGTCGTCACTTAACACCAAAGTCAAACTATGGTCAGAAGCTTGGCTATAAATCGATTAAAAGCTAAGCTATGAATCGATTATATAACATAAAAAATTGTGCTCGTAACTTTTACGCCCATTAGAAGATAAAGTTTAAACACTATTTCGGTAATATAATTTACTCTAAACGCGCTTATCAATTTTACATCAATAAAAGCAAATACATCGAACCGCGCTGTTTCTTAGAGGCCACCTCTTTCCTACAAGCTTTATTAAATAAAGTTAACAAAGTGATATATTAAAACCCTGTTATAATTTAGTAAAATAAATTATAAATGGATACATTAAGAATCATAGTTTATAAATGAATAGTTTATATGAATAAGTTTTAGGTTTTATTTACTGCATCACAGCGTTTCTCTAACATTATAAAAACGGTAATTTAAATTAATGAACCTTCTGTCTGTACATTTTTTTTCAAATTTTCCTACTAACATCATATTTAAAGGATATACTGATTAGGAACATGCCATTAAAAGCTTGTATGTATTGTCTATCTGATTGTATGTAGGGATTACGCTCAAAAACGGCTTGATAAAATTTTATAAAATTTTGTAAAAGAGAAGATATTCTAAAATTGGTAGGATATAAGGGATATAAGAATTGTCATTAATGTAAGTAAAACACTTTTCAATAATATTTATATTTTCCATTTAAGTCGAGTGCAGTTTCTTAAGTCGGTGTGAAAAGGTTCGTTCAGGAGTTCAGGAAACCTAAACACTCAAATGATAATCAAACATACACACGTATAGGCACACATGTATTAAAGACACCCACAAACACACACACTCTCACCTAATACCTATAAAACATCTTTTTAAATATATTCATACACACATGTCACTTATCGTTGTCGTTAGGAATAATTATGAAAAAGATCTGGTCGATTGAGCTAAACACAAATCTAGGTGAGCTTGGAAAGTAAAACATTATTTAAATACAACATTTCATCCAAATTTGTAATTCTGTTAGGTTGTGTAATAAACTTCCTAAGCACATTACCGATTTGCCGAATAATAAGTTAAAAAATCACGTTAAGTAAGTTATATTGTTGAAAGGGTATAATAGGACAGATCATTACGTGAATGACGGTGATGTCTGGATGTGATTACCTTTCTGTACATCTATTACATCTTACCGGTTCTTCTTATTAATGACTGGGATGTTTTCCCGTACCAATGGTAATGTATTGACATTCATAAGTGCTTAGGGCTTAAATAAAAAGAAATCTGTTTGATTTTGAATCGATGAAGTTAATTTCAATAAACCAATTACATATACAGATGTTTTTTTAAATTTAAACTGGGGTAGTTTGGGGTAATCTGAAATCATAGAAGACTGTCTTAGGATCCGCCTTTTTAATAATTTTCTCAATTTTTTAGGCAATCGTGAGTTGTCCATTAAAATTACTGAAATTGACTATTTTTTATGCTGACCGACTCAAATTCATGCAAGGTTTTCATATCATTGTATTGGGAGGAAGAAATCGTTACAGCAGAATTTGGTTACTTAACATCAGGTGGGATTGTCGTCAAAAGCTAAAATAAAATAATAAAAAGGATTACTTATTACTATTGGATAAATGATATATAGCGACTTATAAAATATTCTATGAGAATTTTACATCTGGATACATTAAGGTTTTATTTGTTGAGATATAATTTCGTAAATAGGCATACATTGAAAAGTCCGAAATAGGGATTGTCAACTTATTAACATTCTCACGGTAGGAATGCACGTGAAACTAGCTTATTTCAGCGAATTCATTTTAACTGAATTAATATCTATAAAGCTTTTACGAGACACATTTTATGTGAGTCCCACAAGCTGCGACGTTCTTAGGACACATTTTATGTGAGTCTCACAACGCTGCAAGCATCAGCATCTTAGCGAAATTCTTTACAAAGCGCTGCAAGCATACGGCCATCATAGTTATGTAATTCGCTTAACAGCGTTTAGGTTAAGATACTGCCATATAATCAGTAGTCAGTTTAGTGAGATTACAATTTGCTAACTGAATTTTTTACAATGCTTCTAAATTGCGGTAGCAGATGACTGTGACATCATGATTTTTATTATTCATGTTGAATTGTTAACAAAATATCAAATTAAATTAAATGTTTTAAACGCAGGCGTGTGGACCGAATGCTTTAAAGATTGCACAAATTCACTCATAACAAATTTCTCTGCATTTTGCAGCCCTGCTTTTTGGCTTCGTAGATATAAAATCATATATTTGAAACTGATGGTTGCAGCATACAGAAAAATCGCTGGACGCGCCGGGGATCGTGGCTCTAGGGTTAATCCGGTGGATATATAACTTTAGAAGCATGACATTTTGCACAGGCGTTTCCTATGTGAATAGGTGAACACTAAAATAATTTTTGAAAATTCATCACCTTTAGGTTAAATTGTTTACTAATTATTTTGTAAGTCGGATGGTTCCTGAGATGATTTTAAAGCTGTAATAGTATACAATTTTCTATCTATAAAATAGTGTGGGATTTCAGTAATAAAAAAAGTTATTTGAATATGTTGGAGAAAATGTGACGGGTTGTAAGGTAATAGGGGATATAAATTAAATCACTTTATAGTTCATGTTGAATGTGAAGAAAGAAATTTTGAAAGTACTTGGTTAACACGTTAGCAATTATTTGCAGCAGGGAGGTTCACTTGGCAGCCCAAAGCGGATCCGAAAGATGTTACTCCAATCTGAAAATAAATTATAATAATTTTAAAGAAAGTATTCACAAAACCAATTAAACGTAAAACATATTATATCATACTTATTAATATTATTATTCTACCAAACATTCCAGTTACAGGGACCAGCCTATAAGAGCTCTTGAGGAAAGGTAAGGATTTATCACCGCGTTAGCCCACGATGTCTTGACGATTTCAAACGCCGAGAAATCCACAGATTATATTTTTTTCACATACAGTGGTACTACAAGAACATTTCTCAAGCATTCAGTTCTTCTCACCATGCTTTCCTTCACCATCAGGTGATAATGCTACAAATTTAACTTCTGCGAATTCTGAACAATTCGTGAACACGTTGACGGACAGTTGATAGTATCTCACTGGCTTGGGCTGCTAAGACAGTATTCATTTTCATACATTGCCTATAGACGTAGTGTCGCAAGAACAGAACGGACCTAGGCGGAAACGTCGTAAGGTGTTCTTCTGAATTAATGGATTGGTGATATTGTAATAGTTGTTATTCTATGTCTGATCTGTACTCTCCAACATCAGCAAATGGATTTTGGCTCGACCCAGGAGTAGAAAACCTATGCAGAAGTACGACACCTATGGCCGCAGTGTGCATTGTAGACATACTTTCTTTGAACAAGTTTTCGAGCATAGTGTTGTGACCAAGTAAATTTAATATACTATATATCTATAGTTGTGATAGTATGAAGGTCTTAATTATTCCTTTGGTGACAGTACCTGATATTTGCCTTAAAATAGAATGAAAAATCGATCGCCGTGGGACGTACTGGTTTAAGTTAAGTATAAACTTTGACGTCGACAGACGTGCTGTGGTTTTCCTTTTGACACCTTCACGCCCATGGGCTGTACTGTCCATCAACGTGTTAATGTATATATTACCTTGTATCCATTAACGGACAAACTAAAGAGTATTTATATACCTATACACCTTTTTCCTATAGAAAAATATGAAAATAAGCACATATTTTTATTTTTTACTGCAGGTTTTCAAAAAATCCTTAAATAGAAAGTTAAGCTGAATTTCTTTTTCATAATACTATTTATTTGGGAAGTACGAAGAATCGGATTTACAGCAGAGACTTCTATACTCATATAGTATAGAGAATCATTAGATACCTTTGGAAGCAAGTGTTTTATTGAAATATAAATGCAATTTACCAAGATAGATCTGTTGTTTCTGGTGACAATTAGAGGGCCACCAGAGTCACCGCCGCAAGTTCCAACACCTCCGATACCACTAGTACATATATTACTCGACTGAAGAATGAGGGGGAATGCGGTGGAACAGACATTATTCGCGATCACATTTAGACTGACGTGGCTGAGGAATTGGTTGTTTGAGATGCTGCCACCTGGAAAAAGAAAAGTTGGCCCAATTATTAAAATGTACCTATTAATATAAATTAATCTGGAAGGTTTCAGTAAAAGTATAGTCGCTACTTTGTAGATAATGTAATTTGAGAAATTTATATACATTGTTACAATGTTATCTAAGAGGCTTAAAATACCTAATTAATTGGTTCGCTTCAACTAGGTACCGTCGGCGTCGGCGCACTATAAACATGTGGCAATCAAAACTAATCCGAATCGGTGTACTCGAGTTAGTGTCATACCGATCACATTGACAAGTTTCATGTTAAATAGCCACTACACACTACGATATTAAGTTGCCGTATTCTAGGAAGTATTGTTCGTAGGTAGCGCAGTATTTAGTTGAAGCGCCAGCGGAAACCAATCATATTAATCTATGATTACGTTATACTGTACTTGATTTATAAAATAGTATTAAAATAAATTTTTAAACATACCGTCACTGGTTATTCCGAAGCCAGAAGCAATAGCGGTTGATCCCACAAAAGTCTCATCAAGTTCTGCTCCGGAGGGCAAGGCAATAGGAGCGATGGTGTCTGTTAACATTATTATTTCATTAGATTTATATTGCCGAATAATTACCATCATCATGGAAAGACGTGTACTGAAGGAAAAAGGTCTCCCTCAATGATCTTGACTATGACCGGTTCTGCGATGCTTGCATCCAACGAGTTCCCATAACCTTCACCAGGTCATTGGTGCACCTTTACCAGGTCTAGGTACGCTACCTCTTTTGATACATGACCACCACTCGAGAACTTTTTGGCCTCATGAGCCATCCGTTCTACGAGCATTGTCACGCCCACTGTCACTTAACTTTAGCCGAATGGTTCATATATCAATATCTACACAGCATTAAGTAAAGCCGCTTCCCGCTGTTTGTCCCTATGTATGCTTAGATTTTTTAAACGAAGTAAAGGATTCTAATAAGGTTTTCACTAACATTTAAATATTTTTTATGTAATGTTTATAATACAATATATTCCAATTAAATTTTGTAAAGTAGATAAAATTTAATTATTTGTAATCAAGTCGTCAAAAAATGTTCGCGGTGGCATGTCTATCTCCCAAGGTTGACTCACAGTAACCATTTTTATGTTCAACATACTAATTAAAAATTTGCGAAGCTATTTTCTCCAATTCAGTATTAATTTTTATCCAGATAAATTTGATAGTTAACTTGGGCATTTAATTTAGATTAAAATTGTTGTTTACAGTTTTCCATTTAAATGAATACCGTAGAAGATATGACAAATTCAAAATTAAGCGCGATCTAAGAAATCCCTCTCTGCAAAACCTGCACGCGCCCCACCTATGATAAATAGCGCATCGCAAACTAAGCGCACTATTCGTAAATATAACCATCATTACAAAACATACATTCATGCCTGTATCCTCGAAGTATTACACAGAGGTGTAGACCCGCAGTTCGCCGGGTATGTTTTAGGTCTTATGTAATAGGGGGCGAGCCTATTGCCGTTAATCGGGCACAAAGCCGAATTTCGAGCTGCTACTGAGAATTTCATAGAAAACACCAATAACACTTTGCTCGAACTGAGAATCGAACCTAGGACCTCGGGAATAATAGCAGTAGCGTTTTGGATCTCTAGGCTAATGAGACAGTTATGAAGTTATGAACGGTTAATATTAAGGCGATAAACTCTGAATTCGGCATATAGTAATAGTCCGAATAAGGTTTTTAGGGAAAGAAAATATTAAAAAGTAACTCAGGAAATTGGAAAATCTGAAATTGCTTTTTAGGGTTATTTTATAAAGACAAAAGCAGAACTCACGGTTCGAAAGATAGATATGAATAATTCTTATTTTGTTTTGTTCGTTATGGTCTTGAAAGAGTTTTCGGGGGAAAAAAATCGGGATAGATGGCATTGTGATGCAGTTATGGAACACCATCTACGTTCCCTGCTAGTTTATAATAAAAATATGGTACGTAATTCTATGTAGTTACGACATACATATATGCATAGTTATAATTACTTTAAATAATAATTACTTATCGTAGAATAATAAACAATAACCAGTCGCATGCAAGGTCATTTAAAGAATTCGATCATAATTCTACTAAGTGAGCAATTCTTTTATACATATAGCAATAAATCAGTAGTTCTGTCTGCACATTTAATATTTTTCCAAAATTTTCTGATAGCCGTACTATATGAACGAATAGGGTCTAGGAAATTTCAATAAAATTTTGTTTTTAGATAATGTTTTACATACCAAGTTTATCTACTTATGTGTTTTTCTTTTTTAAAGATAATGAGGAAAGCCCGATTGCCCAGATATTAAATGTTATACAAGTTTAATTAGGTACGTAATAAGAATTTGAAATATTATTTCAGAAAATATTACTACATATTATATTATAAGGAAAGATAAACTATATCAATTTCTCAAACGTGATTGTAAAAGTAAGAAAATAAGGCGAAGATTTATAGTAGAATATATGTACTTACTGGAGAATACTATATTATTTGGCAGGTAGATGACACCAACGTCGTTACGAGCTAAAAGAGGTTGCCAGTTGGGGTGTAGAGCGATGACGCTGGTGTCTACCCTAGTACCGCCAGTGAAGAGAGTAGTCGAGCCGAGTACAACTGTGAAGCGCCAGGCTTGATTTACGCCGTCGAACCAACAGTGGGCAGCCGTGATCAATCTGTTGGCGCTTACAAGGGAAGCTCCGCAGACACCAGTACCTTGAATGCCGATCATGGAAATGAGAAGACCAGCCTGTAAGTAAATTCACATATTAAAATGTAAATGTTCATTCTGGTTCGAGTAAGCTTCGCACGTATTTTTATGAGTTTTAACTCTATTTTTCACCATTTTCAACTTGTGAACTAGACTAAACTTTTAAATATTATTTTTAGGTTGTTAAGAAATATTTTTTTATAATTATTTTTTTATTAGAAATCATAAAAAAATCGTTTTATTAATATGTTTACACGCGAATTCAGTGCCTTTTCCCCATCCCAAAAGCACTTTAGAATAAATTTAGTTATATTAAAGACTTCTTTTACTAAGATTGATTATGTTTAAGAATAGTTCAAATTCTTTAAATAAACATAGGGAAATAAATTCCCTTATTCTATCTTATTATATTAAGAGAGGAATTCTTGTAATGCATTGTATTGCATGTATTGTAGGCATTGTAATGTAATTGGTTTCTCGGAAACGGCTCCAACGATTTCGATGAAACTATGCATTTAGATAATGTTTTACATTCAAAATTTATCTAGATAAGTTTTTTTCTTTTTTTGTTTATAAGACACCGAGCACAGCTCGGTCCCCCAGTTATTTATTATTAATAAGGTGCAGAGTAAATCATTATAAACGGTTTAGCATTTGAACAATCCTTATAATAAAATATATTTGGCCACTAACCTGGTGTGCATATTGTCCTGGTGCAGCAGGTACACCTCCGACAATTCTTAATCCACTATTGTTTTCCTCCTCGGTCTTACGAATTCTCTCTGCTTCTGGAATACCGAACCTCGTCAGGTATCCATAAGCAGTGTTGCTCTCAAGCGGCAAAGCATATTCAGCGTAGGCGAAGGTCGCCCAAACGAGCACAACCGCTACCGAGAGCTTCATATTTAAATTCGAAAACTAAAGGCAATGGCGACGAACAGTTTCTAATATTTATAGGATATTTTAATCAAAAATAATCTAGTTAAATTAAGGATAACGAATTAATACTGATAAAGAAATAGTCGAGATCATAATCAGGTATAATTAACATCGTGTATCAATGATTTACTATTGCATGATGATAGAGCGCTCGGTCCTATCTTCACCGGAATTTTACAATGAGCTTCTAAAACTTTGGCATAGGAAAACATTTAATAAAACCATAGCATTAGTCATCTGGCATATTCCAATGCATACTTTGCTATCTAAGGACTTCAAATTGTATATCAATCACCTACAGAATGTTTCAACAGCCGACAAAATACGTCCCTTTTAAATATTCCTTCGCCGGATATATTGAAGAAAATATTTACTTAACTTAATTACTTATTATTTTAATATTATTATTTATATTATAAATATAAATATAAATTTAGTAATAACTTACTAAACAGCGCAGGTTTCCAGTAGTTCTAAAGATTTATAATATGAACTACCAGAGAAAAAAAGTACATCAAAACATCTTTCCGCCCTCCAAATCAAAACCTCAGCAGTATAAGATGTATTGCTGCTAGTAATATTGGGATTAGAATACGAACTATTGTTGCAAGTGCGATGCCACCCTGAATATTCAATAGTCTTTTATTAAAGAATTGCTTTAAGACCCAAGTAGATACATGATAATTTGATTCGTCGTTTGTTATGCGGACAGCTATGGAATTTATTTTCAGCTCCTGACTTCTCACCCACCAATAACTTAGCACTCTTTAAGGAAACCGTGAATATACGTAATATAGGTTGTATGCGCTGGTTCGATTTCTTTCTTAAAACTAGCCGGATTGATGGTTGGGGGTAATTTCCCTGGTCGATTACAATATATGCACAATGACACGGAATACTGGAATTTATAGAATGGAGAAAAAAGGGACTCACCGAACAACAGCTTTTACGCACTTTGGAGGCCTCCTCTTGTTTTCACTTCTGCGTCACCACGCACCATGACGATAATTTATTCAAGTTTTTTGAAGTAAAGTTTGTTATATTTAAATACCGCAGTCACTCTGTGTTTGCCGTTGCAATTTTAAAGGCTAACTGACGTCGGCGAAAGGTAGGGGGTAGATAAGGATAGACAGATACGAGGAAAAAGGATAGGTGCTGTATCATTGTGCATATGATCGTCGTATGCGCCTTTTAGCCTTAACATAGGTATAAGCGTGATTAATCGTTGGTCAGCTTCAGTTACCATCAGGTGAGATTGAGGTAAAGTGAGTACCTACCTATAAAATATTTCATAAAAGAATTCAGTTTATTCTTCAGAAGTGTCAACCTGTGGTAGAGTAATACGGAAAAGGTCAGAGATTGATCATTGATGTCGACGGGCTGCAATGATTCCTTAACACAAAAGAGTAAAACTAAGTAATCCGTTCATAAAGCCAATCAAGTCAAGATTGCAATGATTTCTCGTTATATTTGAGAATCAAGAAACCTGATCTTTTTCTTGGAGAATACTCTTACTTTATATTATACAATATTTTATTAAAAGTCGTCGTTGTTAAATGCTTAAGTCGAATGACATACTGAATTACTTACTAGTATTTAAAAAGTACCAATTTCAGTTAAATGGCTATGAACGCCGATATCGCTTCCCTAAGAAACTATATATCACGTTTCGGTAGTACAATTTCCAATTTATCGATTACTTGGTATTTGAAATCGCCGATACTTCACCGGCTAACATGGTGATTAAACCTTAGTTCAGGAAAAAAATTAATGTTCAACAGTGAAATATTTACCGGTTGCAATCATTCGGTTATTTTAATTTTATATCGCGTATCTTTTTATGAATTAACTACTTTACCTTCATTAATTGATAATCGTTTTTAATTGCACAGGATTTTTAAATAGATTAATTATGAGATTAAACATAACACACCTTGCTGCTCCACGTTGTCTTTACAGACCTTTTTAATATATTTTTTTATTTACCTGATTTTTTATAATATTTATTACATAAAACCTACGTATTGAATTTAATTAAAATCTTCCAACCTTAAATTATTTAATATTTACAATAACACTGATTAATTTATGGGTATGAATACACAAATCACATTTTTAGAATAAGAATAGTTTTTTTGTTAACTTTGCAACAATATCGACAACATTTTCGCTTTTTTTCTTTATCTGTTTTTGTATCAATGGATATAATCTAATCTAAGCTGAGATATCTCCATACGTCGGTGCTTTTATCACCATTGCAGTTGTTATGTCAATAATAATACTTTGTAATAATAACTGATGAATAAAATCTGATTTAGTATATGTTTTCGACTATATTTCTTTTTGAGACTCATTATATTACCCGAAAGGTAAAGCTAATTATGGTTAGTCCAAATTTGAAGCTAATTTTAATTCAAAAATAATATACTTGTAATGTAATATGTTAAACAATTCTCTTTTTTCTTATTTTTAACACGGGTTTATTAACTTCAGTTGTAACTTTATAAAATGTCATTGCTTATAACAAACAATGTACTTAATCAAATCTTAAAAGTCAATTTTTACATACTTCAGATTATCCTATCGAAATAAAACTTTGTATGTGAAGACGCTAGTTCTTTTTTATTGTTGTAATTATTATTTTTTAATTACCTACCTACCATGTGCAAAGCAGCATTGGAAAAGGACGTAAAAGATGGGACTCACCCTGGGCTGCGCTCCCTGTTGTCTCGCTCTTCCTCCACTGGTACACAACACCAAGTTCTCTAAACACTTTAAGTAACTAACAATGTATTTTAATTAATATAAATGAATGACTTATGTCGGTCGGACGCCGCTTTGCACAATTCTAGCCTAAACAGTATGTATATGTAGTTCCTCTGACAAAACTATAATTTGGTATCTTGGAGCTAATTTGATCCATCATCAAATTAGCTCCAAGATACCAAATTATAGTTTTGTCAGAGGAACTCCATGAGCCAGTAGGTAAATAGTGGTACTATTCAGTTACTACTAGCAAACGAATACGATTTAGACTCATATAATCTGTTTTGACGAGTTAAATAGATTGGGCTCGGAGACGAGGATCGGGTGATGGAGCCCGGAGGTGTTTTATAATTTTTAGTACGTAATTATAGCGTGTTAACCGACTTCAACAAAAGAAGGGAGGTTATTCAATTCGAATGTAGATATATATATATATATATATTGTCTGTGGTGTGTATAAGTATATGGTGGTCTCATGGTGGTATTTCATTGGCATATTAGACCTTCAACAACGAAGACCCACAAAGGAACTCTTCACAAACATTGAGGTTGGTTTTCTTATTTGTTAAAAATGGTCTTGTTGGTTTTTTTAAGCTAAATACTTATATGACATATATAAAGAAATGTATTGGTGATTAAAACCCCATTTTGCTCATACTGATATTTTTCATTATCACAACATTGTTAATTTAATAAATGAGATCTTAATATACCAATTAATATTTTCAAATTTAATAAAAGGTGAACTTAAGTTAGCCTACTTCACTTGAAGAATTATTTAGCCTTATATCATCATCTTCCTTCCACTATAGAACCACGCGGTCTGGTCTACGGAGCCACAGGTACACGGTAGCACACATTAAGGTACGAATAAAGAAATTCGCAAATTTTCACCTTTGCCGTATCTTGCAGGCGTGGAATAATCCCCCAGCTAACTTGTTCCCTCCTTCGTAAGATACTGAGTCCTTCAAACAAGTCGAAGGTATTTACTTACCATCAGGTGCTATGCAGTCATTTTGTATAATATCTAGGTTTTTACTATTAACTGATTAGTTTTTATTCTTCCCAAGATTCAATAAGGCGTCCTCCATTCTTCTCAGAGGACCACGTGTATGCACTTATTTCATTCTAATCTATTTCTGAATGTGGTCATTGTTTTTAATAAAATCTTTGTACTTTAAACGTAAGGATCAATATTGTATTTTTTAAATAAGATTATTAAATAAGAAAATATGTATTAAAGCACAAAAAAGTGGTGGTAATCTCACCTGATTTTAAGTTACGATGTGGTTAAATGTGGTAACATGCCAAGCCAAGTGAGAGGACTGGCCCTCAAATGCAACCGCCGAGAAAACACTTAAAGGGAGGCATTAGAAAATGCTATGGTTTCATCACGAAATCATATGTTCCTTCAGCGAAAGCTC
The DNA here is from genome assembly GCA_033032175.1 of Saturnia japonica. NCBI lineage: Eukaryota > Metazoa > Arthropoda > Insecta > Lepidoptera > Saturniidae > Saturnia > Saturnia japonica. The sequence goes on from CM065317.1 coordinate 8,726,272, forward strand.
AGACTTTTTACAGGGTTTCAAACTCATATCGATCAACGCGTTACCCGTACGCGTATTTAATTATTTAGACGAGGTATTTATTAGCTTTACTTAAACAGAACATTATAATTGGGTCGTGACAACATACAAATGATATACCTATCTAGTTTCAGTATTACCTACGTAATAGTAATTAATTAATAATAGAACGATAGAAAGGATATTCAATGGCTTAAGATAACCCATTTAGTACAGAATGAGAATTTATTAGTTCATTAAATAAAACAGCAGCTCCATTAAAATATACAAATTATTATTTTTTCTTTAAAAAAAATTTCAAATCCTTTATTTGTTTTTTTCTCATTACATGTTTATATGTGTTGGCTTATGAAATCAACATAAGATGTAATCCTTGTGAAGGCAGAAGGCAAGTTAGCTTGACAACCAGATGCGGACCGGAACGAAAATACACCAATCTGGGGTAAAATACAAGTAAATTATTAAGTTTTGCTCAAAGGACAAGCACTGGGTTCCTTATAAGGCCACAACTTCAAAATCTACAATGAAGCAAGTAATATAAATATTTAGCCGCTGGCGATGATTTGTATTTGTCTAAATGAATTTAATGAAATAAAATCATCTAGTAGTAACATATTCGGTATAGAACTGAAGTATGCTTAATTATCCTTTTGCTCGATATTAGGTTACGGTTAGAACTTTTCATCACATCGAAGGATTTTATGATTGATACAAAATCCAGTTTTTTTAATTCTTTAACTTTTGAGGCTTTTATCCAATTCGCCTATGCCAGCCTCACCGTAACATAAAAGTAAAATTCTTTCATCATAACATATACAACATATGAGGCGGCTGGGTTGTTCTTATCAATTGCTTCTTATTAATAAGAATATTTGTTTCAGTCATTTGAAAACATATTTTGACGTAAGATCACGTGAGAAAAGGAATTTGGTATAAGACCTTACAGTGTGAGCCTCCTCGTTTTCCCTGGTGTGTTTTCAAAGTATGAAGGTTTGTATCTACCGCACGTTGGCTGAGAATCGGATATATTATCCAATCAAAAAAGTAGAAATATTTCATAAAATTGAGACAGTTACCTCTTTGTGACGTATATCAGAAAGTCGAACACGATTATTATGTTCTGTTGGAGTGTGTTTGGTTCGAGACAATCAGGTAAAACTTAATAGATGCCTTTGGTTTGATCAAACTATACGTTAGAATGTATAATAAAATAATAGTGGACTGATGAGGCGGCTAGTTTATTCAAATCAATTGCATCTTATTATGAAATGTATAACAAATATTATTTATATGCTTATATTATGCTACGATGGCGCTGACATATGCACATAAAAATTAAGTTTCTTACCAAGATAGGCACGTTGTTCCGAGTAACGACAAGAGGACCACCAGAATCGCCGCTGCACATACCGACACCGCCGATTCCACTTGTGCAGATGTTAGAATTTTGAACAATGATAGGAAAAGCTAAACTACAGACTGAGTTCGTGATCACGTTTAACCTAACGTGTGCCATGCTTTGGCTTGTCGTTATTGGATTATCTGTGATCAAAAACAATTTTCGTTGTAATTTTCAGCAAAAAAAAAAGTTTTACAAATATTTACGAAATATGTACAGTGCAAAAACTTATTATTTAAAATAATACTTACTATCTCCCGAAGCGCCGAAACCAATTGCAGTAGCAACCTGACCAGCAAAATCTTGGAAGAGATCAGCTCCGGTAGGTAAGGCAATTGGTGCTATATTAGCTGCATTTATGTGAAAAAAAAAACAATTTCCTATAACGAGACATGCTTTTCATTTTATTTTGTTATAAAACGTTCATAATTCAAGAAAATAGACTTTTAAGTTCAATAGTCATTGGAGGGCTGACATAAAAGGGTTATTACAAACCGATTTTCTAGTGGTCGTAAGCGCGACTGCTAGGAGCGAGGTCCTGGGTTCGAATCCCAGGTCGAGCAAAGTGTTATTGGGTTTTTCCTATGAAATTCTTAGTAGCAGCTCGGAGTTTGATTTCGTGCCCGATTAATGGCAATAGGCTCGCCCCCTATTACATGGGACCTAAAAACATACTCAGCGAACTGTGGGTGTACATTAGTACACCTCTGCCTAACCCTTTGGGGAATACAGGCGTGAAGGTATGTTATGTTATGTAAACCAGTTGTTTAAAATAAATGCATACCAAGTAATTAATGTTAAAATACATCGACAAAAAATTAAAAAATATGTATACTACCCGTGTGCGATAAGTTGAGACTCGCCTGGAATGCAATCCTCCGCTCACTACCCCTGTAACTTCCCCTCAAGCTCCCGTGTTGTACTGTAGGCAACGCCATTTTTTTTAACATCTTAGTCTCGTACTGGCTTACGTCACGCAAGGACGACGCGCTCCGATCTTATAATCTTTTTTGATACTGTTTCATTAATAGTTATTAGAGTAACTGCTATATTTTATTGTTATTTTTTGTGTTAAGTTTATTGTTATAATGTGGGTAAAACTTTACATAGTGGAGAAAGAAATCTCATGTTAAGTGTTGGACTTTTTTGAAAACGAAGAATGTAACAAACAGTTGTGTTTACCTGTTGATCAGGCAGTAAAAAGAACATGTATGGTAACGGGAGTTTCGAAAGCCACGGAAAAAAATAGCAGAGACGAAAACGCGGGTGGTAACTTGTTGTGATATTTTTTTGTGCACAGTACAACCATGCGTCTGTGGCGTCACCGCCCCCAGGTCTGAACTTATTGCGCACGGGTAGTAATTATATTATATATTCCTTGAAATACAGATGTTATTAGGTAGGTTTCTAGTTAAATGTATTATGTATCTATGCATATATCTATATGTAGTTGATGTTTTATTTATCTGCACAAAACGCTTTGCTTTCGTGTCATTATGCGAACCGTCTGTCTGTCTGTTTTTAGTGATCTTCAAATCAAAGATTCAAAACTCAAAAGTTCAAATCAGTTTTAAATCAGCTATAATTTTGTAGATTATGCATTCGGAGCTGCAAGTACAGCCAGTTGTGAAACTATCTATAAATTACTTTCAATTGCAAATTACACATACAAAATAAGAACTACCTGATGTCTCGATTGCGGTTGCAAAATATACAACAGCAAGATCGTTTCGGATAAGAACAGGCGACCAATTAGGATGTGTAACAACCGCGCTAGATGTGACCCTGGTTCCACCGAAGAATAACAAGTCTGAGCCTAGAACAATCGTAAGTCGCCATGCTTGGTGAGTTCCATCGTTCCAGCAATGCGCTGCTGTGATTACTCTGCTGGTACTGATTAGTGCTCCACCACAAACGCTGACGGCGTTTAGACCAACGATATCGCCGAGGATACCTGCCTGAAATGTACCAAGGATAAAATTTCATTTCAACCAAACTGTGTCTTATATAACTTATGATTATTTACCTTGTTATCATTAATGTTCATTTTTGATACTTTCTAATAGGGAAAAACCTCATTATTTACCTATTTATTATTTTATTTATATTTAATTTAAGCGGATTTATCGGTGATACTGTAATAGCAAACAAAAATAAAACCAGTTCAAATTTTTAAAAATCGTTAATAGTTGATTCTGCTTTTAAATATCCATAAATTTAAGACTTTTTACAATTTTTAATCTATTCCAGTAAGTATTTTATAATGAAAAGAGCAATCGATGTACCTTAAAAGGATATTGTGATACTGAAGCAGGAACTCCACCAGCTATTCTAGAATGTGCATAATTTTCCTCAATTTTACGAATCCGTTCCGCTTCAGGAATACCGAATCTTGTATGATATCCATAGGAAGTATGATCTTCAAAATGGATATTATCCAAATTTTTGGCACAAGCCAAGCTTACAAAGACAAGTAATATAATAACGTACTGCATCACTATCGATTTGGTTCAGTACTGCAACTACAATGTAAAAAACTACAGTCGATATCAAAAACAGATTATTTGAAAGAATAAAGATAGCGTATCATTTCAATTACTTTATTGAATGTTTGTGATTTAATACACTATATATATATCTGTCGTAACTTAATTGGAGTTTATGAAAAAATAACCAAAGTGTATTGTAAATTCTCTGATGATATTTACCCCTTAGACGTCTAATTATTAAAAATTTATTTTTTAATCTTCCGAGTTTTTAAAACATACTAAAAAGAATTAAGAAAAACATTGGACGAATGAATATATAATTGATGCCTGAATAGTATACTGAATAGTTCACCTAAGGGCACACATTTTAGGAGGATTAATGTTTGAATTTTGACAGGTTTTTCATACATTATACATACATATATCAGAACGTCAAAAATATTCCTCAAATAAAGTTATCTCACGATTGATAAATCGGATTTCACTGCAAATGCCATTGGTATGTAATGGTTAATATTTATTTATTTATCCATTTGCATCATGTATGTACATTTGTTCTTATATGGTAAATTATCCGAATATATCAACCCTGATTATGGTATGGGAAATTATTACATTTGTTTTTCAGAGTAAATATTGATACATTTTTATTGACCTATCTTACTAATTATTTATTTATTTATTCATAAAATCTGTTTGTGTCATTTTCATACATTTATTTATAGTGGTCATTTATCTCTATATTCATCATGTCAAATGCTTATTACATAATTTATTACTATTTATATTAATGTCAAAATTATTCTTCAAAATGGTTCTATTTGGTTTTGTCATTCATTCATAAATTCTGTTATTGAGTAGATAGATTTATTCACACATGGATTTTCAAATTATTTTTAAATATGACACTACAATTATGTCTAATTGAATCGCGATATACTAGGAGTAACACCCATAATATGATAGTATTACGCCTTGGCGTGTCGCGTTTCGTGATTAGCCACTGTACATTCAGTAATCAAGGGGGTGGTAGGGTTCTGTACCCGACTAGGTCTAGATCACCATGCACGTAATGATAAACCCACCATAGTCACTCTTCTTTGGTTTATCAATTAAGCTAACATCAATAACTAACAAATCTAATAACATAACTAGCATCAATTTAATCAATCTAATTATCTAATCAATTTAATTATTTTAATCAAATCAAAATAATGTATAAAACATACAATTTTACATTATTTTTCATATTAAAAAAAATTAAAAGTCAGTAAAATAATTAATTGACAACAATTTCGACAAATCCCCGTTAATGTTTGTCGCTACATATGACGGTCGCGCACGAACTTGTCGTATTATAATTACATCATGGTGCACTTTCGTCACTTGATGCGCACGCAGCTCTCAATTTTACCCTCTACTAAACGCGCCAAAATAAGTATAACTTCAATAATGAAATGTACGAAAATATTCACAAATATTTTGGTATATATTTCAAAGTTGACAAGCGAGTTTGTCTGCAATGTGCTCCCACAAACAATTTCAGTCTCTGCCTAGCACAGGGGACTGTCACTCAAGCGCTCTCGCGGAACAGCTCAATGCTATTAGCCGTCCGTTTACTACAGACCTTCCTGTTTCTTGTGAATACCCTTTTCCTTGTACTCTATCTAAACGGGCAGGAATCGAGGAAGACCAGGTTATCTTGGTATGTCTATTTAGTATAAAGTCAAACTCTTTAGTTATGCTGACATTGTATTCAGTTTCAATTCGCTTACGCGCATGTCAGTTTGATTATTTATTTACCTTTATGTTCTCTGTACTTGCTAATTTGCTATGCCATGAATTGTCATGTTAATAAAGTCGTATACATAGATTTAAGTTATATACTATATCCATGGTTTTATACGATTTTTATTTATTTTATTGTATTCTGTATATCAATATTATAAATATATAACATGTAACTAAGTATGTTAAGTGAATAAGGTTAAACTAAAGTAGATGTTTACCTCTAATAAGTTTCGGTGATTTCAAAGGAATTTTAAATTATTAAAAGTTAAAATTTAACATTAAAAAATTCGTATTCGTAACAATTCGTAATTTTGGATTCGGCTTGATTTTTCGATGCTTTCGTGCTTGCCTATAACCTATAAATAAATAGTATTAAGTAAAGTTTATGAATATGTTTGAATTCACACATCGTAGGAAGTAATCTCCGGAAATAGTTCGATTTTGAAATTTCTTTCACTATTATAATTGAAAGTTACATTAACCTTGACTGTTAAAGGCTACATTTTACTACAATTAAACTTTATACTTACTGCAATTAATGCGAAAAAAATTGCGACAGGTTACCAGCATTATAAAAAATCTACTTTATTTTATGTACTTGCATCTAAACAATAATTGCTGCTTAATTCTTAAATGATACATTAATTTTTTTATGATAATATATACATTCATTTTATAAAAACAACTATAATATACAACTTATTATAGAATGTAGATTAATTTTGAATATTAAATTAATTTATTATTAAATATTCATAAACGTGGAAAACACATCACATAAGTGAAATAATTAAACAATAAAAACTAAATTTACAGACAAGCCAAGTGACGCGATAAAACAGAAAATGTTAAATAATTAGTACGATTAAAATATTTCTAATTTATACCGTGATTAGGAATTACATCTTTATGAAGTACATCGAAGTAGTGGTTTCTTTAGAACCAATGATGCACCTTTCGATAAAATATCTTCAAAATCTAGTAAGCGTGTGCTGAATCAAGATTCGATTAGTCGTCGGTCGTAGCGAACTCGAAACTGAGTGGCGGCGGGCTCAAACATTAATCGAATTTGGGTTTTCGCCCGGCAGACGATCAAGTGTGCGTTAGTTCACATTACGAGGCCCCTCGAATCTCACTCGATACTTGCACTCGAGTGTTCGATATACGATATTGACTCGAGATGTCTGTCACGAGTGATTGCGGGTTGTCAAGTATCGTAACATAGACGCAGTGCTATTCACCATGGTCAGCATAGACTAGACGTATCACCAAAATTATTACAGAAATTGGAATTTCTGATTTGGTAGAAACAAACATATTCTGACGAGATTTTTATCGTTAAATAAAAAAAATTTAGGTACTTGTAGTACATATTTCATAATTTTTACTTTTATGATAGGCATTTTTCATACTAATAAAAGGACGATCCCTAATTCACAATGCAGGCTTTTTATAAATTGAAAATTAGTAATTTACTTATCTGACGATAAGGTATAATATCAAGAAAAACTCTGATGTTCAAAAGAGATTTTTATACTAGTACGAGCCGTAAGGAAATGGAGCTCTAATTCTAGAAATCATCTATATGTAGGTTACTTTAAAGGAAACACATCTAATAATCAAATCAATAATATGTATTTTATTCAATTGAGGACTTTCACTACAACTGGTTCGGAAAAATCCCAGTCATCGAAATTAGCTGGCAAGAAACTCGATCAGGTTTATCAATTTCTTTTTTACTGTGTAAGCATTGTTTGTAGTTATTTTCAGACATACCAGACCATAATAAATATAGCCTATTGACAGTATAACCTGCTTGACTTGGTACTCGAATTTATTGTTCAGTAATGTTCTTTGGAAGTATTTCGCAGAAAACTTTTATTGATCTTGTTGACTCTAAAACACAGGTTGTCTAATCTGTGTTTATTTCAAGCATTAAAATTATGCCGGTCATTTAAAATTTTTAGAATATTAACAGGCTGATATTATCATTAATATCTACCTATTTACGTACTTTGACAATTATCAAGTGTTTTCGACGTCTAAAGTCGATTTAATCAAAGTGAACATAATAAATTATAGTGTGCGTGATGTCGATGTCGTTCGAAAGATTATCGTTCGTCGTAAGCCCGGGTTCAAATACAATTTACACAAAACTCTCGGATCGATCTGAGCGTGATTGGCAGCGCTAGGGGTCGATCCGAACTATTGTGCTGTTGAATACTATAAATAAGTAGTTACGTGTACATATATATTTTTTTGATTTACTCTAAATTATATATAATGCGCATTAAATTTTGTTTCACTGAAATAACGCTTTACTATCAATATTCCCATACTTTTTGTCTGAAGACACAGACAGCGTGGGTAGACCCGCAACGTGACAGGTCGACGGGGCGATCTTTGGAGAGACCTATGTCTAACAGGGAACGTCTTTCAGCTGAATGGATGGATTATTACTTTTAAAATATATTTAAAGTCCTAAATGTTATGGTGTTGCTATTTCATAAGCTAATTCAATTAATTTACAAGTTAATTGTTGTGAAAAATAATGTAGTATATCTGACGTAGAAAGTATTCTTCTGTAACACTAGATATTTAGAAAGTCTGGAATGAGATGTTTACCGTTGTCGAAGTGTTCGACTATATAGATAGTTAACATTTCAGTATCATTAATGTAATGTTTTAAATTACAAAAACTTTTTTAATGCGCTAATCTCTGGAAATACTATTTAGATTTGATAAATTCTTTGTGCATTTTATAGCCTACTTATTGAGAAAGGTCATAGGTTATATCATAACTCTAAAGAGTAGAGAAATAACCATGAAGGTCAAGCAATTTGGCAAGCTGTAGGCAAGTACGGGAAGAAAGACACGGGTGGGTATGAGGCGCGAGGGCGCGTTATTGAGCTAGATTAATAAAAATGTACCTAAAAAAGCTGAAATTGTCGGAAACAATTAATTACTTATAACAGCCGATAATATAAGCAAAAAATACATGTACTTGTCTAGATTGCGAAATAAACATAATCGAATTGGAAGAGCGTTCACAACGTGACAGCGGCGGGACGTTAATGCCACCGGAGTAAATAACGTTAGAGCACCCTTGTTACAGCAATTACGCTCGGCGGCCCGGTTAAAATGTCGGCCCGTTTTAAAGTTTTCATCCGGATTTAGCGTCGCATCACACGACCGTTTAAAGCATCAATCAAGCTCGTCAAATGTCTGGCTTTTTATAGCTATTGTTTTCCGATTTTATTATTTTTTATAGATACGCGATATTTTTATTTCGCTTATTTTTAAAATAACTAATTATTTTAAAAATAAAATAGTAGGTAGTTCTGTATGTTAAGTACGTTATTTTAGTTTGATTATAATTTAAATTAATTTACTTCGTTGTATGCAAACAAACATCCAGATACAACTATATTATATATTGTTATGTTTTATATATTATGTAAAACTATAGGTTAAATCATATAGGCAATATAATGGAAATCGATTTGAAAAAAGAAAATTATAACATATATGAAGTCTGAACTCTTTTGGAAAAATATTATTCAAAATATTAGTTGTTCATTTTAGAACTTATTTGTGTTTGATGTTATCTGGAATATAAAAACTTTTCACCTCTAAAACAAAGTAAAAGAAAGTAACCTTCAGTAATATATGAAAGTCTACAAATACTGTTTTCTAACTTAACTTGTAATGAAATACATACAAAAAATGTAATGAATTTTGACGGTACTGTGTTTTGTTGTTGTTTCGTCATTATTTACGTCACAACATTATAATACTGAATTGATGTCGTTTCACTGTATGAACACTTTAAATTGACACAGGATAAATGAGTCAATCAGAACGCCCATAAATTTCAACGAGAATTATTAACTCTTTCAGCGGAATAAAATATAACGTTTGTTTTTATTATTAATTATATTTTACACGTAATTTATATGACACGTTATCCGCCATTAAAACAGGTATATCACGTACCTACATACGGTTATTTTGTACAATTTTGATAATAAAGTAATTTTATGTTGAAAACTTAAGAAAATCTTTGATAAAATTTTGTAAGTAAAATAGGCAATCTTAAGTAAACCTTAAGTCAAACTTAGAGACTGAGGTGTATTAGAAAACATAATCATACATACTTAAGCCATTTTAAACCTTAAGCAGGTTTTATGGGACTGTTTTATGCGACAACATTATAATTGGTAGGACATCTTTGTAGACTGGAAAAAGGTAACTTTGGTTAAACCTTATATAAAATCATTGGACCTAGTCTGTAACTATCATAATATTTTTTTTAAGTGAATTATTTTTTGTTGCGACGTGAGTTTTAATCCCTGCAATGAGCCTGAGCTTTCGGTGAAGGAAAACATCCTAATGAGATCACAGCATGGTGGTAGGGTTTTTCTAATGCTCGCTTGGCTAGCTACAGATTGAAAATCTGTCACCAATTACCATTAGGTGTATTCCAACAGCTGCATTTGAGAGTCAGTCTTCCACTAGGCATACCTAGTTACCATCTCGGGCCACATCGTCAATTAAAATCAGGTGAGATTGTGTTAAAAAGAATGAAATAGAATACATTGTTGCAGTGTTTCCTATTATCTCCGTCTCCTCTTTGTACGTGTTACGTTAGTACGCGTGTGTGCACCTGCCCACTACGAAGCCTTGGAAAAGGCGTCATAGTCAGCGTGGTGTATTGTTCACGTGTATCGTTTATGTGAATATGGTAATGTTTTCTGAAGGCTTCACTTCACTTTCATCGCTTGTGATATGCACACATGTATTTTTTTGTAATCTATTACTATGTAGAGCACAGTGTTATTAGTAGATTAGTAATAAATGCTATTATCGCAGTTATTTAATTTTGGGTTAGTAACATCAAAATATTTGCATAATGTTGTTCTAAAGTAATTCACGTTGTGTGGTGTTACTGTGAAACAATTTGTAAGTGCTTCGACTTGACTCGTCGACTTATTCTTGACCTGCTTGGATGTCACGCCAACTGAATTAAATAGTTTATGTTTGAAACTAGGCCTCGTAAACAATTTACTCGACTTGGATGGACGGTGGGCAAGCGGCGGTTAGAGAATATTGTACTAGTTTCGAAACATTAGTTCACTTCGCCATTATCATACTAACTTCTCTTCGTTAACGCAAGTTGTATCTAGAACCCTATATATGTAACAAAAATTAGGAGGAAACTAAATTACCATTTTTGGGGTAATAAGGATAGAACATAAACTCTCCTATACATTTTCCGAAATTTACCAGTATGTGCTTAGTGACAGATTTTCAACTTACAATGGCTAAACGATGACTGCGTTGCCATGGTGCTATAATGGTTACATCACCATGTTTCCCTCATTTTTTTCGACACTTTTCCTACATTCTTCCTGAAGATAATAAAATTTTGTCATTGGCCTCGTATGGCTGGAAATTATAGTTTGAATATTTCCCAATTAGTAGGTAAATAGTAAATAAATAGAAATTAGACTTACATATTAGATTAATTTAAATACGTCTTATCACATTGGAAAAATCATTATAAGATACGACAATGTCACAAAATTTCAAAAAAAGGATTGAATAATTTCGTTTAAACAGTTCTCGTTGGTTTTAATTATGGTAGTGTATAAGGTTGAGGAATCTGTGTTATATATTTGTTATTTTACCTATGCTGCAAATATATTTGTGTATTTAGTTATCTATATTTCAATAGCACAAGTCTTTGATACTCGACGCTTAATAGAAGAAAGGATGTGGCTTCTAATCCCCTGGATATTCTTCCCGTAGATCAAAAGTCTCAGGGGGATAATGCTCTTATGGACAGCCAATAATAGCTCCGACATAGTTAAATAGGTAATAGTGTGGCTAGACAAAAATAATATTGTGTTTTATCTTTTATATTTTACTAGCTGGCGTAGCAGACGTTGTTCTGATCATTTAAGTAGCTAATAACTCGACCACAGTGACAGAAGATACGATTTACGTTCTTCAATAGTTATGAATGTTTAATTAAAATGAATAGATTTGATTTTATGGGTTGTTTTTTATTAATTCTTTATAAGCGATAAAACGACATTACTTTAAATTACGATATGGCAAGTACAGTTGGCGGAATGTGTACTCGGCCTGTCACAATTTATAACTCTTGGGTGGTAGCTATCTGATCAAAAAACGTTCTACTACCGTGCAGTGGTTGCATCACAATGTTTTCTTCTTCAAAAACTCAAGCTCTTTCGAACCCATATTAATCGACGCGAAGTTTGAACATTCTACCCCAGACACATCATAGCTTCAATTTCTTTTTCATTCATTACCTGATTCATAATTTTAAATTAAGAATCACAAGTACAACCTATAAGTGAAAATTTATAATAAATAGTCTCCATTCTAATTTATTGAACCCACAACATCAAATGCATACGATAACGATGCACAAAGCACAATCAAATATATCAGTGCTAAATAAAAATACAACTACGGTTTTACCCGTGAAATGTGATAACATTTGAATTATTACTTAATATCACTTTTCATTTTCAAATAGACTTAAACCTATATTGTGTTAGTGGATGTACAGAGATGGAGTCCTTTCCAAACATCACTATCATTCACGCAATGATTCACCGTCTACTATTTAAATAATAAATAATACAAAAATATTTCACTCATAAATGTTGCGATGTAAAGAAATAAATATATAATTGAAAAATATGATTGAAACCGATAGACAAATATAAGTAGACAAATATGAAATTTGTTTTAACTACAAAAGGCTTGAACCACAATTGTTCATCGATGTAACGAATACTAAAAGCAAATTGTTTGTTTTACGTACCACAAGTTACTGAATATTTAACATCGAGTTTTGAAAATTTCATTAAAATAGTGTATTGTTGGAATACCGGTTACAATTCATCTGTGGTAATATCCCGTTGTCCGTACCATTAGCGAAGTTAAACCCGAGGTTTGCCGACTTACCCGCGTAAATCACTCTTGGGAAAATATTTTATAAGTAGCTAAGTAATAAATAATGTATCGTTATGATCTGAACCAGTAGTGCTATTTAGTTTGTTCTTCAATGGTAACTATTTCATTAAAAATATATTTTGAAACATGTATTTGGTTTCATTAGTGTGATTCATTCACGGTTCATATGCTTTTAATTAATTGTAAATAAATAGGTACCTACTTATTTATTTATCACGATTGGAGTCGAAACACTGGATTGGACAAGTGGACACGTTCTGTATAAAGAGATAGGTTTGTTCGAGTCAACTGAGGGTCAATTGCTACATTACCTAAAAAAATAGCCTTGCCATACTAGGACACACTATGTTTTATAACACTGATTTTATATTAATTCATAATAGGTCGGGGAAAAGTTTCTTCGCATTTTTATATGAACACTCAAGACATATTTTTCAAAGTTAATTTACAGTATATATGTGCCGTTTTGTTCGATGACTTTCTGCCATTTTGTAGGTAGAGACATAATCCCGTTGCTGTAGAAACTTTGGGACTTCTGATCAAAAAAACGTGACAAATAGTTTTGGCAGTCCTTTCTTGATGTTAACCTTACAGAAACTAATGAATTATGAAGATACCGAAACAGGTGAACATCTGAAGGTGCAAGGTCAGGGCTATATGGTGGATGCACTTACACCTTCCAGCCAAACTCTATTAGTTTTGCTGAGTGGCTAAAGATGTGTGTGGTCTAGCGTTATCGTGATGAAAGACCACACCCTTCCTGTTGATCAATTCCGGCCGCTTTCTCTTAACTGCTTCCTTTAATCTCATCAGTTGTTGGCAGTAGAGATCCGAATCAATGTTTTTGCCGGGCGGTAAAAGCTCATAATGAACAATGCCCTTCCAGTTCCACCATACACACAGAATCACCTTATTTCAAGTTAGCCCAGGTTCAGCCACAGTCTGTGAAGCCTGGCCGACTTTAGACCACGACCTTTTTCGCACGTTCTTGTACGTGATCCACTTTTCATCGCCAGTTAACAATCTCTTCAAAAACGGCTCGGTTTCATTAAGTCTCAATAATGAATCGCAAATGAGTACACGGTTCATTAGGTTTCTTTCAGTGAGCTCGTGTGGCACCCAAATATCGTGCTTTTTGGTATAGCTAGATTTTTTCAAATGGGTTAAAACTGTTTTGTGGCCAATTTCCAGTTCTTCAGCTACATTGTAACTATTGATATGCCGAACTTGCTTCAATTTTTTAAAAATAGCGTCCATTTTATTCGTAGCAGGGTGACCAGAGCGAGGTGCATCTTTAACATCAAAATTTCCGGACTGAAAAGCGTTTGAACCAAGTATGTGCTACTCTTACTGATACTGCATTAGGTCCATAAACATTACAATTTTTTTTTGCTGCTTGAGTTGCATTTTTGAGCTTTTTGTAATAATATTTTAAAATGTATCGAATTTCTTTATTAGATTCACTCCTTTTTTCAGAAACAAAAACAAATGAAAAATAGCGGAAACAATTTTTTTTTAAATTATTTTATTGTTAATATATGTATTACCAAAACCAGACAGATACAAATAGTATCTGTTCCAAAGAAATTTTATAACAAGTTTATATCTACGTTATGCGAAAACACTTTTCCCCGACCTGTACATAGTCATGCTTTAGAACTTTCTTCTTTTTAGGAATATATCAACATATCACCTATATTGCCGAAGAGTGGTAACATGTTAGCAGCCTTGATATACTTTTCACGGAGTTCATCAGCTAATTTCATTTGTATTCATACCGCATTATAGCTAAAGTAATAACATTGAACATAGTTATATTTTTTACAACAAAAAAAAAACAAATTAACGTCGTTGGGTTTTCCTACGTGATTAGATTAATTTTTATCAATCATAGCAACAATTTATGTGTAGATATAATATAGTAAAACGTGCAAGATGGAACAATTGATCCACTTATAGCGTAATTGAGTTGAAAAAGTTATAAAAGTTTAGCGGTCACGTACTGCCAACTATTGAACCCTTTCATTAATCCCCAGCCACGAGAGACAACGCGTAGCTTATTGATCTATCTTAAAGGTCACTAATGAAATGACTTTTATCACTATTCAATAGTGACAAATAAACTAGCCTTAGATTATAAATTAAACTTATTGATAGAATTTAAATAGTCTATATTAACTCTATCTGAGTGGGAATTATGTGAGTTTGTGTATATGTAGAGGGAAATCTCCGAAAACACTACGCCTATTTGTTTTTCTTATTTATTGTCTACGTATTATATAACTTCACGCTGCAGTATACATGAACTTCAAGCAATCTGGCAATCTTTAGGCTAGTACGATGGAAGTGAGAACACTTTGGCGGCGACCTGATTGAGTGTTGGTCGAATAAATTTAACACGGGTGTAACCGTGAGGCACATCTAGTTCTTTATACATCTAAAAGAAACTTAAATTAGAAGTATTATATAAACTAAATTTTTAGTTCAAATTTAATTGTATGTTTAATGTTTCTGTACTGTATTCCCTTTTCTTACTAGTATTCGTAACGAAACAAAATTCAAGAAGTATTTACAAAACTTTCAAAACTTCGTTATAAATATTATAATATACTTGAAAATAATAGTATTATTTTACAAAAAAAAAGAACTTCCAAAATAGTAGAAAGTAAAGTGCATCAGCAAAATTTGTACAATAAATTACGCAAGTCAAGGATAAATCTATAGTAAAACTTCACCGTGTTGTTATTCCGTGTACATGAGCTCTTCGCATGACTGGATATACCCGAAACACCACTTAGTCCGGTATAATTTTCAATGAGTAATGACTGCGGAGGCAAGGAGGACGACCTAGGTCAACACATTACTGACCGGAGAAGCCGCTTCCGTCACGGAAAGTAAAGCTATGGGGCCGTGTTATTCCGGATTTTTTTATTTTATTTGTAACTTAGAAAAAGTTTATCTATGTAATGTCATTCTCTGGAATAAATAAATTAATACCTAACGTTGTCAAGAGTTTGAAGAACCATCAAAAGACCATATGTATCCATTCCAGTGATTTATGCACATTGAAATGAAGCATGAATAGTCTGCGATTAACAGAAAGTAGGTACCTAGTTTTCGGAGGCTCTTTCATTTTTAGAATAATATAATATAAAGTTTAGGAGCAGTGTTACTCTTGTCGGTGAAGCATTCTCCAGCTCTATCTTATTCCTCTTGATATCTTGATACGACGTGAAGCCTATTTTTCCTTCACTTGTTAAATGTATATCCTTCTTGATCTCCCTCTATTCCTCTTCTTCCATTAAATTTTTGCTTTTATTATCGTTTTTTTGTAAATAGGTCCTCATGTCGAACACATTTTTCCCGCTTATATAATTTTCGTTTTACTTTTCTTTCATATAATTGTCTCCATTCTCTTTCAATACTATATTTCGAATACTTAAAAATTATCCTAGCTCTCTTTGTCATCGTACACGTTTCATATAAAGCTACACTCCATAAATATATTTTAAGTAATTTTTTTAACACTTTTTTTTCAATGTTAAGAGATAAAATAAACAAGCAAACCACTCCATTGGTAATTTTCTCTTCAATACGTGTATACTGGGGGACGTCTAAAGATCAGTTACGCTTATCTCACATTGTAAACATAGTACGATGACGTGTCAGATGGATGACAAGATAGCGAAGGGACTTTTCCTATCTAAGGGACGCTACGCTCATTTACCAAAGATGATTGAAATAACAAAAATAAAATATTAGTTAATATGGAACGTAATTCGCAAGTTGACAGTGTGTTTAAAAATTAAAGTTAATTATTATATTGCTATAAGCCTAAAACAATACAAATCTTGAAAAAAAGTATTGTTCATTTATTTTTCTGTGGGTCACGTGGGTACGCAAATCAGAAAACTTGACGTCATTGATCAATAAATATACACAGTTGTATGTAGTGACTCTAAAACTACAACTAAGTGTAGATAGTGACTTTAAAATTATATAGTTACATAGGCACTGAAGAAAAAGAAAAACTGAGATTTTATTAAAATCAAAGCGCATAGTACCTTTTACCATAGTTTTATCTATGGAACGAGGATATCAAAATGTACACACCATATTTTATTTTATTTAAAAGAAATAATTAAAGGTGTAATAAAATGAATAAATATTAATTATATAGGAATCATATTATAGTCAAGAATAGAATATTTTAACTTTGCCCTCCCAATAATGATAACTATTAAGTTAAAACTTAGTCAAGTTAGATTTTGTCAAAAATCAGAATACTAGAAATAGAGATAAATTAGTGGTACCGGGTTTTAGACTTAGTAGTACAAGATCCAGAAGCACATTACTGATTTACCGGACAACAAGTACAAGGACCATGTCAAGCGAGTTTTACCGTCAAAAGGTTTATTACAGGGTGGATCATTATTCCCTATCGAAGTGACTCCCTCTCTGTGCATCCACTAAATTATTATTATTATCATTGTTCATCTCGATGTCTGGGATATTTTCGAAATCGGCAGCAGTGTTTCGACGTTCATAAGAGCCTTCTTATTAAGGCCTATATTTAATTTAAAAAAATTGATTTTGATAGTATTATTCTCAACATGGGTACCTAAGAGATGCTAAATCAATTTTTCAAAGTACCCAGAGTACTCTCGGATCCAGGAGATATTTGAGTGAAACAGTGGAGGAGCCACCGTAGCGATAGGCAGCAGAAAATTAGAAATAAAGTTTATATGAAAAGGCCCAAATAAATTGACGCTAAAGTTGATCAGCACAAGTCTGCCAAATATTTTTTTCTGACAATAATTTTGAAAACTCTGTATCTGTATTTGTAAGATCTGGAAAAGTAAATAAATGCGTAATTATTCTCGTCTCGATATTTTACCGGTCAAGTTTTTTTGAGTTAAATCCAGATTATGGAAGGTAATGGTAAGGAGAACCATCTTATATGGGGGACAAGTGGAAAATATGTCCAGTTGTAAGCAGCAAATTACAATTCAAAAATTCACCAAAATAGCACTAGCAAGAGGGAACAAAACTTAAAAAAATATTTTAATGTAAAAAGTTATCCAAGTAGGCGAAAATATAAAAAAAAAACTTTTAGCACTATATTTACGCGCTTGCTACCGTGGCGCCACCCTGAGTTGACGAGACATAGAAATATGCGGATAAAAAAAAATCATCTCATATTCGTGATCATTGTGATCAGTGACTTTAATTGACTCTATCACAAAAATATATAAGCTGTCGGTGGCTCTGATCAGGGTGTACATCTTCACACCAGACAAGACGGCAAGTTTTATAACATCTCTTTTTTGAAATCCCGCAAACATCGTTAAGATTTATTTGTCGACAACTAGTTATATGCCGATGACGCAGTCTTTTCGCAATGACTTCAGAGGAGCTCCAGTTAATGATTGACAAATTCATTACAGGTTGCAATCTTTTAATTATGTCGATTAACGTGAAAAAGATTGTTTATAACGGTGCAAGGTGTCAACCCAGGTCCAATATTTGTATTAAATAATTTGGCACTGGAAGTTGTCGATAGGTTCTGCTATTTTGGGTCCAACGTGTCGAAGATTAATATTCGCATCGGTAGGGTACGAATTACGATACGAGCTACGATGTTTGGAAAGCTTACTGCAAGAGTGTAAAAAAATAAACACTAATATGATTGTTTATCAAACCTGCATCCTAAGCATACTCTTGTACGGAGCTGAGACTTGTACATCGTATGCCAAACAGGAGAGAAAGCTAAACAGCTCCTTTATGCACTGTCTTCGTTACATTCTGCACATCTCGTGGAAAAACCGAGTAACTAACGAAGAGATACTCAGTATCGCAGAGCTGCCAAGAATCACTGCAGTCTTGAAACAAAGGCGACTTTGCTGGGTAGGTCACGTGCACCGGCTGGAGTCCTCGTGTTTGCCGCGAAAAACAATTTTGAGCAAGATTGAGAATTTCAAACGGCCAGTGGGACGTCCTAAACTGCGCTTCATGGACAGTGTTGATCCGAAATGTTGGGAAAAAGAGGCCGATAATCACGAAGTTTGACGTAAGAGAATTGCGGATGGCGTTGTGGTCCACGATAGCAAATGGTTAGACCTCCTCTCCTACAGGCACTAGCTACGTTACCAATGCTCTGTGGTTCCCAGGAACGATCTAAGAACACTATTTGTTTGTGCACGGTGTGGACGTAACTGTCGGTCCTGTATTTGATTTAATATTAACCAGCGGAATTACTTAATTCCACCGACTTAAATTCGACAGACATTATTTAAATAATCTTTTTTAATTTTGGAGGCCTAATATGATGATAATGATGATCACAATAAAAAGTGTATAAAAATACAGATTTATTAATACAGTAGATAATTTATTTCCTTAGAACTTTAGTAAAAATTAGGATTTATTTTTGGAGAAGGCGTAATTTTGCCAAATATTTTTATTTTTTCTCGAATACTTCGCTTACCTTAATATTACCTTGTGGAAAGAAATAAAACCGGTCTTGTCTTCAAATACAGGTATACCTAAAGGAAGTTAATGTACAAAGCTGCAATATAAAGTCTGACTCACCTTGGTACACTAGTCTATTCCCCCCTAATCTCCACTGCTTTAATAGTCTATGGTGCAAGTTATAAGTGATTATATTGTTTATATACGTTGTAAATAAGTATAGTTAACTTGTGCTCGGTTTGTTTGAAATTATTAAGTAAAGTTTGTTCAGTATTAGATCTACAAAATCGCTTAAATAGGGAATTTGCGAAAGGTGATATATTTTAGCTAGTACTCTTAATTTTGAAAATTAGTCGTCAGATACCTCAAATTAAGTGTGCTGAACTTGAAAGATAAATCTATTTTGTAAGATTATCGTATTAATTTTTTTATAAAAGAAGTAGTGTAAATTAAGTAAGTAAACGATTGCAAAGTTTGATCGAAAATAGTTTCTTAGTAGAGAAACAAATAAGTACAAATACCATTTTACGTCAATAAATGTTAATTAAACAAAAAATGTATAGGAATGCTTAAGACGGCAAGTAATGGGGCACATTTCGTAAAGAGGAAAAGCCTAACAGTAGGTCTATTGTTAAAAAGAAATATATTATGTGTAATCAAATATATTATAGTGTTTTGAGATTTTGCGGCATTGTGCATTATAATATTAATAAAGTACTTATAATATCATAAAAATTAAATCGAAGAGATTAAAATCATTAGTAGATAATCAAGATTAACTAGCATATGAAATTTCTGAGGTATAAAATATATTGATAAGATTAGTCGTTAATTGTGTATTTTTTTTAAGTCTTTCATTGATACCTATCTTTTTTTTTTATATAAACCCTTACACATACGAATAAACGAAAAAAATTCTATTCCATATAAAACCATTAGACTATTTAGTTATTAAAATTTGAATCCGATAGTGTAGTCAGTGCAGTGTACCCACTATGCATCTGATCTATATTAAGGGTTGTACATTGTTCGCAGTATGAAACGAACGTCAATGGAGTCCAAAAGGCCTGATATAACGTTTACAATATTGATATTAATATAAGTATCATTTTCGTATTAGTTAATCTACAAGACAATTTTTAAGAAAAAAGGAAAGCAACTTCAATGATTTTGAAGAATTCCTTGGTGTACACTGACGGTCCAATGCCAATGGAATTAAAATAAGACCACCCTTGAAGTATTCTACAAAAAAAAGAATCATCCAAATCTGTTCATAAACAAAGAAGTTATGACAACGCACTAGTTGATACTTGTGGTATTTTACAAGCATCCATAGGCTACGACGGTAGCTACTTACCATCAGGCGGGCGTATATTTGTTTGCCATCTTTGTTATATATTAAAAAAATATAGTACACAGATAATAGGTATGCATAGTCTTTCAGTGTCTTATATCGAAGCTCGTTGATAAATAATTTACCAAAACAACGATTAACAGGTGTTCGTGACATGCAAAATAGTAATCTATAATAACATGAATTTGAAGACTTATTAGATCTTTTGAGTTACGCCAAATACCTAGCATAATGCACAGCATACAGTATACACGCGTTGCGATTGTTCTTTTCTGGTGTGGAATTAGCAAACATTGCGAAATGCTTTTTAATACCGCACTCTGTATTTTGTACTTAACAGATTATGTATGGAAGCTTTTAGCCTTTACGACGATTTGGGAGTGCATGAGATAAGGAAGAATTTTTTCTCTTAAGTATGTTTTAACGGTATTATTCATCTATTTAAAATATAAGATAAATGTAGAAATTTAGTTTTTAATTTACGTTAATTTTAAGTACCCCATCTATTGTGAAATTTTGTTCAATTACAAGAAACTAGAATTTTCCTTTGATGTATCTTAGTTTTCTTGAAAGGATTTTATATTAGTTTGATATACGTTTGAAATATAGCTGAAGAATATCTTGCCGGATCTTATCGACAAATGGGATGTTTTCTAAACCAGTAGCAGTGTGTTAAAATTCATAAGTGCCTTTAAAATATGTTTGATTAATACTTACTAAAAATTGCTTAAATTCACTATAACGTTCTTATGCTTATTAAACGCAGTGTGAACAATGTTATGGTTCTAATTTCTAGTGCAGTCGGCGCTATGTCACCTTGGCGGCCGATGTAACTACTAGAAACGGCGTGCGGTTACCTCGAGCATCGCTCAGTGACCACAAATGTGAGCGGACACCTGCCTGGAACGCGTTCTGAGTCGCTGCAGCCAACCGCAGATGCATCTACGTGCACCTGTTGTAAATTGTAATTTACACCACCAAGTTGGTTCACTTTTACATACAGTGTAACTTATCTATTTCCATATGTTTTGTTTGACAACAATTTGAAAACGCTTTCTTCATTATTTAGATCAGTCTACTAAAGCATTTTTGTCAATTTTGGATAGGCACCCTCGTTACACCCCTTTAGGGGTTGAATTTTTAAAAATCCGTTTTTAGTCAATATATACGTAATAATAACTATCTGTAAGTCAAGTTTCAGCCCCACCCGTTCATTAGTTTGAGTTGTGTGTCGATAGATCACTCAGAATAATCACGGTTTCCTTTTATATAAAAGGAATTATCTGAAGGAACCGCAATTCTCTCAATTCTCTCTCTCTATTACAATTTTAAAATAATAATAGTCAAAACATATACTACTGCATGCTATTCAATACAACTCGCCACTAGAATGAAACGTAGTCAGAAGGCTGGCCACATTGCCACGTTGTTTGGTCGAAGTCACCTTATAGCCAACCCTCTGGTAGTGAGACGATTCGCAAGATAATTATGAAAGTAATGTATATTAGCGGTATCCCGCGGCTACGCACGCGTTTGTTACTCAGTAATAATTTTCGTCTTGTAATTTTATTTTAACTCATGTCATCGACACATCTTATAGCCTAACAAACTAGGTTATACAAATTAGTGAAGCCGTTTTTGAGTCAAATCCAGATCTACAAACAGACAGACAGACAATTAAAAAAAATGATATATATATTAAGAAATTAGGTAAAAAATATAGACATTATTACAGATTTATTACTGTAGATTATGTTGTGCTGCTTGGATTATGGTTTTGTAAATTAATCGTTGTACAGTAACAAAAAAAGGTTGACAATTTAAAGATCCACATTTAAGCTCTCGAGAAGAATTATGGCTTGAATATTTTTTTCTTTACTTTAAAGGAATATGCGCGCGGAACATGATATAAACGAAGTATCAAGAAAAACTTTTTATCAAAATCATATTATATTCTTACTGATTATGTGACATACAACATTTTGTTGTGAGAGTAAAATTGTAGGAAGACACTTATGAGTTCATAAATTTGTGATAGCATTAAAATATTTTTATTAACTGTAAAAATGGGACAGGTTTATCTATACTAATATAATAAAGCAGAAAAGTGGTTTTGTTTCTTTGTTCATGTATTTATTTCTTTATTTATTTTAAACATGCTAATCTCTGGAACTACCGGTCGGATTCGAAAAATTACTTTTGTATGTGATAGCCAGACTCTCCAGAAATAGTATAAACTATTTATGATTAGGCTACAACTCTCCGCGTTACGTAAGTCGGAAGTACTCCCGAACTGCTTTATCCGCGTGCGCTGGCGTAATCGCTTAATGACGCGGAAATACAATGTTCTAGAATAATATTGGCCCTTAGTATGTGTAAAAAAAGTTGGTGATCTTTTATACATAAGCCACAATAAGGTATTTTGTGACAAAGGTTTGTTGAAAATTCAAAAGTAATTTTTTATAAGCATTACTTTTGACATGGCATATTAATCCTTACGAAGAAAAGTTACTTCATCATAAAGACAATTTTATGAAGTTCAATTTTGCTCTTTAGAGTATGCTATTTGAACACTTAGTTTAGGAGATCATGAAAAATTCAAATAATTTGTACTTGCGGGAAGAACAATTATGATAGAATACATGTGTGTGTTGGCGGCGCGGTGTTTGTCGGATAAAATTAACATGGGTGAAACCGTGGGGCACAGCTAGTAAGTTTATATGTCTTATCACGATTATTAGCATGTGCTTGTCCTCTACTGAATATACATATTGTTCTCTATTTAAGAACCTACGTAAATAATTTTCTCAAGGTAAATTAAAAAAACTCTCGATATAAATAACATATTCATTGATATCTTTCCAATGAGGTATTGTACCTTTGTAGTAAGTTAATGAGGAGTTAGGTATCGTGCAGATTGTGGATGACGCTGTAGCATCAAGTTAAGGTTATTATGATCTTGCAATATCATTGAAGTACAGGATATAAAATTTCGAATCGATCAAACCTGTAGAAATTGTTCACATCCCTTCATCAGCTAGAAAAAAGTGGATGATCTGCAAACGCCTGATTAATTTTTTTTAATCATGGCTAAGAACATTCTCAATAAAGAAACCTTTCAAATATAAGAAATCGCTAATGAAAATTGGTTCATCCGTTTGGGAGCTATGATGCAATAGATAGACGCACAGATACATATGTTAAACTTAACAAATACAAATAGATAGGACAGTATTGGCTGCTTATAGGCAGTTTGCGAGGGGTAAAAAAATAAACGAAAACCGGCGTCGGTGGTTTTCAATATACACGTTAAAATCAACTTCACTGATTATGTAACCAAGCTCACAATGGCTCAGTGAAAGAGTGTTCAGACATTGTGGCTATCGACGTGAGTTCGATTCCCTGCAGTGAGCCTGAGCTTTCGGTAAAGGAACAAAATGTAATGAAACCATAGAATAGTGGTAGGGAATTTTATAATACTCGCCTGGCTCTGCTAGCTACCATCCTTCAGTTGTAAGTCTCTTTCCAAGCACCTATAGATGTGTTTCGACCATCGTAGGCCACATTGTCACTTAACATCAGGTGAGATTATGACCAAACGCTAAACTTTTAAAGATTAAAAAAACATGTACGTGTAATTTGTTATAATATGTACAGTGTAAATTGTAGAGGTACAGTGTACATATTAGGGTAGATACAGTTTCCCTTTGCAGGTGGTTTAACATCGTAATGCCTTGGTTAAAACATACATAGAACCGCTGAGACGCATGGAATGGAACATTGGTTAGGTTACGATTGACCGTAACTATACTAGGAATTCGG
The DNA here is from genome assembly GCA_033032175.1 of Saturnia japonica. NCBI lineage: Eukaryota > Metazoa > Arthropoda > Insecta > Lepidoptera > Saturniidae > Saturnia > Saturnia japonica. Next base: position 8,750,627 of record CM065317.1, read on the forward strand.
ATTGCTACTGTGTGAACCAAATATATGGGAACAACTAATACGTTGATTTCATTCAATGTATACATTTGAAAGTTTAATTTTTTTTTTTTTCAATACCAATGTAGCAATACAGTTTAAAATAAATTTCAGATCAAAAAAAGTAAGGTGTCATGGGACGCCTGGTAGATGTTAACATCAAATAATCATATTTTATTATAAGACATGAATAAATAAAAACGAAAACTTCGTGTAAAACTATCGAAATTTTTATGAAAAAAAAAATATTTTTTGCAAATTATAATATAGCCCATGTTACTCGTTGATACTGTGGCTTTATATTGGTGAAATAATTTTTAAAATCGATCCAGTAGTTTTTGAGTTTATCTATTACAAACAAAAAGTCAAATCTTTCCTCTTTATAATATTGGTATAGATAATAACAATGTTATATTTAAATTAATGTATTTTTATGAAATGGCACATCACGACGTCCCATTTGAATGCTTTTTCTCCCTTACAAATGCGCCATTAGATGTTTCAAATCAATAATCATATTATGTATATACTAGCGGAGTGTGCATTACATAGTTATTTACATTCCGTAATTTTATTCTTACTCATATTATTGACAATTCACAACTTAATATATCAACTGAGCAATGACATAATTATACTTTCCGTGTACAAAATTTCATTCCATTTGCAATTTTTAGTCAAACACTAAACAATGACATGTGTGGTAAATACGGTTTAAGTGGAAAATAATTCTTGTAACCATCCTAGAATACGCAGCTAAGGCATGCGTGTAAATAAATATATAATTTTTAAGGCAATAAGGCACCAACGAGGTAAAACGTATCGACGTACAGCACGGAAGGTTTAGTGCAAGGCAATCCCGTCGCCTAATGCATCGGCTATTGTTTTACCCTGAACATAATACAGGTTTTGCTTTGAAAAACATAAATATACTAATAGGACTCCAATATCTATAATAAACAAGGTAACTTTAACATTCTAATGTTTGTTCGCAAAAATTTAGATGTAGATGACGGACATAGTTTTAATACTAGAAATAAATGCAAATTAGTTACCTCATATTTTAGACTTAGCCAGAACAATAGAAGTTTTATGGGTATGATCTATAAGTAGATCCCTAAGCACATTACTGATTTTTCGGAAAATAAGATCAAGGACCATGCCAAGCAGGTTTTATTGCAAAATGATTAATATAAGGTGGATTATGACGTGATTATTATTTTTGCTTTATTACAAGTAATAATATACTATACCTAATGTAAAACAATATATTTTGTACAGTAATTACATACATAATTATTACTTACATAATATCCATGAGTAACCACGTACTCAGCGTGCACATAATTATGTATGTACATATATTTCTTAAACAAGTATGTAGCGTTTATTTTAATCTTTATAGGTTTGAGTATTCGACCGCAATCTCACCTGATGTTATGTGAAGATGTGGCCAAAGATGGTAACAAATCTGTGGATGCTTGTCGGCGGATTTCCAAGCTCTGGGTAGTAACTACTTAGTGCCGGCCCTGGCCCTTTGTCAAAGTAGAACGAAGAGCGAGATTGTCTCTCTGCGCCCTTTGTATTATCAACGCTTTCACGTTCAATTTATTTCATTTTTTGTTTAATCCATTAAAACAAGCTAATTGTTATTCAAAAATCATTAAATAAAATGTTTTTTGCTTACCACCTTTTGATTTGCTTACCACCTGACGCCTAGAACAGCCTTCTTTCGCCCTACCCCTGAGCCGGCCTAAAGCTCATATTCATTGTTGGGATTTGAACTCACGACGATCGACGCAATGTTCGTACATGTTACAACAGAGCCATTATTAAATTATGTAGTCTAATTAAAGAGTTTTAAAATATTTATTGTAATTGATAGATAACATTATCTAAGCCATGGTATATTTACTAATTTATCTATTATATATTATTATAGTTTAAAATAATTTTAAATCTATCAGAATTAGCTCTACGTTACTGTAGAACTCATTTACCCGGCTGTGAAGGCTGAGGGCAACCAAGCCTCGTTGTCATTAGCAAACCTCCGCGCCACCGCGACGCGCTGTGATGCGTAACTCCTTACAGGCTATGGCCCGTGACTGCTTCCCGTCCAACCCTTCTCCCTAAACGCGGACACGTGTGCGAATTAATCCTGATTTTTACCAAATAAATCACAAGCCGACGCGACGCGTCGCAACGCCACGGCGGAAAATACCTATTATTGTTATACAATTCAATTTAAATTCGTTGTTTCCCTTTCAATTGTAATAATCACAGTGAAGCTTTATTACTATTTTGTATATTAATAATGTTTCTGTTTTCTCTGATAGCCCTTCTCAGATTAATATATTTTAATTTTGTTAACATTATTAGAAAATTGTCGTTGAATATTGTGAAAATAAAATAACGTTTTATCAATGATATTTTTAAACCTAATGGAAAGGAACAAAACAGCATTTATTGTTAAACAAATGATACAAAATTGTTTACAATATTATTGCATGTATTAAATTAGTTACATAGAATTTGTATTTTTAACGGACTTGTTACAACAGCGAGTACAGTAAAAATGGTAAAGGTAAAAATTATGGTTAAAGTTATGATGAAATGTGATGAATTATTGATCCGCACAATATCCATTTCATATGTCAATACATAGTATAAAAGAAAGACGCTATCCACGTTTATCTGTTTGCCTGTTTACTTCTTCTAAAACACACGATCGATTTTTATACGATTTCACTATCATTTAGAAAATTTGTTATATAAAGTTAGTATATGCATTTCATTCCACTAAAGTTTTTGTACGGTAGAGGAAATCCAATGTTTTTTAATCAAGTCTGGAATCCAAGTACATTCATCCAGTATTGAACAAGTACATAAACGTTTCTTATACCATCTCTGTGACTCTCTACATTCATATGAAACAAGTTTAAATTTTTATAAATAACACAAGTTGCAATGTAAAAGAAATATCTTAGATTTGTCATTCCTATTTAAGGTTATATATGCCCATATTTACAGTTCTTTTTTATTAAAACAGATATACATCTCCGTTCCTCGTAGTAGTAGTCGCTTGCAGAAACGCAGAACCTTCCATCTACTTAGGTACACAAACACATACTGGCCAACACTAGATCATCTACCATATGTGCTATAACAGTATTCCGTGTGAATTTGATATTTACTATAATTCTTTAGTTTCAATTAAGTCTCAATTTAAAAAGAAAGTATATACATGGCTTACGTTGGCTAAACCTGAAGAGATACATCAAAATAATATTCTAAAGAATTGTAGTACTTCAAAAATCTCCAGAAAAGTCCGCGATGGCTTAAGTCTATCTCCTATAGTCAACTTACAGTAACTATCTTCAACATAATAATTAAAAATTATTAGGTAATTTGCGAAGCTATTTTCTCCAGTTTAATATTAATCTTTATAATGATAAATATGATAGTTAACTTGGAAATTTTATGTAAATTCAAATTATTTGTAACAGTATGTTTTTAAATGACTACTGTAGAATATATAACGGACTAAAAATTACGCGCAACCAAAGAAATCACTCTCAGCGAATCGGCTGGCTATACTAACAATACCTACTATACTAACTATATTAAATACTATAACTAACAATAACTGAAGAATAATTTCTAATATTTTGTTTCAGTCAGTTAATTAAACTGAACATTAATGTATTTCGTCTGGGATTTATATATACCTAGATGCTATGTTTACTTATAAATAACGATAAAGATTATTACGTGCGGAATGAGAATTTGTTTTAACGATAATAATATGAATCACAATTTGCTGCAAACAACCAAATTCACTTTCAGCGGTGACGTTAAACCCATTTGGTAACGTATGAAAACATTTTATTGCCCACGTATTCTTCATTAGCCCGTTTTAAATACCAATCTAACATGTTATGAGTATTTTATGAATAGGCAATATGTGCTTATAAAATTTGCATACCTTCATTCGCACTTTTCCGTGACCATTACCTTTCCATTTGGTAAATAATTTAGGAGCCCTCTAGGACTCCGGCCAAATATTAAAAGTGATGGGTCCCCGAGGTTTAATATTAGACTCCCCTCGTATTAAATTTTCTGTCACGTGAAATTCCCAAATGCATACGCCAGATATTTTTTGCACATGTTCATATTCGAATCTATTGTCCTCGTATTCGATACAGAATGGAATAGTTTATGTCATATAACAATAGTATTGATTTGTAGTCAAAATTGTCTACTTTAAGTGCAAGTTAGCCATTTTCACAATGTATTTTTAAAAATATACGTAAATTAATAGAAAATAAAAACTTTCTAAATTGAAAATGATTATATTTTGATACATGTTTTTTTTTTTAATTATAAACTTCTACTAGAGCTAACGGATTAGTAATTTCATTATCATTATATGGTTTCTGATTATTGTTATTCATTTTACCTTGGAATAGTTCAATTCGCTCGTTATAATTAAGAAGGAATAATAGTGGAAGAAAAAAAACTTATAATATTACTAGAATCCGGAATTAAATATATAATTTACATTTTATATCGGACACAATGAAAAGCAAGTTGCATAGGGTGTTGAATAATCGAGCTCATTGTATATGCATCAAATTCACAGAACAAAACTAATCTAAAGCTTGGGAGCAATAAAAATGTCCTACTTGCTCGACTCACTTTAAAAATAGATGAGCTAAAGGTGTGTAATCTCGACGATTTATATTAGAAAATTTTGCATCTTAAATATTGCACATTTTTCAACACACTTTGTTAAGCGAGGACACCCGAAAGAGGGTAATGATGTTATTACGTCAGACAAAGTAGACTTCAAAATAACGTCGCTGGTTCACCTATATAAAAAGCTAATTTTACGGTCTTGAGAATTTTTTTAATAAAGCACAATATTATTTTTTGTACATTCTAGGACATATTTTAAGGTCGTAATTTCTGCAGAGCCTTAGTTTATACTCGAATAACTAATTTCAACTTGGCTTCTATTGAAGATGTTGGCGTCAGAGAACTGAATATAATGAATCTCAACAACAATAAGCGTTGATTTATCAAAATGAAATCTCTTTGTAGAGAGCAGTAATCAAATTTATCGCTCATTTGAATCTACAATTCATTTCAAAGGGTCTGCTTGAAAACTTTAAAATTGTCACTATTCAGATTGCCATTTGTAATTTAATTATAGTACCTTATATAGTTTTTTTTGTAGGTATCTTCGTTTTTTATTAGATTAATATGGTCTAATGGTACACCTTCGTCAAGAAAAAAAAAAAGAAATTTTGCTTAAGACCCGGCTTCTTATAGATGGTATACGGTAAACGTACAAATATGTCACGACATCCCCCTCCTCGTAATAACAAGGACATTGTTTGTTCTTCGAATTTTTTATAAACCCTCGCAATAAAACGTTTCTATTTTACATTTTTGAGGGTCATAAATATAAGTCCTCACGTAAAATTGCATTTTAAGCATTTCTAAACGTACCAGTCACCTTTGGGCGATGCCGCGGACAGCGAATTTATAGAAGGGACATAAAACTTTTTAAATAGCGATGGGACTGCACATATTGCAATATTGTAAAATCAGAAATTTATAGCTTGTTATAAAATAGCCACTGCAGACGTTAGAAGAAGCAATTCCAAACAGACGCCATTTGAAGAGAATGTTTTAATAACTGCTCTGCCGGCTATTATTTGTTGAATCTGTACATAAATAAACAGACAATAAATTAACTAAATAGATTACTGTCGCCCATGTCCTGCGCTGCCTACGGCGTCCGGAGGTTCAGCCGTTGAGTTATTGGGGTTCAAGTGAAATTAAATTACGAGTTGACAAAATGAGTTACGCCCTTTTCTGTAGATTAACAAACAAAAACTGATGGTATGAGGGTCACACTGGCATTAATGCTGTTAGAAGCAAATGACTCTATTCTTCGTGGACGTGTTGCCTTTCCGTTGTTCGTTCACAATGCTACAATTTAAGCCCGCTATTGTTCTTGCTCATTCCGGTCTCGATTTAGTTTCACGCTTTTATCGTCGTCCATTTGAATCGTTGGACGTGTACGCGTATATTCCTGTATCTGTCGATGCTTCACTTGCTCGACGATATCGTCATTGCGGCAAAAAATGATTTTATTGTTTATCCTTTTTATCGTATCGAATTGTAGGTTTTATAACAAATTTGACAGCTGCTTAACAACCTCTAGGTCCGTCCTAGCCGATCCAAAATGCATTTGCATAAAGCGGGTAATGATGACTAATTATTTGAATCCAGTTTCAGATACAATTGTGTAAGAGTGATAAACATAGTGTAACTACCATATAGCAATCGTTATTCAACTTTTTGTTATATAATAAATTAAGCCGTGTGCAGGATGCTGTCAGAAATGTTATTCAACAACTATAACGCCCCCAAACATGCAAAACTTTTTGGATAGATATAAAATATTAAATGTTGTATATCTATATTGCAATATACCTATATAAAAATAGAGTACCTACCTACCTAGTAGTTTATAAAGAGTACCTACTCTTAATACTTTATAATGAATATAGTTACAATAATTAATACAAGAACTGAATGTCGAGTTGATTAGAACAACTCATTTTTATAAATAAATGAACCTAGAGATAGCTAGTAAAAAATTAACAATTCATACTGGTCGCAGACTGAGAAGTCATTTTATATTAATTTTCGTAAGCAATAAATACTCACGAGCTACAAAATTTGGTAAAAATCAAAAAATTAAAAGATAATTCAAAATTAGGGATGATTACGAAAATTGTGATGCATATAATATTAATAATATGAAGAAAAAAAAATTAACAAGAAGTCCACCAGATCAGTGCTTTGTTACCTACTTTTCAAACATTTCAAAAGTGTTTATAAGCAATCATTAATCAATGAGTACAATTAATACCTTAATCGAATCAATAATTTTAACAACAATTACTAATACCTCATCAATATTAGATACTAATAGGTATGAAATTTTCCGTAACCAAAAAATCTTTGTGTCGTAGTTACCTGCATTGAACAATTTTATGATCTTTAAATTCAGGGTTTGCGAAAGATTAATTCTATATAAAAATGATGTAGGCATTCTAGCACTCGTTTGCTGACCAATAACAAAATCATGGAGGGTGAGATTCGCTCACAAATTTTCCACGATTCCCGATCCAATTAATTTTAAAAATCGCCATAGCCAAAGCCAGGCAGAAGGGCATGATTGTTATGTAAATTTGTGCAAACTTTGTGGCCAGACGTAGGCATGACTAATTGTTAATTCGGCTAATGCGCTTACGAGAGTGGGACATCGCCGCACATCCCGCACCGACGCGATGTAATAACGGATTACGCGCCTGACCTGCCCGTATTCTCCGCCCATCTTTGGTTTGTCTAGGGTTAACATCCCTACATTCTACGCCTATCGGAATAATCACACTTAGTACTTTATTTTATAAATAGAGTTCTTTCGTGTTTTATTATTTACTAGCTTTGCTTTACGATTCTACCCGCCTACTATTTCTTCACCGCGCCACCGACAAAGCTGGGTGGTGTCTAGTTGTTCTCCCTTAATGTACTTGCTTAACATTCATAGTTATTGCTTTGCTCCGAATTATAGCTTAAAGTTTTATAGCCATTTATCCTTTAGGCTTTATTTATTTATTTATATTTTTTATTTATCCTTTTTTTTATAGGCTCCAAAATGCAAAAAACAATTTTTGAAATCTGACTGATAGTTACAGCGATTAGCATATTTTTAGCCTTTAACTACTTTATTGAATAATCATTTACCTACTTATTATGTTTATTTACTAAGGGATTTAAGCGGAGTTACATAACATTTAAAACAGCCAAGCCTACATTACCTGCACGTGGATGGTAACGAACGAGGAAATGGTGATAGTGGGGTGGTAGGGCTGTACAGCCAGTAGTAGTAGTAGTATACATTTGGTGAAAAGTTTATTCTTGTGATTTGGTTATACGCGTCGCGTTTTGGTTTCAGCCTATGCATATCCAGTTTCTGTTTATGAAGGCCAGCATTACAGAGGTGATTGACAGCGGACTGTTCGCCTCTTGGTGTTCGTTATTGTTTTTGGATTGTTACTATGCTTACCATTAGACACAGTTCAGTTCCTTTACGGCACGCTATTATATAAAAAAAAAAAAAAAAAAATGTTCTTACAAGACATTTCTAGTTTATTTGCGTTTCAGTTTCGTACTTGCTCTAATCCGGTGGCTCCTAAGCTGGTTTATATCCAGTGGTCAAGTTGCTGAGAGGGTGGCAGGCCTGCATGACAGCGACGACCGCCGCTGGATTTCATTGCCAGGGTGGTCGCCCTTGTTTTTGTATTGTACTGTGATTATCATCAGACAAAATGGCATCACTTTGCCATCTACTACTATTTTTCATCTACTATAGAAATATATATCTATATAAATATAGAATATTGATTTTTGTATATATGTGATGATATATTGTAATGCATATTCCCTACAATGATCTCGTAAAGTGTACACCCGAGTTCATATACCATGAGTAATTATTTAATGCATTAGAAGAAAGCCGCAGCCGCACGCCGCGCCGCCAAAACCGTGAAATAATGTATCACATGCTTCGGTGGCGAAATTGAAGACTTGAGGTTTAATATTTTAATTGGCATATTTTTTCCTTTTTTAAATAGTTTTACTAAAATGGGGCCCTAATTTTGATGATCATTTAGTATTTTTGATAGTATAAAGTGCTTTTTTGAGGTTATATTTTACTATAATAAGTTAAACAAGTCTTTTTTTCTTTTTTTTTCTAAGACGCGGAGTGAATCTCGTTAGCCCAGATATTGATAATTGGAAAGTACATTTTTCTATCGTTATACTGGCGTGATCGAGAAGAAGCTCTTATCCTTTTTTGACAACAGAGTTTCCGCTTTACGCCGTAATTTCCTACCTCTTTTGTTTCAACATGCTGATAACAAAATTTATATCGTTTTCAAATTGCTTAAATAGAGTATAACGCGTCTATTTATAAAACGTCATTGTCTGTAATATAATCTTCGGATCGTTTCCTGGGACAAACTACGTCTAAATTGTCAAGCGTTCGTCACACATATACAGTGCATGGAGGCAATATCTTGGTCATGTTACATTAACATGATAATAGAACTTATTGTTTACAAATTGATTTTAACACGAATTAGAAATAAATAATTTTATATTATAATATGTTAATTTTGGTATAAAGTAAACTATATTTTTTCTTAATACATCATAACTGTATGTTTGTTAGGCTCGGTGATCTAATAAAATGGTATAACGATATACAACAACAAATATGAATTAAAAGGAAGCTAAATCTAGACGTATTTTATTCAGTCCCTTGACTTGCCTATGTATATAAACTTATAGCAAAAACTCAATAAAAACTAAAATTGTGCATCTTTAGAACGAAACATTGTGTTAAAAATATCTATGGAATAATATTTTCCCATTTACGCCGCGTCATGTATCAGTGAATTTACAGTTCGATTTAATTAGTAGCACTATTGCTAAATGCTGTAAGAAAGTGACTAACTCTGAACGTTTGAGAAAAGTTTTTCTATATTACCACCACATGGGAAAGTATAACGACTACCTACCTCCATGGACTGGAGCTATGGTTTACCAAATCAAATCCGTACCTTAGTAGATCATTTGCAGACTGGTGTTGTTTATTATTTGTTATACCTACATATAAGCTCACAAAGTAAACGAATGTTTAGTATCTGTGCATCAATAATTACATATTTCCCTACCTTATCACGCAACGTAAGCCAATGAAAATAGAAGGTCATAACAATTTAGCTCCCTTCGCCACCTATTTATTATTATCGGTAACAATATCGTCGCAAACACGTACATTAGCAATTCATACGAAATAACACATAACAATAGTAATCAGCCGTTTGGTTATGAAAGAAAAATCACATTTCGAAGGCAGGCGAGGCGGTGCCAAGCACAGATTTCGTCGGCAATGTATCGTGAAATTAGTTTAGTGGCACTATATAATTACGCGCCCTCACTTTTTATAGTCCCTCGGTCGCCCTGGCCTCGTTGGCTACCGAGAGGGTTTCCACCCCCCGAGCTATGTTATGACGAAAATGTCAACCCGGTATGTGACTTGATGAATCGGCTCTATTTTAAACAGTTTATTTCGGCGTTTAGTTTGATGGCTACATAATCTCGAAAAATAACATTCGTTTACAACACAAAAACAAAGGGTTATGAAGTAGTAAAACACAAACAAACTGAAAGATACATTTCATAAATTTATTATATAAAATCTTACAGCTACATTTCGAATTTAACTTATAATAGTAACGTGAAATTTACAAGGCTATTCCATTATTATAGACAATAGTAATTAATTTATAATTATTGCGCAAGATCCTCCCGGGAAGCGGGAATCCTTAATCTAAAAATAACTTAACCTTAGATAATATATATATTTATAATAAACGACAAAGCTCAGATATTTATTATGAAGTTTATATCTATGTTTTGATTTATTTACACTTTGATATGAGAGAAATGTTAAAAATATTTAACATATGGAAAGCATATTTCGAAGCACCTATAAAGCTACATTTTCTTCTACGATAGCTGTCTATAAGTTAAATTAAGTTTTAAATGCTTTGTCATTATCCATTATATTACGGACCATTAATTAAAACTGAATAATATTTCTAATAACTAGATATGTATGTACTAGTAGTTAATCCGATGAGTATTTCAATATTAACACCCGTATCTACACGCTAGCTGAGCCCCACGGTTTTACCCGTGTTAATTCTATACGACAAACATCGCCAACGCACCCGCTTAGACAATTTTTTATACTTTGTGTAAAACTCTCGACATTTTTATATGGAATAAATTATTTTTTCTAAATATAACCGATGTTACTCGCTGATAAAGTAGCTTTATATTGGTGACAGAATTTTTAAAATAACTCCATTAGTTTTTGAGTTTATCCATTACAAACAAAAAATCAACTCTTTTTTCTTTATAATATTGGTATAGATATTATATACGTTTTATGACAGTAATGGGGGGTATTGACAAAAAATAGGGTATTTAAAAAAATATATTTACTATATAATTTGTAGCCTGTGTTGTTGTTGGTTCTAACAGTATTTATTGTTATTTTAGATACGGATGTCAATATGTGTAAATTGTACGATCATATACTTTTTCAATATTCCTAAAATATTTTTATAAATCATAGTGTACCAAATGGACGTAAGTTTAAAAGTGTGTTTCGCGATAACAGTAAATTTGCTATGGCATGTTTTGAATACATTTCTAGAAAAATATAGACATACCTAAATTTTAATTTCGTTTGTAAAATATTCGACAGCTGCGTGTTAATATGAATTGGTAAATATAATGTGATGTCGTGTATTAATCATAAACAGCTATGTTTGGTTCTATAGATGTAATTTTATGATATGGAATCGAATTACGTATAAATAGGTACATATAAAAATGATCCGACAATTATACTAGCTACGGAAAAAGAAAAAGTCTTGTACAAAAATAATATATATTATAATAATTTTAAAATATTATTGATCTATCGTGAAATAAACATTATCAGTAATGCCGAAACTATCCAGCGGTTGATTTTTTTCTTCATATTAATGATTTTTTAATTACGTTTATTTAATTGATAAAATATATATTAATGTAATGAAAAACGATTGTTTCCAACTACAAATTCGCATGTAACATTTTCATACGATGTTATGTCAATAATATGAAGATGTTTATGATTACATTTTATTTTTATATTGATAAAGTATATTCTTTTTCTTCAAATAAAATAACCACGAATGTATGGAGTAACAATATACGCACGGTAGACACAATTTTTTATTTTAATCAGTTTAAAATATTTAATTCAAGCATAAATGCATAAGTAAAAGTCGGTATACGGGCGAAAGTTTTACGTGACAACGACTTTATGTCTGTCTCTCTCGCTCTTAGGCGGGCTAACCATGCCCGAGTGGAAGGGACGCGTGCCTCTCACTCGCTCTCATTGTGAGCGCATAACGTGAGCGGAGCGTAACGCAGTTTCTTGAAGTGTCACCCGGCAAACCAATTTATAAGACGTTGTCACGTCAAAAATGTGGATATACAGTGAAAGTTTTTCTTTGACGTTTTTATGAACTACACGTAGTCTTTCTGCCATATTATCAATTATTATATTATCAATATTAACGCTTCTAATGAGCCCCGTAAATAGTGCTCTATAATGCATTCATTTGATGTCCTGATATTTCATTTTTATTATTTTTTATAACGTTTCTATTGATTTAGTAAATAAAAAAAACTTTCACAAAATTCATATTTGATTAGTGATAATATATTGTAATACGCCCACGATTGATAATATTTTTATTTCTAAACACGTTTCTTATTATATCACAGGCTTAAATTATATATTACCATTAGGGACGTGCATACTATACGTACTTACAAATAGGCACAATAAAACGAAATTAGGTAACTATTTACACAAATGGGGGAAAAATAATGAGGCAAACCCTCCCACAACCCTCGCGAATTTCAAATTACAATCGCGATGTATTATAATAACGCACGACATTGCGCTGCTTTAGATTTAAATCGTAACATACATTGAAAAAATATCTTGATCATAGTTTCACAATTAATTAAATTTTAATTGAAATATGTTTTTCGAAATTTTTCTTCCGTCTTTAATTATTAAATAAGTTTTTGTAATAAAATAATCGATGAAATTCAATTACTTGTGACATTATAAAAACGAGCTTTATAATTTGTTTTTGTTAGTTAATAAAAAAGTGTGAAACTGTTATACTTAATTCAATACAATTAAATACATTGAAAAAAAAAAATATTTACTAAAGTCTCCTTTCCGTATTTCTAAAAAAACATTCTCTATCCACTTAGCCGACGAACAAAGCGTACTTACGATTCAAAGTTTTCGATTCCTAAATTATTATTTTTTACATATTATAGTTACCAACCAAGCAACTCACAACGCTCGTAAATATATCGTTCCATTAAAATTTTCAATAGTTAAGTGTTCATAGTAATTTTGAATGTCAAATCACCTTCTCATGTTCCCACCGGGTCTATGGAACGTTGCACTATAGTTACACTAGTAATCAGTAAAATAGTTAATTTTCACTACACTTTCAAATTGTCTTTGTAAAATCTAAAAAGATCTTCTTTAATACACTATAATCTTGAGCTCGTACACGTAATATTTACTATAAAATTTCTGGAGCGGATGGTTCTTGGAAGTTTTTCACGACAATATGTTGAAGTATTTGAGGCCAGCTGAGACGTACGGTATGGGTATTGTTCCTGCGTAATAATTAACCGATTGAAACATGAGATAGGCGATGTTCAGAAGCTATCACACTATTTCGTTCGGATGAGTGTTCTGATTTGAATCATTATGTCTTGCACATTGCTGTAAAGAAAAAAAAGCACATCTCAAAATTTTGTTTATATTTCTATTACACGTATATGAATTTAGACCAAATAAAAATTAATACCTCTTGCTTTCTTTCCCATGTTTTCATAGCCGATTTATATTTTTCAAATTCGTGACACCAATTTGAGTAAATTTTCTGATACTCGTTGCTCTTCTCTGGCGGTGAACATCTAAGGAAAGAATATGAAAATGTTTTAATTCTAAGTATCGTATCATGTATATTTATTTTGGACTATAATAATAATTAAATGATGTTTATTTTTACCTATGAGTATCAACAGTAACATTGTAGGAGCACAACAAAGATCCACCGAGCCAACAATCATATCTACCCGCATCAGCTTCATTCACAGAAATTATTAACAGTCCATGTTCAGATGTCTCTATGTATTTCTCTGGTTTACTGTAAACAAAAAAAAATCAATCAAAATGTGTTAATCCTCCTAGGAGTTCTGTAAGATATTTTTTATTAATACCTATAGCAATTTAAGACTTTAACGAGTCTATGGGAAACATAATAATTATGTCTTAGCAAACATTCCATCCGCGGTCCAAAACAATATTAAACGATGTTATATTACTAAATAATTAAGGAGTTTAAAATACTGATCGTAGGGATGTTAATGAATAAAATTTTAAATTTTGAGTTTTACATTTAATTTTAATTTTGAAAATGGGAGAAGTGCTTTCATTGGATTCAAGAACTATTTACTCAATATTTTGGCATGTGTACTGAGTCCTTTAAATAGGTAGTAGGTACGTTAACAATTAGTTGCGTTTTTTTTTTTCGCCTTGATAAAACGTTATTTGCAGTTCAGGGTTCTTTCGTCAGTTTTAAATAGAACATTGTTTAAATATTTAATTACTACTACTTTTAAAATTTGTAAATTCGCTTTCAAAGGAGTATAGAATTATTAAAAGACAAAATTAATAATAAGTAAAAAGAGGCACTTAAGCAGCAAAAATTAAATCATTTACTTATTCCAAAAATGGTTCTACAGTGATCAAACCAAACGAAATTTTTGTTTACATAAAATGTAAGTATAATGATATTTTCATTTAATACTAAACTTACTTGAAAGTAATAGGATGTCGACCTTTCTCCCTCGAGTAATGATACCAGGTAACCGCTCTTGGTTGCAGGACCTCCGGCATTTTGACGAAGCTCCCAAGGTGGAGGCTTTGACCCCACGTCGCTGAAACGCTTTTGCGTGCGATGGACGAGTCACAAATATCCACCGTTTCGTTAGCAACGTCTTGTATTAATCTGTACATAATTAATAAGTAATTATTGTATGTATTATTTTAATATGCAAGGCTGTAAACCTAACCAGACATTAATGCCCTGAAGAGGTAAAGTAAATCTATTACTGATCGGAGACTTCTATATTCATTCAGTCAATAATGTTTAAAAAGAAGAATGTAAAATTTTCGCTGTTGTAAGTTTTTGTTTGTTACTCAGTATTCCAGTGTGTAGGGATTTTTATATTAACATGGTAAAGTGATCGCACTGTGCCTGGTGGTAAGCACGGTAGGTACAATCCAAACACAAGAACAACCATGAGATTTGCTACCCATCGTCATACGAGCCTGCAAGCCTCCCGAGACTCTCGAGAGCAAACGTGAAGGGTTTATAACCTTGTGCATAACACCAGGATTTAGGTTTTGTGAAAGTGAATTAAAGAAATCCTTTTTTCACCTTACCCAGGTATATATTCTCGGCAAACACCGGTATCTCTGTCCCATCCGCAGTAAGGATCGCGAGCACATCGAACGCAAGCGTCATACCGCCTTGAGCACAGAGCCAGTCGCAACTGTAGAACTCGTTTATCAGACGCAGCGTAAAGAGATCCGTGGACGCGTGATATCGCCATTGCCTAAAAGTATATAAAATCCTTTTTGTTAATAATTGTTGGGCAAGCTAGGCGATCCATCGTCGGCCTCATCTTCACTTATCATCACGTGGTTAAGCGGGTACCTGTATCATATTTTAAAAAATCGCATGTGCAGCACCGTGCACGTGATAGAAAAGACACTTCCAGAAAAGGGAGACGCGGATAGCTTAAATTGTGTATTAGATATACAAACATTGTATAGCTGTCTTTCTCCTTCTCTGTGCGTAATATCCAGTTATCAAATCATCGCCTAAGAAGTTTAATTTCAAAAATAATTTACATTGCAAATAACAAATACTTTTAGTCTAAAGCCCAAAATTGTCGTAAGAGAATATTATTAAGGCTAGCCTTAGGTAGACCGGTGGGCAGTATGGTAGGTTGGTAAATTTAAAGAATTTTGTCACAATTTCAAATGTGGCTCAAATTTTTGCACAATGTGCGAAGCGCTTGTAGAAATTAGCGATGGTTAAACGATTTTAACAGAAATACTGTTATTTCCAACACACAATTTTATAAACAAAACTATGTATAACATAAGAGTACGGTAAGTAGATTAGGCTACATTAATCACCTGAATCGGTTCTCTAGGAGTAACGTCAAATATATCGAGTAGGGCTGATTGACCATCTCCGTTCCGGGTCCACTGAACAATTTTGTGAATTTTCCCCTCATCTGTAAAATATTATCCATTATGCGTCTTATAAAACTTACGCTCAGACCACCTCAAACCGCCTCATAAGAGATGACTCAAATAATAATTATTTAACTAAACTCGTTAATCAATGCAATCATAAATTTCTCAAATAAATTTAGGGTACAAGATGAGTGGTATAATATTAAGATTATAATTTATATCTATGATTTATCTAAATTAAATATAATTTATTATTCATATAGTCTTTAAAATTGTGACACATATTTTCTGCATAAAATAAATATAATAAGTAAAAATATTTATAATATCTAGTTAGTATAATTATTTATATTTATTTTTACTCTTTAGACAATAATTTTTTTATTTGTTGTTGACTATACATGAAAAAAAAAAATAAGTAAGGTAAACGCACGTAAGTTCGGACGTGTCCCAGAGTTCGAACGTTACGGGGTTTTTGATTTTTTTGTGCTTTCCTAGCAATGTTAAACAAAAATTTGTTAATGGCAATAATATTGTTTGTTATATTTCAAACAATTATAGTGTCAATACTAGACAAATATAAAAGTGCGGTAACCGAAAAATTCCAAAAAGTTACTAGTTTCGTTGCTAAACTTCGTGACCACCACGTCATTTAATTCAGGTTATTTTTCAGTTGCGCATAATCATACGATAAGTGTGATAATTTGTGATTTGTTATGATTTATTTGATTATGATGATATGTGTGATATTTAAGTAAATTATCTATCGATATAATATATACCTTTAAATGTTTCTAATTGATTATTTGTTATATTTACGTGTTTACCCACTGGTACTCGCTAAGCCCCTACTTGACCTAATACTCGGACAAATTGTTCGGAGATTGGGACACATATCGGTTCTATAATATCAGTTGTACCTAAGCTCGTCATGTATCCTTATTTCCTTGAAATAAGTCTCTTTTTCTCTTGAACCTGTTATACTTTTTTTATAATAGCTTGGCACGTTGACGGTACTATCCCTGATGGTGATCACAGCACAATCCAAACACAACTGTGATCATCGAGAGACCTAAATCCATCGTTGGTCACCGCTGTCATGCCGTCCTGCAACGCTTTTCTTAAACACTCGGACTTACATCAATAGGGCCTTTTAAGCCTGTTGCTATGTCATAGTGCCTTGAGTAAAGTCTCATTCTTGTTTAACTCAGTAGTTTTGTTATCGTTTCAGAAGAATATGTCTACGTACAAATCTAAATTTTCCTACTTAATTTTTTACGGTTCCAAATTCAGGAATTTGCAAGATTGCATTGTTTCAGTCAATCATGACTGAGAAGCAGGAGGCCATATCTAAAGCCATAGAGGCAGCCAATAAGGAGTTATTTTAAACAAACCTGATGAAGCTGTCAAAGCCTCAAAAAGCTCCAGGGCCCTAAACGCTAAAGGGAAATTCAAAAAAGGTGCTTTTTATTCGTTATAGGTTTCAACATATTGGCCACAATATCAACCTGGTGTTAGGTGACGATGTGGCACAAGATGGTCACACGCTAAGCCTAGTATATAGTTCATTTATAGCTTTTCAAAATTTTCCCATCGAACCACAATGCATTTATGCATTTGGGTTAATCAGATTTAGAAACATTAAAAAAATGTATGTTGCGGGTGGTCGAAAAATAAACGCCGAAGTTCTTCGACGGCCTCTTTTGCAGTGTTAAATTTTCGACTACGAAGCATTTTTTTACCGTAGGAAAGAAAAATCCCTGGGAGATAAATCTGAGCTGTACGAAGGATGGGGTAGCATTTGTACCCCCAAAGTATTCAAATAGTCCATCGTTAAAGCAGCTATATGATCAGGCGCGTTCATTTGGTGAAAAAGAATGCCACGGACACCGCTCCTTAGTCGCTCGCTATTCAACTCTCTGAAAGCTTAATGCAGACAAACTTCGCAATACCATTCACTAATAACTGTTTTACGATCTTCTACCGGAATTACGGCTAGTGGTCTACTATGTCGTAATCCAATTATCATTTTTTTATTAACGCTCGGATCGCGAACAACTTTTGTGGACAACTCGTCTTCTTCAAACACCCATTGCGTGGAATGTTGTTTCGTGAGAGGATTGTAGCTGTAGATTAAGTTTCGTCAGTTGTAAGGATATAGGATACGTTTTGCGATGTTCTTTCTTTTCTAGTATTTTGCACCAATCAACACGACGGGATTTTTGCTCTTCTGTGACAGAATGAGGTAGCCATCGCAAAGCAGGTTTCCTAAGTTTAAGGTGTTCATGCAGGATGGTGGAAACTACCTGTGATCCAATCTTCAGTCCAGCCTGAATCTTCTGCAATAGCCAACTCTACCTTGATGACTTTTTCATAAGTTACTACAGTTGTAGGTCAGCCGGGTCTGGGTCATGGTTATGATACTCTCAACCACGTTTAAATTCACGAAACCAATAAGTAACTGTTGCTAACGCACATAGACAGACAGACTCCCCAAATGCAGCTTGTACATTTTAGTGATATTTCTTGATAGTTTATAAATCATAAAAAATCATAGCACGAAAAGCACGAAAGCACGTCCATTGTAGCAAACAAAAGAAGAATGATATAGTCTTTAAAAATATTTTTTTAAATATCTACACATAGGTGGCCAATGACTTTCACCGAAGAGATTTGTATTGAAATTAGCTATTAATTAAAAAAAGATTCAAGATTTTTTTTTTTTTTTTTAGAACTGACTACACTGTTAGCCTTAGGGGCCCTAAAGCCGCTGCGGCTTTTACAGCTTCACCGGACTTGGGGGCGAGCGCAGAGGGCACTCAGCCGCGAAAGTTTTGTGGACGACTCGCACGAGGGTGCCAAAGTGGCCGGACCTCGGCTCGGGCGGTCGTCGCGTTCGCAAATAGGTCGCGATCTATTCGAATCCCTACACCTACGATTCGAGCTAACTAAATATACACATAGGCACGTTCCCCTCCTCCTGGGAGGAAGGAAGGAACCGTGCGTATGTGTATTCAATAATCGGAATGTTTCTACACTAACTAGCGCTAACTAACTAGCGTAAAAAAGAAAAAAAAAGGTCCCTCACAGAACCTATGTACCTGTGTGGTGTGCACGTGTGTATGTTCATACGTGTGTAGTGTTGTATGTAGGTAGCTAAGTGATGCACGTACAGTGTCACTTGTATCGCGCGGGCGGTTGCCTGACCCAAGGGTTTCACACCGAGGAACGGACCTAGGCTTGGGTTACCGCTAGAGAGGGTGGACGTGACGGGTGTGCTGGAGCGAAATTGACCGCCCGCCCTCTGCGGAGAGAACGGTGGTTACGCGGGCGTGGGCGCTGGCACGCTCTGTTTGGAGAGACGGATGTGTAATATTTATTCGAATTTTCGATGTGATCGTCGGGATCAATAAAAATATTGCGCGGCCGGCGTTTGCACCGGATGTCCGTGGGTGCCGGAACATAAGTGGCGGCTGTTTTTATTAACGGATTCGCGTGGTTCGACGCGGTGTCGAAATACGAACGGGAGAGCTGTTTAACGTAGGCATGTATCGAAGGAAGCTCCATATCTCTATGGAGATCTACGCTTCGAACATACCACGGGGCCCCGGTGAGACGATAGAGGAACCTATTCTGTATCGATTGTAACCGTTTGAAACTCGACTCGGACATATGTGCGAACACGGCGCAACTGTATGTCAAAATTGGTCGAATACACGTCTTGTAGAGCGTGAGCTTATGTCGCGTGGACATTTTACTCACCGAACACAACAGAGGATGCAACCGGCCCAGGACCCACGCGGCCCTGTTCCTAACCTTACGGATGTGGGGTCTAAAAGAGAGCCTACTATCTAGGGTTACCCCTAGATATTTGGTCTCTCTTACATACGGAATCGGATTATCGTAGAGCTTAACAGGTTTAAGCTTCCACGGTATCTGTGACGAATCCGCATCGAAGAGCATCGCGGCGCTCTTCGAGGGATTAACGGCTATACGCCACTCGTTAAACCACTTCCCGAGAGTGGTCACGGAGCGTTGGACTTTGTGTCTGAGGTGGGATCTATTCCTATCTGAGGCATATAAGACTGTATCGTCAGCGTATAGCCCTACCTCGACCTCCGGGAGTCGAGGTAGGTCACTGACGTACAGGTTAAATAGGCTAGGAGCCAGGATCGAACCTTGGGGAACGCCTGAGCGTATTGGACGGGGCGTGGACAATTCACCTTCCACTCTATAGCGAAAGGTGCGATCTGTTAGATAGTCGCGAATTATTTTAATTAGCCTATCGGGGACTTCAAAGTGATACAACTTGTAGATCAATCCCTCGTGCCAGACCTTATCGAAGGCCTTGGCAACGTCGAAAAAGACCGCAAGTGTACGGCGGGGTTTATATAATTCAGAGGATTCAAGAAAAAAGAGATGCTATTTATTCTGTGGCTAACAATTTCTTAATAACCTTGGTATAGTAGGGTTTGACGACAGATTTCAGTTTTCATAATATAATTAATTAAAGTTTTATTTTTGCTAGTAAACCTTGTCTTTACTGCACTTTTTTAACTTTATAAAAAAATCTATAATGACAGTTAAGTAAACTTTAACATCAAACAGATAAGAGTTCAAATTTGCAAAGCGTCCGGCTTTTGGGACAACATTCTGACCACTAGTGCAAATCGTCCGTATATTGGTACAATTTGGTCATATTTTAAATTTTGTATATTCATTCCTTTTAAACCTTAAATTAAATTTTAAAAATCTATTTTCGAATGATCTTGAATATATGTCCTATTTAGCCATTTAAATTTCATTTTTGTACGTCTACTGGTTTCAGCGTGGTAGAGCAGCAAATTCAGCAAAGTTCAAAATCGTCCGATTATTGGGACGTTTACCTTACTTACTTAGTATTCATGGATACTATTGGGGATGTATCTAAATTTAAATAATTATATGAGAGCAGTTTTCATTCAATTATTTGGGTTTGGTAGATCAAATATTGACCTGAGAAACCCAATTAATATAATCGAGTTAAAGTTCTCTGATTATAACATAATAAATTTTATATGAATAATATATTTTGATTGTTAACCTACAGAATCATAAATCTTACGGTTCATAAAAATATATTATTATACTTTCATTATGTTTCATTACCTATAGTCTATAATATTCAATAAACCAGTTGGGAAATTCACACAAGGAAATTATTTATGCTCAAACATTTAATAAACCTGTCACAAGTAAATTTCCGTTATGTGCCACTTTAGCATTGTTATATTGTCGTTTTGATGAATTCATAAATTATGATATTAAAACGGTGATACCCACATAATAAAATAATGCAGTACCTATAGAAATCCGTGAAAATTTTAATAACCTTTTTTTAAGTTGTTGGATAGAAAACGAAAATTCAAATGCATCAACATTTGTAATTTAATCGTTTTAATGGTCAATATTTAATACATTTCAATGAAATATAAGTTATATTTGCAAAAAAACTATGGAAAGATGCAAGTTATGATAGTTACAAAAATAATAGATTTTTTGAGAAACACCGCGTTGAAGTTTTTTGTGGAACGTTAATCTGATGTTTGGTGGTTTTTATTTTAATTAATGAATTTATTTTATTTGGCCCTATATTATGTAATATTGGTGGTATTTTATATGACATAGTTCGGTTATTGGTTATAGTAGATTATAAATAATAATTAGAAACATGCATTTTAGCCGCCACAAAACACCCTTGTCTGTTCTAATGAGGGAGCCAGTATTTTGTTAAAGCGTTGTTTGAACGTTAGCGTTAGCCTAGTCGGTCGTTAGCGCGACTGCTATGAGCGAGGTCCTGGGTTCGAATCCCAGGTGAGCAAAGTGTTATTGGGTTTTTCCTATGAAATTCTCAGTAGCAGCTCGGAGTTTGGTTTCGTGCCCGATTAATGGCAATAGGCTCGCCCCCTATTACATGGGACCTAAAAACATACTCGGCAAATTGTGGGTGTACATTAGTACACCTCTGCCTAACCCTTCGGGGAATACAGGCGTGATGGTATGTTATGTTATGTTGTTTGAACTATGATAAGATGCCACCCAATAAGACGGAGAAGAACATTTCATATTTATAATCACCGATTAAACATTAATATCACCTTTGATTAACCGGGTGATAAATCTGTTTAAATTGACTACTATTAACATACATAAAATCGAGGTAGGCGAAAAGTCGATTTTGGTGTTCAAATTTGACCTATTTTTGAATTATACCAACAACTGCGTGCTTAAAACAGTGAGGAGTCATGAATATTGAGTTAGTGGTGTAAATTTCTAACAGCTGTTGAACAGTGATAAATAGCCCGTGTGCGCGAAAGTGATGGAGCCGATTAATTCGTCTCGACGTGAACTGAAGTCACGAAAGCTTTAAGCGTTTGTTTAGTTTGCAATTGGGTTGTATGTATATATGTTTAACTTAAATATAGTTAAAAATCTTGTTCTATTTTCACTGCAAGTTTATAAATTTGAATGTTTATGCAGGAATATACACGTTCCATGTAATCGTTTTATCAAAGTTCGTGCGTGACTTTGGCATAGATTTTGGGTATTAAATGTAATACAGATATTACTTTCATTTTTATTTACCTTGTAAAAGTATCGAAGTAAAACTAGGAGTTTGAAATTTTGATTAATAATAATGTTTAAATTATAAGAAAGTTTAAAAAACTCGAATCAATTAAAATTTGTACGCATCATGATCCTTGCTATGAAATCTGAATTGATATTTTTCCACACATCTAAGGTGGCACACAAGCATACGGCCCGCCTGATGGTAAGCGGTTACCGTAGCCTATAGACGCTTGTATAGTACTATAGGTAGTATATATAGGTAATACTAGCACGCTGCCGACCTTGAACCCCCCTACCCCAAAGAGCTCTGGAGACCCGTTAATGGTAATGGTAATAGGGTAATGATAATAATTTTTAGAATCGTTAATTTTGGTATATTAAAGACAATCTAATCCTTAAAAACCTAAATCCAAAAAAGTGTAGAAAACCCAGCAAAACGATTTTTACAAATAGGTACAATCAATAGGAACGAAACGCAATCGACATCGAGCCCTTGATTACTATGAAAGCCTGCGAAAGCCTACGGTAAGGTTACACCCGACTTCCTTACAAAGCGGCTGAATCACTGGTAAATTAATATTCGACCCACGGATCTTAATAGCTAATTGGATTAGAGGCATGTACTGAAATTACCAAATCCGGTTACGTACAATGGCAAATCGTACGTGTCGCAGAATGTCGCAGTCGGCGTATTGATAGCGTATAGCGTATCACGGCCAAATGTTATTGTACGCTATAGCTGCCGAGCAATAAATCAGTAATTATATCGGTCTTTGTTACTAATAATTAATGTTGATAGTAAAATAACTTATATAATATTGTATAATAATTATTATAGGTAGTTATAATATTATTAGAATAGCTATAGGGTCTAGACACATTAAAACTTCGCAGAGTGATGGGGTATCTTTTAGCATGTTTTTTTTTTTAGTACTGACTACACTGTTAGCCTTAGGGGCCCTATCCAAAAACAGAGCCGCTGCGGCTTTTACAGCTTCACCGAACTTGTGGCCGGACCTCGGCTTGGGCAATTGTCGCGAACTTTTCTGTATGGTGCCCTCATTACCGTTCCAAAATTGCGCCTTCCGCCATTGGCTGGATGCTCATCCTCACACTTTATAACCTATCCGAAACGCGACAACAGTAACGTGACGTCAGTGTCACTTACGTTAGGGTTGTCTAATACGAGTAGGTTACTTAATACCCAGTACGGTTTTC
Organism: Saturnia japonica; assembly: GCA_033032175.1. Classification (NCBI taxonomy): domain Eukaryota; kingdom Metazoa; phylum Arthropoda; class Insecta; order Lepidoptera; family Saturniidae; genus Saturnia; species Saturnia japonica. The sequence goes on from CM065317.1 coordinate 8,774,553, forward strand.
CGTTCTGCGGGTCTCTTCAAAAAGGGATTGAAATACAGTCTCCAAGGTCGGCAGTATGGCTATGATGCTCCTGTTGTTGCAGTTGTCAATATGCGACGGTAATCATTCACCATCAGGTGGGGCGTCTGCTTGTTTGCTGGCTGCCCTTTGGCATAAAAAATATTATAGGTAATATTTAATTAAAAAATTTTTGTTTATGTAATTTTTATTAAGTTAAGATTTTAGCAAGAGTATGGAATAATTTGGTTAGGTTAACAGTGATAATAAAATCGCTTCTTTTATACGTCCTCTCAAAAGCATTTGGTTTAAGCAAACGAACTTAGAACAGTGAATGTAATTTACATTTAATATTTTTGTAATGGGAATGACCTTTTAAATATTTATTTCAAATTTTCCATATTTCGTTTATCTAGCTACAAACTTTACGAGATACCAATTCCAATGAAAATAATACAACTTTCATTCATTCATAAAAAGAAGATAATTAATAAAAAATAGCTCACATGAAATATAGAAGTGTTATGGTACCATATTATATTGCTAAATAAGGTTTTAACAGCATAAATTACCTCTGCATCTGAATTTGAAAGTGAAATGTAAAAATTTGCATGTCTTTATTTTTCACGTTTGCCGTGAAAGTGCAGTCAGCAATTATATTTTAATTTATTTAACAAATATTTACTGAGATAAAATATAATACTTTCCGTTCAGGTTACCAAAAAGGCAAGTTATTTTTTTCGGTTAACCTATTTGTATGCTATGTTACACTTGAAAAGGTATAAAAAATTTGAGTTTGAGTTCACACGCGGTAACAGTGAAACTTCTCTCTCTCTCTCTCCCTCCCTCTTTTTGTATATATTTAGAGTACATTAAGAATAGACGAAGGATGGGAAAACTATATAGAAACGCATTTTATCTCATTCTCTCACAGCCTAAACCCTATATGTATATACATTTATAGCTACCTCTCTTTCGTTTCACATTTTGGTTTCATAAAATTCAATTTACATCGCCCCAAAAGAAGTTTCATTTCAAAAATAGTATCGCAAAATATTATAGGTATTGCTTTGTTTCTTACTTTTTCAGCATTACAGCTAAGTATGATTAAACGAAATTATATGTATATATATATTATGTTTATATGTGTTAGTTTTTTATTATGAATAGTAGAAAAGAATCTTATCGCATCTGTAGATTTTAACATTTTAGCTTTATGTATATATCTGGAATAAGGAAGAAAAGGCGTATCTTATTGTTTTTTGTTTCCCTATTACTTTCGGTTCTGGAATTATTCTGAGTGTATAATTGAAATAGATAATCTCTTTAAAGATTTTCGACATTTTTCCGGTTTGTATTTTAGTTAGATGCGCCTCTTATTCTTACGGCGGAGTATATTATATTATCTAAATTAGTTAGCTAATTAATATCCATTACACTTTATAACATACTATATTAAGCTGTATATATAATGTACTGACTGTTGTCATCGTCATCAATCAACGATTCTACAGTTTGAATCACTCAGATTACGGTTACACTAAATTAACATCAATGTATACGTGATCCAGTAGAATTATTGGGATTATAGCAATAAGTATCAGAGGGACGACGTAAGTCCGCTTTCACAACCCATTAGTTTCGTAAACGATGCAACGCCTGTGATTGACGGTTACAAGTGCGAGCAATTATGTTACTGTACGTTATAGCGTATATTATTATTCATATGGGTTCATAATGAATTATATTCAACTTAATGTTAATTTCTTTCAATAATACTAATATAAAATAAAAATTAAAACCTCCAGTGACTATGAAATGGCATCAAAAGTAAAATATCAAATTTATTTAGCATGTACGATTATTATCCATACTATTGTTATAAAGTTCAAGAGATTTTTTAATGTGCTTATATCTGGAATTAAAAACTAACTACTTTTGATAAATAATTTTACAATATAGCATACTAGCAATGAATCTAATCCTTCCAACAAGTAAAAACGGTTAAAGTGGGAGTTGTGTCATATCAAGAGGTCAAAAGTGAAAAAGTGAAAAAGAACAGTGACAACTGTTCCACCGACAATAGTTGAGCTCTTAAATTTAAGAAGAAAGCCTACTAGCTATACCCATGGCTCAGCTCACGTGATATAAAAAAAGTTATACCGGAATAAAAGCTATCCTATGTCTTAATCCATGATATATATGTTGTGTGTTGTGCTATTTGTGTGCCAAATTTCATTCAAATTCCTTCAGCCGTTTTTACGTGATTGAGTAACAAACAAACTCATTTTCGCATTTATAATATTAGTTAGGGTTTAATGATAAGTTTATTTGAGGGGAAATGAAATATTCTTAAGGGGCGAAGCAGTAACCGTGAACGTCATGCAAATCTAGTAGGCTGTAGGCAAGTACGGAAAGTAACAACGATAGACTACACCGGTGCTTTGGTGACGGTGCAATGGATAGTTGGTAAAATAAATATAACACGGGTGAAACCGTAGGATACAGCACTAGCTGCCCACTAATATACATTATTATATAATCTATTCCCCACTTATTTTAAAACGTGTTATCCGGTAATTATGTATATTTAAGAAGATAATTTATAACCAAAAAAGAAAACCATTTTCAATAGTTTTGAAGAGTTCCCTTGTGTATCTTCGAAGTTCCAAATTCAATGCCAATGAAATTAAAAGGCGATCGGGTCGATCTTTGAGGTATCCTCTAACCAACAAAAAAGAATCATCCAAATCGGTTCATAAACAAAGAAGTTACATCCATTAAAAAAAATACATTCGAATTAACCTCCCCATCTCTTGTTGAAGTCGAAAAAATTGTGTTTGCAGTTAACACATTTTATTTTTATATCAGTTATTAAAACAATTAATAAATTATATAATTGTTTTTTTTTTTTATATAGTAGCTCGGCACATGAGCGGTACTGTTCCTGATGATAATCACAGCACAGTCCAAACACAACGGCGACCACCGAAAAATCTAAATCTAAAACAATGAATAATAAAGCGTATTAGAATCATGTGTGATAGTTATTTTCGTTCGTAGTAAGTACATTATTAGTGTATTGTAACTCCGTTAGAGTGAGTTTCGTAGGTTTTGACACTCTTGATGCGATAATGGTACACAGGAAAGCATTCAACAAACTTGTCTGTAAATGTAGGGCGGCGTACAAGGCCCCAAACTCAAATCTGTTTATGGGAACCCCGTTACATGTTTTAAGCTTTAAGACGTGACAGTACCTAATGTGCCGGAGGACTACAGCTAACGCTGAATGTTGTGGGCGGGGTTGTAAATTGTTACGGAGATGCATAATACTTACGTAATATAAAATTTCCATTATTTTCCCTTAATAATCAAATATGTTAACTGATATGCCTTCTAAAATACACCATTTAATTTTAAAATTTTACATATCCGAAAAAGAAGAGGTTTTTTTACTTTTTCTTTGATACCACCATGTTGGCAAACAAGCTTACGGTCCGCTCGATGGTAAGCGATCACCGTAACCTATAGACGCTAGCAAAACCAGAAGCATCACATGCGCGTTGTTGCTGATCCTTTAAAAACCTGTTAACTGTCCTTTTGAAAAACCCCATACTATAGTTAGTTCCCTGGAAAACCTCAACAACTTCAGGCATGATAAGTAGGATGCTCTTTGGTTGCCTGAACTATAAAAGCAGTTATTGACTTTAAATCTTTTGATTAAATATTCCTCTGAAGTAAGATGGCTCAGTTTTAGCGTGGTTGGACATCGCGTCGATTGAAGTATTTGTAGGCATTTTCTAAAGTTTGCCTGGATAGCTACAAGCCTCTAGTTTTAAAATCAGTTTTAGTTGTGTTCCAGTAGCTGTACTTGAGAGCCAATCTCTCTAGGATTAAAGTGTCATATTGTCAATTAAAATCTGATGAGAAATCTATTCAAATGCTAAACTCATCAATAATAAAAAAAGGAATTCTAGTAGCTCCTCCAATATGTAGTCGGTCGAATAGTGGATAAGGTACACTTTTTAACCGACTTTTATAATAGGTATAGGGGATACCTTAAGGGTGGTCTTCTTTAATTTCATTAGCATTGAACCTTCAACTTCGAAGATTCACCAGGGAACTCTTCAAAGTCATTGAAAAATTGTCTTGTATTATCATAAGAAAAGGTTAACCGAACGATGTAAAAAAAAGCAAATGAAGAGAAAATGACTAATTTGATTTCAACATTACAAAACCAAATGACATATCACAAACGCAGCCAACCTCTGAATGTCCCTTTGATTCTTCGTTCATGTTTCACAGCCATACAAAGCTATGCTCCAGATGTAGGTCTTAATGAGAAGTTTTGTAAACTTGGTTTTAATTCTCGATTTCAATAGGTGTTTCTTTCTGTTAAAAGCTTGTTTAGCCATTGTGATTCGTCCTATTATGTCACGTAAACATCTAGAGTCATGTGTTATTTGTTTAACAATACAATAATATAATTCAAAACTAAACTCCCATTAATATAAATAAACAAGAATTAAGAATTATTTATGAGAGTTAACTTGACGTATCTACGATCTCCAATTCACCCGTGGCTTGGGCTTATAAATAAATTTACTTGCAGTGATTAATTCCGATCACGGCAGAACCGTACGAAATAATTAAACATTTCTACATTGGATGGACGGGTCGGTCCCGGTGGAATGAGCCGACTAAACAATAACGAATTTTATTAGGAAGCGCCTAATTCTTACTATGATCTGATGTTGTAAAATATAGGTACGTGATATGTTAAATTTAAAATAATATTGGGATATCAGTGTGGTTCAATCTTAAGTAAAATACAATCAAATACATTTGTTTTTGTATGAGTGAACTATAAGCGTATTATTATACCTGTTCGCAGTTACTAATTAAAATTATTAAAGTAGGTATCCAAAGAATTTGAAGCATATTGAAGCAATTATTTCTCAGTGGTAGCGTATACGGACACGGCACGGATCGGCGTTAATTCGAATCTGTACAATAAGCCTACGCCTTCGGTGAAGGAAAACATCGTGATGAAACCATAGCATGGTGGTAGGGCATTTTCTAATGACCGCCAAGTTAGCGATCAATCAGAAGTAGAAAATCTTTCGCCAAACACCTAATAGGTGTGTTCCGGCAGCTGCACTTAAGAGCCAGTTCTCCACTAGGCTTAGTATGTTGGGCACCTTGGGCCAACATCGTCACTTGATAAAATTTTGGCCAAATGCCCTACCTACGAAGAAAAACTCTAAATAATTTAAATGAATTTTACTTCTGTTTTTCTTCTTGCTGTTTTATTATTTATTTATTTACTATCTTTATACTCTTTATAATTTTTTGCGCATTTATGCAACTGACTTGTAATTTCTCATTATCGTGTTAATTCTTCTTTGCACAACTAATAAAGTTCATCGCTATTCCATCTATAATTATTTAAGTATATATTACGGAAAACAGCAGGAATAGTCCACAATACCTCTCTCTATCTCGCACACATTTTTCGAGTCCTTCCTATCCGTTTCTTGCACGAGGATTGGTCACGAATGCTTCTTAATTTTCCTACAAAACTTTTTATATGTTACTCGCTGTACGGGGTTTCATCGATGTTATGTTAATTCGCCGCCGCTGCCGCCAACGCATCCGTGTGGCCTATTGTTGTTCATACTACCCTACTTGCCTACAGCTTGCCAGAGTGCTTGACGTTCATGATTATTGATCCGCTTTGTAGGGTCGTCACGTGAAGTTATATAACCTGTAACCTTTTTTAATAAATAGGCTATAAAATGCAAAATTAATTTGTCAAATCTGACTGTTCGTTCCAGAGATTACCGTGTTCAAACAAACAAACAATCTGTTGAGATTTATAAAATGAGTATAGGTTATAATAAAATTATTCACAATTATTTTCTGGATATTCTAAGTGTACTTATAAGTAAAAACAAAACGAAAATGTCACGAGCTATTCGTAATTAGAATATTTATTATTTCTCGCACGAGTGTTCACGAACGCCGTGCCTCAGAATGCGGTCTCAAAAGAAATAATCCCGCAATCCAATAAAGATTTCGCTTCGACAGGCCTAAGTGAAAACTTTTTGCGATCCCCGAACAATATAAGTTTTATTCCTCCAAGTGGTATAAATTCCCAAACACAAAGTAGCTCTAACATCTTTATTGCTTTTCATAAAAAGAACGCGTTTAACGTATAGATTTGTCAGTTTGAGACTTAGATGAGTTTTCACAATAGGAACAATTTTATGTTATAAGTATCAGTTTTATACCTTGTTTGTGCCATTTGTTTTTTCTAAAAAATAAATATAAAAAAATTAATTAAAATTTATTAGATACTTATTATAGATTATTTCTTCGTAAGTTCCTTCTTCTGTAACTAACTTTCGATTAATTTGCTGAATATTGTTAATTTTGATATTAAGTAGTTCTTAGTTTCACTAAGTACCGCTCCATATAATCATCATTTATATAATCTATAGTGAAGATTCTATACTATAATTAACAATGTAATTATTATACATCTCCCTCATTAGCCCATATAATCGAGGCCCTTGGTTCAATTCCCAGGTCAAGCAAAGTGTTATTGGATTGTTCTATGGAGTTTGTCTTTGTGTGTAGCCTGTACCCTTACCTAGATCACCATAAAATTCCAAAACCACTGCACCTATTTATTGTGGAAGGTTATAGACTACATTAATTTACGCTACGTTTCTAACGAGTGGAGCTGTAACCATGAATATCAAACAATTCGACAAGCTATAGGAAAGTACGGAAAGTGAAAACAACGACAGACTACACGGGTGCGTTGGCAGCGGCGCGGTGAAGAAATTTAACACTGGTGATATTGTGGGTCACAGCTAGTGACTTGATAAAATATGACATTACTGTAACTACTATTACACTTGTGGCTCAAGCAATGAAATTTGAAAACCACAAAACAAATGGATACAGAAATGTATTATACGGATTAGGTTACATAAATTCCAGATTTTCTCCAACAAATTGTGTGGAGAGGACTTCTATCAAGAATCGTAATATGTATTTTATAGGCACCGTAAATCGAAGGACGCGGGTTTTTAACGTTTGACTATGAGCTTCATTCGCTTTTACGAGATTTGACGTTCAAACCAAATATTTTAACTATATTTCATTAAAATATTTCGAGATAAAAGAGTCTGATATTGGGGAATTTGAGCAAGACTTTTAGGGAATTTGGACATTGGACATTGACAACGCTGATCTCGAGTGCACCGCGACAAGTTGCAGGAAAGCCATTGGTGAAAGTGGATGTGTTAAATTTGTTTAGCCCTTATATGAACCTATAATATTATATTTCCATTAAAAAAAAATCAAATGAATACCTGGTGAAAACTGTAAAGATTATAGCTTGAAAAAATTGTTTTGATGTAAAAATACATCATTATGTATTTATTTATGGGGAAATATTACTTAAGTTAGTTTTTCTTTGGTTAAACTGTTTTGCCAGTATAATTAACTTGATAAACAAAATTGAAATTTCTTTATTACAATTTTATTCTTTTGGGTTATATCCATGAGTATTAATTACTATCAAATATGGTATCAGTAACATTGATCTGGTTAAAATTTTCGCTAATACATCTGTAGTATCAAATAGGCCGCTAGTGTTGGGTCGCAAGTTTTAGCTGAAAATGAAGACAAGTGAAGCTACTGAAAACAATCGAAATATTTTTTGCAACGGATTTTCAACTTTGCAAGACAGGCGATGTTTAGACACTATTCTATGATTTTCATAACAAATTCTATCATGAAAGCTTAAACTTTAATGCAGAATTCGAATGCAACTCTTTCGACGAAGTGTCTAATCCATTTAGTTTTGATACAACATGAGTAATTTCGATTCGCATTTACATTGATGGCTTCCAATATTCCAATTTTGAAGTTTGAAACATTTAATGTCGACTTTCAAATTCTCATTACATCGTACCAAAATGTATCAAGGACAAACTTTCAATCGATGGCACGCGTGTGAATTCTACCTTCGATTTCATGAATCACACTAATCATGACTGTACTAAGCTACCATTAGTACGTATAATTCGATATATGTATGTATAATGACTCGACCGTTGAATTACAGAACAAACAAATTTTTTGTTGAATTAAACTATCAAATTGATGTTTAACGTGTGTAATAAATCTATATATTATGTTCACATAGTATCAAATAACTAAACCCGGTCATGTTTCGCTGGCTGTACCTCAATCTGATATTAATTGTTAGGAAAATAAATAAAATTATTCTAGTGAAGATAGATCCATCGAGAAAACATATCATTCAGTTTAATACAATACTAATAAATGTACGTTGTTTTTATTTATAACTCGCGAATATTTTGGAATTTAGTGTTCCGTGAGAACTTCAGGATAAAAAGTATATAGAAATACAACGTTGTGTAAAAATTTCAAGTCAATCCATCGAGCACTTTTCGAGTTTGGCGAACACAAACACACGGAAGCTCAAAAAGATATATTTCCAAAAAAGTTAATGTTTATAAAATTTAAAATTATATCTATTAGTTTGTCACTTAATGTTATAAAATATTTAAGAAAAGATTGAGCACGTTCATCATAGTAATCCTACAAATTATTATTCAATGTATCTAAATTCAAAACTTCAATATATTTCTTAACAACTTGCTCCGGTTCAAGTAGACGATCATTTAAAACTTTGTTCAAGATACGCGGAAAATACTAAAAAATAAAAATCTAAGTTTAATTTTTCATAATGTTAGATAAATAACTTCGTAGTACGTCAAACGATTATTCCGAACACGTTTCAAAGGCGTATTTTTAAAGGAAGCTTTCATGTTGGACTATATTAGGGATGCCGCGACCGCTTCGCTCCCGAAACTTTCCCGTTCACCTTTTGATATTCAATATACTACTGTACCGAAGCAATCCTTTGATGAGATGTTTTATGCAAAAAACGTTAGGCGACTTTAGCGGGGCGCGAATAACCGTTCTAAAGTGACTACATTAGTATGCCCGATCTCACTCGGAACAGCGGTCTCCCTCCAGGTTTGGGGGTATAAAAAATCAATGTTTATTCCCGTCGAACGAGATCCGAATGTTAATTATATATATATAACTAATTAATTCGTGTTTGTGTGAAGGTGCGTCTCTTAACGACCCTTGAATTGTTAAATCCGAATCGAAAATCACTGGTGAAGCGTATTTATCGGGACAGTTTAAAATAACAGGTATTTTACAAGTATCAGCTTGGAACTGTCATCTGTAAACTGAAAAAGCTTCTACTAAATTCTACGTACCTGTTCCAAATACTGGACCGTGACATAAAAGTAAACGGTTTCAATTTGTAACATGATCTTCTCTATTCACGCTTAAGGATATTTACTTTGTTAGAGAGAGATACAAACAAATATGACTTGGAATAACCTCTTTACTCTTTTTAGTTAAAGTAATAGAAAGAGTTAGTACCGTGTAAAAGGCTGTTATTTTGGATCCGGTTTAATAAATATTTTGACAATTTAGAATAGCCAAGTTAGTAATCTTATATCAAAGAAAGTAAAAAATTGCTTTGTAAACGAATTAAGAAACGTACATTCCTACAGCTATAATTAACGGAACTGCAATTGAACTTGAAGCACCATTTACATTTCAGCTCTTTTATCGGTGAACAGGACTTGTTTCTACCGGAATTGGCCCCTTTTTACATTTATGTTTCTGTTGGGATATCATTACTTTTTGAAAAGCCGCACAACGCCATCTATTGATGAATAGATGAAAACGCTGTTCATAATTATTATTTTGCTGAAAATTATACTTTTTTTAAAGTTTTTCTTATATATCATTTTTATATGGTTAATGATCAACCTTGATGTCAAGTTTCAAGTTTCTGAGTCACCTAGAAGTGGACTAAGATTTGATGAGTGAGTGAGTGATAAAAATGCTACTTTTCAGAGCCTAATAACTTAATAACAGATTCGTTCTTGAAATTGGGGATTCTAGATGTTCAAGGGAGGTTTATTAAACATACACATTTTCAACTTTGTCGGTCCAGTAGTATTTGACTAATAGAGGGGTCGAAAGTAGCTTGAAATGGTTTGTGACACTGGCCGGTGTCGCCCATTATAAACTTGGCTAACGCACTGCCGTGTGTCTACGTTTCAATATTAAATGGATAAATGGTGAAATTAACAACAATGGTATAATTTTCATATTTTTTCTTATGAATAAATAAAATGCGTAATAACGCGTTAACAATGAAATGCTATTGTACCTACATTGTTGTCTTTTTATAGATATCATGAAAATCTTTATCATTATCATATTTATTATTTATCGATATTATTATTTCATAAAATTGAACAAATATTTATACACAAGTTGGTTTCCTGGTTTTTATTGTAGAAAATATTTTATTAAATAAAAAAAATGCTTAGCGCGTATGTATTATATGTTTTTTAGATAATGACAAATTAAAATAGTTCAAATAAGCTCAAATATTTATCAGAAAGTTTTGTGGCGTTATTTTATTATGGATGTCAAAATATAGGTGAATAAGATACGGGGCAAGTGCTATGCGGGAAGGTAAAGTGTTGCGAAACTATAAATTACTTAGGAAATTCCGTTCGGGCGTATCGGATCGCATCTTGGCAATAAATATTCTTCCCGTGGGCAATGCACTACGATGAAGAACGGAACTATTGGGATATGATCACTGCACCTGCTTGCTTCAACACGGAAATACTAGTATAGCACTGCGTTTACAACATTTAGAAATTCAAATAGATGTCTGCTTGAGCATTTTGTCGCCTTGCTTTGAATCACTAATATAGGAATCGGTTTTTAATCATAGAAAAATCGAAATATTTTGCATTGCGGTTAAATTTTGGTATATTCAACGAATTATGTATTCCTTTTTTTATCGTTGGACGAAAAGTAAGTTACCAACAGTGGAGTTATGAAAACTTTATTAAATTCTTTACAGGTTTGTCGACATATTTACAAGATAGAACATACGCTAAGCCTAGAGGGAGACTGAATCAGAAATGCTTCTGTCGAAACGTTCTTATAGGTTGGCGACACATTTATACTGGTAGTTATAGTTAGACCAGCATTACAAAATGCTCTAATACACTATGGTTTCATCAAATCTTTTTTTACGGCAAGCTCAAGCTCTTTGTAAGTCGAACCTACATCGATCGACGCGGTGACCGAAACACTCACTGAACCATAATCTTCTGTAACTACTGGATCAACAAAAGTTAATATTTTGATATAATACAAATAAGATTTTTAAAGTAGTACAAAAGCTTATGACAACAAAATATTATTGAATACACATTTCGAAACCCCATATTGTTTTTTTTTAATGTCTGCATACTTCATAAAATGATATGAAAATAATCTAAATAAACACAACATTAAAATAGCACTTTTAAAATACATATAGGTACAACAAACCAACATTTATTAGCAACTATGCCTGTAACATATTATGTGTTCGTTGTATAATTTCACGTTCCGAATACTAAAGTACATAATGTGTACGCAACCTCCCATAGATTACGGCAACCCAAACGTCATCTGTACGTATATCTAAGCTCATAAGCTCAGATACATTACCCATGCTTCAACTTATCATATTGCACGGACCGCATTTCATGTTTATGGCAAAACTTGGACTTCATGCACTCAAGCAAATGGGTTTCCGATACTTATAACAGCTACATTCAAAGCGTACAGCTACATTTTATATAAGGTAAGTTATTTTATAAATTATGACCGGTATTATATTCAGTGGCGATGTAAATATGAAAGTTTTGTAAAGTTTGGGTTCAACAATTTTAGGCAAAGACTAGATATAAATTATAAAATAATTTATCTCAATATTTGTAGAGAAATATCGGAGATTGTATTATGTAGTTTGATTTTTAGTTCACATATTTTTTAAGCCCCGTTTAATGTGTTAAAAACAGAATTCATTCACTCTAAAGAAAAGAGTAGGTAATAAGTTAAAATTGAAATGTAATTTTATTTGTACATCGTTAGAAATTAAAATAGGATAAAGAGCTTCCAAAAAAAAAAAAAAATTCTGTTATGAAATTATGCTTTTGAATCTAATAAGAAAATCCTCATTTAACTATGTTTGAATTTTGTAGGAAAACGTGATATCCAATATAGGTACTTACTATTAGGCAAAGAAAAATACACAAAGTTAAAAAAAAAACAAGTATAGGTACAACGTTGCAAAGCTAGTTTTCATAACATCAAAGAACGTTTTGCGACATAGAGTGAGGTTATATAATTATATCATCAAATAGGACGTGTCCACAGTCAGTTCGACCGCTAAACCTTCTGTGAATTTTATATCATTTTTAATGGTTCATCGCCGCACCCTAATAGTACTGACTCTCAATTTGCAATTTGATTTCAGTTAAAGTTAAATGTTTTAGCCCTATGCATTTTTTTAAAGCATACGCTTTACCTACAACTGAACCTTTATGACTTTTCAGAATATTAATAAAACATATTTATTTCATGTATTGCTATTACTTGTAAATGAACCGTGACGAATTAAAAGTATTTGGGAATTTTCAAGACTTAGTCCAGTGTAATATAAAGGCTAAACATCACATGGAGCGCATCATGCTAGGCATCACATTAAATGATAGAGTTAGAAATACGGATATCCAAAAAAACCACGAAAGTGGAGTATATTGGTGTTCGTATAACTCACCTCAAATAGGGTAGGGCAGGTCACTTGGCCAAATTTGGCGACGGTAGGTGAAGTTGATCTTTGATGGAATGGTGGCTGAGAGAGGGAAAACGAAGTATAGGAAGACCGGTGGAGATGGGACGACGACTTCAAAAATCTTGTCGGAAGGACATGATTAAGGTTGGCACAGGAAAAAAGCTGTCCATGACGATGATGATGAATCTGATAGTTAAATGTTGTATTAAATTTCTACAGTTAAAAATTATCTAGGTGATGGTATGGTACGACAATTATGTCAAACTAGATCGCGACTACACCTGGTAACATTCGCCATAGTCAATTTTAGTTTGTCGCTTTTCGGGATTAGCTATTGTGAATCCAGCTGCGGAGAAGCTTGCGGGCCGGCATAATAGCAAAGACCAGCAATGGATTGCTTATCTTTGAGTCGTCGTCGTTGTTTTTAGATTTTATGTGCAGTCAGTTTACAGTACTACAATAAGAAACATGCATTTAAAACAAAATTAAGTACGTCTGGTTCTTCGAAGTTAAAGATGAACAAACGCGTAGTAATTACGTAACGAGATCATTGTTAACACAGCCTGTGTTTGTTTGCATGATACTTTAACATTAATATGTACGTTTGTTTACAAGCCCGCCCTTGATACTAAAGAATGCCAGCGTCGACGTCGACGTCTAAACTCGGTGAATTTAATTAACTTCGTTAAGTTCTAAATACTCTTAACGTCTTTGATACCGTTCCCTTTCATTGACAAACACGATCTCTGAGCGTGTACGCGACAGTGCCTGTCAAACTTTTATCAAACTACGGGAGGCGTTCAAAAGTTGTGTGGTAACAGTGATTTAGGCGTGATAAAACAAATGGTACGGGACGAGGCGAGGCGAGAGGCCCGCAATGCGGGAACATCATACCCTCATTTCTCATTGTCCGCTAGCACCTCAAGCGCTTCTACAACTTTATGGCGGTGCATTTTAATGCATATTATAACGCGGTAAGCACTCAAAATGAAGTAACTGGAGAGGTAATATCGTGGTTGACGCCGGCGCGCGAGTGCTCTTTATTGAAAGAGTAAACTGTCCTTTTTCACGGAACGCTTTGGGCTCTTTGTAAATTTGGTGCAACTTATTCTGTGCTCAACTGTAAGTAATAGTAAACTAAGAGAGTTTTGGATTTTCGGACAGTTCCAATTTTTATGCGGTTGGTATATTATTAAAGTTCATTTTAAATCGTATGGTAGATTTTTCTTGAAATTGAATTGTATAATTTTAGATCAAGTTACGAACAAAACTTAAAATTCTAAATAAAAAATGTTTTATTTATCATATGCACTTTTGAATGTTACAAAAAAAATCCGGTTCTGGAAACAACCCAGTGAACAGAAAAAAATCTGCAAGAAACTATCTGGTCTATCAGTAATTTTTAAAACTATCTAATTATTGCTTACAATTAATAATTATATTTAGTAGATGTAAAGAGAGGGAGTTATTTCCAGACACCACTAAAATTAATGTAATGATCCATTTTTCCAATCAATATTAACATTTTCCCAGCAAAGCCGGCTTGAAATTTGATCCTTGAACTTATTATCTGGTAAATCGGCAATGTATTTGGGGATTTATTACCTAAGATTATATATATTATATATTACCTAAAAAAACTTCTATTGGTTTTACTAAGCAAGAGATGACTAACTTTTATTTATTTAAAACCATGTTGGTCATTTATAAAATCTGGCTTATCTAATGGTTCCTACAGACTATGCCGGCGGCATAGTCGGCGTGTTTTACCACGCTGGTATGCCGTAGAAATCAGTAATAAGCCGCGAGCATCATTTCATTTGTGACAGTTGCCGGCGCGGCATTTCGATTTTTGCGGAAAATCCGCCAGCATAGTGTGTTACTATGTAGTATTAGCCTAAAGTTTTCAAGAACATACATTAAATTGTCAAAGATGTTCCAAGGTAAGACATTCAATTTTGAAACTTGTTTTTTTTTAATGATTCGCGAGTTCCCATGTTGTAGATTGATAAAATTGCCCGTTTTGATATATTAAGTCTAATAATCTTACAATATCGAAAGAACATTATACAAATTAGGTTAAAGTAATTATAGAGCCCATATAATATGTAGTATATTATGTCAAAGCCACAGTTTAAATAAATTAATATTCTGCACACGAGCATTTCAAACGCCAACTCAAACGTTTTCCTTTCGTAAAAGTTTTACAAACGAGCGCCCCCTTCGTTAGATATATACGTGAGTTTAATTCACTCGCAGGGTGGTTCGGTAGGGAACGATTTTCGCGAAAATTGGTGAAAATTGCAACAACATCGCAGAAAATTACCACTTTGAGGCGTTGTTTAGAGAGGCGTTGGAGTCGGCCTGAATTTATGCGACTGTGGGAATGTGGTTCCTCTGTGGTCCGCATGAGCCACGAATGGGATGGAAAATGAGAACGTACGGATGAAAATAACTTATGAATACTGAATATTGTTAGAATGCTATTTTGTAAAGCAAAATAAAATTGTGTTTTTATAATGTACATGAATATCGTGACCATTAAGCAAAGTCATTGTTAAGTTAATAAATATTTTTATTATTGACTGATAAACAAAAATGAATTGCAATTATAAATGTTATAAAATCTTTTGCATGTGTGTCTTTTAGTGATCGTCCAACTTCTGAACGCTTAACCGATTGAGCTCATATTCACTTAATATATTTTTTGTTTTTTAGAGATGATGATTCATAGCTATGTTAGGGTTCGATAGGTGGCGCTGTGTTCGAACAACTACCGGAAATGACAGAACAACATCTGCAGCCTAGCTAGTGTTATAAAAAAATTAAAAATATCGATCGAAGTCGTGTAAATCACAACGTTTGTATAGACTTTTTAACGCAGTAATTATTTTCATCCAGTAATTTTATTTACACTCTTATTATTTATTGCCAGTTCATAGTCTATCAATTGAGATATGGACACATACAAAATTTCATCAAAATCAGTTAAGAAATAGTAAAAAAATATTTTTTGGAAATGACTTTTTTACGATTTTGAAAAGAGTAATTGAAAAATTTTTTAGCCCATTTATTGACCAATGACATAAGCTTCCCGTGCACAAAATTTCATAAAAAAATTTGAGATAAAGCCGTACATACAAACAGATACACAGACAGAGAAAAAAATGTTAAGGGTATATTCGTGTTCAGTATACATTATACAGTAGAGAAATTAGGAACAAAATATTACTTGTACAGACATGACTACAGATTTAGTAAACAAACTACGGAAAAACGTTTTGATTGCAACGAACTTTAGTAAGCTTAGCGGGAGCTTTTAAAGAGTCAATAAAATTGTTTGAAAAAAGGCATACAACCCTTTGGACGGTATTTTAGTAAAAACAATGAAAGTATAATAGGTTTTTCGTGTTTTGTACTTAATCCGATATGTGCATAGGTATAGCGTATTTATTTATACGTATGTGGTGTGGAATCCAGACGAGAGAATCCAAACGTCCACCCGTCTCGGACGAGACGAATTATTGCCTTTGTGCCACTTTCACTCGCGACTTTTTAATTTCCCAGTGGGAAGGCATTTTTTAATTCGTACGTTTTTATGAAATTTTATGTGCTGTCCCGTGTCTCCGTATACTGATTGTTTAGAGTTCGTCTGACGTTTTTTCTGTGTTTTATCTGTGATTTTTAAAAAGTATTTTACACTTCAAGTTAGAATTCGTTTCTGTCCTTACATTTTATAGGCACTGACAATGCTTACTTTATAGTTAGTTATACGTTTAAACAGTACCACGCATTTTATTATTATCGTAATTTTCTTTTATTAATACTAATTTATATGTATACATAATTTATAACTTTACAGTGGATGCAATTTTTTTATATAAAAACGATTTTCAAAGTAATTTCATAGTAAAAATTTTGTTATAGATTATTCTTACTTTATCATGAATAGGGTCGTTACATTGAATCATTAAAGCCCCCACACATAATCATGAGACAATGGTAAAAGGAAAATTAGGAAATATAACTAGCAATAATTTCTCGTGTGTTTCACGAAATAATATTTTTAGAAAATACGCAAGCAATTGTTCTGAAACTTGTAAAAACTTTGAAAAAATATGTCATCTTTAACACCTTTGCTGCGTGGCCGATTTAATAGAAATTTGAGGTTGATTTAGACTAAATCTGAATCCTTTTACGGTGTAATTGCGGCAATATCGACATCAAGTTTCAATAGCTACTAGGTAAATGTTTCATAGTTAACCAATAACTAATTCAATTAGTTCTATCTGATAAACTTTCGACCTCAACCGCAGTGAACGTGTTAAGATATTTCGAAAATACTTACTAGTTCCCGCATAGTAGACAGTATAATCGAGTTGGTGTCCAAGCATGTCAACCTTCACCTTATCGACGACAAGTCTCGTGAAGAACAAATCTCGCTTGTAATAAATGGGCTTCTCGTTTTCATGTGACACAGCGCTGTCCATCAAGGGTGAGATCTATTGAAAGATATTTAAAACTGTTAACATTATTTTAAAATATATTTAGAGACCATGACATAAATCGTACTTTTTTTTGCTAAATCAGAAAATTGCTATATTAAATAACAATAATAATATAATATTAAGTATTTAACATATGTATGCCTTCGTTTAACATATCCATAAAGTAATATTGACGAAATTATAATATCAACCTAAGAAAAGGTTGTTTTTATTTTATATAAAGATGTTATGGTAATCAAAATAGTTATGGTAATTTAAAAAAGTTTAGTGAGTGGTTTGTTTTACTGTAGTGGACACAATTTTGTAATATAAGAGGAAGTATAAGAAGATAAAATTGCTTTTAGGAAGGTATGGGAAATCACGTCAAATCTTCTCATCTATTTTTTCACTATCATTGAAGACAAAGGACTTCATTTAGTGAATCCTATTGATTTTGACTTGCAGTATTGAAACAAACATCAGTTCGACGGATTTAAAAGTTAATTTGCTCATTGGACAATGAAAGAACTACAATTGGTGTAATGTTAAAATCAAGACGAGATGACTCGTCAGAAGACTAAATTTTGAACATAGCTTAAAAATGACGCTGAAGTGGTGGTGAACTGGCTACACTTGACGAAGAACCGTTAACTAATGTCGAAGACGAGTTCTTGAGTAGAGATCACGTATAAGTAAATGTTATATGAGATACTTTCCTACAAAATTTATCGACCGTTCTGTACAAATTATGGGTGGTTGATAGGGAATTATAATCGGCCCCAGTGGTGAACCTTGGTCGGGACTTAAATTTACCAGAGGGCTAATACAGGATGCCAAAGATATTAAAAATGAGTGAAAGATTAGAACTTTTTAGTATACCAGAAACTCCATAGTATAGCATAAACACGACGCTTATAAACCATTATATGTATATGGCTTTGAATTGTATAATATTAACACAATTTATTAACGTAAAAAGTTCATGGAAAATTGTAGTAAACACAGTTTGTTTTACAAATCCACTTAAAATAATTGAGACCACGAGCAATAAACTTTGTTCTTCGAAAATACAAAATAAAACGCTTAAATTATGATTAATTATACACAGTGGTGAACGTAACGCAATTTTTTGATCACTAAACATGGGTCACCATTTCAAATTAAACATTCAAATTAATTAGAAGTCAGTTCATATGATACATTTATTATTTTTATATCAATAATGATAAGGGTAATTACTATGAGGATAAGTAATATTGTAAAGAAACTCTGACTGAGAGTAATTAGTAGCTGGAAGCGCAGCTTTGATAACTTCTATACTTAGGTTATGATCGCAGGATTCTACAAATAGAAAAAAGAAGTACGATGATTCGGAAGCAACGTTTTCATAAAAAATAAAAATAAACTGTGTTCTAATAACATGTTTAATTGGGGTTAACATGTTTGGGGCGCAAGGGGTGTCGAATTACATCTATAGATCCGAGGTGGTCAAGCCAACCTCACCTGCACGTGGTGCACTCTGCTGATTAAAGAACGAGGTAATGGCGATAGCAGGGTGGTAGGGTCGTTTTGCTCGACTGGGTTGCGACCACCATGCATGTGTTTGAAAGTCCGTCATAGTGATTCTCTTTCTCGTATCGCGTTTCGGAATCAGCCTGTGCATACCTAGTTAAATTTAAGCAGGCTGGCATGACAGCAGCGACCGTCGGCGGATTGTCGATCTCTCGATGTTCGCCGTTGTGTTTGGATTGTACTGTGCTTACTATCAGGGACATTACCTACCGTCAATTTGCCGTGTTACTATTAAAAAAAAAAACAAGTAAAATTTATATGAATATCGGGGTAGTAATTATTTGTTTTATTTGACTTTCATTTATTATATTTTATAAATGAATTGTTACTAATGAATGAAATAAAAGATTCGCAGCATGATAAAATAGCGTCGTTTTTACATTATTATTTTTTCTGCTATACTAATGAAATATCTCATTCATTTTAATTATTAAATTTCCGTGTCGTTATGAAAAAATAAATATTATTATACTATTTTCAGTAGACTGGTTCAGATGAAGTGTTAAAATCTCAACGTTTCCACATGAGGATCATGGAAAAGTGGGGAAAAAATAATTGAACGCTCTCGGGGTGAGAGCGTTGGATAATTAACAGGACGTGTCGCCAGATAAAGTGCCTGTGGATTTCAATGAGCGTGGAATCCTCGAATCGCTAGAGACTACGCCAGCGACAGATTCGTGTTTCACATTTTTAAGTGACGATTTTCTACTTTGTTTAATTCCAGACCTTGTTACAATATATACATGCGATGCTTTTATTCTTTTTATCTGTGTATAAAGGTGCAAGTACAAAAAAATTATTTCAACGTTCCTGTTTGCATTTTTTTAATGAGTCGTGAGACAATAGGTTTTAAGTGTGAACAGTGATTCGTACTTGCTTGTAAAATACAATTAATGGATTTTAATAATAGCTTCATGACATTGTTAAGATAGAGCATTTTTTCCTGTATTTTTATTAAAAAATGAGGAAATGTAGTAAATACGAATATATTTGAATTGTGTATTTCATACATTAGTTATTGGTTTACGCGTCGCGACCTACAACCTATTATTAATCTATGGTGTATTCATTAGTTTCTGAATCTTATAATAAAGCTAAAGTTTTGACATTCTTTAGTTACTGTTAATTTTATTAGTCCCTCGAGTTTAAAATTGTATTTTACGTTGTATTATCGAGAACTTAACAGTGTCTTTTGGCAGCTGTACTAAAGTGATTTAAATCCCATTCTAGGCTTACCGTTTTTTTTATCTGTAGTTTTATCAGTGATTTTAGGTAAAGACTAACGTATATCCTAAGACGAAAACTAAAATTACTTACCTTATAAAGTTAAGTACAGTGTCAGGTAACGAAGATGTATCATTGACACAAGTTCCTGGCCGAGGTTCGGGTACTTTACTAGTGATAACAGGCAACCAGGCAGAGCTAGACGATGCCTGCTCCTTGAATTTCCCTTCAAAAGCCTTCTGGATATCTCCGATAGTGAACGTGCAAATTGCTGATCCCATCAGTCCGGTGGAGGCAGTCGTGAACACGCCATAGAAACGGCTATCATCACCGGGTATTTTGTAAATACTCTCTGTCAAGTAAAAAAAAAATGATTTTAAAGTTAATTTCTGCGTATTCTATAGCATCTAATGTCACAAAATATCTCATGATGAGCTCTAGGAGCTTTTGGTGGGATCTTTATCTATCATATTACGTGATATAGTTTGGTTACTGTGCTATGGTAAATTATAAAATCATGACTTTTAAATTGCCACAATAAACTACTCCGATAGTTTTAACAAGACAGCCACCCGACGTCTTGTTAAAGCGTCGCTTGAACTCTGAACATTAGAATTATAAATTAAGGAGTCTATTCACGTGACATTGGTATAATTGTGTAAACCATATGTATGCCATTAAAAAAGAAAAAGAAGAAGAATGAGCGAATAACTTTCGTTCAATGTTCGCGCTAACGTACTCTCTTCAACAGATATGTAAATAACACACCTATGGCAAATACTAAGCTCAAGCACCTATTACAAGCTCATGAGTTATGCAGTGCAGGTAGTGGGGACGCGTGAAAAACCGTTGTGAAGCCGAACGTTCGGCGTTAATATTAGATGAACCTAGTCTGGGAGGACGGCTTTCCGTTTGAAACGAAATCGGCTAGACTGTCGTCGCTTAAATCGTACTAAGTGCTTTTGAATTTGAAATTGGAAAATATTTACTGTACACGATGTAACTTTGTATGTCGGTCAATATTTGAGAGAAGAGGATGAGGTTAGAAACGATTTAGTATAATTACAGCAATATAAATATGTAAACTTTGTACAAAAAAGTAATTTCGATATTAATTTATGATTGCTAAGGTTGTGTTTAGTAGAATGTTTTATACATTATGATATTTGTTAATACTACATATTTTTAAAATTATTTAAAAAAAAATTAGCAACTACAGGAAGTTTTTATATATTTAAACATACAAAATATGTCTTTTTTTATTTTGTTGCTTTACTTATAAAGTAAACAAATTTGCTTAAAAGATTTGTTCTCGAACTACTCTTAATTTAGATGAAGGAAACTTACGTATTTCATTGAAGTAGAATGGAAATTCTCCAGGTATACTACAGTTCAGTCTTGCTTTGAGATAAGTCGCCCAATTTTGACTTAGAATGTTCTTTCCGCCAGTATCTTGCTTGCAGACTCTAGCCACCCTAGAATAGACGGCTTTCCCACAGTTGATGTATTCAACAGCAGTCTCCCGGAAGAAGAATAAAACATATTCACCTACATCGAAGGATCCAACGAAGTTAGGTTCTAGAAAGATAAGAAAATATTACATAAAATAGAAGACCTGTCTGTGGCATTTATTGGTACTCGATTTGGTGAGATTTGAAATATAATAATATACATTATATTATAATTATCACCTTCAAGATTAGAGGTTCTTATTGGAATATTCTAAAACCTGACTGCTTCTTCGTCTATTGTTGAATTATTGTAGAATCAAATTTGGTAAATATTGTATTGTAATTTCGTAAATAAGGTTTTTGATTTTAATACAATCTTCATTTCGCTACTAATCAGTTTGTATATAAGAATTTAGTAGGTAATTACGTTTGATATGTACGTTGATCAAAAGCCTGTTTGTTTAATAAATATTAAATAGCTTTCAATATATAATAGCATCTTATGAACAAAAATTAAAATAATAACAAGTCGGTGTTACATTGTCTTTAATTATGAACAAAACAGAAATGTTATCTTTTATTCTCACAATCATACTTAATTCTGCGGGTATCAACTTGCAGTAATGTTATATGATGCCCAATAAATATCAAATAAGACCGTCGGTGTCAATTGTAATATATATGGAGACCATAGTTCGTTTAATAAGTAGTTATTAGTTGGTCCCATAATGAAACCAGCACGTGTCGAGGATTACATGACGGAGGTCGCTCAGAATAAACTATCTTTATTTTCTTTTGAATATTCCATACGTCCAGTTGAAAGTTTAAGCCGAGAATTAAAGTGTAATTTTATATAGGGCGTTTTTAAAGTTATTGCCGTAATAAATTTGGCTCGTTCGTAATTAATGGTGTAGATTCAATTATTGATGAATATGTTCAACGGGCAGTTATGTTATATAGAAATGAACTTATTACTAATAATCTTTTCACAGTAAAATTCGTCTTAAATAATGTTTTTATTTACTTTTCTTGTATTGTTCTATTATTTTTTACTATATATTTTAATTTCTATATACTGGCACGATTCACTTAATATTAATTAATCTGTGGTTATCTGAAGATACATAATAATAGTGCTTGTGAAACTTAAGTTCTATTAAAATATAGTTTGTAAACTTCTGTTTTGTATATCTTAAAAGAAATTTTAAAAAATCTATGTATTTCTGTATTTTATATATTCTTTGAAGGTTTTAAACAATTCTGAACTTAAGTTATTTAATTCGTATTATTTAGTTGCCACGACGATCCAGCGGTCGATTTATCCGATCTAATTTACTCAGAGTGCTCGATTTCATTCAGGTCATTAAAAATTTAGTTTTTTATCATCTCTTCAAATTTCTTATAATATAATTATCAATTACTAATAATGAACAGTTTGAAAATTGATTCATATTTTATTTTATGTAGCTATGAGCAATGAGTGAAACGGCAAATAAATGGGTTCAAAGCGTTTTAAACCTTAATTAAAATTAAATGAAAATAAATTCAGTGTTACTGGCATTTCAAACGTAAGCAATAAAGGACCAAATTTAATGGACAAAGCGATATTAGGTGATGTTAGGCAAATTGGTACCGATGTAATTTCTATTTCGCTGTAAATGTGGCATGGCACACTCACAAATTGGAAACTAAAAGAAGTTAAAACAGTTTGTTGCCAATTTAATTGTCTTCGAAAAATAAAATCTATTTAGACTGTTCGAAATGGAATTTACGCACCGGTATTTTTGATCTTTTTCAGTTGTTTTCTATTCAAAATATTTAATTAGAAATTACTTAATGTTCGCAATAAAATCTCAATGGACGCATCATGGTAGATAAGTAAACATTTTAGGATTTCATTACTGGTCTTTGGGATCTAATAAATATAAAAACAAAATTGTGGTAGATTATGTAGATTTAAGAAAACAGTATTATACATAGAACACACAAATTTACGTTCATTTCATTGTAGCAATATATAATACGTACTATAAAAGTCACATTTATTAATTGAAAATGTTGAGATATTTTATTATTTAAAGTACTTAACTTTGAGTAATTTAACATAGTAAGTATAGTACATAAAATTGGAAAATCAAGTAAATAAACGTAGACATATTATATTTTATTTAAATACAATACACAGATTAGAGTGCGCGTAAAATACACCATACTGAATACCGCAAACATGAATATCTGTTAATCATGTAGAACTCAGCATCTAAATTAAAGTAATATTTTGTACAAGCCCCGTAAAATAATAGAACAGTCTAAAAACTACAAGAGTTATAGTATGCTGTTGTAGCGTCCGCACCGAACCGAAATAGCGGTGGTGGCTTTCAGCTACTCTGGGTAATTTTTATAATTCTGATACGATCAAAAACGATGTTCAAAAACTCGATAGAGCTGAAACAAATACAATGCACTCACGTACCTGGACTGCTCCAACACTTACGACGATCCACCGACACGATTAGGGTTACCACCAGACGATTTTCGATAGATATTTTTGCACAGTGGATATTGCGTCTCGCGATCAGAGCTCCAATATTCGACGAGTACATAATGCATGACAGCTGTCAGCTGCGTTTGCCAGTCCCATCGAGTATTAAAAAAGAGTTTTTATGTCATTATGTATCAGCTATGCTTAGCTGTGATATTTCTTTTAAAAAAATTAGAACCTATTTAACATTAAAAGTAATTGCACAAAAGATCAAAGAAATATTACTACTCGCTACAGATAAAACAGTACAGTTTGGATTGTTTCATTGCAAACACGGCAATTACCGTAAATTGGATGAGTACTGATAATTGTAACATTTATCCTAATGATTACCAGAGCTCGCAAAGGTTATTGGGCGATCGCTGATTGTTCACCAGCAACGGTCACGCTCATTTCGATATTGATTTAATTATCACGTTTCCACTCAACTGATTCAACTGTGCAAATCAGGTAGGTATTAAGGGTATCATCAGCTTGCTCTTTAAAAGATTTAAATTTAACTGTTAACGATATTAAAGCTAGATTTTAATAAATGTGAATTTTGTAGATATACTATAATACTATATGACCAATAGTTTAATGAAGCAATGCTTGTTGCTATATGTAGAAAATAAAATCTTCTCTGAGATTTTGTGTTATAAATAAAAAATTATTTATTACATGGTTTTAATAAAATTATGACATCCTAAAAGAAAGACCATTTTATATCTGTCAATATAATAACAAAAACATTAAATTCTTTTTATAACAGTAGTAAGCTAAACTAAACTAAACAGGTTTTAATCTACAATAATAAATATTTACACTATATTGTGGGTTGATTATAAAACGTTGTTCTTATTTTTTATTTATTTAGAGGTCTTTATACAAGGTGTCCAGAAAGGGTATCGGGTATTTGTTTTCGCGCCATATTCGAAACGGGGCGTCTAAAGGGTGCGGGGAGGGGTTCGTGGCGTCCACCATTTTGTGGAGTTTTAGTCACGATGGAACAGTACTCGGGGACGCATCGCGCATTTTGCGTACGAGCGTATTATCGTAATGGTGATTCAATAGTGACTGCTCAACGTCTCTATCGTGCGGAATATCGTACACGCCACGCGCCAAGTGACGATAGCATTAGGAAATGGATCAGGATGTTCGAGAATACAGGTGCGACAGTTAAAATTCAAAACTCTGGTCGTCCTCGTTCAGTTCGCGATGAAGAAACAATTGAAGAAGTTGAGGCGTCGGTTCGTCAAAATCCGTCTTTATCCATCCGAAAGCGAAGCCAAGCGTTGAACATCAAAAAATCGTCTTTACATTCGATTTTAAAGAAAGACTTACATCTAAAAGCCTATAAAATTCAATTGGTTCAAGAATTGAAGGATACGGACTATGCTAATCGACTAAATTTTGCGAACGAAATGCTGCAGCGATTTAACAACTTTAACAACATACTGTTCAGTGACGAAGCAAATTTTCACCTGAATGGTCATGTTAATAAGCAGAATTGTCGGTACTGGGCAGTGGAGAATCCGAGACGAAAGCATGAACGACCCCTGCATAGCCCAAAGGTCGTTGTTTGGGCCGCTATGTCTGCTAAAGGCATAATTGGTCCTTATTTTCATGAAGATCAACGAGGCCGAGCAATTAATGTGAATAGTGACCGTTATTGCGATATGTTGCGAAATTTTTTGGTCTCAGAGTTGCAGGAGTTTGCAGGTTTCAACTCAAGAACGTGGTTCCAGCAAGATGGGGCCACTTGCCATACCTCAAATGACTCAATGGAAGTTGTTAACGAATTATTCCCTAATAAAGTCATTTCGCGAAGAGGTAACATCAACTGGCCTCCCAGAAGCCCCGACCTTAGCCCGCTTGACTATTTTGCATGGGGATACATTAAAAGTAAGGTTTATCAAAACAATCCGACGAATCTAACCCAGTTAAAGCAAAACATCAGGTCAGAAATGGCAGCAATATCGATAGCTATGTGTCAACGTGTTATCGCCAATCTTCGTTTCCGTTTAGAAGAGTGCCAGCAACGTAACGGTCATCATTTGGATAACATCATCTTTTCCAAATAATTCTCCAATTCATATGCTAATAATAAACAATAAACTTTTTTATTGCATACAAATAATTTCTGTTTCATTGAACTTACAAATACCCGATACCCTTTCTGGACACCTTGTACTTTGTATATATCAGCCCCCTAGGACCTTTATCTAATTATTACAAATACTTATTTGTAAAAAAAATAGATGACAAAAAAATGAAAAGTAAGTAATACACGAAGAAATAAAAAAATACAATGAGACAATACACCCATCAATAAAAAGAAATCAACAGCTAAAAATATGTACCTATAATGTAAGATCACTATCATCGACAGAACTATTATTAGAATTAACTTATGCCCTTGAAAAAATTGATTTTGATATATTAGGACTTAGCGAAGTAAGAAAACTAGGTTGCAAAATCGAAGAGCACCAAGGTCATATACTATGTTACACAGGGGAAACAAAAGGTCTACACCGAGTAGGATTTCTTATAAAGAAAACGTATAAACAAAATGTTGTTAACTATATTGGAATATCAGAACGAGTAGCTGTGCTAAAACTTAAATTTGACAGCGACACAATATCTATAATTCAAGTTTATGCCCCCACAGAAAAAGCTAATGATGACGAAATTAATAAATTCTACGGGGATTTGAGAACTGCTCATGAAACTCAAGATAAAACAGTTATAGTTTCAGGAGATTTCAACGCTAAGATTGGATAACCAAGAAAACAAGAAAACTTAGTAATGGGAAATTATGGGTATGGAAAACGAAATGAAAGAGGCGTAAAGCTTATTCAATATGCCTACGAACACAAATTATCCATAATGAACACTTACTTTAAAAAGAAATTAAGTCGTAGATGGACATGGATATATCCAGATCATAAAACAAAAAATGAGATTAATTTTATTCTATGTAACAAACCAAAAAAAGTAACAAACATAGAAATATTAAATAATGTGCAATTTTCATCAGACCATAGACTATTAAGATCAACGGTTAAAATACAATCTCCTAAACTGAGCAGATCTACATTTAAATCCCTACCTAAATCATTAAAAACAGACAGCGAAAAATCAATATATATAAAAAACTTAGAGGAAAACATAAATAAACAGCTACCACAACAAATTACTAATATAGAAGACTATTACGATAAATTAGAAAACATTATTACAAAAAGTCTACATATAAAAAAAGAAAAACAAGAAATAAAGATTAATTCAAGAATCCTAAGTGAAGAAACTAAAAAATTAATAAGCAAACGCACAGAATTGATCGCAGCTAAAAACAAAACTATAGACATGAAAAAAGAGTTAAAAAACCTATTCAAAACAACTAACAAGGCCATAAAAAACGATTACAATATCTACAGGAATAGAGTCATAGAGAAGAACTTAAATAAATACAGAATCTCCAAAAAGGCAAGCAAAGAACTAAACACACATAAAGACTGGATTCAGAAACTTAAAAAAAGGTAATGAATATACTAAAACAAGGCAAGACATTATAGAACATGCAACAGAATTTTACAAGGAACTGTACATGAAGCCACCAGAAGACTCACATGGTGAAGAACCTCCAGACTTTAAAATCTTTGAAAACACAGAATCAGACACAATAGAACCTATACATTATGACGAACTATTAAAACATGTAAAAAAATTAAAACCTGAAAAATGTCCTGGTCCAGACAACATAAGTAACGAAATAATCCAAATAGGAGCCCCTATCTTAATTCCATACATAGCCCAAAAGTTCAACAGGGTCCTTGAAACTGGAAAAGCTCCCAAACAATGGTGCAAGTCAGACATAATACTTCTCTACAAGAAAGGAAATCCAGCAGATATTGGAAACTACAGGCCAATAAGCTTACTGCCGTGCATTTACAAACTATTTAACTCTATATTATTGAGTAGAATGACATCAAAAATTGATAGCAATCAGCCAATAGAACAGGCAGGTTTCAGGTCTGGATTCTCTACTATTAATCATATTCATACATTAGATCAAATTCTAGAAAAACATAAACAATATAATCGTCCGCTTTATGTAGCCTTCATAGATTATTCGAAGGCATTCGACAGTATTAAGCACAGCTCAATCTGGACAGCACTAATTTCTTGTGGAATAAACAGAACATACATAAATATCATAAAAAATATCTACTCACAGAGTAAAAGCAGAATTAAACTGGAAAACAAAGGAAAGGAGATAAAAATAGGAAAGGGAGTCAGACAAGGGGACCCATTATCACCCAAATTGTTTATAGCTGTGTTGGAGGAAATATTTAGAGAAATTGACTGGAAAAGCAAGGGCCTCAAGATACAAGACCAATATATAAGCCACCTCAGATTTGCTGACGACATTGTCATTTTCGCGGAATCAGCTAGAGAGTTAGAGGAAATGATACAAACTCTGGACAATAACAGCAAAAAAGTAGGTTTACACATCAATCCAAACTAACCTAAAGTAATGAGAAACCATGTAAAAAAGGAATATGTATATCGGGAGACCAAATTGAATATGTAAATGAATATATCTATCTAGGAAAACAAATGTCGTTTGATTCAAGAAATAACGAAATCGAAATAGATAGAAGGATTAACTGCACTTGGAAGAAATTTTGGACACTAAAAGAATTCCTGAAAGGACACTACCACATAAAGCATAAAAAAATAATAATGGACACTTGAATCCTGCCAAGTTTAACATACGGAAGTCAATCATGGACATACACCAATAAAATAAGAAATAAAATTGCTTCATGTCAACATACCATGGAAAGGAGTATACTAAAATTAAGAAAAATACATAAAATCAGAAACGTAGAGATAAGGAAAAGAACTAAACTTACTGATGCTCTTCAACATGCTCTAAGTCTAAAATGGAAATGGGCAGGACACATTTCAAGGTACAAAGAAAAGAGATAGACACTAGAAGTAACAAGATGGCCAGGACCTGCAGGCAAGAGGAGCAAAGGTAGACCACGGAAACAGTGGGCTGATGATATTATTGAAATAGCTGGGTCAAACTGGATGAGTATTGCCCAGGATAAAGATAAATGGCATGGGTTAGAGGAGGCTTTTACCCAAAAAGGATCCGTATCACTAACACACTAACAATAAATTTATACATTAAGAATAAAAGTTTTTATATAACTAATAATACTAACACTAATTTTATTTGTAAATTTGTCTATTAGGTATGGAATAAAGAAAGCTTTATTATTATTATTATTATTATTAAACCCAATTATAAAACTGTTCACTGACGACGACTCATCAATGTGAAAAGAGCCTTGGCCTCCTCACGATAGGGCTTGACAGCAAACTATAAAACGTGCCAATGTCATGAAGGTTCAAATTGATAGTCCTCATCAGTGTCTGTCTATCCGCCTGCAATCGAGCTACTACACCATATATTTCACAGTCTAAACTGTGAAATAATGTGGGAGACTTCTTAATGAAGTATTTAAATTTATTTCTTAAAAATGATAATAACTCTGTGTCCATTGTCCATGCGATTTTTTTTGTAAACATGGGATAATTTTAAGAAATAAGAAAAATAATTAAAACATTGTTTTTAAATATTTTTTAGTTTATATTATGAAACTAACTGGCTCGGTAGACATTGTTCTGCCTTTTTCGATAGTTAATGGCTCGACCACAGTGCCACCTATCAGATCTTATTGCATCTATAAACCAGTGTCGATAAAATAAATATATTAGGTATGTAAATATGACCTCAATCGCTCAAGTACTTCAGAAGTTGCTAAGATTAAGACTAAGACAAAGACTAGCTGTGCCTGCGGCTTCGCTCGCGTGGACAACAGCACTATTTATGAACATATCTTAATAATTTTTGTTTTTCCGATAAGGACGACCAAGCAAAAACAATTTGATAAAAATCTATTCAGCCGTTTTTGCGCGATGCACGTGTAACGGCAAACCTCAATCATTTTATGTATATAGATAAAGAGAAGGGTTTTAAGAAAATGTCTTTAAAATTCGTATTTGTATAAAGTGAAGTAAAACGTAACAAAACTTACTGTCAAGCCATTTAGAATCGTACTTGAGAGTTCTCTTGAAGGAAAACTCGCGTCGGCCCGTCGTCAAGTTATGCAAATCCGTTCTGAAGATCACTGTATCGGCTTTAGTGAATTCCGCGTTGGTACCAGAGTAGAGCGCTGGCAAGCCTCCCGGATTGCCGCGTTCCACCCATAAGGCGGTTGAATTGTCTGCGGGATCGTACGGGCATTTCGCGACACCCATGCCCATGCCCGGCACGTACTCGTGTCGAGGCAGGTGCGTCAAGTTGGACTGTAACAAAGGATTTATTTACATTTATTTGTTATGTTATGTTCCCTATCACAGATTTTTTATTAAAATCTATACTAATATTATAAATATCAAATAGTTACAGTATTTGTTTATATGTTTTTAGTCGTTATAGGTTTAGTGTTTGGCCATAATTTCCCCTAATGTTGAGCGATGATGTGACCCATGATGGCAACATGTTAAAGTAGCTGGCTCTTAAGTGCAGCTACCGGAATAGACCTATAGGTACTTGGCGACAGATTTTCAACTTGAGGTTTAGAAGGGAAGGAGGGTATTAACAAGCTATGGTTTCATCAAGATGTTTTCCTTCACTGAATGTTCAGGCGATTCGAACTTACGTAGTTTTTAATAGCCATTCTGTATATACTTTATTTAACGTTAATATTTATTAGTTTTTCCTTTTTATACTTTATAGATTTTACCATTTGTCTATGTTAAGTGACAATTTGGTTTAAGATGACTACTGGCTAGAGGAGACCGACTCTTAAGGCCCTTGTTCCCTTGTTAGAATTTTCTAGGAAGTTTTAGTGGGACCTCAGAATTAGTGCTTTCAGCTTGTATTTATAATCCACTTCACTTATGCACAAAAACCAAACTATATCACGCAAAACGCCACCAATTTAATGAATTAAAAGTAAATACCACAACAAGTCACTACAAGATCAATACAAGACAACAAGACAATACAAGATGATAAAGGTGTTATAAAGCTCAAGATTGATTGATTATTTTTTGTTTGTTTGAATACACTAATCTCGGGAACTGCCAGTCAAATTAGAAAAATATTTTTGTATTCTATAGGCTATTTATTGGAGAAGGTTATAGGCTACATAACTTTACCGTACGACTACAGTAACCATGCAAACAGGGAAGCGAGAGCAACGATAGGCTGGCTACACAGGTGGGTTTGCGCCGCCCCGGTAGAGGGATGGTCGGAAAAAATTTAATAAGAGTGATACCGTGGTGCCCCTGCTAGATTAGTGTATAGTTGTATTTTATGGCAACTCAAGTTTTTATTTTTATTTTGCAGAATAATATCCCATAAATCCGCTCGCGGAGTAAAAGTAACAAAAATAATTCTTTCAACACATGCCCAAAAAATGCATTTACGAAGCCTACATAAATGTTTTCGAAAGTTAAAAATTACGCGCGATACAACGGAGCGTGAAGTAAAATAGGTACTCTCATTTATGTACCGGTTTTACCGCACGCTCCGTTGTATAGCGCCGTGCGTATCTTTTACGGTTTTTTATTTTTATTTTCCATAAAAAATATAAAAGAATTCCTCCAAGGAGTTTCATAATACAAGAATAAATAAGTTGAATGAATGATCGAACCTCCTTGGTATCGCTTTTGATCAATACATTTGTCTCACTTTAATGCTAACGAGAAAATGAGATGAAAGATGTAGTTCTAATTTTCACGTGACGCCATTTGCAAATGCGCTCCGTTTTCGTATTAGAAACGTCAAAGATTGTTGCTACTTTTCGACTGATATTTAAAAAGAAAATATGAGTTCAAGCGTGAAAAATGTTGTACTATTATTTCATAGAATTGTTGAAAAACGTTCTATGAGACGCATGTGGGGGGGGGGG
Organism: Saturnia japonica; assembly: GCA_033032175.1. NCBI lineage: Eukaryota > Metazoa > Arthropoda > Insecta > Lepidoptera > Saturniidae > Saturnia > Saturnia japonica. The sequence goes on from CM065317.1 coordinate 8,806,589, forward strand.
GGGGGGTATTGGTTTTTACAAACTCGTGACCGTGGTAACTGTGGACTCGTACATTCGTCTACTCTTTTGTAAAAACCAACTTACCATATTAGTATCATAAAATACTTCAACTTCAACACACTTGGTCGTAAAGTGAGACTCATTACACAGCTTTTACATTTATAATGCGGCGCATAAAACACGTGTCCTTTAATTTACATTTCCGCACTAGTATCTTATACTTTTTAAATCTCAGCAAAGAGTTTTTATGAAATTGATCGTGTCTACAGAATACAGAGGATACGAAGGGTTTATTGTGATTTAAAGTAAATAGTATCTCTTTATCAAAAATAAAGGGTTGTGAATAAATTTAATTAAATTTGATTGTTCTATTAAAAATAAAGAATCGAATTAATTTACTGCCATTGAAGTAAACCACTTTTTATATGCATTTATACATCGATTTTATGCAACATTAATCGAAAATATTTAAAAAATAAAAAATAAAAAAACTGAATTTATGCATTTCAAACTCAGTTATAGTAAACTGCCCACCCCGATCCAACCCTCGTACGATTCAACAACACATCTGCTATTAATTTCTCCAAAAATTTATATCCGCTTCACGTTGGACGCGATTTATTAACCGAAACTTCGAAATACGAAGGCAGTTCAGTTATTTTTCTTTTTCAACATCATCGGGAGAATTCCTCTATTAGTATAATGCGATGGGTGGCGGTACGGTTTTTGAAATTATCATAAAATTACTAAATGTAGCATAAAAGTGGGGTGGGCAGCGTCGCTCCTCGTTGTGGATTGAGACTTTATGTAAATTTTAACGACGCTGCGACCATCGAAACCACCTGTGACCCGCCTTCCCCACTGCGGCCCGCGGCACCTGTCGAAAACCTATGTCGTTTTTATTTCAATAAGCCGAGGATTAAATTAGGCATGCGAAGACGTACCCTCGTACGCCTTGAGGCAAAAATACCTTTTACTTTTAAAAAAAATCTGTAACTTTCGAAGAAAATCGAGTTCAGATTTTTAATTTATCACGATAAAGTATGGCAGTGATTGGACGATAAAATCAATTTCAGCTTTGTTAATTGAAACGATCTAAACGTGTTACAAGACGTCTATTACTTCTACTGACACCAATTTAGCTTTGATCATAAAATCATTAAATTTTACATTTTAATCGAGTTTATAGCTTGAGTTATTTATGAAATTATTATGTAACTATAGTTGAAAATTAGTTAACGTTAATAATTCTGTAAAATATTTAAACCTTTATTTTAAATATTTATTTATACAGCTCTAATATTTTTAGTACTTTTTGTATTCTGCTCTGAAGCTTAAATCAATTTCTCATGTTGCGAAGAGTGTGAGCTACTCGGTTCCACTACATACCGGCGGATAGTCCAATTTTTGTTTTGTTACAAAAGAAGTAAGAATTGTAAGGTAACTGAAGCTATGATATAAAGCAGCAGTAGGTACTCTGCTGTATTCCGATCTAAAAGGTTTGGTTGGAAACGTTTTAACTTAGCCCTGAAGTGTATCGACCTATTTTTGAATTACCTTGGATAATAATATTGTAGGTAGTTTTTTACAGTTCTTAATAGAAAGATAGATAAGTGTTATAGTAACATCAAATGGATTTTGTGTCCGTTTAATATTTATATCTGGGAGAAACTGCGCTCTATGTTTTACAAAAAAAAAAAAAACACCTGTCTATAGTAGGAATACTCGGAATGTAAAGCATTATCTAAATACAAAGTTTAATTCAAATAGTTTAAGCCGTTTCCGAGAAATCAATTATTTAAACCTACAGAGTTGCTCACTTAATTATCCGTTTAATATTTATAAAATATAGATCAACGAATAAATTACTATTAAGGCAAAACACATAGTATTTATTCTTAACACGAACTTGCAAAATCTCAACAAAAATCTATTAGATTTTCGCACCAAACAATGGAAGCGTTTTCTTTGCCGATACATTATTTTTCTCCCGAGGCTCAGTTCCTAAGTTCAGAATAAACAAGCAAATGGACTGAGCGGAAGAGCTCCCGGCCCCCTTTCGAATAAGAAAGTTTGTCTTCGGACCCGCAAGCGTCCCTCATTAGGGCTCCGCTTTTGTTTGTTTACCAAATTAGCATCTAGAAAGCTTTTCATTGACGGAATGGACGTCCCTTGACTGCTTAATATTGTAAATGAATGGAGTTTCTACTCTGTTGTGGGATTTTTGATTGTTTGTGTAATGATCTTGTAAATTTATTTCTAGTTAAATGGGTCACTTTCTGTTTGAAAACAGCAAATGGAAGAACTTTGAATTCAAGTTTATGTTACGGAATTAAATGTAATGAAGTTCACAAAATAGGTGACATTCATTTTTATTTCAGAACTGTATTATGTTAGATTGTAATTTTAAAAATGTTTGAATACATGTATATTTGTAACATTTTAATATAATCTATATAATATAAAGGGAACTGTCTGACATACCAACTCACAGCCCAAACTACTGGGGCAAGGACCGTGTGGAGGGAAGGATTTTGGAAATTTAACTCCTAAGGGGGTGAAAGTTTGTATAAAAATCCGTCATTTTCGAAGATAGATCTATGAAAATTGATATTTAGCTATTCAGTTAGGTATTTTAAAATGCATGTTTCATAGTTTTTCCAAATTCAATAGATACATAAGGGTGTAGTACTAACTCAATTATGTCGCGAAAGAAGCCGCGGGCAAAGCGCTACTTTAATATAAAAGCATATCTATTATTAATATTGAAAACTATTTTAATATTAATGCTTTATTTTTATTTTTATTTATATATATATATATATATATATATATAAAGCAGTAAGTCCGCGGTTCCGCGCGCGTTTGTTAGTACGCAGTAATTATTTTTCATTATTATAAAGCAATGTTGAAATTTCTTATGACCTATTTTTATAATTATATTTAAAAAAAAAACTCAATCACTTTTCACACAATTTCGTAGACGAGTTGCACACGTGATTTCACAATTGATAGGCTTAAAAGAATCGTTAACAATAATTACAGAAAAATGTAAAAAAAAAAAAAACAATTTTTGTAATTCTCAACCAATTTTGATGAAAATTATACATGGGAAGTACATGTCAATCTACAATTGATAAGTTGTATGAATTGTCAACGATATGAATTGAAATAAAATTCAAATGTAAATAACTACCTACTGCGTAGTAACAACGCGTGCGGAGCCGCGGGCACACTGCTAGTATTGTATAGATGTGTACTCTCGGTAGGGACAATGTAAAACAAAATAGTTTGCACCTGCAGACACCAGTGGCTCTACGTGATAAATAATAACATCCCGATATTGTGAATACACGTATTTTATACTCGTAATAACGGGAGTGTTTTCAGGTGGCCCCTGTGCTCGTAAGTACGTTGAGATTAATTGGTAGGAAATATTTTCAATTCAATATTGTGTATTGTTTAGACTAAGATCATATTGATAAAAAAAATTAAAATATTATACAGTACTAGTAATATATACATAAATTTGTATAAACAGTGATAATGTATGTCAGATGATCACAGTGTAAAAAAAGCTAAAATAATTGTTATGTAATTTAAGGATCAATTTGTGTTATTTTTTATATAATCATTAATTTACCTACTTTGAAGCAAATAAACTTAAGCTTCAGTGAATTTTAATAATAACACAGTTTTATATTAGATGGACTCACATTTTTTTTATAATTATTGTACAGAAACATCTAGCTGTCTAGCTTTATGAACGCTAATTATTGGTGCTGATGATATATTAATGGAAGTAATTTATATGTTTTTAAGAAATTAAATTCCTAATCCTCTTTATGCATTATACTAGTTTGTATAAAGTTATAAGTCCTAAATAATAATATATCGGTAAGAAACTTGTCGTTGTCGATGGCGACAAGTCACTATATATAATTAGGTATATATATTGTTAGAAGTAACTCTTAAACGTGCAAGGGATTCTCAAATTGTACGAGCATGTTGGGGTAAAGTTTTGACAATTGTGTCACTATCAGTTAATAACCTTTGGGGCTGATTTGAATTTATAACCGCGTACGTACCAAAGCTTTGAACAGTGTCGTATTAAGATAATTTTCAGAAGTTCTATCTAATTACATGTCCATAAATTTAAGCCATTAAATCATATTAAGCGAATAATATTATATTACATTAAATAGTTTGGAGTTGGATTTCATATGATTTTGTTTTATCGGTAAAAGTTGATGAAAACTTTAATGCACTTTTACATTAGTTAAATATGGATTTTTAAATTCAGAAATCTTCATAAAAACGTCGGAAGTTAAATGCAAAAATGGGACGCTTTTTCTGTTGAATGAAGTAGATAATTATTTTGTACAAAATGCATGATGACAAAAGGTTAAATACTACTGTTCTTGCTATATTAAATTTAAAATACCCTTTAAGTAGTTTTGACTACTAATTAATTAATTTAATATACATTAAGATTATTAATATATCTACGCTTAACATAATAAAGCTCCAAGAGTTTGTTTTTTGTTTGTTTGAAAACGGTAATCTCTAAATTACCAATCCGATTTGCAAAATATGTCTTTTGAAATTGTATAATCAGTTCCATAAATTATAAAAAAGTTTTTGTTATATAGGTTGTTTGTTGTATAGGTTTAGCGCTATGGCCACAATCTCACCTGATCTTAAGTGACGATGTGGCCCAAGATGATAGCACGCTAAGCCTAGTGCAAGACTGGCTCTCAAGTGCAGCTACCGGAACATACCTATTTTTCCTTGACAACAGATTTTCAACTTGAGGGTGATAGCTAGTCAGGTGGGTATTATAAAAAGCTCTACCCTATGGTATAATAACAATGTTTTTCTTGAACGAAAGATTTCAGACTCATTGAAGGGATTCGAAGTTACGCCGATCGACGCGATGTCTGTGCACGCTAACAATCAGCCATTACTGCTTCTATTCAGCGTTCATGAATATAAAAATTAATCGCTTTCGTAATTATTATCGTTTGTTATTTGTATTGTTTAATATCACTTGTATAAAAAGGAAATTAAAAAAAAAAACTTATTATCATAATATTGCAAATAATTCATACAACTCTAGAACTATACAACAGCATACAAAGTGCACTCCCGGAAAAGTTTGCATTCCGGAATACTCGTAAAGTTAGCGCAAAGCAGACAAGTTTCGAGGGGCACGTATCACTTGCATATACCAGGTTCATTTTGTGTATTTAAAATAGAATGCGGAGTTTACTCACAGAAATACTACAGCAAGTTTTAGGCTCACCGCCTAGCCTGTGTAAACTTATGAAAGCGGGCTGTGGTGTAAACATTTTCTCATATGTTAGTTATCTGAAATTACTTTTGGTATACACACATATCCACTTTGGATATTTCTACTTAAAACAACGAGTAATTTACAAGAAAATTAGTCATAATCTGCTAAAAACATCGTTTTCATTTTACTTTTTGAATAAAACTACTAATAGGAACAACTTTACGATAATATTAATACAAAATCAATCAAAGGATACTTAATTCTGTGTAAGCCTTAGGAAGACACTCATGAACGCTGAAATACTATCACCGTTTCGAAAAACATCCCAGTCATCTAGAAGAGCCGGATAGTAACTCGATCGGGTTATGATTTTTTCTAACCACGTAAATAATGTCTAGAACTGTAGTTCTAATTAACAATAAATAAAATATTTTTTTTAGGTGGATGTACAGAAAAGGAATCATTTTCAAATATCACTATCATTCACGTATATAATGATCCATCCATAACCTTTTGACAGTAAAACCTGATTGACATGGTGATTTAACTCCTTGTCCGATAAATCGGTAATATTATTATGCTTAGGAATCTTATCATAAAACCTAACACTATTACCTAAAAAGCTTTTGATGCTATTGAGTTTAAAACACGGGTCGACTAATTGGTGTTTATTTCAAGTATTAAAACAATGCTTTTCGTTTACATAATTTAATTTAATGTCTTTACCAATGCAACTTAAAGCAAAATTGCTAACTTGATATTATAATAACGCGTAATAATGATGATATATTAGGTAGAGGAACTTATCTGTTTTGCTAACGAAAAAATTAATGTGAAGATTAATATGTGTATAATAAAAGTAATAAATCAATAAAAATAAATAGCTATACATTATACTAGTTGTGCCTGCGACTTCGTCTACGTGGTATATTTCGTGTATGAAAAATAGCAATTAAATAAAAACTTCACCTCACCTCGATCTCACTTTGGTTGGTGCTTTGAAAATACCCAACTAAAATCATTTTAAATGTTAACCGTCCTTTACAAAAAGCTAATTTTGTTAAATAGTATATATATTAACCGTTATTTTCCAGTGAATAATAACGCTTTATAGTACAAATTATGTATGTTTAGTGTAAATTAATAAAAATCTTAATTGCTCAAAAACACCATAGAACGTAATGTATCGTCGTATAAATATACATACAATAGATATTCTTACTTCTAATCAATTTCATTATAATTTAAACCAAACCGTACAGAACCATCTATAAATACTGTTTGAAAATAAAAGTACACACGATTCCATTTGTTGAAAATTATGTAAAGATGAAATAATTTGGAATATTTTCACTTTATTTCAGTAAATATTTTAAATACATTACAGAGTTACACATACATTTCTTTTTATATGTACATAACCTAAACGCAATTTATAGACCATACAAAAGTCCATACGTATAAAAATGCATCCGAAATGTCCTTCAGACTATAGATTACAATCGTACCAAATTTCATTAAATTCGGTCCCGTAGTTTTTGCGTGATTAGCGTTCAATCATACAGACAAAACTTCAAAAACTATCAAAATTTGTTCTGTCCATGATTCTAAACCACCCGTAGTATTTTTTCTGTAATTGTATAGTATTTTTTCTAACTCTTACACATACACACGCACAATCACACGCAAACGCACTGAAACATATATTATCTTATTTGTTTTCTTTGTCTTATTTTATTGTTACCAATTAGTTTATTAATTGTTGTCGACTGTAGCACTACTACTTCCTACTATACTATACACTGTACTACACTACTACTACTATATACTATACTTTATAGCATTACTGTCGTCAACAAAATTATTTATATTTTAATTAATCTGGCAAATAAATAAATATTTTATACTATATTCTATTTAAAAAAAATCTTCAATGTACGAATTTCGACTCTTTACACTTTTATCATAAGTATAGACAAGTCATATAAATTGAAATATTGGTGGAGATATTTACTATATACATAATTAGATACGTTACATGTTTATTATATACATATAAGAAAGGAAGCAAATGGTCACATTATACATAAATAAATATAATATATAACAAAACGTTCAATGGTATAGTAGAATTTTTGCGGAGAGTAACAAGCAACAATGTATGTAAAAGCTTCCACAAAGTGCAGTTGGCAGACAGAAAGAGATTATAGCAATCGTAAACTCTTTACAGTATTGGATCCTAATTCTGAATGGGATAGGTATTGCACCTGTGCACTACTGACTACCACTTTGCAATATATTACGATGAGGCTCAGTCTCAGCCACATACTCTTTAGTTTAGAGAGTTCGAAAAAGTTATTATTTTTATAGCCTTACTAGTTATTTTTATTGAAGTAAAAACATGTATGCGCTAAATCTTATGAGTTTGTATCACCGACACCGACATATAACAGTAGATCAGTCGCTATAAAGTATGACGTGATGAATTGATTGTTATATATTATACATTACTTTTTTACTTAGAAGTTCCAAAGTTAATTCTCTTTCAAACGAGCAATGTATGATGAAAATTAAAGGACTTTTAAAATCGTGCTGTCTTATTGAATTACCCTTCATAATTATTATTCTAGTAATGCTTCAATATTGATACACATTCCCAGTAGTGAGGTGAAATAAAGTTTAGAAGAGAAGAGAGTATTAATAAATATTATGAATAAAGAAGAGACAAAGTTATTTAGTGAATAACTATTAAAATATTTAGTCACCGATTATTAGGGTAGCTTGAATTTAGAACAAACATTACAAACAGAGATTAAACTGTGACAATAACTAAAAAATAAAATGAAAAATTAGAAATATAATTTTTATCCTCTTGACACAAGTAAGGCCTCTTTCTACGCATTTGTATACAAATTGGCATACAAAAAATGTTTGAAGATTCTAGAACTTATAGCTGACTTTAGGATATGGTGAACTTTGAAGTGAAAACTTCTTAAGCACCGTTGTGATTTGAAACTCGATGAAACGAAATAGCGACACTAAAAAGAGACAAACACATACATATATAGAATGAGATAGATAGAATACATTATATAAAATTAATGGAAGTCCTGATATTCATGACTATGATCTACGTCGCATTGGCCTAGCGGTGTGACGACCAGACTTCTACGCGCTGTTGTACAGTTACGTACAGTACGAGTGCTGGATAGTTAGAGTCCCGCTAATTTAGGATTTTTATGAATAGGTTTTAAAGAGGTTATTTTTGTTTTCTGAAGGTTTCACTACTACCGCCTGTGAACTGGCTGTGCCTGGTGGTAAGCACAGTAGAGCCCAAAAATGACCGCGACCACCGAGAAAATTGCTGAATGAAGTTGGATACATTATCGAGTTCTACCACCCCGAAAAAAATCACCAGGCTCAACGTTACCTACTTTCTGCAAACAAGGCCACAAACTTTTACCTCTTTACTTCTTTGTGATAGATGTGAAGGTAAATATATTATAAGTATAACTTATGATACAATCACAGCATTTAAATCACATAAACATGAAATTACGCTTTTAATTGAATTTCGATATCATTATAGCATGTGACAGTTCAATTAACGCTTGTCTATTTCTATGATAAGGTTAACGTGACACATAATTATAATTATCATACTTGTTAAGATACAAAATAACTTATTTATCTAATCGAATCCACACCTATTTAAATGATTACTTTAATCAAAATGGAATTACCTTTTGTTTGCTAACATTGATAATTATATTATATTTATATAATATATTTATATGAATAATATATTTATATTAGTATAATGATAGTCTTAGTCAAGTTAAACATTAAGAAATCCCACAAAATAATAAAAATATTATTCTTTATCTTATATATTTATTTATCTATTTTATTATCTTTAGTTTCACTCTGTGTAAAAAATAACATAACATTATGAATTTTATAATTTAAATAAATCATTATTATTATTATAACTGGTAAATATCGGTTTTTGAAACAAAAATCCATATAAACGTTAATTATCGAATTGTTTATTTCTTTTAATCATATTTAAATTTCTATGATATCATATAAATAGGATCTATAGTTATGTTTGCGTACATGACTTAATTTCGAATTATTCCGAATAAATATGAAATTCACGAATATTATATTAAATTGTCTATTTGTTTGGATGTCTGGATTTTACTCCAAAATGGCTTGATCGATTTTTAATAGAATTACATTAAAAGTACATGTCTTTTTGCAATTGATATGCAATACATATTATAAATATTTTTTTAGATATCTTAAAAATAAAACATTTATTGAAGTTAATTTTTTATTAATTTTTAACCTATTTGGACCAAATTTTCTATACTGGGATTATATGTCTTTCGTAATTCATAGATATAATAATATGTATAGAAAACCCCCGTCGAATCCGAAAAGGGTACATAGGTTTCCCAATGATCAAAAAAATAACAAAATTTTATTTATTATAAAAATAAAAAAGTTATTGCGATTTAAAATGAACATATTTAGTTTTAGTTTCCCTAAAATTAAGCAGATTTTTAAAACGTGATAGCACCGTCGCCAGGCCCGGCGCGGCGCGGCGCTGCTATACGTTTGATGGTATGGAGGTAACCTGCGCTGCGCCGCCTATATTGCCACGCAAGTTTCCTCATTTAACTAATTTTTTTTACATTTTATTAGAGGTAATTTTTTTTAACTTATAATCTGAGATAGATATCATAAACAATATAATCCCGATACCTAATAATAGCTTAACGGGTCCGACGGGGTTTTCAATACATATTGTATATAATAATTAACAATAATATTTAAAAAATCAAAAAATATGACAAAAATAAAATTATGATACGAAAATAATTACTGCATATTGAACGCGTAAGAAACCGCAGGTACAATTAATTTCATGAGAAGTTGAAAGTATATTTGCATTTAAAAATGTAACGGCAAAACGTTCCTGATCTTCTTAATTTAACGAAACAACCGGCTTAAAATTGTAGATACAACCGAAGTGTAGTTTATATAAAATTTTACGGCACCCACACTGGGCTATATCCCATATTCATGTACAAAAATGGGTATGCGGCTGCCACACTCGAATGCAGTACTACATAGATTATAAAGTGATTTTCCGAAGTGCACTTAACAATGCGCAGTGGAAGTCACATTTGCACCATTATTATCACTTATACATTGTCGAGTGTTATCATAGCGAAGTCTACTGATTAGTCTATATGGACTACTTCGAGGTATTTGCTTGAAATGCGTACGAAGGTTTTGGAGATTTATATTAATGTACTTCTGTCTGTGCAGATAATTTTTTTTCCTAGTTTCCCGACAGACATGCTATAAAAACGAAGCTGATCACGAATATGTCATTAAAAAGTTTTTGTCTGTTTGTATGTCTGGATTTGACTCAAAAATGGCCTGACCGATTCTTATGAAATTTTGTACACGGGAAGTACAGGTAAGTCATTTCATGAATGTAGGAATTTTCGATAATATTTTTAGGAATCGCAAAAATTTCTAGAAATCGTTCAAAAAAGTAAAAAAATAATATTTTCAACCGATTTTGATTGAATTTTGTAAACGGAAAGCATACTTAATATATCATACCATAATTGAGAAATCGTTAGAAAAACCATTAGAAATCGTAAAAAGGAATAATAATGTTCAACCGATTTTAATGAAAATTGCACATGGGAACTACATGCCATTCCTCCATTAATGTGGTATATGAATTGTCAACAATATCAGTAAATATAAAATTACGGAATCTAAATAACTACTGCATAGTATAAAACGCGTGTGGAGCAGCGGGCACACCGCTAGTTTTATTGTAAAACTACTTAAATATGCGGTGAAAAATAATAATCTAATAATGGATTCGGAATATTACCTACAAACGAGTTAGAAGATAGTCTCCCTTTGATTAAATCTTCTAAATAATTTTCTTGGTTATTTTAATATGACACTACTAGTAATTTTATCATAGACATTACATTAAAATATTAGGTCCTTAAATATGAAATTGGCGTTTTGTTGAACTGGTCACTTTGATCTCAAATATATGGCGTCTGGTTAGAAATTCCAAATTCAAATTTATTCCAAATTTAGGCTTGTGTATTTGTGTTTCGACTTAAGTGATTCATTTGTTTTCGCACATTTTATTACTCTTTGACATCGTTCTTTTCACAAAATAGAAAATTTAAAATAAAGCCTTATTTACGATAAGTTCCATTGTGGCATCAGCGCTGCAGAATCAGCTCGAAGGATTAATGATGTGTATGGGAAAGCTACTGTAAAATAAAACACGGTACGTTTTTGGTTCCAACGTTTTCATTCTGGAAATTTTGACCTACGAAACAAACCCCGTGGACGGCCGGAGACCCTAGTTGAAAATTAAGAATCAAAGGTGATCGTTGAAGCGGATCATTAGCAAACCACATTAGAGTTAGCGGCAGGCTTCGGTGTGAGTGATAAAAAAATTGTATTGTCCAAAAATCTGTACTGTCAACAATTGCAATCCATGATGAAAAAGCTAACCGATAGACAACCGAGGCTGGTCTATATCTCAAGCTCACTGCTGCTTCAGAATAACGCTAGACCCCATACTTTACGACCGACGGTCACTAAATTAGAGGAACTGCGGTTGGAATGTCTCCGAAACCCGCCATATTCCCCGGACATTGCTCCAACAGATTACCACTTTATTCGGAATTAGGACAATTATTGCAAGGAAAATAAATTCAATTCCGATGAGGCTGTCCAAACTGCCTTCAAAGATTTTATTATTGCTCCCACATTTTTTTCAGCAATGAAATAAAAAAACTACCTTTAAAATGGTGAAAGTACATAGATAATAATGGTACATACTTCGATTGATTAAATGTATAATATCATAATATTTTATTCATTTTACTTTTACCATATAAAACGCTAATTTCATATGTAAGAAGGACCTTAATAGAATTAATCCTAAGTATATTGTAGGTTTTTACTAGTCGTGCGCGATAAGTTGAGACCTGAGCGCGGTGACGTCATTGTCGGGTCCTGGTACAGTGAACAAAAATATAACACAACTAGCTTAGTATAGTAGGAGACTAAAAACCCTATATTAAATAATGGCGTTGCGCGCTGTACAACGGGGGTGTCATCGGGGAAGCGGGTGGGGAGTCGCATTCCGCGCGGGTCCCAACTTATCGCGGACGAGTAGTAATATATATAATATAATTAATAAATTAGTAATAAAGTGATCAACGGAATCTTAAAAAATATTATGGAAAAAAAAATTACTAGTAAAGTGAATTACCTATATTATCTCAAAGTCACATATTTTACAATCTTGTATTACATACTGTAACAATAGGTGTTGTGTCGTGATCCATTTTTAATACTAACTTTAAAGTCACCAATGTTTTGTAAACATAATTATGTATTTTAAAATTAATATATAACGTGAATTATGGGCATTTCTGTAGCGTGCTCACATTTCTTAATTTTCACTAAAATGTTGTCGGCGTTTAACGAGCAAATCTTTGATTTTTCCAAAAATCACGATTTTTACTTTAATTCGGTGGGTTATGAAAGGCGCAATTTTATGTATCAAAAATAATTTATAAGGTCTTAATAGGCTTAATATTAATTACATTTTCGAGATATTTTGTTCTTTATACATAAATAATTTTGTATAAAACAAAATTTAATAATAATGTGATTAGGTATTTTATACTTATATAGTTATTTGTCTATAATGATGACTGTCTTCAACATCCTTCTCCATTTGAGAATCAGCGCTGCAAAAGTTACTGAAATACATATGGCATTTACAAGAATGAAAGCAATTTAACTTTTAAATTATTTTTAACTTTTCTGTTGTAACTACACCAATATCCACGCAACTTAATGCGGACATATATGAAAACACCTTAAACTTTGAACACGTTAAACTTACGTGGAAATAAGATGCTGGCGTGGTTTATTTAAATTTACTTATAAGTTTAAAAGTTTATCTTATATATGCAGAATATCTTCGTATTTATTTAATGTATATAACGTTCTGCGTATTTTAATATAACCGATTTATGAAGTCCGTGTACTAAACAAATATGATATACACTGGTTGCTTAGGGAAAACTTTGACTTTTTAAAGTCAAGTATATTAATTAATTAATATACTATTTTCCACACAGAAGAAAAACTCACTGTTTGTTTTAGATTATTAAGCAAAATTAACATTCTAATAGATTAGATTATTTAGATTTAATAATCTCGATCGATAAAACGTCTGAAAACATACTTTTCTTTTTTGTATGCATTTTGTTTTTAATTTTATACTACAATAAATTAATTTCAGTGGAGCTTTCTATATTTGAATTACCTACATAACAACTTTTGTATGGAAAACTTATTAATAATGGAATTATTTGCTTTAAATCATTTTGTTCAGAACCAGTAACTAATATAAAACATAAGCATGTTATGATTGAATTGAGCTATGAAAATCACACAATAATAAATAGTGTTTTGTAATATAAATCGGTACGAAGAGATTCACAAAGAAAAAATATACACTGCGGTTAAGAAATAGAATTGAAGTTATAACTGGACGTCTTTCTGGTTTAAATTTTGTTATGGGTTATTAATGGACTATGATATAATTTTACTTATCTTGAATAAAAATCTAAATTGAACATAATGCCTTATATATTTTGATCTAGTAACTATTATTTGAATATTTTATTTACTCCTTTGGCTAGATATTTTTATCTTTTAGTAACTAGAACAAGAAAGATAATAAATAACATAAGGACAGTCTAACATCCCTGTTAATAATTCTGGAGCTAAAAAAATCAGACTATAAATAAAATAATGGATCATTTGTTCCTTGTCTACTGAAATTGAATGTTTTATACGGACCTGGTAGCAGATTTAGAATACATCGCATTTATCTTGTTCGAACAAAAACACGTTAAGTCCTTATTGATAGTAGCCATTTCAATTGAAAACGTTGAATCTGTTTTTTGTCACAAATATCAAATTAACTGGAAAAATAAAGTGGAATCCAATGAAATATGTCGAGTACACAGTGTATCCTGTACGTCATTGAATACATATTTAGGTACATTTCGATTATCATCAAGATTGAATTTGAAATTGTTGCCTCATCGTATGTGATATGATCGTAATTTATTACTTAGTGAGTATATTCAAAATACTTGTTAAAAAATACATAGACAATGCTTTATTTTATTTCAATAACTTTGATTATAGTATAAAAAATATCACTTTTTGATTTTCTAATGTTTTACAGAAATAACTATAAAAGTGTGAGCAATTTTAAATGTATAATTACATTAATTTTTACAATAAGTGACGAGCAATCAAACTAATTAAACAACACACTATATTTATAACAACACTTTTATAAATATAGTAGTGTGGACTTCTACCGATTATTTTATATGTGATGCGTGATTTATCAGTATTTAGAACTGGCATTAAATACCTATAACGACTCAGAGCCACAGTAAATAAAAAAAAACAATAACCGTCAACATTCAGTGCACAAACGCAAACACGCGCGTCATTTGTTTCCAATACCCGCCCGCCGTCGAATGGCCATTTGTAACAGAATAGATATAAATTGGCGGTTGCAACAAATATGAATCGTTCGGTTAGTTTCGTATTGGTTCGATAGGTACCACAAGTCGTGTTTCGCCCTATCAATTGCGTACATGTGATTTCACTCAATTTTTGAAACTGACGCGCCCTAACCACCAGGATGAGATGAACGCATTACTTATATTACAGAGAAACCTAAGCTTTACAATCTATTCGAAACTTACTTTATGTAATTATATTATCTATTTGCTTAATAAAATAATAACTACATTTTACATTAATGTATAACGAATGTATCAAAATATTTAAAACTCATTATTGATATATTTTTCTGACATTGTAGGAAACAATCCATAATTCGAATTAAATAAATCTAGTTTTGTCGCGCTGTAAAGCCATAATATTGCAGAAATCTTATTCGTCTTCTTCTTTCTGCTAACCTCACGTGAAAAATAAATTAAAATAAAAACCTATACATGACAGATCAAGATCTCAATGGTGAATATGTAAAGGATAATGAAATCAAATATATAACAGTTGAGCGATCTAGTTTGAATCCACACTATCTCTGTTATGACAGGGTGCTCTGTATAAAAGCGTGCTACACGTAACAACACAGTCCCGTTCGGCTCCCCCACAACAGTACGAATGATATATTTTCAATTTTTGCCTCCCTATTAGTCAGAATTTTGTTACTTATAGCGAGATTTATCTTTCATTTGAAATATTTTAGGATTTTAGAAATATATACATTTATTTTGCAGCGACGAAGGAGCATTAGCGGTGTTTTGGTTGACGCTTCAAACTCATGGATTCGTTTTGAACAATGATCATAAAGATATTTTTTCTTTATGAAGCTTAAGACATTATTAGTAATTGTTGTTTTTTTATTCAAATATTACTACGGCAATATTAACATTCTATGTCATTTTTATTCTTTATAGGTTTAGGTTATGACGACAATGTCATCTATTGTTAAATGAAAGTATGGTCCAAGATGCTCACACGCTAAGCCTAGTAGCGAAACTGGCTCTCAAGTGATGCTGCCGAAATACACCTATAAGTGCTTGACGATATATTTTCAACTTGAAGGTGGTAGTTAGCCAGGCGGACTATAGAAAAAGCTCTACCCCCATGCTATGGTTTCATCACAATGTTTTCTTTCACCGAAAGCTCAGGCTTATTGTAGGGATTAGAAATCACGTCGATCAACGTGATGTTTGTAAATGCGGCAACAGAGTCAACATCGCTTCAAATTTTGCTTGATGGCAAGCAAACTACAATCCAAAAATAGTAGCGAATAGCGAAGAAAGATCAACAATCCATCGCCAGTTTCCGCTGTCATGCAGGCGTGCGTAAATAGAAACTGAATACACACCGGCTGATTTCGAAACGCAACGCGCATTAACGAACCATAATGATATATTCTAGCAGTTGCAAGTAAGAGTCCAAATTCCATTTCTAAAATTAGCAAGATAACATCTTTTACCACATCGCCACTTCAGGTCAGATTATGTTGTCAACTATTCTAGACTCTAACGATTACAAGACAGTTTTTAAACTAACTTCATTTCAAGCAAATGAAATTAATCTTCGACCCTTGAGTTATCCTCTTTCCAACGAAAAAAGAATCATCTAAATTAGTTCATAAACAAAGAAGCTATGGTTAAACATCCATTAAAAAAACTATTCGAATTGAGAAACTTCTCCTTTTTTAAAGTCGTTAGAAATATAATTTTTTGTTAGGTGTACTGCCTATATTTTTGACGATGTTGTTTACACATAGAAAACGTATCGTCAAGAAACACTTATATTTATAAAATGGTAATAATTGAGTGTTAAGCCGATAGCTTGTACGTCGTGAATTTTTTGTTTTATCGTTTTTGATTGTCGAATGCGTTACCTACGCAGAAATCTATCGTGAATAATATATTCGAATCTTGCGGGCGGAAATAACTAAGTTTCGGAAAATTTATATAATAATATAAAAGATTTTATAAATAAAAATGTTTGAAATGAAAAATATACGAGTGTATAAGAAGCGAAAGATGTATGTATGCCAGGATCGTAGCCGATGGAAGGACGTGGTCTCTGCCCACCCTGTTGGGAAATAAGCGTGATTTATGTATGTATATAAAAATAGGGTTGTAAATTTTTTTTTATTCATTTTAATTGAGAAAAGAATTTGGTTTTTAGTAATCTTATTTCTTTTTGTATTACAAATTATAGGAGGTATAATTATACCTAACAGAAGTCAACGACTTCTGTTTGAAAAAGTCTTAAAATTTATTTATAATCACCAACTATCGCTATGAATACTATACGATGATAACGAATACTTTTATAAACATAAAGAGATTTCTAAGTTATTGCTTAGCACGTTATAGGCAAAGGTATATGTAAGGTAATATGTACTTTAAACTACCTCTCTTCACAAGCTATCAAACCGAGTATAAAAAGTTATGGGCAAACAGGATGCACTATTCATGTCCTTTATTCATTTTATCTTCAACAAACACCTCCTATGCATACTTTTAACAGGAAATTTAGAAAAAAATATGATAAAAAAGTCGTGTCTTATCCGTGATAAACCGTAAGAAGGGTCACAACGGCCGACAATATATCATAAAATTATATGAAAGTCAAGAGCGGGAGAAGTGAGAGGTGTATGCGGCACCAACTGAATTTATTGCGGTATACTTTCGATACCCATTTTGGAAAGTTTTAAAAATAATTTCATGAAAATTAATTTCACTTATCGCCGAGCATGCGGCAACATCCGTCGTAATAAAATAAATACCAAATGAAAGGTATTTTAAAATGTTTGCGGCGGGAGTGTGCGAAAATCGTCACCGGCTTGAACGAAATCGTTCGGTTAGAAATTTCTGGCGCCGAGTGGAAATTTTCTCTCGTCTCGGAGAGTCATTTAGAGTCACTGTCCGTGAAATTTGACGCGGTTCCTGTCGAGAAAGTACTACGTTATGTACGTACTTGCATTCAACTGCACGTAGTTAGTGCCGTATCGTTAACCAATTTAATCAGTAGTATACAAAGTAAGTTCACTTATCAGGTTCATAATGACAGAATGCATTTATATTGGATGCAATGAAATAAGTTAGGTCATTTTATAAAATACTTTCTGGGGGACCGAGGCCCTCAGTCCCTCGGTCTCGGTATTTTACAAAAAAAAAAAAAAAAAAAAACTTGGGAAAGAAATCACAATCCAACTACAAAATTTCATCCAAATTTTTAGAATACTTTCCCATAAACCCATTTTATGAACACATACACACCTACACGAGCGCGCGCGCATGCGTGACACACACCCACATGCACCAATACACACACACTACAGACACAAATAAACATTATAAGATACGTACAAAAATTAATCCTTTAATAATATTAGATATTATGCAAGAATAAAAGTAATAAGCGATTAAGTGGAGCGAAGAAAGTCCTTATTTCGCGGAGCTGTAGCATTTCATATAATTTTTATGTTGGCCCGAAAAATTTACTGCAGTAATAAATCAAAGCACATTGACGTACGAGGAAAGACGGGTCTATTGATAGTCGTTGAAGAGAAAACCCTAAGGCTTTAATCTTAACTGATAAGTGTCTAAACTCATATTGATCTTTGGACTCTCTTTTGTAACTTATATATAAAAACAGATGTTCAAACAGTATCTATATTTTATCATCATTACACACGAGCTCCTCTTTTTTACTAATTTTTTTGTTTATCTTGACCTCATCTCCTTACTGCATGATTAGTAGGTGCATATTAAATAATGAAAATAGTTATATTTTATAGTATATTGTTATAAAATGAATTGGATCTGTTGGATAATTAATGCATTACTGGCTGCATTCCAAAACTCCCATACGGATCAGTGAAAATAAACCTATACATAACAAGCCACGTTTAGGCTACTCGTGTCGTGGTCGAAGCCAAAATGCCACAAGCTATTGTAATCACCATTTAAATTCATACATGTTTCAACGGACTATTGAATTTTGGGATGAAGGTAATCATTTACCATAGATCACTTGCACCACTCTTATAATGCCTACAATAAAGTAACAAAATCTTTGTAATGCCGTAACACGTATAGTTATACTTATTATCTTAACTACTTTTATGTTAATTTACTTAATAATCTGCTAAGTTTTAGAAGTAACTACTAGTTAATTTTAATTATTTTAGTTTGTTACTACAAATAAAACTTGTTATATCTTATATTAAAGTTTAGTTATGAAGTCAAATTTGAGCTCTTTTTATTTTTTTATTTAAAGTAATATATAGGTAACTACTTTGCTTGTAATTTATTTACTTTTAATAGCCTTTAACATTTTCTAATGTTTTGTTTTTCTTATTTCAGTTACAAGAACACTCGCTACGGACTACAAAATGTCGCAAATCAAGTAAGCACAAAGACAGTTTGTCAGTCGCTTGTCCAGTGGTAATAACATCAGTGATCATGTATAAACTAAGTACGAATAACAATATTACTTACGTATAGAACCCAATCTTTAGGGCTGTGCGCGTTGGTACCACACACATAAAGACGCGAACCATCTCCCATAGGCTGGATCACACGGACGTGGTTACGACAGTCAAAGTGCTGGAAAACATTAATATGTATTAGAAAAATTGAATAAATTATTGTTAATACTCTTATTAGTGAATATTTATATAACATTTAAAAATTACAAGACACGCTATGGTTGATACAGACGTGAGCCCTGTTGGTAGAAAAAATAAATAATATACATGTTTGTATGATCGTGGGATTGCATTAAATATATAATTGATTGAAATAAATTGAATTGAATTGAAATGATAAAGAAAGTACTACATATACAAGCGAAAAAAAGTAAATAGGATAAAGTTCAAAAGATCAAAATAAATACCGACACAACATAAATGTAGATATATGCCACAATAGCTAAAATCATAAATTAACAGATGATTAAAAAGATATTGAAGCTTCGTTAAGGTATCAAATAATAATAATGAAAGTATTATTTAATAAGAAATCCACTGTGAAAAATGAAATGAAAAGTATGTTTCTCGCCTAAAATTTATCGATTCAACTACTGAAAATTCTAACATATACGAAGTGCCCGGGGCAAAATTCATCAGAATAATATTTAGTTATTGACGAAAGTATATATGTGTATGAGTGTTCACTCGCTGTGATTATGCAAATTTGCGATGGACATAAATATTAATCGGGCATTAATATTCCGAACGGCCGAAATATTGCATTGCTCGTTTTAACGGACAAAACAGTGTCTGTATTGAACCATTTCAGATCATTAATGATTCAATTACACACGATTTTTTAAACTACGATAAAATTAAATAATGTATATAAAAATTTCATAGATATAGTTTTTCATAACAAGGTCTAAACTACTTAGTGCTAATAATATTCTGATTACAGATTTCATTATTTTTTCTACTTCTATTTTCCAGGCAGCAAAATAAATTTATGTTACTTCTATTCAATAAAAAGGTATACGTTCCGTCTTTAACTAAGATTTTTGAATAATTAAACTGAGATATTTTTTTACTTAATGAAGAAAAATCAGAATTTATTGATACCCCAATCCAAATTTTAGTTTATAAATAATATGTATAACTTAAGTGTAATACAATTTTTGTTATAAGGATGCTTAACTATGTTAGCAAAGTTAGTGAAATTCTTTATTATACTAAATAATGTATCGTTTTTATAGTATACGCCGATTTAATGGCAAAGAGTTCGAACTTTGTCGGTAAAAGTTGCCACATAAATAGGCACGTGCAAGCAAGCAATTAACGAAGTGCTTTGTTTCTTAATAAAAAGTTTGCCCGACGTTTCTTTGGTTCGAACCCGTAGAGGTAGGTAAGTTTGCGAGAGATTGTTCTAAAGTAATTATCGGATTAATATACTGTGAACGTTAAACGCCGGTACTGACGCGAATGGAAAACTGTTTTGCACTCGGAAATAATCAGAATTAAGCAGGAGAACAATCAAGCTCACGTCTAAGTTTCTTTTAACGGCGCTTAGCTAGAACTGCTCGCATAAGTTCACTCGGAACTAATGCCTCCAATTGGACCATTTCGTTAATTATTCGCCACTTTGTACGTAAGTAGATTTACGGCCGGCTTTCCACGCGTTTTTCAATTCGAATGTTCTTTTTCTTGTTTTTCTATAATGGTTTTTGTAAGGAATTTAAGACCGTTGATTTGCATTTGGTATGCAGAACGTGTTATTGTTCTCGCAACGCTCCGAGCTAGTTCTTGCAAGCATACTAAAAGATTATTTTTTCTTTATAAATGTATTTTTAAATAATTTAAATTTGTAATTATAAAAGGCATGAATATGACTGTCATATTCTTTTTATCGGCGTAGTTACAACAAAAATCAAAATAAGACAACGCATTTCCAAATAGTTGGAGCGGTTTCTGGGAAACCAATTAATATATTATGTATATATATATACAAACATATCTTAATGTAATATCTTTATAGTTTACCAGTTTAATATAGATATTATTTAGAATACCTGGACTATATTCGACTATTTTCAGAAGTTGTTTATGACTTTAGAATGTTACTAAAAGTGCAGATGATGAACAAATTTATATTCTTTGAAATTTAATAAAACACAATACTATACCAAAATTGGACTAGACGTGAGAAAAATTGTAGATTTTTCTTTTTTGTAAAAAAATCTCAGAACCTCTGATTTACCTAAGCCAGTGAATTTTCCTTAATGGCATCACAAAGAGCAGCCAACTTAAAACAACAAGCCAACCGTTGGTTCGTGTGGCCGCCTTTTGGAATTCGCCGACGGCACTTTTCCAACCTTTTTCGTGTTACGACATCGTGTTTAAAGAGAAGAAAACTCGCCGACAGCGAGAAACTTTGATTATAGCTTTCACGAGTGGCCGTTCTATCGACGATCGAGGTGATAGACTCGGTGATATTTCTTTTTTATAACCCTCTTTGATACTAATAAAACAAATTTACTTTTTTTCTATATAGAGATGAGTTAGAGCGGGTAGCATGTGGTCTATTGCTTTTCTTCGATGTATCAAGGAAGTTTGACCTTTTATTTGCTTGGTTTATGTAAGTACTCCGCCTATGTATTATAAGAATGTTGAGAATTAGCTTACGTTATATTATACCTTTTATGCGGCGCGGGTTTAGAAACTCCGACTTTGAGGATTTATTCATTTTGAATGAGATATTTTATCTCGTTTGCGAGTTTACGACTTTCGTATTAGAAGTCAACGTGTACAAAAGCTACGACAAAGTAATATAAATAAATACATACTTATTCGATGCTTATTGCATTATGATACAAAGAACAATTTTATTATATCTATTTGCATAGAAAATTCAAAAGAAAAATATTCCTTATAAAAATCAAAATTATACAAGAGGCAATCGAACAGAAAAATAAAGAAAACAACTCGAGCGTAAGGTAACATTTCTCGCAGAATGGGGCATTATCGAATTAGCCAATGACGTATTGAACCGAGTCGCAATAATCGCCGTTTTCCCGATCTTCGAGACGGGATCCGACCACCGAGAAATAAAACAAATATTGCTTTTACGTTGCGATTGTAAATCAAAATTAACGGCCTTAATATAGCGGGCAAAGCGTAGCTATAAGCCCCCTGCTATGAAATATGCTTGCCGCCCGCCGCTCACATTTAAAAATGGGATTAACCCTTGATGGAAATAGTGCTAGTTGTGAGTAAGTTCTGCGAGAAATTAGAGAGAAGTTATAATAACTTTGTATCATAAAACTTTTTCATATGAAATAAGTCACCTCTGATTTTCCCTTAGAAACGCATTGTGCCACATTGCTGGGTTCCAGGTTGATAGTATCTCTCTGTGAAAAAAACAATTAATATTATTCTCTTTATTTGTTTTTTATTTCTAATATTCAAAATCAATTGGCCTAGCTGCATTTTAAAAGAGAAAAATAATAAAAAATAATCTAATCTAAATTTTTAGTTATGTCTTTATATTTCTGATAATAACTGTGTCAGCCTTGATCACGACTACCATATACATACCACGTGTAATACCCACCATAGTGATACGCCTAAGTTTGTCATATTCCTGGATAAACCGCTTTATATCCAGCAATCAGCGGTGTGGCAGGGTAGAGATCTGTATCTTGTACCGGTATCACAGCGCGATCAGCAATGGATTGAAGAGGCTTCGGTGTTCTCCGCTGTGCTTACCATCAGGCACTGTGCCGACACTTTGTCATACTACTTTTTTTATGAATTGCAGGACAAAGTGCTTCTTTAGTGATTTTGTAACCAAAGCACCAAGCGTACGTCTAATTTCTTATTTACCTTTTGCTGTGGTATATATAGCCCAGCATAATATCGTGCATCGATTGTCTCAGGGAAACCTTCTTTCTAGACGATTACGACACGGTTTATTTACTGAGTAAAGCTATAGAATATGTTACTCCACAATGTATAACCTATAAGCGCATAGTGGTTTAAAAAAATCACAAAAACATCTTTGGCTATTTTAAAATTTATAATATAATATTAGCTAGTCTGAGATGTTGTTTTGCCCTTTCTTGCAGCTTTAACTATCATGTTCAGATTTTGTGATTTTCTTTTTTGTTACTAACCAATATTATATTCTGAATATGGATCCTTTCATGTCGTAAAATATACAATTTGTTTTTTTTTTTTACATCTCCACCTATTACATCCTAACATAGCTTTGGACCGTCATCACGACGATATCAACAAAATACCTACAATAGGTCAGCTCGTTTAGAAGTTACACATTCACTAATAGACGCACATGAAATTTTTATATAATGATAATGTAAACATAATAAAACTTTAAATATTAAAAAAATCTTACCTCGCAATTCGAAGCACTAATGTTGTTCATATTCAGCCGATATAACCGATCCCTGCAAAAGAGTTAGCAATAAAAATAAAATGTTATAAAACTGTTTTAACTTAGGCTGTTTGAATGGAAAAGTTGAGTGAATCCACTGCGGGCAAAAGGGATACGTTACAAAGTTGCGTTAAATCCGCCATAACGTTTATAGAAGAATCGTTTTATTGCTGAAAATGCGGTAGTTACGATATTCTCCGAACTGAATTAGCTGCCTTCGTGACATACACGATTGACCTATATCAACTCTTTTTATTGAATCACCACTTTTTTTTGGTCTCTTCGTATCCATCAAAGCTTTGCAATTTAGACTGGTGAAAGGTCGAAACTATCAAACACGACAGATCTTATACAACTGGTTAATAGTTTGCTACAGGCTATGAAAGGTAAAACTGATACACTACTGCCACTCACACTCGTAAAAATAGCTATTCGATTTATATAATACGGGTTTGTTTTGTTTTGAAGATCATAAAAGTTAAACAGTTGCTTGTATTGCGTTGAGGTTTCATAGACTCTAAGCTCTAATACGAGTATATCTAATCTAATATTTCTAATACTATTGAGTGAACAATTCTTGTATAAATAATGGAAATCCATAGAGAAATAATTGGACATTGCTTTTCTTAATTATTTGAGACTCAATTTTTGCTGTTGAAAATATAATACCTACAAAAATAGCCATACTTTCTTGAGTAAACAGCGAAATACTAATAGATATTTTTATTTTAATTAATACCTAAGTTAGTAGCTTCGTCGCATTCAACGTTCGCTATCTGTAAAACTGTTATAAGGTATCAGAAATTTAATTAAGTCTTGTCTAAACTACCCTTGAAAATTAACCTTAAAACTCCACTCTTATTTCTAATGTTTATTAATTTTGTTTTATAACAGAGATGTATACTCACATTGCTCCAACATAAAGGGCATCTCTTTTCGAGTCTACGAAGAACGTTCTATAATACAAAGTGCCGCAGGAGAATTCTCGTACATGATCTGTAAAGAAGAAAAGAAAACGTAAATTAGTTGCACATAATTCGTTTACATTTTTGTATATCACACAATTGTATGATTTATGTCTATGAGGTGTGTCCCAAAAGTATCAGATCTGTACCCACAACTTCGCGCCAAAATGTCCGAATGATCTTTATGAATTACGAGCGTAACAAGTGACACTTCATGAAGACAACGGCTACCATGGCTGCCGACGAGATTTGTTATTTCGTGAGCAGCTTGTCTTTATGCACATTGCTGATTTCGCGTTCGTCAGATTTTGCTATTGTTGAAAATGACGGAGCTCATAACAACGAATTCGCATAAAGTTTGTCTCCGAACTCGGAAAAAGTTATGTAAAGACCATCAAAATGATGCAGGAGGCCTTTGAAGATGTTTGTATGGGCAATACTCAAATAAAAGAGTGGTAAAATCGATTCAAAAACAGGCGCGCGAGTGTTTGGGCAAGCGGCTACCGGATTCTCCACCATGATAACGCGCCAACGCATTAATCGAACCTCGTGCAACAGTTTTTATCGACACACAATATTAAACGACTCCGTCAACCTCCGTACAGTCTCGATATAGTCCCCTGCGACTTTTGGCTGTTCTCAAAATTAAAAATTCCGCTCAAAGGACACCAGATTGTTGACAGAGAGACATGGCCATTCCGAAAACCGATTACTAGAACTGCATCAGGATATGGAAGCACCGATGGGAGCATCTTGTTCAGTCGAAGGGGGACTATTTCGAAGGATGTCATGAGCCGGATGACGAAAAATAATGCCAGTGCGAAGTTACAAGTACAGGTCGGATACAGGAATTTTTGAGTTTGAACAGTGGTCGTTATCCAAATCGAATTTCTTCATTTAGATCCTCAAGGCACACAGGTATTTAATTAATTTAATGACGTATTTATTTATTACGACAACAACAGCTGTACATAATGACATAAATAATTCCTATGGGGTGGTTTGCAAAAAAAGTTACCTACATACTTTTTAAATGTATGCGCAATTTGAGTAAAATAATGTTCATTTATACACCAAGATATTAATTATTTTCAAATAATGAAAAATAATAAATGTCAGTAAAATGAATCACATTAGTAAACTACTAAACGCGCCAAGGAAGTAAATATTTCTTCAATGACCTAAATTATTATGAAGGAAACAAAAAACCCGACTGCTACAAATACGTTTGACTAAAAAATATAATGATTTTTTTTTTTCCGGACGTCGTACTTAATTATTATATAGCCTATGTCATTCTCACAAATAAGACGAATGTAACGACACTTCGTATGCTAAAATTCATCAAGCCGTTTAGGCTACAGAGCGTGCCAAAGATATAGACATACCTACATACCTACACACAGTCGGGTAAATATATGCGAGTACTCATATTATACTTAAATATAAAATAAAAGTCCAAACAAATATTAGAATTACACTACAAGTCGGCTGCTGCGCGGCGTTAAAACAAATTATAAGTTACCTTTGATTTTACAGGAGGTCTATTATTATAGTACCAGTTTTTAATGTGTAGGTTTTAAATTTAAGCCTTGGTGTCAACGTTTTTTTTATTACTAAAATAAATACTACATAATTTTTTTCGCCATGTACATAATATTGTAACATCCCTAAATCTAAAGTCCTCATGACAGATTCATTGGGTCCGTATGCCGAGTTATACAATATGACATGCCTCCGATATGCCAAAAAAATGCAGTTTTATAAATAAAATTTAGCTTGTATCAATTTCAAAATCAAGTACTCCCGTAAATAAAATATCAATAGAAGCATTCGACAAACTTATGCAACATTCTGTCGGCGATGTTAATAAAAAGTAAAGTGTAGTCAAGCATCGTGTTGCCACCAACTCACGTGGAAGTCTTTTCAGACTGTTCAGCAACGCATTTTAAGCAACGGTAAGGCAACGTCAGGCGCGTCTATCACTTCATGGAATACATTTTTCACGAAGCTAGACGTCAATGTCTGCTCTCGTATGCTTGTTTGCTCCTCAGAGATCGAAAATGGAAATATACGGTTATATCTGGTTTTGTTGAATATACGTATATGATTTCTTTTGTTTATTTATTTCAAGTGTTATATAAAGAGAATATGTAAAGGTTACATATTACGTTTTTTATTAACAGTGCTTAGTGAAACAAGGAAATCATCACTGATATAAAACACTAGTAGGCTCGTGTGAATATTCAACACTTTACCGATATAGAATGTGAACAGTCTAACGGCTATCATGTTAGTTACATATATTGTTCATGGATAGCGCCTTCTACATGTTAGTTGAGTACATTATTAACTTTTTTTAACAAATACATTAATTTCATAAAATGTGCCAAGTGTCAAGCGCATTGTAGGGTTCCGTAATTTTCCGTCACAATATGCAGATTTAGAGAGCGGGTTTTAAGTAATTTTCAATGGAATTTGTACGTAATTACTTTTCTAAGTAAATGTTATAAGTTGATTGACTCGTTAACTTGTAAAGCCTACTTTCCTCTGATAGTATTCCTTTTAACTTCATTGTATATACCTACTACTACCATGAATTTTGATAGGCGAGAAAAAAAACCATTCCCATTTACGTGTAGGGGAACCCTAAAACTGATTTTTTATGAAGTGGTTAGAGAGATATGGCGTTACCACAAAAACATCTTTAAGAAATAATATAGAGAGATAAAGTTTTAGTATTGTGTAAAGCGTTAATAGCTGTACCCCACGGTTTTACTCGTGTTAATTTTATCCGACAAATACCGCGTCGCGCCGCCAATATACTCGTGTTGCCTATCATAATAATTATTGTTCTCACTTCCTGCAAGAACAAATTATTTTAATTTTCCATTATCTCCTAAACTGTGTGTCGAAATAACATGCTATAAAGGGCAAAGTTTAACTTCATAAAATTGTGTTTATAATGAAGTAACTCTTGTTCGTAAGCATTAACATGCCATGCCTGAAAAAAAAATCATAAATCATTTATAATAATATTCAACAAATATTTCTCACAAAATACTTTATTGTGACTTATATATAGAAGATAGGTATATGCTATCCGGGATTTGTTTAAGATATATTAAGTACCAATATTTTTATTAAACATTGTATTTACGTATCATTATCCATTAAGGCAGCTCACGCAGATAAAGCAGTTCGGGAACACATTCACTTCCGACTTATTTAACTAAAATCAATATTTAAGGCTAGCTAAGAGACGTAGTTTAATGTTAGATAGCCTATACTATTCTTCTTGAATCTGGCTATGATACACAAAAATATTTTTTCGTTTCCAACTGGTAGTTCCTGAGATTAGCGTGTATAAGCAAACAAAGAAAAATACTCTTACGCTTAGTATTATAAGTGTATAGATATTGTTATACTTCACCGCGTGGCATTCCTTCTTCAGCTAAAATGGCAAATCTCAAGTGTGGCCATGATCATTAGTATTGTTTTTCTCTCGGAATTAAGAGACTAATTTGCAAAATCATTACTACACAAACAATAATTTATTTGACTCTTTTGAGAAACGATACTGCGACAATAGTGGTTTCGTTTTGGTTAAGTTTTAGGATGTTTGCATCCAGACCACTAGACGACAGAGACTCTTATTTTTAATTTATTTTGAAAATTATAATTTCAATTCAAATTATATTCAAATATTGAGAAATAAAATATATATTTCAAATTAACAGGGTAATTTTTTATACCACTAAGGTGACAAACAAGCGTGCGGCCTGCCTGACCGTAAGCGATTACTGTAGCCTATAGACGCTTGTAATACCATTGCTTATCACTAGCGCGTTGCTGACCTTGAACCCCCCTACTCCAAGGAGTTCTGGAATCCCTACTCACCGCAGGGACTCAACACAAGGATATTTGGCTGCAATCTTCTGTAGGATGGAGGGGAGGTATTCCACCAGTCGAACTGGCCCAAGTAGAGAGAAGTCACAAAAGAAAAATTTCCCTGTGCCCTACGTATCTTAATTTAATTTGAGTAACACAGTACTAAATAGAAGACAGTCAATCCTTTAACAATGTGGCAAATTAAGTTCGAGAGGTGGAAGCAGCATAGAATTGAGAAGTGTATATCGGCAAATCAAAGTATGGACTCGCCGGATATGCCACCGGGACTATTGCAACAATATAATAGCTATTATTTGCATATTCTAGTGTCAGAATAAGAACCATTACATTTCTCAAATTCTCGTAATATAGCGTAGCATGCATAGGTAGCAAATTTTAGATTATAAAGGGGCTGTCCAATGACATCTTTAAAACTGAGACGCCCAAACCAACCTCACCTGCACGTGGAGCAACCTGCCGAGTAACCAACAAGGAAATGGCATTAGCGGCGTTTTGCCTGACGGGATCGTCGCGACCATCGTGCATGTGGTGAAAAATCCATCATAGTGACTCCCTTTTGCATGTCACATTTTGGGATCAGCCTGTGCATATCCAGTTAATTTA
Organism: Saturnia japonica; assembly: GCA_033032175.1. Taxonomy (NCBI): domain Eukaryota; kingdom Metazoa; phylum Arthropoda; class Insecta; order Lepidoptera; family Saturniidae; genus Saturnia; species Saturnia japonica. The sequence goes on from CM065317.1 coordinate 8,835,961, forward strand.
TGCAGGCCGGCATAACAGCGGTGACCGTCGATGAAATACAATCTCTCGGTGGTCACTGTTGTGTTTGGATTGAACTGTGCTTATCAACAGGGACAGTAAGTACCGTCAATTTGCCGTGTTAATATAAAAAAAAAGTTTAGTTATTTCAATGAATATAAATCTATTTTAAAAGAATGTCAGTAGAAAACATATAATACTTTGAGTTTCAGTAAATTTATTCTTTAGTCCTAGACATTAACTAGACTTTATTAATACGCGAAAGTAAAAAGCAACAACGTAGTCAATGTTAGACAGTTACTCGATGCTTGAATATCAAATTAAATTTTCTTCTAAGTCTTTTTTTAGTCTAATTTATATGTAATAATATGTCGCAATAAATGTCTTAATATTTATTGTATTTAATAGATGTACATATATCATTCATATGTCATATGCGTTCATATGTCAGTTTTGTATACGCCTTCTATAGTTACGATTGTATAGATTTCCATAGCCTTCATAAAAATTTAATGTTTCTTATGCTAAATATTGTAGTATGAAAAATAACGCAATGTAGTGATCCAACGTTGAACACGTATGGAGGCAATATAAAAAATAGTGATAACTATAGAAACTCTTGGAATTTAAATATTTGGATAATAAGCAACAAGTACATAACAATATAACAGTAAAGATGACGTTAACTTTGAATGAACACTGAATACACATATAGGAATTCTTATTATGAGACGAGACAGACTGAGCGCCATGGGAATGCATTTTTATAGCTACATTATCCCTGAGAGCATTCCTCGTCTGTCAGTTTCCATTAAATAGAGTTTTCAAAAACTCAATAAATGTTTAATGCGAATCGTTGGGATAAAGTTCGTAGTGTTTAAATTGACTCTTTAGTCGTTACTGTCACGTTATGATTTTAAAATTAGATTGAAAAAAAAAAAACGATAATTTATTTTAAAAATATTTGAATTGTTATTACTACCATAAATTATATCGTTTCCTCGATTTAAAAAATAAACATTTTAAAGATATTTAAAATTTTGTTGTAGATAGAAAAGCCTGATTTCTCTATGTCACTTTGAAATTATGTATAAAAACAGCGCAAGTCTTTCATTAAACATGATTGATATTGTTGAACATAAAAAATATTTCTCCAAAAAATACAAATCACTTCTATAAATATCCACATCTAAAATTTTATAAAAACTTTTCTATAATTTTAAAATTATTTTTTTTTTTTTACATTTTCAATATTAAGAAAACGTTTTATGTAATAATTAGAAATACTGTACATATAATATGTTACTCAGAATTTGTGGCGTGTATCATAACAGTGTTGCAATTCTTTATTGCGACGAAAGTTACTCGTAGTATCACTCACATATTCAGTGCTAGTGCATTTTTCATAATTCACTCTTCTGTGTGGATGACAATGAAACTTTTAGATATAAGCTTATGACTAAAATATAGAGAGGTTTCAACCCTTTTTTTCGCGAAATAAGTATGTACTCTCTATGTATTTTTTTTTGTTTTTTAACTTAACCTGAATATAATTTTAATTTCCAAGGATTTTATGTTTCGTTAAAACTTATAACAGTTTTTATCAACCGTCTTACACATAATTTTTCAAACACTGAATTTATATTAATACATATATCTCTACTTCTGTATGTACTGTATATGTAATTCTTTCCCAAACTTTATAACAGACATCTGTATTATAGAATAGTGATCACCAATATGACATTTTTTTTTTTTTGTATGTTTGGGTTTAACTCAAAAACTGTTTAACCGATTTTAATGAAATTTTGTACATGGAAGTACCTTATTATTAAGGTATACGAACTGCCAATAGTACTTTTAGAAATCATAATATGAATAAAAAATATTGTTTGTAATGTAACGCACGTAAGAAATTATATTTCTTTGGCGTAATAAATCAGAAATAACTCCAAAAATTATATCCCGCGAGCCAATAACATGATGAAGTTTGCCATCAGTGATTTATAGTATTAACATAATTTTTATTTATACACCGTTAAATTCTTTTTACCCAATGAAAAAAGTACAGTATAATGAATTGACACTACCTATTCATTAACGTAGTATGTACTAAGTACTGAAGACAAGCAACGCCTCAACCAGAATGTTTGAAACAAGCGTTGGAGTGCATACAATCACATTCACAGTCTATGCCGGGCAATTGTTGCGATAGCACGTTTGAGTTCTAAATTTTACCTTATAAATATACCTTCATGTGCACTGAGATACTGTTTAAACAACTCGAGAAACACAGGAAAGTTAAGGAGTGACATTTCATCAGTACTCATAACCCAGTGAACACATTTATGTCAGTGTGACATCTGAATGACATATGGAATGAATCGGTAATGAGTGAAATGACTAATTATTTCGCACTTGTTGTGTATTATGCTCATGTATTACAACCCTGACATTATTTTGATAAAAATATTTGCGGTAAAGGGTCGATAAAGTGAATATTATTATCTTTTATATCAACTAAATTTTCAAGTTACTGCTGAAGTAGGATCCTAAGATGTTGAAGTAACCGTGAACAACATTCGTACTTGCATATTAGAATGACGCAATAGTCATTCTAGTGTGAAAGTACCTCCCAGTCAACAGTGGAGATACTTCGGAAGTATAACGAATTAATATTCGTGTTAGCCGTGTTTGGAGATGGTCGTTAAATTTATTATCAGTTTTTTAACGACTTTTCAAGCGTCATTGAGTTGATTTTTAATCATCAATGAAAAACAGGTTGAAAATATTAGCTGTTAAATAACGTCAACGCACAAGAAAGATAAACATCTTCGCATTCCATGTATTCACCGTGCGAGTGCCGGGTCCATCGTGTGGCAGACAGAGAGAACACGAGCAGCCCCCGGGACTTGGGACCCAGGTGTAGGTTTAAGGGGCCTTATGATGCACATCAGCGCTCACCTTGATTGCTCGCGATACCCTCCCTGCCAAGCCAGATTTGGTAAGAGCCTGTTAATGCTGCTTTAGATACCCGTTCTAAGATAGAACTTACCGCAGTTCTCGACAGGCTGAGGTCTTTTAACAAGATATAGAGAAATTTCGCTGGAATACCTATCGCTCCCACTTCCACCGCATATAAGTTAACCGCATAGCCGTTCTTGGTTAGCTCATTACATAGATCGAAATAATTATTCATTTATATTGCGTGGTTATATCGTTAGGAAGTATGTAAAAACTTTGATAAAAATAAAATTGAAATCTGATCAACACAAAATAACAACATTTAATAAAATCTGAAAACATTGCTTAATATCAGTGAAACCTGTTACAGTAAACGAATTAACAAATTTAATCATATCTGAAAGCGTTGATAAATTTTAATGAAATCTGTAGTGTACGAAACGAAGTAACACTTTAATAATGTCCGAAAACCAGTTAACGATTTGACAGTGTTTTCAACCTGTTGTTAATCATTAGCCACTAACTGTTAATTTTCATTGGTGACAAAATCGTTAATGACCCACCACTAGCCGCGTTACTTACCTATAGGAGCCAATATTTGGTTCATAGAAACAAATCCTTATAATCAATGTATAAAACAAAACGACACCTAGAACAAAATTGTGGCAGTGCCATCTTGTATCAATATAAAAATGTAAACATTAAAATATTCGTCTATAATTTATTAATTATATATCAACCGTACGTAAAAATACTGATTTCCCAGTTATTATTAGACATACGTAAGAAAATGACTTATTTATTCATGCAATATTTTGTTTTACTAATCAACTGTCACGCACAAAAGAAGTCACCGAAAATACGAGATTAATAATATACTACTGTGTAATAAACACGTGCAACGCTGTGAGCACAGCCAGTTTTTAATATTTTTCATTTCAATCTATTGTAATAAGAAAATATAAATATACTCTGAGTTGTACTGAGTCGCTTTATACTACTACATGATACTAAAATATGATCAAACACTTTAAAAAATTTAAAAAGCACATAATAATACACTCATCAAAAAAGTCTAAGCAACTTGTACTAATTTAAATTTTAGGATGGTTCTTCACATTATAACGTTGTATTTTATTTTTCAAATAATATCTTTAGGGTTCTATGATGTAAAAATAATAGAAACTGTTGTCTTTATAAGTTCTTTTAATAACAGAAATGAACAATATTAGAATATACTGTAGAAACTAAGACACATAAGAAACTAAACTTATTTCTTACAAAATGAAATTTCTAAAGAAAATGTATTTATTGTGAAAGAATAGAACAATTTCATACAAAGTATGGGCTCCTCTGCTATTCAGAACTTGTCGGCAACGATTATTCATTGAATTAATGAGACTGTTTATGTCATCTTGCGGTATTCGCTCCCAATGGAATTGTAGCAAATCCTTCAGCTGTTGGGTTGTTGTCGATCCGTCCAAGTCCTTCAAAACACGTCTCTGGAGCATGTCCCATGCGTGCTCGATGGGGTTGAGATCTGGCGATTGTGCAGGCCAGGGCAATACCCGGATGTTCTCAATTGCAAAGTATTCACTGGTTCGCCGATCTGTATGTGAACGCGCATTGTCATGCATTAACCAAAAATCGGAGCCAAAGGTTTGTGTAAATGGGTAGACATAAGGCCTGAGAATATCCTCAATGTAATTTTCAGCATTCATGTTTCCATTTACAAAAACGAGCTCAGTTCGCCTGTTCTTCATAATACCCGCCCGTAACATAACTGTTGAGCCGCTGTATGGATGAACTTCCTGAACGCACCTGAGCCTTTCAGTATTTCCGGGCCGACGATACACTCGCACCCTTCTTGTATCAGGCTTAAAACCGAATCGCGACTCATCGGAAAACATAATTTTATCCCATTGTTCCTGGGTCCATGTTATGCGTTCTCTACACCATTCATATCGACGAGCGCGATTCCCGTGACTTATCGGTGGGCACCTGATTGGGCGTCGAGCTCGTAGGCCATAATCATGCAGTCGATTTCGCACAGTTTGAGGACTTACATCAACACCACTTGAAATTTGAAGCCTCAAACTTATCTCTCGAGCGGTTAACATCGGCTGGCGTCTTGCAGTCAGTTGTATGTACCGGGCTTGCCGAGTGGTTGTACTCCTTTTACGGCCTGGATGCTGTTTAGCGGGTTCTCCTGTATTATTGTAGCGCTTCCAAAGACAACAAATAACACTTCTATGAATGCCAAAATGTCGAGATACCTGAGATTGATTACTTCCCGCTTGCAACATCCCTACAGCTCTTTGCATTTCATCTTCCATCAAATGACGTCACTTCATGACGTAAAGAATATCTATCAATTCAATTTTGTCACTAACTTTATTTAAATGGTTGGTAAAATTATAAAATCAAGACAAAACGTAGCAATTAAAACGCACTTAAATTCAAACAAATTCGCAGTCTTTTGAATTTTATGAAAAAACAAAACATAATCAATTTTTTTTTTTACAACCAGCCAGTATGTCATCAATAACAAAAAAGTTTACTTACCTACGCACTTTGTTTGAGTAAATATTTAGAAATTAATTAATATAAATGGAAAAATTTGTAATATCACGCATGTTGCTTAGACTTTTTTGATGTGTGTAGTATCATAATATTCACTAAAGATAATTGGTTGTCAAAACAAAAAGGGAAAAAGATTGCATGAAATTATTGACTTGGTTGTCTATTGATTTCGAAAGCAGATTTAGCTTTTAGTCAATCTATAAGAAGGATTGAAAAATAGGCAACAACCACGGCCAGTGAGTTAGTAATCACTTGAAGTTGTAAGGCTGTAAGGCAAACTATAATTAGTGTAGGCTAAAGCATATCAAGATGTTAAGTAACTGGCACGCGACTTGTTTTAACTGTAACACGACAAAGTAACTGAATCTGATAATAATACCAACCTTTTGTTTTTCGATAGTATTATTTTTTACTTACTAAGGCTATTTGACAAAATTCGTTTTGTGTTCTGCGATAACAATTACTGTTATTATTTATGTTTTGTTTTAGAAATATGTGTAAATTGAATGAAAATTGTTTTGTTGGTATTAACATTTTGCGGTTAGTAAGAGTTTTATGTATGTACTTTAGAAATTATTATAAGCTGAAACGTAAAATTTTTACAGTGTACCAATATAAATAAATGTACCTAACCCCTCCCCTTAATTTCAGTTCATTTTTTGGTTTCAAATTATTAAAATATGAATTCTATTAATAAAAGTTACTTAAATATAGAGTACACATATGTGTTTCATAAATTTTCGTTATTAGATATGCCTGGGTAGTTATTATTTCTTCACCTAAGAAGCGTAACGTTGTAATTTAAAACTGACGTTTTATAATTTTACACCGATATATTTCTTAGGAAAATATTTATCGGTATAATTTAAATGTAAAAAAGAGTATTCATGAAAAGTTTGATATGAAATGTTTTGTATTTTTTTTTACATACCTACAATTAATGTGGCAAAAACCGTAAAGCCCGCCTCATGATAAAAGGTTACCGTAGCTTATGTTCGCTTGTAAATCCCCCTTTCTCAAGGAAGTTCTGGTAGCCCTATTCACCGCAGGGACAGCAGAAGGTTATGTGGCTGCGATCTTCTGTATGGTGGAGGTATTTTACCAATCGGACTACCGCAGTAGAGAGAAATCTCCAAAGATTATGATTACTACGATTAGCTACACCTAAAGGTACACCTAGCTGTGAATATGGGCGCGTTAGTTTGCGCAGAACACAAATTTAATATATATTTTAATAAATTATATTTAATAATTATTATAAAAGTTAATGATTTATCTGAGGCCAAGATAACTCGTGACGTTCTAAGTACTTATTATTTATTCGACTGTATCATGCGCAAGTTCGGATTCGTCGTCGCGATCAGACCAGCCGTAAAGTTTTGCGCAATTGATATGTTCGTCATTCCGAATTCCGAAATTTTGAAGTTTAATTACGTTTCTCCTAATAGTGTACTTTCAAATTTACCAGCATAAAGGCAATGTTTTATTATAATAATACTTCACATGAGCGTTAAATAGTTGTTACCAGGCTTACTAAAACTTTTGCCATTTTTAGACCCGTGCTGTTACGTGTACCGAACACGACTTCGTTCGGGTAATTGTTTTATTGCATGAACACGGTTCAGGTGACTGCTGAAGGGGAAACGGGGGTACACGGGTAGGGGAGGTCAATAAGGACCCTCACAGCTGGAAGTCCGAGGAAGAAAGTTATAATAAGCAATGTACGTTCCAAAGATGTTATCATCAGAAATTTGGTCAAGGATAGTTTGGCTAAGTATTTTTATGGATACCGTAATTTGTGAGGGAAAACAGTTTTAGCTTTATGGTGATTAGAAGAGTTGTTAAAGTTAACTAACGTTATACCTATTATAAGCAGTGATGTGCCGATTACGTAATGATGTATGACATAATATACTGTTAAATATATTAGTCATGAAAAATTCTTGTGAATATATATATATATACATTGTATATGTAAACGATTTAGATGCAATTTTATTTAGTTTCCAAGTTTACCTAGATAGTTTTTTTAAATTTTTACAAGACCCCAGCGTTTATTACAGTTGCTTAGATATTATTGATAAATTGGACTATGAATCTGAAATAAAGTCAAACTATTTATATTCGATTGTTGTGGATTATTCGAGGGTAAATATAAAAAACCAAGTCTTTCTTGCGAAGTTGTTCAAATTATTATTAATATATATAGGAAGTTCATAAAAAAGTCTCCGAACAATGTATTTTACTCATACATCAATGGCATTAAATCGTGACAACTCGTAATACGACAGAATCGGAACGCTCGTCGCTCGGCGTTCGGCATACGCCTGTACGCTATCATTTCATTTGATGGATTACAAAACGATTACGGCAGACAGGAAATCCGCGTATTTTTCATTTGGCAATTGCACGGCGATATCAAAACATCGTTAAACACAACACCGATTAGATTAACGGCACACAATTGGCTTACATGGAAACTATGCCCCATTAGCTTTCTGTAATACCTATTCCGTGGATTGGATTAATTCAAAACGCGCCCTGCGGGTGTTTTGCGCCGCTATCGCTCGATTCTTTACAATAACATGAACTAGAAATTTAACATTATATCAAATAAAAGGCCGGTTCATTTGAACAATATTATCGAGATTAGAATTGAATGAAGCGTGAACGTATAGATTAAAATGTGATTTATTATTTCAAATGTTATAAACCTTCTAAAGTAAATAACTGTGTTATTAAATATAAAATGTTAAAAATGTTATAATAGATCTTAAGAAAACTTAAGATTTAAATCTATAACTATTGGTTAAAGGTGTTTTTCCAAGGGAGAAGACTAGGTGGTAAGGGCACGATCACCATACACCAAGTATAACACCCGCTAGTGGTACGCTTAGGAGTGTCACGTTCCGGAATCACCTGGTGTATATTCAGTAATCAAGCGGTATGGTAAGCATCTGTAGTACTGTGCGGTGACCACCATGCACATAGTTATAGCTTGTCACAGTACCCCTCTTTTGTCTTGTCGCATGTCGGAATCGGCCAGCGTATATACAGCTGCCGCCGAGAGGCTTGTGTTCTAGTATGACAGCGTTGAATTGTGATAGATTGCCGATCTTTCTCTGGTAATCGTTGTTGTTGGACTGTATTGTGCTCACCATTATGCATAGTGCTATATCGCTTTGCCGTATTATAAAAAAAGGGAAGACATGTACTAAATTACCACGTTATCTTTAATACGAACGACGCGACGTGTTGGCGATTTTAATTGCCAAAAAATCTATTGTTCGATATTTGTTCATTTGATTGCAGTGTGTCGTATTTTTCTATAATGAAATGATATTATTTTGTGACCTACATAATATTAAGCTACACGAGGTGAAATTAATAACCTATGTAACTGTTTTTGGAGAACGTAAAACATATGAGAACAACTCACATTCTTTGTGCAATAAGAATGTTTGTTTCGTAAAAGTAATGAACGTTCGTGACTCTATACGATAGTGTGTATAGAAAAATTAGATTATTAGATTAGATGTATGTTGACGTAAAAAATAATTGTATACACAATGTTATTTCTGTTTGTATTGTTTTTACTATTCACTGTAAAAACAAAACTTATGAAATTATATTTTTAATAATTCTACAAAATAATTCTTTAGAAAAGGAAATTATCTTAGGTGTTCGTTCATATACAACGAAATTTTTGTACGAGTTCTAATACATACTAAGATCGATTTTGCATTTGGGGGCACGGCAAACTGTCCTACCATCTTTACTTAAAGCATTTCGGTGTATTTTTACGCCTCTGTCTAACAGTACTAGGCTATTGTAGAAGGCTGAAATTCTATTTACTGCTAGCTATACCCGCGGTTGCGCTCGCGTGGCTTACAGAATGCCCACAGGCGCTAATCGTGTTACCCCTGCGCTCGGTCAAAATGCTTATTGTGGGTGATCCTTGAAAGATAGACATATATGATCTCGCTGACTATTTTGTAGGTCTTTCTAATATCTACAATTATGTAGTGCATTCATTTGAAATATCTGTTATGGTTTACTCAGCGCTCGGATTGTTTCACTATGACCAGTTTTTTTTTTATTTGCGCGGAACCTTACCTTTTTTTTAAATATAAGTAGCCTAAGTTACTCCTTATAACTTATCCTATTCCTACCTGCTAGTGAAAGTCTCGTCAAAATCGGTCCAATCGTTTCGAAGATTACCCGAAACAAACAGACAGACAGACCGACGGACAGACAGACAAAAATTAAAAAAATTGGTTTTTTGTTATAGACGTCGTAAATACTTTCATATGCATTTAGTAAAAAGCTATTATTTTGGTATTACAAACAGACACTTAAATTTTATTTATGGTTTATAATAAGAGAGCTAAAATTTGGCACAGAGATAGATAGGGTTGAATACCTACTACATAAAGAGAAAACTATCAAAACCTGGATTTTCGAAGATCTGGAGTAACCTGCTGTGAAACTCAAAACCCCGCTAAGATATCGAAATGCTTTCTTAGTTATTAATTTATTTTATAATTTGATGAAAGTTTTCAGATGGTACATAACTTCAAAGGTCAGGAGTATCTTATACGGAACCCTAAGAGCTCCTCTAAACTATACGAGCTATCGAAATGCCGCCTTAGAAACAAAAGGAAAACTATGAAAACCTGAATTTTCGAAGATCTTGGAGTACCTGATAACCCAGATATGAAATTCAAGAGACTGACTTATTGAGTGGTTAATGGTTTATCTAAAAGCAAGATGATGTATGTATACACATCGTTAGATTGCCTTTCTACTGAAGGGGGAGAGACGTGCAAACTAGCATTTTTCGACCAGTAGAATTGTATGTCTATATTTTCATGCATTTCTAATGGTCGAACTGTCCACAGCTCCGCTTCAGTTGCCCGGCAGTCTAACGCTTTTTGTTAACACTAAAGGTAACGATTTTGTTAATGCTTTTATAAATTTCACTCCTCATAAAATTTCCATACCGGGGTTCTTATATGTAAATCGATTCTTATGAAATAAACTTCAAAAATATTTTTGAATATAGACTTTAATTTACTCTCAGTAGCAGAGCAGTAACCATGAGCGTGAAGCAATCAGGCAAGCTGTAGGTACGGGAAGTAAGAATAATGATAGGCAACACGGGTGCGTTGGCGGCGATGCGGCACGGCATGGTGGAGAAGTTGCTCTAAAATACTTTACTTAACACAGGTGAAACCCTGGGGCGCACAAGTGCTTTAATAAAAGAAAACTTTTAAATAAAATTTTAACTGCTGCAAATTTATAATACAGGAGTTATTAACTTCACAGCAACAATAAAATAAGATTTGAAACGATAGATAAAGTTTTTTGGTTACCTACTTTTTATAATATGTAATGGTTGATAATGACAGTGTGATAGTGATATAATAACTTCTTTTGAAATGAAACTATCATATTTCACCACTGATGCACCAAAACGAAGTAAGTTGGCTAAGGAAGGAAACAAAATTAACTCGCTTATGTAATGATATTTCGGTCACGCGCGTACGGAATACATGTTGCTTGGTCTCGGTGAGCCGGAGTGAGTTAAGAGTCCTAATCGTGGCACGTGTAAGAGCATGATTCTTATTACCCGTCCAATCTTCTTTGATAATACGTTTTGTAATATAACATACCGCAACTATATTTTATAAACCATGTTATGTCTAATAGTTAGGAGTTTTGACCGTACAGTAGAAATCGCTAAAATAAATGGAGCAAGATTGAATCAGTCAAGAGTACCATCGCATCATTGTTGAATGCCAATTTTAGGTAGATTATATTATAAATATTTTTATACTAGCTTTGCCCTACGGTTTTATTGTCAAATTTTTTCGAGAACGCGTCGTTGCCGCCAACGCTCCCTTGTAGCCTATCGTTATAGTCTTGTTGCCTCCTCAATAAAATAGGTTATAAAATTAAAAATAAATTTTGAAATTTATCTAGCAGTTGCAGAATTAGCACGTTCAAACAAATAAACAATATTAAGTGAAAATATAACTTTCATTAATTATGAGTTCGGTACGTTATAATTTGAAAACACTACTGTAGAAGAACTATTGCAAAGGGAGGATCCTCCGACCAGACGGGTGTTATGTCTGGCGGGCAGCTGCCCAACGGTTGTAGTCGGGTTCTTGTATATATACTGAATTAAAGAGTTAATTTCTATAGCGCGATGTAGGATGCGTCGTATGTGGCTCGATAGATGTCGCTGTGTGTCGCTATGTAGATGTCGCTACATCACTCCCCTCCAAGACCCGAAGGTCGATAGCAGATTGAGTCGTCCATACATCTTGTGATGCTTGCCGGGCCAGTGGAATGTTCCAGTGAGTCGGAACCAGATGTCACATAGTTCACGGTGAGTCGAAACTGTCTGCGGTGATGCCCCAGTGAGTCGGGGTGATGCTGCAAGAATGCTCCAGTGAGTCGGAGTGTTGCAGTGCTGCGTAGTGACTGGCTGCTGCGTCGACCAGGAGAGAAGTGCGTCTCTGCTTGCTGACCGGCCGAAGTGCAGTGTGCTGTGCCAAGGTCGTTGAGAAGGCTGTGGGTGATGACCAGGAATGCGCGTCCGCTGCATGCTGGTGGTCAGGATACCCGAAGTAGCCGTGGATGCTGGCTGGCTGTATGACTCGCTGCTCGTAAGCTTGTGGAAGTGATAATGACGTCACGATGTAGCTGTGCGAAGAAGGTTGCGCTGACGTTCATGCTCGGGGTCACCAGTGTAGAAGAACTATTGCAAAGGGAGGATCCTCCGACCAGACGGGTGTTATGCCTGGCGGGCAGCTGCCCAACGGTTGTAGTCTGGTTCTTGTATGTATACTGAATTGAAGAGTTAATTTCTATAACGCGATGTAGGATTTGTCGTATGTGGCTCGATAGGTGTCGCTGTGTGTCGCTATGTAGATGTCGCTACACTACAAAAAATTTCAAATAATCTCACGGTAGTTTTTTGTACTTTGTAGGTTTAGCGTTTGATCACAATCTCACCTGATGTTATTCTTTTTCTTCTTCTTCCTAACTTGGCAACTAGTCCTCTTTAAAGACCATTACTGCCATTATCAAGTGAATATATTGTCCTATCTTATGATGATTTCAGTATCCTAACACTATGGTGGCTCCCTTGTTAGAATTTTCTAGGGAGTTTTTGTGGGATCCCAGAATGCATGATTTCAGTTTATATTTATAATCTACTTTACTTATGCACAAAAACCAAACTATATCACGCAAAACGCCACCAATATTACATAATATAGGGTACAAAACCTTAGCAAAAGAATTAAAAATAAAAACGACAACATGTCACTTCAAGATCCTGCCAAAAACTCCCATCTGATGTTACTCTGGCTCACAAGTGCAATAGCCAGAACACACCTAAAAATGTTTGTCGACATATTTTCAACATGAAAATGCCATACCAACATGCAAAGGTAATATAAAATACCTCAGGTTGCAACATAAGCTCCTATAGGCCGTTATCATTGCGAGAGAAGAACTAGTATATTAAAAAAAACTGTCATTTTAGTATCAACAAAGCATACCGTTTCAAATTTCAAAACAGATGAGACATCTTATAACACTTAGTTACTAAATTTTAATTAGGGAAGATGAAATAATTATTTCAAACCATTCGTTGCTTTTAATATCAAGCATTAGTGAATTGAGTAAACATAGATCTAACTAAAGCAAGGAAATAAAATTAACTCTCTTAAGTTTGTGATATTTCAGTCACGCTTGTAACCAAATACACAATGCCATGTGTCTGAGTAAGTCGAACTCAGTTAAGGAACTTAATCCTGACACGTGTAAGTATAACACAGTGGAATGTTCCTTGAAATTCTATTTATGATTTCGTTTAATATAAAAACACTGTTTAATTTTTGTATTATACTAGATAATTTACTAACGTATATGAATAACTGTATTTTATAGTGACGCTTAAACGAAAGTGATCGGTTTTCTTATTGAGGTCAAGTACTAGCTAATCTTCAATTATATTATTAATAAAATTTAATTCGTCATGATTATAATTAAAGGGGTAGTAAATTAGAAATTATATACAGTTAAATACACTCCCAATCAATATCTAGTACACATGAGAGATTGTAATGAAACAAAATTACTAGATGCTTGTTGATATTTTTGCTTTGTTGGGTGCAGTGTCAATTGTATCTGACTGGATCGAGACCACCACACACCAGCGGTAAGACCCGTCTTAGTGATACGCATATGCGTGTCGCGTTTCTGGATCAGCTCGTGTATGTCCAGTAATCAATCGGGGTGGTAAGGATCTTTACCCGACTCGGCACGCACATGGTGAAAAAGCCCTTACAGTGACTCTCTTTTGGTTAGTACGTTTCGGGATCTGCCAGCTGCATAAAGGCTTACATGCTGGTATGACAGTGATGACTGTCAAAGCTATCAAAGGTTCTAATGGCTCCAAGGCCCTTAAGGCTAACAGTATAGTGAGTTGCAAAAAAACATCACGGAAGCTGTCATTCTGATATCCTGTAAAGGACGTACATGCGTAGTATGGAATTTTTATACGAAGAATAATTCATAAATATAGAAAACAATAGCATTAGTACAAATTCAATTAAGTAACGATATTAATATAAGAGATTTTGCTTTTAAAGTTCCAAGAATCAACACAGTTCTAAGTTAATTGAATCGCCCATCTTGCCATATTTAATTAAATTTTACGCATATAAAACTATTAGAAAAGCTTGTTAAAGCCACTCTTTATCTTTAGAGGCAAAGAGAAACCTCTCTGTGTTAAATACTACCAACTCAAAGGCTTTTCATTTTAAATGCGTTAATAAACTTTATATGCTTTTAAATATGAATAAGAGTTATAAAGTGGAATAAACGGTAAAAAGGTTTGGGTTTGTTTAAAAGTAAATAATTATGAGAGTATCATAAAGTGAGTAGCTTTCTCATAAGAACCTTATGAACCTTACCTAACTTTAGTAATTAATAGTCAACTAAATACATATAGATTGCAAGATATAATAAACAGGTTCAGGTTCAGATAGTTCAGGAAAGCGTAAAAATAAATTTCAAAACATTATACCAATTTCATATTGTGTTCAATCAAATTACCTGCTGATTGCCACTCCACAGGAACAAAGGAGTTATCTATGATTACCGGTCTAACGATTTAGATAATTACCTACCCAGGATAGGCAATGACTTTAATAGTGTACCAATTAAATGTTAATTCGACAGTATTAAACAGATCTTAATGAATTATTGTTTAAGGAATTTTCATCGTCTTTGTGCCAAGAATAACTCGATATTTTTCCATGCGTTCATGTAGTTAAACAATGAAGTTGTTGAAATAATCTCGTATTTAAAATAAATGCTGAACATGCGTGATAAATTATTATTCTGGTTTTCGACAAAAAACTATTATACTATTTACAGAGGGAACGATTGATAGGAGTTTTATTACTTCTTTTTTTATGATAGCTCGAGAAAATGATTGTACAGCACCTGATGAGTACAGACCACAATCAATGGCGACCATCGGCGACAAATTTCATCGACAGTCGACGATGTTATGCCGGCCTACAGAAATGCCTCTGAGATTGAGGTCACAAAATTGGTGTAAAACAACGGATATTGCCACAAAATTATAATAAATTGATAAAAGGTTTACTTTTAAAAAGATGCAAAAGTTATTAATTACGTCTTTACCATATTAAGTTAGTAGGTATCTTGTGTAGCGTATCAACGTACTAGATATTAAATTTACATATTCATTTCCTGGTTACTTTTAGAATATTAAAACGCCTTAGGGTTGATAATATACATATAACAAAATTACATATTAGCTTTTGTATTCTCAATTAACTAATAACCACAGCTCATAACCGTAACATCTAAATTATGTTTACAAATCAACAAGTTCAAAAGTTATTGTATGGGATATTATATTGGTATTCGCAATAACTTATTTAACTTCTAATATTGCTTATAAGAATCGATTGTTTATTCAAATAAAATTGATACTTAATTAATGATTAATAAGAGCTTGAAAATGTATATAAAATATATTAATTATATGAAGAGAGAAAGATATCTTCGCAATGTTTTCTTTAAACATAATAAGATAACTCCTTATAAAGAAGCGCGGTCGGCTGGATAATTATAAAATATGTTTTAAGCAATTATTGTCGTCTCGCTGTACCCGAACAACCCAATAGAGAGTGAGAGAGATAACAGCAATTCGCACTGATTCTACTTAAGTAAAGAAGTCGGTTAAATAGACAAAATCACAATTTTGTATTATCCTGTTTCATCCTCTATTTTTTATAACACCTAATTAATTCACGAAAAGAAAAATATGATAACATAGGAATAAGGCAGTGGTAGATATAGACTGTATGGTATAAAAATATTTGATCTGATGCTATTATCAGGGATAAAAAAGAGGAATGTATTTTTATGGACTAAATTAATATCCCCATTTCCTGTTTATTCTAATCGTCTGGAAATATTATGATATGACTAGCTATGCCCACGAGAGCCGTGACTCAGTAATGACGAATTAAATGCTTAATATGATTGTTAGCAACTGTTTGATCTATAATAAAACTGAGCATTTCCGCTTAGAGTCACTATAAAATATAGTTATTGATAAACCTCCGCAAATTATTCTGTAATGGCTATGACCGCGGCTCCACGCGCATTAACACAAAAATTATTGTTTATGAAGATATCGTTATATTTTTTATACATAATGACCTAGTACCTAAGGAGTAAAACAAAAAAAAAGTAGTGCACACACAATGGCAAATCTCAATCATATAATTTATATAAATTTAAAGTAAAGCCATCTAACATGACTACCAAATAGTAATCTAATATGTAATATTATTATCATCGCTTACATATTCTAATAATTATTTAAAACATCAATGAAAACTAAACATTTTAATGTTTATTGTAAATCAAAGTATAGCTATTTTAAAAATACCTAATTACCTGTAGTTGTAAAACGTTAAGGACAATTGGAATTTACTAAATCATAAATAAAACATTCAGATGGAACAAAAACTAAGAACTCAGACTGTCTTTGTAATCTTTTTACCATTCATCTTCGTAGACACGAAAAGGCTTTCTCACTAGCGCGAACTAATTCTGAATGCACCTCCAATCGTAAAAGGAGTCGTAAAGAAGCAAATCCCCCTCGAACCGATGCACGGGAATCAGGGGAAAAATAGTTGATTTCTTATTGGCTTCCACCCACACTCAGATTGAAAATTCGCCATAAAGACATTGGGACACGCCTGACCGGATTAAAGGGGAAAACTAATAAAGAAAAGTTTTGCGACACCGTATTTTTACCAAACACTCACCTAAAACTTTTCCGCTTTTATTAAGTTGATGTTGGTAATTTAAAAAATTCTTTCTGATTTTATAGAACATTTAACTCAAAGTGGTATAAAATGAATATCAGTAGTTTAGGTTATAGCTTTGTGGAGTTGATTAACTTTTTCAATCTCGACTTTCATGTTATACATCAAGCTTCAATTTCAAAGACAAAACAAAATAGTACTAAAATTAAGTTTTCTAATGAATTTATTAATGTCATCTGCAATTCAATAAATACGTATTTAATAGACAACTTTCATAGAGTAATAAAAACTTCACTGGGAGAATGCAAAAACTATGAAATACGATATGTTGTCACACGGGATCAAAATAGTGACACGCTAGAGGAGATAATAAAGGCAAAACATAGCAATAAACATGTTCAGATACATGTCAACGTACGTACTTGGCTTCAAATAGGAACAGGGTAATGTGTATTTCATTTACATAAATTATTTTGATGTGAAATTATGTCTATTCGAGGAAAGCGACGCGTCGGGCGCCTGAGAGCGAAGCGTGTTTACGCAACGTGTCATGATCGTCTATTCGGATTAATTTATTTGGCTTTTAAGAATTAAACGAGAGTAGGTCCCTTCATCGTGGGCTAATAAAATTATCAGTGAAATATGTGACGCTATGATACATGAAATATTTTGTATTCTTAATATGATAAAACATATGAGCACCGGTCTCGCTTCTCTGTAGAAAGCAGTAAATTCTGCCACCACGCTGTAGGTACATAATTTCACACACGCCTCGACTCATCGTTCGGTGAAATATTAAGGTGTATAAAATTTTATTACAAACATTACCCCCTTACTCTGTTCTCTGTATAAACATTTTCTGTGTTGCTTCTTCCCCTTACAACCCTATGAGAGCAGCGACGCAACTTTCCTCTTCGCCTTATTTCTCTCTAATGTCACATTGTCTTTTAATAATGAATGGTATTACATTACGCGCATCCGCATTGTTTGATTTTGAATCTCTAGAGGTTGCAGGTTTACTTTACTTCCCTAATGGCTTATATTCCAGAAATTGAATATTTCATCGACTATATCGTTTTTAATATGTATTGTTTTAGCTGTTCATTAATCATCGGAACTAAAATCGTTTGAATTCGATGCATTTTTAATACTTAGAATTTAAAAGAGTACTAATTTATTTTGCACTATGTAGTGAAATAAGATTTTTTATTGTTCTCTATCTGAAAGCTAAGAGATTTAATACGATATTATTTCTACTGTTGGTTCTTTACTTCAACAGAAATAATGTTCTAATGAAAATCGTTTTTATTACTAACGAAATACGTGTATTCTCCTATATTGATCCGTTGTAGACAAACCGCATTTCATATCACAGATAGCTCCTATGGATATCGCCAAACATGCGATTTTGTGGATGAAGTTACTTATCACGGGATGGGACCTAAACTGGAAAAGTGACCGACCCGACCGACATTTGAAAAAAAACAAGTACATACATATGTAGGATTTTCAAAGCAATGATAGTCAGTCATAGGATTGGCTCAGCTGTGCTTTATAAACAACAATAATTAAAAATAAAGTGTTTATTTTTATAACTTCATAAATTAAATAAAAAATCACAAACCGGCGGATTTCGTACTTTATATACAAGAGCGCGTAAAACTCTGGTCATCCCATAATATATATTGCGATAGGAACATTATTATTACCGGGTGTTCCACGACACTTTTCGATTTTTTTTTTTTTTTTTATGAAGGGAAAAATTAGTTGCTTCAATAAGTTACCCAGATTGTCGAAAGAAAAATAAATTTGTTCCTTATTAAATTTGCACCACGCCAGCAAAGGTTTATAGAAACTTAAACATATTAATAACGCTTCGCGTTTCTTGAGGCAAACCTTTGCAACTTTTTCACGGCACATAAACTGGTATTCAGGCTAAACATTCGGTCCTGTCCTCTATGGAATCCTATTGCAATTTATGTTCATTGATCTGGAAAAAGTATACGGGGAACTAAAGGTTGGGTACGATTCTTTTATTGCCATACGAAAATCAATAAGGCAGCATGACACGGTACTGTTTTCAAGGGCTTCAATAGTAAAATTAATACAAATTTTGTTGGTTTTATTTAGTAGCTTTGTGATTCATATTTCGACTGAAATTTAATTTGAAACTAGAAAGGGCAACTAGTAGTTTTACTTCTGACTTAATTTACGTCATTTGTCTCTATATTAAATTAAATCTGATTAGTACTAGGAATAAAATTATGCTGTTTTATTACACAGAAAAATATTTCTACCCACAGTTAATGAATTTTCTAAAAGCTATAAAATTATTACTTAGATAATGCATATTGCAGTCATAAATCTAATCAATCAAAACTTCTTTTCTCTAAAGAGTAAATTCAATCGAAGCCAGGGATTTGTGAACAATAATTATTCTGAATATATTATTAAAGTATCAGTTCGGGTCGATACTTTGTAATAAGCTACCAATACCTCAGGGAGACCGCAATCGGTCGCCACTTTTACTGGGACGTAATTGAAAATTGAAATTTGTTTAGGACTATCGAAATCAAATTTGATTATGAGGACGTTGTGTCCTCTGCTCACCCGGAAAACCTAAATGTACTTTAAATTGACATTAGATAATGGTTAATCTTAATGGTTAATTATCTTCATCGTTGGTTGTATAAATTTTACTGATGTAGGTAGATATTATTAAAAAAAAACCTTACTCTGAAATAAACAAACTCATGACTGAATTAATAATAATTTGTAAAAAAAATCTACAAATAATTTCAGTATAACCTGTTTATTTTCTATTTCTTTAGAATTTTATTTTAAGAAGTTGCAAATTTAAATCACTCAATAACTTTTTCACTCCATGTAATAAAATACCGTAACGAACACTTGTTACATTTTTGAAACTGACAAGATTTTGGACAGATACACAAGTTAGAATAATAAAAACATTTTACTACGGTGTATCCTAGGTACACAGAGCCATGATATTTCCCCTTCACCTTGGGAGTCATTCTAACACGCGAAGGCTTCCCGTGGAGTAAATAACTCTGAATATAATGCATCTACGACCATAGCGTTGTAATAAAGTGCATGCTTGCTTTACCGTAAATTTATGCTTCTTCCTCCAAATTACTTGCGGGCTTTAGTTTAGCTAAGCCACCAACCACTCCATAGTATTAACTACATTTATTTAACTTTAAAGTTTCTTGACTACTCGTATCCATTAACTTGGTAAACTAATATTAAATGATTGGATTCGTTTATTGGGTTTTAGATTAGCGTTGGCCAAAGACTTAGATGTATAATGACGACGTATTGTACACTAAATCTACAATACGGGCTGTATTGTTTTAGATGTTTTCTCCCTAGCATGCGGTGTAGGAATTTGGATATGTATTTTGCCGGCCACTCACCTCGGGCATGCTGATGTTGATTTTCGTGGCTTCTATGCACTGCACATCACGCACTGTTGAAGCACTATGGAACCCCGGGGTTTGTGAAGTCCGAGCTTAACTATTATTTGATTTATTCTTTTAATTTGCGACGGAGACGCAATAGTTTTATGCGCTCTGTTAGGCGACACGTTTTGTCTGTTCAACTGTTACTCGTCGCACGTGAGTTTTTGGTTTTGTTTGTAGATGGCGCTAATAGTGGCCGAGGTAGGAAAAGTTATGAAGGAATATATGCATGCTCTAACACGGGCCGTATTTCAAGTGAAGCTATTGGAAAATATCAATTGATGATTGGTAGGAAATATTAATAATTTTAAGCGATAATTACAAAATGTATTAATAAAAAACATTTTTTTCTTTAACCAAAAACTTAAAATCATAGTAGGTTTCGAACTCACAGTCGCTATATTGAACCTGAAATAAATGTTATGAGTTTCAATTTTGTACATTTTGTTAGGTTTATTTACTATTGTAATGGCTAGAACCATAGATAACCACATGAAGCAAAAACTTTATACCCCTTTTTAAGCGTATTGCGTGCACGGAAGATTGTGAGATTTGGCATAGTTAAAGTTTATATGGAGAAGGAGTGCAGAAAGCTAAAATTTATCTATAATATCTGTTACTAGTATATTAAATAAAATAAATTAATACTGCGAATCCTAACCCGACCTCTGCCATTGAACTTAGACCCCCTCAAAATATTGACATTGTCACTCAACGAAAAGTGACAGCAAGTGATGTAGATAATACTCATTGTTTAGGTTCATGAATAATGGAAATGTTTATGATCAAAAAGTCGCTGGTCGAATTTCTACCTTAGGGCGACCACTAGTATAAATAGATCGGCAACTCGAAAGAGAAAGAGCATAGTATACACTCGTGTTAGAACGAGATAGTGGTACGAGATAATTTTCGTATGTATTATCGGCCTTTATTGACCTACGAAAATCGTTATCAAAACAAAACCCGCTTATTTTTACAAAACCTAAGAGTTTAAAGTGTAATTTAATATTTTCTAGACGTGTTTAATTATAGTTACGTGGAATGTAACTCGTGTAACTGAAAAAAACAAATACGCAATCTAGTGTATTCCGTTTTTAGTGTCATCTTATTCAACATATTGTTGGTCTTATACTATACTAAATCTATGGTTAGAACAACAACTTTATTTGTAAAAGGCCGAAAAAGGTGTCAATTATCAAAAACCAGTAAACAGTATTATAGTTGATATAAGTACGACAGATTGTGGTCCATCACATAACATTCATCACAAACACCGTCCTGATAAATTTATTTCGCACACGTGCATTGAAACAAAACTGACAGAACTATGCACGTGAACACCCCTTATTGGCAATATCCAAGAAGTTTCACATATACAGAGAGACTCCATTATTAGCTAGGGAGCTCCTTAATTCCCTGGCCCCCTTGCTATCACTCACCTATCCGTATCAGTGGCTAGGGGGCGCCTCCACACGACTAATCACAGAGGATGCGGTATAGACGCGCTATGCATATTTATTAACGAAAATTCCCACCATTCTATAGGTAAGTGGATGTTTTTCATTTATTTGTTCTATTTATTTAGTAAGGGGGAGTTATATATGTTTACAAGAGCTTAGTGTTTGATGAACACAGATTCGACCTCCTGAATTTCTAAATGCGTGTTCCATTTCTGACGTCGAACACGTCCCGCAGTTGTTTTCCGTTCGGTGTAAGTGAATTACGTTCGTAATTCTAACCGCTTCACCAATGATCTAAACCGATATGATCTATAAAAAAACAGAATATTAATGAACATATATTTTGCGATAATATATCTTATAATACATATTGCTTCTATCGAAACAGATTATTTTGCCAATATTTTACGTTTTTTTTTTCTTTATCTTTTGTGAAGAAACTTTTTCACTTAAAATTGACAATATCCACTTTGCAACTTCTGTTTGTAGTCTTTCATGTAGATTTTAACTGGATGCATAAAAGTCATTTTTATAAAATAACAATTTCTTTATAATCTATACTAATATTATAAAGCTGAAGAGTTTGTTTGTTTCGTTGAACACGCTAATCTCAGGAACTACTAGTTCGAATGGAAAAATGTTTCAGTGTGAAATAGCCCATTTATCAAGGAACGCTATAAGGATATATAACATCACGCTATGATCAACAGAAGCGGAGCATCAATGAAAAATGTTGGAAAAACGGGCAAATTTTATTGCTTTTGAGAGTTGCCATTGCGTTCGCTGCGTAAATGGTTAAAGTTACGTAACAATCGTGTGTAATGGAATTGTTTATCTTAAAAATAACTCGGCAGCAAAATAATGATCAAGTACCGCGAGCGAATTTTTATTATGCAGAATAATGTGGAAGAATGTCATGTGGGGAGGGGAGGGCAAACGTTGCTCAAATGGTTCCTAGATAAAACAAAGAAAATTAGTTACTTTAGAATTCTATTAAAGGTGCCTACGACCCACTCTCACTAATCCCCTCTCTCTTTCTCTTATGTGACGCAGACGAAGCTGCGCGGGTCAGCTAGTAACTGATATATTACAAAACTAGGAACAGAATTGAGTAAAATTACAACGACAATCGTCTAGTATTAGTGCATGAATATGATAGGTATTATGACCGCAACAAACAATTTACGTCCAAGCGGAGCGCGAACTCCGGCTTATAAAATACGGGAACACGCACTTCCCTCTCTGCATTAATTAAAAGTTCTGTAGCGAAAAGAAAATACAATAAAAACTAATTACTTTCTCTAGCAACAAAGTCATGTGTTTACCGTATATAATTAAATTGTGAAAATGTAAATAAATATTTTCTATTGCACGTGCGAATTTAATTCCTGCCGAATGGTAATGTTTAACCGGGGAATTCTTGTACAGTTTAATAGGGGGAGGTAGGGTTAATTAAATGAACCCCGAGTTCATTTTCATAAAATTATTTGATCTTGGCCCAACGAGGCCAATTTGATACGATGCATTCGCTGAATTTGTTGGTTTAATTTTATTTTTTTCACAATATACGGTTCTTCTGAACGCTGTCTGGGTTTTGTAGGATATTTTGAAAGCATACAGCATAAACACAAGTTTATTGCTGTCTGTCTGCCTTCAATTTTGACTTCGAGTGAGGTTCAGTAAATTGAGTAAAGTGCAGTCTCATGTTCTAGTAATAAACGTCTTTACCATATCTAGTTTGCCTTCAATTGCAATAAACTGTTTAAATTTTCGACTTTTGTAAATGCTTTTTTTTCTATGCTGTTGAATTTGAAATACAATACACTATTTTATTTTTTTAATATCTCATATTCGTTTAAATTATTAGTTTACTTTTTTTTGGATTTTAATTCATATCAATTATAAGCGGAGCGCTTCGTCTTCCGACTTAACAAAATCAATATTTAAGGCTAGCTGAGAGTTGTAGCCTAAAGTTAAATTGCCTCTACTATTCCTCGTCAATCTGGCTATCATATACAAATATAAATTTAGGAATCCGACGACTAGTTCCAGAGATTAGCGTGTTTAAACAAACAAACAAAAAATCTAATTAAGTATTACTTGTATATTAAGTATAAATAAGTTTTTACACGGCCGTAATATTTATTCAGAATTTAATTAAGTAAATCGTGAAACAAAGCAAAAACATGTCGAAGCTAGATCAGATGACATCATACCATGTAAATAGTTTGTAGGTTGGTTGTAAACACAAGGAGGGTTACTCTGGCATACTCAGCTATATTCTCTAAAAGTACATCCTAAACAAACGTAAGAGATTTATAATCATGGACTGCATATGACAGCTTGCATAATTTAATAATTCCCTCACACCCTTGATTAAAATTTTGCAATAACGCATTAGTAAGAAGCCGAAGGGCGTAGGGCAAGGAAATTAAACGTTCCATAATAATTTTGTTACGCCAGTACCATGATTAAAATCTTGCAATTAATTGGGAAAACTTTCGCTCGAGTAGGGGATGCCATTCATTAATCGTTGCTTACCTAACAACCACGACGAAAAACCAAGAAAGTGCTAACGATATTAACGATCTTAATTATTATGAGTAGACGTTTCCCACATCTTAACTCAGCTTAACTAAACTCTTAAAATCGATCTAATTATATACTGACTGTATATTATGATATAAGTAATTAAAAAAATACTTTATAATGAGTTTTGTGTTGTATATTTTGGACTGTTAACAAAGTGAACTATTTGATATAGGTGCTATTGTATGGGCATATACATAACCAAATTGCAACTATACTTTCGTTTACGATCAATTCTAATTCCGTAGAGCAACTGTTAAAGTTGAAGGAAGATATTTAAGCACTAACTCTAAAAGTTAGAATGAGCACATTGCAGACTTTCGGTTCACCGTACCGTGTCGGTAATGGCTGCAACCTTCGTTCGGCGGTGGAAAACTTCGCCGCCGATAATTACTGAAGTGTGAACGGGGTGCCAATTTTGTGATCCACCGTGAAGGTCCGTGTGGGTGTGCTCAATTAAACAATAATTGCGAATCGGATATACCACGATAGTCCTCCGTCTATACTTGGCTATAAAGAAATACTAGTAGATAAAGTATATTTTTGAACTAAGAATCCTATTAAAATTTAATTTCAAATTATAACTCTCTTCTAACAATATAATGGAAACCTTTCTATACGTGACTATATCTTTACAACAATAACAACAAGATTTAAATTTGGAGCCATGAAACATTTAAGTTATATAACAAACCATAGTACTTATTACATCTATGTAACAAACTATAAAGGTTTATAAACTATAAAAGTTTAACATATAGCACCGTCACATTATTTAAATTTTCTAAAAGTAGGTAATCACACAATTTGTGAAGTTTTGAACTCTGTTGTATACAATATCTATGGAAACAGAAATGACGGTAAGAAATTAGGTAGGTACTATTATTATTTTTTATAATGTAGTGCATATTACAGTACAATAATGAAATAATGGTTTGATTTCATAATGCCTCACGTTAATAAAACTTGGAAATAAAATAAGACAAATAAAGAACGACGTTAGAGGAGAGTTGGCAATAGATAGAAGGAAAGTGTTCGTTTTCTTGCACTCAGTCGGGAATGTGGTGAATTATAGATGTGAATCCCCGACGCGTTACGCCGACGGTCGGTCGTGGCGTTTTGAGACAATCTGATTTTGTGTTTGCCCCGTTTTGGCCCCTGAATATTTTATAGCATTTCGCCTCTGGATGTAAGGTACGTCTAATGGTTGTGTGGCTGTCGTGTTTGTCTTCGTTTAGATGTCATGATATATAAAGCATGTACGCAGGCTATCAGTTCAATTTGATTTAGGTTGTTGCTTATAATTGACAATAGAAAATAATTACTTAATTAAATTGTTTACAATTCTGACAGTCGTTGCCTTTTAAAAACGTAATATATTGTTATATTGTCAAGTCTTTATAAATACTTATAAATTGTTTATTATAGAGATTTATAGATAACTAATGTACTCGCCACTTTGTTTGGATAATAATGGATATACTTATACCGACTGATCTCGGAACGTAATGAACCAAAAGAAAATCTTACATGGGTATACCACTATGCGTATGGTGATCGCGATCCCTACCACCCCGTTATATTACTGGATATACACAAACTGATCTCAGAACATGACAAACCAAAAGGAAATCATAGATTGGTTTATCACTATGTGTATGGTGGTCGTTTGCGATCCTTACCACCTCGCTTTATTACTGCATATACACAGCCTAGTTCCCTATCGCGATAAACCTGAATAAAATTAGTGATGGGTTTATCACTCTATGTTTATGGTATTATAATTATATTCTAATATGAATCCAACACATTAACTGTCCCAATAAAACTTTAAACATAAATGAAATCACCCTTATTGTACCGCCTTGCGGTATAATTTTTCAAAAACGAGAAGACATGTTATTTCTTACCAAAAGCATAAATATGAATTTTCATATCCCTAAAATTGAGAAATGGTGGGTTCTTCATACAAACTTTTATCTCCTAATTCACCCATTAAAGTTTTATTTTCACGACATAAGGTAGGCTACGTTCTTCTCTTAGGTCTAAATTATATACAAAAATTCATCAAAATAGGTTTGATGGGATGGGATCTTTCATTCATTCAAACTTTCGGAAATTTTCGTTCTCCATTACAACTTTTAATGTTTTATTTTCACGACATAAGGTAGCCCCTAGCCTATATCTTTCTCCAAGGTCCAATAAGTCTCTTTACCAAAATTCACCAAATTGTTTTAATGCGTTCTTCATTAAAACTTCATCCCCTATTTCATTCTTTAAAGTTATATTTTCAATTATTAATTAATTTGGGCATATATTAAAACCTGGTAATATAATTATGAATAAAGAAAATCATCTAAATCAGTTAAGTGGTTCTCAAACTATGAGTACAGTAATGGACATTTGTACACGTTGCCTTTTAATACGTAAAGCAAAAGCTTTCTACCCATTTCTGCGAGGGTGCGTGCACGGAAGACTGTGAGATTTGACATGGTTAATATTTATATGGAGAAGGAGTGCAGAAAGCTATAATTTATCTATAATATCTGTTAAATTAATACTGAGAATCCTAATCCCAACAGTACCATTGAACTTAGACCCCCAAAATATTGACAGTGTCACTCAACGAAAAGTGACAGCAAGTGATATAAATAATATTCATTGTTTAGGTTCATGAATACTGCAAATGCCAAACAGAAAATAGTCTAAGATCAAAAAGTCGCTGGTTAAATTTTGACCTTAGGGCGATTGCTAGTAATAATAATTATGTAAATATTTATGGAAGATTAATAAAAATATATTGAATTAAAAAATCTAATATTGTAACTAACAATTTACGAGTATATTTCACGATTTTTATAACAGTTTGACCGAATTATTCCAATTCAATTTAAAAGTATACTTGTATAAATTCTTATTCAATTAGTAGGGCAGAGGATTTTAAGTAAATATTATATTGGTCATGCAGGGAATTTTGCTGAATTATAAATAAGAGGCCTCGACTCCTTCATTCGTGTTATTTTGAGACAATCTGATTTGGTTTCCCGTTTTCGTCTTTAAATATTTTATAACCTGTTTCCTGTGCATACCAGATACGTTTTCATGGATGTGTTTTTGATCTTTGTCCTCCCTTTGTTTGGACGATGATGTGATATATTTAGTTTCAATAGTAGTTTAGAATATATTATTTAAGTAACTTATATTAACCACATTTAAATAATTAATAAAATAGAAGTGAGTGCGTGTGTTTTCGAAATAAAAGCTTTTTTAGACTCATTTGATCATTGAAATGTTATTAATATATTTTTTTTTTTGTTTTCACCCTCTGCTTGTTTATTTATCCGGGCTAATCTTTGAAACGGATAAACCGGTTTTCACGGAACTTTCATTGGCAGATAGAAGACTTTTCATACAGTAATTTACGCCAATTTATTACAACTAAGATGGTAAACATGCATTGGGGCTCGCCTGAAGGTAAGCGGCTACCATGTAGCCTATGGACGCTTGTAATACTATAGATATTACTAGCGCGTTGCTGACCATCCTGACCTCTTCTCCAAGGAGCTCTGCAAACGCTACTCACCGCAGGAACATAACACAAGGTTATTTGGCTGCGATCTTCCGTAGGGTATGTATTCTACTAGTCGAACGAAAGAAATCTCAAAATACTTTTTTACTTTTTTTAGTGACTCAACTGTCTGGCAGTGTGTTCAGTGAAATACGATGTTTAGTAAGAAAATAATAAACAATAACTTATGGAGCTGCGGGTACAACTCGTTTAAAATTAATATACCTAAAATGTCTAAAACTCATATAACCTAAAATATTATGTTGTCAATTTAATTTCGTGTTTATCGGAGGCGAGGAACAGATTCTAAAGTTCCTCATCCGCCATAGAAAATGAAAAGAATCCTCCGACCAGATTGGTGTTATGTCTGGCGGGCAGCTGCCCAACGGTTGTTGTCGGGTTTTTGTATATATACTCATTTGTTGGGTTAATTTCAATATCGCGATGTAGGATAGTTTGTATGTGACGAGATAGAAGTGGCTATATCGATGACGCTACATCACTCCCCTCCGAGATCGGAGGTCGATAGCAGGTTGAGTCGTCCATACATCTTGTGATGCTTGCCTGGCCAGTGGAATGTTCCAGTGAGTTGGAATCAGATGCCGCATAGTTCACGGTGCGTCGGAACTGTCTGCGGTGATTGCCCCAGTGAGTCGGGGTGATGCTGCAAGAATGATCCAGTGAGTCGGAGTGGTGCAGTGCTGCGTAGTGGCTGGCTTCTGCGTCGACCAGGAGAAAAGAGCGTCTCTGCTTGCTGACTGACCGAAGTACAGTGTGCTGTGCCAAGGTCGCTGAGAAGGCTGTGGGTTGACCAGGAATGCGCGTCCGCTGCATGCTGGTGGTCAGGATACCTGTAGTAGCCTAGGATGCTGGTTGGTCTGTATGATTCGCTGCTCGAAATCTTGAGGAAGTGATGATGACGTCACGATGACGTAGCTTTTTGCGAAGAAGGTTGAGCTGACGTTCATGCTCGGAGTCACCAGTATAGGGGTAACCATTGCAAAGGGAGGTATCCTCGAACCAGATGGATGTTATGTCTGGCGGGCTGCTGCCCCAACAGTCGTGTTTTTTTTTTTAGAACTGACTATACTGTTAGCCTTAGGGGCCCTGAAGCCGCTGCGGCTTTTACAGCTTCACCGAACGTGGTCCCAACGGTTGTAGTCGGGTTCTTTTATATTTATTCAATTGTTGGGTTAATTTCAATATATCGATGTAGGATAGTTCATATGTGGCGAGATAGATGTCGCTACACGTATGTAAAAGCTTAGATAATTGATAATATTATCATCTATATCATCATATTACAACGATAATGTTTATATGATATGTCAATTTACAAATTAAATTATTGTATACAATTTATGCCTTAAATGAAATTGGTAAAAAATTATAAAAATCTTAAACGATTTTAATGAAATTTTGTACATACGAAGTTTAAATTGTTCCCTAATTGATGGGCTATAACGATTTTCAATGTTACTTTTCTCAAAAAAATACCTAAAATTTAATTTTCATCAATTCTCAACCGATTCTGATCTAATTTTTTAGACGGAAAACATACGTCATGAAAAGCTATAAGAATCATCAAAAATAAATTTAGGAATTATAAAAAAAATGTAGTTCTCAACCTATTTTCATGAAATTTTGTACATGATTTCATTTATCAATTGATAAATTATAATATGAATTGTTAGTAATGTAAGTAAAAATAAAATTACGGAATTTAAATAACAACGTAATAACAAACGCGTGCGGAACCGCGGGAACACCGCTATTATACAATAAGGTCCTGTTACTTTAAAGTACACATCGTATGATGTGGATTTAATTAATCTTACATAAACTTGCTAAATATGAAAAAGCTATAATGTCAACAGGAAAGGTACAATTGAATGTTAAATGTCTCCATTCGAGGCTAAAGGGTTACACTTTTTAAACATTAAGTCGAATTTTAAAATTGGTTGTGGTCAAGAATAGAATTAAAATTTGTTATAAACTAATACTGAGTTTATACAAATATAAAGGTTACCTTGTAAGACCACACAATTAGTCTAATCTTACGATTGAATTAAGTCATTTGAGTACAGCAAATTTCCGTAATAAAGGGCCGACTTTAATTATGGCTCTGAAATCGAAATCGAGCTGTACCATCGACCCATAACATTTCCCATGAGTCGCGGACATTTATTGGCATGGAACGAGCGCGTATAAAACAATAAAGAATGGTTAACGGCGTTTTAATGTGAACAAGGACATTGGTTGACAATAGCGGCCGATTGGGGTCCGGCTGGCCAGCGGTCAGTGTGAACTTATAACGTAGCACCGAACAGTGTTACGCTTGGAGATATATTCATCGACATCGTTAAAAAATATTTTAACTTTATAATAATCAAATGTTATCAACTGAGGAGAATATATTGGAATGAATTTCCATAACACTCATGGGAGCTGCACGGGAAAAGTGTCCGACCGACACTTTTGCTATGGTACGTCACAGTCAGGCATGCAGTAGAATGCAGTTATTAGAAAGAGACAGAGAGACGGTAAACGTGTACATGGCGCCGATCAGCGATTGTTCCTCTAGATTCGTTTACTATCTTATAGCTACAAGCACTTCTTTACAAACGTGAGCCTCAGCTGTATACACTATAGAAATAATTAAAATTGAATGTACTGATTATGTTAATAACTTATTTGTATTTTTTATAATAATGATTAATAATAAAACGTTTATTTTCATAATTTCATTAACAAAACCTTTTTTATTTTATTAAATACAATTTTATTACCATCCTTCATCGTGCTTCTTATTTAATAATATATAGCGAAAGGAACTACGTTCCCAGCGTATCTCACAACACAATATTTTTGAATAGTATCAAATAGCAATACACATTTTTTATATCTACAGTAACATAGCAAAATTGCCTGATAGGCAATCAGGTAAGTACTTTACAATCGAAAAACAACTACAACCATTGAAAGATCGGCAATCCTACGATTGTCGTCGCTTTCATGTCGATTTTTTGCAGCTTGATATGCACTGACTGATTTTGAAACGCCCTATCGCGATAAGTCCCTGTGGTATTTATCACCATGTGTATAATGGTCGCAACCCTGTCAGATATAGAACACTACTACACTGTTTGATTACTAGTTTAAACAACGGTTATGACGGGTGTTAAACCTGGTTTTTGGTGATTGCTATTCAGTGGAACACAAGTTGTGCCTCACCACCCAGCAGATCGACCTTGAAATTCAGTCGAACTGATGTTAAGAGCTCGCTACAGTCTAGAAAGACTAGACTAGATGAGGCTAATCGATAATGGTTTGGTACTCCAGAGGACTGAGTTGGAACTCCTCGTGCGCTGGTGAGTGTTACCAACAACACCCAGCGAACTGGTAGAGCAGCCCGAGTAGTGCTAATTTAAGACAGAAATGTTACTCTAAATACTATTGGTACTATAGATTAACAGCCCTTTTCAATAATTTATCTATCCGTTGTTTCAGTTACTAAAGATAAACAAACATAACCTATTGTACTTATTTTATTTGCAATAATCTATCAATGGATAGTTTTTCGTATCTACATAATATACATCCATATCCTATAGCTTGAATAGATAAGAGGGAAGCCGATATCTGTCTTAAAATAAAGATAGTACTTATTACTAATATGTACTAATCGGGGATAGTAAACTCAGATATGTTATTGAAAACGGCCGTTAGTCGGCATAGATCGGCAATCGGTTTAATAAGATGAGACCAAAAACGAAATAACACAGTATAGTATGCGTATTATTTTGTTAGTTTTCTTTGTTATACGAGTTACATCCAGGTACAATACATGCACCTAACCACAATTAAACACGTCTATTAAACATTAAACTACACTTTAAAACTATAGATTTTACGAAATAGGCAGGATTGGTTTTGGGTCACGATTTACGTAGGTCGTTAGAACATACGAAAAAGGTCTTGTTATAACACACGCGTATACTGTGGTTTTGTCTCTTTCAAGTTGATGCTCTGTATACATTAAATATATAGATTGGTACATAGATTACCAGTGTTTTTGTTATACCATTTATAAAAGTTTCGTATTGATAACAATATTGTCTATATCGATAAAATTTATTATCGGTTCACCCCTACAGATATGTAGGTAAGGAATAAAGGTACCCGCATAAACCTTTGAATTGCTGACCACGGTATCGAATCTATACGCCCTTTGTCTGAATTTGACCGCAGATTATTTAAGAAATAAAACATAATTTACTACAATGCTACGTTTATAGGAACTCTTTTACGAGGCCCGCTGACTCGAAGGTATTGTTTATTTTCTGTTTCATTTTTATTTGTTTCCGTTTACCGATATGAGTTTAAAAATTAGAAATCTAATAGTCCTTACATAAAGTTTTTGTTTTTAACATATAAAATTCGAAGAAATTATAAATGTTTTTTACAATATTATAACAATATAAATAAATACTACTTACTGTAAACGTAAATTAATTATTTTGTTATTATATACAGACCTACGTAATCATACAAAAATATAATTTTACCATTACGTATAAAATATTGTAATTTTTAATACAAATACATAATTTTTTTTAATCTCGAAAATATTAAGTAAATAATTATTTCCAGTAAAGAATTCGGTCCCTCTTTCTGAATAAGGAAATTTGATAAAGACGAGTGAAGTACCTACTCGGACTTATGTTTTATTTATGCTCATTGAATTTGTCCACCACTCTGGTGGACAATAGAAATTGGGAACATATTCGCAGATAATGCATTTACCGTGACTGCAGGCACTGGGGTGACATTGTGCTCATGCGAAGAGAAAAACGGCCCGAAGCAAGCTGCAAAATGTCCCGAAAGTACATTAGACGCATTAGAAACACCATTAAGGGTCGGGCAGGCCGATAACAATTAGGGTGGATCTGGGATCTTAAGGGGAATTAACAGGGCATATCAAGTTAGCACTGGTTTAAAAATGTTTGCGTTTCTTCATGGTCGACTTTCTTGACTTGCAAATTTTAACATATTATACATACACAACATTTGATATTATTTTACCGAATTATTTGCTACCGATTAAAACACTACAACAGTGTTGCTAGAATTTACAATGAAATATTTTCCTGTAATTTATGGTAAAATATATCTATGGCGCGTTGGAAGATTATTTTATTTATAACCTATCATGAAGCTAAAAGTAGAGTAATATTTTTCACGTAATAGTTTATATGTTTGATAAGCAACCCGGTACAATTTAGTGTCCCAGGGAAAAATCTAAAATCCAAGAATCCTAAACGTTTAAAATCCTTACGACATCGGAACCATTAGGGGTAGGAATGGTAAGTTAAACAAAAAACATAAAGAGAACCAAGAAAATATTCAGTAATAATATTTAAAAAAGCAAGACGGCAGATATAAGATTAGTTGAAAATTGGTATTTAAAGGTCCTTGAAATGAAGGGCCAAGTACAAAATCAATTTTTGATCATGCATGAAGTATTAACAACTTCACTGCTGGAGTGGTAAAAAAACAGTAAAACCTATTTTTAATAATGTTGCCAGGACATTATTCGCACGGTAGCACGTGTTATCGGGTTATCAAGGACACATAGCTAAATGCATGCCCCATATTTGTTACTCTGAATTCTGAAGACTCCATCTGTCTTTTTCTCAAATCCGTTATACAAATTCAAATAAAAAATACAACGAGTTGTATAGTCAAGAAGGAAGGTCTCCTTATATTGGTAGGAAAAACTGATGTACCTCATCTGATGGTAAGTACAATAACAAAAATGGAAAAATGGATTGTATAATGGTAGGGTATATGCTAATGCCCGTCTAGTTAGTTACCGCTTACAAGTTGAAGATCTGTCACCAAGTACTTCTAGGTGTGTTCTGGCGGCTGCTTTGAAGAGTTTGTTACCATCTCCGTTTATTTGTGCGGAACCCTAATTATTGACTAATCATTGATCGAACGTGCAAATGATTATCGATTAACCGATATGCAATCGATTTTTAACAGCACTATCTTTGGGTCGTAGCGTGAAGATGTAGCCGTAGCGTCTTTAACCGTCCTCAATAAATAGGCTTAAAAAAGTTAAATATGACTGGTAGTTCTAGAGATCAGCGCGTTGAAACAAATAAACAAACAATCTCTTGAGCTTCGATTATAGATATCGAACACACCACACACATTTTGCATGATAATTCGAAATTGTTTGCTACCTTGTACCTAATAATGTTATAATGAAAATCTGACATTTATTTACAAGAGTATCAAATTATAGAAACATTCAAAGTTAAACAGAGTGTCAGTGAAAAAGCTTGGTCCAATGGAAAACAAACTTCTTAAGGGCCGAGGTATAAAATAAGGAATCATAATTCAAATCGAAAAAAGTTTCCGGGGCACGGGTAATTTTTCTCATCTTATATAGTAAGTTTCGCCCGAGGGTTACGGGGTTGTCGCGACGAAATCTAAGAGAGGGTTTACATTTTTAGCCTTTCGTCGTGCTCCTCTTCACTTTATATCGTCTTTTGATTACTCTCTCAACAAGTTATGCATATTGTAAAAGTCTTCGGCGTCGTCGCGGTTAGAGGTATTTTTGACGTCTCCTTTATGACTTTTCGGGACGGTGTCTCATTTTTCATACCTTTTATGTTTTTCGTTTTTTGTATGAATGAGTTTTGTTTTTTTTTTTATTATGATTATGTTTTTGTCGCTATTGTCTTTTGTTCTGACATTCAAATGAATTTTATTACATTAATCATGCTTATATCGCTTTCTGAATGAATTTTTCGTGTTTGCTTATTATTATGTTTATACGTACAACAAAAAATCATTAGTATTGTTTAGTTCAGTTACTCTTTTCATCCAACTATTTTAAATAATTTGTGCTTTAACGAACAGTTAAAAGTTTTTAATATTGTTTTTCAATGTTTCAATAGGAAAAATCCAAATCTATATATACAATTAATAAAATTTAAGTGTCTGTATGTCATGTCAAAATAACAGTTCTTTACTAAATGCATATGAAGGTATAGTCGATACCTATAACAAAAAGCCCATTTTTTAAATTTTTGTCAGTCTGTCTGTTTCAGGTAATCTCTGCAAACGGTTGGACCGATTTTGTCGGAACTTACTGATAGATGGCTGATGATATAAGGAGTAACTTAGGCTACTTTTATTTTAGAAAAAGAATTAGGGTTCCGCACAAATAAAAAAAACTGGTCATGGTGAATCAATTCGGGCGCTTAAATGGCTTATGCTGAGTAAGCCATAAGAGATATAGCAAATTAATGTACCACCTAATCATAGCCATTAAAAGAACCTATAAAAAAACCGGGAGAGTATATGTCTATCTTCTAAGGAACACCCACAATAAGCATATTTGTCTTTAATATAGCCGGGAGCGGGGGAACAAGATTCGCGAGGGCATTCTGTAGTCCACGTGAGCGAAGCCACGGGCACAGCTAGTCTTACAATAAATTTGAGCGTCTGATTTAGATATAAATCGTGATGAAACCCCTAGTATCAAGGTAAAGTATTTTGGTGCGCGCTTGGAAAGTTTTATAGTTTTGTTGTAGTTAACTTGAGGGTTTTGTGGTATAATTATGACACATTTGTAATGATAGTAAATTTCACTGTCATTGTGCTATAATCGATTAACTTCAATATTCGTTACAATACTTCTGTCTATCTACACTATTAAAGGGAGGTAAAATTTGTGAATATGTATACCGGAGGTAATCATCTCTAGCACTACTGATTCAATTCTAGAAATTATTTCACTGACAAGAAGCTACAATATCCCTGAATGCTATAGGCTATTTTTAATCCAATTAAATTTTATATTGTAAATAAAACGAATCTTTTCTGCTTTACTATCTAGTAAAAAAATCGGAGTAAACCAGTAAAAAAATGTAATTGGTTTTGCTTGGACTTTACGTATAATATATGTATTCCAAAAAATTGTAACAAACCAGAGCTCGAACTTTTTGATATTGAATCGATATACCACTGGTCTAACCATTCGGTTCCCATTACATAAATAAATTATTAAAAGTGAAACCAAAAACTTGACTGCTCCAAAAAAAACAACTAAATTTTTTTTCTATTTTTCTTTTTATTTGATTCCCAGACGTTGTACTTAAAACTATATAGCATATGTCACACCACAGTTAAGAGGAATCTAATGACACCTTGTTATGCTAAAATCCATCAAGCCGTTTAGGTTACAGAGCGTGCCAAAGAAATAGACATACATAATATATGTATAATACATACATACATACGCTCGAAAAACACAACCCTCCTTTTTCGCAGTCGGGTAAATAGTAAGCATATTCGTGTATATAATATTAAATATATACTAAAACTGTCTAAAAATTTAGCATAGCCCGTAGGCGCAAGCTCTCTGTCTCACTGAGGAAATATTATGCAAACTTTTAAATTGTATTTGCCTTTCATACAAGCCGGGAAATATTGGCTTCGTGCTTGTGAACCGCCACAAAGACTCAGGCTAGATCCACAGGGGATGCTTTACGATAGGTTAGCACACTACAACCCCTAACCTTGCTTTCACTGTACGAGAATCTGCATAATGTCGATTCCTAAGGAGCCGCTATAGGTGAAAACACACAAAAATAAATCTTTTTCAATATTTTTTGTAATTGTCTAACTGTAAAAATATTGGGAATGTCATAGGGTTATGTTTATACTCTTAAAATTTTTACTCGTAGACGGAATTTAATTTGAACTTTGTAACACAAACTCCAGTTACGGTTTGTTGAAATTCTAAAAAAAAAAAACAAAAAATGCAGATAATTTGAATTGTATTTATTTTAAATTTTTGTAGATAATTAAATAGTTTTGCAGGTACAGATTACTAACTGTGCGATTTAAATATTTTCTTTAATTTTATTGTTTTAATAAATAAATATTATACTGATGTAAGACAACAAGTAGATAACAAGCATAAGTCACATTTTCTTTCACAGCTATTGATTGAAGACTACAATAAATAATTTAGCGATTCGCGAATAAAATAAACACTGGTTATTTTTATTTATAGATATAGGCTGAATTGAATTGTATATTTTCATATAAATCCGTGGCATTGTTCGAAAATGTGCAAATAAATCTTTAGGAGCGAATTTCCTACAGTTTAGATAAGCACGTCGAATGGCTTTTACTCAATATTAATTGTTCTAAAATTACCTGGGGTCCGGTCCGAAGTTTTGACCTTTCGTTGTACCCTTTAGGTGACCATAAACGTCAAGGAACAATAAACGAGTAAGGAGTGACCCTTGGTGTACCCTCAGTAAGTTCTTAGCCCCGGTCGGCCCTACTGTCCACGATCACCCCTGTCAAAGGCCAGTCTGAAACCTCTTGGGAAATTATTGTCGGGATTTAAAGGGCATTGCTTACGTAAAAATATAAAAAAAAACTGTGTACTTTTAATAGAACTTCGTATTTTGAATGTTTTATTTTTATCTGGTATTGGTCACGTGTCAGGGATATTCATCTCTTCATGTATGTTGCGGGTGGTATTAAGTTTATTAATAAGCCTATAAGCCGAACTCTTAAATCTAAATTCTTCATTAAAATAAGTGCCGTGTGATGGATATATACAATGTTTCCATCCTAAAGAATCAACAAGCAGGATAATTCATGTAATTTGCCATGGAAATAAAAAGGCGTGCGTTTTGTTCATGTGAAAATATAAAAAATATTTTTATAGATGAAAAACATTAATATCAAATAATACAATATTCGGAAATATGTTTGTAGGAAATAATCTCTGGAAAAACTGATCCAGTTCTAAAAATTCATTTATTTCATAGAAAGTTAAGTTCAGGATAATACTTAAAAAATTTTTTATAGATATTACTATTTAATAATTATATGTACTTTAAGTTAAGTATTATAATTATCAAGTAAGATGTTGTAGGCAGTTGCTAGTTACTAATAAAATGGCTAAGTTATTTTGTAAAAGTGAATGCAAATCAAATTTGTACTACTTAGCGGCGCTTCTATTCAATTACACTATTAAGTGAACAAGTTATAGAGTAGAGCGAAACTTCTTACATAGTTCTTGGATCTTATTATTAAAATACCATTTCATAAATAGTTTAAGAAGATATTAATCAGTGATATAGAAGTAAAAGTCTCGATTATATATGTATTATAGAAATATATAATAATAGATCTTTACCTATGAAATTGCCGTTCTGCAGTACTGGCCATTTCAAATCAAAATAGTTTTTGTTTGGCTAAGAATTCTAATTTCAAATTAATTTTCTTTTAAAAACATGGAATTCTTTCCCAAAAGTAGTCATTTGTTTATTGATTAGTGTTACATTTTCATCCCATTTCAATCTTTTTTGTCATCATGGATACGTTAAAAATTCGAGTAATTATGGAATATGAGTACCGTCGTGGCAGCAACGCGGGACAAGCGTCACGCAACATCAACGACGTTTACGGAGCTAACACTACAAACCAACGCACCACATGTTATTGGGTTGCTCGCTTCCGTTCTGGGAATTTCGACCTGAAAAATGAACCTCGCGGTCGTCCGAAGACTTTTGTAGACAATGATGAATTAAAGGCGATTGTGAAAGCTGATGATACACAATCTACGGCTGAATTAGCAGCAGCTTTCGACGTTAGCGTCAAAACAATATTGGTCCATTTGCGTCAAATTGGCAAGGTAAAAAAGCTTGACAAATGGGTGCCCCACGAACTCAATGATCGCCAGCGCGAAGTACGCGTCGAGACGTGCCTTGCACTGCTCAAGAGACACACAAACGAAGGAATTTTGAACCGCATTGTTACCTGCGATGAAAAATGAATTCTGTTTGATAACCGCAAGCGCTCAGCAAGTTGGTTGGGTCCTGGTTCAGCACCTAAACAATGCCCTAAACGAAAACTTACCCCTAGAAAAGTCATGGTCACTGTTTGGTGGTCTAGCGCCGGTGTGATTCATCACAGCTTCTTACCAAACGGGGTGAGCATTACTGCAGAGGTGTACTGTGAAGAACTGAACACAATGATGGAGAAGCCGGCACATCTCCAACCAGCATTGGTCAATCGCTCGTCTCCGCTGCTCCTGCACGACAACGCGCGACCTCATACTACACAGCAGACGGTCTCCAAGTTGCAAGAACTGGGGTTGGAAGTTCTCCGTCATCCGCCCTACTCACCAGACCTTGCGCCTACAGACTACTACTTTTTCCAGAATTTGGATAACTCCTTGGCGGGGAAAAAACTCAATACCCGAGAGGCAGTACAAAATGCATTTGAAGAATTTGTTGCCTCCCATCCAGCTGATTTCTTTAAGAAGGGCATCAATAAACTGCCACTACGCTAGCAAAGATGCATTGATTGCATGGGTGATTACTTCGATTAATACAAATAAAAAATACATGAAAAAAATTAGTTTAAATTTTTTCATACAAAACGGCAATTTCATAGGTAAAGACCTAATATTAATTACGTTTTAAATGGAATACTTCCATAATAAAATTTTCTGTTAAACAATATACTTTCCACCTTGACCTATATTTATTACGATCCTAGTTTGTAAATGGCATTTATTTATTTGTTTTTATTGTTATTTAATTTTAGGGACTTGTGTTCAACTAGAATATTTAGGTCCCAACGTAACCTAAACTTGTACTTATAAAGTAATTTAGTGCACTAATAACAAACATTCACAAAATAATAAAGTTTTGTTTTTCTTAGTTCCAGACTATATATATTTAAGATTAAATTTAAGTTTTGGGTCATCAACGATATTATAAGTGCTTCATATAATAAGATTATACTAAATACCACAAATATTAAACAAAAAATAAACTTAACACTGTTTCTATTTACACTCAGTAATATAAGAAAAACCTTTGAAAATCTACAATTATGAATACGAATGATTTAAAAAGTAAAAAAGCATGGATGTTTATACTATTTTACCCCTTGTCCAAACATCCTTACGCCCTCGCAACATGCACTCAGTTTTCAATAATTCGATTCACCCTACATAGTGAAAATTTGTTTTGGCAGCTTAAGATGTTCGCAAAAAAAAACTTCAGAGCGAATATTATTAACTTGGGTAGGATAGATTTGTCAATCAGGATCAAACGGGAAGGCAGACATGCCTAGAGTAAATTTAAAAAAAAATTGAATTGACGCTTCGAAGAGAAAGTTTTCTATAAATCATTGTCAGCCTCAATAAAATAAACAAAATTAAATAAACAACCCCTAGAAAGATAAAAGGTCTACGTGCCGCCTCGACCACGCTTTTGATGGTGTCGTATTTTAAAAAGTTTAGGGGAGAATTGACACTTAGACGAATTTAGCTTACCATTGTATTAATTATTCAGGGCGCTTTCGTGTTTCAAGGTGCGCGTGTAGGGGCGAAAGGTAATTTGTTTTAAAAAACTGTAGACGAAAGAATTTTAGGGAAGTTGCACCGAGTCTCCGCTTCGACAATGGACGGGCGGGAGAAAAGTTTATTAAAACTGTTTTGGAATGCAGCGTGGAACGAGATAAGTTCCGTCTAGTGGACGGACGTACCATCGATTCTGGAGAGTTTCATAAAGTTCTCTTTAGCGAGTAAAATAAATTAACAATTTGTAAATGGGCACGTTTTAAAAGTGATAATAATCTGTTTTTATATTTTTTAAATCAATATTTGTAAGATGAGTCGATATTGCACGTTTCCAAAAACGTTGCATCGAATTTTATGATTTTTCTTATTAGATAGTTATAAATAAATGTATTATGAATATATATATATATATATATATATATATGCACGTAAGATTTTTTTTTGTCACTTGTTAATTACACTTTGATTAGATTATGCTGAATACATTGATGTATTATATTTTATATCTGGGCAATCGAGCTGTGCTCAATGTCTTATTAACAAAAAAAATAAAAACATCTATCTAGGTAAACTTGGAATGTAAAACCTTATCTAAATGCAAAGTTTCATCGAAATCGTTGGAGTCGTTTCCGAGAAACCAATTACATATATCCAATCAAATAATTATTCCTGAATTCGCATGCAACAAAAAAAAATAGAATAGAATAATTAGAACGTCTCAAACATAATTAAGTGCATGAGGGCACTACCCGACATCTCTGTGTACAAAGAATATTCCCAACAAATTCATTTGTAGATAGACGGGGTGGCTTGTCCCACGCGGAATACTTTAACTTTTCAATTGTAACTTTTGATGGGTTTTCGAACGTAATAATAATCGCTACATCACAACGACGGGGGTGGCTGAATCAATGATTCTGTACAAAAGAATGCCAATTTTTATGCGGAAAATTGAGTTACATGCCGAGTGTATTCACCTTTATTGTCAAATATGCATTTTTATTGAAATCAATTTCAAAATGATATAATGTTTCGCGCAATTTATGTTGAGATGTGGAAAATTGGATGTCTATAAATATTTTAGGGTAAACTTTGGTGCAATGTATACCATTTATATTTTTTTAGTTGTGTAGATTTTTTTAATATAATTCAGTAGAAGCGCATGCATATAATGATTTCTTTAAATTACGGTCACGATATACAACTCAGTGTTGAATTGTGGTGTCAAATATAGGTAAATTACAGATTGATTTTTCTAAAATACAAGGTATTGCTAAACTATCCGCAAAAGATTGAGAAATCGAACAATTTTAATATTTGTGTTTTGATAATACGAATTCAAAAATATGATATTTTTATAACTTTACTATCTGTTACAGTATTGAGTCTTTCAAACATAACGCATAAAGACATTTGAACAGTCGGCAAGACAGCGATGACAGCCACTGAGATCCCTCGATGGTCATCGTTGATTTCGGATGGCATTATGTTTACCATCAGATACAGTGTAGTTACTTTGTCATGCTACAAGTAAAAAAAATTACAAAGATAACTTAGCTGGAAATATACCGGCTGATCTCAAAACGCGACAATACAAAAGAAAGTCATTGTGACGGCCAACCAACGGCTTTATCACCATGTGTATGGTGATTGCTGCAACCCAGTCGAGTACAGATCCTTACCACCGCGCTTGATTACGGATATACCTACACCGGCTGATCCAAGAACGCTACCTACAAGTCTGGCAAAATCGACATGTCCTGGCAACAAAGAAAAAAAAATCTTACATTTTTTTTTTAAATATCCATTATGCCATCATCGCAATGAAATGCAACGAATGCTACAATGAATTTAAACGGGAAATAAAATAACCAAGGGAAGAGAAAATCAATACTCGTTACCATTCATTCAGACACGTAGACATGCCGGTAGTATTCAATTCTTACTAACACATTTCATGCTAGATAAAACTCATGAATCAGAAGTCCGTATGGAAAACGAAAGGAGGTTCGTTTCGAAAAAATCTGCTCAACGAAGGCGAGAAGCGAGTCGAATTTCCTGTCTGATATGAATCTTCCCCACTCGTTTAAGGTGATGTATTTTCCTATTACTACCCTACAACGTGATAAGTTACGTTTACGTCTTATGCAGTAACTACGTGCGTTTAAAATAAGCTATGTAATATTCTATAATAAATACATATATATAAAAATTATTCAATATTTACAGACATATTACTTCACAAGTTTAAATTATAACAATACAATTTTTAACAAAAAAGAAATACGAACTTCAATGGTTTTGAGGAGTTTTGAGGTGTATCTTCGAAGTTCAAGGTCTAATACCAATGAAATTGAAATGGGATCACCCTTGAGGTATCTTCCCTATCCAACAAAAAAAGAATCATCATAAATGAAATTATAGGTGAACATCCATAAAAATTATACATAAATAAAATACATTCGAATCGAGAAACCTCCATCTTATTTTGAGGTCGGTTAAAAAGGCTCATTATGAGATTTATAAAACTAAATGAAACATTTAACATACATTTTATTTATATAGCTTTAACGAGATATTTAAACATCACATAATCTAAATACATATATGATTAATTGTGATTATAAATATATTCTCTATCAATAGGGGTACTTGTTTAGAGTAAAGATTGTTTGTTTGTTTGAATGCGTTAATTTCTGCAATTACCAGTCAGATTTTAATAATTAATTTAAATGCTATATAGCCTTATTATCGAGGCAGGTTATAGGCGATATAACTTCATGCTAAGAGCCTTAGGAGTAGAATAGAAACCATGAACGTCAAGAAATCTGTCAAGTTGTAGGCAAGTACGGGAAGTGAGAGCAACAATAGGCCACACGGGTACGTTGGCGGCAGAATATGGAGAGTTGGTCGAATAACTTTAACACGGATGAAATCGTGAGACAGCTAGTTTAAAATTCAATTTAAAATATAATGCAATAACTTCTTACTTCTTTTCACCTAAGGACTCTGATTCATAACATAAGCATCATTTGAAGTACAGGGGCAACGACGTGACGCTATTGAGTCTGTTTCTCCTCGAGACGCTTCTTACTTGTTAGGGACCCCTGGTTAAATTGATTTTCAATTTGTTTGAAATGTTGTCCGCGGTACAGCGGGCATTACGGAGGTAGTTTAGTGGAAAATTTGGCTTAACTCGCTCATGATAAGAAATACAAACTCAGCTGCATGTTTTACTTGTTTGTATATTACAAAGTACACAGAAACCTTGACAATATAATATTGTGTCGATATGATAACACCAATGTAATTGATTTCAGACATTGACTTGTATGTATATTAATGCTGAAGAGATCATTTTTTTGAATTCACTAATCTCTGGAACTAACAGTTCGTTTTGAACAATTCCTATTTCATTTTATAGCAGATTTATTGAGGAAGGTGATAGACTATATAAATTCACACTACAACCCTAAAAAGTGGAACAGTGTGTTTCCAACGTCAGATATGGCAAATGGCTACGGGAAAATAAAAATACGGGAATTGAGAACAACGATAAGTCACACGGGAGTGATATCAGCGCGCAGTGGAGACTTGGTTAAATAAATTTATAACAGGTAAAACCGTAGGACAAAGCTAGTCAAGCTAATTACTGCTCCTTAAAAGCATGAAGGCGTAATTCTGAATGAACTAGTTCTAACTTACGCTCTTATTCTTCTCAGGAATAGATTTTAAATATAATAAAAGTTCAAGGGAAGCTATATAAATATTAATCGCAAAATCTACCCTACGAGACAGTAATAAATTTATATTAACTTCTTGAGATGTTGTTACTTCCATTTTATTGTCAAGTGATAGAGATTAATTTTGCTGACTTATAACTGCCATAGATCTGGCTGCCCTGTAGGTAAGAGAGAGTATAAAGTAAAGCTTACCCGCGATTATATTAATATGGATAGGGCACGATACGAAATGATCCGGGTAGACGTGGTAAACCGGGTAAGTGGCAAGATGTTGGCTCATATCCTAATCTGAATGTACCTTCGTGGCACCAGTAACCAATAGGATTAACAAGCCATTTGAGACATGTAGGAAGTTTTTAATAACTTAAATAATATTAATTTCCTAAATC
Organism: Saturnia japonica; assembly: GCA_033032175.1. Lineage (NCBI taxonomy): Eukaryota > Metazoa > Arthropoda > Insecta > Lepidoptera > Saturniidae > Saturnia > Saturnia japonica. The sequence goes on from CM065317.1 coordinate 8,880,553, forward strand.
TAGCTGTCTTATAGAGAATTATTTTATTTTTTATTTTTTACTGTGATTATCATCGGCGATTAGGTTTTTGATAGACATAGGTATCTTCCAACGCGTGTCATTATCTTATTAAGAAGAATAATCATATCTTAGTGTGGGATACTCCAAGTAGGTAGTGAGAACCACCTTTAATCATATTTATAAGTGAAGATATAAATATTCATACCAACACTATAATCGAGCATTGAGTCAATCGCACACTGGAAATGCCGAGTTTTCCTGATTAATTTCCAATGATATTTGATAGGTTCGTCTACCGGGTAACCGTGGGGGAGACCATGACTAATGGTTAGATTTTCATGTCTAAAGGTCGACGAGAGGGTCACGATTAAACGTCTACCGTATTAAATTGCGTGGGATTAATTTTCCATTGGCAAGAATCTTATTGTGTTTAGTTAAGACCGCATAATATGCAGTGACGTTTAGATTGCGGGATTTATATAAGATAAAGCAGGGACACAAGTATGATTTATTGAGTACAGAAATAAAATATTATCAAGGCAAAAAGAGACAGAAAAAACTGAAATGTAATAATTTTTTTTAGTAATATTACCAGCTGACCTGTGCGAATATTTCTCACATTATAGAATATACAGAGATAATCTGTATCATTAATTTATAAAAGATTAATGAAGCATGTCCCATAACTTATAATTTGCTAAATTAATTTTCTTTGGTGCTATCTATAAATGCGATTCAGAGAAAGACCTCCATATCCGTTTGATACTTTTAGCTATGTTTCGAATAATTTTCGTTGTGCCAGATTAAATAAATCATAATAATGATACTAAACTGTAAACGAATGCAAATATTTTAATAGTACAGAAACGTGACGATCAACTCGTAAAAAGAAAACTCATAAAAGTAACAGACGAAAATAAAACCTGTGTAGGGGAATAAAAAAGAATTTATTGCAAAAACACCCCATCGGCAAAGCCATCAAAATTGATTGCAGAAATTGTTTTACGTACAAGAGTCAGAGCTGTATAAATCTTTAAATATTTCAGTTGCGTGAGTTTTTATTGCGATTAACACATCATTTGGCTTTTATGTTTATCATCTAGGTTTCAAGCATATTTCAAGAATTGCATATTTTACTGTAGCTTTTCTTTAATTGTATACTCCTTATTATTCCAATATCGAAGGTCTAGGTTCAATAATAATGAAGAAATATGTTGATTTTGCGAATGTTGATGCATACAGTAAGTATGTGAAATTTCTCCACTGTTGTACAGTTTGGCTTTCCTTGTGTAATATGTTTTTGGACGTGGAGCCCATTCAAATGTAAATTTCATACGCCACGCCGTCATCATTTCAAAATAAAAATAACACAGCAAAAGGCAGCTGGATATGCTGTGTAGATCCAGAAACGTGACGTGGATACTTGCAATTATGACAACCAAACTCATGTTTTTGCTGTATATACTATAGTTACAATGAATCTACACACGGAAGTCCTAATAGGCTGTAATATTAATAATATGGAACCACAATTTCGCACACTGCCATTTAATTCCGAACTTAGTAAGGCTCGTGTTATGGTAACTAAACAACTTATATCATACAAACATAAATTGATATTTAACGCCCAGACACTCAACTGACATTTATGCTCATCACATCAGCCATGGAGGGGGGGAGGGGAAACCGTGTCTTTAGGTGTGTCGTAATAGGGCTTAACTAAGTACCACTGCGCCACAAGACCTGTCGCTGTAATAGATTTCATAAAAAATAGCAAACACATACTCGTTGCGACGCTCACGTTCGTCGGCCGACTCTAGTGGAAGCGTTGCGGGGAGCATTACACTGTCTCGCAGTTACTAGTGATCATCAGGTATATAAATAGTATTTTTGTAACGTATATACTGAAGCTTCTATAAAGGGATTAATTATGTTAACAATCATATGTGTGTTTTAATTGTGATTAGTTGACATAATAGTTACCCGTTCATGTTTGAAAAAGGAAAATTTCTCCATAAAGACATTAAATAAATTTAATGATTCATTAAATATTTTGAAATGTGAAATAATCATAACAAAAACGTATTACTGTACTATCTCTTAAACTTATTGTACGCTATACGGATAACTCTGTTTGCATCTTATTATTTAACATTTTAGTTAGAAAGCAAGCTGCTTACTTCGCCATCTTTGACGTCTCGCCGGAACATCTTTATGAATATTTTAATATAAGCCCAAATTGAGAGTAAGCTTACCTAGTCTTTATTTGCGTTGTTGAAAATTTTTTCCCGGATTTACTCAGCCATTCGCAAAGAATTTTAATTGGCTTTTTTTGAGTCGAAAATTTTTTTCGGTGTAGATAATTACATTTTTAACAAAATATGGCACGTCATTATCGTTTACTCCGCTCATCTGTGGTTTAACTACGGTTAACGTCCCTATATTCTACGTCTTTGGAAATAATCATATTTAGTAGGTACCTATTATATCTACTTTAATTTCTAGATACAATTATTTAATCTCTTATTATTTATCAGAAATACCTATAGGTTTCTCTAGTGTTAAATATATTCGAACAACTATCCACCTCGCCGCCAACGCATCCGTGTAGCCTATCGTTGTTCTCTCTGCCCGTACCTGCCTATAGGTTGCCTTACTGCTTTTCGTTCATGGTTCCTGATGTTAGGGTCATTGTATGAAACTATATATAACCTTTTTCAATAAAATAGTTTATAAAATGCAAAAACGAAATTCAAATCTGTCTGGTAATTCCAGAGCTTATCGCGTTCAGACAAACAAACAAAAAAAAAGCAGTCATAGATTATAGTTTAACTGACTATATCACCAACAGAAGTGAAAACTGAAAACTTTGGAATCACAGTAGTTTTACTTTCATTTTGAAATTAAATAGTATGAATAATTAAAATTTCAGAATTTTTAAATTGAAATTATTATATTGTCACTCCGAGCTAGAATTAACATAGATCAGTTGAGTAATCCATGCATACAGTGTGCTATCACGGTCTGTTAAACGGAAATAATGTTCTCTTTCACTCAAACTTTGGCTCTCAACTACGATCGCGATAGCCCAAAAACGATTTCATGATTCCTTTAATTTTCATCGTTAACTATTACGTTAACAATTAACTTAATTAATTCAATTAACTTTGAAACTTCCAAATAAAAATACAATGTTTAATACAGTCAATTCACCTTGAACATATAACTACAGATAATGCTATTAAGGTTACCTCCTACGATCCGTGATATTGCGGACAGACGCGGACCAGGCTGTACCGACACACCATGGGAAGAGTGTTGTCTTTAGAAGCGCAGACAAGTACGTAGCCTTAGTGTGCGGTATGTGGCTGACCGTGAGAACCCATCTTAATATGTCGGTGTCATTGACGCGAGGTGACGTGAGCCAACTCATAAGATTTACCCATACAAAAATCACATAAAGTGCCTATAGAAGTTTTCACTTAAAAACAATTCTCTTGAGCTTTTTATTAATAGTATAGATATCTAAGATTAATTAATTTTGAAGCACGTCTCGTGTCTTACGCCTGCTGCCATTATATGACTGTTTCAATAATGCGATTGTATCGAATTCTCTACGAAAATCGAAAAATAAACGCATTGTTATCACAATATCTTATTTCACGTTAAGTACCATGTTGTCATGGCGACTTTTGTAATGAAAGCAGGAGAGGAGGCGCCATCAAAGACGTCATTACACCGTCTCACGTATATTACGTCATTATTCGAGCAACACGTACTCTCTTGCAACACTGACAATCTGAGATGTTGTTAATGGAAAGAACACGGAGGTTTTGATAAATTCGCGCTCGTTTTTCCCCTCGCTAGCATTTTAAAAGCTCAGATCCCAGTGTCGTGTACGTTGGCACGTGGAACAGGGATTGAGTGGAAATGAGCCGTTCTGATAAGGGCGCTTTGTCATCGGTATCGTTGTAATGTTATGACTATACATAAACAGTAAACACATCTCCAACATTCTTTCACAAAGCATAATTTAAAGCACAATTATGAGCATGCGTTTTAGTTTTATATCTTACAACAATGTTAAGTTTCAACTAATGTAACTGTACTGAATTTCTTGATCTTTTAGAAACAATAAAAACAAATAGTGTTCACTGTAAACGTAGAAACAATAGTGTTCTACATTTCGTGATGAGCTAGTAACGTCCAGTTGGTATTTTCACATAGGTATGATTACAACTATATATTAACTTTTTTCTTTGCACGGTTTTAGATTGTATTCCATTTACACTTGGATTCATTGCATGTAATTAGAGGAGCCATTGACATCAGTCTAATGTCGGTGGAAACAAAGGTAACCGAATCTCAATAAGTTGTATTAGCATAAGTCCTAGTCTATCCTACTAATCATACTATATTATAAAACTAAGTCCCCCACGGCGTATGTCTGTCTGTCTGAACGCGATAAATACAACAAGATACAATTTTCATAAAAGGACGGAGTGATTAATGAGGAAGGTTTACGTATATAATCCTACTAATATTATAAAGGTGAAAGTTTGTGAGTGTGTTTATATGTATTGTTACTTCTTCACGCACAAACGGCTGGACCAATTTTGATGAGGTTAAATATGGAGATAGCTGACACCCTGGATTAATGCATAACTACTTTTAAGGATTTTTGAAGTTTTCTTTAAATTATACGCGGGTGAAACAGCGAGGCAAAGGCAGCTCATGAATATTTTGTAAAAATTGGCTGAAATATGACGATAATTGTTGATGATGTCGGAAAAATCTTGCAAACTGGGAATTTTACTGGAGTGTACCGCGTAAACGAATAGAGTTATTATATGTATTAGGTACTCTGCTACCCGTGCGACGCCGGGGTGGGTTGCTAGTAACATTATAAACATGAAAGTTTGTATGTTTCAATATCTGTTACTCAATCACCAAAAAAACGGTTAATTGGATTTAGATCTTTGACACAAAGTATGTTTGTTATCTGGATTAATAATATTATTAACACATAGGATACTTTTTACCCTGATACAGACCGAATCAAACCGCAGATTGAAGCCAGTATAAAATACAGTAACGAGCCTGTTTAAATCTCAACTTCGTATAGATATCAAGAAAAATAAATGATATATTATGTATTGGACTTAAAAAACGGTATTAATATTGAATACCTATAACGAAAAGGTATCGCAAGACTCCATAGTTTGTTTATCTCCCAGCAGTGAGAGACCTGTACCGGCCTGTACGGCAGTTCGATGCAACATTTGGTTCAGCACCCCATGTATTCCTCAGGGCATTCCCTCCCCACTCATTACCCCTATAGTTATTACTGTCATTTTTCAACTCGTTATTTACTCTGAGGAGAACTGATAGCGCGACATTTGCTCCGAAATACCGATTCAAGATTACCTCGGGGTGAAGGATTTTCGAGGATTTCGCTTGGCTTATAAGAAAATTGAAAATAGCCCTTTAAAGTACTTTCCTCCCCTATTTATTTAACAGGATTCTGGTTTGATAACTCTGAATGGGGTAGTAATTTAGTCAAAACAGACGGATTTTGCGACAGCAGATTAAAGCTGTCATTCGCCTTTGATTATCGCTAATCTACTGCGTATATAACAGAAACGTTATATATTTTTATGTTTTAGACTCAATAATATAATCTATAAAGGAAATAAAAGAGAAAAATAGTAATAATAAAGTAATAGTTAATTATTTGGTAACGAAAGTTTGTATGTTTGTTACATAATCATGCAAAACGGCTGAGTGAATTTGAATGAAATTTGGTGCACAGATAGTTTGGATTAACAAGATACTTTTTATTCCGGTGATGACATATTTATCGTCTCTGAACCCAATTCTGAAGTCCACGTAGACGAAGTCGCGGGCAGAAGCTAATCATTTTTTAATTTTTGATCAAAAATCATACGTAGTAATCATAGGTACATACGAGTGATAAATTTACACGTTGGCATAAACGGAAATGAGTAGATTAGCTGAATATCTAAGTTTATTTTATGAATGGGATACTCACATCTATTTTCACGAACTTGCAATGAAACGTTATCAAAATATGAACGTTTAATTTCTTGGGATTGGAAAGAGAACCTCAAATTTAGGTCGATTATTAAAATAAATTTGTTAAAGAATCCTATAAAGTTTCATAAATCGTGGTTCACTGATTGAAAATTGAAAAGAACAAAACCCAAAACTGTCATTGCCATAAGTTTTATTCCAGGTACATTACATATACTTAATAAATTTTGCCATCATATACAAAAAGGTACCCCCCGTACAATTGCGATACATGCAACAGTGTTAGAGATACGAAGAACGCATTGGTGAAATATGTTCGGAACAAATCAGCGAAGGAAAATCTTGTACGGTGCCGTAACCTCAGTATATGGAATCATAGTGCCTACCATGCTACCATGCTATCAGAACCTGGCAGTGCTAACACACACTTTCCGTAAAGAACTTGGCTAGTCCATACTAATTTTATGAAGCTGAAGAGATTATATGTTAGTTTGAACTCGCTAATCTCTGGAACTATTAGTCAGATTTGAATAAAACTTCTTGAATTTTGTAGTCTATTTATTAAGAGAACTTATAAGCTATAAAACTTCACGCTACAGTCCTAAGGAGCGTAGTAATAACCATGAACGTCAAGAAATCTGGCAAGCTGGGGGCAAGTACGGGAAGTGAGAAAAACAATAGGCCACACGGGTTCGTTGGCGGCGGAATATGGAGAGATGCTCGAATAACTTTAACACGGATGAAACTGTGGGACACAGCTTATTTTAATTAAAGTCTGTAATATAATAACAGGGCCGCCGACGCCTCCATAACTTAACGGATTAAAGACCAATAATTTTTACCTACAACTTAAAAGAAGTAGGTTTTTTTAATTACATATTATTTTAATGTAATGTAATTCAACGTATTAATTTTAGAATTGCGTAAATTTCATGTACGAAACATAAGTAATTTATAAACACTACATCCACACTAATATTATAAATGCGAAAGTAAATTTGTCTGTCTGTCTGTTACGCCTAAGGCGCTAAACCAATTTTAATAGAGAAATATATTGGACCTTTGAGAAGAACATAGGCTACCATAAGTAGTGAAAATAAAACTTTGAGACGTGAAATAGGGCATGAAAGTTTGTATGGAGAACCCACCATTTCTCAATTTAGGTATATGAAAATTTATATTTATGCTTTTGGTAAGTAATAACAAAATTTCGGGTTTATGAAAAATCATCCCCAAGGCGGTACAATAAGGGATGAATTCATTTATTTTTGAAGTTTTATTGGGACAGTTATTGTGTTGAATTCATATTGGCATATAATTACAATATCACGTAGAATGATAAATCCATCACCAATTGTATACATGTTTCTTACGATAAGGAATCAGTCGGTATATATGCAGTATATTTAACAGGGTGGTAGGGATTGCAATCAGCATACATATAGTGATAAACCTATTTATGATTTTCTTTTGGTTTGTCGTTTCCGAGATCATTCTATGTATATCCAATAATACGCAGATGAAGTATTTAATTATGATTAAATGACGTTAATTTGACTGATATCGTTTTAATAACGAAGAGTAGTAATAAAATCGTTTTTGATTATTACCATCGACAAATTCAAAATTTTCTTTAAACACCGCTTCACATTAATTATCGTTAAAAGCTTTCGACTTAACTTTAACGGTGACGTCATTTTGTCAAACATCAATTTATTTTTTGACAATGATCAACGATCAGACGGGTGACTTCCCAAGTCTCATTCAAGGGGTGTTTGTTACTTGAACTAATTTTTTTTTGTTATATTTTTTAAATAGTTTGGGCCGTACGATAAAGTAATAAGTTATTTTTCTTCTTTATCAATGACTTCTTCAGTAAGACTTGTTTATACAAGTCTTACTGACTTCATAAATAAAGCTGTAATAACTGAAACAAATTCATCAAATAATTTAAATTCAATTCAAGACTCCTACACATATACACTTATATAATTTAAAAAATCTTAAGAGTCACCTCTATGCGATATTATAACTGTACCAGAGCTCCTCAAGGAAAGGGGTTCATGGTTGGCAATGCGCTATTGATACCTCTGGTTTTACAGGCGTCCATAGGCTATGATAACCACTAACAATCAAGCGAGCCATGTGCTTCTTTGCCACCTTCTATCCATTCATTCAGCCCATATTTATCCACTGCTGAGTGTAGGCCTGTTCTCGCTAATGCAAATCCTCGCGATCTTAGTTGTATTAAAAAAAGACAACAATGCGAGATAACACAAAAATAATCTCCACTATTATATAATAATAGAAATTAGATATATCTGCGACAATAATTGTCAGCTCTTTAACTCTCTTTAAATATTAACCAAACGTGTTTACAAATTGCAAAACTATCTGCAGCTATAATATCCATCATGAAACCTCAATCTTCATGCAAGACACATAAATTATACTAACAAATAACAAATTCATGGTTTCGTGACAGCAAATACTGGTAACCTACGAGTCTAGACAACAGGCTATCAATAAGTAACGGTTCCTATGTAACCACGCCTTATTAGCCCACCCTAAGAATATCATAGGGCGGACTTTTATAAAAGTTCATTCATAATGGAACCGTGGCTACATAGAATTAAGCCTGTAAATATTTTATTAAGTTCATTGTTGGACGGGAGGTAAGTGATTGACGGTAATACTTCGATGTTTCCTAACTACCTACCTCAATTACCTACTACTCATATCAAATATAAGTTTTTTTCATACGACGTGCAATGATGGCTCAATCGTAGCAGGTACACCCATCACGTCGATAGACATGAGTTCGAGCCTGAACTTCCGGTGAAGGAAAATATTGCGCTATAACCATAGCATGGTGGGCTTTTATTGCTCACCTAGCTAGCTACCTTTCTCAAGTTGAAAATCTTTCTCGAAGCATCTATAGGTGTGTTAAAAATAAATTTATATAAAAAATCCTATAACAGCGGGACTGGGACTATCGGCTATTCGCACTGTAAGTACATAAAACAGTGCGTACAAATCTGATCGTCATACAGCTAGACCAATTCGACAACGATCATAGTCTTAAAAATTCTTGTCTCTTTTTAGTGTCGGTCGGGTCGGACTATTTGCCGAGTTTTGCTCCCATTCCGCGATAAAAAAAACTACCCAGGCAGTAATTTGGACGAAGGTGGTACTCACTAAGTATCGTAGTTAAAGATCTAAATGGGTTTCTACTGATTCGCGGTGACTTTAAACTATGCTAGATATATTAATAAACATTTCATTCCATATGGTAAAGTAAATGCGGTATAAATACATAACTCTCGCGGTAGTTCTAGGAAATGAACCGGCATCCGTTTACCAGAAGGGCAGAAACTCGACGGGCACGGCGCGGCGCGGGCCACACGTTCCAAAATATGAAAATGAAGAGACAACTTGTTTGACGAACTTTAATGGATATTTAACTGTGTTAATTATAAAGTTTCAATTTGAATTCATTTTTCAGAAACGTTCTCTAAAGCTATTATTGATGAATGTGTGTAAAAAGTCTTTGTTAGAGACCATAAATTATATTCTAACCTAAGACGCGGTAAACGTTTACATCATTTTACTAAACAGAACAAATAAACCCTACATACAAACCGTAATATTAATGCTATAACAGGTGTACAGTACAAAAAAAAGGAAAAGAATATGACAGACATGATATGCCATTTTTGTTCTTTTATAGAAATTAATTTATTTTGAGTTGTAGTGACGTGCAACCGCGACTCTAGATAATAATACAAGACAAAAATAAAATAATGTCGGGAATTTAAATTACTTGACTGTAATATAGTCACAATGGGACGCCGTTAACGTATCTGCACTTATAAAAACATCATAGATTGTACCTATATATTTCAATTATATAAGTATACCCGTTTTGTTTCGTAAAATAGGATTAACAACATAAGTTAATTAAGCATAAGTTCATATACGCTAACTAGTTGCGTTTACTGTAGGTAATTAATTGTTGGTTAAAAAAAACAGATGATGATATTTGTTATGTCTAAATTTGTCTTACCTATAAATTATACATCACAAGGAAGTTACATAATTATTAGATAACTTGAAAAATACGCAGTTTAATTTTTTTGTGATGTAAATTGTTATTAAAAAAGGTAATTAAATTTACTTATTATTTTTAAACATTTATATCTACTACTTAGCTTATGTTTTTTTAACTAATGTTCTTCATATGTGATCGGGGAACATCACGTAATTTCTTACCTGAAAAAAAAAGAAAGGTTTTTAGTACAAGTCCATAACATGAAAGAGAAACATGAATCTGTGAAAAATTTAATAATAGATCACACGATGAAAAGTTATGCGTGAAACACTGCTTCCCATTTAACGATTTCAAACTCATAAGTAATTATTTTACAGAGAATAATTAGCTTTCAAATTAAATCTGTTATATGAAGTCACAACATTTTGTAATAGGATTAGTCTGTAAATATTTTATCTATTAAGCGTTTTAACGGAGACGAGACCCGACCGAAAGATTTAAATTTACAAATTTGATAAAAGATTGCTGCCATGTTGAAAAAATGTTTTAACAAAATTTAGGTTAATTGAATTTTTGTTCGTTAAGTTCAATGTGAAGCACACCTCGGTTTAATTACCGGCGAGGGTTGTTAATTTATAACGTCCCTCGGACTTAGCGTAGGTACTTCAAGTCCACGGATCTGTGTAACATCGAAACTCCCTCAAGATTAATTTGGCTAGTACCTAGTCGGCAGTTTTAACTCGTTCCTGACCAAATTCCCAGTCGGCAGACGTTGAAAGTTTAGTATTAAATTTAATGAAATAAATTTAGGGTGTCTGTGGCCGAGAAACTCCTCCCGTCGTGATAAGTTCGAATGGGCATTCGGTAGTTTTGAAATTAAACAATTTCTTGTAGACAGATGATGTAAGATCACCATATAAAACAATTCAAATAAAATAAATACTAATACAAGAGATTTCATTTTGTTTAATTTTAAAGTCTATTATGGAAAGTTTTAGGCGAGTACGGGAATGAAGATATCGTTAGGCTACCTACACTGGTGCTTTGGCGGTGCCGCGGTGGAAAGTTAGTCGAATAAACATAACATGGGCGAAGTCGTGAGTCACAGTTAATTAAATAAAATTTGTATCGAAAAAAATTTCAATATAAATAGTTGTGTAACTGTTCAGCCTGTTCTTAATAGATTTCAAAAAAAAAACGGAGGTTACTGAATTCAAATACATATTTTCTTTATGGATTTTCAGTCATAACTTCGTTGTTTATGAACCAATTTGGATGATTCCTTTTATGTTTAATATAGATACCTCAAGGGTAGTCCCGTTTTAATTTCATTGGCATTGGACCTTCAACTTCGAAGATACACTAAGGAACTCTTCAAAATCATTGAGGTTGGGTTTTTTTGTTAAAAATTGTATAATATGTGTTTGGTTATTTACTGGAATATAAGCCATCGATAATTGAGTGAAAGAGACAGCTAAGTAAGTTGCTAGACACGAAAAACTATACAATAATAAAAAGAGTATGCAAATAGTGAATTATGTTTCTCAGTATTCTTTATTATTTGTACAAGAGTAATCCTCATACTAAAAAACGAGATATTATAATGTGAATATGTACCTATGTTTAAAATGTTTAATATGTTTAAAACTAATTTCATATTTATATTAAGTATTCTCATTTAGTTTGTCACGTTTCAGGATTAGTCGTTTTATATATGGCTGGTTAAAGGTTTGCAGGCCGGCAAGATAGCGAGGATTTTTCTTCTTCTTGTTTTGGCTCCGCAGAAAGAACTTGCCAGCGTCAATGTTCTCAAGCCTTTGTAATAGTAGGTATTTTATTCAATGTAGCGTCTAACAAGATGGTGGCTCCTTTGTTAGAACGATCTAGGAAGTTTTTGTGACATTAAAAAATGCACGCTTTCAGTTTATATTTAGAACCCACATCACTTAAGCACAATAACAAATAAAGACCTATGGCAATGAAATAGAAATAAAAACCACAACATATCATTTCAAGATCCCGCCAAAAACTTTGACAGTGAGAATTGGTGATGGATTGTCGTTCACTTGGTGGTTACAAATTTTTTTTTATCATGTATAATAACGTCACTTTGCGCTGTTACAATAAAAATTATTAATACAACTAATACCATAATAATAAAACTTTCATTTATTAAAATACTAGGAACTCGCCCCGGCTTCGCATTGGTAGCGTAATACGTAATACATACATAGATACATGACTCTTATTAGTTACGTGCCGCACGCCAGTAAAGAGCTCTCGGTTGGCATGACTTTTCATGACATCTTTAACAATAATTAATATATATTTTAGCTAACGTATATAAAACATTCCATTGATGGAAACCGTATTAAAATCCGTTCGGTAGTTTTTGAATTTATAGCGTTCAGACACAGTCGCGGCGGGGACTTTGTTTTATAATATAGTATGACTATGAAATTATTATTCATTGAAAACTAGCTGTGCCTGCGACGTCGTTTGCGTGGAATTTCGTTTGAGGTGACGGTGGCGAAGTTACTAAGTTACTCCTTATAACATCAACTATCTGCCAGTGAATCAAAGCGAGTCCAATAGTTTTGGAGAATAGCAGGAGTAAATAGAAAAACAGACTTTAAGTAAAAAATATGTTTGATTTTTTTTATAAGTATCGCGTATGTATGCTCATATTCATTTAGTAAAACGCTGTTATTTTGACATAGAGAGCGGGGAGATAGGCCTCATGGCGTATTGGTAATAAGCCCTACTATTGAGCCAAGAGATCGCGGGTTCGATCGCCGCATATGACTGACTGGCTTTTGTGTGATGAACATAATTGTCAGTTGTGTGTCTGGGTGTTTAAATATTTATATATGTATGTATATCAGCTGTATAATTAACTTAATACAAGCTTTGCTTAGTTTGGAAGTAATGGCCATGTGTGAAATTGTGTTCCTATATTTATTTATTCAGTTTAATGTTAGCAATATGCGGCAATGGACTTATAGTAATCAGGTAACTTCAGGATCATTTTCCACTTCAAAAACTTTAATATAAGTCGGTTTTATTCATAAAAAAATAAGAAGCATTGTTCCCTAGTTTAGTTAATTAGGTCCGAAGCAACAACCAGAAAAACTGACGCCATTTTGAAAGAGAATTAGAAGCCGCAAAAAACTTTTAGGTACATATTTGGAGGGTAGACGAAGCCTTGTAGATGCAAGCGTCAATCCTAATATTAGTAGTAGGTATGTCTAAGTATTAAGAATTAACACGTGTCAGAGGTATTATGTTTGAACTAATCTATCTAATCCATAAATTATCACTTTTGAATAGATATAAATATTTACAAATAAATTGAATATTTTATAAATCCGAAAATTATTAGGTACTTATTAGGTTTTAAAGAGTAAAGTAGAAAGCTTGTTACTTGTTTATTATAACCATAAAATGTATAACGTCAAAGTTAAAGTAAATTGAAGTACATTAATATAAATTGGGGATTTACTTTTTTATTTTATTTGAAGTGAGATAATTTATTCATCTTGTTTGAGATAAGACATCAAAAATAAAATAAGCGATTACCTTAAGATTTATTCATTATTTTTATTATAATCTTGAATGTCCTCAGATTACTCAAAGTATCTTATTCCTACATAAAGTTAGAAATAACTAACTATGTCAAGAAACGTAATAGATAACTATTAACTCGACAGTAACTCAACGGCGCGGTGCTGCGTAAACGCGATGAGCTACAAATTTGAGTGTCAATCTAGGGGCTATGGTCAAGTGTCAGTACCGTAAGAGGGAAATTAAAAATTGAAAAACTCGCCGCCATGATGGCAGTGGCGTTAATGGCTGTACATAATAAATAAAGCGGGCCGCTAGTAGGCTTACGTGCGAGTCGAGTGGAGGGTGTGGCCGGGACCCGCGAATGGGCTCTTCGGCGACATCTGAGACGGCCGAGCCCTTTTGAGTACGGATCACTCGGCTCGACCTGTTTCGTATTGCCCTGCCCGTGCCCCGAGTACTGCTTCACTTTGATTTAAGAGAAAAAGCCGTTGGCGCTACATTCGTTGAAACTCTTATAGCGTGAAAAAGTCATACAATGTCACAGCCTTCAATAGTCTGAAAGAAAAAGTACTTACGGGCGGGTGTTTTAAAAAGATTGAGGTAAAGAATTCAGGTTATTTCAAGTTAAGAAATTTTAAAACCTTTTTAAGATTGCGATTGAGACTTCTACGTACATAGAATCTGATAAAGTTGCAGCAGTAAAAATTGAAAAAGATTAATACATTTCTACACAAGTTGGTGGCATTATATTATTTTTAATAAAATAATAGTAGGTAATATCAGCCTGTAAGTGTCCCACGGCTGGGTAAAGGCAAGAGAAAGTAGGTACGATTTTCTGAAATAGCATATAATAAACTGTGTTTATATCAATGATAATATAAAATATAATATCATTGCTTTCTTCGATCAATAATACACTATTGTATTGTATTGATCGAAGATTGGTTTAAGTAAATTATATAGATTCTATAAATACAATAGTATTATACAAACCCGTACTATTGAAGAAATATTAACAAGAGAATATCTTATTTATTAATAATTATAAAGTTACTTTAAAAATGATCATTTAATCTTCCTATTTAATTTTATAAAGTTATGTTTTAATATTGTAGTAGATTTAATAATCAATTTAAAAATAAAATCTATAAAATGTTACAATTTTGTTTTTTTATTTGCACGTCAGAATGACATCTGACAGGCCGCCATTTTGAAAAAACTCGAGTGTGGCTTCCTTCCACATCAGTAGGCAGCGATGACAACTATCGCGGTAACACCCCTCATTTTACATACATTGGTTTCATTGTTTTAGTAGTATACGGTAGGTACATAAGATAAACTTTTGTTGTTTACCGCAGCCCCACACTAAACTCAACTCAGTGTGTGACTTTAGCCTGTTGAGAATAGACTAGATGTGCCCCTGCACTTTGAAGTCGTTTTCGGCTTTTATTAGAATTAACACTTATTTATTATTGTAGAGAGACCATTTAAGTAAATAAAATTTTGTTGTTGTTACTTGCCCTGATAATTAAACGTTGAAGATATTTCTAGTAGCTTATAGACTATCTAAAGGGAATTATAGGAAAAACTAAATTAAGTGTAACTGTTTAACAATTTAGCTTTTGAAATTTTCAGAAAAGCTGTACCTACAAAATTTGATAATTTAATATAACATTAATTGAGACCAAATTTTTGGTTAATAATATAGTGGGCACTGGTAAACCCTAATAAAAATCTTACCTTGATTTTAATATACTTACATAATTGTTTATTAATTTTCATGCCACAAATGGCAGAATATGATGTAACTATTTCTCTAAATTTATGACCTGTAATGACCATATTCAACATATAAAGATATTGTAAAAAAATATCATTAAGCACTTACTTTTGCAAAAAAATATTACAAACACGTAGTTAATATAATGTTCTACCAGTAATAATTATAAAAAAAATATTAATGATGGAATGTTAAAACAGCCAATTAACTAAGTCTTTTTACCAAAGTAAAGTCAACATTAACAATTAAAGCTCGTGGAAAAATCTCAACTATAGAAAAAGAAAAGAAATTATATTTAAAAAGCGACCATTACGATAGTACCTAATATTAGGGACGCGACGTGACAAGTAATAATTTAGCCAAGCATGTATTTTTATGTTGTGTAACAAGCCCGCGGAAGTGTCGCCGTTGAGAACCGTCATCACTTCCACTTAGTAACTACTCCCTCCCAACCCTCGCGTTTTAATTGTTGCTCCTGAGAGGTAGGAGGATCTAAGCTCTCAACTCTTTTGTATTTGAAGCGTAAATAGAATGTATTCGAGCGTTAGTACATAATTACGTACGCTCTATGAATATGGCAACATTGGCAGCCATTTTGAATAGTATTGTTTAAACGTATGTAAGGTACCTATGTGTATTAATAGAATAAATTCAGATAACAAATTATACATATTTATTGCAAAACAGCTGTACTTACTGTAATACAAAATATTATTTATCCACACAATGTGGCTGTTATATGTCACCGACTGAGGGTAGCTAGAGGTACCTAAACTGTAATCTAAACCAGTCTATCCATAGGTATTTTTTCATGACAACACCATATCTCTGTTAATTGTTCAACAAAATTAATGATTCAAGGATCATTTTAAAGCCTATATTTATATTCGAAATTAAGGTTCCTCACGAATAAAAATCAATTCGGAAAAACGATGATTTTGAGGCGCTTAAATAGCCTACACCGAGTAACCAGCAACAAATATGTAACAAACTAGCTGTGCCCGCGACTTCGCTCACGTGGACTACAAAATGCCATCCATCGGGCACACGCGCGATTCTTTCCCCCGCCCTATTTCAAAGACAAAAAGGTTATCTTGGGTGATCCTTATAATACAGACATATACTCTCGCTGACTTTTTTGTAGGTCTTTTTAATATCTCCAGTTATGTGTACTCAGCGTAAACCATTTAAACGCTCGAATCGATTCACTACGACCAGTTTTTTTTTATTTGCGCGGAACCCTCTCAAAAGTAAAAGTAGCCTAAGTTACCCTTATAATATCAGCTATAAGTGAAAGTCCCGTCAAAATCGGTCCAACCGTTTCGAAAATTATCCAGAACACAGGCAGACAGGTAGACAGACAAAAATTTTAAACGTGGGTTTTGTGTTTGCGTATAAAGGCATCGTATATACATACTTTCCTATGCATTTTGTAAAAAAGCTGTTATTTTGACATTACAAACAGACACTTTAATTTTATTAATTGTATAGAAGAAGATTAATGTACTAGTTTACCTACATAATTGTAAATCTTAAATGCTCTATCTTGTAAGGATCAACCACAATAAGCATTTTTTATCTTTAAAATAACCGAGAGCGGTGTTAGCACGATTCGCGCGTATGCCAGACAGGTCGACGGCAGTCTGTAGTCCACGCAAGCGTAGCCGCGGGCACAGCTAGTTCTATAATATATTCACACGGGTAAGCTAGTCTAAAATATTTCTTATGCTACACAAAATTTTTCAAAGATTTGTGGAACTGTAAAAAAAAATACATTTATTATCAACCGAAATAATTTTATAAATAAAATAAATCTATGAAATATGTTTGTTACACCCGCCTTTACAAAATCAGTACTACTTACACTTCGATTGTAATTACAATTGTCGAATACAAACCGGCGTGTAACAAAACAAGCCGGCGGCTATAAAAACGTAGGGTCCGTTGCGAAAACATTCGAATGAGACCGATATTCATGACAAATGTTATCATTAAAATGAACGTATAACAAATCAGGAGTTAATTGTTTTATTTTAAATAGTAGTTTACCACAATAGTAATTAGGTTTTAGTATCGATCGAGAATTTTAATTATACATTGAACCGTATGATCTATTCGTAACAAATGAAGTCTCATATCTGACTGATGACATGGTTTTAAAATTTTCTACAAATCTTCTTTTTCTTATGTATAAAAATTGATGTTTGTATGTATGATTCCTGCGGACTCCAAAGTGGCTGGAGCGATTTTGATTAAATTTTCAGATAATCTCCATATTAGCCCAGTTGATGATCCTGTGAAGTTTGTTGCGACGCGATCGGATCAATGTTCCCTAAAAAATCCAAAACGGTACAGGAACGCGTGGCTGGGTTTGCTAGTTAAATTACATTTAAATGATGCTCCGATGTGAAGATGTGGCTGGCAACACCTACTGATAAACGAAATGTTCGTAGTTTTTGACGGGATCTTGATCTGTCAACTTACGCTACGTTACGTTATTTAATAGTTTTGTGCTTAAGTAAAGTGATTATTTTATTGTAGCACGGTAAAGTGATTGAACTGCACCGGGTGGAGAGCGCAATGCGGTTTGACAACATCAACCTGTACGGTCATGCCCGCCTGATCAAATGTCTCTTCACGTTATGTTTCAAGGAGGGAGCACACTAGCCAGAAGACAACTCCACAGTTTCACAGTACGTCAAAAATGTGACTTAGAACAATAATACCTAAGAGCATGCATTTTATGTTGCAAAAAAAAACTCCCTGGACAGTTTTGACAATGGAACCGCCATTTTGTTGAGCTTTGTTTGAACATTACATACAAAGTTAGGCTTAAAGCATAGGTTCCCAATGTGGTTCATATGGACCCCTGGATGTCGATTTCGAACTTCAAGGGGTCCGCGAGTTGCAAATGGGGGTCAACAAATCATTGAATTCAACTTGAGAAGTCATGACGAAAACTTTGACTTTCTTTCTATAATTATAATAATAAAATATGATAGTGCCTTTATACTTACATAATACTTTTTTACAATTAACATTAATATAAGTATAAACATTTGTAAAAGGTAAATATTTATGGCATTTTATGAAGATATGAAGCTAGATTCAGAGAATTTCATAATTACATGAATCAATCATTATAATACAAATATTAATTACAAATTTTAAATTATTGTTATAGGTATTTTTTCAGACCTGTACAGATTGTACTTGTACAGACTTGTTCAATTCACCAATAATTCGAATAATACGAATCTTACACACAAACAATGTTCATTTGTCTTCGGAATTTTGTAAAAAGTGTTTAGTATTTACTGGGGTGTACCCAATAAAATAAAAATTGTTAAGGTTCTACGAAACAAAAAAGTTTGGGGACCATTGGCTTAAAGGAAGTGTATCTAGTGACTTTAACAATTAAAAACAACAAAAGAGATGTTGTAAATTAGTCCTCAAGGGTAGCAAGCATATTGATAGTATTTTTGGGAAGATTAGAGATAGAAAATGGCTAAGGGCCACAGTGACCTTCTGACATTATTTGAACTACATAATTGTTTCGTTCTTCAGTTACATAAAAAGAAAATAGCAGAAAATGCAAATATTTTATATAATAAACCTTTGATTAGTAGTTACTTTGAATCACGATCATGGTCAAAATTTCGGCAATAGTCGCTCATTTTGGCAACTTGCATTTTAGATTCCTCGGTACAGGCATATTCAGTTACCCATTGGCTTTTTTGGTGTTGTTGTAGTAGGTAGTTTGCCCAGAACGCGGCGGCGGCGGCGGCGAGCGTAGCGCAGCGGTCGAGGCTGCGCGGGAGCCAGCAGCGCCCCGAGACCAGCGAGTGTGGGGACGCGGACGGTGGCTACAGCAAGGCCGTAGGTACGCGCCTACAGGCTCTTCTGTGTCGTGTCATCGGTGCGGTGGGAACTGTTTAGAGCCCAACTTGTGTCCAGCAATTGTGCTTCAGTGTTTTGTGTGTAAAAACTATGGTCATTTTGCGAGAATGTGCAAATCATCAAATCGTGTGAAGAAAATGTATGACATTGGCATCCATGAACGTGAATCGGATCATGATGAGGACTGTGATGAGTGTGAGGAGTTTTATGTGTCAACGGTTTCAGAGGTGATGAATGAGTACTTATCTGCTAATGAATGGTACGAGGTACTCAAGGGTGAGTTTTTTTGAAGAAACTTTTAAATTAGATACAGGTGCGGACATTAATGTGTTATCTTATCAACGGTTTTTAGAATTAGGTTATAACCCTAAATTAATAAATACGAAAAAGAATATAAAACTTCAATCATATAGTGGAAATACTATACCTATAAAGGGTATATGTAATATTACGTGGTGGCATAAAAATAAAATGTATGATCTAAAATTTGCTATTGCTAATATAAATTGTCAAAGTGTGCTGGGCCGAGAAGCTTGTAGTAACTTAAGTTTGATAAGACGCGTTCATACAGTAAGTTTAGATGACTATAGCGATGTGTTTAGTGGATTAGGTTGCCTACCGGGCTTGCACCGCATTGTAGTTGATGAGTCTGTTGCACCGGTTGTGTGTGCTACAAGAAAGGTACCGCTAGGTCTCAAGAATAAATTAGAGATTGAGTTAGATAGAATGAGTAAGCTAGGCGTAATTAGGAAAGTAACACATCCGACGCCATGGGT
The DNA here is from genome assembly GCA_033032175.1 of Saturnia japonica. Taxonomy (NCBI): domain Eukaryota; kingdom Metazoa; phylum Arthropoda; class Insecta; order Lepidoptera; family Saturniidae; genus Saturnia; species Saturnia japonica. The sequence continues at coordinate 8,900,681 of CM065317.1, forward strand.
GAGCGCCGTCGTTATTGCTATGAAGAAAAATGGCCAACTACGCATATGTTTAGACCCGCGACCACTAAATAATGCTATACAACGTGCTCATTTTCAGTTACCGACTATTGATGACTTTGCAGTGAAACTACAAGGCGCTAAGTATTTTTCTGTTTTAGACGCAATATCTGGTTTTTGGGCTATACAAATTGATGATTACAGTGCTGACTTATGTACATTTAGTACGCCGTTTGGTCGCTACCAGTATTTAAGACTACCTTATGGTTTAAACTGCGCTTCTGAAATTTTTCATGCAAAAATAAAACAATTACTAGAAAATTTAGATGGAGTTGATTCATTCATTGATGACATTATTTGCTGGGGACGAACTAAAGAAGAACATGATAGACGATTATATGCCTTATTAAAACGTGCGCGAGAGGTTTTATTTTGGCCAGGTATATCACAGGATGTTGAAACATATGTTAAAAAATGTAAAGTATGCCGGGAGAATTTAAATAAACCATCAAAAGAGCCAATGATTCCTATTGTTATTCCTAAATTGCCATGGAATAAAATTGGTATTGATTTGTTTGAGTATGGAACAAAACATTATTTAATTATAGTTGACTATTTTTCAGGTTTTCCAGAAGTAATTTTATTACATAATACTACTTCTATATCAATTATAAATGCACTAAAAGATAATTTTGCCAGATATGGAATACCAGAGATTGTTATTAGTGACAATGGTCCACAGTTTTCATGTCGTGGTTTTAAGCAATTTTCTGAACAATGGGGTTTTGATCATGTGACGTCATCCCTTATTACGCCCAAGCAAATGGGAAAAGTGAAAGGGCGATACAAACAATAAAAAAAATATTAAAAAAGTCTAGTGATAGTAACACGGATTTCTATTTAAATTTATTAAGTTACAGAAAACACCGCGCGACAATTTAAATTCTCCTGCGCAATTGCTTATGGGTAGACGGTTTTAAATGTAGACTACCAGTCCATCCAGAATCTTAAAAAGAAATAGTGTAGTTAATGATGAACAAGACCATAGGTCTTTAGTTCAAAAACAAATTAAGAGCAAAAAATATTATGATTTGCATAGTAAAAACATCCGGAGTTGAATGTTGGTGATGATGTTAAATAATTAACAATAATGAACGTAGCCGTGGTACTGTTACTGCTAAAGCTCAGACACCGCGTTCGTAATAATAAAAAATAGAAAGGGTGTATACCGTAGAAATCGCCGACATTTGATTCCTGATACAGGCTTAATAGCAGTCATGATGATAAAAGATATCTCTGAAGAAACATTTTTGTCTTCAAATGACAGTGATTATTCTCATGACCTGACTTTATTATTCGATGACAAGTATTCACCTCCTATAATCGTAGTAAAGCTAAAACTAAGAACCTCAAATGGTGAATTGTTTTTTTTTAAATATTTAAGTTACTATTAATTGTTATTTGTTTTACCTTTCTATTTGTATTAGTTAATAATTTTTAAATTTATATACTTATGTTATTTTGGGTGTAGGGATATTGTATGGGATTTTAGTTTTTATTTGTTTTTTTTTATTGTTTTTTTTTAGATAATAAGTTCTAAATCTATATTTGTTATTATGGGTGTAGGGTATTGTTTTATTAGTTAGTTATTTTTCCTTTTAAGGGGAAGATGTTGTAGTAGGTAGTTTGGTTTTAATATAAATGTCTTGTGGGTACATTAATAAATACTCAGTTGTCATCTGAGCTTGGTTGTTTCAATACACAACAGGTGTTGTGTTGCTGTACAGTTATTTAGCAAGCAAGTAGGAAAAAAATTATCTTATTATCTACTACAAATTATTATTAGTACTTACTTACTCAAGCATATTTTAAACAAAGAATGTTACAACATCGAAATATAAGTTAAATTAAAAATAACATATTTACACGTGTGCATCCTCGAAGGGTTAGGCAGAGGTGTACTAATGTACACGCACAGTTCGCCGGGTATGTTTTTAGGTCCCATGTAATAATACCTAGGGGGCGAGCCTATTGCCATTAATCGGGAACAAAGCCAAACGCCAAGCTACTACTGAGAATTTCATAGAAAACCCCAATAACACTTTGCTCGACCTGGGAATCGAAATCAGGACATCGAGCATAGCAGTCGCGCTTACGACCACTAGACTAATGATATTATTAAGTTGAATAATATACTTATCTATACTAATATTAAAAAGAGGTTAAAGTTATTAAAGTTTAAATATTGTATTATATTCAACACGTACGAAATCGCGGGCGTTTGCTAGTGTACAATATGTAATATAGATATATTAGATGTCTTTTAACTACATATATTTATGCATAAACATGGGTGTTGGTATGTATGAAATTGATAATATCCAACACCGTTTGACTGATCACCCTGAAAGTTTCGAAATCTAAGTGTCTTATCCTGAAGAAGATTTTTATCCTATACCTGAACGCTGAACCTTTACATAATTTTAAATTTAGTCGAGCCATTAGCCAATAACACAGTTTCAGTAGCCACTGAAAATAGCAGAACAACATCTGCCGAGCTAGCTAATATAGTAGATATAAAAGTGAACCTACGTTTGTTTTAATATTTGTCCATTAATCAAGATTAAAATATGGCTTGTCGGATTTTAATGAAATGTGGCATGAAAGTTGATTATATCGTGAAATTTGAGATATAGGATCAATTGTTACTAAAGTTTAATTTACGCCTAGCGAAGCAGGTGAAAAACAGCTAGTAATATATATTTTAATAAATATCCATTCAATAATTATTTAATTACTGTGCGTGTCAAAAATTATTATTACATTTTTTTATATTTATAAGAAAAAAAGCCCTTGAAAACCAGACGGCAACGAACATAAATCAAAAGTCGGAAACGAGTGTAGCCACTCGAATGAGTGGCGCTAGGGACAGTGTCGTGGCCTTTGGACATTGAGTTTTGGTCAAATCTTTTGTTTCGTGAAAATCATATTTTTCATTCGCTTTAGGACCTTTTTGAGCATAAAATTGTAATTTATTTAACACGAAAATTTTGAAGAAACAGGAAAATTTAAAAAAAACTGTGTCAAAATTTTTGAAGCAAGATATCCAGGTAAATTGTAAAGTAAAAATAGAAAAAAAATTAATTTGCGTTATATGTACGCAAAATACAGTAACTTGACCTTTAATCAATAAATAAAAATAGGCCAACTACGCACAGGTGACCAAGGTTGTGAGTAAACATTGAACCTTTTCTACTGTCTCTTTCATTGAAACCTGAAGTAGCTAATCAAAAGCTGAGGATTACACAAACAAGGTGTGAGAGTGCCTTAGCGCAATCACGTCGGATGCCTTTTCTTTACGTTTATTTGCTAGATTCTTCTTTAGAGAAAACATTGCTTGTCAATACGAAAAGCAAACATTTACACGAAACGAGAATGTTAGCAATTTGTTACAGGCACTTTCGTAAAGCTTTGCACCCTTGCTGCTTTTGTGATGATGTCGTTTTAGGATTTAACATCAATAGAATTTATTTTAAAGTTTTTGTATTCACCAGATTTCAAGCAGCGACTTTTTCTATGTACTTCCCATTTTAACAAATATTATATTAAACATACCTTAATTTTGATCCAGGTATCCAATCCAACCTTTGCAGAAATGGTGATTGTAAAAATAGTGTTTCATTAAGGACCAAAATAATATGTAGGTATGTAAAAAACAGACAGCCACTCAGGTTAGTGGACGTTAGACAAAAGATAGTCAGAATTATTCGATGATGAATTATTTACATAATCCAGACAAACGATTATTAATGAGTTTCATAATCGAATCATTTACGTATTAATCAGAGATAGGCGATTATGAATGATGGCATAATTGAGATATGTACTTATTACTAATGTAAATTGATCAGCTGAAAAAAGGAGCTTCTTCAGTCGTAAACGAAGTTCTTGATAAGAACATGTATCACCAAAGAGCTAAAAAAGCTCGTTCTTTCGTAACTGTTACTAATCCAGTAAATTAGTAACTACTAATATTATTAACTAAACATTAGTAATTACATATATTAGTAACTAATTATATTTGTAATTACTAATGGTTATAATCGAGATATCTCGAGTTATCTCAATAATCGAATGAGTGCATTAGTATATCACTTAATCGCCCACCACTACAAAAAATGTTGTCAAATACTGCACCCGCAAAACAAAATCCAATTCAAAAGTTAGCTCGCCAACACATAAATAAACTTTCAATTTTGCTTGGATCCATGCCGATTCCAAATTACCAAAGGGGTAGTGGAAGTGCAAAGTCACATAAATTACAATTTCCGACATCTGCAAAGTGAAAAACAATCGGAAAGTAACACTTAGTAGCTTGAGTAATCGCCAGTCGGCAGTGACAGTTCTCACGACGGAATTTGCTTAGGGCTTCTGGACCACAAGCCCAAGTCGTCGGAACTCTCCGCAAGCCGCAAACGTTAATGCATTTGCTAGTGACAAACTACTTGTAAATAGTTAATTTTCTGAGTAATTTTCTTTTATAATCCATGACTAGTTTTTGAATTCCTGTATTATTTTGATATTAGAAAACTAGCTTTGAATAGTGTTTTCTTGAATACCTTAAAAGCTCCTCGCAGACTTGCCACTCCTTTTAAAAGATATATTTGATTAAGTACTAAACAATATAAAATATAATATTATTAGCCATGATTATGCATACTATAGGATTAGTTGCATTTCTTATAAATAATTTGCATTAGATACTTCACATAGTAATGTAAAATGTAACTTAAAACGCAATACATCGTCATATCAAAACGTATTATCTCAATCCACTTTAGAAGTCATATGACTTATTGGCGTTTATCTTTTCAACTAACATTACAAATAAGAACTTTCAAAAATACAATAAGTTATAGAATATTATTCAAATACGAAATTCATGCACTTACCTATTTGAAGGTATTGTAGACCATGCAAAAACAATTAATTAATTACTCAAATAGATCAGTAATTACAATCAGAGTAGCAAAGAGAAATAGCTCCATGACTCCATTACTTCACGACATTAACTTAGTAAATTTTACTTGCTCCTGTTCTAAGGTACCTTCACACACCCCCTGGTTACGCTGTGGTCGCGTCGTATATCTTGTTACAGTGGCAGTTCATTTGCTTCACGGCTCATACTCACAAATAAATCAGAAGCAGTGAAGCGTGCCAGCGAAATCTTGTGAACAACTTGGAAGTAACAGTGGAAATAAGAGCCATTAAATTTTAAACGGAGTTTTTGAAGATACCAAATCTTCTTCTACTGTCTATTATTATCCCGATTTTAATAACATATAGTTACGATTTATAGTATTTTAATGTGTTATAGCTTAACTCTTACCAATTGTGCAATCCAAACTGCATAGACTGCACTTACTGCTACGGAGCTACTCACTGTGTACTTCTTCCCAGTATCCAAGTATAAAATAGGTCTTTACCTATGAAATTGCCGTTCTGCAGTACTGGCCATTTCAAATCAAAATAATTTTTGTTTGCATAAGAATTCTAATTTCAAATGAATTTAATTTTAAAAACATGGAATTCTTTTTCCAAAAGTAGTCATTTGTTTATTGATTAGTGTTACATTTTCATCGCATTTCAATCTTTTTTGTCATCATGGATAAGTTAAAAATTCGAGTAATTATGGAATATGAGCACCGTCGTGGCAGCAACGCGGCACAAGCGGCACGCAACATCAACGACGTTTACGGAGCTAACACTACAAACCAACGCACCACCTGTTATTGGTTTGCTCGCTTCCGTTCTGGGAATTTCGACCTGAAAAATGATCCTTGCGGTCGTCCGAAGACTTTGGTCGACAATGATGAATTAAAGGCGATTGCGGAAGCTGATGATACACAATCTACGGCTGAATTAGCAGCAGCTTTCGACGTTAGCGTCAAAACAATATTGGTCCATTTGCGTCAAATTGGCAAGGTAAAAAAGCTTGACAAATGGGTGCCCCACGAAATCAATGATCGCCAGCGCGAGATCTAAGTGTCTTATCCTGAAGAAGATTTTTATCCTATACCTGAACGCTGAACCTTTACATAATTTTAAATTTAGTCGAGCCATTAGCCAATAACACAGTTTCAGTAGCCACTGAAAATAGCAGAACAACATCTGCCGAGCTAGCTAATATAGTAGATATAAAAGTGAACCTACGTTTGTTTTAATATTTGTCCATTAATCAAGATTAAAATACGGCTTGTCGGATTTTAATGAAATGTGGCATGAAAGTTGATTATATCGTGAAATTTGAGATATAGGATCAATTGTTACTAAAGTTTAATTTACGCCTAGCGAAGCAGGTGAAAAACAGCTAGTAATATATATTTTAATAAATATCCATTCAATAATTATTTAATTACTGTGCGTGTCAAAAATTATTATTACATTTTTTTATATTTATAAGAAAAAAAGCCCTTGAAAACCAGACGGCAACGAACATAAATCAAAAGTCGGAAACGAGTGTAGCCACTCGAATGAGTGGCGCTAGGGACAGTGTCGTGGCCTTTGGACATTGAGTTTTGGTCAAATCTTTTGTTTCGTGAAAATCATATTTTTCATTCGCTTTAGGATCTTTTTGAGAATAAAATTGTAATTTATTTAACACGAAAATTTTGAAGAAACAGGAAAATTTAAAAAAACTGTGTCAAAATAACATAATTGTATGGTATCATAATTTTTGAAGCAAGATATCCAGGTAAAGTGTAAAGTAAAAATAGAAAAGAAATAAATTTGCGTTATATGTACGCAAAATACAGTAACTTGACCTTTAATCAATAAATAAAAATAGGCCAACTACGCACAGGTGACCAAGGTTGTGAGTAAACATTGAACCTTTTCTACTGTTTCTTTCATTGAAACCTGAAGTAGCTAATCAAAAGCTGAGGATTACACAAACAAGGTGTGAGAGTGCCTTAGCGCAATCACGTCGGATGCCTTTTCTTTACGTTTATTTGCTAGATTCTTCTTTAGAGAAAACATTGCTTGTCAATACGAAAAGCAAACATTTACACGAAACGAGAATGTTAGCAATTTGTTACAGGCACTTTCGTAAAGCTTTGCACCCTTGCTGCTTTTGTGATGATGTCGTTTTAGGATTTAACATCAATAGAATTTATTTTAAAGTTTTTGTATTCACCAGATTTCAAGCAGCGACTTTTTCTATGTACTTCCCATTTTAACAAATATTATATTAAACATACCTTAATTTTGATCCAGGTATCCAATCCAACCTTTGCAGAAATGGTGATTGTAAAAATAGTGTTTCATGAAGGACCAAAATAATATGTAGGTATGTAAAAAACAGACAGCCACTCAGGTTAGTGGATGTTAGACAAAAGATAGTCAGAATTATTCGATGATGAATTATTTACATAATCCAGACAAACGATTATTAATGAGTTTCATAATCGAATCATTTACGTATTAATCAGAGATAGGCGATTATGAATGATGGCATAATTGAGATATGTACTTATTACTAATGTAAATTGATCAGCTGAAAAAAGGAGCTTCTTCAGTCGTAAACGAAGTTCTTGATAAGAACATGTATCACCAAAGAGCTAAAAAAGCTCGTTCTTTCGTAACTGTTACTAATCCAGTAAATTAGTAACTACTAATATTATTAACTAAACATTAGTAATTACATATATTAGTAACTAATTATATTTGTAATTACTAATGGTTATAATCGAGATATCTCGAGTTATCTCAATAATCGAATGAGTGCATTAGTATATCACTTAATCGCCCACCACTACAAAAAATGTTGTCAAATACTGCACCCGCAAAACAAAATCCACTTCAAAAGTTAGCTCGCCAACACATAAATAAACTTTCAATTTTGCTTGGATCCATGCCGATTCCAAATTACCAAAGGGGTAGTGGAAGTGCAAAGTCACATAAATTACAATTTCCGACATCTGCAAAGTGAAAAACAATCGGAAAGTAACACTTAGTAGCTTGAGTAATCGCCAGTCGGCAGTGACAGTTCTCACGACGGAATTTGCTTAGGGCTTCTGGACCACAAGCCCAAGTCGTCGGAACTCTCCGCAAGCCGCAAACGTTAATGCATTTGCTAGTGACAAACTACTTGTAAATAGTTAATTTTCTGAGTAATTTTCTTTTATAATCCATGACTAGTTTTTGAATTCCTGTATTATTTTGATATTAGAAAACTAGCTTTGAATAGTGTTTTCTTGAATACCTTAAAAGCTCCTCGCAGACTTGCCACTCCTTTTAAAAGATATATTTGATTAAGTACTAAACAATATAAAATATAATATTATTAGCCATGATTACGCATACTATAGGATTAGTTGCATTTCTTATAAATAATTTGCATTAGATACTTCACATAGTAATGTAAAATGTAACTTAAAACGCAATACATCGTCATATCAAAACGTATTATCTCAATCCACTTTAGAAGTCATATGACTTATTGGCGTTTATCTTTTCAACTAACATTACAAATAAGAACTTTCAAAAATACAATAAGTTATAGAATATTATTCAAATACGAAATTCATGCACTTATTTGAAGGTATTGTAGACCATGCAAAAACAATTAATTAATTACTCAAATAGATCAGTAATTACAATCAGAGTAGCAAAGAGAAATAGCTCCATGACTCCATTACTTCACGACATTAACTTAGTAAATTTTACTTGCTCCTGTTCTAAGGTACCTTCACACACCCCCTGGTTACGCTGTGGTCGCGTCGTATATCTTGTTACAGTGGCAGTTCATTTGCTTCACGGCTCATACTCACAAATAAATCAGAAGCAGTGAAGCGTGCCAGCGAAATCTTGTGAACAACTTGGAAGTAACAGTGGAAATAAGAGCCATTAAATTTTAAACGGAGTTTTTGAAGATACCAAATCTTCTTCTACTGTCTATTATTATCCCGATTTTAATAACATATAGTTACGATTTATAGTATTTTAATGTGTTATAGCTTAACTCTTACCAATTGTGCAATCCAAACTGCATAGACTGCACTTACTGCTACGGAGCTACTCACTGTGTACTTCTTCCCAGTATCCAAGTATAAAATAGGTCTTTACCTGTGAAATTGCCGTTCTGCAGTACTGGCCATTTCACCACCTGTTATTGGTTTACTCGCTTCCGTTCTGGGAATTTCGACCTGAAAAATGAACCTTGCGGTCGTCCGAAGACTTTGGTCGACAATGATGAATTAAAGGCGATTGCGGAAGCTGATGATACACAATCTACGGCTGAATTAGCAGCAGCTTTCGACGTTAGCGTCAAAACAATATTGGTCCATTTGCGTCAAATTGGCAAGGTAAAAAAGCTTGACAAATGGGTGCCCCACGAAATCAATGATCGCCAGCGCGAAGTACGCGTTGAGACGTGCCTTGCACTGCTCAACAGACACACCAATGAAGGAATTTTGAACCGCATTGTTACCTGCGATGAAAAATGGATTCTGTTTGATAACCGCAAGCGCTCAGCAAGTTGGTTGGATCCTGGTTCAGCATCTAAACAATGCCCTAAACGAAAACTTACCCCCAGAAAAGTGATGGTCACTGTTTGGTGGTCTAGCGCCGGTGTGATTCATCACAGCTTCTTACCAAACGGGGTGAGCATTACTGCAGATGTGTACTATGAAGAACTGAACACAATGATGGAGAAGCTGGCACATCTCCAACAAGCATTGGTCAATCGCTCGTCTCCGCTGCTCCTGCACGACAACGAGCGACCTCATACTGCACAGCAGACGGTCTCCAAGTTGCAAGAACTGGGGTTGGAAGTTCTCCGTCATCCACCCTACTCACCAGACCTTGCGCCTACAGACTACTACTTTTTTCAGAATTTGGATAGCTCCTTGGCGGGAAAAAAAATCAATACCCGAGAGGCAGTACAAAATGCCTTTTAAGAATTTGTTGCCTTCCGTCCAGCTGATTTCTTTAAGAAGGGCATCAATAAACTACCACTGCGCTGGCAAAGATGCATTGATTGCATGGGTGATTACTTCGATTAATACAAATAAAAAATACATGAAAAAAATTCGTTTAAATTTTTTCATACAAAACGGCAATTTCATAGGTAAAGACCTAATATTAATACGTGAAGCAAAAGTTTTCGGTACCATTTTAAGCATATTGCGTGCATGGAAGATTGAGATTAGGCATGGTTAAAGTTTATACGGAGAAGGAGTGCAGAAAGCTAAAATTTATGTATAATATCTGTTACTAATATATTAAATTAATACTGCGAATCCTAATTCGACCAGTTCCATTGAACTTAGACCCCCAAAATATTGACATTGTCACTCAACAAAAAGTGACAGCAAGTGATGTAGATAATACTCATTGTTTATGAATACTTTAAATGTCAAACAGAATATACTCTATGATCAAAAAGTCGCAGGTCGAATTTCGAGCTTAGGGCGATCGCTAGTTTATTCAGTTAGCTAGTCTTTTCCATCAGCCTCCATGCATCCAAACTTGATGGATGTCTAACCAAATTGTTTTTCAGAGGGTCATGTCATAACAGATCAAAGATCACATTCCGTCTAGTCTAATAAGTGTAACAACAACGAATATAATAAAAATGATATCTGAGCATACAGGTCAATTGGACTGGGCAATTTGCTGAACTTATAATAACAAAATAGTATCAATCTTATTTATGTTTCAAGAAAGACATATTCGTAACCTACATAAACCACAATGAAAATCTCTTATAAAGGTCTTCATTAAATGCTTAAAACATATACTTGCTTTTATATATATTAATAAATAAAAATTATGTGATCTTGTATAAGGACATATAACTAAATAGCACAATGAAAATGAAACTGACTCTTTGCCGTTTTCGTTCGTAGACGATGTCTATAACGTGCTTGACGGTTAACGTCTGTTTAGAGGATCTGCGCTATTTGAATTTGCGGATTTGAAACAAGGATTGCTTAGTTGGTAGCGTGTACAGACTCCGCGTCGATCGACGTGAGTTCGAATCCCTGCAATGAGCCTGAGCTTTCGGTGAAGGATAACATCATGATGAAACCATAGCATGATGGTAGGGCTTTTTCAAATGCCCGTCTGGTTCCGACAGCTGCACTTGAGAGCCAGTCTTCTATAGGCTTAGCGTGCTACCATCTTGGGCCACATCGTCACTTAAGATCAGGTGAGGTTGTGGCCACAGTGCTAAATCAACAAAGATAAAAAAAACTTTCTTCTTTAAATTCCAAATAACTAAAACCGAGACCGTGATTTTTTTACGGCAAACCTAATTTTTTTGAGCAGCTTAAGCATAATACTTAAAGTAAAGGCGAATGTTAAATACGAATTGAAATTGAAAATACTTCAATTACGACGAAAAGAATATCTTGTTAAAAAATTAAAAGCATTAAAATTGATTTAGGTTTCACACCTACATCTTTATTTCAAGTAATATTTTTGTAAAAGATTTTTTAAACAAAACATTTTTTTTTTTAGTTTTTATTAATCTTTTTTGTATGGTATTAACAAAATAAATAACACAATTTTGAATCACTTACTGTTCTAGTTAATTTTTCTCAATTCTAACTCACAAAATAAATCCATTATTTTATTCAAATTAGTCCTCTTACGAACTGTAAGACAGCTTTCCAACATTTTAATTGATACATAATTTATAAATTTCCGTCGACGGCGAAACCGAACAAAAACAAAATTTACAGCACAACACCGGGATTACTGGCAATTAAAAGTTTTGTTTTCCTAATAACGTCCATATATCACGACAGATTCGCAGCCACATCTGAGTCCCGTTGTGCGGTCCTAATGCAAATAGATTTCAGTACTTATGTACTTCTATTTGCATACTACCTACTATATGCTAACATTTAAGTAGTTTTAATCTTGAAAATGATACAGCGTCGGCGATGTATGTAAATTTGTACTTAAACAAATGTAAATAAGAACGAGTAGTTTTTAAACTACTTAAAGTAACTAGTATTTAAGCTTTTATACTGAAATTTTCGAAATCTGTTAGTCTGTGGCTTAAGAGTGCTTATAAAGAAATTCTAACCCGGCGTAGATAGTCGGTAAATTCTTTTCTAATATAAAAACAAAGTTAATTATAAATTCTCGTTACTTTGCTGGTTGAATAATAATATGTACTTAGTTAATGCTTGATCTTTCTTAGTTTGAGTTCTTATATCTATCTATGGTCGGTTATATTATAAGTCTAATGTACATATAGAATTTCAAATTATAGCAATAAGAGGAGCATACATTTTCCAAGGCCCCAAATGTGTCAACTAAAGCGCTGTAAAATATAAAACAACAGAACATTTTCATTTCAAACAAAATTTAACGAACTCATAGACATTATTATTCAAATCATGTTTAGTAACTGGCTGTAAGGAGTAAAAACAAGCAGTTTACATCGAGAACAAGCTAAGCCATTTCGAGAGGAACTCAGCCCGTGTAAAAATGCTTTGTTTATCGTAATTGTTAAAAGTGGCTGGTTAGCGCGACTACTAGCAAGTCATTGTTTTCGACGTGCTCGCCGCGTAATAGGAATATTTTCGGGACAACACACGCCCTCGAGAGAATTCGTGACTTTCACTATTTCGCCTGGGATCGGATAAAGTCATTGTTTTGTAATATTGATAAGCGGTTTCATAGCTATAGATAAATAGTGGATATCAATGTTCATATTGTTTTTTATTTCCCTTCACCTCGTGTTTTATAAGACCAACCTTTGACGCTTTATTGGTAAGTTTGTAAAGTAAATTCGACCTATTGATATTAACAAATCAACAATCTTATGAAGTATTTATAATCAAGTAATAGATCTATGTATTTATGTATCCAAACTAAAGAAATAGATATTAATTTTTATTATGAACTTCGCTAAATACGAATTGTGGAATAAGGCACATATATTTATGTTGGGTTTTCATAAATGGCAACACGGGCTCACCCGGGTATGTGACGCGCCTAGCGCCATCTGCGAGTCGTTGAGAAGCCGTTGCGACAACCGAATCGCTCGCGCAAACTAATATTCTAAAACACTAAAAATTATTATAAAATTGTGTCGTGTGTGGAAAAACCCCATCTCTGGAGCGAAGCCACGTCCCAGGACACAAGACCCGACTTGCAACAGCCAAAGGTGAGTGGAACCGTGCACATGCCATTACTTCATTAATTTCAAATTTAAAACAGCTATTGAATCACACAATTTATTTGTATACTAGAAAAACTTTGCATTAATACTGTTAAAAAATGCGATGACTATTTATTTATTTAGAAATTATTTTATCAGATAAATTGAACACTGTATATCCGATTTTAATTTAAATAAAAATTACATAAAGAAATTTTGCAAATGCTTCCAGTTTCCTCTAATTAATAATATTTCATTGTTCAAAGTCAGTCTCGATTTGTACAACGACCTATTGAAACAATCACTCAAATAGACCGTTCATATTGAATATTAATCGCCGTTTTCATGACGAATGAGAATAATCTGAAAGGCGTGCCGGTCGGCTTGAGAAAATAAATTTGTAATGCAAATTCAGAAATTTAATTTCTCTGTTATCGTTATGTAAACACTTTCACCAATATGGTAAAAAGGATTTTACTTTTCAATTGTCACATAAAGAACTGGAAGGAAAATAATCCAGTGCCTCCCGGACGATTAAACGTTGAGCCAATAAGGCCTAGGTATTCCGCAATTTATTAGCCTTGCAAATTCAGACACTCCCGCCTCCTCCCTTCTATGAAATATAGCTGTGGCCGCAACAACCTTCTCGCAACCGGAGCTTTCGCAATAAGTATTACACCCCTATTTTAGCTCTAATTAAAAAGCCATCAAAGAGTTTTCAGTCATTAATCATGAAACTGTTAACGGTGAATGCCGACTTCCCTCTGAGTCTGAGGAAAAACGAGGATAAGGATATTAACAAAATACCTAAAATATTCAGGGTTAGTGGACTGGTAAGCCGCTTGATATAAATATCGTGCTCCTTGGTTAAGATTTCACGGGTTTAACTAGGATGAATCTTTTTCTTTCTGTAGCGATTTAAAGGATTGCGTACCCTTCTTTTTTGAAATTACTACAAAATAAACTGGAGATATTTTTAAGCTCGTAATTGACTGTAGCGGTTAGATTCACTGTTCGTAATTCTTTAAGTTCAAAAGGAATAAGTTATATCAACGTTTAAATATTTGAACTAAAAAATAAAGAGGAAGTTGATTAGAAACGTGTATTTGTTTAGGTTTGTGCTACTTATCCAATTTTAGGGTGTAAGATACAACTATATCACGTGAATGAAACATGAATGTAAATCACATGAAAATTCTTATCTGTTAAATTATATTCTTGTTATATCGGGTCGTAAAGGACAAGCAACTGGTGTCTTAGGGCGTATGGGATATCTATTTTTGAAACTCTCAAACAGCCACTTCAACGTTCGTCACAGCAATATAGATAGTAACGTTTTAAGAAACTTCTTCCTTAAAGAAATTCATATAACAATTATTACAAAAAAGGTATATCGTAATAACATTTAAAATTTTAGTTTTTTGTTTCTCATCAAAAGTCATGTTTTGTCCGTTGCATCGCAGCCTATGGTCTCAAGCTACTGTAAAAAAAAATCTAGGATAACACATACGGCATTCCATAGTTAACAAAGCAATAAGACAACATGAGTGCTTCAACATCACAACGTGAACTCCTAAAATCAAATGTGATCGAGTTGAAAGGTTTTCAATTAACCAATGGCGAAATAGGAGCTGGACAGGAGCGTGTTTCGGACACTGCTCCACATGACAAACAGGCACTAGAACCGAGTGCGAACACGAGCATACTAACCGAATTAAGAGCATTTGGACTACACTGCATATGTAATTCAGAATCACAATTGATTATAATCAAAACAACCAACATTTAATAGTATTTCTCCCTAAAATGATGTTCAAATGTAAATATGTATAACCTGGCGTCTTTTATCAGGACTAGGTAGGTAAGTCTCCTCTGCGTACCAACAGCAGAGACCAATCATTAATCTAAGATAATCAGTATTATTTATTGTTTACCTACCATATATTAAGGTACATAATATAATTGGAAGATTATCATCAAACATCATCATTTTTATTTTTCTATGAAACGCATTTTTTTAATATTTACCGTCGACATAAAATAATATTATAACAATTTTATTTTATTGTAACTCTGTGCTGTCTGTAGTCGCGTGTTCCCGAACCAATTTACGTTAGTTTTGGGGGAACAAAGTAAAAAAGGAATAACAATAAAGTAATATAATTTGGGACTATGGCTGATGTTTTCGGGTACCTATTTGTATCCGACCCCATATTAATTTAATAAAGAAATACGATTTATTTGACTATTCGTATACATATAGAGACATCACTTTTAATCCAATTGCGTAATTATTCAATTATGTTTCTTTTAATATGTTATACTCTTAAAGTTTTAAAAGTAAGCATGTAGTTATTTATATAATATTTAAAGACTTAAGATATTTATTACTATGTTTATCTTTATGCATAGATCGTGCCAAATATTTATTTACTAAGTAGGTAATATTATAAGTTAGTATAAAATTTAAATTAATTTACAAATTTTATAAGAGTTTATCATTACTTCTTACCCGAAATTCAGAATACCGTATGTTATAAGCAAATTGTAAGTACGTTACTTTTCAAAGTTCAAGCTAACACCTTTTATAAAGTTAAAAACATGATAAATAATTATTAGATAAGTTTCTGCGCTTTTATCAATAAATACCAAAACGAAATACCGCAAGCGATGAAATAAGTTGAATGTTACCACGTCTAATATTTATGATATAAATATGGTCTTAAACCAATGGATACCAATGGATTTGAGGAGGGAACTCTTGTATGACTTCACAAGCCTCTTCGTATGAAAGGGAAATCTTCAAAACTTCCATGCCCGTTGGCTGGGGCCCTATACTGATATAACTAGAATTAACGATGTGACCTATTGTATTAAGAAGGATTGAGAGGAAAACCCAAACCCAAACCCTTGGTATTAGTTTATTATAAGTATAAATCTATGTCTTAAACTATATTTTTCTTTTATATTTTAATTACATCCAAGTACTGAATGGATTTTGCGTAAAAAATGCATTCCTGCTACATAACTTGCAAAATTCTTATTAGAACAACGGAAAGTAGCCTAAGTTACTCCTTGTAATATCAGCTATCTGTAAGTTAAAGTCTTGTCAAAATTGATCCAACCGTTTCTGAGATTACCTGGCACAAACAGAAAGACAGACAGACAAAAATGTTTAAAGTGGGTTTTTGTTATAGGTTATTTTCATGTGCATTTACTCAATAGCTGTTATTTTCATATTACAAACAGACACTTCACTTTTATTAATTTTATAGATAGCGTGAAAAATCTTCGAGACTCGATTCCCGTGATGGACGAACCAATACCTACAAGCTTGTAGGGAACCCTCGGTGCGCGAGTCCGACTCGCACATGGCGGTTTTTTCTCCTTCTTTATTTGTGTATAAATTTTCCAATTTTTATGTGTTGAAAACGGTTTTAATAGATTTTTCTAGACATTATTCCGGATCGAATGAGCCATCGCACGTATTTTTACGAGTTTTATCTCTATCTTTCACCATTTTCAAAATGTGAACTAAACTATCTAGTAAAAAGCTGTTATTTGTCATTACAAACATACGCTTCAAATTTATTTATTTATATAGATAATCTATATTTTAGTTGCGTTTTTTCTGACTACAACCTATTAAAATAGCATTAAGACTTCGTTCGTTCCATCGGGAAGCTTTGCATATCTCATGCGAAAAACAGTCACCCAACTGTAGTGTGTATGTGGAAAGATCGTTGACGTGCATCATTTGCTGATGGAGTGTGACAAAAACAGGATTGAAAGGGAGTCACTGATGAATAGTATGAATTTAAACTGTCAAAATATAGGTTATTTGCCCAGCATTTTGGCAGAACCTTGTTCGGATGAAGCCAAGATGTTGTATAACTTGGTAGTGCTTTCTTATCAGCGACTCCCCTGATTTGATCCTAGTATGGATTGGGTACAATGGTACTGGTGATATATTTAGTAGAAAAAAATCCCTAAAAAAATTAAATTAAAAAAACCTAGGACTCATACAGACGAATCCAACTTATCTAAACACGACGAGGATAACCATCTTATTTTCTTGAGGCGATGCTATGGCCAATATCCTTGCAATGAGCCTGAGCTTACGTTGAAGGAAAACATTGTGATGAAACCAATAGAATGGTAGTAGGGCTTTTTTCTAATTCCCGCCCGACTAGCTATCAACCTCAATTTGTAAATCAGTCGCCAACACCAATAGGTGTGTTCCGGCAGCTGCACTTGAAAGCCAGTCTTCCACTAGGCTTAGCGTACTACATACTCTTCGAGCCTGATCGTCATGATCACAACCTATAACGATAAAAAAACTGTCATCGAGGGTATTCCCAATTTCAGCTCAAACAATTATGTGTTAAGTACATAAAAATATAGTTGCAAGGTTTGACCCGTACATACTTAGATACTAGCGGGTTAAATGAAAGTTTGAAAAAATAAAAACCGTTGCAAGACATGATCAAATCCCGCCAAAAACTCGTCTCACGAAGTTATTAACAAAACAAATACACCGAGACGTTTGCTCTTGATCGCGTGAATCAAATCCAGGTAAACACGACAAGGCTCTCGATTGAAACAACAGCGGCCCTCAGGCAGAACACCTGATAAAGGCACTTGATAATTAATTTTCCAAGAAACCCTTAAGTACCGTTGTTACATGAACGATGACTACGCTTGTTTAAATTTTAGTTAAACTTAGTTTGTTAAATAACTTTTTTGTTAGTAATAATAAATTGATGTTTTTTAAATCGTCTGCAAATTAAAATTTTTCAATTATTTTGTTAATAAGTTAAATAATAAGTATTAAAATTGTGGTGGTCGAGTAGTTTAGACCAGCGAAATGTCGATTCGATGACCGCAGGTTGGAGCCTAAGTATTTACCAATGGATATTTCCGAATTCACGTATATTTACTCATTTTAATTTTAATGCCTTATATGGTCCTAAGTGCGACTGTTATGATCGAGGTCATGGGTTCGATTCCCAGATCGAGCAAAGTGTTATTGGGTTTTTCTATGAAATTCTCAGTAGCAGCTTAGAGTTTGGCTTTGTGCCCAACTAAAAGGCAATAGGCTCGCCCTCTATTATATGGCACCTAAAACATAACCGGCAAACTGTGGGTGTACATTAGTACATCTCTGCCTATCCTTTCGGGGATACAGGCGTGATGGTATGTTATGTTATGTTACACCCATTTAGGGGTTTCATTTTCAAAAATCAGTTTCTAGTGGATGCCTAATCTACGTTATAATAACTATCTGTATACCAAATATCAGCGGAATCCGTTCAGTGGTTAGAGCTATGTGTTGATAGATCAGTTAATCAGTCAGTCAATTAATTAACAATATTCAGATTAGATTAATATGTAATATAAACTACGTTAGTTATATATGTATTAATTTATAACACTCGACTAACGGTGAAGAATAACGTGAGAAAAATTTAATGCTTATGAAATATTCTTATAGTACCTAACAACATCTAGGACAGTGGCGTCAATATGCTAAAATATAATACATAAAAAAAATTGGGGAAGAAATACAGAATTGTGGATTTTATTGGCGCTTGAAAGTGCCAATACGTCATGGGTTGACGTGGTGATTGAGGCTGTACCTTGAGTACCTTCCCTTAGCAATTGGCCTTATTGCCCAACAGTGGGGTATTTGCAGGCTGGTATTATTATTTATTATTTTATTTTTATCGATATATAATATTGAGCTTTATTTATTTCATTAAAAATGAAACTAACTCATAAAATAATTACTACAAAACTTTCAGTGTCAATCTTTATAACGATAAACTCCCTATAACGTTGAAGTGAGCCCAACTTGGTTGGTTTGTGTTAAAACCCACACATTGAAACACTCTTTATAGCGATATGCCATTCTCTATTACGAAGAAATGTGTAGGAAGACGATTCCACCACATATCTAGATATGAATAGAATACATAAAATAATACAAAACTTGTACTGGCATAGCAAAAAACGTCAGACAAAGTTATCAGACTATATGTGTAAACAATAATTTATAAGCATTTATTATCTAAGAAATACATATTAAAAATTCTTGTTAATTTGGTTGTTTTTTTGTTCACTCCATATAACGATAACTCTCTATAACGACAAAAAATGCTCAGTCCCTTGAGTTTCGTTATAAAGAGTTTACACTGTATGTAATAATTTTTAAAAATATAATGTAATGTAACCTATAATAAGTTCATGGATTAATGTTAAGATGGCTATAATTTATATAGGCATTATAAACGTAACTTTAGCTTAGGCTTTTGGTAATAAGAGCAAAAGTCTCGTCAAACATCAATACAATGCCGTAAAGTTCGTCAGAGTTACGATACAATCGTGAATACTAAAATCGTTAATCGTAAACTTTCCTTTTACAATGTCATTAGGGAAATTGGCGTCGTTAATTTATAAAGGCAGGTTTCCCCTCCCCCCTTTAACTGCTTCGGTATCGACGAATTTAAATCGGTAATCCGGCGGTTTGTTTTACGTCGCAGATATCTGTTGATTTTTGTATCAATCATGATTATATTATAACGAACAAAAAATAAGAGACGAAATAGATTGTTTTTATTAAACCAATCTTGGTTATAAAATACGAATTCAGTATTGAATATTATGCAATATTAAACGGCAGCGAAAAAGAAGTAAAAAATATAATTTGGAATAATTTCTTTAGAATAAATGTTGAAATTCGTATGCGACTTCAAAAAATTGTTTATTCGAGCTGCTTTTGGATGAGAGCTCTTAAAACATGATAAACTAAAGTAATTTTATGGGAGACTCATCGAATTTTTGCACTACCTACATGGTTAATAGTAAATACTCTTATATTTTCATATTTTAAATTGATGTCGAACTCATTTAGTCCAGCAAAGGATCACTTAAACTTCTTTATTCCCCAATAATCCACAAATCAAAATATCAGTACAAATCGCCTTTATTACGCCTTTTTTCAATTAACTCACATGTTTTGATTGGAAGTGTCAATAGGGGCGCGTACTCTGCCAGTGTTGAGTTACAGGATAAAACAAACTAAAGGCGCAATGGTTAAGTGCGAAAACAAAACGAACACTGCCAAGATATCCGATTACCTTTGACAAAGCAAACTGCATTCGAAAGAACCGATGTACTCGACGTTAACGGTTTTTTTGTGTTTCTTCGATTGATATAGATCTACGTTTGTATTATACTATACATTAAATTCCATTCTTGAAGTGAAAACTTCTTTAGCCGCATTGAACCATTTTTGGTATAGGAAAAACTTATGGGTCGGATGACCCCGACATGCTTGTGGCGTGTTATATACTCGACTGTATCATATGCGTGTTTGACTTTTAAGATGGTTACAATCTTGTGATTTGACGTCACCGACATGCTCTGCAATGATTCAGACTATAATTGATTTAAAAATTCAAAAAAGAACACAGTGGTTCCATTAATTTGAGTTATAACTTCTGTCGGCAATCCTTATGACTGCTTCTGTTTATCTTTAATCTAATTCTTTTGGTGTCCCACATCTGAGCATGGGATTTCTTGTTATATTAAGATAACAAAAAACGTTAATATTGATTATGCAAACATTATATTAATTTGGTGAAGTTAAAAAACCAATCAAATATTAACTGGTACTACATTTTACATTACTAGTAAGTAAATTTCATATATCTTGTAGTTTATCAAATAGAAAAATTAGAATTATGAACAGTAAGCATATGACAATAATAAACAAAGTACACACATAGCACATGTCTTTCTTTTAATGATTTCTGACAATACATTAAGAAATTATAAAACAATTCAGATCTTTAAGCCCTGAAACAAAAAGAGGGTTGTTATAAGTTTAATGTGTGTATCTGTTTATCTGTATGTATCTGTATCTGTGTGTCTGTCTATGGCATCATAGCTCATAAACGGCTGAACCGATTTTGATGAAGTTTTTTTGTTTGAAAAGTACGTTGGTCGAGAGTGTTCTTAGTTAAACATGATTCAAGAAAATATGTTCAGCCGTTTGAAGATTATCAGCTCTTTTCTGGTTGATAATAGGTTCCACAGGTCTGATACTTAAATAATATTAGAAAAACCTTGACCCTGATGCTGTTGTCTCATCATGAATCTGTAGGATACCTAACTCCTCACCAACTTACAGCAAAGATATCGTATTTGTGCTAATTTCAATTGACTCAATGAATAGATTACTTGTGTCAGGGATCTATTCAATTATCAATTTATCTTCATATAAAAATATGTTTATAAAAAAAAATAAGAATAACAAACGTTGACATAGAGAAACCTAAATAATAATCTCTAAAACCAAAGCTTAATTAAGACTAGACAGTCGGTACCTTTGTAGAGGAAACTAATTAAACTTATTCCATTATTCCTGACAACGAAATTTTAAATAGAAAGTACTCAGTCAACAAGAATCAAGAAGATATTTATTTTATATACTCATATATTACGTATTTGTGTTAACATTGAAATAAACAAGTGAACATAACATAATATTAATAATTAGTTGAAAATAATTTGATGGTATAATACTAATTAAATTATAAATAAATTGATTAAAATAATGTTTATTTAACTATATTAAGTTAATCATTATTGATATACAATAAAAACCATTCATTCCAACGTTAGTTTTGTTTTGTTGAGCTAAAGATGTACACATAAATTCAACAACATTTTTTAAATAAATGGATTACTTACGTGTTTTTTAGGGTTCCGTATTTCAAAAGGAAAAAAAGAATACTTATAAAATCACTTCGCTATCCGTCTGTCTGTCAAGACCTCCTTTTTCTCAGGAGCGCGTCAAGGTATCAGGTTACAATTAATATTAAATAGTCAGGTCTGCGATCCCTTAGAGGTATAAACAAATCAAACTTCTATGTCAATGCAATCAAAAGATACGGCCGTTTATGCTGCTTAGTTTAATACTCATAAAAGGAATAAAAACTTATAGGGTAGGTTCCTACTTCCAGTTGACATAAAGTCATGAAATTTATCAAGAAGGAATATCTTATAGAACAAGTAAAGCAAAAACCGAAAACTTTAAGTTTGTAATTACATCACAAAATAAATTATATTTTGTGATTAAAAACCTATTTGCTGTTGGTAAACTGACCGCGACATATATCGATGTATGGGGGCAAAACTGTAACTGTACAACTACAGAACCCTCGGTGCAAGAGTCCGACTCGCACTTAACCGGTTTTTTTTTAAAATAGTTTGGACACCCTAACTAATATGAAAAATTAGTCCATTTATTGAGCTACATCATTTCGCACTACGACCCTAAAAAACGAAGCAGAAATATTTTAACGCCTTTGAAATCGTGGCGCACAGCTTTCTGTTTTTAACATGCTGTTTGTTTTTGTCTCTCGTTATCTTTTATAATGAGTTACGTAAGAAAATAAAACGAATATTGAGAAAAAAATATACCTAAGAAATGAAAAAAGTAATTTTATTAAAATTCATAAAACTGACACAAAGAACAAACAGGTACTTAATTAAGTATTAAGAGATTTAATTAAATATATCTTAACTATACATAATATGTATATAATGCAGAAGTATTTAACAGTGACTATAAACAAGTGAATTAATTAATAGCAATAATATTTCTTTTTTCTTTTAATTCATATCCATTTACAAAAATACTTTCATCACGAAATAATAATCTCAGATCATATATATTACATAATATCATAAGTATTAAAATACTTAAGCTATTAAAGCTTTAACTAAATCTTTGTTTTATTTATCATTATTATGATACAATAATTGAAAACGAGTCACCGAAGTAATAATGAAGATTGTCACCACCTATTTTTATTATTTCATCCGCACAAATGGTACCTACTACCAGAGATGCAATTTCCAAAAGTATTGATTAATGGAACACAAAAGGATCGCAAGTAGGATTAAGTAACCCGTGGGCTTCAGTTTCCAAGTGTCCTGACAAAGACTGAAAATTTGCCAGACAGCAAGATTTTGGAATCAGCAACAATGGGTAATGTGGACGCCATCGGCATTAAGCGTTTTACTTGTTAGTACTCCTGAAATTTTCATTTCGCTTTCACGATTGTTAAAGAACACAATGGCTTTTAAAACAGTTTCTTTGTCTGGACACACCGTACAGTGCTCTATGCGTAATATTTGATTTAATACCTAGATTAATATTCCTTCGGCTTTACGATTTTATTACGATTCGCAAAACTTGTCGGCTCTTAGAGACAAATTTCCCAAATTATGATTGTTTTGACGATCGTAAGTGGCGTAAGAGCCCAAGTCGAAGAAAGCTTATGTAATTGCCAGCGTTCTAAACCTCAAGTTTTTTACTTATATAGGTAAACACACTAGCAGTGCCTCACGGTTTCCCCCGTGTTAATTTTATACGACAGACATCGCCATCGCACCCGTGTAGGCAATTTTTTATACTTTGTGTAAAACTGTAGACATTTTTATGAGAAATAAATGAATTTTTCAAATTATAATATAGCCTATGTTAATCGCTGATACTGTAAATTTATATTGGTGAAAGACTTTATAAGTCGGTCTAGTAGTTTTTGAGTTTATCTATTACAAATAAAAAAATCAAATCTTCCCTCTTTATAATATTCGTAGGTACCTATAGATAAAAAGTAGATAATTTTCAAAAACGTAATAACTATTACAGTCATTAAAGGTTTTTTATGAACCAATAATTAATATTATGCAGGTATAATTTACCAAGTAATGATATAAAATTTTACATAAGTAAGAATGACCATAACGTACAAATAGATTTAATTTATAACTAGCTGTGCCTACAGCTCCACTCGCGTGGGATACAGAATTATTGTTTAAGGAGATATCGTGATAATTTTTTTAAGATAAGGACACGTAACGGACAAGTAACTAAGTAGTAACACAAAAAATAAATGATCAAAATCTAACCAATACTTTTTTGCGTGATACACGCATAATGGCAAACCTGAATATCATTTTATTTATGTATATAGATATGGGGTGGTATGGTTGTAATGCCCGATTGGGTTGCTACCACCATAATATGGTGAAAATCGTATCATAGTGGTTTGTTCATCCGCGTCGAGTTTCGAAATTAGCCGGTGCATATCCAGTTTCTATTTACCCAGGTTGGCATAACAGCGGTGATTGGCGATTGATTGATGATCTCCCTGTTTTTGGATTGTACTGTGCTCACGAGTTAGCTACTTCACCATTTTACTATATAAAATTTACCTACAGATATGCAAATACAACTTTTGTATTTGTAAAACGAATATTTTTTGTAAATAAACGTTAACAATTATAATAGTACCTAATTATTAAATGGAATTCAATGGTAATAAAACTTGTAGGTATATTTTTTAAGTACGACACGCTACATTATTAGTTAACATTGGCACGACATACTCCATATGTGTACAGTTATCAAAATTTGTCATTCCACTGTTTATGTTTACTGAAATTAAAAATAATTTTATTAATTAATTTGCAATAACATTTCGCATAAATTGAACTTATCGATGAAATTACGCTCCTGGGCGTAACGAAATTATTATTGTTGAACTGAACAATGAAACAAATTTTATGGTATTAATCAGTAGCTTCATTTATGAATATTTAAGCCGTTGTATAAATTTATGTGAGTTTCACTCCGTTAGCGAATGTCTATAAATTCTGTCTCTGATTTACATACTTAGTCTATACAAGTTATTGTTCCATACAACATAATACATAATTAAACTAGGGGTGCCGCACGGCTCCGGACGCTTTGTTATGCAGTAATTATTTTCGTCCCGTAATTTTATTTATCTCATATTATTGACAATTCATATGGCCTATCATTCCAGGAATGACAAGAACTTACGTGTACACAATTTCATCAAAATCGAGTATTAATAAAAATTATTCTAAAAGTATTTTTGACAATTCTTATAGCCTATCAATTGACTAGTAACGTAAGCTTCCCGTGTACAAATTTTAATAAGAATTGGATAAATAATTTTGGAGTGAAATCCAAAGACTGACAGTCAGGCAAAAAATTTTTTCTTTGCATATTTGTGATTATTTATATACCTATAGTAGGGCAAATTGGAAAATAATTTCATATACAGACAGAACCACAGATTTAATATAGACAATCACAATTACGATACTAATAACAAATTGGAATAATATTATATTGATGGCTTCTTACTCTTCAATATATTAATAAAGTTTACGGGTAAAACTATAAATAAAGTAATATTTTTAACAGTGAGCAGGATGCTGTGAGGTGACGTCCAAAAACTTGTGCAAATAATTTTATTAACACAATAAAAAAAAAGTTATGACAAACATTATGTACTCATTAATATTTTCAAAACACATTTATCTTCTTTGTTTTTTAAACAATAGGAATATACGACATTATGTTCATATAGTACACGGTTTATTTTTATTACGAGCCGAACCCGTTATCACAGTAATTTCATCGGTAATATCTCCCAAAATGGCTGTTTTATAATCTGCAAAAAGCCAAATATGTTGCAGTAACACATTATTTAAATTTACTCGATGAATTAGCACTTCTATGTTTGTTCCGGTGTATGTATAATTATTTCCGTATGTAAATAATAGATTACGATAAACGACAGAAATTATACACATCTAACATCATTCTGATAACGGTATAAAATACTTCAATTCTTTAATTTGTGACTTACATAGAACATTATTGTCGTATTTACATTTAAGGTTAGTAAACGTGAATCTGTTTTGCAATGGCAACTTAATGTAAACTATTAGAAAACAATAGGTCGGGGAAAAAGTTTCTTCGCATTTTTATATGAAAACTCAAGACATTTTTTTTCAAAGTTTATTTACATTTATTTACAGTATATGTGTGCCATTTTGTTCGATGACTTTCTGCCATTTTGTAGGTAGAGACATGATCCCGTTGCTGTAGAAACTTTGGGACTTTTGATCAAAAAAATGCGACAAATAGTTTTGGCAGTCCTTTCTTGATGTTAACCTTACAGAACCTAAATAATTCTGAAGGAGACCGAAACAGGTGAAAATCTGAAGGTGCAAGGTCAGGGCTATATGGTGGTTGCACTTACACCTCCTAGCCAAACTCTATTAATTTTGCTGAGTGCCTAAAGATGTGGTGTGGTATAGCGTTATCGTGATGAAAGATCACACCCTTCCTGTTGATCAATTCTGGCCGCTTTCTCTCAACTGCTTACTTTAATCTCATCAGTTATTGGCAGTAAAGATCCGAATCTATGGTTTTGCCGGGCGGTATAAGCTTATAATGAACAATGTCCTTCCAGTCCCACCATACACACAGCTTCACCTTATTTCGAGATAGCCCAGGTTTAGCCACAGACTGTGAAGCCTTCCTTTCGGTATATCTACAACTTTATTGCAAAAGCATAAAAGAAACAAAGAAAAACTTCGATTAAACAAATTGAACTGTATTTTGTTGTTTCTGGTATTATATTAATTAACATTTTTATAACGGAGCAATTGTCAGTTACTTGTTTATGACTTTTATCAGTATGGAACTATACGTCAAGCAGAATACATATACCTAAGCCGTCATAAGTCAATGTTTTTAAAGTTAATAGTCTTTAATAGTCAACGTACAAAGCGTTTATAACCGTTAGTAAAATTACAGACCTGAAGTTTATCCATTAAAAATTCAACAGCAAACGTTCCAGTTACAGAAGCTACACACCTTAGAATATAAATACGAAAGACCACTTCGTGTGTACATTTTGATTTATTACTAAATACTTAAAACTATATAAACTATGATAGTTATCTTTATTTAGTCGTTTTTGGTGGTTAAATAGTTAGATAAAGTAATATCGACCCGATTCGGTTGTCTGGTGATTCGGCTCTCAGTTTCACAGAACTTTATGGAATTAATGTAGGGTTAGATAGTTAGATTTAATCATCTTAATTCAGTAACGTTTAGTGAACAGATAAGAAAAAATTGCGAGGAAATTTAATATACATACATACAATCACGCCTGCATCCACGAAGGGTTAGGCAGAAGTCTACTAATGTATACCTACATTTCGCCGAGTATGTTTTTTGTCTTTAATAGGGCACAAAGCTAAACTCAGATGCTACTGAGAATTTCATAGAAAATTTAAACGTGTGAGAAATATTCATGTATTAACAAAATGTCAAACTTCCAATCGTCGTCGTGGGCTGGTATGATGATCAAACCCGTGGTTTCCTTCGGAAAGGAAAGGTAAATGGATTTTTAAAAGTTATTTATAGTAAGAATAAATCTTTTATGTTGCACGGCAGTGTAATTGCTTGACGATTATATGATGTGCTTGAGCAAATTACAATCCAAAAACAACAGCGACCACAGAGAAATTGGTGATCCATCACCGGTCGCCGCTGTCAAGCTAAGGTAGTCCAGCTTTTTCTTATGAATCCCGAAACGCGACACATATAAGCGTGCCACAATGTCCAATGATACACCTGGTGTATGGCGGTTGTGAACCAGTCGGACACAACTGTGATGTCAAACTACCCTACAAATACATACAAAACCAAAAATATACTGGATCAATATAATCCAAATACCTGAGAGTTTGATTTCAAAAACTGGTTTGACGAAGGTAAGCTTTCTCCAAACGTCGTCAACCCTTTGTCTCGTGAGAATACAATGGGCGATCACGATAGGTTGAAGATGTGACATGGGACACCCCTTGTACGACTACGTGACTAAATTTTGAGCAAAATGTTTTGTGGCGCACCTATACTCGAAATAAGTAACGTCATCCCTTCTACACAGTCTACAGAGCACAATGGGAGACTGAAGTCACGTTCTAGTTTACTTTTAATACATGATACAACTACTGGGCATAAACATTTAAGAGAAAGAAAAAGAATTTATTTATAACACACAATTCATAAAAATCAAATAGAAGTACCTAATAACACTGCAAGTAATAATAAAACTAAAATAAAGATTATCAAAATGTGTATTTCAGATATATGCTGAAGCAAATGAGACTTGAGTCAGCATATATACTGAGGAAGGAAAGTCCTCCAGCGCTGATTTTGACTCGACATCAAGAGAGTAATGTGTGCGCAGCGTTTATATAATTTATCTATAATATATCTATAAACCGCCTCATTAGCCTAGTGGTCGTAATTGCGACTGCTATGCTCGAGGTACTGGGTCCGATTCCCAGGTCGGGCAAAGTGTTATTAGGATTATCTATGAAATTCTCAGTTGCAGCTGGGAGTTTGGCTTTGTGCCCCATTAATGGGAATAGGCACGCCCCCTATTACATAGGATCTAAAAGCATACTCGGCGAACTGTCGGTGTACATTAGTACACCACTGCCTAACCCTTCGGGGATATATGCGTAATGGTATTTACGTTTATGTATAATCTGTATATCGTGGCATGTGTTGTATACCTACTTATAAATTAATTATTATATAGGGATTTACATTTAAATGGGTCAGTGTGGGGAAATCTGAAACTTTAAGAAAAGATAAATATGGGCTAAATAACCATAACATATTTTCAGATAGCGAAAAATTATTCCTATTAATACTTAACATAATTTATCATATTAATCGTACCTATCCCGTTATACATATCTACAATTCTTACGCATATCACTCCATTTTTGTTCGAAGTTATTATTTAAATCGTCGAGTTGGAACGTTTCAACAACATGTACATCGAAATAATAGAAGATCTGTTACATTTCTTACGTGAAATGTTGGGTGAAGACATAGTCTGAGTGTATCTTACCAGCAAGATGGAGCACCGACACAAAATAGCCTAATCACAACTGACTTCTTAAATGATAATTCCTAAAAAAAATCAATTACTTAGTACAAACGATGTCACCAGATTTAACTACACTTACATTATTTCTTGTGTGGTTACCTTAAAACTGAAAATTTACAAAACCAGCTATGAAACCATGAAAGGTCTAACCGCGGCTATAAATACCATTTTAAAAACTTACCACTTGAAACTACAAAACCGTTACCTAAAAGAGTTGATTACTATTGTATCCAAGAAAATATCTGATATTGTGAACATTTTAAAACAAAATAATATCAGCATTTTCTTTTAATTTTAGACACAGGGTTTCCTAGCAACATTTATTCCTTACACTTTACACTTATGAATTATCGAAATAAAATGACATATTTTTTATTTCTAAAAATTATTAGATTCGTTTCCTGACTCATATGTGTTTTTTTTTTAAATCCACGAATGCAGTTTTTTTTGTCTTTAAAATCGATGTCATGGTTCTCTATCTCTTAAAGTTTCAAAGTACTTTATTTAGAAGAAAATCTGTGATTACATAATTTTACGTTTATGTTAGCAAATAGACGCAACAAAGAATTCAGAGTAATAGTTGAAATATATTTTTTCCCGTTACTACATTAAAACTAGCTACAACTTAACCGTATTTTTTATATGTAATACATCGATCAACCGTAAGAATACAGTTCTGAGTTTGGTTTTTTTTTCAAATAACAATAGCATATTGTTCCATAGCCGTTTCTTTGCATCAGCGATCCCTTTATGAGTTTAAGCGATCATCTGTGATTTATTAATAAGCGAAAACGTTAATAAAAACCAAAATCTTCATGTAACTTCTTCCTATTCAATAAAAATCAATAATTTTATAGTCAATTTGAAATTCAAATACTAATGTAAAACAAGTCATTGTCATTAAATAAACGGTCAAACTTATAATTTCAAGCCTCGTCAACTCGGAACGAGCTATGGTATGCCTCCTTCGCTTATTGTGTGAATCTTTTTTACTTTTCTTTGCTCGACTGAGTGCGCTCTGTTTTTCAACGGTCATGATTTTTTTGTTTGTCCTTCACTAGCTTGGACATTTGCCTCTCAGATTCACTTGAGTGTTTCAATGCAACTTAAAATATGAATCTAGAATAATTATATGGAATTTGTTTATTTACTATTTTACTATATCAGTTTCCTAATTTCATTAGGTACCTACGTTAAATTAACATCTTAGATATCCTATATGCAGATAATATGAACATCACCTGGAGTAAATTTGGAAGGATTTATTTCTCTGAGACAAACCGCATCCTAGTCAAAATTTATCACATGCATTAAAATAATGTTATCATCTTATTAATATTGATGAATTATCTAAATAGGTACTTCAGAAAGTATATAGATTAGATATAAATTCGTTACTACCTTTGCTGTTTATCTATAACACAAGGTTTGTTCTAACAAATTATTGTTATTACTGCGCGCGTATATTACAATTTATTAAGAGTTCTCCAGATGTAACCTTAGCTAGGCCATCAAAAATGAAGCGTAAATAAACATATTAATTAAATTTAATTTTCTATACATGTACCCTAATATTTTGCTAACTTCGATATTATTTTAAGTCAAATTAAATGTTATAATAAGTTATTCCTAAACATTCGCATCTTGCACATGGGATTTCTCATTATATTTTAAGCGAGAGTTGTAAGCATGTTTTCCCCTCTCGTGTCAACTCGTATGTGTGTAATAGGAAACGATTGGGATTTCGTACTCAAGGGCGTTTGGTTCAGCTCAAACGTCATCAAAAGTGTCAATCACGGATGTTTTGCAATAGCAAAACCGATTATCGGGCATATTAAGTCGTTTATTATTATCGACAGAGGCCTCCCGTCCATCCGACCGTGAAGTAGATTAGGGACATCATAATATGCCCATATTTTTGACGTCAGCTGCACGCCTGGCATACATGTCTTATTCTACCTTATTTTTTTCCAATCATCCTATTAAATTGATGTGTAGACATCATAAACTGCAGTTGCTATCTTATAAACTTCTATTTGATGATACATATTCAAATGTTGTAAACACGTATAATTTAGCTTCTCTACCATTTTTATCATAATGTTTGAATAAAACTAAGGTAGTCATAAATTCTAAGATCGATTCTACTTAAATCCACTAAAAATAATCTTAATCTGTTGAGTACATGGCAGATTTGCATGCTACATGAGCGACACGAGGTAGATTATCCCTCAATAAGAAGAAAGAAAAATCTTTTAAATAAATTAATGACTTTTTATTAGGATAATGGTTGTTAGTGATCGCAGTTAATCTTGGTCCGTGCTATCATTTACCATCAGATCCTGTGCAGTAACTTTATAATAGCCAATATCATGTATACTATTGTAAAAAAAGAAACAACTTTCTATAAAACATATATCATTGTAGCGATTCACAAAAGGCATCCCTGTTTAGTTAGGTGGACGGATAATGTACCGCGGACCTACGTAATAAATGTCGGTGAAATTAGAAGCGTTGCTAATTACAAGGGCAAAAGCCTTGAACAATGGTCAGGGTACTAAAAGGACTGTGTAAGTTTGGGACGATTCCTTAGGATATAGTAAACGAGAGGATGGACAAACGCTGTAAGCTTGGTCTGTCATTAGTAAGGGCAATGTTTTACTAAAGTTGTTCGTACGTTGTGGACTTTATGTTGAATAGTCGTTGGATGAAAGGGTTACTTTTGTAAATAAGTCTACGATCAATAAAATAAAATTTAAAGGTCCAGATTTAAGTGCGATTTCATGTTTCAAACGAAATTGTTACGTAAATTGTTGCACTTATAATATTGAACTAAAATAGATACTTTTTATTGCCATAGTTGATATAGCTCTTATTTTGGCCTTTTATGGGTAATGAATTATAATTATATACCTACTTTTCAAAAGCGGGTAAGGTTTAGTTTATGCTATCTTCAAAAATTAAAGCAAGCAAAATGCAAAATTAAAGTGAGCAAAAATGTTATTACAGTAAAATTCCGTCTTCTGAGTAAGGGATATTGCATCGTACATTTTTTTTTTAATGGAGATCATATAGGTATGTGTTAAAAATAAATAATCACATTCACTCTAATAGATGTATGCTTGCGTATACGTTTTTGATTTAAATGCGCGCGTTCGATGAAGATTACGAGTATAGAAGGTAATTTGGTTCAAAACAACAAATTGAAATGAAGCCCGTAGCGATCAGTTTAAACATGCATCGTTTAATGGAAGCGGTTAATTCTGAATTAATATAATGGAAAGCATTCATGTCCATAATATGTTAAACCGATTAACACCAAATATACAGTATTTACTTAATACGATTTATCTAAAATCGTCGTAATTATTTTGGATATAAAGTTTAACATATTTCTTTCAAAGTTACGTTTCCGTATGCAGTATGGAAATTTTAATTATTCATTTAAAATAGTATTAACAAATAAAAATAGGAAACCATCTAATGTTAACTTCCACTTTGGTAAGTAGTGTTTACATTTATTAGTTTTTAGGTAAAATCCTGTATACATTTTATTTATATATGACGGAGGAAGAGCTTCTCCATCGTTAGTACTGCTCATTGTCCACTTTTTTTAACCTTGGGCGTCGGTGAGTAGTTGGATAGAACAAACTCGTATCACGATATAGATATTACCAGACAGTATGTAGGTAGGCACGTATAATTAATAATAGGGTACGTCTCTCAGAACGCGCGATAGTTTTAGTAACGTCCGCACGCGCCGCCCGCTAATAAGAAAGTGAGTGGTCTCCATACTGCCGACTCGGTGGCGCCTGCGTCACTAACTCCATCGAGCGCCGCCCGGTGGCGCTGGCGTTCCGAATCAGACTTGATGTCGAAATATATATCTACTTAATAAAATTTTGAGGGCACACTGAGTGGCAACGCAAAGTTCAAAATAAAAAAATTACTTATATTCAATTTAGGCCCAAGGCACATGAGCGTCAAAACACTATTAGTCAAACCGGTGAGTCAAGTTCTAGAAGCAGGAGTTCCTTTTAAAAAGTATTTTCGGGGTGTTAAGGATCTGTAGCCGACTGTATCGCGACTACCTTACTATGCCACCATGGTGATAAAACCGCCAGTGACTCTCTTTTGTTTGTCACGCGTCGAGATCAGCCAGTCTATAACTAGTTGTCAAGATGTAAGAAAGAGACGACGAACGCTGAGGAATTATCGATCTCACGATTATTACCGTTGTTTTCAGATTGTATAGTGTTTTCTTCAATCTTCGCAGTGATACAAGAAAAAGGTGAGCACTAAAAAAAGGATTTTCGTAGATTCATTAAAAGTACGATGATTCCCGAGACAACAGCCAATGCGAAATCACCATCGGGTACGCGAATAGTACTTACCATATATCAATATCTTAAAGTAGTAGGTACCTACTCTTTTTGTTTCTATTATTGTTTTTATAGTTTACTTTCTACACTAATAAAACATTAAACGGGAACTTTTATAGTTATGAAATTGTATTTATCTGTGGTTATGAAAGAAAGTAAGTTTATTAAATTAATGATCCTTATTCCATCTACTTTTATCTCTAAATTGTCTAAGATCTGTGGTGAGACTGTCGAGAACTTAGTAATTTTTTTTATCATTTTTATCTAAGAAACAAGTAATCACCTTCAGATACACCAGATTAGAATAAATATTATACAAAAATATATGCTAGTTAAAAAAATATTTAAAAACATAGGTATGTCATAATTTTATTGTGTATGTACCTATTATTTTGGTATATAATGACTACCCTTACAACAGAAAACGTCAGTATTAACAACAACTGTATTAAAATCTTCATTCCCGTACTCATTACAGGGAGGGCAATGAAACAAAAGGAATCAGTTATCTCACTTTCACTCCTTGAAATTAATATTTCCGTCTCACACCACACCATATACCCTTGAGCGTCTCAACTTTGAATGTATTTGTGATAGGAGTACTTACGTCATGAATGTGTGTATGTGTTGTACGTATAACGTGCTTTAGTGTGAAACGGCATGCATCATGATGATTCATGATAGTCGTGATTCAAAGAGGATGACAATCAGCAGGTTTTCTTAAGTATTATTTGATACAATCGTTTTACATACCTAATACGATATTAAATCGACAGAGGCTTGGTTATAATTACATCGGTAGAAGAGTTTAATTATGGAATTATTATTATAAAACATTTTAAATTTAAAACCATTTTTTTTATCACTAAGGTGGCAAACAAGCACACAGCCCGCCTGATGGTAAGCGGCTACCGTAGCCTATGGACGCTTGTAACACCATAGATATCAATAGCTCGTTGCCGACCTTGAACCCCCCACCACCCCCTTTTCCCTAACACCTCGCTTATGAATAGATATACAAAATTGTTGATATGAATAAAATTTCTTCAGTTTCCAATAATTTTTTCCTAACATGTCTTAATTTATCATATTTTGTAGAAAGAACCCTATACATTGATTGGTAACAACTATAACTTTTTGTCATCTCGGACACATCCTCTCAATGTTATATTAAATATAAAATTATGTAAAAACTTTCGCTATTATTCTTCAGGTTATATTCTACAAAAAAGTAAACCGCTTTTCGGACTCTATAGGACTCTAAACGGTCAAATAAAATTCAAAAAGTATAATTAAACTTTTTCTTAATATAAGAAAATTTAATTAAACAAACTTACCTCGTCTATGCCTCACATGATACTTGTTTTTAATAACAGTGCCGGAACAACACGGCTGTTCGTAATAAAAATTATACGAACTGTCCACTTCTGAAGTCTGTGGCACAGTCTGTGAACGAACTTGCCACCCCACACCGACAATCAAGACGATAAACCATCTAACCATAATTGTCAGAGCACTGATAGTCCGAGAATTTGCTGAATACATTATAACTTTAAATAACACACAATACTAAAACACCAAAAAAGTATATTTTTTTAAAGGTACATAAATATTTTCAAGTACCTACGTCATTGTTTTTTGATATAAAATTCTGCAAAGAAAAAAAACCTTTTAAATTTTCCGCTCACAAATCTAAAACATATAACACCGGCATAATTCGTTTACTTTACGAAACACGAAAACAGCTCATAAATTATAGCTTTATCATAAAATACGTGAACGTTGAATTAGGCCTAGACTTTAGGCCTAAAATTGTGCTACGCGTTCCACCGTACGCAACGCAACCCGACGGATAATAAATTTCTAAATAATCGTTTTAACCCTTGCAAGACATCAAACAAATGCCGAACGATAACCAAAAAGTCACGTAAAACCATAGCGTAAAACACGAAAGTATTGGGTCGATCCTCCATTGTTATTTTGATCATAAATTTAGGTGGAAATATTTAGAATACACAATTTTAAGATCGTATTAATTATATTTATATCAATATTTATGGCATTTTACCCCTTACTGTCATTATTTACTGAAATGAAATCTTTATAAGAATGGTAAATTTTAAATATTTAATAAAAAAATCTAAGGGAATACAACAAATAACACAGATCTATTGTTAAACGTACAGAAATATAATTGCGTTAATAAAACAAAATTATAGGGATGTAAAAAAACGGCAAAATGTACGCGGTACGCCTATTTAACAATAAAATGGACAATATTTCTTGTCAAATTTACATTAAAAAAATAGTATGTTGTGGGGTAACTTAATGGTGGCAGAGACCATTACGCAACCCGATGGCATTAAGCACACCTCGTGTAATGAAAACCGCATAGTCGTATGCGGCAACTGGAAAGGGTACAGACTGCCCTTCCTGTGTCACATCGAAAATTATTATGAGTTTTAATCGTTGTTTCACTTCTATTACTTGTTATAAACTTAGTTATAATTCCACGTTATTTCCAGTTTACTTTCAATTGTCCATTTTCATTTCAATATCAAAATGTAATGATAGGTATACCGTTTATAACAGAAATTGTTTTTTTTTAATAACTATACAATTACTTTTAAATTGTATAGGGCTACAATGAGTAGAAAGACGAAAGATGTTTTAATCGTCGTAAAAAAATTTGCTTATTTATGGATCAAAATGGTTAAACTTGGAAAATAATTCATATAATCATAATTCATTTGATACGTTGATACTTGCATATAAATTCATAAGTACTATTACTAAAACACTTATTATACTATAATACAAAAATATAAAAAAAACCATAGATGCACTAAAATTATTATTTATATTAGTATTTCAAATCACGGATATTGTATCATAAACATAGCGATACATTAAAACTAAGTAACGTTTATAAAGTATGTTTATAATGAATACAAATTTTGTATTCATATCTGATACATCCGCTTTGAAACTAATCCATTACGTTATCACAACGATGATCCACGTTGGTTATTCAGTTACCCTCGTAGACGATTACCCTGGATATCACTGAATAACTAAATAAATGTCTTCTACTAAATTTAACTCCAATCTCTAGGTCGGAGCCTTCGTCATGTGACCGATATCAGTCGTTGAATGCGGTCAGGGTTCGCCCCTTGAAAGAGTCCAGAGATGAATTAAATAGATAGGATCATCAAAAAACGGAATATGAGAAGGGCGGAGCGTAATAAATGTATTAATATGTCTTTAATACCTAACTATATGAACCCAATACCTTTAATAACACACACCAATTATTTAACTGTAACTTTTAAAAATCATTAAAATAATTAACAAATATATTAAATTATTTTGAAGCTAGTATATACTTATAAATTCATAGCAAGTGTTGAATTAAAATTGATTAATTTTTGGTAATGTTAATTAATTACTCTAATATCAGAATAGAAATTTTAATAAACCATCTTAATAATTAACGATTTACTTTACATAGTATTATTTGCCAAATTATAAGATATTTGTAAGAACTTATATGCAAAATAAATAGTGAAATATACATTTTTTTTTTTAATGAATTTATTTAGAGGTTAAATATACCAACTTTTATACTTAAGCCCGTGTCTAATATTATTATTGTGTTATAATATAGTATTTCAATTAGGTGTCTTGTTTATTATGGTATAGCTATGCGCTAATATACCTATTTCAGTACCTCGAACCGAATTGTACAGTCTGCCGGAGTTCTTTGGACAATTTTTTATAAGTTTTAGGAGAAGACACCAATAGCGGTGTACATTTTCACTAGTTTATAAATATTCAATCATTTTATTTTTTTATGTAGGTACGTGTTTAAATATATTTTCGTAGTATTCCTTTTTAAATATATATATATATATATATATTGTACTAACAATAGCAAGATTTTATTTTTTTAAGTTATACTTTTTTTGCGCGTTTAGGGCAGGGAAAAATTAAGAGCTGTGCGCGCATCTTGAAACGCGCACTACCGTTAATGAAGTTAGCCATCGATGAAAATAATTTTACTGAATTTTATTTCTAATTGTGTAAAAAAAAGTATATACTTAACGTTATTTTGATCAAATTAAAAAAAAATATATAATGTTTATTTGTACAACGTAAAATTATTTTTACACAAAAAGTCAGTAAAATTAATCAACATTACACGTATTATCAATAATGGCCAACTTCATAATGTTTTTGGCACGTGAGATGCAACTTTCGGATTTATTTTTGTTTTGTTATAAGTAATGAACTAACCAAAAACGACTATGCGCTTAATTTACATGCGGTAGAAATAGGAGCGAGAGGTATATCAGCCAAATCTCTCTATAACTTACTAAAAGACCTTGGCCTTTCGATAAGTGTAGTAAGTTTTATATTAGAACGAGTATCTAAAGCTGCACTAACAGGTTCACACCAAATCTGGCATGGCAGGGAGGGTATCGCGAGCAGTCAAGGTTAGCGCTGATGTGCCATCATAAGGGCCTCCCTTAAACCTACACCTGGGTCACAAGTACCAGGGACTGCTCGTGTTTCTTCTCTCTGTCATATGATAGACCGGCACACGCACAGTTAATCCATGGAATGCTAAGATGATTGTTTCCCAAAGAAGTATAACATTAGAAGTAGGTATACACAATTCCTTTATATCCATGTTCACGAGTCGTTTTGTTCGTGTTAATAAAAAGTAGAGTTAACACCATATTTAACAGTAAAATGCTAAAGCCTACACAGGTTAGTCATACATAAACACCGTATTGAAATATGTACCCCCAAGTCTTCATAATATAAACTTATTCACACAAACCTAAGGACGGGGTTCAAATTTTATTTCAAATGATTAATGACGGGTTAAACGACTGAGCGATTTTTGGTTCAATTGACAGTGTATCCCTTAGAGTAAATAAACATTTGAAATTTCTCCCCGTTTTCAAATAATACTTAAAGGATATTGAAATTAAATGCCTTGGTTATTTTATATGTATTCGATGGATTTAAGCGGATAGGAATGATATATGGATGTAAAATCTGGATGCAATAATTTATACAATCACTTCGAAGCATGGCTTCTATTACAACACTTGGTAGATTTCGTGGATTACGTATTGGTCGTTTCAATATGTACGCTTAAATAAACTCTTTGGTCTAGACACAAAATAAGAATTCGCAATTCGAACTGTTTGTGTGAATAAATAAATATAATTTTACAATTTTGGACAATCGAATTTTCCACATAATTGTTTTCGCAGCAGCTGACTCTCTCATGTGATTTCTTTTCGTTAATTATTAAGGTTTAGATTTGGGGTCGGTCTGATTAGGACATAATTCTGCTTTATACTCGATATAAATGAACTAAATTACTGCATCTGCGTATTATAGCCTACACAGTTCTCTTCGGGAGACAATAGTCATCACTCATCACCGAGAAGAGGAATTTAAAAATTGCAAAATATATTTCGATAGTGAAAGTGGATTAACAATAGTATTATAAATGAATTATTCATTAACCAGAAAGAAACTAGATCTATTCACTGAGTTATGTTTAATATTTTTCATCATGTGAGAATATCAAGAAACAAATACATAATAAGAACGCTTTACCATGTTTAAACAGCAACAACAATGTTTTAAATATACTGGCTAAACAGTCTTGTAAAATGATAAGTACGGCACGAACAATTTTTTTCGCCTTTAAAAACTGACCAAAGCGTGTCCCACTTGATTCTGTTCAAACAGTCAAACCAGTTTTATCACGATGCCTTCATTACCAGGTGAATCACTCCAGCACCAGTTATAAATGTTGATAAACGATTTTTACCCTCTTGTACATTATACACTTATTTGAACTTCTTTTGATATATAGTATATTAACAAGACTATAAAATATTTTGAAGAATTTAAAAATAAATTTCTTTACCAAAACTCACTTTAATCACACTGTTAACATTAAAATCTGAATCTCGAGAAATTTGGGAAATATTAAAATCTGTAATTTTATAACACGGGTTCATTAAGTGGATTTTAATCTCCTTTAATATCTTTCGATCTCGTTTCGCAATACAATTACACCGTTACTGCTGGCCATTGCACGACAGGCTCCACTCATTATGAACGAAGAATGTTAAGAAATTTCATCCGACAACCCATTGAGGCAACCCTCCCAATTGTACGAAGGTGTTCCAATTGAATGGTGGGTAGGTGAAATGGGGGTACGATTATAATGAAATTTCGCCTCGATAAAGACCAGTGAGCCTCGTAACACAATACTTGAATGTTTCCTCCTCAACCGGTATCCATATCACATCATTAAACCGGGTAAAAATATCTGCCGACACATCTTACTTAAGTGAATTAACATTTTAATGATTTTTTTTTATTTCTTTATTGGATAATTTTAAGGATTCATCACGTAGGTATTAATTTTAATTGATAAGTAAGCTTTACTTTTTCAAGCAGCGAATAAAACGTTAGAAAAATTAACAAAAAAATATATGAGAAAGTTCATTTAATGAGATATAAAAAAATATTCTTATGATGGATACGACAACTTTTATTTTCTTACATATTTTGTTTAGTAATACATATTAGAGAAAATCTGAACTTAGTTTGAAATTGAATGCTTAATTTAATTAATGATGTATTAAACTTTTAAAAGTAGGTACGCGATGATTAATAATACATTTTGTTATTTTCAGGGTTAATAATACATTCACGTTCATTCTATACTGACTCAAAATTAAGTCCATAAACCGCTTGGAAATAGCTGAAGAATATTAAAGTAATATAACTATAATTATAATACATAGGTACAATGATATCAAAATATACAAAATATAGAAACCTCAATCAAAAATGATTATAAGAAGATGCGTAATCAGTGGTCGTAGCGGGTAATCCATGAAAACAAATTGGCTGGTCAGAAGAGATACGGTACGAACCCAGGAAATTTGCTTTGAATTATTAATACAATATTGTAACAGCAGCGAATTGTAAGCTGCTTAGGGATCTGAATAAATATCAGTCGCAGATAGTATACATACAAATTAACTAGGTATAAAACTTATATTACAGCAATACAAGCAATATTTGTAAATCTAAAAATACAAATTAGTACTTTTTTATGTATAAGGAATTCTATGGACATTTTAATACTTAAATTAAACTGTTTAATATTAAAAAGTGTAGTAATTGAAATATTTAATCTCCACTTTTATAAAACAAATATTTCAAATTAATATCACTAATCTAATCAATTATTTAAATAATATTCTATTTATTTCTTATAGGTTTAGCGTTAGGTCACTGTTTCACCTGATATTGATGATATAGCAAAATATGATAAAACGCAAAGCCTAAATGGATGCTGTAATACACCTATAGGTGCTTGGTGATAAGTTTTAAGTTAAGATTTTATGGCGACCATTAGAAAATATGCTATCACCATGCTATAGTTCAACATGATGTATTTCCATCACCAAGAGATCAACCCCATTATCAATCGATACAGTGACCACTCTACCACTGAGCCATCAACACTCATAAATTAGTAATAAAGTACATGCAAGTTGTTTATTGGTTCTGATTATGTTTTCGACGAACGAGTGTTGTAACTATGTGCAAATATTAATTTATCCAATTAACAAAGACGGATTACTGAGACGAGATTATACGAGGGCCAAAACTATAAGTTATTAATACTGTTCGGTTACATAAACCTCAAGTCTAATTAGTTTCTGTAGCACAAAATCAATTAAATGGTACTAACGGCGCCATTGGATCTCCCGGACCGCAAACTCAAGAAATGCTCATAGAGGATTCAAAGGGATCCACGAACATTTATCTTGAAATAACTACAAGTTTGTGTTAGATGGTATCATTTTAACTATTTTAGTATAATAGTAGCCTCTATAAGTGTAAGAATATTTTTGTAAATACTGTTATTACATTGCCAACATTATATCTACATTATAAAATAGATTAATTTATAAGTGACACAAAAAACTTATTAATAGTCAAATATATAAATATTATATC
The DNA here is from genome assembly GCA_033032175.1 of Saturnia japonica. Lineage (NCBI taxonomy): Eukaryota > Metazoa > Arthropoda > Insecta > Lepidoptera > Saturniidae > Saturnia > Saturnia japonica. Next base: position 8,942,188 of record CM065317.1, read on the forward strand.
TTATATTCAGTTAAAGAGAAGTTAGAAAGTTAGAGAGAAAACTTTGTTCCCCTTTTTGAGCATATTGCGAGCACGGAGGAGTGCGAATTTGCGAAAATTGAAGTTTATATAGAGAAGTGTAGAAAGCTACATTTTATATATAATATGTGTTAAAAATACATTAAATTAAACTAGACATTTGTTTATGTTCATACTGCCAATGTCAAACACGTTAATCTGTGATCAAACAGTCACACAAAGTATATATTTTCACAAAAATAATTACTGATAGATGATTGACCGAATGAGTTTTGAGACGTGAATTCTGTTTGATATGAGAACCTCAACAGCATTCAAACTTCAAAATTTAATAAATTATGGCGAATTTCTACCACTGGACGACCACTAGTTAAATATATAAGGCAGATGTATAAACCCTAATAAATTTTATTTCAAAATATTGTGCAACAGAATTCTCATACGAACATCAATAGTTTCAATAAACGTAACAAAGCCAGCCCAACGACCGCTTCTCGTGGGAGATCAACGCCACTGGATTCTAACCACGTACGAAATGCACGTAAACGTCTGCCTCTCGTATTATTGATACAAATAGAGATATCAATTGTTTAAGACAAGGCGAAACAACAACGTGGCAATGATAGTAATTCTCCGGACGGGATATATAGGGTCTTTATAGATACTTTGATATCTGCAGGCCAAGCGTTGGTATGTTATGGAATGAGATTTTTAAGGGCTTTGGGACGATCGTAATGCTATTGACCTTTTCTATGGTGTTGGGGTCGCATCCCAGCCTTATTTAAGAGGCTATTAAATTTGTCTGGCCTCAGATGTCTTATCGTAATGGTATTGCATAACGTTTTCTTTTATCCATTTACGTCGTAGTTAACTGTTAATACTACTTAAAATTATGTCTCCATTATCATAAGGCAAAAAAAAAACAATAATTCCTATTTAATTCTTAGCAACACATAGGTATACAGAGGTACTAAAAAAAATTTATCAAACCTACGTTGAAGAATTAAATATTAGTAGCCTATTTACCAGCTTCTATTAATTCTTTGAAAATAAGTATATTTCTTCTGAATATTTAATAATTTAAACATTATTTATTGTAGTAAATAAAAGGTCTCTTTGAGATTGACATTACTAAAGAAGAATTTTGGACAACTTCTTACAGAAAGTAAATAAAACGGAGAGTTGTAAATATATAAGAATTAAACTGTCAACATTGTCAGATCTTTGTGATTAATAGTTAAAAGTTGTTTTCATTATATTTTACGGAAGCTTTTTAAAGTACTCCTCATAGTTTGCAATAAACAAGAATTTTGAAATATCTTTTAATAATAAATAATTGACCACATTTAATAAACATTTGAAAACATATTGTACAGCTTTAAATTGAATATATTGTACATGTATTATCATTTCATCGTGAATTGATCTATGGCAGAAAATAGGACCTTCCAAAAGTTCACCACTGGACATGTCTTTTGGTCTTCTGCAAACAATTATTGCCAGTGATTTTGCACAGGTTGGTGCACAATTTCGCAGTGGGATATTCTTCACTAAGATGACTTACACACAAATCCCTCTGAAGATCTACTACATTGGTTATCAGTTATTCAGCTAATGAGATGATCCCACTGCCATTACAGCGAATTAATCCTTGTGAACTTTATCGATAATCTCTATCTAATTACATCATTTATTAACCTATATTTCAGCAGCATTCCCATGTGCCTAACAGAGTAGCTAAACTATACCAAAACGTGCAAGGCTTGCAGAAATTCACTGCCATACTAAAATGGTAAGCTGATGCTAAAGAACAAAATGCTTTCTACTATACCTACCTTTATATTATAATCAAATACTTAAAATCTTGTGAACATCAAATAGGATCATAGTATTTGATTTTCAGTTTAATTTATTTTTTATATAATTAGCTAATTCCACAATATATATGTACTAGTTCTGTTGTTATTAATTTTATTTTCAAATTAATTTTGAGAGTTATTTAACTGTTATAAAAAATTAGTGAAGTAATTACAAAGTAGATAAAAACCTAAATTATTTAAATACTATATAAAATTTTGTAACTGACATTTTTCGAAATCAAGATGCATTTAGATCTAGCCGAAAAGTGGTTATAATGGAATAATATTAGAGATATGTTATTCCAAACACAGCTACTTCCATAACTCGCTAAGTGACTTTAAGCTTGTGTCCCAGTCAAACAGTGAGCTTCTGTTATTTGAAACAATTATGGTCGTCAGGATGCCCTAACTATTGTCTTCAAGAATTATCGGGATGGGAGACGTTAAAACTCGAAGTAACTTCTCGAATGCAGCCCAGCCTAAATAAATTTTCATGCTAGTTTCCCTTTTACAGTTGTTCATACCTAGCTGTAAAGTTTGCTTCAGATTAACGTATTCCTGAAAAACTTCGATATAGAAGGCTTCCACATAAAGCAGTTAACTTAAGCATTGAAAATTATTTCGTATCACTGATTGCAGCTGGCTTGTCTTACAATATTGTTTTGACATAGACTTAAATGGTATAGTTTCTGATGGTTAATGTTTATAAGAATCACCTGACATCAGAAAGAAGCTATTGTCTCGTATAGTTTCACCGAAGATTATAAAATATAATATCTGATAAAATTAGTTTATTTATTATAAGTATATTTTAAATTCAGTCGTCTAAAGGTCCTAACTCTAGACGGTAAGTCATTTGACACAGTAAACGTACATTCGATCTATGAAGTGTAGGTTACCAAAATTTTAATTCTTCTAGCCCGGTTTCAATTAATAGGATAAATACGGTTTTTGAGTACGATAAATAAAATAGAGTATTGAACAAAACCGTAAAACAAACATATATCCGCTAAATTTTTAATAATATACAAGAGGCATTTTCGTAAACAGTTTTTAAACTTAAATAAGTATGTTTAATAAACCTTGCAAGAACGATTTTCTAAAGAAATATAAATGACTTGTAAAGTTCTGTCTTCCCAAATTCTTTGTAGAAGATAAAACGAGATATTATACTAGGCTTTATTAAACGGAATGGACGTTTTAGCTTTGACATTTAGACTAAAAGGTTGTGACGAAAATTTTGTCATTTCTATTCAAATATAACCTAACGTTGCTCCAATTTGTTTAGGACGTAAAACGAACTCATAATGAATTTAATTTCGTTTGAAGATTGGTAGATAAAACTTTGTTAATAGCCTTTTTGTTACCTTTAGAATTAAAGGTGACTTCCCTTTTCATTTTTATCACAAAATACTTCACAGGTGCATAACAATTTTAAAAATGGTTATAATAACCCAAAACAGTGGATATTAAATAAGTCTTTATTTTTGTCAATACTTTGCAACTCGGTACTCACGAGTCTAATAATGATTCATAAAAGGGAGTTGTATTTACCAAGTTTTTTCTGTTTGCAAAGTGTCTGTATTCAGTTTCTATTAATAATCTAAGGTTGTTCAACTCATCGGTGCTAACTTAAGCTAATGGAAGTGAGAAAATAGTCAAGTTATTAGTGACACGTAATAGCAAAGCAATTTTTTCATGTGTAATCTTTGATGACTCATTTCTTGCTAATAACGATCCAGTTCTAAAGTTAATTTTTAAACAAACTGTAGATATTTATAATCTAAAGTAAGTTTTTCATTTGTGGTACATATGTCTAATAGAATATATACTGAGAACTTTTATGAAATGTAGGAATTTGTGAGTATTTCCTTTAAAAAAAAGATACTTAAAAACGTTATAACCCACCCTGCATAAGTTTTGTTTATTTAATAACTTTAGCAATTATTTTTAGAACTATATTTATTTCATGTAGGATTGAATATCATTCGGCATTTAAGTATTTTGGCTGGTTGTTCCACGCACATAAAAGGAGATCGTTTTCGGAGAGTGCCGTTTTGAAAAAAATCCTTTAGATGTTTTCGCACCGTTGAAGAGAAAGAAAATATGCCGGTGTTATAATAGGTTGATGCACACTGGTCTACACGAGAATACGTCGACCAACCTCTGAAGTCCGTTGAACCAAACACGTTGCAGTTTAACAAAAAATAAACATTACACTTGAATTAATATTCACTTTATTGTAGGCTATTCACAATTAAAAAAAAACGTAATTATTTTACTTTTCACGATATCGTAAAATAAAACAAGTTTTTCTATTCGTAGATACACGAAGAAGTTAGTCGCGTGCATTCAACATGCGTGCATCGCATAGGCCGGTCGGCGCAGAACTAGCTCTCTGGTACTCATTTCAAACAAAACTTTTAAGTCGTGGAGACGGCAAAGCTATGTCGCGCCTCTACAACTCACACACACAATCATATCTAACACCCTACGCACAAACACGAAAGCGAGCTTCCAAGTTCACTAAATAAACGTACACCAACACAAACGTGTTCGACGCCGTCTACCCCCTGTTCATGAAACGCCTAAGCGAGACGCATATATCAACAATTCATTTAAAAACTTGAGTGCGAAAGAGAGGATGATGCCGCAACAGATGTATATCATTTTATGCAGGTAAGTATCGAAAACGTTGCTGAGTAGAAATGAGATGGTGTATGAATTTAGCTTAGGGAACGCCGGTTATGTAGGAAAGGGACAGGAAATGTTCAAGTCACCCACTGTACATTCCTTCCTGATACCGGCGCGCTGTCGTACCTTTCGATCGTTCAAGTGGCAGATGAAGCTGTTAGGGTTGACACTTCGGTCGTTAGGAAAAATAAAAGTGATGTATCCACTGCATAATATTCAGTGTCAATTTTACAAAAAAAAAAAAAAAAAAAACTATGTTCAGTTAGTATAGTCGAAAGTTGACTAGTGTATATAAATAAACGTTTATACTCTTAGTGAATTATAGTGCCCATTCTAAAGCTGTATATATGTTCCATATTTAAAAAAATCTATTTTCTTAATATATGACTACAAGTAAAATATAAAGAGGTAAAGTTTGAGAGTGTTAAGTAGGTAATCTCCGGAAATACTCACATTCGCCTTGGGTGATAGGCTATATTTTATTGTTATTAAATTGTATACATTAATTACCGCGAACGAAATCACGGAAAGGTTTTTTTTTATACAACTAAATAAAATAATACCATAGGTATCACTAGCGCTTTGCCGACCTTGAATCCCTCATCCCAAGGAGCACTGGAAACCCTATTTAGTCTCAGGGATAAAACACAAGGCTTGTTGTCTGCGAGCTTCTGTAGAGTGGAGTTTCCACCAGTCGGACTGGAAATCTCCAAGGAAATTTCTCTGTGCCCTACCTCTCTTAAAGTTCAATATTTAGGCGACCGAGCTTTTCTCGGTGTCTTAAAAAAACACCTATCTAGGTAGTCTTAGAATGTCAAACATTATCTAAATGCAAAGCTTCATCGAAATCGTTGGAGCCGTTTCCGAAAAACCAATAACATATATAGATATACAAGAATTGCTCAATTAATATAATAAGATAAAGTAATAACTCGGAATATTCTATATATGTATATCTACGTACATCTATACAATTAATAAAATTGAAGTGTCTGTTTGTAATATCAAAATAAAAGTTTTTTAATAAATGCATATGAAAGTATATACGATACCTTTAACAAAAAAACCTATCTATCTGTATGTTTGTTGCGTACAATCTCTGAAACTGTTGTACCGATTTTGACGGGACTTTCACTGGTCTATAGCTGTGTTATGGGGAGTAACTTAGGCTAATTTTATTTTAGAAAAAGAATTAGGGTTCCGCATAAATAAATAAAACTGGTCATGGTGAATTAATTCGGGCGCTTTAATTGCTTACGCTGAGTAAACCATAAGTGATATAGCAAATTAACCTTCTAAATAATTTTAGACATAAAAAGACACAAAAAAGTCAGTAAGAATATATAAATATATATTTTATGGAACACCCACAATAAGCATTTTTGTCTTTAAAATAGCCGGGAGCGGGGAAACAAGATTCGCACGGGAATTCTGTAGTACACATGAGTGAAGCCGTGGGCACAGCTAGTGTACTATATTATAATGTTATTTTTTCAAGTTATTGCTTACAGTCTGGATTTATTAAGAGGTTTTTTTGCCACTTTTTTAATATCGCTGTCTTTATGTTTTCTATCTTCTTGTATATTATCCTCCTGCTTAATTACACTACAAAGTAGTGTTTTCATTACCATTTTTATTTTCAGTTCCTTTTGATATCTCACTGAATGACTTAATTCAAAGGATCAATATGTTATTCAGTCTGTAGGTTTGTGTGGTTTTCTCTGATAGAGAACTAACGTGGTTCTAATGATCCAGAGCTCGATATATTTATGTCGAATATACCAGATAAAAACATCGTTGGAAGAGGATTTCTAAACTATAAACTCTTAAACGACATAACAAAAGAAAGAATGGATAATAACTCTGAATTTAAGTCCTTAATAATCAATTTTAAAACAAACATACGATGTACCAGCTCTTCAAAGTATCTCCAGTTAAGGTGCGATTTAAGATAGTGATATCTAGTCTCCTAAGACTGGATGAATACTACAAAGAGAAGTAGAAGAGGGCATGGGGTTTTTATATCGAGAGGCGTATATGTCCCTAGACTAATGGATAGTATGCTTTTTGAGGTGCAATTTATTAACCAATTTAATAAATTACCAGCAAGCCACTACAAATTTCTTTGTAATCTAGTGTAAATAGTATCAACGGTTTTAGTCATTTTATTAAAAACTAAGCACCAGATTTTCAGAGTAGAAACAATGCTTACAAGATGGTGGCTCTCGTGTTAAAATTCTGTAGGGAGTTTTTGTGGCAACTTAAAATATTAACGTATTAATTTAATTTAATGCTTCTAAATATTACTGATAAATTAATTTCACTTGTGCACTATAAACAAACCATATCATTAAAAAATTGATTGTGTGGTTTTATGAAACCAAGGTAAAAGTGAAACTTTTTTTCACATTATAGACATTTAACTAAAAATTCACAAGTGAGTAATGACGTCACCGTCACGCGACATGCAACACACATACCAAAAATTTTGAGACGATCTAATAAAAGTTTCACTTTAAAAAAACATATAAAAATTTGACAGAACAAGATCTGGCCAAAAACTTCTTGACTGGTGATTATAAATGATCAAAAAAGGTTAAGGGAATAGAGAGGCATATTCTGTATAATATTAATAACTAATAATTACAGCAACAGTTACGAAGAAAAAAAAAAATTTTTTTAAAAGTTTTATAAGTGACAGCCCTATGTCAAGATGTCACAAAGTAGCAGGTAGCGCTGCTAGTCTACCTAACATGTGTTGCTAAATTTAGGGTATTTTTGCATGTTTCTTCTCAAATTTTATCTTTTGTTGCTTATAGCTGAAACACATCTCATTTTTAATATCATGAGACCAGTATAATGATTATTCAACGAGTAAATTGGACTATTAAACTAAAGAATATTAAATCTTTGTAAAATGAGATGTGTGATATATTGCTACTACATTATCAATTTTGCATAAACATATATTACCTTGATAGTAGCAACAAAAAGTGTTCACAGAAGACAATCATATGAAAAGCTAGGGCACAAAAAACAAGTCTTGATTCATTTTGTTTTGCTTGAGAACAAGAATAAAAATAATTAGATAATTTAAAAAAAAAATCGTAAGAATATTTCTCATTCTTTGTGGTACCAATGTAAGTGGGAAAAAAGTAGAGCTGCCGATTTCTCGGTTTTTGAAATTACTAAATACGTCATGAGGTGGCGTGGGGATTAAACCTGCGCTTTCCCTTGTGAAGAGAACTTTGCCCAGCAGTGGAAAACTTACAGGCTGGTATGATTTTTTTACCTATTAACCAAATAGGAAGAATCACTATAGAAAAAATGTGGAATAACTGAAAATTAATATTAATAATAATATGACATGAGTGATGAACCAATCGATACCAAATTAACCATAGTTTTTTTATTACGGTGATCAAACAGCTGATGTACATGCACATGTTGTATACAACTTTTTAAATATTTTAGTAATTTATTTCATGTTTTAGTAATATCTCAAAGATGCATTGCTTTATTGCGTGGTGGTAGGGTATTTTCTAATGCTCGCCCAGCTAGCTACCACCCTTAATTTGGAAATCTGTCACCAAGTACCTATAGGTGTGTACCGGCAGCAGCACTTGAGAGTTAGTTCCCCTACTAGGCTTAACGTGTTACCATCTTGGGCCACATCGTCACTTAACATAAGTTGAGAATGTGGCCATAACGCTAAACATATAAACGAAAAAAAAAACTAACAATCATGCTTATTATAACAGAAACGGAATACAAAAACCAGCATTTAAAAGTACACATAAACTTTGTAAATGATAATTTTATCTATAATGTTAAAGTATTTACGTGTTTTAAAAATATTAACACCAGTTCAAGATGTTTGAAATTTAATACCCACCATAAACTGTCAGTTGTCCCGGACAGGTATCCCAGAGTGTCAAGTGAAACACTTCTGCGAAATTGGAGTCGACCGGGCCGTTCTTAACACGAACGCTATAAGATAACGTGTCAAAATATACACATAACACATCGTTCCCATGTAGGTTACATACAAATTAGTGTAATATTATGTTTGCGCCCTTTATTTTTTATACCTTCGTCAGACATTACATGATGTGACAGGGCGCGTACTCCGATGCCATACAGAACGCGAGTCGAGGATTTTGTAATTCCCTCGGAATCTCCGCATTGTTTTTTTATCCTAAAAGAAATCGACGTGGCGATCACTTGAAAAAAAAAGAACAAAACAAAAAGCACACCGAATATGACACGATATTTTGACACGGGTACTGTTGTCGGTTTACTACATTAAGGTTTGAAAATCCTATTTTTTTTTTTTAATTATTTATAGGGATTAGTGTTTTAGGCTCAATATTAGCTGATGCCAAGGTAGGCCACATCGTTGGTCCAAGATGGTAACAAGCTAGTAGGGGAACTGGCTCTCAAGTGGAGCTGTCTGAGCACCTATAGATGCTCGATGACAGATTATCAACTTAAGGGCTGGTTGCTAATCAGGCGGGCATTAGATTATGCCATATCACTATGTACCATCCTATGTGAAAACGTAAACTAAAATAGTCTAGTTTGACAAAAATTGGAGGATTTTTTAATTGTCTTTTTTTTGAAAATATTTAATTAAATAGTGAAGAATAAAATTAAATAAGAAACATTTAATTATGTATGGGTAAGAATTAACAATTAATATTATATATTACCAAAAAATGTATGGATCATATTGGCCAGTCTTCCAATATGCTCAGCGTGCTACCATATCGGGCCACATCGTCAATTAAGATCAGATGAGACTATGGTCAAAGTTAAGCCTATACCTCAGAATACAGAAAAAACCAGAAACCGCGAACGCACATAAAACTGAAGACACAAAAACCACTCTTAAATAGAGTGGTTTGACGTTGTTGCGATTAGTCACTCCTTTGTAAGTAGCGCGTCGTGACGTATTGTACAAGTGCCAATTTTAATTTTAAAATGCCGTCTTGTGTTGTTCCTACTTGTAAAAATGCTGCAGGGATTATAAAAAAACAGGATGGGGTCACATTTCATCTGTAAGTAGCGCATTCTAAAGTATATTTATTTAATTGTTTAATTTATTTTACATTTAGAAAATGACGCGTCCATTTTTTAAGTGTTGCCATTTTATTTTCATCGAAAATTTTACCCATTTATTTTTTTAATACTCGTGTAGAATACTTACTATTTTTGTGTATATAGAACCTTTGTAATTTTAGTTTCCCTGCTGATGAAAATAGAAAATCGGACTGGATGAAAGTCATACAAAGAGCACGGCTAGATGAGTTTTGGAAACCATCAAGCCGGAGCGTACTTTGCTCAATTCACTTTGAAGCGCAATATTTATATGATACAAAAGGTGGTTTGAAAAGACTGAAGAAAGCAGCTAAACCAACTAAGGTAGATATAGTCATAATAATTACTATATTTATATTGTATCCCTCCTGGTGAAAATGTTTTAGTCCACATATATATATATATATATATATATATGCTCACGCCTGTAATCCCCGATGGAGTATGCAAAGGTATAACAAGTATGCCCACTTTTCGTCGAGCTTATCCGTCCCTCATCGTGATAAGGGGCGAGCCTAAACCGGGCGCAAATTTCAGATTCCGGGCTAATGAAACTTCGGTGAATTAAATATATGAATAATCTAATACTAACGTTCTATTTCAGTATTTGGCCTTGACACCAGAATTTTCCGTGTTACACATAGAAACGTCTAAACCTTCGATATCGGACAATGTGCGTACCCACCTATGATAATAATGTAATAATTTATAATATTGAAAGGCAAACAAGGCATTTAATCGATATACTTAGTTACAAGTAAGCTAATGTAGTAAATAAACACTAGTAGTAACAGTAATAAATGTAAAATAAACTAAGTAAGGCCCATGGACATTTGCAAGCTCAGGCACAAAGTGCTATTACTAATGCGTTTCCATCCGTGAGGACTGAAATGTCATGCCTTGTACGGCAGAAATATTCTGTATTTAATTAAAGTTTTTGTTAATCTATTACATGATACAACAACATACAACTTAAGGTTTTTCATTTCAGGTTACACAACCACAATCTCCTGCGCGATCGAACTCGGAGATCGGTGATGTCAATATTTCTGATTTGGAATCTGTGTTTGATACGCCAAGAAAGGTCAAACTTAAATCTCAATTACGACGAAAACAATTATTCTGTAAACAACATGTTCGACGAATGAAAACATTACAACAAAATACAACAGACTTGCATAGAAGTACGAATCTTTAAAAAGTATATTAAAAAAATTAAACTTAATAAAATCTTAACTTACGTTATTGAAGCCGTATTCTATTTATAGTCATCCATGTAAATAAATAAATATTTTTTAATAAATATCTTTTCTTTAGTGTTATAAGACTACCCAAAAAGTGGGAAACCGCTCCCGAGCTAGCAACATTATGCGTATAGGAAGTGGGGCAGGTGCGGGACGTACGTATTGTTTTTGGACACAGTGCAGCGTATGTAATTATTCTTGAACGCGGCTTCTGGTTTTTTCTGTATTCTGAGGCCTATACATAAATTGAAAAACTTAAAAATTTAAAAATAATACGTTAGTATTTTTATTGTGTAGAGACAGACATCTCAGCATTCCATGGACTCATCGTGGGGTACCGGGTCCATCGTGTGGCAGAGAGAGAAAACACGAGCAGCAGGTGTATGCTTAGGGGTCAGCCTTATGATATACATCAGCGCTCAACCTTGACTACTCGCGATACCCTCCATGCTAAGCCAGATTTGGTAAGAGCCTGATACAGATATCCGTTCTAAAATACAACTTATTGCAGTTCTCGACAGGCCAAGATCTATTTGCAAGTTATAGAGAAATTTCGCTGGTATTCCTCTCGCTCACACTTCTACCGCCTATAAATTAACCGCAAACCCGTTTTTGGTTAGCTCATTATCGTAAGGCAATCGTAATATTTATTCATTTTATTGCCTGATTTTTAGGCCACCGTAAAATTACATATAGATAATAACTTCATTATGTCGTGTTCATTCACATGATGCGCGCGCATATCTCAATTTTATCCTCTACTAAACGCGACTAAAGAAGTATGTATAACTTCAAAAAATTAATTAAAACAATTTGCTAACATTGAGAAGCTATTCAGTTACTTTGACATGGGTTGCAATAGAATGAAGCGAAAAGAGAATGCCGTGCCTCCATAAGCGCGATATAATGACAAAGCATTGTGGCTTCGCAAGACCAAGTAAGTCGTTATTATATATTTCTTCGAAAGCTCGACAATAGTGTGCCACGGCTTTGCTGTCAGCTATACAATAAGCAGCACAGCTGGCCTTAGTGTATTCTGTACGAGCTATCGAGTAAGATGTACCTACTTCGAGCGACGTAATGCTACCTGGACTTTAGATAACAAAAGAAATATGACAACGACGTCGTATCAAGCTTGTAGGCTATAGTACTTAGTTCTTATATTAAAAACATTTTCATGTATATATTTATGTGTTAGATGATAAACAGCGTTATCAGAATGAAATAAAAGGAAAGATATACGAATTCTATACTATATACACAAATGTATCTGATTTACAATTTACAGGCACAGATTTTTATGTGCAACTTAATAACTATTTTTCTTTTTGTTCTCTTTTCTTTTCTTATCTTTTTTTTTCTGTGTTTTTACGCTTCTTAACTTTGGTCAATGTCGTATAATGTTTTCCTTATTTTCAAACAAGAGTGTTTTAAAATATAGTAGATGCCTATTATTTATATGTATGTGTATCAGAATTGGTAAAAAAATTAGCATAAGCTTTGCTTTATTATCCAGACTTTCAGAATTATGATTATAAGTTAAGGATAAATAAATATCAACTATAATATATAGAAAAATAGTAAGTATAAACGACAGAAAACAAATGATTTCAAAACTGCACTCATTTTAGTAAGAGATCTCATTGTATACAACATAACATAACAAAACTTCCTTTCGTTAAAATATTTATCTTAAGATATAACTTATGATTTAGCGATGTATTCAGCAATGCCTAGTATATTTCAAATATACCTAAATTCATGAAGTAAACCAAAATTTGTGGCCGACAAAACACCAAGCTAGAATATAATAGCTTCAATAACAAAAGTGAGCCGAGCTAACCATTGATTCGGATTTTATTTTAGGTGGTGAAAAAAAATCTTTTGTACTCCGTCCGAAAAAGTCCGGTCGGCGCATGTCACTCGAATATATGACGGTTGCCATGGCTAGCTTTCGGTTAAATTCAATGTCGACAGGTGAATACTAAATCTTGTTTTCATTGTTCTTTCCATCCAGTACTTATCAGCTTTCAGACTTTTAGACATTTCCTTTTGTCTATAGAGCTATATATCTTCTGGAGTTTCATTACTAAAAATTCTAAAACAAGAAATGTTAATGGTCTCCATTTAAATAAAAATGTAATACACGCAAAACAACTTGAGGGTATTAGTGTCAATTTATTGCTATTTTCCATTTAATAATTGTACAAAAGCTTCTTCTCTACAGTATCAGACCTGTGACACTAACTTGACGTCAGTAAGGCAGCGCGCTCCGAGATGTGCTAAAAATGATATAGCGATTACATTTGATGTTTTAGGACTGAAATGTCATGCCTTGTACGGCAGAAATATTCTGTATTTAATTAAAGTTTTTGTTAATCTATTACATGATACAACAACATACAACTTAAGGTTTTTCATTTCAGGTTACACAACCACAATCTCCTGCGCGATCGAACTCGGAGATCGGTGATGTCAATATTTCTGATTTGGAATCTGTGTTTGATACGCCAAGAAAGGTCAAACTTAAATCTCAATTACGACGAAAACAATTATTCTGTAAACAACATGTTCGACGAATGAAAACATTACAACAAAATACAACAGACTTGCATAGAAGTACGAATCTTTAAAAAGTATATTAAAAAAATTAAACTTAATAAAATCTTAACTTACGTTATTGAAGCCGTATTCTATTTATAGTCATCCATGTAAATAAATAAATATTTTTTAATAAATATCTTTTCTTTAGTGTTATAAGACTACCCAAAAAGTGGGAAACCGCTCCCGAGCTAGCAACATTATGCGTATAGGAAGTGGGGCAGGTGCGGGACGTACGTATTGTTTTTGGACACAGTGCAGCGTATGTAATTATTCTTGAACGCGGCTTCTGGTTTTTTCTGTATTCTGAGGCCTATACATAAATTGAAAAACTTAAAAATTTAAAAATAATACGTTAGTATTTTTATTGTGTAGAGACAGACATCTCAGCATTCCATGGACTCATCGTGGGGTACCGGGTCCATCGTGTGGCAGAGAGAGAAAACACGAGCAGCAGGTGTATGCTTAGGGGTCAACCTTATGATATACATCAGCGCTCAACCTTGACTACTCGCGATACCCTCCATGCTAAGCCAGATTTGGTAAGAGCCTGATACAGATATCCGTTCTAAAATACAACTTATTGCAGTTCTCGACAGGCCAAGATCTATTTGCAAGTTATAGAGAAATTTCGCTGGTATTCCTCTCGCTCACACTTCTACCGCCTATAAATTAACCGCAAACCCGTTTTTGGTTAGCTCATTATCGTAAGGCAATCGTAATATTTATTCATTTTATTGCCTGATTTTTAGGCATAATAGTTAGGTCACCGTAAAATTACATAAAGATAATAACTTCATTATGTCGTGTTCATTCACATGATGCGCGCGCATATCTCAATTTTATCCTCTACTAAACGCGACTAAAGAAGTATGTATAACTTCAAAAAATTAATTAAAACAATTTGCTAACATTGAGAAGCTATTCAGTTACTTTGACATGGGTTGCAATAGAATGAAGCGAAAAGAGAATGCCGTGCCTCCATAAGCGCGATATAATGACAAAGCATTGTGGCTTCGCAAGACCAAGTAAGTCGTTATTATATATTTCTTCGAAAGCTCGACAATAGTGTGCCACGGCTTTGCTGTCAGCTATACAATAAGCAGCACAGCTGGCCTTAGTGTATTCTGTACGAGCTATCGAGTAAGATGTACCTACTTCGAGCGACGTAATGCTACCTGGACTTTAGATAACAAAAGAAATATGACAACGACGTCGTATCAAGCTTGTAGGCTATAGTACTTAGTTCTTATATTAAAAACATTTTCATGTATATATTTATGTGTTAGATGATAAACAGCGTTATCAGAATGAAATAAAAGGAAAGATATACGAATTCTATACTATATACACAAATGTATCTGATTTACAATTTACAGGCACAGATTTTTATGTGCAACGTAATAACTATTTTTCTTTTTGTTCTCTTTTCTTTTCTTATCTTTTTTTTTCTGTGTTTTTACGCTTCTTAACTTTGGTCAATGTCGTATAATGTTTTCCTTATTTTCAAACAAGAGTGTTTTAAAATATAGTAGATGCCTATTATTTATATGTATGTGTATCAGAATTGGTAAAAAAAATAGCATAAGCTTTGCTTTATTACCCAGACTTTCAGAATTATGATTATAAGTTAAGGATAAATAAATATCAACTATAATATATAGAAAAATAGTAAGTATAAACGACAGAAAACAAATGATTTCAAAACTGCACTCATTTTAGTAAGAGATCTCATTGTATACAACATAACATAACAAAACTTCCTTTCGTTAAAATATTTATCTTAAGATATAACTTATGATTTAGCGATGTATTCAGCAATGCCTAGTATATTTCAAATATACCTAAATTCATGAAGTAAACCAAAATTTGTGGCGGACAAAACACCAAGCTAGAATATAATAGCTTCAATAACAAAAGTGAGCCGAGCTAACCATTGATTTGGATGTTATTTTAGGTGGTGGAAAAAAATCTTTTGTACTCCGTCCGAAAAAGTCCGGTCGGCGCATGTCACTCGAATATATGACGGTTGCCATGGCTAGCTTTCGGTTAAATTCAATGTCGACAGGTGAATACTAAATCTTGTTTTCATTGTTCTTTCCATCCAGTACTTATCAGCTTTCAGACTTTTAGACATTTCCTTTTGTCTATAGAGCTATATATCTTCTGGAGTTTCATTACTAAAAATTCTAAAACAAGAAATGTTAATGGTCTCCATTTAAATAAAAATGTAATACACGCAAAACAACTTGAGGGTATTAGTGTCCATTTATTGCTATTTTCCATTTAATAATTGTACAAAAGCTTCTTCTCTACAGTATCAGACCTGTGACACTAACTTGACGTCAGTAAGGCAGCGCGCTCCGAGATGTGCTAAAAATGATATAGCGATTACATTTGATGTTTTACTAACTTCGGAAATGGTTGCTTTGATAACTTGTGTAACTTGCATGTTATGCCAGATTGAAAGTCATTAAGAAATCATAAGTAAATCTTGTAAAGAAATTGCAAAACACATTAATAATATTACATTATAACATTTACGAAAGGGTATATGGTAGGTAATGTTGTCAATTTTTATTTAAAAAAAATGATACATATATAATTGTATTAGGTTTTGTATAAAATTGGCTTTTAAAATTTTATATCTTGCATGTCTTGAAATTTCAAACTCAAATTAATGTTGTAAATGTATAGGTATTAGGTGTTAAATATGTTAGGTTATGTGTGTAAATATAACTTCTTTTTAATTGTGATTAGTGTGATTACTGATTACGCTCTGGCATTACAACTTAAGACCTTGTAAAATAATTACTAGATGTCTTGGCAAGAATTAAAAATGATGATGAGTAATTACGCTATCAAACAACTGAGACTTCTATAATCCATTCTTTCTTTACGACAATGTTCGACCTCATAGCGCACAACGGATCATCACAAACCTATAGGACTTTCGATTTGAAACTCTCTATCAACCACGGGACTCGCCGTACACTACAACTGTTTTTTTTTTTTTTTTCGAAATTTAGATAACAATTTACCAGGGAAACTTTTCAGTTTCGATGAGGCAATGAAAAATACATTTAAAAAGTTCATCGTTCGTCGTCTTCAGGATTTCTATAACAAAGGCATCATAAAACTTTAAAATCAAAATAGCAAATAGTGCATTAACAATAATAACCAATACTTCAATAAATTAAAGATTTATTTAAAAAATATATGGTTTTCTATATAAAATGGCAACTTTATAAATCCTTACCTAATACTTATATTAAAATCTTTAGAAATAAGTCAATTTTCAGTAAGAATTACAATAACAACTATTTTTCCGTAACCTCACTGTTTTACAAGATTATGGAGCGGTTCATCAATACCCAGCTTGTCCATTACCTAGAAGATTACCTTTACATGATGATCACCAACGTGTGATGTTTTGACGTATTGAGCAGCTGCGAGAGGTAATTGATAAGCATGGCGATGCTCTGGAGATCAGTCTTGACATAGTGCTTTTGATAGGGTCTGGCACCGTGGACTTCTCTCCAAACTTCTGGCGTACGAATTTCCCGACAACCTCTGCAACTGGTTCTCCAGCTTTCTACATGAACGCAGAATTTGTGTCCTTGTATATGGATGTAATTCACAGTTTATGTCGATAAATGCTGGAGTTCCTCAAGGCTCTGTGCTTTAGCTCACTCTGTTTCTTCTGCATATCATTTAGCTACTTTTAGGCCATACTCATTGCTATCCAGATGACAATATCATTCATGGATGCTATTACAGTAAGCTTTCATGCGGTCGAGAAGAAACAAAAACGAGACGGGAGGAACTTGTCATTGAACTTAACCAATCCTTGCACCGCGTATCTACATGGGGAGCAAGTAATTTGGTTGAGTTCAATGCCAAGAAAACTAAAGTGTGCACATTTTCTAAAAAAACCCCGTTTTCTCCTCTCCCCACTCTTCAAAATGTCTCACGAGTAATGTTTGACAGCCTCAATATCCTAGATGATGATATTCACAGCGACCTTAACTCCAGAGATTATATCGAGAGTGTCATCTCTACTACATCTCGGAGACTCAGAATGCTGAACAGGGTTGCGATGGTTTTACACGTCCGCCTATAATCGATTTTGTCATATTACTACATTTTATTGGCGTTTACCTTCACGTGTATTGCTACTTTCGTCTATTTGGTACTACTTCACAATAGTTTCACGCAGCTAATCGTAAATTTAGCATTCATCTATGTGGAATTTCTTGTATAAGAGATGATGGACGGTCCAGTGGTAGCGTGTATGGACACCGCGTCGATCGACGTAATTTCAAATCCCTGCAATGAGCCTGAGCTTTCGGTGAAGAAAAATATTTTGGATTTTACATGTTGGTAGAACATTTTCTAATGCATACCTGGCCAGCTACTATCGTCAAATTGAAAATCTGCCACCGAGCATCTCTAGGTGTATTTTAGCATCCATTTAGGCTTATTATTTTAAATATTATTCAAAAAACTTCCATTCCTCACATCTATATTTTACATTATAGTCACAATGTAACCTAATAATGTTAAATCTTACTCGGTCAATAACATAAGATATGAGAATTAAGATAACTCATATTTTACTAGAAGTGGATAATTTACTTTAGATATCAAAAGAGTTCTCGGAAACGTTAATAAAGAATCAATCAGGTATAACAGGAATCGAATTGAGTCCGTTGCCGAGTGTAATCAATCAAGCGTTGATGTTATTGTTGTGATTTGTTGCGGCACAGGGTCAGGAGCATTTGGGACCAATCGGTCGCCCTGCGTGCCCATTAGTTTGATTAGCTCGCCCAGGCCACGCACGCTGATTGTGCGAGCGTTTGGCTTTGATTGATTTCTCAAAAGGCAAAATTTATACACAGAATTTTGTATATCTTGATACTTTAATTAGGTTTTTTAACACTATAACTGGTGGAATAACGCATCATGGTACGTTTAAGTAAAAAAAATTAGACATAAAAACTAGCCTTCCTACAAGTTTTAATTGGAATTTATTTATAAATATATTATAAACTTTGTGTCTGGGCTAATTTTTGAAATTTATTATTTTTATTTTTTTAATATAATTTCTTACTTTGCATGACTTTTTATAACTTATATCTTGCATTTAGGCAATTAATCATTTAGGTGATTAAAAATTTCATTGGAACTGGAGTGCTAGACGAACTTTGTTAAGGTTAAAGAACTTAACTACATGAAAAACGGTATGGACGTTTACAGAGAAAACCCACTAACAACACAGCCATAAACTGTCTACCCAAACATGGTAATGTTTCAATGTCAATGGAAGGTAAACGTGCCCAGTGGACTTTCAAACTAAATGTAGGCGAGGGTGAAAACGGGAAAAATTGACAAAAGTTTCCGAATAAAGGGAAGGTCGTGACAGACCAGAAGCCTCGCTTGCGATCTTGTCTGAATGACGATGTCATGTTTATTTACGTGAAAGGCACTTTCTTATGTAGATACATGTATGCACCCTCTCAGAAAAGTATGTGACGTGGCACAGAAGCTACGGAAACCTTTATGATAGCGATTCGCATTTAGGTCATTTTAGGAATGAACAACCGTGCTTTTTTACTAGATGTTATTTGTTCTTACTTTGAATATTGAAATTATATCTAAAATAATGCTTTCACTAGCTCCCAACAAAAATCTAGAATATTCTGTAGACCATCATATCGATATACTTATTGTTTTGTATATAAACCATGAATATTCACATTTGTACATAACATATCAAGACAATCCAAAATCTATTAATATAGAGAATATGAATAATTAAGTAAAAATAAATCAAAAGCGAATTTAATTCAAAATCATTATCTAAGCTACCTACGTGACCGATCGTAATGTATAATTTTATTTTTCCAACTTCATCCCCAAAACGAGATACAGTTTCGTTATCCTGTACACATCGATTGATAGAGTTTGTTAAATCGAAGTCAGCCACAACTCACCGGGCGGACCATCAAACTGCAGAAAAAGGACAAAACAAAATGTATAAAGGAAATTGCTTCCACAAATCCACTCGTATCTTGGACAATAAACGTGAGACCGTTCCACCGCCCTAATAGCAATGAAATCACGAAACCAAAATTCTCTTCCATGCCGGATTGCGTTCGATATACCTATTGCTTAAGAATGTTATAGACTACTTTTTAGTATTATTTGTTCAATATATAATCACGCGTTTGTTACAGATATTGAATTGACAATTTTTTGTAATAAAACTATAAAGTATGAGTGCACGAAAATTACTTTTTTTATTATTAATTAGTCATCTATTATTATTATAACAGTAAATTACTCAGGATCGGTGAAGTTACGTTTACTTATCCTTTAAATAAAAAATATCTGGGCGACCGAGCTATACTCGGTGTCTTATAAACAAAAAAAAGAAAAACAAATACCTATCTAGTTAAATTTGCAATGTAAAACATTATCTAAATGCAAAGTTTCATCGAAATCTTTAGAGCCGTTTGCGAGAAACCAATTACACACACACATATACTTATATATATACAAGAATTGCTCACTTACTATAATAAGATATTATCAATATATAATGGCATAAATATTCACTGGTATTAATGTTTTTTTTTTTTTTATAAACTGATGTGTAATAATAAAATAACTTGAATATATATTTTAATCTGATTAAATTTATTTATTTTATTCAATGCATCTTTGTATTGAAAAATAATTAAAAGTTATTATATGCTTTTAATAAAGAGCCGATATTTTTTGTGTGATATATCTTAACATAATAAAGATTTTTGTATTTATTTTCTTAAGTCTACGTAACAGTAGCGTTAGAGTGGACTCAAGTGCTAGCTCGGAAAATATCTTGATACGTGTTCAATAGTCGGCAATGATTTTGGTTTGTAAGTACTTCTTACCCCTTAAGCATTACACGTCATTTAAACGAACACTGCTTTTGAACTGATATTGTCTAAATAAGATTAAATATTTTACTTAATAATAAAATGTACTTCATTTTATGACCTTCAAAAACGGGTGTATTTTATTTTTATCCACCAACTCTACTTTAAAAATTGAAAATTTACTGCTTAAAATTGAATGTTTTTATTTTCAGAATAACCTATATCAATAGATCGATAGTTCTGTCTGTACATGTTTTTTTTTTTTCAAATTTCCTGATAAACATATTACCTACGACACTTATCAGGAATAAGCCTTTAAATTTTTTATCTGTCTGTTTGTATTTCCGGATTTTAATCAAAAACGGCTTGATCGATTCTTATGAAATTTTGTACACAAGAAGCTTATGTCATTATTCATTTTATAAGCTTTATTGCAAATTCTTATGAATTTACGATAATACTTCAAGAATTCGTATGTAATCGATGCATTGAAACGACTTGAGTGGAGATTGTGCTTAAACCGCCAAAAATAAGTAATTCTCTTGTAAACTTTACGAAAGTACAAAACATTTTTTTATACATATATATTTGTAGTGATTAATATTCCTTGTCTTCGCATAATTTTTTAATCGTAGCAATCTGCACATTACTATACTGAAATAATAATTTTCATTGTTTTCTTTATTACTTTTTTTTTTACGATTTTTAAATGTAATATTGAATATTTTTATACCCTATCAATTCGCCAATGACATAAGCATTCCGTGTACAGAAATTCATAAGAATTAGTTAAACCGCTTTTAGGTTAAATCTAGACATACAAACTGAGAGACAGACAATTTCTTTTTTCAAAAAATTTACAATCGGTGTCGTTCATTGTCTATTGGGAAATTTGTACAAAAAAATTGCTGTACAGACAGAACTACAGATTTATTTTAATATAGATACCTATAAGGTTTATTTAAATCTCGACTTTGTAATAGATATAAGGTAAACACTATGTACATTAACTGAACAGTTGCGTTAAGTAAATAACTATTATGAAATAAATATTACTTATGAAGTGTTAAAATAAATTGAAGAGTAATTTGCGTTACAATAATAATGGAGAATAGGTACATATAATTACCTGTCAAACACACTACACTGGTCAAAGGATACGCAGTAAAAGGTTACTGTTTGAGAAAAGGAAACAATAAGTTCTTGTTAACCACTTAATATTTATCCTACTTAAGTTTTTTTAAATAAAAATTTAAATAGCAAGAGGCACGCACTCTGTCTGATTTTAAGTATGTCTATACACGATATGTGTATGATAGCCGAATAGTTAGATCAGTAAATATAAATCGGTTGCAGATACGACCACCAGTAGGTATCAGCAAATTTTTAGAATTTGAATATATATTAATAGTAAGTATACTATCGACTAAGGGTGAAGAAAAACATCCTAGAGAAACCTGAACGTGTTGATAAATGTTTTTTTACCTTTTTGCACTGGGGAAAATAAGGAACAGCTAAGATTTCAAAGCGTTTGACATTACCAAAACGACTTGGACTAGTGGTAATTAAACAAGTGCCTTTCCTCAGTAAAACCTCTATGCCCAGCAGTGGGAGATTTTTGGACAGTTCAAACTAATAATAGAGCCATGTTTTTAATATGAAGCTTACAAACTCAGAAACGTCATTTTGAAGCATATTTAAAAATAAATCTATAATATCTTAATAATAAATAATATCATACTCTATTAAGTAAAACATTAATTGTTTACTGAATAATGCTATACATATTAACTATAAGGAACTTACCTACCTACGGAATCATACTGAACCTATAAAACACAGTGTTTCAAACAACGTTCACAACATCTTCATATAATTTATCTAATTTATGATTATATACGATTTTCGTCACAGAATACATTGTTCCAAGATGACTGGTATGAATGAATATATGAATGAATATATTATAACCTTTGTACTCAACCAAATACTTAAAATAAGTTACACTTTAGGAAATTACCGCCTAAGTTACTGAACGTTACGATCCTTAGAGTAACTTTATGATTAAATATAACTTTAAAATTGTACTTACCTTAGTAAGGTAAATTGCTTTTAAATTAGGTATCCTAAAGCAACAGCCGTTAAGGTGTAGGTTTATAGACAAACATAATTTGAATGTAAGCTCACTTAGCGTTAGATACATCTTGATAATATATAAAAAATTACAAAGTAAAAATTACATCTACTAGTAAAAGCCATTAAAGTAATTGAAAACGTACCTAATTAATATTTATTTATTTACAAATATTTCTATACCTGCAAAGTATTAAGAACAACTTTATTACTTTAGTACTTAGTTAATTTTCTTTTCGAAAGAAGTTTTTTTCCACAGATTTTGACTTGATTAAGCCTGAGTTCTTCGATACAGTAATTAAAGTAAGTACAAAACAACAATTAGATATCATCGACGGAATTCAGTTGTAATGCCTGCCAAGCAGAAAGCTACCACTGTACCCTATAGCTGTGTATAATAAACCTCAAAAGGACTGTACTGCTGAAGCCAGTCATAATAAAATGCTAATCCTAGGTTGGAACGCCTCTTGTTCCAAGACCCTATCCAAACATACCCTCCGAATCCGAATCTGAACAAAAATATATATGAAAGAGGTGTTTCCACAGTAGAACCTTGCTGGTTACTTACTCTAAAATGAGACACTGATGGAGTGGAGTTTTCATAATATCATGTATGTATGTGAGCAAACGATTGATTATCTTGAATACTCATTATCTCTAAATATTATCTATTTTAGTCATAACTGTTTATGACCAAAATTGATAAAGGTAAATACATCTTTGCACAGCTATGAAACTGACAACAGCCCCGCTCCTTTTCAAATGATTCAAAAGTTTACGCAAAACCATCAACCTATGTGACATTGAAATGAGGTTCTAAGAGTTTGTAAGTGAAAATTATTATTCTGTCTCAAATTATAATTAATCCGGGAAGTGAGAAACGATATCCTGAAACAAAAAGCTGACAGTGGTTTTGTTAGACGGGCGAAGTGTCAAAGTTAAATTGAATATTAGAGGGAATGGATCTTGGAGTCAAACGAAAGACGAAGTTTCTGTGACTCGTACTGAGTAGTTAATCTAATGCCGCAATCCGCTTCGAGTTATACAAGAACAATTGGCTTTACTTGCATTGCCTACTCATTATGATACAATGATAAACTATTATATTAACATTTTATAGTCGATTGAAGCTAACAATGTTTGTATATTTACACTTTTGTAAACACAATATTCCATATATGTCTCCTACCCTACTAGTAGGTATAGTATATTTATTTCTAGTCACTGGAATAGATTTAGGATAGAAGTTAGTCTCTGGTGGTTTTTTAATATAATATTAAGTCGGTATCAATTTGGCTATATCGATTTCAAAATAGCTTTCAATAATTTTTGCTGTTTTTGATCAGTACTTTAAGATATGTAGTGAAATATGTCCAGCTGTTATAAAAAGGTTTCAGCATGTCGCATGAAAAAGTGAAAAGATAAATAAAAAACTTACATACAAATTCGAAATATGAGAATTTAATTTTTTTTTAAATCATATAATAATAAATATATTCCTGAGACTACATTACCTCGAACATGAAACAAATATATAAGAGAACTTTAAAAGGATTCAGATCAATTTATTACATGAAATATCTCAGAAACATCGCGTAAAATGTATTATTAAATAAAAGTTGAGCGGAGTCATCGCAGTATAGATTAAATAATCGACGTATGATTCGGAAGGCAGACCACGTCCAATTAGGGGTCCGGCCTCTAGGGAGCCGTGAGATCATATCTTGTTCGAGCTCCCGACGCTGCTTTACCTTGACCAATGTTTCGATGTTTCTTTGTTACATTTTATACGTCAGTTTAATTTCTTGACCTTTTTCGTTTACTCATTCTCTATATTATTCTTCGTTTCTGTTGAATTTAATAAAAGGTTAAAGAAACATGACCGACTAGAGTATTTAATTCTCCGTAGATTAAAATTTTAAAATATTATTTGATCGTAGTGGTGAAATAAACCGCAAGTTGAAATCTGTGGTAAGTTTGCTTTATATTTAAATATTGAGTCAAAATCATTGGATTCGTAACAATCATTCATTTTACAACTTTGTTTAATTGGTTTTGTTTAACTGCCTCATTAGCCTAGACCGCTATGCTCGAGGTCCTAGGTTCGATTCCCAGGTCGAGCAGTGTTATTAGGTTTTTCCTATGAAATTCTCAGTAGCAGTTCGGAGTTTGGCTTTGTGCCGATTAATGGCAATAGACTCGCCCCCTATTACATGGGACCTATAAAAATGTACTCGGCGAACTGTGGGTGTACATTAGTACATTAGTAGAATACAGGCGTGATAGTATGTATGTATATTAAATTTGCCAGATATTATAAACAGTACTTTATAACTGAATAGTATCTATACTAAGTAATAATATACATTAGAAAGTAACGGGAAACTACCTCTGAAATTAATTCCCTATTCGGGGAGTTTCAACTAAATTGTATCATTGAACAGTAGTTGTTCAGACTTGCTTTGGATAAGTCGCAGAATCTAAAGAGCTGACTACCAATCCCAGTAACTGAGAAAATACATTAAACAAACAAAATAGATAAAGAAAGTAGTAAAATTAAAACCAATTATATACCAATTAATAAAATTACGTGTCCGTTTGTAATGCCAAAATAATAGCTTTTAACTAAATGCATATAAAAGTATATATGATACATATGTATAACAAAAAAAAAAAACAATTTTTACATGTTTTGTCTGTCTGTTTGTTTGTTTCGGGTTATCTCCGAAACGGTTGGATCGATTTTGACGAGACGTTCTCTGATATATAGCTAATATTATAGGGAGTAACTTAGGCTACTTTTATTTTAGAAAAAGAATTAGGGTTCCGCACAATTAAAAAAAAACTGGTCATGGTGAATCAATTCGGGCGCTTAAATGGTTAACGCTGAGTAAACCATAAGAGATATAGCAAATTAATGTACCACCTAATCATAGCCATTAAAAGAACCTATAAAAAACAGGGACAGTATACGTCTATATTCTAAGGAACACCCACAATAAGCATTTTTTACTTTAAAATAGCCGGTATGCGAGGAGCAAGACTCGTGCGGGCATTCTGTAGCCCACGTCAGCGAAGCCACGGGCACAGCTAGTAAAAAATATATACATAAGAAATACTTTTTGTAGGCAAAATCTCAGGAAGGTGTCAAATAAATACAACGGCAATATTATTAATAACTAGTTGTGCCCGCAGCTTCGCTCACAAGGATTAAAGAGTACCTGCATGAATCTTGCTCTTCCGCTCCCGGATATGTTAAATGGAAAAATGATTATTGTGGACTTTTCTTAGAAGATAGACGTATACTCTAATGACTTTTTTGAAGGTCTTTTTAATGTTTGCAATTACGTAGTATATTAATTTGCTATATCTCTTATAGTCAACTCAGCATAAGCCATTTAAGCGCCCGAATTCATTAACCATGACCAGTTTTTTATTTATTTGTACGAACCCAAATCCTTTTTTCTAAAATAAAAGTAGCCTAAGTTATACCCTATAACATTAGCTATCTATCAGTGAAAGTCCCGTCAAAATCGGTTTAACCGTTTCGGACATTAGCCGGAACATACAGACAGACAAAAACCAAAAAACATGGGTTTTTTGTTATATATATCGTATATACTTTCATATGCATTTAGTAAAAAGCTGTTATTTTGGCATTACAAACAGACACTTCAATTTTATTGATTGTATAAATGCTATACTTTTATTTATTTTAATAGTTCCTATCTCCGTGGGATTTTTAACTGGAAACCAATATGTGGTTCAACTGTGGAGAAAAACAAAACAGTATGACACTCTAAGGAACATCACATATGTACCAAAATGGTAAATAATATTATGTTTTTAAGCATTATATTACACGTACGTACTACGTTCAATGATGTATATATTATTTTGATATAAAAAGGGTAAATTTTAACTTTTATTCTGCCTACAATGCTGCGCTTGCATGTTTATTAGTAATTTTAGTTCATCAAACAATTCAGTTTAAACTTAAAATTCATTTTTTTTTGTTTTAGTATGCTATAACGTTGTTTGAGCTAAGATTGATTTATGTAAAAACTGTATTTTTTTTTAATAAACGTTTTGCTTTAATAATTAGTTACTATTACATACTGTATTTATAATATATTTTATAAATCTGTTTTTATTTAGCCTTTATAAATCTAAATAAAAACTTTGAAGTGTGAAAATCGCCGGCCACATTTTATTTGGTAAGTAGGGAAAAAATGTTTCATAACATTTTAATGAACAATTTACTGTAGCACTAACTTTTACCTTTTACACAGGTGGGCACCTAATTTGTGAAAATAATGAATACATAAATTAAATCCCCAGTAATATACAAAAAGAGGGTCCTTTATTTCCAGTTGCCGTAAACCTTGAAAAATATTACCGAGGTAAGAACGTAGCAAGGATTCTGAGCAGAAACCGAATTCAAAGTGACAGGATTATCTAAGCATCTACAATAGGTTCCATGGCGTAAAAGAGCTTTACTTTGTTCCAACTGTCTTCTATATACTTAATAAACATAAACTGGAAAACAAAGAACTTTTTGCCCTTTAGAAGTTGTAGTAAATATACGTAAATAAACCTGAATATTAGCTTAGTGCTATCCGACACTAAACTAAACTAAACTGAAACAATATTAAATGTTATAAGTTTAATATCAATTACCAGCTAATATCACAAAATACTTAATTAATACACTCCTATTTAACTAATAAAGGCAATAAAACAAATTTGATACTGTTCCCTAAATTTTGTATCGCATGATTATCAAACAGACTAAAACGTTGTTAGGCCCCTCTACAGAACTCATTACAGAACGCCAAATAAGAAGTCATAAAGTAACCTTTCTTCAGAGCCCATTAAGCTATGCCAAATGATATTTTGTCTTACCTAGGGTCGTTTACATGGGGCGCGCGGGTCTCTGTAAACAGCACCCGAATTTAATCTCTGCCTTGCTCTATCTCCGGGCCAATGAGAAGAAAACTTTATTTTGTGCGTAAACAAGGGTAATCGGCTCCTTTTTTCCACAAAGACAGTTTCGTTTCGAATGATATTGAAAGGTTAGGTATCGCTGTGTGGAATACGTTAACAGTCCGATTGACCCCTTGTAGGATCGGATCAGAGAGTGCTGTTAAATCGAATAAATATGTTATTGCTCACTCAAACCAATTTTGTTGAGATATTTATAAAATATATTGATATAACACTAACAAAATATATATGTATTAATTTATTATAAAAAATGTAAGTAATTCAATAATCTTTACATAAACAAAATTTCCTAAACACTCTTTATAAATTACTTAAATTTGTAATGGTCCTCAAAATAACATACAACGTTTAGGTATCATAATATACTCCAGGAACTTAAAATGGAAGATAAAAAAAGGACACCCATAATTAAGTAAGGTAATCGATAAATTATTATTCAAAATAAAGCTTTTGCTTTTTCATCAAATCATGCAAATTTAATAAAAACAAAACATTTAAATAATAATAAATACTATAGTATCCCGTTACACAAATACGAAAGCACGAAATAAATTTATCTCCAGCCTATTTCATAGGTCTTCGCTAACAACGTGATAATGTTTCGTGAAACACAAGGAAAATATCAAATGTCGGAAATCCTACATATTACGTTTACGAAGTACTACAAGAACCCTGTGATATAGATGTCATATTTACGTAGAATATTTATTTATAAAAGTTATTTAAATACTATAAGATGTAGTATTCTTTTTGTAAATCTACAAAATTGTATTGAATTCCAAGAAATTTGACTGCAATATACATAGTTGTTTCTGTCAAATTTATATTGTATTTTATCTATAGTTACTTAATGAAGATATTTTCTTCTATATAATAAAACTTTGCCGACCGCGGTGGGGCATTATGTGGCCGCGTCTAACCAAAACGTTTTTTCTAACCCTGCAGTAATGTTGAACTTTAGGTGAAAGAAATCATCGCGACAAAAAATAGTGTGGCATTTTGTGGTATTCGTCTGGCTAGTTAATGTTAACATAGTAAACGTAGTGTAGGACCCCCTCAAACCAGATGGAGCAACGACTTGCGGGAGGGTGTTGGAAGTGACTGGATGCGGAAGGACGGATATCGGATCCGATAGCGAATCTTGAGAGTGGCTATGTTCAGCAGTTGACTTTTAAAGGCTGATGATGTATGTATGTATACCTGACAAGCTATCATCTTTAAGTTGAAAATTGTCACCACGCATCTGTTCATATGTTGCATTACAGCCCGCTCCTCTTATGTGAACAAAACAACAGGAAGTAAAAGTAACAAGGTTGTTAAAAAAATGCAAGTAAATGAAATATTTACAGAAAATGTAGGTCTTTTCTTAAATCTGTAATTAAAGACAACTAAAAATACACTTTCAATAATTTAAAAAATCAGAAGTAAAACACGAGAACCACAGTGGCCCTTTTTGATTTTTTGTTATTGTTAATGAGTAAATTTATCGACAATTTAAGCAGATAGGCCACTCTGGTGCCTGTGGCCTCAATTGTAGTCAACCCTGATGTATACATAAAAAGATTGTTCCATAAAAACTGTTTAAGTCTTCGAAGGACAAAAGACGTTTTCACAATTCTACGAGGATTTAATTTTAACAGCACATTTGGTAAGTTGTAACTGATGCAACCAGAACTGAAAAAAATCGCAGATTTGAGAAATATCGAAGCTCGTAAATAATGAACATGAATATTGTAACAGAGATTAATTTGTTATTCTTGGGACAATCCAAATAAAGATATTGTTTTAAAATGTGTTTTATTGTTTATATCAGATTTTACTCGCGGTTTTGCCTGTGTGGATTTCAGAATTGGGTCTTTACCAAGATAAAAATATTTTATGTTTTAATCCAGGTCATGAAAGACCTGTGTCCCAAACCTTCTCCAAATCCGTTTAACCATTTTTGCGTGGCTAAGTAACAAACATTTAAGCATAATATAATTTAGGTTCACCTTACCTTTCACATTTACAATATTAGTAGGAAATGATAATAATATATTATTTTAAATGAAGTAATTGAACATAATTTTAAAATTTCTAAGCAAACTTTATATAAATTGTGAGTGATAAATAGATTTTTTTTCTGATTCTCTAATATCATAAATATTCATTAATTTAAAATTATACATTCGAATTGAGAACCTCCTCCATTTTTGAAGTCGGTGAAAAATATATTTATTGTTATAATTAAGCTTGCATAAATAGTAATAATATTATGAAAAACAATCCTCGCTGTATCTCATTAAACAATAAACGTAATATTCTTTTATCGTTATAAGTTTAACGATATGGCCACAATCTCACCTAGTCTTAAGAAACGGTGTGGTCCAAGATTATTACGCTACTAAGCCTAGTGGAAGACTGGCTTTAAAATGCAGCTGCCAGAATACACCTGTTGATGTTTGGCGACTGATTTTCAAATTGGGGATAGTAGCTAGCCAGGCGAGCGGGCATTAGAAAAACCCTACCACTATGATATGGTTCATCACGATGTTTTCTTTCACCGAAACCTCAGGCTCACTGCAGGGATTCGGAGTCACGTTGATCGACGTGATGTCCGTAAACGCTACCATAATTGATCCATAGTCGTTACTTCATTATCCATACTAATATTATAAATGCGAAAGTAACTCTGTCTGACTGTCTGTTACGTTTTCACGCCCAAACCGCTTAACCAATTTTGATGAATTTTAGTACAGATATAGATTGGACCTTGAGAAAGGACATAGGGTACTTTTTGTTGCGAAAAAAAAAATTTAAAGCTAAAAAATAGGAGATGAAAGTATGTAAGAGGGAAATATCAGCATCCACGACAACCGGTAATTATGAAATGACAGCGTTGTCAACGTCAACAACTTTGTTGATTTATTGACATTGTTATACTTTAATAAGAAATGTATTGTATTTCTAATAAGTATCTGTTAATGATAGTCCGGTATTCTTTTTAAGATGGGCTGAAGTGTTTTTAAACTGTTTAACTACGCAGTACGGCATAATGACTGTTTTATTTTATGACGGTGTCAAACCGTGGCTCGCGGGAGTTCATATATTCTAAGCGATATACCAATTGTAAATTATCTGGATTATACAGTTTTACTACTAGTGAATTATTTCATTGTGTTATTCCTCATGTGGTGAAAATAAAACTTGGGTGAAAGTTTGTATGAAGAACCCATTCATATTTATGCTTTTGGCATGAAAGGAATAAAAGGGGTTTCACGTTTTTCAAAAAACCTTCCTGCAGGCAGTTACAATAAGGTATGATTTTAATTATTTTTGAAGTTTTATTGATTTTCTTTTTGGTATATAAATATATCTATCTATATTAATAAATCTGTAGTCCTGTCTGTACTTTTAATATTTTTGCAAAAATTTCCGGTACGCATATTATATGAACGATACTGATCACGAATATGCCATTAATTTTTTTTGTCCGTCTGTCTGTCTGTTTGTATGTCCGGATTGAACTCAAAAAGGGCTTGACCGATTCTTATGAAATTTTGTATACGCGATGCTTAAATCATCGGTCAGTTGATCGGGTATAAGAAATTTCAATATTACTTTTAGTTAATGTAAAAAAAAAAAAATATTCGTTAATTCAATTATGTACACGGGAAATATAAGTAATTCCATAAATGATAAGTAGTGAGAATTTTCAATAACACTATTGGGAATATAAAAAAAAATATATTTCAAAATTTTATGAAATTATTTAATTCATTCATTCTTAACCAATTTTGATGAAATTTTACACACGGGGAGTCTAATTATTTATATAATTAATGGGCTATAAGAGTTGTCAATATTACTTCTAGAATTAAAAAATAAATAATTAAAAAAGTTAAATTTTCAACAATTCTCAACCGATTTTGATCAAATTTTGTGGACGGGAAACATACACCAAACTATAATAGAGAGGCTATTAGAATTGTTAATAATGCAGTAGAAATTGTACATTAGAATAATAGTTATAAATCGATTTTGATGAAAATTGTCAACGGGAAATACATGTCACTCCTCAATTGATACGGCATATGAATTTTCAACAATATGAGTAAAAATAAAGAGATTTAAATAATTATTGTGTAGTAACAAACGCGTGCGGAGCTGCGAGCACACCGCTAGTATAATATAAATATAAAATTATAATTATTACTTACTTATTATTACTTTTCATTATATTTCATAATAATAATCTAAACTTTATACTTTCTTTAAGATATCATCTTTGCTTCATTTATATTTTAATTTTGGTTCATAAGTTAGTCATGTTAAAACGGAGATAAAATCGAAAAAGTTATTTCATTTAAAATAAGCGTATTTTGTGTACGATATTTTTGTGCAAAATAAAAATAACATAAACGCATCATGTGGAAGTTCATTGTGTTCATTTCTTATTTTTCTCATTAATGTTAATAATTAAGCCACGTACACAACAATAACAAGCAAGCAAAAGTTATTTACGTGTGTTATTGTGTGTCAGACAATAAAGAGAACTCGTGTTAAGAACGTTAATCAACTCGCCTTATGTCTTCCACAGGAAGGTTTTTTACCAACATTTCGCCCTTCATTTCCCTTGAAACATTTTTGTTTCCGGCTCCCCAGCAAAGTCTGTTTATCAAAAGATTTTGTTGACTACAATTTTTTTTTTGTCGTTGTTTTGTAAATAATTTTAATCTCATTTAGCGTTATTAAATCCTTTTTACCTTGGAACTTGGATGTAATATTATAAGTCGCTTAATAAAAGTTTTATATCTTTGTTTTGTATTTTTAGTTTTTTATATCATCATTCGCAACATAACACGGTAAATAATGAATATTTATACTATTTCAGATTTGTATATACCTTTTTTAATGTCCTTTAAATTTTCAGTGCTATTCGCTTCTTTTAATTCTGTTTTTACATAATTATATTTTTGCTTTTTTATACTTGATTTTCTTCTACCCCTTATAATACTAATATACAACCTGTTTTTATATACAGTGGCACGGTAAAATGAAAATATTGTAACTGATGGTAATATAATCCGGGATTGAAGCAAAATCTTTAATATGTTAAATTAAACTAAATAGTAAATATCACATAAAATCCCACTGTGATTATATAAGGAATTTTATAGTAAGAAAACATGAAAGAGAAGGTGAAGTTTCAATAGAGTAAGAAACAAATAAAATGAGAAAGAGATGCTTTGGTAAAATAATGACAATTATTAAAAGAGAAGGAGAAGCTTTATTTGGAGTAGTGAAACATAAAAGAGAGCGTTTGGATATGGAAGGGTGAAGAAGGGATTAGATTGACCAGATTATGATACAGATGTTATAACACGCTCAGCGAGGCAATGACCCTGGGAAACTGAAGCAGTTCTGTATATTTAGTAACGTGTGCTTCATGCACAATGCGGGCAGTCCGTCTCTACAACCTATCTATGGCATCGAGAAGGTATTTTGCGGATCTATCCCAGAGATACAAATAGTATTCTATACACGACCGAACTTGTTCCTTGTTAAGCACAATTGACCGGGTGAGAAAATTCATAATACCTTGTTCAGGATTTGGAGTTTCAGAGATGCAGTGGAGACGACATTCCCGATGGATTAGAGATGGCTGCAAATGTCCTAGGATATTCATGAGACGTCACGCATTTCGAGTGAAATGTTTTGATAACTGAGAAGGGATTAAAATGGGAATTTTTTGCAAGTAAACACAACCAACTGAGTTTTCTTAGCCTTGAACTCAACCAAGTTACTTGCTTCCCTGATGATATATGGTGTAAGGATTGTTTATGTTCAATAATAAATTCTTTTTGTCTGATATCTGTTTGTTATCAACTGCAAGTAGGTTAATCACTTTGACTTAATAAATATGAAGACATAAGTAACAAATTTTAATAGATCAAACGTAACGTAATAGCTCAAAATGACGTCATGTGCTCATTGTAAATCGATTCACAATACCATGTACTGAAAGTGCTTGTGTGAATTTAGTTTGAAAGTTGACACAATGAAACAGGTGAAATCGTTAAGCGCCAACAATTTGGCGCAGTTAGTTGCGTAAATGCAATTCCGACTTCGTAAAACTGTCGTCAATCGGGCATGGAGCGCGCGTCATTTGTTTTAGTGTCACAAATCGCTCCCCAACCGTTCAGGACCCTCAGCAAACAAAAACAGAGTGTTTCTAAACAAATGCAGTGTTTTCAAACTAGAAACTTTGATGGTGTCTCGTTGCTTTGTTTGCTGACCGTTTAGCCGGTACTGCTTTGTAATTTATGATAAGTAGAAATAACAAGAAAACGTCGTACATACCATCATAATTTTATTGTTGTTAGCTTACGTGTTTACTCGTTATTAACAATTTTTTATCACCGATAACCAGTTGACACTAATCCTCTATGCTCTACACACTAATAGCATGTAAAATAGTGGATTAGTGTAATATATAAATTAATTTACAATATTAATTGTTATATTATTTTAATTAAAAAAATTTGATTAGGGTGCTGTTAGATTAATTCTTATGATAATTCAAAAATTTTACTGTGCTGTTTCAGCGATAAAGCACGAACATTGAATATTCTTACATTACAAACAATAATTAATATCGTTTGTAATTTTAAATCAACTTTAGATTTCTGTAACTTAGAAACTAGCGACCGCCGACATCTTCGGACGCGTTAATCTATACTAACCAGTACTGTAGTCGCCCAATGGGTGAAATTTGACCTGCTACATTTTTATTCTAGACTATTATGATTACTTTGCAGTGTGAACGTAAGCAAATAATGTTTTATTACTTGCTGTCACTTGTGTCAATGTCAATGTTTTGGGAGTCTAAGTTCATACTTCATTGGCACTGGACAGAGTAAGTAGTATACGCAGTATTATTTTATTTAATTTACTGTATTAGTAACATA
Source organism: Saturnia japonica (assembly GCA_033032175.1). Classification (NCBI taxonomy): domain Eukaryota; kingdom Metazoa; phylum Arthropoda; class Insecta; order Lepidoptera; family Saturniidae; genus Saturnia; species Saturnia japonica. The sequence goes on from CM065317.1 coordinate 8,976,717, forward strand.
TATTTAAATTTTAGCTTTGTCTACTCCTTCTCCATATAAACTTTAACCATACCAAATCTCATACTCCTCCGGGCAAGCAATGTGCTTAAAAAGGAGTCCAAAGTTTTCTTTTTCCTTATATTAATACAATATAGATAGTACTAATAATACAAATTATAAAGCTCTAGTGATTATTTGTTGTTTGATCGCGCTATTCTCTGGATCTACCTGACAGATTTCAAAGTTTTTGCATTTTATAGCCTATTTTGAGGAATGCTTTAACTTTACGCAATAACCATGAACGTCAAGCAAACTGGAAAGCTGTAAAAGATTACGGGAATTGAGAACAACTATAGGCTACATGGCGCGGCGCAGAGTTGGTCAAATCAATTTAAAACGGGTGAAACAATGGGGTACGGCTGGTTACTATATTAAATTTAAAAGCAACAATATAAAACTTATGAAACTCAAGAAGAACATAGCGTTCTATCCGTGAAAGAAATTCTAGAATCAGTTGGTTATATTCAGAGATTACCCTTTACAAACAAAGTTTACCTCTTTTTATATATACAAATAATAAAATTGAAATGTCTGTTTGTAGGGTCAAAATAACAGCTTCTTTACTAAATGCATATGAAAGTATATACGGAACTTATAAAATAAAAAAACAATTTTTAAAATTTTGTTCTGACCCATCTCCGAAACGGTTAAACCGTTTTGAAGGGACATTTACTGTCAGATAGCTTATGTTATAAAGAGTAACTTAGGCTACTTCTATTAAAGAAAATAAATTTAAAGTTCCGCGTAAATAAAAAATAACTGGCAGTGGCCAGTACCGCGTGCGTCTCACGCTTACTTTCCCTTCGCCGCCGCGCCGTCGCGTCGCCGCATACAAAATTCCTCAGCTAGTACATTAATAATAACAGATAATGTTATATTAATTTAATATCTTTGTACGTTAATTAGGTTATTAAAATAGGTATGAAACAATTTGTTCTATTATCCAACAAATTTAACTGTCCCAAAGGAACTTTGTCATTTTCATATCCCTACCCAAATTAGTTTCGGGGCGAACAGAAGTCAAGTGGTCGTATCTTGCACTCGAATGTTCAATATTAACTTAAAACAATGTAACCAAAATGTGAAAGCGAACCATGAAATTACCCAGTACAGTACAAATGTAATTAAACGTAACCGTTAAACTCAGGCGTTGTCGTAAAAGTTAAGTAAAAGCCCCTCAGAATCTTTGTTAGATTTACGTTTTATGTTTCGTGAAAGAACGAAGCGAGAATAATTTAATAACCTTAAGTTATGATAAATGCAAAGTTTCTTTACTTTAAAAGACTAACACTAAGATGATCGATATTAATTTATTAAAGTCATTCACCCCGAGATATTCTATGCAACACGATATATCTCATTTCTGGTATATTCTTTTTTCTTCTTCTTCTTTAATTTAAGAGTTCAGCTCTTGTCGGTAGAGCAGTTGCTCTGTTACCTGTTCCATATCCTCTATCTTTCTTGTGACCTCTTGATATGACACGACTCCCTCTTTATCCTTCACTTGTTGTAAAAAACTTCAAGTTCTACCTCTTCCTCACTTTTTTTCAATTTTTCCTTCCAAATTTCTTTTTAAGTGCCGTACCGTATCAAATGTCCAATCATCTTTCCTCCTCTGTTGTCTATGTTTCTCAACAACTGTCTTTACTCGTCAACCATTCTTGAAACTTCCTCATTTGTAATCCTTTGTGTCCAACTGATATTCTCCATCCTCTTCGAAACTAAATCTCTAACGCAGCCAATATTTCTTTGTCCCTTTGATTTTAACTCATCTTATTTATTTTAACAAGAATTTTGTATGATAACTAAATTATATTGAATATGTATGATTTTTTTTAAAAGAAGTATACATTAATTTAAAAATAATATTAGATATCTACATGAAATTAGATATTTACTCAATTACATAGTATTAATATACATATATACTCAATTATATATATATATATAAACTATAGAAAAATAATAACTGACTAACAGACAAATCAACGCACATTTCAAACCATTAGGGCTAGGACCGTGAAAATTTGCATGCGGATTCCTTTTATTCTGTAGGTGAGCACTAAGGAAGGATTTTTGGAAGTTCAACCCTTAAGGTGGTAAAAAAGGGGATATTTTTTACAGATCTATGAAAATGGGTATTATTATGACGCGAGTGAAGTGGCGGGCAGAGCACTAGTATTATATAATAGTCAACTAAATATGTAGCAATATTCTTTTATAATTAAAAAGGAAAAAATATTATACTTGTTACGATAAAATATCCAATCTCACCTATAACATCTGTTAAATGAAATGTTTTTGATACATCCTGTATGTATCCGTTGCGAACATAAAACCATGTTCTATGTTTGGGTCCCGGCCATACGTCCTGGACATGTTGCTATCTATAGTTTTAATTGGCGGCCGTAGATCTACCGCCTGCAGGCATCAGGCATGTTGACGTGTGGCACAAGTCATATAGGCAGGGAATATTACAATTAATAAAATAAAAGTGTCTGTTAGTAATGACAAAATATCAGCTTTTTACTCAGTGCTTATGAAAGTATATACGATACCTCTTTTTATACCATTTTTATATTTTGTCTGTCTGTTTGTTCCGGGTAAGCTCCGAAACGGTTTGATCGATTTTGACAGGGCTTTCACTAGTAGATAGCTGATGTTATAAGGAGTAACTTAGTCTACTTTTATTTTAGAAAAACAGTTAGAATGCCGCGTAAATAAAAAAAAATCTGGTCATGGTAAATCAATTCGTGGCTTAAATGGCTTATTCTCAATAAACCTTAAAAGACATACCAAATTAATGCTACTACATAATTGTGGACATTAAAAAGACCTACAAAAAAGTCAGCGAGATTATATTTCTATCTTCTAAGGAACACCTACAATAAACATTTTTGTCCTTAAAAGAACCGGGAGCGGGGGAGCAATATTCGCGCATGGGCCATATCGATGGCATTATGTAGTCGCATTTGAGCGAATTTGTAAATGTTTAAGTTCATTTTCTTTTATTTTAAATTGATCTTATTTTGTTAACATTTTTTTAATTATCAAAAACGAAGCAAAAGTTTACTTTGATATTCTATAGCTGTTACATTAAATTACCTACACTTATTTTCTAAAAGTTTTATATCGAGTGTAAATAAAAATAACTCTGTATTAGTCTAAGATGTTTTTATAAGTGTAGATGCGTTACCCGCGCTCTATTTTGGCAATATGTATTAATGTCAAGTAAGTAATTCCCCGACATTTTCTTAGTGACGTAATCCAGTGTAAACGGTTGCACATAAATCAACTCAAAATATACATTATTTTTGGTTCTAATAACAATAATAACATATAATGTCTTTCATATTATTTATATTTATGCGTATTATATAACTGAAAGCTTTATTTATAGTTTGTATCTATAGTTTAATTACGCTGTTTTTTAGTGCACTGATGTTGGCGTGTGACTCGTCATATATAAAACGTCATTAGTATTAGTAGTTATTAAGATGTCGGTATTTGACGAAATGGTAACTCAGTGGAAGCGTGTACGGACACCGCGTCCATGGACATGAATTCGAATCCCTGCAATCGAGCAAGAAAAACGTCGTGATGAAACCATGGCATGGTGGTACGGCTTTTTCTAATGCCCGCATAGCTAGCTACCACCCTCAAGTTGAAAATCTGACGCTAAGCCCTAATACGTGTGTTTCGGCAGCTGCATTTGAGAGCTATTCTTCCACTAAACTTCTCGTGGCTAAGCCACTATAATGATAAAATATTCATAATGTATTCTTATGTATGTCCATGAAAGGACTGTGAAAATGATGTGTTTAGAAAAACGAATAATATTTGAAATGTGCAAAATAAAATATTTGAAAATGAGCTTTAACTCGTATTTTACGGCACTAAAATTGATATAATAATTACATTACACTTGTATAATAATATATGCTTTTTTATTTAAGCTTATGTAGAAGCGTTTTAAAAAAATAATAAGAGTGATTGTTTTACAATTCGCGAGCAAATTGTAACAAAGCCTACCTACACCATGAAGTTGCTTGCTAAATGTCTTATTTTATTATGGTAAAGATGGTCACAATCGATATTATGTGATTCAAAGGAGTATAACTTTTAACGCGCCTACATTAGTACACCAATTCACTTATTACATAAAATTTATGTATTTTAAATCAATATGGATGTTTTTTCTATACTAGTTCGGCATAATCTCTGTACAGCACTTTACGGTAAGGGGTCATCCATAAATTACGTCACACGAATTTCATGATTTTTTGACCCCTCCCCCCCTCCCTAGTGTGATGTCACATATTTTGCAATTTTATAAAGTAATCATGGCAAGGCGCAGTGTGGCGGTATTTATCAAAGGCAGTCGGCTCTTGTTTTTCAGAGTTGCTGGTTTGCTCTATAAAACTCCGTAAAGTATTCAATGCGGTTCTTGCCTCTTTGATAGAAACCCATGTAGTATTGTTCGAGTATTCTATCTTATCTAAGTCATACGAATTTACGAAGCCTCCGTTTATTGCGCTGCGCGGTATATTTATGCGATAAAAAACAGAACACGTGCAAAGACTTAGACTCGCACAGGTATTAAAATACAAATTACAGTCGTAAAGCAAAAGTAAAAACAATAAATTAACAATAAATGGGCAAAATAAACAAGATGACTTGCTTCGCTAAAGTTCAAATGAAATCAAAAATAATAAAATTAAACACAACATCAAAAAGCAAACATATGTTAACGTGAGTCATAAATTCGTGGTAATCCTATTTATTGTATACACTTAAATTTATTTCTAAGAAACAATGGTGTACTTACATTGTCGATAATATTCTTAAAGTCAGTAACTTATTTTTCTTCGAACTATAAAAGTAATAAGTTTCAAATAATCGAGTTGTAAAAGTTGTTAAATAAAACATTGCTATGTTCGAGATACAGAAGTCCAATTTTTTTTTCTCTGATTATTTTGACTAGAGTGTTGAGATTTAGTGCAACGGAGGTTTTGGGGCTTGAATGGAAGGGAACACATTCTTTCGAGTTTGGGAGGTTTTCGACTTAAAGAAGTTCTAATGTACTTAGATATAAAATATTATATTTTAAAAAAATGTGATGTCACAAAATTTGGGACCGCTCCCCACCCCTTGTCACACAATGTCACACTTCGTCGACCCCCTGCCTCCCCCCTAAACGTGTGACGTAATTTATGGATGGCCCCTAAGTGCAGTACCGTCCACAAGCAACGGCGACCGATGAAACAAAAAATTGCTTGTTAACGATCTGATTGAAGAACCCAATATCACACGAAGGAGGAGAACACGTCGCGTTGGCTGGGATAGTTTTTACTTTTTTTTTCCTTGGACCAGACACAATCTGAACGCTGTTCTCTGTTTGAAATTGGGCATATTTGATTCGTTTTGTAACATTTCTCTTAACTGTTTCGAATATAACAAGTGAGATATCCAAGACGGACGGACACAAAGCGCAACTATAATGAAGTTTACTCGAGTTTATTTGTGAAACGCTTAGATTTCGCTTTGTACTGTAAATTACTAAATATCGTAAGGTTTCATTAATTATTGTGAACAGGTAATATAATTTTTATTTGGTTATCCGGTAATGCTTAAAAGCTAAATAAAATAAAAATTAATGGTTTTTTTTCTTTACTGAAATATTTGGTTTCAATCAGCGATAGACACAGATCGATACAGTAACTGGTAAAGATGTTAGTAGTGTAGACTTTTTACTATGAGAAACAAAGCATAAAAATAAACAGTTTTGACATATTAATAAGATTTGCTATTTAAAGACTACAATTTAAACAGAAAAGAAATGTCATCCCCAACCATCAATTAATGAACTCAAGTTTTAATTATTGCCGCAATCCACTGTCGGTGAAGTCCAACAAAACCAGGAACAATTCCAAATCCATTCAATTATTCAAACTTTTTAATTAATATTAATAGGAGCTCTCACTTTCAAAAGGAAAATACAGAAGGCACAGGATAAAAACTCCTTAGAAATCCGCGTTACTCGCAGCTGTGGACTGTAAATTAATGCGAAAACAATAAAGCGTCGGAGCGGCACAGTCCGAAAATAGACAGCTAAGAACGAATAAAAATTAATTCCAAACGGTTATTAGTGCCCGCGAACAAAGTACATTTTTGTTGAACTGGTGTGGGTGACTAACTCCGTAATAAACGTCACGACAAGAGAGATAGGAAATTAAAAGGAACTAAAGCGAAGTCAGACGTGCCTTCCCAGCATCTGGGGATGGAACTTTGGGGAGTTCACGGATTTAAAAGTGTACAAAAACCTAAATTAAGCAAGGGGTCGCTATTTTATTTGCTTTGTAAAGGTATTTATTTTGTGTGTTGCATAGTAAATAGATTTTTTCAATGTTTTCCTACAGTTTATCCAGGATTTTGTCGTACTTTTTATTGCCTTTATATATACACGAGTTTATATTATAGCAGTGTGTAAAACGATATTTAAGAGCCATAGATCATCAATCATTTGCAATCTTGGTTCATATTTTTTATCGTTGCAGTCTTGCCCTCAACATTAAACCTCATAAGTAAATAAGTTACAATTAGAAAGTTGTAGATTAATAAAAACACTTACTTACCTTTTGGGAGAGGTTCTATAACAACTTTGACGGCTCCCACGGTAGCCAATCCAGTGAAAATCCAGAACAGAGCCATGGCACCCCGTGTAAAGTTTGTTAGTTCGTCCATCTTGATTGACTCTTTATGTGTTCCACATCGCTATTCTGGAACAAAAATAATTTTTATTAGGTACTTTAAATAATTTATTTTTACATTTGTGGCTTTCTCAAGTTTGATAAAACTTAAAATCGGTTTTCCACTTATACCTTTTAAGTGTTCTTTAATAAATATAATAAATATGATAATTATAAAGTTTTCTATTATTTTTTTTTAACAAAAGTTTTAATTTTAAACTATTTTTCACTGTTTTATCAATAGGGAGGAACATAAGCTTGAAAACCATATTTGAATCAATAATTTGGATGAAAAATTAACGGAAATATGACGTTGCCAAGATAAAACACCTTTGAGAAATAATATGTATGATGATAAAAGAAAAAATAAATTGGTTTAAATAACGACTTGTGTCAGATAAACTTTTCTTTGAAAGAAATTCCCATTATAATTAAAACTACATTAAACTTGGTCCAGTACAAAAAAGATTTTGTTAAAGCACAAGTATTGATTCTACTTGGATTTGACTAACAAAATCGAGAAAGTTATAAATGGTACAATATCGACACCCAATATGAATAAAATCGTAACTTAATACAGCTATACCTTAAGCTTAAGCAAATACAGAAAAAGAAATTCTATATTTGAGCTATACATCCCTATCTCTATGAAAAATAGGTCCATTTTTATTTGACTAAAATTATCATCGTTAGTTACAACTCAAAAATTTCAGTCGGATGGATTTTAAATATAGGTATATTATCTAATTTACATTAAACCAAGATGCCAAAAAAATCATGAACTTGGTATTTTTTAAACGGCTCTTCATAAAACCATAAAATAGTTACGATGTTATTCATAATGGGTATCGATATTATATTTGTGCAAATAATCGATAAAAAAGATTGTAATCGATATGAAGAATGTAGAATTGAATGAAATATGACAACAGATAGCGGTAAGGGATATCGCATCAGTGGCATTATCCACAGATCATCGTAATATTGACATGATCCAATAGAACTTCGAAATCTAATCCGTCAATTCTGAAGTGAGTTCGCCTAATATCTATCGCCTTTGCATTTATGAATAATAAGTCGAAAAAGTTAAACTCCGAATCCAACTCGATCTGAATATTATAAAATTGGAAAGATAACCCGCCAAAGGAAAATACGAAAAGCCTTTTTCTTTGTGTTCGTGTTTATTCCTTGGGAGTAAGTTGGTAAGGGATTATGTATCAAGATACAATCATATATAGTAGAAGTATGCTTAGAAAAAGTAAGAAATTTTTTAACCCAAATGAGCTTTTTGTATAAATTGGTATTTCTGATCATACAACTTCTATTTTAAATCCTACATAATATGACTATTTAATTAGATTTATGGATGGTTTCATTTCTTTGTAATTGTAATTGATTTCAATATTTTAGCAATAAATAGGTAATTGGTTACTCGGAAACGGCTCCAACGATTTGGATGAAACTTTGTATTTAGGTAATGTTTTACATTTCGAGTATATCTATATGTACACATATATATATATATATATATATTTTGTAATACACCGAGCAAGGCTCGATCGCCCAGTTATTAACTATATATAACACGTTGTATAGTTTCTATAATAATAAAATTTGTAAGTTCATTAAGTCATCGCCGAAAATATAAGTTAATACATAATACTCAATGGAATTGAAGTAGTCTATTTTAATATAACTAACTGTATGTATAGCAGAGCTGAGGATAGACTGAAAGGAAAGGTTGCTATAAAAGAAACGTTTAATCGGAAACATTTGCAATTATATGTCAAATTGTTTTAGACAACGGATGCTTTGTCTCATTTGTTATATTCGATAAGTTACAAAAATGTAGTTTGTTAATAAAAACCCCAACGAAAACGTTAATGTGGAAAAGGGGCCAAGTTCGGTAGCAACGACGTTAGGGGCTATCGTTCTTACTGATAAATATATCTACGGGTGCCAAGTTCAATAGCTGTTCCTTTAATTATAATTATAGGAATGTACGTTCTTCATTCAACTTACAAAACCATTCATTACTTTCTTTGATATGGGATCTCTAACTTGACAAGTTTTAATTGTCAATAAAAATTGATTTGATCTAGTAATATCAACATCTTTTAACATGCTGGATAAAATTTAAACAATCGTCTGATATGTAGTGAACAACGGCCACGCTTGGTGGATATAAAAAATGTTTAGATTTATATTTGCATAAAACTAACTAATTATTTACATTATGTAAATCTACATTGAATAAACTAAATCAATTTCATAAAAGATTTCAAACCAAAGTTTTCAAATCGTACAAAGGGACTTAAAAACTTTTAGACTTTTAGGAATACCTGCTGCTGTCTTATAAAATATTGGATTTCTTTTCCAATAATTGAATTATTGAGTTATTCTCACAGACGCTATTTAACTTAAACTCCGACGTTTGACCTATCTTAGGTAAAATCAATTTTTATTGCTCAGAATAAGTAATTCAAAAAGTATCGAACAATACAAAAATTAAAAAAAAATGATATAAAGATATACTCATCAAAAGTTATATTTCTGTTTGCTGTACTTTTACGAGTCTATCAAAACCGACCTATTTTAACTACTAAGACTGACCATGACTTATCGTTCTCTCTGTGGTCACCGTTGATTTGGATTGGCTTTGCATACTGTCGAGTATAGTTCACTTATTGTGTCAGTGAATTTAGTTGGCAATTTATTTAAATAAGATTAACAGACAACATTAAATATAATTAATTTTACAAATAAATTAAGCAATACAAACTGAGATATTGTGAATTTAAAAACGTATTTTACTTATTTGCAACAAATAATATAATTATTTTCTTCTTTAATTTAAGAGCTCAGCAGTTCCCTATCCTCTACTTTCCTTTTGACCTCTTCATATGACACAACTTTAACTTTAACCTTCACTTTTGGAAAAAGCTTCGTCTAGGTCTTCCTCTTTATCGTTTTTCTTCAATTTTTCCTTCCAAAATTGTTTTAAAGAACTTGTCATGCCGTATCAAGTGTTCAATCATCTATTCTCTTCTGATATTGTTCTTTCTCAACAACTGTCTTTCCTCGTCAATCCTTCTTAACACTTTCCCATTTGTAACTTCTCCACTTTCTGTCCGACTGATGTTCTCCATCCTGGTCCAACACCATATCTCAAAAGCCGCTAACATATTAGTATAATTAGTATATACATAACGGTAATTATGGCCTTATTAAATTGTAATGTATTTTTTTTTCTTTTAAACCACTTAATTCAGCTACTACTTACAAAGACTAAAGTACCTAAATTAAGAGAATGTGTTACATGGTAATGGGTAATTCTCTTGTTTCGTGCAAATCATATGTCCATCAAAAAATAAACAAAACTACGTAATCAAATATGTAATACCAAATATTTTTTATCTATTAGGTATGTTGTAAAGGTATATTTAGCATGTAAAACAAATTAATTGATTAGCTAATAAGTACGTAAAAAAAGAAAATATGCCAAATAATCATTACCAGCACAGGTCAAAACACGAATTTTGGGAATTTAATATTAATAACAAAATACGTTTACGTTTTCCTGTGCACTGTGGTTTGGTTTGTATATGTATAAAGTATTTATTAAGGAATAAGATTATGAACTTAATAATCACCTCACGATTGTTATTTAAGTTCATAGCATTAAAATAATTTTGTTGGCAAAAAAAATCTCACTACCGTTCATTCAACTTGAAATATACAAATTAGTCTGTAGACACACTTATTGAAGTCCTCCTCCCCTCCCTTTCTTTGCGCGCACTATCCTGCCTTAATCGGCCAGTGAACAGGGAACGGGGTAGACGCTGCTTGCAGATTTTTACAATACATCTACAAAGACGAGATTTTACACTTTGGTATGTTAAATTTTCATTACCATTCTTATCATTTGAATGTAACAGCTATTTATAAAAATGGTAATGATTAATGATCATAGAATTATGGTAATGACTTAAGATTTTGCTGTTGTGTTGAAATAATTACTGATACTCCCCGTTTTAGATGCTATGTTTTGACCCAAAACACGAAGAACTTAATTAACTATGCTGTGCTTACCATCAGGTACAATACCGTCTATGTGCAGAGAAAGAAATTATAAAAATTCAAAATTAAAAAAAAAACATCATTCGTGTTTCGTGATCACTCTGTGTATAACGAGCAATCAAGTGGAATGGTAGGTGTCACGACCACCATACACATAGTAATATAATAAACATTTTCACAGCGACTTTCTTTTGGTCTATCATGTTTCGGGATCACACGGTATTTTTGTAGTTTGCTGCTTCAGAATCGATTTACATTTAACAATTCCGGTATGGAAATTTTATGAGGAGTGAAATTTATAAAAGCATAATAAAAGCGTTACGATTTTACGATGTGTATACATACAGCACCTTGCTTTTAGATAAATCATTAACCACTCAATCATTCAGTCGGACAGTCCGTCGGTACGTAGGTCCGTCACTCCGTCAATCACCAGTAAGTCAGTCAGTCAATTAACAACTCAATCAAAGACTTCTTTGCTTATTTCATATTCAAGAACAGTCGTACCTAAAGAGTAAACTCCAGTCTTGTGTCGAAGCTGACACATATACATACTTATATTTCTTTCATTTTTTTAAGTTTCATAACTGAGACTGAATTACAATATTATAGTTCCTATTACATTTTTCGACTTAAGTTTTCTAAGACTATTCATTTGAACTTTAAAAATATTGTTGATTATTAATAGTGTAAGTAGGATGTACCTATTTAGTTGCACAGTGTTTAATTTTGTTTGAAAAAAATCATACAACTTTAATATAATGTTATTTAGTGTTACACTATAATTATGAAACTTTATTAAGAAATTAATAATAAATACCTAAAGCTTATTACTTAATTTATTATCAATATAAATAAAAAGCTGATTTGATACAGTTTTTTTATTTCATTGTTTGTTTTTATTTTATATAGCTGTTTGTATCTTTAAATTACTAAAGATATACAATGTAATAGGATTTAATAATGTGCATGCCGTCGTTGCCTATAATTAGGGTCACATTTAATTAAAATATTGTATTGCATAAATTTTTTAAAGATGATGTGTGGATGTTGATTCTGTTGGTGACCTAAGTAAATAAATAAATTACCAACGTGATTAGATTGCTGTTTGTAATTACGAGTCGAGTAAACTGCTGTAATTGCAATGTTAATTTATTGTTAGTGGTTGATAATGCACCTCTATGTATAAAACCAGTTATGTTAAGGAATTTAAAACAAAACTAGGGTCATTGTTTATATTGTTCTCGACTTGAAGTGTTGCTAATTTACAATTCTATGACAGACTAACTGTGCTCGAATACATGTACATTTTATTTTTAAGTTTTTATTATCCTTATTATATTTTACAATTACGTTGCGAGCTTACTTGGTGCCGAGTGTCGCAGTTAGGAGGCGTGCTAAAAAACTCCTCTGATTTTCCGTCCCACAGCAAAATATTATATGCAAATACTTCAAAACATGTGTAGCTTCCAAGTGGTTTAATAACATGCATTTTATACAGCAGTGTGTAATTGCAAAAGGTTAAAAAATTGAATTTGAAAGTTCATATATTAACACCACGTTAAAAGAAATTGATTCTTGCTGCGACACTTAGGCATTCAACTTGATGTCAGAGGATTGAGATTGAAGCTCCGGCTATACAAGGAGACATTCTAATTACGGTGGCAAGCGTGTCCGCCGCCGCTCCTCACCTGATTAAAGCATCAAAGATTTCAAGTGAAGTCTGTTCGTAATTATTTGACCTGACGGCGAAGTCTTTATACGAAAAAAGATATTCAGATTTCTTAATAACAAACATAAAAGCAAGGAGTGTAGATTAAATCAGAAAATATTAAAATAAATTTCCTTCTTAAAGGTTTTTTTAAATTTATTTAATGTTTTAATTCACAGTTCTGCCAACGTCACATGAATATAATATTTTTTGTTATCCTTAAAATGTTCGAAAAGTTTTCGTGGTAACATAAATCCATGTTCCTAGTTAATGTTTATAATTAATTTCACTTCTGTAAAATAACCAAACTACATTACGTAATGCTTATGTACGTTAATACCTATAAAATATCATAATTAAAAAAATATTTGAAATAATTTTGTAGTTATTTCAACAGTGAATATAAAATAGTTTTAAAAAATAACAACATTATTTAAACCATATAATAATTAATATGTTGTATTGTGATCAGTTGATTTATAAAACTTTCTTCTTACACATACGACTCGAAAACAAATTTTATAATGATTAAGATACATTTTTTGTTAATTAATTCCGTTATGAATGTTTTTTTAATTATTTATTTAAATTACCTCATTTAAACAAAATGCGATAAAAAGAACATATAATATTAACCAGCTCATTTTAGACTAAAAGATCGTCTCAGGTAAACCGTAGTAGAGTTTCGTCGCTGGCAACATCTTGCGCTCTTCAAATCCTATATAATAATGAGACAAGCTCCGGTCCCCCCTTTGAAGGAAATTTTTAATGAAACACCTTAGTAAAAGCTTCGTCTACCTTTTAAAACGTAATTGAGCCAGATAGAAGCGCTGTCCTTTAACTGATCTGCCGGTTTTGTTTTATAATTATTACAAAAGAAAGCATTAAATATAAAGTTGTTATAACATTTTGTTAAAAAATTGTTACACAGTTACTTTTTATTAGGAAATTTAAAAATATATATGTATCGCGTAAGCAATCTAAAATTAGTTTTGTTTAAAAGAAAATTATAAAATTTAAATATCATAATATAATGTATATTATACGGCTCAAGAGATAGTTTTTTGTTTGTTTGAATGCGCCAATCTCCGGAACTTACTAGCAAATTTTGAAATATATTTTTTTGCACTTTATAGCCTACAATATTCAAGGTTATATAGCTTAAGCTACAATTTTAAGGAGCGGAGCAGTAACCCTGAAAGTCTAGCAGTCTGGCACGCTTTAAGCAAGTATGGGAAGTGAGAGTAATTTACAGGCTGCACGAGTACGTTGGTAGCGGCGCAGTGGACAGTTGGTCAAATAAATTAACATGGGTAAAATAAGCAGAGAACAATCCACAAACAACGATGATAACCGAGAGATCTTATCCCATCATCTCTCTTCCATCACAGACTAGACAACGAAGCCGCAGCTACAAGATAGCGTGCATCACGGCACGAATAAAAAACTCGCAAATTTACCATTGCCGTATCGTGCAGGTGTGAAATGGTCTCCCAGCCGACGCCTTCCCTCCTTCCTATAAAATTAGGTCCTTCAAACAAGGCGTGAAGAGGTATTTCAGCAGACCGGTATTACACCGACGACGGCCGACGAAATCTGTCACCCACGGTCGTCGTTGTTTGTGGACTGTACCGTACTATCATTAATTAGGTGCTTTAGTAGAGATAGTATAACACAAAAATTGTATTACTTTATTTAAACACAATTTACAGTTTAATTACAGTCAAAATACATGTAATATTTTATATTCACTTGCGAGATACAAATTGAAATACTGAAATACGTAATAGAAAGTTACGAAGGTTTGTCGTACACATTTGCACTATCCCGACGACATACAAATTGTATAAGAAGAATTGATAGAAGTATTTAATTTAAACACCGAAAACCAAAATATTACTGTTACAAATTTAATTCTGAAATGGAAACTAGTTTACGACGTGAAAAATATATCTATTATTAGATGCGCAAACGACGTATTATAATTATAACTTGGATTACGATAGTAAACAATAATAGTGTTATATAACAATTTCTATTTATTTGTCGCGTTGTAACAAGCGACTTAACTCACAGCTACAGGTGAGAAAGCTGAGTGCTCTACATCATTTTGTAAATGACCCGGACGAGGGTGTAATTACATTTTTTTTCACGCCCCACTAATAGCGACTTCGCTAATGTCGGTGGTTTTAACTTAATATACTCCCATTTGTTTAAATCAAACATCAGTCTGAGTTTAATAAAATATCCATCAGTTATTTTTTGAATATCTCTTATGTAAACGTTTTTCTATCAAAAAGTTTTTATGACTTTTGAAGCATAGCAAAACAGTAAACGATTATAAGAAAAAAAGTATGTAATTTACTTAGGTACGTAATAAGATAAAGTTAGGTACTTCTTTGGCATAACAAAACAAAAATATGTCCAATAATTGCGTCCCGCGTGCCCACAACGCAATGAAGTTAGCCATCAAAGATAAAAACCTTAGTTCATTTTGCAGACTTTTTTATCTACAAAAATAATTTATTTAATGGCGTATAAATAAACGTTATTTTAATATTCATTAAAGTAATACTGTTATACATCGATAAATTATTTTAACACTATACAACAAGCTATATTATTAAAAAGAAAGCGAAAAACCCGACTGTAACAACAACAACAACAAATATTTTTTTGCTTTTAATTGGTTTCCACACCTCGACTTTTATATTATATAGCCTATGTTCCACAATAGTCCAAGTTCGGTGAAGCTGTCTCGTATGCTAAAATCCATCAAGGTATTTAGGCTACAGGGCTTGCCAAAGAAATAGACACACATATATACATACACATGCTCGAATGATCTAGAAAAAATAATATAGAAAAAGAATATAGATAATTACCATTGATGGCTAACCTCATCATGTACATGATATCACACTTCCATCACATGATGCGCGCGCACCTCTCAATTTTACCCTCTACTAAACGCGTGAAAAAGTATTGCAAAAAAAACAACGCTTACGAAGTTTTCAGAGATTACACAGCGATAAATAATATATTAACTGAAAAAAGGTGCTTAAATTATTCAAATTATATAATAACACTAGCTGTACATGCGGCTGTGCTCGCGTGGATTACAGAATGCCGTCGATCGGGTACACGCGCCTATCGTACTAAACCTCAGCTCTCGGCTATTTTAAGAACAAAAATGATTATTGTGGCTGATCCTTAGACTCTTACTGACTTTTTTGTAGGTTTTTTATTGTCTGCAATGATGTATTACATTAATTTGATAAATCTCTTATGGTTTACTTAGCGTAAGCCATTTAAACACCTGAATTGGTTCACCATGACTAGTTTTTATTTTTTATTTGAGCGGAACCCTAATTCTTGTTCTATATACCGATATCATGAAGAGTAAAGATTTGTTTTTATGTTTGTAAAGGATAAACTCAAAAACTACTGGACCGATTTTATCAGCAACTTAACATAGGCTATATTATAATTCGAGATAATTATAATTATAATATATTATAATTCTCATAAAAATGTAGATAATTTTACACAAATTATAAAAAAATTGCCTACACGGGTGCGTTGGCGATTTTTGTCGTATAAAATTAACACGGGTAAAACCGTGGGACACAGTTAGTCTAACATAAAAGTAGTCTAAGTTATTATTTATAATATCAGCTCTCTGCCAGTGAAAGTCCCATGAGAATCGGTAAAACCGTTTCGGAGATTACCCTGAACAAACAGACAGACAGATAAAAAAAAAATGTTTTTATTTTTTTGTTGAAGGTATCGTATATACTGCCATAACTATGCATTTAGTAATAACTGTTATTTTGACATTACAAATAAAGACTCCAATTTTATTTATTTGATAGATTAAATGCATGTAATAATAAAGAATAATGTTAGTAATCTAGATAGGTAAAACCATTGATTATGACGTGTAAATAATCAACGAGGTAAAACATTAAGCGTAGATCGTCGAGATTCCTTGTCAAGTTATTGAAGCTATAAAAGACTATGATAGCGACAGAAGCGCTTTATTATTAAGACATAATCGAACGCTCTCACAAGTATAGTCTGCCCGAGACAAAAGAATATTTTCTAGCCTATTAACAAAATTATTGACGTCGGGAGACAATGCCGGCACTCGGCTACATCTTATTTTAATTGTGTCGTCTCAAGATTGCGTTTTATGACGGTATAATATTGGAGGTATTTTGTTGTTATTTGTAATTTACGGAACGATGAATAAATTATCTTTGTAACTTCTGAAGAAACTTATCAATTCAATTGATTATCATTAATTTCCCGGTAACACTACGGAGTTTTTGGCGGGATCTTGAAGTGACATGTTGTGGTTTTTATTTTTAATTCATTTACTTAGGTTTTTAACCTTATATTATGTAAAATTAATGCCAATTTGCGTTATATAGTTCGGTTTTTATACATAAGTGAAGTGGATTATAAATATAAACTGAAAGCATTCATTCTGAGAACCTAAAAAACTCCCTAGAAAATTGTAATAAGGGAGCCACGGTCTTGTTCGGCTACTGAAGTCGTCATAAGACAGGCTACTTTATTAAATTGATAATGGCAGTAATGGTCTTCATTAAACAGGACTAGTTGCCAAGTTAGGAAGAAGAAGAAGAAGAATGACACTACGTCAATACCTGTATAATATGAAGTGTATGGAGTAACAAATACCTTTTCTCAAACATGAATGGAAATATTGTCATTATTTTCGAAAAAAACACGCGAAGTGTTGAATTTACGGACATACCATAAATGATATGAGATCCAATCAAAGAGTATTTAATAACCCCAGCACGCTGTTTCATACAACATTGCTGGAGCGTTGTAATGTTCCAAATTCAAAGATCGCTCCTGCAATGGATATGATTTTCTTTGTCTGTAAATTCGATACTTCGCGTGTTCTTTTTTCGAAAATAATGACAATATTTCCATACATGTTTGAGAAAAGCACTATATATGCCTCGACGAAAATGGCAATTGCCTCTCTCGTATTAGTGAAGTCCTCGCCTACGTCTCGGCTTTCAAACTCATACTCGACATGCAATTGCCTATTTCACGACCTTTGCAATATTATACTATTTATCACTTTAACTTTTTGACAACGACAATAATAAATGTTGATGTTTAAACAATATGGTGCTCAATGTATATCGTATACCATAACCATAATAACATCAGCCTGTAAGTGTCCCACTGTTGGGCAAGGGCCACTTTGTAAGTGTAAGTACCTGCTTAATCACCACGCCAGCCCACGACGTATTGACGATTTCAAACACCAAGAAAACAACAGTTATTTATTTTGCCCATATACAGTGGTACTACAAAAGCATTTCTCGAGAATTGATTCAAGTTTCCTCGCTATATTTTCCTTCACTGTCAGCCGATAGTGTTATTATTAACTGGAATTACTAACTAAAACTAAAGTAGTAATTAAGCTTTTATTCAATAATTCAATAGTTTTAAAATTTGTAGCGCAAAAATAAAAGGGAGAAAGGGAAATTTAAACTAAATAAATTTTTTGGGCATTATTATTTAAATATATTGAATAAGGGTTGTTTTTCAAAAGTTTTTTATTCATATTTTTACCATGAACCCATACACTTAAAAGTATGTACTTCTAATAAATAGATTTTTTTATTGTTGTTTTACTATGTTTTCTAAAATTATGTTGAAATGTAGATAATAGAATTATGCATAAAGGTACGAATATGTGGAGCAACATTGGGAACTGCACGTGAGTTGGACTTGTGACCCTTTGTACAAAGTATGTAGTGGGCCTGCGGACGGCAACAAAGTCGTTTCATGCAGCTATGGACATTGTAACTAATATGGGAAAAATGTATTAAAGCTACTTTTTTTTGTAAAATGTAATTAACTTTTGGAAAATTTAATACATATGCTCAAATTCATTTCACATAAAAATACTCAAGAGGATAGGTTAACCCATTGTCATTAAGTTCCTTTATACAGACTTTTGTAATGACAGAATATCTTATATAAAGTGAGCAATTATTGTATATATATGTAATTGGTTTCTCGGTAACGGCTCCAATGATTTGGATGAAATTTCGTATTTAGATAGTGTTTTACATTCCAAGTCAACCTAGATAGGTGTTCTCTTTGGTAAGACACCGAGCAAAGCTCGGTTTCCCAAATATTAATTATTTAAAAAGGCATGCATTACTTACGTATGTATGCTCGTTAGAAATATAATAATTTCTCTGATATGGTTCCAATGATTATTAATTAACAATTAACGTATAATATATTTAAGTACGGCATTACAGCGACGTCATTTTGCAGTGCTACAAAAAAACACGAAATTAATTTATTCAAATAAAATTATAAAACCAGTAAAAATATAAAATTTATTTTCAATATTTGTAATTTATTTCTAAATTATACAGATACAGCCTTATAAAAAATACCATCGAGTACGACAATCTTTACCGCAGTAAATTAAGAGGTTTAGCAAGCTACTTCTTGATGCAGACTTTTTGTTACAATGTGTAAAAAATTAATGTAATTTTTTCTGAACGTACCAAAAAACAATACCACAAATATATAATCAAATCAAGAAAAAAATAATTACTTATAAAAAATTATATGGAGAAGATATACTATATTACAAAACATGTTCCAGTAAGTAGGCTTAGCGTGCTACCATCTTGGGCCACATAGCCACTTAAGGTCAGCTGAGATTGAGGCCATAATGCTAAACCTATAATGATAAAAAAAGTTCGTAATAGTAATTAATCAATAAACTAAAAAAAATACATTTACTATCTTTCAGTTTATACTTATTAAATCTATTTGAGTTTCAAAATTGTTACAAACAAGTTGATTGTTTTCAGCGTAGAAGAAAAATAATACAATATTATGCGAACCACTTTTAACGGATTTATATTTATTAGGATCGAGATAACGAAGATTGCGTTATGTATTTCAAACTAATAGAGGAAAAGCTGACCGACGTACAAGACTAAACGGATTAATGAAATATTGGTGAATCGTAACATAAGTGGCAGGAAATATTGCCCGCTGGCTTCCTTTGGGGTAACTGTAACCGATTTAGCTTTACCCTTGTTATGCATTATACTTATAAACTATATTAAACATAACCGATCGGTAAGTAATATGTCCGCATAAGAATTGCAAAATAGTTTATTTTATATTTTATTTTAGAGTCATTCGAGAGTATTTTGACATCCATAAGTGCCTTCTTAGGACCTAAATTGAACATAATGTTTTGTTGATTTTAATATTTCATTATAATTAACTTTACATGTCTTTAAATTCATTATTATGGTTTCGCACAGTAATATGCAGGTGGAATACAAGTGTTTATTACTTTCTATATTTGATGAACATGTGACTAAAGTTCTAGCGCGTACGAGTGACTTTTGTCTCCGTGACTATCTTGTCCGTTTCTATGGATATTTAAGGAGGTGTGCGCATGTTACAACGTGACAAAACAGTTTTATCTATAGAATTGACTAGGGTGACAAAAGTCACTCGTGCGCACGTACTGTAAGAGTAACTTATATTGTGTGTGTTCTGGCAGCTGCACTTGAGATCCAGTCTTCCACTAGGCTTACCGTGCTACCATATTGGGCCATATCGTCACTTAAGATCAGGTGAGGTTGTGGTCATAACGCTAAGCCTATACCGATTGTAGCGACATCTACATAGCGACACACAGCGACATCTGTCGAGTCACATAAGACGCATCGTACTATCCTACATTGCGCTATAGAAGTTAACTCAATCGTTGAATATATATACATGAACCCGACTACAACCGTGGGGCAGCTGCCCGCCAGACATAACACCCGTCTGGTCGGAGGATCCTCCCATTGCAATAGTTCTTCTACACTGGTGACCCCGAGCATGAACGTCAGCGCAACCTTCTTCGCACAGCTACATCGTGACGTCATCATCACTTCCACAAGCTTTCGAGCAGCGAGTCATACAGCCAGCCAGCATCTACGGCTACTTCGGGTATTCTGACCACCAGCATGCAGCGGACGCGCATTTCTGGTCATCACCCACAGCCTTCTCAGCGACCTTGTCACAGCACGCTGCACTTCGGCCGGTCAGCAAGCAGAGACGCACTTCTCTCCTGGTCGACGCAGCAGCCAGTCACTACGCAGCACTGCAACACTCCGACTCACTGGAGCATTCTTGCAGCATCACCCCGACTCACTGGGGGCATTACTCTGACTCACTGGGGACATTACCTCGACTCACTGGGGCATTACCGCAGACAGTTCCGACTCACCGTGAACTATGCAGCCTCTGGTTCCTACTCACTGGAACATCCCACTGGCCCGGCAAGCATCACTAGATGATGTATGGACGACTCAACCTGCTATCGACCTCCGGTCTCGGAGGGGAGTGATGTAGCGACATCTACATAGCGACACACAGCGACATCTATCGAGCCACATACGACGCATCCTACATCGCACTATAGAAATTAACTCTTCGATTGAGTGTATATACAAGAACCCGACTACAACCGTTGGGCAGCTGCCCGCCTGACATAACACCCGTCTGGTCGGAGGATCCTCCATTTGCAATAGTTCTTCTACACGATTAAAAAAATATTATTTTTAATAACGTAATAATCTAATAATAATTTATTTAGTTAGACAAATATAATAAACTAACTTTAGAAGTAATTTTCAGAGTAGAAGTAACTTTATTACTTATCAAGTTAAGAACTTTCCATTATTTGTTTTGTGTTTTAATATTAGGCACATTAATACCAATTAATTGAGACATTTATAATATTCTATTTGACTCTTAAAGTATGATTAAATTCTTTTAAATTATGATTTAATTGATTTTTTTATTTTAAATTATGATGTTTAAATTTAATAAAATCACAATTTGGGTTCTTTTATAAGTGACAGTCTAGAAATTCGGTTATAATATATAATAGCTATTATGGTAGAGTCGACCCACCAACAGCCAGACTGCTAGATAACGGCATGCCAGGCACAAAGAAACCTGCCAGATAAAAACGACAGCAAGACATAAAACGTTGCGGCGCACAAAATTATACTTCTTAACATTTCGCATTTTAATTTGCTACAGAGCGTCCGCGAATTTCTTCATTTTCCATTTTAAGTTATTATTAAAAGTTATACTAACATACCATTTCTTTATTATATAGGATAATAAAACTAGAAAGTGTGAACTGATTAATATCTATATCGCTTAATAGTCCCGTTTTAACAACGAGACTTTATGCAATGATATTTTATAACTGCATTCACTCTCTTTAAATGCAATCGTAAAAGGTGGGTAGTTGCATTCAGTTCACAACTTTTATCCTTTTTTGACAAAAGAGTTACCGCCTTTCGCTGTGATTTCCTATCTCTTTTGTTACAACATGCTGATAACAATATTTGTACCGTTTTCAAAATTTCTTGTAGTGAGAGTATAACGCGTCTATTTATAAAACGTCATTGACTATATGCTTCTTTATATAATGTGCAAAAATAATTAACGGAATACAATTGACAATAATTTTAAAATAATGTTTATTTATACAACGTACAATTATTTTGGCACAATTTAAGAAAGCTGTAAAATTATTTTATATTAATATAATATAACTGATGGCTAATTACATCATGTCGTTGGTAAGCGGGATACTCATTTTTGAATTACATACTTGTATTTTTTACGCCTGAAAAGTATAACTTTTTTATATAGCTAAATTAGAAAAAAATTTGTAAGAGTAATCCATAATGTTTATTAAATAATGTTAGTTAGTTTTTTTTTATATGAATTAAGAAAAAAAAATTGATTATAATTAAGTACAATATAAATAAATACCTAAATAGTTAAAATATAAGTAAGATAATACTTAATCCGGATATAATATGTAAGCCTTGTGTTCTGTAAAAATAAGCAGCAAATTTTCACACCCTCTCCTTTAATGGTCGGGTTAACAAATACAGACAGGAAAATAGTTTTAGCGGGGAAAAATATTTTTAAATATTTTGTTATGATATTCCGATTAAATGCATTGATAATATAGATAGGTTATCTTTTTTATATTAATCAGCTAGAAAAATTATGATTTTATTAATATATTAACTCCGTTACGAGGTAGAAATGAAAACGTATATTGTTCACTCTTAACACGACACTTAAAATAAAATCAAAGACCATTTAAATTTCTGCAAAGTAAATTCTCACATAATTGATTAAATATCCTTACTGTTACAAATACGGCGCGCGGTGGAAACAAAGGCGAAGTTTGTAATATTTTTCATAACATTATAAATTGGCTTTCCATGATAAGTTAACCTTTTGAAGGCCCGTGATCAAACATTAATTAATTATTTTGGAATAAAATAGTATATTCAATTTACAGTATTTTTTCTCAATATCGGTGTACTCAATATTTTTTAACTTAATTTTTAATATTAATTTAGTACCGATAAACATTATTAATATTAAGTAAGTAAGGCTGACAATTTTATTTATCATTAATAAACTAACCAATATAGGTACCAGAACAAATGATCGAAGTTAATAATGCTTATTAACTTTATCTAATATCCCAACAACCCATTTCGTAAACACAATTTATTCTCCTGATTTGTTGTTAACGTTACGCATAAGACGATGTAGGACTCAGTTGTTTAAAAAGCACCGCACACTTACCCTACATCGCAGGCCATCAATATAAAATCCAATCAGGTGTAGCAAACATTTTTTTTCCGACGCTACGATCTAATTTCGCGTGTTCCTCGCACGGTGGCGCGGCTCTCCACAATATTCACAAAGTAGCGAAAGTGGCGCGAAGTGTTCACAGACGCGCAGACAATCTGAGCTTTTCCATTGTTGTCTTTGATTTAGCCACCGCACTGTCAGTAACCTACTCCGTACTGGAGGCGGCCCGGAGTAGGTAAGGTATGGAAATAATACATGGTGTTGTAATTTCTGAAATGGCAAAACACTTTTCGGCCTTCGTTAAAATGTAACAAAATTTGCCTACTGTACAAAACATTCCCCATTTTCTCTAATAAGTAGATATTGTTTGTATGATAATACAAAGAGTAGTTAGTGAGTACAAAGGTGATAATTGATTTAATACATCTTAATCAAATACATCTATATTTATATCTCTACATAGTATAAAATGAAGTCGCTTCCCGCTTTCAGTCCCTATGTAAGCTTAGATATTTTAAACCACGCAACGGATTTTAGTGTAGTTTTCATTAACATTTAGAGTTTTTTTTTTATGGCAGGTTCATGTATACAATTAATTCTAAATTACTTTTTGTATAGTAGAGAAAACTCAAATATTTGTAATCAAGTCGTCAAAAAATGACTTTCGGGCGCTGGCTAAACTTTATTATGAGATACATCAAAATAATGTTCTAAAGAATTATACTTCTTCAAAAAGCTTATAGAATAATCTGCGATGGCATACGTCTAGTTCCTAAGGTTGACTCACAGTAACCATTTTTACCTTCAACATAATAATTAAAAATACTACGTTATTTGCGGAGCTATTTTATCCAATTCAGTATTAATCTTTATTATCCAGATAAGTTTATTAGTTAACTTAGGCATTTAATGTAGATTAAGATTGTTCTTTACAGTTTTCCTTAAAAGAATGCAGTAGAAGATATCACGAATTCAAAATTATTCGCGATCAAAGAAATTCAACCTAAACAGAACCTATGATAAAGCGCGACGCGAATTAAGCTCACTATTCGTAACTATAAAGTTACATAACATACTATCACGCCAGTATCCCCGAAGAGTTAGGCAGAGGTGTACACCCTCAGTTCGCTGGGTATGGTTTAGGTGTCATGTAACAGGGGGCGAGCCTATTGCCATTAATCGGGCACACGGCCAAACTCCGAGCTTCTACTGATAATTTCACAGAAAAATCTAAAAACAATTTGCTTGACCTAAGCATCGAACTTAGGACCCCGAGCATAGCAGTCGCGTTTAGGACCCCTAGGCTAGAGGCAGTTATGAAGTTATAATCAGGCTTTTTTAAACATAAAATATACCACTTTGTAAATTGTACCCATGCGAAGCTAAACGGGTCAAAATATACCACTTTGTAAATTGTACCCATGCGAAGCTAAACGGGTCGCTAGTTTACTTATAATTTTATTTTCATTATATTGCATTACATATACATTTTTTTAAAGATTACTTTTACGTTATATTTTATTCTTAAAGTAAAAAAAAAATCAATAGCTGTGATGTTAATCAGAAAGCAAGGTAAAATAAGGGAGCCAAATGACTATTCGTGATAGATACGAAATAAGTTCTAAACCTTTTTTAATTACCGAATCCACATTTACAGTCAATATCAAATCATCAGATTGCTCAGAATATTTAATAAAATCCTACAAATCATTATTCCAGATATGAATCTAAAAAAATTTGGAACATTTTGGTTTAATCGCTTTATTCATATAAACTCACAGTGGTGTCTAAATATGCACGCAATTTTCATCCATGCCGTGCCACTCCTAATGACTTTCACTGACACGGCGCAAAACCCCTCATTTTACACTTTGACGCCTTCACTTACGCCTAGTCTTGTCACGATGACATTTTCCGATGGAAGCCAAAGTAACACAGTTTTAAATTACAACTCTTCCAACTTAAAATAAAGTCTAAAGTTAAATAAAACACTCGGGCGAGCTGGATAACTTTTGTCTATTCTGGCTCTTCAAGGATAAAGTAGCCATAATGTATACAGAAAAGTACCGAACTTAATCGAATTACATTGTTATAAAAATGAAGTCTTAAGTTCAATAAGTTAAGATAGACAATTGAACGACAATACATTAGTCATATGACCATTAATATTGAATAGTTTTTACTGTCGGATCGTTTTGTCTATCTGTAATATGAGACTCGTTTCGCACCTCTGAACAATAGAACCATAAGTTTTTTACGCTTCATGAAAATATTCGTTCTATATACGTTAATTTCAATATGTTCGCGTAATATCACATTACACTAACTATTTCGTTTTCAATATTATTAGTTCTTATAATATTTTTGTACTGAGGAGTGAAAAGTAGCAAGTAAACGTTAAGTAATTTGGAAGTTCGAAGTTCACGAAGTTTTTGACATACATTATAAGTTGCTCGGTATACTTATAAAGAACGCTTAGAGGTTACCCCAGTTTCTGCTGATACTGTATATAGAGAAAAAGTACTTGTTTAATATTTATTTATAGTAAATTATTAATATTATAGTGACACCTAAAAAAATATGCTAAATAAATATTGATAAAGCCGATTAAGGTTCTCGCCAATTCTTCTCGATGACTGGGATGTTGACATTAAAGCGCCTTCTTACTTTTTGGAGTGTGAGGGGTGACCAATTACATCTTCAGCACTGAGACGCCCAAGTCAACCTCACCTGTATGTGGTACACCCTGCTGAACAATGAGTGAGGAAATGGCGATAGCGGGGTGGTAGTTTCGTTTTGCTCGACTAGGTTGTGACCACAATGCATGTGGTTAAAACAAGAGTCCGTAATAGTGACTCGCTTTTGCGCGTCGCGTTTTGGGATCAGTCTGTGAATATCCAGTTAAATTAATGCAGGCCGGTAGCATGACAGCGGTGACCGTCGTTGGATCATGATCTCCCGGTGGTCACCGTTGTGTTAGAATTGTACTTAGCTAACCATCAGGGACGGTACAGTCAATTTGCCGTGCTACTATATAAAAAAACCTGGTGAAGCTGTAAAACCCGTCTGAGGCTCGAGTTTTCTTTAGTCTTTATAGGTAACGGTATAGTCAGTTCTAAAAAAGCGCCGCGCCTTCTTATGACCTAAATTGTATAAAGTTTTTATTTTTATTTTGTGATAATAATATATAACAAAATATTCAAAATATTGTATAAACACCACACCATATAATAATACCAGGTATGATTTGTGTATAATATAAAATGTAATCGAATTTTAAAGTAGGAGTGTTCACACTTTATAATAAACTACAGTAGTTATTTTCTTTGAATTAGTTATTTCCCTTGCATACAAAATACTATTCATCTTAATCCACCATACAAATTAAATACCATTACTGTACATTTTTTATTTTCACTGGTATAGATTAAAATACGACAGTCTCAAATTCGTTCCCATTAACTGTGTGTTTAAAAATTAACATAATTTTAATAACGAACTATTTTAAAATTTCATCGAGTCACTGAACTATTCTCATTTTAATATTCAATATATCTACTGTTATAATATTAAAATAATGAAAGTTCGTAGCAATACCCCTTCCGTAGTCAATATTTCATGTTCAAGTTAACGCGTACCAAACATTCCTCGTTCAAGTATAGAGACAGCGGCTAATGTTACGAGCTAGCCACGGTTATATGGAAATTCTAAAACTGACCACCGTTATTACCTACCATAAGCTATGGACAAACTGGTTCATAATTTTTAATAATGAAAAAAAAATCAATAGTACTTTAGTCAAATATTTTTATTTATTAGGTAAGGTACATAAGGTATATGAAGCAATGATGGCTCAGTGGTCGCGTGTACGGACTCCGCGTTGATCGACGTGAGTTCGAATCCCTGCATGAGCCTGCGCTTTCAGTGAAGGAAAACATCGTGATGAAACTATATCATGTTGGTAGAGTTTTTTCTAATGCCCGCCTGGCTAGCTACCACCCTTAACTTGAAAATCTGTCGCCAAGCACCAATAGGTGTATTTTGTGTATTCTGGCAGCTGCACTTGACAGCCACTCTTCCACTAGGCTTGGCGTGATACCACCTTGTGCCACATCGTCACAACAACGACAACAAGCAAACAACGCATCAATATGAAATAGATCCCAAATTTAATTCGCTAATTCTTAGAAATAAAACAAGTTTTATAATCCACGAAGATTTAATGAGATACATCGTTATGTGAATGATATAATATTAGTGATATGAATTTATATTAAAGACTTTGACACTTATTGACAGTGACAGGATTTGACATTAACGTTTCCTGAATCTATTCTATTTATATTAGCTTCATATTTATTGAATACTAAGCTATTATTATTATTAGTTACATACTAGGAATAAGTTGTTGCATTAAAATACAAATATAAATAAAATACTAGCGACTTTCTGTATAGTTACAGATTATAAGGTCTGACTAGAGGAATAGTTTTTAAAATTGTTTTTCATACTCCATTCCATTCCATACTTGTTTTTCGTAAATTATCCGTCAAAACGTCAAAATTATTCCTCATATAAAGTTAAGCGACGATTGAAAATTTGGCGTAGTTAACTTATCAGAAATTACCGGTTTCATAATTATGGTGTAGATATATGATATAAAGATTTGAATAAAAGCATAATGTTAATTTATTAATTCGTTGCATTTTAAATAATATTTAGAAACATGCATTTGAGTTGCCACAGAAATTCCCTGGACAGTAAAACGAACGAACGCAATGAACTATTGACTTGCAAGCGCTGCTGAGTATTATCGGCACGGACAAACTGAAGACTTCTGAATAATTATGAAGAAAGTGTATATAAATCTTTGTAAGAATATGTCGAGAAGAATATATTGTTCAGAAAATAAAAGTGTAGACTTGTGATTTGGTTCTATTTGCTAATACTTGTGACGTTGTAAATGAATAAACAAATCCCGAATTAAATTATGTTTGTCTAATCTATATACCTTATCAATAATATAGCTTAATAATAAATACAAACGGAAAAAAAGAATGATTTGCCCTTTTAATTCACAAAAATTACGATAATATGATGACCCAATTTACTCCTCGGTCCATCTAAGGGTAAACACGAAACGACATAGCCTCCGGTGAATTTTATCATATGGGAAAAACTCCCCTTTCTCATGATCCTTTTAGTTGTTATACACGTTTTCACACTTTTGTCTGTCTGCGATAAACAGAGTGGACCTACAGATACTGAAAGTTTGTGAGTTAAAAAAAAACATTTGTGTTCCTTAGTAAATTTTTTGCCCCACGAAATAGGGATGGGATACTTTCATTTAGAGACTTGGGTCGAAGAAGAACATGTCAATTCCATCGTAATATAAACTTAGCATTGGGATAGGTATCTAACTTTGTACACTAATAACAAACTTCCATAAAATCTTGACTCCCTCACTTGCAGGTGCAGCCAAGGTTTTATGAAAGATACTATTTAAGGGCATTAACTTATGGAATGAAACTGCTACTAAGTATCAAATATAACTTAACTTTTTTTTCTTGTGTTGGGTAAAAATAGATAATCGTTATGAGTAACAATAATATAATATCTTTAAATAATATGATTAAAACTTGATACGAAAATTCTATTAACTATCATCCCCTCTTGACCAGAATAGATCAATAAAAATATGAGAAAATATATATTTTTTGTTTTCTTATACACTGTATCATAACAGTTAATTTTCACAGAGATAACAATGTATGTTCCTATCATAAAACTGGTACATGGAATATAAAAAAAATGCTTTAGTAACACTCATGAGAATTCAGACAAGATATATCATCATGTGCACATAGTGTGAAATAAGGTTTTGTTCGTAAAAATGTTTTGAAATAAGTCATTGCAAAACATAACTCAAAGTGTATTTTGAATATTCAAAGAACACAGATATATTATACAATTATACGCCTACTATTTATAATCAAAGCAATATTCCTACAACATTATTTCAATAGTTCCAAGTAAAACGAGGAATAGTAATTTATTTTACCTATTGGACAATGGATTTGAGTTCAGCTTTCGAACGTTCATCAAAACAACAGCAACTAGAATAATAGAATTCGACCGAGAATTCAAGTAATTCCATTAATCATCTTTGAAATTCAATACATTGACACTTTGGCCTCCGTAGCGGCAGTTCGACCGGCCATTATGTGCATTCCATAGATTTTATGATGTTTCAGTTTCTATAGGCAGACATGGGCGGGCGGGCGTGGCGGTACGGCGGAATACTTCGAATATCACCACTTAGGTATTCGAATATGCAGATCGGCAATCGGCATACCGCCGTTACTCCTATTGACTGCTGCATGCGTTTGTTAGCATTTCAAGATCGAATGTTTGTTTTCACTGATGAATTATTGAATGATGAATTCACACTGCATTATTTACATCTTCATATTTAATTAACTGCATAAATTAAGGATATCTTAAGAAAATAAATGTCAGAAATTAATTTACATAACCTATTATTCGAACTTCATAATACTATATACAGTTTAGTATTTGAATCTATGTTATAAGCATTACTAACTAACCCGTGCGAATATTTCGCTCATTATATTGTAAACTATCTAACTGCTGCCGGTAATAGATGGTGCCTCTTAGTTAAATATACATATGTTTATTAGGAATGTTATCTTTCAATCATTTTTTTTAAATTCCCTTTCTTAAATCTATACACTTCATAAAATTAAAGTATTTGTTTGTAATGTCAAAATAACAGCATATGAAAATATATATGATACCTATAACAAAAAAAAACATTTTTAAAATTTTTGTATGTCTGTCTGTTTGTTTCTAGTAAACTCCGTAACGGTTGGACCGATATTGAGGGAGCTTTCACTAGCAAATAGCTAGTGCTATAAGGAGTAACATAGCCTTTATGCGTTTTGCTTTTTGCTTATTGCATTTTAATTTTAGGGCTCTTAAATGACTTACGCTGAGTAAACCTTAAGAGATATTATTAAATTAATGTACTACATAATTGAAGATCTTAAGAAGGACCTACAAAAAAGTCCGCGAAAGCACAGCTACTATTTATGTAAAATATACATTTGGTTGCCGTAATTTATTTCACGAAAACATTAATTTTAAACTATTTTTAAAACATTATTATATTTATGCGGTTAGACGGTCACACGAATACTAAATGAAATTCCGACCAACCGATCCAACTTATTTGAAGCGATAAAGTCTTATGAAATGTAATTATTACATTTCATTCCTTTTAACTCACCCATGCGAATATTACGCACATTATGTAATGTAAATAATGTATGTTTTGTAATAGTTCAGTTTGAAAGTACTGTTTGAATAATTAATTTTCATGAAGAATTAATGGAGATATGGCGTTCTCGGAAAAAAAAAACCTTTAAGAAATAGTATATATTAGCAGTCGCCCAATGATCGAAATTCGACCAGCGACTTTTTAGTCATAGACTATTTTCTGTTTGTACTTTTCGTTAAGTGACAATATCAATATTTTAGGGCGTCCAAGTTCAATGGCACAGGTCGGGTTAGGATTCGCAGTATTAATTAATTTAATTTAATATATTAGTAACAGATATTATAGATAAATTTTAACTTTCTGCACTCCTTCTCCATATAACCTTTAGCCATGCCAAATCTCACAACTTCCGTGCACACAATACACTTAAAAAGGTGTCCGAAGTTTTCTCCCACGTATTAATAGTATATACTATATATATATACCTATATATTATATGTAATACAGTTGGTTTTATAAAAATACAGGGCTCCTTTATTTTAAAATTTGAATATTTATTTAAATAAATATTTTTTGGAAGATGCAGCACAACATATACGTACATAATATTATGTTAACAAAGGTTAATAAAATCTGCGGCGTTTAAAGAGACTTCACATGCTTATGATTTATAATAATGTTATATATTATAAAATTTAATAGTATACATTTTATTAACATAGTGTTACATATTTATTCACTGTAATTTTCAATTTTAACTAAAATATTATAAAAAATTGTGTTTGTGACCATTACAGATTTTGTCAAAGGTAGAAAGAATAGTATTGTTAAAAGAATCTAATATTGTAATGTAGTGTTCAAAGGAAATACCGAAAAGGAATAGTAGTAACACTGTCGTGTACTTTATGGATTTAACCGCCACATTTTTAAGGCGACGAAACGTGACCAGCATAAGCGAGTACCCATTGTTCGGTTTCAGCCAGTAGACCAGAGTTTTCTATTATAATTTTTTTTCAACATAAAATCTAATTCACTTATTCCTGTTCCCGCTTCGTGATAGATTCAAGGGGAGTGTAAATAAAATGATACAGTAGTGCGTGAAACCTTCTATCTCTTGATTGACTATTTCTTATATTACTAACAGTTTGAACTGACAATATCTTTACACTTGCCTGTTTAACAAAAACTTTCCGCATAGAACGTCACTTAATTTTTTACGTCACAACATTTTAAGCAGTTACAGCACTCTATGGAAGCGTCCTTACGCTTAAAAAACCTTTATCACTAAATACGCGTTGCTAATCTTGTAAAAACCCGTTTCTTTCCACGTCTAGAGCGTTCGTGTAACATAACTTCTATGACACTGAACTGTTCCTACCATTTAGGTTCCGAACGAATTCCCTGACGATTGCAAGCGGTGCGATGGCGGATCTAACAGACGTTGGCATTAACAGACATTTTCTCGGAACACTACCCATCATAAAAACGGTAGAACACGCACAACGAGGAGGAATCTGCCCTTAGACATAAAGGTTCGATACCGCTGGCGAGTTTGATATCGTCAACTATTCTCACAGTTCAGATGGCCCAAGCAGGTATCCCGCCAATAGATGATTAACTTCATATAATGGGTTCGAACTTACGATTTGTATAAATAACTGTAGTCTTCTGAAGGACCGCTTAGTTATGAGTTTATTAGCAATAAGCTGATTATACTACGTCACAATACAGCTTGGTTCTATGTATTTAAACGCAAATACAAATTAATTCTGAGTACCTGCTTTCAGTTTACTTCAGATGAGATTCCATTTATCGTATTGGGTATTATTAAAAAAACCGGCCAAGTGCGAGTGGGACTCGCACACCGAGGGTTCCGTAATTGTTCAGCTACATTCGCAAAAATAATTAGGTAGCATCGGCGAGCTCAGAGTGTTTAAAAAGGTTTGGCAGAAAATTTTAAAAGCTATTAACTTACCAAAATAAGATATTTTGGTTATGGTTCATCGTCTTGTAGATTAAATAATGATGTAGGTAGCTCAGTTACCGTAATTGTCACCTCAAATATCCATAGGTCATACATTGAATGATTTTATAGATATATCAATTTACATATATACCGGCCTTTTAGCATTGATTTAAAATTGGTAAGTCAGGTAATATATAAGTCAATGCCTATCAGCGCGTTTGTTTCATGTTCTGTATTTGCAAAATTAAATAATAGCAACCTAGTCTTCACCTTTATTTTGTATTAATTTTAAATCCGGTGTGAAACGAGCTTTCGCAATCACTTATTAGTTTTTTCACTGAAAGATAATTTTGAAAACGCATCATTTTTTATTTTCTCTATCCAGTGTCTAAATTCTAGACACACGGCCAAGTTCGAAAAGGGCGACACCGGCTAAACGAACCTTTCGAGCAACTTTCGGCCCCTCCTTATGTCAAAAGCTATTAGACCTACAAATTTTGAACGTTTAACACCCACGTTGAACACCTAGAATCCCAAATTTCACGAATAAGTTATTGACACGAATAGTTATTGAGTTATTAAGGTCTGAAAAGTAACTGACTGACTCACTCATCAAAAACCTAGACCACTTCTAGGTAATTCAGAAACTTGAAATATAGCATCAAGGTAGATTATCAACCATATTATACCAAGCAGGCAAAAGAAAAAATCAAAAAACTTCCAAAAAAAAATCGCTACCACAGAACAACTTACCACTACTTTGAGAGTCTTGACTTTTGGAAACTTTGTCCTCTATTTCCCAACATGATACTGCAAGTTACATATATAATTAAAATAAAACTTAGCCCCGTTAGCCTAGTGGTCGTAAGCGCGACTACTATGAGCGAGGTCCTGGGTTCGAATCCCAGGTCGAGCAAAATGTTATTGGGTTTTTCTTATGAAATTCTCAGTAGCAGCTCGGAGTTTAGTTTCGTGCCAGATTAATGGAAATAGGTTCTTTCGACCTCAATTACATGTGACCTAAAAACATACTCGGCGAGCTGTGGGTGTACAAATGTACACCTCTGCCTAACCCTTCGGGGAATACAGGCGTAACGGTATGTTATGTAAACTCTCTTGTTTAAAGATAAGGCTTAATTTTATTTTGTACACAATTACTATAAAGACTTTTTTAATCGATACTCCAGTACAACAGTTACAGACGTTAGATGTCGCTATGTATTATGGTTGTTATTTTCAAAGCAAAAATTTGTAGCTGTTTTAACTACTCACTAATAGATGGTATTGTGCAGTTTCTGAAAATACTCGACAGGTAGAGCTGATTTTTATTTTAATATTGTTTTACGAAAAGATGAACTGGACAAACTTAACTTTGCCGTTTGAAAACTATTGTCCCCATACATCAATATATGCCGCGGTCAGTTTACCAAGTGCAAATAACAAAATTAATTCTTATTAAATAACTAACTACAAATCTACAGTTTCCGGATATTTCCTTTACTTTTTCTACAAGACACTACTTCTTGCCAAATTTGATGATTGTAAGTCAACTGGAAGTGCCCTATAGGTTTTTGTTCTCTTTGAAATTGTATAGAAATGAGATATAATCAAGCTTTATCTTTTGATTACGTTGACTTAGAAATTTAACTTTTTCACAGCTTCAAGGGATTTGAGACCTGAGTTTTTGATATTAATTTCAAGTTGATACCTCCACGCACTCCTGAGAAAAAGGGTCTTGACAGACAAACGGACAACGAAGTGATCCTATAAGGGTTCCTTTTTTCCTTTTTGAGGATCGAAACCCTAAAAATAAAGAATCATTTACATTTTCTTAAGCGGACCCTTTTCTTGTAATAATAAATTATTTTAGTTTAGGTTTACAGGCATGTTTAATTAATTAGATTTCGTATTATATAATAATAAGAATATTGAAACTAAGATGGGATATAAAATGAAAAGGTATAAGGAAAGTGAAAATTAAGGCATCTATCTCTACTTGATTAAAATATAAAAAGGAAGAGATGGTAATGTAGATAATATTATTAAGTAATTAAACCATATTTCTTATAAATAAAAGATATATGAATTGGCCTATATTACAGTATTATTTTGTAAATAGATCTAAGGGAACCTATCGTGAAGTAAACCTTTATTTAAGACTTTTGCGGTTTATTTTCTATTTAATTTATTAGGAAGAAGTAGGGCACAGAGAAATTTCTTTGGAGATTTCTCTCTTCTTGTGACAGTTCGACTGGTGGAATACCTTCATCCTACAGAAGACCGCAGCAAAAATAAATAACCTTGTATTATGTTCCTGCGGTGAACAGGGTTTCCAAAGCTCCTTGGAGTAGGAGGGTTTAAGATCAGCAACGCACTAGTGATATCTATAGCAACACAAAAGTCTATAGGCTACGGTGGCCGCTTACCATCAGGAGGACTGCGTGCCTGTTTCCCATATTAGTTGTTTTTTTTAATCATTATAGGCTTAGCGTTGTGGTCATAAACTCACCTGATTATAAGTGATTTTAAGATGAGTTAAGATGGTAGCACGCTAAGCCTAGTGGAATAATGGCTCTAAAGATTGGTGTGTGTCGATGGATTTTCAACTTGATGGTAGTAGTTATAGCCAGGCTGGTATTATAAAAAATCAAAATAAATATTAAAAACACCATAAATGGTCGATATTTAAGCTGTTTCGCGAAGAGCAAAATACTGTGTGAAATAGTTAAATTTCACAGCGGAAAGGCACAATGAAATAGCAATCTGTGTGCGTTTAAAACGGGATAGGTTTTTGCAAGAAGCGGCAATCCGCTCAACCTGCAGATAATCTTTGTTTGATTTCAATTAACGCCCTCTCTGCGGTGCTATGTATATGCTCTGTGATGCCCCTAGTGATTTCATTTTAACCAGACTAAGTAAATTGAAGGAGATCCCCAGTAAAATTTGAAAAGAAAATATACATATCTATTTTACAACTGGTTATTTGTTCAGACGAGGTCTGGAAATCGATCTGTGTGTGTGAATTGGAAAAGATTTATTCTAGTCTGCAGCAGATTAGTTCGTGAATAATACTTGATAGCAAAAGCAGTTAGGGGACGTTCTAAAAATTCAAACTTTAAACTTACCGTTAGTTTGTACAAATTTTGGGCTGCGAAGCATAGACACTAACATAAAGAGAATAACGAAAACTACCATAGATGTAGTATATATATAATTATGTAGATAGGTATACGACAGAGAAAGAGCATAGTATAGACATATGTCAGAGCGAGATAGGGGAACAGCACGAGTTTTTAAAAGCTAAAGTTCAGTAGAGCCATTTGTCAAAAAAAGAAACAAAAAGAAGGAGGGAGATTCCGATTTCGACCGTTGGTGTGAACGGACGTGTCCGCTCGCGCTCTCGATCGCTATCTGAATTATCGCGCTGCTTAAACTAGTTTACAACTTGTTTACTCTGATCCACGGACCCGGTCTTAGGCCTGCCGGTTCAGAGTACACAGTCTAAAGCTAGTTTTTTAAGCTTTTTCATACCGCGTTTTATAGTGAAGACGGTGTTATTGTTGTGTAGCGAGTATCTAGGTACTCGTTGCGCGCATAGCGCCGTCTCGCTCGCACATTTCGTGTAGCACTTCGGTGCACACGAAAAACCGTACTTCTCAGTACGACAACAAACGCGCTTTTCAGCGCGAATCTTGTTTCAAAAGATACGCAAATCCACGTTTTAGTGGTCGTTCGTCGGATACCTAGCGGTGTTAACGAAGACGAACGGGGCGTGACCCGAGCGCTCTCCGGTTAACTCCTTCTGAGGTAAACGATAACTCGGACGGGCCTGGGAATCTTAGCCTTTGCCTTTTTGCATAGCTAAGCCCCAGGTGTCTCCTACCCAACCCTTCCTATCCTTACCATACATCCTCGTGGTTGTTTGGGCGGAGCCACGGTTTATACCTACCTGCGTGCTCTGCCACGAGACTGTTAGGGACTCCCCTAGGGAAACGTTAGGTCCTTTTCCTGTGCGTCATTGCACCTCGACACACAGGTCTCATTGCTCCGGGCTCGGATAGCCCGTTAAACTCATTCGGCGTACCCCCCTGCCCTCCAGGCAGGGAGGTGTTTAAATTCACTCCCCCGTCTTCCAAACCGCCACCGCGATGGCCGACAGTAAATACGCGGAATTAGAAGTGCGATTTGGGCAGCTGGAAGCCGAAAACCAGCGCCTTATTAACTTTATATCACTACATTTGCCCGAGCTCAGCAATGAGTACGTTAGCAGGGCACAGATGGAGGACTCACTACGTCCGCCATCAGCCAATCAGAGCGTCGATACCGCGCACGCCATCCCCTCCACCTCCGCCGTGATCTCACCCGCCGCCGTGCCACCCGGTTTCACGCGGCCCACCTCAGTACCCGCGACCGAGTACCCCCACCCCTCTAGCCTCGCAAGTGCGAGTCACGCCCCAAATAAGTCCCGAGCGAAATCGCAACAGCGATCGTTCACCCCCGGTCCCTATGGCCGCCCCGCTAAACCCGTTGCCCCCGCGGCAACAACACCCCTCACTAATTCTTTTTCGGCCCTCCCAGTCGAATTAGACATGGACGCCCCGATTAGCCCAACCCCTTCCTCGGAAATGGAGTTTTCGCTCCACTTCCGAGAACCGGTCATAATCCCGACCGAAGCTGCCGCGGACAACGACAACTTCACAGTCGTCAAATCTCGGAAACGCGCGTCCCGAGATAGCCCCGTCGAGCAAAATGCGATAAAAACTGCCAAAACGCCAAACGGCTCCGCCGCCCCCGCGCCCTCCTCAAATACCGACGAACCGGTCGTCGGTAAAAAGCAAAGACCCCCGCCAATCATAATCCACGACAAAGCTGTCTGTACAAAATTAACCAACGCGCTCAAATCTCTCAAAATAGGATATAACAAGGCGCGTAATATCGGATGTACAACAAAGACAAACGAGCCCTTCAAATGCTCGTACTAATCCTTGATAAGACGCCTGAGGGCAAAAAAATCGTCAACCTCGAGAAGGTATGCGAGCTCTCCGGCGTATCCGTAGAGTCTCCATACAAAAATTCTAAGCCCTCCCAATGCCAAAACTGTCAGTTGTACGGGCACTCCGCTCGCAACTGCTTCTTACGTCCGAGGTGCATTAAGTGCCTAGAGGACCACCCAACCAGGGAACCATCGCGGATGCCCCAAGGCCCCGCGCACCACGCACCCTCGCCGCCCTTGGCAGGCTGCCCCTCAGAGGGCACCCCCCGCCTCAGGGTTCCGGTCACAACCTCTGCTCAATCCAGAGGTGTTTCCGTCCCTCCCGACCCCCCACCGCACTCAGGCGACCGTAGGGACCCCGCACCACAGGTGCAGCCCAAGCCCGTGCGTTCGACTCAGAACGCATGGGCCCCCAAACCACAGCCCCTCATGGCTATGGACATCCCCGCGCCCCGCGCTCCAGGGCCCCGCGCCTCCACACATGTCACAAAAGATGACCTCATGTTATCGCTCCTTCATGAGCACGAGATACGCGAGGTCCTCGCATACAAGGCCCATCTGGAGCAGTACGGTTTCGTCGAAACCGTATTTGCCTTTCCCCGGCTCGTAGAGACGCTACAGCGTCTCGATCGCGAAGCCGACAACCTCAGGCCTCTCAATGGCTAGGCTCAAGCCGAGAGGCTTAAACATCTTCTTTTTTAATGCGCGGAACTTATATCCGCAGAGTGATCTCGTCGCGACTTTTCTTAAAGATCACCAAATAGACGTTCTCTTAGTACAGGAAACGCTCTTAAAGCGTGGTAAACACAATCCGAGTATTGCAAACTACAACATTGTTAGAAATGACCGTGACGGCCGAGGGGGCGCAACTCTCATTTACTACAAACGCTCGTTGTATTGCATGCCGGTAGATCCTCCGATACTTACCAATATGTAAGTATCCGTGTGTACACTAGGAATGACCGATCATCCGTCCATAACGATCGTATCCGTCTACCTCTCACCGACGAAAGTACCTCTCAGGTCTGACCTAGAGAAGCTACTCTCGCTCGGCACATCGGTCATTATTGCAGGTGACCTCAACAGTGGACACACGTCCTTCAAAAATTGGAGAGACTCCAGCAATGGGGTTATTCTCGAAGGGTTGTCGGACGAGTTAAACTTTGACGTCATAGTGCCTCCCACTCCCACCCACTTTCAAGATCACTGTACACCGACAGTGCTTGACATAGCCCTCCTGAAAAATATCGCTCTTCAGGTACGACTCATTCGGATCGTACACGAACTCGATTCCGACCATCGCCCGGTCGTTCTACAGCTAGGACAACTAGATGACTCCAGCCCTCCTTCAGTCACAACGGTTGACTATGCCAAACTGAAACACTACCTCGCGGATAGACAGTCCTCGCCCAGTCTCTTTAGGGTCCCGTACATATTGGAATCAGTTGCGCACGTAGATCTCGCGATCGACTCCCTAGTCGACCACCTCCAAGTCGGCATCGGAGAGGCCTCGAGAGAGGTTGAAGCGGCGAACGATCGCCGCTTTGTACTCCCTGCCGACGTGCGAGCGTTGATGACGGAGAAGAACGCTGCGACTCGTGCGCATGACTCTTATCCGACGGAGGCAAACCGCGCACGGTTACGCGCACTCCAGAGAGCGGTTAAAGCCCGTATAACCGAGTTCAGAAGTCACAGATGGGACACCTTAGTCGAAGTGTTAAGGCCGTCACATCTGACTTACTGGAAAGTAGCCCACGCTCTTAAAATAGATCCCCAACCTCGCATGCCCCCCGTCGAAAGGGGTCCCGGCACTACACCCGCGTTCTATACCATCGACAAGGCGGAGTGCCTTGCCGCTTGTTTGGAGAGCCAGTGCTCCCCGAACAGAGTCAACGCAAATACCGACCGAGTCAGAGATATCAAAGCCCGCGTGGGGGAGCTGAATAAGCTCCCCGCATCAGAATCCCTGTCCCCAGTCACTTCTGAGGAGGTCCTTGCCATACTCAAAAGCCTTAAGCTTAAAAAGTCACCAGGTCCGACGGGATCAGGAACGAAGTACTCAAACTTCTTCCCGATCACTTCATAGCTCTATTGGTCTGCATATTCAATGTAGCCATAGCCAACTGCCATTTTCCAGCCGTCTGGAAAACGGCCATTGTCATAGGTATTCACAAGCCCGGCAAGAGCGCATCGCTTCCCGACAGCTACCGCCCTATCAGTCTTCTCAATACCCTAGGTAAAATCTATGAGCGGCTCCTTCTGAACCGTCTCAAGTCCGTAATAGAGGAGAAAAACCTCTATCCGTCTGAGCAATTCGTCGTAAACTGGCAGTCTTTTTCGACGTAGCCAAGGCCCTTGATAAGGTCTGGCACGAAGGATTAGTCTGTAAGCTGTACTCCCGCGAAGTCCCCGATAGATTAGTTAAAATCATCCTCGAATACCTCAAAGACCGCATCTTTCGCTACAGAGTGGAAGGTGAACTATCCACACCCCACCCTATACGTTCAGGCGTCCCCCAAGGTTCCATCCTGGCTCCTAGCCTCTTCAATCTGTACGTCAGTGACCTACCAAAACTTCCCGCGAAAGTTGAGGTAGGGTTATACGCTGACGATACAGTCATATTCTCCTCTCAAAGGCAAAAGATCAAACCTCAAATGTAGAATCCAAAGAGCCGTGACCACTCTCCGGGAGTGGTTTAACGACTGGCGAATAGCCATTAACCCCACGAAGAGCGCAGCGGTGCTCTTCGACCAAACCGCCTCACAGATACCGAAAAAACACAAGGATCATCCCCTTGAACTCTTCGGTAATCCGATCCCTTGGGTAAAGGAGACCAAATATCTAGCTGTAACCCTAGATAGTAGACTCTCCTTTATACGCCACATCACTCTGGTTAGGAAAAAGGCCGCCTGGACTCTCGCCCGATTGCATCCTCTGTTATGTGCTGCAAGCAAAATGTCTACGAGATACAAGCTTCCGCTCTACAAAATGTGTATCCGACCGATTATGACATATAGCTGCGTTGTGTTCGCACATATACCAAGATATAATTGGGATCGTTTACAAACCATCCAGAATAGGTTACTTCACCGCCTTACCGGTGCCCCTTGGTATGTTCGTATGGAAGATCTCCTTAGAGATATGGACCTTCCTTCGATACATGCCTATGCCAAACACCTTTCTCGCTCTTATTTCGATACCACGTCGAACCGCGCGAATCCCTTAATCAAAGCGGCAACTTCATATGTTCCCAACCCCAATGCCTGCCGGAGTAAACGCCGGCCGCGTAATATCTTCACTGACCCACTCGACCAAATCGAAACAGCTAACGCGTTCTATGCCACCGTCTCTCCAAACAGAGCGTGTCACCGCCCACGCCCGCGTAACCACCGTTCTCTCCGCAGAGGACGGGCGGTTAACTTCGCTCCCGTACACCCGTCACGTCCACCCTCTCTAGCGGCAACCCAAGCCTAGGTCCGTTCCTCGGTGTGAAGCCCTTGGGTCAGGCAGCCGCCCGCGCGATACAAGTGACATACACACGTATGAACACACACACGTGCACACCACACAGGTACATAGGTTCTGTAAGGGACCTTTTTTTTTCTTTTTTTGCGCTAGTTAGACTAATGCGCTAGTTAGTGTAGAAAAACCATTCCGATTACGAAATACACATACGCATGGTCCCCTCCTTCCTCCCAGGAGGAGGGGGACGTGCATATGAGTATATGTTAGTTAGTTCGATTTCTCTTAGGATTAGGGAATTAGATAGATCGCGACCTTTTCGCATTCGCGACGACCGCCCGAGCCGAGGTTCGGCCACTCTGGCACCCTCGTGCGGGTCGTCACAAACTTTCGCGGCTGAGTGCCCTAAGAGCTCGCCCCCAAGTCCGGTGAAGCTGTAAAAGCCGCAGCGGCTCTGTTTTTGGATAGGGCCCCTAAGGCAAACAGTGTAGTCAGTTTAAAAAAACAAAAAGAGCCATTTGTGAATCGTGACGAGACGAAATATCGCTTATTTTCGTAAAATATAAGGTTTTACAATATAATTTAGTGCTTGGAAGACGTATTACAGTTATACCAGTGCAATGCCTTGTTGTAACTCATTGATAAAGAAAATTGAAACAATATCTATTTCACATGTAAGGCCGATTCAAATGTTTTTCTCAAAAACTAAATTGTTATAAAAAGTTCATAAAAGTTTTATATATATGAATGTAGAAAATATCGTATTTAATCATATTAATTCTCCGGAAACATATTAATTTAAAATAAAATGTTATCAAATTCGTGAATATTTGCGAATTTTAATCTGAATTTCAAAGAGATTGACATATTATGTCGATAACGGTCTATCGAAATACCCAAGGAGTTTGTATGTGTTTCTATAAAATTATGTAATCTTTGTCATTTTTCCCATTTTCTAAAAATATTCCTTTTCCAAAAAAATGTCTATCAATAGATTGACTTTTAACAATAGCAAATTATTAAGAAGATGATTCGCGGCGAAATAGGGAATATGCATGTACTTTAAATATCTGTCAAATATATTTATTTGGACTCTTTATTACTATAGAATTACACAGCTTACAATGTTGTTTTTTTATTTATTTACTCGCTTTTTTCTTTATAGATTTTCAGTAATAAAAAGTGTTAAAAATAATAGGGAATTAAAAATCTCAAAACGCAACGCTATTGCTCGAACCGAATCGTAACGTAAAATCCGCGTTCAGTTATCCACAAAGGCGAAATTACTGGGTGCTTTTTATAGTTTTATAATTGTGTATCAGTTTTTTCGTTGTTCATTAGTCTTATTATTAAAATATTGCATTCTTATAATGCAAATTGTGGATCTTCGGAAGAATATGTTCGGCTAGATCACCTTATGATAAGTGACTACTAACTCGGCTAAATACTTTACTGTAATAATAATGGACAATAATGTTTTTTTTTTTATTGTAGCTCGAAAAGTGACGGCATTATACGTGATGATATGTACAATACCTACAATCCAAAAACACCGGTGACTGTCGTGAGATTGAAAATCTATCGATGGTCATTACTGTCACGCCGGCCTGTAAGAAGCTTCTTAACAAACTGGATATACACTGGCTAATTCCGAAACACG
This sequence comes from Saturnia japonica, assembly GCA_033032175.1. Classification (NCBI taxonomy): domain Eukaryota; kingdom Metazoa; phylum Arthropoda; class Insecta; order Lepidoptera; family Saturniidae; genus Saturnia; species Saturnia japonica. Next base: position 9,019,408 of record CM065317.1, read on the forward strand.
ACATACCAAAAGTGTGACAAGTTTATGTCCATTTGCATGGTGGTCGCGATCCAGTCGGGTACAGGTACCCTTTCATCACCCAGTTTGGTTACTGTATAATGGTTATTTTGTTTAAGTATATAAGTGAGCTGTATCGCGAGCCACGATAGTTCTGTTTTTAAAAGTGAAGTGTAAACAACAAGCAATATAAAAGACGAAATCTACAAAAGGACCATATAGGAAAAAACTCTAAACATGACGACACTACATTCATAGAGGAGTACCCATTTGTGAGCTTATTTAAATGAAATTTATGAAATTAATTTAAACCATTTTATGTTAACGTAATTTTCAACAAAAAAATAATAAACGAAAAGGTATTTATTTTCTAGGAGTTTTCATAGATACAGGCGTGGTTATGATGATAATATGGTCCGGTTCATTAGTATTTTATGTTCTAAGCCGTTATAAGGAAGAATATTGATAATAAAAATACAACATTATTAGGAAAAAAAATATTGTTAGGTTTACCCCGAATTACAAATATGTACCAAATTTGGCATGATTTTTCTAATTTGTTCTAAATGTGTCTACGATTGATGTCGTTGTTTGTAGGTTTTACTTTTTCTAATTTTTTATTAAAATAAACTACAGATATACTATAATGTGCTATCAGTCAATGGATATTAACTTTAAATAAATATAAAAGTATTAAATAAACATAGCTTTTCCTAAACCTTAAATTTATATATTGAATTTCTTGCCTACGGTATAATATCAGTTAATATCTTAAATGTATTCTTGGGTATTCTTAAAGCACTTTTGATCCATTTTGTAATAATTTGCATTAAAATTAATTTTAATTACATTAAATTTAAACGCTTAGTAATAGAAAGTGGACGGGATTTTCCTCAGTATTTCTTACTCTCAAAAAGAGTGAGATTCTTTCGTTCACATGAAACTAAGCAATACCGCCATGTGAGACCATTTGCTGAACGATATACTAAGAATAAGTTTACGCGCTAAAGAAACCTGTAGAAACGACGTATTAGGTTAAATTCACAGCGTATTGCAAACTATCAATCGATAAAAATTAGTGAATGTGAGGCAAGGTTAAGCGTGAGCACCGCGCTGTATCTCAGGAATCCAAAAAAATACACAAAGCATGAAGCACGGTTAAATCGTCGATGTTGAATTTCATTACACCTACACATCTTTTTTCCGCTGTTTTTCTTACATGGAATTTCACGCAGACGAAGTTGTAGACGCGTACTATATAAATTTTTACTTAATGTGTTTTTCTTAAACGACATGAAATCACCGATATGTGTATCAATATCTTCATTAAGGCCGGGTTAGTATATGGTTCTTCACTATTACACTCAAACTAATGTATTTTGTTTTCAGCTCACCCAAATCTAATCATTGCCGATCTAAGTACATAAATATTAAATCTATGAAAACTACTGATCTTAGAAAAAGAGTGAGTTGGAGTGTAAAGGAGGGTGTAGGTGTTTTTCGGCACCGCACTTGAGAGCCAGTCTTCCACTAGGTTAGTGTGTTACTGCCTTAGACTACATTTACATCTAAATAATCATCTACATTGAACTATATTTTACAGATGAATAAAAGGTGTAACACTGCGATGACGACTGTTTTTTCGCGGCTGAGTGCCTTCAGCGCTCACCCCCAAACCCGGTGAAACTGTCAAAACCTTCTAAGCCTTCAGGGCCCTTAAGGCTAACAGTGTAGTCAGATCGAAAAAATAATAACAGCTGATAGCGAAGAGTGGAATAAGGCAAAATGTAGTTGCTACGCTATTTATGTAAGATAAGGATAAGAAGAAGAAAAAGACTTAAATTGTATTTTACAACCAATAGAAATAACATTTATAATCAATGAAAAAGGACAGACAATTCTATAATATTAGTGTATAGTGAATGATACTCCGTAATGTTATAACAGTTCTAAAATAATGGCATATAAAAATAAAATAAGTGACGAAAACAATAATGCAAGAGGAAAAGTAAAAAATAAACAAATTTTTAAAGTGCTGTTTAATACGCTTCAGTAAATGTAAACAAAACGTAGACTTAATTGATATAACGTAAACAAAGTATTTCCATCAGTTGTTGGTACAAATATCATCGCTGCATTGGCTTTGTTTGTTTTGTTAGTAAGCGTTTATAAAATGAAACCGGAAAAGTGAAAGGGAAGCGACAAATCTACGGTTTTCAATACCTATATACCGGTGTCCAGATTATTTTTCATTCATTTTCATGAATACTATATTCTTTTAATTATATTTATATTAAGATAAGATAAAGATAACGTTTATTACGTAACACAATTTAAAACAATATTACCAGGGGTCCCGCACTAGGCTTCGGCTGTATCGCGAAGATCCAGTTAACAATTACTTAACATAATTAAAAAGTTACGTAGGTTATAACTAAAGATAATTATATATACTTAACAAAACAGAAAAAAGTACTAATAAAAACCAAAAATTAAAAATGCGTTTAGTACGTAAAGAGTTATAGTAAGTCATGGAAATAAGTGATTTATGGGCTACTAAAGCAATTTTAAACAATAATTACTTACGAACAGATAAAACCTTCGCCTCAGCGTACAAGGCTACCGTTGGAAATCGAAAGGGTTTTTTTAACATCACTTTCAACACGGATTTCCAACATAGTGGTCCTCGCCGCGCTGCCCCACACAGTGATGCAATAGCTGATCACTGACCGGCATAACGCGAAGTAAATCATTGTTGACAGTGGTCTTTCAGCATAGTTGCGGAGTTTAAAAAATATATAAACAGATTTTCTAACTCTAGTAGAGAGCTTGTGAATATGATGATTGAAAAGCAATTTATCGTCTAGCAACAAACCTAGGTACCTGACTACGTCAGTGCGCTGAATGGTGTCACAGTTACAGGGATTACCCTTACTATTATAGTATAATAGTATAGTATACTGTTATTAACATACATTATAATAACTCGTTGTATATAATCCTTGCCATTTTTATCAAGCGGTTTTTATTATTTCTAACGAGATATAATTTGATAAATGTACAGATTACAATTGTGAACAAAAAATATGTCTTGTACTGTTTTCTAAATTGCACATTATCATCGAACACCATTTCGTTTTGGTCATTAATGAAATATCGTTCCAAAGATCGGACTTTCAGTCTAATACAAGTTTTCTTATTAGAAGTTGTCCGATTAGAACTTCTCCAAGTGTAGAAAATCACTATTAGTAAAGACCAGAATCTCGATGGTAAAAGATTTACTATAGTTTTTTTGTGCTTCTTCTACTTCAATTAAATTATTTCTTTTATTCTTTCTATCAAATCAATTTATATAAGTATATGCGAACCTTAATCTGTATGTATTTCATTAATTAATTTTGATAAAATATTTTTATATCAGACATATAGTAGAAACAATAAAATAAGGCGAGAACGATGACAATTAGCAATTTAAATTAATTTCACTTACATGCATGATATTTTATTTCTTGTATTCAATTGTAGTTTGAGGATACTACTAATAAACATACACACACAAAAATACGATGACGTCATCAATACAGTAACATCAACACAGTAAAAAAAACTAATAAACTTTTTTTGTGTGTATTTGCAGTACTGCAAAGATATTATGCCTAAGTACTTCATTACTTTCGTAGTACTTCAGAATTGATTCGGTAAATCGCTAATGTAGCTATAAAAAATTATGTAAACCTTTCAAAATGTAGAAAACGTAAAAACAGTATTTTATGACTTCTTAGCTGTCCATATTTTTTTTTATAAATATTGTTTAAGCTTTTCTGTACTGTAGGTAGGTAACGTTTAGCTTGAATTTAACGATCACTTAAATTTTGTGAACCGTGAAATAAAACAGAGGCGTCAGATTATTAATAATTCCTTAATTTAAAAACTTCTGATAAGTCTGTCGAGATAATTATGAATATAGCCTTAATTGTACTTACTTTTTAACTCACTTTAGCTATTACAGCAAATAAGTATATTATAAAAACTATAAACATATTTAAATTAACCGATATATTTACTACTTGTAGAAATTGATTGTCATGTACCTACCTAACATTTATAGCTCATCAGAGGTGAATTTAAATTGCGAATTTGTTTTATTAACTATAATACCTTTTAAATACATAATATGTATTCCTTACTATTTAATTTTCTATCCAATTGTTTATATTAGCAAAATATATAAATACGTCAAAAAATTTTCGATAACGGGCGTTCATTTCAAAATACATAATATATGTTCTAAAGATATTGCATTTGATATCTATAAATATAATATTGATCCTAACAGTCTAGACTGTTAATTAACTTTAAACGAAGAATAGATTGTAGGATTGTTAAGATAATAAATATTTTATGCTGCTTATTTAGCTCTTTATTTTAATATATTTTTGTACGAAACAGAGACGTGGACAGGTTGAAAAGAGATAAATTGACGCTCAGGTTGGAGTTGAAGGAGAACGCTTCAATAATCGTGGACCGAGTTTCGCACCAATGTTTCGATACTTGAGGAACTTGGGATTAAGCAGCGTCGTATCTCAAATCGTACAAAATCACACGCGTAAGTTCTTCAAGCATGTGTCGCGATGAAGCCACGGTTCTTTGGAGCGCTTGGTCTTGAAGAGCAAAGTGGAGGGCACAAGAATGCGCGGAAGGGCATCCATGCGGTGGACCGATCACATTAAGTCTGCTTTGGGCGGTTCATTGCCTGAGAGCTCTAGATTAACAGCTAATCGAGACGAAAGGAGAGATATCTTGAGGCGAATGTCGAATGCCCCTAAATACACTTCGCGAACACGACCAGACTGTCAAAAGGGAAACGACTGAGAAAAATAATAAGAACATTGACTCTTTAATATTTTTAACTGATTTCTTTGATTATAGTATCTATAGACCTTCAAAGTCATTAGAATCATGATAATAATCATAATCTACGTGTACATTGGCACATGCATCGTTAATGTCGGATGAGGGAGAGCAAAGTTCAGTGAACATATTAAATCGTTAAGTGTTTTGATAAACACAGACACAAGGGGTATGGGATAATGTGATCCTGTTGGGAATTCGGTAAATCATAGCAGATGTATCGTAGTGATTTGAAATAAACAGAAATACTTTAACTGAAATTGTAATAGAATTTTAGAATACTGTAACTCATTTAAAATTAAAAGTCTGTTAGTGTAATGTACTTGTATACTAATGCTTATATTTATTATTAAATTGTTATATTACATTATCTGTACATATAAAATGCTTTGTCCTGAATGACTTACGGATCAACGCACAGCCTATACCGCTGATCGTACAGACCTGAAACTTGGAGGGTGTGTTCTTTCTATGACGTAAGGCATCCGATAAGAAAGTAATTTCCTTAATTTTACTCCTAAGGGGGTAAAAAAAGGGGGGCAAAATTTGAATGAGACAACGTGATTTCTTGGTCCAATCTACTTCAAATTTTGCATAAACTTTTTTAACAGAATTGATGTAAGACATGTTTCGTATTTTATTGAAATTCATCCTCTAAACGGGGTTAAAAACGAGTACAAAGTTATTTCGGCGGTGATTTCCTTCGAAATTGATATCAATACTCCTTAGTGCTATTAATTTAAATTACATTATATTTTGACAGATGTTTGAAAGCTCACTCCTATTTTATTCAAAAAATATTGAACTCACTTAAAAACCTAAGCATATACTCTTTAAAATTGGAATATATCGAAAGTCACCGTACCATATTAGCATCTAATTTGAAGGTTTATAAGCTTAAAGAGGTTATGCACTTTTAGGACACGGCCTCATAAGGACGTAGAGTTCGAAATTTGAAATGGTAAGGACTGGAACATCCATACTAATGTTATAAATGCGAAAGTAACTCTGTTCACGCCTAAACCGATAAAGCAATTTTAATGAATTTTGGTATAAAGACAGATTGGACAGACAAACTTTTGAAGTTTTATTGGGACGGTTAATGCATTAAATTCTTAGTGGCATATAACGACAATACCATACACACAGTATAATCCACCCATCTATGATTTTCTTTTGGTCTGTCGTGTTCCGAAATCAGCCGGTGCAAGTCCAGTAATATAGTGAGATGGTAGGGATTACGACCACCATACACATAGTGTGAAAACCCATCTATAATTTTCGTTTCTTGGGTTTTGGCATCAGTTATAGGTGTATATGCAGTAACAATTAAATAACTACTCATTAGCCATTGGTTTCTGAATACATTTATGACTGCTATCTATTAAAAAAGTAGTTCAATAAGCAGTCACTAGATGGAAACTTAACGAAACTCATAGTAAATGTCATGAATGTATACAATACTTTTATATACGTCCATGGTAAATGTATATATTCTGTGTTTATAAGGCGTACGTAGGTAGTATAAATATAATTTATTAATTTACTTCTAAAATAATGAATTATTATTAGTAGACGAAGTTGCACGGGTCAGCTAGTATATATTATAAGATTTGGATGAAATCTTGTATTTAGATAATGTTTTACATTCCAAATTTCTATAGATAGATTTTTTTTTTAAAGATTGCGAGCAAAGCTCGGTTACCCTAGTATTATTATATTATATGAGCAATCCTTGTTTAATTTATATACGTACATATAATGGGAAATTGGTTATATAGATTATATATTTTCAAATATAATACTCTATTCAAGTTCAAACTTTTATATAAACTGGAGGGTAGCTAAAATAATTTTTGCATTAATGTATTAAATTACTATACATTGGAGGTTAAATAAAAGTGCCTTAAAGTCTGAAAGCTCCAATCAGCAAGAAGCAAAGGTATCGTCAAAGAAAGCCAAGTGAAACTTCTTTACGATTACAGATAGACTAGCTGTGCCCAACGGTTTCACCCGTGTTAATTTTATCCGATAAACAACGCGCCGCCAACGCACCCGTGTGCCTATAATAATTGTTCTTCTCACAAGTACAAATAATTTAAATTTTTCCTTATCTCCTAAAAATAACATGCTATAAAGAGCAAAATTTAACTTCATAAAATTGGTTTTTACGATGAAGTAACTTTTGTTCGTAAGGATTAATATGCGATACCTAGAAATAATGCTCATAAATCACTTTTTAATTTCAACAAATGTATGTCACAAAATACCTTATTGTGGCTTATGTATAAGAGATAGGTATACGCTATTAGACATTTTTTTTAGATATACTAAGGACCAATAGTTTTGTAGAACTTTGTATTTACGTATCATTAGTTATTACACCAACGCACGCGGATACAGCAGTCCGGTAGGGCTGCAACTTCCGACACACTTAACAAAAATAAATATATATATAAGGCAAGTTGAGAGTTGTAGCCTAATGTAGCCTATACTATTCCTCGTAAATCTGGCTATCAATTACAAAAATAATTTTTCAATTTCGAGTGGTAGTTCCAGAGATTAGCGTGTTTAAACAAACAAAAAATATTTTACGCTTTATTATGTTACTAGCTGTGTGTCCGCGGCTCCGCACGCGTTTATAGTTACGCAGTAGTTGTTTACATCCTGCAACTTTATTTTTACCCATATTTTTGACAATTCATATGCCGTATGAATTGAGGAATGGCGTATATTTCCCGTGTACAATTTTCATCAAATAATTCTTTTTATTTGTTTCTTACCAAAAGCATAAATATGAATATCCCTAATATGAGCCATGACGGGTTCTTCATACAAACGTTCAACCAAGTTTTATTTTCACCATATGTGGAATAACTAATAATTATTCACTTGTAGCAAACTGTATAATCCAGATAATATACAATAGGTATATCGCTTAGAATATATAAACTCCCGCGAGTCGCGATTGACAGCGCACGTCATATTTCTATAATAAAATAAAACAGTAATTATGATGCACTGCATAGTTAAACAGTTTAAAAACACTTCAGCCAATCTTAAAAAGAATACTGAACTATGATTTAATAGGTAATTATTAGAAATAGTATAAATTTCTTATTAAGTATATCAATGTTAATAAATCAACAAACCAAATTGACAATCAACAAACTGATTGGTAAGGCAGCCGATGTCATTTCACCATTATCGCGCATGCGCATTTGGTGTTCTCATATTTTGATCATATAACCTTTCATCCCCTATTTTCTACCCTTAAAGTTTTATATTCGCTACAAAAAGTACCCTATGTCCTCTCCCATGGTTCAATCTATCTCTATACCAAAATTCATCAAAATTGGTTCAGCGGTCTATGCGTGAAAACGTAAGAGACAGACAGAGTTACTTTCGCATTTATAATATTAGTATGATAGTATCTATAGATTAGTTTAAAAAATATCTGGGTGACCGAGCTTTGCTCGGTGTCTTACAAAAAAAAAACACCTACCTAGGTACACTTAAAATGTAAAACATTATCTAAATGCAAAATGGCATCCAAATCGTTGGAGCAGTTTCCGAGAAACCAATAATATATGAATAATATAATTAATGAATGAACCAATAATATACTATAACAATTGCTCACTTAATATAATAACATATATTTGGCAGTTATTTTTGTGTGGTACCTACTTCTAACCAATTTAAAATACAGTCCATTTTCTACTAGAAGTATAAAACTCTACCCGGTGTGTGTATACCAATGTATCAGTTTCTTACTATATCATATTTTAAAAAAAACGTTGTATGAATTATCTTTAATCGTATATACTTCCAAGGTAATTATAGAAAACAATTTGTAGAAAGATAAGCTAACAAAAATATTAATTCATGATATTCATGCCACGTCGATTCTATTCGTGATTTGAATGCAAATAGATGGAATCTCATTTGATTTGAAAATTATTGAACTTGTTTTGCAAACAGCGTGGTGCTGTGTAATTTAATTAAATATATGAAAATGATAAAAGTAACAAGAGGAGTAGATAAAATAATATTTAATTTAATAAATTCGATATTCAACTAATGAATAAAAGTGTTTATGGTAATATAGTCTCGAACTCTCAGCGCTTTCAAATTAGCTATCGGGAGAGTTGTCGACAAAGGGCTCAAAGCTTATCTTGCGGATTTAGATGAACTGAACCCTTGGCGACTATACAAAATAATAGCCGGCTCGATAGCGTCATTGTTTGAGCATGAAATTAAAATTGAACGGGGTTCACACGTGCGCACCGCGGAGATAAGGGGTTGTCCCACGTCCGTGCAATCGATTCGCAACTCGATGTTTGCTTCTGTTAGTTGATTTACTTATGGGGGTTTGCTCTTTTCTTTATTTGATCGCTAGTAAGTACTCGTATGTTTTTCTAGTATTATTCCCAGAAGTAGTATTGGTTCTGATATACTCAGATTTATCATCGGATAAATCAGCTTCCATTATTGTATTGTTTTATAAGTTAGGTACTATTATTATAGCGTTTATCATAGATTCTTAAGTGAGTTTGTATGTCTTTAATCATAATAATTCAACTAGTGCAATTAATTTAATTAATTTTTTTACTAAAGTTTATAAGTTGCAGATCTGGTCAAGCATTTACATGTAATCATGGAATTCTAGCGGTCGTCCACTGTTCTAAATTCGACCAGCGACTTTTTGATCATTGAATTTCAACTGTTGGACATTTGCAGTTTTAACGTAAACAATAAATATATCAAAATGATATATTTATTTATTTATATGTCATTGATGTCACTTGTCACTGAATATTAATGTCAATGTTTTGGGGATCTAATTTCAATGGCCCGGTTGGTTGAGTATCAGCAGTATTATTTATATTTAATTAACTGTTTTTGTGACACACATTATATATAAATTACAGATTTCTCCACTTCTTCTCCATATAACTTTAACCATGCCAAATCTCACGCTCCCCCGTGCGCACAATATGCTTAAAACTTCGAAAACCACCAGACCTGTAAATTGTATTTTACTTTAGGTTACCGTTTCAGTCTTAGCTCTAAAAGCAATACAAAAAAAAGGTTAAACATTACCAGTTTTTCTATCGTTTATAGGTTTATGGTCATAATCTTAAATGAGATTAAGCGATGGTGATGCTCAAAATAATGACACGCTAAGCCAATGGGGAACTGACTCACGAGAGCAGTTGCCGGAATACACCTTTAGGTGCTTGGCGACAATTTTCAACTTGAAAGTGGTAACTAGCCAGACGGGCATATAAAAATACCTTACGACCATCCTATGATTTTTCTTCTTGTTTTTTCTTCATTGAAAACTCAGGATCATTGCAATAATTCGAATTTACGTCGATCACTCCATCATGAGCCATCATCGCTTCAAGCTATAATTTGATAATTGACATAAAAAGTATTGAGATTTTTACGATGATGAACGTTTGCTAAAAGTCAAATGTTTATTTTCGACCCGTACGACGTCACAGCAGAGATAATACATAGACTAATATGGCTGACAGCGATTTCGCTTGTTTACGAAAAGTAAATTTTTAAAATGAAATTTTGGGGTGTCTCGACAATGATTAATTAAAAACTTTAAAACCTACTTTAAAAATAAGTCTACTAGCGAAGTTTGATGTCCTACCACCTAGGTTACGATGTGTTTTAATTCGAAGCAAAGATTAAATAATTAAAATACCACCATAATGGTAACTACATAGAAATCGACTAAAACGTTCCTAAAACATTACCCCAATATATTTCGAAATTAAATCTACCAGAGGGGAGACTTGTGGATACGTATGTTTGCTGTATGTTGATATTCAGTTATTTACCAATTAACATACAGTGTGGCTTGCAGTGCGGTCGGTCCAATTTAATTTATCGATATAGTGTATTGTATGTACACTGTGCATTGCAGTCAGCTGACCAGTGCTCTGCTCGTCTCTACAGCGTCTATGGGTTTCTCGTCGGCTTTATTTGCGCTGATCTTCAGATGGTAGATACCAGCAATAGTTAATTAATTATAATTTTGATATATTATTGTATTTTGTTGATATGAATCTTATTTATTTAAATTAAATAAATTTTATGTTTTAGCGAAAGCACGTAATATCATATAATTCTCTGATATATATAAAATCTACAATACAAAAGTTCTAAAAAAATGTATCCAGCCGTTTGCCAATAACATGATCAAATTAGCCGTGAATGAAAATTGTTTAAAATAATTTAATGGTGTTTAAAAAAAACATTATTTTAATCTTGATCTATAACAATTATTATTAATATGTGCACAAATAACATTATAATATGAAAATGAATATTGCGTAAAAAATGCGTGCGGAATATATATATAAAACTATTATAACTCAAATATCAACCAAAATTTTTATGTGAAAGAACCGTGAAATCCCCCGAGTTCCTTAAATAATTGATATTAAAATGCATGTTTTATAAATACGAGGTTTATAATTAAAATTAATCATTATACAAAAAACGTAAAAACAAAAACCAAAGTATTACCTGGCATAAAACATGAACTCTTTATGTAAATCCGTTGAGAGTAAGTGGATTAAACGGTAGCATCTGTATCTACACGCACTAATGAGCTGAGTAACACAAGTCGGGCATACTTAATGTTCAAGGTTAGTTTATGTTACAGTTTAGTGATTTAAATAATTCATTTCTTTATTCAATAGAATTTTCAACAAGGCGCACACAATAACATTTATTTCATGTCCATGAAATTTTTTTTTAATTTCTGCTTATGTAGACCAATTATTTTAAATTTATATTCTTTCTCAATTACATGAAATAACCGAAAGCATTATATTAACTGCCTAAGGTAAATAATATTTATCAAGTAAAGTATCATAATAAACTATAAGTTACATAAATATTAAATCAAAGCTAATACTATTAAGTGAGCAATTCTTGTATATATACATATATATATGTGGGACGTAGACAAAGAAAAACACTAATTAACTGGAAAACGTCTTTACTACAGGAATACACAAACAATTCTTAATCAAATCACAATTTTACAACAGTTACAAAGCACACCGTCTTCACCCAAACGTCATTCCTTCCCATCTCTCGTGTCGCCACCTATCTTATTTTCGACGCGAGTTCCTTTTTTTTTTAAATTCCGCATCTAAACTTTTGCCATCATCCCACATATATACGATTTGGATGAAATTTGTATTTATAAAATATTTTACCTAGATTGGTTTTTTTTGTAGAACACTTAGCGCAGCTCGGTCGCCCAGATGTTGTCTATTAAATTAAGAAATATATAATTGGTTGCTCGGAGAAGGCTCAATAGATTTGATTTTTATTATATCAAACAAATAAAAAATATTGTTACGTTCCTTAGTAATTCATTAATTCAGGTGAATTTCATAACACGATATTTATTTTTATAATCCTACTATATAAACAAAATCATTATTTATTGAAGAAACTTCGTTAATTTATTCGTAGCATTCATATGCATTTATTGTAATATATTTAGCACTAAAATAGGAACGAACGAGTATTATAGCGACCGTCTTGCATGTAAAGAGTCCATAAGCATAGACACCACATAGATTGTATGAAAACTACCCATTTTCTGGATTTTATGAAAACAAATCAAGTAAATAATCCAAGGGGAGAGGACGATGAAAAACATTTATGTAAATTGTATAGAATGAAAGGAAAATTCCTTCCCGATAATATAAAAACCTACATAATTATGTATGTTTCTCTATTATAAATTATATGATTTATTTGTAGTTTTTCTGTCATTGTTAAAAATCCAAAATAAAATGTATTTTAGTTTCGAATAGGTACTAAAATTATTATTATATCTTCCACACGAAATATTATCAAAAGCCAAATCAATTTGGTAGGTAACGACTTATTTATTTAATAAAGGCAGCACAAAAAGCGTTTGTCTATTCATCTATACATATTATAAAACTCAGTGTCTCTCTTTCTTTCTGTCCGTTTATATTCATTTAATGCGAAAATCCCTTATCCGATTTACATAGTTTTAATTTTAATTCATGGCTATGTTATACGGCCAAGATAAAGGATACATTTTCTAAGATAAAATAATATAGTTTTTGAAATATACAGATATTTGTATATATATATATATACTGTATACAGTTAAGATAATGAGGAATCAATTTACAAAAATTACTCTTTTTGGACGCTTATATATTTCACGCTAAGTGAAGCATGTAAGATATATGAAATGAATGTACTACATAATTTTAGATATTAAAAACACTCAAAAAAGTTAGCGATAGTATATGTCTTTCTTCTAAGGATCACCCACAATAAACATTTTTGTCATGAGATTCACACCTGTATACATTCTGTAGTACATATAGGTGTATTCCGACAGCTGCAGTTGTGAGACAGTTTCCTCACTAGGCTTGGCGTGTCACCGTCTTGGGCCACACTATCATATAACATCATGAGAGATTGAACGATAAACCTTTAAACGATTAAAAAAACTCATAGCCGCCTTGAATGATTCACATTCTTCCTTATATGAGTATGTTTAGGCACAGTAGTAATATGAAACAGTGGAAAGAGTAATAGAGATCTATACTATACAATTAGTTACACTATATCGATTCGAGCTAGTCATCCAGTTTTTTTTTTTTTATTATTTAAAGGGGTTTTTACGGCTAGTAGTATATGCCAGCCCCAAAATTTAATAAAGAAATAACATAATTTTTAAAGAAAATAATTTTATACTAAGCTATTCCCTAAATAAAAAGACTATATTTATAACCCATAAACTATTGCAATTAACAATAAAATTCCACAGGATACCAGGCGAACCTGAAGTCGGTTCCGCTAGTATACCGTGAAACATACCTACATCTAAAGAACATAACTGTAAACAAAAAATTAAACGACTTCTGCTTATTTAATTCCTATCTCATTCCACCAACAAGTATTGAACATCTTCTATTTTCCCACACACTTCATAGTTAATTTTTTAACTTCATACCTAAAATTGTATAGTGATAATAAAATTTATAGAGATATTGAGGGCTTAAAAAAACTTAACTATAGTGTTTATTGAATGTGCATATAATATTCTTTAGTGTTAAAATGTATACATATTCTATGCAAAACTTCAATTGTATTCTCTCTCTCAAATTTAACCAAACAGCCATTTCGGAAGTGTGGTTTCAATAAGTAGTTAGCAGTTTCTAGTTTCCACTATATATGCATTTTTACCATACTGCCATTAGTGGCACGCTATTTAGCAGTTAACGCGAGCGCAGCGCCGATTTATCAACGAGACGTTTATATTCTGTTAATAGGCGATATTGAGCCTATCGGTAGGGGTGCAAACGGATGTGTTCCAATATATAGATGGATTATTGCAGGTAAATCGTACGCTTTTTAAAGATAAAGGTTATTTATACCTGATTTCAACAAAAGACTTACTTAATTTGATTGTATATTTTCTTCTTCTACTTCGAACTTCTTTGTTTATGAACCGATTTGGATGATTCTTTTTTTGTTCGATAGGGGATACCTCAAGGGCGGTCCCATTTTAATTTCATTGGCATCAGACCTTAAACTTCAGGGATACACAAGGGAATTCTTCAAAATCATAGAAGTTGGTTTTCTTTTTTGTTCATAATTGTCTTGTATTTATATTTTTTATTTCCTTCTCGACAATTTTGTCTAGTTCGTAGGATACTACAATTATGTCCGACGGGATCACGACCACCTTAAACCAATTGAAATAGTAATCCAGCGTATATCCAGTAATCCAGTATCAGTAGTAGGGATCTATCTGTACCTGTCTGAGTGGCGACCTACCATGCTCATATAGATCTGTTAAAATTTATCTTTTTTCGTTTGTCGCGTTTCGGTATCAGCCAATGTATATCCAGATGCTCAGAAGCCTCTAGATAATGATGGCTTAGTGGTAGTATGTACGGGCTCCGCGTCGAACAACGTGAGCTCGAATCCCTGCAATGAGCCTGAGCTTTCGGTGAAGGAAAACATCGTGATTAAACGATAGCATAGGGCTTTTTCTAATGCCACGATCCTTAAATTGAAACTCTGTCTCCAAACACTAGAATAGGTGTGTTCTGGCAGCTGCACTTGAGAGCTTATCTTCCGCTAGGCTTAGCGTGCTACCATCTTGGGCCACATCATCACTTAAGATCAACTGTGATTGTAGTCATAACGCTAAACCTATAAAGATAAAAAAAGCTGGCAAGAAAGTAGCGGTTCACGGTAAAAGATAAAATGTAATCTACTGTCTCTCAACCTAACCTTATCACATATTCAGGGCTTATTACTGTTTTTTTTATTACTCTTAGTAAATCTTTATATAAATACACTAGCCGTGCTCCACGGCTTCACTCATTATAAATTTATTCAACCAACAGTCTTCTCTGCGCTGTCGCCAACGCACCCCATTTATGTTAAACGTTGTTCTCACTTCCAGCACAGCTTACCAAATTTTTTTGACGTTTTTGATTACTGCTCCGCTACTTAAATTCGTAGCGTGAAATTATATCGCCTAGAACCATTCTCAATAAATGGTATATAAAATGAAAAAAAGCTTTAGTCAATGATGTTTTATAAATGGACGTGTTTACTCTCAGTATAAACAATTTGAAAACGGCACAAATATTGCTTATCAGCATGTTGCAACAAAAGGGATAGGTAATCACAAGGCGAAAACTCTGTTGTAAAAAAGGATTAAAGTTTCTTCTCGCTGACGCGTGATCAGACGCAAATTGGAATTGAACTGAAGGCAATTGCCGCTCATTCGCAACACCATGTAAAGAGCGTCAATGCCGTATCTACTTGTAAACATGTATAGGTAACCTATAAGAATATATCTATCACTGATACAGCTTATAACTCACTCACTGGCTATGTCCACACTCTGATAAATATACAAAAATACCGAATAAAAGAAAATATAAATATGGTAGAACTGTTCAGGTTTTAAAACGTACATAAATTCATGCATTTTCAGAACATTGCAGCTGTGAGACACGTTAAGTACACAGTATATGAGCGGTCGAGCCATATTTAACTATTATCGCACCGCACACCTAGAGTTCATCTCTCGATGATTTACTTTCGGATTATCCCTCGTCCCGAGTGTAACTAATGAAGTCTTTTCGAGAACGGTGACCGACATACCTACTACAACGTTTAAGAGATAAAAGACTTTGATCGCGTTGATCGCATCCATAATAAAAGTTTCCTATATGATTTTGTAAATTCTTTGTTCTATCATTCAAATTAATTAAAGTTGACGTATCTACTCTTTTTTAACCCCCGAACTAACAAGGGGTTAGTATAAGTTTAACATGTGTATCTGTGTATTGATCTGTGGCATCATAGCTCCCAAAAGGATGAACAAATTTTCTTTTAGATTTTTTTGTTAAAAGATTTCTCAGCTCATTTCCTGGTGATAAAGGAATGTGAATAACTTTCACAGTGAGTGTCAAGTTTCGAAATTTGGTATCCTGTTACTTCAATAGTATTGCAAGAACATGTTGACTTGATCTGAAGCTTCATCGTCATCTGGAATCTGCAGGATACCCAACTCCTCACCGACTTATAGCAGAGGTATCGTGTAGAATAGTTGTTTCGGGAATCTTTAACATTTTGAATTTATCTTGTTAGTCTCACCTTATATTAGGTTACAATTTACCCAAAAATTATAACTTGCTAAGCTTGGAAACCCATTCTATATCTACTTCTTTCTGTAAAAAAAAACACCCGTGATGAAACATTTTCAAGTTAAAAATCTACTACTAAGCACTTGGTGACATGTTCTGCTATTCATATTCTAAAAAATATTTCACTATTATAAGATTAGATTATCTCTAAATAGTTATAGGTTGCTTCTTATTAAATGTTATATGGTAAAATAAAATATACACATTACTACTAACGATAATGTTCATTTCGATTGAGCTATATACAAATTGCCAAAAGGGTCAGAATTTTAGTTCCCTCATCAGCTACCTACCAATAAAATCCCCGTCAAAATCACTCCAACCGTTTCGGAGATTACCCGGAACAAACAGACAGACAGGCAAAGATTTTAAAAATGATATTTTTTTTATATACTTGGATATGCATTTAGTAAAAAGCTGTTATTTTGACATTACAAACAGACCCTTCAATTTTATTCATTGTGTATAAATGTTTATTATTATTAGATTATAGTATGAATTTAAGCATAGTGTTCCAAAATAAAATAAATCAAACGGATAGTGATTCCGTATATAAACTTCACCAGAATTACGCATTCTCATCAATGTATTCGCACGAATCAATCGCCAACTATGCAAAAACTAACTAAGTACTGCATTCAGTGATGATTCCGTTGATGCGGCTGCGGCAGACGGGGTCATTATCATTATCGTACCGCGCGGAATCCATTAATCACGTTGGTATTCCTGAACCGTGTGGAGGCTTCAACACAAACCCAACCTCTCCTCTTGCACCCCCGGATAGCCCCAAGTACCTGAACGCAGTCGTGCATTCACCCTTCTCTTATCAGTTTTGATGTAGCAAATCAGGAACACAGGGTAGCATTAGGATTTTTTTAAATAATTATTTCAGTGTAACATAACAAAAAAAAGTGTAACAATCATAGCCAACGAGAGCATACAAAATTCAGTAAGTTTAAAGAATAAGTAGTAAGTACCTATTAAGTAGGTATTTTTTTAAATATATAAAACTATTGTGGAATCTGTCACACGTGTATGAGTTTTTAAATAACGGTATAGTGATGGTACCGTCCCTGATCGAAAGCACAGTATTATCCAAAAACAACGGCGACCGCCGAAAAATCAGAATCCATCGATGGTTATCGTCGTCATGTCGGACTGCATAAATATATTTTCGCGTTAATTCAACGATCAATTGATACAAGGTATGTAACTGTAAATGATAGATTTTTATTTAATGACATTGCGTAGTTAATATTACACGTAAACTCCATTAACTTTATAGATAATGGATTACCATTACAGATAGTTAAATATGCCACTAGGGATCTAGTGACTCATAAACCAAGGTCTAAAATAATTGATGTACAAAGGACAATGTAATTATGAATCAAACTTATTTATGTTTAGCTATTTAATTAGGTATTTGAAATAGTAATGATGCAATATGGAGTAGACATAAAAGGGGTAAATGTAGTATACAGGCAAGGTTTTTAAGATAAAAAGACATGTGCCCGTAAGTCTAAAATATATTATAAAATAAAATAATGAAAAAAAAAACATGTACTAACTAAAGAGACGTCTAAATAGAACATATTATCTTCTTATTTTACAAAATACAAACTTGAAGTCAGGAAGGAACATCTTATTAGCTTGAAGAGAAAGAAAAAGGGATAATATTATAGCCATTAATTTCATAATCGCTTATATATGCTAGTAATGTATATATTTCATAGTTACACCTTATCTAACAAATTTTTTTTTTTTTAAACAAAGAAAGCAAAGTAGCCTATGTTATGTTTACCTAAATACGACCCTGCATTATTTGGTATCTGTCTATTCCACTAATGCGTTGTAACAGAGCATTGATATTCCGCATACAACGGTGTTCATTCGATTCGCGATGAGCCCAGTTATTAAATCAGTTGTATAAACAGCAGACACCTGCGTTGTGATATGCATTTGCATCCACGAAGGGAGAATACGCCATTTGCATAATTATAATGGGACACGAAAACGAACTCATACTCTGATTCAAAAATGAATTAACAAAATCTAGTACACTGCAAACTGATGTTACTCTTTGTTTTCGTATTATTTGCTTGTTACAAATCTGCTTTACATTCTTTTTCATAAATTGGATTTCATTAAATTTCAGTGAAATACAAAGAAAGTTTAGCGTAATATAGTACTGGTGTGTTTGTGTTGTATATATACTTTGTTAATAATGTAATGTTAATGGTAGTTTTATAAATATAGTTAAAGTCTTACGTTTTAAATTAATTTATCCTGAAGTTAAGGGATAATATGGCCAAAAACTGTAAGAAACATACTATACTAAGAAACAAGCGCAGTTGACTAGTCGACAGACTATCAACATGAAGGTGAGTACTCTATCAGACGAGCACAAAAAAATCACTAGCAACAGACCATAGTCTCATCACGATGTTTACCTTCACATAAAGCTGAGGTTTGTAGTACGATTCCAAACCGCGTGTTCAAACGTGTCAATCGATGGTATCCGTTATAATTTGGCATCATAAATTCGCTAAAAAATCATTTTGAAGAATAATTATATCATATTAGAACGATCGTAATAATGGTTACATATTATTAGTTTAAATTTATATAATTAGTATTGATTGACGATAGTCCGAGCATGCCGTAACCACTTTTAAATATAACGGTATTTTAATTTTATTATAAGAAGAGTTTTTGTTAAAATGTGTAATACTTTTTGTTGGTGACCCATAATGGATAAATAATTAAATAGGTCATTCAAATACACATAAATTAGTTTGCATCACTGACTCACCGATATAAATTCGGAGGCGAATAGAGTTAACATACTCTTTAATGATAAAGCATCTTCCCTTTGTGTATAAAGATTGATTTGAGAAAGAATACTAGGTGACTTAACTAGAAAATCAGATTAACTTGAAGTCAGCAGAGGCTTTGCAAATAAAACTCCTACATTTATTAAATATAGTAAGGTAAGATCTACGTTCTACATTATCAACTATGGTCAGTACTTTTAAAGCAAAACAAAATAATATTAAATAGCATAAGAAAAAAAATATGTATTGATTCTCATAAAAATAAACTTGTCACCCTAAAATAATAGTTTATGTCAAAAGTAATCATTTTACATAATATCTAAATTTAGATAAATAATGTTTATAAATATTACCGTGATTAGTATTCTAAATACATAAATCAATGTAATGACAACAATGGATTGGATCGACTCAATTGCCCCTGAAGCTATTACCGGCTAATATACGGCCAGATTATGTGTTGTAGTCCGCATTCCATTTACACGAATGTCAGTGGATTGTATCACTGCAAGACACGTTTAAATCTATGTTAAATGTTATTATATTTTAATACTAATTAGAATGAAAATGTGATGTGGATAAATCGTGGTCATAGATACTATCAAAATACGCATCCAATACACATTGGAAAAATAAATAACAATTGCTAATCAGTCAACCAATCGAAAGTAGAAAAAAATACTTAAATAAATTATTTACGATGGATTTCTGCAAAGTTAAATCAAGTATTTATCTAGAAGTTAAGATTTTTGTATGAATATATCTGATCATATATACATAGCATTTATTGCTTTTTATACATTGTTACCTACCAGGTAATGTCAAATAACTTCGATTCCTAAATATTCCTGTCGCAATATTAAATTTATAGAAATACAACATCAAATCACATTATGGTAGTGAATCGAAATAGGAATTAATAACTTAAGTACATATTTCATCTAATCAATGAAAGGTTCCCTTATGGAAAGGAAATTCCATATTCCTAAGTCATTTTTACCTAAAATAGAATAACAGAATTAAATCTATACATAACATATTTTATGTTGTAGCTACATAAAAATCTTAATTTCTTATGAAGACAAAGTGGAATTAAAGTAGCAGAAAAAAGTAATAGGGGTAAGTGCTATGCCATTCAATTAAACAGGCGCAATTTTGAAGATTATGAAAAGTCTTAATTGAAATTACAAGTATAAGCTTTTTAGTACAATTTTATTATTAACAATAAACTGAAGTAAATTCAAGGTCGGTATTTCTTTATATAAAGTTGGTAATAT
This sequence comes from Saturnia japonica, assembly GCA_033032175.1. Lineage (NCBI taxonomy): Eukaryota > Metazoa > Arthropoda > Insecta > Lepidoptera > Saturniidae > Saturnia > Saturnia japonica. Next base: position 9,040,195 of record CM065317.1, read on the forward strand.
TCAAGAAAATTAGTATTTCAATATACCTTTCACGTAATAAGCTCACCTAGACTTCTCTAAATTTCTTCAAAGGAAGACATTATATTTATTTCGAACTTGTATCTTAAAATTATGAATTCATTAGAGGCTTATATTTTCATTCAGTTAATGCCAGTACCTAATAAAGTTTCTTGTATAATTTATTTTTATTTCACTGATTTTTAATACTATCGATACATTACTTCAGAGAGGTAGGGTACACAGATTTTTTTTATAGGCGTCTTTTTACTTGAAGCAGCTCGCTCGTCTGATGAAATACCTTCAACCTACAAAAGATTGCAGCCAAATAATCTAGTTTTGTGTTCCCGCGATGAGTAAATTATCCAGGGCTCATTAGGGTAGGGTGGTTTAAAGTTGGCAACGTGCTAGTGATATCTATGGTAATACAAGCGTCCATAGGCTACGGTAGCCCCTTACAATCAGGCGGGCCGTATGCCTGTTTGCCACCTTGTTGTATAACAAAAATCCATTAAATTTCTCGAAGCAAAGATGACTACTACTTTGATTGATATTGATATAAACCGACAGCTTAAATAAAGAACTAGTCAAACATAACCTATTCGCACCAACAGCCACATAGTTTCTAAACGGATCTGTCTCAGCTCAAATATTGGATAAAAAATCCATTAAGGTAAATGATGACGTGGCTCAAAATACTAAGAAGTACAGGGCGGTAGGTAATGACAGTTTTGGCCAGCTGGAACCCGATCTCTATACACCATATGTAACAACGATCATAGTGTCACGAATCTTTCGATGATCACTGCTGTTGGATTGCATTGTGCTTACCATCAGACATAGTACCATCACATTGCCGCACTTCTATTTTCAAAACAAATATTACAGCGAATTTATTTACTTCAGTGTGTTTTGTAAAAGAAATTCTTGTTTGATTTAAAATAATTCTTATATATCATAAGACATAAATAATGTCTGAAATTGTACCACCTATATACAATACCACCTTTGTATTTTCACCACAGCGCTCACAATAATACGGGCGCGGTAACTGATACCATCTTTTGGTGGGGTATATTTATGATATAAGCTAGGGTTGCCCTATTTTAACTTAGTATCGGGACAAATTTTAAGTTCAGCAGAAAATATTTTATTATTTTTAATATTACTAAAAGTATTTCTAAAACTTCTTTACGTATCAGTTTAATAGCTAGTATATAAATATATCGTTAGCTATATAAATGCAGTATTTCCTAACTATGAACTTGACTAAGCGGCCATAACTAAGTTACTCAGCTTATAACAATAAATTTTGATACCTATAGTGTTAGGAAGTATAGGTATATTTATTACTAATATTTAATACAACATTTAAGTGACTGTATTTAGTAATCATGGTGCAAAATTAATCGATGCTGCTTAAAACAATTCCTACTAAAATGAGCAAATATCAGTAATATGACGATTAGAGCTACTAGCTAAAGCAATTAATTAAAACTTGTTCTTAAAAGTTTAACAGATCTCTATTTTAAATAATACTTTTATAACTAGATATAACAATTATTAGTCAATACCTAAAAAAGGCATAACATTCATCTTTTCGTTTTCAACCACAATTCTGCCAACGTCACGAGAATAGATTAAAAATGAAAACTCAAAAAAATATAGAAAAACGCAATTCACCTTTGCTAACTATTAACAACAAAAATCACCTGCTTTTAAAAGCTTTAATATTAAATAGCTTTAACGTAACAAAATTCAAAAGAAACCAAGTAAGTTTTACTCAAAGAAGAAAAATTTTATAGAAAACCAAACCAAAAGAAGTAGTTCTGAAAAAACTTTTTATCTAAAATAAAAATTGAAAAAATAATAAAGTACTAATTTAATGTAAGGAGGCAATTTTCAAAAGCCAAACCATTTATCAAGCTAATTCAACGTTAACGACATCTCTACGTATGTTTCTGGAACTATAGAATTTAATGTAAAGAGGTGCAATTAAGATTAAACTTAAGATGAGCCGTAAGTTCAAAGGTTCTTTGAACATTGCGGGTTTCAAGTTATTTGGACTTGATACTGAGGTTTGTGAAATCTGTTATTTTTAAACTAAACAACCCATGACCTTTAAATATTTACGGGACAATAATTTAAGTATCTACTTCCTAAAAAAAAATGAATAAAATCGGACCATGCGTTAATGACTTACAATTACGTAAATATTTTGATTATAATACCCTCTTCCAATAGAACTGTGCTGAATTTCGAAATAAAAAGTAATCTATGTCCTACCTCGTAGTATTAGCTCAAATCATACCAAGTTTCATTTGAATTAATTATGTAGTTTCAACGTGATACGCGGCCATGATACAGACAGACAGACAAAAATGAAAAAAAAAAACAGTTTTAGTTTCAGTATTGGTTATAAACTAACATTCGACATTCTATAGAATGTCCTCCAAAAATAATTTTCAAAATATCTTCAATGTACAGAAATGGACCTGTTACAGTTTTATTATATTATTATAGATGAACTTCACTTGTGTATAATAACCAAACTACATAACGTAAAATGCCGCTAAAATTACAAAACTTTGGGCCAAATAACATAACGTTATGAATTAAAATAAATCCACCACATGAAGGATCAAGATCGCAAACTCCAGGAGTAAAGTTACACACACACGCATAAATTTTCATATGTACTGAATACTTAGGTATGTTTTCAACACCTATATTGTTAAAAAACTGCTAAAATAAAAATGTATCTGAAACCATATAAATAAAAATCGAAATAGTGAACACCCTAATACAAGGGCATAAGCAAGGGGAATCGATACCATGAATTACCGTGTTCTATGAATATTTGAACGCTTTTTGCTGTCCGTACTTTTGTCGCGCCAGTCTATCGGCCTAATTGAAATAGTTTGTATATCAACCTCCCTATAATTTTATAGGATTGAGATATTTAATTAAACATTGGGCGCCAAAAACAATAATTACATCAATTATGTAAAGTATTTTATAATAACATTTTAAAAAATTGTATAAGTTATATATACACAGATTTTTTAAATAGTTATTAACAATATGTGTTATTATCAAATTTGCTTAATTTTAAGATAAAAAAAATTAAATTTCGCTTTCTTACTCGTAATGTCCATTCTTGTAATCACAAATAGCTTTAAATATTAGTGACTTGGATTAGAGATGGGACACCACTTGTTAGTAGGTACTGTAATAAATATATATCTATAGGAATTATAGCTTATATAACTTCTAATCCCAATTTCCTTCTCTGTCAGTTTTAACCAATCGTAAGAACCCTAAATTTAATAAAAAGTACGTAATATAGATAGTTAATCTATAATTAATTCACGTAACATCCCTAACAAAAAATTTATCGTTTTGCTAAAATTATCGTAACCTTTTTCAAGTAAAACAAATATTTATATTCCAAAAATCATACATTTACTCCTTAAATGATATAATTATTTTTTAAATACCGATATTTTGAGTTTTGAAACAATGGTTTTACCACACTTTAGAAATAAAAATAAGAATTTTTCAGTACACATTGCAACAAAATAAAATTCTAAGCAAAAATAATTGTATTATTCCACATCAGTTAATTATTGATAACTAACTCCCTTTTCGTTTTATCATGGAAATATAAAAGAACATTAAAAAAATAAATTAATGGCTAAAAATTTTACTACCCTTTTATCACAAAAGTATTTACCGAAATATATTTCCCACCTATGTCCGTGATGTCAGGGGTCGTGTCAGTGACTCTTTTTATTAATTCACAAAAATTCACTGCGTTTTTTAATTTTTTTTTCCCAAACAAAAGAAGAGGTCCCGCGTCGTTTACGCACGCGGTTGTAAATTACGCGACAATTCGAATGGAAAATGAAATGCCTGCTTCCGAACCATTAAGCAATTTGAATTTAACACTCGTCCCTTCATTTTCCTATTAACGCAGAAATTGCGCAATTTACTCCCAGGGTGTAAGTTTTACAAGACGATGTTAAATTTTATTATAAGAAATTTTCTAATATTATATAAGTGCCCAATGTGCCCATCCACGATCCACAAAATTAATTTTAACTTTGACTACATGTAGGTAGGTAGGTACCTATAATTTTTTGTACAGCTTTACTAATATTTGAACGGTCAATCTCAGCGAGGATAAACGCAGTATGTGGAAACTGTACGACGCCTTGTACAATAATAACCCGGTGATACAGTGTTCAGACACCGCGACTTCTGTTCGAATTTTACAATGACGAAGGTAAACATCGTGATGAAACCGCAGCACAGTGGTAGAACATCTAATGTTTGCCTACCATCCTTAACTTAAAAATCTGTTGCGAAACATCTATAGGTGTATTAGAAATCTTGTTCTTCTAGACTTAGCATGCTACTTAACCTGAGATGATACCCGTCCTATAATTTCATCATGATTTTTTTATACTAGTTATAGTAGTATTAGTTGTACTAGTTATATTATACTAGTTTGGCAAAATGACTATACAGCACCTAATGGTAAGTACGGTACAGTCTTCAAACAATGGAAGTTAATCGGCAGTCGTCGATGTCACGCCTGCTGAATGCTTCTTCACGCCTCGTTTGAAATACCTAATATCATAGAAAGGAGGGAATTCGTTAGCTAGGAGACTATTCCACATCTACATTGTACGGCAAAGGTAAAAATTTGGTAAATTTGTTCGTGCCAAAATGGGCTTTATCAGTGTAGCTGCGGCTCTGTAGACTAGTCCACATGGTTCTTTCGTTAACCGCAAGCTCGGGATTATTGTATACTTCGAACCTACGACCTTTAACGCAACCTTCGAGCGTGCCGACTTTGAGTTGACATATCTTCAAATATAACCATGGTCGATTTAAACATCATGCAATAATATTGATAACATAATTTTGAAGAAGTTTGAAGGTACACGAGAACGAAATTTAACTATTTTTGAAGTTAAACTTTATGTGCAAGTTAAAAAAAATGTTGTGTAACGTGACGTTAAGATACGATAGATTCATACTGATCTAAAAATGATAGTGTTCAAATTCAAAGAAGTTTCACATTAACCGCGAAATGTTACACGCATATATTTTTTATTAGAATGTTCACATTGCTATGGCATCAAGTGGTTTGATATAACTATTGCACTATTATGAAGTAAAAATTATTAATATTACATAAAATTACTCCCATAGAAGAATCAAAAATGAAAGCGAAATACGCGTTGCTTAATACATCCTTAAGTTTGTTCAAGGAGCATGTTTATAATATATATATATATATATATATCTGCAATCGAAAATTCACGATGTTGAAAAAGCAGAAATCGTTTACCGACCGTCTGGATCAAAGAGAGATGAAATAATCGAAGTGGAATAAATCAACATGGAGTAAATTAAATACGTGTGTAGAGCAATTGAGCTGCTATACCATGTGAGCCAATCCGACGCTTAAATGAAACTTCTTCGAGGAAATGAAAAAGAAAAATCATTGGCATAATGTGAGGAATGCTTTCCGCTTGAATACTTTGACGCAGATGTTAATCCCTTCATTTTAAAGTGAAGCGCTTGAAATAAGATTTATTGTAGTGTACAGATGTTTCTGTTTAATGCTTTAAAATCTATATTAATAAATCTTTAGTTCAGTCTGTATATGTATTTTTTTTTTTTCAAATTTACCGTTGTACATACTATTTGAAGGACACTGATCATAAATATTCCAATAAAAAAAATTGTCATAAAAATTTTACTTGTGGGAAGCTTATATAATTAATTATAAAATTATAAGAAATTTCAATATAAATATAAATAATTTAAAAAATCTAGTTCATTCTTCACCCATTTTGATGAAATTTTGTACAAGGGAAATATATTCAATGATGTATGAGTTATCTTTAATACTTTTAGAAATTGCAATATAAAATAATTACAAAATAATAAATTTCTATTAATTTTCAACCGATTGTGATATAATTTTGTACAAAAGAAGCATACTTCATTTCCTATCTGTTTAGCTATAAGAAATATCAGTAATAATTTTTGAAATTATCAAAAAAAATCTAAATAATCATTATTATTATTGCTTAACTGATTTCCACGAATTTTTTCTACAAGGTAGACAGACATACCTAAATCATTCCATTATTAATAGGATATAAGAATATTTAATAATAGTTTTAAAAATCCTAAAACAAAAATAATTCTCAATCGATTTTGATGAAAATTGAACACTGGAAATACACGTCAATCTTCAATTGATAGAACTACTACATGAATTGTAAATAATATGAGTAAAAACAAAATTACGTGATGATAATAACTACTGCGTAATAACAAACGCATGCGGAGCCGCGGGCACATTGCTAGTGTTTTATGAATTAACTAGCAATCGCCTGCAACTCTGTTCACGTTAATTTCAATATAAAACTTATTTACAATTGTGAGGTTGGGTACAGAGAAATTTCTTTGAAATTTTCTCTCTTATTGGGTAGCTCGACTGGTGGAATACCTCCACCGTCCTACTAACCTTGTGTTGTGTTCTGGTAGTGGGTAGGGTTTCCACAGCTCCTTAGGGTATGGAGTTCAAGGTTGGCAACACGTTAACTGATTCCTATGGTATTATATGCGTGCATTGGCTAAGGTAGCAACGTACAATCGAGTTGACCGTACGCTTGTTTGCCACCTTAGTTGTATAAAAAAATAACATAGATAACTCAGGAATAATGTAACTTCCTATTAGAGAAGTAATTTTCATTATCGGATCAGTAATTCCAGAGATTACCTCCTTACATACAAGCCTGACCCTCTTTACAGTAATAGTACATATTTATAAAGTAAAGAATATTCATATAAATATTTATTCTACATTTAATCCCCCGATATCTCTAATTAGATACATAAATATAAAATGCTATCAAGTTATCTATAATTTTTTCACTTTCTTCATATTAATCGTTCTATTTGTACATTCGCGAGGATTTCGATTACTTCTACTCATTCGTTAGTAGTTAATAAATGAAATATTTTCAAATCGATTTCATTGTTTTGAGATATACCCAGTATCAAACGTTTTCAAGTTTATCTTGAAGTGAAATAAACTAAGCTATTTATTATTGTACTAGCGTTTTCCGGCGGATTCTCTCGCGTCATAGTTATATCCCATTAAATGTTTTCATACAGCTGTTTTCTAAAATGACGATTTACATAGAAATTTTCATTCCCGTTTTCACCACCATTACAGGCTGAATTTACAAAAACCCTTCCCACTGTGGAAAAAGAACAGGCATGTAAATTTTCACGGCCCAAGATCCTAGGCCCAAGAGCTTGGGCTGTCTGTTAATATGCTAGCCAGACAGTCAGTTATATCCTTTTATATAATAATATATATTATATAGCTAGATAATTATTAAATTTTGGTAAACTTTGTTACCTAATACTCTTCATGTAGAAAGGGTGGATCAAAATTCGTTTTTTAATCAAATACCTCGCAATCCATTAATGAGACGAGCCACTGACTAAAACAAAGCAATAAATTAAGCCAGGAAATAGAAGGCAAACGTTCTGTGCTCGTATTGAAAGATTTACTTCCTCTGTTTAATTGCAATAACGGCTAGGCACGTTGGTATCGTATTTTTCTTTTTACACTCCACCTCTTATTGCCTTCGGGCCGTTAAATAAATTTATGACGCCCGACAAAGTTCAACCCACCTCGCGCAGCCTCTGCGGACTGAAATTAGGTGGAAATGTGAAACAGAAATAAAAAGCCCGGTCTCAGGTGCGCTATTCAACGCCGCCGCGGCGCGGTGTGCCACTGCCCGGCATAGCGGCAGTGGAATTAGCTCTTGACTCGCAGTTAAATGGCTCGGACACTCATAAAAGTTTCTTAACGCTCATAGTTTCGGACAACCATCCCATTGACTGAACATTTGCCTAAAAAGTTTATCTTACTTTCGCTTGCATTACCTACGTGTGCCTATGTTTTAAGGGATTTTATTACTGTTCTACTGGACTTACTGAACATCAAACTTTGTAATTTACGCATAAGCATATACATTTTTACTACCTACGTAGAAAATGAAGAAATTCAATTACATTTGTATTATAATAAACAAAAGTAAAATTCGGAAACTCACATTAGCGCCCGGCTCCTTTAAAACCTCCGATGTAATCTGGAACAAGGAACAAACACGCCTAAATAACAATAAAATTGTAATAAAAACTTTGAACACGCAACCGAAATTGTGGAAAATTGACTAAATTATTATTTACGGTTGGAAATTAAAACAAGGTATTACGGGAGATTACTTTTCCCCTCTACGGTATAAATCGCATTCAAAATATAGAATATGAAGATAATGTATATTGACTGTTTATTATTACTGATTATTTTTACTATTTAATTTATTATTATTAGACTAATTTTCAATTCATGGATTCACATTTCATTCAAAGTTATTACAAACATACACTTAAATGTAATTATTATGTGTTGAGAGAATAATACATTAAAAACCTCTAGAAATTTGTCACACACAAATGAAATAACCATTTAAGAGTGTGTTTAATTTTATTTATATGCTAAGGTATTTACGTATATGGGACTTCTGATTATTTTAACTATAAACATTAAAATAGTCTTACATATAAAAAATATATTAGCTTTTATAAAATAATAAGTTTTTCGGTACTATTCAAATATAATTACCATTTATCTGGTCTGTGTTTTGTACCCATGTAACAATATATATTTTTACGATTTCTAAAATATTATTGACTACTCCTATCAATGGAACAACGTCATTGCTATCAATGCCAAGCTTCCGGTGTACAAAATTTCATAAAAATCTGTTAGGCCGTTTTTGAGTTAAATCCGAACATAAAATTCGAATTCTTTTTTTTTAATGTTCATATCTAATTCTGATAAAAAATACATGTAAAAAGAAAACTACAAATTTATTGATATAGACTATCATAGTGTTCATTTGTTTCTCCTTTTTCAGCTTTGTTTTAACAACTAATTGCTGTATTATTTTTTTATAGTAAAAAGAGTAAATACTTATTTTACTATCTGTTTCGCTCTTAATTTGTTTATAGAGCGATGATTTGTATAAAATTAATTTAAAAGTGTTTGTGCAATTTTATTTAGTGTCTTTATACATCTTTTGCGTACCTACTTGTGGAAAACTTAATATTTTTTAAACGCCGACCTGCAAATACATCTCTGAAATTTTTGTTATGGCAATTTGTTGCCAACTTACATGCAAATGTGATTTTGTTATTCCAGGTAGTAGTTAACTCGACTTTCTAATTCGTGAAATACTTTTGTACTAAAATAATAATCCTTGGATTGAAATGAAAATTTGGCGAATTTTGTATAGCACTTATTTAAGTGAGCTCGTTTACGAGAGTTGTGGCGGATGTCCGGAACTTTGCTAATGTTGAAATAATGTTTGTAGGTAACGCTTGCGAGGCTCGAATGAAGTCGAGTGGGTAAAATTTTTATGTAACCTGTTTTAACTTGAAATGTTGTCCTAATAGATAGCCTTTAGGACGAGGGTTATTTGCTACTACATTTTCCTCTAAATTAAGTATGTCTTTCAATTAATAATATTTACTGTTTTTTTTTTTATTATTTACCTGCAAGCTGTTACTATACAGAGATAATGAGGAATAAATATTATAAAATACGAAGTTCCCCTACAAAAATAACATTATCTTCTAAATAAATCCGTAGTTCTGTTTTTGTATTTTTTTTCTATATTTCCAAATAAGCTAATTTAATTAAAAATATAAGTTAAAAAAATTACATGCCCGTTTGTATATCCTGATTTAAGTCGAAAATGACTTGACCGATTATTATTGAAATATGTATTTATATTCAGGAAAACTATTGCAAAACATTAAAATACAATTACAAGAGGTTTTATCACGTTATCAAACGGCGTAGGTACGCGTACCTTGTTTTACTGATCTGTGCGTAACTCAAACCGGCACACTGACCCTCAAGACAATCACAAGTGGTCGCAACAAACGCGTACTTATTAAATCAAGTGATAATAATTAACAAGGTTATGTACAAGTTATATTGCGATATCCGATCAAAAATCATAACTTTACAAACAAGTCAAGGCGGTGCGATGGCTCACGTGAATCAAGAAGTGACAGTTGGTAAATGGTAAGTTGTTTTAAGTGTTGAAAGTTACATAGAGACAACTTATGTTGCTAGACCGCGGTTCCGAACAATAATTAATGCGTAATAATCGCGTGCGAAACCGCGAAGAACCGCTAGTAATTATTTATACATGTTGATAAATCATACATATAATAGGTAAATACGAATAACATATTTTGTTCTTACATTCCGAAAATTGCAAAGATAGAAGTTACAGATTATGTGTATTTAGCGATTTAGCGTGAGATTTCGCAAACTCGTATATTGTTAAAGAGATTGTACGAGATATGAAAGAACACCAAGAATCCTGAACACTCGTTAACTGAGTTGTCCCATGTCGCCGGCGTGGACGTGGCCAAACAAAATGTAATTTTCCCCCCGAAGGCCCTCTTACGTGACCCGAGAAAGATATAACGCTTTTATTAAATTATTTCAGCTTTTACAAGTAACTGTTGCGGACATTTCTGGTAAAAATAACGAGTCCAAAGGCTAAAGAGATTATGTCGCGAAGCTTAACAATTTAGCTAATGTTTGCCGCCCACCTACCGTGTGTGGACGGTGGACCCCGCCCGAGATTTTAAAAGCTATTTCACCTTGAGTACCGGCTATCCATTAATTTACTTTAACGTTAAAATGTTGTAAATTTAATAAAGTTAACCTTAATAACAACGTGTAAGCTTCATGGGAGAACAAAATTGCATTTTACCTCTGAATCTTTGTAATTTTATGAACGGGTATAGAAATTGACATGTTACGGACTTTTTGCAGGATGTATTATGTAATATTTAAATGCTGTCGTGTGAGGACAGTAACACTATTTTGCTTATTTGAAATAGTTTAAACTGTATTTATTTTTCAATAATTACCTTTTAAAAAATGTCATATTATCATTTTGTTGTCAAACATTTTATAATATCTTTAGTTGTAATACGTAGTAGGGTGATGGACAGTGAGACGGCACTCAGGAAATGTGTTTATTCTGCTTATAAAGTGCGTACGATCACAAAGCACACCTGTTTCTATAATTCGTAATCAATAGTGTGGGTCAATATTAAAGTTTATTGTATGAATACTAAGTCAATAGTAGGGATTCCATAATTTAGTCTGTGTGGATAGACCTGCGGAATATGCTAACATCCATTCATAAACTAGAAAAGAGCTGATAATCCTCAAAAATATTATCTTGAGTATTTTCAAATTAAAACAAAACAATGTAAGAATGAAAGTACCTATGTAAGGTTCCGCTACAGAAACACTACAGCCATACCTATTTCTGCAACAAAGTAGTAGTGTTCGTTATACTGGTGTTTGGTTCCAATAGGCGTAACTAGTAAGATGTACTTTATACAAGATATTCCAACTCCGACTTGGGATGTAGCAGTTGCACCCTATTTTTCTATTCCCTCAGTAAAAACTGAGGTTCTGCTTAAGATTTATTGTAAGTAGCTATAGACTGTAAGAATAAAAAAATAAAAATGATTCCAAATAGTTATCCCTCGTGCCAACAACTTGATGTAATTAGCCATCAACGATAATAATGTGAATTAATTTTATTGACTTTTTTTAATTGTGTTAAATATTGACGGTGTATAAATTTATAAACATTATTTTAAGCAAGTTAAAATTATTTAAAATTTAAGAGAATTCACTTTATTATCATTGATAGCCATCAATGACGCGCATCCGTCACATGATGCACGCGTAGCTGTCAAATGTAAAATTCTCTCAACCGTCGCGCCAAAAGAAAACTTCAAAAATATTAAAAACCATCTTAGTACTAGGACTAACTAAAGAGTATCTGACTTAGCCGATAACTTCACGGAAGCACACGAAGTCTCTCTCCTTATCACACTTCCGTCGTTACGATAATAAATGTCGTCCGATTTTATTTATGTCCGGAAGAGGGAGCGATGTTAGATTGCGCATTCGATTGTGACACCCCAATGAAACAGATATTTTGCACGAAATTCCGCTTAATTATCATTTAACAATGATTTGTTCCGCTTACATCCCGCGGCTGGAAACCTATTTTCAATAATTATCTCAACATAAGTATGTAGCGTGTGGTATACTTGAATATCATAAATTTGATTCATAAAAATAAAGATCGTTTTTTTAATGCAATTCAGTAAACATAGTAGGTAAATAGTAAGCGGTTACCGTAGCCTATGAACACTTGTTCCACCAGAAGTGTCTCTAGAGCGCTTTGCCGACTTTCAACCCCTTTCCCAAAGAGCGTCCATTCTCTGCAAAAACTATATAATAAGCAATGACGAATACTTGTCACTATAGCTTCGTTATTATTGTTTCTTATATTTGCATATTTTTTTCAGTATTCCACATTACAATTATTAAAATAATATATTTTATGAATAAATATGTCATTTAAAAATGAAAGTATAAAATATACAGTGAAGAAAATTGTTGAACAATAAATAAATAAGTCATTTTGTCCAAAAATAAGTATTTTTAAAACTTTAAATTAATCTTAAACCTCTTACAATTGTAAATAAGCTTTAAACTAAAATTGTAACTCAACACAATATACAATTTGTTTACAAGTCTTGTAAACTTTCCAAGAACAGAAGAAAAATGTCTACTTCTCTAGACTTAAAAATAGAATTTACTTTAGTAACCTAAAATCAACTTCTAGTTGTATACTTAAATACTTTTGTTAACTTTTACAACAAATTAATCATTTTTATAGCTACTAATCTAGTTATTTACAGTAAAATTAGTTTGTTTAAAATAAAAATACAACGTGTTTTCAAAAATTATTAAAATCACTGTATACTGAATAAATTGCTATTAATAGTGAGCCTTAAACTACTAGAGAATCCGTTTAGTGCATTATCCTTTTTAGTTTCAGGCATATGACAATCGCTTTGGTTTAAAATTTTTAATATAGTTCAAATCAATATCACAATAATCAATATCAACTTTGTCCTAAAAAGAAGTCCGAATTTTTCATGAATGAATATTTTTCTAAATTTACTCAGTGAAAATGTGAGAATTTTACGATGTCTTGTGACTACCTTGTTTATGGTAACTCTTCGCTTAATAACAAAGATCACCGCAACGATCGGTCCTGCGCTTTTCTCATACAGCGAGTTCCCGCAACCTTCTTTCGTTTTCTGATACATGGTCGCCACTCAGTAACTCTTCCACTCTTATCTTAACGTATCTATTTGTATCAAATATTTTATCTCTGCGTATAGTTTATACACTTATAAATATTACATAAAAAAAGCAATTCCATTAACATGGATTAACTAAGAATTAATTAAACCCGTTCCTTTTAATCCGCATCGTAATATTCATCTGGCCAATTTGCCAAGAATCCTGTCCGGGAAATCTCTAAAAGGCTCTGAATCTCTTTAAACGTTCTTGTCCTGACTTGTAGCTGGTTGTCTACGCTAAGCTGCTCCTACAATCAGAGCTTATGCATAAATTTGAATTTTCAATTAAGGATACTTTGAAGAAAATTTTATTAGACATAAAGAGAAACCTTTGGTCTCTATAGACGAAATACGTATTAAGGAACACAGAACCAATAGAGTATTATGTATATTATACGTTTATATTCATAAGTATCAGTTAAAAAAAAAAAAATTATTACCTATAAATACTTTTAAAATTCTCGTACATTTATGTAAATTCAATTTTTACTAACCAATGAAGATCACATAGCTCACGAAATGAGGTCAATAATATTATGCATTTTTTTTGATTTGAATAGGACTTCTTAAATTAAGAGCATCCCATAAAATACTATAGTTAATAGGTATTCTTACAACGAATTGTAAGATAAGTATTTATTGACAAAAAAAAAACAAAGTTTTATCGACGATTCATATTCTCCTCTAAGGGTAGAGTGTTTTATTTATTAATACTAAATAAAGAAACTGTAACGCACCGTCGTTTTATTCATATTTTTAGATACACGGGTAATAAAAACAATTTTAAAAATTAGAATCACCTCTTTAAAGTTTCTACTCCATATCATTCCGTATCCATTTCACCGGCTGCACCCCAAAATGTCTGAAAGGCGTTCACGAGATATCTTAAATGAGTTTCGTTATCTCGAACAAAAGAAAATGGGATTAATAGTTAACAGAGATCGCTGCAGGCGTTTAAATATCAACGTTAAACTAAGAAATATCCTTAATTCTTTACAACCGTAATTACATGTAGTTATATATATTTTAGGAAACGTCTTTGCCCTTTTTAATATTACTCACACAAATGTCTGCTTTTATATCAATTCTTAACTTAATTTTCTTCATTTGCTTTACAATTTAATACCTATTTCAAATTCTCCCTAAAACCGACAGCTTTCTACCGGTTTCGTATACAGCAATTAAAATTGTTACACACTACATTATTCATACTTCTTATTACTTCTAATTACTAGACTTAAGTATATAATTTTCTAACCAACCGCCTAACTAACTATCCTCAAATTAATGTAGGTTTGTTCCAACTGCTGCATTTTAGAACCAGTTCCGCTCTAAGCTGAGCGTGTTACCATCTTAGCCACTTCTTAATTTAACACCAGGTGAAGTTGTGGAAACTTGTGGGTTTAAACGCTGTTAGGTAAACTCAATTGAAAGCAAATTTTCTGGTTTTTTAATCAAAGAAACAACTTATGTATGTTATGTGCTTCAAAAGTCGTTAAACTTTTGAAAATAATTTTGATATAAAACGAGTATGAAAGATATTCAAATAAAAGCTTGATATTTGTTTAAAGGATGAATATATTGTTAAATTCGGAATGATGTTTAATTTAAACAAATGGGAGTGTATTAAGTTAAAAAACACAGACATTAGTGGAGTCACTATTCGTTTTAAAAAGGGTAAAAATGTAAGATTAACCAATATACAATATAAGTAACATAAGTACATATTGGTAGATATTTCATTATTTCGCACCTTCGGTAATACAAGGGCGTAATTGTTAAAAATACGTAAAATGAGTTAAGTATGCCTAAATACTTTAAAAACATCATTTTATCTGGAGGAACAAAAACGATTGTAAAAAATGTAAAGCTTATTTCACGCAAATAATATTAGGTCCTTACATATGAAATTGGCATTTTTTTGAACTGGTCATTTTGATCTCAAATAATTGGCGTCTGGTTAGAAATTCCAAATTCAAATTTATTTCGAATTTTGGCTTGTGTATTTCTTTCGAATTTAGTGATTCATTTGTTTTCGCACCATTTTATTTTTCTTTGACATCGTTCTTTTAACAAAATAGAAAATTTAAAATATCGCCTTATTTACGATATAAGTACCATTGTGGAATCAGCGCTGCAGAATCAGCTCGAAGGATTAATTGTATGGGAAAGCTACTGTAAAGGAAAACACGGTACGTTTTGGGTCCAACGTTCTCGTTCTGGAAATTTTAACCTATGAAACAAACCCCGTGGACAGCCGGATACCGTAATTGAAAATGGAGAATCAAAGGTGATCGTTTAAGCGAAGTGTTAAAAAAAAGTCATTTGAAACAAACAGGAAAAGTGAAAAAGCTCGAGAAATGGGTACTGCATGAATTGACTGAAGCACGCCAACAAACACCTATTGAGTTCTGCATTACATTACTCAATCGTCACAATAAAGAAGGAATTTTGAATCGTATTGTTACTTTTGACGAAAAATTGATCCTTTACGACAATCGGAAAACGCTCATCACAGTGGTTGAACCCAGGAGAACCGGCCAAATCCTGTCACAAGCGAAAATCGTCACAGAAAAAGTTACTGGTGAGTGTTTAGTGGACCAGTGCTGGTGTCATACACTACAGCCTCGTAAGATCTGTCCAGACGATAACGGCAGATCTGTATTGTCAACAATTGCAAACCATGATGGAAAAGCTAGCCTTTAAACAACCGAGACTGGTCAATATCTCAAGCCCACTACTGCTTCAGAACAACGCTAGACCCCATACTTTACGACCGACGGTCGCTAAATTAGAGGAACTGCGGTTGGTCTCCAAAACCCACCATATTCCCCAAATATTGCTCCAGCAGATTACCACTTTATTTGGAATTTGGACAATTTTTTGCAAGGAAATTAGATTCAATTCCGGTGAGGCTGTCCAAACTGCTTTCAAAGATTTTATTGATTCTAGCTCCCACAATTTTTTCAGCAATGGAATCAATGAACTATCTTTAAAATGGCGAAAGTGTATAGATAATAATGGTACATACTTCGATTTATTAAATGTATAATTTCATAATATTTTTTTCATTTTACTTTTACCATATAAAACGCTAATTTCATATGTAATACCTAATATTTACTTCAGAGCAATATTATCAAAACAAATGTCTTACATGAAAAATTACAAAAAGTGCAGTTAATATTACCTACTTCATAACAAATAAGATATAAAAATTGTTATATTAGGTTTATGTGGTCCGCTTCTACTTATGTTAATACTCTTATTTATCTTGTATTTCCTGTATTATTTTCGTGTACATTATGTAATTGTTTATTGTTTAATTTCCAGGGCATCGGTTAGGTTAATGTATTTGTCCGTTCAGATATCATTTATAATATAGTTTAGCTCCCTTTAGTTTAATATAGAATGTTTCGTATAATTTTATCAACGCAACCACCAACGCCTTAGCTGCGACGTCAGGTATCAACCCATGCAATCAACGCAATGCAGGTTGAGGTCAGGAACCGCCGCCCTGGCCGCGTCTACCCGGGTGGTTGGCTTAGTGATTCGTCAGCCTGGATATTCGGCGTTGAGCAGGCTCCAGTGAGATTGATTCCATGAAAATAGAATTTATTAACGCAATTAATAAATAGCTCGGATTGATACTTCCGAAACCTATATTCATTTGGTACTATTAAACTTGTTATTGTTATTAACTATACCAAATAAAATATATAAAATATCAATGTTTATACTATTTTCCCAATCCTTTAAAAATATCAGTTTTTACTATTCAAAAGTCTATCGTATAATGACAATCGTTTTCTGCCTAGCTTTCAAATACATATTTTTATATTTATTATTTAAATTTATGTATTCAGACATCGAACTACCTATAGGTTTTATTTGATTGAATAAAACCTTGATAGAAAAACATTATTTTTAACTCCTAACAGCGCATGCCTTAAAACTATCAGATGTAACAGAAATTGGCATGTTGACTGTCTTCAAAAGTAAACAAAGAATGTGTTATAATTAAATATGATAAAATTATATGAAACATTATATAATAAATTAAAGGGATCGTATTATAAATGATACCTGAACGCACGAATACATTAACTTAACCGATGCCCTGGAAATTAAACAATAAACAATTACATAATATATACGAAAATAATACAGAAAATGCAAGGTTAATAAGAGTATTAAGATAAGTAGAAGAATTATAATAAATGTTGAAAACTATTTAAATATACAAGTGAAATTAAGACAAAATTATAAGTCAATTACTGTAGTTTTAACAACGTTTATATTATGTCGTAATAAATATCAATCAACGAGTGTACATTTTGAATTAATAAGGAAGGAAGGAAATTATGTTTCTTTTTTATGTTAGCCTTTCCGAATATCTCATAAGGTTGGGCTAATTATAATCAACCGGATCTCGGAAAAAGGAATTCTTCTAAACCTAATCACATCACACTATCTTAGGTATATTACATAATCAGATTTCTTTTTTCTACATTAAAATAAACCGAATCAGTGTTGTCTAAAAGCATAAAAAATCCGTCACGGGACGCCCGCGGCTTGCAGTTGTAAAACATACAAATTATTTTGTATAAGTTATATCCATAAAAGAACATAATATTACGACGAGAATCAGATATGGCATAATGTAAGATAAAGCATTACAAATTTGTTCCATAAAATAATGTCGATTTATTACATAAATATTCATTCTTATTAAATACAAAAAACAAGAACCAAAAATTTTAAAATTTATTTGAAATCGCGACAATTCAATTATTTTCATAATTTAATAATTCATAGTACATATATTTCATCATATAGCGTGGCGATGCGTTGCCACGGACTGTATCGCCACGCCAACAATTAGGTTTACCCTCGCATATAGAGATGTTTCACATCAAAAGCATTATTTTCACTTTCTTTTATTTGAACCAGTTTCATGACCATATTCTTCAAAACTTTGGTGCTTTTGTATTAAAATTTGCCAAATCTTAACCCTTGTTTTATTTTCCGTACTTGGTAGATATTAACTCTGTAATATTGATCTTCTATGCTCGTAATGCGGGTTATTTGAAATGATACTTTTGATTTTTATGGAAATGATCCCTTATCAATAAATCTTCATTGGTTGCCACAGAAGTTTCTTCAGATTCCCTAGCAAAAAAAATTATCTAATTGTAATGAATAACATGGACTCTGGAGAGCACTCGATAATATCTGAATCAATATGCCGGCTCATTTCAACACTGCTAAGCTCGCTATGGTTGAGTTCAGATTTGCACAGAAATTAACATGCCACTTTTTGTAGCATGCAATTTTAATTTTTTGTGGTTAAATTGCCTTATTTTACGGTAGTTAATTCAACAAAGAAAAGTATGTAATATATCAATACGCGAAGAGAAAAAACTTCGGACTCCTTTTCAAGCTTATTGCGCACACGAAGGAGTATGACGTTAGCCAAAGTTAAAGTTTATAAAGAGAAAGCTAATTTTTTTATATATTATGTGTTACAAATTCATTAAATTAAATTTTTATTGTTAACGTTCATACTGCCAATGTCAAACACTCATAATGTCTGTCAGTGTCGTTTGCTTATGTTCATACCGCAAATGTCAAACACAATAGTCTGTGGTCAAACAGTCACACAGATTATAAATAAAGAGTTTGTGACCAAAGATTTTAAAATGTTGCCAGATTGTCCGAATGAGGTTTGAGCTGTAAATTTTATGTGATTTCAACGGTGGTATATTCTTTGACGACTCAACCAAACTCAAAAATTGAAATAATTGTCATTGAATTTCGACCATTGGGTGACCACGAGTACATATAATCACATAAAAAAATATATTTAAAAATTCCTTACCAGTACGTAATTATTCCGATCGATAACAAGACTTGAGAACAGACTTAGTAGATCTACATCTGAAGTTTCTGGGTCTTTTGAATATTTAGTGAACACTTAAACATCGTAAACGTCGGTGCTATATTTCTCGAACAAGAAATACAAAAAACTCGTCTCTCGGTAACCTAGAACCATCATGACTTCCGTAGTAGTCATACAAAATTTACCACTAACTCTGAATGGTCAACCATGATGGGGCAGAAAAGTTCCTCGGGTGTGAGAGGTTTATGCAAAATGACCTAAGTCTATAAACCGGCTGTAAAGGGCTGCGTCAAAGAATGCAAAGTGAGTCGCGCCGTAAACTCTGCTAACCTCTCGGCGGTGTACTTTACGATAGATTTATATTCATGACACTATCTCCAGCACGTAAAATTTCGGGTAATGTCGATCCAGAAGCAGGCATATGTAATTTTGTTTGAATAAGTAAAGAAGGGTAAGGACAAAGACTATTTGATCTTTTCTGTCACCGGTCTAGTAAGAATAAATAGAATCGCCCGCGGACTGGTTTATGTGATATTTCATAAATGGATTTGGAAGGATGGTACGTTATGGGATTATTGATTCCCCCTAGACGACGGCTGAAGTAGGCACATTATGTTGGTCTCGAGAGATAATCTAATACATCTCAAATCAGGCTAAGTTTCTGTTCTAAAATAAATATATTTTCACATAAACAATATTTGCTATACTAATTTTTTTATTAGTATTTCCTTACAATTCTTAATGTCAAGTGTTTTTAGATATTTTTCTCTTTTGAGAGCACAACAATTTATCATGTATATTATTTTTTAAATGGTTTGAATAGACAGGACGTTGGAATGTTTAATAAAGTATTAGATGATACGTCCAATAATGAGACGGCTAGTCTGTTCCTATCAATTGCTTCAAATTATTCAATTTATAATATTATATAAGTATATTACGGTTATGCTACGATGAGACTGACACATATGCGAATTTCATAAAAGCCTTTAAAATTTAAGTTAAAAAAGTTTAAAATTTGATGTTTCCGTTGAAAAAAATTATTGACAAACTGTTTCATTATGAATGCCATCTGTTGATGCTAATGAAACATATTCAAGGCGCCATCTATTAGCAACCTGTTTAAATAACATGACGGCTGTTAGTTGGAACATTTACAATATAAAATGTGCGACATATTCGCAAAGTTCAGCTGTAATAAATATATTGTTTAATACATATAAATATAATAACTAAAAGCTTAATAAACTTCGTAGAGCTAAAAGTAAGGGCTCAAAAAACCGGGAGAAGTAGTATGCTATATGTCTGATGATAACTAATTACCATGCAAAGTGCCTAATTATTGTTTATTCTAACTAAAATCAATCAATTACAAAAAAAATTATGAATCAAAAGTTATAATATATTTCTAGCATTCTTGAAGGAAGTGGGTTAGATCGCAAAGATTTAAATTGTTGTGAAGCGATTGTTAAATAATGTATAATATCTTTGAATACACGATCATCGGTGTTCTTTTTAACAGGAGTTACTGCGCGAATAGGTGAAATTTACCGGTATTTCATGAAATACTGCTGTGACATGACATAATGACATGTACCTACAGCAATTTTCAAACAGTTTTTGACTTATCCTTGGATGACTCTGTAATTTTGTACACGGGAAGTTTATGTCAATTTTTCCATTGATAGGCAAAACACATTGTTAGAAATAGTAAAAAAAATGTAATTTAAAAATTATAAAAATTTTACCACCTAATTTTGGATTTTTATGAAATTTTATGAGACAAGAATAATAACTGCGTAATAAACGCGTACGGAGCCGAAGGACGCTACTAGTTTACTATATAATAGCAATATTCAAGAAAATTAAATTAGAAAACGCAATGAATGTACAAACAGACAATTGCTCAGACGTCTGTGAAAAAAGAAAACAATACGACATCGTAAACGTTTAGACTGGATTTAATTCGGACAGTGTTTCCATACATATTTATGAATGGACACAGAGGAAAATGTTTAAGAATCTACAAAAGCTAGGCTTACGGCTGTGACAGCCGCTCTGAAGCACATGTGAATATGGATATAAATGAAAAATTCACATACGAAGTATGTATTTAAAATAAGACTTTTTTTAAACAACTAAGGTGGTAAACAAGTATACAGCCCGCCTAATAGTAAGCGACTACTGTAGCCTATAGAAACTTGTAATACCATAGGTATCACTAGCGAGTAGCCGACCTTGAATCCCTCTACCTCAAGGAGCTCTGGCAATCATACTCATCGCAGGAACACAACACAAGGTTATTTGGCTGCGATATACCTCTAGTAGTCAACCAATCCGGCTGCCCAAGTAAAGAGAAATCTTCAAAGAAATTTCTCTGTGCCTTACCTTTCGCTAATTTCATGTTAACACGTTGAAATAAATTCATTAAAATGTGCATTTTATTGTTTCATTGATTTGATAGGTATGAACCATGACCAGTTTTTTTTTATTTGCGCAGAACCCTAATCCTTTTTCTAAAATAAAAGTAACCTAAATTACTCCTTATAACATCAGCTATATGCCAGTGAAAGTCCCGTCAAAATCGGTCTAACTGTTTTGGAGATTACCCGGAACAAACAGACAAACATACACAATTTTTTTTTTTTGTTATAGGTACTTTCATATGCATTCAGTGAAAAAGCTGTTATTTTGCGTTACAAACCGACACCTCAATTTTATTATTTGTATAGATTAAAGCATGTACCGTTTTAAAAATAATACTCCGAATCTGACAAAAAAAAAAACTATTTATTAATTTAAGATTTTAATTTAAAATTGAAGCCAATATTATATGCTATTATGACTTACCCATATTAAGCAGTTAGGTATATGCAAATCAAGAAACCGTAGGTACATCTATGGAAGACAAAATTGAAAAGGTAATTAATTGATACTTGTTTATCACTCAATTGTTAATAGAATTATTTAATCATTACAAAAGTATAATTAAAGATGAAACGCTAATCTCTACTTTCATTCGTATCATTGCCAGGTACAATCAAACCGAAATTTTATAGCGGGAAATATTAACATGTTTTTTAATTCTCAAATCTAACTGGTAATGGAAAACTAACAAGATAAAAATACGGATCACAATATTATATCTAAGTGCCGTATACTTAAAAAGACTATTAGCGGCTTACCCTAATTTTCTTGAGAAAATTCTAACTAAAAGTCGAAAAAAAGTACCGCAGTAAAAGTGTTTGGTTTATTTTTGCCATAAATAATACCCTGTAGTTAGTGAATTTCCTTACTAATAAAAACTTTCCTTTCAAAACTAGAATATAAAGATGAAAAATAAATTTTAAATACTAACATTAGTTTTAAGCTAATTCAGTTGTTCCGTTTAATTAACCGAAATTTAGCAATAATCCTCTCAACCGCTGGATTAAAATTTTGTTATTCAAAATAACAATGTAAATGAGAGCCAGCCACAATTTACGCGTTGAAAATGAAATCTTTACCAAATTGGTTAGCCATTAATTCGGTAATTAATTTTTAATGTCGTAATTGGAACTTGGGATTATTATATCAGTTTAAATCTTAGTGCGGAAATATGTAATATATATATATATATATATATAGGTAATATCTATTTGAAATAATTTGAAAACATAACTGAAAGAAACATGAAATAAACTTTCGACTAATCTTTTTTATTTCATTGATTACATAAAAATATTTTTTAATCCGTGAGTTGTCATTATTAATATAAATTTACTATTAATAACTACATTATTTAATCATATTGGTTTAGTGATAATAAACCTACAAAAATACAAATCTGAAAAAATATAATATGTACATTTATTTATTTTTCCCTTGCGAAAATTGAGACTATTGTCTGTGAGTCACGTGACTGGTAACGGCAATCAGAAAAAGAGACGTCATCGTTCAACATTTATGTACATTTCATTGTTATTTATATTATTAGGTTATCTTGTTATAAATTACTCTAAAATTATTACTAAGGTGTAAATAGTGGCTTTAAAATTATACAGGTGCTGAAGAATGAATGAATGTGAATTTATCTTACTGACTTAATTTTTTTTATTGTGTACAACGGTTTAACGTTGTATAAATAAAGATTATTTTTACATCTAAAAAAAAAAAACCACGTCGTTAATACGAGAGATAACATTTTTGGAGTTATTTTTATTCTGTTACGCAAAAGAAGTATAGCTTCTTTCTTACGTATTATTCCAGTATTATAAAAGTACACACAATGGTTTTTATCTACTAGGTAAAAGTTTAAAAACTATTTATTTAGCAACTCAATAATCTTCAGCATATTATTTGCTCGATAATAACATATAGAGAATGTTGTATTGTATACTAACTTTACCCCGAGACTACGTCTCCGAGTTTTTCATAATATGAATTTCTCCAGGTTCCAAGTTGCCTCTACGGTTTAATGTACTCTACATTTTCTTTGTATGCCCAGTGAATTGAGCGGATAACTGATATAGTTTTCAGTGTATATCAGTTATATTTACTAGTGTAAATAAGTTTTATTGATATTTTTGTGTTATTATTTATTGCATATTTGTCACGACATTTTATTTAAGAGACACTATGTTATTACCATAAACGTAGCTGTCCATTTCTTTAAGTTTTAAAATTAAATGACAATATATATGATATAAATATTTAATGAAATTGTTTATTTTCATCTCATTAAAATGGGCGTCTTCTACACCATAATACTTTAAACATATAATTATGAACTTAAATTAGGACTAATTACTCAATAATCGTTAATCTAAGATTATGGAGTATTTTTCATTTCTAAAAACATCGGTTGTTTTGATTCTAAATCATTTTTTTAGTATCTTTTGTTTCTACTTTTTATTATTTTCAAGGCCCCGAAAAATAAAAATTTATTTTAAAATAATTCAAACGTACCTATTCTATCTGTTGTTTCAATGTGAAGCACAACTATACTCACTCGTACAAGTAGATTTATGTAATTTTGTAATAGGGGCAACCCGTTCATAAAGGTTCTTCGTACGTGTGCATAAGTGGTAAGGCTCATAATTAGAGTAAAAGCGTCCCACAGATCTGCGACGGTGTGTAGGCACCTCAAAGAACACTTACAATAGGTAATGTACTTAACGCGCGGCAGTGCCTAGTATCGTCATTACTCTGAGGCGCCAAAAGAACGGAAGAATCTGAAGAGTCGCTTAATCTAAATAAATTTCACGTCATTCCGTTTTCTAAATTATTTCACGCCAAGCACCTAGTTAACTTAAAAGATCAAAACGCTAAATTTACAAAGAAAAAATACTTTAATTGTTTAATTTGTACAAATAACATTTTTACCTAATTCACATATTCTCGATAAATTAAATCTGGACAGACAAATGAAAAATTAACGACATATTCGTGTCTTTTGTAATAAATATCTATCAAGGATTTGGAAAAAAAAAGTGCCCTGACAGGAATACGTATTTAGAACTTGTATGTAACTTAGATAACTACAAATATTAATCAAACTATATTAGTGAAGTGAAATTTAACAAAATATAAATTATAGAAGGAAGAAGTTTATTGAGATAATGACAAAAAGAGCATAACAAAATAAATTGAGTTCTAAGTCATCTCCGTACATCGATGTTCCATTTTCACCCCCCAGCTAAATAAAGTACATTTAGATAAATGGAAGAGCGTAGCAACCTTCAGCCGGTTGGGCACTCCGGGCTAAACGACATTCTTAATTTTCCCAAAGTAATAATTAAGAGTGAAAGCTCGTGGGGCCAACAAACTCCACCGGAGAAAACTGGCGCTAAATTTTTAAACAAGCTTTAAGTACGAAGTCCGATACGTTCAAAGTTAATTACATTAATAAATAAAATGTTCACCGTCCTTAGTGACGCTTGGAGGAACTATTTACTTCAGCCATTTTAACTCTTCGCTTCTCGTAGATAACTTACAGAATAAATTAAGTATTATACGTTAAACAGCTGTTTTTTAAAGTTTGAATAATAATTATGTAGGTTTTGACCTACAGACCTCGTAACTTACAGAAACTATAAACTAGATTCTTTGTTTTAAACTTTTATTAAACGAACTATTTTCATAACTTATTACATATTCATATCACATTTTTCTAAATTTATAATTTTAATAATAATATTGTTGAGTATGAAATGTGTTTGAAATTGTAGCAACCACTGCTATTAAAATTTATATTTTTAAATAAAATTAAGTAGATCGTTTTTTTAAATTTATTTGTAAAGACACGAAATTTTACAATTTCAAATTATTTATATAAAGTAAATACACAGCACATCCAGGCGAATTTTATTCTAACAGGTATGTAGAAATAAATTTTATGAACATAGACAATGTACAAGGTGTCCAGAAAGGGTATCGGGTATTTGTAAGTTCAAAGAAACAAAAATTACTTGTATGCAATAAAAAAGTTTATTGTTTATTATTAGCATATGAATTGGAGAATTATTTGGAAAAGATGATGTTATCCAAATGATGACCGTTACGTTACTGGCACTCTTCTAAACGGAAACGAAGATTGGCGATAACACATAGCTATCGATATTGCTGCCATTTCTGACCTGATGTTTTGCTTTAACTGGGTTAGATTCGTCGGATTGTTTTGATAAACCTTACTTTAAAGGTATCCCCATGCAAAATAGTCAAGCGGGCTATGGTCGGGGCTTCTGGGAGGCCAGTTGATGTTACCCCTTCGCGAAATGACTTTATTAGGGAATAATTCGTTAACAACTTCCATTGAGTCATTTGAGGTATGGCAAGTGGCCCCATCTTGCTGGAACCACGTTCTTGAGTTGCAACCTGCAAACTCCTGCAACTCTGGGACCAAAAAATTTCGCAACATATCGCAATAACGGTCACTATTCACATTAATTGCTCGGCCTCGTTGATCTTTATGAAAATAAGAACCAATTATGCCTTTAGCAGACATAGCGGCCCAAACAACAACCTTTGGGCTATGCAGGGGTCGTTCATGCTTTCATCTCGGATTCTCCACTGCCCAGTACCGACAATTCTGCTTATTAACATGACCATTCAGGTGAAAATTTGCTTCGTCACTGAACAGTATGTTGTTAAATCGCTGCAGCATTTCGTTCGCAAAATTCAGTCGATTAGCATAATCCGTATCCTTCAATTCTTGAACCAATTGAATTTTATAGGCTTTTAGATGTAAGTCTTTATTTAAAATCGAATGTAAAGACGATTTTTTGATGTTCAACGCTTGGCTTCGCTTTCGAATGGATAAAGACGGATTTTGACGAACCGACGCCTCAACTTTTTCAATTGTTTCTTCATCGCGAACTGAACGAGGACGACCAGAGTTTTGAATTTTAACTGTCGCACCTGTATTCTCGAACATCCTGATCCATTTCCTAATGCTATCGTCACTTGGCGCGTGGCGTGTACGATATTCCGCACGATAGAGACGTTGAGCAGTCACTATTGAATCACCATTACGATAATACGCTCGTACGCAAAATGCGCGATGCGTCCCCGAGTACTGTTCCATCGTGACTAAAACTCCACAAAATGACGGACGCCACGAACCCCTCCCCGCACCGTTTAGACGCCCCGTTTCGAATATGGCGCGAAAACAAATACCCGATACCCTTTCTCGACACCTTGTAGAATACATGTTAACTCTAAGCTGTCTTGGTATCTGTGAGCGATGTCCACATGCACGTCGATGGTTATAAGCAAATGTTGTATCATGTATGTACCTAATGAGTATTAATAAATAAAGTGATTAAAATTAAATACCTGCCTAATTCCAACGCACTTTCAGCATAAAACACAAATATTACAAATTTTAAGCCATATACTCTGACGGCCGATAAAATCTGTAGGTTTTAATATAATATGTACCATGTCTCTATCAAGGAATACTTATTTCATATTTTATATACATTATTATAGAACTGTTAAAAGTTTCGTAAGGAAATTACCTTCTGCCATAAAACGAATGACAGGTATAAACGTATAATTTAGTACAAACTAGGTAAAGTGAACTTACGCGTGAGAGATATTTTGTGACAATTAAACAAAGTTTAGGGAAGGTCCTCCGCTCGCGTTAAATAAATTGTTCATCAACTATACCGGCCGACATAATAACTAATTCATTGGCATCGTAAAACTTTTGCTAAACAACTGTTCCCGTTGAAATATTTCTACCTATTTACCACCTGTAAAAGTTCACTAGAATATCTATATTAATAAATTTGTAATTATGTCTGCACAGTTAATTTTTTGTCCAAATTTCCTGATATGCATAGTATATGAATGGTACTTATCACGAGTATGCCATAAAAAAATATTTTGTCTGTTTGTCTGTATGTCCGGATTTATGCGGGTTGCTCTAAGTCATTGGTCAGTTAATAGTAAATTCATACATACAATTATCTATGATTACATAATATAAAGTAAATTTGCTTTCCGCCATCTGTCCCTCTGTACGCTTAGATATTTTAAACTACGCAACGGATTTGCGAATGAGGTTTTGACTGTAGGTACGTCACTGCAAATCTTACCGATTTACGCTAATGAACTCAAAATTCAAGCTACAAAGTAGATATAATTATCACAATGAGCTCCAAATACAATATTCCACTGACAATGTATTCTGTTGAAATGGGATAAACCTAACATAAAAATGATTAAATATGTCCTCGCAAATCTAGAGCACCTAAGAAAAAAAAAGAAGTTTTTTATTTGTGTGGAATAGATTGCGCTGGCATGAACGTGTGATGAGGCGAGATGACGACCATATGACTAAAAGAGTTATGTATATAAATGGCGGAAAAAGAGACCGTGGACGACCACCATTAATCTGACTACGAACAACAAAAAAGAACATAATACTACTACTAAAGAGACAACCCACAACAGTACGGTCTGACGCAGAAGTACCTACTAGGAGGGCTGATTACAAATAAATTGGGATAAAACCTAGGAGAAAGAAAAAGAGAAGAGACTGTATATTTACCACCAAAAATCGCAACACATGTACAAATCTATACTAATATTATTATAAAGCTGAAGAGTTTGTTTGTTTGTTTGGTTGAACACGCTAATCTCAGGAACTACTGGTTCGAATGGAAAGAAATGTTTCAGTGTTGGATAGCCCATTTATCGTGGAAGGCTATATAGGCTATATAACATCACGCTACGAGTAACAGGAGCGGAACATCAATGAAAAATGTTGCAAAAACTGGGGAAATTTATTCCTTTTGAGCTTTATCTGTGGTTAAAATTACGCAAAATCGTGTATAACGGAATTGTTTCTCTTAAAAGGTTAAAAAAAAAAGTCCGTGATAACATATGTCTATCTTTTAAGGTTTACTGAATATAACCTTTTTAATGGTAATAACATTTGTTCTAAAATAATGAATTATTTGCGAAGGTGCTTTTATAAACATGGTAGCTATTAATCCTTATCGAAATAAATATGTAATTCCCTTTACATATTGCCCTTTACAGTAATTGATTTAAATGAATATCTTAGAAGATATCACAGTTTTAAAATAACTCGGCAGCAAAATAACGATCAAGTAACGCGAGCGCATTTTATTATGCAGAATAATGTGGGAGGCGGGCGACACCTAATAATACAGTGCGACCCACTCTCTCTAACCCTTTCTCTCTCTCTCTCTTACATAATGCAGACGAAGTTGCGCGGTTCAGCTAGTATATGTATAAAGTAATACACATGCCTATAAAACGTGTTAGTAAACATTTAAACTATCTCTACGATAAACACTATTTGCATCCCTCTGTTAAGAATCGCCTTTCTTAATATCAGAAGAGTGCGAGCGATTTGGATCTATTCATTGCATTTTAGTAAAAACTCTTAAAATATTTCTACGTAAATTTACTAATTGCTACTAAAAATAGTTGAATTAAGGGAGAGTTTGAATAAATGAATGAGTAAAGTAATTTCTTGCTTCGTCGAGCTTAGAGTGACTAAAGTTATTAATAATATTACCCGGTATCATGGCCCGAATTATCCGGTTAATTTCTTTGAATATTTTCAACGCTAGGCTCGCTATAATTAAGTTAGTGATTGAGCGAGATAGCAGTGGCGCCCTCGCTAGTAAAAACTCTGCGATTCAGTTCATAATCATTTGAATTTGCGCTCTGAGAGCCCTTCGGATTTAATATCGGAGCATTCGTTTTAACTTTGTCAACAGACGGATCGACTGATGAGTACCGGATAGATTTTTAATGCAATTATTTATTTAATATGTATTTTTATACTTATAATTAACTATGTAATAATAAAAATATTTTTTTTCATAGCACAATGGCAAAGTGCATTTTTCCTGGTGGTAAGTACAAAAAATCCAAAAAAAGAGAGATAAATAATCCATCGGCAGATGTCGCTTTTATGCTGGCCTGCAAGCCTCTCGGTAGCTGGATATATTCTGGCTGATCCCGAAACGCGATAAACCAAAATAGATTCACTGAGACAATTTTCTCGAGTAGTCGTGACCAAATCGGATACAGGTCTCTACCACCCCTGTTTGATTAGATTACTGGATATGCATCGGTTGATTCCGAAACACGATACACTTAAGCGTATCACTATAAGCGCGTTTTTCACCTAGTATATGGTGGTCGCGATACAGTCGGACGTATTGTAGACTGTATCAAGAAGCCGCAAAAAAAAAAAAAAACAAAAAACCATTATGCGGAATCGTTACTCAAAAAATTATATTATCCATTTGATCTATATACAATTAATAAAATTCAAGTGTCTGTTTTTAGTTTCAAAATAACAGGTTTTTACTGAATGCATATGATAGTATATACGACATATACCAATTTTAAAATTTTTCTCTGTAATCTCTGAAACGGTTGTACCGATTTTGACGGGACGTTCAATTGCAGATAGCTGATGTTATAAAGAAAGCAACTCTTATTTTAGAAAAATAATTAGGGTTTCGTGCAAATAAAAAAACTGGTCATGGTGAATCAACTCGGGTGCTTTAATGGCTCACGCTGAGGAAACCATAAATATTTCAAATTGATAGTAACAATAATAATTGTAGATATTAAAAAGACTTATAAAAAAACTCAGCGATAGCATACATCTATCTTGTAAGGATCACTCACAATAAACATTTAAAATATCTGCGAGGGGGGGTACTACGATTCGTGCGTGTACCAGATCGACGGCATTCTGAAGTCCACGCGAGCACAATCACTGGAATGACAACCCTGAGTCTTTTGATAACTACATCTAACGCATGCTTATTATCCTAATTTTCTTGTGTAAGATAGTAACAACATAAATTATTAATTAAAATTCTCAGTTAATCTAACAGACCTATAAATAACGCGCTAAAGAACTTCTCATGAGTTTTTTTTTTATTATTATGGACCTTTTAAGTTTTGGCTACAAAATTAACTTGAGATATCTTTTTAAACTTAGCCTGTTTCTTAAAATTGAACACGTCATATTAATATCAATTTTGATCATGATAAAATATTTCTCCATAACGCAGAAAAGTATATAACGTTTATATTTTTTCCCTTTTAATATTATTATTGGCATTACAACAAATCGCTTGTGTAGGAAGCTTAAAACCTCACCACACAACCGTTAAAAACATCAACGAATTCGGAATATTTATGAAACAATTACACGTCATTCAAATGAATAGTATCCTAGTTTCATATTCGAACTATATTTTAATTACGGCTATCTCGATAGTAATGAAAGAGCAATGAGTCTCTACTTTAATATCCATTAACATCCACTTAAACGAAGCGAGTCTAGGACTTAACGTTAAATATCTGCCCAATTTATCCGCTGCTACATTGCTACCATTACCACGCGCCACGGTGCGAGCTCGCATTATATTAGTTAATTTAAAAAATACTTAGAATTTACAGTTTTTATAATAATGGTATGTAAAATATAGTTTTTTAGGTAATTGTGTTAGGTTCTTTATTAAACCCTCTAAGCACATTACCGATTTGCCGGAAACTGGGTTCAATAACCATGTTAAAAGCATTTTTTTACAGTCAAGATGATGCATTGATAGTAAAGTCTTGAAATGACTGCCTCTCTTTGCTGTTTCTACTATGAAATACTTATAAGAGAGCCTAAACTGAATAAAGTAATTTCAATTTTGATTCAAATGTAATGTTTAAAAAAATATCCTATATATATTTACTTACTATTTCAAATAAAAAAAATAATCTGTAGATTGTTTTTTTTCTTAAGTAAAATTTTTCGTATTTGCCAAAGTAATCATTATTTTTTTCTAAACAGAAATTTAAAATTATAAAACAAATCAATAATTCTGTATTCCAAATTTCTCGTTATATTTCAACGAAATATATCATGTATTGTAATATATTCTTATAATTAATAGTTTTATGAAACTTGTGTTAATCAAATAGTTTCACTTCGAACACGTTACAAGCAATTCGTTGATTGGAAACACTTAGAGAGGTCGACAATAAATTCTGTAGACGTGTTACGTGTAGTTATGTCCTTGAGACATTTGTTTGGAAAGTTATTGGTATAGGCCACTCGAGTATATTTAATCGAGCGAAGAATCTTTTTTATATGTTATATGCTGTTTTATAACTAACGAAAGCAGCAAAATGTTTTACCAATTACCTCAAATTATTTTGTCATTGGCTCGTTATCATCTGTAACCATTATTCCTATCTAGTTGAATATGTAGATTTCTTATAGCATAACTTGGATTACCTAGAACATCGCAGATACCGATAGACAAGAGTCAGCCTAAGTCGTTAATAAGGGATTAAGGCTATTCAATCAATTACTACAATAATTTAGGCTGTTGGTAGCCGTCCGATAATCGATAATATGTAAGTAATTACTTATTTTCCTTTTTTCAACTAATCTGTCGCCTAAATTTAGAGGTTATGTCTGCCTAGGACTTTTAACACATAATTATTTATCTCATTATGATCACAGTTCTAACCTAAGCTAACCAATTTTATCGCAATACCGAAAAAATTAAAATAGCTCAGGCTCATAAACCTCAAAACGGCACAAAATTTGAAGTGCGTCATAAAATAAACAACGATATAAACTTGAACTTAACTTCTTTTCGGATGAAAAATTAAATTAGTTGTTTGATAGTCGGACGATAAATTTATGTTATTCATCCGTTTTATTTACGGGCAGCTAGACACTTCGAATCATTTATCTATATCATCTTATGTCAAAAGATACACTTGCTTCTCCACTAAAGAAAATTGCATGACTTCGTAATCGGTCACATATATTATGCTGTAAAAGAGGATTTACCTACTTGAATTCTCTGGTAAGCCAATCTATAGTATGTTGTCAATGTTGAGGACAGTCCGTTTGCAAAAAAATTGGTGGTGCAGCGTAAACTCAGAAAACTCAGATGAACTTTGCACAAGATCTTCCACCTTGAAACTGAAACGTGGTCGTATTTATAGCATCAATATACCGTAGATAATATTTGATAAATGTTATAAATAATCGAATATTTATTATATATTAAAATAATTAACCATTAAAATGTAATTATTATTATTAAAAAAAATGAAATAAAATAATTTAATAATATAATGATAATAATTGATTATCAAATGTAATAATTATGACATAATTAATCACATTAAATTAATTTTTATTATATTAGGTATAATCATAATAACCTATCAAATAATTCCATTTATATAGGTGCCAGTCAGCAAGCGACGTACAAGACAAATTGCTAAGATTAAGTATGTATGATTTGAAAAATTAAATTAGAAATTGAAACCGTTATGGAATTATCTAAAACAAATACTAAGTTAATTTATGAAATTTGGTTTACTATTATATTTCTATAGATATCTCTTTAAAATATTTATTCTTATTTTATATTTGTTTGTAATAGAAAGAAAGAAAAGAGATTTGTTTCCAAAATCATTAATTCATTTCACTTTCGTCTCATTAAACCTATTCATAGATTGACCTAGGCTTCAATTTATAATCAAAATCAAAATCCAAAGAATATTATTCAATTTAGGCCCCAATAAGGCAATAATGAACTTCAAATATCACATATTATTATAATAAATATCTGGGTGACCGAGCTTTACTCGGTGTCTTAAAAAGAAAACACCTATATAGAATGTAAAACATTATGTAAATACAAAGTTTCATCCGAATCGTTGAGCCATTTCCGAGAAATCAATTACATATACTATATATATATATACAAGAATTGCTCACTTAATATAATAAGATAGACTGATATTTGATATTTGACGTACTCTTTGTAGTTTCAAAACAGTCGTACTCAACTCTAACATATTATTTTACTTGCAACTGCTAATGCCTACCTAGTTACATTAATTAATAAATAAACTTATATGAAACTTCATATTACTTAATAATTAACATAAACATTTTTTTCCTATATCCGCCTGGAACTTATTAACAGGCTTAATTACGTCTTTCTGCAATAAAAAATTGTTATTATTATTATTTTGTTGCAGAAAAACGTAACAAGTCAAAGAAGTTCCAGGAGAAAGTAGACGACATTAAATAATAATTTCTACTAAGTAACGACTTTGTCAATCAAATTCGTATAAAATGAAATTATTATAATATAAATTCTTCATAAAACCATTTTCATTACCTATGATGATTTTATAGCACAAAATATACTCAATTTATTGGCTTCAAATATCGAATTTAGTCAGTAAATGCAATGTCCACGAAACAATTGCAATGATTAAATTGCAAGAGGTTAATCATCCGTTGGATATGAGCAAATGAACCACAATCAGTCTACGCGTGTATTCAATATTGTATTCATTTTGATAACGTCAAAATCAATTATTATACACTTATTACCAA
Source organism: Saturnia japonica (assembly GCA_033032175.1). Taxonomy (NCBI): domain Eukaryota; kingdom Metazoa; phylum Arthropoda; class Insecta; order Lepidoptera; family Saturniidae; genus Saturnia; species Saturnia japonica. Next base: position 9,074,388 of record CM065317.1, read on the forward strand.
ATTTTTATTTAATAATAAGAAATTATTAATTTTATTATGTGGTTTCATTAACAAAATATTTTGTTTAATCTCATCGTAACAAATGGAATGAAAATATTCATAAGAAGACAAAGAGTTATCTCTCCATGAAGTATTAGTATTTTTCTTCTTTGTCTACTTAATTTTCTCTATATTTTTACGCCTGTACTTAAAATAATATTTAACGATAACACGTAGACGCTTTTATAAATATAATTAATTATTGTACTTCGAATACATTTTTAATATGTCTCAAGGACCCTCTCTGCTCTTGGTAAACCACCAACTGCCACGAATACCAGGTTATACGGATTATCATCAGGTGGTACCTAATAACCACATCGCCTATCGTGTTGAGAGGCAGGACACAGAGAAATTTATTTGGCGATTTCTTTCTACTTGGGGCACTACACCAGGTTTTCCAGAGCTCTTTGGGGTAAGGGAGTATTACAAGCATCTATAAGCTTCGATAGCCTCTTGCCATCAGGCAGGCCGCATGCTTGTTTATCACCTTTGTTGTATAAAAAAATGCAAATAAACGTTGTCAACCTCAAAGAGCTTTTTATCAATACCTTCTTGCAGAAACTTTTGGCGAAAACTTTAATTGTGCAATACATTCCACAACTGTTGTTCTTGATAAGAACGTTCTAGAGGACCTTAGTAAAGTCGCGAATTGACTAGATCTGAAAATGTGCGGATGACGGACTAACAAAAGAGACTGATGGCAAAAAGATTTGGGTTTATAAAGGAGATTAGAGCATCACATCAAATGTTTCCACACAGGACTCCGCGGCTAACAACATAACTTAAACATTTTAAGTGACAATGACAGATTTTTAAGAAGTAAAGAACAAATACCCAGCTATTGATTTATTTCGCCGTCTTCAATTGTAAGATAACAGTGCATTACTAAGTGAAATCAGAATTGAAAAAATCATGCCTCCAGAACCTTGAATAAATATTTCACTTCATCGAATAATATAGTTGTTTGATCGAAAAATGGATCGAGCCGAACCGCAAAACTGTATTAAACAGAGCATAACAAGTTAAATAGACGTTGCGTGTATCGAAAGACTCTCAATAAGGGACGGGCCAATACCATTCGATAGGAGTGTATTAATCTCCCACTAATGTGGTGTTCTATGCCCTCTGGCGGCCAGTACTGAATTCAGTTATTGATGACCCTACTTTGTCTAAGTCAGTTGGCCATTTCGTTTGTGTTACTTTAACGTGTTATTTCCAATGGATGCAACCTTTTTCAAATGCTCGGTGGTTAAAGTATAATTTTACTTAGATTCAAGTGTATTTTATTGCAGAGCCATAAATCACAAATTACAGTAAGCAGCTAACTAGGTTTTTTTCATATTGTTAAAGTAATTTAAATGTGGTATAATTTTTTTTCGGTATTGATGAATTACGTACTAATGAACTACCTACTGAATATTACTATTAAGTTCATAGGTAGATGATGAGCTATCTTTTTACAGTGTAAACTCTTTATAACGAAACCCAGGGACTGAGCATTTTTTGTCGTTATAGAGAGTTATCGTTATATGGAGCGAACAAAAAAAAATAAACCAAATTAACAAGAATTTTTAATATGTATGTCTTAGATAATAAATGCTTATAAATTATTGTTTACACATATAGTCTGATAACTTTGTCTGACGTTTTTTGCTATGCCAGTACTTGTTTTGTATTATTTAAATTGTTTCTTGGTTTTTCCAAATGGTAGCAACAGTGGATTGACTTAGTTCAAAGCCTTCCAACGTCACTTTTATTTTCTCCCTTTTCAATCGCACGTATCACACAAACTTTTTCGTCAACACTAATCGCTTTCCGTTTACTGGCCATGTTAACAGTTTCAAAGTAGGCTTACGACTGATAATACGATAGGTACCCAGTATGCTAGGTCGAAGACCATCACTTCCGAGGAAACAATGCGTCATACTGCACGTGTTCAAGGCAATTAAGGATAACAAAAGCTAGACGACCTCGGATGTTCGGAGCTTCAAAGTCTTTTGTTACCTGATAATAAACAATAATACCGATAATAAATATTTACTGTCTAAAAATATGAACACATTTCTTCGTAATAGAGAATGGCGTATCGCTATAAAGAGTGTTGCAATATGTGGGTTTTAACGCAAACCAACCAAGTTGGGCTCACTTCAACGTTATAGGGGGTTTATCGTTATAAAGGATAACGTTATAAAGATTTTACACTGTATTTTGACCATGAATGTAAATAATCAATTTAATATACAATCTACTATCAGGTAGGCAAGAAAATGAAGTCTGTTTTTATCAGCATATTTTAACATCTAAAATTATTAGAAAGGTTATCACAACTGATCGTCTAGTTTTCTGTTATCATTTAATATCATAACTATCTTCTTACAGATTTAGCATCCAATACCGCAAATGAAACATTTATTGTAAAACTACAATGTTATTGTTTTAAAACACGAAATTAAAAGAACAGACTCATTGAGATTACATCAAGTTCATAATTACCAAAATATCGTAGGCTGCTTATATCATTAGCTTCTTTCTTTTTCTAAAAATCATTGCCCACATTGGGAGAGGTAAACTATGATAAAAATAGCTATTATTGTTGTCACCCGTTAAAACAATCGAAAAATATTTTCTACAATTATGTGGCGTATGTGTGTAGCAAAACATACGTTACTGTTTAGGACGTTTTATCCAATAGTTTAAAATTTTGGTAGAATATATACCATCGTATATAGACGTTTACCAAACACTTTCAAAACATTTCGTATCGGCTGAATTACGGAATTCAAATTAAGACCTCTTCCCTTGTCCGTTACTATACCAACCCCCATCAAAGTCACGTGTGCGTGACTAATTTCAAGTCCCTCTACCTTGAGTTGTTGCAGTTAACGTACTGGTGAAATTACTAATAGTTAACTATAATTTCTACATCGTTATAACATTTAATGAAGTTTACTGTTCTTTGATTAAATAATATAAATATAAACATTATTTATCAGTATGAATTGTAATAAGTGCCGATTTTTCAATGAACAGATAGCTTCAAGGAATAGTTTTTAAAGTTTGACTTCTTTTACATACATTATCTGTCAAAACGTAAAAATTATTCCTCAAATAAAGTGAAATGACGATTGAAAAATCGGCCTAGTTAACTTATCGAAAATAACCGGGTTCATAATAATGGTGTAGGTATATGAAATAAAGATTTAAATGAAAGCATAACGTTAATTTATTAATTCGTCGCATTTCAAATAATATCTAGAAACATGCATTTGAGTTACCATATAAACTCCCTGGACAGTTGTTGTTAGAGCGATGTTTGAAGATTGTAAAAATAGTAGGTAAAGTTAGACTTAAAAGACGAATACTCAGAGTTCTCAAGAATAAAAAAATATAATGTAGTTATGGATATTTAAGCTCTATATAATCAATATTTGTGATGATCACAGTTCTTACTAGAATAAATTCAACATATTATAATACATATATAACATTTACATGATTAACTGTATTTTGTAACTTAATTATGGGTTTAAAAATAACATAGGTTGTAATACTAAAAGTTGCTTAAAAAGCCGACAATGGTTTGCAGGTCATCGTCTAAGCTGATTAATGTGCTGGCCGCGCAGAATATTAAATTTTAACAACAACAAAAACAGCAACTCGTGTATTTATCTATGCATTTATCTATGCAAATATTATAAAGCTCGAGAGTTTGTTTGTTTTAACGCGATAAGATTACTTTGGAACTACCAGTCAGATTTGAAAAACTCTTGCAGTGGAGAGTTGGTTGAATAGTTTAATACGGGCGAAACCTTGGGGTACAGTTAATATTATAATATTTATGTGATGTATATTTTAGGGACTTTAAAGTTTAAAACCTTCAAAAAATTCACCTCAACAAAAACAATATAATAAAAGTAAAACAAACCCAAGTTCAAAACCTCAGATTAATTTAAAACTCGTATAGGTCGTGGCTAGGTTCGAATCGTTCCACTCCGCTTGGTTTAACCCCAAAGCGGCATACGTTTTCATAACGTTTCGAAAAGCTTTTTATCTGTGAGCAAAGCCGTCGATAATGATGCTCACGACTACAGCTTCCACACTTTCATTAAGTTTTGTAGTTCACAAACGTTGTATTAAATCCGGAACCCTCAGGCTAGGTGTGACAAGGGCTGTGGATCACTTTCATGCAAATAGAGAGAGACGAAAGAGCTGAACACGTCCTGCACTTGATCTTATTCGTCATGTGTGAGACTTATTTAAACGAACAACGTGTATTATGTTACAGTGAAACTTTAAAACACACAAGGTAAAACTTTGAGTCGGTAACTTTTTTTTAAGTAGAACAAATAGAATTACGATCGTTTTCGTAGAAATTTTGTAATTTAAATTCTATATTAATTATATAATTAACCAAAATTATTAAATGTTGCACGAGGACGTTATTATAAGAAATCCGTTTTTTTTTTGTATATCAGTAGATAATTGCCAGGGTGTGTTACTTTAAACTACGCAAAAGTGACCGGTTTAAACTGGTTTTAATTCTATGAAATCTATAGATATATATTATAATAGCTATGCTCCGCGGCTCTGCACGTTTTTGTTACGCAGTAATTATTTTCTTCTCGTAATTGAATTTTTACTCAAATTATTGACAATTGTTACAACCTATAAATAGCAAAATGATTTAACAATTTCTAAAAGCTTTATTGTTAACGATACTTATATGCTACCAATTATGAAATTATATACATATATATACTTTCCATACACAAAATTTCATTACAATCGGTTGACAATTGGTAAAACAATATTTTTATTGTATTATAGATTAGATAACAGTATTATTGTAAATTCTTATATCCTATAGACAGGAATGGTATAAGTTTCCTGTATACAGAACTTCATACAAATCCAACGTATATTCAGTCGAAAAAGTCGATCGTTTTTTATTTGACATACAAACATATTTAATATGTAATGCGTAATCAGTATTCTTTATAGTAGGTTGACGTCGTGTCTATTGGAAATTAAAAAAAAAACCTGTACAGACATAACTAAAGATGTATTACTGTAGATATAGAAATTATTATTTTGCAGAGTTTTTCTAGAAATCAACGCGTATTTATTAACTTTACATTTTTACATCAAGGTTCGGTATTCTATAACTATAAACTTACCATTGTTTTAAATGAATACCAATATTTGTTAATAGAATTTTATAAGTATTATAATGAATTAACAAAATATTTAACATTAAGCAAACAATACTAGTTCGACTCAATACACTCCAACGTCCAACAGATTGCTTATGCTATTCATATGTAGATTGCAACAAAAAATCCAATAAACAAGACACAGGGCTCTCGCGTCTCCCCTACCATCATTATTGAAAAGAATGTTAACAGTGCAGCCGGCTTATCTGGGGTCGTTTTACCAAAAGAGTTAGGACTAACGAATGGCCACCCTACGGCGTACCAGTGAGTCTCTCGTTACGCTTGACACTTCAATTCGGTTTAAACTTAGTTACAAATTTAAATTTCGCTGTAGTATTATTCGTGTTAGTTTGACCTGAATATGTTAATTTCGATTGTGCAGCACCTTCGTTTCAAACGAAAAGCTAAAACGAACCATTATTTCAATATTCTTACATTCATAACTTATAAACCGAATACAATCTTGTTTGCGTCTCTTACTCATCATGTAACTTCGAGCGACTTGACCTATCGAGCTCATGTTCACATACTATAATACAGTATAAACTCTTTATAACGAAACTCAAGGGACTGAGCATTTTTTGTCGTTATAGAGAGTTATCGTTATATGGAGTGCAGTTTCAATATGAAGGTTTAACGCAAACCAACCAAGTTGGGCTCACTTCAACGTTATAGGGAGTTTATCGTTATAAAGGATAACGTTATAAAGAGTTTACACTGTAATTTTATCGAGACCATCGAAGGGTCATGGTAGGATCTGATAGTTGAAATTTTAATCGTTATTAACAAATTATATATTTATGGACCAAAATTATTTATATTCACAATATAATTATATTGGTTTAATGTTTAATTCCATAAAAGAATATAGCCAAATCTGAACCCGGCACTGGTTCCACACTTCCACAGGTGGCACTGTAGTCCAGCCAATAACTAACACAAAGGTCAGAACAAGGTCTGCCGAGTTAGCCAGTGAAATAATTATAAAGAATAAAACAATAATATTTTGGATCAACGTTATCATATTCAAATTGAAAAAATAAGTATCATTAACCATTGCGCCAGCGCACGCGAATAAAGCAATTCGAGAGGGCTTCCACTTCCGATTTTAAAAATCAATATTCAAGGCAAGAGAGAGATTATTATATGTAGCCATTAGCCTATACTTTTTATTCCTCGTGAATCTGGCTATCATATACAAAAATAAATAGATTAGCGTTTTTAATCAAACAAACATAAATACTTTTCTGCTTTATTATATTACTTTTAGATATTATTGTCAATGTATCGAAAAGGAAAAGTAGATTTTGTCCTATTTTTCAACATTTTTGATAGATAATGTATCCAAAACTGATGGTAAACATAGTATGCAATATGTTTTTATGTAAATGTTTTGCCAATGCAAAGCCATAGTTTAAACTTTAGACAAACATGATAACAGTGTTATCACCCCGTTTTTTTATAGTGCCAATATTTCCTTTATTTATGTTTGTGTTTTTATGACTATTGTTTGATGGTTGATTGATGAAGGATTTAGGTACACGATCAAATCATGCATATACATATATCAAGTTACTTATAAGGACTATTATTGACTTTTTTGAGTAATTTCCATGTAGTTCGACTATTTTCCCAAGATCAAAGTAAATTACATCAATATGCCAGTACTTATTGCGCCTGAATTGATTAAAAGACAAATCCCCACCTATCGGAATCCCAAGTATTCGCATATTAGCCAAAGCCTGCCAAGCATTTTTCCACTTCCATGCCGCTTAGCACAACTTCAGAGAGGTAGATTCATATTGCCGCAGCGGATGCGTTTGTTTTGTTCAAATTTATTTTATCAAGTAAACGTTCAGTTTCTGCCCAGTGGGTTGGAGCTAATACCCAGTAATGCGGGCGAAGTACGACCTCTGTGCGCACCTACAGGTACTGCAATGAAGACTAATGAGTGAAGTTACTCGCTTAATTATTTTTATTCCGACCATGGTGTAGGAGTGCATTTTAATTATACCACTGAAGTAGTAAAATGTTCTTTTATAATATCCGATATAATCAATTAAAACTGAAATGGAACTGATTGTCAATTGTTAATTTTATCAACTACCTATACATTAACGACGAAATCAATGCCCTATCATTGATAGCCTAAATAACTTAAAGCCTGTTGGGCTATTAACGATGTGTAGGATGCCCTCAAACCAGATGGATCGTCGACTTGTGGATGGTTGTGGTTGAAGGTGGACTGGATTCAATAAAATTCGGAGATCGGATCTGATGGCGAACCTTGGGAAAGCCCCGACTAAAGGCTAATGGCTGATGTTGTTGATGGGTTATTAATTGTTCTAGTGATAACAAATTAACCTAAAAAAAATTAATAATTGATCGTATAGGTCTAGAAGATCAATTACAGCCACATCTGCTTTATTTTGTGTAAACACATATACCTAGATATTATGTTGTTACGTGTTTCATTTGTTGATTCTTTAAAGTAAATTTAGTGATTATTTTATCGCTTTTTCAAATTACTATTTAATTGGCTTTTTTAAAATATTAAGCTCTGTTTATTTAGTCAAATAATAAAATGAATATTAACTTACATTATGTATTTTCACATATTATAATCCGCTGAAATCGGTGTTTTAACAATTTACGTTAAATTGTAATGGAAATTCAAAAATAAACGAAAACTTATCATCAACTTTCTTTTATTCATAAAATATAATAATAAGCGCAAAAACATTTACTTTACGCATACTACATGTATGTTTAGTTATAGCTTTTATGTAATATTGGATTTCTATAGTCATCCTACACATTTCGGAATTATTAGTATCACACCTTTTAGGATATAATTCAAAGGAGCAATAGTCATAAACAAGTCTTATTAAAAAAATTAACCTCTACCGTGGAATAAATGTAAATTATTAACCGAATTCGAATGTATATTTCTTATGGTTGTTCAGCCATAACTTCTTTGTTTAGGAACCTATTTAGATGATTCTTTTTTGTTAAAATGGGGATACCTCAAGGGTGTTCCCATTTTAATTTTCATTCATTTGAATTTGAACTTCGACTTCGAAGATACACCGGAAAACTCCTCAAAATCATTGAAGTTGGTTAACTTTTTTTGTTAAATTTCTCTTGTAATTATTGACAAGACAACAAGGTTCATATAATTACGCGTTACACAGAAATTGAGACAAGATAAAATTAGCTCCTGTCAAGGCACTTGAGGACCTCGAATCTGATATTTTAAATTAAAGACAGAATAAATTTAATTACAAAAATAAAAAATATCTTGTAACAAACACCGACATTGCAATCTGCGTAATCAGTGTAAAATAACCCTTCTATAGTATATACCACTGAGTGAATCCGTTCCAATCTTTCTAAACCGCATCACAAAATATTAAAGCTGAACTAAATACTAGTTGTACTCCACGGTTTCATCTGTGTCAAATTTATTCGACCAACTCTAGACCACGTCACCGCGCCGGCAACGCACCCTTTGTATCCTATCGTTGTTCTCACTTCTCGTACTGCCTCCAGCTTGTCAGATTACTTGACATTCGTGGTTACTGTTCCACTCCTTAGAGTCGTAGTATAAAGTTATATACATATTAGTCTATAATCTTCCTCAATAAATAAGCTATGAAAAGCATTGAGAAATGACATATTGTATTCCCATGTACAAAATCCATTAAAATATTTGACTAGTTTTGTAAGATTGTAAAATGTATTGTTGACGTATCTTATAGCTTATCAAATATGGAATGACGTTTGCTTCCCGTCCATAAAATTAGATCAGAATCGGTTGAGAATTGATGAAAAATTTTTTTTTGAAATTATTTTTTTTACGTTTCTAAACGTAATATTGCAAATTAGTATAGCCCATCAATTGTGGATTAACTTATACTTCCCGTGTACAAAATTTAATTAAAATCGGTTAAGATTTTTTTACTACTCCTACAAGAATTATTGAAAATTTATAAAACCTATCAATTGACTAATGACATAATAAGCTTCCCATATTCAAAATTTTATAAAAATCAGTCAAACCATTCTTGAGTTAAATCTGGACATACAAACATACAAAAACTTTTTAAGGATATATTCGTGATCATTGTCCTTTGTATAGTATGTCTATCGGGAAAGGAAAAAATACTACACATACAGACATAACTACAGATTTATTAATATAGATATCAAAGAATGAATAGACAATGATAGCAAATACAAACTGCAGAATCACGCGTCACAAATACTTTACCGGGAGTGCGTTTGTGATTAATCGTAGTTTCATTATTGTCACATCCAAAATGACATAGTTATATGATTCGCCAGTTCAATCAACTCGGTTCCAATAACAATTTTTCATTCACGACACACTAATTAAGTGCTTTTCATAAATATTCTCGCGAAACTCCTCGCATCAGGATGAACGAGTTTCATTTTTATTTCTAGAGGAGTAGATTTCAAATTCCTTTACGATTAACAAGTTAATGGTAAACTTGAAAGAAACATCCTTAGTAACAAGTGTAAAATATTTTCCCCAATCGTTGTACCTGGTGCCCCCTAGGGATATTTCAAGGGTGAATAAGCTCGCATAATGGCAAAGGGTACAATATTTTAAATTTCAATCGCTGCGAGCGGTCCAGTTGCTCCCCAGGGCTTCGGAGAACAAAGATTTCACTAGGTGACTTTTACTAAGTGTTTATAATAAGTTATTATATCGGAAAAATGATTTATAGTAAAATACAAGGTAAATAAAAAAAATTAAGCTTTAATTTCTAATTTATTTAAAAAAAATAACTATATTAACTTAACTCAAAATACCTCTTTAAATCTAATACCCTTGACATAAATGAGCACAACTTTTATTGCTAATAAGTACTGGTTATATGTAAAAGAACGACAAAAACCTAAGAATTAAAAAGAAAACAAATATACTAAATAAGTGAGTTTTTTAAATTTAGCAAGACTGGTGAAAAATGTGTCGTGTTGTAAATTAACTTCATCATAACGCCTACATATTCTATAAATGGGATAATTTTCCGATACATTTTTGCTACAGAAGGAGATATTATTTTTATTAGAAAAGATAAATGGGAATTTAGTAGATTATTGACATTTAAAATACGACAGTGATTTATGATTATTTATAGATTATATATACGGTGGTTTTTATAGTAGTACGTTAAAGTAAAGGCAATGTGCCTGATGGTAAGGATAGTACAATCTAACAAGACAATTTTTAACAAAAAAAAAACCTTAATTATTTGAGGAGTTCCCTGGTATATTTTCGAAGTTGAAAGTCCAATGCCAATTAAATTAAAATGAGACCACGGCTGAGGTAACCCCTTTCAAAGAAAAAGAATCATCTAAATCGGTTAATAAACAAAGAATTTACCGTTTGCAAATCCATTAAAAAAATACATTCGAATTGAGAAACTCCTCCTTTTTTGATGTCGGTTAAAAAAATCAAGTATATGCATTGTTATGGATATAAACATTTTTTTTTTAATTAACAAAGATGCAATATTTCCTCTTTTAGAATAAATAATTAGTACTTTTATATCGCGAATTAAGCACGTACCATTTTATTTAATCAATGTCTGAAATTGCTGATAATAAATACTTATGATAAAGCATAGCTATTCATTCATGTTTCCTTTTCATTCCAAAAATTATTCCCCTCTTTATATATGTATATCTTTTTATTTCAAGATTAATTTACCGAATCGTTATCAGCGCCTGACGATTGCCGACGAATTTGTTACACTAGAGTTCACCTTTTCAGTCAAATTGAGAAAATTTTATGCGAGGAGGAGATAAAGCACCTATAATCATTATTATAACTCATAAATTTGATTGAAATTCGGTCACATTACGAGAGGCGCTTATCGCGTAGCCGCAGTCGACTTGAAAAATACTTCACCCCAGATCAGAAATACGTCGCCGAACGTTTCCGATCGATTTACGTTTAGTGCTACAATAAAGGTGTTTAATGTCATTTGCATACCAAATTTCGCTAAAATTGTTAGCAACATCAATTTACTGGAGCATAAATCTTTGTGAATTTTGATACAAGATCATGTTTGCCTTTTGCTATGCTTTAAGAAATAACATAAAAGTGAAGAATTTCTTGAGTTATGTTTAATGCAATCTGTCTCGTATCATATTACTACATAATATGAAGTGTACGTGAGGCTAGTTGATCTTCTTTATTGTGGACACGAAATCATCTAGATATATAGGTCATGGGTAATTTTTACAGTAAATAAATAAGGTCGAAGTAACTGTGATTGGTTACTGAGAAGTGGAAAGTGTTAAATATTTAACAGTGTTTGTTACATAAATGCCTAATAACTTAGCAATACGAAATAGTAAATGTTACTAAATTACAGTTTCAATAGCGAAGTATTGCGAGTATTCTTTTGTTGAATACAATACTTTAACACATTTAATTATATAAAATACTAGCGACCCACCCCCAGCTTCGCACAGGTACAATTTACAAAGTGGTTTATTTTATGTTAAAAAGGCATGATTTAGAATTTATCGCATTAATATTGATACTTCATAACCGCTTCATTAGCCTAGTGGTCCTAAACGCGACTACTATGGTCGAGGTCCTAGGTTCGATTCCCAGGTCAAGCAATGCGATATTGGGTTTGAAATTTTCAGTAGCAGCTCGGAGTTTGACTTTGTTACAGTATGATGGCAATATGCTCGCCCCCTATTACATGACATATATGGATTTTAATGGATTTTTTTACGTGAGGTTTGAATATACAATACTTTTCAATGATCTTTTTCTATAGTAGACAAAATTAATGATTTGCAATCAAGTCGTCAAAAAAAATTTTTTTTCGAGCTTACATGGCTTACGCTGGCTAAACCTCATGAGATATTATATTAAAATAATATTCTAAAGAATTGCAGTTCTTCAACTAACTTACTAACTTGGCTTAACTAGTTTATACTAGGTAAAAAAAATTTAACGTAAAATCAGATTTAAACGGTAATTTAATCACTCGACTTAAAATATATGCGAAAACGGCCAAAGAGTCCTAATTTTAAAGCTGTCGGTAAAGTAAGTTATGGAGGGTGAATTTTTAATATCTCTTTCATTTCGACCGCGTTTAATCAAAACGTATTTGCATGCAAATGTTTTATTGATTCGAATCTCAATTGAAATAAATGTAAATATCAAACATATTTATATTATATGAGGTTGTTAATAATTTAACATTGTTGATTAACTTCGAGGATAAACTAGCTTTAAATAAATTTACGCTTGAGAATTCCTCTTTAAATAACTAATTTAATCAAATGAAGTTTAATTCTAAAATTGAATAGACATCAGTAATGAGATTTTATTTGTTTGATCAAATTTCATTATTGCATGATTTTAAAACTATTTAATGAATTATATTATACTAGCTGGTACCCGCGACTTCGTCTGCGTATTACTTCATATACATCGGCTGATTTCGGAACACGACTTACCAAAAACGACGGCCAAGCTCTTAAAACAGATTTAAAAAAAAATATGTTTAGGTTTATCACTATGTGTATGGTGGTCGCGATTCCTACGCCACTGACTAACTGATCTCAAAACATAATAAACCAAAAGAAAATCATAGATGTGTTTATGTGTGTGTGTGGTTATTGTAATTATAGGCCAATATGAATCCAACACTTTAACTATCCCAATAAAACTTAAAAAATAATTAAAATCATCCCATATTGAACCGACTTGCGGGAAGATTTTTAAAAAAGCGACCACAATACCCATAGTGATAAACCCATCTATGATTTTCTTTTGTTTTTTTTTTTTTTGTATTATATAAATATAATTATTATATTAGGTCCTTACATATGAAATTGGCATTTTGTACGGGAGGAATATAAAGTCAATTTTTTTTTTGATAATATATTTAATTAATCAAAGTATGGCACTGTTGTTATCTATGCACTTTTGGCATCTCATAGGTAGTTAATTAATCCCTTTACTAAAAACCATGGGGGCGAGAATCAATAAACTCTTTGAAGGCAGTTTGGACTATCGCATCGGAGTTTAATTTTTTCCTTGTAAGAAGTTGTCCAAATTCCGGAAAAAATGGTAATCTGTTGGAGCAAGGTCCGGGGAGTACGGTGGATGTCGCAGACATGCCAATTGTAGCTCATCTAACTTAGTGGTTGTTTGTTGTGCAGTCTTGCGTTGTCGTGAAGCAGCAGTGGCCTAGAGCGATTGACCAATCTCGGTTGTTTAGCAGCCAGTTATTCCTTCATTGTTTGCAGTTGCTGACAATAGATATCTGCCATTATCGTTTGGCCAGATTTTAGAAGGTGTAGTGAACGACACCGTTGCTATTCCGCCAAACACTCACAAGTAACTTTTTCTTAGTTAATTTTCGTTTAGGGCAGGATTTGGCTGGGTCTCCAGGGTTCAGCCATTGCGACGAGCACTTCCGATTATCGTACAGTATCCACTTTTCATTATAAGTAATTATTCGATTTAAAATCCCTTCATTATTGTGTCGGTTGAGCAAAGTAACACAGCAGTCGACGCGTGTTTGCAAGTTCGATTCACTGAATTCATAAGGTACCCATGGTTCAAGTTTTTTACTTTCCCGATTTGCTTCAAATGGATTAATACAGTTTTATCACTTACCCCGAAGCCTGCAGCTATCTCTGAAGTGCTTTGTGATGGATCCGCTTCCACAATAGCCTTTAATTCTTCATTTTCCACTTTTGTCTCCGGCGGTCCACGGTGTTGTTTCAGAAGGTCGAAATTTCCAGAACGAAAACTTTGAAACCAGCGCGCCGTACACATCATCATTAATCCTTCGAGCTGTTTCTGCAGCACCTGGTACCACGGTAGAACTCGTACTCGTAAATATACCGATATTTCATGTTTTCCATTGTGCGGTAATAAGCGACACCAAAGAAAAAAATTATGAGAAAAAAACAAATGAATCACTGTTTTCAAAACTCAAATGTACCAGCTAAATGAATTTATAAATTTGTATTTGGAATTCTTAACCAAAGAAGAGATATTTCAGATCAAAGTGGTCAGTACGATAAAACGCTAAATTTATATGTAAGGACCGTATATTAATAAATAATACTATATTAATAAATCTGTAGTCCTGTCTTTACTTTTAATATTAAAAAAAAAAAACGCATATTATATGAACGATATTGATCACGAATATGCCATTATATATTTTTTCCGTCTGTCTGTCTGTTTGTATGTCCGGATTGAACTCAAAAATGGCTTGATCGATTCTTATGAAATTTTGTACACGGGATGCTTATATCATCGGTCAGTTGATAGGGTATAAGAAATTACAATATTACTTTTAGATAATGTAAAAAAATGTCAAAATATTTTTTTTCGTTAATTCAATTATGTACACGGGAATTATAAGTCATTTCATAAATGATAAGTATGAGAATTTTCAATAACACCTATGGGAATTGTAATAAAATGAATTTTCAAAAATGTAAACTTCATTAATTCTTAACCGAATTTGATGAAATTTTATACACGGAAAGTCTAAACACTTCATATAATTAATGGGATGTAAGAATTGTCAATATTACTTCTAGAATTAAAAAAAAGTAATTCAAAAAGTTTAATTTTCATAAATTCTCAACCGATTCTGATCAAATTTTGTAGACGGGAAACATACATCATACTATAATTGAGAGGCTATAAAAATTGTTAATAATGCATTAGAAATTGTACATTAGAATAATAGTTTTCGACTGATTTTGATGAAAATTGTACACGGGAAATACATGCCACTCCTCAATTAATACGGCGTAAGAATTGTCAACAATATTAGTAAAAATAAAGGGATTTAAATAATTATTGCGTTGTAACAGACGCGTGCGGAGCCACGTGTACACAGTTAGTTGATAATAAATGTCAAACTGTTTTAAAAAAAGTTTTATTATAGGTACCTAATTTGTAGGTAAAGTGACGATTTGCCCTAAAATGATACAACTTTGAGGGAACTGGAGCTCATTGCAGCTGCGGGAATACACTATATGTCTTAGCGACAGATTTTCACCTTAAGTGTGAGTAGCTATCCAAGCGTGCATTAGAAAATATGTTATCACGATGTTATATGACTTCGTCAAAATGTTTACTTCAGAAAGATCTGAATGCGAACCTACGTAAATTTATGCGGTGTACCACATACTACCACTGAGCCGTCATCGCTTCAAACAAGCAGATGTTTCATTTATTTTAGAACTACTAATTTTCACCAGCATCAAATTACTAAATGAAATATCGTAACAAACGATATAAATCGCATTAAACGAAACAAAACAGTCGTGATTCTCCCGGAGAAGATCTCGTTAGAGTCTTAATGAATCTATTGAGAATTCGTCGAGCGAAGCCGGACGCGAAAGAAAAGCTATGAGGGAGGTTAAAGTTGCGCTAATAATTTGCGTTAGGGCCGGCCCCAGCCACGGCACGGGGCTTTGCAGTTCGTGAAACAGCTTACAGTTAGCAACTAAACATTGACTTTAGATACTTAATATTTTGTGTAATCTGGAACATTATTTTGTTTTTATTCATTTTTGTAAAGGATTAAAAGTAAAAATAAATAATCGTAATAAAATGTAAAAAAAATAGTTAAATGAGGAAACTTACATGGCTTCTATATATGCGGCGCGGCGCAGGGTGCCGCCATACGATCAAACGTACCGCTGAGTCGCGCTGGGGCTGGCGACGGTGTTATCACGTTTTAAAAACTTGCTAAATTTTATGTAAACTAAAACATATGTTAATTTTAAATCGCAATAATATATTTATTTTCATAATAAATAAAATTTTGATATTTTTTTGGTAATGTCATTGGACCCATATACCATAACCCATATACCCTTTCGGATTCGACGGAGTTTTTAATACATATTGTATAAGTACCTACACTTCTCGTGTACTAAATTTCATCTACCCCACTTGTTTTTTTTGAAGTGAAATCTTCTTTAGCATCGTTGTCATTTGAGTCGATGAAACGAAAAAGCGAAAGCGACAGTAAAAAGAGACAGACACATAAATTCATAAGATTTAACGTGAGAGAAAATGAGATAGGAAAGTTTTAGGCATGGTAAAATGGTACAAAAGAGGTTTGTTGCAACGCAATAATGAATTTTATGACCTCACCAGAAAAACTTTTAAACAACACTTATGACATTCTGTTACTGTTTGATGTCATGTTAGGTTACCTTGGATATTTCAAATGTGCATTAATTGAAAATGATATTGTTAGTACTTGTATGTACATTTTCATAAACTTTAAATTACTGTGGATTTGATAATTTTCTGAATAAAAAAAAACAATAGTTGTGAAGGTGTCACTTCTACCACGAGTGAATTGAACACATATTTTTTTAATATATATCTTTATTTGAGGCTTTTAAACGTACCGTTATGGAATGGCTTATTTTGTTAAGCTCCTCGTGTACAAAAATTCATAAAATTCAATTGATTGAGTTAAATTCGGACGTACAAACATACATACAGACAGCCAATTAATATAGAACGATGTGCATATTAAATATGTATTCGCATTTTTTGAAAGTTATGATGTATATAATATGGGATATTTGGGTGACGGAGCATGGCTCGGTGTCTTACAAGGAAAAACTATCTAGATAACCTTAAAAAATAAAACATTACCTAATATTATTTAGCCATCAAAGCAAGTATGAAAATAAAACCAAAAAATTGTTTTACGTGATATGGTGTTGAACTGTGCGACAGTGTCTCGACAGTGGAAACGTTAACTGCTGCGGCTCCAAACCATTGAGCCGTAGAGATGCCTAATGCCATTTACTCTCGCTCGAACTTTCACATAGACGCGACAACGCAAATTGTATAAAACAAGACCATCAAATAATATTAACACGTAGACATCATTGCCTTCGAGTACTTTCAGGTAGTAAGAATCAAAATTAATATATTATCTTGAATATATACACAAAGATTTGATTATTCCACGATCAAAACACTGCGTATATTATTATATTAACTTTTCTTATATCAATTATATACAAATTCAATTGCAATCTCGAAAATCTATGCTATAATAATGATTATTGTTCTTTTTCCTGTCATGTCTATTTTGAATTTTAAATTATAAATCTTATTCAAAGGTACATTACTTAAAGACAGTGAAAAAAAGTTTTAATAGATTTATAAATCAAACTGCTTTATAAATAATTTATAAATATTATTGTATACTATATAAATACTATAAGTATTCAAGATTTTACAGACAAATTATAAAATACAAATACTTAACAGGTGTCTTGAAATATATATGAACTTTTAATAAATAAAAAGAATAATATAATAATTAAAGATAAATAAAATATTATATATATTAAATAATGATTGCTCTGACCGTCAATCATACCATATCCCCTTTTTCCACGGATTTTTTTCCCAATTATAGAAAAATTGTATATTGATAAATATATAAGTATATAAAAAATTGTTTTTAATAGTTAATAATATATATCGAAATTGGTATAGTAAAATACTTAATTTGAAGCATTAAAAATACCGAAGAGTAAACTAAAACGTCTGGAAAGGTCTCATACCTGAATTGTGTATTAAAATTACAAATAATTTTATTTCATATTGACGTAAATCTCGATGGTTGAGAATTTTTATGCTTAGCCGGCTGTTACAGGTGACGATTTCTGGTTCGACTCTACATTGAGCCGATCAATCAAGACCACGGGATCCTGGTTCGTGGTCTCGACGCAGAGATGTCTGTCGCTGGAAATCCTACCTAGCCGTGTCAATCGTTATGTGGATATTCGGAGATTCTGACGAGGACGGAAGGGTCAATGCTAAGGACTTTTATAATCATAAATTATTGTAACAATACGGTAACAGATTTCCATAAAGAGAATAATATAAAACTAAATATAAATAAAATATTGTATATACTAAATCATGATTGATCTGAACGTCAATTATAACAACTTTCAAATCGCGATTTTCTCAAACATGGTTTTTGAAAATAATACCCTAATATTTGTGATGTACGATATTCAGGTGAGAGTTATCTTTGACATAAATCCTGCAACAAATATTTAATCTAAGTTGAAATTTGACGATACGCTAGTATTAATTAATACCATCCATTAGCGTCGCTTGCTTCGTCTCTGAGAGTGCTCTATCGCTCTAAATGCAATTAGTTGACGCGAGGCACCGACACCGCGAGAGACCCAGCTTCCACCTAAATATAATTCGCGCTCTAATAAGATTATACTATGGAGTGTTCATAAGAAAATATTGTAGTACGTAATGAAATATGCGATGAACTTTAATATACTATAGCTTTTAAATTTGAAACATTACTTTGCGAAATAATCTCTTATCTAGGTGGTACATATTATGTGAATAGGAATGTTAAGAGTTTCATAAAATAATATCAGCCTGTAATAAGAGTCCCATTATTGAGCATCCGCCTCTTCGCAAGGGAAAGTATGAGCCCACTATATTGGTGATTTCAAACACCGAGAAATCAACAGTTCTATATATTTCTACAATGGTACTATAAGAATATTTCTTAGCATTAAGGTTTGCTCACGACGTTTTCCTTCACCGTCAGCCGATAGTGTTACCAATTTGAATTAGTAAATCTACGCGAATTCCTTTAATTGTGTTGGTACATGCCAGTGTTCGGAACCTACGGACATCGAATCGATATTCCGCTGCGCCGGTTGAAACCACTCGATCACTACGGGTTTTTATTAAGTAGAATTTCATTGTGATGAGTTTTTTTTTTTATTTTATCAATATTCCTATCTCTGTTTGTAAACGTCTTACGGCCGTTTTCAATAACATATCTGAGTTTACTATCCCCGATTAGCACATATTTGTAATAAGTACTATTTTTAACTTAAGACAGATATCGGCTTCCCTCTCTTATCTATCCAAGCTATAATAAGTAGATAAGAAAACCTATCCATTTATAGATTCTTGAAAAAAAAAAATGGACTAAAGGTTATATTTATCTATCTCTAGTAACAGAAATAACGGCCGTTACTGTATAACTTTGATGAAATCTATGTAGATAGTCAACAACAAAATAAAATAAGTTATTTTCTAAAATCAATATTCTATTTAAGTATGATAAGCTAGGAGCGATTTTTATAATGAAATTTTAATATCAAAGTGTAAACATTAAGATTGTAGTAATTGTGCACACATTTGTCATGCAAAATGAATATTAAAGTAAGAAATAAATGAAAATACTTAATATTCTATTCTAATACGGCTGTAAAGGAGCAGATGGTCTATAAAAGTAAAACTGCTGAAAGTTGGCCGATAGACGCGAAACAACAACCGTAGCCCGACCCTGATGCTACCATTAAATAAGCTACTGTTAAGGTTAGGTTACATGAAAATAACTTTATGGAACTGATTATTCAACGATCCAAAAAATATGAAAGATAAAGGTAATCCAGACGCTACCATTAGTGATTCTTTTTCAAATACTTCATTACAAATAAAACAATAAAAACTAAGAAATAAATAAAGTTACATAGCCAATTTGTTTCTTTATAAGTTTCTTTGTGAAGATTTTCGTATAAATCTTAGTTTGGGAATAATGTTAAAATAAAATGCAACACTAAATAAATAATTATGTAAAAGGGAGGTACGTCTGCCAACAAACTGCGATACAGTTTGGCAGAAGTAATATTAACTGTGTTATTTGAGAAGCTATGTATAAATTTATTTTTATTTTTAAATCATCTAATAATCTAGTGTGTATGTTTCATCGAGGTTTTAATATTGTAAATAATTATCTATGTTATAAAACTGTAGTTCTGTCTTCTATATTTTTTTTAAAGTTCCTGATAGTGTCTATGCGTTTTTTTATATATTTGATATGTGGATAAATCACGATACCAGGTTTCGCAGTTAGGTGACATTTAGAGTCAGTAGTTAGTTAAAACTGATATGTGACTGAGAGCAGACGGCGCAGATTTTTTGGTTGCAAATATTGCATTTCTTGAAATCCATAACATAGGAACATTATCCAACTTGAACTTTACTACGTGTGTGTGGCATTTTGTTTTTTACATCCAAATACATTATTAGCTATAAGGACCTAAGAAAACTCGAGCCTCAGACGGTTTTTACAGCTTCGCCGGGCTTGGTGTGTGGTAGTGTAGCGGTGCACCGTAAGCAGAACTCACAGCGATCATAGTTAGTAATTTTCATTATATGTTTTATGAAAACACCTAGATTGCGGTTTACCGGGCATCCCGGTTCAATTTTGTTTTGGAGACGAGTAGAATTTTTTTTTGTCTGTCTGTTTATTTCTAAGACCGGATTTCAGTCAAACACGATTTGACCGATTTTTATGAAATTTTCTACACTGGAAGCATAAATCATTTCTCAATTGATGATAAACTATAAGAATTGTCAACATTATGTATAAAAATAGAATTACGAGAAGGCAGAAGAAACGTAAATTATATAGGTATTATATGTAAATGTAATTTTTTTAAATGATTGATTCAGGAGGTATCCAGAACAAGCTATTTACCTGAAATAAGTAAGTCCAGTGTGATGCTAGACTAAAATCGTCTCACTCGACAAAGCTAAACATCTGTCGCACGCAACTCTGCCGCTACTTTGATAATTGTTGCCCGTAATTATTTCAAACATTTAATTGCGTGTTCAGGGCGCCGTGGCGTCTCTCCAAATTACATTTTGAAACTTTATATTGTTACGTTTTACTTGGGGATTTTGTTCATTATTGTCTTTTCTTTTTACATTTCCATTTTACACGTTTGTAACATGTGCCACTAAGGGAATTATTTCTTCCTATGCACATATGTATTTTTAAAATGTTCTTATTGTTCATCTTCAACATTTTTTAATGACGACTCGTAAATACGAATACTGCCAGTGTCAAATCAGCCATTAGAGAGTAAAGGTTATTCTTGACTTTCACAAATTTCTTCCAAGTATGCTAGCTAGCCTTTATAACTCTGATATAGGTTAACAGTAAAAAATAATTTAAAATGTCAACAAGTACTAATAAGATTGTGTTTCATATCAAATGTTTTACTATCAATCATAAAATAAATCAATGTTACGTGTACTACGTTTGTGTATTAAATAAATTAAGTACAAATAAATTAAATACAATAAAAATAATTAATATAGTATTAAATTATATTACTTATGTGGATTTAAATTATTAAGAATAGAGCTCAGTATAGCAAATGAAGAAAACCTACGTATGATAAAAACACTAAATTAGTATTTCACTAATGAAAAAAATTTTCTTCAATGTATTTTTAAATTATAATTAGACTTATTTTTATAATAAAATGTAATTGATATCGTTTCCAAAGAACTTTTACATATTTTTTGAGTGTTCCAATTACAGTCGTCAATTTAAAAAGTTCAAGCATTGTTACGTATAAACGTACGTAATACATAAGTAGATATTATACGACTACTAGAGCTTTTCCGCGGCCACGTTCGCATCATTTTTTTATCGTTATAGGTTTAGGCTTGAGGCCCGAATCTCACCTGATCTTAAGTGATAATGTGGCCCAAGATGGTAGGTCGCTAAACCCAATAGAATAGCCTAGTGTCATAGTTATGTCCCATTATTAACTGAATAGCTATCTACCAATATTTTTAGATCTATCTTGAAAAATGGCGAATTTTCATACAAACTTTACTACAGTGTAAAAGGAAACCTCAAGCAAGTTTTCACGGTCCTAGCCCCATTAGTTTGGGCTTTACTTTGATCTGTCAGTCAGTTTGTGAGTTATTCTTATAAATATATAGATATTGTACTATTATAAGGTCAGAACTTATTTAACGACGGATCACAGAACTATTTACCGAAAAATGTGCAAAAGTGTACCTCTCAAAGATTCCTTTGCTTCAAACGAAAGCCAAGAGGATCTACACTTGGAAAATATTTGAATCCGGTGATCGGAAAAGTTGCTCGAAAGCAGCGCTCGAGCTCAATCGATGCACCTGAGTGCTCGTGAATAAGTTTTATAGTAAACTTTAACATAATTTTATCTTATTTATATGTGTAGCTAGAAGTATAAGGGCGTAAGTTTGTACAAATTAGATTTTATTTACTACTTATTGATTTTAAGGCTCCGCGCGCGTTTGTTTTTTCAGGAATTGTTTTCATCTCATATGAAACAATTGTGCCTCCAAGGAATAGGAGAAATTGTAAGGAAAAGGGATAACGCAACAATATTGTATTGCAATTAAATTAAACTGTATTATCAACGTGACGCAAGTAATTCCTGTTTAATGATTGTAGTTAGTATTTCTGTATACGAATATTTTTAAACAAGACAATTAAAATGGGGTCACTCTTGAGGTATCCCCTATCCAACAAAAAGAGAATCATCCAATTCGGTTCATAAACAAAGAAATCATGGCTGAACATCCATCAAAGAAAACATACATTCGAATTGAATAACATCCGTCTTTTTTTGAATTACAATAAAAAAATAATTAATATAATATTTTATGCAAAAGGATAGAATGCTAATGCTCCAAAATGTTTTCTACAAAAACCAGATTCTACATTTTTTATATTTTAATTTTTATTACCACTTTGTGACTCCTGTTTATAAGTCTAACATTTTCTAATATGAAACACATATAGTGAGTTAATAACACAAATTCAGATGAGATACGCCCCTAGTATTTACCTCCAAGAATTTAATATCGTTTTGAAATTGGCAAAATAACAAAGTGGGACGTCAGATGCAGGAAATGCAATCACGCTGGTTATGGGAACGTAATTAAATATAACAGTTGTTTCGAAGTCATCCATATACAGTTTATACGTACTTGTATCTTGAATCTCCAAAGTTTAACTTAGAATATCATATATAAACAGGAATTTATATAAGAAACACAGGTATACGAAAAAATGGTAAGAAAACACTGAAATCACTTAGGAAGCTGAGGGAGTGTACATAAATAATGAAAACTTTAGTGACTGGTTGGAAAATGAAAATGCAATTATTTTTTTAAATTTAAAAGGTTTTTCTTAGTAAGGAATCTGACGTGTTATAAACAACAACGTACATAAATTTTAACAGAAAATTTTATGTTCATTTTATATATAATTTATATTAATAAATGTGTCGTCTTGTATGTACGTTCAATTTTTTTTTTTCAATTTCTCGATAGGCATTCTACATAAAGGGCATTGATCACGTATATGCCCTTTAAAATTTTTTGTCTTGTCTGTATGTTCTGTATGTCTGTATGTTTGTATGTCCGGATTTAAATCAAAAACGGCTTGAACGCCGGGAATCTTACGTCATTGGTCCATTGATAGGCTATACGAATTTTCAATAAATCGAAATAGTAAACAAAAAAATATTCTTAACCGATTTTGATGAAATTTTGTACACAAGAAATATAAGTTATTCAATAATTGATGGTCTATAACAATTTTTAATATTACTTTTAGAAATAGTAAACAAAGAATTTCAAATAAATACATTTTCATAAATTCTCAACCGATTCTGATCTAATTTTGTAGAAGGGAAGCATATATCATATGATATAGCCAGGCTATAAGAATCATTAACAAAACATTTAGGCATAGTATAAAAAAATGTAAAATATTTTGATGAAATATTGTACATACACGGCAAGTATAATATAAAATGTCATTCCTCAATAGATAGACTATATGAATTGTCAATAATATGAGTAAAAATAAAATTACGGTTTGTTAATAATTACTGCGTAACAAATGCTTGCGGACCCGTGTGCATAACGCTAGGTTCGTTATAAAATTATGGCATCGGCATATCTCCGTGAATTATTCATGAAAAATAATTATTCAACATTATATTATATAATATTGTCCCCGCTACTGACGAAACATACACAAATACTTTAAAATTAATGTTTTTATTTAAAAACTTCTTCAATAGGAATGATCATACTAACGATCTATTTAACTAACAAGACTGTTGTTAGTTAGATTATTTACATTCTATAATTTGCAAAATGTTCGCACGGGGTACTATTATATTAATTAATATTTTAAAAATTATAACATAAGAAAACATAACAATAAAATCGAAACTATCGTCAGTTTACAAAAATGTTACCAATTCACTATTTTTACCCAAACATCTTTGCAAAGTTATTTAACTCCCCTTAAAGCTACAGCTCTCGGCAACTCTCGTACGTTTCTCTTTAAAAACTACGAAAAAATAATATGAAAAACGATGAAGACCTCGAGTGCTAGCTAACTTGAACTTTTAAGAACCCTTTCGGTTTTCGGTTTGGAGGCGGTTTTTTCTTTTGTCTTTCCACTACTTCAGTATGAACAGAACTCAGTAAGTGAATTATTTTGTGACGTTTGTTGCTTTTTTTCAGAACATTTTTAACAAACTGTTACGTTGTTCTCAACTTGAACATTTTAAATATTCAAATGTAGTGTAACAGTATTATATATTAAACATTCGAATTGAGAATCTCCTTTTTTTAAATCGGTAAAAAAAGAACCGTAGACGCTGTTAGTGGTATACAACAGACTTTGTATTAGTTATTATGTTCGTAACCTGTGTGGCATTGCTTTGTTTTTAAATACTCAACACTTTAAATAAATTTTAATGTTTATCTCGCATCTTCGTATTTTAATGTAAGACATAAAAATTTTTTTAGAAACATTATACAAAAAAAAAATTACATCTTTAAAATAAATGACTGAAACATCTCACGAACGTCATCTTTTACAGGCTGATTTATTTCACCGAGTTTAGGCTATATATCTTTTTATTTGAAATTTTCAGTAGACAAGATCTCCTAATTCTTTTGGCGCATTATTTTAAATGGCAGCTTTATTTTGTGTTACCAATACCAACCTTCTGTCCTACAATAAACGCTCTAAATCATTATTAAGTAATTCTATTTAATTACTCAAACACCTACTCGGGCTTAGAAAGAGGTTCTTTTATTATAATTATGTAAAATTATCTTTAAACTGGTTTTATCTATGCCTTTAACTCTAAACTTGAAATAAAATAATTCTAAGTGAAATGATTCAACTATAACATTTATCTGATGGCGATGAACTTTAGATGAGTTATGAAAGTTTTTGAATGAATACAAACAATTTACAATAGATGGCATGCAAGTCGTATCATTTCGAAGACAACCAGAACGAATTCGTGGGCAAAAGCGTGTCCGAAATAAAATAGCCTTTAAGTTAGTGTATTTACTTAGGGGTACCTCATAATTTATTCTTTAAATTTTACTAAGGGTGTAGTAATGATCATCATGTGGTAATAATATGAAAATGTTGTGATATACTTGCAAATATCTTCAAGGGTGTGTACAAAGATTATTACAATTTACCTTTGTACATATTATTAATGTTTATATTGTATCGTATTATGTAATTTTACGTAAATATAACCAAAAAGTGGATTTGAAATACACCTTTAATACCTATTAAATTAATTTCTTCAATTTCATAAAATTAGTAACAATAAAACATGTTTATACAATAGAATAGTAAAATATTGTCTGTGTCAAAAACAATGCACATCTTTGAACATCAAACGAAAATACGTTCCCAGGCCAAAGGGAATTTTCTTTGCAAGCCAATAACAATATAAGTTTAACAAACTGCAACATGAGGGTAGTTTAAAATCGATAAAGCGTTTTCCACGCCATTGATTCGCACATACCGAGTACTTTGTATCAGGTGGGTAACCAAGAAATTTATTTCAAGGGGTTAAAAAGATGTTTTTATATTTTATTTAGTAGGTTAGTTTAAGATCATAGTCTAGATTTAATGTTAATTTGTCATTAGTACTACATTTACGAGATAATTTATTTAATTACTAAAAAATCTAGGTTTTTTCGTATGATCATTCCAACTGCTGTTAATCTGGTGGTACATGAAGTGCCAGTATTGAAATAAGTATCCAGCAACGACGACCATTGCCACGCCTCTCTGAAATGACCACTGGGAAAACCTATATGTGATTGGACTATTATTAAACGTGTTGCAACGTACGTTAGTGCAAAATACTATGAGAGGTTAAATATAGAGGAAGTCTTGTATATTGTGGTAGCGATTCGGTTGGACATTACGGCTCTACCAACTTGCTGGGATGGAAATGGCTTTCAATTACACTACAAATTGGTATATGTATTTTAAAGCACCTTTTAGGTAATTCTGTGTTGGTTGTTCTGTTAAACCTATATCTATATAAATAAAATGATAGAGGTTTGACGTTGTGTGCGTATCAAAAAAAAAAAAAAAGACAAAGCAGTCATGAGGACTGCCGACAGAATTGACAATTTAAAATTATAAACATTTTTTTTAGACTTCAAATGATTTAATTGATATAGTAGTAGAAGTAATGATTATTTATGTTAATAATAGAATTACGTAAATACAAATATAATTTAAAATAAGTAATACTAACTTTGTAAAATATAATTTGTATAAATATTTTTTGATAATCATTAACACGTCGCGTGACCATGTCGATGACGACTTCATGAATTTACTCCCTATCCAAACCTTTCTTTCCCTAAAGAAGTTTTCACTTCAAAATTACTGAATAGATTGTTTTTTTTATTTTGTTTTACTCCTTCGATTCATCATTATTAAAAAAAAAAACTATCACGATATCTTTATTCAATAAAAACTACGATTCTTATAAGTATCACGCGTTCAGCTATGTGTTTTCTTGCCGTAAAGAAGTGGGGATTATAATATCAGTATAGATTAACGCGAATGAGGTCGTGGGCGGTTGCTAGTTTAAATATATAAACAACTTCGGATTTTTTTTAAATTAATTAAAAATTAGTATTTGCATAATTTTAAAGGTTTTATATTATTTAGATATGAAAAAACTTTTTTTTTTATGATACAAATGGGGCAAACGGGCAGGTGGTGCACCTGATGGAAAGTGATCACCGCCGCCCACAAATATCCACAACACCCGAGTGTTCGCAGATGCGTTGCTGGCCTTTATATTATTAAAATGTTGATAGATTTTATTGTGAAACTACTCGCAGAGACGTATTAAACAGAAATCAGTATGTATACATTATCTAAATATGTAATAAATACTATCATAATATGTTTATTTGTCGTTTATAGGTCTAAGTCTAACCCTCGCTTATACATGACTGTGTCCTACGAGAGGCTTGGACCACCCGCTGTGTTCCTTTGAGACTTAAACTGAAACGGTTACAAAGGCCCCTCATGAACAAATGATAGAAAATTAATGGTTCACAAGTTTATTAAAACTTCAATCGACAAAGAAAAATAAAATAACAATTATTCAATATGTATAATTATATTATATTAAAGCTGTAACTTATTTAATATTATGTTTTCTTGTTAATTTAAAAATTCTATTTTAATAGAGCTGAATAAATTTATTTTTTATAAATAGTAATTTGAAAGATTGAGACAACAGATTAATCAGAGATATAAAGAACCATTTTATCTTTATCTGTCTCTTATATTTAAATTTATCCCTCCTCCTCTATCTAGTACATTATGTTCAAGATATCTCGTCAAATTTAATCTAAATTATCTTACACATAAATTTTATTTTTTTCCTATCATTAATTATAAATTTTAACGACCTATTCAAAATCCGTTGCCACTAAAAGTTTCGCCAGACATTTATTTACTTTTAATATACTACAATATATGTAGTATGTAATTAATTAACTAACTTACCGTTAGACTTAGAATAAAAAACAGTGGTACGAGTACTGCTGTTTTGAAGTATATATACAGGTGGACCGAAAATAGACCGCTATTAACATTTTAACCAAATAAGGATTATCATTGAAAATAGCTAACTTAAGGACTAACTTAATTTGTAGTAATCAGTCCCTAGTTATATTGTTAATCCCATCATATGATATAATAATAATAAAACTCTTTATTCTAAACTACATGATTAAGGGTTCTAAGTTACGTCCTAAGAGTTAAGGCATTGAAGGTTTCAATTTTAATTGATTTTTTCTTCTTGTTACAGTGTGGTGGTCTAAATCTCCCGCGGGAACCATCTGTGGTAGGAAACGTTCTGTTGGTTGATTATATTTATAACTATTTTTGGTATAATTATCGTTTGTTTCCTGTTCCGTGGTGCTAATTAGTATTTTGGAGTATTTAGTTGTGGGTCTGAGCATATGATATAAATCCCGTCAAAACAAGAATCGCCGATGTGATATTCGTGGGGTTTCCTGTTTAATCAAATACCTTAATCTCAGGTCACGAAGATAATCTTTATAATTGAGCATCTTTATAATATTTTTTTTACTTTAATATTTTAATCGCGCCCCATACTTGGTAATTTTTATTCTCCTACTCTCCGCTTTGTTATATTTACAACGACTGTCCTTGTCGATCCTTGTCTGCGTAGCTGCTTGGCATTACGGACAGTCTGCAGAACGTCGCACACTACGTGGACATCCCAATAATGGTCAACGAGGACCCTTGTCTTCGTGGATTTTATAATCATAGCAGTGAGTGAATGACCTTTATCGCGAACTCGTAATTTAATCATTATCGAAATATTCTTCGCACAGTTGGTGAACTGGAAGGTTTACTACGAGACGTGGTGATCGCAGAGTATTCCGGGAAACACGAAGCAGGAACCTTTTTATAAACCACAAAATATTTACGCCGTTGAAATCTTCGAATTATATTA
Source organism: Saturnia japonica (assembly GCA_033032175.1). Taxonomy (NCBI): domain Eukaryota; kingdom Metazoa; phylum Arthropoda; class Insecta; order Lepidoptera; family Saturniidae; genus Saturnia; species Saturnia japonica. Next base: position 9,103,418 of record CM065317.1, read on the forward strand.
TTTAGTCGCCGTGTTAACGTATATTCACATTTAAAACAATTCTTCTTCAGAATGCGACACTCCTCTTTATCATTGAATTTTGAAAATAAAAGCAAAGAAGACATTTTCGAATTAGTTGACCAATATTTGTTTAAATAATAGTATGCTAAATCACGAGTATTGCGATGTTTTCGATGGTGAGATTTTAGTTACCCCACAGCCTAATAAATAAATAAATATATCACCACTGACTGCAATAAGGTGACATCATATATTCCCATCGAGAATGTGAGGGAATATGTAACTAACATGAAAATTAGCAACATCTAATCAAACAGGCAAATTATAATAACCGCCACAAACTATAATTATTGCATTCAAACAGCATACCCTATGAGCAATAGCGAGGAAACCTTCCTTATTACACACATACATATGTACAGTCTTACAAACGCAAACGACTTCAATTAATAAGCACGTACAATGTGGAGGTAAATACTACTCATGTAGAGCGGTGTACTGCAAAATAATAATTACTGAAGTGTAGCTATTTAAAATTGAGTGCTTTATAGTATGAACAAACCTATTTGGATAAATAACCTCATGTGAATTTGATTGAAGGAACAAAAATAAATAATGATCATGTTATGTTATAATATTGTGGGGTTGTGGGAAAGTGACCGTTTATTGGCATCCCACCAATTATTGGCACTTCTGTGATGTTACCTCTACGATAATAAAACAACTTATTTCACGGGAATAGAATTATCTAAATTGAGTAGTATAATCCTGAGATTACTATACTGAGAACATATTAAAACTTAAAAATAACTATAGCGCCGGCACGATATCAAAAACTGAACGTGTCTCGACTTCACCAGTGAAAACAATTTTATGCTTTTTTGATATTATCTAATTGTTCAACCGACTTTATATATATGTATATATATTTTATGGATGTTCAGCCATAATTTCTTTGTTTATGAACCGATTTAGATGATTCTTTTTTCTTTGGAAAGGGGAAACCTCAAGGGTGGTTCCATTTTAATTTCATTGGCATTAGACCTTCACCTTCGAAGATACACCAGACAACTCTTCAAAATCATTGAATTTGGTTTTCATTTTGTTCAAAATTGTCTCGTATTATTTAAGTACTTTTTCTTTATTTGGATTAAAACATTAAAACGAATTCAGTGTTTACATACTATTCAAGATTACTGAGAATGTATTTTTAAGAATTTTATTATTTTATTACGTTAGAGATTTATTGGTACTAAGGACAATATGGGGTTTTCGGAATGTTTTTTTTTTTAAGTTATACATTTATTGTACTGGAACACATAATTATGTATAATTAATAAATAAAATCTAAAATCGTAATGTTTCAAATACTAGCTCCAGTGCCTACCGAGAGCTTACTAATAATTATCGACACGAGGGCCATTAACTGGTACTGATGTACTACTGTACTGTAGTGTACTAACAATGCTAGCGATTTCATGTTCAGTCTATCCGAATGATAAAGTGCTCTGCAAAGAAAGAAGAAAGAAATACGCTGACGTAAGATCTATTATTCAGAAAATTTTGACAAGCCCCTGTACGCTTTGAAAAAAGGAATTACCAAAAAATTTGTAGCAAATACATATCAAAAACCGTGGGCTATTTTGCAATATAGAATTAAGTATCCTGTACATCAGACACGTCCACGCCCTCTCGCTATTATATACTGCTATATGGTGTGTAGACTACTTTCTGAAAAATAGTAACAGCCGTGATTTTAAGTATGTCTTAAAATCGCGGCTGTTACTATTTTTCAAATAGAAAAAGTTTGAAAGTTTGATAGAAGATTTTACAGTAAACTAGATGAAAAACAAGATAAAAAGGAAAACGCTAGTAACTATACCAATTAAACACCCGAAAATAATGGCGGAAAACAAAATAAGATATTAACTTCAACTGAAATAGATGAGTTTGAAGAACAAGTTTTATAACATAAATGTAGTAATATAAATTAACTTACCAGTGATCTCTCTTCCATTTAAATTATTGGGTACTGATAAGACAATCCGCGAGTTGTCTGTATGTTTAAAAATATTTTTTATTAAAATTTATTTATAACTAGCCCAAAACAATACAAAGCTGAAAAAAGTAAGTGTTTATTTATTTAATTTTCCCTTTGGAAAATTGATATTTTCTGTCTGTTAGTCACGTGATTTGAATCGCTGATTAGAAAACGAAACGTCACCATTCAGGAAATATGAACGGTTAGACTCTTGCGCAAGTTGTCAATGATATAATACAAAATGGTATATGAAATGAATGACAATGTCACGGGACCATAATGACGCGTTGTTGTGGCGTATTTTCCATTTAAATAAAAAAAAATTATATCACGTTTTATGGTGTACTAATGAAAAAAAATTATCTAATCTATCTATAAAGTATATATTATTTACATCATATAAAGTGTTTAAAACAATTTTCCAAAAGTTGTCAACTTTATGATTATATTTTTATAAGAGTTTATTTGAATGGTTTTGTTAATGTTGATGTTGTATGATTTAAAGAAATATTTACTAGGGAGGTTTCCCTGATGGTATTAATCTCATTTTTGTAGTTGTACGTTAGTTAACTCTACTTACATATATAGCTGTTATTCTTTACTAGTACTTTTTTATCTTTATCCTAGCTCATGTATGCAATTTACATTAACTTACTGAGCAATCCTAAATGTCGATAAATGGGTCTAAATATATTGATGAGCTTATGAGGGCGTTCAAAATTAATAATAATAAACATGATATATAATTGTTCTTTTACGATGCTAACAATCCAACCAATATTCTCGCACACCCAACTCTGGCACGTTCTATTTGAGAAATGGAAATATAAATAGCACGTCAAACCTAACAATTGTCATGTCAGATAACTATCAGAAAATTGCTCACTTTATGTGACGACCAGCTGACGCGGAAGCGCCCTCTGTCGCGACAATAATGAAAGCAATGAGGTATCAAGTGTTGGAAACAGTGACGGATACAGTTTGACTAAGAATATTTGTTATTTATTAAACTTCTTTGTGACATACTAGTTGTGCCCGTAGCTCTGCACGCGTTTATTACACACCTTTACACACGCATTTATTATACCTATTTTAACTAGTTGACCGGTGCGAATATTTCACACATTATAGAATGTAAACTACTGTCATGCTAGTAACATAGATTGTTAATAGATGGCGATTTGAATATATTTTCATGAACATCAGCAGTTAGCATTCTTAATGAAAAGTTTCTTATCTTTTTTAAACTAAAATACTTATTTAATAGCGGCCAATAGCGCAGAATAGAAGCTGCAAAAATTAATGTTGGAATAATTAATTTTTATGGAGAATTAACAGAGATATGGCGTTGCCAAGAAAAAACACCTTTGAAAAATAATACCTATATATTAAATAAACTTGCCAGTTTCAAAAAACAAGAACATAACCATCTAAAAGCAACGGCGGCCACCGAGGAGATATCGGCATTATATCGCTGTCATGCCTGCCTGCAAGCGTCTAGGTTATGCCTGGCTGATCACGAAACAACAAACTAAAAGAGAGTCATTGTGTCGGGTTTATCATTATATTTACAGTGGTCCCCACCAACTCGCTTGATTATTAGATATAACCAGAAATGTAAAAGATACTCTATACAAAGTATCTGGAATACAAAATGCAAGATACTTTTAAATGAAGTATTTCAGATACCAGATATAAAATATTTTATACAATAGTATCTGAATTACTAGATACAAAATACGTATCTTTGAAATACATCTTAAAGGTAAAATACTTTTTAAGAAAACTACATGTTATTGAATTTACGTGAATTATTTTCGAATAGGTCGCGTTGAAATGTGACAAATATTATATTTTAAAGATTCTAATTGCGACTTAAGTAAAACCAGTTCTTCAAACATCTTATCATTCATTTTTCTTCGATGAGGCCTCGTAATCATACCCCCAAAAGAGAACAGTCGCTCCACAGGGGAAAACATGGTAAACAGGTGTTATATTTGAATTTTTTAAATTATTTTTTATTATTATTTTTGAATAGGACTGATTTAGTTGATGCCATGTAGCAGTGGTAGATTTCAGTCTGCCCCATTTACCTTCATTAAAAATGTATAAAACATGTGAATATATAATAGGTATATACAATTATACATACCATATTAGCTGACTCGCTAGTATATATATTACTTGAAGCTTTACTAAATTTGAGTCAAAGAGCAATGAGCCTGTCAGCCTGTGAAGAAATGGAGATTACTCTTTAATGTATTGACTTCGCGAGGTAATGTATTGACTTCGTCTCAAACGCCTATATAACAGAGAAGAGTGCGACCAAGTTCGGTGAAGCTGTAAAAGCCGCAGCGGCTTCAGGGCCCCTAAGACTAACAGTATAGTCAGATCTATAAAAAAAAATATGCCGGAAATTAGCAAGCCGATCGTAGTGTGGAGCGTACTCGTGAGGTGATGGTGATCTGGTATGGATCTGGACAATACAATTACTTACCAACTTAATATTACACAAAAAAAGGTTAACTATAAATGTATACCTCATGTCCGATGAAACCCGAACGTGGAAATGTTGATATTGATCTGGTACATATTCTGTTCTGAACAAATGTGCGGTAATCAATATTAAAAGTAATCCGGTGATCAATGTTTAATATAAGTGATACAACCGCAATGAGCAAACCTTTGTAATTTTTTTATGATAATTAAATACGGTTAAAAGTTATTGTATTTTTTCTTATATTAGGTACTATTAATTTGTATACTTTTTACATGAAGTAAATTAAAATATCAACAAACTCTTAAAAAATTGTTTTTTATTTATCTAACATTAATTACACAATGAAACGAAAATTTACATATATGTTAGTTCATCCTAATCGTCCTTATATAATAACTACGAACTTAAGTATTAGTATATGAACTTAAGTTTTGTTATGCTTATTAATATATTTTTTTAGAGATAATCAAGTTATTAATTTTTCGTGAAATCGGTATTATATCACGAACAGTAGCGTTTCAAAGATGAGTTTACACGGCAATGCCTAGACATCAGCTGGTTTTGTAATCTAGAAATTATTTATATTATTTAGAAGTATGATTATTTATTACTGTGATACGCTTCATTATTATCATCTAATAAATAATTCTACGTAGGATTTAAACTCGATTATACACAAAATTCAAATATTTTAGTAATAATAAACCGTAGTTTCAAAGGAAATACATGACGTAAATCCTTCCATAAAATTGGCAGAGACTCGAAAACGGTCCGAGTTTCCGAGACAATGTTTCCGGCGCTTATCTCTATTTGCATTGAATAAAGTAGCGTCAAACAAAAACAATTTAGCAGTTGTACTGAATGCATTGTACTGTATAGCCTACTATATCATAAACGCTTGAATGTTTCTGCAATTAATTGCGTAAAATAACGTTATCAGTTCTGGGCCATTATGCCGGGAAATGTCGGTACATAAATAAGGGACACTAAGCTGATTAGCATAAAACCGAGTTGACATTCGCAAAATTACTCCAAAATCTGTTAACAAATGGTAGCTTTGCATAATTGAATGAGCTGAAAGAAATTACCCAGGCATATGGAGTACAAAACTGTTGAAATTTTTGTGACCTAAACCCTGGCTCTTGTTCGACATGTATTTGCCCAATATAACAGCCGATAGAATTTTACAACGGCGGTCCCCGTTTCTTTTGGACTTACTGTTCTATCTGGTTCTGTGCAGTAGTTTTCCAGAGCTATGTCAGGTCCGACGTGCGACTAGAGCTTACTTTTTAAGATAGATTTAATCGTTAAATTATTAATATATTATTACTTCCATATAAAAGTACTTTGAATACCTACCTACATACATATTTTTTTCTTATTAAAACCATAGATAGATGAATTTAAAACAACTAAAGTTTAAATTGTTTATAAAGTTAACTTAGATTTCGGCAGCTGCCCTCCGCAATGGTGCAGATTGCATTGCGTCGGTTCCGTTTGCGCTTCCACCCGTCCAGGACTCCGCAATTAGATCTTTCCCATTGTTTCTCCAAGCACTTTCTGTTGTTAGCAATTCTAGTTTCAATTCAAAGGCTAGTGCATTCTCTTTGGTATTCCCGTTGCGGTATTCCAGCAGCATTGCGGCTTACAATGCTAGAATTATCTTCAATGGAGAAGTTGCGAATTAAATTGTTGTTGGTATGAAAAATAAACTACTAAGTTATGTATACCAAATATATTAATCTATAAGATAACCCCACATGGACATATTGTAATATATTGTGAAAATATTTAGGGATAAAGAAATTTAAATTAAACACATAAAATAACTTAAAATTAGGATTATTCTGAACACAAGTCATAATTGGTGAAATGTCCATTGACTAATAAAACAGTGACTATCGAAAGGATAAATGAGGAGGAGGCTTAAAGTATTTCTCTCACTTTAAACTGAACCTTTGTCATGTTTTAATTATATAAATCAATTTTCGTGAAAAGAAATTGTCGCAGTTAGCAATATACGAATAACTTATATTATATTTGTCGTGGCGGTCCTTACTATAAAACTGACGCGGTCCTTTAGTCCGAACACTGGTGTTATAGCCACATTTGGACAATTTTCTAAAAAGGTTTCAGAATGCCTAAAGAAACTTTCAACCTATTTAGGGATTTTTGTATATATAGTCAAGCATACCTAAGAACATAAACTAAATATTCTAAAACTACTTAATTTTACTTTTCGTACGCATCCTCAAATCTTAAAAAATATAGTTCTAGAAGACAAAATCTACCATTTCTACAAACCACCTATATCATGGATGATGATGATAAATGGATGATGGTATTAAATGAGATTGATAAAACTCCAACACGGCTTTACCGATCACCATAATAGTTGGTATAACTAAATGTTCTTTCGTGGAGATAATTTTTATACTATCAATTTTAATATAAACCGCTACAGCTAATATCATGTAAATAGACACAATAATACGACACTAGTGTCAAAGTCTAGTTCATTGATGATATACACGTTGTATATAAAAATAGTCTAGTATCCACTTTCCAGAGTGATCCACAGTCATTACAAATCATTTATAAAATATGTTATTACTTATTAGAAATACTACATACAATATTCAAGAATATGTCATCAAAATATATTTTATCAGTAGAGAAAAAGGATTATAAATAGTTGTACAGTCGTATTAGTATTCCGCAAGCAGAACCCGTTCGCAGCGGACACTCGTTACAAACTCATTTTGGTAAACTTTTGCTCGTGTACCGCGCAACCATTATAATATTGTTATTTACATAAAAGCATTGTCCACCCAACTGGACAAATTGTGACTTGTATTGTATAACTGAAATATACTTATATGTATTAAAATTAAATTGCTTTTAAATACTAAAGCTATATATTGATATAAGGTTTCTAATATTTTTAAACCAGAACGCCTGTATGACACAATGTTAGTAAATGCAGTTTTGTAAGAATAACAATTGAGTCGTATAAAATCAAATCAATAATTTGGTAAGTGATATGAAAAATATTAATTTAATTTGTATCTATAGAAATTTATGGTGAATATTTAACTATGAACTCTGGGTTAAAGCATCAGTAAAATAATTGCTATGGATACAGCTGTAATTTATTAGTTTTATTTTAATTACCTAGTTATCGGTCAGATCTACTTTATGGAATTTGATTTTATATGACTCAATTATTATAACATCATTATACGTTATCTCATACTTGTGTAACGTCAACGTCAACGAATCAATTGTTATTGTTAGCAAACTGCAGTTACTATAACATGTAATAAATAACATAACATAATATACCATCACGCCCGTATCCCCGAAGAGTTAGGCAGAGGTGTACTAATTTACACCCACAGTAATTCGCCGGGTATGTGTTTTGGTCCCATGTAATAGGAGGTGAGCCTGTTGCCATTAAACGAGCACAAGGGCAAACTCCGAACAGCTACTGAGAATTTCATAGAAAAACCCAGTAACTCTTTGGTTGACCTGGGAATCGAACCCAGGACCTCGATCATAGCAGTCGCGCTTAGGACCACTAGACTAATGAGGCAGTTATTATATATAGGTATATAGTTACTTAACACCCAGCCACGCAACTGATAATTATGCTCGTGTTGAAGCAGCGACTCCACAATATTAAGACTTATAACCACTGCGCCACGAAACTTGTGTAAGCTAATCAATTCTAGATTATAATATACCTACAGTTAACTCTACAATTAACTAAATAATTATAATTAAGCAAAATTATTTCCGACATTTTTTTGATAAAATACTATACAAATTACATCGAATATTTTAACGTCGAACATAAAATGCGGTGTTTTGTAGTACAAAATTTAAGAACAATATTATGTAAGTGCCTAACAAAACGTTTATAAGAACCGGTAATTTTATTGCGGTAAATTTCTGCCTGAAGTTATTTAAAGTAGCTGGAACCATTGAATTGCAAATGCAGGGAAATAAAACGATGTTTGGCATTTTCTGTTTTCCTCATTTTCCTGTAAAGTTTCACGACTTGCATGTAATTGCTTAATACCACGGAGCAGCAACGATAAAGTTCCTTCTCGTTCTAAAACAACAGTCTAGGCAATATTTAAAGTTCAAGAGCTGTACGTTGTAACACATTCATCATATATATTTGTATTTAGGTAGGTAAGTGTTTTAATTTTAATATAGAGTTATTTATTACTTTCATATTCCACCAAACTAAAATTTTAAGGAGTCGGTTAAAGAAAGAGGAATTCGTACAATAAAGGGTTTTGCAATATTGTTAGCGTTGCTTATAAAAATAAGAAGCCTGCCGTCTCTATTATGTACTTTGCGTAATAAAGTGACTTTTATATGTATTCGTTGGGATGTTTCGGACATGAAATTTTGCGCGTTGTTATGGTTAATCATAATTATCAAGGTTTTAATTTTTCAAAACCCGTTTAAGTTATTAGAAATTTTACATTAACTAATTTCTAATAACAAAAACACTGTGGGGCAAAATTTACTGCAAGCAGTCGCCACACATTCAGTAGTGTTTCATAAATCCTTACCAAATCCCAATAAATAAAAAAAATTGGTTGCCTGTAAAGTCGGTATACGGGCGAAAGTTTTACGTGACAACGACTTTATGTCTGTCTCTCTCGCTCTTAGGCGGGCTAACCATGCCCGAGTGGAAGGGACGCGTGCCTCTCACTCGCTCTCATTGTGAGCGCATAACGTGAGCGGAGCGTAACGCAGTTTCTTGAAGTGTCACCCGGCAAACCAATTTATAAGACGTTGTCACGTCAAAAAATACAGTCACCTCGGTGCATTGAATTTAACAATATATATAGAAGATGTTTATCATATTATGGTGGAAAATATACGGAATGAGCTAGAAAAAAGAAACTACGGCCACACCTGTAAGACTCATGTGAAAATTCTTAAAGTACAATATGGCCCTCGTTCTCTTTCTAGAGAATACGTAGAGGCGTTTATATTAATCTGTCGTCTACTCTCTCATATCGAGAAATGTCTAAAAGTGACGCGTCCGAGAAATTTAACTTAAAAAAAAGCTAAAATAAAATAACGTTTTTATTCTACCTCTACCTTACTCCCCAACTTCATAGCATGCTAATGAATATAAAAAAAATTAGTGAAAACAAAATAATTACAGACAACCATGTCCCTTGACTATGCAGGCACGCGAAAGCAGTACTTCTCAGAAACGTCGCGACCTGCTATGTGCTACAATTATCTAGGTAATTTCATGTTTCAGGTCACAGTCTATTTAGGCAGGTATTTAATTTTGTAATTGTTTGACGCTATATTTATAGCGTCTAATGGGTGATGGCTGTGTTTATTTTTATTATTGTTATCGTATGACCGAGAATACTTTATAATTTGTTAAAAATATCCATAACTTCAAAGCATTATGCTTGTGTAATGTTTTACAATGTACCTATGTTGTTTTCTACTGGGTACAACAAATCGATGCAATGGTGATATTGAAAATTTCCCATTTACTTAATTTGTATACTTAGGTAGAAGTATTTATATGATGCTCCGAAGCGACGTTCATCTATTGATATTGATGTGAAATACTAATACAGCGGGTCAGCCCGGTTGTTGGACCCAATGCTGACAGTTGTTGGTGTGGGATGCTTTGGCCCAACGTTGATAATGTGGAGCAGAGTTCATTTTTTTAATAGACAGACTGCATCATTTCAAAGTTTCATATTAGAACATGGATAAATGAAAAGCGGTTGGTAGGGATCGCGACCACCATACACATAGTAATATAATAAACATCTTCACAGTGAGTTATTTTTAGTTTGTCGTGTTTCAGGATTACCCAGAGTATTTCTTTTTATTTTCACTAAGATTTTTACATCTACATTTTTACATCCAGTGACAGCCAACTTTTTTTCCTATAAGTATATAAAACCCAAGACGCGTGCTTTTGGCGCATAGTTGGTAGTTTAATGATTTTGGTGTATCCTAAATGTAACCATGTGCTGATTAAATTACTATCCTACATTTTCACTACTATCTAAAACCATATTAAGAGTGCCTTAAATTGAAGATTCTGACAAGGCCAACAGCTTGATAAACAAAAACAAATAGGTTCGTCATACCAAGTTTTAATTAAAAATAAATTAGTTAGGTACAGAGTTTGTATAGTTTATTAAGTGTTATTAGCAAATGGTCATTGTTGTTCAACAGAAAGATTTTTTTATAGTGTGAACGAAATTATTGTGATCTTTATACCTAAATAAAATGATAGAGGTTTGCCGTTGTGCACGCATCACGCAAAAACAACTAGGTAGATTTTAATTTTTTTTTTATTTTGCTCCTTAGATACTTTGTCTACCTTCCTAAAAAAATTATATCTTCATTCAATACAAAAATATTTAAGTTTTAAGAAACCTACGATTTTTATAAGCACTTCTCCTTCAGCGATGTATTTTTCTGCCGTGGTGTTAATGTATATACACCGCAGACGATTTGGGGGGTATCAGCTTGCATTACATAAAATCAGATTCTAAAAGATTGAAAATATATGTCACTCAGCACCATCTAGTGAATAGTTTCAAAACAACCTGTTATCGTGGTTTCGTCTCACGTTTACCTCAGTAGCGCCGTAATACAGAAATTGGTTGAACTATTATAAAAATGTTCAAACAATGATACACAGAGATGGCGCTGTTGCTTTTTAAGACTGTTTAATATTGATTGTTGTTCTTTCCCTATATTATTTTAGTTCAAACGACTGGTCAGAAAAATATTTTTGTTTATTGAATATACTTTGTATTTATTTTTATTTCAAACCAAAATACCACATGTTACTTGTTTTAAATAAAAATAGAAAATTTTACAAAGAACCACAAGGTCCCCATTACCTTGAATTTCACATAATCATTTATTTAGGTAATAAGGTAAGGTAATTTACAGTAATATTCTAATCAAAACTTCCTTCCGAGACGCACAATCACAAATTCTTAAAAATAGATTTGGGATTATTAAATTTCAATATTCATATAAGTGAGTATACTTACAATAAACAAGACAATCTTTTCCAAAAAAGAAAACCAATTCAATGATTTTGAAGACTTTCCTGGTGTCTATTCGAAGTTGAAGATCCAATGCCAATGAAATTAAAATACTACCATAGTTGAGGTATCTCCTATCCAACAAAAAAAGAATCATCCAAATCGGTTCATAAACAAAGAAGTTATGGCTGAACAATATCCACAAAAAAAATTATTCGAATTAAGTAAACTCCGGTAGGTAGTATTTGCACTTTTATCACGTTGATTATAGCTATGCAACTCCGAATTCGAAAACATTCTTTGATTTTCTTTACAGTTAAGTAAAGTGGGGCTTTTACCTATCTATAGTAATAAATAGACTATCGTTGATTTTTCTCTACTTTAACAGAAGACTTCTACGAAATATACCTACATATTTATTTTGCTTTGCATTAATTGATCCCTTAATTAATTAATTAAAAATATCCCATTTTTAATTAATTCGTTATTAATATAACATAAGTAAATAGGTCGGGGAAAAAGTTTCTTCGCATTTTTAAATGAAAACTCAAGACATTTTTTAAAAAGTTTATTTACAGTATATACGTGCCTTTTGTTCGATGACTTTCTGCCATTTTGTAGGTAGAGACATGTCCATTGTTCTAGAAACTTTGGGACTTCTGATCAAAAGAACGCGACAAAGAGTTTTGGCAGTCTCTCTTGATGTTAACCTTACAGAACCTAAAGAATTCTGAAGATACCGAATCAGGTGAAAATCTGAAGGTGCAAAGTCAGTGCTATATGGTAGATGCACCAACACCTCCTAGCCAAACTCTCTTAATTTTTGCTGAGTGGCTAAAGATGTGTGTGGCCTGGCGTTATCGTAATGAAAGACCACACCCTCCCTGTTGATCAATTCCGGCCGCTTTCTCTCAACTGCTTCCTTTAATCTCATTAGCTGTTGGCAGTAGAGATCCGAATAGATGGTTTTAAAAGCTCAAAATAAAAAATGCCCTTCCAGTCCCACCATACACACAGCATCACCTTATTTCGAGTTAACCCAGGTTTAGCCACAGTCTGTGAAGCCTAGCCGACCTTAGTCCACGACCTTTTTCGCACGTTCTTGTCGTACGTGATCCACTTTTTATCGCCAGTTATCAATCTCTTCAAAAACGGCTCGGTTTCATTAAGTCTCAATAATGGATCGCAAATGAGTACACGGTTCATTAGGTTTCTTTCAGTGAGCTCGTGTGGCACCCAAATATCGAGCTTTTTGATGTAGCCAGCTTTCTTCTAATGGGTTAAAACTGTTTTGTGGTCAATTTCCAGTTCTTCAGCTAGATCGTAACTAATGATATGCCGATCTTGCTCCACTTTTTCAAAAATGGCGGCCATTTTATTCGTAACAAAGCGACCAGAGCGAGGTGCATCTTTAACATCAAACTTTCCGGACTGAAAACGTATGAACCAACTTTATGCTACTCTTACTGACACTGCATTAGGTCCATAAACATCACAAATTTTTTTCGCTCTTTGAGTTACATTTTTGCCTTTTTTGTAATAATGTTTTAAAATGTATCGAATTTCTTAATTAGATTCTATCATTTTTACAGAAAGAAAAACAAATGAAAAATAGCGGGAAACAACTTTTTTTTTTTTAATTTTACCAAAACCAGCCAAATACAAATAGTACAGCTAAAGAAATTTTATAACAAGTTTGTACCTACGCTATACGAAAATACCTATTCCCCGACCTAATATATTCAATTCACCACCTTGAAAGTAAATCTTATAATCCTCAAGAACTATATAATATTTAACCTAAGTGTGTAATGCAGACAAATGAATCCCTTGTCTCCGTGAGAAGGATCTAAGAGCTGGATTAAATACACATATATTAGTAGGTTATGCTCTTACGTGAAGGTCACAGCGACCGGTGATATAAATACCCACGGGAAGTAATTTTACGTATAGTACACGCTTTTGTCTTATATGAAAGATTATAAGAAAAACAATGGGAATTATTGGTAAGAATTACAATTTAATTCTGTAACTTAACAATTTTAAAGTACAAAACCGTCAAATAAATATACAGTAAAGAAATTTTATAACAAGTTTGTACCTAGCTATACGAAAATACCTATTCCCCGACCTAATATATTCAATTCACC